>CM057825.1:8240906-17555906 GCA_030068075.1 Paguma larvata
ACCCTAGGCTGCTCCAACCCAGCCTCTGGGTGACGACGTTAACGCTAAACCAGCGAACACGCACCGGGCCTGCGCTAGCGTTCGACAGGGATGATGCCATTCGATCCTTGCGACTGCCTGACGAAATGGGTATTTATATTCCCACTTTACAGATGAGGACACTGAGGCCTGGAGAGGTTAACCAACTTGCCCAAGGCCACACGGCTGGCGAGTGGGGGGGCAGGACGCAAACCCAGGCAGTCTGATTCCTGAACCACTTCCTCCGTATTCAGATTTAGCCAATCGCTGGCCCACAGTCGGCAAGCATCTGTCATTTCCCGGGGTCTCTGGGGGATATGGAGAGGCTTCTGTGCCTGGTCCTACCTGTACCCTGTCACCTCGGACTTGGAATGAGGGTATGGGCAGCACACACGACACGAGACAAGAATCTGACCCCAGACCCCAGTGAGCTGCAACAATAAAGCGACCTGCCAGGGAGATATTGATCAGGGAGCAAGACAGTGTCCCAGCCTTGGCTCTGACACACACCCCCACCCTCCGCCCCCGCTTTTCTGGGCTAGATTTACCCTGCAGAGCTCCAGAAGGAGGAGCGAGTGGATACTGTCCGGACAGAAAGGAAGAAAAGGAAACTATCATTTTCGTGTCTGTCCGTTATGTGCCACAGGCTAACTCATTAATCTCGCAACAGTTCCATAATGATTATTTATCCTTATTTTTATAGATGAAGAAATAAACCTAGGGGTGCCTGGGTGGCTCAGTTGGTTAAGCGTCTGACTTCAGCTCAGGTCATGATCTCATGGTTCGTGAGTTCAAGCCCCGCGTCGGGCTCTGTGCTGACAGCTCAGAGCCTGGAGCCTGCTTCAGATTCTGTGTCTCCCTCTCTCTCTGCTCCTCCCCCAGCTCGAGCTCTGTCTCTCTCTGTCTCCCAGAAATTAATAAATGTTAAAAAATAAATTTAAAAAAGTATATAAAGAAGCAATAAACCTAGTAGTGAAAGAAAAGATAAACTGGGGTCTCATTGAATAGGGCCTTGAATGCCACTGCTAGCATTTTATTAGGTAATGGGGAACACAGAAATGGTTTTTTTTTTTTTAAGATTTTACTAATCTTTTAAAGGCTTATGTATTTTGAGACACAGAGACAGCACAGTGCACACGTGTGGGAGAGGGGCAGAGAGAGGGGGAGAGAGAGAATCCCAAGCAGGCTCCGTGCTGACAGCAGGGCTTGAACCCACGAACCGTGGGTCAGACAAGAGTCAGACACTGAACCAACTGGGCCAGCCAGGTGCCCCAAGATTTCATTTTTTAAAAGTCATCTTTATACCCAACGTGGGGCCTGAACTCACAACCCGGAGATCAAGAGTCACATGCTCGACTGACCGAGCCGGCCAGGTGCCCCCAGAGGTAGTTTTTAGAAGGGAGCAAGTGAACGTGTAAATGGGGGGCACGCTGGAGGGCAGCAGGGCCGGATCTGGTAACGGTGTGCCTCTTACACCCTGTGGCGCAGCAAGCCACGGGCCAGAGGGGCATCCGCACGTGTGAGGAAGCCCCCCGCTGCACCGTGGAAAGCGCGGGAACGGCTTGCTGTCTCTCAGAAGAGAATGGCTAAACGCATCGAGGGGATGCCATGCAGCAGCTAAACGGATGAAGCAGGGCCGCACGTGGTGGGATGGATGAATCTCTTAACCCATAACATTACATGGAAGAGGCAGGCTGGTAAATGATTCACAGAGCACTATGACATTCAGGTAAAATGAAAAACCATGAAACAACAGCGTAAACACATGGAAACATAACGATATTATAGAAGCGCAGTATCCTCCGTGGAATTGTGTGCACCAACTTCTGGACAGTGGTTGAATCTTGGGCAAAAGGGAGGGGGGGGAAGGATGAAGGAAGGATAGAGCCACAGCTGTCTGTTATATTATTTTCTGTTCCTTCTGGGAAGATTAAAATGTTCCCCGATTGGAAATCAGGTGCTCGTGTCCCTGCATGCCCCGAGCCCTGCTGCAGGAGGACGGCCTGGTGGCCACATGCAGGCTGGGAAGGAAAGAGGTGGGGCCGAGCAAGGATGTGGAGCAGAAGAGGAAATGAACAGGAAGATGAAAGTGACCTTCAGAATGATGAGCTACAGTTTCTGGAAGACGACGGCAGAGTGTGAGTGATGAGGAACAACTGCGGTCACTTGGCAGTTTAAAGAGTCCGGGTGCCTGGACAAGCAGCCAGTTTGCTGCCCGTGTGGTTTGTTGGTGCTCGCGTGCGACTCAGAGCGTCTCGCTGAGTGTGCATCTCGTGGGTGAGACGCTGGGTTGAGCGCTGCTCTCGGTCGGGGCAGCCAGCAATGGGCCCGCTAAGAGCGACCGACTCTTGTACATGGCGGAGTCAGGACCCCAACAAGGGTCCTCGGTTCTAAGACGGGTGATGTTTTTTTAAGCCAAAATGCCTCCTCAGCCCAGAATGCAGTGCCTCAAAGCTTAGTTCACGTCCAGGAAAGTCAAGCCCCATCAATGACTTACTGAATTCACTGGGCAGTTTTATTTCTTATTTTGAAGTGGTAAATGGGCACTCTTTGCACTTAATGCAAGACGAGTGATAACGTGACTTCTCACAAAATACCTTCTGATGGCTTCCTTCCTCTCAGGATAAATTCAGCTTACGTCCTTCTCAAGGCCCTCGGTGATCTGACCGTTGCTACCTCCTCTGCCCCAAATCCTATTCCCTCCCCATGTCTCCTTGTTCCTAGAGCACCCAAGTATGCTTCTACCTCAGGACCTCGGCATTTGCTGTCCCCATGGTCATGGGGCTTGCTCCCTCATGCCCTTCCCACTTGACTGTTCTTCAAGGTACTGTCATGGGACAAATTATAGTTCTATCTGCTCATTTGTTTAAAGTCTGCTTTCTCTCGATAGAGGACCTATTTTGCTTCCGGCTATACCCCCAGGGCCTAGACTGCCGCCTCACGGCATCTGGTAATAGGAGCGCCAGCAGGTCAGGCAACTCCCCTCTACAGAAACCAAGTACAAAGAGTGACGAATTTATTAAAAACCATCATTTCAGAACCCTGGGAAATGACCAAGGGCAGGCAGCAACCTGAGAAGTGTCTGCTTGCTGGGGAGGCACTCCTGCAGCCGGGCAAGAACGGCGCATCTGCGGTCTGCTGGCCCGGGGGGGGGGGGTTCCCATCTATTTCGGGCAGCAAAAACCCACCGCTGTACCAGCTGAAGGTGTGGACTTGGTAGCAAGTAGTGGAGCAGCCAGAAGCCGAAGGGGGCTATCTGGAAGCAAGGAAGCCACAGAAAGACTGAGATCGTAACATCTCCATGCATCTCTGACTCACTGCCCAAGTGCAGGCAGGAAGCCCCAGGGGCGGGGGGCAGCGAAAATTAAACCCTTGAGGGAACTTGCAAATTTTCTGCACTTTTAAATGCGTTCCTCAACCTACACGCAGTTCAGTTCGAGTGGCAGCAGGTGGAGATGTGCCTGACTTCAGGTATGTAAATGTCATCTCTGACTGGCCATCAGACTACGCGGGGAACCCTCCGGAGCGGGGACAGCGGCTGCGGGGACAGTGGCCGAGAGGCCGCTGGTCGTAGACCACAGGGGAGAGAGATTGCACAGCCAGAGACCAGGAAGGTGAACTGTTTAGGAAAACAAACAGAACAATAATACTCAGGAGAACAAAACATAATAGGGAATCACCACAACACATTATCTAGAATGCCTCGTTTTCAGCCAAGAGCATTATTAGACGTGGCGAAGAAAGAGAAAAGTGTGGCCGGTTCTCAGGAAAAATAAAGTAGCCAACGGAACTAACTTTGAGTAGGCTCAGATGTCGGACTTTGCAGACAAACAGTCCAAAGCAGCTATTATGAAAATGTTTAAAGAATTAAAGAAAAACATGCTCAAAAGTTAAAGGCAAATATACTAAAAAGGAGTGAAAAAAAAAACCAGAAAATCTTGACTGGGAAATGGACCAAATGGAATTCTAGAACTGAAAAATATAATAACCGAAATGGAAAATGCAGTGAATGGGCTCAGGATCGGTATGAGACGGCAGGAGAATCACTGAACTGGAAGACGGATTGGTAGAAATATCTGGCTCAAAGAACAGAGATTAAACACGGGAGAAAAATGAAGAAAGCCTCAGGGATCTGTCCGAGAATATCGAATATTCCAATGTATGCGTAATTGGATTTCAAGAAAGAGAGGAGAGAAAGGGCCAGAAAAAAGGCTTGAATAAATAATGGCTGAACACTCCCCAAATTTGGCGAAAGACTATGATTCATAGACCCAAGAAGCTCAACGGACCCTAACGAGGATTCGTACGAGGAAAACCACACGGAGGCACATCACGATCACATAGCTGGGAGCCAAAATTAAAAACAGAATCTCAAGGAGCAGGGGAAGAAGAACCCTTCGGGGAGAGGGAAACGAGGAAGAGTGGTAAGATTAACAGCTGGCTCTTCCTTAGAAACGCCGGAAGCCAGAAGACAAAGCGCTGGCACTTTCAAAGTGATAGAGGAAAGCCTGTTGGCCAAGAGACCTATATCCGGGGCAAAGAGCCTTCGAAAGCTCAGGGGACAGAATGACAAATTCCAGATATTAAAAAACAGAGAGTTTGTCATCCACGGGCCTGAATTCCCAGAAATGCTCAAAGCAGTGCTTCCGGAGAAAGGGAACTACCGCCGGATGGGAACGTCTCCCAGGAAGGAACGAGGAGCCGTGGAGACGATAAACGCGTGCGTGGAAACACAGACGCACCCTTCCCCCGAATTTCTTTAAAAGACGTATGTCTATTTAAAGCGAAGAGTTACAACAGCGGGTCGCTAATAAATATAGATGGGGTATATATGGCGACAGAGCCCGAAAGAGGAACAGAAATGAAGCCATACTAGTGTGAAGTTCTCCTCTTTTACCAGAAACTGATCACTCCTGACCAGAAGTAAACTGTGATAAGTCAAATATGCCCACTGTAATCCTGGAACCGACTTAAAAGGAAAAAGGCAAATACAGCTAAAAAGCTAAGAGAGTCATTAAAATGGTATCCTAAAAAATATTTAAAAAATTTTTTAATGTTTATTTTTGAGAGAGAGAAGGAGACAGAGAGAGACAGAGCACGAGTGGGGGAGGGACAGAGAGAGCGGGAGACACAGAATCCGAAGCAGGCTCCAGGCTCCAAGCTTCAGCGCGGAACCCGACGCGGGGCTCGAACTCATGAACCGTGAGATCATGACCCGAGCCAAAGTCGGACACTCGACCGACTGAGCCACCCAGGCGCCCCCAAAATATTTAATACAAAAGGCAATGCATGTCAAGAACGTGAGAACAGAGGAATAAAAAGATGACATAAATAGAAAACAGCAAATAGCAGGATTAAACCCAATTAGATAATTACATGAAATATGAATGAATATTAAACAAAACGAACTTATTTTAAAAAGCTTTTTTGAAAAAGAACAAACTTGGAGGCCTCATATTTCAAAACCGACTATAAAGCGCCAACAACTAAACTCATGTGGTGCCGGCGCGAGACAGACATACACATCGGGCGAACAGACGTGGGGGTCCAGAACAAATGCTTACGTGTATGCCAACTCGTTTGTTTTTACAGAGGTACAATTTGACAAAGTAATTTGATGGGTCAAAGCATAGTCTTTTCAACAAATGGTACCGGGCCAACTGAGTATTCGTGTGCAAAAAGAGAAATGTAGATCTTTACCTCACACCACACATAAAAGTGAACGAAGAATGGTCCTAGACCTAATGTATGAGCTAAAGTTACAAAACTCTCAGAGGGAAACACAAGAGAAAATCTTTGCCGTGTTGGTTTAGGCCAGTGGTTTTCACAGAGGTATGATCTTATTCCCTCCCAGGGGACGATTAGCAATGTCTGGAAACATGCTTGGTTGTCACAACTCTGGAGCGGGGTAGATAATGCCGGCATCTAACGGGCAGAGGCCGGGGAGCGTCCCATAGAACACACAAGACCGTCTCTACAACAAAGCTACCTCTCCCGAAATGTCAATAGTGCTAAGGCTTTATCACTCTGGGTGGGGCAGAATCTTTACATGTAACAATAAAAGCAGAGACCATAAAAAAAAAAAAAAAGATAAATTCAACTTTATTAAGATAAAAAGCTTTGGTGCTTTTTTAATTTTTTTTAATTTTTTATTTTTGAGAGACATAGAGACAGAGTGCGAGCAAGGGAAGGGCAGAGTGAGAGGGAGACACAGAATCCGAAGCAGGCTCCAGGCTCCGAGCCATCAGCACAGAGCCCGACGTGGGGCTCGAACTCACAGACCGCGAGATCATGACCTGAGCCGAAGTCGGCCGCCCAACCGACCGAGCCACCCGGGCGCCCCGCTTTTGTGCTTTTTAAAAAATTTTTAATATTTATTCTTGAGAGAGAGAGAGAGAGAGAGAGAGTGTGAGCAGGGGAGGGGCAGGGAGAGAAGGAGACACGAAACCAAAGCAGGCTCCAGGCTCTGTGCTGACAGCTCAGAGCCTGACATGGGGCTCGAACCCACGAACTGTGAGATCATGACCTGAGCCAGAGTTATAGATGCTCAACCAACTGAGGCACCCGAGCACTCCAAAGCTTTTCTGCTTGAAAAGATACCGTTAAGAAAAGGAAAAGACAGGACACCTGAAACTAATAGAATGCTGTATGTGAACGATACTGGAATTAAGACAAAAAGCTTAATAAAATGAAATGAAAAGATAAGCCACATGTTGGGAGAAAATATCTGTAAATCATGTATCAGAAAAAGGACTTGTATCCAGAATATATAGAGAATTCTCACAACTCAATAATAAGACAAATGACCCAGTTTTAAAAAGTGGGCAAAATATTTAAGTAGATACCTCACCAATGATAACATATGAACTACTGTTATTGGTTGAACTGTGTATCCCCAAAAGATACGTGGAAGTCCTAACCCCCATCGCCTCGGTGTGATGAGAAAAACGTTGGTTTTACTGAGTTGCTGCCTGCGTATCTTATAGTATAATAACCCTACTCACGCCCAGGGTCTGGACGTTTAGATAAGGACTCGAGTGTAGGATTCCTGCCATAAATTCCTACGTTGCTTTTCCCAGGTACCTTAAAAAAATATTTTTTTTCATGTTTACTTATATTTGAGGGAGAGAGAGAGACACAGTGTGCGAACGGGGGAGGGGCAGAGAGAGCTGGAGACAGAAACTGAAGCAGGCTCCGGGCCCTGAGCTGTCAGCACACAGCTGGACACGGAGCTCGGACCCATGAGCCGTGAGATCATGACCTGAGCCGAAGTCGGACACTTGACCAACTTGAGCCACCCTGACGCCTCTCCCAGGCGCCTTTTAAACTTCCCACTTCACCACTTAGAGTGGAGTCTGAGGAAAGTTAGTGATCTCTGCTCCAACCACCTCGCGAGTAGCAGGTGCTAACCAGTCTGCCTGCCTTCTATCCCCTGTCTGCTCGGGACCTGGGACAGGGAACTGCCCCTCCCTGGGCTCACTGCCCAACCCCCTCAGTTTCTGGGACTTGTAAGTAATGAATCTTGTGATTCGACTTCCTTGGTGTGGGTGTATTAAAACTGTGCCTTCAAGCAAAACAACCCTGTGGTTTCACCTCCCCGGAGGGGGAGCTCGGATGCGGCCTGTGCGTGGCTTGTGTCCCCTCATTCAGAAGGCCACAGTCTATATATCCTTCATTTGGTACCCCAGATTAGGCTTCTCAAGGTACTCGAAAGGTGACCTTAATTTGAAATAGCATGGTTGCAGATGTAATTAGTTAAGATGACGTCATATTGGAGTAGGATGGGCCCTTAATCCTACGTGATGACGTGGAGACACGGCAGATACAAAGGCCACACGACAAGGGGGGCAGCGATTGGACGTGTGCGGGGTCAAGCCAAGGACTGCCCAGGACCTCCAGAAACGCCGGGAACTAACTGAAAGGCAAGGAACAGATTCTCCCCTAGAGCCCTGAGGGAGCACAGCTCTGCTGACGCCTTAACTCTGGACTCCCAGGCTCCAGAACTCTGGGACAATACATTTCTGCTGGTTGAACCACCTAGTTGGTGGCACTTGGTTACAACAGCCCTAGCTGACGAATGCAGCTGGCAAGGACGTGAGAAGATGCTCAACGTCATTAATTATTAGGAAAATACAAATTACAAACAGGCTGTAATATCAGTTCACAGCCTCTAGGATGGCCATGACCAAAACAACAGACAGTAATATTGGGGAGGGTGCGGAGAGATTGGAACCCTGAACGCTGTTGGGGGGAGTGTAACAGTGGGTCCAGCTGCCTTGGAAAACCAGTCTGTCCATTCCATCAAAAGGTAAAGATAAATCTGCCATGTGATCCAGGAATTCCACTCTTGAGAATTCAATACCCAGGAGAAGTGAACACGTAAGTCTCTCATGTGAGAGAGAGAGAGAGAGAGAGAGAGAGAGAGAGAGAGAAGACTGGTGTGCACATGTTCTTAGCAACATTCCTTGTAAGAGCTAAGAAAAGTGAAAACAATGCAAATGTCTACCAGCCAGAGAATGGACAAACAAAGAAGTGGTATATCCGTATGACGGAATTCTCGTTAGCCACAGAAAGGAATGAAGTAGTGCCGCGTTCTAGAACAGGGTTAAACTTCAAAAGCCCGCTCCATGGAAGCCACCAGATGCTAAAGATGACCTGCCATATGACATGTCCAGAAAAGGCAAATCTAGGGGTGTCTGCGTGGCTCAGTTGGTGGAGTGTCCTAACTCTTGACTTTGGGTCAGGTCATGATACCAGGGTCAGGCGATTGAGCCCCATGTCAGGCTCTGCGCTGGGCGTGAAGCCTGCTTAAGAGTCTCTTCTCCTCTCTTTCTGCCCCTCCCCAGTCCGCACTCCCTCTCTCTCTCAAGAGAAAGAAAGAAAGAAAGAAGAAAAAAGAAAGAAAGAAAGAAGGGAAGGAAGGAAGGAAGGAAGGAAGGAAGGAAGGAAGGAAGGAAGGAAGGGAAGGAAGGGAGGGAAGGAAGAAGGGAGGGAAGGAAGGAAAGAATGAAGGAAGGGAGGGAAGGAAAAGGCAAATCTATACAGACGGAAAGCGGATCAGTAGTTACTTGGGGCTTGGGGGGAAGGGGAGGGTGGACAGGAATTCCTTCAGGGGGTGATGGAAATGTTCTAAAATTGAATTGTGGGGACAGTAGCGCAACTCTGTAAATTTACTAAAAGTCATTGAGTTGTACACTTAGAAGAGATGAATTTTTTAGAGTTTATTTTGAGAGAGAGAGAGAGAGAGAGAGTGAGCGAGCGTGGGTGCATGAGCAGGGGAGGGGCAGAAAGAGAAGGAGAGGGAGAATCCTAAGCTGGCACTGTGCGGTCAGTGCGGAGCCTGATGCGGGGCTCAAACTCACGAAACGTGAGCTCATGACCTGAGCCAAAATCAAGAGTCAGATGCTGAACTGACTGAGCCACCCCGGCGCCCCAAGATGAATTTTATGGTATGTAAATTATACCTCAATAAAACTGTTTAAGTGTTCATCAATGCACTAAATAAACAATCCAATCCGAAGCAGAGATTATCAGACTGAATAAAAAAGCAGAACTCAGCTATATCCTGTCTACAGAGAAGCACTTTATTATTAAAGAAAAACATTTTTTTATAAATGTTTTTTAAAGTTTAGGGGCACCTGGGTGGCTCAGCTGGTTAAGCGTCTGACTTCAGCTCAGGTCCTTCCTGATTTCATGGTTCATGAGTCTGAGCCCCTGCGTTGGGCTCTTTGCTGACAGCTCAGAGCCTGGAGCCTGCTTCGGATTCCGTGCCTCCCTCTCTCTCTGCCCCTCCCTCCCTCATGCTCTTAAATAAACATTAAAAAGAATTTTTTTTAAGTTTATTCATCCACACTGAGAGTGGGGGAGGGGCAGAGAGAAGGAGAGAGAGAGAGAGAGAGAGAGAGAGAGAGAGAGAGAGAGAATCCCAAGCAGGCTCTATACTGTCAGTACGGAGCCCAACGTGGGACTCGAACCCACAAACCGTGAGATCATGACCTGAGCTGAAACCAAGAGTTGGACACTTAACTGACTGAGCCACTCGGGCAACCCTTAAAAAAATTTTTTAACAGACATTTAAGTAATCTCTACACCCAATGCAGGGCTCGAACTCACGACCCCGAGATCAAGAGCCACATGTTCCAGGGCCCCTAAAGAATTTTTTTAATTGAAGTACTAATATTAAAATCGTTTCAGGTGTACAACACACTGATTCAACAATTATACACATTATGAAATGCCCACCATGATAACGCATTACAGTATCACGGACAATATCTCTATGCTGTACTTTTCGTTCCTATGACTTATGAGAAGCGCCTTAAGTTCAAAGACGCAGACGGGCTGGAGGCAGAAGAACGGGAAAAGCCATACATACACCACGCAAGCAGTGAGCCGGGGAGAGCTGGAGTGGCTATATTAACATCACACAGACAAGACAGTCTAGGGACATTCAAAGAGACAAAGAGGGTATTTCACAATGATAAAGGGGTCAACCCTGTGGCATGACATAACCGTTACAGATATATATACCTAAAACATAAGAACTCTAAAATAGATGGCACAAAAGTGACGGAATTGAAAGGAAAAATAGGCAAATCTATAATTATCATCAGAGATTTCTGTATTCCTCTCTCTCTAACTGGTAGGACAAATAGAAACGCCAGTAAGGATACAGATTAGGCCCAGGCACATAACAGGTGCTCGGCAAACACGTGTTAAGTGGGTGAATTCTCGCTGACTCTATTTCTGTGAGGTTCCCAGAGCGTGGACGACTTGGTGGACGCAGGAGAAAACGGAGCAGCCGCTGCTGACAATAGGGGGCAACCACGCTGCTCAGACGACACACGGCTAACTCATTTACTCCTCACGACACTGCTCTCCGGTTATTAGGAGAAAATTAAGTTTCTGAAATTAAAAACTGAAGGTGAACCCCAGTAAGGCTGGTAAAGTAGGAGATTCGGATTGAAACGGGCAGCTGGATTTTCCCGTGCCGGGTCAGGTGTAGACGGTAATAGATGTGAATTCGGAGCGCTAAAACCCCGAACTTTAATCGGAGAGAACTTCTTGGTTTACTGCGGTTTTCTTTTTCCTTTTGTTATAAAAGGTTATTTTGTTGAGTACACAGAGGCTACCGGTGTATTCTGAGATGCCTCTCACCGTGGTGGACACGGCACCCCCCACTCCAGCAAGCAGCCCTCCGCAATGGCACCTGGCAGCCCCTCCGCCGCGGAGGCGGGCGCACACCCCTGACCCCTCTAGGTGGGGCTGGCCGTGACTCTGACCAGAAGGGTGCGGCAGAAGCGAGGCCCAGACGGCTCCAACGCCCCGCGAGGCCCGGTGGCTTCTGCCTCCAGCCTCTTGGAAGTTGGCGACCCCCTGCTGTGAACGTGCCCAGCGAGCTCACGGAAGGAGGGGCCACACGGAGGCCACGCCCTTCCGCCAGCACCGACCACCACCGGACCAGGAGACCACCTCGGACCTTCCCGCCCAGCTGACCTCCAGCCAGAAACAGCCCCGGGAAGGGGGCCCAGTGAAACCAGCCGAGGACCTGCCCAGCCGACAGGATCGGGAGCAAAAGGCTGTTGCTTTTTTAAGCACTAAGATTTGGGGTGCTTCGTATCAGCAAAGTCCAACCGCTGCACCCACAAACATAACATTGAGGAAATGGGCCAGACTCAGAGGATACCCTACTGTATGATTCCATTTAGGTATATTTCAAAACCAGAGCCAGAAGCTGGGGGTGTGGGGGGGGGGCGGACTGCTAAGATGTGGGTGCTAACGAGCCGGGTGGTTTTAGAAGGCACGGGCACTTCGTGAAAATTCTCCAAGGCCTGAAGCAGATGCCTCTGCCTGGCTCCATCCCCCTGGAGGACTCTCAGCAGAGAGAAAACCATCAGCACTCTTGCACCACTGTCTCCCGTGAGCACTTCCTCAGCCAGTGGAGCCCTGCCCACCAGCCCGCGTGGGCCATGCATCGTGTGAGGTGGCGGGGGCGCGCTGGAGAACAAGCTAAGCTAACGCTGTCCCCTGCCCTGGTGGCACTTACAGTTAACTCATCACTGGGGAATAAAAGGCAGTGCGAAGCGAAATAAACAGCAGCTAAAAAAAGACAATTAAAAATAAGTAAGTAAGTAAAGCAAAAGAGGGGCGCCTGGGGGGCTCAGGCAGTTAATCGTCGGACTCTTGGTTTCGGCGCAGATCTCAGGGTTTGGGAGTTCGAGTCCCGTGTTAGCATCTGTGCTGACAGTGCAGAGCCTGCTTGGGATTCTCTCCCTCTTTGCTCCTCCCCGGCTCACTCGCTCTCTGTCTCTCTCTCAAAGTAAATAAACTTAAAAAAAAAAAAAAAAGGTGAAATCCTGAAAGACAGAATCAAAATAAATGCCATAGAGCAGCACACTGGGGTGCCTGGCTGACCAATCCGTGGAGTGTGTGACTCTTGATCTCAGGATTGTGAGTTCAAGCCCCACGCTGGGTGGAGAGATTACCTAAAAACAAAATCTTAAAAAAAAAAAAATAGCTGCTAAATGAATTGCATCACTAATTCTCTGTCGTGTGGCTCTCGCAGAACGACAACGACTTTCACTTTGCTTCTGGTTTTTTTCTATCTCAAGTAGGCTCACTCAGCCTTTCCCGTCAGAGACCTGCTCTTAGCGGCCGAGCACGGATGCGCCGTGCCCAGCAAGGGCTTAATGACTGTCGGCCCCGTACTTCTTGTCATTTTACAAAACTGAGTACGGTGCCTTGCTCATTTTGCTCACTAGAACGGAAAAGTGCTTCTATTTCTATGTTTTACGTAGCAGACGTATTCAATATATTTTTTTTATTTCAAGTTTTTATTTAAGTTCTAGTTAGTCGATGTGTCAATATTTTATAGAACATATGTGGTAGATAGAATTTAGATACAAACGGGCTCAACCTGAGCCAAAGGGACCCTGAGCCCTTACAGCCAGGCCACAGTGACGCAAGTCAGGGGGCCTCCGTGGCCACCTGAATTGAATTTTGAAGCTGGAAGCAACGGCGGGTCACACACCAATTTTTCTCCAGTCATATTCCCAGACCTAAGCCACTAAGTGTTTTTTTCCTTTCTTTTTTAAAGTAGGCTCCCCGCCCAACGTGGGGCTTGAACTCACAACCCTGAGTTCAAGAGTGACATGTTCTACCAACAGAGCCAGCCAGGCAGCCCTAAGATACTACTTCTAGAGGCCTTAGATTTCAGCTCAGGTCACGATCTCGTGAACCGTGAGATCGAGCCCTGCGTTAGGCTCTGTGCTGAGAGCGCCGAGCCTGCTTGGTGTTCTGTCTCCCTCTCTCTCTGCCGCTCTCTAACTTGCTCTCTCTTTCTCCCTCAAAATAAATAACAATAAACTTAAAAACCTCTGCGATAATATGAAAAAGACATGCACTGTTTCATTATTGGTAAAAAGTTAGATAAGAGAAAGAACTTTCTCGTCGAGCACTGGTTGACCTTTTCTGCATCTGTTTCCACGGAAACAGCCACGGACAAATAGGGTTTGCAAAAAGCCTCAGAACCATGAGGTGTCTCAGAGTCCTCACCTTGTTTTGAGCCTTCTGATGTCTATTTCCATAGAAACCAGAGTGGAAACGAGGGCAGTGGCCGTGAGTCAGCCCGCTGGGCGGCTCATCCCAGCCAAGGGCTGCGAGCACAGGAGCCGTGTTAGAGAAATAAGTGAATTTAGAACCAGAAAAAAGCAAAAGCCTTAATTGGGGAACACTGGTTTCTTTATTGACTTGGTTAAAGAATGGAAAGGTCCTGCAAGTAATACAGACACAGACAGACGCTTCTTTGCTAATTAGGTAACTGGGAATTAAAAGCATAACTGCTACCGTGCCAAGCATGCTGACCACAGCGGGCCACCCGTCAGGGATGATTCACGGAGAGCGGCTTGCCTTTGGCTCTTTGGATGCGTACAGCTTCAGGTGGGTGAACCGCCATGCAGGTTATGTATGAAGGCGGCAGAAGGAGAGGAGGTCGTGGCCCAAACACTCAACAGTATGTCTGTCTGTGGACTGCAAGGTCGTGAGGGAAGCCTGGGTAGAGACTGACTGGTCCTAGGCCCTACTGCTTCCCCTTCTAGCTAGATCATGGCAGGCACCTCCCCATTTATCTATTAAAAAAATATTTATTTATTTTCAGAGAGAGAGAGCGAGAGAGAGAGAGAGAGAGAGAGTGTGCACATGCAAGCATGCATGAGCAAGGGAGGGACAGAGGCAGAGAGAGAGGGACAGAGAGAATCCCGACCAGGCTCCACGCTCAGCCCGGAGCCTGATGTGGGGCTCGATCTCATGACCACAAGATCACAACCTGGGCAGATATCAAGAGTCGGACATTTAATCGACTGAGCCTCCCGGCCACCCCTGCGCCTCCCTATTTAAAGTCCAGTTTCACCCTGCACGTGATATGCACCTCCCGCCCGTGTGCCCCGTTTTTGTTAAAGGCCTCACCACCCTCCCAAGGTCACCCCAGCCTTCGGTTTCTAACGGCACACCCTGGTAGTTGGCACTCATGAGGGTTCTGTCTGCAGGGACTCCCTGCACGATGCCTCCCTGCCGTTGGCCAGCTGAGCATTGACTCTCCACCCAAGCCCCAAGTGCGCAGCCGCGGGGAGGTGGGGCGTGCAGGCGGTCCACGGGCTTGGGTTCAAACCTCGCTTCAGCCGGTTACTGCCCGTGTAACCTTGAGCAAGTTCCTGAATCTCTCTGAACTTTGGTTTTCTCATCTAGCACAGAGTGCAGGTAAAAGAACCTTCTTGACGGCAGGAGAACGAAGAATAAATGGAAAATAGCTTGGCCCAGTCCCGCACGTAGTAACTGCTCAGAAAATACTGCCTGTCAATAATTCTAAGCTTTACAGATCTCCAGTTACCACGAACACTGATGCCAGATTAATCTTCCTAGGGCGTGGCTCTGTCCACACCCCTCCTGGGCACACGATTCAGCGACTCTCCGCCTGCTGCAGTCTGGCTACAGAGCGCTGTTGCAGCCGTCTCCCACCTCCTGCTTTGCACAGCCCATGCTGAGGCCAGCTGAGGCCAGAGTGAACCATCCTCGGCTGGGTCGGGCCTGTGCTCTGGGCTCATGCCACTCCTTGGCCTGATGCCCACCTCTCTGCGACGGAGCTCTGGACCGTAATGGCTCCAGCACCTCTCTCATTTGCTAAGTTTCTTCCTCTGGTTTTTAAATAAGAAGTTCCTTTCAAAAGACTCTGGTCCTGATCAGTTGGGGGCAATACAAAGGGGATCATTGCGAATCCTACAACCAGACAGGATGATGGCGGGAATCGTCCGGGCCCTGGAGCGTGGGTGGCAGCAATGCTGGGCCGTTGGTGGCACCAACGGTTAACGTGGAGGGAAGGTTTGAGACCACGTAAGGTCCCTGGGGCTCCTTCACCCTTGGGAGAGAGAGTCCATTACATGGAGAAGAGGGAGATGAGGCTGAAAGCCAATTCCCGGAGATAGTGGAAAACTCACTTGGGAGCGCACCTTTCCGAGGCCAGCAGACCAAGCCGGGGCCCACGCCCCAACCACCTCCTGCGATCAGGCTCTCACACTCGGGGCCATTAACCACCTGCCCTAATGACCGCAGGGCCATGCGCCAGACAACCAGGTACAGCCCCTCAGCGCCAGAACACCGTGAAACTATTCAAACTAGCTGATCCTAAACCTCCTTGCCTTGGCTCACTCACTCCTTCCTGTGGAAACCACAACAAATGGTCTTGGCTACACCCTCTCTCCTCTCCCTCTGCCTTGTGACCGACCCCGGCACTTCCCTGTACTTCCCTGTGCAGCCCCTGTAGGAGGCGGCGTGCCCCTGACTCTCGGGAATGTAACAAACTATCTTTTCAAAGGCACTTGTCTTCTGACCTCTTAGCCTTACCGAACCTCAAATTTTCTATCAATACACTGTCTTATAAAACACCGGAGGCCGTCTCCTGACCTAGGGCTCCTCTGGGGCACCCATACTGCCACCAGAGCCGGAGCCGGAATGCCAAGTGCAGAAACGCCAGTCTGTGTGGTTCTCCACAGCCGGGCCTCGTGGGTCTGGAGCTGCCGCCGGAGGGGACACTGATGATGGTGACGATCATCGTCACGCCGATAGTAATGAGAGCTAACACTCGGCAAGGTCTAGCGACTTCCCAGAAACCGCAAAAAGTGACTCGATGGTAATTAGCCCTTAGTGATGCCGCAACACGCAGGGATGTTATAAAAGCTACCGATGCAGCTCTATTTCCTGCCACCTTTCTTTGGATACTGCCGTTTCCACCCAGCGCCTTGCTTTGGTGAGATGCGTCTAAAGAGAGTATCATACTGAGTTCTATGTTGAAAATTACAGGAGTTTGTATTTTAAAGAAACAAGACCCAGTTTTCTGCTTTCTGCATTGATGCTGCAGGGAATAAGATTAAAAAAAAAAAAAAAAAAAAGCCTAGCCCTTCTGTGTCACAGTCAGCCACATGAGATGGTCACCGGGTCTGAGTTCACTGCAGCCACCTGGGGGGTCAGCCACAGACCCACCCACCTGCCCATCTTCCTTCCTGTACCTGACCGGCCTCGCTTCCTCCGGAAAGAGTGTGCAGGTATCACTGGGCCAGGTGGATGGGTTGGGAGTCCTCTCTTCCCTGAAATGGACTCTCCCAAGTATGAAGGAGCTCTAGGGACCTTATATGATCTCAAACCTTCCCTCCAGGTTAACCACTTCCTCACTCCACCATTGCTGCCACCCACACTCCAGGGCCCGGACCAGAGAAGAACTGGGAGGGTAAAATAAAACAAAACAAAACTAATCCCAGCCCTTAGGAAAAGATGAAGAAACCCTCTTATCCATTTTACAAAGTCAGTGTAAATTGTAAATTTTTAAAAATGTGTATTTATTTTTGAGAGAGAGAGAGATAAGAGTGTGAGCAGGGGAGGGGCAGCAGCCTATTGACAAGTATTTGAATCTGAAGCAGGCTCCAGGTTCCGAGGTGTCAGCACAGAGCCTGACACGGGGCTTGAACCCATGTACTGTGAGATCATGCCTGAGCCGAAGTTGGATGCTTAGCCAACTGAGCCACCCAGGAGCCCCTTTTCATTAAATTGTAATACTCAAACTCATAAAGATGGTACAAAACAGAATGGTAAACCAGTGGTTCTCAGTGTGATCTGGGAAAACTCTGGAGACCTTAAGATCTCAAGGGGTCCATGAAATCTAAACTAAGTTCGCAGCTACAATATACTTCTATATTATAATTTATAAAATATAAAATAATTATCTTAATAGTAGTGATACTTGCCTTTGTTACTTTCATTCTCTTACGATACAGTGAAGTTTTCTAGAGCTACATGACATGTGATGACATCACTCTGATAGCTAACAGAAGGTATACTTGAACATTCTGGCATTTTCTAGAAACTTCGAAGGTTCAGGGTATACACATGTGCTCAAATATTCTCTTGTGCTTTCACTAGCTATCTTGGTCACATCTACTATAACTGCTTTAACATTATTATCATTCGATATATCATTATTTTGAAATCAAATCTTTCCTTGCTCTTATGTGGAAACAGACTACCAGTAGACTTATTGTTTCATTTTGGAATAGTATTTCTATAATTTTTCAAGAACTTTTCTAATTTTTAAGATTTTCGCTAAAACTGCTATTTAAAAATTTGAGAACCATTTAATCTAAAATAAAAGAAAACTTTTTGCTTATACAGTAATTTTTCCTGTATTTTTAAGGATGGATCTTTGGCTTAAAAAGGGAGACCGGAGGCCCCACTTTCTCAACGCACAGCTGCACCACTGATACGAGAAGATGCCGAGAAAAATACTTATCAGGAAGTTCTCTGACTCATGGAAGGGAGGGATGTATTCCAAAGAAGCTGGGCAGACTTCAAATAAAAAAACGGAATTAAATGGAAGCTCTCTCTCCCTCAATTTTGTAGATGTCGACAGATTGCCTTATTGTATCTTATGTAACAAAACATATTTGGATAATATTATAATGACAGTTAAGTACAACTGAGGTATAATTCTGAGACAAATCATTGAGCGTTTAAAGAAAATGGATTTGAATATTTTAAACATAAATGTGGTGAGTTCTTTAAAAGTCAAAAATTGAAAATTTGTTTTAACTTTTTTTCAAACTACAAATTAAAATGCCACCGAAGCTGTGTGATGAGTTTATGGGAACTCTGTATTGTCTTTCTCTGTGTACCTAAAACTACCCTCACCCGCCCCCCTGCAAATTATTTAGAAAAAGAAACAACGAGGCCCCTGAAGAACAATGCAGGGTGATTATTGTCTTCGTGGAAGAAACATACCCAACAGCCTTGTGGAGCTGACACTGCCGAATGGGAAGTTACCAAAAGAAATTACAGGTATGTTTCCGATGAAACAGTAGCTCGTCGAATCAGATCAAGCCGCAAACACGAATGCTCTGTTAATTTACACCTCATCTGCAGAAGTATGCTTGGACTTGCTATTTCGCTTATATCCATCCAGTGTCAATAGTAACTAGTCATCCAAGACTTTTGTATAGAGGTCCTTTTTGTTGTTTGACAACAAACACAAGTGTTGCCAGATGAAATATTTAATGTATTGACTTTCACGGTTTATCCCTGGACAACTGTGCTGACATTTGCACTGACGGCACAGACCCAACAGAAGGTGAAACCACCGGGGCCTTGATCAGGCAGTGCCGCCAAACTCAAGCGGCAGTCTCCACTGACACCACTGGTTAATAGACAGACAGACAGACGGATAGAGAGATGGATGAAGAGATGGACCGACAGAAAAATTATAGATCAATGACACAAAGCTGTTAAGAGTTTCACTGAAGAACGTCTTTGATGAAGCGGCAGGAATTCGATGAAGTCTCGACTCTAGCAGACTGTCGTTCTCACCTTCCGTGTAACAAAATGGGATGTACGTGACGGTTATCTTGAAAAACGTTTGTGAGATTATCTGAGTCGCAAGCCTAATGAGGCAATTTTTTTTTGGAAGGAATACCGTTTTCACTTGAAAGAATGATAGGCAAACAGTAGTGTTTGAGACGTGGGTGTCTGCAGACATTTCCTCAGAGATTAATGAGGTGAGCCTGTCATGTCAAGGAAAACAACTGGTAGTGTCTATTAGCAACAATAAGATTCGAGCTCTCGAGAGAAAATAAACATTTTTAAAATCTTGTTCCTGCCACTGTGAGCTTAATAGCTTCCCAATACATAAAGACTTTCTTTTTTTTTCTTTTCTTTTTTTACATTTATTTATTTTTGAGACAGAGAGAAAGAGACAGAGCACAAACGGGGAAGGGGCAGAGAGAGGGGGAGACACAGAAGCTGAAGCAGGCTCCAGGCTCTGAGCTGTCAGCACAGAGCCCGACGTGGGGCTCGAACTCACAAACCGTGAGATCATGTCCTGAGCCACAATCAGACGCTTAACCGACTGAGCCACCCGGGCGCCCCTCTAAAGACTTTTCTGATGAGACCAGGCTCAATATTAACTAATGTAGTTTCTGGATGTTTTGTGATGAAATACGGCCACGTATGGAAGAACTGCAAAACTGACAAACCATTACTTCATGATCGATGCGTGAAAATACAAAAGCACGCATGGGTGTAAACCAGGCAGGATGCCAGTGGGAATTGTGACGTAAGAACTTCCAAAACTCCATTCCTCCACAAAAGCAAGGAAAACACTGCCAAAAATCGTCCAAATCAACTTTTTCAGAACTCTGGAAATCAGCCAATGGCTTATGACCACCTGAGGGGTGCTTATTCGAGAAAAAAAAAAAAAAGGCTAAGTGTCAGTAAGAAGAGCAAACATTGTGGCACCGACACCTCCCTCTTCCTCTCTCCAGCTCCTTGAAAACCCCCAGCCCTGCAGCCAGAGCGAACACCGGCAGCCAAGCAGTCCCTGGAGGGAGCAGACAGGCTCTGAGCCCCCCGAACGCCCCACTCCAGGAGGAGCGTCGTCCCTGGACCCGTGTGGCAAGTCCCTGGGAACGCCTCTCGACAAGGCTTATCTTTATTGGATCGGAGAGCTTGCTCAGTGCAACAGCCTGTCCTCAAGGGCTCCTGGAAAACACACTCATAAATGGCCAGTAGGCCAACGAAGAAATCCCCAGGAAAAGTAGAACGTATTTTGAGATAAGTGGAAATGAAAACGTAACTTTCCAAAACTTATGGGATACAGCAAAATCAGTTCTCTGAGGGAAGTTTAGAGTGGTGTGTGTGTGTGTGTGTGTGTGTGTGTGTGTGTGTACAGTTTACCTTGGTTGAGGGTGGGCCAGACATCCCATGCTAGGTGAGCTGGGCATGTCCCTCTGTCAGATCTAAGTGATTCAACACTTCCATACATCACTGGTGCTCATCACAAGTGCCCTAAGTTCCCATCACCTATTTCACCCATCCCCCACACTTCTTTCTAGTACCATTAGTTTGTTCTCTGTACTGAAGAGTCTGGTTTTTAAAAAATTTTTTAAGATTTTACTTTATTTTTTAAAAAGATTTTATTTGTAAGTAATCCACACACCCAATATGGGATTAAACTCACAGTCCTGAGATCAAGAGTCACATGCTCTACCCCCTGAGCCAGCCAGGCGCCCCAAGAGTCTGTTTTTTGGTTTGCCTCTCTCTCTTCCTTCCCTTTGCTCGTCTGTTTTGTTTCTTAAATTCTCTGGCTTATTTTGCTTAGCATAATACTCTCTAGCTCCATTCATGTCCTTGCAAATGGCAAGATTTCACTCTTTGTTTTTTTTTTTTTAATTTTTTTTAAAGTTTATTTATTTTTGAGAGAGAGAGAGAGAGAGAGAGAGAGAGCAGGGGAGAGGCAGAGAGAGGGGGAAAGAGAGAATCTCTAGCAGGCTCCGTGCTATCAGCATGGAACCCGACGTGGGGCTTGAACCCACAAACTGTGAGATCATGACCTGAGCCGAAACCAAGAGTTAACTTAACTGAGTCATCCAGGCGCCCTCAGATTTCACTCTTTTTATATAGCTGAATACTATCCCTCTGTGTGTGTGTGTGTGTGTGTGTGTGTGTGTGTGTGTGTGACATCTTTATCCATTCATCAATCGATGGACACTTGGGCTGCTTCCATAGTTTGGCTATGGTAAATAATGCTGCAGTAAACACTGGGGCGCATGGATCCCTTTGCATCAGTGTTTGTGTATTCTCTGGGTAAATACCCAGTACCGCGATTGCTGGATTGTAGGTTGGTTCTATTTTTAATTTTTTGAGGGAACTCCATACTGTTTTCCACAGTGGCTCCAACCAGTTTGCATTCCCACCAGCAGGGCAAACCCACCACATCTTTGCCAACTATAGTGATATATATTTACTGTATATATTTAATGCCTATGTTAGAAAAAAAAGAATGCTTTCAAATCGATAACCTAACTTTACACTTTAAGGAGACAGAAAAAGAAAAGCAGAAGGAAGGAAATAATAAAAGATTAGAGCAGAGATAAGGGACATAGAGAACAGAAAAGCAAGAGAAAATCAATAAAATGAAAACTTGATTTTTGGAAGGGTCAAAAGAACTGACGAACCTTTAGCTAGATTGACTTGTCTTAGTCAGCTCTGGCTGCGGGAGCAAAGTACCACAGAAGGGGCGGGGGGCGGGGGGGGGGGCTTAACCAACAGAAGTGTAGTTCTCACAGTTCTGGAGGCTGGGAAGTTCAAGACCAGGGCATGTGGGCTGTTCCACTTCCCGATGAGAGCTCTCTGGCTGCAGACAGCTACCTTCTCTGTGCCCTCCCCCCGATGGCGGCGAGAGTGTTCTGTAATGTCTCTTACGGGCACTAATCGCACCAGATCAGGCCCCGCCCCTATGGCTTCCTTTAATCTTAATTACTTCCTTAGAGTCCACGTCTCCAAGTGCATCTATACTGGGGGTCAGGGCTTCAACATACAGATGTGAGAGTCCACAGCACTGTCCAACAAAAAGAGAGAAGACTCAAACTACCGAAATCAGGAATGAGAGGGACGCTACCGACCTTACAGAAGGAAAGATCATAAGGCAGTACTATGAAAAACTGTACATAAATCAACAAATTAGATGTCTTGGATAGATGGATGAATTCCTAGAAAGACACAAATGATAGAAACTGACTCAAGAAGAAATAAAAAAAATCTGGATAGACCGACAAAAAGAGATCAAATCGGAAATAAAAAAAACCTCCCACAAAGAAAAACCCAGGTCCAGAAGGCTGCACTGGTGAAGCCTAACAAACGTTTAAAGAAGAATTAACAACATCAGGTCTTCACAGACTCTTCCAAAAACAGAAGAGAGAACACGTTCCCGCTCATATCATGAGGCCATTATCACCCTGACAGAAAACTAGAAGAAGAGGCGTATGTAATTGTCGATCATGATGTTATATACCGGAAACTAATATAATCTTGTATGTCAACTATACTTCAAGTGGAAAGTTTTGAAAAACTAGAAAAAGATATAAGAGAAGTCAACCTACACTGTGATATCTATTATAAATACACATATGAAAATCCTCAACAAAATACTAGCAAACCAAATCCAATAACATATAAAAGGGATTATAAATCGTAACAAAGCAGGCTGGTTTAACATACGAAAATCAGTCAATGTCATACACTGTATTAACAGACTTCACGTGACCATCTTTATTCATGTGGAGAGAGCATTCGGCGAAATCCAACACTTGACAAACTCTGAGAAGAAGGGCAGTTTCTCAACCTGATAGTGAGCCTCTATAAGGAACCCGCGGCCAACATCACACTGGATGGTAACAGGCAGAAATCTCTCCTCTTAAGAGCGGGAAAACGACAAAGGTATCCACGCTAACCACGTCTATTCAACATCGTACTGGAAGCTGTAGCCAGGGCAATTTAGGCAAGAAAAGGATATAAAAGACATCTAGACAGACATCTAGACATTCTAGAAAGGAAGAATCGTCTGTATTCACAGAGGATGTGGCATTGTATAACCCATCCCAAAACAAAACAAAGAAACAAAAACTCTTAGAGCTAATAAACGAGTTTAGTAAAGTTTTAGGATACAAGATCAATACACGAAAACCAAGTGTGTTTCTATACGCTCGCAATGAATACTCAGAAAGTAAGATCAACAAAATGCGAGAGAGACGAACAGGTTTTAACAGAATAAAAAAAGATTGGTTGGTATAGTGTTTGACTTTACATTGCAACTAACCATTTTTTTTTAATGTTTTTGTTTATTTTAGAGAGCGAGAACACGAGTCGGGGGTGGGGGGAGAGAGAGAGAGGGAGAGAGGAAGAAAATATTAAGCGGGCTCCACACTCAGCGTAGAACCCAACTCAGGGCTCAGTGCCACAACCTAGGGATCATGACCTGAGCCAAAATAAAGGGTTGGATGCTCAGGGCGCCTGGGTGGCTCAGTTGGTTAAACATCCGCGTCTTGATTCTGGC
The DNA here is from genome assembly GCA_030068075.1 of Paguma larvata. Lineage (NCBI taxonomy): Eukaryota > Metazoa > Chordata > Mammalia > Carnivora > Viverridae > Paguma > Paguma larvata. Next base: position 8,264,347 of record CM057825.1, read on the forward strand.
TCAGGTCAGCTCTGCGTCCGGCCTGTGCTGATGGCACAGAGCCTGCTTGGGTTTCTCTCTCCCCCTCTCTCTGCCCCACCCCTCCCCCGCCATGTGCGCACATGCTCTCTTGCTCACCCTCTTAAAAAGAAAAAAAAGTATATTTAATAATTAAACTTTAAATGAAAAAATAAAGTCTTAAGAGAAAATCTGGAACACTAATGTAAAATTTAAGATTCAGGGAAACCTTAATTGGGACAGAAACCCAGAAGTTGTAAAAGAGAAGTCAACATACGTACCTTCTTCAAAATTTTAAAAGATTTGTGGCAAATTTATAAAAATAAGCCAATGAATCGATCTATCTTGAAATGTTTTGCAGTGAAGGTGGAAAAGGGTCAGTATCTAATATACAGAGAATTCATGCAAAGTGACAGAAAGACAAACAATTTTGAAGATGAGGATAGGGCACGAATAGGAAATTACAGCACGGCAAATCCAAATATCCAATAAAAGAACCATAAGAGACACTCACACTACACAAAGGGGGTGCAAACTAAGAGAACGAGATACCGCTTTATCGCCACGAGAATGGCAGAAACAGCGACTGCGCCTATCGCTGTGGAGGTGGAGGGAAGTCTCCTCTCCTGCTCCGCCAGTGAAATCTGAATTGCTACAGCCTTTCTGAACAACGATCTGGAAAAATCTATCACAGTTAACGACACACATACACTTCTGCCCAGCAACAAAAGCCCACGCGAATGAAAGCGCCAGTGATAAGCATGTATTTACAAAGATAAGTGCTGCAGCCCTGTTTGACAAAGCAAAACTCTGGAAAACTGTACATCTACGGCCTTAAAAAGAATGGATTTGTCCTGCTGGCTGGCCTAGAGGGATTGCCAGAAAATGTTAGCGAGAGCAGAGACAACACTGTGATGTGTGTGCTCGCGTCTGTGATCTGCGCTAGCTCACTGCGCAGAACCAGGGCCGACGAAAACATACATGCGTAAGTGTACACGCGCGTGTGATACTGTGTGTCTATCTTACAAGAACAATATGAAAGCACAAACGCATACTGACGAGGGTCACGGGGGCAGCAGGGGATAAGCTTATGCTGCCCCCCCCCCGGAGCGCGCCTCTCCAGCTTTCCTGACCACGCTTTCTCGTCATCACTCCATTCCTCTTACCTGTCACCCTAGGCTACGGAAGTCCTGTCGGGACAGCCGTGTTCCAGGATTGTTGCAGTCTTTGGAATTTCTACAGCACTTCCTGTTTCTATCACATTCATGAACCTATAATTATATATTTATTTTCTATTATTTGTTGTTTACGTGTGTTCACACATGTCTCACAAGAGACCAGATCGTGTAGTGGTTTACGGCGTGGACTGGCACGTCGGACCCCCTGGGTTTGATTCCAAGCTCCATCACTGCGGTTGTGTGAACTCGGTAAGTGATGCATTTTCTGTTTTCCCATCTGTGAAATGGGCCCAACAACGGCACCCACAGCAGGGTTGTGAGGAGCAGATGACTGAATGCACGCACAGCGCCTCGAACAGCGCCCGGCACCTGGTGACACCACGACCGTGAGCTGCGGTGATCGGAATTGTTACTCATTATCTCGCTTATCCAAATTCTAAAATTCTTGGAAGTATTTTAAACGCAGAGACTTTCTTAGATGTCTTTTGTATCCCTTCCTTGTTATTCCCTAGAATGGTGTTATGTCAAATATTTGTTGAATAAATAAATGACTCTTAGCATTGAGAAATCTCTAGGGAAGGAGATTGCTGAGCACAGGACTGTCACGTCCATGGCAACCGGCAAGTCCGTGTCCGCTCTGATCTCACCTGACACTTAAACGTGTTTTGTTAAGAGGGGAGAATATTTGCCTTAAAATCGGTCTTCTCGAACAGCAAGAGAAGGCTTTTCTTCTCCACCTATGAGCTAGACACCTCTCCTTAAACTGTCATCAGGAAATGAGCCATTTGTGGTGGGCACACTGGAATCAGGGTTCCTGAGCCCTGTGATTTACCATCAGAACAGAAGACAAATGTTTAACATAAAATTAAATTGTATTAGGGGCACCTGGGTGGCTCAGTCAGTTACGTGTCCGACCTCAGCTCAGGTCATGATCTCACCATTCGTGGGTTCGAGCCCTGCCTCAGGCTCTGCGCTGACAGCAGGGAGCCTGGAGCCTGCTTCGGATTGTGTGTCTGCCTCTCTCTCTGCCCCGTCCCTGCTCGTGCGCTGTCTCTGTCTCTCAAAAATGAACAAATGTTAAAAACAAAACTCAAGTGTATTAGATGATACATTTCTTGGAAGCACCTGGTGAGAAGTGTTCGCGCCCCCGCACCGGAGCTGCCACCTGCCTGTTCCTGCGTACGCACCGGCCAAGCCCATCTAATGATGGTTTCATTTCTCCGGAGGTTTAAACGGGTCTGGGAGCTTGTGGGCCAAGGGAGCATCCGAAGCAATGTAGGAAAAATGGAAACAGCCGTCCTTCTGACGCCATCCTTTCTCTCCTGCTGCCCTGTTTCACCTCTCCCTCTCAGCTGGATCCCTCCCAGCAGGATTTTAATAAGCTTCGGTGTCTCCCCAGTTCGAACCGAACACACCTGCTCTGCTTACCCGCCCTCCCACTTGTTCTCTTGCTCACAGCCGGATTCGTGGGAAGAGCCGCATCTACTTCCGGGCTCCCTTCTCTCACTTCCCACCTGCTCCCCAACTGCTCGGTTAGTCCTCAAGGGTGCTCAGCACCCGCCCTCCGCCCACTGAACCTGGCGCACCCTCTCTCTCACTTCTCACTTCGCCGGCGACTCTGCGGCCCTCCCCGCTGACCGGGGACCTCTCTGTCTCCCCCACATTTCCTCCTCCTGGCCTCCAGGTAGTTTCCAGTGTCAACAAAGAGGGCGTTAACTTGCCACGCCTTTCTGCTGCGTGACACCGAAGCACATACATCATTCATCAGGATGTGTACTTACGTTTGTTTTCTTTCTGAAATTGAATCATAGTGTTCATGTCACTGTGTGATTTCTTTTTCCTATTTGACGTTATACCCTAGACAGTCTATAAGTCAGAAAAAACATCCCTAATGCTACCTTTCCAACTTTTCATTTTGGCGGATAAATATATACGTATATCAGAGATAACTGTTAGCACACCAGGACAAGTCATTCTATTCTTAGAAATTAGAAAGATGGGATTTGGTATCTGGGGTTCTCTGGAGTTTCCAGGGCAGCAGGACCAGCGGCCACAGTTGCAAGTGCACAGATTTTAACTGGCTGTAACGTAAACGGAGCATAATTAATTCCCCTTGGCATCCAGCCCCACTCCGAGAAAGAGCCATGTTACGTTTAGAAGCATAGAGTAGCTCACTGAAAACACTGGCTCCATTACCTGTGTTTGGGGTTTCAATATGAAATGTAAAAATTTTACATTGCTAAGCAAGAGGACATCTGACTCAAAGGTCCTGAAAATAACTTCTGCCGTCTCCCTCAAAGCTGTCGCCTTGGGAGGTAGCAGCCGTGTTCCAACAACAGTGCCCCTTGCTCGAATGATCTCTGGAAATTTTCCTTGAGTCTAAGCATCTTTCACTTTCTTTTTTCTTTTGAATTTAAAAAGCAACACCCGCCCTCGGTTTACCAGCTGAGTAAAACACAGATGGCCGGGGCCTTCCCCGGGTCGCCCTTGCTAAGGCTCTGCGGGGCGCGTGGGGCTGAAGAGAGAGGGGAAGCCCAGGGCCTGCTGACTGGAGTGCATGGCGAAGAGTCGTGTTCCGGCCCCAAAGGCTGGATCTTTTCCTTACGGTTTCCCCACTGAACACCTTCTAGGAGTCTTCTGACAATTCTAGTTATCACAACAAATATTTTCAAACACTACCCTCTTAAAATAAAAATCTGCACAGGGTAGCCAAAAGTCCAGAAAATTAAATGGTCTCTCTAGGGGCGCCTGGCTGGCTCAGTCGGTGGAGGGTGTGACTCTTGATCTCGGGGTTGCAGATTCGAGCTCCATGTTGGGTGCGGAGAGTACTTAAAAATAAAAACTTAAAAAAAATAAAGGATCTGTATATTTCTTAATTTTTAGTAGACTATAACTGCTTCCATAGGGATAGTTTCCAAAGTTGAATTCTCATCATTAACAGAACAGTTATACCAAATGAATTTTCCCTTGGAATTCGAAGACAAAGGGTTAAAAGCAATGAAACAAAATTTCCAAAGCAAACGAAAAACTCCAAAGAGACAGATAACTTAGGAAGAGGACAAATAGATCTTGAGGAGGACTTTTGGACATAATGACAAAAATTCGATGGAATTAAATAATTAAGATATTAACTCAAAATATAATTTAAAACAGTTCTGACGGGGCAAGGAACAAAGACGGTGTCTTATCACGGTCCTGAGAAGAAGGAGTCAGGGAGCTGGGTTCTCTCCTGTGGTGGCAAACAATGGCCTAGAGATGCCGGCTTTTGAAAGGCCAGCAAGTGGAGACTGATTTTTTTTTTAATATTTTTAACAATTTTCTTTATTATTGAGAGACAGACAGAGATAGAGCATGAGCATGGGAGGGGCAGAGAGGGAGACACAGAATCCGAAGCAGGCTCCAGGCTCTGAGCTGTCAGCACAGAGCCCGATGTGGGGCTCGAACTCACAATCCGCGAGATCAAGACCTGAGCCGAAGTCGGACGCTCAACCAACTGAGCCACCCAGGCGCCCCTGAGACTGATTTTTACATCTTTCAATATTTGAAAAAAAAAAAGTTTTGTGACCCACCGAAGTCAAATGAAATTCAAATTTTAGGTCCATGAGTACAATTTTCTGGGAACAGAGCCACGTTCATCCTTTCACGTGTTGTCGACAGCTACTCTGCAGCCCCGTGGCAGGTTTGAGCAGCTGAGACACAGAACACGAGGCCTCCAAAGTCTAAAACATTTACTACTTTCCTCTTTACAGATCAAGTCTGCCAATCCCTGTTCTAAACCAGAGTTTACTGCCATGACTCTGTGTGACCTTCGGCTGGTCTCCTCCGCTCTCTGGATCCACCTTTGCAAAGGAAGGGGCCTGGAGAAGGTGCTGGCCAGGATCCCCAGCCCAGGTCCAGAACTGCACTCCTCCGACAAGGCCGAGCGAGCAAGGACGCCCACTAGTGCCACCTACAGCTCAGGAAGAAAATGGCAGGCGGGAGGCTGCCTGTGGGAGGCGCGATCCCTGGGCGACCTCCGCACAGCCTTGTTGGGTGGAAGGCTCTTAAATGAACTATCTCCCCCAGCTGGTGTCATCGCTGGACAAAACCCTGACTTTACAAGCCTTTTAAACTGAGAGACCACAACTCCAAGTAGAAACATATGCTCCAGCATTCGCTTCAGGAGTACTTGCTCCCCACGAAACAGAGGGAATGCAAACCACGTATTACCACCGAGAAGTAGAGAGAGTAACGTGCGTGTCTTTTCTAGGTCTGAAGGAAGAAGAGAGAAAAAGCTTGTCGTCTGAAAAGTCCGTCTCCAGCCTGGGAGCCGCCATTCTCTATCCACACTTCGTGAGACTCACCTACATTAGTTCTGAAACCTTCTCGCTCTAAAAAACCAGGTGAGCAGATTTTTCGTGGCCGAGGAAACCCATATGGAAACAATGCAAATAAAAGAGCAAAGTGGTTGGTTCTGCCCGCTCCGAACCAAGCCTCTCGGCCTAGAGGTTCCCCCCAGTGAGCTCCATGCCCGGCGTTCCCAAACATGAGGAAGACCAGGGCGGGCTCGGGCCCCTTCAGAGCAAAAGACTCGGGCTGAAGAGCTGTCGTCTTTCAAGCCGTCGCGACCCCGAGTGCTGGGGAGCGCGGCACCTGTGCGCCGGAGGCAGAAGACCCACCCGAGGGGCGGTAGGTGTTCTGCAGACACGGCCACCCCCAATCCTCCCGCCTGGAACCCTCCTGTTGGTGGGGCCTCACTGCTGACCCCCAGTCTGGGCCGGTCCTGTGATGTGCCCCGAGCAGAACCCAGCAGAAGGAATGTTCTGAGACAGCCGAGCCTGGAAGAGGAGTGGAAGCTTTCACTTCCTTCCCCTTCCAGCCACCCCTTAGAGCCCAGCCACCAACCGGTGAGGAACCGTAAGCCTGACCGCTGAGCGATCAGAGGCCCGCGGAGAGGCTGTGGAGGGTGCAAGGCCAGCTTGGACACGGGAAGCAGCCACGTGACACCTCTACTGAGACTGGCAGAACCCCCCCACCAGCTGAGCTTAGCCAGGCTCCAGAACTGTGAGAAATAATGCAGCAGGGATCGAAACCGCCACTTCCGGACTAACTCTTCGAGGCAAGGAAGAGACGCAATAGTTTGCCACAAGTTTTCTATGTGGTGTCAAGAGCCTCCAACTTACTTCATCATCTTCCTCTTCATCGTCATCTGATTCAAGAACACCATCCAGTAGCTCTTCTATAAAGAAAAGAAATCAATGAATAACCGCAAACACGGGTGGGAGTCTCAGCCAACAAAATCCTTCAGCTGCCGCAGACAGGCGTAAACACGCTAATGAGAATCAGGCTACATCGGAACAAGCCCGTTTCTGGTGCCACTGCGGCCAGCGGTTGCCATCATCCTAAGCGTTTTAAATCTCCCCCCATTTTTGCCAGAACGCATTGGTAGCGGCACGAGCAAAGTTAAAAGCCAGCATATTTGAGAGGAATTTAGAAAAAAGAAACTGGACTAGTATTGTTAGCATCATGCTAGGTACTGTCCACATGTAATTTACTTCCTCCTTATGAAGATTCTGTTGGCTCTTATCCCCACTTTATAGCAAATAGCGAATGGAGACACACAGAGGATAAGAGATTTGTTTGCGGTCCCACTCCCAGGAATGACAGAGCTGAGATTCAATGCAAGTTGATTTTTAAATCCCATGATTTTCCCACAGAGACTGGGGTACCGGCCGTGGCAGGTGGCGTTCCTGGAGGCTCCCGTGGTTCACGGCTAGATCTTAAGAGAGTTTATAAAGGGGGGATAATAGCACAATGGAATCCGAGAAAGAATGAGCCTTTCTTCATCTGTGAAATGGGTATTAGACGGTTGTTGGGGGGGCACTTTACAACACACCAGAGCTAAGCGAGCCATCTGGCCCAGGGCCAGGTGCACAGCGGAGATTACAGAGAAGTTTGGTAACCTTCTCCTCCACGAAGCCTTCCCTGGTCCCTCACTGAGTAGTCCCCTCTCTTTCTGCTGAACACGCTCAGCATTTTCTCTAGACAGCGCTGTGCCAGAGAGCAGTGCTAGACAGTGCTGTACTAGGTGGTGGTCTGATAGTGCTCGTCACTTTGGAGTGATTGGTGTTTACTCAGGTACAAATGGCCGTGGACTTGTGTGGGCAACGTACTGAGTCGTGAGTCCCTGAGAACAGAGCGCTGGGCTTACTCATCCCTCTACCCCTTCTGTAACTTCCTTACGATCATTCGTTCCCTGAACAGACGACATGAAAGTAAAGAGAGCCTGAGAGAAGAGAGGAAGTCAGAGAGGAAGTAGGAGGAAAGGAGCCAAAGGCTATTCTTGAACAGATTGCTCGGCACACTCGGAAAGGTGGCAGATTCACCTAAACTAAACCCCAAAACCATTTTGTAGAAGGGAATGTGTAGAAACCCCAGGACACCCACTGTCCTTGACGCAACCGTCATTCTAAAGGGAAGGACTCCACTGTCTTGGCTGGACCAAGGCCAGCAGGACACCGACTTCTGTCCCCACTGCTGGGGGCTTGCATGCCTCCACGCCCATCACGGCCCCAGCGCTGTCACGAAACGCCATTAAGTCAAGAAAACTCCTCTGCAGATGGGGAAACCACGCGTTCTGCGTTTGAGCGGAAGCTGCAGCACCGAGCTTCTGTCCCCTCCCAGTGCACACAGAGCTCTGCTCCATTCCGCCCGCCGTAAGCGCCTCTCAAGCAGGTGGCTTTCAAAATGGGGTTGCTGCTGTATTCAGCAACTGTAGACGTTTCTTTTTCTGATAATGGAAATGCCCCCTTCCACTTTTTAAAAATGAATCTTAGACGTTACGCGAGGCCACAGGCTGGTCTGGCCACACCCCCTCCCCTGAGCCTGTGGGCCCAGACACATCCTATTCCCCAGAACGATCCAGTCCTGTGACCTTAAGAATCTTGTAAACCTCAGTTCCTCCTCTCGGGGGTGACAGGGACATCGGTCCCCCTGCTTCCCACGCTGTTCCCTGAGTTGTGGCACAGCCAGCTGCCCCTACTCCAGTAACTGAGTGCGCGGTGCCTGGAGCCACCAGGACCCTTCCTTTCCTGCGCCCTAGCTGGGGACGCTGGCTCTGCCCTGCTCCCGTCCTCTCTTCAGTGACTGGCTAGTATCTGCCGGGCCCCCTCCTTGAGGGCTGGGGTCATAGATGAACCTCTCTGCGGCTGCTGGTGGCGGTCACCTCTGCCTGTCACGTCCCTTAAATTTCCCCAGGGCAGTCCTTCCCCACCTGTGGGGCTAGGTTCCTAAAATACACTGGAATTTTTGTACTTGGAAACCTTAAAACTGTATAAGAAAAACAGTACCAGAGAACGGAGATGGGCCTGAATGTATGAAAGCCCATACACTCGCTTTACACGTTCACTAAAACAGAACAAGAAAGCCAATACACTAAATAAAGATCATGGCAATGCCGTCTTACATAGCTTAAACTAGTAAGCTGCTACTAATTCATACTCTACTGTTAATGTCCACTTGAAGACCAAGCCTGAACTGGGTGGACACTCCAGCTCTCCCCTCTCTGGCTTTCACAGTGACGCTGGTACACTCGTTCATTCTGACTCCATGCTCACGACACACATCCTGAGGCTTCTGTGTGTCTGTGTCTCATCCTCCATTCAAATGTTGAATGACTTTCTAATTTTGTTTCAAAGAACCAGACTCCTAAGTAATAGGGTCTATGGGGACCTGCCACTGTCCCGTGGACACAGAATAACTGAAGTGCTTGAGATTAAAAAAAAAAAAAAAGAAATCCTGTTTTGGATACTCCTTGTTTGAAGAACTTACTGAGCAAAGCAGGTATATCTCAAGCCCTTTCTGAACATACAAGAGCTCCTTCCGTGATAACTTAACAGAGCACATCCCTCCCGGAAATGTCAACCGACCCTCCCTCTTCACATTCTTCAGCATGTTAGCTCAAGAGCCAGTTTTACGTAAGACAAAGAGATGGTTTCGGGCCAGAGAGCAAGGGGGACCGCCCCCTGTGTCTTGGCTGCCAGGAAGGAGGGGACGTTGACAAGAAGATGGAGGCGCATGGGTCTTGATAGACTGAGACACAAGTGGGCCTTGAAGAAGACTCCCGGCCCAAACGTGGCCCCGAAGCCGCAGGGGACCCCTGCTGGCCTGGGACGGAGGTCCTAGCAGGGCTGAGGAGCTCGGAGCAGAGAGGGAACAGCTGTTCCCTGCACTTCCCCCCTTTCCGAACAGGGGCCTCGCTCCGGCCCCGAGCAGGTGAGGGGCGAGCGGAGCCCCGCCGGAGGTGCGCGTCTCATTTAGCCGGGTTTTGTAGCTGCGTCTGCCAGCAGAGTGGGGCCTCCGAGTCAGAAACGTGGCTGCTGCAGAAGGCGAGGTTCTATTCCTTGTTCACCTGAACTTGGGATGGGTCCTCTCTGCTCTGTTAAAGGCAGGGGGGGGAGGATGTCCAACGGAAACGTGCCCCAGCCCGAGGGAGCGAAGCTTTCGCCGGCTGCTCCCCCTGCTGCGGGGAGATCAGGAGCCTCCCGCCTCCTCTGCCGCCTCTCCATTTCCGTGCCCCGCCAGAGGCAGGGACCCGCCACCCCGGCTACACGTGGGGATCACCTGGGAGCTTTAAACACTATTCACACCTGGGGTGGCCCCGGAGCTTCTGACTTCACCAGCATGGGGTGCCGCCTTGGGGACGTTCAAATCTCCTCAGGTGACTGCCGTGCACGGCCCAGGCTGTGAACCCGAGCCACCTGCGGGCTTCCTCCCGTGAATGGCTTCGGGCAGCTCCCTGTTTCCTGGCCTTGGTCAAGCGGCTGACTTGGGAGTAGAGATCCAGAGATTCATTTTTTCACCTTCACTCATGTGCTAAGCAGGGTCCGTGCCCTTGGGCTTTGAGCGATGGGGACTGCTGGGTGCCTCTGGTACGAGTACGAGTCAGGATCAGGGTGCCGGGAGTCCACAGAAAGAGCTAGAGCTTCCCCTCCATCCTGCTCCCATCTAAGGCTTCCCGCACCTTCTTTTTTCCTGCTTCCTGTGGGATGGCGATTGTCACGGTAACGGAAACAGCCAAAGAGAAAGAGGACCATCTCCTCCCGTGGTGCCAGCGGGCAACATGAATTTTTCTTGAGAGCGTGAACGCATGCGGGAGAGTGACATTTCCTGTGGCGGCACCAGGGAGGCCGGCATCGATTTCCTTATCTGACCCTGGGGCCCCCAGAGAAGCCGTATGATGTGGGGGAAGAGCGAGGAGGGGGAGGTCACATTAAGACAATGTCAGGGTAGAGCGGGGTTTCTGTGACTGCTTTTGAATTCTTTCTGTTGACTCTAAGCCCAGAGTGTGGTGAACGATCGCTGATCCGGGACTACCCGGATCAGTCTGGACTACCTTGTCGGTGGGTTCCCGGGGGTCTCCCCACCTCCCTTAGAGCCTCTTGAACGAATTCAAAGACATGACAAGCCCTCCTACGAAAGCCCGAGTATCTTTCCGGCACATGGGAAAGATGCAAATGGTCGTGAGAGCTTCTTGCTCGGAACGGACCTGAATTAAGCTGCTTGATGATAAATTCCATCTGGCGGACCATTTCAGCACTGCCCTCTCTGATGAAGCAGCGAAGAATGTCCTCCATTCCCTAGAGGCATTAGAGAGAGCAAGAGTTAATATTTTAGATTTTTGGTGGGGGAAAACTAGTTTTCAACAGAATAGCTTCGCCTAATTAAAAAAAAAAACAAAACACCTTTGCCAACATCCTTTTTGCTATTTTTTACAATTCACAGTGAAATTACTTTCTTCTTGGTTGACTACCTAACCTAATTATGAAACGCTTAGCAAACAAAAAAACCTATTGTACAGAGGACTGGGAGTTGTCGGAGGGAGGTGGGGTGATGTGTGAAACAGGTGAAGGGGATTAAGATATAAAAACCTCCTGTCATAAAATAAATAAGGCGTCCCAGGGACAACAAGTACATCAGGACTAGGGTCAATAATGCTGTAATAATGTTGTACGGTGACAGGCGGTGACTGTGCTTGCCTTGATAAGCAATGGGGCATTATTTTGGGAGGTAATTTCTGTCCTGTGATTTCTTTACATTTATACACTTCCTTCTGGATTTGAGAGACAAAAGGAAGAGTTGAGCTGTAAATAAATGAAAAAACAGAGCCTCTTTTTAAACAGCTATTAATCTTTTTCTATCAAAAGAATTCTAAAGTCACTGCCTTGTTGTAATATTTACTTTGTTACGAAACACTGACATCAGAACTTTCAATATTGACTAACGGAATGGCAGGGAAACGTAAGATACTGACTTGAGCGCAGGCATCTGTTTCCCTGTCTTCCTCTTTCCGGGAGGGATTTGAATGGGTACGTGTGGCTGGAGCAGGGGAGGCCTTCTTGCCTCACGAGGGAAGTGTGTCTAATAACGAACCCAACATGGAGGAAGCAGAGTCGGGAGGTCCCAGGAGAGGAGTGGGTCCAGTGACACGTGAACCCTGATCAAGCTCTGCCTGATGCTTATGCCTGGACTTTTCGGTCAAATGAGCCGACATTTCCTTCTTTTAATGCAGGCCTGTTTGGAGTCAATGGCTCTCACTGAATCGAAGAAGTGCCACGTGCAGGCTTGAGCACGGTGAATTCCCACCGCTGAGAGAAGAGCGTCACCTTCCAGAAGGTCAAGTCTGGATTGGAATCCGAACTCCCTCAGGAATTAACAGTGTGACCTTGATCGAATTACTTGGTCCCTCCCGACCTGTGTCCTCAACTAGAAGATAAGGATGGTAACTCTAGTTAATGTGACATCTTTAAAACTAAGAATGTAATTGGGTGTTGGTTATGTAGATGAATGAGTTTGTCAATTGCACTGAACTATATAAATTATACCTAAAAAAATACCATCCAGTCATGTGCTGGTCCATAATAGATGCTCGATAAATGGTTAAGGGGAGTCTGGGTGGCTCAGTCGGTTAACCGTCTGACGCCTGATCTCAGCTCAGGTCTTGATCTCAGGGTCGTGAGTTCGAGCCCTGAGTGGGGGCTCCACGCTGGGCGTAAAGCCTACTTAAATGGTTAGGATTATGCTTGCTGTGTTTGGAAGGGATTTGTGGCTCAGAAGAGATCTGGTAGCTGAGGCCAAGGGAATAAACGAGGTTCCAGGTGACAGCAGAGTGAGAGGCTTAGGACAGCACCTTCGAGAACGGTAACATTTAACAGAGAGGCAGACAGGCAAGTGCACAGAGGAGAATGTGAAGGAGTGGTCTGGAAGGGAAGAACAGCTCTGGATAGTCTTTGAGTCAAGGGGAAGGGTCCCAAGGGGGCAGGAGTCTGCTCCAGCCCGGGGCAGAAGTTTGGCTGGGGTTTAAATCCCAGGGAAGAGCTTCATGGCTGACAACTGCTCCAGCCCCCGGGGCGGGAGGCTCTGGCGCAGGCATTGGGGCAGCCCTACCTTTCTGAACTGCTCTGCCCTCCCAGACTGTGGCAGCCTCTTAGAGTTCAAATGGGCCTCGGTGCACTCATTTATGCTTTTCTCCGTTTTGGGGGGTTATTATTTTAAGACCACCAGTACAGCATTTGGGACCATACAGGTTTTACGTCTTCTTTGTCATTTTCCACAAGCACACAAATGTTTTCCCTGGTTGCAAAAACAGAGTTCTTACGATGTCACGTTCTCCTCTCCTCTCCTTTTGGGAGTCCAGTTACACACATGCGAGCCCTCTGGGTATCCCCCTGGTCTCTGAGGCACTGTCCCTTTCCTCCACATATTTTCTCTGTGGCCTGGCTGATCTCTAAGCACCACGCTCTCAAGTCCTATAACCGGGAATCTCTCCTCCCGATTCGGTCCCTGTCCCTTTACTTCTGTTGCCTCCTGCCTTCCCTGGTCCTCACCCTGGATGTCCTCCCTCCAAGCTGCCTTTCACGCTGTCTGATCTGTATCATCTCCCTTCTTTTTTTCTTAGCCTACATCTTTTCTTCCTCGGCCTCGCCCTGGGTTGAGAATTCCTCTCACCAGAAGGACCAAAATGCAGAATTTAATCAAGTTCCTTTTTCCCCTGTTCTGTACAGAAATCGACCTTTCCCCTCAAAGCAATAGGCAATTAAGTTCCACTGTTTACTGTGACCACACAGAATGGTTCCTAATTAAGTTTTTATCTCTGGCATAACTGTTGATATAATTTTAGATGACTAATTAGGACATTTAGCAACTCTAAGCAAAGCCAAATCAAGTGGAAGAACATGTTTCATTGGTCTCAAACTGAATTTGATTTGTGCTTTGACTGTGGAAATATATTTAATCCCTTCATCGTAGCATTTAATAAGCGCACTGTTAACCTGGTTCCACCTGTTATGGGGAAAAGGAGAAGACTCCAGTGGCTTTGCTGATTAGATCCAGAAACACTTGTTATGGCAAACGAAGCTTGTTGGATATGTAATTCCAATAGAAGCACTAATGTAAACACATCAAGCACTAAATTCCCTATTTGCCAACCGCGCCAGGAACCAGACAGGTTTATCATCTCTACCGGCGTCCCTGTCCCACTTGGTTGCTGTGAGGACGTCTTCAGGCTCCGAGCGTTTGCACTGTACCACTGCTCCCGCCTGCCCCGAGCCCCCCAGGACTCCTGCAGGTGAACCTCGGTGATACTTTCTCCATTTCCCTGTTTTCCTGCTAAGCTTCGCCTACTATGAAATCCATAGGCATTCCCCAAGCCCCAAATTAAAACACATCATTTAAAAAAAAAAAAAAGGTCTATAACTTTCCAAAAAATAAGCCTGCTGGGAACTTTCCAACACGGTAGTTCTTAAGATTTAGGAGTCAGGGATCCCTGGAGATTCTGATAAAAGCTCCAGGTTCTCTCTCCGGAAAACTGCAAACACATGTCTGGTATCCAGTTCCAGGGAGTCCAAAAACTACATCCAAGCCACGGGGCCCAGGCTGCGGTCTCCAAGCTCTAACGGCTTCTGAACTGTGGCACTGACTGAAGCTTACAAATTTCCCTAGCACATTCTCTTTCTTTAAAAAAAAAAAAAAAAAAAAAAAAAAGTTTATTTTTTGACAGAGACAGAGACAGCACGAGCAGGGGAGAGAAAGGGGTAGAGGTGGGGGCGGATAATCGCAGGCAGGCTCCCCGCTGTCAGCGCATAGCCCGATGCGGGGCTCAAACTCACAAACCTATGAGATCATGACCTGGGTCGTAGTCAAGAATCAGACGCTTAACCAACTGAGCCACCCAGGTGCCCCTCAAGCACACTTTCTTACCATCGCCCTTGCTTCCTCACGGATGGACGGAACAGAAAGGATGCTGTACAGGGCTCCGTTCACATACGGCTGTATCTTTAAGGGGAGAAAAAGCAGTCATTTACAAGTTGGCCACTACTGCACAACTCAGTGATCCAACACCCCACCTGAGAACAGCGCGGTGACGAGGAGAGTGAGCGTTACCCCCTTCTTGGGCCCCAGCATGCATGTTTCCAAAGGTCGGATGTCTCCGTTTGCAGGTCCCAGTGGCAGCCACAACTAAGAATTCGAACCCAAGTTCATTGTTGGCTCCCAAAGCTCACTCTGGCCACGCTCCACTGCTTAACTGTCATCCTGACCATTCAGGCCAGAGCCACCGGAGTCGTCGCCGAATGCTCTTGCTTCTGCTCGCCAGGGTTGAGACTCCACGCTGCCTTTGACGGGAACCCTTCTTTTCCACACACGCTGCCACTGTCCTTGTTGGGACATCCTTCAGGCCCCAGGCGACATCGACCCTCCCAAAGGGTCTCTCTCTGCCTTTGATGCTCACACTCAGTCCAACAATCCTACCATTGCCAAAATTCTACAACACGGGCCAAAGCATCCCTCTTCCTAACCTCGGAAACCTTCCCTAGAGCCTACCTGCAAAGTCCTAACTCCTCAGAACAGCACACAGGACCCTTCAAGGCTTGGCCTCGATATCACGTCCCCCTGGCCCCCTGCTTCCTGCCACCATGAAGTTTACACTGCGCACATCCCACGCTACTTACGGGGGCCCCCACACCACACACGCCGCTCTGCTTCCTGCGTATCCGCCCCCCCGCCGCCATACTGGATTCATACTTATACTTCTGTCTCCCCTGTCGTGAGCTCTTCAAGCACAGCCCATGCTTTCCTCACACGGGTAACCCCAACATCAAGCCACACGGGACATGGTACACGGCAGGTGCTTGATAAATGGGAGCTCCCTCTGAGTAGATTTCGTGCTACACTCTCCACAGCAGTGGAGAAGGGCTCTCCTGCCCACCATTCTTTTCTGGTGCTGGACTTCATTATCCCTTAATCTTTGCCAATCGAATGGATAAAAAAGACAGCAAAAGGCGTCCTCTGGTCGTTCTTACTTTCGTTTTCCTGACCACTGGCCAAACTGGCCATCGAGATCTCCTGTTCTGTAACCTGCCCCCGTGTGTACTTGAGCCTCTTCTTCTGACTTGGGATTATCACTTTATAGGAGCTCTTCGTATAGAAGGAATGTTAGACTTCTGTCCTGTGCGAGGCAAATTTTTTCTCAGGGTATCATTTGTCCTTTGACTCTTATCATGGCCTCTTTCTCCATATCAAAAAAGTCTACTGTTTATACAGCCAAATATGCACAGCTTTTTCTTCATGACCCTTGGGTTTCAAGACCACGACCATCTCACGCGGGACACATGCATGGAGCGTTTATCTGTGTGGCAAACACATTTCGAGGCTCTAACGTGTGCACAGGGAGATTTTCCAGTTCACCTTCAAGGCAAATGCATTTGTAACAATTAGGACAAGATTCAAATCCTTTGGTCTATTCTGTTCTCTGAGGTAACATACTGGTGCCAACACCTGAAACCAACATTTACTATTAGAGGAAGAATGTATTTCCCACAAGCTTCAACCGCCTGAGTTGAATAAAATGGAGAACAGAGTCTAGGAGTTAAGAGCTCTGGGTCTGAAAATATAAAAAGCACCACACACACTGTAACACGCACTGACCCCTCACTAGCTGAAGCAGCTGGGGTCACTCGGCTGGCGGGGTCACTCAGCTGGCGGGGTCGGGGGAATGGAGGTATGAGAGAAATGAACAGAAGGAGAGCTGTTTGAAGCGGGGAACGGACACAGGGACACCCAGTGCCTCACTCTGACTAGCGGTACTCAGCCCCATCCTGCTAAGACACCCCTGCACCTGATCTGGCTAGAGAGGCCAGGGTTTTGTTGAGGCTTTGGCTTCAGGGGCAAAGCGCTGCCCGGTTTCTGCACAGGCATCTGTAGAAAGCAGGTGAGAGGATACTCATACTGTTTATAAGTTTCTGTTAGTTTTTATCAAGACCTCTACTTTATTCAAAAAGGGCTCGAGGCACACAGGTCAGAGGACAGAAAATCACCGCAGTGCTGGGGAGGCCACGGGGGAGAGCAGGAGCTGGTAGCGGGACTCGGACTGGAGGCTGCCGCGTGGGGTGAGCCAGCAGTGACAAGGCGTCTGCACCCCAGGGGCCCTCGGGGGGGCTGGTGCGGTGATGGCACTGAGGACCCCGTGGTGGCTGAGAGCTGGAAGTAACTGAGGTGGACAAGCCTGGGGGACCGGATGGGGGCGCTGCAAACGGGCTGTTTTGCAGTAGCGAGAGTTAAGGAAAGAGATGTATACAAAGCAATACAGAAAAGTCCTGAAAACACAGGGAAAAGGTAGGAAAGGAATGAGATCTGGAGCGCAACACCATTTACACGATTACACCCGCACCACACGATATTAACTACATTTTCAGGCCACGTTCATGTCCACAGACGTAGATATAACACACCCCGGGGAGAGTCAGCGTGGGGCAGAATGGAACAGGGCAGGTGACAAGGAGGATAAGGCCTGGGGGGCGGCTGGCAAGGACCAGCGATGGCACGGCGACAGGAAATGAGGAGTGGGGGATGGATTTCCGATTGCCGCCTTCCCAGCTGCAGAATTTGGGAGGGGGAGCGTGCACTGACTCACCTGGCCGCCCCCCCCCCCCCACGGCTAGCAGCGCCGGCCCGTACCTCGTGGTTCTCATGGCCGAGCAGATCCGAGAGAACTTTCAGCACCAGGCCTGCCACCTTGGCACACATGTTCTTCCCTTTAGAACAAACAACGGAACAAAACGTGACATGTCTGAGGTCAGAAGGACAGTCTCAAGTCAGGCAGACGTGAATACAAACCTTGGGGCCTCTGTTTATGAACTGGTGACTCTAGGTGAGTCACTTAACCAGTCTGGGTCTCAGTTTCTTCTTCCTGGGGTTCTTTAGTGATTACTAATATCTCCCGAAGCGTGATGCAGAATGAAGGAACTCGGTATAGGCTGTACACGCCAAGTGCTCAGGGGACCGTGGCACGGGTAGAGCCCAGAGCTATTTGCATTCGTGAACACACGATGTATCACGGGACAATGTTCTACCTCCCAAGTGCACATACCAGCCTCATAAAACTCATACAGGTTTTAGCAAATCCAAACATCATTGTCACAATCACTGCAAATAAACTGATGATAATAAGAAAAGCTGATTATGATCTGATGAATGTTTTAAAGCTGGGATATCTGCACATGTTGTTTTTTAAGAGAAGACTGAAGTAACAGTCATTTAGTCAGTCAACAACAGACGGGCGGGGCAGATTACAAAGCATCCAAGGGCAAAGAAGCTTCTAACAAATACCCCTGAGCTATTTAGCCATGTAACCTTCTTCTCTCCAAACTGGGGCTGCTCAGACTGAGGTCAGCCACAGTCCAGACTTGGCACTTCTTCTAAAGAAGCTTCTTCAATCCCAGGTAACGGATCATTTCATGGGACGGAACCTGTAGAAAAGCTGCGATCACTACCCTTACTGATCGAATGAACAGAGATGTGCGTGTGAAAATCCCGTCCGGGGGTGAAGTGGGCAGGCTGCTGTGGGGAGGAGCAGGGAGCCCGGTGTGGCATGCTTGCTCTGCCACCGACTTAACCCCGTAGAGTCCTAGAGACGTATTTCTCTGTCTCAGGATAGAATGGATAAGAATTCTTCCTACCTTTGAATAGTGCCATGAAGATGAAGAAAAATATAAACTATTTTAATAGTTCAAAATATAAACTGTTTTAATTTCCTCTTAATGCAGGTGCTGTATACATATAAAGTGTTATTTCCAAGGCCAGCAAGGTATTTGGCTTCAGGGATTCAGTAGCTGTAAAACTAGTTGGAAATGTTTTACACCCTACTTCTGTTTCGGTTCCCTATGAGGGAGACTAAAGGCAAACCACGGCAGGCTGGGTGGTGGTCCGGGTTCACACCTGAGCCAGAGGCTGGAGGACTGCGGGGTGGGGGGGGGTGGGTAACCAGAGGCTGGGGGACAGGGTGGGGAGGGGAGCCAGAGGGCTGGGGGCTGGGGGGTGATGGGGGGCAGGGGGAGTCAGAGGGCTGGGGGACGGGATGGGGGGATAGCCAGGGGCTGAGGGACACGGGGGGATGGGGAGGTGGGTAAGGAGATGGGGGATGGGGTGCGGGGGGAGCCAGAGGGCTGGGGGATGGAGGGTAACCAGGGGCTGGGGGATGGGGAGGGATGGGGCATGGAGGGGAGTCAGAGGGCTGGGGGATGGGATGGGGGGGTAGCCAGGGGCTGAGGGACACGATGAGGGGGATAGAGGGGCAGGTGAGGAGATGGGGGATGGGGTGGGGAGGGGAGTCAGAGGGCTGGGGGCTGGGGGGGTAACCAGGGGCTGAGGAGGGAGGATGGGGGTGAGGGGGAGCCAGAGGGCTGGGGGACGGGGTGGGGGAGGGGTGCTATAAGACCTGCGCTCCGGAGGCAGAGGTTCATGAGCAGAGCCACCGCGTACTCCAGCGTGTAGTCCGACAGGCAATCGGGGTCCTTCAGAATATCGATCAGCCAGAAGATGAGGCCGTCTCGAATCATCGCTGTCTGTAGCGGGCGCCTGGGACGCAAAAGCCTACAGGTCAGCTGAGGCTGTGGAGAAACCTTCCCTGCAAGGGGACGTGGTGACGTGCACGCCTATCAGAACGGACAAACTGTGCAGAAGGTACGGACTCTGAAATATTCTGTCGTCCAATCTGCACAGCTGAAACAACAAATTCCTTTACCTTCCTAGGGTACTACTAAGGGTTCGGATAGAGATGAGGCAGTCAGGAGGCCTCCTACTTTGAAAGTTTCTTTTTCGATATTTAAAATTAGCAGAGTACTACTTCCAATATTTCATAAATATTTATCAATAGCTGTTGGTCGACCTGACCCAGGAGACAGCCACAGGAATAGTTCATCATCAATAAGTAGGTTTTTACTCTCATCTAGCAAGGTGCTTGTGCTGTGTGAAAATCAGGAAAAGCAAACAACTAGCCCCAGTCCCATTTTGATTCAGGTCTCCATAAACTACGGATAGTTTAATGATGTGGGCAATATAATTTATACAGAATTACTTTCCACCCAAAGTCCAGGTATAAAACCTGATAAAACTGAACACCTCATTAAACCGGGTTATGGTGAAAGTCTTCACGCCAGCCTCAAGAAGTGATGATAATAATAGTATCGCCCTGAAGTCAGCTAAGTTCTTTGAAAATCAAAACAACCGTGCAGGAACCACCACCACACACCTCCTAATGAGCAGGTTAGGGTAAAATTCCTACCTGGGACAGTATCTGTTTGTGCTAGTCTTTTTTTTTTTTTAAGGTTTTATTTTTAAGTAAACTCTACACCCAATGTGGGGCTCGAACTCACAACCTCAAGATCGAGAGTCACCCGCTCTACCGACTGAGCCAGCCAGGTGCCCATCCGTGCTCTTCTTAAATACCACACTCATCACCTCAGTGAAATTTACTGGAATGCAATGAAGGCCCCACTCTTTCAGTAATCCTAACTCCCTACCTTCATTGTACGGACCCCAGAAAACTGCAAAAACATTAAGCATATTTCCAGAACAGAGAAGCTTAGATCACTGTTTGAAGGACAAGAAAAAACTGGCAATAAATATCTGTATTGCCAGGAAGAAGTATTTCTCCACGATACCTTATCTCTGTTACTTAACTATAGTCACTGAGTTTCTAAAAATTTTCCAAATACAGTCAACGCTAGGCTAAATTATCTTCATAAAGAAACAGAAACAGAGCGTTCAGACGATCTGAGGAAAATCACTGGATTTTACTACTTATAGATCTTCTCAGTTCACACAGTTAGAAAAAGAAACTTCCACTGGCAGGGACCTGGTAAACGGTAGGAACTAACTACCTACCGCTTTCCCTCATGAAATATATACATTTAGAATAAGTCACTTTGGGGGAAAAAAAACAGAAAAAAAAAAAAGAATAAGTCACTTTGCAGGCTTTGGGCTACAGCGAGCGCCAATCAAATCTTAACCACTCTTCTCTCTCTCTCCCTCCACCCCTCTCCTTCCCTCACTCTCTCTGATAAAAAAAAAAAAAATGTTAACTACATTTGACAGGAAGAAAGTATGTCCAGAAGAGGGCTGGTGGTCAGAAAGAGCGGAGAATTCTTGCTAAGGCCGAGAGAAAGCGAAGGGGCCATGAGGGAATCGGCCTGCTGGGGGAATTCCTAGGGCTCCGCGATTCCACTCCCGACACGAGTCAGGAGAGAGAAAACACGTGTCCACACCAAGACTCGTAAGTAGATGTTCAGGAGAGGATCATGCATAAGAGACAAATAGTAGAAACAATCCAGATGTCTGTCAACTGATGACTAGATCGGCAAAACGTGTTCTGTCCATAATACCGCACGTTCCTCGGCATCACGAAGGAACCAAGTCCCGCCGCGTGCCACGCCGCGGATGAACCTCACAACCATGACGCTGGGCGAACGGAGCCAGTCACGGCAGAACGCGCCTTAACAGGATCCCATTCATCTAAAATGTCCGGCATGGGTAAGTCGACAGAAAGCAAACCAGTGGTTCCTTGGGGCTAGGGGTAGGAATGAGGACTGGAAATGGGCAGGAGGTTTCTTTGAGTGGTGATGGAAGTGTTCTAAAGTTAGCTCGTGGTGACGGCTGTACCACTCTGTAAATATACTAAAAATCCCTGAACGGTGCATTTAAAAGGGGTGAATTCTGTGCCAGGAAAGTACGCCTTAATAAAGCTGTTAATGGAAAAAAAAAAAAAAAAAAAAAAAGCTCCAGGTGGCTACAAGAGACCCCAGTCAGACGATGGGCCGGGTGGAGACTTCCGGGTGGGCCGCTGGGCTGGTGGACCGAGGAGCGGGGGCCCCACCCGCCTTCCCGGAAATACCCGCCTCACCCACCGCGGCTGCGCATTCGCGTGCGCGTCTCCCACAGCGGGCTGCGAGCGACGTGCTGGGCTGCGCGCCCTCAGGGTTTGTTCACGCGTGCACCTCTGCCCCCGGCACGTGGCCTGAGACACGAGCCAGCCCCCGGCCGGCCCAGCTAACGTTCGCGAGGAGACCGGGACGGCGGCTCCTGAGCAGGACGGTTTCGAGGACCAGAGAGCGGCTTTCCGGCGCTCTCCTGCAAAGTCGCCCAGCCTCTCCTCGATGTGAACTGAAAATATCACGTGCCCCTTGGGCTGCTGTGGGGACGAAACACTGGCGGAACCTAACTGTGGGGAGCCGGCCGCCATGACCTACTGCGCGGTCCGCACCTGAGGCTGAACTTCTGCAAGGCCCCCAGAACGTTCTCGCGGGTGACGGCGTCCTCGTCCTCCTCCCTCAGCCTTTCCTCCAGCATCCGCAGCACCCTTGTGCTCTGGGCCAGGTAGAGGCGACCTAATAACATAACCAGAGACGCACAGGCAGAAGAGTTCCTCTTGTGTTAAGTGCATGCTCCAAAACCACTTTTGAGGAATACTTTGCACATAACGTATGCAGGGTTTGGGGAATTTTAGGTTCTAAAAAACTTATGACCTGTTTCTTCTGCAGAGTTGGTTTTATCCAATCAACTATCTAATGCAGAGAAAACCACTCCTTTCGTAATCGAAACATAATTCATCGCTGTTTTTGTGCAGAGCTCTTTTATTTAACCTGAAATCTTGAACCCAGAAGTCAGATCTACAAGGAGAAAGAGGGCAATAAGGACTCTGTATGTTAGTCTTTATAATAGAGGCAGCTGAGCAGTAGTGATTTCTGGCACACTCCTTGCTCCTTCTAGACATACCCGTGGCCTGGAGAAGGAGTTGGGAACCATTCCTGGGATCCTACGATGAGCCCTGAGCTATCGCTAGCCTGTTGGAGACTTGTGTCTGGATACAGAGGACATTAATGCACGGTCCCTCGCTTATGAGAAATGTCTGCTGAACAGAGGGAAGAACAAGCAAATGAACGAGTGAACACACTTGTGGAATGTCCTCTATTCATAATTTGAAAACCCCCTTCATTCAC
Organism: Paguma larvata; assembly: GCA_030068075.1. Taxonomy (NCBI): domain Eukaryota; kingdom Metazoa; phylum Chordata; class Mammalia; order Carnivora; family Viverridae; genus Paguma; species Paguma larvata. The sequence continues at coordinate 8,286,830 of CM057825.1, forward strand.
ATTTTAAAAAGCTGAAAAAGAGTAGAACTTCTGGAAGATAAGTGCACCCTGTAAAACCATTTTGAATTCAGCTTTGGTATGTATTATCTTTGGAATTTTCAAATCCTCTTGGTTGAAGAGGTTATAGACTTTTTTTTTTTAAGATTTTATTTCTGGGGCACCTGGGTGGCTCAGTAGGTTGGGCGGCCGACTTCAGCTCAGGTCATGATCTCACGCTCTGTGAGTTTGAGCCCCACATCGGGCTCTGTGCTGACAGCTCATCAGATCCTGGAGCCTGCTTTGGATTCTGTATCTCCCTCTCTCTCTGCCCTTCCCCTGCTCACACTCTGTCTCTATGTCTCTCGAAAATAAATAAACATTAAAAAAATTTTTTTTAAAGATTTTATTTCTAAGAAATCTCTACACCCAACATGGGGCTCAAACTCACAACCCCGAGATCAAGAGTTACACGCTCCTCCACCTGAGCCAGCCGGGTGCCCGAGAGCTTACTCTCCTTTGAAGGAAATCGTGCAGTGCTTACTGGGATCCGCTTTGCTTGTTTCACTAACCTTATTTTGCAGAAAACTATGGAAAATGCACTACCTGCTATATACTTGAAAGCAACTGAAATACTATGGCTACAAAACCAGGAAGTTTACAAAATAAAACCAGAAGGCTCATAAAGTAAACTCTAAAACCATCAAAATTTGCTCGGACGTAAACTAAGCAATATGACAACAGCCAATTTGCACAAAACACCTTAGATGCATAGACGGGGATAAATTGAGGGAACATGGAGCATCTTTAAGAAACATGAAGAAGAACGTCCATTTTCAAAGGGAGAAAGTGCAGGGATAAGACCCAGCTGCTCTCTGGGAGGAAAAGCTGCCGCTCTACCTTCTGCCAGGGACGCGACGGCGTTGACCAGCCGGGCCGTGTACTGCCGCACCACCTCGCTCTTGGAGTGCAGCAGCTGCAGCACAGTCCTCTGTGGGGGAAACACATCAAAAGAGGGAAATGATGAGGTCAAGGAGAAGTGACAGGTAAACACACGTCTCCTCTCTGGGTCTGCTGTTTTCCTCCGTGTCAACTTATCAGAGGTGAAATAAACGGACTAAAGCCAACGTTTCATCTGGAAATCTCGATTTCCAACTGATTTTCTATGAGTTGACAAAAATAAGTTACTCAGACTTTTAAATTAAAAGAACGAATCACAGGGGCGCCTGGGTGGCTCAGTCGGTTAAGTGTCCCACTTCAGCTCAGGTAATGATCTCGTGGTTCATGGGTTTGAACCCTGTGTCGGGCTCTGAGCTGACAGCCTGGAGCCTGGAGCCTGCTTCGGATTTTGTGTCTCCCTCTCTCTCTATCACTCCTCCACTCACACACACACACACACTCTCTCTCTCTCAAAAATAAATAAACATTAAAAAAAAAAAAGAACGAATTATACAGACAGCACTTAGACCGCGACTGGCACAAGGGAGGCAATGCTGTTGGCTCTTACTGTGGCTGATGTTTCTCCAGGTTAATGACAGATCCAACACATGCATCTAACTTTGCTCCCTGCAAACCACAGTAAAGCGACAGCGAATGCATTTAAAAATAAATAAATAAATAAATAAATTCTGAAGGACAGAGAGACAGCACAAGAAATGTAACAGTACAATTTCGGAATCAGGAATGCAGGATGGTGAGAGGCTTAGCAGCCCCAAGAACAGCAAGTCTCAAAGGCAGCAATGGACAATGGGGAATTACCCAGTTTACAGCACTTAACCCTCAACAGGGAAAAAATAAAGAATGAAGGCTGTCAAAGCGGCAGCTAGATCCCCTCTTGTTGCTCCTGCGCTGCTGTTCTCCTGCATACTTCCCCCACTGGTCTCTTGCGAGGATAGCACAGAGGGTGTCTGGAGGGGGCACCTGGCCCAGGTGAGCCGGGCTTCTACACCAGAAGGCGGGAGGGGCAGTGCCTACATGCAGAAAGAATGCCGAGCAGACAGCACCCTGTCCTCTTCTCCTACCTGGCTTCCAGAACACGGCACCCAGATCCTCACCTCTAGGTAGGAGAACAGAAGACTCTTTCTAGAAGAAAATGACCAGCCCAGGAGAAAAGAACCAGAGATCCTAAAACCAGAGGTTCCTCATAGAGAGCCCACCGGCTCACCCTCGGTGGAGCTCTGCGTCTACAGTCCCTGCCCTCATATTCACAACTTCCAGTCGGCTTTCACGCTCCCCACTTGTTTATGAGATAAACAAGGTCTACCAGAAACCCAAGGTAAGTTTCCAATATGGGTGATAGGGTCAAAACAAATGGGGGGAGCAACCTGAAGGAAACGAGACTGTGCAGGGAGGAGAAAAGTAGAAACGAGCACAATACCCTCAGAGATACAAGAAGCTGCATTGTACCCTTGAAAAAAACGCCATAAAAAGGGGGAATGAAAAACCCAACTGAAGGGCTGGAAAATAAAGATGAGGAGATCTCCCGGAAAGTAAAGCGGAAAGAAAATTAGGGAAACTATGAGAGACAAGATAAAATGAGAGAGCCGGTTCAAGAGGTCCCACATTCAGAAAAAGAACAGAGAAAACAGAGAGAGGAAATCATCAACAAAATAACTCTCGAAAAGTACCCAGAACTACAGCTGTCAGATTGAAAGGGCTCACAAAGCACTCAAAACAATGAATCGAAATACACCTAACGGAAGACATCAGTGGGACATTTATTAACACTGGTGATAAAGAGAAGCCTCGACAGGCTTCTAAGGAGAAGTGAATGGGTCCAGTACAAAGAGGACCAGGAGTTAGAATGCGTCTGGACTTCCCAGCGACAGCACCGGAGCCTGAGAGACAATGGAGCAAGAGCTTCAAAATTATTTACAACCCAGAATTTTGTACAAAGAATATTTTCAGACATACCTCATCTCAAAAAAGCTACTTCTCACCCATCCTTTCTTTAGAAGCTATTAACTAAAGGACGTGCTCTGCCAAGCAAGAGAATAAGAAAGAACATTCTCGAAAGCGTGGTCCTGGACCAGCAGCAGTGGCATGCCTTGAAAACTTGCTGGAAATGCAGATCCCCAGGCCCCTTTCCAGACTTACTACATGGAAACTGCGGGAGCCCAGGGATTTGTGTTTTAATGAGCTTTCCAGGTGAGAAGACTGCGCACCACAAACTCTGCAAACCGCTCAGCTAGAAGTCACTAACCCACCGGGCCAAGTCCCTGGCTGAAAAGGCCAGTTTCTCTTGGTGTCACGGTGACACAGCATCCACGCTGCACAAGTTGTCCTGCTCTGCAGACTCTCTGACCTTGTAAAAATGCTCCAACTCATTCTTTACTGTTAAATAAACCAGGGCAATTAGAAATAATGACTTGGGGAAGAAATGACCTGCCTTAAATGGCTATAGAGATCACAGCATTGTGACAAATATCACAAAACCTAAGACATCTTTCATTAGAGGATACACTATTTTTTAACATGTACAACCAAGAAAGAAAAGAAGCCAATTAAACTACAACAGGCCATCAACTATTAGATACAGTTCAATTTCCCAGATGCAAACACGGGGGGAAAACGCATCGCAGATTCAACGAAATAAGGTAGTTTTGGAAAGATTCAACTGAATTTACTCTTTGAATTTGAGTTTGTAAAGTCACTACAGTATAGTTTTTAGTTGCTTCATGTCTGATCAGTTGGTTTCAATGCCATTACAAATGTAAGCAGAAATAAAAAGAAAAGAAAAGAAGTCACGAATTTGAGAGCCTATTTTTAAACTTAACATACTCTTCCATGGGAGCAGTAAGACTACATTCAAAGAACAAACTGGCAACTCAGAATTCTCCAACGCTACCGCCTGTGTGCACGACAGACTACCATGCGATTAGTTTCCGCAGAGTGCTGTTTCATGGGCGATCCTAAGGGGTGCTGATATTCCACTCGGCGCACACGCTGTGAAGCTTAACAATAGGGAGATAAAATATTTACATCATTTTGGATAAACACTCAATGGGGATAACGAAATGCAGTGTCTTTATATATGCCACGTTCAAGATCTCGCTCCTCCGCCTGTCCAGGGAAGCCCGGTGCTGACGACAGGTAAGGGGGTGAGGAGTGGGGAGGGGAACCGCCATGTATTGGCCACTCTATGCTGGGCACTGGGTTAAGTACTTTCCACACGGGACCAAACGCAATCATCCACACCACCTCACGAGGCAGGCACCTTCTCAGCGATGGTAAGAGTGACTTACTTAGGCTAATCTGGCTCACAGGCAGGAGGGCAGAAGTTTGAAACCAGTTAATCTCATTCTGAATCCTATACTTTTCCCACTGCGTCATCAGACCTATCTGGTCCAAAGCTATCTGCAAACCTCGTGTTAACACATTTCAAGTCAGGCCCAGATGAAAACAACTGAGTTGGCTTACCCGCCTTGCTGGCCTTAAGTCACGCTAAGCGTGCAGGGCTCCCGGGTAAGCAGCAGGGTCAGGGAAAGAGCTGGGATTTTGGGAAAAGGAAAAATGACAGGCAAGAGCTCCAGAGTTGAACCAGGCAGTTCGACCCGTTCAGGACTCTACTAGAGGTGAAAAGTGGGCCAGCGTCTGGGGTGAATAGCAGATCTCACCAGCTACCAGGAGCTCAAGGCTGACATGTAGTCACTAGGCTAAAAATACCATAAAAAGTAAAGCCTCCTCCTTTTGCTAAAATCGTCCCCTCAAAATGAAGGCCCTGGCTGGGCTCTGGCCCTCCTCTCACGGACCTGGCCATGGCTGTGACAGTCCAGGAGGTCGTTGCCGATGTAGGCTTCCAGAACGGTCTCCCTCTGCTCTCCAGGATGGGATGTGGTCAAGCGCTAGAATAAAGAAAAAGAAAAGTAACAGGTGTAAGTCTTACTATGGAGAAAAATGTTCATGTGGCGGGCATCTTTAAATGGCAGCACCGGTAACTACACATCTAACCGAACAAAGTAAATAACATCCGGGCGGAGAGGGGTAGTTACCCAGTCAACCAGTCAATGAACAAGAAGTTACGATGTCGTCTTTCCCAATGGGTGACAGAGGAGTCAACCTGCACACGTGAAATCTCCAGAGACGTGAAGTGGTAAGATGCCCTGACTGCAAGAGCACAGACAAGGGAGAGCTCGCCGATATCTAGAGGGGGTTTTTTACAGGAAGGGCCTTGGAGAGCTGGCCCCTGGAGCAGACCGTTATCTGGCACTCTGGAATGTGAGCATGGTGGGCGGGGGAGGAAGTGTGGAAAAGGTCAGGGAGGTGTGAAAATACGGGTGCAGGTGAGCAGAGCTCAATGATGGGGCGGGGGGGGGGGACGGACAAAGGGCAGGTGGAAGAGAGCTTGGAGCAAATGTACTGCCAACGAATTAGACTTTCTACTATACAGACCACTGCAGCAATAGTGTGTGTGTGTGTGTGTGTGTGTGTGTGTGTGTGTGTGTGTGTGTGTGTGTGTGTGTGTGTGTGTGTGTAGGGGGTAGGTGGGTAGAATTTTATAGATTTCGAGCACCATAAATCTCTTGGGTTAAGGAAGAATTTACTTAGTGTCCACAGGGCTAGGAAAAAAAATTTGTGGGGCCACGGGTGGCTCAGTCAGTTAATCATCTGACTTCAGCTCAGGTCATGATTCCGCGGTTTGTGAGTTCAAGCCCGGTGTCGGGCTCTGTGCTGACAGCTCAGAGCCTGGAGCCTATTTCGGACTCTGTGTCTCCTTCTCTCTTTGCTCCTCCCCCACTTGTGCGCGCACTCTCTCCTTTCTCTTTCTCCCAACAATAAATAAACATTTAAAAAAGAAAGAAAGAATATGTGGGGAGTGTGTGCAATGCGTGTGTGTGTGTGTGCATGTGCATATGGGTGTGTACACGTCTGAACTGCAATATGAGAACGTCACATAACTAAAGTGAGCAAATGTCCTTGCTTTCCCAGGAAGATTCTACTAAGGATCCCTGAGACCGCAGGCCCTGCTTCTGGCCGAGGAGGAGCTGGGCGCGTAAAGGACAACGTGGCGAGAAGACAAGAGCGGCGACCCCCCAGAGCTGAAAGGTGGAGGCCTCCGGAGGCAGGTGTCGCTGACAGACTGGACCCACCAAGGCCCAGCAGGGAGGCCCTGAGGCGAGAGCGCCCTCTATTAAAGGAGGGCGTGCCAAGAGTGTCACACGTGGGGGCTGCTGGGATGGGGCGGAGGGGTGCGAGGCTGGAGGGGGACACAAAATCATAAGATTTTCCTGATTATTCTGTGGCAATGTCATTCACTCAGCAAAAGACTACCCTGTCTCACCACGAGGCTCAGCAGCATGAACGGAGAGGAAGTGCCAGGCGGACAAACTAGGAGCCAGGGAAAGGGTTTGCTGACTTGAGCAGAGAGAGGTGACATCCAGGGCAGGGACGGCCCCCCGAGGTTACTCCTGCTGCCCACCCACCCTCGTCAACTGAGGCAGGCATCACCAACTGACCACAGGACTCTTCCTGCTCATGCTAGAGGCGTCCTCAGAGCACTCCTCGGGACCACATTCCAGGAAGCGCTACCAACCATCAGTGAGGTGGCCTTTTTCCACCCAGAGACGGGGAAATTGCTCGAAGGCATTTTGATGCCAACATAACCTGAAATTCGGGGACCCATGAGGGGTCCGACAGGATTATAGGGTAAGTCAGAATGGATCATCCAGCTAAAGAGACAACCAGTGTTGGCTTCGACCTGCAGTTCTCAAAGTGGAGTCTGGGGAACCCTAGGGGTCCCCAAAGCCCTTTCAGGGAGTTCACAAGTTCATGCTTATTTTCATAATAACACTAAGACATGGTTTAGCTTTTTCATGGTCAACCCTTGGAGGCTATATAAAGTGTCTCTACGACAAATCGAATGGGGAAGCGGACGTGACGACCCAGCTGTCCTCCCTCAGACCAGCCGTTAAAGAAATCTGCAAACTGTATAACGATGCTGCTTTTCCTACTAATGTTTCTGCTTGGAAAAGTTATTTTTTATTTAAAAAATATGCCATTTATTTGAGGTTCTGGGTTCACTGTTCGTCTTAAATGAATTAATATCTAATATTTTCTCCGGTTTAATTTCTAATATCATAAATGTCTGTAGATAAAGTGCACACAAACTAAAGCCTTCCAGGTCCTCAGCAGCTTCTGAGAGTGTAAAGGGGTCTGAGACCAAAAAGCTTGAGAACCACCGGCTTCACTGGAACCAGCGCGAAGACTGGGCTCTAGTTCCCTTAGAGCCTGGCCCATGGGCGTCCACCCCCGCTGTCTGCCCCGGCGGCCACGCGGCACCACCTGGATGCAGAGGTCCTGGTGAGGCCGGCGCGGGAGGACGACTCTGGACGCTCACCCACCCACCCCCCCCCACTCCCCACCCCCCCCCCCCCCTGCTGGCCGGGAGCGTGGCTGGAGACCAGGCGGCAGGGGCGGTCTTGAAACTGCATATTTCAGGACACCTGGGTGGCTCTCTCTCTTTCTCTCTCTCTCAAAATAAATAAATAAACATTAAAAAAAAAAAAAAGAAAGAAAGAAACTGCAAATGTCAAATGACCGAGGGAAGGCAACGGCAACCATGATGTCAACATAGGGGTTTTTACAAAGAGGCGGAGGCGATCTTGCAAAGCTGCCGGTGTCAGCAGGCAGCGTGAAGAGAGATGTTTAGTAGATGGGCTGCAAACACATGCAAGCCAGCCAGCCAAGAAAACCAGCTTGGCCTTCTTCCCCTGGACCACGAGGGAAAGGTACGTACCCAGCGCAGAGCCTGCAGCAAGAAGGCTTTCAAGCGGTCACTCCCGTAAATCAAATCCTTCTTCAGTTTCTCATAATCCAAGGAGGGCAGTAATGGGATATCCTTCAGCTTCCTACTGAGCAACACAAGTTCAAAGACAAAGAAAAGGGCAAAAGGGCATGTTCATTACACCCCCCGAGTATCGGGACACCCGTCTCCAGCTGTGCAGGCTAGCGGCGGCCCCGCTGTTTTCTGCGTTCCCGGCACTAGGTCCAGGCTTCTACAGAGAGGGCTGGTTCCAGGCTCCCTGCCCCCCAGCATCAGCCAGCCCAGCTCTGTCTTCCCCGTGGCACGTACTGGGGTTCTGTTTAACATCTTTCCCCAAACCAGGAGTCCCTACCTAACCAGGCTTAGAAACCACTGCGTTCCCGTTAGGCCCCGGCTCCATCCGACTGGGATGAAATCTCCTCGGAGGCATGAGCACTTGCTGTAGCGCTCAAAGGCCTCTTTAGAGCCTGGAGCAAAGCCCAAAGACTGTTAGCGTCGGCAGGGTCGAGTGTTCTTCCTAAAAACCTGAGGTCACCGTGCCTCTCGAGCCCGAGGAACCGAACCAGGGGGGATGCGAAGGACAGACCAGGGTTCGGAAACACCTGGGAAGCGTCGGTGCACAGTCAACCCCCAGAGCAGGTGCCGGGCGTGCCGGGGGGCCGTGTGGGTTCCGACCGTGAGACGGGCACCAAGCGGGAGGGCTGGCAGACCCTGCCCGAGAGGACTCACGTCAAGCCCGCGGGGGAAGCCAGGTGGAACAGGAGGGGACCGGACAGGAGGGAGAACCAGGGAAAAGGGAGCGAGGCCTGTGGTCTGGTTTACGGCACTGGACCGATGTTAACCGCCTCGCTTTGATGTCACACTCGACCCAGAGGTCACCCCTGGGGGCCTGGGGATTCAACTCCCTGGGGATTTATAATTATTTCAACATAAAACAAGTAAAAACCAAACGCAAAACAAAAATATGGTTCTCCTGATCCCGTGCGGGGAACATTAACACTATTATCGACGCCCCCCGCACAGCACGAAGTGAGGGCTCAGGAGGACGTGGCCGAAAAGACACAAGACGAAGGGTTCTTTTGCTCTTCACTGAAGGGTAACTGGAACATGCTATATTCGGTGTAGGCGTACAGCATACTGATTCGGGCACAGTGTGAAACGGTCACCGCACTGAGTCTCTCTGCCCTCTGCCATCTTACAAAGTTCCCGGGTGTTTTTCTTATGATGAGAACTTTGAAGATTTACTTTCTTAGCAACTTGTAAATCGGCAATACAGTATTACCGACTACAGTTCCTGTAGTTCCTTAGTATTTTCTAAGTGGAAGTTTGTACCTCGGTCTCCGTCACCCACTTCACTTGTCTCCTTAGTCTGGAAGGGTGGGAGAGAAACCGAGGGAACCCCTCCGGGCGCCAGCATCTAGGATCCTGTCCGTTTTCTTCCTGCTCTCCCGACTCAGCCAGCCGGGCACCCCTACATGCTAGTTTTTTTTAAATATAAGTTTTTAAAAGACAAAATGAAGTCCTCTTCAAGGGCCCAGGGAAAAAGGCCAGAAAACAGGGCAACAAATGAGATCTCGGTAAACACACCGGGAGGAGCGTGTCCCGTCTTGTACACCGAACAGCTGAGCCACACACACGTGCACACTGACTACCCTGACACTTGTTTTCCTGAGGCAGACGCTACAGGGTTTAAAATGAAAACAGATTACTTTAAAAATTCCAATGACAAATAACTGGCCAGCATTCTTTAAAAGCGTCAAGGCCATGAAAGACAGGGACTAAGGAATGATCTCCGGTGAAAGGGAACAAAGATGCAACAACCGCATCAACGTAGCATCTGGGACTGAATGCCGGACCAGACAAAGGACATAACGGAACGACTGGTAAAACGCGAGTCAAGCCTGTAGATTAGACGGTATGGTACCAGCATTAATCTCCTGACTTTGATAACTGTCCTGGGCTTGCGTCAAATATTAACGTGGGGAATCTGCGTGAAGGGTATAGGAGAATTCTTTGTACGTTATTTGTAGCTCTGAAGTTATTTCAAAATGAAAAAAAAAAAGATTTTTTAATTTAAAATTTAAACAAGGACTTGTTCCGGACAAAAAAAGTGCCATCTGTAAAGGCAAGTCTGAAACTGCCCTATAGCTGGGGTGCTTCTACTGGCGGGAAGTACCACTTCCCTGTCTATGCGGGCCAGTTACTTGCCCATACCGGCAATATTACCAACTAAATTTATTGCCAACTAAGTTGCTCAGCAACCCCATTTCTGCGGTCCAGCCACTCTCCCACTGTCCAAGAAGACTGTGTCCTACCTTTGCCTTTGTCCTCTTAAGCCCCTCCACCAACTACCCCCTCTTTACCCTCTGCAGGGGACCTTGCCGCTTAGACCATTGGGAATAACATTAGCAAACACCCAAGCAGCTTATTAAATCCCCCTCACTGGACTAAGTGCTTTATACACATTCCATTCTTATGCTCGCAATAATCCTATAAGAAAGTTATTATCAGTGTCATTTTACAAGTGAGGAGACTGAGGCACAGAGAAGTTACGTAAGTGGCCCATGGTCACGGAGCCGGTGGCAGAGGTGGGGTTTCAGCCCCGGCAGTCTGTGCTCATAAGCGCTACATTACACAGCCACCGCCTGGAGGGAACAAAGTGCAGGGTCAGTGTCAGACTCAGGCAGGACGGAGGGGGAGGCAGGCTGTGTCTCTCTCAGGTGTCTAAGTAATCTGATGGCATCCCCCGAACTCCCACAACAAGGGGGGCTTGAGGGGCCAACAGAACCCACTCTACTCCTCATGCCTTTGCTAAAGGATCTCAGCTTCCTTGTTACCGCGACGTACATGCCTGTGAAGCCCCCTCGCATCCCGCACCCACACGGGGGACAGCCCCACTGACGTGGAGAGGACTGCTCAGCCCTCTACAAAGCCGTCCCGTGGCCCCGGTCATAGTGTGAGCCACGAAATGTAGACACCGCTCCACTCTGCTGACGGCGCTGTGGCAGAAGATTTTATAGAGTATCACGGGAACAATTCAATCATTTTTTCCATTTGATGCCACCTCTCCAGAATAGATAGAAGTAATACTAAAAGATACCTCTAGTTTCACAATCTTACTTACAATTACTGGGATTTCCTTTAAGATCCATATGGCGCTCTAGCTAATCAAAGGCACTCCTCTAAGCTAGGCTGTTAAGATGAATGTTCACTAAAGTTACTTTTTTTTTAATATTTATTTGTGAGAGAGAGAGAGAGAGAGAGAGAGAGAGAGAGAGAGTGGGAGCAGGGGAGGGTTGGAGAAAGAGGGAGACACAGAATCCGAAGCAGGCTCCAGGCTCTGAGGTGTCAGCACGGAGCCCAACGCGGGGCTCAAACTCATGAACCATGAGTTCATGACCTGAGCCGAAGGCAGACACGTTAATTAACCGACAGAGCCGCCCCGGCGCCCCCACTCAAGTTACTTTGAATTCTAGTTTTACCCAGGGCTGTTCTCCATAATAACAACTCCCAAGGGCAATTACTTACCCCGGTGCCAAGGAGGCTCTTAACATGGTTGAAGCCTGGGGGTGGGGGGTGGAAACAAAGAAAAGAGACCGTGTTAAACAGCGAGAGCGACGCATGAATCCAAGTTCTTGATCCCTCAGGATTCTCCTACCACAATCGTATGTGACTTAAGAATGAGCCCAAACTGAAGTTAGGCAACACACTACTGATGTATTTCCCAAGCCGCCCACCACCCTTGGTTCGTTGTGGCTCTGCTTCAAGGAATACTCCCTAAAAAAATGAGTGGGTTCCCCTCCGACCATACTCAAGAGGCACTTAAAGCTGCCTAGTCGAATATCACAGAGAACAAAAGGAAAGAGAATCATTTTATTATCCTGATTTTTTCTTTCCTAAGATTTTCTCTTTGAGTGTAAAAATAACAGGCACTTTGTACCAAGTCAAACGCTATGGAGGTGTTGATAGAAAAACCGCCCCTCCCGCCCCACTCCCTTTAGTCTTGTCTATGGCCAGATCGCTGCCTGTTTTATGGACGTTCTCATTGTCCCGTTTATTGTTTGTTTTGTTTTGTTTTGGCCGCTACAAACAATGCTGTGTTAAACATGTACTGAAACAGACTTGGGAAACAAAGAACCAAATGCTGTGCACGGTGCTTACTGGGACCCACTCGAACCAACTGTAAAAAACGTTTTGAGAAAATAAGGGAAATATGAACACGGGCCGCACTGGCACTGCGTGACGCCGAAGAATTTGTGCCGATTCTATTTGGCATCCTGGCTGTTTGGCTTTTGTTTTGTGAGGCCCTTATCACTTGGATATATACATTGAACTATTTACAGGTAAAGTGACATAATGTTTGGACTAGGGTTTTTTTTTTCTTTAATGTTTATTTATTTTTGAAAGAGAAAGAGAGTCAGAGCATGAGCCAGAGAGGGGCAGAGAGACAAGGAAACACAGAATCCGAAGCAGGCTCCAGGCTCTGAGCTGTCAGCACAGAGCCCGACAGGGGACTTGAACCCACGAACCGTGATATCAGGACCTGAACCAAAGTCAGAAGTTCAACCGACTGAGCCACCCAGGCGGCCCTGGACTAGGTTTTAAGGAACACCAGGAAAAAAAGTTAAGTAGAGGAGAAGACAAGAGATCTCAGTCCTCCGTGGAGCCCTTCCCGGAGGGGCAGGCGGAGGCACTCAGTCCTCTCTGTGTCACGGCAGCTCTCAAACGGTCATTATCCACACGTGGCACAGTGAACTGTGATGGTTTTACAATTATTCCTGTGCCTTTCTCCTTCAGCAGACATGGAGCTCCATGATGCGGGGGGTCTGCCACCCTCAGGATATGTGCCCAGCACCTGGTAGAGCACCTGGACATACAGAAGCAGGTGATCAAATCTGAATGAAAGAACGAATGAATGAATGAAGGCTGAAATCCCCAAATGGGCGCTCCGCAATCCTTGACGAATTGAATAAACTGGCCCTGCCTGAGGACCCCGTGCTCTGCTGCTTCCCTGCGTAGTGTGTACAGGGCACAGACTCCCACCTGGGAGACGGCAAGCCTCAGTTTTAAATGGCTCATGACCATGTTTTATATTTTTTAACCCCTGACTTTTTTTTTAATTCACGGAAATGCCTATTTCTGTTATTGGCTTAAATAGCAAGTAGTTGAAGAAAATGTTTGAAATGTCATCTAAATTACTCATCTAACGCATCAAGAAGACCAAGAAGCCAAGATAATGAGTCAAATGAGTTAAATAAGGGGGCACTTGGGTGGCTCAGTGGGTTGAGCATCTGACTTCGGCTCAGGTCACGATCTCACAGTTCGTGGGTTCAAGCCCCATGTCGGGCTCTGTACTGACAGCTCAAAGCCTGGAGCCTGCTTCAGATTCTGTGTGTGTGTCTCTCTCTGCCCCTTCCCCACTCATGCTCTATCTCTCTCTGCCTCTCAAAAAATAAATAAACGCTAAAAACTTTAAAAAAAATGAGTCAAATAAGGGCACAGCCATGTTAAACTATTAGCCTAATATATACACAAAATAAAGATATGTTTAAATTAGTGTTGCCGGCTAATCATATATCCACAAATAAAATTCACCAACACCCCCCCCCTTTTTTCAGTTAAGAAAATGTTTTCTACATTTATTTTATAAAGATTTTCTTTTTAAGTAATCTCTAAGCCCAACAGGGGACTCAAACATACACCCCCGAGGTCAAGAGCCACGTCCTTTTCTGATCGAGCCAGCCAGGCGCCCCTTCTACCTTTTAAAACACAGCTTCTCTTTTGCTAATCTCTGTAGCAGTCTATTTGCCCTGTGAAGAAATTAACTGAAAAACACGAATAACTAACCCTTTCATGAGAAAAGGCAGCACGTTAAACATTACTGAGATTTTATTATCCAATCAAGTAAAAACAAAAAACAAAAGAACCAAAAAGATGAGCTGTGGGAAGAAAGGCCTGGCATGCTCTTAATGAGAGAGGGGTTTGTGCTGTTTCATTCATTCGGTGAGTACTTACTGATTCCCTCCCGCCTGCTGGGTTCTCCGGGAGGCACAGAGACACCCGAGGGAAAAAAGCAAAGCCCCCTTCTCAGAGAGCTTACAATCCAATGAGGAGAGTCGATGATCAAGTAACTCTCTGTGCCTTATTGGCAAGCGGTGGCAATAACAGCCCCATCGGATGTGGGCCCCCAGGAGAGCACGCGGAAAGAGCAGGCTCCCCCTTCGTTTCTCCCTATCCACGCCGAGCTCCCCTCCACCCACGGGGCTGCCAGAGCTGGGAAGCACTGAGCTCCGTTTTAAGTTATGAAGTTGATATTGACCTTTACAGTGACACCTGAGGATAAATTTGCCCAGGGAATGGAGAACTCACAATAGGACCGATCTATCTATCTATAGATCTATATATATCTATCTATCTAGATAGATATACAGCTGCTGCTTCCTACCCGCTGTGTGGAGGCATTAATAGTAACACTCAAGCACCAAGGGGGCTGTGCTCCAATCTTCCAGCCAAACTTTACTTTGGACTAGATCTCTAAAAGTCATTGCCACCAGGCGCGGGTGCCGCTCCGTGTACAGGCGGTGTGGATGGCAAAGAATAACTCAGAGGAGAAAGGTGGGAGAAGCTCCAAGGTCATCAGTCACAGTCGGAATAATAATCATCTCCCTCGTGAGCTAACAATGGATTGTGAACGTGGACGGATAAGCCCCAGAACGACGCCCTTGCTAAGGAGTTGCCACAGAGGCCCTGACCGCAGCCCCACTGGGCACCGTCTGACTTCCAGACCTTAGGCTGGGAGCTCCCGGAAAGGCCTCCACGGGCTGGGCGCACCGGAAGGAAGCCATGCGCTCCGCGGCAGGCAGGTGAATGGACAGGGGGTGGTCTCCCGTCTGAGGAAGCACCATGTGAACCCTTCAGAGTGCAGGGGCAAGCCAGCAGAACGAGTATATTGAACGAGTATCGATTCTTCACGGAGCACCTACACTGTGCCGGGCTCAGGGCAAGGCCTCCGGGAGAAAGGAGAGTCCACCCGAGCAGAGAGTGAGTGACACGGCAGCACTACGCTTCCGCCACCGCCCAGCTGCAGGCAAGGAACCCGAGCCTGGCCCTCCCAGCTGTGACTGCTCTCGAAGCCAGTGGTCACGGGGTGGAGACGAGGATGTACAACGGCGGGGTGACGAGCCCTCAGGACATGTGACATCGGACAGTGTTTTGAGAACTCGGTATGAGGTGTAACATGACAAGTGTCCCTTGGTCAAAGCGTCCGCAGACGTGCCGGCTGGACTCTTCAAGAGTCTTTAGCGTGCTGCCGAGCGCTGTGAATCTCAGACTCCAGCACGTCTCAAGCTTCACACACCAGCAGTTTGCTCTGGGGACGGGGAAGGGCTGTGGCATTAGCGCTTCTAGGCGCTTGCTCTGGAGAGGGCTGCTCCACGGGACGGCAGCAGGCGTGTGCAGCCCAGGAGGGTGGGACAGAAGGGGCCGTGACCTGAAGCCAGCAGCAGCTGCTGAGCCCTGAGGTCGTGGAAGGCACGGGTTGGGGCTGGAAGCCTCAGGCCAGGCCCACTTGTCCCCAGCCTCCCTCCCTGGCCCGGGGACCGCAGCTGGACCGCCCGTGCTGCGCCGGAGAGCAGGTGACCAGTGAAGGCAGGCCCCCGCGGCGAGCGGCCTCAGGCAGAGGTGACCTGGAAGAGGTTAAATAACCGCAGGGGGAGGCATGAGGAAACGTCTCAGCCACGAGACAGAAGAGGCCACAGGAGGCGGGGACCAGCAGAGCAGCCCGGGCACGAGGAGGAGGGGGGCCGTCACCGCCGGCTGCGGAACAGGAAGGGGTGCTTGCACAACGCAGGAGGGGAGGCCGAGCTGGAGCACTGTGCCCGTTTGGAAACGGCGCTAAGTACGTATGTAGAGCGGGAGTGCCCCAGTTCCTGAACCTGCCAGGCATTCCCACGGAAGCTTCTCGGGCAGGCCCCTCTCCGGCTCGCCAGGCCACTGAGGGCCCCCCCCGGGGCCCTGCCTCAGCACTCTGCAGCCTGCGGACATCAGAGAGCAGGGGGCTAGGCAAGGTGCCCAGCGACATGCCCGCTCGGGGATGCGCCAGGGACGGTGCGGGGGCCCCTTGGGCTTTCTGTGAGCAGAGCTGAGCGTGGAGGGATGGGCCTTAGGCCACGAAGGCCGAGCACTTTGGACCTGGGAGAAGGACAGGTATTAAGCAAGACGGTAACACGATCGCTGACTGGATGTACCTAAATCCTTCCCGAAACCTGATGGCAGAAGTAAAGAAGACGGAACCAGAGAGGTCACCCCTGCGCTTGTGTGTCTGAGTATCAGCCAGGCGAGGGCTTTGAGACCGAGACTGGTTAGGAAATGTTGCTTTAGCCAGGACAGAACGAGGAGGAGCCTCAACAAACACAAATCGACAAAGATGTGGGGCAGGAAGGAGGAAGCCGCTCAGGTCCCAAAGACGGCCCGAACACGGGGCAAAAGAGAGGGAAGAGGCTTCGATGATTCCCAGGTGTTCTTCGGGGTGTCATTCACCGAGACAGGAAGCACAGGAGGGGAGGCCACCTGTTTGGAGGAAAAGACGAGCCTGTTTTCGGACACAGAAATGATGTGCTTGTCAGACACTCACAGGGAGGAGGAGTGTGAGTCCGGGTCTGGAAGTCGGAGGAGAAATCTGAGCTGAAGGTGCCTTCTCTGCCGGTCATGGTCCCAGCACCCGGCTGAGATCAGAGGCTTTGGTCAAAGCTCACGTCTCCGGGGTCAGGTCGGATACGCGATGGGCACTGGGGCACGAGGCGTGCAGGGAGAGGGGA
Organism: Paguma larvata; assembly: GCA_030068075.1. Classification (NCBI taxonomy): domain Eukaryota; kingdom Metazoa; phylum Chordata; class Mammalia; order Carnivora; family Viverridae; genus Paguma; species Paguma larvata. Next base: position 8,303,384 of record CM057825.1, read on the forward strand.
GCGAGGTAGGCAAGTCCTCCTCCAGACGGCGAGCACTAGACCCAGAAAGGCTGCCTCGAGATGCCGTGGCGACGCAGGCAAAGGGCAGGCGTCTTGCCAAGACCTCAGAAAGCTACGGAATGGAGAACGGAAGCGCCGAAGGCGCTGCACTTCAAGCCAGAGCCAGGGTCCACACAACAGGAAGCTTTCGGAAGCATCCCCCTCAGCAGAACAATGCCACGGCAGTGTTCCCTGAGCAACCGCACGAGGCCATCCCGAGAGAGGGTCCCTACTGCCACTGCCACGGCCCGTCCCAGTCCCTTGTGGGTTTTTAGTGATAAGAAAGATGGCTGATTTTGAAGTAAATGCTTTCAAAGATTCACACGTCTGGGGGCTTGAATAGATAGAACGCAATCGCACCTGGCAGTATTTTAACTTATTCTCCCAATGGGGTTTCCTGGGGCGTTCTGAAAAAGGGGTTAATTCCCACATGGGCCGTTTTTCCAAATAAGGACGCGTTGAGAAGGGAAACTTCCCCAGCCAATGAACCCCCAAACCCACAGGTACCACCAGGAGGGGCTTGGGATTCGCCGCGGGGCTATGCCCTGGACTCTGTATCGTGGTCAGCCCACCCCCTACCTACTCCTGCCGTGGGATGGACGCTCCCTCTCCCCCATCAGCCCCGGAGCCCCCTTCCTGGTGTGTCTCTGCATCCGCGCTTGCCCAGCACACACCGAGGGAGGAGGAGGAGACAAGCCACGGCGCTTTCACAGGCCCTTCTGCGGCACAGAAGGCGTGTGCTGCGTCAGCATGAGAAACAGCGAAAAACGGAAAAGCCACTTCGAGGTTTGCTAGTGGAACGATGAGAGGTATCACGCTACTGTTCTCAAGTTAAAACTCTAAACGATGAGGAAAAAAAAAATGAATAAATCTAGAAGGACACAGAAAATTCCTTAAAACGTACCAGATGTGTCAAAGAGACAGTTGCAGAGTGAACTGTATAACAAACACCTTAATTCTATAGAACGTTGAAAGGTCTGGAAGGATGAACAGGAAGCAGTCAATAGGGTCACCTATGGGGGGAGAGGAGACGGGGTGCGTGTGAGGGAGAGAAGGGGTCTGTGTTTATTATTAGATTCTTACGTAGTTTCCAGTGAACACACCTGTGTATCACTTGTGCATCCTTCGAAAACAGGGGCGCCTGGGCGGCTCCGTCGGTTAAGCATCCGACTCTTGATTTCAGCTCAGGTCATGATCTCACGGTTTGAGTTGGAGCCCCGCGTCAGCTCTGCACCGACAGCACCAAGCCTGCTTGAGATTCTTGCTCTCTCCCTCTCTCTCTCTCTCTCTCTCTCAAAATAAATACACTAAAAAAGAAAACAAAAAATCCCTACCTCTCGTGCCCTGAGGGAGGAGCTTCTCTTCTTACGATTATCGGAGTGCTGAGAGTACAAAATCAGATTTATCTTGTAGCCCGGCAGACACGTGGCCCCATCGTCTGGAGCCTGGGCTGGTAAGGACTGCGGAACGGCACAGCTGGGGTTCGGGTGGGGACAGGCAATCCAACTAGAAGAGGCCACCTGGGAGAGTTCTCTTTTCGAAAAATCAAGCCCATCATTATTAATCCTCCTGAGAACACCTGAATCTGACCGCCAGCTTCGCTTAGGTGAGTGGAGGTCTCGACGCAGTTGTCTGGGCATGAACTAGGCCCCGCTCTCGGTGTCGCCTCTGCAGGGCCCCTGCGCCAGTACAATCCCCGGGCTGCAGGCGGGAGGGGGGATTCCTGCATGTGTGGGTGTGGGAGTGAACCGGGCATGCGTGGCCCTGCTCCCTGCCTCCCCAGGGGGAATGAGCCCCCCCAAGGAGCAGTGGTCAGCCCTGCAGGTCCCTGTGGTGCTGGTGGAGGGGACGCACTTGGCCAGAGCTGGCCGTGACTGGGTGGTCAGTTGTGTAATTCCAGGATTTAAACACAGGAAGCCCACCCGTCTACAAATAAAATCCACGCCCCCCCGTATAGGCTTCGTCAGAGTGGATGGCCATATTGTCAGCTCCTCTTTCCTTCATTCTTTTGTCCTGTTTTTCCCGTGGTTCAGAACTCAGGGGTCGGAAGGGTGCTGTTTGCTCCGTCCTTCTGAACTTTCAACAGTGAGGGAGGTTGCGTGAGGCCGGATTCTTCACGGCCAGATTTAAAAACAAGTTTCAAATGTACTAAACTTTCTGGATACCAGCAGCGTTCCGAGGGGCCCGGCCAGCTCCTTCACGGAGTACAGTGGATTCGAACACTCCAGGTCGACCGACGCCGAGCGGGAGCTGGTCAGGGATCACACTAAAAACGGAGCTGGGTCACGCCCACCTCTCTATCTTGCAGCCGATGGCCTTCCGTCCGCACCCAGCACAGAACTTAGAGTCCTGACAGATAAGAAAGCAACCCTTCTCTTCCAAATCCTCCCGTTCGACCTCGAGACGTCCCCTCTGAACTGCACCCTAATTTCTGCTTCATCCCTTATAAATCCGTTGTTATATACGGACTTTAGACATCCCGGTCCACCACGTTCTGTTCTACTTTTACAACAATGTTCTACTTTTACAGTGATGCCTACCCACTTTTTATCATCTTACAGAGAACTCTGTGGTAGCACTAGTCTCTTGACAAAAAAATTAATGTCTAATGGGATAAAATATCAGATATGTTGTTCCCCCCTCCCATTTTAAATGGGATATCCACTTTAAGTAAGCCGGATGCATCACTCCGCCAACAGAAAATGGAAATACAAGGATGGCTGTATATGCAAGACAGGATGGGCTGTTATAACCCGGACCTGAAACACACTGAGTATTTGCTGAGCTAGGGAGTGGAAGGCAGGGAGGAAAGGAATGGTCCGATTAGACGCAGGTCCGGCTACGCTAGTTACCGCCGGAGAGTCATCACTTTTGGTAAGCACTCTGCCCTTTAGCCGGCTTACAGCTAAGCACACAGTGTACCCAGAGGGCCAACTCGGCCAGTCCTCAGGTACGTGACTTGACGCTCCTCGTCCCGGATGGCACTAAGGGAAGTAAAACTTTTTAAGGTGTTTATATTTTTGAGAGAGAGAGAGAGGGACAGAGGATCTGAAGTGGGCTCCATGCTGAGAGCCGACAGCCCTATGCAGGGCTCGAACTCACGAACTGAGAGATCATGGCTACAGCCAAAGGCGGACCCTTAATCAACAGAGCCACCCGGGCGCCCCGGGAAGTTAATTTTCTGAATCTCTGACGTCTCTGTGTGCTTTACTGACATTTAAAAATGGCGGATTCCCCACCGCCACACACGCACGAAAGTTCCTGAAGATCTCTGCAGGCTACGGTCCCTGGGGCCTCACCCTAAAGCACAGACTGTGCGGCTGCTCTAGCCACGTGCCCATGCGTTGCACAGTCGCCACAACCAACGGCTCCACAAGCTTCTGTGAGCAGCTGGGTGATGGGGTCAAGGCCGCTTGCTCTCCACCACATCGCCGCGTCCTTTCTGTGAAGATCCACAACAGAAACTGACAGCCTAAACTACAGAGAGCAGGTCAGAGGCACTGGAATGGTCTGTTTGGGGAACGTGACTCGCGGGCATTCATTTCTCTGTGCTTCCTAGGTTGCGCGTGCAGGACGTATGTTGTTTTAGATGCAGTGAAATATACAAGTATATGTAATAAACATTATATAACCATCTCTCTTCCCTTGTAAGTATATCATGTAGCTACTCATGTGCCGCTGTTGCACAGGCCGCTGGGAAGCTCAGAGCTGTATCTGCGCCTGCTTCTGCGGGCGTACAGCAGTTTCTGTTTCGTGCTAGCCGTAGCCACGGCTTACTTGTGTTGTCCTACCCTCGTTTTCTCTTAACCACAATCTCTGCCCCCTCCCCGCCACCCCGACCCCAGCATTACCGAGATGTAGTTGACATACAACACTGTGTACGTTTAAGGGGTACAAAGTGATGAACTGATACGTGTATATATCGTGACACGCTCACCACGATAAGGTTACCGAACACATCCATCGTTTCACGTACTTTTTTGTGTGTGGTGAGAACACTCAGGATCCACTTTCTTAGTAACCTTCAAGCATATGACACCGCTAACTCCAGCCGCCCCGCTGTACATGACGTCCCCGGAGCTTATTCATCCCGTAACCAAAAGGTACACCCTTTGACCAGCACCTCCCGCCTCCCCCGCCTCCCAGCCCCTGGCAACCACTACCCTGCTTTCTGTTTCCGTGAGTTCTAACCACAATTTATTTCTTTCCAATTTCTCAGGTTTGTGTTTTCTCAATAAGCTGTTTCAACAATTGAGAATGAAGTAGCTTAGAAAATTTTCCTTGATACCAAAAAATGTCTTTGTTTAGGAAGACCCTAATATTAATGTGCAAACCCTTCTTCCTAATTAAAAGCTGCGGCTCTGACTCATTGGGGGCGCGGGGCGGGGGAGGTCTCGGATCCCCTGGCGCTCTTCCTAACTGTACAGATCTGGCTCCACCGTTCAGCCTGGGGTGAGCCCCAGGGACATGGGTTCAAGAACGCTGAAAACGTCCTCAGGAGACATGGGTGTACTCGCTCCCCTGTCTAAGAGCCCCAACCCGACGCCATCTGCCTCCGGACGGGCTGTATCTTAAGAAGGACACAATATTACCTATTTAATATTTTGCCCTGGGATGCAAACCCTGAATCAAATCATAAGGAAAAATGAAATGCAAAAAGAGAAGTGCTCTGTTTTTTAAGCAGGGGAACAACTCCACAGGACGTGGCTCAACTGACAAAGCTGGGAAAGGCACAGATTAGACAAGAGTACCAGAAAAATATTAAACTTACTGAAGGTGATCTTGGTACCTAAGAGAAGACTTCCATTAAGAAATGAAGTCTACACTGAAGTATTTAGGAGTAAAAGGCCATAATATATGTAATTTATTCTCAAACAGCTCAGAAAGCAGACTGTGTGTATGTGTGTGTGTGTGTGTGTGTGGAGAGAAAGTAAAAAACAAATGGGGAAATGCCAACAGTCACCAAATCTGGGTAAAGGGTGCACAAGCGTCCTTTGTGCTATTTTCGCGACTTTTCTGTAAGTTTGCAGTTATTCCAAGTAAGAAGTTAAATGAGAAAAAGAAGAGACTGCCTGCCTTCGACTGTACAGCTTCCAAGATGGTGGCAGTTATTTCTTTAAAAAAGAATGAAGTTTCCTTCCCTCCCTGTTGATTTGCTGTTACCAGTCCTTGGCACCAAAGGGCTCCAAAAGGAAGAGCAGACCGCGCCCCTCTGCCACCGCGCCCCTCTGCCACCGCGCCCCTCTGCCACCGCGCCCCTCTGCCACTGCGCCCAGGAGGCCAGCTCCCAGCTGCTCCCGTTCAAACACAGCTTTCTTTCCCTTCTGGGAGTTTACAGACCCCTGAAGCCAGCGGCAGTGCAGACTCCTGAATGTTACTCTCCCTTGCTCTTTCTTGTTTTATTTTGGTTTTTTTTGGTTAGGCTCAAGTCTATTTATTGATTTTGAGAGAGAGAGAGAAAGAGAAAGAGAGAGGATACAAGCGGCGGAGGGGGCAGAGCGAGAGGAAGAGAGAATCCTAAGCAGGCTCTGCTCTGTCAGCACAGAGCCCGACTCAGGGCTTGAACTCACAAACCGGGAGATCATGACCTGAACCGGAACCAAGAGATGGACGCTTAACCCAGCGAGCCACCCAGGTGCCTCTGTTAGGCTATTTTTATTTTTATTTACTTTTGAGAGAGAGAGGAGAGAGAGAGTGAGTGAGCAGGGGAGGAACAGAGAGAGAGGGAGACAGAGGATCCAAGGAGGGCCCTGTGCTGAGAGAGTAGAGCCCGATGCGGAACTAGAACTCACGAGCTGTGAGATCAGGACCTGAGCTGAACTGGAGGCCCGAGGACGCAGCCACGCCCAGGCTACTTTTAGCTGGGGGGCCGGGGGGCAGACCCGGGGCACAGAGCCTCACCGTCCCAGGCCTCGTGAAGTCCACGCTGTGGGCCAGGCTCTGCCGCATCTGGTTACTGAAGAGGCGGACGCACACGCTCTGCAGGTACTCCGGCGTGATCTGCAAAGGGGACACGAGGGCGGCCGGTGAGAGGCGGGAAACCCCCCGGGGACATCGGGGCCCCAGCAACGGTCAGAGCTGTCTCTCGCCGGGCTTTCTGGAAGGCAGAGATGCAATTTTGCCTTAACCCAGGGGCTGTTGGGAACTAAAGCACCGCGCCTGACAGAAAAAAACTGCTAACGCGACACAGGTGTGATCATGGCGTGTCATATTTTAAACGACCTGATTCCATCAGATGTACCCCCGCTGTCGTGTAAAATTGAACGGGCTCCAAACCGTTTGTGCGTGTGTCCATGAATTCAGGCAATCACGTCAACCGGGTGGCCAACGATGTGGTTGAAAGAAGGCCAGGCTTCAAATCTAAAGATCTGGGCTCACCCCTAGACTCGGGAAAACCAGCAGCTCTGCCCCTTGCCTTGTGACCGGTCAGAGAAATGAACACCATCTGCCTCTGAGGGTCGCGGTGGCAGGTGGACAAGGTCGTGAGAACGCCTGGTACACGCCTGGCACACGCCTGTCACACGCCAGGGGGCTGGGTGCGTGCTGCCTGAATGAAGGACGGAGACACTTTTATGCAGCGCTGGTGGTGGGGAGTCTACACTGCCGGTCTGTCAATACCGCTCTGTTCTGGCCTTTCTTCAGCACTTCTCCCACCGGCTCATTAGCTGCCGTGACTCGGGACCGGTATACAGCCGCTCGGGTGGTAATCTCAGGATTTTTTCGTTTCATTTTACACTTTTCTTTTTATAAAAAGGGGGCGCATTTCGTATGCACGAGTGCCCCAACCTCTCCCCAGTCCCATCCTTCCCCACAAACCAGTCCCTGGAGGTGCCTATTAACCACCTTGCCCTCTTCCAGACTGTTCCCTTGCCTGCCTGCGGGAGGGGCACCTCCCTTTCCCCAGCCTCCTGATGCCAAGTGAACGCCCACAGGGTCACGTGACCGGCCGCCCTCCCACCCTCACTGGGTTGTCCGGTTGTCCGCACTCGAGGCCCCCCCCACCCATTCACGGGCTAGAAAGCGCGGGGAACGTGGAGCACATCCCCTCCTCTCCTCGGAGGGCTCCGTCCACCCGCTGGAAGTTTCTGGTCTGCTTGAGACACATCGAAGGCTCTGTCCACCGGGGCAGACATCTGTGCTCACCCCTCACACTGGGCTCTATGAACAGCGACTCGGACAAGGCAGGGCCCCGTCTCCAGGCGCCACCTCCCCCATCACCATTTCCTCCGAATTCCCACAGTATCCAAATGGAAAGGGTCCTTTTTCATCCTGTGTTTTTAACCTTTCCTTTTACAACTTTGCAGTGCCTACAACCTAAAAACACATCCAAATATATTTCATATTTTAAAAGTACCTTCCCCTTCCTCCACCCTAAGTCTCCGTCTCCCAACCACCCTCCCAGTATTCTTCCTTCGCAGCCAAGGTGCTCGAGAGAACAGCCCCCATTTCCTGTCTCACTTCCCCTACGCCCCCCAAAACGCTGCAACTGGCTTCTAGCCACACCATTCTCTGGAAACTTACGTGGCAAAGGCCACCACCCCTGACCTTCTATATGTCAAAATCATTGGACACTCTTCAGTTCTAGTCTTCTAAAATAATCTGTGGTTTGCGAGACTTTGCATAAACCCTTGACTTCTGAAACTGTTTTCTCCTTTGACTTCTGGAACTGCTACCAGAACCAATTCTTTAACAAGCAAATTGGATTATATCACTTTCTTGCTTCAAACAGGTGAATGAGGAAAGGCCAGCAGACAGCAGACAAAGTATAAATGGCCAACAAATATATGAAAATATATGCAGCCTCATACATAATTAAAGAAATGTAAATTGAAACATTCGGAACACCAGGTTTTACTTCTCAAACCGGGAAAGTGTTCAAAGTATAATCGTCTCTAGTGTTGGCAAGCGTGCGGAGAAATAAACACAGATACGGATAAACTCCCAGGGATTTGGGTGGCCGTCAGTGAAATCTCAGGAGAAATAATTTGGCAACGTCTATCAAAATGTTAATGCCCATAATCTCTGACCTAACGATTCCACCCTTAGGATCTCACCTTACCTGTTTTCAAAGGTATACAGTATATTAGAAGAATGTTCATCGGAACTTTTTTTGTTATAGCAAACATAAAATCTAAGCGTTCACCGTCAGCGATCTGACAGATTATAATTTGCTCTTACGATGGCATAATGTACAAGCCCAGAAAGGAACGAGGGCGATGTGGCCACGTGGAAAGTTCTCCAAGACACACTGAAAGTAAAATAGCAAGTTTCAGAAGAATAATGGGCCATATGACCCCAAGTATCTGCAGGCTGCACACACACATGCATGTGCCTAGGAATGTTCTGAAATAAGACACGGCAAATGTTCATCTTGAATACCAATAAAGAAATGACGCTAAGAGACCGTGAGGGATGGGGGCTTTTGCTCCTTACTATAGACTACTCTGACTTGCTCCAATTTGTTACCACAAACGAGTATTTTTTTTTACATCAAAAACAAGTCAGTTATAGGGGCACCTGGGGGGCTCAGTCGGTTAAGCGTCTGACTTCAGCTCAGGTCATGATCTCGCAGTTCATGAGTTCAAGCCCCGCTTGGGCTCTGTGCTGACAGCTCAGAGCCTGGAGCCTGCTTCTGATTCTGTGTCTCCCTCTCTCTTTGCCCCTTCCCTGCTCACGCTCTGTCTCTCTCTCTCTCTCTCTCAAAAATAAACAAACATTAAAACCAAATGTACAAAAACAAGCCAGTTACAAGCCTAGTCCCTGCCCCTGCCATCACACCCCACCTCTCCCCGCCTGCGCACTCCAGCAGGAGCTCACGGGCCCGTCTCTGGTCAGCATGCCACACCTGATGTCACATCGACTCTGGCTGTAAGAGGCACACCAGGATTACGGTAGCTATTTTTGAACAGCAGAGAAGGCAAAGGAAGGCATACGCTTTGCTTTGTATTTATTTCTGTGTTGTCTGAACCTTGTGATTACGCGCATGCCTTTGTCAACAGCGGTTATAGGAACCATGTTCGTTTCCTTTCTGATACGTTTCTGTAGGCTAAGAAAAAAAGAGTCATTATAAATAATGAAAACACAAAAGAAAACAATCATTATTTGAAGATGATATGACTGCCGGCCTAGAATACAGAGGAATCAATCAAGAGAATCTATCAGATTAATAGAAAGGTGGCTAGATATAAAATCGGTATGTGAAAATCTGGAACTTTCTTTACTACCAGCAGTGTATTTCCCCGTTTTTATGCCACTCCATATTATTTTTTTCTGTTGCCAGACAATTTACTGCTCACCAGTGTGAGGAATAAGGTGGAGAAATAAAGATGTCAGGAAAGATGGACTGTGCGGGCAGCACAGTCCTGGGCATGGAGTGTCGGCGTGGGCTCCTTCGTACGTCTGGCTTTTTGAAGCATAGGGGCAGGTGTCACTGGCTGGCAGGGGCCGGGAGTCCCATTTTGGGCACAGCCCAGGCCCTCCACCTGCTCCAGCTCCGAACAGACACGTCGAGCAGATCTTCCTTACCATCTTGCCACTGACCGTGGCCTCCAGGGAATCCACCAGCTCCGCGGCGACCCCGATGAGATTGTGGTAGTCCGCCTGGATCTTACTGTACCGCTTCAGGTACGTCATTGACCTGCGCTCGGCTTCTATCAGCTGCTGGTGGAGCTGCTGCGACACTTCTAGGAAGACGATTGACGTTAAAGCCAAACAAAACAAAACAGTAAAAAAAAACAACAACAAAAAAGCCCCACAAAATAAAAAATAATTATACTCTTCTCGAGGCAGAGAAGAATATAATTCTTCTCGTGCCTACTTTCAGAATATTTTGCAGTCACAACGAACTCGACATTACTCATGTTTAACACTTTACTTCCATTTCCCGACACATTTAATTGCAAAGTGCTTTGTGACCACTGATTTTCAATTTCTGGTCTCTGGGAGTTCCACTGATCGTCACCCGTTTTCTTCACACATTCTATTCCCTTGACTGAGCCCCACGCAACTTCTGGCAGTTGCTCTGTGTACAAGAAACGAACTCAGTATTTCTTCCAGCTCACAAACTGGGCGAACCAAACCTACATCTCTTCCTCTGTTTTTGTGCCGTGAGGCTGGCCTGGGGGAGATTCGTATCTGCAGGCCAGTTCCTCATTTTTGGTAAAGGTCAGGCTATCGCCTAATGCTGAGGAGGCTAGAATCCACAAGTAGGCAAGATTCCAGGTGCTTGGTCTGCCAGCTTGATAAAGCACAAACCACCCCACTGGGCCTTAGAGCAGACAGCCTTGGAAGGTTCTAGGATTCTCTTCGGAGTCCACACCAGGGACAGCGCTTGACGGCCAAGCCACGCTGGACACAGCTGGGACAGCAAATCTCATTCGGTGTCAGCTCCTTTGCCCATCCTCCTTCTCCCCCTCCCAGAAGGCTAAGTTTGGATGGAAGGAAATGGCGACGCCCCCAAACCCAGGTTAACCACTCTTTTCCTGATCAGGCACTTAATACTTAAAGTCATTATTTTAGAACACATTTCATCCACATACAGAGAGATTTTAAAATCATAAAGACCTGGGCTCGAGCCCCTACTCTACCACTTTCTTGCTGGATAATCTTGGGCAAGATGCTTAACTTCTCTGATCTCATTTCCTAACCTATAAAATGGGGATGACGCTAATGGCCTTGAAGGGTTATTGTGAGGACTGTATTGTGAGTACAGCCTAGGGAACACAGTCAATAATGCTGTAATAACCCTGTATGGTGACGGATGGGGACTACACTCATCCTGGCGGGCACTGAGTAACGTACGGAACTGTCGAATCGCTACGCCGTACGCCTGAAACTAACACCACACTGTATGTTCGTTATACTTCAATTAAAAAAAAAACACACATACAAAAAACAAGTTAGTGTGAGTTAAATGAACTCAAAGTGCCGAGCACAATTCTGGCCCACAAGAGGCAGTCAACAAGTAGTAGCTATTATGGAAAGGGGTCAAAGTTTCTCTAAATATATTTCTATGCAAGTAGATAACTTGAAAAAACCAGAAGTTAAACCGTAAAGCAGCAGTATGCAAAATTTGAAATACGTCAGAATCATCCAAAAGTGAAGACACTCAAGCTTCACCTTCAGAGGCTGATTTTATGGATACGGGGTGGGGGCTGAGGGACGAAACTGTCACCAAACTCCCCAAACGGCTCTGCTGCAGAGCGCGAGTTTGAGCCCGCTGTCCTAAATTACCGACTCCTCCTAATCTATGTTCTAAGCAGCTATGAGGATCACGCATGAACTGTATTTCAAAAACTTTCATGTTTCATGATTATGGGTAGAAATAAAATATTTTAACTATTAAAACCCCAAATATCACATAATAATGAACTAATATTACTATTCTTATTTAGCACCCTTCAAATCTCAGTATTAAAATATAACTTTATTTTTATTATTTTTTTAACTTTTTTTTTTAGCATTTTTATTTTATTTTTGAGAGACACAGAGACAAAGCGTGAGCAAGGGAAGGGCAGAGAGAGAGGGAGGTACAGAATGTGAAGCAGGCTCCAGGCTCTGAGCCGTCAGCATAGAGCCCGACGCGGGGCTCGAACTCACAGACCGTGAGATCATGACCTGAGCTGAAGTCGGCCACTTAACCGACTGAGCCACCCGGGCACCCCTAAAATATAACTTTAAAAAGTCATCTGGCGCTGGGGCGCCTGGGTGGCTCAGTCAGTTAAGCATCCGACTTCGGCTCAGGTCATGATCTCAGGGTTCGTGAGTTCCAGCCCGGCATCGGGTGAGCTCGAGCCCCACGTCGGTCTCCATGCTGAGAGTGTGGAGCCTGGGTGGGATTCTCTCTGCCTCCTTCTTTCTCTGCCCTTTGCTTACTCGTGCCCCCTCTCTTTCTACCTCAAAAAAAAAAAAGAAATCTCCAGGCATGAATTTACATCCAGTGCTTGAAACTTTGGGGAACATCTATAGAAATCATTTACCAAGTTTTCCCCTAAATATTACTAGGGAGAAGGAAGGAGTCACTACCATCTTCCTATGGGAAATAGTATTAAGGCTTTTTCATATGTACAAAATTCTAAATTACATAAACCAGAACTTCCAGTGATAAAAATTCTACAGGATAATCATATTTCTACTTCATGGCAATGACTATTAGAGTGTGTGTGCGAACTTTCTCAATGTGTACCAACTAGCAGATGATGAAGTACCAAAACCCATTAACTGGGGCAAATAACCTCACAAATCATCAATATAAAAGTCCCCAAATTGGGGTGCCTGGGTGGCTCAGTCAGCTGGGTATCCGACCTTTGATTTTGGCTTGGGTTATGATCCCAGGGCCAGGGGATTGAGCCCCACGTCAGGCTCTGCACTGAGCATGTAGCCGGCTTGAAATTCTCTGTCTCTCCCCCTCTGCCACCTCCTACTCTCCCCTGCTTGTGCTCTCTCTCTCTAAGAAAAAAAAAAAAAAAAAGTCATCCTTCTCGAAAGGGGACTGCATAAAGGAACTCTTCTCCTTGGAAAGTCACTGTGCGATTAACTAAACGTAAGGGACTACCTGTGGCACTTCTGCCTTAGGAACTCAGCATGGGAACTGATGACAATCTCAAAGCATGGTACACCTGAGGAAAGACACCTAAGTGCCAGCAGCCACAGGAAGGGGAGGAGTGGGCAGCTGGGCGGACATATTTGTGACCAGTCCCAATACGCCACTGAGGAGGAGAACAGCCTGCGACACAGAGACACTACCCCGAGGACACCTTAGCTGGCTCTAAACAAGGACCTGGCCATTTCTGGAAGCTATTCGGCTCACAGCTCCAAGATCTCAACTTTATTTCTGAGCAGTAAAAAGAGCTTTGAGTCTTTTTTCCTTTTCACAAGTTTCAGGAGACCAGGACAACTAAGCCGAGATCCCTCGCCATGCAAGAGCTCAACTCTGAGTGGCGAGATCTTACTAGATCCAGGTTATGTTAATGAAACTGTCTTGGTCATTTCCTATTTCACAACTACTGACATAATTCGTACAAAAGTCCAAAGAACCACCTCCCAAGTTTTAAACAAAGAGATAAACAATTAAAAGAATGTCAGTGAAGGTCACAGAAAGTTTTCTGGTAATCCCAGCATGCAATCAAATACTAACGGAAGTTATGGCCAAGCCATCAAGCTGTCTCTCAACATTTCGACTTTAAGTACGTTGCCTTTTTTTTTTTTAAGAGTGGATGAGATTTAACTTTAGAGATCCCTTCGATGCTCAAGACAAAATGATAGATTTTAAATACATGGAAGTATTTTTCTAACATCTAAAAATCTAAAATCATCATTCTAACTTTATAATGTGAAATACTCTTTCTTCTTTGTATTCAGATATAAGTCAGCCCTTTGCTATTTTGCTAATCCACAAGTATGAATATAGGTCATCACTTAAAAAATACCATTGAGGGCTCTACACTCTAAAAACAGTGGTTCATTTTCTGAAGAGGTCAAATCAACGAATGGCAGAAATGCTAAAAGATACTATTCTATACTTTGTTTTTTAAGTTTATTTATTTATTTATTTATTTTTGAGAGAGAGAGTGCGTGTGAGCCGGGGAAGGACAGAGAGAGAGGGAGAGAGAATCCGAAGCAGGCTCTGTGCCGTCAGCACAGAGCCCGCCGAGGGATTCAAACCCGTGAACCTGGAGATCACGACCTGAGCTGAAACCAAGAGTCTGACACCTAACTGACTGAGCCACCCAGGCGTCCCTCTATACCTATTTTAGATGGCTAGGTAAAATAATAAGACAATATGCTGTATTTGCAACCTGAGTTTTTATTCTAAATACCATTTTAAAATGTAATTCCTTTTGAGAGAATTTTCCACTCCAGGCACTCTTCTTGCCTTCTTCAAAAGCTTAAGGAAATCTTAGCTTACTCGTGAAACCTTCCTATCAAGACACACAGAATGATGGTATCGCCCAATCATTCAATGGAAAAAAACAACACCCGAGTCTAGAATTCAAATAAACTGGGGCCATGTCTGTGCCCTGGGGTCACTGCAGCCATAACTGCGGGAGGAGAGGACAAAGTGGTGACAATGGGCTGTCCTGACGCGGGGCCTGAGCCGGAGCCCCTGGTGTCAGTGCCCTGCGGTGCTCACCTCTGACCTCCATGGCAACCCTGCACCGTGGGGCTTATTCAGCCAGGGACACACGCTGTGCCCGCCAGGCTCAGTTCCACAGACATTCTGCTTGGCTGGCCTCAGAACGCTCAATTAAAATCAACCCTAAAGAAGGCTCACGCACCCTGGACTCCTCGCTGAAATCCAAAGGAAAGATCTGTAGAAAAACACAGGCTCTTTCCTTTGTGCTCCCCCTCCATCCCAGGTTTATTTTATCCGTCAAACTGGGCCACTTCTCAGAGATACGACCGGTTCCTGCCAGAAAGCTATTGTCAAAAGCTGCAGGGTATGTCGGGGTGACCAGGGCTGGCTGAGACTCAGGAATCAGGGAGGTTTCCCATCACCTTCCCTCCGCCAGTGCCCAGAGGGTCCAAAGACCAAATCTGAACGAGGGTTGCTGGAGAACTAGGGCGATACTCTGAAACTCAAAGGATGCAGGTGCGGTAGTGGTTTAAAATTTTTTTTTTAATGTTTATTTTTGAGAGAGAGAGAGTGTGAGCAGGGGAGGTGCAGAGAGAGAGGCAGACACAGAATCCAAAGCAGCCTCCAGGCTCTGAGCTGTCAGCACAGAGCGCAACTTGGGGCTCGAACTCACAGATCGTGAGATCATGACCTGAGCCAAAGTCGGACGCTTAGCTGACTGAGCCACCCACGTGCCCCGGGTAGTGGTTTGAAAATATGACGGCAACGTCTTTTGACACTCCTTCCCATCAAGAGATGGAAGGAAGGTCATTCTCGTTCCTTTGAATGTGAGCTGGCCTTAGGAATTAGCCTCCAATGAAAAGAACGCAGCAGAAATGACACGGAGTTCTTTGAGAAAAGGAGACACAGCTTCCACGGACTCTCTCTGGGGACATTCATCCTCGGAAGCCAGCCACCATGCCACGAGGAAGCCCAGGTCACAGAGGCGTTCCAGTCGAGGGCCTCAGCACTGGCCACCGGCTGCACGCGGGTGAGGAAGCCTTGGGGATGGCTCGCCCTGGCTCTATCTGCACCCGTGGGACAGCAGGGGGGAAACGCCTGAGCACGCGATTCCCGGCCACGCGAGGTGATGAGGATAAAATAAGCGGACATTGCTGTTTTATGCTGCTAAGCCTGAGACGGTTGGCTAGGATGCGACAGAAACAGAAACCCTGGGCAAGGGCGCATTCCCAGGAGTGCAGGGCAGGACCCGACGCCCAGCACGACTGAAGAATTCCCACTGTTCTGGGGCGCCTGCCTGGGCGGCTCAGTCGGTTGAGCATCTGACTCTTGGTTTCAGCCCAGGCCGTGACCTACAGTTCATGGGCTGGAGCCCTATGTTGGGCTCCACGCGGACAGCACGGACCCTGCTTGGGATTCTTTGTCTCTCTCTCTGCCCCTCCCCTGCTCTGTCTCGCTCTCTCAAGATAAATAAACATTAAAAAAAAAAAAGAGATCCCACTCTTCTGAACATGAGAAAACTGGCCTGGGAGCCGTACTAACTCTTCAGGGAGCAGGCCTGGGGGCTGAAGACAGCCGCTGGGACCCAGACTCAGGCATAACTCTTCTGGGGACAGAGCGGCCTCAGGGAGCTCCAAGGCCACACAGCCTGGTCGCCCTTGGGGCATTCCAGGCTGACCCCATGAGGCCACATCTGTGGCCCGGCTCTTCCATGCTCAGGCACAGACCGATGCCCCCCCTCCCCGTGACGGATCATGGGGCCTGTCCCTCAGCCCCGGCGGGTAGGGGTGGCCCAGCTGGCAGAACCATTCACCTGAGCAGGACTGCCGCCCGGGGGAGGCGCGAGGCTGCACAAGGCTAAAGGAAGCACTCAGACTTTCCTCATCTGAAGCTACTCCTGCCCTTCTTGTGTCAAATCTAAAGCATCACTGGTCTGTCAGCAACTTGGGCAGCAAAGAGCTAAAGAATTTCCTAACACTCGCTCCCACTTTTTTTTGTTTCACAAAACTTTAACTCTAAAAAAACCAAGAAAAAACAATGACGAGAAGTTCTGAGATCCTCTGTAATATTGCCCTGCTGTGAGAAGGCCTGTGTGCTGTTTCGTGTGGCAACACTCCACCTGCTGGGGACCGAGGGTCACGCCACCAAAACTCGCAAAGGCGTGAAACGCACCATCCACCCTTTCCAACGTTAATTGAAGCACTTTTCCTAACGTAGGATCAAAGACAAAACTCAGGCAAAGAACCACAACTGTGGCCACTGACTTCATATTAACCAAACTTTTTCTCACCTTACTGAAAAATGGATAGTTTTGGTAAACAAACAAACAAACAAACAAACAAAAAAAAAAACCACCAACCATCTTTTTATGCTAAAACATTAAGGCTGGAATTTCTATTCTGAATGCAAAAAATGGAAATGGTTCTCAGATGGGTGCTCCGTTGCCATGGAAATTAGATCCCACAGACTAGTTCAAGGTAAAAGTGGAAGCTACTAAGACGATTCTCCCGCACCCGGGCTGCGCTGCGCCTTCTGGCGGGGCTGCTGCAGCCCCCAGTCCCCTGGGGCACTGCCTGGGTTCTCTTCACCTCTCCGTGTCTCGGTCACCTGATTCGCAAGACCAAGCTAAGGCCAGCTGTCCCCGAAAGTGGGCCTCAAGGAATCACAGACAAACTTGATCGGACAACGCTTCGTAGATGTTTAGACTTTCATCTTTTAAATTAAAAAAGTAACATAGACTTTTAAAGCCCTTGTTTGCCAAATGCACAAATTCTCACCATCTCTCTCCCTAGCCTACTGCTCAAAACCTGAGTTGGCAAAATTGTTCTTTAAAAAACGTTAATCTAGATGATTTACCTTTGTTACTCTGTCCATTCTCCTTCTGGGATGAGAAAGAAGTTGAGGAAAACAGGCCGTGAAGATAAAGCACTCGGGGTGTTTCGCACTGGGTGGCCGAGCTGAGAAGGAGCTTAGCACGGCGAAAATGAGTTCTCAGGAGAGTAAAGGCCATTTCCTCACGTTGCTACACAGACCGCTGAGACAGGTACTGGCTCCTCACGGCTTGGAGGCTCACTCTCAAGTGAATCCCATTCTCCCCAGCTCACCTGCTGCTGCGTGCCTGCAGCAGGTTCCCTGTTCAGTAATCCCCTAAGTGGCCTCCTGACCCCCTTCAAAAGCCGTTTCCCCACTGCCACCAAACATTCTATTAAAAATGCAAACTGAACTCGCCCCCTTCAACTCTGTTCAACTCCAAAGGGAACTCAGGAAACAGACTGGGAAGACAACCACAGAGCGCAGTAGCGGAGACCACAGACTCGGGAGCCAGCCCGCCCGAGTCCAAGCTCAGCTCGTATGCACCGAGCCACGTGACTGAGGGCAAAGTGTGTGTTTGGTTTGGGTTTTCTTAACTTTCTTGGTGACTGCTTCACTGAGACATAATTCACATATAACTCACTCATTTCAAGTATACATTTCAACGGTTTTCAGTCTATTCATAGAGTTGTGCGACCATCACTGCAATCGATTCTAGAAAATTCTCATCACCCCCCAAAAGAAACCCTGTACCTGGTAGGAGTCATCTCCATTTTGCCTATCCTCCCTGGTCCCAGGCAGCCGCTCACCTACTGTCTCTATTGCTTTGCCCTTCATGGACCCTTCACACAAATAGAATCATATAATATGCTGAGTGCCAAGTGTGGCTTCTCTCATTCAGCATAATGTTTTCGAGGTCCATCCACGTTGCGGTGTGTCAGGACGTCATTCTTTTCCAAGCCTGAATAATATTCCATCGCATGGATATGCTGCATCTTATGTATCCATTCGTCCCTTGATGGACACTGGGGTTGTCTTCACTTCTTGGCTGTTCTGAGGAACGCTGCTATGAATGAACATTCCCCTACAAGCTGTTGTGTAGACACGTGTTTTCGGCTCCCCTGGGTGCACAGCTAGGAGTGAAACTGCTGGGTGGTTTGGTAACTTTGTGTTTAAACTTTCGAGGAAGCGACCTGTTTTCGAAGCCTATTTAATGAAATGGGGAAAGGCTCTCTTTATTTGATAAAAATATTTAAAAATATACACATAACAGGTATGCATGTTTATTTAAACATTACATACTTCCGGGTATGTGTACGTATACAAATGCATTTCTGTGTTTTCCAAATTTTCTATAAAAATGATGGTCAATTTTATAATCAGGAAGAAAAGGAGTGTTGTTTTTTTTTTTTTAATGTAAATATGAGCCTGGTATCTCCCTGCTTAAAATGCTTCAAAGGCTCCTCATTACTTGGAAGACCTCACACAAACCGCTGCCGGGCCCTGCCTGGCCTCCTTCTGTCGACCGTTCCAGCAACACTGAACTCTGTGTTGTTTCCTAAATACACTGTCTCGGTCCTTCTGCACGTGCTGTTCCCTCGACCTGGCATTCCCTTTATGCGCCTGGACACACCCTCCCACTAACGCTTCGCACGACTCATAAATATGAAAGCAACACTATCGATGATCCCTATTCCCGACGCAGCCTAAGCCAGGGCACGACTCCAGGGCCACAGGGGGTCTCCATCTGCTTCAAAAGGATACGTATAATGTTAGAAGCTTTGGCGTGTTACTAGCTTTAAAAAGTAAAGCCAGAAACTTTTCCAACTTCGACTTTAATTCTGGAGTCCAAGAATCCTGAAGGAAAAAAAAAAAGAAAGAAAAATAATAAAGTACTACATCATTAAATGCCAACGGCATTGTCAAATTGTGTGTGGCCTTTGGTTTAAAGAACCCCATCCGACACGGTTAGTGAAATCAAAAGCAGATGCCTTGGCTGTTGTGTGACGCTGTGAAAAACAGGTTTCAGGACATCTGACCAATTCTTTATAAAAGATTCGAATACCCACAGCAGGAAGAAAGAACGGAGTTCTTTCATAAGCAAGGAAAAAAGAACCCTGTACACGATTTGAATATTTCATGTGATTTAAACACAGGCATGACAGATAACCTTATTAGGTTGAATGCCAAGAAGAATTCGGTATAGTTTAAGCGTACAAGGCGCTGGCAGGCACACCCAGTTATCGCTAAGTTACTAAAAGTTTCCCAAATAAAAAGACTCATTTCCATAAATGTCATCTAGATAAGGAAAAAAAAAAAAGACGGAGGCTGTTATCTGCCTTAAATACCCCATCATGTCAAGAATTATGATATACGTTTAGTTTGATTTGTCCCTTAATCATTATTTATCTCAAATAATGCTCACTGAGAAGGAAAGGACTTAAGTAGTAAAAGAAAAAGTGTGACAAGCAATTATTCTTTCTCAGGACAATTTTCCTTACAGCCTTTTTACAAAAATATCTACAGCCCAAACCAAGAAGTTCCGCAAAGAAGCAGCAGTATCTCTAAAACTCCGTATCTACTTACCTCTTAGGTCCTGCCCCACCCTCGTCATCCCACCCATTCCACCCGGTGTAGTCGTCTGGCTTCTTGAAAAAAAAAAACAAAACTGTCTTATATTTTTAAAAGATCATGTAGGGGCGCCTGGGTGGCTCAGTCAGTTGAGGATCCAACTTCGGCTCAGGTCATAACGTCACAATTGGCGAGTTCGAGCCCCGCATCGGGTTTTGTGCTGACAGCTCGGAGCCTGGAGCCTGCTTCCAGTTCTGTGTCTCCCTCTCTCTCTGCCCCTCCCCTATCATGCTCTGTCTCTCTCAAAAACAAATAGACATTTAAAATAATAAATAAAAAATACAAATGAAAAGACAGTGTAAATCCCTGACACGGCAGGATCTCTTCATTTGGAACGTGTGTGTTACGGGTTGAATCGTGGCCCCAGCACGACATGCTGAAGTCCTAACTTCCACGGACTGTGAGGTCACTGGCGGGGCTGGTGCAGATGGAATCGGCGAGGACCAGGTTGTGCTGGACCAGGGTAGGTCCTTCATCCAACATAACCGGTGTCCTTATAAGAAGGAAAATTTAGGCACAGAGAGAAGATGGGCCTATAAAGACTGGGGACTAGCGTATGCTGCCACAAGCCAAGGACAAGTGAAGCTACTAGAAGCTACTAGAAGCCAGAAGAAGCAAGGAAGGCTCCTCCCCTAGAGGCTTCACAGGGAGCGAGGCCCTGCCAACACCTTGATTTCAGACCTCTGGCCTCCTGACCTGTGACAGGAAGTTTCTGTTGTTTAAGGCCCCCACTCTGGGGCCCTGTGTCACGGCCGCCCTGGGAGGCTGATAGAGCACGCTGCAGCCCAAGTCTCTGTGCTCGACCGCACAGAAGAGAATCGAGGGAAAGGACTGCTATGTGGGCCAACATAAATCAAGAGTCTTAAAAAACAAAACAAAACATTAAAGACATGCAGACTTGCAGCTAAATTGCTCTGTTGCGGATTACGATTTTGTATAACCAACAAATCTCTATTTCCAGTTTAACTATTTACCTCCCAATGCTCTGCTAATGACGGGATAAGGTTGGGACAGAACCTCCCTGGGCAATAAATCCGTTATTTTTTTTTTTCTTGACTGCTCTCATTCTTCCGTTTGAGAACAAGAATATTTCCCAAGTCTGATGGGCGCCTGACTCCCCAGCTCCCATGGGACGAGGGACGCCCGGGGCTGGCTCTACTGTACCACCTGTGCCAAGTCACTCACCTTCTTTGTGTCACAGTTTCTTCGCCTGTAGAATGTAGACTTTACACTAGAGTGATTATCTGACTTTTTTTTCCCAAAAGCAAAACCCTCTGATCGCTCAAAATCTTGCCCGGAGCCCTAATGTACAGAATGAGGAAGAGTGGGGCGATTCCTGGGGACGAGGCGGCAGAGCTCAACGCTGGACTCCCCCGGTTTACCCGCTGCCTCCTCTCCCCCTCGCAGAGCCCACAAGAATTCTTTCCATTTCTTTCGGTTTCCATTAATGAAGCTTGACTTGGTCCTTGCTACATAAGCACCCAAAAGTTTCTCTGGAAGTCATCATGAGAGGAATACCCAAGTAGGTCTGCACGGAGATGCTCATGGACAAACTGAGTTCGCTGAAAAG
This sequence comes from Paguma larvata, assembly GCA_030068075.1. NCBI lineage: Eukaryota > Metazoa > Chordata > Mammalia > Carnivora > Viverridae > Paguma > Paguma larvata. The sequence continues at coordinate 8,324,509 of CM057825.1, forward strand.
AGCTCATTCCAATCTCTACAAAGGAATTTCCTTTTCTGGCGGCTGAGCAGAAACGATAACCTGAAGAAGGGATGAAAACAACTAAAAAAGCTGGGTAAATAAACCATCTTATAAAATGCCTCCCTGAGCGGCAAGAAAGGAAAAGCAGAGGCTAAAAACGAGTTTTCACTCTAAGGATACCCCAGAGTCTTGAAGACCTTAAACTTCAGTTCTAAGAGCTGTCACAGTACAGGAGACCGAAGACAACTGGATCGTAAAGGCCTTTGCATAAAATTGGGATCGGGGCGCCTGGGGGGCTCAGTCAGTTAAGCGCCCAACTTCAGCTCAGGTCATGATCTTATAGTTTATGAGCTTGAGCCCCGCACTGGGCTGTGCTGACAGCTCAGAACCTGGAGCCTGCTTCAGATTCTGTGTCTCCCTGTCTCTTTGCTCCTCCCCCACTCATGCTCTGTCTCTCTCAAAAATAAATAAATGTTAAAAAATTTTTTTTAATTGGGATCCCAAAGGGCTATACCATCAGGAAAGTCAAGGAGGAATCAGTCCACTGCCTGGAAGGGGACAGCAAGGAAGTCTACCTGTCTTGATCCTGACATCAGGCAGAAGGGAAGAAAAACCTCATTTGAAACTTCATAACCCAAACTAGTCCCATTAAAAGTTGCAGCCTAAACTGACACTGTCTGTGTGGTTCCCAAAGCCTTGAGCAAAGAAATTTAATTTAAAACGACCCTGGGTTGGCAATGCCCTTGATGACTGAGATGCAAACACAGATCTTCTCTGAAGGAATCACACTGCACTCAGGCCTCAAAACATATCCCCACAAGTGCCGTGTAAAATAAACTTGCTGTCAAAACTCAAAATAACTAATTTTTTTTTTAAAAAAGGATGGGGCGCCTGGGTGGCTTGGTTGGTTGAGCATCCGGCTCTTGATTTCAGCCAGGGTCATGATCTCACAGTTCCTGAGATCAAGTCCTACATCGGGCTCTGTGCTGAGAGGGCAAGGCCTGCTTGGGATTCTCTCTCTCTCTCTCTCTCTCTCTCTCTCTCTCTCTGTCCCTCCCCTGCGCCTGCTCTCTTTCTCCCTCAGAATAAACTTAGAAAAATTATTTTTTAAAGAAATAAGAACCACGAATGAGTACCGGAAGAAACAAAACACAGCAGGATCAAACCTACAAAGGCTCCTGATATTAAAATGAACAGATAAAGAATATAAAACAAATGTTCAATATGGTAGAGAAATAATAGAGACCTGAAAATATGAGCAAAGAATAAAAGACTATAAAAATAACTGAAATGACAAATTCGACGAAGAGATGAAAGAACAGACAGGACATAGTTTGATGGGTAAATGTGGGGACTAGAAAACAGGTGTGCCTAAATCACCCAGAACACAGCTCAGAAGAGATCACGGGATGGGACATATGAGATGTTAAGGGACAAGGAGGGCACAACGCTGTGAACACACTTGACACGGACTGAACTCTACACTTCGTGATGGCGGAGGTGATAAATTTTATGTATATTTTGTCACAATGTTTTTAATGAAAAAAAATAGACGCAGAAGATAGAATGAGCAAGTCTAATGCAGATTTAATCAGATCTGTAGATTAAATGTAGATTAATCAGATATCCAGAGGAAGATGGTAAAGAGAATGGGGAAGGGGCAATATATGAAGAGAAAACAGAACTTTCCAGAGTTGTTGAAAGACACAAAACATCACAACTAGGAAGCCCAACAAAGCCCAAGTGAAAATAGAAATCTATCCCTAGACACGTCATAGTGAAATTACACAACCCCATCGGCCAGAGAAGCAAGACAGGTCGCCTGCCTGCACGGAGCAGCAAGTAGACCGGCGGCCGACTTCCAATTGCAGCAATGGAGCGAGGAGATGGGACAACCATACCTTCAGTGTGACGGAGGAAAACAGCGGTAAACCTACCATCCTGCACCCCGTCTGAGAAAGCGACCAAGACATTTCAGACAAACGAGAACTGAAAGAGATCTTCAAGTCAAGGAGATCCTAAAGGAATGCACATAAGGCAGAGGAGAAAATGATTTCAGAGGGAAGGTCCTTCATGCAAGACGGAAGAGCAAGAACAAACGCTGGCAAATAAAAGGGCAAATCTACACACACACACGCACACATACACGCACGCGCACACACACGCACACACACACGCACGCACACACAGCACGCACACACGAATGACGCAGAACAGTGAGAATCTGTAACCTACATGGTTAAAATATAGAACTCAAATACTGGACAACAAAAGCACATGGACTGGGAAGGGGATGAACGAGGTAAACGCACTCCAAGGCCCTTGCAAGAAGAGGATGAGGATAGTAGCTTTAGATTTTCTTCCGTACACATACGAAAGCACCTCGGGATTCCGTGCGTGTGCGAAAGCATCTTGGGTGGCCACTGAAAGAACACGCAGAGAGTAACAAAAGGAAAAACGATGGAACAAGATGACTCCCCATGAATACTGACCCCTGCCTCGGAACGCCACGCCAGGGCGGGCCAGGCGCCCACGGCAGCCTCAGCTGGACCCGTCCCCAACCACCGGCTGCACCCCTGCCCGGACCTAAGCTGAGGCCACGCTGCTGCGCCATCATTGTCTTAAACGGAAGTCTTCACTCCGAGAAAATCTAACATTTCTTTTCAAGTTCCATCACCTTCGTAACCATTTTAGCTCTTCAGCCTCCTGGAAGAGGAAGGGGCAAAACTAAATTTGGACGGACAAAGAAGCACCAGCAGAGAATTCAACTTCAGCTACTCTACAACGAGCCTGCTTCGATGGGATCAGCCGGTGCCTGGCCTTCAATTTAGCGGCTACTATTTAGGAGTGATGGAGGCTGTGCGACTAAATTATCACGGGCCAGGAAACGGAGGTCTGCTGGGTTTGGAAAGAGAAGGGCGTCTGTTGTTCAGTGGCCCGGGAGGACTCTCCAAAGGGATTCCTGGAAACAGTGTGAGAACTTTCTTTAGAAAAAGCGGTTGCATCACTATTGTTTCAGTCTCTTAAACACACTTTAATAAGTCTCTCCGGGGACATCTTAATTTTATTAGGTCAACAAAAATGACTCCAATGGATAGACAAACACTGGTAATGAGCAGTAAGCTGAAATGCCAACTAGTGTGAAATATAACCATTAAAACGGCTACAGGCAAGTGGTCTGAAGAAAATTGTGTTAAACAGCCGGATGATCGAACAGACGCCAAGTAAGAGAGACTAAAAACCTCCACGGCCAGCAATCATGTAAAGCAACCTAGTTCTTTTCAGGCTACTATGTCTCAATGCAATTGGATAAATTATCTCTCTTTCAATACCAAAAAAAAGAATGTATGCACGAAATGACTTCGGAAGTGTGTACATTTAAGAGTACTTATGTCAGGCTGGGATAACAAGTCTTCGTACAACCCTGAATCACAGTCTATGGCATGAGAAGTTTGTCAAGGAAATGATCTGAAAACAAGCACATTTTAGGGCGTTTGTACAGCATCACTCAGAAGCCACTAGCGTGTACAAGGTGACACCGCGATGCGGCCCGGGATCCGATACAAGGTTCAGAGGCTGTCACTCACCTGGAAGAGCTCTTTAAATGAGGGGTGCACCATGGGGTTGGGAACAAAAGGCAGAGCGTAGAAAGGGAGAAACTCCGTGGTCTGGCTCAGCGCCACCCCCTTGGTCTCCAGGAAGGTTTTGAAATAAGAAGTCCTCTCATCCAGGTCCGCTTTGTCCTGCGAAGAAGGGAAGGTGCTCGCTGGGGGTCCCCGCTGGGCGTCCCGCCCGCCCGCCCTCCCTCCGAGGCTCCTTCAGTTCAGGGAGCCTCCCCGCGCGGCCCAGGAGGAGGGCTGTCTCCCCCACCCCCACTTCCACCCCGACCAAACCTTGTCAGCAATTTCAGAGAACTAGATACACAGTTCGATATGCGGCTCTTTTACTTTATTCCTACTATTTTCCCCATATCCTTAAAATTCCAGACAGCCTCTCTACTGGCAGGACAAAACCTCACCGTGTGGTTGTATCACAACTCACGTAACCGATTCCCCCGTGTTAGGTATCTGCACCGTTTTCACTCGTCAGAGATCGTAAACACTTGTCCGCGTCCCGGGACTCCCTCAGGAGAGGTGTCCAAAGGTGAACAGCTGGACCTTTCCAGGTTCTTGAAACAGAAGCCTCCACAGCATTCCTCCTCTCCTTTTGAAGCTAAGCACTGATCACGAGGGCTTCCCCGGGCCCCTGCGTGAGCCAAGGCAACTCAGGCCCCCTCAGTTTTCGATTTCTCCCGCGCCCCCTCGAGCTGCTCAGGCTGGAACTGGGAGCTCTCCCTCCCTGACCACCTGGCCGCCCCGGGGATGGGCACCCTGCGTGGGTCTGTTCTTCTCATCAACACGTCTTGCTCCGTCTACACTGTCAATCGCTTCTCGACCTTTTGACTAAGGTCAAGCGTAGCATCTACACGGTGAAGCCCTCTTTTGGCCACATATGCAGAATAATATGCAACATTTATTGATTTTCTTTATAGAACAGAAATAAATATAAAGAAAGTGAAAACGTCCCATGATCTCACCCCTGTGAGCACTGTCTCGAGGAACAGAGGAACAGGAATGGCTCCCGTGACGTCCTGTAAAGCTGCTCCCTCCACCACTGGCCCCTCCTTTGCCCCCCCCACCCCCCCCCCCCCCGCCGACATTTTAATGAGCGAATGCAGGGGCTGGGCAGCAGCTAATGCAAGAGGTCCCTAAAGAAATGCCCGTCGGTCAGAGTCAGCACGAGCTCTGCCCTCGGAGGCACTCCGCCCCGCCCTCCGCACCAGGCCTGCGGCGGCCGTTCAGCCGGTGCGAAGGGACCTTCACCCACGGGCCTCTTTCCGCGGCTCAGCGTAAATTTCCCTTCTAATAGGCTGTCTAACACGTGGTGTCAGTAGCTGTTCTCTTAGACATACGTGTATTTATTTTAAGCTGCCAAATAAGGAAACTTTACTTTGCTGAGTTTTCACAAATTGGAGGCATGGAGGAAAACTGAGTAGCTTTCAAGACAGAAATGATTAACTCTCCATATAAACCAGAAAATAAACTGCTGGGAATCATTCACAGGACACGAGACGCCTACTCCCCGGTATGATAAAACGACTACAAAAACTGAATTAATGCTCAGTTGCAACACAAACAGCGCACACCCTCCTGCACACAGCACTCGGACCCCCGCAAACCACAAAGGGGGCCTACCGGTCTCCCCACGGAGTGCTTCAGGAGATAGATGGCAAAATGGATGTGAAGATAGAATTCCAACTTCCGGGCAAGGGGGTCACCGCCACGGACGGAACTGGGAACGTGCTCCTCCCACAAACCGAAGAACACCTTCTGGTCTCCGCTGTCAAACGCAGCAATGAGGTCCTTCTGCGGAGAACACAGGAGACTGAACCCCGTCGTGAGGGAGGCCCGTTCTCCCGACGCCCCAGACTATCCCAATCCACCCGATACCCTGGATACTCCGTACACTCCGGGGTTTCAGTGTGATAAAGCTCGGTCTCCCTTCCAAGATAAGGGACAGAAGAAAAGAGAGCTGGAAGGCTTGAGCATCTTAGGCTGAGATTTCCGCAAACCAACCCTGGTTGCGATATCAAGTCTGGGCTTTAAAAGGAACAGAGGAAACATGTAAGTGCCTGAAGCGGGAGGAACCACGCATAGGCCAAGGGCTTGAGGCCAGAAAACTCACAGGCACAAACGTACACTGAAGTCACCCGGTGGACTCGCTGACCCGTGGCATGCAATCGATCAAAACCAGGCCAGAGCCAGAGCCCAGCCGGGCCTCGGCGGAGCTCATCCCGTGCAGACAGCAGCTTGCCGACAGCACAGCTGAGTCCACACCGACCCATGCAGGCCCAGGCCTGGGCGGTGGATGCTGCCTTCTGCTCCCCATTGCTAAAGCCTGTCCCGCTGAGACGGCACTGGGGAAGGGACTGTGGATCCCAGCACATCCACACAGTGCCCACCGATGACAGAAGCAGGGGAGCACGGGCTGGAGACGGAGCAGGGGCACAGGCTGGCACCATTCCAACCTCGGGGCTGGGTGGGTCTGACTGTGCAGGGCAGACAGTTTCTGGACTAACTGTGTAACAGCTGAAATAGAGAATTCTGGAGAAAGGAGGTGGCAATTACCACACCGCCTGCCTCACAAGAAGAATGAAAGCTGGCCCATCGCAAACACCTGCTGCATAACTTTGTGGGTTTAGGTACAAGGCAAAATGGAAAGAACTTCCTAATAGTCCAAAACAATGTGATTTGTATTCTTTTCCTTATAATATCAAACGCCCAAGATACTCAGACCTACGTTCTGTGCTCACTTGCAAAAGCTTTGCTTGCGTTGGATTTTCTGTAGAACCTCCAGGTCCCCCCACCCGACGCCATTATTCATCACCATTATTTGGTCATTGTTTCTTTTACACTTTTTTTTCTTTTACACTTTTTAAAAATGGTTTTAAAGTATTCCTCTATAACTACCTCCTTTGTTAAGGTTGTTTATAAATGAGCTTGTTAATATCATAAACTGGAAATGTACTGAGCGACGCTGCAGTGCCTGGTCATACGTGAAGACATTCATTAGTAAAGAACCATCAATTACAATTATGGCAGAAATGTTCTCTATGTCATGTGATCAAGAACACCTGAATATTGGGGCGCCTGGGTGGTTCAGTTGGTCTAGTATCTGGCTCAGAGTTTGGCTGAGATCATGATCTCACGGTTTGTGGGTTTCAGCCCCGAGTTGTAGCTCTGCGCTGACAGCACGAAGCCTGCTTAGGATTCTGTGTCTCCCTCTCTCTCTGCCCCTCCCTTGCTCGCGCTGTGTCTCTCTCTCTCTCAAAAATAAATAAACTTAAAAAAAAAATCAGAGACAAGTTGTTGAAAAAACAAAAAGAACATCTGAATATTACTGTACTCCGGAAGGTCTTGGCATATATTCGAACGAAACTCAGAATTTTTCAGCCTAAGTCTTATACTAAGTGTCTGCCTCCTCAGAACCATCCTCTAGCCATTCCTCGGCCTCGGAAACAACGAAGGACAGACTGTCAGCAACCAGGGCAAGGGCGATGCCCAATGAAATGCAAGCAGCCAAGCTCTGTCTCCTCCGAAAGAACGAGCAGGAAGCCCGTTACTGACCCCCGCGGGGGTGAAGGGCATCTTCCCAAGTGGCAGTGCTGCCGGGGCCCGACCCCACGCCAGGCTCGCCTCTGCTGAGCTCTAAGCGTGCCCTGCCAGCCCTGCAGCCACACTGGAGGCATCACTCTCTCATGAGAGGTCTAGAGACCGAGAGCTCTCTGTGTGAATGAGTGTACTGCAGACTCTTGGGAGTATTTTAAGGCTTTGAGTCAAGGTGTTTTGTTACGAGCCTTGGCAGAGTCCACATGTCAAATGGGCCATGTATAGTCTGTTCTAAATTCTCCATTTATAGGGGCACCTGGGTGGCTCAGTTGGTTAAGCTTCCTACTTTGGCTCAGGTCATGATCTTGCAGTTCATGAGTTCAAGCCCCAAGTCAGGCTCTGTGCTGACAGCTCAGAGCCTGGAGCCTGCTTTGGATTCTGTGTCTCCCTCTCTCCTTGCACCACCCCCCATTCCACTCTCTCAAAAATAAATAAACATTAAAAAAATTTAATTCTACATTTGTAGGCCTGTGACCAGATTTGTAGGTCTGTACCTGGAAACAGTCCCTGCATTTAAAATAATATCGACATACAAAGCAATCCAGTGTTTTAGCTCACAGTCACAAATATTGTTGACCTCTAATAAAAACCAAGATCCTGGCCAGAACCACCAAGATCAGAATATTTACACACCATCAGTAGTAACTATAAACATACACACACACACACACACACACACACACACACTCTTAAAGAACAGTGCTTAGGGAAATTCTCCATTTGTTGAGTGTCACTGAAACTCTGCAATATCTTTGCTGTTTCCTTTTGTTCGCGATAGCGATCCTGGGGGGCACGGCTGTCTATTGGAGGAGCAGAAAAGATATGCCTGTGGCAATCAGAGTGTTTCAAGGTTTTTCAAGGTACAGAAAAACGGACCTGACTACATCTGAGAAATGCAAACCAAAACCACAAGGTATCATTTCACATCCATTAGGATGACTACTATCAACAACAAAACAAAACAAAATGAAAAATAAAGCAGGTGTTGGCAAGGATGTGGAGAAATGAGAACCCCTGAGCACTGCTGGTGGGAATGCAAAATGCAATCGCAACAGAAAACAGTATGAAGATTCCTCAAAAAATTAAAAATAGAACTGCCATATGAGCTAGTAATCTACTTCTGGGTAAATGTCCAAAATAAGTGAAAGCAGGGTCTCGGAGAGACACGCGCACACCCATGTTCGTGGCACTATTCACGACAGCCAAGAGGTGGAAGCAGCCCACGTGTCCGCTGATGGATGAACGGATAAACAACTGTGGGACAGACACCTCATGAACAGTGCCCAGCTTCACGAAGGAAGGAAGCTCTGTCACAGGCTACGACGTGGACGAACCCTGAGGACACCGCGGTAAGTGGAATTAGCCAGTCACAAAAAGAAAAATGCTGTATGACTCTACTTACATGAGGTGTCTCTAAGTAGTGAGATTCATAGAAACGGAAGTAGAAGGGCGGTCATTAGGGGCTGCGGGGAGGGGATACACGGGTTCTGTTGTTTAATGGGTAGAGCTTCAGATTTGCAAGATGAAAATGTTCTGGACACCCGTTTTGTCACAACGTACACATATTTAACACTACTGAATTGTATACTTAAAGACAGTTAAGATGGTAAATTTACGTTATGTGCTTTTTAAATCATAACTAAAAAAAAAAAAAAGGCCCCGGAAACATGTAAGTACTCGCACATGCAGCCCCAGCTGCGCGCGATGTCGAAGCAGTTGCAAAAAGTATACGGCAGCCATTTCTGGAGATACTGGCTACACAAAGAAGTTTCTAGACACAGAGCTTATCCTGGTTATGTGTGAGTTTCACAGAAGATTCTGACTCTTTTGCTGGTTAGCTACCAAGAATTTGTGAGATTCCTCTCAACGGTACCTTTAATTAAGAGACGTGCACATATTTTTCCAACTGGCAGGGTGACAGTGGGTGGCCCTTCTTCCTTCTGAAGGAAGTGGGGAAACTAGGTGCTGAGTGGCCAGGAGTGCGGCTGAGATTCCGGAGAATCGGCTCCGCTCTGGTTAAGAGCAGCCTCCGTGTCCGTGTCTAATTATCGCTGGGTTCTGGTTTCACGTTCTGAAAAACGTGCTCTGGGGTTGAGCATCAACAGCGGAGTCTGCGTTTGACGCGGCGGCAGCTCAGCGTCCGGGTGCCTGAGGCCTGGAGGGACGCTGGGCCGAGGGCACGGCCCCCAGGGCCACTTCAACAGTGCCCCCTGCCAGGGGAGTCCGGGACCGGGAACAAAATGGATGCTGCAGCCTTACCTCCAGCTCGTCAATAGGACTCGCAAGCTAAGTGTCAAATTTTTCCTGGAAGTAGCTATATCAGAACAAATAAAGTTATTAAAAAAAGAAATTCATGCGAAGCTGAAATACGCCGTCTCAGGAAGCAGTAATGCCTTCCGGACACTGAAGGATTCAAGGTGAACCAACCACTTACTTGGAATGTAACGAAACGAGACGGAGGCATCAAATGATGGATCGAACAAGGGCTTTTAAGCCTTTTAAGCCTTTCTAATCCTGAGAGCTGAAGCCTGGACAGGGTCTGTCCTCCGCAGCCCCGGGCATTCTCGGAACTGCTCGGCCTTCCTCTCTGGGCACGCCTTCCAGGATGGCTTTCACTCCCTGCCCCCGCCAACTTCCCCAAGTGAGAATGCGAGCGCCTGGAGGGCTGAGGTTCAGTTTGGTCTTTTCCCCACCGCGGTCCCCACCGTGTCCCCAGAGCCTAAATTCATAACCTAACTGCTCAGGATGGGGTCACATTAATTTCAGTTCCTAAGCATCGCATGGTTTCTTCTCTTTCTTCTTCCCAAGAAATGGACTTATGTGAAAGATATCACATCACAATGCACTTCCTAGAGAAGGGATTACAGATTTAAAGATGACGTTACTAATTCACACAAAAGCCCCTAAGCATCTAAAAGTCATTCTGGGGGCGCCTGGCTGGCCCAGTCAGTAGAACATGCAACTCTTTTTTTAAAATAGAGTTTATTTATTTATTGAGAGAGAGAGAGAGAGAGAGAGAGAGAGAGAGAGAATCCCAAGCAGGCTTCATGCTATCAGCACAGAGTCTGACACAGGGCTCGATCTCATGAGCTGCGAGATCATGACCCAAGCCAAAATCAAGAATCGGACACTTAACCAACTGAACCACCCAGGCGCCCCTAGACATGCAACTCTTGATCTCAGAGTTGTGAATTTAAGCCCCACGTTTGGGCATAGAGCTTACTTAAAACAACAAATAAATTAATTAATTAATTAAAAGTCACTCAGACCAGGTTCCAGAAACAATTCCAATATTCGCTAGCAGTGGCAGGTGTTGTAAGCAGGGAGCATCTCGGTTATTGACAGAGGTCAAAGAAAAGCAAACCGTTACCTGGATGACCAGTGACTTGGAATCCCTTAAAGAGCCACCTGCCGTTTTAGATAATGGCTTTCCTTTTATTTTGCATTCTTTTGAAAACGTTTTCAAGGTGTCTTCAAATTCGGCAAAATCTAAATACTATAAAAAAAGAACATAAGTGTATGTACGTTTCTCTATTTTAACAGCAACAAAGTAACCGCCCTTGAAGTAACTGAACCAGCTCAATGCTGTCGCGAATTTATAGCGGGGTTAATTTGGGGAGAATTTGGGATCCGCTTGGAATTTACTTAGTCGACACACATGCCAAGAGCCTAGACAGACAGTATCACAGAAAATGCTTATTTACAGAAAACGAATTTGTTTTCAGAAAAAAAAAAGTGAGCTGCACGATTCATTACCGTTATTAATAGGAACAAAATGAGGTGTGCAGCAGCCTGAAGAAGACACAAGTGATCTCCGGAAGGCCTGATGGCTCGGGGAATCCGCTACGTGAAACAGGCATAGAAATGCCTGTCCTCGAGAACAGAAGACAAAAGACGGCAGCGCAGGCAGGGGCCTGGAGCACAGCACAGAGCTCTCCGCCCTGCTGGAGACGCCCCTCTCTCTTGCCTTCCCCACCATGGACCCTACTGTTGCTCTCCACGCCCCTCTGCCCTCCTCCTCAGTTTGTGGCAGTCACGACTTGCGGTTTCCACCTCCTCGGGGCGGCCTACTTCCCCAGGGTGTCCACAACCCTCTGCTGTGATGGCTCTCAGAATTTACCCACGAGCACACCAACAAATGCCAACGCCGCACTTGCGGGGTGGGTGCCTCGCTCCGCTGCCGTGGCCCGGGGCGCCTGCTGGATGGTTAATCACAAAATAAAACTACAGCGGCGGTTTCTTTAGCACCAACTATGTGCTAGCCCCGTGCCAAAAGCGGGAGAGAATACATAAAGGCATAGGGTGTGGGTCCTAGCCTTCAAAAGCTGTCAGGGCAGGAAACCGAAACGCCCATTTAGTAGGTAGGTAACAAGTAGATGCAGTCATTTGATTTGAAATAGTCTCCAGCTTTAAAAAGTATGAGGCAGATCACAGGAAGACAGCCGGGCTATCCTGCTGCTGATGGAGAAAAGCCAAGCTTCAGAACAACATGCACGAGGGCATTCCGTTTTATACAACAAACTACAGACATGCCGATGTATTTTGCATATTCACTGAGAAAAAGTCTGGAAAAATACACTAACCCCACTAACCGCGGTCGCCGCAGGAGCGGAACAGGGCAGTGAACTTTTTACACTTCCAGATGGTTTGAATCTTTACCATGTGCATATGTTACTGTTATAATTGTCTTTAAAGAAATGTTTTTAAGCGGCTTTGAGATTTCAATTTGGTTATGAAAACAAAAGTGTATATAATGGGAAACAGATAACTCTAATGCAAGGATAGGAAACACATTATAAGACACTATAAAATGTGTTGCATTATAAAATACAGAGTGTTCAAGACCTTTTTTCTGTGACCTGTGTTTTGTAAAACATACCTCTTTCACTAGAGCAAGTAATTCTGATTCGTGAGCCAGAACGTCCCCCATGCTGAACTGTTACCGTTACTCTGACGGCAGCGAAAACCTCTACAAGGCAAAAACAGAAGAGAAAAGCTTTCACTACAGTCATCTGTGAAATCATAAAAAGGTGGCTGTGGTGGCCGGAATGGCCCCCGTCCTAATCCCCAGAGCCCCTCACTATGTCAGGCTGCACATGGGATTAAGGTTGCTAATCAGCCGGCCTTAAAACAGGGAGAGTATCCATGACCGCCTGGTGGGCCCAGTGTAATCACCGCCATCCTTATCAGGAGACAAGAGTGTCAATGTCAGAGCGGTGACTGCTGGCCCTGAGGATGGAAGGGGGGCCCCGCACCAAGCAAGGAGCTCAGGCAGCCTCTAGAAGCTCAAAGAGACAAGAACAGATTCTCCCCCAGAGCCTTCAGAAGTCAGCAAGCCCTGGGGCGCCTCGGTGGCTCAGTCGGTTGAGGGTCCGACTCGGGCTCGGGTCATGATCTCATGACTCGCGAGTTCAATCCCCACATCGGGCTCTGTGCCGCTTCAGATCCTTTGCCTTCCTCTCTCAAAAATAAACATTAAAAAAAAAAAGAACGAGCCCTGTGAACACCTTGATCCTAGCCCAGGGAGACCCATTTTGGTCTTCTGCCCTCCAGGTCACTAGTTTTATCAGTGATTTAGTAGAGCAGCGCTAGGAGATCCGGAGGCTGACGTCCAAAGTAAGTCCTTCTTCTGTGACAACTGCTTAAAATGGGTGTGAACATGGGCTGGAAGGTGGTGTAGATGAGAATCAAGGCTTCTTAATGAGATTGGGGAAGATTGGTTTTCTAATGTACCATAATGCGGTATATGTAATTCAAACAATCAAGACCACAAAGACCACTTTAGAACAAAACAGCATTTGATAAGGTTCATTCACTTAAGAAGGATATGCATTAAAATTAATCTGATATAAATAAACACAGAGTCACCAGTTCCTCACAGAGCGTCCGAGTAGAAAGGAGTAATCGGGGGCACCTGGGTGGCTCAGTCGGTTGTGTTCAACTCTTGATTTCGGCTCGAGTCATGATCTCGTGGTTGTGGGATTGAGCCCTGCACTGGGCTCCACGCTGGGCGTGAGGAAGCCTGCTTAAGATCCTCCCTCTCTCTCTCTCCCTGTGCCCCTCTCCTGTGCGTATATGCACTCGAAAGGAAGGAAGGAAGGAAGGAAGGAAGGAAGAATCTGTAATGTTTCTTGGAGACTGTAATAATTTAGCTTCACAGTAATGGAGGAGGAGGTTACACAAGTGCTAACACAAGGTTCAGGCGCCAAAGAATTTATTAGGCCAGTTTTGTTTTGTTTTTAGTTACATGTAAGGCTGCACAACGCCTATGTACATTTCCAAGTGTTTAAATAAATAAAACACTGCGAAATTTTTGAAAAAGTATTTTCTACTTTTCCCGTCCCCAGGTGGGCCCAAAGCGGCCACTCCCTGAGCCGTACCCCCAGGCTCTGCACCCACATCGGGCGCCCATAACCAGGGGAATGAAAACGTCTGGGCACTAACACCGGCACCTGCTCTGGGGCAATCACCGAAACTTGGAGCCTCTTTCATCTGTAAGATAAAACGGAGAGCAGATCAGACCCCTTCTAGCACTAAGAACACACGATTCTGTAACATTCCATGTGCCCATTACGGTGCGTGTGATTCCAATGATTTAAGCGCAAGTCAGGAAGATGAAATTTAGTAACCTCCCCCTTTTCCATTCTCTGTCTCACCATCATCTTGTGGCTCCGTCTCTCCCAAGGTACGGGGACACGATCGCCCGTTCCCTCTCTCCCTACTTCCGATTCGAGCCTATTAACAAGTGATCCTTCCTCTCCTGCTTAGGACCCTCCCGGGGTGCCACCATCCTCCAGACGAAGGCCTCGCTCCTTAGGCCCAGCTCTCAAAGGCTACACGGCTTGGCCTCCCACACTCTCTCCTCTGTTCTGTTAACCTGAGGCACGACGGCCACCACGAGGCTGCACCCACGGGCCGCCCGGGGCACACGCCTGCCTTCTCTCTGCACTTACGGCAGACCCCGGCATCCCCAACTCGTTCAGGTCTCTTCTTAGATGTCACCTCTTCACAGACTTGCCCCGACGGCCCTCTCTGAGGGGTCAGCCCCATCACTTCTTAGTCTTTTGTCCTGCTTTCTTTTTCTCAACAGCACTAACCCCCCTGACGAACACCCATCCGTCTAAGTCCTGCTCACTGAGGATTCAGGAGCTGCGTGGCTCGGCGTCCCCGGGGCCCAGGCCAGGGGCACACCGCGGTTGCTCAAAAATGATGAATGGCAGTAATTTCAGGTATGAGGAAAATACAGCAAGGAAGGGGACAGAGCCTGGAGAAGAGGGGTGCGGGGCTTTTCAGACAGTGTGGGCGGAGACGGCCTCCCTGGGAACATTCGGGCAGAGAGGCGAGGACGTGGGCACTGCCGGCCCCCGGGGCCGAGGGCCCGCACCGAGGAGGGGCTGGGGCGGGGAGGCCGGGCAGGCGCCGGAGGCCGGAGGCCGTGGGGCGCGGGTGAGAGGCCTGAGCTGATGGAAGCCCAGGGAGGGGACCGAGGAGGGACGGCCACTCCCATCCCCCACCCCCCACCCCCGATTTACATTTCCTGAGAGCAGTGTCCACTGCGTGGGGAGAGGCTGAGGCGACCGTGAGGGGACAGGGGGCCACTGCCGAGCGAGCTGGCGACGACGGCAGAAGTCTGGAGGAGCAACGGAACCTTGTTGGGGTCCCAGATGTGAAGGACCACGTCCAGCACGACCTGCTGACGGGACTGGACGTGGGAGGCGAGGGTGAGAAGGGAAGGAGGACGCACGGGCCTGAGGAGATGCCGTTTGCTGACGCAGGGAAGATGGGGGGGGAGGGGGGGGGGGGACAGGGGCCGTCTGGCGGGGGTCGTCGGGAGTTCCGCTCTGGCCCACGAGGCGCCCGGCGGGGTGCTGAGAAGGCGGGTGCCTGTGCTCCGAGTAAAGGGGAAGGCGGGAGCTGGAGAGAAGCATTTGGAAATTGTCGGCATAAAGATGGCACTTCAGGGGACAAGGGTCCTACACAGATGTGACTCCTGAGGAGGCGCCTGCCTGAACCTGCAGCACTCGGGCCCGGGCGGGGGGGGGGGGGGGGGGGCGGGGAAGAGCGGCTCAGGGAGAGAGAAGCAGCCAGCGAGAGACTAAGCAAGAGCAGGGACTTCCTGGTAGGACACGAGCGGGAGACTGTGGCACCTGGAAGCCAAGGGAAGGTGTTGCCCACGTCAACTGCGACTCTGCACGGTCAACGAGCATGTGGGGAAGAGACTTAATCCTTGCATTTGACAACACGGAGTTTCACAGTGACATGGACAAGAACGATGAGGACAGGCACCCGACAGGAAAGGGTTAAAGAGAGAAAGCACGGAGGAGAGACAGGGAGATCTGTCACAAAAAGGAGGGACGGAGGGGTGGCTAGAAAGAGATGGGAGGTGTTAGAAGGTAAAGCAGCACGTTGACAGCTGGAAGAGAAGGTGGGAACCGAGCTGACTACGGAAATGTGGCAGGATTTCCAGGGCTGAGAATCTGCTTAAGACACATGCACTCGAGGGGCGCCCGGGGGGCTCAGCCGGTTGAGCGTCTGACTTCAACTCAGGTCATGATCTCATGGTTTGCGGGTTTGAGCCCCAAGTCGGGCTCTGTGGCGACAGCTCGGAACCTGGAGCCTGCTTCAGATCCTGTGTCTCCCTGTCTCTCTGCTCCTCCCTTGCTCGCACCCCGTCTCTCTCTCTCAAGAATAAATAAAGATTAAATAAATAAATAAACAAACAAACAAAAAGATGAAGAAAGTGGAGTGAGTGGCCAGGATGGGGAAATCTCCAAAACAGAAGGAGAGGAGGTGAAGGGGCAGACAGTGACCCAGGCGCTGGAGCCTTTGAGGGGAAACCGCGCCCCCTGTAGGTGGGCGGCAGGTGGTAAAGGCTGGGGCATCTGCTTCAAAGGAGCTGGGGGTTTTGCGGAAAGGAGGCAGGGATGTGCCAGCGGTAGGGGGCACACCTACCCTTCCTGGCACCTGCAGGCCTGCCAGGCACATGAGGTGGTCCCGTTTCAGGAACACCACCTCCGCAGCCCTTCTCTGGACCCTCACCACGCCTGCCCCACGGCGGGCCCCCCAGCCGAAACCTCCGATCTCCCCCACACCATGTGCTGTTTCACAACTCCGAACTGCTGGTCTGATGTACTCGCCCCACCACGAACCTGACTCATCATGCTAACTTAACTCAGAACTGACCCCCTCCGGGAGGTCTTCCATGAACCCCTCTCCTTCCTTCTCCGTCAAGGCAATTCTCTCTCCTCTGAACTCTATACTTACTTCTACTGCTATACTTATTACCTTGTTTACCAAGGCAGGGAGGTGGATTTAAATTTGATGTCTCCAGAACCTAACAGAGCCTGGTAGGCATGACCGATACCCCAAGATATTTACAAAAAATGATGTCCAAGCAGAGAGAATAGTGTTTTTGAAGACCACGGAACAAGACCACTTTGTTGTTTTTGAGAATGCAAGCTCTTCCTACCTCAGGGCCTTTGCACATACTCTTCTCGCTGCTTGCAACACTTTCCTCCTCTTTCTTCGCCTGGCTAACCCCTGTGCTTATAAACATCACTTACTCAGAGAAGTTCTCCAAGACCACAATTTGAATAAGATTTTGCTGTGAGGATCTCTCCGTGAATGTGAGCCACTGCTGGGTATTCTATTATTCTGACATTCTTGGAAATCGGAGTTTTCTCCAAGCCTTTATATCACATAAAGTTCATTTATTAAAGGTTTACAGGCAATGTGCAAAATGCTTCACGTTTAATTTTCCCAGGAAACCTGAGAGATGAATATAATTTATATTCTTTTACAGACGAGGCAACTGAGGCTCAAAAAGATTGAGGTGCTCTCAATAATCCAGCCCTTTTAAGTGACCAAAAAGTAGGGATTTAAATCCAGACCGGTATTGACCACTACACAACTATTACCCAAAACGCTGGGACCACCTCAATCAGGATTGCCCGGGGATGCTTCTGCAAATGGAAATTCCTAGCGCCACTCTGATCTTACCGGACACCATGGCAGCCACGAGGCCCAGAAATTGATTTAAACAAACTCCCCGGATGACTTTCATGCACCCTCAAGTTTGAGAACCACTGCTCTGCGTTACGCAGAAACCAGAGAAAACTTCTTCAGCCTTTCTTGAGGATTGCTTCTTAATTTTCATATAATAGGGCTCCAGGACCTACAAGCTGGTCGAATAAGGGGAAGGCTATGGGATCTGTCTGGAAGACGAATTTGCAGAGTTTTGCTTCGAAGGGATGAAGTCTGGAGAGGTTAGCTGATGCAGATAACAGAGCGGATGGATCTGAAAACCCCAGGCTACCCGCTCGGCTCGTGCCGCCGCTACCCAGCTGGACGACTTGCGGCCCCCTCCAAGATCGGTCCACTGCAGCACAGAGCAGAGACTACTTGCGGGAAGTAGCTGGGCCTGTCCTCGGCTTGCCCTGGAGGCCGCCTCGGGCCCACGCCAGAGTACGAGCCCAGGACGGCCGCCAGAAGTGGGGGCGTTCGGCGGCGGCTGCCAAGCTGGCTTTCCTCTGGGGCGAGGGCTCCGCAGCGCTTGGGCCCTCGGGCCCCACCACTGTTCCTTCCCGCCCGGGGACAGCAGGCTTCCAGGGCAGCCCGGCCGCGTCGGAGGATGTGCTTACCTGCTGTACGGCCGCGGGCACCCGCGCCGACCCCGCTCCGCCGCTACCTCTCCAGCTGTCGCCCGGGCAACCGGCGCCGCCAGCCCGACGTCACGTGGAGGCGGCGCAGCCAATCACGGGACGCAGCCGGCGCGGAGCATCCTGGGAGGAAAGGCGGGCGAATCGGGAGCTGGGGCTGGGAGGACTCCTGGCAGCGGAAGCGAAACGAGGTTTTGCGGTGCGGTGGCCGCTGCGGGTGGCGCACTGTGGGGCGGCTTCCTCTGTCCTCCTCTCCACGACTTCGCGTTTGCTCATTTCCACAAACGTTGTGCCTGGCGCTCTGCCGGGGTCTGGGGATGGGCCGACTGGGGTCAACACCCAACTTCAAGGAGCTCGTTGTGTCCCAGGAAAAACAAAACCGGCAAGAGAATACAATACAGGGTGATGCTCCTGGAAAAACAGATAGGTGTTGTTATTCCTGTTTACAGGAGCGACTCAACTGCCTTAGAACCAAAAGTGTCGCCCAAAAGCTGCCTGAAGGCTTCACGCTTATACCCCCCTGCAGCAGTTTCTGGGAATTTTAAGAAACTTTTTACTCCACACGTGAAATTTTGGTTTTCAAAAATTAAACAGCGCAAGTCCTCCCTCTCCTTGCACGCGGTGCCTTGGAGCTCAAGTTAAACAGCGTGGAAAGAGCACCTGCCTGTCTCCAACTCAGCTGGAGGTTGGGGAGGTGGCTGGAGACAGTACCTTCCAGGCATCGAGGCTCTGTAGTGGGAGTCTCCGTGTTTCCACCTCGTGCTTCCAAAAAAGATGACCAAGGCCGGAGTCAGGGAAGAGACACGGAGAAAGTAGGTGAGCTCTAGTTTGAAGAAGCCCTAAGATGGGCTGTCGCCACCATCTCCCGGGCCCCCAGCCTTGCCAGTCCTCTTCTGGGGTCTATCTGAGAGCGTCTTCAAAGAAAAGCTGTATTTGGCAGGAAGAGAACTCCTGTCTATGTAATATGTATTGAAAATAAATCTTGGGGCGCCTCCGTAGCTCAGCGGGTTAAGCCTCCAACATCCGCTCAGGTCATGGTCTCAGCGTTGGTAAGTTCCAGCGGAGTTGGGCTCTGTGCTGACCCTTCCGAGCCTGGAGTTTGCTTCGGATTCTGTGTCTCCCTCTCTGTCTCCCCCCTGCTCATGCTCTGTCTCTCTGTCTCTCTCTCTCTCAATAAATAAACATTAAAAAAAGTTTTTAGGGGCGCCTGGGTGGCTCAGTTGGTTAAGCGACCGACTTCGGCTCAGGTCATGATCTCACGGTCTGTGAGTTCAAGCCCCGCTACGGGCTCTGTGCTGCCGGCTCAGAGCCTGGAGCCTGCTTCAGAGTCTGTGTCTCCCTCTCTCACTCTGCCCTTCCCCTGCTCATACTCTGTCTCTATGTCTCTCAAAAATAAATAAACATTAAAAAAAATTTTTTAATAAAAAAAATAAACCTCCCCGTTCGCAATAGGTTAACATTTGTCAGTTCCCTGCGTGCCAAAGGTTGTCAGACAAACTATAGAACACTTAAATTTTAAATTTGGATTTCAGATAAGTGTTTAATATAAGTATATTCCATCTGTAGTCTTATAATGACATTATATTGTCCTGTATTTTTATTTGCTAAATATGGCAAACCTATGCGTGCCCAGCATTGTGCTAAGTGAGTTACATAGGTCATTTAATCCACACCACATCATGAGATGGATAATATTTTCAGAATTTTATAGACTAACAATGTACTTTGTTACAACCCGAGGTTGTACTTCGCCAGCCATGCTGCTGTCTGATCTGGGGTGCTCCCTCCGCTGCAGGAAGCTAGTCAGTCTCCTTGCTAGTCCGGGTTTTGTCTTTGACAAGATAACCAACGGGGGGTGCAGAGAGGTTAAGAACTCGGAGTTCACACAGCTGGGGACTGGTGGACCCAGGACCGAGGTCCTTGTGCCTCTGCACCCTGGGCTCTTAACTATAATAAAAACCACTCCTGTTTTGCTTTGCCTTCTGGGTGCCTTTGCCCGACTTCCAGGATCATGGTCATTGTGGTGGCTATTATCTTTGTCTGCCCATCACCTCTCTCCCTCCCGGTAATACACCTGACCACGGGGATAGGCACACAGCCGCGAACGGACTCATCTTGCCCTGCGTCTCTGGCCACCGTGATTGGCCCAGGACGGGCATTTGCTTCAAGCCGAGCCAGTGAGAGTCTTTCCTGGGCATTTTTCTGTTGACGCGTGTTCGGGTTCTTGTACATGAGATTCCAGGGTAGCCTTATAACCATGTCCTTTGTCACATAAAAAAGCCTGGGAAAATGAAGCTGTCACTTAGAGAGATGCAAAGAGGGCCTATTGGGGCCTTCAGATCTCTGAGCCCAGACTGAGTTCCACAGAACTGCTCTGATCTCTACAGCTCCAGCAACCCTCGAGTCAACCATGCTTTTTCTTCACACTGATTCCAGTTGGGTTTCTGTCACTTGCAACCCAAAGAATCCTGTTGCAGACATAATTGCTATATATGTCCTATCAACTAAAAGTGGCTTCAACAATGGGATTTGTTATTAATTAAAAATGTTAATCTTCTGGGGCGCCTGGGTGGCTCAGTCGGTTGAGCGTCCGACTTCGGCTCAGGTCATGATCTCGCGGTCTGTGAGTTCGAGCCCCGCGTCGGGTTCTGTGCTGACAGCTCGGAGCCTGGAGCCTGCTTCGGTTTCTGTGTCTCCCTCTCTCTCTGCCCCTCCCCCACTCATACTCTGTCTCTCTCTGTCTCAAAAATAAATAAACATTAAAAAAAAATTTAAAAAAAATGTTAATCTTCTTACAATAAACCCAGAGGTAGCTTCTTACCAGTACCTCCACTTGTCGAGGATCTAGGGTGCTTTCTGACTTGTAACTTTGTGATTATGGGTGACACTGGGACAAGTAGATATGACTTGATAAGTTAGTAAATAAATTGCTATCGTTCTTTAGTTACGCTTCAGGAATTCCTTCAAATCCGTGAACATTTGTGTGATACAAGCACTAAATTGGAAAAAAAAAATCTCAATTTGATATGTCCTGGCATGAGTACAAAGACTATTTTTGTCACAAAGGCAAACCGTTTCCATCTGAAGCTTCGTCGGGGCAGTACCCAACTTGACTCTGCTCTGTATATCCATGAGTTCAGAGCAGTCCACTGAACCAGCGCCTCACCCTCCCAGTTCCTAGGCCTCCCAAAACATCCCATTGGTTTTTTCTAGACAAGTCCAGTTTTCCCAAAGTGCCAATGCAACCACAATGACTTTCTGGCGCCTGGGTGGCTCAGTTGGTTAAGCATCCGGCTCTTGATCTTAGCTCAGGTCATGATCTCCCAGTCTGTGGGACTGAGCCCTTCGTCGGGCTCTGCGCTGACAGCATGGAGCCTGCTTGGATGCTCTCTCCCCCTCTCTCTGTGTGTCTCCCCTGCTCGCGCTCTCTCTCTTTAAAGTAAAATAAAATAAATCCCCATCAACCCATCACTCCAATTCTAGGGTTATCAAAATATTGCTGCTCAATTCAATTCTTGGAATGTGCACAATACTTCAGGGGAGCTAACTAGGCTTTCCCTGAAATAAAAGGGACTGCCCGAGTTCTGCATTCAAGGGACAAATCAGAGTCTTCCACAACCCCTCTATGGACCTTAGCCCTTGACTATTACAATTGACAGACAATCTTATATTAGTTTCAGTGTCTGAGAGTGATTCGATATTTTTATACATTACAAAATACTCATCACCACAGGTCTAGTTACCATCTGTAATTATACAAAGTTATTACAATATTTAAAAAAATTTTTTAAAGGACTCTCTATATCCAACATGGGGCTTGAACTCACGACCCTGAGATAAACAGTTGCACGCTCTACCAGCTGAACCGGCCAAGAGCCCCAAGGTTATTACAATATTATCGATTGTGTTCTCTATGCTGTACATGACCTCCCTGTTAGTTATTTTATAACTGGAAGTTTGCACCTTCACCTATTTGGCCCATCCCCCCCTTCCCTCCCCTCTGGCAGCCACCAGTTTGTTCTCTGTATCTATGAGTCTGTTTCTGTTCTGTTTCTTCATTTGTTTTGCTTTTTAGATTCCACATAGAAGTGAAATCATATGGTATTTGTCTTCCTTTGTCCGACTTATTTTACTCTGCATAATACCCTCCAGGTCCAACCATGGTGTCGCAAATGTCAAAATTTCATTCCGTTTTATGGCTGAGTAATATTCCGTTGAACACACACCCCACATCTTATCCATTCATTCGTCTCGGAACACTTCGGTTTCTCCCGTATCTTCGCAATCGTAAATAATGCTTCAATAAGCACAGGGGTACATGTATCATTTCGACCTAGTGTTTTCATTTTCTCCTGACAAATACCAGGAGTGGAATTGCTGGATCATATGATAGTTCTATTTTTAATTTTTTGAGGAACCTCCAGCATACGGTTTTCCATGGTGGCTGTGCTCATTCGCATTCCCACCGGCGGCGCCCTTGGGTCCCCTTTCTCCTTGCCGACACTTGTTATTTCTTGTCTTGTTGATAATGACCATTCTGACAGGTGTGACGTGGCATCTCACTGTGGTTTTGATTCGCATTGCCCTGGCGTTTGGTGATGTCGAGCCTCCTTTCCCGTCCCCGTTGACCATCTTGTATGTCTTCTTTGGAAAAATCCTTATTCAGGTCCTCTGCCCATTTTTTAATCGGGTTTGCCTTTTTGTTATTCAGTTGTCTGAGTTCTTTACATATTTTGGATACCCACCCCTTAGCAAGTTTGTAAGTATCTTCTCCCATTCAGTAAGTTGCTTTTTCGTTTTATTAATGTTTTCCTTTCCTGGGCAAAACTTTTTTCGCTTGCTCTAGTCCCATTCGTTCATTTTTTTCTTTCGTTGCCCTCGCTCGAGGAAGCCGATCCAAAAGTGACACAGCTCTAAAACGAAGTCATCTTTGCAGCCGTCGCGGGCAACCGCCTGGCCACTCTCTCTACTGAAGGGCAAAGGGTGAAACGACACACAGAGGAACTGTGTCCAAACCCCCAAAGAGAATGGGTTGGCTGAGAGGGTGAAGCCACCTAAATTAAGCCCTGTTAGGCTGACCTGCTCAGACAAACCTGGCGTTCTGCAGGACTGAACTGATCTCAGATCTCCTACAGGGGGAGTTCAGACCAAGAGCATGTTTCTGAGAAAGCGCAGGGCCTGGATCTAATCAGCAGGTTGGAGGAGGAATGTACTGAAATACCAAGCACAAATCAAAAGATGGACTACTGCCAGGACTCTGCCTAGGCAGGAAAAAAAAAAAGAAAGAAAGAAAGAAAGTCCTTCCAGGAAAGTTGGGTTTTGTCACTCTCCAAAACTCATGAGGTATGGGGGGATTCAGATACATCTGTTTTTCCTAGTTCAGAGTCCATGCAGAGGTGGAGCAACTGGATTTTGGTCCCCCAAGGGTTGCCTGATTTCGTGGAAAGAGAGCATACCCAGGCGGGAATACACCTCCCCCTCCCCTAAGAGAGTCATCAGTGAGCAGGAGAGCAGGGGAGTCCTGAAAATGTGAGGCCAGAGTCTTGGAGTCCATCTTGGCCTCGAGCGCCATCTTTCTTTGCCCTGTCCCAGAGATGTCAGTTACATCACAGCCCCAATTGTCCTGTGGACTGGATGAAGCTGGCCAAAAGACTCAGGCCTCCAAATGGACTTCCAGAGGGGCACCTGGGTGGCTCAGTCGGTTAAGCGTCAGACTTTGGCTCAGGTCACGATCTCACGGTTTGTGGGTTTGAGCCCCATGCCGGGCTCTCTGCTGACAGCTAGGAGCCTGGAGCCAGCTTCAGATTCTGGGTCTCCCTCTCTCTCTACCCCTTGCCCTGCTCTCTCTCTCTCTCTCAAAAATAAACATTGAAAACAATTCTTAAAATGGACTTCCAGAAGAGCAAATCTGGGACAAGATCTTTTTTTTTTTGTTTTTCTTGTTTGAGTCAGTTCTATACCCAACAGGGGCCTTGAACTCACAACCCTGAGATCAAGAGTCATACGCTCTACCAACTGAGCCAGCCAGGTGCCCTATGGAAGCAAGATATTTCAAAGCAAGTGTACTCTGCAAGAGACTGGTGGGACTGTCCGCAGTGGTGTTCACAGATGCAGACGCTGAGGTTCTCAGCAGGGGAACATCACTAGCTTCAAAGTGCACATTGCAGGGCATGGGATGTGAGCACAGGGTAGCAAATGCTAAAACGACCGCATCTGGGTGGTTTCCTGGCTGTCCACGCATCTTGAGAACCAGCAAGAGGAGGCGCGCACAGAATGTCGTTAGTGAGGTGGCTGTCCCTGGCTTTTGGCTGGGACGTTGCAGAAGGAACTCCTGTGAGCCACTAAGCCTGTCCTGGCCTCCTTTTGTCCTAGCCCAAACACCACTGCTTTCCCTTGTGACTGTTGCTCTCCTGGTGAGACCTCCATATAGACGAGAAAGGAGTGGGAGACGGGATAACCGCGCTACAAGATAAAGAGTTGATTCATCATAATAAAAGGAATAATGCCTGATAATGGAAAGTGCACTCGGTAACATTAAATCTCCCCCGTTACCCTTCTCCTCTTCATTAGCGAGTGATCCACGGGCTCAGCTGAACCCGCGGTCAAGAGCAGGATGTAGCCCATCTGTCTGGCCCCGGGACGAAAAGCCTTTCACTGCTAACAAGACAGACGAGGCCAAAAGGGAAGCCGGGGCGGTGAGGGGAGGATCTGTAAGGACTGGCCACTGGCTTTCCAAGTGTGGTCCCCAGAGTGGCCTCAGCAGCGTCACCTGGGAGCCTGTCGGAAATGAACGTCGTCGTCGGCCCCACCGGCACCTGCTGACCGCGGGGCGAAGAGGGGGGCGCAGGGGCGCAGGGTGGGGGGAGCGCGCCAGGCCCGCCCCACGGACACAGCGGTCTGGGGGCGGGGGGCGCAGGGGTGGGGGGGAGCGCGCCAGGCCTGCCCCGTGGACACAGCGGTCTGGGGGTGGGGGGCGCAGGGGTGGGGGGGAGCGCGCCAGGCCCGCCCCGCGGACACAGCGGACTGGCGGTGGGGGGGGGCGCAGGCGCCGCAACCTCCCTCCCCCCCGCCCCCGCCTCCGCCTCCGCCCCGAGGCCGCTGGCCCGGGCCCCTCCCTCCGACGGTCAGCTCAGGGAAGGATGGGGTCAGCCCGGGCTCCCGGGTAGAGCAGCAGGGGAGCGGCCGTCCCACCCCGACCTGGGCCGGGGTCGGGGGGGGGGGCGGGGGAGGGGGTCGGGGGGGGGGGCGGAAATCTGGCTCCCGCCGCCGGGCCCCAGGCGCACCCCCTCCGCCCCGCCCTCGGTCGGTCACTTCCAGGAACCCGGTGGTCGGGGCGCGCCGAGGTTCCCAGAAATCTGGGCGGTCCCCGCCTGCGCCAGCCCGGGCTCTCCTCCCTGTCACCGGCCCGGGGCCACCCTCCCGTCGCGCCCGCCTCGGCCCCGGGCTCTAGGCAGGCGCCCGGTTCACGGCAAGCTCTCCCCCTGCAAGCGAGGGCCGCCTCACTTTCCCTCCTGCCTCAACTCCTTCAAGTCCAGGGACAGGAACCCCTCTCGAAACGGCTAAAGCCAGGGGCGCCAGGCTGGCCCAGGCGGTAAAGCGATGCCACACTTCTTGGGGTTGAGAGTTTGAGGCCCATGGTGGGTGGATGGCTTACTTAAAAAAATAAGTTAAAAAAAAAAAGAAAGAAACTAAACAAAAAAATATATATGCGTAAAACCCAGCTTAAGCTGAAGGATCTTTGTGGGCTCGCATCCGTGGGAAGTCAGGACTGAAGCCGGAAGGAGGACTCCCTCGATGCCTTTAGCTCTGCGCTTGTCGCCCGTCTCCTCTGGGCTCGGCCTTTGGCTCTGTGTGGGAGTGACTGAAGTCCCTGCTCTCTATGGCCAGGCCCTGACCAGGGCAGGGCTCTCCCTGGAGTCTGGGAGCCTTGGGTGTCTGATTCCAGTCCTTCCAGGGTGGCCACACGCTGCCCTTGGCTTTCGAAACCATCTCTGCATGTAAGGGTAAGGGCTCCTTCTTGGCTGAGCGTGTTCACGCCGACTGCTTTACTTGCAAGGAAGAGTCTGGGCTCACGCAGGCCGGCTGGGCTGTGGTGGCTCCTCCCGGGGCCTTGGAACTCCCCATCAAGGAGGAGAGGTGGGGGTGGGGCACAGACACATGCTCCGGCCTCCAGCTCTGGGACCCCCTCCTCCCTCTTCCTGTAAGTCAGAGGAGCGGCCTGGTTCTCTGACTCCAGGCTGGACCAGGTCCCGGGAGGGCTTGCCAAGATCCCAGGGGGTAGGGGATTGGAGGAGGGGGTGCCAAAGCAGGCAGAGGTTCGGAGTGACGTGCTTGGTAGCAGCATCTTGTCTGGACTCAGAGGTTTCTGCTAAATAGAGTTAAGTCACCCCTTCCTCTGAGTATTTGCAGCCCCTAGGGGCTAAAAAGCTGTCCAGGAAAAGTGATATGAACCTTGTCCGTCCCTTCGGGCTCCGGCAAATGTGGCCCGACTGAGGGGCTGGGCAGAGCTGACTGAGGAAGCTCCAGGAACCCCAGGTGCAAACAGAAGGGGTGGCATCATCAGATACTGCAACGACCTGGGGCCCGGGCAGCTGCTCCCGGGCCCCTCGGCATCCCGGCGGTCGACACTAACACGCCAAGATTGTGCTCCCCACTTTGTGACACTTGGCGACCGCCTCCCAGTTCTACCCACTGCAGGGTACAGCGGATACCGGCTCCGAGAGGTGCTGTTACAGCAGGTCCCAGAGTCCTGGAGCCAGAGCTCTCCGGGACTGCCGACCAGGGGCTCTGAAGTCAACGGGGCCGCATGAGAGTGAGAGAAGTCCGTGGAGGGGGAAGGGGGACCTCCTGCTGTTGAGGGACCCTACAGTCCATCTCCTTTGAACACCTGGCCGGGCTGGGGAAGGGTGGGCCACTTGGACCCAGCTGCTTCCTTACCCTTGGCCTATTGGCTGGTGGCAGGGACGGGGAGAGGCTCTGCGTTTGGAGGTTCCCTCGCTGGACTGCGAAGGGGTGACATCCGCCCAACCAGGCTGGAAAGATGCCATGGTCTCGTCTGTATGGAGACGAAGGAAATTTCTTTCTCCAGTTATTCCGGTAGGCTGAGCACTGGACTCGTTTGGAAGAAATACTTGGATAAGTCCTTCGGGGTGAGGGCGGCATGAGGAGCAGACGGGAGCCCAGGAGTCTGGGGGCTGGCCCCAGGGCCTTTGCTTCTGAGCACTGAGGTGGCTGTGGGCTGTGTCGGTCGAGGGGGAGCTGGGGCTGACCTGGAGTGCCCTGACAGAGAAGGGGATTTGGGGCTGGGAGGAAGGGAGCCAGCGGGGTGCCGCTCTGGGAAAGGATGGCCGTGCTAGGCCCGTCAGCAGGGCGTTTGGGGGCCAGAGACGTCTAATGGAGGCGGGTTGTAGAGTGAGCAATATTGTGCCCAATTCCCCTTCTCCCCCTTTTCCACAAAATAACAGCAACCGTTTTTAAGCGGGCACATGCCGCTAGGTGATTCAACTGTGACCAAGGGGATGAAAGGAGAGACTGGGCATCCCACATCTGGGATGTGTCAGTCAGGGAAAGTTGTGTCTTCTTTGTTTTCCTCTTCCTTTCTCCTTCCTGACGGCTGGAACGCAGATGGATTGTCTCCAGTGCAGGCGCCACGTGGGGCCTCACGGTGACCTGGGGGAAGGAGTCCATACATGGTAGCCATGTTGGCTCGATGGGGCCACCATAACAAATGATGGCAAACTGGGCGGCTTAAAGCATCAGAAACATATTCTGTCTCTCAGAAGTGTGTTCTCTCACAGTTCTGGAAGCCAGAAGTCTGAAATCAGGGTGCGGGCAGGGTCGGTTGCTTCTGGAACTTTCTCCTAGCTTTTGGTCGTTGCTGGCCGTCCTTGGCATTCCTCAGCTTGTAGATGCTTTGCTCGCTGCATCTCTTCCTCGGTCATGACGTGGCCTTTCCTCTGCGCCTGTGTCTCTGTGTGTCCTCTTCTCTTCATAAGGACACCACTGAGTTTAAGGCCTCCCCCTACTCCTATTTGATTTATCTCAGTTACGTGTAAGGATTGTATTTCCAAATAAGGTTACATTCTGACGTGCTGGGTGGACGTGAATTTTGTGGGGACTCTATTCTGCCCAGGACACCGCACCACAAGGTAGAAGGAGCGTGGGCCCCTCTGAGGGACCCGCTGAGGTGCACCAGGCCAGCCTCCTCTAAATACCTACAGACGTGATGAAGACAGGACCTTATTTAAGCTACTATCACTTGATTGTTCAGAGAGAGGCAATTCTAACTCATGTGAATATAGCCCCTTGGAACCCCTCATGCCGTCTGCACACTTCCCTTGGGGGTGTTCGTGAGGGGGGCACTTGAAAGGAAGCGGAGTTCTCTTTATATAAACGGGCACGGGGTGGAAAGCCGAGAGAGCCTGAGGAAGAGAAGCAGCTGACATCCGCCTGGATGACGGATCTACTGACAGCACTTCCTGCGCTGAGCGCTCTGGTCTGGGAGCACTGGCGAAGGAGTCAAGCATCCAGGGGGTAGGTCGAAGGGGTGGCATCTGGGGAAGGGTTGTCCTGGGAGCTGGGAGCATCAGGAGGACCGAGCTCTGTCTCTGCTGCCCACCCCAGTCCACATGGCCCTACAAGGTTCTTTGACCTCCTCCATACATGCCCCTGGGGGAGACGTAGATCTGAGGCCCTGTCCTGGGACCCGGGGGCAGCAGGGGGGGCCCTGCCTGTCCATTCACGCAGACCAGCTTACCTGGACATGAGTGGGCCCGCACGGCCCGTCCACTGCACTCTACCTAGAGCAGGTGCCAGGGCACTGTCCTGGGCCCGCTCTGTTACCTGAGCGGGAAGGATGGAAGTCTGACCTTGCCTGTCTTGTCTGTCTTGACCCAAGGCCAAGGCATATCTAGAGGTGGTCCAGCAAAGACCCACAGATCCCAATTTCTCTGGTGGCCATAGGACTAGGCTTAGGGCCGCATCTAGCAGGGGGTGGAGGGGAGGGCGGCCCGGCTGACTGCGGGAATCGAGGCGCACTTTGGCCTGATCTGGACTTGGTTTTCCGCGCACAGTAGGACTGGGCCGGGAGGCATAGGATGACCTGTGACGAATCGCCACAGTGTCCTGTGCCTACATCTCCCCCTTGAGCCTTCCCAGGAAGATCCTTTCCCGGAGGAACTACCAAAACACTGGTGAATAAACATTTTTGGTTCCAGGAACAGCTGGGGAAGGAGGTGCGAGGGTAGCTCCTTCTCAGCCTTCTCCCCGGGGCGAGCCTGGAAGTGGGGGAGTGCTGGGGTCTGGGGGGAGTGGCCCTCCCTCTGGGAAGGCGGGGGTGCTGGCTGACCCACCGCCGAACCCAGGGGTGCTCCTGGACGGTGGTGGACTATGGAGGAGCCGCCCTGCAGTGTCTAGGCCTCAGTCTGGACCCCAAAGCCCCTCGAGTCTACACTATCCAGGCCTTTGGGAAGCCAGGTCTCGGGCCGGGCCAGCTGTGGCCACACAACTTCCTAAGCTGGCCTTTTGCCGTGTCCACACATGGCACCAAGGTCTGGGGAAGGAGCCAAGACGGGAAGAGATTTCCCTCCTTGGCTGACCCCCCCCAAATCCACCCCCCCCGCCCCGATCTTGGCCCCAAGAACTGATATGATTCTGGTCTGTCCTGACTCAAATTTTCTGGAACCATCTGTGTCAGAGAAATGCGTGTGCACTTGGCAACGTTCTTTACTTGCACTTGGAAGTCTAGCTTGCTCTGGGCCCTCTAACCGGGGACTCCTGGGGCCAGGACCACAGGGGAGCCCGAGCTCTGGGAGAGGCCCTCTCCTGGGAGGCCGCCGGGCCCCCAGCCCTCCCTACCCCCACACCCCTCCTCGGGGAAGCTGTGAGAGCCCCAGGCGCCAGCCAGAAGAGCCCATTCATTTTCTCTGCCTGCTCGGCCCTGGCCTGTCCTTTTAGGGCAGAGCCTGACAACGCGGGCAGCGGAGGCCAGGCCGCGGGGAGGAACAGACAGGGAGGCCTCAGAGGGGCTCCCCACTGGGACGCCCAGCTGCCCTGGGTGGTGACTCTCCATCTTCCCAGACGCCCTCTTTAATTGTGTGTTTTGTAATGTCTTCCTTCCTCTCCGAAAATGAAACTTCCAGATAATCTAACCTATTTACCCGCGTGATTTTAAAGCAATCATTACAATGCTCTAAGTGTAATAAAAAAAAGAAACCAAAAGAAAGGAATTTATTTAAAAATAGATCTATTTCCATACGTAAGCACTTGGGCTGGCTATACCCGAAGACGTAGAAAGAAGTCTGATGCACGTGGCCTTCGGGCAGCCACCGCCTGCGGCTGGTGCACGCGTGCCGTGGAGCGACTTAGATCACCGGGGCTGTGACCATTTCTGACGCGAGTTTTCAAAATGGTGAACGGCTCTTGGCAACATTCCGAGCTGAAGCGAGACCAGTCTCCTTGCAGCCACACGCTTCAGGAGGTCCAGTGTGGCAGGGTCCCTCCAGGAATGCCACGTGGGTTCCCCAAACCCCCCCATCAACCAAATGCCCCCATCAATGTGGAAATGCCCCCCATCAACCAAAAATGCCCCCACCAGTGTGCGAAATGCCTCCCTCCTCGGGGCAGCTGTGCCATTTCTCTGAAAATCACGGCTTTAGGCCATGGGAATAGCCGGCATATGAGCGTGAATTGACCGAGTCCAGCCCCAGGAGCTAAAACATGGCAAGTAGCCTCTCGAACCACTCTTTTGGTATTGAATGTCCCAAACTCAACTCCAAGTGGCTTGCATTTTGCTTAAGCACAGGAAGAGAACTCACAGAATTTCAAAGGCTGGAAGTAGAGGCCTGGCTGGATTCAGGAATCACCCAGCACCGCCTAGAGCTGCCTCTTTGCTCAGCGTCCTCTGGGTTGGCATTATATCCGGGCCGTGTCAGAAGTGGAAGAGAGAGGGGCGCCTGGGTGGCTCAGTCAGTTAAGTGTCCAACCTCGGCTCAGGTCATGACTTCGTGGTTTGTGATTTCGAGCCCCGCGTCAAGCTCTGGGCTGACAGCTCGGAGCGTGGAGCCTGCTTTGGATTCTGTGTCTCCTTCTCCCTCTCTCTCTGCCCCTCCCTCACTTGCACTGTCTGTCTATCTCTCTCAAAAATAAATACACACTAAAAAAAAGAAAGAAAGAAAGAAATGGAAGAGAGAAAGAAAGAAAGAAAGAAAGAAAAAAAGAAAGAAAGAAAGACAGAAAGAAAGAAAGAAAAAGGAAGGGAGGGAGGGAGGGAGGAAGGAAGGAAGGAAGGAAGGAAGGAAGGAAGGAAGGAAGGAAGGAAGGAAGGAAGGAAGAAAGAAAGAAAGAAATGGAAGAGAGAGTGGTTCCGAGTAGCTGGAACAGATGTCCCATGATTGGGTCTTACTGGCTGGGATTGGCCTGAATGGAGTCATGGGTTCTTCCCTGACCCAGTAACCATGGCCTGTGGTTGGAGGATGTGAGCAGAGCTGGCAAGTGGCCAGTCCCTCAAGGAGAAATGAAGTGCAGACACCAGTTACCAGAAGGAAGGTACGTGGTGGCCGGACCGCAGAGGTCACAGCTCTCTGGAGAATGGGTGGTAAGTGAGCGGATGAGCTTCTCGGATCTTCTCTGAAGTGGGATAGAAGTATGGGCTAAGCCCAGTCATTCCCGATTTTACTTCCGGTTTGGTCTGGTCACACTGGCTTCCTAGGAGACGCAGTGCATTTCCGTACTCCTCATTTGTGTCAACTCCGCCAGCACCATGGCCTGACTATTTTGAAGCGGAGGCTTGCGAACACGAAGGCGCCAAGCACAGATGACGTGTCCCCATTCGGGCACGGATCAGGACCTTTAAAGACTCCATGCGCAAAAAGAGATTATGGTGCTTCCGCTCAACGCCCTTCCTTGCTCCCATGACAACGGAAAACGTTTCTAAGGCCCGAAATAAATGTAAAGGAAGTCTAACAACTTGTTAATTTTTCCCGTGGAGACTATTTCAACGACAAATATATGTTGATCGAATTATTTTCAGAAGAAGGGAATTATTTCCTCCTGGGCCCCTGCTCTGCGGCCTGTGTCTGGTCTCCCGATGCTGCCGTGCTCCCCTGACCCTGGAGCGCGCCCCTCTTGCTCTCCGCTCGCCGCTGGCGGAGGCCTTACCCCGCTGACTGATCACGGGTCCCCTTAGAGCACTCGAGAGAGGAGAGGCTGTGTTCGGGCCACCATGGGGCTGGCCCGGAGAATCCAGGGCCGGGACCGCCCGGGGGACACCTACTCCCAGGCACTGTCAGGTAATGCCAGGTTGCCGCAGGCCGCGGTCTCAGGCTGGGGGGCCACCATGGGGTACTTCCCAGGGGAAGTGGTGCAGCGAGGCCCCTTGGCTCCTCCGTATGCCCACCACAGGGCTCTTGGAAAGACAGCAAGAAGCATCTCGTAAAACAGGCTGCTGCCCGAGTCAGACAACTCCCAAGTCCTTCTTGATGGTGAGTCGCGGTCGCGACGGGGCATCTAGGAGAGCCTGGAGACGGGGAAGCCAGTGGACCAGGGGCCGCATGTCGTTTGTGCCACAAAGACAGACTCCTCCGAGGGCCCATTGCAGGACCGCACTCCTGCTTGGTGTTGGTCCGTCTTGGTCCGTCCGTTTGGTTTCTGAGGACCTTTCCCCTGGGGAGAACATCCTGTCTCCAGGTGTGCTCACGCTGTCTCAGGGTCCTGCGTTACCCCCGGAGACATCGCTCTCCTCTGGGGGGCTTTTGCTGAAGGCTATGCTGTTGGAGGGGTCCTCGCTCTCCCCCAATCCACACCCCGTTGAAGTGGCAAGGGGACATTGGTCTTCTGGGGGCCGCTGTGTATATAGGACAGCGTTTCCCAGCATGGTCTCGGGCCCATCTGTATCACGATCATTCGAGTGATGGATTTCTGAAGTAGACTCCAGATCTGCTGAGTCACTGCCACCGTGACTAAAATAGAAGCAGAAGCAAAAGTGACAAAGCAGATTTTGTTAGTCACATAGGTCTGGGATTGAGCTCCCTGTCTCATAACTTACCCTTACCCTCTCTGAGCCTCATTTCCTGGGATGGAACTATTTACCTCACAATAGAATTGAGAGGATTAAAAATGGCAGCGTCAAGCGTCTGACTCTTGAGTTCCGCTCAGGCCATGGTCCCGTGGTTTGTGAGATCAGGCCCCCGGTCAGGGTCTGCACTGACAGAGCGGAGCTTGCTCGGGCTTCTCTCTCTCCTTCTCTCTCTGCTCCTTTCCTGCTCATGCATGATCTCTCTCTAAGTAAATAAACATTTAACAAAATGGCGATGTGAATACAAGTGCCGCATAGAGCGCCTAGCACACACGGGAGCGAAATACAGGCTTGTCGCTGTCTGTCCATCCATCCGTCTGTCCATCCACTCATCTATGTAATACTTACTGAGTGCCTACGAGGAACCGGGAACCGCTCTAGGCACCAAGAATACAACAATCATCAAAGCTCCTCATCCTCATGAAGTTTGTATGCTAATCATGTGTAAGTGCCATGGAGAAAAATTAGAACCGCCAGACTCCCCAAGCTAAAGCAATTATTTAATCTGAAACCAATGGGCTTTATTTATTAAACGTGGTGACAGGGACTTTGGGGGATACTTTGATGCTGGCCCTTCAGGCACTTATTTATAGACTGGCTTGGAAACAAAGATCCCATCCAGGAAACCATCGGAGAACCGCGAGTCGCCTTGCTAAGCGTGTGTCGCACATGCCGGAGAGCTGCTTGGAGGAGAGGCTGATTACGGGGCTGGCAGGGAGGTGTAAGTGAGTCACCCTTCCTCTCACCCTGAAGGCTTCTAATCTAAGAACAAAGGAAGGAATTTGCTTCGGGCCCCTTCACCACTCCCCCCCAGCCTTATTTTGGACGGGCTAGTTTATACTCATCATAAGAGAAAGCCTTTGATGGTTGTAACCCTCTTAACCTTTAGAACATGAATCAGGGCTTCTGAGAGATCATGGCACAGGAGTCAGAGGCTCCCAGGCCCTGGGAATACGACTTGATGGGAAACTCTTTATGTCTGTCCAACTCTCTGCCAGCTCTGTGTAATGCCTGAGATCTTGGAAAGCAATTATTTCCCGGATGTAAATAAATAACCCGCTGATTTGGAAAGCACTGACTGAGCGAAGGCACCAAAGGAGCTGCCCAGATCCCAGCAAACAGATGAGAAATGCCCGTCAACAGTGGGCTGTGTCATAGAGGCTCCAGATATTAGAAAAGACTACTTTTGGAAGACCTACAGATGGCCAACAGACCCATGAAAAGATGCTCAACATCACCGACCATCAAGGAAATACAAATCAAAACGACAGTGAGCTGTCACCTCCCACGTGTCAGAATGGCTCAAACCAACACAAGAAACAACTGGTGTTGGAGAGGCTGAGAAAGGGGAACCCTCTTGCGCTGGTGGGAATGCAAACCGGTGCAGCCGCTGTAGAAAAATAGTATGGAGGTTCCTCAAAAAGTTAAAGATAGAACTATCCTACAGTCCAGCAGTTGCACTACTATTTAACCAAAGGATACAGAAATACTGATTCAAAGGAATATATGCACGCTGATGTTTGTGGCGGCATTATCTACAATAGCCAAATTATGGAAACAGCCCAGTGTTCATTGACTGATGAACAGATAAAGAAAATGTGAGATACACACACACAGAGTTATATATATAATGGAATATTACTCAGCCATAAAAAAGAATGAAATCTTGCCATTTGCAACGAGGTAGATGGAGCTTAGAGAGTATCATGCTAAGCGAAAAAAGTCAGTCAGAGAAAGACAAATGCCATATGATCTCACTCATATGTGGAATTTCAGAAACAAAACAAATAAGCAAAGGGAGAAAAGAGAGAGCGGCAAACCAAGATACAGACTCTTAACTACAGAAAACAAACTGATGGTTACCAGAGGGGAGGTAGGCGGAGGGATGGGGGAAACAGGTGATGGGGATTAAGGAATGCACCCGTCGTGATGATCACTGGATGTTGTATGGAAGTGTCGAGTCACTATATTGTACACCTGAAACTAATATTACACTGTATGTTAACTGGAATTTAAATAAAAACTTAAGGGGTGCCTGGGCGGCTTAGTTGGTTAAGGACCCGACTTCGGCTCAGGTCATGATCTCATGGTTCATGGGTTCAAGCCCCATGTTGGGCTCTGTGCTGACAGCTGAGAGCCTGAGCCTCCTTTAGATTCTATGTCTCTCTCTCTCTCTGCCCTTCGCCCGCTCATGCTCTGTCTCTCTCTAAAGTAAATAAACATTAAAAATAAATAAATAAAAACTTAAAAAAAAGAGAAAAAACTAAAATACTGCTTCTGTTGACAACCTCTTTCTAAAAAGGCATCCTGGCTCGGGAGCATGGAGGCCACAAACTGGGAGCAGAGTCTGGACGTAGGGTAGGCGAAGACGAGGCTACTCGCCATTTGTTTGTTGCCCCTTTGGATCGAACAAGGCCAGAAAATTGATAGGCCAGAGACCAGCTTAGTGGAAAGAGGAACTGGAGACACAGCTGTCCAAATGGCTCTTGATGTTGAACAGGTCCCGTCACTGTTACGAGTGTCTCGCGTGTAAAATGAAGGGTTAGACCATACCGTTATTCAACTAAAATTTAGTTAAGGCTTACTTAAGTGCTAGGCTCTTTAATATAGAAGACCTCAAGGTACATGCGTCTATACGGTCGGGGGGTTGTGAGGAAGGAGTGTATCAACACATGTGATTCCTAGCAGTGTCTGGCACATACTAAGGATGTGATAATTAGCCATTATCATTTAATCCCGTAACGACCTTGAGGTGAACATTATTTCTTCCTTACAAATGAGAAAACCGCCAAGGGGCAACGAGCTCAGGATATGAACCAGACTGAGGCCAGAGTCCACGGTTTTCCCATTACGTAGTTTGGCTTGGAAGGGCCCTTACGACTTTCAATCGTAAAAAAGGAGAGGGTAGAAAAGGAATTTGAACTTTAGCAACTATCGAGCTAACCACCTTCTAAGGGATTTTTTTGTGGAAAGTGGAAGTGCTGTCTCATTAATAACGAAGATAAAGAGGTTGGGGAGTGGTTTGGGACAAGGCCGCAAAAGCTTCTTCGCCCAAGCACATTTCTTCTCATCTCATGCCAACTATAGATTTCAGAGACATGATCGTCCCTACGCGCACAAAGAAAAGCCTGGGTTCTCCAAGAATAAAACAACTGAAAAACAGTCTTTAGCAGGAACGTTTAATCACTGCAGGAGAGGAATGAGAAAAGACTTTTATAGATCCCTGGAGAAGGCAGCTCCAAGACAGACGAATCCATCACCTCTTACCTGCTCACGGGCTCTGTCCCAGTCGTTCTGTTGGTGCTCAGCTGTTCTCAGTACAGGTAGTCAGTGACTAAGTGATCACGCTCTATGTGCTAAGGTTATAAAGGTAAGCAAGACAAATGAAGGGGGGCGGCGCTTGGTGGCTGGTTCAGTCGGTTGAGTGTCGGACTTCAGCTCAGGTCACGAGCTCATGGTTTGTGAGTTCAAGCCCCGCGTCGGCTCCACTGCTGTCAGTGCAGAGCCCACTTCAGATCCTCTGTCCCTCTCTCTCTCAAAAATAAATAAACATAAAAACGAAACAAAACAAAAGCAAAAACAAATGAGGGAGAAAATAGGCAACTTAGGCAGTGAATGATGTAGTAAGGACAATCGGGGGCAATACGGGCTACTGGGGAGGCAGAAGGAAGGACCTAGTCCAGTTCTGGGGGTGGGGGTGGAGATGGGCATGGGAGGTGGAGTTGGTGTGGGTTTCCTGAAGTAGGTCTCTATAAATTGAAACTTAAAGAACTAACTAGTAGATTCACCAGACCTAGAGGGAGAGGGTGGGAGTGAAGAGAGAAGGGTATTTCAGGAACGGGGAATGGTTATGGGCAAAGGCAGGAGGCGACACAAAGCTTGGATCTTTGCGGGAAGTGAAAGTGGTTTTGAGCGTGAGGTGGGAGAAGTCAAGAGAGAAGCTGGAGAGGTGAGCAGCAGCTAAATCCTTGTATAGCTTTGAACACCTGCTGAAGAATTTGGGCATTATTCAACAACGAGCCGCTGAGAAACTTGAGGCGGGAGACTACTATGATTCGCACTGTAGAAAGCTCAATTTGGAGAATGCATTAGAGTGGGCTGAGTCTAGAGCTGAGAGTTAAGTGCTTGAACCAGGGGCAGCGACCAGTGGGGAAGGAGGGTGGATGAACTGGAGACACCTGAGGCTAAACCTGAGTCAAGGGTGAAGCATGGGTTTCTGGCGTGAGCTGCCAGACGGAGGGGTTGTCGATAGCTCCAAAGAGTTAGAGGGGACTGGAAGTGTCTCGGATATACTGTATAAAGTGCCTGAGAGGCGGCCCGAATGGGGACCCCAGTGAATGGCTGGATGCGTGTGCCAGCAGCTCAGAGGCAAAGGGTGGGAGAGATGTGGGCTGGGCGGTCATCAGCACCAGCACCAGAGACCGTGGATGAAGGCGTGGGACGGATGCGCTTGCTTGGAGAGTGGACTTAGACCAAAGGCCTGATTCTGAGGAAGGCTAGAGCCCAACAGCAGTCAGGGCGTGGGACCTACCCAAGTGCCCAAGAATCCTTGCACAAAGAAATGCTCAAATTAAGTACTTTTTCAATTGGTTAAATGAAGAGGTGGGTCAGAGACAGGAGGAAAAGACTTGCTATTGATGCCAGAGAGTACTTCTATTTATTAAGTTTTTAAACATTTTTTTTTTTAATGTTTATTTTTGAGACAGAGAGAGACAGAGCGTGAGTGTGGGAGGGGCAGAGAGAGAGGGAGACACAGAATCTGAAGCAGGCTCCAGGCTCTGAGCTGGCAGCACAGAGCCCGACGCGGGGCTCAAACTCACAGACCGTGAGATCATGACCTGAGCTGAAGTCGGCCGCCCAACCGACTGAGCCACCCAGGCGCCCCTATTAAGTTTTTAAAAGATAAGGTATCTTTAAGGATTTATTAGTTTATTATACCTTTACAGTTGGAGGGTGAAGAGGAAAATATCGAAGCTCTTTGTCTAACAAAATGACTCTTGGAGATTAGTTTATATATTACCCATGATAACCAACGAGCATAAAAGGCCGTTAAGAATGGACGGTTAGATTCCACTAGAGACATTTACTAAAGTCAGGCTGTTTGCCTTAGAGTCTAAGGAGAGTAGTTTCATTATTTTTTTACTTTTTTAAATGTTTATTTTTGAGAGACAGAGCATGAGTGGGGGAGGGACAGAGTGAGCCAGAGAGCACAGAATGTGAAGCAGGCTCTGAGCTCCGAGCCGTCAGCACAGAGCCCGACGCGGGGCTCCAACTCACAAATCGTGAGATCGTGACCTGAGCCGAAGTTGGACTCTCAACGGACGGAGCCACCCAGGCGCCCCATAAGGAGAGTATTTTAAAAGCCAGATGCCGCAGTCATTTAACTGCAGATGGGTACGAGAAAGACAGGATTCTAGGATTAAGCCCAGTCTAAAAAATCCGTTTCCTTCCGTCGGATTTCCTTGCTGTGCATCTCACTCACCTTCGAGTCTGAAAGTTTGCCACGATGACAGCACCTGGGAGTTAACCGCTACAACTTTCCCGTTTCTTCTGGCCAATGTGCCAAGTCTGGTGCCTATCCTGTCTCCACACGACTTTATTTCACCCTGTTCTATTTCATCTTGGGTTCCTTTGCTCCTTGGTTAGCTCTCAGTGCTATGCATATCCTAGGAAATCTTCTAGGGTAACAAGTCATCATGAAAACGGATGTAGTCTCATCACAATCTAATCCAAGTAGCCGTTTTACTTTACAGCTTACTTTTTTTTTTTTAGAGCTACAACCTCAAGATCTAA
The DNA here is from genome assembly GCA_030068075.1 of Paguma larvata. Taxonomy (NCBI): domain Eukaryota; kingdom Metazoa; phylum Chordata; class Mammalia; order Carnivora; family Viverridae; genus Paguma; species Paguma larvata. Next base: position 8,363,241 of record CM057825.1, read on the forward strand.
CACCAAGTTACAAATCCTAAATTGCACTGCTTACGAGGAACTAGTGCCAACTGCTCCCCGAAGCTCAATCTATTCGCTTGGAAGAAATCTAGTAACTTTGGCCAGAGGCCAGTGAATGTACCACTTCTCCCAGACTACTCAATTTTGGACAGTGACCTCATTGAGAGACTTCTGTTTTATAAACATTTCATATATTAAGGGAAATGTTAGAGATAACTGTCTGAAATGCAAGCAATGTTAAGAGCTTGAACAGGAAGGACACAGCTAATGAGAGGCTAGGAAATGAGATAATCTCTTTTATAGAATCATCTGATATTGAGGAAACAGGAATTTACAAAGGAGGGGATACAATGAAATTAACCAATGAGTGGAGCCATCCTTTGGGATCAGTAACCTTTAGACCTGGGCCTAACAACAAAGCTGTGGTGGGTGAGTGTAGCAGGGCTGATTCATCTGGGCGTTTGTTTCCTCTAATGATCGCAGCCTCCCCTCTCAGAAGGCTATCTCCTAAATTAAAAAGTATAATGATCAAGGTTGGAGCAAAAACCAACAGCGAAAACCTATATATTCCTGTATAAACGCTGGAAATCACCTTTTATTTTACGTGATTGAAGACCAAAACACAACACACCCACCCAGCCCCCCAAATCTAGCTCTTACTGGTGTGTCCCAGTACATCAGAGACCCGCTTCATGTGCCAAGAACAGGAGAAGGGGAGGTTGTCAGAATAATGACCTTATCTGCTTATTTCAAAAGCCCAACATCTCAGTAAGATCTGGTAATAAGGAAATCAAAATTGGACTTGTCAAAACACACCAAATTGTATATACTTCCAATTTCTGCATCATTATTACATCTGTTATATTTCATATTAAAAATCGCATGAGAAAAAGGGTAGGAAAAAAAGAGGGGGAATAAAGGGTACATTATGAAATCCGGTGGCTAACCGAAATGAATTGTATCTATTGTTCTCAACAGGGTCGAAAGCAGGAAGCAATAAGCAAAGCTTATTTAAAAAATGTTTTTAATATTTATTTTTGAGAGAGACAGAGCGTGAGTGGGGGAGGGGCAGAGAGACAGGGAGACAGAGAATCAGAAGCAGGCTCCAGGCTCCGAGCTGTCTGCACAGAGCCCGACACGGGGCTTGAACTCACAGACTGTGAGATCATGACCTGAGCTGAAGTCAGAGGCTTAACGAGCCACCCAGGTGCTCCGGCAAAGCTTATTTAAAAGCAAATGTCTCTGCGCTGCCTAAATAAATATTTCCCTTGGACCACTACAAGGACTTCTTCAGTAAATGATGGCACCGCATACCCTCAATCCAATTTTAAAAACTGCAGAGAATTCTTGGAGTCATGAACAAAGGTTGATTCTTTTTCTTATTTTTTTTTCCATTATTTTTCAAATAACCTATAAACTAATTTAACTTTCTCATCAATATGAAAGTCACGCATACTCATCTTGGCAATCGAGGATTTAGCTCTTTGGGTTTAGGCTTTCATGGTCGGGGGGGGAAGGATATTAGGTCCATTTATTTCAAATTGAGGCTGAAAAACGAACAAATTAAAAAGTTCTTGTCTATTTTGAGATTTTAATATATTTATTTGAAAACCAATTTCTGTAAAGAGCACACTAAATAGTCCTATATCTTCTCTTCACCAAAGACTTGGAGACAAGGTCCTTCAGGTCAACGCAGAGGCAATGATACATGCAGTGAATAGCGGGTCTCGGCATGAACGTCCTCACAGGCATTTCCCATACGAGCCTGGACAGTCTTCAGAAGAGCAATGAGATCCTAGGGAAGGGGTGAGGGGAAAAGCTAGGGTCATTCTTTTTTTTTAAATTTGATTTTAGAGAGAGAGAGAGAGAGAAAGAGCATGCGTGAGCAGGGGAGAAGAGCAGAGAGAGAGAGAGAGAGAGTAATGAGCAGGGTCCACACTGGGCACAGAGCCCGACCCGGGACTCAGTCTCACAACCATGACATCATGATCTGAGCCGAAATCAAGAGTCAGATGTTCAACCAATTAAGCCACCACTCAGGAGCCCCTAGGGTCATTCTTTATTTAAAAAGTGTTTTTTAATTTTTACTACTAGCTGTTGAGGTCTAAAACTAGCGCCTAACCCTGCCTATGTAGTTCTAAAAAGCTACTTTTTGCTAAGACAGACTACAGTTTTTACACTCCTACTAGACTGAATATTTTATCCTTTTGAAAAGACTAAGAATCCAATTTCTGTGATGACTGGCTGGGTCAGTCAGTGGGGCATACGACATTTGAACTTGGAGCTCTGAATGGGCACAGAGTTCACTTAAAAAAAAAAAGAAAGAAAAAAAATCCAATTTCTAACTAAAAACTTTTCTAAGCCATCTTGTAGTTAATTTCCTTGAAAGATTTAATCAGAGGGTTTTCAGTAAGGTGTGAAGGTGTTGTAAAGGCGTAAGGGGGCTAATGTTGAGTCCGTTCAGTTCCACATAGACACCGAGTGCTCACGGTATTAATGCTGCCTTGTGCTGCCTGGGTAAAGCTTAGGAAACCAAAGGCTGAAAGATGATTTTCAAAAGCCAAGTTTACATAACCAGGAAGTTAGTATAAATCTCCCTCTCTCAAAGGTCCAAACACTCTCAGAGGCTTGAATATAGTTTCCTACTAATGGCAGGGTTTCTGCCTTAATATTTATCTGACATTTCTGTAAAAGGTTTCATTAATTGCTGGTCAGTGGGTAACATTCATGGTGCTAGATTTACAATGTGACATTTAAATGTATTCTTCTTTTGTCATAATGTAATAAATGATACTGTTCTTATTACCTTTATTTCCATTTTATTTTAAGTATATTTATTTATTTGAGAAAGACAGAGACTGCATGAGTTGGGGGGGGAGGGGCAGAGACAGAATCCCAAGCACGTTCCGCACTGTCAGCGCAGAGCCCAATGCAGGGCGTGAACTCATGAAATCATGAGATCATGACCTGAGTCAAAAGCAAATTGGACACTTAACTGACTGAGCCACCCAGGTGCCCCTGTTGTTGTTATCTTCAAAGAGTAGAAGAGTAAATTCTTATTTGTCTGACGATGTGTATGTACTAGGGTGGACTTAGAAAAGCTTGATTATATAGGTCATAGGTATCCTCAAATATGTGAGGACTACTCTTAAAATGAGGGAGAAAAGAATGATAATTTCATGACATTAGACTATTCCAATCTTCTGCATCTAAAATCTACTCCAACACTGTTAGAATACTGGAATAACAGTCTTTTTGAACTGGACAAAGCTTTCTGTTATAGTCTAATGGACTCCAAAGTACCTTTAAGCACCCTGTCTTAGACACATTAGACGCTCAATAGCTCCAGTGAATAAATGAATTATTAAGGCTTTCGGTGCCAAAAGAACTGCCAAAGGAAAGGGAGAGAGAGACGAATCAGTGAGAAGCCTAGACCCGTGTAACCCAGGAACCAGGCCGGCCATAAACTGTAACTAATCTGTAATAAGGGGCTTATATCAAAATGTAAATCAATTCTAGCATAAGCAACCTGTTAGTTCAGTAGACTTTTTCCAGGGTGACGGGGGTAATTAAGCAAGGTTTTTTTGATGAAAGAAGCATTGAGTAGAGTTACATTCTGAAGCAAGCTCCCTACCTCTTTATAGACCTATGAAAACAGTTTGTAGCCACTTTGAATAGCACTGGTCAAACACTACAGGGCAGAGAGAGAGTAAGGGAAAAAGAAAAAGGAATTGGTGGTTATGTATACAGGAAGAAATCGAAAAGAGGAGAAATTTTAATACCATTTAGGTAAACAGGGAATTAAGCACAAAAGGAATGGAAAAAGAGAGACAATGTCTTTGCCTAAAACATTTATGATGTACCAACAAACGGACTTCCTTTGATATACAATTTTATTCTCCACATACCTCTAGATGCTTAATCATCGATATATTCAAATGGTTCTGGGGGTTCTGGCTCTTGTTCTTCTTCCTCAATTTTGGGGCCGTGGGCTGCCACAGGTTCGACCAGCTCCTCAGTGTCTTCACTGGTGTCCTTCAGGATTATGATGCCTCCAATGGAGAGCTGTGAACACAGGAGCACGGAATGAAGAAGCACAAATTCCACTCACATTTTCAGACTGTTTCAGAGTCTAGAGCAGGTATTTGTGAAATGATACCTTTAAGACTACTTGAATGATTTGGAAGTAAAGAACTGGAATAGAACTAACTACACTTTACCAGACAAAAGTCAGGAAACCTGGGGCACCCGTGCCTGGGTGATGCTACACTAGTGACAGACTGTTCGACACAGACGGGGCTAATAAGATCTTCCTCATCTATTCCTCCAAAAATAGTCTGAAGACTAAATGAGGAAAGCAATGTCAATGTACGTTACAAAGGATAAAGAAAATTGTAATCCATAAGGAATATTTACAAACTTAACCCAGTGGCTCTGGGTGGTAGGACATGCAGTGTCGTTCTATTTAGATGATGCATCCCAAGCGAAGAACAGTACTTCCAGTACAGTCTCGGTCTGACTGCAGGGAGAATGTTTACATATAAATAGGAATTCTAAAAACGTGGACCAGCAGCGTCATTATTACCTGGGCCTTTGTTAGAAAGGCAGAAAATGCAGCCCCACCTAGATCTACAGAATCTGCATTCTAACAAGACCCGCAGGTGATATGTGTGCACATGAAAGTCTGAGAAGCACGCTGGTCTAATAGATACTTTACTACTGTGTGAGAAAACTATCATTTTGGACACAAGACAATCTACAAATGAAAAGCCAATTTTTCTCCAGCAATTTCAGAATGACAGACAAAACTACCTAAATATCACAATACACTCTGAGTGTTTTTCACTTTAATCTACAAATCCTTGTGATACAAGACAATGAAGCGGTAGACAGGAAACAAAAAAGAACTAGAGTGTAAAAGCAATTGTATCAGCCTTCTCCCAAACGTATTAGCAGAAGTAAATTCAAATGCCAAACTCTTCACCGAACTCTGGTGTGCTAATCTTATTCTATTTGCTTGCCTGTGTCAAAGGAAATGGAACGCTGCTCTGTAATTAAATCAGTCAACAGTGGCAGGGCACATCTGGAAAAACATTATTTCTACCAAAGCACATTAATGGGAAGGAAAAGAAGCACAAGCACATTAGTCAAATGATTCACATACGTACAAATATCTCTGCAGTTCAACCTAATCTGATTTTTACTCATCAGAACTCTCTGCCCTGCCATGCTATAAAACTGGTGTGCCTTCATGAATTTCTACTTATATTCTATTCCTCTTCTCCCGACACACATATACCCATACACATTAATTTCTAACTCTTTCCCTTAAAAAGTATGCTCTCCCTGCAGAGGAGCCATTTTATGAATGGACACTGCTTTATGATCAATATTCACTCAAGAACAATCATAGTACAAGGCCACGAATCCTCCACGGCCTAAAACTTTACCTGAACCATCTAAAGGTCCAAACGGAAATGAACTGTCTACCAAACAGAAGAAAATACCTCTGTTCAACAAAAAAGACTTCTAATATTTTAGAAACAGACGGCTACAGATTATAATTCTATTTTCCAATTAACTGGAATGAAATAATCCAACTCAAATCTGCAATTATAAACAACATAAGAGCCTTTTATAGCTATGTGGTTTAGGTTTATTTTATTTTATTCCACTTTTTAAAGTAATCTTCTATATTCAACACAGGGCTCAAACTTCTAACCCTTACAACTCTGAGCTCAAGAGTCACTTGCTCTGGGGTGGCCTGGCTGGCTGGCTCATTCAGAAGAGCATGTGACTCTTGGTCTCGAGATCATGAGCTCGAGTCCCATGTCAGGTGCAGAGAATACTTAAAAAAAAAAAAAAAAAAGAGTTGCATGCTTTATTGGCTGAGGCAGTCAGGCGCCTCTGACCTTTTTATAAAATGTTCTTTGTCTCTAGCAACAATTTTTGCCTTAAAGTATATTTTTTCTGATTTAGTACAGCTGCTTCTCTCTCTTTTAGTTACTTGTTTGCATGGGATATCTTTCCCCATCCTTTTGCTTTTAATTTATTTGAATCTATAGCGTGTGTGTGTGTGTCTGTATTTAAGATTTTATTTTTTTGTTTTATTTTTATTTTTAAATTTTAAGAGTTTATTGTCAAGTTAGCTAACATACAAGTGCATATAGTGTAGTCTTGGCTTTGGGATAAGATTCCTATGACTCATCCCTTACATACAACACCCAATGCTCATCCCCACAAGTGCCCTCCTCAATGCCCACCTCCTATTTTCCCTGCCCCCCTTCCCATCAACCTTCAGTTTGTTCTCTGTATTTAAGAGTCTCTTATGGTTTGCTTCCCTGTTTTATTTTTTTAAGTAATCTCTACACCCAACATGGCACTTGAACCCTGAGATCAAGAGTTGCATGCTCTACTGACTGAGGCAGCCAGGCGCCCCGTAAAGCGTGTCTCTTAATAAGAGAGCATGTAGGTGGATCATTTTCTTTTTTATCCACTTGGCTGATCTCTGTCTTTAAACTGGTTAGTCCATTTACATCTCATGTGATATGGGTACCTGGCTGGCTAGCTGGTAGAGCATGAGACTCTTTATCTTAGAGTTGTTGAGTTCTAGGCCCAGCACGGGCCTAGAGCTTACTTTAAAAAAAAAAAAAGAAAGATATTTCATGTGATTACTAAGGTAAGATTTACTCATACCATTTTTGCTATTTGTTTTTTGTATGTCTTATATATTTTTGTTCTCAATTCCTCCACTACTGGCTACCTTTGGCATTAAGTAGGTACTTTCTAGTGTACTAGCTTAATTTCCTTGTTTCATTCTGTCTACTTTTTGAGTTATTTTGTCTGGTGGTTATCTTTGGGGTTACAATTAACATCTTAATCTCACTGAAAAATAACAATTTCAACAGTATACAAAAACTACATTTCAATATAGCCATTTCCCCACTCCTTTGTTGTTAATGTGTTATGAACTGAATATTTGTGCCTCCTCACCCTGCCAATCACATATTGAAATCCTACCCCCCAAAGTGGTAGTATTAGGAGGTGGGCCATTAGCAAGCAATTAGCCCTCATTAATGTTGAAATCAGTGCCCTTATACGGAGAGACATGAAGAGAGCTTGTCTCCTCTCTCTCTCTGCTCTCTGCCTTGTGAAGATACAATGAGAAGAAGGCCATCAGTAAAGCAAGATGAAGGCCTTTACTAAGACCCCAATCATGCTGGTACCCTAATCTTGAGACTTCTAGCCTCCAGAACTGTGAGAAATGTTTGTGTCTTAAGTCATTTAGTTTTAAACGATAGGTAACAATCTGCTTTAGCAGCCAGAATTATGACATAGTTTAATGCAAATTATGCTTTTATATAGCACGTATACATCAATACCAATTTATGATTGCTTAATACAGTTGTCTTTTAAACCAGAGAGAAGAGTTACAAAAATACATTTATACTATCATTTGTATATACCTATGTAGTTACATTTGCCAGAGCTCTTCATTTTTTCATGTGGATTCAAATTACCATCTAGTGGTGTCCTTTCATTTCAGCCTGAAGCATTCACTTTAGCATTTCCTGTATGGCAGGTTGGCTAGCAACAAATTCTCTTCATTTTTGTCTGGGAATGTCTTAATTTCACTTTCAGTTTTGAAGGACAGTTTTGATGGATTGGGAATTTCTGGTTGAGAGTCTTTTCTTTCAGCACTACAAATATGTCATCCTACTGCCTCCGGGCCTCCATGGTTTCTGGTGGCAAATCAGCTGTTAATCTTATTTAGGGTCCCAGTATGTGATGAGTCGCTTCTCTCAAGATTCGCTGTTTTTCAACAATTTGATCATGATGGGTCTAGGTGTGGATCTCTCTGGGTTTGGCACTCTTGGATTCACTGAACATCTTGGATATGTAGATTAGTAATATTTATAAAACCTGCCAAGTTTTCATCCATTATTTCTTCCAACATTCTTCTAGGCTTTTCTTTTCTTGGGACTCCCATTATCCCATTTTATGAAGCTTGGTATTCCTGGTAGTGTTCCACAGATCTCTGAGGTTCTTTTCTCTTCATCCTTTTTTGGGGGGTTGTTCCTCAACTGACCCATCTTCAAGTTTGCCTAAGTCTGCTTGAATCAGCTGTCAAGCTCCTTCAATAGTTTTCATCTCAGTTACTGTATTTTTTAACTCCATAATCTCTTCATTATTTTTTATGATTTCTATCTCTTTACCGATACTATCTGTTAAGACATTCTTGTACTTTCCTTTAGTTCTTTAGACCTAATTCTTTAAGTCTTTGGACATATTTTAAATAGCTGATTTAGTCTGCCCAAGACATCTAGGTTTTTATTTCTTTGTATGTCTTTTAATTTTTTGGTGAAACTGGACATTAAAATAATATAATGCAGCAACTCTGGACATCAGATTCTCTTCCTTCCCCAGGATTTGCTGCTGTTGTCTGTTTTGTGACTTTTCTGAACTTGTTCTATGAAGTCAGTATTTTTTGCTGTATGTGACCATGAAGTCTCTTCTCAACTGAGTGGTCAGCTATGATTGGGCAAGGCTTTCCTTAAACACCTGGAACCAGTAAGTCTCCAGTCTTTCCTGAGGGGCCTGTGTGTGCATTAGGGCAGCACACCGTCAACAGTCAGGCAGGCAGCTGTCAACTCTTCCTTAGCCTTCACTTCTGGCTTGCTCAGACACAGGCTGTCTTTTGACTCATAGAGGGACAATGGTTGCAGCTTCCTTATTCTGAGCAAATGCTTAACAAACATTTAATTTCAAACAGAAACATACCAGTCTCCTCATACGGCCTCACAATATGGAGCATATACTTTGCTGTCTTCAGTTCTTCCTAACTGTCAAAGACACTGGGTGTCTTGTGTGCTTTAAGTATTCACTAGTTATGCACTAATATATCTATTCTCAATATACCCCTTAAACTGGCAACGGCAGTTTCTAGATGCTGTTAGAATACATTCTCTGTAAACATGCCACTTAGATGAACTGGGCAGCTGAGTAGACAGTGACTCCATTTAAGGTGTCCATTGGTGGTTCTATTAATTCATTCTCTGAACATTAAAGACCAAGTAGTATTAGGTCCTAGTAATAATGAAGGACTACTAGGAGGTGGGAAAAGATCTTCAAACTATTCCTGCCTTCCTGGCCTGACTGCCTTGCTACCTAAAGACATCTGGTGACTTGTCACTACCATCAACTAATATTTATTAAATTTTCTTAAAAAAAATTTTTTTTAACATTTATTCGTTTTTGAGAGATAGAGTGTGAGCAGGGGAGGGGCAGAGAAAAGGGAGACAGACGCAGGATCCAGGCTCAGCACAGAGCCCGACACAGCGCTGGAACTCCTGGACCGTGAGATCATCACCTGAGCCAAAGTCGGATGCTTAACCAACTGAGCCACCCAGGCACCCCATCAACTAATATTTATTAAGGATTTACCATGTGAGAGACATTGCTTTAGGTTTTTTACATATAATGATCTATTTAATCTTTACAACATTCCTAAGCGGTGGATAGTATAGTACTCCTCATTTAACAGGTGAGGAAATTGAAACATGAAAAGATCAAGACTTGTCTCAGTTATCCAGCTAAGAAACGGCAGAGCTGGGATACAATTCTAGTTCTTCACCACTCAATAGAGTCATCTTCCATCCCTGTCCTTGTCTGCTCTAGCTGATAATCTAGTCAGGTAAGACCTTGGCTCACAGCGCAGGTGAGAAATGCCTTCCACTCACCACTGTCAGGGACCACTTTCAAGTTGATGAGAATGGGTCTTTTTTTTTAGAAATCTCATCTATGGCACTGTAGATAGGTCCAGGACCTGGATGTATTAAATGTGTCTACTAACGGCTTTCTAGTATTCCAGTTAGAAGAATGTGGGGCAAAAAAAATGACATTTTCATGCTCAAATTATTGTTCAGCATTTGTTTCTAACCTGAAACATTCTTCCTTAGAATAAATGAAATGACGGGAAGATCTTTTCCAAATTGTAAAATTCGATACTCTACGTGCTTGTGTATTAACTGTATCACCTTGTTAACTCTTTGCCACATTCCTGAGCTAGGTATAATTCTTATTTTACAGTAGAGGAAACTGAGGCAGAGAGAGGTTTAGTACTAACTAAGGTTACGTATGCTGTAAGCGGTGGAATCAGGAATCAAACTCAGGATGTCTGGTCCCAGAGTCTATGCTGGCCCCACAGCTATCACTATGCTGTATTAGGAACTTCTATTGTGTAAGCCTCTTGTAGATGAAGGATGTTTGTAGGGTTACCCAAAGGAAAAAAAAGATCTCTCCCAAATCTGTGTGAAATGGAAGGGAATGTTCTCTCTTTTGCTAAGAGACTGATTTGTTCTAGAGAGTTTTCTCCAATGCTTCGGAGATTTATCTTCCTCAACCAATGTATCACACTGTTCTACAAATTAATATCCCACTGGTATATAGCTAAGGGCCATAGATAACTTACTGGTTTAAAAGGCTGGTATCTACAGGTCTCTGGCATGGTCAGGACCTTAAGCTGAGCAGGCATAACTCGGGCTGGGTTATCCAATAACTGGAAGTTTGGCTCAGGTTCTTTTTTCTTCTCTTTTTCTTCCTTTTTTTCTGCTTCGTCCTGGAAAATATGAAAAAATAGCCCAAGAAAGGTTCACTTCTCTTCCATATCGCTGAATAATGTTTGATAAGTTTACTGAGCAACTCCTTTAAAAAATTTTTTTTAAGTTTATTTATTTATTTTGAGAGAGACAGAGACCGTGTGAGCAGGGGAGCGACAGAGAGAGAGGGAGAGAGAAAATCGCAAGCAGGCTCTGCCCTGTAAGCACGGAGCCTGATGCGGGACTCGAACTCACAAAATTGTGAGATGATGACCTGAGCCGAAACTGAGAGTCAGATGCTTAACCGACTGGGCCACTCAGGCATTCCTTTTACTGAGCAACTCTTAGGTACAAATTTTACTGAGCAACTCTTAGGTACAAAAGGTAGCTAGGATTAGATACAATGAAAGTACGACTAAAGTCATACCAGACTCAGAGGACGAACAGGGCAACTGTGCTTAGTGGTGAGAATGCTATGTAACTTAGTTTTAAAGGATGAGGAAGTTTTTCTATCAGGAGAGACCAGAAAAAGAGGGTCTATGATATTCTCTTTGCTTGAAAGGGTCATTTTTCCTCCCACCATCATCTCATTGTCTGAAATTTCTACTCTGCCCTTCAAAACCCACTTTAGTTGTCATTTCCTCCAAGAACTCAAGTCTCTTCCAATTAAAACTGTAGGAGTCTCTATGCTTGGAACAGGATACTTATTTAAAGGAAGCCAAGAACAAGGTATGGGAATGCTCACTTAGGAAGAACCAGGACCACGATGAAGATAGATAGATCAACCCACATGATCACCAAATTATACTTACCACTTCCATTTTCTCCTCCTCTTTTTTTTCTTTTTCTTTTTCCTTCTTTTTAGCCTTGGCAGTAATAGATAACACAGCAGTGGAAACCTAGAGGAAGTGAACACAGTAAATCATAATCCCTTACCTACAAGGTACAAGCCCAAAGAGAAATCAAAGCAGTTCCATAATACTAATTTTGTTTCCTTGCAATAAGTTTCATAAAAAACAAAATAATCAGGGAATAAATGGGAAAAACAAGTAGGACATTTATTAATATATTTTCTACTATGGTCCTCAGGTGACTCTTTAGTTCCTGGAGGCTTGTGTCCAATATAACTCTTATTATTATAACTTTTTTAATCTGTAGTCTACCTTGGAGGTGGATTTGCTATCATGAGGTTCTGAGATATTTGGGTGCTGCATACTTTTTTACTTTATAGCGAAAGCACTAGAAAATGTAAAAATTTCCTCCAAACTTGGTTCTAAAGATATTCTCATTGAATTAGATGCCCTACAATTGTAATACACAGTGGGTGAGTGGTTAGCCTAGAATCACCCTTCTTGATGGGTCTTGGGGAAATCGAGGGTAAAACAGGAACTTTGAAAGGCTGGCAGTATTCGTATAAGCTGATTTTGTTTCAGACCTAAAAGCTGGGGGGCTGAAACATAGCTAAGGAAACGAGATATTGTCGTCAGAGACATTCATCACCCACCACCCTCGAATCTGGTCAATTGTACAATTACCCCCACTTACGAAGTTTACAGCAAATAATCAACTGGCTAAAATGGAATACTACTGAGAGGAAAAAAAGCATTTTCCTTAGTATAAGGTATCAGAAAAGATACTTTTACTGAGAAAACTTCAGGGGCAAGTGCAGCTAACTCACGATAGTTTGATTTAACACACATCAGTGAGTGTTCTCATACACTGCTGATAGTAGAATAAGTTGGTTATATCCATTTTGAAAGGAAATTTAGTTAATATCTATGAAAATAAGTAATATTCATTATCTCATCAATCACATCTAAGATCCTAACCTATACATATACTCGTACAAGGGCATAAACATACGTGTATAAAGACTCTTAGTCTAGTTTCATTTGTAACAGTGACAAATTAGAAATCACTTTAAAATGTCCATCACTCAGGAACTGAGAAGACTGATAATGGTATTATACCTAAAGGGATTGCTCTGCAGCAATAAATGAGATCCATATACATTGAAAAATTTAAAGATATTTTTTAAAATTTTAAGTAGGCTCTACATCCAATGTGGGCCTTGAAGTCATGACCCTGAGATCAAGTTGCATGCTCCACCGACTGAGCCAGCCAGGTGTCCCCTAAAGATGAACTGTTAAAGTGAAAACGATAAGCTGCGGAACAGTATGCAACATTATCTGTGGTATAAAAAGTATTGACATGTGCAGAGAAAACATTTGGAAGGATTCACAAATTACGATTCCTGCAACGTGGGACTTGGATGACCAGCAGAGAAAAAGGGCTTTTACTTTACATTCTTGTGTAATGCTACATTTACCATAAGAAGTATTACTTTGAAAATATCTAATTTAAAACATAAAAATATTTAAAACAAACCCAAGTAAAACACTAAGCAGCTTCTATATATTTGTATGAATGCTGCTCAAGGGAACAGAGAACCTACCTTTTCCTTTTCTTTTTCTTTTGGTACTTCCAGAGGGGCGGGATATGCAAACGTGGATGGTTTACAGTTTGACTTATACTGAACTTTCGGCATCTGAAGAAATAAAAGTTTTCCTCCTTACATCAAAATAACCCAAATCAAGATTTAAGTATTCTATGCTCTTAAGCATACAATGCAAAGGAATGCCACAAGTTTCAATCTAGGCTGAACGTTCTCTTATGGTACTCCCTTACAGGCATCTGTCTTTTTCACTGAATTTGTTTTTAGGTGCTTTACAGAACTACCTGCAGTTCCTTAGACATTATTGAGGTTCTGGGCCTGTTCACGGGCACCCCTTGATCTCATCTCTACTGGCCATGCACCCTGCTTCACAAGTCTCACTCACGGTGTGAGCATCAGATCAACTGTCACCTCCTTTGTAAAGTGTTATTGGATTATCTAGCCTCACAGCCAACTTCCGTGTGCCTTCCTTGTAACACTCTAACAATCTATACAAGTCTGCACAGTTTCTACACCAGGTAATCACTCCTTACAAGAGCCGAACATGAGCCTAATGAACAAGTCAGCTTCACATTATTTAGTGATTAGGTTTTAAAGTTCTCTAGTCTGAATTTTTCTCTATTTATCCGATTCACACTGACAGAAAATGGGAACAGGCTTCATATTTACTAGGATAAGGAGTCTTGTATTTTTTTTTTTTTTTAAGTTTATTTATTTTGAGACAGACAGAGAAAGTGCGAGTAGGGGAAGGGCAGAAAGAGTCAGATGCTCGACTGACTGAGCCACCCAGGCACCCCTGGAATCTTGTCTTTCTCATCCCACTTTCCTTATAAAGAATGGAATCAGAGATCAGAAAACTGTGTGCTAGAGGAAATAGTCCCCAGTCCCTACAGATTATAAAGGATGTTTCTCCACAATGTTAAAGGTAAGGGACTGGGAAACTTAAAGATTCTTGTTCTGAAAGAATATTTACAAATATTTGCTCGATATTTACAAATGTGAGTGGTTTTATATTGAAACACTTAAAGGATAAATGGCTGTGTAGATATACTGGAAAAAAAAAGTCAACTGGATGAAATACTCAATCTTTATCGGCCATTTTCCGGCCTCAAATTTTTCTACTTTAAAAATTTAATAGAACATTTTAACAGAAGTGATGACCAGATGTAAGAATTATTTGAAGGTTAAAAGTCCTCTGAGAAGCTGGAAGAACAAGGCGAATCATCAGGCCACAGGACTAGGAAAGACCTACGCACAAACCCCACTTAAAAAAATGGACAGTGTGATGACAGGGGATGTATCACTTTCAGTCCTTGACTGATGTGACTAGTTTCTCCCGGTCAGATTCCTTGGCTCCTCAACTACTGGTCTTGTTTTCTGTCACTACCAAAGAGACATCCTCCTATTTTGCTTTTCCCTTTAGTAATAATCCTTTCTTCCATCAAATACTTCAGCATCATACAACTCTGAAACATGGCCCTGCCTCAAAGCCTCACTCCTTACTAAGATTTAGTTCAGGTCCCCTTTCTTCCTTGCCCAGATTATTGCAATAGCATTCACTGCAAAGGATTTCCACGGATACCAGAATGACGTTTCTAGGATGCAAACCTCATCATGTCATTTATCCGCATGAAATCCTTCAACAGCTTGCACAGAACTTTAGTATTAAATAAAATTGCTAAGAGTGATCTATAAAACCTTTTTATAGTTTTGTATTTGCCTCCTCTCTTACCACTCCCTCAACTGATTCATCCAAGGTTACACAGTTAGTAAGGACACTTGATTTTCAAACTTCCATTGACACACTCCACTCAACAAGGTGATGACTCAATTTGAAGGGGAAATAAATATTGGTGAGATGCCAATTCATCTTTAGAATTTCAGGAAAATCCTTGTGAGTGGGTGGTTAGGGAGGATACAGGGAACAAGATACACTATAAAAGTGAAGTCTTACGAACATACCTTTAAGTCCTTGTTAAGGCCAATGACACAGGTAGGGGTATAAGCCAATGACAGGAAGTGTGAAAGAGGAAACCAGAACCAGAACTGGGTAAAGACAAGGACGCCAACTACAGAAGGCATATGGGTGTGCCCGGTCCTGGACTGCAAGGAGATTGTGACATTATGACCACCTGTAGAAAAAGAGAGAAACCATGAACATGAAACCAGAAGGGCCATAATAAAGATTTCTAAACACTGAATCAGGGAAGCATTTGTTATTATTTTAAGCATACAGTTCTTAGAATATGCAGTAGCTGGAGTCTGTTACCCAGTGAACTATCTAGGGTCTCCGAAACTGGAAGTGCTGTATTTTAATTGGACTCGGTAAATTTAGACCTT
Organism: Paguma larvata; assembly: GCA_030068075.1. Classification (NCBI taxonomy): domain Eukaryota; kingdom Metazoa; phylum Chordata; class Mammalia; order Carnivora; family Viverridae; genus Paguma; species Paguma larvata. The sequence continues at coordinate 8,378,634 of CM057825.1, forward strand.
ATTTCTGTATAAGTAGGCATTTTCCAAAAACTAAGCCTAAAGGATATCAAAACTGAATGCTAAATTAAATATTAAAAAACTTTTTTTAATATTTATTTTTGAGAAAGAGACAGAGCGTGAACCAGGGAGGGGCAGAGAGAGAGGGAGACACAGAATTTGAACCAGACTCCAGGCTCTAAGCTGTTAGCACAGAGCCTGATGTGGGGATCGAACCCACAAACCATGAGATCATACCTAAGCCAAAGCTGGACATTTAACTGACTGAGCCACCCAGGTGCCCTGCTAAATTAATCTATATTATACATCGGAGCTTTTAGTGCTAACAAAAAGTAAAATTTCAGTACACATATTTGCAAACAATAAGCAAAGAGGCAAGAGGCAGATATTGCTTGCTTAGTTTTTCTCTTTCTGCTTTAGTTATGTCTGAATATAGACAGCTCCAACATTTTAACCAGCTTTATGACTTTGGACAAATCACTTTACCTCTAAAAGGCAAAATGAAGGTTTGAACTTCAGCACTTGAACTAGAGGACTATCACTAATGAAAGAAAAATTTTAATCTCTAATCCTTGATTAGAATCAAATTTCAAATGAAATTTTTTCGAGGAAGCACAGTATGTGAAAGAATGAAATTAGAGCTAATCGTATATAATTAGAAATTTGGGCTGTTGAGGGTGTATGGCTCAGAGCCTGTCCTGTTCACCCATTTCTTGCCACATCCCCTAGACTATCCCTTGGAGTACAGAGAAACACAGTCTGAAAACCTAGTGAACAAGAGCTAAGATCCAGCCATCGGTTAGACAGTTGGGTCATTACTGGGCCCTTGAAAGGCTGAGATTCTAGGAAGCTAACAGGGATTGCAAAGTTGAATCAGTCTTTAGGAACCAGTCAGGCAAACAAATGGGAAAACGGACTGGAAGCAATGGGAAATTGAGACAACAGGAAAGTTCATGTCGTATTTAGAGAGGACATGTTACCAAGGGTGTAGGTCCAGGGTCACTAGATAATTTTGTTTTTAAAAGCAGATTAAAATCTGGACTTTGTCCAATATTTTGCACACTTTGTTAGGCATGCAAAACAAAACATGTTTAAGTAGATTTGGCCCACAGGCTGCTGTGTTGAAGCCTCTAGTGTATAGGAAGTATTAGTGCTGGACCCCAGAACTTTGAGACCTCAACCTTTTAGTTTATATAATATAGCCTATAAATGGGGCTTGTCTGTGCCCAGTCAGAATCCTAATTAGAATTCCAATTCTGGATCCCTACCGCTCACATTTCAGTTCTCTGTTTTTTTTTTTCTTTTTTTTGAAGATTTTATTTTTAAGTAATCTCTATACCTAACATGAGCTGGAACTTACTACCCAAGATCAAGAGTCACATGCTCTTCCAACTGATCCAGCCGGTGCCCTATACATTTCAGTCCTTTAAACCTCAGTCTCTCCCAGATGCCTCCCTATTAAAATAAGTCAGGAAGTAAGTACTAATTTTCCTAAACTAAAAAGTACTTTAATATTTTTGTAAGAATCAGAGTTCTTTTATTTTTTTTAAATCTTTATTTACCTTTGTGAGAGAGAGACAGAGTGCAAACAGGGGAGGAACAGAGAGAGAGAGGGAGACACAGAATCTGAAGCAGGCTCCAGGCTCTGAGCTGTCAGCACAGAGCCTGACGTCGGGCTAGAAGTCACAAACCGTGAGATGATGACCTGAGCCAAAGTGGGAAGCTCAACCGACTAAGCCACCCAGGAGCCCCAAATCAGGGTTCTCTTGTTCAGCCAAATATCCTAGATTTTATCTGGAAAAAAATCAGGTATACTTTGTTTTTCCAACAGGAATGAGTTATATATATTTACTGTCTGCTTGTACTCTTCCCTACTCAGCCTCCGCCATGCACTGAATGCTTACAATGTATATTGAGAATTTTGAACAAAATACTGAAAGAAATCCCAAGGAACCTCTAGTCTAGTGGGGAAGACAGATAATTAGATAATTAGACCAAGCAGGCAAGCATTAGGAAAGAAACCTGGGCACTAGTGAGAACATACAGCTAAGCATGGCGCCTAACCCAACATGAGGCTGGGCAGGGTAGAGGAGAGGGGAAGGCTTTCTAAAGAATGTGGTATTTAAGTTTTGAAGCTAGGTTCCCTTTTATTTCAATGAAACCCATTTTCTTTAGACTTAGAAAATAAACTAGTTTTCTGTTCTAATAGTTGGAGATTTACTACAAAACAAGAAGTCTGTCCTATTGATAGTGTTTATACAGTTTAACAAACTTCAATCATAAACCTTAATCTTTGGCTCTTCTCCCTAAAGAGACCAAATCATTGAGTGAATTCTCATTAATTTCAACTTCAGTCATTCCTTTGAAGTTGCCCTCCAGATTTTCTCCATTACCACTAATTTCTGAGAGTCAGACTACAGGGCTACACATTTTTTCTAATGCAGCCGCAGACTAGTTTGTAGGACAGGATACTGACAAAGTGGAAAGGGGTGAGAGAATAATTGTGCTTGTAATAGTGAACACGACATTACAGAACCTTTACATACTAAATAACACTAAAATAAGTAAGGAATAAAAACATTATAAATAAAAAGAGAAATGCAAAAAAGCATCAAAACTTGACTGGTCCACAACAATTCAAAAGGAAGTGAAAGGAGAAAGGCCTGAAGTATAAGGAAGAGGGAGAAAGGACTTCCAGTAAAGATAGTTAAATAAAGCTGAAACAGAATCATTTCCCCTAGTTTTTTTGTTTTGTTTTTTTTTTTTTTTAATTTTAGAGAGAGAAGAGCACAAGAGCAGGGGAAAGGGGCAGAGGGACAGGAGGATTTGGGGAGGGAAACGGCAAGAGAGGGAGAGTGAGCGAGAGTGCGAGAGAGTGAGGGCAAGAGAATCTTAGGCAGGATCTTCGCTGAGCATGGAGCCTGACGTGGGGCTTTATCCCACAACCCTGGGATCACGACCTGAGCTGAAATCAAGAGTCAGAAACTCAACCAACTAAGCCACCCAGGCTTATCTCAAATGGCTACATACTGTTATGATTCCAACCATACAATACTCTGGACAAGGGAAAACTAAAGCTATAGAGACAATAAAAAGATCAGTGGTTGCCAGGGATTGTGGGGAAGGAGGGAGAGATGAAAAGGTGGCACAGAGGATTTTTAGGACACTATTGCGTATGATGTAACGGCGGATATATATTTATGCATTTGTCAAAACTCATAGAAAGTGAACTTGAATGTGGGATGCCTGGGTGGCTCAGTTGTTAAGCATTCGACTCTTGATTTCAGCTCAGGTCATGATCCCAGGGTTGTGGGATCGAGCCCCATGTCAGGCTCTGTTCTGAGCGTGCAGTCTGCTTGGGATTCTGTCTTTCTCTCTCTCTGCCCCTCTCCCCATCTTGTGCACTCTTTCTAAAAATAAAAATTAATGGGCACTTGGTCTCTTTCAACTGCCCATCAACTGACGAATGGATAAAGAAGTTATGGTACTTATATACAATGGACTACTACGTGGCAATGAGAAAAAATGAAATCTGGCCATGTGTAGCAACATGGATGGAACTGGAGGGTATTATGTTAAGTGAAATAAGTCAGTCAGAAATAGACAGATACCATATGTTTCCACGAATAGGTGGACTTTGTGAGACTAAGCAAAAACCAGGGGGAGGGGAAGAGGGGAAAGGGAAAAAAAGACACGGAAAGGGAGGGAGATAAAACATAAGAGACTCTCAAAGACTAAGAAAAAACTGAGGGTGAGGGGGATGAGGGAGGGGGGAGAGGGGGTGATGGGCATTAAAAAGGGCACATGTTGGGATGAACACTGGGTGTTATATGTAAACCAATTTGAAAATAAACTATTATAAAATTAAAAAAAATAAAAAAATTAAAATTAAAATTAAAAAAGTTAAATTAAAAAAAAAAGAAAGTGAACCCAAATGTAAACTAGGGACTGATAAAATCCAGCCGATTAAGTGTAACGTCAGAAAAAGAAGCAGTAATTAAAGAAACGGTGATGAGCACTGAATCCATTCAAATATGGAACTAAGACTAAACTGTGAGAATTTCAATTTCATAAGAGAATGTAAACATTATAAACCATGACAATATAAAAATACAAAAATATCAGAAGGCGGTGAAGAACAATAAGGAAGGGGAAATTATGACATGTCCACGTCTGTATTCGTATGTGGAAAAGAATCGATACCATTGAGAAGTGAAATGTTTTAGTAAAGTATCTGTGGAATATTTTCCTTATTTGTATACAGCTACAAAGAACTGTCTTTAAATTAAAAAGAGAGAGACAAATAAATTATACCTGAACCACTAAAAATTTAAGCAAAACACAACAAAAACCCTCACATGACAATGGATTAAAAGAGAAGCCTATTTGCCTTAAACATTTAGAAAAAAAAGCTGACATCCTGAGAAAAGAGAGGAAAAGGCAAATAAAAGATTTCAGCAAGATGAAAGAATTTAGGAAGGAAAAAAAGTAGCATCAGCAAAGAAACAAATAAAAAGCAATCTCTGGCAAATATAATCAAGAAAACACTCTTAGCAAGTAGGAAACCTAGAGAGATTAAAAACACTTTAAAGAAATAAAAAGATTATAACTTCTTTTCCTGACCTCCTACAGAAATATACATGCATTTCTAGCTAACCAAGAAAAGAATGACTGCAAAAGTATGGCTGAGAGATTTTCATTAGAAGATATACAGATGGCTAATATTGAGAAAATGTTCACTGAATAACAGAACTCTTATGAAAATCTTGAGATACTAGTCTTCACAGCTTTCAAATTAGCAAAGATCCAAGGTCCTAAAGCACCCTTGGAAGGGTAGCCTGTCCCTGACATCAACCATAATATAGTGGTGAAGAGTGTTCATTCAGACCAGAGGGCAGCTACACTATGTATTCACTAAGTAAATATTCCATACATCCTATTTTAAGATGATTTGGCTGGTAGAATTTGTCTAAAACCTACTTTTTTTTTCTTAAAATGTGTCTGATGTCAACTTGTTTAAAATTGATACATACTACGAAAATTAGAGACAAAAAAATCAATACTCAACGAGCACTTTATCAAGTGAGAGGTACTATTCTAATAGCTTTACCTTCCAAAACCATGAGGTAGACTTTACAAGAAAATAAACAGGGCAAAACTTCTCAAGGTTTATATAGCGAGTACTATAAAGGGCCTGGGACTCAAACCCTAACAGCCTTCAGGCTTAACGACTCTACTAAATTATTTCTATGAACTCCAGGTTCCACATTTTCTCCAGGAATAATTTCCCCCAGAGCCAGTTTCTACTTTGTCATATAGTTAGAGCAGATAGTTACTTCACTGGATTTAGTTTAAACAGATAAGCGTGTCTGGAAGATTTAACATTTACCTGCATCCAGTATGCCCTGGGCCAAAATAGCGCCAAACTTGGCCATGACATCATCATGTTTATCATTGATAACTTTGGAATACAGCTGTCTGAACTGATTCACCTGTATGAACAAGAAAAAGAATTACAGTCAAATTCTATACATTTGCGGTGTCATTTCAGAACAGGGAATAGACTGCTCAAATTGTAATGAAACTTGAGTTCTGAATTTTACAATATTCAAAAAGAGAAAGCTAGAAACCAGACTTGAAAGCAGAAAAGCTCCATGGCTGAAATCCTGGGTGTCATGACTTCTCTGGTGTGGGAGCACCAGTTCTGTTTCCAATCCTCATTCCAGGGGATGACTCACACTCACGGGAATGCTGAATGCAATCTCATCTCGCACCACTGTTAGCAGGCTCAAATGCTTCAAGAGAACACTGAGGACTTCATTGTACTATGAATTACAGCTATTTTGCTTACCATCATCATTACAGATTTCCTAGCAGGCATAATCCTTCAATTCTATCTTCAAATAAATTACCCTTTACTGAAGTTGTGTGAGGCATATTTTGGATTTAGTGTATATACAAAGATTTTCACATATTAATTTTTTGAGAACATGTCATGATAATTAGTCTCATCAAAAAACACCAAAATGGAACATGTGCTAACTTAGGATGGGATTCCTGGTCATTTTTGTTTGTTTCTTTATTCTTTTCTGTATTTTCTAAAATGAATATATATTACTTTTACAATTAAAAAATAAAATTTATAAAATAAACATTATCAATGTATTTGTGATTCCTTCAATAAGGGAACTATTTTATGCTTCTTCCAGGTCTTACACTTCTCTGTTTTCCCACCAGTGCTTTTCAAGTGGTAGGCACCCAGGAAGTCTGCTCGTTCAAGAAGCACATTATCAGGGAGCTCCCCAAATCTGCTAAAAGCAGAAAATATTGAATTTGAGTTTCCTAATATGACTTTATCTGCATTACATATTATTTCAGAATCTCTTCCCTTCTTCACTTGCCTTGGTCTTAGAGGCCACACTGTGACATAGTGCAGGGTGATCTAGAATCTGACAACCCTGGCTTATAAATAGCTCTGCTCTGATAAGCTGTTAGGTAAGTTACTTAGCTTTTGTGAGCTTCAGCCTCTTCGCCCCTATAGGGATTAGAGCGCCTACCTTACACAGCTGCTGTAAAGACTACATGATGTAAATATATATGTAATGTAATGTAATGTGTAAAAGGCATTTTATACTTCAGTGGCATGGTCATCCTACCATACTAGGGCAGAATCCTACCAGTCCCCCTGGACTATGATCTCTGCAACCTAATACTGCTAACAAAACGATATTCCTTAAACATGGTCCTCAGCTTTTATTCGTAGGCAGCAACAAAAGTTGACGGGAAAAACAGGGAACTCACTCTGCCATGACCTGGCGTCTAACCATTAGTGAGCCACTTCTCTCAGTCTTACTTTCTCTTAACTATAAAACCCAGCATGATTCGATCATTATAAAATTCCCTTCTAGTTTTACAAATCCTAAGGTTTGATGCTTTTACTCTGGTTCAACAGGTCAAATTCCTTTGATTCTAAACTTATTTTAGACGAACACTTACATTACCTTATATAGGATGGAAATTTTATGTGCTAAAGGCTTACGAAACATGTCATGAACTTATAAAAAGAAACATTGAACAAAGCACTGTATGTACATGACGAGGAAGAATTTAAATATAAAACTACACCCAAAACAACAGAAAAACATTCAGTGAAACTGAAAGATGGATTAAAAATATCAATACAAATATGTAATAGGATTATCCAATTACTATTAAGTAGATTACTTAAAGAGCTACTTTATGTTTATCGTTTAAACATTTTTTCCCCCTCACATTTTATTACTTATGGAGCAGTAACGTAATTCTCGTGTTTATGATTCTTCAGCAAGCATTATTATCCGGGGGTGCCTCGGTGGCTCAGTCAGTCGAGTGTCCGACTCTTGATTTCCCCTCAGGTCATAATCTCCCGGTTCATGAGTTGATGCCCTGTGTGAGGCTCCATGCTGACAGTGTGGAGTCTGCTTGGGATACTCTCTCTCTCCCTCTCTATCTGCCCCTCTCTTGCTCTCTCTGTCTCTCAAAATAAATAGATAAACTTTAAAAAAATCTTAAAAAAATTATTTTAGTAGGTTAGGATAGTTATCTTAAATTTGAAAGACAAGTGTGAGATCATGTACTCCCTCTATTTACAGATGTGAAACTGAAGTAAGATAGGTGAAATGCCTGGTTTGCTTGTAATCACAAAAAACTTACTGCAATCATGGCTAGGATCATGATTTTCTGATTCAATTTCACTGTTATGCATAGTATGGGATCCCCATATTACAGAATTTGTGGGAGAAAATCATATTTATTTCCGATTTTATATTATGATAGTCTCACAGGAAAGACAATTAAATTCTAGGCATCCTGTGATCCATGCTTTCTATTGTGCATGATTATCTAAAAATCTACCTTTTCCAAATTCATGCATTTTTAACATTCATCATATTTTTAACTCTATGTCTTACACTGATGGGGGAAAAAAATCACTCTCAGAAAAAAAAATGGGAAAAGGGAATAAAGTTCTTTGCGGTCATTTCTGCTGGTACTTATCACCTGGGAACATCTCCTTTCAATTTCCCTGGACACGAAAGTAAAGCAGCACATTGGGGATCAGTTTTAAAGTTGTTTTTCTTTTCTCTTTGTATAAGATTTCGTCTGCTCTTATGAGTTAAACTATAGGCCTATAACTCCTTCCATGAAATCCTTGAGGCCAGATGAATTTTGGAATTCAGAATTCAGAAAGATAGCATGGTACATATACCATACATTATGCAATACTTTCAATGGAGCAGGAGGGCAATAATCTATAATCAAACAAATTAACATTTTAAAAGCAGCTAAATGACTGAATATTAACACTAAATGGCATAAAGGCTATAGATGAGTTACTATTAGGTCAAGTTTTGCAGCCAATGAGTCCTTAAAAGATTTTTAATTTTTATGTTTTTGAGAGAACAAAATAGTGCTTGACTGGGGAAGAGGGAGGGGCAGAGAGAGAAGTAAGGACAGAATCCCAAGTGCTTAGGCTCCATGCTTAGCGGGAAACCCGATGCAGGGCTCGACCCCACCACTGTGAGATCATGACCTGAGCTGAAATCAAGAGTTGGACGCTTAAACTCACTGAGCCACCTAGGCACCCCCAAATTGCGTCCTTAAAAATAAACAAACCTCTTTTCAATTTTCAGAGCTCTTTGGATTTTGGAACTGCAGATAAAGGGCTATGAACTTCTATAATTTCTTTGTGGCTAGTCCCAAATTTCTATCTTTAGTTTTCACCTATGCTCGCATCTTATTTCCAGCTAACTTGCTATCATCTCAAATTCAACATGCTTAAAACAAAAATGATCTTTATTCTTCTTTTAAGATATTGTCAATGCTATCATGATTTCTCCATTATCAATATGCCAAATGATGTTTTTAGCTCCCTTCGTAACTTTATGAGTATTATTTTGCTTATGGCAGTTGCTTGCGGCCTTTTCTTTAGATTACTGCTGACGCTAGAGTCCAAGTTCCTACCTAAGGTGATAGTATAGTAATACATATTATTATTCATAAATGTGTTATGCTGTAAACTACCACCTTATAATACAAAATTTCATTCTTATAATTTTATCCTATAGAAGGTCAAAATTTCTCCATAGAAATACTTCTAGGTTACCATGATACCTCACAAAACCTAATCTATCCAAATTGTGACTTTAGAACTGCAAAAGCTGATCAAGCTTGGCTAAAAAATGATCCTACTGCCCAAAGAGTACCTGTCAGTGGTGGGAGAAATGTCCCTACAGCAGGTAACCTCAGGCAGGGGATATTAGGCCAGGAGGAGCACCAGAAATTTTATTCCTACACTGTAATATTTTTACTTGATTCTATATATGATAATTATGTACATGTTAAAAAATGCTAAAGGTAGATTTCATTTAATAAGGAAAATAAAAGATACATCTTTCGTAAAGAGTAGAGTTGGGTTCTTGAGAGAAAATAGTTCCAAGGGCCAATAAAAGTACTTTATTCTGAATCTGGTGTAAGGGCTTTCTAAATTGGGTTTGTAATCACCCAGGGGTGTATGGGTCCAGTGAGCAAAAAAATTGGTAGAAGAAAAGCAAAATGCACTGGAATTACTTAAACTGAATCCATAGTGTATGGGACTAAGCATTAAGATGACATTCTGTAAAAGGATGTGATGTTTATCATGATTACATAAAGTGTTTCCTTTGGAACGTCCCATTGTGCATTTCACAAACTATCTGAGAAATGTCCTTTGGATTCCTTTGAGGGGTGGTTATAGTTTGATGATAATTAGCATGATCTCCATTTTACTTCCACTTTATTTCATGTACCAGTTTGTAACCTTGTGACTAGGACTTATAGTCTTGAGAATTTCTCTTCAAGCTTGTTAACAGCTTTGCCTTCTCAGCAAAATGTCACATACCGCTCCAAAGGAATCTCAAGTTGTCTTTGTTAGCAATTATCAGATAAGAGAAATGATATAAATGACAGGCCACAAAAGTCTTTACTGCATGCTTAATAGCAGAAAACAATGAAACAGAACTTAAATTTTAAGAATTCATGAGATGAGTTAACAGTTTCCCTCTAAGGAACAGTGTTTCTTGAAAACTGGAGCTTTACAGTATCATACACAGCTTTGCTTTCACAGTTGGCAGGGTATACACTTAACTTTCCCTATGGAGTTTAAATTAACGGCAACGGCTACCAGCTATAACTGCATTTCAACATTCTTCATCAATGCTCAGGATTCTAATACATTCCGAAGATGGAAGTGTGCCCCATGTATTCACGTCGGTTCAACAGTATTTTATGGAGTGATAAAAAATACTAATTAAATTCTTTATTTGTTCACTTTTGCTAAATGTGAGAAAGTTTTATTTATTAGAATAAATAGCTGAATGCTTTTTCAAACTACACAGCCTATATCCTACCCCACTCCCATTCCAAAGGACTCTGCCATTGTTGGCTCAGAGTTCACGACTGAAAAATCAACAAAATCCTACAGCAGAGGATGGAAAGATAGTAAAACATTTGTCTTATTCACAATATAAATAACATGAAAGCAACATGCAAGGTCAAAGTGAATAAATATCTATATATTACTGTTAGGGGAGGTGCATTCCATGGCCTAAACTTCCTTCTTTAATAACATTACTCAACTGGATAACCTCCAGCTGATAAAGCTCAGAAGATCAAAAACAGAAACAAAAGATGCAAAAACTATTCATATTATAACTGCTATATTTAAAAACAAAAACCAAAAAGAAATGCAGACTCTTTGAAAAGATGTTTATGTTCTAAAAGATATAATATATGAGGTAATATTAAAACAGAATGAGAAGTTGAATTCTATTTTTGCAATAATCCATTTTTTGGAAGTCTTATAAATTATTTTGATGGAGAGAGAGAGCGAGCAACACTGGATAAATGAAATAAAAATGACAGCAAATGCTTAGAAATGGAAATCTATTAAAGTTTCATAAAATGAGAATGAATAATCAACGAGTTCTGGAAATTCTTCTCTTCCCCACCCTCCCCATCAATCTACTTTGCTGAAAATGAAGATGTTCTACATTTGCCAGATGAGGCAGAAGATAGCATGCCAATGGTTTTTCCAGTTGTCAACTTTTTGACTGTTTCTCAAACAGAAGCAAAGATTAGTACAAAACTATTAAAAGCCTTAATTTCAAGTTAAGACTGAAAAGACCTGAAATTATTGCAGAAGATCTGAAATTATGGCATATTACATTTAATATAGTAAACACGATACTTTTTAGTACACATGAGTAAGATCTATGCATTTTCTGTTTTTGAACAAAATGAGAAGTTTTAGCTGCGGTGCCAATTTACGTTAGACATTATACTCTAACATGACGTCTAGGGGATTATCACAAGGAAATTTTATAAAATAGAGGTCTCTGTGAGGGGAGTCATCCACAGGGTTTATATGAGAACTGGACTACAGGCTATGTGAAGGGGATTTCTGTGGGTCTTTCCCCCTCTCTCCAAGCCTAAAGATGGTATTCAGAGGGACCACTCAGACAGCTTAATATGATCAGTGGTCACTGTGCATTGATATCAGACACGAAAAGTAAGTGGCATTAGCTATTGACTGAGGTACTAGCGGAGACAGAGAAGGAAGAAGAGGAGAGAGAAGAAGACAAGAGAGGAGGGAAAGGGAGGGGGCAGGTGAAGCTGCACTAGGAGCCATACTTCCAGCTACGAGGGCAAAACGTGCAGGACTAGCTATGTGAACAGAAGGGGTCAAGAGGGAAAGAAGGCTATCCTGAAGCCATATGAAATTCTGCCTAAAGACTGCCCAGGAGGGTAGTAACATTCTGAGTCTGGATGTACTCATTTTCTTTTCTTTTTTAAAAAATTTATGTATTTTGAGAGAGAGACAGTGAGCAGGGGAGTGGCAGAGAGAGGGAGAGACAGAATCCCAAGTAGGCTCTGTGCTGCCAGCACAGAGCCCAATGCAAGGCTTGATCTCACTAACTATGAGATCATGACCTGAGCCAAAATCAAGAATCAGATGCTTAAGCGACTAAGCCAACCAGGTGGCCCTGGATGTACTCGTTTTCTAAACTGAGATTGTACATACCATATAAAGTGAATGTAAGACTTTTTATTACCTTAGAAAGATGGATCAAAAAGTCATGGACCACCTGAGTTTGCATCCTGTATCAGAGGAACAAGTTATCCTACTAAATACATTTTAAAAGGACACCAGGAGGCAAAAATTAAAGTTCATTTTTATGATTTCATCAATCTCTAAGTTCTAATTTTTCAAGTACGGCTATATAGCTGAATTAACAAATAGACTATAAGTCTGTAAAAAAGGCATTAAGGAGTAATATTTAAAGTTTCCCCATTCTTGGCGCCTGGGTGGCTCAGTTGGCTGAGCGTCCGACTTCAGCTCAGGTCATGATCTCACGGTCTGTAGGTTTGAGACCAGCGTCGGGCTCTGTGCTGAGGGCTCAGAGCCTGAAGCCTGCTTCATATTCTGTGTCTCTCTCTCTCTCTGCCCCTCCCCCGCTCATGCTCTGTCTCTCTTTGTCTCAAAAATAAATAAACATTAAAAAAAAAATAAAGTTTCCCCATTCTCGTACCTTTTTACTTCCTGTGAGTTTAGTGTTCACCATATTTGAGTTAAAAATGTCCTTAAAAGAAAGTAAGTTACTAAAGAAAAGCCTGCACCAGCTCTCTTCCACAGAGTTTTGTTTGCTCACCTTTGGACAAGTGATTTCCGTCTGCTGGATCATGATGAGAGCTGAGGCTATCAGAGCTCCTTGCCTCACATAGTTCACAGGGTCATTTGTCATCGGTTCTAGTAAATTAATTGCTTCCTGAAAGCATTAAAATACTTAAATAAAGCTGGTATCGCTGGATTTTCATATTAGTTACTGTCATTCTAAGTCAGTATGTTCATCTAACATTGCAATAAGTTCATTAAAGACTACCTGCAACTGAGTATGCTTTAAGTTTCAATATAATTGATGGTAAGTGAAAAGGAAGATTATAGAACACAAATGCTCCTGTTGTGAAGTAAAAGAAGTCAAAAACAAAGTAACAGAAAAGAAGATTAATGTTTGATATACACCTATTATTTTCCAAGCACATCAGTATTTTATATGTGTTATCCAATATAGTCTATTAATCCCAAAACAAACAAACACCACAACATAAAACAATCTTTATAAACAAAGAAAGGTTAAGAAATTTGCCCAAAGTCATTCAAGTAGAGAACTCAGGCCAGTCTGATCCCAAAACCTGGATTAAGTAACCAACTTTCTTCAAATACTAGGGTGAGGTAATGTCTTTGATGATTTTATAAGACTTAACTTAAAAAATTAAATTGATATTTACCGGGATTTCCCTAATAGCATATTCTTCAGGATAATCGGTTCTATGAGAAAAGGATTCCTTGGTGAAGTAAGTTTGGGAGTTCCTGTGTACTATGTATCACCCCTTCTTGCAGATTCAGAATATATATAGCTTATCAAATACTCTACGAATGTACATATCCTCGCAAAAGCTCCAAAAAGCCTTATTAAAGAAATCACTTGAACTTTATATTTGTCCACTGTATTTGACCAAGAACTCTTTTGCCCTACATAACTTCTATTAACGCCCTGCGGGATCTAAATTAAATGCCACTTTATAACATTCCTTTTAAGATCCTTAGTAGGAATAAATCTAGAGGAACCGAGAAACGGGTTTACGAGATAATCAAATTTAGTTCTTAATATACCATTTCTTAAATATCCTTTGTTTCAAGGCCAAGAAAGAATAAGTTGAATCCTTTTTCTGGGAAAACAATTTCAGTTTTCTTTACATGTGGATTTATCTATTTTTTAAAATCAGTGCTGTTAACAGATACTATACATACCAGATAAGTGTATTCTTTCTCCCCATTTCACTGAAAAATGTCATGACATTGTGCAGAGGAGTAAGTTTTTCAAGTATTACTCATAGTATTGGTAATACTGTTTCTAAGACAGTCATGATACAAATATAACCAAATTTCCAACTTGTAAGTTAAAAGACACTAACTTGGTCTTTGAGCTATGTGACATACTCTCAAAGATAGATATTTTAGAATAAATAGATATTTCAGGTTTTTAAGAAAGAAAAATAAAGCACCAAACCTTGGTCAGATAGGTATTGATATGTAGATCACACAAACTATCTAGAAACAAAGCAGACTTGCTTAGTAGGAGTAATAAAAATTTTTCATTGAATTAACTTGTTCGGATGCTGTGTCTCAAAGAACATTTGTTCCTAGATATCATATTAAGGTTAGAATAATCTGGAAAGAAAAAAAATCTAATTTAAAATATTTAACTTATGAGGCTTGCCATAAATGTCTACTGAAGACCTGAGGGAGAAAATACTTCGAAAAACATTGAGGTATATTTTTCCTTTGTTTACAGATGTGTCCTGGAAAAAAAATGAAGGCCAATTTCTATAAACTGTATTTTATATACTCAATGGTATTTCTATTTCTAAAATTTTTTTTGAGAGAGAGAAAGAGAGCACGTGTGAGTGGGAGAGAGGGGCAGAGGGAGAGAGAATCTTAAGGTGCCATACTCAGTGCGGAGCCTGATGGTGAGCCTCGATCCCATGAACTGTGAGATCATGACCTGAGCTGAAATCAAGAGTCGGATGCTCAACCAACTGAGTCACCCAGGTGCCCCTACCCAATATTTCTAATAAAACTGAAGATACATTCTCATGTAAGAAATTCTCCCCCGAAAGAAATGAAAACATCTTAAAAACAAATCTCTGTGACAATAGAGACTATGCCAAACTTGTACACCATCATATCCTTAAATGATCCCTACCCTATCATTGATTTTTTAGTTAAATTTTTAAATGTGTTTATTTTTGAGAGAGTGTGCATGTGTACACGCGCACTAGCATGAGTGGGGGAGGAGCAGAGAGACAGACTCTGAAGCAGGCTCCAGGCTCTAAGCTGTCAGCACAGAGCCTGACATGGGGCTTGAACTCACGAACGGCGATATCATGTCCTGAGCTGGACTATTAACCAACTGAGCCGCCCAGGCCCCACCCCCCTGTCACTGGTTTGACAAATATTTAGTGCCAGGTCAGACCTGAGATTCTAGCAATGAACATTCTGTTCTCAGGACCTTACATTTCAGAGGAGAGGAGATAGACAATAAGTAAATAGGTGTAAAAATATGTTGGGTGGTGGTAAGTGCTACAAAGAAAAATAGAGCAGGGGAAGGAAACGGATAAGAAAATACTGGAAGGGAATGTTTCTCTATAAATTTTTAGATAATTCTTGTCACATGTAGTGAAAATGCACATTTTAATTCCTAGCTTCAGTGACGTTTTACAGGACTAGGAAAAGTTATTTGTATCCAATACTAACACTCTTTATTTGAGAAAGAGTCAAGCAAATTAAAATTTAATTCCTGGATCAATCAATAAATACCTATGTTTTATTTTATCTAGTTTGGACAACAGAGAATAAAAAAGTGATTTCTTCTAGGGCACCAGGGTGGCTCAGTTGAGTGTATGACTAGCTCAGGTCACGATCTCATGGTTCGTGAGTTTGAGCCCCGCACTGGGCTTGCTGCGGTCAGCACAGAGCTTGCTTTGGATCCTTTGTCTCCCTCTCTCTCTGCTCCTCTGAGCACATGCTTTCTCTCAAAAATCAACAAACATTTAAAAAAATGAATAAACATTAAAAAAAAAGTGTTTCCTTCTCTCTGATGTAAAGACATCGGAAGCATACCCTGATTATGTTCTTGTTCTAGATGTTCTCATTCTCCTTAGGGTCGTGTTCTCTCTCTCATGCACTCCATTAAAAGAAATAAGTTTGGGGCACCTGAGTGGCTCAGTCCTTTAAGCATCTGACTTCGGCTCAGGTCACGATCTTACAGTTGGTGAGTTTGAGTCGAGTGAGCTCAAGCCCCGCTTCAGGGAAGCCCTGCTTCTCTTTCTCTCTCTCCTTCTCATGACCCTTCCTCACTTGCATCCTCTCTCTCTCTCTCTCAAAAAAAAAAAGAGGAAAAAAAGTTCAGCTTGGGGTAGTGGTTAAGGTGTGTGCGCCTGTGCAAAAATGTTATGATTAGGTCACTGATATAAATCAAGAATACTTGTTTAAGCAATAGTGCATTTCTTTACAAATCTCATGAGGAACTGTATTTTCCAATCATCTACTTATCTAACCCAACTCTTTTGTCATTTTGAGGACTTAATAAATATCAGGTTATCTATTATGTTTGTGAGGAGATGGGGCAAACAGCAGTTAAGTGATTTACTTAAAACAAAACAAAAAAAGAATCAAAGTGGGTTGATTTTGGTGGTCTCATACGAGAATTTTAATTTTCACACTATTAATCACGAAAATTAAACATGTAAATTACCATTTAAAATGACCAAATTCTTTAAAGAAAAAGGATATTTTATCTTTTTCTTTTTTAAAAGAAATTAATGCTTTCAAAGAGAAATTCAACAGCATTGTCTCCATTATGGCCACCCATGCAGTGTGGTGGCTTGTTCTTTTTTAAATTTTTTTTTTTTAATTTAAATAATCTCTGGGGCAGGTGCCTGGGTGGCTTAATCAGTTAAGTGTCTGACTCTGGCTCAGGTCATGATCTCACGGTCCCTAAGTTCAAGCCCTGTGTCGAGCTCTGTGCTGACAGCTCAGAGCTTGGAGCCTGCTTCGGATTCTGTGTCTCCTCTCTCTGCTCGTCTCCTCCTTGTGCTCTGTCTCTTTCAAAAAATAAACATTAAAAAAAATTTAAGTACTCTCTATACCCAATGCGGGGCTCAAGCTCTTAACCCCAAGATCAAGAGTCATACGCTCTTCCAACTGGGCCAAGGAGGCTCCCCTGGCTTGTTCATAACTGGCTTTGAGCAATCCATCAAGGAAAAGTGAGAAAGGAAGTTCTGGTAAGCCTTGTGAGGCAAGTTAACTTGTATAGATCACACCACACTTGTATTTTTGCAGCGGATGAATAAACTTTTCTGCGAGGGAAAACAGTCTGGTGCCAGGAAAGAACTGACCCTGTTGGGTTTGGACTTTACCTTGTTTCCAGTACCAGCACAGCAGATGCCTAGGGCCATAGCAGCTCCGTAACGCACATGTGGATTGTAACTCTCCGACAACAACGAAACGACGCTGGGGCACTGTTCAGGGGTCCTGATAAGAAACAGAGAAAGCGAAGACAGTGTTATAGGTAAATATTTTAAATCAAGATGGAAGAATTTTAACCAAATATTTTTTAACTTATGGGAAACAATTATCTTTCACACAGAAGTCAGAGAATTAAAAATTGCCCATGGAATTCTAATTATGATATTAAAAATCTATCTTCAATATTCAGAGAATATACACAAAGAAAACAGAATGTATCAGTGATTTCTCAATCACAGCTCTGCCTTAGAGCATTACAGTCATTCCCTCACGCCTCCTCCACTGTGGGTAATAACCAGGAGGGTGTGGGGGGCATACAATGCTCTACATCAAGTCTCATATTTCCTGCTTACTGTATTTTGTTTCATAAGACAAAAGTTATTTCAGAGACTCCAGGATGTTTCCAAAGTGGCACAAAAGATTTGAGTCATCCAGTATTATTGATTGAATATAAAATTGGTAAATATGTCTCAATAATGAAAAAATTCTGTTTTCAATTATTTTTGTGTTGATAAGAACAGAAATTGTTCTCTTCTCATCCTCTTCATACTTTGACCAAGAGAAAAATACAGGACAAACCTGACTAATGAAGTACCTGACCTCATCTTGAAAGGACTACCCTCTTAGAGTGGTTCTGCTTTAGGGGGCAGGAGGATAGGGGTAGTAACTAGAAGTGAGTGTAAGGGGAATGCACGGGACGCTGATAACGATCTTGAACTGGGTGTGCATTATATACTGTGTTCAGTTGTAAAAATTCATAAAGCTGTAGGCTAATTATGTGCATATTTTTGGATATATATTATATTTAATAACACTTAAAAACACTACCATATACTAATTTAATATTCTTTAAAAGATTATCTTGTGAATGAAACAGTTCTTACCTACAGACCAATTCAAATCTATAACTCTATGTTTGAACTATCCTCTAGCCTCAAACTTCAGTAAGTAGTAAATTCAAATTTCAAATGGAATAGAGGCAAATTTATGAAAATTGTCCACAAAAGTGGAATTTTGCTACAAAAGAAAGTTGGATTATTTCCTGCTTACAATAGAGTCTATCATTCTTTCTTGAAAAAGCTCTCAGTTTGACTAAGCTTCCTAGTAGGAATAATTTGTAAATAATACTAATGGCAACAATATGGAAAAAAAGGTTGGTATTGTGAAAGATGCAAAGTACTAGGAAACAGAAGATCTGGGTTCTAGTCCTAGTTTTGCTAATTTCTTAGTATGTGACATTAGGCATGTCACTTTCTTTTTTCTGTAATTAGAGAATACTTTTCAAACATTCTGGGCTCCCTTTCTATGTATGAAAAAAGAAGAATTAGACTAGAAGTTCCATAATGTCTGTCTCCCTTTACAATTCCATAGCTTTTAATGAACCAAACATCAAAGGTTTTCAATCAATCGATGTTCATTATTACAGGACATTTCTTCAATGAGAAATATTCTTATGAGATTTAAAGTGATATTACACCAAAAGGTTGTTGGGAGAGTCATTCTGCAACTTGTAGTTGACTTTTACTTAACTTGTATTCTTCATTCCTATTAGGCTAAAAACGTAGAGCTATGTCCATAACTTGATACTAAAATTCTCTGACAAACTCAAGTATTTTGTCGCCAAATTAATTACAAATAAAACCAACTCAAGATTGCACATATCCCAAGGGCTGAGACTATGTTTTCTATATATTTTATTTTCCATAAGTTATTAGCACAGTACTAGATACTAAGACAAAATAATTTTTATTATTTAGTAAAACATAAAGCTAAATTTATAGCTAAATTTATAATTAGGGACTTAAACAGTTAAGTATTTTTTACTAGGCTCAAGGCCTTAACCTCTGGGGGAGGGCTGGGGTGGGAATCAAGCCCTTCCCTGTTCCCTTGCCACCTTAAGTTTATAATTTAGCTGCATAATCAAAAAACGGGAAAGTTAAGAAGTACCTATGTAACTTCATAAGGGCTAACTGAGTGTCTTAATTTTATTGTGCTTTGAAGTTCTCAGTAGGGAGACCACATAGAGGGTTAGGGAAGGCCTTCTTTAAAAAATGAAACATCAACTCAAATAGGTACCTAATTCTTTTTATTTAACGTTTATTTACTTTTGGGGAGGGGCAGAGAGAGAGACAGAGAGGGAAAGACAGGGTCTCAAGCAGGCTCCGCACCGTCAGTGCAGTGGCCAATGCAGGGTCATGAGATCATGACCTGAACCAGTCAGACACTTAACCATCTGAGCCACCCAGGTGTTCCAGTACCTAATTCTAATTTGTTGTTTCAATACAATTCCTTGGCTTGTAGCTAATAGTCAACTTGCCAACCTTACCATCTATATAAACTTTCCACAGAGCGGGAATTGTGCAAGGGTATATGCATAAGTCACTCCTGTATCATCCGACCATACACGCATATATGAACTCCTTTCTTTGGACATACTGTTATTAACTACTGTTTCTTTACTGAGTATTTTGTGCAATCTCAACATTAAATCATACTAATAAATCAAATGTTTTCAAGAATATGATGGCTTTTTCTAATCTTTCTTTACTAGAGAAGGAAAAATATAGCAATATAAATATATAGGCAGAAACACTGCTCTAGGCACATAGGGTCTTATCACAGTGCCAATCTGCTGAGGCCATAAACCTCAGAGCAGTTCTTCGGTAGAACTGTGAATTTATAATCCTCACTAGGTAAGTGCCATAGGATTAACATAATGACACAGGAATTAAGAATATAGGGGCACCTGGGTGGTTCAATCCATTAAGCAGTGACTTTGGCCCTGGTCATTATCTCATAGTTGGTAGAGTTTGAGCCCCACATGGGGCTCTCTACTGTGAGCGTGGAGCCTGCTTCAGATCCTCTGTCTCCTTCCCTTTTTGCCCCTCTCCTGCTCTCTCTCAAAAAATAAACTTTAAAACAGAAAAAAGAAAAAAAAAAAAAGAAATATACACTCGGTTACCCCAAATAGCCAAAGTAATGTTATAAAAGAAAACCAAAGCTGAAGGCATCACAATTCTGGACTTTACAATGCTTTACAAAGCTGTAATTATCAAGACAGTATGGTACTGGCAAAAAACAGACACATAGATCAATGGAATAGAACAGAGAATGCAGAAATGGACCCACATATGTATGGCCAACTAATCTTCAACAAAGCAGGAAAGAATATCCAATGGAAAAAAGACAGTCTCTTCAGCAAATGGTTGGAAAAACTGGACAGCAATGTGCAGAAGAATGAAACTGAACCACTTACACCATATAGAAAAATTAACTCAAAATGGATAAAAGACCTAAATGTAAGACAGGAAACCATCCAAATCCTAAAGGAGAAAATAGGCAACAGCCTCTTTACCCTCGGCTGCAGCAAGTTCTTACTAGACATGTCACCTGGAGGCAAGGGAAACAAAAGCAAAAATGAACTATTGGGACCTCATCAAGATAAAAAGCTTCTGCACAGTGAAGGAAACAATCGGCAAAACTAAAAGGCAACCAACGGAATGGGAGAAGATATCTGCAAATGATATATCAGATAGAGGGTTAGTATCTAAAATCTATAAAGAACTTATCAAACTCAATACCGAAAAAATAAGTAACCCAGTAAAGAAATGGGCAAAAGACATGACAGACACTTTGAAAAGATGGTCAGTATCCCATCATCAGGGAAATACAAATCAAAGCCACAATGAGATATTACCTCACACCTGTCAGAATGGCTAAAATGAACAATTCAGGCAACAACAGAAGTTGGCAAGGATGCAGAGAAATGTGAACCCTTTTGCACTGCTGGTGGGAATGCAAACTGGTGCAGTCACTCTGGAAAACAGTATGGAGGTTCCTCAAAAAATTAAAAATAGAACTACCCTACAATCCAGTAATTGTACTACTAAGTATCCAAAAGATAAAAAAATGCTGATTTGAAGGGGCACATGCACCCCAATGTTTATAGTAGTGCTATCAACAATAGCCAAATTATAGTAAGAGCCTAAATGTCCATCAACTTACGAATGGATCAAGAAGATGTGGTATACATATACACAATGGAATATTACTCAGTGATCAAAAGAATGAAATCCACAATGTTGCATCTGCAACAATGTGGATGGAACTAGAACGTATTATACTAAGCTAAGTCAGAAAAAGATAAATATCATATGATTTCACTCATATGTGGAATTTAAAAAACAAAATAGATGAACATAGGGAAAGGGAAGGAAAAATAAGATAAAAACAGAGGAGGCGGCAAACCATAAGAGATTCGTAAACAGAACAAAACTGAGGGCTGCTGGATGGGTATTGGGTAGGCATATGAGTTACATCAGTGATGGGCATTAAGGAAGGCCCTTGCTGGGAATAGCACTGGGTGTTATATGTAAATGATGAATCACTAAATTCTACTCCTGAAACTATTATTATATATGTTAACTAACTTGGATTTAAATAAAATTAAAAAAATAAAAAGAATATACACCCTGTTAAACTCCCTTCTATTCCCTACCAAAAGACTAAACAATCTGAGTAGTATCCTGAATTTTGAAGTGCCTACTGAAGATCTTCAACCAAATATACCATGAACACCTCAATCAACACACAGAATGCCATTCAGAAAGAGGAATAAGGGGCAGCCCTCCCCTAAACGGCTTCTCTTCCCAGGACGTTTCATTTACACACTCAGGAAACTCACATCTTTCTTTAATCATTCTATTCCTTCATTCCCCGCATCTCATCTGCCACCAAGTCATGTGAAACCCTTAAATCTTGTTTCTGTTTCCACTGCCTGTGTCAAGCCTCAATAATCTCTCACTGAAATAACAGTGACTCCTTAAACAATCTCTCTGCCTTCTTTTTCTCTTGCCTTCATTTTGCTGTGGTAGTGAGAACAACATGGGTTTGGAATCAGAAAGACCTGAATTCAATACCACCATAACAGTTTAATAATAAATGGCAATCACTAGATCTCTCTGAGCCTTAACTGTATTACCATAAAATGGCATCTGTTCCACCTTATTCATGATGGGGAGAGTTGGTATATATGATAGAGTAGAATACTATAGTATAATGACTGAAATCTAAATGCGTTATCAGAAATTGCCTTTGGATCAAAACCAGGAATTTGGTTGCTCTAGCTGTAGTTTGGGTTCTTATTTGTAAAAAAGGGAAGGTAACTTATACCCAAATATTCATGCAAAATAATATAAAGTGAGTTGGGTATTAAACCTAGAAAGCTCGTTGTATTCAGGGTCCTGACCTCCGGATCTCCTCACCAAGTTTTTAAGGAGCTAACGGCACAGAACACTTACCCACTTGTCCCTCGGCTGTAGCCAGCGTAAGACATTCCAGGGAAAACTGACTCACACAAAAGAGTGTATGCTAAATCTATCTTAAAACTTCATTTATTTTATGATGCTCACTTGTTAAAAAAATATTATACTTAGAATAGGATATTAATAGTTTCGTGAGGTTCAGAGAAAATTTTGCCAGCAAACGGAAATACTGGGAGTTTAATGCAGAGCTTTACCTAGTTGGTTACCACAAAGACTGAAACAGGTTGTGAGGCTATAAACTCAAAGAACATAAAAAAAATTCTTGTCAAATTTCTCAGTCTATAAAGTTCCAATCCTGACACATTCTTTAGTTAAAGTGTTAAGACAAGAAATGATAAATTCTTTAATAAATTAGCTTAGACGTTCAGTCCCCTCAAGAGTACAATAAAGCCAGAAGATTCTATGTTTACTTTAATTTTTAGCAAGTAGCTCTAAAAGGACAAAAGAATCTTTCTAAGCAACGACTGGAATGTAAATATTTGTAGAAAGCAAAATTTCTACACATTAATCTTTGTCTAAACATGTAAGTACACACAGAATGTATGTATAAATATAAAAAATTTAAAGTAACAGTTAATAAATGAATAAATGGTAAAATAATTATCACCATCACTTTGAGGCATGGAATGAAATAATGGACTTCAGGATAATTATCAATGACTACTAACATCATAAAAATAGAAACAAGTAGACTTTATGTGTACTGCTAGCCTTGTCCCTCCAAAGGGACAGAGGCAGAGAGGGAGGGAGAGGGAGAGAGAGAAAGAGAGAAAGAAATTGAACCTCAATGTGACCAAGCTCCAATATCCAATTATCAATTTATAGGAAACAGAGAAGACCAAAATCCACATTATTTTAATACAGGGATGCAGAGTGCAATTAGCAAAATCTATACTGTGGAAACTTGACAGTAATAATGACCTGGTTTCTTCAACAAATAAACTGCAAGAAGGAAACAAAAAGAGGTGAGGAAAGACAAGAGATGGGGAGAGATTAAAAAAAAAATACACCAAATCTTTAATAGTAGTCCATAAGGCTTTCTTTCAGTTTAGATAATTCTGATACTACTTAATCTTAACTTTTCTAAACAATTATCTCTCAGAACATGTTACAAAATAATTCCTGTTATTTGATATACTTTCCTCAGACTCAGATCAGCATTCATAATAAAGTATTTAAATAACTAATCCCTGATCAGCAATAAAAACTCAATTCATCTCTATGTCTCCATGAACATATTTAGAAAAATAAATGTCTAGAAGTGATCAAGTCACAGGAAAATAATGGATTTTGTTTTATTGGGGAAGGGGGTAAATAGCAAAGGATTCAATGTTTGGAAACCACTGTATTAGCATAAAATGTATCACATATGACAGCTTTTTTATCACATATTTATATTTTGGTATGTTAATTTAAAAGTATATTACTCAACAACTGTAAATTTGCTAGCTGCATTTGTTTTTAACATTGAAATTGTTAAAGTGTGGGAACTGCAGCAACTTTTCTTATTCTCCTTTACTTTTTGGGTGGTTTATAAAAATAAAAAAGTGAATTATCATTAGAATAAAAAGCAGGGTGAGATAGATTTTTTTGAATTTTATTTTCATCACAATACAAAGAGATACATCAAATATTCATTATCTGGAAAATAACTGGAAAAGAAGGAAGCAGTTCTGTTTCCCAAGCATACTTTTATCCACAAACCTCCATGTCACAAGCTACTGTTATGTGTGGATTTTCACTTTATCTGTTTATATCTACCTACTACATGTAAAGTACTGAGAAAACAAAAACAAAATTACATGGATCCTGCCTTAAATTGTACAAATTTAGTCCTACCTTTAATATATACATATATTTTTAAATCATTTTACTAGACTTCGGATAACTAAAAATAGCTACAGTTTTAGATAAGCTTTTGCTTTATTTCCAAACAGATTGATTTCTTTCAAGTGCTACCAAAGCAGGGCAAAAATATCTCAAAAGGGAGAAGAAAGTAGGTTCATAAGATTTATAAATACAAAAGGGTGTCTGGGTGGTTAAGTGGTTAACCTTCGGTTAAGTCGGTTAAGTTAAGTGTCTGACCTCAGCTCAGGTCATGATCTCATGGTATGTGAGTTTGAGCTCCTGCTTGAGATTCTCTCTCTCTCTCTCTCTCTCTCTCTCTCTGCCCCTCCCTTACTCATGTTCTCTCTTTCTCTCAAAATAAATAAACTTTAAAAAAAGGAGGGATTTCTTTTAAAAAAAAATCAAATTGCATTCCTGGATCTAGAGAAATCTGTAATATTAAAAATGTTATAGTACATTATTAGTACATTCCCCCCACTCCTTAAAATGAGCAAACCAAGAAAAGTCTTACAGTATGAGTGGGATGCTATCAACTTGTAGATTATTAAAGAGTTCATTGGTATTCCTTGATTTTATAAAAACGAAAATGTACTTCAAGTCTCAGAAAGTTTAATTCATTTCTGATATTTAAATAAGTGTCCTGATGATAAAAGTCTGTTTCTAATAGCTGATTACAGGGATTACTAAAGACTTGCAGAGATAAGCAATTTTACATAAAATATTTGGGTCTTTTATGATCATCAATTATAATTCTAGGTATGAGAATTCTTTTGATTAAAGGACATTGTAATTTCATGACATCAAGTTGTAATACAGAGCTTCACTGATATTTTAAGAAATCTTACTCTTCTGTTCTTGACAAAAGTAGATACAGTCATAAACAGCCCTCTTCTCTCTGGCAATAACAACCTGGCAAAAACTGTCAGATTGAACTTTTATAGAACTCTGCCATCTAGTCAAAAACTTACAACAACCAGGGTATAGCTTAACGAAGCACTGTTGCAAGGGAGAGCTGTGACATTTTCAACTGCCTGCCTACCACCCCTACTCCTGAGACTGGTGGAGTCTGTGGAGAGCAGGACCTGTGTCCTTGTACACACTGCTAATGAAAGGGAGCAAGAAAGACTATTCTCACAGAATTGTGGCTGTTTTAACCTCTCTGGTGGCTCCCTGAAGCACCAGGGCATAGTCTGCCTTTGTTTCACCAAACTTAAGAGTACTCCCAGGGCTGAAGCAACTTCCCAGTTGACACTTGCTTAAAACACTTAAAGGTAAAAGTACTGGCCATAATCCTCATAAAAGGGGTTAATAGGACAGGAAATAAACAGAACAAAAAGGTTGGGAAAGGAGATAACATGGGGCTAGTAAGAGCTTCTAAAAGCTCCCATATATATTGGGGGAATTGAGAATACCCCATGCATACTCAGGGTTGGACGCATACTCAGGAAAGGCCGGAGAAGAACTGTAAACTCTCACCTCAGGCTCTGCACAAACAGGAAGTGAAGGCTAAGGCAGAGTGGTAAATGACCTGGTTAAGTGTTGAAAGAGTGCCCTAGCACACAGCCAATTTGCAAAGATTGGGAGAGTCTTTTTCATTCTCCCTTTATTTTTCTTTTCTTGGCTCCAGGCACTGAAGGAAACTATCAAATACACTAGCTGACCACTAGGCTAATGTAACACAGAATTCACTGGCCATCCATGAAAAAGAATACAGTAGTTATAAACTACTTCAGAAAAGTCACCAAACAATCTGTGACAAGCAGCAATAATAAACCCTTGGAATCTAGTCCCTTGGAAGGGGATAAGAGTCTGATTTCCTTTGTTGCCACAGTTTAATATTCAATATTCAAAATATCCAGTTTTCAATAAAAAATTAAGATTCATGCAAAGAAGTAAGAAAGTACAGCCCGTTCACAGGAAAAACCAAAATTAATAAGAGTGCCTGGGTGGCTCAGTGGGTTAGGCATCTGACCCTTGGTTTCAGTTTAGGTCATAATCTCACAGATTCATGAGTTTGAGCCCCACATCGGGCTCTGCACCAGTAATGAGAAGCTTGCTTGGGATTTTCTCTCTCTCTCTCTCTCTCTCTCTGCCCCACCCCCATTCATACTGTCTCTGTTTCTCTCAAAATAAATAAACTTTTTTTAAAAAAAAAGGAAAAAAGAAATTAACAGAATCAGTCCCCGAGTAAGCCCAGTTATTGGACTTAAACTATCTTAAATATGTTGAAAGAGCTAAAAAAAAAAAAAAAAAAAAGGAAAATAACTAAAGAAAATATAAGAACAATGTCTCACCACATCAAGAACATCAATAAGGAGAAACTTTACATACACACACACACAACCAAACAGAAATTCTAGAACTGAAAAATATAAGTGAAATGAAAAATTTACTAGAGGGGATTCACTAGCACAACTGGACAGGTAGAAGAAAAGAATCAAGTTAGGTAAACTGACAATATTAAGTTGGATTAATTGAGAATTGATGTTAGGGAGATTGAGATTATCTAATCTGAGGAGCAGAAAGAGAAAAGAATTTTACAAAATGAACCTGTAGGACACCATCAAACATACCAACATATATATAATGGGGGTCCTAGAGGGAGACAGGGGCAGAAAGAACATTCAAAGATAATAATGGCCAAAACTTTCCAAATTTTGATAAAAGGCTAGAAACTCAACAAACTCCAAGCAGGATAAACTTAGACATCAGTGAACAAAAAAGACAAACACTATATTCTAGTAAGAGATTTACAATAAAAAATAAATAAGGTACCTGAGTGGCTCAGTCAGTTGAGCACCTGACTCCTGATTTCAGCTCAGGTCATGATCCCAGGGTTGTGGGATAGAGACCTGTGTAGGGCTCCGTGCTCAGCATGGAGTCTGCTTAAGATTCTCCCCCACCCCTTCTCTCTCTCTCTCGCTCCCTTCCTCTGCCCCTCTCCCCAACCCACACTCTCTCTCTTAAAAAAAAAAAAAAAAAAGATTAAGTAAAAACGTGACAGGCAACTGGGTGGCTCAGTGGGTTAAACATCTGACTCTTGATTCGGCTCTGGTAGTAAGACTGAGCCCCATGGCAGGCACCTTGCTGGGTATGGAGCCTGCTGAGGACTCTCTCTCTCCCTACCCACTCATGCTCTCTCTCTCTCTCTCTCAAAAAAAAAAAAAAAAAGTCAAAAGGTGAAATACTAAGGAGAATAAAAAAGTAAATCAAGGTAAGGAGTATTAGAGGAGTCAGGAGAGGAGAGTTTAGCAGTTATTAATTACAGCAGTCAGGGTATGCTTCAATGATAAAGTGGTATTTAAGCGGTGAGGAAGGAAGCCAAGGGGCTATGTGGGGGAAAAGTGTATTAGGCAGAGGAAACAGCTCCTACACATCCCTATGATGGAACAATGCCAGGCGTGTTTGAGAAGCAGCAAAGGCCAATG
Organism: Paguma larvata; assembly: GCA_030068075.1. NCBI lineage: Eukaryota > Metazoa > Chordata > Mammalia > Carnivora > Viverridae > Paguma > Paguma larvata. The sequence continues at coordinate 8,406,395 of CM057825.1, forward strand.
GTTTGAGTGTAGTGAAGACAGGAAAGAATAGTTGAAACTGGCCAGATCATAAAAGCTTTATAGGAACTTTATACAGGGATTTATTAGAACTTTGGCTTTTACTGTGAGTGTTATAGAGGGCCATTGGAGAATTCTGAACAATGGAATCATATGATCTGACTTGTTTAAAAAGGGCCATTTTGGTTGCTTTACTGAGAATAGAGGGCAAAGGTAGAAGAAAGAAGACTGGTTAAGAGGCTACCTAGAAATACAGTCAAGATATGATGGTGACTTAGGTAAGATGGTAGCTGTAGATATGGGGGGAAATTTGGTATATATGATTTTGGTATATATATATATTGAAGGTAGAACCGACAAGATATTTTGTTTCTTTTTTTATTTTGAAAAGTAGGGAGGGGGAGTAGAGACAGAGAGAGAATTGCAAGCAGGCTCTGTGCCACCAGCACAGAGCCATATGTGGGGCTCAAGCTCACAAACTGGGAGATCATGACCTGAGCCGAAACTAGGAATTGGATGCTTAATCGACTGAGCCTTCCAAGCGCTCCACAAGATTTCTTGATGGATAACATGCAGAATGTGAGGTAAAGAGACTGGAAGGATGCAAATACCTTTGCCAGAGATAAAGAAACCAATACATAGAGCAGATATGGAGGGAAAGAGCAGAGAAGTTCAGTTTTAGACAATCTGAGTTTTAGACTGCTCTTTTAAGTCAAAGATAGAATCCCATTCAATAAATTAAAAAGGGGTGCCTGGATGTCTCAGTCGGTTAAACATCTGACTCTTGATCTCGGCTCAGGTCACAACCTCATGGATTGTAGGATCAAGCCCCACATCCGGCTCTGCACTGAAAACTTGGAACCTGCCTGGGATTCTCTCTCTCCATCTCTCTCTGTCCCTTCTCTGCTTGTGCACTCTCTCTCTCTCTCTCAAAATAAATAAACTTAAAAAATAAAAAAGTTAATTAAAAAGGCACCAGGAACAAAATTCACTATTTTAGAAAAAACATGCACCAATTAGGTTTTTTGGTTATGGTCCGATTAGAGTCTAAATCTGAACTTTAAGTTACTTTATTAAGAATTTATCTGGGATGGAAACCAATTTGACAATAAATTGATTAAAAAAAAAGAATTTATCTGGAGTTCTTGGTAAATGGCATATTCTACACAAATGAAGTTTCCAGGTAGTTGAAATTTCATCCTACTATTTATTAAGAATACCTTTATGAATTTGTCATTTTGGATGGCAATCTTTTTTTTAAAAATTTTTTTTTAATGTTTATTTATGAGATAGAGAGATAGAGACAGAGCACAAGCAGAGGAGGGGCAGAGAGAGAGGGAGACACAGAATCCGAAGCGGGATCCAGGCTCTGAGCTGTCAGCACACAGCCCGATGTGGGGCCCGAACTCACAGACTGCGAGATCATGACCTGAGCTGAAGTCGGACGCTTAACCAACTGAGCCACTCAGGTGCCCCTGGGTGGCAATCTTTCAAAAAAAAGCATTTCACATATTCCTGCCATCCAAAACAGAGCTGAATAAAGATGATTTAACCTTTTCTTAAATATGTAGATGTCACCACTCTGGTATCAAGTATTATACCGCATGAAATTGTGAAGGGCTGAGTTATAGGTGAGCCACAGCCTCTATACTGAGTAGACCTACAACGCCTATACTTTGTATTTCCTGTTTCTTCAGTGGACCCCTTTTGCTATTACCAAAGTGCTTGTCCACCTTTTAATTTGTTAGTCTACTGTGGAGTAGGCAGTCTGAAGAGTGAATTTATCGCTGAACTTTTTTAAAGTTTTGAGAGAGAGTGAATGTGAGCAGGGGAAGGGCAGAGAGACAGGGAGAGAGGGAATTCCAAGCAGATTCCGCACTCACACGAAACCTGACACACGGCTCGATCTCGCGACCGTGAGATCATGACCTGAGCTGAAATCGAGAGTTGGACACTTACTCGACTGAGCCACCCAGGCACCCCTATCACTGACCATTCTTTTGTACTATTTAGATTTACCACTATGTGCAAATGGTATTTTCATTAGAGAGGGGAGAGAGACGTTTTCTGTGAGTGTATATGGAAAGAGATTGGGAGTGGGGGACTTAGAGGCTGCTTTCCATCTAACATGTGTGAGGTTTTAGAGCGGTTTATAGTTATTGCCAACTCAGAGATCTGTCTACCTTTCATCTATTTATTATTATTTTGCTTTCTTCCTGATTCTCAGTTATGCTTCGAAGAACCCAAAGTTGCCAAACAAGTAGTCTGAACTAGCTATGTTCCTTAGCTATTAAACTAATTTAAAAATAGAAAAATGAAAATAATCCAACTACCAATTTTAATTACTTATAGTTAAGATTATAAAAAATGTGAGCAAATGTGGGTGAGAGGGTTAATACTGACAAAGTATTATAATAGCAATAATGATCATCATTTAAAAAATATACTCTATGAATATTAAAAAAATTTTATCTATAGGGCCACCTGGGTGGCTTAGTAGGTTAAACGTCTGACTTTGGCCCAGGTCATGATCTTACAGTTCATGAGTTCAAGATCCTCATCAGGCTCTGTGCTGACAGCTTAGAGCCTGAAGCCTGCTTCAGATTCTGTCTTCCTCTCTCTCTGTCCCTCCTCTGCTAGTGCTCTCTCTCTCTCTCAAAAATAAATAAATATTAAAAGAATAATACATACATACATACTGTATCTAAAAACACAAATCCATGAAGATTTGTTTCAGACCAGTCTTTTCATTGAATATAATGTTGTGACAGGTACTACTAAATTGTGATTCGGAATAAAGCAATGTTTCAGAATATTTCCATATTCCTGAAGAGAGTCCTGGCACATTAAAATCCACCTGAGTATTCTATGTTTTCGCTCAAAATTCATAGCAAATATTTTTTTTTATAGAACACTGAATTTTGAGTTTAAAACAGCAGCAAATATTGAGTAAAATCTCAAGTGCTCAGTAGAACTGAAATGAATCAAGTTATTTTCCACACAAGCTAAAGAATATAAATTTGAAACAGAAAAAGGGCACAAATGCTATGGCTGACCTAGAAGTAATTAAACACTTTAAAAATGAGGGCTCTATGGGGCACTTGGGTGGCTCAATCGGTTAAGTGTCCAACTTCAGCTCAGGTCATGATCTCGTGGTTCACGAATTCGAGCCCCGCATTGGGCTCTGTGTTGACAACTCAGAGCCTGAAGCCTGCTTTGGATTCTATGTCTCCCTCTCTCTCTGTGCCTCCGCCACTACTGCTCTGTCTTTCTGTCTTCCAAAAATAAGTAAATGTTAAAAAAAAATTAAAAATGAGGGATCTATGATGATCTTTTAAAAGGAAATTTTGAGAATGCTACAAGTTCTAATGTTAATAAACTAGTCTTACAATTTAGAAAAAAAAACTGCATAGCTGTTAAAATTTTTATACCAATTTTCTGAAATAAGGCAGAAATATATTTTCATTTATTCTGTATGCCTTCCCCAATATATCTGTGGGGAAAAAAACCCCACAAAACTGCCAAAGAACCAACTCCGCAATCCAGAGGCCATCTGTTTAAAAAAATGAGCAGTGAAAGTTTCTGCTAAAACCTACGTATACATGTAGAACTCAGACCTTTCTGCACTCTTCTATATAAGGTTGCAACCAGAGAGAATTAATTGTGTTCCACAGCAAACACATAAAAGCTGGATAAGTATTTTGTTTGGAAACTAGAACTCTGGAAATTACTATAAGGCTCACAGGGCAGAACTGTCACAGAATGAAAGCTCTAGAATCTCTAGACTTATTTTTTCTCAAATGCGAAAAACAGCTCAGTATTAATCTGAAACAAAACTATCTTAAACTAAAATGACAGAGGTTTATTTCAGTTCCCCAAATATCAAAGAAAGCTCTTATGAATACAACATGAATAGGGTCATGAACTGGTTCAACATACTTAACTGGTAGTTTTATGAATTATAATGAATGCTGCTACTCTTTACAAATGAATGTATCAAAGAGGAAATAACCTTCTTGGCAGGCTTGCAGCTATACAACACATTTGTTTCACTGCTTTCAAGTGCCAGGGCTGGAGGCTCTGAATAAGTCAATGGGAGGACTTCAGTCACAGCACACAGGTCTACTGAGCAGATAAGATGACATGCTTGGGAGATTAACAAGACAAGGTAAGTATTTAACAAATATTCTAAAAGGTTTTTTTTCTTTCTTCCTAAAAACTGCTATCATATCTTTCATTTCTATTCAGTGGTTCAAAAACCTAAATGAAAATTTTACTGATGTTAATGGAGAGATATTTAATAGAGGACTTACAGATTTTATGAATAAATGGTTTAAACCTTCCTCTTAGCTTACCCTCCTTCCCAAGGAAACTGGAAGCGTTAAGGGAGAAAAATGATTACTTAAAAAAAAAAAAAACCTGTTTAAAAATTTGGCATAAAGTGATAAATTTGGAAAATATTTGTTGCAGAAACAGACTTTCTTTGAAAGATGAAGTTACTAAAAACAATTATTTGGATTCCAGTAATATTTATTTTTTTCCTTCTCACAAACTAAAGGAATTCTAAAATGTTTCATAAAAATGTCATTTACCAATATTAAGATAAATGTGATCAGATAAAACCCAACTACGAATAAGGATTCCCTGCTGGTAAATCATTTATTTGGACCTTAGGTGGGTTTGAAGTATTTCTAGGTGAGTAATGAGTGTGTACCAAAAAGTTCTATTCAGAACTATTTAGGGCTTTGATGTTTCTATTCTTATGTACATATTCTAAAATAAAGGTAAAAAGACATTCATAGGTCAGGAAACATCTAGTCTTTTTTTATAACTACTGAAAAAATTAATGTATCTCCTATTTCGTAACCTGAGGCATATCAGGAACATGACTATGGAAACAGGTTGCATTGCCACAAATGCACAAGAGACTTAATAAGATGGGAAGGGCTACTAAGTTCAAGTGTTTTTTTAACTATTTTTTAAAATAAAAAAGTAAAATAACGCAATTCACAGTTTTTATATCTAAGGGGAACTCCTGGAACGCACTGGCATTCAAATTCAGACAGGAGTCTACCACTACCGTAAAAAAAAAAAAAAAAAAAAAAAGAGAGAGAGCAAGAGAAACTAATCAACAGTCTTTCTTTCACAGCTATCAGTTTCTCTCACTAAGCCTTACGAAATTGGAGCCTCTGCAGAAGACTAAACACTTGGCCTTACCTACAGAAACGGACAGATGATGTACGCTCTCATTTTGGAGAACTTGAAAATATTTTTTAAAGGAAGGAGTCAACTTTGGCTCTGAGTGTTTATCTGGCCTGGGTACAATGCCTTTAAAAAGCAGATGACCAGCTTAGCTACTGACCATGCTGACCACTGTCTGGAACTGGATCAAATCACACAAAACCAGCGAATGGCCTTCTCTCCTAGAATATCAGAACGAAGCACAATTCCTGAGCACATTTTGCAGAGCTCATCTGATCACTTCATCTTTGCTAACTGGTCTGGATTACAGACACAATCGACACCAGAGGAAATGAAACAGATTGGTGAGCAGCAGGGAAATAAACCGCGCTGGGCTGCTCTTCTGATACTCGTGGTGATAATACCCACGATTGGTGGGAACATCCTGGTTATTCTGGCCGTTTCACTGGAGAAAAAGCTGCAATATGCTACCAATTATTTTCTAATGTCCTTGGCGGTGGCTGATTTGCTGGTTGGATTGTTTGTGATGCCGATTGCCCTCTTGACAATAATGTTCGGTAAGTATTTCACTTTGTTCCTGACATCAAACCACAGAACTGTGATATACTATTAGAGAAATGGATACTCATTTAGCTTTAAAGATGAACGTAGACTATATAAAGATACAATGAGTAAACAGACTTGTATTTCTATCATTTCCTATGGTTGATAATCAGTTTTAAAGAGCAATTCTACTCCTTCCCCAGGCATCATTTAAAAAGTCATCCAAGTTAGCAATATTCGTAGATTCTGCATTCATTACCTAAAAATTATAGTGAAGAACAGACCTATACTTTAACTTCCCTATTATTAATACATTTTTCCCTTGACAAAGTAACAGCTAGGACACTTCTGCGACAGTTATATGTTGGGTTATTTATTTATGATAAAATCTTTTAGTAACTAAATTCCAATTTGAATCACCAAACCCCAATTTAAGACTGAAAATGTTCTAAAAATTCTTGTTATATTTCTTTAATGTTTGTATACTTTAGACGTAAACATAATTCTTACACGTGTGTCATGTTAAGAAAATACTGCGTTTAGTTCCTAAAGGAAATGGTCTGGCTCACAGTGTCCTAAAAGATGATTTATCTGTTTAATTTTTATGATTTCTGACCATCCAGGTCCTTGATACATGTAAGAAAAATCTGACTTAAAATTATTATTTAAAATAACTTACCAAAAATAAATTATTAAAGTAAGTGATCAAAACCTGTTATTACAGTAAAATGTAGTTCGGTATTAAGATGTTAGTTTGTTATAATAAAAAAGATAATGATAAAATGAACTAGTTTCGATTTATGCGTATCATCTCTAGTTATTAGGATGTGGGTAAATTCAAGTAATTCTGATAATTTATGAGCGCTTCTAAGAATCAGAATTAAGAGGATATTTAACTTATTCAATGCCTGGCATAAATTGATATTCCATTCATTAATTGCTTAAGAAAAATGATTATTTGCAGCAGATAAGGCTTCTTGAAATTATGTATATATATATATAGTGAGGATAAAAATACTTCAGGTTAGAAAAGTAAAGTTTATTTAATTAAAATACATATTAGAAGAAGAAAAACTCCAATTTAAACTATTGTATCCCAGGTTAAATGTTACATTTTTAAAGTAATTATAGAGATACCTAAAATTAAGTATTTGATCCCCAAATATCAGACGGTAACAGCCTGAAACTTCCCATTCTAAATCCCTATTTACCCAGGCTTTAAATTCGGTAGCAGGACACGCAGTAATAAATTAGGTTCCACTGCTTTAATTGACTCTCTAATCATTAATAATGTCTATCCTTCCCCTTCCCTTCTGTAAATCTGTAATCTTTTGAATAATTTAGCGCTACATGTAACCATGGAAAATAATTAAGAAATTTTACTCGAAGAGAACCTAAAGGATCTTAATTCTGAATAAAGTTTAAAAGAAATAAAATGAGGATTATGGAGAACCATTTATGTATATTTGGTAAAGACAGGACAGAGATTTGATTCAAGCTCTTATCTCTGCACACACAATTGTAACTTAACAGTAAAATCACACTCTTTAAATTGTTCTTTTGCTAAGCATATAGCAAATGTTACACTGTTCATCTTATACTACCATAATATTTAACTGATGTTATATTGAACAAATGAGATAAAAGGAGTTACCCAGAACTGAATTTTAAAGTCCATGAGTCCATAAATATAAAAAATCTACTACATGCAAAAAAATACTGTGGTGAATAGTCAAGTTATCAGCTAAATAGTTAATAATCTTAAAAAGCAAAGTTCCATAGTATTAAAGTGACCTGATAAAACACAAAAACAGATAAGAGAGAGAATTCCATGTATTCCACAGGAAAATAGTAGGTATCTGCAGCTTACGACGAAGTTTGTATTTAAATTTTTTGGGCCTAAGATATTCTTGGCAATAAATGTTAGCAGAAAACCCAACATATTTTAACATAAAATATATGGAAAGTCTTCCTAATTTGGTCCTCATAGTATGTTTTAACTACATTTCATTCTTTCAAATGTTTGTTAATTTTTAATTACAAAATAAAATCTTTCATAGTCCCAAACACTTTTACTACCAGTAATTAAGCTCTATAGGGGGAATTAGATTTTTAAAAAATAAACTAACCTGGGAATTTAACTGCTATTTAAAAAATTACTGCATTAAATTCATTATTGAAAACACTGTTCTATTTCTATGAGAAAGTTTATGAGAAAATGCATGCTCTGCCCTCTAAAAAGCTACAAAAAGATACGTTCGTAAACTGGGGACTGCAAATACTATAAACTGGGACCTGACTTCAAATACTAAGATTTTTTGATAGGCTTTCCATGTTAACAAATACAAAGACTTTCTAAACAAATGCACTTATAAGAATTTCTGATTAACTCTAAAAGGCAGGAACAGATTTTATGTATTTTTCTTTCATTACAGGAATAATCTTCTGAACTTCTTGGTACAAACAAAAGTGTCCCCAATTCTGTAAACATAAAAAAATTACCTACTACTGAGTGGAATGAGTGATTTTAGTTTTCTGAGGGAAATTTAATGAAAGTAACATAAGAAACTTTACATTAACTAACGTTCTAATAAAATTAAGTTTACAAAAAAGGAGAGAAGTTAAAAATTTTTAAACTGGCTCTTATGCTAACGAGTATTTTATTCAACCAATGATTTGTATAATATTTGATTATATACTATTTGAATTTTTTTTTTTTTACAGAATTTCTATTTTACCAAGATTATGATGACTGGCCTAACATGGTCTCTCAAATGAATTGTGATACTTATGTCAATTTTTCTGCCATTTCTTCCACTCTGGGAACACTAAACTTAACCTTTGCTTTACAGTTCTAGTTTTTACTGTCCTGCATATAATTCCTAAAATGCACGATCACAAGTTAGTAGCTTATAACAGAAGGCTTGGAAAGGCTTACACTAGAAATACTTGAATAGGATGCAAAGGAAAATAGAATATCATATGCTAATACAGAAAAGACAGGATGTTCACAGTTTAAGAAATTCTCCGAACTTTCCCTTCTCTCATTAAATAAATGATTAAAAATGTAAAGGAGAAAATAACAGTGTTTGGTCATTCATTGTTCATTACTGGTTTATTTATAACTTAAGTTTAGTCCATGACTCACGATTAAAGTTGAAACAGCATCTGTCGTACAGCTGGTAGAGGGTGTATAAAATAAAATGGCTGAAAGATAGAGGTTTAAAGCAAGACAACCCAGGCTCTGAATCGTGGTTCTCCTGTGTTGGCTTAGGCAACTCACTCACACCAGTTCAATCACCTCGTCTGGAAAATGGATATGCTAAAACGGACACTGCAGGTATCTTGTGAAATGGTCAAGTAGGGCCACATTATAGGTACTAATAATTGGCAAGTGGAGTATGAGAAGAGTTTATATACTTAAATATGTGATTTAGTTTAGATGTAAGTCTGACCAGAGATGAAACAGATGTACAGCAGTAAAAGACATCAGTTATTCACTTACGCAGTGAAACGTTGCTCTACCTAGTTTTAAATGAGGGAGCAAAGCAATTAAAAGTCCTTCTTTTTGGAAAGTGAAAATGTAAAAACCAAGAAAAAAATCTTCCTAAGTATTAAATCACTTGAAACATTTAGAACACTATCATATTAGACATCTAATCCCAGAATGCTCTAATGTAGTAGGAAAATGGCAACAAAAACAAAACAGAAGCTTAATAATAAAGACTGAAGCATTGATCTATGTCTTTCTTTTCTGGAAGATAAAGATAGAAACATAAGAATTTCTGAGATTTAAAAAATGGATATTTTGAGAACTATGCCTTTTTGGATTATTAGGCTATTTAGGATCTGTCCTGCTCTAATACTATTTACCCTGGTAATCTCTATAGGCACAGCCCTCTTGGGACAGCTTTGAAGAGTCTTTTAGTGGTACCTGGGTGGCTCACTCAGCTGACTCTTGATTTCGGCTCAAGGCATGATCTCATGGTTCGTGAGTTCAAGCCCCATGTCAGGCTCTATGCTGACAGTGTGGAACCTGCTTGGGATTCTCTTTCTCTCCCTCTCTCTCTCTCAAAATAAATAAAAAGCATTAAAAAAAGGTCTTTTAAGATTCTCGAAAGGCAAATATCTTATATCCCAGATTTACAGATTAATTTTAATTACTTTCTGAACAATTCAGCTTCCCAACTAAAAACTTGCCTAAAGATTAATAAGCAGGTTTCAGATAAAATGAGTCCATCTCATCAAGAAATGGAGTTTCTGGTTAAAAAATTCAGGTTTTTATACCAGTTAAAAAGAAAGCAAAACAAACAAATAAATATACATAAATAGCCAAGCATGGCAAGGCACATAAGTTATTTATGTTTGTTTGTACATATATATTTATAGTTAAAAATCAACAAATTTAATTAAAAGTTAAACAGGGAAACATGTTCTCATGCTTTTTAAAACGAGTACAGATTTAAGTTCAATTGGATACATGCACTCATTTTTGTTTTTTTAAAAAATTTTTCTTTGGAAAAATTGTTGAGAGGGAGAGGGGCAGAGGAAGAGAGACAGAGAAAAGTGAGAGAGGGAAAGAGAGAGGATGAATCCCAAGCAGGCTCCCCGCTCGGCATGGAGCCCAATGCAGGGCGCTCGATCCCACAAACCTGGGATCACGACCTGAGCAAAAATCAAGAGTTGGCTGCTCAACCTACTGTGCCACGCAGGTGCCCCTGGATCCATGCACTCTTGCTACAGCAGGCAGAAAGACAAACATACCGATTTTATAGCAATGAAATGACTTACATTTCTAAGTAGCAGTGTTTGAATGGCTGGGCTAGTTGGCTAGTTTTTGTCAGACCATAATAGTAATAAGAACTAACATTTATCAAGCGACTTTCTCTATGCCAAACATTGTTCTAAAACACTTTACACGTAGTACACCTTTTAATCTTAAAAGCAATCCTATAAAATTGGTATCATCATCATCATCATCATCATCATCATCATCATTATTCCCTATTTTACAAGAGAGGCCATACGAATAAATAAATAGAAGAGATATAATTTGAATCTGGGAGAACGACTCCAGAATTCATACTCTTAACCTCTTCTACATTGCTTTCTCAAATGAAATGAGAAGCTATACCAACCCAAACGGTCATATTTGGCAAATATCCAACATTTACATCTTAAATAACTATCTAACAAGACAGCCATCAGGGTGTCTGGGTGGCTCAGTCAGTTAAGCATCTGACTCTTGATTTCAGCTCAGGTCACAATCTCGAGGTTTGTGAGATCGAGCCACGACAGCTCTGATTGTGCTGACGATGCAGAGCTCGCTTGGGATTCTCACTCTCAAAAGAGAGAAAGAGAAAGACAGAATCTTTTATTTAATCTTTATTACTTTTGAGAGACCGAAAGAGAGAGAGCGTGCCTGCACGTGCACAAGCAGGAGAGAGGCAGATAGAGAGAGACGAAGACACAGGATCCAAAGCAGGCTACAGGCTCTGAGCAGCACAGAGCCTGACACAGGGTTCAAACTCATGAACTGTGAGATCATGACCTGAGCCGAAGTCGTACACTTAACCAACTGAGCCACCCAGGTGCCTGCGAGAGAAAGAATCTTAAGTGGGCTCCATGCTCAGTGTGGAGCCCAACGTGGGGCTTGATCCCACAACCCTGAGATCATGACCTAAACTAAAATCAAGAGTGGGATGCTCAAATGAATGAGGCACTCAGGCGCCCCTACATTGGAAATTTTTAAATCACAAAAGGAATAGACAAAAAAGCAATGGCATGCTAAAAATACTAAACTGCAAAATTTTGTAAAAGTGTTGTAATTATTATACGAACTAGAAAATGTATTTAAAAGGTATCATTTGCAGAAATATACTTAATATTATTGACTCCATTGTCTTAAATTAAACATCTTGTGGAGGTTAAGTCATAAAATTTCAGATGAATAACATAAAAAGTTTAAAAATCTATTATCACTTTAAAAAGAAACCGCAGATTGAAGATTGCCATTTTGCAGGAGAACGTGTTTTTGTTTTGTTTTTCAGAGGCTATGTGGCCCCTTCCACTTGTTCTCTGCCCTGCCTGGTTATTTCTTGATGTTCTTTTTTCTACTGCATCCATCATGCATCTCTGTGCCATTTCACTGGATCGTTATATAGCCATCAAAAAGCCAATCCAGGCCAATCAATATAACTCACGAGCTACAGCATTCATCAAGATTACAGTGGTGTGGTTAATTTCAATAGGTATGTGGGGAACATCAGGGTGTGTGGGGTGGTGTAAATAAATAGCCTTTGGTTCCATTTGGCTAGGAAATATACCAGACCTGGTAGGCTGTGAAGCCCAGCAAGAGAGGTCAAGGCAGGCTACTGATATGCCAGCAACACATGTGAAAATGGAGAGAAGTTCATGCCCTCTGAAGGAACTATCTTCACAATGCTTACTGAGATATCTTCCTGCTTTAATTTTGACATGCAGGAAGACTAAGTCTGAAAACAGTTTTCATTTTTGTCATTAAGGTCTAGGCAGCATGCAGAATCCCAAGTGACAAAAAAATAAAATGCATCTTTAATCACATTTAAGAAGATAAAGAGGAAAAGCGAAAAAAAATCCAAACGTTTTATATGCAGATATTAAAGATCATAAATTCATCTTGGAAGCCAATATGCGTACAGACTAAAAGTAGTGAATGTCTGCATGTTCTGGATACATGTTTAATCGAGATTTTAAGAGAGATGTTAAGTGATATTCAGAAATGATTTACGGAAGGAAATATTTCTTGTTTTATGCCCTTGTGCCCATCTTTAATGCTCAAAGATAGCTCCTAAAATAGAGCATCTTAGCATCAAGTACAGCATAAAAAACTCAAACCATCAATAAGTTAACATTAGAAAAACAAATGGATTCATAACAGTTACTATGATCATTACATTAATAGTCTGACAAGCAGATGCATTTCTTCCTAGCAAAAATAGAATTCAAAGAGGAATAAAATCAAGAGAGATCTGGAATGCCAAAAGGAAAACAAGAAAAAGACGTGCTCCCTCTCTAATCAGAATAAGGACACTGGGTAAAAAAAAAAAAAAAAAAACAAGAAATCAAGACAATGAAAATGACCTTTATGTTCCTGAAATAATGATACCAGGGCCAAACCTCTTCTGAAAAGTTTGGAAGTAAAAGTAAGGAGTGTTACTACTCTGGCTTGGGAAGAAAGCAGGGTCAAGAAAAAGTCTATTCAGAATGGACAGACGTGCAAGCAGTGGATAGGATAGTTTTAGGAACAGATGCTGACTGACAGAGCAGAAGAGGCCCCCCGAAAAGAAGCTAGAGAAAGGGCATGGGAGATAACGGGTAACAGTTACCAAAATTTAAAGTGGAAAGGAGGAAAACCATAGTAGCTCATGGCAAAAGACCCACATCTTTCTGGTAAGCTCGCTGCAATGAGGGAGAAAAGGGGGAGCCTGTGTGAAGTGTGTGTGTTGGGGTAGGGTGGGGAAATGGGGCAAAGGCAGGGAGAAAACAGGAGAAATGATCTTTATGAAGAATTAAAACATTTGAAACCATGAAATATGACCAAGCCAATAAATAAACAGCCTATTGTTAGAAGTGATACCTCAATTAAGGCTGGATCACATGAATCCATAAATGAATCAAATCTTTGAATACCTATGATATGCTAGGTACCAAGAATACAAAGATAAATAAAAAAGAGCCTTTATATTCAAGGAAGGCAGATAATAAACAAATTAGACTAATACAAAGTGTTAAGTATGCAGTGAGGAGAGAAAAAAAAGAAGACTCCAGATTTATAGCTTCAGAAGGGATATTACAAATCTACTTTTTCCTTTTACAGATGAGAAAAGAAACCCAGAAGTCTTAAATTGTTGGCTTAAAGACTGTTATCAGCTTTTCAGCACCAAGGCCAAGATCAATGCTCTATTCATTTCATAACAGTTTGTTTTGTAGAACCAGTGACAATTAGGTAACTTTGTAAAAGAAAAAGCAGACGATAGTTAAATTTAGTTTAGGTTTTAAATTCTGCAAAGTGCTTTGAAAAAAGCTCAGTTATCCTAGGTAAGACCTGGCATATAATAGTTAAGGTATGAAAGAATACAGGGAAAAGGGTATAAGAAGTACCAGTGAGGGGGTGCCTGGGAGGCTCAGCTGGTTGAGCGTCCAACTTTAGCTCAGTTCACGGTTCGTGAGTTTGAGCTCCACATCCAACATCCAACTCTGCTGCTGTCGGTAGAGTCTGATCCCGGCTCCCTTTCTCTCTGCTCCTCCCCACTCTCTCAAAAATAAGTAAACATTGAAAAAAAAAGGAAGTACCAGTGTAAAAGTAAGTTATTGACCACCAAGTTGGATGAGAAGGTATTGTGAGCCTTGGTAGAGGGTTTATGGAGTGTGAAAAGAGAGAAGGAAGAATGGACTAGAGGTTAGACAACAAGAAAGAGAAGTTCCACAGTAACGAAGAGGAGCGGGTCAAAAAAGGGAAATACTAAAAACAAAGTTCACAGTTTTAGATATGGGGAAGTTTTAAGAGGGCTTATGGATGGCTTCAGGAATCCAAAAAATAAGAGCTGATACACCTGAAAGTAATAAAACAATGTATGTTTGACTACATTGGAGTTAAAATAAAAATTTTTTAAAAATTTAAGAAATCAGACTTGAGTTCAAGAGACATAAAATGAAAGTGTTAAGAGGGTCATCAGTGAGATGAAATCATAGAAGAACCAGTGGATAGGCAATAGCAAAGTACTGAATCCACTGAGGAAGATGGACAAATGTCCTGAGGGCTGGTAGATGGGGAACAGAGTGGTAGAAGTAGATTAAATAGACTTTAAAAGGGAAGGGTTTTAGGGGGGAAAGAACAGTGGAATGACTACCTAGAAATAACAGGGTACAGCAGCGGTTAGCCGACTTCTCCTGCAAAGGCTAAGCTAGTAAACATGTTGGGCTTGCAGGCTCTATATGGTTTCTGTCACTGCTACTGAACTCTGCAGTACAGTAAAAGCAGCCACAGATGATTTGTTAACAAATGGGTATGGCTTGTCCCAATAAGATTCTATTTACAAAAACTTAGAAGACAGGCCAGATTTGGTCCTCATGCTGAGTATGCTGAGCCCCACTGCAGAACAGTAGTATACAGAATCCTCTTTCCGGTGGTGTACTTGAGGAAAAGTAGAAAAAGCAATAGTCTCTCTGTCAGAAAAGATTTGAGGAAGATATTTTTGGCAAAGATTCTTTAGTAACCACAAAAAGGCTGTGTACATGTTGAAGTACTTTCAGATTCATAAAACATAAGGGTTCTAGAGGTTTCCAAAGATCAGTTAATTCAGACTTCTTTTAAGATCTGCCGTTTCAGAGGGAAAGGATGCAGGATAACACTTGTGTACTTGTCTTCCTAACAAGCTACTTCACTAGGCAAGATCATCCTTAAATACCTACTTCATGGCACTTAAGGTATAGAAGATTAGCATAAGATACATTCTTTCATCTCTAGTAGAGGAACTTTCAACTTGAAAATAAGTTTTTTGATTCGCATCCTCCCAAACTTTTAAGTAGCATTTAAAAAAAAACAATGAACCCCTCCTTTAGTTTTCCCTAAGTCAGAGGAAAAGATGAAGACATTCATGAAGTTCAAAAAATGAAAATGTCTATTCAATGAAACTGGGTAGCCGCAAAGATCATAGGTATCTATCCAGAATTAAGATATTGCATGAACATATTATGAAGTCTCTTTAAGTCAACTACATCGAATATAAAGATAAAAGCAAATTCTCTTCTGAATTCCTTTTACTTAACCTGGGATAGATCAATAAACAGATATAAAGGAAGACATTCTCTGCTATTTCATGGACATACTACAGATTAAGGCAGGTTTTTTTTTTTTTTTTTTTGAGAGAGAGTGTATGCACAAGAGTGGGGAAAGGGCAAAGAGGGAGGGTGAGAAAGAGAATCTCAGTGCTGGCAGTGCAGCGGGGCTCGATCTCACAAACCGTGAGATCATGACCCAAGTCAAAACCAAGAATCAGATGCTTAACCGACTGAGCCCCCCAGGGACCCCAGGGAAGCTTTAATTATAAACTTCAAATCACTAAATCAATCTCTGTTTAAAAACAACAGGTTTGCTTACTTAGGTTCTATTGGTTAAATCTTCCATGGATTAAGTGCTTTGACAAATTCTGCATTGTGTGTAACAGGAATTACAATACACTAACCACTAACCACATAAAGTCACTAAGATAAACTCTAAAAGGACATAATCTAAGAGTCAAAAGTCATAAAATTAACTAGATCTATATCCTGTTTCTTCTTCTTTAGGCATTGCCATTCCAGTCCCTATTAAAGGCATAGAAACTGATGTGGATGACCCAAGCAACATCACCTGTGTGCTAACAAAGGACCGTTTTGGCAACTTCATGCTCTTTGGCTCACTGGCTTCCTTCTTTACACCTCTGGCAATCATGATTGTCACCTACTTTCTCACTATCCATGCTTTACAGAAGAAAGCTTACTTGGTCAAAAACAAGCCACCTCAACGCCTAACGTGGCTGACTGTGTCTACAGTTTTCCAAAGGGATGAAACACCTTGCTCATCACCTGAAAAGGTGGCAATGCTGGATGGTACCCACAAGGACAAAACGCTGGCCAACTCGAAGAATGATCTACTTATGCGAAGAACGTCCACAGTTGGGAAAAAGTCAGTGCAGACCATTTCCAATGAACAGAGAGCCTCCAAGGTTCTAGGGATTGTGTTTTTTCTCTTTTTGCTTATGTGGTGCCCCTTTTTTATTACAAATGTAACTTTAGTTTTATGTGATTCCTGCAACCAGACTACTCTCCAAAAGCTCCTAGAGGTATTTGTGTGGATAGGCTATGTTTCCTCAGGGGTGAATCCTTTGGTCTACACCCTCTTCAACAAGACATTTCGGAATGCATTTGGCCGATACATCACCTGCAATTACTGGGCCACAAATTCAGTAAAAACTGTCAGAAAATGCTCCAGCAACATCTACTTTCGAAATCCAATGGCAGAAAACTCTAACTTTTTCATGAAACACGGAGTGAGAAATGCGATTAATCCTGCCATGTACCAAAGCCCAATGAGGCTCCGCAGTTCAACCATTCAGTCTTCATCGATCGTTCTACTAGATACACTTCTCCTCACAGAAAATGAAGGTGACAAAACTGAAGAGCAAGTCAGTTATGTATAGAAAGAATGTCGGTTTTCGTCTGATAAAACAAGTATGGTGATGAAGCAGATATAAAATGTACCAAGAATTATATAAAGAGGAACTTTACGCCATGTACCAAATCATCTCTTTATCAAGATTATGTAATTTTCTTTATTTGGACAAAACTACTTCATGAAAAAAATAATTTTGTACAGCTGCAAATGAAAATAGTCCAGCGTTCTGGCTAAATATTAAGGTACTCAAATGAAATAAAATAATTTCAAACTTAAAAATAAACAATGGCACTAGTAAGAATTTGTTTAGTTCCTAATTGTATGCAAAGCTGTGCTAAGAGTGTCATTTTATTAAGCAACAAAATGCATTAACCTCCTCGAAGCCTTAAAAATATAAGGCATAACACAGAATAACAGTGAAAGGAACATAAGACTAAAAATAAATGCATAAAATGATCACATCTGGTGGTAAGCTAAGACTGTCATTTATAGTCTGGCTTACTTAGATGTGGTCATTATTTTGCTCTGATCAGGAAACTTGTCTTGATGGAAGGGACAGGGAGGACAGTGGTTGGATCACACAAAATACCGGGATCTTAGAACTGGGAGCTGTTTGTTAAATGGCTGATACCAGGAATCTACTCAGCAGAGGTGGGGCTAACTTAGAGGAGGAGGAGGAACCAAGTGAAGTCATTCCTGGGTACCTGACCCTCATTCTGTTCCTTAAAGAACATGTGCAAACTGGAGCCATGGATCTCAATCCAGGAACCTAAACTTTTAAATTTGTTTTTTTAACGTTTATTTATTTTTGAGAGACATAGAGACAGAGCATGAGCAGGGGAAGGGCACAGAGAGAGAGGGAGACACAGAATCTGAAGAAGGCTCCAGGCTCTGAGCTGTCAGCACAGAGCCCTGACGCGGGGCTTGAACTCACAGACCGTGAGATCATGACCTGAGCTGAAGTCGGACGCTTAACCAACTGAGCCACCCAGGCGCCCCTGGGAACCTAAATTTTAATGGCCACATGAAACTGTGATCATGGATGCCCAAGCTCACCCAAAAACTGCTGAACTTCTGGCACATTTTTTATTCACTCTTTTCTCATTTCATTTTGCATTGCAAGATCTGGGAATAAATCCAAATTGTGTCACTTACTAGCTGTTTGACTGAATTTATGAAAGTTACTTAATTTTTCAGTTTTCTTATCTACATTTCATAGGGTTCTTATGAGAATTAGTACATATGAGCAGTCTGTACATGCTAGCCAATTCTATTTACATTTGATATTTTTACTGTTACACTATTCCCATAAACGGTGAACAAATTTAAGCTAAGGGGGTTTGCAGTGAAGCCAGCCCGTATCTTAGCTTTGTGTTGACCCATTCTTATGTCTCAATCTATTTATTACTGTATTGCTGTCCCTTTCCAGGTGATTAAGTTTAAGAAGATTACTTCAAGATATGCATTGGCTATGGAGCTCAGCATAAGTGAACCAGATATATATTCTCTACATGGTAGGATCCTTTCCTAGAACACCGTTAGAACACAGACCTTATGGGCTCTGTGTCAGCTGCCAGAAAGAACAGATTACAAATTTAATCCCTAAATCTCAAAGCTTTAGGCACTTTTCCCTACCAGTCTAAGATTCTTCAGCAGCATTAAAGGTGCTTTTTTACATTCCTAAAAAAAAAAAAACTTGTTATCTATTTTGGTTCTAGTCTCTAATATGATGGGTTTGACATACATTAAGACTTAATACTCTCGCAAAGTCACAAAGATTAAGTTCTCTGGTGTCACTTTAAAAGTATCACAAACCGAATCTTACGACCTAAAGGCATATATAATTGTTTCAGGAAACTTAAATACTAAAGATGTCACTCACACTGCCAAAGCTCTACCCCTAGACAAACTAGATTAGATGGACTATCTTCTCACATGCTCTATACTGCCTCCAAATTTGTGTATGTGCTCAAATAATCACACACTTACAAAATTAACTATATTACCCTTAAACTAGTTAGCTTATATCCTGGGGAAAAAAAATCTTTGCTTTATAGATAGCAGAAAGATGTTTCTCTATTTAATGAGAAATCATTCTAGTACTTCCAGAAGATTGCAGAAAATGAAATACAATTCCAATATAAACTATTTCTGAAAAACTACAATACAGCACAAACTTTTACCACTTACATACAAAACTGATACTTCCATTTCAAAATACTTTTTTAAAAAAAATCTATAATTTTAAAGCAAATTTCAGATGTTAACCACATCTATGTCAATAAAAGGTTTACGGTTTTATCTTCAAAGAAAAAGAGTAGACTGTATGTCTTTAAAAAATAATTTTGGAAAAAAACTTTCATTTGATTTCATATTTATTGTTAATTACTGGAGGGGGAATAAGTATAGAAAAAGGTTAAAAAAGACGGAAATAAAGTAAGGAAGTTATAGCATCAAGAACATGAACACAAAAAAGACAATGAAGCAGAAACAGAATATAGACAATATGTATCAAAATGATTAAAAAAATGTGGAGATATTGTAAAGATGATTCATGCACTTGGTGGTAACTAGTTGACTGCTAGGGTTCCTTCAAATTCTATGGATCTATAATGGTGCAACATTTTTATATTCAAGGTCACATTTTTTATGGTCTTCAAAAATATCTGCACCAAGACTCTCCTTCAAATCTTACAAGATCCATCCATATCTGAAAGCATATTAATGTATACATTGGAAAATATGCAGTTTTATATTACAGCAAAGACGACCAGGGGTCTCTAGGATTGTATGATTTTAAGAAAGATCTATATCAGATCATTATAGCAACTTAATTTCAACAAGTATGTAAAGATCAAATGTTTCTTTTAACTTCTTCACTTTGCTTTCCAATGTCAAGTTAAAATAATTTAGATTATGCTCGGGTCCAACTGAGTTTCGGTCAATGCCAAGCATAGTACTGTACAAAGAGTTGTTATAATAAAATCTGCTTACTTGACAAATAACAATGAACCTAATAATCACCTACTTATACACTAGGTTCATTTCAACTTGGCAAGAAAGTTTTTCAACTCAATTCTCAATATTTATCATAAACATTATAAACAAATAAACCACAAATATCAGGAAAAAGAAATGGTGAAAGTAATATAACTGCCTGGACTACCTACCTGAGGGTAAAAGAGATAACAAAGATAAGAATTTTTAGTTTCCCACAAAGACAACTTCACCTTGGTGGTTGAAGTACAAATACATGTTTACCCACATGTTTTCAGTATTCATGTCCAGTAAGTACATTTGAAAAGAAGATTAAAAAATTAAGAAGAAAGAAATCCTTAAAATATGGTTCAAGAAGGTCAAATGTCTGCAGTTTTTTTTTTTTTAAGTAAATCTAAAAAGGAAGAAATGATAAAATAGAGCACATTCTAAGAAAATAAATGATGATGCACCAGAAAACATTTACTATTCTTAGGAGACAGGACTGAAACTTTCCAAATATTAAAGGTAACAAAGAAATCTGAGAATAAAAATGTTCTGTGAGAGCTGCTCAGGAAAATAGTACTCTGACAGAAAGGCACAATGTAGAAAGAACTGGTCTCTAACCAGAACTGTTTTGACTTTCAGGTCTACCATTTAGCTCTATGACAACGGGAAATTTTATTAACTATTTTAGAATTCAATTTCCTTCTCTTTAAAAAAATATTTCTAAGTTTCTTTCACCTTTAAAAATTCTCCCTCCAGAGAAATGGCACTAATCTAAAATCTAGAGAACTTGGTTTCAACTGCAATTTCTTAACAGGTTGAATACATTTAATTTTCTTCACCTATAAAGTAATTTTTAGACAGAATCATCTCTAAAGTCTTTTCCAGTTTCTTCTACTTATAAAGAATCCTATCATGAAAATAAAACTCAGAATGATCCCTAAGAAATGACAAGCACATAGAACCATTCATTAGCTGGATCTATCGTAGGTAACTGAGATCTTAGCAGAGCTTAAAAGCAGCTCATGAGAGACATCTGCTGCTGAAACTGGGAATTTGGCATGAGTGTAAACTATGGGAAATGCAAAGGCAGAAATAAATTTTGTTAATTAGAGAGCAAAGTGCTGTCAGATTAAAGAGGGAAGAGAAACAGTTTTCATAGCTCAGCTTCTGATGTGGCAGAATACACATACTAGGTCACCAATGTCGAGAATATGAAATGGAAAATAACAGGTAAAAATTAACAGCTGACAACAAAGACACAAAACAGAGACCATCATGAGTAGGATGGTTTACACAAACCAACAGTTATTAAAGGTACTCCTAGAAAAATATACTTTCCAAATCAAAATTACCTAGTTCTCTGATAAGAATTAAAACAAAAACAAAGGAACCTCCCTGGATGGCAATAACCACCCACCCATCAACCCCACACTGCATCTAAATTCTAGAGCAAAACCAGTGAAAGTTCAGGGTCATAACTTGGTTAGAATAATACACCAAAGATGACAGGGAGAAAAGAAAACTATTCGACTTCTGGTTTTGCTTCCATTTTTTTTCTCGGAATGATTTTTAGATCAGAAAGAGAGAAAGTAATGTAAAGACTGATTGAAAAGTAGACTACGTGAAAAGACTAGCTGCCTTAAATGAATTCAACTCCTAAGCTAAATGAATCACCTCCCTGAAACAGAACTTTGTGGTTGTAATTATGGAACCACTGCTGACAAATTTGAGGAAAAAAAGAGAAAATGGCAAAAGTACAAAAAGACTGTAAGTGGCTAAATATTCTGATGTTCAAAAAAAGAGAAGACAGATAGGAATCAAAAAATTAAGTGTGTAGTCTACTGCAGATCTTTTAAAAAAATGTAAAATAGCTTAATGCACACAGGCTTTGTCACATCTTAGAAAAACAATCAATGACTACCTGACACTTGTATGGATTTACTAAAAGCAATAACCAACTAGTCACATATCCTACTTTGGAGGTGTCAGACTAGTAGATCTGTGTAAATACTATGTCTTTAGATTTCAAGAAAGCTCTCTAATGTCTTTGTGAATGAGTTGAGCAAATGAAGGCTTGAGGACAACTCAAGAAGAAGGTTAGTATGTGCTGAACAACGTTACTTAACAAAACTGGTGTAAGGAGAAACCTATTAGCATGTCTAATGAGCCTGCACTTTGCTGTTATACTCAACATTTTTATCCACAATAAGAATAAAATATTTTACAGCCTTTCTGGATAACTTCCTGATAAATGGAATAAGTTCCTACGAGGGTGTTATAAAAAAGATCCTGTAACCAGTTCACAGTGGACGTTCAATATTTGTAGACTTATATTACAACCTTTACAACAAAGGTTCACTCCCAAGGACTTGGGGTAGAAAGTCTATCCCAGATTTAAACGGACATGAGTAAGACTCATCTAATTGACACGGCTAACATGTATCTTGGGAACTTACTTTAGTGTGTAATTTCATCACAAGTAAGTTGTTATAAGCAGTGTACAAATAGAGCTAAATGAAGCACTTTTAATTTGCCTTTGTTGGATTTTAATATAAAGTATTTAAGCTAAAAGAAACTGGTATGAGTTGGAGATAAGCTGACAGGAAGAAGAACTACTGCAAGAAAGACTACCGCAACTACCACTATTAGAGTTACCACTACTATCACACGCTTAAATGACACAGTAGTGCCAGACACTGTTCTGAGGGCTTTAGATATTAACTCAGCTATTCATCTAAAAACACATTTCTTAAATAGGCACTATGATTATACCCACTTTACAGATGAGCAATCAGAGACTCAAAAAGGCTAAGTATAAGTAGCACGCCCAAAGTCACTCAGCTTGTAAGTGGCAGAGCCAGGATTCAATCCTGGCAGACTGGTTTCAGAGTATGTCTTCTTAATCACAACTATATAAGCCAAGGGCATCTCCAAATCTCAAGTACAAAATAATTTTCTTAAATCTGCAAATTTTTCAACCTTCTTTAACCAAAACCTATTACCTTTTATTCTCATTAAGAGCTTCAAGAACTCTACAAATCTGTGTAAGAGATAGCATCCCATTTGAGTTACCAATGTTCATGGAAAGAGGAGTACTTAATGTACTATCTGGATTTTTGAAATTAAGCAAATACACGGAATGTTATGAAAAAATAAACAGAAATAATAAAGTCGTTTTTACTATTTCTGAAATAGGTTCTTGGACTCTCAAGACACAATTGCTTCTTTTCCAGATGAACAGTACTAATCTTATTGTTAAATGGTCTTCACTATGAACCTAGATATATTTCTCAGACTTTTAGTTTCTGTTAGTTACTATTAAAAAAAAAAGGGACTATAAAGAGAACTAGAAATTAGAAATTATTACCTGAATAGAATGAACCCAAGTGACTCTACTGCTGCCCTCCTGACATCGTCATTAACATCACTTACCTAGGAAAAATTTTAAAAGATGATTACATTATACCATGCATTCTATTGCTAGAATAAACTATGAGGCTCACATTCATTCAAATATAAATTAGACCTCATTAATTTATTACTCTTTACTTAGAATGTCCTCCCTCACTTTAGAAAAACTCATCTGATATACTTTTCATTTCCGGATTTTTCATCTCGGTAAAGTTTAGGATTCAGGGCTACTTCCAAAGATTATTTCAGCAGCACTATATAGCTTTTGTGGGCTACACTGAAAATCTAACCATTCCTTCAAAGTTGCTTTAAAAAAAGTATGTCCTGAATTCAAGCAAAATACAAACATTTACAATTTACAACATACCACAGTTGCACTGATACAAGATAAAATAATAAATACTTTGGGATGTGAGTATTTCTGGGTAGAAGAAGGTAGTAATAGTTCTAAACCCTTTCTGCATGGGAAGATGACCTCAGGTTTACCTTCTCCTGGCACCAAGATGGCAGAAACCTACTAAGTTAAGACATATGTACAATGTCCTCTGTGTTACTAGACAACATTATTGTTCATAAACTCCATCTGGATTGGGAGAACTTGAGTGGGAAAAGCCTATTGGAAAACACAGGCACTGGCTTTCCTATATAATGTATCTCTTGTAATAGACCATGTCACTTACGGCTACCTGGAAGCTAACTTCACTGGCTGTACAAAGAAGTGATTTTTACTGTTCACTAGATTTCCCTACCCTAGGGTGGCTGCACACACTCACATGGCCTTGTCCCTTACAAATGAGGATGCTCTTTGGAGTAGGTTTTCAGAAGTTGCCCCTAAATGATTCTAAGGACTTCTATTCATAGACATACTGTTACCCTGTCCTATATCCTTCTGAAAAGCTAAGTGAACCTGGTGCTTAGGTTACAGCTGATTGTGTCCAGCGAATGAGAATCTGAACCTGAGATCACCGGTGGTGGTCATGCAGTGTGGGTGCTACAATAACCTAGACATTTAGTGTCCACCTGCAAACTTTCCTTTCCCCCTCCATCCAAGAAAGAGTACTTACAGCAACGTGTAGCAGGCGTCGGATAGCTTTGTTGTTACCTGAGCCACAATAAGCCATGGCTACAGTGTACATTCCAGATCTTCGAAGAATTGGGTCCTAAGAATAATGTACATCAACAAACAAGTTAGTATTTCAACTAGTAACTTCTACAGTCTAACTGGCACCCACTAAGAGAGTTGGTTTTAGTTAGGAAATGATAAGCTTAAGGAGAAGTATTTTGTGGTTGGTAATTTTCTAAACAAATGTGGAAATAAAAGACTCTAATACAGGAGAAATTAACTTCTAATTCCCAACATTCTGTGCAACATGCCTATACTGCCTCACACTTACTAGTTAAGTATAAATTTAAGTCCAATACCAACACTTACTACCCTCCGACACTCAACTTCCATTATTAAACAAATAACAAAGAAGCTCACTTCTAATTCCACATTCTAACTAGTTTTTATCTTATTTAATTCTTTGACACTGATGAGCACTGAAAAGATATGGAGTCTGAGAGCTGAGGAAAATAATTAGTAGCTTTATCATATAATACTGTAGTAGTTCTTTTTATCAGACTATAGAGGACAGTATTATTTACCACTGAGTACCCACTGTATACAATACCACTGTCAAAATAAAACAATACAAAAGGCAATGAAAAAAAACTTACCCAAATAAATAAGTATGGGGATTGCCACTGGTTTTTGATGAAAAAACAATAAACTTTACATCTCATTAAATGATTATGAAATAATTCCAAAAATACTATTTCTAAAATAAATTAACTTGTAAATTTCTAAATACCTTTTCTAGATCTGCTTATCTGAAAATTACTGATCTGCAATCTTGACTAAATTTAAAATGCTCAAATTAATCCTGTTTATGCCTTCTAATCAGTGTTTTTCTTTTCTATATTCTATTAGGCTTTATATACTTTACAAGAGTTTCATCAACAAGTGTAGTTAGGCATTCTGACAGAAACAGAAACAATTTCTAATGAAAGTGTTTCTGTAAATGCAGGTGATAACCAGAGCATGAGTATAGGGAGAAAAGGATAAACAGTGTATCATCTCACCTTATCACGGCAGAGAGATTCAATGAGAGCATCAGCCTCCTCCATCCTCCCATACATCACTAATGCAATGCCAACTGCAAGACCACGCAGAATCTTCTCATGTTGAGTTTCCTGTGCATAGCCGACCATGTCCTCAATAGCCTGGGCATTTTTAGAGCCCAACATAACCAAACCTAGAGCCAGGCCAGCTGCTTCCCCTAGTGAGTAAAAAATAAAACATTAAAAAATACAGCGTGCCTGGGTGGCTCAATTGGTTGAATGTCTGACTTTGGTTCGGGTCAAGGTCTCGTAGTTTGTGGGTTCGAGCTCTGCATTGGGCTGTCAGTGCGAAGCTCACTTCAGATCCTCTGTCCCCTCCTCTCTCTGCGCCCCCTGACTCATGCTCGCTCTCTCTCAAAAATAAGCATTAAAAAAATTAAAAAATAAAATTACATATATAAATTTAACAAAACATATCCTATCGGAAGTGGCACTCATTATCATCAACTATCAAAACACCCATTAGTTTCTGAAAGCATTTTTTCAAGCCGGCTGATAAATAGTACATGCATGTATTTGTAGCTATTTTCCTTTTAAATCATGACAGAATGCACCATCAAATCCAATAGTGATTTCAAAAGAGACCCAACGATGTTTCTCTATGTTATCAAGAAGCAGTACAGATAGCTCTGTGATACAAGTAGATCACTCTAATAAATTTGTTTGCTAAAGTCAATTATACACATACACAGGATATATCATTTTTAAAAGCTTACAGGACACAAAATCTATTTTTATGAGTTTGACAAATGGGGCAAAATCTACTCCCTCTACAAGTAATCTATCGGATATTCAATAGGCTACGAAACAGAAGTAGGGGGCACCTGGGTAGGTCGGCTGGTTAAATGTCGGACTCTTGATTTTGGCTCTGGTCATGATCTCACAGTTCATGAGATCAAATCCCACATCAGGTTCCGTGTGGATAGCATGGGTTCTTTCTCTCTTCTCTCTGCCTTTCTCCACCCCTGACCCCCCGCTCACACTCACTCTTTCAAAATAAATAAACCAAACAAAATATAAGTAGAAAACTAAGTCCTATTAATTAATCCCAAAGTGAGCTGTCTTTGCAAAGAATCACTTACCTGTCACAGCGTCATCCTGATAAAGGTTTGTTTTTAGCAGGTCATATACATCCTGGCGTGCAGTCCCCATGGCAGCCAAACCCAGGCCCAGACTGCCCCCATGTCGAACAATCTAGGGAAAAAGCATAGGTTCCACTTATTTGGAAAACTGTACTTAAAAATCCAAGCTTTTATTCAAATTTCAAAATGTACCGTGATATTAAACACGCAGAGCAGTTGACCTAGTGAGAATGATCAAAGGATGAGAATCAGATGGCCAGTGGTAATCTCAGCAATTTCAGTTTCAAAAGAATGCAAAATAATAGTAAGTTGCTTGCTGATGCAAAATAATAGTTAAGTTGAGAAGTGAATGAAAGATAAAGTGGAGAGAGAGCGTATAACTCGTTTTCAATAAGTTTACACGTGAAGGGGAGAAATACGACAACTAAGAGGGAGAAACAAATGTCAAGGGAAGATTATTTTAGGATAGGTAAGATCTGAATATGCTTATTGGCTAAAGGGAAGGAGGCTGAAGAGAGGAGGAAAAAGTTATCTGATGGAACACGGTGGTGAAGAAGTAGGAAAAACGGGGTCAAGGGCAAAAGTCAGTCTTTATTTCAAGAGGGACACTTTAGTGGTCATCTGTCATTTTTGAGTGCACAGTCTCCTTTTACAGGAGACAGCATCCCAATCTTGCTTGGGAAATACTCCTCTTCCACTGGTTAGTTTTGGTGGAACTGCCACTTTCTCCTACCCAAAAGTATGGGACTGTGAGACCCAAAACAGGCCAAATGAATGCTCCTTCTCTGAAATTTCAATCTTTCTTAAGTGAAATGACCCAAGGACAAAAAACATTTCAAGTTCATTCATCTTGACAGCAGGGCCCTAGAGAAATGATACCATTAGTTCCTGTTATCTAGATCTCTAGAATTGTCCAGGCTCTTAACCGTTGTGAGAACTGGTTCATCGGCTTCCTTTATATGAACTACTTCCAATATACATCTTGTTTTAAGTCAATCGGTGGAGGTTTCTATTGCTGGTAACCAAAGAGATTTGTCTAATTAGAAAATTTTTACCTGAGACCAAAGGAAATGAGGCAAAGCCATGAATAAATGTATGTAAAATTTGTGGATTGAGGGGCTTGTTAGTGAAGACAGATCATCTTACTGGCTTCAATCTTTCCACTGAAATAGGAGGACAAAGTTGTCTGGCTTACTGAGCTACTCTCCTAACAGCCTTCTAAAAAAGAGTCTACTCTAACATAAAGTTAAAGTCTAAAATCCTTTTTCAAGGTTCTGTAAAATAAGAACAAGCTGCTTAGTAAGTTTTTCCAAAAGAATTAACATTTAAAAACTTATAAAACACCAAATAACCAAGAATTCTGATTCCTGACAGAGTTACTTCTTTGGGACTTAGTGTCCTATAACAAGGTTAAACTAAATGATCACTAAAATCACTTAGCAATTCTAACATTCCAAAACTCTTTAAGTGTGAAAATACAACATACATTTTACAAACATATGGCACTTTATTTTGCTTGTCGCACATGAATTTTAAAGGACTGAGAAGCACAATTTTAGCTTATAGAACAGGAAGGAAAATTACCTTAAAAAAGAATTCTATTTTTATAGAATGGTTCCATTTTAGGAATTTCAAAATCCTATAAAATTTCTATTCACTAAAATAATTTGGCAAATGTAGTATTTTCTTGGACTCTTAAGTAACAGAAATTAGTTTTCCATTCTAGTACTTACATCATTGCTGGCATTCTTAAGCTGGTTAAGCAAATAGTCAATTATATCACCACCATGATTGGCATGAATAAGACCTAATGCATAGAGACCTCCGCCTTCCTGATAGGCTGATCCTGGAGACGTGTCCTTGGGAAGATATGTTGCCATTAACTGTAATGCTTCCTTCTCATGACCCTGTAAATTTGAGCCACAAAAAAGGTGTCAGTAAGAGAAAAGTGAGAGAAAAAAGATGTAGTATTTTCTAGAATTATTTTCTTTTCTCCAGAATGTTCATTTTCTAAAAGAGGAGGAAGTGGGGCTCTCTCCTATACGACTTTATAACTCAAATGACAGGAGAATCTTCAAGAGATCGAATCACATCTTTGTTAGAAATAAATGCTTCACTTTTTTCTCTTGTTTTAGAACATTTCCCCAAATTCACTTCGGACTATGCAAATAACTTATTTCAATTCATCCTTTGAGAAATGGCTTAGTCTTCATAAGGAAAGGATTTCTACCCTTTTATTTAAAACAAACACATATGTATGTATTTTCATTTATTTACTTTACTCTTTCCTGTAAGAGGATCGATCTGACTTAACAAAATGTACTTATGAATGAAATACAATAAACTTTTATTTTTTTCCAGAAAAATTGGATCTGTTCACACTGATCAATATATATTACCTTATGGATCACACCCAAACTGGCTGTAGCTGTAAATTTTGCCCAGTTAGTAGCTCTGGCCAACCATTCCAAGTTATCTCTGCAAGAAAATTCAGCAATACTAATTGAAATGAATTCCATAAAGCTTTTTATAATACTAAAGTCAAAGCGTTCAAATTTTACCTTGAACTATTACAAGGTACTTTATGGAGATCAAGTTACTACTTTATCTCCTAAGTTCTTAGTATTCTTAAAGAATGCATGATATGTAATTTCACTATGAACGAAGGCAGAATTGTATTAGTATTATTTCATGAAAAAGCATATATTCAAGCCACCTAATGAAGGGAATTAATTTTACCTTAACAGGCATATGCAATAAAAAATGTACAAAATAGCAAAAACAGAATTTAAAATTAAGGACTGGTACCCACATCTATGTAACAATGCCAAAGAGTCTCTAATAAAGATGACTTTAAACCAAAGTGGAAACCTTCGAGTATACTTACCTAAGAAACTGGTCACTGGTAGTCCCACAGTGCATAAAAGAGTTTGCTATAACGGTTGCAGTGTGACATACAGAATTTCGTACTGCATCCTATAAAAACAAATACATTTTACTTTACACTGGCAAAGTATTCGTACATCTGCAAGGTCACACAATCAGCGGCCCTGTTTTGTGATGAAAAATTAATAACCTGAACTGACACTTAAACTATGAATCTTGGATACTTTTTTATTATTATCAGTTTTAATGTTTACTTATTTTTGAGAGAGAGAATGAGAGAGTGGGGGAGGGACAGAGAGAGGGACAGAGGATCTGAAGGGGGCTCTAGCTGACAGAGAGTTCGATGCAGGGCTCAAACTCATGAACCATGAGATCATGACCTGAGTTGAAGTCTGATGCTTAACCAACTGAGCCACCCAGGCGCCCCTTGGATATTCCTTTATAAAGATTAAATAGGTAGTTTATAAACACAAGCAAGTCAGAGTTTTATCTGTAGTCTTGAGATCAGTAGATTTTAGGTAGGATTTAGGTAGTAGATTTTCTATTTATTGGTTTCTGAATAGTTTAATTTGCCATTTTTTTTCAGCAGCTTGTCTAAGGTCTCCAAGGTGTTAGGGCAGCCTAGAGACAATGCTGCACCTCTTCTCACTCTGGCAGTCACCAGAGTGATTTTGTTTATTTTTAATAAGACTATATTATAGAGATTAGCTTCAAAAAACTGTCATAATTACAAATTGTGTAACTGTGTCTGACATTTATAATTATTAAAAATTTGAGAAGTATGATTACATACTTCAAACAACTGTGTAGTATTGACACAGTATATAGCTGTAAATGAAGAATAAATGACTCTGTCAAAGGCTACTGGGTAGATAAGACAGGAAAGGGAAGAAATATATACAAATTTTTTCATATTAAAACATTTTCTTGAACCAGATGAATACATTAACTACTCAAAGATTAAATTAATCCTACTAACTGTTAGGAACAATATCTCAACGAATGTTACACGATACCAAAAACATGTGCACCCAAGGAGTTTGCAGTTCAATGGGAAAAAAGACACAAAAACAAACCGTATCAATGCTCTGATTGTGCTATTTGTCCAAGTGTTACATGTACATAGTAAAAACTTAACTAAAAAAATGAAAACAATGGGCACCTTGGTGGCTCAGTCAGTTAAGTGTCTGACTCTTGATTTCGGCTCAGGTCATATCTCATGGTTTGTGAGTTCTAGCCCCAAGTTGGGCTCTAACGATGTGAAGCCCACTTGGGATTCTCTGTTGTCTCCTTCTCTCTGCCCCTCCTCTGCTCACACACTCTCTCAGAAATAAATAAATGTTAAAAACAAAACAAAATCAACCGCTAAACTTCCCATTGAATGTGAATGCTAAAACAGGAGCTCAATTTTAATTTCCTTTTTTCTGTCAACAAATTCAAGAATTTCTCTCTTTGTTATTCTTTTAAGTTACCTTCTTGATCAGAATAAAATGCAACATTCGATAAAAAATAAGTATATATACCAATATTCAACAAAGAAATAAATACAAGAAAGCCTCCATTACAGACAACTTTCGTACCTTTGTGTTTTTAAGAATCATGAGATCTGTGTTATTATTTCGTATTAAAAACTGTAGATGTAACTCGATAGCCATTTCGCCGCTTAAAATTTTAATCATTTTCAAAGTCTGGTCCTTGGGCTCTGGACTCTGCCAAAATAAACAAACAAGAAAAATTCACATATAACTGATATTCACTAAGTGAACCATGTTTTAACAACCCTAAACTAGTGAAATTCACAGTTCATACATACAAAACTTGTATTTTAATAGTAGGACCTAGAAAACTTATGTATCGCTTATTTGAGAAAAAGAATATTTAATAGCTACCATTGTAGCTTATTTATTAACCAATAAGATATCAGTTTGATGGAAGAATATAATTCACCGTGAAAAACCTTCCAATGTAAAAATTATTTTAATGTTAAAAAAACCCCAAACTGTAAAAGAATAACCGATTACTGATGATATGCAAGGAAAACTATTTTATACAGAACTCAGACATAGTTTTTTAGAGAAACTTGCTACTCCAAAGTGGAAAAATCAAAAGCATATTTAACCAACACATATATATGATCTCATGAACTACCAAGCTATCCAGGTAAAGAACAGTTGATGTTTATATACCTGAGTATCAAAAATCAAAAGTCTTGGTGGAGGAAACATTTACAGCCCAACAGATCACGGTTAATACTTCGCCACTCCTCCATACACTATGATTATTAAAAATAACAAAGACAACTGAAGTACCCCCTGTCTATGATAAGTCATTATTTACTTGTTAGAGGCCATACTATTTTCTCACCCTGTGACAAGTAATTCAGAGTTATTCTAGACAGAGGTCAATCTTTTGTAAGGATCTAAGGATTTGCTTTCTTCTAAGTTAAGCACTTTCCAGGGTCCATTTTTAAAATTTTACTTTTTTACAGAAGATCTATTTTTATAAAATAACTTGACATTAAACTTAATATTAAACCTCCATAGAGACAGATATATAACACCTTAAAATAACTTACAATATACTGTGGGAATTATATGTTAAATAGTAACCTCGGCTTCAAAAAACACACTCACCACTTCTGGTGTCTTTCCTACAAGTACACTACCTGGCTTTTCTTCTGTTTCCATTGAGTCACTAAAATGAAGAGAATCAACAATTACTAATCTGATAAATCTTTTCTGAATAGGATGTATGAGTGACTTGTTATCAAACTGAAGATCTGAACCATGTTCAAATTAAATATTTTGCAAGGAAAAAATGTTTCATTACTTAAGTATTTCCTTTAAGAAAGAGACAAGATTCTATTAAGATGGAGGCATTCCAGTGATAAAATTTCTTCCAAATAAATTCATAAAACCACACAACACAACTAACTAGGTTGGCACAGACAACAAATACAACAAAACCAGGTGATGAAGCGCCCACCAAACTCCTAAAACACAGTCAGGTGGACATACACCATCACCAGCTACAACACCAGTTTGAAGTGAAGTAGTTGAGGCCCCCAACAACTCTGAAAACCAAATAGCCAACACTCCCTTCTAGGTCAAAGCATTTTACTGGGGATAAAATGCTGGGTACAGAATCCAAATTAATGAGGCAGAAACAAAGGAAAAAGAAAGACCAAATACAAGTGAGAAAGTAGGGGTGCCTGGATGGCTCAGATAGTTAAGCAAATCTGACTCTTGGTTTTGAGTCAGGTTATAACCTCACAGTTTGTGAGTTTGAGCCCCACATCAGGCTCTGCACTGGCGGGGCGGAGCCTGCTTGGGATTCTCTCTCTCCTCCTCTCTCTGCCTCTCCTCCCTCATGCTATCTCTGTTTCTCTCGAAGTAAATGTTAAAAAAAAAAAAAGTGAGAAAGAGTTGAAATCTTAAATTGTAAGACACCATTTTGTTTAAAACTCTATTACACAATAGAAGAGGAAGTTCTAGAGACAGTGAAATGAGAAAAACTATCCTAAATAAGCCTCCTTTGCAAAAATTCAGGAAAACTAATTTCAGTAAAGACAAGTTACTGACAAGATCAAAGTAAAAGCCCAATATTAAAAGAAAAAAATTATTTCAAAACAGGTAAAAGACATTAAGAAAATTACACAAGATATAAAATAAAACACACAAGAATTAGAAAACACAGGAATGAAATTATAAAACTGAGGGGAAATTATAAATGAAGGAAGAAAAATAATAATTTCAGAAAATCCAGAGGAAACATAAGACCAAAAAAACACAACACATAAAGGAGAAGGTAAGAAAGAAAAATTTTAAATTAACAAGAAATAAAACAAATGCTATTCCCCTAAGATCAGGAATGAAGGATGTTCACTCTTATGCCTACCCAGAAACATTGGAAATCCTAGCTAATGCAGAAAAACAAGGGGGGAAAAGGCATGAAAGTTATAAAGGAAGAAGTAAAATTATTTCTATTAAAGTATCAGGATTCCTATGTAGAAAAGCCTATAGAAGGATCTATAAAAAAATTTATTAGACTTAATAAGTGATTTAAGCAAGGTTGTGGAATTCAACAGTAATATAAAAAATCAACTGTATTTCTACACATTAGCAACAAGTAGAAATTGAAATTTAACATACTACTTACAATAGCATCAAAAAATATACTTATGAATGAATTTAAGATGTACAAAACCTCTGAATTAAAATCTATAAAATGCTGTTGAGAAAAATTAGAGTAAATCTAAATAAATTAAGAACAATACTATGCTCATATGTTATAAGACCTAGTATTGTTAGGGTCTCGATTTGTTCCAAATTGAAGAGATTCAGCACACTCTCAACCACAATCCCCTCAGACTTACAGAAATGAAAGAGACCTAAAACAATCTTGGTGGTGAGAAAGACAGAAGAAGGGAGGTCATAACTGTAGGTCTTCCACTGACCTGATTTCAAGACCATAAGCTTTAGCAATATATTGTACTGGTATAAGGAAAGACAAATAAATGGAAAAGAATAGAGAAATCTATCAACATATCACATGTCAAAGGTTCCAAGGCAATTCAGCAGGGAAAGGAGAGTCTTTCAAACAAATGGTAATGGAATTACTAGACATCCATGTTTTTAAACAAACTCTTTATTTCTACCTGACACCACATACAAACCTAAAACTATATAGTTTCTAGAAGAAAGTGTAGCAGAATAGCAGAGTATCTTTGTAACTGTGAGACAAAGAATTTCTTAGATTGAGATCCCAAAATGAAAACAGGGTTACAAAAAATAAAAACTTCTGGGGTGCTTGGGTGGCTCAGTCGATAAAGCGTCCAACTCTTAATTTCGGCTCAGGCCATGGTCTCACGGTTCACGAGATCAAGTGCTGTGTTGACAGGATTCTTTATCTCCCTCTCCCCACTTATTTATTTAAATAAATAAACACTTTTTAAATTAAAAAAATATTTTTAATGTTTCTTTTTGAGAGACAGAGTGTCAGTAGACGAGGGGCAGAGAGAGACATGGAGACACAGAATCCCAAGAAGGCTCCAGGCTCTGAACTATCAGCACAGAGCCTGACGCAGGGCTCAAACCCATGAACTGCAAGATCGTGACCTGAGCTAAAGTCAGACACTTCACCAACTGAGCCCCAAATAAACAAACATTAAAAAAAAAAAAAAAAAAATAAGTAAAAACTTGTGTTCATCAAAAACACCACTAATAAAATGAAAAGATAAGCCAAATACTGGGAAGACAACATTCAAAACAATATATCTGACAAACTACCTGTATTAAAATTACAACAAAACATCACTTTATACCACTAGAATGAGTAATATTAAAGAGACTGATAACATCTAATGCTGGCAAACAAACAAATGGAATGCTAATACATTGCTGTTGGGAGGGTAAAATGGGCAACCATGTTGGAAAATAGTTTGGCAGATTCTTACCAATTTAAACATACACCCTGTGACCCAGCTATTCTAATCCTAGGTATTTACCCAAGAGAAATGAAACATCTGTCCACAAAAAACTTGTACAGAAATGTTCATAGTAGCCTTGTTTTGAAACAACCTGTATGTCCACCAGTATAAGAATGAATGAACAAACTGTGGTGTATTCATACAATGAAATGCTGCTCGACAATAAAAAGGAATCAGTTACTGTTTTACCCAAAAAACACAGATATATATACAACATGTTCAGTCAAAGAAGCAGAAACAAAAGAATATATGCCATATGATCCATTTTTATGAAGTTTAAGAACTGGTAAAACTCATCTATTCTGACAGAAATCAAACCAGCGGTTGCCTCAGGGGCAGGGGGTTGACCTCGAAGGACACAGGGCAAGTTTTTGGGGTGATAATACAGGTGATGGTTATATGGGTGTTTATATTGTCAGAACTCATTGAACTGTATCATTAGGATATGTGCATTTTACAGTATTTAAATTATCATTCAATTAAAATAAAGAATTGAAGGGGCGCCTGGGTGGCTCAGTCGGTTAAGTATCTGACTATTGATTTTGGCTGTCATGATTTCATGGCTGGCTTGTGAGATGGAGCCCCAAGTTGGGCTCTGCGCTGACAGCATGGAAGCTGCTTGGAATAAATAATTCTCTCTCTCCCTTGCTTTGCCCCTCCCACAGTTGCACATGTGCTCTCTTTTCCAAAATAAACATTTTTTTTTAAATAAAAGAAAAAACTGAAGAGCTGAAAAGGATTCAAAAGAAAATGAGAAATACAGGAGATGGGCAAAGAAAATCCAACCTAAATATAACAATAAGCCCCCAAAAAGAAAAATAATGGGAAGAAAACAAATACTAAGAACTGAAATTCAAGAAAACCTTACTGAGGCAGGACTACTTCTGGTGTTTTTGAGGACTAGTAAAGAGGCCAGTGAGATCTGAGGGCAGTAAGTAAGGAAGAAAGCAGCGAGAGATGAGTTGAGGGGTATGGAGAAGACAGATCATGTATAACCTTGAAGGCCATGTTCAAGACTTAGAATTTTATATGAAATGTGTTTGTAAAGTGCTGGAGAGTGAGAGTTGTAACATTTACATTTCAGAAAAAGAACTCTCACTGCTGTATGAACTTTAAAAGGAAAAAAGGCATGAGAAAGACACTTAAACATTTTAAATAAGTGGTCTGAAAGCATAATACAGGAAAATAAAATCTAATACTGCATCAGCCTAAGATAAATGTAGTTTTAATAAAAGCACAAAAAGCTAGAAATGTTTCTTACTTTCCAAATATCTAAAATCTAGCCCCTACCTGAGATTTTTAATTTTTATTTAGGTAACACACGCAATTAGCCCTCCCTGTCAATCACTTCCATTTCTTTCCAGAGTCCCTATTCTTGGATTTCCTTGATGTGCCCAGCAGAGTGCAAAACAGAGTAATAGCCTTAATAAGACTTTACAATCTATGAAAGCTAATTCTGAAAATAATTCTTAGAATACACAGTCTATGAATATTCCACCCATTCTCAAAATGAAATAAAGGCTATTCAATTAGTTCTGATGCAGAAAAAGATGCTTATACCTGTCTTTCTCTGATCCTGGGACAGTACCCGTATTGGTAGATCCAGGCACAGAAGCAATAGGGGTGCCAACAGTTCGAAGATTCTGGATTACAGATGACAAAAACTGCTGGCTAGCACTTTCATACAAGTCAAAACAAATCTGATAAGCCATCAGGAGGTTGTCTTCCTTGACCAGTTTTTCTAAGATATCACTCACGGCCTGAGGATCATCTAAGAAAATTAAGCACTGAAATGCAGATAAAGAATAATTACATAATTGAAAACCGTGTCTACAAGATACTTAGAGACTGACAAACAGTTGGTAATAATGTAGGAAACCTGAAAATAGAAGCACAGGCAAACTGGGGCAAATAAATTGTTCCAGCACTCCATTTCTTTCTTTTTAACAAAAAATTAATTTTTAAATTTAATTCCAGTGTTAGCACTCTATTTCTGATCCTTGCACTAGACAAAGTTTTCCTGAAAATAGTGTCTGCCTTCCATAAGAAAACCCATACAGATTGTACTAACAGCTCCTAATATTGTGCCTGGCAATTAGCAGTACTCAATGAGTGATGGGTAAATAAATCTTGGATTCTTCAAATCTTATCTGCATTTAATTATCAAGTGCTCCTTAATTTGAATTTTCTGCTTAACCATAAATTGTAGGAGTCATTCATTCATTTAACACACATTGTATAGTGCTGGGCCAGAAAAAGAGGCACTGAAATGACCATTTTGAAGTATTTCTCTAATCACTCTTACAATGTCATAGGTTTTAGCAAAATTATCTAATAATTTTAGGATTTTTTGAAAGAATTCAATTAAAATTTCTTTGTTCCCTTAAAGTAGCAAATAACTAATTTCAAAATGGGCACATTAACCAAAGTTATTACAAATTAAGAATGGAAATAATGGAGGAGCACCTAGGTGGCTCAGTCATTTAAGCATCTGACTCTAGAGCTCAGCCCAGGTCTTGATCTCAGGGTCCGGAGTTCAAGCCCTATGTTGGGCTCTGTACTGGGCATGGAGCCTACTTAAAAAAAAAAAAAAAAAAGAAAGAAAGAAAAGGAAATAATGGGGCGCTTGGGTGGCGCAGCGGTAAAGCATCTGACTTTGGCTAAGGTCATGATCTCACGGTTCTTGAGTTCACACCCTGTGTCGGGCTCTGTGCTTATTAGCTTGGAGTCTGGAGCCTCCTTTGGATTCTATGTCTCCCTCTCTCTTTGCTCGTCCCCAGCTGGTGCTCTATCTCTCTCACTTTCAAAAATAAACACTTAAAAACTGAAATACACAGGTGAGCAGAAGACTACTGTTTTTCATGTAAGTTTTAAAACACAATTATTCAAAAACAAACAAAGAAAACCTATTTAAACCTACTTCAAAGTAAACAAAACTCCAAAAAGCTATACAGAGAAAACTGAAAGGAAATACACTTAAATGTTGCCGTTGGGTAATATAAATGATTCTGCCAGCTTTTTCTGTGTTTCAAACTTGCTTCAAAAAGCATTTTAAAAAGGATGCATTACTCTAAATTTTAAAAATGTATAGATGATGAAAATATATGAGAACACATTATAGTGAAAAAGTAACAAAATCTGTGATAAAATGTTATGCTCTAAGCAGAATACAAAAATTTATACAGTATAACTGTTAAAAAGAAAACTCATGTGCTTCCAATCAATAAAATACAAGGTAGCTATTAAAAAGACATGTGCTAATGAGTGAAAGAAAAATGTCTATGCTTTATCTTTGAAAAAAGGCCCAGGGAAAGGGAAAGATACACTTTTCATTTTCCGGACCATCTGAAGTTTTTAAAAATGTGCAAGCAAATTCATACATGAGAAGGGCCGCCTGGCTGGCTCAGTCAGGGAAGTGTGCAGCTCTTGATCTCGGGATCAGGAGTTTGAGCCCGCACTGGATGAAGAGATCACTTAAAAATAAAATCCTTAAAAAAATTTTTCATACATGAAAAGAGATAAAATATACCCAAATGTGTTGGTTGTGTTTGGGTAATAAAACCAGAGATCATTTACCTGAAATTCTTTTTAGAATGACACAACATAGGTACTGTTTTTACCTTTTCTTCTACCTTTTATTTTTTTTAACCTAGTTTTCAAAATTTCCTTAAATCTGTGGAATACTTTCAAAATGAAAAAGAATACAGGAGTGCCTGGGTGGCTCAGTCAGTTAAACATCTAACTTCACTTTGGCTCAGGTCATGATCTCACAATTCTGTGCTGTCCGCATAGAGCCTGCTTGGGATTCTCTTTCTCCCTCTCTCTGTCCCTCCTCTGCCTGCACATGCACGTCCTGTTTCTCAAAATAAATAAATAAACATTAAAAAAAAATACATAGAATGCATTGTAACAAAAGTTTTTTAGTTTTTTAAAATTCAGTTTCTTATCAGTAAAAGGAAATATAAGTGTATACCTTATGAGCTATTGTGAAAATCAACTGGGATACATGTATGAAACCATTACAGTAACATAAAGTAATGTAATGTAGTAAGGCCTAGCCCAGCAATGCAGCATAAAGTAGTGCGACGTAAGGTAAGGTCACATAAGTAATACAATGTAATGTAAGTACCTGACAAACATTGATGAAATCGGGTTTTTCCAAGTTCATGTAGATTTTCACTAGAACTCTTAGTACCTTATTCCGAAACTGTTTATTCTGCATCAAAGACATGCAGAGCTTGAGGCTATAGGCTAGCATTCCTGGGACATCATTCTGAAAGAGATAAATTAAAGATATATCATTATCTTGTTAACGAAGCACTATGTTTATTTGGAAATCAAATTATTTTAATCTATGTTCTTTAGTTATTTAAAGCAGCCAGGATTTATTTGTTACTTAAATAACAAAACTTAAAAATAACCATTTTAGGGGATGCCTGGATAGCTCAGTTGGAAAAGCATGCAACTCTTGATCTCAGGGTCATGAGTTTGAGTCCATGATGGGTACAGAGATTGATAAATAAAACTTAAAAAAATAATAACCGTTTTTAGGAGTGCCTAAAACTTAATTGGTTTAGCCAGTTAAGTATCCAACTCTTGATTTTAGCTTGGGTCATGATCTCAAGGTTCATGGATCAAGCCCTACAATAGGCTCTATGCTGATAGCATGGAGCCTGCTTAGGATTCTCTCCCCTTCCCAATCTCTCTCTCTCTCTCTCTCTCTCTGCCCCTTCCTGGAGCTCTCTCACACATGTATGCACGTACTCTCAAAATAAACTTTAAAAAAGTTTAAAAAATTAAAAAATAACCGCTTTAGATAGAAATCTTAAAAGAAAATTACCTATTCCCCTGTTTTCATGAAAAAAAGGGTTGAAAACAATATTTAATGATCATGCTGAATCCTCACGACGTGAACACAGTACCTGATAATAGTGTATTATTAATTATTATAAAAGATATATACAACTGTCCATATGCCAAATGGCTATGTTTTTCCGTTGTGTCTACTGAAGTCCTTCATCCTTCATGTCTTACTGTCTATACTTGATAGCCAGGAACATAGTATGGTAGACTCGTTTTCCAGTTCTGAATGACTCAAGCTTTGAGTGCTGTGACATCTAGCTGGTGTTCTCCCTGAATAAATTTTGACTCCAGCCTATGTATATCTTGTGGTTCTCCTAAGCATGTTCAATACCTGAGATACCAACCTATAAAAGTCCTTCAACATAAATAAGCACATTGAAGAGCTACAGGAGTTATTTCTCCAAAAGTAAGTTGTAACCTATCAGTGCATAATGAAATCAACTTACTAGGACCAGCATTTCTTATGAAATACAATTTAAAAATAGAGTTGGGGGGTCTGGGAGGCTCAGTCGGTTAAACGTCTGACTTTAGCTCTCATGGACTGTCAATTCAAGCCCCACATCAGGCTCTCTGCTGTCAGCACAGAGCCAGTTTCCGATCTTCTGTCCCTTTCTCTACTCCTCCCCGGCTCTCTCAAAAAGAAACATTTAAAAATATATATATACCAGAATTATATCGTAAGTAGTAAAAGTAGGTACTGTTTCATAAATCTTGTTATATCCATATGTATATGTGCACTGGGATCCAAAGTAAGGTGCATTTCTTACTCTGTTCTTGTTTTGAACATTTGTCACCCTTTTATTTTATATTTTTACTTGCTCAACTACCTATTCCCCTAATGGTTTGTTCCATTTGGGCAGGAACTTTGTTGGTCTTGTTTGCCAC
The DNA here is from genome assembly GCA_030068075.1 of Paguma larvata. Lineage (NCBI taxonomy): Eukaryota > Metazoa > Chordata > Mammalia > Carnivora > Viverridae > Paguma > Paguma larvata. The sequence goes on from CM057825.1 coordinate 8,447,097, forward strand.
TACATCTCCAAAGCCTAGAACAGTGTCTGAAATATAGTAGACAGTCAAAAAATATTTGTTGAGTGAATTCTATTCACATGAAGACAAGGAGAGGCTACAATTGCACAAAAATGAAACGCAGCATAAAACAAGGTCCAATTCTACCACATTAGGTTGCTCATTCATTTACTTGTTTAAACAAATCCTATCACTTCTGCTAAACACCGCCTCTGGCTTTGGAGACACAGTGATGAATAAGGCACAAAATACCTGCCCTTATGGAAGTTATAATCTGGTGGCAAAGATAGATGTCAACCATGAGCTAACGCAATTAATCACTATAATAGTAAACCCTATGAAAAAATACAGGCTCCAAGAGATTAATAAAAGAATTGGACCTCGTCTGCAGTAGGGGTTGAGGAGGTATGGGTACCGGGAATCGATGGGCCTATAAACAAATGACAGTTGAGCTAAACTCTGTACCTTGTACAGGAATAAAGCAGGTCAAGAAAGGAAAGAATATTTTTGGCAGAGGCAATATTTCTGGTAAGGAGAATGGGGCAGGGTACATCTAAGACCTAAGGTGAGGTTAAACTGGCTGGAGGATAGCAGCCAGCTCATGGAGACAGGTGATCAGGCAGGCAAAGTGGGCATAAAGATCAATGCCCATTTAACTCAGTCTTACACCTTCCTGACCACTTCTTACACTAACTTACTACAACTGTTATAATTATTGCAAAATACCCCCAAACAAGGATCCGGTCTGTAGTCTTAACCATAATAAATGCATTAAAATGGTTTATTAGTACAGTCTTCTTAAGAAGGGTAGGATAATGAAAAACAACTGCCCTATGCAAGACTTCAAAGGAATGAATGTGATAAGATAAAAGCAGGTATCTGATGACCACGAAACATAGCCGAGGTTCATATACATATATACACAAAAATAAAACATTTGGTTAAAAAGCATCTTATTATTTCTAAACTAGATTTTCTTTTCACTACCTTTGAGGTTTTTAGTTTTAATAACTTGCTTTGCTGATTCTCCATTAACAACAGTCTGTAAAATCACATCATCTACCTACCGACTCCAATATAGTCTTCTCAAAGACGTCCAGTCTTCTTGTCTCCAGAGCAATCCCAATAGCTTGCTTATACTTGTGATCATCTAGACATCGCTGGAACATTTTATTTACAATTCCTTCTAATCTCTGGTCAATTGGTTTTTTTTCTCCTTCTGGCAAATCTGCATTTTCCACACATTGTTTGGTGTAGTGATCAATGCATTTTGCTATGAAGAAAATAAAATAAAATGATGAATCACCTTATAAACAGGACTAAACTATAGAAAAGACAAATGCCTACATTCATAATCATAAAAACTTACAGGATAACTATAGAATAAGCAAATTTCAACACTTACGGGAAATAATACAATAATAAGCAAATTTCAAAATTTTAAATTCTAGAAGATATACATTCAGGTTAATATTGTTCCCTTCATAAGTTATACTGGAGAGCTTACAAACTAATTCCAATAAGGCTGATGTTATTCAATATATCTCTATCTTGTTACTATATTTTAACCAAAATTATACTCCTCAACTTGACTGTTGCTGAATAGACAGAATTGGCTACAAGTGCTCTTTCACTTTCAAAAATAAAGATCTGCCATCCTTGAGGATATTAAAAAAGACCTATTGTAACAATTATCACAGAGCCAGAAATTACTAGACTTCTTCACATCAGTAAAACTATTAGTTCACTGACAGTTGAGACCATGTCTAAGTCATCTTCCTAATAAATATAATGGTGGGGATGCCTGGGTGGCTCAGCCAGTTAAGCATCCGACTCTGGATTTCGGCTCAGGTCACGATCTCAGTCTGTGAATTCGAGCCCCATGTCGGGCTCTGCATTGGCAGGTCGGAGGTTGCTTGGGATTCTCTTTCTCTCTCTTTCTACCCCTTATCTATTCTTTCTCTCAAAATAAATAAAACTTAAAAATAAAAACACGAATGCAGAATTCTAACATCAGAGACATGTGGAAGTATCCCTTTGGACCACCAAGTGCAGCACTTCCCAATTTCTGAAAAATACCAAATCTCTCTTTTTAAGGGTTCAGGTGAATAATGCAGATCTCTTCTAAATCAGCAAATTCAAAAAAATACCTATACTGCACACTCCTGAGAACACACACCCTTGGGCTCTCTAGAACTATGATCGAAAGCTTGATTGAAAGACTTGCCTGAAGGGTATGCAGTCCTTTTTCCATCTACAAGATCAGTTTCCAAATGTTTTTTAAAGTGACACATCTTTGAACAAAACCTTACATAGTTACAGTTCAATTTACAAGATAGAAAGCCTAAAGCCTTGCCAGTAGCTTACCCACCACTTCAAAAACAAAGCCACAAATGAGAAAATGATGGTTTCTAGTAGAAAGAGTAGGACTCTGAAGTGAGTAAGCCTCAGTTTTAAATTCTGACCCTTCTATTTAATAGCCCTGTGTCTTTATCATCTTGAAAGCCGAGTTTTTTCATTTGTAAAACAGGGATAGCACCTTCCTCGCAGGGGAGCTGTGGAACAAACCAAGCCATGAAGAACAAGTGGCACAGTGTCTGGCACAATGGGGACAGTCAATAATGGTTTCTGGCATTAGAAACAACTCTATAAATTGCTGTCATTTAAATTTGTTACTCATAATAATTTGACTGAACTTTTTCATGTTACAGAATGTTCATTAGCGTAGCAATAACCATAAGCTAAGATAACTATCTTTGTGTTGATTAGGAAGTTTCTGAATAACTTCTCAGATTCGTTCTTAAAATGTTTTGTGAGGTGAGCATCTTCATTATTACTGTTACTAATGTTACTGGTCGTTATGTCAAAAGATAATAAAGCACAAAATTGGAAGGGAGATCTAAAAACTTGGCTTGTTTATGAGATTATAAGACTATAAACTTCCAATTAAAATTAAATTTGGCAGGGTGCCTAGGTGGCTCAGTCAGTTAAACATCTGACTCCCAGTTGTGGGTCAGGTCATGATCTCAATCTATGAGATCAAGCCCTGTGTCAGGTTCTGCTTGGGATTCTCTCCTTCCCTCTGTCTCTCTGCTGTTCCTCTGCTCTTGCTCTCCCTCACTCTCTCAAAATAAATAAACTTAAAAAAAAAAGATTAAAAATTAAATTTCACAAGAGCAAGAATTTGGAAAAATAAATGTTATGTGCGCTACAGCAAGAAAGAAGCTGACAAGATAAAGCCTTACCAGATGGAAAATAATTACCTATAATAGTCTCCACGTATTCAGAGTTATCATTGACATTGAAGAGGTCACCAGCTCCAAGTGCATAATTCAGAGATTCCTCAAAAGCCCCAAGGTGATAAAATACTTTAGATGCCACTAAGGCCGCAAACTGCCGACTCCGGAAACCTTCATCTTCATACAAAACTTCTCTGAAAGAAATTAGGAAGTATAGGCCTAGCTTAGACTGTGGTTTTCCTTAAAAATCGCAAATCTAAATATATTTAGTAACAACAAATTTCTAAATGAATTAATAAGCCACATGACCCACATCCACAGAGATTAGTTGATCTACTTTAATCCAATTTATAGAAATAAAATAATTTCTTACATTTTATCTACAGACTCAGAAATTTCTGCCCAGAAATCATTGACAACTGCATTCAATTTGTGTAGTGCAAATTCCTGTAGAAGATAAAACCAAAATTCAATTTTGAGAGAGACTTACAATTACATTTTCTTAAAAAAAAGTTTCCGATAAATCAGTGGCCAAATTCTCAGTCATATTTACTAAAATTTTCAAACTATGACACATACAAAAATTTACTGACTTATGTTGTCTCTTAGGTCTACATATTTCCTCAGTTTTTTGATCATAAAACATCAGACTAGCCATTGGTCATTCCTTATCACGATGAATATTTTTCTTCTCTGTATATACAAAGTTGATTACAAGTGTGGATATAAATGAATTCAAGTGTGTAGAACCTCTTTACCTACGTTCCAAATTTCAAATAAAAATAATTTAAGAATATGTGATACATGAGAAATAATTTTTTGCGCTTTTCTTTGATAAAGAACCAAGGGTGGGGGAGTGTTCTGGTGCCATATTGAGAAGTATTTACCTTAGCTGCATTAAACTCTAGGGAAGATGAACTGCTATTGCCAAAATACTGTCTTTTGGGGCTAAATATGAATGGGTATAGACTGGGTAAGATGGCTATTTTAAATGACGGAAAATACACAAATATCACTATATCCAAAGAGTTTCACAACACTCCTATAAAACCCAGTTAATTTTTCTTCAACTCCTACCTTAAGCTGTGGTTCTTCCTCATCCAGAAGAGAAATAATTCCAGCTAGAAGACAAAAGGTTTATGATGATCATGAAGTACATGCTAAGACAGAGCTACTGCTTAGTCAAAAATATATCACAGTTTGAAAAAGTAAGTATTTTTTGAGGAGTGACTTCACCACAAGAATGATTATTTTTCTTTATAACTGTAAATGCTTACGTTTTGAAGTTTAAGAATTACATTATCAAACCCTTATGACACCACATATATCACATTATTTGCCAAATTCGATAGTTTTCTGAATGTGGTCCTTGCATCCGCACCATCAGCATTACCTGGGAACTTGTTAAAAATGCAAATTCTTGGCCCCGTTCCAGATCTACTAAATCAGAAATTGTGGAAATGGGGTCCGGTTATGGGGCCACAAGTTTTCCTTGAGATACTGATAATATAGTTTGATAATCACTGGCCTCGTTTACTGATCAAAACAGGAAACCTTCCCCGACAATTTTAGACGAAACTTATTCACACAAAATAAATCGACAGTTATAAAATTATTTACGAAACAAAGAAGAGTCATCAACTCAACAGGGTAAAATATATGAATTATTTCAAGGCACCTCCTTTTTATCACAAGTAACCGAGATGTTAAATGATGACCAATTTTACTTGTTCTGACTTCCAAGTACCCAAGCAGAGTTTCCCACATGACCTTGAAGTGTTAACACTAACACTGGAGAGTAAAGGAAGCCACTAGTTCTCCAAAAGAATACACCGTGAAATACAGTCATACGTCAAAAGGATTATTAGAAAAAATATATAGGAAATTAGACCACAAAGAAATGGTCTCTCAGATATATGTTTTCCATGGAGGTCTTAAAATCATTCTGGAACACTGAGTTGAAACTGTGAGTTGATGAAAGTTGATCAAGACAACTTTACTTAGGGGATGCTGCCATTTTTAATTGGGGTCGGTTTGCCAAACAGCTCCAGCAGTCTTTAGAGAGCCACACAGGAAAGGATACAAAATTTAGGCAACACAATCACACCGTGGAGCTGGCGAGGTCAGACTGCTATTCTAAAAGCACACAAGCAGACGGAAATAAGTTCTTGGTACTCTAGTTTTGGAGGACGAGTCTGGAATAGAGGCTAAACTGACAGATGGAGAGAAAACAAATGAAAAACTCTAACGGGTGGGATCGTGAACTAGTGATGTGGAATAGCTGATAGACAAGAATGCTTTAAATGTGGAAAGATCATGAGCAGAACACTTCATCCACATACTAAAAATGCTACCCACTGCCTAGCATCGATCAACGATGTGCCTGAACTGGTTTTACCAAAAGAGGGGACGAATTTTTACACTCTCCTGTTTGGTGTCACTTATGACTAATTTGTTAATGGTTATCCTGGCTGAGAAGCACAGCCTTTGTTCACGGGACACAACTAAGTCGAATACCCTACACTCCACACACAAATACTTCTCATCTTAAAAACAGAACAGACTGCTCCTCTGGGCACAAGGAATGTGAGAAGTTCAGCATGCTAGAAAAATCTCTTCTGCCGAAATAAAAAGTAAGTAGGTATTATGTAACTTATCCAATCAGTTTATAGAAATCTTCCGATGAGATTTATAAATACTGAAGAATGTTCCAGTGGAAACCGCTTAAAAGTTGAAGTGGCTGTCTCCAGGGTTGAAGAGGAAAGAGGAGTGGGAGGCTACTGTTTTAAAGCTTTTTAGCAAAATTTCTCTTTCTGTGCCTATTACGTTAACAAAAAACAACACTCAATCTCCCCTCTCTCTCCTGTAACCACCTATCTCTCTCTCCACTCCCTTTCTCTGCCAAATCTTTTGAAAAATGGGAACAATACACATTCACCTCTCATTCACCACTGCGTTCTTAGAGCCTCGCAAGTGAGAAGGGAACAAATGAACAAATAAACTGGTGAATCCACACCAGAACCACGAGGCCTGTTTAGCACCTGGGACAGATCCTAAGCCACTGTGAGCCAAAGGACAGGAAATGAGGTGACAAAAGGTTTGGAGAAGCTAAGTAATCCAGTAAACATAACAAATGACAATAACACACACACACTCACCACAGTGTATCACCAGTCTCAGAGGAGGACCTCAAAGGTCGTTATTCTTGCCACCCCCAAAAGATTTACATTCTTTCCATTATATTCCCACCAAGTGCTTTTTCAGACTCTAAAATACATTAGGGATTGATTTATTGATTTGATTAGCTGACTAGTGATTTCTTCATTCGAGACATACTTGTGAACCTCTGCCATCTGCCTGATGGCGCTCTAAGAATTTTGAAAACGATTTTGTCGCCCCAAAACTGAACCAGAGAGAAAGACAGCCGTCAGCTAAGTAAACAAAGTAATCACAGGACTGTGATGAAGGGAGGGGACAGCTGAGGGGAAGAGAGGCAGGCAACATGTTTTAACAGAACGATCAGAAAGACTAACATTCGAACTGAGACTAAAGATGGAGAAGCTAGGGAAAACTTGAGGAAAAAGAGAACGTGCAAGGGTCCTGAGGTAGTAGAGAAACTGACATATTCAAGGAACAGTAGGCCAGTAGATCAGGATGTAATTGAGTGAAGAAGAGAGTAGTGTAAGACAAAGCATCCAATCACGTAAGTCTCCGGTTACAAGACTGGATTTGGTTCTCAACACAATCGAAATCACCAGAGATTTAAAGAAAAAAAAAAAAAAGAAAAAATGATATTATGTGATTAAAGTTTGAAAAAAAAAATACTCTGACTACAACAAGAATGGATTTTGCGCCAAAATACAAATGGCAAGAGACATCAAGCTGCTTTTATCTTTAGAGAGCGGGGACTGGAAAAACTCTTCCCTACTCGAACTAAAATTTATCTCATTTGCACTTTGGGGCAAAAGTCTGATTCCAGGTACAGGCGACAGCTCTTGAAGTCTTTGAAAGGAACTATTATGTCTCTCGGGTCTCCACCAATTTGTTTACGCAGTCCTCACAAATGTATGGTTTTGAGCTCCCTAAAAGGTCTTCTGATCACCCATCTGTTTACAACAAAATGCTTGACGGACAAACGCAGATAAAACAGGACGAGAAAAGGGTGTGGAAGCAGGCAGGCAAAACGAAAAAAAAAAAAACAAAACAAACCACCAAGGCTGTGGACAGCTATATGCAAATCAATCCGTAGTAGGAGGTTAAAAATCGCCACTTGATCTGTCCTGTTTATCCCATTTCCAATGTCATTACCCGAATCTACATATACAACGTTCAGTGTATGAAGCCTGCTCCGCACACCCGTGAATTCTTTCTTCAATGCAGAGTATTTACTAAGCACCTAGTCTCCAAACCATAGATAGATTCTCGATATAAAGCTGTCTCCGGGTGTCGTCTTCACCGAACACAAAAGCTCTCGGGGCGTTTTGACTGAATACTCTTGGAATAGGCCCAGAAACACCCCGCCTCAAACGCAGTGTCAGGAGAATGGGGCCAGAGCACTTGTGTAGTAGCGAGGCCGCCTTATCGGACGGCACAGGACGGCCATCCCACCCGAAGCACCTGCGGGGAAGCCCTGGGTTCCGACGGCCGCACAGGGCCAACTTCGGGAGGAGCAGAAGTAGGAACCGCCACCGCCCCTGGGTCGGAGAAGGGCCCAGGTAGGTCTTCGGGTCCCGGCACGGGGGTGTAACTGGGGAGGGATGCCCAGGCGGCCGAGCGGGCGCGATTCCCCCGAACCGGACGGGGGACGCGGGGCCGTCAGAGAGGCCGGACCAGACTGCCAGCCCCCGGCCCGGGGGTGGGCCGTGGGCAGCGAGGGGCCGCGCGGGCCGGCGCTCCGCCGGGAGGTGCCCAGTCACCGGCCCTGACTCAGCTAAAAGCCGGCGTGGCGGCTCCTCCCTTTCGGCGCCGGCTGCGGTCGCACTCACCAGCTGAGGTGATCATGGCTGCGTCCCGCACAGGCCTGCCTGCTCGCTCGCCGTGCCGGCCGTGCCGTCTATCTGTCAGCTCCGGGCCCGTCCACTCCGCCGCGCCTGCTCGCTCTCCCGGTGCGCTGCTCAGTCAGTAGCCTCCTCAGGCCGCCGGCTCGCTTCTCTTCCAGGACCCCGCCCGCTCCGGGGCTGCCCGCTGCCCCGCCTGCTGCTCGGCTAGAATTCTCCGCCGGCCTGCGGTTTTCTGCACCCCGACCGCTGCCCTGGCCTTTGCTGAAGGGTGCACGGAGAGCTCCATGTTTTCTCTAACCCTCCTCGAGGTTCAGCGCTTCTTCTGGGACGATGCAACTACTGCGCACCTGCGATCAGGCTTCAGAACAGCCACCCCCAGAAAGAGGACCCCACCATCACCCGCCATTGCTCAGAGAAATAGTGTTGCGGGAAGGTGCTCGCGATGCTCGCAGCGCCACCTGCTGCCTGGGCAGTCTCTCTGCAGCATCCATCCCAGCCAAACCTTTGACAGTAGGGCAAAGAGCGTTTTCTTAGAGAAATGGTTTCAAAGTTGTTGTTTTTTTTTAATGTTTATTTATTTTTGAGAGAGAGAGACAGACAAGTGCAAGTAGGGTAGGGGCAGAGATAAAGGGAGACACAGAATTCAAAGTAGGCTCCAGGCTCTGAGCTGTCAGAGCCTGACTTGGGGCTGGAACTCACAAACTCTGAGATAATGATCTGAGCCAAGTCGAGGAAGTCGCGGATGCTTAACCGACTGAGCCACCCAGGTGCCGCGAGTTTCAAAAGTTTTTAAAAAGCAGAATCCGTCTTCAAAAGAAATTCTCACATAAATGCTTTATCATAATGAACCCCTAAGTAATCACTGGTTTATAATAAAATTGAACAATGAGAATTTTTGTTTTACATTTGGAATCATTAATACACTACGTTGTTTAATAGAAGTGTAAAGAAATATACAGTGAAAATGTCCCAAAGGGAAAAAAAAAAAAGCTTTCCATTCTTGCCTTCCACCTGCCTACTTCTTTCCTCTGATAACAACAGGTTCTCGGTTTTTCATATCTCTAATTTGAAACGGCAGTCGTGTCTCCATTCGCAGTCGTAAACCAGCCTCAATAACCAATTTACTTCAATAGCCAGTACTGAGAAAGCCTTGACAAAGATTAAAGACAGATGGTGGCGTTTTTAAGTCACTTGCCTTGCACCGTCAAGCTACTCATCGTTTGGATAGCAATGACTACAGATTATTTCTGAAAGAAAAAAAATGAAGATGATTTCTGAGGCTTTGTCAAAACAATGGAACCTACTGCAACCTACTGCACAAGCAATATCTTCCGGTTGAATTAAAATTTGCTTGATAACACATTGGGGTGTATGTGTGAATTTTTTAAAATTAGTATTCTTAAGCTAAGCTTGTTAAAATGTATCAAGTATCACTATGCAACACTTTCCAAGAACCTATAGCTCAGGTTGAAAGGCACTCACTCCCCTGGGGAGTGTGCACAGAAAATAAGGATGCACAGATGTCGGGGAGTATCATTTTACAGATGCATTTTGGCCAATCCCTCATATAAAGACACTCGTATGCCTGAAACTTCTAGAGAAATCGCAAATGGGAACAGGCGATGTAAAGGAGTGAAGCAGTCTAACACTAGGTCGGCATGGTGTGAATGGCAACTAACAGTGTCAGGGAGGCAGGAGGGGGCGGTGATGACTCTCCCAACATGAAGAATGAGTGTCCCATTGAAAGAGAGCAGTGGCCACTCGGCCCCTGCGGTGTTGCTGTGCAAAAATGTAGGACTGCTGTTGTGAAGGCTTATGATTTTCCCAAGAAAAGCCAGAAATCAGAATTTCATATGAAATCTTCTGAGTTTTCAATGGTGGTAACTTGGCGGGGCACCTGAGTGGCTCAGTCGGTTAAGTGTCCGAGTCTTGGTTTCAGCCCAGGTCATGATCCCACTGTTTGTGGGCTTGAGCCGCACGCTGGGCTCTGCGCTGACAGCGCAGAGCCTGCTTGGGATTCTCTCTCTCTCCCTCTCTGCCCCTCCCCTGTTCATGTGCGTGCTCTCTCTCTCAAAATAAATTTTAAAAAATTGTTTTTTAATTTTAAAAAATGGCGGTAACTTGGGTGAATGGGTGAAGGTAGTAGTCAAAAGGTACAACCCTCCACTTACAAGATAAATAGGTCTATTCACCAGAAACTAATGTATAGTTCTGTGTCGACTATACTTCCATTTTAAAAAAAGGCCTGGGGACGTAACAGCATGGTGACTATAGTTAATGATATCATGTTGTATATATGAAAGCTGCTAAGAGAGAAAGTCTTTAAAGTTCGAATCATGAGAAAAAAATTATAGTGATACACCAATGGATGGTAACTAAACTTAGTATGACAAACATTTGCCCATATACATGCATACCAAGTCATTATGTTGTATACCTAAAACTAACACAATGTTACATGTCAGTTATAGCTCAATAAAAAAAAATAAATGCTGGCAACTAATTCAACATGTTTTAAGACAAGAGGAGGGGCGCCTGGGTGGCTCGGTCAGTTGAGTGTCCGTCCGACTCTTGATTTCGAGTCGGGTCATGATCTCACAGTGGTGAGATCCAGCCCCATGTTGGGCTCTGCACTGGGGCATGAAGCCTGCTTAAGATTCTCTCTCCCTCTCCCTCTGCTCCCCACCCATCTCTCAAAACAAAACGAACAAAAGAAAACAACAATGAAGAGGAGGTCAGCGACCACCTCTGCTCTTCAAAGAGGAGAAATGCCCTACGGAGGACAATCGTGTCTCTGGCTTGGATACTGGGCTTGAGGCCGCCGCCCCCTCGCCTGAGCCCTGTGGGAACCCTGTGAGGCGCCCCCTCCCTTCTTGGGGATTCTGCTCTTCCACCTAGACAGCCGTCCCAGGCCTTCGGTTTCTTCCTCTCCATTCGACTGTGCCTTCTTTACAGCGATCTTTCCAAAACTCAACTCTGACCACTGCCTCTGCTCCTTGAAACCCTCAGCCCTCACCCCGAGCTGTATTCTTATGCTTCGTTCTTCTGAGTTTCGTCCATAGCCTTTGTCTCATTGCCCATTCTCCCCGTGAGAGATCAATGCCTCCCATCGCTACGGACAAAGTGGTGGCTCCTAAAATGTACCCCTGCATGCCTGCCCTCGGTCCCCGACTCCAGATTCACACACACCGTACCTCTCCGCAAGATACTCCTTAACTCAGCAACCTCAAAGCTCCATCCGCGTCTCCTGCCTTGATCTCAGTGGGGTGAAGGGCACCCAACAGCTCCTGCAGCGGGGCCCTGGGAAGCACACTTGACCGTTCGCTCCCCCTCCCCCGGTCTGTACCGGATCTGGTCTGCCTAGTGTCTCTCACATTCGCGCAGCTCCATTTCCCGACACTCTCAGCTCCCCCTCTTCTTTCCTGGCTGCAACAGCTTCCAACAGCTGTGACTTCCTGCTTACCGGCTCATGAGTCCCCAGTCCATTCTTCACAGCCAGCCCTGATTACAATCGAAAACAAGGAAGACAAGGACTCTCTCCTCCAAGACTTGCACCCAACCCTGCGTACCCTCAGTCTTTATGTCCCAGAGTGGCCATGCAGCCATGCACCTGGTCTCTGACGTTGGTACTCGCTCTTCCCCCTGTCTTCCTCTCCCTCTCCCCCTCAGCTAACAGGCAGCTCCTCCTCCAGGTAGGCCTTCTTGACCACTCCACTATGTGTTCTCTTACAGACTTTACCTCAGTGAGTATCCTGTCTCCTCGCCCTTGTCCCAACTGGACTAGGACCTTCTCGAGGGACCGAGCTACATCTTTTTCATCTCAGTATCCCCTATGGTAACTAGCACAGTGTTAGGCACACAGTAGGTGCTCAATAAATGTTTGTTGAATGAATGGACGAACGTAGGGTCAGTTAGTTGTCGGCACAATGCTAGAACTCTCACCTATGTCTCTCAAACCCTTGCCCTCTCCAAGATTTTTTTTAAGTGTATTTATTTATTTTGAGAGAGAGCGAGCAGGGGAGGGGCAGCGAGAGAGGAAGAGAGAGAGAATCCCAAGCAGGCTCAGTGCTGCCAGTGCAGTGGGCACGGGGCTCAAATCCATGAACCATGAGATCATGACCAGAGCCGAAATCAAGAGTCTGATGCTTAATCAACTGAGCCACCCAGGCTCCCATCCCTCTCCAAGATTTGAAAATGAGATGTATTTATCTTCAAAGAAGTTTGAGGACATACTAAAATCACAGAAATAATTCTTACCCAGGGCTCTGCTCCTAAACCACTACCTCCCTCCAAATTTAGGAGTGACACAACAGTTCTCAAAGCCCAAACAAGGCCATCTGTGGGCTCACACAGGTATCGGCCTGGCCAGGGTCTCTGTCAAGGTGAAGGGAGGAAACCAGAGCCTGTGCTTCCTCTGCCAGCGTGCCCACCTCACTGAGGGTTCGGTACCACGCACTTCCCTGACCGGCGCGGCGCCCTCTGGTGGCCACCGTGCTCCCCAGAAGGCGGAAAACTCGCCTACGGGCGAGACCCTGTGACCATCCACATCCCCCACTCCCCGCCACCCCGGCGCCCCGCCTCCTGCAATTTGACTCCTGGGTCTTAGGAGGGCTCGCTCCTGCCGAGAATCGGGCTTGATTGCTGGCTGAGCAGCAGCGTGATGAGTTGATCAGGGTAGGCGTCGGAGCCAGGAACAACAGGATCAAATCTCTGAGTTTTTGCCACTTAGCGGCGCTGTGGCGGTGGGGTCCATCGACCCCAGGCGGAGAGGGGACGGGTCCACCTGCCTGGCAGGGCCACTCGCGAGGGGTTGTGGGGGGTGTCCTCTAATGAAGGGTTTGGCACAGAGCAGTGCTCAGTGAACCTTAGGTCTTAACGTCCCAGGGCCTGGAGGTGAGGCTGCTGTCTGCTTCACGTCCGGCACGCATGCCACGTGCTTTTAGACTGAAGGCATTTGTTCACGCGAGCAGAAGCGTGAAACGCGGCGGGTGACGTGAGCCTCCGGTGGGCGGGTGCTCGGTGGGAGGGAAAGGCCTGGATGGGGCCAGAATCGCCCCGGGGGGACCGAGGCGCAGAGACCTGCAAAACTATCCGAGATGCTGAAATCTCTCCACCCTAGGGGGCCAATGTCCAGGAGGGCAACTCCTTTCCTGGGCAGCCAGAAAGCTGACAAGCCGGTGCCGTTCCTTGGCTGGGGGTCTGGGGGGATGGGGTGAGAAGAGCCACAGTGAACCCCCAAGACAGGTCTCCACCTTCCACTGTTCTCTAGACCCTTGCTTTTACATCCGGTCGCCACTAGGTGGCAGGTGCTATTGAGCCCTGGAAATGCGGCTCCTCAATCCAGGAGCTAAGTTTGAAATTAAATTTTATTTCATTTCATTGAAACTTAAAGACTGACTCCCAGATCACTTATGGGAAACTTTCAAGTATATTTGGAACAATATCAAGTATTTTGAACAAAAATTTAGTGTCTGAACGGAGATGTAAGTGTAAAACTCTCATAGAATTTCAAAGATGAAAATGTCTCCTTAAAATCTTTTTTTCTGTATTTAAGTTGAAACGATACTAATTTGGATATATTGGGATAAATAAAATATATTATTTACATTAATTTCATTGATTTTAGAACTATTTTTCTTTTCTTTTTTTTTTTCGAGTTTATTTTGAGAGAGAGAGAGAGAGGGCACTCATAAGCAGGGGAGGGGCAGAGAGAGGGGAAGAAAATCCCAAGCAGGCTCCATGATCAGGGCAGAGCCTGATTTGGGGCTCGACCTCACAAACCGTGGGATCGTGACCTGAGCCGAAATCAAGAGTTGAATATTTAACCAACTGCGCCACCCAGGGGCCCAGTTTTTATTTTTTCTCATGTGGCTACTAGAAAATCTAAACCTACAGATGTTCCTGATGCTAGGTTTCTTTTAGACAGGGCTGGTCTAGACCTATCCAGAAATCTTGTTTCCCTCTGACTTGCTATTCAGGCCCGGTTCCACACTTCGGTGCTGGCATGCGCTGGGCCAGACCAGACCGAGGGGCAGAGGCTAAGGGTGAGACGCACTCCCGTCAGGGAGCAAGGGGCTTGGAGAGTCTGCCCTGGCAGCCAAGAGCTCTGAGACAGTATACCTGGGACAGCAGGTGGTCAGGGTGAGAATAGACTGGAGTTGGGGAAATGATCTGAGACCTCATTAACCAGTGAGGGAGAGAAAGAACACAGGGTGACGAGACAGAGGCCCAGTGTTTGTAACCAGAACTCAAAACGAAGGCTTAACACACGGACTAAGTCCCTTACTACTCCAGAGGAGCGCAGAGCAGGATAGGAACAAGCCTCACGTGAGACTTAACGTCTGAACTCCTACCGGAGTGTCTCTGAATTTCCCTAGCCATGGAACGTGCAGCAGCCCTGGCTGGGGCGGGGGAGCTCAGGGAGGAAGCCAGATGGGGCTCTCGCCCTTGCCAAGCCCTGGACCCACAGTGGCCCTAGTGCCCAGCCCAACTTTGGACCCAAGCAATCCCACACCCTGGCCTCTTCGGTAGGTCTGTGAACCATGGCCTGGCCCGGTGAGTAGGCTCTGTTTCTGCTCCCGATTCGGCAGCCCCAAGTATAACACCACCAGAGGGCTCTGGCTCAGGGGCCAGAGGCATCTGAGGAATTCATGCAGGATCCTGGTCATCCACACTGCCTTGTACCTCTTCTTTCAACTCTAAGATTATACAAGCGACGGTCTGTCTCGACCCTTGATCCACTAACACACAAAACCAGGTCAGAAGGGGGTGGGTGCAGGATCTGGGTACAGAACAAAAGGCTCTCCCTACTGCTCTGGTTCTGTTTGCCATCCGAACAGGGCAAAGTGCAGGCCTCCTGGCTGCAGGGAACCCGGCTGCGCAGCGCAGTTCTGTTACACTTTGAAGTGTGGACGGCCGTCAGGTTAACATGGCCGCCATCACCTTTTCCAGGGAGGCCCTGGGTTCTCTGCCTGGGATAAGAGGGGCTTGTTTACAGCACACAGGTTTGGGGGCCCCGGCCCTCGGCCCCTTGGCAGTTTTGCCTTGTTTTTGGTTTGACAACCAAGGGATTCCTCCTGTGTGGCAAGTCTTGGAGACCAATCCTTTGAGAGGAAAGAAACCATGACACAAATGATAAAGGGCCTTCCGAGACTCAGGCGAGGCCGTTTGAGCTCATTAAACACGCTCACATGGGCGCACAAACACCCACATCCTGTTAAACACCAAGCCAAATGCTATCTTTTCAAAAATCTTGTTTCCAATATTTACTTTTCAGCTATAGATTTTCCAATTCTAGCCAATGGGGCGGTGGAGGCGTCACCCAGAGCAGGACTGGAAGTTTTTCGGGCCAGACTATTCCAGAAGTTCCTGCCCTTTGCCCAGACGCTCTGCTCCCAGAGGCCCTTGCCAGGAACACCTTATGAACATGGAAGGGAAGATCCATTCTGGGTTTGACTAGACAGCAGTGAGGTACCGTTTGGTTTTATTAGATATAAGGAATTATTGATTCAAGTCAGAAGCAGCACGATGACTGCCATATTAGAAGGATTAATATCCAACAGTCCAGACCATGACTTGACTGAAAGCCATCGCTAATGGCTCCTGGTACCACTGACCAAATCCGGGGCCTTTATTCTCAGGCCCATCCCAATCTTCATGCCTTGGAAGACATCTACCACCAACATCGTCCCTTTCAGCACCTAACTCGTCTGTCTGCTAGAAAATATGAACTAGACTCTTCCCAAATGGACAGCACTTATCTTATCCAGGTGTCAAGGAAGCCAAGTTAGACCCGGAAGGATCTCAGTCCTGTGTTTAGCCGCTGGGAGGCAGGACGCAAATCTCAGTAAAGACCTTCTCTCTTCCACTATTCACCAGAGATACCAAAAGCAATGAAAAAATAGTATGTAAACCACCCTTTACACCACAGGCTTGCAAACTCATGTCCTTCAAGATCAGGCAGGTGGCGTACATGAGTGAAGTGTGGTGTGTGTGTGGGAGGGGCCTCCAACCAGGGGAGGGGGGTTGCAGCAAACTGGAGACAATGGCATGCCCCAGCCTCCGCCCTAGAAAACTAGCTTCTTCATGTGCAATCTCTCAAGTCTCAAAAATTGTTGACAAATACAAAAGGGTTTTGAACACAGCAGAGGCTGCTGCCTTGTACCTTCTGCCTTCGATAACTTCCTAACTTAATAAGAGTTCCCCTTTCACTAAATAATGAAATTCCCCACCCGATTATTACAAAGAAATTAACAGAGAAATAGAAAAATATAGCAGCTTCAAAAATGCCAGTCTCCCCATTTTAAAACAAAAATCAAAAGTGAATTCATTGAGTTCATTCTTGCGGAGAAGGAGGTCAGTGGGCTCGCTTATCGGCGAGACACCCTTGCATTATTAAAACGACACCTGCTGCTAATCAGGCCCAAATAAGACGTCACCCTGTCTGCCCTCACACTATCCCCGGGAGACAGAGAGGGGTGAATCAGGCTGCTTGTTATGAAGGAGAAATTGAAGCATAGAGCCAGGAGGGACCCTCCTTAATCTCATACAGCCCCTCAGCCACAGGTTCCACATTTTGGTGCCAGAAATGGAAGCCAAAACAACTGCTGGAAGCCAGGCAGCATCTCACAGAACCCTGGGCAGAAACCTGCCCAACTGGACGTCTGCTGAGCAAATCGTGCACGAACCAATGAGTTTAGCTACTTCTTCCAGAGAGTGTTTCCTACCAGGGAATCAGGTGATGCTCCCGCCACTCCAAAGACTATATTAATTCCAGGGGCAGGAGAGGAAGGTAGGGAGGTAATGCAGAGTTCCCTCTATAAGCAAACAGATGGCTTTCCTGACTTCTAAGGGAAAATCATTGACCCTGTCTGACTCGAACAGAGAAAAAAAGATTCAGGAACTTGGCACCTCTGGGCCGGGTCGGCTTTGACCTCGGACAAGGGCCTGAGATGGAGAGAAAGTCCCATGTCCTTATTTCCACCCTTCCTTGTTTGGTGCCGTGGGCAGTTCCTCGCATTCTTATTCTCAAAGGATTTGGCACAAAAAGTCAGTGTCAACATGAGGCAGAGAGAGGGCATGCAAAGCACTTGGATGTCTTGTCTCTAGCCCGAGAGGCCCCCAGGGCAGCAGCGCGGTTTTTATTTTGGCTGGCTCTGGGAGCCAGGGTCTCAGGAAGCCCAGCCCTCTCTGCTCTGGGAGACGCTTCCTAGAATTTCACAGGGAGAAGGGATTGGCTCATCCAGAGTTTCTCAAAGGTGCCATGGTGGGCAATTTGGATGGAACAATTCTTTGCTGTTGGAGATTCTTCTGTACATTGTGAGATGCCCACTACGTGCCAAGGGCACCTCATAGTTACAGTAACCCTCCCAATGCGCACACACACACACACACACACACACACACACACACACTCACACGTTTCCACCGCTGCCTGGAGCAGCAGCCTGGCCCTTGGGCGAGGGCCCCTGATGTGTCTGAGAAACAGAAGCCACAAAGGTTCGGCGACCTGTCCAAGACCACTCCCCCCAGACCCGATGACTTCTGGTACGGAGTTCCTTCCAGTCGCACTTGAAATGATGGATGCTCAGGTGAGCACACACAGGCTGCCACAGCACCACAGAGCCTCAAAGTAGACAGCCATCCGTCCCAATGATGCAGAGAAACTGAGGTTCAGAGGGAACAAATAACCTCGCTGTGATCAGAGAGTGAATAAATGTGAGGTGGGGGGGCAGGTCCCAGGAAAAGAAGTTTTCCTAGCTGGCTCCATGCGGCGGCCCCCTGGCAGCGGGGGTCTTTGTGGGTACCACCATTCCAAGGTCACCATGGAGGCAAGGGGGCTCGGAGAGAAGGTGCCAGTCCCCAGAGTGCAGGTTCGAGCCCAGGCAGCCCGGGCGTCCGGCCTTCATCTCGAGTTTCCAGCGGGCTCAGCCGGCGCGTGGACAAACCCATCACAGGCTCTCGGCCCCATTCTGGGGTCCTCGCAGTCCCCATTGGGAAACACGTCCGTCAGCGCCAGCTCCTCCTCGGGGTCCTGGAGGTGATCTGGAACACAAGAGCAGGAACCGCCCAATGAGAAGGTCAAGTTTAGGAGTGCCTAGGCTAGGAATGAATGGAAGGGAGAGAGTTGGCCCCAGCAAATATCTACTTAAAAACCACAGTGAAATGCGTAACAAAAGCCTTAAAAATGTACATGCCCTCTGCCCCAGCAATTCCACTTCTAGGATTTTATCCTATGGAAATAATTAGGGATAATTAGTGGAGCTGCTGCGGCTGTCTGGCTACCAGCCCGAGGATGAAACGACGGCGGGGGCAGCCCAGCAGAGAGAAGGAAAGAACCCGGGGCCCTGAATCCGCCAGCTCTGAAGCCGACTCTACCACTAGACCGTCTTTTAGGTGAGATACTGAAAGCCGGTGCCGCTGTGCTGGTTTCCTTACTTGCAGCTGAAAGCAACCACATGGCCTCGAGGTGCAACCAAGGGACTGGTTAACCATGGCTCACCCACATGATGGGATTCAGGCATTAAAAAGGATACATGGGGCGGGCGCCTCGGTGGCTCAGTTGGTTGAGCATCTGACTTCGGCTCAGGTCATGATCTCACGGTTCGTGAGTTCGAGCCCCGAATCGGGCTCACTGCCGTCAGCACAGAGCCTGCTTTGGACTCTTCGTCCCCCTCTCTCTGCCCCTCCCCTACCTGCAGTCTCTTTCTCAAAAATAAAACCTTTAAAAAAATGATGCGTAGGTGTGCCTAGATGGCTCAGTTGGTTAAGCATCCGACTCTTGGTTTTGGCTCAAGTCATGATCTCATGATTCGTGGGATCCAGCCCCGCATCGGGCTCTGCGCTGATGGCACAGAGCCTGCTTGGGATTCTCTCTCCCTCTCTCTTTGCCCCGCCACGCCCCTGTGTACACATACGTGCACACTCTTTCTCTCAAAAAGTAAGTGAACCTTAAAAAAAGCTACATAAAATTCCATAGAACACACACACACACACACACACACACACACACACATAAAATAAGTACAAGCAAAACTGGGGGAATCGGAGTGTCATGTCAATATCCCAGTGGTAATATTATCCTATAGTTTCACAAGATGTTACCGTTGGGGGAAACTGGGCCAAGCACACAGGATCTCTGCATGATTTCTTACAACTGCGTGTGAATCCACAACTACGTACTATCCCCCCAAAAGAGAAAAGATGTCATTGATGAGCAATCACTGCCGTGGAATGTTGCAGTCACAATACGTTACTGTGAAGGAAGCGGATTCCAAAACAGTATGTATAAATGTCCATCTGTATAATCCTAAGTTTATTATAAATGTCATACAATTGCCTACACATAGTCCTTGAATGCAATTTTCATTTTAATACATTTGCTTCTACTTGAGATTAAATAATTTGTTAGATGCTACAGAAGCACCTAGGTGGCTTAGTCGGTTAAGCGTCCGACTCTTGGTTTTGGCTCAGGTTGTGATCTTGCGGTTTGTGGGTTCGAGCCCCGCGTCAGGCTCTGTACTTTCAGCACCGAGCTTGCTTGCGATTCTCTCTCTCCCTTTCTCTCTCTCTCAAAATAAATAAATATACTTAAAAAAAAAGAGCATGTGACTCTTGATCTTAGAGTCGTAAGTTTGAACACCAAGTGGGGTGTACAGATTACTTAAAGAAATAAAACTTAAAAAAAAATTTGTTGGGATGCCTGGGTGGCTCAGTCAGTTGAGTGCCCAACTTTTGATTTCAGCTCAGGTCATGAACCCAGGGTCATGGGATCAAGCCCCGCATCAGACTCTGCACTGAGCATGGAGCCTGCTTGAGATTCTACCCCTCTCCCTCTCTCTCTCTCTCTCACCCTCTGCTCCTCCCCCACCCACACACAGCCTGCACATGCTCTCTCTTAAAAATAAAAAAAATACATTAAAAACTTAAAAAATTTTGTTATATCCTACAGAGAGGGAAGTTATCCAAGATTTATGTAAAATTCTTCAGGATTCCTTCGCTTTATTATCGTTTTCTTTGGTCTCCAGAAGTATCCAGAATGACGATGGAAAGGTTGAAGTTAACATTTTTGCAATTAAACATTTTAAACATCTGATGCATTTTGCAGATGGTTCATATACTAGGTAGAAGAGTATTTATTAAAATTTAAATAACACAAGGAGATCTAGATAGGTAGGTAGACAGACGGCTAGAATGGTCTACACCAAAATGCAGAATATAGTTACTTTTGAGTGACAGAATTAAGCAAATGACTTTAATACTTGTTTTCCTTCTTCAATTTTTTGAGCTTTCACCTGTGCCAGGCAGAATTCTAAGACGACCTTATGAGTTGCACCCCTCGGTCTACCCGTCCTGTATAATCCCCTGCTTTGAGGGTGGGTGGGATCTGTGAATCCCTTGATTAGGGTACCATATATGACAAGGGTGACATTTGATGAATAAGGGACAATAACAGGAGACTAGAAAGTCTCCTGCTAGGTGAAGAAGCGGTTGCTGTGTTGAGAGTCGAGGAGAGGTGTGGCTGTCAGAGCAGAGAACAGCCCCAGCTCGCCGCCACCGAGAAGGCAGGGCCCTCAGTCCGACGCCAGCCGAGGAGTGACTTCTGTCCACAACGAAGTGAGCTCCAAGGACTCAGGCTCCAGAAAGGAATGCAGCCCGGCAGACACGCTGAGGCAGCTTTGTGAGACCCTGAACGGAAGGCCCTGCTAAGCCCTGCCCCATGGAAATTGTGAAGAATTAATGGGTGCTGCTTTCAGTCACTCAGTTTGTGGTAACTTGTTATGTGTCAGTAGAAGGCTGGTACCTCACCTAATGATTTTTTTGAACGTAAAGAACACAATAAAAGTTTGTTTTAAAATATTGCCCCTGGGGGTGCCTGGGTGACTCAGGGTGAAGCATCCCACTTCAGCTCAAGTCATGATCCCACGTTCTGAGTTCGAGCCCCCCATAGGGGCTCTGCACGGACAGTGCAGAGCCTGCCTCCGATCCTCTGTCCCCTTCTCTCTCAGCCCCTCCCTCGCTCTCAAAAATAAATGAACATTAAAAAAATTCTCTAGGGGCACTGGGTGGCTCAGTCAGGTAAGCATCTGACTTCAGCTCAGGTCATGATCTCCCAGTTCATGAGTTCGAGCCCCACGTCGGGCTCTGTGCTGGCAGCTCAGAGACTGGAGGCTGCTTCCATTCTGTGTCTCCCTCTCTCGCTGCCCCTTCCCTGGTCATACTCTGTCTCTGCCTCTCTCGAAAATAAATAAAGATTAAAGAAATTAAAAAAAAATTCTTTAAAAACTAAATCAAACTTTGGCCGTTGTTTCTGTAGCAGAGCTGTACTGTTCAGTACACTTTGACTGTCGCACGCATTCAGCTGGTTACAACTTACTCCCCCGGTACTTCCCATCTGCGTCCCGGCAGCCTCAATGCTGTGCTTCCGTGGACTTCGCAGGACAGTCTTCCCTCCCCTTCTTCCTTTAGCGGGATGATGATCCTACCCTAGAAATGGCTTCGGGCTGAGTTCCTTCCTCTCCATTCCCAACTGCCAGCAGTAGGTCCTGGCTTGCCCATAGCTCCTCCGAGGACTGGCCAGTCCCCTGCTAACTGGCTCTGTCTCTTGTCTCTCCTGCTCTACAGTCTGTCACCTCTTCAAACACCTCTAATCTGGACACCCCCGCTCAGAAATGGCCAGCGGCTCACTATTCCCAAGGCACTTGGGTCCGGGGGTCCCAATTTGGTCTAAACTCTCCTCTTCAGCCTTGGCTCTAACCCGTCTCCCAGACCTCCCCCCCCCCCCACCCCCCTGCTCCTGCTCTCCCGACAAGGGGCTCCTTTTTGGAGCATGACATCAAGCCGTCAAGTCTTCGTTCACAGTATTTCCTCTCTAAGTCTTCCCATTTCTGCCTAGGACACTCTCCAAGCCCTCGCTGCGTGGTCGCTTGCTCCTGCTACCCCCTGGACCCTCAGGGGAGATGGAAGAGTCCAGTTCCAAGTGCCCCGCTACGCATGTGGGGACACCTGCCGGCCAGCCCTGCCTGCACCGACTGCCTTCGTTGGAGACCTTGGGGCTCGAGTCCTCCTGGGGAGCCTGCGTGCCTGTTGCCCAGGGGCAGGGGCACCTCACATCACTCGCCTCCACGCCCCGCACACGGCAAGTGCTCCATGGATGTAGGTCCACTCTGTCCCTAAGGTCCCTGTGAGCACATAACCATTCCCACAATCCCAAGCACCTGGCCCTCAGGGTCCAGAAGGCCAGGAAGGCAGCACACTCACCCTGAGCTGGGTCGCTGGGGGAGGCGGCATCTGGGTCCTTCCCCCGGCTCCAGGGACCCCAAGAAAAGCACGCCAGCAGTGCCGGGAGGCCCGGTCTCTCCCAGGCTCCTGCCACTAGAAAGAACACAAAGTCTCAGAGATAGCAGGTGAGCACGCTTGACAGGACTGGGGGATTTTCTGCTCAGCACACCAAGAGCTTCAATTATCAACTGCCCTAGTTTCAACGGTTTGATTAAAAAAACAAGGATTTTAATGTATAAAATGGGGTGGGGGTTTTATACTTAAAAAATTGAGCCGCCTCGCGAAAGATGGCTTTATATGTATTATGTTATTTTATCCTCTCAAAACCCTATGATGTAGGTCCTGTGCTGGGGACAAGGCGTAACACAACTGACATGAAACTAACAATTACGCAGCACCAAAGAAAATACTCAAAGAGCAGAAATTCTCCCCCTGGGTTTCAGTTCAAACTATTTCTTAATGGGAATAGATTTAATCTTTTGTGATAATTCCAATAAAACAATTACATGTTGAGTCTAGTTTCCTTTTTATACGGTACCACCTCAGTCCCAGAGGGCCCCAACTCTCTGGAACAGGGCCAATTAGAACACTAATCCTTACTCAGGATCTATTTACTCTTAATTTGCACCCACTCCTAACAAGACTGGATGCTTAGATGGATTAGGATTAGGACCCTCAGTGGAATCAAACACAAACGAGGTAAAAGGTCACTGCCAAAGGACAGGCAACCTGAAAGTGTACTTGCTATCAAGCAGTGAGGAAACAGATCGGAAAACTTTAAAAAGCCGGACACGGTTGCTAGCAAAACCTTAGCAAACGAATCCACGGTGCTAGCCACTGCAAAACCCTGAAGAAACCAGTGGACAATGAGTTACAATTACACTCAGGACTTTTGGTCATGAAAGGTTTCGTTGTTGTTTCGTATGTTTTAATAAAAGTAGAAATGAGGGGCGCCTGGGTGGCTCAGTCGGTTGAGTGAACGACTTCGGCTCAGGTCATGATCTCACGGTTCATGGGTTGGAGCCCCGCATCAGGCTCTGTGCTGAACACTTGCTCCGAGCCTGGAGCCTGCTACAGATTCTATCTCCTTCTCTCCCTGTTCCTCCTCCCCTTGTACTGTGTCTCACTATGTCTCTCGAAAAATAAATATATGCAAATATATATTTAAAAAAAAAAGTAGAAATGAGCTGAAGCAGTAGAGGATGATTCCCTCGCGGAGTGTTAAAATTTCTTAAATGTTAGTATGTAAAGGGAGGCAAGGACTCTGCATGCCAGGCCGGGTGTTGGGAAACGGGACTATAATGGTGACTAAACTCACGAGGGAAAGTGACAAAACCACAAGGTTAAGAGTTCTGGGATTTCACTTGCGAGTTTACGAGTGGGAGTAGGGAGGGTCAGGGAAGGCTTCCTGGAAGAGGAAGTCCAGTCCCAAAAGAAGAGATGGGATTGGTCAGGTGAAGAGGAGGATGGGAGAGAGGGCTCTCATTCGAGGCAGCTGTATGTGAGGCAACTGTATGTGTACAGAAACTTGGGAGGCCAGAGCACGCTTGGCTCTGGGGAATTAAGCTGTTCCTGGAGAATGGAAGACGGCTAAGAGACTGAGAACTCAGAATTTTCTAGGCACCAGTTCATCAGAGGCAGAAAATTTGGTTGTATAAATTCCCCCCTTTGCCCCATGGGGCCGGGTCAGTGAAGGGGCTGGCATCGACAATCACGGAAACCACCCGTCTCGGGGCATTCTCCCCGCAACTTTCAGGATACTGGTTGAGTTTCAAATTTAGCTCGCTAGCTCACAGATTCAAGAGAAAAGGGTCGCAGGCATGTGGGGGGAGGCGGGGGCAGGCTCTAAGGCCGAGAAGCACGGCCTTCGCCCAGGCAGGCCAGGCTGGCTGGTAAGTCTGTGACATCTGTGCCATCGGAGGGCCCAGGTCTCCTTGCTGGAAAAGGACCCCTGCAAGCCTGGCATCTCCCAGTTTCTGGTTAACACAGCGATGCCCCAGGAAGCAGAACACAGTCTCTGTCTTCATGAACTCTTTAGCAAGAAGGGAAGGCTGGAGGGCTTGGGGGGCAGAGGAGGCTGGAAAAGTGAGGGTGGCAAGGGGTCTGGGAACGCAAAGACCAATCCTGCCATCTCTCGGCTTTGTCACATCCAGCTACACTAATGTCTGTACTTGAATCCTGAGACACAGAAGAGCTCTTGTGAAACCTTCCGCACAGGGTGGAGGCGATTCTGACACTGCCGCTGACGGCCGCAGTCACCCGGGCTGGGAAAAGGCCCTCGCCCCCCTCCTCACGCTTCAGGAGAACGGAGAAATACAGCAGTGGGTGCGCACCAACAGAGTGGGCAGCCAAGGACGGTTAGAAAATTCTGGGCCCTCAGTCCCTCACGCCCTTTCCCCCTACCTCCAAGCCTTGGCATCTATTCCTTGCCTTCTTCCTACGACAAGCCCGTGGCGCTTCCGCACTGAGCCTCCCCCGTCGCATCCCCAGCTGCACAGCGTCCTGGAAGCTCCCGGCCCCGCCGACCCCCTCGCGCCAGTCCTGATCCCCTTCCCACCTTCAAACTTGGGCATCCTGAGGTTTTCTCACCTCCTCCCCCTCCCCCCGGCTCCCAGCCCGGTCCAATCTTCTCTCCACCAACTTCCCCTGCCTCGGGCTTGCCTGCTCGGCTTTCCCAAGCCCCTGCACCTCCGCCCCTCCGGGCCTCAGTTTACTGTGGTGCACAAGGAGGGAAGCCGGTCTCAAGAGTTCCAACTCAGGGGGTCTTCCCCCGGACGCCGCCCCCGGGCCGCGCGGTCTCACCTGGTCGCGCGGGCCCGGCGGCTTGCAGCGCTCTGCAGGCGGCCGCCTGGACCGCCGAGCTGGAGGCCGGGTGGCCGGGGCAGTAGGCGGCCGCCTGCACCGGGCCCCCCGCCTGGCAGGCCGAACACCGCGCGCAGCAGCGCCTCCAGGAGCCGCAGTCCCGGGCGCCACCGCGTCCTCGGGCCCCGCCTCGGCCACCAGCACCCCGACCAGCGCGGCGCCGGCCCGCCGCCGCCCGCGCACGTCCCGCAGCATCTCCCGCAGGCGGCGCCGCGGCTCCCGGGCGGTCAGCGAGGACGCGCGGCACAGCACGAAGACGAGCGGCGAGCGGATGGCGCGCGCCCCCGCCGGCCCCGGCGGCCCCGGCGCCCCCGGCGCCCCGGCCCCGGCGCCGGCCGGCTTGCCCGCGGCAGGCTCGGGCGGGAACACGGCCCGCGCGAAGTCCCGCAGCAGCGCGCGGCTCTGCTCGCGCTCCCACAGCTCGCCCACCAGCAGCACCTGCCCGCGGCCGCCCGCCGCCTCCACCAGCGCCTGGAAGGGCGGCTCGGCCGGGCGCGGGGGCCGCGCCGCCAGCTCCTCCAGCTCGCGCTCCATGCTGGCCGCCGCGCGTCCTCTGCGGCCGCGGGGGCCCGGGGGCGCCAGAAGCGCACCTCTCCGGGCGCCGGCGCCGGGGCCCGGTAGGACACGCCCCCCGGGGCCAAGCTCCGCCCGACCCCCCGGCCCGCGGGCCGCCGGCGGCCGGGCGGGGGCCGGGGCTTTCCCCCCCAGTGCGCTAAGGGCGGCTCCTCCCGCGGTGTCTGCGGCGACGCGGGGACGCCGAGCCGTCCGTCCCCGTATCCGTGCACCGATTCATCCGTCCGTTCAACAAACACATATAGAGCACCTACTAGGAGCAAGGCAGCCAAAGGTGAAGGAAGACGGGAAATTATGTGAACTTCACAAATTAGGGTGGTTTGAGACCTGGAGCAGATTCTTCCTCCCCCCCCCCCGTTTGTTTGTTTGTTTGTTTGTTTGTTTGTTTGTTTGTTTATATTTTTTGAGAGAGAAAGAGAAGGAGAGAGAACGAGCAGGGGAGGGGCAGAGAGAGGGAGAGAGAGAATCCCACGAAGGTTCCGCACTGTCAGTGTGGAGCTGGATTCCGGGCTCTGCACCACGACCATGAGATTATCGCTTGAGCCTGACACGATGAACGGACTGAGCCACCCAGGTGTCCCTTCTGAGAAGTCTGTGTAGTCTGGGGACTGGCGCTTCTGCGGGTAGGCCTTGCCTCTAACTATGCTGCTTGGAGTTGATGGAGGGCACCAGAGACTGAATGCGGAGAAGGGGGTAGGGAGGTGAGAAAAGAGGGGAAAGGGGGGATTTCTTCTCTTCTGTCACTTAACTCACTGTTTGGGGCCTTAGCATTTAACAAAAGCTAATTGAGGGCTCGTTATTTCAACAAATACTTATTACCCACAGGGCAGTGCCCTGGGCACTGTGTGTGTGTGGGGGGGGAACAGAGAAGGCTGATAGCTTTACTCCCGACTGCGCGGAAAGCTTAGAAAGGCAGATGTGGGCACTGACGGTGCTCTGATCCCGGCAGAGGTGGTGGTGGTTTAGGGGGGGGGTGACAAGGGGGTGTCAGTAGGCCAGGTTACAAGCAGGAGTGCACTTACTTTCATTCTAAGGGTCTAGGTCGCTTTGTCCAACAGAACCTTCTTTGATGATGACAATATTTTATACGATCTGTACTGTCCAATGCAGTAGTCCCAAGCCACGTGGGGCTGTTATTACTTAAAATCTAGTTGCTAGAGCGACTGGGGAGCTGAATTTTACATTTTATTTAGTTTTAATTAAATGTAAATGGCTGCATGAGGTTAATGGCCTTGACCGCGGACAGTGCTTCACTTCCGCTCTGTTACACTGTACAGACCAAAGACCCCTGTGGGTCAGCAGGATGTTCGTGCTCACTCTGTCCTTCGCCATATAACCCCCAGCCTGCTCTTCAGTTACCCCATCTCTGCCCCCCCTAGAATTCTGCTGAAATATCTCCTCCTGGAGAATGTGTATGTCCGTTCAATAAGACACAGCTTTTCTGAGCACCTACTGTGTGCCAGCACAGCCCTGCCCTAAGTCGAATTATTCAGCCGTTGTTTTAGCCAGGGCTTGGAGTAAGTTTGTTGTGAGTCTAGTTACTATAAACCTCTTCTCTCTGTGTACCGTCTTTGTTCAGGGACAGATCTGGGGGCTTGGGTGGGACGAGCCCAAGATTTGGAGCCAGAAGCCCCGGGCCAGGATCCGGGTTGGGTTCTGGCACCGGCTCAGTGATCCAGTCCCTCGACCTGTATTTACTGAACGTCTCTGCTGTGTTCTGTGCCCACTGCTGGGGAGACAGCTGGGGACAGACCACATTCTTACCTTCCCGGGTAGGCTGTTCCAGTGGGGACTTGTAGAGAGAGAGAGAGAGAGAGAGAGAGGAAACAAATAAACATAAATAATGGCATCGGATGGTGAGCGGTGCTACGAAATGCGGAGCTGACAAAATGGTCAAAAGCAGATTTAATCAAGACATGAATTATGATTCATTTGAGCTACTAACAGCACAGACTCCAAATAACAGCTACGGATAATACAGACTCCAAACACAGTGAAAGTTTATTCTTCCCTTTTGTAGAAGTGCGGAGGTGGACCACTCATGGCTGACATAGTAGCTTTGTGTCCCCAGTTCTTGAGGACTCAGGTTTCAATCCAGGTCACTATTCCCCCCATCGCATCTTCATAATCCAAACTAGCAGCGACTGCACCAGCCATCACGTCTGTATTCCAGGCACCCAGATAGCAGAGGGCTGAGGCAGGAACAAACATCAGATCGACTTCAGATTTCTTCACAGCAACCCTGGATTTAAGAGGATAGTTGAATCATATTTTTAAAGGATCAAAGAGAAAGAACTTTGAACCTAGATTTTGATTTCCGGCGAAACTATCAGGTATTTAAAGGGTCCGGA
Source organism: Paguma larvata (assembly GCA_030068075.1). Classification (NCBI taxonomy): domain Eukaryota; kingdom Metazoa; phylum Chordata; class Mammalia; order Carnivora; family Viverridae; genus Paguma; species Paguma larvata. The sequence goes on from CM057825.1 coordinate 8,475,399, forward strand.
GGATTTCTCGCAAATGGCCACCCTTCGAAAGCAGTGTTAGAGGAAGCACTCCAACAGGAAAAGACCTAAATACAGGGGTGCTCAACAATAGTGAGTAACAGGGGCTAAATCTCCTGTTTAAATCACTTTTGCCTAAGTAAATGGTGCAGTGCGGGGCCAGCAAAACACAGCCTGGGTGCAGAGAAGCTGCAGAGGCGACAGCCTGCGGGAGTCCTAACTAGTGAATAGAAACGGAGTGGACCCCATCTAGGTCACTTCTTTGAGGAAGAGGGGAAGGCACAGCAGCTGACTACGGAATTGCTCTTACTTTTGGACTGTCTTGCCAGGCTTGTCTAAAACCAGCACGCTCTGCCTCGAGCCATTTATTTTATTCTATTTATTCTACGGCTTTAAATTTCCAGGTAACAGCTCCGAACCTTCCAGCGGTGGGATGGAGGGTGAATCAGCGAGGGGGTGGGTGTTAGACAAAGGTCAGAGTCCAGGGCCAGCGAAGTTTATCTTTACCTGCGCTATTTACATGGCGAAGGTTCAGGTATTAAATTAACAGGAAACTACAAAGACCTTAAAAAAAAAATAAAAAAACAGAGGCGGGAAGCCAAGATTATTTTTTCCTCCTCTGTGCCTTCGCCCTCGAAAATATCATGAAGCGAATAGGCTTTTTCTGATTTCTCTGGTTTTCGATGAAGATGTAAAGTGAAACTGGGATTTCTGGAACAATTTGCTTCCTCATGGTCCCTCAAGCAGAACTCGGTAGGGAGAGTCACAGAAAAGTGCTGATTTGGAGAAAAAGGAGTGATTTGGGTCTGGTTTCCGGTACCTCCTTTCATACTTTCCTTCCTTCCTCCCTCCCTCCCTCCCTCCCTTCCTTCCTTCCTTCCTTCCTTCCTTCCTTCCTTCCTTCCTTCCTTCCTTCCTTCCTTCCTTCCCTCCTTCCCCCTCTCTCCTGTCCCTCCCCATCCTCCTCTCCCCCTTCTCCCCCTACCCCTCAATCCCTCTCTCTCTCCCCCTCCCCATCTCCCTCCACCCCTCCCCATCCTTCCCCCTCCCCCTCTTCCCCTTCTCCTTCTACCCACTCCTCCTTCCCCTCCTCTCCTCCCTTCCTCTGTCCCTGAGCCTTTTTTTCTTCCCCATTGCTCTTCCTCCCTTCTTTCCTTCCTCTTTCTTCACCCGGAAAACAACTGTTTTCAGAGCTCCGAGGAAGGTGGGACCTGGGGAGAGCGTATGGGCTCCTGGGGATCCCAGTAGAGGGAGAAAGATCTTAAATATGAGGAGGACCCTGAAGGGGAAAGAAGTTGGAGGAGACCCCAGGACCCAGAGAGGACCGAAGCTGGGGCGGGAGGAGGTTTCAAGACTGGGTCTGGTAGGGGCGCTGTGGGCCCAACAGTGGAGCAGCCCCTGTGCTGGGTCCCTGCTGCTGGCGGCCACGAGGGCACCACGGTGCTAGGACTTCATTTCCTTGTTGTCCAGGTGGACCCTTCTCCTTCCTTCCCTTCTGGGTTCTTCGGCTGGGCTAATGAAATTAACGTAGGGCAGATCAGCAGGAGAAAAATAAATTTAAATACATCCATACGGGAGTCCCACAAAAACACAGACTCCAAGGCAGTCAGGCAGTTGAAGCTGACATGTTGTCCTGAGCTAAGGAAAGGGACAGGGGCCTGGGGCTCCGAAGGGCAGGAGGGCAATTCACAGGACAGTCAGAGGAGCAGATGGTAATTAGATGTTGGCCCTACCATGCAGGTGAGTCTCTCAGATAAAAAAATATTATCTGGTAATAACTCTTTTTGGGGGCCAGGCGCCCTATCTAATTCTTCTAGGTAGTTAGAGGAGAGGTAAAAAGCTTTTCCTGGGGCGCCTGGGTGGCTAGGTTGGTTAAGTGGCCGACTTCAGCTCAAGTCATGATCTCATGGTTTGTGAGTTCGAGCCCTGCGTCGGGCTCTGTGCTGACAGCTCAGGGCCTGGAGCCTGCTTCAGATTCTGTGTCTCCCTCTCTCTCTACCCCTCCGCCGCTTGTGCTGTCTCTCTCTCTCTCTCTCAAAAATAAATAAAGGTTAAAAAACAAAAATAAGAAAAAAGAAAATCAAGGGAAAGAATCATGCATTTATTCTGGCTATTCTGTATGACCCGTACTTCAGCATGACCAAAGAGTTTATGAGAAAAAGTTCTTCTTTATAGAATTCCAGCTAATAAATGAGGAAAGAATGGTAAGATTAGAATATCATTATTTTGGAGGCGCCCAAGTGGCTCAGTCGGTTAAGTGTCCAGATCATGAGTTTTGAGCCCCACAGGGGGCTCTTCCCTGACAGTGTGGAGCCTGCTTGGGATTCTTTCCCTCCCCCTCTCCCTGCCCTTGTTCGCTCTGTCTCAAAATAAATACATAAACATATATGTTTTTATATATATATATATATACACACATATACATATATATATATATATAGACACCTGGGTGGCTCAGTCGGTTAAGTGTCTGACTTTGGCTCGGGTCATGATCTTGCAGTTCCTGGGTTCAAGCCCCGCGTCGGGCTCTGTGCTGACAGCTCCGAGCCTGGAGCCTGCTTTGGATTCTGTGTCTCCCCCTGCTCTCTGTCCTTCCTATGCTCATGCTCTGTCCGTCTCTGTCTCAGTAATAAATATATGTTAAAAATTAAAAAAAAAACAAAACATTTTCCTGAACATTTTGGGTCTTGATTGGTTTCAGCTCAAACAATCCACCTGCCGAAGTGGTGTATTTTTGGGGAAGGAACGTATTCTGTTCCCTTTTGTCTACTCGACCAGGGTGGGTTCCTGTCGGGGGCTGCAAATGCAGATCTCTGTGACAGCTGGCGTTCCCATGAGGGCCAAGCATCTCAGTTTTACTTGAACTCCCACCTTCCTCAGAGCTCCAAAAACAGTTGTTTTCGGGGTGAAGAGAGAGGAAGGAAAGAAGGGAGGAAGAGCAATGGGGAAGAAAAAAAGGCTCAGGGACAGAGGAAGGGAGGAGAGGAGGGGAAGGAGGAGTGGGTAGAAGGAGAAGGGGAAGAGGGGGAGGGGGACGATGGGGAGGGGTGGAGGGAGATGGGGAGGGGTAGAGAAGGGGGAGAAAGAGAGGGATTGAGGGGTAGGGGGAGAAGGGGGAGAGGAGGATGGGGAGGGACAGGAGAGGGGGAAGAAAGGAAGGAAGGAAGGAAGGAAGGAAGGAAGGAAGGAAGGAAGGAAGGAAGGAAGGGAGGGAGGGAGGGAAGTCTGTTAAGAAGGCCGGGCAGAAAGAGCCTAGCTCCAATCCTTACTGTGCCCTTGCTGGGCCCAGGATGGGTCAGCGGTGCCAGCAGGAGAGGTGGGCAGGCCCCCCAGGGCACACCTACACAGACCGAGGGCATTGGGGGGGCAGGAAGGCAACCCTCCGTCTGCGGAAATGCAGAAATGCGTACTCAGCCAGTGTCTGAGTACCTTACCCCATCCCGCCCCACCCATCCCTCCCTCCAAGGGGTGCAGGAGGAGACCCCTCCGGGAGTAACAGCCACAAGAGCATCTAAGTAAAAGCGGGGACACCCGCCAGCTCTGCCTGGCATCCGGGAGCAGGCGACGAGCTCGCCCGAGCACTGCCAGGATGCCCGCAGCCTCGGCCCGGCAGAACGTTGGCAAAGTGCAGCTTCAGCATGCCGCCCGGGGAGGCTGTCTGCACCTGCCGCCTGGCCTCGGCCTCAAGGTGACTTCACGAGGATCTGCCTACGTCTGAGCCTCCGGCACTGCGGGTCGGGGAGCAGCAGCTGACCTGTCCTGCAGTGACATAGGGTGACCTTAAAGCCACTCAACGTGGTCCTCCTTTAAAATCCCCCCAGCCAGGCCGAGTTAGAGTTTGAGCACGAGTCTCCCAAGAGCCAACCTTGCAGGAGAACGGCCCAGGCCTGTAGCGGCCAGGAAGCGGCTGCGGTCTCTGGGAGCGGAATGGGGACTTTATCTCCCCCAGGATAGGAGTGTTCCAACCTCACGCAAGCTGGCGCTTGTCAGGCCTCTGGAGGTTAGAGTGGATCAAGGGGCGGCTATCACAGGAGGCATCCCCCTTCCTCAGCCAGGGTTCAACACGCACACACCCCTTTACAGACAATCGATGTCAGCCGTGTCCATGGGGTGGGCCTGAGGGATAGCGCTCCCCATGGACTTCCTGCCCCTGTCTCATTCTATGCCCCTTCTGCAGCCCCCTGGTGCCCCGGCGGCCGAGGAGCTACAGGAAGCGTGTGTGTTTTCGGGATGTGCAGGGGGTGACTTCATGATCACTCTTCACCGGGTGCCTGGTGTAGGCCAAGGCAACCACTAAATATTAATCTCGTGATAACATTGTTTGCTCAGACCAGCTCCCCGCCAGCACCTCTCCTGCCCAGAAAGATGGACCGAGGATTCGGTCAGGATGGACTCTGTGAGTGCACGAGAACGCGGGTTCCATTGCCACGACTGTGTGTGGAGTGTGGCTCCGCAGGTCAGAAAGCTTCTGCGGTTACTGGCTTTGAGGCTGCTCAGCTCACTGGTCTCGGGCTGTGCTAGGCAAAGGTGACGGGGGTGTTGCCAATGACATGACAGTGGCATGACGATGGTGGCACAGTGAAACCCTCACCTCATAGCTTTAGAAGAAGCCTCTTCTCAGGGTGCCTGGGTGGCTCAGTCGGTTAAGCGGCCGACTTCAGCTCAGGTCATGATCTCACGGTCTGTGGGTTCAATCCCCAAGTCAGGCTCTGTGCTGACAGCTCAGAGCCTAGAGCCCTGCTTCCAATTCTGTGTCTCCCTCTCTCTCTGCCTCTCCCCTGCTCACTCTCTGTCTCTCAAAAATAAATCAATGTTAAAAAAATTTTTTTAAATAAAAAAAGAAGAAGCCTCTTCTCACGCATCACCGGCAGTAGAAGCTGTGGTTGCCAATGGAAACTTCTATTGTGATGATGAAAATATTTTATGTCTCTGTCACCCAGTATGGCAGCCACCAGCCTCAGGGGGCTGTTGAGCACTTGAAATGTGGCTAGTATGACCGAGGAACTCTATTTAAATTTTTATTTAATTTTAATTAATTTTAAGTTAAATTTAAGTAGCCACAGGTAATTAGGGGCTGTCAGATCGGGCAGATCTAGAGGTATGCTATCATTTTCTTACAAGGATGATTTCTGTGGTTTTATTGACAATTTAGTTTAGATTGGTTTCAACGTCAGACAGTGACCATGCGAGGGTCCTGGCTGTGGCAGACATCATTAGTTCCCTACTCGCTGTCATTCCATGCTCACTGAGCCCTGATTTTGTTACAAAGGGCCGGGGGTTGAATCACTAGTAGATTAAGCCACCTGTGACGCTTCCGCTCCTCTTTTGTAGTGACTGGTCTTGGGGAGGGTTGGTGACTCAATTCTAGCCAATCCAACACGAGAGGAAGTCCCCTGGAGAGACTTCTGGGAAAGATTTTCTTTCCGGACCAGGGAAGGCAAATAGCCCCTTTTAGCCCATCATCTTCGATCTCATTTGGGACACTGTTGTGTGGATTTGATATTTGGACCTGGGGTGGCCGGCTCGTCATTGTGAGGGAAAGGCCAAGACGATCAATATCTTTCTTTGAACGTTTGATAATATTTGGGGAAACTCAGTGAACCCACGTCCTGTGAGAGCTTCTAAGGCTCCCCTTCGTCTAAGCACAGTATCATCAATGCAATGGACCAGCGTGATGTCCCGTAGGGCGGTGGGATGGTCAAAGTCCATCCAGCACAAAGTCTAGAAGCAAAGTGGAGGGGACTTGCTGCTCTCCACTCCCATCCCATGCTTCTTCTGCACTGGCCAGAGAGGAGAGTTGTGTAGGACTGAGAGAGTGATCCCCCCGTACACACACGCACATGCACGCGCACGCGCACACACACACATCCCTTCAACCTATTCACAGCGATCCTAATGGCTGTGCTCCCTTCTGGGCTTTGGTCTTCCTTCAGATTTGCTGTTTGTTGGGTGGCAGTTGGGGGGACTCCAAGGGCTTCTCCTCTGCCCTTTCTGTCATTAGACCCCTAACCTTTGGGTCAGAGAACTAATGTGAGGGTTCTGCCTGAGGTTTAAGGCATCTATTTCAATTCTACACCCAGGCTCGGAAGAAGTAATGGGTTTGGGGTTCCAGCAGCCCTACTATGAGCAGGAGCTCAATCAAGACTCCATTTATCACTCAAACTGACGGTGTTCTTGACCCCCTCGGATTACTATTGGCTTGAACTGAGCATCCCAAATCCCCTGGAAGGGGTGACTCATTGCTTTCCCCTGGGGGCACGGTTTCCCTGAAAGTGGCAGATCCCCTGTAGGAAAAGCAGGAATAAGACAGGCAGAATACATTTTAGATGTTATCACATGTTTATTTGTTTGTTTGTTTGTTTTCCCCCAAGGGGACCCTGTCTTCATTCAATTCAATGGGCTGTGAACCAACACATCAGAAAAGCCACTCTGCCACTGTCGGGCCTTCTGCTGAAAATAGAGAGACATTTTGATGGCAGTGTCTTCCCAGTAACAGCCCACCTGGGAGGCTGGCCCTGGCATTGCTGCCGGCCCCTCAGGATTCTGCTGTTAGACTCTTCACTCGGCTGCAACCACTGTGAATATTATCTGATTGACCACAAGGCCTTTTCATCACTCCTTCACAATTCAAAGTCCTTGGCGGGAGCACCTAATTGGCTGAGTTTAGGTTACATGATGATGTACTAGTTATAAAGAAGCTGAACCAGAGAATATTTGATTCCCTTTTGGGTTCCATAGAGAGGAATAGTTAGGAACCTTGCCCGCCACCTGTCTCAGAGGCCTGGCAGCCAAAATACTGGCGATTTTTATCTTCACTTATTCCTTTTCTTTCTTTTTCTCTTTCTTCCTTCCTTCTTTTCTTTTTTCTTTACTGAGCTATAGTTGGTATATAATATATTAGTTTTAGGCGTTCGACATAATGATTCAATATTTGAACATATGTCAAAATAATCACAATAGTTCTATTTAAAATCAGTTATCCTACATAGTTATAATTTTTTTCTATCCTGAGTATTTATTACATGCCTAATTTTCATTGTTCTCTTTAAAACACATTTTTATTTTTTTAAAGTAGACTCCTCCTCACCCAACGTGGGGCTCAAACTCATGACCTCAAGATCAAGAGTCGCATGCTCTACCAGCTACGTGCCCCTACATGCCTAGAAGACTTGTCTGAATGGCAGTCACACAGTCATGCATAAGAGCTCTAGTCCTTGCTTTTTTCCTTTTTAATTTTTTTTAACATTTGTTCACTTTGGAGAGACAGAGAGAGACAGAGCATGAGTGGGGGAGGGGCAGAGAGAGAGGGAGACACGGAATCGGAAGGAGGCTCCAGGCTCCCAGCTGACAGCACGGAGCTGGACGTGGGGCTCGAACTCACAGACTTCGATCATGCCTTCGGCTGAAGTCAGGTGCTTAACTGACTGAGCCACGTAGGCGCCCCGAGCTCTAGTCCTTGTTGGCATTTATTTTGGGATTGAATAACACACTTTGATGATCACGTGCTCTCTGCCACCAGTAGGATTTTTTGGTTTGAACCCACGTGGAGTCATGCCATTGACTTAAAAGAAGGGAGACTGTCAACACCACCCCCATGGCCCGCATTGGTTTTTTTTGTTTGTTTGTTTTTTGTTTTTTTTTAAAATAATTTTATTGTCAAATTGGTTTCCAAGTCCTCTTTGTTTTATTTACAGTAAGGATGTTTTTAGGGCCTTGTTCACTATATTACAAAGGCCCTTTGAACAAAACCATATGGAAGAAATTCCTTTCTGGTCTTGGAACTAAGCTCCTGATTTGTTTACATCTAACGAACATTGTGAGTGATATGGCTGGCCTTGTTTCTTTCTTTGCCTGGGCCGCTAGGAAGCTCCGAGTCAAATTGGGGCCCATATCTAGCAAGTGCAGAGGAATTTCATAGTAAGCATTTTGCGTATTAATTTTGTCTCTGGCTTCACATTATTTCGCCTAACCTAATTTTCCCTTCTTGCCAATGTTTCCTGTGGCTTTTTATTTTTAAATGTTTATTTATTTTTGAGAGAGAGAGAGAGAGAGTGCACACATGAGTGAGGGAGGGGCAGAGAGAGAAGGGGACAAAGGATCTGAAGTGGGCTCTCTACTGGATGTGGGGCTCAGACTCACGAAATACGAGATGATGACCTGAGCCGAAGTTGGATGCTCCACCGACTGAGCCGCCCAGGCGCCCCTCCCGGGACTTTTTAAAAAATACTTTATTGGTATTTTCCTTTATTTCTAAGTCAAAGAAAGATAAAAACAAAGATACACATATTGAAAATTTTATATTTTATATTTATATAAATTTATGTTTATACTGAATCCTGAGCTATTCTCTGATCTGGCGAGCTCAGGGACCTTATTGGATCTGAAGTTTTCATTTCGGTCTTTAAGAATCATCATTTTGGTGCTCGCTTCGGCAGCACATATACTAAAATTGGAAGAATCATCATCTTGTCACCCCTCCTGTGATCGCTGTGGTAGAGAGAATTTTCATCCATTTGCATTCTTTCAAAACTCTTCTCCCATCCGATGCGTCCTTAGTACCTGACACAATCATGATGAACTTATCTCTAGTCTCCGGAGAGGAATGGGATTCGGCGACTCCTGTCCTCATTTGGTTTTCTAATCCTCTAACAAGAATTCCAAGCATTTTGAGTTTTTACCTTTTTTTTTTCTCTCTTCGCTACAGATCTGGGACAAATCAACATCGAAAAGCCACTAGTTGGCTTTAGACGCAATCTTGAGAGACCAATCTGTAGTCGATGAAGCTCAAGTTCCCTCAGCCACCAACACATACAACAGAAACCTAAAAACAGTGTTTCGTACAGAGGAATTTATGTATTTATTCTGGGATAAGTCTGAGAGAGCAGTTACAATCCTCTACTCCCCATGTTTCTTGTAGAAAGAAACAGAAAAATAAGGACAATAAAAAAGAAAAAAATATCACCCAGTTTCTTATTATTAGCAATTAGGAGATTAGCCTTCCAAGTTTTTTTTTTTTAATGTTTATTTATCTTTGAGAGAGACAGAGGAAAAGAGCATGAGTTGGGGGTGGTGGGGGGAGTAGAGAGAGAGGAAGACACAGAATCTGAAGCAGGCTCCAGGCTCTGAGCTGTCAGCACAGAGCCGGATTTGGGGCTCGAACCCACGAATGGTGAGTTCATGTCCTGAGCCAAAGTCGGACGCTTAACTGACAGAGCCACCCAGGCGCCCCAGTCCCTAACCCATTTCTGAGAATGGTGTCCCATGTCACATAGTTGTTCCAATACCTACTTTTCTCACTGGACCATGCATTTTGGATATCTTTCCCTATCAACACCTGTAGACTGGCAACGTCATTTCAGAAGGCCAAATACTGTTATGTATCTGATTACCATACTTTAAGGTTTTTTTTTAGGTTTATTTATTTTGAGAAAGAGAAAGTGAGCTTAGGCAGGGGAAGGGTAGAGAGGGGGAGAGAAAGAATCCCAGGCTGCCTCCATGTTGTTAGCCAAGAGCCTGATGCAGGGCTCAGACCCACAAACTGCGAGATCATGACCTTGGCCGAAGCCCGACACTTCACCAACGGAGCCGCCCAGGCACCCCTAGCTGTATTCTGTTTTAGTCAGTGCCCTCATGTTGTGAACTTCTATGCAATTATAAAAAACACTTCTGTCCACAGCCTTACAGAAAACCTGGGCACTGATGCTTTCAAGATGCTTTAAGTCATCCTCAGATGCGCCAATGTGGACCAGTGACCCCACGTCACCCGTGACCTTTCTGGCTTTTCTAGTTCAAAGACTTTGGTTGTGCTTTTTGCACATGGAGCCTGACCTGCTGAGACCGAGCTGACCAGAACTGTTGGGGAGATGACTGAGGAAAGTGTCTGCCTTCCTCCTTACCAGGGCCTTCCTTTCCACAGCGACAGCATCATCTCGCGTTGGTCTCAATGATTGCATTGCCTCGTCATTTCTGGTAGCAGAAGGAGCCAACTCCCTTTCTATTCACGCCTTGCTTCAGACCTGGCGCTCTCTTCCTGCACTACCCTGCTGCTCAGTAAGAGTGTGCCTGATAGATGAATGCATGAATAACAGATTCCGGGAGCACAGAATTGGAGTGGGTGAGGGGCAGACAGTCCACAGGGAGGAGGTGACAGGTGGGGGTGGTGGGCACGCTTAAATTCAACACTATGGATGAGTTAAAGGTGCATGTTTCAGTTTTTAGGAAAAAAAGCGCTAGAAACGACACCAAGAAGCTTAGCTAAAAAGCCATAGAGGAGATAAGTGGCAGAGTAAATGATGCTCAGTTCACCTAAAGAGCGGCAGAGAAGGCTGAAGAGAGGGAAAAAACAAACTTCAGGGACACAAAGAAAACTAAACCAAGATGGCAGACTTAAACATAACCATGTTAATAGGTATTTAATATTAACAAACTAAACACTTTATAAAAATATTTATTTGTTTTAGACAGAGAGAGCATGAGCAGGGGAGGGGGAGGGGCAGAGAGAGAGGGACACAGAAGATCCAAAGCAGGTTCTGCGTTGATAGCAGAGAGCCCAATGTGGGGCTCGAACTCCCAAACCATGAGATCATGACCTGAGCTGAAGTCGGACGCTTAACTGACTGAGTCCCCCAGGTGCCCCTGAATAGTTTTATGTAAAAATCAGTGATTATCGGATTGTGTAAAAAGCATACACAGTATTCACCAAGATAGACCACACACTGGGCCATGAAACAATCTCAATAAATTCCAAAGGATTGAAAACCTGCAGAGTACTTTATCTGAGGTATTAAATTGGTCATCAATCACACAGATATTAAAATTAATAATCAGGGGTGCCTGGTTGACTTAGTCGGTTGAGCATCTGACTCTCAATTTCTGCTCAGGTCATGATCTCTCAGTTTGTGGACTCGAGCCCCGTGTCGGGCTCCATGCTGAGTGTGGAGCCTGCTTGGGATTCTCTCTCTCCCTCTCTCTCTGCCTCTGTCTCTCCCTCTCTATCAAAATAAATAAGCATTAAAAAAGTAACAAAATTGTAAAAAAATTATATAAAAATTAATAGTCAATAGCAATGTGATATCCAGGAAGTCCTCAAATATATGGGAATTAAGCAACACAATCCCAAATAACATCTTAATTTTCTTCTTTTTTAATTTTTTTAAGTTTATCGATTTCGAGAGACAGAGACAGCATGAGTGGGGGAGGGCAGAGAGAGAGAGCGAGGGAGAGAGAGAATCCCAAGCAGGGTCCTGGCTTTCAGCTGTGGAGCCTGACGCAGGGCTCGAACTCACTCACGAACCATGAAATTACAGCCTAAGCGGAAACCAACAGTTGGTCATTTCATGGACCGAGCCGTCCCGGCGCGCCCCCTGCATAGATCTTGAAACACCACATATGAAACGAGGAAATACTTTTACTTGAAAAAAAGCAAAAATAAAAAACCAAAATTTGTGAGCTGCAACTAAATGAGCACGTAGAAAAATTTTTTGTTGTAGCTACAGGCGAGTGATTATTATATGCCTCCCTTTCCCCTCAACTTCTGAATGAGAGAATAGCTATTATATTTTCCTGTCTCTGTCTCGCCAATATTTGTCAGATGTGTGTTGGAGAAATAACCTAGTTCTTCGTGGTTCACAGGCCTCTGCACCTAAGAAACCACACCTGAGGTGTACTTGAGGAACCACGCCTGAGGTATACTTGAGGAACAATGCCTGAGGTGTACCTGAGGAACCATGCCTGAGGTATACTTGAGGAACCATGCCTGAGGTGTACTTGAGGAACCACGCCTGAGGTATACTTGAGGAACAATGCCTGAGGTGTACCTGAGGAACCACGCCTGAGGTATACTTGAGGAACCATGCCTGAGGTGTACTTGAGGAACCACGCCTGAGGTGTACTTGAGGAACAATGCCTGAGGTGTACCTGAGGAACCATGCCTGAGGTATACTTGAGGAACCATGCCTGAGGTGTACTTGAGGAACCACGCCTGAGGTGTACTTGAGGAACCACGCCTGAGGTGAACCAAGCCTGAGGCGCATCATCCCCACCCAGATCTAGTCTTGACGCAAAGCTCCTGGATCTCAGGCCAGTGTGGTGCTGGAATGGCAAGATACCTCAGACATTTTATTTTGCTTTGTTTTGCGGGGTGACTCCATTTCACAAGTGGATACAAATGATTAGGAGCTGGAGGGCTGACTGCTGTAGATTGTCACACCGGTGGTCCCCGGTGAACTGTGCCTTCCCGCATTAGTTCCGTACTGACTCATTTAGTTCCATACTGACTCAGGGCTTGGCTACTGTGACATGAGTAAGAACGATGCAGATAGAGACTTGGTGAAGTGCCTGCACGGTGGGGCTTTGTCCCCTTGGAACGGTCCTTGGCATTCCGCTGTCATGTGTAAAGAAGCCTGTAGTAGGCTACAAATGAGATGAGAGAGGATCCTCAGGATGAGAGACGAGCTTGGGGGTTCCAGGTCCTGCCAAGCTGCCCCCTGAACGCAGCTGTGGGAGTGACCTCAGCTCTACCGTGAGCCACCCGGTTGAGCCCATTGACCCGTAGAAACATGAGAAATAACAAATCATCGTTTGTGCCATTGTTTTGTTTTGTCAGTTTTGGGGTGGTTCATTGTGTGGCCATAGAAAACCGGAACACATAGGAAGCTTTGGAGCTGGGATGGTCTTTCAGAGATGTCTCAAAATGAGACGCAAGTCCAAGGCCTTTTTATCCCCACATGGACCTGAAGCAGAGCAGAATATGCCACCCCAAACCTCAGCGTGTGGATTATTTTGAGCAGAAGGCGATCAGGTCCCAGCAGACTCAGGAAAACCTTTTTTTTTTACCTGTCCCTTAACGGACTAAAATAATTTACATAGGGGGCCCAGGCCTGAAAGGGAGCTATTATCAGAGATAACTTCTTTTATGTGAAATGCGTCTGGAGGGCGGGGCATTTGATTACAGAACATGCTCTTCTCATCTTCTCGTGAATTTCCTTTCTCCCCTTTGAAGCCCCAGGCTCCCATCCCCTTCCTTAGCTCCCGATGGCACAGAAGCCTCAGTTGCCTGACTGCCTTTGAGTCTCATATTTTACATGCGTATGGGGCTCCCATACGCATGTAATTAAATTTGTTTTCTCCTGTTAATCCGCCTCATGTCAATTTAATTATCAGACCAGCCAAAGAACCTAGAGGGTAAGAAGGGAACTTTTTTCTGCCTCCACAAACCTGTCATTAAATTCGTCTTGCCTCTGGGAGGTGGCATGATCTCGGGTGAAGCAACAATTTTTTTTTTTTAGCCAAGGGTGATTCCCAGAGATGGGCACAGCCGTGAGCACTCAGCTGCCGACACTTCTGGCATCTCAGGGAATGAGTTTGCCTGGATCCGGGGGTCCGGTACGGCATTCACTACAGACTTCCAGTGTTTTCCCATTGGTGGGATAAACAAAGGGGGCCACAGACACTTTATTGGATGTCGGGTCGAACTTCTGGCATGATCTGCTTGGCTTTAAGGAAGAGTTTAAGCTAAAAACACAAGGGAGGCGGACCCCTGCGTGTATTTCTCCTGGGTCTCCGGCCCTCGGGAGTACTTTCCCACCATAGCAGGCTGCCCTGCAGCGAGACTTGAACATCACATGTCCCAACCCCCGAAGGGCCCCCTGACTCATTCTGTGTTCATTCCTCAGGCTATGGAAGTCATGATGATGAAGTCTGACCTCGGGGCAGCAAATACACAGAGACAGGGGGACAGGGCGAGTCTGAAGAGCGTATGGACTGTGGGGGGAGTCTGGTAAGCAGAGGAGCGTGGCACGGAGACGGAATCTTCAGCAAAAACGTACGTATCTTCAGGGATGTTCATTGTAGCACTGTTTCTAAAAGTGACAGATTGGAGAAACGTCTTCATCCATCAGCAGGTGAACTGCCACAAAAGGAAAAACTAATACTGAGAACCTGCCTGCGTTGATCGCCTTCCCAGCATTACATGCTTCCAGAACTAACAGCACCTAATTTTCATTCAGATAGCCTGCCTTTCCTCTGGTGACCTCTTGGGGGGAAGCTAACCTCAGCCCAACTGGCAGCTGGGGCCTGGGTGGCCTAAGCCAATCAGCATGCATCTTTGGGCCCCACCATAGGTGGTCATGTGACCCAAGGCCGTCCAATTAGAGTGAATCATAGGACTCTCGCTTGGAATGCTGGGAAGGGCAAGGGCTTGTGGGCCCTCTCGCTGGGTGGGTGTAGGTGATGCAACATTTTCTTTCTACCCTTTTACAGGTTTTTGACTGAGACGGAGAATTAAACACATAAGGCCCGACAGCAGGAGAAAGGCACACAAATTTATATAAATTTTATGTGACGTGGGAACTCTTCTAAGGAAATGAAGACCAAAGAAATGGTGAAAACTACACACACACTTTTCTGTTAGGTTGAACAAAGAGACAACCGTGGAAAAAATTATTAGACTTCGGGAGGAGACTAAAGGAAAATAAGTATCATGAAGAGATCTGTTTGTATAGAATTCTCTAGAATTCTCTAGGTCTCAACCAGTTGTCCTCGATAAGAGTGATGCTTACTTCTGCCGCAGGGAGGGCATCTTTCGCACGGGAGTTTTTAATCTCCCGCTTTCAGAAAGAAAGGGGGCAGATTAGAATGCTCTTTCTAGATCTGCTGTCGTTAAAATGCTTTTAGCTCAGTCCTTAGGCCAAAGAGGCGTGTTGTCGGATGGCATAACCTGACACCCTTCGGGGTCTCATTTGATCAGTCCTGGAGCGGTCATCTGATGGGACGCCACGGAGCTGCTAGAACTGAGCGATTGGAAAGATGTCCATGAGAAGTGACAAGAACGGGTAACAAATATATGGTATGAAATCCTATATAATCGGGGCGGGGGGAATGTCCATTTTAATCAAGTGATCTCTTGGTTGGGGGGTAGGAAAGGTAGTGGGAGGAGAGAGGAATCTCCCTGTTTTCCTCAGTTATCGTGGCTTGAATCCTGCCTGATACCTGAGAGGGGGAGAGGACGCCCTCTCCTCCCTGGGGGAGCCTCTGCAGGAGGGGAGGCTCCCAGGACTCCGGGCAGGAGGTGGAGCCGGTCGCAGTGGAGAAGCGGCCTCATCTACAGATAGAAAGACAAGACTTAAGGGGCGCCTGGGTGGCTCAGTCGGTTAAGTGGCCCACTTCGGCTCGGGTCATGATCTGTGAGTTCGAGCCCCACGTGGGGCTCTGTGCTGACAGCTCAGAGCCTGGAGCCTGCTTAGGATTCTGTGTCTCCCTCTCTCTCTGCCCTTCTCTTGCTCACGCTCTGTCTCTGTGTCTCAAAAATAAGTAAACGTTAAAAAAAATTAGAAAAAAAAAAGACAAGACTTAAAATACCCAATCTTATTGACACAACAGTCATCCCAGTGGGGATCTGGCCCTCCAAAACCTCTGGGTTCTCAGGGGTGAAAGGAACCGGAAGGCTCAGGGCCCCAGGAGAGGGGCAAGTGTGCTCCTTCTAGAGGCTTGACTAGCTCCCTGGATTTGAGCTTCCGGGGGTGGGGGGGAAGGGGGGGGGACAACAATTCTGTCTTGTTGGGTCCCAGTCACCCGGGACTAACATGGGCATGGGTGCAGGACAGTACTGAATGAAGGAGGCAAGGCCAAGGTGGGGGAGGGGCACAGGAGGCAGAAAGAGGGGGCTTTCCCCCTCCATGCCCCCCGGAGGTGACAGAAACTGGCCCCCAGCCTTTTGTTGCCAAACCTGACTTCGCAGCTGGAAGTTCTGCTTTCTGGCCGTTTGGGACCTTTCTCCTTTAAATGTAAATATTATTTTTCAAGGAGCCTCCAGCCCAAGGAAGTCTTGGTCAGCTTAACTGCTCTCAGTGGGAATGCGCAAGTTAAAAGTATTTGAAAAGAATCTGCTTCTGAGGAATTTGCATTTTCAGAAAGCTTTCAAGAGAGGGCCAGGCGATGGAGCCTGTGAATAAGGTCTTTCTGTGTTTGGCGCTCCACGTGAGCAGTACAGGAGGGATGAGGGAAAGGAGGCCCACTGCATTCCCCCCGCCGCACCCCTTCCCCGGCAGCTGCGGCTGAGGGGGTGGGGGAAGGCACAGTTGCCAAGAGCCACTGAGGATTCTGGGATGTCTGTGTTGAGTCATCTCTTCCCTGCAGGTTTCCAGGGAGCTGGACTGCGTGAGGTAAACTCGCGACCTGGTTCCCAGTTCCAAGGGCCGCTGTTCCTTGCTCTGCAACCTCCTCTTGCCTCAGGGATGTGGCCTGGTGGGGAGGGGGAGGGCCTTCCTGGGTGAGAGAAGGGGTGTGTGTTGGGGCAGAGGCTGGCTGTTTGGGTGCTTGTATAGCAGTCAGTCCCACACTCAGATGGGCTCCTTTTCCAGCCCTTTCTCCCCTCAGTTGGGACCAGTTGGGCAGTCAGAAGACCTCCCTGTGTGGCTTGCTAATGCTCCCTTTGGCCCCACCCCTGTTCATCTTCGTTCTCTGAGGAAGCAAGAAAGTGGTTGGTCTTCACTCTCTGAAGCTGAGAAAGCAAGCCTAGAGGAGGAAGGTAACTTTAAAGCCCCACTCACCGATGGCCACAGGCTTCCTGCCCCCAGCTTGGGAGTCGGTTCTGGGTCCTTGGCCCACTCCAGGAAGCTCCCCCTGAGGTCACAGTGACAGGGAAGAGAAGTTCACCAACACTCCTTCCCACTCCTCCCCCTCCCCACAGGACTCCTTCTGTGGCCGTGGTCAGTCTGTTGGGTGTGTGTGTCCTCTTGGACGTCCGGACACAGACTAGCAGAGTACCCGAGGAGCTCCGTGACACTGAGGTGGTTGCCCCAATTCTTAGCACGGGGCCTGGGAGGGTACTTGAGGGGTCCAGATGTGTAACTTTGAAGCCCTTTGAAGTCACTTGACGTGCATGGGACATCATTTCGGGCAAGCTTATTCTTTTTTTTTTAAATTATTTTTTAGGGGCGCCTGGGTGGCTCAGTTGGTTGGGTGGCTGACTTCGGCTCAGGTCATGATCTCACGATCTGTGAGTTCGAGCCCCGCGTCGGGCTCTGTGCTGATGGCTCAGAGCCTGGAGCCTGCTTCGGATTCTGTGTATCCCTCTCTCTCTGACCTTCCCCTGCTCACGCTCTGTCTCTGTGTCTCTCAAAAATAAATAAAAATGTTTAAAAAAATTTTTTTTTAAAAATTATTTTTTAAAGCTTTTAAAAAAAAGTTTATTTTTGAGCGAGAAAGAGAGAGAGAGAGAGAAAGCATGAGTGGGGGAGGGGCAGAGAGAGAGGGAGACAGAGGATCCGAAGCGGGCTCTGCGCTGACAGCAGCCAGCCTGATTCAGGGCTCGAACTCACAAACCACAAGATCATCGCCTGAGCTGAAGTCGGATGCTCAACCGACTGAGACACCCAGGTGCCCCCTTTTTTTTTTTAAGCTTTTCATTTACTTTTTAAGGTAACCGCTACACCCAAAGTGGGGCTCGAATTCATGACCCTGAGATTTAGAGTAGCATACTCTCCTGACTGAGCCAGCCGGCGCCCCCCCAGGTGAGCTTATTCTAAGACCAGCCTATACACTAGACCAAGAAATTGCTCTTGCTTTTATTTTTGATATTAACCAAACAAGGTAATAAGACTAGAACTACTAGAACAACAGGGCCTCCATATTCTGGCTTCCCTTCCCCCAGAAAAATGTTCCCCCACACGCCACTTTTTCTTCCTCTCTCCCCATCCCTTTTTTCTCTCCCTCTCTGCTTCACTCTCTTCCTTTCTTTCAATCTGAACAAAATATTGACCCTTTCTGTATGCCAGCTGCTGTCCTAGGAACCCGGCAATATATTTGTGAACAGTAAAATCAAAAGTTCCTTGGCCGGTAGATCTTCCAGGCCAGAGGAAGGACACACACTAGATAATCACCACGAGCGGTAAGTAAACTTTACAGTGTTTTGCAGAGGCCTGAGGGGCATGGAAATAGGATAAGTGGGGGTTCGCAGTTCTAAGCAGGTGGTCAGGGTGGACCTCATTGAGAAAATGACATTTGAGCAAAGACTTGACGGCAAGTGCAGAGGAAGAAAAATATCTTTCCTCCTACCCATCCGAGTTCTTGGCTGGGGCTTCCGTCACAAAAAACAGGTGACAGAAAGCAAGTAACGGAAAAGCATGCCGACTTATTTAAGTTTTATGTGACATAGAAGCCTTTATAAAGAAACATAGACCTGAAGAAGTGGTTAAACTTGAACCTTTCAATGCTAGGTTGATGAAGAATGAAAAGTTGTAGGAATGTGTGATAGGACAGCTGTGTCTTAGAAGGATTCTTTTCCCCCCCGGGGTGTAGGGAAGCCATCTCTCACCTGAGGGTCTGTGACCTATTTGAGGGGAAGGTCACAGAGTCCTTCCTGCACCTGATGCTTTTCAAATTCCTTCAGCTCAGATAGCCATGGGTTATGCAGAAGAGCGTGGCAGGCACGGGGACCAGCCAACACAAAAGCCTAGTGCGGGAGGGTGCCCGACTCTGGTGAGAAACAGAGGGAGGTCTCCCTAGCTGGAAGGCAGTGGGTGGGGTGTAACAGGAGATTCGGTCAGAGAGGGAGGGGCCTTGGAAGGATGTCGGCCATTGGAGGATTTTTAAAACACTTAAAATTTAAAGAATAAAAGTTTTTAAAATGCTTATTTTAGAGAGAGAGAGAGTGCGCACATGAGCAGGGGAGGGGCAGAGAGAGAGAGAGAGAGAAAGAGGGAGACAGAGGATCCAAAGTAGGCTCTGCGCTGACAGTGGGGCTCGAACCCATGATCTCGTGACCTGAGCCAAAATCAAGAGTCAGGCATTTAACCGATGGAGCCACCCAGGCACCCCAAAGTCTCTCTTCCTGACCTAATTACAGCCAGGCTTATCTGGCCCAGACTTGGGTCTGCTTCATCTGGTTTTAGTGGAAATCCTACTGGGTCAGTTTACAGAATCCTTGGTATCTGATCAAAATCGTCACCCATCCCTCTCAATATCTTTCACCCTGACCTGCCTTCAGCAAGAATCCTGTCAAGTTGGTTAAGCCAGAATTGCCCCTTACCCCCATGTTTCCTCCTAGCAATTTTCTATCCATTGGCCCCACCCGGCTCCTTGACTATAAATCCCACCTCATCCCTGTATTCAGAATGGAGCTCAGTTCTATACTGAGGTCCCTCTTCCCCCATGGCAATATTTCCAGAATAAAATATGCCTTCACTGCTTTAACTTCTGTCTGGCTCTGGTCCTCTTTCAACACGAAAGTAGAGTGAAGAGGATGCCGTAGTCGGCGTGAACCGCTCACACAGGTTCCACAACGACCAGCTCATGGCCACCTGGTCTCATCCGTGTCTCCATTTCCCATCTCCCTGACCTCACGTCATTTCATCCCTAAGTATTTCTATGTGTATCTCTGATGAGGACTTCTTTTAAGCTAAACATAAAGTCATTTTTGCACCTAAAACTTCACAATAATTCCTTATTATAATGAAATATCCTGTCATTAGGTCATTAGAGGGTGTTCTGCGGAGGGGTAATGTGCTTTGATTTACTTCTTTAAATGGTCGGATTATGCGGCGCACCCAGAATTCTCATACTCTGGTACAGGAGGGTCAGATTGTGCAGCCACTTTGGGAGCATGGCAGTTTCTTATCAAGTTAACAATATTCCTATCTTAGGACCCAGGAATTCCATTCCTAGGTATATACTGAAGAGAAATGGAAACTTGAGCCCACCAAAAGAATTGTGCAAACATATTCATAGCAACTTTATTTTCAAATCCCCAAACTGGAAGCAATCTGAATGCCCATTTATAAGCAAGGAGATAAACACATTGTGGCATGGTCACCCATGGAAATACTCAGAAAGAAAAAGGAATAGATTATTGATATATCCAAGACTATGAATCAGGTTCAAAACACTGAGCAAAAACCAAAACCAAACCAAACCAAACAAAAACATTGAGCAAAAGAAGCCAGCTACTAGAGTGTGTGCTGGTTGATTCCACTTATATGAGTTTCTAGAACAGGCAAAACTATGTGTCTATCTGTCTATGGTGACAGAAATCTAACTAGTGGTTTGATTTGGATGAAGGGGACATGAATATTGACTAGAGAGGGGCTAGTCAATGGGGAGACTGGGTGGTAAGGTTTGAAGACAGATGAATAGCAGGGAAATGTGAGGTGGTTCAATCCCTGCCGGCGCTGAAGCCTACTTGGAGTTCGAAGTCATGAATTTGGAGTAATTCCAGGAGGTGTGGTTGTGTTTGGCCAAGTCCCCCTGCACGTGCACTGGAGACCAAGAACTGGTTTGAACCCAGGTGTGGTTTTGCTAAGAGGAAGAAAGATGGGCAAATCAATTCCTAATCCCGCCAGAACAGAAAGACTTCCCGTTTGCTTGTTCCCACAGAGAAAGCAACGTCCCCAAATACACACAGACAACACAAATGCCCAAAAGTGCAAAAGACCCCAAAGGGTCGTCCAACCCACTTCTCCTAATCAGCTCTGCCCAGTTCCAGGGGCTCGCCCAGGAGCCCGCTGGGCTCTTCGAGCTGTGGTAGCTGTGGGATTCTTCCACACACACTGCCTCCTTCAAGATGCCTTCAGCTCATCAAAAGTACCTCCTGCCACCCCTGCAGAATAGAGCACCAGAAGATAAAACTAAATCCCAGGGGCCTTCTGCAGCAGACTGCAGTTCACACAGGTGTCCCGGGTGTCCTCGGATCTCCCAGAACAAGGTACAAGCAGTTCACCCTTGGCCACACGAGGTGGGCAGGCAAGAGAAAGAAGAAGTGGAAGAGGGAGGAAGAGAAAGGTAGAAAAGAGGATACAATCCCAGGGGCTCAGGATCTTCATGGAGCTGGCCCACCTGGACCCCTCAGCCTGAGTCCAATGGAAGACAAGCTGACTGTCCAATACACCCATTTTATGTACCCTTTTTAAAAAATGTTTATTTGTTTTTGAGAGAGAGAGCGAGCACACAAGCGGGGGAGGGGCAGAGAGGGAGATACAGAATCTGAGGCAGGCTCCAGGCTCCAGAGCTATCAGTGCAGAGCCCAATGTGGAGCTCGAACCCACGAACCGTGAGATCATGACCTGAGCCGAAGCAGACGCTCAACCTACTGACCCCTCCAGGCGCCCCTATTTTATGTACTTAACTGGGATCAGTCACCCCAGACTTGAACAGAACTCCTTAGCTCTCTACCTTCTGGAGGAGTCTGAGCCTAGATTTCTTGCTTCAGCCCTGCAGCTAGGACCAACTGGCCTTCTTCCTTGGATGCTTCCCTCCTTGGCAGCCAATGATGCAACACTCCCAGTAAGGAGGTACCTTAAGGCTTCTCAGCCCCAGGCCTTTTGGCAGCTCACGGCTCAGTTCCTGGCAGGAATGTATCATGAATTGTTCACAAGTGCACTTAGCCAACTCAAATTCCTGCTCTGGGTCTCCATGGCTGGCTGCGTGAGGTGTAGTAAGTGTATAGAATCTGTGTGTTATTAATGTATATGCTGTCCCTGCCTATTCGGAGGAGCAGCTGCCTGGGGAGAGAACGTCTTCCAGAATCTCCCAGGGAAGCCAGAACTTGCAACAGCAGCATGAAAAGCTGTCTTACCTCTCATGGGCTACCAGCAGCCACAGGCCTGATTTACTGCCTTGCCAAACATGGCACTGAGCCTGGGACCTCAGAGGAGAGAGAAGAGGCTGCCCTTAGGTGTTCTGCCTCAGTTTTATGACCGGATTTGTCACTTCAGTTCCCTGGATCCTGGTTACTCATTCTACCTGTACCCCAGCAGGCTTCGTGGCCACTGGGAGAGTGGTTGTCCTCTGGAAGTAGGGTGGGAAGGATGAGGACCGGAGGAGAATCTGAAAAGCTCAGGACCTTTTAGCTGGTCCTAGCACCTGGTGTCAGTGAACTGGGTGGGCCAGATGGGCAGCTGCAGGGGATGGGGCATGCTGGACTTGGCTCTGACTTTACCTCTTGCAGCCTCTTCTGGGGTACCTCTTCCACCCTTGGAAGGACTGCTCCAGTGGGATAGACCCGACTTTCTCAGGAATAGCCAGTCTGTGGTCTAAAGACCACATTCAGAGCCAAGGTCTGAATCTAGCCTTGGGTCTGCTAGACCCATAGCCCTAGCCTCAGCCAGGCTGTCTCCAAACTCACAGCCATGGTAGCCTTAGTTCTTGAACTGTGTTCAGAAGTATACTTGGTCATGCTTCTTTCTAGCTCTCCACTTCCCTCTCCAAGGCACCCGTTGGGACTGTCGCTTGAAATTGGTGGTAATGAAAATAGTTCAATCCAACGATCACTATTTATAAGCCACTCTGAATACAATGGCCTAACCCAAATCTCAGCTTATCAAAAAAATGGTCCCAGTGGGGGCAGGCTTTTTCATTCATGAAATTCTACTATGTGCCAGGAAGGATTCGAGAGAGGAAAAACAGTGGGCGTCTGCCTTCAGGACCTAACAACAGAGGTAAGAGGTGGACATACCAACAGAACAGCAGGACGAAGAGTAATGGGAGATGCTTGGCATGTGACCGTTTATCACGCGTGGTTTCCACTCTTCGAGAGTGTTGCCTATGGTCCATGACAAGTACCACGAGACCCAACAGAAGGGCAGTGTAGAAGGGTTTCCACGGATGCGCCCCAGTGGCAGTGATTGCCAACGAGAATGCTAGTGGCATCTTGGGTGGGATAACCCTTTGTCGTGTGGGACTGCCCGGGTCACCACTGGCCTGAGGAACCCAAACACCATGGGTCTGTGGCTCAAGGCAACTGTGAATTCTTGACTCCTAGCTACTCAGGCATTCATTCCGGTGAAATGGTGGGGGTGAAGGGAAAGGGGACAGAAGTGGAGGGCAGCACTAGAGCTCTGGCCGCAGGCTCAAAACCATCTGGAGTGGATAACTGTGGCTCTTGGCTGCCTAGCATAGGTTCCCACTTCTTTTGGTGACAGGTTACCAAAATTATCATTTGGCCTCTTCCCTGCTTGAGTCCGTGGGGTTGACCCTCTTCCCTGCTGTCAGACCTTCCATGGGGTTGACCTTCCATTCCAAAGGTGGCTGTAGCCTGGTCAGTCAGAGCATCATATTCCCCTGGGCAGAGCATGGGTTCTGGGAGGAACACAGGACCTGATCAGAGGCCGATCAGAGCCCTTTTGCTGCTGGGAAACAGACATTTTCCCTGACAGATTTGACCTTCAGAGGCTAGGGGGCTGTTGTTGCTACAGCCATCTGACCTTGGCCCACCTGACAGGTGGGAAGAGCCTGCCTGAGAATGGAAGCGACCTTGCAAAAGGAGATAGAAACAGGTTTGGGGGTATGGTCTGTACCCCCGGAACAAGCCACATTCGAGCTGGAATTCTCTCTTGACTTGTACATGAGTCAATACATCCCCATTTTGTTCAGGTTAATTTGGGTTAGGTTGTCCGACAGGTACAATGAAAAGGGACTGATTAATATCCCAGGAAAAGGAGCTGAGTATCTGCAGTCAAAGGAGCCAGGCTGACCAGAGGTTCCAGTCCTTTCCACCAGGTCTATGCCTCCTTTCATCCTGACCCGCAGGACAGGGCTGCAGTGTGACCCTACCCCACCCTGGAAGTCTGCCTTCTCCTTGGAGAGGCTGCTTCCCAGTGGAGGTGACTCCCAAGTCCAGAGGTAGGTACCCTCTCCCAACCTATCAGTGCCTGTTTAGGAAGGGAAATCCTGGGGTCAGGGGGTGGTGAGTGGGCTGCGGGGTTCCTCGGGACTGGCCTGGCCCACCTTGCCCAATCCCACCTTCTCTGTTGCAGGTAGGCCGGCTCCCTGCCCCCCTCGAGGGGGTTCCTGCTGGTTCCTAGCCTTACCAGCTCTTACAGGTGCAGCAGGTCACTTGGGCATGGCTCTGTGTACTTGCTGACCTGAGTTCACACTTGTCCTCATCCCCAACAACCGTTCCCTTATGTCCCCTGGTCATTACTGAGGGTTTCAGTACATTCTGGACTCCCAGTTGCAGCCATCTGCATTTCTTTGCCCGGGAGCATCATCTCTGGAGTGGACAAAAGTCCTGGGAGAATGAAGCATCTCCTTTCCAGCAGCTTGACTGAGGGCCAGTGGCATGGGTATCTAAACATCCAGCTTTCTTGCCTCCGGTGGGATGACTCTGAGGTATATGATCTGTTTCCCGTTGTTGCCCCAGCAGAACGAGGCCTCAGTTGTCCTCAGGGGCCACCGCACCTGAATCGACTGACTGTCGTCTCTTCCCTGTTTCACACCCCTCTCCCGTACTCCCGCTTTGAACTAAGACCTCTGCCTCAGCTGCTCAAGACCCACCAGGCTCTGGCTGGGTGTGGCTAAGTCACCGGAGAGAGCACAAGACTGCAAGTGGTCCTGCCCCTGTACCCCCTAATCACAGGTGAAGCTAAATGAAGCCATTTCCCAGAGACAGAGTGTTCCCTGGGCACGGGGCCCCTGTCCCCCAAGGCGCAGGCCTGGAAGGGGGCCAGCACATTCCCCCTGTTCCCACTAACTGGGATGACCACTGGACGGAAGTGCAGTTGACTGTTCATGTTAGGTATTGAATTAAATTTTGTAATTCTTGCTTTTAGAGTGGGAAAATCAGAGACAGCTTGCTCTGTATGTGCAAAGAAAGTTGTCCCCCTTTGGGTCTCTGGTCCCAACATGAATAGCAGAACCCCACCCTCATTGCCTGGGGATTGCAAAGTCATCCCACACCCACCTCCCAACCCATTTGCCCGTTGAACTTTGTGTCTCTGGGTAAAACACACGAATGAAACAGAATTCTTTTTTTTTTTTGTTTGTTTGTTCTATTTTGGTGACAAGAGAGATCCTTGATGGAAACGGGATCTGAAAGACAAATTAGGACAGAGCCATTAGCTTAGACAACATTCCACGACCTTGGAGTTTTGGTGGCTTTCTGGTTTCACCACCCCATGGGTGAGGGTTCGGCAGCTAGGATCTTCTTGTGGAAAAATAAATTATTTAGGATTCAAGTGTCTGCCATTCTCTTGTCCACTCTTCATTTCATCTAAACACAGCCACTTGGAGTCTGGTGGTTCCCTTTAGGCTATAACGTGCTTATGCAAAGTGCTTGGCAGGTACTTGGCTCAGTCAACATCGATTCCTTCTTTTCCTCTCCCATCCCCCAGGGCCCCCAGCAGCTGCGATGGAACCTCACTCCCCCAAAGCTGGACTGTGGCAGTGAATTTTACTATGCTCAGTGCCCAAAAGGAGAGGGGAAGCAGCCCCTTGCTTGTAGTGCCTCATCAATCCTGGTGGGATGCTAAGAGCGGGGCTTCCCAAGCTTTAAGAAGGAAGATTCTAGAAACACCTTTTCCCAGAGAGGAGGCTTTGTTACTGTTATGAGATGGTTCTATAGTCTATGGACAAAGGAGGACACCAAATTCTCTATTTCCCTTCCACAGGGTCTAATTGCTGAGCCTACGGAACTCAGGGGGACACAGTGTACCCCCACCATGCACACACACACACACTGATGCTCCCATTCCCTCAGGGGCGCTTTCAGTAGCTGAAGCACTTGTCCAAGCCAACAGACCGGCATTGGGAGTTCATTCTGCACTTGGCTCCCATATCACCTTCTAAAAACATTCCTACCTATTGTAGTGGGAACTTTCTCTTAGGAAAGGGAGGCACATGTCTGTCTGTCCACACTCCGTGGACAAACAGAAAGGCGGTGGCAGGATCCTTATGATCAGAGGTCCTCGTCCTGCTCAGCCCCTTCCACTGAGATTCTTGTCTCCTTGCTGCCTTTCCCTACCTGTGGCCACCACTTGTTGACCTGAACCTATCTGTTCTCCTTATGTCTGGGAACTTAACAGGGACCCCGCATGCTTGCCTAGACCCAGAGCAGGTGACTTCTCCATAGGCACCTTCCTTCAGTAGCAGACTTCTCAACGGCCTCTTCCTGCCTCGGTTCCTGGCTCTCTGCTCTATTTATGCCTTCTCCCTGCGTCATCTTAGCCACTCCCCGTGGCTGTATATCTCAGCTATTACCAATTGCTCCTATGCTTAGAGCTAAGACCTGGCTTCTCCTGTGACTTGCATATATCTATCTGCCTACGTGACATGTCTGTTTGCTTGTCCAACATCTCAACAGTAACAAGAACAGAACTCATGATTACCATCCCCTCCTGTGCCTTGTGCCTCTGGCAATGGCACCTCAAGGACTCATCCTTGACGCTTCCTTTCCCTCCTCGCTTCATTCAATCTATCAGCAAGACTTGCTGGTTCTGTAGCTGTAAGACGCATCACTCTGTTCCAAGCGCCATCTTTGCCTGCCTAGACCAGTGCAAACAATTCCCACCTGGTCCTCTTCCCCCTTCCCCATTCTCTATCTGACAGGAACTGCCATTATTTTGAAATCTAAATCAGCAACTTGAGAGACTTCCCTTTGAGGGGAGGAGGAATGAATGAGTATATGTAAAGCACCCAGAATAGTGCTTGCACCCAGGAAGTACTATATAAGCATTGCCTCTTGCCTTGCGTCTGGAAATTCCAACCCATTTAAAACACAACAGAAATCCTTGAGGCCCTGCCTGACCTTGGTCTCCCCTCCAGGGACATCGTGGCTTCATCCATATTGGCCTCTTCTCTGGCCCCCAAAACATGTGAGGCTCCTTCCTGCCTCAGGGCTATTTGCTATTCTGTCTGCAAGAACACAGACATAATTGCTTAGTCTGGCTCTTTCTGCCTTATGTGCCTCAGTTCAGAGAAGCCTTTACAGACCAGCCTGTCTCCAGCAGCAGCCCTTCCTGATCACGCCAGCCTTCTCTGTTCTTTCTCGGATCAACTTTATATCTCTATTTCCTTCATAACATTTGCCACACAATCAAGTGATCTTGTTTATTCATTAACCTGTCGATTGTCTGTGCCCATGAGAATGCAGGCTCCGTCAGCGGAGGGCTTTTGCCCATCTTGGTTTTCTCCTGTAGCACAGGGTGCGTACCCAAGAAATAGTTAATGAATGAATGCATTATTTAATTAATGAACACTCTTTCTCCCCATCTGGACTCTGCATTCTAGCTTGGATGTCAGGTAAGCATCTGTGTCTCCATGTGAATTCATATCCCCTGTCCCCCTCTCTTGGGGGCCTGGGCCAGCCTAGATGCGCGGACTTTACCAGACCTCAAGTCCCAAGCCTAGCTGTGGCCTGTCGGTGGGGCTTCTGTCCGCTGTACCCAGTATGGTGCTGGGCACGTGGTCAGTACTGACATGTCGCAGCTGTGCTGCCCCGCTTGCCTGTTTCCAGAGGTCGCAGGGGATCATGTGGGGGACACTGGGGAGTTGGAGTGGGAGACACTATGCTTGACTAGCGTCCAGGAACTGTCACTGCAACTTCTAGGTTTCTAGAAAGGCCTCTCCTGCCCCCTGCTGGTGGTGCCATAATCAGACTCTCAGACTCGCAGCGTCTACTCAATGATGGGATATGACCCTGGGCACGGGCTAGGGCAGAAGCAAGTCTGGAAGAAGCCAGGCCTGCCGAGGTCGGTTAAAACACATTTCCGGTGCCCCAATGCCATCCCAGTGCTGCAACAGTAATTTGACAAAAGCAGTGGGTCACATGGGGGAAAGGCCACCTCATCAGAGCTGTGGGGCCTGGGAAGGACCCTGTCTTGGGCCCCTCAGCGTGGGTGGCACAGCCTCCCTCTCCCTCAAGGGAAACCAGAGTGGTCCCGGGACAGCTCCGTGCAGAGAGAGGACAAGCCCGTCCCAGGTCCCTGGTCCCTGGGAGGGCCAGCCTGTTAGGATGGAGTCCTGTCCCTGGGCTGGTTTCGTCTGGCCTTGGAAAGCCGCACCCTAGCCTTGCATCCAGGCAAGGGGCCCGCCCTGAGAGGACATGGGAGTTACCCCTCAGAGCGGAAGAAACAGGTGAGTCGTGTGAAGTTCATGCACTGCGTTTCTAAGCGATGTTGGCCATATAGGGCCCCACCAGCCACTTGAACCCCCACCCCGAACACACACTCGGGGCTTCAGTCTCTGGGGTCTTGTTGTCTCTGGCACTGATTCACTCAGCGAGTGGAGTGGAATGGCCTACTCCAGACCCTGGGCGGGTTTCCATTCCTTTCCCCTCCTCTCTCCATTTCCTCCCCCCAGCCCCCATCTCTTCCCCTCCATGCCATCACCATCTCCTTCCTCCCCTCCCTGCACCCTCCTCGCAGGGCTCGGCACTGTGTGAACTACAGTAAGATGTTTCACAGTAAGTAACTGGGGTCCCTGCCATTCCGGTCATCTCTCAACTCTGGTCGGAGTGGAAGATGGTGTCTCAGTGGGGAGCTGCCTGTCTTAACATCCAACACCTGTCCTTTGAACACACAGGGCACTGCCTTGAAGGCCTTTGTCAGGTACCTTATCGGCTAGAATTCCATGACATTCTGGCTTTATATTTACTGTGTAGTCTTTTTATGGCAAGGGATAGGATTTTCCATTTATGGCCAGACTTAAGTTTCCCTTGAACATAAATGCCTTTAAGTTAAAAAGAAAGCTAATTTAAAAAAGAGTAAGTGATGTTACAGGTGTCAACCCAGTGAGAGGGGTGCTGTTATTACCTCCCTTTAACGAGGAGGAAAACGAGGCGCCAGGAGTGAAGGAACTTGCCCCGGGCTCCAGAGACCCTGGGTGTGGAAGGGGACGGCGAGTTTGTCTGCCTCGAGTGACAGAACCCAAGCTGACACTGTGGGGCCTGTTGTAAGAAGCCTCTAGAACAAAATGGCTCAGGGGCATTCTTCAGACTGCTGCTCACCATCTACCCAACCCCTGTGACCGGCCTGGCCTGCTTGAACATCCCTCATTGCATCCTCAAAACCGTTGCCGTTGGACGACGCCCTTGGTCGCCCTTGGTCACTACGAGTGCCCCTACGTTAGCAATGGCGTGGCTCTCACAGAAGTTAAGTAATGTGTCCCCTATGACCCAGCCACCAGGTAGCAGAGTCAGGCCTGGAACCTACTCCAAAGCCTGCGTCTTTCCAACCACCCCCCCACAATGGTAGAAGTCATGAGACCCACCATCTGACTAGCCCTGTCCTCTAGGTACCTTATCTTATATTCCAACAATCTTGAGAGGAAGGTCCCATGGTCTTCTCTCTCTTTCTAGATGGGGAAACTGAGGCGCTCAGCTGCTACGGTATTTCAGGAAACTTAAGGTGCTTCCATTCTTCCACAATAGGCCCTTGATCAGGCAGCAGAGCCCCTGAGCAGACGGTGAGTTTACTGCTTGGGCCGGGCTTTTGAGATACTTTGAGCACCTGCTCCCACCCCGTGACCTACTGTGGCCACTCCCTGTCCGTGCTGTGGCTGGTGGAGGTCGGGGGCGGGGGGAAAAGCTGCCATTACCACCTGACCAGCATTAGCAGGCATTCACTGCAGTGGGGAGGTGACAATGGGGACAAATACGGTGCTCCTGGCGCCCACCCAGATCCCCCTTCTGGGCTGGTGCCTCCACTGCCCAGCTCCGGGGAATCGTGACATTGGCTGCTAACGGCTGCCTCCTTTCCCAGGTGCATCTTCTCGGGGGAGGACAAATGGGATCTGCTCTTCCATGGAGACATACACTCCCCACCCCCACCCCTATCGCCAGTGACTCAGTGACAGAGGAGCACGGAAGGCCAATCTTCTTGCCCCCAAGGTGAGACCAGCTCTGTGGTGTAATTCATGCCCCAAAGCTCCCCTGGGGTCAAGCTGAAGCTGGACTCCCGCTGAGACCTCTCCTTGCTCTACTCCTCCCGCGCCCCCCCTCCGTCCTCTCACCTCCCTCATTCCCGTTTTCCCCCACAAATCCAAGTCCCGTGCACCCAAATGCCTGTCTCAGGCTCTGCCCCTGCGAGCCTGGCTTGAGACAGGGGAGGGTTGGAGATGCTGGGTAACGCATCTCCTAGGATGCCTTAGGGATCCTGCAAGGATCTTGCAAGATAGTTGCAGAGACAGGCCACGTATGTACAAAAGAAAAAAAAATCCTCCTCAGTGCAAGATGGAACAGGCTGGAAAAAACGACTGTGAAGAGAGGAGAAGTCACCTGAGCTGCAGCGAGGGAAGGGCTGACGGAAGGAAGGGGACCAGGAAGGACAGGTGGCACTGGAGAAAGTTTTCTTGGCACGGAGAGAAAGTTCCAAGGAAGGTTCCTAGGAGGGGTAGGAACCTCTGCTCCACGTCTCCCATTTCCTCCTGTCTGGTATCCCAGGTCAGTGGGGGTTGGGGGAACCCCGGTTTGACAACCCCAATAATGGGGCTGGAGTTGTTCAAGAGTGTCAAGGCTGCTTGAGAGAGCCAGGTGACCTTGAAGCCAGGAAGAGTCCCTTGGTTCTTAACCTTTCCCTGAGAGGCTAGCGGCCGCAAGGGGGAGCGGGCACCGAGGGGGGCCACGTACCTGCCGGACCACGGGCCTGGGGTTTGTTCACATGGATTCAACGATGTAGTAGGCAGCCCCCAGGGCTCCCAGAGCCGCAGCAGCAGTCCCGAGAGCTTGGAGCACGCGAGTTACGATGAGTGGAGTGTTTCCTTGCAGGTCTTCTGTAGAGCGAAACAGAAAGCCCACGGGTTGGGGGGAGCTGGGACTCTAGTGGCCTAGATTCCACAGGCGGGGAAAGCAGAAAGCGTAGGGTTCCCTCGGGATTTCAGGAATGCCTCCTCCCCACGACCGATCTCCTCTCAGGGGAACACGATTCCGCCCACCCCTTCTAATAAATCCCTGTCACGAGAGGCCCTGCGTCCGAGGATGGGCCGGCCTGGGGTGCCAGAGGGAGCTGGCTTTTACACAATGCGCTGTGTTGACACCGAGCCTCCTGAAGTAGAGGATCTTATTTAACGTGAACGTGTATTTCAAGCCAAGATCTAACATTTCACTCCGCCGAGACACGTAAAGATTATGGAAGCTGGGGCTAAAATTGGAGCCGAATCAGGACTACCATGTCTTACTCCGGCCACACTGGGTCTCTGCCCCTTCCCCTCATTTTCCTAACTCGGCGCCTGCTTGTCCCTTGCCCTCCTCCACCTGGGATGCTCGCTCTTTTCAATTTAAGCCACGGGGGATCCCAAGACCCTTTTTGACTCAACTCAGATACCGAGGACGCTACAAAGTCTCCCCGGACCCCAGTGGAGGAGGGAGCGCTCTTTTCCTGAAGCTCCGAACACCTCCAGGACGCGTGTCCCTTTCTGGCTCGCATTTGAGTTTCTATGCTCAGCTTCCTATGTAGACCGTACGGTTTTTAAGGGTAAAGTTCCCGGTTCTGGTTTTCCCTCCAGCGCTTAGAGTTCCGGGCAGAGCAGGGTTTCCCACCTGCTGGCGTTCAAGCGACACGAACCCGCGGCACGGCCTAACACCAGATGGACGGGAATGCGAAGTGTGTGGGTGGAGGGTCATTAAAGGGGAGCGGTGGGCAGGTCACTCCTCGACGGGAACTTACCAGGCTGTATTTTTGGCTTTACGCATGTTCTCCCAACACACCTGGGTATCTGTTTTGCTTCTTGTATGTCTGAGAGATGGCGCTTTTCGAGGGCGGACGGGAGAGGGCATTTGGTGGCGGAGATGCCAGCCAAGAAGAGGGGCAGGATGAGGGGGAGGGGCGGGTGGGCTCTGCTCCTGGGTTAGGGGGTGTGAGATCCCCAAGCGGGAAGCCGCTTCGTGGGAAGCCGCTTCGTGGACCCTGAATACAGGTGCAACTACTCTGGGGCCCGGCCCCGAACTGGGGGTGGGGGGGCAGATGAGGGCTCCCCGCCATCAGCCCTTGCACTTCGCCCTGCACCCCACTAGTGCACTGATGCGTTCAGTCCGGTTTTGTGCACAGGGTTCTTCCCGTGAGGGGAAGCAGCGGTCACCGGGTGGCGTTCTCCTGATGGCTCCGCGGAAGAGGAAAGGCAGGCCAGCTACTGCACAAGGCGCTTTGGGAGGCCGCCCGGCCTGGGGGCGTGTGTCCCGTGGAGCTGCCGGAAACCCGCTGAAGGAGGTGGGGCTCTTGCTATTACCGGGGGGGACGTGTGGGTTGCAGTCAGCATCTATCACTAAATTCTGGGGGCAAGTCCTATGCAGTCTCAGCCGTGCTGTGGGCCACAGGAGAAGGCCAGTCGCCAAACACAGCATTTCACCACAAAGTTCTGGGCGACAGGCTGTGAGGGCGCAGACTCTGAGGAAGCAGTGTTCCTAGGGAGAAAAGAAAAACGTGCCTCTTAAAGAAGCCGTTTTCGGTAAGGAAGACAACTGGCACCTCTCATGCGGGTGGGGGGGACCCTGGGGAGTGGGTCTGGTCAGAAAGGGCAGGGGGCCGGACTCCGGGAAGTGGCCACCCCGGAGAGGCTTCCTTTCTCCCTGGGCTTCCCAACAGGAAGTTCCCCGTGGCTGCGAATTTGGTCCGGGGCAGAGCCGGGCCCTGGGAACCGTGTGCCCTGAGAGTCCAGCCACCCCCCCCTCCCACCCCCCACATGCTCCAGAACCTGTAGAAAGTGAGGAAGTTTGGAAGTCCTCTTCCCGGCATGTTGGGCCAGGCCCGAGGAAGGAGGGCATCAAAGATGCGGCTGTGACACAGGCCCAGACGACGCCAGCAGGCAGAGCTGCCGGGGCAAGTGGAACAGGAACAGAAGCCCCGAGGCCCCGAACAAGTCAGAAACCCTGGATGGACAGAGAAGGAGAGAGATGAGGGCCCCTGCCTCCGGGAGGCCGGCGAGAGCCAGGGAGACACAGGACGGAAGACTCGCAGCGGGGGAAGCTGGTCGTCTTAGAGACTGGAGCCCCCTGGGGATTTCAAATTCGTGCCGTTACCAGGTGACACCTGTCCAATGCGCCCCCTCTGCCTCATTACCGTCCATTTGTCAGGACAACCCTGCGGAGTGCGATACTGCTATTCTCAGTTTGCAAGTAGGGAAACAGAGGCTCAAGAGATATATGGGCCGTGTGCCCTTATAACAAGTAGATTGAAGAAGTGGGCTTCGGCTCAGGGTTTCTAACTCCTTCGGCGCTCCTGCCACAGACTCCGCAGAAGGCGACGGCAGCAGGGGACCGCCGGCTTCCGACATTCCTGCGGCTGGTCCACGGTCCATCTTCCCGGGGCTCACTGGTTTATCCACTGATTTGTCAGAGCTGCGGCTCCGAGTTACAGTCCTTGAAACACTTCCCCAAACTTCTCTCCCAGCGGAACTCGGAGATGGCCCCGTTGCTGTTACACAGAAGTACTTCTGGCCGGGTGACTCCCTCCTCGTGTAGGAATTTCAATCCTGGCTTCTTGGCCGAACTACAGAGTCTTCCGACCAAAGCTCCATGAAGCCAGCAACTGACCAACTGACCGGGCAGACTCAGCACACTTCCTGCTTAGACCCGCCCCTGACAGAGAGACTTTTCCTGGGATGGGGAAGGAAGGGACTCTACAGGTAACCCTCATCTGTTTTCTTCATTAAACCAGTTTTTTCTTTGAAAGAGACATTTAATTCCTGTATATGAAATTTACTCCTTAAAGTTTTCAGTGGTTTTGATAAATTAACAAAAGGGTACAACCGCCATTACTGTCTAATTCCAGAACATTTTCATCTCCCCCCGCAAGGAAGCCCCATAACCATTAAGCAGGCACTGACTTCCCCCTTCTCCCCCCCCCCCCCATTCCTGGCAATAAATCCCCTTATTCTGTACATTTCATAAATGCAATCACACATGTGGGCATGTTGGGGAGTAGCTACTTTCACTGAGCCTAATGTTTTTGAGGTTCATCCACGCGGTAGCCCGCGTCAGGATTGTCAGATAGTATTTCGTTGTGTGGATACACCTCATGTTGTTTATCCATTCAGCAGGCAGTTGATATTGAGGTTTTTTTCCACTTCTCAACTATTATTACGAAAGCTGCTGTAAACATTCATGTACAAGTTTTTGTGTGGACGTTATGTTTTTACTTCTCCTGGGTACCCGGGAATAGAATTGCTGGATCACATGGTGACTTTGTTGTTGTTGTTGTTGTTGTTTTTAAGTTTACTTCTTTATTTTGAGAGACAGAGAGCATGAGCTGGGGAGACGGGAAGAGAGGGAGAGAGAGAGAGAAAGAGAGAATCCCAAGCAGGCTCCAGGCTGTCAGCGCAGAGCCCAACCGGCAGCTGTCAATTGCATGACCATGAGATCATGACCTGAGCCGACATCAAGGGTCAGGTCACCAGGCGCCCCGTCCATCTTTCGATTATAGCCATTTTAGTGGATGACTTGTACTTTCCTTCGCTACAATGTTTTCTGCATACAACAGGATTTGGATTTTAGAAAATGGCACCCTTCATTGAAAGGCCTTCATCTCTTATCGCCAACATTGTTTCCCACTCTGGTTCCAAGGGCGAAAATTCCTCTGGCAGAAGAAGTGTACGGAGTCCACTGTAACTGCTGGCAGGCCACCACCGTCTCCTGCTTGGCCTTCTCAAGAAGCAGAATCCTTTCCTGGTGAGCCACACGCATTTGTCAAAAGATTTGGGGGACGGGAGATTTTCCTTTCCTCAGATACAGTTCTGAAGGCCATAATCCAGAAATGTTTAGATCCGTGGTTGGTGATCGCAATATAAACGATACATAACCCTCAAAACTATGTCTGCACGTTAAAAATGAACTGATGCTTAGCCATGGAAATATAATTGTCACAGCGATATGTTGGCCCCCGCTCTCTCGCTTGTCCCCCACATTTATCCACACCATCCCAGAGGAATAAGCTGTAGCCCAGAGAGCGTGGCCTGCTTGGGACCATAGAGCCACCGGCATGGCTCACGGTGAATTCAACAGGATCCCAGAGAAGGGTGTTCTGCCCCCTGGGGAAGCCACCGGACTCCTGGGACCAGAAGGTCGAAGCCACAGTGAAGAGCGGGGATTAAGGAGTCAGAACAGATGGAGGCTCCTCTCTCAGTTCTACTACCAGTGCTTGCTTGAGAGCGTGTGGTTTGATTTCTTTGAGCCTCAGTTTCCCCATCTACAAAAGGGAGAAGATAATAATAGGAGCTCCTTTATTGGACCATTAAGTGGGAAGGTTAACCTAGACAGCTGAGCCAAATGCTAGGTACATCACAAACACCCAGCAGTAAGAGCTAGTCATTACCACCATCAGCAGCAGCAGTAGTACGAACCAGCCCGTCTCCTGAAGCCCACTCAAACTCCCTCTACACAATCCAATGTTCATTCAGACTCTGGCTACCCAGGAAGATGGGGGACCACTTTTCCCAGAGGGCCATTCCATTTTTCAGACAGCTAATTGTCGGAAATGTCTTCCTCCTTTGGAGCAGAAACCTGCCTGTCTCCAGCGGCCTTCCGTGGGTCAGGCTGCCAGATTTAGCAAATAAAACTACGGAATGCCTATGCAATGTTCAGGACACACACTAAAAAATTGCTTCTCTGAAATTCAAATTTTACTGGGTGTCCTATATTTTATTCGGCAACCCTATCCGCGGGCCCTTAGTCGGACACTCAAGGGCAACAGGGGACAAGTCTACTCACAACGTTTACTTGAAAGAGTTCCTCTGATTCCTTCAACCAAACCTCATACACCAAATGGTTCTTGCTTCTCTGCCCTCTCACCCCTCATTAACCCGGACTATCTTTTTTGAATTCGATCGAGAAGCATCTTTTACAGCACACGAGGTAGCCTGACGAGGACAGAGTTTGACCACCTCCCTTGTCCTAAACTGTATATTTCTATTAACACATCCTTGGGTTTTATTTCTGAGCAGCCACACGGCACTCCTGACTCCTAATGAGCTAGTGTCGCCACAGAGCCAAGTGAAATGTCACTATGCTCTCTTCTTCATGGAGACTCACGATGGTGAGGAGTGGCAAAAGCCAGGACTCCCGGTCTCTGGCATAAAAACAAAACCCCAAACCCTCACACCCCACGAGCACGGTTCCAGAATACGCGTCGACCAAACGCCCCTCCCCGAAACGAACCAGCCTCTGGAGGACCCTGGGGCCCCATGAGCAGGAAGGCCAGGAGTGCTCGAGCTAGAAGCCTGCCCACCTGATTTCTTGGATCGAGAGGATGCTTTTGTGGTACAGTCCTGAGGCACCTGGTCCTGGGTTGGGGTTGGGGCCGGGGCCGGGGCCGGGGCGGGGGCTGGGGCCGGTGCAGGGGCCCGGGCTGAGGATCTGCTTTCTGGAGCTGAGAGAGCCTGGGGTGCGGGCTGCTGGGAGGCAGACTCGGAGCTGGGCTGCGGGGTGGAGCCAGGGCTGGGCTGAGGGGTGGACCTGGGGCTGGCCTGCTGCGGGGTGGACGCGGTGCTGGCCTGCTGCGCGGTGGAGTCGGAGCTGGCCTGCTGGGGTGTGGACTCGGAGCTGGCGTGCTGCGAGTTGGAGCCACGGCGTCTGGACTCTGGCTTCTTCTTTTTGCCCTTCCTCATGGTGGGTTCTCTTCACCTACATGTGGACCTACATGGAGCTGCCTAATCTTCCGGCTCCCTCCTGGAGGGGGGCCGTTTGCCCCTGCCCTGGGGGAAAGCTTGGCCTCGGGATGGACCTGAGCCCGGCAGAGAACAGTCACCTACGCCCCTCCTGTGAGGTCACAAAAGCCAGGGTGGCTCCTATGGCAGGGTTCTGGGGACAGTCTTCTCTGCCCACACTAGCCTGCTGCCTGCCCTGGTCCCCAGTTACTGGGGTGGGCAGAAGGCACCTGCTGGGCCCTCAAGCGCCTGGTTCAGCCTGGCCACAGGGCCTGTGACATCCTGGACGCCCACGATTCTGCCACCTGAGCTCCTCCTTCAGGCGCCTCTCTGCTGGTGTGTTCCTGGGTCCTTATGTACTTAGTTTCACTCTAAGACACCCTGGCTGTGGCGCTCAGCTCTGTCACCGGTTTCCACATACCAAAACCAAACTACTTAACCACGCGTTCTGTGAGTTTTAGGTAACTTTACCGAAGATCTGGGCGTCCACCGAGGTCCCGGGCTTCTCTCATCTCGGCTGTTTCCCCCCACTCAGATGATCTTAAAGTAGCTTCTCCCTTCCTCCCAAACCTGCCTTCCCTACTATGGGAAGCGGGGGGGGGGGGGAATCCCCCCTGTGATAAGAACCCTTGCTTTTGGTGAAAGAAGTTCCCCTAAAAACATAACAGTTATTTGGAAAACTACACTTTGTTCCAACGCCTTACTCTGGCAACAACGGACTGCCTCTTAAACCAAAGGCATCAGGTCAATTAGGGGGACTCTGAATCTTTCCCGAAGGTAAAAGTATGATTTCCCTTTTAGGACACGGATATCGCATTTTAAAAAGATAACCTTAAACTTCACACTGACTGCAACACAGAATGTGTGCAGATTAGAAGACTCTCCCTCTACCATTGATGCATCACTAGGTGGGTGAATATTCAGCTGTTAACCCCACGTTCCTAGGGGGTGGATGCCCTTGCCCCAGGACACGGTTAAGGGCAGACATAGCTAGAAGGCACCTCCACGCAAGGCCAGACCTAATATGAAATATGAAATGACAGAAGATAGTTGAGGGATTCTAGAGCCTGACCTTAAAGAAGAGAAACTGAGGTTTAGAGAAGTTAAATCACCTTCCAGTTTCACACAGCCAGCTAGAAGCGTCGACACGGCCCAATTCCCATTAGAGCTCTTTCATTTCATGATTTCAGAAGGCAATGGGGAATCAGATCATTATATAGGCCTTAAAATTAATGAACTAATAAAAGGTCTTGAGAAGATTGAAGAAGAAAAAAAAAAAGCATGCCAGGGATTAGAAGTGGTAGATGGATCGATAAAGTTGCATTGAACTTGATTGACCCTTGGCATGAGGAGGTTTAAGGAGCAGGTGAGTAATTCCCTGAAGTCAAGAGCAATGGATCCCCCCGGGGGATTCAACTTAGAATCAGAGAGACTGGAAACCCAGGTTGGGGACCCTGTCCCGATATAGCAGACAGGTCAAGAACTCCTAAGGCATTCATCTCTGCAAAATTAGATTTTCAGACACCAGTGGGCTTTGGCCTGGAGCTTCCACCTGGTTTCAACTGGTGGGTTCTCAACCTCAGCTCTATTGATATTTGGGGCCAGATAATTCTCCCATGCGTTGGAGGAGGTTGAGCAGTATCCCTGGCCTCTGCCACGAGATGCCAGTAGCATGTCCCCCCCTCCGCTCCCCAAGCTGTGGCCACCAAAAACGTCTACAGACAAGGCTGAATGTCTCTGGCGTGCGCAGTGTGTGTGCGCGTGTGTGCACGCGTGTGTGAAGATGGCCCCTGGCTGAGAGCCACTGATTTAAATGAATTAGATAAGGGGCAAACTCGCATGAGTAATATTTCCTGATAGTGATGAAAGAAATGTTCTAGTTCATACCAAGGGGCAAACTGGCACAGGAAAGAAGTCCCCGTTCCCGGGAAGAGCGATGGAGGACACACAGAGGGGCGAGGGGTTTGTGGCACTGGAGAAAATACGGCTGGGTTCTTTAGGAAGAAGCAGGGAGAGGGTTCTAGCGGAGCGAGGTTGGCCCGGAGGCATGAGGAAGGATGGCACTGCGGGACTTTGCTAGAAGGTCTCCCATGGCCCTTTCTGCCTGCTGGCTGGAGCATAAGCTCTTGGCAGGAAATCGGACTCCTCTAGTACACAGTCACAGACCAGCGTCCCGGGCTCACTGCCCTTGTTCAGCTCTTAGCAGCCGTGAGCGTGGAGGCCTGCCTCCGTGCATGCGCGAAAGCCCTCTCTCAGGCCTCTCTCCCTTTCTGTCAAAAGACTGCCCATCTTCCAGACCCAGCCCGAGTGGATTCCTCTCCTCCTCCAGCCTTTCTCGGGACCCCTAACTGGAAGCGACCTCTCCCTCTCTGAGCCCCATGCATTTCCTATGTGGTGTTAGGATGATGTTTCTCCTGTCTTCCCTTGCGTACCCTACTCCCAGGCAGTGGATACCCTGGAGGGCCAAAGTCTGGAGAAGAAACTCAACACGAGCTCCTTGAAGGTGAGGGTAGGAGGACGAAGAAAGCAGGAAACCCTTGCAGGCAGGGCGGGGGCATGGACGATGGGGGAGGAGGCACCTCGCAGACTGCATCGCTGAGGGGTTCTTTTCAAGGATGGACTGGGGTTTCCTGGCCTTGGCTGAGGATCGCCAAACAGTCCACAGGCAAGGGGCTCTCCTCCCGGACACGGCAGCCACGGGGCAACCTCGTGGACCATTCAGGAAAGTGAGAAGATGGAGTCTACGGGGGGGAGGCGAGGATAAAGTTCTGAGGGTGTCAACACCCACGCCCAGTGATCCTGGCCCTCTGGCTGCGTCCAGGGCACGAGAGCAAGCGTGCCAACCTTCGTCCTGAAGCTAGTAGTGCCGTAGAGCCGGATGAGACCTCAGACACCAACTGACCCTTGGCCCCCACGTGTCATGAAAGCAACTCGTCCTCAGAGGAGACAGCTTGCTCTGGTCACCAAGTGGGAGGGTGGCAGAGCCTTGAACAACCGGACATTGGACCACCCTGGGCCGGAGCACTTCTTTCTTCCGTGGGGCTGCCTCTGGAGGGGACTTCCAGAGACGGAAGGCACTCGCTGCTCATTTCTGAGCCCACTGTCCAGGGCCCTGGACCCACGAATTAACCCCTCTGGGGCCACAGGCCTGGATTCCTTGATAGGAAAGCTCTGGGGGGCTGGATAAGAATCCCGCAGTCGGCCAGCTAGTCTAACACAGCCCCTCTTCCAGACCATGATTCCGAGGATTGGACAGGAAAAGCCCTTAGTACAGTGCCTGGCTCACAAGTAGGCAGCTTTTTTTTTTTTTTTTTTATTGTAAATTATGATTCCTTTGGAGGAGAAGCCTACAGAACCGAGCAAGAAGTAAGTGGATGTGAAGAGAATGTGGCCCAGGCCCCACAAACTCCCAATCCTGTACCTTGCCAAGGTGTGATTTGGAGTCCGGGGCAAAGGGGGTAAGGGACCGGGGCGGGCGGGAAGTGTAACTCTACAAATTAAATAAATTCGAACACTTTTGACCGGAGATCGCCTCGTGAGCACACCTGGGGTGAGAAATCTCATTAATCTGCACCCAAAGCGGTGTTCAGTGGAGCCGCCAGGAGAGGGGCCGTGACGTCGGGGATTTGCCCACCTCACTGGACCCGCACAGCCCTCCCTCCGTCCTTGCAGTTTCCCCCCCCCCACCCCCGCACCCCCGCTTTCGGGCCCCTCACCATCCGTCTGGGTCTCCCGATCCACTCGGGGGACGCGGCCCCGCGCTCCGCTGCGGGCGCGCCGGACGCCCAGGCCTCACTCGCAGCGGCTGCGGCCGAACGCCGCGGTGCGCACCTCCACCGGGGGGCGCGGCGGCGCGAAGGCGCTGCAGAGCAGGGTCTCCAGGCGGCCGCGCGCCTCGGCCTCCTCTTCGGGCCGCGGCTGCAGGACGATCCCGACCAGCGCGGCGGGCGGCTGGCAGTCCCGCGCCTGCACCTGCTGCAGCAGCCGCTTCAGCCGCGGCCGGTTGGAGCGCAGCGCCGACGCGCGGCACAGCACCAGGAGCAGCTGCGCGCCCGGCGGCCGCCAAGGGTCCCAGCACCCCGACGCCGGCTCCGCCGCCGTCTCGGAACCGCGGGTCCCGGCCGGAGCCTGAGCCGTCACGCGCTCGCACGGGTCGGCCGTCTTGCACCTGTCGCGTGGCCTCTTCCGGGTGCGGCGCTGGCGCTGGCGCTTGGCGGCCGGGCAGTCGGCGGACCTGCACGAGCTGTCGCAGGAGCGCTTGGGCCGCCGCGAGGCGCAGTTGCTGGAGCTGCTGCGGCCTCTCCTGGCTCGGGTGGGCGAGGCCCGGGAGCACCGACTGGCAGGGATCTGCCCCAGAATGTTCTGCAGGGTCAGGCAGCACTGATCGCTGTTGCAAAGTTCGCCGAACAGCAGTATCTGGCCGTGGCCCTTGATGCACTGGGCGGGAGCCCGCTGCTGTGACTCAGCCGTCCTGTGATGCGGGGCTCTGGAGGGGCCGGCCCCAGGCTGCATGTCCGGTACGGTTTTCTTGCCCCTCTGGGCCCGGGCCTCTGTTGGCCACCGGACAAGCTGCCCTTCCCCGGAGCATGTCACAATACCGCTGCGCCCTACCTCTTCCTGTCCTGACCAAGGGCCTCCGCCCTCTATGTTTTGGAAATCTTCCAACCCAGGGAAGTTGCTGTTGACCGCTGCTGTCACACCAGCTGTGTTTAGTTTCTCTGTCATTTCCTCAGGCTTGGGGGTCAAAAGGGCAAAAGCCTTTTACCCCGCGGGGGGACCATTGTGCCCACGCCTCCAAGTAACACAGCTCTTCGCGCACCTCAGGGACGTTGCGAAAGCCGTGGACCCGGATGCTCGCTGCATCTGGGATATTTGAAAAACAGTGAGGAACAAAGAGGCTGGTTCTAGATGGCCGAGCCTGGGAGGCAGGCCCTAGGGAGGCCGGCCCGGCTGCTCTCCGGTGGCTCTGGGAGGCAGGGTCCTGGTCCAAGCCCGAACTGCTGGGGCTGCAGGAGATGGTGGCTGCAGGAGATGGTTTGGGATCCCCCTGGATCCAGTCTTCTGTGTGTATGTATTAGAAAAATCTGGTCTTTCCCCTCTGTATTTCTCCTTTGCTACGCACGCACGCACCCAGAACTGCATTCTGTTACTTCCGGTCACCAAATACTGTTTTTTGTGTTTTTTTTTCCCTACACCGAGCAATTTTGTGACACCAGCTGGGAGTCCTACAATTTAACTCAATTCTTTTTTTTTTTTTTTTTAATGTTTATTTCTTTTGAAAGAGAGAGTGAGCACACGAGGCCGGGGAGCGGGTGGGGTTGCAGAGAGAGAGAGAAAGAGAGGGAGACAGAAGATCCAAAGCAGGCTCCGTGCTGAGAGCAGTGAACCCCATCCGGAGCTGGAACTTACCAACCTTGAGATCATGACCTGAGCCGAAGTCCCACGCTTAACTGAGCCACCCAGGCGCCCCAGTTTAAGTAAATTCTGACACTATCTTCCCGGAGATTACATCGGATCCCATGAATTCAGGTCCATGAGACCGCCCCAGCCTTCAGATGCCAATTGTGACCTGTGCCTCTGACCAGCTGCCTGAAAATCTGAGTTTCCCACTCTCCCCCCCTCAGGTTTGATTGATTTGTTAGAATGGCTCAGAGAACTCAGGAAAACAGTTTGCTTACTGTTTCCCAGTTTATTATAAAAGGATATGATAAAAGACACAGACGAATATGCAGACAGAAGGGATGGGTAGGGCAAGGGGCGTCGGAAGGGGCACGGAGCCGCCATGCCACTTCCCGGCGTACCACTGTCCCTGAATTTCCACGTATTTATCAACCCGAAAGTTCTCTGAACCCCAACACTATTGGGATTTTATGGAGGCTTCCTCATGTAGGCATGATCAATGATTAACTCCATCTCTAGCCCTTTCCCCGTCTCTAGAGAAGGGGCAGGCGGCACTGAAAATCCCAAGCTTTTCATCATGACTTGGTCTTTCTGGTGACCTGCCCCCTTCCAGCAGCCTACCCGGAGTCACTTCATTAGAACAAAAGCCACTTCTTTTACCGAGGAAATTCCAAGGGATTTAGGAGCGCAGGGTCAGAGACAGGGTCCATGACCAAACAGTAGAATGAAAAATGCTGCTGAGTGCTCTTACCACATAAGAAATCACAAAGGTTTCTGAAACCGGAGGCAGAGACGACTATGTAGCCCACAGGGTACCGGAGACTTGTCAAAGTGCTGGAAAAATGGTTAACAAAACCAAAACAAAAAGCACAAAACCTTCTCTGCCCTGGGGAGGTGGGACGGAGGCGCTCAGAATGGCCACAGTGACTGGATTCAATGGTGGATGATTTTTTTTTCCCTCTGTTAATTTTTTTTTTAACAAATGAGCTTTGGATGGCTCGGTCAATTGAGCACCTGACTCTTGAAAAAAATTTTTTTAAGTGTTTTATTTATTTTTGAGAGAGAGAGACAGAGCATGAGCGGGTGAGGGTCAGAGAGAAGAGAAGGAGGGAGACACAGAATCTGAAGCAGGCTCCAGGCTTGGAGCTGTCAGCACGGCGGAGTGTGGGAGTCTTAAGATTTGGGTCACCCTGTGAGGGAGGAGCCCCTTCCCTGGGCCTGGACTTGACTTGCACTTTCTAAACCCGCTTTTATCAAGTCCTGAACTGGGGAGTACCAGTTAGGAGGGACTAGAGTTGAACTGAACTGTAAGGAGTTCTGTCCCGCTTGCTCTGTCCCCCTTGCCTGGGGTCAAAGGCAGCCCCAGGCTGCAGGGGTGGGGGTGGGGCCCAATGCTGTGGTTCTCAATACCTTGGCACTAAAGGCAGGTGTTCCATGTGCTAATGTTAAAAAGTGGATTCCAAGACTCCTGAGCATACACTCTGAAGGGGTGCAGAAGGTACAACCCCTAAATGCGTTTCTTTGGCATGTGGATTATTTTGAGCCGAAGGCAATCAAGATCCAAAAGACTCAGGAAAAGCTTTTACCTCTTTCTTAACTGCCGAAAAGAATTTACGTGGGGGTCTGACCCAGAAAGAGAGCTATTACCAGAGATAATTTATCTGAGACACTTACCTGCATGGTGGGCCCAACATCTGATTACCAAACACCTGCTCTTCTCACCTTCCTGTGGATTGTCCTCCTCCCCTTCAGAGACCCGGGCCCCTGTCCCTTTTCTTAGCTCACAATGGCACATAAGCCTCAATTGCCTGACCGCCTTTGAGTCTCATGTTGTATGGGGCTCCCGTAAATGTTTTTCTCCTGTGAATCTGTTTTATGTCGATTTAATTATTAGACCAACTAAAGAACCCAGAAGGGAAGAAGGGAAAAAGTTTCCTCCTCAACAACTTTGAACTAGCTTTCTAACTAACTAACTAGCTAACTAACTAACTAACTTTCATCTACGTTCACGTAACAAATAGATCCAAGGATATATTGGCTTAGAAGCGACATTTATTCCTTCTGAACTCAGTGATCCAGGGGTGGTTGGAGAGTCTCTGTCCCTTCAAGAGGTGGCTTTCTTTCCTGCCTCTAGGACGCCTGGCCCGGGACCCTTCATCTCCTGGACAGTGAGAGGTACAAAGATAGAAGGAAGGGGAACGTAGCATCCTTTCTAGGGACATGATTCAGAAGTTGGGCGGATCATTTCCACTCATATTCCATTGGCTAGACTTAGCCACGTGACCACCTTGGTGGCAGGAAAGGCCTTTGCTTGAGTGGCCAGGCACCCAGTTAGTCCTATTACAAAAAGGAAGAAGGGGTAGAAGATATTGAGGGACATTTATAAGACTCTCCTTTGCATCTCGTAATAATTGCCTCCACGGAGGTCCTTCTGTGTGTTAGGTATACACATATGTCATCGTTATTGCAACTCAGCAACGAGTAGGGCACCGTCTCCAAGTTATAGATGCAGACACCGAGGTTCGGAGGGGTTAAGTAATTTGGCCAAATTCAATTAGCTAGTGAGTGGTAGGTCTGGGATCTAAACTCGGACCTGACTGGCTGCAAGTTGTAGGTACCTGCCGAGATGTAGTAAGTGCCACCGCATCCTGAGGCTGAGGTGCGGCTAACCCTCTGTCCTACTGGCTTCTGGAGGCTAATCTTGACTGATATAGGGTGGGGAGATAGGGAGGGAAGGAGGGGAAGGCTGGATGAGGAAGGGGCAGAGGAGATTACCTGGAAAAAGCCCCTTCCCCTACTTGTTTTAGTCTCTCAGGTTGTAAAGCCTTCTGGGTACACAGTTTTAAGGGCACAGTGAGAAAAGGTTGGAAATTTCCCTTCTAACCAAATGATTAACCCCTCTTTCCTTCCTTTGAAGGTGGGTAGCTTTCTTTCTTTTTTTTTTTAAAGACATTTTCCTTTTTTA
Source organism: Paguma larvata (assembly GCA_030068075.1). Taxonomy (NCBI): domain Eukaryota; kingdom Metazoa; phylum Chordata; class Mammalia; order Carnivora; family Viverridae; genus Paguma; species Paguma larvata. Next base: position 8,520,100 of record CM057825.1, read on the forward strand.
AAAAAGTTTATTTTGAGAGAGAGAGAGACAGAGCGCATGAACAGAGGAGGGGCAGAGAGATGGAGAGAGAGAGAATCTCAAGCAGGCTCCTCATGGCCAGTGCAGAGCACAATGTGGGGCTCGAACCCACGAACCGTGAGATCATAACCTGAGCTGAAGTCTAGAGGCGAATGCTTAACCAACTGAGCCAGCCAGGCGCCCCTAAGGTGAGGAGTTTTCTGACTAAAGTATTTATAAAATAAAATTTTTTCATAATAAGATAGTGAGAAGAAAGGATTGGCTATTTCAAATCTCACAAAAGCTCTTATTTCTAACTTTGAAAAGTCAGGAAGGTCCTGCTCAGATAAAAGGTTGAATCCAGGGGTTTGCAAACGGAAGTGTGACAGGTGTGCAGATGGTCCCAGCCAGGCCTCGCACCCACCTGGGTCACTTGCCTTTATGTCCGGTTGCCGAATCGAGATGCCCTGTAAAATTTCATTCGAGGAAGGATTTTGCTGAAAATGCTTAGAAACTTCCAAACTAGATCAAATAGAATGATGTGGGTGATTCTTATTTATTTTGAAAAATCATTTAATTATTTTAAATAGGTAAAAAGACATCGTGGCTTCCGTTGGGCTCTCTTGGATTGTTTTTTCTATGGGGGCCAGCTGCCACGTTGTGAGGACACTCAGGCAGCCTGTGGAGGGGTCCACAGGCGAGGAACTGAGGCATCCTGCCAATAGCCACACAGGCAGCCATCTTGGAAGCCTTCAGCCCTAGGCAAACTTTCAGATGACTGGACCCTTGGCTGATACCTTGCATAAGCGACCTTGTGAAACGCCCACACTAGACTACCCAGCTGACCTCCTCACTGATAGCTGACCCTCGGAAGGGGGTGGGATAAGATCGTGTGATGCCACTAAGTTTTGTGGTAACTTGTTACACAGCAATAAATGACTCATGTAATCACCACCCCTAAGCCCTGCTCCAACCAACGTAGGAACTTCATGAAGAAATGGACTCTTAGAGGTTATATAATTACTCTAGGTCTGTGGTAGGCAGCCTAATGGTCCCCCAAAGATGCCCATGTCCTAATCCCTGCAGCCGGCGACTTTGTTAGGTTGACCGGGTAAAGGTGAATTAAAGTTTCAGACGGAATTATGGTTGCTAGTCCCTCATTTTAAAGTAGGAAGGTTATTTTGGATCATCCAGGTAGGCCCGATATAATTAAAAGGTCCTAAAAGGAAAGCAGAAGGGATGAGTCAGAGGAAGATGGGACTATAGAAGAATGCCAGAGCGGTGGCCTTAAGGACGGAGGAGAGGGGCCACGCGCCAAGGACCGTGGGCAGCATGTGGAAGCCAGAAAAGGCAAGGGGATGGTCTTAGTCATCTTCAGCTGCTATAACAAAAATATCACAGACCAGGGGTGCTTATAAACAACGGAAATGTATTTCCCTTACTTCTGGAGGCTGGGAAGTCCAAGATCGAGCCACCGGCGTGTTGAGTGTCTGGCAAGAACCTATTTCCTGGTTCATAGACTGTCGTCATCTTGCCGTGTCCTCACGTGGTGGAAGGGGTGGGTGAGAGGGCTCCACCCTCAGGACCTAATCAAGTCACCTCCAAAGGCCCCGACCTCCAACACCGTCACATTAGTGGTTAGGATTTCAACACGTGAATTTTTGGGGAACATAAGTGTTCAGCGTATGGCAGAAGTGGATTTGCCCTTGAGATTTCAGAAAGGAAAGGAAGGAACATGGCGCTGCCGACATCTGCATTTTAGTCCAGCGAGACCTGTGCTGGGACTTGCAGCCCACAGAACTGTAAGACAGCAAATGTGTGTTGTTTTAAGCTCCCAAGGTTGCGGTAATTTGCAGCCATAAGAAACTACTACAAAGGCACATTGCCAGGGGGTGTCTAGGTGGCTCAGTCGGTTAAGCATCCGACTTCGGCTCAGGTCATGATCTCGCGGTTCGTGGGTTCGAGCCCCGCGACAGGCTCTGTGCTGACAGCTCAGAGCCTGGAGCTGCATCAGATTCTGTGTCTCCCTTTCTCTGCCCCTCCCCTGCTCATTCTCTCTCTCTCTCTCTCTCTCTCTCTAAAATAAATAAACATTAAAAAACAAAAACAAAGCCACCTAGCCAGGAAGTGGCAGAGCCAGGTTTCAAGTCTGATCTGTCTAACCTGAAGCCTACCCACATGCTAGACAGACTTACCTTTTCTGTCGCAGAAGGAGCTCGCAAACCTAATGACTGAATTACTTGAGCCGGGAAGCGTGGCAACTGTCTTGTGGGGAGAGACCAGGTGGGCTAATCTGGCTGTTCAGGAACCTGTGGCTACGACACAGGTCGGATCTGTTAACTTAATTCAGCAAGGAAGCCGTTAGACTCACGTGGTGGCCTGTGTAGGCGAACCAGAATCTAAGCCTGTGAATGCCTCGGGATTGAGACATGAAAATGCTAAGACCCACCAGTCACAGCCAGTGGGGCTTTAAGCTACACTCAGAGAATTTCCTTTCTTTGCTTCTACACTGTCTCTGTTAGAGTGTCTTTCCCGTGGCTCTGACCAGCTAAGTGCTCCTAACCACTTCCAGTTTGGGGCTGCCCAATTTGAGTTGAATTTTGCTCAAATAAACTCAAAAATGTTAATAGGCCTCAGTTTGCCTTATAACAGATCCTAACAGCATTGTACTATTATCTCCCTCAAAATGGACAGTCACACTTTTTAAAAATTAATATATATATATTTTAATGTTTATTTATTTTTAAGAGACAGAGAGAGACAGAGTGTGAGCAGGGGAGGGGCAGAGAGAGAGAGAGGGAGACACAGAATCCAAAGGAGGCTCCAGGCTCTGAGCTGTCAGCACAGAGCCCGACACGGGGCTCGAACTCACAAGCTGTGAGATCATGACCTGAGCCGAAGTCGGATGCTCAACTGACTGAGCCACCCAGGCTCCTTGAACAGTCACACTTTTTCTTCCTGTGGAAAAGCATCTGAAATTTGCTCATTTGGCATATACATATATATGTATTACATACATATATATGTGTGTGTATATATATATATATATATATTTTTTAAGTAGGCCTCACGCCCAGTGTGGAGCTCCATGGGGGGCTTGAACTCACAACCCTGAGATCATGATTTGAGCTGAGATCAAGAGTCGGACGCTCAACTGACTGAGCGACCCAGCTGTCCAGGTCAGCATTTCTCGAATGCCTGTGACCCGCAGCATTAAGGGTATTCTATTGGGATACGATGGTGGCCATGATAGACGTGAAAGTTTCTTGCCCACGTGGAGGTTGCCATCTGGTGAAGACGAGAAAGGCTAATCTTCCCAATAACCCCGCCATGATCACCAGCCCCACTTTGCAACCAAGGAGGCTGTTACCGAGAGGCTGCACACCGTGTCCAAGGCCTTGAGTGAGGAGCAGCAAGGAGGGTTTTGACCCCGTAGTCTAATTCCTGAGCCCGGGGCCTTAGTGCTTCTCTGAGGAAGGGCCTACGTGTTGCTTTCTCGTGTTGCAGAATCCGGCTGGTAGAGAGAGGAGAGTGGGCAAGGGCAGAGGAGAGAGTGAGCCGGGTGGTGAAGCACTGGAAACAAGAGAAGGCCCAGGGCCGTTGGGCCCTTGAGAAAAAGAAGGGGACCAGGAAACTATAATTATGTCCAGATGTCAGCGTCTTCTATTCTGTCAGCACGGAAAACTAGGTTATAAGAAAAACTTTGATGCTATTAAAAGATGTTCATGGGATCCCGTTAAATGCAAAAATGAGGTTGCAAAACAGTCTACCTTCTGAGCCTCTTTCTGCTTTTTTGGGTAAAAAAATGTACATATAGGGATTTTTAAAAAGCTGTGTAAATATACTTCAATGTGTTGACTAGAGTGTAACTAGGTTATGGATCTAGAGGTGCCAGGTTTAGCAAATAAAAAAAAAATAGGACATCCAGTTAAATTTGAATTTCAGATAAACTGCGAATTTTTAGAACCAGCAAAGCCCACGCAATTATTCGTTGTTTATCTGAAATCCAAATTTAGCGGGATGTCCTTTCTTTTTTTTTTTAATCCGGCAACCCTATGGGTGGGATTTTGTTTGTTTACTAGTGTGTTTCATATTAAATATACAGTACTTTTGAAATAAAAGGGGGAATCAACTGGAGTCCTGCCTTGGTAAGAAGAATTAGTTAGAGGGGATTCCTGCATTCCTGCACGTCCAAGGCCTTGAGCGGCGACTCCCAGCGCGGGCAGAGCGACTCCGACCACCAGGTGGCGCTGCCGAGTCGCGGTCCCGGAGACCTGGCCTCGCAGAATCCCGAGAGAGAGAAAAACTCAACGTGCCTCCTCTGATCCAGGTGTCTTTGGGATCCAGGTGGCCCTAAGGTGTCCCCAGGGTCAGGGCCAGGAGGGGGTTCAGGAAGAGCTGGGTGCAGAGTTGGAGCTCTGCCCCCAGAGCACACCCCTCGCCTCCCCGCTCCCCGCACTCCGCCCCGGAACCGCTGTTGACTGTTTGGATGGATCCGTAGGCTGAACTGAGATACAGCAGCCACCTGCCTCCTCCTGTGTGCCCTGCTCTTTCCTGCAACCTGACCCCAGGCATCTCTCATTGACTCAGCTATGATGCCTCTGGGGACGCAGTCCTTGACCTGGGACCCTCGACTGTGGGCAGACTCTAGGAGAGAGGAGGGGAGGCGACTCCGCGGCTCAGAGAAGGGGAGGGTCCAGTTCCCAAGCAGAGAGAGATGAAGGCTGTTTGGCGTGTGTGTGGAGATGCTCAGAGATTGTAGACGGCTGACTAGCTGAGCCTAAGTCCACACCGTGGCATGGCATGTGTTGAACAAAAAAGCTTAGTAAATGTTTTTCATCCAATCTGCAAATACTCTGAGACAATCTTTGTGCCTGTTGCTGGGCTGGGCTCTGGGAATGAGATCCCCGCCCTCCTGGAGCTTATATTTTTGTAGGAGAGAGACAAACAGCAAACAGGCAGAACAATACTATTATTTCAGCTGGTGTTAAGCTCTGGAAGAAAATTAAGCAAGGTGATGGGCTCCTAATTAATCCTAATCTTGTTTCCTGCTGGTCCAGGCTGGCCATGGTGCAATGGGGAGGGAGAAATAGGAGGAGGGGGCAGGGAGAGTCGCCAGCAGAGCCAACAGCCAGATTCCATCTGGAGGGACTCTTGAGAAGAATCGAAATCTGGGAGCTGCCAAAGTATTGGGAGCTGCCTGGCTGGAAAAAGAAAGGCCCAGGAAAGAGGAGTTCAAGTACCTGGACCTCTTTGCATAGAATACGGCAAGGGAGAGCTTCAGGGTCAGCCCAGCCCGAAAGGGAGAGGCAGAGAGAACGAGAGGGAGAACCAGAATCCTCAGGAATCCCCAGAAGGTGTTGGGGAGTGTGATGCTTAATTTTATGTGTCAGCTTGGCTGGGCCATGGCACTCATATATCTGGTCAAATATTCTAGATGTTTCTATGAATGTATTTCAAAGATAGGCTTAACATTTAAATCAGTAGACTTGGGTAAAGCAGACTGTTCTCTGTCCTGTGGGTGGGCCTCATCCAATCAGTCGAAGGCCTTACCACTGACCTCCCTCGAGAGAGGGGGAAGTTGCCTTTGGACTCAAACTGCGGCATCAACTCTTCCCTGGGGCTCCAGCTTACCCTGCAGAGTTTGGATTCGCCAGCGTCCAGAATCATGTGAGCTAATCCTTGAAAACACATCTCTCTCTTTCTATGCATCCTGTTGGTTCTGTTTCTCTGGAGAACTCTGACTGATACGGGGAGCCGCAGGGCCCAGACTGAGATCGGCAGACCCGAGAATTCTCTGAGACCGTCAACATTTGACGAGCTTCCACTGTGTGCCGAGCTCCAGGTCAGGCACCGGGCACGGTGGCTCTCTGTACGTGGCTGCCACCTGAAACTCCGGAACTGGATGGGTGGGCCTCTGCTGTCCCCGTCGTGGCTTTGGACGGATCTATGGCTCAGAGGAAAGGCACCGGACCTGGGCGATGAGGTGAGAAAGCCCTCTGCTAAGCGCTCAGCCCAGAATTCGTCTTGATGGGAACGATCCCCGTTTGGGAAAATCCCTGCCAGTTGCTCGGGTTAGTGAGACCCGCAAGAGCTCGCCTCCTCCCCCTTCCTCCCTGCGTTGCCTCAGTGACTTTATCCGGCACCCGCTCTGTCCAGCCTTGGACGGGCTGCTCTTTGGCCCATTCAAGGGGGAGATGAGGCGGTTTCCTTCTGCTCTCAGGGAGCTTGGGTCAAGGTGGCTCATCCATGAAAGAATAATCCACGGTGAGTGGCCACGCACATGCACTTAATTTAGGAAAGCCAACTATGAAAGCTTGAAATGAAAAAAGAGAAAAATCCCTCTTTCCCTCCCCCCACCTGCATTTTCAAACTAGATCTGCTCCAGGGCGAGGAATAGCCTACTGGCAGCCAAGGGAACAAATTGATTTTTGCTTTCGAGCTTCAGGGTCTGGCTCTTGGTGGTTTAAAGGCGATCTCTGAGAGTGATTTCGGCTAAAGGAATTTTAGCTTCTTGTACTGACCTCCGAACCTCTCGCTAGCCGCCCCTCCCCCACCCGGCCCTGAGGACATCTGGGACTTCACAGAACGGGTCCAAAGCTAGCATGCCAAAGCCATTTGCTGGGTTCATTGCCAAATGGGTTTTCTCAGAAACCTGGGTCTGGCATAAAGTGGGCGGCCAGCGCATGCTTGTCCAGGGGTTCAGACAAGATCAAGGCCCAAGGTCATAGAGTCCCCTGGAAGATGAGATAGCTAGGCTCTGGGGTGGCCCGCAAAGGGGGGGCTTGGAAATAGGCCCTGAAGAGGGGGTATCATTTGCATAGCTGAGAAGGGCTTGGGGGGGGCCTGTCAGCATTTCCCAGAATGCCTTCTGTTTTCTTCTCGAGAAGTGGTGAGAGCCCAAGGGAGTGATGGGTTTCTCAGTGCAGTTCTAGTATGAGTGGCCCTGACCACAAGCTGCCAGTACCACGCTAGAAGGAGAGAGAGCTTAACCGCTGCCTCCCAACCCCCAGGTTCTGTGAGAGCCTCATCCTGTAGTGGGTTGAATGGTGGCCCCCAAAATATATGTCCCCATTATAATTCACGGGATCTGTGAATGGGACCTCATTTGGAGAAGGGGTCTTTGCAGACATAGCCGAGGGTCTTGAAATGAAGAGATCTGTGGGTATCATTATCTGGATGGGCCCTGAACCCAATGACAAGTGTCCTTCCAAGAGACACACGGGGAAGATACACGCAGACGGAAGAAGAGAAAGCCGGGTGAACATGGAAGCAGAGATTGGAGTGCTGTAGCTACAAGCCAGGAGACGCCTGGAGCCACCAGAAGCTGGGAGACGCAGGGACAGAATCTTCCTTAGCGCTTCCGCAGGGAGCGTGGCCCTGCTGCCACCTTGATTTGGGGCTTGCAGCCGTCGGAGCAGCAAGACAATAAGTTTCTGTTGTTTTGGGCCAACAAGTGGATGATGATTTGTTGCAGGAGCCCCGGGAAACGAAGACATATCCCAACCCACCTTTTCTACGGATTCCTGGGGGTTTGCACCCCTATGACTCTTCTTCCTTCCGCACGTGCCCTATTTTGCCCCATTTGGCTCTACGTCCACCCGGAAGTGAAACGGTCCCCTGGTCTTGTTCCACGTGGGATGTGCTCACACCAAGAATTTCTTGTTCTCAGGAAACCGTGGGGGCAGGAGGGTGGCAGAGAAGGGTCCCATTCTCCAGGGCCAATGTTGAGTTTTCCCTCAACGAAATTTGGGCACATAAAGTGATTCTCAACTCTGACATAGTTCATCAGACACGTGCGGGATAACAAATCCCGAGAAACACAATCGTGTGTGTTCGTGTGTGTGTGTGCGTGTGACAGAGAGAGCGTTCAAGTGTATGTCCCCAAGCTGTTCCCGTCCCCCACAGCCCCATCGCCCTTGCTGTCAGGGGAGGAAGGAAAGGCACCCTTCCAGCCAGCAAGCCAGGGCGGCCTTGCCCTGCTCCGGCCACACAGAGCCCCTGTGATGACTCGCAGGTCCCCGGCAGGTACAGCCCGGGCCTCTCCTCTGTGTGCCTGACTGCCGTGCAGCGGCCTGCGTGGAGGTCTGTCCCTCCCCTTCATGGCAGGCCTTTTCCAGGGTATCGCTTTGAGACCATCGCCATCTAGCCAGCGACCCAAGTCAGAACCCTGGAAGGGTCCCTTCGCACCCTCCTCCTTATCGTCCCCCCGATCCATCCCAGCCCCAGAGCCCCAGATTGTATTTCCTGCTTGTCACCGAAATGTCACCTCAGCAGTTTCTCCCCTTACCAGCTCTTTTTGGCACCTCGTTCCTCCCCTTCGTGGCTCTTTTCATGGTTGCAGTTTGCCTCGAGAACAGAAACCACGGCTCCCTGTTCTTCAGGGCATCCCCAGTGCCCCCAAACAGCGCCCGAGGCGCTAGAAATACTTGTCAAATGATTGAATAAATAAGAGAATGAGCGGACGAATGCTATTTTGAGCCAGGGTGGTGCCGGGAAGAAACAGAAGGGCTTCTCCAGCGGAGTCCGAGGTCCACTCAGGAATAGCTCCAGGTGGCCTAGAAGATAAGAGGGAGGACGCTTGGCAGGGCAGGTAGACCCCCCCCCCCGCCACTCCCCCCGCCCTGAGCACAGGACTGGAACCAGCCAGAAGACTCACACCTGGAACCTGGCGCGGGCGTGGAATCCTCCTCCCGGGGCTCTGGGTAGTGGAAGACACCTTCTCTCCACCTGTATGGTGTTTTCCAGGTGGGTTTGCCACTCATTAAACTTTTCTCAAGGGCGTTGGGTTCAGAGTGTCTGCAAATGGCAGGAGTTGTACCAGGTGCCGAACGGGCGAAGGGGGTTCAAGGGAAATGAAATGCACGCCCGTCCCGCTGCCTTTAGGAAGACTTAAAAGGAAGGTTAGTCCAGTGTGATCCAGGGAGCTGTGCTAAACTTACCGTGTGGATGGCCCCCCGCCTATGACAACCTGCTCTGTCCACCCTGGAGTTGCCCTCACCCCAACGTTTTACTTTGAAATTGTCAAACCTACAGAAAAGTTGAAAAAAAAAAAAGAGTACCTTAAATACCCCTGCATCTTCCCCCTAGATTCTCCAACTGTTAACTTTTTGTCGCATTTGCTTTCTCTTTCTCTCCCCCTTTCTGTGCTGCTTACTTTTATTTTGCTGAACGATTTGAAAGCAAGTTGCTGACATCTTGATGCCTCGCTTCTAAATATCGCAGCATCTCCTAAGAAGGATGTTCTGCCACAAAACCACAATACTATTTTCACAACCATAATAGCATCCAGTGTACCATCTGTATTCAAATCTCTCCGATTCTTCCCCCCCTCCCTGTCCCCAGAATCCAGTTGACATTCATGCACGATACTTGGTTAGGTCTCTTGAGTCCCTCGAGATCTAACATAGTATCCGTCACCTTTTGGTCGTTGCTAATTGCTAGTTGTTAGTTTTTGCAATGTTGGCTTTTTTGAAGAGTCCCGGCCACTTGGCTTTGTAGGACATCCCACATGCTGGATTCATCTGGTGACTTCTGACTAGATTCAGGTTTAATATGTTTGGCAAGAGTCTCCCCCGGTGATAGTGTGTAATGCCACTTCTAACATATCAGAGGGCAGATAATGGCAGGTGGTGCCTTCTCAGTGATGCCGAGTGACATTCTCCATTCTCTCCTTTGTGATTTGTAAGTAATTCGTGGGATCCTCGTGTGGTCCCGGCATCAAGGGAGTATCCCGTTCAACCTAACAGTTCCTGGCAATCGCGGATGTGGTACTTGCCCGAATCAAGTACCACAACGGAGGTTGCAAAGTGGTGGTTTTTCATTCTTTAATTCCTTCCACATTTACTAGCTGGGATTTACCCCATCTCTTTTCTCCCTTAAAACCACTGCGGATTCATGGAGTTTTAAAAATGTGATAAATGGGGCCACTGGCTGGCTCAGACAGTGGAGCACACGCGTGACTCTTAATCTCAGGGTTGTGAGTTCGAGCCCCACGTTGGGCATGGAGTCTACTTAGAAAATGTGTTATAACCCGATCCTATCATTATCCGTTTCGGTGTTCACGTAATCCCACGCCGAGCAGTGGGGAGTCGCGTAGGTCAGCTCCTAGGCTCCTTTGACACGATCACATTTGTCTTTGGCACCACAAGATATTCTGGGCTCACGTTGTACATGTTTAGCCCCAGACTTAGAATTAACCATTTCTTCAAGAAGGGAGTCCTGGCTCCCTTCATGGTGAATGACAGCTAGCTAGCACGCAAGACCGCAGGGTTATGTTGTATATATGATGTGTTCATTGCTACAGGCGTGTCTGTCAGGGAACAGAGCCTGGAAATTCATTTTTAAAACAATCGTGAGTTCAAACCGATATTTCCAAATTTAACATTGAAGGGGTTTTCGTTAACTTCTTTTACTCATTACCCGTGTTTTTTTCTCTCACAGTCAAATGTGTATTTCCTTAATACCATATTATGCGTAAAAGAGTTTCGGAATTATAAGACCAATGTTACTACTCATAGAACGCCTACTAAGTAAAGCATAAGATTTTTTTTTTTTTACAGTTGATTTTGTTCTTGGAACAGATCCCATGAGGGATGTACCGAGTACTCCAATTCATTCCTTGCTCTGTGTGGTTATCCGTCGGATATTGTATCAATCTGTTTTGTTCCCGTTCGCCCTCTGTGGTAGGGTTATCCCATCCTTGCAAAATTTAATTTTAGTTTTTGCCTACATAAGACATTTATGTGGTTCAAAGTTAAAATGATAGAAAAAGGTGGATAAGAGAAGTCTCACCGCCCTCTCTGTGCCTTCTCCATTGGTCCCTCCCACCAACACAGTTAACCCTTTTCATTAGTTTCTGTTACACTTCCTGTGTTTCTTTTCATGAAAATAACACACACGTGTTCTCATTTTCTCTGGTTTCTTATACAAAGACAGTAGGGTCTATTTCCTCTTTTTCACACTGCCCTGAACTTTGTTACCCATTTAAATAGACCTCTGGGGCTCACTTTCATTTCCTCCTGTTTTAGAATGTTCTGACTTCGCATGGAATCCATTCAGTGTTGACTTTTGTCCATCGATGCTGAGCATTAGGGAGGCCCCCGTGATGCCCTCGACGCCAGGGCGTTGGAAATATCTAGGTCCTCCTGGGGCTTGCCTGACCTCCAGATTCTCAGAGCGGACGGAAAACAACAGGCACAAATTGGAGTCAAGGTCAAGCCGCAGGCTGACCTCTCCTGTCCCCGCCTCTAGTCCTCGGGTGTCTCTTGGGACGTGGGGGGCTTTGGAGATGGGGGTGGGGTGGGGTCGACCCCGGAGAAATGCAAGGATCTCGAAGCAGTCCCTGTGACAAACACTTGCCTCCGTCGGAGTACACACTTAAAAAAATCTGAGATAAAATCACCTTACATAGAACTCAACACTATTCTAAACGGTCTCTCTAGTGGCTTTCAGTGCATTCACAAAGTTGTGTAACTACATTTTTATCACCCCAAAAGGAAACCTCACACCCATTAAGCAGGTCACTCCCCATTTCCTCTTTCCCCCCCGGCCCCTGGCAATCATACCCCGCTTTCTGTCTGTATGGATTCTTGCCTGTTCTTGACATTTCATATAAATGGAATCACACAGACGTGCTCTATATGTCTGGCTTCTTTCACTCGGCTTAATGTTTTCAAGGTTCGTCCCTATTGCCAATGTATCCGTATTTCATTCCCTCTCACGACTACACGTTCCACACACAGTGCAGCTGCGCTCCAGCCCGAGGTGCCCGTTAGATGCTCTCATGATGCTGCCCTTTGGTTTCGTGAGGCTGCCTGAGGTTTCCACTTCCCTATAAGATTAGTCCTGGTTGTCTTTTAAGGTGGTGATGCCAGGGATTCATGGCCATAAGAGAGGAATCCAGGTACCTATGAAGCGTGATGGTAGCTGAACTTTGGCAAGAAACCTCACATAAACCAAATGTTTACTGCACAAAATCCTACTCACAATGTACTATGCAGTACAGAAACGCAGAAGTGCTATTATTAACTTCGGGGGAGGGGTGTGAAATACTTAATTAGACACGCGACCTTTAGGACCGTGTTTCAATCTAGGATGGTCTGTGTGATCAGGGGAACCTGGCCCAGGCTTGTGGTGTCCAGGCATGCTGACAAAACCACGCGAATGGGGAGAGGAACACTTCTCAGGACCCGCGTCCCCTCCCCGCCAGGGGAATTTTTCAGCTGGACGCCTTACTGTTTGGGGCCTTAGCAGCAGGGAGGCCGGGCCCTGGGGGCTGGGAGACCCCAATGAGTCAGAGCTCCGAGGCCAGGGAGGGTGAGAATTACCACTTCCTGTATATGAAAAACACTAAGAGGAATGTCAGTTCCCACCATGGCCAAGAACCAGATCAGATTCTTTCTCCAAGCCTCAGCCTCAAGCACTCCCCAAACTCTGAAAATCCAAAGGGTTTAAAGACAGGAGGTCCAAGGTAATTTTCCTGACGGCTATTAATGATGTTAATTATGGTTATTTTTCAGGGTTGGCAGCCAAGCAGATGTTAATAACATCCGTTTGGCAATCGGCAAAATCGAGGTCTTATGTAATTCTCATGCTAAATGAAGGACCAGTAGAGTGTGAAAGTGGAGGGGCCCCACCTGGCGGGTCAAGAAAGGACTGGACAGCTGAGGGGGGGTGTTTGGGGGGCACCTACCTTGAAGGACTGATGCCACTGAGATGGAAGAGGAAGAGGAAAGATAGGATAGAGGCAGGAAGGCAAGGCGTGTCCCGCATACACATACCGACCACGGAGCCTAGTAACCAAAGTCGGGGTCTCAAAGTAGAAGGGATTTCTAGGATAAAACCATAAATCTGAAATACATCTAAAAATTATTGTGGCGATTTTCTTTTAAAAGTTTCACGGCCATGAGGCATTTGGGTGGCTCAGCGAGGAAAGCATCTGACTCTTGATTCCGGCTCAGGTCACACGATACAGCTTATTGAGACCGAGCCCCACGTCGGGGTCTGTGCCGAGTGGGGAGCCTGCTTGGGATTCTCTCTGTCTGCCTCTGCCCCTCTCCCCCACTCGCGTGTTCTCTCTCTCTAAAATAGAAATAGAAACTAAAAATTTCAAGGCCAAATTTTAAAAGTTTGAGGTTATAAAACAGGAATAACGATTTCTTGGCATTGTGGATTGTGAGATCCCTACGTGTGGAACGTTGGCCACACTAGAAAGACACTCACTTTCAACCAAGACAGGTGGATGGATACTTTTTAGGCGAGGTCAGAGCATGATATTCGGGGGGCACCGGGGCTACCCAGGACAGGCGGGGTTCCCTTTGGGGTCCAGGTCTAGTTGTTAAAAACATCTACTTCCACAATCCAAAGCGTCCCAATTTGGACAATAATTTATATGGTTACCCTCTTTTTCATGAATTATTATTATTATGATTTATTTGAAAAATAGTGGCAGGATATATGTAACATAAAAATTCACCATTTTAACTATTTTTAAGAGTATAGTTCGATGGCACGAAATACATTTTCATGGTTGTGAACCATCATGGCCATCCGTGTCCAGAACCTTTCTTTCCTCACAAACTCTGTTCTCATTAAACACGAATTCCCGTTCCTTCCTCCAAGCTCAGGCTCTGGCAATCAGTGTTCTATGTCCTGTCTATGAATCTGACTCCTCCAGGGACCTCATATAACTATAATTGTGCCATATTTGTCTTTTTGTGACTGCCTTATTTCGCTGGCATAATGTTTTCAAGATTCATCCAGATCGTAGTATATGTCAGAATTTCCTTCCCTTTTTAAGGCTGGATAATATTTCATCGTATATATATATATATATACACTTGCTTTGTTTACCCTTTCATCTATAGGCGAAAAATCAGGTTGCTCTTACCCTTTGGCTATTGCGAAGAATGCTGCTATAAACATGGGTGTACAAATATCTCTCATGTCTTTGCTTTCAATTCTTTTCTTTTGCTTTATGAAAGATTTATTTATTGATTTTTTAGAGCACAAGTGGGGGCTAGGGGCAGAGAGAGAGGGAGAGAGAGAATCCCAAGCAGACCCCATGCTCAGTGTGGAGCCAGATGCAGGACTCAGACCTGCGACTCTGGAGTTATGACCTGAGCCGAAATCAAGAGTCTGACGCTCAACTGACTGAGCCACCCCGGCGCCCCTCTGTTCTTTTCAATTCCAGAAATGGACTTTCTGGGTCATATGGAAATTCTAGTTTTGATTCTTTGAGGAACTGCCATGCTGTTTCTGGTCATGGCGGCACCACTTTTCATTCCCACCAGTAGCACAAGGGTTCCTGTTTCTCCACATCCTCCTCAACAATTGTTCTTTTTGGCTAATTAATTGATTTATAATAGCCATTCTAGTTTTTCTCACAGTGGTATTTTTTCTCTTTTTAAAAAGTTTTTAAATTTTAATCCCAGTATGGCTAACATGCAGTGTTATGTTAGCGTCAGGCGTACAGTAGAGTGATTCCGCAATTCTATACATTACTCTGTGCTCATCATGATAAGTGGGCTCTTAATTCCCTTCACCTACTTCACTCATCCCCCCACCCACCTCTCCTCTGGTAATCCGTTGTTCTCTTTACTTAGTAGTGTGTTTCTTGGTTTGTCTCTCTGTCTCTCTGTTTTCCCTTTGCTCATTTGTTTTGTTTCTTTTTTAAAAAACTGTTTATTTATTTAATAAATATATATATAGAGAGCACACGGGAGGAGGGGCAGAGAGAGAGAGGGAGAGAGAGAATCCCAAGCAGGCTCCGCGCTGACAACCCGGGGCTGGATCCCACAAACCATGAGACCATAACCCGAGCCAAAATCAAGAGTCGAATGCTTAACTGACTGAGCCACCCGGGTGCCTCTTCTTTTGTTTCTTAAATTCCCAATACGAGTGAAATCATATGGTATTTGTCTTACTCTGATTGACTTGTTTTGGGTAGCATTATACTCTCTACCTCCATCCATAGTGCTGCAAGTGGCAAGATTTCATTCTTTATTGTGGCTGAGTAATATTCCACTGTATGTATATTATATATACCACATCTTCTTTATCCATTCATCTGTCAATGGACACTTGGGCTGCTTCCATAATTTGGCTATTGTAAATAATGCTGCAATAAACATGGGGGTGCATATATCCTTTCAAATTAGTGTTTTTTTTATTCTTTGGGTAAATACCCAGTGGTGCAATTGTTGGGTTGTAGGGTAGTTCTATTTGTAAATTTTTTGAGGAAGCTCCATACTGTTTTCCACAGCGGCCGCACCAGTTTGCATTCCCACCAACAGCGCGCAAGGGTAGCTTTTTCTCTATACCATCACCAACCCTTGTTTCTTGAGTTTTTGATGTTAGCCATTCTGACAGGTGTGAGGCGATATCTCACTGTAGTTTTGATTTGCATTTCCCTGATGATAAGTGATGTTGAGCATCTTTTCATGTATCTGTTAGCCCTCTGTATGTCTTCTGTGGACTCGGTGTGGTTTTTAAGATTTTATTTTAAAGTAATTTCTATAGCCAACGTGTGGCTTGAACTCCCAATCCCGAGATCGAAAGTCACAAGCTTAACCTACTGAATCAGCCAGGTGCCTCTGGACTCACTGGTTTTGATTGCATTTCCTTAATGATTAGTGATGCGGAACATCTTTCCATGTGCTCGGTGGTCACAACTTTTTTCTAGAAATGTCTATTCGTTTGCTTATTTTTGAATCAAGTTGTTTGATTTTTTCTTTTTGAATTTTATGAGATTTGTATATGCTCTGAATATTAATCCCTTATCAAATACATCATGGATATTGTTTTGCATGACTTTGGAACTTTTCGACCTTGCAAAATTTTGAGATGTAAAGAATCCCCAAACTAGGCTTTTACTTGAATGACTCATAGTCTAAAGGTATAATTGAATTGTGTAACTTAAAATTGGATAGCCCATCTTAATGGTTATTTAGTTTAATGTTACAAATGCGAAGTACACCAAACAGTTTTATAAAGATTAAAATTGTGATAAAATCTGATCTGTTATTCTGCTTAATATTGTCATTTAGACCTACATTATATGTCACACTATAAAAGATAAGTTGTTTTTTTTTAAGTTATGTGACTAACACATTCTCTTAACTATCAATCTGATATATGCACTGGAAAGTTCTTAATAACTGTTTTGGTTTATAAAATAAATGCCTTTCCCAGTCATCACTAATTCTTGCAGAGTTTTTATGTTAGATTATTGTTTTCCTTAAATGGTGTAGAATTCACCAGTGAAATCATCTGGGATTTTTTTGTTTTGAAAGGCTTTTGATTCAATTTCTTTGATTAGACTTATTCAGATTATCTGTTTCTCCTTATGTGAGTTTTGGTAGATTGTGCTTTTTAAGAATTGGCTCATCTCATCTGAATTATCCAATTTTTGAGCATAGAGTTGTTCATAATATTCCTATATTATCTTTTTGAGGTTCGTGGGATCAGCAGTGACTGTCCCTGTTTCTATTCTGATATTAGTAATTTGTGTCTTCTCTCTTTGGTTAGTCTGGCTGGAGCCTTATCACTTTTACTGATTATTTTTCAAAGCACCAGTTTTTGGTTTTGTCAATTTTCTCTATTAATTTCCTATTTTCAATTTTATAGAATTCTGCTCCAATTTTTGCCATTTTTCCTTCTTGGTTTTGGGCTTCTACTACTCTTCTTTCTCAAGATTCTCCAGGTAGAAGCTTAAGTTATTAATTTTAGACATTTCTTATTTTCTAATACGTGTGTTCAATGCTATAAATTTTCCTCTAAGCACTGCTTTTACTGCATCCCACACATTTTGATAAGTTTTAGTTCCATTTTCATTTACAATGTTTTCAAAATAGTTTCTTGAGACTTCTTTGATCCCTATGTCATTTAAAAATGTGTTGTTTAGGGGCGCCTGGGTGGCTCAGTCAGTCAACTTCAGCGCAGGTCATGATCTCACGATTGATGAGTTTGAGCCCCACGTCGGGCTCTGTCCTGACAGCTCAGAGTCTGGAGCCTGCTTTGGGTTCTGTGTCTCTGTCTCTCTCTGCCCCTCCCCTGCTCATGATCTCTCTCTCTCTCTTTCAAAAATAAATAAAAAAAAACATTAAAAAATGTGTTATTTAATCTCCAAATATTTTGGGATTTTGCAGCTATCTTTTTGTTATTGACTTCTAGTTTAATTTCACTGCGGTCTGGTAACATAATTTATGTGATTTCTATTATTTTAAACTCATTTAGATCTGCTTTATGGCTCAGACGTGGTCTATCTTGGTGAATATTCCATGTGAAGTTGAGAAGACTGTGTATCATGCTATTGTTGGGCGATGTATTCTGTAAATGTCAATTAGATCCAATTGACTGATGGTGCTGTTCAGTTCAACAATATCTTTATTATATTTTTCTTTCTGTGTATCTGTGCGTATTCCTGTGTGTTCACTTCTTATGAGGACATCAGTCATTGGATTTAGGGTCCACCCTAACCCAGTATGACCTCATGTTAATATAACTAATTACATCTGCAAAAAAATCCCATTTCCAGATAAGGTCACATTCTGAAGTTCCAGGTGAGCATGAATTTTGAGGGGAGATTATTCAACCCACTACACTTATCACCACATCAACAGACTCCAGTGTAAAGAAAGTAGATTACAACTGGGGCACCTGGGTGGTCAGTCGGTTAAGCACCAACTCTTGGTTTCTGTCATGATCTAACGGTTCAGGGTTCGTGAGTTCGAGCCCTGCATCAGGCTCTGCGCTGATGGTGCGGAGCCTGCTTGAGATTCTCTCCTCTCACTCTGCCCTTACTCTGCTTGCTCTCTCTCTCTCAAAATAAATAAATAAACTTAAAAAAAAAGTAGATTATGACCGAGAGCTGCAAGAAACAGACTTTATTTAAGATGGAGTTCCAGGGGAAACACAGAACAACAGAAGGGAAAAAAAAAATAAAGCCAGGAATCTAGAGGAAACTGAAGTTTCTGGCACTGACAACTACAGAAAACATTAAATATAGCTTAGATCCTCACCAGATTAACAGAAAACGTCACACTAAAAGCTTGAGTAGCTCAGGTTCTGTTATCACACACATCGTAACCAACCTTTGACAAAAAATTACAAGCCACGCTAAAAGGTAGCAGGGTAGTCTGAAGAGATAAAGCAAGCATCAGAACCAGACTCAGATATGACAATGGTTTTGGAATTATCAGATAGGGAATCTAAAATAACTATGATTAATGTGTTAAGAGCTCTAAAGGAAGGGGGATAGAGCCTGCGAGAACAAATGGATAATGAAAGCCGACCGGAAGTCTGGAGGGGTTGGAATCGTCTCCTTGCCCCTCCCCCAGGGCAGATAAGGCTCTGGTAAAGCAGGTTCCCTGGATTCAGGCCTTCATTAAAGAGAACAAGATGCTCTGGGCTTTCAAAACGGTTACATTCTCCCTGAGTGTGTTTGAAAATGGTTACTTTTCTTTCCCCCCTTCCAGTGCATGGAGATTTTTTCCTACCTTCCCAGTGGAGCCTGGTGGGGCTCCCGGAGGTAAACCCCAGGAGAGTATCCCGGGAGCTCCTAACTGTCAGGCTAGTCCACACTCAGCCTCTAGCGATTCAGCAGGCTGTTGGAGCGTTCCTACAGATCGCTGGCTCCGATGGCCGCTTCCGTTGCCGGTAAGTCTCCGTTCTCTGTATTCCCTCCTCTCGCCAGGTTTGAGGCCGGTGGTTCGCCCTATGACGTCATTTCTCCAATGCATCTGAGAAAAGCTGTTGATTTTCCGTCCGTTCACGTTCTTTTTCTTGTGAGGATGGAAGTAGTTGACTTCCAAGCCCTTTCCATGCAAGAGCCGGCTTGTGGTGGTTTTTCGTTACTCTGAATTACACAGTTTTGCCTTGCGATTCTCTCTCCTACCAATTCTTTGTTTCCTTTCTAAAGGCATTTCCCCCCTTCTGCTGAGGACTATAGGGAAAAGGACATGGAGTAACAAAAATAAGAAACATGAGAAAGTTATAAAGGCCCAGAATCTTATAATCTCTCTCAGAGTAATAAGGACTTTGTGGTCTGTGATTCTGACTTCCCCTCTAGAAACTTGAGGAAGCCTCAGTAACTTCTGTATCTGCCCTTCGGGATGGTGTTGCCTCTCTTGGTCTGCTGCCAAGCATTTCTTATCTTGGCCTTCTCAAAAAGTGTTTCTTGTGTGTTTCCTTGTCTTGCTGTTACTTTGTAAAGTTTGAGGTCCCAGGCTCAGTCTCTGTTCCTGATAGTGCTGCGCGAAGCCAGGCTGTGATGAGGACTCTGGGAAAATGCAGCGTCGGTTGAGCTGGATTCTCTCCCCCGGTTGGTTTGGTGTAGATGAATCACATATGTCATTAAAAGGCCACTTCCCAGCACACAAGCCCAGGCGTGTGTCCACGTGGTGATCCTCTGGGCCTGGCTCTAACGGGGACAGATGGCTCCGGGGAAGAGTTTGTCTGAATCTGTCAACTAGAAATTTGCCCAAACCATCAATGCGTGTTCATTGTAGAAACCTTGGGAAATACAGATAAGTATAAAGGGGAAAATAAAAATGATCCGTGATCCCATAGTCACTATTTTTATTCCTCTGGCCTTTTTACTATGCATGGCTAATACTGAGGGAGAAGGACGAGGAGTCCTCTGGGAATCAACAAAAATCAAGGACCGCTATTGCTTGGATTGTCGTATCTGTATACAAAAAAGAAGAACACAGTGGTTTAGGAAGGGGGCTGGGCAGGAACACAGCCTCTTTGGTCAGCTGTGTCTGGGTTCCAAATCTCAGGTCTGTTGCTTACAGGATGGCCTGGGGCGAGCTGCCTCTCTGTGTTTTGGTGTCCTCATCCGCCAAATGAGACTAATACCAGCTAGCCTGCAGGGTGGCTGGGAGTTAATTAAACGACCCCGTGTACCTAAAGTGCTTTATCCAGTGCTGGGAAGCACGCACTCAATAAGTGGATCAGTTGG
This sequence comes from Paguma larvata, assembly GCA_030068075.1. NCBI lineage: Eukaryota > Metazoa > Chordata > Mammalia > Carnivora > Viverridae > Paguma > Paguma larvata. Next base: position 8,540,063 of record CM057825.1, read on the forward strand.
AGGGAAAGAAGCTTGAGAGAAGGAACTGGGAACCACGTACCGACCTTGTGCCTGATAGAACTTCCAGCGGAGTATTTCCTGCTGTTTTAAATGGGATTTATGACAGTTAGAGACCCAGGCTTCAGCTTGTCTTCACAGAGGAATGCCAGCTAATAAATAAAGAAGGAATAATAGAAAAGGATAATCACCATTCTGCAAAGACTTCCATAATGACAGATTCGGTCAATGGCGTCCACAGATGCCGAAGCCATTGAGTGAAGGGCTGTTGGGTACGGGATGTTCGCACGGCGTCAAAGCATATTCTGGCAGATTGTGTATCAACAACAGTGGAGAGTTCTCTCAGACTTCACCTTAACTAGACGATCAAAATTAGATTCATAAATAACGGGACAGACTAGCATTGTGTGCCTCCTGAAGTGATCTATTAGGAAAGGACACAACCTCGCCTCAGTAGCATCTTGCCCAAAATAGCTAATCTGAATTATGTTGTAAGGAAGCAACTGGGCAAACAGAGACTGAGGGTTAGTCCGTGAGACTCTTAAAGAATGTCAATGTCATGAAAGACCGAAAAAGGTGGAGGGACAGCTCTACACGAAAACCTATTAAACAGTGTGTGAACCTTGATTGGATGCAACATGGTAATTTTTTCAAAAAGGATATAAATGACATTTAGGAGATAATTGGGGAAATTTGAATAAGGACTATTAAATAATATCATTGTGTTTCTGCTAAATTTATTGGGTGTGATGATGGTATTTTGGTTCTATAAGATAAGGTCCTGCTTTTTATAGAATCGAGTGAGGTATTTGGGGGTGAAAGTGGTCTTATGTCTGTACTTGACTTCTGAAGCATTCGGCAAAAAAAGGTGTGGGTATATGCATATGTATGTGTATATATATATATATAAATTGGTGATGGGTGACCAAGTATTTGTGTCTTTCAACTGTTTTGCAAGTTCGATATTTAAAAAATTAAAAGTTCATAATAAAACCCAGCTTCTGGATGAATGCTAGGACAAGACTTCCCACTGGCCTAGGCATGGGGCCTCCCTCCTAAGAAAAATTAGAGGGCATCTGGTGTAAACACTGAGGCATAATCTTTTCTGGTCACATTTTCCTATGTGTCTTCTTTGTTTAATGTTTATTGTATTTTTGAGAGACAGAGCATGAGAGAGGGGAGGGACAGAGAGAGAGGGAGACACCGAAGCTGAAGCAGGCTCCAGGCTCTGAGTTGTCAGTACGGAGCCCGATGTGGGGCTCGAACTCATGGACCGTGAGATCATGACCTGAGCCAAAGTCGGATGCTCAATTGACTTGAGCCACCCAGGCACCCCTTTCCTGTGTATCTTCTTTATGGACGTCTGGTCCATAAAAGGTGAAGTCTAATCATTCTCTATTCTTGAATTGTAGTTGGTCTTGCTTTACAGTTCCAAGAAGATTTCCATTGAGCGGAGGTTTCATAAGCCCCTGAGTAGTGACACTACTAATGTGTTACTATATTTGGACAGTGGGGCTGCCTCAAACAGGCTCAAGAGAGAGTGCAGTGAGAAGAAGCCTATGTTTATATTGCAGAAATCTCACAATTACGTGGGAAGAACAAGAAGTCTGTGTGACAGCCACTTTCCTTCCCAATAACATCAGATCCCCTGTCACACAGGCCCCTAACAATGACTCAGACCTGTTGTCACATCAAGGAAGCCCAGAAAGTAGGAAGTTAAGATATTTTTTACTGGGTGATCCCTGAAGAAATAACACATAACAGTTAGACTACTAACCATGTAGGTTGGTTTGTATTGTCTTACATAATGTCAATAGTGGGCTACAAATTCTTTTCTTTGCCAGTCAAAGCAGACGGAGATGATCGCTTCACAGGAAGGATGAATGAGATGGAATGCCAGCTCTTGGTGACAGAGGAAATTACTGTGACGTGGTAAATGGTTAAGGAGAGTGGAGGGAGTTCAAAAGGTGAATCTGTCCCGAACAGATCACCACTGCATCAAAGAATGGCACCGTAGTTTTCTTTTTCCTTGCCAATTCCCATTGTTTGATGATGACTGGTCCTGGAGGACTGTGTTGAGAGGGACTCCTGGTTCAGGCAGGCAGAGTGCAGTAGCTGATTAGTGATGTTTGTGTTATGATTTAAAAAAAAATATTTATTTCGCGAGAGAGACAGAGAGGGGGTGGGGGAGAGAGAGCTTGAGCAGGGGAGGGGCAGAGAGAGAGAGAGAGAGAGAGAGAGAATCCCAAGCAGGCTCCTCACTCAACACGGAGCCTGACTTGGGGCTCAATCCCATAACCATGAGATCAAGACCTGAGCTGATCAAGAGTCGGACACTTAACCAACCGACTGAGCCACGTAGGCGCCCCTGTGTTATGATTTTTGAAAGACTATCCTGGCTTGCATGTCACACCCGCCATCTTTGAATTCCCAACATAGACTAAAGTGAATGCTTAAAAAACATTAAAGCCTTCAAATAGGCACTGATTAAAGTAATGATTATAACAGTATCTAATATTTGTGAAGCATTTACAATGGGCCAGGCAGTAACCTCAATGTTTTGCATGTATTAACTTAATAGATCCTCACAACGATTATGAGGTAAATGCCATTCTTATGCTCATGTTACAAGCAAGGAACTGAAGGTGTCTTCCTCAGGTCTTTGCTCACCTTCTCAGTAAGCTTTTTCTGGCTATTGTATTTCAAATTTCAACCCCCATTTCTCTTCTCTGCTCTAATTGTCTCCTTGGCACCTGTCACCCGCCTGACCTTGAATATAAGTTAGTTAGTTAGTTAGTTAGTTAGTTAGTTAGTTAGTTATTGTCTGTCTTCTCTATTGGAATGTAAATTCCTGGAGGGCTGGGATTTTCATTTGTTGGTTGGTTGGTTTGGTTTGGTTTGCTTACTGCTATATCTCTAGCAACTTTTCTAAGTCACTGCCTAGGACTTAATTGGTGCTCAATAATAATAATAAATCATTGTGAAATGAAAGAATGAGGCTTAGAGTAGTTAAATATCTTACCCCAATGATGACACAGCTACTTAGTGGTGAAAGGTGAGGGGGCAGGAGAGAGTCTTATGGTTGGCTTTCCTTTGTGTAGTTGAAAAGGATATCAAATATGACAGAGGCCCAGAGACTACAGAGAATCTGAGGTTTATAGAATTTGAGAGGAAATTGGAGAGGAAGGGGCTGGTCTTCAATCCAAAGAGGCTTCCAAACTCACAAAGCAGGAGCATCTTGGGTATGAGGTGCCAGGTTGCCCACACTGGGGGGCTTCCATTGAAGAGAGGTGAAGCTGGTAATTGCAGCCTGCTAGGATGGAGACAAAAGAGGCTTCCGGGGTGGGGGCACCTGGGATCATGTGGGCACTTAGGCTGTTCACATTCACACCCTTCTCTCCGAGGATTTTTTTTTTTGTCTCAAGAACAAATAAATTGGGACGTGTTGACAGTGTACAGAAACTTGTAGGAGGCTTCTGCCAATGACGTGGAAAGAAGGGAAATAAGACTGTTGTCTGAAAACTAAGGGTTAAAATCAACAGATAATGGCCCCTAAGAGCGCTAAGCTGAGGTTCCATCTAGAGACAGAATGGCCCCCCGGGCCAGAACAAAGGCTTGGTTGTCATCGTGAGAACTCTGAAAAAGGACGACTGTCTTGGATGGGCCATTGGCAGCTCCATCTACGCTCTGTCTGGGGCGGGCTGGGGCAGGGAAGCGGGGGACCAGGCTCGTGGGTGCACACAGCCTATCTGGTGCTATTGTGGGGTAGCTATTGTGGACACGATTGTCAGGCTGCGTAGCCATGGTTGAAAATAGTCAAGTCACAGAATTTGCTCAGAAGCCTTCTGGTTATGACTTCACTTCCTGGGGATCTCGGCCAAGTGGAACAAGGCCTTCTCATCAGAAGCCCTTGGGCCTGCAGCCTTGGGAGGTGTGGTTCTCAGAATGAGCTTGGCTAATGTGAGCTCCACGAGGCCCACCCATCAGATTTCTGGGTCTCCAGGCCTGCAGGACCTGTCTTGGGAATCCCCCATGGGCAGGTGGCTCTCGGCCACCTCGGAGACAGCCATCCCTCTCTGCTGGTCACGTGTAGATTCGCACTTACTCACGCGCATGGTCTTTGATGAGGTCTACATTGGGCATAGGTAGCCTGATGTTTCTTATCTCTACAGCTTCCCGGTGATTTTGCCTTCAATGCCCTCATTACAGTCCCAGGGACCCAACATGCACAGACTTTTACCAGGTTCTCTTCCCTGATGGTGTCTGTGACACCGTATCAGTTTTCTTTGGTTGCTGTAACAAATAACCACATAGTCAGTGGCTTAAAACACCACAGATTTATTTTCTTACAGCTCTGTAGGTCAGAAGTCCGACATACATTTCAGTGGGTCAGAATCAAGATGTTGGCAGAGCTGCATTCCTTCTGGAGGCTCCAGGGGAGAACTTATTTCCTTGATCCTTCCAGCTTCCAGAGAATGCTCTGCCTGCAGTCCTTGGCTCGTGGCCCCTCCCTCCATCTTCAAAGTCAGCAGCAAAGGGTTGGGTCCTTCTCACATTGTACCCCTCTGACTTTCTCTTCTCTCTCTCTTCCACTCTTAAGGACTCTTGTGGTTATATTGGGCCCTCTCTTCCTGTTTTTTTAGGGCCAGCTGATGAGCAACCTTAATTTCCTCTGTATCTTTGATTCCCCATGCCACGGAACATAACACATTCACAGGCTCTGGGTATACGTATGTGGATATCTTTGTAGGGAGGGTGTTATCCTGCCCACCTCGTAAACCCTGAGGAATGCTCCATGGTCCACAATATCTTCCTGGTTGCTGCTGGTCACTGCAGCTGGTGTCTCTCCTTCCTCACCTCTGGCCACCTCAGAACTAGCTTCTGTGGGGTGTCCATTCTCCTTGAGAACCCAAGAGTGGGCCCCGGCATCACCCAAATCCCCCAAGGCTCATTTAAAACAGGATGAAAAGACCACTGTAACAACTGGCACCAAGAGCCTCTTAGCCTCTTGACAACTGTGAGGGCAGAAGGTGGGACCTGAGGGTGGAGGTGTCAACCACAACTCAGGGGTGAGAAAGAGAGAGAGAGAGAGAGAGAGGTCAGGAAAGCAGTGGGGTGAGAGAAACCTGCCAGAAAGAGGCTGGAACCCATGTGGATGCTGGCCTGAGGTTGTCTTCCAGGGACAGAGTGGCCGTGGCCATGGAAATGCTTGACTGAGAAGCCAAAGTCTGTGTTTCTGGATCATGAATCCTCCCCATCTCCCTGTAGCCTCCAAACTTCAGAAATGCCCAGAACACTGATGACTGCCTGTGGGCAGGGAGTCTTGGGGGAACTTTGGGAAGAGGCTAAGAAGGATGGCCCCAGAGGAGTTCATGAAGGTGTCAGCCACCCCTGCCCTGGGAACTTGCAGGAAAGCTGGGAAGGCTTTGGCCATCTCCGGTCCATGGAACAGGACATCCCACAGAGGGCTTTGTCCCTTCCCCAGACCCCTGAGGTCCAGAAGAGCTAGTCTCATCTGGAGCTCAATGGACGGCTAGAGTCCAGTTGACTTCGAGACCTCACAGCTTAAGCCAGGCTGTGCCCTTTAATCGTACATTCCTGAAGGAGCAGGGATAACAGAAGGGCATTCCAATGTGGAGAACGCTGAAGGGGGTCACCAGGTTTTTAGGCTTCCTGTGCCCAGGCTACTCTTCTTCAACCTTCCCCCTCTCTGTAGGCCTACTGTCCCCTAGAGGACTCACCTTTGACCATGTGGTCTCTACCTGAAGTCTAGTAACCCCCTCCGTCCCCAGTGTAATCTTTTCAGGGTCCCATGAGAGGGAGAAACGTTCATTCTAACTGTCCCTTCTTAGATTCCAGGCTGCTCCAGGCTGCATCTGGCACAGAATGGAACTGATACATGTTTATGTTCTTTGGGGGTCAAAGAGTAGGCTATTTTTAAGGCTCTTGATACATGTTGCCAAATTGCCTTCTAGAAATCGCCTGAGAACGTCCTCCCTACAGTTCTGCCAGCACTAAAAACTGCCCTTGAACAAATCTCTGCCAATTTGATATGAAAAAAAATCTCATTTTCGTTTTCAGTCCTTTGATTACATGTGAAGAAAAATACACATTGCCTCTTTTGAATGGGATGAGTAATAATGAAAAGCCTAGTTCAAATATCATTAGGCCTCTATTTAGATATGAGACAAAATTTCAATTCATATGAAGAAGGGAAGGTGTTATCTGTACAACTTTTGTTTTGAGAGTTTGCACTGGGGAGGGGAAATGAGAAAAACTAGAGAAAAGCGAGAAGCGGAATGAGAAGAGCAGAAGAAATAAAAGTGGGAAAGAAGAGGTTAAAAAGAGAAAAACTCAGAGTTGAAAAAGAAAGGGTTTTCTCTTTTAAATGGAGTACACAGAAGGAAGAGCAGAAAAAAAACTACGAATTGATCTTTCCATGTGATTCTTCAAATAAATTGTAAGTAGTACAATGAACTAACAAAACAAAACAAAACAAAACACTGGAGACACGTTAAGTCCATCAACAGACTCCGTGCGATTGGGGAAGGCGTAGAGAATGTAGAATGAGTCCTGTCCCCCGTGAGATGAAAATACAAGAAAATCCCTGATTACACCTTGCACCTTGAATGCAGTCTTCCCAGATTGTGCACGAGCTCTGCGAATGTGTTCTAATCCTTCACACTGGAGCAGGGCTGTCTGGCTGATGTCCCAGGTAGGGCCGACTCAAGTTCAAAGTTGGCCGCTTCTGCCCACTTCACCATTTCCATTGCATTGTCGTTTCCCGCCGCTGGTGTCCATGCTTTCATGCCGTTTTCCATTCACGGTCATAAAACAATAAAGACGAACCTCCAGGAAGTAGTCCTATGACCCGCAAAACTACGACGGCACAGGCCAAGAGGGACAGGTGCACTCCCAGCTGTTGGAGGCCAGGCCAGTGCTCGAACTATGGTTCGAGGCCATCGCTCAAAATGTCGATTTGACAGCATGGCTCTCTCTGGAACGGGCGTGTGAAAGGGGTGGGGGGTGTTGGTCTGTGTTGTGGACAGGGCGATGGGGCTGTCAGAAAGTAGCGTATACGAAAAACAAATATGGGAAAGTTGAAAGTAGATTAGGTCAACCACAGTGAAGCCTCATTAACCTATGGTATTTCTTATTTACTTTGTGAGGTTCCTTAACATACGTAACTAAGGTGTTTTGTGTGGAAGCATGGCTCAAAGAACCGTAGCAGAGTCGTAAAAGAACCACGCCGAGCACCCACCGGTCCGGCAGGCCAGTCCTGTTCGCTTGGGTCTCTGCCAGAGCAGAAACTCTGCCCAGGCTGTGCAGCCTGGTCTGGGTGTGGTTTGCTACGAGACCTCAGCCTGCCTCAATGGGACCCTGTGCCCAGCCGCCACCGTGGCCGACTCCCACCACCCCTTCATGGATTTCCTCTCTTCACCCACTCCCACTGGCCTCGTGACATCGCAACCCCATACTTTAGGGTGCATCTCTTCTGTTAAGGACACTTTTTATTTTATTAAAGTTTATTTATTGAGAGAGAGAGAGGGAGGGGCGGAGAGACTGCATGGAGGAGGGCCAGAGAGAGAGGGAGACAGAGAACCCCAAGCAGGCTCTGTACTGTCAGCAGCCGAGCCCCATGTGGGGCTTGAATCCACAAACTGTGAGATCATGACCTGAGCTAAAGTCAGACGCTTAACCGACTGAGCCGGCCGGGTGCCCTGTTAAGGACACTCTTTAATGCATGCACCTGCTGTGTGCCAGCATCATAGGAAACAAACTTGAAAGTCACTCTAATATCATCTCCCGCCCAGTCTTTACTCGGACTTCTCCCCAGTTGTCTCAAAAGCGCCTTTTTACAGCTGGGTTATCCGAATCGGGCCAGGACTCAAATGAGGGCACTTTGGAGGGGCACGCGGTGCACTCTGTAACGGTCTTTCTTCCCTCCTTTTCTTTCCGCGTCACTGGCTTGTTGAAACCGAGTCTTTGGCAGGAAGAAGCTGCTCCGCGCGCAGCAAGTTACGGGAATCGCCTCCCCCTCCGCCTCCTGGAAACGTGCTGCCTCCCCGGGCAGGTGCCGCCCTGAACTCGCTCCCTCTCTGTGTCTCCCTCTCAATCCCAGCCGCCCCCTAATGCGGGCCTTTCCTGCCCGCCCGGCCCTGTTTTTGCACGGGTCCCCCAAGCCTCTGGCTCTTCGGCGTTCTCTCCGGGGACCAGGACCGGTTACCGCAGAGGACAGCCCGGGCCGGGGGCCGGTGGAGGAAGGAAGCAGCTCGGGCTCCCGCAGCATGGTGAGAACGTAGGCCCGTTTCGCGGAGGAGGAGACGGGGGCCCCCTTATCTGCTCGGGTATCTGCGCTCTGCACCAGGCAGCACCTGTGGTTGGGATGGAGCCTTAACTCATCACCGCACGCCTCGGCAGGGCCCAGTGAGGTACCGATTGCCCGCGGGGCATCTAGAAGGATTCCTTGCCTGGGCACGGGCAGTGGGCCTTCCGCGGCGACGCTGGGACCGTGGCCCGTGCCTGAGGGGTCGTGATGAGCACGCCCGATGTAAATTCGTGACAGAGCGTTCGGTTGCACTCTTCCCGCTCCCGAGAAATTGTCTGAGCCTCCTGGCTGACGTCACTGGGAGCTGAGTCATTCTCGGGGCTCCCACTCACGCCCGGCGTGGTGGCTCTCGCTCTGCGGAGGAGCTCTCGTGCTGTGGCACAGTCATCTCGGCTGTGGGCTGTGGATGTTTCCCTCTGAACTAACCGCAGTGGTTACTGGAACCGTGTCCCCTCCAAGCCCCTCCTCCAGTTTTCTTCCCTTCATCTCTAAACTGGTGGGGTTTCCCCGGGGATCCGAGTCTTCGCGCTTAGGAGGCCAGCACGCATCCATCCCGCTTCCCAAACTCAGGTGTGACGGGACCACGGGCGCCTTTATTTTTTCCAGGACTTAACCTCTGTTCTGAGGTGCCCGGTCTTGGTTGAGTCAAGATTCCTCCTCTTTCCCCAGGATTGCGTGAGTGTAGGGGTGAGGCCGTGCAGGGAGTGCAGGGGCCGGTCGGCCTCCAGTCCCTGAGACTTCTTGGATCCATGCTGAGTGACATCCACAGAGGTGGCCCGGGCCGTCGGCTCCCACAGGCTGTGTTAACCCGTCCCCATTCCTCCCTGCTTGAATGCTCGGCGGCTTCCTCCTCCTTCACAAGCTCAGGGTTCAGCTGTGGCCCCTGATGGAAAACCCTAGGGCTGACTGGGTGAGACGCCTCAGGGTTTTCCACCCATCTTTGGGGGCGCGGGTGCTCCCTTGCCAGGCTGGGCCGCTGGCGCCCCTGCCAGCGGGCACCTGGACCTCTCGGGGCTTCGTGAGCGGGGCACCTGCTGGGCGCAGGGAGCGGCACGGGCCTGGCAGGTGGGGGGCAGCCTCGAGGGCCCTCCGGCGCTCCAGGAAGCCCCCATCTCCACAGTGAGCTCTCAGCCACGCGCGGGTCTGGCCTGGGTCACCTGGTAGGTGCCCCTCCTCGGGATCGGTCCACAGGTCAAAGAAAACGTGACAAACAGCTTTGTGTCCACACTCGAGCTCCTCCAGGGTCTGAGTCACCACTGGGAGGGGGTGTCTGGACTTGGTGGACTGAGGGTACCTTTTCCTGCAGGGCCATTACCCTGCCCTGTGGCCAAGGGGGCCCCCCTCGTTCAGAAGGGGCAACGGTGCCCCGTGCCTGGTATGCACCCCGTTCTCCAAGCCAGCCTCCCCAGGAGACAGTGACCGGGGCTCCCTATGGCAGAGGGAGGCCGTGGCAGCGAGGGGAGGGGTGAGGCCCTGCCGTGTGGTTCTGAGTGCCAGGCTGGGACCCTTCATTGAGCAAAGCCTACTCACTGTGGGTTCTGGCCCCCCAGAGTGCAGCTGAGGTGTACCTGGCCATCGCTGTTGTGCTGGGTCAGGACTGTGTTCCTGCAGCCTCCCTGGGGGCGGCTGTAGGCTCCTGGGTGTTGTGGGAGAGAATCCCAGCTGGAGGCGAATGCTGCCTCCAGGGGCTTCTCTGAGCCTCCTGGGCCTCCTGGCCTCCATGCCCTCCTCAACCCCCGCCCCCCCCCCCCCTGCAGGCCCCAGTGCAGCCAGAGCTTCTCCTGTTTTCCGTCCAGGGCAGAAGGAAGAAGAGGCTGGACCAGCCAGAAATGGGAGCTTCCGTGTTTATACTCTCCTGTCTGCCCAGCTGGGCCAGACGGCCTGAACCGGGCTGGCCACCAAGCAGCATGGTCCCCTAGGAAGGTGAAGACCGGCTGAGGGCGGGGAGGGGTGACGGCTTCTGAGAACTCACAGAACACAGGCTCTCTGCCCTCCCAAAGGTGGGCACAGCCTGGTGTGCTCGGGGTCCAGAATTACACTTTCCATTCGGCCCCTGTAGACTTCTTAGTCTTGATAATGGCCTTCCTGTGGGGCGAGTTCATGGTCTGAAGACAGACTTTCTGACTGGAGCCTCTTCTCTAAGATTTACAGGCCGGGGGAGCCCAGATCCCTCTCCTGGATGGTCTCAGGTTTGCAGATGGTTATAAAGTGAACGCGGTCTGCCAGGAAGCCCTAACCCTGAGCTCTGAACTCTATCGCTAAGCGCAGGTGGGGAGATGGGCCGAGTGGGAGGACACCCTCCATAAGAACTTTCTCGAGCCCACCGCCTGCTCTGGGGGGTCAGTCCTACCCTGAGCGGAGCCTCTGCCAGGCTCTAGGAATGGAGCCAAAGAACTTGCTCCTGGGGGGCTCCTGCTTCCCCAAGCCATCTGCACCCCCAGGTTCAGTGTGGCAGGAATCCAGGGTGCCACCCAGATCAAGTGGGCGGGAGGACTGTTCTCTCTGGAGTCCAGCAGGACACTTTGACCCTAGGCCTGCTGCACAGAGCTCTGAGTGCTGCTGGGGTGGGGAGGGCAGTTCGGGGAGATGGCTTGTGGGTGGGGGAGTGGTAACCCCTCCCCAGACACACCCCCACCCAACAAAGTCCAGATGTCACTTCCGCATATGGGCTGCCTCACTGCTGCAGCCTCTTTGCTGCCTAGGGTGGGGTGGGGGCGGAATCATGACGGTGACCCTGTTTTCAGAATAAGGATGTGCCCTGCTCAGTGTGCCCAACTGCCATGCTTACTCACTTGCTCCCTCCCGTGACTCTCTACCCCCACCCACCTGCCCATCTCTCTTTACACACACACACACACACACACACACACACACCCTCCAAGGACCCTCAGACATTTTACTTTGGGCTCCAGGTGCCCTCTGGCCTCCTACTCAGTTGCCCTAGAAGATTCTCTTGTAGACATCTATGGAGCCAGTGGTACAGGGCCCAGACTTCTGCGGCCCTGGGGAGTTGGGTAGTCTGGAGGGTAGTCCTCACAGGACAACAGAAGTGGACCACTCCTATGCAGATCACCCCGAAGAACTCTTGCTTTTTGGTTTGGAAACTTCTCTGAGAAATACCTGGGGCTCGTCATTCCCAGGCTCCAAATGACCCCATACCTGTGCACCTGCCTGTCTCTCTATGACCCGTGATAACTTCTGCTTCCCTGGGCACCAGCATCTCAGACAGATCTGCCCAAGGGCAGAACTGAGCAATGTCCCCTCATGTAAGAAAACCAGGGACCCAGCTCCTTGGAGCCAGGGGGAAGGACTCCCATCACCCAGAGCACCCCAGCCTCCTGCCCACGGCAATAGAATCGCTGGGTTCTCAGAGGCTCCGCCAGACGCCAGGGCTAAAAAAGGGCTCATTGTTAGCTGGTCCATCGCTGTCCGTCTTGCAAACTTGACCTCTTAGGACAAGCTTCCGTGGTGCAGGATGCTTCCAAGCCCAGGTCGTAAGATGGGAGTCACGTAGTAGCCGACTTTCCTTCCCAAGGGCTATTTGGAGGCAACATTTAACAAGCTCTTAAGGCCAGGCTCTCCTGCTTTAACTGGGAGTTGTTTCCTGAGACCTGGGGGAGATACGGCTGGAATCAAGGTTCTTATGAACAGATGACTGGACGTGGAGGCCTTATTGCCTCCCACCCAAAATCATGTCCTCCAGTGGCTCAAGAGGAAGGCAAAGAAACAAGGTCACGAGACTCCATGGAGAGCTTATAGCTGCCCCAGTGCCTTGGATGGTGTCTGAGTACAAGGGCCCAGAGCCTCTGTCCCCTGCTAGGGATTCTGTAGCATTTCATAGTTTTTGGAACTGGGAGAATCAAGCCAAAAGACTACCTGGAATCTTCACTTACTCTCCTCCTGATTCCAGTATGCCCCGCATCAACCAGTTAAACTGCCCCAGCCTTTCTTGCCTTCAGAGGAGTTGCCCTGAGGAAACGAGCAAATGTTTTTCAACGCAATAGGAAAGACTTGTTAAAACCATTTCCCAGAGAAACGGGGCCAGAGGCCGAGGTATGCAGGGCTGGCTCCACCATTTTTTCGGTCATCTGATTTTAGAAGGAGAACTTTGATTGTACTTCTTATATATTTTAGGAGGAGCAAACAGCATTACGTGGTCTTTTGTAAAGAAAGCCCATCCTGTCTGAAGCCCGGCCTGACAGCTTCCCTTCATGTGGCCGCTCGGAAGGTCCTCGCGTGGCCAGCTTTTTATGTGAGGTTTCACCCGAGCCCCCGATTACTAATATGAGCACGACTAACCAAACTTTAAAGGATTCAAACATCTTGCTCTCCTGGGTAAATTCTCTGTTTTATCTGGGGATTTCCACAGCAGCTACGCTGCATAGTTTACAGATTTGGAGAAATTAGCATTAATATTCTCCTAGATGAGGACTTTTGCCGCACGATTTTTTTTTTTTCCTTTGGAACAAGCCAAGGCAAGACTTTTCGATGGCTTACATTTTTACCCAGAATCCAGACACACACACACACACACACACACACACACACACACAACTACAAATTGTTACATACTGTGTTTTTATTTAGCGTTTCCAGAGATGTTCGAAGGCCCAACCTGGAGATCAGGGCCATCTTATTCAAGGAAGCCAATTTAAAATTTAAGTTTGTGTTTAATTTGTTAACATGTGCCTTACAATTTATTTATTTTTTTATATTTAAAAATTTTTAATGTTTAATTTAGAGAGAGACAGAGCATAAGCAGGGGAGGGGCAGAGAGAGAGGGATAGACAGAAGCTGAAGCAGGCTCCGGGCTCTGAGCTGTCAGCACAGAGCCCGATGTGGGTCTCGAACCCACCAACCGTGAGATCATGACCTGAGCTGAAGTTGGACACTTAACCGTCGGAACCACCCAGGCTCTCCTGTTTTACAATTTATGAATAAGCATAGGAGACTAGAGATCCGGCTCAGTTTAGACCAGAGAGTTATATAAGAAGAATCATCATAAATAGTAATTCCTTACCACTTAGTCTCCAGGCAAACCACCTCATAAACCTGTATGGTAACTTGGGTGATAAATAAGAATCCAGTAGTTCATTTTTGTGTTACGACAAGCTCTGACCAATTTATCTTTAAGTCTCCTGCTGAACTCAAAGTTTTTATGGATGATCGATTTCTGTAAGCTGAAACCTGCTTCTTGATGCTTTCCTTGCTGCTCTGAGTGGGCAGGGCCACTAAAGTCATCACTGTCAGTAAGATTTTTTTTTAATAATTTATTGTCAAATTAGTTTCCATACAACACTCAGTGCTCATCCCCACAAGTGCCCTCCTCTGTGCCCATCCCCCACTCTCCCCCCTCCCACACCCCCTCTCCCCTCAGTTTGTTCTTAGTCTTTGAGAGTCTCTTATGTTATGACTTCTTCCCTCTCTGTGGCTTTTTTTTCCCTTCCCCTCTTCCCCTCCCCCCCGTTTTCCGTTAGGTCTCCCAAAGCCTACCTATGCATGGAAACATATGGCATCTGTCTTTCTCTGCCTGACTTATTTCACTCAGCATAATACCCTCCAGTTCCATCCATGTTGCCACACATGGCCAGATTTCATTCTTTCTCATTGCTGCGTAGTATTCCATTGTGTATATATACCACATCTTCTTTATCCATTCATCAGCTGATGGACACTTAGTCTCTTTCCATGATTTGGCTATTGTCGAAAGTGCTGCTGTGAACATCGGGGTACACGTGCCCCTATGCATCAGCCGTCCTGTGTCTCTTGGGTAGATTCCTAGCAGTGCTATTGCTGGGTCATAGGGTAGTTCTATTTTCATTTAGTGGATGTACCAGTTTGCATTTCTTGATTTCCCCTCCCAAGATTTAGTACTGGCCCCTCCTCACCTTCAAGGCTCATTCACATATTGGCTGGCCCTTGGCCTTGACCCTTCCTTCGCATTTTGTGACTTGCACTTCTACCTCTGACCAGCTCCTTTCTGTCTTTCCGGGTTCCAGTCTGTCCACCAATCCCTTTACTGTTTCTCTTCCCCAGAGTTAGCTCCTAGACTGTTTTCTTACACTATGAATTCTTTTCTACAAACTTGCAAGCTTTCTCCACCGTCCTTACCCTGACGACTCCCTCTTCTATATCTCCCTGGAGAATGGGTGGCATCTTCGAGTATCCCAAACCCTTGAGTCCAAAATGGAACCACTTTCTCCCCGGCCGAAGCCTGGAGCCCAACGCTGCCTCTCCCTTTGACTTCCCTATGACCCATCTAGTCCCCGCATCAGGAACCTCAGAGCCATCGTGGACGCCACAAACAACATCCTTGCTCTCGCCTACTTCATTTTGGTCCCCCGGTCTCCTAACCACTACTGGCATCCACATTTCCTTCCATCTCTCCTTCACCCTCAGGTCAGGCACCATCTCCTCCCAGAAGACTTAGAGTATAAAGCAAGTTTGTTCATCTGTGTATCCCCGTGCCACACACACGCCAGGCCCTCATAAATGCTTTCATGTTCTTTCAGCGAACCGAAACGTCCTACTGAAAGTTGGATCTTTCCGAAATGGCAAATTAGCAAGAGTGTGTCCCCCAGCGTCAAACTCAAGAAACAGGACTCATTCTGCTTCTACCGTATTCCATTCTGTTTCTACAAAGAAGATATTTTTAAACACTTGAGATAGTGACTTTATTCTCTATGGTGGGCTAGATTTAATTTTTGTTTGCCCGTTTTATGGAAGTGTAGGGAAAGAGAATTTCCTTTTATCACTTGCGTTTTCTTTCCCATTAAATTGTCAACTGCTTGTTTATTTGCACAGTTGTCATCATAGTAAAAAATTCCGTCCCAAGTGCACTTCTACCTCTGACCGGCTCCTTTCTGTCTTTCCGGGTTCCGATCTGTCCGCCGACCCCTTTACTGTTTCTCTTTCCCAGAATTAGCTCCTAGATTAATTTCTTACACTATGAATTCTTTTCTACAAACGTGCAAGCTTTCTCCCCTGTCCTTACCCTGATGACTCCCTCTTCTATATCTGCACGATTCGTGTGATTGTGATTTGGTGTGTATCGATAAATACACGTACAGTAAAACATTGGATGGCAAATAATTTGTTCTGCGAGTGTTCCACAAGATGAGCAAACATTTATAATAAATTTTAACTTGATAAATGAGCAATGTCTTGTGACACAAGGAGGATGTGATGCCAAATGTCACATGATCACAACTGAGCCAATAGTTCTTTTCTCTCTCTCTTTCTCTCTCTCTGAGGGATTGTGGGTGATCGTCTCCCATGCCAGGATGCTCCATCTCAGGCTGTGGTGTTTGGCAGAAATCGGTGATTTTTCAGAGCGTTGGAAGGTGCCCACAACTGGCACTCGTGTGTTTTTTGTCACTTCAAAGCACCTGTGGACAGTCTTTTGCTTTTCCAAACAAGAGTAAGCCTAGGAATGCTTTGCTTCATTCTAGGTCAGGCTGCCTGCCGATAGAGACCCTTTCCTGCCTTATTGCTGGTTACATTAAATACATGACAAGAGTTTGTTAACATGTACTGTAATCAACATCCGTTGATACAGTGGCCCCCGTGCAGAAAAAGATTCCACCGAGCTGATAGCAGGGCTTCTATTAGTGATAGTGAAAGTCATCTCACACAATAACCCTCTCTCATCTCCCTCACACTGGCCACAAAGGTTTTCAAAGCTAAGTGCAGGTTAATGTGTTTATTTTTCTTTACATTTTGTATTTTATTATTTTGTATGATATTACAGTATTATAATCACTTTTACATGAATAGTTTTGAGGTGTGGAACGAAACATCTGAGTCTCCATGATTTCTGCTGGGAACATTCGCTTTGATATACGAGTACTTTGGATTGCGAGCGTGTTTCCGGCACGAATTACGCTCTCGAACCAAGGTTTTACTGTATTTGAATGTGAGTGTGTCTGTGGGAGAATGAGCGTGCGTGTGTGTGTGTCCTTTCCTTGGAGGTGTGTGTGTGAGGTGGGCGTGGTCCTTGTGCCTCTATACATGTATGTTCAGGTGAGTTTGTGTGTGTTTCTAGGTTTGGGTATGTCTCTGGGTGCGTACGTGTGTGGGGGGCTGTATGCCCACGTGCGCGTGTGTCTAGGGGTGGGTGTGCATGATTCTGGCCATGAGCCCGTGAAGATTGGAGGAAAGACCACCACACACAGCATAGTTATTCTGGACTCGGGGACTGAACTCATTGGGGAAAGCCCCCTTTATGGCATGGTGGTGTGCTGCCTATTTGAGGCCTCCTCGGAGCTGTTAAGAAGGAAAGACTTCCTGGCGGAGAAAATAGTCAACAGACACATGGAGTCCCATCATCCTTTGCCACCTGGGCCCCTCGTCCACACGGAGGGCCGGGCTGGGGCTGGGAGAGGCCGCCGGGCCCGGGGACCACACACTCTAGTTTCCACAGGCCTGCTTCGTGTAACCTGAAGCCCCTTCTCTGATATGTTCCAGACATTCCACATGCTGACAACCAAGCGCAGCCCAAGTGACACACGGCCCCTTTGTCTCACCGTGGTGCTGGGAGCCTTTTCTTGGGAATGTGTTTCACTGCAGTGTTGAAGCGGGGGTGCCTGCCAGCCATCTGTGAGGGCGGGAGGAAAAGCACCCGCTCCACCCCTCGGGGTTGCTCTCAGACCCCGGAGACTCTGCAGTGAAGGCTGCTCTGTGTGCTCATTTGTCTGCATGGAGAAAAGGAGGGACCCGTGCGCGTTCCGGAAGCCCAAGTCAGGGCATCCTGGGCACCGTCAGCTGGAAGCGAGACCCTGGGCCAAAACCCCAGCAGGACAGCGTCCTTCCCTGGGGGTGGGGTGGGGAGAGAAACCCACAGAATGAAGAGAGGGCCAGTCCCCAAAGCTTCCTCACCGACCCGTGGTGGGCAGCTCATCCGTGTTTGCCAAGGACGGTCCTCGAGACCCAGGGGTCCCCAAAGCCTTGGGCGCCTAGGGTAGTTGGTCACCCTCGCCCCACCTTAGGTAGCGTTGGGGTCCCCTGAGGGGAAGCTGCCTCTTGCTCACAGAGTGCATCGTGTGGGGCCCAACGGTTGGGGCACGTCTGGGGTTTTTATTCACCACCCTCAGACCGGCCAAGTCTGCGTTTTCCTGCTGCTTCCGGCCCGTGTCCACCTTCCCTGGCACCAGGAACTTGGGGTTAGGGCTTTCGGTGGGAGATTCAGGCTGTTGGTCATCTCAGTTTGGTTTCCACACCTCCCTCCCCAAGGTCCTGGGGCAGAAAAAGTCAATGGAGCTGTGTGAGGAGGGGGTTGCTGCTGAGAGAGCGGGTTCGGAACCCAAGCATTGATTTTGACATTGTTGCACTTTTGGTGAGAGAAGTAGAGAGGTCCTGGCCCTTTGGCAGACCGGGATTTTGTGGTTCTGGAGCCAGGGCTGGGTTAGAAGCCACCGAGTTCTGGGGCGCCTGGGTGGCTCAGTCGCGTAAACAACCGACTTCGGCTCAGGTCATGATCTCGTGGTTTGTGAGGTTAAGCCCCACGTCGGGCTCTGTGCTGACAGCTCAGAGCCTGGCGCCTGCTTCAGATTCTGTGTCTACCTCTCTCTCTTCCCCTCTCCTGCTCATGCTCTGTCTCTCTGTGTCAATAATAAATAAACGTTTAAAAAAAAAAAAAGAAGAAGAAGCCACCAAGTTCTGTCATCTGGGGAGGAAGGCAATCAATCTTTTGTGTAAAAAGGTTCAGAGGAGAAACAGCCCGGGCAGCGAAGGATCCCCCCAAGCAGGCAGCACAGGTGCCAAGGCCAGCGCCCGTGGGGAGGGGTGGGAAAGAGTGGTGTGGGGAGAAAACGTGTCACAAAAAAATAAGACAGACATTTAGTACCTGAAGTGTGAAAGAGAATATTAAACTCCCGACGGACACGTGGGCTAAGGACTTAGTACAGTCTATGCAAAAGGAAACATGAAGAGGGGCGCCTAGGTGGCTCAGTCGGTTGAGCGTCTGACTTCAGCTTGGATCATGATCTCACGGTTCGTGAGTTCGAGCCCTGAATCGGGCTCTGGGCTGACCGCTCAGAGCCTAGAACCTGCTTTGGATTCTTTGTCTCTCTCTCTCTCTTTGCCCCTCCTCTGTTTGCACTCTGTCTCTATCTCTCAAAAATAAATAAGAAAACATTAAAAAAAAAAAAAAAAAAAAAAGGAAACATGAAGAGAAAACTATTTCAAGAGGATCCACCCTTCCCAACCCCCCATGCGTCCCTTAGGAAACATACAAGTGCAACCGGTAGCTGCGGCCTCTGGCAGGTGACAGGTGCAGAGAAACCCCCAGGGCCCAGGCGGGAGTGCCAGGGAGCCCCAGTTGCCAGGTGGGAGCAGAGGAAAGGCCTGGAAACTCCTGACCCCCACAGAGCACTGGGGAGCCTGGACCAGAAGCTCTCGTGTCCACCTGGGGGCATGCGCTTGGGGACCCGAGATGTTCCGAGGCTCCCTGGAGGTGCTGGCCTTTCCTGCATAAACCACAGAACCTCTCCTCCCCTGAGTTCAGCAAGAGGGGAGGCTTCGTGTGTCCATCTTTCCCAGAACCCCATGGTCTTTAGAACCTTCCCAGGGAAGGGCCCCCTCTGCATGCTGCATGCCTCTGGCTTGAAGGCAGCCTTTGCTCAGGGGGACTCGGGGCCATTTGGGCCATAAATGGCTACAGGCAGGCCGATGCAGGGAGCAGGGAGCTCTGAAAAAATTGCTAGAGCCGTGGCAGAAACGGAAGGAAAGCCCACGCCCAGTTGTCCAGAACTGCAGGCCGTAACCTCAGCGCTACGCTTCCAGGGAGAGCCGGAGGGGGCGTGTGGGAGGGGAAGGGGTGAGGGGGGCGTGTGGGAGGGGAAGGGGTGAATTCTAAAGGGTTGCTGCCCTCTTGTGTGCTTTACTCCACCCTGCCTCCATATTGCGGGTTGTGACCTTGAAACTGTCAGCCTCCGGGTGCCCATTTCAAGGAGGCCGAACATTTCCGGTCGGTATGGGTGGCTGTTACGGTCCAGCTGTCTTTTTGAGTAACCTGGGGGGTGGGGCAGCATGGGGGCGGTCCTCGGGGACTCGGTTCAGGACTCCATTCAGGACCCCAGGAAGGGGCCTCATTTCTCCACTCCAGCGCAGTCGTGCAGGCTAAAAGCAGAGGACGGGCTTGGGGACGCAACTGTGGCCGAGCCTGACACTTTGGCTCAGAGGGCGGGAGGGCACAGAGGGGTCGGACCCCTCCCCCTCTCCCCACCTTCGGGTCCTCAGTTTCTCCCGCCCTCCCTTCTCTGCTGGGGCCTCCTCTGATTTCGGGGACCCCACTGCCTTCAGATAGGAAGGCCTTGTTCTTTATGCTGCTCTACTTCCCAGAGACCGCTGAGGCGGACACAACGGCAGTGGGGGCTGGGGGCGGGTCTCAGCGGCGACGAGCACTGCACGCTTGCGGGGAGCCCTCACCCCTCTTGTCACGCCAGCTCCTGAAAACAGGAGAGAGGTCCTACTGTCCGTCCGGATCGCCACTGCCTGGTACAGAGTAGCGATCAGCGGATCCTTGCTGACTGGATGAACGAACGAGGGCAAGTTCTAGAAGTTAGGCGAGGAGCCACGCTGACGTTGGTCACGGCTACTGGAACCTGGGGCTGCCTGAGGCTCTCCCTGGAATCAAGCTGCTTCAGATGACGGCGACCCCCTTCCCATCCCGAGTCCCTCCTGTTACTGCTGTTGCCCTCACCCCACCCTGGCCCTGCCACCCGAGAGGGTCTGTCCTGTGTCCCGTCCCTGAGCCGCCCATCCCACCGTAGCTGGATTTGGGTGGCTGGCAGAAGAAAGGCACAATACTAGAAAGCCGGTGCTTTCTCTCCTGGGGGGACAGTTTCCTGTTGTTCCCCCAGGCTCTCCGAGCACCCCTGCCCTTAGCGTGTCTGGCCAGCCCTCCAGCCTCGGCTCCGGCCAGTCCCCCGCACACCCAGGCTTCAGCTGAGCAGGGACTCCTGGCCTCACCCAGAATGTCAAGTTCCTTCCTCCTCTTGTCTGCACTTAGACTCTTCTCTGTGCTTCTAGCATCTTCTGTCCCCACTTTGTCCCCTGTCCCTGGGCCCTGAGCAGCTCCCCTTGGGCGGGATCGGGGGCATCCTGCAGGGATCGGGCCCAGCTCTTACTCCCCGTGATGCCCCCTGTGACGCCAGGGTCTTCGCCTCTGGAGGCGACGCTCCGTGAGTGCGGGGAGAACGTGAGTCACTAAAGGAGCAAATGTAAGCAGCATCGGGAGAGGGTGTGGTGAGTGCCCAGGTGCTGAGGAGCCGCCCTTTGGCAAACGCAGTCAGAGTGACTCGTTCTTCACCCTACACGCCAGTGGCTCTTGGAGCGCAGATGCTGCCCCAGGACATTGGTAAGGTTGGAGATCCGAGCCCCCTACTCTGGGCTTCCCAGCTGGTGGGCGGGCAGGACCTCCCAACCCCTGCCCCCCACACCAGGCTCCCAAAGCCTCCAGTTTGTGCTGGAAGGTGACAGGGCGGAGCAGCACCGGGGTGGCTGCTTCCAGCAGTCTTAAGAAATCTCCTGGGAACAAAGTCTTCATATTTGTGATTCCCCGGGGCTGGGGCAGGGGGCAGGGGGAGGAGAGGAGCCAGATGGAGGGGCCCGGAGCCGTGGGTGGGGCCTTGGGCAAGTCCCTGCCGGGCCTACCCCTGAAGAGAGTCTCTCAGGCCCTTGCGCCCTCCTGCCCGGGGTGGGGTCCAACATCTGGCCCTTGATGAGGGTCATTAGCAAAGCTCTTCAAGAAAGGGTGGGAGACGGGGCACCTGGGGGGGCTCGGCCGGTTGAGTCCTACTTTGTCTCATGATGACTCCGGCTCAGATCATGATCTCAGGGCTCGTGAGTTCGAGCCCCGTGAGCCCCGAGTTGGACTCTGTGCCGACAGCTCGGAGCCTGTGGCCTGCTGCAGATTCTGTGCCTCCCTCTCTCTCTCTGCCCCTCCCCCGGCTCACGCTCTCTCAAAAAGAATCACACATAAAAAAAATTAAAAAAAAAGAAAGGGTGGGAGATGATTTGAATGCAGCACAGCTCACGGAAGACACAATTTTTGTGTTTCAAGAGGGAGAAAATAGGACACATATGCATATGTTGGTATAGACGCTCTAGGAGAAGCGGTTATCAGGGCTACCCTGAGGGGTAGGGGGACACCGGATTCGGGGGGCCAGTGGCGGAGCAGAGACATCCTACTGTATGTGTTTACATACGTATTTGGATCATGTGCATGGACTCAAAATTCTAGATCAAAAGCGACAGCAATGAAACAGAAATGGTAATTTAAAAAGAGAGGCTAGCCAGAACGTAGGTGGGCGAGGCTGCCTTTGAGGAGGGGCTGGGTGGGGAGTCACTCTGCGTGGGCCCCTGCCTGCCGACCCCTTCCCAGGGCCCCCACGCTGCAGGCCCTGGATGCCTGCGCCGCTCCTCCCGAGAGGCTTCCGGCCTCCACAGCTGCGCCCACGACGCCCTGGGCTGGCCTACTTGTGCTGGCTTACATTGGGCCAGGACCTACGGGGGTGGGGGGGCAGGGGGCTGGCTGTCTTCACTCCCAGGCCGGCTTGGGGGGCCTGGGTCAGGGAGCGAACTTGGTTCTGCCCGTAGCACAAGCACGGGCAGGATCGGAGTCGCACAGTGACACCTTGAAAGGATGTCGTGGTCGGCTCTGTGAACGCTACTGACGGGGAGCCCACGCTCAGGAGAGCCAGGCGACCTCCCCACGGTCACACACAGCTGCGGTTTCTACAGCGATGGCTGTACGCTGGGATGGATGACCCAGACCCAGCTTGGGGAGTTTCTATTCCTGTAGACATCCGAAAGTCACAGCGTGCCTGGCCTGTAAAAATAGCCCGGGCTTTGGTCTTTCACGGGGTCTCCTGGTCCCTCCCCTGCATCCAAGCTGAACCCGTCAGGGTGTTTCAGCCCAGACTTTCTTGAGTGGCCGAGATCTTTGAGGGGTCCCTGCCGAGAGCCACCCAGGGTCCGTGAGTGAGCCTCGGCTCTCCCAGCCCTGAGTGTGGGAGGCGCTGGGAAAATCTCTGCTTGAGGGGCCCTCGGGACTGTGTGGCCCACGGCTGAACCACGTTTCTGTGGAAGCCTGGAGGAGAGAAGACAGGGCTCGGGAGAGGCGTGGGGCCCGGCGTGGCTGCCCACACCCGCCCTGCCGACTGTCCCTTGAAGATCCACTTGCAGGGGCTGAGGTATCCCCGGGCTGGGTCCCGAGGCCTTCCCGGCCCACCGGTCCTAAACACGAAGGCGTGCAGCCTCACGCTCCCGTGTGTGGGCGGCCGTCCTGAATCCTGAACCCCAGAAGGGCTAGAAGTCAGGACGGCCTTTTTCAGATGGCGGCTGTCCCTGCGTGACACCCGGCATGTGAACCGCGGGCCGTGGTTCTTGCACCCCCTCCTCCCTGGTTTCTGGAAGCTGGGTGAGCACGAGAGGGCTTAAGCGGGAGACCGTCTCCCTGGAAACCTGTGTCTCATGCCCCGTTCTCGTTCTGCTTGGCGGGGAGGGACGCCCACACAGCCCCTCTTCCAGACCCAAGGGAAAGAGCCCCTCCGCCAGACAAGGCTGGTGCGAGAGCCACTTGAAAAGCATCTTGGTCCCACCCCCTCATTTCACCGATGAGGAAGCTGAGGCCCAGAGAGGGAAGTGGTTCTCTCCAGGGCAGGCTGGTGACCGAGCTGTGGGGACCAGTGGCATCTCACGGCTCACTCAGCTGCACCGGACCCCCAACAGGTAACAGCCCCCTGGGCCACTTAGAAAAACCGAGGCACAGAGGCCACGGACTGACCTTGTTTCCCTGGACGGCAGGTGATGGATTGTCCCGAGGCCCGCTGGCCCGTTGTGGTCCAGGCTCCGTCCACACCTGCCTGGACTCCGCGTCCCAGATGGAAGGGGCGGCAGCAGCCCCCAGCAGCCTCTGGGACGACAGCAGCGACCGGCCGAGGGCTGGTTCGTTCCTGACTCTCGGTGACATTTCCTACGAACCCTCAACTTCCTCCCGATTTGACTCAGGGTTGCAGCCTCTCGCTGGGGTGGGGAAACCTCACTGTAGACAGCCCGGGAGCCTTCCCCGGGGGAGCTTGGCTTGCGTGCCACTACCTCCTGCTGGCCCTCCTGCGGGCCCCCCCGAACCTGGCCCTGGAAAGCACCCAGAGCCCAAGACCTCACGCTCTCAGGAATCACCCTCCGGCGCCCGAGCAAGGTGCTCCAGGCAGGCCGGGGCCGTGAGTAACTTCCCCGGCCTCAGTGGACCTCTCTGGAGAATGGAAGCAATAATGGTGCTTTTCTTCCTGGGGCTCTTGAGAGTAGTAAGTGACGGAGGAGCTTGGCGGTGCAGGAGGCAGTGGCTGTTAAATGTTATCCCTGGATTTTTCCCTGTGTGTTCCCCTGCGGTGCCCGGATGACGGCCCCCTCCTTGGCCACGGTGGGGAACTCACGTCAGGTGAGGCAGGTAGATCAGGGCAGTGGACACTTGAAGGAAGGGATGAGGTTTTTAAGAGGGGAGTCGAGAGTCTGAGGGGAAGAAGGCGGTAAGTGGAATCAGGTGCCCCAAAAAAGTGAGGAAGGGGGAGCTGGGGGCCCCTGGATATATCGGAAGCTCTTGCTGGTGATGCTGGTGATGCTGGTGATGCTGGTGGGGGTGGGGGAGATAAAGGAGAGACTCAGTGTGAGGGCCAGTGAGGCCCCTCCCCATCTGTTTGACCTTGGGTGGACTCTAGCTTCTGTGAGCTTCACTGTCCTCATCTGTCAAAAGGACATCATTATAATAACGGTCCAGGAATGTACCGAGTTTCCACTGGAGGGCACTTGGGACAGCAACGGCCACGTCTCAAGTCCCTGAACTGACCGCCCTCGGGCTCCCCGAACCCCACTCCAACCTGCCAGGCTCGGGGGCGCAGCTTCAGCAAACTTCTGGCGTCAGGGAGAGCCCGTGTGCTCTGTCCCCTCTGTGTCCTGTTCCTTTTCATGTCGTGTCCCTCAGAAGCGTAGCTCGGGCGTAGACAGATGGATTTCTTTACACTATGGTGTGAGTGGCAGATAACGGCATCCAAATAAATATTTATATGCTATCCGTGGGATTCCACGCTGCACCCCCAGAGGAGACTGGAGTTTCAGGTGAGGAGCCTGACGACACTGGTCCAGGGGCGAGTTCCTCCTCAAACCACATTTCTCAGGCTGTACCAACTCTCCTCAGCCATGGCTGGCCCTCCCATCTTGTAAGCGGCTCACACCACAGTGCTCCGTGAGGATGATGAGGAGTTTGGCAGCCAAAGAGGCAGGGGGGGTGGACTGTCTCAGCCTGCAAACCTCCTAAAGTTCCATTCTTACTGTTGCTGGTGTTTCTGGAAAGTCCGTCTGCTGATGGAAGGAGGGCTGGCTTGGCCTGAGCCACACAGCTGGGTCTGGATGCCGCGGCTGTGCCTCACAGGCCTGAGGCTGCCCCGAGTGTGACACTGGCCTAGGCGGCCGGAGGAATCACAGCCCAGAGACAGGCTGTTAGTAAGAGAGCCAGCAAGGTGAGGTCCCGGCCTCCCGGTTCGCAGGGCTAGGCAGTGCCGTTCGGATGAGAGAACCCAGCCGGAGGCCCCACAGCCAGAGCAGCCAGGAGCCGCTGGGCCCCGAGGCCAGTCCCTCTTCACACACAAGCAATTTCCTCTCCTCTTTGCTAAACGTTAATATATTGACAGAAGAGTCCAGTTCAGAGTTAAAAAAAAAAAATTCCTTTCGTATGTGTGAATTCCCTTGACAACATTCCGGATTAATGGGTCTCCTGCCTGTGCTTACATACCCCTGGCGACAGAGAGCTCACTACACAGCAAGACTCTGTCTGCTGGCAGATGGTCCAGTAACAAGGCAGGTCTATTTCTACGGCACCTGGAGCCCCTTCTGTGGGGTCATACAGGGGAGCATGTCTTGAGTCTTGGGGGTGCTAAAATGTCTATTCTTCTTATAGACCGTGGGCAACTCTAGTCCTTTCCGCATGTTTCCGCATATTTCCTTGCCTGTCCACATGCAGCCCCAGCCGAGAGCTCCCAGGGCACAGGTTATCAAAACAGTGCAAAGGCCACAGTGTCCCCGTGTTCCTCTTCTAGATTCTCTACGTGTAGCCCGGTTGCCGTCATTTCTCACTGCCTTTCGTGTTTACAAGAACACTTAGGAATTCGCATTTCCCTGTAAGCTGCGACTGCCTCTGTGTTTGTGTATAAACATTTGTTCTTCTCCAATATTTCAGTGACGTGGTTCTGCTTTTATGTCTGACTCACCGTTATTTAAGAGACTACTTAAGAGAATGCACAGGAGTACCTATTATCTCTTGTCAATATCACGGCGCTCAGCAAATGGTTCTGCTTTCTTTGTGGTCTGAGAACAGAAAGGGTAGAACGGCCGTTGCCTCGGGAGTAGTGGCTGGGCCCGGGAATGGGATACATTTGGTGAAAGATCCTTGTCTTCTCGAAAAGAAAGTATATGCCCTCTATTTGTGGGTTAGTCCTCACTGATCTGCCTTTTTAATTGGGCTCTTCAGAGCTCGAAAGTTCTCTGTCCGCTTGATGGATGATGCTCTGAGAGGGAGCATTAAGGTCTCTACCTACAATTATACTTCTGTTTCTACTGTTTTGTAGCATAGCTGCCCTGTGCCTATTATATATTTCTTTGCTGGGCACTTTGGAACATAAATTAAGTGTTTTATGTTTTAATTATTTATTGTAACTCTTTACCTTCGTAAAGCCTATGTGTTACTCTCTCAATTCTTTTTCCTAAAAAAAAAAAAAAAAAAGACTGTCATATTCCCTTTTTTTTCTAGAGTTCTGTGTGCCTGATAAGCCAGAGATTACCCTACCGTTTTACTCCGTCTGTGTCTCTTTGTTTTCTCTGTGTTTCTTCCTGGCAAAGAGGCTCGGGTTTGGGCTTTTTTGTTTTAATGCATGCCCCTTTTTATAAGGAGTATTGTCATTACTGGGGAATGTTACAATTTTATTATAATTGTTACATTTCTGTAAACCTCCACGTGGCAGTTTTTTCGTGTTTAGTTTCTATTGTGAATTTTCTCTTCCTCGTGTTTCTTTACAGTAGACGAGATAATTTAACCTGAATATCCAATTTAGAAAATAGTCAAGTTTTAATTCCAGCGTTTGTTTCTATTAACAGCTGTCCAAACTTCGGGAGGATTTATTTAAATATCTTCCCTTCCCTTGACCCACTCTCCATCGTTAACCAGCATTTTGAACGTATTTTGTGTTGAGCTTTTCTCCTAATGGCCGATCTGTGGACAGATGAAACTTTTTTTGTTGTTGTTTATTTTTTTCCGAAGGAGAGAGAGAGAGAGAGAGAGACAGAATGTGAGTGGGGGAGGGTCAGAGAGAGAGGGAGACACAGAATCCGAAGCAGGCTCCAGGCTCTGAGCTGCCAGCACACAGCCCGATGTGGGGCTCGAACTTATGAGCCATGAGATCGTGACCTGAGCCAACCGACTGAGCCCCCCAGGCGCCCCGAAACTTTTCTTTTTTAAATCACACATCAGGTTTTTGTTGCCATTTCTCCTCTCTTAGGTGGCATCTGCTCTGTCACCTGTGACTTCCGATTCTCTCTGTCACTTCCTGCTTTGTTCCCAAGCTTCTCAGACCTTGCGCGTGGAAATGTTCATCTTTGACCTGGCGAGATTTCTGCCTCATCAGCTGAGCCCGGATGAGTTCAATGTGTTTCTTTAAATTTTGTGCGAACCTCACTCCCGCCCCTGCCATGCCTCAAACACACGCCCAGACTTTTCCTCTTTTAAGGGAAAGTCAAAAGCTCTTCTTTTTTCCTTTTCTCCTAGCATTTACCACAACTTACAAAAATTAAATTGTTTTTGTATCATCACTAATTAATTAGAAAAATATATACAGAGAGAAAAAGAGAGCGAGCGAGAGATAAAAGATTGAATAAGCACCCACTGTCTTACTGTTAGAAGGTAACCAATGTTTGGCATGTGGAAATTTTTTTCGAGGTTTTTTTTCCCTGTGTGTGGGCTTTTAAAATCATAGTTGAAGTCATTCTGAAGGTATAGTTCTGTAGTTTGTGGGTTTTTACTTAACATAGTCAGCATAAACATAACATAATCAGACAGAAAAATTTTCCATCGAGTAGCTTCACCAGCGTGAAATTAAGCGCTTCTTGCCATTAAAGTTTGCGTGCTTTTTGCCATCAGAAAAAATGCTAAGGTCATCACATTTCTGTACACAAATTTTCCTTCTTTTTCATAATTTACTTAAGGTAAATTTTTGATCACTGGATGAAAGATTAATAAGATTTCTATGACTCGTACTACGAATTATCAAATCAAGAAGCTGTGTACGCTCGCCAGCGTATCAATGACTGTTTCCAGAACCCCTACCAGTTTCTTTATTGAAATGATGAGCAAAAATTTACGTCTTTCTAAATCCCTCTCTGGGATGGGAACTGTCTGTGTCCTCTGTCTGTCTGTCATGGAGGGTCTTGATAATATATATATTTTTTATACTCTTCATAAAGAAAGAACCTCGTTTATTTAACGTATTTGTGTAGCTTCCTTCCCTAGCATATTACTCGATGTTAACATTTGTTAACAACAAGAAAATTTCCTAGGTTTCTCTATAGTGTGGTCTGAATATAGCCAACATAAGTAACACTTTTCCCCCACCCCAGTGGAAGATTTTCTTCTTGGTAGGCAGGTAACTCATTTTGGCAATTGTTTTTTGGATACTTGGGAAAAAAGCAGATTGCTTCTCTGTGTCAAACCAAATTCAAGCGCTATTAATCGAATTGTATTCATTCTATTGTTTATATGACTCTACATCTGAATGTATATCTTTTGCTTACTTGATGTGTTCGTATTTATAGTCTATTGGAGTCTGCCATGACACTGTGTCTTTGCCACTGGCCCTTCGAATTCTAGCAATTATACTTCATATGCTTTTATGGAATGCCTTTCAGTGCATAAGATAACTCTATCGGCCTTCGTAATATTTCTTTTATTAACGTAAAATAACCTTGGTTCTGATGTGTGGCCTTATCGAGTTCTGTAATGCTGGGTATGAATATTACCGCCGACTTTCTATTTATTCAGATTTGTCTGCTACATCATGGTGGGACTTTTACTTTGAACATTTCTCTGTCATTAGGTGTGTCCTTTATTAAGCAGCAAAGAGTCGTATTTCATAGTTGAACTGCAAATGTTAGTTACTAAAGGAAGGCGTGAGTTTTTTATGTTTATCGTTAATTTCTTTGCTCGGTTTCTTTTTCCCTTCTATTTACTCCTTTGCTACCTGGTCTGGTTTGTTTGTTTGTTTCTATCTTCTTTGGTGATTTTGAAGATAGGCATCCTGTTTTTAATAGTCCGTGGTTAGTTACTTCAAGGTTCAAGAAAAAAAAAACCTCTTACATTCTCTGTAAATTGTCAAAGTGAAAAAAACCCCAGAACAATGAATTTAATTTCCTTTTATGGAATATTTGTTTTGCCCGTGTCTTATTACTCACCACCATCCCCACCCCTGCCACCCCAAGGATATTCTTCTTTCTTTGTTAATTCATCTAAGGTGTTACCTATTGTCTTTTTAAAAAATTTGTTATTATTTTTTTTAATTTTTTTTAATGTTTATTTATTTTTGAGAGATATAGAGACAGAGTGTGAGCAGGGGAAGGGCAGAGAGAGAGGGAGACACAGAATCCGAAGCAGGCTCCAGGCTCCGAGCCATCAGCACAGAGCCCGACGCGGGGCTCGAACTCACGAACCATGAGATCATGACCTGAGCCAAAGTCGGCCACTTAACCGACTGAGCCACCCAGGCGCCCCTGTTATTATTTTTTTAAAGTCAATTTATTTATTTTGATGGAGGGAGGGGCAGAGAGAAAGAGAGAATCCCAAGCGTCTCCGTGCCCGATGTGGGGCTCGAACTCACAGTGAGATCATGACCTGAGGCAAAATCAAGAGTCAGATGCCTAACCAACTGAGCCACCCAGGCACACCTACCTCTTGTCTTTTTTAAGTGAGCTCTTTTACCGTGTTTTTCTTTTCTTTATTTAATTTTGTTTTATTAATTTATTTTTTAAAGAATTTATTTATTTTTAATTTACATCTAAATTAGTTAGCATAGAGCACAACGATGATTTCATGAGTAGATTCCTTAATGCCCGTTACCCATTTAGCCCATCCTGCCTTCCTCAACTCCTCTAGCAACCCTTTGTTTGTTCTCCATATTTAAGAGTCTCTTATGTTTTGTCTTCCTCCCTGTTTATATATTATTTTTGCTTCCCTTCCCGTATGTTCATCTACTTTGTATCTTAAAGCCCTCATATGAGTGACATCATATGATATTTGTCTTTCTCTGACTGACTAATTTCACTTAGCATAATATCCTCTAGTTCCTCCATGTAGTTGCAAATGGCAAGATTTCATTCTTTTTGGTTGCCGAGTAATACTCCGTTGTATATATACACCACATCTTCTTTATCCATTCATCCATCGGTGGGCACTTGGGCTCTTTCCATACTTGGGCCATTGTGGATAGCGCTGCTATAAATATTGGGGTGCACGTGTCCCTTCGCAACAGCACACCTGTATGACTTGGATGAATACCTAATAGTGCAATTGCTGGGTCGTAGGGTGGTTCTATTTGTAATTTTTTGAGGAAGCTCCACACTGTTTTCCAGAGTGGCTGCACCAGTTTGCATGCCCACCAGCGGTGCCACAGGGATCCTCTTTCTCCGCATCCTCGCCAGTGTCTGTTGTTGCCTGAGTTGTTAATGTTAGCCGTCCGGACAGGCACGAGGTGGTATTTCATTGTGGTTTTGATGTTTTTCTTTTAATTTTACATTTGTAACCATATTAGCCCATCCTGCCTTCCTCAACCACTCTAGCAACCCTTTGTTGCTAGAGTCTCTTCCTACGGTTCTCTGCTTTTATAACTGAAGTCTCTTCCACAGTTCCCTGCTTTTAATGCTCTGCCCTAAGCCTTCCCTCTTGATAATTTCATTCTTCATTGTTATTATCTCGTGGAGGTCTACATTTTTGCTTCTTGGAGTCAGTCCATTTCTTTCTGGAAGCCACACATAATCCGAGAGTGGTTTTCCATGACCTTCACACCTTTACGGCAACCCAGTTGGGTAGGAAAGTCTTGTGTCCAAATTTTCTCCCTCAAACATCTTCTGTCGTGAATTACTTTTTCAGAGAAGCTTCCAAGGCATTTGGTTTGTTTAGTCACAGACGTTTGTAGGGCTCCGTGCTAATGTCATTTAAAGATGGGAGCAGAACATCTGGGAGGGGCTTTCTTTCCAAAAATTTCGCACAGAACGTGGCTCCTCTGATCCGAGTTCTCATCTTCTTTGTCGTTCAATTCAGCCCCATCTCTCAGGCACTCCGCTGCCTGCCGGTGACTAACAAGGGTCATCTTGGGCCCCTTCAGGTCTATTCACACACCCGATTTGCTTGACCCCTGACCTCTCCCCATTCAATTCTATTTCCTTCCTGGCCTGAGGCTGGAACCAGGGCTCATTCAAATGCTCCTTGTGAGGCCATGGGACCCACCATACCTGTTGAAGAAAGAGAACACGTGTAGATGGTCTCACTGGGAATGGGAATTGGAAGTGTCTGCCACTCTGTCCTTGTGTTGCTTCCAGCCAGTCACCGAGCCTGGCAGAGGCACTAGTCCTGGGCAACTCCCACTTGACCTGGGACTCCTCCACCAGGCAACCCGAGCTTAGAGACTCCCCAGTGATCCGGCCAGCAGGTTCTCAGAGCCTCACGGTGCCCTGACTCTCCTCCCACAGAAGGCTTCCTCCCCTCTCTCCTTCCACAGGTGTCAGACCTGCCTCTCTCTCCCATGCAGGCATTTGTCCCAAGAAATCTCTCAAATGTCTAATCCTGTCTCAGCGTCTGCCTCTTAGCTTCCCGACCCCCCAGCTCAGTACGACAGGTGGGTTGGTGTGGATCTCTGGGTTGGCGGGGACAGCACCTATCAGCGACCCTGCCACCCCCCCACCCCCCGCACCGGGAGCAACAGGTCAAGTGTGGGAGCTTACTGGCTCCTACCCCAAGCGGACTGGCCGGTGTTGACAGCTCGTCTTTGAGAAAAATGACTGATCTCTTGCTGCAGGCTGGAGCTTTTTATCTTCTTCCAGACAAGTTCCTGATCTTTTTTTAAAGACGATTTTTAAAAAGATGGTTTCCTTGAACTTTCCAAGGGAATTCAGAGGATTAATTTTTCAGATTCTCTGCTTACTCTGCCATTAGCTGGAAGCCTTTTCTTCCCCCCGCCCCAACCTAATTTCTTTTTCGCCAGTCCGAAGAGTGCATTCTCTGGCTTCAAAGATGTCTATTTGAAAAGTTGCCATTTGACGTCTGTCAGTAATTCAAATGTGACCTTTAGGATCGTCCTACCGGAGAACACGGATAGCTGAATTCTGTCTTTCCCACACATACATCTGGTGCATTCGAGTCAGACAAGCCCCAGCATCCATCAGACCATTTTCTCCCTTTGTTTTTCTTTGGTTTGTTTAACTCGGCCATATGTTGGGGTTGGGTTTGGTTTTACCTTTGAGCATCACTGATTTTTTTTTTCTTGACCGCCTTAGTCATTGAACCACCAGGGATGTGGTAGTTTCTTCCATGGAGGGCGCCTTAGCATGACCCAGCTGAAAACGGATGCCTGAGTTCCTTTTTTTTGCAGTCTTACAGAATCTCTTTAAACAAAACTTGTATTTGCTCTTATTCTTGTGGTTCTTGGTTGACTGCTGCTTCTGCTATTGAAGGTGACTTCTCTGAACCCTTTGAGTCTTCCTGTTTGGTGTTGCAACACTTTCCGGTGAGACCTGGATTGGTATTTTTTGGGGGGCCTGCTTTTGTCATCATTTTTGAAATTTCTCTTGTTCCAAGTTACTCTAGATATTTTCTGAGATAGGCCTGGGGATGTTTTGGCATTTTTAGTCGGGAGGAAGTAGCCTGCCAGCCTGTGTTTCTGACAGGCATCCTCGGGCAGGAGCAGGTGCGCCGGGGGCTCCACACCGCACAACTCCAGGAGGCGCTCTTCGCACAGACCTCGGGGCCCCAGGCTTTACATGTGAGGAACTACATTTTCCTACATCTTTTGTGATATAAACCCCTAAGCACAGTTAACATAAGGAAGTCACCAAAGTCACCAAATCAAGGAACAGCTGTTAAATGTTTAACACATACTTCTCCATGGATGATACAAAAATACTTTCTTTTTTTGCTAGCAGTTAGAGAGGGTTTGGGAATGACATTCTTTTATATATTTTTTAATGTTTATTTATTTTGAGAGAGAGAGAGATTGGGGGAGGAGCCGAAAGAGAGAGAGAGAGAATTCCAAGCAGGCTTCCTGCTGTCCGTGTGGAGTCTGACGCAAGGCTCAAACTCATGAACCGTGAGACTGTGACCTGAGCCTCAATCAAGAGTAGGATGCTTAACTGAATGAGCCACCCAGGCTCCTTGGGAATGGCATTCTATAAAGGGTCTTAAAAATACCCAAATCCTTCCCTCCTAAAGGTTCCAAGGGAGTTACACTGGCTAAGAGACAATAGCAGAATGGGCATTCTCTTACTCAGATCTGTGTAGCAAAGAAATAAGTCACAGGGGTGTTTGTTGTGGAAGTTTTTGCTCTCCAGTAAACCCCCAGGATGCCGAAATGTTCGTGAGTAGGCTATTGGCTAAATGAGTGGTGATATCTCCCCACAAGACACAACGGTGCCATTAAGAAGAAAAAGTCGATTCATAGATGTTGATGTGGAACAATTTCCAAGAAACATTGTACAGTGAAAAAGCAAAGGTCAGAGCCGTGGGTGTCATATTTTCCAGATTTAAAGAAGCATCGTACGTATGTGTGTGTATGTGTGTGTGTGCGCGTGTGTGTGCATGTGTATGCCTATCCTTGGAAAATTTCTGGAAAAAAGTATGCACAGAACTGTTAACTGTGGTTGCCTCTAGAAAAGACAACTGACAACTGAGGCCCTGGGGTACAATGGAGGCTTCTGTCCCTTCCATCTTTCCTTCCTTCCTTCCTCCCTCCCTCCCTCCCTCCCTCCCTCTCTCCCTTCCTTCCTTCCTTTCTTTCTTTCTTTCTTTCTTTCTTTCTTTCTTTCTTTCTTTCTTTCTTTCTTTCTTGTATTGTCTGAATATCTTATTGACTGCATGGAATACTTTTTCAATTAAAAAAAAAACTACTAGGGTCATCAGGGGAGCTCAGTTGGTTAAGTGTCTGACTCTTGACTTCGGCTCAGGTCATGATCTTGCGGTTTGTGGGTTTGAGCCCCACATCGGGCTCTGTGCTGACAGTGGGGAGCCTGCTTGGGATTCTCTCTCTCTCCCTCTCTGCCCCTCCCCCGCTGGCTCTCTTTCTCGGTCTCTCTCTCTCTCTCTCTCTCTCAAAATAAATAAATATACTTAAAAAAAACTTGTAGAACAACATAAGCTCAGCTAACAGCTGCCTTGGTCACTAGGACGGGGTTCTTGGTAGAAGACTATGTTGGCACCTTCTTCCTGCCACATCTGCTTTTTGGACCTCAGCCCCTGCTGCCAGGAAATCACTGAGGGCAGGGGCGACGTCATGAGCAGGCTGTGGCCTAGAGCGACTGACCTCCCACGTGCAGCGACCTTGTGTGCTCCAGGACCTGGCACACACAGCGTCTCAGACCAACCACATCCGCTGCTCTGCACGGGAGATGGGGGCGGGAGAAAGGAGGGTGGGTGGAGTTCGGGTCATATCTGAATTCGCTGTCCAGCAGCACTGGGTCTGGAGGCCTGGGCTGAACGTCTCCTGGTTTCGATCTGCTCCAGGACCACTGTTATGGACTGAATGTTTGTGTCCCACACCCCCTTTCCCAAATTCAAATGCAGAAATCTAACCCCCAAGGTGGTGGTAGTAGGAGGCGGGGCCTGTCGGGGAGGTGATTAAATCCTGAGAGCGGAGCCCTCATGAGCGGGATCAGACCCCAGAGAGCCCTCTTGTTCTCTTTCCACCACGTGAGGACACAGAGACAAGTTGGCAGTCTGCACCCTGGGAGAGGGCCCTCGCCCAACTGTGCTGGCACCCTGGTCTCGGACTTCCGGCCCCAGAGCGGTGAGAAACAGATTTCTATTGTTTCTAAGCTACACAGTCCATGATATTCTGTTTTGGCAGCCAAACCAAGACAGCCACAAGGGCATGCACCCGCCCCCCATGCCCCCAAATTGGCCAGCTCTTAAGTGAGACCTGGCCAGGGGCTGCCTTGGACCCTCGTCTTTGGCCTGATTGGAAGCCCTGACTAGTGATCCCCTCCTGTCTACTGACGACCAGCTTCCCTGTGCAGCCGCACCGCAACCTTGGTCCTCTTGTCCTTGAGACCAGCTCTAATTGCCCACCTGTGTGTAAAGGCCCTTCTTTGCCCCACGGAGAACTCAAGCTGTCACTCCATTCCCTCTGGGAATGTCCTTTCTTCCACATTTCTCCGTTTTCTGTCTGGTTTTCTCCCTGATGTTAGAAGGGTCTGCAGCGCCTCTAGGCTCTATGTCTTTCCAACTTCAAGTCCCACCAAGAGAGCCCCAACCCTCCTTCTAGAAACCCAAGTAAGAGTTATTGTAGCTTTTTGTCCCCTCTGGGTGGGTCAAATGTCCATCCCTGAACCAATGAACAACTAGCCACTGTGTCCGTTGACCAGCCCTTGGGACAGGGGTGGGGTCACCTCTGTCCAGCCTTCTGGGATGCGGGTGGCGGAGAGCCGATGGACAGCATGCAAAGAGGGTCTGGGTCCTGGAAACACATGTGAGTTCCGGATCAAGCCGTGGCTCGTCAGCCCTGCCCTAGTTCTCCTGTTCTCAGCTGTGTGAAATTCTCTCTTTGCTTAAGCCAGTTTGGGGCAGATTCGTGTCAGCGTTACTATTTTTTTTTAATGTTTATTTATTTTTGAGAGAGAGAGAGAGTGAGCAGGGGAGGTGCAGAGAGCAGGGGGGCAGCAGGGACATAGGATCTGAAGCAGGCTCCGCACTGATAGCAGAGAGCCTCACACGGGGCTTGAACTTACGAACCATGCTATCATGATCTGAACTGAAGTTGGACGCTCATCCAACTGAGCCACCCAAGCGCCCGAGTGACTGTTACTATTTCCACAGAAGGAGTTCGGATTGAAAAAAAGGACAGATGTTCACACACAGTTCCGTTTTTGTCAAAGAAAAAAGGGACACACGCATGTGCGTGTGTGAGTATGAGTGTGAGTGTGAGAGAGTCTGAAATGATATACATAAAAAGATAATAGTGGTTCTACCTGGGCAGCTGGATTAGAGGTAATTTTTTCTCACCTTTTCTAATTGTTACTTAATGGGCATGGACGACCGTGTGATAAAGTCACTTGGATACATCACTTGTAGAGAGCGAGAGGAACTTCGTCTAATCTTTTCTTGGTGTTGTAGGGAAGAACATGAGTCAGCAACTAAACAGAAGCCAGAGCTGCTCCTTCAGCGATGTGGACGAGCTGATGAAAACCGTGCAGTTGGCAGCCCACATCCCCACCTTCCTCCTGGGCCTCCTCCTCAACCTGCTGGCCATCCGAGTCTTTAGCTCCTTCCTGAAGAAGAGGTACCCAAATTATGCCGCCACGTCCATCTACATGATCAACCTGGCGGTCTTTGACCTGCTGCTGGTGCTATCCCTTCCGTTCAAGATGGCCCTGTCCAACATCCGGGCTCCCCATCCTTCCTTCTGCACCTTCGTGGAGTGCTTGTACTTCGAGAGCATGTACGGGAGCGTCTTCATCATCTGCCTCATTAGCGTGGATAGATTCCTGGCCATCCGGTACCCGTTCCTGGTCAGCTACCTCCGGTCCCCCAGGAAGATCTTTGGGATCTGTTGCACCATCTGGGTCCTCGTGTCGGCTGGGAGTATCCCCATCTACAGCTTCCACGGGAAGGTGGAAAAGTACAGGTGCTTCCACAACATGTCCGACGGGACCTGGAGCGCCAAGGTCTTCTTCCCCCTTGAGGTGTTTGGCTTCCTTCTTCCCATGGGCGTCATGGGTTTCTGTTCCTCCAGGAGCATTCACATCCTGGTCAGCCGTCGGGGCCTCACCCAGGACTGGGCCCAGCAGAAGGCATGCATCTGGACGATTGCAGCCAGCCTGGCTGTCTTCGTGGTCTCCTTTCTTCCAGTCCACTTGGGCTTCTTCTTGCAGTTCCTGGTACGGAATGGCTTTATCGTGGAGTGCAGAGCGAAGCAGAACATCAGCCTGTTCTTGCAGTTGTCCATGTGTTTCTCCAACATCAACTGCTGCCTCGATGTCTTCTGCTACTATTTTGTCATCAAAGAATTCCGCATGGACATCATGGCGCACCGGCCTTCCAGGGTCTAGCTTGTCCTCCAGGATACCACGACCAGCAGGATCTAAGGAAAGAAAGACCTACTCAGAAGAAGGAGACCCCAACCCCAAATTCCAGTAACAGATACCCCGTTCCAGCGTTTCTGATATGGTGGACAAATGCGGCGTGTCTGCTGGTGTGCTTTCCCTTTTGATGCTCATTGAACACTGTCTTTGCTCGTTTTGTTCCAAAGAGCCTTCCCCAGCACGCAGGCAACTGGACATGAATCACCCGGTACTTGGGAATCTAAGAAGGACCCGAGAACCAGGTGAAATCTTTATTTCTAAGCTCAAAAAGCATGAGGCAGAAGAATTGAGAAAAAGAAGGAGACCATCTGAGCAAGGCTGTTTCCCAGCTCTCCCCCAGACTAGAAGATTCTGGAAAGGAAGACAGAGGAGTTAAGAGAGACCCGAGAGGGTTAGTCATGGTGGGAGATGCTCTGGGAAGAGACAGAGCAAGGTCCCCTTTAGTTTGGGAATCCTGGGGTAGAGCAGATTTGTACTTCCTGGTCCCTTCTGGGGCTCTGTTGGCCAATAACCTCACAGAGATGATAGCAAGGGGGGGTGGGTGGGGCAGAGAAAGAACATACAGAGAGCCCCAAGTTTCCTACGGGAAAGAAAGGCCCGGGAAGCCAGGCAAAGCTTCCTATGCCCACACCAAGGCTGCAAATGGATGAGGTGAACTGGTGTGAACCAGGCCATGGCAAAGCTATGGACGCTTTGTGGAGGAACTGGGGACAGAGTGGAAAGGCACTCGTGACATCTGAGAGCCACAAGGGAATAGGATACACCTGGGGAAGGAAGGTGACAGGCCAAGGGCTGGAAGAGGACGGCCACCCTCCATTGCCATCATGGTGTCCAATACATGGAGCGTTAGCACTGGCCCAGCGGGAGGAGAGGCAGTGGAGACAAGTCTAGAAGAGGGGGAACATTCCTGAATGCAATCAGCTGGCTATCTTGACCAGACAAGACTGGTCTTATTGTTAATTACACCATTTCATCAAGAAGGATGAGGAAAGATCAGGCTTGATTTGGTTCAGCCAGAGGAGAATAAGGAACGCGTGTTTGTCTTGCTCACCTGAATCCTGCCGGGTCGGCTGGCCCGATGGTACTGTCCACAGAACGTCCCTCTCCAGTGGCCGGGGGGTGGGGGGGTGGGGAACAAGCCTCCCAGGGATTGGAGGAATCCTCTCGATGGCATGGAGCCCCCAGAGGTTTCTGCTTGGAGACCAGACAACTGAATCCCGGTTCGGACCGGGCTTCTCTAGCGGCCCCGAGGAGGCGGAGCCAGGGCGGCTGTGAGCCTTCTGAGGACTCAACCCCTCCAGAGAGCAAGATGATTAGAAGGATGAGTTGCGGGCTGGTTTCGCAAGACAGAGTGAGTGGGACGAGATGTAAGGGGCGAGACCTAATGTGAGAAAGGGGGAGGTCTTTAGGAAGAAAAGAACCACTTTCTACTTGGAGGGAAAGGGGCTTCCACCGCCAAGGGGTGGACGGAAGGGAGATTGGTGGCTTGTGGCGGAAGAAGAGGGCGATTTAGATAAAACTCTGCCAGGAGGCAGAGGCGGAGGTGGAGGCGGAGGCGGAGGTGGCGGCTGGGTGATTACCAGAGGCTCAAAGCTATGGGGCTCTGTGAAGGGGTGGGGTGGGGGGAGGCGGTGGGGAGGAAGGATGGAGGGCAGAGCTGCTTCCTGCTTGCGAATCCCCAGCTCGGCTAAGGCCATCCAAGGGCAAGAGCCCCCTCCCTCCTGCTTCCGCCATAGCCGACTCAGTGGTCAGGTGGAGGGAAGGGTGAGAACTCAAGCGTCAATGAAAGGGTGGAAATAGCTGTGGGGGGGGGGGGTGATCACGACCAGGACCAGACGCTCCTGCTCCGCCCCCCGCCCCCAACTTTGTGTCCAGGAACCGGCAGCCTGGGGCAGGGGCTCTCCCGACCGAGCCCCGCCCCGAGGTGTCTACACCCTGCACAGTTTCGTGGCCATCTTGGACAGAGGCTCTAAGGAAGCCAGGCTGTTGCATCCGACAGGACGTTTGTGCTGGGGTGGGGGTGGGGGGGTGGGGGGTGGTCAGAGCCCATGGGTACGTGCAGTCACTGCCTCTCCCCGGTTTCTCTCTTTGCACTGGGAGCCGGGAGCTCATCGTGAGGCACTTGTATCTACCAGCGTACATAGGGCTGGACAGGGTTCCCGAGAGAAAATCGATGGCAGGGCCCTGCCCACCCATCACCCGCTCTGATGTTCATGCTCATACGGTGTCGTCCTGCGGGCAGCATGGCCCTGCCCGAGCCGGGTGATGGAGGAGGTGAGGGGGAAGGTAGACCCGTGAGTTCAGGTTGATATGGCAACCGTGCACGTGCGGGTGAGCCTTGGAGACCACCCCCCACACACACACACACTGATCCCAACACACCGAGGGAGCACACGAGCCTCCTCTCTCTCTCCGTGGGGCCCTATGCTGGCCTTCGAGCCACAGAGGGCTCACCAGGGTCTGTAGGAGTGGGCCCAGGGCCCGCACTTCAGACCAGGCAGCTCCGCAGGAGGGTCCACACTGTGGGCCAAGCAGTCAGGCCCAGCAGGCACCCAAGGGACAGAGGTCAGGATCAGGGTCGGGGTTCGGGTGCTGAGGCATCCAAGGGCCCGCTCCAGCAGCAAGTGGTGTCGAGTCGGGGAACGCCGAGCTTCGTTGTGGAAATTACTGAAATTCCTGCCATCTAAGGAGGCTTGGGGGCATTATTTGGCCATAAATGTGACCTGTTTTTCCTCCCAGTCCCGAAAATCCCGAGACATACTTGTTATATGTACACGCGTGAAACTAGCACAATTAAGAGGAAAACAATTTGTTTAATCGGATTTGCCAAATAAATCGATTCCTGTGATGCCTGTGTGTCCTGGTCTGGGGTGGTACATACTGGCTCCAGTGAAGGGCTGGCCTCTGAGGGCCCCTAGCCTGGTGACCCAACAATCTTGGCCCGCAGGGACCAAGAAGAGCCCAGGCTGAAACAGCCACGTGGACGCCGAGCATGAGCAGACGCATGGGCAGAGCTGGCACCTGCCCGAGTGGCCGGGAGCCGGACCCTGCAGTGCGGGTCCCTACACCAGCTTGGGTGCTGGGTTCTCTGTGATAGCAGCTGGGCCACCCAGACCCCTGTGCGGTCCCTCCAGCACTGAGTCCACTCGCCCTCTCCCTCCATCTTGGCCGACTACCACCATGATACTGGAGCTGCTTCCGAAGGCCCTGGCTCCTTTCACAGACATCGTGTGGCCCAGCAGAGGGGACCCGCTGACCACCGAGGGGCCGAAGACCCAGGGCCGGTTCTCCAGAGGTCCTTTGCTGTGACCCCTCCCTTCACTAACCACCTACAGAGTGAGTCTGACTCTTTCAGCTTAAATTTGAGTTTTCCTTCGTGGCTCCTCACATGGAGGACCCTGCTTCCCTATCCAGAGCTCCTGGAGAACGTGAACTCCTAGGTGCTGGCCCGGGGCCACCTCTGTGTCCTAAATTCCCCGCAATCTCAAGCACAGCCCAGTTATGGCCTGGGTACCGAGGGCTAGCTGGGGACTTCATTGCTCCTTGACTGTTGCCATGCGCCGCCCCCGCCGATTCATTTGTTGAAGCCCTAACCCCTAGTATGATGGTATTTGGATGGGGCCTTTGGGAGATACGTAGTTTTATTTATTTATTTAAATGTTTATTTATTTTTTAAATAATTTATTTTCAAATTGGTTTCCATATAACACCCAGTGTTCATCCCCACATGTGCCCTCTTTAATGCCCATCACCCACTCTCCCCCCTCCCTCACCCTCCTCACCCTCAGTTTGTTCTTAGTCTTTGAGAGTCTCTTATGTTTTGTCTCCCTCCCTCTCTGTGTCTTTTTTTCCTTTCCCCTCTTCCCCTCCCCCTTGGTTTTCACTAAGTTTCTCAAAACCCACCTATGTGTGGAAACACATGGTATCTGTCTTTCCTCCTGACTTATTTCACTCAGCATAATACCTTCCAGTTCCATCCATGTTGCTACACATGGACGGATTTCATTCTTTCTCATTGTCACGTAGTAGTCCACTGTATAATTAAATGTTTATTTTTGAGAGAGAGAGTGCGAGTGAGTGGGGGAGAGGCGGGGGTGGGGGACAGAGGATCCGAAGCGGGCTCTGCGCTGACAGCGGTGAGCCCGATACAGGCCTCCAACTCATGAACCGTGAGATCATGACCTGAGCTGAAGTCAGACGCTCAACCGACTGAGCCACCCGGGTGCCCTGGGAGATACTTAGACTGGAGCCCTCATAACGGGATTAGTGCCCTTTCAAGAGCCACCAGAGTGCTTTTTCTCTCTCTACCTGCATGCCCCGAGGAAAGGCCACGTGAGGACACGGGGAGAGAGAAGGCAGCCATTTGCAACCCAAGGAGAGAGCCCTCAGCAGATGTCAACCCCGCTGGCACCTCGAACCTGGACTTCCCGCCTCGGGAACAGCGAGAAATAAATTCCTGTTGTGAGAGACGATGGCGTGTTGCTACGGCAGCCCTGGGGAGGCCAGTGCAACAGCCGTCTCCTGCCACCTTACGTCTGGGCCACGTCCCCTAGCGGGCCAAGGGCTGACCTTCCTTTGGGATATCGGCCCCCGCGGAGCATTTGCCGTGCAGAATGCTGGTCCGTGAGCTGCACGTTCCTCTTGAATCTCTCTCTGGGGACCCTGTGAAGCTGAAAGTCATTGTATTGCTATGGGATACTGATGACATTTGGAATAGTAAGATAAGGGCCCTGTAGCAAGTTGCCACAGATAAACACTAATTACAAAGATGCTTGAAATGGCCGAGGCCTGGCAGGTGACCGTGGAGAAGGGATTTCGTTAACAGGTCGTGAGGACAGCCTCGTATGCAGAGCAGGCTTGAGGTAGAGACACAGGCGTCTGCTCCCAGGAACCGAGTGGGGATGGTGGGGATTCCCACACCGAACCGCCCTCCGCCGATCCTGGTGCTGTGGACAGTGACCTCCCAGGGCCAAGGAAAGGAGGCAGCTGGGGCCATCACGAGAACCCCGCTGCCGCGGGGGCAGGGGTCTCAGGATCCGTAAGAACA
The DNA here is from genome assembly GCA_030068075.1 of Paguma larvata. Lineage (NCBI taxonomy): Eukaryota > Metazoa > Chordata > Mammalia > Carnivora > Viverridae > Paguma > Paguma larvata. The sequence continues at coordinate 8,581,816 of CM057825.1, forward strand.
GCACTTTGTGGGAGTAGCACCCCCTACAGCTACCATCTCAGCCCCCTCCTGCTTTTGTCCACCCCCGGCCGGCTTTGCTAGGGAACCCAGGACTCACGGCCGTGAACAAGCATTGAAGGGAGGGTGGGCGGCTGGACAAGGTGGACGCCCGGAGCTCAAAGCCGAAGGCCAGACAGATGCCCCTCTGGCTCCCCAAGAGCCTGCAAGATGTGTCCTCCACACAAAGCCACTGCAGGAAGGGCAACATGGCGCCTTGGTCGTGAGCTACGACCTACATGTGGCCCTCTGCGCTTTGAAGTCTGGGAGGTAAGATTCGAGGCGCTCTCACATCAAAGCCCGATTTCGGTTCAGCTTAGTGGAGGGGCCCCGAGTTCATCTTGAGACTGCAGACAGCCTTTGTTCTGGGGGCCATCATGGAGCGGGTGTAACCAAGATACTCCCTGTGAGCGGAGGCTGTTGAGACGGGGTTCTGGGGGGGGCGCGCCCACAGTCACACAAACGTCTCTGCAGAGCATGTTCCCCTGCAAGAGCCCTCGTCTCTAAGGACAGCTTGGGTGGTGCGTCCATGCAGGTGATGGCGTACAGCTGTGTGCTTGTGTGGTGGAGCCAAGACTCGCAGGGGACTGCCAGGGGGCGCCACACAGAACCGAGAAGAGATCTGCAGGAATCCGACTTGACCGGGCGAAAGGCAGGTGGCCCAAGGATCAGAGATCCGAGGGTCCAAAGCTGATTCTCATGGCTGGTGCACTGGAGAGGGAATGACTCTGACTTGGGGCACATACGGTGTCCAGTAAGCCAGCGGTCGTGGGTGAGGTCCAGGACCAAACCGCAGCTCTGGCAGTGAAGGGGTGGGGGTTTCCCCAAAGGACAGAGAGGCCTTAGGGACTGGAGGGGTGGCACCAGAAAGGTGAGGAGATGTCTCCCTCCCCAAGGTGTGCGGGGCTCTGGGCCCTGGGCGTGGCCGCCTCCAGCGGCAGATACGAGCCTCTTTGCCGTGCTTTTCTCTGGGTTTTCCTACATCTTAGGCGTGGACTTAAAGTGGCAGCCGGAGCTCAGGGCATGAAGGCAAAACCAGGAGGCATGTGGGGAACCTGGCAGCATGTCCTGGGGCAGGAGACCCAGGAATACATGGGGAGGAGAGGAAAGAGGGGAGACCAGAGAGAGTCGGGGAGCTGGAAGGAACTAGAAGGATGCCAGAGGGCATGCGTGATCTGGGAAAACTCTAGTAAGTGATGGAAAGTTGTGCAGTGCCCAGCATGGGTGGATGCAGAAACAGGGAAGGGAGGGCCTGGAAGGGCAGGAAGCCAGGGTGACCCCGGGCGACTGAAGGTTGCTTGGTACCCATGGGATCAGAGCAGGCCACCGCCACTCCCGTGGGCTGAATGCTGGACTCCCCAAGACTCCCTCCCTCCGTGGCCAGCGCCGACCATGGCCATGAGCTACATTCGAGATGGGCTCCCAAGGCCTTAGAGGCAAACAAGGAAAGCTAGGGAGCCGGGTCAAAACGTCAAGGCCGACTCCTGTGTCCACCCCTGAGCGTGTGTGCTCACGGCCAAGACACCCCACGAGACGTCCATACTCCAGCTCTGCCCACGATGCAGCGACACGTGGAGGCTGTCTGTCAAGGGGCAAGGGCTTGATGATTTATTCAGAATTAGACCTGCCATCACTTAGAATGAGAACCGAGTTAGGATTGCGGCGAGTTCCTTTTTCAAACAAAAGAAGCAGCAGTGGCCTGTGGCTGCCTGTGTGGGTCACAGGCCTCAAATCAGTTTTGTGCCATGGACTCCTCCCGCCGTCCGGAGACTCTTGTGGGCTTTCCCCAGGATAGCGGTTTATTTTTCTTTTTATCTTTATTTTTTTTTTAGAGAGAGAGTGGGATATGGGAGAGGCAGAGGAAGAGAGGGAATCTTCAGCAAGCTCCGCGCTCGGTGCTCAGCCCCACGGCGGGCTCGATCCCAGGACTCTGGGCTCACAACCTGAGCCAAAATCAAGAGTCAGATGCTCAACTGACTGAGCCGCCCAGGCGCCCCCGAGACAGCGGTTTTAAATGCATAAAGGAAAATGCATGGGATTGCAAAGGAAAGCTAATATACTGAAACGCAGTTATCGAAATTGAACAATTGTGATATAGCCACATACGCTACTTATTCGGGCCTTGCATAAGAAGGTCTGGGGCCACGGTTAATAACTATCATATTTTGGATTAGTGATGAGCTGAGCTGAACTAAGACTTTGAAATTTCTGCAGCAACTGTGGTGTGATATGAAAATAGCTGGGGCTCCTACTGGCGGCCGGGTCCCAGAGACCGTTTTCTCTCCTCTGCCGTGATGCTCACGCACACCCTGGAAGGAAACGCTACTTTCAATTAGCGATTCGTGAAAACAAGTATGTCATGTTTTCCCCCCCAGCCAGTTCAGGACTCCCCTGAATTTCACGCCTGACCTCCAGGTTAAGAACCTCTGGTTTAGGCAGACCTAAGGGTACCTGGAAACAGATGCTCTTCCTCTGAAGACGGATCCTTCGAGCACCCTCTTGGTTATGCAAATGGGGACCATCAGAGTGCCATCTTTTCCGCTTGGGGTTGTGGGCAGTGGGGCTTAGCAGAAGCCGGTCTGCTTATAACAGGGCGAGGCTCTCTGGGGCGTTCAGAAAGCCAAGGCATCCATGTCCCCAGCCCTGATTTCTGAGACGCAGAGTCAGGCATACCTGTGCAGGTGTGCTACGGGTGGTCCAAGGAGCAACGGCAGAGAAGAACAGTGAGGCCCTCAGTGGCTGATGCTTGATGACCCTCCTCACCCAGCCACCCTGTCCCAGGGGCGGTGGTTTGGGAAATGACACCCAGGTGTGGAAAAGTGGACTATAAAGACAGCCAGAAACCTGAACCTGGACCCCCAAGGGCGTCCCAACCTTGGGGCAGCAGCGTCCTCTGTGCAAGCAAGCTTCAACAGTGACACCTTGTGACAGCAGGGAGCAACGGTAGCCGTGGGCTGTAGAGATCCTGCTTCCCCTGCTGGGGTTAGGAAGCCAAGCGGACCTCTTCTCTGCTCTAAGGAGGACCCTCGCGTTTGGGGAAATTGGGGCAACTCCCTCCCCCGCCCCCTGGCCCAATGAAATTGAACAAGAAAAGAAATGTGAACGTGTTTCTAAGCTAAGCCGGTGAAGTGGATTGTACCAGGACACCGTCGTCATCGTATCGTGTGTGATATTTTATTATCAGCACCGTTCGGGGTGTGTTGATGTAATAAGTTCCACTCTCAGAGGATAACCTCGCCTAATCTTATGTGAAGGTTCTTGGGGGGACATTCTCGTCATGCCATAAAGCATCTTCAAGGGTCTGCCATAAAGCATCTCCAAGGGTCTGTCATGCCAGCAGATCCGGTCTTCGGCACGATGATGACGTGTTCCCCTACTGTTCTCCCCTCCTCCGGGACCCCCTTCTCCCGCACACTGCTCCCCACCCCACCCAGACCCTCTTAGAAGTCATTACTCCCGGTATGGGTGCTTGGCCATGTGGTTTTTTCATCTTGGGATATTTACAATGAAACCGGGAGAAAGCTGTCATTAAACAAAGAAAGCAAGAGAGCAAAAGGGAGACACTTTTAGAAATACCCCCCAAGGAGTGCCTGGGTGGCTCAGTCGGTTAAGCATCCGACTTCGATTCAGGTCATGATCTCACCGTTCATGGGTTCGGGCCCCGGGTCAGACTCAGTGCTAACAGCTCAGGGCCCGGAGCCTGCTTCGGATTCTGTATCTCCCTCTCTCTCTGCCCCTCCCCTATTTTGCACTCTGTCTCCCTCTCTCTTAAAAATAAACATTTAAAAAAATTAAAATAAAAAGAAATACCCCCCAAGCATCTAAAGTGGAAACAAAGAGCCCGCACAGGTGCCGTGCTGTGCTGACACCCAAGGCCGTGGAGCGTCCGGAACCAGCAAACCTGGAGAGGGGGCTGCACCTGCCAAGTGAGAAATGCCTCGGCAGAGGACAGGGCTCGGGTGCATTTTAAATTTCTGTGCGTTATAATCCGTCTCCATTACCCCTGGCTTTCCTTAAAGCCCCCCACACTCAGTAGCTTGGTGTCGGTTGTCCTTTATGGGAGAAAGGAAGTGGGAACATTTCCCAGGTGGGGTCAGACTTGGACGACCAGGGCTAACACGGAGAATGTCGCTGTTCCCCCCACCCCACCCCCCGAGACTTCTAGGACTGTCGTGGGGGGTGCGAGGGTTCCACTGATGGGGGATGAAATCACAAGCTGTTCGGTTTGAAGAGTAAGGGGAGGGTGAGCCCATAAAGCCGAGGCCCTGGGGCTACTGATGGGCGTCTTTAAAGGGAACTGCTCCCGCCTCCCACCCCCCTCCCCCCCCCCCCCCCCCCCCCCCCCCCGCCCAGGCGCCTGGCTGGCTCTGTCGGTGGAGCCTGCAACTCTTGGTCGCTGGGTCATGAGTTCAAGCCCCACATTGGAACCTACTAGAAAAACAAAAAACAAGGGGCGCCTGGGTGGCTTAGTCGGTTAAGCATCCGACTTCGGCTCAGGTCATGATCTCACGGTTTGTAAGTTTGAGACCCACGTCGGGCTCTGTGCTGACCGCTCAGAGCCCCGAGCCTGCTTTGGATGCTGTGTCTCTCTCCCTCTCTCTCTGCCCCTTCCCTGCTCACGCTCTGTCTCTCAAAAATAAACATTAAAAATTTTTTAAAAAAATCCCAAAACGAAGGGAACTGCTTTACAGATGTGGTAACATCTGGATCTGAGGTAGGATGGCAGCAGCTCTTTAATTCCCAGGTGAGTGCTCTTTCCACGACAGCACCCCGGGTCCCTGTGTCCTCTGTCCCCACTCCAAGATCCTCTCGGGCTCTTCACATACCCTGTGCCGTCACGGGGTGACCCGGCTGCTCCCCAGCAGAGGTTAGCACGAGCCCACCTGCCAGCCTCCGCCCCATCAGCACCTGGCGGGGAATAGACTTCTTCTCCGCTCGTCGGTTCCGCCTCATTGGGCGTCTCCACGGCGCTCTGCACGGGGCGAGGAGTTCTAAATAGAAATGGTCCCTCCTAATTGTCGCTCACAGTGAGGACTCACGTCTTCATCCTCGCATGTCTGGCACAGGCTGGGCGCACGGCAGAGCTCGTAAGTGCCTGGCGATTGAGGGCTGCAGGCGTCACCCTTGCCCCGGCCCTCGCTTCACACTAGGGGGCAACTGGGGTCCCATAGCACCTGCCGGAGGTAACAGAGAGCAGGAGTCCTGCCCTCAAGCCCATCATCCCCAACTGGGTGAGGGAGCCTCGGCCGTCCCGGCAGAGGGGATGGTAACACAGCAGTAACTGGGGTGTCTCATATCGCCACTTACAAATAAGGCCATGTTTCTCTTAAAGTTCACATAACGACTCCAAGCCTCCAGCGTTATGGGAAAGGCCACTCGCGGCTTGGGATAACACTTCTGGCGATAGTGTCACACGGGGATTCAAACAGTGCTGAACTGGCGTAGCTGAGACTTGAGGGGAGGTCATGAGCTCTGGACGTCCCTGGTGACCTGGCCCAGGGGATGATGAAGTCACAGACACCTAAGACCCTGGTGAAAAGTTGAGTTAAAAATGTTCCCTAACGTGTGAACGTAGAAACCAGCCGTATTTCCGAATTAATGTATTCTTGACCGTAATTCTGTGGAATTCAGAGGGGTATTTGAAAACGAGCACCCATGAACTACTACGAGAGGCTTTCAAACAGTTGCAGGCACACCCTAAGAGTCTGTACGCTCAAGTTGAATCTTCTCATTTGGAAAAATGATTTGTTTTGGGTGTGCGTCTTCTTAATGGCCGCGTGGAAGGTGCCTCCTATTGAGGGTTGCCTTGGGTTTGGGCAGAGATGGCGTGCACCCGTGGTTCCTGGGGGAATGCAGGTCCGTGTCGGCGGAGCCACTCCCGATTCTTCTCATGGGATGTGGAAGGAGAGGGGGGCGGCACTGCCCCGGAGGCAGTGTCTGGGCTCATGCCTGCTCCCCTGCCACACCTGAGTGACCCAAGGGCCCGGGGCTAGGGACCTCAGCGTCACACCGCCATCAGCTCTCTCTCCTGGAGGGAAGCCCGGGGAGGCTCCACGAGGTTGCACCCACCTGCTGGGGTTCCCTCGGCATCTCATCTGCAACTGGAACTTCTCCTGGTTACTTGGGTTACCTCGAGCCGGCTTCTCCTGCAGGCAACCAAGAAGCTTCCTGTTAGGGAAATGATGTTTCCTGCTCCAGAAGGAGAAGGGCTGGCTGTGGGGAGAGGGGATCAGGGGCTCCAGGGTGCAAGCGGGACTAGAAGATTCCCTCTCCAATGGCGGCTAAGAAGGGGATGTCGCATGGACGGACCCTTCCCATAAGCCTCAGAGCTACGGGTAAGCCCTTTTGGATAATCTCACCTTCATCCCTTGGGAGACACTGGGTGAGGTGTCTTTTCTGGCATGAACACGCTCTGGGGTGGTGGAGGCAGTACGGTGGCCATGGATTGCCCCCGGGGGGAGAGGCACAGATTCTTCCCTTTCCTGGGGCCACGGAGGCAGAGGCTTGACGTGACCTCCAACGACCATGTCCACAGAGACCAGGGGGGTCTCCACAGGATTAGGAGCAGGAACAGGAAGCAGCTCCGAGTTCCCTGCGTGCCGTGAGCGGCATCGGGTAGAGAGTTCTGTCTACACTCTGGGGACCTGGTCCAGGTGTTGGCACCTGGCAGCTGCCCGCTGAAGGTCAAAGACGCAACAGTAAACTCACCTTCCCCACATCTCCAGGGGGTTCTCACTGTCCTCGGGTCTCAGCTTAGACACACGGCTCTCCGGGAAGCCTTCCCTGACCCCTTCCTATATGTCCCCATCGTATTCTGGCTTCTCACATGGAGCTGAGGTGTGTGAGGGTCTTTTGGTCGCAGGGAATGCCCTTAGACTCCAAGAGAAACAGACGATGATGCTAATCACACGATTTTAAAATTTACTAAAACCTATTGAATTGTCGGACAAGGAAGGAGGGTGGAGGAGGGGAGGGAAGGAAAGCCAGCTGCTTTATCGTAAGGATGTATATGGAAATAAAGGCAACGGGACTCTCAGTGCCACTGCAAGGCCACCGAGAGCCTGGACAGAGCCACGACAAGACCTCCCTGGGTGGGCCTCATGGGGCCTGGAACATGGCTCAGTGCTCAGAAGGACTGGAAGTTTCCAGAAAGTTCGCGGACTCTGATCTCCCCTTCCAGCCTTTCATCTCTGTCTCCTGCCACCACAGCCCCTCCTAATGGCCACTCTCTCTGCTGGCGGGTCCACCTATGTTGATTGCTGGCATCCTGAAAATGGGTGCTTGTGGGTCAGGCACTCACTGCTGGTCCAGTCAACCACGGCAGGGGCGCCAGGGGGCCATGCAGTACGTGACACCGCCACCTATGGAGCTGCTACCAGCCAGGCGTTCTGAGGCTCTGCGTGCCTATCCCTGCCCCTAAGCCTGGGGCCACTACCTGCAGTCTTACCTAAAGCCTGGGGCCACTCCTGTTTGTACTTTCTGTGGCTGCTTTTGAGCTACGACCACAGAATCAGGTAGTTACGGCAGAGACTGTAGGGTCTGCAAAGCCACAAATATTTCCAATATGGCTCCTTGCAGAAAACGTGTGCTGACGTCTGCTCGGAACCCTGAGCTCTGGAGAAGCTTGGTCTCGTTCATACCTGGACTCCCAAAACTTAGCGGAGTGCCAGCATGTGGTAGGAACTCAATAAATCGTGTTAGATGAATAAATGGATGGCATTGGGCTGACCCCGGACACTGTGTGCCCCTCACTTTAGGATGAGCAGCCTTCTCACACTCCCGCCATTGGACAGGATGACCAGCTGCGCCACTTTGCCCGGGACCGTGGGTTTCCCGGGACATGGGGCAATCGGTGCAAAAGCTGGGAAAGGCTTGGGTAAACCTGGACAATTTGTTCACCTTATGCTGAACAGCCTGGCCTTTTTTTTTTTTAAGTAGAAGCACTTCCCGCTGCATTTTGGCCAATTAATCCACTACGGGTTGCGATCTAGAACTGTATGCCCGACAGAAGCAGTCACATACATAGGTGCCTACATGACGGCAACAGATTCAAACAGCCGGGTAAAAGAGCGAGGCAGTGCCCAATGACGGTAGCCAGAGGGCTGGAGAGGCCATTGGGGTAGGGATTCTGGATGTTACTGAATGAAGCAGCTGGGGTCTCTTCAGGCACAGATGAGAAGGAAAGATTTCCTGGGATCTGGGGTCCAGTTGGTCTTGAGTGAAAGAGGAGGAGTCCATCGCTGGTAGAGAAGAAGGACGGCAGTGACTTTATTGGTATAGGAGGCCCCTAGTGTCCAAGCGTCACTACCAGGCCACATGGCTCTTCCTGAGCCAATTTCTGTGGCCAGCGGGATGGGGTGCCATCAGCCAGCCTAGGTCAGGTGCCCACCTTGGAGGGGGCAAGTGGGGCACCGATCGTGGCACCAAGAACATCCTGTGGCATGGAAGAGGGATTCTGGAAAAGAAATGAAGATGACTTGGTTTGGGTTCCTTGGAAAGCAGGGCAGGAAGCAAAGGCTCAAGTGACACTCCTTTGTCAGTGGGGGTGACCCCCCTGGAGCAGGAAAGAGGGAAAGGGGCGTGCTGCCAGAGAGGAGGACAGGCCAGTTCCAGAGTGCGTTATGGAGCTGGCCGTGGCTTGGGAACACACTGGTTGCTCAGTCTTGTGGGGCCGTCCTCTGAGAAGCTGTAGAAGGAACTGTTTCTCGGCATAATCCTTCAGAGGAGAAAAGGAGAAGAATTGGTTCACTGGCTCCATCTCATGGCTCACTCCGAGCATGTTAATTGCCTGGACTTCCCAGCTGAGCTTGGGTGGCTGCAGTGTCTCATTCTCTAATGTCCAGGGAAACCCCAAAGGCAAGGGGTGCGCTTCCTGGACCGGAGGCTGCTGGGCTGTGGGCGGGTGAAACGGGTCGGAGTCCACACACGGGCGGTGGTCTCAGTAATGGCTGGGGCTGGTGTTCAATGGCCCAAAGACAAGGGAGAGGGGCCCAAGGTAGCACACAGGTGTGTGATACAGAGGAAGTTGAGAGAGTGGGATGGGATGCAACTAGAGCATCCACCGTCCTTCTCCAGACCAGCTCGGCTCCGCCTCCAACGGAAGCTGACCGCCATTTGCACAAAGAGATAACCAGGGCTGGAGTAGTCGTTGGGTTGAGGGGAGGTCCACTGTCTCCGGTGAGAACCAAGTCCTTAGCCCGCCCCCAAAAGAAAAGGCCGAGTGAGCTCCTCTCTGTGGAATCCAGAGTGGTCTTAAAATGCTGTTCGGCAAATATTTAATTAAACTGCAAGAAGGCATAAACTCTCGAACGCTTTCTTGCACGTAGTAGAGAAAGTCTCAAACGGAGCACTTGGGGGTGGTGGTGGGAATCCGAAGATAAACAGCTAGGTTTGAAATTTTGCCAAAGGATGTGGAGAGTTGGGAAGCAGATGGGTGGCCGAAGCTCTGGAAAGAACCGGGGTCTGCCCGGCCCGGGCCCACTGCTGGAGGGAGGAGGGAGGGGTTGTCCTCCCCATGCGTTTGCTCATCTCGCCACATCCCGCTCAAACCCCAGCCTTTCTCTCGGTGCAGGAGCCAGACGGTCCCATCCCTGGGGGATGCTGGGGGTCCCGTCCCTTGGCCTCGAGGCCTGGTGAGGAGAGGGTGGCCCTTGGTGGCTGTTTGCGGGGACTAGTCACCATCTCCCTGTGCAGGATGGTCAGGGCTTCTGTAGTCTGCCGGGAAGTTGGCCAAGGTCAAAAAGGGAGTGGCGTGGGGGGAGTCATAACACGATGAGACATTGAGCCTTGATGGCATAGATGACCTTTAACACAAACCCAACACATCGCTCCCCCACGGTGTCCCGGGCTCGCCCCTCACACAGGGCACACTGTCCCATCACTTTCTGTTTGTTCTGTGCCACTAGACGTGGGAGCTCCGGGAGGCCAAGGCCCGTTTCTCGTTCACCCTCCATGCCCAGGGCCTGCCCCTCACCAGCTCCCAGCGGCGCTCAGGGTCCTGTGTCTCTATCTCAGTCTAGGTACCGGGTGTGGCCCGGCCTGGAGGCTGGCTGTCAGGTCCGGGAGCTCCCGGAGGGCAGGGCTGGGGTCCGGCTCGTCTGTCCCCGTTCCGCGGACAGGGCCCAGCACACGGTGGGGCTCCAAACCATTTGTGGAGTGAATGCCTGACATCTCCTCCCTCGTTTCCTTTTCGGTTCCACCTCAGTCTGTGGCCAGGGCCAGCCGGATGTGCAAAGACACTTCTCTTAACGGCTAGGAAAACCGGGCCGCCCCCCTCTGTGCAGAGATAGGAGTGGGTTTCCTCACGGCTCCGGCCTCCCTGCCTCCCCCGACCAGGAAGGGGGGACAGCCAGTGCGGGGTGTTTCCCCCTGGGGTGCGCTCGCTTCCCCCGAGGAGGGGCGGGCCACGTGGCTGCCCTACAAACCGGTAGAAGCCAGCACTCCTAAGCCAGCACCTAACTCCCTGGGCTCCAAGCCGCCCGAGGGTGGCCACCGAAGCCCTGGGACTGGGTACAAGTCACCAAAATACTGTTCTTTCTACCTCGTGTTTGCCCCAGTTCTGGTAAATGCAAGTTTTATTACCAGCAGCAAAAACAGCAGGCCGAGGCACAAAGACAGGGTCGGAGAACATCCAACTGGAAGCTTTCCTGGTCTCCGAGGCATAGTCTCTCCTCAGCAGAGCCTGGCCAGGGCATCCTCGGTGGCAGCGGTCTCCTGGGTAACAGTGGGCCAGAAGGGGGAGCGCGGGCCCTGCTGGGGGGCGGGTCTCTGGAGCGGGCTGGGCAGGCGTGTGGGGCAGAAACGACCTGGGTGGGCACTGGGGTCCGTCCACATCGCAGGCCTGGAAGGCGGGGGCACCTTGATGGTCAGGGGCTCGGAGGCCCTTCGATGCCTGAGAGAAGGGGGCACTCCTGAAACCCAACATGACGAGTCCCCCAGCCTCCACGGCCCAGGCCCGCCCTGTCACCCCATGGACTGGACATTTGTGAACACTCAGAGGATCAGGTTTTTCTGTCTCTCGTGAAATGGGAAGAAGAGACTTTGGCTCCCCAGACTGGTTAGGGCTGCCCCCTTTCCCAGACTGCAATTTCCTGATTTCTGTCACAGTGCTGCCCATTGCTTCCAACACCCTCAATCCAGAGAGGCCTGAGGATCCTTGGGGTTGGGTCACTGTGCTCCCTGCTTCCCACAGAAATCCCACAGCCTGGGGCCCTGCACACTGGAACCGGGCCTGTGGCCGAACGAGCTTCTGCCTTTGTGTGGTGGCCCCAGGCAGAGGGCGAGGTAGGGGCTGGTCTCTCCTCTTCGAAGCCAAGTTTCACCCCTTCTTTCTCTTCTGCCGTTTCACCCTTTCCTTACGAAGCTAAATTTTATCACCAAGGGAAGACTCTGGAGGCCCCCAGGAGGTCAGCGAGAGTTTTACAACAATAAATCACTCCCGGGGCGCCTGGGTGGCTCAGTCGGTTGGGCATCGACTTCGGCTCAGGTCCTGATCTCACCGTTCCCGAGTTCAAGCCCCGCGTCAGGCTCCGTGCTGACAGCTCAGAGCCTGGAGCCTGTTTCGGATTCTGTGTCTCCCTCTCTGTCTGTGCTTCTCCCCCACTCATGCTCTGTCTGTCTCTCTCAAAAATAAATAAACTTTAAAAAATAAATAAAAATAAAATAAAATAAAATAAATCACTCCCAGGGAGCCGGTGGGAGGGGCTTCACGTCAGAGGCGGAGGCGATGTTAGCACAGCCCCCCAGGGTGGGAACAGATATTATTATCTCCAGTTTACAGCAGGGGAAACGGAGGCTTGGAGAGATTAAGTAACTTGCTCAAGTTCGGTGTGGCGGCTGGTATCTGAAGATGGCCCTGATAGTTTGGCCCCTGCCTGAATGTACACCCCCTTCCTCCCCTCAGGAGGGGGTGCTTGCTTACCTTCCTTCTTTCCGATCTGGGCTGGGGCCAGAACTGCTTGGACTAATAGAACAGGCGAGAAGTGATATGCTGGGGTCTCCAACCCCAGGCAGTTAGGAGGCCTGGCCGCTTCTGCTTCCCCCGTCTTGGAACCCAGCCCCTGCGACGTGGGGAACCCCACAGTCAAGCGTAGAGGTGTATTTGGAAGAAACTCGAGACCCCCGGGCTGAGCGGCCCAGCCGAACTCTGAACTGCTGTGAGGCTCTCTTGGCCGTAGGTCTTCTTGCCTCCGTAAAGACAGCTCAGCTGGTGACACACAGGGCAAAAACGAGCCGTCCCCGCTGAGCCCTGCCCAGCTTGCTGGTTTCAGCCCCAGGTTTTGCGGTGTTTATTGCGCAGCCGCAGATAACCGAAGCAATCACACAAATATACGGCGGCAATGGTACCCAAACCCAGGTCCGGTAGCCCAGGGTCCCCGCTCCTGCGGTCAGCCCCCAGGGCCACGCCACCATGGACACGTAGGGCGACATCCGGGACTCCGACCGTTCCCCCGGAGATGAGGCTGTGCAGACCTCCTTTTGTGTCAGGGATGCAGCTGGGTGCCCTCGATTCCAGGGAGCCTGGAGCTTCAGAACATTCCTCCTCACACGCTCCCCGAACTCCCAGCCCAGCCGGCGGGTCCAAAGAGCCGGCCTCAAGTTAGATCCATTATTCTAGCACCTTCCTCAGCCAGAGCACCAGCTGCCTGGGATGCCCGCAGGGGAGCCCGCCAGGCCTGAGCAGCAAGCAAATCCAATGAGGTTTCTTCGCCCCTCTTCCCCCACAACCTGTCATCCAAGTGTAGATAAAGATCCCACACTCTGAGAGTAAAAGAAGTCAGAGGGATGAAGTGAGGTCACTGGGGGGGATCTGAGTCCTCCTGCCCCCGCATCACCTGAGATTAGCCCCCACTGAAACCCATCGGCACCCCTTGGGGCCCTGAGGAGGGGGATTGTGCCCACTGGGCATACTTACTGAAGTAAAGGACTGGCGAAGGAGGAGACTCCAAACCGGTCCTGCAATTTGTGCCCCTCCCCCGCTCTGGCTTGCTAACTGGACAGAACGTTTCTTTTTCCTTAAATGTTTATTTATTTTTGAGAGAAAGGGAGAGGGGGAGTGTGTGAGCGGGGGAGGGGCAGAGAGAGAGGGAGACGGAGGATCCAAAGTGGGCTCCTCGCTGACAGCAGAGAGCCCGATGAAAGGGCTTGAACTCCTGAAAGTGACATCATGACCTGAGCCCAAGTTGGATGCTTAGCCCACCGAGCCACCCAGGTAGGTGTCCCCGGGCAGAACACTCAGGAGAGAATGAGAATCGGGGGCCCCGAGAAGCCATGCCTCCGCCTTCTCCGGCTGGGGAGAGCTTCCTGAGAAGGCTGGCAAGCTTGGTGTGCGGGCCCTGGTGTTGGGGGCGGGGAGGACCCTGAGGACACAGCGTGTGACAGGCTCTGGAGGACGCTTGGGTGACGGGCTGTGGCCGGAGCTGTCTGCTCGAGCACAGAGCAAGGAGGGGCGGCTGTGCCAGGAAAGACCCACCCCGTGGGAGCTGGTGGCATCACGGGCTGTGGGAATGTTCCAGTACCTGGTCCGAATTGCCTCGCTCCAGCCCGAGAAGACCTGAGCTGGCAGCGTGTGCACCTGCGCCGAGGTGCAGTGAGAGGCGAGGGCGGGGTGGAGGCTAGAGGCGCCCCCAGGTGCCCGGCGATACAAATGCCCCCAAACCCTCAGCCCGGAGCTGCCTGGGAGGGAGAGGGAGGGCGAGAGTACCAGGCAGGGGCACCGAGAAGCTGGCTCAGCCCTCCTTGGCTCGAGCAGACTTCCCACGGGGCCCAGTTTTCAGATGGTGGAGGGGAGCGGCTCCGGCTTCAAATGAACTTCAGAATCTGCATTATTTTTCATGACTAGACACTGTCATTCCCGAAATCGCATTTTTGTCCTGAAAGTGACCCAATGCATTTTTCTTATCTCGGCGCGACCTCCAAAAACACCCAGGGGGCAGGGGGCAGGGGAGAACCAACTTCACTGAGCAGGTTTGAGAAAGGAAGCGGGGAGGAAAGAATTCGGTTGTTTCCTGACAGCAGCCCACAAGCTCTCTCTTGCTCGGCAACACTGGAGCACAAGCCGCAGGAAGAATTCTAGAATTCTAGCTAATGGAGCCGGATAGGGCTTTATCGACAGGACGCTGGGTGGCCCAGAGAGTCCCTGGGTGGCCGGAGAGACTGCTTCCGTAACCGGGAGGTGTCGCGGTGACCGCGGTTGAGCGTCGGCCGTGGAACCGTGGAGAAGACGCCACCCCCTCTCTGCCCACGGACGCTGGGCGATGTGCTGGCCCCTGTCCCCGCAGGCCGCCCGTCTGGCAATTATAAAAAGACGCAGCTGCTGTCTCCATCAGAGCTCCGCGGGTGGGAAGACCTCAAATACAGGGACATGGTGGCGGGGCTGGGCCCCGGGGGAAGGGGGGGACAGAGTCAGTATTTACTAAAACGGTGAGCCCTGAATTCACGGAGCTTGAAAGTGAAGGAGTGGCTGAGTTTACCCCGCAAATGACCGAGTCACGTTTGTCCGCCACCGGGATAAATGGGGATTTGAAAACTAGATTGTTATGCAAAATAGATTTTATTATGGGAAAATAAAAATGCCTTTTTGCGCGCCTGAGTTTTCAGCGGTGGAATTCACGCTCACCCCAGAGAGTGCAAGAAACGCGCAGAATAAATCAATGAAAGCCCCAGGCACGCACTCGAACGTGGTGGAGGAGCGCGCTGGTCAAAGTCACAGCCCCGCCCGGACCCACCGCCTACGGCGGGGGGTGGGGGGGGGTGGGGGGAGGGGCGCCCTTTCCCCCTTATCACCTCCCCGCTCTCTTTCTTCCGTTTTTCTTCAGTTCTCTTGCAGGAACGGCCCAGACAGGATTTGTTAGCTTCCAGTGACAGGCTCTCTATCTCACGGGTGGGCGGCCGGCACCGTGACCTTCATCTTCGCTAGTGTCTCGGGCTCTGCGCTCTGGCGGCTGGAGCCTGTGCGGCACACGGAGAGGATGAGACGCAGGCGGTGGGGCATCACTGATGCTCTGGGCCCACCGTCCTGGGACAGCGCCGGCCGTCCCTGGTGCCCCCAAGTCCTGGACTTCAAGCCTCCCTCCCAGCCCCCAAGACCCCTGGAGGAACCTGGTCCCAGGAGGGCCAGCAGCTCTCTCGCACTTGGCTGCGTCTTCTGGCCCTCGGAGCGTGCACTTCTCTTTTCGCCGTCGGATTTTCCCACACCCTGCCATTCCTCCTCGCTGTTCTTCAAAGCTCAGAGGAATCCCCAAGAAGGCTGGCCGGCCGGTGTTTTGGTCTCTCTGTGAGCCCCACAATGCCGGGCCACATGCAAGCCATGTTCTTTTTTTTTTTTTAATGTTTATTTATTTTTGAGAGAGAGAGGGAGATAGACAGAAAGCGAGTGGGTGCAGGGCAGACAGAGAGGGAGACATAGAATCCAAAGCAGGCTCCAGGCTCTGAGCCTGATCTGTCTCCTTCTCCTTCTTCTTCTTTTTCTTCTTTTTTAAATGTTTATTTATTTTTGAGAGAGAGAGAGACAGAGCACTAGCCAGGGATGGGCAGAAGGAGAGGGAGACACAGAATCAGAAGCCGGCTGTTAGCACAGAGCCCGACGCGGGGCTCGAACTCACAAACCATGAGATCCTGACCTGAGCCGAAGTTGGATGCCTAACCAACCGAGCCACCCAGGTGCTCTGTAAACCACGTTCTTAAAGCTGGAAAGGGTCTTCGGAACGGCTTAGCCCCAAGACGGTGTCAGCCTGCCCCACCAGTGGCCAGTAGAGTCTAGATGCCCTGGGGTGTCCAGACACAGGCCGCATTTCCACTCTGGGGACACTGCGTCCACTACTGTGGGTTCTGCTTCATATATGCTATGCCTCCCTGCAAGGGTGCTCCCGGCAGCGAGTGGTGCCCAGAGCCCACCAGACATCCCTGGGGTGCGCGGGGACCTGTTCGCCATTTTCTCCCTAAGCATTTATTGAAGCTCTGAGGTCCCTGCTAAGTAAGACTTCAACACCAGTGGGTGGCAACTCCTTCAGGCAGAAGGCTGAGAAGGGTTTCCATGGAGACCGCCCAGGCTCTGGTTTCCATAGTAACACTTGGCGAGGTTACAGAGCTTCCTATATGTGTCAACTTAACATTTCCAACTACTCTATTCTTCAGGCCAAACCTGGGCCTGATACAGAAATTGCTTTCTAGGAGGGAGGGGTGACAGACCTCCAGAGCCAGAGGGGAGATGGGTGAAACTGTGTGCAGTTAGCTGGCAGTCAGGGCATCTCCGCAACCAGCAGCCTCTCCCCCATACCAGCTGTGGGGCATGTGTGTACACACACACACACACACACACACACACGCTCGAATTATAAAAAGAATACATCTTTAGACAAGGAGAGATATAAAGTCCTACACTTCCCTGCCATCCCTGCTATCCAGAGGTAACTGGTGTTAGTTCGCTCTGAGTATCCTTCCAGAAATAGTATATGCACATCCATAGAGCTATCTTTTAGAAGATTCACTAATGGGATATATATTCTCACTCTGCCATCTGTCTTACCCTAATTATAGACCTTGGAGAACTTTACACATCAGGACAAATAGACCTACCTCATTCTTTATAATGGCAACAAAATACTGCACTTTTTAAAAAAGTAAGTCCCCAATTGAGGGACTTTTTGTTTTCGGTTTCTTGCTATTACAACAATAAATATCCCGTAGACATATTTCGTATACTCATTTGAGTATATCCATCTGGTAAATTCCTAGCAGTGAAATTTCTGGAATTTTAAAATTTGATTCTTGTTAAACCAATTTTACTGCCATTATTGATACAACAGGGCTTGTGTGTACTTGAGAAAACTGGGTATCACTGAACTGAAACAAAACCAAACCACAAAACCAATCTCCCTAACTCATTCTATGAGACCGGTGAACCATTAACACTAGAGCCTGGCAAGGAGATCATGAGAAAGAAAAATCACAGGTCAGCTTTACTAATAACCATGTATTTAAAATTCCTAAATGAAATATTAACAAACAGAATCCAATAGTATAGACCTAGGATAATACATCGTACCCAAATCAGTTATTAAGTTATACACCACATTAACAAATTAAAAGAGGAAAAATATGTGATCATATTGGTAAGTACAGAAAAAAAATCTGACAAAAGAATTCAACATATATCCCGATTAAAAACGTAAACTAGAATTGAGAACAACTTCTTTAATTAACTTCGAAAGAGTATTCTCTCAAAATCTATTGATGAAACTATACTCAAGGTGAATTCCCTTTAAAAATCAAGAACAAAACAAAATTTATGACTATCACCATGATACCAGAGCTCCTACTCTATGCGGTAGAATAAGGAAAAGAAACAAGTTTTAATTATTTGAATGGAAGAAACAAAATCTATTTGTAATCAGTACAGTGGCCTATGTAGAAAACACAAAAGAATCCTCAGATAGTGTCTTAGAATTAATAAGAAGACAACTTGGTAAGTTCACTGGATCTATACTCAAAAACAAATTACACTTCTATACATTAGCAACGAAGAGGTATAATTACTATAACAACAAATATAAGAGGCTCAGGAATCAATCTAATGAAAGATTTGCAAGGCTTCTGAGAGAAGTGTAAAATTGTATTGGAAGAGAGTGAAGATCCAAATACATTTTTTAAATGCCATGTTCATGGCTCTGGACATTCAGTATCACAGCAATCTCGCTTCTCCACAAGTGGATATGTAGATTCGATACAAGTCCATTAAAACCTCAACACAACATTTCATAGAACTTGATAAATGGTTTCTAAAATGCATATGAAAACATAGAACCAAGAATAGGCAGGGCAGTGCTGGAGAAAAGTCAAGGTAGGAGACCTGCACTACCAGATACCTGGACTTTTTAAAAGTGTGGTTATGGTCCAAAGGATAGACCTAATGGGACAGAATAGAAAGCCCCAAAATAGGCCTTACACAGATGGAAACTTGATCACTGTAGGCTTATGCTGCAGCTCAGTGGGAGAAAGGAAGAAAACAAACAAACCAACAAAACAGAAACAGAAACAGAACAATTAGTTATCCCTCCCTCACACCATACATACCAGGGAATGTTTAAATGTAATATACAAAATATTAAAAGGATTATAAAATTATCCTTGAGGATTAGAAGAAAATATAATATCTCTTCAATGTTGGCATAGGAAGGATTTCTGAAATGAGAGGCAAAAAGGCATCATCATAAAGAAAAAGATGGATGAATCTGACTACATTAAAACCAGTCATTTCTGTTCATTAAAAAAACAACGAAGAAAGTGAGAAGACAAGTCATAAACTTGGGTAAGATATTTGCCATACACCAATGACACAATACATAAAGATTATGTAAGATACACAAATCTAAAAGAATTCCTACAAGTCAATAAGAAGAAAACGAAGCATCCAATAGAAAAATTGGCCAAAGAACACAAACAGGCATTTTCTAGAAAAGGAAATTTGAGAATCCAATACACGTATTAAACTTGTCTCTCTTTCCTAGTAATCAGGGGAAGGGAAAGTGAAAAGCATCATGAACTACCATTTTACTCTCAATCCAGTGGCAAAAAAAAAAAATCCCAAGGGTTGTTAATATTAAGTGTTGGCAAGGTTGTGGAACATGAAATGCAGCACAGGTGGGAATGTACATTGGTTCAATTCCGCACAAAACACAATAGAGCAGACTCTTGTGAGTTGAATATTTGCACACATGTGACCCAGCACTTCCACTTTCGGGTGTACATAACAGAGACATCCTCGCACAGGTCCACCAGACACCTTGTAAAAGAAATGTTGGTAAAAGCATTGTTGTAATGGCAAAAAATTGGAAAGAACCCAAACACTCATCGTGAGGAGAACTGGTAGGCAATTAAATTGCTATTCACATAATAGACTGATATACAGCAGCATAGATGAATTAAATAATATTATAGGCATTAACATGGATGAATCTTAGAAATAAAAGGTTGTGGGAGGAAACAAGTCAGAGACTAAGACATGTATTTTATTACTACTTTTATAATGTTCAAATTCAAGGAAAACTACACTAGGAGTTCCTAGGTATGTGGTAGAATTCTAGAGAAAAGCAGAGAATCTCAGGAGTTATTAATTCACCTGGCTTGGGTAATTACTATAAAGAGATTGGCTAATACATGGAAAATGGACATATTTTCACGGTTGTCTTTAGCTCTAAGAATAGATGTCTTTTTTTTTTTTTAAGTTTATTTATTTTGGGAGAGAGAGAGAGAGAGAGAGAGAGAGAGAGAGAGAGAGAATCTCAAGCAGGCTCCATGCTGTCAGTGCAGAGCCCTACACGGGGCTCTGTCTCAAGAATTGTGAGATCTCAAGAACTCAAGAACTTAAGCCAAAACCAAAAGTCTAACATTTAACCGACTGAGCCATCCAGGCGCTCCAGAGAATAGGGGTGTCTTTCATGTCCCTCACAGCATATGGAGGTGAGGGATGCAGAGGGGAGGAGCTGGGAGCTGGGATGATGTGGGGGTGCCCGAACATGGGAGCCAACATCCTGAGGATGAATGCTTCTCCTCACATCTAGAGGTGGTCCGCTTCCCTCCACTTAAGCCAGGGGCTGGTTTTGCAACTTGCATCGACCAACAATGCAATGAACTAATATTCTGGAACTTTGGATTCCAGGCCTTAAGAGGACTGAAGTCTCTGGCTTCCTCTCTCTGGGAGCTCGGTTGCCAAACTGTAAGAAAGGCCAGGCTATTGATTGGAGGCCATGCGGAGCCAGGCCCGAGATGGGAGGGGCACCTTGGACGCGGAGCCCAGCCAGCCTCCCAGCTGCATGCAAAGCAGGAGTGAGCGGTCAGTGAGAGCTGGTCAAACTGGGCCATCCCTCGGAACCAGGAAGAATAGTAAATTGCCGTGTTAGGCCATGACGTTCTGTGGTGGTGTGTTAGGCAGCGGCAAATGGAGAAGTGACTGCAAGAAAATCAGAGCTATTGGCATCTTTTGTTTCATTAGTTGGCTGGTGGGTTTCCAGATACACATTGATCGTGATGCTTTAGAGCGTCCTATATTAGCGCCTGGGTGTCTCAGTTAAGCGGCCGACTTCAGCTCAGGTCACGATCTCACAGTCTGTGAGTTCAAGCCCCGCGTCGGGCTCTGTGCTGACAGCTCAGAGCCTGGAGCCTGCTTCAGATTCTGTATCTCCCTCTCTCTTTGCCCTTCCCTTGCTCACGCTCTGTCTCTATGTCTCTCAAAAATAAAAAATATAAAATAAAACGTTAAAAAAAAAAGAATGTCCATATTAGTGATTTAAGTTTTTTTAAATATCTACTTACTTTTGAGAGAGAGGGACAGAGCACGAGGTGAGGAGGGGCAGAGAGAGAGGGAGACACAGAATCTGAAGCAGGCTCCAGGCTCTGAGCTGTCAGCACAGAGCCCAACATGGGGCTCGAACCCACGAACCACAAGATCATGACCTGAGCCAAGTCGGACGCTTAACCGACTAAGCCACCAGGCGCCCCTACATACTAGTGATTTATACATAGCACTTTATATGCAGTAAATGCTTTACAGGGTAAAATGTTTAACAAAAACAAAACCTTAACCTGACATGCAAAAATGCGTCTTCCTGATTTTGATTTGTATTTTCTATATAAGCACAATTAAACATCTTTTCAGGCTTAAGCAATGATCCATTGGTATTTCCCTGTGAACTGCCTCTTCATATTCTTTGCCTATTTATCTATTGGGTTGTTCATTTTTCGTGATTTGTAAGAATGTTGCCTATCAGGAAAATAGCCCTTTTTACATCCTAGGTTTCAAAAACATCTCCCCCAGAGCCCCTTAAAGCCTTTTTGACTTGTGGTGTGTTTTGCTGTCCAAAAATTCTAGTTTTTCATAGTCCAAGTTGTAATTAATTGGTGGGTATCACACTTAAGTTTTCCCTCCTCTAAGAATCTTCTAAATCATTTTTTAAGTACTTTTACAGCTTTGTTTCATACTTAAAAACTTTGGTTTATGCAAGATTAATACTATTATTGGAAAGTAGGTTAATTTTTGTCAAAATGGCTAGCCAGTTGTTCCATTAAAAAAAAAACCCACATGGGGCACCTGGGTGGCTTGGTTGCCTAAGCGTCCAACTCTTGATTTCAGCGCAGGTCATGATCTCGTGATTTGTGAGTTCGAGCCCTGCATTGGGCTCTGTGTGGACAGTGCAGAGCCTGCTTGGGATTCTTTCTCTCCCTCTCAAAATAAATAAACATTAAAGCAAAACAAAATAAAACAACAGGGGTGCCTGGGTGGCACAGTCTTTTAAGTGTCCAACTGTTGACTTTGGCTCAAGTCATGATCTCATGGTTCATGAGTTCTAGCCCTGCGTCAGGCTCTGTGCTGATAGTGTGAAGCCTGCTTGGGATTCTCTCCCTCTCTCTGCCTCTCCCCTTGTGCACACAGTCTCAAAATAAATACACTTTTAAAAAATCCCCCCAAACTTATGAAAAAACCCCCAAAAGCCCACAAGTACCCCATTAAATTTCCTTGTATTTAAGACCATTTCCAGACCCTCCATTGAGTCTCAACTGACCTTTTCCTTTGCTACATGGAACTCTTTAATTATAGTAGTTTATAATCCTTAATACCTGGAGTCTGTTCTTTCCCCTTATGAGGACTTCCAGACTCTTCTCATGTTTACTTCCCGAAAGAACCGTGTCAAGTTAAATAATAAATCCTGTCAGCATTTTAATTGTGATTGCATTGCAGGTGGATTGACGTCTTCCCTAGATTGCCTTTGAGAACAAGGTGTGTCTGCACAAACTTGAGTCATTTATGTCCCTCACGGGTTTATTGTGCCAGTCCAGTGGCAAGGATGTAGGCACCCACCCTCATGCCAGGTTGCGCGGGGTCCACCCCGCCAAAGCTCCGGGAAGCTCTCCCTCCGCCTCCTCTGCAGAATGAGACCCAGTGACTCATGCCAGCCTCGGCTCGGATCCGCTGAGGTGGTTACTAATGGCCCCCGAGCTGTGGAGAACACTACATCGTCCTCGTTCTTAAGGACAAGCAATAATGACGTCATCTTTCATGTAGAACTAAACACAGCGGTTTACGGGCACTTAAAAGCAGCAGGACCTTGGGCAAGTTACTTCCGGTCTCCCAACCCTTTCCTCCTCCTTCCTGTACAACATGAATCCACCTGGTTCGGGCTAGCGTGAGGACTGAGGGAGATTGAGGGGACACAGGTGCTCCTTGGCTGAGCCTCTGCTGGCCTCCCCACCCTCCACGCCCAGGCACGCCAGCCTGCAGGACGGGGCGCCCCTGCCCGGCACCCTCCCCTCCCCACCCCTCCCAAGTCAAAGTCAGAAGTCAAAGATTTTTATTGTTCTACAGACACTTCTGAAAAGGGATCTAATTGAGAAAATATACAAAGCATTTAAGAGTTTCATCTCCAGAGAGCACCTAAGTCTGGCTGGAGGCGTCGAAGCCTCCTCTTCAAAGCTCAGGGCTGAGAACGGTTAGCATATTGAATGATCAGTAAAAACATGCAAAAGTGAGAAGGAAAAGGAAAAAAGGCTGCATTCCTCCAAAGCCGAGGGGGGCGACGGAATTTCAGAACGAGGAGGAGGCAGGGTGTACAAGTACCAGGTGGCTCTCCCTCCCCCCCCCCACATCATCTTCTAAAACAGCTCCGAGCTTGGAGAAAGCAATGAGCCCACCCCCTTGTCTCCGCTCGGCGCTCAGCCCCGCAAGGCTGCCCACCTTGCTGTCCCCCTCCTGTGGCCATGGCTGCAGGGCCCCACTTGTGCTCCTAGGGGGCCAGGGCTAGGGGCCCTGGCTCCTCCCTTCTTTGGTTCCACTCGGAGAACGATTGTGCTTGACAGACCATCCCCACCCCTCGCTCCAGGCTCCCGCTGGTGGGCTGAAGGCACTGACAGGAGTCCCGGGGGCGGGGGCGGGGGGGGAGCCCCAGGACACCACTTCCCTTGTGCTCTGGGTGGGTCCGTCCCTGGACACATCGAACTGCCCTCAGCCCAGATCTGGGAATCTGGACACGGGAGGAAGTGAGCTGTCCAAGGAACAAGCCTCTTGGGACTTTCCCAACCGTGCAGGTATTTCTGAACCCCATACCTCACCCCACCCTGTCCCCTTGCCCAGGGTCCCCACGTGCCCGGCCCCTCCGTCCAAGCCCTTCCCCTGGGCTGACAGTGCAGCTGTGGGCTGACCCCAGCGGGCCTGACTTCGGGATGGTGGTCCCAGGGACCACCTTGTGGCGCCCTCCTGTCCCCCAGACCTGGGAGCTCGGAAGAGGTGGGGCCTCGAGAGGTCACGGCTCTGGTACAGGGAGGCGGGCAGGGCTGGAGAGGAACCGGGAGACACGTCACGTCTATGGAAAGGTCCAAAGTACAAGCTAAGCGAGGGGAAGGAGGAGGGGAAAAAAGGAAGAGGGCAGGGGCGGGGCCGGAGGCGGAGGCCCTCACACCACCCCGCAGATGAGGGTCTCCACCACGAAGGTGTTCTCGAAGTGGCGGATGGCGTTGCAGTTCCTGGCCCCTCGCTTGTTGATCCCTGGGAGGGAACAGAGAAACCTCGGTGAGGCCTGTGTCCGGGCCCAGTGCCGGCAATCGGACTGGGAACCTGAGCGGGACCTCGGGACCCCGGGGTGGGGAGTGGGGGGAAGAGGCGGCCCAAGAAATGACACCCAGACTCCCTGAACGGCAGCGCACTGAAGGGGTGAGAGCCCTGCTCTGCCGCCTTCCCTGCTGTGTGACCTCGGGGTGGGGTTACTGAACCTCTCTGGGCCTCCGTTTCCTCATCTTTCAAAGGGACGGCGAGAATACTGACGGCGGTGATGACAGCTCACGCTGTCTCGGAAGGACATGAAGAGTGTGAACGAGGGCCTGGCACACAGGAAGTGCTCGGTCCCCATTAGCTGTTATTACTGCTGCCACCATCGGAGCTCTGTGAGGGCTGCTCTCCAGCCACGGGGCCAGGCGCTGCCGGGTGACGGCCGTGGTTTGGAGCTCGGGACAGGGGCCCAGATGGGCGCAGGGGGCCACTCACGCCTCCGGGTAGCCCGGCGCCGCAGCCGGTAGGTGTCCTTCCCGCTGCACAGGTGGTAGATGAAGGAGCCCAGGGCCTCCTTGTCGCTGACGTGCTCCGTGACCACCATCTCCTCCTGGATGATGTATGTTTGCGGGAGGTAGGTCCCTCTCTGCGAAGGGAGAGGCGGCGGCGCCGGCTCAGCGCGCGGGGCTCTCCGCCCTCGGGCTCCGCTGACCCGCCGCCCTCGCCCCGCAGGGTCCCACCCGCGCTCGCCCGCCTCCCCCCCGAGCCAGAGGCCCTGCGGCTCGCCCTCCTGGTCTCCAGGCACCTTCTGTTTGTGCCAAGAGCTTGTGCCTGCTGTGCCACACGTGGGGGGGTCTGGTCTCCCATGGGGAGTGCTACTGGGTGGGGGACCCCACCTCTTCCCTGCACTGCTGACGCGGGGCATGGCCTAGGAGGCCGCGCAGCTGGACAGGGAGGCAGAAGCGTGGTGGGGAGAAGGAAAGGAGAGGCGTGGACTCTGGGCGTGGGAGAAGGAAGATGGGGGTGGGGACCAATCCGGGGTGCTGGGCCCCGCCGACGGCGACACCGCTGGGCCCCCCTGACCCCCACTGCAGGAAGCTCCCTGGCCTCGGGCCTGGCCTCCCCGAGGGGCCCCTGCGCACCTTCACATTCATGAGGAGCTCCCAGAAGTTTCGGGGGGGCAGCACGATGGTGGTGTTGAGCTCGATAACATAGCACTTATCCAGGGAGATGTCATGGTAGGCGGTGAGCCCCTGAGGGGGAGGAGGGGACGTGTCAGTCTCTGCAGTCGAGGGCCTGGGCTGGGAGGCGGGAGCCCCACCACGCCGACGTGACGCGCCCCCAATTCCCGAACACCTGGGCGGGCGCTCCCTTCTCCTGCTCCTCTCCTAGCCTGTGTTTGCCGGGGTTTCCACTTACTACGTGAAAAACACCAACTGTCCAGGGCCTCGGTTGTTACAAGGGTCCTTCTCGTGGGGTCACAGAGGTGAGGTTTGGGAAAGACAGAAAAGTTCCAATCGTGCATTTCATCAGACCCCTGAGGTCCCAGCGTCCCTGCGGACAGCCTGGACCCTCAGCAGGAGGCCCTCAGCTCCGTCCCTGGCTCTCTGTGGGTTTCAGCTGCACGACTGTCCAGGATACGGAGTGAAGGGATCGTACTGGACAGTCCCTAGGAATCCTGGGAAGCAAGTACGGGGGACAGACAGCTGCACAGCCTGTGTTTCACTGGCCTCAAAACGGTCACTGGCAACAGAAGGGCGAAGGGTGGTTACCTCTGGGGAGGGGGTACTGACTAGGGCGGTGGGGTGGGGGAGGACGGCACCAGGGAACCTTCCGGAATGCTGGCGAAGTTCCAGATCTTGATCTGGGCGGCACTACCTGTAGGCCTCTGAGAAAACCCACTAAGCTGTACACTCAGTGCGCTCGATGGTAGGCGTGCTCCACCTCCATAATGTCAACACAAAATACCCAACAGAAAGGAACGCTGGCCTCGCCCAGGACACCCAGCGTCTGCGCTAGTTCACGTTCGGTGTGAAAACACTACCTCTATAATAAAAGCAGTGTCCTTAAAATGCTGATAAACCTAACCCGTAGACGTCGGCCAGACGTACGTGCCATCACATGGTACACGCTCGAGGGAGGTACTAGGGACACGGGCATTCTCCTCTCGCTCCTGTTCTCCTTTCTCATGACCCTTGGTGGAGGGGAGGCTCTGGGTCCTCAGGACGCCCTTCCACCACTGCTGCCCCAGCCCTGGCCGGCCTCACCCGCTGGAAGTCATGAATGATGTCCGCGGGGTCGCCGCCGCCGAACTGGGGCACGGGCACGTTGATGCGCTCATAGTTCTCCTCGAGGTAGATCTTCACGTCTTCCTCCAGCTCCATCCGAGTGCGGGCCTGGGAGGACAGGGAGTCCTCGTAGAGAACGCCACAGTGGAAGAAGTTGTCCCGGGCCAGCTGGGCAAGGTGGGGGGAGAGACAGACAGACTGGTCATACGGCCATCCCGCCTACCCCATCCTGTCACGACCCCTGAGGCCTGGGCAAGCAGGAAGTGTGGGACCGCGAGACCCATTTCACAGATGGAGAAACCGAGGACCACGGGGAGTCAGGGAGGGTTGAGCGGGATCTGCCAGGTCCCTGAGCGGACAACCTCTCTGGCCCTCTGTTTCCCCATTTGTGAAACGAGGTGATCCATCAGGCTTCTTCTGGCCTCTGGGTCCAGGATCTGTGACTGAAATGGATGGATGGGCAGGGGTAGGACCCAGCCACCATGCGCCCTCCACAGCGGGGCAGACACCCAAGCAAGAGCCTGGAGTGGAGGGCCCTCAAGGGCAAACATGGGAGGCCTGGATTGAATAGGCCGGGTGCCCAGGAGGGAGGAGAGTCGCTCAGAGGCAAGCAGCTGCGTGAAGATTCTGAAGGCCCTGCTACAGCCAACCTCAGGCCCAACCTCACTCAAGTCCCACCACCTTTCCCCGGACCCCGGGCCCCACGCCCCATGGGTAACACTGTGCCTCTATCTGAATAGCCAGTCTAACCGCTCCATCAAAAGGGCAGGGGGGCTGTGGGACCTGCCTGAGGCCCAGAGACTGAGCAGGTGGGCCCCTCCAGATCTGTGTGCAGACTCCGGGCCGGTCACGGGCAGAATTCCCCTTTCGGTTTCAGTGTACGCTTTCCCAGAGCGTGAATCATCGCGTGTGAATCATCCCGTCCAGGGCACGGACTCGGAGGCTGCTCCCGGGTTCCCCTATTCCCCAGTAGTGGGGTGGGGTAAGGAGGGCACAAGTTGGGGCTGGGAACAGAGGGGACCTCCAGGAGCCAGACAGGGTCCTAAGGGCCACAGGAAAGCGCCCAGGAGAGGGCTCCCATGGGAAAGCAAGAACCAGGAATACGTGGGGAGCTGGCCCTGGAGGGGGGAGATGGGGAGGCAGTGGGGGGGAGGGGGAAGCCAAAAAAAAAAAAAACGGGAAGTCGGCAGGTATGTGGGAGCTGAGGTTTCTAGGGGAAAGTCACATGGAATTCAAAAACTCTTCAGTAATTTCCATCATGGAAAAACTAAGTAACAAAGTTAAAGGCCAACCCGTGAGGGCGGGGGGTCACTTGGGTCACGAATGACTGGCAATTCTCAGCTTCTGTCACTCCGAAATTCCCTGTTCAGTGCACTGACGGTTATTCTTTGGAGCTTTCATTTAACTCCCTTGGTGGCTCGGTCTCCCTCCCCAGATCTGGGCTGATCACAAGGTCACTGTGACCATGACCAGTCCTCCCGCCCAGCTTCATGCCCTCCCTTGGCTGTGTGAGTAGATAACGGGGTGCCGTCACAGGCAGAGGCCACTCCTTGCAGAAGGTGGGGCTGAATCTGTCCATTAACTGGCTCTCCACCTTCCTTACTCTGTAATCCAAACCAACGTCCAAGGAACGGGATTCCTTAAGGGCGCACGGTCCAGCTCCAGGGGGATCGCAGAGTTCTGATTTCTGCTGGATCTGAGCTTCCGGTGATAACACTCCAGGCTAATACTGTGGGAAGGGGCGGTGGATTCCAATCCCGGCTTGCCCACCACTAACTGTGCTCCTGGGAGGGCTCCTGGGTGCATCTGAAGACGTGGCTAAGGACACTCTACCAGGGTCCGCGGGGGTCAAGAGAACGGGGCTCCAGTCCGGTCTCCGGGACCAGGCAAGCGGCCGGCATGAGCCCAAGGAGGCCCCATGGAGGGAGGATGCAGGTCTTGGCTAGGCATTCGCTCCCACCTGGGGGCAGGTCACCTGCCGTCCCCTCTCGTCACAAGCCCTAAGCACCTGGCTCTCAACTGCCCACGCTCACCCTCCTGCCAGCTCCTGTCTTTCCCTGAGCCCCCTGCCTCCCTCCCGCCTGGCCTTGCCTGTGTGGCCTCACCTGTGCGAGGAAGAAGTATCTGTAGATGTAGACGGAGGCGAACACGAGGCCCATGAGCAAGACGACCATGCCCATCGACAGGTAGCACACGCCGCCCACAGAGCCCCCCTTCTTGTAGCGGTGGTGGGGGGGCCGCTCCTCCTGTGGACAGCAGTGCCGGGTCAGCCAGATGGTGGTCCCACACCTCTGGGAAACCTCCCAGCCCCTTCCCCAGAGTGAGACCTCCCCTGGCTGGCTGGGAGTGAGCCTTGGGATGAAGGGGAGGGGGAGAATGGTGCTGGGGACAAATAGAGCGTCATCTGGAAGGGAGGCCCCGCCGCTCGCCAGGGTCTCCCCGTCTTCCTCCCAGGTAAAGAGAAACTGAGACCCACGTCAAAGGCATACAGAATGACCCACTGGGATTAGGCAGGGACATTTGTATTATCCATGCCATTAGTACTCTTTATGATGCCAGCTGTGACCACCATATATATTCTTCAGCACAGAATGGGGGAAGCACAGACGTGGCCGTAATAACTGCACCGGACCTAGGAACCTATAGGAAATGGGGTACACTGGGCAGGCTGGGAGGCAGGGAAGGTTTCTGACCCACCCGAAGGCTGGGGTGCACCGGGTGGACTGGACCTGGGGCAGTGGGAGGGGCCTGCTGAGCTCCAGCCAGAAGGCCATGGCAGGGAGTGGTCACCGGCTGATGGAGACAGAGGTTCCAGGACGCCCACGGGGTCTGGGCACAGCAGCCCCGAGCCTGCGATCCATGCCGG
This sequence comes from Paguma larvata, assembly GCA_030068075.1. Classification (NCBI taxonomy): domain Eukaryota; kingdom Metazoa; phylum Chordata; class Mammalia; order Carnivora; family Viverridae; genus Paguma; species Paguma larvata. The sequence goes on from CM057825.1 coordinate 8,610,539, forward strand.
CCACAGCTCAGCTGCGGCCCCACACAGGCGCCGGGCTGGCAGTGTCAAGCCGGCTGTCAGGACTGAAGCCTGAAGGCGGAAGTCTGGAGGCTCCTGGAAGCCAGAGTGCTTCTGCCAGGAGGGAAACGTGGCCACAGTGGCAGCAGCTGCCATCGGGGAGGCCAGGGCGGGAGGCTCCTGGAAAAAACCTGCTCTGGGGAGCCAGACGTGGGCTCAGGACGGGAGCCGCAGGTCTGCCAAGAGGCAGCAAGTTCAACTGACTGAACTTCAGGGCACACGTGTCTGGGCTGGTGGGTGAAGGTGTGTGGGTAGATCTCAGTGGTACTGCTTTACCCGGAGCACTGGCCTGAGAGTCTAAGGAGTCAGGCTCTGAACGAGCCTTGGCCATCTCTCTCGTCCTTCCTCGCACCCCTGCCCCAACCCAGGCCCTCACCCGCCCTGGGGGATGTTGCAGAAGCCCAGGCCTGTCTCTGCCGCCACTGTCCACCATTCAAACCCTCCTCCGTGGTGTCCGGACACAGTCAGGGTGACGCCGGAGTCCAGGCCCAAGGACTCCCCGCCCTCCAGGCGCGGAGGCGGTGTGGGGGAAGGGAAGGAGCTTGCCTCCACGCGTGCATACACGCCATGTGAGCCTCGAACTGTCTGCTTAGCCCTCTTCGTGCCATGTTTCCTTTCTCCCTTTACGCTGGGGGGCTGGGGACACAGGGCAGGTCCGAGTTACCCTGGAGAAGCCCTTATCTCTTAGCCCAGCACAGGGGGCCTGGCCGGGTGGGGGTGGGGCACGGGGTCTGTTGGGATGCTCAGATCCCAATCTGAGGCCCCCTGGCTTACGGCATACAGGGCGTGGGGCCCAGGCCTCAGGGAGTGGAGCCGAGAACCACCGGAGGGGCAAATGGCTCCCTGCTTGGGGCTCTCCCCCACACGCTCGAAGCCCAGGAAAAGGACAAAAATACCACGAGGACCCTCCCCCTCACTGGGCACATCCATCACCAGACCAGCTGGCCCCCAGCCTCTACACCATGGGACAGACACAGGACAGAGGGGTGCCCGGGCCAGGGAAACACCGCAGCATGCATGCCCTCCAGGGAGGTCGCCCGGCAGGGGTGCAAGGTCAAACCCATTGTGCCAAACTCACTAGCTGAGCCCATCTGCAGGCCTGGGGACTCTCCCCACCACAGCCCTGCTGCAGGGGTCCTGTGATCAAGACCAGAGAGGTAAATTCATGAGACCACCCACCTGGCTGGCATCTCCTCCACACGCTGGGGTATCCTAACCAAGGTCCCACGGGGGCCAGGGGATTCTAATGGTTCTGACTTTTTACGGGCTCCCAGGAGCAGCACAGGACGGGGCAGCCTGACAGCCAAAGTGTCAGTGTCCCATGAGGAACAAGCCACCCCAGGGGCTTCTGTGGAGGAGGTGGTGACCTCTCTGCTCCCTCTCCAACGCCCAACCCACGAGACAGGTCAGGCTGCTGTGCCAGCTGGGATCCTGCCCTGGGGGCTGGACGTTCACATGCAGTGGGGTGAGCGGTGACCCCAAGTTGAGAGAGGCCTCGGCAGGGGCACGGGGATCCCCGTGAGGGAAGTGTGAAGAGGCAGGGACTGAAGGAGACAGAGAACCTGAAAGCCCTTTGTCAAGGATGAAGAATCTGCTAGATAAAAATAGCAGGTCTTTATCAGCGGGAACTTTCCTTCTCAGGGCCAACGCCACGGACAGCTGTTGAGGCTGCACCCTGGCCACGCTTTCAGAGAGGCAAGCTTGTGAGAACTGCTTTTAAAAAGAACAAAACAAAACAAAGTCAACAGGCCACGAGAGCCGGAGGGCCTGCTCCACAAATGAAGTTCACAGACAAGCAGCCCTTCTTAGCCTTTCTGCTTCTGGCTGGGTCAGGAGTTTATAAAGTGCCTGCGGCCTGGGGGTGATGGCTGAGAAGAACGCGGCCTCCATCAGGCCCCCTGGATACCACTCTGCGGGCGTCACTGTGAAGCTTTCCTAGGTGTGTAGTGGACATACCCCTCACGGGTCTGGGGCCGACACGGAGCTCCCCAGCCCACACCCCTCCCGCCTGCAGGGCCCGAACCCCAGAAACATCATGGCTGAGCAGCAGGCAGGAAGGGAAAGCAGAACCAGAGCGTGCCAGGAAAGCAGACTGGAAGCCATGGATGTCCCTGCTTCGAGACAAAAGGCACTTCAGACGTCAAGCCCCACGCAGGAGGAAGGGCCCCCAAGCCCTGCCCCGCAGCTGCGCCATTGCATTACTGGGCCCCACACTCGGCGACAGAGAACCTGGAGATTCCTGGCCGTCCAGCTCAGCCAGCAGGACTGTGGAGAAGCCTCTGCTTCACTTGGCATGCTGGAGACCCAGGAAAATGCTGCCCCTCGAGTGGGGCCGCCAGGCAGTTGGGGGGCTTCCATTTGGAAAGTGGAAAAACATTGCCTACTGTTTCCAAGGCAACTGGGCTTTCTGAGCAAAGTGCTTTGCTGTGCAGTCGCGTGGGGCACGTGAGCCAGCCGTCCGGGGACCTGGAGGGGCCCGCCCGGGCCTCCCCAGCCCGCGGCACTGAGGCCTGCGAGGGCGCTCATTAAAAGATTTAGCAAAGCCTGGACCGCAGCGGTCAAGGGGAACCCAGCCAACTGGAGCATTAACTCAGCGGACTCCCATGACTCCTGGAGATCCCCCCAGCTAGAGTCTCTCGGTAACAATGTCCAAATTAACTGCAAGCAGATTAAACTACAACCGCAGGCTGCAGGGAGGAGGCTGGCAGGGGACCCAGAAATGCACTTGCTGTAGCCCAGGCTGACAGCTGGAGGGGGAGGGGCTCCTGCCGGCCTCCTCCAGATCATTCTCCCTCAGCATCTTTCTTTCCTAGGCTCTAGACCACAGATTCAAGGGCACCAGTGCGTGTGTGTGTGAGAGAGAGAGGGAGAGACAGAGAGACAGAGAGACCTAGTGAAGGTGGGGGGAGTGGGCAAATGCCCACTGTCCACTGAGCACAGAGACTTCTGTTTAATGTACAAAGCCACAGGGACGCACGGACTCGCTCTCAGTGGAACCGCATTCCTGTCGTGTGGCTCGGCAGCGCGGGCACACGCCGGGCGAGCAGGCACAGCGTGGACCCCTGCACCACCCTCTGCTTTGCTTGGCCAGGCTGGGCCATTCGCTCCTCGATTCCGTTCCTGACGGTCAAGATGAGACTCCGGAGAACAAAGACTCGGAACGATGAGAAGCAAAGCTGGCTGCTGGCAGAGCTCTCCTGGGGGAGAGAGAACTTGGAGAGTGTATGTGTTGGGGGACGGCCAGCCTGCGCTTCCGTGATTTTACCATAAACATTTTTTTTTCTAAGAGGAACTCATCCTCCCTGGCGGTGCTGACAGCCTTGAAACATGCAAGGACCGGCCCAGAAAAGCGAATCGAAAAGAGAGGGAAATAGAGAGGGAAGAGAAAAGCCACTGCGGCGTGTCCCCAAAAGCCAAAGCCTCTCTGGGAAGGCCCAGGGAGGACCACGAAGGGGACTGAAGCCCCCCCCCTCCGCGAGACAGGACCACGACCAGGGCCAGGGCCACCTGTCCACAACGGTCCTTCAGCCCAGTCAGCAGGGCCAGCGAGTACTGGGGCACTGGGGCAGGAAGAGTCCACCAGATCCGCCCTCCAGGCTGGCAGGGGACCCTCCCCCAACCACTCCCGGAGCCCCAGCTCCCTCCTGCCAAGGGCCTGAGGCCAGGCCTAGGAAAGTGAAATCTGATCCCCAGGTATGCAGCCGGGGGGGAGGGGGCGACCCAGGAGCCATTAATCAAAGGCAAGGCCAAGTAGACAATTACCGGCTAAGAAGATGGTATCAATCAGCTAAGAAGATGGTATCGGGACATGTCTCTCTTCTCTTGCGGCATCCCCAGTCCATTTGCAGGCCCCCAGCCCAGTCCCATCTGTACACGCCCACACCTGGCTGCGCGTGTGTGCACGCGTGTGTGCACACGTGTGCGCTCGGGCACAGGCAGATGGAGAGGAGAGGAGAGCTAGGCTGAGAGGTGCAGGCCTGGCCAGAGGGTGCTAAGAGGGGGTGCTTCCCACTTTCCAAGCTGGCTTCCGGCCAGTCGCCCATCAGCGCAGGCTTCTCATTATCTCACAGGCAAGCGCCAAGTGGGGGGGGGGTGGGCAGCTGGAGGCCCAGCTGGGCCCCCACCCCCATCCCTTCCCGGCCCACTGAGGCACTTCCTTCCAGCAGCAGGTCTGGGGACAGAATCCTCCTTGTGTTTCAGCTTTCGCTCAGAAGCAGTGGGAGCCCTGCTGGGGGGGTGCTGCGGAGGCCCTGCCCTGGCCCCACACAGGTGGACGCTTTGATCTAACGGTCACGGGGGAGCTCACAGCTGAGGACGTTCACAAACTCATCTGTTCACCCAATGATCCTTCTAGAGCTTCAAATCTGATTCCGGAGTCCAGTTCAGTAACCAAGGAGGGTTCTCGGGTCACCCTCAGCCAGAGGAAAACCTACAAAGCCCCCTGCATCCCCATCAGCATGGGGCAAACCTCAAATGCCTCTGTCTTGATAAAGCAGATGGCCGGGAGGATGGCTGAGCCTCCCAGCCTGCCTGCCTGTCCCACCCACCTTCTCCTTCTAATAAGTGGTACCCTTATCACGGGGCGGCCCTGTGTCTGAATGCTGGGTGCCTGCTGTGCTCACTGCCGGAGGCAGGAGACGGGGGCTGGATCCACACCCCGGCTATTGGATGTGAGAAGTGTGCCCGGTGGCCAGCCGAGGGCACACTGGGCTCAGAGCGGTGAACTCTCTTCCCGGCTCCAGTTCCAGCAGGCAACTGGCAGAACCAACAGGCAACATCCGAGGCCCCCTCAGGGCCTCGGGAAGCTGTGATAGTTTACTGCTCTGCACTTCTGTCCTAGCGGTGGGGGGATTTTCATCCTCCTCCGGGGCCCCCAGTGCTCCTCTTTGCCAGTGAAGACAGCTAGGGCACCTGCCCAGCTAACAAGGCTGGGGAGAGGAGGCTGGCTCAGCAGGCGCAAGGCCATTCCAAACAGCACCAGGAAGATGTTGATATTTCCACTTCGCACTGGGTGAGGGGGAAGGGGATGCCGATTTCGGAGCCGGAAGCTGGTTGTCGGTTACTGCCAGGGTGAGGCTGGCACCTGCCGCCCAGCCTGACACCATCAGGAGGCTGCCGCTGGAGAAGCTGCCCCTCCCGTGAAAGCTGGTGGACCTTCTCAGAGTCTGAATTACATCCTCCTACTGTCTGGCTGGTTTCCCCTTCCGCTTGAATCCTGTAGGTCTCAGAAGCAGGGTCCTGAATTTCAGGCCTGAGCCGGGCAGCAGGCCCTGGGAGAAGAAAGGGGCCATCGAGGTCCCATCCTGCTCCCTCCCTGGGCTGAGAGGAGAGGAGGAGACAGTTTCCCTGGTGAAGGGAGGGAGGAAAGAAGCTTGAAGAGACCCTTGCAAACTTTTAAAGCTTGCAGACCAGGGAATGCTCCCTGCCCATCTAAACATCGGATGAAAATGGAGTCGCTCTGTTTGGGGGTGCAGAGCAATCCCCCCAACCCAGCCCAGGCGGTCTAGGATGATGCAGTGACCGCACCAGGGCAGGGGAGCTGGCCTGAGACTGCTCGGAGCATTCCATACTCGGGGTCTCTGTTGGGGCTGTGACACCCACCCCTAGGCCCCCTCTCCAGCGTCCCCTCTAGCAGGGCCCGGGGCCCAGGTTTTCCCCCAGGCAGCCCCGGGAATACTCCAGGCAGGGTTGAGTCTGAGCCACAAAACTTGGGGAGGGACCTTGCACTCAGGCAGAGTCCTCAGAAGCCAGCAGGGGGATGAGAAGAGGAGTGGACAAAGACTTCGGAAGTCCGGTCTCGACGGGACTGCTTGGTGAGACCGCGGCAGCGGATGGCTACGTGGACACCTTTGCCGGGGCACAGTACAGCCTGGCTGGACCAGCTCTCCCTCCCGTTGCCTCCCTGCCCGCCACGCGTCCTGCCCTCTCCGGGTCAGACTCCACGCAGCTCAGACAGTTTTCCACTGGCGGAAATGCCTTCTCTCCCCCAGGCAGGAGGGAAGGAGGAGGAGGGGGAGGACGCTGGAGGGGGCGGGGTGCACGGAGGCCCGCCCCCACAAAGAGCCTCCAGGATGCGGGAGGGCACCGGGGCAGTGGGGGAGCCTCCCCGCGGGATGGAGGGAGCTGCTCAGAGCGAGAGCCGGGGAGAGGAAGGAAGCCAGGAGCAGGGAGACCCGGACGGCATGGAGCGGGGGGGATCAGGGCGGCTGGCCTCAGAATTTCGAACCCCGAGCCTCAAACCTCGAATCCCGGACGTGCAGCCGGGCCGGTTCTGGTTTATTTCCATTTCATCACTCTCTGGCCCACCAATTCAGGTGCAGACCAGGAACACATTCCCCGCTCCCCCCCACCCGCAGCACCCCCCATTAGGAACGAAATCAACAGCCTTTCCCCCTTCGTTGGCATCAGACTCCTTCCCCCCCACCCCGCCATTCCCCACCAATCATGACCCACCCCCACTTCGGGGAAACCTCGTCCAACCCCCCTCCCATCCCCCACCGGGGGACTCGACTCTCGGCCCCTCCTCGTTGATTAGAACCAGACGCTTACCCCCCACCAACATTCTTCCAACTTATTTCTATCAGCTCCTTCCCCTGTCTTGGGGCCAGCCGCTTAGCCCCTCCACTTTGGGAAAAGACCTCGAGCGCTTCCTCCCCCCCCTTGGGGGCCAGCGACTCGGACCCCTCCCACTCTCTGGACTTTTGCCTTCGGCTGCAGCTTTAAGAGAGGACCAAGCCCCCTCCCCACTCTCGGGTGAATGGGCCATTCCGGACCCTCACTCCGCACCGATCACGGCTCCGGGACCTCCAGGCGCCTCGAGCAGTTCCCGGGGCCGGCGGGGCGCGCCTCGACCCCCCGAACCCTCTTACCCGAGCCGGCGTCAGCAGGATCTCAGCGGCCGGGGCCCGCGCTGCGGCCGACGCAGACGCCGACGCCGAAGCCTTGTCGGCCTTGTCGCCCTTGATGCCGGCCACGGCGGGCTGGAAGCTGATCTTCACCATGGCTGCGCCCGGCCGCGCGTCCGCCCTGCAGGCTCTGCCCGTGCAGCCTCTATGCGTGCAGCCGTCTCTCTGCGCTCTGCAAGCACCGGAAGTTTGGACGGTGTTCACGTCCCTTTCCCTAACCCCGCCCCTAGTCCGCCCCGCCCCGCCCCGCCCCCCACAGGAGGGTCTTGGCGCCGGCCGCGCCTGCGCCCCCTTCCAGCCCCTGGGGCGCGCAGTGACCCCTGCCGGGCGCACTGCTCCGATCGTGGGAGGGCCGAGGTTTATTCGCACACTCACTCATTCACTCTCTCAGTCATTCGCTCGCTCACTCGCTCGCTCACTCACTCCATTCATCCATCCATCCAATCACGTATAGACTCAGCCCCTTTCGCAGACTTTTTCCTTCTAGCTTGCTCTCCAAGACCAGCATCCCCATAACACAGCTATTGTTCTGGTTTGCCCGGCAACTGCAGCTTCTAGAGAAATTCCCCATCGCCCCTCCTCCATTTCATACCCTCCTCTTTGGAAACACTGGATGCCCTCGCTGCATCTGCCGCCTCTGCTCCCCACCTGTCCTGACCCAGGAGGAGGCTTCAAGGCCAAGTGCCTAACTGCCGGCCTGCATCCTGCATCCATCCACGTCTCTTTCAGTCTCCATCATCCTTTTAACTTCATTTTTCATTCCTGTAGAACCTTCCTGAGGGCCTCTGGGGATGCGTGCTAAGGATGCTTGCAGTAGAGACATGAGGGCAGCTTGCAGCCTCGGGTAGTGAGTGCCAAGCCCTGTTGCCCTTTTCTCCCCTCTCCGGGAGGATCTAGTGTGGTACGAGGCTCTGCGGGTTGGGCGTCTGGAGGCTCGAGTGATTGCAAAGCATCACTGGTATTGTGTAAGACCAGGGGCTTGTGTTACTGGGGCATCTCTTGTCACCCGAGCCCTGGCTCTTTCCTTACTGTCCCTGGTCCAGACTGGACTAGAGACAACACCCAGCAACACACATACACACAGCCTTGGGCTGGACGCTGGCTTTTGGTTCACCTTTTGGGGTGGCAGGGGAAGTCAGGGGAGTCTGAAAGCTTGTTGAGGACAGTTCGAAGTCCTCCACCGACCCCTCCTACCTGTCAGGTCTTGAGTGGCTGCGTTGAGCCCTGGGTACCCACATCCCAGACTCCACCATCCTGATGAGCGTGATGGAAAATTTGATATATTTACATATATGAAAATATCATGTATGAAATAAAGAGGCAGATGTCAAATGGGAAACATTCTAGTTATTTCTGATAGGTGTCAGGGAGGCTGAGAAATGTCCTTTTAACTAGGCAGCAATGAGCTCGGTGAATTTCTATTACTAAAGAAGAAAAACAGAGGAAAGAAGGGAATCAGCAGTTCCTGCTGAAAGGATTCATGAGAAAACAATAAGAGTTCAGAGTATTAAAAAACTGATTTTAGGGGCCCCTGTCTGGCTCAGTCAGAGGAGCGTGTATTGGGTGTAGAGATTACTAGAAGAAAGTAAACCAAATCTTAAAAAATTAATAATATAAGAAATAAAAATAAAGCAAATGACTTAAGTACTGAACCTAGGGAGGGAACCACAAAACAAATCTGAAGAGAAGAAAGGAAATAAATTAATAGAAAAATGGAAGAACTGATAAGAATATATATTGTTTCCCCTTTTGATGAACTATCTCCCCCTGCCCAGCTTTATGGAGGTATAACTAACGAAAATTGTACGTACTTCAGGTGTACAGTGTGACGGTTTGACATGTGTATACGTTGTGAAGTGATCACTATAATCAAGTTAATCAACACATCCACCACCTTATGTTGTTGCCATTTCGTCTCTGTGCGATGAGACCATTTGAGATCTACTCCATTAGCGAGTTTAAAGTAGACGACACAGTATGACTAACTAGTCTCCACACTTGACCAGCTCCCACCCCCCAGCCTGTGGTAACCACCATTCTACTCTTTGGTTCTATGAGTTTGACTCTGTCGGATTCCACAGTTAATGAGATCATACAGTGTTTGTCTTTCTCTGTCTGGTTTATTTCACTTAACATGATTGACTTCCAGGTTCATCCATGTTGTCAGAGATGTCAAGGTTTTCTTCTTTTTTATGGCTGGACAGCATTCCATTATATAGTTTTCCTTATCCATTGATCCATCGACGGACACTTGGGTTGTTCCCACGTCTTGGCTATTGTGAGTGAGGTTGCACGGAACACAGGAATGCAGATTTAGTTTTGAGATATTGATTTCATTTCCTTTGGATATATACCCAGTAGTGGAATTGTTCAGTCATGCAGGAGGTCTATTTTTTATTTTCTGAGGAATTTCCATAGTGTTTTCCATAATTGCTATACCTGATGAGTATATGAAGAGACAGTTCTTCTGGAAAAATCAGTGGAAAGAGACAAATCTATAGAGAATCCTATTAATAACTAAGAGAGAAAATATTTATTCAGTGAGAAAGATATAACTATAAGTTGGATGTTATAAATTATAAATTATTTTATATACAATCATATCTAATAAACATAAATATTTTGAAGTAGATGAGTTTATGGGAACGTGTAAATGGCCAACATGAACTAAAGAAGAATTAGAGTATCATAATGTCCTATAATCAAGGAAACTATTGAAGAAAGTTCTTGAAGAAATTATCTAAAAAAATGGTCTGAACAGGCAGACCACTTAACTAGAGAGTTCTTTCATAATGAAGGAATGGCTAATTCTGTGGATGCTTCCATTTATTTTAGGCATAGATGATATATTCTGACACAAAAATCTGACACAATAAACAAGAAAAATATAATTTTAGTTGTGAATATACAAAAATATATAAATATACAAAAATGCAAAAGTACATGAGGAGGGCAGTGAGTGCCATCAAGTAGACCTTCTCCCAAGAAGAAAGACCCGGATTTCATTTTTGAAAATCTATTTGAGGAGAAATTGCTCTGGAAAATAATGCTTAAAAGTAACAGCTATTCAAACGTGAAAAGTGTAGAAAAGCTGAAGAAAATAAAACGATTACGACAAAACCCACAACAACCACGGTTAATACTTTACTATTTTTCATCCATTATTTTTTACTCCCTACAACAAAGAATTATCCAGTCTAAAATACCAATAGTGCCGAGGTTGAGAAACCCTGATTAATGTCTTGCTTTTTGTCTCTTTAAAATAATTTCAGGGGCACCTGGGTGGCTCAGTCAATTAAGTGACGGACTCTTGGTTTTGGCTCAGGTCATGATCACAGAGTTTGTTGTGTATTGGGCTCTGTGTGGACAGTGCAGAGCCTCTTTGGGACTCTCTCTCTCTCTCTTTTTCCCTTTCCCACTCGTTCTCTCTCTCTCAGCCTCTCCCCCACTTGTGTGTGCTCTCTCTCAAGTTAAATAAATAAACTTAAAAAAAGAAGTTGTTAAAAAAAAAATGATGTCATTGTTTTCTCAGAGATAGGCAGAATCCCCCCACCCCACCTCGCCCACCTTCCCCAGAACCTGTGAATTTGTCACCTTACGTGGTGAAAGGAACTTCGCAGAAATACCTCGGGTAGGAACCTGAAGACAGGGAGTGCATCCTGGATTATCTACGTGGTTCCACTCTCATCAAAGGAGCCCTTAGAATCCGGAACTTTCTCTGGCTCCAGTGAGACGGGTGTGGCAGAAGAATTCAGACCAACTGGAAGCATGGAAAGGCAGGCATACTGTCGCTGGTTGAAGATGGGGCAGGGACGATGTGACAAGAATGCAGGTGTCCTTCAGGTGCAGAGAGAGACTCCCAGCTGAGGGCAAGAAGACGGGGACCTCGGCCCAGCCACCAAGCAGAACCGGAACCGAATTCTGCCAACGACCTGAATGAGGCTGGGGAATGCCTTCCCCCCTCCCCGGCCAGAGCCTCCAGAGTTGGAGCTCCAGCTGGCCGGCACCTTGCTTTTGACCTTGTGAGCCCTTGAGCAGAGCAAACAGCAGAGCCCACCTGCACTGTCGACCAACAGAACTGAGACGGCGAACTGTGTGATAATTCATGCTAAATTCATGATAATGTTGCCACAGCAGTAGAAAGCGAACACACCTCGTGTGATTAACAACTCCGTCGCACTCACACACATCGGTGCATGCAGGTCTTTGTCCCCATCTCATGAGCTTTTTATGTCACCCGCTTCCTCTCTGGAAATGTGTTTTATCAATGTATCATGAGAAGCGGCTATACCTGGCTCTTCCTAACATTTAGTGAAATCACATAAAACGTACCCTTTAAATTGAGAAGTAAAAACAAATACTTTGCTATCATAATAATTTGTCAATTTTTTTCATGAACATTATTTAAAGTGCCAGATATTTGCTAATTATGTCCTTTTTAAAAAGAATGACCTGTTTTCTAATGATTTCTGCCTTAAAAATTAATTTCCTTCTCTTTTCTTCATGTGTATTCTGTTCTTCTTTTCCTATTTATTTTTTTTTAAATTGCAACTGAGGATGAACTTTCTTTTTCTGATGTTCGGATAAGGAGAAATAGGTAATATCATTTCGTAGGTATTAATGACTAAATCGTAATAGTAAGCTTGGGGCGCCTGGGCGGCTCAATCAGTTGAGCCCCTGACTTCAGCTCAGGTCGTGATCTCACGGTTTGTGAATTGGAGCCCTACGTCCGGCTCTGTGCTGACAGCCCAGAGCCTGGAGCCTGCGTCTGATTCTGTGTCTCCCTCTCTCTCTGCCCCTCCCCCGCTTGTGCTCTGTCTCTCAAAAATAAATAAATATTAAAAAAATAAAATAAACCATAATATTAGGCTTAAACGAGATAACAAACAGCAGAGAACCTGGAAACACTGTAACTCAAATAACTTCCTGCCGCTGGCTGGGACGTTTCCAGGTTTTCCCGGTCGTAAACCGTGCCCTAGCCCTCATCCTCCACTCTTCCCAAAGGCATCTTGCTGCCAGCCCGCCAGCACGGCTGCTACTGCTTCTTCCTTCCTGCGGTGTCCGCGAAAGGGGGTACTTTTTTTTTTTCCATTTAAATAATTAAAAGAAAAGAGTAACCTTGCTTATCTGGATTTTCCAGACTACGGCTCAGAAAATAAAAATATCACTTGGAATACAAATCCGAAATCGCTTTTAGGGAGGGCACTTGGGTGGCTCAGTCGGGTGAGCGTCAGACTCTTGGTTTTGGCTCAGATCGTGATTTCACGTGAGTTCCTGAGTTTGAGCCCCGCGTGGGGCTCCGTGCTGACGGCGTGGAGCCTGCTTGGGATTCTGTCTCCCTCTCTCTCTGCCCCTCCTCTGCTCGCTCTCTAACTCTGTCTCTCAAAAATAAATACATACACATTAAAAAAAATAGATTTCGAGGCAAGTCGTTTTTACCCATTGTATCACATGATATCGGAGACTTCGTTTTCAATAAAAATTTACTTAAAATGGAGATACTTTATTTTTCTGAGGATAAATTCAATACGTGCCCACTGCAGAAATGTTAGACAATATAGAAAGTCAACTGTACTGGTTAGCCAGGGCTGCCGTAAGAAAGTCCCACAGACCGAGTAGCTCAAATGACGGAAATGTAAGGTCTCACAGTTTTTGAGGCTAGAAGTTAAGGTCACACCGATGCTGTAGACGGCTCCTTCGGAGGCCATGAAGGGCAGTGCGGCCCAGGCCCCGCCCCTGGCTTCTGCTGGTTTCCTGGTCATCTCTGGGGCTCCTTGGCATGTAGAGCATCACCCTGATGTCTGCCTTCATGCTCACCTGGTGTTCCCCGTGTGTGTGTGTGTGTGTGTGTGTGTGTGTGTGTGTGTCCGAATTCCCCCTTTGTGTAAGGACACCTTTTATACTGGGTCAGGGCCATCCCAATGACCTCATCTTAACTAATTACATTGGCATCGACTCTATTTTCAAATAAGGTCAAGGTCTAAGGTCCCGTGAGGCTCAGGACTTCAACATCGGAATTTTATCGCCCTTCCCTGGGATGACTGCTGGTGCTGCCGTCACTCCGCAGTCGGTGTATCTTTTTCCAGGTTTGCTCTACAGGCCCGCGAACACACGCGAAGTTTATTTGGTAAAACACGGAATTCTAGTTTTCTCATTTGCTTTTTTTCACTGAACGAAATGTTCTGAACACCTTTCCGTGTCGCCAAACACAGATGATATTTTAATGGGTGTATCGAGTTCGGTGCTTCGGTGAGGCATGTTTTACGGATCGAAGGATATTTATTGGCTTGTCCAAACGTTGGCTCTTACAAGCACTGCAGCCATGAAGATTCTGGAACGCAGACTGCTCTCTCGATTCCTAGCTGGCTATTTTCTGAAGATGAATGGCCACAAGTGGGTCTGCTGGTTTAAAACGGCCCGTGTCTTGCAAAATATTTGGACACAAAGTGACAACCTGCCCTCCAGAAACGCTGTGACCCTTTACACTCCAGCTGCCTGAGCACGTCCTCTTCCGTACCTGCTTCTCCCCAGCCTTCCAGCTTCAGCGAGGACAGCTCCGTTCTAGCCGCTGAGGTCAAATCTTTTTTTTTTTTAATTTAGTTTTAATGTTTACTTATTTTTGAGAGAAAGAGACAGAGTGTGAGTGGGGGAGGGGCAGAGAGAGAGAGGGAAGACACAGAATCTGAAGCAGGCTCCAGGCTCCCAGCTGTCAGCCCAGAGCCCCATATGGGGCTCTAACTCTTCAGCGGCAGGATCATGACATGAGCCGAAGTTGGACACTTAACCCACTGAGTCACCCAGGCCCCCCTGAGGTCAAATCTTGAAGCCCTCCTTGTTGCCTTTTGGCCTCACACCTCGCACTGAATCTATCAGCAGATTCCCCGAGCTCTGTCTCCAAAGTCTATCCAGTCCGACCACTTCTCCCACCTTGGGTCCGTGCCATCTTCTCTCCTGGACCGTCTCCCTGGTTTCTCACCTTGACCTGGGCAGGGTCTGCCCCGCCCCCGCAAAGTCTGTTCTCCTCACAGCCGCCAGAGGGCGCACCTGAAAACGCAACTCAGACCCTGCCCCGCCTCTTCTGGGACTTCCCTGTTCGTTCAGAATAGACCGCATCGCTCCTACCCCGGGGGCGGGGAGGGCGGACGGGCTCCAGACCCTGGTCCGTGAGGCCCTGCCTGTGTCCTTTCCCCGTTTTCCCATTCCTGTGTTTATCTCGTAAAAAAAACAGAGAAGACTCCTTTGTAGATCAAGATTATTAGCTCCGTCCACCAGAAGTCCCTGGTATTTTTCCACCTCGACATCTGCCTCTTATTGTATTCATGGACTGTCGCGATATGTAAATCCGTCACATTTTCCATTAGGATTTCTTCCTCGCCTGTACACTTAGAAAGCCTCTCTCCTCTTTAGACTTCTAGATTCACCAATATTTCCTCCTAGCATTGTTATAGCTCGAACATCGAAATCATTAGTCACTACTTTTTTTTTTTTTTAATAAAGTTCTTGACAGTCGTAACGTATTGGCTTGTCAAGGCAAATTTTAGAACGAATGTTCTTAGTTGTCTGCAAAAACCTACTGGGGTTTTTGTTGGGAGCTGCTCTAATTTGGGGGAGAGCGCACCTTCCTATCCAGGAATTCGGTTGGTCTCTCCATTTACTGTACGTTTTAGGGCCCCCGGTAAAAGTTTGTGCCTTTCTTTACACGAGTCATAAAGGGGATTCCCAGGAATTGTATATTTGTAGTTGCTCTCGTGAAGGAAGTACTTTTGGGGCCAACTCTTTTCCTGGGAACGCCGTCGCAGGCCGGGCTCCCCCTCCTACCCTTGGGATACTTGGAAGGCGTGAGGGCACCAGCGCGGGCGGCGCACTTGGACTCCGAATTCCACCCCCCACCCGCCCCGGGGGTCAGGAGCTGCCGCCTCCGCCGCCCGCCCTGGCGATTCGGTGACGCCGCCTGGTGGCCGCTACCAGCGTGGCGCTTCTGCTACCTTTCAATTCCACCCAAACATCACCTCCCTCCATTTTCCTTCCCGACTAGACTGTTGTCGAGTCACCTCCCATGCAGGAAGGCAAACGATTTTCAACATTTTGGATTCAGCCAAATACGCTTTGGAAGATGAGTATGAAAGAGTCACTCTAAGGCCAAATCGACACTTGAAATAGCAGCTATTTATTTATTCACTCCAAATGTGCTGCTGTGCTGGATCTCATGGGCCAGGCTGCCGGGATTGAAACGTGAACCAGACAGACAAGGGCCCTACTGTTCCCTTGCCTAGTGTATTCTAGTGAAAGGAGACAAAAATGACCAAGTAAATAAATGTGATTCTTTCCAAGAGGAATAAATAATTTGAAGAAAATAAAGCAGGAATAGAGGGGGTGAGGGTGGCCCGCAATGGCCAAGGGTCAGGGCAGGCGAAGAGGTGTCACGGAAGGGCAGGGGAATGAAGAATCCACGCGTGGAGATGCGTCAGCTCGGTATTACTCACTCTCGTCCAATCCAGATTTTCTTTATAGAAGTGGAAATTCAGTTAAAAGTGGAATTGTATATGTCCTCGTTGCCTTGTCCGTTCCTTCAAGTCCGTATTTTACAGTGCCGTCATGTTTCACCCACAAGAAAGAGCGAAGTTCCTATTCGCCCCGTGGAGAAGCGGGGTCTGCAGGCCCAGAAAGTTATTCTTGTTCAGGGAATGTGGGTGTCGGAGCTTTGGCCTGGGTGTGGGAGACATTTCTCTTTTGGCCTTGAGCTGTCTTTCGGGCCGGCTTAATGACATCTCTTTTGGCTGTAAGTATTGTTGTCGGGATAAAAGAGCAAGTCTAGGAATCAATGACACATAGTGTTCTGGGCTAAATGGGGCCCCCCCTTCCCAAGTTGAAGTCCTGACCCCAGTACCTTGGAATGCGATGGCGTTTGGAAACAGGATGTTTGAAGAGGTAATTAAATGAATGCGGTCATCGGGGCGGTCCTCATCCAATATGACCGGAGTCCTTATAAGAAGGGGAAATCAGGACACAGGCACGCACAGAGGACACAGGGAGAGGGCGGCCCCTACGAGCCAAGGTGAGAGGCCTCAATTAGAACCAACACTGACAATAACTTGATCTTGGACTTCCAGCCTCCAGAATTGCGAGAAAGTAATTTTCTACTGCGTCAGCTGGACAATCTACGGTACTTGTTACGACAGCTGTAGCGGACTCATCCGTGTAGATTAATGTTCTCTTTAGAATGAAACTTAGTGGCTCAGTCGGTTAAGCGGCTAAGTGTCCAACTTCGGCTCAGGTCATGAGCTCACGGTTCTGTACTGACAGCTCAGAGCCTGGAACCTGCTTCGGATTCTGTGACTTCCTCTCTCTCTGCCGCTCCCCTGCTCATGCTCTCTCTCTCTCTCTCTCTAAAATAAATACACCTTAAAAATTTAGAATGAAACTTAAAAGAATCAAAATCTGATGGATGAAATGAATGACTTACTGTAAGAAATGTTTGTAAACACGGGCTTAGAAGGTTGGGAGCACCTACACGCTGGGAACCACGAGGGGGGATGCGGTGAAGCCCAAGGAAGCAGAGAGCTGACCGATCCTGCTGGACCCAGGCTGGGGAAGGAATATGTTAGCCGGAGGAAGGTAGGCCGGGGATGCTCGGAGGGCGGGGACCAGGCAGCTTTCAGAAACTCGTTCATTCAGCCAACACCGAGTCGGGGTCACCTACCTGCCGGAAATGGCAGTGAATCAAACCTAAGGAAGGGACGGGTGAGTTGGGGGCAAACGAGACAACAGAGAGATGTCCTGGTGAGTCAGGGAGACGTCATCAGGTTTTTCCCGAATCTGCTGAGATAGTCCCTCAGATCTGCCCTGTCCTCACCCACCCTGCTGCCCTGCTGGACGCTCACCGAACAACCTTCCAGTTTCGAACTGAGCTTTTCAAGTCCCCCGACTGGGCGTTGCCCCCTTCCCCCTCCCCTCCAAGTTTTATTTATCGAGGACTTGCTTTGTGCCAGGCATTAGAGATACACGGTGGGGGAGGGGGGGTTGACAGGGTCTTTGAAAAGGGAGGCTTTATATTCTGGATACGGAGAGAAGTGGGTGGATTCAAGATCGGCTGGAAGTAGAGTCAGAAGGACGTGGAGAAGGACCGGATCCGTGGGGAGGTGGGATCCGTGGGGAGGTGGGAAAGAAAGAGAATCCCCAAGGGTGATTCCTAGGCTGGAGGCCTGAGGAATAGGATGGATGGTGGGGAAATGGAAGGGGAATCTAGAATTTTCTTAGGCATCCGGGGTTTCAGATGCTCTTTATGCATCCAGGAGACATCAAATAGCAGCTTGATATGTGAGCTCTGAGAGCAGGTTGGGCTGGACTTAAAAAACGTGGGTTTCAGCAGCTTCCGGACAGATTTTAAAGTCAAAGGAGAGGTCAAGTCACCCGGGCAAAGGAGCGAGGCCGGGCTAGCTTTTGATGCATTAGGTTTTTATTGTCATTTACATTAAAATACTTTCTCATTTCCCTCGTCATTTCTTTGTCTTCTTTTTTGACACAGGATTATTGTGAAAAGTGTTTTTTAATTCCTAGGTATTCGGGGATTTGAGAGCTGTCTTTATGCAACTGATTTCTAATTTATTTCCATTGTGGTCGGAGAATGTACTCCAAATAACTTAAATACCTTTTCTTTCGGATTTGTTGAGCCTCACTTGGTGATCCCGTATATAGTTGATCTTGACAAAAGTTCCATGTGCACTTGAAAAAAAGGTGTATTTGGTGCAGTTTGGGGTTTTAAGTTCTACAAATGTCGATTACGGCAGGTGGTTGGTAATGTCGTTTGAATCTCCTGTATCCTCCGTAACTTCTTATTTTATTTTATTTTATTATGTTTAAATGTTTATTTATTTTTGAAAAAGAGAGAAAGAGAGAGAGTGAGCAGGAGTGGAGGAGGGGCAGAGAGAGAGGGAGACACAGAATCCGAAGCAGGCTCCAGTCTAAGCTGTCAGCACAGAGCTGGACGTGGGGCTCGAACTCACAAACCACGAGATTATGACCTGAGCTGAAGTCAGACACTTAACCGACTGAGCCACCCAGGCGCTCCTCCTTAGTAACTTTTCAAAAAATTAACTTCAGGGACGCCTGGGTGGCTCAGTCGGTTAAACGTCTGACTCTGGATTTGGGCTCAGGTCATGATCTCATGTTTCATGAGATTGAGCCCTGCATTGGGCTCCTTGCTGAGCGTGGAGCCGGCCTGGGATTCCCTCTCTCTCTTCTCTGTCTGCCCCTCCCCTGCTCTCTCTCTCTCAAAATAAGCGAATAAACATTAAAAAAAATTAACTTCATTTTTAAGAACAGTTTTAGATTTCCAGAAAAATTGTGTGTGAAGGACAGACAGATCCCATGTGCCTCATGTCCCGGTTCCCTCACTACGAACATCTTACGTGGAGATGTGTTATTATCATCGCGCACCCATATGGGGGTATTATTAACTACAGTTCATGCTTTATTTAGATTTCCTTCGTTCTTCGCTAACGTGCCTTTTCTGTTCCAGGATCTCACCCTGGATCCCACATGACAGTACATTTCCTTAGGCTCCTGTTGGTGGTGACAGTTTCTCAGACAGTCCTTGTTTTTGATGACCTTGACAGTTTTGAGGTATTTTGTAGAAAGTCCCGCCCGCTAAGGGATCTGTCCGATGTGCTTGTTTTGGTTAGATGGGGGTTAGGGGCCTGGGGGAGGAGGACCAGAGGGGAAGCACTATTCTTACCATGTCACGTCAGAGATACATATTTTTTTTTAATGTTTATTTTTGAGAGAGAGAGACAGAGCCCGAGTGGAGGAGGGGCAGTGAGAGAGGGAGACACAGAATCCGAAGCAGGATCCAGGCTCTGAGCCATCAGCACAGAGCCTGACGCAGGGCTGGAACCCATGAGCTGCGTGATCATGACCTGAGCTGAAGTCGGACGCTGAACCGACTGAGCCACGAGGCGCCCGTGTCAGAGATCCATTATTATCAACATGACTCACTCCTGTTGATGCCACGATCACCAGGCTGAGGAGATGCTTGTCAGTTTCACCGGGCATCCTGCAATTTACCGGGCGCCCCTCTCCCGGGGTCCTCCCGGCCTCTGCCGAATGTCCCTGTGTCCTCTTCAAAACACATACATTCTTCCCCAGAAGTTGACATCTGATGTACGAATGTTCTCCATGTTTCGAGGGTTTTCTTTTCCGGCCACCGGAACTCTCCGCTCATCACCAAGAGCTTCTTTTTTCTCTCGTGGGAAATAAGCTGGCTTCGGTGACAGCCCAGATCCTTTTGAATTTCCCTGAAGGAATTTTGGCTCCTGTTCCGCGGTCGTCCAGCGCGCCGGTACCGCCATCTGCTTCGGAGAGACTCCTCTCTAACGTTAAAGGGCAAATTCCTTCCAGCTTGGCTATTTGGCGAGCGCGCGTTTGTTTGTCTCGCTGTAATTCCAGAAGGACTCGAAATTTCTGCCCGTGCTGTTGCCTCTCCTTTTCTGTGTTTTCCTGACCTCGGCGAAGCTTTCGAAGTTTGAAGACTTTCCATCTGCGGGCACTGGTTATACTTCGTCTTCCTGCGTGTCCGATTTCCTTCAAAGCGTTTTTGAAATAACGCCTTAACTGAGTGGCATCAATTGGTTTCTTCGAAAGTCCTTCGATTTGTCCAGGAGGTGTCTGTTTGCCCCTGTGTTCCTTGTACCTGGTCCCCAGCCCCGCCAACCGGGCTGTCTTCCCCCGAGGCCACCACCGCAGTACCCCTCCTGAGCGAGGGGTCACCGGATCTGATTTTCTTCAGAGTTTTCTAGCGTCTCACTTAGTTTCACCTGTTCACCAACTCTCCTCTCCTCCTCTTTGGCTTCTTTCCTTTTTTTTTCAGTGAAATCCACCTCGTGCGTCTCTGAAGATTGTTTTCATCCGAAGCATCGTTACCATCGTCCAAAGCTGTTCGCTTTTTCCTTCTGATGTATTTCGAAGGTCGTCCTGGCTGCAGGTCCGTGACCGCGATGTGTTCTGACACGTCTTCTGAAGACCGAAGGTGTCTTGTAACGCTGGCCACCAGCTCCCTTTGCCCTGAATGTTCAGATTTCCCTTTGCTACGTCCTTTTCTGAAAGCCTCTATTTTAAGTCCAAGAGTTGGTGGTTTCCAGCTCCTTATTAATGGTACCCAGGTTTTAAAAAAGACTTTCTTTTTTTAAGAAACATCTTGGAGCCACAGTAAAATTGAGAGGAAGGCACAGACATTTCCATATTCCATCTGCCTCCACTCATGCACAACCTCCCCCCGTTGGCAACGTCCCCCACCGGAGCGGGGCATTTGTCACAGCTGATAAACCTACGTTGACATGTCATCTTCACCCAAAGCCCCCATGGCTTACACAGGCTTCCTCCCTGGTGGTGTACCTTCTGTGAGTTGGGCGAATGTATAATGACATGTATCCATACGTTTTTTTCACAGCCCTGAAGATCCTGGCCATTTTAATAGGCCTATTTTAATTTGTGTTTCTCTGATGACCTATGACATAGGGCATCTTTTCATATGCTTCCTTGCCATTGGAATATTTTCTTTGGTGAGGTGTCTGTGAATAAGGTCTCTGGCCCATTAAAAAATTTTTTAAATCTTTATTTATTGTTGAGAGAGAGAGACAGAGCATGAGCAGGGGAGGAACAAAGAGAGAGGGAGATACAGAATCCGAAGCAGGCTCCAGGCTCTGAGCTGTCAGCACAGAGCCTGACGCGGGGCTCGAACTCACAAACTGTGAGATCATGACCTGAGCCGAAGTCGGACGCTCAACCGACTGAGCCCCCCAGGCGCCCCTCTGGCCCATTTTTAAATCAGGTTGTTTGCTTTCTTACTGTTGAGTTTTAAGAATTCTTTGTATATTTTGAATAGTAGCACTTCGTCGGATGTGTCTTTTGCAAAGATTTCTCCTAGTCTGTGGCTTGTCTTTTCATTCCCTTGATAATGTCACTTGCAGAGCAGAAACTTTTAGTTTTTTCCTCCTCCTCCTCCTCCTCCTCCCCTTCTCCTCCTTCTTCTTCTTCTGAGAGAGAGAGAGAGAGAGAGAGAGAAGAGAGAGAGAGCTCTTGAGCCAGAAAGAGGGGCAGAGGGAGAAAGAGAGAGAATCTCAGGCAGGTTCCACACTCAGCTTGGAGCCCAAGGTAGGGCTCCATCCCACGACCCTGGGGACATGACCTGAACTGAAATCAAGAGTCGGTGCTCAACCAACTGAGCCACCCAGGTGTCCCCAGAAATTTTTAATGAAGTCCTGCTTATCAGTCATTTCTTTCGTGGGTTATCCACTTGGTTGTATAGAAAAGGTCATCACCATGTCCAAGGTCACTTCTCCTATGTTTTCTTCTGGGAGTTTCATACTTTTGCTTTTTACGCTTAGGTCTGTATCCATTTCGAGTTAATTTCTGGGAAGGGTGAAAGATCTTTGTTTACACTCTGGAAGAGCCCCAGAATCGGGTGCCGCGTGGGCGTTTGGGATTACACGCTTTCCTCCCACCTACCGTCCTTCACCCGACTGCCGTTTTCTTGGCCAAACTCAGAGGAGGGAATTTCTGGGTCGAGCGAACTGTCCTTGTGTTTGGGGCTCTTCCAGACTCCAGTCTGTCTTAGGAACCCTCTCCGTTTTCTAAGATCTGCCTGGTTTCCCCTTACCCTTGCAAAGTTTCTCCATCCGTGGCAGGACTGCTTTTATCCAGACCTGGCAGCACGTCCCCGTGAGAGCTCCCCTCAGCTCACCCCGAGCCTCAGTCCTCTTGGGACTAGTTCTTCAGGGCCCCGTGTGCCCGCCAGCCTGCACCCAGCATCGCCACGAGATGGAGAGGAACACCCTGAGGCTACCAGATGTCCCCACTCCTCCTGGGACACCACCCTCAGCCAGCAGCTCGCTCTTCCAGAACACTGCCCGAGGGCCTCAGTCCTCAGCGTCCCCTCTGCACTGCCCCCAGACAGGCTGCTGTGGGATGAGGACGAACCAGGCCCCCGGGATCCCCGCTGAGCCTGGAGGAACCTGCATTCATGCCTCGTCCACCTGCACCTAGGACGGGCCACAGAGATCGCAGCCACCGTGTTAGCTGGTGACGCTTCCTCCAGCTGGACTCGGGGCCACCCCAGTGACAGCTCGGCAACGTCCTCCTCGCATGCCTTGTTCCTGAGCAGCGGCAGGCAACGGGGCAGAGGCCCCTTTGGAAGGCCCAGTGGGAGGGCGGGTGCCCGGCCCTCCTCAGCCAGAACGTGGGCCAGTCTTCTGGTCGCTGGGCTCGAAGACCCAGGAACGCTCAGGTTCCCAGGCCCCGTCTTCAGCAGGGCTGAAGGGCAAGTCTGAGCTCCTGGCCCCTAAGAACCTAAGCTACCAGCCCAGCTGGGGTTCTGTTCTTTCCTTCCGTCACTGAGCAGCAGCCCTGATGGTGTTTTGTGGGCATTTGTCCCCAGGACGCTCCCCTGCCCGCTGCTAGAAAGCTGTCAGATTGAACAGACAAACCTGAACATGCTAAGAATGTGACGGTGACCCTAGAGGCGTGCGGTGCGGTCCCCTGTTGGGACGTAGCTCTCAGCTGAGCTCGAGCGATGCCTGACCCATGAGCTCCCCGATCGGGAGAAGCTCATGGTCTAGGGGGACAGGGACAGACCCAGAAACAGAAGGTGTGATATGCAGGAGAGGGACGGACAACCCACTGTGGGGTCCAGTCAGACCCGCACCCTTCTGGGGCACCGCACCTCCGGGTGTGGGTCCAGGCCTGGCTCAGTCCTCTGGCCCTCAGGCTGGTCCGCACCATGCCCAGTCCCCCAGGTCTCTCTGGTGACCACGGCCATCGTGGGTGGTATCACAGCCCCGCCCTGGGCCCGGGGCCTGCCCTCATCCTGGAGACATCGGTCCACCTCAAACCCCAGCCCGTGCCTGGGGCTGCTCCTTATTCCTTTGCCTGGAAGCCAGATAGCCTGTGGGTGATGTCACCTGCCCTCTCTTGCCTCTCCAGGGGTGACCCCTGGGCCGCAGCACCTGGGAGCTGGTTAGAAAAGCAGAATCTCAGGCCCCATCCTGGACCCTCTGGATAAGAACTAGCTTTTTATCAAAACCCCTAGGTGAGCAGCAGGCGCATCACTGAGACCAGGCAGCACCTTGGAGGCGGGAGTACCTCGGGGCCGGGATCACCTTGGGGCTGGGAGCACCTCGGAGGCGGGAGGACCTCAGAGCTGGGAGCAGCTCAGAGGTGGGAGCTCCTCGGGGCTGGGAGCATCTCAGTATTGGGAGCACATTGGAGGTGAGAGCACCTCAGGGCTGGGAGCACCTTGGAGGTGGGAGACCTGGGGGCTGGGAGCACTTTCGTGTGGGAGCACTCGGAGTTGGGAGACCTCGGGGCTGGGAGCACCTCAGGGCACCACAGGGCTCCAGGAGCCTATGATGGTAAAACACTCCGGTGTAACCTGCGAGGAGAGTGCCCAACAGCCGCTTGTGTTGCGCCTTACTGTAAAACAGGAGATCGGAGTGGGAGGGAGTCTGAGACACGTCCCCCCCCCCCTTTGCTGCTGTTCATTTTGCTCCTGGGTGAGTCACAGGTAGAAACTACACCAGGTGAGTTGTCACGCAAAGGAGATAAAGAGATTACAGGGAATAACTTCCGAAGCCGGGGCTCCCTGGCAGGGGTGAGTGGGTTTCCTTTATTTAGTGTTAGGCGGAGTATTTAGAAAGGGGAGCCTCATCCTCGTCGGTGGAGGGCGTAGGGCCGCGCATGTGCCGTAAGGAAACGTGCCTATTCATGCCCTGCGGTGTGAATGACGCCCGTGGCTTGGGTGGAGACTGGTATAATTATGAGGTAAGGTCACTCGGTCACCCCGTGGGTCATTCCAACGTCCATCTGCGCAGGTGGAAGTCAGGGGTTGAGCTCAAACTGGTCTGGGCGGTCTGGGCCACCTAAGCTCCTTGTCCCTCCGGGCGGTTACTGCTCGAAGGGTAGTTTGGGTTTCCATCAGGGAATGCTCTGTCCCCTCTGGTCCTTTGCCCGAGTTAAGACATAAACTGGAGAGAAGGGTTTGAGGAAAAAATGTGGGAGAGAGGCTGATGGGTACAAGCAGGTGAGCAGTAAAGATTAGGTCTTGGGCTCCAGCTGGTGACAATTGGGCCTCAATTATCTGCTTATTGATGATTTTTGGAGGGAAGGCCGGCAGCGGGAAGAGGGTATGGAATGTCGACTAAAGGAAAGAGATATGGCCTGCCGGGTCCACTTCTGGCTCTGCTGCCTGCTGCTGTGTGGCCTTGGTCAAGTTGTTTAACCTCTCTGTGCCTGTTACCTCATCTGTCAAAATCAGGATCCTGGAGGACCCACTTATCTGAGTGTCGTGAGGATTGAGTTAGCCCTTGTAGACACCTGGTAATCACTTGGTCAATATTATTGAGGGTTGTTGGCGGTTAACGAAGATCTTTGAAAGAATGGGGATCTGTAGACATGGGTGCTTTCGGAGGCGTCGGCACGTGGAGGTCAGCGAGTATTTATCTACCAGTTACCACAAAATAGAAATCAAATCAATACTTATTCTTTTTTTAAAAAAATATTTATTTTTGGAAGAGCACAAGCAGGAGAGGGGCAGAGAGAGAGGGAGACAGAGGATCCAGAAGCAGGCTCCGCGCTGACAGGCTGACAGCAGTGAGTCCGATGTGGGGCTCGAACTCATGAACCGGGAATCATGACCTGAGCCAAAGTCAGATGCCCAACTGACTGAGCTGCCCAGGTGCCCCCATCAATACTTATTCTGTATTGCATCATCACACAATTGAATTTCTAAGTCTGTTTCCTAAGAAGGGAAGAGAGTTTTCCTATGATTCGAGAATGCTTGTTGTAATTATTGTAAGGAGGTCTGATGTGCAACTTCTAAAATTTTTTTTGATGTTTTATTTATTTGAGGGAGAGAGAGAGAGAGAGACAGAGCATGAGTGGGGCAGGGGCAGAGCAAGAGAGGGACACAGAATTGGAAGCAGATTCCAGGCTCTGAGCCATCAGCACAGAGCCCAATACAGGGCTTGAACTCACAAGCTGTGAGATCATGACCTGAGCTGAAGTCGAATGCTTTACCAACTGAGCCACCCAGGCACCCCTGATTTGCAACTTCTAGATCAACGCATTTCAAGGCAGAGCAAGCAGGATTTGCTGTCGACTGGATGGGAGGAGGGGGTGGGAGAGGAGGCAGAAAGTCCAGGATGAGTTTTGACTTAAGGAATCAGAGCTGGGGTGGGGATGGGTACCCTGACAGGTGGCTGACATGAGTTCCGGGTTGGGCCCATGACATCTGGGACTCCTGTTGGACACCCGGGGGGCTGTGGTTGACTGCGGCTGGAGAGTGAACTCCAGAGAAAGGGTTGTGCGTGCGGCTCGGGCCCCTCATTTCCCTCAAAGCCACGTGGCCCCGGGTTCAGCAGTATCTGCTGAGCGTATATCTATCCCCCCTCGCCTGGGCGATTTTTTCTGGATCATCTATTTCGTTGCCACCATTTTATTATGAAACATTTCAAGTGTACAGAAAATTCTACAAGGGAATTTTACAGGGGAAAATGATCTGATGGGGAGAAGAGACAGATCTCTCATGGGGAAAAATTCCCAATAACCGTTGTAGATACCTGCTCTCCAGGAAGTGGAGCCTAACCCCACTCCCTGAGTGTGGGCTGACATAGCAACTTTTTCCTGGGGACAGACTCGAAAGAGGGAAAATGAAAGGGCAGCTTTACTGCAGAGAAACCAGACAACGCTGTCTCCACCAGGGGATCAAGGTCAACATCAAGGGATTAGGTCATGGGGCTGCGTGCACCCTTGATAAGCTGTGATGAGGGCAGCGCTCTATCTGGGTGGTCTCCTAATCAGGAGAGAAATAATCAGACAGATTCCACCTGCACGGGAGTCTACAAAATGCCCGTCATGGAGTCTGAGACCGCACAGCCAAGAGGAGCCTATGGAGACGTGATGGCTACTAAGTATCAAGTGGGGTCCTGGGTGTGATCCAGCACAGGGAAAGGAACACCCACAGAAATCCGAGTAATGTACGGGCTTTAAGGATTAATAATACTTTCACATATTAATAATAGCACATCAATGTTGGCCCATTAATTATGACAAATATACCATGCTAACTTACGATGTTAATAATAGCAGAAACCAGGGGCAGGGTATATATGGAAACTCTCTGTACCATCTTTGCCTTTTTTTCTGTACATCTAAAACGCTTTTAAACAATAAAGCTGCTTCAAAACAAAACAGCCATATACCCCACCACCTAAATTCTGCCTTTCACACTTCACTGTCCATATCGGACATTACAGCTGTATCGCACGTCTATCCTTCTCTCTCTGTTCACTGCTCTCGACTGCCTTTTTTTTTTTTTTCCTGCTCCAAACGGCACTTGGGAAGCTGGGACACGGGGGCTCTCAACACCACAGGGTCTCTGGGTCTTACCATACGGTCTAGGAACGCCCAGTCCCCAGCCTCGGCCGCTGCTGGAAACAAAGAGCTCTACTGCCACCCAGTGGATACCGAAAGAAATGAAAGTTGAGTGGTTGAGGGGCAGCTGAGGAGGCCTTGCGGGGGGGGACAGGGGTGGAGGGGGGAGAGGGCTCTGGCTGGGGGCGTCCCTAAGACAGCTGAGCAGGACCTACCTAGCCCCTTCGCCGGTTCTTATCTAGACCAGGACGTTTGCGAACTCTGGCCGCAGTTCCCAATTGTGCAGCCATTTCGTAGGGTTATATAGTCTACACTTTTCAAAAAAGTCTTTTTAGGAAGGAGGCAGAGCAGGAGGGAACTGGGAGCTGTCCAGTTGCGCCGGTATTTTTGATGACCAGCAGGAACACTTTCGGAGCAGTGTGGCATGGCCTGTCCAGCTGCTTTGGAAAGAGAAGTGTCTAGGGGTGTCGGCTGACCGGGCTTGGCTCCTGGGGGACTGACGGCAGGCCCAGGTCTGCAGCCTGTCCTGGGCCCGAGGTGCCCGGTGTGCGGCTGTGACACACACACTGTGGCCACAGTCCCCTCCTGAATATGGAGGCGAGAGGGACGGGCCGTGTGAGACCGAAGGGCAGGCGGCACAGCTTTTTCCTTCCACGGCATCGTCTTCCAAGAGGGGCCCCACCCATGAAGTGGCTGACCGCGGGCGTGGCTGCTGATGCCTCAGGCTTGGGGAAAGGAACAGAGTGTGCCTTAGTTGGGGTTTCCCCAGCGGCGGAGCCTGGGACAAGGGTTCGCTGGTCATTTATTTGGAACTTGATCCCAGAAAGCCCTTCCTTACACAGAGTGGGACGGGAGGCAGGGGAGGGGAAAGATCGGATACAGGGTATGTCCTTAAACCATTAACATCATGGTTTTGGAGTTCAGCCCTGCCGGGAAGCCCCCATCCCAGCTGAGGGCGGAGGACACCGGGGTGAGGGCCACTTCCGGGGATGCTAACTGCCACCCTTCTGGTGCCCTGGCCCACAGCAAGCAGCTTCTAGAGGGCAGAAGTGGGTGCCGCGGGGAGGCTCAGGACACGGCGAGGTCCTCAGTGTGTTCATGGGTTTGGGGTCGGCACCCAACCCTACCACACCCACCTCACCCCCCACGGGGTGAGGTCCAAGGTGGGGCTGCCTGAGGGCCGGGGAGAGCACAGGATCACACGCAGTCAACTGAGCACGAGAAGGTATTCTGTGGGTTAGGAGTGGGGCTGGGACGAGGGGACCCTCATGCCTTCTCCTCACAGGTGACACTGTCAGGTGGGCAGATGTCAATCTCTCTCGAGCGTGGAAGGGAGTGTGCGGGGCACCAGGGAAGAAGGAGAGGGCGCCAGCTGGGGTGCGGCCTTGTCTGGAAGCTTCCCCTGGGCTGGCCCTGAGGCTCCCCCTATGGCCTTGTCCACTGCCCCTGCTTAATCTCCACCGAACAGAAGACTCAGGTAGTGACAACCAGCACAGGGCCATGTCGTGCCCCCAGAACACCCAAGTGCTTAGGTGATAAAACCTTGCCACCAACAACAGGAGTTCTGAGGTGAACGGGAGTTCATCTCGTAGAGAATGTTGAAAAATTGCCATCTTCCCCCTAAATCTCTGCTGTTTTGTCTTCTGGAAGTCCTACACATGACCTCCTGCCTAGAAACCTGGCTGTCACTGTACTGGGAGCCCCAGGTCCCCAGGGAGGAGCCCAGCGCCAGCCCTCGGGGCCTGCGGTTGTCCGTTCCCACCTGAAGATCACACAGGCAACCAAACACCAGGAGGCCTCGGCGGTCACTGTGAAGAAACACCGTGCAAAGGCCTCCCACCAGCCGCCAGTGGACACAGCTTTGTGCAAAGATCACCACCCCTTTGGTCAGCGTGAACTGGGGCGGGGCTGGGTCTCCACAAGAGGGCTTGGAGGCCTTTGGCCCTACTGACTGTGTCTTGGGTTCTAAGAGCCCGGGGGAGGACGGCGGCCGAGCAGCAGTACTAGCAGGTGGGCACCCACGGCCCCGTCACAGCAGAGGGGTGTTTAGGCCGCGCGTGAGGGAGGCTTCGCTGTGGGCTTAGTTTCCGGGAGTCAGCGCGAGGGCTTTGAGATTGTTGTGTGGGGTGTCTTGCCTCGTCCCTCAACCCCTCCCAGAAACGAGATGGCCAGAGTGACGGCATGAGGCTCTGAACGTGTTGAGAAGGCCACGAGGGCCGGGGAGGAGGAACACTCCTTGTGAACCAAGCGGTAGCTGACACATGACAGCTGACGCGTGTCGGTGTGTCTCCTGATGGGGCTGTTCATGGAGCCACAAATGCAACTCTCTGGAAGACACCATCAAGACGGACAGGGCTGTTTCTCCAAACTTTTATTTTAATTTAAATTACAGGGCCAGCCAGTGTGTCTGGGGGGCATTTCTGGCAAATTCTCAGGGGATTACTCATTCATGACCTCGGAATGGTGGAAAAAGGAATCGAGCACTCAGCCTCCAAAGAGCTGTGACAGCCATGATCTTCTTTGGTCCTTACGAAGAACATGTAACTAAGGAGGGCAGGGTAAGGGCCACACGTTACCCCCCCCCCCCAGCCGCCTGAGACTCGCTTTTTCTTGGCGCAGGGAGGTGACACCCGATTGGTGACTGGTGGGAAGCAGAATGTGAGCCAAAGCACAAGTCCAGCCCTCAGTGTGGCCACTTCCTGTCTGATCAGAGAAAGGGCCGAGTCACAAGGTCTGACCTTATGGGGCCCTGTCATCTTTGGAGATGACGGCCTGAACTACCCGGAAGAAATAGCAATGCAGAAGACGCGCTCAGATGCAGTGTTGTGGCAACAACATGTCCCAGGCCGTGACCCCCGAGAACGGCGGTCCCATTTACAGACAAGGGTTAAATAAAAAGCAGGAGGACAGGGGCGCCTGGGTGGCTCATTCGGTTAAGCGGCCGACTTCGGCTCAGGTCATGATCTCGCGGCCTGTGAGTTCGAGCTCCGCGTTGGGCTCTGTGCTGACAGCTCAGAGCCTGGAGCCTGCTTCGGATTCTGTATCTCCCTCTCTCTCTGCCCTACCCCTGCTCATACTCTGTCTCTATGTCTCTCAAAAATAAATAAACGTTTAAAAAAAAAAAAAAAAAAGCAGGAGGACAGGGCCGTGCGCCCCACAGCACGAGCGGCCCGGGGACAGCGGGCTCTCTTGCCCTGTGATCTCCTCACCCTTGTGACTTCTGATCCTCCTGCCAAGTGTCCAGTTTTACCCTCAAATGTTAATAATAAGGGGTCACAGAGCCATGGACAAAGGGTCCACTCCCCAAACTCTAGTGTCTAAAAAAGTGACCAAACGAGGTGTTATAATACTGCACGCGAAAGGCAGGGCGAGGGGCCTGGGAGCCTTGTCGCCTCAAGGGGAAGTTGCATCAGGATTCAAATCAAACCCTGAGCAGGAA
The DNA here is from genome assembly GCA_030068075.1 of Paguma larvata. NCBI lineage: Eukaryota > Metazoa > Chordata > Mammalia > Carnivora > Viverridae > Paguma > Paguma larvata. The sequence continues at coordinate 8,640,362 of CM057825.1, forward strand.
GAAAGACTTAGAAAGGCACGTGCGTTAACTCTTTCCCGTTAGTTTGTGAGGGAACGCGTGTCGGTGTGTCCCCTGACGGGGCTGTTCACGGAGGCACAAATGCAACCCTCTGGAAGACACCATCAAAACGGACAGGGCTGTTTCTCCAAAATTTTATTTTAATTTAAATTACAGGGCCAGCCAGATATTCTGGTAAGAAATGTACGTTTCCTCAGGAGAAAGGAAATGCCTTCATGGCATTGTTAACAACTGTATACATCTCCACCTTTTTTTTTTTAAGGGTTAAAAATCACATTGAGTAACTGTACCTGACTTATGTAAAATTAAACCTTTATAACACAAAAAGAAACCACTTCCAGTATAATAGTTTTGGTAAAATGAATATATTAGATGATCGTAACTTTTCATCTTTGAATGTTTTCACATTTTTGTTAGGAAACAAAAACAGGACAAGTCTTAACCATCCCCCGATCCCAAAGCCATGGTGGCACTGTTTCCCGGGACCCTCACTGTGTCCCACACAGAAGCGCGGGTGCCACGAAGCTGCCGCCCAAGTGGAAGCTGTTTGGTTGTTTCGCGTTCTGAGAACCAGCCTGGCAGGGAAACCATTCTTCCACTTGGTGTAACTGATGTTTTCAAGGCCAAATCCTGACACCAAGCACTGGACCGCGGGACCCAGGACGTGTCCTCACGGTCGAGTCCCCCATTCCCTTTCTAAATATCTTGAGTACTTTTCACTTCAGGGAGCTTGGATCGCTTTCCCGACTCCGAGAGAAAAACATGACTTATTTTACACAGATTTGGGAAGACAGCCTCAGGAAGAGCCATCGCGATGCAGACTGCCTTGTGACTGAGACAGGGTAAAACACGTGTGTACCTTCTGGAGCCATTCTCCTCGCTGGTATCCCCAGGAGGTCTGAAAACCTGCCGATGCTTAAAACATCAATTGGGAGTCTCATGTTGCTGGCTGATAAATAATTCAATTAGTAAGAGAGGCTAGCAAAGAGTAATTATATAAATTTCTTAATCAGCTAGAGCCATGCTGAATTCAAACTGGCAAACTCTGATTTGTTGTTAGTTGTGATCTCTGCATCACTAAGATGAACAGATGCCATTCTAAGAACCTGACACGGAAATGCTCTAGGAGACGTTCTGCCGTGGTCACAGTAACAAAAAGTGGTGCAAAATCAGTTGCTTTATAAATACTGATAATTTGCAGCATTAAGGAACAGGACGTTAAAAAAAAAAAAATTTCCCCATAGGACACCTATGACTAGGGGCTCTTCTTTTCCTAAGAGAAGCCAGAGTTTTTTAATTATTCAGTTTCACAACTATTGTACTGGATTACTTACTCTAAGAAAGAAAAGGTGCTCTACAGAGGTTTCCCCCACACACGAAGAATCAGCATTAATTTAGCATAATCGGTATCATTCATGGCTGGCGAGCTCGTGACTCATTTAAACGAATAAGGCCGATACCGCGCAGGGAAGTGTAGCTGGCTGAGTTCCAGGCCTACTGAACGGTACCCCAGTAGACAGCTGAATACAAAGGATTGGTTTCCATTTTTTCTTTTAATGCTGTGATACTTAAAAGTTAAATCAGCATTTTCATGTGATCGGAAGTCTTTCAATTACATATGAGCATTCATTTTTTTTTTTTTTTGCAAAAACTCAATATTAGGTAATAGTTACATACTAATACAGTAACATTCCTCTGCTGTACAAATTAAATCATTTAAAAGAAATGAGCATTCTAAGAATTATATACAAAAGAAACCTGTAAGCATTGTTGAAATGAAATGCAAGGTGTCACTGTTAGCTCTACTGGTTTAAAATACCTTCCAAAAAGTAAAATTAACAAATACCCTTCAACATATCCAGGTTTACAAGTCTCAAGAAAATCAAATGTCAAAAAATTCTAGAAAGCTGTGAAAAGCATATATACATTTTCCTTATGACCTTATGAAGCTTCATGCCTTTGAGAAGTTGCTATCGATTTATTTGCACGTCAACTTTATCCACCCAAAAAGCTCCCGTCTTGTATACGGCTCCCCTCGGATCTCAAACACAGCGCTGCTCGATCTTCCTTCAGTGACGGCGCGCCACCTCGCCACGAAGCCACGCGCAGATCTTTAACAGAGACCAAGGCAAACCCGCAGGCTGAATCTGAAACCCGATCCCCTTCTTCCCCAAACCACACTGCATCTCTACGCCTGCCCGCGGGAGCCTCGCCAGCCACGTTCACGACTCCCACAGCAAACTGAGTCCTCGAATTCTGAAGCGACACACAGATCAAGAAAAAGTCCACGTGTGCTCTAGTGGGCAAGAAAGCAGCAGCTACGTTCTCCAACTTGGACTAAAAAAAAACAAAAAAGGTAAAATGAAAAACCGTTCACTTAACAGCAGGTTAGCGGTAATGTTCCTCATGAACCGAGAAGAGTGCCTGATGCCGAAGAGCTGACAGCGAGCGCTGAACCTGGGGTTGCTATTTCAGGCGTTGATTGGAAATTAGGCTTCTTGCTGAGCTGGTCTCTTCAGATCCCTGATCTGTTTAACTAAATAGGTCTTCTCATCGTTAAATTGTTCGTCCTCGGTCCTGTCATTCTGAAACTTGCTGAGGAACTCTATGAGTTTGGTCTGGTTCTTGAGGAGGATGTCGAGGATGGGCTGCGTCTTGTTGGGATTGGCTACAAACACCTGCGTGGAGAGAAAGCAGCATCGGTCGCAGGAAGGAACGACAGACACCCAGACGTCCGCCCGCAGCCAGCAGCGCACGTGCAGCACACGCCCGATCCTTCCCCGGGGGCCCGCGGTCACGGCAGGGCTCAGAGGGTTTTGGTTTGGAAGACCTCAGTTTATTGTGGGGGGCGGGGCTGGAGAATTTCATGTTTCAGCACAAGAAGGACTGACCTATTCATTCGCGCTCTGAAATTCAGTAGCTTGGTATTAAAATATAGACTGACTTTAGAATAAAATGGGCAGAAAGTATTTCTGGGCAAGGAAAGTCAGAATGGAGTCTAAGTACTAAAACCTTCAAGAAAAGGGTTAAAAAAATACATTATAAACTGTTTTACTTTATGATTAATAATATTCTACATTAGAAATAAATGACTTGCCCCTTGCCCCCCAGTCCAGATGGTACACCTTGTTTCTGGGTCTATTTTTGTTAAATGCTGTACTACACAACTACGAACTCAGATTGCCAACACGAAGCTGACAGCAGTGCAGTTATTCGTGAATGAAGTGAGACGAACGACTCTGGCGGGAAATCCTGGCTGCGGCTCCCGCACTGTACCTTAAACACGTGGAAGGCCTCAAACTGGATGTTACGACTCTTGTCTCGTAGGAGATTCATCATCAACTTGAGGTTCTCTGGTTTACTGATGTATTTTGTCATAATTGTGAAGTTGTGTCTGTCTAACAGTAGTTCACCGAGAAGCTGAGAAGACATTTAAACAATTACTCTTACACTGTCATCAAGATTTCAGGTAAAAACCAAAGTTTAAAAAAATAATTCACTTTATAATCATCACTGTTAAGCTCAGAACCGAAGGCACTTGAAAGACTGATGAGTGGAACCAAATTACGGCCTACGAGCTACTGAGGGCCCACCGCCTGCCACCTGACCACACACGCCGCTCTCCCGGGGGTTTGGCCCTCGGGGGAGGCCCCACTGCTCCCTGGTCTTGACGCGTGCCAGTGCACGTTTGGCCCAGAATCTGAAACCGTCGGAGCCTGCTTTTCACATAAGCATTCTGTAATCTCATTAAAAAAAAAAAAAGAAAACTATCAAAGAAAATGGTTAGAAGATAAGTTATTGATAATTCTTGTTTAACTTAATTATAAATCTTAGCTTAATTAATTACAATTATTTTATTTACCCGATTTCCCAGGACAGGGTGTTTCAGGTCCAAAGTTTTCCATACACTTACCCTTAAACTTGCCAAAGTTATGCTTTTATCATACCTGATTCAGGGAAGTTTATAAAAATCAGTATTTCTCTGTTCTTTCTTTAGCAAACTATCCTGAAGATACTCCAGTTTTTCTTAGTGACTCCTCATCATTAATGACATTAAGCTAAAAAAAAAAGTCTGTCTCTCCAGGGCTTACTGAGTTCTAGAGTCATTATACCACATCGGTCCTTGATTTTCCAACTGTCCCTGCTCGCTCTAGCTCTCTTCTTCTGAAACCAGCAGTCACTTCCTCATGTTGTCAGTGAGCCAGCTTCTAGGGGAGGTCTAGTGTGCCCGCCGCAGGGGAGGAGTCGAGTTGCAGTTCTTGAGGGCAGGGGCAGAGGCAGAGGCAGAGGCAGAGGCAGAGGCAGGGTGGTAGGAGCCTGGCCCCTGCATCAGCCCGCCTGGGTTTGAATCCTGGCTCCCCACTCCCTGGGAGCTATGCAACCCTGAACACATGAATTTCCCAGGGCCCCAGTTTCGTCATCCACAGTGGGAGTGGATGACAGTACCTGTATCTCATGAGGTACGTGTGTAGTGAGAAGTAAAAGCACAAATGTGTGCGAGGCGCGTGGGACTGGAGTCTCCACAGAGACGGGCGCTGAGGTCTAAGGGAAGGAAAATGGAGGGGCAGAATTATTCTGCCCTGGATTAATTCACTGCTCTGGTTAGTTCCTTTCTGAATTCTTGGCTGTGTTCTAGATAGTTAGAAATTTCCAGACAAATGATCTCTAGATAAGTAATATGTAATATTAAACAAAAAATAACCCGATGAGGAGAACAAATCTCTACTTAGGATTTATAAAGAAATTCTAGGAAGAATTCAAAAGCTCAAGCTCAGGCTTCACATCAATCTGAATCACAAAATGTACAACTTTCAGGGAGCCTGGTGGCTCAGTCTGTTGAGTGTCCAACTCTTGATTTCAGCTCAGGACATGATCTCACGGTTCATGAGTTCGAGCCCTGTGGAGCCTTCAGTCTGGCTCTGTACTGACAACTCGGAGCCTGCTTGAGATTCTCTCTCCCTCTGTCCCTCTGCTCTTCCCCGGCTTGCATGAGCATGCATGCACTTTCTCTCTCAAAATAAATAAACTTAAAAAAAAAAAAAAACCCAAAATACACAACTTTCAAAGTAAGAAGCAACAAATATTTACTCTTATGAAGACTCAAAAGTTATTAAGTATGTGAAGGGATATAGCTTTACTGGTGTTCATTTTCTATCATAGAAACCAAAGAAATACCAAGCATGCTCATTTGGTTATCTGGAGGTTATCAATTTAGTTACCTGGAGGAGGGTAACTGGTAATTCTTTAAATTTCTTTAGACTTAAAAAAAAAAGTTGGAGGTCCTGCACAGGGAATACATATTTGCTGGTAAAATAAATGCAGGAATACTAAATGCCTGTGTAGCTGGAAAAAGGGAGTACAAATAAAATCCATGTTTAAAGTACCACTGGTCCTCACAATCGCTCCATGCGTCCTGAGGTGTTACAGAGCCGCGGGAGCCGGGGACTGGCCCCATGTCTGTGACCGAGGGCTTGCAGATAGCGGTCTTAACCGTCCTTTTCTTGTTGGCAGTTCTGAAGTGGCAGAAAGGTCTTGAATGCCTTTCTCCTAATCGTAGCAGCCCCAAGATTCAGAATTTGATTTGCTGACACACTACCCTCCCTCCTCCTCCTCCCGCGAAGAGGTCTTGGCCCTGGAAGCTACTATCCTAGGTAGTCCTGCCTGGTCTCCCTGGCCTTAGAAGACACTGGGTCCATCCAGCTGCCCATGCCTGTGTGACTGCTGGGGAAACAGGGTGTCCTGAGAATCGCGGGGGAGCCTACATTATGCTACAAATATTACAAGTATATATGACATTATAGTACCTGACGTACAAGGAAGAAAAACTCCTGAAACAGCTGCAAGAATTCCCACACCCAGCCCTGAGGATGAAAGGACTGGTCTCTCGAGTGCCCATGGCCCAGCCAGCGCAGCTGGAGGTGGGAGAGGTTACAGGATGGGCTTGGGTGGCGAGGCCCCAACAGCAGCAATGAGGGGAAAGCACCCCAGCCTGACAGGACCACTTTGGCCGTGACAGATTTCCAAGCTGTGGCTACTACTGGTCCCCGACTGTAGGAGTTACAGTCTTAAGAGAAAAGAAGGAAGTATCTAGCCAGATGGAAAGGATTCTTCTGGAAATTTGGATGGTAGAGAGCATTCTAATCAAAGGATGCAAAATATAAAAGAGGCTCCTGATGTCCTTGAGTCAATCCCCAGAGGAAGATAAGGCCTTGAAGAGTGACCTCCCCCTCTCCCCCCCGCCCCACCCTCCGGCAGGAGGGGAAGAAGGAATGGAGTCCTGATCGAAGCGAACTCGGACACCTCTGAGAGGAACAACCCGAGCAGAGTAGAATTTGACGTGGACATACGGCAAAAAGTATAGCTGGAATTAGGATTTCCCCCGTCCCCAAATCCTTTGTGAATTGCACCTACAGTTCCTGTCAAGACCACTTACTGAGAGTAAGGGGTATGCTTTTATTAACTGCAATGAGAATTTTCTAGAGCAGAGGTCGGCAAACTTTCCTAAAGGACCAGACAGTAAATGTTTTAGACTTTGCAGGCCACACGGTCTCTGCGGCACCCATTCAAATCTGCCGTTACTCTCTAAAACAGTCTCATATAATACAGAAGTAAATGAATGTATCTGTGTTCCAATAAACCTTTATTTACAAAAACAGGCACTGGGCTGGGTTTGGCTCATGAGCTATAGTTTGCCAATCCCTATTCCTGAGTTTTAAATCTTAAATTTCTTCTTCTTTTTTTTTTTTTTCAGTTTATTTACTTAGAAAGAGAGAGAGAGAGAGAGAGAGAGAGAGAGAGAGAGAGAGAGAGGGAGAGAGAGAAAGTGTATGTGTGTGCATGAGCAGGGGAGGAGCAGAGAGAAACGGAGCGAGAGAACGGGCCCAAGCAGGCTCTGTGCTGTCACCAGGTGGACCAGGCTGACACGGGGCTCGATCTCACGAACCATGAGACCATGACCTGAACTGAACCAAGAGCTGGACACTTACTAAGCCACCCAGGCACTCCTTAAATTTAAATTTCAAATGGAATTGTCCATGTCCTGGTTTGATACAAAGCAGCCAAACCTGCCTGTGGTTGAAGGTGTGTGCCCCCCGCCCCGCCCTGCCCCCCGCCCATCATGCAACAAGCCTGTGTCATCCTCCCAGAAACCACAGTGGCTGCCGGAACTTCATCTAGTTGATATAAGTTTCAAAAGCAGGTTTCCAAATCTAAAATACTGCCTTGCTACAACACAAAGACCTCTTCAAAATTCTGTATATTCCGTGTTGGTTTCTCCACTCACAAACAGATGGGCAGGTGCCCCGTGTGGACCGCAGATGAACTTCCTTTCCACAAAAATCCTGACCGTGGACAAGCGTGTTTTCCCCTTGAAGGTCTAACACCCACACCAGCATATCTCCCTTTCCCCAAATGAATATTTCACACTCAGGGTGAAGAGAAGTAAAATACATAAAATAATCAGTCATACCTTGAGTGACTGTCTTTTTGTCACATAGTTTTCTGAATGAAGTAACTTCTCATATTCACTGAAGAACTAAAAGACAAGAAAATATGTATCAGGAATTAAGTTTTTAAAGATTGGTAGAGAACCTTAAAAAGCCTGAGCACAAACTTCTAACACTACAAAGGCCAACCGCTGCCTGTCTGTCTCACACAGCCTTCCTCACCTTCCTCAGTGGCTCTCAGAGACCCTCAGGCCCCTGGCTGAGGATCACCTCCAGGAGGAGGGCTCCTAGGATTGAGTCCCGCCCAGTGCTGGCCAGGCCCAGACGGTTTAAATCTAGTCCTCTGTCATCCAAACTCCATATGCATAAAACAGAGCTCCTACCCGCTCCAAGTAGTTTCTCAGGGTGGAGTCTACTCTCTTTCTTGGTTTTAGGTTAGAAAATTCCTTTTTTTTTTTTATAATTCAGTGAGTCTGAAGCATAATTGTAAAGACAAAGTTACCTATTCTTTCACTGCATTGAGCAAGAGAAAAAAGTAATTAAAAACAGACAAGAGGAGAAATTTGACACTCTCAAATAGGTAGGTGTCCTAGAAAAGGCGGGAGTTGGGCTCAATGTTGAATAATAGCGGGGACTTCATTTAGAAAAGGGGAGGAGATAAAACGGGAAGGACACGTGTGAGTGAAGGCTGGAGAATGCACAACGTGACAGACCCAGGAAGTGAGTGACCTGTGTCCAGCAGAGGTACCCAGTGCTGCTCACTAACAAGCACACTGTCCCTGGCATAGTAAGGTGTGGAAGTCGGTCACAGCAGGAGGTGGGAAATGGACACGAGGGACACAAGTGCCAAGGCCACACTTGCTAAAACTGAGCCTACGCTTTACAAGATGGGTCCTTCTCAGCCACTTGCCCGTGATGCCGAGCACGGACTCCTCAAGGAGCTGCTCTCCGGTCACCTCACCTCGAGGGCTGCGTTCACGACATGCCACTGTGATCAAGTTCCCCTGAGAATGTCCACGGGAGAAATGTGTTTTGTCTTGCAGATGTTGTGATCTTTTAATTGATTTTGTTTCCCTCAGTGGTTTTGGCTATTAGAAAGCTCAAGCTGTACCAAAGGGTACAGGACTTCGGCTCATGTAATTTTGTGTAACAGCGCTCCCCCCGGCTTAATTTAAATCACCCGCCTCCTTACTCTCCTCCCTCTCTCAGGTCTGACTGCATCATCCACACATTTCTGTTAGTTGCCTCACACAAATTTTCCTAAAAATTTGCTAACCGATCTCATCTCTTAATAACCTGTAGGAAAATACTCTACTACAAAAACTGATGTCACTGCCTGAAGTTCAATTTCTTGGAAATTAGTCTGGATCTTCGGCAGGCTTTAAACTAAGATACTGGTGTGTTAGGCTAAAGAATCTTTGCGGCCGTGTCGTAGTACAGACAGTCTAGCTGATGGTTACTGACGCTTACTCTGTTCCAGGCAGGGCTGTCAGGCACTCGACACACACGTTCTTCCTGAATCCTCACGAGAACCCACCACAATGAGCAGGGTGTGATTACGAGCCTTCTATTTAGGACTGAAAGTCCTAAAGGTAGAGAGTGAATGAAGGCCCAAGGTCTGGCAGCACGAGGTGGGGCTGGAGCTCGAAGCCAGACTCCAGGCAGTCTGGTGCCGTAGACCATGCTGCTAATTGCTACGGAAAGGCACCCAGGAGATGACTGTGCTGCCACACAGACACGTACCATACCCAAGTGGAAAATTAGAAATATCTGACCGGCAATGTTTAAGCCACTAGTGAGGCTGTATCTCTGAGGGACTTGGATGCGCTCAGCGTTGCATGCTGGATGCCACTGAGTGGGAGGGAGAGAGGAGCACACGGGGGTTCGGAAACATAGATTCTGCCTCTCAAAACCTTACGATTTAAATTTAGTTGAACAGCAAAGTGAACAATGAAGGATCGGCAGTGCCTAGGATTTCAAAAATTCGAACGACTAGTGAAGAATGAAAACCTATGCCAAATCTCGTGGTTAGACAGGAATTTTAAGTGGACTGTTATTATCCTGACTTCTCTAAGAGCACCCCTCGTCGGGCTGCGGGTAGCGTGTAAGTCAGGCTAGTCCGCCATTAGGACGCGCCCGTGGGCATGGCGGGAGCAGAGCTGGTGAGCGGTGTAGGTGAGCACCTGACACTGGGGCCTGAAGGCTGCTGTGCGGGTCAAGGGCACTCAGAATTGTTTACGCCGCTCAGAAAGTCAAACTGCTAGCTCAAACTGCTGGGCTAGTCCAGTCTCCTCACTTTACAAACAGTCCCCCAGCGGTACCGGCCTTCGTCACGGCCCTAAGGGGCCGGGAGCAGGAGAAGGGCTCCCCGAGTCTAGTGCTCAGCTCACCCTCACAGCTGCCGCCCCCCCTCTCTCCTGGAAGTGGCAGGAGTGTGAACAGTGGATGGAGAGGAAGGGAAAATTAAAGTTCGATAATCATTTTCTTTTTATCTTAACTGTATATTGTCATTTGGCAGCAAAAGGTTTTTATTTCCTCCCCTAAAGCAAGAAAAGATGCAAAGGATAGCGTGTCAATCCAAAGATAAAAATTCTGCTTCTATCAAGTAACAGGCTATACCTCAGCTCAGTAGAGAAATGATTACGGCACCGTCTTAAAGCCATTACATATGCGAAAGTAAGTATCTGGCACACGATCTAGTTTAAATCTTTCATTTCTGGTACAAAACTTACAATTTTAAAGTAGAATTTCATATACTTACTTTATCATAATGCTGTTCCAAAAATTCTGCACTGAGCAATTTATGTCTTGTAAGTAAATCCTAGAGAAAGAAAATATACTATTTTACAGCTGTTCTGCATTCAAGGTCTTTTAGAAAAGAGAATCCTAGAACATGCCATGCCATTTTGCCTGATAATAACTGCCGTCAAAACTCACTACACTTAAAAACATTTGCACGTGAATTGTACTGAAAATGTTGATTCAATGGAAGAGCAAATAAAATCATTAATAACTGGCAACTGTGATTGTGATGATGACGATTAGTCACAGGTCTACTGCTCTTAGAAGGAAAAATTTAAAAACAAACACATAAGGCAACAGAAATACAAATTCGAAGAAAGGGAATATAGCAATAAAGTGAAATGAAAGTAAATGATTGTGGAAAAGTATCAAACAGAACACTGTTCCTGGGCAGACAGGGAACTGCTGTCATTAGAAAAGGACTGGAGGTTCCATTTTCTTCTCCTAACTTCTATCATCTTCAGTGTCACAGCTAATGAAGTCTCTTTTTTTTGGTGCAAAAAGGTGATTTTATTAAAGCACAGGGACAGGACCTGTGGGCAGAAAGAGCTGCCGGAGACAGACTGTTTTTAAATAGCCACATCATGTTATAAACATTAGCTCCTAAGTAAGCACACTAAGGCTGCAAAAGCGTAGAATCAAACATCAGCGTGACCTGGAGTCCAATTCTGCACTCCTCACCACATGGCTTTCCCAGGAAACAACTCCAGGATCATTCATTCAGAAAACACCTACTATGTGCCAGGTAAAGTTCTAGGTGCTGGGGCTCCAGAGACAAAAAGATGTGGTCCCTGCCTTTAAGGAAAGACCTAGAAGTCAGCAATGACTAGCCTCGGTCTCGCCAGGTGAGAAAGAGAATGGGAACTCATGACGGCAGAAACGGTCAATATTTGGTGTGTTATGGAATAAAATTCCTTTAGAGCCACCCACTGGAGAGATAAGTGCCAATAATCCCCTTTCTCTGAACCAACTTTCCTTGTTTTCTTGGCTGTTTATGTTGAGTGGCCCAGGTCACAATGAACTAGTGTCTCCTGAAGTAGGTCCAAGTGTAATATCGGTCCTGATAAACGTTCGAGAAAATGTCCCATGGTCAAATGCACCTGGGAAGTGCTACAGCTCTGGTTCCCTCGTGGGGATCTGGCAGGTCTCGAGAGACCCTACAGGAGTTCTTCTGTCACCTACTTTGTTACTGCCCTTTCCTAAAAGGCCTTCCTCTTGGCCTGCCGACCTACTGACCACCTTTGGACGTCGCCCCCCACATCATTGCCATAGACACGCCTTCCAGACTGGTCACCAGCACGGACAGTTGTCTTTATGTCTGTGGGATTACCTGACTGCCATCTCCCATGCTAGACTGTAAGTTTTAGAAATACAATGGTCATGTCTATTTTTATGAATCTTTGAATCCCCAGCACCTATACAGTACACAGCACATAGAAGAGTGTAATATTTAATAAATAAATGAATGAACCAACAAAATCAGGGAACAGGTTTGGGAAAACATCGTATCAAGCAATCTTTAAAGTATGCTTTTAAGAAGGCTTCTAACTCCACCCCAAAGATTTACAGGTGTTCAAACTGCTGGACAGGGTATGCATCATGTGCCCAAGAAAGACCTACCCAATCTTTTCCAAATCCCCCTTGGGGATTAAATAGACAAAATTAGAAAACCTAGAGTTTGAGCATCCTCAAAAAGCTGGAAAAGAAAGGCCATGAAGCTTCCTGGTACGGGGGAGGGGATGGGGGCGGGGAGAGGAGAGTTTATATTATCCTAGTGCAGTGGCCCACAGGGTCCGCTGTTAGGGAGACAGGTACATGAGAACTTGAAGGGAATCTATCAGGCATGCTTGTTAAAGGCACCTCCTCCTTCTCCTATAGCTACTGCAATCTGTTTATGGCAATCTCCCCAGTGTAGTGGCCTCAAGGGCAGGTGTGTCTGGCTCACTGTTGAACCCTAGCAGGTAAAGAACAGTGCCTGACACAGGGTAGGCAGACTCATGGAATGAACTGAATGAACAAATGAATAAACGAATTAAGGGGCGAGTGTGTCAAGAGCCACATGAAAGACTACGTGTCATTTCTACTTGTTTTGTGGCTGAATCATTCTAGAGGCCACTGTAGCGAAATACAGAGAAAAGAACCTGATGCTCAGTCATAATCTGACAGAAGCGAATGCCAAAGGAAGGGGTGTTAGAGACTATGGCTCTCAACTAGGGTTGGATTTTAGGAACAGGGAGGTAGAAAATATTGCTCTAGAAAGCAAAATTCCTAGACATGTTTTGCAACAGATTTTTACTAAAGTTCTGAGTAAGGAAACTACCCTAAAGGGTAGGGCCCGAGTAGGAGCAGGAGCCTCACGGCTGGGCCACACATGAAAAGGGGGACCTCCAACATCTCCCCGACTAGATAAGATTTCCTTTATTGTCATCCGGTTTACAGAGACCAGGAAACGCAGGAAACCACTGCCAATCGAGGACTCAAATCTCAATGGCCTTGGGGTAGAAGAGACTGAAGGGGTGCTCTGCGACGGCTAACAGGGGATGGATGCCGAAGCACAGCAGGAAGAAAGCCCCTCCTTAAGAGGGCCACACCAGAGCCTGGAGAGGAGACTGACTCGCTGGTAGGAAAGGAGCAACTGCCGAGAGCCAGCACCGAGAAAAACGCTGATTCCTAGTTGGGGAAAGAGGAGGTGGGGACTTGGGCAGAGCCTCTACCTACTGAGCAATGAATGAAAAGGAATCTCACCCTAGGAGCTGAAGCCACGTGCTTTGGAGGGCTCCCCCAGGGTCGGGACAGAAACTGACAGAAAAGAAGATGAAGGGGAAAGGTCATGCAGTCAGTGGTCAGCGAGCTCCAAAATTTCCAGTGTGCCACGCGGTCCCAGACCACGAGGCACTGGGTAGGCTAGCGGCGGGTGAAGGAGCAGGAGCTCTGATTTCCCACCTCCCTAAATTCCAGTATATCCAAAGCCCGGGTAGGACTGGCAGACAGTCAGGGGTCACGTCCTGAGCCCAGCAGATTGAGCAGCCAACTTTTAGGGTACACTTAATTTAGAAAGATTCCTAAAAGTTAGTGAGCCTGGGCCTCAAACAGCATGTTGCACAGACAGCCCTGGGATCCCTAAGAAACGCTGCTGACCCCGGGGCTGGATTTCACAGAGCCCTGGTCAAGTTGTCTGGCCCAGTTTCCTCCTTAATGCTTGACCACGTCTCAGGATGAGAGACTCAATTCTACCAAACGTGTGTAGTTCACCTTTGGAGCTCTTAACAGAAAGGTCTCCCTGTGCTAGAGTCAAACCTGTCCCCAAGTTATTTCCAGAAGCTGTCAGAGCCGACACAAATAGGTTCAACCCACTTTCTATAGGACCCCACTCCACATACATGAAGTACTCTCACGGCAAGTCCCTACCGAGTCTTCTCTTCTCCAGGCTAAAAACGTCCAAGTTTCTTTAACCACTCCTCGAAAGACAGGATCTGAGTCCCCCCCTCACCATCTACTGTCTTCTGAAAGCCATCTATTTGTCTATGTGCCTTTTACAATGTAGCGCCTGGAATGGAACACATTTATGTGTTGTTACCTTAATGGCTCATAGTGGGGCCAGACCATCAATAGCTCCTTAAGGCACATACTATGTGGTGACAGGTAGCTTTGGGGCAGCAGCCTCATACTGTTTAATTTCACTGCATGTATTCAGAATTCTGTATACTCAGAGTAGGCTCTGTAGGCAGACTGCCTGGGTTCAAATTCTGGCTTCCCTTTTTTTGCCTGACCTCACCCAATACTTCTAGGCTTCAGTTTCCTTATCTGTAAAGGAGATGACAGAATACCTCCTCCAGAGAGTTGGCTGAGTAGGATCTGAAATTGCCTACATTTTAGTAGTTGTTACACTTAGCAATTATTATATTTAGTATTAACTACATTATTATGCCTTATTCCCACATTCCTTATTTACAGAGTTAGGTCCTCAAGTGGAAGACCTCACTTATTGTTCTGTTTCATTCTGGCCTCTCCAGATCATTCTGAAGCCGTATTTTAGGATCACCATTGTCTGTTATCTTTCCCTTTGTAGCTATCACCTACACGTTTGATAAGCTATAGGCCTTGTCGCCCTTCATCTAAGTCATTAATAAAAACATTCAGCTGGACTGAGACAAAGCCCAGTAGAAATTCACTAGAAATTTCTCTCCAGGGTGATGGCAATCCATTTTCCAGCACCTTATGGATATGGCATCCAGTTAGATGTAAATCGCTACACTGAAACTCCACCTGGCTCCTGTTTTTTCATTGATTCCATAACAGATCTGTAGAATTACCCAACATCCAGTATATCCTCATGGTTATAAAGGAGTAACTCCTAACAGCTACTGTTTGCTGCACACTAGTGTGTGGAGACACAATAACCCTGACATACTAGTATTCTTACCTCCATCTTAACAGAGAAGAGTTTGAGATTAAATCCACAGCAGGGCCAGGCACTGACCCCAGGCAGCCACACTCTTAGTCCCCTCATCTACTGGCAACTATGAGATTAATGTGACTGAACTTACTCTTCGTGAATCCATGCTGGCTGTGGGCACACGGTTTCCTTTCCAAAATGCTCAGATATCATCTCTTTAGAAACACTTTCTAGACCCTTACACAGGTAGAACACCAAGCTCCAGGCTCCACCAGCCTCTCTGGGGAATCTACCTTCTTTTACTCTGGAAAAATTGGAAATATATTTGTTGGCCTTCTGATGCCCCTCCCCATCTCCTTAAGTCCTCAAAAAAGAAATCACGAACAATATTTGGCCACTGAGTTACTATCTTAGTACACATTCATTCGAGCTATGGATTCTGGTAGTTTTAATTTCAAGTAGGTAGTTTTAATTTTCTTTTGAGACTCGGCACCCATTTCACAGACTTGTAAATTCAAGTTTATGGATGAGCTGCATTTGGTTCAAAGCTTTTGTGTGCAGAGTGCAGTTTCTGAGGAGACAGGTCTGGTCACATTCTTCAAGGAGAGCGCGACCTGCGGATCTACCCTCCTTTTCCATTATACAAATACTCTCTCCAAGAGGACGCCAGCAAACCGGGTCAGGAGAGTCTTTCCTCCTCATCAGCCCCTTTGCGTGAGGCTATCAGACGCTCACCGCTCTGATTCGGTTCCTTTTCGGAGGATGGAGAGGGAGGGTCTGTTTTGATAGGTCCCGTGCCTCTCTCTCACATGTTGTCTTGGTTTTGGGCTCCACTTGATTTTGTATGTTGGAGAGCTCTCTGTTCAGGGGCCTCTTTAAAGAGTGCTGCCCTTTCCATGTAACCTGGAGCGGCTGAGTTACAGAAGCCAAGCCAGCTTCTGGACAGTGTCTCTTCCAGAATCCATCCTTCAAATCCTGAACTGTCTTTGAAAGTCTCCCTTCTTCAGAGAGACACTACCTGCCTGGCTCTGCCCAGTCTTTCCCTCTCTGGCTTAACATGAGCTGACAGGGTTGCTTTACCCGCAGTGATTCCATCACCACCATCTTCTCCTTGGGGAGAATGTAATTCAAAGCAGCAGCCCTAACTGAGGGCTGATAGTGCAATTATCAGCAAGGCCAATCGAGACTGTCAGATTCTGTGAATCACATTGCTGGCACAGCGTTAACACATCTCCCTTACCTGTCAGCCAGCCGTGCCACCTGCACAGGAGCATGGCATCGAGCGCTCCACTGGGCCGGGGGTATGACTGCACCCCCCCTCCCACAGACACTCTCCCCACCACCCTCGCCTCTCCCAGAGTGGCCGCTCACAGCTCCTGGCTTGCTTTCTCCACAGAAGGATCTCTTCCCAACACGTGGTGCTCCCACACCACCCTCCATAACGGGCCTGCTGCTTTTGAATGGAACATCCCCTTCCTCTAATATATCCTAATTACGAGTCCTATCCCCAAAATGCAGTGATAGAAAAGACATCGGATTTGTCGCTTTATGTTATAATCTTGAATTCATTTTGCTTTGTAAATTGACATATGAATATCTGAGATCTTACCTAAGGCTTCTGACATCCTCTTTAATGGTTTCAGGAAAATAAATCCTCGGGCACTTCTCATGCTATTACCTTATTCTCATTCCAGGTGAAACCCTAATGGCCAGGTCCCCAGGTTTTCGTCCTGTTTTAAAGGTGTTCATTCACTGTGAGGGACATATTTTACCCAGAGACCAAGGCATGTGCTCATTATCTGAAGGGCTCTTTATTCTGATAAAACTGAACCCTCACGAGGAAATGGCCACTGCTCACGAGGAGAGTGTTCATGGTTCCTGGGCACAGTAGTCTGCAGGTTAGCACACTAATTCTGATTGCATTAAAGTAGTGGTTCTGAACAGTCACTTGTGAGGTCAGACATTGTATACAAGGGAACGTAACATATAAAGGCTTACTTTCATCATGAGGAACGCTAATAAATATTACTGCTTGATTTGTAAACAGCACAGAACCTCGCAATTCAAAACAAAAATGTGCATGCTGTACAGTGCTATCGAATCCTATGTGCGTTTAATTTATGCGAATATAGACCAGGGCGATAGGGTACACAGGGAAGGAAGGCTACATAAAAATGTGCACAGCGCAGGTGATTCTGCTCCCCGTGCCCCGAGTGTTCAATAAATAAGCTTTGGCATGAGCATGGGATGGAGAGCTAAGTCTGTTGTTCCCTAGGGCCTGTCCACAGGGTGGAAACTTCTGTCCTGATTGTGGTTCTAGTATTGCAAGACATGCATACTCCAAATTAGCATGGCCCTGAACAGAGGACAATGGCTGGGTGTTTAACCAAAGGAATAGCTACGGTATGTGCCAACACAGGAGAAAAAGTTGTTTGCTCCATGCCCTGTGTATCGATATACCACGGTTGACGGGTAATTTAACAGAAAAGTGTACTTGTGACCATACTGACTGTACTTTTAGACAGAGTTTACAATCTAAGCCCTGTTTAAGCTGTGACTCTACTGCACACACCTAAGTCACACGTACACACAGAAAGCAGATCTTCTCTCTTCCCGCTAGAGGGCAGACGGGTATAGACCTAGAGGTTAGAAGTTTAGGAAAGAACAGCAAACTGGTTAATCTCACTTATATTTAGAATTCTACAGTTTTTATGTTACCTTGAATGTGGCAAATGCATCTGATGCTATGTCAAATGTTGACATTTCGACATATCTGAAGAAATCATAGAATTGTTCTGACCACAAAATGATTTTGGCAAGTGGTTCATGTCTGATGCATTCTCTTAACATTATCCCACAATTTAGAGCTATTTCTGGAGATTCATACCTGCAAAAAGAAAGAAAGAAAAAAAAAATCCGACTATGATTGCTGTTTCAAAACCCCTAATACTAAACAGTTCACATTTAGAATAGGAAGTTGAGATGTGTCCTAATTAAGTGAGCAGAGCAGGTTACAAAAGGCACCTCTTTCAGAACAGTGTGAGTTCAGATGGGTTTATTCTAGAGGGCACGGGCGGGCGCGCGACACACACACACACACACACACACACACACACACACACTAGCTGGGGACAACTGCTTCGACCCAAAGAAAAATAAAAGGCACGGGAGCAATCACATAAATAAACATTCATTATTTAAGCTAAAAGATTTAAGGAGAAGTATTCAGGGTCACACCCTCAAACAGGAATTAGTTTTACGTGAGGTGCTCTCAAGATGTCAGAAAAACCAAAAGTTGAATTTAAAAAACCCAATAGTAAACAAACAAAATTGTTTCCCAAACTCACAGTATCTAAATAGGTCTATCAAATATGCAGGATTTTTACTTCGTTGTTTCAATTCAATACTCAAAACGGCACCTTCAAGACTCTCGGCAACAACGCCTGCCCTACGAAGCTGAAGGCCTGGTCCTGCGGAGGTCACAGAGCGCTTGTCGAGGCGGCCCTGACGGACTCTTGCAGTGGCTACTGGGGACGCCCTGGCATCTGTTCCGTACCCATGGCTGCGTCTCCCCTCTGTCAGAAAGGAGCCCCGTCTTCCTCTCAGCCCCGCAGCCTGCTCCCTTCCGACGGGTGCGAAGCCTCCGGACTGGCCTTGGCCCTCAAACTGCCTCTCGTGCTGCACGTGCTGGCGGGTGTCCCTCCCACGCAGCATCCCCTCTACCCCCCCTCACTCACTGCATTTCCCCACGTTCTACTAGCAAAGACCTCCTCCTGGCAGAAACGAACTTCTCTCATGACATAAATCCCACTACTCAGGGTCCCAACAGTGCTGACCTTTGCATCTCTGTCTTTGGAAAAGGAAAGAAAAAGCTCTCTCAGTTCTCCTTTCCGCCCCTTCGACTGTTCCTCTTTCTGGCCTGGCCGAGGGGATCCCTCTGGAGCCGCCAGCCTGCTGCTGGTTCACGGCTCCCCCTGCGGGTCCTAAATCCCCTGCCCAGGTCTGCTCCTGGACTCTAGTTAGGCATTTTCTGTCGTCCTCTGGACAACTTCGGTTAAAGATCTACCAGAGCACTACGCATCTAAATTCGAATCTCCTCCCCCTCCACAAAACAGCCGCCCTCCCCTGCTTCCTCATTTCTGTATTCTGGCATCACGATCTGGTTTCAGAAACCAGGTCTAAAACAGGTCTTGCAGAACCTTCTCATCCGATAACAGAAGTGTTCTATAGCTGCAGTTACTACCAGCCACACGTGGCTACTGAGCACTTGCAATCTGGCTAGTATGACTGAGGGACTGAAATTTAAATGTTACTTAATTTAAATTAATGTAAAATGAAATGACTGCCTGCTGTTAGTCAGAACTACATTGGACAGAACAGTTCAAATCTTCCCCCTGCACCTCCTCCCAACCCTCCCATCTTCAGAGACACCCCTGGTCCTTTTTAAGACTTCTTTGAAACATTTTAGTTTCATTTCCTTTTATCCATTCCCACTGTTGCATTAACTCACACCTAGAAAAAAGCAAGTGCTCCCTAACCAGCATCTCTGCGTAAGCTCTGTCATAACAAACCTACCCAACACGCAAGTAGATCCACAGCATTTCCAGTTTATTGGGAGCTCAAAAGGATTTTTCCTTGCCAGTCAAATACAGACAAACTTCTGGGCTTACCATCCAGGCTTCCCCTCATGAGATCCATTCCTTAAGTAAAACGTCACCTCCCACTCTGCCGTCAAGCCCTCCGATTATCTCCTTATTGCTGCCAATCATCATGGTTCATTCCCGTCCCTGGACCCACTCTCCTTTTTTCTACTAGGAGAATTCTAAACCTTCTGGAACTTCAATCATTAGTCTCACCTCTTTTACCAACCCTTGCCTTACTGACTAAACCCGCATCGCACACCCTGAAATCCCACAGCCCTAATCGTTATCCGCAGCGTTATCCTTCTGTTACACACGGGTTCATCACAGAGCTTCGAGAAGATCCAAATGACTCCTCTGGAGCACTTGTGGCACGGTGACCAGCATGCTGGCCGGCACTCGGGTGACTACAGTGCCTGCTCACAAAATGGCTGGTCAAACAATTCATCTTCGCTGATCTAAATTTAATAAGCAGGAGACCAGAAACACGAGAGTAAGACAGTTTGGTACAACAAGTTGGGCAGGTTTTGAGTGGTTTGTCAAGCTTGTCTTAAATGATTAAGCCATAAACTATCGAGTACAAGGCAAACAGTTATGCTGTACAACCTGCCAGCACTCGAGTGGAGAGCGCGTTAACATTTGGGTCACCAGGGAAACTGCTGCCTCCAGACGCGGCCTAACACTAGTGACAATATTATGTTGAAAGCGCACCGACTCCCCTGGACGGCTAACGTCAAAGCGCTTACGGCCTACGCAGGTCGTCGCGCTGCAGGAGAGCAGTCTAGACTTGTTATGTGGAGTACAAAAACTTAGCTCACAAGGCTCCTTGAAGAAATGGTTGCTTCCAGGTCTGGGGCAGGAATCTGTGCAAAATGAGCATGGGGCATCTTGCGCCAGAAAGCAAGGAAGCTACCAAAGACTGATGGGGGCTTGCCAAAAGGACACAGGAGCCGATTTGAAGCAGCTTCCCAATGGCCCAAGATGGTGCAATTTGGATATAAAAATTTGGACATCATGACTGTGATGGACTGAAACACACCAAGTATATTTTTAAAAACCCCAAGACTTGAGTTCATAATGACTTGATCACCAATTTAAAAGGCGAAAGATTTATGCGATCTGAAGAGAAACCAGAGTATGATCACCAATTTAAAAGAACAGAGGAAGAGTGGGTTTGTGCTCAAGTGTTTAAAAGAAAAAACAGAGGACAAAGGAACATGTTAAATGAAACCACAGGGATGTAAAATTCGAAATATGTGATTTTTCTACAAAACATATGATCCAGTTGCTTCAACAAGTAAATGGCATTAAAAAACAAAAAGAAAAAAGAAGGGGTAAGAGTCATATTAACCTAATTCAGTTTGTGTACCTTACGTGGAACTGGATTTAAACTAACTGAAAAATGACATTTTTGTGTGTGAAAATCAGGGACATCTGAACACCGGGTACAAGACAATGTGAGGTCTGTGAATGGTACGGCGACTACAGTCGGGGAAAAAAATCCTGGGATGCATCATGCGCTGGGGACGCACACGGAAGCCATCTTATGCTTGAGGAGAGAAAGGAGGAGGCGAGGCCTGTGAACTGAGACTGACAGAATGCTACTAACCGTCTGCGCTGGGTGACGGTAGGAAATGGCTAGTTACTTTATTCCCTCCAGTTCTCTGCACAGTTTCCACTCTAAGGGCTAAACAGGATGGGGAGACAGGCGCTGGCGGGCCCCAGCACCAGCTGCACTGTCCAGGCTTCTCCTCGCCTCCCTGGCAACGCCTGTGCTCTGCCACTCACATGAGAGCTTTCAACTTCTAAGAAAAAGATAATTTAAAGATAAACTGTACCTTAAAATTCTTACTTTAACAACGTTTATATCGTTCCTTTGGCTACTCTCAAGCACAAACACAGGCAAACTGATTTATGATTTTTAACATCCACTGCTTTCTATGAAAGGAAATATTCGGTTTAAAAATACACAAAGGCATCTGGAAGGTGCTTTAAGAACAACAACATTTCAAACTACTCACTACATGCTTACACACACAACTCTGGGTTGGAAACAACAAAAAGTGAGATGCCAAAAGTTCTGTACGGCAACATCTGAAGAAGCAACATAGATATTTAGAAACAGAATGAAGGAAATAGAATGCTGGCATCAAACCCAGGCACTGACTCATGCTTTGTCTAAACAAGTTTGAACTTGGGGGAAGTGCTAAACCACAGAGATATGAATCAGAGGGAGGCGAGCTATAATGCGAAGGGTAGGAGAGCAAGCTGATTCACACCAACAGTCATGCCAGTAAAACGCCTGTCCGCCAATTTAATAGAATCGCACCAACGCAGGGACAAACAGACACACACCAGACCCAGAGCTGGCGAACAACTCCTGGGTGAATCAACAAGAGGTGACCTTGCCAGTCAGAGAGGCTCACTGATGAGGGAGCAGAGGATTTGTTTTCTTTTGTTCTGAAGTTTTGGTTTTTAAGCTTTTTTGGTTGTTTTTTGTTTTTTTTAATACTAACAGACACCACAAATGTCTGCTTATTAGCCCAGTAGTTAAATGCACTGTGAATTACCAACTAAGTGGGTTAGTGAATGAACACGAACAGGTACAAAGCAAAGAGCATTACTTCATAAACATGTTCTTTGTTGACTGAACAAAGTTAAGCTATATAGCATCCAAGCTCCATTTACTAGGCAGCTTTCACTGCCTCACACTGTGCATGTCTGCCCAGAGAAGATGTCTTTAAACACATGATTTAACTCATATTTCATATAAATAAACTTCTAAAATCTAGAGAACAGAAATAAGACCACAGAAGACTTTTTGCTCCAGCTGCATGGGATTTGAGAATTTCAGGGCTCACGATTCACCCACCTTTAAACTTCCATAGGCTTTTTCAAATTCCATTGAGCTCACTGGCTGAATTTTAAGGGGGAAGTGTGTTTGGGGCACCTGGATGGCTCAGTCGGTTGAGCGTCCAGCTCTTGATATTGGCTCAGGACATGATCTTACAGTTCATGGGTTCATGCCCTGAGTCGGGCTCTGGGCTGACAGTGTGGAGCCTACTTGGGATTCTCTCTCTCCCTCTCTTTGCCCCACCCCCGCTCACGCTTCCCCTCCAGCCCCCAAATAAACTTAAAAAAAAAAAAAAAAGGAGGGAAATGTGTTCAAGATCTATGGAAAAATGAAATGACTAAACTACAGAGAAAATACTTCTCATATTTACCATTGTGTTTTTGCCTAAGACCATCTTTGCTTTTTATTTTTCAACTGAGAATACAAATTTTGTTATATTGTACATACCCTTTCAATAACATGAACAAAATATTCTGTTGAGTGCAGATGTATTCAACAGTAGGAGTTCTTGTACCAATTTGTCTTCTGAGAATATTGTTGAAAATTTGAGCCACGTCTTTTTTGCCCTATTAGGAATACAATCATTAAAATATTTACCCGACTAACAACCAAAAAGCCCACCCACCCTCCCAAATAAACTCAAATTAAGGTATTACATATTTAGAATTATGACTGCATGTCTGACTTTAAAGTGCTCACAGATTCTAAATTTTCTTTATTTATAATCCCAAACTCTAAGTTTAATAGCGTACTATATTTATCATGAGCAACGTATTCACCAAGTGAAATCTCACTACATATAGTTTCTAACCCTTAAAATCATGCGGACTCAGATATGAAAATTAAAACCTTGCTATATGCTTACAACATGCAGGGATCTGATTCCCACCCATATGGAAGAAGCAACCTCAAATAAAATCCAAGTGTTGTAAACAATAATTTCCTTTTATACTGATGGAAGAGGAGAAGCTGCATGCTGCTACTATAATAAAAATAAAAGAATTCTGTAAGAAGCTGAGCTTTCTTGGCAAGTAGACATATCCCCCTTTTAAGCTAGGTCTCCTCAGGAGAGATTTTCTAAAGATTAATAATGAAGGTTCTAAGTACCATATGATGTAGCAGTTCAGAGTCCAGAATTATAGAAGTGTACTTTACAAAATGAAATAGAAGGACATGACTGCTATACAGTGAACCTTATAATCAGAAAACTGCACAAGAAATTAACAAACGGAGAACTGAACCCCAAGGTTCAGAATGGCCCCTTGTTACAAGGCTGACGAGCCTGCAGGGAAGTGAGTGAGATGCTAGCTTTCCGGCACCAGAGATCATCCTGGGGCCTGTGCTAGATCAGAGCAGCAACGGCAGTCTCTAAGAACCCATCTTGAGAGCGCACACTTCTTGTAAATTTCAGTCTCTAAAGTCCCAAATGAATATGAAATTCAGTGTCCACGTTGGGGAATGAGATGGATGGACAAAGGAGAAGGAACTGGATGTTCCAGTGCATTCCCCACTTTGCAGGAAATAAAAACTGTTGTTGTTGTAATCTGATACACTATTAAAAATACATGAAATCAGTTCTCTAAATGGACACATCATTTTTATGTGTTCTCCGGGATAGCAATAAATTTCCGTTGTCCTTTATTATCAATATTATTCAAGCAATCTCTGAACCACACTCTCTCATGACTCTTCAAAGCTGAACCTGGCTATGGATCTGCCATTCCCTCTCCTGGTTTTTCAGGCACCTGCACAGACATCTGATCGATACTCAGGATGAACACTGGGATTTCAGACGGAGCCCAGCCGTGATACGGACTCAGAGGAGCCTGCTCAGAGCCACGCCAGAGCCCTGCGTTACCATCCATGCTTCTCAGACTACTCTCCAGACTGGCATCAAGGACCATTATTCCCAATATCTAACATGGCATGATTCAGCTGTATAAGCTTGGGCGGTGATACCTAGCGCCCACCGGGGCCAGGCAGGAGACATGGACAGGCCCAGCAGGCCTGGAGGCAGAAGAGCAAGCTGCTGCGAGCAGCACACCCAAGTGCGTCGTGGTGTAGCGGCTGCTCTGTGCCAGCCGAGGGGCTGTGTGGGCCTACAGGCTCGATGTTGCCAGAGCCAAAATTCTCGAGGGAAGCCAGAAATTCCAAACTGTGTATAAAATCTCCTGCTATTTAACCGTTATCCTAATTTAAACATTTAAAAGTAGTGCCAAGCAAACAAAACGCATGATCTCTGCTGTAATGAGTTCTCGACAGGTTAAAACAAACGAAAAACATAACTGGATGTCTTCAAAAATCTCTTCTACCTCTAAAATTCTGACATTCTACAGACTTCCTAGATTTATTCTTTGAGAACCAAAGGCCAGTGAATTATGTAAAACAGCAGGTGTTTATTAAATACGATGTAAACAAAAGGGTACAATGAGTACCTGAGAAGCTTCCCATACGATGTGGTGGAACAGGAGGAGAGACCTGGCCCGAGCCCGGGGCGCCCCTGAGCTCCTGCCCAGCTCTGCTAATTAGGCGGGCAGCCTGGGCACGCTTACAGGTCCGTAACCCCTGAGCCAAGGGCTCAACAGGAATCTTAGGATGTTTCAAAGGACAGAACACAAGGAAAAGGACCATGAATAAGGTACTGTTTTTGAAAACTAAGAAACTGATTTCTGACCTCAAAGTCAATGAGCTGCAAATCCGCTACCAGGGTGCTCAGGAGCCCGCTGTTGTAGAGTTCTTGAGCGAGCTGCGCCACCGCCTCTGTCTGCGGCTCTTTCTCATTCGTGCCATACAGGATTTCTTTCATGGCAACCAGATTTTTGGAAACTTCTTCTGTGGCCTGATTTGGGGGGAGAGGAGAGAAACAACCTATTAAAAAAGAAAACCACCGCATATAACATACTTACATATCTTAAACACCTTCTCTCTGTTACCTACCCAGAAAGCTACATAAAAGACACAAAGGTGTGCCGCCGCGTCCCTGCCCCGGGGCGCTGAGCACTGTGGATGTGTGTACACACGCGGGCACTGACACACGCGCTGGAGAGGGGAGGCGGCGGATTACAAACTCGCACCTGACTACTGCAGACAGTGTTACTGTGGCAGGAACAGAACGGGGAGGGAAACAACACGGAAGAGGCACCTGAGCTGACCTGAGAATTGGAAACGCTGACAGTAAGAATGAGGGAAAAGGAGACTGAGGAGAAAGGAGAGGCATGAGGTGTGGACGAGGCAGCTGGAAGAGCGCAGAGTCTGTCGGAGAAAAGGTGTGAGGGAAATAAGGGAATGACAGCAGAAGGGGGCTTTGAATGTAAAGCTAAAATGTTAGAGTAAATACAAAATCACTAAGAAGCCTCCCCTTCTGGCCAAGACAGAGGAACAAGATGCAGGTTTACCTTCCTCCACAAAAAGGATGAAAAAATAGGAGAAATTATAGGAAACAATAAATTTTAAGCACTGAACTTCAGACGGCACAGGAGAGGGATCCTTGAGAGATGGGAAACAGTGAAGTAAAGCTCACACCTGCCCCCTTTACTGCCTGGAGAGGGTTTCCCGGTCACATCGCAGGGAGGGCAAAGGCAGGCAGAACAGCTGAGAGTCTCCACGAGTCAAGGAGACAGAGCTGGGAATCTGCAGGGCAGGGTACCAGAGAGGAGAGGTCAGTACTCTGCAGCGGAGTACTGATAAGCACACCCCAAGTCAGGGAACAGCCGGGGAGCTCTTTCCAGGCAGCCTGCCCATCTCTTGTCTTCTCCAGAGAACTCCTGTCTGCTTTTGTAACTGTCCTTTAAGAAAGGGAGGGCTAACGTTCCAATCCCATCTAGAATGGAATGATGCAGAAGCCACCAGACCATGACGTCCCTGTAAATGTCACAAATGTTAATGTACTCCAAGGCTACCATTAAGAATTTCTGCAACTAAATCAGAGAATTCATTCGAAGCCAGGTCTTTGAATGACACTGCAGTGAAGGCTTTAACTCTTCTCACCATTTAATTTAACCCCAGTAACAGCCCATCATTTGGCCTTGTGGAGGGAGCTCTGGATTCTGAAGGACATCCAACACACCAGCTATCACTCTCATACTTGCGCCATCCGCAGATCTGACGGGGATACCTCCCATGGCCTCAATCATTAACCAAAACACTGAAAAGGAAATAACTCTGAATGGAACCCACCGTTATGCCTTTGAATCATCACAGTCTCTTCGGTAACAATCTACTAATAATCTTTGGGCATGGTCGCTCGGTCACTTACATATAAACCTATTTCCAAATCATATGCAAAGGGCTTTTTGTTAAGTACTTTGATAAAATAAGAAAACCTCTGACCCATGAGCCACAAGGGTTTGAACGTACCAGTCCACTTACACATGCATCTTTCACAGGACAGTACTATAAACGTATTTTCTCTTTCTAATGATTTTCTTAGTAACATTTTTTTTCTCTAGGTTTAAGAATCCAGCATCCAACAGATATAACATACAAAACGTTAACTGACTGTTTATTTTATTGGTAAGGCTTATGGTCAACAGTAGGTTATTAGTAGTTAAGTTCTGGGGGAGTCCAAAGTTGTCAATGGATTGTGTGGGGGAGGGCGGTGGCCCTTACCCCCGTGTTGTTCAAGGGCATGTTATTTCTCCCACATTTCCTGAACATAAGAAAATGAAATAAAGTTAATTTGGTGTGATCTTTTTATTAGGCCTCTGTTGATTTCTAATGACTACTACTTTCTTTTTTAAATGTTTAAAACCATCCTGTTAATCCCATACAAAACCTTATTCATCATCAATGTTAAAAAGAATTTTTACCTTTTCCAGTCTGCTGTTACTACCCTGTTCTGTTAATGCCTTAATTTCTGATAGCAGTTCGTCATCCAATACACCAATTTTAAGCATCCCAAAATGTACTTTTTGGGGGCCGGTAGATAAAATCATTTATCAATAGTCAATGTTCTCTTACAAACTAATTTCGTGTTATCTCTGTAATCTCATTTCATTAATCTTTATTCTTCAGATGATTTTCTTTGACAGTGAGGAACCTGACATTTAGGAGGTTTTCTGAGTGTATTATCTGTTGGTTTTATACCAGTGACCCTAAGTGGTAGGCCTCAGCACCCTGTGCTTCTCTGGCTAGCTCACAGTTTTGAGGCTCTTGGTAACCTTTCATATGCCTCAGCTTACATATGCTCTTCTTTGAAATCATGATTTTAGATCTGAATTCAGACCATACTCTATGCTCTCTTCTGACAGCAAAAAACAAATAAGAGTGTGTGTGGGGGGGGAGTATTGTTAAAAGGCATGAAGTTTCTTTTTGAGGTGATGAAATGTTGCACTGTTGAGGTGACTGTGGTTATGGTTGCACATTGTGAATAAACTAAAAACCACGGAACTGTGAGTTACCTCAATAAAGCTATTTTAAAAAAGGGGGGAGGAGAGAAGCAAGGAAATAGAAAGCAACTTCTAGTGTTTCTGAGACAAAAGCAACCTAGACCCATGTGTGAAGCGCTCTCCTTCCCTTCCCTCTCAGAAGACGACACTGTCGCCTATGTTATGGGTGGTGGCGGGATGCCGGGGGGGCGGGGGGGGCGTGAGGGGGCACCGATGGCATTCCCATATCTGCTAACCACTGTACTCATCTACTTATGCTGATCCTTCTGGATTCCACTCACCCTCTGGCCTTCTCGGGAACTCAACACTTATGTTTTCTCACCTCCTTCTCCTAAGGCCAACTGCCTCTCACTTTATTTCCCCCCCAGATTTTAAATATGATCAAAATCATTAACAAAATCAAATAAGCTCTCTCCTTTGACCAACCACATGGCCCCCTCCCGGCTACTGCCACCTGTAATTAAGCTTCTAAAAAGCATCTACCTGTGAGTGCTATAGTCCACATCTCCTTCCTAGTCACTCCCAGCCCAATCCCATGTGGCTTCTCCACCTAGTACATTACAGCTTTTAGGCAGTCGCCAATGACCTGCCTGCCAGGAAATACAATTCTCAGTCTTTAGTACATGTTGGCTCTTGGCAGCATTTAAAGGTGTTGATTACACCCTTCTTTTAAAACTGCTCCTCCCTTGTCCTCTGTGACTCACCGCCACCCTAATTTTTCCTGCCTGTCTCCCTGGTTGTTCCTTCTTGGCTTGTCGCTCTCGACGAGGCCATTTAAACACTGGGAAGTCCTCGAGGCAGGGTACAAGCCCTCTTCTTCTCCTTCTATCATCTCTCCCAAAGTGATGTCATCTACACCCAAGCTTTAATTAACACCTAAATGCAGATGCCTCACAGATTCCTATCTCTAACCCAGTTCTCTTACTAGTACATTCCGCAGCCTACTTGAAATGTCTCCACTTGAATGTCTTAAGGTACCCCAAACCCAATGCAATCGAAAACAGAACTCATGAACTTGCCCTATGCCTGATACATTATTCTCTTGTTCTCTGTTTCAGGAAATGATACCACTACCGATGCTCTTGTGTATGTCAGAAACTCTGAAGCCATCCTCAACCCTTCCCTCTTTCTCACCCCGTCCCAAAATCTAATTCAACTCCCAAATCCATCCATTTATCCCCGTACCACCATCACCCACATCAGAGTTCCCACAATTCTTGCCTGGACTATAAATAGCTTACTGACTGATTTTCTTGAATTCCCTATAATCCATTCTCTGTATCACAACTAGACAATTTTTTTTTTTTTTTGAGAGAGAGAGAGAGAGAGAGAGGGAGAGAAAGAGCATGAGTTGGGTAGGGGCAGAGAGAGAGAAGGAGAGATAATTTTAAGCAGGTTCTGTGCTGTCAGCACAGAGCTCAACACAGGGTTCGAACTCATGGACCGTGAGATCATGACCTGAGCCAAGATCAAGAGTCACATGTTTAACTGAGGGAGCCACCAGGGTGCCCCTAGAATGATCCTTTCTTAACATAAATACGATTGTCATTACCTCTGCTTCAAATGCTCCGATTACTATTGCTCTTGGAGAAACTTTCTTAATGTGGCCTGGAAAACCCTGCGTGGCCTGACTCCCTGTCTGACCTTAACCTGCGCTGCAATTATCTCTACATCAATCCTCTGGTCACACTGGAATCCCTTCAGGATCCTTGCACATGTGGTCTGCCAGCCCCATGCCCTGCCCCCACCTCCCAGCCAACTCACATTCTTCCTTCATTGCTCAACTCAATGCTCGCTTCCTCAGAGGTGATCTTTCGAGGTAAATTCTATCTATGTTCACTACGACCATGTACTTCTTTTCTCACTGTTGTATATAATTCTGCTTTTCCTTGTGATTTCTAATTAATGTGTTTCCTTCCGCTCAGTCAGGAGCCCAGTGCTTGCGACTGCACCATACACGCTTGATGAATGGGTCAACATCAGTGTTGTGATCACTGGGTGTAAAAGAAATCCACATGAAAATTGGATGTAGGGAAATACGGTGTTATCACACCATGAAGCCAAGGAAGTCTTAAAATGTAGTGCATCCAAGAGAGGCAATCTACCTGACAGAACTGTATCAGTGAGCAATGAACATAAATCTCTGTGTTTTCACAGAGAACAATCTGGAAGAAGACACACCAAACTGAGTATTGTCTGTCTATGGCAACGTAAGAAGAACATATATGTATTTTTAAGTTTATTTATTTTGAAAGAGGGAGAGAGAGCACGCACGCATGTGTGAGAGGAGGGAAGGGGCAGAGAGAGGGAGAGAGAATCCCAAGCAGGCTCTGTGCTGTCAGCATGGAGACTGACTCCGGGCTCGATCTCACAAACTGTGAGATCCCAACCTGAGCTGAGATCAAAGGTTGGATGTTACCCAACTGAGCGCCCCAAGAAGAATATTTTCACTTTTCACTTGCTCTACTTCAGATTTGTGTATTTTACAATTCACATTTTACTTTTTTTTTTTTTATAAAGGAGCAAAAAAATAAAGGGAATGAGATAAATAGATCAAAGTTCTTGCTATGTTGGTACTGATTTATCTTCTTTAAAAAAAATGTTTTTTAGGGGCGCCTGGGTGGCTCAGTCGGTTAAGCGGCCGACTTCGGCTCAGGTCATGATCTCACAGTCTGTGAGCTCGAGCCCCGCGTCGGGCTCTGTGCTGACGGCTCAGAGCCTGGATCCTGCTTCACATTCTGTGTCTCCCTCTCTCTCTGCCCTTCCCCTGCTCATATTCTGTCTCTATGTCTCTCAAAAATAAATAAACGTTAAAAAAAATTAAAAAAAAATTTTTTTTAAATTTTTTTTATATTTGAGTGAGGGAGAAGGAGTGTGAGGGAGGAGGGGCAGAGAGAGAGGGAGACTGAAACGGGCTCTGTGCTGACACAGTGAGCCCAGTGTGGGGCTCGAATCCATAAACTGTGAGATCATGACCTGAGCTGAAGCGGATGCTCAACTGACTGAGCCCCCCAGGGGCTGTTTTATCTTATCTCTGCTTCTCTTCACTTTTTTCACTCCTCCCCAGAAGACACCTCCTCTAAATTTTTAAGACTTCTAACAAATAACTAAATACGTAAATTTACATATGTAAGTAGTAACTAATCACAACTTGAAAATCAGCAGTGCCACAAACAATGCCACAAAAAAAAAAAAAAAAAAAAAGCTAGAGACTGGAATGGGGTTTAACAATAAAAGACTTACTCAAACTCATCAGAAGCAGAGAGTGGCACTGGGGACAGGAGACTTCCAAACCTGGGCCTATCTCTCTCTCTCCGTATCTGAACATCTAGCTTCACTCCTGCCATAATGAGATAAGACTTCATAATGAAGACATGCATGGTTAGGTACCATCTACAGAGGATACTCAGCAGCATGATATAAAAAAACTAAACCTCATCGACCTTATTATTTATTAGCAGTCCTGATAAATGAGAGATTAGGTTCATATTTCGACTGAGGACTTTTAATTTTATGCGTATTTCAACTGTTTCTGTGATGTCTGTTCCATATGACATGTATAATCAGAAGGTTTTGATTAAACTAGAGCTTAAAAAAACAAAACTGTCCAAATTTTACTAAAACCTGATCGGAAAACCTCAAAAAGTGTTTCACCCGAAAAGGTGATGTAGCAGGCGTTCACTGAGTGAAGATACAAGACAGAACAAATACACTTGTCTGTTCTGGTGTGGATTTGGCTTGGTTGCCTTCACCGGCTTTCACACTGGTGACCCCGCCTAGTCCCCCATCTCTGACCTGCTTGCATTGAGTCCACACGTTTTCTGCCTCTCTGACCACATCCTCCTTACCTGCACCGCCCTGTCTCTTCACACCCAATGAGTAAGCTACTCACACTTGCGCTTCTCCAAGCACTATACTCTTTCGAGCTGCTGAGATCCCATGTCACCTAAGCCACTGGGCTCCTTAATGACCACGCTACCTATCCTGCTAAGACTGCATGTTTTAGTGCTGTCCACGCCCACATCTCTAGGTCTCTTGCCCCCCAAACATCGGATGTTCTTCACTGGAACTTTCTCTATTTCAGCAACTGGGGTTCTGAGCACTGTAGAGAAAGTGCCAGAACCTGTGGACACTTGGTTTGCCAAGTTCATGCTGTTCAATCTGCCTTCAATCTGGCCAGAATAATTTCTTCAAACTGGTATTATTTCCAACCAGTACCTCCTAGCAGATGTTTCAAAACTGCTCCACTTTCCTCAAGAGACTTCAAGTCTCTCTCTCTGCTCCCTGTCTGAACACCTAGCTTTGCCCCTTCGAGGTTGAGACAACTGGAATAATGAAAACATCCTCAACTTCATAATGAAAACATCCTCAACTTCTTCTGTCCATCTTGATGTATTTCCGCCATCCTCCATCTCAACTCTGGACACACACCAGAATCACCTAGGGGACTTTTAAAAAAGGTGCCCAATACCCCCGAGAGACTTATTAATGAAAAAAGGAAAAACGGTACTTTCACATGCAGACGCCACCATACATGTGATCAAAGTAAATGGTAATGAGACCATTGACCTCATACGCCTCCTGAGGAGACACTGCAAAGAGTACAGCATTCTGTGATTTTCTTGCCAAAAAGGCCTCACCTGTATTGAATCATAAGGAAAGATCAGCCAAACCCAAAGAGACAGTCTACAAAATAACTGGCCAGTACTTTTCAAAAGTGTCAAGGTCACAGAAGTCAATGGAAGACGGAGACACTGTTCCAGATTAAAGGAGAGTAAGGAGATGTCACGACTAAATGCGATGTGACATCCTGAACTGCATCCTGGTCCAGAAAAAGGGCATCAGTAGGACAAGTGATGAAATTTGAAAAAGATCCATGGATTAGTTAATAGTGTCATATAAATGTCAATTTCCTGATTCTGATCATTTGACTGTGATTAATGTAAAACGTTAACATCTGGGGAAGCTGGGTGAAAGGTACTCTCTTTGCAATCATTTTATAAGATTAAAAAGTTCATCTACTCTCTTATTTTGATTTTTCTTCACACGTGAGAGGCATTCCAAGGCTGGTGGCTCTATATATGTGTGCTGGAGAGAGAGCCCCTAACACAGAGTCTGGTCTTTCCTCAAGTGCCCCCATGTGCCATTTTGCCAGCTGTGGGCCCTTGTGGAAGGTATAGATTCCATACCTTAAGACCTCAGATTCCAAATAAAAGTTCTCCCTATTCTCTACTGTCCATCCTCGCCTCACTCTCCTGCCCTGGTATCTCTGTGTCTCCTTAAGCGACCCTGAATGCTCACACTACTCCTCTCCACCCTCAGAGCCCCCACATTCACAAAGCCTCGCCTCCCTTCCCCACTCTCCTCCTCTGATGCCACAGCAGTTGCTATGCGGTTTCAGCCCCCGGCCTCGCAGCATTAGATCTTCTTATCTCTACCTTGTGTTTCCCTAACTTATTCCAAGGCTTTGGAAAAGGCTCGCTTACAATTTTTATCCCCTCCCCTCTCCAATGCCTGAGATGGTGACTTACACATGGCTTGACTTAATGATTTTGTTAATTGACTAAACCAAGACTTTTAGTCAGTCGAACGTTGTGGGACACGGATGCTACCCTTGGGTGTCCAGGAAGCATCATACTAAGTTTCACGGGCACAGACTACTAACAGCAGCCAACTGTTTTACAAATACACGGTCACGAAGAGAACCACGTGAAGCGATCAGCCCCCCTCATGACCAGCCACTCCCTCGACTGGAAAACGATGCGGACCGTGCCTCACTAATCATGCTGCTGCCCTGTCTAGGTGAGAAGCAGAGAAATGTAAGTTCTTAGGTGTTTTCTTGAGGCTTTTGAGCCATACGTAGTAGGAATTTGGGGATACCCAGCAGGGCAGAGTCACAGAGACAAGAGTCTGGGGCTTGGAGTCAAGGCTCCGAGGTGAGAAGCACTGCCGCTAACTGCCAGGGGCCAGACATATTAATCCTATGCCAGAAGCCTCACTGACTTTTACGTATAACTACTGGTAACAATTCACTTTCAATAATATCTTTAAGAAATACTTTTAAACTTAACGATTTACATTATAGGATCAACCTAAAGCAGTAACCGATACTCCCGAAGTTCACCTCCCACGCTCGCTTCACTAGTAACGGTATCAGATCCACACCTCTTTCCCCCCCAGGGTGAGGACACAGGAATTACTTCGAATGTTTAAGTGTAGAGTCCGTATGATAACTTCTCCAATTAGAACTAAGGCTGGGAGCCTCTGCACCACCTGGTTTCCCACTAAAAAATGCAGTGAAGTGGCAAGATAAGAAATTAGCAAGCCAAACACCAGTAGACATGGCCTGTGTCAAGACCTCCAACAACTCAGAAGGTTTTGTGTGAAATCTCTTGCCTCAGCCCAATGTCCCCACAGCACCCATCACTATTTCACTGTCATCAGTGGCAACCACTCAGACACAAAGTAGTGACGCAAAAATACAATTTTAGAAGACAAGAGGAGACACTCGCTCACTCATTAATGCTTGCAGCCCATCTCCCTTTTCACCCCCCTCTTCTGGACCCAACAAGGCCCAAATACCCAGTAGATCTCAAAGTGGCCTCACAGTAGGAATGCGAGGTGACAAGGTAGCTACTTCCTGGTGCAGGCACAGGGTTGTATCTGGTGGGGGGGGGGGGGTGTAAGGCTGGGTCTGCCCACTCTCGCCCCCAGTTTTTATACAGTTACTAGGTAAGCCTAACATTAAGATATAAAGCACACTTAAAAATAAACACAGCTCAAGTACTATGTTTAAAGAATAAATATGCCTGATTTCGAAATTAAAAGGTAAACAACCCTTTAAAAAAAGATATTCTACTTCATAATAATAATAAAGTTAAAATCCTACAATATGTTTTCCCTCCTACCAGAGGCAAAGACTTCTAAAAGATACACTGGTGGGTGAAAAATAAACTGGTACAACACACTAGACGGCAATTTGGCAAAATGCAGCAAAAAACTTCAAAAGGCACAGTCTCTACGAATCCCACATTATACCTCTAGGAATCTACCCTCAGGAAACAGAGAATTACGCAAAGATAGAAGTATAAGCAGTGTGATTTACAATAGCAATTAATTAGAAAAGTCATCCCACTGAACCAGTTAAATTATAATGTACCCACAGAATGGAAAACCATGGCAAGCTTTAAAAATAAGTAAGTGGATTTGTCCCGACATCCAAAGATGTTACCATTAAAATGGGAAGATAAACCTAGTTACAGAACAGTACGATCCCACATTCATTTCCTTATCTGCCCCAGAGAGAGAGTGAGAGGGAGGACACTGGAACAGGAATGGGAATCTGGAAGGATAGCCCACCATGTCAACACTAGTTGTTTCATGTAGTGGTGGGATGAGGAGGATAAAGCTCCTCAAGATAAAGATACACATGCGGAAATCAATCACGACTATCAGACATAATGAAAGGAGCACGGCTCTGTCACCTAGCTCCCCCAGGCACCTCGCACCCCCATGTCACCAACTGAGAGCTTCAGAAAAGAGAAAACAGAAGGTGCCGATGCGAGCCGCCTCTTTCCCCCATCAAGTGAGTTTGAATGAACAGGACTGTGGCAGACAGAGGCGAAAGTAGGGAGAAAGAATCTGACGACTACGGTTGTGAGCCGGGAATATAAAGGCAACATTTCTTTCTTTCTTACCTTTTTTTTTTCTTTTTTTGTAGATTTTATTTTTAAGTACTCTCTACACCCAATGTGGGGCTCAAACTTACAACCCCAAGATCAAGAGTCACATGTTCTACTGACTGAGCCAGCCAGGCAAGCCAAGGCAACATTTCTTAAACCAGTCAGGAGGAGAGAGACCAATTCTCTCAGAGAAAATGAATCATGAATTGAACTGTTAAGTCTGAGCCATGCTGCAGTGCTGAATCAGAGCACGTTAAGTGTTGAAAGAGACATCAGCAATCCTCCAAATAAGTGGTTTTTAAATCCTTTTGGGGCCACTGATATCCTGTTCTCTACTCCTGTCCATCATCATTTTTCAAAATAAAAATCTTATGTAGAATCCAACATACAAATGAGGAGAAAGGAAACCTAAAAAACTGTACAAAGGGAGGAACACCTGAAACCAGGGCCTGCTTCTCTATCTCGAGCACACACACCCTTGGAACATCAGGTTTAAAAGCAAACACATACACAAAACACACACTTTTCCCCCGCCCCCATTTCTAACCACACTAAAAATCCTTGCTATAATCTGTCTCATCGGAAATATCAAGTTCCTCTAGATAAGTGGGTGGCAAACTTTTTGTGGGTTGTAGAGTCTCTGTTACAACTATTCAACTCTGCCACTGCAGCAGGAAGGCAGAGACCATGTCAATGGACGGGCGTGTGTCTGATAACATTACTCTATTTATTAAACCATGTAAGGGGCCGCCTTGGGTCGTAGTTATTGACTCATGATCTGGAAAATATTTGGCGGGTGGAAAATAAGCCAAGGGTACATGACCCTAGAGTTAGTACAGACAACCATCACATCCTCTCAGTTCTCCCTCAGAAATCTAGTCTCCCGTCTTGATTCTCCTCATCCTTTTGGGTTCCCTCTCACCAGAGTACTCTTACGAAGTACATCTTCTGCCATTACACCTTCCATCTCACCCCGTCTCTGACTCTGAAACACAGCTGGCGGGAATGGGAACTGGTGCGACAACTCCGGAAGAGAGTTTGGTGGATTCTTGGAAAACCAAACATAACGGTTACCGTATGACTCCTGTACTCTTGGGCATTTATCCCAGAGGAATGAAAATCTATGTTCACATACAGCCCATACAAAAGTGTTCACGGTAGCTTTATTTGTAATAGCCCAAAACTGGAAACGGTCTAGATGTCCTTCAATGGGTGAATGACTACACCCTGGAGTACATCCACAGAATGGACTAAAACTCAACAATCCCTAGGAATTATCACTACTCAAAACTACCTGCATCGAACTTGTGGGAATTAAGCTGAGAGGGAAAAAGCCAGGCTCAAAAGGTTACACACTGTATGATTCTATTTATAAAATATTCTTGAAATAACAAGATCACAGTTTTGTGGTTGCCAGCAAGGGTTAGGGAAAGGGGGAGAGGAGACGGGTGTGGCTATAGAGGGGCAGCCAGGGGGCCCTGCGGTGGTGGAACAGTTCTGTGTCTTGATTGCGGTGGTGGTTACAAAGAAACCACATGGCTACACAGACAAAACTGGTGAAACGTGAACAAGGCCCAAGGACCGCACCGCTGTCAATTTCCTGGTCTTGATACTGGACACAGTCACGTGTGCTGTTACCACTGGGGGAAACTGGAGGAAAGGTATGTGGCATCACCCCGTATACTTTTTTGCAACTTCCGTGAGTTAGTAATTATTTAAAAATAGATTTAAAACAAAGCAAAACAACAACGACAAAGATTTCTCCAACTCCCTCAGTATATCTTTAGATTGTACAAAAGACCTTTTTCAATCTACCACAACCTGTATCTGTAGCCTCACTTTCCACCACAATCCTCTATCCAGTCACCCCTACAATGTCACCCCAAATTTGTCACCATGTTCTGGACGTTCCTTTCCTTCTCACTCTTTGCCTGACAACACCTTCAAATCCAGTTCAAATACCACGTCAAACCTAACGTTCTACATGTACCTCTCTCTGACAGAGGCCGTAACTGCTTTTCCCCTTGGTTCCCAAGGAATTTCATTCCTACCTCCAAGCCTCTCTATACTATTTGTATGCTTATTTTGTCTAGTAGATTATAAACTCCTTAAGAACAGGGACAAAATTCGATCCATGTGCCCACCTCTCTGCCCACATATATGAGGGCACTAAAATGTCTGTGGATTTAATCAAGTTGGAAATCATCTTTTGCAAAAGATGACAGTGGAGGTAATGAAGTCATCTTTTGCAAGAGACAGTCCTTCCAACCACTGTGCACACGACACTTGGCATAAGGAAACATAATTCAGATGGGAATCATTGTTTATAAAGCATTCTTTTTTAGAAAAAAATTTGAAATGATCTATTAAGCAGAATTTTCCATGCTTCTGTTCGCCATTAGTTTATATAATCGACTTTATTATAATTTACATGTGACGTTATTATTATTGTGACATGTCTCAAAAGAGCCCAGATTTTTTTGTCAGGGAAGGAGGGAGGCTTAAATAATTTATTGTTTTGTCTTATATTTTTATTTTTTTTGCATTTCTTTATACCTACTCTTTAGCAAAAAAAATCATTTAGCAAACAAACCAGAATCCTCTAAACACATACCAATCTATATTTAATACCTTAAATATCAATTCACTCTCAAAAAGGGATGTATTAAATGACCTCATTGAAAAAAAGGCAGTTCTTAAATCAAAGTAAATTAAGATAAAGGATGAGATGAACTCTAAAAGGAAACTGAAAAATGTTGGTGCCAAACATTTGACAAAAGCAATTCTATTTTCACATTAATTCTTGTGTTAATTAAAAAAAAAACACAACTCTATAAACACATGCACACACACGCACCTCTCTACTAAAGAAAATGTCTGAGTCTCCTCAGCTGAAAGATCATGGACTAAGGATAATCTATTAATAACCTTCTGGTGTCAAAGATTACTTCTAAACAAGTTTAGTAACCATGAGTCACTGTTAAATGGCCATGCTAGCAAAGGCTACTCCCTCTGCCCCTCTTAAATATGCCAACATAGAGCGAACGTATTCCTCTCATGAAATGAGTGAATATAGCTATTCAACACTGTGAGCAAATGCATTCACGGCAATGAAGGGACCCAAGTATAAGCTGAACGAGGCAGTCATACCTTCTTTATATAGTATGCCGTGGGCAAAGAGTGTGTAAATAGTCATTACATACACAGATTTAAGTGGCTGTTAGCAATGAAAGAACAAATTCCACCCATCCCACTCCACCCCCATGTCCCAGTTACCTAAAAATAAGGATGGTAAGATAAACCATTTTTTTCCTAAAGGTATAAGGAGAGTAGTTTTTAAATTCTTTTAAAAAGGTATGACATGGTTCCTAAGGTACTAATCTATTTGTATTATACACGATTCATAGTATGGCAACTGTGTACAACATAAAACAAGTAAAAACACCAACACATTACAAATAAGGGAATAGGCACTCGAATGCTGTATTTATCATTTTGTCTAAAAGATCACAAGAAATGAATGAGAAAATGCCCATGGATGTAATGATAGTTTCACAACGGCTTTGGCAGAGCTGGGAGTGAATTCCATCTCGGACTCCAATACAATGGGTTATACTGGAAACAATAGCTTTCTTCACGTGGATCATGAGAATAACAACAGGAAACTACTCTACCTCGAAATAAGATGAATGCCTATTTTCTACGAAGGCATGTTGCAAAATATGGTGGTGTATTCATGTAAGGATGTGTCAACCATGAAAGCCGGTGTTCCTTTTATAAGAACTAAGTGGGCTCTTAGCCCACACCAAATACATATCCTATCCCATCCCTTATGAGACAGAAATCTGCTATCTCACAAGGAAGACAATTTCCACCTATTATTTTTCCCAACAGCAAGATGAAATTGGACTCCCTGATTTACTTCCACTTACAGGTCTCATTAGTACTATCTCCTGCGACCATCTGGAACCTTCCCTTTCCTCATACGAGATACTCCCTTAAAAACACTTTACTAAGAGCCTAGGGCCCACATTTTATTCTTTCTCTACTTCACATCTCCAGTTCATTCAATTATTCCTCATGGCAGAGTTCTCAATTTCTAGTCACTCCCCTCTCAACACATTTTAGTTTCTCTACATTGTCAAGTAAGGATTTGTCTACACAGAGCAGATGATCACTCTGAATTGAAACACTGTATTTCTATTATTGCCACCTAGGCTTTAGACACTCTTTCTGGGTATTCTACAACATGATCTATTCTCAGGGCAAACATATGTGGTTTATAAGCCACCTCTACCTCAGTTGGTCCATGGACAGTCTTTTCTTACTCTTTATTGACTTATAACTGACATACAACAAACCACAAAGATTTAAAGTGTACAATTTGGTAAGTTTGGACTTATGTATACACCCATGAAACCATCAAGACAGTAAACCTGTCCATCACCACTAAGATTCCTCTGGGGTCCCATACTTCGCCAACCTCACTCTAATCCTTCATATCCCTGCCAATCCCAAAGCAACCACTGATCTGCTTTCTGTCATTATGACATTCCATAGAGTTTTGTAGAAATAGAAGCATACGTTATGTACTCCTTACGGTCTGGTTTCTTTCACTCAGCATAATTGAGATTTGTTCTGTTGTTGCATACAGCAATAGTTCCTTCTTTTTTATTGCTGAGTAGTATTCCATTGTTTGGATGCACAACTGTTTTTTTCACACCCTGGGCTATTTCCTATTTTAGACTATTACAGATAACGTTGCTATGAACAGTTAGTACAAGTCTTTGAGTGGATATATATTTCTTGTTCTCTTGAGTAAATATCTATGAATGGGATGGCTAGATGTTAAGTTTAGCTTTTTAAGAAACTGTCAAACTGTTTCCAGAGGTGGTTTATCATCTTACATCCTCACCATTTCCAGGTGTTCTACATAATAATCTATATTTGCTACAGCCCAAGTTTTCAATTTTTGCCATTCTAACGAGTGTGTGGTGGTATCTTCCCATGGTTTTACTTTGCAATTCCCTAATGATAAACACCTTTTCAAGTGCGTATGTGAAATCTGTATATTTTCTTTGGTGAAATGTATATTCAGATTTCTTGCCTGGTTTTTACTGGATTGTTTGTTTCCATATTGTTAAGTTTTCAGAGTTCTTTATATATTCTGGATGCAATCTTTCATCAGATACATGCTTTGCAAAGGTCTGCCCTCATTCTGTGGTTTGTCTTTTCAGTCTTTTAACAATGTGCTTTGAAGAGCAGAACAGTTTCATGTTGATGAATTTCAATTTATTAATTTTTTCTTTTAATAGAGTATGTTTTTGGTGTCATGTCTAAGAATGCTGTACCTAGTCCGAGGTCACAAAGATTTTGTTTTCTTTTAGAAGCTTTATGATTTCAGGTTTTACATCTACTGTTGGGATCCATCTTGAGTTAATTTTTGTATATGGCATAGGTTATGGGTGCAACATTTTTTTGCATATGTGGCTATCCAATTGTTTCAGTACCAACTGTTGAAACAACTACCCTTTCTCCACTGAACTGCATTTGCTTCTTTGTCAAAAATTTTCCATACGTGTGTAGATTTATTTCTAGATTCTGTTCTGTTTTCCCTGTCTTATTTGTCTATCTTTATGTTGATGTGACACTATTTTGATTACTTTAGAATTAATGATATTAGATGCTGTGAACCCTCCAACTTTGTTTTTGTTCCAACTTGTTTTGATTATTCTAAGTCCTTTGCATTTCCACACAAATTTTAGAACAAGCTTGTCATTTCTATAAAAAGCCTGTTAGGATTGCAATTAATCTATAAATCAATTTGGGAAGAACTGACATTTAAACAACACTGAGGCTTCCAACCCATGAAAAATGTATACATCTCTCACTTATTTAGGTCTTTCAACTCTTAGCAATATACTGTAGTTTTCAAATGCATGGATCTTTCACTTGATTTGTAAGATTATCCCTAAATGTTTCATATTTTTGATACTACTCCAAATGACTTTTTTCGTTTCAATTTTGTAACCTGTGAACTTGCTGAACTTACATATTAGTTCTACTAGCTTTTTTGTAAATTCCTTCAGCTTTTGTAGGTTGTATCATCCATATATAAAGACAGTTTTACTTCTTCGTTTCCATGACTTTTATTTTTTTTTTGCCTGACTGCATAGGCTAGAAACTCGAAGCACAAAGTTAAACAGAAGTGGTACTTCTACTTAATAGAATTAAATAGACATCCTGTTTTCTTTTTCTTACTTTCTTTTTATGATCTTAGAGATACACGATTCAGCCTTTTGCCATTATATGTAGTGCTAGCTGGAGGGTTTTTGTAGATGCCCATTGCGGGTTGTGGAAGTTCTATTCCTAATTTGCTGAGAGTTTTATCAGGATCAGAGACTGGTGTTTTTTTTTTTTTTTCTCTTCTTCTTTCTCTTCATGTACTGACATGAGTTTGTCAATACAATGAATTACACTGACTGGTTTTTGAATGTTAAACTAGCCATGGGTTCTGGAAATAATACATCCATGATGCATTGTCCTACTGTTAGATTCAATTTGCTAAGATTTAGTTTATAATTTATGCATCTATATTCATAAAGAATATTAGTCTATAGTTTTCTTGTAATGTCTTTGGTTTTGGTATCAGGATAATCCTGACCTCACAGAATGAGTTAAGAATTATTTCTTTTTAAATTTTCTAAAAGATTTTGTACAGAAATTGTGTTATTTCCTCTTTAAATGTTTGGTAGAAATCTTCAGTGAAACCATCTGTGCCTAGATTTTTCTTTGTGAGAAAACTGTTAACTAAATTTCGAATTACTTTAATGGATATAGGGCTATTAAAATTATCCACTTTTTTCTTGCGTGAGTTTGGGGATGTTGTATTTTTCAAAAAATTTGCCATTTCATCTAAGTTGTCAAATTAATGGTATAATAATGTTCAAAACATCCCTTTATTAGCCCTTTAATGTCTGTACAATCTGTAGTGATGTCAACTCTTTTGTTCCACATACTGGTCATCTGTCTTTTCTCCTGATCAGTCCTCTAGCTAGAGTTTATAAATTTTATTCATCTTCTCAAAGAACCAGTTTTGGTTCTGATTGTTTTTTTTTTCCTGATTTTTATTTGACAGATTTCTGCTTTGATCTTTATTTCTCTCCTTCTTGTTCTGCTTAATTTGTTTTTGTTTTTTTCTAGTTTCTTAAGGTGGACACTAAGACCTTTCTTCTCTTCTAGTATTTGCATTTAGTGCTATAAAATTTCCCAGAGTAATGCTTTAGCAACATGACACTAATTCAGATGCTGTGCTATTTTTATTCCACTCAAATAATTTTCTTATTTCTTTGATCCATGTATTATTCAGAAGTATGATGTTTAGTTTCCAAATATTTTAGAAATTTCCCAGGCTCTGTTATCAATCTAATTTTATTCTATTGTAGTCACAGAACATATGTTATGTAAATTTATCTTTTTAAAGTATTGGACCTTCTTTTAAGGCCCAAAATACATAGTCTATATTTACTAAAAATGTGTCATATGTCCAAAGGGTGTAGGAGTGTTCTGCTGTTGTTGGATAGAGTGTTCTATAAATATCAATTAGATCAAATTCATTGATAGTATCATTCTGGTCTACTAGAATATCCTTGCTGACTTTCTGCTTACTTGTTCTATCAATTATTGAGATTAGGGCACTAAAATTTCCAATTATAATTGTAGATTTGACTGTTTCACCTTGCAGTTTTATCAGTTTTTGCTTTGTTTTATTTTGCTTTAAGGCTCTGTTACTAGGTGCATAAGTATTTAGGATTGTTATGTCCCTTGGATTAATTGACCTCTATTTTATCATGAAATGATTTTATCTCTGATAATATTCTTTGCTCTGAAATCCACTTGTGTCTGATATTAATAGAGGCACTGCAGCTTTCTTTTGTTAAGTATTAACATGGTAATCTAATTGTGTCATTAAAGTTCATTTCATATAGACACATAAAGTCAGGGCTTTTTCAATCTGACGATCTCTGCCTTTTAACTGGGTTATTAAGTCCATTTATATTTAATGTGATTATTGATATGGTACATTGGAGTCTATGATCTTATTGTTTGTTTTCCATTTGACCCATCTGTTCTTTAATTCCTCCTCCCCCCTTTCCTCTTTTTCTGTCTTCTTTCGGCTTAATCAAATATTTTATTTTCTCCTTTGGCACCTGGTCTGTTATGTTGTTGTTGAAGATTCTAGTACAAAGCTATACTTTGATCTGAACTGCATTTTATCAGTTAACCTCATGCCCTTTCTTCAAGTCTTATCTCACCACCCATAACAGCTAACCCTCTGGTGCCTGATTCTAGAGTTGACTATCCTGCTACAATATTTGTAATTCACAAACTCTGCTAATAAGCCCTTTAATTCTCTTCATATAAATCAATAACAATAAACGTCAAACAGTTTAGAATTGAGGATAGTATCTTACAATAGATCACTAGAACCCTGCCTAGAAGCTTAGAGTGATCCACTAATCATGTACTAGGTATAATTATTCATCTAATCATTAAAAATGTCCTCTGAGTATCCTGAACTAATTAATGAACATAAACATATATGGAAGATACTAGGCCCAACAGGGTAGATCTCCCAAGAAGGGTCATTTATCTCACTACTTCTGTGTGTGGTAGCATTAAAGGGAATGTGATACCTGGCCACCATCATAAGATCTATGAGATACCTGGCTATTATACTCTTATTGGTCACAAACTCAAAATACAAATTGTTACATACTCTCAGTAATACCTGTTTTATCCTATTAAGTAGGAATTAAGAGTTCAGAAGAGTCATAAGGTGACAGTATTTCAAGTTAAGTCTGCTTTGTATTCCATTTTCAATAAATCCAAATAGTTATTGAGCTCTGTCTTTGGAAGGTTTATATTCTAACAGGAAGAAGAAAGAATAAACAAACATCATTAGTATATTAAAAATGTTAAGTGCTACAAAGGAAAACAGAATAAGATCAAGGGGAACAGAAATGCCAGGAAGGAGAGTTGCATTTTAAATAGGGGGGTGGGTGAAAAGTGACATTTGAGCAAAGATTTGAAGGTGATAAGGGAGTAAGCCAAGCAGAGCTGGGGGAAGAACATTCTAGGCAAAAGAAACAGCCAAATGCAAAGGCCTAAAGGCAAAAGCATGACTGGAGTATGTCAGGAAAGGAAGTCAGTGTCAGGGGAGCACTTGGAGAAAGGACAATTGAAGCCACAGGTCTGACCGTCTAGGGCAAGGGTCATTGTTTATTTTTTTGCTGAAGGGCAGATAGTAAATATTTTAAGCTTTACAGGCCACGTAAGGACTCTGTTGCATATTCTTCGTTGCTTTTTAAACTAAACTTTTAAAAATGAAAAACCATTCTTAGCTCACAAGCCTTTCAAAAACAGGTCTAAGCAAA
The DNA here is from genome assembly GCA_030068075.1 of Paguma larvata. Classification (NCBI taxonomy): domain Eukaryota; kingdom Metazoa; phylum Chordata; class Mammalia; order Carnivora; family Viverridae; genus Paguma; species Paguma larvata. Next base: position 8,685,023 of record CM057825.1, read on the forward strand.
GGTGTGGTCTGTAGAACTTAGTTCAGAGCCTTGTAAGGACTCTGACTTTTACTCTAAGGGAAATATTATTTGACTCATATATTTTTTTATTTAAATTTTTTTTTTATTTTTTGGAGAGAGAGAGAGAGAGAGAGAACATGCACGACTATGGGAAAGGGGCAGAGAGAGAATCTTAAGCAGGCTCCACACTCAATACAGAGCCCGATGCAATGTTCAATCCCACGACCCTGGGATCATGACCGGAGCTGGAATCAAGAGTTGGACGCTTGACCAACTTGACCACCCAGCGCCCCATGTGAGTCATGTTTTGAAAGAACCAGTATGGCTGTAGGGGGCAAGAGAGATCAGTTAAAAGGACACTGTGGTATTCCAGAGCAGAGATAAGGGTAGATGAGACCACAGTGGTAACTAGCAAAATGGGAGACATGGTTAGAGTCTGACTTTTAACTCCCCACACCAAAGTGAATGGATTTGCTCATGAATTGGATCTGGGAAGCGTGAAAGGAGTCATGGATGACACAAGACTTATGGCCTGAACAACAAGAAGGACAGAAGGACCAAACTTCATTAACCATGCTCAGATACACTAAATGGATATGTGAAGCGGGCGTTTTGCTTCAAAACAAAGTAGAGTTTATCGCTTCTCGGCCTTTTGGCTAAGATCAAGTGCAAAACAAAGTGGAATTTATATTCCTTCGAACCTGCTACACTTTGTAGCTCTTTTATTTATTCTTCTAGAACTTCAGAATAATTATCTGTCAATTTACAAAAAGATCCTTCTCTGATTTGAATGAAATTGCTTTAAGCTTAAAAATTAATTTGAGAAGAAACAATATCTTAACTATATTCCACCTGAAAGCGTGGACCAGGTATTCTTTGGTGCCTCTGAACAAAGATTTATAGTTTTCTTCAAACAGGTTCTGCATCCTTCCTGATGAGAGTATTCCCAGACATCTCATACTTATTTTGTTGTTATTGTAAATGAAATACTTGCTTAAAAAATTATAATTTCTAGATAGTTTTGATTGGTATTTAGGGAGGCTATGAATTTTCTATTGATTTAGCTGCCCTTATAAACTCATTTTTACACTGATTCACTTGTGTTTGGTACAGATAAAGGAGCAGGTCGACAATGTAATTCTCCCTGTTTATCTGCAATAGCTGCATTTTTTATTTCTAAACCATTTCTTTATGCACTGGCTGGATTTCCAGAACAATGCTAAATAAGTCATAGCAAGCACTCTGGTTTTATGGGACTACCTTCAAGCTTTCAGTCTTAAGTATGAGGTCTAAGTTGTTTTTCATGGTTTTTAATTTCGTGATTAGATTTTCACCTTTCCAGTTTTTTCAGGTCTCTGTTCCCCTTTTGCCATTTGCATCAGTCACTACTGCCTTTTGAATGTTGGTAACAAGGTGAATTGGAAATTTCAGGGTTCTCCTCCCTCTTCTTAATCTATTTCAGAATAAGTAATTTGCACGAGTTGCCTTTCAGAGTTGTTCCTTTCTGATGAAATGAAATTTATTTTTCATAAATTCGACTATTTTCCTTTGCTTTGTTTATCCTCATAGCAGGAGGTCTATTCTTGCTAAGATTTAAAGCAACAGCTCTCAACCTTGGTGTTTGGGACATGCGGGGCCAGGTAACTCCTTGTTGTGGGAGGCTGTCCCATGTTTAGCAGCATCTCTGGTCTTTACTAACTAGATGCCAATCGCAGCCCACACCCCAGTGTTAAAACCAACAATGTCTCTAAGACACTGCCAAATGTCCCACAGAAGGCAAACTGCCCTGGGTTGAAAACCACTGATTTAGTCAAGTAGATAATATGGATTCTAATGGAGACTACATGCTTTCTATAACTTACAGGACTCCTCTCTAGTGCCACCTCCTCATACAGACCATTTAAGTTAGGACACTCCCCCTACCTGCTGCCATCCTCTCCCCTGCCCACACCTTTGGTCAACTACCATAGATGTCAAAGCATGGACTCCTGTGGACCCTGGAGACCCTTTCAAGGGGACCTGGAGGTCAGAACTGTTTTCAATCAATACTAACACATTATTTGCCTTTTTCTGCTGTATCGCCATTTGCATGGATAGTGCTGACTCTCTAGCCCTAGTCAAGGCAGGGACAACAAACTGTTCCAGCCATCGTTGCCATCTTCATCACCATGCACTCGGTTAAGGAAAAAAAAAAAAAAAGCCACTTTTGTTTAAGAATGTCATGGGGAAGCAGAAAAAATATTCATTTTACTAAATTTTGATATCTGAGTACACACCTCTTTTTAACATTTGGTGTGATAAATACGGGGACAGCCCTTTATTAAAGCACAATGGGCTGTCTTAAGGAAAAGTATTTGTATGACTGAGCTATGAGCTGAACCCACTTTTTTAACGGAACATCATTTTAACATGAAAGAAAAACTGACAAATCATTCAAGCTTAGATATCTGGCAGACATTTTCTCGAAAATGAAGTGAGAGCTTGTCACTTTAAGGAAAACACCCTAGAGTATCTGTTGCCAAATTTGGAATTTTGAAATCTGAATACGACATGCATAAATCTGACCACTTCCCAATACTTCCAGACTTTTCTGATGCGATCAGTAATAATACTTAAAAATGTGAATTTTCTACATTGTACAATGTGTCAACATTTGGGAGATGTGCATACATCAGTGATCCAACACTTTCTAAATGATCAATGTGTTTTACAAAATTATGCATGGATAAAAGATATTTTCAGGGAGACTGAGTGGCTCATTCAAGCAACTGACTCCGGCTTAGGTCATGCTCTCATGGTTCCTGAGTTCGAATTCCACACTGGGTGAGCACGAGCCCTGCTTCGAGTAAGCCCTGCTTCTCTCTGTCTCCTTCTCACTCCAGTCCCTCTCTCTCCTGAGATTCTCCCTCTCTCTCTGCCCCTTGTTCACTTGCCCTCCCTCCCTCTCTCTCTCTCAAAAAAAAAAATCTTTTAAAAACGCAGAGTATGAAAAGTTTATTTATGTACTTTCAGATTCTATTATAATCAAGGAGCTATCAATTGGGTTTTTTTTCCTTTCTTTTTTATTAAAGATTTTTTTTTAGTTATTTTGAGAGAGAGACAGCATGAGTGGGGGAAGGGCAGAGAGAGAGGGGGAGAGAAATTCCCAAACAGGCTCTGTGCTGCTAGCGCAGAGCCTGAGGCGGGCCTTGAACTCGTGAAACCATGAAATCATGATCTGAGCTGAAACCAAGAGTCATAAGCTTAATCAACTGAGTCACCCAGGTGCCCCAAAGAAATATCAATTGTTGAATTTTGGTGTGGCTATTAAAATATCCAAAATTATCTGAAAGGCTATTAAAACATACCCCTCTTTTCCACCTACACATCTGTATGAGGCCAGACTTTATAATTTCAGCCAAAATAACATATAACGTCAGACTGAATGCGAACACAAATATGAAAATCTAGCTATCATCTGTTATACCAGAATTTTTAAAAAAGATTTATCTTATCATAAACATTTATCTATTATCTTATGATGGGAATGAAAGAAACTGTCTAGAATTTCCATGAAAGATCTAAAATTGAATTATAAAAATTTTTTTTACTAATTTTAGATTGCTTCCTTGTTTTTAAATATTTATTTTGGGGGGGGAGGCAGGGGTAGAGAGAGAGAGGGAGACAGAGGATCTGTGCTGATAGCACAGAGCCCGATGCAGGGTTTGAACTCACAAACCATGTGATCATGACCTGAGTGAGCCCAGTCAGATGCTTAACTGACTGAGCCATCCATGTGCTCCTAGATGGCTTCCAATGACAGAAAGATATATTAAGTCAACAGCCTGTAACAAATCTTAATCCCATTAGTGTGAACTTTTCTTTATAGGAACACAGGTAAACCACAGAGTCTTAAAAAGATGGTAGTAGTTAAGCAGTCTACTATTGAATCTAAGACAGGAAATGACCTCCTAAAATAAACAATAGGGTGGAAGAGGTCGTTCTAATCAAATACTCATTCAAGAAATAGGAGGTATCCAGCCCATGGTAGTCAGGTACTATGGAGGGCACAGGTGGGCCAGAAATAACACTTGAGTCAAAGAGCTCATGTTCTAATAAGGGAGACAAAAATACGACACAAATAAAATCATGTTCGGAATAGAGGCAGTGCTGGCATTTCTGAGGAGGTTACCAAAAGGTAGAGAGTTGTTTTAGGGGGCAAGAATGAGGTAGCAAAGGGAGTATTCTGGGAAGCCATCTAGGAAAAAAAAGCCATCTAGCCAAAAAGGAAAAAGCCATCTAGCCAAATAGGGTGGTTCTGAAAGATGAATGGGGTGGAAATCCAATGGGGTGGACAAGACAAAGGCATTAAAAATGAAATAGCTGATTATTTGCTTTAGTTGCTCTAGCTGACAAAGGCAAGCTGAGATTGCTAGAGCACACAGAATAATGAGGAGAAGGGTTGAAAAATCACCTAGAAAAGCAGAGACCAGGTCATGAAGGTTCTTGTGTGCTATGCAAGCAGTCTGCCCTGAAGGCTGAAAGCAGGGGAGACATTCAGAATGAGCATTAAAGAGGCTCCAGCTAAGGTCCATAAGAGAGGTCATGAGGACCTTCATCAAGTGGGAATGGAAGTCAGGATCAATTCCGAATCCCTTAGGAAGTAGGATTCATACAATTTCATGAAAGATGACATTTTAAAGGAGGAGGAGACAGGGGTGCCTGGGTGGCTCAGTTGGTTTAGCATCTGACTTCCACTCAGGTCATGATCTCATGGTTCCGTGAGTTCAAGCCCCCTGTTGGGCTCTGTGCTGACAGCCACCTTCAGATTCTGTGTCTCCCTCTCCTTCTGCCCATCCCTGGCTAGTGCTCTGTCTCTCTCTCTCAAAAATAAATAAACATTAAAAAAAGAAGAAAAAGAAGAAGGAGGAGGAGAAGAAGAAGAGGAGAAGGAGACAGATCAGGATGAAAGCCAGGTCTTGGACTACGGTGACGGGGCAGAGGGAGACACTCGTCATGGATGGGGGGGGGGGGGGTTGGTTTCCAGAAAGGAAACCAAGAGAGATGCCTCTCCAAGAAAACCACTTCAACAATGAACCCCCCCCCCCACACACCAATTTAAATAAATCTGAGAACCTGAAATGAAAAACTGAGAAAAAAGTAAGAAAGTGATCTGTTGGATGGCAGTATGGAATAAAGCATGTGGTATTTAGGCAGCAGCAAATGCCACTTTAGGACTCTATTTTAAAAACCCAAAATAAATCCAAATTGGGATTTACTGATCTCTTAAAATCACTTCATAATCTGTCTTACATTTGCTCCTAATCAAAAGATTGAAAATATAAAATAAAACCAAATACATACCTTTTCTGCTTTTTTGTCAGAAATGTCTTGCTTTTCCAGAACAGCCATGCTCTCCTTCAGGTTCTTCACAATGTCTGCCGGGGATTTGTGAGACTTCCCAAACGGGAACGGCATGGCGGCAGCGACAGATGCCTCGCTGCGCTCTGCCTGCTTTACCTGGGGACACAGCACAAGGCACAAGTGAGAAGAAGTGGGGTCAACCGAAGACATACTTTCTAAACCCTAATCTGGGAAGAAAATCAGTGTTTGGGAGTATCATTTTACGACAAGACTTGCAAAATGAGTAGGAACCAGGAAACCTACAAATATACACAGGAAATGATAATGCAGAGAGGTCTTAGAATTATAGAATGCTTCGTACCTCTCAAAACACCTGCTCCCCTAACCACCCATCTGAAAAGGAACATGCTGGTGCTGGTGAGCAGGGGAACTTGTACCGCCAGGCCCCACACTAAGCACTTTAATTCGTCATCTTATGGGATCTTTTCAAACAATTCCCTGAGGGACATTATCACTCCCATTTACAGGTGAACTTAAATGAGGTCAAGAAACTGGCTCAAGGTACCAAGCGGTAAAACCAGCTCAGGTCTATCTTAATCCAAAGTGTCCTTAATTACCACATGGTACCTCTAATTAACAGGTATCTTTATTTTATAGTTGAGGAAACTGAGGCAAAAAGCTAGGTAAGGAGCTTAGCCAAACAGCACTAGAACAGGCTATATCTAGGTCTCTCCAGATATGCCTTGGCCTGTGTTCACGCTCTTTCCTCCTAAGCACCCCGTGGGCACACACCTCCTTCTCTTCAGTTAGTCAGGGTCTCAGAGTTGGGCAAATCTCCCAGCAGATCCTCAAGTCCCTGATGTGACAGTTTCAACATGTACTCTTTCTGCCTGGATAGGACTATGTCCTATGAAGGAACTCACTGGATAAAATCCTTGGGATAATGAACTTCTGGAAGTTCTTAATTTTTTATGGGTAGCAGAAAACAACATTTCGACCACATAAACCACAATATTATATCACGTAAAAGGAGAATGTCAACTATTCCAAGAAGTCGCCATGAAAAACCAAAGTCAACAAGATGAACAATGGAAAGTAACCTGGGACCCAGGCAGACTTACAATTTCTTTTACTAAACTGAAAGAAGCTATATTCACAGACATTTAACAACCTCATGGAGATACCAAAAGATAACTTTTTTGCGAAAAACCTCATAGATCACTTAGGTCAGTGGTTTTCAAACTGTGAGTTCCAAACTCCCATATTTAACTGTCCCTGGTGCCCACTGCCCACCTCTGCTGAAGTGGGGAGAGGCGGGTCTCAGATGCTTTTTCCTGCACGTGAACATAAAATATCTCCATTGCACAGCATCATTAACATTTCTTTTGAGCTCTGCCTAAGACTTTATTTGAATAAAGTATTTAAATGTTTTTTTCTCTAAAGTTTGAGATACAGTGACCTGCCTATCTGTTTACAAATAAACACACAGGGGAAAGAGCATGCAAATGAAGGCTAATGTTAAGCCTACAATTAAATCATGAACAAGTATGTTAATTCTTGACATGTTTTGATATGATCTGTCCTGACCAATCTTTACACCCAAATATCACCTATATATATAGCTCACTTTCTATCCGCATGTAAATCCTTCTTTGATCACATTAGAACCACATTTTCATTAACCAAAGAGAAAAGTCCTCAAACACAGGTTTTCATCATCCAAAGATGAATAAATTCATTTCTAAATATCTTTTCTATGATAAGAAGTTTGGATTTTATAGGTGAGTTATCCCTAGTGACTGTTACATTATCTGATTACCTGGCTAGATGGTACAAAAATCCTGATCATTCTTTTCCATTACTTTCTTTTTAACCTCTTGCTTTTTGAGGGGTAGGTAGTAATGGAGATGCTTTTCCATAAACGCAGTGGATTCGAATCACAATAAATCCTCTGAAAATGCAATCTTTCCTATTTGTACTCTGCAAATAATAGCAACGATGCTACAAGTCAATGTTGGGTGGAGGGTGGGAAGAGTTTAATGGTATTTTGCAGGAAGTGTTATGGTGCTATGCAACAGAGATATTTTCAGTTCAGGCTCAATGGTGGAAGAAGTGACTTTTCAGGTCAAAGAGAGTTTTAAAAGGTTATACACCATAAACCAGATACTCGTCATAGCAGAAAGAGTACAGCTGCCGAAGATAATACATATAAAGTGCTTTTGTGAGGGAAAGAGGAAGCATGACACAATCATTCCTTTTTTAATTAGTACACTATACAGCCAAGATTTTGCAGAACATATAAACTAGTAAGACTGTGCTTTGAGGAAATACAGTTAGCAACAAGTACTAAAAACAAGAAGTGGACACTCCTCAGCAAGATCCTTGAAGGATGTGAAACATACAAACACAGGTCTGAGTTTTAGAACTGACAATCCCAAGACTATGGACATAGCCAGGCTGGAAGTAGCAATGGTTAAACAAGCATTAACATGGTTAAAAGACACCTTTTACCATAACAATCTACCTGCCTTTCTTGTTTTTCCTCTTCCTCCTTTATCATTAGCAGTATTTCATTACAAATATCTGAGGGAGTTTTAGGGACCAGTAACAAGAGCCCACTGACAAAAGTCCTTCAATAACTCTTCGCTGCCCTTGTAATAAAATGCAAATTCCTACCATGGCTCTCCTAGGCTTTAGTCATCTCCGACTCACGGACCTTTATCACAGAGGTCCAGCCACACTGAGGTCCTTTTTGTTCCCAGAATATGCCAACTACTACTAAGCCAGACTACCACATTACGTATCACAATACGGTAAGAATCTTAATTTTTAAATCTAGATGGTGGATATATTGGTTTTCCTTGTTACTCAGCTTTTGCATATGTTCAAAGTATTTCTTAATACTGTTTTAAAACTGCCTAAACTATGTTTTGGACGTAACTGGAGATCATGAAAGAAATGGACAAAAATATATATTACTGAAAAATTCATTTAGCTTTCAAAAACAACAAATTTCCTCTATCCTTCAAAAAAATATATATAGATGTATATTTGGTTCATAATATACCTCAGCAGGATTCTTTGGATTGAACCAAAATTATTAATGCAATTGGGAGAAAACCAGCCACTGTTAGGATTCTAAAGAGGGCTGTGGAAACCCATACCTATAAATCTCAAACGAGATGTTTGCTCCTGATGGTAAACAGTGGTGGTATATGCCTGAATCTCAAAGATAAGTAAGACTTGGAGGGGAAATTTAGCTTGAAATTTTGAGGGACTGAGGGAAGGGTGGGGTGGGGAATAATTAAACATACTAGTTTCATATTAAAATTAACATCTATGAAATTGCACTCGAAAGCTGCATGAGAGGAATCTGCGTGAACACGGAGCACCGCACACCCTTTAGCTTCTGTGCGCTGCTCTTGGTGGTTTTCCTTTCTCTCCGAATGTCCTTTCTGCGTTTAAGTCAATGACTCATCTCTACTCCAATGTTGATGTCCTTCAGGGTTCCACTGGTGGCTGTTCTTACTCTGTATTCGCTGATTGATCTCATCTACCCAAGGTTAAGTAACGTGAAACCCAACTCCTGCTCCAACCAGACGGCCTACATTTCCAACTACCATTCTCTTTAAATGTCCTCCAGGTAACTCGAACCTCATCCCCAAGTCCTGTTTCTTTTTCTAAGTTTCCCTCCATAGTGAATGAATCCATGGTTCATCCAATCACAAAACCCAGTCATTGTACCAGACTCTTTCGCTTGTTAATTCTTCCATATATAATCAGTTCACAGTTTCGGTGAATTCTATTTTCTAAATCTCTCTGTCCTACAGACACCAAATGTAGACCTTCACTATTCTCCATGTAGGGCAGTGGTTGTCAATGAGGCCAATATCACTCTTAGGGGATGTTTGGGAAATCTGGTTCGCACAATGATTGGGATCATTGAAATCACAAAAAAAAAAAAAAAAAAAACAAAACAACAACCCCAAAACAAAAAATTTCTGTGCCATTGTTCACATAAGCTCGCTTCTATATCCTTGGGGGTGTGGGGTTGGGCTAGGGATCAGAATAATGAAAATCTCTCTATATACTTCTGCATCTATGTCAATCACTGAGAGTTAAACTAGTTTTTAAGAAATGGTTACATTATTCATTACACATAATTCAAACACTAAAGCACTACACAAGGTAGACAATGAAAGACAACAGATATTAACAGTTTGTTGTACATTCTTCTTTTTAATTACCTCCTCCATAACTGTGGTCGTTTGTACTGGAAGTCTACTCTCTTCTTCCAAACAGAGACCAGCTGACACTAGAAATGGTCACTTAATATCTTACAAAGAACAAAAATTGCAAATCACTGCTCTGTTATGCAAATACTCTAAAGGGTACAAAGTTCCACCTCAAGAAAGTGCCGGAGAACATACAGAACACCTACTGGGAAAATAAAAGTCTAACATAATTAGAGTTAGCACTGCTAGGCACTGTCCTTCTTAGGGAATCTGGTTGCTTTGGCTTGTGACACCCTCCTAACTGTAACTAACTCTATTCACTTATGTACTGACAAATACGGAAAAGTAGTCAATTGGTCCATAAGCCACTGATTACGACACTCATTCATTTAAATACCAACTATGCACTCACAATATGCCACAAGCTAAAGGCATCAAGGGCACCTGCTCTAAGGAAGACAGCATTCTGGTGTGTATGGATGTGGGTGTATGTGTTTAGAGACAACAATGAGAAGCTGCTGAATGACGACACATTCCTAGACAGCCGAGTCAATGGGATTCTGCACTAACATGTCTGTCAGATCTGACTCACAAACTCGGTGGTCAAATGTGAAAGCTGAAAGCTGACAAATGACCCCGCTTACAAGAATAAGACTGTCGCACATGGGCTGCTGAGGTACTTAACTAAGCGGCCATGGGAAGTGTGGAATGTACTACACATCTGAACCCATTTTTAGATAGCTGACTCTGAGACCTAGTCTGCTTCTACGGTTAATGTTACTTAATTCAAATCAATACTGAGTATCTACAACATGCCAGATACTGTGTTAGGTGCAAGACTATCCATACAGTTGTGTAGGGCAATTATATAGAGCAGTGTGATTAATTACACGGCTCTATATTATTTCTTAAAATATAATTTATTGTCAAATTGGCTAACATAGAGTATGTAAACTGTGCTCTTGGTTTTTTGGTGTAGATTCCCGTGGTTCATCGCTTACATACAACACCCAGTGCTGGTCCCAACAAGTGCCCTCCCCAGTGCCCATCATCCATTTTCCCCTCTCCCCCACCCCCACATCCACCCTCAGTTTGTTCTCTGTATTTAAGAGTCTCTTGTGGTTTGCCTCCCTCCCTCTCTGTTTTTAACTTTTTTTCTCCTCTTCCCTTCCCCCATGGTCTTCTGTTAAGTTTCTCAAGATCCACTCATGAGTGAAAACATAAGATATCTGTCCTTCTCTGACGGACTAATTTCACTCAGCATACCTTCCAGTTCCATCCACATTGCTGTAAATGGCATGATTTCATTCTTTCTCATTGCCAAGTAGTATTCCATTATATATATAAACCACATCTTCTTTATCCATTCATCGGTTGATGGACATTTAGGCTCTTTCCATAATTTGGCTATTGTTGAAAGCGCTGCTATAAACATTGGGGTACATGTGCCCCTATGAATTAGCATTCCTGTATCCCTTGGATAAATTCCTATTAGTGCTATTGGTGGGTTGTAGGGTAGTTCTATTTTTAATTTTTTGAGGAAGCTCCATACTGTTTTCCAGAGTGGCTGCACCAGTTTGCATTATTACACAGCTTTAAAGATAAGCCAGGTTCGGACCCTGACTGCATCGTGCCTTAGCTTACTTAGACTTTCCTAAGATCCTTTTCCACATCTCTAAAATGAGAAAAACAATAGCTTACCTTACAACTTGGCATAAGAATTAAATTATATGTGTTTGAACATGCTTAGCACAGCATCTGCATATGGTAAAATCTGAATAAATAGTAATAAAGACTAGTTATGTGTGTTTTTTAATTTCTTCTAAAATCTGATTTGTGGGACGCCCTGGGTGGCTTAGTCGGTTAAGTGTCTGGGTTCAGGTCATGATCTCGCAGTTCGTGAGTTCGAGCTCTGTGTCAGGCTCTGTGCTGACAGCTCAGAGCCTGGAGCCTGCTTTAGATTCTGGGTCTCCCTCTGTCTCTCAAAAATAAATATTAAAAAATTTTTAAAAATAACTAACATCTGATTTGTGACCGTTTCTAGAATGAAAAATGGGTAAAAAAAGGCATCTACACAGATTTGACAGCAATATAAAATGGGTGATCTTATTCTTCTTTTTAAACCTGCGTCTTAAAAGTTTTAATTCAGCTTTTGGATGAACAGGCTACATGCCCTTCTGAGCTGTAAATAAGATCCAATAACTTACCTCCATTAAAATAAACTATGAATAGCTTTAAGAAGCATTTGAACCTTTGGTAACAAAGCCATCTGCTTTGCTTTGCTCTCCTCTCTTATTTGCCAAAATGTATGTGTTAACTGCAAAAGACCACCTTACTCCATGTTTCTGACATAAAAACAACACATTGTCCTCTACAGAGCCTCAGAGGTCTCTTACTGCACGGTTCCAATCTACACGAGTTCGTTTTGTCCCTTGCCGCTTAGTAAGTCAACTTTTCTGTTGATGGCGGCTAGGAGGAGGAAGAACACCTACACAGGAGTAAGTACATGGGCGATGCCTTCAAAAGCTGACACGCAGTGTCCCTCCTTGAAATAGTCCTTGGAAAACTACAGCGATACCAGCATGGGCAGCCCCTCCTTGGGAGCACCATTATTTCTCTACTCGCCCAAAACCTGGCTCCCCTCCCCTACCACAACTAAATACCAGCCCCTCCAGGAAGGTCCCACAGTGGAAGTCCCCACTCTTCCCACACTCCTAAGTTTTTAAAACCAAGATGATGCTGTGCTGTTGTTATTTATGTATGTATCACCCCCAATGAGTCAGGAAGCCCTGTGGTGGCAAACTGAGTATTACCCATCATGTCATATGCTTTGTATAAGACTCCAGATAAATTTATTGGCAGGGAACTAACTGAAAAACACTTCTCAAAACAAAAACAAACAAGGCCACAGAAATGACTGATACATAAGCAAACAGGAGTTAACTAGAAAGTTTTAATTTGAATCCCAGCCTGAAAGGAGTTAGGGGCCACCACGTAAATAGTTTTGGGGGTTAAGCAAGCAGGAAATCCCAGGAAAGCCCCTATAATTTACCTGCTGCTATGCACAAAGCTGGACCCCTACTCACGGAGCGACTCTAATTTGCCATACAAAAATGGCAAAATTCTGATTAAAGTGCAACGGATTAAGGTATAGGTAACCAACACGGAATACTGCTGGGTTCCCAAGCTGGTGACACAACTGTAGAACTACCCTGTTTTGCTCTGCACAACTTTTTTTGCATGGATTGCTTTTATTAATGTTAAACTAGGATGAACTTAATAGCACTGATCACTTGCGCATTACACTGTGATGTATATTTTCTAATCCAAGGTCTACGGACACTTTAAAAAAACTTTTTTTTTTTTTTAATGTTTATTCATTTTTGAGAGACAGACAGAAGGTGAGCGGGGGAGAGGCAGAGAGAGAGGGAGACACGGAATCTGAGGCAGGCTCCTGTCTCTGAGCTGTTAGCACAGAACCTGATGCAGGGCTCCAACTCATGAACCGTAAGATTACGACCTGAGCCAAAGTTGAATGCTTAACCGACTGAGTCACCCAGGCGCCCCAACACGTTTCCCTCCTTAATTCAAGTGTAGTTAACATGGAGTGTTATATTAGGTGTACAACATAGCAATGCAGCAATTTCGTGTATTACTCACTGCTCATCAAGCTAAGTGTACTCTTAACCCCCTTCACCTATTACCCCATCGCCCCACCAACCTCCTCTCTGGTAACCACCAGTTTGTATAGTTAAGAGTCTGGTTTTTGGTTTCTCTCTCTTTTCCCCTTTGTTCATTTGTTTTGTTTCTTAAATTCCACATATGGGTAAAATCATATGGTATTTGTCTTTCTCTGACTGGCTTATTTTGCTTTAGCATTATACTCTCTAGTTCCATCCATATTGTTGCAAATGGCAAGATTTCATTCTTTTTTATGGCTGAATAATATTCCATTGGATGTATATACCACATCTTTATCCATTCACCTATGAATGGACACTTGTGCTGCTTCCGTAGTTTGGTTATTGTAAAGAACGCTGCAACAAACATAGGGGTGCATATGTGCCGAAGTCAGACACTTAACCAACTGAGCCACCTGGGTGTCCCATCTATCCTTTTATCTTACATACAGATGAAGTATTACAAAAATGTACAACATAACAGTAATAAATCATCAACATATCTAGAAATAAATGTTCACCAAGTCACTTTTTTAAAAATACTGATTTTTAAAATTCTGATCCAATAGGCAAAAGGCTAGAATTCTAAGATTACTGAGTTAAATGAATGTCTCCTGCCCATAAAAAACACACAAAACAAAAACTGGTCCATATCTCTGTTTCACAAGGTTTGGAAAGGATTTTTACTACTTATTACTGACAACCCAAGTTCCTTTTCTAATAAATATCAGAAATGTTGGGGTGCCTGGATGGCTCAGTCGGTCAAGCATCCAACTTTGGCTCAGATCATGATCTCATGGTTGGTGGGCTCGAGCCCTGTGTTGTGCTCTGTGCTGATAGCCCAGAGCCTGGAGCCTGCTTCGGATTCTGTGTCTCCCTCTCTCTCTGCCCCTCCCCCATTCATGCTCTCTGTCTCTCAAAAATAAATAGAAGTTTAAAAGAAAAAAGCAAAGAAATGCACTGCATAGAGAGCCAGGCTATGAAAACTGTATACTCCTCTCCAGTTTCAACCAAGTCTCCCAAACACATGCATACATCTGAGTGACCACGAGCTTCTCCATCCGCTCATCCTTTTGTTCTAAGTACTTAATGAAATGGGCTTAGTAAAAATGTTTAGAAATAATTTCACTTTTGTGTTCTTCTAAAACAGACTGTTGTTAATCCTTGAGAATTTCTTTTACACTAAACATGGAAATGTCAAATTATGAATGCTTATGACATTCTCTAATGGTAAAATTCATCCTATATATGAGCAACAAAGCAAGAAATACGTGCTTATAGGAGAGGGCTTTGCTTTAAGCAGCTGATTTTTAGAAAAGTAATTTTACAAGACCTTGCTTTGAAGTACTAGATCTTGTATTAAAAAAAAAGAACAAAAAACCCAACAGAGTTCTGTGTTAATTTTACGAAGAGGAACCTCATGCTAAACTTCAAACACTTGTTGAGAGAATCATACTACTTGTGTTAGGTTTTACTGTGGTAATTCCAGTGTAGCATACAATCATCATGAACTTTCAAGACTAAAGTAAGATAATTAAAATAAGATAATTAAATACAATAGAATATTTCAAGCTAAATCCTTTCTGAAACAAAGGTGGGGCATATATGAACATCCACTCAAACAGTTCTATGATTCACTTGAAAGAGTGGGAAGTATTTGAACTTAACTGAACAAAGCTTAGTACTCTTAGGAGTTAAGAATGGATCATGGATCAGAGCTCTAGGACTTCCTTCAGCACACACACCAGTAATTTCACTTCTGCAAAAAAAAGTTTGCTCTTTGTATACATATTTGTTCGTTGCCCCAGCTGAATATTGGCCCCAGTAGCAGATTTCAAATGTCCTTTGTTGTTTAAAAGAAAGGCAGTTTGCTCAGGACTAAAGAAAGATGCAGGAATGGGAGTGCTCTTAAAAATGGTTTTTTTCTAGGGGCGCCTGGGGGCTCAGTAAGTTAAGCATTTGACTCTTGGTTTCCGCTCAGGTCATTGTCTCACAGTTTGTGGGCTCAAGCCCCATGTCAGGCTCTGTGGTGACAGTGCAGAGCCTGCTTGGGATTCTTTCTTTCTCTCTCTCCCTTCCTCTGTCTCTAACCCTCCCTGCTTTTCTCTCTCTCTCTCTCTCAAAATAAATAAACTTAAAAAAAAATTTTTTTTAATGGTTTTCTTCTAGAGGCACCTGGGTGGCTCAGCTGGTTTAGCGTTCAACTCTTGATTTCAGCTCCGGTCATGATCTCACAGCCCCTGAGCTTGAGCCCCGCATCTCCCTCTCTCTCTCTGCCCCTAACCTGTTCATGCTCTCTCCCGCTCTCTCTTTCTCAAAAATAAATACACAAACATTGAAAAAATGTTTTTCTTCTACTTGTGACTAAATGAATATCAAATTCTAAATCAGCTTAGTAATATTACAAGTTGAGTTTTAAAAATTAAGGTCCAAATCTTTATGTTTCAATTTTCTGTATGAACACAGCTTTGCAACACTTAATATTTTATATCAATAATTCAATAATTCCATGCAAAATACACTTTTAACAATGTCTTTTAAATTTATTATGAAAGTAAACACACATTTCAAAGCTAAAATTGTTGGATCAACACAGCTCTTTACCGAGTCAGCAGGGTGTCACTGTCGCCATTTCTCCAAAGGACAGGCTGGTTTGTAACTATTTCAGCAGAAATACTCATGTCACAGCCTTCAGGTCTTATTGCTAATGGGTGACTGTATGTCCCCTCCCTTATGTTCAGATCTGCCCAGCTTTACTCTGTATTAAGGTACTGGGGCCAGCTGTCCCTGGAAGGCATACAGAGTGAGTGAGGGTAAAGAAACTCCTCATCTTTGCTCTCCTAGCCAGACGTACTGGACTCAGGACCGGCACTGAGCATTAAGTGTCAGTTCTTCATCTTTATCAACTCTGAAGAAATGATCTCTGACCTGCCCACCTTAGAAGGCAATGTCTCATTAAGAACAAGTAAATAATGAGCTTCTCTGGCCACAAAACGACCACACAGTGTTCTGTACCAGAGTAAAAGAAGCCAAGGAGATTCTGAGGGACTCAGGTAAGGCAGAAGTCTGAGAGTCAAAACATGAAGATTGTTAACTTAACTTGTACCAAAAGTGTATGTCAATTTACACTGCCATCAACAGGGCACCAGCTCACCGACGGCAGGCTCTAGTGATCCTTCTGATTTCTTTTGTCAGATTAAAAGTGCTATTTTCTTGGGGTGCCTGGGTGGCTCAGTTGGTTAAGGATCTGACTTAGGCTCAGGTCATGACCTCACAGTTCATGGGTCAAGCCCCATGTCGGGCTCTGTGCTGACGCTCAGAGCCTAGAGACTGCTTCAAATTCTGTGTCTCCCTCTCTCTCTGCCCCTTTCCTGCTCGCACTCTGTCTCTCTCTCAAAAATAAACAAACATTAAAAAAAATTTTTTTTAAAAAGTGCTATTTTCTTGACCGCCTCTCCTCCCTTCCCCTCTCATTGGTGCAATTTATCTGAATTGCTTTTTATCTGAATTGCTGACAACAATGAACACATTTGCATGCCTATTGTGCATGCGAACTTTCTCAGTAAAACTATGCATCTCTACTGCCCGTTAGTCTACTGGGTTTGGAGTATGTCTTTTTCTCACTGATTTGTAGGATACTGTATAATTATGAATATTAGCTCTTTGGCTGTTATTTTTTTGCAAATATGTGATCCTACTTTGTCATTTGCATTTCAACTTTTTAAATTTAACGTACAAATCATTTTCTTACAGCTTTATCTACAACCTTTTTCTTTATGAATTCCAGTTTCTACCAGACTTGTAACAGCATGCTGAACATGAATGCAAGATCCGTATTTACAGGTACCAAACATTACTTACACTTAAACAATGAGCAATCTTTTCTGAAATAACGTTCTAGGAGAATCTAATTTAACAAACCTCAATACATTATCCAGTTTGACAAAGCATGTCAACTTTTACATTAGCACTGCTTAGTTGTGGGGAAAAAGAAATCTACTATAACATGAATTCATGACCTTTCTCCAGTTAGTCACCAACTAATTATCTGGGAGGGAGCACAGAATGCATTCTTTATACACAACTATACTAAAATGCATGTTAAATAAGTACAATGTTAAATAAACACTAAATTTGATGTTTTTCAAAATTATAGGTGTATGATTTGAGAATATTTTTAAGATGAATCTATAGATATGCCTTTTAGACATGGATTCCAACATGATGTGACCAACTTCCTGCTCCTACACCTTATCCCAGTCCAAGCAAGCCAGAGGCAAGTACTAGGATTAGAAGTAAATTGACAATACGCCATCGAACCGCGGTAGCAATTTCAGTGAGCATCAGGTAGGAAGATTTTGCAGTAGACATGTATCCTCATGTCCTAAGGACTGATGCATCCAGGACTAGAGTAAAAGGAAAGTGAGAGATTCCTGCAGAAGCAACTCGAAGCTTTTTGAGCAGCCCAATCAGATATGTTATTATGTAAATTACCATCGCCACACTAGCCTGTGAGCTGTATGTGTGCAAAAGCCATAGATCCACGTCCAATCTGCACTCCATTAACCATAGCTGGCAATCAAATTCCTATAAAATTTATCCAGTTTTGGTTTTGTTACAGAGAACTGTGGGAGAAATGACTTGGAGGACCCCCCTTAGTTATTCTCCAGGCATTCCAGCCTGTCACTGTCCTTCTTAAGAGTGCAGTGTTTCACAAATCAGAGGAACATATGGGAAGAAAAAAAAGAGAGAGAGAGAGAGAGAAGCAAACCATAAGGGACTCTTAATGATAGAGAACTGAGAGTTGATAGAGGGAGGGGGGAGGGGGATGGGCTAAATGGGTGATGGGTACTCAGGAGGGCACTTGTTATGATGAGCACTGAGTGTTGTATAAAAGTCATGAACCACTAAATTCTATATCTGAAACCAATATTCTACTATATGTTAACCGACTAGAATTTAAATAAAAATTTGAAACAAAATTTCAAAAAAAGAAAGAAATGTAGTGTTTCAAACTGAACCTTGTATTCCATATGTGCTCTGACCAGCTAAGATCACCCATCCATATATGTCATAAATGTAATCTTGGACTCCATCAAAAGCTTTGATAGTAACATACACGGCTGCTTTCTATTAAGCAATTTAATTGACATAAGTCTTCTCCGCATGTTCCCCATCTTATTAGCTTTCCCTGCCAGACTCCTGTCAACTACAAACCTGATTGGCAAGTCACATAGATCTTCCTTTACTCTCTCTTAAAAGTACATATACTGGAGCCTTCCAATGAAAGCATGTCATCAATCTGTGTTATAGGTTTAAACAACCACCAGGCCACCTAACTGCATCGTCACTGGCGGTGATGATTTCTCTGACCTTATGACACACATACATTCATTCATACATAAAAAGAAGCACCACACACACAGTACCACCAAACAGTACTTATCCTTAAGAACTAAAATCGCAGTGATATTCTCTATTCTATCTCATTCCATCCTACTCCTTTGCTCCCTTGCTCCCTGAAAATGCCACTCCGAGCCCTCTGGGCTGATTTCACAGACAAGTGATAAGCTAGAAACTGCAGTCTGTAAAACAGACTTCTAATCAATCAGTCACTCTTACTAATGACAGCCAACTTATTCACAATGTTGAACTTCTCAAATAATCATAATATGGCAAAAGATTTCATGACTTGGTTTAAGATTTGAAATTACAATGACCTATTATAAAGCCTTATCTAGAAACATCTGTAATACAGGACTGCTTCCATGAATATGTCAAAGGCCTTTTATCAATATGATCTGCCATCTTTAATTTTATCTACATTGATTCATATATAGATAGTCTTTTTTTCTTTACTGTTAGACTACTTTTTAATGTTTATTTACTCATTTTGAGAGAGAGAGTATGCTAGTGGGGGAGGAGCAGAGAGAGACAGAGAGAGAACCCCAAGCTGCCTCCGCGCTGTCAGCACAGAGCCAGATGCAGGGCTAGACCTCAGGAACCAGGAGATCATGACCTGAGCCTAAACCAAGAGTCTGACGCCTAAACAACTGAGACTCCCAGGCACCCTCATTTACAGATAGTCTTAAGGAATTAACGGTGACATTGTTAGAGTTTGAGAATTAGTTACAGAAAATGTGAACTTCACAACTATTTCTTTACAAATTAGCATTATATTTTAATAATAAAAAAGGTGAATCAGTGTTCACATTTTAAAATGTGACACCACTGGTCTTCAAGCATGAAATCACAAATCCAATTTTCTTCTAGGTAAGTTTACCACTCCCTTTGCTGCAGGGTTGTGTAAACCTAGTCCATATGATCACGGGCAAACATCATGGCTTCACCCATGCTTTAGTAAATGAGAAAAGCAAATAGCCAATCCTGCTCTTTTAAAAAGATGGCAATTCCTTAAAAAGAACATATAATTCAAACCGTAACCGTAACCAAGTGGGAGAATCTGAAACAAAGTTCAAATATGGGGGGGGAAAAAAGCCTTTTAGAGAATTACTTTTGTGTCAAAGAAAAGATAGATTTAAAAAAAAAGTTTAAAAAACGCTGTGGTTCTTAAAGGTACATCTGAGAGGGGTGAAATGTTTATTTTTTCTTTAAAAAAACCAATTTCCTATATTTCGAAAAAACAATTTCCTTTTGAAAATTTACAACCTTCAAACTTCTATCTAAAGGATCCGATATAAACCTGGAAAACCACTTTCCTTCAGGGTCCAGCACTGCTATTTTTGTTCTGGCCAAATGCCCATGAAAGCACAAACATGCCACAAAACCAGCTTCAGCTGAAGCACCATAGTTGGAGATTTGAAGGTTTGTTTCCTTTTTAAACTGCTCAAAGGCCACCGTATAGTGGTATTTAGTGTAAATAGGCTTTTTCCAGCAGAAGTACTTAGAGTCACAGAATACACAGTTCCCTGGCCCTTTAGAGGACGGTGGAGAACATTTCACTCGGGGAGGATCTCTCCGAACCAGTCGGCAGACCTTTTGCAGCCCTCCGTATCGGCATACTAAGTGGCACACAGATGTCTGATCCTGGGTTGAGAGCAAAATTCTAGGTGAAATAATGAGGCTAAAAAACAATTCATTTCAGAGGAAGTAACTGGAGATCATTTGTCAACTGACTGGCATGATGAAATATAAAAACTCTTGCTTGCGCTTTTAAGGGGAAAAAGCTCCTGATCCTAGAGCCAAAACTCAGCTCATGGACCAAAAAAGATGCGGTCTCGCCTCCTCCCGTGGTACACATTCACTAGTTGTTCCAGAACTTAGAA
This sequence comes from Paguma larvata, assembly GCA_030068075.1. NCBI lineage: Eukaryota > Metazoa > Chordata > Mammalia > Carnivora > Viverridae > Paguma > Paguma larvata. Next base: position 8,705,567 of record CM057825.1, read on the forward strand.
TACAACTGGGGAGCCAAGGCACGCACACACGGGATGATGGGAATCTATGGAAGACTAACATATTCCACCAGACCCTGTATGAAAACCCTAGGTAAGTGATACGAGCAGCAAGTTCAGAGGACAGACATGGCACCGCGTGCTGAAGACCTCGGACTTCAACTGAGAAGATGCTTCTTGAGCTGTGTTTTGTAGACAGGATAAATTTGGGTAAGAGTCAGAAAATGTATTACAATATACTGGAGGGCTTTATGCAACAATCTGAATTATGACAAGAAAACAAATTTTGTAATTTCATCAAGCTCTGGCAGAAAATAAAGTATCAAGTGAAGAGGAAGGCAGAAGGTAAAAAACTCACTGTAAACCCAAGTGCTGTTTACAGAACAATCACATGCCTTCTTTTATTGCCCAAAGAACATTCCACACTTGATGGAGTGGTGCTTTCCAGGTGAGTGTTGACATCACAATACAGTCACAATGGAAAACTGCTTTTTAATCTGAAAGCTGTATCTAAAATACACAACAAAAACATCTTATATCCAAGGGAATACAAAAAGTTAAGTTTTCGGTAGTGGCACCAAGCATTCAGGAAGAGCTCGATGGATGGTTACTTAACACTGAAAACATATTTTCTTCCACAAAAGTTCTGAATATGGGATTCCATGTTTCCTTTACTATTTCAGCAGAAGAATCTACTAACTCAAGTGAATGTGGTGATTAAAATCTACAATCTAAAAAAAAAAAAAAACAACATAAGGAGAGATTATAATTTCTGTGCAGGCTTCAAAAGCTACCTTCTCGCTTTTTTTTTTTTTTTATGTTTATTTGAGAGAGATTCCCATGTAGCAAGGGGCAAAGGAGAGGTGGGCGGTGGGGGGCAGGTCTCACTTGTCATACGAACCAACAAGGGCTCAACCACGATAGATTAAGCTAGCCGAAATCAAGATGGATGCATTAACCACCAGATACCCTAACTGTGGTTTTTATTCTCCAATGCTTGATTATTGCTAACCAAAAAATGCAAAAAACAAGTTAAGTAATTAAAACTTTTACGTGTTCTGTAGAGTCAAAGCTGGGGCGATATCAGCGCTAATTCTTTTCCTACTGGTGTTCTTACGCAAGGCAGTTTGAACCATTTTCCACGTTGACTTATGCATTTTTTATGGTTTTAACACAGAGACCCAGTCAATGAATGACAAGTGGGTTCCAACCAGTAAGAGAGGAGAGAGGAAGAAGAGGCGAGCCGAGTGGGGGGGCAGACGCCTCGACACTCAGTGGACAGAGCCCAACAAAGGTGCTCAGAGTGACCAAATGCCCTGGTACTGCTGACCAGTTTAGCCAACTGTTAAGGTAGAGTGGTTACTAGAAAGGTGTAACCGGGGCCTCCCCGGCGCCCAATTTTAATAAAAAATTCAATGGTATGAACAATTCTAGAGGGCGTTTCCAAAGCTCCAGAGCGTCAGAAAAGTAATGATTTAATTGAACTGTACTCTGGCCTGATAGTATTCCTTATGTTTTTATACTAAGATACCTTAAACTTGAACTTGGGTTTTACAGACACTGTAGAGAATTGAGAGAAATGTACTCCGGACTCAGAGCCTGTTCATAAAGGATCCATTCCTGGAAAGATTACACTTCTCCTAAGCGGCTGGTTTGGTTTTTTCTCACGAACAGTCTTGCAATTGATCTTGTTTTCTTCTTTGTTCTGGCCACTAAAACTTAGAGCCACAGGCCGGTGCCTAAACTACCTAGTGTAAAAGACATGCATTTATTTATGTACTTACCCTGCCCCAAGAATCAGTCTATTTCCCTTTCCTTATTTTTCCTTTGCTCCTTATGTAAATCTTTGGGGTGATGCGGGGAAGAGGGAAGGGATAGATGGGGAAAGAAAAGAGAAGGAAACATACCCCTAACGTTTTCCATTTCCTTAAACTAGAAGGCAAGGAACATGAAAGAACAGCTAATTTTAGCATGAGGGTGTGGCTTTTAACCTTACCAACAGGATAAACTGGGTAAACACTGCAAGACCTTGCGTGTCAATTTTCTTGTCCAGGTGAAAACAGGCGTCCCTGCTAAGCGGACATCCTGTCTGGGAGAGATGACTGAGTTAAGTCAAACAGGGAAAGTGTATCGAGGCAATCGACATGTATGGGGTATGGTAAAACAAGGTACTTGTATCATTTTTCTTCAGAGTCAAATAATTCCTATGTGTGGTAACAACAGCTCGGGCGTCCTTGTAATTTGAGAGGTGGTCGGCACAGGCCCATCTCTCAAACAGCACCTTCTCCAGTGAGCAACGCCTATTTAGTTCCTGTCATTCTCCTTTCTGGTAAGTAAGGATGAATAAAAAGATTTCCAAGTTTATTCAGCATCTTTTTCAAGTCTCTACTATGTGTGAGGCACTGTAGACATGAAGGTCTAAATGGCTGCCTTTCTAGAAAAATACTTTTTAACCAGTTATACAATATGTATTCTATTTAACTAGTATATAAAATACCATTCATAAATTTAAATGGCTGAGCTGTACTTTCAAACTTCTATATTCTATTCTGATCTCTTCTCAGAAATTAGTAAAAGCAGTAAGAATACGACTTGGGGGAGGGCGGGGAGGGGGGGGAGGGTGACAGGCAAAGAGCACAAGGTAAAAGTAAACAAACTGCAAATGAAGAGAGAAACCAAAACGCCACCTAGTCAAATACTGGTGTTTCAGACTAAAGCAGATTAACAAAGCCGAACATTCCACCTTTGGGTAGCAAACATTCCAGTCCCTCCTTGTGTATTTCTGGGACTGCTGAGTGAGTATCAGCGCAGTAGCTTTTAGCCAGGGGTAGAATTCCTTTGGGATCCTGTGATGCAGTCCTTTATAGACTCCTCCGGGCCTGAGGATATCTATGGGCAGAGGAGCTAAAAAGGAGCCTGCTTTTCAGGCTAAAATGTGAGGACAAAATAAGAACTGGAAGGAGTATGTGGCCTCAGGGCAGACAAATAACCAAGCAGTTCATCTGAACTTATTCTTGGTCACCCGAACAAATCAGGAGGATAAGAACCCCGACAATCCTCACAGTTGGGAAGGTCACAGGGTCACTCTGAAGATGCCTTCCCCGTCTCCTTCTGGCAACTGCCCCCCCCCCCCACCATTATTAACACGGCTGCAGGGGGAGGTGCTCCAAGTGCTGTAAGAACCATACTCCTCCTGGCCCCTAGCAAAGTAACCTAGAGGGGCAGGTAGGCATCTCCTTAGAGAAAGTCCCAACTGCAGGGCTGAAGCTCTGGGAAAGAACATTTGCAAAGTGCAGGTGGCCAGGCTACCAGGTGGAGAAGGCTGGTCTACACAGAGGACGAGGAGGGCAAGCAGAGCAGAGACACGCAGCAGGCAAACGGGGAGTCATAAAACAGTTCGCGTTCCTGGTTCCGACAGATGAGACCCAGGTGCACCACTGCCTTTTCCCCCACTCCTCCCGAGATACACTTCCACTGAGTCCCTACCTGGTTGGTAGAAACAAGAGAGTTCCAGGCTACACAGGAGCTACCTCCTAGGTATCGCTGCTCTAGTCCTGTGCCCCAAAAAGGCAGCTCTAACAGGGGCAGGGCTCAGATATTTCTCCTCTTAGCCCTTCAGAGGGCCAAAACCTGCCCACTGGAGACTGAGAGTGGCACTTTTCTGCCTGCATGCACCCTGCATATCTGCAGGAGGAGCTGAAAAACTGAAATGTGTCATTAAATGACAACAGAAGAGACATGAAAAAAAAAATAAAAATGTGAAAACAGGTGTGTCTGTCTATTCTCACAAATTGAGAATAAAGCTAAGATTATACAAGCAAACGTAAATTAAAAGCAACTTTTTTCCTAGCCGTCCTAAGCTAAACCCTGAAGATGATCTTGTGAAACTCCTGATCTTTCCCTCTGGGTACCGTGCCTCTAAACCTCGGGAAGAAACATGGAAAAGTATACAGATTAAAAAATTACATAAGTGAAAGTATATGAATAGTGGTATATCATCTCCCTAAACTGTTATATGGCCCCCAGAAAACCATTTAAAAACTAGGACTCCCCACCTTCTCATTTAGCAGTTGCTGAGAAGCAGAGGGAGAGCGGACGAGGGTATTTGGGTAAAAACAAGGTGTTTACATTTAGAGCGTCTCAGTGTCTGACGTGAGGCGAAGCAGAGCATTTTAGAGTTAGAACATCACAGCTCTCATTCAGAGAGAAGTCAAGACAGTCTGGTGAAAACTCCTCTGGGTTCCAGAGGGACCACGTAGCTGCTACGGCTCCAGGAGAGTGCCTCGAAATGAAGCCACTTAAGGAGCTGACGGACAGCCTTGTACTCTAACACAAAAAATGGGAGGAGGGGGGGTCAAGAAACAGCTAGTTTTGCAACTGCTATATGTTAGATAACGTAATTTATCATCCAGACCAGGACAATCTGGGGAACGAAGGGGGATGCAATGAATAATTATGTGGGGACGAGAGACATAAACCTGGACTTTCTCTGGCAAACAGGACACTTGGTCACCAGTACTAAACTGTGGCTACGTGGCCTCCCCATGACCACCCAACGTTTCTATTTCATTTCCCCTGATTAAGGCAAAGCACCCTCCACTTAGAGCAGCGCCCAGCAGAGTCACCTGCACATAAATAATTTATTAGAGGTGATAAAAATATGTCTCCCTCGGCACGATTTGGTATTTCAAATCAGTAAACATCAAAATTCACTAGGTTGATGAAGGAATATGCCCATGTCACAGAATAACTAACTCTTCACCTCCCACCAAATACTCTTTGCTCCAGGCCAGGGCGTCAACAAGTTGCCAGCTGCCTTACAAGCTGAAATCTTAGTCTGATTCGCCCCCCCACCGTCATTGCTGAAGGGATCAGAACTGATATGACTGATCTAATTTCCACAAGAGCCCAATGTATCTCAGTGTGAGGTCCCCATCTTCATATCCCACTCTGGCCTCTGAGCTATTTTACCCTGGCTTATGTATCCTCGTATTTGAAAATTGCAAGAAATGCATTTCATGTATGCCCCTAGAGAACAAGGGCCGTCTTCACAAGGTTGTACACTAAAGGAAAATCAACAGCGAGAGGTGTGTTTGTGCACACACATGAGTTTTAAATAAAGGTTAGGTGTAAGGTGTCTTCTAAAATCCAAGCACGTGATCTTGGAAATGACTTTGATAAACCTGAAACCATAAAACTTCTGAGCTCCCTGCTAACAGATGACTTCACTAGGCTACCAGCTCCCTCTACTTTGACCACTAGGCTATCCTCAGCACTAATACCACCTTCTTTAGGTTTATGGTGCCGCATCAAATAGGGCATTCCGATAAAATCGGTGCAGCATCAAATGGAAGAATCTAATTTTGAACATCTTTAACCACTGAACATCTTTACCAATTCAATGATTCAGAGAAGCACACTCTATTTTCTTCTTTCACCCAATAGCTAATTTAAAATAACAGCTTTATTGACAATAATTTACAAAGCACACCATTCGCTTACTTAAAGTATACAATTCAATCCAATAGTTCAGAGTTGTGCAGCCATCACCACGATCATAAAATAGCTGGATTTTTTTCCTTTCTTTCTTTTTTTTTTTTTTTTTTTAAGACTGGAGATCACTTGCAGTAAGGATGAAAAACAAATACATGTTATTTTATCTTCTCCTGGCTTATATGAAGGCAACATCTTAAGAATCTGGATATTTACTGGACCAAGATATTTCCCAGAAAGGCCAAAAAGACAGAATATTAAATTGCCTTAACCTCCCTCTCAATGTATCACTACTAACATAAGCATTACCACTTAAAAAAAAAAATCTCAACTAACACCCCCCTCGTTGTTTATTTGTATTTCTTTTATCTAGCCACTACCTGAATTGGCCGTTCATTTATCCAGTGTCTGAGTCTTTGACATGTTTGAAAAACAGCACGTGTCAAGGGTTAAGAGGATAAGCTCTTCTCAGACCCAAGTTGGAAGCCCAGTTCTGCCATTTAGAAGAGAGGTATATACCAAAACTCTGGGGCAAAACATTTACCTTATTATAAAATGATGGCATGCTTAAAATTTTAGTATCAATTAAGCATCCAGGGTAGCATTTACTAATAAACAGCAGTTGCCAGTTTGAATGAGCTTTTGCTATATTCAGGTAAACATTAACCCTTTGTCTATCATCAGGCAAACTTTTTTCACATATTTATCTTGGGTTTTTTTTTTCATTCCTTTTGACCACTTGATAGCAATGGAAATAAGCCTACTTCCTCATCCAAAGGTCTGATAAACATTCATATAAATGTTCTTCTAATTTGTGTTTTTAAATGCATTGTTCCATCAAATTAATTTTCTGAATCGATTTTCCCAAATAACCAATTATCTAGAAATCTGCTGCTAAATAATCCTTCCTCTTTCCTCACTGATGTGTGGTCTCACTCACCTAGTAGGTACACATATACCTTTCACTTAGCTCCCTAAGTTAATTTTTTAAAGATCTGATTTTACTCTCTGGCCAACAGTAAGCTAACCTGTGCAATTTTCTTGCTTCCTAATATTCATTCAGTCTTCACATTCCAGAACATGGTAACTCTCCATTCTTACGTCTTCTTTCCACTCAATTAAGTTTATAGTTTTCTTCAGAGAGATCCCGCCCATCTTAGGCATTTCATGGTTTGTTGTATGAGATTTCTCTCCTAATATATGGAAGATATATATACTTATTTATTACATTATATATATTACATACACTTTACAAATTTATAAATTATATTTATATATGTATTTATTATATAATATATATTACTTATTTACTTGAGAGAGGGAGTGAGAACATAACCAGGGGAGGGGCAAAGGGAGAGAGAATCTTAAGCAAGCTCCACGCCCAGCATGGAGCCTGATGCTGGGCTCAATCCCACAACCATGAGATCATGACCTGAGCTGAAATAAAGAGTCAGATGCTCAATCGACTGAGCCACCAGGCGCCCCCGAATATTTTTACAACTGGATATTGCTAGAAAGAAAAAAAATGCTACCAATTTTAAATATCTTCATGTGGTAGCTGGCTACTTTCCCAAACTCTTAGTTTTTCAGTTGATTCTGCTGGTTTTCCTAGGCTTAAGGCTGTAACATCTGCACATATTGGTATATTCCACCATTTTCCCCTAACAGTTATACATTCTACCCAATGTTTTTTGCATTGATATCTAGGATGATATCAAGCATCTGAAGTGTTACTAGGCATGCCTATTTTACTTTCTCATTTCAAGGGGACTTCTATCACAGTTTTCCCATTGGCAGGTTGTTTGCTGTTGGTTTAAGACAGATATTCTTTTATCTCCTACCAGCTTTGAAAGAGCTCATAATCAAGAACTGGTAAATTAGCATTGTTATCTTGGCACATACTGAGATGACACAGCACAAGGGTGCAATACACACTGGGGCCGTACCCCAATGTACCCCAAGGGTTTGAAACCCCAGGCTCTGGAACTTAACGACCCATTTATCCTGGGGCAGATTATTTTACCTCTTGGTCTAAATTCCTTCATCTGTAAAATGAGGGTAATAATACTAATAACGACCTCTCTGTCAGGGCTGTGGGGGGACTGAGATCATTAGAACAAGGCTTGGCACACAGTAAAGAGCAAGTGTCACCTGTTATTTGTCTCCTTAAATTAAGAGAACTTCCTATTTAATTATTTGCTGGTGTTTTACTTAGGATTTTCATGACTATTTCCCTAAGTGAAACTGAAACACAGTATTCTTCCTTTGTGATGTCTTATCAAGTTGCCATTCTTACATTCTATCAGGTTTCTAAGAGTTTTTGCTAGTTGTGAAACATGGCTTTGTTAGCTTTTGGTATTCTTCTAGGATCTAGAATAAATGAGATCATTTACTGAAAAATCTCTTTAAAATTTTAAAGAGAACTTATAATTTCTCTTGTCATCTGGGTCCAGAGCTCCACTCACTTTTTTGGTTGGGAGGCCATGGCCTTTAATCTGTATCTAACACATTCCGTGATTAATGACCTGTTCAAGGACTCTCTTCTTCAGGCGGTTCTGAAAAGCAATTGGTTCCACTTTCATCATTTGAGCTTTCAAAGTCATACATGACACACCTACTGAGAGCCAGGGTTTCTGTGGTCAATTCTTTGTGGAGGTACTCCTCTGCCTTGTTCCTCCTATTTCTCATTTCTTCCTCTGTTCAATAACCAAAGCCTCTGCAGAAGATAGTTTTGCCATTTCCACACACCCACGGAGTGTCTGTATACAATACCCTATGCTAAGCACCCTCATCTCTCTGTCTTCCTTTCTCTATAGTTAAGTGTAAAAGTGGGGCAGTTTTCATAAGATAAACAAGGAAAAACTAACACGCCTCCCCCTCACCACCATCCCCCAAAGGTTTTACCCTGTGTGAGGAGGAATGCACTCTACCGTCCAGCCCTCTTCCCATAGACACAGCTTCTAGTCACACACCGTGTAGTGCTCAGGAATAAGAGCAAGACTAGCTCTTGAGTAAACGAATGGAATGTGACCAACTGTAAAGAACAGGGATGAATAATTTTAACAACATAAAGCTAGAAAGTACTTACTTTGCTGTGTGTGCATACCAGGAAGAGGTTACCAGTTCTAGTTCCTTTGTGTCTACAGGGATGTGGCCGCTGAACCTGTGACTAATGTGCTATACAGCACTTAAGAGCATATTATACAGCTTATATGCTAATGTAATGAACATAAGTAAAATGATCTTATAAAAACATCAAAATGACTTCAAATCCTAGAAAATATTCCAACTCATACACTTGTACGTTTTTCAGATAAACTCAACATGAAACTATCTTTACAGACATCTGTATCCTGCCTACATCTTTATCCAAGACACTTAGAATTCTATTACAAAAGGGAATAGTTAATAAGCTATGTTTTGTAGCTTCTAGAAATGAACACTTTGCAAAGGACTCTCCCTTCTGGAATACGCCCAGCAATCAACATCAATTTCAGTCTCTGTGATTTGTGGATTCCACCTTTGGAAAAAAAACGGTACATTAGCGTCTCTAATCTTCTTGCACAGCTCCCTGTCTTAACAAGTCCTCAAAGGTCACTGACAGCAGGGACGCCTGGGTGGCTCAGTGGGTTAAGCATCCGACTCGATTTTGGTTCAGGTCATTGAGCACTGTGTCAGGCTCTGCACTGACAGCCTGGAGCCAGTTTGGGATTCTCTCTGTCTCTGTCTCTCAATAAATAAAACATTAAAAAAAAAAAAAAGATAACTGACAGCAAATCTGTAATGTGAACATTCTCTCAGCGTCCTACGATCTCACACGTCCTGACCAGAAGACTTGACCTCATGTTTCTGTTACAGAAATGTCCTATGTTCCAGGATGATTCTACATTCCAGTAGCCTGTGGTGAAGGCAACATAGTGGTAGGTTACAAGCATGCACTCTGGGACCAGGGTTTCAAATCTAGGTGTAGGACTTCAGACCAATTACCTAGCTTCTTTTTTCTCCATTTACTCACCTGAAAATATGGGGATGAAAATAGGGTTATTATAGGATTAAATGAGGTTAATAGAGAGGTCAACGTGACACCAGCAGGTAACATACATGTGCTATGTTAGCAATTATTATTCTTTTTACTTCGTTTTTTGCTTACACAAGTAGATAATCTTTATGCTGCTTAACACTGAACTGGTATACCTCAACGACGCCAGTCAGAACCTCTCACTTCAGCAACTCCAGGCCCTACTCAGGACAAACAGGCAATGAAAGAAACAGGGAAACATTTAACCAGGGACAGACGATGCAGATGCCTCAGGAGGTTACGTAAATGCAGGAGGTAGACAGCTATGTTCAGGACGACAGCGAACAGTCTGCAAACTAGACCTGGCACCCACCATTGTTAATCTCCTATAAACGTCCCTTTTCCTAGGTCGGGACACAAAATTAAACTCCCAATAGCAATATAAAATATTGAGGATGGGGGAATTTTAAAAATTGCAGAAATGGACATAAAATAAGAAACAGCAACTTTTGCCTTGCCTTGTTCTCCTTTTAGTGAAGTAAAACCATAGGAATGCTAAATTAATCACTGATGTGGGTATGTACATATTTGTATTTAATGACATGTTATAAAGAGAAATTATTCTAAATTTAAGATATTGTTAAAAAAGAATGGTTTAAAAAATACAAAAACATAGCATAAAGCTAAGCAGTTATGAATCCATTTGCAACTATGAGGCAAAACAATTTTAAGTAGGTCTTTTTGATTATTTTAAAACTATTCCAGACGGCTGTTATCACAATGAATGATACATCTAGCTACAGATCGAAAAGAGTCCATGCTCACATGAAGTCCGCTTTAACACGTCCAAGGCTTAAAATATTTGTGACGACGTGTATGATGCACCAGAGAGTCTTAGAGCTTCGGTTACCATAAAAGCTAACACGAACTGGGCATGTAGAGCACATCAGACACAAGACGCAGAGTATTTCTCATGGACTCTTCACAACTACTTAATGCATAGGTTCTATTCTTGCTACTTTACAGATGAGAAAGTTGAAGCACAATGGGGATTCAACACCTCACCCAAGACAACACAACCAGAATCTAAATCCGGGAATTCCAAGGCTAGAGCCCCTCTTCTCATCTCTATGCCAAGCTTTAGTTTTTTAAGTCTCTTCATTGCGTTCTCACAATAGCATCTGAGGCATTTATAAACTCATATAATTTCACAGTGTTTTCCAAATTACACGGTGCATTATTTTAGTAGCTCATAGCATACATTAAAAAATAAAGCAGAATGAAAAGTATTCGAACACATCATACACAGGAAGACCTACGTATTGTTTCATGAAACTTCTTAGTTTTGACAGTGTGTTCATTTATGGTGCTGGGTCACTGACTGAAAATGTAATTTCTCATATGGGTTGAAGGTAAAAAAAAAAAAAAAACTTTATCTAAAGTTTTACTTAACAAAACTGAAAATTAAGTTATTCCAACCTTAGTTGGATTCCACACCTGATATAAGTAATCATCCCAATCAAAAAGTAAATGCTTTGAATTCCATACTATGTATGGTTATGTAGAAAGTATGTAAATAGGAAGGTTTCTCAAGTTGTGTTCCAACAGAACCTTCCTGAAGACTTTGAGGGAAGTATTTCCTGGGGGGTGGGGGGAGTGTTCTTGTAAACAAATAAACTTGGCAAATTGGGAAATACTGCACATTATATTTCCTTCCTGGACAGCCACAATGCACATTATTAAACACTCTGACAAGCTCTGCAGAAAAACAGTAACACAATTACTACCAAAAATTAAAATCTGATTACTGTTTTTAACCCAGTGTTTTCCCAAACTTAAATTTCATTCTGAAACTTCTCCCAACTTCTACTCTCTCATAAGACTAGTTTTCTACAAAACAGAATTTGGGAAGCGTTGTTTTAAGTGAGCTTATCTGGAAAAGGGAGAGCCTAAGAAAGTTCAGTTGTTATAGTATGTAAGCCTTCAAATAAGCACAAATAGAGCAGAGATAAATAAAATACACATAAAATTGTATTCTGGTTAGTCTTTCATCTCTGCTGAACAGTTTTATCAGAATATCACACCGCTGTATCATTTAATAAACATTTACTAAATAATGAAAACACAAGGTGGGAGAAGAGAGGGAAGGAAAGAGATACGAAAAAAGATTTTAAAAATCTGCAATTTAAATGAATTACAATCTACTGTACAAAACTTATATACACAGGAAAAACTAAAAACTCACACACGAACAAACACTGAATAGAGAATAAAACCATACTGAAAGCCCAGATCTGTAAAGGTCATGTTAGTGACCTGAGTTTCTGTCTCACAATTTAGAGAATCTGAAAGTAAATGAGCTGGCTGGTAACATGCAGCAAAGAGGGGAAGAGTGGTTACCTAGACTAGGAACCCTCTGAGACCGGTGTTCAGAACAGGACACAGCACAATGGGCTATAAAAACTTCTTGTGGAACAAATTAATTTAAAGGAGATGTTTAGGAGCTACGAATGCTCAGGGGTGGCAAACATCTCTGCCATCTCCTACCAATGCAGAACCCTGGGTTGGAAATAATCCTCTGATCTAAATCAGCATACCATCTTTATTAGAGGGTTAGTATCAATTATAGCCAAAGAATATTATCTTAAGCAAGTTCTTCACATCTTCAAATTTGATTCTACATTTTGGTCCTTTCTTTTCCACTCCCATTGTCTCTGATTAATATTCTTCTTTTTCCCAAAACGAAGAGCTCCTAGAACTCCACAGCATATATACTTAAAAGTTGACTATGAAATCTGATGTGAAGCGCTTGAGAATTTGTTAATCATTAGTTTGACTTACTAGGCTTGTAATTTACAACCAGGTAACATTGAGTTCTTAGCCATTTATTTGTAAGTACAAAAGTAGAAACTTTGAAAACACATATTATGATGTACATTACCTGAAGCCGAGAACTACTGTACTGTGAAATAACACTAGGCACCTGACCAACCAGAAGAGAAAAATGTTATAGTGTGGTTACACGCATAAAGCCCTCATAAAGAAACTGACTTCAAGACCAAAGGCAAAAGGAGAGGTACCTAGTGCAGGAAAAAAAGAAGTCAGAAAGTTGACAGATAGGATCACTGAAACTAAGGGTCAAAGAGGGGCGCCTGGGTGTCTCAGTCGGTTGAGTATCCAACTCTTGATTTCGTGGGATCAAGCCCCAGGCTCAGTATGGAGCCTGCTTAACATTCTTTTTCTCTCTTTCTATCTCTCTCTGTTGCTCTGCCCCTCTCCCTACTACCCCCCCCCCAACTAAAATGAAGAGGAAAAAAAAAAAAAAAAGAGCAAAAGAGACGGGGGTTTTCAGTCTGCTCCTCTTAGTGTAATAATGGCATGACTGAAGCCCAGAGAGGTGGAATGACTTGTCCAGAGTGAACTGATTAGACACTGAGTCAGGACCGAGCCCAGGCCTTCCGATTCCCAGGCTTCTGCGTTGCTTGCTATAACAAAGGCCTCCCATCTTCTCTACAAGACTACCATGAAAAAAAACACTACCTACTGGCCTAACTAAAACTATAAACCACTAATCAAATCACGACTCTATACAACCAGAGCATGTAGAACAAACCATCTCATTTTGTAGTATAACAGGTGGCTACTGTCTGGAAACCTATTAAAAGCCTCATTAGGCTATATTTACAAACTTAATTCTAAAGTACTAAATCAAAAATGGTCAGCAAAAAAACTAAGACTCTGTAGAAGAAAATAAAACAGAGAGAGATACCACATTCCAAGGAGCACACATTTTGAAGTGAGGCAAATCTGGGCTGGAATGCTAGCTCAACTGGGCAGTGCCTGTGTGACCTTGGACAAAGCCCTCACCTTTCATCTCCCAACTGTAATGATGCTAGGGGACAACACCACCCACCTCAGAGGTTGGTGCAACACTCAACGGTACTCAAATGGTAATTTTCTCCCCCGATCTATTTTGTCCATCTCCCTTGATTCTTTGTCTATTCCAATTTTTTTTTAACGTTTATTTATTTTTGAGAGACACAGAGACAGAGCATGAGCAGAGGAAGGGCAGAGAGAGAGGGAGACACAGAATCCGAAGCAGGCTCCAGGCTCTGATGAGACATCAGCACAGCGCCCGATGTGGGGCTCGAACTCACAGATGGCAAGATCATGACCCGAGCTGAAGTCGGCCGCTCAACCGACTGAGCCACCCAGGCGCCCTTGTCTATTCCAACTTTTAACTTCATACAACCACCCCCTAAAGACTTGCCAGCTGCATCACAATTTTAAACATGAACAGACACCTTTAAAAAAGGATTATGCACCAAAGAGCACTGAATATGTGAATACAATCTTTGTAAATGTTAGTGAAAATGTTCAAAGACGACATTGCTGCATAAAGTATAAAACTTAGTTTCTTTCGGCAGACTGGATAAAGAATGAACAGAGCCAGGCTCCAGGATCAGTCCTGCGGCTAGTCACAGGACCCCGAGCAAGTGACCCCACTCTGCAGAAAGCCCCACGGGTTACTGCTCAAAGTTAGCCACACACGACCCTAGTTATCGTGGGCCTGTGCTCCCGTCGGCAGAAAGAACTACGCTGACTGCAGGGTCTCTAAAATGCTCACGTTTCTTCCCCCTGCAACAAGTTTGGCATCAGCATCTTCACAAAACTTATTACGTCCAGTGCTTTTGGCGTAGCAGGCCCAGTTCTGAGCACTCGAGATGTAGTGCCTAATTTAATTCCCCCAGGGATTTCTCATCTATGGACTATATTACACCTGTCCAAGAAATCTAAGCTACTGAGAAGTGAAGGAACTTGCCTAAAGTTACAGAGCCCATAGGATGGGCGAGGGTTCAACAATCCGGGGAGTCTGGTTGCAGGGAGTCTGTTAGTGCTTTTAACCACTAGTAATCCTGCCTCTCAGAATTCCATAAATCCCAGAGTGGGCCTTAACTAGAGGCATGTAAAAAGAAATGTGCTCATGCTATTTCTTCCCTGTGCCCAGATACAGCTGATACATAATCCACTGTGGAGGGAGAGAACCATGAGTAACATGTTGACAGGAGTACAAGACCAAAGCTATTAGACACAGTTATAAAGTAACAACTTAATTAGGATCAAGCTATAAAATGTATATTTTGTTTCTCAAACATTTTATCAAAATAAGCACAGTAACCTGATGTTTTAACATGATCATACTTCCTTAGTCATCAACAGCTGATCTTCTGGATAATGCTCCCAGGGAACAATTATCATAAAAAATAAGACTGCCACTAAACGTTGGTTAACTAGAGTTTCTCGGTCTTTGTAACTATGCATATGAAAATGCATATATATATATACAAACAAGCAAACCCAAACCTACAACACTTTACTCCGAGTATCAAAATGTGAAGTTAGACAAAGTGTATTAAGGATTATGCAAATAGGTATGTGCTGGACACTGCCAATATCAATGGCCAGAGCAGGCTTTACCTCCCTCCTCTGGGGCCACTTCACACCTGACTGACCTCTTGCAATTCTCCGCATGCCATTCTTCCTTGTCTGCCAGCTTAACATCACAGATGCTAATAAAGCACAGCTCCTCCAGCCTTCACCCCTTCCATCTCAAGAGAAAAGTTAAAAGCACAGTGGAGCCAGGAAGCTCAGGAAGGTACAGAAGGACGATACCCATATGCACACACACAAATCCCAAAACAATGCTAATGGCAACCACCTGTTAACCTTCATTTTATCACTATCGGTCTAGCATCTGTCACCCCTTCTATAATAACTCTCCTCCCAATCCTTGGAAGGCCTGAGAAACAGAAGCAGAACAAACATTTCACGTCGACTGCCAGACTGGTCTACTCTACAAATGCTGGCGGTGGAAATGTTTGTCTCACTTTGCTCTGTCACCATACTCTGGACTGATAAAGGCAGCGACGAGGGTCCAGTGGGATAGCCTCAGAAGGGGGAGACACACAAAGAAGAGCTCTCTTACAGTTCAGTTCCTTCCTTAATTAAGGATGGCCCCAACATCAGTCTTCTCTACAGTAAAAACCAAACTATAGACTGATGACTAAACCTTTATGCAATTTTAAGGCTACTTGGCTTGATCTGCGTTCCCACAAATACAAGATCTTTATACCTCAGTAGTAATAAGACAAGTCACAAGCAATCTAACCTGGAGGTTCAGAGATTTGGTCTTCTTTCCCACACTTTTATAACACAACAAAGTTTTACCAACATTTTCCTATGATCCATACTAATCCACCTAGCACATTCCTATTTCTGTAACGCCAGACAACATCCATAAAATTCCCTATCAAAAAGAGTCATAGAAAAAAAGAAAATGGATTTTTAAAACAGAAACACCACCAGAAAGGTAACCAGAAGACAATACCTGAAGTGAAATTTTACCCTATATTGGATTTTATATTTTGTGTGCTGGGGCTGGATTTGGATTTGTCTGTAGTTTTATGGCAGATGGCAAAACTGTGAATGATCAGAGATCAATCCCTCCTGGAAAAAAGACTCTTTGGAAAGCATGGCAGTAATTACAGAAATCTGCAACCTACAAAAGTTGATCAAAAGAAAAAGCTTTAGTAAATATTCAAAAGTAATAAAGGGTGCTTTGTGGTATAGACATTTGCAATATAAAAATAAAGACTCAAATAAAACCAAGTTATAAAACCAAACCCCATACTTACATTAGACTTTCTTAACTATTAACTATTTTTATATTAACTTTATGAAAATTTATAAAACCTAACTCAACATCTCACTTTAGATGAAACAGAAGCAGAGACCTTATTAATACATTTCAGAACGTAAAGCAAAAGGGAAAAAAACTATTTTAAATGAGAACCTGCAGTCTGAAATGCAAATGAACTAACACGAGGTCTTGAAATTAAAAAAAAGTCCCTTTTGTTATAGCAGCAGATTATTTAACGAAATTCTGTATTTTACTAAAGAATACCAACAGAAAAACTAAATACATACAGCCTGAATCTCTGTGATGTGTCACGATCAAATAGTAGTTCACCTATACGGACAGGCCTAGTATAAGGACTACTGGGGGGGCAGGCGGGGGGTTGGGATGGGGAAGTGTATCACTGTGTATGGGAGATATTATACCAGCTAAGAAAATAATCTTTTTATAGTGCCTAGTAAGAAAATAATCTTTTTATACTGCCTTTAAAAAAATTTGTCCACTCATATAGCAGAGATGTGAGGTCTCTTCCATATCTGATGACACGCACCCCCCAAATAATAAAATCTTTCTTTATTCAACAAGTAATGGGATCCAAATCCTACAAAGAAGTTAATAAATATACTTCAAACAAAACGCCTTTAGAAAAAGTTCTGCCCACAGAAGCAGTCACTAAGCATGACTACTGCATTTAATCTGAGATAAATAATGCAACTTGTCAGGAAAAAAATAATACTTTTACTAAGAATACTTTAGACTTCCCCTACTTGGGTAAAAATATTTTTACATAAAGATGTTTAATGACAAAAAATGTTAATAAAATTCTATATATCTATATATGTGCAGTTTTGATTTCATCACACAAGGAAAAAACAAGCACAAAAAGACTGAAAAGAAATATGCAAAAATGTTAACAGTAACCAAATCTAAGTGGTTAGATTTGGTAAGATTACAGAAGATAATTTTTAAAAATTTTCCGGTACTTCCTGTATTTTACAAGTTTTTTTTTAACTGAAAAAGTTGACATTCAGTTGTCATGTAAGCAAACAAGAAGTGTTTACAAAACCAACACCGGTTCTAAGCTGCTTCCAACAGATCTTATTCCAGACTTCAAATACAGCTATTTGCTAGTGATTTGAAAAAAAAAAAAAAAAGTACAAAATCACACTAGATTTCCACTTCTCACTCTCCTACATATTCATAACTAAAAACTAATAAAGGAATGTTTACCTTTTTCTTTTTTTTCAAAAATTTTTTTAACGTTTATTTATTTTTGAGAGACATAGAGGCAGAGTATGAGCAGGGGAAGGGCAGAGAGAGAAGGAGATACAGAATCTGAAGCAGGCTCCAGGCTCCGAGCCATCAGCACAGAGCCCGACACGGGGCTCGAACTCACACACTGTGAGATCATGACCTGAGCCGAAGTCGGCCAATCAACCCACTGAGCCACCCAGGAGCCCCAATGTTTACCTTTTTCTAAACGGGTTCTAATGTCCAACTTGCCATCCCAGAATATTAGTAACAATCTGATTTTTTTTTTAAATCATCAATTTAGATGGCTTTACACAAATGCCATATCAAAGACGTTATGATCAGCTCAGTAATTCCAAAGCGTGGCCACCTAATACACAGTGGAAGAAGTTTGGATGCATTTTAGTGATTTGCACCAACAGAAATGCCTACGTGCGGACGACCTTACTTTATACACATCTTTCCAATACCTTTTAAGAGCCTGAGATCTAGTGAAGCTTTTGGCACAAGGTACTTTGCCTAGCCTGAACATGAATTTAAGCTGCCAAAATTGATCTCAAACTGCATTATATTCAAGGCGCAGAATGTCGACTCTTTACTGGGCCTCCCCTTTCTTTCACAAGAGCGCCTTTAATATCTCCTAGCTTGCGTTTCCGGGCTCATGAGTCACTGAGAAACGAGCTCTGGGTTTACCTCTGAATGCCGCTCAAACAGCTCCTCTCCAGTATTCAAGGATCTGGCCCCCAAATACCTCTTTAGCCTACCCTTAACTCCCCAACATGGCCACAGGCAACTTAATTATCCACTACTTCTAGACTACGCCTTTTTATCTTTGTCCTCTAGTTTTCCGCTCCTCCACATACCGTCTCTTGCCCGGCTGTCCTCTCCCAAACCCTGTAAGCCTTCAAGACTCCGCTTGGCACCACCTCGCTCAGGAAGCCTTCCAGATTTCTGCTAGGCGGAAGTGATCGATCGGTTCGGTCATCCCTGGGTGCCTTTCTAGCACTTTGTAGTTCTTTCACAGGACTTATCACCTCCTTCCTGGTACCGAGGTTATTTGTGTACTGGTCTTATCTCCCATACCAGAAAGTAAGCTCCTCGGGGGAGGGGACCATGGGCCCCTGTTCACCTTTGACTCCCTCCGGCGCGGACTGACTACGGCACCTGCATGCAGTGCACGGTCAGCTTGGTTCAACCGAAATCGGGAACGCTCCGGCCGCACAATTCCTAACCAGAAGTCAGTTAGGCATTCGCCCGAAATGATCACAAAGATGCTGCCTGCTGCCCCATAACAGGAAGTTTACCAGGGGCCAGGAGCTAGGGGCAGGAGCCCGGGCGCGGTGGGAGTGACAGCTGGCCTGGCCCGCACCTCCCTGCCCTGCCGACTCCGGCCGCGGCCACCCCCACCCGCCGGCCCTGCCAGAGAACCGCGGAGGGGTGGCAGGAGAGCACCGGGCTCCCAGAGCTCCGGCTGAAGGCCGCTGGGTGCCGCGCCGCCGAGGGCGAGAGCAAGGGAGGGAAGGCTCCGCGAGGGGCCCGGGCCGGGGCCCGGGCCGGGCCGGGCCGAGCCGAGAGGGCGGGCCGACCGGGGCCCGCCGCCTCCGCCACCCGAGAAAATGGAGGCAGCCCGGGGCCGGTGACGGGCTGGGGCAGGCGGAAGCCCGGCGGGCGTCCGCGCTGCGAGCAGGGCTGGGCCGGGGGTCACTCACGGGACTGGGCCGGGCGGCTCCCTCTCCGCCTCCGCGTCGTCGCCGTCCCCGTCCTCGGCCGCCGCCGCCTCGGGCTGCTCGCTCGGTCCCCGCGGGGCGGCACGGGCGCTCAGCCCCTCCGTTGTCTTCCGCCTGCTCCTGCTCCCGGCGACGGGCTCCCGCGGCAGCGGCGGCGGTGGCAGCTGAGCGGGCGGACGGCGGCCCTGGAGCTCCCGCGGCGGCCGCCGCACTGCTGCGCGCGCTCGTTCGCTCGGGCTGCGGCTGCGACTGCTGCTGCGGGGCCCGGCGCCGCCTTCGCCTTTGCCTTTTAGCCGGCTCCTGGAAGCTCACTCTCTCCCAGGCCGCGCCGCTCCCCGCTCCCGGCCCGAGCCCGGCTTTGACGGACGCACTGCGCAGCCGCCGAGGGCGCGACGTCGGGCGGTGCCGCAACGCCCCCTTCGGCCTCGGGCGCCCCCGGGCGGCCGGGCGGACTCGGGACACCGGAGTCCGCTCCTAGGCCGAAGCAGAAGGGGACACAGAGAAAAAGCAGCAGCGGAGGACCCGGGTTCTTTTCACCTGCCACTTAACGTTGCTGCTCAATCCTTCTTGTCGGTCTCAGCACTGTTCTTGGAGAAATCCTACGTCCGCTTCGGCGACCACTTCCTCAACTCATAACAAAGCCTTATTTGTGCTGAAAGCTTTATTTTTGTTACCCGCTATTTCTAACTGGTGGGCAGTAAACGAAACAGTCCCTGCTCCTGAGACGACCAATAACAAATAAACCAGCACATATATGTCATTGGATGTTTCCAGTGCTATGGAGAAAACAACACACGCTAAGGAGGGGAGAGAACTTAAGATACTGTTATAGCACTCCTACAAGGAGCAGCTACTTGAAGAAAGAGCATGCTGTGAGCTTCGTGTTACGGAAAGGCAGACGGAGCAGCAAGGATGAAGGGCCTGAGGTGGGACAACAGGGAGCCCAGCAAAGCAAGCGCACTGAGGGAGGGGAGAGAGAAGGAGAGATTGGGGGCCAAATAGAACAAAGCAAGGACTTTGGTTTTTCCTCTACCTGAGATGTGGAACTATTTGAAGGCTTTTGAGCAGAGAAAGTCATGGTCTGACATTTAAGAAGACTGCAAAGACCAGCCTAAAGGGCCTGAGGGTTTCAGGCAAGAGACTGAATTGGGGTGGGTGGTTGGAAGGGAATATACGGTCAAAGCAGATTTTTTTTTAAGTTTTATTTCATTTTGCCTTGCTTCAAGAGACTAGTTAGAAGGCTTTTGAAATAATCTAGTCAAGAGAAGACTGGGGGCACCTGGGTGGCTGGGTTGGTTAAGCATCTGACTCTTGATTTTTGGCTCAGGTCATGATCTCACAGTTGGTGAGATGGAGCCTTGCATTTGGTCTCTGTGTTGACAGCACAGAGCCTGCTTGGGATTCTCCTCTCTCTCTCTCTGTCTCTCTGTCTGTCTCTCTTTGTCTCTCTCTCTCTGTCTGAAATGAATATTAAAAAGAGAGAGAGAAAGAGAGAAGACAGGCTCAGTCCAGGGTGGTAGCAGTGGAAGAATAAAGAAGTAGTCAGGTTCTAGAAGGTAGAGCTGATAGATTTTTGCTGATTCCTAAGGTTCGTTTTGTTTTGTTTTGTTTTTTTTCTCAAGCAATTGAAAGATGCAATTGGTGAAATGAGGAAGACTTAAATAGAAGCAGACAGGAAGGAAGGAACTTGGGAATACATTTGGGAGCACGTTCACTTTGAGCTGCCTGTTAGACACCCAAGTCGGAAACTGGATATAGAAGTCTGGGGCTTGGGGGAGAGGTCCAGACTGGAAATAGAATTTTGGGAGTCCTCAGAATAGGTAAAATCTTGGGACTCAATGAGAACATTTAGGAAGTGAGTGTTAATGAAGCGTAAAGTCAGAGATGAGCCAGAGGCCCCCGACATTGAGAGGTCAGTGGGGGAGATAACAAGGAACCAGCAAAGGATTCTGAAGAAAGGAGCAAGGGTGCAGGGGGAGACTGAGGAGAGCATCATGCACTAGAAGCCCAAGCATAGAGGATGGGTTAATGCCGCCGTATGCGGCTGATAGTTCAGGTAAGGTTAGTGTCGGGGATCGGACGTTGGTATCAGAACCATCGGGGTAACTAGTGGCCTCAGTAAGCACTGTTGAAGCAGAGGTGGGTGGGGAAGCCTGATTGGAGTGGTCTCTAGAAAGGAGACCTAGGAAGACCCCTAGAAAGAATGGGACTCTAGAAAGAGATCATGAGTATAGACAACTTTTTCATGAAGTTTTGCTCTGAGGATGAGCAGAGACTTGGGGTGATAGTTGGGAATATAGGGTCAAAGCAGATTTTTAAAAATTTCATTTTGCATGCTTCATTTGGCCTGCTCGCATGCTGATGGGAATGACTTAGTAGTGAGGGAAAATTTGGTAAGGCAAGTATGCGGGGCAGGGGCTCTTGAGTGAGCAAGAGGAGAAGTTCTGGCCTTGGATACCAGCAAGGCAGGTGTTCGCTGGCAGTAACAGAGGGGAGGCAGAGTGTGGGCCCGGAGGTGGGGAGCTGGTTGGACAGAGTGCCAGAACATGTGGACTTGTCCTTCTGAGAGCTTCTATTTTCTCAGGGAAACAGGAAGCAAGGTCATCAGCTTGGAGTGTGGAGAGGGAGGAGGTGTTGGAAACTCAAGGGAAGAGGAGAAGGTGTAAAGAAGGATCAGTCAGCAGGGTTATTCTGTGTTTTTCACCGGCCACATTTTGCTGGAGAGGTGCAGGCACCGGAAGGTGGGGAGCAGGATTCAACCAGGGTTATTTTTGTTAGATAACTCAATGGAGAGAGAAAGGGAAAGGAAGGAGAGGATATATGCAAAGAAGTAATAGTGACAATGGCCAGCTGTTGAATCCAAGCCAAATAAGAGGGGCGTGAGAAAACTGGGGTGGGGGGGAACAGTGGTAGGGGAGAGACCCTGTAAAAGTGGTAGAATCAATGGAATGATGGGCAAAAGGATTGTTGGAATCAACACAGTAAGGGGAGTGAGCTGGAAAGGAGGTACTGGTTGAAAAGCCAGATTGCTTGCGTTGAGATCGTGTGAGGCGCAATTTTGAGTAAATGCAAGGCCTGGGGCACTTCTCAAACTATAATGTCCACTGCATTCCCAGGACACCTTGTCAAAATGCAGGTACTGATTCCGTTGGTCTAGGGTGGGGACCATGATCCTACCTTTCAAACAAGTTGAGGGTAAAATGAGGGAATATACCGATTATTCTTACTCTTGTTAATAGTCTTGATACCAAAACCTCCGTTAATGCAACACACACACACACACACACACACACACACACACACACACACAAGAAAACTATACCAATCTCGCTAGTGAATATATATGAAAAATCTAAACAAAGAAGTATGAGATAAAAGTACAATAGCAGCGTGTTAAAAGTAAAGTCCACCCCAACCAAGGACAATTGATGTCAAGCATATTAGAAGCTATTAGAAAGGCCATAGCTGTCTAGAGGCTGTCTCTGCTCAGATAGCAATAAGCTGACAAGCAGTCCAGAGCAAACCCTGGACCTGGGGAGTGGCTGGTTCCTGGGAGTTCTCTCTTTGCTTTGCTTTGGTAACGGGGAGGGAGGTGCCCGGCAGTCTCAAGTTTTATCTAATTTTGAAACTTTGTTCAATAAGGACTTTACCCTCACAGCATGTGTGTTTGTTTGTTTGTTTGTTTGTGCTTTTATTGTAGGCCCCGAGGGAGGCCTTCAGTGTGCTCACATTCTGCAAAAACAGCTCAGGACCCAATTGCCTGCAGAATAAAAGAATGCACAGGGAGTGGATAATCCCATATGAAGGGGTTTGATTCCTTTGTTTCAAGGGTCAGAGCAGGATTCCAGATTAGTCTCTTAACCGGAATAAAGCCCCTGCAGTGACAAAGTGGCACATATTTCTGGAGCAGGGGTTTGTAACAAATTCTGAAACCCAAGTGGAAGGAGTCATGTCATTTGCTTGAATTTAGCTGGGAGACACCTTCCCAATCCTTCCGTAGAGCCTTCTGGAAAGCCCTTTCTATGAATATATTTCTTTGTAGGCACAGTCTCTTTCCGGGAAATTCTTCTACCTCTTCATCTTGAAGCCCCCTTCACACACACACACCCCTACCCTCACCCCTACCCCCACCCCCGCCGTCCTGTCGAGTGTCTACAGATCTCAGGATCATAAGACAGGATCATCGTGTTCAAGGAAAATCAGTCATTGACGGTCCTGTGTAAACATCTTGTCACTTTCATTTCCCTTCCTCTGCTCTGTTGAAGCTGGGCCATCAGATGAAGGCGCCTCCCTAGCCTTCATCACATCATCTGTGAAAGGACTTCGGAACCTGACTCACAGCTCCCTCCTCACCCCACCCCGTGCCTGACTCCTCCTGGGCAACATAAGTGCCACTCATCTAATATGTTGGATCATAGTCTCCTCATATGGTCCGCCCTAGTGACCTTCACTTCCCTTCCACTTCAACAACTACTTGATTGGCCCTGCCATGGTCTCTGCAGTGGCCAGACTCTCCCTCTGGAACTTGAACTCTGTGACTTTCCTGACTAACTGCTCCTCCCATCCGCCCGCCCTCTCCACACCCTCATACCCAACAAACCTGCTCTAAATCTCAATGAAACCTTAGTTATTCAACAAAGACTTTTTGGAAGCATATAATTACTGAGCATAAGCAGTGGGAATGAGACACCGAACCATCCATGGTCCCTGCTCTCAGCGAGCTTGTAGTCCAGGAGAGACACAAGCAAACGGGCAATTACAGTAGGCTAAGACATGAAGCATAAATAAGATCTAGGCAGTTGAAGATGGGGGTAAATGTTCAAGAAAAATCATGCAAATACCATGAAAGCAGGAAAGCACGGTGAATTTGCAGAAGTACATGTGAATAGCTCAGTATATAGAGCTTAGAGTTCTATTTTATTTTTATTTTTTATAATTTTTTTTAAAATTTACATCCAAGTTAGTCAGCATATAGTGCAACAATGATTTCAGGAGTAGATTCCTTAATGCCCCTTATCCATTTAGCCCATCCTCCCTCCCACAACCCCTCCAGCAACCCTCTGTTCTCTATATTTAAGCGTCTCTTATGGTTTGTCCCCCTCTGTATTTTTATATTATTTTTGCTTCCCTTTCTTTATGTCCATCTGTTTTGTATCTTAAAGTCCTCATATGAGTGAAGTCATGTGATATTTGTCTTTCTCTGACTAATTTTGCTCAACAAGAGCTTAGAGTTTTAGAAGAGAATTTTTTTATTGCTATTTTTTCCTCAGCTTTATTAAGATATTATTGACAAATACTATATGTAAGTTTAAGGTGTACAATGTGATTAGATACATGTATATATTGCAGAGTGATCACCACAGTATGATTTCTCAGGAATGCATGATCCTACTTAATTCACGTGTTCAAATCTCCTGATGACGTTTAATATTTTGCCTTCCCCAAGTTGAATCTAAGTGATAACCTTTTGCACCTAACACTGCCTTTGAGATTTCCCAAAGGAAAAACCACAAATGATTTGTTCTTCCATTTGTTCTTAAGAAGAGAAATGCTAGGAAATAGTTGGGTTTACTTGACGGTTGTTCTTGACAAGTTGCACAGGAAAAGATGCCTCTTAGCCTGTCCCGGGTTAATTTGGTAGTATGTAATTATGTTCAGATTTCTAGAACTGTATGTTGTGTGGGAAATTCCCAAAACTTTACCAATGCCCTTGCTGGCCCTGACATTTTTTGGTGCTGCTGTAGCTAATAGAAGACAACCAAAGTAGATGTGGTCGGTTAGAATTTCAGCTATTTTTCCAAATGGTGACTCGCTTGCAACTTCATTAATTTGAATCTAGCATTTCCTCGGGTGGCAGTTTCCAACCGGAACTCACATCACTTAACTGGGGAGTTATAGTCATGTGCAAATGTTTAGAACTTATTCCAGATTTCCAGAGTATCTCTACTTGATATTCTTTATATATTCTTAGTGTATTCTATCTTTATGTTCAGTGAATTCATGGAATATTATGTCAGGATTATTCAACGTTATATCTGAAGATTTTTTTTCTCTGTGAAGATTATGTTCCTCATTTTCACAAATTAAATATAATATCTGCTCCCTTTGAAAATAGAGTAAGTCATTACATTAATAGGTATATTTTGTCTACCAGTTTGTCTGGATTGAGTGTATTATTTGGGTTTGTATGCCACACAAACAACCAAATGTCTTTGTCTGTTGTACTATTCTTGTTATGAACTCCCAAGAGATCGTACGCTTTTGAAAATTTTCAGTAATATGTTAACCACAGCCATTTTATTCTGTCATCCACAGATAGCCTTGTTGTTTTTCTCCGATGCTTCCCTGAAAGCACTTGCCCTCAGCTCCAGACTAGAATGATTGTCTCTGAGGCACGCTGGGTTGCCTTGCAGCTGGCCTTTCCTCCAGAATCTGAAGAAGTTCTGTGAGCTGATGTCCCATTACTTGGCGTCAACCTCAAGGGATCCAGTTCTGCAGCAGACCATGCGTGGGCTGGAATTCTCCCTGGAGAGGCTGCTGCTGAGCCACTAGGGAAGTCCAACAAAACATGTGGGTCACACATGCTTTTGAAGACTATGGGCAGCATCACCAAGAGCATGGACATCTTAGCTTTGAGAAACTCAAGAGGTGATATTGCTAGATTTTCTTCTGTTGACCCCAGGAGTCCACTGGACTGGTTAATTCTCAAGGTTTAACTGCTGGCTCTTTACTCTAACACAACTACTATTATACTATAGTATTATTTCTTTATTCAGGGCATCCCTCTTTTAAGATGTCTAATCTCTAGGACTCTAAAATCACTGACCTTTGCCCCACCTCTCGAGAGATGGCTCACCAATTTTACAGGAACAACACCGGCAAGAATCTCGGAGGAACTATTTCTTAGGCCTTGCTTCATCCCACTCGGGAGGTTTGTGACTACCTCTGAGTTATTCAGTGACGAATGACTTTTCATCTTGAACAAAAGGTAGTTCTGACAGTGTTGAACTTTATCTGAGCCTGGTGCTCCCTTAGCCATGATGTTTAAGAAACACCCCCCTCCTCCCCACACACACAACCTTCTGTGTTTTGGAAATGGCAAACCAGCTGACCACAAAGGGCCACACTGCCCTCAGAATTTCTGAGAGGGGTCTCATCTCCATCCTTCCTTGTGATTCCCATAAGATTCCAAGATGACCCCCTTGTCTACCTATCTCTAGAAAATTCCAGGCCCCCCTCCTTTTCTTTGAGATGTTCCTCATTAATGTTCTTTTTACTACAATAGCCAGAATAAAAATATCTTCCTTTTTTAAATTTTTTTTTATGTTTTTATTTTATTTTCGAGAGAGACACAGCCATGAGCAGGGAAGGGGCAGAGAGAGAGGGAGACGCAGAATCCAAAGCAGGCTCCAGGCTCCTAGCTGTCAGCACAGAGCCTGACGCAGAGCTTGAACCCACGGACCGTGAGATCATGACCTGAGCCGAAGTCAGATGCCCGACTGACTGAGCCACCCAGGCACCCCAGAATATCTTCTTAGTTATCAGGTGAATTTTGTCTGTCACAGCTCCAGGGAAGACCTCCCTTTGGTGGCAGCCTTGCGTCACCCCTGACCGTTCCACTGAAGCAACACTACGTGTGCCCTGAGGCGCTACTCAGCCCCACTGCGACTTAACCCTGTGGGCAACCACCCTTTCAACAGTTCAAGATGTGAGTAAGCTGAGAGGAGGACACGTGTGGTCCTGGATACTTCGGGTCCTTGAGGAGTTGTAGAGGAGAGACAGAAAGAAATCAGTCTGACGTGCTTCTGAGCTGAACCGGGGGCAGACACACCCAGTTACACCTTTAAAGGAAAGAGGAAGTGATATTGAGACAGCTGAGGTCCCAGCCCAGACAGGTGCCTGACGGAGCACTCAAGGTAACAAACACTCAAGTCTGGGAAGCTGTCACAGGTGGTCGGTATGAAGGTCAAGGGTGACCCTGAAATACACAAATGCCAGGGGCGCAGCGTCGAAGCCCCAAAGGGGGAAAGTCCAGGGGATAAGACTGGCCAAAAAAAATAAAATAAAATGCAAGCCTTTAACTAACCTCGACCACTCCCATTCCTCTTCTTGTTGGGGGAATAGGGGCAGGCGGGGAAGGCTCCACTTCCCTGCGTAGAATATGCACAGTCAGGGGTGTTTGAAGGCAGCATGCGACAGGATTCGCCACCTCTGCAACTTTACAGGGATCAGAAAGTGGCTTTCCCAATTTCAGCAGGGGCATGTCGCACAGAAGGGTTAGAAGCCCAGATGAGCCCACCATTCTGGAATCATCTCTTTCATAGCCTGAAGGCTCTACACATCTATCGTAGTTTTTTCTTTGACGTGTCAGGTATCAGACTTCCCTCAGTGAAGTAAGCATGTCTGGAGTGAGGTCCCCGGGGCCAGTGAGAACCAGGAAGCCCCTGAGAATTCTCAGGGCTCATGCGTAATCTCTGTGCTGTCCTCAGGAGACATCTCATAGTGCCAGAGAACTTGTACTTACTGTGTAAAGTGTGTTTTGGGTTATACAGAGACTGGCAGGGCCAGGAAACGCGTCAGAGGCAGCATAGGAGAATGGGTCATGTTTGACTCTATGACCTGTAGCCGGTGGTCATAGTAAAACTCTTGGACAGCTAGAACCACACAAACACCTACTGAGCAGAATGGATTCTGGCTGAAAATCAGCCCTGTGTAGAGCAACGGTAGGACCTCTCTGGTGTCTTGCTCACTTATTCTTTTAATAAAAACCAGGGACAGGGTTTGACGCGTATTAGGCTTTGACCATCCAGAAATGGATTGGCGCGTATTAGGCTTTGACCTATGCCTCCAGAATTGGGGTGCCAGCTGAGGCCCAGTGGGTTGGAACCCAACCTCGATGAGCAGGGCTATGATGGCTGAAAATGGAGCTCTGGTCCTGGAGATCGTGCTCATTGTCTCCATGACGTCACCCATAACACCAGCGATTCAAGAGGCCGAGACCCATCATGGCGTTCAGTTTTTTAGGGGCCTGTGGCATCTGAGATGGATAAAGGAGACTTCAGGGTCTTTCTGGGCCTCACCTTGACCTGAGCATATTCTGCCAGAAGACCTGACAACTGGGTCTTCTGGGTTGGTGTCCTGGCAGCAATACATACTTGTGCTCTGGCTGTTCCCCAAGGAACATGCTGGAAGGGTAGCAATGGCAGAGCAAACCCCCCATATCCCCTGCATCCTGCAAGTCCATACAGAAGGGTGCAGGACCTTGTCCAGGGGCTGCTGAAGGTGTCTGATCATGTTGGTAGTTCCAAGAGTGCTTAGCTGTAATTTTTTTTCCCACAATAGAGGATCTTGTCAAGTTAGGGTGCTCTCAGCTGGTTCCTATCGTTTGGGATGGTATGACAAGGTTTTCATTGAGTGGTTGCCTAAGCTAGTTGTTTGATAATGCCCATCATTGAAAGTCAAGTGGCCATGGCTAAGTTTGCCTGTTTCTTAGAGTTGTTCCAAGCCGCAGTGGTCAGCCTTCAAGGCCAGTTTCCGTTGAGTTCATCTCTCCAAGCCATAAAGTCTCACGACACAAATTGGCTTCCTACAGAACTAGAGTCTTTGAAAAATAGGCATAAGAACAAAAGTTCCCTGGCAACATGGTGGCCCCAAATACATGGTCGGGAGGCTTCTAAGTCAGGCAGATATGAGTGGGCTGAGTTAGGACAGTCTTTTTAAAATTTTTTTTAATGTTTATTTATTTTTGAGAGAAAGAGAGAGACAGAGCATGAGCTAGGGAGGGGCAGAGACAGAGGGAGACACAGAATCCGAAGCAGGCTCCAGGCTCTGAGCTGTTAGCACAGAGCCCCACGCAGGGACTCGGACCCACAAACTGTGAGATCATGACCTGAGCCAAAATCGGATGCTTAACGGACTGAGCCACCCAGGCACCCCTGAATTAGGACAGTCTTGAGGACAGAGGAGAGCAGGTCCACGGTTTCCTGAGGAATTTTGGCTCACTTTGGGGTCCAAATAATATTCCTTTTATTTTGAGGAGGTCCATTGACAAGGTGGTAATGGAAAAGAGAGTTTTTGGATACCTATAGTAAACAGAGAATGTTTATTATTCTTAGTGTTATAAGGGTTTGCTACTTGATTGAAGAAACCTGGTCATGGTAACCTCAAGGAATATATATATGTGGGGGAGAGGGCACTGGCCAAGGGTTCTTGGTTAGATGAGGCCAGGACAGTGGCGCCTCCGGTAGGGGTTATGGATAGCAGTAGAGGAGCTCGCGGGCACACTTTGGGGAGCAGCGGGGTACCCCAGTAGCAAGGACTCATCTGTGCTGTCTGTCCATATTGGCATGGACCAGAGTTCAGAAGTCTCTTTGACAGCCTGCCATCTGTCATGACAAAGATTATAGTTACCTGCAATTCCAGAGGTAGAGCCAGATCCTTTCTGCCCTGGGTTTTAGGGTTCGAGCGATGGGTCTTAATTCCTGGAGAATGATATTATCCTTGCGAGATAACAAGGGATAGATGCAAAGGAGCATCTATTAAGCTGAGGAATGGCCAGGCGCGGTTCCCTTGGGTGGTTTGCCCATTCGATGGTGAGGATGTGCGAGTGTGAAGTGTATATAGGTGAATGAGCATGTGTGAGTAGGCACGAATGTGTAAACGTGAGCGAGGTGCAACAGGAGGTGGCCTATAATACTTACGTAAGAAACTACTCACCCATCCCAGGCAGAGCGTGCTGGGCTGGTCGGAAAGCAAGAAGATGTAGAAGCTCCATTACCTGCTGTCTTCTGCCTGGTTCATCCCCTACCAGAAACAATGAGTTGAGGGTGCCAGGTGAGGCAAGCCCCAGCGGAGGTATACCTGGCCTCCCATGGAAGGGCGATCAGTGACCTCTGATCTGTGAGCACTGGCTTACCTTCTGGAAGAAGAAGAAGCATCAGGGATGAGGGCCATCCAGGCCCACATTCAAGCAGAAGCTTTGGCTGGAGGTCAGCCTTCTCGGGGAGAGAGCCCGGGGAAGCTGCCAGCCAGCCACCGTGGGTTCGTCTCACTTCTTCTAGAAAGGATTGTTCAGACCTAGAATGGTGCAGAAGACAGGCTCCTCCCCGTCCAGGCATACTCTGGATGACAGTGCACCACGGCACACGCCCGGATTGATGCGGCTAGGATGCAGCCGATAGACTTGGCATTCGGCCACCACTTGCCAGCGGGACCCCCAAGAAGGAGCCGAATCTCTTCAGCTCTTTTAAGATGATGCAGAAGATGTTATTTGCATTGCCACGGTGTCTAAGGAACAGGACATAACAGTATGGAAGGTGCATAAAATGTGCTGGAGATGGCCCAGATCAAATTGATCAAACTGAAGCTTCATTTCTTCCAGGCTGAGAACCCGCGTGTATAGTCACAGTCTCCATGCAGCTTCTACACACCCCAGTGCATCCAGCTAGAGCAATTCCAAATTCGCTGCGTGCTCCCCCGGCCACCCCCCTCCCCGCCCCGGGATCGCACCAGCACACTTCCAGCCATTTCAGGAACCAGCTGAGGGATAGCTACTGACTAAGCAGTAAGCAAGTTTCAAATTAAAGGAGATAAAATACTTTATGTACTTTCAAAATACATAAAGTATCAACAATGCAACATCTTTATTAAAAGTGTCTTTCGTTGGGGCGCCTGGGTGGCTCAGTCGGTGAAGTGTCAGACTTCGGCTCAGGTCATGATCTCACGGTTCGTGAGTTGGAGTCCCACATCGGGCTTTGTGCTGACGGCTCAGAGCCTGGAGCCTGCTTGGGATTCTGTGTGTCCCTCTCTGTCTGCCCCTCCCCTGCTCACACTCTGTCTCTCAAAAAGTAAATAAACATTAAAGAAAAAAATTTTAAAAAGTGTCTATTGTCTATTTATAAGCTGGGGTTGGCCCCAAGGGTGCAGATGGCCAGGCCTATTTTACGGTGATTTCACCACAAACCACCCCCAAAAAACAGGCCAGGTTGTGGGTAGATGAGATGCAGCTAAAAATGTAAAACCCCAGTGAGTTCACCAATAATCATTGCGTGCGCCCATCAAAGTTACCAAGGAAATTAACCCTAACATGGAATGTTTTCAATTAAAATTACATAAAAGCAGCTCATTTTCCATCTCAGCATTTCAAATGTAAGTTCCATGATTGACTGTTTTAACAAAGATCATCTCCAAAGAAAAGGCATCTTGATTAAATTAAAGGACATGTTACATCATAGAAAATATTTATAAACATGCTGTTACTTGCCAAGCTATCTTATGATCAAAAACTCGGTTCTGCATTTTTGTATGATCTGTCTTTTCTGAATGTAATTCTGTCATAGAACTTTATACTTTCCTTGAGCAGAATTGGCCCCACTTAGATAATCTTATGGTGAATTCTATACCAAACTGAGCGTTTTCACTGGGCTCTATTCAGCCGCAAAGGTAACGTAACAATTGGCCATTCTACCCATAGAGTGATTCGTTAATAATTCCCTTCCTTCCAAATAATGAACAACCTGAGTCACTACTTACACAAATTTCTTGGTAAGCTTCTTTATCTTGATATTCTAATGTCCTTCCCTGATTCTTATAACCGGGACCTGCAAAACCATAATCATTTGACATCCTGCAGAACTTTTTCAGGTCAACACAGATCAAACCTTGATTTTACTTTAAATATTACCCTGCTCCATTAAGCAATGAAATCTTTTTGTAAAAAGCATTTCAAAAACCAAACTGAACACTCAAACATTAAACTCAAGTACGAACACCCAAATATTTACATACTAACAAAATTTTAGCAAACTTGATAGACAGGCACCTGAGTGGCTCAGTTGGGCGTCTGACTTCGGCTCAGGTCATGATCTTACGTTTGTAGGTTCGAGCCCCGCCTGGGGCTCTGTGCTGACAGCTCGGAGCCTGGAGCCTGCTTCAGATTCTGTGTCTCCCTCTCTCTCTGCCCCTCCCCCACTTGCTCACACACACTCTCTCTTTCTCTGTCTCTGAAAAATAAACATTAAAAAAAACCAATCCAAATTGAACAATCACTTGTTGGGGGTGGGGCGGCAGTAAGTGGAGGAATCAGCTGGATTCTAAGCTGAGGTAAATTCAGGTCCTCTTTCCAGACCTACTGCCGTATACCTAACAGCGTTTTTTTCATTTCTTTGAAAATCAATGGGGAGC
The DNA here is from genome assembly GCA_030068075.1 of Paguma larvata. NCBI lineage: Eukaryota > Metazoa > Chordata > Mammalia > Carnivora > Viverridae > Paguma > Paguma larvata. The sequence continues at coordinate 8,737,932 of CM057825.1, forward strand.
TTTGTACCAAGCAACGGGCTCTAGCTCTCCAATTAAAAGGAAAAAAGAAAAGAAAACGTTGTATGTTTTCAGCTGCCAACTTTACAATAACCAAAGTTCATGGTTTCTTGATTCTTTCAGGACTGGCTCTCTGAGGCTGAGGATTATTCTAGATGTTCTTTCCTCCTGGCTGAGTCAGTCACCAGGCTTCATCCTTAGTCTTTCTCAGGCTTGGAACCAGCGTCTCTTACATTTAAATTGCCATTGTAAGGTTTCAATGAGGTGATTGATTAATAATTCACCTTAAGTATTTCCTCTTGCTAAATTCTTTCTGCCCTTCTCCTCCCTCAATCTTTATTCCAGCCTTTATTCCAGCCTTTATTCCAGCCTTTATTCCAGTCTCACCTGCAAAATCAGAGTCCAATCACCCAAGTCTTGCAAGGATACCTCCTAAGGCTCGTACAGAGTCTGAGGCTAGGAGTCAAACAATTTTAAGTTTATTTATTTTGAGAGAGAGTGAGGGAGGAGCAGAGAGAGGGAGAGAGAGAATCCCAAGCAAACTCTGCACTGTCAGCACAGAGCCCAACGCGGGGCTTGAGCTCATGAATTACAAGATCACAACCTGAGCCAAAATCAAGAGTTAACCTACTGAACCACGCAGGTGCCCCTGAAGACTTTTTAAATATGTTGCAGTAATAGGGTTAAAATAGAACATTTTTCTTGAGTCTCTATTATGTTCAGGTCCTGTGCCAGAGGCTTTACCTACATGATTGCTGATCCAAAAATCAAAGGGAAATACCATATTTCATCAAATCCAGCACATCTTGGTGGTAAGACTCACCATTACTTTATGTAACATTAAAAAAAAAAACCCCACAATCAACTATATTGTAACCTGTCACTGATTGCAAATTGCATCTGAATTTCAGAGGTGTTAAAGTGTGTGGGGGGGGGAGGGGGGAGGTGCATGTTCAAACTGCTGACAAAGAATTTTTCAGAGACGCTGGGTAACGTGACCAGAACCATAGAGCTAATAAGAGGCAGAGCTGAGTTCAGATTGTTCTAGAGTTCGCTGCCTCTCCAGAGGTTTGAAGGCTTTGTTTCCCTGAGCTGTTTCCTCTTCCCCTCCTGCCAGTAGTCAGGGACCGTTTTCTAAGCCATCTGTCCTGGAAAACAGAGCCTCCCCTTTAAGTTGGCCTGACTGCTAACTGAGCTAAAACGACTAACTGCCTTTTTGCCACGGCTTCCCCTCTGCACGGCGTCTAATTATAGGGACTACTCATTCCACTGCTGCTGCTACATTATTTTTGGTGGTGTTAGGTCGGAGGGGAAGGAGTGGGTGTCAGCCAAGACTACGCAACCTTCCCCAGCTCCCCGCAGCCAGGGGCCACAGCACAGCAAGTAGATTAACAAAATCGGATTTAGGGAGCTAGAAGCTGCCGTGATAATCCACTCACGCCTCTGCTTATCTTATCTTCTTGCTCTTCTCTGTCAAAATGAGCTGCTGCTCTGATCCCTGACTCAACTCCCCCCCTCCGAGCTGGTGTCTCCAGATGTGAACTCCCACCCATTGCCTGCTCGTCTGGCTTATTCGGCCATTTGTTCGTTCATATTTAGTGAACAGCTACTCTGCACAGGCGCTCCGAAGACAAACGACAGGCCGACATGCACGGTTCCTGCCTTTGTTGGGTTTATAGCCTAGCAAGAGCCACAGATGTCATCTAAGAAGCTTGCAGATAGATGTAAAATGACAACTGTAATAAAAGATTCTCGGGAAAGGGGCACCTGGTGGCCCAGTCAGTGAAGTGTCCAACTCTTGGTTTCGGCTCAGGTCATGATCTCGCGGTTTGTGAGTTCAAGCCCTGTGTTGGGTTCTGGACTGAAAGTGTGGAGCCTGCCTGGGGTTCTCTCTCTCCGCCCCTCCCCTACCTGCTTGCTTTCTCTCTCTCAAAATAAATAAATATTGAGAAAAATAAAAATAATAAATCAAAATTTCTCAGGAAGGGGCGCCAGGGTGGTTCATTTGGTTAAGCAACTGACTTCAGCTCAGGTCATGATTTCATGGTTTCTGGGTTTGAGCCCCGTGTTGGGCTCTGTGCTGACAGCTCAGAGCCTGGAGCCTGCTTTGGATTCTGTGTTTCCCTCTCTCTCTGCCCCTCCCCTGCTCGTGCTCTGTCTGTCTGTCTCTTTCAGAAATAAATAAACATTAAAAAAAAAGTTTCTCAGAAAAAGCTGCCCAGAGACAGTGTTCCCCACATATTCTGTGTTTCGCAGCCCCAGTTGGGGCCATATGTTTAATCCTGCTCAAGGAGCTTGAATAGATGTGCTGTGTGGGGCCTCCACGGAAAGATTCTGAGAGCTGGTGTGTCTCTTTCAACTCTCTTTGCTCTGCTCGATGACCCTGGGCACCGTGTGTTCCAATGGCATAGCTACAGGATCCAGGAGGGCTACCCGCTCCGCATTGAACTTTACACTTAGGGGAAATAAACCTCCATTATGCTTGCTCACTGAGACCTCAGATTTGACTCAGGAGCTGATGGTAATTCCTTTAATCAATATAGGATCAGGTTCCCATAAGGGAAAACAGAGAAAGAACTGATCACACAAAGGGTCAGCAGAGACATTCTTAGGGAGTGATATTTAAGCAGGGTCAAAAGGAAGAGTGGGAGTTAACTTGGAAAACGGTGTGGGGAGGAGTATTCCAGGAAGACTGAGAGCTTGTACAAAGGTCCTGTGGCTAGAGGGTACAGGACACACTTGATGAAATGGATACAGGGCAGAGGGACAGAAGGAGCTCAGTATGAGGGGCTTATCTAATGCTCTGGCTTTCCTAATAACAGGGAACACCTGTTATTGTTATGGCTGGTACCATTTTTTCTCTTTCTTCCCTCCTTGACTGCAAATGTGAAGGTTGGAGCAGAAGCAGCTACCTTTGAACCATGAGGAAGTAAATGACAGAGCTCACCCTGTCATCAAAAGGTTATTGAACTCTCATTAACTACTGTCAGTTTCTGGACTTCCTATTATGTATACCCCGCATTCATGTAAGCCACTGTAGTCGTTTTCTGTTGCTTGCAACTGAATCTCATTCCTACCTGATACACCTGTTCAGGAGCTTAGCATCAGATTTCTTTGATCTCCTCAATTCCAATGACTCTTACCTCTGCTCTGTTTCAGCACCAACCCGTCTCTAAATCTTGGACCTAGAACTATCCATGCCTGAAATATCTGATTATCCCCTGGTTATATCTAGGAAATGTCCAGTTATCGCCTAGAACTATGCCATGCCTGAAATATCTGATACAAAGTGCTCATTTTCTGAGCCAAACTCTGACCCTTCCTCATTCCTGGGGACGTGATAAGAGGGAGCCATTGATTTGGAATTGGACATTTATTTGGGACTCCCTGTGGAAAGAGTCAGTGTCTTCAGGCCAGGTCTCCCTGCTTACCCTCCTCCTGGAAACATGTTCAAATTCTCCCCACCCTAAAGCACCTTCCTTTGACCTTGTACTTCCTCTTTCCTCTCCTTTCACCCTGAGCTTAATAGAAGAGCCATCTTCACTGGGTAGAAGTCCCTCACCACCCAACTGCTCCCCATCCACGCACTCTGCCTCTACAACTGTTTCAGAAGCCTCTAGTGACTTCCAGATTATCAAGTCCACTGGATACATTTCACTCCTTATCTTTCTGGACTCGCTTGCTGACTCAACATGGTGACCGTGATCTCATTCTTGGGACTTCCTGCTTCCTTGGCTTCTGAGATAGCCTCTCTCTTGTCTGGCGTTCCTTCTTTTCATTAACCAGTGCTTCTGAGACTCCTTGATGGAGGCTCAGGGTGTGGAGACCTGAGTCCCGACTCCTCGGGGTTCTGTGCTCAGTGTAGTGCTATTTTCTTTCACACTCTGCCTCATTTCTCATCCACGTTAGAATTTCTATGACCTCTATGGTGCCAGTGCTTTGGTATCTTCGGTCCTGATACTGCTAATTAAAAAATTATTCTTTTTTTTAAATTTATTTTTATTTTTATTTTTTTTATTATAATAGTTTATTTTCAAATTGGTTTACATATAACACCCAGTGTTCATCCCAACATGTGCCCTCTTTAATGTCCGTCACCCCCTCTCCCCCCTCCCCACACCCCGTCACCCCTCAGTTTGTTCTTAGTCTTTGAGAGTCTCTTATGTTTTATCTCCCTCCCTCTCTGTGTCTTTTTTTCCTTTCCCCTCTTCCCCTCCCCCTGGTTTTTGCTTAGTCTCACAAAGTCCACCTATTCGTGGAAACATATGGTATCTGTCTTTTTCTGACTGACTTATTTCACTTAACATAATACCCTCCAGTTCCATCCATGTTGCTACACATGGCCAGATTTCATTTTTTCTCATTGCCATGTAGTAGTCCATTGTATATATGTGCCACTAAAAAATTATTCTATCACCTGTGGATTACATCTCTAGCTGCCCCATGAATGTGGCCACATGGCTGACCACTGAGGCCAAGTGCCTCAGGATGACACATGTGCCCTCGGGTCTCAGTTCCTGCTCTTTCTTTTGTCTTACTCCCTGCCTAGTCATTCCTGGCCCTCTGGGCTTCCCAGTACATGCCGCGATGCCTCATCTCTCTGAATTTTGATACACGCAGCCTGAAACTCCCTTTTCCGCTTCTTCCCTCCCTGCCTCATTCTTACTCATCTTAAGTGCTCGCCTTGGCATCGCCTCTCTGCCAGGAAGATTTACCTGTCTGGTGTCCTCAGGTAAAGCCCCGTGCCCTGCTTCTGGATGTGCCTTTACTCCTGCACGTATCACAGCTCATTGTGTCAGATGATCAGACCCAGCCCCCTCTCTCTTTCTCCCTCTCTCTGTCTCTCTCCACCTCTCCATCTCTCTGTGTCTGTCTCTCTCTCACAGCCCTCACCTCTGTGCACACTTGTTCCACGGTCCTTTTGGCAGCTTGTGGAGCTTTGCCTTACCTCACGTGCGGCACTGACACATGCCACCTCCCAGCTGCACTGCCCGCGAGCTAGCTTCCAAAAAGCCGCAGCGCCTCTGGAACTCGGACCCACGTCCACATCCCCAGGAGAAGGTGATTAGGCCACACTGGGTCAGCGACAACCCGTGGGAAAACTGGGCGTGGGAAACTGGAGAGGCATCTCCTGAAACACAGGCTGCCTATGCGAGCTCTGGCCTGGAAGGAAATGATACCCATTTCCAGTAAAACTGATTAAAAAAATAACCCATGAAAAAGAAACTTCTAGAAAACCGCACGAAAGCTGGCTTCTTTTCCCCATGTCCAGAGCCAGGGTCTCCGAGTGGATTATGGTTCCTATGAAGTTATCTGGGCAGGGCTGTCTGCTAGCCATCTGGCTGTTAACACTGCACTGTGGTTCCGAATTTTGACTGATTCTTCGCCCGCAGTCCTCTTCTTGAAGGGCTCGTAGAAATGACATTGGCCCAAGCCCCAGAACTGGTTTCAAGAAGGCCTGAATTGGCAGAGGTTCCTTGGGTGGTCCTGGGATCCAGGGGAAGCCTTGCTTTGACTTTCTTGGGCCCTCACTCCTTGGAGACTGGTTGGGTCATCTGGGGACGGGGAGGCACAGGTTCAGACACCAAGGGATCTCTGGGGTCTCAAGACGCAAGTGGCCATGCATGTGGCAGTGCTGGTAGAGAGGACCACTCGGTAGGGTACCTGGCAGAAGGGGAACACAACCAAATGCCTGTCTTCTGGGAGCATGCGGTGAGAGACACACAGAACCGATCTCTCCGTGCCTTGTCCCCCTGGCTACTTTGTTTATCCTTATGGAGCTTCAAATCTGACCAGCCATGTACTTTACTTACTTACTTATTGTTTTGTCTCCCTCCCACACACTTTAGAATGTAGCTTCTACAAGGCAGGGATTTTTTTCGGTTCTTTTGTTCCCTGCTGCATCCCCAGGACCTAGGACAGGTGCATAGTAGGTACTTACGTATTTCTTCTTTTCTTTTTTTTTTTTTAAAGATAGCCTAAAGTCTTTTTATTTAATTTTTTTAATGTTTATTTATTTTTGAGAGACATAGAGACAGAGTATGAGCAGGGGAAGGGCACAGAGAGGGAGATACAGAATCTGAAGCAGGCTCCAGGCTCTGAGCCATCAGTACAGAGCCCGACGCGGGGCTTGAACTCACAGACCATGAGATCATGACCTGAGCCGAAGTCGGCCGCCCAACCAGCTGAGCCACCCAGGCGCCCCAGTACTTATGTATTTCTTAGAGGAATGAATGAAGAGCTAGAAGAAAGGTCTTTGCAGGTGCTGGAGCAGTTTAATCCATACTAGGGATTCAGAGATGGTTTCTGCAGCCAGTGTGCTTAAGCTATGTCTCTAAGCAAATCTGGGAAGGAAGAGGAAAGAGGGGATGACGAGTAAAGAATGGAAGGAAAGAACAGCCCGGTGTAGGCTTGGCTCACCTGCCTTCAGTGTGGGAAGGCTTCTGGTTGCAGGTGTGCTGCAGCGGCTGTGGCGCAAGGGCCCAGGCTGGCAGGTACTGATCGGGTGAATGAAGAGCTGAAGCTACAGGTGTCCCTCTTTGGGGGTGGGTAGGGCTGGGTGACACACAGGTGCTCACTCTCGTGTTGGGACTCAGCACAGGACCAGAAGGGGGGTTGTGGCACCCTCTCCCAATAGCTAGACAGCCAAGTCCCTCTGCAGTCAATCACGCTGGCTCACAGAGCTACGGCCACTTTGGGATTGCAGTCTGTGACAGGAGAGAGGCTCAGGATCTTGGTCAGCAGAAGGACAGAAGCGGCCAGGACCCTGGAGGCACACACTCCCATTGGCCCAGGATCCCCACTGTCAGGGGGATGGAAAGTGAATGGAGACTTCGATCCGACTCCTCGCTTTGGCGGCCGCCGCTCCCACCCCTGCCGCAGGGAGTTGCTGCTGGGAAAAGGCGCCGTGTAGAAGAAGGCCTCCTTGTTCTTGCTTGGGATGATGCCCTTCCTCCGCTTTTAGCTCAGATGGCTGAAGAGCCCCGCCCTCAGCTTCCCGAATGTTCAATTTATGGCCTCTGAAGGCCACTCCAAGGGGGAAACCGGGTTGTTGAAAGCCCTCGTGTTGAACGCGGGCCTGTCACCACCCGTCTTCATGGTGAGCTTCCTTCCGAGCTCCTTCTTGCACCGATCTTCATTTGGGACAGGCCTCAGCTCGTCAGAGGTGCTCTTGAGGTGTGAAGCCCGAAAACCCTGGGGCCAAGGTCTGGGTTGCTTTTGGTCTGGGAGGCTCTTGGCCTTTATGCAAATATGCCCACCTGTCCCCAGGCCAGCTCTGCAGAGTCAGGGGCGATGACCTTGAACACTGGCTGCTGCATCCTCAGAGACCATCTGTGGCCCCACCACGCTCCCAGCAGCATCGCACCTCTGGCTTGTCCTGCCCCACTCCTGCCAGGGCGGTGGGCCGCTGTGCGGTCAGCTTGGAGCTTGCACTTGGCTCCACTGGCCATTTGCTTGTCCCCCTCTGAGAAGCTCCCCATCTACATGGCGGCTCCTTCAAAGTCCAGCCCACGTCCAGCCCAGGATCCGAGCGTGGCTTTCAGAGCTCAAATGTGAGCTGAGGTTTGCCTAACCCTCAGGTTGACATAGATGTGGCCACATCCCAGGCAGCTACGAGTAGCATCTCCCCAGAGCCCTGACCCGTGAGCAGTGAGCAGGGGTGGGGGAGCGCTGCTGGAGGGGAAGGGTTCCCCTCTACCTTCACCTTGCCCTTGTTTATATCCTATATACCTCCCGCTGACTGCGACATCCATGAGGTTGCTTTGTGTGCCCTTCCCTGCTTTGCTTAGGTTTGTTTTTTTTTTTTCCATTTTTTTTTCTGGGCTGCAAGGGGTTTCTACACAAGATGGGGAGAGCACATTTTGTAAAAGCTAAGTTGGAGGTAGGGCAGGGAGAGATCAAGTAATTTAGCACATCTTTTTCAAGGCAATAGCTTGATTTGAAAGGCTATTTTTTTCCTCTCTAGAAGCTGAATGGCACCTAGATGTTTTTCTTAATTTAACTTCCGTAACAAATCTTAAAACGTCCCCAGGCAGCTGGAGCACAGACCAAGGTGGAAGTTCAAGTTCTTATTAATATTTTTTAAGCCAGTCGTATACTTTGCTATGCATCCATTCCTCACATACAAATACAAAGTTCTTGCTCAAAAGAAAGAAAAAAAGAGATTTGGTTTGGCTGTTTGAGGAAAAGGGCTGAGATCTCTTTGTTTCTTTCTTCACATTTTCTGAGTAATGAATGAGTCCAACAATGAAGGAATCTGTTGGGGCAGACTTTTATTCTCTCCTCTCAAGTCCACCATCTCTGCTACCTTTCTGGCCTCCTTTGTAACCCACACAGCTGTCCTACATATTATAGAAGAATGTGGGGTCTCTACCTGTGGTCGTCTGCTGTGGAAAAGCCATTCCTGCAGGAGACAGTGCCAGGATCTCAGGACACAACCTGAATGCGCTCCCTGAAGTTGTCAAGGGGACACAAATGGGTGGATTGAGGCATTCCTCTGGACTCTGCCATCTGGACGGTTGCTCGGAGAGGGAGAGGGGATGATAAAGGAGAAGTAAGTTGCATTTCTCATAACTGCCTGTGTTTCCTATTTATAGAGGGAAGGCTAGCAGCGGAAACTGAGTCCCTTGCTCTGGGAACTCTTTCTGTAGGATGCAAGACTCACACTCGGAACAGAGAACCATAGTGATGGTGCCACAGTGGCTCTGTCCACCTGAGCCTCAACTGTCTACACCCCACCCCCCCCCCGCCCACACACATCTATATGGGAACCCACACAGTTCTCTTTGCCCTTCGTCCATGTCCGGTACCTAGTGGCTAAAAATCTGGGACTCGGCTCCTGGGCGGCCAGTTCAGATTCCTGGTTGTGTTCATCCACAGATGACTTCTGTTCATCTCTCTGGGCCTCAATTTCCTCATCTATAAATTGGGGATCATACTAGAACTCAGCCGTAGGGTTTTGTGAGGATTAAATGAGATTGAGTTTGGAAGGGGTTAAGCACAGTACGTGGCCTGCCAGGAGTCAGGGACTCTGTGGAGACTCTGATCTTTACCTGCCTGAAGTCCTGGCTAAAGAGCTCCAAGCTGCAGTGGAAGAGGGGGAGGTATTAGACTCTGGTTGAGGAAGTAAGACTAACCCACAATGAGAAAATAGATACCGGCCACAAATAAATTAGGGATTAGATAAGAAGAAAAGAGAGGTTTGGGGATGGCTAAGGAGGTCTTCGAGTCACTAGAGCTGGTGTCCAATGAGACCAAAAGCATCCTCTTTGGGTAAGTAGAGGCCATTCTTCCGAGGCTGAGTTGGGGCTGGCTGAGGCTGAGCCAGCCCCCTGCACACCCAGGTGGTGGGCTCCGAAGATTCGATACCGTCCCAAGGCGATTTGCACTTGGACTTATTAAGCACCAGCTATGTGATCAGCATACATTTGTTGAATAGCCCCAGTTTCACAAAACATTATTCTGGGAAGTATAAACACATGACTTGCAGGCTTGCTGTTAAATATATACCTAGAGGCTTCCTGGATAGATGTTTGTTCTTCTGTGAAGAGAACCCAATTGGGAAGTTTTTGAGGACAAATCCAGGCTTGGGTTGGTATGATTTTACCCTGTAATCACTGATGCTCCCTTATTTTCCTAGTCCTGCAAAGCTTCTTCACTTAGAAAAAATATTAGTTACAATTGTTGTTGTTGTTTTAATTCAAATACCCATTACACTTGGTTTTGCGATTATAGGGGAGAACAGAAAATTCTTTGGAGATGCCACTTAAAGCACTGAGGGCTGCTGGGTCACCACATCTACAACTCACCATCGGATGTTTCAAATACAGGTAGGTAAGTAGAGACTAGGGCAAAGGATTACCAATTGTTGCTTCTGGATGGAGGCTTCACAGGTGGTTGTATGTTCTTTCCATTTTTCTCCATGTTTGGAAATTGTCAAATAAAAAGGTGGGGAAAACACTATGGGGGCAGTGAGGTAAGAGGAACAGCTGTCCCCTCGTGGCTGGTAGCTTTCGGCTCTAGCTGAGGACTTCCCTTCTCACGCCTGAAGTTGCAGTGTTTCCCCTGTACTTCGGGGTTCTTTAAAACTCGGGCCTACTGACTGTTCACTACCGATTTCCAGTTTCTACTGTCTGCCTCGGGGCCACCTCGGTGCCTCTCACTGGCTTCATTCTCAGTCTGTTGGGCCTTCTGAGGAGCTGCCAGACCCTGCCCTGGCTGCCATGGCAACAGAGGAGCAGCCTGTGGAGGAAAACGCAAGAGGATGGAGAGCCTCTTATTTTTAAGATTTCTAGATGTGAGTTCTTCGGGGGACTTGTTGCCTCAGCCCTGAGAATCCCTGCAAAGTGCCTATCAGCCCCAAGTCTTGGGAAGACACCTGCGGGTCCATGGGGGAGTAGAGGGAGGACTAGGTCCCTATTCTTAGGTTTTGTGGCGAGTGGGGAGGTTGTCTCAGGAGACAGGTCTTGGGGAGGAAATCTGGTCTCATTGGACTTATTGAGAGATTTATGCCTTCTTGTTGGAGTTTCAAGGGTGAGTTAAACTTCGAGCTCTTTAGAATTTACTTGCTAACTTTAGACCTAACCTCTACATAGCACACGATGCCACTGTGTACTAAAGTGGTCATTCATTCATTCATTCATTCTTCCCGTACTAACCTGGTGCTTGTTTGGGGCCTGGTATGTGCCAGCGCTGGGAACACAGGGCTCCACTGTGCCTTCAAGTCTGCAGTTACCCCAGGCACTGGGGGAGGAGAGCTCTCTTTGGGAGGTGGTGGCAGGGCAGCTTTCTTTGGAGGGGTGGAGTCGGGGCAGGTAAAAGAGGGGTTGAGGTTAGACAGAGGAAGGTGCTTTTTTGCAGGGTGGGTGTGCGGGACACCACAAGTGAAGCCACCATCTGATCAATGTGCATTCTCTCAGCAGATGGAGATTAGTGGGCCTCTGTCAGGCTGGCGAAAAACCTAAAATTAGCCTGACCAGCTGGGCCTGGGCTGTGCAGGACCCCCCCCCCCCTTACCCCTCTGGCCTCCTCAAATTTCAGAAAGTATGAGCGTGTGCAGGAACAGCGTGCTTTGCCCGGGTCACCGCAGGCAGAACAGGTCACCCAGGGCTAGGCTGGGCAGGGGGTACAGCTCCCAGCAGAGATACGGTCTCCTGTGTGGGCTCCCCAGCACTGCAGGGGCTAGACATGAGGGAAGGGGGAGCCCCTGCCCTTCCCCTCCCTCTCCTTCTTGACGCTGCTTCCTCTTTTGCTTCCTCATTCCCCTTCCAGATCTGTGGGCCCTGGCAGTGTGGCCAGAGGCAGGTCAGAACATTCCCTGGGTCAGCAAGCTGTGACTGCCACGGGGCAAACCCAACCAGGACAGAGGCCTGGGCAGGCACCTTGCTGGGCATTGGGGGAGGAGCAAGCAGAAAACCCTATCTTCACCAACTGTACCCTGTGCCAGCCTCCTTGCTGACCTTGCCTAAAGGTCCCTCCGTTAGTCACCACAAGCAAAGAGAGGGTGCTGACATCAAGCCTTAGAGGTTGTTTGAAAAGCTAATCTTGCCTTAGAAGGTGCTGGGGCGGGTGTGAGAGGTAAGGAACAATGAGGCACCTTGTGAGTTGTGGGCAGAGTAGGGAGGAGCCGGGTGGTGGCAGTGGGGGCGGGGGGAAGCTGGGCAGCCTCCTCAGTGTCCCCCACCTCTCTCCCACACCCCACCCACATCAGACGTCCCCAACATGGCTTTTCTTATGGGCTGAGCTGTGTCCCCCCCAATTTCATGTTCTGACCCCCAGCACCTCACAATGTGACTGGAGACAGGGGTTTTAGAGGAAATTATGTTAAAAGGAGGGGGGCCCTAATCCATTATGTCTGAAGTCCTTAGACACCGGCAGACAGAAGATCAAGTAGGGACACGGAAGAAGACGGCCAGCTACAAACCAAGAAGAGAGGCTTCCGAAGCAACCAACCTGCAGACATGATCTTGAACTTGTAAACCACCAGGACTTCAGGGACGTAAAGTTCGGATGTTCAAGCCGCCCAGGCTGCGGGGCTTGTCATGATGGTCTCAGCCCACTAACACTGTCCCTGTCCCCAGAGTGCCTTGTCTGGTGCCCCATCTTCTCGTCTCTCTCCATTCTGGGATCTTCCCTCCTGGGCCACCAACTCTGGCTTTCACAGTCTCTTAGCTGCAAATGGAAGCCCTAGTCAAGATGTCTCCTGAACTGCAGGTGTGCTTGAACCTTCTGGAGAATGAAGGACAATAAGCATGGGCAGGAGGGCTCCCAGAGTGCTTCCTAAGAAGGTGTGAGGAGGGTGAGCCCCCGGTGCCTTGTCATAAATGGCTCAGCGTAAGCTAATGGCAGCAAGAGCCTTCCCTGCAGCCTGTTAGGCAGCCTACATGCCCAGTAGCATCATCCATTGAAATAGTACTTTGGGGTTCTTCTCTCTACACAACTGCTTTCACCCCCTTTCCAGCACCACACCTTGCTTATATGTCCCAGCCTTGGGAAGTGGTGGAACATAGAATGGCCTGTCTGCTAAAGACCTTGGCAAGTGCAGGCTAGCCCTGATTCCCTAGGAATAACAATAAAACCAGCACACAATCCCTGCCCCCTAGCTTCGCGTTCCTTCTTTGGCAGAATGGAGAGGGAAGACCTTTGAGAAGCAGTGATCTCCACCCCTCACCCATTAGTACCATGCTCACAGCATCAGGAATCCCCTGTGGTGAGTGTGCGGGAGAGATAAGAGACCACCGGTCTGTAGAATGGGGGTTGTTGACCACGGCACACAGGGCCCTTATGTATCAATAAGAGGGGAGCGCACACTGTTAGAGAAAGGAAAAAAATCTACCTACCCCTGGCCTGCTCATGCCAGGCAGGCCCTCTAGACCCGCAACCCCAGCGGGTTGAGCCCTCCCAACTCTGGACTCTCCAGCTGGTGCTGGGCCAGCCTGTTGGCTCCAGTTCTGGCCTCAGCAGAGGTCTGATGCATCACCCACCCTCACTGTACCAAGTATGCTGAGAGCGGTGTGCCAGACACCTGCCCAATGTCTAGTTTCCCCTTCTTCCTACCAGAGGGACCCTGAGTGGGTTGGGGTGGTAGCCATGTGCCCAGGTAAAATATTTCCTTGGATCCTTCGTAGCTAGTGGTGGCCATGTTGACCCAGTTCTGCCCAATGGAATAAGAGGGAAGTTAGCGGGGAGATCTTAAAAAAGGAAATGACTCATCTGGCATGTTCGTCAGCCCTTTACCTCTGACTGCTGACTTCACCCTACCCTTTTTTACCTTCCTAGAAGACAGATTAGATGCCTGGAGGTGCAGCAGCCATCTTTCAACCATGAGGAGAAAAGCCAGGCGTTAAATGCCCTGGAGGAGGAAGAGAGAAGGATTCTGGCTGACACCCTGATACGACAGCACCAACTGTTGACTGCCAACTCCAAACGTACTTTTCTGGGTGAGCTTAAAAAACAAAACAAAACTCCCTTCTTTGTTTAAGGCCTTGTTACTCTGGTTTTCAGTTCCCTGCAGCTGAACACAGTCCTAACTGACACACAGTTCTTCCTACACAAAATCTGGTAGCTCCTTCTGAAATCTCAGCATCTACCCTGGCCCCAGAGCAGCCTCATCCATGGATGGCCGGCCTCTTCCCTGACCCCGCCACACAGAGGCGATGGCCCAAAGGTATGGGATCACAGGTTTAGAGAAGGTAAATGACTTGCCCCGTATCACGCAGCTAATAAGGAACAGAGTCAAGGGTCAAGGTCAGATCTGTAGTCCCAGGGGCATCTTTTCTTCTCTTGATACTACAGCCTGGGGGTGGGGGGCGAGCAGAGATGAGGGGTTCACAGCCCAATGAATCTGATATGATTTCCTAGGAATAATAATAGATCAAATCCTCTTTAAAGGCTGTGTCAAATGTTGCCTGAGCAAGACCTACCTTGACTACTCTGTTCAAAATTTCAACTCTTATTTCCAGAGTGCTCTTACCTTGCTCTTTTTTTTTTTCTAATTTTCACAGAATTGATCAATTTCTAGGACACCATACAATTTACTTTTATTATGTTGGCTGTATGATGTTTGCCCCTTTCTCCCTACCCCCCAGGATGAAGCCCCACACAGAGAAGAGTCTTGGTCTGCTTTGTTCTTTAATGCATTTCTAAAAGCCTGGAAGAATTTCTGGCATAAAGGAAGCGTTTGTTGAATGGAAGTAATAGCTATGTTTCCTGAGCACCAGCTGTTCTGGGCTGACTTGTGTCCCCCAAATTCACATGTTGAAGTGCTAACCCCAGTATCTACAAATGTGACCGCATTTGGATGTGCGGTCTCTGGAGACGCAGTTAAGTTAAAAGGAGGTCACTAGGGTGGGCCCTGATCCAATATGACTGGTGTCCCTGTAAGAAAAACTGATTAGGACACAGACACGCAGAGAAGGAAGACCAGGTAAAGACGCAGCAAGAAAACGCCCAACCACAGGCCCAGGAGAGAGGCCTCGGAAGAAACCAGCCATGCTGACATCCTGATCTCGGGCTCCCAGCCTCCAGAATCATGAGAAATAAATCTCTGTAGTTTAGGCCGCCCACTTTTGCTATGGCGGCCCGAGCACACGAATGCAGCAGCCATGCCTGGCACAGTTTGGAGGGTTTGGTCTGTGTTGCCTCATTTGATCTTAACCACAATCTGAAGAGATAGTACCTACTTTGTAGATGCAGAAACTAAGGCCAGGAAATGTTGATGTGGGGACCTGAGGAAGCCTACGTGTTGGGGCGCTGGGCCTCATGGGGCTGGGGGTGGGGAAGCCTGGGTAGCTGACCCAACAGGGGCCCCTCCTTATCTGGAGTTCTGTGGGCAATCAGGCCCCATGCGAGGCCTGTGAGGGGAGGGGCAGGGAGAGAGGGAGACACAAAATCCGAAGCAGGTTCCAGGCTCCACGCTGCCAGCACAAAGCCCAGCGTGGGGCTTGAACCCGTGAACTGTGAGATCGTGACTTGAGCTGAAGTCAGAGGCTTAACCCGCTGAGCCACCCAGGCGTCCTGCTACCAGCAGCTGTGTGCAGAGTCCTGCGTTCTGAGACGCTGCCTGGCGCTCGACGGTGCAGTTTCGACGCTGAGGCCAATGGAGGCGGGAGAAGTAAGACAGCTTTGGGGACAGTGACCCTCAAAGCAGTTATTGCTGGTGCGCTGACCTGCAGGTCTGTGCAGAGAGTCAGGTTCTCCAAGAGGAGGGTGTGGGGAGCTCATGGTTCCTTAGCTGCCACTCCTAGCTGGACAACGGTAGTGGCTCACGTTAACTGAGGTCCTCGCAGGTGCCGAGCCCTATGTTAAGTGCATGATATAGAGTTTCTCATCCAGTCCCCTGAGCAGCACTGCAAGATGGTCACCATTTTACAATTGAGAAACTGAGGCTCAGAGAGCTGAAGTGGCTGGATCCCTCAGCTAGTGAGTGGACCCCAGGGGCTGGGGTCCTGTCGGACTCCAATGCCGGTTCTCTGCATCATTAACTCACATCGGCTGGATGCCCTGCCATGGGCTTTCTTCGGCTGTAGTTGGTGAGAAATGTTCCCCAAACCCCCTGCACTGGGCAGAGAATTAGGAAGGAAGTCTGCAGAGGGGGGGAGAGGACGGAAACTCTGCCAACCGGCGTGATACAGATCTGAACTCCTGAGCGTGTGATTGTAACCTCTCCTGCTTGCTCCCCTCTCCCCTGCTGACCACCTCCATCCGGGAGCTGCCATCCCCTCTGTCTGAATCTCTCTTCAAGGCCAGCCTGTGCTCCTCTCAATCAGGTTCATGGGGAATGCAGAGGTGGCCCCTGCCACCAGCTCTTTGTCATGGGTGGCTGGTTGTGAGACACCCTGGCCAGTCCCTGGCAGCAAAGGGGGAGGGAATTCCCTTGGATATTTCCATGGATAATTCCAGCCCCTTCCTAGAGGTACAGGGGCAGCCTGGGGACTGTCTGAAGTGAGTACCCGATGGCGAACCGCCTGGGCTCTGTGGCAGTGTGGGGCTGATCCCCTTTGTGCTGAAAGAGCCCTGAGGAGGGGCCTTCTGAGGCTTTGACCGTCTGCTTTGCAAGCCTGGCTTCGGGCTTCACAGCCTGGGGCACTGGCTCAGAACCTCGGTGCAGGTGAAAGAGGCCAGTCACTTTTCTATTCCTTCTGAAGGGCAGCTGCCGGTGACCTAGCTATCTCCCCCAAGAATGGGTGTGGCCCAATCTGCTGGGGGAGGTGTGCCCCCTGCATCTCATGTGCCTCTGTGCTAGGGGCGTAGGGATGGAGTGCATGTGCCAAGGAGCATGACTCTGGCCTGTTCGAGGGCCCGCCCCTTGTCACCAGACCCCAGGCGGCCCACAGGAAGGTGCTTGGCATGGGAAGAGGGCAGTGGTGTCCATGGGCTCAAGGCACAGAGGCAGGTGGACTGGATGGCCTTGGTGGCAAGCCAGAGGGCATGACAAGGCTGCACAGGGCCATGCCTACTTGCCTGAGTAGTCTGAGGAAGTGGCAAGGCCCCAGCTCCAGGTGCCCGACAGCCACAGCAGGGCAGAAGCCAGGGGCTTGCACATCCGGGGCCTCTCAAGCTGTAGGCTGCAGGGGCTGGGCCGCGTGCCAGCTGATGGCTGAGAGCCGCAAGGGAGGGGTATTCCTGTGTGTCCTGGAGGGGCTTTCTTGGCAGGGCTCCCCTCTCCCAACCACACTTATCCTGCCCTACAGGCTGGCTTCTGGTCTCTTCTTTAGAAAAAGTAGTATAACTGTCATCCTTTCCGACCCTCCCCTCTCCATAACCTACAACCCCTCCAAACCCCTATCTTCACTATCAGACACACAACACCCTGCTTCTCATTTCCTGGATGACTCTGTAGTTCTAGAAATTAGGAGCCACTGTGTTCTGAGAAGGTGCTTTCTGTCTCCCCTGGGAAGCAGGCAACACATGCTTCACGACTCCATGGGACGCCGCAGCTGCTCACAGCAGAAATGGTGGCATGAGAGGCCCCGGGACCTGAGCTAGGGCTGGCGCAGCAGGCCGAGTTCCTGAGGCGGCCTCAGGTGCTGCGTAGGGACAGCTGGGCCGGCAGGCCTCTCGGGGGAGCAGGAGGGGTTGGGGAGGAGCGCTGGTGTATTCCTGGTGGCAGGTAGGGAGCAGGTGGGAGGGCAGCAGAGGCCTGGCTAAAGGTGCTGGAGATACATCGGGTGGGGCAGAGCGATTCTCAGTGGGAGCTGAGGGCTGGGCAGGTTCCCGAGGCAGGGGCTCTCCCAGAGGCCGTGGTCACCAGGGCTGTGGCAGAGGGTCCCCGGGGGCATACCTGAGACGGCTGGGTAAGGCCTGCTCAGCGCAGGTGCTGTTTGCTCCACGGCAAGACTATTGAGATCCCGGAGGCCTAGGAGGAGGCAGGTGAGGCCCCTCTCTGTGGGTAGGCGTTCAGGTCGGGATGGGGTCAGAGATAGGAAGATGAGGAATTTTCTTCTGGAAGAGTGCATTGCTGCTGCAGGAGTCCTGAGGCTGTGGCAGCATCTACACCCAGGAGGGGGCTGGGGGCCAGAGGAAGGATGACTAGCAGGTGCCATCGGGTCCCTGTGGGGCTGTGGCAGAGACCTGTGGTTTGGACACAATAGCCATCGAGGGGTCAGCTGCCCCCGTTTGGGGAGCAGAAGCTACCACAGCTCTCTTTTGGGGACCCCCTACTCAAAGGGCTAGTTTCTTCCCTTCATGCAACAGGTCCTTCCAGGTGCCCACAAAGGACCTGATGTCTGCAGGACACCGAGAGAGGCAGAACCCCGTTTCCAGCCCTGAGGAGCACCAAAAAGGCCCATGTGCCCAAAGAGTTCTTATTTATTTATTTTTTTAAAACTCAGAGTGTGGGCTCCATAGTGAGACCGTCACAGTGGTCTGGGGCGCAAAGCAAGTGACCCTGAGCTTGCCCTTGAGGGCTGTATGGGCCACTGAAAGAGAGACGAGGGGGCAAGGATGGCGGGAGGTGCATGGGATGGCCTGAGGAGTCACAGTGAAAAGGACAACCACTAACGGTGATTAGGGATTAGTCATGGTAGCTCCAGTCACCACGGACATGGAACCAGATACACCGAAGTGCTGGCTCTGGGCCTGGGAAACGGTACTGTTATCACCGCAGTAGCAGGCTCCCGGCAAATTGAAAGGCAGAGTTGTGAGAGCCAGACACCCCTTCTCTGCCTCCACGGGACAGGCTGGGCCCGGAGTGGACCTAGGTCTCCGCAGCCTGGCCCTCGGGAGCTGGGCGCCTGTGGGATGGCAGGGCAGCCCTGTGTCTTACACGCTCTGCCCACACTGCTTGGGACAGCACCGCGTGGGCCCCTCCGCAGCAGATTCAGATGCCCTTTCATCTTGGCCTGGCCATTTCCATGGGGGGGCGGGGTGGGGGGAGTAGCAGGAGAGGGCAGGGGCAAGTTCCCTTGGAACTCAGGGAGATGCCTTTGCCGTCCCAGAGCGGGATCTGGGGGTCCTTGTGTTACTCCAAGAGCCCAACTGCGGTTCTGAGGCACTTTGGGGTGTGTTCCAGAACTCAGATGAAGAAAGCCCACCCCACCTCCACTCACAGAAGCCACGGCATCGTTTGGATGACTGACTGTGCCTCAAAATCTGCTCCCTGTCAGGGGATGTGGCCCTGTCACCTACCCGCGGTCTGATCTTCCCCGCCCCCTCTGACTCCTCTCCCACATGGACCCAACTGACTCTGTTTCGTCCAACTCTCTCAGACTCTCTCGAATCTTCCCTCCTCTCCTCCCTGAGGCCCAGTCTTCTCCCGCCTGTTATTACATTAGTCTCTCAATGTCTGGCTCCCCTCCAGGCTCTCCCTTTCCGGGTCATTCTCCAAAGAGCTAAACAAGAATCTCTCAGAAATGTAAACGCCATGCCAGTGTTCCTCTCAATGACTCTCAATAACTTTCTATATAAAACCCCGATTCCTCAGCAAACCAGGCTCTCTGGGCCAGGGTCCCTCTTTTTCCCACTTGCCCACCTCTTGGGCTTCTGGGTCCAGGCCCATCGAAGTCTTTACCTGAAGCCCCTGGACCTCGCTTTCTCAGAACTCCTACACCTTCGTACCTTCTCCCTCTGCTTGGAACACGTATTTATCTCAAGCTAACTCCTGCTCAATGTTTACGTCTCTATCTTACTTTTGTTTATTATTATTTTTTAACTAGAAATGTCTGTTGTTTGCTGGCTATCAGCATGACCCAGGGGTCACCGCCTTGACATACTTTATCTGCCCACCCACCCACCTGGGTGCTCTTCACGTGGGCTCCCTGGTGCCTGTGATAAGCACACAGGTAGCACGCGTGTGATTTTTTTGTTTTCCACTTTCTTATGTTTTATCCTCACACCCAGCAAGCAGATCCTGAATTACATTAGGTGTTGAGTAAAGACATTGATTAAAATATCTAACTTAGAGAGCAGCAAATTCTATTTCAAAGCTATAGATCCAAGTGTATGAATTTAAAGCAGAGCTTAATTATTCTACCATTCGACTTTGTCTTCAGCCCCCTTTCTGGCTCATGGCAGAGACGTTGGCCAATTCCAGAAACCCACTGTTTCTGTGACCCTCCTCCCTCATAGTCCAATTATGCTCGATTTATTTCATTTTCTCCTCTTCACTTCTGTAGCAGGATCCATGGGAGGGTGAGTCTCTGATGTGTCCAGACACAGGGGTGAAGAAGTAGTTGTTGGGGGGGCATTCTGAAGCCTTGCCGGCATCAGCCCCGTTCTCTGTTTTGCAGTTGTCATCTGCCCCTCAGCCTTTGCTGAGATGAATTCTCAGCACGTTACAGAAGACAGAAGGGGACAACCATTGAGTGCAGGGGCTGGTGGCTTCCTTCATTGCAGAGAGCCCTTTCCCCCTGCAAATCCCAAACCTCAAGACCATACCCTGAGAAAACAGCACCTTAGAGAAGGAGGTGGTGTGTGTACAGATGTCCACCTGCTTCCCACGTCCTTCCTCAAGAGTGGGGAGGGACTCAAAGAGAGGGCAGACATGGAGAAGGTGCCCCATTATCTGGTAGAGCACACTTATGAGTCAAAAAGCCTGGTGGGATCCAGGTTGGTGGTAGGAAGTCCTAAGCACATTGCTTTGCATAATGAAGTAGGGAGGACTATTTCTGGAGCTGGAGTTGAGGGTGGAGATCTGAGCATCAGCAAAGGGGGTGAGCGAGGTGGGTAGAGCAACTGCTGGCAGAATGGTCAAAGGATCATTTTTTGTCACTTCTGTGGGATGGGCCCTATCTGTCTCCCCAAACTTTCATAAAGTAAGCTGCACTCCAATTGGAGTGTTCACCTTGGCAAAAGAAGGCAGGCTCTTTCCATCCCATGTTCAAACTCCCTTCCACCACCTTCGCCTTAGAGAGGCCCCGGGGGATGGCAGCCACATTTACCCAGAGCCTGCCATCGTGGTATGCCCAGCAGCAAAGAGTTCAGTGCCCTGTGTGGCAGACAGTTTTGAAAAGGGTCACCTTTTGGTAGCAGGGTCTCTTGGACAAACTTGGGGTGTGGAGGAATCAATCCCCTACCCTCCTCAATGAACACATTTGGTGATCTTCGTGCCAACGGTCTGTAAAAGAAAAATGGTTCCCAAACTGCAATGGGACAGAACTTTTTTGTGTGTGATGAAATTAGCAATTTTCTTCTGGGAAGAACTCAGCATTCCTGATGAAATGCATGAGCAAATTTCTGAGGAACTTCAATGGAACTAAGATCAGTGGGAAACCAGTGCCCTGCCCACCCAGCTGCCTTGAAGAAGGAAGGGGGCAGTGGATACGGCTGCATATGGGAACAGAGACATGGAAATAGCTCCTTCCCAGCTCCTCCCCTGAAGAGAGGCAATCACACAAACAAATGCCCTAAAGTAACAATAAAATATGCGGTAGAGTGTCCACTTGAGTCTAAATGGACTCCGACAGAAACAGGCTCACGGCGACTGTGTGGTGAGATGGGTCTTGGATGGGAGCACCGCCCACTGGGGGACGAGGGAGCTGTGCGTCGTGAATGGGATCCTCTGTTTCTCTGTCTGTACAGATGGTAGTTGCCCTGCCTCCATTCCTTGAAGGTCGTGATGATCAAATAAGACAAAGATGGGGTGGGGACATACCTGGAAAAGTGGAAGGCAGCTTGTAAATCAGGGATTTATTATTATTACCATCTGATTCGGAGTAAAGTTCAAGATGCAGGTTCTGTGCGGTTCTTCCCAAAATAGGCCTTCTTTTCAGCGACATGCGATTCCCCCACCACCCACCTTCGCCCTGCGCATTTTCTCTATGATTGCTCCAGCTTTGAAGCCTCTGAAGTGCATGGCTTCCTTCCTCCCTGCAACAGCTTCCTGACTCTCCTTTGAGGCCTCCCACGCAGGCTCCCCAACATTCAGACCGGCTCAGCCACTCCCCAGCGGGCCACCACTGCTTCATCTCCAGCAAAGCCAAGGCCCCCTGAGCTGGTGTCGGGAGAACGGGGCGATTCGCCTTCCCAGCCCACAGCGGTCCCTGCCCAGCTTCTGCCCATCCCCAGCACAGGCCCGGCGAGGTCTGTCTCTCTGTTGATTATGAGATAGCTCATGGCTGTTAGGTCTGCTTGAATAAGCTCTTTTGTCCCAGAGAATTTTCCCATGTCAAACATTTAGTCTGTTGTGTTATGGGTCAGTGAGCAAGGAGATAAGTCTGAATTCTTAAACAACCTTGTGAACGCAAGACATCTGTCTGACGGGCAATCAAACAACATCTGTCACACTGTCCCCAACTTTCAAGATAACTTTCTTAAAAAAGCAAATCATTATTTTATGTTTTCGTTCTTAAAGAAATACATTCTTTTTTTTTTTTGACTTGAAGCTCAAATCTTTCTTTTCTTTTTTTTTTTTTGAGTTAAATATATTTATCTATTTTGAGAGAGAGAGAGAGAGGGTGCAAGCAGGGGAGAGGCAGAGAGAGATGAATTGAGAGAGGGAATCCCGAGTGGGCTCTGTACTGGCAGCGCAGAACCCAACCCGGGCTCAAACTCAGGAACCGTGAGATCAGGACCTGAGCTGAAACCAAGAGTCACACGCTTAACTGACTGAGCCACCCAGACACCTCGAACTACATTTTCTTTTGAAAATTCAAATATTATAGAAATATATACTTTAGAACATGAGAAATCCCTCATAAATCTGTGCCTCCCTTTCTTCCTCCCCCAATGCCAGAAAACTATTGTTAATACTTTGGTGTATATCGCTGAGATTTTTTTCCCTCTGCACCTACTAACACAAATAGTATTATTATTATCACCATCCTTTCTATCACAATACCATAGATACTGTGTTCCAACTTGTTTTTTGTCTTAACACATCCTAAACTTCTTTCGGTATTAGGACCTCTCTAATTTAACAATTATAGAGTGTGTCTATAATTGTGTCTATGAATAATCATTTACTTCATAAGTTTCCTACTGACAGATATCTGAAATTCGACCCCTTCTAATGCAGTTTTCCTTTCTATAAAAACACTGCATATATGTTTTTGTAGAGTCATGAAGGTGTTTCTATGAGTATAGGAAGCAGAAATGTTGGGTCAAAGGTATAAACACTTAAAATTTAGTAGGCATTGCCAAATTGAGAAAGCAAGCATTGTTGTTCAGTTTGTTGATTTCTTGAAGTTGGAAAATGTCACCAGGCACCGAGAGGAGTCAGTGCCAGCTGTAAGAAATGGCCGTTCATTTGAGTTCACTTACAGGAGTGCAAGGTTTGGAGCATAGGTGGGGACATACCTGGAAAAGTGGAAGGCAGCTTGTAAATCAGGGATTTATTATTATTACCATCTGATTCGGAGTAAAGTTCAAGATGCAAGTTCTATGCTGGTCTTCCCAAAATGGGCCTTCTTTTCAGCGGCATGCGATTCCCCCACCACCCACCTTCGTCCTGCGCATTTTCTGAGTATGAAGACTAACTCAGGAGAGGTCAGAAGCAGGAACTAACAGTCTGGAAAGTAGAGAAATCGTCAGTTGAGTGAATTCCAGGAAAGGTGAACCCTGAATGACAGAGACATTTTTTAAAAGATGTGATTGGGTTTATTAATATATTCCAGGTAGCAAGTAGAGAGATCTTCCCCTAAATGACAAGGACATTTATGAAATTGTCCATCTGGCACCCAGTCTGTCTTTTGGAAACAGCACATCCCTTTGGAAGAGACCTCTTTCCAATGCCCAACTCCAGAAATTGGGTTCCAGTAGGATCTACCTAAGTTTGCCAGCCTAGGCAGGAGTCAGTAAATAGAATCTCTGGCTAATTAGAAGCCTTCCCTAGACCTTTTTTTTTGGTTGGGAAGTAAGGGAGGAGAGGTCTTGTTCTAGGTAAGGGGGTTGGAAATACATGTGTTCAGAGCGGGACAGGGGCCACGGTTCCTGCATTGCAGAGAAAGATATTTGGAGAGATCGAAGTTGACTTCTAAATAGCAACTCAGTCAAGGGCAAAGAAAGCCCCGGAGCCCAAGTGTTGAGTGAGGCCCTGATTCTTGTCATCCCCAAGGCCCAAGGGCTTCCAGTCTCTCCCCATACTTTTGTTATGGGCTGAAAAATTAGTTTTGCCTGTTTTTGACTGTTATCTAAATGGAATTGTACAATTTGTACTTATTTGCCCTGGTTTCTTTGACATAGTAGTACATTAGTGAGACTCATCCATGTTATTGCACACAGCAGTAATTTTCACTTTAACTGCTTTATAGTATTTCATGGATCTTGAGTGTATACCCATGAAAAAGATTGCTGGGCTATGTGATAACTCCGTGCTAACTTTTAAGAATGAGCAGGGGAGGAGCAGAGAGAGAGGGAGACACAGAATCTGAAACAGGCTCCAGGCTCCAAGCCGTCAGTGCAGAGCCCAACGTGGGGCTCAAACTCACGGACCACGAGATCCCGACCTGAGCCGTCGTTGGCCACTTAACTGACTGAGCCATCCAGGCGCCCCTCCATGCTAACTTTTTGAGGAACTGTTGAATTGTTTCCCAAAGCAATCACACCATTTTATGTTCTCACTGAAAGTATGAGGGTTCCAACTTTTCTACATCCACACATGTATTTGTTATTTTCTAGGTTTTTTTTTTTTTTTGTTTTTGTTTTTTCCGATTATAGCTATCCCAGGGGATGTGAAGTAGTATTCCATTATGGTTTTTATTTGCGTTTCCCTGATGGAAAATGAAGTGGAGTAAGTTTTCATGTACTTATTAGGCACTCGTATATCTTTTTTGGAGGAAAATTTATTAAAATTCTTTGCCAAGTTTAAAATTGGGTTATTTGTCTTTTTGAGAGATGAGTTGTAAGAGTTCTTTAAATATTCTGGATACTAGACTCTTATCGCATATATGCTTTGCAGATATTTTCTCCTGTTCTGGGGCTGATATGTGTTTTCAAAAGATTGCTCTGGTTACTATTTAGACAGTAGACTGTGGGGAGGGGGAAGAGTTGGAAAGTGGGAGAACAGGTATGAGGCTAATGCAGTTGTCCCAGACAAGAGATGATGATGGTCAAAATGAATTTGGACTCCCTGATTCGTAAGGCAGATCCTTGAGTCTGTTCTAAAATCTCTGTCTGGTTCTGGCCCTGGCATTGTCTTTGACTCTCCCTGGCTCTGACCTATTTTTTTCTTCCTATAGTTTTGCTTGCCTCTGCCAGATTTCATTTTATGTCCATGTCCCCATTTTCCCTTCCATTTCTTCATATCTTGCCAAACAGTAGGCAGTTTTGTGAATCACCTCATATCCCATTTGTAGCGGGGTACAAAACGGGAAAATAAAGATAAAATGGTGGTAGATAGGAAGATGGGTGGATGGACTCCTGGCTTCCGTGGACTTCTGGAAGCTGGGCTCCTCCTGGCACTTAACCTTCCATAACTATTTACCTGGCTCTGATTTCCGGTTCCACTTTCTGGATTCCCAACTTCCCACAATACCCTGGGAGCCTGGTAAGTGACTCAGAAGTGGAGGGATGCAAGCAAGAGCTTTGGGGGGACAACCAACAGATGCCCGAAAACACGGACACTCTATTCTTCTTTTGTCTATGGTGCAGCCCCTTCTGAATTTTCGTGTCACTGAGCTTTGATAGGCAGGAATCATGCCATGGATGCCCCACATTCCTCTTTGGGATTTAAGAATCAGGGCTACAAAAGTTGTTGAATGCAAAGTCTGTATACAAGAATCAACTGAATTCTTACACATTGGAAACAAATTAGTAGAAATAAAAATTTTAAAGAAATATCACATAGAATAGCTAAGGCTGGGATGAGGGGGAGGCTAGGGTAGCATCTGGGGTGCAAGATTTAAGCTGGTATTCCCTCTCATTTTCTTCTTTCCATACTTTAGTCCTGGCCCTAAGAAAATATGGGAAAATATCAAGTAGTCAGGAATAAATGTAATGAAAAATGTTCAATATTTTTGCAGCAAATACTCTCTGAACATTCCTGAGAATTTAAAGAAGGACAAAATAAGTAAAGATCTCTACCTCGTTTATGGACAAACTTAATTTGTCAGTTCCTCTTAAATTCACCCATAAATTCAGGACAATCCCAGGAAAAATCTTAGCTGCTTACTTTGTGATTCTGAAATTTATATGGAAATTCAAATGATTTAGGATAGTCACAGCAATTCTGAATACAAACAAAGCTGGAAGACTTATACTATCTGATTTTGAGACTTACTATAAAGCAGTAATTAAGATAGTGTGGTAGTGGGCAAGAATGGATAAATACGCTGATGCAATAATAGCAAAGCATGTCAAGAAACTGCCCTCATGTATATGGTACCTGGACTTACTTGCTTCATGGCAAATTGGTAAGGAAACCATGTTTTTTTCAATAAGTGATACAGGTCAATTAAACATCCATATGGAACAAACTAATCTTGACTCCTACCACATACAGAATAATTACTTTGAGATAAATTGTAGTCCTATGTGTGAAAGTTAAAACAGTAAGTGTGATGGAATATCGTGATTTTGGTGGTAGTTATATGAACTTGTTAAAAGTTTGTCTATTTTGTGGCAGTTCATCCAGCTATACACTTATGTTTTATACTCTTGTAATCTATGATTTTTACTTCACAATAAAATGTATTTAAAAAGCAAAAAAGAAGTGTCAAAGCTATAGAAGAAAATTTCATTGCATATAAATTACACTTTAATGAGAAAATGGAAAACAAAGTAAGTAGGGCTATTGAGCTGCTTGGGAGCTAGCTACCCTGACACAGACCAGCCACCAACCCCAATTTTATGAACTGTGCATCATGCAAGCTCTGCTCCCATGAGCAATTCATCTCACTTTGAGGGCACCATGGGAGGAAGTGGAAAGTTCACTAGGCAGGAAGAAGTCAGAAGAGTTGTGTGATTAGCATCTGACTCTATGTAGATTCAGTTTCAAGATGTGATGAGCATGCAGAAGAAAATGGAAAACCCCTCTGCCTCATGTCCCCAGGTTTTAAGCAGGAAACTTCACTATGAGTAAAACCTGAATTACCAGTTTGATTGATGTGTTGAATGGAAAAGTGGCAAGAAACCATTCTTTTTTCTCTCCTGATGCCAACCCCAACTTGATTGTTGAAATTATCTTATCTTTTCCTGGTGTCTCGGTTTGGGTCTCCCCAGAAGCAGATACTGAGACATGAATTTGAGAGCAAGTAGTTATATGGAGGCAATCCCAGGACCCATGGATAGTGAGGAAGTGAGTGAACCAGCCAATGAAGTGAACCAGCCAATGAAAAGGAAGTTTTCAGGCCTGAGAGCACAGAGCTATCCCAACTGAGGATAACCCTACAACCTCTTGGTCCTAACCCTACAACCTCTTGGTCCTCATTGGTTGAGGACTGCTTCCAGGCCCTTGAGCTCTGGTCATCTGGTCTGTCTTTCTTGAGAGTTGGGCACCCTCCCCAGCCAGATTAAAACCCAGAGCTGCAGGTATTGGCAATACGCAGCCTTACTGCCTAGAGTTAATCCCACGGCATATGGGTATGACAGTGTCTGCTAAAACTGCTTAAAATCTGAGGAGGGCCCATATTTTTTCCAGGCCCTTTAGTCACAAGACTATTTTTTAATAATCAAAAATGTTTCATCTGCTTTAATATTTGATATTGCACTCTGATCCTCTCCCTGACGTTAGTAGGGGCCAGACTTAGTCTGGGGACCAACAAGAAAGTGATCTGATCGCTTTTCTTTCCTAATCACTCATTTTCCTCTTTTACCACCTGCTCTTTTCAGTTTCTGCAGGGCTGTAGTGGCAGGGGAAGAGAGGAAGGGATAGGAAAGGCTTTGCTTGACGTGTTCCATTATAGTTTTGTACTGGGGTTCTCTGCATGGGACAGATGCCCGACACTACAGTATTTTCTCAGGGAGCATTTTTGGGGGGCTCAGTGGGGGTTCTATCATTTCTGGGTATCTTGCACCTATATTTCCTTTGAAGTGGTTGATGTCTCCTCTTGTTGGCCAACTGATTACTAGCATAAGACTACCTTTTCTGCTCATTCATTCCCCTGCTGTACTTCCATACAGTTCTTTTGGGCCTCCCTCAAGAAGACCTATCTGGGCTCCCTTCAGTGAGCCACCGTCTGATCTTTGGGACATGCACATCCATCCTTGTCCATCAGGCTCTTCCGTCCAGGCGTTTCCACCATAGATAGCCACATCTCTTCCTCCAACTGTCAGCTTCCTACAACTCACAGGGTGAGTTCAAGCCATAGCCTCTAGCCTGACTCTGCAAGTGTGGTTCTGGCCCTGTGTCCTTCATGTCTAGTTCTACGAGAGGCCCTTTTAAAGCCCCTTGCACTGAGTGGAAGTGGTGGATATACTTTGTGATGCCAGCTTGATGTCTAGGAAGTTTTGGGTTGCGAGGAATGCAAAATCTAAGTCTTAAACTACAAAGCCTTTAATGTTAAGATTGGTGTGTTTCAGGACAGACTGATCTGGGGCTTTACAGATATCTCCAAGGACCCAAGTGTTTGCATTTTTCTACTCTGTTGCTCACCTTGTTGGCTGCAAATGAAGGTGGCTGTTACCAGATGTAGTCCATGTTGTGTGGTTTTTAGTTCACATCTGGTGGTTCACTCCTTTTCTGGAGATTCCTCTGTCCTACCAATTTAAGCGAGAGTCCTGAAAGTCACTCTGGCCCAATTTAAGATGTACATCTACCTCTTAACCCAGCGACTCACAGGTGAGGGAATAGAAGGTGCTGATCAGCTAAGCCAATCAGGGTTTTGACCTGGCATTGGAGTAGGTCCCTTGCTCTGTGATACATGGTTTGTGGCAGAAAGGAAAATCTGGGTGTTGTTAGGAAGAGAGGAATGGATGCTGAGTGGACTAGATTAGCTCCAGGGGAAGCTGTAACAAAGTACCCCAGACCAGGTGGCTTGAAATAACAGAAATGTATTGTCTGACAATAATTCTAGAAATAAGATGTCCAAAATCAAGGTGGTGGCAGGATTGCTCTCCTCTCTGATGACTCTAAGGGAGAATCTTTCCCTGGGTCTTCTAGCTTCTAGTGTTTGCCCGTGATCCTTGGTCGTCCTTCGCTTGGATGCATCACTCCAGAGAGACACTGTCTGCGTCTTGTGTGTTTCCACATTGTTTTCTCTCTGTGTGTGTCTGTGTCCACAAGATGTCCCCTTCCTTTACAAGGATGCCAGTCATATTGGCTTAAAGGCCCACCCTACTAGAGTGTGGCCTACTTTGCAATGACCCTATTTCCAAATGCGGGGGGGAGGGGACACATAAGCAACAATAAACATCTGCTTAAAACTATTTTCACAGCTTATTTTTGCACAAAATTGTTTAATTCCATTATATAACTTATTTATCACTCTTAAATCCCAAATAAAATTTGTCTAGTTCTCATAAGAAGCTTCACTTAAAAAAATATTGAGCCTCTCTGAAATTATTAAAAGGCATATGTTATCTATATTTTGAAGATAAATTCCAGAGAGAACTATCAAAAATATTTTTATCCTGGTAGGGTAGCATCATTGTGAATATAGGTAAAGCATCCAAAGGATAAGGTTGTGGGCACTCACTCATTCAAGTGAATACCTTCTGGTGAGTTTGGGGAACAGTTACTCATGTTATACCCCTCTTAGAGGAGCCTAGAAAAAGGTTGGAAGAAAATCTTGGTGGAGTGGCCTCTTTAGCTGCTATAAGCTGGTATTAGCTTCATAACTAATCTGCCTCCCAATGGTTACCCTATGTGTGTGGTTTCTTTTAATGTTTATTTATTTATTTTGAGAGAGAGGGAGAGAGAGAGAGAGAGAAGAGAGAGAGCATGAGCAGGGAAGGGCTGGAGAGAGAGAGAGAGAGGGAGAGAGAGAATTTCAAGCAGGCTCCACGCTGCCAGACCAGAGCCTGATGTGAGGTTCGAATCCATGAATCATGAGATCATGACCTGAGCCGAAACCAGGTGCCCCTATACTGTGTATTTTGTATATATCCCATGCTTTTTCTCACATTTATCTATCTATCCATCAATCTATCTATCTATCTATCTACCAACCTATCACCTATCTCTATCATGATTTATCTATGATATACCTATGACATGCATTTCTACCTAATCTATACATATTTAACTTTTCAATTACACAAATAAATCATGTTTACTGTCAAGCTAGTGGTTGGGTGTAGGGGTCATGATTTTGCTTCCCTGAAGATATCGGGCAATGTCTGGAGACACCTTGTTTGTCACAACTGGGGGATGTTATTGGTTTCTAGTGGGTAGAGGCCAATGATGTTGCTAAACATCCTAAAAGACACTGGATGGCCCCCACAATAAAGAATAATCTGGCCCCAGACATAACTAGAGTCACTAGAGCTAAGATTGAGAAATCTACTAGAGAACAATAGAAAATTCAAAGAAGCAAATGGAAAATCATTACCTCTGGGCATTTTCCCAATTAGCATTTTGGCCAAATCCTTCCAGATGTCTTTTACATACGCAGACATATATGGGAATAATTATGTATAGAGAGAAATGTGATTATAAATATACATGCTGTTTTATAACCTGGCTTTTTTCGCTTAATAATACTGCTTCATGTCAGAAACTTTTTCTCACTGAAAAATGAGGTTTTTTTTTTTAAACAAAAATGTTACATTCATGTGGCTAAAAATGAGAATTGCAAAAGGGTACACAGAAAAACATGTTCTTTCACAAGTGGTTATGTATACTGGAGTGAATGTGGATTCTTAAAAAGCCACAAATTCAATTATGCAATAAAATGCCATTTACTTTGCTTTCATTACTTAATAATCTACCTTAGGGCCACCCATTCTTTACTCTGGTGCATAGCATTACCTACTGCCCCATTGATGGATCCTTAGCTCTTTGCATATTTTGGCTCTTCCAATCAGTGATATGGGAACATTTCTACACCACCTCTTAGTAGACTCTGGGGAGTACACCCCAAGAATTGGAACAGAATCAAAAGGTCTGTCCTGACATTTTTGGCATGTACTGCAAAATTACTCTACAAAGAGGTTGTCTCGTTTACCTTTCCCGCTGTCCTCCTCCCCATAGCCTCACCCATAAAATATTTAAATTTTGCAAATCTGATTTAATAAAAATGACATCTAGTTGTTTTCATTTGTATTGCTTTAATTATTAAATTTTTAAATGTTTATTTATTTTTGAGAGAGAGAGAGAGAGAGAGAGAGGCAGAGTGTGAGTGAGGGAGGGACAGAGAGAGAGAGGGAGACACAGAACTCAAAGTAGGTTCCAGGTCCTGAGCTGTCAGCATAGATCCAGACACAGGGCTTGAACCCATGAACTGTGAGATTATAACCTGAGCCAAAGTCGGATGCTCAACTGACTGAACCACCCAGTTGCCCCTGTATTTAATTATTAATAAAGTATATTTTTAAAAGCTTAAATGGTTGTTTTTCTTTTTTCCTATCAACTGTTCATTTCCTGTACCCATTTTTCCCCTCTATTGGGTCATTTTTTAATGTTGTTGACTATTGTGACCTTGGTGGATTTAAGGAAAGTAGTCACACATCCATAAATACTTTTTTTTGGTTGGTCTGTTCCCATGCAGAAGTTTACATTTGTTTATTTATATAAAAATTAAAAAAAATTCCATTTATGGTGTTCAGATATGCTATACCACAAAGGCCTTTCTTGCTTTCTTTGTGATTATATTGTTAAGTAATCTCTACACATGGCACGGGGCTTGAACTCACAACCCTGAGATCAAGCATCACATGCTTTTCTGGCTGAGCCAGCCAGGCTCCCCATAAAAAAGGCCTTTTTCATGCCATCGACATAACCAAATTCGTCCATGTTTCCTTATTTTATGGTTTAATTTGTTCATTAAAAAAATCTGCCTTAAATTTATTTTAGGGGTAAGGACAAAAGGTAGCTACTCACCCTGAGACCATTAATCAAATCATCTATTTCACCTCACTAATTTGAAATGCACCCTCAACGTAAATCTCTATTCCTTAGGCATTTGGAGGCTATTTCTGGACTTTCTGTTCTGTTTCAGATAGCAGTCCATTTCTGCATTGATGTCAAACTGTTTTAATTAATCGTGTTTTATAATGTGTTTTTAGATACAGTAAGTCTGTTTTTAAAAAATGTCCTGAATAATTTACATATTAATTTACATATTTATTTTAAAAACATGATTATGTAATAACTCAACTGTATGAAAATGTATGAAGAAAAATATAATGAACACTCAGTTAGAAAAATTAAATATTGCTAGTAAGTTGAAGGTCTCTGGATCATTTCCCTCCCTTCCAGTAGTAATAAAGATTCAGACTCTAGTGTTTATTTAGCATTCCATAAGCTTATAATACTTTTAACTTCTCTCTATATTTATCCCTGTAATTATATGTAGTGTTATAGTTCATGTTTTAAATATACTTATTTGTTTTAGAAAATATGCACATTCCTAAACAAACCAACTAGTCAACTAGTCTACTCAGGTGTGATGATTAATTTTATGTGTCAATTTGGCTGGCCACAGTGCCTAGATGTTTGGTCAAATACTATTCTGGTTGTTTCTGTGAGGATATATTTGGATGAGATAAACATTTAAGTTGGTAGACTTGAGGAAAGGGGATTGCCCTCTGCAATGTAGGTGGGCCTCATCCAATCAGATGAAGGCCTGAATAGAACTTGAGACTGACTTAACCCCAAGCAAGAAAGGCCTTCTTCCAACAGACAGGCTTTGAAACTTGAATGGCAAAATCACTCTTCTCTGGGTCTTCAGACTGCCAATGCACCCTGCAGAGTTTGGACATGCCAGCCTCCATAATTGCATAGCAATTCCTTAAACTCTCTCCCTCTCTCTTGTCTCTCTGTTTTTCTTGATTCTATTGGATCTGTTTCTCTGGAGAACCCTAATACATCAGGTCTCTGGCTTTGGCAGCACCAAGAACTGATGGAAAGTTTAAATTATATTCTCCTCCCTCTGTGGCCTCAATATCTTATTCTATGGAACAGCTCTCCCTTCACCAAAGGAGGAGTGAAGCAGACAGGTATCTTGGTTAAGCCTTTAAGAGTAACTAGGCAGAAGACGATTTTCTTATTGACCAACTAGTGCTTTGGCACAGGGTGGATCCAGACTATGGTCTGCAGAAAAAGGCCTCTCTAGAAGCACCATGTCACAGAGGCAAGGCTCCTGCCACATTTTCAGTGACATTTTCATCATCACAGTTAGATCCACAGAGCCACAGTTTCACAAGTATCTCCTCCTTATAACTGTCTAAATATAGGCACTCTGTTAGTCTCCCATTGCTGCTACAACAAATTACCAGACATTTAGCAGGTTTTACCAACCCCCAGTTACCGTATAGTCCTTTTGGTCAAAAGTCCTAGCTGGGGCTCAACTGGGTCTTCAGTTCAGAGTCTCACAAGACCAAAATTAGCTGCATTTAAAAAAAATTTTTTTAATTAAATTTAAATTAAATTTTTTTAAAAAAAGAAGTCAGCTAGCTGCATTCTTTTTTAAAATTTTATTTTAGAGAAAGAGAGAGAGAGAGAGTGCAAGTGGGGAAAGCGGCAGAGTGAGCAAGAGAGAGAATCTTAAGGAGGTTCCACACTCAGCACGGAGTCTGACACTGGGCTAGATCCCATGACCCTGGGATTATGTCCTGAGCCAAAATAAAGAGTTGGACACTCAACAGACTGAGTCATGCAGGTGCCCCTTCACTAGCTGCATTCTTATTGGGAGACTCTGTAAAGAATCTGCTTCTAAACTCATTCAGTGTGTGGGGAGAACACAGTTCCTTGTGGTTGCAGGACTTAGCGTCTCATGTTCCCATTGGCTGTCAGCTGGAGGTGCATCTCAGCTTCCAAATTCCTGGACTTGTACCTCATCCCTCCATCTTCAAAGCCAAGAGTGGTGGAACAAGTCTTTCTCATGTTCTGCTTCTCTCTGCCTTCCTCTTCTGACTTTAAGGGCTTATGCGATTGTAGGGGATAACCTCCCTATTTTAAGGGAAGCTGACTAGTAGCTTTAATTACATCTTCAAAGTCTCTCTTTTGTTCTGTAAAATAACATACCTGTGGGTGCAACACCAGAGGGAGAAGGTTATGGGAGCCAAAATTACTACAAGGACGATAAAGGTTGTTTTTTTCAGACTAAATGCTTGGCCTGGTTCAAAAGTATGTTCAGATCTCACTTCTTGGGAGACAGAAGATTGCTTTCAATGGACAGTTTTTCCCATTTGGAGGAATCAAGGATGGTAGTTATCATCATTTCCCAGGAACTATTTATTACAGGCCGTGGGGATACAGCAGAGAATATAGCAGAGGGAGTACCCATCATGGGGGCAGAGCTGAGCAAACCCATGACAATTATATGAGGATTCCAAGATGCCATTGGGATGGGATTGCGGCCTGTCTCAACCTGCCATCAAGACGTTACAACAGGATTTCAAATAAAAAATTAACCGAGACAAGGAGCAGAAAATGGCGTGCACTCTGAGAAGGCTGTAGGAGGGAACTTCCGTGAGGAGCTGCATGGAGGTCTGGCTTGAAGGAAGACTTGGAGGGGGCAGAAGAAGTGGTCCCAGAGTCTTCCATTCAGGGGAAGTAAGGGTCATTTGAGATACAGAAATGAGATGGCCAAGAAGGAGAATGAAGAGAAAAAAGTGGTGGACGCAGGAGTCAAAGACGTAGGAGACAGAAGCATAAGGACAGAAAACCATGAGGCAAGAGGAATATTCCAATTCTAAAGGAAATTGCTGTGAATATTATTTAAGTCAAGTTTTCAGATGTTTTGGCAATATCAGTAGGCTCCAACCATCAGAGGTGGCTGAGGGCTTATAGCAGACCTGCAATGTGCCCTCACATTCCCCAACAGAGGCTGTGGAAGTTTCTAGCATTTTACAGCTTCTTTCCCACATGCCTGGTCTCTCCCTTCTCTGCCGGACAGATGTCTCTGCACTCTGGCTGGTCTGTAGATTGAGGACTTTGGAGTTCCCAGCAGTCATTGCCCCCAGGAACGCCCCCACTAGTGGGGATGGGGACACGCACAAGGACAGGCTACTGCCTCTGCCCTCGGGGGCCAGTGCTGAATCGTGGGTGACAATTTCTCAGAGTTCCCTGCAGGATGGAGCCCCAGATGTCCTCTCCCTCGGGCCCAGGCCACTTGCTGGAGTCTCTCGTGCTCTGTCTCACCCTCTCCATCACATTTGTGTCTCAGTCCATGTCACAAGTAAATCACCTGTCCCCAGGTCCTTGCCCCCCTCCTTTGTGGGGGAGTCAGAACCTCACCTCTACCTATGTTAGGTTGCTTGGTTGGGGCTCTTTAACAAAGAGATTAACAAAAGGAAAACAGTTGATTAGCTCATGCAGCACACACCATGTGGGAAAAACCTCTATACAAAGTAACCCAAAGCTGTGGCTAGAACCCTGTTTTATTAGCATTTTCAACAAAGAACAGAAATCTGCAGAGAAATGACTGGAAAGGAAAGCAGTTTTAGGCTCCCAAGGGGACTTGCTGTGGGAAGGGAAATATATGGAGGCCATGGATGGGGTAAGGTTTCTTTGCAGATTCCTCTAGGGTGGATAAGTCTATCTCCAGTACAAGCAGAATTCATATCTGGCCTTTAGGCCAAAAAACGGAGGGTGGAGAAAGGTTTTCGTGGTTGCAGTTTCTTAATTGCCTTCTGCTTAAAGTAAATTTTATGTCAAAGAGGACCTATTTGGGGTGACATAGCTGGTTTCTTTCACCTGCCTCTGGGGGAAGCTGAACTAGCACGGGGCCATGGGTCTCTCCTACTCCCTCCCTGCCAAAAACCTCTTGCATTATAAGCAGATCTTAGAATCAATCCAGGGCAGGTCACAGAAGTCTGGGGAGGGGGTCCTATAGGCCAGTTTGGTGACCTCAACTTTTACTCTGAGCAAGGTAGGAAACTTTGGAGGGTTTTAAGCAAAGGAGTGGTAAGGACTCCCACCTTACAGGACTGTTTTAGCTCCAGGCAGAGATGTTAAGTAGGCAACACATACTCAAAAAGGCTCAGGTGGGAGAGCCTGCCAGGTGATAGGCTTTGAGAATCCTTAGCTCTGAAGCTGTGAGGCTAAGTAAGATCTTGGAGAAATGAGCATAATTAGGAAAGGGATGAAGCCCAAGAATCGAACCCTGGGGGATGTTCTCATTTACGGGGAGGAACCAGTAAGAGACTGGGGAAAAGCACCTGGTGAGGTAGGAGGAAATCCAGGAAAGGGACTTCAATTCCTGGAAGTCAAGCACAAAACTTGTGTAGGCAGTGGCCAGTGACTAATTTTGTTCAACAATGCCTGGAGTTTGGATTAGATTAAAAATTCAGCAACATGGGGTGCCTGGATGGCTCAGTAGGTTGAGTGATTCTTGATTTTGGCACAGGTCATGATCCCAGGGTTATGAGATCGAGCTCCTCATGGGACTCCGTGCTGACAGTATTGAGCCTGCTTGAGATTCTCAATCTCAATCTCTCTCTCTGCCCCTCCTCAACTCATGCTCGCTCTCTATCTTACTCTCTCTCTTTAAAAATAAAAAAGAATGTAAACCAATTTGAAAATAAACTATTATAATAAAGAAAGAAAGAAAAGAAAGAAAGAAAAGAAAGAAAGAAAAGAAAGAAAGAAAGAAAGAAAGAAAGAAAGAAAGAAAGAAAGAAAGAAAGAAAGAAAGAAAAAGAATTCAGCAACATAAAGTTTGCTCCTGACCTTGACGAGTACAGTGCTGGTGAGTGGTGAGGTGGGAGCCTTCCTGCACTGGCTCAAGAGAGAAGGGAGGACAGAACTTGGAGAGAATAAATAGAGACGTTTCTTTGGAGCATTTTTCTGTAAAGGCAAGATGAGAAATGGGACAGTAGCTGGAGGGGTAATGGGACAGAAAAAGGCATTTTTAGAATGGGAGAAGCAGTTATGTTTTCATGCTGCTGGAAGAGATCCATATAGTAAAAGACCTGATGATGCCGTAGGTAGAGGGTAGAATTGCCGGATTGAGTATTTAAGAAGGAACTGGCTTCCCTGTGCAAGTAGGAGGTATGACTTAGCCAAGGACATAATTATTGGATTATTAGTGGTAACTTTATAGGCAACGTAATAGAATATTACATGTGACAGTCCTGTTGTAAATGTTATAACAGTATGTCAAAAAGAAACAAAAGGTATAGATCAGAGTCCCTCGCTCTACGGATGACTCCACTCTGTTGGGATGATTTTGCACATGCAAATTTATGTCACGCTCAAGTATTGCCTCCTTAAAGAAGCCTTCCCAATCCCTACAGCCTATCAAGTCACCCTTATTTTCCTCAGAGCCTTATTCACCAGCTGAAAATAGCTTGTTAATCAATTGACTAATCAATCAACCTATCAGTTAAGTCTTGATCTCCTCCTCCTAGAAAATGTGCTCTGTAAGGGTTATGACCTTGACTGTTTAGTTTGCTGTTGTATTCCAAAACATAGTGGCTGGCCAATGGTATACAGGCAGACCAACTGTCCAGAAAAAAATTCCAAACTCCCGAAAACAACAAACCTCTGATTTGCAGCATTTGCTGATTCCTGTATGTAAACATTCCTCCCACGGCCAATTTCAAGCTACCAACATGATGTCAGTGAATGAGGAGTTGGGAAGACGGGAGCAGGATTGGCTCTCACAAACCAGTACAAGCCAGCTGCGCCATACTTGGCATACAATCCATGCTCACTAAATGTTGCTTGAATGAAAGAATAAAAGAATTATCATTAGCTTGAGCCATTATTCCGTTAAAGGTAAGTCTCTGGATATTCCCAGAAGGTTTATACTTTTCCTGTTGTCCTTTAATCCTTTGTCTCTGCTCTTCTTCTTCCCTAGGCATTTTGTACGTCTCCCACACTGCCTTGCTGAAAACCTCCCATGACATTGCTCATGCCAAACTTTTACTGAGGGTTTGAGGCAGCGGAGGGGGAGGTCTGTCAGGTCCCGACCCTGGGAGCATCTTCCTATTTGTCTCTCTGCCCAGGGCTCCAGCTTGCAGGGTCAATGCCATATTGCTTTATTTTCCTATTGTCTGCTTCTTTAGAAACTAAGTGTTTTCCTCTAACCCATCTCTTGTTGGTTCCACCAAACTTAAGCTTGGAAACCGTCTTTCTGTAGCCCCAAATTCATTAATGTGTCCCCTCACCCCAAAGGACACCTCTCTATTTGGCATCTTCCATCATCTTGGAGCATCGTGTTGCAGCAAGAGAAACCCAGCAATTCTCCTTTTTATAATGGGTGGGGTTAAATTTGTCAGCAGGACTGCTCTCGCTCCTCCTTCCCCATCCCCAGTAACATTACCCATCTCAGAAGGCAAAGACAACTTCAGTGAAGACATTTTCTTCTTCACTGTAAAAAAGTCTTACTAGAAGAAACAGTCTAAATGCAGAGAGACACTTGTAAAAGTTGTCCCCAGGGAATCACGCTGAAATGGTTCTACAGCCTTGAATGCAGTGTCTGATGGTGTCTCTGGTCAACAAGACTGCCTTAGATATTGCCCAGAGGGTTCTCCAACTCAAGACTTCAGAAAGACAACAGAAGAATTACAGATATGGAAAGCCCAAAGATGAACTTTTTTTCAAAGTTTATTTATTTATTTTGAGAGAGAGAGTGCACAGTTGTGAGTGGGGAAGAGTAGAGAGAGAGAGGGAGAGAGAATCCCAAGCAAGCTCCCTGCTCAGCATGGAGCCCAACCCGGGGATTGATCTCACGACTATGAGATTGAGTCCCAGGCCAAAATTAAGAGTCAGAAGCTTAACTGACTGAACCACCGAGGGGCCGCCACACCAGGTGCCTCCAAAGATGAACTTTTGATTCCTCTTCTTGAGTGAAAACTCACCTGAGCAGGGCTCTGAAATGGTCATTTCTCTGGTCCCACCAGGATTTCTCTTTGGTTGTGTCCCAGTTTAGCAAATTCTGTTCGTGGGTCTTATGCAGCTACTGTCCTGCCCTGTTTTGCCCTGTGTAGCTGCTTCCTGATACTGGAGACTCCATCACTCATTGGCAGGTACGCTTGAGACTCGGTTTGGGTCTCCAAGTGAAATCTAACTGTTTTCAACTGTGATAAAGAGTGTTTTGCTCCAAGGGTCTCTGGAAAATTACCTGTTGACCGTTATTTACAAATTTGGGAATGATGGTTTTTTCCTAGTTGTGTGGTTCTCTACCTCTCTTTAGCATTCTTTGCTAGCTACCTTTGCATTTTCCCATTTTGTTAATCGTTTGCCTGTGCTGCAGTGTGAAGGGAATTTGTGAGTGTGTTCCTTTCTTGTGACGAGTTTTCATTATACAACAATATGAAGGTCATTCAACTTCCTGTGTGACTCTCTTAAGCCTCTTCCCTAAAGTTAGCAGAATTTCTGTTTTATCACTTTATAGCAAGCTGTTAAAACCCTCTGACAACTTTATGAGCTGATTAAACATTCTTCAACTTTTCATTTCTTCTCCAAGCAACAATGAAAATGAAAATAGTGACAAAAAATAGTTACTATTTATTGAGTACTTACCACAGGCCAAGAATTCTGCTCTTTTTATGTATTTTTTTCAATTTAATTCTCAGAAAAACCCTAGACTTATTCCTATTTTAATACAAGGAAACAAACATAGAAAGGAATGTGCCCTAGGTCACTGAAAGTAAATGACAGATCTAGAAATCAAATCCAGGGATGGCTGACTCCAAAGTCCTTGCTGGTAACCTTTCCACTAAATTTTGAGATCTGTCTCTTCCACGGTCCATTGGAACCAAATTATTTTCTGGGAAGAAGGACCA
Organism: Paguma larvata; assembly: GCA_030068075.1. NCBI lineage: Eukaryota > Metazoa > Chordata > Mammalia > Carnivora > Viverridae > Paguma > Paguma larvata. The sequence goes on from CM057825.1 coordinate 8,777,139, forward strand.
ATGACAAAAGCCACAATCACCTTCGTGGTGATGAAATTAACTCAAGGGCTGGGGTGTCTTGGGTGGCTCAGTCAGTTAAGCATCCAACTTCAGCTCAGGTCATGATCTCACAGTTCGTGAGTTTGAACCCTGCATCAAGCTCTCTGCCGTCAGTGCAAGGCCTGCTTTGGATCCTCTGTCTCCCTCTCTCTCTGCCCCTCCCCTGTGCTCTCTCTCTCTCAAAAATAAATAAACAATAAAAAAAGAAATTAACTCAGGGGCTAAGCCCTGCTCAATGGATGGGGGATATCCACCTTTAGACCTCTTGTCCTATAACAACTTCTGTTTCATTGATCAGTGCCTATTGAGGTTGCTCCTTTAAATTTACTTACATGAAAGCCTAAGAAATACCCAGCAATATGGAAGGTATTTGTTGTCCTCCACTAAGTGGTCCAAGATGACGAATGTTAGAGAAATGGACTTCGGATCCGCCATGATAATGATGATAATGATGGTGGTGGTGGTTGTGCTGCTGTGTTGTTGTTGTTGTTGTTGATGGTGGTGTTGGTGGCGTTGGTGGCGTTCGTGGTGATGATGGTGTTGGTGGCGGCAATGATGATGATGGTGATGTGGTAATTTTTTTGGTCTAGGTTTATTTCTTGACTCTGTAACCAAAGTGTCAGATCTTGGACTTTTCTTAGATGTTCTAATTCCTCTGGAAGATACAAGGAGCTATCTTTCCTGCTTACATTCAGTTTATAATTGATAGATCTTATTCTAAAATCAAACTATATTCCAGATGCAACTTCTTCTTTGGGAACTTGGAAGCAATGTAAATTTTTGGCCCCACCCCTGACCTACTGAGCCAGAACCTCTAGGGGTGGGACGCAGCAGTCTTTGTTTTGAGAAGCCTTCCAGGTAACCCTCATGCTTGCTCTAGTTTGAGAACCACTGGTCTAGACGCTCATACTGCTCATCTGGTTCTCCTTGCTCTCCTAGGCGATCTCAACGCCTGCCATGGCTTGATGACTGCCGAATGTCTGTAGCCCAGACCTGCTTTCTGTGTTCTCAACTCAATGTATCTGCCTGTCCAAGTGACATCTCTACTTGGATATATCACTAGCACCTCAAACTCAGCATCTTAGTAAACATCTTTGTTTCACCTTAAATTCCTTTTCTCATTGGACTTTGGCCTGATAACTCTTGCACTTTATTACAATTCCTTGTTTAAACTGTGCCTTCTCTGCCACACCAGAGCTTGGCAAGGACAGGGATTGGCTCCGTCTAGGGATGGATCACTTGTGAACAGAACTAGTATTTGTTGAATGAATGAATGAATGAAGGTTCTTGTATTCTCTATACCAGGGTTAAGGACTGAATTGATGTATTGAAGCCCTAACCCCCAATATGACTGTATTTGGAGACAGGGTGCAAAGGAGGCAATAAAGGTTAAATGAAGTCATAAAGCTGGGGCCTAAATTTGATGGGGCTGGCGGCCTTTTAAGTATAGAAAGAGATATTAGAGATCTCCCTTTCTCTTTATCTCTGTGCCTGTGCACAAGAAAGGTCATGTAAGGACTCAGTGAGAAGGTGGCCATCTGTAATGCCAGAAAGAGAGCTCTCACCAGAAACCAAATTGCTGGCACCTTGATCATGGACTTTCAGCTTCCAAGACTGAGAAAATAAATATCTGTTGTCTAAGCCACCTAGTGGTTGGTATTATATTATAGTAGCCTGAGCAGACTAATACACCAGGGACTGACAAAACCCTTGTGCCAAATCCAGCCCACTGCCTATTTTGAAAGTTTTATCCAAACACAGCCACATGATTTGTTTTGTGTTGTCTATAACTGCTTTTGTGCTACAGTGACTGAGTAGTTGCTGCAGAGAGCTTCTGGCCCTGTGAAGTCTAAAATATTTACTATCTGGTCTTTATAGGTTTGCTTCAGGCCCACCCTAATGTGTCTCTACAAAGGTCAGATACAGGTACTCTTCTGCATCTGGGATGCACACTGACACTCTGGGTTGCCAGCCTCTCTCAGTGGGACTTCACATGGCCCCATGGCTGGCATAAACATCCCCGAGACAAAGACAATGTTATATGGGAAAAAAACCACCTATGGGCTTAGCTCAGAATTTATAAACAAGCTTTGGCATTTATATGAACAAAGGAGGAGGGAAATGCTCACAGCCAGAGGCCCCGGTTAATATACACATTCTATTTCATGCATTGTCAAGAAAAATGAAGAAATTGCTGGTTATTCTTTTAGTAGAGTGCTGGTTATGCAACTTTGATTCAACTTTTATCGCCCCAGGTATTTTGTAACTGTAAGAGGTAGAGGTTAACTGGCAGAAAGCCAATAATAACATAAATGATTCTCCTTGGAAAGTTTTGTAAATGAGTCTTGGCCATTGTATTGCAAATGACTTTCATCTAGAACAGGTGCGGTTGATTGCCTTCTAGCAGAAAAGATGGCCTCAGGTGCCTTCCTGCCCAGCAGTATGTGTCCCTGGTGTCACATATATTAGCAAATTCTTTCCAGTCTTCCTTTGACTTGACTGACATAAATCTCAGTTCCATAAGTCTCAGTTCTTTGAATTCTTCTTGGAACTAGTTTTCATATCTATTCATTAATTAATGAATTTAATAAAACCACTGGTACATGTTTGCTTTATATTTGTATGGAGTTGTTTCTGATTTTTTTTGACAATTCTAACATGAATACAACCTATTCACCCCTCCATGGATTGCTCTGAGGTTAGCTGTTTGAGAAAAGACACATGCCTTGCAGGTAAGGAAGGTGAGAGCCAGTGGCACTTAGCAGGGGATGGGACGATGGAATGTGGTTCAAGTTAACACTCTTCCAAAAGATCGTATTGAAAGAGTACCGATAACAAACATTTGGAAGGAGCGATAGTATTTGTCCAATAAAACATTTAGGATTTATAAAGCATTCTTAATGTTTGCGCTGGGGAGAAACAGGTTAAAGATTTCTTAGTTAGTTGGGATTTTAACTTTCAGGATTTGTGGCGTGAAATTCTTTTTGCATTTTATGGAGGTTGCTTTCCTCTTCATAAGGCAGGGAAAACAGGTAGCTCCAGATGCTGTTACACCTGCTCTAGATACTTGCTGGTCCCTGGCAGATGGTCTACATAAATATTATTTCCTGTGTCTGGAGCTACGATGCCATCTTAGTCATGGCTGACAGTCTGAGAAGACCCTTCCTGTTCTCTGCATGGGACCCCTCATGAATATACAAAGTGCTTGCTTCCTCCACCTACTGCACATTTCACAGAGAGAGCTCCCACAGGTAAGGAGGGCCCTCATTATGTCACCTCTAATATGGAGCCAGTTCACCACACATCATCTCTAGAGCAGTGCTCAGGTGCTGTGCTTTAACTCTTGCTGGAAAATACTTGATATGCTGCAGGGATGAAGCTCCCCATGATGGCGTCCACTTCTTACAACACACTTCATGTCTCAGAAGACAGCTGTCTGGTGCGGTTATGCTCACCTTAACACTCAGCCTTTTCTTCTCTATTCAAGCAACCATTGAGATTCTACCTGCAGGAAGCACTCAGAGAATCTGTAGGGTAAGCCAGGGTGGCTAACAGGCTCTGTGCTTTGGTGGAGGCTGTCCAGAGGTGTTTCCAGAAACCATCTCACTGCTCTGAAACTTCACATACCCCCTTGCTTACTATGTGAGTCCTTTGAGGGGAGCTCACTTCAGAGCATTCCAGCCTAAGTGGGAAATCCAGAGGCCAGGGATACCTTGTCCTTGGGGACCCCTAAGCCCACTGAAGATTCCAAGAACCTAGGAAATTGAACAACTCAGCAAAGGGATGGGGAAGAGCTAAAGACACAGGGCCTCCCTCACAATTTGAACTAAGCCTTCTCTGTCGAGGTCAGGAAACCATCTCATGCACCATTTCCTTATATTATTTCACTCTTATCTACAAAGACAGGGTGGCACTTCTAACCTTGATTTTGAGCTATTCAGTTAGAGGGTTGAGAAGAGAGTTCTATTTTTTTTTCCCTGATCGCCAACAGCATAAATTCAGAGCAAAAAGTACAAGACTGTTAAGGGCACTGTGCAATAGCAAGATTCTGCCACCAGAGGGGAGTGTAGACTTTCTAGAGACTCTGGAGAGAGAGGAAAAGGGAACAGAAAGAATATGGTGGGGAGGTGGAATGCAAATTGAAAATTACGTTTCCCTTGCTAAGAATTAGAATAAAATCCCCATAGTAGAGTCTCCTTACTTTCATCCTGCTCTGTACCTCTTGATAAGAACAGTCGCTCCCAAAGTCTGGAGCAGGTTCCTGAAGGACCCCTTGAGACATCGGGTGGCTGATTTGGGAGGTCTTGTTGGGGGAGAGGTTAGGGAGAGGTGGGGTGGCTAAGGGCAGCAGGCGGTGGACCAACTAGGTCAAAAGAAAAGTAGTTATCTACAACTTCCGATATCTTGGACCAACTAGGTCAAAAGAAAGAAGTAGTTATCTACAACTTCCGATATCCCGGCCCACTACTTGAGTCCTCTGTGGGGCTTCAAGATTGGAATTTCTAGGTCACATGGTATTCTAGCTTAATTTTTTGAGCCACTGAGCTGTTTTTCACAGCAGCTGTACCACCACTTTGCATTTCTATCAGCAACAAGTGAGGGTTCCAATTTATCCACATCCTCACCAATACTTGTTATTTTCTGTGTGCGGGTTAAAAAAAAAATTTGGTATAGCCATCCTAGTAGGTATGCAGTGATATCTCATTATGGTTTTGATTTACATTTTCATAATTATTAATGATGTTGAGCATCTTTTCATGTGTTTGTTGATTATTGTATATCTTCTCTGGAGAAATGTTTACTCATTTGCCCATTTTGAATTCTTTGTGTTTTTTTTGTTGTTGTTAAGCTTTAGAAGTTCTTTATATATTCTGAATATTAATCCCTCATCAGATACGTGATTTGCAAGTATTTTCCTACCATCTTGTAGGTCATCTTTTCATTATCTATTTTATTTTTCTTTTTTATTATTTAAAAGTATTCTTTTTTAATGAAAGTGTATTTGACATACAATACTAAATTAGTTTCAGGTGTACAACTTTATACATGACATCTTTATTCATGATGAAATGCTCACCATGGTAAGGGTAGTTACTATTTGTCATTTTACAAAGTTATCATAATATTTTTGGTTTCATTCTCTATGCTGTACTTTATATCCTTATGAATTATTTATTCTATAATTGCAAGTTTGTGTTTCTTAATTCCCTTCACCTGTTTTGCTTGTCCCTCCACCCCACTGCCTCACTGGCAACCGCCAGTTTGTTTTCTGTATTTATGAGTCTGTTTTTGTTTTGCTTTGCTTGTTTATTTGTTTTGTTTTTTTAGGTTCCACATACAAGTGAAATCATATGGTACTTGTCTTTCTCTGACTTATTTTACTTAATGTAATAACCTCTAGGTCCATCCATTGTCATTGTTGTTGCAAATGGCAAGATTGTCTTCTTTTTTTATGATAATTTTTCCTGTTTATTTTTAAGAGAGAGAGACAGAATGTGAATGGGACAGGAGCAGAGAGAGAGGGAGACACAGAATCCAAAGCTGTTGGCACAGAGCCCGATGCAGGGCTTGAATCCACAAATGTGAGATCATGCCCTAAGCTGAAGTCAGACGCTCAACCAACTGAGCCACCAGGAGGCCCTGTCTTTTTGTTATTGAATAGTCATGGCACCCGTGTTGAAAATCAACTCACCATATATATGAGGGTTTATTTCTGTTCTCTTTGTTCTACTTTACTTGTCCATACATCTGTCCTTATGCCAGTGCCATACTATTTCAATTGCTGTAGCTTTGCATTGCATTTCAAAGCTGGTAAGTGTGAGTCTTCCAACTTCATTCTTTTTCAAGATTATTTTAGCTATTCAGAGTCCCTTACAATTCCATATAAATTTGAGGATCAGCTTTTCAATTTTGTGCAAAAGGCTTTTGGAATTTTTATAGGAATTGTGATGAAACTATAAATTGCTTTGGGTAGTGTTGACATCATAAAATGTTAAGTCTTCAATCCATGAACATGTGATTTCTTTCTATTTATTAAAGCCCTCATTAATTTCTTTCAGCCATGTTTTCTAGTTTTCAGGAAGTCTTTCACTTCCTTACTTAGAGTTATTTTTAAGTATTTACTTCTTTTAGTTGATTTTGCTTCCTTAACATTTTTTTTTTAACTGTTGAAGAATAACTCTCAGCTGTGGGCCAGCCCGAGGAAAAAGCTTCAGGTCTTTTTAGGTCTTCTCTGAGCCTGCATCTGTCCATGGGCAGATGTGTAGTGGCTTTTGAATGTCTGAATCACAAATGTCTGGCTTCTAAAAAGGAAGTAAGGAGAAAAAAACCCACATAAATAAAAAACCAGATGCAGCTCCTTAAGTCCCCAGGAAGCCACCCCAACCAGTGGGGCTGCAATTATGGCCGTCTGCTTCTGTGCTTATACCTCAGCGATGAAAAGCTGTCATCAACAACCAGAACACAGAACCCTAATATCTGAAGGACTAATTCCATCTTGGCCACCCTGGCTGCAACAAGCCACTCTAGGAATGTGAGCATAGCTGCCTGCTACCAGGCTTGGGGCTGGGGGATAGGCAGCTGCTGTAGGCTGAGATATATAGGCTAAAGACTGAAATTGACCAGTTAGCCACACTTTCTTGGTCAAGCGCTCTCCTGGAATCTGCAAGTATTCAAATAGACTGCAAAGTTCCAAAGTAGTGACTTCAGACAGTTTCTGCCAGTACAGTTGTTGTCTGAGTGGAGAGACAGATTTCTGGCACTTCCTATTTTGCTGTCTTTCCTGACATCCCCTCCCATTATCAAGTCCCATAGTAAAACTGAGGAACCAGAATGAAATCTCCCCTCATTTTTAGGTTAGTCTCCCAAAGAAATTATAGCCCCAAAGTTTCCTCCGGCTGATATCCTGGTTCTGCTCAGACTCAGCTGAGGACTGGGTGCAGTCCAGACTCCGGCCACTCTGGCTGCAGCAGCCTGTGCTCTTTGGGAGACGTGGCTCTTAACACTACTAACCTAGGTGCATCCAGCCCATGGTCTCGTATGTGCCCTGCATTTCCCGATTCCAGGAGGCAAAAGGGTTACCAGAACTAAGAAGAATGTTACAAGCCTGGTTCTAACCCACAAGAGAGAGAAAAAAAAAAAAAACCTATACGAGTTAATTTGTAGCCTAGCTAACCATGTGAGAGTTCTCTGATCCCAGGACCCTTACAGCCACAGACTCTAGCAAACACTTCCTCTTATCTGAGATGTGGGGAACAGACAGGTCAAACTATAGAGGGAAGAAAAGTCACCAGTCCGTATCGAGAGTCCATTGTAGAACTTAATTTTAACTGGGGATAGCTCCCACTTGAAGGCCAATTGTGGCACTTATGTTTCCCACATCCTGGGGGAAATCTGCCTATTTGAACGACTTCCTTTTTCAGAAAGTGACATTTGTCTTCTTGCCAATTTTGTAAAATTTTCAGTGTTCAGCCCTGTTCCCAAGGCTTCTTGTGACTCCCTTTTCCCATGCAGAGTCCACATTGGTTATTTAAAACCTCTCGACTTCTATTTGCCCTTTGAGCCCTGTGTTCTGGCACACAATGACGAGCCAGTGTTGGACCTGCCCAGGGAGGCAGTTTCATTTATAATAGGCACATCTCCAAGCAGAGGCTATTGCTATGTATCTCCCTCGGTTTATGTGGGGATTTGAGGGGATCCTATAATAATGTCTTTTACATGCTACGGTTCAAAGCCACTTGAGAGAAAAGTCAGGTAGATGGAGATTGTAACATCAGTTTATTATGAATCAAAACTAGGTTGGGTGACATGGCTTAGATATGTCACAGCAATGAGTTTCCTCATACTGGGCACCATGATTAGGGATCTCACTGCAGCCGGGCAGGGATTGCTCTCACAATGCCTACACCCGGGGCACCAGCCTAGAGGCCTTTCTCTCTGCTCACAGGCTGGTTCCAGAGACAGACAGGTAGGAGGAGACCACACCGTATAGCCTGTGCTTTTCCTGCTTACCGCTTACCGCTCAGCGGAAGGAGGAGGGTGCAGGGAAGGATGTGGCGTATCATGCCGTTTGATGTCCCTCTCCTGGAAAGAGGAGACACAGGGGGCTGGGAATGAATGTCCCCAGCCAAATTCCCCAGGCTCCTTCCTACTCTTTGCTTCTAATCCTCATCCACAAGAGGAAGCCTGGACTCTTTATTCTGTGGCGATAGTGGCCACTGCTCCTGCCTCTGCCTTCTAGCTTGAATTCTGCAGGCCTAGGGAGCCCCCTGTTCTGGGTAATAAAACCCTTGTCTCAGCTTGGACCCATCCCTCAATACAGAACCCTGAGCTGAAGCTGCTTTTGGCAAAGCTTACGAATATGGTTACTTCAGTTGTCCGGTAAGGACCAACATATCTGCTGGTCCATGCCTTTATACCAGCCTCAAACCCTCCTCTGTTTCTGAATGCTCCAGGCTTTGAATAATCTGAGCTGTCCGTGTGGGAGCAGAAATGTGACAAGTCATGAAAAGGCCTCCAGTATGACACACTTCCTTCAAATTCCAGCAGGTCTTCAAAGTTCAGCTTGCTTCTTAGGTTCTGTCCTTGTCTTCTGTGTGTGGGTCTGATGCTGTTTCTGAGAGGAGGGCATCTTTTTTCTTTCCTACCCTTCATGTCTCGACCACTGGGCCAAAACCTAGTTCTTAAACAGAGCTCTTTTTTATTTCATAACCTTTTTTTCTTCATATACTGGATTTTGAGGATTTTAAAAGTTAGGACACTCTCTGTTACAAGTTAACAAATACCTTGACTCAAATTGAGAAGATATTTTATCTTTCATAATGGAAAATCGAGTGGCAGGACCCAGATTTCAGGGTTGGTTGATTCAGTGGCCCAATGATGTCATCCATCATCTGGGTACTTTTCATCTTTCTGCTCCGATGCCTCAGCACCAACTTCAACCTAAGGTTGTTGGTTCTCTAGAGGGTCATATGATGGCTACCAGCAGCAACTGGGTGACATGCAGCCTTGTTTAGAGCCACATGGGATGAAAGACTGCCTGGTTTTACACAGAAGCAGTAGGAAAACTTCTAGCAATTCACTGGTCCAAACTGGCTTAGTCATGGCCATCCGTGAACCAGTGACTGGAAAGGCAGAAGAATGGATTACCACAACTGGAATAGACAGAGGGCCTGGGGCACAGGAGTTTTGGTGAGCCAATCAGAATGCTCCCTTTCTCTGAGTTGAGTACTCCCAACATAGATCTTTCAATTTCCTTAACATGTAGTTTGTTAATTCCGCTGAGATTTCCTTTACCTCCACCAGGAATCTGATGTATCTCTATAGCTTATGGAGCCTCGTTGCTTTCTATCCACCACATGGCTGAGACTGAAACAGACAATCAGTGCTCTGTAGTTCACACCATAGTCAGCTGTCTCCCACTGGGGACACGTGGTTCCTTCCACAGAGGATGGAAGATGAGGGTTGAGATAAGCTCCACCTTCACTCTTTGAACATGGCTGGAATTCCAAAGAAAAGAAGACAAAGACCAACAGAAGTTGAGATAGTTTATATTGAATGTCCACCCATTCCCAGCTAGAATAGCCTGAAAACCAAAGAGACGCGTGTTTCTCAATGTGGGGTCTATGGACCACCAAAGTGGAGCCACAGTCCCACCAAATCTCTCATATTCTGGTTTTATTTCATTTCCCCCTTTCATTTAATTTTTGTTCCAATTTATATTTAACTTCAACTTTATACATTTTAAGTATTTTGAAGAGACTTTAAATGCTTTGTTGAAATGGTGGCAGAGTGTAAATGAAAATAAATGCTTGTGCCCATATTATGTTGTCTTAATAGTAAGTTAAACATTGTTATTCTTTTTCAAGATTGTCTTGGCTAAACTTGGTCTTTTGCATTTCCATTTATAGTTTAAAATCAGTTGTCAATTTCCACAAAAGTCTTACTTGAAACCAACATTCTACTGAGCTCTCTCTATTCCAGCAGACTTTCTCTTTGACACAACATCACAGACAGGCGGGTATGACCAGCATTCCACCTGATGCCCTTCATATAACCCATTCACGAGAAGAAGGCTCTTTCTCTGGGACAGGTCACCACAGAGCAGGCTTGGGTCAGGAGTAGAGCAGGTCCAGCCAGGTTTTATTGGGGCAGCTAACCAGGAACAACCCCAGAGGTGTAATGAATTCATGCTTTTACAAAAAACAAGTATGACACCTCAGTAGTGTCCTTCCGTAGCTACACTCAGAGTTCAAATGTAAGAAGGGGATCAGAAAACAGTTAAAAAGGCAACAAAGCAAAGGCCCCCTCGAGAGGGGTAGTCAAGGACATGGAGCTAGCTCTGCTCCCCAACCCCGTCCCAATGCACTGACCTCCTGTGTAGTCACTGCAGGAGGTGGAGCCCCCAGCTGAGCAGCAGCACCAACCCTAGCTCCATGGGTAGCACCAACTCCCACCATAGTTGGGGGACACCTTGTTCCAGAGGGTCAGGAAGCTCCAGAACCTTATGTTCTCCCTGGGGTTGGAGGCCATTGATAAAACTTCTAACTTCAAGCCTTTATGGCTGCAAGTGAAGGCCAAGATGTGCATAGCCATTATGGGGAGCTCAGCAATGGGAGATAGCATCAGTCTTAATTCTGTCTAATCCCTTTGAAGGCCAGTCACAGGGCCGCACTGGCAGGTTGTCATTGTGACAGGAGGATTTTCAATGGATGTAATCCTTGAGATTGATCATTCTGAGACTGCCCCAGTTTCTCGATAAGCTCATACAGAAAAGCATCCAAAAAAGAGGCCCCCCAAAGAGACATCCTGCTTGAGACATTTCTTGTCTTGCATTGGTGATGGTAGTGTTGATGGTGGCAGTGTGCAGAGCACTGAAGCTAGGAGGCCTATTGTCTGCTTCACTTGCATCTTATTGAAATCATATTGGAATTATAGGCTAATTGGGGACAGTTTACATTTTAACAATATTTAGTCTTCAAATCCATGAACATGGTATACCTTTGCATCTATTTTGGCTTTAAATTCTCTCAGCAAATGTTTTGTGATTTTCAGTGCAGTGTTCTTGTACAACTTTTATTAGCTTTGTCTTTATTATTGATAGTTTTTTTTAAATGTTTTATTTATTTTTGAGAGACAGAGAGACAGAGTGTGAGACAGGAAAGGCAGAAAGAGAGAGGGAGACACAGAATCCAAAGCAGGCTCCAGGCTCTGAGCTGTCAGCACAGACAGCTGCTCGAACAGCGGGGCTCGAACTCACAAACTGCGAGATCATGACCTGAGCCGAAGTCGGCCGCTTAACTGACTGAGCCACCCAGGCGCCCCTACTGATAGTTTTTGATGCTTTTGGAAATGATATTGTTTTCTCCTTTTACTCAATACTTGTTCGTTGCAAGTATGTAGAAATACTATTTATTTTTGCATATTGATCTTGAGTCCAATTACCTTGCTAATTATTAATTAATTCCAAAAGTTTGCCTATACATTCTCATAGATTTTCTAAATACACAATCATTTGCAAATTATAATCGTTCTATTTCTTCCGTTTTAGGTTTATTTAAAAAATTTATTTTCCTCACTGTATTACATTGGCTAAAATTTCCAGTAAGTGTTAAATAGAAATGGTGACAGTGCACATCTTTATCTTATTCTCACATTGAGTGGGCATGTATATAATATTTCACCTTTAAAGATGAAGTTAGGCATAGTTGTTGGTTTTTAACTTTTTCAAGGTTTTTGGTATATATCCTTTATTAGAGTAAGAAAGCTACTTTCTGTTTTTAGTTTTTTGAGAGTTAAAATATGACAGACATTTAATTTTATCAAATGTTCTTGCTGGGTCCATTGAAATTACTATATGGCTTTCTCCTTTGTTTTGTGAATGTGGTGATACACACTCCTTGAATTTTAAATGTTAAAGAATTCTTACATTCTTACAAGAAGTCCTGCTAATTGTGGTGTTTGTATTATCGTGTTATATTATCCTTTTTACCTATTGCTGGATTCAATTTGCTAATGTTCCGTAGAAGTTTTTCCATCTGTATCCATGAGAGATAGTGACCCATGCTTTTCATTTTTGTAATGTCTTTGTCAGGTTTTTGTATCAAGATTATGCTGTCCTACTATACAGCAAGTTGGGCTGTGTTCCTTTTTTCCTTATTCACTGACAGAATTTGTGTAGGATTGCTAATATCTTTCTTTAAATGTATGTTTTAAAGAATTCACAAGGGAAGCGTCTGGGCCTAGACTTTTTTGTTTGCTTGGTTTTTTGTTTTTGTTTGTTTGGATTTGTGGGGTGGAAGGGCATCTTGAAATCTTGATGTCATTCTCTCATTGTATCTTTTTCTTTAGGATGTTATCAATAGTACAGAACAAGAAGACTTCCCATGAGACTGTTTGAATCACCTCAAGGAAAATAAGGTGGAGATAGCAAATGCAATAACAAAGTCATTTCCTTTCCTTGAAAACCTCAGAGACTACTCCTTTATTAGCAAAAGAATCTACAATGTAAGTGAAGTATATTATATTTCCTCATGATAACCCAGTCCCACATTAATTTATGTGTAGCATCCTGGATTCAAAATTTAGTGTGTCACTAACTGGCCTGGCTGATGGCCCTTCCATACTTTTCATGAGAAGACCTTTTTAAGTTAGTTAATCCTCTTATAAGGTCAAGGGTGACAGGGCAAGCAGACATCACTAAAGATACTTCTGTTCTGATTGAAGCCCTTGTTTTCTGTGGGACTTGTTGTGGTGGGGTGGATGGTAATGGTCACATGGCTGAGTTGAAATTGATAGCTTTGTAAATGTATACCAATTTATACAATATAACAAAATTAAATGAAATTAAAATAATCAAGAGTATTGGGGCGGTATTCCATTATAAAATCCACTATGTCAAATGAAATCCCCAGGGATTTTGTGCTATTATAAATCAATTTTTTCTACCTTGGTGTTGTGTCCTTTGAAGGTCTATGTTTTATTTATTTATTTTTTGAGTTTTTAATGTTTATTTATATTTGAGAGACAGAGAGAGAGTGTGTGTATGAGTAGGGGAGGGGCAGAGAGAGACACAGAATCTGGAACGGGCTCCAGGCTCTAAACTGTCAGCACAGAGCCTAACGCGGGGCTCGAACCCACAAACTGTGAGATCATGACCTGAGCTGAAGTCGAACACTCAACTCACTGAGCCACCCAGGTGGCCCTGAAGGTCTATATTTTATAAGGTGGTTCTGGAATCTTGGCATTCAAGTAAATTTGATCAGTGGGTCCTCCCGGGGAAGTGATGGAGGAGCTATCTGTGCACCTTGTGGTTGCACAGTCTGCCTCAACGTCCTCACAGTAACCTCACGACCATCTCCTACTTCCTGGAGCCCTTTCAGGACTTCTTACATCTGGAGGGTGGGCAGTGGTTTCTGTACAGCCAACAGAATTGCTATAAGATCCATTCTTGAAATAGCCTACATAGGATGAAAGTCAAGAAGAAGGGTTCATTTGTTATTTTAAGCAGTTGATCAAATATTCAGGAAGTCCAAAAATATTACATGAAAAATAATAGTCTATCTACACTAAGAAAATAGAATGAATGTTCTATACAATCACTTCCTAGATATCTTTTTAACTTTGAAACTATTATTTTCTATTCTTTTCCCATTGCACTTTTTTTAAATTTTTATTTAAAAATTTTTTTGAACGTTTATTCATTTTTGAGAGACACAGAGAGACAGAGTGTGAGCGAGAGAGAGGCAGAGAGAGAGAGAGGGAGACACAGAATCTGAAGCAGGCTCCAGGCTCTAAGTTGTCAGCACAGAGCCTGATGTGTAGGTCAAACCCATGAAATGTGAGATCATGATCTGAGCTGAAGTCGGACACTTAACTGACTGAGCCACCAAGGCGCCCCTCCATTGTACTTTTTTTTTAAAGCATTGTCAAGAATCCTATAGAAAGTTGGTTTCTACAGAGAAGGTGGTATATAATATCCTCTGCTACATCGAGAACACATTTCGCAGGTCACTTCTACAACTCCTATTCAGCAGGGTTCGTCTGAAGGAGTATCCCGATTTAATTCATGTTCATAGAATCTTCAAAAATGGTAATCAATTCTCTCCCCTCCCTTTTGGGGTCCAGGTCTACTTCTCATTGATTCGTTCACTCATTTGCTCATTTAACAAGTATTCATGAAATGTCCTGGGACCTGTGCTCATCAGTGTGATTGAATAACTGTTAATAAAAACCAATGTGCTCTCTGGTATCATCATTAAAATGATCAGTCAGATGAATACTCTGCTAGGGACTAATTTAGGTTTAATTACATCTTTTTTTTTCTTCTTATTCTTTCATTCTTCTGGGAATGTGTGATTTATTCTTTGTCATGGGTGCCAGATAAAGAGGAAGTATTCCTGGACAACTTGTGACATTTTTCTAAGATGACCAGATTGTCACTGATTCATGCAGAAAACTTTATCTGAGATCTCTGACAAGAAGTGTGCTCTCCAAATAAAAATTGAAAAGTCACAAGAGCCCATCCAGCCTAGAGGGCCAGCATGTGGAAAGGCATGGGTGCAACGAAGGAAGGCTGATTCTGTACATGATGGTCGAAGGCAGACTGTGCAGTTTCCGACAGCCTAAACCGAGGAATTGGAATTTTATTTTCATAATAACAAGGAAGTACCAGCAATTCTTAAGCAAGGGGAAGAAATAAAAAGAAGCTAAAATATATGGAAATTAATTTGTGAAAATAGTACATTGATTAAAATAAGAACAATATAATTTCCGTACTAATATCTGAGTTAGAGAAAGGAATAGAGAGAATCAAACTCCTGGGCACAAATTTCAAGTCAATAAGTTTTTTTTTTTTTTTTTTTTTTTTTTATTTTTTTTTTTTGTTATAATAGTTTATTTTCAAATTGGTTTACATATAACACCCAGTGTTCATCCCAACATGTGCCCTTTTTAATGCCCATCACCCCCTCTCCCCCCTCCCTCATCCCCCTTACCCTCAGTTTTTTCTTAGTCTTTGAGAGTCTCTTATGTTTTATCTCCCTCCCTCTCTGTGTCTTTTTTTTCTTTCCCCTCTTCCCCTCCCCCTGGTTTTTGCTTAGTTTCACAAAGTCCACCTATTCGTGGAAACATATGGTATCTGTCTTTTTCTGACTGACTTATTTCACTTAACATAATACCCTCCAGTTCCATCCATCTTGCTACACATGGCCAGATTTCATTTTTTCTCATTGCCACGTAGTAGTCCATTGTATATAAGTACCATAACTTCTTTATCCATTCGTCAGTTGATGGGCACTTGGTCTCTTTCCATGATTTGGCTATTGTCGAAAGTGCTGCTATGAACATTGGGGTACACGTGCTCCTATGCATCAGCATTCCTGTGTCTCTTGGGTAGATTCCTAGCAGGGCTATTGCTGGGTCATAGGGTAGCTCTATTTTCATTTTTTTGAGGAACCTCCACACCGTTTTCCAGAGTGGCTGCACCAGTTTGCATTCCCACCAACAGTGTAGGAGGGTGCCTACTTCTCCACATCCTCGCCAGCATCTATAGTTTCCTGATTTGTTCATTTTAGCCACTCTGACTGGTGTGAGGTGGTATCTCAGTGTAGTTTTGATTTGTATTTCCCTGATGATGAGTGACATTGAGCATCGTTTCATGTGTCTGTTGGCCATCTGAATGTCCCCTTTGGAGAAGTGTCTATTCATATCTTCCGCCCATTTCTTCACTGGGTTGTTTGTTTTTCGGGTTTGGAGTTTGGTAAGTTCTTTATAAATTTTAGATATTAGTCCTTTATCCGATATGTCATTTGCGATGATCTTTTCCCATTCCGTTGGTTGCCTATTCGTTTTGTTGGTTGTTTCTTTTGCCGTGCAGAAGCTTTTTATCTTGATGAGGTCCCAATAGTTCATCTTTGCTTTTAATTCTCTTGCCTTTGGAGACGTGTCGAGTAAGAAATTGGTGCGTCTTAGGTCAAAGAGGCTTTTTCCTGTTTTCTCCTCTAGGATTTTGACGGTTTCCTGCCTCACAGTCAGATCTTTTATCCATTTAGAATTTATTTTTGTGAGTGGTGTAAGAAAGTGGTCTAGTTTCATTCTTTTGCATGTTGCTGTCCAATTCTCCCAGCACCATTTGTTAAAAAGGCTGTCTTTTTTCCATTGGATACATTTTCCCGCTTTGTCAAAGATTAGTTGGCCATATACTTGCGGGTCCATTTCTGAGTTTTCTATTCTATTCCATTGGTCTATGCGTCTGTTTTTGTGCCAATACCATACAGTCTTGATGACCACCGCTTTGTAGTAGAGGTTAAAGTCTGGGATTGTGATGCCTCCCGCCTTGGTTTTATTCTTCAGTATTATTTTGGCTATTCGAGGTCTTTTGTGGTTCCATACAAATTTTAGGATTGTTTGCTCTAGCTTTGAGAAGAATGCTGGTGCAATTTTGATTGGGATTGCATTGAATGTGTAGATTGCTTTGGGTAGTATTGCCATTTTGACGATATTTATTCTTCCAATCCATGAGCATGGGATGTTTTTCCATTCCCTTGTGTCTTCCTCAATTTCCTTCATAAGTTTTTTATAGTTTTCAGTGTAGAGGTCTTTCACATCTTTGGTTAGGTTTATTCCTAAGTATTTTATGGTTTTTGGTGCAATTGTGAAAGGGATTAGCTTCTTTATTTCTCTTTCTGCTGCTTCATTGTTGGTGTATAGAAATGCCACCGATTTCTGTACATTGATTTTGTATCCTGCAACTTTGCTGAAATCATGAATCAGTTCTAGTAGGCTTTTGGTGGATTCCGTCGGGTTTTCCATGTAAAGTATCATGTCATCTGCAAAAAGTGAAAGTTTGACTTCCTCCTTGCCAATCTTGATGCCTTTTATTTTGTTTTGTTGTCTGATTGCTGATGCTAAGACTTCCAGCACTATGTTAAATAGCAGTGGCGAGAGTGGACACCCCTGTCGTGTTCCTGATCTCAGGGGGAAGGCTTTCAATTTTTCCCCATTGAGGATGATATTAGCTGTGGGTTTTTCATATATGGCTTTTATGATGTTTAAGTATGTTCCTTCTATCCCGACTTTCTCGAGAGTTTTTATTAAGAAAGGATGCTGTATTTTGTCAAATGCTTTTTCTGCATCTATTGACAGGATCATATGGTTCTTATCTTTTCTTTTGTTGATGTGATGTATCACGTTGATTGATTTGCGAATATTGAACCAGCCCTGCAACCCAGGGATGAATCCTACTTGATCATGGTGGATAATTCTCTTTATATGCTGTTGGATTCGATTTGCTAGTATCTTGTTGAGAATTTTTGCATCCATATTCATCAGGGATATTGGCCTGTAATTTTCTTTCTTTGCTGGGTCTCTATCTGGTTTGGGAATCAAAGTGATGCTGGCTTCATAGAATGAGTCCGGGAGTTTTCCTTCCGTTTCAATTTTTTGGAACAGCTTGAGGAGGATAGGAATTAACTCTGTTTTAAATGTCTGGTAAAATTCCGCAGGAAAGCCATCTGGTCCAGGGCTTTTATTTACTGGGAGGTTTTTAATAACGGATTCTATTTCTTCACTAGTTATGGGTCTGTTCAAATTTTCTATTTCTTCCCGTTTGAGTTTTGGTAGCGTGTGGCTATTTAGGAAGCTGTCCATTTCTTCCAGATTGCCAAGTTTGGTGGCATATAATTTTTCATAGTATTCTCTGATGATTGCTTGTATCTCTGAGGGATTGGTTGTAATTTCTCCCTTTTCATTCACGATTTTATTTATTTGAGTTCTCTCTCTTTTCTTTTTGAGAAGCCTGGCTAGAGGTTTGTCTATTTTGTTTATTTTTTCAAAGAACCAGCTTTTGGTTTCATTGATCTGTTCCACTACCTTTTCTGTCTCCATATGGTTAATTTGAGCTCTGATCTTTGTTATTTCTCTCTTTCTGCTGGGCTTGGGTTGTTTTAGTTGATCTGCTTCTAGTTCCTTTAGGCGTGCTGTTAGAATTTGTGTTATTGATTTTTCTTGTTTCTTGAGATGGGCCTGGATTGCAATATATTTCCCTCTCAGGACTGCCTTTGCTGCATCCCAGAGCGTTTGGATTGTTGTATTTTCATTTTCATTTGTTTCCATGTATTTTTTAATTTCTTCTCTGATGGCTTGGTTGGCCCAGTCATCTTTTAGTAGGTTATTTCTTAGCCGCCATGTTCTTGGATATTTTCCAGGCTTTCTCCTGTGGTTGATTTCAAGTTTCAAAGCATTGTGGTCTGACACTGTACACGGTATGATCTCAATTCTTTTATATTTATTCAGAGCTTCCCTGTGCCCCAGAATGTGGTCTATCTTGGAAAATGTACCGTGTGCAGATGAGAAGAATGTAAATTCCTTTGCTTCTGGATGAAGGACCCTAAAGATGTCTGTGAGGCCCATCTGTCCTAATGTGTCATTCAGGGCTATTGTTTCTGCGGAGATTTTCTGTTTTGTTGATCTATCCAATGCTGAGAGTGGAGTGTTGAGATCCCCTACTATTAGGACATTTTTATCGATGAGGTTGCTAATGTTTGTAATTAGTTGTTTTACAAATTTGGGTGCCCCTGAATTCGGTGCGTAGATATTTACAATTGTTAGCTCTTCCTGCTGGATGGTCCCTGAGACTATTATATAATGTCCTTCCTCATCTCTTATTACATCGTTCATTTTAAAGTCTAATTTGTCTGATATAAGTGTGGCTACTCCGGCTTTCTTCTGACTTCCAGTAGCATGGTAGATAGTTCTCCATCCCCTCACTTTCAATCTGAAGGTGTCTTCAGGTTTAAGATGAGTTTCTTGAAGACAGCAAATAGATGGGTCTTGTTTTTTAATCCATTCTGTTATCCTTTGTCTTTTGATTGGCGCATTTAGTCCATTTACATTCAGTGTTAATATTGAAAAATATGGGCTTACAGTCACTGTATTATCTGTAAGTTTCATGTTTGTAAGGCTGTGTCTGGTAGTTTGTATTCTTTGCCTCCTTGTTTTCATAGAATGCCCCTCAGGATCTCTTGCAGTGCTGGCTTATTTGTGATAAATTCTTTCAGTTTTTGTTTGTTGGGAAAAACCTTGATCTCTCCTTCTATTCTGAATGACAGGCTAGCCGGATACAGAATTCTTGGTTGCATGTCCTTCTTGCTCATCACATTGAAGATGTCCTGCCATTCCTTTCTGGCTTGCCAAGTTTCCGTAGATAAGTCTGCTACTACCCTTATAGGTCTCCCTTTGTATGTTAGGGTTCTTTTGTCCCTAGCTGCTTTCAGGATTCTCTCCCTATCTTTGTATTTTGCCAGCTTCACTATGATGTGCCGTGCAGAAGGTCTATTCAAGTTACGTCTGAGGGGAGTTCTCTGTGCCTCTTGGATTTCCATGCCCGTTTCCTTTCTCATGTTGAGGAAGTTCTCAGCAATGATTTGTTCCAGAACCCCTTCGACTCCTTTCTCTCTCTCTTCTTCCTCTGGAACTCCTATGATACGGATATTGTTTCTTTTGACTGCATCGCTCAGCTCTCGAATTCTCCTTTCCTGTTCCTGGATCAGCTTCTCTCTCTTTTTATCTGCTTCCTCTTTTTCAATGATTTTGTCTTCTAATGCACTAACTCTTTCCTCTACCTCTTCAATCCGTGCTGTGGTTGCTTCCAGTTTCCCCTGTATTTCTTCCAATGTCTTCTTTAATTCTTCCTGACCGTTTTTAAGGTCTTTGAACTTTGCCTCGTAGGACCCCTTGCATTCATCTAAGCTTTTTTCAAGGCCAGCAATTAGTTTTATGATTAACATTCTATATTCAAGTTCTGTTATGTTGCTTATATCTCTTTTCATTAATTCTTGAGCTGTCACTGCTTCTTGTAGACTCTTTTGAGGAGAATTCTTCCGTCTCGTCATTTTGGCTGGATGTGTTATGGGTTGTTTCTTGAAGTTGCCCTGGAAAGGAAAACTGACAGACACACAGAACACAGAAATACTCAAACGTACCGACAAATGGTCCAGACAAGCAGTTCACAACAGAAAAAAATAACAAGTGACTCTCTGAGGGCAATGTCCTGAAGTAACAGCTACACGTTAAGGACAGGGTATGTAGTGTGCTGGTGGCAGAGCATATATAGACAGAATAATGACTGGTGCAGGGAGAAGAAGGAAATGGACTTTGCCCAGGTAGAGCGACTAAAGGGTTTAATCCAGACTGATAGAAATCAGAATAAGGACAGGTGCGAGGGAAAAGGAATAAAGATCGATGTCGTCTAGATGAACTTATACGGCCTGGTTATTCCAGAAAAAGGGCTAGGGAAGTAAAGAAGAGGTTGTAGGACATGTCCTCAAAGAGTGGGTTAAAAAACAAAACAAAAACAAAAAACAAAAAACAAAAAACAAAAAAAACCCAAACTAAACAAACAAACAAACAAAAAACAAAAAAACAAAAAACAAAAAGAACGAAAAAAATGATTAAGCCAGTCAGTACCCTGGATGACCAGCTCAGGGATGGGGATCGGTAGGAATGAGAAAGGGAGGGATAAATTTAAAAAGAAGAAATGACTGGCGTTACTCCAGGCAGCAATCTCCACTTGGATCAGTCGCTCCTGCTGATAGTTTGGGAGGGGCGTGGTTTAGTGTAGGCGGGTCCGGCCTCCACTGCTGCAGGGATGGCTTCTGGGGTGACTTCCTGGCTTGTGAGACAACAATGGCGTCTCTCCAGACCCCCGCCCCCAGTCCTGGAGGCTTTATTCGCTCCTTTATTTCTGTTCTCTCTCCACCGCCCACGCCAGCCTAGTGTGGTTTACTGGAGCCGCGCCTGGGGCTGCCTGGGTGCCTGCTGCCTATCCCGGCAGGGTGCGTGCCCGGAGGCGCTGGGCGAGGGTGGCGCGGTGGCGCGGCCCTCTGCTACCCCCCGATTTGGCTATAACTGTGCGGGGGTTAGAGGTGCTCCGCAGGAGCCGCCGCCTGAGTCCCCCCTGCCTGTCCCGGCAGCGCGCGCGCCCCGGAGGCGCTGGGCGAGGGTGGCGCGGTGGTGCGGCCGTCTGCCACCCCCCGATTTCGTTATAATTGTGCCGGGGTTAGAGGTGCTCCGCAGGCGGCGCCGCCTGCGTCCCCGCTGCCAGTCCCTCCCGCGCGCGTCCCAGTGGCTCAGGACGAGGTTGGTGCGGTCCCAGCAGCGCGCGGGGATTGCTGCTGTTTGCCACTGAACTTCTCTTCAAAAGCCCTGCATTTAGGGGCTGGATGGTCGCAGTCTCACCCGCTCTGGCCCTCTCGTTCAGATGTTGTTCGGTCGGCACTTTCCCAGCTATCTCCGAAGACGCTCACCCTCCCCTCAGCTCAACTTCCCGAGTTCGAGTTCGTTTTATCCGACCCAGATTAAACTCACAGTTCAGTTGGGCCGTGTCTGTGTTCGCCTTAGTTTCTTGTCAGCTCTAGCACCTTTTCCCCCCGATTTTTGTAGTTGAGAGAGAGACAATGGTTTCAGTCGTCCCCCTTTAAAGGGCAAGCGAAATACTGGAGCCCCCTACTCCTCCGCCATGTTGCCTCCCATCCAAGTCAATAAGTTTTAAAAGTTTTTTTTTTGAAATAAATTTACATACCTTAAGTCAATATATTTGTAACCAGGATGTCCGGGCCATAGGAACAAAGGGAATGGCCGTTACCTGCCAACTGCCTGCATTTCGGGGTCTCTGATCCTCTCCATGGACTGCAGGGACTTTTTTCCAGGTTCACTGTCCACATCACACGTTAGGTTCCAGGACTCCCCGAGCTGGGGTGACCCGCGCCTACACTCTCTGCTGCCCACCTGTCCCTGTGGAGGTGGCAGCTGCCACCTCCCGAACCCCGTTGTCCTCTGAAGCTGTGGGTCAGTGACCCAAAGTCAAGAATCTGGGGGCTGTGGCCTAGGTGCGGCACCCTCTCCTGCTGCCCAGTCCCCACCTTCATCTGGCACTCAGAGGCCTCTGGGCCTCCATGGGACCCTCCATGCACAGGCCCCCTCCACCTTTCCCTTTGTTCTCTCTATCTTCCACCTGGTTTTGCCAGGATCTGAAGCCAGGTCCTGGGATGACAAAGCACCCATGGCTCCCACTATCCAGTGGAACTCACTCCCGCTGGCGCTGCCCCAGGAGGAGCTCCTGTCATCAGCCCTGGGGCACCGGGTCCCTTCCTCCCTAGACTCCCCACAGACACCCCTACCCCAGGCTTCCTGTTCGATTTCCTTCCTCCCACGTGTGCTGGGTCACCTGCAGGCAGGGGCCCTGGGCTGGAGTCCCAGCCTCCCAGGCCCCTGGGGCGGGCATCTGGGGTCATCCTCCAGTGCTGCAATCTGCTCTGTGCTCAGAGCTGCAGAGTGTCCTTTGTTCCTGGAATCTGGGCCCCTGGAAGGTCTGTCTCGGTTCCTGCTGGTGTCCTCTGCTTTGTGTCTTTGGGAAGCCCCCACCCTCCCTGCCCCCACCCTTCTCTTGTCTAGCAGCATCTTTAAAGCAGCTGGGCTTTCTCTTTCATACTCAGGGATCTCTCCATGAGCCTAGCTCTTCTGAAGAAATCCTCTGTTCCTTTGAACAGTTCACAGAGACATTCCACTTACAGAATTTATATTGAGATAAGCTTTCTCTACTCTCTGGTCATCTTGTAATTACTGTTTATAACTTTCCCACTGCTCCACAATCCTTAAGCCTGACAAGCTTATCACTTATAAGATGTGTGCATGTGTGTGTGCGCGTGTGTGTATGTGTGTTTTCTCTTCGATATCCCAGGGAAAGGAACAAGCAACACCAGGTCAGGAGCACTAAGATTAACTAACCCAGGGTCCAGAAGTTCCCGCTGAAGTACATGGATTCTTGGGGAGTTGAAATATGTAACTGTGAGGTGGTATCCCCGATCACTTGGCTGCAACCACTAATTAGTTTTTCCCCGGTTCAGTAATGGAAGACAAATATTTCCCCCAGGAAAGTGAGAGAGAAGAGACACAAAAAAATACCCAGCACCAGCCAAGTCGTGAACAAGGTAATTAAATTATGACAGAATACATATATATTTGCTTCCTGGCTACAAAGAGGACAGGGCTCAGAAAGGGTAACTGTGATGCTGGAGAAAGGAATCCAGAAGGACATGGGGCAGGTAGATGAGTGTGGCTTTGTATCAATTCCAAAATGGCATGACTCTGTTTGGAATCCAAGACAGCAAAAGATGGCAAAGAGTGGTTTTCTGCCCAGTAACCTGGAGGGTGGAATAAGAATCTAACTGTGAATTATGAGTTTCTAGAGCTGACCTTGAGGGTGAAGCTGTGAAGGGCTAAGGACCCTGGGCCCATGGTCAACGTCAAAGAGGAGACCCTTGGTGATGGCAGAAGGGACTAATCTCAATATGAGAGATGTTGTTGAAGAGCCCAGATATTCAAGGAGAAGCAGTCACATAGAGAGAGATGAGAGGAAGTGGTAGAAAGGTGGAGGGGAGGATGTGGGCACTTTGAGAGAGAGAAGGAGGGGAAATGAAAGACAGAGAAAAAAGGGTTAAAATACACAATAGAATTAACCATGTCATTAATATCTCACTGGTTGACAGTTTGCTCTGGCAGTTGTGGGTTTAAGCTCAGGCTGCCACTGGCCGTTAACGTTGTTTATGTGCCCATTTTGCAGATAACGAAACTGAAATCTAGAGACCATGTGTGTAGTTGGCTTGGAGTCAGATGAGCAAGGATGAACCCAGGCATTCTGAACCCAGAGCCTGTGTGTGTGTGTATGTGTGCCTGTTAATTATTAAAATGTTTTTATTTATTTTTGAGAGAGAGAGACAGAGTGTGAGCAGGGGAGGGGCAGAGAGGGGGAGAGACATAGAAGCTGAAGCAGGCTCCAGGCCCTGACCTGTCAGCATAGAGCCTGACACAGGGCTCAAACTCACAGATGGCAAGACCATGACCTGAGCTGAAGTTGGACGCTTAACTGACTGAGCCACCTAGGTGCCCCCATGTGTGTGTTTTAATGGAGGTAAAATTCACATAACATAGTGAATATGTTAATAGTTTAAAATAGTTAATTTTAAAGTGTAGAGTTTAGTGACATTTGGTGAACTGATAATGCTGTGCAACCATCACCTCCATCTAGTTCCAAAGTCTTTCAGTCATCTCCAAAGGCAACCCAATTTTACTCCTCATTCCCATCTTCCCACTGCCAGGAGCCATTGATGTAACTAAATGGTGTATCTTTTCATGTCTGTGTGTTGAGTGGGGGAAATCAGGAAGATGGAGAGAACAAGAAGAGAGCCTGACATGGAAGGTGGGAAGATGCAGAGGAAGAGAGCTGGGAAGGAAAATGGAGCGAGCAGGGACTGAGCAGAGCGTGTCGCAAGAGGGAAGAGCAAGACAGAAACCCAAGGAGACAGAAGACAATGAAATCCAGATGCAGAAATCTTTCCCAAGGATAGAAGTAGCAGTGCTTGGATGTTGGATCCTGATGGAAAAGTGAGGGAGTGAGGTCTGATGGAAAGAGGCAGAGCAGTACTTGGTTGGATTTTGAGTGGAGTCTTGGAGCAGGAAGAGTATTTCTTCACAAGGAGCAGCTCACCTTTTTCTCCAACCTCAGAGCTCAGTGTGGTCACAGTTTGTTCCCTGGCCACTGGCTCTGATTTCTCTTTTCCTTTTCTCTCTCTTCAGTGCCTGGTGAATCCAAAGTTTTAGGAATGAAGAAGGAGAGGAGGTCAGAGAAGGTGTATGGCCGCTGGATGGTGAACAAGGTAACTATGACTGAATCCCATATTTTAAATAACCAGTTACCTGGATGGCTCATTATGTGGAAGGGGGAGCAGCCATATACTTGAGTCCAATCTCTGGCCACTTTCTAAGGTGTGAGGGAGGCATGCATGTGGGGTGAGACCTGTGGAAGGCCTAGGGGATGAAATTTTTTTAATGTTCATTTTTTTATTTTGAGGGAGGAGGGAAGGAGAGAGAGAGAGAGAGAGAGAGAGAGAGAGAGAGAGAGAGAGAGAGAACCCCAAGTAGGCTCCATGCTCAGCACCGAGCCTGATGTGGGGCTGGATCTCATGATTGACCATGAGGTCAAGATCTGAGTTGAGGGGCTCCTGGGTGGCTCAGTTGGTTAAGCATCACTCTTGGTTTCAGCTCATGTCATGATCTCATGGTTCGTGAGTTCAAGTCCCACATGGGGCTCTGTGCTCAGCGCAGAGCTTGCTTGGGATTTTCAACCTCTCCCTTGCTCTCTGCCCCTCCCCCGCTTTCATGTGTGTGTGAGAGAACGTGTGTGCTCTCTCTCTCTTTCTCTCTCTCTCAAAATAAATAAATAAACTTAAAAAAAAAGACTTGAGCAGAAATCAGGGGTCAGATGCCTAACCCAATGAGTCCTGGGGTGAGGGTGGGGATGAAATTTAAAGAGAACCCAAGAGTAAGTGCCTCCTTAAATTTGGCACCTTAGGCCTCGTGTTTGCCTACCCTAGCCCTGCCCTGGAGGCAAGTGGGAAGGGGGAACTAAAGTTCTCAGTGGAAGAAGGTGTGCTGTGTGGAGGTGAGTATAAAAAGACAGATAGATTGGGTCCTCCAGTAGGAATTATAGGAGCAAGTGCAGTTTTACTGAAACGGACATGGAATTCAAACTTCTCCCAGTTGGCAGAGGTTTGACAGGGAAAGAACTTTATCCTACTTGTCAGAAGCTGTCACAGGAACTGGAAATAATGTGTGTGATGGTCAGATGGACCAGTAAGCGGGATCGCTGTGGAAGACCCTAGAGGGAGAGGTGGAAAAGGGGCTCTGAGGTCTGGTCAAAGCCCAGTGAGAGACCTGGAATGATGGAGGGACCCAAACTTTGAGACGAGGACAATACACAGGAGAAGAATTGGGAGTGTGGATGGTGAGCCTAAGAGTAAACAGAGATGTGAGGGACACAGCAGAGAGGAGACCAACTGACAGTTCACACCAGACACAGGGGCAAAGATTATATGGAGAGAGAAACATAGGGGACAAAGTAAATACCAAGGGAAGAGAAAGTAGGGGAAGGATGCAGAGAAACCCTGAAGACAGAATGTTCAATGGGAGTGAATGAAACGTTGCTGGAGGTTGGTGAGGCAGGGAAAGAGGAGACACGATGGGGTGTTGGGGGGAGGTCACTGCATAGAAGCTTCTGCTAGCCCTGCCCATAACAGTAAGTTTTCAGAACCCTAAACACTGGACACATGTTTTGGGAAACATTACATTACTGATGTGTTTGTATGGAAAGTTCTGCAGAAACGATTCTAAGAAGTATTATTTATGTAGACATGTATTAAACTACCTTTGTGGAAAAGAACACAGGAATAAAAACAAAATTTAGCCAAGATCATTTTCAGTGAGTGAATGAGAATAGCAGCTTAAGAGAAAAGAGGAAAAACAAAAAGACAGAATTCAGGGTAAAAAGGAAAGCCCTTGAGAGATGGAGAGGGAAGGACACAGAGGTACGGACATACCTCTCAGGTGGACTGGGGAGGAAGGGGGACAAGGGTGGACAAAGGAGACAGCTGAGGGGTCTTTATGAACTGTTATACATCCCAGGGGCAGAGCTATCCAGATACAAAAATCTAGTACAATCTTGTGTTGTGGGCCTGGTGGATATGCAGAAGACAATCTCAACTTGTCGCCCCAAAATTAACCAAGAGGGCCAGCCAGCAAGTACAGCGTATGAAGTAATCAGTAAGGCTGGCTGAGGGGGTCTGATGTGGGGATGCTGGGTGTGTCACAGCGACAGTGTCACGAGGCAGCCCAAGGACGCAGGAGAGGGAGACTGGTGCACAGTGAATGGGGCTCTTGCCCAACAGAGGAAAGTTGGGGGTGGAGTGGGAATGTACTGAAAAGCGGGTTCTACTGGGATGTGTAGAGCAAGATGGCAAGAGCAGGTGAGGAGACAAAAGACACATCAGGTCGTCAGAGGCAGAAATGGAAAGCCCTGAAGAGAAAACACCTTGAGGCTGAGAGGAGAATAAGGAAATGTAAGAAAGAGAGGCAGAGGTGGGGAAATGGGGTAAGCTGGAAGGGGGGAAAAGAGTGGGTGGTCAGAAAAAGGGGAGCAAGGCGAACAAAGCTGGTTGCTGTGGCCACCCGTCCTTACACGGGGTCCAGTGAGAGTGGCTGGGGCACCATTAACCTGCAGGGCACTGGATTCCCTGAGGAGACGGCACCATCTGGAGCAGGGACATTCCTGCCCAGAAGTCACCCAAGCAGCCAGGTTTTTCCTGGTGTCCCCTTATTACGGGATTTCCTGCTGGTTCCTTGGCCCCACGTTGAAACCCCTAAGTGGTTTTGTTTCTTTGTGCAGTGGTCAGCGGTGAGGAGGAAGAGCTCCCTAAGCTCTGAGCTCAGCATGGTGCCGTGGACCGGATGAGAGGGGTGAGGACTGCTGGCTTGGGGTTTCAGACCCTCAGGCATCTGAAGTCAGAATTCCTGCTTCCTAATGCACTGTACTTGAGTGCACTCTATAGCCAATGGTCCTGTCCACCCTGGAAACACATTCTCTATATTTACCTCATGTGCCATTTTGGGAAATGTGGAAGACAAGGCCCTATTCATTGACTATGTGTGTTCGTATATAAATGTTAGAGTAGAAACAAACTAGTGTATCTCTGTTTGTTTTTTCTTTCACATGATCATGCTCGTCGTGGTATAACAAAAACTCTGTGTTTGGTCTTTTTCCCTAGTTCCTGGCACGGAGCTCCCCAAAGCCTTGGAATTTCCTGAGTGGTAAGAGTGTCTTTCTGACAATTAGAGGGTTAGAACTTTCAGCTCCATCCCTCGACCTCTGGGGAAAAAAGAGGTGGGGCTTTAAGTTCAATCACCAATGACCAATGATTTAACCAATCATGCTTATATAATGAAACCTTGATAAAAACCCTTGAACAGTGAGGTCAGGAGCCCCTAACTTGGTAAATATACGGATGTGCTGGGAGGATTGATTGCATGATGGAGAGGACATGGGAGCTCTGGCACTTCCCACCCCCATACTCCGCCCTATGCATCTCTTCCGTTTGGTTGTTCTTGAGTTGTATTCTTCATAACAGGACCGTAATCATAAGTAGAACACTTTCCTGAGTTGTCTGAGTCCTTCTCGCAAATTTCTTAACCTAAGGGGGCATCTTGGGAACCCCCAAATTTATAATTTGGGAGCAGAAACATAGGTATTGGAGACCCCATTTGTAGCTGGTGTCTGAAATGGGGTAGTCACGTAACACCGAGCCCTTCCTCTGCATGGTCTGTGTGAACTCTGGGCAGTTAGTGTCAGAACGGGATTGAATTGCTCAACACCTTGGTGGTGACGAGCTGGAGAACTGACTGGTGTTGTAATGACCTAGCTCTCATTGGAAAAGACACTGCACAGTTGGTGTCAGAAAAAGCCACACACACACAACTATTCATACCAATGTCTTCAATTTAGGTATTGATTTCTGCCTTAACTAACTCCTTTCATCTGTAGATCATAAAGAAGGGAAGTAATTTTTTATTGCTTTGATACACATATTGTTATTGGAAACTTGGAAAGCTCTAGAAAGCCCAAAAAAGTCTTTTTTGACAGGGTTTCTCCAGCATGCCATTAGCTTATGCTCAAAGTTTTCCAAAAATAATTTTGGAAATAATATCTCGTAATTCTCAAACATCAGTAAGGAATAGGCAGAATAACTATTATTATCTTTGTTTTATAGATGAGGCAACTTTAGCACATAAGTGTTCAAGAACCATTTCCAAAGTCAGATGGAGAGTTAAAGACAGAGCCAGGGCCATTGTCCTAGATGATCTGATCTCAATTCAGCAGATGTGTTGTTCCCTTTAGAAGGAAGAAAGGGGGAAAAGCAATCAGACACATCTGCAAGTGTTAGTTGTTACAGGATTTCTAACTTTTATCAAGCAGTTACTGTTTCTTTTCCATGTATTTTATGGACAAAATTAATTTGAAAATATACACCATGTATGATAGCAAATAAGATAACTTAATGTCAAAATGCACATTTTTTCCAACAAAAAAGATTCATTTTAATTGTTCTCTATATTTTCATAAGGAAAAACTAAATTTATTTTTTTTACCATCTGTTTTTAACAGATGTGTATTTTCTTGAGCACCAGAAGTCTATTTTTTACTCATGGAAACAGGTTCTGGGTTGGCAAGGGGGTTTGAGTAGGACTGGGGGCAAGGAGGGAGGGAGAAAGGCTCGGATCCACACACTCATTCTGGGATCCATATTCCAGCGTTACCCTGGTCAAGAAATAGAGGCAGAGGAAATATGTAGGGATTAGTTAGAAGGATAAGAAACGGAAAAGTGAGGCATTAGGAAAGGCAGAGCAAGATATAGCAAAACTACCCAACTTCAGGGAATTTTCTCAGCTACTGGTGAAGGTGACAAAAACAGGGTTAACCAAAACCAAGGGGATCTGTTGAATTCAAAGAGCAGACTGGAGTGCCAGGAGTTTTGTGATCTTCCCTGGTCTTTCTCATAGTTTTCTTAAGGAATTTCCTTTTATGTTGGCTCCTTGGCTACACACTGTGTTTCTGATTGCTCTGTGTGCACAGCAGCAGTGCCGGGAGAGGAGACCAGGAGCCTCCAGGTCACTGCCTGGAATCATCAGCAAGAAATTCAAAGGGACTCTGGAGTGTTAAGAAAAGAGAATTATATAGTTGGTAAAAAAGAATGTCCAAGTAATATTGTTAAATTAGGTGTACAGCTGGTTAATTTCTAGAGAGGAATAAAGGAATATCACCTTTGCAGTTAACTTCTCTACCAGTCTATGAAGTTAGAGTAGTGTATTAATTTCTGCAGTTCACCTCTAACCTTACCAGGCTATTAACTGTCTGAGCCTTTATAAGTTGTAAGTTGTTAATCAAATATATTATAATATTCCCTCAGAGTGGCAGATTGAGGTCAGTCAGGCAATTAAGAAAAATTATCCACACTTGACAATAAGACAATAAGGCAAAAGGATACATGTCCTGATTTGTTATTCCCTACTAATTAGAACTTGACTTTGTGAGGTTACATGTTAATTCATAGATTTTTGTCCAGTAGAGATGCACATTATTTGCCTGGTAGAGAAGATAATACCAAAGATTACGGGTTTATTGCCTTGTAGGATATTAACCAGTTTGAGGTCTAATTTAGGAAACTTGTTTCAGCCAGCATGCCATTACCGGCCAACTTTATAAACCTCCGTTCTTTGGATTCTATGTTGGGGAGCCACACACATTGCAATTAATAAGGAAACTCATTCATTTATTCAGAGAACATCAGTGACAACGATTTGAAAACAAATGTTGGAAAAGAGAGCCAGGAAGCTTCTAGGTCACCATCAAAAATTGTGGGGCTCCTGGGTGGCTGAGTTGTTTGAGTGTCTGACTCTTGGTATCGGCTCAGGTCATGATCTCACAGTTCGTGGGTTCAAGTCACATGGGTTTGAGAGCTCGGAGCCTGCTTGGGATTCTCTCTCTCTCTCTCTCTCTCTCTCTCTGTGTCCTTCCCCCACTCATGCAAGGTCTCTCTCTCTCTCTCTCTCTCTCTTTCAAAATAAATAAGTAAACTTTAAAAAGTTGTGTCAGATATGGCATGCAAGTCTTGGGTTTGAGGATCTTAGGAATCTGAATTCAGAGCTACTTTTTCTGATGCATTTTACTCTGAGCACCCAAACAGATGAAAATGAATTAATTATATTAAAACCCCATTCTCTGCATTTCTTTTTCCTACTACATGTGCAAAGACATAAGAAATCATTATAAATTCATATTTAACAGTATGGGCATTGTTGACTGAATAGATGTACTCATATTTTGATGCTGTAGAAACATGTTCATAAAATGAGAGCTTTGTGATTAGCTATTGTCATGCCTATTAATACTGAAGTCTGGAATTTATAGTGTTTCCACCCATTCTCTTCTACCTCTTTATCTTTCGTGGAGCACAGAATGCTAAGTACTCCTCTCCTGGGTAATAATACTATTATCATTTGGTCAAAAACCTAGAAAATCTCAGAAGTCCTGCTATCAAATTACTGTCAGAAAGAAAGGAGTCAAACAGTCACAGACAAAGTCAAGTTTTAGATTTTGATGGAAGTACTCCAGCGAGCTGTCCCGGTTCAATAAGTTTAAAATTGCCAGGGATAAACAAGGCTGTATTTCAACAGATTTATTGACTCATTGCAACAAGGGAGAAGAACACACACCAGAGAACCATGGACATTGTTGAACAAAGATACAGATATTGTACAGTTTGGAAAGGGTGGAGTTTAAGTATAATTTATAGGATGCAGTAATTTGATAGGTTGAAACCAAGCTGGAGCTGTGTGAAGATCAGGTCTGGATTGTGAAGTGCACCCAGGGTCCTATTGTTGGAAAGCTACAAAGTTATGAAAATGTGGAATGTTGTCTTTGGAAAACCCATATTGGAAGCTGTGCCCCTGGATTGGAATCAAGATTCCATCTCTATCAAAATAACTCAGGGGCTTCTGGGTGGCTTACTTGGTTAAGTAGATGACTCTTGATTTCAGCTCAGGTCACGATCTCACTGTTCATGAGTTTGAGACCCAAGTCTGGCTCTGCTTTGACAATGTGGAGCCTGCTTGGGATTATCTCTCTCCCTCACTCTCTCTGTCCCTACTCCGCTAATTCTCTCTCTCTCTCTCTCTCTCTCTCTCTCTCTCTTTGTCTCAAAAATAAATAAATAAATATTAAAAAAACAACTTAGACCTTCCAAGCAAGGGTGAGATGCTTTTATCTTTCTTGCTCATATTATTTCAAACAAGTTTCTGATAGTATGTGGATTTTGACAACAAAGTTCCTCAGCGAGTAAGAAAGCACTAGTCATTCAAAGAAGAGTTGTTAGGACATTTTACAGCTGCAGCAAGTTCTTAGGGGAATGTTTCCCATTAAATTTGCAGCTGGCTTTCTCCGTATGTTATTCCAGCCTCATGAATGGCAGAGCAGATTTTTGCTTTCTCCAGTGAGCTAATTTCTACTTTATCAATGCCATTGAGTATGTGGTGGTTTATCAAAGGACTTTGCAAAAAAAAAAAACAAACAAGCAAACTCATTTAACTTCATCACAATCAGGAGATGTAAGGTAGAATAAATGTTGATAGCCCTGTTTTATACGTGAGGAAACCAAAGCACACACATTTAAGGTTTCCCCTTCCTTCTTCTCTTTCCACAATGCCAAATACCAAACTAAAAGAACAACTAGAGGGGCACCTGCGTGGCTCAGTCAGTTAAGTGGCCAACTCTTGATTTCGACTCAGGTCACAATCTCATGGTTCATGACTTCCAGCCCTGTATCAGGCTCTGCAGTGACAGTGTGGAGCCTGCTTAAGATTCTCTCTTTCTCTGTCCCTCCACTGCTGTCTCTTTCTTTTAAAGTAAGTAAAAGTGGAACTTAAAAAATAAAAGAACTACTAGAATTACCATCTTTGATTTCTAGGATCCAGTCCCATAGCTGTTTATTTTCTTTAGAAAAGTGGAGAGAAATAATATTCAACATGTCTCAATTCTAACTGTGAATTGGGTGAAATATCAAGATCTACCACTCTTCAATGTACAAATTACTCTTTCCTTCTCATCCTTTATAGATCTCATAGGTATTGGAAAGACTTTTATTCCTGACATACCTGTTAGAAGAGAAATGTGTGTGAATCAGAATTCTTTGTATGCAAATGAATCTTCAACAAAATTTCTATAACACATTATATCCAGTTGTTTGCTAGATCTTTCAAAACTAAGATAATACATTTTATAGAGTCCAGGTTAGCCTTTTATATTAAAGTGAGCCATCTGTTATATGAGATAGAATCTGAACATTTGTAATTGGTAAAAGAGAAGTTGTTTCTTGTTTGCAGGAGCAATCTCTATGGTATTCTAGGCCGTGAGTAAAAGGAAGAGTCTGGAGAGATTGGGTCCGGATTGGTGTCAACTCTGGTTTATAGATGAGAGGCAAAAGTGAGGGTCTCATCAATGCCAACACTCCCACACAATGCACTTCTTATTGGTTTTGTAAAGAGAATGTCGTCTTGGCTTATCTGGGTAACAAGCCATATGGCATGTCTTCAGGTCTCATTGATACACCCATGTGAACATTCTTACCTCTCTGAGCCTTCTGACCACTTCTTCAGTACTATGCTAAGGCATTTGGTGCATATTCACTTTATTTGCTAAATGCTATCCTTTTGTCTAAGCTTCAAGGAGCCAGTTCAGTCACAAACAAACAGGACCAGGTCCAGGTGCCCGTGCCAGGGCCTTATGCCCTGATCAGAGGAGAAGGCTTCTGTGTCAATGAAATCTCCTTTATCCATTTTTTAAAGTTTATTTATTTATTTTGAGAGAGAGAGAGAGAGAGAGAGAGAGAGAGAGAGAGAGAGAAAGGGGCAGAAAGAGAGAGAGAGAATCCCAAGTAGGTTCCTCGCTGACAGCCTGGCTCCTCACAAACTGTGAGATCATGACCTGAGCTGAAATCAAGAGTTGGACACTTAGCCGACTAAGCTACCTAGGCGCCCCTCCGTTATCCAGTCTTATATTCTACCCTTCCTGGTCCTACACCCTAAACACCCACTGCTACAAGTGCTTTTCCGTCTTGTTTCCAATACACATTAGCCAGCTCTTGCTGGGTCATGCTATGGCAATAAACAACCCTTGAGTTTTAGTGGCAAAGACAACAAAATTTCCTTCTTCCTTGCTCAAAGTCACAGTGGATCTGAGAGCCCTCCTGGGGTGGGGTCAAGTACCAGGTGGGGTCAATCTCTAGGCTCTGTTATCTCAAAACAAGGCCTCCATAGTCAACACAGCAGGAGAGGGTACACAGGGAATTCCCACTGCCTTTCTGTGAATCAGCTTGCAAATGACATACGCCATTTGTAATCATAATCCATTGGTCAGTGTCTTAGTCATTTAGACGTGCCTAATGCAAGGGGTTGGAAAACTTAGGGGGATATATGTGATATTTGGTGAACACTACTGTTTCTGCCACAAAATAAAACTGAGAAGCTGAAAAGAACCAATCTTAGATAATAGTGAAAGAGTGAAGCCAATTACTGATCCCCCCCCCCCGGTTTAATTAAGCAAATAAAAAGGAGGTAACATTTAAAAGGTAAATCTGGCAGCACCTGGGTGGCTCGGTTGGTTAAGTGTCTGACTTCAGCTCAGATCATAAATCGTGATCTCATGGTTTATGAGTTCGAGCCCCGCGTTGGGCTCTCTGCTTTTGGCACAGAGCCTGCTTCGGATCCTCTGTCCCCCTCTCTCTCCTCCCTTCTCCTGCTTGTTCTCTCTCTCTCTCAAAAAATAAACTTAAAAAATATTTTAAAAAAATAAAATTAAATCTAAATGAAAAATAGAACTTTACCAGGAGGCAAAGGACTAAAAATAGAATGTGTTAAGATCTTCAAGAATAAAATACTTTGCTTGGTCAGCGATGGAATTTATTGAAATTTTCTAGCTAACGGTAGCCCCGGAAACTTAATTTTCTGGCAGGATCCCTGAACTTTTTACCTGTGTAGGAGACCATTCCCCTTTCAGTCATAAAATCAGAAAAGGGAGACAGAGCTTCGGTCACATCTGTTTCTGAATCACCCATAAATAGTTTCATCAATTGCATTAAGAAACTTCTCCGACTAGGTCTACCAGGAGATGGAAAACGCATTTACTGCCTGAACCTCTACAGTCAGAGAGGCCATCATGATGTTTCAGGTCCCAAAATTAGCTGAAGGTCAGTGTTCAATAATCTTTTAAGGACATGAGAATTTTCTTTTTTTCAGAGCACTGTTACCTTGGTAAATAGACAAAGGTCTCTTTGGGAAGGGCTAGGAATCATATCAATTTTGGTTGTTACAGCCCCCATTTGTTTGAGTATCTATCAACTACTTAAGTAGACAACTAGAATTGCCTTCTTTCTGAATACAGGATCCTTATTGTGTGTAGCCACAAAATTATGTTCATGTGTCTCTGACATGATTTTAAACACTTCACATACCTAAATTAACTTAATCTTCAAAATGACCCATTCCAACAACAAAATTTCATGATTGAATGAAGTGGTATGCTGGAGAGTTACCTTTGGAACCAGCTGGAGGCAATTCCCGAGGCTGAAGTATTCCCCTGAAGGGCGTAATGCATACTCTGAACCGGCTACCAATCTTGGGTACTCTTTGTCAGGTGCTCTAGACAGAAGATGCTGGTTTTGGGAACCTGTCCAGCAAGGCTGACTGATCCAGCTGGTGAAGAAATAAGGCACCTTTTTTAGATTCAGACAGTTTGTGACTTATGTAGACAGCAAAAGCAAGAAGAGCAAAGGTGCCAGCTCCCCATGTCATTTGTCCCATGGGGTGGCACAACAAAAAGGAATGTGATGGCATTTGCAGCAGCATGATGTGCAGCACACACTCGTGTCACAGTGGAGCTGTTACAGAGCCAGCAGCTAAAGTCTAAAACAAGAGGCAGAGGCCTCACACCTCATCGGAACTTACAGGGTGAGGAGAGAATGTGTCATAACCTCTGCAAGATAAGGCAGTGAGTGGGACAAGGCCACATCCCAGCTTTTCACAAGGCTCCTATGTTCTCGTGTTCTGGAACGATTGCAGAGCAGTCTGCCAAGACTTAGACTGAGTCTGCTGCAGTTAAGTTCTGCCCACGAGGCTTATGTGGAGACATGCAAGGTCACCAGGGTGCCACGGCAGAACCACTCACCAACGGAACCAAGAATTGTCAGAGATTTCAGGGTCCAAGTGAGGAATGCTTCCATCAGCTGAACCAAATTATGATCCATGAATTGAAAATTGGCTATTCTCTGCTTCCTGATGCCACTGGGTACGAGGCAAAGAAGGACGCTATCTAGTATTCGGTAAGGTAATGGTGACCACAGTATATAAATTATAGTAGCTTCCTATAAGGAATTAATACTTGGTAATAAAATATATTAGGGGAAAAGTTCACTTTCACAATAACAAGAAAAACTATTAACTACCTGAGAGTAAAAAAAAAAAAAAAAGACAGAAAGAAAGAAGGAAAGAAAGGAACAGATAAGTCTTGTGTGGAGAGGAGAAAAGAAGGGAAAACTTACCTGAAGGACCTAATAAAAGATTCAAATAAATGGAAGCACACAAGATGATCCTTTATGGAAAGACCCAATATTTTCTATTGTAAATTTCACTCCAAATAATTCAAGCAGAGAACTTGACAGTATAATTTTATATTTTATTTAGAAAAATAAATGAGCGGAAATAGCAACAAAAAATATGTTTGGAAAAGGTGTTTGCACAGCAACAGGCAAAATGTTCACATTTTGACCTCAGCGGTTTATTATGTAGCTGCTCAAGATGGAAGGGAGGAGGAACAGGCTACTTATAAAAGAGTGGGCTCCAACCGAGAACCATTCTGGCTTCTTTCCTGAATTGTAAAGGTGTTTCTGAAAGTATTCTCAAATATGTCCTCTACTTGACTTCCCAGTCTGATGAATTTTGGGTTGTTCTGGAAAAGCAAAGACAGAGAGAAGAGTAACCATTGCTGCTGAGTTTCATATAATCCAGGCTTCATTTTAGACTATCCCACGTGTTAAGTGAGAATTAATACAGTTAAGAGTAGCTTATGTTCCCTGATAACTTGATCGTTTTTCTTTATCTGGAAGGCAGAGATGCAAAAAATAGTACTGTATTGTAGTCCAATTCTTCATCAGAAATTTATTGATTCATTTTTTTCAAAATTCTAGTTGTTTGATTTTCTCACACAGCATCTATGCCTTGCAAGACCACAATAGTACAGAAATGTTGTAGGCAGGTTCATGGTCCCCCTTTCTCCTTCACCCCTTGAGATATTCCTTGTTTACTTTTTTGATACAGCCTTAAGGAATTCGTATGTAAAGAAATCCAAGATTTTGAAATTTGAGAAGTTTGATTTGGCATCTTCCTTTAGAAAAGAGAAACACTAGTTGCCTTTTACAATGCTCTTCTAGCAGAGGAGTGGTCTGGGAGGCCTGGAGCCTGCAGGGATGCCCTTCCTGGTACCATGGCCTTGAGGGTTCTGTCTGGAAGCAGCCTCTCATGCTCTGTGTCTGGACCGCAGCCCTGAGAACCAACGGAGATAGGGAGATGTCCAGGTATGAGGGGGAGGCCCTGGTCCGCACATCCCTGAGAGCCCGGATGCCAGCGGGCAGGTGCCCAGCAGCAACAGCAAACTGTGCATGAGCAGAGTCTGTACCTCAGCACCCAGTCTCCCTCCACTGGCTCCCTTAGTCCTGCTGAGTCAGTGTGGGAACCTGGGACAAAGGAGACTTCAGGGAACACACACAGAGCTACCTAGGTCCAGGAAAACGTGCATTTCCATTTCTTCTGGAAGGAGGTCTTCAGTCTACCACTCTCTGTGGGCAAAAACTGAGTATCTAGAAGTGAATAAACTGTAAGGTCCTAAGGTCATGTTTGCAATGACACCTTCTGGCTTGTTATAATTTTGCCCGCCTTAGACCACGGGGCTTTAGAATACTTCCAGAATTTGTACTTGTGTAGGCTTGCTGCATGATAAGTGAAACGTGACATTTTCCTGAGACGATACCAGGAAAGGGAAAATGGGTTTAAGGAACAAAAAGAGGGATGCCCAGAGAGCTGCTCACCTTGTAAAATGCCCTGTGGTTCTCAAAGATGAGCCTCATGTCCCGCACGAACCCCGCCACTTGGATGTACAGTTTCATAATCAGCTTTTTCTTGATTTTGTTTAGCCACATGGTCTCTTTCAGGCCATGAGATGCCTCCTGACTCTGTTGATCAAAGTGCCAAAGGGCAGACTATTAGCACTGTTCCCAGTCTACCTGCTGTTGCATACAGACTGAAGGCTTGTGCCCACCCCCGCATGCCCCCTCCCCCATTCCTATGTTGAAATTCTAACCCCCGTTGTGATGGTGTCAGGAAGTGAGGATTTGGGAGATGATTAGATTGTGAGGGTGAGCTTCATGAATGGGATTAGTGCCCTTGTAACATGACCCCAGAAAGCTCTCTTCCTCTCTTTCTACCTTGTGAGGACCCAAAGAGAAGGCGGGAGTCTGTAAGATCACAATGGCACCCTGATCTTGGGCTTGTAGCTGAGAAATGAATGAAAATAAAAATGTGAAAACTAAACATCTGCTGTTTAAGCTGCCCTATGTGTGGTACCTTGTGACAGCAGCCTAAGTGGCCAAGGGCTGAGTAAGTTGACCCAGACATCCATTAATAAGATGAAAGATAATGACAATGGTACCCATTGGATTCATATCACAAATTTGATAATGCCGGATTTGGGCTTTGTTGCCATTACTTACATAATGAGGTTCTGAGGCAAAAAAGGTGCTTTTTGGACAGGAGTAGACCTTCAAAAGGACAAACTTACATTTCTGCAAAAGATAGAGGAGATTTTAAGTGAAAAGCAGCTTGGAGAGAATGAGGTGTACATATGCTTAGACAGAATGCATAGGTCCCAGATCTGTGGTCTGTGAAACAAACATGGAATGGTAATTTTCTTTGGAAAACAAACTTTAGTGTTAGGTCATGTGACCAAAGCACAGCAAGGGACAGTAGTTCGCCCTTGGTCACCATCCCTTCAGCCCCTGCAAGACTATGCTGCTTCTCTCAGGTCAACAGAAAGGAGAAGGCTTCAGGTTTACATTTCAACTCACCAACAGTTCCTCATACCGCATCTGCCTCTTCAGGACCTCAGATTCCTGGTGACATACCTGGCTTTGTGAGTCCCTTTCCCTAATAGCTTTTATCTTGCAGAAGATGCAAATCCATGGGTCCCTGGAAGGTTGGGCATAAGGTCAGTGAAGGTAGGTTGTCTGTGAATTGGCCACTGTTTCTATAGCTGCTGAAGTCCTCTGTTCAGGAATGACTGGTGGTTCCCACCTTTTGTCCAGTTTCTCTTTTGCACTCTTTTGCACTAGAGTCCCATTTGGGGACACTTGCCAGACACCCTTCCCATTAATAGTGGTACCAAGACCAACAGTTTGTTGAGTGAGGTGCCATGGTAGGTGATGATCGTTCACCTAAAAACTTAGAGTTCTCATCTGAGCCACTGTGGGCTCAGTAATGAGTCCTGCCTGACAGAATTGAGGATTGGAAACTGATACCTTCAGCACTGGAGTCTTGGGCCTCAGTAAGCCATCAGACCATAGTAAAAACCAGGAAACCAGCTCTTGTTTCTCAACTTTGTTGAATTAGCACAAGATCACAGAGGTGTAGGCATCCTCTCCCCTAGCATTGCCATATCTGTGCCTAGAATCTGTGCTACAGAAATTTCTTGGAAAGGAAATCTATGAATATAGTAGTACCAGACATCTGCCGTGTGCCTCTAGATTCATTCTCCATTCTTCTCTGCCAGGCTGCCTGTGCTGAAGGGCTCTCGATAATCAAGTGGATACAGTGATCCTTCTTAGATATGCCATTTGCCTCTCTCCCTGGCTACCCCAGTGCTTGCTTGAGGGGCCTACTACCAAATATCCATCGTGTGAGGATGGGGACTATACATGGGCTCAACAATAAAGCAGATTTGTCTTCTGCCTCTGCAGATTGCCCAACTGCAGAGTTTTATGCTGAATCCCCAAGATGACACCATTCCCTGGGAACTACCTGGGAGAAGGTAGATTACATTAGACTCTCCCATTATGAAGAGACAATGCTCTGTCTTCATAGGGACAGACACAATCCTGGTAGAAATCATCCATCCTCCCTGGCCTTAGCAATTCTGCTTGCACTCACTTACAGAACGCCTTACAATCTCCATGTTATCCAACATGCCATCATCTCTGACCAAAGATATGTTTGCTATGATTTTACAGCAAAGGAACACAGCATAAATGGCCTTCTGAAGACTCATCACAGCCCCAGAGATGTCAACTTTTTGATGTTCCCATCATAGGTATGTACTTTAAACCAACAGCTAATATATGGTGTCATCACCCCATCAAAGTTCATGGGTCTGAGAACCAAGTGGGGGGAGTGGGGGTGACATCTCTTTCTATTACACCTAATAGCCACTTGAAGAGTTTTTGCTTCTCGTTAATCTACTGCTGCCAGAACTATAAAACAGCTCTGGATCATACTTATGGATCCTGGTACTTTGAGACTCTCCTCCCTCTGCATCAAGACACATACAACCAGAGACAAACTTTACAGGATGGTGGGAGGAGCTGTGCCATAGGAAGGAAGGGCAAGAGGGGGCCAGGTCTCACTAACCTGTTAGCATCTATAGGGTGGATGTGGCACATCTCATGAAAGGACCTTGGACAAGTATCACAGCAGAACAGTGTTCCGTGTCCGCGGCACACTTCACATTTATTTGAGTTTTCCGGCTGGAGGGGGAGATAATGTAGACATCACTGGGATTAGTAAGTTCCCAGAAGGTCAATACATGGGACTTTAGAACGCACGGCCTTTGCTTGTACCAAAGTGACACTTACAAATTTCTGTCCTCAAAATATTAAGTTATAACACTGAGTGAGGATTTCAGAAGGAGACATATGGTCTGTAGCAAAGTTTGGGAGGAAGTGGTTGTTAGACCACTAAAGTTTTCTTAATGAAGGCAGAGATTCTGACACAGACTAACAATGACAACAACACAGGATGGATTAAAGATAATCTGAGAAATTTATTATCTGCTGGCAAAACCTGGCTCAGGAATATAATACGGTGTCTTATCTAGTTGTCTGCGTTGCATCATCTACACTGACTCATTGAAGAGTGATTTACCTAGAGTTTAATATGAGGGATTAAACTTCTGACATAACACTGCATCCTATTTTCTTAGCCATAAGTTTCCCATGATTTGAAGGACCTGGGGAGGAGTTCCTGCATGATGGACTCTGTGCCTGGAGGGGCCCTGGACCTGTGACGGTACCTCTGGGTTAGAAAGACATAGGCACAGATGACCAGGAGGATGCCAGAGCTCTTTGGTTCTGGGAGCCTAAGGGAAGATACCCCATGACTTAACTCAGCATGTAAGGTGCTGAGGTGCTATCTCCAAATGGCCAGGAAAGGTCGTACCAGCAACTGCCACTGTTGAAGCCCGAGGCCTTACCCTTATTTTCTGAGCACATAGAAGACCTGGTGTTTCTATATATAAGGAAGATGGAGGGGTCCACAAAATTGGCTGATGCTAGATTTTTCACCAATCTCAATATGTGGAACCTTCAGCCAGATTTAATTTCATTTAATGAAGTTAAGCATTTGATAGTGTTTGTATCTAAGTATTATAGAATAACAAACATATGTTAAGAACAATAGAATCAATAGACCAAAATAAGAATTGGTCAAGAAATGAGCGAAAGAAATCAAATTTTTTCTCCTGTGTTTTGTGTTTTTTGGTGTGTGTGTGTGTGTGTGTGTGTGTGTGTGTGTGGTAATCTATGTGGCAATAACACATGAATCCCTATGTACTACAATTTCTATGTAAGAAGGTTGTGTGCCTGTGCCGGGGAAATGCCCAGAGGATGAACACCTGGATTCTCTCCTGGGACCACCTGGGAGGCAAGAGAAACAGTTGAAGAAAGCTACGTGGTGGGGAAACATTTCATCCAATGGGTGGCAGTTCAACACCTAGATGAAAATACCTTGTCTCTACCATGGACTGGAAGAAGGATTTACATCCTCATGTGACAATCTAGGGACAAAATAGTGCACAGATTTGGGAAGTGGCCAACACAGCGATGTGGTTGAGACTCTTGATGGTGATTAGGAAGGGAGGCAGTAACAGGGAGCACCATTCCACCTCTTCCTTCTGGAAACACTTCATGCTGGGATA
This sequence comes from Paguma larvata, assembly GCA_030068075.1. Lineage (NCBI taxonomy): Eukaryota > Metazoa > Chordata > Mammalia > Carnivora > Viverridae > Paguma > Paguma larvata. Next base: position 8,818,906 of record CM057825.1, read on the forward strand.
GTGGATGCTTGTTCTGGGATAGTTTACTCTCTTGGATTTTTTCCTAACCCTCTGCCTCTTTTTTTTCAGGTTCCTCACTTGGAATGCTGGAGTTCCTTGGGTCTCTGTCCAGTGTCTGCTGCTCATTTCACTCTCCTGGATGACCACAACTGTTCCCATGACCACACCTTCCACATCTATCCCCAGACTTTAAAACCTGTATCTCTAGTTACCTTTGGAGTCCTTAAACATCCAAACCCAACTTTTCATCACCTCCAGTTAGATGTCTTTCATCATGTCTGAACCCATCTGACCTCCAATCACATTCCTTGTCTTCCTGTCTTGAATCTGGTCCTCTTCAGGAGTCCCTCATCTCACCAAGCATCCACCAGTATCCACCCAGAAGCCCAGAAGTGAACATGCATCTCTCCATTTTCCATTCCCGATATCTAATCCATCACTAGTCCTGCTGATCTTATTTTTCAAATATCCCATCTTCTTCTCAGTGCTTCTGTGAGGTCTACGGTGACAAGGATGCAGAGGACTTACAATACTGCCTTATTAGCCAAAGAACAGTGGCATGATTTTTGGATTCCAAATCATAACAGTCAGAATATCGTCCCTGGGCCCAATAAGCTGATGTAAATTGGGATATATCTCAATTTGTAAATTCTTTTCATCTGTAAATTCAATATAAGAAGAAGAGACACAAAAGTCATGCATAAGAGGAAATTATAGGCTCTTGTATCTAGCCCATGTGCTCCCTTTATTTCAAGGGAAAACTTAAGGAATAGCCTGTCAGGGACATACCTAGGCACATCCCCACCTGGGCCTGAGGTGGCCCTGGTATAGGGCCATGTAACCATTTTTCTTTTTTGTCACGACAGATGACACTCATGGATGCTGACCATTGCAGGGTCAAGATTTCTGGACCATCATCTTATAAAGTGCACTGCAAGTAGGCCCTGAGAAAGAATGAATAAACATGCCAATCCTGCTGGAAATTTCCGTAGTCTAGGAAGACTGCAAACTTGACATACGTCTCTTTAATCTTTTTTTTTTTCAATTTTAAAATATTTATTCAGTTTTTGAGAGAAAGAAAAAGCGTGATCAGGGGAGGGGCAGAGAGAGAGGGAGATACAGAATCTGAAGCAGGCTCCAGGCTTTGAGCTGTTAGCACAGAGCCCAATGCGGGGCTGGAACCCACAAACTGTGAGATCATTACCTGCACCGAAGTCTGAGGCTTACCTAACTGGGCCACCCAGGTACTTCTGTCTCTTGAATCGTTTTAACAAGAAATTTGTCCTTTTGCTAGGCAGTGGTTCTTGACCTGCTGTACAGTAGAACTACCTGGGGAGCTTTAAAAAATTCTGATACCTAGGGCTCCATCCTCAGAGATTCAATTAATTGCATGTGATTTTGGTGGTTTGCTTTACCAGGATGAACCCATAGGCGGTATATTTTAAACATTCCCCCGGTGCAGTCATTAGTGGAGACTTCTGGCTTCTTAAAGCAGTGGTTTCTGGATCAGCAGCAGCAGTATCCACTGAAACTTGTTAAAAGTGTAAATTCTCAGGCCCCCCACCTCACTCACTGTATCAGAAGCCTGGAGATTCTGATGGGCACTACAGATGGAACAGCGCTGGCTCAACGTGGCCAACTTTGTGCATTAAAACCAGCAGAGGAGCTTTGGAAAATGTTAATCCACAGGCGGCACCTTAGAACACTAATATCAGAACCTCTGGGGGTGGGACCTTCAGCTGATGGCAATAAGCAGCCAAGGTTGGGAGCCCAGGGTCTAGAGGGATTTCTTCCATCAAGGCCTGGGAGCTCTAAGTAGAGTCATTATCAGCCTATAAAGTCTGTCACAGAAAGGTTTTGGAGTGAGGACATTCTTGCTGGAACAGGTGCCTTTTAATCTTCACAGAGGGCTTGGTTGTGAGCTGTGAGAAATAACTCCGTGTGTCCATTTCGGAAATCAGATAAGTTGCACAGATCCCAGAGACGAGAACTATTCCAGTACTCAAGGGTGCCACCTCGAGCAGAGGAATGGGAGCGGTGTGGATGAATCTAGATCGTGCTGGGAAGTGCATTTGCTAGAAGATCAAGAGGGCCATCTCTGTTGGCGTCCCATATCTGTACAGCTGCAAATCATTCTAAAGTGAGGGGCTCCCCCTGGAGTTGTGCAAAAAGCCGACTCTGCCTAAAATGTCCATCTTGTTGCAATGAAAGCAATCAGTGTGATTTATCTTAAAGGGAGGGGTCATCTCTGCTGTTGGCCGACTTTAAAGCAGGCAACCGTAGCAAGCAGAGAATGGACAGGATGGTTGGCACATCATCAAACACTAGCCAAGCAGTTTGAGTAGGACTGTCGGCGATTTGCTCCATGTTGATGGCTTCGGTCTTAGCCAGCTTAGCACCCTGATGGCTCCCTTCAGATGGACTCCAGGTTTTCCAGAAGGACCCTGCATACATTACTCTGCAGCCCTCACTTGCCCTGTGTACATTACTCTGCAGGACTTGTGACAGGGTCCACCCCTGAACTTGCCAGCTTGGCCCAGCCTGCTCCTTCTGGCTGATGCTTAAAACCATCTTAGCTCTGCCTGTATCTTGGAGTAGATGTTTGGGATTTTCCTTTCTTTCCCTATCACCTTCTTTAAAATGCTGCTATTCTCTCAAATTTGCTCCTTTCCCCTAATCTGCAGACCAGTCTTGACTATTACCACTTCAAGTCCTGGCTCTAGAGGCCCCAGCGATCTAGCGTACTTGCCTCCCCTACTCACTTTCAAGGGGAAAAAGGAAACAGGAAGGATACTTTCACGCAGAGACACCAGCTCTAGGACCATCTCCCTGGTGTGGGTGATGTGTATGCTGTTCTCTGCTCATCGCTCACAGTGACCTGCTCCCACTGCGTATGCACGTGCTTTGGGAGAACACAGCAATGACACAGATAATGTATGGAGGGACAAGGCTTGTATTATTCTGGGGTTAGAGGTGGGAATTGGTACTTACACAAGGGTCAACTGAGTAATTTCTGCCATACTCTGGGATAGTCTGTAGAAAAGAGAAAGATTGAGTAACAATATTGTATATGGTTTTTTATTCACCACACATTTTAGCAGACTTCTTTATGTAAAGATTCATGCCACAGCCACTCCTTTGTTTTATATCTGCTTTTATGGGTCTATATATCTAACTGGAGAGTAAAAAAACATGAAATTATTTGTTTTTGGCAGTTTGGCCCAATGTAAGTTTCATTCTCTGGCTCTCAGACCCAAGGCAGGCCTTTGTGAAGCTACACGGGAACTCTGGCCCTGGATTCCACAGATGGGGCTGGAATTGCAATGAGAGAATCAAGTTGAGGACTGAATTTCCACAGTCCCAAGTGGCTGCAGTGCCCAGAGTTCTGGACACCATGCAAGTATTCCTAAGATCCCCACTGCCTTCTGCAGCTCACTTAGGGTATAGCCCTGAAGATAAAAAGGATCTAAGGTCTGCAATCCTATAGCTCTTCTTCCTGAAGTTAAGCACCTATCCACTTACTCCTGAATCCCAAAAGCTTGCATTTGTGCTTGGAACAAGCTTGCAACCTTGGATATTGTGGAATGACTTGGCTTCCTTCAGTCTGGAACAATGGCGGCCTCAGCTTTTACCTCCAGCCCAAGGTAGAGAAGCCATAGACAAGCCACACGGTGTGAGCCAAAGCACAATGACTTGGGAGGCAGCCACATCACGACTTGCCTTTCAGAAGGGCCTAGAACTCCCACCCCACCCAATAGTTATGGTCCCACGTTAGACAATGAAGTTGAAACAATCCTCTGAGTCTGTTGTCTGGCCTCCTGTGCACTGCCATTGGCCAAGCATATACTTAGTGCTTAGTGCCTGATCTACAGGTGTTTGTTGAATGAATACGTAAGTTCACAAACAAATGAACACAATGGTCACTCAGGAGACAAGGTTTCTTAGCAGCCAGTAAATGATCAGCTTAGAGTTTTATATCTTACTATCTTAGCTCACCTTGGCTATCACCATCAGGTTTAATAGGAATTGTATAATCAGGGAAACTGCCAGTAGCACCACCTGTCATTTGATGACACAAGGGACAGAAGCCTAGGGTCTAGCGAAGGAAGAGAACCTCTGGAGAGATGCTCTGAGAACTGAGGTGGTCACAAGGCTGTAACCCTTGGCTCCCTAGCACTGGGTGGGCTCTTAATGAACAGAGTAAATAGCATCTCTTTCTCCAGAAAACCCAGTGGACACAGACCCTAGTGACTGAGTCTCTAGCAGTGCTCTAGTTCAGTGGAGCAGGTAGCCCCAGAAACCAGCTTGGTGAAGACCGTGACTTTCTGGTGTGGCAGTGATGGGCCGAGGTCACCTCTATTGGAGGTCAGGAAAATGGAAGTTCTTCCATCTCCTTTCTGCACTACACAGGTTATCTCTCACACATATGCTTGGAGAGGCCATAGAAGACACCAACTATCCCACCACATTCTCTGGAATCCATGTAGCATGAAAACCACTGGCGCATGAGCTCCACATGCGATTTTGAAGGAAAGAGAATTTGCTCCATAGACAGAACTGAGGTGTGCAAAACCCATCTGGTAAGGCCTGATGTTTCCACACAGAGACACTCAGCTCCAAAACCATGTCCATGGTATGGGCCTCTCCACAAAGGAAAAGATCTTTTGGGTCAGCACTGGGTCTTCCACCCTCTCTATTCTCTAAAATGACATCTTCATAAAGGAATTGAAAGGTCCGTTAAATAAAGATCTTTTGAAGAAGTCCTCAGTATGAGTATGTGTGTGTGAGTGTGTGTGTGAAGGAGAGAAATGATATAAAAGAATGGGAGAAAATGTGATTTGGGTTGCTTGCTTCACCAGGTGACACATGACTATTATCCATTCCAAGGGGGATGAGACATTGGTAGAAGGTCATGTGATAATTACCTCTCTTATTCTTTTTCTTGGCGGGTCTGGTAGAAATTTATTCTGAAAGAGAAATGAGATTAATGCCAAATGGGTCCTTGTTTCTAGTCTGTGAGCTTGGTATCTCCAACTGCCTTCTAGGTATACCCCACTGTCAGCACAAACTCAAGGTGTTTTCGTGGAAAATAATGTCCATCTCTCCAAATCACTAACACATTGTGCTCTCTTACCCAGACTCAGGTTTTAACGGCAACTTTAAAAACCGTGCCCTCTCTTTTGCTCTCCTTATAGCCATGCCAAGTTTTCCTTCACAATGTCTTTTACACATACGGCTTCCTGTCCATCCCCCAGGACCTCTCTAGCTTGTGTCTTTATACCTCACATGCTATAGCTACTCCACCAGCACATAGCCAGTGAGTGACAGACAGGGGGCAGGCTCTTAGTGGCCTTGGGCACACAAAGGTGTCCAGGCCTCGGGGAGACAAGTGGGAAGAGCCATTATGTAACAGGGTGAGGGTGATGAAGTGTAAACCATGCTCTCACAGAGTATTTAGGGATCCAGAGATGGCGGACTATGGTAGGCTAAATAACGGCCCCCAAAGATGGTCAGGTCCCCAAACTTCCAAATATGTTCACGTAAATGGTAAAAAGGACTTTACAGATGTAATTGAATTAAGGACCTTGTAATGGGGAGATCATTCTGATTATCAGTGTGGGGCCAGAGTAATGACAAGCATCCTTTAGTGAGGGAGCCAGGAGGGTCACAGTGAGTAATAGAAGATATAATGACAGAACACGAGGTTAGAGTGATGTTAGGAAGGGCCTTGAGCCAAGGAATGCAGGCAGCTTCCAGAAGCTGAAAAAGGCAAGGAACAAATTCTCCCTGGAAGGTTTCAGAAAGAACCAGCCCTGCCAACACCTTGACTTGAGCCCAGTGAAACTGAGTGCAGATTCCGGTCTCTCAAACTGTTAGGATAATAGATTTATATTGTTTTAAGTCACCCAGGTTATGAAAAGTTGTTACAGCAGCCTCAGGAAACAGGCCTTGCAGGCTGAGTGGGGGTGTATCAGCCATAGAGGCAGTCAAGGTCATGTGAGGTCTCTGTGACTGCAAGCACTCCACCCTCAAACCCATCTTGCATTCTCTGATCAGATTAGGACTTCTATTTTTTAATTTTTTTTTTTAGAGAGAGAAAGAGAGCATGAACAGGGGAGGGGCTGAGGGAGAGAGAGAGAAGGAGAGTGAGAGAATCCAAGCAGGCTCTACATTCAGTGCAGAGCCTGTTGTGGGGCTTGATCCCATGACCCCGGGATCATGACCTGAGCTGAAACCAAGGGTTGGGCACTCAACCGACTGAGCCATCCAAGTGCCCTGATCGGATTAATACTTCTAAAGCAGGGTCTTCCCTATGTCAGTCATCCCTAATTCAACCCCACCCTGTGATCTTCTCATAATTAAAGGAAAGGTTCAGACACCTTCCTCCAGCCTTAATATGTCTTTCATCTGTGCAGCCCATGTAACAAACCCACAACTTCTTGACAAATCACAGGCAGGATTTTCCTCCCATCCTTTCTATGCAGAATGCCTCGTTCCTACATTTTTGCTCATCGGGACTATTCTTTTAAGACTCAGTTCAGAACACTATCAACAATAGCCAAATTGTGGAAAGGGCCTAAACGTCCATTGACTGATGAAGGGTTAAAGAAGATGTGGTATATATATATATATATATATATATATATATATATATATATATATATATATATAATAATGGAATATTACTCAGTGACCAAAAAGAATGAAATCCTGCCATTTGCAACAACGTGGATGGAACAAGAATGTATTATGCTAAGCGAGGTAAGTCAGTCAGAGAAACAAAACATCATATGATTTCACTCATATGTGGAATTTAAGAAACAAAACAGATGAACACAGGGGAAGGGAGGAAAAATAAGATAATATCAGAGAGGGAGGCAAACCATAAGAGACTCTTAAGTACAGAGGATAAACTGAGGGTCCCTGGAGGGATGGTGGGTGGGGGGATGGGATAAATGGCTGATGGACATTAGGGAGGGCATTTGTTGGGATGAGCGCTGGGTATTGTATGTAGGTGATGAATCACTAAATTCCACTCCTGAAATCATTATTACGCTATAGTGTTAACTGACTTGGACATAAATAAATTTATTTTTTATTTTTAAATCATTAAAAATTTTTTAATGTTTATTTAATTTTGAGGGGCAGAGAGAGATGGAGACACAGAATCCAAAGCAGGCTGTGCTGACAGCTCAGATCCTAATGCGGGGTTTGAACTCAAAAACTGCAAGATCATGACCTGAGCCAAAGTCAGAAGCTTAACTGACTGAGCCACCCAGGTATCCCTAAATAAAATTTAAAAAGTTAAAAAAAAAAGACTCAGCTCAGTGCAAACCATTCCGTGAAACTGTCCTCAGCTTCAAGGTCAGAAATAACCTTCCCTCCCAGGAGCTACTGCATCTCTTCCTGCCAGCGCCCCTTCTTACAGCGCCATGTGCTGTGCAGCCCTGTGGTGACAAGGCTGGTGTGCCACCTCTTGCATCAAGGAGGTACCTGGTTCTGTGTTGTAAACGTGTAGCCTTCCTCCTGCATGGCTGGGGCTCACATCTTACAGGCCCTGTGGATTTAGATGCATCTCAATAGATATTTGCTGAGCAAAGAGCTTTTCATCATTAGAGTGTCACAGGGAAGGGCCATGTGGGTGATGTGACAGAGTCAGACGGCATGAGCTCATCTGCAATGAAGACCCAGCCTGTTTTGTCCACATCAGGGGGCTGATATGGGGACCAAAGGAGGAGGTATTTTGAAATGCAATTTATTTATATTCTCTTTCAAGAATGAATTTCAGAAGCCTATCAAAAGAAATAATGGTAAAATGTTTTGTAATCCAAGAAACACTTATACCAATGTGTTATTTTCAGATACGTATTTCTACCATGTTGCTTTAAACATTAGTCCCCCAAATCTAAGACACCCTCCCCCGCCAATTTACATTACTTTCCGTAACCAGATTACACAGTGGCAATTATTAGTAGTCAAGTCAGGGACATAATTTACTGTTCTACCTTCAAAAGGATAAGAGCTTGGGGGTACCTGTATGGCTCAGTCGGTTGGGCATTCGACTCTTGATTTTGGCTCAGGTCCTGATCCCTCTGTTTGTGAGATCAGCCTTGCCTCAGGCTTGGTGCTGACAGCATGGAGACTGCTTGAGATTATTTCTCTCTCTCTCCCTCTCTCTCTCTCTCTCTTTCTGCCTCTCCCCTGCTCATGCTCTCTCTCTCAAAATAAATAAAATTAAAAAATTTTAAAAAACTCTAAAAAACAAAAAGATAATAGCTCATGCATTTAGAGGATTAAGCTCTAATATAAAGCAGCTAAGATACTCCTGACTGGAATGTTAGTAAGTAACACGTGCATTGTGATCTGGGCAAGGAGGTCACGACAGTTTTCTGGACACTGAGAAATTTTGCTAGTGCTTGGAGCTGATGAACCATGACACTAAACCCTTGATTTAAGCCCCTTGTCATTGGGATACCTCAATCAGCTGTTTCAGGGGGAATCCACCACACCTCACACTCATCTTCCAGTTCTTGGATGGTCCGTGGCTTCCTTCAATTTCAAACTCCCTGAGGGTGAACCACCTTCCATCCACACCCTTTATACACCTATTCGAGGTTCCTGTGAGACCAAAACAAGAAGTCACCAGGGAGCACCCTCTTGACTACAGAACCCCTGAAACGTGGCCTCCTCCAGGGATCTTGGGCTCAGAATCCATAGCAAGAGAGCTGAGACCCCTCTCAGGGCCCTACAAGCAGCCGAAAGGCAAGGGCAAGAGGGGCTCCTGCCGTGTGCATACACGTTGCTGACCTTTGTGTAACAAGGACAGTAATTAACACCAACATTTATTTTTAAAAGTATTTCACTACATTCAGAAGAGAGAAAACTGAATGGCTCTGAAGATGCATGAGCAGAGAGGCAGGCTGAGTTTCAGAGGGGACACTAGGCCACACAGGTGGATAAGTGGCAGCTGTCACTATAGCCACATCTGCCTCGCCTTGTACAATGTTGGTCATCCAGCTAATGGCAATCAGTTATTTCTTGTATTTTGGACTCAGAGCTATTTTATGTGAAAAGCGTGGAAATGTCATCAAGGGGGCAAAGTTAAAGTACAGATCTGCAATATGGCCCCAGGGAAACATTAACCCTTGTTGGTGCCTAAAGAACTATATTTGGGGAAGGGGGAATCAATTATGACAGATGAACGTTTATAGTATACTTTAACAATGATGGTTTTTTCCCCCTCATAATAACACGGTGAGGCAGGTTTTATTATTATCCCCATTTTGTACAGGAGGAAGTTCAAGGTAAGAGAGACCAGGAACTTGGCCCAGATGAAACACGCACTTTCGGTATTGCTAAAACTTGAATCCGGGTCCTCTGATTCTAAATCCTGTGCTCCTCCTGGCAAGATCAAGGCCGTACAGATGTTATGGAGAATGGGGCCATGAAGGTTGTTGTCAGATTCCTCAAACGTGTACCTTTTCTGCCCTGATATTAAAGTACTCGATCTCATTGGGTGCTGGACGGCATACTGTGGACCGTTTCCATGGGGAAAGAGAAGATGTCCTGTTACTTTTACTAATTTTAAGTAGAGAAATGCCATCTTTCCTCCCGTGTATCTGGGATGCTGTGTAGAAAAGAGCTCACAGGGCAGACCTGAGGCTGCTATCTTTAGAAAGGTCTGCTTGCAAGTTGGCTCTTGGCTGGCACCTGGAGACTTGCATTTGGGGAGGGGTCCTAGCATTCCCAGAACTTAAGAGTGTCTTACTGTCCTAAGCTGTTTACAGAGACAATATGGTTTACACTGAACACCTGCTTTCTTTTGGGAGTCTGGAATTTTGGCATGTGCTAGGCAGAGGGCACCTACGTGATGACCTCCTGATAAAAACCTAGACTCCGAGACTCAGTGGGGCAGATACTCTGCTGGACAGCATTTCACACATGTTGCTACAATTCATTGGTAGAGAGTTAAGTGCATCCTGTGTGACTCCACTAGGAGAGACTCTTAACTGACACCTGGTTTCCTTTGGACTTTGTCCTGTGTGTCTTTTCCTTGTATCCTTCCAATTTAATAAATCATCACCATGAGTTCATGATATGCTGAGTCCTCCGAATCCTCCTAGTGAATCACCAAACCTGGGGATGGTCTTGGGAAACCCCTGACACAGGTGTCTACCCACTGAACAATATATTATTCGCATAGGTACTTTCCAGTTGAAAAGCATAGAAGACCATGACGCCCACCTTGTTTCATTTTTTCCTTATATAAAATCCCCTTTACCCCTCCGCAGGTCACAGGAACTTCTGGAAGGCGAAAATTCATATTTGTTTCTCTGGGAATTCTTGGACCTGCAAAGAAGCATTATTGTTTTTATTCCATCTTTCTCTACAACTGTGCACTCTTCCAACCTCCTCCCTCTTGAGATCTTTCTTTTATATTTTAAAATGTATTGGAAGGATTTTCCCCATGAACTCATTCCCCTTCTAGGTCTTTCTTTCATAGCAGATTAGATGCACAAAGATGTTATCCTCTAAAAGCCTGCAATAAAAGTCTTTTGTGGAGGTGTCTGAATCTCCAAATTTGTTGACCACAACTCCCCATCATGGAATAATTTTCCTCCTATAGTATTATTGTTTGGAAGTTATGTAGTTGGAAAGAAACCCCTCAGCTTTTAGTTTTGTCTCCTCACTTGAGGAATCAGCCGAGGGACAGAAAACAAGATTGCAATGGAGTGCCTAGAAGGGAGGGTGTCTGTCTTCCCTCCTTGCTCTCTGCCTGTTGCACTTTTTCTTCATGTGAGCTTTCTCTCACATGAACTCAGGTGGAGTGTGCAAGAACTGAAAATTGCTCAGGGAGGGAACCTCTGCACATCCTTTGGGCAGGGGCACTGGGATCTGAGTATGCTGAAGCAGGTGTTGTGAGTCTTAAAATGGACTTCAGAACATTCTGGCCAACACTAAGGGGGATTGGTTAAAGACACATGCTGGGACCTCCCTCTGGGATGGGAAGGATGGGTGGGCATGGTTCTTTCAAAGTCAGTTCTGTTAGAGGTGGGGTGGGCCTAGAAGGCCACTCAGTATAATTTACCTGCCATTTACTCATTCACAGAGAAGGAAATAGAGTAAAACACCCACATATGGTGGTCCAAAGTCACACAACCAAGGGAAGTTTGGGAATTAGGACACAGGTCTTGTATTACCACCGAGGGTCCCCCTTGATGGGCAGCCTGTGGCTCTCTATGTAAGTAAGAGAAAGATCAGCTAAAAATCATGTGAGTTGCACCCTTTGTATTTTTTTCTTTATATTTTCTTCTTCAAGTGTTAGCAGTGTAGTGAAAAAGCCCTGTACAGGCCCCAAAAGGCCTAGGTCTCTCAGATCCACTGGCTATTCAATGGAGTGGGTGTTACTACCATCTTGTCTTGTTCTAGAAATTAACCAAGATCAATGAATATCATAACATTTGTCACTTGCTCTAAAAACCAATTAAGAAAATTTATGGATCACTCGAAACACAGAGTATAAAGTAAGAATTTAGATACTTAACTATTAAAAGTATATTAATTACTTCATTTTACCTCTTTTTCTGCCTCTTCTCAAAGGCCCAGTGTTGACTGTTTTTCTCCCTGAGAAAGTAAAAAAATAACATAAATGTCTCTTGTTTATACTATTACATTGCAAGTAGTAGTGTTTTCGAAAAACACCATTCAAATGTAATTTTTCAGGAGCCTGTCTAGTACTTCAAGAAAAACGGCAGATATGTGGATCTGGAGTCTGGAACTTTTTCCTGTAAAGGACCAGAGAGTAAGTACTTAAGTACATAATTGCTGTTGTGACTACTCAAAAGGTGTTGTATTGCAAAAGGATCCATAGATAACATGGAAATGAAAAGATGTTGTTGTATTCCAATAAAACTTTATTTATAAACAGACAGTGGGCTAGATTTGTCCTGTAGGCCATAATTTGCTGAACCCTGGCCTAGACTTAACTACAAAGACGATATTTAACTGAGATTCATTTTATTTCTTTTATTATTATCTCCAAGTCATTTCAAATAAATTTGAAATAGTGTTTTATGTATTTCCAAAGCTACTGGGTAAGAAGAAGAGTGTAGTTAGACATCTATTGAGTGCTTCTTGTGTGCCAAGAGCTATCTTTAGACCTTGCCTCTATTAACTTACTTCATCCTTAGAACAGTGATCAAATAGGAACTAATACTGTCCTCATTTACAGATGAGAAAAATCAATGCTCACAGATAAAAATACAAATTAAAGGAAGATGCCAAAGACTTCCTTTGGGGGATGGGAAGGGAAAAAATAGTTTCAAACAGAGAAGGAGGCAAATATAAGAGACTCTTAAATACACAGAACAAACTGAGGGTTGATGGGGGGGGCACAGGAGAGGAGAAAATGGGTGATGGGCATTGAGGAGGGCTCTTGTTGGAATGAGCACTGGTTGTATGTAAGTGATGAATCATGAGAATCTACTCCCGAAGCCAAGAGCACACTGTATACACTGTATGTTAGCTAACTTGACAATAAATTATGGTTTTTAAAAAAGAGACAGAGATAAAAGGCAGTAATATAAGGTCTCAAGAGAGATCATATGATGGATTCTACCTGTCAGATAGCTGCCCCAAAACTCCAAACTTGAAAGAAGATTTTTGTGCTGAAATTGGTGGCAAAAAGGATCAAGGAGTTCAAAACTAACCCAATGAAAGGTAACTTCTAGAAACTGATGCCCAAGTTCTAAAGGTGTAGAGTTAGTGATAGCACAAAGGGTTGACTTAAAAGATGTCCCAGAAAAATGTAGTATCTAATTTATGTGTTGATTGTGTCCAAAAAAAGATTGAGTCATGTCCATGTGCATATTTGGGTCTGTCATTATTCAAATGTGTTTGAATACTGAGGGCAAGGACACACACTAAATGCTTTTTCTTTCTAAAGGTCTGTGCCCATGACTGGCATCCTGGGGTCAGGTCCCAGATTCTCAGTATCTGAAAATCTCCTTCAACTATCTGGTCTTTCCTTTAAGCAGATTATGATCCAATGAGGTTGGAAAGGAATTTTTTTCTTCAACCAAGCACAAAAAGCCTTCATTTTGGGGGCCTTTGCTATAACAAAGGGTTTTTAAAAACTCACCAAGATACAATGGACCCATGAGATATTTATTGATGATTCCTATTCTAAGAGGAATCACATCCCAAGATCAAGCATGTTCTACTCTATAAGGTATTACCCTTAGGAAGTTTACCAAGATCTTATGGAAGTACACTGAGAGGAGAGATTCCCAAACCTGCTTAAAGGAATCATAAACATAGCTATTGACATTAAAGATTCAAGAGATGTAAAATAAGTAACATGTAGACCTCAAATAAATAGATAAAACTTTCTTTAAAAACTCCTCTACATTGATCAGTCCCAAAGAACATGATAGTGTCAAGTATGGCAGTTAGTATGGTTGCCAGGTGTAAAAAGTTATCCCGCAAGTGTGGCCCTCTGTGGAACATCCCTCTCCTGTCACTCATGATGATGAAGTGGTAGATATACCCAGGAAAACTAGCCAGTTATGACTCGCTCTCCATTCCTTCCTTCCTCCTTCCCCCACAACACTTTTCTCTTTTCTTGCAAGGGTCAAAGCCCACTGCCTCATGAGAAAGTTCTTTCTGCTTTCTCCTTGCTCTGTCTGTCATCTCCTTTCCCATAGGTGGCCAAACTTAAACCCCAGCCCTGTTGAACAGTAGCCATTATTGGTAAACATGCATTCTCTTGCTCTCAGTTTCTCTCTGTTTGAATCCTCTTGTGACTAGTGTGTGAGGTAGACTCTCCTTTCATAAAAACCGCAGAATATAAAGCTGTATGTGAGGCTGAGATGGGCCTTCGAGGGCCCTGACTGATTGGATGGGCAGTTAGTCTATTACTATATATCTTACTTTATAGATGAGGAAACTGAGGCAGAAGAGATAGAGTGACACATTCAAGTTCACAGGATTACCTCAAGGTCATGGGACACAAGGAAGGACAGATATATCATTTGTGAGTTACACAGTGTTTCATGGCTAAAACTACTTCTAGGCCTGAAAGCTATCAGCTCAGTAGAGGCAGCACTGCAGTGGCACTTGGTCCCCAGGTTATGGTTGCAGATTCATCACCAAATTACTTTTTGGGGTGTTGCCATCTTTCTCTCCCTGTCACATTTTGGAAATTGACTAAATCTGGTATATTTCTCAACATTACAGCTACATAAAGCAATAGGTAAGTAGGTTTGTTAAAAGCATAGAACAAAGCATGAAAATTTAGATGTTTAGTTATTGAAAATGGAAAATGTATACATATTCTAAATCTTTTTTTTATTTTACTTTTTATTTTTTTAATTTTTTACCTTTTGGTCTGCCTCTTTTCCTTGGAGCTCTGTTACTCAGATTTTGGATTCTATGTTTGTATCTCCTTCTCACTGAGAAAACAAAAATATAAAAAAGATGCTGCTGACATGCTGCTAAACAGCCAATAGGTCAATGAAGAAATCAAAGAAGATATTTAAAAGATACATAGAAATAAATGAAAATGAAAACACAACAGTCCCAAATCCTTGGGACACAGCAAAAGTGGCTTTAAGAGGGAAATTTATAATGACACAAGGATATCTCAAGAAACAAGAAACATCTCAAACACATTATCTAACCTTACACCTAAAGAACTAGAAAAAGAATAAACAAAGCCCAAGGTTAGTAGAAGGAAAGAAATAATAAAGATCAGACAAGCAATAAATGAAATAGAGACCAAAAAATAGAAAATATCAATGAAACAAAGAGATAGTTCTTTGAAAAGATAAACAAAATTTAGCCAGACTCATCAAGAAAAAAAGAGAGAGGAAACAAAATCTTAAGTGAAAGAAGAGAAATAAGAACCAACACCACAGAAATACAAAGGATTATAAGAGAATGCTACAAAAAAATTATATGCCAACACATTGGACAACCTACAAGAAATGGATAAATTCCTAGAAACATACAATCTTACAAAACTTGAATTAGGAAAAAAATAGAAAATGCAAGCAGACCAATTACTAGTAATGAAGTAGAATTGACAATCAAAAAATCCCCCAAAGTCCAGGACCAGATGGATGTACAGGTGAATTCTACCAAGTATTAAAGAAGAGTTAATGCCAACAGACACATGAAACGATGCTCAATGTCACTCATCATCAGGGAAATACAAATCAAAACTACACTGAGATACCACCTCACACCAGTCAGAGTGGCTAAAATGAACAAATCAGGAAACTATAGATGCTGGCGAGGATGTGGAGAAGTAGGCACCCTCCTACACTGTTGGTGGGAATGCAAACTGGTGCAGCCACTCTGGAAAACGGTGTGGAGGTTCCTCAAAAAAATGAAAATAGAGCTACCCTATGACCCAGCAATAGCCCTGCTAGGAATCTACCCAAGAGACACAGGAATGCTGATGCATAGGAGCACGTGTACCCCAATGTTCATAGCAGCACTTTCGACAATAGCCAACTCATGGAAAGAGACCAAGTGCCCATCAACTGACGAATGGATAAAGAAGTTATGGTACTTATATACAATGGACTACTACGTGGCAATGAGAAAGAATGAAATCTGGCCATGTGTAGCAACATGGATGGAACTGGAGGGTATTATGTTAAGTGAAATAAGTCAGTCAGAAAAAGACAGATACCATATGTTTCTACGAATAGGTGGACTTTGTGAGACTAAGCAAAAACCAGGGGGAGGGGAAGAGGGGAAAGAAAAAAAAGACACAGAGAGGGAGGGAGATAAAACATAAGAGACTCTCAAAGACTAAGAACTAACTGAGGGTGAGGGGGATGGGGGGGGAGAGGGGGTGATGGGCATTAAAAAAGGGCACATGTTGGGATGAACACTGGGTGTTTTATGTAAACCAATTTGAAAATAAACTATTATAACAAAAAAAAAAAAGAAATGAAAAAAAAAAAAAGAAGAGTTAATGCCTATTCTTCTCAAACTATTTCAAAAAATAGAAGAGGAAGAAAAGCTTCCAACTACATTCTGTGAAGCCAGCACTACTCTAACACCAAAACTAGACAAAGACAAGAAAGAAAGAAAGAAAGAAAGAAAGAAAGAAAGAAAGAAAGAAAGAAAGAAAGAAAGAAAGAAAGAAAGAAAGGAAGAAAGAAAGAAAGAAAGAAAGAAAGAGAAAGAAAGAAAGAAAGAAAGAAAGAAAGAAAGAAAGAAAGAAAGAAAGAAGAAAGAAAGAAAGAAGAAAAGAAAGAAAAGAAAGGGAGAGAGAGAGAAAGAGAGAGAGAAAGAAAGAAAGAAAAGGGGACACCTGACTGGCTCAGTCAGTTGAGCATCTGATTTCAGCTCAGGTCATGATCTCGTGGTTCATGAGTTAGAGCCCCACATTGAGCATACTGCTGTCGGCCTATCAGCACAGAGCCCACTTCAGATCCTCTGTCTCCTTTTCTCTGCCCCTCCCCTGCTTGTGCTCTCCCCAAAATAAATAAATATGGAAAGTTTTTATTAAAAGAAAGAAAGAAAGAAAGAAGGAAGGAATAAAGGAAGGAAAAAAGGGAAAAAAAAGAAAACTACAGGCTAGTATCCCCGATGAACATAGATACAAAAATTCTCAACGAAATATTAGCAAACTGCAATCAACAATACATCAAAAGGACCATTCACCATGACCAAGTGTAATTTATTCTAGAAATGTAAAGATGATTCAATATTTGCCAATCAATATGATATACCACATCAACAGAATGAAGGATAAAAATCATATGATCAGGGGGTGATGGGCATTAAAAAGGGCACATTTTGGGATGAACACTGGGTGTTATATGTAAACCAATTTGAAAATAAACTATTATAAAATTTAAAAAATCATATGATCATTTCAATAGAGGCAGAAAATGCATTTGACAAAATTCAACATTTGTTCATGATAAAAACTCTCAACAAAGCTGGTTAGGAGGGAACATAACTCAGCATAATAAAGGCTGTATATGAAAAACCCACAGCTAACATCATACTCCATGGTGAAAAACTGAGAGTTTTTGTTTTAAGATCAGGAATAAGACAAAGATATTCACTCCCACCTCTTTTATTCAACGTTTTACTGGAAGTGCTAGCCACAACAGTCAGACAAGAAAAAGAAATAAAATACATCCAAATTGGTAAGGAAGAAGTTAAACTATCACTATTTACAGTTGATATGATACTATATATAGAAAACCCTAAACACTCCACAGAAAAACTATTAGAAGGAATAAATGAATTCAGTAAAGTTATAGGATACAAAATTAATGTGCAGAATTCTGTTGCATTTCTATACACTAGTAATGAAGTATCAGAAGGAGACGTTAAGAAACAAATTCTGGGGGCACCTGAGTGGTTCAGTTGGTTGAGCATCTGACTCTTGGTTTCTGCTCAGGTCATGATCCCAGGGTTGTGAGATCTGGCCCCACATCAGCTCTGTGCTGACTATGGAGCCTGCTTGAGATTCTCTATGTTCCGCTTCCCCTCTCTCTCTAAAAAAAATTCCATTTACAATTGCACCAAAAATAACAATGTACTTAGGAATAAACTTAACCAAGGAGATGAAAGACCAATACTCCAAAAACTATAAAACATTGATGAAAGAAATTAAAGATGATGCAAACAAATCCAAAGATATTCCATGCTCATGGATAAATAAATATCAACATGTCCAGAGTAATGAAAACAATGTACAGATTCAATGTAGTCTCTATCAAAATGCCAACAACATTTTTCATGGAACTAGAACAAATAATACTAGAATCTGTATGGAACCACAAAAGACCCTAAATAGCCAAAGCAATCTTGAAAAAGAACAAAGCTGGAGGTGTCACACTCCCAGATTTCAAAATATATTACAAAGCGGTAGTAATCAAAACAGTATAGTAATGGCATAGAAACAGATGCATAGATCAACAGAACAGAATAGAGAGCCCAAAAATAAACCCACACTTGTATGGCCAATTAATTTATGGCAAAGGAGGAAAGAATATGCAATGGGAAAAACACAGTCTCTTCAACAAATGGTCCTGGGGAAACTGAAGAACCACATGCAAAGGAATGAAACTGAACCACTTTCTTATACTATATACAAAACTAAAATGGATTAAGACTTAAATTGAGACTTGACAACATAAAATTCCTAGAAGAAAACACAGGCAGTAATGTTTTGAACATCAGCCTCAGGAACATTTTTCTAGATCTTGCTCTCCAAGCAAGGGAAATAAAACCCAAAATAAATATTGGGACTATACCAAAATAAAACTTTTGCATAGTGAAAGAAACCATCAGCAAAATGAAAAGGCAACCTACTGAATGAGAGAAGATATTCACAAATGATATATCCAATGAGATGTAAAATATATAAAGAACTTACACAATTCAATATAAAAAATGGTTAAAGATGGGTAGAGGATGTGAACAGACATTTTTTCCAAAGAAAACATACAGATGACCAAAAGACACATGAAAGATGCTGAACGTTACTAATTATCAGGGAAATACAAATCCAAACCACAAGGAGATACCACCTTATACCTGTCAGAATGATTAGAATAAAAAAGACAAGAAACAAAAAGTGTTGGTGAGGATGTGGAGAAAAAAGAACTCTTGTGCACTCTCAGTGGGAATGTAAGTTGGTGCAGCCACTGTGAAAAATAATATGGAGATTCCTCAATAAATTAAAACTAGAAATAACATATGATCCAGAAATTCCACTATTGGGTATTTACCCAAAGAAAACAAAATACTAATTCAAAAGGAAGTACGCATTCCTATGTTTGTTGCAGCATTACTTACAATAGCCAAAATATGGAAGCAATTGAAATGTTCATTTATAGATGAATGGATAAAGAAGATTGTGTGTGTGTGTGTGTGTGTGTGTGTGTGTGTGTGTGTGTGTGTGTGTGTTGGAATATTACTCAGCCATAAAAAAGGATAAGATCTTGCCATTTGTGACAACATGGATAGACTTAGAAGGTATTATGCTGAATGAAATAAGTCGAATAGAGAAAGACAAACGCCATATAATTTCATTTACATGTGAAATATAAAGAATAAAACAAATGAATAAACAAACAAAAAAGAAGAAACAGATCTATAAATATAGAGAACAAACTGATTCCAGAGGGGAGGAGGTGGGGGATGAGGAAAATGTATGAAGGAGAGTGGGAGACACAGGCTTCCAGTCATAGAAGGGATAAGTCACAGGCATGAAAATTATAGCCTAGGGAATATAATCAAGTCTAGTTAGGGTGACTGTGTGGGGAGCCAGCTTTACTCCCACTGGCAGTAGGACCATAAGAAGGCATGATTCTCATGGCCCTCTCTGGGGAAAGTAGGAGCTCAGTCAGCTTTTCTTGAAAAATATTCTGTGCAGAAAAATGATTTGAACAGATGAGATGACCCCAGCAGAGGTATGGACCTCCTCCTCCTCCCCTCTAAGGGGGAAGTGGTAGGCAATCGGCTCCTGTTTAGAGGAACTGTCATGGAAAGATTCTCTTAAAGAAGGGTTCTTTAAAGAACCCACAAACATGGCTCAAGCATCCCCCATATGTGGAAGACATGAAGGATCTATCATAAGGCTATTCCTGCTCCTTACTTCCTTCTCTCTTTCTCTCTTCCACAACTTGAATTAGCTAAAAGCATAGATACTGCGTAGGGTCAGATAAGAGTGTGGATAAGAGAAGAAGCTGGTCTCACCCAACTTTTTCCCTAATGTTCTCCAGTTGTAATAGTATGCCAGCTCAGGCTTTTTAATATTGTAGAAGAATATTGCTTCTGCCCAAAAGGATTAGGACAACACTAAGAGTTACCTAAGACTTCATCTTGGGCCAAGAGAGAACTATTTCAGAGAACAATTCTGAAAAGAAGTAAAAGGAATAAAGGCGATTTGTGCTTAAACTATTGACTACAACATTTTAACAAAGCAGTTAAGACAGAGAGGTTTCACAGAAACTCAGAAGAACAAAATCTTGGACCTAGGTAGGTATAACCTAGGAAATAACGAAGAGGATACAGGCAACTATGGAGATAAAATGATTGAGATGCTAGAAATACATGTATATATTTATTCATATGTTTATAGCTTATTTATATTATTTACATAAATATGTGTGTATTATATGTACATATAAAATGGGAGGAGTTCAGTTATATTGTATATAAAATGATGAGATGACAGAAATAAGAAGAAGAAATGGAAAGGAAACAAAATGTATCCAAATACGTTTTGACTCCATAAGAAAAAGCCCCTGCCACCTCTACATGCCATATCAGTTTAGTAGCAGTATTTCATATGATCTGATGTTAAAGAATGAAGGAAAAGAAATGAACTCTACAAGAAGAACATAAGTAGAATAGAAGAAGGAAGGGGAAGAGAAAGGAGATAAAGAGGAGGAAAGAAAGGAAGAACGCAATGGAAATGAAGAATCGCAGAGCTGGATGCAGAGAATGAAGTGTCACTCATCTTTTTCTTCTTCTGCTACACGAACACAGTATGGCGTCTGCTCTGATTGAGTTTGGTATAAATAACTGTTTCCCAGACTTAGATCTGATGCGATACCAGGCCTCTAGCTTCTGCTTAATTGATTCAAGTTCCCTCTGCTGTTTCTCCTTGTTCTTTTGAGGGGTGTGTTCATTAGTTGCAACAAACTAGCTCCTATTTTTGCCAAAGAGTCTCAGGTGAGAAGAAGGTCAGGTTTGAAGCAACAGTCTGCGCTTTCCTCCATACATGAGGAAGTCAGTGACTTTGGATGAAAACTTGAAGGGCAAGTAGCAGATTGCTATTTGTTCCCCATAATCATTCTCTCCTTCTTCCATAGGAATAGAGTTACAGCTGAACCCATGGCTGCCTGACTATAGATCATATTTCTTGGTCTCACTGGCATCTAGCTCTGGCCATGTGAGTAAGTTTTGGGCAATAGGATGTAAGCAGAAGACTCTGGATCTTTCCACTAAAAGAAATAGATTGGTGTTTTCCCTGTCCATTTCCCCATTCTCACTGGTTGGGAGACAATGGCCACCAGACCAGATTTCTTGGACTCAGAGAGGGAAACTATGTGTTGAGGAAGCCAGGTTCTTCCTACCATTTCTGGACTTTTGATGAAAGAGAAATAAATTATGTGGTTTAGACCACTGTATTTTGGGCTCCCTTTGTTACAACAGCTTAGCCTGTACTCTAAAAAATCCGTTATTTATGAAGCCTATTGGAGATTTCAGAGTGTAGCAGAGATGGGTCTGGAAGGAATATCAGAGTTGCAGTAAGCACACAGGTGTGAATTAGCAGATTTACTTGTACCTTTTTTGAGACTGCTTTTTTTACATTTATATCTTCTCTTTTTTCCTTCAAACAGAAAAAAAATAATCCTTTAGAATTATAAATAGAGATTTACAAGACTTACATGCCAGTAACCTTCAAGTATTTTATTTTCGAGTCTTCATTCCACTTTCATAGTGCTAAGTCTCTGGCTACTAACAACACTATCTTCGTTGTCGCTACACTGAAAACAAAAATAGCAAGAAACACAACCTACATTTATATACTACTAGTCATTTACAGTATACTTTTACCTATTCATATGAGGCTTTCTCATTCACAATAAAGATAATGCAAAAGGCAGCTGAAATCAGGCAGGGGCTGACAGAGAAGAGGGGGACTGCCAGAGGGATGAAAGAAAAGTGGATCTCAGAAATCACAAGTATATGTCCTGGAATTTAGCGGTTTGCCTTGAAAAGCTAAAGATATAATCCATGTTTATAACAATAAGAACTTAAGAAAGAAGTAGAAAAAAAATCAGAGAAATGAAGACAAATTTAGAAGGGGATAAAAGAGATTAGATGTTTCAGAAATTAAAGTGAAGGACATAGAGTGGGTGATGGGCACAGAGGAGGGCACTTGTTGGCTTGAACACTGGGTGTTGTTTGGAAATCAAATTGACAATAAATTATTAAAAAATAAATAAATAAATAAATTTAAAAAAAGGAAACAGGAAGTTTAAGAATTAAGAAAGATTAGAAAAAAATAATCAATGGAAGATAGTTAACAAGTCAGCAGACTTCCTAAAGAAGAAAATCAAAATAATAGAAGTACTTCAAGATAAATTCAAGAGCAAAGTTTTTGATATTAAAACAAAAAATTGAATATACATATCATAAGTAATGTAGTTTCACCCTGTAGCATAGAAAATTGACTCCAAACCGTCAACTCTGAGATATAGTCCAGCAAATTTACTGGACTTTAAAGATAAAGAAAGAATGGAGTGGGCACTCTAGACAAAAATGTCAAGTCATTTTCAAGGGTGGAGATCTTATTGGCCATCGAATTTTCTCCAGTAATACCTAATGCCAGAGGAAAATGGAGAAAACTCTGCAAGATGCTTCTAGAAATAGTAAGTAAATTATTTTTCACATATGAAAAACAAAACCAAATACTTTTAAACAGGAAAATACTGAGAAGGTCATTCTTATGAGTAATTATTGAGAAAACTACTTGAGGATTCACTTCGCCAAATCAAGACGAAACTGGAAAAACTTTGACAAAGGAATTACAATAAAAGTGGTAAGTGAGGTGACAGACCAAAATGTTAAACATATGTGCTCCGACAGTGTAGAAATGGTATAATAACAAAAAACTGTGTGAGGAAGGGGGAAATACGGGTGGTAGAGCAAGAACATTGTCTGGTGCAGTCACGGCGTGTTGTTTGGACAAATCGAGGAGTGATATAAAGCACATTTAAGAGCTGAAAGATAGGGGCACCTGGCTCAGCCAGTTAAGCGTTCTACTTTGGCTCAGTTCATGATCTCACGGTTCATGAGTTCGAGCCCTGCATCGGGCTCTGTGCTAACAGCCCAGAGCCTAGAGCCTGCTTCAGATTCTAGGTCTCTCTCTCTCTCTTTGCCCCTTCTCCACTCACGCTGTCTCTCTCTCCTCCAAACATAAATAAACATTAAAAAAATTAAAAGAGCTGAAAGATAAACATAAGGGTAACATCATGATGGATCTAGACAATATAATACTAAGCAAAATAAATCAGTCAGAGAAAGACAAATACCATATCATTTCACTTATTTGTGGAATTTAAGAAACAAAGCAAATGAACAACAACGACGAAAAGACAAACCAAAAAACAGACTCTTAACTACAGAGAACAAATTGGTGGTTACCCACCAGAGGTGGGTGGGTGAAATAGGTGAAGAGGATCAGGGCACACTTACCATGATGAGTACTAAGTAATGTATAGAATTGTTGAATCACACCTGAAACTAAGATAACATTGTATGTTAACTATACTAGAATGAAAAAAAATGCTATTTGACACCAAAAGGGAAAAACAAAGAAAAGTAACATCATGATCTAAACTTGTGTGGGAGAGGAAAGAGTGGACAGGGAAATAGGGCACATGCTAAGTTTATCAATTTGGGGGGACAGAAATTAATGGGTACTGTCTAAAGAGAGGGTATATAAAAGGAAGGTATATGAAAGTAATTCTAAGAGTAAACACTAGAACAAAACTATAAACATTCCTAAATATCGCAAGTATATACTGACTCCTAACATGAGAAATGAGTACAGCTCAGCCATTCATTTCTTTCAAGGGAAAGACCCAGAAGTGGCTTGCATTCCTTTAGCTTAGGATCCATTGGCCAGAACTTTGTCACAAGTCCGGGGCTAACCACAGAGAAGGTTGAGAGGATTAGTCTAGCTAGGCAGCCATATGCCCGACTGTAACCACTGGAACAGAAATGCAAATCTTCCTAACTACGGAGTAAGCACATGTACATAAATGCATAGAAGATAATGTCAACATTTTTAATATCCAAGACCCTAGAATATATAATATAAATTAGTATAACAGAGACAAGACCACACATTTTGGTCCTATCAATAAAAGTAAATGGATTTAACTCACTTATTTAAATAAATATTTTGAGATTGAATTCCAAACTAAACTCCAGCTTTTAATCATATGTAGGAGACTCATGGAAAAACATACTTTTAAAATGCTGAAAGTAAACATATAGGCAAAAGTATATTCAGCATACATTAACAAAAGGAAACCAGAGGGTCATCACCTGAATATCAAAGAAAGTGTAATTCAGGCCAAAAAGTTTAAAGAGTAGACACTATGGGAAATACAGTGAGAAACATGTTGAAACACACTACTAGTAGCAACTTTATTTTTACCTCCCTCAGTCAGTGAGAGGTCAAGTGCACAAAACGAGAAGGCCCAAGTAATACATTTAACAGGGTTGATATGATTAATTCATATTCAACTCCATATCCAAAAAATAGAGAATGTATATTTCTTCTCAGGTTTTCTTAAACAATTCTCGGGACAAAAAGGAAGTATAAATCTAAATTGCAGGCTATCTAGCAAATAATGATAATGAAAATATTTGTTACGGGAACCTGTGAATTATCTAATTTTAAAAAGCACTAATTTTGGAAAGAATGAAAAAAAATACATGCATATAGTCAGTCTTTTATTCACGGATTCTATATTTGTGAACTCACTCACTTGCTAAATTTATTTTTAACCTCAAAATCAATGTTCATGGCACTTTCATGGTCATTCACGGGCAGGGGCAGAGCAGCGGGTCCTTTGAGGTGCCGACGACACATGGTCCCAGGTAAAGTGGAACACGGTGATGTTCTGCCTTCTTGCTTCCACTCTCATTCTGTACACAAGGGTCCCTTTGCTGGTGATTTTTGTTGGTGATTTTGTTGTTTAAAATTGCCCCCAAGTGTAGTGCTGCCACGCTCTTTTGTTCTTAAGCAAAATGATTGGGATGTGCCTTACGGAGAAAATCTATTAGCTAACCTTCATTCAGGCAGGAGTTCTAGTGCTATTGGCTATGAGTTCAACAATTATGAATCTATATGTATATAGATTCTATATCTATATGATTGATATATATATATATATATATATATATATATATATATATACTAAATAAGATATCTTTAAATAGAAACACTCATAAGAACACGAAGGTATATGTTGTTTGGTATATTGTGACCAGAGGCTCACAGGAACCTAACCCTATATTTCCTCTAGAAGCAATGGTTCAGTATTACCTAATTCTGTGTTTAGGGTGACTTTAAAGAACGTATCTACTCTGAATAATAAAAATTGGTTGTTTAGGTACATACATATGCATATGTATATATGTGTATACAATGCATTTTCAGAATCCATCTACTTTTTTCATTGCTTTTTATTTCAAATATTATATTTTTCAATCTCAGAATTTTTATTTGGTTCTTTTTTATAATTTCTATTTCTTTGTTGATATTTGCTATTTGCAGAGAAATCATTTTCTTACTTTTTACACATGGCTTTATTAAGCATGTTTAAAATAGCTGATCCAAAGACTTTGTCCAGTAATTCCAGTGTCTGGTCTACCTCACCTACAGTTTCTATTTTTCCTGAGCATGGAGCCACACTTAGTTTTGTTTTTGTTTTGTTTTGTTTTTTTTTTTTCCATATCAAGTAATTTTTTCTTAAAAGACTAACATCTTAAATAATATGTAGTAACCCTGAAGATCAGATATCTCCCTTTCTTCAAAGTTTGTTGCTATTGCTGTTGTTTTTTTGTCACTTATTTCATGCTTTTTTTCTGAACTAGTTCTGTAAAGTCTGTGTATTTTGTCATGCGGTCCCTGAAGTTTCAGTTCAGTTAGTTTAGAGGTCAGCTAATGACTGGAAAGGGATTTCTCTAAATAGCTAGAACTGAAAGCTCTTCCAGTATTTGCTAAGGGGTTATAAAAGCCTGTGTCGATGCATGTCTTCAATGCACAGCTAGGCAGTTTACAGTTCCACCTTGGCTGTCACTTCTGCCTCCAGGTTAGAGCTGAGGGTTTTCCTAGGTCTTTCCTGAGCTTTTGCATAGCCCTAAGCATGTGCACTTTCCTAGACATGTGTGTGGCCTTTCAGATATCCAGGGATATTTGGGAGTCTTATATATATATTATATATAATGTATTACATCTTTATATATATAAGCTATATATATTATACTATAGCACTATATATTTATGTATAATATACAAATTGTATATGTTTATATGTATAAAATATATACTTTTATAACTTTATTTATATATATTTATTATTTATATGTGTGTATTATATAAATAATAATAGCTATAATTTGTATTTATATATTTATATATTACACATATAATTTATATACATATTTTATATATTTAATTATATGTGTCACATTGTGTGTATAGTTTACTTATAATTTATAATTTTTACATATTTTCACTATGACACATTCATATTTACATATTATATATTTCATTTATCTATATAAATACATTTCCATATTATATATATTTGTATATAATGAGTAATTATATATTTATAAATAAAATATATAAAATTATACATTTACATACATATTGGTGTATTATATGTGTCTGTGTTTTCAGAATCCACCTATTTTCGAACATCTCCACTGCTACCAGAGGAGTCCAGTCCAACAGCGTCCTTGCCTAGATTCTTACAACAGTCTCCTTACTCATCTCTCATCCTACCTTCCTAAAGTCTATTCTCCATGTGGGCCACAGAGCAACTCTTTAAAAACATAACTGAAGGGGCTCCTGGGTGGCTCAGTTGGTTAAGTGGCCGACTTCAGCTCGGGTCATGATCTCACGGTCTGTGAGTTTGAGCCCCGCATCGGGCTCTTTGCTGACAGCTCAGAGCCTGGAGCCTGCTTCGGATTCTGTGTCTCCCTCTCTCTCTGCCCCATCCCCTGCTCACGCTCTGTCTCTATGTCTCTCAAAAATAAATAAATGTTAAAAAAAATTAAAAAAAACATAACTGAAATTATACCATTCCCTAGAGCTCAAAACACTCCAATGTCCTTTTCTCTTACTGAGGCAGGAATCCAAAGTCATTACTATGGCCTATGAGGACTATATGACCTTAAAAAACACTTTGCACTCACCCCTCTTTACTCTCAAGCCATTCCTCAAAAGACCCTGCACATGTCAGCCTCAGCACCATGGGTTATTCCTTCACCTCATTTAATATCTACGTATGTTTCAGTTTGTCAGTGAGGCTCTAATGGGCACCCATACAAGATGCATGTTTCTGCTTGTGCTAGGCTGTTGCTCGGTAAGCATCTTAGCTGCATTTTCACTACTGACATTTTGCTGCATAACTAATTGGCCATAAGGCAATTTTGCTATAAAAGATAAATCATGAAAAACAAAAGAGGGATATTCATTGAAAAGGACATAAAGAAACTTGAAAAATGAATAACAAAATTAAAAACACTATTGGGAAATAAAAAGTATTTAAATACATTCAAAATGTGTAGTGCATATTCAAGGTAATACTGCACACACAAGTACCTGATTTTATTTTATTTTGTGGATTGTACCTAAGTCCTTTCTTCAAAGTCTTTTGTTCATAGTATTATACTTTTTTTTGTTTGTTTGTTGATTTGTCTCCATATTCAGCATTGGACTTATTATTTTTTCACTAAAATTCCTTCCATGATTAAGAGAGGTGATGGTTTCCAAATGCTAGGATGCTTATCTGTAACTGAGCTATGTAACGTGTTGTGAAAGTTTTCTACACTGTTCTCGGCACATCGTTACATGTCTATTGAGGGATATTCCAAAATTCTGTGGCAAATGTGGGCTCAAAATTATACTACTGAATAGATAATTATGAGGGCTATGATTTATATAATACAAAAATGTGAGTACTGTGTCAATGAAGAAATGAAACTAAAGTGCCATCCAGTTCTTTTAAAAAATTTTAAGGCAAAGTTGCCTTATAGCTAATTAGTTATGCAGTAAAAATGTTTGCAGCAAACATGTCTAAAGCAAAGATGCTTACAGTGGAAATACGAGACACAGGTTCTGTCACTCTATACCTACATTACTCTTCATTTTCTCCTCACTTTAGCTGAAGGGAAAAACATTTTATATAGTGTCAACATCAAGTGCAAAACTCCTGAGGCAGGAAATTGTTTAGTTTGTTCAAGGAGGTCAGAGTGGTGTGTGAAGAAAAGGATGATAACAGATGAGATTTTAAGAGATAATCAGGGGCATCTAAAATATTATATTTTTGTTTGTGTATAGTCTATATCCCCCACCACTAGAATGTAAGTTCAGTGAGAATTTGCTCTCTTCTTTTTCCCTATTGAGCAGCTTGGGCCATAGATACGTGTTGAATAAATATGTGAAGAATGTAAAAAGAAAAAAGAATACACAAGTAGTGAAAAGGGTCATGTTCATGACCTGGAAGACTCAATATTATAGAAATGTCAATTCTTTCCAAATTCATCCTAAGCAATTTCAATAAAAACTCAATAGGATTTTCAAAGGAACTTGACAAGAGGCTACCAAAATTTACATTAGAGAGAAAATGTGCAAAATAGCTAAGATACTTTTGAAAAATAAAAAGTCGAAACTTGCTCTACCAGATATCAAGATATTATTAAGTTATAGTACTAGAGTGATGCGGAATTAGAGCAATGACTCAGACTAGAAAGCCCCCAAACAAAACTATTTATACATATGTCATCTCAATGCATGCCGTATGTGACATTACATATGGAGAAGCTGGGACAATTGGTTATCCACGTTGGAAAAAAATTAAACCCCCTACCTTATATCACACTAAAAAAAATGAACTCCCAAAAGATTAAAGACCTAAATGAGAAAAGAAATAAGAGTGTCTTAACCTGGTATTCCCAAAACCAGATTTTGAGATAAACGTTTGTGTTCAGGAAGTTTCTTTGTGAAACTGTGTCAAGAATCAGGAGTGGGGAATGGGGAAGAGGCGAAGAGTAGGAGAGGAAGCCAGGGGGAATGGTTGCCACTGTGGTCAACTGGGTCCCGATCCTGTTCATCTTAGAAATGGAAGAGAAAGGATTTATTCCTGGATCCTGTCCTTCATTCCTCAAGAAGTTCAATAAAATAGGAAAGGTATGAAAACGTAACCTGAAAGGTAGCCTTAGGTTAGGTCAAGATTTCTTAAAACAAGATTGGAAAGCATAATCATGCAGGATAATACAGACAAATCAGATCATACAAAGATCCAATCTTCTGTGCATAAAAATCATGACAAACCAGTGAAAAGATAATGTAAAAGAGGCTGGAGGATGTATTTAAAAGATGAAGATCAGGGAAGGCCTCTTTGAGGAGATGTTTGAGCTAAGGGCAAAGCATTATATATTAGTGCTACTTTCAACAGAAAGTCCAAATGTCCTGAGGCAGAAACTTACTCAGTTTGTTCACAGGGGGCTCACAGGAGAGTAGCATGGTAAGGGATGGGAGATGATCAGAGACAGCTTATGTAATGCTTTTCTATGTTCAGCTGGGAACCATTGAAGGAGCAATTGGGCCGCAGGCCGTTGAGTGAAGAATGAATTATAGGTGGCAAGAAGGAAAGCAGAATGGTGAGTTAGGACTCTGCAGTATTCCAGGTAAGGTAAGGGGGCTTGAACTGGGTGAGTGGCAAGGCAGATAAAGAAAGGACAAATTTGATATATAGTTTTGAAACTTGATGATGATGAGTCAATGTGAGGAGTGGTTAGGACAAGGGAGGAATCAAGCACAGCTTCTCTATTTTTGGGTCAAGCAGCTGAGTAGATGTAGTGATAAGGATCACTGGTAGTGAGTGGCAGGTTTGGGAGTGAAATAAAGAAAATTGGGGCCACCTGGGTGACTCAGTAGGTTAAGCGACCGACTCTTGATTTAGGGTTAGGTCATGATCTCACTGTTTGAGATCGAGCCCGTCATCGGGCTCTCTTTCTCTCAAAAATTTTTTTTATTTTAATCCAGTGTAGTTAACATACAGCGTTATACCAGTTTCAGGCATACAATATAGTGAGTCAACAATTTCATATTGGCCATCATATTTTAAGTGACATCTGGATCCCTAAACTCTATAAATGCTTATGAGATTTTTATATTCAATCAGAAAAAAATCCTTTGCATTCTGATTTCCTCACATGCAAGTAAGCCATAAAATGACCACAGATTTCCTATTTAAATAAAGGTTTTGAGAGAGCCTTGTCTCATTTAAATTCACTCCAGGTTATGTAACGGGGAAAGAAAGATATTCTTAGTAACAAGCAAATTTGTACCCCATATAAGACTTTAAAAAGTGTAAGAAAATTCTTACTGGAAGAACATCAAATAAGATGTGAATAAGTGGGTAATAGTTTTTGTTCTCCTTAAATTAATCTGCATTTTCAATGCATTTCTTCTTTTTTCCCAAGTTTTTATTTAAATTCTAGTTAGTTAATGTATATAGTGAAATTGGCTTAAGGTGTAAAATTTAGTGATTTATCACTTACATCTAACACCCAGTGCATTTCTAATCAGAGATTCCAGTGAACTTGGGAAGGAGGTGGGGGGATCTTCTTGAGCTGATTCTAAAATTCACCCCCAGTGAGTCATCAGGATGGCGCTACCTCTGAGCTCTCTCTTCTTTTCTGTAGCCCCTTTGATTGCAAAAGAAAATCTAGTATATAGAGAGGTAAAGGCACTATATGATTAGAGTGGTGTGGTTTAGTTACAGTGTAATAGTGTAGGGAATATTTTTTAAATTCTCACCTCACATAAAAGCAAAGGGGCAAAACCTTTGGTATAAACATTACAAATGGGACAACATATTAGCAACATATATGATGAAGATTTAATGCAAATATCAGATAGGCTTTTCTATATTCATTCGGCAATGTAAGGAAAGACAAACACCACAACAGGCAATACTGACATAATACTCTATGACGAAGACTTCAACGAAGAAGAAAAAAAAATGACCAGTAACAAATAAAAAATACCTAACCACCCTAAAAATGAATATAATGCATGTTAAAGTGCCAAATAAGACTTTTTATAGTTCAATTAAATTGTTAAGTGTTTTTATTTTTTAGGTATGATATATGAATTTTAAGGCAAGATAGTATAGAATTACCATATTAAGAGAAATAAAAATATATTCCAAACTGAGTTAATACGTGCAGAGAAAAATTCTGGGAAGACATACATAAATGTTTATAAGAAATATTTTAAAATCAGAATAAAAAGCAACATGAAGATATAACTGTTTTGAAAGAAATAGTTACTTTAAAAGGCATTCATTTTTGTCTTATGAAATGTATAAAAAATAATGATAAACTTTAGCATTGAAAACACAGTTCATTTGTAACATAAAAATCAAGAAAATTCTTATTCACTCTTACTTGTTTTCTCATTGTGTTTTCCCGAAGTAGAACTGGTTCCAATATCCATGGTATCTACAAAGTAACAGGTGGTGGTCAGATAACTGTAATTTAGAAATAAAAGTTACAAATCTTATGACAATTCATACTGTGGAAGGCTTGAGTTTATAATAATCTGAGTACCATTTCTGTCTTCTTTCTAAAGGAAACAGACAAGAACTGAATTGATATCTAAGGTCTTCCTTTATTTCTCCAAGACTTTGAAAGAACTCTTAATTGCTTAAGTATACCAGTTTCCTCTTTCATGAAAACAGATAGCAACCGTTATCCTGTTTAGGCTTTAAATTTTTTATGACAATCAAATGAGATCTTACTTACAAAATTTACTGAGAAATCACCTAATTAATAACATACGGGAGGGAATCCTTTAAAAATCAAGTGTTGAGTTTAAGAATAGTTATCTGGGGCCTTTCTTTCCCGATGGATAACAAGACCATTTGTCTTCTGAGGATTTTCCAAGGTAGTGACAAAGTGACACTATTATCTACTAGCTAAAGAACACTTGGATTTCTTCATTCCATGGACAAGAGTGGATGTCACTATATAAATCCAATACTTTAGTACTGATATGTTAATAAAGTAAGTGAGATACTGTCATTTTTACTAGTGTATTTCTACTACATCATCCATGTAAATCGACAGGGCCCACCCTGTTAAACATGACTTGTTAAGGATTTCTTGCCTCCTTGCCATTCCCAAAAGGCTCGGGTCAAACAAATGCAGAGAATGGGTTTCGGGCATGGATGGATCCCTTTCTTATCAAAGGGTGCTCAGGGTCAAGTGCAGCAAGAAATGAAAGCTCTGACATCAGACCCCTGACATCCTGTAGCCAGGGGCCCTGTGACCCTCAACTTCCACAACTGATCACTCCATCTTTGTGAGCTACCTGATGTACTCCTTGAACTCTGATCAACCACTCCATACCCAGGGTCTGCGGTATCTGCTGAACCACCTCCGCTCCAAGACCCTCACAGCCTTACCCATAATGTCAGAGGCTTGGCTACGCTCACTCATTGCTCCTTGTCCTCTTGACATACCTTTTGAAAAACACATGACACAGGAACACTTCTTATTTCCAAGTCCTTGTGGTACTGCTCCTAAATTATGATTTGTAAAGAGTTTTCATTTGTACCTCTTCTCTTCCAATGATCCTCTGTTCCCCCACTCCTCCACCAAAGGATCTGAGATCTCTCTTTCTTTGCTTCCCATTGTCTTTGCCCTTTCCTTTGAATCTGTATTTTTGTTCTTCGATTTTTCTTTATATGCTTTTCCCACCCATTCATTTATGACATTTATTACATACTTTTGTATTTACTTTTTGTGATATTAAAATAGTTTTTGTAAATATTCTGTATAACTCTATAATAAAGTAAATCTTGCCAAATTTCCAAATGTCGGAATATAGGAAGTGAAGATTTCTTTTCACTCATTCAATAAGTTTGCAAAGCCTCTTTCAGGTGCCAGGGGCTGAGATGGGTACTGATAATAATTCAGGCACAAGACCACTGAAGTATCAGTGGCTGTCAATCTTATGAGTAACCAGAGAATTGATACAGAAATAAATGAGTGAACATATTGAAATATGAAGAAGCATGTGCAAAGGTCTAGATCCAGCAAATGCAAGTAACTGCAAGGAGTTTAGTATGTCTGAGTATGAAGTGAAAAAATAAAAGGCAAAGATGAAGATGGAGAAATAAGCAGGAGTCCTGAGTCAAGTGACTTTGGAGGCCACATGAAGGAGAATTAACTTAATCCTAAAGGAAGTGAAAGGACATTAGATGTAGTTTTGAAAGATCAATTTAGCTAAATCACTTAGAATACATTTGGTGGGAACAAGATTAGAAGAACAGGACCCTGTAGACCTAGTTCAAGTGAGAAGTGATATAAATGTGGACTAGAGTGGTAGGACTGAGAATGGAGACGAAGGGACAGGTTGGAGACATTTAAAAGGAAGAATTGATGCATTAGGTTATAGATGTGATGTATCAATTGAGACAACGGTGTCATGGATGACTTTGAGAATTTCAGTGTGAAAGAATGGGACAATTAACAGTGTGTTTTAGAGAGAGTGAGAACACTG
The DNA here is from genome assembly GCA_030068075.1 of Paguma larvata. Classification (NCBI taxonomy): domain Eukaryota; kingdom Metazoa; phylum Chordata; class Mammalia; order Carnivora; family Viverridae; genus Paguma; species Paguma larvata. The sequence goes on from CM057825.1 coordinate 8,852,285, forward strand.
GAGGAGCAGATGGTTGTTTTAAGGAAGAAGATGATGCGCTCAGTTTTGGAAGTGTTGAGTTTGAAGGGTTTGAAAGACACCTGAAATGGAGGAGGCTCGGACCTTCAGGACCCTGGACAGAAGTCAGTCTGGCATTTGGATGAGTGTGGTTAGATGCTTTGCAGAGAAGGGCTGTTGCTGGATACGTAGGCTTAGAAACTGTTAAATTGTGGATGGTGATTGAAACCGTAGGAGTGGAAGAAATGCCTGGTCAAGGTATCTTGTAATCTGTGTGAGTTATAGGGGACACTGATACCTGGGCACACCTTGCCCTGAAAACTCACTGCTGCCTTGAGCCACCCTTTGTGCTGACATTGCTTTTGTCTTCTGGCCATTTCAGATGCCATAATTTCTCCACCTCATTTCTCTTCCTTTTACATTCTGCCATTTTCTCTCATCTTTTAACTCTTTCTCTACATGGTTCTCTGTGTGCCTCCCCTTTCTCCTCTCCATTTATTTACCCTATGTATGTACCTCATTCCATCTATTTTTCTATGCTTCTATCCTTGTTCTAGTTTTATTATTGAAGTTATCCTCTTTCTACTGTTACTTCCTTTTCTGTTTTCCCTTTGCTTCTAGTCTGTTTCTTTTAATCTTATCTTGACCTTTTGGCTATTTTTATAATTATACTCTTTGTCTTTATGTTTTCTTTATCTATATTCAGCTTCATCTCACAGATTGATACTTTCATCATCATCACCAAATGCCTACTCTTTTGACATTGACCACAGTGTTGACCATTATTACTTTTGCTGGTTCCCTACAGGCTTTCTACATTGCAAGACTCAGTCAGTCATGGACTTTATTACCACATTTCTGGTGAAACTTCCAAGAAGTATCTGGAAAATCATCACTCTTCCCCCTCCAAAACTCTCCAATCTGGTGATATTCGGATTCCATGTCCACTCGAAAAAACTTGAAGCTTACTCAGATTTTTTTTCATTTGGAGACCCCAGACTGTCTTTTCCATGCTTCCTCCTTAAATTATCCACTCAGTGTCACCTCCCTCCTTTCAGGAACATAGCTCGTCTTTCTCTTTTGGCTCCCTCAAACCTGTTAAAAGCAGTCCAAATCTGTGTACACATCTCTGCCTATGTATGGGAGTCTGTGTGCATGAGTGTGTGCATTTGCCTGTGCATGTACCTGATATGTTTTGGGGGGAGAGGTAAGGTAAAGAAAGGAGAGCTTTTCCTCTGTGCAGACAGGAAAATAAAGATAATTCATAATTAATATCATAACTAACTTCTCCATCAGATGCTTATACACTGGCATCTCTTCTGACTCTCTTCCTTTATTCATCTGAAGATCTTTGAATTCGCAGGACGCTGAAGAGTGACTATAGACAGTGACTTCAATGTGGTCAAGCTCATCTATGTTCACTGCTCAGATGAGCCACGAAAATACCCACTCCAATGACTATACCTTATATCCAACAAAGATTTGCTTTGTCACCTTTTCTATCTGGCCACAACTCATTCTTCTTACTTTTCAATTTTCTGATCATTTTTCCTGCCTTACGCATTTCTATCTCCATCACTTGATTCTGTGAGCTTCTCTCCCTGATTTCTCTTGTCCTCTGTGTTGTTTTCTGTCCTTTCATCAATGATGTTCTTCATCTGTATTCCTTTTTATTTCTTTATTCATCATTTTGAGTTCTTCCCTTCTAGGTATTTTGTGTACCTTATAGCTGGTTCCACTCCTACCATCTTTTTTTCTTTATGATTTTCATTTTCACCTATTACCTATCTCTCTCTCTCTCTCTGTCTCATCTATATAGTTGTTAAATAAGTTTTCTTGTATCAGGCACTGATACATTATGCTGATGCTATATATCAGTTCCCTTATGCCTTCTTTTTGGACTTTGATCATGGGATACAGCACTTATATTCCTGCCTGTCACATACAGCAGTCACACTTTTTGACCCTTATACATTTTGTATGTGTATTTCCTCATCCCAAAATTTGGATGACAAAAATTAGCCTGCCTAAATCTTAAGGATATTGTGATGACCCAAGTAAGATCTTATTTACCAAAGTACTTTAAAGTAACACAATATAATCAAATTACAATGTAATGGACATCTGTCAAAAACTATACTAAAGTTTGAAAGTTGTTGATCCGAAGCTTTATTTCTGTCTATAATTACATAGCAGGACCAGTTGTCTTTTGAGGCTTTTACAATTACAAATGACATCAGTGTCAATTAATATGTCACTATAGAAGTCTAAGATCTCAGTGTTAGTAGGCGTAACAGTAGGTATTAAAAAAGATATCACCATTTTGCTATTCATTTCTTCTATAACAGCAATATATAGTTACATACATTTATTCAATAGGTCTCATCCTGTTAAACATGAATTTATAATGATTTCCTGTCTCCTTCTATTTTCTAAAATGCTGAAAAGGAGTCCCCAGGATTAACTGGACACAGGTCTTCAAGGTGCTCAGAATAAAATGCATCAGGAAACAGTAGCTTTTAATTCCTGACATTCTGCAGGCCAAGGCTTGGCATCCTAATCTTCTTTACCTGACCCACTTCTTAGGTCTGAGCTACGAGACTCCTGAGGTTCTTCTGCATGGCTCGATTCTGAAAAGTCACCACTGCTGATCCCTGCAGAAAGAAATACAATTCCTTAGTAGTCTCAGTCTGTGTTCTAGAAACCAATCCAGCACCAAATTCTTTAAAAGGAAAATGGAAAAGGGAAGCTCATGTAGGAGGAGCAGGAGTATTCCTACTGCTAGACTACCCTGTGGCTCCATCTGACCTGTTAGTCAAGGTTGCTCCAGGAACCATCCCCAGGGCTGGGTTGGAGGACAACTTTGCCATTTGTCACCATGTCTTACCCTCTCCACTTGTCTTTACATACTTCTTCCAGTTCTGTTGGTTATCCAGGGAGTCTGTGAAAGCAACATTTTCAAGATGTCAGAGCCGCCATCAGCTGGGCAGAATGCCCCTCCACCCTGGGAACTACTTTTGAGGTAAATGAAGAATATACTTCTATTTTACTTGTGCCACTGAACTTTTTGAGGTCTACATGTTGTATTAATTAGTCCCACCTAATTCAAAATATATAATATGAATGAATTAAATTGTCAACAAATTCATTTTTTAAAGGATATAACAAAAATTTGAGCAACATTTTAGTAGTAAAGAAAGATATTTGTTACATCAAGTAATTGCTCTTACGTCTTTTCCTATTGTTTATCCCCCAAATAGATTTGTTTCTAATATCCGCAGGATCTAAAAAGTAAAAGAAAACACAACCAGTAATCTACAACTAAAAACTGTAAAACTTATGACTACTCACATTGTAGACAGGATTTGGATTAGAAAGATACTATGATGATCATTTCTGTCTCTTCCCATCTAAAGGAAAAAGATCACTACTAAATGGAGCCAAGAATCACAATTCTATGGCACTAATTGCAAAATCAAAGAAGTTGAAAATCCGTATTTTCCTTATAGGTTTGCAGCTAACTACATTGGCAGTGAATATGGACTTGAGCTGTCATGAATCCATGTAAAATCTTTATTTCTCTCACTTGGTGTTAATTCACACAATTTGTTTCGGGAACATTAATATAGTATATTTGAGAATGGGATTCTGCCTGAGACCCTCTGGGATATATTTTTTTGTAATTTATATGATATAAACCACATTGTCTTTCTGAAAAAAAGATTATTATTTTATATCTGACTTCAAATGTTTGAATAAAAGACTGTAGATGTTTGGTAGGAGTCCAGGCTGCTCTCTCCCTTCTAGTAACTTTCCATATGTGATGTGTAAAAGATCCTTAAATGCTTATGTGCTAGAGTGTCCCCATCTGTGGAATGGGTAGAGAACAACAGTTATCTGGCCTACCTCTAAGTTGTTATAAACATAAAAGCATATCTTATCAGTGAAGATATTTTGAAATGTCATATTGAGGTCATGTGTCAGAAGCTATAAATAGAATTTGATGGTAATAATCAGAAGTTTTCCTTCTGTTGATAATCAGGGTCTACGATCAGAGTCTTCTGAGTTTTGAGCAAGTTTGTGACAAATCCAAGCAATGGCAGATACCCCACTTTCTCTACAGAATAGGAGTGAACAGGGGTGGAAATCACTAAATAATTCAATACTTTGGGGTTAATAAATCTGAGAGCATGTAGTACAAATGGCACTGCCATTCAACTAAAGTCATCTTGTTAAACCTGAATTTATAATGATTTCTCTCTTTGCATTTTTCAAAATGGCCAAATGTGATAAATGCAGAGAATGGGATCCTAGACTGTGACGTGTGCCCGGAGGAAAATGTCCAGGAAACAAGAACTCTGAACTCGGATTCTTCATGTCTGGGAGTCCAGTGATGGCAGTCCTTACCCTGCTTATCAAGATCACTTCTCACTGCTGAGCTCAAGACTCTTGGGAGTTCTTCTTCCTCACTGGACTCTGAAGAGTCCTCAAATCTTCTCACTGCAGAAGGAGCAAATATCCCTTGAAAGTCTCAGTGTATGCCAAGAACAAAGAAGGAAAATCTTGGGAAGTTCTGAAAACAGGGCAAGACTATCCCCAAGGATATCTGGAGTCTGGTATTGAAGAAGGGATATCTCTCACTTGGCTGCTTCCCTGAATCCCACTTGAAACAGGGTCCCATCCCTCCCCCATCTAAAACTTCTTATAATGTTTACTTGGAAAAAAATAATTCTATTGAGTTTGAGTCTTTGACTCTTTCGGGTTTATTTGTTATGACTGCCAGCTTAACTAACTAATACAAAAGTTAAAAAAGTTCAACTTTCATCTTAAATTAAAGCAAATTGATATTTTACTTTGAAGGATATAGAAGAGAATTAGAATGAATCTTTCGTAGAAAATGCTATTCATTTGTAACCATGAAGAGTTCTTATTTGCCCTTACCTACTTTCCAAACTCTTTTTTTTTTTTGGGCGCAGGTGATTTTCTGATATCCGTGGACTCCATAAGGTAAAGGGGAGGAAATAATTATTCATATGCAAGAGTCTACAAATTCTGTGACAACTCAATGGGCTTGCAATCATTATAATGTTTTGATGATCATTTTCTTCACTTTCCTTCAACTGAATCCAGTTCTGGTTGTCCGGGGTCATGTTGAGTACCTGGTTGACTTTTGTTTTCACTCTCCATGTAAATTTGTAAATGACTTCTAAACATTACTAACTGCAGTTTCTTGATCTATAAAGCTGGGATAACCTGGTTACCCTATCTCCTTGTTAAGGTTTTTATGAAAACAAAATGAATCTTAGTTTACCAAAACCCTTTAAAAAATCAAAATGTAAGCCAATTATTTAACTAATTTAGATTTGAGAATAGCTGATCAGAGGCCATTTCCCCATCAATAATTAAATAGCACAAATCATTCTTTGAAGATTTTCTATATCTGAGACTAATGACAACATTGTAAACGAATAGCGGAACACCGTGCTTACCATGCTGAGTAGAATCTAAAGCATATTGGTAAAGAATAAATACATTATTCCAACAGTTTAGCATTAATACATACAATAGTGTATAGTAAAAAAGGTTTGACATATTTTTGCTACATTTCTATATATCAATCAAATGGGCCAGTACAGTTAAACAACAATAATAATGCCTTCTTGTCTCCTTCCACTTCCCAATAGGATCGGAAAAATTAAATGTAGAAAATAGTCTCTTAGAAGTAATAGAATTAAGTCATATGGGGCATGCTCCAAACAAGATTCATCAGGAAAACAAAGCTTTTGATTTAGACTCTGAGTATTTGTTACCCAGGGTTGCAATCCTAATATTCTTACCTAATGTAATTCGAGGTCGTGACCAGGTGGCTCCTTGAGACTCTCTTCTCTTCCTGATTCTAAAGAGTCAAGGTTACTGGTCACTGCAAAAAAGAATAGGAATCTTTAGGGGTCCCAGTGTATGACCAAGAAACTGAAATATTAGCAGGAAATATCCTCATAATAAAACCTAGAAAAATCTTGAAAACCAATGCATATCATGGCCTACAACAGTGCTACCTTGCTTGGTCTGTCCTTCTAAGCCACCTGCTTTTATGATAGTCACCCTCCATCCCCTGTCCCCAGAGACAAGCAGCAACTTTGCAGTGTTTGAACCTTACCTTCCTACAATTTTCCCCCTCTTCTACTTCTTAGCCCTTCTACTGTCACTTCACACTTCCTTCATCTTTGCTGTTTCTCACATAGGGAGCCCTTGGAAGTCTTGTGTTGACAATGGCAAGCTTCCTCTACTCCTCGCCAACCTGGTGCTGTGATGAAAGTTTGCAAGGCTGAGAAATAACCTCTATGTCCATATCATAGACATATTTTGGGATTGCCTTTTAGAGCAGTTTGCTAACCCTAAGACCAAAGTTAAAATGTGCACTTTTTAAAATTTGAAGCAAATTCACATTTTACTTTGATGGATATAGGGAGCAATGAGATGAACGTATCATTTAATTATTGTTCTTTTGTAACATCAAGACCAGGTAGCATTTTTATTTGTTCTTAGGTATTTTCCAAGTATGTTTCCCCAAATAGGGATGTTTCTAATATCCTGTGGGTCTAGAAAGTAGAAAGGGAAAACGAATCACCAATTTGTGCACTAAAGAGCTGCAAATCTTAGGACAGTTTCTGCTACCCATGGAATTGAGGAAATACCACATTTTGATAACTGTTTTTAGCTCTGTTTTACAAAACAAAAATGCAGAATCCAGAATGCTAGTCTTGTCGGTCCCCTTAATTCTCCATGAGATTTTGTAGAAGACCTTGATGTGACTGTGTTTTCTCTAGAAAACAAGGATAACAGTGTCTAGTCTCCTTATCCCTTAAGATTGTTATAAATTAAAAAGTAAGGTATTATTTGCAAAAGTCCTTTGAAAAATCACCATATATGCCATGACTTGCTGAAGAACTCTCAAAAACGATACTTTGGGTTTCAGAGTACTTTATCTGAATCTTTTTCCCGCTAACACTAGATAGGTGGATGAGTTGTTTTTTTGACACAATTTGTGATCAGAAGACAATACGACCTTCTAGAAAAGGAATATTTAGCCTTCTGAAATCACTGTATAATTCCAACACTTTATATAAGCATAGAAACTAGCTAATTTGAAAAACAAACTCATCATTTTGGAAGGCTCTTTCTACTATATAATCAAAATATGGGTGCATGTATTGATAAATAGGACTTATCAATTAATAGGCCTCATCTTCAAAAAATATATATATAATGATTTATCTCCCTGCATTTCCCTAAAAGGTCAAGTAAATAAATGGAGAGAATGGGGTTCCAGGATAAACTGAATCTATCATACAGAATAGGCACAGAATAAGATGCATGAAACAGTAGCTCTTAATTCAGATTCTTGCAGCCAAAGCCTGCTTTCCCACTTCCTTACCAGGCGCATCTTCCAGTACTGACGTGGAGTCTTCTGGGGGCTCGTCTCCATCACTGGATTCTGCGGAGTCACTGCTGATCACTGCACAGAGGAGCAAAACCCTTTAGTTGCAGATGGGGCCAATTAGCCCACAGAGCAGGCAACACTGTAGAAGAGCCCTAGGAAGACCTAGAAGCTAAGTTAACTCAAGGCTTGGTCTGTGCATGACTGTATGTGACTTGCAGGCTCCTCCAGGTCCTAAACCGAAGGCGATGGAATTCATTCACAGAGGGCAGCTTTGCCCATTCTGCCACACTCTTCTTTCCCCACTGTCCTGCAACCTCCTACCCCTGCCCTTATGCTCCCTCTATCTTTTTGTCCCTCACTTTACTTCTTTACTTTGCCTCTTGGCTCTGACCATTTCTGGCCTCTCTTTCCGGCAATGGTATCTCTTTATACCTTTATCTTTTATCTCCTTTCATGAATATCTTGGCTCTGAGTTTTTCCCCTTTTCTTCAACTTATTTTTTTAAACTTTTCTTTTAGTGTTTTTATTTTATTTTTGAGAGACATAGAGACAGAGCACGAGCAAGGGAAGGGCAGAGAGAGAGGGAGACACAGAATCCGAAGCAGGCTCCAGGCTCTGAGCCGTCAGCACAGAGCCCGACGCGGGGCTCGAACTCACAGACCGTGAGATCACGACCCGAGCTGAAGTCGGCCGCTTAACCGACCGAGCCACCCAGGCACCCCCCTTTTCTTCAACTTCTATCCCCATACTTTCTTCTTTTGCTTTAGAAATAGTCTCCTGTACATTAATATTTAAACCTACCATTTCTGTATTTTGGTATTTTTCCAATTATGGGGACTTTCTCCCACAGAGCTCACCGCCTACAGTGTTGGTTCCTCCCAACTTGCCTCCACCCAAGGCCACCTGGACTGCCTCGATGGACCCTGCTGACATGTCCCAGCCACTTGCCTGGAACTGGTGACTCACATTACACACTCTTACAGTCACTTACCTATTATGTCGGAAGCCTGGTTACAGTTGGTCCTTGCTTGGGCTTGCTGATCAACTGTCCAGTTAAAAAATGGCTTTTCCTTCTTTATATCCACCAGATACACAGAACAGGAATTTATTTGGATCTCATTGTCTGGTAGCTCTATTCCTGGATCAAATTGTAATGAATGAAGAATTTTCATTTGTCTCCCCCAAAGGGAGTAAACACTACTATTGATTAGTCCCTCTCCCTGTAAATCCACTGCAGGGGTGAAACTCATTGCCCCTCTCCTTTCCTGCTGCTTAACTGTGTCCCTTCCTCTGTGCCTCTCTGGATTCTGGGATTTGGAGTTTTTTTTGTTTTTATTTTCTCTTCCCATCTTTTGCTGAATTATTTTTTGCTCTTTTAAAAATAAAAAGTATATTGGGGCACCTGGGTGGCTCATTCAGTTAAGCATCTGACCCTTGATTTCAGCTCAGGGCATGATCTCATGGTTCATGAGTTTGAGCCCTGCATCAGGCTCTGTGCTGTCAGCTTGGGCTTCTTTCTCTCCTTCTCTCTCTCTGCCCCTCCCCTGTTCACACACACACACACACACTCTCTTTGAAATAAGTAAACAAAAAATTAAAAATTAAAATTATATTTTCAGTATAATGCACATAGAAAAAAATGAGTAAATCATCAATTCTGAATCATCATCAAGTGAGCGTATTTGAGTAATTGTCGTTGGGGTCACTAACACCCTGGAAACCTCTTAGTAATGCCTCCCACTAGTTGTCTCCATCATGCAACTTAATCACCACTTTGAGTATTAATTCCACTGATAATTAATTTGCCAGTTCCAAAATATACATATATTTGTATAAATAGAATCATACCTCTTCTCTCTTATTTGCTCTTTCTCTGTCTCTCTGTCATTTGGGGTGAGGGATCAATTTGCATTCCTTTCTCAACATTATGTGTATGAGAGTCATCTGTATTCATTTTGCTTTTTCACTGCCATATAGTATTCCATTGTAGAAATAACCCATTAAAAATAAAACCATAAAAAATGTATTTGTACTGTTTCAAGATTTTGGCTATTATGAATAGTACTGCCCTTATATGTGTTTCTTTTATATTTTTGAACATAGTGTGTATTTCTGTTGGCTTCTGCTGAGGAATGTAATTGCTGCATCACAGGCTATGTGTATTTTCAACTTTGAAAGAGTATACCAAACTATTTTCCAAAAGCATGTGTAAAGGCAGAGATACAATTGAGAGGGCTTGGAAATTTTAAGTAAAGAAATGGAATTTGGTGTGGTGGAAACTTGGTGGGAGGGAGGGTGAGGGGGGAATATGCAACTGCATGGGAGGTGTCCTTCAGTACTCCATACCAAGCAGTGCTGACCTCATGCTGAGGGCCACAAGAGAGTACTGAGTTTAAATAGGAAAGATATATGAACTGATTTGCATTTTTGAAATGCCCATTAAGCTGAAGTGTGGAGAATGGATCTGAGGGGAGCAAGATAGGAGGGAGGAGGCCAGCAGAAGAGTTCCTCTGTTTGAAGTGAGAAGTGATAGAAAACTGGATTAGAATGAGCATCCTAGGGATGGAGAGAAATGAGCAAATTGGACATATTTTAAAGTTGGAAAAAAAATAGAGTTGGAATTGACGGAGGTGGCAAATAAAGTCACAGCTGTTTTAACCCACTGAATTTGGGGACTGTTTGTTACACAGCAATAGATAACTGATACAGTCTCCAAATACAGAGAGTTTTCAGATCTTTGACTACAAGTCTTCAGGCACTTGAAGGGATGAATCTAGAAAGCAAGTGTGGACTGGAGATGTGTGTGTAGGAATCCACTGATCACAGATAGTGACTGAAGCCATGGAGAAATGAAACACCTGGGTAGATGCCTATTTTTATATCAGGGGGTTAAAAGGCCATTTTGGTCATTGCAGACATCTTACCCTTTAGTAAGAGCCCTTCGTGCTTTCTTTCCAGTGACTATCTCTTCAAATCAGACAACGTCTTGATTTGTCTTGTCTCTCTTCATTTGGTCCACTCTTTACCAGTTTTTCATTTATGGTCCCTTAACTCATCCTCTACATTTTTCTCTTTGTGCCTCCTCCCATTTTCTTTATTTACTGGTATTCATTTCCTTCTGTATATTTCTCTATCATGCTCTTTTTCTCAATATTTTTTTATCACTGTCTCCCAGAGCCCAGCAGTGTCTACGATGGGGCCAAGGAGGTGCTGAAGACACAAGAAGATTCCAAGAGTAAGATTTTCTTTACACATGCCCCAGGGCCTCCCTGCCTCCCCCTAGCACTGACTCTGCTGTCCTCTACCTGATTTTTCAGTGTATCCACTCTCAGATACATTTTCTACTTTCTCTTATCCTGTCTTTGTTTCTTAACTATTAAAGTGCCTCTTCTATATTGATTTTTTCTTTCTATTCATCTTCCTCATCTCAAGCACTCCAATAATCATCAAAGTTCTCCCCCTGTGCCACTGTCCCTTGCTCCAAGTCCCTCCATCTGTCACTTCTTTCTAAAAGTCCTTCACCAGGACTTCTGTCCTCACAAATCTGACCAGCAACATCATGCATGGCTTCCATATTTCTGTTACAACTTCTGAAAAGCAAGTTGCAACTTACTCCTTTTCACCAATTCCACAAAATGGTACTGTTTGGATTCTGTACCAACTTATCTAAAACCTATGTTGTTCATATGCTTTGCCATTCAGTGTTCCTTGGTTCACTTTTTCATATTTTCTCTCCTTGCATTCTCTCCTCGGGGACACTCCCTCCATTAAAGAGCTGAGCTCGCTTTCCCACTTGCATCTCACATGACTTAAAAGTAGCCAGAGGCTCTGCACAAGGCTGTGGGTCTTGGGTGTTAGAGCCAGGGAGGCATTTTATATAAAGAGAAAAAAAAAGAGCTTTTGTTCTCGTAGAAAAACAAGGATAGAATTAGAATATTGGTAAGAAAAGTAATAATTACTTTCTCCAGCACATGGCGATGTGCTGGGTGTCTCTTCTCTTGTATCTCCATTATTCACTTGGATAGGTGCTTGTTTGCAGTACTCTGAGGATAAAAAAGACCACATCCGAGGCCTGACAGAGTCTTATTCTGCCTATTTCCATTTTACATCTCACCTGATTTCTCTTTTTTTTTTTTCCTTATGTTTCTGTTTAGAGTTTGTCTGAATATATTTCCATCTTCACCATGAACCCATAAAACGGTTCCTGCCTCAATGATTCTGTGGACAATCTCTCCCTGACTTCTTTTGACTTTTCTTTCTGTCTCTCTTCCTGATAAGGTACTGAAAAATTTCACCCTTTATCTCTTCGTTAGTCCTTCATAACTTTTCTTCCTACAGGTCTCTCCCATCAATATATTAGGCTCCATTACTGCCCCCTCTGTGTTTGCATGAGTTTCCCCTATTTTTTTTTAATTTTTTTTAATGTTTATTTATTTTCGAGACATCGAGACAGAGCGTGAGCAGGAGAAGGGCAGAGAGAGAGGGAAACACAGAATCCGAAGCAGACTCCAGGCTCTGAGCTGTCAGCACGGAGCCCGACGCGGGGCTCGAACTCACAGACTGCGAGATCATGACCTGAGCCGAAGTCGGCCGCTTAACCGACTGAGCCACCCAGGCGCCCCTCCCCTTTTTTGTTAATAGGTGTTTCCTTCGGTTGTGCAAGACTCCATTCTCTGTCACCAGCATGGCCCCTCTATACTCATGCAAACCCGGGCAATCAGTCTTACCTGCTGGCTCAGACTCTTGGGCACACTCTTTATTTGCTTGTTGGCTTTCTAGTGCATCATCTTTGTCACTAGTTGTATCTTTTCTGTTTGCATTTATCTGTTCTGTTTCACAGAGGTTCTCCGAAAGTCCATTTTCAGGTGGGGCTGTACCTAAACCATGTTTTGATTCATAGATATTTTATTTGCCTTCTGTATCAATCAGGGACTGATAGGAAAATACAAATCACTCTAAGCTTTTACAGCAGAGGGAATTTAATCCAGGGGGTTGGTTATGCAGTTGACGGAAGAGCTAAGAAGAATGCAAGAACTGCATAAATAGAAGAATGCAGGAACTGGAAGAACATTGAACAGTAAGCTGTGGGAGGGCCTGAGGGTGAGTCCAGAGGCCAGGATCACTGGGTGGATAGAAGTTGGCCCATGGCTGACCTGCTTGGTGGGAAGTGGTATCATAGATAAGATGCAGCCACTGCCAGAATTATGGACAAATACAGTGATGGGGAAATGTCCACCTTCTCTCTTGTTCCTATTCTCCAATTTCTTGTTAGTGAACCCTACAGGAATCCAGCAACAAAGGGAACTGGCAAGTAAGTCCACAGGGGCCAGTGGACAGAGATAGAGAGCAGAGCAGAGCAGGGGAAGGTAAGGAATGAATCCCAGGGCAAACACCCCAGGACTTTCTCGGAGAAATTGCAGAAGTAAAGATGGACATTCTAGGCAATCCGTGATACAAAGAAGCAGCCCCCCCACCCTTCTAGCACTTTCCAGAATGGGACAAGAACAGCAAAGGCTCACAGAATACAGTCAATAGGAACAGACCGTTGTAAGATGAGGATTGTGGGCATGACCAGGTCAGGCTTGGATATGAGTTTTCACCAGTTCCTGTGAGGAAGAAATTGAAAGTTTATTTCAGAAGCTGAAGTACGGTCTGTGCTGTTCTCTCCTAATCCCTGTTTTATAAAGTAGGAGTTGAAGATCCCCTCTGGGTATCAGTACAGAGACCATGTGGACTTGGCAGATCCCACACACCTCTTGTAGTCAGACCCCAGTCGGCAGAGTGGAGAACCGGGGTCGGCTGCATCCCAGGCTAAGAGGGCCTCATCTAGGCCATCTCACTGCATGTCCCACACGAGGTACTTGAGTAACCGGTGATGGCTTATCCTGACTCTCATGGCCACAGTGACCAGCAGCCTTACCTGGGTTCTTACAAAGGTCTGGGGCTTTGTCTCTACCTCCTCTCCCTCCCACCCTCCCTCTTCACACCTCTTCAGTCTATCTCCTTGGCCTTTCCATGAGGATTCTGTGTCTGATTCTTTCATTCTTGGGTTTTTTTTTGTGTGTGTCTTTCTCTGCATATATTTCCCAATTTTTGTCTCACGTTTCTATCTTTTTAATTAGATTACTGGAATGGTAGTACAGGGTTATTAAGGTAGACTCTGTCATAGCCAAAAGGTAGAAACAACCATCACTGACTGAAGAATGAATAAGCAGAGTGTTATATATCCATACAAGGGAACGCTAACCACTAATAAAAAGGAATGAGGGACTGATTCATGCTACAACATGGACAAACCTTGAAAACATTATGCTGAGTGAAAGAAGCCAGACACAAAGTCCGTGTTTGTATGGTTCCATTTACATAAAATGTCTGGAATAGGTAAACCCAAAGAGACAGAAACTGGATTAGTGGTTGCCAGAGGCCTGGGAAGAGGGGCACAGGGAGTGACATGGAGCTTTCTTCTAAGGTGATCCAAATGTGTTGGAACTAGATAGTCATAGTAATTGCACAACACTGTGAATGCACTAAATATCACTAAACTGTATACTTTAAAATGGTTAATTTTATGTTATGTGAATTTTACTTCCATCAGAACACACACACACACACACACACACACACACACACACACACACACAGGCTCTGGGTTCAAAATGCCTGGTTCATCCTGGCCAGGATGAGTCAGGTCTTCTGACTCCAGGCCAACTACACACAGGGTCTACAAAATGGGCACATGAGCAAGGCTAGCCTCCCAGGGCAGCCAGAGTGCTGTCGGGCTGCAAACCTACATATGTCAGCGCAAATGTTTAATCAGTGATATGTTAATAACATGGTTATTTTGGGGCACCTGGGCGGCTCATTCAGTTAAGTGTCTGACTCTTGATTTTGGCTCAGGTCATGGTCATGGTTTGTGAGATCGAGCCCTGTGTTGGGCTCTGTGCTGACAGCATAGGGCCTGGTTGGGATTCTCTCTCTTCATCTCACTCTACCCCCACCCATCTCCCCATGCTCTCTCTCTCTCCCTCTCGACATGAATAAATAAACTTAAAAAAAAATAACATGGTTATTTCTAGTGTGTCTTTTAACCCTTCCTTCCCTGTTTTCATTTCCCCTTCTTCTCTCCCTCAAAGTACTCACATCCTGCCCTTTGCCTCTGTACCATTTCCTCTTTTCTCTGTGTGGCTGGCCTTCTCTTTGAATACCTGGGCTCTTGAACAACATCCCCCACATTGAATCAGTCCCATCTGCCATCATTTAACGTTGACTATGGGCCCAGTTCTTAGCCCTTAGCTATAAAGATAAGCTTCATCTTGGCTATCAGGCCAATAGTCTCTTGTCACAGCTACTTCTCCAGGATTTGGCCTCTGGTGAGATGCTCACACAAACACCGCTCCTTGCCTTCTCCTTGGTCCTTAATATTTCTTGCCTGATTCCCCAAATCCATTCAGGACTCGGGCCTGAGTTCCCTTTCTCCTTTTCTTCTTTGCAGATGAGAATCGGTGTTTATCAGGTTACAATCACCTTGTTCAAGGCTCAGTTGGGTATTAGGACTCCTCGCCACCTCTTCTCCATCACTTTCTTGGTAACTAAGTTTTTCTTGGATTGCTGAAGAAAGGGAGACAGAGGAAGCAATTAGGGATCCCCCATCAGAGACCAGGAACAACATATAGATATTACACAGTTACCAACTCCCATCCCTCAGGTCATTCCAAGCTCAGTGACTCTGATCCTCTTTGTAAAGTTCTCCCATCATTCTGGGATAGAAAAGAGAACTCCCAGCAAGAGAGTCTATGTTTCCCACACAGAAAGGAGCCCCTCCAATATAAGAACAAAGGAAAACACCATGGTCCTGTTAGCCTCGTAAAAGAATTTGTGGATGGCCAGGAAAAGTATGCATCAAAATAAACAAAAGGACTGAAAATGTTTCTGAACTGTGCAAACTGAAAGGAAGAAACAGGGATTTCCTTAGAAGATGAGCTAGGCTCCTAAAGAGATCCCTGAGTATGAAAAAGAAAGCCAAACTGCTTTAAAGATGCCTCTAGACAAGAGAAGGGTGGGGGCAGGGAGGGTGGGGGCTTCCCAAAAACACAAAGCAGAGGACACCAGCAGGAACCGAGACAGACCTTCCAGGGGCCCAGATCCCAGGAACAAAGGACACTCTGCAGCTCTGAGCACAGAGCAGATTGCAGCACTGGAGGATGACCCCAGACGCCCGCTCCAGGGGCCTGGGAGGCTGGGACACCAGCCCACGGCCCCTGCCTGCAGGTGACTCAGCACACGTGGGAGGAAGGAAATCGAACAGGAAGCCTGGGGGGAGGGGTGTCTGTGGGGAGTCTAGGGAGGAAGGGGGCACCAAGGAGGAGGGGACCCGGTGCCCCAGGGCTGATGGCAGGAGCTCCTCCTGGGGCAGCACCAGCGGGGGTGAGTTCTACTGGATAGTGGGAGCCACGGGCGCTTTTTCATCCCAGGACCTGGCTTCAGATCCTGGCAAAACCAGGTGGAAGATAGAGAGAACAAAGAGAAAGGTGGAGGGGGCCTGTGCGCCGGAGGTTCCCATGGGGGCTCATGGACCTCTGAGCGCCAGATGAATGTGGGGACTGGGCAGCAGGAGAGGGTGCCGCACCAGGCCACAGTCCCCGGATTCTTGGCTTTGGGTTGCTGACCCACAGCTCCCAGGGACAACAGGGTCCAGGAGGTGACAGCTGTCACCTTCGCAGGGACAAGTGGGCAGCAGAGAGTGTAGGTGCGGGTCACCCCAGCTCAGGAGCCCTGGAATCTAACACGTGTGATGTGGACAGTGAACCTGGAAAGGGGGGGTCGCTGCAGTCCACGGAGAGGATGAGAGCCCCGAAAAGCAGGCAGTACAGGTAACCGCCATTCCCTTCATTCCCATGGCCCAGGACATCCCGGTTGCAAATATAATATTGACTTGAAATTTCTGATTAGGTATTTAATTTCCTTTATTCCATTTATTTCTAACTGTACTGACTTGCCGTAGACGTTATTTTGTTCTTAATTAGATAAGGTTACTGTTGACACGAATCGACAAAGCACATGCTTTATATCTGCTTTTTAATTTTTTCCTTGCTTATAAAACTGTTGATATCTCTTTATTGTCTATTAATAAACTTCTAATTGCTTAGCTTTCTATGCTAAACTTCCCAAAATCTTCTTCAAACTTATCTCTCACGAATCAGCTCCACAGCCTGCTTCTCACTCTCTGAGGCAAATCAAATTTGTCTTTGTTTTGAAGACACGCTGGACCCCTGGACGCTCCATGTTTAGTCCCATAATGCCAGCCCTCCTCAGGACATGTGAGCCTTCTTATGACGTCTCTATCCTTTATTTGGAGAACTCCACTGACACCAAACTGTGCTGAAATAAAAGGTTTTCTAGGCAAGACAAAAAATTACACACACACAAGCATTCTCTTAACTCTTAAAAGCCTTAACATAAATTAAAATAAAATCATTTAAAACGTAAAATAAAAATCATGCCTTCCCAGGGAAAAAATCGAGAATCAAACCTTTAGTTTTGTAGAACATCTGGCAGAGCATTTGTTGGGTGATTATTTGAATAATGTTTGTTTCACCCCTTGTGGAGAAGGACTTAATAAAACCAATTCTCCAGGGCGCCTGGGTGGCTCAGTCAGTTGAGAGTCTGACTTCAGCTCAGGTCATGATCTCAGTTTGCGAGTTCGAGCCCTGTGTCCGGCTCTGTGCTGACAGCTTAGAGCCTGGATCCTTCTTCCGATTCTTTGTCTCCTCTTTCTCCACCTCTCCCATGTTCATTCTCTCTCTCTCTCTCTCTCTCAAAAATAAATAAACACTAAAAAATGAAAAAAATTCTGCTTCTTTAAGGGTAAATTTGACCTTGGATTAACTTTCTGGCTCATTACTCTGGAAACACAATTAAGGTGGCATTTCTTCTGTGTTATTAGGCCAACATCAGCCTACTTAAAACTTAGTTTAGGGGTGCCTGGGTGGCTCAGTTGGTTAAGCATCTGACTTTGGCTCAGGTCATGATCTTGCGGTTCGTGAGTTCAAGTCCCGCGTCGGGCTCTGTGCTGACAGCTCAGAACCTGGAGCCTGCTTCAGATTTTATGTCTTCCTCTCTCTCTATCCCTCCCCCACTTGCACTCTGTGTGTCTCTCTCAAAAAAAAATTAAAAATTTTTTAAATTTAGCACTAGTTTAGGGTTAAAAATGACTGTAAAGTTCATGTGGATCGGGAGGGATTACCTAGAGACTACAAAGCACCCTTTGGTCTTCCTTCAATATGGTGACTCTTATAACTTGCCTCGTCCTTTGTGGGGTCCCTGAAACTTACAACTACAGCACTGTTACATGAGATACTGATATCGATGGTCATGGTGCTGCTAAGCCAGGGTGGATCCTTTATCCACAGCTAAGCTGACACTTGAGTTGGGTAGTAGTCGATTTGGTGGACTGCTGTGTGGACCACTGCAAGGAGTCCCACAGAAGAGCAGCAACTGCTACTGGCCTCTTGGGATGCTGTATTTCCTGTAATTTGTCCTTCCAAGTCAATCTGATGCCAGATCGGCTCTGGTTACTCGGTGAGTCTAAATGCCTAGTTAAGCAGATCTCCAGGGGGGTGTTGTACCATAGCCATTATACCATCAGCTTCTAGAAGACTCATGATTTGTGTTTTCTTAACTGTTATATCCCCACTGCCCGGCACTGTATGGAGCACATTGTAGGAGCTCAATATATACCTGTTCGAAAAAAAAAAAATTGGCCCTGGACCTCAAAAGGTAGATAATAAGCCTAATTACC
This sequence comes from Paguma larvata, assembly GCA_030068075.1. Lineage (NCBI taxonomy): Eukaryota > Metazoa > Chordata > Mammalia > Carnivora > Viverridae > Paguma > Paguma larvata. Next base: position 8,870,521 of record CM057825.1, read on the forward strand.
ATTTTCAAAGCTCTTATAAACGTGATTTAAATCAGGATATTCTTGCATGTTGACCTCGCTGAACAATGCTTCCAGAAGTGGCAGGTCAAATGTCTTCTCCAGCTCATTGAGAACGTGATACACCACTCTTTGTACAGGGACCAGGTTTCTACAAGAATCTTGACAATCCTTAAACAATATTGAATAGAGAAAATATAAATACAGACTTCCAAGTTACAGAAGAGCCCAGAAAGTGATTTTATGGGTAATGTATTCCAAGTTCCCTCCATACGTATCTTCTCATATAAAGTTTTAGAATTTCTATATAATTGTATGTTATTCCTTCCCCCTTAAAAATACTTGTAAAACTGATCTCCTCACCTTCATTTACATTAGATGTGAGAGCAACTTTGAAGACTAACGGTTTCAAAGTTAAATGATATGTAGCCCTTTAAGAGCCTGGCCAGATGTTTTAGGAATAGACTAAGAATTGATGGGCAGCTGTCATGATGCATGGACAATCCCTGCCCTTTCCCCAGGACTGACTTGGCCTTGAAGAGCTCAAGCAAACGTGGCCATAGAGAAAGCATATTCATTGAGCAAAGAGAAGACTTGCATTGGGGCATCTGGGTGGCTCAATCAGTTAAGTGTCCAACTTTTGATTTCAGCTCAAGTCATGATCTCATGGTTCGTGAGATCAAGCACCTAGTCAGGATCTGTGCTGACAGCAAGAAGCCTGCTTGGGATTCTCTCTGTCCCTCTCTCTTTGCCCCTCCTCCTCTTATGCTTTCTCTCTCTCTCTCCCAAAATAAATAAATAAACATTAAAAAAAAGAAGAGTTGCATCTCTGTATCTCCAATAATGTCTACTACTAAAATTAACCCAAATTCCAAGACTTCAGAAGTACCATTAAAAAAAAACACAAAGAGAAAAATAGGGGGGAAAACCTTAACAATTGAAAACTGCTGGAGAAAGTAATAAGTAATCATCAATTTCCAAATTTTGTCTTAACAGGACACCAGTTTCCTGTAAGTTTTAATGTTCTCAGACCTAAGGACTCAAACTGATGTCCATTGAAATGATACGTGTCAATTATTATTCTATTAAATTAACTCATTTATGTTATACAGCAATTCATTAAAATTACTTTTAATCTTAGTTTATGCTATATATTCTATGCATTTCTACAAGGCATTATACATCTCTAGAGAACTCCTGGTTCAGATCCAGCCTGTTTGCAGAGCTATTCAGCCCAACTCCAGTGGGCACCATGGAGCTCCATTCCCTAAGTGAGAAGCAGGGCTGTCTCTGGCAATGACTGATACTCCTTTCACTTTTTGCCTTATGGGAAACACTTGCAACAATACTTGGAAAGGTCTCCCACTCATAGGAGGCTCCTCCATCAGCCAGTTGTGCTTGAATGTTTGTGTCCGGGGTATCAAAATACAATTTCATTTGGGGCTAGTTTACCGTATCGTGACATAACAAACATCACTTACTTCATACATTTTATTGGTGATGAGTTCACGGTCACGGAGGCACTCAAGGAAAGGAAATGTCTTTCTTATTGCATTTGAAATCTCCACCTTGTGTCTTTTGAAGTGTTTGAACACAGTCTCATAGATGATTCTTTCATCGATACTCTGATCTTCTGAAGACACCCTAGGAAGAAGGATACCATATGAAAATTGTCATCAAGATTCCAAGATGCTTGTGGTGGCTGTAAGATTTATATATGAAGGATAAGTTGTGAAAAACTAACATATATAAGTTAAGTGGTCCTGAGAAGAGACAGAATATATGGAATTAAAATAATAAGTAAAGATATTATGAAGAAAGCATGAGATTAAGAAAGACTTAAATACAGGATTGAAAAAGTCTGTTCCAGTCTGTATGGATCAAAGCCATTGTAAAGATATCTTCACATATCTGAAATATTTTTGTAATTAAAAAAATTACAAAACAAAATTGAGATAGAATGAACAGAGGAATGGAAAGCAATGGAATAAATCACACTCAAAGAAAACAGTTTTGAAAAAAGTAGAAATCAATGGGCTAAAAATCTAACCTTGAAAATAGTTCTTAATTAACAACTAAGAGTAAAAAATAATATCAGAAAATAAAAACAAGCTGTCCCCTTTCTGACGTATAGCTATTAAGAGAAATACCACCCTGCTAATATTATGCAACTAGTTTATAAAGGATAAGATTGGTTAATAATGATATGACACAGTATAAATTGATAATTTCACAAGAATATCAAACATTTCTCCTGGGACATCTGGTCCTGCTTTGTGTTAATATAAATCTGTCTGTGCTAGTGAATCTTTTCAGGAACCTGAATTTCAGAAATCACTGATGTTTCCTGTGAAAGTAATTTTAAACTGGAGTCTGTAATTCCAGTTCTTAGTTGATCATTTCATTGCTCTGATAATAATGTTTTAATCAACATCTTGTATCAGGAAGACTCAGAAGCTTTCTTTGTCAAACCAAAAGAATAATAATGTCACACTATTGTGTCATATCCCTGGGAAAAAAACGTTTCAGTTCAAAGACTACAGATTGAAAAGAAGGATTTGTCTTTTACTAAAAGCCTTGCTAAAATGATAATAAAGAAATCGGATTCACACTGACAAAGAGAATCATGGGGCAATGAGAACAAGAGAGATTTCCATCAAAATCTGGAAGACGAAAGTGGGCAGAGGGGTGCTAATTGCTGTTGTAGGTAAAGGATGCTCCCAGAGGTCAGAAAAACAAGGTGGTTTGCCCTGAAGAACCCTGAAGAGGCAGTAGAGATCACAAGGGAGACATGGTGTTGGAAACTTACATGTTATTTTAAAAATGGTGAATAGAATAGTGTATGTCTAACCTTTCAACCTACAAGCCGATCCCTGAGTCCAGGAAGCTTCTGGAGGCAAACATTGCTGATCTTTCTATCACCATGTGTGAATTTAGCCTGTTCCTGGATTTCATTTACATGGAATAATAATACATCATGTATGCTTTGTGCCTAACGTTTGCTCATCACCCATGCTGTTGGATGAATAGGAGTTTGTTCCATTTTGTTGTTGAAGGTATTCCACTGTGTGGACCTACCACAATCTGCTTATTCATTTTCCTATTGGTGGCTGTTTAGATTGATTCCAGTTTGAGACTTGTGTGAATAAAGCTACTGTTCTTATACATGTCTTTTTATGGCATGATGTTTTCATTTCTCTTGTGTAAATAACTAGGAGTGGGTCATGGTGTGAATATGCTTAGCTATTTTAGAATCTGCCAAACTATTTTTTAGAGTCATTTAGATATAGTTTTCCTAATTTTAGCCACTCTCATGTACATGATGTGGTATCTTAGACAGTTTGATTTTGTATTCCTTTAATGACTAATGATGTTGAGCACACTTTGATACGCTTATTGGTAATTCATGGATCTTCTTTTGTAAAGTGTCTGTTCAAATCTTTGACCCATTTCTATCTTTGGGTTATCTTTTACTACTTACTGATGTGTGGCGATTTGTTTTATATTATCAAAAGAATTGTTTTTTTGATTTATGCATTATTAACATTTTCTCCCAGTCTGTGGTTTGCTTAACCATTGTTTTGATGAGAAGAAATTTTTAATTTTGATGAAGCCAAATCCATCAATTCTTTTCTTCTATGGTTAATAACCTTAATATATTAAGAAATATTTGCCTACCACAATTTAATGAAAATATTCACAAAGCAACTTACAATGCAGGCATGGGTCTATTTCTGGATTTTCTATTCTGTAACACTGATCTATTTGTCTATCCTTATGCCAATAACGTATTGGCTTACACACTGTAACTTATAGAAAGTCTTAAAGTCAATTAGGAAAAAATTGTCTTGGCTTTTCTCGGTCTTTTGGTTTTCCATACGTCTCTTAAAATCAGTTTGTCAATTTCTACAAGAAAAGCATTTTGGATTTTTATAGGGTTTGCATTGAAACTATAGATAAATTTGGTAACAACTAATATCTTAATAATATTAAACTCCAGTCTGTTAACATCGTATAACTCTCCATTTATTTGGTTTTCCTTAATTTAGTCTAGAAATGTTTATAGTTTTCATAAAGAAGTCTTACACGTCTTTCATTAAACTTATTCCTAAGTAGGAATGGCATTGTTTTTTGAACTGGTGCTGCTTTAAATGGTATTGCTTTTTAAATTGCTTGTTATAATTGTATGGGAACAAACTAATTTTCAAAGACATTAACCATGTTTTTATAAGCCTCCTAAATTCTTGTATTCCAGTAATGTATTTATATATTTCTTTTGGATTTTATAGAAAATAAATAATCATGTCATCAGCAAGCAAAACTCCTTTATACTTTTCTTTTTCCAACAATTATTTCATTTTCTTTCTTATTGTACTGGTTAGGAGTTTAGACACAATGTTGAAGAAGAGTGGTGAGAATGGACTTCCTTGTCTTGTTTCTAATCTTAGAAAAAAATCACTTAGTATCACCATTAAGTATGATATTTAGTGTACATTGTGTGTGTGTGTGTGTGTGCGCGCGCACGTGCGTGTGTGTATTTTTAATGAGACTGAGGAAGTTACTACCATTTCCAATAGTTTGCTGAGAGTTTTATCATGGACAGATGTTGAATATTATCAAGTGCATCTGCTGAGATATTTATATGATTTTCCTTCTTTATTCTTTAATTTAGTGAATCATGTTGATCGATTTCCAGAGCCTTCTCTTAAGTAGGAATAGATAACCACATGTCTGTAGAGTTTTGAGAAAATTCTCAAATATTGGAAAGAAAGAATAACATACAAAAAGAGAAAAAGGTTACCCCAGGAAAAATAGCGATATTGTCGGAAATGAGAAATTTCCAAAACCACTAATATTTTTAGAGAGATTTGAGAATACACATTACACCCCAGGATACAAAGAAAAGGGAAATGCCAGAGAAAAATGATAGTGGTCTTAGATATTTTTAAAATTGATTTCTGGAAATTTATAAAATTTACTAAAATAATGGTAAAATAAGGTTGAGAAAATTTCCCAGAAGAACAAGATTAAAAGGAAAAAAAGAGCACCTGGGTGGCTCAGTAGGTTGTCTGATTCTTGATTTTGGCTCAAGTCATGAACTCATGGTTTGAGCCTTGCACTGGGCTCCATGCTGACAGTGTGGAGCATACTTGGAATTCTCCAACTCCCTCTCTCTCTGCCCCTCCCCCCTTTAAACAAACAAACAAACAAACAAACAAATAAACTTTTAGAAAAAGGGAAAACATTTTGAAAGAAAATATAAGAGCATTAAGATTAACTTGGGCCCTCTACTAGCCACCTAATTGGAATCAAGAAAGCTGTGCAAGGAAATTGCAGAATATATCAAAAGACTTACTTTAAAAAATACCATGGAGTAGAGAGACATGAATATTTTTAAAGAGTACTTAGAAAAGTGAATTTTAAAAGAAAGAAACCAAGACACCTTATTATGAAATGACAACACCTAAAAAAAAAAAAAAACAAAGAGAAAAGCTTAAAAGCTTCCAGAAAGAATCAAGAAACTGGTCAGCTTTGGAGAAATGATGACAAGAATAACTCAAGAGAGACAACTCATCAGTAACAGTGACTTAAATCCAGCTCTCCAAATCTCAGTGCTGATCAGGACAACTTCAGACACGTAGGAGTCAGAAACTTTACTTTGTAAACATCCACGTTGAGTGTTTTTCCTACAAATTTCTTTACTTCATATATATATATGTTGTTTATTTATTTATCTAATAAGTAGATGTCTAATACTGAGCAGCACATAGCCATTGTTAAAAACTTTCGACAATAGCCAAATCATGGAAAGAGACCAAGTGCCCATCAACTGACGAATGGATAAAGAAGTTATGGTACTTATATACAATGGACTGCTACGTGGCAATGAGAAAAAATGAAATCTGGCCATGTGTAGCAACATGGATGGAACTGGAGGGTATTATGTTAAGTGAAATAAGCCAGTCAGAAAAAGACAGATACCATATGTTTCCACGAATAGGTGGACTTTGTGAAACTAAGCAAAAACCAGGGGGAGGGGAAGAGGGGAAAGAAAAAAAAGACACAGAGAGGGAGGGAGATAAAACATAAGAGACTCTCAAAGACTAAGAAAAAACTGAGGGTAAGGGGGATGAGGGAGGGGCGAGAGGGGGTGATGGGCATTAAAAAGGGCACATGTTGGGATGAACACTGGGTGTTATATGTAAACCAATTTGAAAATAAACTATTATAACAAAAAAAAAAAAAAAAACTTTCAAGAAGTTGAAACAGGAAAGTAATCCAGTACTGAAGAGGATGTGAAAATTGGAAACTAGCAGATCCAATCCTTGAAACACGGAAACCCAAGATGGCAGTCCAGCAACAGATCAAGGATGTTCTTTGATTGGAACAAGTGATGGTCACAGCATATAGATGAGTGCCATAAATGACAGTAATATTGTAAAGGATGGGAGGAAGGAATTGGGACTACTCTGTTACAAAGTGTGCTACAGATGAATTAGTACAACGTGTATACTAAAATCTTTACGCAACTGCTAAAAACATTTAAAAAGAAGTACAACCAGGGGCACTTGGGTGACTCAGTTGGTTAAAGTGTCTGACTTCCGCTCAGGTTGTGATCTCGCAGTTCGTGAGTTTGAGCCTCATGTTGGGCACTGTGCTGACAGCTCAGAGCCTGGAGCCTGCTTCAGATTCTGTGACTCCCTCTCTCTCTGCCCCTCCTCTACTCACACTCTGTCTCTGTCTCTCAAAAAATAAATAAACATTAAAAAAATTAAAAAAGAAGTACAACTGATATGTTAACAGAAGAGATGAGGTGGGATCATATAAAACGCTAACTTAAAACCACGCAAAGCAGAAAAAGGAGGAAAAAAGAAACAAAGCAAATATACAAATGTAATGAAAAAAGAACAATAACAAACACAGTAGATATTAATAAATATATAAACAATTACTTTCTGTATGAATGGCCTAAACGCTCTAATTCAAAGCAGAGATTGTTGGTGCGGGAGCTAAGATGGCAGTATGGTAGGAGGACCTGAGGCTCATCTCGTCCCTTGAACACAACTAGATAACAATCAAATCATTCTGAATAGCCAAGAAATCAGCCTGGGGCTGACAGAACAAAGTGAACAACTAGAGGGAGAGAGGAGGCCACACTGAGGAAGGTAGAAAGTGTGGAGACATGGTTTGGGGGAGAAACGGATGGTGGGATACTGTGGAGGGGAGGCATCCCTGGTTGCAGAGAAAGGTGAGAGAGAGAGGAGCACACAGAGATATGCACAAGCAGAATACTTCCTCAGAACCATTGGCTGGGAAAATAAGAGGGGCTAATTTTAGTTTGCAACGAGTGGGGCATGAAGACTGGAGTTTTAAAGGTCTTTGGGCATGGCTGGGATAGGGCCCTGAGAGAACTGCCCTACTCCTGGAAATGAGGCGGGGAAACAACCCTGGGACAGACAGCACAACTTGGGGATCGCCTGGGCACACAGTGGGGAGATTATTTGCTCTCCTTGGGGCACATCCCTGAAAGGTGGCATTCACAGAGACACCTCTCTGTGGGACAAAGTTGCCAGTGGGTGTCATTTCCATCCCCTTCTCCTGCCCCGCCCTTCAGCATAAGCACAGAGCCACCTGATCAGGGCAGCTCAACCCCAACACTGGCTGCCTAGCCTGCCTGCTCCAAGTCCCACACCCCTGCACTTTGGCATGACTGTCCTTCTTGGTCAAACCTCCTTCAGGCCAGTGTGGCGAGACCTTACCCCAGAAGACCACTGTAGGCCCCCACCACAGCACTTCCCCAAAGTTTGGAGTTTTAAAAGTCAGCAGGCTTATCTGGGATAGACCCCTGAGGCGAATGTGCTACTCCAGGAGAGAAGGCAGGCAGGCAACCCAGAGGCAGACAGCATGAAAACAGTGATCTGAAAAATATATAGGATGCACAGGGGGAGAATATTTGCTTTTCTGGGAGTGCTTTCCTGAGAGCAGTAAGCATGGATACCCCTTTCTGGGGAAAAAGCAACTGGCTGGTGCCATTTCTATCCCCTGCACCTCAGCATACACACAGAACCACCTTTAGTAAAGAGCACAGCACTGACGCTGGCTGCCTAACCTGGTCACACCAAGTCTCACACCCCTGCGTTATGCTCGTATTGCCCTTCTTGATCAAGTTTGCCTCAGTTCCAGCGTGGCAGGCCCCCTCCCCAGAAGACAAGCAGAAGCCCCTGTCCACACCACATCTCCTTACCAGATTGTTCTGCAAGGCTTCAGTTCTAGTGTAAGTAGCATCAGGTCCCATTTAACAAACAGACAAGAGCATGGCTAGTTAAAATTTACCACGATTTGACCAATGACCAAACACTGCCCATTGCAGACAAGGAGAGCCTCTGCAGATGACTGGCCTGAAGGATAGATAGAACAACCAAAACACAACAGCAGAGTGCATGCAACACATACCAGAAACACTTCCTGAAGCACCAGGCCCTGGACACTACATGACCTCTTTTTCATAAAGCCATTACTCGCAGGAGTAGAAGAGTACTTGCAGAGAAGAAGACAGAGGTGACAAAATGCCAAAATGGAAGAGTTAATCCCAAATGAAACAATAAGATCCGGTCTCAGCCAGAGATCTAATCAAAACAGATATAAGTAATATAACTAAGGGAGACATTAAAGCAAAAATCATCAGGATACTCACGGGGCTTAAGAAAAGCATGGAAGACATCAGGGAGAACCTCACTGCAGAGATGAAACAGTTAAAAAATAATCAGTCAGAAATGAAAAACGCAATAACTGAGATTCAAAACAGACTGGATGCAGTGGCCACAAGGATGGAAGAAATAGAGGAATGAATAAGTCATGTAGAAGATAAAATAATGGAAAATAATGAAGCCGAACAAAAGAGAGAGAAGAATTATGGAACACAAGAATAGACTTAGGGAACTCAGTGACTCCATCAAACACCATAACAGTCATATCATAGGAATCCCAGAAGAAGAAGAGAGAAAAGGGGGCAGAAAATTTATTTGAGGAGATAATAGCAGAAAACAAACCTAATCTGGGAAGGAAACAGACATCCAGATCCAGGAGGCACAGAAAACTCTCATCAAAATGAATAAAAGCAGATCGAGACAAAAGAGGTTCCTAACTTACAAGGGAAGACCCACAAGTCTAGCTGCAGATCTCTCCACAGAAAATTGGTAAGCCAGAAGGGAGTGGAATGATATATTCAATGTGTTGAATGGGAAAAATCTGCAGCCAAGAAAACTCTATCCACAAGACTGTCATTAAGAACCGAAAAAGAGAGGGGTGCCTGGGTGGCTCAGTTGGTTAAGTGGCCGACTTCAGCTCAGGTCATGATCTCACGGTCTGTGAGTTCGAGCCCCACGTCGGGCTCTGTGCTGACAGCTCAGAGCCTGGAGCCTGCTTCGGATTCTGTGTCTCCCTCTCTCTCTGCCCTTCCCTTGCTCACACTCTATCTCTATGTCTCTCAAAAATAAAACAAAAACGTTAAAAAAAAAAGAATAGAAAAAGAGATAAAGAGTTTTCCAGACAAACAAATACTAAATCATGATCACTAAACCAGCCCTGCAAGAAATATTAAAGGGGACTTTTCACGCTTTGAGTGGAAAGGAAAGACCAAGAGACAAACACAAGAAAGGAACAGAGAAAATCTTTAGAAACAATGACGAAACAAGTAATAAATGGCACTAAATTAATAATTATCAATTATATATATATATATATATATAAAATTATCAATAACTACTCTGGAGGGGGAGGGGCCAAGATAGCAGAGCAGCATGGAAGTTCTCTGCTTCTCTTGTCCCTGAAATACAACCAGATAAGCAACAAACCATTTTGCACATCTAGAAAGTTGATCTGAGTATTAACACAAAAATCTGCATAACTTGAGCCACAGAACTCAGCAGGTATGTGGTGCAGAGAGGTGAACTGGGGGAGAGAGAAGCCAGTGAGGGTACGGAGCTGTTTTTGTTTGCCAAGAGAGGACAGAGATGGGGGAAGAGCATAGGAAAAGCACTCCCCACGAAAGCAGCTGGAGAGAAAGAGAAAGAACGGAAGCATCCACAAAGGTCTGAACAAGAAAGGGAGAAAGGAGAAAGGAGAGGGTTTCAATACCATTAGGACTCTATAAACAGGGAAGCACAGAGTCAGAAATTCTGCAGCTTAATACCTGGCAGTGCTCTGATGGGAAGGGCGAATCCTCTGGAGCAGACAGCATGGTCCCTGGAGTCCTTGGGCCACATGGGGTGAGGTGGTTCTCCTGTTGGGAGGACATTTGGTAGAGGCTGTTCAGCCTCCCCACAAGAAAAGATCTCACCAAACCCCAGAGAACAGCAATGTTTCCTAGTGTTGGAACAAGGACACTAGGGTGTGGTGAAGCCTGGCACTAGTCATGTTGTGATTTTCCAGAGTCCCCTGAATTGTTGCTGCTATACGATTGTGTGAACTTTTTCTAGGGAAGGTTAGAACCTGGACGCAGTCTCTGGGCCTCTGCAGTGGTGCAGTCATGTAAGCATTCCCCGAGGCAAGCCAGCACCCAGCCATTGCTTGGCAAGACCATCCCCCCAAAGGGTCAGAGCAGGTCCAAGCTGCAGGTTCCTCAGAAGTGAAGGGTTGAAAGCACAACCCCATTTGAGATAAAATTTGGGAGAGACATGCCACCTCTGGCAGGCTGATGGCTTTGTCATGGACAGTATAGAAGCAAGGACTGGACAAAAACCAGGGACAAAGTAGAGGTGCCTGATAGCCTGTCAGTAGAGAACAGAGTTCTGACGTTAGAGATTGGGTAGCTGGGTATCACCATTTTCACCTCTCCTGCACCTGTGCATACCTTTGCACCGGCCCCACATTGATCCACCCCAATTAACTAAATAGCGCCACCTCATGGAGAATGGAGCTGTCACAGCAAGCCCCATCTAACTGTGCTAACCAAGCCCTAGAGGATGACCATAAGTCTCTACCCTTGCTTAGTGTACCGACAATAAAGTGCTTCATAGTTTGACTTCTAGGGGAAACTGGATGTAATTTCATTCAGATTTCATTTTGTTCGCTAGTCGATCTATTCATTTTTTTCTCTTTTTCTTTTATTATTCTTGAGTACAGAAAGAGAAAAAATTATTTTTACTTTCTGTTTTTATAAAAAAATTTAAAAATTTTTGCTACTTTTTTTATGTTTTTGGTAAATTTTTTATTGATTTTACCTTCCTCATTTCATTTTATTCCATTTTATTGTACATATTTTAAAAAAATTTTAACCATTTTTTTTGTTTTTTTCTTTCTTGTTTCCTTTCTTCTTCTTCTTCTTCTTCTTCTTCTTCTTCTTCTTCTTCTTCTTCTTCTTCTTTTTCTCCTCCTCCTCCTCCTCCTTCTCCTTCTTCTTTTTCTCTCAAGCTTCTTTAAAAAACCAGACCTCCAACTTCATCTCATGTCATGATCTCACAGTCTGTGAGTTTGAGCCTTACATTGGGCTCTGTGCTGAAAGCTCAGAGCTTGGAGCCTACTTCAGATTCTGTGTCTCTTTCTCTCTGCCCCTCCCCCACACATACTCTGTCTCTGTCTCTCTCTCTCTCTAAAATAAATAAATGTTAAAACAAAATTAAAAAAAAAAAGACCAAGACTCACCTAGGATCTAGCTTCCTTTATTTTATTTTTTGTGTTGTTTTTAATTTTTTAATTTTAATTTTTAATTTTATCAATTCTTTCTCTTCCCCAAAATAACAAAAGAAGGAATTCATCCCAAAAGAAAGAACAGGAAGAAATGACAGCCAGGACTTAATCAACACAGATATAAGCAAGATGTCTGAACTAGAATTGAGAATTATGATAATAAGAATACTAGGCGGGGATGGAAAAAGCATAGAATCTCTTTCTGCGAACATAAAAGAAGTAAAATCTAGTCAGGACGAAATTAAAAATGCAATGTTGGGCGGATGCCATGGCAGCAAGGATGGATGAAGCAGAGCAGCGAATCAGCAATATAGAAGACAAATTATAGAGAATAATGAGTCAGAAAAAAGAGAGAAACTAAGGGAAAAGAGCATGATTTAAGAATTAGAGAACTCAGTGAATCATTAAAAAGGAATAACATCGCATCATAGGAGTCCCAGAAGATGAAGAGAGAGAAAAAGGGGTAGAAGCATTAAGTGATCAAATCATAGGAGAAAACTTTCCTAACCTGAGGAAACACACAGACATCAAAATCCAGGAAGCACTGAGAACTCCCATTAGAGTCAACAAAAACTGACAATCAATAGGCATATCATAGTCAAATTCACAAAATACACAGACAAGGAAAGAATTATGAAAGCAGCAAGGAAAAAAAATACTTAACTTATAAGGGAAGACAGATCAGGTTCACAGCAGATCTATCTACAGAAACTTGGCAGGCCAGAAAGGAGTGGCAGGATATATTCAAAGTGCTGAATCAGGAAAATATGCAGCCATGAATTCTTTATCCAGCAAGCCTGTCATTCAAAATAGAAGGAGAGATAAAGAGCTTCCCAGACAAACAAAAACTAATGGAGTTTGTGACCATTAAACCAGCCCCAAGAGAAATTTTAAGTGGAATTCTCTGAGGGAAGAAAAGACAAAACAAAACAAAGAAGACCGAAAGAAACAAAGACTAGAAAGTGTCAGAGAACATCACCAGAAACTCCAACTCTATAGGCAACACAATGGCAATAAATTCATATCTTTCAGTACTCACTCTAAATGTCAATGAGCTAAACGCTCTAATCAAAAGACATAGGGTAACAGAATGGATAAGAAAATAAGATCCATCTATATGCTGTTTACTAGAGACCCATTTTAGGCCTAAAGTCACCTTCAAATTGAAAGTAAGGGGATGGAGAACCATCTATCATGCTAATGGTCACCAAAAGAAAGCCAGAGTAGCCATACTTATACCAGAGAAGAGAATGAAGAAGGGCATTATATCATAATTAAGGGGTGTATCCACCAAGAAGATCCAATAATTGTAAACATTTATGCCCCCAACGTGAATGACCCAACTATATAAATCAATTAATCATGAACATAAAGAAACTCATTGACAATAATACCATAATAGTAGGGGACTTCAACACCCCACTTACAGCAATGGACCGATCACCTAAGCAGAAAATCAACAAGGAAACAATGGCTTTGAATAACACACTGGACCAGATGGACTTAACAGATATATTCAGAACATTTCATCCTAAAGAAGCAGAATACACATTCTTCTCAAGTGCACATGGAACATTCTCCAGAATAGATCACATACTGGGACACAAACCATCCCTCAGCAAGTACCAAAAAGATTGAGACATTACCGTGCATATTTTCAGACCACAATGCTACGAAACTCAAAATCAACCACAAGAAAAATTCGGAAAGACAACGAATACTTGGACTAAAGAACATCCTACTAAAGAATGAATAGGTTAACCAAGAAGTTAAAGAGGAAATTAAAAAGTACATGAAAGCCAATAAAAATGATAACACCACAGCCCAAAACTTCTGGGATGCAGCAAAGGCAGTATAAGAGGGAAGTATATAGCAATCCAAGCCTTCCTAAAAAAGGAAGAAAGGTCTCAGATACACAACCTAAACTTATATCTTAAAGAGATGAAAAAAAAAAGCAAATAAAATACAAAACCAGCAGAAGACAGGAAATAATAAAGATTAGAGCAGAAATCAATGCTATCGAAATGAAAAAAACAACAACTCTAAAACAGATCAATGAAATCAGGAGCTGGTTCTTTGCAAGAATTAACAAAATTGATAAACCCCTAGCCAGTATGACCAAAAAGAAAAAGGAAAGGACCTAAATAAAATAAAATCAAGAATGAAAGAGAAGAGATCACAACCAACACTGCAGAAATGTAAACAATTATAAAAATATTATGAGCAATTATATGCCCATAAATTGGGCAATCTGGAAGAAACGGACAAATTCCCAGAAACATATAAACTACCAAAACTGAAACAGGAAGAAATAGAAAATTTGAACAGACCCATAACCAGTAAAGAAATTGAATTAATAATCAAAAATCTCCCCCAAAACAAGAGTTTAGGGCTGGATGGCTTCCTAGGGGAATTATATCAAACATTTAAAGACGAGTTAACACCTATTCTTTTGAAGCTGTTCCAAAAAATGGAAATGGAAGGAAAACTTCCAAACTCATTCTATGAGGCCAGTATTACCTTGATTCCAAAACCAGACAAAGATCCCACTACAAGGAGAACTATATTCCAATTTCCCTGATGAATATGGATGCAAAAATTCTCAATAAGCTACTAACCAACCGGATCCAACAATGCATTAAGAGAATTATTCACCAGGACCCAGTGGGATTTATACCTGGGATGCAGGGCTGGTTCAATATCTGCAAATCAATCAATGTGATACATCAAGAAAGGACAAGAACCATATGATTCTCTCAATAGACTTAGAGAAAGCATTTGACAAAATATAGCATTCTTCCTTGATAAAAAACCTCAAGAAAGTAGGGATAGAAGGATCATACCTCAAGATCATAAAAGCCATATACAATGGACCCACTGTAATATCATCCACAATGGGGATGACATTGAGAGCTTTCCTCCTAAGGTCAGGAACATGACAGGGATGTCCACTCTTGCCACTGTTATTCAACATAGTATTAGAAGTCCTAGCCTCAGCGATCAGACAACACAAAGAAATAAAAGGCATACAAGTCAGCAAGGAGGAATTCAAACTTTCACTCTTTGCAGATGACATGATACTTTATTTGGAAAACCCAAAAGATTCCACAAAAAACCTGCTAGAACTGATCCATGAATTCATCAAAGTCGCATGATATAAAATTAACACACAGAAATTACTTGCATTTCTATACACCAATAATGAAGCAGCAGAAAGAGAAATCAAGGAATTGATCTCATTTACAATTACACCAAAACCCACAAAATACCAAGGAATAAACCTAACCAAAGAGGTGAAAAATCTATACACTGAAAATTATAGAAAGGTTATGAAAGAAATTGAAGAAGACACAAAAAAAATGGAAAAATATTCCATGTTCACAGATTGGAAGAACAAATATTGTTAAAATGTCAATACTACCCAAAGAAATCTACATATGCAATGCAATCACTATCAAAACAAAACGAGCATTCTTCACAGAACTAGAACAATCTTAAAATTTGTATGGAACCAGAAAAGACCCTGAATAGCCAAAGCAATCCTGAAAAAGAAAACCAAAGCTGAAGGCATCACAATCCTAGACTTCGAGCTGTATTACAAAGCTGTAATCATCAAGACAGTATGGTACTGGAACAGAAACAGACACTTAGGTCAATGGAACAGAATAGAGAACCCATAAATGGACTCACAAATGTATGGCCAACTAATCTTTGACAAAGCAGGAAAGAATATCCATTGGAACAAAGACAGTCTCTTCAGCAAATGGTGTTGGAAAAACTGGACAACAACATGCAGAAGAATGAAATTGGGCTACCTTCTTACACTATACACAAAAATAATTTCAAAATGGATAAAAAAAAAACCAAGAGACACAGGAATGCTGATGCATAGGGCTATGTGTACCCCAATGTTCATAGCAGCACTTTCAACAATAGCCAAATCATGGAAAGAGACCAAGTGCCCATCAACTGACGAATGGATAAAGAAGTTGTGGCACATATATACAATGGACTACTACGTGGCAATGAGAAAAAATGAAATCTGGCCATGTGTAGCAACATGGATGGAACTGGAGGGTATTATGTTAAGTGAAATAAGTCAGTCAGAAAAATTGGATACAATATGTTTCCACGAATAGGTGGACTTTGTGAGACTAGGCAAAAACCAGGGGGAGGGGAAGAGGGGAAAGGAAAAAAAGACACAGAGAGGGAGGGAGATAAAACATAAGAGACTTTCAAAGACTAAGAACAAGCTGAGGGTGAGGGGAGTGAGGGAGGGGGGAGAGGGGGTGACGGGCATTAAAGAGGGCACATGTTGGGATGAACACTGGGTGTTATATGTAAACCAATTTGAAAATAAACTATTATAAAATAAAAAATAAAACCTAAATGTGAGACAGGAAACCATTAAAATCCTAGAGGAGAACACAGGAAATAACGTCTTTGATATAAGCCATGGCAACTTCTTTCTAGATATTTCTCCTGAGGCAAAAGAAACAAAAGCAAAAATAAACTACTGCGACTTGATCAAAATAAAAAGCTTCTGCCCAGTGAAGGAAACAATCAATGAAACTAAAGGCAACCTACAGAATGTGAGAAGACATTTGTAAATTGCATATCTGATAAAGGGTTGGTATCCAAAATCTATAAAGAACTTATCAAACCCAACACCTGGAAAACAAATAATCCAGTTAAAAAATGGGCAGACGACATGAATAGACATTTTTCCAAAGAAGACATACAGATGGCCAACAGACACACGGAAAGATGCTCAACATCACTCATCGTCAGGAATATACAAATCAAAACTACAATGAGATATCACCTCACATCTGTCAAAATAGCTAAAATTTACAACACAGGACAGTTGTTGGCAACTATGTGGAGGAAGGGGAACTCTCTTACACTGTTGGTGGGAATGCAAACTGGTGAAGTCACTCTAGAAAACAGCATGAAGTTTCATCAAAAAGTTAAAAATAGGGCTGCCTGGGTAGCTTAGTCGGTTAAGCATCTGACTCTTGGTTTCAGCTCAGGTCATGATCTTGCTGCTTCATGAGTTCAAGCCCTGTGTCAGGCTCTGTGCTGCCAGTGCAGAGCCTGCTTGGGATTCTCTGTCTCCCACTCTCTCTACTCCTCCCCACTCATACTGTCTCTGTCTCTCTCAAAATAAATAAATAAACTTTAAAAAAATTAAAAGAAGAAGTTAAAAATGGAACTACCCCACAATCCAGCAATTGCACTAGTAGGTATTTACCCAAAGGTTACAAAAATACTAATTCGAAGGGATACATGTTTATAGCAGCATTATCAACAACAGCCAAATTATGGAAAAAGCCCAAATGTCCATCAACTGATGAGTTGATAGAGAAATACACACACACACACACACACACACACACACACACACACACACAATGGAATATTACTCAGTCACAAGAATGAAATCTTGCTATTTGCAACAACATGGATAGAGATAGAGAGTATTATGCTAAACGAAATAAGTCAGTCAGAGAAAAACAAATACCACGTGATTTCACTCATATATGGAATTTAAGAAACAAAACAAAGGAACATAGGAAAGAAAGAAAAAGAGAGGAAAATCAAGAAACAGACTCTGAACTATAGAGAACAAACTGATGGTTACTGGGGGAGATGGGCAGAGGGATGCATTAAACATGTATTAAGGAAGGCACTTGTGATGAGCATGGTGTGTAAGTGATGAATCACTAAATTCTACACCTGAAACTAATATTACACTGTATGTTAGCTAACTAGAAATTAATTAAAAACTTGGAAAGGAAAATAAGCAGAGATTGTCAAAGTGACTGTATAAACAAGACCCAACCCAGAAAAACCCGTAAATATAAAGACTCAGGTTAAGAATGAAGAAAGAGATACCATGCTAACCCTAACAAAACAAATAAACCAACAAAAAAGATGGAGTAGCCACATTATTTCCACACAAAAAATTTCAGAATAAGAAAAATTATCAAGGAGAAAGAGAGAATTTCATATGATAAAGGGGTCAGTTTTCCAAAAAGACCTAACAATCCTTAACATATATCTCCCTAAATACACAGCATCAAATTATGTAAGGTAAAAGTTAATAAAATGGTAATAGAAATAGACAAATCTGTTACTACAGTTGGATACATGAAAAGCCCTTTTTTTAGTAATTAATAGATCAAGCAGGTAGAAAAGCAATGAGAATGTAATTGACCTAAACATCACTACCAATCAATTTGATCTATTTGACATTTTTATAATACTTCATCCAACAACAGCAGAATACACATACTCCTCAAAATCACACAGAACAACAACCCTCTCCAAGACAGACCACACAGTAAAACATAAAACATCTTTAAAAATTTTAAAGAATAAAAATCATAAAAGATATGTTTTCAGACAACACAAATTAAACTACAAATCAATAACAGAAAGAGCTAGAAAGTGCCCAATACATGGAGATTTAAAAATACACTTCTAAATAATGCCTGGATCAAAGAAGTCTCAAGAAAAAATTAGAAATATTTTGAACTAAATAAAAGTGAACATACAGTTTATCAGAATTTGTGGGATACAGAAGCTGTGATTAGAGAGAAATGCATTCCATTAAATGCATACATTAGAAAAGAAGAAAGATTCAAAATCAGTAATCTGAGTTTCTCCACTTAGAAAACCAGAAAAGAAAGAGTAATTTGAGCCTCAAGCAGTAGAAGTAAGGAAGTAAAAATTAGAGCAGAAATCAATGAAATTAAAAAGAAAAAAGAAAAAAGAAAACTCCACCAAACCTAAAATTTCACTAAATTCAGTTCTTGGAAAAAATCTAGAAAATTGATAACCTTGTATCCAAGCTAACCAAGAAAAAAAAGAGAAAGAAAAGACACAAAAATATCAAAGTGAAAGTAGGATCATACAACCGATTCCATGGATACTAAAAAGATAACAAAGGAATACTATAAATAAAGGTATTTCCACAAACTTGATAAGTTAAATAAAATGAACAAAATCCTAGAAAAACAAAACCCAAAAACTCACACAAAGAGAGATAGGTCATTTGAATAGGCCTATATTCACTTTTTAAAAATTGAATCAGTAATTAGTAACTTTGAAAACGGTAAGCACTAGGTTCAGGTATTTTCACTAATTCTACAAAACATTTAAGGAAGAAACGATACCAATTCATCACAGTCTTGTCCAGAAAATGGAAATGGAGGGAACGCTTCTTAATTTCTTCTGTGAGCCCAACACTACTGTAATGCCAAAAGCAGAAAAAGACAAATTACAGACCAATATCTCTCAACATATACATGCAGAAGTCTTCAAGAAAATATTAGCAAATCTCATCCAACAGTGCAAAAAAAATTATACATCACAACCAAGTGGAGTTTATTCTAGATATGCAAGGCTTGTTCAATATTCCAAATCAACCAGTGTAATCCACCACAACGACAGGCTAAACTAGAAAACGTGAATGATACCAACTGATGCAAAAAAGTCATTTAACAAAATCCAACTCCTATTCATGTAAAAACTCTCAGTAAACTAAAAGTAGAGAAAAACTTCTTCAACATGAGAAAGAACATCTACGAAAAAACTTATAGCTAATATCATACTGCAGAGAACTGGCACACTTTTCCCTAAGATCAGGAACAAGGCAAAGACGTCCCCTGTTACTGTTCCTATTCAATGTCTCACTAGAAAGCACAGCTAGTGCAAACAACAAAGAAAAAAAATAATGTGTAGAATTTGGGAGGGAAGAAATTGTTTTTATTTGCAGATTACATAATTGTTTATGTAGAAAATCTCAAATTACCAAAAAAACAATCTCCTGGAACTAATACGTAACTATAGCAAGGTCACTGGACCCAAGGTTAATATACAAAGGTCAACCCCTTTCAGCAATGAAAAATTGGACTTTGAAATAAAATAAAATACTACCAGAGGCCCCTGTGTAGCTCAGTTAGTTGAGCTGTTCAACTTTGGCTCACATTTGTGAGTTTGAGCCCCTCATGGGGCTCTCTGCTGTCGTGCAGAGTCCACTTTGGGTGCTCAGTCCCCCTTTCTCTCTGCCCCTCCCCTGCTTGTGCTCTCTCTCTCTCTCAAAAATAAATAACCTTTAAAATAAATAAAATAAAATAAATTAAAATAAATTAAAATAAAATACTACCATTTACAACAGCATAAAAAATGTGAAATAGGTATTAATCTAACAAAATGTGTACAGTATCTATATGCAGAAAATTATTCTAGAAACTACAGGTTCAGTGAAATCAGACTCTATAAAACCCTATGAAACACTAAAAAATAAGAGAAAAGAAAAAGAAAACATATCTTGCATTTTTTAGAGAGAGTAAACAAGGAAAACAATAGGAGTTTTAAAAGTTAAAAAAGAAAAAATACACATATGAAAAATATATTATTTAAAATATTAAATGAAAATTCAAAAAGAAGGATAATATTGAAAGGCACAGATCAAAAATAGAATCCAAGAAGAGATACAAAAAAGACAAAGTGACACAAAATTTGTAAAATCAAAGATAGGTAAGTTATGGTATTCAAATATAAACAAAACAAAAGATAATGGTATTCATAATCATATCAAAGCAAAAATTAAGAAACATATAATGAAACAAGTGTGTTATGGATGTTGAAAAGCAATTCACCTCTAGTTTTTGACTCTTCACATACTTAAAAAATGATCAAAATATACAGGCTCTGGATAAATAGCAAGAATAATTTATTACTTAATCTAGTGACCTGAAAACAAGCAACATACCATTTTTTTCCCCAAAATCCTTGAAATGTGTGTCAATATGGATCATAATCTTGGCCACGAAAGGGGCGCCTGGATTCAGTCAGTTAAGCGTTGGACTTCGGCTCAGGTTATGATCTTGCGGTTCTTAAGTTCGAGCCCCATGTTGAGCTCCGTGCTGACAGCTCAGAGCCTGGAGCCTGCTTCAGATTCTGTCTCTCCCTCTCTCTCTGCCTCTCCCTCAGCTCTCTCAATAAATAAATATTTTAAAATTTTTAAATAATATTAAATAATAATTAATAATAATGAATATAATAATAAATAATATTAAATAATAATCTTGGGATTATATATCTCAAGATATATATATAATATATTATATATTATAATACTATAATAATACACAATATTAAATAATAATAATCTTGATATTATTGTTGACAAAAGAAGTCTCGATAAATTATAATAAGTAGAAGCTAAACAGACTGCAGTGTAAAGAAAATAAAGCCACCCAGAGATTTTACAAAAGAAAACAAAAAGTACTGTATTGGGTCTCAAAGATGAAATAGACCTTGTGGTTAGAAGCTATTTCAAAAATAGAGGAAGAGCGATATTCCATTATATTTATATACCACATCTTTACTAATCATCAATCGATGGACACTTGGGTTGCTTCCAAGACTTGGCATTGTAAACATTGCTGCAGTAAACATAGGGGTGCATTTATCTTTTTGAATTAGTATTCTTGTTTTCTTTGGGTAAATAGCCAGTAGTGGAATTACTGGATCATTTGGTATTTCTATTTTTAATTTTTAAAAGAATGAGATCTTGCCATTCATGACAACATAGGTGAACCTAGAGAGTATTATGCTAAGTTCTACAATTATATACATAGAAATCCCAGAGAACAAAAGTGAAATCTAAAAGGAATTTACAAACATGCATGAATTTTATAGATTTTATTTGGAACAATATAAATTGAAAAGAAATAAAATCATACTCCGGATGTAATAGCAAATAAAATGCATGCATATTTATAAACATTTCAAAGGTATAGACCTATATGAAGAAAACTATAAAATTCTATTAAAGGAAATTAAACAAGATCTAAATAAACAGATATATAAGGCATCCCCAATTAGGAAAACACAGTAATTTAAAAATGTCACTCCTTCTGAAATTATTGTATAAGTGTTATGTATTTGCAATTTGTAATTCCACTGAAACTGGATAAAGTAGTTCTATAAAAACTTACATGATAGAATAAATACCTGAGTCAAGTCAAGAAAAATATTTAAAGAAAAGCAATACAGATATTAAAAGACAATGGAGAAAAGTATTTTCAACACACATGACAAAGCGTTAATACATTTGCTACACAAAGATTCCAGGCTATTAATAACATGTGATAACCCCAAAGAAAACAGACCTGAACAGGCAGCTTAGGGAAAAGAAAATTAAAATGTCCAATAAACATATGAATACATATAAACTGAAATACCACTTGAGAAACCATTTCTTCCTAGTTAGACTGGCAAACACAATTTTATATGCAAGGCTGCAGCATGGGAGAAGATTCAGAGAAACATTCCTTGCTGATGTGAGCTTGAATTGCTAAACCCTTTTCAGAAAAGATTTGGCAATAATCTATGAATTTTAAGATACACTACAGATTAACCCAGCAGTCATTTTTGGAACCTATTCGATGGAAATAAAAATAATATGCATCTTTATAGAAACTCCAGAACTTTCAGTGGCTCCCTATTTTCCCTAGAGTAAAAGCCAAGTTCTTACACTGTTCAAGAGACCTAAAATGATACAGCCTTTCTCTCCTCTTCCCTAGCTCAACTCTTCTGTGGCCCCACTCTCCTCTTTGCTGTGTCTTGACTACATCAGGCATGCTTCAACCCTAGAAACTTGGGGCAGGCTCTCTCTTCTGTGTATTTATGTTCTTTGTCCAGATATCCATGTGGTGAACTAACTCCCGCATCTCCTTAAGGACTTTGCTCTATGGCACTTTCTCAAATGAGGCCTGCTTTGACCAACTCACTTAAAATCACAACCACAGTCCTCTACTGTACTCCCATATTCTGATCCCCCTATTCTAGCTCTGTTTACTCATGTCTTCACCACTCTATAACATATTAAATTATTATTTCATTTAGTATTTATTGTCTCATTCGTTGTCTGTCTTCTCTCAAAATATATATACTACAAGCACAGGGATTTTGTCTGTTTTGTCCCATGATTTTTCTTGAATACCTTAGATACATAAGACATTGATCAATATTTATTGGTTATCAATATTTATTGGTATATTTATCAATATTTATTGATATCTTTATTGAAACATTTTAGTAGCGAAATAGAACAATGACTACCCCAAAACCCAATAGTTCATTCAGCTGAATAACAGAGTAAATTATGGCAAATCTACACTATTGGAATAGTATGTAGCTATTTATTTCTGGTAATTTGCTTAATGAAGGGAATCAGGGTTCCACCCAGGTCCCTTCAGACCCATCTTTGATCATATTTTGGTAACATCAGAGGAAATAGAAATAATAGAGCCAACGAAGCAAGGCTTTAGAGTAAGTATATTTAATACTCTCACAGCTTACGAGGTAATATTGCTTCTATAAAACAATTAACCACTTAACATAATATCCTCCAGTTCCATCCATGTTGCTACACATAGCCAGATTTCATTTTTTCTCATTGCCACGTAGTAGTCCATTGTATATATGTGCCACAACTTCTTTATCCATTCGTCAGTTGGTGGGCACTTGGTCTGCTTCCATGATTTGGCTATTGTCGAAAGGGCTGCTATAAGTCAGTCAGAAAAAGACAGATACCATATGTTTCCACGAATAGGTGGACTTTGTGAGACTAAGCAAAAACCAGGGGGAGGGGAAGAGGGGAAAGGAAAAAAAGACACAGAGAGGGAGGGAGATAAAACATTAGAGACTCTCGAAGACTAAGAACAATCTGAGGGTGAGGGAGGTGAGGGAGGTGAGGGAGGGGGGAGAGGGGGTGACGGACATTAAAGAGGGCACGTGTTGGGATGAACACTGGGTGTTATATGTAAACCAATTTGAAAATAAACTATTATAACAAAAAAAAACACAATTAACCAAAGTGAAATAAGTCAGTCAGAAAAAGACAGATATCACACAATTTCACTCGTATGTGGGATTTGAGAGATGCAACAGATGAACATAGGGGAAGGGAAGGAAAAATAAGATAAAAACACAGAGGGAGGCAAACCATAAGACTCTTAAAAACAGAGAACAAACCAAGGGCTGTTGGAGGGGAGGTGGGTGGGGGATGAGTTAAATGGGTGATGGGTATTAAGGAGGGCACATGTTGGGATGAGCACTGGGTATCATATGTAAGAGATGAATCACTGGGTTCTACTACTGAAGCCAAGATTACACTGTATGTTAACTAACTTGAATTTTTGAAAAATTGAGTTTTCAAATTTAAAAATAAAGGTAGACAAAAAGTGAAATGTTTAGCAATAAATTTGACAAACAAAAAACGAGTCTTATATGCTGAAAACTACAAAACATTGCTAAGAAAAATTAAGGATTGAAATAGAAACATTTCATGTTCATGGATTGGAAAACTCAGTATTTTTAAGATAGCAATTCTCCCCTAATTGATTGCTAGATTCAGTGAAATTCTTGGCAAAATTTCAGCAAGACTTTTGCAGAGATAGAGAAATTGATCCAAAAATTTATGTGGAAATACAAAGGACACAGAAAAGCCAAAATTGTCTTTCTGAACTGAGTTGGAGGATTTTTACTTTTTGATTTTAAGACTTATTATAAAGCTAACATTAAATAAGACAGTTACATCACTGGCATAAAAATAGATACATAGATCAATGAAATAGAATTGAGAGTGAAAAAATTAACCCTTATATTATTGGTCAGTTGATTTTCAAAGTGCCAAGGCATTTCAATGAGAAAAGCATCATTTCAACAAATGATGCCAGGACATTTAAATATCCACATACGGAAAGATTAATTTATACCCTCACCTCATTCCATAGACAAAAATCAACTCAAAAAGGATCATAGATCTAAATATATGAGCAGGGCCAAATTTGGGGGCATGCATCCTACATATTCACACAAAGCCTTATGCTTGGTTTAATGCCCTACTTTCATTGTTATGAAATTCACAATGATTTTTGAACAAGGGTCCCCCCACTCTCACTTTTCAATGGGTCCCATAGATTATATAGCATCCTGTGTATAAGAGAAAATGATAAAACTTTTCAAAGAATAGACAGAAAATATTTGTGATTTGAGGTTAGACAAAAAGGAAGCTACGACAAAAGCATTATCCATAAAAGAATATGTTGATAAATTGGAATTCAGCAAAATTTAAATCCTTTGTGTTTCAAAAGACACCATTAAGAAAATAAAAGACTAGTCCTAGATTTTGACAAAATATTAGCCAATCATATTTCTAATGAATGATTTATATACAGATATGTAAAGAATTTTTACAACTCAATATTTAGACAACCCAATTAAAAGATTGGCTAATGATGTGAATAGGTATTTCTTCAAAAAGATATATAGGAGGTAATAAACACAAGAGATCCAACATCATTAGTCATTAGGGAAAAAGCAAATTAAAACCAAAATGAGATACCAGTGCATACGTACTGAATGGGCTATAATCAAAGACATAATTAGCAAGATTGTGAAAAAACCAAAACCCTTATACATTGCTCATGGGAAAGCATAACGTTACCACATGACCCAATAATTCCACTCCTAGGTATCAACCTAGAAATGAAAACATGTTCACACAAATAGGCAAGTTTTGGCATATATTATGGCAGCATTTCCATAATAGCCAAAAAGTGGAAAAATTCCAAATGTCCATTAACAGGAAAATGGATAAATAAAATGTAGTGGATCCATCAAACAATGTATTACTCAGCAATAACGGAATGAAATACTAATACATGCGACAACGTGAATGAACTCATATTATGCTCAGTAAAAGAAGCCGGATGTGCAAGATGACCTACTGTATGATTCCATCTATATGAAATGTCCAGAAAAAGGAAATCTACAGAGACAGAAAGTAGATTAGTAGTTACCTGGGCTGGGGGATAGGAACAGGGACCGACTACAAATGACAAACAACTGCAAACTTTGTGAGGTAATGAAATGCTCTAAATTTGGGTTGTGGTGATGGTTGCAGAACTCTATAAATTTGCTAAAATTCATTAAACTGTACACTTAAAACAGGTGAATTTTATAGCATGTCAATTATACCTCATTAAAACTACTTCCAAACAGTCCTTAGTTTAAAGAGAAAATCAAAATAGAAATTACAGATGAGTAAGAAATAAATTCTAATGAAAATGTATAAAACCACAAACATATAAAAACTACCAATATATCGAAAGTGCCAAAGAGATAAACATTCATGGCCCGAAAGGCATTGTTTTTAGAAAACAAGAAACACTGAAAAGAAAACTAAGTTTTAAATCAAAGTATTAAGAAAAGAAGTCAAGGAAATTTCCCCTCCTCCCAAGGAAATTGAAGACAAAAATGAAGAAAGAAAAAAATATGAAAATACAGTAAAGAAAAGCTCAATTTAATTAAATCTCAAGCAAAAATAATAATAATAATAATAGTAATGGATCAAGACAACCAAAAGGTGATTCCTTGAAGAGAACAACAAAATGGAAAGTTTGATCAAGAGAACGAAAGAGTGGTGCCCGGGTGGCTCGGTCAGTTAAGTGTCCGACTTCAGCTCAGGTCATGATCTCCTAGTCAGTGAGTTCAAGCCCTGCATAGGGCTCTATGCTGATAGTTCAGAGCCTGGAGCCTGCTTGAGATTCTGTCTCGCTCTCTCTCTGCCCCTCCCCCACTCATGCTCTGTCTCTATCTCTGTCTCTCTAATATATAAATAAACATTAAAAAAAAAAGAGAGACTAAAAGAAAAGACTGTAACTAGGAATTCCTAGACATGCTAGGAATAAGAAAAAGGATGTGTCTGCAGTTAAGGAAAAGGTTAAAACTTTACAAAAGAAATTCTTATGTATTAAAATTTTATAAAAGAAATCCTTGTATAATTTCCTACCGACAAATATGACAATCTAGAAAAAATGCTGACTTTTTAGGAAAATATGAATTGTCAAAACCTGAGAGTCAACATGAGAACTAAATAGAATTAAAAGTAATAGAAGAAATGTATAATGTACTTTAAGACCTACTCTAACCCTTCCTTTTCCCCACACCTATACACACAAATAGCAGTTTCAGGGGTGCCTGAGTGGCTCAGTCAGTTAAGTATCTGACTCTTAATTTCGGCTCAGGTCATGATCTCACAGTTGTGAGATAGAGCCCTATGTCAGGCTCTGCTCTGGGTGTGGAGTCTGCTTAAGATCTTCTCTCTCTCCCTCTCCTTCTGCCCCTCCCTGCTCACTCTCTTTCTCTTTCAAAAAAAAATATAAATAAAAACAAATATCAGTTTCAAACAGTTTTATAGAGAATTTCCAGCAATCTCAAAGAACAGAAAATGTCCATATTAAATAAACCATTTCAATATATTTTTAAAATTTCAGATTACCCCAAATCATCATAAGACTACTATATTTCTGCTATAAATGCCAGATAAATACAAGGTAAATGAAAATCCTCAATAATTAGCAAGCCAAATTCAATAATACATTAAAAGGATCATATTCCATGATCAAGTGGGATTTATTCCAAGGATATAAGGGTCATTCAACATCAGGAAATCAGTCGACCTGATACACACATTAATAAAATGAAGGATACAGGTTATATGATCATCTCAACAGATGCAGAAAAAGTATTAGATAAACTCAACATCCATGTATGATAAAAATTCTTAACAAAGTAGGTTTAGCGTGAACATCCCTCAATACAATAAAGGGCGTAAATGACAAGCCCACAGCTAACATCATGCTCAATAGGGAAAAGTTAAAAGTGTTTTCTCTAAGATCATGAACAAGACAAGGATGACCCCCTATCTTCCCACTTGTATTCAACATAGTACTGGAAGTCTAGCTATAGCAATCAGACAAGAAAAAGAAATAAAAGACATCTAAATCAGTAAAGAAGATGTAAAACACTCACTGTTCGCAGATGGCATGATACTTTATGTGAAAAAAACCTAAAAACAACCAAAAACACTATTAAATCTAATAAATACATTCAGTAAATTTGCAGGATACAAAATTAATATACAGAAATCTGTATATTATCTGCATTTTCTGTATACTAATAACAAACTAACAGAAAGAGAAATTAAGAAAACAACCCATTTACAATGGCATCAAAAATAATTAAATAGTTAGGAATAAACTTAACCAAGGAGGTGAAAGAACAATAT
The DNA here is from genome assembly GCA_030068075.1 of Paguma larvata. Taxonomy (NCBI): domain Eukaryota; kingdom Metazoa; phylum Chordata; class Mammalia; order Carnivora; family Viverridae; genus Paguma; species Paguma larvata. The sequence continues at coordinate 8,898,359 of CM057825.1, forward strand.
TATGAAAACTGTATCAATGAAAGAAATTGAAGATGACACAAATAAATAGACAAATATACTATGTTCATGGATTGGAAGAATTAATGTTAAAATTTCCATACTACCCAAAGCAATATACAGATTCAATGTAATTCCTATCAGAATACCAACAACATTTTTTCACAGAATTAGAACAAATAATACTAAAATTTGTATGGAACCACAAAAGATCCCAAGTATCCAGAGAAATCTTGAGAAGGAAGAACAAAGCTGAAGGCATCACAATCCCAGATTTTATGTTATACTACAAAGCTATGATAATCAAAACATTATGGTATGGCCCAAAAATAGACACAAAGATTGATGGAACAGAGTAGAGAGCCTGCAGATAAACCCACACTTATACAGTTAAGTAATCTATGACAAAGGAGCAAAGATATACTGGGGAAAAGACAGTCTCTTCAATAAATGGTGCTGGGAAAACTGGACAGCTACATACAGAGAATGACACTGGACCACTATCTTACACCATACACAAAAATAAACACAAAATGGCTTTAAGACCTAAAACTATAAGACTCCTAAAGAGAACATATGTAGTAAACTCTTGGACATAGGTAGTAAACTCTTAGCAATATATATATTTTTGGATCTGTCTCTTTAGGGAAGGGCAACAAAAACAATGCCAAAAAATTGGGACTACATCAAACTAAAAAGCTTTTGCACAGTGAAAGAAACCATGAACAAAATAAAAGGCAACCTACTAAAGGGGAGAAGATATTTGCAAATGATATATTCCATAAGGGGTTAGTATCCAAAACATATAAAGAACTCATACAACTCAACACCAAAAAAACCAAACAATCTAATTAAAAAATGGACAGTGGACCTGAATAGACATTTTTCCAAAGAAGACATACAGATGGCAAGCAGACATAGGAAAAGATGCTCAACATCACTAATCATCAAGGAAGTGCAAATCCAAACCACAATGAGATGTCACCTCACATCTGTCAGAATGGCTAGAATAAAAAAGACAAATAACAAGTGTTGGCAAGGACGTGGAGAAAAAAACACTTGTACCCTGTTGGTGGGAATGCAAGCTGCAGCCACTATGGAAAAACAGTATGGAGATTCCTCAAAAAATTAAAAATAGAAATACCAGGGGCGCCTGGGTGGCTCAGTCGGTTGAGCGTCCGACTTCGGCTCAGGTCGTGATCTCGCGGTCCATGAGTTCGAGCCCCGCGTCGGGCTCTGTGCTGAGCGCTCAGAGCCTGGAGCCTGCTTCGGATTCTGTATCTCCCTCTCTCTCTGCCCCTCCCCCGCTCATGCTCTGTCTCTCTCTGTCTCAAAAATAAATAAAACATTAAAAAAAATTAAAAAAAAAAATAGAAATACCAGATGATCCAGCAGTCTACTTCTGGGTATTTATCTGAAGAAAATGAAAACACTAATTCAAAAAGATACATGCACCCTATGGTTCCTGAGGTACTGTTTATGATAGTCAAGATATAGAAGCAACCTAAGTTTCCATCAATAGATGAATGAGTAAGGAACATGTGGGGTGTGTGTGTGTGTGTGTGTGTGTGTGTGTGTGTAATATTACTCAGCCATAAAAAAGAAGGAAATCTTGTCATTTGCAATGACGGGTGGACATAGAAGGTATTATGTTAAGTAAAACAAGTCAGAGAAATATAAGTACTAAATGATTTCATTTACATCTGGAATCTAAAAAATAAAACAAATGAATAAACAAAACAAAACAGACACAGACTCATAGATACAGGAAACAAACTGATGATTGCCAGAGAGGAGGTAGGTAGGGGAATAGGCAAAACAGGTGAAGGGGATTAAGAGGTACAAACTTCCAATTATAAAATACATAAATCAAGGGCCGTAAAGTACAGCACAGGGAATATAGAGAGTGATATTATAATGATTTTGTTTGGTGACAGATGGTAACTAAACTTACTGTGGTGATCATTTCATTATATATATATATATATATACATGTATATGTATATATATATATATATATGTATATATATATATTTCACTATATATGTATATGTTGAATTACTATGTTGTACAATGAAACTAATATAATATTATATGTCAACTATATTTGATTAAAACAAAAAACAAACCCCCATTAAGAAAAACCAAAAGACATCAACCCACAAATTCAAGAAAGTCTGGAAACCCCAAAAGGAGAAACGCAAAAGAAAAACAAAAAAATTTTTTTAAAAATTTAAAAACAAATCTAGACTCATTACAGTATAAATGCTGAGAGAAAAATCTTAAAAGCATTCAGAGAAAAACTTCATGAGTCACAACCAAACCTCAAGCAATAAGCTTTGAAAAATGCCAGTTAATCAACCAATCAATCAATGACTGTAAGTTCCTGGTTTGGTGGGGCAGGGTTCAAAAACCTCAATCTTCCCCAACTCCCACAAGACACACAGCTTTCTGTTGGAAAAATCATAAAAGTTGAGAAAAGCACTTAAGAATGTTACCGAAGAGAGGAAACTATGTATGTAGCCTTCACCAGGTGGAAGTTAAGTGAAAGGAGAGACCATAGAGGCAAGCAAGCACAGTCCACTTATGACGTAAGGACATTTGCTGATCCTAGAGAATCAGAACCTTAGGTTTGACCATGTAAGGAGTGAGAGGGACAGGAATGAAGTCTAGAGTCCGTACAAGGTGGAGGGTCCAGGGGCGCCTGGGTGGCTCAGTGGGTTAAGTGTAAGACTCTTGGTTTCAGCTCAGGTCATGATCTCACAACGTGTGAGTTCAAGCCCTGCAATGAGCTCTGAACTGACAATGTGGAGCCTGCTTGGGATTCTCGGTCTCTCCCTCTCTCTCTGCTCCTCCCCTGCTCGCTGTCTGTCTCTATCAAAAACAAACAAACAAGAAGATGGAGGAGGATCCAGCAGGAGTCTCAGCCACCATCACCACACCTTCCAGTGAGAATGCAGTAAAGGAGGCAGCTCTAGCCCGAATAATTGCACTCCCAGAGAACCACCTGGCTTCCCCCAGGTGCTCTCAGACCCTGACCCATTTTCAAGAGTTTTCAGAGGCACCTGGATTTGGCAAACAGAAACCCTTTCCAAACGGTTTCCATTGCAGTCCTTGATTTTACCTACGAATAATTTCCCCAATATAACGCTAGTACACAAAGACGCCCAGCAAAATAATCTTTGTGAACAGAAGAAAAATTTTCCCTTTGTGGAAAGGGGGAAATGGTAACCTTATAGCGGAGGAGCCTGGCAAACGCCGCCTTAGTTAAATGATCACAGTCGACTTCCCTGGTGATAAGGGCACTTCACCTCTGTGGTATTCTCTCAAAAAACCCTCAACCTCAGTCTAATCATGAGAAAAACATGAAGATGAACAAAATTTAAAAAGTGGTCTACAAAAAATTAAAATAACAAAAGAACTAAAAAATACCCCAAACCCAGAAGTCTAAAAAACTAAAACTAACTAACTAAATAAGAACAAAACAAAACAAAAAGAAAAAAAAAATTTAAAGGTGGCCTACAAAATGCCTGACCTGTAGTACTCTTCAAACTATTAAGATCATGAAAAACAAAGAGAGACTGAGAAATTGTCCCAGACTGGAAGGGAGTAGGGAAGGGAGTAGGTGAGAAGCTGGCTAGATTAAATGTGGAATCCTGAATTGGGCCCTAAAAACAGCATTTGTGCATTGATGGAAAATCTGGTGAAACTGAAAAAAAGTCCAGAGTTTAATTCACAGTGACGTTACCAGTGTTGGTTTTTCATTTTTGAAAAACATAACCAGAATCACATAAGAGGATAATGTCACAGGAAATAAATCTGGGTGTGCAGAATACAGAAAACTCTACGCTATCTTGGCAGCTTTTCTGTCAGTATAAAATCATTCCCAAATTAAAAGTTTATTTTAAAAATTGTGAGTGAGAACCAGCAGGAACAACAGAAAACAGGACTATAAACACCTCTTATGTTGAAAATATCAGATGCCAATATAAAACTTCTCTAATCCACTAATTACAAAGTCTTTTTATAAAAGAAATCTACCGCAAACACCATCCATAACTGTGCAGTGATAAAAACTTTCCCTTTGAAATTAGGATCAAGATGGAATCATTACCATCAGTCTTGTATTCGCCGTGTACAAAGTACCTAGCCCATGCAGTAAGGCAAGAAAAGGAGTAATAAGTAGAAAAATTAGATCAGAAGAAACAGAACTGTCATTGTGTTTACATTATGTAAATCCACATATATACATACATATTTCTAAAGAAGTCATTAGGGTTCAAAAGAATTTGGCGAAGTTTTCATTTATTTTTGTATCTTTGTAATAAGCAGCCAGAAAGTTGATTTTAAATTATGTAGATTTGATAAAAGATATCAAGTATCTATGAATAAATCTAGCAGAAGTATAAGACCTTTACAGAGAGAAATAGAAATTTTATTAGAAACTATATTCTAATTAATAATATGCATATACCATAGTAATGAGATAGAAGACACAATATTATAAAAGTAGCAATTCTCTTCAAATTGATCTATAGATTCAACGCAGTGTAAACAAATTCCTGGCAAGATGTTGACAAGCCAATCTGGAGACGCAAAGGGGCAGCCACTTTGGAAGAAAAGAAGGTAAGAAGATTTACTGCAACAGACATCAAAAGTTCATCTGAAGTCATGGTCACTGTGACAACATGGTGTGGGGGGGGGTAAGGAAAGGCTGGCGCAGGCCAATGGTGGAGGAGAGAGCCGGTGAAACGGGCCCTGCATATATGACTGCTGCGTTAGCGAAGACAGCGGCATTGCAGATCAGCAGGGGAAAAGGACGGAGTAACTAATAAAAGGTTCCTCAGAAAAAAAAATTGATAAGAATAAAATTAGAGCCTTCAAACTGTAGATCAGATGGGAACCAAATCAGTCTCAAATAAGATGAGACATTTGGGGGGGAAAATTCACCCAGATCAAGTCTGTGTATAGTGGAGGTTGGGGGTCCATCACAAGTGAAACAGGCTGCAAAACCACCACAGGCCTGGGAGAAAGCCAGGAAAACAGCACTGAGACCAAACTGCAGCCAGAATCGACCTGAAGAATAACCCAGGGGATGAAGAAAATGTCCCCGAAGCACTTACAATCACACAAGAACCTCAATAAATCAAGCAAGAGCCTGAAGATGGGATGATATTTAAAAAACAAACAAACAATGTAGTTTACAGTGGAGCCTGCAGAGATCTAGAAACAAATTCAGATACCTTATATGCCCCGCCCCCCAAAACACAATCAACTTAAAAAAAATAGAAATAACAAGAAATGAAAAAGCTACTAAAAACATAATTGTCGTGGAAGAAAAGTGTGAGACCACCATGCTGAGCAGAAAGTTAAAAAGTGAAAGAGATGAAAATTTAGGGGCAGATAAAAGCTGTGAAGCCTGGCACAGCTTCAATGGAAGAATCGTTTTGCCCCACAACTGAAAAAGAAAACATTTTTCGAGGTGTAAGAGAAGAAACTTCCTGTGCAGTGAAGATAGAATTGAATCTGCCATCTTAAGAACACAAGAACTGTGGTTAGAGAGTCTGCATGGAATTCATAGGTAATTTTTCTGTATCACTTTAATTATTTATAACAACAAGGGTGCATCGAACTTATAAAGTCAATACTGTAAAAAGTCTCTACTGTAAATTGCCAGCTTTAACAAGATAAAGTCACCATAAGCAGAGTTCAAAGACAAGGAGAGTATTTTTATAACTTTCAGAATCCTTAGCAAAGTCTCCCTTTTCATCACAGAAAGGACAATCATGCCAAAGGAACAGCATCGGCAGTAAATAACCCAGCAATTCACAAAAGAGGCAAATGGCCGATAAACATGAAAGTGTCCAGCCTCCCCCATCATCAGGAAAATGCATATTAAAAGAAGATGCAGGTCCTTATCCAGCACCTTTGCAAAGTTTGGGCACGGGGAGACGGTTTATCTCATTTGATATTGTTAAAAGAACATGTTGGTTCGGCTATTTAGAAAGGCAATTCGGCAGGATCTATAAATAAGTAAATATTGTAACTTTTGCCTCCACAATTCCATGTTTTTGGTTGTTGACACCAGACAGACACTCGTAAATGTGCGAAAACCTAAGGAAATAGATTATTCTTATCATGGCTCATTGGTAAAGTGAACTGAATATGACCTAAATGTCTGTCAATGGGGAGTGGGGGCATGGTTTAAAAATTATGGTCTACCAATTCTATGGAAGAGCATGTAGCTCTTAAAAAGAATGAAGTAGATCTCTAGGATTATTAAGGTGATCTCTAGGAGTTTCACCCGAAGAGAAAATGAAAAATGCAAAACAGCATATACAATATAAGCTCATCGATTAAAAGACAAGGCACAAAGTGCGAATATAGGAAAATAAGCTATACGTGGAAACGCACAGAAAATGATCGGAAAGGCTGTGCCCAAAACACTTCAGGGGACCCGGATTAGAAGCTGCACTGGGGTAGGCAGTAAACAGGACGTTAGCCCTCTACATATTTTCATTTTATGTAAAATTTATATGAACAAGAATGAATAATGTATTTCTTTTGTATTAAACAATAAACTAATTAAAATATGAAGTAATATCATTTCTGACCCAATGCTAGAGAACAAGATAGGAGGATTTCTATCCTCCCTCCCCTCCGTCTTTTTTTTTTTTTTTTTTTTTTTGGTCACAGGCATAACCCATTCCAGAACAGACAATCGAAGTAAAGATAAAAACACTGAGCCTGCACTACTCTTTGGCAGTCTGGAGTCTTTCTTTTCCCTTTTACTTCCTTTGGCCATGATGACCAGGAAGAACCACCCCCCAGCCAGAGACAGGAATGGCGCAGGAGGTGATGGAGACCTGTTCACAGGACAGGTGTGAGACCACAGCACCCAGTGTTTGGACCTAAGTCAGATATTACCCTGAATTTTATATTTTCTCAACTACCTTCTTTGAAATGACTCGTGAAAGTAGGGGAGGCCTGAGGGAAATGAGAAGGCTCAGAGGTCATGAACAAAAAACAAACTCTGTCAAAAACACTGGGGCTTCAGCCAGGCCTCTGTCTGAGCAGCACTGCAAAACAAGACAGTCATGTGTACAGTGGCACCCTGGATGAAAACCTGATTTCTTCATTACCTAGCCCTCTATTTATACTGCAAGTGAGCATTCTTGGAAACGGGGGTAAAGTAGAGATTTAGGTTAGTGTCTTTAGAAGGACACTGGAGCAGTCCATGGCCAGAGGGAGAGGTTTAAAGGGAGGGAGATGAAGACTGACCTGGTGCTGAGGTCGCTGCCCCCGTCAGCCATCTTTCCACTCTGGGCCCCGCCTGGGCCCCGCCTGGGCCTCAAGTGTGGCCTCCGAACCCTCCAGTTGGGGTGGCCTGGGTCAGGGTAGCTGCCGAGCCCAGAGCAGGAAGTTTGTGAATTGACTCACGCAGAGACAGCTCCGCCCAAACGGGGAAAAGGGAAGTGAAAGTATCTCTCAGTTGCTGGGCAGACATTGTTTCCCTCTGCAGCTCCACTACGGTTCTCAGGCCTCAAGACTTGTGGCGGCAGGAACAGAGTGCACAGAGGAGGAGCGACAGTCAAAGCCCGGAGGAGCAGGGTGGGCCCCCCGGGGGGCCACTTGTTGGTGCAAAGACACAGAAATATCTATGTGTTCATACGTGTTTCTCATCCTTCTACCTAAGATTTCCGAGGGTAACAGGGGTGGGGAGGGGGGAGCTGTGTGTTTGCCACCTTCCCCTTGCCAAAGAGGCTGTGGGGGGGAAGAGGGAAAGACAGAACCCTAAAATTTCCCTCCCTGCGGGAGAGCCTGGACCCCGACTGAGTAACGTCCCAGCATGGGAACACAGGGCTGGAGAGAGCCCAAATGCTCAGCATTAAAAACCAGGGGGAATGTCCTTAGTGTTCCTGGAAATTAGTCAGAGGTAAGGGAGAAATCAGCAAGGCTGCAGCCAAGGTGGTGACAGGGTAATATTTTAGGTGTAAAGGTAATATCTCAGGTGCAAAGGTAATATCTCAGGTGACAGTGGTGATATCTCAGGTGCAAAGGTAATATCTCAGGTGACAGTGGTAATATCTCAGCCCTGCCCTGACCGCAGGGCTGCTTCTGAATTGCAGCCAGGGATGAGGAGACACCTGGAGAGAAGTCGTTGGAACGTTGACCAGTACAAGCTTCCCTTCGATGGAGATGGAAGGTGGAACCGAGATGATCTAGAAGCAGATAAATGGACGGGTGAGCCCCGCTGGGAGGGTGACCCTCTGCCTCGGAGTCCTGTCTGTTCAGAGATTTCTCATTTGGATTCGGAGTCATGGTTCCACAAACCAGAAGAGTTAATTACATTCGAAACTGCAGGGGAAGGAGGTTTCTACCCTCGTTCCATGGATGCTCTGTCTTCCCCCCGCAGGCGCGAACATCAGTCTGGCTGGGACTCCAGGGTGCGGCTGAGGACATCTTTAGCCACGAGCAGGGTCTCCGTGCGGGGTCTCTGTCCCTCCCCGTCTCACCCCACTCACGGGAGTACGAGCACTAGTAAGCTGAGCTACTGGTGGGCGCAGCTGTCCTCTGCTTGCCCAGACAAGGTCTGACACAGACGACCCAACATTTCTAGTGTCCCCTGTCTCTGTCCCTGGGCAGCAGGCTGACCCAGGCCACACTCCGCTGGATGTTGGCAGGAACGTGCCAGCTTTTCCGTGGCTCTGCTTAGGGTCGCTGAGATAAGGGCTCAGAATAGAGGCCCCCGAGCAGCCGGCCAGCGGGGTAGGCAGATCCGCAGGTGGCTCTCGTGGGGTTAACGGGATCAGCTGGGGCTGGCCCTGGCCCAGAGGGAGGGAAGGAGCTGTCCCCGTGGGGCCATAGGCAGCTGGGCAAGCATCACCTTGGTCAGAGCAGCAGGGGTGTCTGAGGAATCTGGAGGCCTTTGTGAAGAAAACAATTTTTCTGTGATCCAGAAAAAGCCAGGTTAGGGAAACGACAGGACCAGCTTGAGGAGCAGATTTCACTCCTGAAAAACTTCTGGAAGGATTCAAAGGAAACAAGGAAGCGCCTGGAGCACTTGCAGCAACTTCAAGGAACACTGATCCCAGGGCCACTGGAAGCAGCCCAAGTGCTCAACCTGGAGGCCTGGAAAGCCGGAGAGGTCACACTGAGGAGGGACCATGGGGCAAAGGACAGCTTGGTAAGTGTCCAGACTTGGCCAAGTCTCCAATCTGGGAGACCCCTGTGGGGACCGGAGGTTTGTCCCTGAGAACTTAAGGTCGGGAAGAAGGGGCAGGAGCAGCAGCCAGGAGCAAGGGGTCGACACCCTTGGCAGCTCTGTGCATGGAGGAATGGAGGCAGAGTCGGCGCCTGGCACCTACGGCCCTGCTCCAATGTCCCTGGAAGGGACATCCATCAGCGGGACTCACCTGGACCCCCTGTCCTTCCCTGCTCTCTGGGGAGACTCTCTGGTGGAAGGGGCGAGTCTGCTCCTCGTTGGGTCTCCCCGGCTCAACACGTCTGGAGAGGCCAGGGCTCTGTTGGCTTTTCCAAAGTCAAGTGCACAGGGACTGGAGTTTGGGGGTGTGTGTGACTGAATGGAGCAGCCTGAGGCTGCATGTGTGTGCATAAGCTCAATCTGGGGGTTTGGTTTTAGGGATCCCTTTTTTGCTATGCAGTAAGCTACGACCCCCAGTGTAGCTTTTATCAGGAAGAAAGCTGGTATTTTGAACCCCATCTGTTTCGCTTTCATATCTATCTGTTGGTTTGGAATGCAGGTGAGGCAAAGGAATGCACTTTGGAGGGAGCGGCTACTAACACCCTAAATTGTGTCCAGCATATGGGTATACAGCTCTTTCCATGAGTTCCCATCTATCTGTGCCCCAGATGGGGAGACAGCCTGGGAGTCCCACCCCCTTGCAATTGCGTGGTCACGATACAGTTATCACGTGTGGGTTCAGTGGGCATTTGATGATAATATTACAGTTTTGAGGAACTAGGGTGGGGTGGAGCCCCTTCTTCTAAGCAGAATCTCAGCGACTGGGCAGGTGGTGTTGCCTCGTGGACTCCTGAGGCTGCAAAGTTGGTGCAAAGCCAGAGGGCTTTCCAGGGGTGGAAATGTGAGGATTTCTATAGGGAAGGGAGTAAATCCTTGGAAGAGGGGGTGGGAAGAGGCATCTGCCCAGAGAAGGAAACGGTTAAGCGGTGAGGAGAGGGAGGGAGAGAACCATTGGGCAATTTGGGGGGAAAAAAAAAAATTCATCCGGGCCACTTTCCAAAGGTCTGCACTCCCCCCTGGTGACCACGCTTGGTATTACAGCCTCCTGCGAACTGGATTCTGTTGCCGGTTCAGAGAAACTGAAACCGAAAATTCCTCTGGTAACTATCGAAAACCTTCGAAATTAGTCGTGGCAGCACTATTATTTCTTTCCAAATAAAGGCTAACAAATTTAAAGATGGGATTCTGAGATCATTTTGATATTTGGCTGTTCAAGCACACACACACAAGCTTAGAGCCTAGACAGAGAAGTTCAGGGAGCACCCGCTGACCGTTATCTGAAGGTGAAGGGAAGGGAGCCTGCCTTACCACCAGGAGCTCTTGCTAGAGATTGTTGTGGTTGGGCACTCCCAGGGCACCTGTGCCCAGGACTGAGAAAGTCCTGCACAAGGATGAGGTTGTCCTTCTCAGACCATCAGCTATAACAGTCCTGGCCCAGGGGAAATCCAAATAGAGTCTAATGAGCCCTCCCCTGGACCAAGTCCTGTGCTTTTTCCCTGCCTGGGGCATGTGTTTCTCACATGTACAAGTACTGTGCCCATGAAACGGACTGGCATCCTGGAGGGTCCAGCGCTAGTACACAAGGACCACGTGGGTCCGGCCAGGTCATAGTGGCCCTGGGGACACATTGGCGTGGTCCTGAAGCTCCACCAGCCTCCACTGGGCATCATACGTCTCGCCTTAGGATGACGTTTGTCAGGAGCAGGGGGTTTGCGAAGCTGCACAGTTTTTCAGGCGCAGGTGGCCTCTAGGGTCTCCCGGTCGGTAGAGTGGTTTACGGGCAAGACCACAACCAGCATAGTTGTACTGATTTCTGAAGACAATGACGCTGAAACTGAAAACTCACCTCTCAGAATTGGACTGTGGTCCATTATCCTGGGGCATAAAGGGAATACAGGGGAAGTTTCCTGGAGGTCGGATGCCATTTCTGCAGCTTCCTCCGCCATTTGAGAATGGCCGGTATCAGCCTACAAGGTGACACCCTCCCCTCCATAGAGAAAGGAGACCCCTCTGCCCTTCCCAGGCATTCCATCAGTAGTCTATGGGACCCCCTCCTTTGAATAATTCTAAGGAGGGGCAGGGTGTTGGGAGCCGTTTTGGACTTGCAGGTTGAGAACCCTCTCTGTGTGGAAAAGGTTGAAGCAAAGCTTCCGCCAGCGAAACTGGCGCCTAATCTTACCTCCTTCTAAATAATCTTTCAGGCCTGGGTTTCTTGAACTGCTCTCATTGGCCTAAGGGACATAATGCTCTTTGGTTTTATGGCACATGGAAAAGGGGACCTGGTCTTGATGGATAAAATCTGAATGAGAGTAACCTGGTCAGAAGTAACCTCAAGGTTGCCTCTTGGGGATAGGTTACACAAATTGATCATACAGAATAGCAGTTATGAGTTGGCTAGAAATTAGCAGACGTTAGGCCCCAAGACTCCTTGAACCAAACTAGATCTTCCCTGTAGGTATCGCATTGTGTTAATCATCCCCTCAGCCCCACCATAAAACCTCAAGGCACATCTCCATAAAAGTTCTCTTAGTATTTGGTTAACAGACTGATAGGAGAGACTGAAAAGAGACTTAGGACCTTCCCTGGAGGTTAGCCTAGCCCAAAAGTTAGAAGCACTGTTTACAGATAAGGAACAAACAATAGCCAGCCTTCCTGAGGTTAACATTTCACGAATCCTTTCACTATTCCCATCCCCACGCTCCTTTATAATAAAAAGGCAATAACAAAATACTTTTACAGAAACTACTCTTTGTATAAAGAACAGATAATCATGAGCCCTTACGATATAGGCTCACTCACTCATAAAGGAAAAGAACTTAGAGGTCATGTCTCTACCTCCCCCATTATGGTTAAAGATTATGGATAGAATGTCTCCTACTCTATCTATAGATAATTAACATAGGCAGGCCTAGGTAACTTCCTGTTCTTTCCCCCCACCCTAAATTTATATGTTAATTATCCTGAAACCAACATACAGGATTAAGGAAGTTGCCGCCTTGCTGGTAAAAACGATTATTGTTAAAGAGATCAAACTATGGAATGTCACTCATTGTTGTAATGTAACTCACTACCTTTAAAAATAAAGACACTGAGACCAGCAGGTCGGAGATGCCAGAATTGCCAGGGCAGCCTGCTTGGTCATCAGACTCCATCTCTCATGGCTCTCTCACTTCATTTCGCCTGACCGTCCGTCCTTCGTGGACCCCTAGATTCGCCTGAACAAGGACCCCGGCAGGCGGGGAGTAGAGCAGGGAGGGGACTTCAGTCTCCTGAATGTGGAGCCATGGTCAGTGAGAGGCTCACATATATCCAAGAGCCTGGATTGTGTCCTCGCTGCATAGCGTGCTTAAGTAGGTTGGGCCTGGATTTACCACTTGCTGTCAGACACAGTAGAAAGTAGAAACCAGGGCCTGTCTTGTATTTCCTGAATAGACACAAAGTAAAGACATCAACCAGCTCCTATAGGGCATTTCAGGCCACAGGCAGGGACACAGATTTTGCAAAACCTTCTAAGAGCAGGCATGTCCAAGGGCATGCAGAGTGCCTCTGCCATGGGCTCCAACACTATTCCCAGTGACCCGAGGAGAGGTCACAGACACCAGACAAGCCAGAAGCTGGGGCCACGTCATCTAAAAAAAAATCTTAATGTTTATTTTTGAGAGAGAGACAGACAGACAGAGCACAAGTGAGGGAGGGGCCGAGAGAGGTGGAGACACAGAATCTGAAGCAGGCTCCAGGCTCTGAGCCGTCAGCACAGAGCCAGATGCAGGGCTCCAACTCACGAACCACGAGACGATGACCTGAGCTGAAGTCAGACGCTTGACTGACTGAGCCACCCAGGTGCCCCAGGTCACACCATTTTATAGCTAAGACTTGTGCTCCTGAGACCTCAAGGCTGGGGTCCTTCATCTTCCTCCCACCCCCATCCAGACACAGGCAGCTGTAGGTGGGCCATTGGAGGTGACAGGATGGAATGCAGTCCTCCCTACGTCTCCAGCAGCTCTGCGAGAATGCGGTTGAAGATGTAAGACAAATATCTCAGCTCGGGAGCCATCCCTTCCCTGAACGCTCCCCACTCTTGTTTCCAGGAAAGATGTAGGTAAGACTACCACTATGGGGACCTAGACTGTATTGCTTGGTACGGACCAATGTAGACTCTTTCTGTCCCACACACCATGGCGTTCAGGGGAAAACATGAATGAAGGTTTTGGGAGAGGAAAGTCCCAGACTTGATGGCATGTAGGAATAAGTGGTTTCAGGTCAAATGAAAAAATCTCAGGCCTATCGATCTGAGCAGCAGTACCAGCGGAAGGGTTGATAAGTATCTGATTGGTTATTGTTCCGCGCGACCTCCTGTGTCCAGGCTGGGTCTAGATTTACTAAATAGGCAGCTGATTGGCATCTCTCCCTGGAATCGGAATGTGCTCAGCTCGTCTTGGCAAGTCACTCACGTGGCCAGGCTCAGACTACACACCCTGCCTCCTCCTCGGGCACAGCTCAGACTGGTTCAGACTGGTTTCACTTAGTCCCGGACATCAGGCAGTGATTTGGGGAGGGTCTAGACACAGAAATTTGGGGTTCCTCTCTGTGACTTTCTCTTTTCTAGCATTTCCCCCTCACTACCCAGAAAGCTTAGTAGCCCTGGGCTTCTTCCCTGGCTTTGCTAACCAGAGGAAGGTGCACTTTCTGCCAAAGTTTTGGTCACCCTCTTGCAGGACTGGCCTGGTTGCTCTCAGGGCCGGTGCTAATAAACAGTAAACATCTCATACTGGCTCTTTCCTCTTGAGTTTCAAATTCCCTCCAAAGTCGGCCTGCTTTGGCTTATATTTCAGGTGTTCTTTGGATATTGTCCAGAGTTTCTAGCAGTTTTCTGGAAGAGGCTGGTTGGTTAGGGGCTCATGCCCTCAGTCATAAGCAGTAGACTAGTCCCACCCACTCCCAGCCCTCCCTCTGGGGATATCAGTGGTTCCAGGGCCCACTAAGCCCCCCGCTCACCCTAGGGAGTGAGATGCTCTGTACAGTACATCAAGCAGAAAGCACCCCTTTGTCAGATGAGGCACAGCCAGAACTATGCACATTGTGTACTTCTGTGCCCACGGAACACAAATGATCACCTACTTAGGGTGAGCTTGTTCAGTAAACAAAATGACAGAGCAAATGATATGCCTGGGAGGACAAACATGGAAATGTAGAATTTCAGTTGGAGTTAGTACTTACAAACCTATACAGATAAGACATACAGTTGTTGTCCAGAAGCCTAAGATTATTTTTCTTTTGTTAAAAGAGGAGATGGAGCCATCTGTATCGAGTCTGGTTTTTGTTTCAAAGGTCTTACTTTTATGCAGCCTTGTCTTTCCAAGGAACCGGGGCCACAGGTTCCTTGGAGGCCTGTGGAGGCCTCTGCCTCCCTCCTGCACTAACTCCCTATGCACAAACTAGGAAAGAAAGAGCCCCCCGCTGGGTGTGTGTGAGTGAGTGTTTGGCCTGATAGGAAACCCAACCAGGTAGTTCAGTCCCTGGGCTCTGATCTCGGGCCTTGTGAAGTCTCCCAACCCAGTTTGCATAGAGAGAGCTGGAGAACGCCCTATCTCCTTCTCCTAGCCCAGCTGAGCAGGGGGTGAGCTGATTCCCAGAGGAGCTGCCCTGGGAGGCTTAGGCTGAGGGGTCCTTACCAAGAGCCCCAGGACCTCACAAGCACCAGGTCCTCCTGCAGCTCCCAGGGACACAGGCACCACACCCTCCCCTGGAAGATCATAGCCAAGCTCCCTAGCATCTCCACGAACAGCCCCCAACTGAGTCCAAGTAAACCAGACTGATGAGGTGACAGGCTTAGTGCCCTTCATTGCCCTTGGCTGTCTGAGGGTGGGGTTGATGGTCTCCCTTCAAGCATGAAGAGCAACTCAGCCTTTATATACACAGCACAGGGCAGTGGGAACTCAGTCGACCTGTTCCACTTGGTTCCGGGACCTTGGCCCTTCTGACTGCCCCCCACTCTCTGTTAGACACCAGGGCCCACCTCAGAGGGTCTGTTGATCAGGCCTGATTTCCTTGGCCTTCCAACCTGTTCCCCCACCTTCCTAATAGCACCCAGTTTCCTCTGGGGAGACAACATGTCCCCTTCATGTGTGGGAGCAGAGGAACCGCACTGATTGATAGCTCGTCCCCAAGCAAGCCAGGTCAGCCAGATGCTTTGGGGAGCTGGACTCTTGAGAGAAGTTTGCTAAGGAGTTTAAAAAAAAAAAAATATGGAAAACATTTATTCCATGGTGGTTCCTTGACAAGATGGCTGAGCTGTTCCTGGTGCACAGGTCCTGGATCTGCTCTGCTGCTCTACCCTGGTTCTGCGCCCAGCCTTCCTGCCCTTGCAGGAGCCATGGGGCATCTGTTTAAACAGTGTCTTTTTGTTTAACCTAGGTAAAGCCAGTCTCGCTGGCAAGGAGCCCCAGCTGACGCAAGGACGTTTGTGGGTTGTTTACAGTTTTCAGGACCAGGCACTTCCTAGGAGCACAGTAAATATTAACTCATTCGTCCTCATGATCCAGTGAGCTATGTACTAGTTTCTGCATTTTATAGATGGAGCTAGTGCACAGGGGAGGTAAGTAACGTGCCTGGGGACGCACAGCCGCCCGTGAGGAGCTGGGATTCCACCTCCTATGCTGGCTTCGCAGTCTGTGTTCTGAAACACCAGGCTATGCTGTCTCTCAGTACAAATAAGCACCGTTCACAACACCAAAAATAATCAAGAAGAACCAACTGCAACTGAGGCTTAATGAAAAATAAAAGTTATGTCAGGGATGACACAGAACTATATTTACTGACATGTAACAATGCTCATTATATATTATTAACTGAAAAACATTGATTAGAACACACTTTATTGTTAAGATGGCATAAGCCCTGTTCCCCTCCCAGCTTGCACTCCGCACCCCACCCCCCTCGAATTACAAAGCCTAGTATAATTTTCATCAAATTGGCAACTGTTATTCTTCTTCCCTAGAGAGGCCTACCAAGCATTATGCTTCTGAGTGGTAGAAGATAGCTTGGAGCTTTGGAGGGGATCTTCTGATATGCCCCTGACCGTTGAACCCCTGACCTATATGACATGTCTCCGAATTCTTAGTAGGGTTTAATCTCTCACCATCTGGGGTACATGTGACTCAACAAGGCTTTCAAAACACTCAACACTTTTTGCTGCTCAGATCCAATTAGCATACTGTCACTGTGATGGTTAATTTTCTGTCCACTTGACTGGACCATGGAGCACCCTGATTAAACATTATTTCCGGGTACTTAATTGAGGATGTTTCTGGATGAGATCAGCATTAAAAAAAATTTTTTTTGATGTTTATTTAGCTTTGAGAGACAGTGTGAGTGGGGGAGGGACAGAGAGAGGGAGACATAGAATGCGAAGCAGGCTCCAAGCTCTGAGCTGTCCACACAGAGCCTGATGCAGGGCTCAAACTCCATGAACCATGAGATCATGACCTGAGGCGAAGTTGGACACTTAGCTGACTGAGCTACCCAGGTGCCCTGAGATCAACATTTTAATCAGTGGACTCAGCAAAGTAGATTGCCCTACCTAGTATGGATGGACACCATCCATACTGTTAAGGGCCTGGATAGTGGAGAAAAGGGGGAGAAAGGGAAATTCATTCTCTTCCTGTCTGGTTAGTTGAATTTTCTCTTGGATTTCCGACTCTCTTGGGCTGGGATTTACACTCTCTATTCCTCTGGTTCTTGGGCCTTCAGACTTGGGCTGGAATTACACCTCATCTTTACTGGGTCTCTGGCTCACAGATGGCATATCACGGAGATTCTCAGCATCCGTAATTACATAAGCCGATTGCACATAATAAATCCCTGTATATATAAATACATGGTTCTGTTTCCAAAACTATTGGTTCTGTTTCTCTGCAGAGCCCTGATTAATACAGTCAACAATATAATGGATTGATGTACTGTATTGTAGTGTCAAGACAGACGAGGTTCCTTCAGGGTATATTGTAACAGAGAACAGGAGAATTCACACAGTCCTGGGGCAAGACCGTGAATGTGTACAATTGTCCACTCCATGTGAACATGAACTGCTTATGATCCTATTTCCTACCAGATATTTTAAAAGCACATTTTCCATATTAACAATTCCACAGCACATACCTAGGCCATGCTACTCTGCTGTAATGAAGATAGTACATCTAACACAACAGCTGTAATGGGTGCTACTACTTGGTGACATTTCTAGTAGCCATGAACCAAGTAGCTTCTGCAGAGACCAGCCCAAATGGAGAGGCAGTGAGGATACAAGAGCTGCATCTTTTAAGTCTTTGCAGGTCGCACTAATCTCTGTCATTCTCCAGTTCAGAAATATGACATTGCTTTTAACTATTTTCACCATGGGAAATTTCGGTGTCAGGACCTTCCACTGGGATTTTCTTAAGATGGTGATCACTATTTCACAGGGTATTTTGTAGGTTAAAGAACCAGTTTATCCACCTTCCACGTGTGTCCTGATTATACTCTCAGGAAGTGGGGTGGCTCCATGATTGAGTGGACCCATTGTGACATGGATATTACCTGACTTCCATACCCTCTACTCAACAAGGACCATGATGGTGCTTTATGTCCCTAGAGTAGCGTTGAATTCAGATGCTGTATTCAACAACTTTTGAAAGATCTATATATTTTCCTTTCTATGACATATGGTTTCTAGAATAAAAGACCATTGGTCATTTTGGTGAAGAACTGAGGATATCACCATGTGTACATTTGCAAAGTTCTTTTTTATGAGACCTGCCTTCATTTCCATCAGCAGGTTTTGGGTCCAAGAATTGACTCAGGTCTGGAAACTGGACAAGGGATCTTGACTTTTCATTGAGTCAGCTGAACTCAGCTATCTGATCATCTATTTTTAACCTCTTTTGATGGTATATATGAAGCAATATCCTTGTTGGCTGTCCATTTGTCTTGCCCATAAGAACACCATGTCCTGTAAGCTATTTCCAGAGACATCCATGGACCAGGCCCTGTGACTGTCATTCTAATCTTGCTGCCCATTACAGAAGTTACGTCATCATGCTCTGACAGTTAAATGCTACCCCCTGCTTTTGTTATCCAATCATTTTCCATTGCTGGGATCTAGTTCTGTAAAACGTTCCCACATCATTCCAACCTACAGAGGACAGCCCCTGCTGAGCATCTCAAGATGCTGTTGCCCCTTCAGCAGTGCGTTCTTTATCACCTTGGTAAGTTAGTGTCTCTGAGGCCTCCTGAGAAACAGTCACCTGTAGGTGGTCTTTCCAACTGGATATAGAGCCATGCCAATTTAATTAGGCTTTTAGATTTCCTTTTCCATAATCTGCCCTACCAAGTCCAGTCTTGTCTCTACTTCTGTTTCATCCAGTGTGTACCCTGGCTTATAGCAAGCCTCTAAGAGCCACCCAGGAGCATATTAGAATCACCACCTCTGGCCCTTGCCAGGCTAATTAAGTTCTGTGGCACAGGAGAGTTAAGGTACAGGAGAGTGCACCTGTATCAACAATTCAACCCTTTCCAGTTTCATATTCCCCTTTCTTCATTCAGGATCCACTCTCACACACAATCCCCTGGCATCAGCTGGTACGTGTTGTCCCAGTTACACCTAGCAGGCCCATGCAGGACACTCCTAGTTAGGTCATGCTGAGGCTACTTTGCATCGTCTTCATTCAGGCAAGAGGTGGGGTGGTAAGGGTCTGTCTCCAAAGCAGCAGCAGGCGTTCTCTTCTGCATGCCCTGTGGGCTCAGGGGAATCTAGAGTTCAGCGTTCTCATCTACATCTACCTAGAGAGTTTCAGGGCTTCACTCCTTTATTAGCGCCCTACCTTTGGTATAGGAGGCCTCCCTGAGCTTAGAATTCAGTCTTCTCTGAAATTCCGCCCTTCTTAAAATCAGGTCCAGGCCTTCCTTACTGTCTACTTTCCAGCTGCAGGGATGGGGGTGATTTTGGTTTAGGCGATTAATAGCTTTAAGCCTGTCTATTACTCTTGTCAACATATTAGTGGCATTTAGCAATAGTTATTAAAAATCTGCACTTCTTACCGTTACTATTTCTCCTTTTGTAAATGTCAGATAATTGTTCCAGCTAGTATGCCTCTTCCCCTGTTAGCTGGTCCGGTTTCCTACAGGTGGAAGTATTGGCAATGGCACAGTTGTAACACCCCAGGTACTATCAACATTCCACTTGTCACCATCTGGCTAAATGGTGATCTAACACCAGAACCCCATCCTTAAGTCCTGCTTGCTAGGACCAATACCTTAAGTTGGGTTCCTTGGAAGCAGAGCCTGAGATAAAGTTTCTTGAGTAAATGATTTATTATCAGAAATTTTTCAGAAGAAGAGGGGTGAGGGAAGCAGGAGAGCGTGGTGGGAAAAGCCAAGCATGGATTGGTACCAGCTGGAGACGAGCTTCAGCCTGATCCCATGGGGGGTGAAGGAGCATGAATCACTACAGGTTGGTTGCACTTTGAGGCTGGAAACTGGTCCCCAGGCCAGAGAGGTGTAATCTCCAGGTGAAGCTGACATTGGCAGAAGGTGATACTTTGGGGAAGACTGCCATCAGCAGTCAACCCTCACAGCAGCTGGGACATGAAAGTTCTGCACAAACAGGAGATTTTCCAGGGTGCCAACAGCCACCGCTACAGCAGTGAACTGCTCTCATTTGCTTCCTCAACAGCAAACACTTCTTTCAATTCCTTCTCAAATTCTGCCTCCAGTCTAAGTCCCATTAGGCCAAAGTCATTATACTGAAAAATAAATCATAAAGACAAAAATAGCAATCATCGTTATCAGTGTTATTAGACACCTTGCAATCAGAAATGTTTAGGACCTTGTCCTAAGTTACATTAACCAGGTGAAGCTTAAAAATTCATGCAGCTAAGAACGACTTCTGTTTCCTACATGCACGAATATTTCTGACTAAGTAGATGGAAATGGGAAATCATTGCCGTATTTGGGACCCTGACTTATTTGATTTGGGTTGTTTATTTTAGTGAGACTTAGAAAAGCTGTCTATGTCCTTTGAAAGCATCAAGTAGCACAGTCTAAGTATAATGAGCCATCCTGCTTCTCCCAAATTTCTAGTCCTCTGTGGTGACCCCTGTAAACTACATGCCCCATTCACATGCAGAGAAATCTGGAATTGGGGCTTCTAAGAGGTTGAGCTGATCTGGGGAGAGATAAGAAGGGTGATATAACTTTAAGATGCCATTCTCTCCTCCTTGGGTTTGGAGCAGGCGGGACTCCACTGCTCTCTGTGGGCATCTGTCACCTTTGAGGAGGGGGGGGGGAATGAGCTCTCCGGGGCCTGGGGTTCTGATTGCAGAAATACCTTCTGACTCACTGCTACTCTGCTGTGGTGAGCTTAAGTCCTGAATTGGAAAAGTCACTCATTTCCAGAATGCTTCCTTGTGCAGGCTTGTCATTGGGTGAGGGAAATGTAACATTTTCCAGGCACCAAAAACGAGGGCAGAGTGACTCAGTGGAAAGAAAATGAAATGAAGGCAGAGAGAGAGCCTCTTACCTTGTAAGATGCCTTGTGGTTCTGAAAGATGAGGCGCATGTCCTGCACAAACTCCTCTGCTCTGGAGTAATCCTTTTTATTTAGCTTCTTCTTGATTTTGTCCAACCACATGGGTTCCTTTAGGTTTTGAGAAACCTCTTTAATCTGGTGGGGAAAAAATATATCAAGGGGAGAGTTACTGGCATAGTTCAATGTCTGCCTCCAGTGGATTCCCTGAACTCCAGGAAAAGGTAAGGAAAATGGCTGCTCATGGGCTCCCTCTCATGGAATTCAGATCACAAATACCCCCGCTGCCTGTTGAAGGTCAGGGAACATAGGCAGCCTGTAATCATGGTTGGTAGTGGTTACTTACATAATAATAATATGGAATCTTCGAAAAAAAGGAGCTCTCTGAATGGCAATAGACCTTCAAGAGGAGGAACTCACATTTCTGCAAAAGAAGGTGGCTGTGAGTACACAGCAGTTTGGAGACATCGCGCCCATTCGCATGCCCAGGCAGAGGCTTGACTTAACACTGTCATCTGGAACTTTCCCCAAACGTGTTTGGCTTTTAGATACAGACATATAATAGCTGAGTTATCTTTTCTGCGATCCAGTTCTGGTATGGTTTCAGCATGATTGAGACATGGCTTGGAAGAGCAGGCTCCCTCGGGCGCCCTTCCCCTCCCCCTTGACCTGTTGGACCTCTCACTGTCAGGGGTCAGGAGGAGCCTTGGGGTTTGCACCCAGCTCACCAACTGATCCTCAGGCTGCATCTGCCTCTCCAGGACCTCAGATTCCCCATGACACTGCTGCTTTCCTGAAGACTCCATCCTGCAGAAGGTACAACTCCATGGGCTCCTGAGAGGTCAGACAAAAGTAAGCAAGGGCAAGGCCCCTGGAAACAGACGCTGTCCCTACGGCTGCCATTGTCCTCCTTTTAGACATGGCCGATGGACACAGCTGGGAGATGAAGGGGACCCCTCCCAGAGTCTCTAGGACCCCCCATGTGGGGCCATGTGAGCCTATTGAGAGTGGCAATAGGGGGTTCTGTGCATGGAGGGCAGGGTTAGGGAGAGTGGTGGGCCCCCCTTTCCCTATCTGAGCTGCTGGGAACCCTGCTCGCCATGTCTGATTGTCAAAACTGAGCCTTAACTCCTGGAGACCCAGGCCTCTATTAGCCTGTTGAGCCCATGGTAAAATGCACGAACGGGGCACATTTCCTGCCTTTCTGAAAAAGCGCAGAACACAAACAGCTGGTGTTCCCACCTCTATGAACAGGGCTCAGGGCTAGAAAAACTTCTCAAAGGGACAGTAGCACTATGTAGGCAAGGGACCCAGCCACCAGCCTCAGCATCCCAGAGGACAGCAAAGAACAGGATTGCCTCTTGCTGCCAGTGTCTTTAAACAGCTGGGTCATGCTGCTGACCCCATACCTATGGCCCTGCTCCTTCTCTCCGCAAGGGGAGTTCCTCTTACGGCAGGAGGAGGGGTTCCTAATCCGTGTGGGAGGACTTCATCTCACAAACCTCTCAGTTTCCACAGGTGGGATGTGACAGTCCTCATGAAAAGACCTCGAGCAGGTGTCACAGCAGAACAGCTCCCCTCCGTCCCGGCACGTCTCACACTCATCGAGTTTCCCAGCTAGAAGGAGAAACAACGTCGGCATCCCTGGTGAGACCCTGGCAGGCCACCACTATGGGAATCTAGAACTTGCTGCCTTTGTGTGAACCTGAACCAACACATCTATGCTTCTCCCTGAGGTATGAAGGAGCGGTATGGAGTATAGACTTCAGAAGAAATCATGTTTTTCGTGAGGTCAGGAGGAGGGGCCTGTGTGTCACACCAGAAAAATCCTCCCTATAAAATCATAGATTCTAACAAAGAAAGACTAGTAGCAAAACAAGAAGATGATTGTATAGGAATTGGAATAATATTATTACCTTGCCGATAAAACAAGTTCCTGAAATAAGGTATTAAACGCATTTGCCTATACTGCAATGAAAAAATGAATCATGGAAGGGTGAAATATTGAGAATTTAATAAGATAGAGTAAACTCCTTAGTGTGGAAAATGATAAGAGATTAAAAGACACTCAACAATTATTCTGTCTTGTTTTGGACTTATATTGGGTGAATGGGGTTCTAGCTATTTCTTTTGTTTTTTAAAATGGCCCTATATGAGTAAGTGCTAGTCCCAATGAACGTCTAGCCAAAAACTCGCATTCAGCGTCCTAGGGAACTCTCAAAGACACTTCCATCTGGGGCTGAGACTGCTCTGGCATGGAGCTATGGGGCCATTTTTCTTCTCATCAATGCAGACACTCATAGATTACAATCATCAACCTGGAGGAAGTAAAGACCCTCTTTCCAGAAGAAAAAGGAAACGACAAATACAACCAATGTTTAAGAATCTCCCATACATGTACATTTTAACAGATATAGCTCTTTGTTTCTTAGTCCAATTGCACATTAAAATCAACTGGACAGAATATGTAAAATATTAATGTTCTGGTCCTAATGCCAGAGACACTGGGTGGGCACAGTCATTGGTATTCTTCTTTAATTATAAAACGGGTAATTTTGTGTATCAGAATCATTTGGGACTTTCAAGCAATCCTAATGCCCAAGGCATAGCCCAGACTGAGTAAGTCAGAATTTCCTGCAGAGTGGAATCTTTTCAAAGACCCTCAGGTGACTCAGTACGCAGCCCAAGGTGGGATTTAGCCTGAGCAAAATCTGGTTATTGGGTATGGGGATATCACAAGTCAATGCTCAACTGGCCTGTAATATCTACCCCTGGAAAGATTATGAATAGGGGTGAGGGTCTCCATCCATCCCAAACAAGCCACCTTAACACTGGACTTGAGAGCTGTTTAGATGATTGAAGGCTCCCTCAGTTGGCCCAGGGTCAAAATCAGTCTGGATAAGATCAAAATCTTGTTGGGGGATTGCTTTGGAGGTAAAGTACATACAAAACTATTTGACTATCCCTCTTCTTTTGGATGGCCTGTGTCAGTATTACTACTTGTGGATATCCTCGGTGAGTTGTGTAAAGGTGAGTCTGCTTCAAATGTCTGTTTTGTTGCAATGAAAGGAATCAAAGCATGATTTAGTGCAGAGAGTGCAGTCACCCATAATTTTGACAGATCTTATAGCTGGCAATCATGTGGGACCACCCTGTGATTGGTTGTGTGGTGATGGTTTCAGTCCTAACCAGTTCAGCACGCCAGTGGCTCCCTTGAGACTGGATACTTTATGGCCTCCATAAAGTGCCCACCTGCCTTGCATGCGTTTCTCTGCAGGCCTCACAACAGGGTCTACCCGCTGGACTCGCCAGCTTGGCCCAGTCTGTTCCGTCTGGCTGGTCTTAGCTCTGGCGTACCTTGGAGTGGATGTTTGGGATTTTCCATTTTCCTTCACTATTGCCTTCTTTAAAATGCTGCTCTTCTCTCAAATTTGCTCCTTACCCCTAATCTGCAGGCCAGCTCTGGCTATTTCCACTTCAAACCCAGGTTCTAGAGGTCCCAAGGGACTAGAGCTCTGTCCTCGAAGCTCCCATGCCCACTTTCAAGGGGAAATGAGGAAATGGGAAGGTTTTGGTAAACAAAGAGGAAAGGATGTTTTCATGCAGAGACACCAAACTCCAGAACCATCTCCCTGGTGTGGGTGATACACCTGCTGTTCTCTACTCATCACACAACGACATGCCCCAACTGAGTGTGAGCACGCTTCAGGGAAACACAGCAATGACACAGACAGGGCATGGAAGGACAAGGCCTGGATTATTCTGGGGTTAGAGGTGTAGTACTTACGTAAGGGTTAACTAAGGTATTGTTGTGAGATTCTGGTATTGTCTGTTGAAAAGAGAGAAAGATCGAATGACGATATTGAATATAAGGATTGGATCCATCCCTTATTTAACAGCCGTTTGTCAAGGAATTCAAGCCACAGTCTACCCATTATTTCATACCTGGTTTTATGGACCTATATATCTACTTAGAGAATAAAAAGTACCAAAATACCACTGTTTGGCCCAATGCAAGTTCAATTTCCTGAATTTTCTACCTAAGGTAGGCCTTTTGTGAAAGCCATGCAGGGTGACTGGCCCTGGTTTCCACAGATGGAGTTGGAGAGACTCCACTGGTTCTCCTACTTTGAGGGGTCCTCAGGCATTTCTCTGTACATTAGAAAATATCATCCCATTAGGAGGAGGTGTAATGAGAGAATCAGGTCGATAGCTTATCACCAACGGCCCCCAGTGACCACAGGACCCAGAGTCCTGGAATCCATGGGAATGTCCCAGAGAACTCCACTCCCTTTCCCAGTCCTCCCAGGGCACAGCCCTAATGATAAAATGTGCCCCAGTTCCCCAGTGCTGCAGCTTTTCTTCCAGAAGGTCACTTTTCTCTCTCCTCCTAAAATGATGTCAGCTGGATGACTTTTCAGAGGTAACTGACTCTCACTCACTAGACTTACAATTCTTTTGCATATTCAGTAGAATGACCTGGCTTCCTTCCCTCTGGAATGCAGCTTTTATCTCTAGCCCAGGGCAGAGTAGTCATAGACAAGTGTGATCCCTGGGACAATAACCTGATAAGTGGCCATGTCATTGCCCCTTTCTCTGGGTGACCTAAAACTTCCCTCCCCCTCCCCCCCCTTAGTTAAACTTCCATGTTAGAATTTGAGGTTGAAATAATCTTCGAGGTCAGGAATATTATTTCAATCATATCTAATGGCCATTGGGCATTTAGTATGGGCTTGATAATTAATGAGTAAATAAATGAGTTTAATTGAAGGAGTAAATAAATGAATATTGCTTACCTTAGGAAAAGAGATTACTTGGTATCTCTTAAGAAATATTAGCATATGATATACTGGAGGAATATATTATTTTATAACACAGCAACTGTCACGAAAAGGTATTAGTGACCCTTGTCAAGAGCCAATAAACTATCAGATAGTTTCAAGAGGGATACTGAAGTTTCCAGAAGCCAAGGGGCTCTATCAGCAAAAGAGGTTCTGAGATGCACAGAGGACTCATGGAGGGTAATAATGGATACTGAGATTTGCCACTTTGGGTAGCTCATGGGGAGACAAAATATAGAGGCAACTGAGGATTGTTGCTAAAAAGTGTTGCTCCTGGGTAAGGGTAGAACCTGTTGATAAGAAGTTGCCAGCTCACAGTGGTACTATAACTGAGTAACTATTTTATGTTTCTTTTTAACTTTTATTTTTTAAGTAAGCTCTATGACCAACATGGAGCTTGAATTCATAATCCTGAGATCAAGAGTTGCATGCCCTACCAACTGAGCCAGCCAACCACCCCAACTGAGTAACTCTTGACACCTGGGGAATGATACAGATGCTGGTCTTTAAAATACTAAATAGATCAAATAATAGTTTCTCTTTAGGAAATCCAGGGGATGAAATGTCTCAAGGACTGAAAGGTCAAACAATCCAGAACATCAGATAATCACATTCCCAGTGGAAGATGAAGTCCCATTGCTCAACTATGCTTGACCTATCTTAGAGGTCTGTGAATGTCTCAGATGGCCATTCCTACCTGAAGTATATAAGAATGACACATATCATCTCCCACTCCTCATTAAGTTCTTATTTACACCCAATCTTGGAAAAATAATCACCTTTTCTTGAATCTATACTGCACTTAACCTGTTTATTTGTTGTCTACCTGGACTTCTTCCATTGAGGAAAAAATAATTTTCTCAGATAGAAAGGATAGAGGTATGTACAGCCCCTCTGGTGTAGCTTAAAGAGTAGCATCAAAGTAAAAAACTTTCCAGATCAGCCCCTCCCATATGGTACATCAGTCTCCCAAAAACTTCCTTCCCAACAGCACTGTCCTCAAGAAGGGCAAAGAATTTCCCCTGAAAAGAATTCCAAATGTCTCTGTGTACATTTAAATGTAAGGTAAAAGGGGATAAAATGGGTCGGAAAAGAAATATGCCTTTTGTTTCCTGTCACGTGGAGTAATATGGTTTCATATATGTCACAGAATAGACTACCTACCAGAGCAGGGTCATCTGAATCACCATGAACAAATTTGCTCCATCAGATTTCATTTAAGTTATACAGTAGTAACAATGATTTTTTTAAAAATCTGGATTTAGGGGGCACCTGGGTGGCTCAGTCTACTGAACATCCAACTCTTGATTTCTACTTAGGTCATGATCCCAGAGTCGTGGAATCAAGCCCCGCGTCAGGCTCCACACTGAGCATGGAGCCTGCTTGAGATTCTCTCCCTCTCTCCCTCTGCTTTCCTCCCCTTCTCATGCTCTCTCTCTCTCTCTCTCTCTAAAAATAAAATAAATTAATAAAAGAGAGGTGCCTGGGTGGATCAGGCAGTTAAGCGACCAACTCTTGGTTTCAGCTCAGGTCACGATCTCATGGTTCATGGGATTGAGCCTCATGACAGGCTTCATTCACACTGCCAGCACAGAGCCTGCTTGGAATTCTTTCTTTCCCTCTCTCTGCCCCTCCCCGACTCATGCTCTCTCTCTCTTAAACTAAATAAACATTTAAAAAGTAGCAATTCTGAAGTCACATGCTCAAAAAGAGGGGAGGGGAGTTGGAGGAAGGTTAATTATAATAACCCAACTGAGAGCAATATATAATTGTACATATAACATCAATTATGTGATGAGAACTTATAAAAAGTGACATAATAATCACCTTTCTTTTCCTGAAATATTTTCTTAGAGGATTATGTAGATATCCTTTCTGAAAGATAAAAAGATCCAAGTATGTGGTTACATATGTTTCTGCTTTGTGAGTCTGGCATTTTCAGCCTCTTCCCATATATATTTCTACCTGAGTGTCCCACTGTCAACTCAAAGCCATGGTGACTAAATGACAAACCATCTCCCTCTCTTCATCTGTAGGTCTTCTAAAATTCAATCAATAGTAGAATTTCAAGCAATGTAAAATCATCTTTAGAACTTTTTTCTTTTCTCTTGTGATTTTTTCCCCAAGTTTTCAGAGGTTTTCCTTCACAATCTCTTTGATACCTCCCACTTCCTTTCCATTGCTGCTGATGCCACTCATGCTGATTCCATTGACCAACTAATTCAATCCACACACATTTATCCCATGTGTACTGGGTATAAGACACTCTGGAAAATCTTGGGAACACAAATATGGACAAACCCTAGAGGTGTCTAGAGATAAAAAGGGAATACATGGAAAGATAAGTATGAAACAGTAAAAGAATGGTCTTAGTAGTGGGCTCATGGAACCCAGAGAGGGGAGACATTTGAGATGAGCATTGCAGGCTGAGTATATGTTTCTTTGGGCTGAAAGACATGGAAATCACTTCAAGGCTCCACAGTTGTCTAAAATACCGTTTTAAATATGTCATTTCACACCATAGAAGAATTCACTGATTTTTCATTGTCTATATTATGAGCTTAAACTCCTTAGGCTGATACTAAATCCCTCCATAAACAACTCTAATTGATGGATCATGCCTATCACACACAACCTGCCTACCCCATCCCTCAGAGCTACTTTAGTTGTGGTTCTGGTTTTCATGCCATTCTTTCTCTGGAGTAGCCTCTTTCCATTTGTATGACTGTACACTGTCTTCTTTCAGTGTATTACACAAAGTTGTCTGCATGTACATAAGTCACAGTAACCTCTCCCTCCTCAAAGCTCTGGCTTCTATCCAAGCAGAGCCCCCTTTCTGACATTGATGTGGCATTTTACAGAGGTTATGAATGTGGGGTCTCTCTCTCCCTGGGTAAGTGGATAAACTCAGGGGCATCAGGTTTTTAGCTATAACTCAAGTAAAGCTTGGTGAACAAATAACAACCATACAACATGGAAAGCCCATCTGCTTCAGTCCCCGGAATACCTTCATCAGCCATCGCAGGGGCCTCCTACCACAGCGTACACTCATCTTCCAGTTCTTTGATCTTGCATGGCCTCCTCTGACTTCAAATTCCCTGGGGGTGAACCATTTTCCATCCTCACTCTGTATAGACCTCACCAAGGATCCTCCTGTAAGACCAGGATAACGTGATTCTGAGTCCTCTTTATCTTTGGAATTCAGATGATGGGCTCCCACCACAATGCATCTGGAGCCACCCAATTTGGGCTCCAGATGAGAGTCTAGCCTTCCATTTCAGCCTTCAGACTCCCCAAATCTAGCCTGTATGTCCCCTGAAAGGAGATTTCCTGCCTTGGGGCAACATTTTTTTAAACCTCGTGCCACAACAAGGTGATGATTACCATCAAAATCAACCTTTAGAAAGTATTTCAAAAATTGTCTACAAAAGAAAAGCAAGTGAACCTTAAGGGTGGGAGGATCTCAATTTGCTGAGGGAAGAGAACAGGCCATTGTCCTATGGCCCTTGGGGACAATGTGGAGGCAGACCCTCAGGTTGAGACTGAGCTCACAATGGCACCACTCAATATCTGTAGCCTTTATTACAATATTTTTCATCCAATGTAATGGCATTATTGAGCAGAGATTTTCCCATCCCTAAAATCATGGATAGCTGATGTTAAACATAATTATGTGGGTGCCTAGGTGACTCGGTTGGTTAAGCATCTGCCTCTTGATCTTGGCTCAGGTCATGATCTCACAATTCATGGGTTTGAGCCCCACACTGGGCTCTGCACTGATGGTGCAGAGCCTGTTTGGGTTTCTGTCTCTCTTTCTCTCTGACCCTCCCTCTCTTGTACTCTCTCTCAAAAATATAAATAAATAAGTAAAGTTTAAAAAAGTGATTGTGAAGTGTTACCCAGGGGAAAATTAAGCTATGCATAAAAGATAACCCTATGCTAACAGCATTTCTCAGTCATCAGAAAAACACACATCAAAGCCACAATGAGATACCACTTCACGACCATTGGGATAACATAATAAAAAAAATCAGACAACAACAAATGTTGACAAGAAAGTAGAAAAATTGAGGCCCTCATACATTGCTGGTGGGAATATAAAATAGTGCAGCCACTGTGGAAAACATTTTGGTGCTTTCTCAATAAATTAAATATAGATTGACCATAGGAACCAGTGGTTGTACTCCTGGTCTATAACCAAAAGAACTGAAAACACTTATTCACACAAAACTTTATACATGAATATTCAAAACAGCATTGGCGATAATAGCTTAAGAGTGGAAACAATCCAAAGTGATGAATGAATGCACCGATACATGCTATTACATGGATGAACCTTGAAAACATCATGCTAAAGTGAAAAAAGCCCAGCTATAAAATGGCACATATTAAATATTTCCATTTATATGAAAAACCTAGGCCAATTTATTAAGCAGAAAATAGACCAGTGGCTGCTTAGGGCTCAGCAGTGGGATGAACTGGAAACACGTACTGACTGCAAATAGACATGGCACTTGCTTTAGTGGGGGACAGACACAAATGTTCTGAGATTAGATTGTGGCCATGGCTGAACAATCCTGGGAAAATGCAAACAAAACTCAACGCTGAAGTGTATACTCTGAGTGGGAAACTGTATGATATGAGATTA
The DNA here is from genome assembly GCA_030068075.1 of Paguma larvata. Taxonomy (NCBI): domain Eukaryota; kingdom Metazoa; phylum Chordata; class Mammalia; order Carnivora; family Viverridae; genus Paguma; species Paguma larvata. Next base: position 8,928,670 of record CM057825.1, read on the forward strand.
TATCTCAGTTAAGCTATTTAAGTATTTTACATCAATTATATAAATTAATTCCTCACAGCTATACTGTGAGGTAGGTTTTTAATTATCATCCCCTTTTTTAGATGAGAAACTTCAAGCTCAGAAAGGTCCCATTCTCTACTCAGATAAATCAGGCCCTCCTCGCATGATGTGTGACTGGGTTCAGGCTTCCAATTCTAAACTGTTCTCTTCTCACCACATCAACACCCTGCCCTGGTGGTGATCATCCAGAAGGGAGAGAGGATATGAACATAGAGGCTGAGGGCCTCTTCCCTTTTAATTCTGATGTACTTCTCTTTGGTTCTTTGGGCATCCCCATGGACACTTTCATGTGGGAGTGAGCACCTAATACGTACTATTTCTGAAAGTGTAAACAAGATATCTTAAGGATCCCTTCCTCCTTCCCTCCAGCCAAACTGCAGTCTCAATTCCTTGACTGTCGTGTAATTGACATAGGTAATTCACATACTGCAAATCGAAGTAGATCTGGAACCCACCTTGTTTCAGTTTCTTCTTATATAACATCCCCTTCACCTCACCACAGGTCACAGGCAGTATTTGAGAACGAAAATCCACACTATAATCTGTGTGAGTTCTTGACCCTGAAAGAGAAGATTTCTTCATCTGCCTCATTGTTCAAGTGCACATGCACCTCTCCACCCTTGTTGATTTTGTTCCTATAAAGATATAGAGGCTCTTGGGGGAGTCTATTTCACAAATGTCTATGGTCAAAGTCTTTCTTCCAAGTGACATTTGTGATACATAATGACAGAATATCTACCTCTCTCTTACCCCTCAAATCCCACACAAAACAGAATGCTTTTTCAGAGAAATCAGACTTAAGTAAAACTGCCTTACTCCCAATCATTTCAGCCCTCCTGGTTCTTCTACCACAATGAAATACACAACAGCTGCCATGTTCTAACAGGAGCTGTTGGGTCACTCTATTTCACTGCAGTTAGGTAGCTGGAGACAAAGCAGGAGACTGTACTTATGTCTTCTTGATTGAGATCTGACTGACTGAGCAGAGAGAGGGCAATGAATGACAGGCTAACCCAATGGAGGTGATATCTGGCTTCTAGTCTTTTTCTCTGCTTTGCTTCATTTCTATCTCACATCAGCTTTCTCTATAGCTAAAAGAGGAGCTCAGCAAAGTCTGGAATATTCTGCACACTGCATGAGGAGAGGCAGCTGGAGACCTGACTTCACAAAATCAGAGGTGAAAGGTCTTCAAATGAACTAACTCAAGGAGGATATGTAGCTGATGCTGTCCTTACAGCCAACATTTTAGAGCCAAGATGGAGGTGGGGAGCTGTCCATGGTCCAGTTTTGAGCCGGGTAGACTATCAGAACTGCAATGAACTGAGGAGGTTAGGCCTAATTCACTTTGTTGCTTTACAGATGAAGAAACTGAGGCAAAAGAGGTCAGGTGACAGGTCCAAGCCCACACAGCCAAAAGTAGAGAAAAACACAGACTACTATTGACCACTACTCTAGGCCACCTGTGGTGTGCAACCTGTGACTCTTGATGTAGCAAGTGAAGGATCAGCTAAATAATTTGTGGGTTATATGGCAACCGACAATTTCCAGCTTGAAAGTTGTCCGTTCAGTGGAGACAGCATTCCTGCAGTGGCCTCTCGACCCACAAGGTCTGGTCACCAAGTTACTTGTTTATGGGATTATCTTCTTTCTCTCCCTGACATAGTTTGAAAATGACTCAAATTGTATACATCTCTCAACAGCTATGAAAGCTGCGAAGCAAGTAGGGAAGTGGATTTATTACTAAAATCACAGAGCACAGAAAATTAGCTGTTTAGTTACCGAAATTATTCCCCTTTTCTTCTTTACCTTTTGACCGGACTCTTTTCCGTGGCTCTGTTTCACTATGAGTTAAGTAAATAGGAGGTCTGCCTCTCCTTTTCCCTGAGAAAATAGAAAAATATAATCACTGCATGTATTAGTGCTTTCTAAAATTTCCATTTAAATTTAACTTCCCTAAAGTCTGTCTAATGGATAAAGAAAAATATACAATCTCTAGTTTTAAGATACCAAGAATTAGATAGCTCATCTTATCTTATATTTTATTTATCATATCCCACCTTAGTAAAACAAACAAGTGAAATCTGCATTTCATTTATATCTCAAGAAGCTATGTGTTAAGTGCTTAATAGATGCCAATTGTACATCTACTAATTGACTTAGTTTTTTTGACAAACATGAAATCAAGATGATGATCACTGCCATTACAGAAACTAAAATATTCAGAGAAAATTGAGACAAAAATTACAAAATTAAGTGAAGGCATTTCAGGTTTCTTTTTTTTTTTTAACACTTATTTATTTTTGAGAGACAGATCACAAGCAGGATTAGAAGAGGGGAAGGGAGACACAGAATCCAGAGCAGGCTCCAGTTTCCAAGCTGTCAGCACAGAACCTGATGTGGGGCTTGAACTCACAAGCTGTGAGATCATGACCTAAGCTGAAGTCAGACACTTAACCAACTGAGCCACCCAGGCGCCCTGTCTTCTATGCAGAAATAGAAATGGAAGTTCTGTGAGGGAAACTCTAAGGTGAGCTTCACACGTGGACACATGTTACACATCACTTTGAATGAAGTTATTTATACATTTGTGCTGAAAGCAATAGTAAATGTGACCAAAGCCTTGGTCTATCTGGGTTTGGACAAAGATATAGAATGTAAGAAACTAACCGGAAGAAGGCTAACCTAAGAAGAATGAGTAGAATTGAGTCTTCTAAAATCTTAATTTCAAATAGTGGGAGTTTTAAGGATTGAGCTGGTAGATGCTGCAGCAAAAGGAATGCTCTTCGTTTTGCAAGTTTTGGCTATGGATATGCATTTCAATGTTTTCTATCCTTCAAATGTGGTTTGTTTTCTCAGACAGGAAGGTAAATTTCTTTTCTCCTCTCTATGCTCAATGCCCGACCACCTGGTGGTTCTGGGTGGGGTTATTTAGACCCCATAAGGAAATATTTTCTAGATGACCCAGTCCTAACTGTTGTAAAATGTCAGTAGGTTACAAGAATACTAGACCAACAAAGTAAAAAAGATCTTTCTTTCAGTCAAACCTAAAATGGACCAATTGCTTGGTAAATAATCCCACTTTCTGGTCTTTAGCCTAAACAACTACTAAGAGGGTTTTCATCACTTCAAGGCCAAAATGGCTCCATGTACAAATATTGATAATTAGATCTTATCACAACATCAAACAAGCTATGGACTTGCAAGTTATCGCTCTGTTATAATTTAACCAAGATAATAGCAGTTCAAATGAGGGGTCTACAAAGATTTATGAATTCAACTTAAAAGAATCTTCTATAAGAAGGTGGAAGACTTGGGTATTACTGGCCATGGGTTAAGGAGGACTACTAAAAATGTGGAAATATCGTTCTCAAAGAGGCAGATTAATCTTTTTGCCCCATCTTGCTTCCTCTCTCCAGAAAGTAGGGTCACCAGGTGATAGAAGGTCATCCACCCAGGTATGGTTCTGTAAGGGGTCCTCCTCACCTCCTCTCCATCCAAGATGCCAAAGTAGTTACGGACTCTCTTTCTTCTCTCTCTCATCCCTTTTCTGAAGGTCCATGCTCACAGCCCAGTGAGAAGAGATCCAGATATCTTATTCTTGCCTCTCCTATCTCCCAGTCTGGCTTGACACTAAACTCTAATCATAGCCTTGGATAATCCAACAAATAGTTCTTTCTTGCTTTCTATCGGTCTCTCTCTGGTTACATATTTCTTAGAACTAGTGGCTATGTTAGATTTACCTTTCATCAAATCTGTAAGGCCTAATATTTTTAGGGAGAAAAAGGAAACACATTGAAATCCATTCTAGTCTGTGGAGTTTTTGGTATAAGGAGATTCGGATCTTAAAACCAACTAATCCATAATACAGCACTATTATGTTTTACTTTGAAAACACTAAATAAGCAAGACAGGATTTAACTATTTTTTTGTGTCCCCAGGTTGTAATACCCATTTAATAATAAAATTCCCCACCACATACTCTAATATGGCAGTCAGACTATAATTTAAGGTTATTTTTTTAGTTGTTATGCTTGGTATTAATTAATCTCTAATAGTAAGTGTGACATAATTTTAAATTCTTTCCTGTTTTCCCAAAGTTTTAGTAGAAGCCTCAATAGCTGGGAACAATTCACTAAGTGCTAAGGAGGATAACTAACAGTCCCAGTCCACCCAGGGCTGAGGGGTATCCAGGATACAGGATTTTCAGTGGCAAAACTGGGAATATCCTGGGGCGAGTTGGTCACCCTAGTTTCAAGCAATTCATATCAGAAGGCAATGCACGAAACCACCTATGTGACCATACAAAGGATTGGTGGAACAGGTTACCCCAGGTCTAGTTCTTCACTCACATCTAGGCAGCAGAAGAATGCCTACATTTTTCACCAAAGAAGTCAAGCAGTGGTGCCAGACCACACTGAGAAGTTGATGAAAGAATCTTGTGGAGGAAAGAGCTAGGGATTACGTCCCCTGCATTCCCAATGTTATCTCAGAGCTGCCTCTGTCACATGAGACACTTCCATATTCTTATCTCTCTTCTCTCATCCATCCCCCCTAATCCTGGAGGGACCCAAAGCAGCAGCTCTTGAGTGGGGGCAGAGCCAAGAGAAAATGTGAGAAGAATCTGACCGTACCACCTCTGCACTGCAGGTGTTCCAGACCAATGTTTGCTCAGGCTGAAGGAGGAGAAGTACTTTGAAATGGAGGAAAGTTTGAAGTTTTAATGTAGTCCAGAAAGGACTCTCAAATACCGGAAAGAGAATTTCATTCTTGTGACAAGGAACAAGAAAGCTGTCAGGCATGCCCAAGACAGGAAAAATTCATCCAGAAGGTAGACTTGAAAGAGCAGTGAGAAAATGAACTTGCTTTCTATTTGTAATTTACCAAGTCTGGCCATTTTAATAAGGCAATGATATAATGAATATATGAATATATAATGATATAATGAAATTTCCATAAAAAGCAAATGAAACTCAAGAAAAGGATTTTAGTTCCTGGGCAAATAAAACTATAATATAAATACAAACAATTTATAATCTTGGCTCTAAACGGGTTTGCTTTGTAGATTTTGTAGCTCTCAAATTGACTGGTAACTTTGGCAAGTAAAAAATTAAGCAGGATCTATGTTACTTAAAACCTTAGAAAAATTTGTATTGACCCATGGGGCCAAGTGTAAGTGGCACAAACTTTACCTTACCTCTGATCTTGGCACGTTCTCGCAGATGCATTTTCCTTTTTTTCCCACTGGAGACCAACTGGTCAGTAGAGTTGCTGCTATCTAGGGGATAAGCAGGGGAAGATACAGAGTCGGGCAATACAGCAGTTGACATGAGAGACCAAAAGCAAGTGAGTGAACACCAGATTCAACTCTGAACCCTCTTTCACTATTCACTCAGACAAGAAAGCACATTAATGGTAAGAGATCTCAAAGAGAAGTCTAGTACATGCTCCACTTTTAGGAGGGAAGAATTTTAAATTACATGTAAGATTTCATTGTACTTTGGAAAGAATAGTTTCGAATTTATCTATGTACACAGAGACCTAAATGAAAATGTTATAATAATTAAATCCAAAAATTTGGCATGTTGAAAATAAGTGTTCTTAAAATGGATACTGCCACTTTTTTTCTTTCCAAACAAAATTGTACACATCCACCATGTAAATTGACAAGAACATAAGAAGCAATGTAAGTTGACCAAGAACATAAGATATATATACTGGTGAAAATTAACAATTTTTAATTGAACTCTGAAATCTTACTATATGGATCTGGTTCAAAATTGGCAATCATATGGAAAATGAGGTCTAACTCTCATTGTCTAAAAGAAAAGAGTTCTTTAAACCAGTACTGAAATAAACAAGATTTCAGGGGTCCAATTAGAAGTAGTACATACAGGGGCACCTGGGTGACTCAGTCAGTTGAACATCTGACTCTTGGTTTCAGCTTGGGTAATGATCTAGGGTTGTGGGATCGAGCCCTGCATTGGGTTCCATGTTGAGCATAGAGCCTACTTAGGATTCTCTCTCTCTCTCTCTCTCTCTCTCTCTCTCTCTCTCTCTCCTGCCTGCCTGCCTCCACACTCGCATGCACACTCTCTTTCTCTCAAATAAAAATAAAATAAAATTTAAAGAGAAGTAATATATATATATACCACTGGAAACTTAGAAAATAAAAATTGTATGAAACATAAACATTCTAGAGAAAGCCATAATTAACTTACTCAACAATATTCCCTTAAGCTTTTGTCTTTGTATATTTTACTATTCATTTTTAAATGTTTATTTATTTTGAGAGAGAGAGAGAGAGCATGGGTGCACATGTTTGCGCATGAGTAGGGAAATGGCAGAGAAGGAGAGAGAGAATCCCAAGCAAACTCTGTGCTGTTAGCGCAGAGCCCAATGTGGGGCTTGACCTCACAAACCATGAGATCATGATCTGAACGGAAATCGAGAGCTGGATACTTAACCAACTGAGCCACTAAGGCCAACACTTTACTATTTAAATAATACTTTTTCATTACAAAATTTGAATATGTTTAATATTTGCAATGTACACACAAGCATTTAAAAAACACAAATAAAAATAAAAATATCACCTATATTCCAATGACCATATACAACTGCTGTGTATATTTTTATTGATGAACATCTACTGATTTTTCCCTATATCTATGTCTCTCTCCATATAGATAGATAAATATGTGCAAATAAGAATTCATAGATACATAAAAACACATTTGTATAATTACATATTTTTGTTTTTTACCACGTGCACACATGCACAAGCACCTACACAGTGTGCTTTTGCATTTAGCTTTCTGTGGAACACCTTACCAAATTAATGCAAATTTCTCCACCCAGCAGAGAAGCCATATATTGAGAATGGAAGTGTCTCCCTGTATCATTTACCTCTGGATGATTACACGTTAGAGAACTAAACCATTTTGTGGAAGCCACTGTGTTTTCAGGCCTCTCTGTAACAGTGACTTAACTTATGTCCTAATGACGCCACCGCTAGGAAGCAGTCAGGGCCCTCAGGACCTTATGCTCAAGTGCTTACCTTTTTGGGGTATGTCTCTTTGCAACTTCCTTTTATGTCTTGTCCAGCGGTGGCCTTTCTTTTTTCCTTTGAACAAAAGAGAATAAAGTTAATCACTCAAAGCTGCAAATATAATTATCAAAGCCATATATGTTGGTAATTTTCAGGTACTTTTTCAGGACACAAGAACAGGGCAAAATTCTTAACTACAAGCACAGCAGTGTGAGGCTGACTGCAGAGTGTGCATCATTCTTCATAGACTTGGGAGACTATAGGAGATGACCTTCCTTTGAAAATTGAAAGAAAAAAACAACAAACACCACTAAAATTGGAATATAAATTCCTGCTGGTGCCTTTGCCTGAAAGATAATTGTTGTGGGTATATATCAATATGATTTCTCTTCAAGTGTCTTTCCAGTATGTTCAAACGTGCAATAAGGAGGCACACTCTTCACAGTTGGATAGTGTCACAGATAATCTACTACGCTGGGGGTCAGGAGGCATTGTCAGCTTTGACATGGAGACTTAAGCAGTCTCTGTCCTTGCAGATGTGACCCAAATCCTCCCACTTACATGCCATGTAATGCCTGAAGTTCTGGGAGGATGTAAAGAAACCACAGCGGGTTATGTGTTGTGTTCTGCATGACGTGAAAACACAGGTGCATGAGAAGACCATTGGCTCTGGGTAAACAGAGCTCGTACCTGATTACATGGTTCCCTCTGATGGGTGAGGGGTAAGGATATACCATAGGGCAAAAGGTTCTTTCCAGGGGAGATATCATGTTCTGTATCTTGAAAAGGATTTGGATTATACAAGGGAAGGCATTTATCAGAACTCATCAAACGATACCCTTAATATTTGTGCGTTCCATTATAAAGGTTATCTCAAAAGAAAAAGAAAAAAACTGAAAACAACTATTGAATTTTAGTTAACGATATGCATGCTGAAGTATTTGGGAGCCGTGTACCGACGTCTGCAACTTTGAGATGCTTCAGAAACTTACAGATGAGTAAGCAGAGCGGATGAACAGACAAACGGATAAAAGGTGCAGAAACGTGATAGAGTAAGAACGGCATAAAGCTAATTATGAATCTATGTGAAACTATATTGGTGTTTCTTTCCCCAAATTTTCTGTACTTTAAAACTTTTCATGATTCAACCACGGTGAGAAGAACTTTTTGAAAGAAAGGTAAGATTATTTACCAAGAAATGACACTTAATAATAAAAGAATTTTCATCAGCTGCACGATAATTTGAGAAGACGTGGCAGTAATCACTTGACTGCATTGAGGAGAAATAAATGTCAACCTAGAATTTTTAACCTTGCTAAAAAAAATTCTATCAAGGCAAATTTGCAAATAGGCGCATGAGAAGACGATTGGCTCTGGGTAAACAGAACTTGTACCTGATTACATGGTTCCCTCTGATGGGTGAGGGGTACTTAGAGATCCTGCTACTTAGAGATCATTCACTAAAAGAACCAAAAGATTTAAAATAGCTGAACAAAAGTGAAACCAAAGAAGAATAATAAGGAGGAGGAGGTGGAGGAGGAGAGGAAGAGGAGGAGGAGGAGAAAAGGGAGTTCTTTCCCATCCTGCAAGATGGCAGATGGAAAAGCTGAGAAGCCAGATACTAAGAGAAGAAGCCAAGAAGGCTGATGCTGGCGCAAGGTTAAGAAAGGTAACCTCGAAGCTAAAATGCTAAAGGGAAGCCCCATTGCAGCTGAAACCCTGTCCTAGCTGATATTCCCCAACGTCTATGTATTCCAGAAAGGCCACGGACAAGAGGAAGTATTCAGCAGCTATATTCAGAGTTGAAAAGAAAAAGGGGAAGATTCTCGCTACTGTCACAAAACCAGTTGGTGGTGACAAGAATCGGTGGTACCCTAGTGGTTAAACTCGGCAAAATGCCTAAGTATTAACCTACTGAAGATGTGCCTCAAGAGCCGTTGAGTCACGGCGAAAGCCTTTCAGTCAGCATGTGAGGAAACCGCGGGCCGGCATCACTCCTGGGACCCTTTTGATCATCCTCACTGGGTACAGCAGAGGCAAGGGAGCAGCGCTTGCTATTTGTGACTGAACCTCTGGCCCTCGGTAGAGTTCCTCTGCATAGAACACACCAGAAATGTGTCACCATTACCACCTCCACCAAAATTTATATCAGCAGTGTGAAAATCCCAAAACATCTCACTGAACCTAACTTCAAGAAGCAGCAGCTGCATAGACCCAGACACCAGAAAGGGGAGATCGTCAGCACAGAGAAGGAACAATATGAGGCTACAGAGCAGTGCAAGGTTGATCAGGAAGAGGTGGACTTGAAAATTCTGCCAAAAAATCCAAACTGTGCCTCAGCTTCAGGGCTACCCGCGCTCTGCGTTTCCTCTCACAAATGGAGTTTATCTTCACAAATTGGTGTTCTCGATTTCTTATAAAGAACCTAATTCGACAACTGATCCATTAAAAAAAATATTGACAATGTACTTATGCTCAGATAACCCAGTAGTATTACTCCTAGGTACTTGCCTAAGAAAAATTAAGTCATATGTTCACCCAAAGGTTTGCATGCACGTGTTCCTAGAAGCTTTATTTGTAATAGCCAAACACTGGAAACAGCTCAACATCTATCAACAGGCCAGTAGACAATCTGTGTTATAGCCAGAGAAGGGAATACTTCTCAGTGGTAAAAACGGAGTAACTACTGATACACACACTAACACGGATGGGTCTCAGAAGCTTTATGCTAAATGAAAGGGCCGTGCATTAAAAACTATATACTATATGACTTCATTTATGTGAAATTCCAGAAAAGATAAAGCCGTAGTGAAATAAACAGATCAGCTGTTGTCATGTGCCAGAGGGTAGGAAAAGGGACACAAGTCTTCTGGATGATGGAAATGTTCCAAGTGATGATTGTGGTGGCATTACATGACTGAACACGCTTGTTAAAACACATCCAGGGGCGCCTGGGTGGCTCAGTCGGTTAAGCGGCCGACTTCGGCTCAGGTCATGATCTCACGGTCTGTGAGTTCGAGCCCCGCGTTGGGCTCTGTGCTGATGGCTCAGAGCCTGGAGCCTGCTTCAGATTCTGTATCTCCCTCTCTCTCTGCCCTTCCCCTGCTCATATTCTGTCTCTATGTCTCTCAAAAATAAATAAAGGTTAAAAAAATTTTTTTTTAAAAAACACATCCAGTCATACTTAACAGTGATGAATGCTATCGTATGAAGTTATGTCTCAATAAAGCTGATAAGAAAAGTAGAGCTGCGCAAGATCTACAGAAAGAAACCTAAAACTTTGGAGAACATAAAAGGCGATCTGGACAAATGTGTGGTTCACGCTCCCTCGATTCTACCCAAGTTAATCTCCAAGTTCGACATAATTTCAATCAAATGGGGAGGTACTGGGGTAAATTTTTGACCAGTTCTAAAACTCGTCCACAATGAGCGAGCCAGGATTACTGGATTTCTGAAATCTCTTTCTTTTCTGATGCTTCTCCCTACATTTTTTACTTTTTTCCTTGCAAAAGAAAATATAATGAGTAGGAAGAGCAAAGTGGACTGGAAAAGCTTTGTAATTAAACCAATTTGCTACTGAATTAGAAACAAACAGATCGGTGTTTCAGGGTGCAAGCACAGATCCACGAATACAGGGAAAGACATGCAAAAAGGGCATTTCAAACCATGAAGGAAAAAGGCGTTGGGGTTATTTCTTGTAATAACTGTCTCACATCACATGCAAAAAGGTGAATTATATATTTAAACATTAAAAAGTATTAAGTACTTCAAATAGTTTGGAAGCAAACATAAATTTTTTAAAATCTTGAGGTGGGAAATATCTTTATAAATTTTAAGTATAACCTAGAAACCATAAAGGAAACCCTGACAGATTTTACTACATAATATTTTCCAACTTTCTTAGCATACTGCTAACCAGAAAGAATAACATCGAATGAAACAAAAATAACATAGATTGGCAAATTTAATATATGCATTAATATTCCTATGCTTCTTCAGCATGGTTAAGAAAGAAAACAGGGGCGCCTGGGTGGCTCAGTCGGTTGAGCGTCTGACTTCGGCTCAGGTCACGATCTCACGACTTGTGGGTTTGAGCCCCGCGTCGGGCTCTGTGCTGACAGCTCCGAGCCTGGAGCCTGCTTCGGATTCTGTGTCTCCCTCTCTCTGCCCCTTCCCCAGCTCACCCTGTCTCTCTCTGTCTCAAAAATAAATAAACATTAAAGAAAATTAAAAAAAAAAAAAAAGAAAGAAAACAATGACCAGCAGGATAGTATTGCTGGCAAGTCACCAGGCATTTCTAGAAGAAAAATAAATGACCAATAATAATTGAAAAATGCTCAACCACAGCAAAAGTATAAGCAATGTAGATTAAAACAAAATTTTTACAGGTTAAATGTTTATAATGTCTTGTGCATGATGTACGGATTTTTTTTTTTTATTTTTAAATGTTTATTTAGTTTTGAGAGAGAGAGAACGGGGGAGGGGCAGAGAGAAAAGGAGACAGAGAAACGTAAGCAGGCTCAGCATGCTGTCAGCACAGAGACCAATGCTGGGCTCGAACTCACGAACCGTGAGATCATGATCTGAGCTAAAGTCGAACCCTTAACCAACTGAGCCACCCAGGCGCCCCAATATACTGATTTAAAGTAAAGGAAATGTAATGGTATGAATACATTTGTTTAGATTTATGGTATAATTCTAAATGTATTAATATACACATAGGAAAAAATCTGGAAAGATATACGTGAAAGTTTACAAAGATCATATATTTTTACATTAAAAAAACAACATAAAGATGTAAGCATTTTGAAAAAATGTAAATTGCTATTTTAAAAGATGTAATCTAACCATATAAAGGTGAAATATTCTTTTTTAAACTTTTTTGGTCTTAATGAAAAGTTCACTATTGCTGTCGTAATGAATTGCCACAAACTTGGTGGCTTAAAACCACACAAATTTATTCCCTTAAAGTTCTGAAGGTCAGGAATCTGACACAAGTCTCCCTGGGCTACAATCAAGGTGCCCACAGGGCTTTGTTCCTTACCGGAGGCTACAGGAGATAACCCATCCTCCGCCTTTCCCAGCTTCCGAAGGCTGCCCACATGTCATGGCTCCTTGCCCTCTGCCTTCATCTTCAAACGAGCCACACTGCATTGCTCTCACCATCAGCCCATTGACATATAACCCTTTCTCCACAGCAGGAAAGGTTTCTGATTTTAAGGATGCATGTGACTTGATTAGGGCTACCCACAAAATCCGAGACAACCTCCCCATCTCAAGATCCATAACCACGCTCTCGAAGTCTCTTGCCATGTGAAGTAACTAGTTACAGGTGCCAGGGATTAGGACAGGGACATCCCTGTTTCTGTTGTTAGAAGAGTCTCAGGAATCCTGGCCCTCCCGTGTACGTCACGGGGATTTCCTCCATTAGACAGACTCTTCCACAGACTTTTCCTATACGATATACTATCACGTATCTATTTTCTACTTCTGGAAACATGGCAGAGGGGATCCGTGAGTCACATACAGTTACCTTTTCTGTGACTGAATTCTCTGACCGTTTACTGTTGCTGGCACGTTATCAGAAAATTGTATGACCACACTCCTGATCGTCACTATAGACCATACTCTCCCAACAGCAAAGCTCCTAATTTTAGCACTTTGCAGCTCGAAAAGGCTGAGAATTTTCCAAGTCATCAAGTCCTGATTCCTTTTGTTTAATGGTTCTTGCCTCTATTTACCTCCTTCCCCTCATATATTACTGGGAGCAGAAAAAAAACGAAGCCAGCTGCACCTTTATCACCTTGCTTACAAATCCCCTTGCTTAAAAGTATCCAGAAAGTTCTGCTTTCCGCACTATCTACAGGACAGAATTTTGCTAAGCTTTCTGCCACTATACAATAAGGATCCCCTTTCCTCTAATTTCCAGAAACATGTTCCTTGTTTCCTTCAGAGCCCTCATCAGTGACACCTTGAACTTCTATATTTCTACTAAGTCTTCATGATGATTTGCACATTTCCAAAAAGACTTTCTCTACCATGTCCTTAACTTCCAAGTTTTCTCCAGCGTAGTCTTCAGCCTCGTATTTCTACTAAGAACCAGCTCGAGGCAATCGAGACATTTTCCATCATTCCACTTAAATTCTTCCCACTGCCCGATTTCCCTCTGCTCATCGTCCAACTCCAAAGCCACGTTCACATTTCTGGAAATGCGTTATTGCTGGGAGCCTGGTGGCTCAGTTGGTTAAGCGGCTGACTTCGGCTCAGTTCATGATCTCACAGTTCACGAGTTTGAGCCCCGTGTCGGGCTCTGTGCTGACAGCTCAGAGCCTGGAGTCCGCTTCGGATTCTGTCTCCCTCTCTCTCTGCCCCTCCCCCATTCATGTTCTGTCTCCTCTCTCTCTCTCGAAAATGGGTAAACGTTAAAAAAAATTTTTAGAAATGCATCATTGCTGCACTCCACTTCCAGCAACCAAAGTCTGTATTACTCTTCTATTGCTGCCCTAACAAATGACTACAAATTTAGTGGCTAAAAACAACATAAATTTATTATCTCACAATTATGTCAATTAGAAGTCTGACAAGGATCTCTCTGGGCTAAAATCAAAGTTCCCGTAGACTTTCATTCCTTTCTGGAGGCTATAGAGTAGAATACATTTCCTTGACTTGGCTAGTGTCCAGAGGTCATCCATATCCCTGGTTCCTTTCTTCTATCCTCATCCTCCTCCAACCAGCAATATCCCATCTCCCTGTGACTATCTTCCATAGCCACTCCCCCTCCACAGCCAGGAACAGCCCTCTATGTTTCAAAGCCTATTCCATTATACTGGGTGTCCCCAGATAATCCAGAATAATCTCCTCTTGCAAGGTCCTTAGCTTAATGATATCTGTAAAATCTCTTTGCTAGGTAAAAGAACAGATTCAAAATTTCAGAGATTAAGATATGGACCTCTTTAAACAGACATCCTATTGTTATCTCTTATTATTGTAAATAGTAATAATGCTACTCTAGCATTAAAAAACTAATTTTTAACATCAAAAGCAAGTAAAATCTTATGCATTGTTACTTCTTTTCCTCTTGAGTGTTCCCGAAGTAGAGTTGTTTCTAAGATCCGCAGAATCTAGAAAAAGGTAGGGTGAGGAAACAGAAATTAATAAATAAAAGTTACAAATGTTAGGATTATTCATATTGCAGAAGGCTTGAATTTACAAAGATGTTTGAGCTTATCATTTCTCTCTTCCTTCTAAAGGGACTAAAAACCTACTGACTTGAAAAGGAGTCCAGGATGGGCCTCCCTTTATCTCTCAATGATATTTGGAAAAACACTCTTAAATACCTATGTACTTCAGTCTACTCAGGGATATTTGTCTGGGTCTTAAGATTTTTTTGAGGATTAAATATATCATATGTCCAAACATTTACAGGAAATCCCTCTGTAAACCAGTGATGCGTTAGAGGACATCCATCAAAAACATGGGCTAGGTCAAGAATACCCTTTCCTCATTACAATGAAGTGGCATGATTCATTGTCTTTTGAGACTTTTTTAAGGTTATGACAAAGTGACACTATTCTCTACTAGCAGAAGTATGGTTGGGCTCCACAGGAGACTGGGTGTGACAGTCCAAGCTCCAGGCTCTGCATAAATACAAGCCTTTATGATTAATAGACTAATGTGGTCAATGAGATACTGCCATTTTTAAGGGCATAGTTCCACCACATCATTCATGCATAATCAGCAGGGCCCATCCTGTTAAATGTGACTTCATAATAACCTCTTGGCCTCTCTATTACTCCCAAAGGGGTCAGGTCAAGCAAAGTAGGGAACAGGATACCGGGATAGGCCTAAAGACCCGATACCACCCTACTTGGGCCTGTGGTGCCCATCCCACACCCACAGGTGGCCTTACCTATCGTGGCACATGCTTCGCTATCTGCAGTCCTTGCTTCTGGACCTTCTGGCACGTTTTTTGAGAAGCACATAACACAGGAACACTTCTCATTTTCACATGCTGGTAGCTCTGCTCCTGGGCCAAAATTGTGATGTATGAAGACTTTTACTTACCCCAGTGATCCCCTTTTCTGTCCCCTTCTGGATCTCTACTTCTCTACTTCTTCCTCTGAAACCTTCCATTGGCCCTCCTTATCTCTGGCCCTTCCTTTTAAGTCCCCTCTTTCCCTTCTTGTCTTTTTCTCTTTGTCAGCCTCTGTTTCTGGTTTTACTATTCTTTAAGTCATAATTACCTTGTCCATCATAGGGTAGTAGGCTGGAAGTAAGTTCTTCTGATTCTTCCTCACTATTCATTTGGAGAGCTTCTACTTCACCAGATGCTAAAGAGAAGCAAGAAAATTACAGTTTGTGGATCCTGAGACACGGATTAGAGAAGAGTTTTTGGTGCTTTCATGCTGCACCCTGATATTCTGAGTTAGAATGAGCTGCTTTCTGGGAAAAGACTATTCCTGCTCCAATAATCACAACCAAGAGCTGCCAAAGCCATGCTTTTCCCATCTTTTGTACCTCATCTTGCTTTCTCTACTCTTACTTTTCTACCTGTAGCCCTGAGAATAAAATAAAAAGATCTTATCCTTCTGGGAAAAAAGCCAACTGTTCTTCGAAAATTGTAGAAAGTAATTACCAGAGTGAGTTTTAAACTCATCCCAATTGGCCAATCACTACTTACATCATAAACCACACTAAAAGCCAGCCAATTGGTGACAGTCTTACACTTCTGAAAATCAGCCAATCAGTAACAGCCACTCTCCAGAAAGCCTGTGTCTATGACTAAATGATAACCTAGTTGTAAACTCTCCCTATTTCTAAAAGTCTGTAGTTTCTGAACTACAGCCTTCCTAAAACTCTAATAAAAGCAATTTCCTTTAAAAAAAAAAAATGTGTCCTGTAAGTATAGTACCTGCTTCCATGCTGTGCCTTGCTCAGCAAGCAATAAATCCCTCTTTTAGCTTCAGATGTTACATGATGACCTTTCCTTTCAAAAATGGAGTTCCCACCAAAACCATCTTGAAGAGTCTTGTTTAGGGATGTCCTGTGGGACCCTTGGACCAACTGGTGTAAATCCGCAGCCTCTTGTGCCCAACTCAGATTGTTTTCCTCATCAGTCCATCTCAACAATGACTTGAGCTCTGACTTGTTTCATTGAGTTCTTATTTCTGAATTAATCTTATTGTTTAAAGATGTATATACAATTAGATGCAAAGTAGTTAGAGATTTTGGTTTGGAGGTGCAGCAGTTAGCAAATATTCTGGTAATATTTTTATTCTTCCACTGTTTCACTTACTCTCACTTTTGTCTATTTCTCAAAAATCTTGTCTTATGTGTGTTTGCTCCTGATTTTCTTGTGATTCTTGAATGTTAGAAGAAAGTGATCCAAAGAAAACAGATGGAGGCATAGATCTGATAAGTCCCCTATCCAAAGCTAATTAATGGATGTGGGTCTATTAGACTAGCCAATTTGTGCAAAGATACTTGGTCACCGTTGGTCTTGAGTTCCCCACCAAAACTTCCTATCAATTTGTGAAAGAAAATCATTTTGTTTAGCATATAATCTGAGGTAAACTATTATCATGTAATTGATCCTATGGCCCCATTGTTTTTGCTCTTCGAATGAACCCAATACCCCATTCAGTTGCAGGACACCATTTACACTAACGACTGCACATGGTGTCTTCATTGCTGTTTGTCATAGGTGTATCTTGGCCAAAGCTACAGTCTCCCACTGACAGAACTCTATTTCCTCTTTGTACTTTCTGAATGATTCTTGCACTTACCTTAGTAAATGGCAAAATTTCACAAAAGATGCTTTGTGTTTCATTGGGAACTTTGAACATGTCAAAAGTAAACAGTGCATTTGATAGTATATTTTTAATGTTTACCTATTTATTGAGATAGAGAGAGTGCTAGTGGGGAATGAGCAGAGAGAGACAGAGAGAATCCCAAGCAGACTCAGCACTTTTAGCACAGAGCCAGACATGGGGCTTGACTCACGAATCAGGAGATCATGACCTGAGCCAAGATCAAGAGTCAGATGCTTAACTGACTGAGCCCCCTAGGCACCCCTGATAGTATCTCTCTAAAAGAGAGAAAGATGACCAAAAGTTCCCATGCCCCAGCCGGTTACTCCTACTTTCAGACTATCATCTAATAGTTTCTTCCTCTTCTTTAAAAAAAAATCCTTATAAATTTAATAGGTAGAGATCTATTCTGCAAATGAAACTACCACATTAAATGTACTAAAGGAAGAGTAACTTTAGAATTCCTGGAAAATTCTTCTAAGCATAATCAATTTGGTTTTTTTTTTATTTTTTTAATGTTTATTTATCTTTGAGAGACAGAGTGCAAGTGGAGGAGGGGCAGAGTGAGATGGAGACACAAAATCTGAAACAAGCTCCAGGCTCTGAGCTGTCAGCATAGGGCCCAACACGGGGCTTGAACTCATGAACTATGAGATCATGACCTGAGCCGAAGTCAGAAGCTCGACCAACTGAGTCACTCAGGTGCCTCTACACATATTCAATTTATAATTGATTCGAACAATAGTATGTCTACACTACACATAATTCAAGATTTGCAAGCCATCAGCAAAGTAGGTATATCTCACTTCTCAGTAGTGCCTAATCCTACTCTAATCTTCTGTAAAGCCATATTCTTTTCTTTAATACATTTATGCTCACTTCTGTTTGATGTCCAATTTGATAACAATAGCTTACAATATTTACTTGGGTAAGTCAGTGGCTCATTCGGACAGTTATTTTCTAGAAATGTACTTAAGTCTTATTGTAGTAGGCATAATTCTCAATGTCCCCTTGGATTCCCTTCCTTGATCCCAGAGACTGTGAATATCATGAGGTATTACCCCCATTTTTAGGTTATGCTATATGGCAGAGTTGGTACTAAGAAAAAGAGATTATTGAGACATGAGATAATCAATGCTGGTGAGGATGTGGAAATAAGGAAGCTTGGTGCACTGTTGGTGGGACTGTAATGCGCTAGAGCCACTATGAAGGACAGTATGAGGGTTCCTCAAAAAATTAAAAATAGGACCACTATTATCATCCAGCCATTTCACTTCTGAGTATATATCCAAAGGAAACAAAATAATTATGTCAAGGAGATATCTGTGCCCCTATGTTCATTTAATTATTGTTTACAATGGCCAAGACATGGAAACAACCTAAGTATCCATTGACAGATGAATGGATAAAGAAACTGTGGTACACACACACACACACACACACACACACACACACACACACACACTGGAATAGTATCCAGCCATTAAAAAGGAGGGAAGTTCTGCCATTTGTCGTCTCTTATATGACTCACTTTCTGGTGGTGAGCTCAAGTCTTCCTGGGGTGGTGGTTCTTCATCATACATTTCTACACAGGCACTGCTACCGTCTGCTGAATAGAATAAAATCCTTTAGTGAATCTAGCATATGACCAATGGAAACCACAGTAGAAAAACTCATCCTGAGAAAACCAGACAACCAAGGTGGCTCAAGTATCTTCCAGGTGAGGATGTCCCTGCCCTCAGAACCCCCTGCCTTTGAGTTCACTTGATCTGGGAGTTAACAGAGCTCATGCCCCTATCACCAGAGGCTGAGAATGGTCACCCATCTCCCTCTCCCTTCCCATACACCTAATTCTCTATTTTTGATCCTTTTCACTTGGTTCTACACATTTCTTCTGTATGAGTGAGTGAAGGGGAACAGTGGAGGTGGGGAGAAGTAAGGGGAGATTTCCCTCCTTGTAGACAGAGAAACAAAGATTACGTGAAATGGGAATTGAGATCATAGTCACCTTCCCCATCACACAGTGGTCGGCTGGGCACCTCCTCTGGTGTTCCTTCACTGGTCATTTGAGGAGCTTCAGGATCACAGGACTCTGAAGGGAAACAAGGAAAGGAGCTGAGCCAGGATGTTCAGAGCACAGGTGAGCTGCCCTTCGGGAAAAGGAACATCTGCTTCAAGGACCCCATCTGAATCCAACCGAGCCTTGCTCTGCCTGTTTCCATCTCCTTCTCCTGACTCTCCTGCTCTCTGCTTCTGTTTCCTTCCCGTGGATCTATCTCCAAACATTTCTGCTTCTGCACTGCATTGCAACTTTGATTTCGAGGGCTCCCCCGACTTCTCCTGTCTCTTCACTTTTCCATCTTTTTTTCCTCAATGGTGATCTTGACCTTTTCTTTTCTGCTTAGTCCTCCTACCTCTGTTCTTCTAGGTCTCCCTAACCCCTTAGCAGGATCTATTCCTCTGTCACTGTCTCTCTTGATTTCTTTCCCTCCCTACTGGCATTCTTTATTTGTGAAGTGGAAGTCTCT
Source organism: Paguma larvata (assembly GCA_030068075.1). Lineage (NCBI taxonomy): Eukaryota > Metazoa > Chordata > Mammalia > Carnivora > Viverridae > Paguma > Paguma larvata. The sequence goes on from CM057825.1 coordinate 8,948,115, forward strand.
CTGCATTAGGCCCTGTTCTGCTCTCCTCGGGGGGCACAAGTCTCCTTTTGGACTCTTATGTGTGACCACGTTGACTTCCTGCTGGCATCGCATAGCCACTACCTGCAATGAGATGCTCAGGGCACAGGTCTCTGCTCTTCTTTCTACTTGACCTTCGAGGGGAAAAACGAGTATCCTTTATCTGTGCTTCCATGTCTTATCTCTAAAGGGGGAATAGCGGGGCGCCTGGGTGGCTCAGTCGGTTAAGCGGCCGACTTCAGCTCGGGTCATGATCTCACAGTCTGTGAGTTCGAGCCTCACATCGGGCTCTGTGCTGATGGCTCATCAGAGCCTGGAGCCTGCTTCGGATTCTGTGTCTCCCTCTCTCTGCCCTTCCCCTGCTCATGCTCTATCTCTATGTCTCTCAAAAATAAATAAACATTAAAAAAATTAAAAAATAAATAAATAAAGGGGGAATAGCAAAAGTTTCCCCAGCAAAGTCCTAAAGTTTTATGGGCAATCTCACTTGCCCAAGTACTTTGAAAAGAAAAAAGTGCGATATAATCCAAAACCTGATGACAGATACTTAACAAAAAAACTGTAATTTGAGCTGGAGAGCCCTTGATCTTTCCTTCTGACAAGTAGATCTCAGAACCACATTTTTTTTGAAGCCTACCAAGGTTATGACAATATAATAAGCACTAGAAAAATACTTAGCTTTAATTCTTTATAGAAAATCAGGGATGGGCAGGGGTTAAAATCACAGTATTGAGTCTTTTATATAAATAGACATAAAGAGTGTGAAGGAAAAAAGATGCTGTCTTTCCCAGTATTTATCTCCTATAACATGAAGAGGGAACACATCTATTCTAACAATAAGGGCCATGCTGTTCAGCTCTGAATGCAGCCACCTGATACCCTACAGCCTAGAGCTGGCCATCCCTTTCTTCCCTGGCCCACATATTGGTGGGGCACTCAAGGTTTCCTGAGGCTCTTCTTCATCACTGATGTCCCAGCAGGCATGGCCATGCTCTTCAGAAAGGAATGAAACCCGCCAGCCATTTCAATACACAACCAGAGGACATCATGGTGAGAAAACTCATAATGAAGACATGGGACACTCAGGTATCTGCTAGGCAGAGCTGTCCTTGTCCCAAACCATCTGATCCACCTCTGGGCTCACCTGGCCTGCAGATTAACTCGATCGTGTCACTATCAGCAGAGCCTGAGGACCATCAACCATCTTTCTCCCTTTGTGTACACCTAATTCTCTCTTACATCTTCCCCTTTCCCATTGTCCCTGCTCATTACCTCCGTCTCTGCCCTTGTGTCCTACAACCAGTGTCTCCACATGCTTCTCTTTGTCTGGATGTATTTCTATCTCCTCTGCTTCTGTCTCTTTCTCTCTTGCATCCCTGATACTCATTAGTGTCTTTATGTCACTCATTCTCTTCTTGCACCCTTCCTTGTGCTGGCTGTCAGGAGAGGCATCCCTGACATAGTACAATAGAACCTGCTCAGGGGATGGGATAGGAGAAGACTGGGCCAAGGCAACACCACCAAACACAGGGAAAATTTTCTCAAAGGCCCACATATAAAAGAAAGATCAGAATATCACAATTACTAAAAATATTTACACTGTCTTTAGTGATGAGGCAGAAGAAGTAAGATGGTGGCCTACAGTGAATGGGAGACACAGAAAACCACAGGAAAGACAACTGATTTAATCCTAAGGCAACAAAGCTCACCACATTTATTCGGGAAAATAATATGATCTGACTGACATCTTGCAAATAACACTCGTGCTACAGTGGAGAAAATGGGTGGGATAGGAACAAGAGGAAATGGGACAGTCGTGTTCCCTTTAACAAGGGAGCAAACCCTGGAGAAGGAGTTTCTAGTTTCACAGAAGAAGCTGTTGGTTTCAATTTGGGAAGTGCCAGTCCCTGAAAGTCATCCAGATGAAGAGGATCCTGTGATGAATGCCTTCAGGTACATAGATGGATGGTCTTGGGAGACAGGTGTGCCTAGCAGGCATGCATTTGAGACTCATTCTGTTACCTGAGAGTAGCTGAGACTGCCAGGGAGAGGGATACACTCTCCCAGTGGGTCCCGGGCACCACTCTCTGGGGAGATTAAATCTGAAGACTCACTACTGGGATAGACCCTGTTTGCTGGAAGGTGCTCCTGTCTAGGCTTGAACTTCAGTGTAACAAGATTCCAGCTTCTTCCTTCTCTATACAGCAATTTTCACTCCTTATTGACTTTTAAATTATTTTAATGTAACTCTTTGTATAGTTCCCTTTGTGCTTCCTTCTGCATTATTATTATTTTGTTATTTATTTACCAGATGATGATATAAACTCTCTCATTTTCATCTCCGTATCTCATCTCTTAGTGAGCTTGTGCCCTGTCCATGTTGTCTCTCTCTTTCTTCTTTTCTATCTCTGTTTCTCTGAGTCTTATCTTTCTAGATCCCTGTAAAATTTTCATTATTTTATCTATTTTCCTCAGTCCTGCAGATGCTTTCTGCCTTTTCATATGGACCATCACACCATACAACTTTCTCTATCAGCTCTACCCTAACAGTCTCCCAACAGACCTTCTACAGTACAAGCCTAGTAATCATTCACAAAACTTATTTCCATGTTCCTGGTACTTCTGGAAGTAGGCTGAAAATGATCTCATTGCCTCAGCTGCCAGAGCCTGCTGGTATTTGGATTTTCATGGGCATTTAATAAAATCACCCAGGTCCTTTTGTTCTGGTGCCATAGCCTACCTTTGCTATATCCTGTCCCCCCGTGTTCTCCAACCAGGAATACCCTCTCCACTTAGGAGCTCTGCTCACTGTTATCCTTAGTCTCTCTCACAGTTTTGAAAAAAGCAAAACAGAAAATAGACACAGGGCCATCTGTATGTATGTGAATATGAAGAAGAGAATCATAAGATAGGAGAAGGGCAAGATTTTTTTTTTGTGCTGACTAGAAAACAATTATTGAGGTGGTTGGGAATTTAAATCAGAATTACCTTCTTCCTCTTCTACAGGTATGCTGGGCGTCTCCTCTGGTTCTCCTTCATTAGTCATTTGCAGAGCTCTGGACTCACGGGTCACTGTAGAGAAACAAGAGCATGATGGACCAAGGAGGGCAAACAGAGGTTACAACAGTTTGCTTGCCTGTGTTTTAAGGGTTTGCGAAGATAAAAGGAAGTCTCTCACAGCCCAGTAAAGTGACAGAGACTATCAGAGACCTTGCATATCTTGTCTCCCACACTTGTTGTCTCTCTCATTTTCACCCTTCCCACATGTGTCTGCCTCTTGCATTTCTACCTCTGTATCTCACTCCTGGGATCTCTTGGCATTCCTCTCTGTCTTGATTTGTTTCTTTCCCCAAGTCTGTTCCCACCTCCCTTTTTCCCTCCTCATGCCTTCCTGATGTTGTGCTTTATGTCTTCTCCCTGTCTCTTATCTTGTTGCTTTCTAAAGATCAGAAGAGGCATCTCTGAGGTAGTATCTAATTTCCACATGATTTCACCAAATTAGTGAACGAGAAAACTGTCCAGAATAGTTTTGGTGTCCAAGCACACGGCCAGGCATGTGCCAAAGCTCAGATGAGCAAGCATCATCAGATAATTAAAATCACTGAAAAAGTATTGTCCAAATTTTTGAAATAATTGCAGGACAGGAGGAGCCATGGGAAAGAAAATGGATTTAACCTTTCTGACAACAAGAAGTTATTGGCTTAATGTAGGAAAGTAGGATAAATCAACCTGAATCTTCAGAGTCCTCTGGTTCACATGGAGACGGGAATATGACTCGGGGAAAGGTTAGAGACTAGAGGCTGTTGTCTGTCTCCAGAGAGAAGAGAGATCTGACTGGAGCTTTAGTGTTGGGTGTGGAGAGGAATGGACGGGCAAGAGACAAGCTTGAGGTATAGCAGACTAACCTGGATGAGTGATAAGTTGTATGAGTTGAGGGAAGTGGATCAGCCACTGATGACACCTATGTTTCTGTTGAAGAATGGAACAATGGTGTTCTATACTGAGATACGGAACACTGGGAAAGAAGTTGCTCTGGTGTCAAGAAACATGGCATGCACAACTGTGGCTGTCTTGTATTGAGGTTCTTATAAAACATCCAAATGGAGACATCCTTCAGGCATCATAAGACAAGTCTGGGCCAGACATAGGTGATTGGGAATCAGAAGTTAGAGATGGGAGCAGACAAGAATGCCTAAGGGGTGATTCTCTGCCTCTGAGAATATTACAGGTGCCATATTGATAACTGGGGACATCATAACCTGAAAACCCGTTGCTAACATGTTCCACCCCTAGTGCCAGACTTGTTTCCTACCAGTGACTTTTCTCTCAGTTCCTGCAATGTCCCAAACTGTCTTCCCTTGTAAACCGTGTTCACCTCTGCTGAATTTTCACTCAACTCCTTTAGCTTTTTCTCTATATATAACTCCTATGCCCCTCCTCACCTTTCTATTTCTTATTGTTCCCTCCTGCTTCTCTGTCTTAACATCACGTTCTCTACCTTTTTAAGATTACTGAGCTTATCTCCTTTCTTCCATGGTGCTCATTTCCCTACTTCTATCTGTTCTCTCTAGTTCTTAACTCTGTTTCTAATTTTTCAACCTAAGAATTAAAACTGAAAACTTAAATTTCAGACTTTCTTCATATTTTGTCCATGTCCGTATTCCTTCCCCCCCATCACTGATGTTCTGGACTGTGGCCATTGGCAGACAAGCAGGGATCCTTCATTTTGCCAGGTGCATTTCAAAACTCTTTCACATGAGCTCTCTGTATTGCAATTATACTCATTATGCTCACGTTCCTGGCACATCCTCAGGGAAAATAGGTTGAAAATTATTTCCCCTCCAGATAACACATTCCAGCTTGATTATATTTAGACTCCGTGTCTATTTAGGTAGGATTGTCAATCACTCTGGTCTGTTTTAATTTCATGACTCCATCTATATTTTTCATTCTCTATCTCTTTGTCTATGTTCTGCACCCAGGGAAACACCAACCAATCTGAGATCATCCTTCATTGCTTGTATCTCTCAATGGAAGCAATCAGAAGCTGGCCATAGTCAGTCTATGTGTATATGTGAGGATGGATGGATGGATGGATGGATGAATGGATGGATGGATGAACAGGGAAATGGATGAAAGAATAGGTGTTCCTCTATATTGACAGGAAAATAAAGCTTTGATTAGACAATAAGTCATTCAACTCCTAATTACCTTGTCCATAATAAGGTAGTAATCTGGGCATTCCTTCTGATTCTCCTCCTTTATTCCTTTGTAGAGTCTCAAGTTCACAGGACACTGAAGAGAGAAACAGGAACATGATAGACAGTTGGCCCGGATTCTGCCTGATGTGGCCAATGCTCAGAGAGCATTGGGGTTCTGATGCTGAGCGCAGGAGAACAGCTCCTCATGAAGAAAATTATGTCTGTACCAACCGAACTTGCTCTGCTGTTTGTTAACCCCTTGTTAGCCTCCTTCCCTTTCTCTCTCCTTCCCACTTTCTCCCTCTAACCCTGTCTCCCACGTTGCTGCACCTGTACCATGAAGCTATGGATTTCTTTTACTATCATTTGCTCTCCCTGACCTCTGCCAACTATTTGCATTTCTGTGCTTTTGTTCCTCTATGATGTTCTGTATCTCTTTGCTCCATTATCTCCTTATTTATTCTCTTAACTCACTTCCTCTGTCTCTGCTATACATAGTTTTCATTAATCCTATGCGATCCCTAGGAAGTAAGTTTAAGATGATCTCTCCCTTCCCAAACCCCAGCCTGAAGGTATTTAGATTCCATGCACATTTAGATAAAACTGGGCCCACTTAGACAACTCCACTAGTGTCCCCAGTCTGCATTTTTATTATTCTATCTATATTATTGTTATATTATATTCTTATTCTATCTACATTTATCTATATCCATATCTGTTCCCCTTGCCTCCCACACACCTGAGAAAAACAACCAGAGGCTGAGTAAAAGTGTGTATTTGTGTTTGGGAGAAGGAAAGTAAGTGTTCTTTGCATACAGACCAACAAACAACTTTAATGAAGTAATTGCTCATTTAAATCATAATTACCTCCCCCATCGCCTGGTAGCAGTGTGGGTATCTCTTCAGAATGTCCTCCATTTGTCCTTTGGAGAGCGCCATGCTCATGGGAAACTGAAGGGAAACGCAGAAATGACCAAAGAGACATGGTGATGAGGGAACAGATCTCAGCACGCTGAATTCTGGTGTTCAGGGCTCAGGTGAGCTTCTCCTTGGGAAAAAGGACCTCGCTGAAGAGCCACCAGAGCCCTGCTCTGCCTCTTCCTCTTAGCTATCCTTCACACACCTCTTTCTCCTCCTCATTATTCAGTCACCACACACTATTGCTTCTATACCAGAAGGATCGGCCATCTCTGTGAATCCCTATGCTTCCCTCTTGGTCTTTTCCTTCTCTTGGCTCTTTGTGGCTCTCTGTCAGTTTCTCTACTTGTGGCTCGGTTTTTCTGTCTAGATCTCTTGCATCCCACATAGTAAGTGCCAGTCCTACCAGCTACTTCTCCTTCTCCTTGCTCCTATCACTGAAATACGTTTGTTGGGTGAGGATCTTCTTGTGCTGGGCCCTGTTCCACTCGCCTGGGTACCTGAACATCTCCTAGGTGTTCTGGTGTGAACTCTGCCCCTGTGATGCTGGCCACCCTGACCGTCTGCCAGTCCCACACGACCATCACCATGGTCCCTCCACTTGCATAACAAATTTGACCTGGTAAAAGACACTCACACACTGCAGTGCTTCTATTTCTTTGTCTATAAAACAGGAAGAAGCAACAGTTTGTCTAAACGCACAAGTTCATAGAGATGAAATGACATGTTGTTTGCCAAATTTCTTCGAAGAATCACAGTAACATAATAAAAACTATTTGTCAAAAATTATAATTTGGAGTTGAGAGCAGTTGATCTGAAGGACCATATTTCTCTTGGGGTTTTTTTCCAAACTTAGACACAAAATACTAACATTATCAATAAATAGAATAATACTTAGTGTCTATTCTCTAGAGAAGCTAAATTCTCAGTTGCTATAAATTCAAGCCTTTACTATGAATAGGTAAGAAAGATATTGCCCTTTCTTCAGCTTATTTCTCCTAGAATGTGCACTCAAGTGCATTTATGTGACTCATGGGATTCTAGGACACACTGGATCTTTTGACTGGCATGTGCTCAGAGTAAGCATCAGGAAACACCAGCTCAAAACCCAGCCGCCTGACACCCTACAGCCCAACACTGGCAACCCCCCGCCCCCACCTTGCTTTCTTTTTAATTTTTTTTAATATTTATTCATTTTTGAGAGAGAGAGAGAGACAGAGCAGAGCGTTAGCAGGGGAAGGGCAGAGAGAGAGGGAGACACAGAATCTGAAGCAGGCTCCAGGCTCCGAGCTATCAGCACAGAGCCTGATGAGGGGCTCGAACCCATGAACTGTGAGATCATGACCTGAGCCAAAGTCGGACGCTTAACCAACTGAGCCACCCAGGGGCCCTCCACCTTGCTTTCTAGGCCCACATCTTGAAGGGAACTCAAGGCTTCTCCATCACTGGTCTCCCAACAGGGCTTGTCCTCAGCAGAAAAGAATGAAATCTCACAGATGTCTCAGTTTATGACCAAAGAGAACTCACACCAAGAAAATAACAAAAACCAAGGAAGTCTGAGAAACTGGAATGCCCTACTCCGCAAAACAACAGCCTGACCTGAGCTTACCTTCACTTCAGTAGCTTTCGCTGGAGGTGGACAATAATTCACCCATCAGGGGAAATTTTTCCTTTTCTTATACATCATTCTTTTTCTACTTCTTCCCTTTTCCATTTGATTCTGTCAATCTTACCAATCTCTGCCTCTCTTCTGCTGCCATCTCTTGGAGCTTCTCTTTCTCTCAGTGTGTTTCTCTCTTGTTCTCTGTTCCTGCTACTTTTTCCCTTATTTTCTCTGAAACTGCTCTTCCTCTTTCTACCCTTTGTCTCTCAGTTGTTCCTGTCTAGCTTTCTCTAGAGAAAGGCCTTCCCAGGGTGGCAGGTTTTAAATAGGATTTACCCAGAGCGGAGAAGGGTAAGCGGAGAGCAGTGGAACATACAGACGGTCCTAAATAAGGCACATGAAAAGGTTCAGATATGAAAGAGATACTTAACAGTTAAAATTATCAGGGAAGAAAGTTTATTCTAATATTGAAGTAACAGTGTGGGAGGGAGGTGATGAGCTGGAGAAACAGGCAGGTGGCTCACTGTAGCTGGCCTTGGACCCCACTGAAAGAAACATTTATTTAATCCTTAGCGTATTAAGAAGTAGGAAACACTTCTTATTATTCCTTAGTAGGAAAATGATATGATTTAATTTTTATTTTCAAATGCCCCGCTTAGTCGAAGTGCAAATAATGCATTTAATAGGCATAAGTTTGGAGGGAGGAGGGAGGCAGAAGTCTATCTCTGAGAATCACAATAGCGACAGAGACGTGGATTAGAGACTCAGCCCTGGGAATGTAACAGATGGACAGGTGGGAGATATTCTGAAAGAGAAATGACCACATTGGAGCAGTAACAGGCATGTCATTGAGGGAGTACAGGACCAACTACTAGGTTTCCAACTAGGAAAAAACACAAAACAGCAGTGATCTATCATGAGGGAAAGAACACTGAGGAGTTGGCTCTAGCTTGAACAATGAAGAATGAACAATGTTTTCAGTTCTGTATGTGCCAAGTTTAAGGTTCTTAAAAGAAGCCAGTAATAAAAGAAGCCACTGGATAGTTCCAGTGTAGGGATCTCTCAGACATCTGGTCTTCAGGTCCGTGGATAAATGCGCTCTGAAGATAAGCTGGAGTGGAGGTTTGGTCTTGGGAGTCACTGGGATATTCAAGGAGAGGCCTACTGCAATGTGACATTTCGTAAGTGCCACTTTGATAATTAGGGACAGTTTCACCTGGAAACTCGCAGCTAAAGTTTCAGCCCTTGTGTCCAAAGGTATTTCTACCCAGTGCTCTGGCCTCAAACCTATAGCTCCCCAACCTCTTCCTCTTCCCCCTTATCCTCCGTCTACCCTTCACCTAGTTTCCATCTACTCTCTTTCTGTCTGTACGTGCCTTTGCGCCTCCCCGGCTTTCCCCACTTCCTAGTACTTACCTTCCCCTCCATCTTTCTCGTTCCGTATGTTTTTCTCTCACTTTTTACCTATGATCCTTGAGCCATATTTCAGTTACTCTCTTTTCTACTCTGTCTTTACTTCCTCCCTGTCCATCACTGTTTCTCCCACTTTTCTTTGACCTTCAGTCTCTCTGAGCACGGGCATCTTCCAGGCTCCCCACTCTGGCTGTCTCAACCACCCCACTCTGGGGCTCTGACCACAGTACGGGGTCCTCCCCACTGGCCAGCTCCAGGGGGAAGTTTTCCCATGTGGACTGGACATGGCGTGCTACCTCCGAGTTCCTCTCAGTTGGTCTCTTGAAGTTAACTGAAAAGTATCCCTCTTCCCCACCCTGGAGTTTACGTTCCTTTTGGAAAACTGGGTCTGTTTATGTAATTTGTCTTCTATTCCCCTAGCTACTTTTTTCACTTTCTCTTTAAATAGTCTCCATCACCGAATACTCTCTCTACTGAGGAGCTCAGATTTCTCTTCCCATAGTCTCTGTCACCTCTGTGGACAGGTGAAGGCAGGTAGAAGCAGGCACTAGAAGAGGCCTGGGATAGGAGACGAAATGTAGCCTTTGCTTCCATGAAGACAAGAAACAAAGATTTAATCCTGAATCGTAAGTTGGATAATAGTTACCTTGTCCCTCGTATGGCAGTAAGTTGAGTCTCCCTTCTAGTACACTGACATTATTCATTCGGAGAGGTGAGCGTTTGCAAGACTCTGAAGAAGGGGACAAGAAAATGGCAGAATTTAGACAGTGACCAGAGAAGGGACCTCTGTACACTCAAGCTGAACTCTGATAGACAAGCTCCAAAGACCCCACCTGGGGCTCAACAAAACCTCGCCTCTTTTTCCTGCAGATGCATCTAATTTAAGTAAGGGTAAAAGAGCTGTGTAATCAACATCACAGTAACATCTGGAACATCTCCACAAGGCCAGAGAGTTCCCGTGTGCTGCTTTCAAGTCAGCTTCCACCCACTGGAAGCAACCATTGTTCTGATTTTTATCACCATTAAGAAGTACTTCCTTTCTGCAACTGTGCTTATCTGTCCTGATGCTCACATAAAGAGGGTTACACAGTATGTACGTTTGCGAGTGGCTTCTTTTGTTCAATGTACATTGGACTCGTGAACAACATGGGTCTGAACTCCGTGGGTCATACGCTTACGTGTATTTTCTTTCTTATGAATTTTTAAATAACATTTTTTTCTCTAGCTTACTTTATTATAAGAATACAGTATAGAATGCATATAATGCAAAAATGTGTGTTAATTGACCATTTATGTTAGTGGAAAGGCATCCAGTCAACAGTAAACTATTAGTAATTAAGTTTCTGAAGAATCAAAAGTTATATGTCGATTTTCAGCTGTGCAGGGGAGTCAGAGCTCCTGCCCCCTGCGATGTTAAGGAGTCAACTATAATGTTTTGGGAATTCATCCATGTTGTTTCATATACTAGTAGTTCATTCCTTTTTGAAAAAAAAAATTTAATGTTTATTTATTTCTTGAGAGAGAGAGAGAGAGAGAGAGGATCTGAAACAGGCTCCAGGCTCTGAGCTGTCAGCACAGAGCCCAACACGGAGCTCAAATTCACGGACTGAGAGATGAGATCATGACCTGAGCTGAAGTCGGATGCTTACCCGACTGAGCCAGCCAGGCACCTCTAGTTCATTCCTTTTTATTGCTGAGAAGTATTCCACTCTGTAGACATATCATAGTTCATTTATTTACTCTCCTGTTGATGGACATTTGGATGGTTCCATATTTTAGCTAGTAGGAATAAAGCTACCATAGGCATCCTTGTACAAATCTGTGTGAGAACATATGTTTTCATTTCTCATGAGTTGAATGGCTGAGTCACAGGTTAGATTTAACTTTATAAGAGACTGACAAATAGTTTTCCAAAGTGATCATATCACCTTATATTCCTACCAAGAATACATATATGGAGTTCTAATCACTCCATTCCCTCATCGACGTATTGTCAGTCTTTTGCATTTCAGCAATTTTAGGGAGTAAATTGTAACTTATTGTGGGTTCAAATTTGCATTTCCCTGATGATTAATGACATTGAACACTTTGTTTATATACTTACTGGCCATTTTTCTATTGTGTGTAGTGAAGTTATCGGGTCAAATCTTCTGTCTATTTTTCGAATTAGTAGGTGTCTTTTTATTACTTGTTCATAGGAGTTCTTTGTATATTCTGGGTACAATCTTTTGTCAGGTCCATGTATTGCAAATACTTTCTCCTCTCTGACTTGCCTTTGCCTTTTCTTAATGGTGCAAGCTATTGTACTTTGATCACAAACTCTAGTTGCCCCCCCCCAAACCCTTTGCTTCTTACACACACAAGTTAACGATTACTGTCTGTTTATTTTCTCCTTGTTCATGTGTGTAAGATATTGTTTTCTTCATGTTCACCACGTGGATAATATCTTGTGAGCTCAATAAATACGGAGACGAAACCCCTGCTAGGGGGTCTTGTCTCCTCCCAGACATTAGCCTCTTTTGTATTCAATTCTGCATCTGCTCTCTTGATGGACAAAAGAGAACTCCAGACTCATAGTCTGCGACAACTGTGATGATTAAAATAGACCCAAATTTTATATAAATGCATTAATACATTGAAAAATATATACTTAGATATAAATCTAAATGTAAAGATATATATTAATGACACTCTACGAGTCTGGTTATAGTCTGTGGTGTTTCTTACATTGGTCATTTTCAAGGGGAAAAAAAATCAACATTTAAAAAAGAAATAAATTTATTGTAGACGTTTGACTTGAGAATAGACACCTTTTCTTGGCCTGACACACTGTTTCACTCACTGCTACTCTAGTCTGAGAAATAACTTTCTCTTCAGTGGGTGTCTGAGGAGAAAAGTCTTCAAATTTGAAGATTGTTAAATGTCTACTTGTGGGTCAGAAACACATTATAATGGAAGTAGTAAGCAGGTAATAATTTCATTGTGCCACAAATTATTATAAGTGCTTCATATCAGTTACTTCATTAAATTCTCCAACAACCTTATCTTAGAATAGATTTATAGACATACAGATTTATAGCTTCAATTTATACTCTGGAACACAGAAATTAAGGAACTCTTGCCCAAGTGAGCATGAGGCAGATCCAGATGTGAAGCCCGGCAGTTAGGCCTCAGCATGTTGGCCCTTAGCTGGCATGTAGGAGAGGGTTTGAGTCCCAGACCTGTCGGGTGACCTTGTATAACTCACTAACTATCCTCATGTGTCAGTTTCTTCTGGAAAATGGGAGTAACAAAACCCTTATGGTAGGGTTGTTATGAGGACTACTTGTAAAGGGAAAACTGAGTTATAGTAACTTAGCAAGAAATCATAATTTTCAGTATCAATGGTATATATGTTGTAACTTAATGATTAATTATTAGTAAGAGTATAAACAAAAGAATGATTGAAAAGCTGGAAACAGTGGGTATTGATTACAAAAATACATAGTTCAGGGACGCCTCGGTGGCTCAGTGGTTAAGTGTCTGACTTTGGCTCAGGTCATGGTCTCATGGTTCGTGAGTTCAAGCCCTGCATCAGGCTCTCTGTTGCCAGTGCAGAGCCTACTTCGGATCCTCTGTCCTCTTCTCTCTCTCCTCCACCCCCTACCCTGCTGTCTCAATCGCTCTCTCTCAAAAATAAACAAACATTAAAAAGAATTTTTTTTTAAAGCACGTAGTTCATATGTGAGCTATATGTTGCCTCACAGGAAGGGCGGACCTAGTGGTCTGAGAAAGGTCTGTATCGCTACTGTTGTCACTGTTAAAGTGATTACTGCCCTTAATTCTCTTTCCCCTTTACACTATTTTCCATTTTCCTCTCTTTTCTACATGGTACCACTCCTTCCACATTCTCTTCTGCGCATTATTACGACCGTCTCTCTCCTTCTTTTCTTTTATTAGCAGAAGCATTACAGCAGTTCCTTCCTGCCTTTCTCTTTGGACCTATTACCTAGTGGCAAACCTTACTCCTTCCCAGATCCACTGAATGTCTAACTCACAGTTACCGCTGTCAGCTCCTCCCCTGAATCCTGCCTCCTGGTCACAGCAAGACCTGCTCTTGTGGGTTCCTGTTCCATCTTCTGAGTGGTCTTATCTTCCTGGCTATATTTTTGGATTCCACATCTGGTGGGTAAGTTAGGGTCCCATATGACCGTCAGTGGTCTGGATCCCCATCCCCTTCTGTGCCTCTTCACTCAGAATCTCAGCCCCCTGATCTCTGCTTGCCTTTCCTCTCAGCAGATAAGAGAATAAGTCTCTATTGAGTCACAAGTACCTTGCTCATGGTGTACTTGGAAGTGGAACGTCTCCTTTGTCTCTTCTTCACCAATGGCTTCATAATGGAAGTTGTCAGAAATCACTGGGGAGAGCAAAGAAAGGCAGCTAGAGCCCTCTGGCAGTGACCAGGTGCTTTCTCTCACGACTACAGACCTGGCACAGCCCTGACTCTGGCAGTTCGGCGGGAGCCTTCCAGCCCTCAGGGAACCCTGGGCTTCAGTGAGTCTCACAGGACCAGAGACTGATGCTGTTCCTGGAATCCTACATCTGCTCTGCATCGAGATGCATCTCGCAGGGCTTACGAAAGGACGGATGGTGGAAAAGTCGTAAATAGTTCAGATTGATCAGAGACCAATGAAAGCTCATTTAAAATAAATAATATATATGGAATGTGTTCTGTAAATTCTACACACGATTAGGAAGAAAGAAGCAGCAGAGACATTTAAGCAGGGGAAAAGTAACGTTTATAGAGAAATAGACCTATATATAAAAAAAGAAAGCCCCAACATCTTTTGAGGACCGAGGTTTTAAAGGAAAGAAACAACAAAGCAAAGGAATGAGAGAAAAGAAAGAAAGAGAGGAAGGAAGGAAGGAAGGAAGGAAGGAAGGAAGGAAGGAAGGAAGGAAGGAAGGAAGAGAGAGAGAGAGAGAAAGAAAGAAAGAAAGAAAGAAAGAAAGAAAGAAAGAAAGAAAGAAGGAGGGAAGGAAGGAAAGAAGGAAAGAAGGAAAGAAGGAAGGAAGGAAGGAAGGAAGGAAGGAAGGAAGGAAGGAAGGAAAGAAGGAAGAAAGAAAGAAAGAAAAAAGAAAGAGTAAGGGAAGTGAAGGGAAGAAAAGGGAAGGGAAGGGAAAAAAGGAGGGAGGAAGGGGATCTTAGATCAGGAAAGGAAGATGATCTGGCTACAAAGTAACACAACAGTAAAGAGGAACTAGCATTTTCTTGGGGTGGGATGGGTGGGGAGAGATACAGGTAACAACAAAAACAAGACACTCTGTAAGGCACAAACAAGAAGAGAATATTGTTTGAAAAGCACAACAGAAAGTGAGTATCGCAGCTGTACCAGTGAGCCAGGAAGTGATAACACCAAGTGCAGGAAACCAGCCCAGGGCACCCCCACTTTGCAGCTGCGTCTCAAGATAACAGCAAAGATAGATGGAAAAGCAAGACTCACAAAACATGAGAAAAAAAAAATCCAAGAAATGGAGAAAGATGCCAGCCAAGAAAGACAGATGACCGGAGCACACCTCCTGGGAGCAGTACCCACAGCTGGGTCAGGGCAGGAGGGCGGGGTTGAAGGTAGAAAGCTTCTGTTAGAACAACAGATGCTTCTGCCATCCCCAGAACACGTTGACTTCTTGTCCAGGCAAACTTCCTGGGTCACTGGTATGGCTTCCATAGTCTTGTCTTGCGGAGGACGTGGGGGCAAACTCTGTGTGATTCAGAGGTCTTGGGAACACAGAGGGGGGCGCCCAAGCACAGGTGTTTCTCTGCACGTTGCAGCCCTCCTACCAGTTTCTTGGCTGTGGGCCACTGACCTGCGGCTCCCTCGAACACCAGCGTCTAGGAGGTGCCAGCAGTGACCTCCCTGGGGGCAGGTGGACAGTGCCGCAGTGAGCCTCAGCACAGGGCTAACACATGTGATGTGGGTGCTAGGGCCCAGGAAAGGGGATCCCCTCAGTCCACGGAGAGGATTTGAGCCCCTGAGATGTAGGTAATAACAGCAACTGCTATTCCTTCATAGCCTTGAGCTGGGGCCATCCTGGTTACAAATATAATGTTAACTTGAAACTTATGACCCGGTATTTGACTTCCTTTATTCCTTTATCTGACTTGGCTATATCATAACATGGAAAAATTATCACTTTTATTTTCATCAAGATATGTTTTTCACAAATCAGCACATCCCTTTCTTCATACGGACTACTTTTACTTTTTCTCTCCTTAAAAATCCTTCGTTACCTCTTTATTTCCCAAATAATAAACTTCAAATTTCTTGGCACTGGGCGTCGGACCCTCAAAAATCCCCAACCAACTTCCCTTCTCAGAATTAGCTTCAAACACGCCCTCCTAGGCTGTATTTTCAGCCACACCGTTGTGCCAGCCCACTGTTTGGTTCACGTTCGGTGGCTTTCACAAGCTGCCCCTCCCCAAGGCTTGGGTATTTCCTGGGCGTCTCTTGTGACATCTCCATCATTTGCCTGGAGAAGTCAGTTGGCACACAACTGTACCAAGTGACAAATTTTCTAAGATAGAGAATATCTCTTAATCTTTGAAAATGTCTACAAGTAATAGAGACACTTCCTCCTTTCTTACAAAAGCATGTAATTCATGCCTTCTCCCCAAAAAGTAGAGATTCAAATCCTATGTTTCTCAGCAGCAAATTCAGGTGCTGGCCGAGCAATTATTTGTGGGGTTACTTGGTTAACGTCTGTCACCCCCACTGGTTGTCAGTTTCATGAGAACACAGGTCATGTGTCTTTTCTTCACTGCTGTATTCTCTCTGTGCCTGCCGTGTACCAGTCGCTCAATAAAATAATTGCCAAATATGAATGAAGGAATGAATCAGTGAATGAAATGGACTTGAATCCCCCAAAGTTGTTGAAAGCTATAATTACCACTTCGGAAGCTTCTGTAAATCTCAAGTAGGTCAGGATAGGCCTTTAGGTTAAGACTGCTGAACAGGACATCCAGAACTGTCTTGTCAAATGTCTTCTCCAGTTCACTGAGAACATCATACATCACTCTTTCCACTGGGACCAGATTTCGACAAGCTTCTTGAAAATTCTTAAAAATATTGAATGGAGAATTATGTAGCTATGGATTTACAGGTTAAAGAAGAGGCAGATCATACCCAGACCATCTGTTCTCTTGTGAAACGGTAGAATGCTGTGTCTGTTTCAATGGCTTCTTAAATATGCTCCATCACAAAAATACACTCTTATTTGAACCTCTCTGACACTGATACACACTTGAGAGAGTAACTCTGAAGAATAAGTTTAAAGTCAAATGATGTGTGGGAGCTTTAAGAGCCTGGCTGGGAGGCTTCAGGATTGGCCTTGACTGGTAATGAAGGGAGCATTCTCCTGGCTGGACAATAACCACTGCCCTCCCCCTTCGACTGACCTGGCCTAAAGGGCTCCAAGAAGCCACATGACCACTCTTCCCCGCTGTGAACATGGCCAAAGGGCAAAGAAGATTCACAAAGACATATAGCTTATCCACTATATCCCCAGGAAGACCCACCATTAACCTTGACCTGTGTTCTAGGGATCGCTCCAGAAATGTCTAAAGAACAAGAAATGATTTAGAGAGAGAGCAGCAAGCATTTGCCTCCAAATGTATACTAATGTGATACAACTTTCCTGTGGGTTTCAATAACCTCAGGTTCAAGTGTGTCAAATAAGAGGGCTTTGGAGTTGCCCAGATCACGTATTTGCTTGTGGTGGTTGTTACTGTATTGTATAAAAGTACCTCTGTGCCACGTCCAGCCACACCTCCACCGCCATGCCCTCCCCCCAACATTTCCTACAGAAGAAGGAACATCTTCTGTGAGGCTATTTCTCCTGTCACCCCCTGACTTAGAGGACAGTGAGGTGCTCACTCACAGGAGGCCCATAGCCTGTTCATTGCACCCTGAAGTCTGGCATAACGTAGGGTGGCGCTGGCTATCGTAAGAAAAATTCTCCTCACTTACTTCGTACTTCTGCTCCGGGATGAAGCCGCGGTCTCGGAGGCCCATCAGGAGAGGAAATGGCTTTTTTATTGCACTTGCGATCTCCACCTTGTTCTCTTTGAAGAGCTTAAGAATGAACTCATAGAAAAACTGCTCCTCCGGGGTTTGGTCTTCTGGGTTCTGGTTCCCTGTGAACATCCTGAGAAGCAAAGACACGATATGAAAATACGACATAGAGTTTCCAAGAGGCTTGTGGTGCCTGGGAGACATTAGACACAAAAGATAGTCAAGGGAGAGCCAACACGTTATAAAGTAGTGTTCTCGTGAAAGGACCAGGGTGAATGGAATTTATTTACTTAGAGAGTAAAAGAGGGCAATAGAAGAAGACACTTAGCTTCAGGAAGACGTGTACCTAGCAGTCAAAGAGTTTACTGTGTGGGACTCCAACTACTGAAAAAGGCTTTTACCTGAACTTTCTAGAGAAAACATTGAACTTAAAAGTATTACAATTTTTACAGGAATTGATATGATACTGCGATGGTGAATTTTAAGTGTCAACTTGGAGGGTGTTTGGGGATGAGATTAACATCTCAACTGGTGGACTCTGAGCATGTAGGCCCTCCATACTGTGGGTGGGCCTTATCTAATCAGTTGGAGGCCCAAATAGAACAAAAAGACAGACTTCTCCATGTAAAAAGGAATTCACTAATAGACTGCTTTCAGACTGG
Source organism: Paguma larvata (assembly GCA_030068075.1). Classification (NCBI taxonomy): domain Eukaryota; kingdom Metazoa; phylum Chordata; class Mammalia; order Carnivora; family Viverridae; genus Paguma; species Paguma larvata. Next base: position 8,965,981 of record CM057825.1, read on the forward strand.
CACCGCACCATTGGCTCTGCAGGGGTCCAACCTGCAGGCTCACGTGGCAGATTCCGGAATTGCCAGCATCTATATTCATGTGAGCTCATTCCTTATAATAAATCTCTCCTACACACACACACACACACACACACACACATGCATACACGTTTTGTCTTTTCTGTTTCTTCGGAGAACTCTGTCTAATACAGATTGTCTTTTAAATAAAAGTTTACGGGCAAAAAAAAAGCCAACTAAAATAATATTACCGAACCTATCACTGAACAGCAAGTTTTTTTTAAAACAAGGTATGCCTGTATTTGCATTTTTTTCATGTATCATTATATTTATGCTGTGTCCACAGTGATATTTTTAAGTCAAATCAGTGCATTTTAATTGCTGTGTAGTAATATTTTACATAAATAGAGACAATATTTATGTCACTATCCTTTACTTGTAAATATTTAGGTCTATTCCAATTTTTTGCCATCATGAGTAGTATTTTGGTAAACATCCTTGTTTATTGCTCCTTATGTGCGTGTAACAAGAACTTCTTTATTACCCGTACCTAGAAGTGAATTTGCCCAGTAATGGGTACACTACCTTCCAACTTCTAAGTTTCTAACGTCTTTTTCAAGACGATTTATCAGTTTCTTGTCCTGCCAGGATCACAAGAGTTTTTTCTCTGTATTTTTGTAAACCCTAAGGATTGTCATACTTCAAACTATCAGTCAATATGGGTGTAAAGTCCATTGAATTTTGTTTTTGTCTATATTAGGAAGTATTTTCTGCCGTTAGAAGAACACATATAGCACATAAGATCTGGCATCGAAGCAGGAAATTTCTCTTGAACTCTGCCCCAGGGTTCTTTCCCTTTCCCCTATTCTGTCTGGTGTGTTTCTTGAGGTTCCCACCATATATTATATAATTAAAATCCCTGACTTCGATGAAACCATGCAAGTGATGCTATTCTGCCACAGAATGTCGTGTAAGCAGAATACTAATTGAATATTCTCTGCCGAGAAAAAGCCTGCTCTTTTTCAAAAACAGCTTGGTTGTCGCCTCTGAAAACTCTTCCTCACATTCTCCTACCTAACATGTTCTGTTGTCTGTTTGCCTCTGTTAGACAGAACAAGATCATTCTTGGTTATTCCACATTGTTTGCCGACCCCACTGGGTGGGGGTATTATAAACAGGGAAGGTGAGGTCTAGTTTCGAAAAAGCACGTTCGATTTGCGCATTTCATAATGAACATTCCCAACGTCAAGGGCAGGGTCTGGATACAGGTGGTTGGCAACAGATCCTGGTTTGCTACTTGCTCTAACCTTGGCCAACTTTCTGAGATTCCGTTGCCTGAACGGAAGTAGTAATATATCTATTTACAGGATTAGGGGAAGCTTGAATAAGATGTGTTGCGTTGAGTGTGTACAGCAAGCGAACAGCAAGTCTTCTTAGCTAACAACAACCGGAAGAAATCTCAAGGAAGACATAAGAGAGGTAGACTTCTCCATCCCACAGAGACAGGAATGGATGATATTCCACATAATAAAATTAGCTCGAAGACACTCATCTCTATGGTACAGTTTCAATTAACAATAGTCACAGGAATATGTGTTTTTCTCCTGTTGAATATAGAGACTTGTGTGTATCTTCAAAGCAAGGACTCATCGCTCTGAATCTAAACTTGCCCATGTAAGTGTTATCCATACTCAGAGACCTGTAAGGGGTCACCTGGGTTGCTCAGTCGGTTAAGCGCCTGACTTCGGCTCAGGTCATGATCTCGCGGTTCGTGAGTTCGAGCCCCGCGTCAGGCTCTCTGCTGTCAATGCAGAGCCTGCTACAGAACCTCTGTCTCCCTCACTCTACTCCTCCTCTAGCCTCTCTCTGTCTCTCAAAAAGAAATAAACATTAAAAAAACAAAATAAAAAAAAAGAGAGACCTGTAAGACTCCTGCATTTCAAACATTATGGCCATGCCAAGGAAAAGTAATTTTTTTAATGTTTTTCTTTAAGTTTATTTATTTATTTTTGAGAGGGGGAGGGACAGAGAGAGAGAGAGGGAGACAGAAAGAATTCCAAGCAGGCTCCGTACTGCCAGGGAGCACAGAGGCCCAGGCGGGGGCTCAAACCCATGAAACCGTGAGATCATGACTTGAGCAGAAACCAAGTGTCAGAGGCTTAGCTGGCTGGGCCGCCCAGATGACCCATAGTGTTTAAACTTAAAAAGCTTTGTAATTCTGATTCTTACTTGAGAAATGGTTCCCCTGCTGATGATGTCTTGAAAGGCTTCTCAGTAATTCTAAAAGGTGTAAACACTTGGAAGACTTTTTTATTCCCACTATTAGAGTGTCATTGGGACCTGCCATTACAAGGATGCATTGGAATAGAATGAAACCCATTCCTTCACTGCATGTCTTTAAAAAAGAAAAAGACAGGGCCGCCTGGGGGGCTCAGTCAGTTAAGCAGTTGAGTGCAGACTCCTGATTTTGGTTCAGGTCATGATCTCAAGATAGAATCCCCGCATCTCTCTTTCTCTTCCTCTGGCCTTCCCTGGCTCGCTCTCGCTCTCTCTCTCTCTCTCTCTCTCTCTCTCTCTCTCTCCAAAACACACACACACACACACACACACACAAAAGACAACAACTTCTGGTTAAAGATAGTTGACGGAAGACGAGCGTTTCGCTCCCCTCCGACTAGAGGGTTCCCTAAAGTGAGAGTAACAGAAGTAGAGACAGGACGATTGAGGGAAGAGATATTGAAACCAAAGTCTAAAAGAGACAAAGAGGCATGAGCGCTAACTGCTGTTGCTTTCGGAAGACTATCTCAGAGGGTGTCCTGCAGCCCTGAGAACAGCGGGCCTGGGAGGGAGGTGCCAGCACCAACCAGCAGGATTTCTTGAAAGGCAAAACACTAAATGATCTGCCCCCAGCTCCTTTCTGACCCGCATCCAGGCAAGAGAATAGAGGCTCCTTCTTAAGAAAACTGTAGATGCCTCAGGAAAAAGAGGCCTTCAGCCTCAGGCATCTGGGATTCCCATAGCCAAGGCCACAGGTTACCAGGCGGCTCTCCTGAAACGGAATTCTAAGCTACCTCTTCAGTGCCTGGCCCTCAGGTAGGAACAAACAACAGGCCACACGCACTGGCCCAAACCTACCTCAGGACAGAAGAGAACCAAGATGAGCAAAGAAAAAAATCACCCCGGCGTAAATAGAAATAGTGCCAGGAACGGAAGAGAGTTTCCAAAACAACAAGTAGTGTTGTTCGGATGGGAGAAGACGTCGTGCCCACGACGCCATCAAGAAAAGATCAGAAAATAAGACAGCGGGCCTGGAAACTTAAAAGGAGAGCTAAACTTGGGGCGCTAGGGTGGCTCAGTCGGTTAAGCATCCAACTTTGGCTCAGGTCATGATCTCACGGTAGGTGGGTTCAAGCCTCGCATTGGGCTCTGTGCTGACAGCTCAGAGCCTGGAGCCTGCTTCAGATCCTGTGTCTCCCTCTCTCTCTCTCTGCCCCTCTGCTCATGCTCTCTCTCTCAAAAATGAATAAACATTAAAAAAAATTTTTAAATAAATAAAATGATAGCTAAAATGAAAGAAAGAAAGAAAAAAGCCTAGCTAAAACGGTTGTAAAAAGAGGAGAGAATTTCCCCAGAACATTGCTGGCAAAAACTCTAAAAGGGGAAAAAAAACCACCTAAATTTGAAACTCTAAATGTCAGTTATGCAAATCTATAGACTCAGAGGTGAAAGGAAATGACTCAAAAATACATGCGATTCATGTGTGAAGGCAAGAGACTTGTGCACGGTCCCCTGCGGCGAACAGAGCATAATGTATACCTGAAACTAATGTAACACTGTGGGCCAACTATACTTCAGATAAAAAACAAATAGCCACGTAAGGGCTCAGGAGATACTGCGACGCCGCACCATCTCCGTTGGTCACCCAGTCTTCAATGCTCTTGCTCCTCACCTCCGAGCAAAGGTGAGACCGCGTCTCACCGCCTCCTTGGACTGATGGGGATCACTCTGGCAGAATTCAAAGCCAGCCCCTGATCAGCCAGACTCACCGTTCCTCTGTTACAGTGGCTGTCATTGCAGTCACAGACAGAGTCCCAAATGAGGGTTCCCTGTCACAGAGGGGAGGGACCCACTAAGATTTCGGAATTGTGTGTTCCAGTAGAATAATCAAGTCTGTTCTTACTGACGCAGTCTCTCTAGGACAAATTATTCGATGACACGCTACAGTGAGAGAACCGAGAAATTAACACCAGCCAAGTTTTGTTATAAAAGAAATGGAAGATAGCACTCAAACCCGTTAAAATACTGATGTCTAAAAACCACAAATTTTCTTTGAAAACAAAAGCTCGTCTTAAAAATTACTTTAAGTTTATTTATTTATTTTGAGAGAGAGAGACAGAGCATATACAGGGGAGGCGCTGAGAGAGGGGGAGAGAGAGAGAATGCCGAGCAGGCTCCGTGCTGTCAGCAAAGAGCCCAAATGGGGCTCAATCTCATGAACCATGAGATCATGATCTGAGTTGAAGTGAAAAGTCGGACGCTTAACTGACTGAGCCCCCCTAGTGCCCCTCAAAAATTATTTTAAAATAGTGATTCTTGGGGGTGTCTGGGTGGCTCAGTCAGCTGAATGTGTGACTTCGGCTCAGGTCATGATCTCACAGTCTGTGAGTTCAAGCCCCACGGCAGGCTCTGTGCGGACGGCTCAGAGCCTGGAGCCTGCTTCGGATTCTGTGTCTCCCTCTCTCTCTGCCCCTCCCCCATATCTCTCTCAAAAATAAATAAACATTAAAAAAATTAAAATAGCGATTCTTAAAGTATGTTCCAGGGACCCCTGGGATTGTTAAGATCCTTTCAGGGACGACCAAGGTAAAAACTGTTTTCATAATAATACTAAAATGCTATTTACCCTTTTTCTCTCTCATTCTGTCATACGTGTAGAGTAGAATTTCCCAGAGGATAGAAGTTCTGTGGGGTCGCAACAGGTTGAATGCAGAAGCAGATAGAATCCAGCTCTCTTCTCCTGAACCAGTTGTTAAGGAGATGTGTGAAAATATAAAGCATTGCTACTCTTCTTACTAATGTACTTATTTTAGAAAACGCAGGTATTTTTCATCAACTACGTCATTTATGTTAGCCGGCAATTGAGCTCATTATTATTTTTTTATGAGCAGATAAATATTTAAGTGTTCAAAGTTTTAATTCCTCATATGGTAAATATCGATGGATGTCATTTATAGGAACAAAAATGAGCTTTTGGGGGTCTCAATAATTTCCTATTCTAAATTGATGCAAGGGGTAGCTCTTTGTTCAAGGTAATAACAGCATCTATGTGATGAGAGCATACGGATAAGTGAAATGACTGACAGCAATATTAATAAGGACAGGAGGGAGGAGTGTGGACATTCTGTTTTAGGATGCATGCATCACCCATGAAGCAGTAGAGTGTGATTTGAAGAAATGGATATGACAAAAATTAACGTTATTAAGCAAAGTATAAATAAATAAATAACAGATATGACTAGCTGCAAATATATATTACAACCTCTAGGGAAACCACTACAAATGTTTTTTGTACACTACATATGAAGCATGATTCATATGCTAGGAGAGAAGAGAAAATGGGGTAATAACATATTCAATGGAAACCATAAAAGGAAGGGAAAAAAGGGAAGAAAAAGTAGAAACAAGGACAAGTACAATGAGTAGAAAATAGTTGCAAACACGGTAGGTATTAATCTAACTACATGAATACTCTAAATGTGAATGACCGTAATACAATTAAAAGACAGAAATCAACAGAGTGATAAAAACCAAAAAGAAAAAAAAAAGAAAAAAACACAATTGTATGTTGTCTATAAGAAAGCCACCTGAAACAGAAAAACACAGATTCAAAGTGAAGGGATGGAGAAAGATATGTTGTCAACAGCATTATCAAAGGAAAGTTGCAGTAGCTGTGTTAATTTCAGACAAAGCAGACTTTAGAACAAGGAAAATTGTCAGGGGTGAAGAGGAGCATTACGTAGTGATAAAGGGGTCAGTTTCTCTAGGAAGACACAGCAATTCTTAATGTGCAAGGAACAAAGTAGCATCGAAGTACAGGATACAAAAACTGTTAGACCTACCAGGAGAAATAGACAAACCCACTACTATTGTTGGAGTCGTCAATACCCCTATTTTAGTAATTGGCAAATCAAGCAGGCAGGAAATCAGTAGGCATATAGTTGACCTGAACAGTATCATTAATCAATCTAATCTAATTGACATTGATGGAATATTCCATTCAACAACAACAAAATACACATACCCCTCAAGCTCACATGGAATATTTACCAAAATATGCCATGTTCTGGGATGTAAAACACACCCTAACAAGTTTAAAAGCATAGAAATCATTTAAAAATATGTTCTCAGACCACAATGAAATCAAAGTAGAAATAACAGCTAGAAGATCCTCCAAATACTTGGAATTAAAGAACACACTTCTAGGATGAAAGAAGAAATCTCAAGGGAAATTGTAAAATATTTTGAGCTAGATGGAAATGAAAACAGAGCTTATTAAAATTTGGGATGTAGCAAAAGCAATGTTCACAGGGAAATGAATGTACACATTAGACAAGAAGAGAGATCTAAATAAATAAATTTCCACCTGTGGAAACAACAGAAAAATAGAGAAATTGAAACCTAATGCAAGCAAAAAATAAACAAATCATAAAAGAGTGGAAAGCAATGAAACCGAAATCAGGAAAACATCTAAGAGAATCCATAAAGTCAAAAGCTGATGTTTTAGGAAAATCAATAAAATCAACAAACCTCTAACAAGGCTAGCAAAAGAAAAAGAGAGAAGACAGAAATTAGTAGTATCGGAGAGGAAAGAGGGGTTCATAACTGTTAATCCCACGGACACGAAAAAGATAGCAGAGAAATAATACTAAGGAAAACTCCAGGACGAAGAATTTGATAGAAGGTGAAACAGACAAATTTCTTAAGAGTTCACACAAGGAGGGGCAATCATCTGAACAGGCCTGTATCTATGAAAAGAATTGAGCCAATAATTAAGAGACCTCCAAAGAAGAAAGCAGCAGGCCCAGGGGTATCACAAATGCATCCTACAAAATGTTTAAAGAAAAAATGATACCCATTCTCCACCGTATCTTCTAGAAAATAGGAAAAGAGGCAGCGCCTCCCAGCTCATTCTATGAGGTCGGCGTTACCTCCCCCTCACTTCGCAGCGTCTTCCTTTTCCTACCTGGAGGCCAAGGACTGGCTGGATCTCTTGGGAACAGGTGGACGAGCGGCTGTGGGCTGGGTGCTGGTGCGGGTGCTGAGGAGCGGCCCGGTTGTTCCGCAGCTGCTGGTCACAACGCTGATGCCTTCTTGGGTCCCTGGCCAGCTCCGGAGCCTGGGGTAGAGGGGTTTCCATACACTTTTACATTGCTTCACGAACGTATTGATGTATTTGTCTTGTATTTTAAAAACACAAATTCCCTCCTTCCCTAGTCAAATACGTAACATCCCAGCACAGACAGAGCAACGCCTCACCCGCCACGTGGTTGCATTTGTCAGGGTTGGGTCTGCTTTCACTTCCCCTAACTCGTTCGTGTTCAGAGGCCCCGCACAGATGTGCTCTGGGCGAAACTGGCCCCCTGCTAGCCAGAAATCAGAAGTTGGACAATATACATTCAATTTCAATGTTAATTTTTCCGAAAGGCACTGTTCTGGGCAGAGCTGTCTTTTGGAGTTTGGGGTCAGGATAGAGGAGGCGTGGGGGAAATGAGAGGGTTTCTAGAAGGTGATATGAGTGGGCCTCAAGTTCCCCCCTCCCCCCCGCCCCGCGGGAGTCTCCCCAGGGAGCCAATCCACTGCGATTTAAGAAATCTGATTTCCTCCGGGCATGTGTAGGATGGAACTGGAGGGTATCATGCTAAGTGAAATAAGTCAGTCAGAGACAGACAGATACATGTTTCCACACATAGGTGGATTTTGAGAGACCTAGCAGAAAACCATGGGGGAGGGGAAGAGAGGAAATAAAAAGCCACAGAGAGGGAGGGAGGCAAAACATAAGAAACTCTCAAATACTAAGAACAAACTGAGGGTTGAGGGGGATATGGGAGGGGGGGAAAGAGGGTGATGGGTACCGAGGAGGGCACTTGTTGGGGTGAGCACTGGATGTTGTATGGAAACCAATTTGACAATAAATTGATTTAAAAAAAAAAAGTTAAAAAAAAAAAGAAATCTGATTTCCTCATATTTCTTTAAAAGCAATCTCATTCCGTCATATACCTGTGGAAAGGCTGGAAAGACAGAAACAACACATGTAGGTGCTGACCTTCCTGGAGACGGGGAACCAGGACAGGAGGTGGGGACTAATCTGCAATTGAGCTGGCTGCCCCTACCGGCCATCTTCCACTGCCAGCCCCACTGGGCCGTGGCACTGGCCTGGGACCAACCTTGAGGAGACATTCACTGCCTTTGTGCCTTCCCGGAGCTCTGAGGAGCTCCAATCAATCCAAACGATTGATCTGTCCGGGGTGTGGCACCCAAAGAGTGAAGGTGAAGTCGCTGAAGAGTGTGAGGTGGCTGCACCAACACCACATCCCCTTCCGCCCTGACTCTGAGGCAGTTCTCAGCCCCAAGAGGAGGAGCAGGGCCAGCTCGGTGTCCACGGGAGACGGGCTACTGTTCACCCAAAGGAAAGAGAGCAGAAAGGTCTGTTTCACTCAAATGGATCCAGGTTGTTTCAGGGCGAGGGGGCATAGCGTATGTGGGCAGGAAGTGAACGCCACGTCTGCCCCTGCCTCTCTGCTAAGGGAGGTCGTGAGAAGGAAGGAAAGTCAGACATTCCACATCGTCGCTCAGGCCGGTGGACTGGCCGGGCACAGTACTCGGCCTGGACTGGACACCGGGTTGGAGAAAGGCAAAATGCTTGGCATTATAAGGCAGGGAAGATGTTCCTCAAATTTCTGGAAAGCAGTCAGACGCCAGAGAAAACTCCGCACTCATGCAACCAGACGGGAAGCGCCAAGGTTGGGCCGAGATGCCTGGTGTGTGACTCGAGTTTCTTGAATAAATGACACGTGACAAATGCAGCCACGGTCGATTAGAAAAAAAATTGAGCTTCAACTAGTCACTGAAATCTCGAGGAGACAGACAGGCTTCCTTTGGGATGGGGAAAGGGTTTGGAACTGATGTTACCTGGATCTTAAAAGGACAACGTGACGCTAGCTACCAAGTGCATTTGTTTTTCGGGTTTTTTGTTTTGATTTTTTTTAATGGTCATTTTTTGAGAGACAGAGAGACACACAGAGTGTGAGCAGGGGAGGGGCAGAGAGAGAGGGAGGCACAGAATCTGAAGCAGGCTCCAGGGTCCAAGCTCCAAGCCGTCAGCACAGAGCCCAACATTGGGCTCAAACCCACAAACCGTGAGATCATGACCTGAGCCAAAGTCAGACGCTTAACCAACTGAGCCACCCAGGCGCCCCGCTACCAAGTACATTTGTACATTTATGTCTGCACATAATTTTTTCATCGATAGCCGGCCCTCATTCTGTAAAGGATTTGAAGCAACTTACAAAAACACACTATATCAGCATAAGGTTGGAAGAAAAAGAGACGGGAGCAAAGCGCAAATAAACAAAACTGGAGGACGGGAAATCAGGCAGGACAGATGAATGGGAGCCAGGGCAAAGAACAGAGGGACAGAAATTTCTACCTTCCTGACCACTTGTGTTCTTTCTTTCCTCCAAAGAGGAGAACATCAATCTGGCTGGGACAGATTCCAGATTCCGGGATACTGATGAGAGCATCTTGACCAGTGGGTGGGGTCCGTGTGCCTACCAGGTGCCACACACACATGGACTGCCTGCCACCACTCCCTGCCCACTCTTTCTCTCTCCCTCTCTCACTTTGTGCGGCAAAGGGGCTGTTAAGCCGAGCCTCTGTTGGGCATGGCTGTCCTCTGCTCTTGGCCCCCCATGGGGCACCGTGGCCCAGATGAAGCCAGACACAGACTACAAGGGCCTGCTCTGGTGTCTCCTCCCTCTCCTCTTCCTGCCCTTAAGCAACAGGAAGACCCAGGCCGCCACTCAGCCGGGCAATGACATAAATGTACCAGCTTCCTTTGCTTCTAAGCACAAGGTCTTTGATGTTCCTCAGGGGTACTTCTGTTAAGTTCACCAGAAAGGCCTAGTTTGCAATATCATGCATCAACCCAGGTAACAATAGGCTGGAATTTCAGCTTGCATTTGCCACTGTCTGGTTTTTTCTCTATACTGGCTAGAGAATCAATCTCTCTGGATAACGTATCCTGGACCAAGACCGTCTATGCCAATCAGACAATCCCTGGTTCCTAACACAGGGGTAGAGTGGTTTTCTTTTTCTTCCATATGACCTGCGGGATGAGCAGATTCTGGCTTCCCTCCTTTCTCTGTTTTCCCACCCAGATTTAGGCCAAGTAAGTGGTAACCCCTGAAGCGAAGGCAATGCTTTCTTTTTACCGGAAAAATTCCTCTCCATTTTGCGAAATGTGCTAAGATCTCACACGTGGAATCAGGGAGTGACTTGTAGACTCCTGATCACAATCCAGTGCTAGAAGTTAATCTGCTACCTTGCCCCTGCTTGCCAAAGCCTACCAAACCCCCATCTTTGAACGCTAATGGGATGTCCATTACTTTTATGTCCAGCTAGGTCGGACAACCCAATCTCAGATTGATCATATTTCTGTGAAGTTTCATTGCGCACAGTTCATTCTCTGATACCAACTTGTAAGCAGCTGGAGTTTTGGGGTATGAGTGATCAAAATTGACGCTGGCTAACTTGGGCAGAAAATCGATTTCTTAGAAGTGTGTCAGGTAACTCCCAGAATTTACAAGAAGGCTGAAGACTGGGATAAGAAAATAAGCAGTCTGGGCAGTAAGATCCGCGGCCCAGGTCATTCCGCGGACCTCAAGTTCATGGTGTGTGTGGGCATTGACCTGGCAAATGTGTTCTTTCCATTCTGGTTAGAAAAGGAGGATCAGAAAGACTTGTAGTTCCTGCACGACAGATAAGAACACTCATGCGCAGTTTTGTCTTGGGGTTATATTAACTCACCTGCCCCTCATCATAATACAATCCAAAGAGATCTGAGTTACCTGGACATCCCATAGAACATCACACTGATCGGTTACATCGGTGACATCATGGTGATCGGACAGGATGAACAAGAGTTGGCCAGCACACCTGCGAAAGAGGAATAAATTACTGACCCTCAACAACAGAGGCGAATGTCAAAAGCATTATGATGACCCAAAGAAGCCACATACTGCATGTTTTCATTTATGTAAAACTTTGATACAAGCACAAAGAATCTGTAGTAATAGCAAGTGCATCAGTGGTTGGCCAATGCTGGGGTTGGGGAGGAGGTTATCTAGCTGCAAAGGGCACGTGGGAACTTTCTGGAATGATGGAAATGGTCTGCATCTTAATTGTAATTACGATTACATTTGTTAAACTCATCAACTTAAAGGTACACTTAAGACGAATGCATTTTATACCCCAATAAAATTGAGTTAAAAAAGAATTATACATGATTTTAGTAAATTTTCAGAACATATGTCACTAAATATAGGAGCTGACGTTTTCCCATTATTCCCATATTCTCAAGGATGTGTTGCTTAGATAGAAACGTATTTTATCTTATTTACATCTTCTTCTAGTCTAATCATCGGCATTATGTTTCCACTCCTTTGCCTAATCTATCTCTGGGCAGGCTAACGGAGGAGATCCTCGCTTGCAGGCTGGGATGCCCATGAAGGGGTTTTCCAGGGTAAGTGGAGGGCTTCAGGTAAATGAAGTGTGACATGAACTCCCCTCACTGCTCCTGTCGCTGCATTTCACAGTGCTGCTTGCCACCAAGGGCTGAGGCACCACAGCACCCTCCCCTCAGCTGTCTGCTTCGTGTTTTTTCCTGTGTCTCCCTCCGCTGCCATGGGCTTCCTGTGGCTCCCAAACCTCTGTCATCCTTACGGTGGTGACCTACCATCACCGGGGCTGGGCCTGCTAATCTAGAATGTGCTCTCGTAGAGTACGCTGTGCTGGCGCCTCCACAGCAAACAGGTAAGCCTTGGTTTCAAGGCTTCTGAGACCCCAGAGCAGCTTTTCCCATCCTTTTTTCTGAGGAGATTTTGGGTGTCCTGGTAAGGGCAGCCCATGGGTTGAATATATTTGAGAATTATTGATTCAAATAAAGTTAAACAAATTATATGTTACAGGGTCTCTCACAGAACCTATGTGCCAATGTACATAAGGCATCTTTAGAGACGTGTGCGGAGGGAATATCTTGCCTTCCCTGAAGTGGCTGTTCTAGAATCTTCTCCTGACCCTGGCTCTGCCTCAGACCTGACTTCCTCATGCTCCCAGCGCCCAAATGCCTGCCCGCCCCCAGCCAATTTCCTGCCCAGAGGTCCCCCTAGCGCTACGTGATTTCAGTTCATATTCAGGTTCCCTTATCTCAACTTTCTTAGGCGATAATTTTGTCCTGACAAATTACAGGCATTTCCAAGTCGCCTCCCCTCCCCTCTGGGTTTTATTTGTTTTTTAAAGTTTGATGATTTCTAGTAAATTCATTCAGCTGTGTTACCAGCACCACGATTCAGTGTGGGAATATTTTCATCACCCCAAAGTACAGGAGGGACACAAATCCTGGGGAAATAGAAGTGGGTGGGGGAGCACACAGATGGTGGATTCCCAGCTCCTGACCGTGGGTCCTGGGGCTGGGCCCCGATGCCTCCTCCCCTCTGGACACCCCTTGCCAGGACCCCCCATGGCAGCAGCACCCCCCCCCACCGCTTCCCCGCAATGTCCCGGGAACCTCACAAGTGTCCGGACGGAGATGGAGAGAGGCAGCAGGCACTGCCTCCAGCTTCCTGCACGATCGGCTCCAAACACTTTCACTTTTCTTTTCTCCGGAAGCCTGGCCCCCACTGCATGTGGCAAAGCAGACTTCCTGCTTCACCCACTGGAGTCTCCCTGCCGTTCTCTCCGCCTTCCAAGGGCCATCCCTGCTCCAGCCCCTGGACCCGGAAAGGGGTAGGAGCAGACGAAAACCCAGCATCCAGGTGGGTTTTTGTCTCGGCTGTTTTATTCTTCATTTGTGGTGATTGGCCTCTGATAGTTAATTTCCTGACAGCAGCTACAGAGTTGAACTCAGCTATTTTAAACTGTGAGGGTCTCTCCTTGTAAAATATTGTCTTCCAAAGATAGAGAGGTATGTGGGATTTAAGCAGAGACTGTGGAAAAGGGGGGCAGACGTGGGAGCGGGAGGGGGGAGCAGGAACACAGCTCAACTCTTTTTTCCCCGAAATTCTAGCCCGTAGTTGTGGACGAAACCAAGATTTGCTCCCTACCCTCCTCCTCTGCGCTCTGTTGATTCTGCGCTCAGCCCCAAACGGCCAGCTTATCTATTATCCACGGTGCAAGTGACCAGACGTACTTGGCGGAAAAAAGAAAATAAGGAGCAAACACTTAATTTCCTCTCTAGTGTTTCATGAACATTTTATACATTTTCCTTAAGCACGTTTACGATTGTTTCCTTGAAGTGCATTCCTAGAGAGGGAACTTGGGACTCAAGGGAATACATATTTTAGGGCGCTTGACCCTGACTGCTAACTTAGTCTCCAGAACAGCTGGATCTGTTTACATTTGCACTGGGAGCGTCTGTGGTTCTTGCTGTTAGTCTTTATGTTGGGCAGTCTGATAGTCAAACGTTATTAAATCGTCTTCTTTTGCACTCTTTCAGCTACTAGTGAATTGCCATGCTTTTTATATATTTATCACACATTTGACTGAATTGCCTATTTATGTCTTTTGCTTTTTTTTCTGCGTGAATGTTTGTCTTCTGCTTAACCATTTTTTTTTAATGTTTATTTATTTTTGAGAGAGAGACAGACAGAGTGCGAGCAGGGGAGAGGCAGAGAAAGAGAAGGAGATATAGAATCCAAAGCAGCTCCAGGCTCTGAGCCATCGACACAGAGTCCGACGCGGGGCTCGAACCCACAAGGGTGAGATCATGACCTGAGCCGAAGTCGGATGCCTAACCGACTGAACCACCCAGGTGCCCCTGCTTAACCAATTTTAAGACTCCCTTACATATTAAAATCTGAACACTCCCATATGAGGCCCGATATCATGCACTAGCTTTAGCGGGGCTTTAGTCAGATAAGCTTGGCTTTGCCACCTTGAGCTATTTCCTTAACCTCTCTGTGCCTTGGTCTCACTCTTGAGAACCATAACAGATGAAGAATAAGGAACCTGGTGGATGTTATGATCTGAATGCTGTTATATAATTAATCATCCTAAATGTAACCTCAGGGCCACTTCCTCTTCTTACCACGTGCCCATTCTGGATTTCTCTGGCTCTGAGCTTCTCTTTGCAATATTCTTCCCCATGTCATGGATTCTATCCATATATTAGACTTCTCTTCCACCTGTCCCCAATCTTCCGGGGTTTCTTCACTATTAGAGACCCCCAATAGCATCTTTTCTTTTCCAGCACTGTTATGGATTGCTCTACTCTTGTAATATGTTTTTTTCTGTTTCCTGTCAGACTTAAACGATTTTAGATTGAGGAGAGAGAACAGAGCTGCTCAATCTCCTACTGGGATTAATCCTGGAAACAGTCACTTTTACAGCTCAGTTTTCTATTAAACACAAAATGAAGTAGGAAAAACAAGATCTCTATTTTATTTTAAAAAAAAATTTCTGGGTGATTGAATTTTTTGTTAGTACTTCCCTTCTCTTGATAATTTGTCGGGAATGTCATCTGTAAGTTTTCTGTCTCTAATAACCTATTGATATTTTCTCATGGCCTGTCCACGGCTAATTTTTATCAATGTCGCCTGGGCATCGAAAGGCACATGTCTGTTCTGAGACATGAAATTGATACCCATAGTAAATCTGTTAAGTTGCCTTTACTAATCGTGTCTTATACCTCCTTCATATCTGTTTATGTTTGGCCTATTCGTGTGTCGAAGGTTGTAGGTGGTTTACTAAAGTTTCTAAATATTATCAGGTTTCCATCTTTCTACTCACCGTTGGGTGGCCCCTCTTACGTGAGCTTTGCTAGTGTCTGCCTTAAGCTGCATTTCAGGCAACCTTAGCTCGGTCTATGTAGCCAGAGACTACCGTACTTCTGACCGTAAACCTAGAAGCAGAATGTCGGAATTTGTTCACCTCTACCACTTCCAAGTTGTGCGATTTAGAGCAAGTTTGTAAAACATCTCTATGTCTCAGTGTCCTTCACAATATAATGGGTGCAATCATAGGAACCATCTTGCAATCATAGGAACTATTTGTGAAGATCCAATAAGTTACTGCATGTGAAACCTTTATAACAAAGTTGAGCACATAGGAAATATTCAATAAATATTAGCTATTTTTATCGGGTTTTTTTTTAGCTTATTTTTTGAGTGAGAGAGAGCAGGGGAAGGGCGGAGAGAGAGAGAGAATCCCAAGCAGGCTCCACACGGTCAGCGTAGAGCCCGACATGGGGCTCAAACTCTCAAACTGTGAGATCATGACCTGAGCCAAAATCAAGAGTTGGACACTTAACTGACATGAGCCACCCAGGTGCCCCATAAGCTATTTTTAATATCTGTCTCATATTTACCAACACCCCGTTAGGACTTTGGCAACCTATTGTTGGTTGATTTCAGCCTCCATTGTCACTGGACGTTGTCATTGCCTCTTACACCCACGAGCCTTTGAGGCAGACTGCTACGGGATGACTTTGGTCTGAAGATGCCCACTGAGCACAAAGAGGAGCTCCCCCCGTTCCCAAGGTCTTTCCTCTCTTCTCGTGCCTCTTCCTTAGGTTGTTCGCCATGACCAGGGCCTTAGAAGAGACTCTACTCCAGCACTTCATATACCAGAAGCTGGAGATTGCCTATGCAATACACAAGCCATTTCCCTTCCTCGAAGGCCTCCGAGACAACTCCTTCATCACTGAGACAATGTACAGGGTGAGTCCTGCTGACTGCATTTCCATGGCAGCCCAGCCGCCACCAAGAATGCTCAATTACTGAAGCTTCGAACCACAAATCCTTAGAGCTTGGAAGGTCTAGTCCAAAATATTCATTATCAGGGAAAGACGGGGTCACTGGGGCAGCCATACAAATGACATCACCCCAGGTATTGTAAAACAAGAGAAATTTATTCTCTCACCATTTTGGAAGCCAGAAGTACAAAATCAAGGTGTTGGCCGCATTGATTCCTTCTGGAGGCTCCAAGGGAGAGTCTGTTCCCTGACACTCTTACCTTCTGGTAGTACCAGAAATCCTTGTAGAAACCTCACTTTCAATCTCTGTTTCGATCTCTCCATCAATCTCTCCATCAGCTTTTCCTTCCCTCATCTTTTCTTCTTCTCTTCTCTTCTAAGGACATTTGTTATTAGGAGTTAGAGCCCACCCTAATCCAGGGTAATCTCATCTCAAATCCTAATTTAATTACATCTGCAAAGGCCCTTTTTCCAAAACAGATAACTTTCACAGGTTTCGAATGGACGCATCTTTTTGGAGGCGTGGCACCATTTGACCCACTAAGGGCACCCTCCCAATTCTTAAGAGCTTGTTGTACGCAGTCCACTCAGACTTGAAACAAAGCAGGCATTGGAAGATATGGCTATCTGGACAAAAGTGGCATTCTTTTCATGATTTTTGTGTTTCCATGCCTTCCCTGATCCTACGGCTCAGGGAAGGGCGGCAGTAGCTGAACAATCTTCTCCTGGGTTTGACCTGGTTGACTCCAACCCCTCTTCAGGTCATAGCCCAGGGTCACTCTTAAGAGAGGATTCCTTAACCCACTCAACTAATTGATTTCTCATAGAAATCTATGCTCTCGCTTCAGAACACTTCTCTCAATAGCTACTGGGCATTTCTTTAATTTGGCCAACCTCTCAGGAAGAGCAGTTCTCTGGATGATTTCCCTGTGGCTAGAACCCATTCAGGCCATCACAAGTCCAAGGGAGGGGGGGTGCCGACAAGCAATCAACGGAATTTCCACTTGTGACCTGACTAATTGCTCCACTGCTACGAAGTTCTGCCCAGAGCCTTAGAACCATAGTTACACAGTAGCAGCCTTTGACTACCCTTCCCTAAAATTTCTCTCTTCCCTCAAAGGTACCTAAAATAAAGTTCACAAAGCAGACTTATTTCAAAGATGGCTAAGCTATTTATTCCTATAACCAACCATCCAAATATAGGTGAAGTTGTGAAAGTAAATATACGGAACTGTGATTCTCTGCCTCACAGTCTGACTATATGGTCGTGTTAAATTCCTTCTTCAGAGAACGAAATACTACTCTCAAACTTTAGAAACCCACAAATGTAAAATAAACTTCCCATTCCATTTTATAATCATTTATCGTAATCCTTGATTCCATTTTTTAAGGAATCCGTGGAAGCCTATAGAAACCAGGTCCCTGTACCCAGAGTGGTGTACAACATCCTCACCCACCTGGAGAAGACGTTTAATCTGCCGCTTCTGCAGATGTTGTTCAGCCGAATTAACCTGCGGGAATACCCGAACCTGACGACGATCCTCAAGAGCTTCAGAAGTGGTACGAGTCCTCTTGAAGATCTTTTGGGCGCTAGCAGCAGAGACCGGAAGCTGTTTTGCTCAAAGAGTGACTTGGCTTTCAGCTCGTGGAATGCGCACCTCAACTGCCCGGTTCTCTGGGGAGATAGGGAGCCTACTCTCTCGCGGTGCAGCAGGAAGAGCAGCTTCTGGCCGCAGTTGTCTAAGATGAATTTCTAGAGGACGCAAACATTTCTGTCTTACCTCTTCTATGAAGTGGGAGAAAGCTGTACAGTTTAGCACCCAGGACGGTCTCTACCGAATGCGTCACATGAGGGAAATGCAGTTACAGAGACTCAGTCTGGTAGAAGGATAAGGAGGGCCAGAGGGGAAGAGAAATGAATAGGGCTGGGTAATAAGTATCTCTTTTTTTTTCCTTTTTTTTTTTTTTTTTTTTGAGTACTTACTATGTACCAGGCATCATCCCAAGCACTGTATAGGGTTATCTCGTATCATCTTTAAAACAACCCTGTTACGTCATTATCATCCCCATCTGACATATGAAAAAAGTAGAGCTCAGAATAACTTTCCCCCGGTTACTTGTCTGTGAAGAGCAGAGCCAGCCGTCCTACTGGGTCTCCTAACTCCGGGGCCTGAACTCTCAAACCCTCTTCTAAACAAGTGCAAGGCACAGTGTAAAGCTGGAGGAGAGGGGCGAGGGAGCTGGAGACAGACAGAGGGGATAAGAAGGAAGGGGAAAGTTGAAGCACGCCGTGAGCGAGAAAGAGCTGGACAACTGCAGAGTAGGAGAAAGAGCGAGGACAGAGCAGGGAAGAAAGAAGCCAGGACAGGAGGGACAGGTGGCACCATCATTTTAAGCCTGAGGATAAACACTGTGGCCAAAGCACATGGCTCACTTCCCCGAGAACAACAGGAAGGGGACCAGCAGTTCACACTGCGTTGTGACGTTATTGTGAGTGCAGTCACCGCTGTTGACAGCAAGGGGTTCCTCCCCAAAAGGAGAAATGACACCTTGAGCTCAAGGGGCGGCAGGGCACAGGTGCACGTGAGCCTGTGCTCCCGGCAGCAGCCAGGCAATTTGGAGAGGCCTGGGTTCTCAGAGGCCACGCTAAGTCAGTCTGAGAGCCAGAGGCCCCAGACTCTGCTGTGCTACCGACCCGGCCAAGCTCGAGTGTCCTTCTGGATCTGTAACCCCATGCTCGTGGTCTGAGTCCCTCACCCAAACCCCAGCTTACTTTCCTTTTTCTGTTCACTGGTCGAGACCACTTAACTTCTGAAACAAATGATGGAGAAGAATCATAAGAGATACCTGGCCACGGAAGGAATAGTGCAGAAGGCCAAGGGCCTGGGGTATTGAGGATGGCCAGGATGTTTGGTGTGGCCCCTCCCGCGGTGCAAGGCAGGAAGGCACAGAAGCACAGTCTGCAGAAATGAGCAGGAACCAGAGTAGCCACAATGCACCAAGTGGAGGGATTTCTATTTTATCTTATTTGTTACAGGGAGGTGTAAGCATTTACTTATTAAAACAGGGACGTGTAATCAGAATATACCATTGTATCAGATAGTCTAAATTCTGAAACCAAAATTAAAGAAATGCTAAAGAATATTAAATCCCTGCAGACTAAGTCAAACTCAGCTTTTATGTGTGAAATGACTTTGGTCTTACCCCAGAGGTTGAATGCAGTTATACTTGTACTGAATGCCCCAAATCAATTGCACAGAATAGAATTGGGCCACAAGTGGATGATGCTAGTGACGAATCAGTTCTCACACCTAGGGGAGAGTGACCTATTCCACGCCCTCAACCCTTTGGAAGTCATGTGTGAGGAAATTCCCTTCCTCAAATAATTCTTTTTATTTTATTTCATTTTTAATGTTCCTATTTATTTATTTTATTTTTGAGAGAGAGAGAGCATGAGCAGGGAAGGGGCAGAGAGAGAGGGGGACAGAGGATCCAAATCGGGCTCTGTGCTGACAGCAGAGAGCCCGATGAAGGGCTCGAACTCACAAACCACAAGATCGTGACCTGAGCCAAAGTCAGAAGCTCAACCTACTGAGCCACCCAGGCGCCCCTCCTTTCCCCCAAATAATTTAGAATCCTCAGGGTGTTGATGTGTGCTCCTTCACCAATTCCAGTTGTCATTTCCTACGGAGGATGGAACAGAGCCGGGCCTACCCTCCTTGAAGCCCCAGCCAACTCAGCAGAAGAGAGCTCCCTCCAGACCCTGCCGTCACTGCCTCCACCCCAACACCGATCGCAGAGCCTCCTGCCCCGTACGCCCAGTGTCAGTCAGCCCAGCACATCCACCCGGCACAGCACTGAGATCCTGGGTGAACCATCCAGCCCTCCTGGTCCTGCTGTGGCCCTCCCCAGCGCCTCCCAGGAAGGAAGGACCACTCCAGGTGAGAAGCAGACTTTGTCCAACACCTGTGTATCCCAGCCTAGGGTACCTGCAGTCATATCTAGGATTCTGGGGTCCCACCCTTTTGTTAACCTGGTCCATCCCATGTTCCCACCTCCAAGCCCTTTCCAAGAAGGACAATGGGCACTTCCTGGGTAAAGCCAGGAGCCTGAACACCTGCTTCCCACCCCTGGGACAGCCCAACCCTCTGCCCTTGGGCCCTGATGCTTCTGTCCTGTGTGTTTTAAAACATTCACTCTCCTCCCTGACACTCTGTCCCCACACCCTGTAATGATTTTTCTCCTCTCTTCAACAGCCGATGACAATGTAACATCCCACATAAATGATGACGAAGACTCACAAGAGACACCCGGCACTCAGCCTGCCACTGTGCAAGGTAGCGTTGCTTAGGGCTGACTTAGTTGAGTTCAAGGTGGGTATGAGGGGCAAACATGCACCTGCCAACCTAGGGGCTTGTGGCAGGAGCTCAGGGAAAAAGAACTGAGTGTGACAAAAAAAAAAAAAAAAAAGAAAAGAAAGAAACAGGGCGACTGATGCCCCAACTCAGTCCTGGACCCCTTGTCAGAGATGCCTCCACAACCAGTGTGACGCTGTGATGTCCAACCAGGAACAGAGTTCCTAAATGACATGGGCCTTGAGCAGTCCACCCCTCTGTGACCCTCACTCAATCGCTCGGCCTCTGATTACAGGAACCTTTCAGTTTCAACCATATTCATTTTTATACGGCTTGGATTCTAAGAGTAATGTTATTGAAATTATTATAAAAGATGATAAAACATTTAAAGATCTGCTGGACCTGATTTAGCTTCCAAAATTGGTTCTAATCTCCACCAGCCCTCATTATGAAGGACTTTGATTACAGTAAATATAACCATGGAGTACTATTGGGTACTGCCAAACATGGTATCACGGATTCTGAGCTCTCCAATACTGAGAATCGAGGGCTCTCTTTGGTTCAAATGTTTCCTTCACTACTCTAATGCATACCATCCAGAGAAGGTTAACATAATCATGAAGCCAATAACAATGGAAGATTCCATCTGCTACATCAGCAAAAGAAAGAAATAATTAAATTTTTCATTTAGTAAGTAGTGAATCACTATATTGTACACCTAAAACTAATATAACATTGTATGCTAACTGCACTAGAATTAAATTTTTTAATAATAAAATAGAAAAAAATTAGTAAGTAGCTAATTGATTGTTGACTCCCCCCTCTTTGCCGCCCTTGCTGGACCTTGGTGTTCCGTTGGCCCCACCATGTTTACTAGCTGGAATAGATTGTTTTTGTTCCTCCTTCCTCTGGTCCCTGGTCCCTGGTCCCTGGTCCTTGGATCTGAAATGCATCTTCTTCCTCTGCTCAATGTGCAGTAACAACTCAAGCCCCCAAATAAAAGATACGGAAATGCTCAAGAGATGACCCATCCTCCCTCAGGCCAGGTAATGTTGATGTGGACAACTTTAGCTTGCCTTACTTTTCATGTCTATCAAGAGGTGAGGCCGTTTGGATCTTCTTGAGACAGGGCTCTCCTTGCCGCTCTCGGCCGCCATCTTGACCCAGCTTCCAGAGGCACACTTAGCCCTCGGGAGCTTGGACAGACAGGAGGCCCCGGGGAAGACAAGGGAGATGAGTCTGGAAAAGGTAGACTTGGAGCAGGGGCACTGAAGATGAGAGAGCCCCAGTAGCACCCACAGGACCTAGACTACAAACATCACCAGAAGGTCTACTAAGGGAGAAAATTCACCTGCCATGATGGCTGTGGCAGGGACCCTGGGGACAGGACAGGGGACTGAGTCAGAGCAGGACTGCGTAAGTCAGCCACGCTCTGAGGTCACTGCAATAAGACAAAGCTCAAAACTGCTCCATCCAAATGCAAAGCAAACAAAAACACTGTGTGGTCCTGACACTGAACTGGTGCCCCAGATGTGGACGGTTCTTCTTCCAAGCCCTCATCCTGACTGTGGAGAACTTTGACCTTCAACCCTCATCGTTTCTATATTTAGATTTTTAAGAGTTGATTAAAATAATTTGAAATGCAACAGATTATTTAAAATGTCTCATGACTGCTTGCCATCTGCCTCAGATACCTATTCTTAAGGAGGCCAAAATTGGAGACAGATCTCATTGCACCGTGTAAACAAGAAGGTGGCAGTCTTACTTGAGATTTGTTATGGCTTCAAATCCTTCTGTCTTCTTAATGCAGCAAAAAAGAAGAACTTTGCATTTATTTACTATTAACAGGTGCTGGCAAATAGAGGCTAGCTCCTGCTTTCTTGTACACAGAAATATGTAAGGCACTTAGCTTCCTTCACTATTTTTCAAGATGAAGTAATAACAAAGAGAGAGGTTCAAAAATATCCATTCAACTAACATGTATTTTTTATACGGCAAAGACATTCCCCTTCACTGAAGCCAGTGACCTTGACCAGAATTCAAGATCAGCACTCCCAATGCTCCCAGCCTTGTTCCCTCTATGAGGGTTGCTGAGGGTCGCTTATCCCTCTCTTCTGCTGAGTAAAGGGAGTCCTTCAAAATGGGTCAAAGTGAGCCCTCCTCTGAACCCTCATTCACTGAGGTAGCCTCGCTGGAAACTCTAACCGCAAATTGATCAAATCAAGGCAGAGCAGATTTGTCTTTCTGCCTGTTCCAAGCTCTGAATCAAATTCTGTTTTCTTTGACAGAGATACGAGATGATTCTCCCAAACCAAATGACCCCAGAGAGCTCCAGGAGGCATCCAGCACTCTTCCCAACAAGAAAGGTAAGGAAGGGGTGCCTTTCTCCTGTGGACCTCAGGAGCGTGAGTATGGAGCAGCTTTCTGTTTTTCTGGTCATATTTGGTCAGAAGCACCCACCACGTGATTGGAGTCATGATGCTCGTTACAGTTTGTTTCTGTAGCTCCCATGCATTGCGTCTTCCTTGAAGGCCTTCATGAAGATTGTAGGGAAACCAGACAGCACTGGGGGCCATTGAAATATGTATCCATGCAATTGTCTGCTCTGACACCATCAAGGTCTCCTTTACTCACACCTTCTTGGAGGGTTAGTCGCACCTCCCTCTCTAACTGCAAGTTGGTTCCCTGAGAGGACACTGCTTTCTCATAAGACAAAGCTGCATATTATGCGCTATCACTCGCCTCACGGTGGAAGTCGGGGTGGATGTCCACCACTTGCCACACACCACCCCTGATGTTACCCTTTGCTTCTCCATCCTCCATTTGAATGAAATATTCCCTGTGTCTTAATCACTGTCCTCCTTGACTTGTCCCCATTTCCCGAGCAGACCTCAAAGGCTAACTTAGAATTTTTCTGTCGGTTTAAGTCCTGCCACTATCCTGGACACCTTCAAGGTACATGGGGATAACAGACCCATCCAATACTCTGGCCCTTCAGAACCTTCCTCTGCTCTTTTCCAGTGACTTTTTTTCTGCCCTGATTCTTGGCCTCCTGCACCCAAAGACAACCCATGGGTCCTCTCATCAATGAAGCTTGGCTTGACCGCCCAATAATTAATTTCAGAAATCTTTTTTTTTTTTTGACATTTATTTGTTGAAATCTGCTCCTTCTACAGCTATCGTTCAATCTCCAAACTCTCTTCCCCAGCCCATTCTTAAACAATTAATTTGAAAGTATCCCTGCCTGAGTTCTCCCTTACAGTTTGTTCCCCCTGGAGCTGTCCTTCAACCTCACTTGGATGACCAGTCCACTGGCCTTTCCCTTTTCTAGTTCGTCAAATGCCTCTCTTCACGCCCCTTCATACCAAGTTAGAGCCCACAATCCATTGCTTCAGTAAACTATTGCTGATATCTTAACCAGCTTTGCCACTCTGCCTTTTGCTAGAACCCTCTGGCAGGTCTTGGAGGGACCCCTTATCTGCTTTCGGCACACTGGGTATGAAGGCAGGCATTGCTGGGGAGCGCCGCACAGCAGGGCAGAGCGCAGGGGCTGTGTCTTCACGAGCCCAGGATAAATGGTTCTTCTACATTGCATGACAATTTCACTTCCTCGCAATGATCCTTTCCAACCCTGAGCTTTTTTTTTTTTTTTTCAAACTGCTGACCCCCCCCCTCCTTTTTCTTCACAGACTACTTTTCCTCCTACTTCACAGGAAGGCATCAGGTGGGAATCCCCTCACTTCCTGCTACCAACCTGCATTTGCCCCCTCCTTCCACTTCCCTCTTTCTCTCTAAGGCAATCCTTCACTTCACCTGACCATGTCCATGACCCCTTCTCTCTCCTGAGAATTCAGCCTCTCCTCGTCACAGGATCTGCATTCGGCCACGGCCCACGCCTATCACAGCGCATCGAAGGAGCTTCTTCTTGATCCTCAGCTCACTTCACCTGCTTCCATAGCTCTCTCTTCCATTTCACGACCAAACTGCTAGAAATAAGCTACCTAACCTTGTTGTCCCCATCGCTTCATGTCTCTCTCTCCTACGCCACTTTAGAATATCTTCTCCATCATTATTCCATGAAACAGCATCACAAAAGGTCACCGACGACCTCCTCGCCACTATGGTTTGAAGACCAAAAGTGAAAGCTGAAAATGGTTGACATATAAGGTTGGCAGATCTACGTTTGTAGCCGTGAAAAGACGATCTGTACCTTTTCTTTTTAGGAAAGAAAAGAAAAAGAAATATCTGGGCAACTCCAAAAAAGAGACACCAGAAAAAAAGCCTCTCGAAAGGTAAGATGAGAGAACAAGAGGAGGTGGGAGGCTGCAGACAGCTCATGCTTGTAGGTCAAGGTGTGGGAAGTTGAATTTTATTCTAAATGAAATGAGGAGCTATTGAAGAGATCCAGTCAGCAGAGTGACAAGACCCCATTTCACATTTGACAAGAACAGTTTTGGTTCAGCGTGAAGGACGAATTGGAAACAGAGAAGAACGGAAGCAGGACAACCCTTGGGGAGGGGAGGATGCCATGCGAGTTGATAGAACTCTGCATTTCCATCTGGCCGTGGAGATAAGGGCCAATTGGAGAACAGTTTGGACGGAGTTGAGGGCACTTGATAAATTGGAAGCTGGGGAGGAGAGAGAAACCAAGGCTTGCTCTTCAGGTTCTGGCTTGAATGGCTAGGTGAATGGTGGGGTACATTGCTAAGGGAAGATGCAAATAATTTGGGAGGAAATTTTAGAATTTCCCATTTTCGACTTGTTCACTTCAAGATTTGTGCTAGCTGTCTACGCCCTAGTGCCATGCTTTGTCCAAAACTGTGAAGGGTCTGAGATGGTACACCACTTGCACAGGGCCTTTCTTTGTGTATATGCACCTGCAGGAACCCCAGGCACCTGGGTCAGGGGGAAGCACTCCTTTTTGACATTCACAACCAGCTCAACAGCCAGAATCCCATTGCATTATCTACCCCCAAATGCAGACCCACAGGCAGTGAGAAGAGAGCGATGGAATCCTTCTGAGAAGCAGATGATATCTCGTAGACAAGGGAAAGAGAATGATGGATTTTCCTTTTATAGACAGAAAAAGGAAGCCATCTTCCTCCTCTCTTGAAAGCAGGGAAAAGCAAAAACAAACAAACAAACAAACAAAAAACAACTTTGCTGCTTTGAGAGAAGATTGAACTGATCCTCGGTCCTCACCCTAATCTTTTGGAATTTAAATGCCTCTTTCTAAGAGGCAGAGAAACCCCAGGCGTCTCCAGCTTTTACTAAAGATGTCTCCACATTCTGGAGGCTTCCTCTCTTTTGATGTGTAAATACCTATGAAGAGAGGGTTCCAGGAATCCTGGTACTTTGGGACTTAGCCCAGGAAGCTAGCCCTGCGGTAGGCACTTGGCGGTCTCAGGAGGGGAGAAGTTTTATGATCCTTTGGATCAGACAGCAGTTGACTAGCTACAGATCTCATTCTCATGGTGTGTGAAAAGCAAAATGTTTCTAGGGACGTGAAAGCAAACGTTCCCGGTCTTTATTCTGTATACGTTTTCATGCCTCCGGAGGCTAGAGCTTTCACAGAAGTACCGAGAATTCAAGGGAGATTAATTTCCCTCACCATATGCCAATCTGGCACTCAATAAAAATATCATATCCAAAGATATAAATAGGAGTCCTCAGCAAAATGAAGGTATCCAGAACCATGGGAAAGAACACCCTAACCCTTACACCCTCCCCTCTGTCATCATCATTGTAAAGCCTCTGTCCTAGCCTCACACTCCACCACGTGGCCCCTCAACTCTTTGATCCCTTGCACTTTCCCCACTAGAGGTCCCCGGGGACCCTTGGATCCTCCTGATCTGCACACAGGTCCTCAGGAACCTGGAGAAGTACTTTATAACACTCCTCCTGTGCCAAAACAGGCCGCTTGGCCACTTTTACTCCGATGTGGGCACCTCCAGGAGGAAGGTGTCACCCAGACAGGGCCCAGGAAAGAAATCCCACTGCTCTGGAAGTCTGGCTAATTTCAGCAGGTTCTCGGCACAGCACTGAGAGCAGATGGCGAGCCTGAGGGAGAAAGAAAGGTGCACCCAAGAAAAAAGATATAATTGCAGAGAAATAGCAGGAGAAAAATGAGGGACAGGGGTGCAGAGATCTCGAAGTCGCAGGAATGGGGGCATGGGAGAGGGGAAGGAGGAGTTTCACTGGGCACCCCCAATGAAAACTATTCACCAACTATTTGGCCCAGGAAAAGCCTCACCTGAACACAAAACACAAGAGAAGCTCCAAGTGGTGGATCAGGCATCTCAAAGGAAGGATGATTCAACCAGGAGGGCCCAAAAGGCAAGGATTGGATGTACCCAGACGCCTGGACCAGAGGGTAAGGCTGGTGACTGAATTTGCCATGAATGCTCTGCGTGGGAGGGTCTCTTACGGAGGAGGCACAGCCTTGGGTGGATGTACGAAGGTAATGGTAGAAGGAAGGAGAAGCACAAAGAAAGACGGTGAGGTGTGTGTGGCAAGAGGGAACAGATGAGAAGATTTTGTGCAGAAATAGCCGTGTCCACAGGGTACAGCTGACCTCAACTGTGGCCTCGGGCAGCAGCCCTCAAATTTTTAGTCCCAAGACTTCTTCACACTCTTAAAAATTATGAAGGACCCCAAGGAGCTTTTGTTTCTGTTGCTTAAATTTATCTATATGTACTCTGTTAGAAATTAAAAACCGATCATTTAAAAATATTTATGGAGGCAGCTGGGTGGGTCAGTCAGTTAAGCGTCTGACTTCGGCTCAGGTCATGATCTCGTGGCTTGTAAGTTCGAGACCCCCACTGGGCTCTGTGCTGAGAACTGAGAGCCTAGAGCCTGCTTCAGATTCTGTGTCTCCTCTACCTGCCGCTGCCCCACGTGCACTCTGTCTCTCTCTCTCCAAAATAAATAATAAAATATTTTTAAAAATTAAAAATATTTATGTTAATTCATTTAAAAGTAATAATAATATACCGACCACCTGTTAACGTAAATAACATATTTTATGAAAAATAAATATTTTTTGGTGAGAAGACTGGCAGTATTTAACATTTTTTACACACCTCGCTAATGTCTAGTTTAATCAAAGACGACTGGATTTGTATAACTGCTTCTCTGTTCGATTGGTTGGGGTACTTTGCTTTGTGCAAGGACAGGACGATAGTGAAGCTTCACAATTATCCGTAGTTTAAAAGGATGGAGTATCTGAACAGCTTTTTGAGGTATCCGAGTGAGTATGTTTACCTTTAATATTGCACCCAATGCAGTGCATTATACTGTCTTGCATTTTATTTTATTTTACTTAAACGTTTTATTTATTTTTGAAAGAGAGAATGTGCAAGCAGGGGAGGGCCAAAGAGAGGGGGACAGACGATCCCAAAGCAGGCTCCGTGCGGACAGCAGCAAGCCCAAAATGGGGCTCGAACTCATGAACCATGAGATCACGACCTGAGCCAAAGTCAGAGTCAAAACAGGAGCCACCCAGGCAAACCCTCTGCTGTCTTGCATTTTATTTTATTTATTTAATTTTTTTTTTAATGTTTATTTATTTTTGAGAGAGAGAGAGGGAGACACGGAACTTGACGCACGGCTCGAATTCACGAACGGTGAGATCATGGTCTGAGCCTAAGTCAGACCCTCCACCTACTGAACCACCCTGGCGCCCCGTCTTGCATTTTAAATGAATCTATTTGGGCAAGATTTTATAATATCGTGAACACTTGGAAAATATTGGTTCTCTGATGAGCTTGCCGCTCAATCACACAAGTATTTTTCTTGAGACATTTGTGTGTCAAGATATAACTTACTGCTTTATATGGACTCTCTCCCAGTTTTCCACATAGACTATTAAGATGTATACTCAAGGGGAGAAACGTAAGAAAGTCAATAATTTTAATTGGCTCATCAAGAACATTCTCAAGTGAAACTGGCTTTTTTCGTTTAATGGTCTGCGGGAAGGGAGACCGAAGTGACCGTTCCTCAGGTGTTAGGGGCACTGCTTTGATTTGTGCTATGGCACCAGCAGCTTCTTTACCTGCCACGGCTCTTCTTCCCTGTGAGCACGTATCAACATAGTGAAAAGGCAAAGAGCATCTTAGTATGGAAACAGTTCTGACCTCAACGATCTCCTGAAGGGGCTTCTGGAATAACCCAGGGATCCACAACCTCACGTTGAGCCTCTGGTTCAGGAGCTCCGATGACAGTCCCTCACTGGATGTCTCCATTGATAGAAGACGCTCTGCTGTCCAGCCTTGCTCTGCTCCTCCCCAGAGTCGCAGACAGACCCAGTAGTAGACGCACTCTTGAGAGGGGTCATGGAAGCTCAAGCAATACCTGGAACCTCCAGCCTTCAGGGCAAAGGTCTTTCCTGGGACTCCAGGAGATTCCTATGGAATGTTCCAGGGGCATTTCCTGAGATCTCAAAGTAATGTCATTTCTTTTTTCAGAGATCAGTGATGACTGTTCAGAAATGAATGAAGGAAAGAGATCCCGGGAGCCGCCCAGCACAACACCAGGCATTGTGCATGGTAAAATGAGGGACTGCAAGTCTCAGGGAGTGGTCCTCAGGAGCCAAAATTCAGAGCTGTTTTACTCTAAACCAATGTTCCTCCACCCTTTTCCCATTAACACTGCCCTAAGGAGCCCTCTTAGATATTTTTCCTAATTACGAATACGACCCATGATATTTTAATACCACAAATATATATCCATTTATCTTTAGATAGATATCTTGAGGAGGAATAAATATCTGTCTATATACTTCATACATAAAAAGAATAAGATTCCCCACTCCCAATCCCTGAACCAATTTTTTGTACCTTGGGCCGATACCACTATTGCCGAATATGTTCTAAATATATTCGTGATACTCTATTGAAAGTGCCCAAGCCATGAACAAAATTTTTCCTAAAATCCCAATTTCCAATGTTTTTCACTTGGCCTCTCTGGGAGAATTGGGAAGAGAACAACTCATTATAAATACGAACT
Organism: Paguma larvata; assembly: GCA_030068075.1. NCBI lineage: Eukaryota > Metazoa > Chordata > Mammalia > Carnivora > Viverridae > Paguma > Paguma larvata. The sequence continues at coordinate 8,995,366 of CM057825.1, forward strand.
CATCATAAATACCAACTGAGCAGCTACAGCTGACACCATCGTGGGCACGCGCTGATAAACGGCGAATCCGTCCTCACCACTCCTGTCATCATGTGTTTCCTACCACTATCCTCAGAGGGGGAAGAATCCGAACATTCTTCTGTTTGTTGGTGATGTGGTCGTTGTGTCACACATTCATGGGATGCAACTCTCAAAGGGCAAATATTTATTGTCAGAAAGAATGGGGTTAAATTTGACCACCTGAAGACATAAATGATCATTTTTAACAGTTTCTCCCGCATTGCACTAACTTAGTTAATACGGCAAATATTTCTCATGGCTAATTTCATTTTATTTTTACAACAACTTTTGAAGAAGGTTGAATAATTAATTCAAATTTTACAGATGAAGAAACTGAGGCATGTAAAGGATGAATGGGTTTTTCCAAGATCCCGCGGATAAAGGACGGTGGCATAGGATGCCCAACTTGGCGCCCTAGAGCTCTCTTCACGTCCCATTATTCCTGGTCGTAAAGGAAGGGAACAAAATAATACTGTCAAAGCTTTTGCCACGCAATATTGTCTCATATTAGTGGTCACAAAATTTAAAGCCTGTTTAAAATGACTTCCTTTCTCATTACTTCCTAGATACAACAAATAATGGAAATAAACCATCATTGGGGAAATCTCCTGGGGAAAACCGTAAGTGTGAAGAACCTATTTGGTCTCTGCTAAGGTGGATTCGATGTTACTTTTTTGGGTTGTTCTGATCTTGCAGGCTACAAAAGACATCTTAGACCAGGAAAAGATTTGTGTTTTTTTAAAGCAGTGATTTGTTTTGTTTTGTTTTGTTTTTTCAAACATAGAAAATTCTTCATACTGTAAAAGCAATATGCAGAGACTTCTGGGTTGATCAGTCGGTTAAGTGTCTGACTCTTGATTTCAGCTCAGGTCATCATTTCATGGTTTGTGAGATCAAGCCCCACGTTGGGCTTTGTGCTAAGAGAGTGGAGCCTGCTTGGGATTCTCTCTGTCCTTCTCTCTCTGCTCTTCTTCCCCCCTCCCTCGAAATAAATAAATAAACATGAAAAATTATAAATGCAATAAGCAGCAGCCATTAGGCTTATCTTGCTGTGTGTGATAATAATCACCCCTCCCCTCAAAAACCACTGGCTAAAAGAAGAGAGCTTATTTCTTCTCCTCTGTGGAGCTAGGCAGTCTGGGCTGGCACCATGCTTCTAGAATCTCGAACTCAATCAGTCTTTGTACTGCAAGCCTCAAAGTGTGGTATCCCTTTCACTGGGCTCTAGCCAGCAGGTCTGCATTCCGACCAAAGAAAAGAGGCAAGGTCAATGAGGGCGTATCTCCTCCATTGAAGGATACTATATGCAGGGTGCATTTAGTCATTCTCTTACCATTTCGTCGCTAGGAGTTACTTGACTACTATATAGGAGGTTGGGAAATGTCATTTTTATTCTAGAAGGACAGGCATCAGTGGCCTGATTAGTAAGGAAAAGGGAGACCAGAGAAAGACGAACAACCAGCAGGACCTGCCCTGCACGCTGTTGTGGTGAGCATTGCTAGGGCTTCCCACTATTTCCAGTTCTCTTTCCCTCCCTGGACACTGCATTTCCCAGCCCCTTGCAGCAGACGGGGCCATGCTAACAGGTCTGGCCTTGATCTGGTGAGAGTGTCACAGAACACAGAGTCAAAACACAGAAGAGCCACTGTGCAGCCCTCCACACCCCCTGCCCCTGACTGTGGAAGTGTGTAGAAGAAGGAGGTGCCGGGAGGCCAAGACAATATGGGTCTCAGCACTTCCGCAAAGGCTGCTGGGAGACGCCAAGTCCTGCAGAGGACTCGGTGTGACTGAGAAATACATTGTTCATTAAACCACCAAAATTTGATTTTGTCTGTACTGCAAAATAGCCTATCCTGTCCTGCGTGATACAATGTTCCCAATGAAATCTGCAGAATCCGTACAGGAAGTTATTAATCAGGAAGTGAAAGTCCTGTTTCATCTGCTTCCCTCACTTTATTTCTAGACCTTAGAAATATGCATACATTTATCTCATTATAAATAGATAGCAGCTCACACAATGTAGCTTATCAACGGTTTTTTCATTGTGTATTTAACGCACATATCTGCATATCGAGGTTCTGTTTTTCTTTCTTTTACTTATATAGCTTATTATTGTGTAATTAGCAATTTGTTTCAGTAATCACCTATATGATGGACAGTTAGGCTATCTTCTATTTTTATTGGAGATAAAATAGCAATCGTGTTAGCATGTATTTGTACCTTTGCACACGTGTCCAAAAATTTCCTCAGAATTAATTTCTAAGAGTGAGATTACCCGGTTAGAGTCTGCGTATCTTCGATTTCATATATGTCAGCAAGTTGTTCTTTAGAAAATGGAATTGTTTGTGTTCCCTTTGATAATATACAAATACTCATTTGTTACATCCTCATCAACACGAGGTAGGATGAAACATTTTCAAGGATGGGTATCCATAATACCCAACAAGGCAAATTTTTCATGAATAGTGGTCTAAAGACAATTTTTAAATAAATCTGTCATTTATATTTCCTCTTTGAGTATTTTCAACTTATGTTCTCTCCCCATCTTCCTAGCGTTCTATTTCTGTTTTACTTTATCTATTAAGGATACTAACTCTCTATACTTTACATATACTGCAATTTCCCCCTATTTTTTCTTAATATTATGAGAATATTTTTTGAAGTGTGGAAATTTTTTATTTTTTAAACAGTTAAATCTGTTCATCTTTTACCTTTATGGTTTCGGGCCTTGCATTTTGGCTAAGTAAATCTCTCATATCTGTGGCTTATAACAATCTCTATTTTCTTTTGAAAAACTGGTTATTAATTGAAAAGGTGGCATATTTTAAATGTTAATAATTCGATGTGTCTATTACTTCTTTGTTCAGTCCTCTTTTTTTAGGAGTACTAAAGGAGTACTTTTTTTATGCCAATAAATTTATTTATAAAGTATTGACATCTCCAGCTTATAGATCAATATTTATAGCCATAAGAGATGATTTCTTTTCTGTTTTAGGAAAGAGAGAAAAATATAACCTGCCAACTTCAAAAAGAAGACAGAAATCAAGGCTTGCAAAAAGTAAGCAAGAAGAATGAAGGCGTTATTCCCTTGCTCATCCCTTACCTAATGACCAGCACGGCCTCTTCTCCAGCCATATGGCCATCCGGGCATCCCTGGAGCACAGTCAGCCCCACCCCTGCCCCCTAGGCCACCCCTCCTCACAAAAGAAGGAGAACCCAGACACCACGTCAGTTCCAACAGACTTCTTTTCTCTTATCATTGGGATAAATATGGCGGAAGTAGACAAGGGGTGTCAGACAGTTTGAGATTCGGACTGTGTCTGTCTGGTCTGCCTCAGAGCCAGCGTGAGTAGACAAAGCAAGCCTAAATGGGCAGACAAAATTCAGACTCCCAATATCAAACTGGAGTCAGAGCTGGAGTCACTGAGTGTTCAAAACCACCTGAATTGACTCATGCCTGCTTGTGATGTGTCAACTCTGCACGAAAATTGCGTTATTTGCAGTATAGGAAACAAAAATTTATGAAGCTGCATTTTTTGTTTCCTCTGCTTTATCTGTCTGTTGTCCTTATCACCCTGTTCTCCTCCCCTGAACTCTCTCCCTCCCACCTCTCTCCTTCCCGCTTCCTTCATTCTTTTAGTCAACACTGTGTACCGAGGGCCCAAGGTATGCCAGTCAGTGGGACTTCCCTTGAATTCTGGGCTATTGTGTGAGCACCTTGGGAGGACATTTCCCCCTCAGTTCCCAACATGCATCATGACATGAGTGTCACTGACTTGAAAATGCTCCAAATTTTCCTGCTTGTTTTCAGTGCCTCTCAGTCTCGGGTTTGAGCCCAGAGGGGACTCGAATCTACTGGCTTGCCTTCTTCTTCCCTGTATGGCTGCCTCCTGATTTCCAACCCCATTGCCTTCCTGGGCTGGAGGAAACTTAGCCTTTGTCATATGCCGAGTTTTCTTTACCAATGACTTCTAGGAAAACTTCACATTTAGACCTCCAAACTTGGACCGTTAGCCTATAAAGTTAATTTTTGGAACTTAGAAATCCCTGGGGCTCTCAACAAGTGTTTCAAGATTCTGCGTAAGGTTCTAAAACGGTGTCAAAACTGAGCACCGACGTCTCAGTTCTCACCAGCACCTCTGTCCTTTCCCAGAAACTTAGTGACTTAATAATTAGGGAACCTGGGACATTGTGATTTACAAGGATCAAAAAATAACATCATTTGGATATTTTCAAAAATATTCTATTCCCGTTCTATATTCAGTCCACACAGGTGACTGGAGTGTGAGGTGTCCGTCAGGAACATGTCCTCAGTCCTGCAGACTCAGCAGTGAGCAGAGCACAAACATCTCTGCCCTTGTGGAGCCTACATTCTAGTTGATGCTTGTGTAATCAATAGACAAAAAGACGAGTTGAAAGGGAGAAAGGGAAACAGGATGGAGTATTGAAGAAAAAAAGATACAAGAAAGAAGAGAAATAACTATAAAAAATAGCAGATAAAAGTGTACAAGGGTACAGGGATTTCCTAAAAGGTGGAGGACTGGGGTATGAGAGGGGAGGTCACTAACAGGGAGAGGAGGAGGTTCACCGGGGACCCCAGTTTAAACTGTTCACAAATCCCATGAGCAGCCTCACCTGAGCACAGAATCCAAGAGAAGCTCCAAGTGGTGGATCAGGCAACTCAAAGGAAGGACGATTCAACCAGAAACTCAAGGGTCATGACGAGGGCCCAGAAGGCAAAGACTGGATGTACCCAGACCCCTGGACCAGAGGGTAAGGCTGCCAACTGAATCCACCATGAACGCTCCTGGTGGGAGGGTCTCACCCGGGGTAGGTACGGGGTTGGGTGGATGTGTAAAGGAAACGGTAGAAGAAAGGAGGAGTGCAGACAAGACAGCAAGGAGCTTCCGGGCTGGGAGTGGTTGTGGGTGGAAGCCACGGTGCTCCCAGCGCACAAGGCACCTCCACGTGGACTGAGTGACCACTTCCCAGCGACTACTATTTATATTTTTCTTAGTAGAGTCACCACGGCTTCACTGAGTCTGGGGGCTCCTGTCTTGATTCAAGCTGGCCCCATGCGAAAAGTGGCACCAATCCTCAAAGTGGACACACACTCCCAGGAGTGTTTCCTAGTGGTTTCTTTCTAGAAGTGAAGTGGCTTAGCCAACGAGTCTACATATTTAAGATTAGTACACACCAGTGCGCCTGGGTGACTCAGTTGGTTAAGCGTCTGACTCTTGGTTTCCATTCAGGTTATGATCTCACGGTTCGTGGGTTCAAGCCCATGTCAGGCTCTGCACTGTCAGCATGGGGTCTGCTTGGGATCCTCTCTCCTTCTGTCTCTCCACCCCTCCCCCACTCACTCTCTCTCAAAACAAATACATGAATTTAAAATAAAATAAAATAATAAAATAAAATTAGCACACACTGGTGATCAAATTGTTGCCAGTTCAGATTCCATTAACATCATAGAGATGCCATTTTCCCTACACCTTCACCAAAACTAGAAATGATAAGAGTTTTCTATGTTGACAGATTAAAAGCGAAGAATGATATTCCACCCATGTTTTCCTTTGAATTTCTTTGCACCATGCATGTGGTTACACATGCTGTGGTAGGTGGTATTGCTACTCACTGGTACCTCGGAAGGTTATATACTCTTGCCTGCCCTGTGGATTCCAGAATGGCCACGTCACTTGACTTGACCAAATAAATGTGGACAGAAATGTGAGGGTCCCTTCAAAGCCAAAGCTCTAAGAGCCTGTGTATCATCTTTCTTTCTGCCATGGGACCAACAATGTTCTAGACAGAGGTTGCTCGGACCCCAGGACCCATGTATGTTGACAACACGGAACTGCATCTAACTTGTGATGAATGAACAGCATAAGCGAGAAGTAAAGCTGGGTTGTTCTAAACCAACACTGGGCAGACTGTTTCAAAAAGGGGCCAGAGAACAGCTTTGCTGGCTGTATAATCTCTGTTGCAACTACTCCACACTGCCATTGTAGCCTGAAAGCAGCCAGAGACAAATATATAAACAAACACACCTAGCCGTGTTCCAATAGATCTTTATTTACAAAAACAAGCATTAGACGGATTTGGTCTTCAGGCCGTTATTTGCTGATACCTATAATTAACCCCTGAAATTTGGGAGAGTCATAATTTATCATGACATCATCTAGTCTCTCTCTCCTAAGATACCTGTTTGTTTCATAATTTGTTTATGAGAAGTTTTTTCCTTTGGGGTTCACCTGTTCCTATTTGCCCATTTTTGTATAGGACTATTCATTTTTTTGTTTGATCAATTATGGAAATTTACTCTTTGTTACCTTATTGCAATTTTTCTGCTTTTGTTTTTGTTTTGTAACTGACCTGAGACATTTTTGGTTGTGGAGATTCTTTTAAAAAAATTTTTAGACGAATCAGTTTATCTTTCCCAGGATGGTTTATGCCAGAGTTTTTCAACCTTGACACTTATTAGCATTTGGGGCTGAATAATTCTTTGTCATGAGTGCTTTCCTGTACCTCATGAGATGTTTGGCAACATCCCAGCCATTAGATGCCAGTATCGTCTTCCTCCCCGTCATGAGAAACAAAAAGATTTCCCAACATTGTCAAATATCTCCTGGGGGATCAAATCAACCAACACCGAGAACCTCCGCTTCATGGCCTACATTTCTTCCTTAAAAAGTCTTTTCTGTGTAATATTTTTTTTACGTTTATTTATTTATTTTTGAGAGACATAGAGACAGAGGATGAGCAGGGGAAGGGCACAGAGAGAGAGGCAGACACAGAATCTGAAGCAGGCTCCAGGCTCTGATGAGCCATCAGCACAGAGCCCGACGCGGGGCTCGAACTCACAGACTGTGAGATCATGACCTGAGCCGAAGTCGGCCGCTTAACCAACTGAGCCACCCAGGTGCCCCTCTGTGTAACATTTTTAAGTTTATATCCTTTATCTACTTCTAGTGTTTGTATTAAACACACATATACACATTATTATATTGCTTATTATATATTACATTAATATATTAACTTATGAAAATATGGCTTCCGTAATATTTTTAGCCTTCCTATCTATTAACGTGAACTTGCTATTTCTCCATGGTCAATGCCATGATGTTCCTTTCGTAAGACTCACATTATCTTGTCTCTCCAAAGTGGTAGGAAGACAGAAAAAAATTACTTTAAAAGAGTTGATACAGAAAGCATATGAATCTATGTTTCCAATTATAAATGACATTAACTTTTTTTTTTTTTAGAAAAGAAAAGGAAAAAAGATGTCAGTTCAAGTTCAACCACAAGGTGTCAGAAAAATACTCCCCCAAAGGGTAAGTAAGCCAGAGGCAGGGACTGGTGGTCAGACATCACTGGTGCCCTGACCGCCTGCTGATTGTCTGTGTCTTCTCTTCCTCCTCTTTCCTTCCCATCTTTGTCCTCCTCCTCATAGGTCTCCTTCACCTGCATTCTCCACCAGTCTAACAAGATGCCACACCTGACACTCCAGGTGACACCAGCACATACCTTGTGCTGCTTATCCAATCACCCGCTTCTGCACTGGGAAGAATTCTTCAAACAAAACTATACAAGGACCCAAAATGATTAAGAGAGAATGACCATGCCCATGAGTCAAGTTCTAACATAAACTTCTACTTCCTTCATTCTAAGACTTGGTGGAAACACTTATCCAAGCAAGGCCCTAAAGGGTTCCTACCTCTGGAGACCAGAGCCTTCTCTTCCTGTGACAGACAGGGGTGCAGGCCTGGTGGTTATCAGCCCCTCGGCTTGCTTCTGCCCCCGCACTCCACCGCCTCTTGGGGACACTCTCTTGCTCTCCATCCTCCTCCTCTTTCCCCTCCTCTTTTTCTATTCATTTCTCTTCTGCTTTTGTAACGCTTCTTCAGCACTGTCCCCTCTCACTCTCCCTTCCCTCTTTAGGCTCCAGCGACCTTGGCGTTTTTCCTCCCATGACTTTATTATTGAAGCGTAGCAGGTGCTACTTGCGGTGGGATCCGCAGACTGGTGCCATCCACAAGTCCGTGGGTTGCAAGTCTGCAAAAACAAGGAGTTTATCAATCAACCGTGATTTGAGCACCCTGTTTTCACAGCAAGACCTCCCCAGTGGAGATGCTGCCTTATTTCTATTTGATCGAGCTCCTGTCTTGCAACATGCCAGCACGTTGAGCAGCACTGGTGTGACGCTTGAGAAAGATGCATGTACCATAAATGTCCAGCCTGAGGGAATACCACGAAGGAAAAGCTCACATGTACTCGGCGCCTAGGTCAAGAAACGGAACATAACCCACACCCGTAATCCAATCCCCAGCTACACCCCAAGCGTCACCACCAGCCTGATTTCTCAGAACATCGGCTCCCTCGACACTGGATGCTTCACCCTCCTTTCCTGCCCAGGCCTTCCTCAGTGTGCCCCCCTCACACACCCCTTCCTCAAGCTGATCCCCCTTGCTCTCCTTCTTCCCTTGCTACACATTCCCAGGCCTCACCTTGAACTAAGCGCTCTCCGTCCCAGCAGGCAAGGGCAGGTTTCCCTGACCCACCTTTGTGGAGCCCAGAGTTTTTTTTTTCCTCATGGCACTTGTCACAACTAAAATGGACTGTCTGTGTACGCCCTGTTCACCATGTGAAAGTCCGATGAGGTCAGTAAGTGGTCCGTCTTGCTCTTTGCTCTATGCCCAGTGCTCCTGTGCCTCACACGGTGTACGCTTAAATGACTGTCCGATCAATACATTCTCGATTCTTCATGAAGCCTGAATACCAGCATCAGAGCCTCCATGTACTTAGAGAAGGCACTCGTGTGCATTAGAAAAAAAGTGCCCTTTCCTCAATACGGTTTACCTACATCTGTCAGAACTGACTCCTAAAACCGGGTTCCTCTGCTGCCCTCTGCTAGAAGGTCCTTGTAGAAAGCATACAGCTCTGAGTATGAATCAGAGCCTTCCTTAAAGGTGGGATCCTTGCTCAGCGTACCACCCACACAGCCACGTGCAGAGGCGCCGATGACAACAGAAGTGCCACGTTACAACTGGCAAAGCCCTTTATTCTACATTTTGCCATTTAACCGTCAAATGAGTATTGTTCAGCCCACTTTACAGATTCAATTCGAGCATCAAAGACTTGCATGAACTAAAATCAACCTAGGTGTTCTAAGTCCAAGTTTTTTGTTCTCTACACTGAAAAAAAAATACTCCATGGTCTTTTTTGGAAACAGGAATAGGAGGCACGAATCTAAGCAAATGCTGATAATTGTCTGTCAGCATCAGCTTCTGTCTCCTTAGCACTTCCGCCCTGGCTGTGCCTTCTGATTTAACGCCGGCGGTCTCTGTGCTGTTATCAACACACAGTATGGAGTTCTGTTGAGGCATTTCTGACAGTATGGAAGGAACTAGAATAGGGGTCCAGCATGTTGGATTCCAATGCCAGTTCCACCTTGTACGGTGTGGGGATCTCTGGGAATTCTCTCTCCAACTTTGAGCCTGAGTCCCCTATCTATAGAATGGGGATCACCATCATTGCCTTCCCTTTTTATAGGTTGTTGGGAGAATAAACTACACGATGTGTGTGTGGCCTTTACTATTTCCTTGATTATGGCTTTTTGTCCAGCCCCCCCATCTTCCCAAGAACGCTTTGTGCACAGATCAGGGAGCTCCAGACCCTTCCCCGGGCGTGTCTGTCCATGCAGGATTTTCACCACGTGCCTTCACCCTGTGTTCTGTAAGGATTCCTGAAGTTTATCTGCGAAGTTTTTTTTCCATCCTGCTTTTCTTGCTTCTGTTAGGCTTTCTTTTCGTTTCCTCTACCCCGCTTTCCATTTCCAGGAACTCTCTTTGTTACTTGCTTACTTTCATAGTAGGCTCCTCATTGTTTGCTCATGCTTATGAATGGTGATCTAACAGACGTGGGAAGAACGCCAAGGAGGCCTTCCCCTCAGGGTTCCATCCTTAAAAGCTGGTCTGCAAGACAGAGCAGGTGAGACTAAGCTAAATGCAGGTTTACGGGAACAGATCAGGAAGCTGTCCCTCCTTAGGCACAGGGCGGTGGCTTTGGAAATACTCAGGACAGAAGGTCCTGGCTGACTTGGTAAGCTGCCCGAACCAGGTAAAGGAGGGAATTCTGCCTGTGCCCACAACTCTGCACCCTGGCGTGCTGCCCAGAACTCCCAGTGCTGCCCACTGCTCCTGCATCTGCTTGCAAGCCTGTCTGGGACATCTGTGTTTTGGGACTATACTTATCATAAGGAATTAGTTTCCATGAGATGGACAACTATGCAAGGTCCCCAATGCCCTACTAATCCCCCTTGGGGTTTGCAGCAGTGGTCCAAGGTTACCTGTGGCTCTGCCTTGCCACCCAAGTTAGGAATCCACCATGGCTAGTCTTCCATTCAACTTTGACAATAATACGCACTTACATAACCTTGCTAGTAAATTGCACAGCCAAGATCATAAGCCCAGCCAGTCTGGCTCCTGAGGCTGAGCTGTCATCCCCTGGGCCATATTTATTTAAGTGGGCAGAGTCCGGAGACTGCGGTGGAGCCAGCCACTCCATGCAAGAATGCTGGCTGGCTTTTGAAACTAAGTTCTTCCCACCCCCTCACTCCTACCCAGCCCCCACCCCTCCAAGGCTGGGCATCCTTCCGCATTCCATCCAGGGGAGCCATCCCCTCACTCCTCAGGGATCTCTGCTTTCTCATCCGACTCTAGCTCATATCCTTCCAAAGTAACTAACGGTTTCTTTGCCATCAATACTGCTCGTTTCTTTTTCTGGGAATGCTCTTGCCTTTTCATACATTTCCTTTGGCTCCTTCAGTAGGTGTTTGAGGCAAGGGAGAAAGTTGGACTGGCTCTTCTCCTAGCCTCATTCCACATGTAACATCCTGTATAACTCAACACAAGCCATGGGCAGCACCTTCTCCTCGCCCCCAGAGATGGCTCCTGCAGTCTATCTGGAATGACTTCACCCACAGTGAGGCTGTAGTAAAAAGAAGCAGGAATGGCTGGCATTTATTTTAAACTCTTTTCCAACTGCTTCTCCCGAATCAATACCCCACATCCCTGCTCAAGGTTTCACCGTTGCCAAATCTCTCCGTGTGCAATTTGCAGATTAGTCTAGAGTTCTCGGTGGGGGGGGGAGGGGGAGAGGGGTTTCTTTTTTGACTCATGGAGGAAGAAACAGAAAAGCAATGAAATGAAAAAGGACAGCAGAAAATGAAGACTGACACTAATCTCTCGGTGCCAATCACCTTGTTTATCCCGCCTTGGTGGAAATCAGGTGATAAGATTATAGACAAAGACCTTTCTTCCAGCTACACGAGCACCACGAAATATTTTGGGTGCTTCTATCGGCACAGAGGGATAAACAGGCAACTTCTATCGGCACAGAGGGATAAACAGGATGCTTATGGAATAAGGGAACATTCAGCGATTGCCAATTAACTTATGAACCAAAGCTCACCACAAGAGCCCTAGATGCTTTACTAAACATTTTGTTTGATGCAGTGTTGGTGGTGACGGTTTTGTTTATCAGAAAGTACTCTGTATGCGTGGCTAACCTGCCACTCAAAATGGAACACGTGCTGCCAGTTAACCAGAGGCTGTTCCCCAATGCCATTTACATGATTATTGTCACTCTTACTATCATCAGAATTCAGGGGAAGCGGAATTCAGGAAAGAGGTAGAATGAAGACTGAGCAAAACTATACTCTTCTACTTTCCCTTCTACTTCCAGAAAAACCTAAAGATGAATCTGTGGATTTTCACTCTCCTGAACTTCCCGTGACCTGTGGTGAAGCTAAAGGGATTTTATATAAGGAGAAATTGAAACAAGGTGGGTTTCTCGATCTTCTACTCTTTGGGATCCCTAAAGCCACTAAAAGAGAGGAAAATACCATGTGTTTAATTGTCCAGGAGATAAACCCTGCAAGCTTGGCTGCAGGGAAAGAAGTGTTTGTTAAGAAGGAATTTTCACTTTTCCATGTCGTGGTGAACCTGGCCGCCAGGTCATTCCACTGCCACATGGAAGTCATCCATGGACCCCGTGGCCCTACTTGCCGCGTGTAGATGTCGCATAAAATGCAAATCCTCTCTCCCTCCCACAGGGTTCAGGGCTTCCTTCAGTCTGTGAGAGGAGGAAAGCAGACTCCCTTGCTATTGCTCCCTCCCCGCAGGGAGTCTCTCTGGACCCAGGCAGGTGGAACAACCACAATTAGGGGTTTGGAGGTTTAGGGTGAATTCATAGAGCATGAAATTGGATCCAGGAATGGGCCATCTTTATCCTTCAGGATCCTCAGAGAAATGCATTCAGAATGAGGAGGGAGTTTGGTTCACGCCAAAAGAATTTGAAATTGAAGGAAAACGGGCAACTTCAAAGAAATGGAAGCAGAGCGTGCATTGCAGAGGAAAGACCTTAGAAGAGCTGCTGAAGGTATTATGACAGGGGACAGATGGGTGATGGCTTTAATTCTTTAAGGATGAGTGCAATTTCAATTACAGAAATGTGAAGAAATTCCATTAGGATTGAGAAAGAGCTCGATTTTTCATAGAAAAAGTTTCGGGTGAAAAAGTTAGAAAGGTAGATTGGTGCTGACCATGGAGAACTTTAAATGTGAGCAAAGGGCTGTGAGGTCAGGAGAGACTTAAGAAGCTTAGCCTGGTGGTATTTGGTGGGGCGAGCCAGAGGAAGCCAGATGGAGACACAGATCTCTGAGAGCTTCCCCCGCTCCCTCCACCCAGTAAAGGCCTCCTCCAGACCCAGCACATCTGGAGCCCTGGGTGATGCATTTCCAGGCCATCTTGTCCATGGGCAGTCTCTCTTCTGCACTTGCCTGACTCACATTCCATTCCCTGAGCCACAAACAAGGCTACTAAGCTCTGTGATCCCAGACCCCAACACCAAAGCCTCAAAAAACACTTGAAAAATTATCACTGGGATAAAATCATAAGGATTTTACCTACAGAGGAAGAAATGGAGAGGAGAAATTGTGCGGGAAAGAAAAACTCATGGGTCTTAGGTTTGAGTAACAGGGAAAAAATGATTTTATCAAGTGAAGCTCAGAAGAAGAGCTGATTGGAGGATGGAGCTAATGGTATTTCTTTCAGACCTTGGGTTTGAGACCAGTAGGATATCTAGGTACGAATATTCACTAGGACATGGGAACTTCGATATGGACAAAAGAAGAGCTTCCAGGATAACCTCACTCATTGACCCCTTCTGTCTTTCAGAAAGGACTTTTGCTCTGTCCTCCAAGAATAAGTGTCAAGAGAAAGGTAAATAGCAGGTGAATTTCTACCACATTTTCAGTCGCCATGTTGCACACTCTCTGCACCCAAAGGCTTACCTTCGAGTCCTCAAATTCCCCAGCCCTGTCATTGTGTCTTCATGACAATGGCAGTGGCGCACTGGTCCATGTACGTGCCGCCATTATTTTCATAATTTGGGATGGGGACACAAATAATTCTTTAAAATAAAGATTAGAAGAAAAACTGATGATGCACATGTGTTTTAGAAAAAGAACTGGATATTTGAATGACTACAAACCAAAGGTATCAGAAACGGAGTGCTCTAGTTTGAAAAGTAAATATGATATGGAGATAGACAGGAAGAGTATGTGAAGGAACAAGAAGACCATCCTTGGTTGAGCACAAGTATTCCTCCATTCAACGCGCTCGTTATCGGTGGCCCCGAACTGGAATAGTGTTTGAACTGAGTTTTGTATCTGCAGAGCGTCCCTCCAGGTGAAAATGGCAGTCGTCTTTTGTCTGCACCAGCTCCTCCTCCTCAGCCTTCTTTACTTGCTTAAATATGTCCTCGAGACACAAATCTCACTCATGAACTTCTCATTAGATATGAACCTTCACCAGAGGCAACGGTGCCTTTCCCATCTTGCACTGGAGGCTGGCCTGACCCTTGACTGGATTCATTCAAAGTTTAAAAGACAAGGGGTCCTCCCAATGCGGTTCGTTGTATAAAACATCTTTTCCATGCTGACTTGCAATATCTTGATACGTACAGGGATGCTCCTTGTAATAGCCAAAAATTAGGGAAGAATACAAATGCCCATCAGTACTCCCAAATAAACTAATACATTACTGAATGGTATTTTTTTTTAAATGCATGGGTATAGACTCCTTCAGTCAATAGAAAACCACCCAATGATTCTAAAGTCAAGAAAGCTTCTGGAGGCTTAAACTGGTAGTAATATATATGGAAGGAGCCCAACTTTGTTTATGTGACTATGTAGGTCTGGTTGAAAATGTATCTGAAGGAACTGGTTATTTGGGGATAGGATTATAGGGGACATTTGCCTTCCATATTATACACTTATGTACAGGTAGAATTTTTATAATGACCATTTGTTACTTTTGTAACCAGCAAAAAAAAAAAAAAAAACCAATAAAGGTATTTTTAATCCAGAGCTTTAATTAATGGCTCCAATATTCTAGTTCCTTCTCACTCATGATGCCACATATCGGTACATTAGAGTCAGAAGCACACTTGACCTGACCTTTCAGTCCCACCTATTAGAAGCCATATTGGGATAATGAGATTCAGTTTAGCTCTGACTACAAATGGGCTAATGCAGGCCCTTTCTTCAGCAACATCACCTAATAGATCACTGTCGCTCAGCAGTATGCCCATTCTCTATTGGTGTCTATCTTTGTATATGTGTACCATCAAGAGACCTGATGCTGATACTCCAAACATGTGTTTGGTGGCTTCCCTGTGGGATGCTGCTTCCATGAGCCAAGGCAAAATGAGCATAGGTGAGTGCTCGTCAGAGCCTCCATCTCTAGAAGGGCCCAGTATGCAGACAGGAGCTGTCACTCTAATGGCATATGGTGGGAACTCAGAACAGTTTTTTGCTTTATTTTGGACAGATTCTAGAGCCTTTGACTGAAGGGATTCTCATTCAAAGTGGGCCAATTTGCAAGTAAGCATAAATGGGCATAAATAAAATCTATAAATGACGAATATGTTACCTTGAATCTAAAGGTCTAAAAGATGCTGGGCAATAGTTGCAGGTACCGAGAGGGTCAATAATTGTTTCTTGAGAGCGTCAGGGAAAGAACAGCCTTCAAATGATCAAATAATGCCCAGAAATTTGCTGAGCTGATGTGGCCTTGTACTACGGGTGGGCAATGGCCTGTCCCTTTCTGTGAACTCCTTTGTGAGTAATTGTATATTCTGAATGAGTGTGTCAAATGAGAAGGATGTCATCAGGGCAGTGTCAGACTTGTGCTCCTGGGGAAAGTCCGATGCAGTTGAGATCTTGCCTGCAGAGGTTGTGTGTGATGATAAAGCCGTTGAGGGACTGCAAGGTAGCGAGGAGTGTTGTATCCCTACAGCTGCAAGGCAGCTGGGATCCTGTTGAAATAGGCACAGAACAGAACTGACTAGCCAAATATGGGTCAGCAAAACCCTTGCCAGGTGGATGGTGCCAGTCATTTCAATAATATTGTGTATAGGGAACTTAATGGGTGGAGCTCCTTTTGAGTAATTATATCCCACTAAATTTAAGCAAGTTACCCTCTATACTCGTAGGGGAGTTACCGAAGATAAAACAGAGGACAAACAGTTACACCTTACTTTAACCATCAAAATTGTTGCCCCATGGTCATAATACCCATTGCGCTGAGATATCCTGTAGTGAGCGTACATGCTCTACCCCAACGAATAATGAAGTTATTAATGTTAATAATATTAAGCTTTTGACACTTAACAATCAGCCTTATGAAATAGAACCCATGGACCTTTCCCCTCTGTTAAATAGTTAATGGAATCCAGTATAAGTTTCAAGGATCAAAACTCATACAAGATCTATTTCAAGCAGGAGTGGTTATTTCTATGGTTTCACTGTTTGACTGCCAGTTTGGTCTGCTCGTGAACTTGGAAAGCATGAGCAGTACCTCATGGTGGATGACTGCAGCCTCAGCGCCATGGCCCAGCAGCCCCAATACAACTCAAAGCATAAGCCAGTTAGCAGAACCAGTAAGCAAACCAGAGCAAAAGAATGCAGACCCCTGGTCACCAAGACTCCCTGCCTCTTGAGCCCTTGCTTGTGGTTATCTGCAGGGAGGTGGGGTCAACCCTCCACCAAAAACGGGGTTCAGATGTCGAAACTGATGATGCAACACACGCACCTAGAGAATATGAAATGATTTATTATTCACATGCTGTGGCTTCCTAAGGATGGCAGGGCAGGCTCCCAAGCTGGTCTGAAAATGGCCTGAGTGGCGAGAGGGAGTAACTCCAAGTTTTATTATGGCTATGGGTGGGGCCAAAGTGAGAATTCTTTTGCTGGGGTAGAACTTGTCTGATTTGAACTTCTCCCTGGGGCCAGGAGGGGGAGCCCATGAGCTTCCTTATCCGCTTGCCCACTTGCTGAGAGGTGGTGAAAGGGGGAAGAGGAAGGGGTGGGACTTGAAGCTGTCAGCAGTGGAACAGAAAAACCAGACTCAGAAGGCGACTGTGCAATTGTACATCCTTTCTCTCGTTCTCTGTCGTATGTGTGCTGGAAACTATCCTACTCCAGAGCCTAGAAAGGGGGCGTTTTGTGCTGGTCACAGCCTGTCGATAACCAATGTTGTGGTTAGACCGGCCCTTGTGGTCCTTATTACAATCACAAGATGGCTTCCAGCAATAATCATCAGGAAACTGGAAAAAATTTTTATTACTTACAGGACATGGAAATTACAGAGCACACCTGTGGCCATACAGTGAGGTGTCAGAGAGATGGAGAGAGAGAGGGAGAGAATGAGCACAGGTGAGGGTAGGGGCCTAGGGTTTTGCAGGCTCACTCTTTATTGGTGAATTTAAAACATAAGAGCCAGAATTTAAGGTCTGAGAAGAGAAGAAAAAAAAAATGCGTTTACTCCAGAAATAAGGAGATAGCTGTCTTTGATGGGTGCTGGAACAATCCAGGCTTCGGTTAGGCACTTGCATTACAAAAAAGGAAAAAAAAAATTGCTGTCAGGGCTTACACCACAGAGGGCCTCTGAATCCAACCAGGGTCTCAGTTGGGAGGAGGGGGCAGGTCTGGGTCTGGGCTGTGGGAAGCTGGCCTGGGCAGGCCAGGTGGCCAGTTAGAGGGCAAGAATGGCCATAGAGTGTCAACTCCAGGGACGAAGAAAGGCAGACTGGCGAGTTCAGAATGGGAAGGCCAGAAAGTTCACCTGAACTTCAGGGTTGGTGGGGAGCCCTCGTTACGGAGCTCTGGGGCCCTTCTAAGTAGAGGAATTTGCCCAGGAAGCCTCCCCGATTAAGACAGAGATGAATTTCATCCCCAAATCAAAGGATATTTTCACTCCGAGTGGCCAGTTTTGAGAATGGACCAGACATTTCCACCCCTCCTGCCCTCACCCAGGTCCTTGTGCTTGTGTTGTGGACTGTTGAGGGTAGTGGCAGGATTTTTCTCCTCAGAGGTAATGGATCCCCAGCCCCCTCAATCCTCTGCTCCAGCTCCTAACGGTCTATTTCCCACCTTTTCACCTCCCAGAGGCACAGACAGAAAGGGGCCTCTTCCTGACTCCTAGCTTCAGTGCAGAGAAAACATTCCCTCGTGTGTGAAACCCCACTGTCCGTCTCGTGGGGTCAGGAGAAGAGCAGGGGCTCCTGCCTGTAGGTCTTTATCCAGCAGTCAAGATCACTTGGAGAATTTCCTGGATCGCATTCTAAGGCCATGAGACAGACGGTGATTTCTGAGGCCCGCAAAACAACCCATCTGTACAGCAGCGACCTGTCTTTGTGTTTCTGTTTGTCGGCCATACTGTCAGGGACCGTTCTGGGTCTGCCCAACACGCTGGCCTGGGACGGCACACCGTGGACGGGAGCAGCTCTGAACCCAGGCACGGGCCCGCTCAAGTACTAAGTTGCGTTGACTCTGCAGAAAAACAAACAAACAAACAAACAAAACACAACATCTTGTCTTCCCAGGCTTGCGAAATGGGGACGTTGCCTAAACCTGTGTTTTCTCAAATTCCATGTACTTACGAAGCACCTGGGGTTCTGTTAAGACAGATTTCAGTTCAGCAGGTGTGCTCTCTAACCACCTCCCTGGTTAACGCAAGACCATGCTCCGGGTAGAAAGGGCTTAAACGACCTTCCAGTCCCTTCCACCTCTGACCATGTGTGGTTCAAGCGGCAACTTGAGGATTCTTGCAGATTCCTGCCATCTGCTCTTCTGCGATGGATCGGAAAGGCCAGGATCGTGCTGCGTTGGTGCTCTCTGGGAGCACCGTGGTCAGCTGGAAACATCCTCTCTGGAACACACGAGGACGGGGTGTTCCCGAGCCCCTCGGTGTCAGTGTGCGGTGGGTCTCACTGATGCCAGCTCTGCTACGTTATCTCTGCTTCCAGGGGGAAACGTCCAAGGAATGTGAGGTGTGCTGTAGAGGGGGGCCGCTGCTCTGCTGTGTCACTTGCCCAAGAGCCTTTCATGAGGACTGTCACATCCCGCCTGCAGAGGCCGAGAGGTTAGTGAGGTTAGCCCTGCACGCCCGCTCTGCCCGGGCTCTGGCTCTGGTCGCTCATCCCCAGGCAGGAGAGCAGGAGGCGAACGCATCGTGGCTCAGGTGCGACCCAGACCGGCTGGACGGGGCGGCAGCCTGTGTTCCGTCTGGTATCAGCGACAGCCTCTGGCTCTGAGTCTGCGACTGAGCCTCCCTGACTCCACAATACCACTGCCCCTGGGAGGCGTCCTGTCCTGGTTTTGCAACCCTGACTCCCGCCCATGGGGTTGGGGATGGGAACCATCAGGTGTTTGTGATCTGCAATGATTCAGAAAGGCAGGAAACATGGCCTGGTTCATGCATTTTACCATGGACTCAACAGGCCGATAGAGACCCCGGTCCCCAAGGGTTAAGGCCCAGTTTTGACACTCGGGTGCAGCAGGCAGTGCTCCCGGCAGCTCTGATAGGGAAAGGAGGGCCCACCGCTCACCCTAACCCCACCCTCCTTGCACAGAGCCCCCTATTGCCGCCTTTGATGGAAAGAAGGTCATGGGCTCAGGCCCCATATGGGGGTCCTGGAGACTCTGGGAGGGGTCCCCTTTATCTCCCAGCTGTGTCCATCGGCCATGTCTAAAAGGAGGACCATGGCAGCCCTAGGGACAGCGGCTGTTTCCAGCTTTGCCCTCGCTCACTTCTGCCCGACCTCCCAGGAGCCCGTGGAGTTGCACCTTCTGCAGGATGGAGTCTTCGGGAAGGCAGCAGTGTCACAGGGAATCTGAGGTCCTGGAGAGGCAGATGCAGCCTGAGGATCAGTTGGTGAGCTGGGTGCAAACCCCAAGGCTCCTCCTGACCCCTGACAGTGAGAGGTCCAACAGGTCAAGGGGGAGGGGAAGGGCGCCCAAGGGAGCCTTTGGTGTCTCTCTGCGGAGGATGGAGATTTGGTGCCTGAACACAGTTCAACACACGCCACGGCTCTTTGGCGAACGTGGTTGGACAGCTGGCTGTGTCTGCCTGGGCACAGGCCTGGCGTCACGTTCTCTGAGCTGCACCTCACTTTAAAGATCTCTTCACATTTTACAGAAATGTGAGTTCCTCCTCTTGAAGGTCTACTGTCATCCACAAAGCTCCTTTTTTGCAGAAACCCCACCGAACGTAAGTCATGTTTTATGATCCTCGTCTTCCGGTCATCTCTCTTACGTAAAACTCATTCTGGAAGTTTGGAGTGTGACTCCTGCAGGCACCACTGTTTGCAGAGAGTGGGTTTAGTTGCAGACTCTGAAGTGGGACTCCCCAGTTCACGCTCCACCCACCACTTCCTGGTTCTGGGACACGGGGCGACCCGCTCCGCCTCCCACGTACCTCGGTTTCATCTTCTCTTAGGTGGGAATGTCTTTCTTACATACAGCACGGCCTTTAGAGCACCCTCTCAGGAGACTTTGAGTCCAGACTCTACCATTTTTTAGCTGTGAAATCCGGGGTACGTGGCTGAACTTCTCCATCCCCTGGTTTTTGTCATCTAGAAAATGGGGGGAATGACAGCACCTGCATCCTTGGGAGGTTGTAGGATCATGTGTTAATATTGTGCAGTGCTCAGAATGGTGCCTGGCATAGACAAGGCAGATGCTAATATCATTATCACCCTGGAAATGAAGATTTCTCTTATATTTAAGTTGGGTCCATCCCAGTTAACAGTGGCTGTGCTAAAATTACCCCTTTGGTGGCTTTGTCCCTAGATTCGCGATTATGGAGAGCCCTTTAAGGAAGCCATGTGGTTGGACCTGGTTAAGGAAAGGTTGACCGAGAAAGTGTATACGGTGACGTGGTTCGTTCGGGACATGCGCCTGATCTTTCACAACCATAAAATGTTTTACAAGGTAAAGGGCGTCTCCTGTTTCTTTTCCCTAATTTCCGGGACAGCCGAACTTTGCAAGAGTTGTACTAATCTTGTCCTGGAGAGAGGTCAAAAAGAGTAGGATTACAGGAGAAAACGACCTCTCCATTCCCGCGGTGGAGAGGAGGATATAGAACAGCAAGCAGGACAGGGAAGAATCCTTGTAAACAGCACCTGAAAAAAGCTCCATCCTCCATTCTAGGACAGACAGGAGAGTCCCACTGAGGACAATCCATTTCATCCTGCCTCCTCGTTCAAATGGAGAGGAAGGGTAGTTCAAGGTTACATTGTCCTCCATGCCTCAGAAATACAGAAATCAATGAAATGAATTAAACTTGATGAAATAACTTAAACTCCCAGGATGCCCATACTTGGATTGTTTTACTCCTGAATTTCCCAGTGAACCCAAATATCCGGACTTGCCTCAGATGGTGTTGGCTTCGTTGGTAGGGAGAGACAACGAGTTGTGCTATCATGCGGTCCGACATATTCTTAACTTACTTTGCTGAGTTTATCCTGGTTTTTACTATCATTTGTGCAGATATTTCGTGGGAGGTACCTAAAGAAGATTCCCACCTCCAGCCAGCCTCCTTTCCGTTCCTCCCATGGCACAAGTTGGCATGTTCCCAAACCACAAATTGTAAACTGTTGTCGGTGTGTGGAGCTGGAGGGAGAAAGAGTCTACCCAGGGAGCCCCTCCGTACCTGGCCCAGTCTTAGCCTTGGAGAATGGAAAGCTCATCTCTCCTTCAGAGAGTGGGCTGTCAAGAAATGCTTTATCTTTATCCGTTTTGCACCAAGCTCAGGCTTTGCTGCGATCGAAATCAGCTCTCCAGCCCTGACCATTTGTCAGTTCCAAGTTGGGAACTGGGTGGAGGCTCATCCATTTCAATATTATGGCTATGGCAGCAGCATCTCCCCCCCAAAACTACACACACACACACACATACACACACACTGCCGGGCTGCTGGGGAAGCATGGCATTCAGGACAGGGAGGGCTGGGCTCCAAAAAATGCAAATGATTTGATTGTCCTGATTCTTTGTCCTTACACATCTGTTTGTTTGCTTTTTTTTTTTTTTTTTTTTTTTTGTCTTTCAGACTTCTGACTTGGGTCAGATAGGATTGGACTTGGAGGCAGAATTTGAAAAGGACCTCAAAGAGATGTTTATCTTTTGCAAAGCCAAAGAGAATAGCGTCCAGACTGTTTGACCCTGTTCTAGAAAGACTAAGGTGCCCCAGGTTCAGGATCCAGGTGATGTGACCTTGGCCATCTTCAGACAGCCAGTGAGTCTAGAATGTTATTCTTTGGAGAAGTAATATTGACCATGATCTCTGCTTTTTCATGGTTATTCAACTCTTCAGGCACTCTCTTGCTTTTGAATCAAGTCCACTTTTATGGTTTTCTATGAAGTCATTCATGCACGTGTTGTTTGTAGCTAGCCTTATTTCTGCCATATCATTTTATTCCTTCTCTTCAAAATACTTTCCCGTGATTTTCGTCAACACTTTCTGTGTTTTCACCTTCTATTCTGGAAGGCATTTGTAACAGTTTTTAATTCTCCCAATATTTACATGCAAGTTTTGGGAATGTATTTTTAACTTATTTTTTAAATGGCAGAGCCAAGGGGTGGCTGGTTGGCTCGGTCCGTTGAGCATCTGAGTCTTGATTTCTGCTCAGGTCATGATTTCAGGGTCGTGGGATCAAGCCCCATGTCGCACTCTGCTCTGACACTGCAGGGCCTGCTTGGGATTCTCTTTCTCTCTGTCTTCCCCCCTCCCCACCCCCTCAAAATAAATGAATAAATAAATAAACTTTAAAAAATAAAAACTAGGGGCGCCTGGGTGGCTCAGTCAGTTGGGCATATGACTTTGGCTCAGGTCTTAATCTCACGGTTTGTGAGTTGAAGCCCTCCTTTGGGCTCTGTGCTGATGGCTCAGAGTCTGGAGCCTGCTTCGGATTCTGTGTGTCCCTGTCTCTCTGCCCCTCCCCTGCTCTCTCTCTCTTTGTCTCTCAAAAATAGATAAAAAATAAATAAAATAAAATAAAATATCTTTGATGAGCCACATATTTAAGCCAAGGTGTTTGTCACCTTGTCTACCTCTCAGTCCCCTAATTCCAGTCTATTCACTGTTTTACAATGTAGCTATTTATGATCGTTAGTAAATGTTTACTTTTACTCTATATTAATTATTTTTATTTTATTCGATTGTATCATATGTCATTATTTTGTTATTTTTACACCACATAAATCCTTTGTTATGTCAAATATACACCAGAATTGAAAAGCAAAAGTTACAAAGGTGTGTAATACCCATGTTCACGAGAGTAATAAATATTAATGGTGAATTAATGTTGCTGGTCTTTTCTTGCCATGACTTCTGCTTGCTTCTTTTTTGGCTCCTCTTCCCATCAGTGACGTATATCTTTAAGTAATTTTAAAAGAAGCGACACCTGGATGCCTCAGTCAGTTACACATGTGACTTCAGCTCAGTCATGATTTCATGGCTTGTGACTTCAAGCCCTCCATCGGGCTCCGTGCTGACAGCTCAGAGCCTGGAACCTGGTTGGGATTCTGTGTCTCCCTCTCTCTCTGCCCCTCCCTCACTCTCTCTCTCTCTCTCTCTCTCTCCCTCCCTCTCTCTCAAAAATAAATAAACCTTTAAAAAAAATTTTTTTAAAGTAATTTTAAAAGAAGAGTGCCTGGGTGGCATGTTTTCTGAATCTGCGCAGCTCTGAATGTCTTCTATTGTTTTCCTAAATTCACTATTGGGCTACAGTATGTATTTTATCACAATTTCTCACCTTCAAACTCGATTTAGACTTTGGTCCACTGTGTCTGAGCATTTCATCCTATAACGGTGAAGCCCGCATTCAGCCAGAATTCTGTTTCTTTGTCAGTGTGTGGACACATATCGCGTTTCCCCTTTCTCTGTATAGTTATATATTTTTTGACAGGATAGGATTCAATGTAATATTCTTATCATTGATCTTTCCTAGCACACTGAGCCCTTACAATATACATCCCTGGTTCTTTTTTTTAGCAGCTGCATTAAATCTTTCTGATCCTTTTGTTCCGGGCTCTCTTTCAAGAACATCTATTATCCATACGCTGGCTATTCATTCTCTCTCCTCCTAATTTATCATTTTAAAAAAAGAAAAAATAAATTCTGGGAAGCACTCCTCTTCTGAGGTCATTAGCCTAAGCCTTAAACACTCTGACTTAAAACGACAGCAAGTCTATGGTCAATATTTTTGAACTAATGATTTTTTATCATTTGCATAATGCTAATCTCTATCTAGTAACCAAGTAAACTTTCCCTCCCACAATGCTTTTCTTCTCTCAAGACAAAAATAAAAAACTTTCTGCAACTACTAAGTGGTCCTGATCTGTGTTTTTTATTTTTTCACTCTTAGCTAGCGCCAGTGGGGAAGTGTGATGGACTAAGTTGTGTCCTCCCACCAAATTCTTATGTTGAAGCCCTAACCTCCAACTTGACATCCTTGGATGCAGGGCCTGGAAGGGGGTGTTAACGGTTGGATGAGGTCACAAGCAAAAGGCCTGAATGAGATAGGAATAGTGTCCTTACAAAAAGAGGAAGAGACCCCAAAGATCACTCTAATGCAGAGAGGAGGGGCATGTGAGGAAGGAGTGAGAAGGAGGCCCACCTCCAAGCCAGGCGCGAAATCTCACCAGGAATGGAATCAGCCGGCACCTCCATCTGGGACCTCCAGCCTCCAGGGCTGTGAAAATAAATACCTTTGTCCAAGCCGCCCAGGCTGCAGGCTTGTGTCGAGGCAGCCGAAGCCGACTGATACAAAGCATGAGGCGCACCTTCAGAGCCCGCTGTCCTCCTCCATGAGGCACTCTGCGGGGAGTGTGTTGGCTTTCCCATTTTGGTACCTCGTGTCACAGACTAATAAACAGACAACGTACAGAGATTCCCCAGTGTTTCCACACTGCACCTATGATCTGGGAAAGGGTGGAGGCAGTTTGAGCCCTGACTTAAGAAAAACAAGAAATGAAATAGAATTGCTTTGATAGTGTGGGAAGAGGACAAATATGATCATAAGGACTGCCACTCCTGATGCCATTCCTGGGAGGGAAGGGTGGGTCATTCCTTCCGTGCAGATTTTTCCTCCCAGCACATTCTTGGTGTATCTTGACAAAAGGTCCCCCACCCCAGTGGCTTACTAGTGGCCAAGATTGCCGTGTATTAAATGACCTCACATCCAGGGACGTCTGTGTGGCTCAGTTGGTTGGGTTGAGCTTCTGACTCTTGGCTTTGGCTCAGGTCACGATCTTGCCATTTGTGGGATAGAGCCCTGTGTTGGGCTCTGTGCTGACATCACAGAGCTTGCTTGGGATTCTCTCTCTCTCTCTCTCTCTCTCTCTCAAAATAAATAAATAAACTTAAAAAAATAAACGATCTCGCATCCATTGTGACCCTCACCCATTCTGGCACTGGCAAGCTGAATCATGTCTCTATCTCTGTCTCTCTCTGTCTCTCTCTCTCCTATCACAGCTCTGAATTACTCTATAACAGGAAAAAGAAACCCGACAACACTGGAAGAGTCATTTATTTCTTTCAATTGAAAGTTTCAACCTCTAGCAGGATAGTTGCCATGACAACCAAGACCTCATCTCTGGAACCACCTCTCCCTTTGGCTCCCTTTTGTTGCCGTACTGCTCCCCTGGTTTTCACACTATTTCTACCTGTAACGCAGGGTTCGATTTATTCTGCTCCACTCAGCTGTACCTTCCTCCTTCTCCAGTGCCCTTGAGTTCCCCCCCAGGCCCACCCTGTGCCCACTGATGTCCTTAGACATTAAAAACTTGGGGACACATGGTTGGCTCAGTTGGTGGAGCATGCGACTCTTGATCTTGGGGTTGTAAGTTCAAGCCCCATGTTGGGTGTGGAGATTGCTTAAAAATAAAATCTTGAGGGGTGCCTGGGTGGCTCAGTCGGTTAACCGTCTGACTCTTGGTTTCGGCTTAGGTCATGATCTCACGGTGTGTGAGTTTGAGCCCCGAGTTGGGCTTTGTGCTGATAGCTCTGAGCCTGCTTGGGATTCTCTCTCTCCCCCTCTCTCTCTCTGCTCCTCCTCTGCTTGCTCTCCCTCTCTTTCAAAATAAATAAATAAACTTAAAAATAAATAAATAAAAAATAAAATTCTGAAAGAAACAAAAACTCTTCATGAAACCAGCATGCGTGACACACCTGCACACAGGTCAATTGCCCCCCCCCCCAGGGGCCCCTCCTAGCTCTGTCCCCAGGCTGTTTCTGCCTTCCTGGTCCAGCTCAGTTCCATTCCTCCCCTCTTCCTCTAGCCAGGGCTTGCTGAGAGCTTAGGTCAGTTGAGGACTGCCCCCAGCCAAGCTGTGACACTAGAGATTATCAATGACTCTCCAATGGTTCCCCAAAGCTGGACAAGGTTAAAGCTGCAAACATGAAGCAAGGAGAAGCTTTCTATCAAGAGCAACTGGAGGAATTATATCTAAGAATATGTTCTGGAATATGTTCCAGAAATTCTACTTTGGAAGATGCATTCTTAGGAGCTGAGAAGGCATGGTCTCCTGGTCAAGTATACCTGCTCTCGGGGGAGGTAGACTCAATGGGCAATCAGCATCTGGGCTGAGTACCTTTCTCAGATGCTCTCCGAGCTCCGGCAGGACCAGGCCCTGCAAGCAAGCTCACGTCCTGCAGGTGGCTGTGGACCTCTGCCTCCAGCTGACCTGGTCAGTCCTGCTGCAAGACTTGATCTCTCTCCTTCCCTCCCCTGAGCCCTGAGGAGCCTGACTGCTTCTTTCCTCAAGATGCTCCCACACCATCCCATAGAGTTTCTCTCCTCCCGAAATTGGGTGTGTAGGCTACAAGATTCCAGCCTCTCCCTTCTACCATCATCCCTGGAAAAAAGAAAGGCACAGATCTAATTCATTATAACAGCCACACCATGTAAAGTGACCCATGAGATAATAAAATCCAAGACACCATTGTCTTACTCACTCTTCCCTTGGTCTCAAGCAGGCCACTTGCATCTCCTGAGCCATCTAGTAGAGGGAATGGCACTCAACGAAGACCCTCCCGGTGTAGGATTTCTATGGGCAAGGCACCCCCAGGCGTGTCCCTTGGACAAGACCAGAGCCGAGATGCATTGGCACTGGGGACACCGTTGCCCCATGATCAGCCATTGGCATCTGATTAGAGAGAGAGCCAAGCCACACCCTTGGTACCAACAAATGCCAACACAGCCTGAATTTCCCCAGGCAGAGGCCAGAGGGCAGATTTGGCTATTTCCATATCTGGACCACGCCTGATTTATATGCATAGCCAGGGCCTGGTAAACCATCTCAGTTTCCAGTTCCTCAGACCTGGACCCTCTGGCTCTAGGTCTGAGCTCCTTGGGAAGTTCCGGCAGAGCTGATACAAAGAAGAGCCTTTCCTATTGTCGACACCAGGACAGGCTCCGAACGCAGTTCCGAGAGTGGCAGGTGCTCTGGACTTCTGCAGTGACCGAGGATTTCCTTACTGTGACGAAGGCAAGGTCCCTTCTGTTCTTTATCACACCTGAAAACCTCACGGCGAATGTAGCGTAACCACGAGGTGCACTGGGAAGTGGGCTGGAACGAGGGCTGTGCAGTTCGTTTTTCACTGAAACAAGCTGGGGTCTGGGGGGAGGCCCAGCCCGGAGGTGACCAGCAGTATCCTCGACCTGGATTCTGGAATCTCCCATTTGCGAGACTGAAAGGGTCTGAGGACCCCCACTTCAGAATCACCAGGATGCTTGTTAATATGCAGATTCCTGGGCCCTGGCCCTGGAAGGGAGTCTCTAAGACTGATGCCCAGAAAGTGGGGTTTTTAACAAGCTTAACAAGTTTTTGAGGTGACCCTTTTTTGCCACAATGAAGTCTGACTGACATCCATTGCCCTTTGATAAGACTCAGCTTTTATCTTCTGACAAAAGAACAAATTTAACTAATGCTGTGCAGCCTGCAACTTAATAGCGAGAGCTTCCCTGGCCCTGCAGGGTGAGCCAGCACACATTTGGGCTTTGCTCCGTTTCCTGGTTGTTTTGTTTGGAGTGGAAGGGTTAGCTTCAATATTTTCTAGTTTATTTAAGCATTTATTCAAATACAACCAGCTTACAGAAACAATAATAAGAAAAGAATGAAGTCGTTTGCAGAAGGAAAAACTAAACCAGGAGGAGAAAGCAATGGGCAGTGGGGGGAGGGGAGGGCTGGGAAGAAAAGCAGCAGAGTGGGTCCGGGCTGAGGGGCGGGGGAAGAAAGAGAGAGGAAACACTGGTGTCACCACACAGCTGTCAACAGGACCACAGAGAGAGGGGTGAGTGGAGGCCTGTTGGGAGCCGTTTTGGGCTCACAGGTTGAGACCCTTCCCTGTGTAGAAAAGTGGTTAAAGCAAAGCTCCTGCTAGCCAAAATGGCCGTCCTGGATGTCTTGAGCTACTCTCCTTGGCCCCAAGGAATGTAATGTTCTTTTGTTTAATGGCATTTAGATAAAGGGGAAGGATCTGGAGCAGGATGCCTTGATGGATTTATAAGACCTTAAGGAAACACCCTGCTCTCTCCCCCCACCCTAAATTTATCCTAAAACCAACATACAGGATTAAGGAGATTTGCCACCTTGCTGGTAAAAATGGATTATTGTTAAAGAGATCAAACTATCTTTTAAATAAAGACACAGACCAGCAGGGAAGGGATGCCAGAAGACACAAAAGGACGCCAGAATTGAGAAGACGCCAGATTGCTTGGTCATTAGACTACACTTTTCTCATGACTCTCTCACTTCCTTTCGCCGGATCGTCCATCCTTCGTGGACCCCTAGATTCGAGGGAACAAGGACCCTGGCAGAGGCCATCTTTAAGATGCTTTGTTGTGGGCCAATCTTTTTTTTTCTTTTTTAACATTTTTATTTTATTTTTGAGAGACAGAGACAGAGTGTGAGCAAGGGAAGGGCAGAGAGAGTGAGATACAGAATCTGGAGCAGGCTCCAGGCTCTGAGCCGTCAGCACAGAGCCCGACGCGGGGGCTCGAACTCACAGACTATGAGATCATGACCTGAGCCAAAGTCAGCTGTTTAACCCGACTGAGCCACCTAGGCACCCCTGTTGTGGGCCAATCTTGAGAGATGGGAGACATCTACATTTGTTTTGAAGCTTTGCTTAGATGTTGTCTGGTATTTTATTTGAATGTGAAATTGCCCTGACGTGGCTGCCAGGCACCCTCATTTATGTGGGCTGTAGACAGTTGTGAAGAACAAGGAATTCAGAATAATGACAGGTCCTGGGTAGAACCTGCTTCATTGCTACAATGGCTTCAGGGCAAGCAGGAAGTGAAGGCAGGAGGCACTCAGAGCTGAGGACCAGAGGCCCCAAGGAGGCACTGAAGCATCTTGAAAGAAGCACCACAAGTCACCCACCATCTAGGGTCCAGGGAAGGTGAAGACAGGAAGTAGGGGAGGGGAGGGTACCCCTAGTACGACACCCCCTTCCCTCTTAGTGATTCAACGGCTAAGTTCCCACCATCCAGGCTTCTCGGGAAATGCAGGCAGGTGACAAAGAAGAACTGCTATACTCAAGGCAGGAGGGGCAGAGAATATATGGGGGTCAGGGAGATCTACTCTAGCTTATGTCCTAAAATATCTAAAATTAAAACATAGCTTACACCAAAGAATTGCTTGCCTTCTGACACCTGCTCCGGATCCTCAGGAAAGATTCAGAGTCCCATTTAGCTGGCAGAGTCCATCCACCTGACTTTCTTTTATTTCTTTCACATGGTTATCTCACGGAAGTCATTTCTTGGGAACGACTAATCCTAAGTTGGGCTTTATTTCTGCTGAAAGAACACCTGTTCTCAACCCTGTACTATATAAAAGTTTTCCCAGATCATGGAAGGTGCCCATCCCCAAATTTCTTAGAAGGGAAGAAGTGTTATTTGACCCAACCACGTAGGCAAAGCAGCTGGCACACTGTAGCCACTCAGTAAAGCTAAGTCATTGCCATTGCCTGAGGTAAGTGGGCGTTGCTGGCCCTTGGCCTGTGCTGTCCCAGGTCCTCTCTCCCACTCTGCCCATCAGTGGTCCATGGAGCTGAGGTCCCATTGCGATGCATGCTTCAGCCTGGACACAGCACAGCTTCCACTAAGGTCAGACAGGGGATGCCCAAAGAAAACAGTGACCCCAACCCCAGCCCAGGGAGACTCTGTGCCTAGGGAGGTAGACCTGGGGACAGAGGAAAGCTGTGAGGACAGAATTCCTGAGACCCAGCCGCCTCTTGTTCCTCATTTTCCCCAGTCTAGTTTTGTAAGGGCAAATCGGGACTGACTCCATTTTGTTTAAGGGCAAACTGAGACTGACTCCATTTTGAGTCCCCAGCGCCTGTGTGGAAGCTTGACCTATGGAACAGGACACTGACCGTTCCTCGGCCAATCGGCTAGGGCTACGACCATCACCCCTCCCACTACCCTAGACTCCTTTAAAACTCTTGCGCCTTTGGAACTCACTCCCTCTCTCTCTCTCTCTGTCTCTCTGTTTCTCTCTCTCTCTCTCTCTCTCTCTGTCTCTCTCTCTCTCTCTCTCTCTCGACTCACCACTGCATCGGTGCAGGTAGGAGATTGAGCTTGAGCTAGCTCGAATAAAGGCTCTTTGTTCTTACATCGGACTCGGCTCCCTGGTGGTTTTTGGGGTTCCCGAATTCTGGGCATAACAGTTTTCCTTATGGGAAACCTTTTTTAAAACTTGGGAGAATGTTTTTCTCAAAGATATTCATGGCAGGGCACCATCGCTACCTCACTTCCCCACTCCACCCCTCCCCCACCTCCCTGGAGTGGAAATTCCTGATCTAGACCAAGGTCTAGCTCCGGTGACATTCCAGATGAGAGGCAGGAAGTTGGCAAACAGCCCCAGCCCTCCAAAGAGCTGGCCCATGATTTGCTGGCTGTGTCATTAGGTGGCATAAATGTAGAATGGGCCACATGTCCTCACCGCCACTGGAAAAACATCGTTGCCTAGATTTTGCAGTAGCTTCCCTGGTGTCCCCACTTCTACCTTGCCAAACCCCATACCAAACCCTATTCCCAGGACAGCCGCCCCACTGTGCCTGTTAGAACCATCAGATCCTACTGACTCCACCATCAGAGTGAAAGCCCAGGGTCCTGCCTGGTGGGACCTCCTCAATTCCTCTCCCCTTTGCTGGGTCATCTGCACCTCACTCCCCGCCCCCTCCACTGTTCCCGGAGCACCAGGGACTTCTGCTCAAAGCCTTTCCAGCAGCAGTTCCCTGTGCCTGGAAGTTTCTTGCCCTTAGAAGAACCCATGGTTCACTCTCTCATACTTAAGTCTTTAACTCAAATCTCTCCTTCTTGGGGAAGTTTACCCTGACTTGCCCCTACCCCTGCAACCCTGCCCTCACCTGGCCCTCTCACTCCCTCTTACCTGCTTCCTTTGTTTCCATGTTCTCAGGGAAATGCCTGCCTTACCCTACGAAAGCAAGAAGGACAAACCAAGGGTCTTTTTATTGCTTCCTTCAAGTTCAGAATTGTAGAGCACCTCTGAGCCCACAAGGCCATGGATTCCATGGCTATCTGTAATGCAGAGTGTGTTTAGAAGGCGAGAAGGGGAATGGGATTCCATATGCCTCCACTCCAAAAAATTCCCAGAGAAACCATTTTTTGTAAATGCCGGAAATATGATTGGACTGCTCGTGAAATCAGCTGACATGAATCATGCATGGTTCTGTTTGTTCTGAAACCATAAAAATCATAATTTTTCATCATAATAGAAATTTTAAAAAACCTAACATGTGCAGCAAATTGTTCTAGAACAATTGGCTATCCATATGTAAAATAATTTCTTAAAAAAAGAAAATCAACCTCATAATCTCATACACATACAAAAATTAAATGGATCATAGGGGCACCTGGGTGGTTTGGTAGGTTAAGCATCTGACTCTTGATCTCAGCTCAGGTCACGATCTCATAGTCCATGAGACTGGGGCCTGCACTGGGCTCTGTCCTGACATCAGGGAGCCTGCTTGGTATTGTCTCTCTTTCCGTCTCTCTCTGTTCTCCCCTGTTGATGTTCTCACTCTCTCTCTCTCTCTCTCTCTCTCAAAATAAGTAAATAAACTTAAAAAAATGGTTCATAAAACAAATTATAACAGGTAACACAATAAAACTTCTAGAAGAAAAATGAGAGAGAATATTTGAGTCTGTGGTCAGCAAGGTGACTTCCCAAAGAGGTCCATTCCCTAATCCCCTGGAACCTGTGAATATGTTAAGTTATATGGCAGAGGGACTTTGCAGATGTAATTAAGGTTACACACTTTCAAGTATGGAGAGTATCCAAGTGAACCTGATATAATCATGTGATCCCGTAAAAGGAGAGAACTTTCTCCAGCTGCAGCGAAAGGGAAAATTAGAGATTCCAACTATAGAAGGATTCCACGTGCTCTTACTGATTCTAAGAGTTAGGCCTCCATGTGCGAGCATCAGAGAGAAGCCTCTGGGAGCTAAGGGCAGCCCTGACTGACACTAGCAAGGAATGGGGATCCCAGTCCTATGACCTCAAGGAACTGGATTCTACCAACAACCTGAATGAACTTGGATTCTTCCAAAGAAACGGATTCTTCATGAGCAGCAGCTCAGCCAACCAACACCTTGATTTTGGCCAGAGCAGAGAAACTAGCCAAGGAAACCACACTTCTGACCTATAGAACGATGAAGTAACAAATTTGTGTTGTCTTAAGCCATTCAACTTGTAGTAATTTGTTACAGCAGTAATAGAAAACTAATAGAGACCTTGGATTAGACAAGGATTTTAGATAGGACATAAAAAACATGAACCATAAAAGGAAAAAAATGTATGAATTGAACTTGATCAAAATGAAAACCTGTTCTTTGAAAGATACTTTTAGAAAAATAACAACAATCAAATCAAGACGAAAAGCAAATTTTTACAAAACACGTATCTGATGAAGGACTCAGATCCAGAATATACAAAGAAATCTTACAACTGAGTAATTAAAAAACACCCAATTTTTTTTCGGGGGGGGAGGGCAGAAGATTTGAACAGATGCTCTATCAAAAAAGAAACATAAATGGCAAATTAAGCACACAGAAAGATGCTCAACATCACTGGGAAATGCAAATCAAAGCCCCAATGAGATGGCATTAAAAAAACTGACAATACCAAGAGTCGACAGGATGTAGAACAACTAGGAATCACACACATGGCTGTTGGGAATGGAAAATGGTAGAGCCACATTGGAAAACAGTCTGGGTAGGCTTTATAAAATTAAATGTATGCTTAATTTGATCCAGTAATCCTCCTGCAGGTATTGAAATGAAAACATAGGTTCACACAAAGTCCTGGACATAGATGTTCATAGCAACTTTATTTGTAATGGCTAAAAACTAAATCAGGAAATAACCCAAATGTCCATCAGCAGGTGAACTGGTAAGCGAATTGTGGTACATTCATGCAATAAATGTAAATACTGTGCAAACACTACTCAGCAGTAAAGAATAGCAAAGTATTCATGCAACAACATGGATGATCCCAAGAGCACTACACTTGCTGAAGAAAGCCTGACTCAAAAAGCTGGTGCATTAGCCTTCCAGAGTCTCCATGACAAAATATCAGAGACTGGGTGGTTGAGACCACAGATATTTATTTATGTTCTCACAGTTCTGGAAGCTGATCAAAGTGTCAGCAAGGTTGGTTTCTGGGGAAAGCTCTCTTCCTGGCTTGCTGACAGCTCCCTTCTTGTTGTGTCCCTACATGGCCTTTTCCTCTGTGTGTGTGTAGAGAGAGATTTCTATTGTTGCTTCTTATAAGGACAGCAAACATTGGATTCGGGCCCACTCATACAACCTCATTTAACCTTAATTATTTTGTTAGAGGCCCTATATCCAAATATAGTCATATTCTAAGGTACTCAGGATTAGGATTTCAATTTGGAGGAAAAAACACAATTCAGTCCATAATAGCTGGTAATGGTATAATTTCATTTATATGATGCCAACTCTATGACCTTCTGGAGAAAGAAAAAGGAGAGGAACACAACGCGAATTGGTAGTTGCTCTGGGCTGGGGCCAGGGTGGGGAGAGGGGATTGGCTGCCAAGAGGTTGAAAGGAGCTTCCTGGGGTGAAGAAACTGTTCTCTGTCTTCTTTTTTTTATGTTTATTTATTTTGAAAGAGACAGAGAGCAAGGGGAAAGGGGCAGAGAGAGAGGGAAACAGGATCTGAAGTGGACCCTGTGCTGACAGCAGAGAGCCCGATGTGGGGCTCAAACTCACAAACTGCAAAATCATGACCTGAGCCAAAGTCAGACGCTTAACCAACTGAGCAACCCAGGCGCCCCAAGAAAATGTTCTCTGTCTTGAGTGTATTGGTGTCACATGGCTGTCTACATTTGTCAAGACTCATCAAAATTACATCTAAAAGGGATGAATTTTACTCTATGTAAATTATGCCTCAAATAACCTGACTTCAAAAAAATCACACAATCAAGCAGTCTGATCCCTACCTCCACCCAAAGTCAGACCCCACACTTTGGTCCCACTTGGCACACATGGTCCCTGAAATTTGATCATTCTTGTTACTTACACTTTTGACAGTAGCAGATGTGTTTTCTAGACTTCTTCTGCTGAGAACTCTGTAATGGAGGACCCATCGAAAGGTACAGTACCAGGAAGAAGGCTCTGTGTCTTTATGATCCCTACAACTCAGGATAATGATTTAGAATTAATTGCCTGCTTCCCTTCCTCTCATCTAGACCATATTTCATTGCAAAAGTAGGTGAGGACTCAAAAAACACGCACACACACAAAAAGCACTGCCTGTTTCATCGTTGATCTTTAGTTTTCCTGTATTTTACCTGAAAGCAGTGATTGAATTCTCTAAAGTAAGGACATGTCAGCTGCCATTCTCAGAAGTGCTGACAACAGAGACCACAGAAAACAAATGAATGCTCATCCCAGACCTCTCTGGCAGCAGTTACTAACCTTCCTGGTGTGGAGATGAGCGTTTCCCAGCAAGATTGGGAACAGCCTCTGCCTAGGGCATTCCCGCTGCCTGTTCCAGGTCTCCCACACAGCTGAATGAAATTCAGAAAACGCCCTAGGATTAAACACTCCTCAGTCCTGATGCTCTACCTAGATATCCAAGCAACTTTGTAAGAAGTGACAGCCCTCTGGATTGTGTTTATCCGGCCCGTTGCCGAGGGTGGAGTAAATGCAAGAAAGAGTTGCTGAGTCTAATTATGCTGTTAATCATAATTAGCCTTTCAAAGACGTTTCCAGAGAATTCTTTCACTTTTGGTCATTTTATTTTATTTTAAAATCGCAGGGTGCCTGGGTGGCTCAGGTGGTTAAGCATCTGACTTCAGTTCAGGTCATGATCTCTCAGTTGGTGAGTTCGAGCTCCATGTCAGGCTCTGTGCTGACAGCTCAGAGCTTGGAGCCTGCTTCAGATTCTGTGTCTCTCTCTTTCAGCCCCTCCCTCACTCGCGCTCTGTCTCTGTCTCTCAAAAATAAGTAAATGTTAAAAAAAATTTTTTTAAATAAAAAACAAAATCATATTTTACTGAGTCTAGGACACCAGAGATTGTAAAAAGAGAAAAAAAATTGCAAATTAAGCTATGCCACAATAATTTATTTCTTAGAGATTGCACTGTGTACTTACTCAAGAAGCTTTTAAACTTTAGACAGATTTTTTTTAGCCCATATCACCTACTAGCCAATAAAAATATATATGCAAAGAAAATTAGTCGGTCAGGGTGTTTCTTAAACGTGTTCAGTTCAATTTTCTTGAATCACATTTCAAATCAAAGTCATCAAATTCCGTGTTTTGCCAGACTATTGTCTGCTAAGCCAAGGTTAGCAAACTCTGCAAAAGGCCAGAAGATAGTAAATAATTTGGGCTTTAGAGGCCACGACCAACTCAACACTGCTCTGACACAGAAACAGCCATCGGTGATACTTAAATGAATGGGCATGAATGTGGTTCAAAAAATCTTTATGGACACAGGAATTTGAATTTCATATAATTTTCACGTGTCATGAAATATTCTTCTTCTTTTGTTTTTTTTCCAACTATTTAAAAATATAAAAAGCATCCTTTTAAATTTTTTAAAAATGTTTTTATTTATTTTCGAGGGGGAGAGACAGAGCATAAGCAGGGAAGGGGCAGAGAGAGAGGGAGACACAGAATGTGAAGGAGGCTCCAGATTCCAAGCTGTCAGCACAGAACCCGACACAGGGCTCAAACCCACGAAGTATGAGATAGTGACCTGATCCAAAGTCCACCACTCAACCGACTGATCCACCCAGGCACGCCCAGTCTGTCTGTTTAAATCATGCACCCTAGTCTCCAAGATTCTCCTCGAACAAGATGTTTTGCAAATTTGGATACTGGGGAAGGAACACAGGTCAGGATAGACTGGGTTATGATGCAGTAACTCCAAAATCTAAATGGTGCAACCGCAATGGAAAACAGTTTGAAGTTTCCTCAAAAAATTAAAAATGGAACCACCATATAATCTAGTAATTCCACTGGATCCCATACTTTTGAAAGCAGGGTCTAGAAGAGACATTTGCATAGCCACGTTCATAGCACTATTCACAATTGCCAAGAGGTGGAAGCAATCCAAATGTCCATCGGAGGATAGTTCAAAACAACAAAGGTTTATTTCTCACGCATGCAAGGTCTTTCGAAATGTCAGGGTTACTTTCTAGGGCAGTTGTCCCCCAAGCAATGACTCAGCTTATTCCTCCAGATGAGCACATGTCCCCTTGATATTGGCCAGGGACAAGAATGTGGAAAATCACACACCAGCTCTTAAAGCTTTTCCTCCGGAAGTGACATGTTTCACTTTTCATTGGCAAAACCAATCACATGGCATGGTAGTTTTTAAATACATCTACAAATTCATGGACACTGCCACCTCCAAAAGGTGGAGTCTAATTTCCTTCCTCTTGCAGGTGACTAGACTAGGTGCCTTGATGCTGACACGGGGAACGTTGCAGAGGCTGTGCTGTGTGACTTTGAGGCCAGGTGTCTTATTGCGTTCAGGCTGCTAGAACAAGATACCACACGCTGGAAGGCTTCTAAACAACAGAAATTGATTGCTCTCAGATCTGGAGGCTGGTGGCCTGAGATGAAGGTGTTAACATGGTTGGATGAGGGCCCTTTTCCAGGTCGCAGTCTTCTCACTGTGTCCTCATGTGGCAGAAGTGGGTAGGGAGCTCCCTGGGATCTCTTTCATAAGGGCACTAATCCCATTCATGAGGGTTTCACCTTCATGTCCTAAGCCCCTGCCACAGTTCTACCTCCGAAAACCACACACTGAGGGTTAGGTTTCAACACAGGAATTTTAAGGAGACAGAAACATTCAGTCTATAGCAAATGATTGAGCAATATTTCTGAACTTAAAAAAAAATGTTAATGCAACATAAACTATAGGTATAATGATATCACTGGGGACAATCTGACCTTAAGTCATTGAAATATACCAGATTCAACTGTCCAAGAATGGTCCTGTCACTTTACATGTACACGGAAAGAAATACAAATTCCTCTACACACACACGCACACACATACTATACACACACATACACACATAGCCTTACGTAACGTTTATACCTGTATGTCGTAGCCTGAAATGAAATTTCCTTTAAAGTTTGCCTTTAACAAGTCCTTAATAATGAACGCTGGGCTTGTTTATAGTTAACTGGTAATTATTATATCACAATAGCAGGACATGATAGGATATGAGCAGGAAACAACTTGATTCTTTTTCCCAGGGCCCATTCAAACCACATTTGTTGATTTAACCTTTATCTCCCCTTAGGTGGAAACTTGAGTGAAGTTTTGGATCCCATACTTCTGTCTTTCACTCTTTTTTTTTTAATGTGGTAAAAAACACATAACGTTAAATTTACCATCTGAACAATTTTTAAGTGTACAGTTTGGTAATGTCAAGTATAGTCACATTGTTGTGAAACAGATCTCCAGAACTTTTTCATCTGAAAATAAAAGGTCATTTCACACTCTTTACCCATTGAACAAAAACTCCCATTTTTCTCCTTTTCCCAGCCCCAGGACCCCACCACAAACCACCACTTTACTCTCTGTTTCTATGAATTTGACTACTGTAGATACTTCCTATAAGTAGAATCAACAGCATTTGTCTTTCTGTGACTGGCTTATTTCACTTAGAACAATGTCCTCAGGGTTCATTCATGTTGTGGCATGTGACAGGATTTCCTTCGTTCTGAATGCTGTATAGATAACATGTTGTTATCCACCCTCCATGGACATTTGGATTGCTTCCACCTCTTGGCAATTGTGAATAGTGCTATGAACGTGGCTATGCAAATGTCTCTTCTAGACCCTGCTTTCAAAAGTATGGGATCCAGTGGAATTACCAGATTATATGGTGGTTCCATTTTTAATTTTTTGAGGAAACTTCAAACTGTTTTTCATTGTGGTTGCACCATTTAGCAATCTCACCAACAGTGCCCAAGGGTTCTGGTGTCTCCACACTCTTGTTAACACTTGTTATGTTCTGTTTTCAATAATAGCTGTCTCAATGGGTTGGAGGTATTATTTCATTGTAGTTTGGATTTACATTTTGTTTAGTCACTCTTAAACAGTAAAAAGTCCTTTGGTCTGTTTCGGTTCTAAAGAACGATCTCATTTTAGCAAATATGGTAGGCAGAATAACATCCCTAACAAAAAAAATGCCCTAATCCCTGGAACCTATGGATATGTTTTGCTACAAGGGGGAATTAAGGTTTCTGGTCAGCTTCCCTGACACCCCCAGGTGGAGGCTGGGAGGACATATAAGGGGAAGGAGAGACCATCCTTACCAAAGGCAGATATAAGATGACGTTTGCATCTTCTGGGTGGGGCAATTTCCCAGTGATGATTCCTTCTCTTCAATAGCACTTTGTGGAATCCTCACCAAAGTTACTCCCTCAGGGCCCTGGGGCAATTCTTGTCTCTGGGCAAGTGCTCCTCATCGGATCTTCATCATCTGTGGACAGTGATACCTTCCAGCCTCTTTTTGCTGATGGCCTTTGTCCTTTGACAAGAAGCCTTCAAAGATAGGTCTTTTCCAACAACCCCAAGTCAGATCCTTCCATGAGTCCTCTTGGCCCATAAGAACACTCTGGCATCCTATAGGGGTGCCTGGGTAGCTTAACTGGTTAAGTGTCCAATTCCTGGTTTTAGCTCAGGTCATGATCTCACGGTTCGGGCTCTGCACAAATGGTGAGAAGCCTGCTTTGACTTCTCCCTCATTCCCTCTCTCTCTGCCCCTCCCTGGCTTGCTCTCTTTCTCAAAACAAACAAACAAACAAACAAAAGACACTCTGGCATCCTTTCCCCTCCCCCATCAGGGGTAAGTGTGCAGTTTTCTCTCCATTGCACATGTATCTTTGCTTGGCCATCAAGAGGGCAGTTCTTGCCATAGCCCTTGACCTTCTCAGAGAAAAAAAATGCTTAAAAATTCATTAATACAGCTGCTTATACAGTCTTGAACTTCTTCTAAACAATGGCCTGGATTCATTCAACATTTTCTTATGATGAGTATTATGAGCCACTTTTCTGTTCTCGCTTTTAGAGACTTTGCCCAAGTTCATTCTTAGTTAGCCAGTATATGTTTACATAGCATATCTATGTATAAGCCAGCATAGTTTCATCCAGTGATAATATGCTTGCAGTCATGGTAAATACAATGTTCATAAAACTTAGGAGTCTTGAGATATTTCACGTTTTATCCTTAAGTAAGTTATTTTCATAGAGCTATTTGCAAAGTGTGTGTTCTCTGAAACTTTCCTCCAAACTGGTACCCTTTCTGACTGTAAATTCAATATTTTTGCACCATTTCCATAGAGGAAAGGGACATGTTACAAGACCTCCCTGCTAATTACAAGTGATTTTCACTACCACTTCCTCTCTCCCCTTCCCTTCCACATCTTGCCCAAGTTTAAGGTTCTCTAATGGGTGCAAAGGATTTTCACATCATGAAAAAGATTATTGCTGATGTCATTTGACATCAACTATCATTCTAAAAACCAATTTAGACAACTTTCCAATCCAAGACCAGGATATCAAGACCAAAATGACCTTACAAATTCTTAGTAATTAGCTCTTTGTAGATCGTCTCTTAAGGAAAGCACAAGAAGCTAATAACAGTTGTTGACTCTTAGAAGAGAACAGGGGACCTGGAAAAAAGGGAGGAGAAGAACTTACTGTTCACTAAGTACCATTTGTAACCTTTTGAATTTTATACTGTATATTCCCAATTCAAATTTTTTTTAGTTTTGAAAACGGTAATTTGCGTTTGCACGTACAAAACTATTATTCTAACAATGTTGCAAGTAAAAGCCACCTTTCTGTATAAGAAAATAGTTTTACAAGTTTTAAGATCAATATGATTTCAATTATATTAAGATTAATAGATTTTTATAAAATTAATAGACTTCATTATGTAGAATCTAAAGAACAAAACAAATAAGCTAACAAACAAACAAAACAGACTCTTAAATACAGAGAACAAGCTGGTGGTTGCCAGAGGGAGGGAGGTCAGGGAATGGATGAAATAGGTGAAGGGAATTAAAAGGTACAAACCTCCAGTTATAAAATAAATAAGAAACAGAGATGAAAAGGACAGCCTGGGGAATATAGTCAATAATATTGTAATATTGTTTTAGGGAGACAGATGGTAACTACACTTATCATGGTGAGCACTGAGTGATGCATAGAATTGTCAAATGAGTATATTGTACACCTAAAATCAATATAAAATTGTATGTTAATTATACTTCAATAAAAAATATCCCCCCCCAAAAGAGAGAAAAAAAGAAAGGTTTTAAGGATAAATTGAATTGTATACACTAGATCTAGGACTTATAACTGAGTTAAGTTTGGTAACTTTTTTGAGTTTTTATTCCACTCTCAGCTCTCAAATTGTTTAATATTTCAAGAAAAACAAAGAGACAGTTTGAGTTTCATAGGGAGGGAGTTTGTAAAAAGGGCAGGTTTTACTGACCAAATGAATCCATTACATCATTTGTGAAGTGTCTGCCACCTACCAGGCACGGTGTCAGGTGCCAGGACACTGAGGTACTCAGCCATGGCAATCTTTCCTAGCGTGAAGAGAGATTTGCATATTGCAGAAGAGAAGCTCATGCTTCGAAATCTCAGAGATGAGGATGGAAGAGTAGAGAAGGCAGACTGAACATGCAGAGAAGAGGCAAAAAGGATTTGGAGCCAAAATGGAGTCTAGACATGATACAGAATCCACTAGAATCTGAAAACAAGGTGGGGGGGGTGGTCTAAGGATGGAAGAGTGTAGTCAAAGCAATGGATGAAATAGAGGCCCTTTTCCATAAGGCAGGTGTCCACATCCAAAGCAAAGTGGAAAACTGAGGCCCAAATTTCCCAAGCAATTGGCCTTCCTCTCAACAGTGATAAAAAAAATCACCTTCAGCCAAGTCAAATAAATGGCAAATCTGAAAGGGAACGTCCTGACCTAAGCTCCTGCAAGGCCTTTCTAAGCCTCAGCTTTTCTCGTTTGTAAATCAGAAATAATAGTACCTACATTATATACCTGCTATGAGAATTTGATATAATATATATATAGGGGCTTGCATTGTGTCAGGAGCATAATAGTTGCTCACTAGTTACTGTTTTGCTTCTGTTGTTGTTATCACCTGTAAATAAAACTAAACATCATAATGGTGGATCCCGTAGATGGGTTCTTTCAATTCTCATTTCACCCCCATTTTGGGATAACTTCCTGTACTGTAACTTCCTGTTCCTGTGAAACTAGGAACTACATTTCCCAGACTCCTTTACTTTTAGGGTCTGGATGCCAGATGGGTTCCACCAGTTAGAGGCAATCACTTGAGATTTGGAAGATGGAAGGAAGTGGAGGCCATCTGCCAGTTGCTCTTTCTTTTGGAAATTCACTGAATTAAGAGAGGCCTGAGGCAGGGGGGCAGTGGTGGAAGCAGCTGCTTGACCGCCACGTCATAGCTGCAGTGGTTTGCTCTTGACACCAACATGTGTTGGCTCCTGATTTCCTCACCTCTAGCCCTGTCAGAGATTTCGTAAGCATCTAATTCCTGTATTAAATCCCATCTGTTTAAAATACCTACAGTGATGATTCCTGTGTCTACAATTGAATCCTTACTTACTTAGAAGTGGATGTTTCATCTAAAGAAATCTCATATGTAAATTCCTATGAAAGACTTTATTTTGTGCTGCTGTCTCAAAATGGCTTAGATTTAAATCATGAGTTAATTCCCATGTTTAAACCAGCTCAATGTTTTCTCAATGCCATTCTTTTTGAGAACTGTTAACATTATACAATTAAAGTGTTCTGTCATTTTGAAAGGTTAACTCCAAGAATCACATTGAAAGGCAGAGTATATTTTTGTGACAGTTATTACCCATCCATTATCTTTCTTTATACTTTATTTGGATGAGAGGAAAATGGCTCCTGAAATAATTTTGCTTCC
Source organism: Paguma larvata (assembly GCA_030068075.1). Taxonomy (NCBI): domain Eukaryota; kingdom Metazoa; phylum Chordata; class Mammalia; order Carnivora; family Viverridae; genus Paguma; species Paguma larvata. The sequence continues at coordinate 9,037,332 of CM057825.1, forward strand.
TAACATCCATTCTTCCTTCCTGTCTTAGTATCGAGAACCCCAATTTTTAGCCAGGGACACTACTACCCAACTAAAATTTATTCCCACTCTCCCTTAAAGCCAGGCATAGGCATATGACTAAATTTTGGCCAGTTAGATATAATAAAAAGTATTTTGTGTAACTTCTAAAAAGTGTTTTTAGAAAGAGGATATAGGGGCGTCTGGGAGGCTCAGTCAGTTGAACGTCCAATTTTGACTCAGGTCATGATCTCACAGCTCGTGGGTTCAAGCCCCGTGTCAGGCTCTGTGCTGACAGCTCGGAGCCTGGAGCCTGTTTCAGATTCTGTGTCTCCATCTCTCTCTGCCTCTCCCCTGCTCACACTCTGTCTCTGTCTCTCAAAAATAAATAAATGTTAAAAAATTTAAAAAAAAAAAGAAGGAGGGTACAGACCTTCTTCTGCCCCTTACTCCTTCCTGTTGGCTGGAGTATGAACATGATGACCGGAGCACTAACAGCTATTTTGGATTGTTTACTTCTGTATTTCTTTTACATCAGAAAAAAAAACAATCAGACTTTAAAAAATCACTGTTATTTTGTTTCTGCTTTGTTACTACATGTAGTGAAGCCTATCCCTAATTAAAATAAGAGGAACAGCCAAACTTCTTCTCTTCGTATCAACCATAGACTATTCCTCATTTTGTAAAAACAAGTGCATTCTCAAAAGCTGCCTGACCACTGAAACGCAGTAGGGCATGCTGCCAAAAATGTTGATCTGGGTTTAAAATTAAAGATATAAAACGATTTCAGTGAGGCCAATTCATTGTACACGGCAACAAAGTTTGCAAGTCAGATGAATAACTCTGACTTATTTATATTGCTTTCAGAATCAAACCAAGGCACCAATTTTAGGTTGAGTAAAAGGCAAGTCCTCAAGCCTCGCTGATGGTTCACTAGGGCTACAGTTATTGATTCAAAATGGCTGAGTTTCAGGTTAAACTGGCTCTCTATTATTCATCACGTGATCACACCACAGCTGACAGCACATCCAATGGTATAATCTGCTTTGCAGCTCTCTATTCCGGAGTCCATAGATCAGAGGGTTAAGACACTGTGCAAATGCAAAGACTCCAAAAAGTACCAGATTTAAAGCAAAGAAAAACACCCCACACATCTTTCCCAAACCTATGAATATCAGGGTTGGTATTACATGTAAACTCATCTGCACTAAATGAATAAGGACTGTTTTCTTTGCTTTGATATTTGATCTATTAAAATGGCCAGCCCGTTTCCCTTCTCGGTAGATCAGAGAGTAACTTATAAGAATGATGGATAGAAGAAAGAAAAGGAAAATCATGCCAATGGCTCTGGCAGGAGGATTATTCAAGATCACAGGGCAAAGGGGTTCAGATTTAAAAACAGCAACTCGAGTGGGGTTAGTGCCTTCTATGAGGAATAAGCAAACATTCTTGAATATAATGATTATCCAGGACCCAGCCAGGATCCTGTACTTAACTGAATTTACAAAGGACAGAGATTTCAAAGGCCAGCAAACAGCCAGGTAAGCGTTGATCGCCATCAAGGCCAGCGTGAAGAGGATCCCTTCTCCGACACTTAGCTGGACCCCAAATACCACCCAGCACACCAGCACGGGGCTGTTGGCCAGCAGAGCCCGCATCCCTTGGAAAACCACCCCAAGGCCGCAGTAGGAGGAGACACACAGCAGATGGTGGCACAGAAGAATGTATCGGACCTCTTTCCTCAGCTTCAAATTCTGTAACACTATTGTGATGATGGCAACGGTGACAAATGTGGCAAAGAAGAAGGCCACCACATACACGGAGGCCTTCACTGTTGCTTCCAGCCTCAGCCAATCCGATGTGTTGCAGTGCTCAGAAGACAAGTTCATGATCTTCAGGGCAACTTGACTCCTGAGGGATTAAAGAACCAGAAAGAGTGAATCATAAAGCTTCTTGTGCGGTTTTCCAGCTCTGAGATCTTGTAAGTCTCAAGGAACATATTGCATGTTTTTTGGTATAGAGGATGACAGTTTTAGATGCATTGACATGGACCAAAGGAGCTGGAGAAATCATTTGGGGTCTTCTCTTTATTTTAGAAGAGGGGCACATACTCAAACCATCCAAAAGGAAGGTTTGAAAGGTGTACTCTCAGTACTCAGTAAATTGCTCAAAATCAGGTCAAGGTTCTACCCTTCATGCATCCTTTTCTATCTTTGATTGTGAGAACTTTTTCAACTTGGAGCCACAAAGCACAACAGTGTAAAACTCAGTTGATTAACCACCAAGCACTTGTTAATACTTAGCACATGCAAAGGTCTGGGGAATGGATTAGGGCAAGAGCTGTAAAGGATGTGGGGAAGCCATTGATACAGAGGCCTGATTCATTTGGGTCCATAAGACATGACAAAGATATTAACAAAAATGATGGTAACCATCGGTGACAATTACCCAGTACTTTCTAGGAATCAAATTTTTAGAGCATATTGCTCTAACCCTGGGGTATGTTTTATTTTCCACTGAGTGGTTTTATTATGCAGTTTTTGCAAACGGGGAAACAGACTTAAGGAGGCTAAATAACCTACTCAGGGCCGTATAGTCACTGGGGAGAGGGGCCAGGATTTGGATTTCAGAGAACAACTCCAGAACCCACTCTCTCAACTACTACAAGGAAGTTCATGTCAAATGCAAGGTCACTTTAAAAAAAGGGGACTGGGGGAGAAGGGCGCCTGGGTGGCTCAGTTGGTTAAGCATCAGACTCTTGATTTTTTGCTCAGGTCCTGATCTCACAGTGAGACCGAGCCCCATATCAGGCTCTGCACTGACAGCAATGAACCTGCCTTGGATTCTCTCTCTCCCTCTCTGTCTTCCCCTCCTATCGCCTGCTCTCTCTCTCTCTCTCTGTAAATAAATAAATAAACTAAAAAATCAATGTCAAATGCATGTTCTGAGTTCTTCTTTAGCCAATGTCATTTGACCAACCCAGCTGGACCCCATTTGTAGAATACCATTTCTATTGTTAAGCAGGAAGACCTTCAGTCCAGGAAGGTGCTGGGATCTTAGGATAACTGAGGAACTGTGGCCACTAAAATGATAAGATGTGTGTAATAGCCTTCTAATAGAATCTTCTCAATCTGCACAGCAGTGAATAGCACACTGTGCCGCAGCCTGGGGAACCCCCAAATTTCAGGATCACTGTCTCTGAAAGTCTACTGCAGAGATGCCAACGGTTTCCTCCCCACTATTAGCTTTCCTCACTTCCCCACCACCTCAAAGTTGATTGAAAGTAGGGATAGACATCCGACTTACGGAGAATTATATGTAGACAGTGCTGAATCCACCAGTGTCTGCCTCTTCAAAATCCAGCCCAAGAGTTCTCACAGAGAATGTGGCCCAAGTATGATGTCATGTCATTGGCCTGCCAGTGATGGTGGAATGTGGGTGAGTGGAGGAAAGTGACAGAGAGGGGCAAGAGAAAAGCAGAGGAAACGACAAGGTCTCTGAGAGTCTACAAAAGCCCTTGCAAGACAAAGAACAGCATGGACTCCTGAATTTCTTTTTTTTTTAATGTTTATTTATTTATTTTTGAGAGAGTGAGGAGGGGCAGGAAGAGAGGGAGACAGAGGATCCAAAGCAGGCTCCAGGCTCTGAGCTGACAGCGAGTGCCTGATGTGGGGCTTGAACTCCAAGCAGTGAGATCATGACCTGAGGCAAAATTAGACATTTAACCAACTGAGCCACTCAGATACCCCTGGGCTCCTGAATTTCTGATTCTACTGAGGTTGCTCTGCATTTTCTATCTTTGGGTCCTAAAAATATAACACACCCCTCTATTATTTGGGCTAGCTTAGTTGGGTTTCCATTCCCTTATATAAGCCCCTAGCGTTGTAAGTATATAAAGTGGACTCTAAAGAGGCACAGTATATTATACTGATTTCCTAAAGGGCATGTCACCGTGGAGACAGCTACTGCAAGTTGCCGAGAATCTAAGATGCCACAGCTCCTTATGCAATCCTTGCTGAAGGCACTGTTTTCCCTTGCATATTGTGCTGTCACCCTTTGTGAAGAATTGTCCCTGTTGGGATGGATTTTGTGCCATTGTCGTGCAGTCAAACTCCAGGCATTATTTCTCCACTCTCCGGCTCTCCAAAGAGGAATAGAAAGTGTAATGGTCAGGGGTGCCTGGGTGGCCCAGGAGGTTGAGCATCCAACTTGGGCTCAGGTTGTGATCTTGCAGTTTGTGAGTTTGAGCCCCACATCAGGCTCTGTGCTAACAGAGCCTGAAGTCTCCTTTGCCTACTCCGTTCCCCCCCCGGGGGCTCACTCTCTCTCCTTCTCTTTCTCCCTCTCTCTCAAAAATAAACATTAAAAAATTTTTTTTAAATAAAAAGAAATTGTAATGGTCATTGTCATTGTCAAACTCATCATCAAGTTTTCTTTTAGCTGCAGATTTTTCAGTCAAAATTTTACACCAGAACCCTTTAACAATCCACAGAAAAATGCATATCTGCCCGCATTAAATGCCTCCTCCTCACTCACTCCCAGAACACATGCCTGTAACCACCATGGACACTGAGGACCCCAGTGAAGATGGGGCTTGTTAGAACACTCTACCCCACCAAGGGGAATCACAAGAACTGGGCTTTAAGTCTAGGTATGCCACCAATGAGGAGTGGGATCTTGGATACCAAAGTCACTTCACTTCTCTGGTCCTTCATTCCTGACTTGGCAGCCATGTAGATTGCAAGCTCCACATCCTTTCTCTCTGTCTACAAAGTCATCATCGCTCAAATCCCCAGGAGCCAGCTCTTACCTGGGCCTTTTTCTTATTTTTGAGACAAGATTGGCCCTTCCCTTGATCCAGAATGTCCTCATCTTATTCCCCAATTGTTAAGCCTTCAAGAGAATCGCCATCTCTCTAGGACAGGGCCTGCCTTGTCCAGCTAGGCCTCCTCCCAGAACTTAAAACCCAGCTTCCGAGTCCCAGAATTAGGAGGTGGGGGGTTACTGCTGGGAGGCTCCACCATGGTCCACTTGGGCCTCCCAACAATGCCCATTCCTGGGCTCACTGTTGCTGGGTTTGACCTAGCTAATGGGCTACGCGCCCCTCCCCCCATTATTCAGTCTTGCTCCCATCTCTCATTCTGCCCAGAATCCTAGTCTTGTCTGTAGCTTCCTTGTTGAATTCCTCATTTCTGTTCATCAAGACTACCTTGCACCTGTGTTGCCCCACCACCACCAGCCCCTACACACCTGTCTAGTTTATCTGATAACACTTAATAGCAATGGGCGGGGCTTGGCCTATCTGTGTTCTGGACTTAAAACCCTACACAGAGTCTGGGTGACTCTCATTGTGCTTCCTCTGGGAAGAAATTTTACAACCTTCTTTTTTTCCCCTGAATTACTGTAGCTGCAGGCATGATAAACCCCTCTCCCTCCAGATCTGATATGATTTCAGGGAACTATTTATTGTTGAGACCAAGCAAAAACTAGTTTCTGTAGTTTTCTAATTATGTTTAACACATTGATCAACATGGCACATTGTCACACATTATACTCAACAATCTTCACTGCTTATCGAAACATACAATGAATATACAATACAATGAATAAACAGTGAGGTTACAAGTGGTAAAACACAGGTGCTGACATACGGAAGCCTCTTGCCCAGTGGAAGAGGCACAATGCAATACAACTAGGTAATAATAACCAGAAACATCATGAATAGCTTCACTCATTTGCCAAATGAGTAAGAAGGTTGGGTGTCTCTTGGGAAGGGGGGGGGTGGTTGTTCAGATTAGAAAGGGTCACAGAGGCAGCGAGAGAAAGCTCCTTGGAAGAGGTGAGACTTGAATCCATCCTTTCAAGGATGAAAACTAGAGGAAAGCAGGGTCAAGGGTGAGGTGGATAGAGACGAGGAGAAGTGCAGATTATGGGCAACAGAAAACAGCAAGAATCAAGATGGGACAATACTTGTTAGGCTTAGGGGACAATGAGCAGATGGAATTTGGTGGAGTGGGAGCTTAGTCAGAGGACTAAGGACAGACAAAGTCCAGGACCAGTTTTTGAGGGCCCTGATACCTTTCCAAAGGTTAAAATTCACTTCGTAGGAAATAAGAAACCTTGCATGATCAAAATTAGGAGTAGCACATGTCACAGGTGAAGAGGCAACATGAAATGCCACCTTGCTTGCATAGTGGTGTCTGATAGGAGCTCTACAAAGTGAAGGAGAAATGAAGCAGTGAAGACATCACTATTACAGCAGGTGGCTTAAAATTCTTTTTGTAGACAGGAAGGTTGCAAATCTGTAAAATCAATGAGGGCAAGTTTTATTGCCTTTAATTTATTTATGAGAGCTCAGAAAGATGAGTAATTTATTCACAATCATGCAGCCAGACAGAATCTCCGAGTCTCCAAATTCATATTCCTTCGCAGAGGTCTATTTGCATATCAAGAGCTCATGGCAACAAAACCCATAGAATAAATCCTCATCTATACAATGACCTCCACTTACAGATAATTCCTAGAGCCTTTTTCTTCCAAAATTGTAAAATGGAAATACCTGTTTTCTTCTGGCTCCAAATGTTCCTTTGGCTTCAACTCCAAAAGACAACCCCAGAGGCTAACAAATTTCAGCAAAGAATTACATTCTGTCCACAACTGCCCTGACCAAAACCAGCCACCACCACTCCTTGCAAAAATCCTGTGGGAAGCAGATGTGTGGGAAGGGGTGGATGGACACCTAAGAAATTCAGGGAAGCAGCCGGTCTCATCCTAAGAACCCTGCTTGGGGAAACCCCAGGAGGGCAATGTGCTGCCCTCGGTGAAAGACCCAATATACAAACAGATAGGGCCAACCCATATTTAAAAGTGAAACTCTGACCCACAACCTGCAGCCACCTGCCAGGAAGCCAAGCTGTCATCCACAGTAACCGGCCCGGTGGGGGGGCAGCCTGCTGTCTCTTGTGACAGTCCAGCCAGCCAATCAACAGCCTCTGTAATAACTGGCCTCAAATAGCTAGGACTTGATTAATAACTGACAGCTTCCCTAAGTTTTGCCCCTGCTTCCAACTTAGGACCAACCAGAGAGAGCCACACATGTCCCCCCAACCAGTCACATAGACACTCCCTTCTAGTTAGCCCACCTCCAGCTTCCCTGGGCCCCAGGCTCTCATCCGGACACATCTGAAGCCCACAGGCTTTTCCCCATAGGCTCTCCCCTCCTCCTCTGCCTGCCTTTGAGGCTCTGCTACAGTGCAGGGACTGTGGCTGTCTCCCTTGCTCTAGCAAACTCTAAATAGATGGCCTTGGTTTCTCTCATTTGGTTGGGCTTTGTTCATCTTCGTATGGGTAGGAAAAATGGTGCTAGTGCCTCCACAACAGCACATGTATGTCAAGCCATTTCTCCAGGGAGCTAATGAATTTGTGGCAGCACATTTGTCCTCTCTATCTTGTGCCCCTATCCTCGCCAGCAGCAGGGTCAAGGGAGACAGATTCCTCCCACGGCGGGGCACTACCTGCCTTGTCCTCATTGTGAGCACTGGGTCACTGAGCTACAGGATCTCCCCTTTTCTCTCACCTCTGAGGATCCACATGACAAGCATTCCGGAATAGACACCCACCCCACTTCTGAAGAAAACCAAAGGAGCATTGGATGCGTGCTAACATGAGATAAGGAAGGGAGATAACGAGAGTGTAATGACATAGACAAAACGTTACAGTAGATCATTCGTGCTGATTACTCACTATGAGACGCTCTGGTGACAGCTGCCTCCTTCCATCAGTGCACCAGCCCAAGGAAGGTGTTGCAACTGTTATTTGCATTTTTCCGAAAAGAAAACTGAGAGACAGAAGCAGGAGGGAACTCAGCCAGGGTTAATTAGCTGATGACAATGACCCTGGAGCTTGGGCCAGGCAGTCCACCCTATGCAGGGTGCAATCTCTAAGCCACTGGGCCAGGCGCCCCCCCCCCAACCCATGTCAGACATAAAAGTTGTGATGGGCTCTGCACACTTCCTCTCAGGGAGTTGCCGGCTGATGGTGAAATCTGGCTTCAAACCCAGCTCTCCTGATTTCTGACATGACATTTTGTTAATGTTGTTTGTTGAGGTTTTTCCTAACAGTATTGGTGCAGGTGGATTGAATTCTTTTGTAAAAAGAAAAAAAAAAAAGACTTAGCAGGTGTTGTGATCTGTATTGTGTCCCCCTCAAGATTCATATGTCGAATGAATATGATTCTAATCCCCAGAACCTCAGAACCTGACTGCATTTGGAGACTGGATCCTTAAAGAGGGAATTATATTAGAATGAGGCCAGTAGGGTGGACTGTAATTCCATCTGATTGGTGCCCTTGTGTCCTTATAAGAAAAGGAGATTAGGGACCTGTGTGGCTCAGTAGGTTGAGCATCCATCCGACTTTGGCTCAGGTTGTGATCTCACGGTTCATGGGTTCGAGTCCCGCATCGGGCTCGCTGCTGTTAGTGCAGAGTCCGCTTCAGATCCTCTGTCCCCTTCTCTCTGCCCCTCCCCTACTTGTGCTCTCCCCCCAAAAAAATACATTTAGAAAAAAAAAGAAAAGGAGATTAGGAAACCCAGAGACCCTAGAGATGCATGCGCACAGAGAAAAGACCTTGTAAAGAGGCAGCAAGCAATCATCTGCAAGCCAAGAAGAGAGACCTCAGGGAAAATCAACGCTATCAGCGCCTGGATCTTGGACTCCCAGCCTCCAAAACTGTGAGAAATTCAATTTATGGTGTTTAAGTCACCCCGTCTGTGGTATTTTGTTTTGACTGCTCAAATAGACTGATTCCATGGGGCAAAACAGCTCCCAGCTACCACCATATATCCAGGTAGCTGAGAAGGTCTTCCTATGGGTCCTCCAGATGCCCTCCCCCACCCCAGAACCTATGCCGGGAATTTCTGAAGGAGGAAAGATCTCTGCTCTCTGAGAGGGAGGAGGACCTTTCCTTCCTGGGCCTCATGGTCAGTCGGGCAGTGGCTGCCAAGGTTAGGGCCAGTATCTGACTTACCACCAGCAGAAGAGACTCATCAGCTGAAAACAGACTTCAGGAATGATTTCACGAGCTCTGTGGCTGCTGGCAGAAGGCCAATAAGAAGTGGATACTTCCAGAATAGCTCTTAGAACCCTCCCCGAATGATCAGACCTTCTCCTCTCTCACAATAAACACGCCCTCCCCTCTTTAAACATTCTTCCCCTTTGCTCTCACTGTGGCCTTACTTCTCTGGTATTTTAAAAATCACTCCAGTCTGGGCAGCTTTGGTGATCTCTTCTGTTATTCTCCTCAAAGCTGGCAGGAAGGAAGGGAGGAAACCGGTGACTACTGAGCACCCGTCGCTGGACGTCAAGGACAAGCATTTAGTAAATATTAGCTGTGACTGTTAATCATCTGAGAACACCTCTGGAGGTGATGCAGGAACTGGATGAAGTCACGAAGCCTCTGAAGGTGTATCCTGTGACTTCCGAAGACAGAAAACTTACACATTTTTCTGAGTGGCTTTTCCAGGCAGTTAACTTTCTGAGTTTGAACTTGCCTTTTCATATACAAAGGGAAATTCCCTAGCTTCCCTCTCCAGTTTTGTTCTGACCAAACTTTTGATCTACAGATGTGCTTTGAAGTACTCCTAGGATTCATTAATCCACAGACCTGCCGCTTTGCCTTATTAGAAACTTGGCCTTTTCTAAATGATTTAATGTGTAAAAACACATCTTGCAAAACAATGTGCATGCACCTGTTTACTTGAGATTTTTGAAACACCAGGCTCCCCACGAGCAAGGGTAGGGTGAAACAAATCCCCAAACCTGGAATATAAATAAATATTAAATAAGGAAGTATTGAAAATAAGGTAGCTCGTAAGAATGGTGACGAAGCACGTTTCATTTTATAATCTAAATAATAGTAAAGTATGATCTAATATCACAGTCGCAATGATAATGAAAAGGACACAATTTAATGATGCATTTCACTGTCCTGTATATATCTGCAGATAGAAGTAGACATAGGAGCCATTTGAGGATTTCAGAAAAGGATTGTGTAATACTAACTATAAGAGGATCATCTGTAACAACATTTTCCGTGAATCTGAGTATAAACTTAAATAATGAGTTTATACAAAATTATGGTTCACTGGCTAAAAGAAGAGCCATTCAATTCTTTTTTTTTTTAAGTTTTTAATGTTTGTTTATTTTTGAGAGAGAGAGAGCCAGAGCATGAGTGGAGGAGGGGCAGAGAGAGAGAGGGAGACACAGAATCTGAAGCAGGCTCCAGGATCTGAGCCGTCAGCACAGAGCCTGACGCAGGGCTCGAACTCACAGACGGTGAGATCGTGACCTGAGCCGAAGTCAGACGCTTAGCTGACTAAGCCACCCAGGTGCCCCGAGCCATTCAATTCTGCTTGGCTTGAGCTCTCTGCATTGGCATGGGACTAACCAAGAACAAAAGTGGCAGTCGCAACAGAGAGACATCTGTTCTATCAGTTGGTGAAGTCCAGCTACAGGTATCACTCACTTTTCGAAAGGTCATGTTTCACCACTTCGTTTTTGAGAAAGACCTATGTTAGTTCCTGTTTTTACTAACTGAAAGAAATAAAGAGGTTTTTTATTTTTACAAAAAAAAGAAAGGCAAAAAGCCACCATAGCATTCCGCATGTGTTTTGCAGGGAGCCATGAAAGAGGCAGCACGCTCCCAAAGCAGCGAGAGCAGCCCCCAACACCTGCCTCCCTGGAACCGCATTCAGCATCTCAGCTTCAGGCCACCAGAGTTTTGAGCTGTGTCTATGAGCTTTACCTCGATTTATTTTGTGTATCCATTAGCAAGATGTGTCCTATGGTATCAGAAAAGTCTATGAGAGGCGATTTTGGGGGTCTGGGAATGCTCACAAGTTTCTCCAAATAAATTAATGGTGATTGCTCCTTCACTCGATGCCATTTTGGCTTACAAAAGATTTCATAGGAACACTGGGCTTTCAGATAGCAGGGGAAACCCATACATGTGTGTCCACCAGCACAGATCTAGTCAGTGGAGAGAGCACAGTAACTAAAACACGCCAGGTGTCTGACAACATGGAGCTTACACGGCCCTGAGCCCCTGACAGTAACCTGGCAAGCAGTAAACACACGATATTTTTCTCCCTTCCTCCCTATCTCTCCGGATGCCAAAGGTCACTATGACGTCTATAAACCACAAAAAGCAAACAATAATCTGTATGTTGCTAAGCACGTGATTCTTTGCTGATAGTATTTCCCAGACTCCGAGAGGATTTTATCTTCCGTCTATTGGTTTGTCTCTATTGAGAAGCATTTAGTTTTGAAATACGCTGAAATGATTTTACTGTTGCATTATTGAAATTATTAAACTATTTAAAAATTAATTAGCCTGTGTATCACTTTAACATTATTAAAGCTTAGAACTCAACAATAGCTGCCAAGATAGTGAATTTTGTGTTTTGTTGGTAGGCAATCGTCTACACCACAGCCGATGGTTTTCCCTCATTGCACAAAGAGTTGGCCCGTCCCGAGCACCAACACATGCCCTTTCTGCCTCAGCAGACCACACCTGGCTTTAGCCATAAATCAGATGTTTTATCTGTACAATCTTGGCAAAGTTGAAATTAGCAGATTCCATAAAGCTCTTTGGCTTTCTCTCTCTGACTCAGCTTTGGGGATTATTGTAAACTTTCTGTCAGGCTTAATTCTATTTCCCTCAATTAAGGTACAGTTGAATTATAGCTATTCTTACTAATCCTTTTATGCATGCTATGATTTGTTTCACTGATTAAAAGAACTCCCTTAGTTCTGAAATCCACATATAACATACATTACTTGTCAAATTCTCTTACCTGGATTAGGTATCTTTGAGTAAAATATATATTATACTTGATTACATATGTCATACAAAGTCGACTCTCTAGGCCTGAGAACTATGATTTAAATAATTGGAAGTAAAACCTGTGGAATACCATAGCTTTTGCCTTTTCTGAAAACTTTTACTTAGCACATAGTTATTAACTTTATCTTTTACTTAATTATTATATAATTGATTTCTCTCGGTTTTCAAAAGCCTATGTATTTACAGAGTTTTTTTGGCAGGGATAAAAGCCCACCGGTCACAGGGAAATCTATTATCATATGAAAGAACTTGCATTTTTCCATAGGAAAGTCCATTCATACCGAGTTATTAATGTTCTTCCTTATTTTCACTAGCATTTGTATTTGCCTTTTAGGAGTGGCATAGAATTTTGAATCATATTTATAGAGCAAGTGACAATTTCAATATTTGTCTTTGTGACCATCTTAAAATATGACCATATATTGATCTGTTTATTTAATAGACTTATTCCCACATAAAAAATCATTATTGCTATTAATATTATTTTGCAAACATTATTTGTAACTATATTTTGTATTTTTTAATAGAAATTACATTCCAAGTATTGGTGACAAAGAAAACTATTAAAGTCAAAAACCCCAGCTATGTTATCATTCAACCACTTTTGAATGATCGAAAAAACTTATAATCGGAAGTTTAAAATTCATTCCCATATCCCATTTTCTCCATTTATACACTCACTCATTCATTCATTCAATAAACATGTATTGTGTACCCATTTTGTATCAGGCGCTGTGCTAAATTCTGAGGCTTCAGAGATGAAGAAGATATGGTCTTTGTCCTCAAGAGATTTACTTCATTAGTTTGGAAGTAAGAGCAGGTATGAACACTGGTATAGTTTTTGAGAGAGATGGCAAAAACATAGATCAACTTCACATATTTTGAATTGGAGGAAATGTATGAAAAACCACAAACCTTTGATCACAAAGGTCCGGTTTTTTCTCCTTTTCCCAAGAAGAGGATCTGGGGAAGGTATTCTTTTTCTTGCATGAAAAACCAGAGCAGGAAATGATGAGATGAATCCCAGACAGTAGAGACATGGGGCTAGCAGGAGGAACTCACTGGAAAGAGCAAAAATACCAGAAAGTTTTGTAAGGCTGACAGAAGAAGACAGAAAGAGGAAAGGAGTCCTCTAGAAAACCCCAACTGAACAAAAAAGGCTGGCACTGTGGATAGGAAACAGGGACCAATAATAAAGGCTAACTTGTAAATGATGCACGTGGAAGGCAAAGAGCCATGAAATAATTGAATTTAAGGAAATGTGTGTTTGAAAGGTAGAGATAGCTAGGTCTACATACTGGCCAACTTCTGGTTTTGACCCAAATGACTTTCAAAGTCATCAGAATGCAGCCATATAACAAAGTTTCCCATCAAAGAATAATGACCAGTCACCATAGGGATTCTCAGTGTACAAGACAACACAAATGCAGGACACAGATGCGCCTGGGAGGTGAGGGTGGGCTTTAGATGGGAGAGCAACGGCTGATGTACATATCCCAGCGGTATGTACAACACAAATGTACATCTGGGTCATTCTGACCTTTGAGACTTGCTCCAATACTCTAAGAACCTTCCAATAGAATTATAAATTTCCCACCTTCTTTTTCACCACCTCCTTGGCCACTTAAACCACCCACATCCATGAGCTTGGCCTCCCACAAACTAACAGCAAATATGGAATCCTTGGGTGTGGCAAAGTCCATGAAAGAATTAAGCTTATATCATGAGTCTCTGGTTATTGCCAATTTTACCTAACCTGAGCACCTACCCCGTTTCAGACTTTCAGCCTGCCCTGATCTTAAATATATGATTGCCTCTTAGTCTATGTCTTGACTTCCTGACCAATGTCTGGTCTCAAAACACTGAATATTATTTCTGGATGATTCAGGACTGGAGCCACATGAGGACATTTGCTCTTTCAGAGTTGTCAGACTAGTAGCATGCGAATCCCCACCTGGCCCCAAGGGAAATGTGACCTGGTCAGAAGGCAAGTCCACTAATTAGAGGAAGTGCAGTCTCTAGACACAGGGCCATAGGTGATAAAAGGATGAGCCGAAAGTGAGTGGGGACCATTTCAGAGCCTTCACTTTGTTTAACCAGAGAAGTAAGAATCCATATAAGCAAAGAAGGATGTGCTGCCTCTGGATGGTCTTCCCAGAAATAACGCATCCTATTTTAAGGCTTAGAGATGGTTTGCTTGTGAGGTTAAGGTACCTCTTTGTACAACATCAGGAGGTGACTAATTTGATCCTGGAAATGTAATCAACAGAAACCATTCAGTGTATTTGTAGGTTCAACAAAAAGGTATTGAAATAGCAGCTGAAAATAGAAGGATGCTTGTTCCCTTTGGAAGCAATGAAAAGCAAAGAGTAGGAAGTTAATAATGCATCACCACTGAGAAAGCAAAGGGGCCCCGAGTAATGCAATATCCTGATCTACTTAATAAGCATATCCCACAAGCTGAGAGATACTTACGAGGTTGCCCCAGTGTTATTATTTTATTCTGCCATGTGCTAGAGTATTCTGAAGTACCTATAGTTAGTTAAATGGAAAAATAAGGCAGGACCCCTGCATTTGTGGGAAGATAGATGAGTAAGCAAATAGTTTCAGTTCTGTGATTTAAGTGCTTGAATTTCGAGTGCCGTGGAAACCAGAGGGCAGAGTCTAATCTTCCTAAAAGAGTCAAGGAAAACTTCTCATGGGACAGTGACTCTAAAAAATAAGAAACATTCATTCATACAGCTAGCCAGCCTCCTAGTACTCAATAACCAGTTGAGTACCTTCAACTGTACTAGATGAGCCAGATGCAAATTTGAAGAAGACAGACACGGTCCTTCCTTGAGTGAAGTTTACATTCCTCTGGGAGTTAGATAACATTACTAGCAGAAACACAGAATGGCTCCTTAAAACCATCCGATATCCACCTTCGGACCTCATTTCTTCACCCACAGGTATTTTCCTACTGAGACCAGGGTGCCTTGATGACTTAACCTGGAGCATTTCCATCCTTTTGGCTTAGTTCTCATCATGGAACCAAAATGCCAGTTTATTGCTTACCATCACCACAGGGTGATTCTAGAGGGGCATGTGCAGACAAAATCAAGTTTCCAAAAATGCAGAGCTGAGAATCGAGGCCAAGCAGAAATAAAAGTGAGAAACGGGATGCCCAGACATGAGAACTCCTTACCTTATGTGACCAGTGGAGGTCTTTTCTGCCAGTGGGAAAATGAGTTCTCTTTTCCAGGAAAAAAGTATGTGGAAGAATAGCAGGAGTTTCTCCATAAATCCTTAGAAGAATCCCCAACACCCAGCATCTAACAGAAGTGAATCAAGGGAGGTGGCTCACTTCACATTCTCCCAGGCTCCTGAGCCTTCAGACCTAGGGCCCCTTCCCTGGTGGCTGCAGCCAGTGTTACACTGTGATCCCCCGGGTAGAGAGCCGCAGGACCTCAGAGAAAGCAGGGACTTCTGGCTACTTCTTGAAAGAACATTCTGCTCCCTCTGTCCAAGAGAGTAGAGGAGACTGAAACAAGTGCTTCCCCTTCTGCGCCTCTTCTGGGGTTGGGACCCACTTCACGGTGTTTCAAGCTGACAAGTGAAAATGTCTCTAGAGAAAGCTAAAAAGTTTCCTCAGCCCACCACAAGAGAAAACTTCAAGCCACTGGAACCAGTGGTTTTAAGCCAGACTAGCCTTCAAACATCTCATGACGGCTGTAGAAATGACCACAATTTCATAACAGAGGCAAGAGAAAGGCAGTCAGGAGCTTCTCCAAGGCACAGTTGGTGCCGTTCTGAAAATTCAGATTTCCTGTTTGCCAACATGTCTGCTTTAAGTTTCTCAATCTGTTAATTACATTGCAAGTGTTATACACCAACTTTTCCTCATGTTTATAGACTTCATTTCTTTTTAAACTTTTTCGAGTAATATGTTTGTTGTCAAAAATGTAAAATTAGGAAAAAAAGGAGAAAAAAATGTAAAATAACAGATAGGCACAAATAAGAAAAATGAAAATTCCCCATAATTCCACTTGAAGATAACTACTGTTGGTGTACATCCTTCCAAGCTGTTTTCTGTGGTGAGGATGAGCTTTTCGACATCCATTCCACTTCACACCACTGTAGAATATCCATGCAGATTTGTCGGGATTTACCCCATGTCTACCTCCATGATAGAGCCTAATTTGGCTAAACTAAATTACAATAATCCTATGCTTTTGCCAACAGTGTTTGTTTTAGGGACCAGCACCCAATCCAGATCTAAGCCAATGAATACAAAGCATTCCTCTGACCATCAAGAAAGCCACATGATCAAGATGGTCCCATCGGAGGGAAGCCTAGGGCTCCCGCTAGAGGCCTGGGGAGAGATACTCACTTCTCTGCATTTGGACAACTGGAAGCTGTTGGAGGCCAGCTTGTCTTTATGACCCAAACCAATTTTCAGCCCAAGCAGATGCTACAGAAGGCAAAAAAGAGATATAAAAAGAAATTGGGTTTTTAAGGAGATTTCTGAGCTGCTAAATTAAGCTAACACTAAAATCTATCTTACTTCTGGAGTTTCTAGTTATATGAACGAATAAATTTGCTTGTTGAAGAGAGTTTAAAGTGAATTTTCTATTACTTGTAAGTTGCACTCTAAGTGACTCATGTGGATATTTTTATTAAAATGGGGCCATCTTGTACACACTGTTTATAGCTTCCTGCGTAAAAATACATAATAACCATCCCTCCTTTTTTAAGATAAATATACTTTTACAAAATTGTTACTTGCTTCAGAGTAGTCCATTATATAGACAGACATTAAATTTCCTTTTATGGGGCATTTACATTGTTTCTAGATTTTTCTATATTTTGTACACAATTCCATGCTGAATTTTCTAAATATTAGAGAACACACTTTTCCTTTAGGACACATTTCTGCTATAGAATGTCTGAGTCAAAGTATGTACTTTTTCCAAAGTTTTGATTCATATTGCCAAATGGCCCTCCCAAAGATTTGTTTCAATTGTATTCCAAGCAACAGACCATGAGAATGCCCCAAAAGCCTCTCTTCCTCCTCCCAGCCAAGAACTCACAACACGAAGAAAGTTTCAACACAAATAGTTTCTGTCTCTGTGTTAAATGGTACCCCATGTTTTTAATTTGCATTCAAAAAATCATATAGCATGCCTATAATGTTTATTTTTCATATATTTATTTGCTTATTGTATTTCTCTTTTCCTAAACTGCCCCTGGTATCCTTTGCCCATTTAATTGAAGCACTTATTTCTTACAGAGTTGTAACAGTTGTTAATATGTGAGATTATTAAGCACATGCCTATTACACATGTCACAAATCATTTTCACAGCATGCCATGTGCACTTTAACTTGCATACAGTATTTTTTTTTACCATTCTGAAGTTTTAAATTTTAGTTAAATCGATCAATCTTTCATTTTAATTTTTCTTCCCTTTTTCTCTAACCAGAGAAGTCACAGTCGTTGGGTTCAGCCTCCATTAGTTAAGATGACCTGACGTGAACAGCAGCAACAAACCAATGCTCTGGATGCGAGACTGAGCTCTTGGGAGGCAGCTGGGAGTTGTCTGGAGCCTCCACCCCTGACTGCTTCTCCCCAGCCTTCCCTGCAGCGAGATGTGGTTTGTGATTGAACTATGGCCAGTGAGATGAGAGCGGTTACATGCGACTTCCTGGCTGTGCTCTTTAGAAAGGGAAATGCCTTCCCCTGGGTTTTCACTCCCTCCTTGGGTTGGAGGGAAGAAATGGTGGTAATCTTGTAGACGAGCATGATACGTGGGGATGACAGCACAAGCCAGAAGGAGACTGTGTCGCTGACACTGTAGGAGGTCCATACCTCCTAGACTGCTTATAGCTGGACTGCTTCATGAACAAGAAATAAACTTTTCTCTTGTAGGAGCCACTGTTATCTTGGAGCCTTATTACAGATTCAAATCTGTATCCTAATTTTAAGAGTAACATGCGACTTCATTCTACACACACACACACACACACGCATACACACACCAGCATAAAAGAGGATAAAGAAAATTGTTGTTAACATTAATTAATTCAGGGAATGAGACTGTAGGAGTTTGGGAGGAAATTATGAATTTTTCTTTTAATATTGATTTTATTTTTATTTTTTTAATGTTTATTTATTTTCAAGAGAGAGACAAACAGCACGAGCAGGGGAGGAGCAGAGAGAGAGGGAGACACAGAATCCAAAGCAGGCTCCAGGCACCGAGCTGTCAGCGCAGAACCCGATGTGGGGCTCAAACCCACGAGCCATGAGAATGGTCAAATATTCCACCAACTGAGCCACCCAGGTGCCCGTAATACTGATTTTAGTTTTTTAATCTAGGAAGTTATGACTCATGCAGTCATGTTATCCCACGTCATTAAACACTTTTTTCTTTTTTTTCTTTTTTTTTTTAACGTTTATTTATTTTTGAGAGACATAGAGACAGAGCGTGAGCAGGGGGAGGGCAGAGAGAGAGGGAGATACAGAATCCAAAGCAGGCTCCAGGCTCTGATGAGCCATCAGCACAGAGCCCGACGTCGGGCTTGAACTCACAGATGTGAGATCATGACTTGAGCCGAAGTCAGCCACTTAACCAACTGAGCCACCCAGTCACCCCTAAACACTTTTTTCTAATAGGCCTTTCACTTAAAGTCACACCCCTAGACTTTATGGGTGGAATAAAAATGTGCTGGAAGCAAGAGAGCCAGCATCAAGACAGGCAGAAGACTGTAATTCTAACAGGACTGCTGAGATTGGCTTGTGTCATCCATAGTGAGTGTGTACTTATAACTACCATTGACCAGCATTCAATTACATCAGTATATTTGTTTTTAGATATACATTTTTATCTTTTTTTAAAGGTTACCAGAAAATTATTGCAGGACTCTTTACTGGATTGTGAGATATAATATATAATGTGTATCTCAATACACTTTTCCCGTAAAAGGAAAAATACTTAGAATATTTTCAATACATCTATGGCAAAAAGTCTTCTATTTTTTTAGAAAAGCCCTTGCAAAATTTAAATATTCATTCATCTGTGCCTCTAAATATTCAAATAAGTTATGTTTTTAACACATATTGATAAATGTCCCTTTCACTCATAGAAAAAGATCCAGAAGGACGCACAACAAACTGACAGTAATGGTTATTTTCCAGAAAGGGTATTGGATTGGCTTGGGGGAAAGGGAAGGCTGGAGGAAAATTTTGACTTTTTATATTAATCAGCTGTGTATAGTTTGAATGAGACTGAATTCATGTATTGAATTCATAAATTTAAAAAACAACATGCAGAGGTGCCTGGGTGGCTCAGTCTATTAAGCATCCGACTTTGACTCAGATCATGATCTCATGGTTTGTAAGTTCGAGCCCCACGTCAGGCTCTGTGCTGACAGCTCAGAGCCTGGAGCCTGCTTTGGCTTCTGTGTCTTCCTCTCTCTCTGCCCCTTCCCCACTCGCACTCTGCCTCTCTCTCTCAAAAATAAATAAAAATTTTTAAACAAATAAAAAATAAAAATAAATAAATAAGAAAAAACATATGAGTTTTAAATAAACAGTGGGAACATAAACTAAAAATATTCTTTAAGTGAAAAAATCGATAGCTTGTGATTGTTCAGGGATGTGTTTACCTGATGAGACTGGATATGTTAGATAAGATGATTTCTTCTACATGACAGAAAACTCCAACTCTTCTGGACTTAAGCTGTCACGCAGACCCTTTTCTCACATAACAAGGAAGATTGCGTAGTTTCCAAGGTTGATTATTTCCCTGGCTTCGTGTGATCGTCAAGGTCCGACGCCTTTCTGTCTTTGTAATTCGTCGTCTTCTGCGTGCTGGCTGCCCTCGTTCTGATTCCCCTCACAGATGACCGCAGCAATTCCTGCTGTCACATCCAGACATTACAACACGCAGAGAAAGAAAAGGGCCTCTCTTCCGGAGTCTTCTTAGCACAGAAACATCTTTCCCAGAACTCTGCCTCCAGCTCATTGGCCAGAACTGAGTCACAAGCCCATTCCTGAACTAACCTTGGCGAGAGGAGGGGAATTGTCACTTTTGCCTTAGACTAATTGTCAATCATGACAGATAAACATATAGGAACTGAGCAAAACAATGGGACTCTCTCTCCATGGATATATGCATAAATCAGAAAATAATATTGTTAAATTGTCAGTTTTCTCCAAATTGATCTAGACATTCAATGCAAAACCCTAAGAGGCTTTTTTTTTAATAGAAATTAACAAACTGATTCTAAAATTTTTACAGGAAAACAAAAGACCTAGAATACATAAAACTACTTGGAAAAAGAAGAACAAAGTCAGAGGAACAACGCAACCATATTTTAAGATTTATTGTAAGAGCTACAATAACTAAGACACAGTGATATTGGTATGTGGAGAGACCTACACCAATGATAGGTCAAAGGAATGGGATAGTGTCTCGAAAAAGAGTCATGCGTATATGACAAAGATGTCATGGTAAATCAATAGTAATTGGAGAATATTTTCAGCAAATAGTGCTAAACAGTTAAATATATATTTATGATTATCTTTACATATTTTTATAGATGAATCTTGGCTTGTACTTTGAATCATATACAAAATTCAACTTGAATGGGTCATAGACCTGAATGTAAAACCAACAACTATACAACTTTTAGGGGGAAAAAAATAGGAGAAAAATCTCTGCAACCTCAGGTTAGGCAAATATTGATTATATAGGACAGAAAAAAGCTCAAACCATCAAATAAAAAGTGTATATTTTTTTCCATATTTAAAACTACCACTTTTGGACTCATAATAATGAAAAGATAGATAACACGGTTTTTTTAAAAAGCACAGGATCTGAATAGACGTTTATCCAAACAAGACATACAAACTGAAAAACATGAAAAGATGCTTATCATCACTAAGCATTAGGGAAATACAGATTGAAACCACAATGAAATACCACTTCGTACCCCCTAGGAGGGCAAGGATCAAAAGGAAAGACAGTAACCAGTGCTGGAGATGATATGGAGAAACTGGAACCCTCATACACTGTCGATGGGAATGTAAACGGAAGCAGCTACTTTGGAAAACAATTGGCAATGTCTCGAAAGGCAAACATAGAATTACCCTGTGTCTCACCAATTTCATATCAGGTAGATACCCCAAAATGAAAACAAACGTCCATACAAAAACATGTACACAATGTTCAGAACACTATTGTGCATAATAGCCAAAAAGTGAAAACAACCCAAGTGTCCATCAACTGATCAACAGATAAAAAAGTGGGGTTTATCCATAGAGTGGAATATTATTTGACCATGAAAAGGAATGATACATGCTCCGACATGCATGAATCATGAATACATTATATTAAGTGAAAGAAACGAGAAACAAACGAAACTCTGCATATTATGTGATTCCATTTACATGAAATGCCCAGAGTAGGCCAATCTATGGAGACATAAAGTAGATGAGGTTACCAGGGTCTAGGGGAGGAGAGAATGAGGTATGGAGTTTTTTTGGGGGAGATGAAAATGTTGTGGAATTGGACAGCGTTAGCGATTGCACAACATTGGAAAACAGTTTGGCAGTTTGGTAAAAAGTTTATACAGTTACCGTGTGACCCAGCCATTCCACTCCCAGGTACTTAACCAAGAGAAATAACGACATATGTTCACACAAAACCCTGTGCGCAAATGTTCACAGTAGAATTATGCATAATATTCAAAAAACGGAAACAATCAAAATGCCTATTAACTGGTGAACAGACAAACAAGTCTTGGTATGATGATACCAAGACTACTATTCAGCAATAGGAAGGAATGGTTACGCCATACTCATACACACACACAATATGGCTAAACCTCAAAAGCATTATGCCAAGTGGAAGAAACCAAACACAAAAAGATACCAAATGCATAATTCCATTTACACCATATTCTGAAAAATTCAAAACGGTAGAGACAGAAATCAGATCAGTGGTTGCCAAGAGTTGGGGTGGAGGAAGGGATGAGGCAGAAGGGAACTTTTTTGTTTTGATGGACTTGTTAGAAGTCTTGAATGATACAATGTAAACATTTGTTAAAACTCAAAGAACCGTAGAATTCAAAGGGTGATTTTTTTTGCTATATGTAAATTATACCCCCAAAAATCCAATTCAAAAAATAAACTACCACCGCTTCTCTACAAAACAAAAACAAAAACAAAAAAACTATATTGCAACTGATTTATTTAAATTTGGGAGATTCCTATAAAGAGGAAGAAAGGCCAAGTGCATTTACTTCCTCAGAAGCATGCAGCCTCCATTTTCCAAAACACAATTAAACACCTGTGAATATCCACACATCACCAGCTTTGTACAAACTTTCAGCAATCGACTACTTACTTTTCTGAGAAAGAAATCAGCCTGGCTAACGCTGTCTGTCCCCGTTCCTCCAACCTGGTCACGCTTGTTTTCCGTTGGCAGCCTGACTGCTGGTTAGGAGGATGTTTGCTTTCAAACGTTTTCACTTCCTCTAAAAGGAGGTTACTGTAGGCAACAGAGGATAAAATCGAGAGTGATAAAATTGGATCCAATCTGCTCACATGAGAGGTGTGGTGGGCAGAATCCACGCTCTTCCCATATCGCGTGGATCTCTCTTCCACATCCCCTCACTGTGTGCTTTCCCTCCCAGCAGCCAACGTCTGCTTCTCTCTGTAGGAGGATCGCCCTCAGATCCACCTGCCTGCTGCATTTGGTAAACCAGTAATCCTGGAAAGAATTACCCCCATGGTGGAAGCTCCTAACAAGTGACTTTGGCAGATAGTCTAACGATCTCAGCTCCTTTGTACCTCATGAAGACAACTCCAAGGTATATTTTACACCACCGCTTCTCATACTTTTATGCTGGTATGAAGTAGCTGGGAACTGAGTTCAAATGCAAGTTCTGAGAGGCGCCTGGGTGGCTCAGTTGGTTGAGTGTCGGACTCTTGATTTCAGCTCATGTCATGAGCTCATGGTTGTGAGATCGAACCCTCTGTCCAGCTTGCGCTGGGTGTGGAGCCTGCATAAGAGTGTCTCTCTTGGGGCGCCTGGATGGATCAGTCAGTTAAGCATCCAACTTTGGCTCAAGTCATGATCTCATGGTTTGTGAGTTCGAGCCCTGTGTCAGGCTCGGTGCTGATAGCTGAGAGCCTGGAGCCTGCTTCGGATTCTGTGTCTCCCTCTCTCTCTGCCCTTCCCCGACTCATGTGCATGTTCTCTCTCTCTCCCTCAAAAATAAATATTAAAAATTTTTTTTAAAAAATTCTCTCTCTCTCTTCATCACTCATGCTCTCTCTCTCTCTCTAAAAAAACAAAACACAGGGACACCTGGGTGGCTCAGTCGGTTGGGCTGCCAACTTAGGCTCAGGTCATGATCTCACGGTCTGTGAGTTCGAGCCCCGCATTGGGCTCTGTGCTGGCGGCTCAGAGCCTGGAACATATTTCAAATTCTGTGTCTCCCTCTCTCTCAGTCCTTCCCCTGCTCATGCTCTGTCTCTATGTCTCTCAAAAATAAATAAACGTTAAAAAAATAAAAAATAAAATAAAAAACAAAACACAAAAACAAAGAAACAAAAACAAATGCAGGTTCTGATGCAGGAGGTCTTTGAGGCTCCAGTTCCAACAAGCTCCTGGATGATGAATCGCTTCCACCCACAGATCACTTTAAGCAGCAAGGGTCTCCTGTCAGAGCTTCCTATAGAATCTAGCCAAAACCAATAGGCATCTACACTTTTTTTGGTGTAGGAGAGAAGAGGAAATACCCCAGGGACAAAATGGGGATAAGATAAGATGGGTAAGATTGGGATCCAGAGGGAGGCTATAGAAGGGCTCCTCTCCAGAATTCCCAGAAGCACACCAGAATGTAGGACTTCAGCTGACATTCCTGTAGTAGAGGTGTACTTGCAGGCTGAAAAACAGGAGAAATTTCTGCCCACCTGACCACTCAAAGGCAGCTAGCCGCGACCCGTCTTTGAGCCATGGAGAAGGGGCTGTGCGCAAGGAAATTGGGAGCCACGAGCACACGCAGTGAGACTGCGAAGGATCGGGACCCCAGGTGGGTTTTAGACCATTTCAAAAATGTTTTTAAAATGGAAAAAATAAATGACCGTTGGCATTAAGACGAGTGTGCTTTTAGGCTCTGTCAGAAGATTGCTCTGTGAGACCATGTCACACAGCACATATGGGCTGTCATCAATGTAGTCCACATGACAGCTCAGGAAGCAATTACCTGAGAAAGTGTCAAGGCTGTGAGGTTGGAAAATTCCTCCCCTCGGGGCTCCCACAACACTCTTTAAAACTACGGCCAGAACACTTACGTCTCCCCTTCATTGTCATTCAATAAATATTCACTAGGTGCCAATATGCGCCGAGCAGCATTTTAGGCACTGGGGATCCAAGGATAATCAACAGAAAAGTGTTCACAGAATTTATATGACAAGTGGAAAGTATAAATAATAAACACAGCAAGAAATACATATGAAATATATCAAATAACGACCATGGAGAGAATTAAAAAGGGGTGGAGTCATAGCAAGGGACTTAGAAGCTACTTTAGACGAATGGTGAGGGAGGATGTCTTCATCCATTCAGGCCGGTGTAGAGAAATGCCATAGCTCCCTCTCTCTCTGCCCCTCCCCTGCTCATGCTCATGCTCATGCTCTGTCTCTCTCAAAAATAAATAAATATTAAAAAAAAAGTGGGGGGAGGCACCTGGGTGGCTCAGTTGGTTAAGCGTCCGACTTCAGTTCAGGTCATGATCTTGCAGTTTGTGAGTACCCCGCGTCGGGCTCTGTGCTGACAGCTCAGAGCCCGGAGCCTGCTTCAGATTCTGTGTCTCCCTCTCTCTCTGCCCCTCCCCTACTCATACACTGTCTCTCTCTCTCTCTCAAAAATAAATAAGTATTTTTTAAAGGGAAAAGAAAGAAATTCCACAGACCATGGGGGCTTATAAACAATGAAGATTTGTTGCTCACAGTTTCGGAGATTGGGGAGCAAGGCTCCAGCAGATTTGGTGTCTGGCAAGAGCCAACTTCCTGATTCATAGACAGCTGTCTTTTTGCTGTGTCCTCACAGGGCAGAAGGGACAAGAAAGCTCTCTGAGGTCTCTTTTATAAGGGCACTGACTCCATTCATGAGGGCCCTTCTCTCAAAACCTAATTACTTCCCAGGGTCCCCACCTCCGAATACCATCACACTGGGACAATAGTTTCAACATCAGCTTTTGGGGAGACATAAACATTCGTTCTGTAGCACAGGACCTCTCTGAAGTGACACTTATGTTGAGATTTGACCAACTTCAGTTACTTAGTGAGGAGGAAGAGCATAGCTGATGAAAGGAACAGGCAGTGCAAAGGCCCTGAGGCATGAATATACTTGGCAATTTCAAGAAACTGAAAGAGCAGTGTCCCTACAACCAAGTAGGTAAGGAGAAGAACTATTTGAAAAGATATGGGAGAGAGGAGTCAGATCATGTAGGACTGTTTGAGCTAGAGTAAGGAGTTTCCTTAAAATTTATTTAGTTTGATTTTCCCCCCCAATTTGGTAGCCAGCATCCAATATGGATCCCAGTGATCCTAACTTCCTGCTATTAGCACCCGTGAATAAGTCCCTCCTGCAATGACCTTGGGCTGGCTTGTACGAATAATAGAAAAAAGTAGAAGTGGCAGTTGGTAAATGATTTCTAAGGGTAGGTCATAAAGACACTGCAGTCTTGCCTTTGTCTTTGGGGTAACTTTGGGGAAAGCTAGCTACCATATCGTAAGGATATTCAAATGGTGTCAAGGAGAAGCCACGTGGAGAGGAACAAACTTCCCAGCAGCAACTTGCCAGCCTAAGAAAGCCTCCATGCCATGACAGCCTCAGGAAACCTCGGTCTGACAGACTCTGAACCAGGACCACCCAACCAGCCTATCCCCAAAAGATATACTTTTTTCATGAACTGCTTATAAGTACCTTGCAGGATACTTCATCCCTAAATACTTCAGCATGCATCGCCCAATTCTAGGGAACTTCTGTTATCTAACCACAATTAACATTACTACATCAAAAATATTAATGATAATTCCATAATATCATCTACCATCCAGCCTGTATTCAGACTTCCCAGTTGTCCAACAAACACCTCTTTGGGACTTTGGATTCATTCTAACTGTGATAATAATTCATGAATAGGTCTTAAGCAAGAGATTGGCACATGGTCTGATTTTCATCTTTAAAAGTTCAGTCTGGCTTCCATGTGGAGGATGGATTTGAGGGGCTAGGTTAGTTTCCTGGGGCTGCTATAACAAATTATCACAAACTTGTATTTATTTATTTGTTTGTTTATTTATTCATGTATTTATTTATCACAAATGGGAATTGATTTTCTCATGGTTCTGGAGGCCAGAAGTAGACAGTAGCACTGGGCAAAAACTCAGTTGCCTCTTGGAGCTCCTGGTGCCATTCCTTGGCTTATGGCTGCATCACTGGTAACGTCTCTGCCTCTGTCTTCACATTGCCTTCTTCTTGTCTCCGTGTGCCAAAGCTCCCTCTGCCACTTTTATAGGGACACCTGGGACTGCATTTAGGGCCCGCTCTGATAATCCAAGATAATCTCTCCTCTCAGGACTCTTGACCTAATCATATCTGCGAAGACCCCTTTTCCAAATAAGGTAATGCTTAGAGATTCCCAAGAATAGGACCTGATGTCTTTGGGATACCTTATTCATCTCACTCCACGGGCCCAGCGTAGAACAGAGAGGACCATCAACAGCCTGTGCCCACGTCCAAGCAAGATGTATATGTCTGGACCAGGACAGTGGTAGGGGAGAAAGAGCAGTGGACAGATTCAGGGTCACTGCTGATAGATTTGATGGCGGGGTTGGAGGACAATGGGAGGTGGAGAGGAGTGCAAGTAGGCAAAGAACCCGCTGGAGACAGTCTAGTACCCCGCTTATCTCCACTAACTGAGTTGTCTACTCCTTGAGAGCCCAAAGCCTTTCATTATACCAGCACCCCTGGGACTCAGCCTAGGGCTTTTCTTATAGTGAGTCTACACAATTTTTTAACTGAATTGAAAAGAGATATCGGGGTCAGAGCATCAATTAGCCTCATCAATTGCCAGAGTGTAGCGATGTGCAGAAATGCCAGAAAAGCTCTGTTTGGGGTTGTTCTTTGAATGTTCACTCCCCGGTCTGAACTTCTCAACAGAATCTTGTTTTTAAATTAGGGGTCCTGCTTCCCCTCTGTTGATCTGGGGAACTGCAGTAAGGAATCCAGAGAAATCTTTGAAAAATATCTTTTACAGAACTAAGCAAAAGCAGGGTTTTTTTTTTTTTTAAGTTTATTTGTTTATTTTGCATATACGTGCAAGCCGGGGAGGGCCAGAGAGAGAAGGAGAGAAATAATCCCAAGCAGGCTCCACGCCATCAGCACAGAACCCAATGTGGGGTTCGAACTCGCGAACTGTGAGATCATGACCTGAGCAGAAATCAAGAGTCAGATGCTTAACCAACTGAGCCACCCAGGCGCCCCATGCAAAAACAATTTATATGCTTTGGTTTTTTTTTTTTTTCTCCTTTAAACGATCTTCAGTAGTGTTATCATGTTTAAATTCATCTGGTTTTACTGATTGTTTTAAGACCTACAGCTGACAGGCTGTGAAAAGCACTGATAAGCATAAGATTTCCTGGTAACTTTATCTTTAGTATAAATATAACTAGGGGCCCTCATCCATTTTTATACCTTAAACAAAGAATCTAAGATCAAAAAAAAAGTATCTTCTTTGAAGCCAGTAAAAACAGTGCTCAGCCACAGCCATATTCTGTGAAGGACAAATGTCAAACACATTCTACCAACTTTCTAGTGGCAATAAAATCAACTTTCAAAGGATTGTCAATTATTAGATTTTATCTTAGGTCAACTAGTATTGTCTGCTTTCCTTGCCTCTTATTAAAATAACCTGAAGAAAAAATGAGTATCTATTTTCACTTATCTATTCATTTCAAACATGGACACCAAAGAGATTTGCTACATTCAAAACAAATCTCCCTTCCCGGTTCTCTAGCTGGGAAATCAGATCTACCTTCCAGCCGCACACAGTTCCGTCTTCCAGTGGCTCAGCAAAGCCTGGAGGGACACAGAGCCTCAGAGGGATGTCCCTGCCTTTCCCAGCCTCGGGCAATATTTGGCATGCCTATCGAGTGCCAGTCCCTAAAATAGCTCCGCCCAATCACATAAGTACATGAAGGGGAGGAAATCACCCTGGCTGGGGATACACCCGCTGCTGGATTCCATGCGGATCAACATCCTGCTCCTTTTATCTGTACCTACTCCTCCCTATTCTTCCTGTCCTGGCTCTTATCTCACCACTGCTACTGCCCTGGCTCTTCCTGGCTCTGGAGATCCATTGTGGACACCAGCTTGACACCAGGAGTACTCCTGGGACCCTCTTCAGGTGTTCCCTCTCTAACACCAGGATCTGAGGCTTCCAGTTAGAGACCTGGGTTTTCCTTTGGATCTCAGGGTGGCTTCCTACCTGGGACAGGGGATGGGAACTGTAGGGAACAAGAATCAGGCATGAATCGTTCAGCAAGCACTGAAGTCTACCGCTTGGCTGACCATGTCTGAGGCACGGGGGATTCAATAGTGAATCAGTCATAATCTCTGTCCTGGAAGAGTTTACAGTTCAGTAAGGGAGTGAGTGGAGATGCACAAGTCACTCTGAGAACGGGTGATAGGCACCCAATTCAGAATCAGGAGGGGAGGAAGCATGGGACTTGAGGATGGGGTGGCTAGATTTAGTAAAGAGCAATACAGGATGCTCTCTGTTAAATTTGAATTTCAGTTAAAAAAACAAATAATTGCTTGGGGTAAGCAGATCCCATGAAATATTGGGAGTATACTTACAGTAAAAAAGTATTCATTGTGTATCTGAAATTCAAATGTAACAGGACATCCTATGTTTTTATTTCCACTTCCAAAAGCTGATTTGACTCAGCCTACAAGACTGAATCCTCAGATTTTCAAGGGTAGACCTTGCAAGTGGGCAGAAAAGAAGTAAACATCTATGTAATGAGGTTTGAAAGATTGCCTTTTTTTAAAGTTTGTTTATATTTATTTTGAGAGAGAGAGAGAGCAGGTAAGGGGCAGAAAGAGAGAGAGAGAGAATCCCAAGAAGGCTCTGCACTGTCAGCACAGAGCCCCACTTAGGGCTTGAACTCACCACCTATGAGATCATGACCTGAGCCAAAATCAAGAGTCAGATGCTGGGGGCACCTGGGTGGCTCAGTCGGTTGAGTGTCTGACTTTGGTTCGGGTCATGATCTCACAGTTCCAGAGTCTGAGCCCCACATTGGACTCACTGCAGTCAGTGCGGAGCCCTGCTTCAGATCCTCTGTCCCCTTCTCTCCGTCCCTCCTCCACTTGTGCTGTCTCTCTAAAAAATAAATAAATATTTTTAAAAGGAGTCAGATGCTTAACCCACTGAGCCCCTGGTGCTCCTGAAAGACAGTTACTTTTTTTCTCATGTCCACCTATTTGTAGGAGTGTTTGTAATTCTACCATTAGAAACTGGCTCTTTGGGGTTATCTGAATTTTTAGTTTTCCAGTAGAGTAGTAGAAAAAAAGAAATCCAATAAAGCTAACACAGCTGAAAACATAAGAAGGAACCAGAGGAGCTAGAGAGTATTAGGAAGTGAGCTGTCATAGCTGTTCATGAATTGGTCAAACGTAAGGGAGGTGAACAGGGTTAGGTTTGGATCAGATGTTGCTTGGTCTGTAAAGGAGTAAATAGCAAGTATCTTTGGTTTTGTGGGCCATGTGGTCTCTGCCATTATTGCCATTTTGTAGCACAAAATAACGTAGAAATGCATGGGCATTGTATTCCAATAAAATTTAATTTTCCAAACATGGGCATCATGGTAGTTTGGCCCAACTGGCTGACCCCTAGCTTAGGTAATCTCCACCATCTTGTCCAAGCCTCAGATTCTCTGATACGTTAAAACTTTCAAAATGCCAACACCCCCAACAGTGGTCCCTTAACAATTTGAACTTGAATCAGGAATGAGTTTTCAATTAAGGCCCATGAGAATGGACACGGGCTGGCCCCAGGGATGGTCAGGAAGAGGTCAGTGTGCAAAGGAGGGGATAGGGTGGAGGAAAAGTGATCCTGTTGACCTCCAGAGAGTGTAGATGACCTGAAATCAGAGAGGGTCCCTGCATGGCCAGCTTCCGTTGGAGCCCATCTTCCTACTGCCCCCACCCCCACCAGCAGATGGAGATCAGGAACAAGGGGCGGGGGGTTACTTGCTCCAATGGCCTACGTATTCAAATGAATGATACTAATGCATGTTCATAGCAAGAGTGGAGGAAAGGCCATTTCATCATCCCAGTGGTGAGTGGGTTAAAAGCCAATGCCTGCCAGTCCACAGCAGAGGCCTCTGTTCAACCAAGGAGACCCTGCTCTCGAAAAGGCACTGAGGAATAAAACAAGCCCTCAAGAGGTTAACAACAAGGAAAACAACCTAAGAGAACTTTAGCATTTTTTCCTTTGCCTTTTTAAAATGCACTCCATCTACTGCCTTCATTTTATGTCATTCTAAAATCATCCAAGACTTAAGACAGAATTTTGTTCCCAAATGCCCCAAATACTAGGAAGCTCTCCTTGAGTCATGCCGGCCCATTTTCTGCTGCTGGTTCAAGGGCCACCACCCTGTAGACTCTGCCACCCATCACCAAGGCCCTGTCACACAGCCACCACCCCCTACAAAGCTTCAGTCCTCACTCAGACCCTGAGAATTCGGTTCCAGTGTCCTCTCCCATGGGTTAACTCCTTGGATGGCTTTATTCTTCCACTCACTTGGGCACTCTGGGACCTCCAGATCTCCAGATAGGAGAACCACATGGCTCCTGCTTCCTCAGCCGCTAAGTAGCTCTACAGGACTCGGCTCTGCTGGTCCTCCAGAAAAGAGAGAGCACAGAAGAGAGCCGTCTGGGCTTAGGTATTACAGCATTCCCTGTTATTTGCCTTCCCCCTACTGTTTCTCCTCACTTACGAAAATGGGAGACTGAGGCATGCAAGTATCTTTTGTGGGGTGAAGTGTGTCGGCATGGGGGCTCATGGGTGTCTCCTATATCCTGCCTAGCCCAGCATGCAGACTTTATCAGATCACTTACATATAACAGACACTCAAAATTTTTGGATTTGTAGCAAATGGTTTAACTCGCTACCTTTAAATGTCTAAATGCATACATAATACAGAATAATAGCTAACCTGTGCAGCATTCTTAGTTATCAAGACATTTCATATCTGTAAAGCAAGTGTACCCACTAATCAGAATGGACCAGGAAGTGATGATTTTCCTACTTACCAACCATGATAGAATTGTGTCGATGTGTTTTTTTTTTTTAATTACAATATAGTTAACATATAGTGTTCTGTAAGTTTCAGGTGTGCAAATAGTGATTCAACAATTTTCAACATTACTCGGCATTCATCATGATAAATGTACTCTTAATCCTCTTCACCTATTTCACCCATGTCCCCGGGCACCTCCCCTCTGGCAACCATCTATTTTTTCTCTATAGTTAAGAGTCTGTTTTGGGGGGTGCCTGGATGGCTCAATCGGTTAAGCATCTGCTTTTAGCTCAGGTCATGATTTCGCAGTTTGCAAGTTCGGGCCCCACATCAGGCTGTCTGCTGTCAGCATGGAGACTGCTTCAGACCCTCTGTTCCCCTCTCTCTCTGCCCATCCCCAACTTGTGCTCTTTCAAAAATAAAATCAAACATCAAAAAAAAGAGTCTGTTTCTTGGTTTGTCTCTTTTTTATTTTGTGCGTTTTCTTGGTTTCTTAAATTCCACATATGAGTGAAATCATATGGTATTTGTCTTTCTCTGACTGGCTTATTTTGCTTAGCATGATACTCTCTAGATCCATCCATGTCGTTGCAAATGGCAAGATTTCATTCTTTTTTATGGCTGAGTAACATTACATTGTATATATATATATATACACAAATTCTTTATCCACTTATCTATGGATGGACACTTGAACTGCTTTCATATTTTGGCTATTGTAAGTAATGCTACAGTAAACATGGAGTCATGTATACTTTGGATTAGTGTTTTCATATGTCTTGGGTAAATACCCAGTAGTATGATTAGTGGATCATACGGTAGTTTTATTTTTTTAACTTTCTGAGGAACCTCCATTCTTTACCACAGTGGCTGCACCGGTTTGCATTCCCACCAACAGTGCACAAGTCCTACCAAGAGTGCACAAGTGTTCCTTTTTCTCCACATCCTAGTCAACACTTGCTTTTTCTTGTGTTTTTGATTTTAGCCATTCCGACAGATGTGAGGTGATATCTCATTGTAGTTTTCACTTCTATTTCCCTTATTATGAGCGATGTTGAACATCTTTTCATGTGTCTGTTGGTCATTTGTATGTCTTCTTTGGAGAGATATCCATTCATGTCTTCTGCCCATTTTTTCATTGGATTATTTGGTTTTTCGGTGTTGAGTTGTATAAGCTCTTTATTTATTTTGGATACTAACGTTTTATCAGATATGTCATTGGCAAATATTTTCTCCCATTCAGTTGTTGTTTAGTTTTGTTGGTTATTTCCTTTGCTGTGCAGAAGTTTTTATTTTGATGTAGTCCCAATAGTTTATTTTTACTTATGTTTTCTAGACATATCTAGAAAAATGTTGCTATGTCCAATGTCAGAGAAATTATTGCCTGTGTTCTCTCCTTGGATTCTTGTAGGTCCAGGTCTTTAATCCAGTTTGAATTTGTGTTTGTACATGATGGAAGAAAGTGGTCTAGTTTCATTCTTTTATATGTAGCTGTCCATTTTTCTCAACATCATTTTTTGAAGAGACTGTTTTTTGCCTGTTGCATATTCTCACTTCCTTTTGTCAGTGATTAAATGACCACATAATTGTGGGTTTATTTCTGGACTCTATTCTGTTTCACTGACCTATGTGTCTATTTCTGTGTCAGTACCACACTGTTTGATTACGGCAGCTTTGTAATATAACTTGAAGTCTGGAATTGTGATACTTCCAGTTTTGCTCCACTTTTTTGAGATTGCTTTGACTATTCAGGGACTTTTGTGGTTAGAATTTTAGACTTATTTGTTCTAGTTCTGTGAAAAATGCTATTGGTATTTTGATAGGAATTGCATCAAATCTATAGATTGCTTTGGGTAGTATGGACATTTTAACAATATTTGTCTTCTAATCCATGAGCATGGAATGTCTTTCCATTTGTTTTGGTCATCTTCAATTTCTTTTATAAATAGTTCATAGTTTTCAGAGCACAGATGTTTTACCTCTTTAGTTATGTTTATTCCTTGGTATTTTATTATTTTGGGTGCAATTGTGAATGGAATTGTTTTCTTAATTTATCTGCTGCTTCATTATTAGTGTATAGAAATACAACAGATTTCTGCATATCGATTTTGTATCCTGCAACCTTACAGTTTCATTTATCAGTTCTATTAGATTTTGGTGACATCATCGGGATTTTGTATATATAGTATCATGTCATCTATAAATAGTGAAAAGTTTTACTTCTTCCTTACCAATATGGATGCCTTTTATTTCTTTTTGTTGTCTGATTGCTGTGGTTAGGACTTCCCAGTACTATGTTGAATAAAAATGGAGAGAGTGGACATCCTTGTCTTGTTCCTAATCTTAGGGGGAAATGCTCTGTTTTTCACCATTGACTATGATGTTAGCTGTGGATTTTTAAAATATGGACTTTATTATGTTGAGC
This sequence comes from Paguma larvata, assembly GCA_030068075.1. Taxonomy (NCBI): domain Eukaryota; kingdom Metazoa; phylum Chordata; class Mammalia; order Carnivora; family Viverridae; genus Paguma; species Paguma larvata. The sequence continues at coordinate 9,071,021 of CM057825.1, forward strand.
TATGTTCCCTTTAAACCTACTTTGTTGAGCGTTTTTATTATGAATGGATGTTGTACTTTGATATTTTTTCTGTATCTATTGAAATGATCATATAGTTTTTATCCTTTCTTTTGTTGATGTGATACATTGCATTGATTGGCAAATATCGGACCACTCTTGTATCCCAGAAATAAATCCCACTTGACATTAATCCCGTTTTGTTGAGAATTTTTTGCATCTATATTCATCAGAGAGCTTGGCCTGTAGTTCTCTTTTTTTGCAGTGTCTTTATCTGGTTTTGGCATCAAAGTAATGCTGGCCTCATAGAATGAATCTAGGAGTTTTCCTTCCTCTGCTATTTTTTGGAATAGTTTGAGAAGAATAGGCATTAATTCTTCTTCAAATATTTGGTAGACTTCACCTGTGAAGCCATCTGGTCCTGTACTTTTTTTTATATATTTTTTTATTCTGATTCAATTTCATTGCTGAATATTAGTCTGTTCAAATTTTCTATTTCTTCCTGATTCACTTTTGGGAGTTCATATGTTTCTAGGAATTTATCCATTTCTTCTATGTTGTCCAATTTGATGGCATATAATTTTTCATAATATTCTCATCTTAGTCTTTATATTTCTGTGGTTCTGTTGTTATTTCTCCTCTTATTTCTGATTTTGTTTATTTGAATCCTCTCTCTCTCCATTTTAATGAGTCTGTCTAAAGGTTTATCAATTTTGTTGATTTTCTCAAAGAATCAGCTCCTGGTTTGATTGATCTATTGTTTTTCTGTGTTGTTTTTTTTTTTTTAGTTTCTATTTTGTTTATTTCTGCTCTCATCTTTATTTTTTCCTTCCTTCTACTGGTTTTGGGTTTTGTTCTTCTTATTCTAGCTCCTTTAAGTGTAAGGTTAGGTTCTTATTTGAAATTTTACTTGGCTCTTGAGGTTGACCTGTATTGCTCTAAACTTCCCTCTTAGAATAGCTTTTGCTGCATCCCAAAGATTTTGAACCATTGTGTTTTCATTTTCTTTTGTCTTCAATTATTTCTTTTAAGTTTACTTATTTATTTTGAGAGAGAGAGAGTGTGTGTGCATATTCTCACAAGCTGGGAAGGAGCAAGAGAGAGAGGGAGAGAGAGAGAGAATCCCATTGACATGGGGCTGGAATCCATGAACTGCAAAATAATGACTTGAGCCTAAATCAAGAGTCAGATGCTCAACTGATTGAGCTTATGGGTGCCCCTGTCTCCGTGTATTTTTTAATTTCCTCTTTAATTTCTAGGTTGACCCATTCATTGTTTAGCAGCAAGTTATTTAGTCTCCATGTATTTGTGTGTTTTTCTCCAGATTTTTTTCTTGTGCTTGACTTCTAGTTTCATGCATTGTGGTTGGAAAAGATGTATGTATGACTTTGATCTTTTTGAATTTGTTCAGACTTGTTTTGTGGCCTAATATGTGATCTTTTCTGGATAATTTTTCATGGTCACTGAGAAGAATGGGTGAATGTGTATTCTGCTGTTTTAGGATGAAATGTTTTGAATATATCTATTAGATCCATCTGGTTTAATGTGTTATTCAGAGCCACTGTTTCCTTGTTGACTTTCTGTTTGGATGATCTATCCATTGATGTGAGTGGGCTGTTAAAATCTCCTAGTATTATTGTATTACTCTCAATTACATATTTTATGTTTGTTTTTGGCTGCTTTATGTATTTGGGTGCTTTCGTGTGGGGTGCATAAATATTTATAATCAGTATATCTTCTTGTTGGATTGTTCCCTTTTGGACTATATAATGTCCTTCTTTGTCTCTTGTTAGAGTCTGTTTTAAAGTCTATTTTGTCCAATATAAGTATTGCTACTCTGGCTTTCTTTTCACATTCATTTGCATGATAAGTGATTTTTTTATCCCTTCACTGTATTTTTCTTTAATTTGTTTTAATGTTTATTTATTTTTGAGAGAGGGAGAGAGAACGCGTAAGTGGGGGATGGGCAGAGAAAGATGGAGACAGAGGATCTGAAGCAGGCTCCATACTGACAGCAGAGAGCCCGACACAGGACTCAAACTCATGAATCATGAGATCATACCTGAGCCAAACCCAGACACTTAACCAACTGAGCAGTCCAGGCTCTTATAGGCAGAATATAGACGAGTCCTGTTTTTTTTTTTTATCAACTCTGTCATCCTATGTCTTTTGATTGAAGTATTTATTCCATTTACATTCAAAGTAATTATTGATAGGTATGAACTTATCGCCATCTTGTTACTTGTTTTATTGTTATTTTTGTAGTTCTTCTCTTTTCTTCTCTTGTTCTCAGTTTGCTGCTTTCTCTAGTGATATACTTGGATTCCTTTCTCTTTATTTTTTGCATATCTATTCCTGGTTTTTGATTTGTGGTTACCATTAGGATTGCATATAACATCTTATGCATATAGCAGTCTATATTAAGTTAATGATCACTTAAATTTGAATAAATTCTTTATTCCTTTCCTCCCTACCCCCATGTTTTAGGTATATGATATCATATTTTACATCCTTTGTGAATGTATTTTGTGAATCCATTGATTGGTTTTTATAGATATACTTAATTTTACTGCTTTTTTGCTTCCTACATTTCTTACTCCTATTTATGGTCTTTCCTTTCCACTCAAAGAATCTATTTTAATATTTCTTACAAAGCCATTTTAGTGGCCATGAATTCTTTTAACTTTTGTTTCTCTGGGGAACTCTACCTCTCCTATTCTGAATGATAGCCTTGCAGGGTAGAGTATTCTTGGCTGCAGATTTTTTTCTTTCAGTACTTTGAATCATGCCACACCCTTCTGGCTTGTACAGCTTTTGCTGAAAAATCAGCTGACAGCCTTATGGGGTTTCCCTTTATGTAACCATTTCCTTTTCTTTTGAGGTTTTTAAAATTCTCTCTTTATCACTGCTTTTTTGCATTTTAGTTACTGTGTATCTTAGTGTGGAGCTCCTTGGGTTCATTTTTTTGGTGGCACATTGTGCCTCCTAAATCTGGATTTCTGTTTCCTTCCCTAGATTCAGGAAGTTTCAACTACTATTTCTTCAAATAAATTTTCTGCCACCTTTTCTCTCTCTTCTTCCAGAATCCCCATAATGTGAATGTTATTACGCTTGATGGTGTCTCTGAGTTCTGTAAATCTATGTTCAGTTTGTATTATTTTTTTTTCTCTCGTGCCTGCTCAGCTTAATTGCTTTCTGTTACTGTGTTCTTCAGGTCACTGGTCTGTTCTTCTGCTTCCTCTATTCTCCTATTTATTCCATCTAATACATTGTCACTATAAGTTATTGAGTTCTTCATCTCTGATTGGTCTTTTTTTATGTTTCCTGTCTCTTTGTTAAGCGTCTCACTGAGGTCCTCCACTCCCTTCTCAATCCAGCAAATATCTTTATGACCATTACTTTAAATTTTCTATCAGGTATATTACATCACCTTTTTGTTTAGCTCTCTTGCTGTGATTTTTGTCCTGTCTTTTCATTTGGGACATATTCCTCCATCCCTTCATTTTGTCTAACTCTCTGTGTCTATTTCTATGTGTTCGGAAAGTCAGCTACATCTCCTGCTCTTGAAAGTAGTGACCTTATGAGGAAGAGGTCCTGTGGTGCCCTCTAATCTTTTCTGTTCACTAGAACTTACACTTCAGCAGTGTCTCCTATGTGTGTTTCATGCACCCTCCTGCTGTGGCTGAACTACTTTTCTCTTCAGCCCATTCATCTGCACTGGCTCTCTGCCTGTTGTGAGCAAATTTTGGTCCCTGTCTTGTGAGTGGCTAGTCTGGGGCCACCTTGGGCTTGAGCTGAGTCAGACCAGGTGTTTACCAGAGATGCGTATCACTGAACTGCAGGAGACTTTCCTTGTGTTGTACCTTGAAAAGCTTTCACTGCTGGGTGGGACCTGCGGTCAGACCATATGTCTGCACCCAGCCCATTGCTGCAGTCGGCCTGGTGTGTGTGCGTGGTTATCTTCCCCTTTCCCCAGGGTTGGAGACACTCTGTAGTGATGCTAGCCCCCGCTGGGGCTGCTTGCACACTGCCAGGCTCATGGCACTGCTTTGGATCAGCTCCAGCCCACGGCATATGGTAGGGTACAGGGACTCTGGAGCCGGACCACCTTGATCCAAATCACGGCTGTGTGAATGTAGCAAGTTCCTTAACCTGTCTGTGCCTCTGTTTACTCACCTATAAATAGGAAAATAATAGCATTTTCCTCATGGAGTTAGAATAAAATAGTACATAAAGATCTGGGAACAGTGCCAGACTCACCGTAGGCGCTGTGATTATTCTTATTAACCAGCACACACAAATGACGGGCCAGTTGAGGGGTACCACCTACCAACTTCTGACACTGCGTGACCTACTTAATTCATGATTGGACCTTCCTTCCAATTCCAACTCCAAAACCAACTTCTGAAAACTCAATTAACTTAACAGGTGTAGATTTGGACTTCCTTCCTCTACTTCTTTGTTAGAAAGCTGATTAGAAGCACTGTGTTCATGGGCAAAGAAAAGTGTACCAAAGGAGATGTGTTTTACTGGTTATTATTGGGTTGAAAGCCAACTTTTACATCAGGTACCACTGAAACATTATTTGCAAATCATTTCTCCTGAGATCATTCAATTTCTCCAGAGAAGGATCTCCAGTCTCCTCTTTGGGAAACATAAGCCAGACTGCTGGTGTCTGGAAGAGTCAGCCAGGTGAAAGATGCTGGGAGTCTCACCATTCAGGAAGCTGACTTCACTCAATCCTCCAGCTCTCTGTCTGGATCCGCAACCCCACCTTCTGCACCCCGTCTAGTTCAGTATCTCCAAACAAGAAACTCACTATGGGGTTGGAGGATGGGTAATTACTTGACTAATTATTCTGATGCCCCTGGTCTGGAGTGTGGCTTGGAAGGAATCCCCAGGTGATTCTAATGTTCAGCCAAGGTTACGAACCCCTGCCTTAAAGTATTTGCATACCATCTTGCTGAACAATTATTTCCTTCCAATTTTCCTTAAATAAAATCAGATTTTAACTTAAATTTTATTTTAAAAGGAGATGCCATATCATTAATGGAAATGGAGAGCAAGTCTACCACTTGTCAAGGCAAACCTTGACCTTAAACAAAACAACCCTCTCCTCACTCCCTTCAGCTTCCTCTGTGTTACTTGGTAATATTTGTCACCACCTGAAATATTGCATATTTTATGCTCCCTTGGAATGCATGCTCCGTGAGTCCACAGGATCCCATCAGCTTTGTTTGGTGTGGTAGTGTCACCTGTCACGTGAGAAACTCTCAATAACTACTGTTAAGTAAATGAGCAAGTAAAGAAATTCATAAATAAATAGAGGAAAACAAAACAAGGTTATTAAATTCTAAATAGAAAGGGCTATTTGCTGGATGCCTCTAACCTTGAAGCCTGATCTCTCCTTTAATAAAGTAGAGAGGTGCTAAAGACCTTTCTCAACTCCTAACTGAGGCTTTCTCCTTGACTCCTCAAAAGACTAAAAAAGAATTAGACATACATGTGTTTATTACTGATCTCGCTCTCTGGGAGATGTTGCCTCAAATCGTGCTGACACAGTCCTAACACCCAAGAAGTACACCCTCCTACTTTTGCAACCAACACAACCTCTAGGAATGACACCTCTCTCACTCCTCTCAAGTGTATACAAATTGAGGAGAGCCAAAGCATTTTCCATCCTTCCCATTGGCAAATCTCTCTCCATGAAGATTTAAAACTGTGGACTCAGTCCACTCACCCCAACGTAGAAGTCATCAAGTGTTGGTTCAAGGTTTAGCCATCACGCATGGCAAGGTCTTGAAAGGTAGCTCTTTTGCCCTTTTCGGGTCACATTGGTCCCTACAGAGTTACTCACACGATGAATTGGGAACCAGCATATGGCTTGGGTAGGCATTTTTATTTAACACCCCTCCTCCATATGCCACCTGATACTTCATCACACAGGAGGGAGAAAGGACTATAGTACAGTGCTTAAAGATGTCTGGGGAATACTCTTCTCTACAAATGTCCCACTCCGCTTGGCCAAGCTGCTCTCCCAACACCTGGAAGCAAGGATCCTCTACTGAGGCAGATGAGTCGATTCACTCCATTTTGCTCTAGGCACCCCAGGTAGGTTCACCTTCCACAGTCCAAATGCACTAAGCTGAGGCCCATAAAAAGAGGCATAGAGAGAGGTAGAGAAGGCAGGAGGCACCAAGAGGAATGGAGAGATGTTAAGTCTGCAAAGGAAACTCATTATAACTTTTATATTTTCTGAGACTGCATAAGATCCCAAAACCAAAGGCTGAGAAACAGGACAAGTAAGAGCAGCAAGATTAGCCACAGTTTCCTACAACATTGTGAATGAAGGCCACAATAGCACTGTTTGATACTAAGTGGAATTTGGCACCGGAAAAAAATTCAGTTAGCAAATAACTAAAAGTTCAGTTAGCAAAGAACAGGGAACACTCACGTCCTGCTAAGTGCCAGGCATTGTTCCAAGGACTTCGCATACTTTTAAAATTCTTCTTCACTCCCAGATACTTCACTGAGCGTTTCCTAAAAACAAGGGACATAACCAAAGTACAACTTCCAAAATAAAAAATTTAACAGCGTCATAATACTATTATCTAATCTCCAGATGTAAGTCTGATTTAGCTCTACAATCATTAAGAGCAATTCAGGATCCCACAATTCATTTAGCTGTCATGTCTCTCTCGGCTCCTTTCATCTGGACTGTTTCTGAATCTTTGTCTTTCCTGACACTCCCCTTCTTGAAGAGTACAGGGAAGTTATTTTCTGGAATATCTTAATTCAAGTTTGTCTGATGTTTCCTCATGATAAGACTTAGCTTGTGTATTTTTTGTCAAGAGTCTCACAGAAGGAGTGCTCCCTCTTTCTCAATGCATCACACTGGGAGGCACCTGTCACTCGACTTTATATGCTCTAAATCATTTATACCTCACAACAACCCAAGAAATAGACCACTTTCTTCTCCTTCTCTATCCCTCCTCCTCCTCTTCCTCCTCCTCCTTCTTTTCTCCTCCTCTTCCTCCTCCTCCTCCTCCTCCTCCTTCTTCTTCTTCTTCTTCTTCTTCTTCTTCTTCTTCTTCTTCTTCTTCTTCTTCTTCTTCTTCTTCTTCTTTCCCTTCCTGTTATCATATTCCTCCTCCTCCTCCTGCTGCTGCTTCTTCTTCTCCTCCTCCTCTTCCTTATTCTCCTTCTCCTTCTTCTTCTCCTTCTCCTCCTCCTTCTCCATCTTCTTCCCCTTATTCTTCCCCTCCTTATCCTTCTCCCTCTCCCTTTCCTTCTCCTTCTTCTTCTTTCCATTTTACAGAAGGTGACACTGAGCTGTAAAGAAGTTAAGTAACCTCATTAAGAGGTTAAAAAAAATACTGAATGTTGGGATTTGAATCCAGGCAATAAGATTTCAGGGGTTATGGGTTTTTTTTAATGTTTATTTGTTTATTTTGAGAGAGAGAGAGGTAGGGGCAGAGAGAGAGAGAGAGACAGAATCTCAAGTAGGCTCTACAGTCAGCACAGAACCCAATGTCCAGCTTGATCCCACAAACCGTGAGAGCATGACCTCAGCTGAGATCAAGAGTCAGACACTTAACCAACTGAGCCATCCAGACAGCCCTTCAGGGTCTATGCTCTTAACCACTATTTTACACTGCCTCTCAAAAGTGCCACTTTCTCTCTGAAGCAGAATGGTTTTTAGATGACACCATTCTCACTATGTTAAAATGAAGTCCACTACTTATATGCCAAGTTTGTGCTTTGCAGGCATTATCCTATTTAATCCTCACAGGACTCCTTCGATGTGGTCCTGCCATCACATCTCCTTTAGGGCTCACATCCAGGCCACGTAAATACAGAAGGGAAGAGCGGGGTCCAGCTCAGGTCTGACTGAGCTCACGACCTAAATACTTAAACACTGTGTGCTCTTGGCTTCTGCCACACATTTTCTGCTGCCTTGTATCCAGCAAGAGGATGGCTCTTTGGTTTTCATAATCACTGGTTACACAGTCCTAGGAGTTTCCTAATGCTGGCCTTTGGCCTTCACAATATACTGAAATCTCTTGGAGAGGAGCCTACGTAAGGCCCAGTTGGGGAACTGACGTGGTGAGCAAGGTTACAGGAACCAGCCGGGACTGGAAGATCCACTGGTGTCCCAGAGAGAGAGCACTGGAAGTCCAACTTGCCGTCAAAGTGAAGAGGAAAACTGGAAACCTCAGAAAGAAGGTCAAGTCAACACGAGCAAGAGTCAGGCAGAAAAGAGAGTGGAGAAAGGCCCAATGAAGGACAGAACAAAGAGGTTCACAAACAGTGCCACAGCGGCTAAAGAGCTGCAGGCTGTTCTGACGGGTCGCTAATTGGTTTCCTAGGTTTGTCTGTCCAGCTGGAAGGTACAGGTGTAGAAGCAAAAGAAATCCACCAAAAATGATCATAGAAAACAGAGCTGTAGGGGGCGCCTGGGTGGCTCAGTCAGTTAAGCGTCCGACTTCGGCTCAGGTCATGATTTCAGAGTTCTTGTGTTCGAGCTCCACATCGGGCTCTGTGCTGACAGCTCAGAGCCTGGAGCCTGCTTCCGATTCTGTGTCTCCCTCTCTCTCTGCCCCTCCCCCACTCACACTCTGTCTCTCAAAAATAAATAAATGTTAAAAATTAAAAAAGAAAACAGAATCAGAGGAAAGAAAATCATCTTCCTCCTCTGTAAAGTAAAAGAACCTGCTATTGATTCTCCTTTAAACCATACATTGTCCTACAGCAGCGTGTATCAGTTTTCATGGCGGATACACTTGTCCCACAACTAGAGAGTATCGGGTGCTCCCACCCAAACTCCTTTCCTCTTAGGATCACAGCCTCCATCTCATCACTTCAGCTGGTTTCATCAGAAACATTTGCTCCTGCAAATAAAGACTGAGGTCATGACTGACAAAAGAAAATGCTAGGTCTTTCTCATCTGGGTTCAGAAAGCCCCAGATTTAGTCCTATTCATTAGTGACCTTCTCCAAGAATATAATCTGGGGTTGACTTTTGAACATAGAGCACGAATGTTTAATAACAATGACCCATTTTTAGACACTCAGAATATTTTAAAAATAGTAGAAGTTACAAGTATACGCTGCTTTAAGGGAAATAATACAGTTTAAATCTAAACCTATAAAACAATGAAGTCGGTGTATAAATATACCAGCAAGTGAGTGATTTTCTAACCTCAGAAGGATTCATTGGGCATTTCCATTACTAAACATCCTGAGAGCATTTAAAATAAGATTTGATCTTAATCAACTATTTAAGAAAATGGATATCGAATAAAAGAAGAAAAACTATAGCTGCAAGAAAAATGTTTATTGATTTGCTTACTAACATCACTGATTTCACAGAAGTCTTTAAAAGTTGTGTATAGTATTCACCAACAAAACTATCATACGATGCCCATCGCTGATTTCACAGTATTACTTCTTTTAGCACACATCCATGAGAAAGTTTTTCATTTCCAAGTGGGTGACAGCGCTGGCATTTTTAGAGCTTCTACTCTTAGAAAATCACATGCTACTTCATAAGGATATTGATTATTTTTATCAGAAAAGAAAATGTAAGAAACTCGGAAGACTAATGTAAAGACAGAAACATGTTGCTGGTTTCGCTGTATTTTGCCCTGATCTGTTCTTGAACTTGAATTCACGGTAAATGTAAGCTTGAAACGACCTGGGGCACAAGTCTTGGGGGTGCCTTGGGATCAGGTCGGAGGCGGTCCTGCACCAGGAAGAAAATGCTGACCTGAGTGGTTGGGGTGTCTCTCGTGCCCTTGCTTATAACACCCATTAGGAAAAGCAAGTGGCTTTCTCACTCATGAACCAGACCTCCAGGCAGACACTGGGCTCTGCCACACCGTTCATATCAGACAGGTATGTGCGGGCAGTGAGAGAAGGTGGGGGCGGGGAGAGAAGGCTTGTTGCAGGAACCACAGAGCAAGACACAGGCTGATAAACTTTAAAATAATTAGGCTTTTCGGGCACCTGGGTGGCTCAGCCAGTTAAGTGTCCAACTCTTGGTTTCAGCTCAGGACATGATCTCACAGTTTTGGGAGTTCAAGCCCTATGTCAGGCTCTGTGCTGGCAGTGTGGAGCCTGCTTGGGATTCTCTGTCTCTCTCCCTCTCTCTGCCCTTCCCCCTTTCACACTCTGTCTTTCTTGGGATAAATAAAGTTAAAAAAAATTGTTTTAATTTAAGTAATTAGGCTATTCTATTTTCTTCCCTATGCATTAGTCAAGTATACAACTAGCAGATCACAACCATAATTTCATGGATATTATTGCTTAAGATGAAGTGAAAGAAGGTATTTAAAGAACAGAGTTCTTTAATTAACTGTATCTTGGACTTCAGGTACATAGAAATGGATTCCCATCATCTTAGATCATAACCCATTCTCAGCAGTGGTTATTGGGTAGTAAACCTCTTGGGAGCTTTTCTGTAATCTGAAACTGGCCCCCACAACCATAGAGGTGAGAGAGACCAAAAAAATTATCAGGCCATTCTAGGCTGGGAGGCGGCAGCTTTAATAAGTGAAGAGGACTTATGGAAGAGGCTTGTCTTGGGCAGCAGCGAGATGAGTGGATACTCACACACACCTGGCCTCCAAATCCCGAAAGTTTATACAGAGGCCTTAACTGGGTTCAGTCACATGTACTGTGCAGTTGTTCTCAACGCCACATACTCCCTGAAGACCGTGTCCTCAGAGCGGCCTCTAGGAGCGGGAAATGCAAGCGGAACCCACATTTCAAGGACAGGGGAGGGGATAAGGGGTCTCTGAGTGCCCAGGTCCAGCTCACGGATCAACGGGTGGTCTCATCTCCTCGATGACCTCCCCAACACTCCACCCCTTGTCCTGACCGGCTCTTACAATTCATGTGCACCCCTCTTCTGCAATGGCGCTGGGCGGTCAGCAAGGTTTCACCAGCATGGCAATGGCTCCTTTGTCGTCTACCTGGTGGCACTGGAGACAGATGCCACAGCGACAATACAGACACATGTAAGGGAAAACACAGATTAAGACCATGATTCCCAAAACCCGTGACAACTTTTTCAACTAAGAGCCCCAGGATCCGAACTACTGATTTATCAAGTCTCCCATGCTTGGCGTTCACTTGAGTCCCCATTGTGATTTAATTAAGACGACACAGTAGCAAAATCATCAGGTATGAACACACAACCTTCTGTCTGGATAATGACACCAGTGCCTCTTTGTAATAATGTCTAAGGCCATTCTATTTTGGAGGACGGCTTTCCCATCAGAGACATTTCAGCGTTCGGTAAGGACAGGCTTTGTTGAGTCTTGCCAGGTAAACTTAATAAGGACGTTGATAAGAGCTATGACATTTTCCAAGTCAGTGGAGGGAAGAGAGATGCTGTCGAATGATCATACCAGTGAAAGACAGAATATTCCCATCTGCCCTTGAGGAGAGGGAGGCTGGCAGAGTTGGAAACATGAACTGGCCGCACACACTAGACGTATCGGCCAGGGGAGACAGCGCCGTCAGGCATGGGGAGATGCACTGGGGACAGGACGCCCACTTCCTCCCCTCTCTTGATGGTAGGTGTTCCGTTTCAGGAATGGTGCATTTTAACAGGTCCGGCTTGCTTCAGGATGATGGGATCCCAGTGGAGATTGAGTACTCCCCCCCACCCAGGGGTGCAAACTAACTCACCCATCTGGTAGGACATCCCAGTGCAAATTTCAGTGGATGACTCCTTTCCAGGTGTGCCCGGCTTGGTGTTCTCAGCAACATAGCGGCTGGATCTCAGGGAGAGTCAGGCAATGGGTGTCTGACTTCCACGCCTCCACGGGGTTGGATGCCTTTCTGGGGTCAGATGCCTCGGCAGAGGTCCCTAGACTGACACGTGGGACAATAAGGCCTCCTGGTTGATCATTTAAATGTATTTCAGCCTGGGACAATACTTTAATCCACTCGGCCAAGGTGGTTTTACCTGTGAACAGTTTCGCTTCCTGCTTTAATATTCCATTTGCTCTTTCTACCTACTCCGCTGTTTGCGGGTTAAAGGGGAGACAATCTCCATTCAATGTCATGTTTTGTTGCCCAGTCTGCCCACCATGACCCTTAACATGTGCTCCCTCACCACTATCTATTCAACGAGGGTATTTACACAGGGTATTCAGTTTCTCTAGTCCCCTGACAGTGACAGCGTGCTTTGCATGGCAACGGGGAAAGTTTGAGGTAAGCCAGATGTAGTTGTCTCTACAAACCAAGGCATATAGAACCCTCATTCAGAGGGAAGGAACCACCGTAATCAATTTGCCAATCCTTCCCTGGCTGGGAACTCCGGTGAATGGCCCCAGATTCTTCTGGCATTTGCCACGGGTGTTGTTCAGAACACAGAGATCATGCTGTTCCTGCATTAACCAAGTCGCTGTACTTTAAAAGCAACCCAGCATCCTTGGCAATAGGCCATTTTATTTCGGCATTGTGGTGGCCTTTCTTTTCTCGGCCTCCAATCTGCGCCATCCACTAGGGCTCCTACCCTTGCCAGGCCATCGGCTTCCTAGTTGCCATGAGTGTCAGTGCCTCATGAGCTGGGACATGAAAACCAGTGGGGGCTGCCTTAGGCTCTTGCAGATGTACCCAAACATCCTTCCAGGGCTCATGAGTAATCACCAGCCTGACATGCTCTGAACAGCCTACCGGCAGCTGCCCTGGCTGCTATGAGAGAGGCTCTGCCCGGAGAAGCGCTGTGTCTACTGCCGGGAGTTGTCGCTCTGTGGGAGTACTTTGGGTTTCTGCCTCCTTCCAGAACCGGAACCAAGAACTGAGGGGCACCTCCTACTCTGTTGTCTCTGCCACCGTGCCTGGGGTGGCCACTAACACATCTGACTCTAACTCGAGAGATGTCTAGAGCTTCCATGTGTTTCATTAGGTTTTTTTTCATTGTTGTTGTTGTTTCTGTTTATTTTTGCCTTCTCGAGGCCGGCTTATAGCTCTGATTCTCAGTCCCGTGTGTGCCCTTTCTTTGCCAGGTGCCAGAAGGGATGGAGGGACTGTGCCAGGTGGGGAGAATAAGAGTTCTCTAACACCCCCAAGTTCCTACAAAGGCGTGTACCTCTTTCACGTTCTCAGGGGTTGGATAAGCTTGCACCTTATCAGTCACAGCTTTTGGGACAAGGTGCATCTTCCCTGACCAGATGACTTTAGACACCTTACAGCGGTGCCCAGGCCTGGATTTGTCTGTGGGTTCGCTGACATTCTCTGCCTCACAGGTGCTCCAGCAAAGCCTGCGGGGTGTCCTGCAACAGAGACAAGTCTTTACGTGTTAACACTGTATCAACAATGTAATGAACCCATTTCACTGGTGTGGGGAAAGAGCACAGGGACAGGTAGACAAGATATGTCCCATGACGTATCTGGGCCACGCAGGGAGCCTGCAGGGAGCACTTGAGAGGCTCATCATTGTCACTCCCACGTGAAGGCACACTATCTTAGTTATCAGAAACTGTCAAAGCCTTTTCCGTGAATTTCCTTGAAGACGAAGCATTTTTGCAAGAACGCTTTTTGCGAAAGCATCAGAGTTAAATGATAGTCTGCAAATGCAGAAGACTTCAAAATGGCCATGGTTAGATCTGACGAGGTCGGTTCAGTGGCTTAAGTGTCTGACCCCGACTCAGGTCATGATCTGTGCGTTCAAACCCCACGTCGGGCTCTGTGCTGACAGCTTGGAGCCTGGAGCCTGCTTCGGATTCTGTGTCTCTCTCTCTCTGCCCCTCCCCTGCTCACACTCTGTCTCTGTCTCTCTCTCTCTCTCAAAAATAAATATTTAAAAAAATTAAAGATCTAACAAAAGTTCATCTTCATGCAATCGACAAAGAAACTTACACAGTAGTCCGTATTTATTTATTTATCTATCTTTTTTTTTTTTTTTAGCTGTCTGTATTTTTAAAAAGCCTTCCTACCCTTTTTTCTTCATTTCTGTGGCCAATGTTTTCGTTATCTCCTGGGGTGCTTACGTTTCAAAGACATGCTAAGATGTACAGTTTCAAAGCACAGAGAAAGAATGTGAGTTTTCTCCTAGGAGTTTTGGGGGTAATTGCTATTTAAAATTTTCCTTTGTGTTAGGGGGTCAGAAGGCACAGGGGATTCCCTCTGTTTCCCTGTCAATCACCATAACATCCTCTTCTTCATTTCCATCACTTTCTCAGAGATTCCAGCCCTCAGCGGCCTCATCCGTCTCTGGCCCATCAGTGCCTGGCCCTGAATCCAGGACAGGTTGCACCCTGCGAGCTTTGCAGAAGGGCCCATGGGGGTGTCTAATTTATTATCCTGCTTTTTCCCACCCCAAAGGCAGCACAGTAGTGGGCACTTGCGCATGCTTCTCGAACCTGGACCCTTCTTCGAACTTCCTAACTCAAGCTTCAGCCACGAGCCGGGCGTTGATGGCCAGTTGAACTGCCCGCAGTAGAGGCCGGCCCACTGCACAGCTACGCTTTTCTCTTCTTCGTCACAGCGTGCTCTGTGCAGTGCCTCCCACAAGTGCATTAGACCAGCTGGGGTTTTCGGGGCGCCCCCGTACTCATTAGGCAGTCCACAGGCACCTGACTTACAGGCCACTCCTCCCCACACAGAGACTACTGGCCAACTCCGGGTTTCCCCCTAAAAGCTTTTCCCAAGGCCCATTTCTTTGGTCTCCTTGGCTGGCTCACCAATTGGCTCATAGCCCTTCGGGGAGCTTCCCTGGTAAAACCTGAAATCAGCCCCTCCACTCAGAGCACAGGGAGAGACCAAAGAAAGAGGCAGGCCACTCCGGGTTGTAGATGGCGGCTTTAAGAAGCAAGGGAACTTACATATGGGGCTTGTCTTGGGCACCAGAAAGACAAAGTGGATCCCGACACCGCCCACCACATCTTAGGAGTTTGGATAGAGGCCTTAACTAGGTTCGGTCACATTTACGGGGCAAGTGTTCTCAACACCACATCGCCATCTCAAGGTTATGTCCTTGGAGCACCTCTGGGAACGGGAATGGCCAGTGGAACCCACATTCCAAGGACAGGGGTGTGGGTGAGGAGCCTCCGAGTTCCCAGGTCCAGCTCATGGGTCAACTAACGGTCACGCCTTTTCCATGACCTTCCCCAACACTGGTTTATTTATATATGGTCCACTCTAGTCAGCTGGGGGGAGGGGGATTTTTTTTAACTGGTTTTGGGTTTTGTTTTTGCAATTCAACAGTTTTTAGCTTTATACACAATCTTGCACAACCATCACCAAAATCACTTTTAGAATGTTTTCATCCCCCCCTCCCGCCCCCACAAGGAGCCCTGTACCCATTAGCAGACGCTCTCTGTTTCCTCCTCCCCAGCATCCCCAGCCTTAGGCCACCACTAACCCATTTTCTCTCTTTGCAGCTGTGCTCATTCTGGACATTCCCTACAACTGGAACCATACAATACATGATCTTTTGTGACTGGCCTCTTTCACTTAACATAATGTTTTCAAGACTCTTCTGCGTGGGGACATACAAGTATTAGTACTTCTTTTTATCACTGAATGACATTCCACTGGACAGATTTAACCCATTTCCTGTAGCCATTCATCAGTTGATAGTCATTTGGGTTGTTTCTGCCTCTTTCATGAAGAGTGCTGCTGTGAACGGCCATGCCCAAGTACGATCTCCTACTCTGGGGTGTATACGGAGGAGCGGGGTTGCAGAACCATTTGGTGATTCCCTGTGTAAACGCCGGAGGACCCGCCACACTCTTCCACGGCAGCTACACTATGTCACATTCCCACCAACAGAACGCCAGGTTCTGAGGTCTCCACGTCCTCACCGACACTTGTTGGTCGGGCTGACACAAACGAAGCATCACAGTCTCCTTGCGGTAAACCTGGAGCGCTGTGGGTAGGGCTGCCTTCCACACCGAGGGATGGACAGAACCACATCCCCGGGACAAGGATGTAGTTTCCGTGTCACCTTCACTTCTGGACCAACTTCATAGCGGTTTTGTTCCAATGAGGGAGTCGAGGCAACACGTTTTAGGGTGTTCTTCAAAAATCTTCAGTATTCTGTACTAGTGACATCCTCAGAAGCTGATTTTATCCTAATCTGTGAGCAATCCACACCACTAAGCCACCAAAACTTAGGCACAGAATGTCCAAATGCTTATTTCCACCCCAACTCCAATGTGGAGTTATGAAGTCAGTTGAATGTATGATAAAAACTAAGCGAGTGGTGCCTGGGTGGCTCAGTCGGTTAAACGTCTGACTCCTGGTTTTGGGTCAGGTCATGATCTCTGGGTTTGTGAGTTCGAGCCCTGCATTGGCATTAGCAGACGCTCTCTGTTTCCTCCTCCCCAACATCCCCAGCCTTAGGCCACCACTAACCCACTTTGGGCACTGGGCGCATTGGGCTCCATGCTGTCAGCTTGGGATTCTTTCTCTCCCTCTCTTTCCGCCCCTCACCACAGAGGTAAAGGTAACTATAACTATGGACGTGGTCATTAACTTGATCGTCGCAACTATTTCACAATGTACGTGTGTGTCAAATCATCACATGGTACTCTTACAATGTATACAGTTTTATTCACTAATTATACCTCAGTAAAGCTGGAAACAGAAAGAAAAGCAAAAATCCTTTTTGGGCATTCCAGATGTGAATTACACACGGTCCCGAGTAGAAGCTTCTCGGAAAACAGAGGAGAGGTTCCCTGGGATTTGGGGATAGGGTGAGGCCTGGATTACCAAGGGCACAAGGAAAATCCTGGAGTTATTAGACTGAGATGATATAGTTCCCAAGACTTATGCTAAAACTCAACAAACTGCACATTTAAATATGTACAGTTCATTCTACATCACTTAGACCTCAGTAACTGTATACGGTTTCAGAGGGGAAAAAAAACAGACTCGGAAATCTCACAGATTTCTTTTCAAACAAGATGGCACGTCTGCCCTTGAGGTACTTCCCCACTCTTGACTTGCTCTCAAAAGCCTGCTTGAAATGAGTGGTACCTGAGACAGCGCCAAGGACCACACTAACCATCCGTTTGCTCGTGTCCTGATGAGCAATTTAAAATATTTGGAACACAGCAGCCTAGTGCCTCATCAAAGTGTCTCCAATTAGCCATAATTTCTCACAATCTTCTCACTTACTTTTTAGTCGAGATTTGTATGAGAAATGGCAATGTGAAATACACGTGAATATTCTTTTTTTCCAAAAAAAAAATTAAAAAAAGAAAACGAAACAAGAAACGAAGGAAGAGGAAATCTGGTAGACAGAATGGCCCCCCAAACACGTCCACGTCCTCAACCCTAGAACCAGTGAACACAGCACCTGATGTAGCAAAAGAGGAATTAAAGTTGTTAGCGGCATTAAGATTGTTGATCAGCTGACCGTAAACCAGGGAGATGATCTGGATTACCCGGTAATCCAATTACCGCTGGGTTAACCCAATGTAATCCCAAGAGTCCTTAAAAGCGGAGGCGGGGGACAGAGGGTGTTGTGAGGACGATGCGCTGCGGTTGCCTTTGAAGACAGAAGACATGACCAGGAGCCAAGGAATGTGGGCAACCTCTGAACCTGGCGGCTCTTCCCTCGAGCTGCCGGAAGGAACAGAACCAGGCCCGCGCCGTGATTTTAGCCTGTAAGGCCCGTTTCAGACTTCTGACCTCCAGCACTGGAAGATAACTGATTTGTGTTTCCAGCCACTAAAGTTGTGATAACTTATTGCCACGGCAATAGAAAACTCCCATAAAATCTTCCGAGGGAGGTAAAGTATTACTGTACTGGCCTCATTGATTGGCATTCTCTTAACGAATACTGAAAACTTCCCACCGGCCAAGAATTTTGCTGGGAGCAGGGTACATACACATGAAATGAAATGGGTGCCTGATGTCCTTGAATGTGTCACAGACAAAAAGGGCAGATACTGGAGAAAAGAGCAGTGGGGGAGCGGGGGGGGGGGGGGGGGAGACCCGCCATGGGACAAAGAATTAGGGATCTTCAGTCCTCTTTGGCCGAGGATACCCAGGACCTGCTCGCCTCTTCCGTCTACGAACTGCCCTGTTTTGCGGCCCAGATCCGGGTGAGGGCTTTGTTCCTTACTGCTCCGGTGTCTCGGTGAAAGGGAAGGAACCTCTCTCACGCGCGTGTTGGGTAAGGTTTCAAACCCTTTCCTCCGGTTGTAAATGTGCAGAGCATTAGCGAGCCTCAGCCAAAGCTATAAACTTCAACCGGCCACAAGAGTGTGCACGTGAGGTGACTGCAATTTTTTTCCTGCCAAACCAGAATTAGCCGGTATAGGAATGAACGAGCGTGGAGATTTGAAATTGCACCGATTGGAAGAAAGCCCAGGTTAGGTTCGGGCACCTCCAAACGTACCCTTTTTAAAGCCGCACGGACTGAGGCCCGGAGCGCGAGGCTCCACGGAACGCTCCCCGGCCCGGCGGAGAGCGGCGGAGGAGCCCGGGCGCCCGGCACCGAGCGCACGGAGCCGGCCGGAGAGCCGAGCCGCGGCCACCGGCATCTCCATCCAGGATGCTGGGCGACATCGCAACAAATTTTTACGCCCAGCCGCTCACGGCGCCCCGAGGAGAACTGCAGGTTCGGGGATCCGGGCCAGGAGCCGAGTGAGGCCGCAGCCCCGCCGGCTGCGGGCGGTGAGTATCCCGAGGCCGCGCGGCCCCGGGGGCACCCTGGACTGCGGGTGGCCGCTGCTCCCCGGGGACCTCGGCAAGGCGCGGCGCAGGCCTGGGGCCGGGCGGGGAAGGCTGCCGGGAGGTCGCGGGCAGGGCTGCTGCGAGGCGCGGGGTCGCGAGCCGCGGGCGAGGCCACCGCGGGGCGGGCGGGGGACCGCGGACCGCGGCGGAGCGCGGGGACGCGCGCCTCGCTCCCCGGGCGGCCCGGGCCCCGCGCGCGTCGGGCCGGGCGCACGGCGCCCCCCTGCACTCCGGCCCGGCCCGGCTCCCGCCTCCTCGAGTCCACTGAGGGACTCGAACCCGGCAGTGGCGGAGCGGAGAGGGGGAGCCCGGGGGCTGCGGCTAGGGGACGTTCCGGGACGCCTCTCCGCGCAGGCGGCGGGGACTGCGCTCGGCCCGCTTCCCCGCGGAGCCGGCGGGTTCCGAGCCCCCCGGAGGACGCGGCTGCGCCGGATGGGGGTCTCGGGGCGCCGGGGACGCGGGGAGAACGCGGAGCCCCGGAGCGGGCGCGCGCAAGTCCGGGGCGCGCAGGTGCTGGTCCCCCTCCGTGGGGAGGAAACGGAGACTAACGGGGCGAGGGACCCGGGGCGGCCATTACCCGGCCAAACGCCGCCGAGGCCACTGGCGATGTGGAAGGAGCTGAATTCTGCTTGCCAATTAACCCGTTTTCTTTCCGCGGAAAAGTTGATGCGGGCTAATTAGCAAGGATGCGTGAGGATTATGGTCAAGGATTAGAAAGATCCCTTTTCGCCCTGTCTGACGTGTGTATGTTGGGGGTTGGGGAAAGACAGAGATAGAGACAGAGAGAGATGGTGGGGTGGATAAAACAAGTTTTGGAATCCCACAGCCCTGGCTCCACTACCTGCTGGTTTGATCTCTAAACTTCATCCCCCCCCCCCATCGACAAATAGCCTCAGTTTTCTCATCTGTGAAATGGGGACATTGATGCCCCCAGGATCGGTGTGGAGAAGCCAGCCCCGGCCCATAGAAGGCATTCACATGTTTATTTCTCCCCAGGACCACGCGAACCCACGGGAAGTTTCCGTTTCTCCTGCGCGGCCCTCTCTGCACCCTCCCAGCTCCCCGACGGTCGCGGCTCTAAACCGCTGCAGCCTGTTGGGCTTAAGTGCGCCCCCTACAGCCCCGAGAGTTCCTGTGCACACCAGGTCTAGAAGGCAAGGACCCCTAGAACCCAATTAGAGGTGCACGCCCCGCTGCCCAGCATCTAATGAAGAACTGGTTACCATCATACTCTGTCCACCTTTCGGGAAGGTTGTAATTTCCGTTTTAACGGGGCGCTTTCCCCTTTGTTTGTTGCTTATAAAGAACTCACTGCATGCAACATCACAGAAGCCAAATTAAAAGCCAACGACTTGCTTATAACAGAGCGGTGGAAAATTTAATCCAGTTTTAATCTCTGATACACTCCAGCTGGCTCTAAATTATCTTCACCTCAACCTGTAAGCGCATATCTATGGAGCCGGCCTCCATTTCACAGCCTTCCCTACTTTTATGCTTACTGCCCCACCATTTATGAACTCCCGTTTGGGGCAAATGGAAGGTTGACTATTGGTCCCATAATCTTCCCACTGCCTTCCTTCACCTGCTTCAGTTCCAGGCCCTCACGTTACATGCCGACCTCCCAACAGGCCGGCCTAGAATGGGTTCCGTCTTACTTATTGATCCTCAGAGGAAGCCCCCCACTCTATGCCTTCATTTACCCCAGTGCGCCCCATGCTCGTTGTGTTATGCGTGGGTCAGGATGTGGACAAGATGGAGCTTGAAGGCCACGTGGTGTAGAAAGATGGGAAACCTGGGAGACAGAGTGGTCCGGAACCTTCCCCAGTTCGTTCTCTCTCTCTCAGTGTAGACTAGGATTATAGTCCTCAAATGGTTATTTTGTATCTTATAATTAGATAAATGCTAAAAGCCAACTTGGAAGTGGAAGGAAATAGAAATTTATCTTTTTGTTGTCTTTTGTTTTAGTTAACCTGGTCGACAGTAAGCTAACTGCGATTAGTCAAAACGGGAATTACTAACAGATTTAGGAATGAATTGCAAATGAGTCTATTGCCTAGTATATCTTTAGGGACCTCCCGAGGGCTGACTAGGACTTCCGTTTTAGCCACCCCACCTCCCCGCCAGTGCTCTCCGTTTGGTACTGTAATGCCACAGGCGCCCTTACGCCTCTTGAACAAAACTTGGCAATTAAATGCTACTCGGTGTCATTTATTTATGAACAAACAGACTGGAAATGCGGAGAGCAGTTCATTGGCAACTGCGCCTCTTAACCCATAAAATAAATAATTCAGTAAGACTCTAAAGCCCTTAGCGTTGCTTTGGAAAATGTTTACCGTTTCGAGTCATGGGGTAAAAAACTATAACTTTTGTAATATCGTTATTTCAAATTTTTTCGTAGATGTAAATGCACTTCAGGAAAAGGCCGGCTTGTTTTGTCGTACTAAGCAGGGCTGAGCATTATCGCCCAGATTTCCAAGGATGGTATTAATACTCATCTAAGTCGGTCACGCCCCTCGTCAGGCTACCTGGTTCTTCTCTTTCTGGCTCTCTGAGATTCTACATACAGGTAGCAGGGAAGGAGGGAAGACAGCCACCCAGCACCCCTTCTGAGGCCTTTGTAGGTTCACCCGCTGGCTTCCTGCCAGGGCGGGTCTTTTCTGGGCTGTGAGCTCTGGGAAGCCCAGCACTTACCATCCTCTCGCCGCAGGGGGAGCGGGCTGGTGGCAGACTAGACTCCCCCAGGGAAGTGGCCCCTGAATCATCTTCCTTCTTTTTTATAATCGGCCACTAATCGACAAACTGAACCAGATGATGTTTACAAGAGAGAGGGACTTTTATTTTGTGACCGTTAAGTTAATATGTGTTTATTGGGAGATTTTTTACCACCGAGATCAATTAAAAGGAGGAAAATTCCTTTAAGACCATCAGCCTAAGAATAATCGCTCTCAACATTTTTCCCTTACCAGATCAAGGTTTCGTTCTTATAATTTAAGAGAATCTTGGAGAAGCAGAAGAGGAACAGGACGGTAGAAGGAGAGAAGTGTGTTCCCAAAAGAGAGAAGAGAAGGTCATGTCTTGACGGTGAAGAGACGGTGTCAGGGTCAGGGAGGCGCTTCCCCAGGGCTGGCGCGCCCAGGTCAAAGGCGGGGACGGGGAGCAGGGACCAGGTGGCGGATCATGATTGGAGAAGCTGGCAGTGGCGAAGGACAGTTTGGGCTTGATCCTAAAGATATCTTGACAGGGTGGGGAAGTCACAAGACGAGATAGCATTCTATCCCTCCCAGCTGAGAAAAAGGACCCAGACAGAGAGGAGTATTGTGGGCAGGAAGTGTTGTGGTTGAGAATTGGAAAGGTGTTTAAGACCTAGAATCGCTTAAAAGATAAAAATAATAATGAGAGAGGCGCCTGGGTGTCTCAGTCGGTTCAATGTCAGACTTCGGCCCGGGTCATGATCTCGCGGGTCCGTGAGTTCGACCGTGGTGGGCTCTGTGCTGGTGGCTCAGAGCCTGGAGCCTGCTTCCTATTCTGGGTCTCCCTCCCTCTCTGCTTCTCCCCAACTCATGCTCTGTCTCTCTCTCTCAAAAATAAATAAACATTAAAAAAGTAAAATAAAATAAAATGGGCCAACCAAAACAACATTATTAAAATTAATAATAGTAATGAGAACAAGGTATGAAGGAAAGGGAAGGTCAGGATGAGCCTCAGGACAGATCCATTAAGCTGTCTTCCGCTGGCGTCCTTGGCTTCCCAGCACCCACGTCTTCCCAAAAAATTCTCAGCCAGAACCAATGCTACAGTCCCGGGATCAGCCATCTACCCTTTTAAAAAGGTAAAAACAATTCTTAGCTCCGGGGTGTACAGAAGGAGGCTGTGGGCAGTGTGTGGTCCACCGCGACCTGCTTCTCTCTCCCCCCACCCTGTCCACACCAGAACCCTGCTGAGAAAAGCCCCACAATTGGAGGGATTTCTTATGTATTCAGGATTATTGTTTATTCCTCCTTCCTCCATTGCAACAAAACGTTAGTAATATCCGTACAATGTGGTTCATAGTAATCATTATTTTCTTCTGTTTTAAAATGATTGATTGAGGGGAACCTGGCTGGCTCAGTCGGTAGAGCAAAAAGCGACTCTTTTTATCTTGAGTCATGAGTTCGACCCCCATGCTGGGTGTAGAGATGACCTAAGTAAATAAATCTTTAAAAAAAAAAAAAAACATAATTAATTGAAAATCGATATCTTTTTTAAAATTTTTTACATTAATTAATTTTTTAATTTGCATCCAAGTTAGCATATAGTGCAACAATGATTTCAGGAGTAGATTCCTTAATGCCCCTTACCCATTTGGCCCATCCCCCTCCCACAACCCCTCCAGCAACCCTCTGTTTGTTCTCCATATTTAAGAGTCTCTTATGTTTTGTCCCCCTTCCTGTTTTTATATTATTTTTGCTTCCCTTTCCTTATGTTCATCTGTTTGGTATCTTACAGTCCTCATATGAGTGAAGTCATATATTTGTCTTTCTCTGACTGACTAATTTCGCTTAGCATAATACACTCTAGTTCCATCCACATAGTTGCAAAAGGCAAGATCGTTCGTTTTGATTGCTGAGTAATACTCCATTACACACACACACACACACACACACACACACACACATACACATATATACACCACATCTTCTTTATCCATTCATCCATCGGTGGACGTTTGGGCTCTTTCCATACTTTGGCTATTATCGATAGCGCTGCAATAAACATCAGGGTGCATGTGCCCCTTCGAAACAGCGCACCTGTATCCCTCGGATAAATACCTAGTAGTGCATTTCCTGGGTCGTAGGGTAGTTCTATTTTTAATTTTTTGAGGAACATCCAAACTGTTTTCCAGAGTGGCTGCACCAGTTTGCATTCCCACCAGCAGTGCCAAAGAGATCCTCTTTCTCTGCATCCTCGCCAACATCTGTTGTTGCCCGAGTTGTTAATGTTAGCCACTCCGACAGGTGTGAGGTGGTATCGCAATGTAGTTTTGATTTGTATTTCCCTGATGATGAGTGATGTGGAACATTTTTTCATGTATCTGTCGGCCATCTGGATGTCTTCTTTGGAGAAGTGTTTGTTCATGTCTTTTGCCCATTTCTTCACTGGATTGTTTATTTTTGGGGTGTTGAGTTTGATAAATTCTTTGTAGATTTTGGATATTAACCCTTTATCTGATATGTCATTTGCAAATATCTTCTCCCATTCCGTCGGTTGCCTTTTAGTTTTACTGATTGTTTCCTTCGTGTGCAGAAGCTTTTTATCTTGATGAGGTCCCAGTAGTTCATTTTTGCTTTTGTTTCCCTTGCCTCTGGAGACGTGTTGAATAAGAAGCTGCTGTGGCTGAAGTCAAAGAAGGTTCTGCCTGCTTTCTCCTCGAGGATTTTTAGGACTTCCTATCTTACATTTAAGTCTTTCATCCATTTTTAGTTTATTTTTGTGTCTGGTGTAAGAATGTGGTCCCGGTTCCTTTTTCTGTGTGTCACTGTCCAGTTTTCCCGGCACCATTTGCTGAAGAGACTCTCTATTCCACTGCATATTCTTTCCTGCTTTGTCAAAGATGAGTTGGCCACACGTTTGTGGGTCCATTTCTGGGTTCTTTAGTCTGTTCCACTGATCTGAGTGTCTGTTTTTGTGCCAGTACCGTACTGTCTTGCTGATTACAGCTTTGTAATGCATCTTGAAGTCCGGGATTGTGATGCCTCCAGCTTTGGTTTTCTTTTTCAATAATTGCTTTGGCTATTCAGGGTCTTTTCTGGTTCCGTACAAGTTTTAGGATTATTTGTTCTAGCTCTGTGAAGAAGGCTGGTGTTATTTTGATAGAGATTGCATTGAATATATAGATTGCTTTGGATAGTATCAACATCTTAGCAATGTTTGTTCTTCCAATCCAGGAGCATTGTCTTCTTCAATTTCTTTCACAAGCTTCCTATAGTTTTTCGTGTATAGATTTTTCACCTCTTTAGTTGGGTTTATTCCTATGTATTTTATGGTTTTTGGTGCAATCGTAAATGGCATTTCTCTTTCTGTTGCTTTATTATTGATCTATAGGAATGCAACCGATTTCTGCACATTGATTTTATATCCTGTGACTTTGCTGAATTCACGGATCAATTCTAGTGGTTTTTTGGTGGAATCTTTTTGGGTTTTCCATTTAGAGCATCATGTCATCTGCAAAGAGTGAAAGTTTGACTTCCTCCTGGCCAATGTCGATGCCTTTTATTCTTTTGTGTTGTCTGATTACTGAGGCTAAGTCTCCCGATACCATGTTGAATAACGGTGGCGAGAGTGGACATCCTGTCGTGTTCCTGACCTTAGGGGGAAAGTTCTCAGTTTTTCCCCATTGAGCATGATATTAGCGGCAGGTCTTTCACATATGGCTTTTATGATCTGTCCTCGCTGGACCTGGCATCACCGCCCCCCCTCCAGCTCCATCCGGCCCCCAAGCCTCTTTTCTCATCTCTGCAGAGCACGAGTCAGCATGTCTGTTTCCTGTACGAACTCAGCCCCCGCCTGTTTGTTGTCTCCAAGAGAAACCAAGCTCCTTATTTGACACACAGGCATGATCTAGCCTCTGGCTCCCCGGCAACCTCACTGGTAACTTGTACCTACCTGTAGTATTCAAATTCTTTTAGTCTGATTTCCTGTTTTTCAATCAGCTTGCTAGTTTCCCAGGGAAATGCTGGAATGGGTAAAAACATGTGTCCTGTGTATCAGACCTGGTTATCACCGTTATTAGAAAGTTATATCTCCCATTGTAAAAATAATAAATTGGCCTTCTAGTTTGCCAATCTCTTCCTGAGTTGGGTTCACATGAGTTGGTCTTCTGAGGCTAATCCACTCTGGCGGTACTGAACAAATGGAACACTTCGGTGCGCAAAATGAGAGCCAGACGCTCTGCCAAGGGTTCTACCTACCAAGGCAAAACTACCCTTAAAGGCTGTTTAGGGCCGGATGTCTTCCTTCTGCGACATCTTTGTTGTCACCTGTCGGTATCCTTCTCAATAGCAGACACAAGGCCTGGGCTTTACGGTCAGGAATAGCTGGGTTTGATTCCTAGGTTCCTGTGTAGCCAGACTTACTGGCCATGAGAACTCGGGAAAGGCATTTCCCTTCTCTGAGTCTATTTCCATTTATTTAAAACATGGATAATAATACTTATATAAAGGATGACTGTAAAGACGAAACAGGTTTCACAAAAGCGCTTGGCAGTAAAAAAGTAAGGGGTGTTCCCAAATCTGCACAATGACAAGTTGAATCTGAAGGTCCGATAGGGTGGTGAGGCCACTTCGGTTACGAAGGGGAGGTGGAGCCGTCCAAAGAAGATAACGATACTTTTGGTTGGATGTACAAGGAAATTATTTGTCATGTGTATTTCAGAAAATCTTGGAAAATGTATACAAGTCATGAAGATATTGGGTATGATTTTGAGGATGACCCCAAAGATAAGAAGACGCTTAAGCCCCACCCAGACATTGACAGTGGATGGGCTTGGATGGTGGTTCTTTCCTCCTTCTTTGTGCACATACTGATCATGGGCTCCCAGATGGCCCTGGGAGTCCTCAACGTGGAATGGCTTGAAGAATTCCATCAGAGCCGCGGCCTGACTGCGTGGGTCAGCTCCCTCAGTATGGGCATCACCTTGATTGTGGGTAGGTTCGTGTGTGAACTCTCATAAAACCGAATAATTATAAATTGACAATTTTCCACTGTAAGTATGTGTTTATACTGTTGAAACATGAGATACTAGATGTTAATGATGGCACTATTTCTTTTACGGTGGCAAAATATATATAACATCAAATTTATCGTTTTAACCACTTTCAGGTAGGGCCGCCTGGGTGGCTCAGTCGGTTTAGCGTCCGACTCTTGGTCTCCGCTCAGGTCATGATCTCTTGGTTCATGAGATCGAGCCTGGATCGGGCTCTGCACTGAAAGAGAGGAGCCCTTCTTAGGATTCTGTCGCTTCCTCTCTCTCTGCCTCTCACCCCCGCCTCTTCGAAATAAACAAATAAACTTTAAAAAATGTTGTTTCACCACTTTTCGGTACACAGTTCATTGCCATCGAGGACACTGGTCACCCCCATCCATCTCCAGAACGCTTTCATCATCCGAAACTGAAACTCGGCACCCTTGAAACAGTAATTCTCCATTTCACCATCACTCTATTTTCTGTCTCTAGGACAGAAAATGTCTCATATAAGTTGAATCATACAATATTTGTCCTTTTGTTTGCTATTACTATTTGAATATTATGAAAAGTTGGAGTGTCTTAAAAATCGATCATTTAGGGGCGCCTGGGTGGCTCAGTCAGTTGAGTGTCCGACTTCGGCTCGGGTCATGATCTCATGGTCTGTGAGTTCGAGCCCCGCGTCGGGCTCTGTGCAGACAGCTCAAAGCCTTGAGCCTGCTTCGTATTCTGTGTCTCCCTCTTTCTCTGCTCCTCCCCTACTCGTGCTGTGAGTGTCTCTCTCTCTCAGAAATAAATAAACATTAAAAAAATTAAAAAAAAAAACACGATCATTTAAAAAACTATCTTTTGCCCCAAACTCTGTTTTTCTTGACTGCCGTAATTCATTATACATCATTACCGATGAATGATACTTAACTACTTTAATTCCTTAATACTTACAAATATTTGTAAAAGAAAAAAATTTTAGAGAAAACACCCTAAAAGTCAAGCAACAATCTTATTTCAGAGTTCCAGTGATTTAATTTGAGATATTGATCCTATGCTGTCGAAAAGTCTATTAAACTGCTTTCTGAAAGGTTTCTGATCTGGCTAATGGGAAGGAACAATAATATATTTTCTAGCTAAACCTGAACACACACCAATCTGCGAAAGCAATCCTTATGCAGTTGGAGTTACCAAGCTAGACAGTTATCAGAAACGTAACATGTTGCTATGGCCCGTGTGTTTGCTTTTGAGAACTAAACAGTTTTTACTGTCAACTAATATCTAATAAGCATCTCTTTTATACTAGGTGCTTTCCCTCGCATTATCTCCTGAAAGTAAAAGCCATACTTTTATATCTAATTTCCCTTTAATTTCAAGTATTCACAACATATTTTATACTAGAAACATAAAGGGCCTCCAATCTGTTGCTGGTTCTATGAGAGTTTGGGTATGACAGGCATCTGTGTGTTTGATGGAAGCCTCCCTTTTCAGTGATCTCCACGTTGGTAGTTAATGGCTTGAATCCGACTCAAAGATTCATTGATCTTGGCTGGCATTCATTCAATCAATGTGTTTGGATAATACGAACCACATTAATAATCGTGGTAGTGCTAATGATGGAAAACAAGGACAAAGTGTTATTTCTCAAGATGTGTGTGGAGTAGGCATGTTTATCAAAGGGAATTAAGGCTGATTTTGTTTTAAAATCACATAAGGCCACCATTATGTGTGTGAGGGAACTACTGATACATCGTCTTCCCTGCAACATTAAGGAACTGACTCCTTCAACCCTGCATTGGGTTCGTTAAAACAAGGACTGTCATACGAAAAATGGAGGGTAGAGAATACACTCGTTTTCTGTTGGATGTGATTCAGCCTCGTCAGTAAGTCACAGAAGGAAAACTGTGCGTCTGGCACACGTAACATCCATTTTTCTTACTTTTTAAAAAGTAAATGTTATTGGATTTTTTGTCATTTTAAAACAAGATTGGTATTAATTCCCTTTGATAAATGTGCCTACTCCACACGCATCTTTGAGGGACGCCTGGCCAGCTCAGTCCGTGGAGCATGCAACTCTTGATCTTGGGGTCGTGAGTTCAAGCCCCATGCTGAATGTAAAGATTACTTAAAAATAAAATCTTTACAATAAAAAAATCTTGAAGGGGTAGAACGAACTACTTAGAGATTCCATTGAGGAAGTGCATGCGTACTCCAAAAAAGAAGACTCAGCAAAAGGCCAGCATATGAAATGTCCCATTTCCGAATCATCCCCTAAGGTTGCCTTAGATATTATTTTGTGTTTCACAAGTCCTAAAAAAGTAAGCAATGGAAGCCAGCCCCGAAATTACTAGAAGTGATTTCGAATATGACCCTCAAAATAAGAACACCTAACTCATAGCAGTGTTGAGAGGTTGACTTTCATCTTTTATTGGGAGGTAACTGTGTATTCAGAATTCTGTTGGAGAGTCCATGAATTCCAGACAGTATAATTTCAGCATGCAGACTGACCTCTCTACGGGAAGGGTGCCTACCAGATCATCTCTTGCCTTGGAAATCATAAAACAGAAAAGTTCACAGTTAGATAAATAAAAGGTCTTTGATCTTATCATCACCTTAAATTGCTCTTCATTATCTCAAGCTGCCTGATACAGGGTGGGTACAGGTATGCAGATTTTTTTTTTTACAAGCTAGAAGCCTGCAAGAAGAACTCTCCTTTATTTAGCACTTATGACACGCCAAACGCACATCGTGTATATGATCTCATTTGATCCTAGAGCCAGACCTGTGTCTCCATCTGACCTAGGAAGAACATGCAAAGCCTACAGACTTTAAGCCACTAACTGAAGGTTGAACAGCCAATAAGTATGAGGCAGGCTTCAAAGCTGATCCAATGGACTCCAAAATTGTGTCTGCCATACACTGCTGTGACAGCAAATGAGAACTGAAAATGTATTTGAAGCAAATAAATATAAATTGTTTTCGCTTTCTTTTTTTTTTATTTTTTTTTACATTTATTTATTTTGAGAGAGACAGAGCACAAGTGGGGGAGGGGCAGAAAGAGAGGAAGACACAGAATCCAAAGCAGGCTCCAGCCCCTGAGCTGTCAACACAGAGCCCGATGCGGGGCTCAAACCCAGAACCCGTGACATCATGATCTGAGCCAAAGTCGGACACTTAACTGACTGAGCCCCCCAGGCGCCCCAAATTGTTTTCACTTTCTAATCCTTATAAGCACATTTCAGTTTTCTCTTTTAAATTAGAAAAAAAAAAATCCATGGGGCGCCTGGGTGGCTGAGCGTCTAACTCTTGACTTCAGTCTCATCGTCCGTGGATTCGAGCCCCGCATCAGGCTCTGCACTGACAACACAAAGCCTGCTTGGGGTTCTCTCTCTCGCTCTGCCCCTCCCCTGTTCTCTTTCTCTCTCTCAAAATGCATAAACTTTTTTTTAAATCCATAAATTATGTTACAGAGTTGAAAGCCATCTCTCTCTTGGGCAGTAGCCTGCACGTGGGAAATTCGATAATTTCATTCTTATTTCATTCTTTGCCAGCATGGACTTTGCCAGTTTCCTGCCGAAGGTCCCAATTTTTAACAAAATGTAATCACCTCAGTCGTATCTACAGCAGCCTTGGCGATAGTCCTTGGAATAATTCTTGGTGGAAGCCATGTTGTTAGAGGAAGCTCCTGGCTGCAAAACGATACTTACTTCCCAAGGTGATTCAGAGCTGTGGTTGTCCATCCGACTGCACCTCGGATCCACCTGGGGAGCTTTAAAATCCCTGCCGCTCGTGCTGCACCTAGACCATTAAATCATAACCTCTTGGGATGGGACCCAAACATCAGGACTGTTTTAAAGCCCTTAAGTGACTCCAGTGCTCAGCCAAGGCAGAGAGTCGTTGACTTCGAGGCTCTGAACGCCTTACTGCAGGGAGGCGTTACCCCAAGGGGCCAGGAGTTCAATGAACTACCTACTTTCATCCATGATTGTATGCCAAGGTCACCTCAGATTGTCTCTCTCCTCACCTGAGCTTTTTCCAACCTATGAGATGCGGAGAGGGGAAAGAAATTATGGCTTCCTCATGGTGTTCCCTCAGCTTTATTATGTGGGAAACGAGCCAAAATCAGAGTCCTCCTGAAGAGGAGAAAGTCTGATAATGTATAGAATCTCGTTCCCAGAACACCGAATGTCTCCACAAAAGTGGGAATCATAGCCAGACGACCCCCCACCTCCTTTGCCCTTTGTCCTTAGACTGTGTAGGGAGTCCTTTTCATCGTGGTGAAATGGTAATTTGATCTTGGAGTTCCCAGCTGACTATCAGCAATGATTAGAAAACGGAACGGAATCACCGGGCACCTGGGCGGTTCTGTGGTTAACCGTCTGACTTCTGCTCAGGTCAAGATCTCACGGTCTATGCTGATAGGTCAGAGCCTGGAGCCTGCTTTGGATTCTGTATCTCCCCCTCTCTCTACCACTCCCCCGCTCGCACTCTGTTTCTCTCTCTCAAAAGTAAAGGTTAAAAAAAAAAAAAAAAGGAAGAAAGAAAATGGAACGGAATCAGAAAACTTGGGTCCGACTTCCTTTTTTTGACTTATCTGTGTTTCGTAACCATGGAGGAGTCACACCATGACTGGGCTGACTTTGTCCATCTGCAAGTCATAAAGGACTAAACTCCAGCACGCGAGAAATGAATTGAAGAGCCAGACACTGTTATCAACTTAATGTGCTTATCAGCAAAGCGATTAATCCTATCTTTTTGATACAGAACAGTCCTTCAGACAGGACCGTTTGCTCTTACTTGGAAATTCTACCGCCCCTCCTTTTCCCCAAATGCTTTCTCAATACCGCGTTCCATAAACATGCAGGATCGCAGAAAAACTTGCTTCTGGGAACTTCTGTTACATGGAAAATATGATCATGTTCCTGAACTCCTGAACGTGCTTTTAATTTTTTTTCTTTTAAATTTTATTTATTTTTGAGAGAGAGAGAGAGAGACAGACAGAGCATGAGTGGGGGAGGGGCAGAGAGAGAGGGAGACACAGAATCTGAAGCAGGCTCCAGGCTCTGAGCTGTCAGCGCAGAGTCCAACGCGGGACTCAAACTTACCAACCGTGAGATCGTGACCTGAGCCAAAATCGAAAGTCGGAAGCTTAACCGACTGTGCCACCCAGGCGTCCCTAAAGTCTGTTCTGGCTTTTAAAAATGCATCCACAGGCTGAATAAGCCCATAGACCGCTAGTTTAGGACCTACCTCTGTTGTAGACCAGAGAGTGAACTAATTTATCCATTTATTTCAGGTCTGCCTTCCTTGAAAACCTAGAACCTTGGTTTCATGCTCCAGTGCAGTGACCGAGCCCCCCCTTTGCAGGCTAAAATCCTTTTGCATATAAAGCAATGGGGGGTTTGGTTCTTAGTATGTAATGGCCCTGGTAATGTCGTACTCTTTGTCTTCACGTGAGGACTAGCTAAGAAAGCATGAATAGAAAACACTGTCAGTCAATTCCCTTTTCAATCTTCCACGACAGGACCTTTCATCGGCTTGTTTATTAACACCTGTGGGTGTCGCCGGACCGCGATAATCGGAGGGCTGGTGAACTCGCTCGGC
This sequence comes from Paguma larvata, assembly GCA_030068075.1. Taxonomy (NCBI): domain Eukaryota; kingdom Metazoa; phylum Chordata; class Mammalia; order Carnivora; family Viverridae; genus Paguma; species Paguma larvata. Next base: position 9,103,034 of record CM057825.1, read on the forward strand.
TGGGTGTTGAGTGCCTATGCGGCAAACGTGCATTATCTCTTTATTACCTTCGGAGTGACAGCTGGTAAGCACAGAGATCTTTTTCAAACTTGATTTTAAATATATTCTTTGGGCATTTTGGCAATGAATAATTGTGGAGAAAAGAGACCCCTTAAAATACTGTGTCCTCTGGCTGTCTTCTCTATGCCACCCCACCGTATACTACAGGAAACATTTTTTAATAGAAGAGATTAAATATGCCTGAAGTGTGGGAAAACAACCTCACGAGTATACTTGGCCGTCCTATTAGAACCTCATTAAGTTTCCCATGATTGGTTCTAAGTGCTAGTCCGGTTTCTTATGAGGAATAGGAAAAGGAAGGTAATAATACAATTCAAACTAACTCACATAGGTGAACAGACCAAATATTGAGAGAATTAATAACATACTCTCGTTTAATAACTGCAGAATGGAGCATGAGTCATCGAATAATTATTTTCTCCTTCAGCCCCATTCAAATGAATGAAATAGCAAAAAATCCACATATATGTAGAGACTCCGAGAAGCGAATCCAGAGCAGAGTGTCCCTGCCCCGCGAATGGATAAGAACTGGCTACCAGGCAACGTGGTTTGCATATCCATTCTGCAAAATCCATTCCCGGCCGTAATTTCCTTTATCAACAGGTAGCAGAATTCACACAGATAAGTAGTTTCTGACTTGTACGACTGTATTGCAGTGAACCGGATGCAGCCTCACGTTCATTTTTGGGTACAGAGCCTTAATCCTAATAAATGACATGTTGACGACGGTGTTGGGAAGAAGCGTTATACGTTAGAATTTGGAAGTCTTGCTTCCCTCCCCACTTATTATCTGTGTGACTTTGGGCAAATTCCTTAACCTACTTATGCCTCAGTTTACTTATCTGCTCAATGGGATAATGAAGAGTGCTTGGTTTACAGCGTCATTGAAATGATTGAGATAATCTGTATAAAGCACTTAGCGCAGTGCTTGCCACAAAATAGTCTTCAGTGGGTGTTAGCTCATGTGTAATTGTCATACGGAGTGTAACATTTTCATTATAGTATAAGCTTAAGTGCCTGTTTTATGATAGCAGGAGACCTGAACACAAAAATCTACCCTCCGGATAAGTTGACAGGCTGCTTCTCTGTAAGTTATATCTATCCACTTAAAGCGTTTCTGCGTCCTTCGAAGCCTATTTTGGAAACCACTGATCTGAAGGACTTGGTAGCAGTTCTGAAAGAACAACTTAAGATGTGTTTCCTGAGTAGTTTAGCAACTTTCCCCAAAACGGTCCAATGAATGGGGCCAGCACTGGGATTCTGATGCTATAGGCGAGGAAATAAATATTTCTGCTGAGACCAAGGAGCCACGCTGGGGTCTCTGGGCAGACACATGGGGCCCCCTGTAACTTGGTGTGGAGGTGTCTGGTTATACAGACGAGGACTTGATCCTAAAAACTGGGACTTGCAATTCATTCTCATCATTCAAGATTTCTATGATTCGATTTTGTGTTTAAATGAACTTTATTTCTGGCCGTTAATTGCTTTTTGACCTTCAAATAATATTATTTCCACATTCATTCCTTTATTTATCCGTTCACTTACTTAATTCAACAAATATTTCTGGGTCTAAAGAAGTAGGGGGGAAATCAGGAGGCTGGTGAAAGGAACGTGTATCTTGAGACACTCTATGGCTCCCACTTTTTATACAGGAAAAACGCAAAGAAAGTCTCTGAAAATAAATGTATCCGCCTCCCCCACAGATATACATCTAACTAGATTTAACTGGAAAATCCTGCTAAATCAGGTAGCTTATATATGCAAAACCCTAGGCCATCAATACAATTTACGTTTGAAAAAGACTTTATTGATATCCTTCTTCGAAAACTATTTGAGACAGATTTCTTTGTAACTCTCACTTTTTTTGAACACCTAGGCCATTAAAACCGTGTAGGAATATCCTCCCATTAAGCAGAAAAGTAAGGTCTGGGGGCGCCTGGGTGGCTCAGTCGGTTGAGCGTCCGACTTCGGCTCAGGTCATGATCTCGCAGTCTGTGAGTTCAAGCCCCACGTCGGGCTCTGTGCTGACAGCTCAGAGCCTGGAGCCTGCTTCGGATTCTGTGTCTCCCTCTCTCTCTACCCCTCCCTCACTCATGCCCTGTCTCTCTCTGTCTCAAAAAAAAATAAATAAACATTAAAGAAAAAAAAATTAAAAAAAAAAAAAAAGAAAAGAAAAGTAAGGTCTGTTTGAGCAACCTTACCCAGCCCGGGGAGTCTGGACACGTGCCTTCAGTTTACCAGTGCTCCGTTTTCTTAAGCCTGTCTCTGAAGACACCTTCTCCCCCATCCACACTGACCCAGGACCAGATTTTCTCTCCCCTTCTGGACCTGTTTCCTCCACCCCGTCGGTAGGGCTGTAGCCCCTCCTCTGAACTTGAGTGTGTTGGAGAATTAGTCCAGGGCCCTGCCCAGGGCTGAACATTAGCAGGGCCTTGCTTGATTCTTGGGCTTGAGTCCACATATCCTATAAGCTCATGGAATAATTTTGCCCGTTACTAACAGTAAAGCCACCTCGCGAAAGGGGAGGATGCTGTTAGGGGCATGGATAGTGTAACAGGGAAACAGATACTTGCAACGTGGGGTCTGGAGTTTTTCCCCCATACATGATATTGTCTATTACACACACTGAGGTAGAATTCGTGCTTCTGCTTAGGTACCTTGGTTCTTTTCCTATTAATCATTTCATTCTGCTGTCGTTTAGAAATCCATAACCACATTAAGTGTAGGATGCTGGTTATTGTCAGTAACAAATCCAATTTTTTTAAAAATTAAACTTACTTTGTGCTCTCAGCAAAATCCAGACTAAGACAAATTTCACAGGACAAATGACCCCGTTTTCTCAACAAATAAATTTCAAGAAAAAAACAGAAATTTCAAGAGGCTTAAAATTCATACCAGCAAATAGCACTGTGGGGGCCTTAGTTGGATCCTGATTAAACAAAGGAGGTTTTAAAGAAAATATAGTCATTTGGGAGACAATTAGAAATTCGAACACTTTCTGGGTATGTCATGATATCAAGAAATTCTTCATTTTGGGGCGCCTGGGGGGCTCAGTCGGTTGAGCATCCGACTTTGGCTCAGGTCGTGATCTCACGGCTTGTGAGTTCGAGCCCCGCATCGGACTCTGGGCTGACAGCTGGGAGCCTGGAGCCTGCTTCAGATTCTGTGTCTCCCTCTCTCTGCCCCTCCCCCACTCTCATTCTGTCTCTCTCCCAAAAGTAAATAAACATTAAAATTTTTTAAAGAAATTCTTCATTTTTTTCAGATTAAGCTGGTTAAAGAATTCCTCTAGTTAGAGATTTATACTAAAACATCTGCACGTGAGTGACATGCAGGATTTGCTTTACAATGAGAGGGAGGAGGAAGTGTGTTTATGGACTATTGAATATTTTTCTCTGCCTCTTTGAATATTAGGATATGACAGATCCTGGTGGTTTTTTGGTATGTGTGTGTGTGGACTTAAACATCAGAAAGATTAATGTAGAGTTTAGTTCAAAATTAAGGATAGCCGTTTTCTTCCTGCTCATTTCTCATATAATGCGAATTAATGTTACCCTCACTGAGGCTTGCAAGGGGGCTTGGGGACCTGCTCCCACTTCTGCTGGGGATCACTTGGAAGCTAGCTTTATTGTTCTTTCTTTTTTTTAAGTTTATTTATTTATTTTTGAGAGACAGAGAGAGCACAAGCAGGGGAGGGGTAGAGAGAGAATCCCAAGCAGGCTCCGTGCTGTCAGCACAGAGCCTGACGTGGAGCTCGGTCCCACGAACCGTGAGATCAGGACCTGAGCCAAGATCAAGAGCTGGATGCTCAACCAACTAAGCCACGCAGGCATCGCAGCTCAATTGTTTTTAAAACAAGGGTATCCACTTGAAGACTGTTGAAGATCATTGACTTCTGACAGTCGCAGTAAATATCACTGCTGTCAGGTAAATATGGGAGGCAGGTTGCTTCTTGAGGCTTGTTTTAGAAACTCGGGCTGAAGCAGGGGCGCCTGGGTGGCTCGGTCGGTTGAGCGTCTGACTCTTGATTTGGGCTCGGGTCGTCATCCCGGGGTCGTGGGATTGAGCCTCGCATCAAGCTCCGCACCGAGCGTGGAGCCTGCGTAAGAGTCTCTCTCCTTCTGCCCCTCTCCCTGGCTCGCATTCTCTCTCTCTAAAATAAACAAATATGTATATAAAGAAAGTCAGGCTGAAGCAAAATCCTCTTTGAAATCCTCCCCCTGCTGGCAGCTGGTGGGGGGATGGGGGTGAGCAGTTTAGGGGGAGAGGCAGTGTGGGCAGTGGAAAAGGACCAGGCTCTGCAGTTGGGTCTCAGTTCCACCCTGATTCCCCAATTACCTGCAACGGGGTCTTGGGAAAGTAACTTAATTCTTCATCAGGTTCAAAAAAAAGAGCATAGGGACGTCTGGGTGGCTGAGTTGGTTAAGCATCCAACTCATGATTTCAGCTCAGGTCATGATCTCCCAGTTTTGTAAGTTTGAGCCCCACATCGGGCTCTGCAGGGACACTGCAAAGCCTGCTTGAGATTCTCTCTCTGCCCCTCCCCTGCTCACACTCTTCCTTTCTCAAAAAAAAAAAGGGGGGGAGCATAACCACAGCTAATTTCCGGGTGATTGTGAAAACCAGATCAAATAAAGCCTATAAAGCAACTGGCCCGTTGTTGGCCCTCAGTTAATGGTAATTAGTATTGTATTTGCGTATGCAGCTGCTCTGGTCTTCTTTTAAGTTCGGTAATTCTGAAACTATTAAGTGATGCTGAACTAAGGAGGCTTTGGCTCTGGGGAGCAACATCGGCCAAGGTCTCTGTCATACTATCATGCCCCCATTCTCATGTCAGGATGTCTTCAGCATTACGGCTTACTAGAACCATCTATGGTGCCCCATGATCATTGAAGTGGGTCTTATGGTTTCCCCTGTACCTAGAAGTTAAGAATGCAAACCACACCCTCCTGGCCAGCATTTTGTTTCATTTCATTTCATTTTTAAAAATTGATTTCGTTGTTTCGAGCAGTGTTAGGTTCGCAGCAAGCTCGAGCAGAAAGCACAATTAGCTGTCTTATCCCCCCTGGCCCCAACACACACAGTCTCCCCCACCATTTTAATTTGGCCGATGGAAACACAAACCGTTCCAGTTTTCTAAGAAAGGTACCAGGAAAAGTCAGAGATACAAATAAGTATTACGTGGTTTTGACGTCCAGTGGCGAGGTGTATTTATGGGTTCATTCCTTTTATTCTTCCTATTAATTTGTGAACAAATGGACCCATTCCTGAGGCTTCTGCCAATTGCCTGGAATTGCTCTTCACCCGCTTGTACATAAACTCTTTCCCGGGTACTTAGTGCAATTAGCACTGACGGCAGGGCCCTCAGCATCCATCTATTCGTTCATTCATCCCTCTTTTCGTGCATGCGCTCGTTCTGGTATTCCGATGTGAGCATGCTGATTTCATTATTGGAGTAAGCTGTGCTGCAAAGCCTTATAGGGAAATGAGGGACTAGAAACTTCCATGGATGACCCGCTCTGGGCTTACCCACTGAGCATCTTTGTTACAAACATTATTATTTCTTTGTGTAAAAAAAATAGCATAGATGGGCGCCTGGGTGTCTCAGTCAGTTAAGTGGCCGACTTTGGCTCAGGTCATGATCTGATGGTTCGTGGGTTCAAGCCCCGTGTGGGGCTCTGCGCTGACAGCTCAGAGCCTGGAGCCTGCTTTGGATTCTGTGTCTCCCTCTCTCTCTGCCCCTTCCCTGCTCTCATGCTGTCTCTCTGTCTCTCTCAAAAATAAACATTTTAAAAAAATAGCATAGAAACTAATATAATGAAATGCTGCCAATTCCGGAGATGCCCATTTATGTTGTGCTGTGTGTTTTTTCTCCCCATCCAACCCGCGCAGGCTTCGGAAGTGGGATGGCCTACCTGCCGGCCGTGGTCATGGTGGGAAGGTACTTTCAGAAGAGACGCGCCCTTGCCCAGGGCCTCAGCACCACCGGGACGGGGTTTGGCACCTTCCTCATGACGGTTTTGCTGAAGTACCTGTGTGCGGAATATGGCTGGCGGAACGCGATGTTCATCCAAGGCGCCGTGTCCTTAAACTTGTGTGTTTGTGGGGCGCTCATGAGGCCCCTCTCTCCTGGGAAGGAGCGCAACGACCCAGGGGGGAAAGATCCACAGGTGGTCCTGGCTCACTCCCCTGGATCTAAGTCAAGTGGACAGCCGGGCGGAGCAGAAGAGAAGGGTGGCGGGCTCGAGAACGAGGAGACCCTTGGTGACCTCCCCGCCCAGGCATGCCAAGAGAAGGGGGGGCACAGACAGAACATGGGTGCCTTTCGGGTTCTGAAGACGGCGAGCCAGCTGACCAGGAGAGTCAAGAAGGGCTTCCGAGACTGGTACTCGGGCTATTTTGGAACAGCCTCGCTCTTTACGAATCGAATGTTCGTCGCCTTTATTTTCTGGGCTTTGTTTGCCTACAGCAGCTTTGTCATCCCTTTCATCCACCTGCCAGAAATAGTCAATTTGTATAATTTATCCGAGCAAAATGATGTTTTCCCTCTGACTTCAATTATAGCAATAGTGCACATCTTTGCAAAAGTGATCCTGGGCGTTGTGGCCGACTTACCTTGCATCAGCGTTTGGAATGTCTTCCTGATGGCCAACTTCACGCTCGTCCTCAGTATTTTTATCCTGCCGTTGGTGCACACGTACGCCGGCCTGGCGGTCATTTGCGCGCTGATCGGGTTTTCCAGCGGTTATTTCTCCCTGATGCCCGTAGTGACCGAAGACTTGGTGGGGATCGAGCACCTGGCCAACGCCTACGGCATCATCATCTGTGCCAATGGCATCTCCGCGCTGCTCGGACCACCGTTTGCAGGTAAACCATACCAGGTTTTAAGAGCTTAGAGTGCGTGTAGAGAGCTAGGTTGTGTTCTGGTTTGTGTTTTGAAGTCCAGGAAAGAAATTCCCATTTCTTGGTGTACATGCGCCTCTTTCTTCCTGTTCGGGGCCCCCCAGATTCTCATTTGTCAATGTTAGCAAGGTCATGGTCGTTCTTTCGAGTAGAATGAGATGAACTTCACATCTGTATCTGCAGGATAAGGGGCTGGGCTAGTAAAGCAGGCAGTGGAATAGCGCAGAAGCCCTACCCCATCTGGAGGAGGCAGCCCCAACCCACCTCCAACTGATGGGTGTCACCAAGAAGTTTGGAAAATTCTTGCCAGATCCTGCATTGTTGGTGTTGTTGTTGTTTCCAAAGAAAAACTAGGATTTGGGCTCTTAGGTAACATTTCCAGATTTTTCTTAATTAAATTTAATAATTTTTTTTGAGAGAGAGAGACAGAGCATGAGCAGAGGAGAGGCAGAGAGAGAGAGAGAGAGAGAGAGAGAGAGAGAATCCCAAGCAGGCTTCATGCCCAGTGTGAAGCCCAACACCAGGCTCCAACTCACAACTGTGAGATCCTGACCTGAGTCGAAACCAAGAGTTGGACGCTTAACCGACTGAGCCACCCAGACGCCCCTGTTTTCTTTCAACTGAAGGATAGTGAACATACAACATGACATTACTTTCAGGTGTATGACACAGTGGTTCAACAAGTATGTACATTATGAACGCTCATTACGATAAGTGTCATTACTGTAACATTTCCAGATTTTTAAGGCACTGTGTGTAAGTCCCACGCCACACACCTGGGAGCTGGATCTAGCCTTGTAGCAGCTTCTTGTCGCTGCTCTGATAATTGCCACAGACTTACAGGCTTAAAACGATACAGACTTATTACGTTATAGTTGTAAGGGTCAGGAGGCCGAATTGGACCCCAATGGGCTAAAAGCAAGGTGGCAGCAGAACTGCCTTCTTTTTGAAGCTGTATGGGGGAATCGGGTTTTTTTATGCCCTTTACAGCTTCTGGAGACTGCCTGCATTTGTGCCTCCCAGCCCCTTCCTGCATCTTCTGAGCCAGCGACAGCGTGTTCTCATATTTCTCTGATTCTGACTCTCCTGCTTCCTTCGTTCACTTGGGTTACATCGGGTCTGTTGGACCACCCAGGATAATCCCCATCCCAAGGTCCTAACCTCGATCACATCTGCCACATAAGGACAGGGCATTCACAGGGACTAGGACGTGAGCAGCTGGGGAGAGTCAGGACATACTGCCCGCCAGAGGCCCAGAGGCCACCAGCTGACAGCGTCCGGGGCAAGCTCCCTCACGCGTGACCACCCGTGTTCAGTGGAGAACTTGCTTCTTGCAGTGGGCGTACCAGACATCACGGTACTCAGGAGTCCTACGGCAGCCGGGGCTCTCTCTGAACCTGTTGTTTGTGGGGAAACGTATCAGCAGGTAGACTCAACCCCCAAGAGGCCAGGTCCTGGGCGAAGGTGACAAGGTCAACCCTCTGTCCAGAGAGTGGAGTCAGGAGCTCACATGGTGTGGCAGCGGCTGGGGCCAGACATCAACACATAGGTTCCATCTAGAGGCGGCTGTCAGGGCTGCTAGGTCAGGGCCGGTAGCTGTTGTCAAAGCTGCCAGAGATTTTGTGCAGTGTTTTCAACTAACTTGGTTCACTTGGCACTTTTCGAGACCCTCCACCCCCTGCTTGTCCGGTCCCTCCTGGCCCTTTATTTTCATATCCTCTGCAGGAATACCTCTACCAGAGAACCCTGTGGTTGCACGACAAAGCCCTCCCTGCCCCTTCCTTCCCAGTCTCTCTAGGGACCATACAGTCATATCCTATCCCGCGACCCCACTGGCAGAAGGCCTGCATCAACACATGCATTTTTAATTCCCCCAAAGGATTTGGAATTCAAGAAATTGTGGATTTTTGCCTATACAGCTGATAACACTGGCAGCTGACTGATAAAGGTTTAAGACCCAAGACTCAACTTTCAGAAACCTACCGGCTACATGTGGGGCTGCTCCCGCTCTCTGGCTGTACACAGACATGCAGGTGCAGCAATTCTAGGCGACAGTGAATAACTAGCAGTTCAGCAAACCAAATTGGCAGCCGAAAAGTCAGAACTTGCTCAGTGATCTCATGCAGAATTCTCTCTCAGGGATGCATTTGACTGTAAGAGAACACCCCACCAATGGCAGCTTAAAGAGAGATTTAGTTGTGTCTCATAAACAGAAATCTATAATTCAGAGATACGGGATGGTATTGGGACCGTGGCTCCCGAGATCCTCTTGGTCTTTCCTTATGCTCATTGCCTCATGGCCGCACAATGGCTGCTACGGCTCCAGCCCCTACATCTGCATTTATAATGAGGAGGAGGATGAGAAGAAAGGCTCAGTTGCAGCAGACTTCCTTTTCCATCTGATTGTCCAGAACTGTGTCACACAGCCAGTCCAAGCTTCAAGCGAACTGTGTTCTGCTTCCTAGCCTCTGTACCAGAGGAAGGAAAGGAGAAAAGAATTGAGATTGGAGGTTGGATCAGGCAACCAATGATACCTTCCGGAGATGCTAAACTGAAATATCCATTAAAGAGATGGGGACATTGTCGGTGGCTCATCCGCTCCCTTGTTGAAAGTTCTCCAGATACGTTGTATTTGGAAATGGGAAATGGAATCTGTCGTTGACGGTTCTTTTCATGATCCAGGCGTACTTTCTGCTTCTAACGGTCAGCCTGGGGCTATTTTTATACTGATCCACCAGATGCCAATAGCAGCGTCACCACACAGCTGTGAGGTGCGGCATAAGCAATTCACCATCGATGTTAACTAAAGCACCAACATTGGCCAGCACGGTTTCCTTATCCCATTCCCATGGTCACGTCCTGCTCACTGATTTGCATCCCAGGGCCCTTTTTTGAGTAGAAGAGAAAGGAATTAGAACCAGAAGCAGGGAGTTATACCCAACCCTCAAGTCAGCATGGGTTATCTCTTCAAAGTTCCTTCCTCAAAGTGGTTTGTGTAGCTGAATGCAATCCACCATGGAGAGTAAAAACCACGGTATTAATGGTTAAGAACCATCTATGAATGGTTGTTGAAGGCTGCTGTGGGGACTGTCGGTGTCGTGCTGTGCGTCTCTAGGGCACCAACCTAAGGGGATTTGCCTTCTTTTTGTTTGTTTCTTCATTCTGCACCAACTCGTGCACCAAGAGCATGACCATCATTGGTTAACTGCACTGTGTTTAATTCATTGACTTTCTAGGCCAAGGAGCGACATCCCAATGAGATGCAAGCCTCCTCTTTTGTCTTTTGTGTATGGTAGTTCAGAAGTGACTCGCAACAGAGTGACCAAATTACCACATTAAATTCTTGCTAGAAATTCAAGGGGGGGCTAGAAATGATTACTTAGCTGGGTTTGCTGCAGGGAAAATTATTTTTCACGCTACCTTTTTCTCTTTTAATGGGTTCAGAAATGAATGTGTTTTCCATTTTTCAAAGTGGTTTCTACTGACATTAAAAAATCTGGTACCATTTAGTAGCAGGTTAGACAATCGCACAGTGCCATTTCGGAGAAGAATATACAATAAGATATTGAACAGACATTTTAGCCCTGTCATTTAGCAACATGAACTTTTTGATCTAATTCATTTCTAATATTGTCGGGCATTCGGTTCATCTCTCTTAAAGATGTAATAAGAATGGATACTTTTCTAGATGTTTCCAAGGTAAAATATAGCAAAACTTGGCCACCAGCTTTGACTAAGAATCTGTACACACATACTTCCTCTGTTTGCCTGAAATATAACCATTTGCAATGTTTTTCATCAAAAGCTGGGAGCACCTATTTAATAAATAAGAAAAACATCTGTCATTCCTCATTTGACAGACTCCAATGAAAAGTGAATGCAATTTCCTAGGGAACCAGATTTTACTTGGAAGCTGTTGATTTGAATTGATGGTTGAATCTGGGTTGCCAAGGATGCCGGGTTCCAAACCAAGGAACCGAGATCAGACCTGTAGGGAGAGGTGGTGAAGGATGAATGTGTTGGGCTGCTTGTCAGAAACATCGTTTCTCTGAAGACTTGTGTCCCTGTGTGCTGAGGATCAAAGCACACGGTAGAGTCCTCTCTCTCTCCCGACCTGCTTTGCATCTGATGCAGGAATGGATTAAATTCAACGTGGCAGAAATGGTAAGACCGGCGCCAGACAGAAACAGCAGGAGCCAGAGGCATTGAAAAATAAATCCTAAAGGTTGGGGCTCCTGGGCGGCTCAGTGGATTAAGTGTCCGACTCTCGATTTCAGCTCAGGCTGTGCGTGATCTCACAGTTCGGGAGTTCGAGCCCTGCATCGCTGACCGTGTGGCGCCTGCTTGAGATTCTCTCTCTCCCTCTCCCTTTGCCCCATGCACTTACATGCATGTGCACGGTCTCTCTCTCTCTCTCTCTCTCTCTCTCTCTCAAAAATAAATAAATAAACAAATAAATAAGAAACTACAAAAAATGGAGTGTGGCTTGTGCTCCTGGTCAAGCTTGGGGCTCCAGGGGAGGGAGGTAGGAAGGGGCCGCATCACAGAGCCCTGGGAACTTATTTCAACCCCTTCAAACAAAAAAGCAAAGGAACTACATACCAATAAGTTTTCCAGTCAGTTAAGGTGTTGTCCTATTTCTGAGAGCCACAGGCAGCCGCAGGGGTAGGTCAGCTCGTTCCGGCTATCGAGTGTTGGTTACCCTTTCTACTCTGTCACTCGATCATACGAAAAGCACAGATTTGACATTTGAAGTGACATGGTCACCGTTCGTAGGGGATGAGTGGAGATGAGAACCTCATTTATATTTAGTGATTGTTTTTAACCATAGCTTACGGACGGTCCTGTCACATAATCTGTTTGTAGAGACAAAGCACCGCGTTACCCGCAAGCAGGCCCTCCACTTCGTAGTTCACAGTGGCACGCAGGCGTCAGGTGGTAACACGGAGCCAGGTTGGGTGCAGTCTCGTTCGTGTGTCCGTGTCAGACTCCCTCCTGATTCCGTCTCAAGCCGCGTCTGTCTCTGGGTTATATGTCCAATCTTCCCTTGTTCCTCTTGTCTCAGATCAGAGATTGAGAAAAACTGACAGCATTTTACTAAGCAATCAAAACTCAAAAAAGTTGGTTAACTTCTAAATTATATCCGGAGTCCACCGCTTTTGAGTGATTAAAAGATATATCAGCGTTTCATGCTGTCAAGGGTTTGTTTTTCCCGATGACTACCTTGACTCGCCCAGGCTTACTAATTATGCATGAGATACAATAAATGAAGAGATACAGACAAGAGCCAGAAGTCAGAAGTACTATTGGACACATTTAGCAGTTGCTTCTGTGTAGTTCTTTGTGGGTGGGAGAAGGTGTAGTTAGTTGCATTTATGCTTTGGTTTACCAGTTAGTTTTGAAAAGATGTTTTTGAAAAGTGGTCATGAAATGCTACCTTTCCTCATTGAATCATTTCTATTTTCCTTATGTCTTTGCTAATTAAGGTACTTCCGCATTTGAAACAAAACTGAATGTTCAAAATTTACATTTTTACCATAAATGAAATTCTCGTGGATGCTTTAATCCTCTTAGCTTGCCTGGTTTGGCTACGTGGGGACCGTGACATATGACTGATTCTTAATCACTGGAGTAATTGTATTTCATAGTTTCTGAGACTTTGTTTTTCACGTTTTGACATCTCTGAAGTTGGAATACATTTTACAGAGCCCTAAGACATTGAGTCCTATTTCAACTGACAAGGATCTTTCTTTCTTCCTGCTACGTAAGATAACGTTGCGTCCTGCAATTCATGGTATCTCAGAATCCGTGACATATAATAATGTTTTACAGAGTGCCTAGTAAGATGAGTATATGAAAGCTTTAGATTATATTAAAGTATGATTTTATAAAAACTAATAATTTAGTCACCATCGAAAGCTATCTCCTTGGCAATTTCAAGTTCTTATATATATACAAATATTAAAGTTTTATAGCTGTAAGTGTGAATTTTATGAAACATGACAATTGTATGCTTTCTAGAATAGATGTTTACTCCCAGATATTCCACAGTGTCTTTTTCTCAGCCTCTTCTTCGGAAGAGTTTTGAAGGTTTGAGAAAAGATCGGTGGTTATGTTTGTGAAAAAAAAGAAAATTATTGGGTTCGCTTTTTGACTGCTGGCTTTGTGCCAGCCTGAGAGACGCTGAGAGCTGCAAGTCACATCCTCCCAAGGGTCAACCAGCTACTGTTTCCGTGCCTTGAGTACTTTGTAAGGTGCTCTAGCAGCTCAGAACAAAAACACATGCTGTTCCCACGCACTGAGAACTCTGGCTTATGTAGCCTGGGCTTAAAAATGACTAAACGAGGGGCGCCTGGGTGGCTCAGTCGGTTTGGCGGCCAACTTCAGCTCAGGTCATGATCTCACGGTCTGTGGGTTCAAGCCCCGCGTCAGGCTCTGTGCTGATGGCTCATCAGAACCTGGAGCCTGCTTCAGTTTCTGTGTTTCCCTCTCTCTCTGCCCTTCCCCTGCTCACGTTCTGTCTCTATGTCTCTCAAAAATGAATAAACGTTAAAAAAAAAATGGCTAAACGAAGGGCATCTGGGTGGTTCAGTCATTTAAGTGTCTGATTTCTGCTCAGGTCATAATTTCCTGGCTTGTGAGTTTGAGCCCCATGTCGAGCTCTGTGCTGACAGCTCAGAGCCCGGAACCTGCTTCAGATTCTGTGTCTCCCTCTTTCTCTGCCCCTCCCCTGCTCACAAAATGTCTCTCTCTCTCTCTCTCAAAAATAAATAAACATTAAAAAAAATTTTTTTAAGTGGCTAAATGAAATGTTTTGGGCATTACATGACCTATAAGTAAATTCTTATAGAAATATTTACAGTAGCAGTCATTGTGTTCTTGACTTTTATCAGCTATGTTATACTGAATATATTCTTTTTTTGTTTTACAGGCTGGATCTATGACATCACAGAAAAATATGATTTTTCCTTCTATATATGTGGCTTACTCTACATGGTAGGAATACTCTTTTTACTCATTCAACCGTGTGTTCAAATTATCGAACAATCCAGAAAAAAATACATGGATGGCACACATGTTTAGCGTCGTGTTATGGTTCCCGTAAGATGTCTTTGTGGTACTCACGCCTACCTCACATGGTTGCTGTGAGAAGCCTGCATTGTGGGGAAGCGCTTTGTATGGTAACTGGCACGGTCATTTGTGAATGCCATGGTCACGACTTCGTTGGAAAGCAGTACCGCCTTTCCGTTTGGGGAGAAGCGATGCCGGAAGGTCTTAAAAGCCTGTGTGTGTTTTAGAGAAGACCATGTCCTTCAAAGACAGCCTGTTAAATAGTCGGTAGAAATGCGCTTACAAAAACTATTCTTCCTCATCACCCCCTGGGACTGAGATTTTAGATACAGCTTTTGAAACAAACACGGGGAATAAAATCTTTTCAACTCAACTACTCTTTGTAAGGTGAAAATAAATTAACTAAATGCTCTCGGAAAGCTTACAGGAGAATGGATTTCAAGCACAAGAATTTAACAAGGTTTCAGAACTTGTTACTGGGAGCCGTTGATCTACTGGTGGAAAGCAAAGGCAAGCTTTAATTTCAAAAGTAATACAGTTAGTGCAATTAAAGAAACACAGTTTATATTTTTATGAAAGAATCTTGCAGCTGGGGAGTAGAGTTTATAAATCTTTCTCTAAGAAAAGCATCTGGCATCAATCCTAATTCAATATTATCTAGTTATAAACTGAACCTTAAGACTAAACGTAGATAAGTAATAATGATTTCCTTAGCGAGAAGTCGTATTTGTCACACACGAATCAAGGGCTATGATTCAAGCACTTTTATTCATATCATTGGCCTCTTCGTTTTTGAGCATGAGCTGGGATTTATAAAAAAAATTTTTTCTGAATTTCTCCCACCCAATAAATAAAGCAGAGAAGTGTTTGACGGCTGATATATAAAGTTGGCAGTTAAATCATTCATAAAGTGTGTTCCTAATCCAAAATGTGAGACTGTGAAATTGTGAGGGCGATAAATGAAATTCCCTTAGTCTAGACGTCTGTGCACCTGACAATGGAGTAGCACTAACCGGTAGCCCTTCTCCGGAGTCTCTTGTTATAGAGACAGTTCATTTGCCTGAGCTCAACACAGGCTTGAAAATAGTTCTCTTGACTGATTTCATACACAAGATAACCATGGTCCATGGCATCAAATAATGCTCTTCCTTTAGCTGAGATGTTTATTTTTCTAAGCCAAAACAGTTTTCAGACTCCAGAATATTCTTCCCAGATTTTGAAATTTCTGGCTGCCTTACTCGTTTACACATATTTTAAAACCATTTAAATTTCTACTCACAATTTGTCCCTCACGCACGCAACAATCCTTTAATATGATGTCTTGGGTCAAATTTATCTAAGTGGCACAGACCATTCTCAGTTATCCTTGGTAATTGGAGGCAGGGATAGTACTAGCAATTGGAATCACAGAATGTTACCCCAAGCTTCGTTTTAGCCAACAGTTTTAGGTTTTTCCTCCGCCAAACGCTTCAGAGCTGTTGACAAGGGATTACGGGACAAGTTTCCTTTTTGTTTTGTCTCCATTATTTCCTGCTCTAATGTCTAGTGGGAGGAGTTGTGTGATCAAAGGGACCACCAAAATAACAATAATAATAAAAGGCAGCTAATGGAAAGGAGAAACAAAAGCATGGTTAGTATACACACTCAGTATTACCTCTAAGGACTCAAGAATCGCCTGTAAATTGTTATAGATAATAAATTGCATGTCATACTCCATTTGGTTCAACACAACGACCTATTTGTTGTCATTACAGCTTTGGCTGCTGTTTAAGAATCCAGCTGTCTATTTTGATAAAAGTACTCTTAAAGACCGAGGCAATGCTCTATCTCTCTCTATATATTTACTGTAAAATCGGATCATTAGATTGCGAAAAAAAAAAAAAGCGTGTGTTAAAACTGACTATAAGACTTCCATTACTTTCATTTTCAGACAACACCAAATTAACAAGAGGCGGTGTTAAGTGTTTCGAATGGTGCTATAGCCCATGAATTTTGATGCTCGCACTGCTGGCTGTGCGTTATAACCATGAACTTTTTATCCAGTTACCCAGCTTTCATTACACCCAAGTTAGACCTGCTAAGGTGCAATTTATACAGGCGTTCCTTGACTTTCTGCACTTATAGAATGGTGATTTCTACCAAATCGGAAGTTCCCATTTTACAAAAACAGTAAAACCTGCTTGCGATGTTCGTGTTGACAACAGAATTAAAGAGAATGCTATGAAGAATTACAGCAAATGTATTAATACTTCCTGTTTAAACTCTGTTATTATTTACAGTTCTTTGACAATATCATACATGGTTAGTTGGATACTTACACCATGTGCTTTAGAGTCTTCCCCCCACATATCCAAGTGACTTTTATTTACATATGATGAAATAAATTTTGTCCTCTTTAAAGACGATCATTGTGTTTTTGTATAAAATCTCTATTGTCTTGGCTTTAGCCGGGGGGGGGGGGGGGGGGGGGGAAGTCCTAAAATGTAAGTGATGAGCATCTCTTTGGTTCTGTCCCCTGGGACAGTTTTTCTCTCGGTATGGTCATAAACCACCTGGAGAGAATCACATAGGGTGGTCGTTAGAAATGCCAAGCCCAGCTATTAAATCTGAAATGTACATACCTTTTAATCCAGCAATTGCATTTCTAAAATTTTTTCCTATAAATGAACAAAGACTTTGATTTGTTGTTTGTTATATAAAAGATTGGAAACAATTTGAATGTCCATCAATAGGGAACTCTAAAGTATGGTATTTATGCAACTAGTTTTTTAAAAAGACCCATCTGGGGCGACTGAGTGGCTCAGTCAGTTAAGCGGCTGACTTCGGCTCCGGTCATGATCTCGCGGTCTGTGAGTTCGAGCCCCGCGTCGGGCTCTGTGCTGATAGCTCGGAGCCCAGAGCCTGCTTCGGATTCTGTGTCTCCCTCTCTCTGCCCTCCTCCTGCTCACACTCTGTCTCTATGTCTCAAAAATAAATAAACATTAAAAATAAAAATTTTTAATAAAATAAAAAAAATTAAAGGACCCATCTATAAAATTAGAAAACCTTATCCAAGATACATTGCTAACAGAAAAAGGCGAGACAAAATATGTTTAATGTGCTCCCAATTATGTTTTTGTTAAGACCAAGTAAAGGTTATTCATATGGCTCATATATGCATATATAGAACATTTCTAGAAGGAAATGTAAGAAAACACTAACAGTGGTCAGCTCAGGGGAGGGAAGTGTGGAAACTGGTGTGGGTATGACTTTGTTCCTAATGCACATAACGCTTTCTCAATTTAAAACTTGGATCCAAAATTATTTTTTTTAATTTATTTATTATTTTAGAGATCGCGAGAGAGAGCATGGGGAGAAGCTCAGAGAGAGACAGAGAAAGACAATCTTAAGCAGGCTTCACACTCGATTCCATGAGTCTGGGGTCATGACCTGAGCCCAAATAAAGAGTCGGAGGCTCAACTGACTGAGCCACCTGGGCATCCCTCAAAATTATTTCAAATGCAGATTCCCGGGTTTCCTTAAAATCTAGTGAATTGGACTCTTGTGGGATGAGGCCAATAAATCTGCCTTTTATTTATTATCTTGTAATGTAATTATTTATTTTAATGTTTATGTATTTTGAGAGAGAGAGAGAGAGAGTTCAGCAGAGGGACAAAGAGAGAGGGAGAAAAAAAATCCCAAGTAGGCTCCATGCTGTCAGCGAAGAGCCTGACACAGGGCCAGAGTCTCCAACCACAGGAGCATGACCTGAGCCCAAGTCGGAAACTTAAACGACTGAGCCACCCAGGTGCCCCAAACCTGCCTTTTAGATAAGCTTACCAGTTCATTATCCTGCATGTGAAATTGGAGATCCATTCTCATAATATTTAAGATCAGAACATTCTAATGAATTTCACACACTTGTCCTGACTCTCGCATTGATTATTTGCTTTTATACCACATTTTGGTCAATTACTGTCCTTGGAGCACTCATACTGTGTAGTATTTTAATTCTACTAAGTCTTTCTGTTTCCATGGTTCTTTTCTGATCAAGAAATGGAAACTAGGCTTCTATAAGAACAAGACAGGCTGAGGTAAAGCTCCTGCCCTCGAGTGGCCTGCGTGTAGAGGTGAGCTGCTGTGGCAAAGCACTGAATGTTCTGGTGTTATCACGAAGCTGAGGGAAATTGGATTCATGACCTGTTTAAATGAAACTGGAACTAATAATATAAAAGACGCAGAGAGGTTCAATAAAACTAAGTATATCTACTTGGTCAAATGAGAGATACAGACTACCAGTGCTGGACTTAAGGGTCCTCAAACTCTTGGGTCTCAGGTCCCCCTGGCACTCCTAAAAACAAATCGACACCCAAAGATCCTTTGGGGGGTTGGTATGTCTTATTGATATTTACCATGTTAGAAATCAAAAGTGAGACATTTTTTAAAATATGCCTATATTTATTACTTCATTTTGGAATAACAATAAGAAGCCTAACATGTTAATGTAAATAACCCATTTTTATGAAAAGTAACCATATTTTCCCTCTAAATTTTTTTAGTAGGAATAGTGGCATTGTAGGGGCATCTGGGTGGCTCAGTTGGTTGAGTATCTGACTTCAGCTCAAGTCATGACCTCATGGTGCACGGGTTGGAGCCCCGCATCAGGCTTGCTGATGTCAGCGCAGAGCCTGCTTCGGATTCTCTGTCCCCCTCTCTCTCTGTCCCTCCTCTGCTCACACTCTCTCTAAAAATAAAAAAGAATAGTGGCGTTGTTTCGTGTTTTTGTAAATTTCGTTAATATCTGGCTTCATAGAAGACAGCGGGATTCTCTTATTTGCTTCTGCATTCGATCTGTTGTGATGTATGGTTTTCATTCACATACATGAAGAAAGTTCAGCCTTCTACCAATGTGCAGTTGGGAAGGGGAGGAGTGTTTTAATAGCCTCTTCAGAGAATTGTCGATTCTTTTCGATACCATGCCAAACTTAACAAGTGGTATTTCATAAAGGTTAGTTGCAATGTGGAATCTGACATGGTATCAACGAACTTTTCGTGCAATCTTTACCTTAGAAGCCATTGATCTGGCGTGCATTTGGTTGAATCTTTTGTCCAATTATAATTTTGTAACATAATGCCAAAATATTTGGAGAATATTGGTCCACCCGAGTCTAAAATCACATGATCATTGTGGAATTCCATTTAAATAAAATATCCGGATTAGGCAACATCTATAAAGACAGAAAGCATATTAATGGTTGCCAGAGGCTGGGAGGAAAGGGGTGTGCGGAGTGAGCGCCAGCGGGCACTGCTAACAGGGTGTCGTGTCAGTGTGATGAAAATGTTCTGAAACTACATAATTGTTGCATAATTTTGTGAATATATAAAAACCACTGAATGATACGCTTTAAAAGGGTAAATTTTATGATATGTAAATTCTCTCTCAATTGGCAAGTGGACAAGCTCATGGAGGTTGATATAAATTATCCAAAATTCTAATTTCCCTTCGAAAGCTTAAATATTATCATTGGCAACAAATACTGCATTTATTTTCCTTGAAGTGACAGCCTCACTTTCAATAATGTGTCTGCCAAATATAAACACTGTATTTCATGGAAAAGGCAGTAAGTTCAGCTCGCAGCTTAGCTACAGACGTGCTTTTCCCCCAAGACAACCACTGGACTTTGATTTCCACCAGCTGTTCCTCGTGCATTCCTTCCCATTTTGTCACACAGAATATTAAAAAGATGTGGACTCAGGGTAAAGCCTTAATAAATGAAAGATAATAATTTTTGCTGCTCGATCCAAGATATCCTTAAGTGAATCTGCCCACTATTTGCACACACATGGCAGTGGCAAATACATTGCTTCCAGTACATTCTGGCGCACTCCTTTGACTTGCGCTAAGGCATCAGTCTCTGACACACCATTGCTTTTGCACAGTCAGTGCAAACATCAACACAGTTGCTCCGGGATCAGCCATGAGAGTGTATAAAGTTGTCAATATTTTGAATGTTTTAGCCCCGTCTGAGTTTGTTCCCACAAATTCACATAAAAGATGGGGCACCTGGGCAGCTTGGTCGGTTGAGCGTCCGACTTTGGCTCAGGTCATGATCTCATGGCTCGTGGGTCCGAGCCTTGTGTCGGGCTCTGTGCTGAGAGCTCAGAGCCTGGAGCCTGTCTCCCTCTCTCTCTGGCCCCCCTCCACTTTGCATTCTGTCTCACTGTCTCTCAAAAATAAATAAATATTAAAAAAAAAAAAGAATTCACATAAAAGAACATCTTGGAGGCTCCTGGTGGCTCAGTTGATTGAGCATCCAATTCTTGATTTTGGCTCAGGTCTGATTCCAGGGTCATGGATCGAGTCCTGTGTTGGGTTCCATGCTGAGCATGGAGCCTGCTTGGTGTTCTTTCTATATACCTCTGCCCCTCTCCCCTGCTCTCATGCTCTCTCTTGAAAAGAAAAGAAAAGAAGAGAAGAGAAGAAAAGAGGAGAGGGGAGGAGAGGAGAAGAGAAGAGAAAAGAAAAAAGAAAATGAAAAAAAAAAAGAAAAGAAAAAGGAAAAGAAAAGAAAAGAAAGACGATCTGGAACTAGTTGGTGCTGCTATTAGATGAATACAAGCCAAATGGTGAGTCCAGCCACTTCTATTCATTTGTCCATGTGTAAGACAAACGTACATTTCTGCAGAGAAGATACTAACTCAGCCTTCATGTTTGGAGCTAAATCACGAATTTGACAAGCTGCCGTATCATTAGAAAGTGGCACTGCTGGGATCCCTTTTGCTGAGTCTCCATCCAGGAGGCATTCAGCAATGTCAGCTGTACGGGGCGTCTGAGCCCGTCTCCCGGCGGCTCGGCACAGTCACTTCCCCGCGCGGCACTTCAATGGCTTTTGCGTTCCGTGTCTGAAAGGCTGTAATGATCAATTTTTGGCTTTTAATGAACTCATCACATCTACATTTAAAATATTCAGCTCCATTTTCTTTAAACTCTACGTTATTATTCTCAAAATGGTGCTGCAACTTGAAGAGGCACCGAAAAGGTAAAATTTTAACATCATAAAGCCAAAGAAAAAGATCAATCTTGAGAAATATTTTGTTTCATATTTACCCTTTTGAAAGTAGATTTTAGTTTCATCTTTTTCAGCATCTTTAGGTTGGAATGGTGCAGCTGTGGGCTCAGAAAGCTAGCTTTCGAAATCTCCCTTTTTTTTAAAGCTAATGACCCATCCTTGAATATGATAAAAGTATAAGTAAATTTAAAAATCTTAGAATAAAATACTACTAACTTCTAAAATCATGAGTTTTATAAAAGTTTCAAACTTATAAACCATTTGCAAGAATATGTTTAAATTACATTGTAAAATAAGAACACAAAGCATATACCTACCTCTTGCTATATTTCCACATAGAACCTCAGGATACCAAAATGATTTATTCAATGATAATGAGGTGACCTAAATTACAGTAGGTACCACAAAGATAGCTAGCAAGAGCACAGTAGAAGTCCTGAGAACAAACTGAGGCAGCCTCTGAAAAACGGAACCTATTTATATCCTAAATCTACTGCCTAAGAAGATTCTAGAAAACAAAAAAATTGACTAGCATGCATTCCACTAGCCATCAGAACACTAACATCATGACAGGTTATGCAGCCTCAGAAAAATTCCACTCTTCACTTGTGAAAGAAGGAGTGGAAAAAGCAAATAATGTCTGAAGATCATTATGAAAATATATTTGATCTCACAGACTGCCAAAGGGGTAGCAGAGACACCCCAAGGGTCCCAGGACTGCACTTTGAGAACCACACTTAGAGGAATTTGAAAGGGTCACTGGAAGTTGAAGTGGCCTCGATGACCACATATGATTAAGTTAGGGTGCTGGCATGGCAACACGGGCAAAGGGAGACCAATGTGAGCGAAACCACAGACCCGGGAAAGCCCAGGAAGAGTTCAAGTTCAACAGGCATCTGAAGTCATCAGGATTAGGGCTATGACCCCAAGCTGAGAAACCAGGTGAGGGTTGTACACGACCTTCACAGACACGCTAAGAAAAGAAGCTGTCAAGTTCACACAGTTAAGCCCAACCTCTGCAAAGTGGGAGGCAAGGCTGACGGTCAGTGTGTCTCAAGTGTCCTAGTGGAAGCACATGTCAGGAAAGAACAAGATGGAGCAGAGAATAACCCCCCCCCCCACACACACACACACCCATCCAGGGGAGCATATAGGAATCTCCAAGAAAGGGGTTTCAAACTATCACCCTCCTAGCCTCTGTGCCCCCCTCCACTGCCTTCACCAAGCAAGCACCATGAGGACAGGGGCCCTGGTCCATCTTCTTCAGGACATTTCCAAGCCCTTGGCACAGAGTCTCCACCTCGGCACAAAGCGGAAGTCTGAGAAGCACCTGGTGAAAGCCCTCTTGGTGAGCTGTTTGGTGGTGGTGAGCTTGAGCCCCAGCAGGCTCTCTCTCGTGCAGCATCACACCACACAGGCTTGGAACAGCCTGGAGAACTAACCTGGGGGTAAGTAGAGTCACGTGTGCAGAACGTTTAGGGGTGGGAATAGAAGAATCCTTCCAAGGTGGAAGGAAAGGAGCAGAGGGTTAGGAAGTAAAGCCGGCTAGTGAAGAACCTTGGATGTTAAAGGAGAGAAAAGCTGAATGTTTACTGACCATGCACTTGCTGGTGGGTAGGGCTGTGTTCTGTTTAGATGAACATCCCCAGGGCTGAGTCCAGTGCCTGGCATGGAGTAACTCATAAATAGTGTTTGGAAATGAATTAACAAGGAAAGTCAGGGGAACAGCCAAGAGAGTGGCTTCCAAAGACTGCCGAGGGAGGGTAAGGAAATGCAGGAAGAGCAGAGGACAGAGTGGGAGCCTGGGAGAGGAGGGGTAAATGAACAGTGGAAGAAGTTTGGTGGCCGACAAAGAGAGACACAGGATGGCACTAAGAAGGACAGAAGGATGAAGTGAAGCTTCTTTCAAGGAAAGACAGATACATGTAAGGAAAGGAAAGAGATGGAAATCTGTGACGAGGAGAGCCTGAAGGTACAGGAGAACAAAGACGGGGGAAGGACCAGAGTCCCTGCCAACAGGAAGGGGTGAGCACTGGAAATAAGGTGACACCTGCCTCTGAAGGTGGAAAGAAGAAAAGGCAGGACCAAGGACAGGGAGATTCAAAGCAGGAGAGAAAAGAAGCTGTGATGTTTATACTGATAACTTCATTTCTGCAAAGTAGGAGGCAAGGCTTGAAGGTCCGCTGTGAGGAGTCCAGGAAATAGATCAGACCATAAATGGGCTGTTAAGGCAATGGCGGGAAGCCAGATGAGCCGGGTGGGTCTCTGTAGTGCAGCGAGGCTGCGCATCTTAGATTGCCCTCCAGCAATGCCCCACAGTCTGCCGCAGAGAAGAGGGGGTAGTCTGCCAGCCCAGCAGACACTGAATATGAAAGGGGAAGAGCAGTTAGGTGTCACCGAGGGTGTCACTGATCACAGAGTCCAGAGAGGGCAGGCAACCAAGAACAGCCAGTGAAGGGCTACTGGATGAACAGGAAGGGATGGGTCTGAGGAGGCCCAGGTTAGAGCAGAGAGCAGAGTCCCAAATGCTTGGAACGAGTGGCAGGAAAGGAGACTTCCTTGAGAGGGGAGCCTGGCCTCATCCCTGAAATCTCAGATGTGAATGCCGCAGAATAACCGGCCATGTCGGCCATGTTGGAGTGTGGCTTATGTCGACAGCCATGTTGGAGTGTGGCTTATGTCAACCGGGGGCCTCCAAAGTCAACATGTCTACAAACAGCGAGGGGTGAGAATGCTGGTGTTGAATTACAAAGGCTGAGGAACAGCAGCGTTTGTCACCTAGGAAAGGAGAACTGAGTCATGCAGAGGGCAGGTGCCACTGGAAAAGCATTGAAGGTGTCACAGATGAACTGTATTGACCTCCAATAATGACAAGCGGGGAGGGTTGGGTTGAGGGTCTCAAATTGGCACTGGGGAGCCCCTTCTGTTGTCAGATGAAGTCGAAAAAGGTGAGAGTCCTTGGGAGGGACTGGTTCCCAAGTGGAGGAAGTGGCAAGAAGAAGAGGAGACTGAGTCCGGAAGTTCCCAGTGAGCCATATTCAACACTCCACCCAATCCCTTACTTAATTCTCCTGAAGACCATGTAAGGATTTTGAAGAAGAATTTACTCCTTATTATTAAAATAACTTAAGATACTTATTTATAGAAAAAATGGGTAATAATTTAATTCATCGAGACATAGATGGAGGGGCGCTTGGACGGCTCAGTCAGTTAAGCATTTGGCTCTCGATTTCAGCTCAGGTCATGATCTCATGGTTCATGGGATCGAGCCCACGTCAGGATCTGCCTGGAGACACTTAGCATTCTCTCTCTTCCTCTCTCTCTCTCTCTACCCCTCCCCTGCTCTCTCTCTCTCTCAAAAACAAATAAATAAAACTTAAAAACAAAAAAGAACATAGACGAAAAAATCCTCAACAAAATATTGGCAAACCAAATCCAACAATACGTTAAAAAAATCATTCACCACAATCATGTGGGATTAATTCCCAGGATGCAAGAGTGGTTTGACATTCATAGATCAATCAATGTGATACATCACATCAATAAGACAAAGGATAAAAACCATATGATCATTTCAATAGATGCAGAAAAACATTTAACAAAGTACAATAGCAATTTATGTTAAAAACCCTCAACAAAATAGGTTTAAAGGGAACATACCTTGACATAATAAAGGCCTTACATGAAAAACGCACAGCTAACATCACACTCAATGGGGAAAAGCTCTTAGCTTTTCCTCTAAAGTCAGCAATAAGACAGGATGTCCACTCTTACCACTTTTATTCAACAGAGTACTGGAAGTCCTAGCCACAGCAATCAGACAACGAGAAGAAATAAAAGGCATCCTAATTGGTAAGGAAAAAGTAAAACTTTCATTATTTGCAAATGACATGATATTATAGATAGAAAATCCTCACGACTCCACCAGAAACTACTAGTACCAATAAATGAATTCAATAAGGTTGTAGGATACAAAATCAATGTACAGAAATCCATTGCATGTCTATACACTTCTAATGATGCAGCAGAAAGAGAAATTAAGAAAACAATCCTATTTACAATTGCACTAAAAATAATAAAATATCTAGGAAAAAAACTTAACCAAAGTGGTGAAAGATCTGTACTCTGAAAACTATAAGTCACTGATTAAATTGAAGAGAACACAAACAAATGGAAAAATATTCCATGTTCATGAATTGGAAGGAAGAACAGATACTGTTAAAATGTCTATACTACCCAAAGCAATCTACAGATTTGATGCAATCCCTATCAAAATATCATTTTTCACAGAACGAGAACAAATCATCCTAAAATTTGTATGGAACCACAGAAAGCCCCAAAGAGCCAAAGTAATCTTGAAAAAGGAAAAAACAAAACCGGAGATATCACAATTCCAGGCTTCAAGTTATTTTACAGAGCTGTAGTAATCAAAACAGTGCAGTACTGGCACAAAAATAGACACACAGATCAACAGAGCAGAATAGAGAGCTCAGAAATAAACCCACAGTTATATGGTCAATTAGTCTTTGATGAAAGAGGCAAGAATATGCAATGGGAAAAAGATAGTCTCTTCTACAAATGATGTTAGGAAAACTGGACAGCTACATATACAAGAATGAAACTGGACCACTTACATACATCACACACAACTATAAACTCAAAATGGATTAAAGACCTAAATGTGAAACATGAAACCATAAAAATCCTAGAAGAGAGCACTGGCAGAAAATTCTCTGACATCGGATGTAACCACATTTTTCTAAATATATTCTCTGAGGCAAGGGAAATAGAAGCAAAAATAAATTATTGGGACTGCATTAAAGTAAAAAGCTTCTGCACAGCAAAGGAAACAACCAAAAAAACTAAACAACCTAGTGAATGAGAGAAGATATTTACCAATGACATATCTAATAAAGGGTTACTATTCAAAATATATAAAGAACTTTTACAACTCAACACCAAAACCCCCCACGTAATCCAAAGAGAAAATGGGCAGAATACATAAAGAGATATTTCTCCAAAGAAACCATACAAATGGGCCAACAGAAAAAATGCTCAACATCACTCATCACCAAATGCAAATCAAAACCACAATGAGAGACCACCTGACACCTGTCAGAAATGGGTAAAATCAAAAATACAAGAAACACAAGCGTTGGCGAAAATGTGGAGAAAAAACAACGCTGGTGCACTGTGGGCGGGAAAGCAAACTGGTGCAGCCACTGTGTTCAACAGTACGGAGATTCCTCAAAACGTTAAAAATAGAACTACCCTATGATCCAGTAATTTCACTACTGAGTATTTATCCAAAGAATACAGAAACACTACTTTGAAGAGATACATGCACCCCATGGTTATTGTGGCATTATTTCCAATAGCCAAATTATGAAAGTAGCCCAAGTGTCCATTGATAGATGAATGGATAAAGAAGATGTGATATGTATATGTATATGTATATGTATATGTATATGTATGTATGTATATATGTATATATATACACAACGGAATATTATTCAGCTATAAAAAGAATGCAATCTTGCCATTTGTAACAACATAGATAGATCTAGAGAGTATATAGCTAAGTGAAATAAGCCAGTTGGACAAAGACAAAAACGATATGATTTGAATATGTGGAATTTAAGAAAAAACAAACAGCAAACAAAGGAGAAGAAAGGAGAGAGAGACAAACCAAAAAACAGGCTCTTTTTTTTTTAATTTACTTATTTTGAGAGTGAAAGAAAGAGTGCGAGCAGGAAAGGGGCAGAGAGAAGAGGGAGAGAGAGAATCTCAAGCAGGTTCCATGCTGCCAGTGCAGAGCCCAATGCGGGGCTCAATCCCATTCACTGTGAGATCATGACCTGAGCCAAAATCAAGAGTCAGACGCTCAACTGACTAAGCCACCCAGGCACCCCCAGACTCCTAACTGGTTAACAGAGTGGAGGTGGGTGGGAGGATGGGTGAAACAGGTGAAGGGGATTAAGAGTACACTTATCTTGTGGCGCCTGGGTGGCTCAGTCCGTTGGGCGGCCGACTTCGGCTCAGGTCATGATCTCGCGGTCTGTGAGTTCGAGCCCCGCGTCGGGCTCTGTGCTGACGGCTCGGAGCCTGGAGCCTGCTTCCGATTCTGTGTCTCCCTCTCTCTCTGCCCTTCCCCTGTTCACACTGTGCCTCTATGTCTCTCAAAAATAAATAAACATTAAAAAAAATTAAAAAAAAAAAAAGAGTACACTTATCTTGATGAGTAATATATGGAATTGTTGAATCACTATGTTATACACCTGAAACTAACATAACACTCTATTAACTACACTGGAATTAAAATCAAAATTTTAAAAATAATTTATTTCATCAAAAGCTTGGAATATTCTCTGGACAACTAAATTAGATTGGTCTCTTATATCATGCTCTCCCTAATTATTTCAGAAGACACTGGGCAAATTCTATCACCGTTTCAAATTCCATTGGTCAAATGTAGTGTTGGCTCTGAAAAGAGAAGTGATTTGTGACATTTGTGGTTAAGAACACAGACTTTAAGTACAGATTTAAATCTCAGCTTTACCACTTATTAGTTACGAAACCTTGGGAAAAGTGATTTGTCCTCTTTGAGAATCATTTCATCTTCGCAGGCCATACAGTCTGTATTCTGACTCCCTATTACTGCCACTGTCATGTGAAAGTGGCCATAGATAATACATAAATTACGTACCAATAAAACTTTATTCTACAGAAACAGACGCTAAACAAATTGGGCCTATGCCATAGTTTGTAGATCTCTGATCTATAAGACATAAGTAATAATCATTTACCTTCAAGGGTTGCTATAAGAATTAAGTTGGTTACTACCTGTTTCTTGGCACACAGTAGGCACTCAACAAATGGCAGCTTCTACTACTACTATTTTTATTATTTCTAAGATTATTCTAACTCATTCTGTGACCATGGATCTATGACGGTAAGTCTTCCTGGGTATGTGGAACAAAATTTCACAACTGAAAATTACTTTTCCAAATGGAGATCTATTTGAAAGAAACATAGATCTGGGAAACGTGATAAGCAGGAAACACGGAGTCTTCAGTAGCTCCTGGCCCTGAGGGTTCCACATTGCAAGGAAGGACGTGCAAATGACTGCTATCCCACTGTGTGGATGATTTCATTTCAAAACAATAAATATGTAAAGCTAAGATATCAATTTCACTTTCTAAGATGACCTGATGCACAATGTTATAACTGCAGGGGCAAGTTTTTCCTTTCATGTGGTGGTACCTTGTCTACGTACCATTTTTAATATCCAATTGAAGACATTCATTCTTATTTACCCAACTGTGCAGAGCTGAAAAGCTTGGCCATTCGCCCACGGTGGACTATCTTAACACAAACTGCCAATAGATGGTATCCTAGAACTCAGAGCAAAACACTGTGACCCACAAAGGTTTTCTGTTTTTAGTTAAGATTGTTCTAAATTAGTCTTCGGCATCTTGGGAGTCAGTTTGAGGTAATTAATGAGAGCTAGCGACTGTCTTGGACAGAAGCAGCGGGGAAAACAATGATGAGTAGCAACTAGTTAAGTTGTCCCAACTCTCACTTCCCACCCTTTGCTCAATTCATAATCTCTGTCTAAATCCTTGAGCCTACTCAGAATCACTATATTGATCAATAATCCAAAATCGAGATTTTGGATTCTGCACAAGTGAGGTCGGATGCACATACCAAGCTAACTTGTTCAGGAGAAAAGCAGTAACAGAACTTGACATTAAGTAAAATATATATATTTTTTTTTGTTTATAAATTTTCACATTTGCTGTTGTTAAGTAGTCATTCTTTTTTTGTTGTTGTTTATTTATTTTTGAGAGACAGAGACAGAGCATGAGCGGGGTAGGGTAGAGAGAGAGAGAGAGGGAGACACAGAATCTGAAGCAGGCTCCAGGCTTTGAGCTGTCAGCACAGAGCCCGATGTAGGGCTCGAACTCACAAACCACAAGATCATGACCTGAGCTGAAGTCGGACGCTCAACCGACTGAGCCACCCAGGTGACCCAAGTAGTCGTTCTTACAACACAAAACATGTAAATTATCCAGAAAATATCAGCTCTTTGCTTTTACTGTGACAAAGGTAAATGATAACAGGGTAAGAACACTCTTGACTGAAAATATGAGAAAAGGCAAGATTATATCATGCTGTGGCGTTTCACTCTGTAACGGTATGTCATAAGAAGAGCAGGTTAATTCGTCCACGTGAAAGCCATCAGGTGAGGCAGAGAGCAACTCCAGAACTGCCTATTCCCATCCAGTGGGATCGTCACGTGGGCTCAAACATGGAGAATGAGGCCGGAGAAGAGGGACAGAATTTGTCAACTGCTGGGGAGACTGATCCCCTGCCGGATATTAGGTTGGTGATACTGTTCACAGGTTGACAAAAAAAAAATTATAGTCAGGTAATAAGGCACCCAAATAATTAGGGCAAATAATCACTGGAATAATCTAATAACCTGTGTGATTTAAAGTGCTATCTAACAATAGTCAACATATGAATGACTCATTTTTCATTGCTCTTTACTTTCAGCACCTATTTTTACATTATAATATTTTAGGTAGGTCGTAAGAGTTTTCAAAAGGCCATATTTGTGTTCTTACTGATTCGTGTTGAATCTAGAATGTTGCGCCTGCCCATCAGCTTTCAGAATCTCAGTTAGTTGATTTAACTCTACACATGAAATGCTTAAGCCGTTGACATATTTGCATCCGTGTTGAATGAGCTGTAATTTTATATTTATGTAGTAGTTATGTTGCATAGCAAGTTGTGCACACACACAGGCGTTGCACACACGTGGTATTAATCTATGTCCTGGCACTAAATAGTGGGTCCTGAACGAAGTCCGGGACTTCGGGGAGAAACAAGGCTGCAGGAGCCGTGACAAAGTGCATGCCCTCCGCCTGCCGGCCAGTCACCTGAGTCACCCTGCCAGACCTCTCCCAGGTGGGGAATGAAGCCTGGGTCTCTCACCCCCATTAAATCTTTGCTCTTTGCTTGGAAAAATCCAGACGCAACTTTGTCAGGCTCCTCATCTGCCCGGAAGCAGGTGTCGCTGGAAAATCTCTGAGTTTCGTGGGTGCGGGTTGTAAGGGATGGGAGTTAAAAGTCTGGTTTGATATTAGCACAAGTTTGGGTAAAAAAGAAAAAGAAGGTGTCACGAAGCCATGGCCATGAGCCGTTTGGAAGGACTCAGGCGTGGAGAACAGCCCATGTGGGAGGTCTCGGGGCATCATGGGAAATTCCTCTGCCTGGGGAGCCGGTGGGGCTTAGATGATCTCTTCTGGGAACCAAAGTGGAGGTTCTAGGGAAGAAGAAATGGTAACGGTTAAGAAGGTGGTGGGAATTTGACAGCTACTTTTTTCCGTTGCCTGAAAGGAGTCATTAGATTATTTGTGCTAAGAGTGTCATTATCTGGGAATACTCCATCCTCAGGACAGCGTGGGGAGAAAACAATTCTTAAAGTACCCATCACGGGGAGGTAGAGTCCCCTCCCCTAAAACTATACAGTTCTTACCCCTCTTCCAAGTTAACAGACGACACACAATACTTGGGTTTTCCCTCAGTCTTAAAAATCTTAAAAATCTCTGGTATAAAAGTGGTAGCTGTACGCATTCCTCTGGGGGAGCAATGTCCCCCATCTTTCTTTGACCATGTGAAGTCCTGGAAAGGTGGGCTCTGGAAAGGGGTCTTCGGGCAGAATGCTGGGCTCCGGCCGTGCCGCAGGGCCAGGTCAGAAGCACCCATGCAGAGGTGGAGCCTGGCATCCCAGGGCCCACAGGATGGGGCCCTGAATTCAAATGTAGGGGAAGAGAGCTGGGAAGGCAGCTGTGCTCACCAGACTGCCTACTGCCTCCTGTGGCCCCTGCCCCTCCCCATTCCCGGGGGGCCACGAAGCTACCGCCACTGGGGAAAAACTTCAAAAGCTCAGCACTCCTTTCAAACGCCTGGAAAAAACCAGATATGTAATTTTAAAAACCTGCTAATAATCATTTATTGTTTGTTTCTGTACAACGGAAGCCTCTTTTCTTATGGGTGTCAAGGGCTTCTTGTCATGCAGCCCTCTGCCTGGGCCACGAACTTGTCCCTCACTGCAGGGGACTGTGGTCCAAGCAAGGCACTGCCTAGTCGGGTTTTGGTGCATCTGTGTGCAAACGCCGTATGCTTTTCGGGTGGGTCCTTGAATCAGCAAGTTCAAAACAACGGAAATCTTAGCTCTCAATCGAAGGAAACGGAAGAGATGGGGACACAGAAGAAAGAGACAGCCATCTCTCGGCCCTCCTGCAGGTGGGAAAATGCGTCCCTAATGGTGATTGTTTCTCTGGTTTCCTTGTCTCTGTTTCCTCTTGCGGATCTGCTGCTGGAGCTGCAGCTTGTTGGTGAAGAACACCTGCCTCCAGCCCATGTCCTTGGCCAGCGCCCTCATGTCAGGTGTGATGGTGTCGCAGCAAGACCGGACTATCTGCTCCCACAGTTCGTCAGACATGCACAGCTGTGGGCGGGAAAAGGCGGAGGTGGGTTACGTCGGACACCGGGCAGGGAAAAGTCATTTACTCACAAAATCGCTCTCTGATTCCCGCTGCCCGTGAAGACATTGCAGGAAACAATACGTGAGCGTGAAGAGATACCAGACACAGTCCTTGCCTCCTTTCTTTCCTCTCGGAGGAAAGGCAGGTGCACAAATGCTTAGAAGGACAAAGCGATACTCGATTCATGGAGTAAACCAAGCCCTGCTCTCATTTAAGACGAAAAATACACAATAGCGATAAATTGTACATATACCGCGTTATATAGTTAATTTATATAGATGACATTATAGTGTCAATTCCCCATTAACCATGCAACAGAGGCTGATAAAGGTGTGGTCCACCCACCTTCCACCCAGCGCTGCGGCAGCTTCGAGAGTAGGAGCACTGCTAACTCCTGCTAAGCTTGCCTCCATTTAAAAGAATTTTTTTTAATGGTTGTTTATTTCTGAGAGGGAGAGAGCATGAGCAGGGGAGGGGCAGAGACAGAGGGAGACACAGAATCCAAAACAGGCTCCAGGCTCTGAGCTGTCAGCACAGAATGCGAGGCTTGAACTCAGGAGCCGTGAGATTGGTGACCTGAGCTGAAGTCGGATGATGAACCGACTGAGCCACTCAGGTGCCCCGACTTGCCTCCATTTTAAACCCTCACTGAAGCCATCTCTTCACTGGGCTCGTACGGCTGACAGCTTAGTTCGCTGCAGGCCGCTTGGTAGCAAAGGGCCTCATAGTGAAGAGGGAGCCCTCAGACAGCCAACCGGCACCATTCCTGGTGCCAGGGTCCCATCTGAGTCCTTTGCACATTGTGACATCACACCGCACACCGGAATTACACAATTCTGTGTACTCGCTGGGCCCATCCGGCACACGGCACACAGAGCCGTCCTTTGGGGCAGAAACTGCTCCGAGTGTTCCTCTGCAGCCTGGAGCTCTAGCTGGAAGCCATGAGGCTAAAGGCCCCTCTGGCCCAAGATCGGCACCAGGCCATTTTGTCCTCCCTCCAAGTTCAATGCTGCCACAATTCAGCTTCCGTTCAGCCAGGACTTTCTAGTAGGGCACTTTCTTTTTCTTTTTTTCTTATTTTTAATGTTTATTTATTTTTAAGAGACAGAGAGACAGAGGGCAAACAGGAGAGGGGCAGAGAGAGGGACACACACACAGAATCAGAAGCAGGCTCCAGGCTCGGAGCTGTCAGCACAGAACCCTACTCGGAGCTTGAACCCACGAACCGAGAATCATGACCTGAGCCAAAGTCAGACGGTCAACCGACTGAACCACCCAGGTACCCCTAGGATGACGTTTTCAGTTGGCACCATTATTTATGGCACTTTTACCCTTATCAGTCTCCTGCTGCTAAACACTGTTAACATGCAGATTTCTTGACCCCTTCCATAACATACCCCCAATTCCTTCCTGAAGGTAAAGCTTCCGTTATATTTATTTAGTATCACCAACTTTGGCATTCGCCGTGGCTTTTTGGTTTGCACAATTGGAGCATTTAAAAGTGCTCGGATACCTGGTGTTACAGTAGGAACTCCAGCTGTACAAGCCGCGCTCTAAGAGGGGTTCCGCATGGGCCTCGGTGACAGACACTCCCTGACTCCATTCTTCCCTTGCCGGTTCTGTGCTCCGGGAAGCTAACCAGCAACCCGATTTCTCTTTTCATCAGTTCCATTCAGTGGTCGTTACACGTGAAAATCCAGAAGTGGAAAGGGCCAGGCGTGGTGGACAGTCAGGAAGGCGCCCAGAGTTCCTTTCAACCAGTGGTGCCAGAGCATGCTGGCCTGGGCTCCTGCTTCCTGCTCAAGACCCTCTCAGACACGCCCCATCTGTAGGCACAACCACAAAGCCTCCTCTCCCAAGGAGGCAGAAAGGCAAGAAGCCCGCGGACCCCTGAAAGATGTATCACTGAGGGAGCATACGCTAAGAGTAAGAAACTTTGTGTCCATTACCTTAGTCATGTATGTATTTACATCGATTTCTTTATTAAATTATTTATTACTGTAAAATAGTCTAAAGCAATCTTGTGAGGAATACGATGATGGAAAGTAAGGCATTCATTTAGTTTACGCGCAAGGCTGCCCAAGAACCACAGCACACAAGGAAAGCAGATCCCTGTCTAGAATAAGACCAGGATCCAGGGAGGACAGACTGCTGCTTCCTCCATGATGAAGAATCCGGTATTTCTCACCCACCCCCGAGTTCCCGGCTGGACGCCCCAGAGTGCAGCACTTCGTTGAGGGCTAAGTATTAGTCTCTCCTGTGATAGTAGCCAGATTCCTCTGGGTGAGAGGAGGCTCCTTCTGAGTCCACACACGGGCCCCACCCTTGCCACTAGGCATTCTGGTCATGAACCCAGCAGACAGTAGGGTGGCTGGGGAAACAAGCTGATGGACGGCCACAGAGCAGAGCGTCTTCCCCGTCTAATAACTGAAAATGAAAAACCTCCTCTGCATCAAGCCCTTTTGATGAGCGGTCACGTGGGATGCAAATATCTGTATCTTTTGGCTGATTCTGAGAAATCCGTCCAAACGCCTCTTTCCTAGGAATCATCACGAATCTCTGAATCTTGTTCTTTTCAAGACTTTGACCATCAGTCAA
The DNA here is from genome assembly GCA_030068075.1 of Paguma larvata. Classification (NCBI taxonomy): domain Eukaryota; kingdom Metazoa; phylum Chordata; class Mammalia; order Carnivora; family Viverridae; genus Paguma; species Paguma larvata. Next base: position 9,137,271 of record CM057825.1, read on the forward strand.
AAGAGTAGCCTCAACTCCATAGAAACCCAAGAGCTGTTTTTCAAAAGCAGAACAGTTTTCTACAAATGAATTCTTGTCTGTACTCTAAAACCCTGGGATACAAGCTCTAACTTTCCTATGGAGGCACGACACAAGTCTCAGCAAGGATACGGACAGGCCACTGCCATGTAGTCTGAAGACACCCTGAGCCTGCTGGACCATAAGAAGCCAGTAATACCACTGCTTACACCCCAGTCTGGACAAGCAGCTGGGCCCCCCTTGCCACTTGCAGCTTTAGAGCTATGTGGAGAAGCAAACTCAAATTGTGTCTGTACCTTGAAAACTAAAAACGATCCACAAAGAGCCGTGGCTGCCTTCTCATGGCAGGAAGTAGATCTAAGGCACTGGATCTCAGGTCATTTCTTGAGATGGCAGGCTTCTCGATTTTCACAGAGTTCATCTCCAACTCCTTGACATACACACACCTCACCAAGGCATCTAAGGTATCTGCTGCTTCCTGCTCATCAGCATGATGTCATCAATGTTGACCAAGACATCGGAAAGTGGTAGGATCAATAGCTCTGTGATGCAAGACCCACAGCTGGAGACATAATCCTGATGCGAAATGAAGAAGGTATATTGTCATCCCCACCAGGGGAAAGCAAATCTACTGATGTGTTCTTATTGGAAAATCCAGGAAGACACAAGGAAGGCGTGTAGTGGGGTGATGACGAAAGAAGAAATGAGAAATGGCCCAATTGTAGATATATTTTGAAGGTAGAGATTGTAAGACTCGCTAATGAGTTAGGTGAGAAGTAAGAGGAAAGAGAAGAACTAACGAGGAGCTCTTTGGCTTGAGCAGCTGGGGGAACGGTGTCGCCAACAGCTGAGAAAATAACACCGTGGGAGAAGCGGAATTGGTAAATGGGGTGTGTGTGGAGGGATATCAAGTTCTGGTTTTGACATGTTAAATCTGAGATGTCTATGCTGCATCTAGGTGTAATTGTGGAGCATGCAGGGGGCATGTGTAAGGGGGCAACCTGAACTGGAAACATATATTTGAAAATTATCGATATGTAGGGGCACCTGGGTGGCTCAGTTGGTTAAGCGTCTCACACCTGATTTTGGCTCAAGCCATGATCTCGCGGTTCCTGGGTTTAAGCGCTGAGATGGGCTCTGCACTGAGAGCATGGGTCCATGGAGCACGGATTCTCTCTCTCCCTCTCGCTCTGCCCCTCTCCTGCTTGTGCTCGTGTATGTGTTCTCTCTCTCTCTCTCTCTCTCTCTCTCTCTCCAAATAAATAAAAAACATTTAAAAATAAAGAAAATTATCAATATGTAAATACTATTTAAAGCCCTGAGATTAGACGCTATCATATAGGTGTGACCACAGACAGAGAAAATGCCCAGGGAAGAGTTCTAGGACATTCCAACATTAAACAGGCAAAAAATAGACAAGTTTTCAGCAAGGGAGACTGAGAATAAGGAAGAAAACCCAGATAGCAATCCAGGGTGTCAGATGCTGTCAAAAAGTTTGGAATTTAAGACCGACTGGTGTTTTTGCAAGATCAAGTTCAATGGCAACCTCGACATGCGCCATTTCAATGGCACAGTGGGGATGAACGCCTGGCGAGTGAGTTCAAGAAAGAATAGGAGAGGAAGTGGATATAGCAAGTACAGACACTCTGTTGAGGGAATTTTGCTTGGCGAGCAGAATAGGGAATCAGGTCAAGGCATTTTCTCTTTTTAATTTATGTGCCGATGGAAATGATCCAGTAGAGACGGGAAGACTAGCAACAGAGGATAAAAAAGGGCTAGCTGCGTGAGCAAAGTAGTCGAACAGAGGCGCTGAAATGCACGAGTGGAAGTGTGAGTGTAGGTAATAAGAGAGAGCACTTCTCACCCGTAACAGGAAGCTCACAGAGCAGACGGGTAGAGCTGCGGAAGGGACAATGGATCCCCGGTGACGGCTTCTAATTCCTCCGTGAAATAAGAAGCCACACTATCAACCAGGAGTGGGGATGAATGAGACTTCAGGAGAGAGAGGAGGGTGTAAAATAGACATCTTGGAGCGTAAAAGAGAGTAATAAACTCAGTTTCTTAGACAAAAGGTATTTTATAATGTAGCCTATGGTTCTGACTCGGTTTTTGATGCCAGACACATGCTGGAAGACTATGGACCCAGGAAACACAGAAAAGATGACGAGCAAAAGGATGAAGGCCTCCTGCGTCTCATATTGAAGATGTTAAAGCAGGGAACTGTGTTCAAGACACCACACCACCATGATCCTGCCTTGGGACATACAGATCTCGATGCGTGCACTGCTCTATTCTGCAGAGCTGGTTTGCCGCACCGCAAGTGGCGTTATGCAAATATTGCGTCTGTTCTCCCGCATTTCCCTGTTCCTAGCAGCTAGGGGGCTGCAAAATGTCAAAGCATAGCACGTGAGGGACGCTCGCCTGGCTCAGTTGGTGGAGCGTGCAACTCTTGATCTCAAGGTTGTGGTTTGAGCCCCATGTTGGGTGTAGAAGTTACTTAAAAATAAATCTTTTAAAAACAACAATAACGACAACGACGTAGTGCATGAACCTCTTCTCTTCCACATTGTCTGAGGAGACCTCGTATTTTAGATGGCGCTGTAGGAGATGGTGGGGTTAGCTCTAAGCTTGAGCGCCTGAAGGACTTTGTGCAGAGCACCCTATAGACCCACAATGGGCAAGAATTGTGGATGAAAAAAAATAGCTATTATTGTGTTAAGCCACTGGGGTTTGGGGGTTGTGTGTTATCCCACGTCACAGTCTATAACTTAGTCTATGTTGACATCATTATTGCGCAAGACTTTTGAGTTTTTTAGTATATTTGGTATTTGCTATGTAATTGCAATTTAAGGATGGCTACGAGGTTTGAGTCCTTCACAAGATAATGGCAGGTCCCTTCTTATAGAGAAACTCACCCAAAACAGAATCCCTTCACATAATCCCATCGGTCAGATGATAAACTGGTACGGGCTCAAGCTATCTTCTGGCATTTTCCCTTCTGTTAGTTTAAATTCCATGATTGTGAACACAGCCATTGGGAATGACTCATAGACAAATATATAAAGCTACATGGAAAAAAGAGCTAAGTGATCACAGTCATATAGATAACACAGCATAAAGGATAATGAAGACTTTGAAATAGACTGGACCAAAAAGTCAGACATGTATCTTAAGATGGGGAAGAACCCCATTTATACCTTGCTGCCCATGGATGCTTCCAGGTGGCCAGAGGAAGAAAACACTGGTCTGTCACTGTGGTACCTATCGGCTGTAGTTCCTGTCAATGGAGGGAAAAAACACATTCCCAAACTTATCTCCAATTTTATAAAAACAGAGACTCCTTTTCTTTATGTTCTTCAGGTACCGATGCAGACAACTAGCAAATGTAGTTGATTCGAATCCTGACCCTGCCACTTAATAATTCACTAAACCTGGACATAATACTTAATTGCTCTGAGCCTGTCTTCACACCCAGCCTTGTGTTTGGTCATCTAAGAAGCAGAATGAAGTGATTTAAGCACAACGGTTTTGGAGTAAGACTTCCCAGGTATGGTACCTGGCTCCTCTGCTCACCAGCTGTGGACTTTTTCTGAACCTCTGTTTCCTTCTCTATAAAGTCAGGACAAGATAGCCTCTGCCCATCCACCTGACAGGACTGCTTGAGGATGACATTGAATTACGTATATTCAGTGCTTAGCACATAGCAGGCAGTCAGTAAATGGTAGTTTTATGATAATGTGGAAACGATACTAAACTTTTAGAGCAGATTCGGAATAACATATGTGGGGCGCCTGGGTGGCTCAGTCAGTTAAGTGTCTGACTTTGGCTCAAGTCATGATCTCACGGTTTGTGAGTTTGAGCCCCGGGTCGGGCTCTGTGCTGACAGCTCAGAGCCTGGAGACTGCTTCAGGTTCTGTGTCTCCCTCTCTCTCTGCCCCTCCCCTACTCTCACTCTGTCTCTCTCTCTCTCTCTCTCTCTCAGAAACAAATAAACATTAAAAACCTTTTTTAAAAAGGAATAACATATGTAAAGTACATGAAATGTATATAATTAACGAGCAGAAAAGGGAGACAGAAATGCTCACTACCTCACCCATTTCTCAGAAGACTCGAAGATGGATGCCAGGGTGGCTCAGCTGGTTAAGTATCTGACTCTTGGTTTCAGCTCAGGCCATCATCTCACGGTTCATGAGTTAGAGCCCTGCATCGGGCTCTGCACTGATGATGCAGAGCCTGCTTGGGATTCTCTCCCTCTCTCTCTGCCCCTCTCCCACTTGAGCGCCTGCATGCGTGCTCTCTCTCTCTCTCTCTCAAAAAATACACATTAAAAAAAAAAAAAGACACTAGAAAGAGGCCCTGTAAAGCATTTAGTTCAGTTGCCATGGTGGGGAGTCTGGGGAAAACCAAGAAAGACCATTGGTTCACAGAATGGAAAAATGAGAAGTCGAATATAAATACAGAAATATCCAGGACCCACATGTTGATAGACGATGAATAATGTGATTAATCAATTCCTGTTCACAGAAATTAAGACCTGAGAAAAATGTTCTTTCTCTTCCAATTAGTCGCTGAGATACATGTTACGGACCTGAAGAACTAAAGTGTCTGTCTACCCTCCGTCTATGCAGACATTTCTTCAGAACCTCTATTTGCCAGGCACGGGGAATACTACAGAAGATAGATTCACAATTCAATCATTACAATATGCTCGGTGCTAACGTTGGAAAGAAACTAACCAGGCCAAACTTGAGTTGGAATTCAAACAAAACCTTGTATCAATTGCTATTCTGACCATCCTTTCAGAGCAAGGTCTAGAATGTTCTATCCCTCCAGATCATCAAAACCAAGCTGAAAGAGAACTGGACCCACCCATGCTCTCCTAGGGCGTAGTGCTGTCATGCCAGATGGTCCCCCGAACAACCAGCCCTGGTTAGCAGGAGGTCAGGAGAGCAATAGGCTTCACTCCCTAACCTGTGGACTTAGACATGGAATGATTGGCACCACAATGAAGCCCCAAACGTTGCAGAGAACATGGTGGGTGGGGAAGCCGCCTCCCTTGTCTCTGGGAGGAAGTCCTGAGCAATTACCACATATTCCCCCTCCCCCAACACACCCACAAGGTGTGTTCTGCGTCTGCCCCTGCCCTGGACGCTCTCCTGCTCTGCCTGTCACCACCACCATCTGTCCCTGCCCCTCACAAGCTGCAACACACCCTGAACACCAGGCCTGGGGCCTACCCCAGCAGCACTCAACAGCCCCCCGAAGGGGAAATGGGTGTGCCCCTGACTGCTGTCCGCCTGCCACTGGCCACCATTTTGGTCCACCTGGCGCATGCCCGGCCACGTTCTCCCCACCCTGCCCCCAGCCCCAGGCAGCCAAGCACCCCACCAGCACCACCCCGGGCCTGGCCTTGGCTCTGTCCTGCTTTGCACCCAGGCATCCTAACTTCCTTCCGGGGAAGGGAAAACATGTCAGCGTTACCTCTATGTCAGGACGCCGTCACACTAGGTTTTGAGCAGAAGGCAGCCGGGGTTTTTACTTTTATACTTCCCTATGCTCTCACACTACCCTAAAAGGACTCCAATAAGGGGGAAAAGATGAATTACAAGCAGGAATGAATAGTATAAGGAGCCGTAATCACTTAAGGTCCTTCCTATATAAACACCTAAGCAAAAACTCTTACACATCCACATATGCTATGGACAGCCCCCCAAACATCTTGATATTCGTCAAGTCATTTGTCATACGATCTTCAATAGTCCTTTGCAGTCTGATTTCCCTACTCAGATCACAACATATTCTAAATACAAACAACAAAGGGCAACACTTAGAAAATGTCTTAATATTAAAAAACAAAACGGATCCTCTGATCCTCCTTTAAAAAATTTGAACTCGGGGCGCCTGGGGGACTCAGTCTGTTAAGCGGCCGACTCCAACTCAGGTCATGATCTCACGGTCTGTGAGTTCGAGCCCCGCATCGGGCTCTGCGCTGACAGCTCAGAACCTGGAGCCTGCTTCGGATTCTGTGTCTCCCTCTCTCTCTGCCCTTCCCCTGCTCACGCTCTGTCTCTATGTCTCTCAAAAATAAATAAACGTTAAAAAAAATTTTTTTTTAAATTTGAACCCTAACACGAGGATAGATGACTACCCCATTACCAGCACGATACATTCTGTCTCATATAATGAAGATTATGGAAGAAAAATATGAGGTTTGGAGGGAAAGAAAAGAATTCTCAAGAGAACCGAAATTTCCACCAGTGTAACTCCATTTACGACTCCTATTTTATACTGGAAATATTTACAAATTGTTTTATATTACAAATCGGTCTACAAAATACCCTCATCTAAGACTCCCAAACCCTGGGGCTCTTAGCTTGGTAGATGCCAGGCTGAAAAACATAAGGTCGGCACCCTGACAATGGTTTTAGGGGCTTGGATCCAAGGCTCGGCTAATCGTGGATTTAGCTCCCCCTGGCGGTGGTGCATGAACTTAACACACACGATGCTACCTAAAAGTTGATAGGGATCTCAGGGCCTATCTGGTTAAAACTTCTTCTTTTACAAAGAGAGAATGAAATTAAGGTTCTGAAAGGATAAGGGCGCTGCCCGAGGCTCAGAGTGGGAAGTGGCTGATCGAAGAACAGAGCTGGGTTCCGTCCTCTTCCGATTTAAACACCCCACAATATCTGTACACAGTGAAGATAGGAAAACACCCTCCCCCTCCCCCACCCAAGTTTCCAGCCTTTTAGAATTTCTTGAGACCTTTTATCTGTAGATTTGTATTATTTTTAAATGTTTTATTTATCTTTTTTGGAGGGGGGGAGCTCGAGTTGGGGAGAGTTAGAGAGAGAAGGGGACAGAGGATCTGAAGCAGGCTCCGTGCTGACAGCAGACAGCCCTGTATGAGCTGGAACTTACCAACTGCGAGATCATGACCTGAGCTGAAGTCGGAGGCTCAACCAACTGAGCCACCCAGGCGCCCCTTTCAATCTGTACCATTGTAATATCAACGGGTCAAATTCTTGGACTGAATTCAGAATTGGGTTGCTATAAATACAGGCAAACGCATGGAGAGCATAGATGCTGAGTCCACCTCAGATCTACCTACCCCTGGGGTGGGGACCAAGCCCCCCTATTTTCACCTGCTCCCTAGGTGCCTTGCCCACCTAGCAGACTTGGGAATCATGGTCATAAGGAGCCTGTAGCTGTTCCTGAGTTGCGACCAAGACGAATATATTTCAATACCGGTCACCACTGTCCGTACCCTGTCTGGGCTTCTGTCTCTCATCTAGCCGAGGGGGAGGTTCTTTGGGTCTAATCTGCTGCAGTTTGCAGAAAAAGGATACCGTCAAGGCCTGGGGCCACCTGAGGCAAGCCAGCAGGCCCCCAGGCAGGTCTCCTGTGGCACCATGACCTGGAATGAGCTGGTAGCAATTCCAGGCTGGCCCTTGGGCTGACCTTCCAATATACCATGGCATCGGGTCCACCCCTCAGGGTTGTGCTCGTACCCGCCGAGCTCCCAGAGGGTGCCCCTTGGTTGTTTTACCCCGACAACTATAATCATCTGGCATTTCAGGTTCTTATCCACAGAGGCTCTGTGGTTGGGTCAACATGGAATCAGAGCAAGAGCAGATGGTGGTTGCTAAGAGGGGTGGGTCAGAAGGAGGACTTTCCAGGAAAAGAGAACAGCACACAGAGAGCTGCAAATAATTTACCTGGTTAGGGCCGTAGGCAGAAGGCAGGGCCAGGGGACCAATGCCTGACGCAGCAGCTAAAGCTTTGGACCTCATTCAGGAAATGACAGGCAGTCACTGAGGGTCACTAAGTAGGATAGTGACATGACTAGAGGGCATTTTACGGCCCGCAGGGAAGAGCGGCCAGGGAAGGGAGGGCCACAAGAAAACCCAGCGGAGAAGCCTGGAAGCAAAGACATGTCAGGAAGAGGAAACCCGGAAACAGGTCCTGTAGATGCGACAAGGAAGGGGTTGCTGGGAACGAGGGCAGCGATATTTAGGAGGCATGGATAGAGGAGGGAACGCGAGATGAGGTAGGCTGACTGTGGACCAGTGGCGTTTGGAATATTTAGGCTGTTGTAAGACCAGTGAAATGTTTAGAAATCAAACAAAACACAAGTTAAGAACCAAAATAAGGTAGCTAACTTTTTAATATTTCCGGTAAGGATAATTTGTTAAAATGATCACGTTTTAAGCCCACGATTTACTAAAAGAAGGGGCATTTTAACTCTCCCCAAGACAGGAAGGCCTAACCTCCAATAAAAGACGATCGTCTAAATGGAATATATTTAGCTTGACAACCAACCCTCCACATCTCATTTACTTACTGTTCGCGTTTCCTGGCGGATCCTACGATCTCACTTCCATTGATGACGCTACTTTGCTGAGGGTGAACTACCCTGTCAACTGTTTTGTTTTGTTTTGTTTTCCCAAGGGGTAGAAGGAGGAGATTGGCTACAAACAGAGTTAGGAGTTTTTGGTTTCTGAAGGATGAAGGCTGATTTGAGAAAATGAATGCACCAAGGGGGGAAAAAACAAGGAAAGAAAAAAGATTTAAAAAAACGGGAACTGAATGCAAGCAACATCGTATCCCAGATTGGACCTGGGAACAGCAAAAGGACGTTAGTGGAAAAACGGATGAAATACAAATAGAGTCTATGGCTAGACTGTGATAGTATTATATCAATATTGATTGCTTAGTTTTGATAAATGACCCCGGGTATGTAAGATGTTAGCATTAGGGGAAACTGGGGAAAGGAATATGCGATCTCTCTGTGTTATCTTTGCAACTCTTACAGTTCTAAAACTATTTATCAACAAACGAGGTTTTTAAAAGTAGCAACGGCAGCGCAGAAGAGAAAGGCGATGAGCGACACACTCAGGTTCCTCAGGTTGGGCCTTGGAGCCAAGTGGCAGGTGGCGCTGGCCTCACACAGGAGGTGAACACCTCCCTCCCCGAGATGGGAGGAAAAGGTTGGACGCAGTCACAAATAATTTGCTAATAAATTCGTCCACAGGAATCAGAAATGGAAGCTGTTTTCTTTTCATCAATAAGATAATGGAGTAAATGACAGGACAAAACAGGTAAATAAAAATTGTTTCTAAACGTAAGCGAAAAGGAAATAAATTGTATACAGATAAAATGTAGGTTGAAGACAGAAATGAGTGGTTGATGTTGCTTGGAAAGTAAAACAGCGGCAGCCGTGGACCGAGCTCCATCTCTTCTATTCCTTCTCTGGAAGGATCCTAAGAGCTGAAATCAGCAGCCCGGAAAAGCCTTACTTTACAGCAGCAGGTGAATTACGGAGGACATTTCCAAGGCTGCAGGGAAATAATGGCAGGACACTGAGAGGGGGAGGAATCGAGAGTGGAAGTGAGCAAAACCCGGCGGGAAGACAGTCGCTCGGCACAAGGAATAAATTCCACAAGTCACTGTACTTGCCGCCATTTCCTGTCAAATTCTCCATGTCGTTTCAGGAACAAGCGCAGGCCTAGCGGAAGCTTCCATCGATCCCCACTCGTATACTTTATGTATTTTAAATTCTTCTTCATCGAAAGTATGAATAATCAGCTTCTTATCATCAGCCAATCTTCACTTTAATACATGTTTTTTAACCGCAAAAAATATATACAGTGATTATTCATAATACTTGCTTCTGGCTCTCCATTTTTAGGGGAAAAAACCGAGTAAAAAAATCTATGCTTTTATTCTCAAAGGGGATACATCAAATAATATCAGATATATTATTTGAAGTTAACATATAAAAATCAAGAAAGATTATGGCATGATTGTGGGAAAAAATGTTGACTTTCTAGATAATAAGATTATGATTTAGGGGTGCCTGCCTGGCTCAGCTGGTAGAGCATGTGACTCTCTCTTGATCTCAGGGCCCTGTCTTCGAGCCCCACACTGGGTGTGGAGCCTACTTAATAAAATAAAATAAAATAAAATAAAGTAAAATACAAATGGATGAATACTGTCTTTAAAAAAAAAAGATTATGATTTAAGTCATCTTGGGAAACGTTGTATGCTCAAACGGACATTGCCGCAGTATATTATAACTAAATACCAAGTCAGGTTTCTTCCCTTTCAAACGAACTCCAACTCTGATTAATTTAAGCCAGAAAAGGATTTAATGGAAGGACAGTTTGTGTGCTTAGGAATAGCAAAAGGGGCAGAAGGCAAGGCACTTTCCAGGATCCAGGGAGAGGGACCAATAATGTTTGCATCAAGGCCCCGATATGCACCAAGTGTGTCTTCCGATCTCGTGTCATTCTGCTGAGGATTCAGGATAGTGAGAGAGAGTCCATCTGGTCGTCTTGGGGCACGGAGGAGGACAGGGCATTATGATGAACAATTCTCCAAAACCATCCACATTGTGAACAGATAATTCTGCGAAGGACTGTTAGTGAAAGCAATGGAGATGGATGGGGGCAGCCACTGCTTGCCTTATTCTCTCACGTGGCCGTGCCTTTGCCTGGACCTGGAATGCCCCTTGACCTGGAATGCCCCTCGTTTTCCAGACCACCTGATGAACTCCTTTTTTCCCCGTGAAAACCCAGATACAGGAACACCTGTGAAGCCTGACAGAGAAAATCACTTTGCACTCTCTTTGTACCTCATACACACATCCCTTGTCGAACTGCTCACATTATATTGTAATAATTTGTATTTGTTTGGATCTCTCCTATTCGACTGTAGATTTCTTGAGGGCAAGAATAATGTCTTTTCACTCTGCTGCCTCTGTGCCTAAAACAGGGCTCAGGATTAAGTATTCAACAAATGCTTGTTAAAATAAATGCAAACGATAAACCACTGCTATGTTTAAAAAGAGGAAGGAAAGGGAAGGAAAGGGAAGGAAAAGAAAGGAAAGGAAAGGAAAAGAAAGGAAAGGAAAGGAAAGGAAAGGAAAGGAAAGGAAAGGAAAGGAAAGGAAAGGAAAGGAAAGGAAGAATAAAGAGGAAAGAAAGGAAAAATAAAAACTTTGAGGAAGCACAAGGAAAAACCTTTATAGACACAAAATAATCATCTGTTACCTTTGCAAATCTGCGTGATGTTTGAGAAAGCCTGGCAATATCTTCAAGTTCCAGATAAGAAATGATATTCAGGAGCAAATTGTCTGAGAGCCGCTCAAGGAAGTCAAGTTTACCTTCACATAAATTGAAGACATAGTCTAATATTCTTGCACCAAATATTAAGGCAATTTGAACTGTAATTCAAAGAAACCAACAAACCAGCAAGGTTATGTGCAGTCAGGTAAAAACCAGGACTCATATCAGTAAGAGGTGCTTTAGGGCATTCTTCCCCCCCGGGGGGTAATGTTGGATTAGACCGAGTCACTGTACTGTCACCAAGCTACCTTTGGGACCCGTGACATGCATTCGTGAGGCATTTGTTTCCAAGTGCTGTCCCTGCCATGAGATCAGAACCTTTGAGGGACCCTCGTTGTTGAACGTGGTAATGAACTGCAACCCCTTGATCTCATCAGCACCGACTTCCCACCCAGACAACCAACTTAACTAGTCTCAGTGCCTTCTGCACCCTCGTCCCCATCTGGGCAAAGATACTGGTCCACGTGGGTTTTCCACCACCCTCCCACTCCCCAGGTTGGTCTGAAACATATTAATATCTCTTAATTTGTGTTGATTTTTCTTCTCTGATTGTTACATGTTGTTTCTCCACCAAAGTGTCTTCTTTCCTCTTTATCTTCTTTCATCCCCATCTTTACATAATGGGGAAAAAAATAGAAAGAAGAAAATAAGTGGATATTTCACGAAAACTGTGTTAACTTTTGCCTGATATTTTGTGCACTTTTTCAGTTATTTCCAAATTAGGAAACAGCTCACAAAGAATCAACCAATATAATGGCCTCCTTAAGCATGTTCAATGCAAGAAAGTAATAGCGTGTTTCTTTTTTTAATCCTAAAAAACCTGATAAATAGGAAAACATGTTTGGAAGGAGACATATTCAAATTTTAACGGGGTTAAATCTGGATGGTGACTTTCATTTTCTTCCTTTTGTTCACCTGTGTTTTCTAATATTTCTACAATAAAACTGTATTACCAGTGTAATTTTTTTTTAATCCAGGTAGGAAGGAAAGCACGCTGGCTCCTTATACAAGAGAGGAAAGCAGAGTGATGATGGAGTAAGCATGTGGATTCCAGTGATCCCAAAGCTGGGGACTTTTTTGGTTTCTTGAGGCTCATTTTTTCCTTTCTGACTCTGAAAGCACCATTATAGCTATCCTTTCTAGAGAACTGTTCTTAGAAGAGAGAGAGCTCTCTACTCTACAAGAGACTAAATACCCAGGATTTGGGGCCCACCTTCTTCCCTCAGCCTGGAACGTTCCTTCTGGAGCAAGCAGATGGAGCTGTCGGGAACACTGGGCTCCCTGGAGGAGTCGGCAGAACTGATTCAACTGGTTGATGGGTCTCTGATTTCAGAATGGATGTAAGGTGTGGGCCATATTTAGTTAAAAACTCTAATTGTGTAACTTGGAAGAGCCAGGCATGTAAGATTTTTCTCCAAAACTAGTCAGTCTAGCATTCTTAGGCATTAAGGGTTTTCGTTGCCTCTGAATTCCAAGTGTCTCCAATTCAAAACACTTCTAAAGTCCAAGGGCTTTCCTGAGGGAAAAACAGCCTCACCAGCTCTAAAGGATAGGTATTGTGGAGAACTCCTGGCCCACCAGTAGAATAAGAAGAAAAAGCAGTGCTTACTTATTGGAGGCAGAAGAAAAGCCCTCAGTATAATAAAATATCCCTTAATATAACTAGAGTTGTTTGTCCATTTTACAATGCCTGGAAAACATGTTCAAGGCAGACTCAGATGTACTTTAGGAATTCTCTACCAGTAAAGTCCTTAAAATGTAAAACTCATAAAAGGATAGATACACTTGGGGTGTATATATTCAGAGTGTATGGGTATTGGGGTGTTTAGAAAAAATATTTTGCTTAGTGGTATTTCTTATATAACCAGCATTTATTTGTTTTGAAATAAGAAAAAAAAAATCCATTTTGAAAAGTAAAATCACTGCCTTCGTGTTGGATGGACTCTGTGGCAACCAGCTTCCAAGACGGAGTCACAGATCCTCTTCTCCTAGGTTCCTTTTTCTGTGTCTCCCTCTCACACACTGAATTAGAGGTGATCTGAGTAACCAATAGGACAGTATGAATGACATTCCAAGTCTTGGTCATAAAAGACAGGGGGGATTCTGCCTTGCTACTGCCTCTTGGATCACTCACTCTGGCAGAAGCCAACTGCCGTGTGCTAACAATGCTTAGCAGTGTTCTGGAGAGGTCCGTGGGGAAAGAAATGGAAACTTCCCAGCTACAACCACCACTTACTTGTCAGCCATGTGTGTGGGTCATCATGGAATAGGAGCCTCAAGCCCCAGTCGAGCCTTCAGATGACTGAAGCTCCATGCAACACCATACAAGACCCTGAATTGAACAATGGAGCTAAGCTGCTCTCAAATTCCTAACCCACAGAAACCGTTTGAGTTAATAAACCTTTATTATTGTTTTAACCAATTAAGTTTTGGGGTAATTTGTTATGCAACAATAGACAATAAAAATTTGAGTGCCTCCAAGTGTTGAGGTGCCATAATGGAAACCCAAGATATGGGAGGAGCTTTGAAATTGGACACTGTACAGAAAATCTGATTGAGTCTGAGGAAGGTATTAAGTGCAAGGATGAAGAGCTTTCGATAAATAGTATAATTAGTTCTTTAATTAATAGCTGTTAGTAACACTTGGTGGACTCTGAGGAGGCTTTACAGGCAAGAGTTTAAAGGAAAGTGAAGAAAATATTATTAAAAACCGGAGGACAGGAGATCCTTGTCATGTAGTGGCAGAAAGGTCAGTGACATTATGGCCTGCTGAGATATGCAAAGTAGGAAATAGACTTAAGGGGATGCGATTCAGCTAGGTAGATTCCCAAGTGAGGTGTGGAACATGCCATCTGATTTTTTCTTGCTGCTTAAAAGTAAAATGTGAGAGCAAAGAGAGAAGCTAAAGAAGGCTTCTTACAAAGCTGCCAGGATTTGCTGGTCTAGAATATTCTCTGCCTCTTCGGATGGCAAACAATGCTAAAATTAAGGAATGGCTCCCAGACAAAAATCAAATCTGGAACAATCTCAGGAAACGATGGTCTGAAGATGAAGCTGAGGGTGTGGCTGGAAAATGCTTAGTTACGAACCATTCTGTCAAATTTTAGAGCTTCCAAGAAGCTGAAGGGTATTGTCACTCAGGAGGCGAGAGCAGAAACCAAGTGAAAGAAGAGCTTATCTCAAAAAGAAAAAAAAAAAAAAACAGTGTAGAGGTGTAGTTTTGTTTATTGGAGTGAACCCCTGTAACAGTAATGGACAACACATGAAATTTTAAGAGAATCGAACGGGTAGAAACACTGCCTGGCAGTTTGAAGTGAAAGGGTCAGAAGTAGTGCAAAAGGAAAAAGACTTTGGACTCTCAAACTCCTACCAGCGGGAAGTAGACTGAGAAAACACATCCTGCAAAGATGGGTTACCTTTTGTGGACAAGAAAGATGGCTCAAAGGATGGAACCAAGAGCCCAGGAGGTAAAACCCATGAGCCATGAAGAATTGGCTACAACAGGGACTTAGAAATATTGTGACACTAACTAACTTAAAATCAGACCTACTGGACAATCCCTCAGAAATATATAGTTTATCAGTTCTGACTCAAGAAGAAAAAGAAAACCTAAGAGACTATAAGCAGTAAATACATTGAATCCACTGACTGGATTAAACAGGAAAACCATCAAGCAAAGCTACAGATCTACACTGTCTTACAGGTGAACCTTTAATAAACTCTCAGAGAACAGACAATCATACCTTAGGTAATTTGTCCCAAAGAATAGAGGTAGAAGGAAACCCCCAACACATTATTAGGTTGCTTAAACTAGCAATGATGGTAGGCGAGAGGAAAATTTGCATCTGGAAAATTACTTAGGAGCATATGTGGCAAAAATTCTAAGTAAAATGTTAGGAAATTCAATCTATCAATGTATAAAATAAATAGATAAATTGTGACCAATATAGTTAATCCCAGGATAATCCAAGGATGGAATAACTTTGGAAGACTGTTTGATATAATTCACCACACAAACAAATAGGAGGAAAAATGATCATCTCAAAAATATAGGAAAATTATTTCATTAATTCTAACCCTTGTTTATGAATAAAAACTCTTAGCAAATTGGGACACCTGGGTGGCTCCGTCAGTTACGCAGCCAACTCTTCATTTCAGCTCAGGTCATGATCTCACAGTTTGTGTGAGCGAGCCTTGGGCTGGGCTCTGTGCTGACAGCATGGAACCTGTTTGGGATTCTCTTTCTCCCTCTCTCTCTCTGCCCTCTCCTACATGAACTCTCTCTCTCTCTCTCTCTCTCTCTCTTTTCTCCCTCTCTCTTCTTCGCTCTCTCTCAAAATAAATAAACATTAAAAAAAAGAAATTCTACTGAAAAATGGTCAGCATCACTTCCCTGTATCAGCAACAATTAATTCAAAATGATGACTTAATATGCATTTGTCTTGTGACCCAGTAATCTCACAAACATATTGACTAAATATGAAAAAACCCATGCACAAGGTTATTCATTTTGGGCCTCTTTGTATCGTCACAAGATTGGAAAGAACCCAAAATTTCATAACTAGGCTTCTGGTGCATTCACACAAAAATATCCTATGCAGCTGTGAAAGAAAAGAAGGAGGAGGAGGAGGAGGAGGAGGGAGAGGAGGAAGAAGAAGAGAAAGGAGAGGAGGGGAGGAAAGGGAGGGGGAGGAAGATCTCTAAAGGCATGAAGTGATCTCCAGGACATACTGGTGGAAACTGTAGGGGTAGAACGCTACCATTTGTATAATGGGTAAGGGGATACAAACACATAGGTATACGAATTTGTTTATATCGGCACAAAGAGTCACTGAAAGTGTCCATAACAAACACGAGTGGTTAGCCTAGGGCAAGGGAAGGAAAAGGTGGAGCAGATAGGGATGAAACTAACCTTCTGAATGTACATTGTTTTACAGTTTTGACTTGGGACACACGTCCAAGTTTTACAAAATCTTAAAATAGAATTTTCATCATTTCAAGTTTTAATCTTTAAAACTTAAAACTTAGAATTAAAGTGATTTTTTTTTATGTGACCCTATTCTTTTTTTAAGTTTATTTGTTTATTTTGAGAGAGACAGAGACAGCATGAGTGGGGGATGGGCAAGAGAAAGAGAGAGAGAGAATCCCAAGTAGGTTCTGTGCCACTGCCAGCCAGCACAGGGCTGGATCTTGGTCCCGAAACTATAAAACCGCAAGATCATGACATGAGCCAAAACCAAGAATCGTTAAGTGCTGGGCTAGGGCAGAGGGAAGGCTCCACACAATGGAAACCGACCCAAGATGGCCGACATTCCCGCCAAAAACCCTGAAGAAGAGACCCCAAGATGGCCGACATTCCCGCCAAAACCACAAAGGAGACAATGGAAACTGACCCAAGATGGCCGACATTCCCGCCAAAACCACAAAGGAGGGACACGTCACTCTCAGAAATCCGATACCTAACAGGGACCTAAACCTCCACCCCAAACTCCGGCAGACCAATAGGACCTTGGCAAGCAGACAGAATCTCCAAAAAAAAGAAAGAATTATGTAGCCAACTTCAGCGTCGAACCCCTTAAAAACCCCTAACCCCAATCTTGGGGGCAACTTCCCCGACTCCTCTCTTGCGAGTCGCGGAACCTCACCCGAGGGTGCTTGCAATAAAGTGTACTCTCAGACCTCACTTTGCCTTGGCAGTCTTACTTTTATCCATCAGCAACTCGTAACCTTACAGTAAGCTTAACCAACTGAGGCACCCAGGTGCCCCTACGTGATTCTATTCTTAGCTACAAAAAAAAAAAAATCATCAACTACCTGCGAAGAATTTGAATAAAAGATGTTTAAAGGTCAAATAAGACCTAGATGAAGAAAACATTAAAACTCTACTGAAACACATAAAAGAAGATCTAAATCAATGGAGAGATATACCATGCTCATTTTGAGAAGACCAAAGGATGACAATTCTCTCCTCAAAAATCTAGAAATTCAATCCAATTCCAATTAAAATCTCAAAAGGGATCTTTGCATAGCTTTACCAGCTGGTCTTAAAACTCATATGCAGAGTAAAAAGTCAAGAACAGGTAAACAGTTCTTTCTTTGTAAAGAAAAGGAGGAGGAGGAAGATGAATTCATTTTAACAGGTAAGACGACTTACTATAAAGATTGTAATTAAAGCCGTGTAGTGTTGGTGTGAGACAAACTAAAGATCCCGTCCTATAAATACTGAAAAAAGTTGTAACTTCTCATCTCACCATAGCCAAAAATAAACTTGAGATAAGCTAAAGACGAAAATATGAGAGACAAGTTGTAAGATATTTCAATTAAAAATAGGAGTATATCCTTATGAAATCAGAAAAGGAAAAGATTTCTTAAACAAAACACAAAAGTATAAGCCATAGATTAAGAGACTGACAAGGGATGCCTGGGGGACTCAGCCAGTTAAGCGTCTGACTCTTGATTTCAGCTCAGGTCATGATCTCATGATTGGTGAGATCGAGCCTCGAGTAGGTTTCTGCACTGACAGTGTGGAACCTGCTTGGGATTCTCTCTCTCCATATCTCTCTGCCCCTCCCCTGCTCTCTCGCTCTCCCTCAAAATAAATAAACAAACTTTTAAAATAAATAAATAATTTTCAAAAATATTTATAAAAAAAAGATTGACAAATTTCAACTACATTGAAATTGCTAACTTCTATAGGGGTCAAAAACACATAAATAAGGTGATAAGATAAACTGAAAACTTGGTGAAATCTCTGTAAAACATTTAATCAAACTGAACACTTAGTATTCAAAATATACATATAAAAAATTCCTACAATCAATACAAAAATAGATAAGCAACCAAAAAGAAGAAATAGGCAAAGAAGCGAATAAGCACTTCTCAGAAGGGAAGAGCCACGGGGCCATAAATGTAAGAAAAGATATTCAACCTCATTAATAGTCAGGGAATTTACACACCCAGTTTGGCAAAATATAGTATGTTTCTCTGATTACGGCAAATGTTGGTGAGAATATCAAGAAATAACATCTCTCGTAAAATGCCAACGAGAGTATGAATTTATTTAACTCCCTTGAAGAGCAGACTGTCGCTCCCTGGTAAAGTTGAAGACGCACACATATCCTACAACTTGACAAATACACTTCTACACACCCAACTCGGAGAAACGGTCACACACTGCACAAGGGTAAATGAAGATGTGTTGTTGCAAAAAAGCGGAAACCACCTAACTACCTTCAGTAAGGGAGAGGTTTGAATAAACTATGGTGTATAATAGAATAGAATACTTTTAACCATTGAAATAAATGAACTAGATATACATACATCAACATGAATAAATCTCAAAACCAGTGTTGAATAATAAAGCAAAGTTGGAAAATGATATATTACGATACCATTTATGTAAAATTTTAAACATCTAAAAATAGTATATATTATTTATGTATTTGAAACTATGTATAATAGAATATCCTTGGAAATGAGAATCAGCTTTAACACAGTAGAAGGAAATGGGAGGGAAAACAGGGGAGGGGTAGAAATTTGACTAGCTATGTAATGATTTTATGTTTTTAAAAGATATTAAGTAAATATGCTGCTCACTTCAGCAGCATGTATAATGAAACTAGGATGATAAAGGGGAGATTAATATGGCCCTGAGAAAGGATGAAAACAAAGTTAAAACATTTCGAGTAGATTCTCTGATCCCTTATCAACTAGAAATAAAAAAATAAAATAACCAAAAAAGCTCCAACTACCTGGAAATTGGACAAAATGTTTCTAACTAATCTATGGGTCAAAGAAGAAATCAAAGTGGAACTTAGGAGATGTTTTAAACTGAATTAGAATGAAGATACAACTTATCGAAACTAAAATAGCTATACTTAAAGAAAGTTTAGGGGAGAAATCGCTGAAAACAATAATGTAACCTTCTATCTCAAGAAGCTAAGAAAAGAACAACAAATCAGACCTAAGGAAGTAGTAGGAAGGAACTAATAAAGGTAAGAACAGAAATAGAAAATAAATAAATAAATAAATAAATAAATAAATAAATAAATAAATAAATAAATAAAAACAGAGCTAAAAAGTCTTTGAAACAAATAATAAAACAAATAAACGCCTAACAAAGGGCCACAAAAAAAAGGGGGAGAACACACAAATTATCATTATCAAGGGATGAAAACTAGAACAGCACTACAGACACTACAGCCATTGAAAGAAGAGGAGATTATGAGTAAGATATGCCAACATATTTGATAATTTGGATAAAATGAAGTAAATGTGACAAATGCTAATATCTTCGGTTAGTGGTGCTGGGTACAATATTATCTTCTGTTTTGTAGGTTTAAAGTATTTCTGAATTTTAAAGCTTTCAAAGGGCAAGGTATAGAACACAATATATAAGATTCTTCTTTCTGTGTTAACATATTTTGTTTATATGCACAGACCATTTCTGGAAAGATATTCAAGAAACTGTTAATGATGGTTGTCACAGAAACTGGGAACATGAGGTCAGAGGGAAACTTACTTTTATTCTAAAATCCTTTTTTTTTTAAGTTTATATTATTGAGAGAGAGAGAGAGAGAGAGAATCCCAAGCATGTTTTGCACCATCAGAATGGAACTCAACACGGGGCTCCAACTCATGCAGAGTGAGATCCATGACCTGAACTGAAATCAAGAGTCGGACACTCAACCAACGGAGCCACGCAGGCGCCCCTATTCTAAAAATCGTTTAAAACCGATTTAATTTTTGCTTTACTATGTGTATGTAATCTCAAAAAATTAGTTAATAAAAAAATAATAAAATACAAGAAGTCTTACTTAGAGCTGCCTTCCCTGCTTCCCTGCTTCCCTTCTCTGTAGCCCAGAGCCAGGCTCCAAACACTTCCTCAAAGTGCTTTGCCTCTTACACTCTTCTACAGCACCTCCACCCACCGCCCCCTACCCCAGGTGGGCAGAAACTGGAAATCCAGGCTGAAGACAAGGAACAGCTGATTGAAGAGGCCAGAGAGAAGGAGGGAGTGGACTAAGAGGTGGTGGGTAGGCCTGAGAAAAATCCCAAGTCAAAGGCCGAGATACAGGCTACGTGAAGAAGGACCCAGAGAAAATGGATCACGGATTCATGGTGTGGGCCTGGCACGGGTTTGGGAATAAGGTAAGGACATTTGCTTCCTACTCTCTTATTTCCCGTATACCAATATTCCTAGAATCTAGACCTCAGGCCAATATTTCAGGATTATTAGTATTTATTAGAATTATCAATTTTCTGTTAGAGTCCCCATTTCAAGCATGCAGTCCTGCTTTCCTCATAAAGCATCTAAATGTCCAAGAGAATGTCCATTCTTTGGCCTCTACTCTGTATCACCCGCGTTTCCTTTCACAAGCAACAGCAGAAACAGAAACCTCTGTCGTTTGGTTCGGAAGATATGGTTGTTGAAGCCATTTGGTTTTATCACAGGGATTTTTGTGGACTGGCCTAAATACTTAACCACTACTTATAACTCATTCGAAGATCAAAGCAACCAACTTTACAAGGGACGTAAGTTAGAAAACAACTTATTTTTAGGTTGGATTCAACCTCAACCCATGAATCAGCACTTTGAGTGGAGTTTATATAGGCAGACTTTTGCCTTAAACTCAATTTTTAAAAATATTTCCAACGGCTAATTTTCTGGTTATTCCTATTTATGTAACTTAGCGGGGGAAAAATCCATAGATGTTTCCTCAGATTTTTTAAGGTCTCGGGAAAAAAAAAAATTCAAACTTCATAGACAAGTGGACAAAGAACACAGACAGGCAAATTACAGAAAGGATATAAATGGTAATTAAACATGACAGGATGCTCAACTCACTAGTTATCAGGAAAATGCTAATTAAATATGACACTGTTTTCACCATCTGACTGCAAAGGATGAAAAAGAATAGTAATATCTAATTAGCGATGGCAAAGGTGCAGGAAAACCATATCCTGTTGGATGCAGTATAATTAATACAGCAGATTTTTGGAGTACAGTTTTTTTGGGTGTGCATGAGAACAGTGAAGTAATTGACATTTTGAATTACTCAAGCTTTGAATTACTCAAAATTAAAATATGGTGACATCAAAATGGTAATGAAGTCTCATTTTATGAATAAAAGTTGAAATAATGCAAATCGCCCAATTTAAAATGCTTTCCAAACCAGCATAATTATAAAGGTCAAATAAATTATAGATGGCATTTGTGTTGGATCCCATGACCGAGCTACCCAAGCTAGCTAACAGAAGTACTGTCCTTGGTCAAGTTAGCCAATAATAAAAAATTAAAAATAAAAAAAATTCTGGGGTGCCTGGGTGGCTCAATTGGTTAAGCGTCCAACTTCGGCTCACAGTCGGTGGGTTCGAGCCCCACATCAGGCTCTCTGCTGTCACCTCGGAGCCTGGAGCCTGCTTCAGATTCTGTGTCTCCCTCTCGCTCTGTCCCACCCCCACTCAAGGTCTGTCTCTCTCCCTCTCTCTTTGTCTCAAAACTAAATAAGCATTAAAATAAAATTTTTAAAAATACTCAAAATACTCTATCAAAAATATAATGTACATTTCTTTGGTCCCAGTAATTCCAGGAGTTCTCACGTAAGTGTGCTAAGATAAATATGCCACAGAATGTGACCCAAAGGCTTTTGAAAATGCCCATCGATTGAGGATTGTATATTTCTACAATGAAATACCATACAGTCTTGGAAAAGGACAAGGTACTTCTTTACATATGCTAATGGAAAAATGTTCACTATATAGCGAGTGCAAAAACAAATTAAACAACGAAAGATCCCATTTCTGTAAACACACACACAATCCCAAGCAGAAAGAAGTCAAAGGACGTTATTTATAGTTGTTATCTCTGGGAAATAGAGCTTGGAGGAAGAGAGAAGGAATTTTCACTTTTCAAATTTTAAAAACTGTGATAGGTAGTCGGTATGCGTGTTAGGCAAATTCTAAGCACTCCATTCAATTACTCCTCATGAGGACCTTAGGTGTGAAATGCTTTTATTGTTTCCATTATCAACAGTTGAGGAAACTGATAGCCAAACAGACTAAATCAGGGGCGCCTGAGTGAGGTGGCAGGGAGGGTAGAGGGAGAGAGAAAATCTTAAGCAAGCTCCAAGCTCAGCTTGGACAAGGGGCTTGATCCCACGACCCTGGGATCATGATCTGAGCTGAAATCAAGAGTTGGATGCTCAACCAACTGAATTACCCAGACACCCCCATGAATGACTTTTTAAATAATAAACTTGTCAATTTTGTCTTTTAAAGATGGACATCTAGGAGCGCGCCCGGCTGGTTCAGTTGGTGGAATGCCGACTCTCGATCTTGGGGTCACAAGTTCCAGCCCCCTGTTGGGTGTAGAGACTACTTAAAAAAACAAAACAATAAATGCAAATCTGGGGGGGGGGAATTCAGCAATGTTTTTTATTTTGCAATTTATTATTATTTTGTTTTGTTTTGTTTTGCAATTTAGATTGTGACACATATCACACTGTGGTAGGCAGCATAATGGCCCTGCCAACGATGCCCCAATCTCCAGAAGCTGTGAATATGTGACCTTCCATGGCAAAAAGGCCTTTGCAGGTGAGATTTGAGATCTTGAGATGGGCGCCTGGGTGGCTCGGTCGGTTGGGCGTCCGACTTTGGCTCAGGTCATGACCTCTCGGCTCAGGTCATGATCTCATGGCTCATGGGTTTGAGCCCCTCACTGGGCTCTGTGCTGACAGCTCAGAGCCTGGAGCCTGCTTCGGATTCTGTGTCTCCCTCTCTCTCTGCCCCCTTCCCTGCTCACACTCTGTCTCTCTCTGTCTCAAAAATAAATAAACATTTAAAAAAAATTTTTTTTAGAAGGATCTGTTTTAGAGGTTACCTTGTCCCACTCCCTGAGAGTTCTCTCAAATAATTCATACAACAACTATTTACTGAGCTATGTACCAGGCATTGCTCCAGCTGGGTGCCAAAGATCCATCGGTAAACAAAGCAAAGTCTTTACCATAAGGGAGCTTATGTTCTCATGATGGAGACAGACAGCAAGTGAACAAATAGCATAGAATATATCATGTGGTGATAAGTGTTATAGGAGATATGGTCTTCCAGGGTAAGTGGGGAGGTGGTGACTTCTTATATGGTGGTCAGGGAAACACTAATAAGGCAGTGTCAGCAGGGACCTGAATGAAGAGCAAATCATGGGGACATCTGGGAAAATATATCCTTAACAAAGGAAATAGCAAGTGCAAAGGCCCTGAGGCCTGCACTGAGGCATGCTTGATTTGTGTAAGAAACACCAGGGAGGCTAGTGTGCCTGAAGTAGAGTAGGCAAGAGATTGCTACAGCACTTGGGTTTTTCCCCTACATGAGACAGGAGGCCACCGAATGGCTTAAAGCAGAGAAATAATGTGAAGAACAGATTCTGGCTGCAGTGAGGAGAACACATTATGTGTTCCAGGGTAGGAAAAGTGAGACCAGCTTGAAGTCTAATTCAGTCATCTGGGAAAAAGGTTGTTGTTGGTCGGACCAGAGTTGGAATTGGTGAGAAGCGTCCAGTATTTGTTATCTGTTGTTTCGTAACAAATCCCCAGATTTACTAGCTTAAAACAACCACCGTTTATTATCTCATAGTTCCTGAGGTTCAGGGATCCGGGCGTGACGGAGCTGGGTGGTTCGGCTCAGGGTCTGTCTCTCCTGAGGTTACGACCGAGTCATCTAGGTCTGCACCGTCTGAGGCCTTGACAGTGGCTCTGGGGGCCGCTTCTAAGGAAGCTTATGTATATGGCTGCTGACGGATGGGCCTCTCCGCAGGACTGCCTCGAGACACAGTAGCCAGTTTCCCCCAGATCAAGCGAGGAGGGGGGAAAGAGAAAAGTCAGACATCGTAGTGTCATTTATAACCTAACCTTGAACCTGACACACCATCACTTCTGTCACTTTCTATTAGTCACACACACTGACCTAGGGACAGTGTGGGAGGGGGTTACATAAGAGCGGGGATGTTGGGAGGCGGGCCTCCTTGGGAGTCATCTTGGAGGCTGCGAGCCGCGGTTCACATTCTGGTCCTGTTCATGGATTGCATCTAGCACGCGAGAGAAAGAAGGGGACCAAGGCTAATACAGGATTTGGGCCTTTTTTTTTTTTTTCAGGAGAGAAGTACAGGAGCTATTTTTGGACATGTTACATTTGAGAGCCTATTAGAAACTCAAGAGGAGATGTCAAGGGAGCAGCCAGATAAATATCTGAGTGCAGAGTTTTCCGGAGAATGCGGCGGCTGGAGATATCAATTTGGGACTTGTCCGCGTACGGTGGCATTGAACGGCAGAGCCTGGATCCAATCCCCCAGGAGCAAGAGCAGACAGACAAGAGCTGACCGCTGGGCCCCAACATTTAGACGTGGAGGGAAAAGGAGGAGCCAGCAAGGAGACCACGAAGGAGGCAGTGAGGCAGGAGGGGAGCCAAGAGCAAGGTGCTCCCGGAAGCCGGGGGAAGAAAATGTCCTGTCCCAGCTCAGTGCTGCTCGGAAGTCAAGTTGGCAAGAGTAACATGGCTGCCAGGCTACCACCGAGGGCAACCCAGACACCAAAGCCCTGTCACCAGTGTGTACCGTGTCAGCGGGAGAGGGCCTTTGGGTGAGAAAACCTTTGGGGGGACGTTGGGAATGGAACAAGGAAGGGATGGGAAAAATCAAACCCAGGCAAACGTCAACCCTTGACAACAGCAAACAACGATGAAGAGCTGATTCCGGGGGCGCCTGGGTGGCTCAGTCAGTTAAGCGTCTGACTTCGGCTCAGGTCACGATCTCACGGTTGGGGAGTTCGAGCCCCGCAGCAGGCTCCACGCTGATGGTGCCGAGCCCACTTGGGATTCTCTCCCTCTGTGCCTTCTGTGCGCATCCTCGCTCGCGCTCTCTCCCTCAAAATAAATAAACTTAAAAAAAATAAAAGCTGAGTATGTGCTGCGTGTGACTCTACGTGCTGGTCAAGTTCAGGTCACACGATGCTCAGTGACCACATGGAAGAACCGCTTCTTCCCCAGGCACGAGGGGGAAGTGGGTGCACAGAGGGAGTCAGGGTTGGCCCGTGGTCACACAGCTGGGCAGAGGCAGCAGACATTCGACTCTGGCCACTGACCCCTGAGCCCTGCTCTGTCCAATGTACCCCTCTTCTGCTGCAGAGAGGCCTTCTGAGGGGTTCCTTGAGGACCAAGGGGGAGAAGGGAGCCAAACAACGTTGTTCTCTGGAATTTTCTCCTCTGCCAGGCACCCTGATGTGTAGGAAGTCTAAAAAGTGAAACACAGGAGGGGTGCCCGGGCGGCTCAGTCGGTTCAGCGTCCAACTCTTGCTTTCGGCCCAGGTTGTGGTCTCATGACTCGTGAGTTGGAGCCCCACATGGAGCTCTTTGCTGTAGGCACAGAGCCTGCTTGAGATACTCTCTCTCCCTGCCCCCCCCCTTACTTTGTCTCAAAAAAAAAAACAATTTTTTTTTTAAAAAGTGAAACACAAGAGCCTTTGAACTTGCCAGTATCTCAGTGTTACCCCTGGTGTGGGGCCACCAGACGGTCCTGACACAGCAGCTTTCAAACTGCAATTTTAAAAGCCCCACTTTGTGGCCCGTTTTCCCAGATCAGGAACCCCACAGTGTTATCCCGAAGCCAGCTGCCCCGCCCTCCTCCCTGTATCCCTTCAAGGGTCTTGGGTGTGGAAGGTGCCTGAGGCGAGCCTGAGACTGTGCTCAGGACACAAGCAATGCCACCGTCCCTAGCCAGGTCCCCGGGAAGCGAATCAGGAAACCACGTGATCTGTCAGTGACTAGTTACCACTGTTACACAGAAGCCGAGAGGTAGTTACTACAATGCTGAGAAAGTAAAAATGGATCCTAATGTGAAAACGAAATGTGTTATTTACAGCGGTTTACTTTGGAACAGTGCAGATATGTTTAGTTTATGATTAAGGAAGGTAGGAGTGCCGGGACTGATTTTTATTCATATGACATTTCCAAAAAATTTTTTATTTAAGTAATCTCGACACCAAACGTGGGGCTCAAACTCATGAGCCCCAGATCAAGAGTTGCATGCTCTATCAACTGAGCCCGCCAGGGGCCTGATCCTGGACTGACTTTTATTCAATGAGAAGTGGAAGGGGCGCCTGGGTGGCTCAGTCGGTTAAGCATCCGACTTCAGCTCAGGTCATGATCTCATGGTTTGTGAGTTCGAGCCCCGCATCAGGCTCTGTGCTGACAGCTCAGAGCCCCGAGCCTGCTTCAGATTCTGGGTCTCTCTCTGCTCCTCCCCTGCTTGTGCTCTGTCTCCCTCTCTCAAAAATAAATAAACATTAAAAAGAAAGAAAGAAAGGAAGGAAGGAAGAAAGAAAGGAAGAAAGAAAGAAAGAAAAAAAGTGGACAGTCTTTTCCCAACATGGTTGTTTTCAAACCACTAAAGCATTTTATAAATACTTGCTATAAAGAGGTTAACAAAGTAAGATGTATATAATATCAGAAATTGAAGGCAATCCATCCAGACTTTCAAAGGTTTAAGGAAACAAAGCAAAACAAAACCTACTCTCTGTCTAAAAAAGCAACTATTACATGCTATAATTTAAATAATAGAAAATCTTTAAGAGGGTTGATTATCAAAGATCCACCCAGAATGTGCCTTCTTTTTAAATTTTTTTAAATATTTATTTATTTTTAAGAGAGAGAGAGAGACAGACAGACAGCATGAGTGGGTGAGGGGCACAGACAGAGAAGGAGACGCAGACTCCGAAACAGGCACCAGGCTCTGAGCTGTCAGCACAGAGCCCGACGTGGGGCTTGAACTCATGAACTGTGAGATCATGACCTGAGCCAAAGTCGGCCGCCCAATCAACTGAGCTACCCAGGCGCCCCCCAGAATGTGCCTTTAAAAATAAGATTAATATGCTTGATTTTTCGGCTCTCAGTGCTTAATCCCGGAAATGTTCGAGGTTAGCTGCGGAACCCTGGAAAATCATAAGCATTCTGAATCGCGTTTGCGAAATGGGGATAATACTCATGATTTCGCAAGGATATTAGTACAATAAATTGAGAACGCATATGTAAAAGTCCTTGATATTAACTCCCAATAAAATAAAAATCTCGATAATGCCTTCTAGCTTTAGATTTTTATAATTAAAGCAAATAATTATTAGGGAGTTTAGTTAAAGGGAATCCTTTTGAAAGACACATACTGAAGCGGTTTAGGAGGAAACGATGCAACAATTGAGATTTGCTGCAAACGAATCCCGTGGGAGCAGTGGCTTTGTGTAGGCGTTTTGGCTATATTTTGAGTATTATGGAAGCCAGGTTATAGGTACATGAGAGTTTGTTAAAAACCATTGTTTGATCTGTATTTGAAATTTTCATACTGTGAAAAGCAAAAAAGCAAAGGGGAAACTCAGGACAATTTCTACTTAGTCCACATGTTACCTGATTAAGGCTACTTCTTTCTTTCTTTTTTTTTTTTAATTTTTATTTATTGGGGGAGGAGGGGCAGATAGAGAGGGAGACAGAGAGTCCGAAGGAGGCTCCGTGTTGACAGCAGGGAGCCCAATGCAGGGCTCAAATTCACTAACCGTGAGATCATCACCTGAGCCAAAGTTGGACGCTCAACTGACTGAGCCACCCAGGCACCCCAAGGCTATTTCTGAAGCCAGCTTTGATATTAAAAGAAATGGCAGCAATTTTAAATGACTGCAATAAATCATAAATGCATAAGAGTTCAAGGATTTGAGAATCCGATTATGTTTCGAATAAGCTTTTAATTCATTTTTAACTAAAGGAAACCTGTTATAATGAACTGTTACAGCGAAAAATTACACTTACGCCATCGAATATTATTAATAGAATGAACATGTTAACCTAGAACCTTAAACACTTGGGAAATTTTTCCCAAGAGAAATTTCAGGGTATGTTAACAATGTTCTGTCTTTAAGTACATAAGTACATATTCATAGTTCCAACGATGACACGCTGGATATTTCTGCAACAAAACCTATCACTGATTGCGAAGAGAACTGAGCAGTAAGTACATAATGTGCTCCCTTTCTTACCTTGAAGATGCGAGTCCTCCAGGAACTCTATGTGAGTGTCTTTTGCTTCTCCGGGCTTTGTTGATCGATACTCACTCCTCAGCGAGATCTTCCACCATCTGAAGATTACCTGTGATTGGATGGAAGGAGACCGAAATTAAAGCTGATCTCAATACCAACAGCTCTATCTCGGTCTGGGATTTTGAAAAATCGCTGCAGTCGGCACATAAGGCTGCGTGTCCCACATCAGCTATAACTTTGCGATCGGGCACCACACCAAATTAGAAACAAAGTCTGTGCATTTAACATTTCCCTTAGGGATCAGGGTCACAAAATCAAAGCAGTGGAAGGAATCGTAAAAATCTATCGAGTCAGGGCACTGGGTGGCTCCGTCGGTTAAGCGTCTGACTTTGGCTCAGGTCATGATCTCACAGCTTGTAAGCCCCAGCCCCAAGTCAGGCTCTGTGCTGACAGCTCGGAGCCTGGAGGCTGCTTTGGATTTTGTGTCTTCTTCTCTCTCTGCCCCTATCCCACTCACACTCTGTCTCTCTCTCAAAAATAAACACTAAAAAACATTAAAAAAAACATCTATCAAGTCGGTGGATATTAAACCACACAGACTCGGATGGCTATACTTGGGGAGCCGGTTCCAAAGTAATTGCTCTGCTCTCTGCCTCCCTTCCTGTCTACAGGACAGACAAGACGAGCGGATACTGTTCTCATAGGGAAGGATGGTTACATGGCCGGGGCCGGGGAAAGCACCATTGTGCTTTGTTTGATGCACATAAGTGTCATTACACAGGACGCTTCTTGGTAACGGATCTGCCGATCTGACGATAGTCCACTTGCCTTCTACGAGCATGGTGGTTTATTTGAAGCAAACCTCATGTCCCTGGTTTTGAACTGCAGGTAAGTTCTATGTTGACCTCATGGCAGTGTCAACTCCTGGCCCTAAGGAGGAGCCCCATGAAGCTTATGCAATTTATCTCATGTTTTTTCAACCTGTCACGGAACTCGGTAGTTAACTGAGATGATAAAACTTCCACCGAACAAACCAGATTCTTTCCACATTTAGATGAGGGCTTCGGGGGAAGAGATGGGTTAGGAGACAGTGCAGAGAAACTGGTTGGCGTCCTCTCTCACTAGCATCACTGCGTGAGGTTAAAATTCTGGTCTGGAAGATTCTGCCCGAGGCGAAATTGTGAAAGCAGGCGAACCTTGCTGCGGGGCCTCCCTTTCTTTATTTCCTCTCCCCTGCCCCCACCATCCATGGCTCCCTGGGGTCCTCACGGGTCTTGGTGCACCTGCTGCTTTGGTCCCTACCAGTTCTTTGGCCTTTCTTCGTGTTCTGGAACTCCCTAACCCCTAGTCTTCACAGTTGTGGAGGCTGGAAGTTCAAGATCAAGCTGTCAACGGATTTGGTGTCTCCGAGGCCTCTCTTGTGGCTCATGGATGGCCACCTTCTTGCTGTGGCCTCAGATGGCCTTTCATCTGTGCATGTGCCTCCCCGGTGTCTCGGTCTCTTCTTATAAGGACACTGGTCATATTGGATTAGGGCCCCATCTTTATGACCTCATCTAACCTTAATTACCTATTCAAGGGCCCTATCACCAAATATAGTCACCCTAGAGATTAGGGCTTTAACTTAGGAAGTTTAGGGGGACACAATTCAGTCCCTAACAGAGTTATTGGTTACAGGATCTGTTCTTGATTCTGATACAGAGGGCGTATCAGTAGAAAGAGAATAAATTCTGGACAGAGACAGAACTTGGCTGTTTAATCTCTTCACTTCTATTTCCTTTTTTATTTTCTTTCTATTATATATCATTAAAATTAATATTAAATGTTCCCTCTCTATTGAACAAAGATTCTAGGCAATCAGAATCTAATGCTGTGTTTTTTATATCACATGTTCTAGAACTTCAAGAGCTAATTGGGAGGTCAGAAGTAATTTGGTGCATCTCTTGCAACTCCTACAGATGAGCGAAAAGTTTCCAAGAGGTAAAATTAGAAGTGGTAAGTTGAGGCGCCTGGGTGGCTCTGTCAGTTCAGTGTCCGACTTCGGCTCAGGTCATGATCTTGTGGTTCGTGAGTTCGAGCCCTGCATAGGGCTCTGTGCGGACAGCTCAGAGTCTGGAGCCTGCTTCGGACTCTGTGTGTGTGTGTCTCTGCCCTTCCCCTGCATGTGCTCTGTCTCTCTCTCTCTCTCTCAAAAATAAACATTAAAAAAAAAAAAAAAGAAGTGGTGGGTTGTCCGTCCCCGTAACCATACACCAGGAGGTACATTACAGTGAAAGGGCGTCTCAGATTGAATTCTGCCACATCGCCCAGCAGGCACAAGAGTCCAAACTATGTTTCTGGAAGCTCGGTGGAGTCCCCTCCTGCCGACCACTGGGGCACTGTGGGGGGTACTGTGCGGGAGCCTTCACAGGAAAACTTCTCTCTGCTACAAGCACACCCGTGTGACAATGACATAATCAGCTACACTTCCGGCCAGATCAAACAACCAAAACCTTAGTTAGGTGCACGAGTCAGGAACAGATGGAGTTCTAGCCGCGTCACTGCTCCAGCAATGTTATGTGACTGAGCTTACTTCTTACATTGTTCAAAACAAGGTGGAGAGATGTAGAGAATCGTTGAGTCGCTATATTGTACTCCTGGAACAAATATTAAGCTGTGGGCTAACTACACCGGAATGAAAATTAAATAAATAAATAACAAAATATTTATTTATTTAAAAAAAATCTTATGTTTTATTTACTTTTGAGAGCAAGAGAGACAGCATGAGTAGAGGAGGGGCAGAGAGCGAGGGAATCTCGCACACAGAATCTGAAGCAGATACCAGGCTCTGAGCTGTCAGCACAGAGCCTGACGCGGGGCTGGAGTTCACAGACCTTGAGATCATGACCTGAGCCAAAGTCGGACACTTAACCAACTGAGCCACCCAGGCGCCCCAATAACAAATCATTTAAAAAGGCAGAGAGACACTTGTAAAATCTTGCTTGTCAGCCTCCTATCTTGCTTGTTATTCATTTCATCAGTGAAAAATTATTTCCGACATTCATTATGCTAATTAATCAACCCTCTGGTGCTGATTTAGAAGGCCATATTTGAAGTGCTTGCCAATAATGGCCTCTAGAGGGAGGAACCTCAGGGCACAGACTCGAGCCAACTTGCACACAGATAAGCATCCTCCCGGCTCCTCTGAGGTATTTGAAGTAAATTGCTGAGCCTATAACACTAGCCTAAGGAAAGATGACTGGTTAGACCCAGAATCCAAGCCTCCTCACTTCGAACTCATAAACACAGGGTTTGTTCTGAAGCACAAAGCTTTCTTCAAGCATGTCCTCTATCCTATGGGTCATCAGGTCACCTCTACAGAGCAGTACACAGAAAGCTAATATTCAGAATCACTACTTAGCTTTGTCAAAACTCAATTACGTTCCATATATCGTACTTATTAAAACAGAAAATAAAAGATATTTCCTACCGCTTATGGTCTTTCAGATTGGTAAAGGTTTTCTTTCCTTTTTTTCTTTACAGAAAGAGGGAGAGAAAGAGACAGACAGAGCATGAGTGGGGGAGGGGCAGAGAGAGAAGGAGACGCAGAATCTGAAGCAGGCTCCAGGCTCTGAGTTTGACACACAGCCCAACATGGGGCTCAAAGTCACTGACTGCAAGATGATGACCTA
The DNA here is from genome assembly GCA_030068075.1 of Paguma larvata. NCBI lineage: Eukaryota > Metazoa > Chordata > Mammalia > Carnivora > Viverridae > Paguma > Paguma larvata. The sequence goes on from CM057825.1 coordinate 9,169,152, forward strand.
AGCTGAAGTCGGACGCTCAACAGACTGAGCCACCCAGGCATCCCTCTTTTTTATTTTTTAAGTGACAAAGCCTGATATTAATAAGGACAAGGAAGAATAAAAACGCTTAATAATCATTGAGAGAGGTGTGAATTTGTTTGGCAACACCTATCAAAAGGTCATTCATGCCTTTTGACCCAAACATTCCACTTATTAAGAATGTATCCTTTGGAGGGGCACCTGGGTGGCTCAGTTGGTTAAGTGTCCAAGTCTTGATTTTGTCTCAGGTCATGATCTCATGGTTCTTGAGTTTGAGTACCACATCGGGCTCTGCACTGACAGTGTGAAGCCTGCTTGGGATTCTCTATCTATCCGTCTCTTTCTGCCCCTCCCTGCCTCTCTCTCTTTCTCAAAATAAATAAATAAACTTAAAAAAAAAAAAAGAATTTATCCTTAGGAATTTGCCAGAAAATGTGTATAACATTTTTCATATGTTTGTCACAGGTTAATTGCAATAATGAAAAATCAGAACTGACCCAAGGATTTGATAGTTGGGAGTAATTAAATAATGATGGCACATTTAGATGATGGAATACTTTGCAGCCAATAAAATAGTATGTGAAAAAAATAACACAGAACAATGCTAACAATCTTGTTAAAAGGCTCACAAGTGTACACACCACTAATCCAAATATTGAAAGGAAAGTATTTATACATGCAGAAGGAAGGAACATCAGAGTGGCAGCAAACACAACAGTTTCACATGCCAGATGGAGCTTGAAGGAAGCGGAGCTAAGAGGTACCCCCAAAGATGTGTGAACCGATTGCTACCTATTACGATACTAGCTCATTAGCTCATTTTAGGTCGTATATTCATAAATAGCTGTTGTCACGCATTTAACTCTATTTTGAAAATGTTCAAGTCTATGAATTCCGTTTTAAGCGTCTCGTTCTTATTGACTGTGCATGTTTGGAAACGAACATGCAAGAAAAGCTGTAGAGGGGCTGGCACTGGTTTCTGCAAGACCGCGGAGATGTGGCTGGAATATGGGCTTCACGGGGCGCTCCCGGGGTCCCCCGAGTCTCCCGACTGCCTGTGAGCGGTTCCTGACTGTCGTATCTTCTGACCTCTCCTGGTCTACTTCTCGTCCTTGGCCTCATACCCACGCCGGAAGGACGGGCAGTCAGCCCCCTTAGGCGATATGCACCACGATTTGGTATCTTAGTAGAAAACACGTGGCCACTGGCAGAATTCTTTAATATTTCTATTTATGTTTAGCATATTTTTAGACTTCTTATATATTTCCAGTAAATCTTTGTAATAAACTTGAAAATTGAGCTTACATTGGTGTTGTTCAATTCTTATTTATTTATTTTGAGAGAGAGAGAGAGAGTAGGCAGAGGGGAACAGGGTAGAGAGACAGGGAGAGAGAGAACCCCAAGCAGGCTCTGCACTGTCAGCCCGTCATGATCTCATGAATTATGAGATTGTGACCTGAGCTGGAATCAAGGGTCGGACGCTCAACCGACAGAGCCACCCGCATGCCCCTGAGCTTACTCTGAAAAGAGAGGTCAAAGATTTCTCATTAGCCCCCTCGCGTCTCTCCTTCACCATTGACGAAGGCAAGATGATGAGGTATTTGTTGTTCCTTCTAGCGAAGGCCCTGAAACATTAGGTTCTTTCCCCTAGTTGGGACAGCAACGCGCGAGGCAGCCCTTTAAGAGACCCCAGAAAAAAAACGGGCCCAGCTGGGCATCTCAGCATCTGAGTATATTTGGACAATGCACGCCCCCGCCTTCCCCCAGGGGTGGGATTGTGCGCCACTCCCGCCACTACCCCGGCTGAAAAATCCTGCTAATGGTGAAAAAGCAGACTCTGTGATTACATGGGTCTGGGTTTAAACCCTGTTTTCTATCATATACTTTGGGCAAATGTCTTGTCTCTTTTGGCCTTGGCTTCCTCATCTCCAAAACAGAAATAATGGTGATGCCCCCTCACCAACTCTTGGATGGCATGAGAGAAATCCAAAGCGCCCAGCCCGATGCCAGATACGGAGCGTGCCCCATAGGGGTGGGTCCTTGCCTCTTTCTCCGTTCTCCTCTTGTTCACCTGCTGGTGGGTCCTTCACATCCATAACAACCAACTCAGCCACAAGTCCCAAATATCTTCTTTGTCATCAACTAGCTAACAATATTTGATCCTATACAGCGAAGTTTGCTTTCCTGATCATATTCTATAACAGACGTTTCTTTCAGTTTTTCACTCTGACCTGATGTTTGATTTTTTTTTAATCCTCAGTAATCATTACGAATTGCACGCCCTTTGCCGTAGTTCCTCAACAGCATGATTAAGAAGAGTCATCTATCTGTGATCTATCTAGTTAAAAAACAAGGTTACTTATACAGGTTTAGGGTGACTTGCCAGATACCACACAGTCGATGGGGGATTCCAAATCTTTCTAAGTGTCTAGGAAATAGTTTTGTAAGTTAGCACACGGCTGTTTCTGCTTTGTCTTGGAGACTATTGTTATTCTAACAGATCAAATTTCTCCCTGCTTTGGAAATCATGTATAATTAGGGGATTTCACAGAGCGGGGTTTGAGATACTGTGTCATAGAGGGCTGGGGAATCAGATCTGTTGTTAGGTGAAGAAGGATTTTGTTATCTGAACAGCCTGCTGAGAAATGGAGAAGTCAGGACTGCTAGGTAAACTCCGCATGTAACTTTATCTTTCGATACTACTCAAAAAGTCACAAAGCACTTGGTTTTCCAAAAGGTAGAAAGACGTTATTTTTTAAAGTGAATTATGATGATAATTTATTTTATTTCACTTTTTTAAACTAGACCATAATTTTGATATGTTTTTGGTGCAAATTTACAACCTCAGATATGTGTTCCTCTGTGTTTGGTTCAATGTGTCTAAACACAGCAAAACTTAGATTTACAATCATCCAAAATTTCACTCTGGGATGGTGGTAATTGTTAGTAATTAAAACCTTAGGAATAAAAGCAACGTTATTTAAAATGGAGAAGATGAGTCTGAGATCAAATTAAGAATGGAATAAACTGAAATTAATAATAAGGATTGCATTGAAATGGTTCTTTCCTTCAAGAATTCAGAAATGCAGTTGCCCTTGGAGACTCGAATTAGTAAATTTCAGGGGCGCCTGGGTTCAGCGCCAGATTTCAGCTCAGGTCATGATCTCGCATTTGTGGGTTGGAGCCCCCACGTCGGGCTCTGTGCTGACAGCTCAGAGCCTGGATCTTGCTTCTGATTTTGGGTCTCCCTCTCTCTCTGCCCCTCCCCCACTTGCCCTCTATCTGTCTTTCACAAAAATAAACATTAAGAAAAAATTATGTTTATTTTATTTTATTATTATTTATTTTAACATTTATTTATTTTTGAGACACAGAGAGACAGAGCATGAGTGGGGGAGGAGCAGAGGGAGAGGGAAACACAGAATCCAAGCAGGCTTCAGGCTCTGAGCTGTCAGCACAGAGCCCAACGGGGAGCTCGAACTCACAAACTGTGAGATCATGACCTGAGCCGATGTCAGACCCTTAACCAATGGAGCCGCCAGGTACCCCTAAAAATTATTTTTAATTAGTAAATTTCAAACATGATGGATGTGATTAGGAATTGATAGCAGTCCTCGTGGGTTGCCACACACCTGCCTAGATTTTCTAGACGAGCCATGATTTGTCCAGCAAACTCTCTTCTGCATAGCTTGTGCACAGAGTGTAGGCCTCATCTCTAGCTCCAGGAGGCAGGACATGATTGGTCTAAGTCATTTCTGGTAGTCCCTCCCCATATCCCACCAGTGATTGGTATGGGCATGAGCATGTGATAAAATTGTGGCCAATGAGACACCAGGGGAAGTCTGCAGAAGCTTCCAGAAGATTTTATCACTTATGAGGAGAAACACACCCCCCTTCGGGGCACCGACTGTTGTCTTTTGGTGTGATCGCTAGGGTTGCTGTAGCCATTTTGTGACCATGAGAGGAGCCAGGTTGCGAAGACAGCAGTCACCTGGAGGACACAGAAGCAGTAAGTTGTGGAGAGGAGGAGCCAGAGCATAGTCATTGTGTTGGGAACCTCTCTTCCTTAGGATGTGTTTATGTGAAATAATACCACATATCACAGGATCTAATACACTAGCCATTGTATGTCACAGCATTATTTTATGTGTCATCTAGAAAGAAGTAGCTCTGTCCAAAAAATCGAAGTACAATGTTTTCTTTTTTTTTATTTTTTTTTAACATTTATTTATTTTTGAGAGACATAGAGACAGAGTATGAGCAGGGGAAGGGCAGAGACAGAGGTAGACACAGAATCCGAAGCAGGCTCCAGGCTCTGAGCCATCAGCACAGAGCCCGACACGGGGCTTGAACTCACAGACCATGAGATCATGACCTGAGCCAAAGTCAGCCGCCCAACCAACTGAGCCACCCAGGCGCCCCAGTACAATGTTTTCTTAATCACTTATATTTATTGAAAGTCTCTTTTATTCTTCATTAGACATGTATTTTATTATGTTATTCTTAGCATTTTGAACGACTTCATTAATTTTGTAGATTATTTTGACACGGCATATGTACTTTGTTTTTTTTTTAATTTTTATTTTTATTCATTTTTTAAATGTTTATTTTTGAGACAGAGAGAGAGAGCACGCCTGCATATGAGCAGGGGAGAAGCAGAGAGTGAGGGAGAGAGAGAATCCCAAGCAGGCGTTGCACTGTCAGCACAGAGCCCCACGTGGGGCCCGATCTCACGAACTGGGAGATCATGACCTGAGCCAGAATCTAGAGTCGATCGCCTCACCGACTGAACCGCCCAGGAGTCCCTGTATTTTGTTAAATATAATAAAGTTATACTGCCCTTGTGTATACCTAAGAAAGGAAAATATAAGTGGAATAAACAAACGAACGTATTCCTGAAACTTTCCCGTATTCAGAGTCTGAGTCTTCTGGGTCACCCCGCGAATCAGAGTTTTCAACATTTGACTCAGAATACCGTCCTCTGTGACGCTGAGAACATGGCCATGACAGCAACAGTACTGAACTCCTCAGCCGGCTTTAGTTCTGTAGAACTGGCCTCCTGCTGATTTCTCCTTCGGGAGGGCTGTAAGCATCTCAGATTCGCCCCCACTTCTTCGTAGCTTCTGGATTTTCTTCCAAGCTGCAGCTCTCATGCTTGGGCTTCTGAGTTGTTTTCAGTTTCTGGCTGTTATGAATCAAGCATCTGTAAACATTTGTGCACTGTTTTTTTGCCCCTTTTGCTCCTTTTAAGTTGTTAACCATCTTCTATCCGTTAACGATTCTTTATAATAAATTGTCCCAGGTAAAATGACAATATGGTTTGTCTCCTCAGTCGTCCTTGCTTGAGGTCCCTGACATGAATCCTTTGTCATTCATTATGTAGGGCACTCAGTAAGAGCTTTTAATTTGGGGACACTTCATGTTTAGGACATTTTCTTATATGATGTTTCTCGGGAATTCCTTTTTTTTTTTAGATATTGGATGTCCTGGTCTAATTCTTTTATTTTTTCCCTGTTTTCCATCTCTTACTTTTGGTTCTTCTTCTCTAGGAGATTTTCTCAATTTTATCTTCCAACCCTTCTGTTGAGTGTTTCATTTTTTCCTATCATATTGTTTATTTTCTAAAAGCTTTTTAACTTTTCTGAATACTACTTTTTTATCGTGTGCTGTTCTTGTTTCGTGGATACAATACCTCTTCTTATCCTGCCGAGGACATTACTGATAAGTATTTTGTTCTGTCTGTGTGCACTGTCTTTACTTTTTCCAAAATTATATTTCCTGGATTTTGTCGTTTGGGGTGGTGTTGATGATTTGATTTGCCTTTTCTCAAAAGCCTGATAATTCTTAGTTGTCCATGTGTATTCAGGAGTGGGGTGCTAGGAAGCTGATCAGAAGTTCTGGCGTTTGAGCTTGTCCAGAGGAGGACTTCTTCATGGTCTCTGGAGGGGTAAGGAGCGATACCTCTGGCTAGGGGATCCTGACTATTAATACCTTTTGATCTCTTCACTTGGCCTGGTCTGATTCTCCAGAGAATAATTTTCTAGCTTTCTCCCTCCTGAGCCTTGGGAGGGTCTGAGTGAGTCTGCTAAATAAGTAGATTTTCATTTAATCTCTCGGCCATATTTAACACTGAGTCCCTTTGTCCCAGTGGCCTGGGGGCCTGAGGCCATGGTATCCCTCCTTACCCCTCCAGAGACCAAACTTCCAGTCTTCTTGGGAGTGATGCAAAACTGTTGCTGGTTGTGCAGAGGAGGGGAGGAGATGAAATGGTTCTAACCACATCTCAGACAGAATTCCAATCATTCCTACTGTTTCCAGGTCCTTCTTTACCCTCGCTTTCAAAAGAACCCATTTCTACCCATTCTTGAGTTTGGCTGCTCTGAGATTCTGGGGCACAAATCTGATGGCTTCTCAACTTGTCCACCACAAGCTTAACTTTTAGCTTTCATAGGGCTGTTAAATCAGTTGCCAGTAGGTCATCCGACTTCTAGCATGCAAAATTGTTGCCTTTCCTATTCTCTTTGTCTTTGTGGGTTTATGCTTTAGGAAAACTCTGTAATTGTCATTTTAGTGGTGTTGCCAGAGGGAGGGAAGGTACATAATATTTTTTTAACTAGAGGCTGTACTTAGTGTATTCTTTTATTTTTTAATTTTTTTTTAATGTTTATTCATTTTTGAGACAGAGAGAGACAGAGCATGAGTGGGGGAGAGTCAGAGAGAGAGGGAGACAGGCTCCAGGCTCTGAGCTGTCAGCACAGAGCCCGACGCGGGGCTCGAACTCACAGACCGCGAGATCACGACCTGAGCCGAAGTCAGACGCTCAACCGACTGAGCCACCCAGGCGCCCCTACTTAATGTATTCTTAAGATGTTTAAAATGCTATAGAGAATCTGATATACTGTGTTTCTTAATTTAATTTAAATACATAGGATCATGTAAATGATTGAGTTGGTAGTCAATATTTAAACTTAGGAATATCTATTAAGTTTATAATGATTTTAGGATATCTAAAAGTTTAAAAGAATTTGGTCTACATTTTTATGTTTGTTTCATTACAGTTTTTCTTTTCTTTTTTTTTTAATGTTTATTTATTTTTTAGAGAGACAGAGAGAGAGTGAGCTGGGGAGGGGCAGAGAGAGAGGGAGACACAGAACCCGAAGCAGGCTCCAGGCTCTGAGCTGTCAGCACAGAGCCCGACATGGGACTCGAACTCACAAACCCTGAGATCATGACCTGGGCTGAGGTCAGTTGCTCACCCGACTGAGCCCCCCAGGCACCCCTCATTACAGTTTTCAAACACTTGGTTTGATTTTGTTAGATTTGTAATTATGTCTCTTTAGAATTGAGAAATGCTTGAGAAAATCAAATACATTAAACCCGTGGTATAGTTTGAAATGCTTAAGACGATTTAATTAAGTTTGCAAATGGTATTTACATTTAAGAGAATTTAATTTTGTTAAATTTGTAAGTTCCATAGCTTTAATTAATAATTTCTAAGATAATCCTATTAAGTTTGTAAACAGTGCTTAGAAGTTTAAGAGATTATAATTTGTTGACTATAAGAAGCTCATTAAATGTTTATCAAAGGATAATGAAACTGAGTGTTTTTAATTTTCATTCATAATTACTTGAGTTATAATTGAATTTATTAGATTTGTATTTGAAAGTTTAAAGAAAAATAGATTTTAGGGATGCCTGGCTGGCTCTGTTTGGTGGAACTTGGGACTCTTGATCTCGGGGTTGTGAGTTCAAGCCCCATATTGGGTGTAGAGATTAAAAATAAATTTTGAAGAAAAATAGGTTCTTAATTTTTAGCTTTAATTGAATAGCAGTGATAAACACAAATAACTGTAATAAATTAGAATATTTGTATTAAATTATAAATTATAAATAATTACAAATACTTGTAAAACCGTTTCCTAAATAAGATTAAAAAGATTGATTTAGGAATTTGGGGACAACTGGGTGGCCATTTGGAAAAAAAAATTGATTTATACCTAACAACCAAGATAAACTCCAAACACATCAAAGATCTACATGCTAAAAATGAGACCATACAAGTATGAAAAGAAAAAATGGTAAATTTTTTTATAATCTCTCCAATTATGTTAAAAACCCAAAAGCCAGGAGTGCCTGGGTGGCTCAGTCAGTTAGGTGTCCGACTTCAGCTCAGGTCATGATCTCACAGCTCTTGGGTTCAAGCCCCGCGTCAGGCTCTGTGCTGACAGGTTTGAGCCTGGAGCCTGCTTTGGATTCTGTGTCTCCCTCTCTCTCTGCTCCTCCCCTGTTTGTGCTCTGTCTCTCTCCCTCTCAAAAATAAACATTAAAAAAAATTTTTTTAAATAAGAATAAAAATAAACCCAAGAGCCATAAAAGAGATTGATAAATTTGACTATATAAATATAGAAAACTTGGAAACATGGAAATATTTAAAGCAACTTTATTTGTAACAGCTTTAAGTTGGAAACAACCAAAATATCCATCATTTTATGATAAATAGACAAATACATCCATTTGACTAAATATTACTCAGCAATAAAAAGAATTGCTGATACGTGCGGTCACATGGTTGAATCTCAAAAGAATTACGCTAAGTGAAAGAATCCGGATATAGAAGGCTACAGACCGTCTGATCCCACTTAGGACATGTTGCAAACAGAAATCAGGTGAGTGGTTCTGATGGGATGGGGATGGGAGAGGGGATTGTGACCAAAAACGGACACGAGGGAAATCTTGGGTTGATGAAGATGCTCTCTATGTGTACTATGGTGCTGGTATTTCATTTGTCAAGCTCATGGAACCTAAACAGGGTGATTTTTACCATATTAAAAGCATATCTTGGGATGCCTGGGTGACTCAGTTGGTTAAGTGTCTGACTCTTGGTTTCGGCTCAGGTCATGATCTCACGATTTGTGGGTTCAAGCCCTGCATTGGGTTCTGCGCTGGCAGCACTGAAGCTCTTTGGAATTCTCTCTCTCTCTCTCTCTCTCACTCTGTCTTTGTCTACCCTTCCCCCCACTCACTCTGTCTCTCTCTAAATAAATAAATAAACTTAAAAATTAAAAAAAAAAAAGCATACCGGGGCGCCTGGGTGGCTCAGTCAGTTGAGCATCTGACTTTGGCTCAGGTCATGATCTCGCCATTCAGAGTTCGAGCCCCACATCAGGCTGTGTGCTGACAGCTCAGAGCCTGGAGCCTGCTTCAGATTCTGTGTCTCCCTCTCTCTCTGCCCCTCCCCCGCTCATGGTCTCTCTTTCTCTCTCTCTCTCTCTCTCTCTCTCTCAGGAATAAATAAACATTTTTTTTAAAAAAGCATACCTTGATAAGCCTGATTGTTTCCAAGTTTATTTATTTATTTATGTATTTAAGCAAACTCTACACCCGACATGAGGCTCAAATTCAGGACTCGAGATCAAGAGTCACACGTTGTTCAGACTGAGCCAGCCACAAGCTCCAAAATAAGCCCGATTTAAAAACAAACAAACAAACAAATAGAAAAGGATTAAAAGAAAAACGAAGACGGTGGCAGAACATCTGCAATTAAGACCGTGATGACAGACTGATCTCCCTAAAAGGTTTGTAGAAATAGAGAAAAGGCCAACAAACTAATTTTTAAAATGAGCAGGAGACAAGAAAACAAAGAGTTCACAGGAAAAATTTCACATGGTCCATGAACATATGAAAAGATGCTTCGTTTCACTCATAATAATAGGAAAGCATATTCAAATCACAGTGAGATACTGTTTCTCGTCTATCCAGCCTGGCAACATCCAAAAGACTGAAAATGCCTTCTGTCCACAAGAACGTGGGGAAACAAGTAGTCTCATCGTGGTAGGAGAGCTGTGGAGGGAAATCTAGCAAGTTCTAACAAAATTACAGAGGAAGAGAAGGATGATTTATTTAATAAAATAGTATAGACGTGATAAGCCATCCATCTAAAAGAAATAAATTTAAACCCCTACCTCCAACTGCATTCAAAATTCAAATCTAGAAGAACTAATAGAAAAAACATAAAAAGTAATACTGTAAACTTTTAGAAAAAATGTAGCACTTTAAAAATAATTTTAAAATATCATTTTCTGATCGCGTGGGTGGTTCAGTCATTTAAGCGTCCAACTTCGGCTCAGGTCACGATCTCACAGTTCATAGGTTTGAGTCCCGCATCTGGCTCTGTGCTGACAGCTCAGAGCCTGGAGCCTGCTTAGGATTCTCTGTCTCCCTCTCTCTGCCTCTCCTACTCAAGCTCTGTCTCTCTCTCTCTCAAAAAGATAAGTAAACATTAAAAATTTAAAAATATATACCGTTTTTATTTCAGAAAATGGCACAGGGACCAGGGATAGTATCACATTGAGCATGATTATGCATGTTTTTTATTATTATTTATTATTGAAGTGCAGTTGACATCCAATGTTATATTAGATTTAGGTGCAAAATACAGCACGATTATATATGTTAAGCAATGCTCACCAAGTGTTGTTACCATCTGTCACCATACAACGTTATTTCCATATTATTGACTGGCTCCTCATACAGTACTTTTCATCTCTGGGACTCATTTATTTTAATACTGGAAGTATTTTTCTTTTTTTTTTAAATATTTTTTAAGTTTATTTATTTATTTAGAAAGAGAGGAAGATACCGCGAATGGGGGAGGGGCAAAGAGAGAAACAGAGGGGGAATCCCAAGCAGGCTCCACACTGTCGGCACAGAGTCCGACGCCAGGCTCGAACCCCCGAAAACCTTGAGCCAAAATCAAGAGTCAGATACTTAACCGACTGAGCCACTGAAGTGCCCCAATACTGGAAGGTTTTTTTTTAACCTCTTACTTCCCTTCACCTGTTTCACTTATCCCTTCGCCCTCCTCCCCTCTGGCAACCACCAGTTTGTTCTCCGAATTTAATTAATTAATTAATCAATTTATTTATTTAATTATTTTTTAAATGTTAATTAATTTATTTTTGAGAGAGAGAGAGAGAGAGAGAGAGAGAGAGAGAGAGACCGTGAGCAGGGGGAGGGGCAGAGAAAGAGGGAGACACAGAACCTGAAGCAGGCTCCAGGCTCTGAGCTTCAGCACAGAGCCCGATGCGGGGCTCGAACTCAAGAACTGCGAGATCATGACCTGAGCCAAAGTTGGATGCTTAACCAACTGAGCCACCCAGGCGCCCCTGGAATTTATTTTTTGATTATACATGTTTTTAATATCATCCTTATTCTCACGCTGAAATCTTGGAATCGGAATTCCAGATTCTGACTGATTGGAAGCTGTTATTTCAACTTGATAATTCACTAGAGAGGTTGTAGCTCTTTGTTTCGTTTCCTCCTCTTAAATTTTGAGACCCAGAAATGCAACTTTAAGCAATATTCTTTATCGAAAAAACATTCTATTACAATAAAGCAAACTGGAGGTCCTACAGAATTCACGACGCCTGTAATTTTCTCCTTACCATGCATAAAAACGTGGGCATTTATACCCCAGACACTATATGACATTAGGAAGATCTTCCGAAAGCAAAACTTCCACAGGACTTTGCACAAAGGTAGCAGGATATGTAAGAAAGCTACGTATACTCATGATAAAAATCTTTCCGAAAGAAAACAGGGGCAAAATTCCACATATTTATGATGCAGGAGAAAAAAGTCATAGAAGCAACAAGAGGCTAGGGAGCCTGGCTGGCTCGGTCAGTCGGTAGAGCAGGTGACTCTTGATCTCGAGGTCTTGAGTTCAAACCCCACGTTGGTCTTAGAAATTACTTAAGGAAATTAAAAAAAAAAAAAGCAGCAATAAGAGGATATAACATACGTCACACCAAAGTGGACTCGTGACAGACACAGTCATTGCCTGACTGGTCCCACATTGTGAAGGCACAAAGCGGGGTTCCGGGGGGTTCAAGCAGCTGCTTTGGACCCAGAGGGACAGTCCGGTGCTGGCACTTAGTGCCAGGGTGACCTCGGGCAGGTCTCATAGTCTCTGCCTGCTTGCTCGTATCAATCACAACTTCCGGGAGCATTAAAATGAAATGATACATGGAAGCGTGCTTAGCAGAGCACCAGATACGGTTTTATTTTTCTAGTCTATAAAATTATCACTGGAATTCGTTTCCATAAGAGGTTAAAAATACAGACGCGGCTCCGCAGGTTTAGAAGCAGCACAGATCCGCTCTTGCAGCTGGAGTTGGAGGACTTGATGGAACTCACGATTTTCTCAGGCTGGAGGTGGTGGGCCCGTTCCCAAGTGCAGAAAGACAGTGTGAGTCAGGGCCACGCCGGTCAGTGCTAACACACACTTTGCAGAGGCCTGACCCCAAAGCACTAAGTGTGTCTGCCAGATGGGCGTGCTAAAAATCTCAAAGAAATTCAAAGTACTCTATAAACAGTAAGATCAAACCAAAACCAAAACCAAAACAAAAACAAAAACAAAAAAAACACACAAGTCTGAATACAGCTGCAATTGCTTTTTTTTCATTTTTACTTTTTTTTTTGTTTATTTATTTTTGAGACATAGAGGCACAGCGTGAACAGGGGAAGGGCAGAGAGAGGGGGAGACACAGAATCGGAAGCAGGCTCCAGGCTCTGATGAGCCATCAGCACAGGAGGCCGACGCAGGGCTCGAACCCACAGACCGAGAGACCATGACCTGAGCCGAAGTCGGCCGCCCAACCGACTGAGCCACTCAGGCGCCCCTCATTTTTACTTTTGTATTAGCACAACATTATCTTTTGGAACGATGCCCAGAAGAAAGAATACGATCTAGAACCCACTCTCTCAAACCTCCCCAGACAAGGGCAGGAAAAGTGACCAAGCAGGTAGAAGGCCCGGCTCTTTCCACTTCACGGAGCCCGTCTTGGGATGTACACGCCTCTGGCTCACAACTTGCTTTCTTTCATAAAATTACTATTTACAGCTTGCAGGTGTTTTTGCTTTTGCTTCTGGTAACAAAATAGTAATCCACTGGTAGAAAACTTATTGTAAAAAATTTCCCTGAGTTTCTTGGAGGTCTAGTTAGTGAGCAGTAGCTCGACACGCGCCTAATTCCCGGGCAGGGACTGAGGGAACAGTATCCCAGAGAAACTGACGGTTTCTCTCCGTCTGATATTTACTATCAGAAATACAGTCTCTCTGTCTCTCTCTCAACTCTCTGTCCTCAGCAGCTGCTGGCTGTATTTCCTCTTGTTCCTCTCCCATTCTGTATTCCTGCTTCTGCAAACGTGTCCCCAGGTAGAGTGCAGCCACTCGGGAAGGGGCCACTTCCTGGTTTCACTTGTGTGCCCCCTCACGGGCTCTCTCCACGAACCGTGGTGTGAGATCATGACCTGAGCTGAAATCGAGAGTCAGGCGCTTAACTGACTGAGCCTCTCAGGTGTCCCATGACTGACATCCTTGTAAGAAGAGGAAGAGACACTGGGGATGGACACTTTCAGAAGAAGGGCCCCATGGGGCCACAGCGAGAAGGTGGCCATCTGCAACCCCAGGAGAGAGGGCTCAGGAGAAGCCAAACCCCTTGATCTTAGACTTCCACCCTTCAGAACTGTGAGAAAATACATTTCTGTCGTTCAAGTCACCCGACCTGTGGTATTTTGTTAAGGCGGCCCTAGCGGACTAATACAACGATTATGATAAAACAGTAACAGAGGTTTTCAAGGGGCCACCACGAGTCATGTGCAGTGTGCTTTGGACTTAATCCTATTTAACCTTTACAACAGGGAGGTTAGCGTCGGACGTTTTACAGATGAAAAACTGGCTCTAACTCATTCGCTACTCAGTGGGATTTGAGTCTAGGTCTGCCTGGCCCCAAAGCCTCTAAATCTGTTCAACATCTTGCCTTATCGGAATGATGAAAAAAGCCTTAACTTTTCAATGTCCTGTGATATGCAAGGAAGCAGTGGGGTTTACAGACCTGAAGGTGTTAATCCTCAAATCATTAATACTTGGCATTGGATGGGTCTTTCACTTACTTCGGGTGGGGGGTGTGACTGATGTGCTGAGATGTCATAGCATTTCATTCCCTCCACAGGCCACAAGCACATAGGGCATTGCGTTGTTCTGGCAAAGGTGACAGAGCCCTGTGCCCGGGGCACATTCTATGGGCTATGGGGGAAGTAAGCAGAACAAGAAAATATATTTCATAGTGTGTTCGAACAATTGGGAAATGCTGTGAAGAAAAACAAACTGGGAAAGCCAGACAAGAAGTACTGAGCAGAGGATGGGGGTTCCATTTTAAATAGGGTGACTGGAGCAGGTGTCCTTTGAGTCCTTCCAAAGCCAGATGGTGAGACACAGGAGCCAGTAAACTCCTTTGCTTCTCACCCCACATGCCCCATGCAGCCCTTCCCAACATGCGGCTGGTAAGCAAATCCCTTTCTAGCAACCCGCCCTAAAGCTGAGTTGCTCACTGGAGACCAATTGTCCCCGTACCGCATCGCATAACCCCAGGATGACATCGAACAGGCTTTCCTGCTAAATTGCAGATTGTAAGAGAGAAGAAGAGCAAATAAGCAATCACGGACACGTTCTTCAAGTGCTTCGATGTTTACTCATGTATTTGTTTTCATGTCTGTACGCTTTCTAACTGCCAGCCCCTTAGAAGATCTGGTTTGGAGCCCGGTACATCTTTCTCCTGGAAGATGCTAGCAAATGCAATGAGAAATTGGCCTCTGTATGATCATCAGCCCGTCTCCCTGGCCAGTATCATTTCTCACCGCCGCCCCAGCGAGTGGTGCACAAGTGCCATGTTTGGATTATACCGCCGTGCATTTGCATAGGCACGTCCAGTGCCTAGAGTGTCCTCCCCTACCTTGTCCTCCTGGAAAACTCATTCTTCACGACTCCGTTCAAGTCACTTTCTTTGCATCATTATCTGTCAGTAAAAGATCTTATTGGCCATTCAAATGACTGGCTGGGTTAACAAATGTTCTCTGTTCTCTCTGGAAACACTCAGCAGATGACCAAACTTCCAAAGTGATGCGAATCAGTCTTCGAAAGGGTCTGTGGCGATGGCCACAGATCCACTCACTCGAGTCAATACATTTATCGATCAAATAAATATTTACTGTGCCCCTCCTCCGTGCGACACAGTGAGCCGGCCAACTGCTTGTGCATGGAAGAAGGCGGTATAAAAAATAACTAAGGGGCGCCTGGGTGGCTCAGTCGGTTGAGCAGCCGACTTCAGCTCAAGTCATGATCTCGCAGTCTGTGAGTTCGAGCCCCGCGTCCGGCTCTGTGCTGACAGCTCGGAGCCTGGAGCCTGCTTCGGATTCTGTGTCTCCCTCTCTCTGCCTCCCCTGCTTGCTCTCTGTCTCTCTCTCAAAAATAATAAACATTAAAAAAAATTTTTTTAATAACTAAGTCTTATTGAAGAAGATCATATCTGTAGAGTCAGACTATACACAAAGCAATATAAACAATTATTTATGTGACTCATAAAATGAATATATGGCTTTAATTACTTAGAATCTATATTGTTACGATAACGTAGTAAATAGAACACTCACTGCCTTACTCCACGTATGCAATAAATACATTTTTTTCTAGAAGTGAACATTATTTTACTTTTGTGTAGGTAATAAATATACGTGGTAAAATGAACCGGGTAAAGAGGAAGAAGTACCTCTCTCCATCCCAACCTCAAGAGAACATGTTTCCCAAATCTAATTTCAGTCCCTCTGGCACCTCCTTCCACTCTACTGAGGCTGAGTCCAAGTTTCTGCGGAGTGGTGAGTCCTCTGTGTCTTGTAGAAGCCAGCAGCAGGTGAGCTGCCCCCTATCCCATCAGTTCTGGGGTTAACATGGAATAGGCCGCAGGTAAGGGCTACAGCAATCTCCTCTTGGTCCCCTTTCGGCAATACTTCCCCGCCACTGGTGGCCTGCAGAAGGAGGTGCCTTATGCCTCCCCAGAGTCCTGCAGGAGACAAAGGGTGACCACCTTCTGCGGCCACCTGCTGGGGTAGGAGGGCACCTGAGATCCCTTAGCAGACTCCTAGTCGCCTGCCTCACCTGGTCGGGGGAAGGGCAAAGGTCTGCTCAGCTCTGGGAACTTCAACCTACCTGGGGAGTCCCCTGGGGTTTTGGCCTTCAGCCCCAAACCACCTTGGGTGAGAAAATGGCCAACGGTATCTTCAGGTGAACCAGCAGATCTAACTCCTCTTTCCCTCCTCTGTGAACCTCTCTACCCTCTGCAATCTGGAAGGTTTTCTCGGCCAGAGAAGAGGGAGAGGAGCCATCTGACATTCTGTCAACAGTGCCAAAACTTTTAGGCGCCCAACCCCCACCCAGTTTGGGCTTTTGAAATTTAAAATCCTGAGTCCTTGCATCTCAAAGCCTGATCTGGGAAACTCCCCGAAGGCACTGAATGAAGCTGATTTAAGGGAGGAGAGCAGATCTTGAAGGGAAAACACGATAGGAAAATTCAAGAGTCCTCAATCAAATTTCAAGTTTTGTGTGGCCTACGGTCTGGTGTGATAGCATAACCTTTCAAATGTATAATTTAAAATAAAGTAATGCCTAAAAATATTTATATTGGGTACAGTAGTTGAAATGACTTATGAAATGATCTCACAGGGAGAAAAAACATTTTCTTGAAGGAGTTTAAATGAAACACAGCCGACTCAAAAACTTCTTTTGCCGAGTTACATTAATGACCACAAATGCAAAATTTGGCCAGTTTTCTTGTCACTATATACATGTTTCCGTTCTCAGGTTTAACAGCTGGCCAACCAACCCACGGTCCTTTCTGTTTAAGCTAAACTGGAATCTGAGCAAAAATTATTTGTAAGCATCCGACAAGCTACACAGTCTAGATTTTTCTGGTTCCATTCCTTGACTTTTGACCTCGGACAGAATCCACCTTATCTCCTGTGAAGAAGAAAATCACAGGTCCAAAATGGAGTCACTTAGGCCAAGCCAAGTCACCAAACAGAACTTACTACTTAACCTAATTGCAGTTTCACCATTCCCCCCCCCCCCAACATGTGCCCTTAACCAGTCAGGTATTTTCTGGCCGGCACAAATGACGTAACTTGTCACATGGGCTTTCCCCATTCTCCTCTCCAGAGAAGGATGAGATAATCCATCAAACAAGACTCCCGGCTCTCCCCCTAGGGAAGGTGACCTTGCCTGAAATAATCCTTTCTTTTATTTTGCTAATTGTCTTGCCCCATTTCTGCTGGTAAAATCCTTCCATTTGTATAGCTCCTTGGACCTCTTCTTTACTTGCAAGGTGGGATGCTGCCTCATGCATGAATTGATTAGTAAAGTCTATCAGATCTTTGAAATTTACTCAGCTGAATTTTTGTTATTTAACACCCCCCCCCCCCCCCCCCCCCCCCCCCCCGTCTTTCCCTCCTTCTCTCTCCTGCAGGCTCAGCCCTTGACTTTTTATTTGGGCTGTGATTTTTATGCCAGCTGTAGGTCTCACTGTTCTGGTCTACTCCCCTGGGCCAGTCCTCCAGCTCCATGCTAAGATTCTTTCTTCGCGAGACCAAGTAATGTAAATTTTCCTCCAGTTGGCTGCCGTCCAGCCTATCTCCCGTTCTTCAGACCAGCCTTTTCCAACAGTAGCCTATGCATTACCTCTAATTCCTCATGCTGTCACTCTTCGGCCCACTACAGCCTGGCTCTGTACTGCTGCGGGGACACTGCTTAAGTCAGTAGTGATCTCTTTAGTGGTTTAATTGTGAAACTCTCATTCATTTGTTCAACAAATATTTATTGTCAGCCATGCACCATGCATGGTTCTGCGCGCTAGGGATACAGCAGAGTATGAAGGGGAGAGGGAGAGAGACCATATAGATTTGCTTATTTCTTTCCCCGACTTCAGTGATACACCAATCCTAGTACACAAACTTATAAGACGAGAAATCTAAGAGAGCCTGTACTTCTTCATTCTCCATTCAATTGGTTACCAAGTCTCAATTCGACTCCTAAATCGTTCTCTCAATCCACCCTTTCTCTGTATTCCCACTACTTGCCTTAGTTTGGGCATGACAGAAATATTTACACACAGAAATTGGCACTTGCCACAAATCAGGGCTTTTCTTCCCCTGGAGAGTTAGTTGTAAAACATTTTCCAGCGTGGTACTGATGAAGTACCTTAAATGTTTTGCCCTTGGGCAAGTACAGAGGTTTTCCGGTCTCCACCCCCTTCCTCCCCCGGCTCTCCTCCCAGAAGTAATCATTCATACGTCTGCTGCTAGAATGCCGCTTCTAAGCTCCTAAGACATCAACGTGATGGGGTCAGTCCTCTGCCTGAAACTCTTCCAGAGGTTCCCATCCCTCTCAAGGAATTGGCGTTGTATATAAAACATTCCTGACCTGGCCCTTCTTATCTCTCGAGCCTATGCCTGAGATTACATTGTAGTCTACCTACATAACCAGTTCATGTACTCGTTCCCTACTCTTCTTGTGCTTTTGTACAGACTGTTCCTTCTGCCTGGGATACCTGGCTAATTCCCAGGCATCTCACAAGACTGTTAAGGCAGGACATTCTGAGCTCCCTTTTCAAGCTCAGGCTGGTTAGATGCCTCTCTGTGTGCTTACAGGATCCTTTGCAGAAGTCCATCGCAGCACATAAACCACTGCACAGAGTCAGTCTCCTACTTGTCGAGTTCTTGGTTAGCCTCGTGTGGGACTGGGACCTTCCCTCCAATTCTGGAGGACAGGGCTCTCTGTAGGTTCTTCTTTAGCTTTTTCCTTATCTTACTGGTAGACTACACAGTCTTTCTGGATGACCGATCCATCCCTGACTTCTTCCCTGGCTTTCTGCCATCTGTGTGCTAATGATTCACCATTTCTATCTCCAGTCCAGATCTCTTGGCCTAAAGAGCATCTCTACCTGGATATGCTACCTTAATATATTTAAAACAGAATTCAATATCTTCTCCAAGCCTCGTCTTCCTGGATTCTTGTGTCAGTGAATGGCATTACTAGGGTTCCACAAACTCCAGCCAATAGGCCAAATATGCCCATAGCTTAAGCAAGAATGGTTCCTACATTTTTAAAAAAGAAAAAACAGGGGCACCTGGGTGGCTCAGTCGGTTAAGTGACCGACTTCAGCTCAGGTCATGATCTCACGGTCCGTGAGTTCAAGCCCCGCATCGGGCTCTGTACTGATGGCTTGGAGCCTGGAATCTGCTTCAGATTCTGTGTCTGCCTCTCTCTCTGACTCTACCCTGCTCACACTCTGTCTCTCAAAAATAAATAAACGTTAAAAAAATCTAAAAAAAAAAAAAAGAAAAAACAAAATACAAAAAAGAATACACTATACACACCATATGTGGCCTACGGTGCCTAAAATATTTCCTATCTGGCCCTGTATAAAGTTTGCCAACTTATGGGTATTACCATTTGTCAAAGAACCTGGGAAGCAATAACAACACTAATTAATTAATAGCAATAATTAGGAAAAATTGAGTTTACCTTATTGAAACATCGGATACTGGTCATATTTCACTTCATTCTCATATCAACCTATAACTGTTAGGATGCTTTTGGCTACATTCAACAGAAAACCCTGAGTAGCAGGCTGAAATGGAGTCTAGAGAGAGGGAAGGCTCAAGCACAGCGTGATCAGTAGTTCGATTATGTCGTCAGGGACCTAGGTTTTCCCATTGTTCTGCTTTCTCGAGCTCAGGCCATACTGGCTTTAGCTAAAGTCTGGTTCCCGTATGGTCACGACTTGGCTGTCAGTGGCAGTTGGGGCTACATGTGTTCTCATTAACATCTGCTGAGAGAGAGAAAAACACCCTCAACCATGGACTATGAGGACGTCTGTATGACCGAGCCAAACAGGACAACATGCCCACCCCACCGTCTGCTGTATAGCTTTCTCTCTTCCCCTAGACCCAAACAGTAACCAAGTCTTCAAAATTTTTTTTGACCCCCCCTAAATATCTAATTCATTTCTATTCTTCACAACTGCATCCACCGGTCTGTAACATCTGCCTTGAAAGCGCATTATATGAATGAATGAAGAAACTTCATTCATGTATCAGGTTTTTCATTTTACAGTTGGGGAACGTGAGATTCAGAGGGTCAAGCTCACACGGTTAACAAGATCTAATGTAGGTTGGTCTGACAGGGAAGCTCACGTTACTTCAGTGATACCAGTCTCCTTCCTCCTGTTTCATCATCTTCTCCTTTTCCATTGGCTCCTTCCTTCCTCTTAGCCTTAAACATGTTCAAACTTCTCCTTTCTAACGACCATATAATCCTTTGGTCATCCTTTCCCTACAGTTTGAGACTTCTCTGATCCTTCCCTTTATAAACAGTTTTCTTGAAAAAACTGTCCACTTGCCTTGTCTTTATTTCCTCATTCTTCGTTCACACCTGTCATGCCACTTAATTCATCTTGCAAATATTACCAAGTCCTACCAACTCTATATCAAAGGGCCCACCCGGCTTTATTTTACTATACTCTGCAGCATTTGATTCCTTCCCTTGATTCCTCCTCTTCCCAGAATCCTCCCATATTTCTAAGGCTCAGTCCTCCAAGGAGTCCTTGCCTTGTAATGTCTCCCTGTCTTTGCACAGGAGGGCCGTGAATCCCCTCTTCACATCCCAGAAGGAATTTCTATGGCTCCAATTCTACCCAAGCTTCCTGGATAGCCCAGTAGCTACCTGAACTATCACTCTTTTGTTTATCTTTTGTGACTGCCACTACCCTGCAAAACAGTCTCCAAGTCATGGCTGGAGATTCTGTTTTAGTCTACAGAGTACCCTTGGTGAAAGACACAGAGTTGACACCAATGAGTGCTTGTTGAATGAATTACTGAATAAATTAATCCATTGATTTATCCAACAGCATGCAGCCAGTAAATGTGGGAAATCAAATCAAGAGCGGTCAGAGGGATACCTGGGTGGCTCAGTCAGTTGAGCGTCCTACTTGGGCTCAGGTCATGATCTCACAGTTTGTGGGTTCGAGCCCCGCGTCGGGCTCTGTGCTGACAACTCGGAGCCTGGAGCCTACTTCGGATTCTGTCTCCCTCTCTCTCTGCTCTTCCCCCACTCATGCTCTGTCTCTCAAAAATTAAATAAACATTAAAAAAAAAAAAAAAAAAGAACAGTCAGAGATTTTTCCAGTAGACTATACTGTTGAAAATGACAATACGTTTTTAGGTTTTAGAAGTCATCGTTGGAGCATCGGATGGCTCAATCTGTTAAGTGTTAGACTCTTGATTTCAGCTCAGGTCATGATCTCAAGGTTTGTGAATTTGAGCCCCAGTGACAACATAGAGCTGCTTGAGATTCTCTCCCTTTGCCCCTCCCTCACTCATGCACTCTCATTCTCTCATACTAAATAAATAAGCGTTAAAAAAAAAAAAAAGAATATATAAAAATGAAGTCATTGTGAACTAACTAGAATTTAAATAAAAATTTGAGGGGCACCTGGGTGGCTCAGTCGGTTAAGCATCCGACTTCAGCTCAGGTCATGATCTCATGGTTCATGGGTTCAAGTCCCGCTTTGGGCTCTGTGCTGCCAGCTCAGAGGCTGGAGCCTGCTTCGGATTCTGTGTCTCCCTCTCTCTCCGCTCCTCCCCCACTTGTGCTGTATCTCTCTGTCAAAAATAAATAAAAACATT
Source organism: Paguma larvata (assembly GCA_030068075.1). Taxonomy (NCBI): domain Eukaryota; kingdom Metazoa; phylum Chordata; class Mammalia; order Carnivora; family Viverridae; genus Paguma; species Paguma larvata. The sequence continues at coordinate 9,190,742 of CM057825.1, forward strand.
AAAAAAGATAATTTAAAAAATAAAAATTGGAAAAGAAAAAAATTTACTTTTAATTTTTAAAACAGATGAAATATATGTTGTGATCAAAACAAGGTTGGAAATAAATAGAACAAAATTTAAAAAACGAAGTCCTTAGTATGTAGAACAGAAGCTGCATAAAGCTATGTACACTGGAAGATACAAAATTCAAGTAATACTACGTTGTAATTTATATTCATAGATTTATATTCATGAACATTTGTATATACGTTAATTTGTTTCTACTTAAACATACCTTCGTGTGTACACTCATTCATGTATGTATTTCACTTAAAAGTCGGAAAGAATAAACTAGAGATACCAAGCAATCTAAATCTAAACTGAGAAATCCTTATTATTATGAAAATACCAGAAAAGCACCGTTGGGCAAATGGGCAGACTATTTTCTGTTAAGTAAAATTAAGTACTTTAATCATATTTAAGCATATTAAACAATTGAAAAATTAAGACTGCGATCCAGCCGCATCTTATGATTTTATGGTCTGCCAGGGCTAAACGAAGGTGGGGGGTGCCAAATAATGGCTGCCTGCTGCTTTTCTTCGTTTTGGAAATGCACAGTAAGGGCGCGGACTAGGGAACTCAACGTGAGGAAAGTGGAGAAGGAATTCTCCTGCAGTGTTACATAAATGGCCATAAAAGAGAAAAAGATTAAACTCCACGAAAGGCCTAAAGTTTTCGCAGACCGGGTTTCAGACTACTTCCAGTCAAACTGGCAGGCAATCTCTCAAATTAAAAAAAAAAAAAAAAAAAAAAAAAGGAGGGGTACCAGAGTGGCTCAGTCGGTTAAGCATCTGACCCTTGGTTTCGACTCAGGTCATGACCTCACGGCTTCATGGGTTCGAGCCCCCGTTGGGATCTGTGCTGGCAGCAGGGAGCCTGCTTGGGATTCTCTCTTTCTCCCCTCTCTCTCTCTGCCCCTCCCCCTCACTTGTGCGGGTTCTGTCTCTCACAAGATAAATAAATAAACTTAAAACAACAAAAAAAGAAAGTTATGTTTTAGAATTTTAAAATTGGGAAACACTACAGTGAACAGGTCTTTCAATAAATAGATTAAAAGTAGCCTTACCTCTTAGGGGTGCTCTGCTATTTTATTTCCATTTTACTGCTATGAACTGTATAAGCACATTGCATTCCTTTGTAAATGAATTAAAATTTTTGTAACAAAAATAAAATGAAATGAAACATAAAATATAATCAATAATCTGATGTTAGGGTGGGGAGAAAAATTGCACAGAGTTACTCTGGGGTAGGAGCCCATCTTTAAAAACTCAAAACCTGGGGCGCCTGGGTGATTCAGTTGGTTGTGCATCCAATTCTTGACTTTTGGCTTGGGTTATGATCCCAGGGTCACGGGATCAAGCCCTGTGTCAGGTTCCATGCTGGGTATGGGGCCTGTTTAAGGTTCTCTTTCTCCTTCTGCCCCTTTCCCCCCACTTGCTCTTGTTCTCTAAAAAAAAAAAAAAAAAATTGGGGTGGTGCCTGGGTAGCTCATACGGTTAAGCGTCCAATTTGGGCTCAGGTCATGGGTTCACACCTCATGGGTTCAAGCCCTGCACCTGGCTCTGTGCTGACAGCTCAGAGGCTGGAGCCTGCTTCGGATTCTGTGTCTCCCTCTCTCTCTGCCCCTCCCCTGTTCACACACACACACACACACACACTCTCTCTCTCTCTCAAAAATAAACAAGCATTAAAAAAAAAAAAATCCATGAAAGAAAATAAATAAAAACTCAAAACTTCAGGGACACCCGGCTGGCTCAGTCAGTAGAGCATGTGACTCTTGATCTCAGGGTAGTGAGTTCAAGCCCCACGGTGGGCATGGAGCCCTGCTTAAAACAAACAAACAAACAAAATCTTCAAAACTTCAATGACATTATACGTGTTCTTATACTGTATGCATAAATGAATATCTTGCTAGATTTACTAAACATTACTGTGGATATATTTCTAATGAAAAATAAAAATGAGGTATCTTGAATGACTGAAGTCTACCCTGCAACCATAAATGTATTTCCTTTCCCCATCTCAACTCCTCAGATCTATAAAAAGTAAAATGGAAGAAGAGAAATATGTTCTCCATTAAGGTAATTATCTAAGGTACAATTATTTTTTTCAGGAGAAAGCTTAAAAATCTGCCAGTTAGGATGTCTCCACCTACTGTAGGCTAACCATGAAAAGGTGAGTCAGTTTTCCTGGACCGTGTTTTCATTTATCTGGCTTTTAGCAACAATGGCCGCACCTCTTCCTGAACAGTTTGCTGGCCATGATTCCCCACAGTGCTTTCTTAATGGTATTAATTTTTTATTTTAATTTTTTTTTTTTTTAGCGTTTATTTATTTTTGAGAGACACAGAGACAGCGCATGAGCAGGGGAAGGGCAGAGAGAGAGGGAGACACAGAAACCGAAGCAGGCTCCAGGCTCTGATGAGCCATCAGCACAGAGCCCGACGCGGGGCTCGAATTCACAGACCGTGAGATCATGACCTGAGCTGAAGTTGGCCGCTCAACCAACTGAGCCACCCAGGTGCCCCATTTGATATTAATTTTTTAAAGAGAACATTTTAAAACATCAAAAAGCCTTTACAGTTTTTATACCAGTGATAAGACTGATAGTAGACAGTTCAAATAATAATACAAAGCACAAGAGGGGTGCCTGGCTGGCTCAGTCAGTAAAGCATGCAACTCTTAATCTCAGAGTCGTAGGTTCAAGCCCCACACCAGACATGGAGCCTACTTTAAAAAAAAAAAAAGTCACTCAATAATACAAAGCATGGGGAAAAGTTAAAAACAAACCAAAATCTAAAATCCCATTTCCAGGCATTAAGTGTATCTTACATTCTCCAAACATTACTCAGACTCTACAAACATTTGCAGAAGGATTTGTGTGTGTGTGCGTGTGTGTATATATATTAGTTTTACATAATTGGGATAATAGTTAACATGCTCATTTGTGAACTCTTCTTTTACTCTATGTCAGAGACATGTATCCCTGTGATGTCTAAATAAAGCATCATCATTTTTAGTGGTTTCACAGTGCTTCCTTATACAGAAGTATACATACTCTACTTAACCAATTTTCTATTGAAGGACTTTCCATTTGCCCCACCTTACTTTTTGGTTATTATAAAAACAACGCTGTGATGAATATCCAAATTATGTGTCATTTCAAATGTGTATAATTATCTCCTAGAGGTAAATTCCCTGAGGTGGAGTCGTAGGGTAAAGGACACAACACTACTTGACGAAATATTGCCAAACTGCCCTTGGGAAGCAGATCGGTCTGGATTAGGTTCCGTTGACTTCGAAAGAACACCCAACAAGATGGCTTACGTGAGACAGAAGGTTATGCAGGAGAGGAGGCAGTCCATGACCCCGGAGACCAGGCACCCTTCATTTTGGTGCTCCGCCATCTTCAGAAGATGGTTTCTTCAGCATGATGTGAGGTGGCTGCTTAAATTCTAGCATTGACTCTGCACTCCAGCCAGCAGGAAAGAGGAAGGGACAAAAAGGGTCTCTCCTGTGAAGTCAAACTCCCCACTTCTGGCAACATCTATTGGCCAGAATTTGGTCAAATGGCTACACCTAGCTGCAGGGAAGACTGGGAACTATAGTCTCTTTTTCTTGGATGCCCTTATGTGTAGTTGAAAGTCAGGTGTTCTGACAAGGGAGGACAAGGGAAAATGGGTATTGGGGACAGCCAAGAGTTTCTGCCCCAGGAAGGATGTGCCAACTTATGTCCTTGTCAATATCACACAAGAGGTGTCCTTTCCCAAGTCTTTACCAACCCTGTTATCCAACCATTCCCACTGCCAACGCATTTTGTTACTTACAAGGAAAAATATTTAGCCTATTCTCAAATAGCCTATTTTAGTTCATACCACTAATATCAGTGATGTATGCCAACCTCTGCAAAAGTACAAAGAACATGCAAATGTAGGGAAGTAACCGTTACTCTGCCTTGACTTGCGCTTCAGTGTGAAAGCTCTGTCCTTAGTTGACTTCTCTCCTCCCTCCAGGTTGTCTCATCCTTAGCTTTAATGCTGCTGAGTCAAAATCCATACTTTCACTCCTAATCTCCAGAGTCTTAGTAAATTAGCCAGCTGCTTACTCCCCATACTCATCTGGGTAATCCACCAGCATGTTACAAACAACTAGAAGAAAAATTGGTCTCATCATCTTCTCTGATAAATACTTCCTCCCGCATTCCTTATTTTGGTGGCACTGGTTGAGTCATTTACCTTTCTGTCATCAAGACACTGACTTCGGGACCAAGTTTTATTAATTTCACTTTCATAACAACTCTTGACATTCCCTTCATCTCCACTGTGCTCTTGAGGATCGAGATAAAATCTCATAAGATGACTCTCTGCCTCCATGCTTGAACCAATCCAGCCTACCCTCAACATGGCAGCCAAGGGCTTCTTACTAAAATGCTAATGTGAATATGAAGGCCCTTACTCTCTTTTTTTCTCCCCCCTCCCCACTAAATCCTTTAAAGGCTGTCCACGGTCAAAATTCTGGATGTGGCACGTGCAGTGCCCCAGCCAGTGACCTTCATCAGCACCATTGTGTTAATCCCCTGACTATATTCCACATTTCAACACATCACTTGCGGTTCTGCAACACAGTGAATTTACTAAAGCAGATCCCTTCTGCTTAGAATTCCTGGAAAAGATCTTTTCTCCCTTCCTTCCTTCCTCCCTCCCTTCCTTCCTTCCTCCCTCCCTCCCTGCTCTCCTTCCTCCTTACCTCCCTCCTTCCCTCTCTCTCTTTTTTTCTTTCTTTCGATTCAGATCCTATAAACACATCAATAAAACCCTTCTTGATCGGACTCCCCACCTTTTGGCCACTTCTTTGTTTTGTGCCATTTTGTGTCCCTGTACTTCCTTATAAAATATTATAGTAAAGAGGATTAATATTTACTAATCCAACAAACGTTTCCTGAATTTCCACTGTGTGCTCAGCATTATGCTAAGAGCTAGATTCATGACCATATGTAAGCTGAACATAGTCTTTAGGTTTTTGCAATCTTTAGTCTACGCAGCTTACAATAGTAAAGGCTAATTTCCATTCGCCATCTCTGGTTTGCTAGAGAAGAAATTCTTTCTCTCCCCCGTTAATCTCAGTGAGAGGCTAAGAAACTGACATCGCCCTGTTGCTGATCGTGTCGAGATAGTGTCTTCGGTGTCTTGCTGCTTATTCAAACATTCATTTATTTTTGCTTTTATGACTTCATGCTGTTGGCTGCCACTACCCAGAATCGCTTGAATGTTTAAGGAGGAAAAGTTGGGGGTAACATTGTTGGACCTAGTATTTCTCAAGCTCTGGCCTCAAACTTACCCCTGACGAAGGCCCAGTTTGGGGGATTCCTGGCAGAGAGGAAGGTAGACCTAAGAACAGGCTGCATAACCCAGCAAAGATTGGGGAAACAGTGTTCCAGGTGGAAGGTGGCGTAAGCAAAGACCGACCGACACAAGTGAGGAAAGGATGTCTACATGAGGGTCGGACAGAGGTGAGGAAAGGGTGTCTGCGTGAGGACGGGCCCTCCATAAACAAGACTGCACAGGGTTAGCTCACAGCACGTCTCGGACACGGCGGAGCACTGAGATGTGGATCACACGTGACCCATGGAGGCGCAGCTCTAAGGGCTGCATTAGTCTCTGCTTCTCTTCTCCCTCTTGGGCTGCACTGCAAAATCGCGACTCCTGGTTTCCTTCCTTCCTTTCCATCTTCCCAGTCCCCAGTTTCCTCTTTTACCATCTATCCAAAACAGGAACAGTCCTGAACTGAAAACTCTCACAGAGGAGATGTACAGAAGGAAGTCCAGGTACCCTGCATTTTGCACAAAAGAGACATCCAAGTTAGGGAGAAACTCGTGATTTCGAGTAGAGTGCTAGAGCGCATTCCGGATAGATCAAAAATGTCTCGGTGTATTATTCAGGACTGCTGATCTCAAGAGACAGAAATTCAATCCGGAGAAGTGTAAATAAGAAAGCAGTCGCGTTGGGTTATAGAACTCGGCAAGACAGCGGCGTGGCTAGCCGCAGGCACAACGGGATCGAGGTAGGGGTGCAAAGTGACGGCATCAGATTATCAGCTCTTCCTCTTTCCTTCTGTCTCTGCTCCTCTGTTGTTGGCCTCATTATCTTCTATTGTAAATGTGTGTCACTTACGCAGCGGGGAGGCTGGCGGCTAGAAACTCCAAGCCTGTATCCAGTTTGAGGATCCTCCGAGAATGAGAAACTAACTCTTCCTAATTGAGGGTGGAAAATCTCAGGGAATAATTAATTGCATGGAGCCAGTCCGTCAACCGCCCACATGCGTCCGGGAGGCAAGGTGGGGGGGTCAAGATTGGCCCAGCGTGGGTCATGTGCCTATCTTTCCGCTTGCACCAGGTGGATCCCTCACAGGTGCAGAGACAGAAGTAGTGGGGAAGAACAGTGGCTGAAATGAATTCTGGGCAGGAAAAAAAATGTAATTAGAACTGAGACTGTGGCAAAGGGTATTGGGAGACAAGCCAGGGGTGGGAAACGGGGCCACCATTCACATAAATGAAAGGAGCACCAAATATTCAGGAAAGTCTACGAATGTGTATGTGTACAGCTGATTCTCACTATTCACGGTACTTAGGTTCTAGAAAGTCGCCACCGTTGCTGAATTAGCAAATCCCGAATCATTGCCCAATGGGAAATAGGAGGGTAGGTTCCTGTGAGTCTCCGGTCACATTTTTATCAACTGATCAATACATAACCTTGTTTTATGCGTGTGTATGTTTAAAGACACTCTATTTAATATATACTGTGGATTCATTATTACGGACCTCACACCCCAAAGCACGATCACCCGTGTCTGAACGAAGCCTATCAAACACGCGTATTCTCCGCATGGGGCACATCACAGCCTCCTCGCACTTAGCAGCACGGGACGCACTTCGGCACTACGCTTGGGGCCATTTTAAATAGCAAACTCACCAAAAAGAAAAAAAAGCACAACATAAGGAAAACACGGCACTGAATAGATCACGAAATGGACACTCGCTTGTTTACACGGCGAGAGCTGGAACCCGAAGGGTAGGTGTCGCCAGGTCCCATCTCAGCCGGGAACGTGCCAGGGCGTGGACTCAGCGTTGGCTCTGCGCAGGTCCGAGGGTGATGACTGCAGAAGTGTAGGGAGCGGACAAATTCACAAGTACGGAATCTAGGAATAACTAGGATCGGCTGTATTTTCCCCCTCGGTATTTTGGAGGATTCGTCAGGCGCTGGCGGGCAGGAAGGACGATGGCGGCAGGTGGGGAGACCAACTGGCGGAAACAGTGGCCCTGGTGGGAGGCACCGAGGGGGCGAAGTGGAGGGCAGCAGGGAAGAACAGCAGAGGAAGGGAGCACAGACTGGATTTGCAACCAGACAGACATGATGGTGGTGGGGGTGGGGAAGAGGGCCGCGTCAAGGCGAGAGGAGGGGTCAGCAGCTTGAGTATAGAAAAATGAGGAACCCAGTTTGGAAGAGAATCTGACTTCAATTCTGAAATGAGTATTGGTCCTGTCAGACACTATGTGTTCTTTGCTCCAAGATTTTTAAAAAAGTATATATTGAACTGACAGAAGAATTAAGCAACAAGTAGCGTTCTAGTATTAAATGTCTCCATTTCCAATCAATTAAACAATCTTATTAATAATATATAGTAATATATGTGCTGCCGAAGCGAGCACAATAATACATAGTAATAAAAAAGCCACACACATAGCACTTACTATTTGCCAGGCATTGTTCTAGGCTCTTTATGTTTATTAGTCCATTTATTTCTAATAGACTATGAGGTATCATTATTAGATCCATTTTTACTTTTTTATTTGTATTCATTTTTTACTATTTATTTTTTTAAGATTTTATTTTTAAGTGATCTTTACACCCAAGGTGGGGCTCGAACTCACAACCCTGAGATCAAGAGTCACACACTCCACTGAGTGAGCCAGCTGGGTGCCCCTATTAAATATTTATTTATTTATTTACTTATTTATAAAGCCTTTATATTTAAATAATTCCTACACACAACGAGGGGCTTGAACTCACAACCCCAAGATCCAGAGTCGAATGCTCTTCGGACTGAGCAAGCCAGGCCCCCTTAGACTCATCTTTAGAAGAACAAACTGAAGCAGAAGGTAGTAGAGAAAGCCGTAGGCCCAGCTTGTTCCGGAAGCTGCAAACGCGGCCGCAAAGACCCCATCTCTCTTTACCTTTTGGCTTCTTCCTCCTCAGTGTTGGCTGCATCTGCAGGCAGGTTGTCCCTGGTGGTGACAAGTTTGCAGTTCTTTGGTGATGACAAGATGGTCGCTTGTAGCTCCAGGCTCGTATCACTACAGCCCTGAGTCCGGAGATAAAGGGAACACTCCTCCCCCAACAATTTTAATATCAAATTGGCTTCGGTCGGTTTGTCCGTCTGTTTCTCAATTACCATGGCCACTGATGATGTCAGGTACAGCTATTTGGACCACATGCAATGAACATGAAGTAGGTGTGATGAGGAGAATCGGGGTGCTATCACAAGAAGGGAGACAGATACCGGTGGCAAAAACATCAGCTCTTCACATATGACCCAAAGACATGCAACAGAGGCTTGACTGTGGCCAAGGAGGAGGCCTGCTGGGAAAAACTCAACAGGGACGAGTGGCTGGATAAAAACACGAGATCCTCCCTGTGGAGGAAATGGAACTAGAAGTCCAGAACTGAGGAGTTGGTAGAGGCGGCATAAGTGGATGGACTCAGAGACCCAGAGATAAGGAGGGAGATGGAATGGCGGAGTCCCGTGGTAGGTAGGCCCCGAGGAGATTCTGCTGAGTGAACCAGGCTAGTCCTGGGGCCCCCGGCGCCTGCAACATCCTCCAGTCTTTGGAGCACGGCTGAGCTGCCAAGATTCCTCTTATCACTATTCAGGTATTTCCTCATGTTGAAGACCCACTACATTAAGTCCTAAAGGACTTAACTAATATTTAAGTCAGGAAAGGTAAAGACAAGAAGGAAAAGCATTAAAGGGACAGAACGTGGTAGACGGTGGAGTGGCAGAGAGCACCATTTCCTGTGCTCTAGGAAGCTCCGTGCTGTGCCAGGACGGGGCGGTGCTGGTGGTGAGAATGAGGTGTTTTCCATTAACTTTTCTGCCCCTCGACTCTGATTTTATTTCCAACCAGCCAGCTGGAGAGTCCCCTCACACCACCCCAACCTTAAGGAAATTTCCTGGAAGTCTTGAATGCTAAGCTTCGAGGTCTTACCTAGCCACCAGGGAGGTAGGACCTGCGCTCTTTAGCTAGGCAGCTCTAAGCCCAACTACAAGTTCGGTTCTTTTCTGAAGGGTGAGAATGGCTGTAGAGAGGCAACGTGCCACCTCAGCCACATCCCCAAAGCCAAGCTCTGCACCATGAGTAACAATCCCCCTCCTCGGTGCCACTACCTCCACCTACGGTCATGTCCCTTCTGCTCCTCTTGCCCGGTAGCTTCCATATGGTTCAGGATGGCCACCCTAAACTTCCTCTTTGCTTTTCTATTTCAGTTCCCTGTAGCTAATTGGCTCTATCACTTTAAGTTCTTATCCAAATTTTCAAAAGAAGGATCACCTTTTCATGCGAGGCCACGCAAGTCATACAGTTGCTGGTCAACCAGTGGATTCAATGGCCTAAAGACAGGTGTCTATCTTGGGCCAATTAATTGGCAAGGGGAGGGACAGAGTGACTGTGCAATACAGATGGTCTTATCTCAGACGGGGCTTAGCCAGGGAATGCAATGATTGACTATCCAGACAACCGTGTTTTCCCACTGACATATTCAGGTGAATCATGTCGGTAGGTAACAAATATCCTTACATATTGTATTAGCTTCCCACAACTGTTTTAACAAAGGACCACAAACTGGGTCGCTTAAAACAATAGAAATTTATCGTCTCACAGTTCCGGAGGCTGGAAGTCTGAAATCATGGTGTTGGCAGAGTCCTGTTCTCTTTGCACCCTGTCTTGCCTCTTCCAGCTTGTGTGTTTTGCTGACAATCTTTGGTCATCACATGGCCTTCTGTGTATGTCTTTATATGGCTGTCTTCTTATAGACACCGCTCATACCGAAGCAGGGTCCACTCTACTCTGGTATGATCTCATCTTACTGCAACAATCCTTTTTCTAAATCAGGTTACTATCTGAGGTAGTGGGGGTTAGGACTTCAACATCTTTTGGGGAGACTCAACCATAACACGTATGTACTTGGGTTGTACAGCCAATTTCTCCACAAATCAGATAGATATCTAACCATTACAGGGGCGCCTGGGTGGCTTAGTCGGTTAAGCGGCCAACTTCAGCTCAGGTCATGATCTCATGGTCTGTGAGTTCAAGCCCCGTGTCTGGCTCTGTGCTGATGGCTCAGAGCCTGGAGCCTGCTTCAGATTCTGTACCTCCCTCTTTCTCGGCCCTTCCCCTGCTCACGGTCTGTCTCTATGTCTCTCAAAAAGAAATAAACGTTAAAATAAATAAATAATTGATTAACCATTACAGCAGACTTGCTACCAAATGTACAATCCTTACTCAAAAGGCATAGGACACAGCAGTGATAAGGATGGGATGTGTATGGGCACCTGGGTGGCTTAGTCAGTTAAGCGTCTGACTCTTGATCTCGGCTCAGGTCATCATCTCATAGTTTGTGGGATCAAGCCCCATGTCAGGCTCTGTACTGACAGCTGTGAGGCCTGCTTGGGATTCTCTCTCTCTCCCTTTCTCTGTGCCCTCCCCCACTCACACACATCTACTCTCTTTTTCTCTCTCTCTCTAAATAAATGTTTGTTTGTTGTTTGTTTGTTTTAGAGAGAGAGTGAGTGGGGAAGAGGGGCAGAAGGAGAGAGAATCTTAAGCAGGTTCCATGCTCAGCATGGAGCGCAGAGCCCAAGGTGAGGTTCGATCCCATGACCCTGAGATCATGACCTAAGCTGAAACCAAGAGTCGACTCAACTGACCGAGCCACCCAGGCACCCCTAAATAAACTTTAAAAAAAGAAAATGATGTGTTTACTGTGTCTTTCTAGATTCATCAGATGTTCTTAGTTATAATGTTAGTATTACTGTTAGTAACCTCCCTCCAAAAAGGAAAAAAAGGTAAAAAGAAAATCAGTATTCAAGAGCAATATTGAGTAACAATTTTATTTTATTTATTTTTATTGTTATATCTTTTTAAAAGATTTTTTTAATGTTTATTTTTGAGAGAGAGAGAGTGTGAGTGGAGGAGGGGCAGAGAAAGAGGGAGGCACAGAATCTGAAGCAGGCTCTAGGCTGCAAGCTGTCAGCACAGAGCCCCACACGGGGCTTGAACCCATGAACAGTGAGATCATGACCTGAGCCAAAGTCAGATGCTTGACTGACTGAGCCACCCAGGCGCCTCTGATTTATTTTTATATTCTTTAGTCACCGCTGAAATAAAGTGTATTAATTTGGAAAAATAAATTTTATATAGTAGGCAAAATACAAAAGCACCAAAAATACATCCAACTGCTCTTAGGTCCTTTAGGGCATCTTAATGTGGAGCCTGTGTAAAGGCCAAGATGGCTGCTGTCTTCAAGGGAGAGAGAACCTTGTGTAACCGCAGGAAGTAGTGACCATGTGGAAGAGAGTAATGGAGGAGCCAGTGAGACGGAGTTTGGCATAAAAGGATATGAATGCATAAATAACTTTTTCCTGTTGAATGCCAACCTCTCCCTTTAAAAACAAATGCCAGAGACATTTTAATAGTTTTAGTGAAGAGAAAGACTCATCTTGGAACTACAGGAATGTAAGGTAGGAAGGAAATTGTGTCAAGAATTTGTATACATAAAATCCCTAAAACATTATTATGAGGTAGAAAGTATTATCTACATCTTTTGTTTTTTCCTCTTTCCTAAGAAAATGAGGCCGTTTCAGGAGTCTGACTGCCGTCTCTCTCTTCCATTCTCACAGAAGCTTTCTCCCTCTCCCTTGTGTTGTCTACACAGCTGGGACCAGAGTCACAGTTCCGTACTGCAGCTGCATACGTGCCATTCCCTGCAAGAAGGCTTGCTTCATCCCTATTACCTAGGAGTTTCCAAACTTTTTCATAGCAGAACCTTTTTATTAAGGGAAATTCTGTCCAGATTTTATTTATATCTATTTATGTGGACCTATATCAATTTATGTTTATTTATTGAACAAAAGGAGCATTTTATATAGTTCTGGGTTTTTTTTTAAGTTTATTTATTTTGAGCACGCATCTGTGGGGGGGAGCAGCGGGGGAGGGGTGGGGAGAGAGAGAATCTCCAGCAGGCTCTGCACTGACAGTGCAGAGTTAGATCTCACAACTGTGAGATCATGACCTGAGCCGAAACCAAGAGTCGGACGCTTCACCAACAGAGCCACCCAGGAGCCCCTGAAGTCAGTTCTTTTTAAATTTAGATTAATAATATTATTAAGTTAACAGGAACAAAGAAACTATTCTCTAAAAACAGCACTTTGAAATATAGACGAAGATGATTAGTGTTAGCACCAGTAGTCGGTTAATTTCTGCATTTGATGATAAAATAAAAAGAAAGCCCTGATCCACGCAGACAATCATAAATCTGTTCTCCACATTCTATCCTAGTGATCTTTTAAAAATGCAAACCTGATTAACATATTTCATCAACTCGTTAAAATGCCATCGACTGTAAATTGCGCTATTATTTCATGTAGAGTCCAGAAAGAAAAAAAAATGCTAAGTAAATACTGATTCGGGAGATATTAAGATGTAAAAACAAGCGTGTCTCGCACGGGGACGTGGTTCGCCAGCCACATGGCCCTCTTAAAGATCAATGGCGTCTGGTTCTCTCGGAATCACAGCAGCGCTCCCGATGCTCACAGCTCCGCACGGCTTCCCCAGTCGGTTCTCTGCGTTCTCGCTGCACTGGCCTTCTTTCCATTCACCCAGTGCTCTGGATGGCAGATCAAGCTTCACTTCCTCTGGAGAGCCTCCCCTCACCTCCCTGACCAGGCCACGTTCTTGAGCGTTTAAGTGTCTGTCCTTGACAGCACTTACCATGGTTGACATCGTCTTTGGTTTCCATCTTAGGCTGGCTTATGTGTTTATATGATTCGTCTCTCGCTCCACGAGGCCAGAGAACATGAACTTCTGCTCCCCGCTGTAACCTTCGTGCTTGGCACAGCAACCAATAACATCCCGTCCACAGAAAGCACTCAAACGTTTGTTGAATAAATGAATTTAAAGAAAAAATTTGAAAATTCATGTTGCTGATTTTTGGATACCTTTTGAGTCAAAAGATCCAGAAGATCCCTAAATGTGAGCAGTAAGACCTTGGTTTCTGAGTTGAATCATTAACAACATCTACCAAATTCTTGTCTCCTTATCTCAGGTACCAAATTTAGACAAAAATCATTGAAAATTACTTACTGTGTGTTAAAACTCTCTGTACCTGAGTGTTATTATCGCAAGGTGGATAGTGTTTTCGTCAATTCTCAGTTCCAAGATTCTATGCTGAGCTGGGAAGGCTGAGCTTCTCCTGATTTTCAGGCTTCCTCTCTGCTCTGATTATACCTGCCCTGTACAGGCAAGAATCCAAAGAGGGTTGGTCAGAGCTCAACCTTCTGAAACAACGACACATTTGTAAGAAATTCTACTGTGTTCACAGCGACGACAGATGCTTTCCTCTGGCCCGCACCAAAACATGTTCATCTAGATTTTGGAAGCACGAGTTAAGGCATTAAAATTTGGCATATAAAATATTTGAGGGTGTAGGTGTTTCTTTTGCATAACAAGTTTTAAATTAGTGAAAAATATTCCCAAAGAGGTTATTTGAATAAAATGCTTCTGGAACCTCAGAGGTACGTTTATTTGCAAAACCAAAGGGTAACCTGAAAACCACTGCCTGGCTGTATCAAGTCTTTCTTTCTTTCTTTTTTTTTTTTTGAGATTTTATTTTTTAAATAATCTCTACACCCAACCTGGAACTTGAACTCACAACCCCGAAATCAAGAGTCACAGGCTCTACGGACTGAGCCGGCCAGGTGCCTTGGGGCTGTCACAGGTCTTAATGCTTGATTTGTCAGGAACTTCCAGATCTGCTCCCTGGCTGCGGCTCAGCGGTCCTGGCACCCAGCTTCGCGTCCTGCAATAATACAATACTTAGGACTCGCCCCGCAACAAGCTCTGTGCTCACACATCTTTGGTGCAAAGGCCCATCTCTGGTTTTTCTGTCTTGGTCTCAGCTCACATCTAGTCTTTGCGGAGTCTTTCCTGATGTGCTGACTTCTCAGGATTCCCTCCAATTCCCTCCGATTCCCTCACCAGGCAGCTCGGATCTCTGCTGTACATGACCTTGCTGTCGTCTGTCCGTCTCTCCACCAGACTGCAAGCTTCCTGAGGGGAAGGAACTCAGCTTGGCACTGTTGGCATGTCTGGGACTCGGTGTGCAGCAAATACTAAAAGAAGCCCTTTCAGAGCTTTGCCAACCTGGGTAGTTTCAATTGTTTGCCAGTAGAAAAATTTCTATCTTGGGGTTTTAATGTAAAAAAAAATTTTTTAAAGCAGGCTCCATGCCCAACGTGCTCATGCCTTGAACTCACAACTTTGAGATCAAGAGTCACGTGCTCCAGCCAGGTGCTCCTCTCTCGTGGTTTCAAGTTGTATTTCCTTGATCGCTAGTAAGACTAAGCATCTTTTCATGTTTATTAGTTGTGTATTTCTTCAGGTAACTGTTTCTTCATGTTCTTTGCCCATTTTCCTGTGATGTTATTTATCTTACTAATTTGCAGAGTTGGGTTTTTTGTTTTTTGTTTTTTGCCTTGACACTTGTGAGACTATTTTAAAAGCTCTCCCACGTAGGAAATTCCATATCCTTTCATAGTCATTCATCCCACTGAGCCAGTTCTTCCCTACATTTAACCTAAATCCCACATCCTGCAGTGGGGGCTCATTCCTCTCGTTTTGAGCCCTGCTGAATAAATGGAGAATAGCTGATTATCATCAATTATGATGAAATCATTCTTTTAAAAAAAGTACTATTAAATAACCCAGACCTACTTGTTTAAATAATCATATACTTATTTTAACCTATATGCATAGATCCTATTTCCTAATTATCTGTCTCTTTACTATGAAACTGGAAGTCTTCTACATTCTTTAGACTCTAGAGCTTAGAAATGGGGCCCGAGGTGGCGCCTGGGTGGCTCAGTCGGTTAAGCATCCGACTTCGGCTCAGGTCATGATCTCACGATTGGTGAGTTCGAGCCTCGCGTCAGGCTCTGTGCTGATAGCTCAGAGCCTGGAGCCTGCTTCAGATTCTGTGTCTCCCCGTCTCTGTCCCTCCCCTGCTCATGCTCTGTCTCTGTGTCTCTCAATAATAAATATTTTTTTTTAAAGAAAGAAAGAAAGGGGGCCCAGGGACTGGCTAGTGGTAAGCATAACTGGGAGATGAACTTATGGTTGCTGATTTCTGCGCTTCTATTCTTGCCTCTCATTATGGTGCCTCCCCCTCTTGCACGGTTACTTTCTTATTTCAGTGCTTGATAATCACTCCTAAAATATTCATCAGCCCGACTGAGGAAGATTACAGAGCAAGGATTCCCTTTCAGTAATTACTGTTCTGCCCCAAGTACTTGACCCTCTTAATCAAAATTCTGTGGGTCTCGTCTCTTACCATTTGTCCACGTTGGCAAGGAATCTACATTAATAATGCCGATCCTGTCCTCTAATACCTAAACCATTTTGGCAAGTGGGTTTTAAAGCAAATGTAATGGGTATGTTTCTTCTTCTTTTCAAAGTGTTTATTTTGAGAGAGAGAGAGAAAGAGAGAGAACACAAGATAGCAGGGGAGGGGCGGAGAGAGAGGGAAAGAGAAAATCTCAAGTGGGCTCTGTGCTGACAGCGCGGGGATGCAGGGCTCCATCTCACAAGCTGTGAGACCATGACTTGAGCCGAAATCAAGAGCTGGACGCTTAACTGACTGAGCCACCCAGGTGCCCCTCTTCTTTTTTTTTTCCCCCTAGATTATTGGCCACTTTGTCCTGACCCCCCTCACCCCCCGTTCTCCAAGTCAGCGTGTATTTTCATAACTATGCTCTGAGGTTGGTCCTCTGTCCAGTGAACCTTTATAGGATGGCTGTAATCCGATTCCCTAATAAGTGGGTGTTTCCTATAGAATATAATTTTAAACATGTTAAAGTCAAAAATAGACTGCATCAAGTCTTCCAAATTCCCCTTTCGAGGTTATAATGAATGAGTCTGACAAGGCTTTTTTCCCTTCATGAGTATTCACTTAACTGTTTAAAAACAAAACAAAACAAAAAACGAAAAACAACTTTGATTCGGGTGACCCTTTAACTTCAGAAAATTATTCTGCTAGAGTTGTCCTAACAAAGTACTCCAGACTGGATGGCTTAAACATAAATTTATTTTCTCATAGTTCTGCAAGGTAGAAGTCAAGGTGTTGGCAGGGTTGGCTTCTTCTGAAGACTTTCTCTTTGGCTTATAAATGGCTACTTCCTCCCCGTGTCTTCACAAGGTCTCCTGTCTGTGCATGTCTGTGTCCTAATCTTTTCTTATAAGGACACCAGCCATATTTGATTAGAACCCAACCCAATGACCTTGTTTTTTTTTTTTTTTTAAAGGAAGGATAGACTGAGAAGAGCTAAGGCACAAATATAGACTTTAGAAATGGCAACATTAATGTAGTCATGAAGGCAAGCAGCACTTGAGTTACCATAAACCTAGAAGAAACCAGGAAAGAAGAATCCATGGGCTATAACAAAGGGAGGCATTTCAAGAAAAGGCTGATCAACACCATGAAATGTCAAGTATGCTAAGGTCATAAGATATCCTTTAGATTTAACAATTCAAGAGTTACTGAGTAACATACCAGGAGTAAGAGGGAGGTAGGAGTTGTCTTAAGGAATGATTGAGAGAAAAGGTCATAGAGGCAGTGAGTACTTTGTGAAGGAAAAGAGGAAGAGATGAGAGATAGGAAGGGATGTGGGGATGCCTGGGTGGCTTAGTTGGTTAAGCTAAGTATCCAACTCTTGATTTTGGATCAGGTCATGATCCCAGGGGCATGGGATTGAGGTCCATGTCGGGCACTGTGCTGGGCATGTCTCTCTCTCTCTCTCTCTTTCAATAAAAGGGATGTGGGGTCAAGGATGATTTTTTATTCTGAAGTGGCAACTTGAAGGGAGAGTAATTCAAGAGTAATTTATTGCATATTAATCTCTGAATCATTCTGAGTCATTCATTGTTTTCATTGAAACTTTTTTTTTGTTTTAAGTGGAAACCAAGCTGAGACGTAGCTGTGGCATTGAGAAAAAGTCTTAAGTAAGTAAGGCTGGCCAAAGGTTAATTCTCTGCTTGGTCGTAATGTATGGATCCCAGGCAATTCATTTAAGCTCTTTAAATCCCAGTTTCTCATCTATATCATGATGGTACCCATTTTGTAAGCTTGTTTCAAGGATTAAATGCCTCACCTGTGAAAGCGCTCGATGTTTCATTTTATTATAATGATTAGGTTTGTTATTAAGAGGTGGCTTTAGAGGGATCGAGCAAATTCTATATGATCGACTGTGGATTTTCAGATGGTTCTTAGGTGAATAACTGTTCATTGAGACCTATAGTAAGAAAAAAACAAACATCTTAAAAAATTATTTTATTTATTTTGAGAGAGAAGTGTAATTCTTCTGAGAGACAGAATCACAAGCAGGGTGTGCACCATCAGCCCAGAGTCTGATGTGGGGCTTGAACTCATGACCTGTGAGATCTTGACTTGAGCCGAGGTCAAGAGTTGGATGCTTAACCAGCTGTGCCACCCAGGCGTCTTTTTTTATTTTTAATTTCTTTTTAAGTTTATTTGTTTTGAGAGACACGGAGAGAGACCAAACTGATCTTTTACTTAAGTAAGCAGGGAATCTATTTCAATGTTAAATCATAACTTTTAAAAAAGTTTATTGGTTTATTTTGGGGGAGAGAGTGCATGAACATGGGAGTAGGGGAGAAGCAGAGAGAGAGGGAGAGAGAGAGAATCCCAAGCAGGCTCCATGCTGTCAGTGCAGAGCCCAACTCAGGGCTTGATCTCATGAAACTGAGAGATCATGACCCGAGCAGAAATCAAGAGTCAAACGCTTAACTTAGTGAGCCACCCAGGCGCCCCTCACAGTGAAGGCTTCTGAAAGTGAAGAATGTCACCAATTTCTCCAAAACTCTAAATAATCCTACCAGCCATTCAGAATTTCTAAATGTTACAGAGATGTTAGAACACTAGCACAGATATTTGCTTCTTTAAAAATTCAAAGTTCACCCATTTCCCCTATTCCCCACCCCCTGCCTCTGGCAACCAGCAACCTGTTCTCCATGAATTTGGTGCATATTTGTGTGTGCTATATATATTAGAGTTCACATATAAGAGAGACCATATGGTATTTTTGTCTTTCTCTGACTTATTTCATTTAACATAATACCCTTTGGTACATAACACCCATCTACGTTATTGCAAATAGCAAGATTTTGTTCTTTATTTTTGTTGTTGTTTTTTTTTAAGTAGGCTTCACGCCCAGCACAGAGCCCAATGCGGGGCTAGACTCATGACCCTGAGATCAAGACCTGAGCTGAGATCAAAAGTCAGATGCTTAATGGACTAAGACACCAAGGCGCCGGAAGATTTCATTCTATTTTACGGCTGAAAAATATTCCACTCTGTGTGTGTGTGTGTGTGTGTGTGTGTGTGTGTGTGTATAACTTCTTTGTGCATTCATCCACTGGTAGACACTTACACTGCTCCCATATCTTGGCGATGATAAATAATGCTGCAATGAACATGGGGGTGCATATATCTTTTTGAATTAGTGTTTTTGTTTTCCTTGGATAAATACCCAGAAGTCAAATTGCTGGGTCATATGGTAGTTGTATTTTTAACTTTTAAAAATGTTTCTTTATTTTGGGGCACCTGGGTGGTTCAGTCAGTGAAGTATCTGACTTCAGCTCAGGTTGTGATCTCAAAGTTCATGAGTTCGAGCCCCCTGCTGGGCTCGGTGCTGACAGCTCAGAGCCTGGAGCCTGCTTCGGATTCTGCATCTCCCTCTCTCTCTTCCCCTCCCCACATCACACACGTGCACTCTCTCTCTCTCTCTCTAAAAAATAAACATAAAAAAAATTTTTAAAAAAAACGCCTGGTCTCTTTGTTAAAAAAAAATGTTTATTTTGAGTGGGGAGAGGGGCAGAGAGAGTGGAAGACAGAATTCTAAGCAGGCTCCTTGCTGTCAGTGCAGAGCCGGACATGGGGCTCAATCTCAGTGAGATCATGACCTGAGACGAAATCAAGAGTTGGATGCTTAACTGACTGAGCCACCCAGGTGCCCCCAATTTTTAATTTTTTGAAGAATCTCCATACTCTGTTTTCCAGAGTTACGGTGCCAACTTACAATCTCACCAACAGGGCACTAGGGATCCCTCTCCTCCACATCCTTGCCAACAGCTGTTATTTTTTGTCTTTTGGATACCGGCCATTTGGATAGGGATGAGGAGACACCTCACTGTTTTCCTCTGCGTTTCCCTGATGATTAAATGTAGTGCGTCTTCTTGTGTACCTGTTGGCTGTCTGTATGTCCTCCTCGAAAAAATGTCTATCCATATCTCCTGCCCATTTTAAAATTGGATTTTTGTTTTTTGCTTTTGGGTTGTAGGAGTTTCTCTAAATATATTTTGGATATTAGCCCCTTATCAGATATATGGTTTGCAAATGTTTTCACTTATTCAGTATATTGCC
Organism: Paguma larvata; assembly: GCA_030068075.1. NCBI lineage: Eukaryota > Metazoa > Chordata > Mammalia > Carnivora > Viverridae > Paguma > Paguma larvata. Next base: position 9,210,546 of record CM057825.1, read on the forward strand.
TTTTCATTTTGTTGATGGCTTCCTTTGCTATGCTGAAGCTTTTTTTTTTTTAAGTTTTTATTTACTTAGAGAGAGAAAGAGAGCACACACAGGTGGGGGAGGGGCAGAGAGGGGGTGAAGAGAGTATCCCGAGCAGGCTCTGTGCTGTCAGAGTGAACCCCAGGTGCAGGGGTTGGACCCGTGAACTGTGAGATCATGACCGGAGCCAAAATCAAGACTTGGATGCTGAACCGACGGAGCCAGCCTGGTGTCCTACTATGCCTGAAGCTTTCAAGTTTGAGGTAGTCCCCATTGTTTACATTTTTGCTTTGGTTGCTTTTGCCTCAGGTATCAGATTGAAAAAAATCACGCCCAAGGCTTATGTCCGCTTACGGCCCATGTTTTCTTCCAGGATTTTTACTTCAGGTCGTATATTCAGGTCTTTAGTCCGTTTTGAGTTTGTATACGGTGTCAGATAGCGATCTATTTCCATTCTTTTGCACGCCTGTCCAATTTTCCCAAAATCATTTATTGAGGAAACTGTCCTTTCTCCAGTGTGTATTCTTGGCTCCTTTATCATAAATCGACTGACCACACAGGTGTGGGCTTTATTTCTGGGCTGTTCTGTTGCATTGATCTGGAAGTCTCTTTTTGTGCCAATCCCACCTTATATTTTTAAGTTTTTATTTATTTTTAAATATTTCTTTTAAACTTTATTTATTTTGCGGAAGAGTGAGAGAATGCAAGCTGGGGAGAGGGGCAGAGAGAGGGAGAGAGAGTATCCCAAGCAGGCTTTGCACTGTCAGCACGGAGCCCGAGGCAGGGCTTGAACTCAGGAAAATGCAAGATCAGGACCTGAGCCGAAACCGAGAGACGGATGCTTAACCGACCAGGCGCCCTAGGGCTGTTTTCTTAATTCCTTTTTCGGATAGTTCTTTATTAGTGTATAGAGATGCAACAGACTTTTGTGTGCAGATTTTGTATTCTGCAGCTTTCCTGCCTGTGTTTACTGGTTCTAATAGTTTTCTGATGGAATCTTCAGAGTTTCCTATGTCATCTACGACTAGGGACAGTTTTATTGATTCCTTTACAATTTGGAACTTTTAATTTCTTTTCCTTGCCTAACTGCTCCGGCTAGGACTTCCAGGACTATGCTGAATAAAAGTGGTGAGCGGGCACCCCTGTCTTGTTTGTGATCTTGGAATTAAAACTTTCGGTTATCACTGTCGAGTATGATGTTAGCTGTGGGCTTGTCATACAGTAGACGGCCTTTATGATTTTGACGTCTGTTCCCCCTCTACCCTGCTTTGCTGGGAGGTGTTTTTTTTTTTTCATCATAAATGAAAATTGAATTTCGTCAAATTTGTACAAATAATCTTTGGATACTGAGTATTATTAACCCTTTGCCTGCTAAATATGTAGCCAGTATTTTCTCCCAGGCCATTTATTAAATATTATTCATGAAACAAACCTTTATTTTTTATTCATGTAAAATTTATTTTTTAAGTAATCTGTACACCCAATGTGGGGCTCAAACATACAACCCTGAGATCAACAGTCACATGCTCTACTGTGTGAGCCACGCAGGCGCCCACAAACCTGTAACTGTACGACCTGCCATTCTTTTCCTTCCTGGCTTCCAGATTCAGAGTCTGGTGTAGACTTTACCTCCAGACTCAGATAATATTCTCCTTTCATTTTCTTTCGTAGTGTACCTTTGTGTATATAACATTTAGCTCTTCAACCCATGTAAGATATTATTCAATGGTTCTTCATTTCCCCACTGCTTTCAAATGTTAAGTGGGAATTTTATTTATTTATTTGGAGAGAGAAAGGGAGCATGAATCACACTCAGGGGAGGAGCAGAGAGAGAATCCCAAGTGGGTGCCACGCCGTGAGGGCAGAGCCCGACTCGAGGGGGTGGGGTGGTGACCCCACGGAACTGTGAGATCATGACCTGATCTGAAATCTAGAGTCAGACACTAAATGGACTGAGCTACCCAGGCTCAAATGTCAAGGGGACATATTCTTTTCTTTTTTTAACGTTTATTTATTTTTGAGAGAGAGACAGAGCATGAGCAGGGGAAGGACAGAGAGAGAACGGGAGACACAGAATCTGAAGCAGGCTCCGGGCTCTGAGCTGTCAGCACAGAGCCCGACGCGGGGCTCAAACCCATGAACCCTGAGATCATGACCTGAGCCAAAGTCGGACATTCAACCAACTGAGTCACTCAGGCGCCACTAAGTGGGCATTTTAGATGAGACAAAAGGAGGGGAGAATTTGGATATAAGGGTTTGACAAGAAGTGACCCGTGTGACTGGGGCCAAATGCCCAGTGACAGCATAAAAAAACGATGTGTGTTCCTTAAGGAATGGGGAGCATGGTGATCCTGAGTCAGTCACTCAGTTTATAATAATAAACTTAGAGGAAATAATAATTTAGAGGAAAACGGCAACCTTGAATTTTAGTGTAAAGCTAAAAGTCCTTTTTTTGTTTTTTTGGAAATAAAATTCATTATTCTTTTAAAATAGAAACTTTCAGGAAACTTGAAATGAGAAGAAACGTCTTAAATGTGATTTGAAAAAACCTACAGCACACATCATACTTTATGGCAAAACACCGAAAGCCTTCCCCATACGTCTAAGGACAAGACAGGAAGCGTGGTGTCATCATCTCCAACTTTTAGTGGCAGTCGTAGCCCATGTCATAAGGTGAGGGGAAATAAGATACGAGGATTAGAAAGGAAGAAATATGTCACTCTTCACAGAGGACAAGAACGTGTCAGGAAATCTAAAAAGTTATCATTTTTTTAAATTAGTAAAGATCACTAGATAAAAGGATATTTACTAGAAGCAAAAATCAACTGTTTTGCTTATTAAAAATTATTTTTAATGTTTTTATTTTTGAGAGAGAAGACAGAGGGAGAGAATGAGTAGGGGAGGGGCAGTAGGGGAGGGGCAGAGAGAGAGGGAGACACAGAATCCGAAGCAGGCTCCAGGCTCTGAGCTGTCAGCACAGAGCCCGACGCAGGGCTAGAACTGGTGAACCGTGAGATCATGCCCTGAGTCAAAGTCGGACATTTAACCGACTGAGCTAGCCAGGCGCTCCCAAAATCAATTGTTTTTATTAGTAAAGAAAAATAGAAAATACAATTTTAGGAAGCAATATAACTCACGATAAAATAGGCAAACACTTAGGAATCTAACAAAATATATGTAAGATTTCCACACTATTAAGAAATTATTGACCAAAATTAAAGACTACCTAAAAAAAAATTCTAGAAAAAAGGATATACTGTATTTGTTGATTGGAAACTTGATATCATAAAGATGTCAATTCACCGCAAGTGGACCTATATATTCATTGCAATCTCAACCAACACACCAATAGGGACTTCGTAGAAACGGAAGCTAATTGTAAAAATAAAAAATAAAAATAAAAATAAAATAAAACAGGAAGTGAGTAAAGAGTTCCTCTAGTCCTTTTACGGAAAAGGTGAAGTTTGGCTGCTTTGGCATTGGAAGAAAACACCGCCATACTTAGACACTTCCTCAGTAGCTGCTGCTCTGCACCAGGCCCACCGCTAGGCATCGTGCAGTCCATATCGCCCAGAACCTCAGCTCCTGAGATGCTCGGAGAAAAAAGCGTTCCCCAGTCGCAAGCCTGTGGGAAAAGCTCCAGGGTACAGTCTCCTCTAGGGACTCAGGGTGCCAGCAGGATTTTAAAGGCTCCGACAAATTCCGGAGAAGAGCAGCAAATAGACTGTGTTTAACCCAGGATTTTCCACTCTTGTTTGATCATACGACCTCTCTTTGAAAGACACTGGCCCGGAGTGCTATATCTATATATACACACTTTCTACAGTATCTGTGAAATAGCCAAGAGTTGAGTGGTTCACTTTACAGATGAAGAAATGCAACCTCAGGCAGGAGAGGACTTCCGCCAGGTCACACAGCTACTGATACAGAATCTTCAATGCGAATCTAATTTTTCTTAAAAAAAAAAAAATCTAGTGCTTTTTTTTTCCAGGGTGAAATACTGCTTTCATGCAAAATGGCGTTTTAGGCATGGAATAAACCTTGGTGAGCTCCTGGACTAGTAACCTTACGACGTTGACGAGGCGACTGGGGCCCAGACAAATGAGGTGGCTTGCCCCAGGTCAAGAGCTTGCGGGCGAGCAGGAAGAATAAAAGGATCCATGACTCAGTGACTCCCAATTAAGTGCTCTACTGCCCCATATAATTAGGAGACAAATCTGTGTCAGTGTAGGGTGAGACCAAATGAACTGCCCAGAATGAGCAGGTGCTCATACGTGCTGAATGAACGATTTACCTAAGATGTGATCCTGGCGCTCCGTCAGGCCGTCCTGTAATTTTGAAACGAGGGTTTTAGGAGTCACTTGACAACTGGCTCATGATACGGTAAGGCACTGAATATTATGACTTTTAAGACTTTAGTCACCTTATTTGTATTACTGTATCCCCCCCCCTCTCCAAAAGTGCCACAGGTCACTTTGAAAAATTAAAGAGAATTTCGATGTCTGATGGATGAAAAGCCACTTTACAACTCGAACCGGGTGCGTCCCGGAGTGTCACGGGTTGGAATCGTTTTCCTGAAGTGCGTCAGGTCTGGGGACTGGAAGGATCACGCACGAGGCGTGAACACCGGCGGAACCCGTGGGGCAGGGCGGGAGGCTCAGTGCAGGTGCAGGTCCCCGCAGGGCAGAAAGAGAAGGGAAAACCCAAACACTCCAGAGGCGGGCCTGGAGCAGGGGAGGGCTGGAAGTTCTAAGAGCGAAGAAGGTTAATTAAAGCCTATATTTAAAAGTAGAGGGACGAACGAGGGGCTTTGGGAGACAAAGACACAGCCCCAAAAGAGGCGGATAAGTCAAATCGTAAATAATAGGAAAGAGGAAAATAGGCTAAGGCAAACATTCCGCTGACTTGTGACTTAAAAGGCATGGCAGGAGCGCCTGGGTGGCTGGGCAGGGTAAGTGTCGGACTTGGGCTCAGGTCGCGATCTCAAGGTTCGTGGGTTCGAGCCCAGCGTCGGGCTGTGCTGACAGCTTGGCACCTGGAGCCTGCTTCAGATTCTGTCTCCCTTTCTGCCCCTCCTCAGCTTGCGCCCTCTCTCTCTCATAAATAAAATAAACATTAAAACATAAAACAGGAACGGCAGTTCTGCATGGAAACGTTTTGGCTGTGGCTGGTGGCCATTGTGCGGAATGGGCACAATAGCCTGATGTCAGAGAGAGGGGCATGTCAGCCCGGCAGTGGGAGACGTTCCCTTAGGGACAAGGAAAGAGTAACCAGAAGTAAAAGCGGAAGTACATTTACTCCCCTCTGCTTTATCTTCTCAATGGATGTGATTCTTGGGGACCTCATGTGGGAAGCAGGGCTAGAGTAAGGCATGATTTAGGGGTTCCTGGGTCCTCTGGGAAAATGCCATCACCGTAACGAGTTGACTGCACCCCATCCTACTTCCAAAAGGTGCAACCTGGTATCTGGTTAATATACTTTTATTTGTTTAAAAGGTTTTACTTATTATTAATATTAACATTTATTCATTTTTGATAGAAAGAGACCGAGCATGAGCAGGAGAGAGGCAGACATAGAATCGGAAGCAGGTTCTAGGCTCCGAGCTGTTAGCACAGAGTCCTACGTGGGGCTTGAACCCACAACCTGTGAGATCATGACCTGAGCTGAAGTTGGGCGCTTAACTGACTGAGCCACCCGGGTGCCCCAAGGTTTTGTTTTTAAGTAATCTCTATGCCCTGCGTGGGGCTCGAACCTACAACCCGTGAGATCAAGAGTCGCATGCTCCACCGACTGAGTCAGCCAGGTGCCCCGAGTTCATATAAATTTTAGATTACTTGAGAAGTTCTGTCCCTTAAGCTTTATGAGGTGGGGGTAAATAAATCTATTCGGCGCACCACCTCTGCCTTATTTTCTCCTCTAGATCTTCTTTTTGGCTCAATAGTTCTATGTCATCCCCAGCAGAGCAAGAGGACAACGTTGTACTTTCTCAAAATGAATTATCACCTACATTAAAAAACTCAAAACAAAAGCAAAAAATGTACAATCACAAGTTTCTAGACCTTAAAACTTCATAAGTAGCCATTAACCCATTTGCACCCTCTAAACTTGTTGAATTGGCACCCCCCCCATCAGTAGAATCTGGTGACACGGTCATTAATGCTGCTCATTCTCTAAGGTGGCAGGGGGCGCAGAGGCGGTGCTGGTGCAGCAGGTGGAGGCGGATGTACAGAGCTGGACTTCTCAGAGTGGGCGTTATCCACTTCCATTTTCATTTTTCAGCTTTCCTGCTTTTCTCTGATTATATAAAAATAAATGCTCATTGTACAAAAACTTGGATCTTTTTAAAAACACATAATGCAGGGGCGCCTGGGTGGCTCAGTTGGCTGAGCGTCTGATGTCAGCTCAGGGCATGATCTCATAGTTCGCGGGTTCAAGCCCTGCGTCAGGCTCTGTGCTGACAGCTCAGAGCCTGGAGCCTGCTTTGGATTCTGTGACTCCCTCGCTCTCTGCCCCTTCCCTGCTTGTGCTCTGTCTCTCTCTCTCTCAAAAATAAAGAAAAATGAAAAAATATAATGCAGAAAGTGAAAGCAATCCCTAAGTCCATCCCCCAGAGCGATGTACTTCAGCTGTTTCCTCTACCACGTACTTAAACGCCATTAACATTTATTTAAAACAAAATAAAGCAGTGGGGATTTTTTCAAATGGGATCATAATATGTCTAACCCAGCAACTCGCTTTTCTTGCTAAGATTTGGTCTACTGAAGAGATCTGGGGCACTGTGTTTCAAGAGGTTGCAGAGTATTCTATGGTACGAATGATTCACAGTTTAACCAAATTCCCACTAATGGAAAGATGTTTTTACAATTATTTCACTCTGGTGAGCCTCCTGCTCACAGATCCTAATACTTGCGTGAAAGCATTTTTGCACAGAAAAATCCTAGAAATGGATTTGCAGGGTCAAAGGGTGTATATATTAACATTTTTATTAGGCTGTACTTGAATCTTATATCTTTAAAATTGCTGTGCAGTTTGAAGTGGTACCGGCAGGATTCTTTGTTGCAAAGTCTAAAGATCAGCCACCAAGTCTAGCATTTTTTCTATTAATTCATTAATTTTGACAGAGCCTGTATGCAGGAGGGGCAAAGAGGAAGGGGGAGGGGGAGAGGGAGAGGGAGACAGGGGAGAGGGAGAGAGGGGGAGAGGGAGAGAGAAACCCAAGCAGGCTCCAGGCTCAGCACAGAGCCCGAGATGGGGCTCAATCCCGAGACCACAAGATCATGACCTGAGCTGAAACCAAGAGGCCAAAGCTTAACCAACGGAGCCACCCGGGCATGCACACCAAGTCTAGTTTTAATTCCTTTTTCAGAAGTCTTTGGAGAGGACGGTTTCCTGTCAGAGGTCGACACGCGGCCTCAGGTGTTTTCAGTCTGTCAGCGCTACAACTCTAAAGCACATCAACAATATTGGTTATTTTCGGGGGATGAACTTTGGAAAAATTTTTTCAGACGACACTGCTTTAGGTGTCTTATTAGAGTTTTTAGGCGGATTAAGTAAGATAGGCAAATTACGGTAAACTATTGCGCTATTCTTCCTCTTTTCATTTGCTGGGGTGACGATCACATGCCGGTGCTCCAGGGACGACTGCCGAACCCAGGTGCAAGAGTCCAGGATCTGCCATTTCTCTTCTACCTAGCATGGAGTTACTACTTCCAGCAGTTTTCCAGTATTTGTCACATTAAACCACCACCAGTTGGTGACCATCCAGTTATGACCATCTTAAGCAATACTTTCATTTCAAGAGAAAGAAGAAGATATAATTTCAACGGCAAAATATTGATAATAGTACCCTCCTGAGCCTCTGAAAGTGAGTTCCTCTGAACTCACATTTTATTTAAAAAATTTTTAATGTTCATTTATTTTTTATTTGATTTTACTTATTTTTAAAAATTTTTTAATCTTTATTTAATTTTTGAGAGACAGAGCATGAGTGGAGGAGGAGCAGAGAGAGAGGGAGACAGAATCCGAAGTAGGCTCCAGGTTCGGAGCTGTCTGCACAGAGCCCGACATGGGGCTCGAACCCATGAACCGTGAGGTCATGACCTGAGCCGAAGTCAGATGCTTAACCGACTGAGCCACCCAGGTGCCCCAAATGTTTATTTTTATTTATTTTTGACAGAGAGAGAGAGAGACAGAGTGTGAGCGGGCGAGGGGCAGAGAGAGAGAGACACACAGAATCCGAAGCAGGCTCCAGGCTCTAAGCTGTCAGCACAGAGCCCGACACGGGGCTTCAAACCATGAGCCATGAGATCATGACCTGAGTCGGATACTCAACCGACTGAGCCATCCAGGTGTCCCTGGACTCAGACTTTAAAGCATCTGTGCTATTCATTAACTTGGCAATGAACTTCCTCTGTTCTTAAGAAAAATGTTTGGGGCACCTGGGTGGCTCAGTCGGTTGAGCGGCCGACTTCAGCTCAGACCATGATCTCGCAGTCTGTGAGTTCAAGCCCCGCGTCGGGCTCTGTGCTGATGGCTCAGAGCCTGGAGCCTGCTTCTGATTCTGTGTCTCCCTGTCTCTCTGCCCTTCCCCTGTTCACGCTGTGCCTCTATGTCTCTCAAAAATAAACATTAAAAAAAATTAAAAAATAATTAAAAAAAAAAAAAGAAAAATGTTTGTGTTTATATAAATCGAATCACTAACTGTATTCTCCCACCTAGATTATATGCTCCAGAGAGGAAGGATTTTTGTTTGGTTCACTGATGTTCTCCCAGCATCTAGAACAGTACCTGGCATATAAAAGGCGCTTGGGCACCTGGGTGGTTCAATCAGTTAAACATCAGACTCTTGATTTCAGCTCACAGTTCATGCCGTGTGCTGAGCACTGAGGCTGCTTGGGATTCTCTCTCTTAAAATAAATAAATAAATGTTAAAAGGTGCTTAATATATATTGGTGGAAAGAAAGATGAATTCTTTGAAGGCAGGTATCTTATATTTTGCATCCCCATAGGAAATGCCAATTTGCCGATTACAATTAAGGAAAGGGTCATAATTTAAGATTTTCTTAGAAGTGAAGTGTGGACTATCCCTTGCATAAAGAATATCCGAGGTTCTTTCCAGCTCTAATTTACTGTTGATCTACTAGTTTTCAAAGAGTTAGAAACCAATCTAAGAAAAGATATATACTACTAAAACTAGAGTGAAAATAATTGGGTAAATTTTTGATTTAGAAAGCAGTACATTGATTTGTTCTAAGCCTTCAGATCATTATAAAGATTGAATTTGAAGGGTGTCTGGTGGCTCAGTTGGTTAAGCGACTGACTCTTGATTTTGGCTCAGGTCATGACTTCTCAGTTTGTAAGACTGAGCCCCGACTTGGGGGCTGTGCTGTCAGTACAGAGCCTGCTTGAGATTCTCTCTCTCCTTTTCTCTCTACTCCTCCCCAGCTTGCACACCCTGCTTGTTCTCTTTCTCTGTCAAAGTAAATAAATAAACATTAAGAAAAAAAAAAAAAAAGACTGAATTTGAGAAGCCATATTGACCACAAGCTATAATCTGTAAGTTCCTTTCTTGGGAAAAAAACAAAAAATCATGGCATCAAGTTGTTAATTGGGAATGCGTCTATAGGCATAAAAATACATATTTAATGTTACTGTATAAGCAAAAAGCAAAGAAAATATTTATGTAGAACATTTATGTTCTGTGCTATGTGGTATGCCCGTAATAAGAGAGACACCTGTCTTCAAATTCATGTCAAATGTGCAATCATTTGAATTTAAAGTCAATAAAAATAAAATCAGTGAAAAAGAATAAAAAAGAGAATCAGAGGGAAATAAAGATCTATCTTAACCTGGGGCATATTTTGAATAATACACAATATTTTTGGAAATAAAGGAAGAAAGAGGAAAAATTTTAGGTCACTCCAGAAAAAGTCCACCTTATAAAACACATTTTAATTCTAGTCTCTTAGTACTTATTTATGTCAGACCACCTCTTAGTGGATGTTTGGTTTCCTGTGCGGAGACTTAGAAAAATTATCCTGTGGTTAGAAAATAGCATATTCTCAAGACGGCTGACTGAAAAGACTATTTTTTACAACAAATTTTACTTTAAAAAGAGAGTGAATTAATCAGATTTGAGATTAACTCTCACTGGTTAGAACTATAGTGGATAAATTCCATCGGCTTAAAAAAGAAAATGGATCAGCTTGAAAAGGATTTTTATATAGAAGCAATTGACAGGAAGAATAGGGCCTGAAATAAAAGCCAGTTTTTGATCTATAAAAAGAAAAACAAAAAAAAAAAAGAAAAAAAAGGAAGGAAAGAGAAAAAATTAAGAATACTTGTGTGGGGGAGGGGGGATTTCATAAAACAGAGGCGGGTTCCCAAGTTAGACCACAGAGCAAAGTCTGAACAACATCAACGGGGGAAGCATTCCTGGGAAAACTAAAGCCAAGAGCACTCTCAACGGTTAATTTTACTAAAATCAAAAACTAAACAAGCATTCGTTTGTTGAGGCTTACAACATTATAGGCACTTGTAATGCCAGACGTTCATGAAAAAGAAACTCTCAAAAAATGTTTTAAGAGAGAAATCATGGAAAAGACTATAAACATTGGAACATTTTAACTTAGGTGAGGTAGATGAAAATAGAAAATGTAGTATGAATATGGTAAGATGTTACTGCTTTCAATCACTGACGCTAGAAAGGAAGAAACTGTTAGGATCGTACCTTTTAAAACAAATGGAAGACAGTCCTAAAACGTGCAAAAAAGTGAATTTCAGCTTTTAAGAAATTCTAATTAAATGTGGAAAAATTCCCCCTCAAATGATCAATCAAATATTCAAGTTCGATACGCTATCACGCTTTTATTAGATACTATACCTGCAGTATTTATAAATCTCAAGTTTAAAAATACTATTTTTACTTTAAAAGATGCTTTTGAAGCTATAAAAAAAATTATCTACCTACTTAAGGGCTCACGGGAAAACTGATGGAATATTCAATATCTACCCCAAAACAAATATATACAAAGTTCAAAATTTCATTTTATAGAAACACGATCTATTACAGTACAAGGGTGCTTTATCTCAGTGACAGGCTTAAGCTCAGCCAGGAATCAGGAAACATGTTCCGAGTGGAGGCCCGGTTCGACTTGATCATTTCATGGGCACAATAAATCATCCAAAAGCCCACCTTAAATAGCTAAAGTAGTCATAAAAATAGGCTAATGGTTACTTCACTCCAGCGATAACATAATCCTCGGTCTTATTGTTGTGAAGCAGATGTCATTATGGGTGGGGCTGACGCGCAGAGCAGCTGAAACATTTTTGTACCACCCCCCGCACACTTTCAATGGGATAGAAGGGGCTCCAAAAAGGTAAGGGGAAAGCTCTCAACGATCAATTCCTACTAGAAATAAGGAGGTTTTGATGTGGTGGTGGTATCCGTAGAGACCACAATGAGATTTAAAAAAAAAAACCCATGATTAACTCCTACCCTGGAAAACAGATCTTCCCTTTCTCCCCTCCCCTGCCGGCTCCTCCTTGGGACACTTGGCTGAGTCTTTCTTTCTCTCCTTCCCACGCTGAGGTGAGGCTGCACGCAAGCCGGGGACGCCTGTTTTTCTCTTCGCGCGGAGGGAACTCTGCGGGTAGGAACCCTCGGTGGCAGGAAGGGAGCGGGCGGCGATGTGGGGAGGAGAAAGCTCGCCAGGGACAAGCCGGCCTTGGGCTGGGAAAAGACGCGCGGACTGCGGAGGAGCCGGCCGAGGAGGCCGAGGTGACGAGGGAAATCTCCCGGCTCCGAGCTGGGACCGGACGCTTCCGGCGGGCCACAGTCGCTCTCGGCCTAGTGGGTTTCGCGTTCCGCGCTCCACCGGGGCGGCAGGGAGCTTAGAGAGGGTAAACCGCGCCTCGCACTTGCCTGGGACCGGGTGACCAATAACTGGTAATAGTCTTTGCTCGGCGCTGGGCCTTGTCCTACAATTTCGAACAGAGTCTCCGGCAGCCACGACGCCATCTTGGGACGCCACCGCCGTCGCTAAGACAACCAGGAAGGGGCGGGGCTTGATTGGGGTCATGGGGCCAAAGCCCTAGTTTAAATCGAACCCCGCTTTTGAGCTAGCAGGGGGTTTCTTCCTTAGGGTGATCTCCCCCTCTTCCAAGAGTCAGAGGGAACACTGACCCGTGAAATTTCCACCCTCAGGTCCCCTGTGACCCGAAGGGGAATTAGTTCCTGCTGCCACGGAGGGGAGGGGGTGACCCCGGCGGAGGGATACCAAGCAGAGTCTCGCATTCCCCTTCCTGGTCCCTCGAAGGGATCGGGAGGAGATCTCAGGCCTCCAGGAGAGTCACGCCGGGCGGTGGGGGAGGGAGGGGCGATGTGATGGGTTGCGAGTAGGCAGCGGGGCCTTACCCGCGGACGAGCCCGTCAGCCGGAGGCGGCGGGCAAAGTAGTTCCCGGAGGGTGTTGGAACGGGCGGGGAGGGAGGCGGCGCGGGCGGAGGCGCACGCCGGCCGCGGTGCTGCGGCTCAGCTGATAATTGAAGGGACCCGAGGAGCCGCCGCCGCCGCCGCTGGGGGGGGGTGGGGGGAGCGAGTGGAAGTTACTGCCGCGCCACCGAGTCCGGACCGGAGACTTTGGGGCCCAACTAGGTAATTGGGGCGCAGGTCCGAGTGGCCGGTCCAGGCTTGGGGGAGGGGGTTGTGCTGAGGGGATGAGGGGGTGGGGGGGGCGGTGAGGGGGGGTGGGGAGGAGCTGAACAGAAAGTCCCAGGAAGCCCGGTTGTGTCATCGCCGCGATTCGGCCCCCGCTCGGCCTGCTCCCGGCGGTGTCGGCGGCCGGGCCGCGGAAGGACCGGGTCGGGGGTTGACGGGCGAGACGCTCGAGGGAGACCGGGGCCGGGCGGGAGCGGGGGGGGGGCGGTTCGCTGGGTCCCCCCTCAGGCCTCCCGCGATGAGGAGGGCCCTTCACGGAACCGGGGTAAGGCATGCGGGTCTTGGGGAGGCCGGTGGTGGCTGGGGGGGCCGGAAGTGGGCTTTGGAGCTTGGAGGGCGTCTAGGAAGCGAGAAAGTGGGGGGCCGGAAGTGCAGGTGGGGGGTGTGAAGACGGCAAGGGTTCCCCGGAAATGGGCTGGGGGGCCCGGAAACCGGGTGAGGAGAAGCTCCAGGGCCAGGGACGGCCCGGAAATGGAAACTAGGGAGCAGCTCGAGTGACAACAGTTGTGGGAAGCGAGGGTCAGAGGAGGGAGAGGCCGGAGTGACTTTAGACCGCAGTAAGGGGTTTCCTGCCAAGGGGGAGGGTTGTGGGCGGGCGAGGCCGGAGACGGGGTCTGCGCTGGGCCGTTTCTTTAGCCGTGAGAAGTTGAGGCTGAGTGAGGATGACGATGAGACGGGCATGCAGGGGGGCTGGAAAAGAGGCCGAGAAACTTGGCTGAGAGGAGCAGAGCATGCTTCTAAATAGATCAGAATGGAAATGGGAGGGGGGTGGACCAATTGTCACTCCAATCGTATTAGTATTCAAAGCGAGTCAGGCGATTAATTTATTTATATGTGGATTACATAAAACCTATTATATCGTTTGCCCATTCAGTTCACCCTCTCCTCCATCCTCCTCCATGGTGAGTGGGTTTTTAGTTCAGAAACAAGTTAGAGGGGAGTTCAAATAACGAAGGTTGGAAAATCCCCAATCCTGTCCTTCGTGGCGCTTCCTTCCTCAGAAGAACAGAAATCCTTAATTTGCCACAGGGGAAAAAAGAAAGATTTAAAAACACAGGCAAATCGGGAGGAAATAACACGTTTGAACTGCCGGGGGCGGGGGGGGGGGAGGGACGGGAGGGGAATTGGTTACCCTTGTGTGGTGAGGGAGAGAACGGAAGGGGCTGCTCCTAAACCCTTAAGACAGGTTGGTGGTTGGTGTTCGGTAACGCCGTTTTACTTTGGGGACGGTCAGCCTAAGCATCATGTCGGGCGGTGGGTACAGCTTAATTGCTTCGCTAGTTAATTGAAGGGGGGACTGTGGCAGTGAGTGAACGTTCTTGCGTGAGGGGTGCGGGGGGGTACGTACCGGAGCGCAGTGGATGTGCTCTGAGTGGCCGTCCGACTGCTCCCCTGCTGTCTCCTCTCCTAGTCGGCCTTCCCCGGATCTTGCCCGGGTGGCCAAATCACCCGATCCCCGGGCTTTACGCCGTGTTGTAGGCCCTTTAGTGCTGTGTTCAACTTTCTATTCCTCTCCAGTCTCTCTCTCGAGATTTTTGGCATTTCATTTTTTGAAGACCCAGGAAGTGAAGCCTGAGGATCTCCTCTCTCAAAGCAAACCAAAACAAAAAATATAGGGTAGAAAGTTGAAAGAGCTATTGAGTGGGGCAAAAAACCGACGCTGGGAACAAAGGTCCTAGTTGTTGGAGAAAAAGCCAAGAGGCCTGTATATGAGGCCTGTGTGTGTGTGTGTGTGTGTGTGTCGCATTTACATGGGGTGGGGGGGGGTGTGTGTGGAGGGAGCTGTCAGGATTGAGGAAGGGCCTTATCAGAGATTTAGAGACAAGTTGCAGATAGTTTTATTGAGATTTATTTTCATATTTACGTTATGTAAAGATCAGTGTTGTGAATTTTTTAGAGTACACACAATTTCTAATTCTTTCTTTTGAAAACAACTGTGCTCCATGTTCAACCCCAGGAAAATGGAATCATCCTTGTGAGATCGTCGGCAGAGTTTTATTTCATTTATTTTATGCTTAAGAGAGCATATGAACATCGTTGGAGGTTGTGGGCTTTGTTCACATCTGCCTTTCTATGAATGCGCCAATATCCTTAAGATTTTGAGGACTGTAATTAACATTATCATCGTTTCTATTCGATTCCCAGTTTTGAGTGGTTTTTAAGTTTGCTCTGCTGAGGATTACCGTTCAGGTTTGTGTCATGAGCAGGCTTTTTGTTACAGTTTTTCATTTACTTTCTAAAAGTTTTAGAATACCCTGGCAGTTAGAGTTCTAGGAGCAGCTAAACCAAAATAATTATTTTAAGAGAATGAAAGGGATGCCAGGCCAGTGTATAAAACCAGCGCTTTCTCCCAGCAAAGTAAATTTGAAGTAATGTTTACTTTTCCATTCTAACTTTTAAGATGACTGGATTTGTGTTATCTGGTTGAGATTTTTTGGTCCCGTTTGAAGCACAGCATCCCAGCAAAGAGACACACTGGCCTGGGAGTTCCCACACTGCCAGGAGCTGTGTGACCTTGAGCTGTTCACGTTATCCGTCTCCGGTTATCTCTCAAATGGGGTGGCCAGCCACTGTCTTCCCTCGCTGGGTGGTTGCGAGACGATGGCTGTGGAAAATTACGAACAGCTGAAAAAGTGTAATACGTTGTTGTGAGTTTTAGAAAATTACATTCGCTCTTTGAGGTCTTTACGGACACTTAGAGCTCTTCACCAGCGCGTGAAGTGGGGGTGGCCTGGACGGAAGGCAGGTTGCAGATAAGTGACAGCAACTGACTGTTTGCAACTGCTCCCGAGGTGGTAGTGGGACTTGGGCCCAGTTTCTGCTGAGTTGTTGTGTTTTTTTGTTTGTTTTTGCATCAGCATGGTAGGTAGGTAGGTAGGTTTCTACCATACCTCCTCCTGCTGAATAAATTTGTGAATCATACTTAGAGAAATTTCTTTATATGGTCATTATTTATAGCATAGGTATCTGTTTTGGTTCACGGCTCTTACGGAATTGACTTTGTAATGTCAGAGACTACAATGAAGGGAAAACATAGCCGAATCTATTTTCTGTACAGAATTAGGGAGGAGATTTTTTTTATTTTTTTAGTTAGTTTAAGTGGGTGGATGAGGATCTTTTTGAGCAAATAAGATACCAATTGCCTTTTTATTTTTCCATTTGCTGAGGTAATTTGATGGACTCAAGTTGAAAAAGCAACCTGTTTGTTGCTTTTCATCTTCACTCGGGTTCCTGGTACCGCCAGCCTGACATGCACTTACTTTTCCTTTATTTAAACCGTCTTGGGTTCACGTCAACTCACCCCTTGCCATCACTTCCTTAAATACTTCTACCCCAGGATCTTGCCCTTTTATTTCTTGGTTACCTAAATAGGCTCCATGTTGGGATTATAGTGTTAGATTTGTTGACCCGTGTTGCTTTTGTTTCCCTGAATGGGTTATAGGTGTCCCAAGTCCAGGATTATCTCGTATCGCTGTGTTTTGCATGAAGGTGCACTCATAAGCCTCACTGAAAATAATACCCATTTTCCTTCCCACTCCAAACCAATAATGTTAGCCTACTCCTGCTGACTCTGCGAACCGATCTTCCTGCTTGGAAAGTTTCTTAGCTTCAACACATTCCTCCGGATACTATTTGCTTTGGTGATCCCAGCCTCTTCATATCTTCCTGACTGCTGGAAAGGGCTTAACAGTAAGAAAGAATCTGAGGGTTATTATACAATAAATATAATCTGTCGATTGTTATGTAATCTTGGTGCTTGTAGTTCTTAACATGTAATGTTAGCTTTACATTTGTGTATTTTCTTTCAGTGCCTCTGTGTACGTTCAAACAGCTGTCACAGATTTCTTGAAGGCGTAAACTCCTAGCAATTGTTCTTGATAATCTCTGCCTGGTTTGCTGGGTTACTCTGATACATAGTGGGTGCTTGCTGCTACTTACAGTAAATAGGTAAATATACTTCTGCTGAACCAGTCTCTTGATTTTTAAGTAAAATTTAATTTAGCCAGTGTCCTGAATTTTTAAAAATGCAGTTCTTTAATTAAATCCAATATCCTAAGTTGATTGTAGGTTATTGGCCAAAGAAGTTGTTACCTAGGCTGAAATGAGTCTGCTTCATAGTTCTTCTCAGGCCTTTCAGATTTGGGTTATGATTCTTATAGTTTATCATTTTAAAAAAAGGAACCTGACCATTATTCAGACCTACCTGTTTTGTCTCTGAGTGTGCAGAGGCTGTTGGTCATAGTTCTGCAACCGTCTGATTTAAAACGTCATTTTAGTGGACTCGAGTGAGAACAACCTGCCTGCGACTCTGTGCGCTCATTAGTGAGCAGCACTGTTCAAGTGGACATCTGACTTGAGTGCGGAAGACTTGGGTTGCAGTCTTGACTGCCTTTTCTGTCTTTGTGACCTTGGACAAATAATTTAAGCTTTGTGAGTTTCAGGCGCCTAATCTGAGTGTGGCTAATTGCCACCTGGATTTAATTGTCATTTGTATGCTAGACACTATTTAGGAGATTAGGCTCCAAAGCTAGATTGGAACGTAGGGCCCTTCCTCCCCTGGTTCATTGCAGCATTGACCGTTGCCTCATTTGTTAACACCTTTTTACCTAGAACATACTTCTGTTACATATGTAGACTTGAAAGTCTTTTGAGTATACGATCGTATTCCTTAGTCGATTATGAATTCCTTAAAGCCAGTCTTCCCCTTTCTTATCTCTTGTATCTAGTACAGTGAGTGGCCTGAAATAAGGAATCTTTGAATGCTTATTGAAGGGGTAAGTCTTGTAAGAATAAAATATTATTGTAAGTGAAAATACTTTGTAATGGTTTAATGTCTGTCTTGTTTTGACAAACATTTTGAATCATAGTTAATCCTAAAAGTGATTTTGGGAGTTATCTTTTTAATCCGTTGATACGTGTTTTAGAGACTGCAAGTTACTTTAAATCACGTATTAAAAAAAGTAGGATTTTTTGTATTCTTTTACTGTATTCTATTTTGTATTCTTTTATTGGCCCTTATTTATGTATAATAATTGATCATTTAAATGTTACATTGAGGCCTTAAATAGATTTCGATGTGATGTGTGTATTTGTTAAGTACAAAACTGAGTTTTATACATCATTTGAATTTATTTTTATTTCGGTTTTAGAAAGGATGTACTTCTGTTTTGGGTTACTACCCATACACATACTTTGAAGGCTATTTATAAGCTGAAGTGTCTATCAGCAAGCCTTCAAGACTTGAAGTTAGAATATTTCAATGTGTATTTTAATCAACTTGTTGGCTGTCATAACCGATGAGTTCTACCCTGACTTCAAACCTCCTACTCATTCCACCCGTGGGCAGCATTCTGAATAAATAGATGTACCTTGTGCTGTAACTTCTTAAGGTCAGATTAACTCAATTTGGAGTCCTTATCCTGGTAAACATGTATGATGCCCTGGAAAACCCAAAATGAATTTTTTCAGGTAGCCCTTCTGAAATTCACTGTTGAGTTGTAATTTAAGCTGCTTTGTGATCTTAGAGGGCAGGTTCACGGAGATCCAGTTGGAGCCCCCCGCCCCCTCCCTTTTGTTAATCTTCTTGAAAACCAAGTGCTTGTAGTTTCCTAGTAAGTAGTAAATATATGAACATGCTGTTACTTCTTCTCCGGCCCCAGTATTTTGTAGTCTTGTC
Organism: Paguma larvata; assembly: GCA_030068075.1. Classification (NCBI taxonomy): domain Eukaryota; kingdom Metazoa; phylum Chordata; class Mammalia; order Carnivora; family Viverridae; genus Paguma; species Paguma larvata. The sequence goes on from CM057825.1 coordinate 9,228,958, forward strand.
TGTGTTGCGCCCTGGGCTGGATGTGGTCTGATTGAGCTGCTCGTTCCTTCTGAACACACTCCGGGAACCTCAGCATTCTTGCCTGGACTTTGATTGTTGAGTCCACCTAGGTTCGTACCCTTCTCTCATCTTGTATCGCTTGTAGCGACATGTACATGCTTTCCTTTGTCTTCAGGTACCTGCTGTCAGAGTTTTATTCTTCACTTCTTCCTTCCATAACATTTTACTAGTTTTAGTTACTGCTTTCTCCATCCATCTTATCTAATTAGTTGCTGCTTCTTAACTAGATTTTTGGCTTCTTGTGATAAAGGTCTCATTCTTCCATGCCCACAGTGGCTGTCACAAGTCTCCTGACCTGCATGGTATATGGGCAGTGATGGAGTTCGTTTCGGTGACGCATTGAGAAACTATATTGTGAAGTATTATTAGCACCATTTGCCATGTTTCTGTCTGCTTGCTTATTTTCGTTTCTCAGGGTTTGGTAGCTGAGTGTAAGATGCTAGAATATAAATTTTTCAGAATTAGGCTCATTAAAATACGCATTTAAGGGACTGATAAGACACTAGACCACTTTACTAGCTTTGTGACGTTAGGTTTACCATTTGGGAATTCTGTTTACCAGTAGATAAAAGTGTATTTATTGATACATATTTGTCAAGTGCTGACTGTGCCAGGTGTCTGCTGGGAGGAATACAGAAGGTTCCTGTCCTGAGTTCCGTTGTTTCATTTAGTTGAAAAACCCTTACGGTCAAACTTGATAACTGTATATAGTGTTTAGCATCAAAGAGTATCCCGTAGATATTCTAAATGCAGGTTTTCTACACTTGGAAAACCTGATATGAGAATCTAAATTAAGAAACAGATGAATTAGGGCATGAAATTTGGCTTTACCGAATAAATCGTTGGAAGTGCTTTCATTGTGCAAATATTTCCTCAGCAACTAATGCCATGTGCATTTCTGGTTCCATACCAGGTTTGCCCTCTTGAAGAGTGCGGAGAAGTAGATTTATAAAAGGAGATCTCTTATGTCGAAATGTACTTTACTGTAAATGAGTTCAAACTATGATAGTTGTACACAATATTTGACCTTGTGCATATTTGTTATCAAGTGCAAAGTTGAGTTTTATATGGTGGCTACTCGGAAGTTTAGAGAGAGATTCGGTTCTAGGTTGAAGTTACTGAGGAAGACTCGTGACTTGAACTGGCCTTGATCGTTTGGGTAGGTAGAGAAGAATGGGGAGCTTGGAAAGGGGTAATGGAGGCGAGGGGCTAATGGGAAGATAAACTGACCCTTTGGAGTAGAGGGTCCATATTTATGAAATAACAGAAAATTCAGGCCGAGATGTTTGAGGTTCTTAAATGGGAGATTAAGAAACTAGATTTAACAAATAGACATGTTGACTTTATTGTTAATCCCTGAATATAGGCAGTGACAACATGAAAAAAGTGTATAGACGTTTAATTTGTAGGTGAACTGCAAAGAAAAAGTGCTCTTAGATTTTATTTTTCTTTCTTTGAAGTTGCTTCCCTTTCTAGGACTCTTAAGTTATAGGCGTGTTTGTGGTAAGTTTTGCAGTGGAGGTAAGACTTCTTGTTTAGTGTTCCTCCTTAGTGGTTAGAATACTTCTGTTAAATAGGCAGGAGCTGTCTAAAGGACTCCTTTTGCTCCTCTGTTCAGTCATGGAATTTTTAGTGGAAGTTGGCAATCATTTTGTCTTAACACATTCATCTATTGTTTAATCAGAGATTTTTTTTTTTTAATTCAGAGTACTGTTCCAGAATTAATACATGATTTTTTATGAGTTTACTCAGTATTAGGTCTAAGAGAAACTTCTGCTGAACATCTAATGCAGTAAAAAAAAATGTTTTTAAAAGAGCAAGTTGTGGCTTAAGTATTTACATACTTTTAAAAAATGCAGATTAATATTACCTGTTTCGTTAAGTTAAATATCTTAGTAAAATATTTGCCGGGCACTCTGGGTGACGTAGTAGTAGACTATTTGTTATGCCTTTTACAAGAGTGGGCAAGACAGGATTTCAGAATTGGGAAATGAAGTTAGATGGTGGCTGGAAGGAAACTAAAGATGCAGAGAAGAATATTTCATTCAGGGGTCTGGTAGCAGTAATATTTAGCTTTCTTAAGCAGTTTTTATTCCTAGAATATTCTTGTAGACGTTGCTGACTGCATTTAGCGTTCGTTTTATTCTTATATTGAAATAGCAGAGATGCTAGCAGTTAGTGCAAGTTCATGAATTAAATTCCTGGTCAAGCTGTAGAGTGCAAAATTCGTAGGGTTTTGTGGACTGTAGAACAGAAACATTCGTGGAAGGCTGTGTATTTTACTGCTACAAGAGACATGGGTGTCTTTTAACGCAAGACACTCATGCAGCTTTCTAATTTTTCCTTTAGTAAACCTGTGTTTCCATTTCTTCTACCCACTTGGGGAAAGCGGCCTAGTCTCAAGAGGGAGTTAGGGACTTGACGTCTTCCCCTGCATCCCACACCCGCAAGCATTTCTGCCTTTCTCCCAGTAGATGGCAACAATTAGGCTGGATCTGGAGATACTCACTAGTTCTTACCTTTGTGATCAGACTTGTTCCTAATTATTTCTCAAGTGTCTTTAGGAACTTTAGTGTTGACTTACACAGTTTGACCTCAGAATACTTCTCTCAGAAAACTAAACTGTTAATTGCAGAGTTCATTCTTTTTCTTTTCTTTTCTTTTTTTTTAACTTTACTCTTCACCCTGTCTTTAAGTTTGCCCTTCCAGTTGCTGCTATGAGGTAAGACTTGGGGAATTTCAGCCTTTGGTGTGGCCGTGTAAGATAATCTGCTTCTGCCTCTTTGAACCAGCTAGTGTTACTTTTCAGCTGCCTGTATATTAGGTCAGGCCATTTTTTTCTCCAGGTATCTTCTCATTACACAAACTAAGTTTTCTGAAGGGAATTTCAGAAGAGATAAGACACTATCACTTGGGATCTTTGTGGTCGCACTGGTTTTAAATGATACCCAATTTATGATTGTTGAATCTGGTAAGGAATCGGTCAATCTAATGTTGGCTGGAATAGCAGCCTTTCTTTTCTGGTGGATGGGCCTCCTACTTAACTCCTGCATTTACTTATAGTGTGTTTTTTGTGTGACTGGAAAAGAAAAATAAGATGATTCATAATGCACAATTAACTTTTCAGAGTTTACTATATTTAGAGATACTTAGAACTTTTTTCAGGATGCCTGCTGAGTTGATTTAAATTTTCGATGCAAGAGTAAAGTATTTGGGAAGTTTCCATATTAAGAGTTTTATAGTTAGAAATGTCTTAATCTGTAATTCTTTTAAGGAACATATAGTCAGAGACTTGGCAAAACAGTAGTTCTAAAAAACTTACGCAATTATGTCTGTTTTATGGTCCAGTGTTAGAATCCTGGTCCAGTAGAGGAAATTATGTTGGTTTCAGCAACTGCTATACTCGCACCTAGAAAAATGCGCATGTAAAGACATCTTTACATGTATATGAATAATCGAAGGGTATGCATTAATAAATATTTTTGAATACTACTTAAAGTCCTAGATCAGGCTTTGGGTTTATGAAGATACATAAGATGTGGTTCTTGGCCTTGAGTTCATAGTCTGATTAGGGAGGGTAATAAAGTTGGGAACAAAATTAACCATAAAAACTCTTAAACTGAATTTTAAGACATTATCGAGATGTCTTATCAGGTGACTAGCTGTTAGGAACAGAGAATATGGTAAAAATATTACTCAGATATTTTTCAGAATAGTCTTGTTATATCTGCATCCATGTATACTTGACCACATTTAATTCCAAAACCAATTCCTTGTTATCTTTCTGATGTGGCTTTCACTATGTATATATAAGATCATCTTAACAGTGATGTGGACTAGTCTAGTGGTATGGGAGATTAATGGGATAAGAATATAGGAAAAAGGCTTTATGAGTCATAGCAGCCAACCTCTCTTGAATCCTTCCCTTAGCTCAGTGGCACATAGGTTAGTATCCAGGGGGCAGGGATGGGAAATAAGGAGGTGGGTGGGATGGGGATGGATAGGTAAATGGGTAAATAGAAGAGAGTTGGACATTCTAGACCAGAAGTGTAATGAAGGCGGATGAGTCTGTGTCAGAAGACGATGTCACTTTTTGGTGACCAAGGAGAGTTAATTGTACTGAGTAAATACATTCTAGATTCTGTGTTTATTTTAATGAGTTTTTTGCCCCATAACTTTACATAGGGAGAATGTACCATATTCTTCCTATGCTTTGAGTATCCCTGGGTTATTCATAACCCCAACTGGGATAACAGGAATTATATAAATACAGTGCGATGGGAAATAAGATGAAAGACTGAGCCAGTTAATCTGTGCGTACATTTACATGAACATTTTTCTTCTTAAAGTTGGCATTTTTATCATGAAACTTCAGTTTCCTTAGACAATTTTGCTTTTTTATGGCTATACACATATATTTTGAAGGTGGTGCCATATAGAAAATATGGGCCTTGAAGCCAGAAACTCTGTATTTAAACAGGGTCCTCCCTATTCTAGCTATGTGATCTTGGATAAGTTTTTTAAACCCTTTGAGACTTCACTTTCTTTTGTATAAAATGGGTTGCTATTAGAATCTTGCGTAAGTAGTGTATACTTGATGAATAGTAACTGCTGCTGTTATCATAGTGGTGAAGAAACAAACGTATGTTACTTTGGATAGTATAGAGGAAGGCTTCTACACTGTCTTCCAGAGCCAGGGTCAGCAGACTGTTTTTACAAGGTGGCAGACAGCAAATAATTTTGGCTTTCTGGGTCCTGTAGTCACTGTTGTGATTACTCTGCTGTTGTGGGGCAGAAGCAGCCATTGACTTCGTTTTAATAAAACTTGATGAACGGAGTGAAGCGGTGGTCCCAGTTTGGCCCGTGTGCCTTAGTGTGCCACCCCCTGCTTCACAGTAGTGCTTGGTGCCTTTACTTTGTTCACAGGAATTTGAAATGGCATCTGTATGTTCTGAAGATCAGGTGATAACGTCTGAACGATGAAGGGTTTGGTGTAAATAGCTAAGAACAAAGACTGGGATTTAATTTAAACTCTGGCTCTGATACTATAAACTTCGTGACCTTGGGTCAATCACTTCATTTTGGCTTCAGTTTTCCCATTTGTAAAATGGGAATAATAGTAATACCTATTTTAGCTTTGTTGTGAGACTTAAATTAGTTACTGTGGAAAACTGTAAAACAGTGCGTGCTGTAGGATAAATGCTTGATGCGTTATTATTGTTAATAATCATTCTTTGAGAGAAAGCGTTTCTATTTTCCTTGGTTGATTATCTACAATGAGGTTTGAGAAGATGGATTTCTCTGATATCATCTTGGAATTACGTGACTGGTAGTTTTAAGGTTGAAGGAGATCATTTGATAGGATGGGTAGACTCAACAGCAAGATGAATCTTGGTTCCAGTTTCCTGCTTGTTTGAACCTGGGCAAGTTATTAAGCTGTAAATTATAGAAAAATCGTACTTTATGCGATTCTTTTGAATTTTTAATGAGTGAAGTGCTTAGCACAGTGCCTTGTTCACAGCGAAGTGATCAAATGGTAGTTGCTATATTACAATTTTTTTGATTAGGGTATTGGCTCCTAGAAGGAGTGTAATAGTAGCTTTTATTCTATGTAAGAACCATATAATAGTTCTTTTAATTGATGGCTTATTTTCACAGTTGCTGTAAAGTCTAAAATTACAGTCAGCAGTGTGTGAATTTATTGTTTTTCAGATGTTATGATTTAGGTGTTAGTAAATTTAATGGACAATTAAAATGACACTTTAAAGATTGAAAGGAAAAATATCCCTGACCTGGACTAACATGAAGTATTTTGAAAAGTTTTTGGGGGGCCGTATCTACATTTGATCCAGGTTCAAAGATTTTATCATTGCTAATTATAGTCTGTTTTGACTATAGTAGTTTCAGTAAGTAAGGTCAGTGTTAGATCTGTGATGGCTTAAGGTTTTTTTTAATGTCTTTTTGATATAATTTCAGACTTCTAAAAATGTTATAAAAGTAGCATAAAGAATATCGCATATTCTCTTTACCCAGTTCCAAGGTCAGATTTTTTTTTTTTATTGTTAGAGGATAAATTTGTTTTCTCTTTGAAAAGTTTTTAATCAGTAAAAAGCTTTTTTTCTTTAAGTCTAAAAAATTTTTTTTAATATTTATTTATTTTTGAGAGAGAGACCGCGTGAGCGGGGTAGGAACAGAGAGAGAGAGAGAGACACACACAGAATCCGAAGCAGGCTTCAGGCTCTGAGCTGTCAGCACAGAGCTCAGCCCGAGGCTAGAACTCACGAACCGTGAGATCATGCCCTGAGCTGATGTCGGATGCTTAACGGACTGGGCCACCCAGGCACCCCAGAGCTTTTATTTTTTCTCTTTTTAAAAGAAATACATGTAAAATATGAAAAAAGTTCAGTGCAGTGAACACATTTTTTTTCATGTGGCTCTTTACCAATCATACACTTGTTGAATGCATTCTGTTCCTGACCCTAGGCTGTCGTTAGTAAACGTTATTATTGGCAGTTGGACACTCCTAAATAGGCTGCTTTTTAAGGGATTACTTGATTTTGTACAGCAAGCACGCCTTGCCCCTCCCTTTCTGGTTGGTGGTCTTGTATATGTTTAGGTACTGTGTGTGTCCTCCCCCTCCCCCGCCCACCCCCCCACCCCCCCATCCCACCCCCGCTTTTGTCATGTGTTGAGTTGCAAAATTACTTCCTAGAATTGTGCATTAAGCAGGAAAGTTCTGAGTGAAGGCTTGTATCGCATGGCTTTAAGAAGGTGATAATTCTGGTAGCTCAAAGATATTTTAAAGAGTGTATTCTCAGCACGTTTTAGTGGAGGGGATCAATAACACCTTTTAAAAAAGATACTTTAAGCTTCTTGTTTCTGAAAATGGTAAAATAAGTGAGAGCTTAATTCTCAGTAAGTGAGGACCTATTGTGCGCCCTGAAGACATACTGTACAAAACCTTTTGCCCTTAACTTTCAACGTGTAATCTCTTTTTTTTCCTAAATGCCCTCTCTGCCTTTGCCCGCTATTCCTTAGTAATGATTCCTACTATCCGTGCTTGCCTGCTTGAAGTCTTAAGTGAGAAGACTTAAACATTAAAAAAAAAAGACAAAAAAACATCTTTTTATTTATTAAAAATTTTTTTATAATGTTTTATTTTAGAGAACCAGAGAGACAGAGTGCAAGGTGGGGAGGGGCAGAGAGCAAGGGAGACACAGAATCTGAAGCAGGCTCCAGTCTCTGAGCTATTAGCACAGAGCCTGACACAGGGCTTGAACCCATCAACAGTGAGATCATGACCTGAGCCAAAATTGGACACTTACCTCACTGAGCCACCCAGGCGCCCCCAAAACACCTCTTTTTAAAGAGTAGTTTTAGATTTATAAAAAAGTTGTAGAGATAGTTACCGTATACTCCTTACCCAATTTCACTTTTCTTAAGATCGTAGCATTAGTGTATTTTTGACTCAACTAATGAACTAGTATTGGTACGTTATTTCTACCTGTACTTTATTTGGATTTCCGTAGGTTTTATCTGGTGTCTTTCTGTTGTTCCGGTAACCCATCCGTGGTGCCACATCACATTTAGTGAGCAACATTTAATTTTTGGCATTTATTTCTGATTATAAAATGCAATCAATAAATTTGAATAAAGAAAAACAAAAAGAAAATTAAGAACCCATCCGTAATGTTTCTACCTGATAACCACCAGTACAAACATTTTTTGTTTCCTTCTAGCTTTTGTTTTAATAAATATGGGTCCATATTATGTTTTTCCCCATGCTGTTATATGATGAACATTTCCCTGTTTTGTTATTCTTTATTGTTTGCTTTATATTTACTTGTCTAATCGTTTCATCAAATTTTTAAAAAACTATTCTTAATAATGCTTTAAGGAACTGCTTTGTACCAAGTGTTAAAATGAGGGGTCTCTATTATCTTTGCATTAACTTGGAAAACATTCTTGTGTGTATATGAGAGGTGTGCATGTGTATAAGACAGTTGTGTGTGTGTATGTGTGAGAGGTGTGTGTGCGCCTGGTAGCATTCGGTGGAAGAGTTAGAATGCTCCTTAGGACTCCTGTCTGTCCTGGCTCTTGCCCACCTCTCTGATGTTAGCTCTTCTTTCACCTTTTAGTGTCTCTTTTTGCTGCCTGGAATGCTCTTCTAGATCTTCTGTATCTATCTCCTCCTGCATGAGATCTTGGCTCAGATGTTACCCCTTAGAGAGGCCTCACTTGGCCGCCCTATCCATAATAATCCCTTTGTCTGATAGGACGTTTCACCTGCAAATAATAGAAAACTTGACTAGACCTTAACCAGATCAGGGTTTATTTTTCTTCATATGACCTGGTTCAGGTATGCAGTGGTTCCAACAAAGATCACACTCTGTTTCTGCTCTGCCACTGTTAGCAGGTGGTTCTGCTGGACGCCACATAGCTCTGTCATGGCTTGAAGTCATTATGTCCATCACATTTGAGGCAGGAAGGAGGAAATGGGGCCTTTTTTTTTTTTTTTTAAAGTAAGCTTGACACCCAGTGTGGAGCTTGATCTCATAACCCCAAGATCAAGAGCTGCATGTTCTATGACTGAGCCAGCTAGGCACCCCCTGGGGCGTTTTTTTTTTAATCCAGAAAGCAAAAGTATTCCTAGAGGATGCCCAGCATCCGTTATCATACCTCTTATTGGGAAAGAACTAGGGCATATCTCTGTCAAAAATAAATACAAGAGTAATGGTGTTGTACAAAGATAGGTTTAAACCACTGACTTTTAAATTCTTTGGGTCTGCAATCCATGATAAGAAATGCCCTACTTTGCATTTCCAGTGTACGTGTAGATATGTGTTTGCAACTGAAATTTCACAAACAGTACTTAAGCATTAGGCATGCTGCTATTTTCTATTCTCTATTTCATTTAAAACTTCTGATTATGATCTTTTAAGTCTGAGAATTCTTAACCTTTCTTTGTGGTGTGGATCCCTTTAGTATTCTTAAGCGGTGTACTTGTCAAAATAATATTTTTAAACTTATGAAATAATTGCATAAGAGAAAAACCCTAATATATCAGAATGTTCAAATCCAGCTCTCAAAACTGCTAAACTAGTATGTTGTAATGCAGTAATAGGTTTCTTTATTTTCACTTTCAATAACATGATCTAGCAGCTGTTCAAAGTAGTGATGAGTGTAAACGATACTTTGAGGTATGTGCAACAATCGTAATGTGATATGGTAATATCTGTGATTTCTCTTGGTGCGAAGCCAGAGGTACTGCCAATAATGCTGTGGTTTGTTGCCTTTTCATGGTGGAGGGAGATGTTAAATTTCAATTAGATGTTAGTGAAATTATATTTTTTAATCCAAGTTCATGAACTCCTGATTATGAACCCCTGGTCTTAATTGATTTAAGGCTCTAATCTGGCAGTTTGAGGAAAAATACTGGCTTTGGCCCAATCATGACTCATCCCTTAGGGCCAGGGGAGTAGCCTACTTCCTCAGAGATGAATGGGTTTGTACCCCTTATAAGGCAGGATTCTGTTAGCAGGGAAGAGAGTGGGATACATGGAATTAGGGTAGGGAATGTTATCTTCTGCCTTCTCCTGCCCTGTAGTCCCCCCTCCTTTATTCCTTCCACCAGTTGTTTAACTTTTTTTGCTGTGCTATTCAGCGTTATTGTTGTCTGCCTCCCCGGTGGAATGTAAGTTCCATAAGGGAGAGACTGTCTATTTATTCCTTTCTCCTAGTGCCTAAAGCCTAGGAAGTAGGGTAGCTAAGAATTGAGCAGCTGAGTAAGACCTGTGGACTCCCAAATACCATATAGTAAGTTTGGGCCTTGGTGTCCCCTCTGCCTCCCTTCTCCCTTCCCTCAAGGAAACAGGTGTGACCGATATAAAGGCTCAGATTGAGAAAATTTAGGTAAAGGCATGGCTACAAAGTGCTCGACGTAGATGAGATGATTCTCCTGGTGCAGAGGGGTGTGAAATGACTTGTGTTCATGTTGTTCCCTGCCTTGCACTTTCAGATGTGTGGGTATATCTTAAATAGTTTGTAAACCAGGAACAGAGATAGTTTTTCTTAATTTGTAAAAGAGGAATAAAAAGAATTACTCGTAAAGAACCGTAATCTAAGGACATTAAACCTCTCTGGAGTTAATAGTATGCTCCCCCTCTTTACAGTTTTTTTTTTTTTTTTTAAACTTCAGGGCAATCTGCTTTTCCTTCAGCAGATGCTCTTTCCCTTTTATTTATTTTTATGTTATTTTTTTAAGTAGGCTTCATGCCCAGTGCAGAGCCCAACGCAGAGCTTGAATTCCCAACCCTGAGATTAAGAGCCACAACGACTGACACGCCCCTTTCTTTCCCTGTTTATTTATTTATTTATTTTAATTTTTTTTTTAACGTTTTATTTATTTTTGAGATACATAGAGACAGAGCGTGAGCAAGGGAAGGGCAGAGAGAGAGGGAGACACAGAATCGGAAGCAGGCTCCTGGCTCTGATGAACCATTAGCACAGAGCCCGATGCGGGGCTCGAACCCACAGACCGCGAGATCATGACCTGAGCCAAAGTCGGCCGCCCGACCGACTGAGCCACCCAGGCGCCCCTATTTATTTTTTATTAAAGTTTATTAGATCGCACATGCACGTAAGAGGGACAGAGAGAGGGAGAGAGAGAATGTTGGGCTAACAGCACAGAGCCCAAGATGGGGCTTGATCCCACGAACTGTGAGATCATGACCTGGGCTGAAGTCAAGAGTTGGAATGTTTAACCAACTGAGCCACCCAGGCCCTTTAAAGTAATATTTCTGACTTAAAAGACACATTCGTGCCTTTTGCACAATTTGGCTGCAAAATTCTGTTGATTAAATGCATTTTTATGAGTCTACATATTTGTCTTGAATATCTGCCCCTCAGTCTTTAGGTTTTGTTAAAGTTTTGTTAGAAGGTAAACTAGTACTTCCTTTTGGATCACTGGACTTTGTGAGTTCTAAAAGAACTTCATTTGGAACAGATAAGTTGGATTTAATGTTATGTTTGCTTTAGAAAAAGTTAATAATGCTTAAATTGATCAAGTAAGAGGTACTGTGGATTATAGTTGTTAGTTCCTTTGTAAGTACTTCTGGTTTTCATTTTATTTTTATATTGGATAGCAATGTTAGGAAACAGGAAAAAGCTATTGATTTCCTAAGCAGTGTAAGGACCATGAGGAAGAAGGCATCATTACTTTATTGGAATAGAGAATAGGAAGATGTGTAAGTAGTGAAGAAATTGGATTATCAGGCTTAGTAAATGCATTAAAAAATGGATTCCATTATATTTAGGAGTCTTTTCATTCTTAAAAAATGATGATTATTTGTCTTTAAATGTCAGTTGGTTATAGTACCTTTCCATACCTATTGGGAAGAGTTCCATCATGTTACATTTTATTTGTTGACGTATATGAAGATCTAAAAGCAACAGCTTAGAGTTTTCCTTCTTATGTAGTACTTTGGAAGGCAGGAAACACTTTCAAAGCAGAACAGAATTTTTAAAACCGCTTTATCCAGATATGTAATTCATATGCCATACAATTCACCTATTTAAAGTCTCCAGCGCTTTTAGTATATTCACAGAGTTGTGCAGCCATCACCACTGTCTACTTTCAGAACATTTTCATCGCTCCCAAATAAACCCTGTACTCATTGGATTCTGTAAATTTTTAGCTTAAGTTGTAGAATTGACAATTTGGAGGTGATGTGCTGTCTTTCTGTTAGTTAAAATCACACCAGTTAGAAACAGTCTTGCCCATTGGGTAATGTGAGCCTACAGATGGGAACTATCTGTCATTTGGTTTTGTCCTCCAAGGAAGGTTCATCCCTTATGACAGTTTTTCTGTTTGAAATTATTATTAGTTGATTTAAACATCCTGTTAACTAGAAACTCTGCTTCTTTGTTGGCTGTAACAGTGTCACCTGAACAAGGCTGGATAGGAAACTCTTCTTGGAAGATGCCACGTGTACTTCAGTACCAAATTTGGAGTGCTAGTTCTACATGGTGGGGAGCAGTTTACCAGTTCTTTCTGCTTTTCCAAGGTAGAAGGCCCAACTAACCGGTGAAAATTGAATTTTTGATCGGCTTCTACAAACTAGCATCCCTTGTCGTATTTAGAATTTTATACAGAATGTTTTGTTTCAAAACACACATATTAGCACTTTCTTCGATACTTTATTTGCTGTGCGGTTTAGTTTGAAGTGTTCAGGTATGAATTCTGTCTTTGGAGTTTCTTTTGTCATTTCTGTTTTACGGTGTTTTCAGACTTTCCTCTTAGACCCTAGCCGGCTATTTCCTGCTCATTTATCTGTTCATTCATCTACATCCCTAGGTCCTTCTGAAGCTGTTTCTCTGCCTGAAATGCCCTTCTTGCCTTCCAGCCCCTCTCTCTTCTGGACGAATACTTTGTTTGTTTTATTAAGTTTATTTATTTTGAGAGAGCGCAAGCGGGGTAGGGATAGGGAGCGGGGAGAGAGAGAATCCCAAGCAAGTGCTGTACTGTCCGGGTTTTGCAGGGCTCAAACTCAGGACCTGAGGCGAAACCAAGAGTCAGATGCCTAACAACTGAGTGAGTCACCTGGTGCCCCGCAGATACCTTCTTATCCATAAGAATTTTCCTATTTGCATCCTTGAGAGGTGTATGGCCTCCCCTAAGAAAGGCTTGGGTGCTTCTTCTGTAATAGTTCTTCCAGGAGTATCAGTTTTCACTCTAGGTAGGTACTTTACGGTTTGGTTTTTCATTGGTCCGAACTTCCCAGTCTTCCTTTAAGTCTTGCATACATCTTTCCCAAGATTCTAATAACATCATCACTAACCGCTCACCTTCTCTACTTTATTTATTATTATTTTTTAATGTTTATTAATTCTTGAGATAGAGAAGGAGACAGCACGAGCAGGGGACGGGCAGAGAGAGAGGGAGACACAGAATCAGAAACAGACTCCAGGCCCAAAAGAGAGCCCAACACGGGTCTCGAACTCAGAAAACTGCAAGATCATGGACCTGAGCCGAAATCGGATCCTTAACCAACAGCCGCCGGTTGCCCCTCACCTCACTCCCTGGAAAGGAGGGCCAGGGCTAGCCGGTGTCTCAGCACAGCACACAATGAATCTTCCTCAACCCTTCAGTCACTTACGGTTTATTCTTACTGGTTTTGTGATTCTTTTTTTCCAGGAGAAACTTAACTGTCCTGTTTTATGTTTTGATTATGCTTTATTTCTAGTTGTTTTTTTTTCTTTTTTTGTGTGTGAGAAATGACTACACATAGAAGTTTGGCTCTGGTTGTGTTTGGTTCCCTTTCTCTTTTACTCCTATTACAAGTGGGTACTTGTATTCGTTGTATTTTATCTTCATATTTTTCTCCTTTAAATTTTAGTAAAGGATGGAGAAAAAAGGTACTGAATTTTGATTTCTTGATATTTTAGTGTATTCAGCAATGCTGTTTGGTACGGTTTTTAGAGTGGCGTCTTATGTATGTATTACCACTTAATTTTGAGTTTTTTTCACTTCGGGTTATATGTAGCGTATCACAAATGGAAAGTTACAAACTAGGTTTGATGCATATACTTTTAAAAGGCATTGTATAAGTAAATTGGTCTGAGGAGACTGGAGTTACATACTTGAGTATAGTTGGATTTCCTTTGAATCTCTTCTGTTAGATAGGAGTAATACTTGTTCTTGCTATAGTTCTGGAGTTAGACGTATACAAAGTATTCATGTAGAATAACAGTATACAAAAACTTAATAGTTTTTTCTTTGTTATTGGAGAAAACTGAATCTCCATGCTGAATCTGCACGACTGAGTCAGGATTAAAAGAACATCTCAATTTGGAGGCCTGAAAAGTAAAGTAGGACTTAAAAAAACTTTAAGCATTAATTGGACACTGGGTCACCTGGAGCTGTTACTTGAGATCAGCTAACTACCCATCTGTGTCTCATGAAATCTTTTAAGGATGGGATCAGGAAGCTGGGCCTTAGGAACAATAAACTGAAACCAGCAGTGCAGATACTCTTACCTGTGGTCTCTACTCTGTGTCTTTCTCTCAAGACTGCCTCCTAATGTGGCTGTGTTAAACAGCCATTGGAATGCCAGGCTTTACACTTAACAATCTAGGTACCCAGAGAATCTTGGGGAAGGACTCTGAGTGGTCCAGCAGAGGTCATTTGCAGTCACCTGAGTTCTAGTTAACTTACGGGTGTTGTGGGACATAGGGGCTTATCATCTTGTAGTTTGTGAGAATCTGTGGGCATGCATTGGGTAGAGAGAAACAGATGAAACATGGTTGTCCAGTACATGTACCCCTTGTATTTAGTGACATATCTAAATTTGCACAATGCCATGGAGCTCTTCAGATCTGTAACATGCAGAAACATTGAGAAATTTAAGGCAAGATTTTTTTTGATGTTTATTTTTGAGAGAGCAGCACAAGTGGGGGAGGGGCAGAGACAGAGGGAGGACAGAGGATCCAATGTGGGCTCTGCGAGCGCGTGTGGGCTCAAACACATGAACCATGAGATCGTGACCTAGCTGAAGTCGGGACGCTTAATTGACTGCACCACCCAGGTGCCCCATATTTAATCAGTTTTTAAAACCTTAGTAGATAGTGTATGTTCATTTACACTCATCTGTCATCTCTATTCTTGTATTTCAGTACTGCATCTGGGGTCATTTTCTTTTTATTGCTGGTGGAAAAACTCAGTTTTTACTCTGACAAGAGTTTAATTCTTAAAAGATAATTTCATATGGTATAGAATTCTCAATTGGCACAAATCTTTAGTGTGCTGAAGAAAACGTAATTCCATTGTCTTCTGGCTTCCATCGTTGCTGTCGAGAGGTCAGCTGATTGTGAAAAATAATTCTCTCCTTCTGCTTGTGCAGAAGATTTTCTCTATCTTTGGTACTTGTGATTTCATTATGACATGTCTAGGTAACATGACATTTTATTTATCCAGTTTAAGATCATATGGGCTTCTTGAATTTAAGGGTTGGTATCTCTCAACTAGTACTAGAAGATTCCAAGCCATTAAATGTTTAGATGTGCCTCTACAATACCTTCATTCTTGCACTTCTGCGATTGCGAATGTATGTTTGAGAATGTATGTTTGAATATTTTTTATCCTCAGTATATCTTTATTTTTAATCCGTTAGCTTCTGTGCTGCATTCTGTGTAATTTCTATCTTAATGCTTGCTGCCAGAATCTGTCTATTGAGCTTTATTTTTATTTGCATATTAGAAGTACATTTTGGTTTTCTTTCAAATCTATCACTTTTAATAGTTTTTTGGTTGCCTTTGGCTTTTTCTCTTTATTAAAAAATTTTTTTAATGTTTGTTTATTTTTTTGAGAGAGAGACAGAGTATGAGCAGGGGAGGGGCAGAGAGAGGGAGACACAGAACCTGAAGCAGGCTCCAGACTCTGAGCTGTCAGCACAGAGCCCAATGCGGGGCTCGAACTCATAAACTGTGAGATTGTGACCTGAGGCTGAAGTCGGACGCTTGAGCCTCCCAGGCCCTCGCCTTTGGCTTTTTCAGTTTTGTCTGTATATCTTTAAACATAGTGAGCATTTTAAGATTTGCCTGATAATTCTAATATCCCAAATCTATGTGATTGTTTCTGTTGTTTGTTTTTGCAAGTTCTTGTTCATGGTGCCTTGTTTACTTGTGCGTACTCTTGTGTGGTGGTCACCATGCAGTTTATTTGTAGAGGTTTCCTGAACTTGGAATAAAGGAGCCTTTATTTAGAGAAGATGTGCTTTGGCTTCTGGCAGGTATTTAAGTGCAGGAAAACTTTGCTACCAAAAATGTAGCCTTTCGTCTGGCAAGGGAACTTTGTTAGAAATGCATCACACCAGGCCCATACTTATATATTTAAAAAAAATGTTTTTTTAATGTTTACTTATTTTTGAGACAGAGACAGAGCATGAGTGGGGGAGGGGCAGAGAGAGAGGGAGACACAGAATCCAAAACAGGCTCCAGGCTCTGAGCTGTCAGCACAGAGCCCAACGTGAGGCTTGAACTCACGGACCGCGAGATCATGACCTGAGCCGAAGTCAGACGCTCAACCGACTGAGCCACCCAGGTGCCCCCCATACTTATATTTTAATAAGAATCTACATTTTAATGAGATCTGGTCATTCTTAGGCAGGCTAAATATTGAACAGCCCTGCACTGAAAAATTGACAAGATTTGGAATACTCTGGCTTGAAGTTTCTTGGATTATTCACATTATTGAAATTTCAAATTATTCAGAATATGACTAGAAATCTTGGCTAGACATGTGCAGATTTTTGGATTTTAAAAAAATTTTTTAAATATTTATTTTATTTTTGAGAGACTGCATGAGTGGGGGACGGTTAGAGAGAGAGGGAGACAGAATCTGAAGCAGGCTCTAGGCTCAGCTGTCAGCACAGAGCCCGACGCAGAGCTCAAACTCAGGAACCATGAGATCATGACCTGAGCCGAAGTTGGACGCTTAACCTACTGAGCCATCCAGGTGCCCCTAGATTTGGTTTTTTACTTTCTCTTTTCTCTCTGTTGATGACTCTCTCTATCCTTAAGTTGATTTAGCAGTTGAGTGGACTGAGGATTAGGGATATATCTGGTCATCTCAGTCCTCAAGATGTAGCTTATAGTGGGTTTTTTAATAAATTGATGACGACTAAAATTTGAAATAAGGGTAGGTTTTTCAGTAATTTGGGTTTGGAGAGTAAAGTGCGGAAAAGCTTCACACAAGTGATCAACATCGTTCATCGTTAAGGAAATCTAAATTAGAACAGTGAGATGTACCACTACACATCCATCGGAACGGCTACATTTTAAAAGACTCACACCATGTGTTGATAAGGTTATGGAGCACCTGGAAATTACATACTTATTGGTAGGACTGTAAAATAGTATAGCTGCTTTTGGAAAGGTCTCATGGTTCTTTTAAAAGTTAATCATAATTTGGGTGGCTCAGGTGACTTCGGCTCAGGTCATGATCTCATGGTCTGTGGGTTCAAGCCCCGCATTGGGCTCTGTGCTGACAGCTCAGAGCCTGTAGCGTATTTTGGATTCTGTGTCTCCCTCTCTCTCTTCCCCTGCGCTCGCTTGCTCGTTCTCTCTCTCTGTCTCAAAAATAAGCATTTAAAAAAATGTTTTAAAAAAGTTAATCTTCACAATCATCTAGGTATTTTGCTCTTAAGTAAATAAATACTAAGAGGAATGAAAGCAAATGTCTATGAAAAGACTTATAGAAGAATGTTTCTAGCAGCTTTATTCATAATGGCCCAAACCTAGGAACAGTCCATGTGTCTGCTAACAGAAGAATGGACAAAATGTGAACAGTCATGCAGTGGAATACTACTCAGCAATAAAAACTGATAACACTTAGCCACATGTATGAGTCTCAGGATATACAGATTTAAGGAAGCTTTGTGTGAAAGAGTATACATTCTGTGTTTAATTTACATGAAATTGCAGAATAGGCAAAACTAATCTCTGTTAGAAAAATTAGAATGATCGTTTTAGAGTTAGGAAAAGTGTAGGATTGACTGGGTAGGAGCACAAAGAAACTTTCTTGAGCGGTATTCTATTTGACAAGGGTTTTAGTTAACGCAGTTAGGATTTAAGTGTATGTATTTGACAAAATTCATTAAATTTTATGCTTAAGATTTGTGCATTTCCCTGTAAATGTAACTGAAAACTTGAAACAAAATTTGCGTGCTAGTTAATGATACAAAGTATAATGATGTCTGCAGCTTACTTTGAAATTTGTCAGAAGTAGGGTGGACATTTGGCCAGACTGACAGGGGTGCGTAGGTGGATAGGGGTACGTGTGTGATAAAGGAGACTTCAACACACCTCTACTTGTAAAAAGCTAGGGGATGGAATTAAACAGTTCTCAAAGTTTTGTGTTTTGAAAATTTTCTTAATAAATGGTTGGGGAGAAAGTAGTAAGACAGAAGTGAAAAAGATTAAACTGAGTTCAGGAAGAGAATTGGATTTCTACAACTAGCCTGTTTTACGAATTCTGTTCAATTTATATTTATGCTATTTTAAGGATGGTAACTATTGATTTAAACGTGGCTTTTAATTTAATCATTTTATTCAGCTGAGAAATTTTCGTTTTAGGCTAGAAAGCGTGAGAACCGCTGGTCCACATTGATTTTAGTATGCCAAAGACTCTTTGTAGCTCCATGATTGCTGTCTGTGTCCACTTATGTGTGTGCAAAAGATCCAGTGCTCCGTTTAGAAGAAGGGCTTTTGTTAATACTCCTTATTGGTCCACCCCAGGGGTAGTTTCACTTTATTTCATTGTATTCCATGTTTACGTGTTATTTACATGTTACTGCTTAAGGCGCGGTGAGTCGACACGTGAGATTTAGCTGGATGCTGAAGTGCAGAATGCCTGATGTGGAGGTGTTTTGTCTTTTGCTAGAAAGGAGTGGTGTGATAGCTGTTTAGCTCTGCTGCAGGTAGTTGGGGGAAGTGTTGTATCGATTCTGCATCCCCTGGAGTTAACTGTTAGGCAGTTGGATCTCATAATATCAGAAGACTCATACTTAGCTTCATGTAATGTATGAGGAAGGAGTACTTCTCCACTCAGGAACTGACTGTGGGAAGATGTCCAGTCACTGTGGCCGCTTCTCACACGGATGGAGGGAGGACAGGGTTTGTTTTGTATCTTCACCTGTGAGAGACATGTTTTCTTTGATAATCTTACACTGTGTTAGAGTTGGGAGATGAGGATTCAAAGGATGAATTAATGAAATGTAGGTTGACACATTTAGGTCAAGGATGATTTGTTCTATATCCAGAAGCTTAATTTTTCTCATTTCTGTTAAAAGAGAACTCTCAGTGGATATTTTTTTAAAAAGCAAGTAGTGATGATTCTGGAAACAAAAGCAACAGTCTTCCTTTCCCCTCCAGAGATGATAGTAACATATATTTGAGTGCTTACTCTTTCTCTAAGAGACTGTTGTTACAGAGGGTTTCAAACACACACAGAAATAGAACGGTCTCTTGAAGTTCTGTGAATCCACGACCCAGCTCTGACACCGTCAGCTCCTGGCCACTTCTTCACCATCCTCGTAGCCCTGCCTCGATTACTTTGAAGCAACTTTAGGTTGTTATTTGATCTGTAAATATTTCAGTCTGCTTCTCTGAAAGACAAGAACTCTTTAAAGACATAAGCTTAATATCATGGTTGTATGATAAAACGTAGTTCTTTAAGATCTGTAAATATCCATGCAGCGTTTATATTTTCCATGCTGCATTTTGTTGATGTAAATCTTAAAACTTAATACATACATTCTCTCCTCTCCACCCCCCTTGCAGTTTGCTTACTGTATTTTCTAAGTGTTTTACTTTCAGTTAACTTTTTTTTAATGACTGGTCGTTTTTCCCATTAAAAAATTTTTTTTATGTTTATTTTTGAGAGAAAGAGAACGTGAGCCGAGGAGGGGCAGAGAGAGAGGGAGACACAGAATGTGAAGCAGGTTCCAGGCTCTGATAACGCGAGGCTCGAACTCAGTAACCACGAGACCATGACCTGAGCTGAGGTCAGACACTCAACTGACTGAGCCATCCAGGCGCCCCAACTTTCAGTTAATTTTAATAACTTAATGAGATATGCTTATTCTCATGTTATCGATAAGGAAACTAAGGCTTTGATAGGTAAGAAATTTCTCCAAGGTAGCATGGTTTATGGTGGAGCCAGGATTCTAACTAATTAAATAAATAGGTGCCCTTTATAAGCTTTCCTCTCTTCTCTACTGTTGACATTTAGGTGTATTTTTATGGACTTTCCCCCTACATATGTACAGACAGACACATGGAATTTTCCCCCGTTTTGTTCTTATCCTCAGGTCTCAGCTTAACATATCTCTTCAGAGGTTATTACCTGAGGAGTTAACCTAAAGTAGCCTTTTTCTTCCCCCTTCCTGTTGTTCTCTACTTTGTCCTATCTTTCTCCTATTTTCTCTTACTCCATCTTTCATGGCACTTACCACAATGCGCAGCTAGCTGGGTTATCTTCTGTCTTCCCAATTGAACGTGAGTTCCATCCAGGTAAGGATTATGTCTGTTGATGCCTGTCAGACAGGCTTGCAAATATTCGTTGAGGGAATTAACTAAGTTCCACCCTTCATATGAGTGCAGCATATACAAGTCTACCTCTGTTTTTAGGACTTCTAGGCATGCCATAGACTTGCTACAGTGTGGCTATTTAAACATTCCCCTACTGAGAACAGTTGGATTCTCTCCAGTTTTTCCTCTGTGACATACTGCAGCTAGCATCTTGATCACATATATCCTTGCATACTTGTGCAAGATTTCTTTAAATTAGATTCCCTGAAGATTCCTAGAAGTGGAATTGCTGGATTCTAAGATGATGAGTGGCACGTTTTAGCTATGGGAAATAGAAGAGTCATGTAAAAATTGTAGAGGATTGGGTGAGCTGTGACGATAGCAAGAGAATGGTGTAACCTGTGTCACTTCTCAAACCTGGCTGAATTGGAATAACGTCAGGGTCTTTAAAAAAAAAAATCAGCTTTAATTTCCTTTTACCCCCATTGTGCTAGGGCCCAGGAATCTGTATTTAAATGACTTACATTTGGGAACAACAGCTTTTTATTTATTTATTCTTATTATTTTTTAAAGTTTTATTTTGAGAGACAGAGCAAGCATGAGCAGGAGAGGAACAGAGAGGGTGAGAGAATCTCATGCAGGCTCTGTGCTGTCAGTGCAGAGCCCCATGCCGGGCTTGATTTCATGAACCATGAGATCACGATCTGAGTCAAGGTGATGAAGAGTTGGATGCTTAACTGACTGAGCTACCCAGGTGCCCAGGGAATGACAGCTTTAATATTTTTCTTGGTTATAGTTTTGTTACATGGCCTGGCTCATTATGGAGGCAATCCTTAGCACCTGTTTATTGAAAAAAATTTTTTTTAATGTTTATTTATTTTTGAGAGAGAGCGAGACAGAGTGTGAGCAGGAGAGGAACAGAGAGAGAGAGGGAGACACAGAATCCAAAGCAGGCTCCAGGCGCCGAGCTGTCAGCACAGAGCCCGATGCAGGGTTTGAACTCACGAACTGTGAGGTCATGACCTGAGCCAAAGTCCACCCAGGTACCCCAACACCTACTTCCTTTTTGTAAAAATGCCACCGTTCGTAGAAATGTGAGCTCTGGTCTGTAGAGTATTATGACCTCCTAATTGTGAGGCCTTTTTTAACCTTTGAAAAATATTGTCTGAGAATATTTCCAAATTTACATATGACGTGCTTAACTTTAAACCAAAATTTGGCACTGTGCATTGTTCTACTTTGTATTGACAGTCTGTATCTTGTCTCCCCAACTTTTGAGTTAAATGTTTTAGTTTTGTTTTCCCTGAGCCTAACCACAAACTTAGTAGTATTTATTCCTGAAAATGTTTCAGGATCTCACACTGTTGATTACAGGTTACATATTATCGTTTCAAAAAGTTGGTACCAATGCATGATTATCACAGTGATGAAATATTTTTTGTTGTTGCCAGGCAGGCTAGGTAGACTAATACAAGCAGTCTTAAATAAATTAACCTCTCTAGTTTCATTATTATGGCAGAGTTCGCAGCAGTGACAAGAACATGTATCGAAGAAAGTACTCTGAAATTGCCTTATTATGTGTGTTCTAAAGGTCATTTACCAAACATAAAATTGTTTTTATCCATGAGGAGCACCTTGCAGTCAACGACAGGATAATACTTCGTGTTTTACTTTTCAGTAACTGTGATCCTTACCTAGCGGGCATCTTCCTATCCCTTGGTGGAGAGAGACATTTTACCAATTATTCTTTCCTCCTCCCTCTGGTAGCTCTTTCCTTTTGATAATCACTGTGTCTGATTGTGGTGTTACTAGGTCTTCATAAGAAAGAATTTATAAAATATATTCCATTTAAGAAAAGCTAAAATAAATGTTAAGTTAGAGTGTTAAAAAATTGAGAGTGGAATCAGATTTTAGAGGCTGTCTAGTCCATAACCTTTCCCTTTTGTCTCTTCATTCCTGGGTAGGTAGAAAAGAACACCTTTAAGAGGATGTACTAAAAATGCTTGTGATAAGCTGACCTTCTACCCCCGCCACCGACTGGCTAATGTAGCCGACAGGATTGAGACCTGTTAAAACTGGGTCTGTGAGCCATCTTGGGCACGTGGGCCGAAGTTTGCTGACTCTAGTCTGTAATCTTGAGGCCTTAACAAGAAAGAAATACTCCATTAAATGTAGTTAGTGTTTTTGAAGGATTATAGAAGCAATAGGAGGTAAGACAGGATTTCTATTAAGGAATGAGATGCTCTGCATTTTAGAAGTACCTGGGCTGGATTGTATCTCTTTGTGATAAATTGGCTGATCATAGTATAGTGTTCCACAAAACAGATCTTTGGGACAGTGATGGATACGAGATCTCTGGCTGATTCAGCATGTCATTCTCTGTGGTTTGTGTTTCAGGCAGTAAGAACTCCGTTTTCTTGGAAACAGGATTTATTTGAATTACAGAATTACTTTTTTTTTTTTTTTTTAATAAACATGGATCTGGGGTATGGAACTTTTGAAAATAATCAGGTTTTGAATTTTTCTGCGGTTTTTAGTAATGAGACCACATGGTTTAAAAAATGAAAATTAGAAAATAATCTGTTCAAAATGGGTAGTATTTTCATATGTTTTTTTCTAGTTATTTTTACCCACTAAGTTAAAATTACAACATATGTAATTGTGTGGCGAATTTTCTCAGTAGAGAAATAGGTACATGGTTCAAAATGTAAAAGGCATCGGGGGTCCTGTTCTAACAAGATGAGTTCGTTTTTTTAAAATGTATTTTCTTATTAGTAATATTTAGGTTAGTGATGATTTACATATATAATATGCGAAGATGAATTTTGTGCCCAGCATTCTGTACCTGGTTTTTTGCTTAACAAAATCTTGACAGTAGTTCCATTTGTGGTGCATAGAAAATCATAGTATCTTAAGGTTGTCTTCCTGTTTTGGAACGTGTTTTTAAAATTGTGCAATAGTGTTTTTTCTTCTGTTTCTTTTATTATCCATGTCCTCCTTTCTTATCTCCTTCAGTTTGCCCAATTCAGGTTTCTTCCTTTGCCCTGCAGTTAATTTTCAGTTTTGCTTTTGGTTATTCTCCTTTTGAGCAGAACACATCATCTTGCTGCAAAGCCCACGTGCTATCTTTTGCATGGTGGGTTAGTGATTGTTCGCCCAGCTGATCTTAATTCTGGAGTTGCTATTTCCCTTACCTGCTTCTCTCTCCAGTTCTAGGCTGTTTTTTGTCCTGATTAATCAGGGTGCTGTTAAATACAGATGGCGTGCCTGCCTCCTTGTTAGTAGGCACACCTCCCTTGCTGTTCTGCAGCTTGTGAAACTGGCCCCTAAGAAGAAGGCACTTTGATCTTTTGTTGCCCTTGCTCTGCAGTTCTGAGTTTTTTCTAGGAAAGGGTCATTGATGGAAATCCTTGAGGTATTCTTCTTACCTTTTTCTTCTTTAAAAACTCCATGGTCTTTACCTCTTTCCTGTTTTTGGTATAGTTTTATTGTATCTGCTGAATTGTCTTCTGTGATTTAGGGTATAGTCCACTTTCCTCTAGTTTCATTGTACATGGGATTTTCTTATGAGTTTTTAAGCTTTTATTCATTTTGCTTGATTACAGGAAGGGAAATGAAGAGCCTTTACCATGTTGTCTCCTTTCTAGGAGAAAACTGTTCGTGTCTGGGTTCCATCCAGAAATCTTTTGAATCAAATGTGCTTAGACCCAAGAAATATTGGAGTCAATTATATACTAATTAACGTATTAAGAAAGTTCGTTGTGAATCTCAAGTCTTGTTGAATAATATACTCGTGAGAATAATACCAGAATTAATCTCATGAACCCTTGCCAGATGGCATGTAAGGTAGATTCTTAAGGCATATTACAATTGTAAAATGTGGGTGTTGGCATCCCTTTGTGTGCGCAGTGTTGAATTTAGTTGGTAAATGTTGGGTGATAAACGATCGAGGGTTTATTGTAGGCATTAATTATAGTTTTTAATTTGCACTTTGTAAATGATAGTAAAGAAATTATTCAGAGTTCAGACCGTGGTGGGTCAGATGTATTCTATTTGCCCTTTTGCAAATGGATTAGCTGTCAACAGATCAATAAATAAAAAGTGGTTGAGGTAATTTCTGGGAGTAGAACGGCATGTGGTAAGTGTACTTTCCATTGGCATTCTGGAGAGCTGGATTCTGCTGTTGCAGATGTATGTCCCTCAGTAGATGTAGGCTCTTGAGCAGTTGACTCCTTGGATGAGGATTTCCTCTTGCATAAATGAGATAATTACATCAGGAATGGATTGACACGTAAATTTATGGTTTCTGCTCTCGTGTAGGTTCTTAGTGCTGCTGGGCAGTCTTCCTTGCCCATAGCTCCTTTCCCTAGTCTCCTCTAGGTAAACTCTTTGAAATCTCCATTTTCTCTTATTTTTCTCATACCCGTTAGTGACAGATTCAGTGAAGCTAGGCGTGTACTTCCTTGCTTCCATTTATTTTCTCTTGCCTTGGAGATTGTACTTTTCTTATCTGAGGCTTATGCTCTTAATTCTGTTTTCCTCCTGTAGGATATCGTTAGTAAACTATACCCCATTTCCAGCCCTTTCAGTAATTTTTTCCCTTATATACATAAACATGTTCAAGACATTTTTTTCGAAATGAAAATCACACCATGTGGCCTTTGTCAAACCTGCCTGCCCTTCCTTCATTGGCTGTCTCTCCTCTGTCCTCTTTGTAGCCCAGCATTTAGTATTGACCGTCCATTTACCTTAATCATTCATTCTTCTCCCCTCCATTTCTAGAAACAGCTTTCACCAGTATCCAAATCCGAAGGACACTGTTCCGTCTTGTGTGTCTGTTATTTCTGTCACCTTAGAACTCTGTCTTATTCCTCTTAGTATCGGCAGTACCACCAGTTTCCTGATTTTTCCTCATCTTTTTGTTTTGTTTTATATTTTCGATGTTTATTCCCCATACTTCTTTGATTCTGCTTATTCTTCCTTTCCTGTTTTCCTTAGATTTCAGTGTTTCCTAAGGTTTCATCTTGGGCCTGTTGCATACTTTTCATTGAGAAAGTGGAATCTCCTTGATTATCTTGGTTTCACCTTCCTTCTACACATTGATAATTTTTCTCATCTACACATTCACTTAACTACTTAATTCCAAATCTTTATTTCCATCCGTATACTGAACTCTTCACCTAAGTATCCTACATAGTAACTCAAACTGGACATGTTTGACATTAGACTTTATTTTTCTGCCCCATACGTTTCCTTTGGTAATGGTACTACCACCTCTTTTATGGTTTTCTGAAGCATAGCTCAAAACTATAGAGTGAACACTAAGTAAAGATTTTATGCAGCTCACTAATTAAGGAAGGGGAACCTGTTCGGGAAAGCTGGTTTAAAAGCATTTGGGGAACTGGGTATTTAAAGGAAATTTAATAAAGATTTTAGACTAAGTTTACTGATTTGTCCTACAGGGCAACAAGCTGCACTCTTTGGGGTTATAAGATAACAGCTGTTGTAGAAGTTTCTGGCATTTCCACTAGACACAGATCTGCAAGTCAACATGTGAATTGATTGTCAGAACCCCTAAGTAATAGTATATAGCAAGGTTAATGCTTCCCTTTCTAGAAAATTAATTCCTAAGTGAGCCTGCTAATGTTTCATTTGACATTGAAAGGATTTGCTTTCTTTACTTTTTAGATAACTTTTCTTAATGCTTGTTACCATAGCAAGAAACTTGAAAGGCATTTCAGATTAGTGTTTGTATTCATATGCAAACTGAAGGTTGATAACCATAGACCCATATTCTCTTTTCTGATTGCCTCGATTTTATCCTTTCAATCTTGGATGGCCATCTCTTCATCATTTCACTTGCCATTGTTATCAGACCCTCATTTATCCTTAAATCTGTTCGGTAGTTGAATAGTTGATCTGCCTTCTTATCTGTAGGTCTTAAACAGTAATTTTGAGTTTTAGGCCTTCATGATACAGATCAGATTTGTTTGCAGGTTCATGTTCTTCCCAGATCCCGCATCTGAATGCTCATGACCTACTCAGTTCTCCTCTACTGTGACTTCCTCATTCCTCTCTGCCGTTCTTCATGGCGCTGTCTTTAAGCTGAATCTTCTCGATAGGGTGAGGGTAAAATTAAATCACCTTTGCTTCTCTGTTTATATTATTAGCTTTGATATTGCTTCTTGTATCATTTGGTATAATTTCTAGTAATTCATTTAAGGATTGGGCGGTTAAAAAAGATGTTTTCAAAGAACTGTGAAAGGATTAGAATATTCTGGATATCTTCCAAGCTTGGAAAGGTCATGGTTCTCTAATGTTTTGACTCTTTAAAAAAGGTAAATGTATAATTATTTTTAGTTGTTCAGCCATATAACATAGTCACAAAGAGCATGGACATTAGGTCAAATCTGTGTTTGAGTGCTGGCCCGGTTACCTGTTGGCTTTGTGGTGGTAGGATTATTTTAACTGACCGCGCCACAGTTTCTCTGAAGGAGGTTAATTTTCAGTACCTATTTTCTGTAAGGTTGTTGTGAAAATTAAATGAAAAAGCACTTAGCCTGGTGTATGGTAAGCATAGAATAAGCATTACCCATAATTGTTTTTATTTTAGTATTCACTTTAAAACCTGTATTTTCCGCTGTATTAATACCAAAAATATTATTTTCTAGTGTTAAGATATATAATTTGAAAATATTTGTTTGTGTTGTATAGATTCAGTATTCCGTCGTAACAGTGGATTGAGTTTGACGCCCCTACATTGAATCAAATGCTTAGCCGACTCAATTCTCAAGTCACTCGGCCCTTTTCCCTGTACTCAGTGGCTCTTCCTTCTCATTTTTGCTCCTCGTGAGTGCGGATTGTTTTGTCTCTCTCGGCACCTCAACACCTTGGTCTTTTGGGAAGCCGAAAGGTTATTCATTAAAGATAGATAGTATTGTTTGAAGTCCTTGACATTCTTACTTAGGCAAAAATGACTTTTTTTTTTTTTGTAAACAAGGGTGACTTCTATTCCATTTTATGGTGGAATTTAATACTACCATTGGGATGTTTAACTTCTCATACCTGCTTCTAAGTCTAGACTTTTTTTTTTTTTTTAAATCTAGTACTTGCAGTTGTTCACACCTACAGTTCTGGTTGCTATTAACCTGCTGTCTGAAAGTCCATATGCCTTCGTGCACGCAGGCTCTTAATTCTGTAACACTTCTCTTTCCTTATTTGTAAAGTAGGAATAAATGGTTCATAAGGCTCATTGGCACATTTAAATTTTGCTTAATAGAATAAACAGAGGAGTAAAGTGTTATGCAGTTGTGTTTATTACTGGTGTTCTTAAACTCTGGTTTCAGAATCTGAAGCTGAACCAAGTGTCCTTTGGAGGACCACATCTAAATAGAGTGCATAAGAAACGGGATGCGGAGGAGACAGCGGATAAATAAGATTCACTTTCAGTGTCAATTCTGGAAGCTGAATTGTCACACATAATGCAGACATTATGTGTGAGACATAAGTGTTAGCTTTTAAAAATGTTTACTGTGAAATAATTGCAGCTTTTTTCAGTTTTCGGTGTTGCCTCTCAAATAGGTAACAGGGAGTGATTACACAAGTAAGTGAATTAGCCAGCTCACTGTGCTATTCATGACTCTGTTCTGGGTTACTAAGTTGGAGATTTGTTTTCCAGTCCGTCAAATGTCCTTCATGTGATAAAAATTCTGCATAAGTAGTAACCAACCTCTGTGGTATTCCCTTTCATACTTTCCTTTCATACTTGGCCATTTGATTAGGAAGAACTACCATATCCTGTAGTTGATTTTTGCAGTCCATTTCTATTCGTGTTCTGAGTTTTACACTAAATGAATGATTGCTTTATTTTATTTTTTAAAGTTTATTTATTTTGAGAGCGAAGAGGGGGAGAGAGAGCGGAGGAGAGGCAGAGAGGGAGAGAATCCCAAGCAAGCTCAGTGCTGTCTGCACAGAGCCAGACTTGGGGCTCGATCTCATGAACCGTAAGATCATGACCTGAGGAGCTGAAATTAAGAGACGCTTAACCAGCTGTCCCTCCTCTTTTCCCCTCTCCCCCCCAGTCTTAATCTCTTTTCTGTGATTTTGAATTAACAGAATTAGAGGGAAGTCAGTTTCCAGAAAGACTGCAGTTGGAGTTTCCTTGAAAGAATATCCTTCTTATAAAGTTTTAAGACTGAATTTTTTAATATAGATTAATATGCAGTTCATTTCTGTTTTTCTGGAGTTCTGTGTGCCCGAAGAGCTAAGTACATTTCACAGAAAATTCAATTGCTGTTTAACCTGAACAATGAGTAAGTTTGTTGGACACTTAGCTGGGGAACAAAGTCATCATGAGTTTTATAGTCTTGAACATACCCATTAGTGTTTTTGTGCTTTTCCTGTTGAGGTCAGAGGCCTATATGCTGTCTTTTATTTCAGTATTTTAGGATTTAATATCAGAGGTTTTAGGTGATTATTTTCACAGAAATGAAGGTACTATGTTAGAAGAGTAGGATGTTTCAGGACTTGATAGGGTTATTAATAGGCTGGACTTAAAACTTACAGTTTCAATGTTTAGATGGAATCTTTATAGAGTTCGTACTCATTTCAGGTTATTAAAACACAAATTATAGCAATATAGTTTCTATATTGGTGTAACTCACATGCATGTGTTTTAAAATTTAATTTGTAAAATACAGTAGGAAGAAGATTACCGAATATTCATATAACAAGAAGGAAAAAATCATTGTGCAGTGAAAACATTTGGGCTCTTACCTGGAGCCAAAGAGGAGTTCAGTTTGGTTGAAGTTGAGGTATTGATGATCTCTGGAAGGGATAGATCTCAGTGTCGGATTCAGAGGACTAGTTCTCAACAAATGACTTGAACTTTTTTGGATTTTTGAATTTGTAAAAGGTTGAAGTTGGTCGCCTGGATGGTTCCTTCAGCTTTGGATTTATTGGTAACCCGGCAGAGAGGGAGGTCTTGTATGTATCCTATGTTAATTTTCTGTTTACTTTTGGGGGTTTCAAACTCCAAAGTTGAACAGAGCCTGGCTACCTTCCTTAAAAAAACAGGTAGCACTTGGGTAAATAACTGTCTTCTTACTTGCCACCACCCTTCTGTCTTTAGTAAGAGTTATCTGTGAACAGTCCACGGGGCTGGTAATGGTACTGGTCAGTGGTACTGGTCGACAGATTCTGAAAATGTTGGGAGTGTTAAGTTCCTTTGGTAACTACAGGTCAGAATAACCAGTGTCACTTCTATCCCTTTGAATGACTTAACATCCCATGACCTGCTGTATGCATTTAATAGCAGGGGGTGGGCTGCTGAGATCTACCAGTCCTGTTTAATGATAGTCGTCTTTGCTTTTTGAAGTGAAGGCAGCAGTAGCATGCTCTTTTCGTTTCCATGCTGTTTAGGGTCCAAGTGAAGTGGCATTGTGATGTTTGAATTAGTAAAGCTTCTTGGATGAATTCTGAGATAGAATGGCTTTTGTTTAATTTTTTAATAGGGTGCAGTTGTTCGCTGGTGTAGTACTACCAGGAGAGCTCTTTTAAAATGTTTCCAGTTCTTGTACCCACAGATTCAGAATCTCTGAGAGCAAATGCCAGACATTCATATTTTGACAAAACTTCTCCAGTTATTGTGTAATTAATCCTTAATTAAAAGCACTGTTTGTTTATAGCAAAAGTCACTTCGAACTATAGCTCTAGAAATGTTAGACTCACCATGAGAGTGGATTTTTATGAAGTTTCTCCCAATGTATTATTTTGTCACAAGGATTCTATTTATTTGCAATAAGTATTTATAGTAAGAATAATATGCACTGAGCCCTTGCAGTAGCGTAGACACCATAGTAAGTGGTTTGCGTGGATTTGTCATTTAATCCTCCCAATTGCTCAGTGAGGTAAGTTCTTTGTCCCCATTCGGTAGACTGAAGCACAGAGAAGTATATGTACAAGGCCACACAACTTGTTGCTATTAGAGTCAGGATTCAAACTCAGCCAGCGGCAGTTGGACTCCAGAGCAGTGCGTTTCTAACTACTTTGCTAGAGTGACCTAGCTGTGGCTTATTATGGTTCATTATTAGTATGGTTTATTAATAAGAAAAATGACTCTTTTCATCTCAGACCTCAGACCCTAGGTCCTCTTTCTCAAAGGCAGACAGTCTTAACCAAGTCTGTTTTATGAATCTTTCCGCAGTTTGTAATATATAGACAATAGATAAGGATATATATGCAGTCTTTTAAATCTACATACACACAGCCAGGAGTTTTATACTGTTTACCCTCTAACGTATCTTGGGGGAGATCTTTCCACATTGGTACATGTAAATTCAGTCTTTCTCTCAATGTTTCCGTACTGTTCCTTTTCTTTCTAAAATTGACAGTTATTACATGAGTAATTTGTACTTTCTGACCAGAGTTTATTTAGTATATTGATTGATGATGATGTGGGTATATGTGACAGAAACCATCTTTTTCTGTTGCTGAATTGGGTCACTACGTAACTCAAAAGAGAACCCACTTCTTGTTCTAGAGCATGGAAGCTCGTAAAACAAAATCCAGTAATAGATTTAGTCGTGAGTAGTTTGCACTCTTTGGCACGGTGTCTCGTGATGTCATATGCGTGAAATCCCCAGTAAATAGAATGAAAGAACTTTACTTGGAGTTTAACTGGAGGCTTAAGAAAAATTGTGAAGATTTGATTTATAAAAATCGTGATTCTTTCTATGACAGTGATAATGGTCTGTTTATCAGTTAACTTGATATTCTTTGAGTATCAGCATTTTTTCTATATAATAATTAAATTTCTGATAGAAAGTTCACATTAAGAACTGTATTTCAAGCTAAAATTGTTAAATTTGTGCGTTATGTTCTCCATTTCTTATTGCTGACAACTCTGTGGGATAGGTAATATACTGATTTCACAGAAGAGGTAAAAGAAAAGAAATTGAGAAATTAAGTGTCTTGTTCAAAGTCACAGCCAGCACAGCTGATGTTGAAATTCAGGATATCTGGGACCATTTCTTAGTTCACTCTACTTGAGCCACTTTCTCATCATTTCTCCATAGTGTTACGGTTTCCTTTTCATTTATGATGTCATTTGTTATTCACAGTATTGCTGTGAAGTAGGCGTGACATATTGTATATTCTGTGGCTAAGGACTTGGCGGCTAGAGGTTCCGATTTATACAAAGGCAGACAGACCCCTTTAATACCTGTTCTGTCACATGACTTGAATAGAGTGTTCCGATGCTGGGTGCAGTGCCCTTTCCTACACACTAGGAGTGAAAGAAGCAAAGACAAATTTCTGCTTGTCCCCTGTTTTCTTTGAATTGAGAATTTCCTGGGTGTTCCATGAGAAATCTATGTTAATTTTATGTGCTGGGTTCTGGACCACATGCCTGGAATTTGTTACATTGTTGACCTCTTATACTCTACATTAGTCAGATTTCAAATAACACAGTGTAGCATCAGTTTGGCGATGTAAATTGTTAACCTAAAATTTCCCTTTCTTCTGTGTTGCCCCGATATAGTTTGTGTTGTACCGCATATAGCTGATATTTTTTTCTCTTTTTTTTTTTTTTCCCTTATAGTGAATGGTAGTGTCTAGAAAGGGTATGTCCCTTCAAGAGAGAGGTGCCAATGTCCAACCGGCCTAATAACAATCCAGGGGGGTCACTGCGACGTTCACAGAGGAACACTGCCGGGGCCCAACCACAAGACGACTCGATAGGAGGAAGGTATGTATTTGATGGTAATTTGAAAAGTAACTGGTGAAAAAAAGAAAATATTTTTAAAAACCTCATTATGAGGATAGAAACTTAAATGGTTCACTGCAAATAGGTATTTTTTCCTAATTTTTTGAGCCAAGTAACACAAACAAAACTGGAATTCAAAGCAGTTCTTTCATCATTTTCCAAACGCGCTAGGCTCAAAAAATAGTTGTCAGTCATTGACATTATGAGAAATCTAATTTAAGGGTCATTAGCATATGGTATGTCCCGTTCTGCTTGCCCTTACTCTCTTAAATATGTGCTACAGCACGTCTTCCGATCATTTGTGGTGCCTTTTCTTATGCGGGTCTTTATTTAATGAAAGGAAGCTTCATTCGTTTTAAGGCCTTAAGTTCTGATATCTAGCTTTTGAGTTTTTTTCCCATCTAATTTTTCGACAGCGTATGGATACTGACAGGCCGGTGAGGCATTCTGACTTTGTGGGCTTATCCGTTCACATCGTTTTCTCAGTGGCCTTGTGTCTAGCAGTTTTTCAGTTAGAGTACTTGCATGGGGGTAGTATGAAGAATCAGATGCATTCTGTGGAATGGAAAATTCCTTGTCTGATTTAGCCAGGGACTGTCATTTTATGTATAAAATACTCAGAATCCCACTTGCAAAGCCTTACTCTCCAATCCATGTTTAGCTTGCAATAAATCATGGCAAGATTCTGATATGATTATCTGATAAAACATTTGGAGACATTACCATGTGTATATTGTCTAGCAAATTATAAAAAACTTAAAAAATGTTTTATTATTTATTTTTGAGAGAGAGACAGAGCACGAGCTGGGGCGGGGCAGAGAGAGATGGAGTCACAAAATCTGAAGTAGGTTCCAGGCTCTGAGCTGTCAGCGCAGAGCCCGTCGTGGGACTCGAACTCATGAACCGTGAGATCACGACCTGAGCTGAAGTTGGATGCTTAACCGACTTAGCCATCCAGGAGCCCATATAAAAATTTTTTTAGATGTCACATGTAAAGAATATATTGACACTGATCCTGCTGACATCAGGCTATTTTAGTAGGTGAGCATAGGTCCATAGGACTTTGGACAAGGACAGCTTTGTGTGCAGTTACTGCCTCTGCCATTAAATAGGTGCGTGTCCGTTGTTATATCTTTAAGGAAACCTCGAGTTCTTGGTCCACATAGTGGGGAGATGTGTTTCATAGGGCTGCTGGTTAACGTCAGCGGTGTAGTAGGTTACCCTGCTTAGGGTACAGAGTTCTGGTCTGAAATTGTTTTGTGCTTTTTTTTTTTACAATCAGATTATTCGTAGGAGCGGCCACACTTTTATTTTCGGTTGATTAAAAACTATCCCTCCCCCATTGTAAAAGAGTGCATGTTTTTTAGTGAATTTGGAAAACAAAACTATAAAGGAAAAACGTAATTCCACAATCCATTTCTAACCACTGTTAACACTGGCATTTTTTCCCCTAGTTGTCTTTGTTGCATGACTATACGTTCCTATATGTGCACGTGTTTATACATAAGTAACTTGTGTCAGTTTGGGGGTGCCTGGCTAGCTCAGTCGGTAGAGCAAATGACTTGATTTCAGGGTTATGAGTTTGAGCCTCATGTAGAGATTACTTTTTAAAAAAGCAAAAAAAAAAAATATCAGTAAGTAACTTGTACCTTTCGAACAACTGTAGTTTTACATAGTAATACTCAGGTTCTATTTGGATTCTTGCATGCAAGTGACAGTTCGGTCGGTCACATAGTACACTGGATCTAAAATCCACAGTGATGTTTTCAGTACCATTATCTTTTTCTACACATTGATGTTAAGTATTTTATTGCATTATGTGTTTTAAAAATATGAGCAGGTAATAGAAATGGAAATGGTTAATATTAGTTATTAAGATGTTGTATTGGTTTAAGGAATTATGATAAAATTCTAATCAAGATGGAACTCTCATTTATTTGTAGAATGGCACATTTTTGCTACAGTTTGTTTGCTTTAAGTCTGTCAGTGATTAGTTCACTTGGTGCAGCCACTGTGGAAAACAGTATGTAAGTTCCTCAAAGAATTAAAAATAGAATTAGCATGTAATCTAATAATTCTGCTGCTGGGTATTTCCCCCAGAAAACAAAAACACTAATTCCAAAAGATAGCTGCATCCTCTTGTTCATTGCAGCATTATTTGTAATAGCCAAAATACGGAAGTGACCTAAGCACCCATCATTAGAATGATGGATTAGGAAGACGTGGTGTGTATATGTACACACATACACACACACACACAATGAAATATTACTCGGCCATGAAAAAGACTGAGATCTTGACATTTGCAGCAAGAAGGATGGACCAGAGGGAATCATGCTAAGTAAATTAAGCCAGAGAAAGACAAA
Organism: Paguma larvata; assembly: GCA_030068075.1. Lineage (NCBI taxonomy): Eukaryota > Metazoa > Chordata > Mammalia > Carnivora > Viverridae > Paguma > Paguma larvata. The sequence goes on from CM057825.1 coordinate 9,263,236, forward strand.
TACCGTATGCTTTCACTTATATGTGTAATGAAAACAAAACAACAAACAAACTAAAAACAGAAACAGACTCATACAGAGAACAAATTAGTAGTTGCCAGAGAGGAGAGTGGGTGAGATTAAAGATACAAACTTTCAGTATTAAAATAAGGCACAGATGTGAAAAGGACAGCATAGAGAAAATATAGTCAATAATATTGTAATATATGGTTACAGATGGTGACCACACTTCCTGTGGTAAGCACCAAATAATGCATAGACTTGTCAAATGACTGTGTTGCACACCTGAAATTAATATGTTGTCAACCATACTTCAGTAATAACAATTTGAAAAAAGATTGTTAATCATGAAGGATAAGTATAGAATTTAAAAATGTGTTTGGAAAAAAAATAATATGTTTGGAATGGCAGAAAACAAAAGAAAGAAGCAGAGTCTACTTACGATTTTTATACTTTAATCCTTCTCTCTTTCCATAATTTAGCCTATTTCAGTTCTTACAATTTCAACTTCTGCATGTCTTCAAAAAAACAGTTCCCCACAAAAATAAGCACACAAAAGAGGGCCAATTCCCACCGCCCCCCTTTAGAAACCCAGAATCATTTGTGTCATTTTCTGTGTCTCTGGAATGGTTTAAAAAACATGGCTTTTAAAGTCTTTTGTTCCATTGTGTGGCTGTACTATATTTTAGTAATAATTCTGAATATATATATTTTTCCTCTTCTATGGGAATAAGTATAATTAATGACCAGGAGATACAAATTTAGAATATTAGCCAAAAGAGTCTTACCAGTTTGACTAAGAATGCAAATTAGGAGATAATTTGTTCATTTGAATTTTATTTTCCCTTCTCAGACAGCTTGATTCTTTGCTCATGATAGAATCTTGGACCTGGGAAGGACCTTTTCATCAAAGCCCAGAGTGACCTTGGAAGCCCTCGTAGACTGTGCTATACTAGAAGTGATCTAACCTCTGAGAAACCTCTTGATTTTGGGGAGAGAGAGAAGATTGGGATAAATTGGGAGGGAGCAGTTACAACTGTATTTTCATTATCTGACTCCTGTTGATTAGCTTTCCTAAGTAAAATGCTGCTATTATGGTCTTTTGAATCAAAAATAGACCTGGTCTTGAAAATATATTCATAGTGGTACAGCGTTTCAGCTAATGGGCACAAGAGCAACCACTACAATAGCGCACTGGTGGAGTGTTCTAAAAATGTTTTTATATATGTTCTTTCAGTAGAGACTCAGAGAAACTCTGCTAATAAGTAGATAACCCCTATCGCTGAATGGGGTAGTTTGCTCAGCGTTATACAACTCACTAGTTGTAGAGTCAGGACCTGACTTCCAACCACTTGACTCTAAATCAGTGATTATTTTTGTCATGCCAAACTGTTTTTAACTGCACAAACCTCTCAATCCATATGACGAAGGACTTGGAAGAGGGAGTGAAGTATGTATAAGGGAAGAATATCCGCTCATTCAGCTGAGGGCTTTAGTAGTAGTATTTCCCTCCTAGAATTTTTTAATTCATTCATTTTTTTTATTCACTGTTTTCTTTCAAACTTGCGTTAGGCTGTCTTCTTTGCCTAGTGTCCTTCCTGTGACCATTCCTGCTCATCCCCCAAATAAGGTCATTTACCTTTTCCTTTCCTTTTAGGAGAATAGTTTTCATTCATCCTTAAGCTAAAAGAAATTTAGATCTTTGGGATGTATTTAATCTCCTTTGATTATTTGCTCTGCTCTGTTTCTCCTATCCTTCTTTATCCATACAGGTATTAGACTTCCTCCTCTATTATTTCTCTCTTTCCCTTATGTAGTTTTTTGGTCTATGGGTGGGTGATCTGTTCTTCTCTCTTCTGTACTCTATTGGATTTTTTAATGGAGTGCGGAAGTGCTTGAATCTAGTCCTCTCCACCTCCCCTAGCCCCATTAAAAAAATTGGTCTGCAAAGTTTTAATTATTTATTGAGTAAAAAAAACCTCAATTATGAGATCTATAGGTTATAATTTTTGTTAGCATTGTCAGCAGGGATTTTTTTTATCCAGTGTTAATTGTACAAAAGGAAATAGATTTGTGTTTTGCTTAAAAATCTATTTCAGTGGGTTGGGATACAGAAAAGCACAAAAATAAATATCCAGAGATAAGTCTGTGTTAACGTTTTGATTTTTATCTGTCTTTAAAATACCGTTTAGGGGCGCCTGGGTGGCTCAGTCGGTTAGGTGTCCGACTTCGGCTCCGGTCATGATCTCACAGTCTGTGGGTTCAAGCCCCGCGTCGGGCTCTGGGCTGACAGCTCAGAGCCTGGAGCCTGCTTCAGATTCTGTGTCTCCCTCTCTCTCTGCCCTTCCCCTGCTCACACTCTGTCTCTCTCTCAAAAATAAAATAAAAAAAATAAATAAAAATAAATAAAATAAAATACCGTTTAGCATGTAGCTGATTACATTATAAATACAGTTTTGGATCCTGCTTTGTTCAAAACTAAGCATCCTAACAAACATTTTCGCATCATTACAATTTTTTTGGTAATAGTTACAAATGGCCACATGATTTACTGAACCAATATACAATATTTTCCAAATTTCCTTGTTCGTTTTTGGATAGTTAAATGGTTGCAGTGGGAAAAGCTTTTGTTTAGGCATAAACGTTTGTATTTCAGGTATCTCTACTGAGCATGAAGGGGAGGGGTACCGGGAAAGGGAGAGAGAAAGAGAATCTTAAGCAGGCTGCACACTCAGTGTGGGCATGATCCCATGACCCTGAGATCATGACCTAGACTGAAATCAAGAATCAGACACTTAACTGAGCCACCCAGGCACCCCTCAGGTGTCTCTGCTTGGTCAAAGAGAGTTTTTGTTTGTTTTTTGTGGTCAATTTGTTTCACATAAAGTTTTTTTCACCCATTTACTTATCACCATCAGGAAATAGAGTGCTTTTTCTCATCACTCTACTCATGTTATTGTCACTGCATTTTTCTGTTAATTTAATAATGAAAAAATCACATTAATTTTATTTAATTGGTATTTTTATAGTAATAAGGTTAAACATTGGACAAATAGGTTTGAGGAATGAGATCTGAATGAAAATATTTTTGTTTGAGAATATTATTTGATATAAGCATACCAATAAGTTTGTTAATCTCCCTTCGTACCACTGTATAGTAGAATTGACCTTTAAAGCATTCAGCTCACATGAGCCCCTCTGGTCACAGTTAACCCTCTTTTGTTGAATGATCTCCCTCAGTTCTTTAGCCGTGTGTTTTGAATGGTAATTATTTTGTGTGTTTTTTTTTTTAATTTTTCTTTGCAGTTTTATTTATTTATTTTGAGAGAGATAGAGACAGTGTGAGCAAGAGTGGGGGTAGAGAGAGAAGGGAGAGAGACAATCCCAAGCAGGCTCTCCACTGTCAGCACAGAGCCTAATGCGGGGCTTGAACTCACGAAACCAATGAGGTCATGACCTGAGCTGGAACCGATCCATCGTCCACGCTTTTGCCAGAGCTGGGAGAATCTGCCACCCCTCCTTTCAACTCCACCTTTCTGAGCTCATTGATGGGACTGGGGCCGTCACATGATTCAGGCTTGGATGCTTTCTCTTTCCTGGTAGCAGAGAAGAAGCGTGTCTCCTGCCTTAGAGGAGAAGATGAACAGACAGAGAAAAGGAAATATATTAGTATGTGTGTGTTAAAGTTCCTGCAAGTTTCAGTCCTTAAGTTCTTGAGAACTGTGTAGACTCTTGCCTTCTCTAGGTTTGATTGTTTAGCTGTTGTGTTCAATTTGGAGATACGTGTGCATTATTTTTTAATCAGGCCTCTTTTGGCTTTAAGGAGTCCTATCCTGCCTTTAATGTACTTGTAACCCAACTCAGTGTAAGATTGTTCTCATTCATTTGTAGAACACCATGCTAGTAAGCACCATGCTGGCTGGTAGTTATAAAAATGAGAGGAGGATAGCCTTTGTTACAAGCTGTTCGAACTCAGTAGGGGAAATGGGCATATAGGTGATTATTAGAGTCAGGTGAGAAACATTTCTAGCGATGACCTCATTGATTTGGCTTCTGAAGGCTGAATTGAAGAAGCAGTTGCAAAGCAGGTGTTACATGTCAGCTATATTTGTCTCTACTTGATGTGTGGTGTCATTAGTTCTTTCAGGGTGTGGGTTTTATTTCTGATTTTTTGTGTCACTTGTTACTTTGCTCTTAAGTGGTAGGTGTTCAACAGATACTGGTATGGTCTCCAAATAAGAAGGTTTAGTTCGGTGGCATTTCTAGGCACAGAGATATAAATGCCTTTTTGGGAAAAGGTCATGAGATGATTGACTGCAGTGAAGGAAGAACTGAACTAGGGCATGGTTGAAATGGGCTGTGTAACAAGGTGGGCTGGAGCATGCTACGGGAACACACAGCTAAATAATTCATATAGTAATAATCTAGCCACCAGCAAACGTGCCCATCCTGGGTCAGCCACGGGCCCTGCTCCGCCTCTGTCCACTTGGCGTTCAGGTAGCATTGCTCTGGCAGGAGTTGCCCTCTGACTCTCCAAGGCTTCCCCCCGAAGGGATTCATTTCCACTCACATTCCCTTGACAGATCAAGTTTTGTGGCTGCACAGAACTTCCAAGTGGTTCGGCAAGTGCCACTCCACCGTGTGTTCTGGTCAGAGAACTGGGATCTCTGTGAACAGCCTGTTGTAGCTGTCAGAGGCCATTGCCTCCCACGTCTACTACAGACCATTCGTTCGAAATTCTACTTGGTGCAACATAGTCATGCGTATGGTGTGTTTTCTTCATCCTCCTACTTAATTAACCAGTATGGATACCTTTTTCATATTCTTTTATGTGTGTGTGTGTGTGTGTGTGTGTGTGTGTATCTTTTGTCTTTTTATCCTGACCTGACCTTTGCTGAGGCAGATGGAAGTTCAAGCTTTATCTTCTTTGGGAGGAGGAGAATGTTAAAGTGAGACATGGTCAGTGGTGTGAAAAATGACCTCATTGTTTCTTAGGACCAAATTGAAACCACGTTTATAAAAACGTATACTAGAGTTAGCCAGGTAACTTGCCAACTTGCTCCTTTTAATAATGGTGAATCGTGAGTTTTAGCCACAGAATCATGTTTGCACCATACTTTTTCACTTCTAGTGATGCTTTGGTAATGCCGAGAAAGCCAGTCTGTCCCAACAGGCCTTTGGGCTGGGAGGCAAGGTTTACAGGGTTGTGGGTTTTTTGTTTTTTGTCTTTTGAAGTTTATTTATTTTGAGAAACACAGAGAGAGCACAAGTAGGGTAGGGGCAGAGAGAGCGGGAGACAGAGGATCTGCAGTGGGCTCTGTGACTGACAGCAGAAAGCTTGATGCAGGGCTCAGACTCAGGCACCATGAGCCAAAATCAGATGCTCAACCGACTGAGACACGCAGGCACCCCTACAAGATTTTGTTAAACAGTGGCATGGTTGCCTTAGTCTCAGGAGGAACAGAAGCTGCGTTTTTATAGTTGGAAGTTAGACACATTGGATCCTTTTTTTTTTTTTTATGTTTATTTTTGAGAGAGAGACAGAGTGCAAGAGGGGCAGGGGCAGAGAGAGAGACACACACACAGAATCTGAAGCAGGCTTCAGGCTCTGAGCTGTCTGCACAGAGCCCCATGTGGGGCTTGAACTCGTGAATCATGAGTCATGACCTGAGCCGAAGTCGAATGCTTAACCCACCTGAGCCACCCAGACACACATTGGATTCTTAATAGTTACTGGCGTTAAGTTCTTTTGTTCTTTCTTGGACCAACAAAGTAATATCTTATGTGTTTTGTAACTTTTCTGCAGTATAGATATCTTGCTTTACTCACCAAGTGTGAGATTTTGTTTAAAAGTCTCATCATAATAAAAGGGTCACATCATAAGCATATTGGAAACCTATAAGGTGTCAGTTCTCGTAGATTATTTCTTTTCTGAGGCTTTTCTTTGATCCTTCTCTCCCTCAATATTGAGGGAATCTGATGTTCCACACCAGTTTTTATAAATGTTTTCTCTATATCAGAATGCATTCCTAGAAGAGTGTTAGCGTGAAAGAAAAAATGAATACATACAAATGCTTCTTTCATAGTGGAACGGCAAGTTTGCATCACCTATGGAAGGCGGGTTTTTGGTAATGCAGAAGAAAGCAGGAGGGCTCCTTTTTTGACATCTTTTCTTCCATTTTTCTTCTATATCATCTGCAAAACCTTAAGCCATTTAATCTGGCATATATACAGTTAGGGACAGGGGTACTAGCTCTGATGCTGAAGGAAAAAACTTCATAGCTATGGATACAGGCCTTTTACTTTTGACGTTGAGTCCCTAGGTACAGCTGTGGGGTTTCAGATTGAGAGTCAGAATGCCTGGGCTTTCCTTTCCTGCCTAGGCGCTGGGTGATTTTGTGCAAGCCTCATTTCCTACATCTTTAAAATGGAAATAGATTGAGTATCATCTTAATTAATTAATTAAGTTGGATAATGCATTTAAAAAATTAATGTTTATCATTTAATCATACCTTTAAATGTATGTATTCTGTGGTCATCTTAAGTTTTACTCACATGGTTATAAAAGCCAGTCTATCTATGAAATACTCAATACTGCGTCACTCGCCTGTCACTGATCACTAATTTATTTGGTGTTTATACTCCTTACCCAACTACTTTATAAAATGGGGGGGGGTGCAAGTATATTGAGCTATATGGTTCCCGTTTGTGGGCCATCTTTTCCCACAGTTTTGATTACATGCACTCTTTCTGTCTTGTTCTTGTTACACAGTGAAGTACTTCAGTTTACTCATCCGCTCTTAGTATACCTTGGATAGTTGAACATACAGAAATTTTGCTTTTACCTCACTCTTCCCAACTCTGTCAATCTCTTAGTGCCAACTATTACTAAGGACAAAAATCTAGATCCTTTGACAAGGCATTTAAACCCTGGCCTGTCCTTTCTGCCTTGTTTCCTAATGTAGCTCTGTGCTCCGGGAAATTCACATCATATGCCAGGTGCCCTGTGGGTTTCATGTTTTCCTGCCTCTGCCTTTGCCTCTTCTCTGTGCTTGACTCAAATATTCTTTCTTCAGCTTTTCATTCTTCAGGGTGTGGTTTAAATGCCATGTAGTGTATAAAGCCTGTATTCTCCTGCTAGAAGTAATTTTTCTCTTTGTTGAGAACTTTATAGCACCTGGTAGATCACTTTGTTTTATGAGGCACTGACCTCTTTGAGGACAGGAACTACACTGTGTGTTATCCATATTTATATGCCGTGTCATGACTTGCATCTATCTGAGTTAGCAAACCTGACAAATCTGTCGAAATGAGTAGTTTGTTCCAGTAGTTCTCTGTCCTGTCCTGTCCCATCTAGTGCTCCCTCCCACTCTGTAAGGTATGTCATATAGTGTAAATCTCTTTATTATGATGCCCCTCTCATTATCAGTTGTTTTCCTTCTACTTGTTTATTTTTACATTATATTTTATATATTTAGAAACATTTTATGTTTCTAAACTGTTTAGACTGGTATTTTTGTGTTTCTCAATTCGTTTCAAGATAATAAATAAGATCTTAGGTAAATGCTTGGGTGCACTGACACAAGATGGCACTGTATTCAGATGCTCACATCTGTATCCAGATTTATTGAATGTGGCAGCTACAGGAACATACTTCCATACCATAAGCAGCATTTTTTTTTTTGCAGACTTCTTCAGAATGATACATGACCCATGTAAAGCAGCAAAAAGGTCATTCTCCGTTGCTTCCCATGGATTACTAGAGGAAATACATATAAAAACCATGCAAAACAAATAGAAGCTGAGAAATTATGAGCATATATTTTACCTATATCATGGCCAGATTTCAGGTTTTTCATAAAGTTTTCATATATTACCAAGGCTACTTGAAATCTGTGGGTCATGGGACAGTTTTTCATTTTGTCCGGCTGCCCTGTATACTGCACGATATCTTTTATTCCTAGTCCACGCCCACTAAATGGCAGTAACACCCTGTTCCCTAACATGTTTTCAAAATGTTCCCCAGCGATGTTTAAAACATTGTTTTATAAGATAAATAAGGAGTTCTTTGCTATAAATTACAGAATCCATTAGGCTAGCATTTTCACCATAATTAAACATAGGAACATTGGTCAGACCAATCAGCTTCTGTTTTGTGATGGAAATAGGATAACAGTACATTTTGCTGAGAACATTAGTTAGAGCTTTTTATTTAAAATGATTTAAATGAACTTTCCAGCCTGATTATTGAAAATAATGACTTATTTAAAACATGCATTTAATTTATGAACATTATAAACAAAGCATTTAATTTTCAGAAGACAAAATTGTGATGTTACTTGTGTATATAAAACATAATGGCATAAAAATGCATGCCTGTCTGTATATGCATAAAAACAATTTGGAGATTTAATTAAGCCCCGAGTAATTTGTGTTTGGTAGTATGTACATGTATTTGAATCGTGAATATGTCTGGCACGAAAATTAATTTCAAACAATTTAAGACATGATGTGTCAACTACTTATAACTAGCCACTCATTTTACCTGCCATTAAGAGAAGAAGATGCCCTTTGGATTAGAGATGGTTTTTAACCCTTTGGACTACCAACTATTTTAATAAATAACAGTAAAAGTAAATTAAAGTATCTAGAAGAGGTAGTCACTACGATTTGCCTAAAAGTCAACAAGAGGCATTTGAGTCTTGAAAGCACATAATGCAGAGTTGATTGGTCTGTTCTCCTGTAACCTGGGTTTGTTTATTTGCCTAAAAGTCAACAAGAGGCATTTGAGTCTTGAAAGCACATAATGCAGAGTTGATTGGTCTGTTCTCCTGTAACCTGGGTTTGTTTAGTGTGAGCTGGCCGGTATAAACTGGATAAATAGGGAAACAATGTCAGGGTAATGTGGAAGTAGTGTTGGTTCATAGGCAGTATTTCCTCCAGTGGTGATACATGGACTGAAATGGGATAGACTTTCAATTAAAGTGGAAGATTTGGTAATCTATAAAGATCTTATGAAAAAGCTTGAAAATCTTACAGAAATGATTTAAAGACATCATTTGCAGAAAATGCTAGGTTTGTGACTTCTAGAACCATCACACTTTGCATGGGTAAACACTCTCAGGAAGCTCAAAACCATTTACTCTTGTATTTATAAAGAAAGAAAATGAGAAAAAGGAAAGTCTCCCCCGGAAACGTATTTTTAATTTTGTTGAAGCTGGTCTTAAGAGAGAATGTCTAAAAATTCACACTTCAAAGGAGAAAGCGCAAAAATAAGATTCCAAAGAGCAGGGCCAACTGTGATTATTGGTGCAAATAAATGTTAGTGGATATTTCATCTTTAAAATTGGTGATGTTTTTGTTAGGAATGTGATCATAAAATCACATAGGTTTGAGTGCTCTGTGCCTAATCTTACTTTCACCATTAGCCCAATTATTTTTAGATTTTGTAGAAAGATTTTTCTTCAGGAATATCCACAGGATGATCTAAAAGTTCCTGAACATACACACCCACCCATTTATCCACCTGTCCTTGGGTTGTATTTTACTAAACGGGCTCATTCTGGTGCATTCAAAAAGAGTTTGTCATGAATTTCACTGTGTTATTCTTGCAAATTTGATTTATAGTGGATATAAATTTTACTGGGTCTTAGATTATGCTTTTTAATAAAGATTAATGTTGAACATTAAGGTCTGATAAATGAGGGAGTTGTTGAAATGAGCTAAAAGGCATCAAGGCTTGTTTAGTGCTGAATACTGTGGTACTCTAATTGCATATGCTAGATTAGGTGTTATTATTTTATGGTAATTTACTTTACAGTATTCTTGAGTTTTAATAATTTATAAATGGGCATAATAAAACAGAGCCCCACTTTGGGAGGCCCCATATTCTCTTTATGGTACCATCTGTTTGTTTACTCTCTTGTGGTAAGCCAAGGGTTCACATACAATGTATGACTCATGGGACAAATCCAGCTTCCTGCCAGTGTTTGTAAATAAAAATTTGATTGGACCATAGCCCTGCCAGTTTGTTTGCATATTGTTTATACCTGCTTTTGTGACACCTGGTATTGCCCATGAAGCCATAAGTACTACCCTTTACAGAAAATGTATTGAGTCCCTCTTAAACAATAGGCAGGACACTAATGATCAGTATTTTATATCCTAAAATATTTTCAACCAGTCCTCAGTGAAAATACTATGCTTAAAGTAATTTTAGGAAAGGTGCAGTCAGATCAGTGTGGGCATTGTTGTATTTAAGCTAGTTTTGTGAGTTTCACTTTCTAAGATGGGTGGATGTTTTTTTTTCTTTTGTAATCTAATGTCGAGCGTTGAACTGATAAATTCCTTAGTTCCTTGAAGGTGTAGGTAAGGACCATAGAAATTCAGGAGTTAATTTAAGTGGCTATAAAGTTAGATGTATTTAAGAGCAGGGAACAATTTATTTACTACTGAACAAAAAGGAGGACAGCTGCCTCTACACTGCTCTAGGCATTAGGTTAATGTTGGTCAAAATCTGTTGACAAAGAGAATGAATTCCCTTCCCTCTTTTGAGACTTAACTAGGAATATATTATGATATATATATTTTTAAGATTGCCATTTGAATATTTAATTAAATGTTATCACAAAGTAGTCTTAACTTTAGATACAGTTTGCTTCTTAAATGATTTTAAAATTATAATCAAGGAATACGGCAAGGGATATTTTAAATTTTATAATGAAGTAGAAATTCTGATTCAGTTAAAAATTAATCAGCAAATTTTACTAAAATTAAGAATGTAGAGAACTTGAGTGACATAATTTATAAATATCCTTCCATGGATATTAAATGGTGTACCCTGAAAACAACATAACCTCTTAAAAAGTAATTATGGGATGATTTGAAAATTTACTCAATTTCATTTCTTTTTTTCTTTCTTTCTTTTTTTTTTTTTTAAATAGAACTCTCAGAGCCGTTAGTAGAAATGTAACACAAACAAAAGCAATTCCCAGTGGAAGAGTATTTAGGAAAAATGCAAACTAAGTCACAGTGGATAAATCTTACAAGGTTCAGCTTGGCTACACAGAAAAAATATTAAGTACCTTGAAAAATACTTGTATTCATTACCACAGTCAAGACTAAGACACTCGAAAAGACTAATAACTTACACCAGCTTAGAGGTTTTTAGTAGTTGACGTATGCTAGTAAGTCTTTGGAAAGTACTAGTCTGTCATTTATTAAAATCTTAAAAATGTAAATGGTATTATGGATCAAAAAATATTTCTTTATTATTGAGAAGGTAATTTCTTAACTTCTTTCAAGAATCCAGTATTAAACTCTTCTGGGAAAATGGAAGAAAAAATAAGAGGCGAGAAACCTTAGAGCATCTTTTTGAAGAAATGGTGGAACTTGTATGATAATGTTAAGAACTTAAATGGCATCCTTACAGATTCAATTAGAACCATCATGTGAGATTTCAGTGACTTATTTATGAGTTCCTTTGCGATGATGTTAGAATGGAAACCTTTTAAAGACATTTTTAAAGTAAACAGCTTTGGTATTAATGACACTTTGTTATTCTCATTAGAACATGCTCTTTTGTGTTGTTTACATGAAGGATGGATGTGGCTTTGAATTACAATCGTTGCATCTGTTACATTAATACCTGTCACCTCTAACTCCAGCTTTTCTGGGCATATATTAATGCTTGCTCTCTTTTTATTGCTTATGTAAATCTAATGTAATCATTGCCTGAGGTTAAAAGAAAAAAATCTAACAGCCGAAAAACAATTTGTTAATGTCCTGCAGACTCGCTCTTAGAACAGCGCTGGCACAAGGATTTGTCTTATTATAAATATAACCCAACCGTATATCAATGATGGAATCTTTTGAATGTGTTTGGAATATTTTGTGGTCAATTCTTTATCTCTTTCTCTAGGACTTGGTTTTTGGTGTACTTTCAATTGGTTAGTGCATTACATTCTTAGCAAATATCACTCTGTTGATTTCATGTAAGTTTATGTACTGTTAGTGCTTCTGATGATTTTCTATGTAAAATCAGTGTGAGAATTGATTTCATCTGTCTCTGTATTCACTGTACTAGCATGAATTAAATAATTGGGAATCAGCAACATCGTGGGGATCATAGACTGCCTCTTCCTCAAAGCTTTTAAGCTGTGATACTCACATTATCTATTAAAAGTAGTGTTTAGATCTAAAGTCTGGAATTGTGTTTTGCAAAAATTTAGCATATGTGAATTTATAGTAAAATTGTTGAAAAATTCTTTATTGCTTAAGTAACTATAATAGTGCTACTCAGTCATGAAAAGTGATAATAAGAGATTTAACTCCTTGGGTATTGAGGAGTCAGTCAGTTCTAAGGCAAGTTTTTTGGCAAGATTATTTGGTAGAGCGATAACTTAATGATGAAACTATTTGGAAAAGAGTAGAGTCAATAATGAAGAATTGGGAGGCTTAAAAAAATGAAAACCGATTTCACTTTCAGTACTGTATTTGCATCTCAGTTTCCTGATAGATTTCTGTTTTGATTTTCTGCTGACAGGTCACATTTAGGGCAGGCAAAACATAAGGGATATAGCCCTCCTGAGAGTAGAAAATCTAATTCTAAGGCACCCAAAGTGCAGTCTAATACTACTTCTGAACTGTCAAGGGGACACCTTTCTAAAAGGTAAATCTTCACATTGCTTGTACATTTTCAAGGCAGAATTATTTGCATTTGAATCATTGCATTATATTAAAATTTAGTAGGTTATCCCAAAATGTTGTGATAGGTATTTTCATTATTCCCTGAATGTAACTTTGAGGATTAATAGTTTATTATCTATCTTTGCAGTGATGTCAGTGCAGCACGCTGTAGCCAGTGCAGTTTTTCCCTTGCTTAGAGAACCTGATTGTTTAAGAAATTTTTATGGGCATCTGAAATGCCACTTTACCTTTCTTTTTTTCCTTAGGGTTTTTTTTTTTTTAAAGTTTGTTATTGGCAGAGCCAAAGGTCATTGACTTCTTAAGATCTAATTAGTAGGAGTCTTTTAGAAAGGAATAACATGATACTATAAAACTTTCTTACCTTCATTTGGAAAGTGCATACGTTAATGGTTATTTAAAGCTTTGACAAAGAAATTGTATTTATGAATAGAGCATCAGTATTCTAGTTTCAACTGGTTCTGAGCTGCTAAGCATTCTTTTTCTTGGAAACTTAATTCTTGTTTTGTGATTAGGAGGGTTAGTGTCAGTAATCTTTGGGCTGAAGAAATGCCGTGGTCTAACCATCCAAAGTCACACCTGGGTTTTTGTGCCCCCCCCTCCCCACCTCCCTAGTTTTGAACCATTTGAAAACCTGTATTTATTTAGCCCTGGACTTAATTAAGAAAACTTTTGCACCTTTTTTTAAAGCACTTATTTGCATAGATTTGGGAAGTCAATAAGTATTATATGACAGGTTTAATGATGGTAGGCTGGTATTAACTCTCTTCTTGTCTAACCTGTCAGAAGCTGCAGTTCATCATCTGCTGTCATAGTTCCACAACCAGAGGATCCAGACAGAGCCAATACTTCAGAAAGGCAAAAAACGGGGCAGGTGCCTAAGAAAGACAATTCTCGAGGAGTGAAACGCAGTGCTAGTCCAGACTACAGCAGGACCAACTCTCCCAGCTCTGCCAAAAAACCAAAAGCACTTCAGCGTACTGAATCCCCCTCAGAAACGAATAAGCCACATAGTAAGTCAAAGAAGAGACATTTAGACCAGGAGCAACAACTGAAATCTGCACACTCGCCGTCAACAAGTAAGGCTCATACCAGAAAGAGTGGGGCCGCTGGCAGTTCACGGAGTCAGAAAAGAAAGAGGACAGAGAGTTCTTGTATAAAGAGTGGTTCTGTGTCTGAGTCAACTGGTGCCGAAGAGCGATCTGCAAAACCCACCAAGCTGGCTTCAAAATCCGCCGCCTCGGCCAAGGCTGGGTGCAGCACCATCACTGATTCTTCCTCTGCCGCCTCTACTTCCTCCTCCTCTTCCGCTGTTGCCTCGGCCTCCTCCGCTGTACCACCAGGGGCCAGGGTGAAACAAGGAAAAGACCAGAACAAGGCCAGGCGTTCCCGTTCAGCATCCAGTCCCAGTCCCAGAAGAAGTAGCAGGGAAAAGGAACAGAGTAAAACTGGTGGCTCTTCAAAATTCGATTGGGCTGCTCGCTTCAGCCCTAAAGTTAGCCTTCCTAAAACCAAACTGTCTCTTCCAGGGTCTTCTAAGTCAGAGACATCAAAACCTGGCCCTTCTGGATTACAGGCCAAATTAGCAAGTAAGTATATGGCAACTTTTTTTTTTTTTTTTTCTTTAATGAAATGTTTCTTGGTTTGTCCAAAGTGATTATGCTTTCAAGGTAGTCAGATTTGTTTTGCTTTTTTCGGCCTGAGGCTGTCTTAGGTTTATTGCTGAATGTGTTCATAACAGCACCTAGTAAGGTGCTGCCTTTAGTTTTAAGGAAACCGGTAAGGGATGCTGCCTTCCTATTAACTAAATGGTCACATTTTAGTGCCTGTGTCTTTCACCTTGTAGCACTTGCTACTAAGTTATTTCCTGTAATCGGGGTGGGACATCAAGTTGGATTTTCTTCTATAACCAGACCAGAAAGTTATGTCCGTTATGAGTTGGACCATGATCCGAAAATCAAATGGTAGGTTGTTTTTTGGGATGATACGTTCTTGATGTATGGAAATACTCAGTGAGCTAAATTTTCAGAATAAATGTATCCTTGTATAAATTAAGCCTTAGCCATATGTTTTATGGCCTTGAAGGAGTCTAGTCTAAAGATGAATACCTCTTATGTTCCGTACACTGGGCTCTGGTCCCACATAAATGGGAAAGAGTGTTACCCTCTTGAACCGTGGAGGAGAGCTAACATTCGGGAATAATACGTCTCAAGTGGAGAAGCAAACTAGATAGGAGATAGGGATCTTGAGGCACTTTTCTCTTTCTCTTTTTGTCAGAAAGCTTCTTTGGGGAAGCCAAATGTTCATGTCATTAGAACTGATTAGAATTGGAGGTGGCCCTCTTTGGTTACGTGATTGCTGTAACACTGAAGGGTGTTCTTTTCTTTTCCCTATTTTGAGAAGTCTAAAACACACAAAAGAATAATAGAGCCCTTATGCATAGTTTTTTTAAGCATTTAATTTTTGTAGTATTTATCCAGGAAGCTTGCTTTTGACCATCTTTTTTCCTTTTTTTTCTTGCCTCAATAGAACATTTTAGATTTATATTTTGATAGGTCTAGAACTTTTTCTTAGTTTTTGACAATTTTATGTAGTATGCTAGTATTCTTGTCAAAGTTTAGCTAATATTAGATCAGCCTAACCTAATATTGAATCACAGCCAATTGTCAGCACTGTTTCCTTTAACCCTACAGTCTGTACTTTCGCTTGATTCAATATTAGCTAAAGTTTGATAGGAATACTAGGAGACACTATATAAAATCTCATCTTTAACTTGTACAATAGGGTTATTGTGAAAGTAACCTCTTTTACGTTGTAGCATTTTGTTCAATTTGGTATTTTATTTTATTTATTTTATTTAGAGTTTATTTATTTATTTTGAAAGAGAGTGCATGTGGGGGGTTGGAGAGGAGGCAGAGTAGAAGGAGAGAATCCCAAGCAGGCTCCGCTCTGCCAACTCAGAGTCTGGCCTGGAGCTCAGTCAGTCCCATGAAATGTGAGATCACGACTTGAGCCAAAATCAGGAGCTGGTCACTCAACCGACTGAGCTATCCACACACCCCCAATTTGATATTTTAAATACACCTTACATCTGTCTAAAATCTTTTGAATTTCAAGGTACAGATATTGGATTAAGATTAAGATTGGTATCTTGGCGGGTGCCTGGGTGGCTGAGTCAGTTAAGCATCTGGCTTCAGCTCAGGTCATGCTGTCACAGTTTGTGGGTTTGAGCCCCATGTTGGGCTCCATGCTGACAGCACGGAGCCTGCTTGGGATCTCTCTCTCTCACTTTTTCTCTTTGCCCACCCCTTCCCCCCACCCCCGAAATAAATAAACATTGAAAAAAAGAAAAGATTGGTATCTTCAAGTCAAAAGGGAATTAAAAGTCAGGTGAAAAAGGGACAGCCAACTGTCCATTGGACCTGCCAAGGTTTTCTAGGCGCTTGGAGTTAGCTTATCTCTTTTATACCTCTTCCTTTCTGTTCTTAATGAAGTAGAGAAGTGTGTGCGTGTGTGTATGTGTGTGTGCGCGCACGCGCGCACCCATTGTAGTAGCTGTGTGACCTCCACAGCCATCAGGCCAGGTTGAGTTTGCGGCATGTTTAGTGGGATTAACTCCTCCACTTCGGCCTTCCAGTCAACTTTACTTGAAGAGCTTACCACTTTTAGCTCTTTTTTCTAAGAGAGTCCAGTGCAAGGTGAATGCAGATTGTTCTTGAGTGTCATGTCCTCAACTGTTCTTGTACTCTAGTTTTCTTTTCTTCAGAGCCTGTTAACAGGATTTTTAAAAGAAAGCCTGGCCCCCAGTGGGTTTTCCTTGGTTTCTCTAAGTGAGAAAGCACCGAGAGTCCTGATACTACCCCTGTGCCGTAATACAACAGTCTATGAAACTCACTCTGCACGTGGTCACAAATGGAATAGTTTAAAACTCACCTTGTATGATCTTCCTCAGTTTCACAAAATCTGTGTTGTATGGTCACAAATACCACTTTCCCATTTTCACTACTACCACCCTAGTTCTAAGCTCTAATTATAGCCTGTGCTGTTGAAACAAGAGAAGGTGCAATTATTTAAGCATCTAATAAGTACGAGGTATTTTACATAGGCCATCTATTTAATTTTTTTAAAAATGGTGCTTAATGATTGTTACTAAGGAGATTTATTTCAAGGAGGTAAGACAACTTGCCTGGGTAACGTCTCCCAAATGGCAGAGCTACGATCGGAAGATGGAGGGTATGTGTGACTCGAAGCCACTGCTTCCTTCTCTTTGCTGCTCATCTTGCAGCTCTGTTCTCTGTGTTGTGCTGGTACACCGTACTTGGGTCATGAAGAGATGCTGAGATGCCAGAGGAGGTGAAATCCAATTCGATCCTTCTTTACTGGTATTGACTCATCTTTAGAGGTGAATATTATGTGAACCCAAGGATTTATATCCTACCATTCACTACAGATTTATTTTCAAATAAGTGAAAAACATTTCAAAACAAAATAGTAGAGAATATTTATATGTAATGTTCTTATAAGTGCCTGATAACTTGTAAATAGTTTACACGGATCATGTCATTTATTCCTCATCAGCCCCGTGTGGCGGATACTATTCTTACAGGTAAGGAGACCGAGGGCCAGTGGTCAGCTTACCTGCCCAAGATCACAGAACTTAGAAGGGATAGAGCCAAGAGTGAAATCCAGGCCATCTGGCTCCAGAAATCAGTCATGACACTAGAAGCATAGAATTGAGTAGGTTGGGTGAGCTAAATCTAGGAAGGCTTCTTGAAGTCAGACAGAGCAGGGTGAATTTTAGGCATGTTACATGTGTCACTTCAGGAAAGAGTTTATGTAAAAAGCAGTACTGCAATAGAATTGACAGTACTTGTAATTTTAAGAACATAGGGGCAAAGTAAGGTATTTTATGGGAATCTCTTGAGTTTCAAGAAATGGCATTTTGGGGATAGTGAACTCTTATTATAGAGGTGAAAACCCTGGGTTTGAATTCTAGTTCTGCTGTTTTATCAGCTGGCAACTGTGGGGAAGCTTGAAATCGTCTTTTATAAGTGGGCATAATAGTTTTTTTGAGGAATAAATGATTGAGGAGACTTAGCATAGTGCTTATTAGTATATGAGATGCATTGTAGAATTTGGGGTGCACACCAGAAGTTGAGTATTTTAAGACAGAAACCATATTCAGCAACCTTTTGAAAATAAAGGACTCGTAAATCCCAGCCTTTGATCGGTTTAAAGTATAGCTATTTTCAAATTTGGAACATCTCGATTTAGTTATATTATCTGTTCATAGTTTTGTGAGGTTGAGCAAAATCATTCAGCTGTAGTTATGATAGCAACCTAATCCTTGATCTTATTTGTAAAACAATAATATTCTTATGAAACGTCAGTAAAAGAATGTAAAAATAACTTTGTAAAATTAAAGTGCCATGTAAGCATATGAAATGGTGACTCGAGAGTTATTGCCATATATTTGAAGGGCTCTTTATGCCTGATGAATTCCACACCCCCTCACCCCCAACAACTTCAACCTAGGAATTAGATTCAGTGGGTAGAGGTTGAGAGGCAGATTTCCGATTAGTATATCTTGGGGAACCAGAATCTGCAAGTTACCCGAAAGATGGAGTAGACCACTTTGTGAGATAGAAAGCATTTCAAATTAATTGGGTAGGTCATTTGTTTTCTTCAACTTGTAACAATCAGCGGACCTGTTAATTATGGTATGTTTTCTCAGGTAAAGGCTCACTGATCTGGTTGGTCAGTAAAGCTTCATGGATCAGTACTCATGTGATACTTTGTGAAAACTCATTTCCCGCGGCCAGATACTACTCCGGGAGATGGGGGATATGCATTAACGCACGGAAGGCTGTGAGAAATCTCATGGTAACTTCTGCTTATCCTAGTAGTTTACAGATTTGCCTGACCGCAGGTCATTACCTTGGGAAACAGCAGTGGTCCAAGGAACACCTTTGGGAAACGATACAATACATTTAGTTGGGACACTTGAGCAAGAAGGCCTTTCCCAGTGTGCTGTTTCGGCAACTGTTCACAGACTGATGGGCAGGTTCCTGCTGAGGAATTAGAGTTGGCAGGAGAACTAGTGAAACAGCTACTTTTGTGATGGGCTTTCTGAAGGCTTGTGGCTTGCCAGCTGCCACTGATCAAAATAGCTCGGTGGCAAAGGTCACACTGTATCAGTTGGTTGAAGTCATGAGAATACTCCAGAAAAGATAGTGTTATGTGATAGTTTTTAATATGTGTTAGGAAATTATTCTTACTCTGTGTCATTAAACATAAGCAAACAGACCTTCTCAAAATTTACGTAGCATAAATGTAAAACCAGTGAGACAATGTAATGACACAAATGATACTGGAAAATATTTTATATCTTAATGTATCTCAAAATGTTTTTACAGTTATTAATGGCTTCAAGATCTATTTTGCTAATTTACCTTTTTAAGCTAAATTTGAAATAATATGACTGTTAGAAAGTATGTGCTGAGTGTAGTAGGTGATGGATGGCCTAGAAATATAAGAAAGTTTGATCAAAATCTGGGCTGTTGTGGAACTTCTTTATGGAAAAACGTAAATATATTTCTAGTCTGATATGTCTGTAGATCTGGTTTCCTCATTAGTTAAGTGGACACCATGTGCACATTATTAATAACATAGCAGTAGTTATCAGCTTATTTCCAGCTTGAGTTTCCTACTCTTCTGGTGACTTGCATGCAGCCTGTGGCCATTATTAGAACTAGACAAGAACCAGGCATATGCAGTATTCTGAGAAGGTAATTGGGCTTAGATTAGGACTCTACCGTCAGTCCGAGACTAAGCCATGGTGCTTTGCGCCTGCAGCATGGAAGGAAGAAATAAGAATGAGTTGAGAAGGAGAGAGAATTTAAGAGTTACACTCTTGGTTTCACCTAGAGTCTTATAGGGTCATCCATGCCTAGTTTAAATAATTAAATTATTTTTCCACCTCATGAGGTGTTGGCTGAGGAACTTAAAGGGAAAAAAAATGGAGTGGTGACAGTTTTCTATATTGTAAGACAGCTGTTGAACTAATTTAGCAACTTACCGCTATAATAATTATAATATGTAATTGCTTTGAAAAATTACCAGTGATTCCTAATAATTTTTAGGCTTTAAAAAAACATTAAATTAGAAAAATGAATTGTCAAATTTAAGAACATTGAATGGAAAAAAGCATCATCAGCCTCTGTGTTGAGAAGGCTTTGTTTCATTTTACACAGTGAATTTTAAACAATATGGTGTATGTATTTTTGTATGCCAGGTTAGAATAAGAATTATTTTCATCAGATTACTTTTTAGTGAAGTTGCGTGTAAGTTTATTATGAAAAAAATCAGTCTTCCTGCCACTTTGCCCTTCCCCATTGGCTTATTTTAGTATCTATTTCCATGTGCTTGGATTATGTACTCATATGTTTATTTGTTGCCTTTTTTTTTTTTCGAGTGTGAGCACGGTTGCACACCCTTTATGAAAGTTAACCGTACCTCTGTGCCCACCAGACACATACTGCATACACTTCCCATTTGCCCACTCAGATCAGTGCCCGATGTTTGTATGGATACAGAAATGCTATTTACGGAGTCATGTCAGAAGGGTTCCTTTCTTAAACATTTTTGTTTTTCTTGATTTAAATAATTATTTTGTTGATGTTGTTTTCCTTTTCTGTGAACCCATTACTCTAGACTCTTTACTAATTGTCTAAATCTTTTTCAAGCTGTCTACTTGTGTTCGGTAGATTTTCCTAAAGAAATAAGGTCTCTGGATGGCTGCTCTTTTACTCCTGTGCACTGTTTTTATTTAGCCTGGGTATTTTCTTCAGTCTTTGGTTTAGTTTTCTGTTAACAGATCCCACGTCGTCCTTCCCGGGTTACTCTTTCTTGCTGATGGAACATCTCTTCTACTTGCTTTCTAAGAAAACGTGCATACGAGATTTTTAAAAGCCTTTTATTTTTTTTCCCAGGTTTTGAAGGTCAGAAACTACATTAACCTTGATACTGGTTTGAATGAACATAGAGTTCTAGGCTAGAAATTCTTTTTCTTAAGAATCTTGAAGAATTACATTGTTTTTAAGCTTTTTAACTGGAAATTTTCTGATTCCTGATCAGTTGTATGTATAACCCATTTTTCTGGAAACTTGCAGCTCTTTACCTCTGTTGTTTGGGAACGTCATGATACTGCCCTACCTGTGGGTTTGTTTTGTTTCTTGTTAGGGCGCCCAGCAGTCCTGGTTTCCCTTGGGTCTGGGGCATTACCCAACACTCAGGACTCTTCACCTTAAAAGCAGAATTTAGAACCAAGCAAACCCGGATGGTTCACTGTATCCTTGTTTCTTTCTCTTTCTAAATCTCCTGTTAATTTGGATGATTATCTTCTTGGAAAGTTCTGATCTTTTCCATCTTGCTTCACTTTTTTGTTCTACTTTCTGGTAGATTTCTTCAGCTTCTTCCAGCCTTTCTATTTATTTTTTTCTGTTTGCTCTCCTTTTTTTTTTTTTTTTATTTTCAAGAGGTTATTTTGTTCTCATTTCCTTTTTATTATGGGTGCCTTTCTTTTTTTGAGGACATTAATGGTGAGTTTTCTTTGCGCAGTTCTCTTGAAGTGTTTTGGGGGAGGGAGGTTGGTTTGGTTTTGGTTTTCGTACTGGGAAATTTCCTCAGGTTTTGGCAATTCCTGGTTGTTTCCTCATACTCAAGTGTACGGGGACCAAAAGTCCAATTTGTAAGCTCTGAGCACAGAGATGGGATTTGACTGAAATTCATTCTCTACTAATCTGGTTGGGCTAGTCATTATGAAATCTCCTCTGTCATTATTTTTAGATCTTTTTCTTTGGTAAAATTCCACAGAGAACATTCCTTTAGGCTCCTGCCTGGAGTTAAAAGCTGAATTGACCAAGGTCTGGGGGCTGAGCAAGAAAAGAGCCCTAGGAAAGAGGCTGTCTGTCATCTAATATGTCTTGTTTATACTTGATCTTCCTCCTGTCCTCTCATTTTAATATGGTGCACCTATATGCAACTCTGTACTTTAATTGGGAATTTCTTTTATATTTTCTGAAGAATAGAGGTCTTGTCATTTGCTGGGTCAGCAGAGGGATAGTTGCCCAGCTGCGCGAGTGGGGGAGGGGATCTGGGGATCTGACTGCTTCATAAGCAGCCTATCAACCAATCCTCAGTTTAATTCCAGAGCCATCCCAGAGGTACCTGGTACCATCAATTCCTGAACCTTTGTGGGATTCCAAGTGTCCTTCTCATTGACAATTTATCTCAGTTTTCTAGAATTTCTCGTGCTGGAATTCCTGCTTTTCATCTTGTAAAATTGTATTGTGAGAGTAATCTCTTTTACTCTCATTGTGGATTTATGCCTCAGATTCTTTTTTTTTGAGTTTGTTGATTTATTTTGAGAGAGAGCAAGCAGGGTAGAGGCAGAGAGAGAGGGGAGAGAGAGAATCCCAAACAGGTTCCCCACTGTTGGCACAGAGCCCGATAGGGCCACAAATTCACTAACTTGCGAGCTGAAATCCAATTGTATGCTTAACCGACTGAGCCACCCAGTTGCCCCTCCCTCAGATTCTTTTAATGCTATTTTAGTGGCGCTCCAGGAGAGGACCGAAGTGAATGTATGTGTATTCGGTCTTCTGTCTTTAACCAGAAGGCACACACATTTTCCAAAGTTGGAGCTTGGGGGCACCTGGGTGGCTCAGTTGGTTGAGCGGCCGACTTCGGCTCAGGTCATGATCTAACTGTCTGTGCGTTCGAGCCCCGTGTCAGGTTCTGTGCTGACAGCTCAGAGCCTGGAGCCTGCTTCAGAGTCTGTGTCTGCCTCTCTCTCTGCCCTTCCCCTCCTCATACTCTGTCTCTATGTCTCTCAAAAATAAATAAACGTTAAAAAAAAAAAAAAGTTGGGGCTTGCTCTGCACAACAGTAGAATGCCCGTTATAAGCCAGGATCCATGCTGGACACATGACACAGTAAATTCTGTCCTCGTGACAACAGAATGAGGCGGCATCCATGTTTTCGGTATGAAGAAACCAAAGTGCTTTTGTTTGCCCTAAACACTAATAGATTTTTTTTACTTTTCAAAAAAACTGTAAGATACCATTTTAATGGCTGTAAATGGATGTACCCTAATTTGGCTCATTCCCAGTTTACATTGTTCTACATTTCTAAATTGACTAGAGCTTTGAAATTTACATCATTATCTCCTTGTTAGGTTTCTGGTTATGTTCTTTTTAAATACTGTTGTATATTTTGAAATTGCCCCTAGAAATATGAATTTACACTCCCGCTAATAGGGTAGAATGCCAATTTGTTCACATCTTTATTAGCTAATACTGTGTTTTTTTTAACCACTCCCTATTATTGGACATTTAGCTCTTTTCAAGTATCTCATTATTAAAAACAATGCTTAGATGAATATATTTGTACATTTCTCATGTTTTTAATTTGTATTGCCAATTCCGTGCATGAAATTGCTCTGTATTGACTAGGAAATATAAAGTTGACTTAGAAAATTCCATTTGGGAATTAGCTTACTATCATCTGCAAAACTTACCTTTTATTGTCACTGAGTGATTTTAAAATAAACATCTGTGATCCCTTTTAATATGATAGGTTACTTTACATTTTGTGAATTTATTTTGGTAACGTAACTGTTAATATGGATGTATATACTTGAAAGTAGACACACAATACTACCAAGTTACACCAGGTTCTCACGATTCTGTTTTGGCTGAAGGAATAAAGATCTAGTTACTGAAAATATTCCCACTGTTAGTTAATTCTCTTTATTTGGTTCACTTTTTCCGGTAGCCAAACAGCCCATTGCAGGATTCTAAACTGAACTTTGCATGTGTGATAATAGTCCTGATATTTGGTGCATTTTTTTCTCTTTTATGAAGAAAAAACAAGTCTTTCTGAAAACCTTTTGAAACTGATTCAGCATGTGTAAATAAATGGATACTTGATAGCTTTTTAAAATATCTAAACAAATTGGGGATTTGTGTTTTCAAAAATCATTCCTGATCATCCTTTGATACCTTTAAATGTAAATGAATTGTTTAAAATATTGGTTTGTGTACCTTATTCT
Source organism: Paguma larvata (assembly GCA_030068075.1). Classification (NCBI taxonomy): domain Eukaryota; kingdom Metazoa; phylum Chordata; class Mammalia; order Carnivora; family Viverridae; genus Paguma; species Paguma larvata. The sequence continues at coordinate 9,287,051 of CM057825.1, forward strand.
TTGGTTTGTCTGCTCCATTTTAAAATAGAGATGTATTTGTTATCTGTGGGAATATTGCAAAAATTAGAAGTAAAAAAATTAAGGTAACTAATCTAGAAAAATTAGGACTAAAACTAACATTGTTTAACTCAGATCTTGTTTTTCTTTTTATTTATTAAAAAAATTTTTTTTAATGTTTAATTTTTGAGAAAGAGAGACCGTGCGAGCTGGGGAGGGGCAGAGAGACGGAGTCTGCAACAGGCTCTGGGCTCCAAGCTGTCAGCACAGAGCCCGACACAGGGTTTGAACTCACGAATTGTGAGATCATGACCTGAGCCAAAGTTGGACACTGACTGAGCCACCCAGACACCCCTTGTTTTTCTTTTTAAAACACAAGAGGTTTTTGGTCTATTTTGATTTGGACAGCTTTTTGTTTTTTTAAACATTTAACTGATTTTTTAAATTTAGGTGAGTCCATATACTGTTCTTCCTTTTTCTCTTCCTTTTTCTCTTCCAGGTCAGTATATATTTTCTGTAAAGTCCCATAAAGTAAATATTTAAGGTTTTACTGACCACATATGATTTTTGTCACATATTCTTCTTTCTAACAACTTGCTAAAAATGTGAAAAACCATTCTTAGCTAGTAGGGTGCACAAAAACAGGCTGCCGGATAGATTTGGCCCATAGGATGCGGTTTGTGCACACCTACCTTAGACTAAAAATTTTAATATAATTATATGTTATATAAGGTATATATATATTCTCTGATATATATTGTGTGATATGTGGCATACACACACATATACACCAGTCAGTTCACCTGACTGGTAGAGTCAGGAGATTGATTTGCTTCAGGCATGGCTGGATCCGGAGCTCAAATAAAGACGACCCCGTCAGTCCCCAGCCTGTGTTCTGACTCCCTCACCTTCTCTTCCCCAAGATGAATTAACTTGTAAGAAAGTCCCCCATTTCCTTGGTCATATGCCTATCCTTGAAAAAATCAGTATTGTGGAGGTCGAATTATAATTTTAATGCTTTGCCAGAAGTATCGTAAAGACGGAGTAGCCTCTGTTCTGCTTCAAGATAAGCTTAGAGGTTGTGTAGTTGGCTGGGTTGTGCACCTAAAGCAAGTCAGTGTGGAAATAGTCCAGCCAGTTTGAGTCCCACTCGCATAGTGGGAGCTTACTGTGCATGGTAGTTTCATCAGTATCACATGGAGAAGGGGTAGGAGATAGTTCCCAAAAGAATTTTTTAAAAAATCAAAGTCAGGGTGTTTAAGAAAAAGGGTTACTGGGCCTTATACAATAGATGTCTACTTAATCATTTTTTAAGGACCCTTTAAAATGAGTATGTAGGTTGGAGAATACATTTATGTAGTTGAATTCAGTCATTATTCACTAAATTAGATGAGTCTCTCTCTCCCCTGCCTTGTTTGATTTCAAACAGCCTTGACATTTAGGTTTATTTTGACTATATAACAGAAGGAGTGTTTAAGAAATTGGAAAGTTTGTTTAATTATTGGATTGTTAGAATATTTTATTGTGGGAGGGTCTATAGTTTTGTTGTGGGGTTATGTGTGTATGTATGTATGTGTGTACCATATCAAAGACTAGCATCCTAATTTAATTCATGAAAGAATTAAAAATAGAATGAAAGCCTGACAGTGAATATGTATTGTTGTATATTGCTACTTTTAAAATAACTTTTTTTTGGAAGTAGCTAATCATGAAAACCATACCTTTCCAGGATTGGTATTCCGCCTTCGATTACTCCTGTGCTGAAGTAGGCAGATCATGTCGCTGGTGCTCATCTCTCCTGCATTACAAAATTGAGATCATTTCACAGTATTGTAATGCAAAGAAAAATACTTTTAAAAACTTGAAGTAGAGAAAAAAAATCACCAGTAGAAGTCCCCAAGATCATACCTATTTTTACATTAGTATGGGTCCAGAAAATAAAATATTCCAGGCCCTCAGTCTGTTGATTTTTTTTTTTTTTTAATTTTTGACGTTTATTTATTTTTCAGAGACAGAGAGACAGAGTATGAGCAGGGGAAGGGCAGAGAGAGGGGCAGACACAGAATCCGAAGCAGGCTCCAGGCTTTGAGCCATCAGCACAGAGCCCGATGCGGGGCTCGAACTCACAGACCGTAAGATCATGACCCGAGCAGAAGTCGGCCGCTTAACCGACTGAGCCACCCAGGCGCCCCATGTTGATTTTTTTTTAAGATGTTATATTTTAGAAATCTAAGGTTACAATTGGAAACATAAGAGATCTAGTTATGTGACAAAGCCCTGAACTTAGAGTAAATCAGTTGTGGCTTAGGAATACGTGTTCCGAGAAAAAAGAAAAAAAATGAGATAAACATGCTGTAGAAGAACAAAGCAATTAGGACTTTTAAGAGAATAATACTAACTTCCAGTTTCCCCTTATTCACAGGAATAAAGAGTATCAGAATATACTGAACAAGAGCATATATTATTATACCAAAACAGTAATGTCAAGAGCTTTGATAACAGTATGTCTGCATTTATACCTAACTTCATTACACAGAGGCTTTGTAGATATTAACAGATTAATCTGACCAGTGGTATTCTGGTTGCTTCTGAGAGTGAGAGTGGCCTCATAAAAATAAATGATAAATGCAGGTTTGCTGCATCACAGAGCCCGTGTGTGTGTGTGTGTGTGTGTGTGCGCGCGCGCGTGCGCGCGCATCTTCCCATGAAAATGGAATTTATTCATTTTCAGTGGGTTGTTGGTTTGTATTTACTGTGTTTCCTCTTCAGTTAAAGTAATCGTTACTTGACCAGTAGAATGGAAGGAAACACGTTTTGATTCTACTAAACTACAGCATTTTTATGTGGAGAGTTTTAAAGTTTTCTAATTGAACCAGTAACGCAAAATTGTAACGCTTTACCAGACTTCTAGTAAATAACTGAGTAGCCTCTGTTCTGCCTCAAAATAAGCTTAGGAATTGTGTAGTTGGCTGGGTTGTGCATCTTTAAGCAAGTCAATTAATATTTTTGTGTCTGGAAACTAAGAATAATCATAACTCTGTATCTGAAAGTGCTTTCGAAAACTAAAGCCAGTCTAAAATTGTGAAGACAGTGTGTTCTAGGGCACCTGGGTATGGCTCAGTCGGTTAAACATCCCGACTTTGGCTCATGTCATGATCTCGTGGTCTGTGAGTTCCAGCCTCCCATTGGGCTTACTGCTGTCAGCACAGAGCTTGCTTAGGATCCTCTGTCGCCCACCTCTCTCCGTGTCTGTCTTTCTCTCTCAAAAATAAACATTAAAAAAAAAAAAAGGCCTTGATGCTATACTTTATTTAAAAAAAGAAAAAAAAGACAATATGTTCTAGAACCATCAGCTGAATGGCCGAGAGAAAGTTAAGCTGTCCCCATTTCTAGGCAGAGCTTGGTTTGCCATACTACTTCAGCTTCCCTTTTTTCCAGAAAGTTTGACATTTCTAAACTTCTTAACATGTTTTAGATTTTTGGAAGAACTTAGAGTTCTTCTGACGTTTGACTTGATTTGCTTAGAAATACTGAAAAGTTAACTAATTATCAATCTTTACTGTTGTGAGGTGTTCCCCTGTCCCAGGTTTTGGAGCAGAGAGACGTGTAAGAGCTAGTTTTATCTCTCGTCCTGGGTTCAGGTAATGTTACAAATAGAGAGACCTCTATTCCACTAAAGCATTACCTGCAGCAGCTCCTTTACCATACTGTGGGATTGCCTATCAAAAACAAAATGTTTGCTGTTCTTTCTCCTAGTTTATCAGGCGAAAGGGAGTCATGTCACATAGCCTGACAGACATTTTACATTGCAGCAGGATTATAATGCCAGTTAAAAATGTTTTTCTGTCTACTCTGTTGTTTTGGTTCTCCTTTGCCCTACTTTTCTATAATTTAGTACGTTTCTCTTAAATTTTAACTCCCAAGAATGGATGAAAAGATGGTGTCACATCCACACGAAGGGCTACTTCTCCACAATAGAAAGGAATGGACTACTAATCTGTGTAGCAATGTGGCTTCATCTCCAAAATACTATAGGGCTCCATTTTTATGAAATTCTAGAACAGGCAGTAATGCCAGAGATGCACAGGAGTGGTTTCCAGAGGCCTGAAGTGTGTGGGGGGGAGTAACTGCAGGGAGCACGAAGGGACTTTTTGGAGTGATGGAAATGTCCAGTCTCCAGTGTCGTGTTGGTTATATGGGTCAGTACATTTGTTAAACTCCATATCGAACCCCCCTGTAATTTAAAGTGAGTACATTTTATCCTAGGAAAATGACATTTGCATGAATTGTTTAAAAGAAAGTTAAACACTGAAGTCTTAAAATAGGGCGTGAGTAGTGAAAGTAAAAGTTTGGTCAGAAATTATACTGTCACCTCATTAGCAATATAGCAGTAACCCACAATGTGTTTACTTGAATTTTTTTTTTTTTTGATGTCTCTGAATAGATAACGAAAATGTTTGCTAGTGTCCATTGCCGTATCGTGGTACGTGTATGAAGACATTTTAGTATCACATTAAGTAATATTAGTGACAATAACACAAGGGATTTTAAAGTACTTTGGAGGTAAAAACACTAGGTGGAGTGTTTTTATGCAAGGTGCACTCATTTTTTTTTTCTGTAAATTGTACATTTTTAGTCTATTCTAAATTAGTTGCACAATTCAAATAGATGAGTGTAATATTTTCTAAAACATTATTTAAAAATAATTTCTGAATTTTTTTAAAGATTAAAAAAAAATTAGCTGAATACATTAAGCTAGTCCCGTAATCTGTCCACGTGCCATATTTTCTTTCAGGTGACAGGGCGTATGTCCAGGCAAAGGTACGCTAGTATAGGGTATCAGGTAGAGTAATTCTGATAATATGCTGTATAGAAAATCAATCTAAAAACAAAATTGAAATTTAAGAAACTCTTAGGCCAGTCTTTCCCCAATTAAAGTTTCAGTTTTGGTCCTTTTATGCCCGTTTGAGATGTCTAGATAACGTTTCCCAAAAGTTACTTTTGGGGGAGGGAAAAAAGGCCTAAAAGGTTTGGTTGAGATTTCTAAATGGTAATGCCTGTCTGAATATTGATTTTTGTCTTCATACCTTCTGTTTGGTATTTAAAGATTTTTCAGTAGTGTGCTTTTTTTACCTAGCAATTTTCATTGTACGTGGTATGTGGACCATCCCTAGTTAAGTGAACTGAAGTTTTAAATTAAGCAGCTAGAAGCCCAAGAAGATGTCTGGAATTTTTTTCACCACCTCTTATCCAGAACTGTTACTGGTGTTTTTATCACAATCAAGAGTAAGGAATTTCTGATTTTTCCACTTTAAAGCAGTGAAATGGTCAAAAACATTAGAAATAATGGGGGAAATAATAAATAAGCTAGAGAGTTGTTATTCCTATGTAATTAGTCTCAGAAAAAGGTATCAGCTCTTTCCGATGATGCTGTACTTCTCTTGGAAATAGACGTTTTGACTTTGGAGACCTTTCACTGTTGGAGATCTTTGTTTAGACAGAGCACACTGCCCCATGTGTCATCATGTATGATAACATTGTTTGGGGGAGGGGGAGGGTGAACAGTGTTCTGATTGCTTCACCATTGTTTATGAAAGAGTAATAAACTTAATGCTGTGCTTTTGTAGATTCTGTTAACCCTCCCTGTAAAGGTTATCAGTTAGCTTCAAGAATGATATGTAAAGTGTGCTTGATTTACTTTTGATTACCCGAATTATCCAGTTATCTGTATATTGTACGTCCTAATAACCTTCAGCTCCAGTGTATATGCCTTGATGATGGGGTGGTGTAAAGAAAGCATTTTGTTCTCTCGTAGTCTTAACTGATGAACTTTATATAAACTAGATGAAATGGGACAGTTTACAGGCCATGTAATAAAGTGCTAATGGATGAGAATGAAATTTAGAAATTTTTAAAAATTTGGTAAAAGTCTGAAATACATAGTAAATATGAAAAAAAAATCTCCTGGCTGAGTTAGTAGAGGAGTACAGCTGTGATGAGAACATTTAAGGGAGTAGGGTGAGAGAAGTACTGTCACTCGTGGTGTGGCGGAGCTTGAGTCCAGGCTGGGCTTCCGTGGGAAGGTCCGTCCTGACCAGGAATACGGACTACCATATTATCTTTGTCAGCATGAGTCAGGTAAGTAAAGGCAAACTGTGAAGGGACCCTAGCAGAGTGCTAGAAAGGCCATGGCAGATGCTGTGGTCTTTTGACCTGAAGAATTTCGTCCTTTTTAATTCATGATAACTGTTTTACAAAACTTATCTTGCATTTCACGTGTATAGGTTTAAGAAAATCTACCAAGAAGCGCAGTGAATCCCCACCTGCTGAGCTCCCCAGTTTGAGGCGGAGCACACGCCAAAAGACCACGGGCTCCTGTGCTAGTGCCAGGTAATAATACCTGGGGGTTTTCCAGTTTATTATCAGTTCACTGTCTTCTCTTCCACTTTCATCTAAATCCTTCCCTTTATAAGTTTTCAGAAATTACTGAAATTTCACTTGACATTTATCTGTCCTATGTAAATGAGTTCTTTCCCAATGTTTATATAATTATGGTAAGCTTTATTCGTGCTAGTTTTTTAAAAAAATTTGTTTAATGTTTATTTTTGAGAGACAGAGAGGGAGAGAGAGCGAGTGTTAGTGGCGGAGGGGCAGAGAGAAGGAGACACAGAATCCAAAGCAGGCTCCAGGCTCTGAGCTGTCAGCACAGAGCCCGATATGTGCTCGAACCCACAAGCTGGGAGATCATGATCTGAGCCGAAGTCGGACGCTTAACCTACTGAGCCACCCAGGTGCCCCTCGTGCTATTTTTTGAGAACACTCTTACCTTCTACCTTTTCTTCTGTTGCTACAATACCTTCACAGAGTTATTGGACATTGGATTGTTTTCAGAGTTTCAGTCGGCCAATAAATCCGTAATGAACATCTTTATGCAGATTTGGGTTATTTTTTAAAGGTAGCTAAATTTCCCAGTAGTATGATTAATGGATCAAAAGGGATGCCTCTTTTAATGGCTGTACTGTTGCCTAATTAGTTTCTGAAAATGCGGGCACCACTCAAGCTAAATGACTGGGGCAGAGAGGTGCTTCATCTTCATGTGTATGATGACACCTACCCCTGGAAGCCGGGTGTAGTAGGTTTTGTGTGCGTGCTTTACAAGACTCCAGTCCCTCTTTCCCCCAGTTGCTAGATGGGATCTCATTTTCAGGAAATCTGCTACCTCTGTGTGACATGGTGCGTTATTTTGCATACTTTTATTTAACTGAGAATCAGAAGTTAAGTTAAAAAATTTTTTTCTTACAATTGCCTCCCATTTTGGGGCTCAGTCAGTTGCTCAGATGCCCTTGTGCAGCTAATTATTCACAGCCTTGTAGAACTTCTCCCTCTTTTACATGTAGTTTGTTCTTCCTACGAAGTGTGTCACAAAACAGTGCTGGGGGCAGAGAATTTCAGTGGCCTTTTTCCCTACCCTCTCTCAGGTGAGCTAAAAAGGTTTAGCTTTTCTTTTGTTTCCCGCACATTGACTGCTCTCGGCGCCGGGTCCAGTAGGCATGTGAGGAAACAGTGCGACTTGTTGCAAGTCAGAAGAAAAGGACTCGTGCCGCTTTAACCTCTGTGTTTCCACCTATTTTCTAGTTCTATCTGGATTATTTACCCTACTAGTTAAAACCTGTGGAGTTAGTGTACCTGTTTGCTTTTGGGGCTTCTTGGCCATAGTTACGAGAATTCTTTTCAGAAAATGTCTTAATTCCTCAAAGTGTTTGTCTTATTTTGGGCTAGATTTTGAATCCAGTTTTTACCCAGAGTTTATGATTTGAGAGGTAAGCTAAAGGTTGAAAATTAACTTTAAGTTGATGTGAAGCCAGGTAATTGAGGGTCCGTCTTTGCTGCCTTCTATTCACGACCGCTTTCCTAGCGCATGTGAGATTACTTACAGTTGACATGGTTATGCTCTACGCAGGCTAGCTAGCCACCTGCCTGGAAAGCTCTTCATCTCAAATTTTTTCTGAATTAGCTTGAGTTGCCTCTTGAATTTAGTGCTTTCATAGCCTGCCACAGGTGTGTCTTTGTCCCTTTAGACTAGTAACTCATTGAGGGCAGCAGCCAAAGTGTTCACAGTGGGCGGCACATGGCTGGTGCAAATTGAATGTTAAATAGATGGATTCATTTGAATCCCACTAATTTGTAGCTTGGTAAATTGGGTTTGCAGTGAGTTGTTTCCTTGGAAGAAAAGATTGGCTAAGCAAATCCCTGTGTGGGGAGATTACAGACTCTTCTAGCACTGTCTGGAAATGCAGAACCTTCATTTCCATTTCACTTATGCCTACTGCTTTCTTGTTCTTTCCTAGCCAGCATCTAATTCCACTGCAGGTTGACTTTGGTCTAAAACATTTCCTTAGTAAGTGTGTTTCTTCATTTCCTAAGGTACTTTGGAGGGCTGCTTATTTAAATAATACCAAGTTGTAATAATCTGGGGAAATCTTTTGTTTTGCTTACTGATTTCTCTTTTAAAATAGAAAAACTGTCATCAATAAAATGTTATTTGCTTTATGAGAAATGACTGATCGATATTACTGATGCATCTTACACTGTGACTTATTCCTAAACCAAGGTCTTCCTAAGTGTTAACTGTATGTATTTATAAATATTAAATATTTAATTATTTTATTAAAAAAATTTTTTTAACCTTTATTCATTTTCAAGAGACAGGGCATGAGTGGGGGAGAGGCAGAGAGGGAGGCAGACAGAATCCGAAGCAGGCTCCAGGCCCTGAGCTATCAGCACAGAGCCTGATGCGGGGCTTGAATTCAATGACCACTAGACATGACCTGAGCCGAAGTCGGACGCTTAACCAACTGAGCCACCCAGGCGCCCCCTTAATTCTTTATTTTAAAGAATGGAACTGTTGCTCATTATTAGGATAGTTATTTTTTGTTGGTGATTAAAGTTATTTGGAACTTAAGTGATGGGAATCCTCTCCTCCCCCCACCTTTTCCTTTTCCACTTTCCTTCCCCCTTACGTCAAATGTAAAGTCTGTATTTTGTTCCACTATTTAGCCTGGAAGTAAGGATCTATTTCAAATGAGTTGAATTCTCTCAGCAGGAGCCACTTCCATTTAGTTGAAGTGTTTAAATATCATTTCTGTCTGTAAGGATGACCACAGCTCATAGCAACACAAAAGCGTGTATTGTGAACGCGACGTAACTTGGAAGAATTTTAAATATACAGAGTCTTGGTTGTTACCCGTAGTGATTTTCTGCAACAATTTTTATGTAAAAAGAAGAAACTGGCTTTGTGCTCCATGCATTGGAGCTTTGTGCCGTGTGGACATAGCTCCTGGTCACTGGTAGTGCCGCCTGTGATGGCATTTTTCTGTTGCAGTCGGCGAGGCTCTGGCCTGGGCAAAAGAGGAGCAGCTGAAGCTCGTCGACAGGAGAAAATGGCGGACCCTGAAAGCAACCAGGAGACAGTAAATTCTTCAGCTGCGCGGACAGACGAAACCCCCCAGGGAGCTGCAGGTAGATTGGCACTTCTAGCCCCAAGATGCATTTATGTGTCTTACAGATTTATTTAGATACCAGCTGCTTTGTAGGCGTACCAAATATAATGCAAGAGAGGGGACAGAAATATGCTTGATGTCACCATCAAATAGGCTTTTGGTTCTCTTTTGCTTTACTTGATAGGTTTGGTTTTTTTGATCAGTTGGATTCATTTGTTTTTGTTTTTTAATTCTTTTCCAAATCCAAGTTTGTAATGATTACGCTCAAAGGGCTTTTAGGTAAGATAAGTCACTCTCTGTTTAAGGTTCTTCTCTATCCATGTGGACATAAAATAGTTGCCCATTGTTCGTGTGAAAATTTGAGTTTATAATCAGAATGTAAGGATATGGCTTAAATTGCTTTTTCATATATGAGTAAATTTTGATGTCAAATATGTTGCAATCTCTACAAAGTAAGAAGTATTCAGTTTGGAAGGAACTCAAAGAATGCTGTTTATGTTTTTATGGACTTATTTTTATTCTTCTTGACATCTCAGCACAACAATTAGGCTGCTCCCCACCCCTTTCAGCTTTAAATATGTATCGATCACCAGTACGAATAGGAGATTAATACTCAGAGGTTAATTGTAGCTGACAGCTTTAAAATGCAGCTTGTCGCGAGCACTTCTCATTAACATTAAGGATAGATGGAGAAAGGCTGCAGTTCATCATTACGAACATGGGCAAGATGGGTGCCGTGTGTCAGAATGATAGGCACGGGCTCGGGTGTAGGTACGTACTTAACTTTTTAACAGAGCACTTCCGCTTTCTGTCACGTTAGTATATGCGCTAGTTCTCTCTCATCCCTGGGGTGGAGCCTGTGTCCTATTTGCCAGGAAGCTTCGGGTTTGCCCACCACTGTTCGTATTTTGTGCTTTTCGTCTCCGCTTTCTGTCCACCTTAACATTTTTACCACTGTCTTTCCTGGTTTTGTATGATAAATGGAACCGTAAACTTGAAGCACCTCTTCCGGTAGGAGGGGACCTTTTTCATGTGCCTTTAGTTTTTCCGAAGGGTTAAATATGAGAGAAGTCCAGTCCATTGCACATACAACTCATTGAAACTCTTTATGGCACATGGGCTGTGCTTCCCAGTGTTTTAGTGTTTATTTCATATCTGCGTATGGAAGTGGGGCAGTTCCCGTGTGGACGACACAAATGGAGCTGCTGAGTGTGGTGTTCAAGTGGACTCATTACAGTAATTACCATAGCGAACGTTTATAGAGTGTACGCTGTTGCAGACACGGTATTAAGCACTTTACATGTGTTCTCTTTTAATATTCAAAACAATATGCTGAGGTGTGAGTGCCGTTCTTCTCATTTTAGAAATGAGGAAAAACTGAGACACATATTAAGCTTGCCTGGAAGTGTGGGGCTCTCAAATCCAGATTTTCAAAAATAAGGGCACATTTACGAAGGCTGTATCATTCTGCTTCCCCCATAGTCACGAGAGTTTGTTTAATTCATACGGATATAATTGGAGGCCAGAATGAGGAGGTGGTTTGTAAAATTTTGATCCCTGGTATATTTACCTAAGAGGATAAAACCTTCCAAGGGATTAGGTGGGTAAGACTGCCCCCCAAAGGCTTGTGTTCATTGTCGTTCACACTTGAAATCACAGTGCGAGCTAGGTATTTTCCATGTTTATGTCACAGATGCGTGTGGCGTGCTGACTGGTGTTTGAGCAGTACTAGTTCATTTTATTTTGGAAGCAGGATGCCTTATGGATCCTGTAGGAATAATCTCTGCCAGCTCACTACAGTGGTGCTGCGGAAAGAGGCAGGTTCCTTATTAGCTTTAGCTTCAGTTCTTCAGTGCAGTGTGCTTTAGTTTCTCAGTCTGTAAAATTGGAATTCAAAGGAAAGTAATATTACCCTCTAAGTTAGGGTGGAATGTAAATCCATGGCGGTAACTTAGAACATCTTTTGGCAAGCATCCGTTCTCCGACAGCTCTTAGACAGTTGGTATAAGACTCTGTTTATTGGAAACATTTATTTTGAAATAACCTTTTTATTAAGGAGATTGGTTTAATCTCTTCAGTGTTTTTGTGGTTTTTACCCCAGTGTTACTTATTTATAGAGATCACATCTTCCTGATGTATTTCAATGAAATCAGTAAAATAAACATATTTCTTTTTATGCATGTAGTAATAAAACATTGCTTGTACCTTGGGCAAACTTGCTCATATCACCCTGACTTTGCCAGTGTTGTTGGCCCTTAGGGAAATTTGTTGATAATGGTGTGCCTGCTTGGTCACCCTGAAGCATACTGTTCTATGGAGCCCAACTTCTCTGGCTCTTCATAGAGCCAGACTTCTAGGAGTTGAAAGTTAAGTGTTCCCCATATTTTCTCTCGAGTTGGGGGGTTTCATTTTGGACTTTATCAGAATTGTGTATGTACCTTTTCATAGTGCTGGTGAAGTCTTGCAAATACTAGAGACACTACAGTGAGAAGTATTCTTCCTTACACCTGCAAAGCAGTCAGATGGCAAGGAAAAAGAGCCCATGTCCTGGCACCTGATTTTGCATTGAGAATCTTAATTCCATAAGAAATAAACAGGGTCATTTTGTAAAATAGAAAGCAACCCAGTGTTGTAAATTTTTATCTTCCTAATTACTTCTGTTTAGAATCACTAAAAATTCGATTGCTTTCCTATCACGTGATACCAGGGCCTCTATAAGGCAGAATTATATTACAGTTACTGTTTTGGCCCCCCTCAAAAGTTTTCGTTACACTCTAAAAAAAAGTTTTCCCATTGCTTCTTGTGCTTAGGTATCTGGTGAACCCTTAGAGGCTCCAGTCAAGTAAAATTGAATTCTGTCAGCTTTCTAATATTTTATCCTTCTTTCTGCATAAGAGGCTTTATCAGTTAAAGTATAAAAATGTGGGGCTCCGGGATAAATTTCTTGTGTTCTAATTTAAACAATAGTTTTTCCATTGCTTTCATTCAGCTGTGTATTAGACACTGCCTTCCGTGGTGCTGCGAAGACACACTGAGAGTAGGTGGGGGAGGTAACTGGTATAAACAACAGCAAAAAAGATGGACACCTCTTAAAATCTGGCATCAGATTTTTCCTGCTTAGTGAGTGGTCTTGTATCAGGAGACATCTTGTGCACGTTGCCCAAGGAGGTCTGACGCCTTGGCTAAAGAACTTTGTCACTGACTATTAGTTGATGACACTTCTTACCTTCGTGACTTTACGGACTGACTGCTACTCATAGACCAGGCTAGTCGGGTTATCTCATTATGCAGTACTTACAGGGAACTTTAGTACACTAATGCTTAATACTTGCCTTCAGTGGGCTGGCAAAGGATCTTTTCTCCTGTGCGTTCGGTGACTGATTTCTGTCAAAACAGGCCCTCCACCTCCATGAAAAGTCAGAATATCCTTAGTTCTTCCTATGGTGACCCTCTAATACAGAAGCCAAAAAAACCAACATTACTTTCCCAAGTGAATTTGTTTTTTTCCCCTTAAAGGTGTGGTACCAGAATGTACATTAAAAATACCAACCACCTCATTTGTCAAAGCTTTTTGTTTGCTCTCCACATAATTGGAAGAGTTTAAAAGCAAGCATAAGAGTCACTTTAACAAATGAAGTCATAATTGGGACTTTAATAACAATATTTGTTACCAAGATTTCTGTTTAATGTGAAGAAGCAACTGTACTGGAATAAAAAATCAGTACCGCGGAATATATTCAGGGGCCAGTAGAGTGCAGGACTTGAGACCAGCCAATAAAGATCAGTCCGCTTGTGCTCGAATCTCTGCTGTTAGCTGTCCGACCTTGGGCAAGTGCACTCCAAGTCACAAGGCCTTAGTTTGCTTATGTGTGTGGAAAAGCTCACAGAACCTGCTCGTATGGTTGTGAGGAAACAGACACAGCCTGCATATGTGAGCATTTCATATGTGCCGTGTGTAGGTGGCATTATAGAGTACAGTTACTCTTTATTTGTCTTCGTCCCGAGTATGGATGTTGTCAAGCTCTGATCCCTTTTATATTAGCATTTCTGGTTCGTCTATAAGTATAAACCATGGGATTGCTAACCTTTCTTGTAAAGGGCTAGATCGTTGATGTTTTAGGCTTTATACCGGCTCTGCTGGTACTACCCAGCTCTGTGGTCATAGCATTAAAGCAGCCACAGACAGTATGTAAAAGAATGAGTTTGGCCGTGTTTTCATAAAATTTTATTGACAGAATGATGCGCTGGATTGAATTTGGCTTGTGGGCCACAGTTTGTGGACTCTTGTTCTTAAATCACGGTTTTTGATGAATTTTCTAAAAATCCCAGTGAAATCTTAGAAGATACTTAATGAGGTGTGAAGAGAACTATTAAGAAAATACACGGTCGGTGGCTGGTTTATTAGCATCTCTACAGAAAAGCTCTGTAAATTCACATGTTATCCATGTGCTGCTTTTCGAAGCCAAAAACATTGTTCTGGGCTGACCTGTCATTATCTGGCGAGTGTACAGGGCTTAAGGTATTGTGGATAATGTGGTCATACGTGGGTTAATTGTGTGGAAGAAGTGCTTAGAGACTCAGCAGACACGGAGAGAAGGAGCAGAAGAACTGCTGGTTGTACAAGACTGTAGTTTCTTCTGGGCAGGTTCATAATAGACTCAGCCTCTCTCTTTGTTTAGACCGAATCATGCTCCGGTTAGCCTTTTGGGGAGTAGAATCCTAAATCTGAACTCTTTTTTTTTTTACCCTTGTCCTGACATCCTAGTTGTCCTCTCTTTTGTCGTCAATGCTTTGCTGTTTGTTGTAATGTGTATCTTCAGCATTTTGTCCTGGAAATAAGTGTGTAATCTGCACGCCCTTAAAATGAGTAAGTGATTGTGTCAAGGCTGCAGTCCAGAAGTAAGTTAGACCGAAGAAGACGCACATCTACACGGAACATTTCCCCCAGATGTCGGTTTTGCTTTCTCTTCTGTTTGTGACTAATTGGCCATCTATTAAATATCACAGTGGTTTTGGCAGTATGACCTTCACAGACTTTTTTGGTAGATGAGTTCAGGACAAGACTTAATTTAAGAACAGTGTCAGAGGCGTAAGGAATCTGTCAGAGCCACATATGAATGAAATGTAAAGGTGGTATTTTTGTGCTTCTTGAACACTAGGATAGTGGAGCCATTTTTTTGTACATAAAAACTGCAGGATGAAATCTAGAACAGTTGAGTGTGTAGTGGGCAGACACATTTAATTGCCTTGATACACTGTAGTCCATAAAACTCTTTTTCTTTTTTTAAGATAAACCAGACATGATAAGTTTGAATATTCCTCTCCTAACCCTCACCTTCTTTTTTCCTTCCCTTTGAAGCTTCTAGTTCTGTTGCAGGGGCTGTGGGCATGACCACTTCTGGGGAGAGTGAATCCGATGATTCCGAGATGGGACGATTACAAGGTAAAGAAGGTTAATGAGCTTATAAGAAACAAGAAGCCATTACCAGAGGCCGCTATTCTTTGTTGAAAGTAATTCAGATAAGCTCATTTAAACATAATCTAGCAGTGCCTGTACTTCCAAAAAAAAAAGCTGCTTATTTAGTGATGATTTGGATTTGGAAGATGATCTGTCTCATTCTTTATTTTTACTGTTTAAACAAAACCTTATGTGTTTATTTTTATGTTTTTAAATTGTTCTTTATTCTGTGTGCTTGTATAGCTGGTAATAAATTAAGAAAGGTCTTGAAAAGGGGATAGCTTAGTATATTGGTCTGTGGTGCCTGATGGTGCCTGATGACGTAATGCATCCAGTGGGGCGCTTTTTGTGTCCTTTTGTGTTCTTGGTCAGATATTTAAAAATGAACGTGAAGTGTATACATAACACCAGGTATTTTAATGTAGTGCCTTTTAAAGAAGCAACCTTATGTTTACACTCTTTACAAATGGATGGGATTGTATTTTTATTGTCTTCAGACAGTTGGTTTATATGATCCCCAATGTGAGGCTTATAAGAAACATTATTTATAAATCACTTTCAGATTGCTTTTAAGTTCCTAAAGTAACTTAACAGCAGTCTCTTTTTAACTAGAAGTCTTGTGAGCCCATTTTTTTCTCTTTATGGACATTATAAAAATAATTTTTCATGTTTTTAGAGGATCTCATGACCAATGTCTGATTGGTAAAATAATATTAGAGGGAAAACATTATAAAAAGAGAACTGAATCCCGAGAGCGGGGTACTTACCCTAAAGGGGTCCACTGCGCTGGTGCTCTGGGTTTGGACCCTAGCTTGAGCTAGCTAATAAATCTCTTCTGCTTTTGCAAAAAAAAATATATATATATATTAGAGGGAAAACAACACAAAGGTACTTAGCTTATAATTTCTTCAAAATAAATATTTACTCTGGGTTTTTCTTGGATCATTTGATACAGTCCCCTCTGGCACTAATATTTAGTATCTCCATAAAGCCTTGAGATGGCATATGGGTGTTGTAACTTATTATAATTCATATTTAAGAATGGTCTTGGGGGCGCCTGGGTGGCTCAGTTGGTTGAGCGTCCGACTCCAACTCAGGTCATGATCTCACCGTTCCCGAGTTCAAGCCCCACGTCGGGCTCTGTGCTGACAGCTCAGAGCCTGGAGCCTGTCTCAGATTTTGTGTCTCCCTCTCTGTCTGTGCCCCTCCCCTGCTCATGCTCTGTCTGTCTGTCTGTCTCTCTCTCTCTCAAAAAAAAAAAAAAAAGAATGGTCTTTTAAGTTTAATGTAGTTTCTCTTAAAGTTAAAAATGAGAAGTAACACTGCCTAAATTAAGATGAATCAGTTGCTTGAAATTTTTAAGTAAGATCAACTGCATTCATAATTCAACTATTTCTCCTGCCTTTCTTTTTTCTTTAGCTTTGTTAGAGGCCAGAGGTCTTCCCCCTCATCTGTTTGGCCCTCTTGGTCCTCGGATGTCACAGCTTTTCCATAGAACAATTGGAAGCGGAGCTAGTAAGTGAATACTTTTGCATTTGCCCTCCCCCTCCAAAACCTTCAATAAATAGTTGAGTGCTATTTTTACTGTTTATCCATTGATGTAAAGAGGCTCCCATATAACGAGCTTTTCATGAACATTAACCTGTTTTAAAAAATAGGGTTTGTGCGCATTCTTGCCTTTAAATACAGCAACTCAAAGTTCTTCTGTACTTTTATTTTTGATTACTGAATTGGAATCATTAGAAAACCATCCAGAGTTTATGGCAAGATTGGATCTTTGTTTAACGCTAGGGTGGTAAAGAATCTCAGATGATTGCATTGATTATATTATAGCATCTGATTGCATGATTTGCATAGATTTGAATCTTGAATTTTTTGTGGCATAATAAAATTTAATCCATGAGGCAGTGAGTTGTAGAGCTGAGCTCTAGAGAAAAGATTTCTCAGCAGAATTACCAGTCGCTAGACTCATTTAATCAAATTAACATATTATAATCCAGAGATCTTGTCATATATGGTAGACAAAACAGTGACTCTTGAAGTGGCAGTTTGTAACAAGAATAACTTGCATAATTACAAATCCAGTTACATTCTTTTTGGTATAGAATACTATCTTTAGCTTCCTTAAACAAAATTTGCATTTAAGCACTTTTTAATAACTCCATTGATAATGTTTTCCCTAGAATCAGCAGGCTATTTTTAGACTTCAGTCTTGATTAACTTTAAAATTTTTGAAGTGTTAAGCCTATTAACTCTGACTTTACTAATATGTGCTCTCATAATTTTCCATCAAATATTCCAAGGTTGGTTTTGTTTTGTTTTTTTTTTTTTAACATAATGTACTGTGCGGACATATGCTCACATATGTGTATTTATACTTCAGTGCTTTTCAGATTTCTGGCCTTAGCATTTGACAGGAAATTTAAGAAGCAGCTAGTATTTTGGTTTGGTTTGATTTTGCTTTTGCTGCCCCAACACTCAGCTCTCAGATTATGTGCCCTTTTGCAAAGTTCTCACGAACTCCTGAGTGAGGATTTTGATTTAGTGTCATTTATTAGGTGCTGGGATTGTCCTGAGTCATAAACAGGATAATACAGAGTTGCTTCTCAAATGGGGCTTCTATCCTAGAGGGTGACGCTAGCAATGAGGAAGACAGCTGTCGTACAGAAAACTTTCAGATAGTATCAGTGCAGTGAAGGAAAACAAAAGAAAACAACGATGTAGGTTGGCTGGTGAGAGGATATAAGTAGGCTGTTTAGAGAAACCTTCTCCGAGGCAGGGTGAATTTGTGGATACTTAACTGAAGTGAGGAAGTCAGCCCCACATGGGTATGAGGGGAGATGAAGTCCACCAACCAGAGGTGGGAATTAGCTTGGCACATTGGAGAAATAAGAGGGGCCTGCGGAAGGAGTTAAGCTAAGGGATGATGAAATCAGTGAGGAGTGCATACTTGTTAGGTCATGTCAGGCTTGGCAGGCCACTGGTGAATGCGGGGTTTAACCCAGTACCTGTACTCCGGAACCATTGAAGGATTTAGGAAAGAGGAACGACATATTTATTATGGAAATGATCAAATATACCCCAAAGTTGAGAGTATATAGTAGAATAACCTCCACGAAACCATCAACAATTACCAATCCATGGCAGCTTTTGTTTTCAGTTACGTCCTCAGCCATCCTCCCAGGTTCTTTTTCAGGAAATCTTAGGCATCATTTCGTTTGCAGGTCATTGAATTTGTAACTATAAGGTCAAAAGTTTCTAGGCAGTGTTGTGGTTACATTAAGAGAAATCCTTACTTTTACTAAGTGCCTGTTTAGAGCGTAAATGCTCTAGGCCTCTCAGAAATCCAGTTAAAATTTTTATTTGAATCAGGACCAAAATATGCCCTGTACATTGCCATCAGTTAATGTGTTCCTTAAGTTTTGTTTTTTTTCTTGAGAGAAATTTGATTCATTTATTTTGCCACTTCATTTATTTCTTAGAGAAGGCTGGGAAGAAAATGTGTTGCTGGGCCACCTAAGAATATTAACATTAAAATATCTCAGACCCATATCAAGGGTTGACCATTGCACATAAAGTTAACGTGGGCCATAGATTAGAACCAGAGTAGAAAGAAGTGTTAAATTCCCCATGCCTGTGACCCAGCTTCAGCACTGCCTACTCCACGGCCAGCCTTTGTCTTTACCTCACCCACATCCCTTCTCCCACACCAGGCATTATATAATATTACCTATAAACACTTCTCGTGTTGCTCAAGTTAATACCCCTTAAAACACACACACACACACACACACACACACACACACACACACACACCACACCCCCCCCCCCAGATAGTCATCATCATACCCGAAAAATAAACTAGTGATTCCTTTAATAATCACTGTCTATTGAGTGTCACGTTTTCATCTCTTGAATATCATCGGTGTATTTCTTTATAAACTAGTAGTTGGATCCAGAGGGTTTTTCAGATTCAAGTTTGAGTCTTTTTAGTCCCTTGGTGGGGAAAAGACTATGCTGAAGTGGTAGTGGGTTCTAATACTAGGAGGCACTTAAAGTTGATTGTCTCTTACGCCATCAAAACTCAGTGTCTAGATGACAGGGATTATAAAATGGTAGTATTTCCCATCTAATGACAAGACTTCATTTGTTAGAAGTAAAACAGGTGATTTTTAAGTACAAATATTTTAGGTACAAATATATACACAGGAGAATAACTAGTGTAGGAAAAATGGTTTTCTCGCCATTATTTACCAGTTTGGAAAGTAGTTGGTTTTTGCTTCCTCTGAAGTCCTCCAAAGTGCCGTCGTGGTTTTAAATATCACTGTCAAATCGGAGACCTGTTTTTAGACATTTCTGTGATTTTTACTCATTAAATTGTCATATTGGGTAATGGCTTCTGAACCTTCTGATAGGATTCCAGTAGTTTCTGTTAACTCCCTTCATCTCTGATATGTCAGGCTCTGCCCTCACCCCAAATATATGAAATTAGGAATTCTCTCAGAACTCAACACCCTGGTTTCTTTTGTACAAAATAGTATTTAGAGCCCATAATCTAGAGTCTAGGTATATTCATTTCTACCTGGGTGATCATTGTTGTTAGATACTTGTAATGAACAGATCTAGGAAGTAATTGTATTTTATCTTTTAAAATAAAAATAAGGAGTTCCTACTTTTAATGCCAATTTAGATTTAGGGCTGCAAGACTTTTATTTACCTTTATCTTGTATCTCCCATGCCACAAATTCCAGTTCCCAGTGATAATAACATAGTCATTTGTTTGCATTCTTCTATTCTATAGTACAAACTTCCAACTTAACACCAAAAGTAATATGAATGAGAATGTTTTAATTTTTAAACAGTTTTTGCTATTGGTGTTTGTTGGGACTCACTTTGTGGTCAGAGTTTTGGATTTTAAAGTAATTTGAAATGATTGCTTTTCTCTATTCAGGCTGCCATATTGGTTCATTTGCTTTATGTTGCTTTTAACTCTTAGAGAATGCTTTTAAATTTTAACTTCAATTTTGTATTTATGGGATGTTCCAGGCTTTAAAAAGTCAAATCTATAAATAAGGTATATTTAGAGATGTCTTATCTTCTTTTGCGATTCTCTTTGCCCCACTTCCTCTTTCCACATAAATAACCTTTGTTAATTTTATGGCTCGTCCTTCTGTTATTTACTTTTGAAAACAAAAACAAATTCGTATTATCTATTCCACACACACACTGCCTTTTTAAGATGAGAGTGCTAAACCTTATATGCTGTATGTTGCTCTTAACAGTATTTTGGTGTTCACTTTCTGTAGCTACTGCATAGAGAGAGGAGAGGAGACCCCATATTCCTTTTGTAAAGCTGCCGTAGTGCTCTGCCGTGGGCTGAGGTTTCTTCAGCATGTCCCCTTTTGGACCTTCAGGTCATTTCCAGTCTTGGTTGTGCTGCAGTAGTAAAACACAGCTTTTGTATTTTTTCCTGCCTTATCTCTAGGATAGGTTATTGTAAATCAGCCTCCTTTGAAGTTGTACCTTTTTGTATTTCTTTAACAAACACTCTGGTGTCATTTTTTTTTCTTCTGCTGACTTTTTAGTTGTGTATCCTTGTAGACTTTTGTTAGTGCTTCCTGTAGAGATTTTAATGCACATACTTTGTTTATTATAGCCAACCTTATATTAATACTGTATCACATTCCATATAACAATGTAAGAAGTACAACAGCTTCGCTCTTTTTGCCTCCTGCCATCCTCTATGCTATTATTTTTATTTGTTTCATTTATACATGTGTTAATAAACACAGTAAGACCTAATTTTTGTTGTAGATCATCCGTATTCCTTTGTTTGCCCACATACATCCCATTTTCAGTGCCCTTAATTCCTTCCTGCAGTTTCTTCTAATCAGAGTTGTTTCCCTTCAGCCTGAAGAACTTTTTTTTCATGTGGTGAATGACTGCCAGTAATGATTTTTCCCTGCTTCTGAGAAATCCTTGATTTGCCTTATTTTGAAAATATATTTTCCCTAGGTATAAAATTTTCATTTAGCACTTTGTAATGCCTTCTGGTTTCCATAGTTGCTATTTAAAAGTCTTACTGGTGCCCTTTCAAGGCAATGTCTTTTTTCCTCTGGCTCTTATTAATGTTTTGTTTTGTTTTGTTTTCAAATTAGTATTAAATTTTAATAGTTTGACTATATTAGACCTAGTGACTTATTTTTAATTTGCTCAGGTTTCACTGAGCATTTGAGTTTGAGTTCGATACCTTTCATCAGTTTGGCAAATTCTTGGCCATTATCTCATGAAATATTCCTTCTCTTACCTCGTGATCTCTTCATATAGTCCTCTCCTTTCCTTCTGGGAGTGTCAAGATCATACATGTTCAGATTTTGGGCTTCATCCAGCATGTTTCTTTGGCTCTATTTTATGTTATGTTATGTTATGGTTTCCTTTTTGTCCAGTTTGAAAACTTTCTATTGACCAGTTTTCAGATTTCACTAATTCTTTTTTCTGCTGTAATCTCTAATCTTTCGGTAAACTCACCAATGAGTTTTTAATTTCAGATATTTTCCAGTTCTAGACAGATAACTTGATTCTGTTTTGTAGATTCTGGTTTTCTGCCGAAATGCTTTACATTCTTATTCATGTTGTCCATCTTTGGTTACATTCACAGTTTATTAATCATTGTTACAAAATACTTTCAAATTATGGGTGCCTGGCTGGCTCAGTCAATTAATGCGTCCGACTTCAGCTCAGCCTCAAGTCATGATCTCAGGTTCGTGAGTTCAAGCCTCATGTCGGACTCTGTGCTGACAGCTCAGCCTGGAGCCACATTCTGTGTCTCCCTCTCTTTGCCCTCCCCTTCTCATACTGTGTCTCTCTCCCTCTCTCTCAAAAGTAAATTTAAAACATTAAAAAAATTAAGAAGAAAAAAAAAACAGTTTTCAAATTTCAGTGGTGTTAGTCTGTTTCTGTTTTTTTCTCTTTCGATTATCCGGCACATTTTCCTACCTCTTCATGTGTCTAGTAGTTATTTATGTGCTAGACATTTTGTATAAAAGGACTGAAGAAACCCCGCATGAGGTTTTCTACCGTAAAGGTCTCCCATTTTCTGTATTTAAACATGAAGAGTCAGATGCCGATCAGTTCATTCCTATCAGGGCTTTAGCTTGTTTTGACCCCAATCACAATTTTTGTGTGATTCGTTACACCTCTGGCTCATCCCTGATTGTATGTTGTGACCCTCCCACGGTGTTGATTGAGAACCTTGCAGGTCTCTGTCTACTTAGACTTCATTTATTATGCAATTTGAAAATACTGTAGATGTCTTGGCAGCAGGGCTCCCTGGCCGTGTGTGTTTGAGGCAGGCCTCCTCCCCCTGTAGGAACTTTTGTCCTCTGGAGCACCATGAGAATGCACGGGGTTTTGTTCCTTCTTACCAAAACTTCTGAGACCTCCCTAGCCCTCTTCACAGCTCCAGAACTGAGCACATGTCCGGTGGGACCAGTTCAGTTGGAAACATCAGCTTCCTGTGACTCCCAGAAGTGCTACGGGTTCTCTCCATCCTTATCAGCAGTTGGCAAACTACTGCCCAAGGGCCAAATTCACCCTGCCGCTTGGTTTTATAGAGTCTGTGAACTAATAAAAATGATGTTTATATTTTTAAACGGCTGAAAACCTTTTAAAAGTAATATTTTCTGACATGTGGAAATTAAATGAAAATCAAATTTTAGTGTTCATAAAGTTTTATTGGAATAGAGCCAGCCATGTTTATCTGTTTATGTATTGTCTTGTTTCTGCCTTTGTTCTCAGGTTGAATAGTTGCGACAGAAACCCTGTGGCTTGCAAAGCCCAAAGTATTTACTATCTGGCTCTTTATAGAAAATGTTTACCTGTACCAAGCCTTGATCCGTGATAGTTGTTCTCAGAGTGTGGTGTGTGGATTGCTGGATGTTCCCGAAACCCTAACATTGAATCCATAGGTCAGAACTCTAGTAATAATTGCTAAGGTTTTGCCTTTTGTACTTTGAATTTTTGATGTTGATGGTGCAAAAGCTGTGGTAGGTGAAACCTTCGGTGCTTGATTGAAAGAATCAAAGCAGTGGTCAAACTGCATGGGCAGTCATTGTATTTTCGATCCCATATGCTCCTAGTAAAATAATTCCATTTATTTTACATAAGGATGCCCTTCCTAAGCGGAGTTATTAACTGTCTTTACCAGTTAATAGCAGTCTTTACCAGTAAGTACATGTCTTTTTAACAGTTTGTGAGAAGTGGGGCCCATGTTCTCCACATTCTTCATCTCAAACAGTGTTGCCACAGATTGAGAGTAGATGCAGAGAGGTGGTCATATTGCTGGGTTTTTTTGTTGGTGGTGGTTTGTTTTTTTTTTTTAAATAAAGTTTGACATTTAAATGATTTGTAACAGAAAACTTACTCATCTCTGAATTTTTTTGTTTTAGAGAGCATGGTGGTTTTCACAAAAATTTTGTTTATAGTAATATGTAATGAGTTAACAAACAGTTAAAAATTTTCTCTCTGAATTCCAAACATATTTGTAAAGAGCATCAGATGTATACCACATAAACAAAAGTGCTTTTGGGCTCCTCAGCAATTTTTTAAGAGTACAAAGTAGTTCTTAAACCACAATTGATCAGAGCATAAATTATGGCTTTGGCTTTTTATTGTCATTTTTGGTTTGGTTTAAGGCCTTTTTAGGAACATTCTAAAGGTTCAGTGGTTATTGATGATGATTTTGATCATGCTAACGTGATCCATGTCCTAGAATTGCCAGCTTCCGTATTGGTAAGATACCAGTGGCATGTGTCAGTTTTTTTTTTAGGTGGTTGTGATATTAGAGTATACTTTTATGAACTGTTTTGTCCTTGAAAAGCAAATCTAGAAGCCACTGAAGATTCTTTTGTTTTCATTAGTTTACTTTCCATTCATTTGTTTTACTTTTCACATTTCAACTAAAAAATGATTAGCCTGCTCTCACTGAAACTGATGTTATTTAGTTGGAAAATTTTAAAGATGGCAGCCATCTGAATTTGACTTTCTTGCAGTCTATTTTTGGATTGACTCTTAGTTATGTTAAAGTTATGTAGGCAGTAATAGTTGTCCAATTCATTAGCCACAGTCTTACATAATAGAGAAAATAAAATTTTCGAGGGTCACCGTGTGTCCCTTTGAAAGGTTGTGCCGTCCAGGAAGATCATTATAACTTAATTAAAATTAAAAAAACTTTAGTTTTCATATGAATTTCATTCATTGGACAGTCTCTAAATGTGTGCCATTTCTAAACCGTTTCATTTATTAATAATATAGGAGTGGAAAAATCCCAAACACAAACAAAAACCCGAAAAGGTGTATAGTAAGAGAAGGGGTCTGAAAGCAGCGTCAGTTACAATTTGGTGAGCATTAATCAGGGTAACTGTGCTAACAAGAGGGAAGATGTCTGTAAAAATTTGAAACACACTTTATTTCTGAGTATGTTATCCAACTCACTGACAAGTCTTTCTTTGTGGTAGTTGAATCTTAGTGTTTTTCAGTTGTTTGGGCAGTGGGTTTGAGCCTTAAAAGTGCAAGTACTCCCTCGTACTCTGGTGGCAGCATCTGCACAGGGAATGAGGGGAGGTGGGAAAGCCAGTCTTTTGCTGTTTTTAGAACTACTTCCTTCTCTCCATTCTCTTTCATTAGATGCATTGCTCTGTTTGTCTTTTCTTTTTTCTCTTCTTTTCTTTTCTCTTCTTTTCTCTTTCTTTTCTTTTCTTTTCTTTTCTTTTCTTTTCTTTTCTTTTCCTTTTTAATGTTTCTCTCTCTCTCAAAAATAAACAGAGTGCAAGCAGGGGGAGGAATAAATATCTCTCTCGAGGGAGACAGAGTCTGAAGCAGGCTCTAGGCTCTGTCAGCAGAGAGCCCGACGTGGGGCTCAAACTCACAGACATGAGGTCGTGACCTGAGCTGAAGTTGGACACTTAACCAACTGAGCCACCCAGGCGCCCCTGTTTGTCTTTATTTTCTTGCCCTCTATTACCTGGATTCCATTTATTCTGAGCAGGTCTTTAGAGGTATGTGGCATTTCCTTTTAAGACAGGACATCACAGGGGCGCCTGGGTGTCTCCATCAGTTAAGCGTCTGACTCTTGATTTTAGCTCATATCATGATCTTGGGGTTTGTGGGATCAAGGCCCACATTGGGCCTTGATGCACTGATGGCATGGAGCCCACTTGGGATCTCTCTGTCTGTTTCTCTCTGCCCCTCCCTTGCACGTGTGCTCTCTCCCTTTCTCTCTCAAAATAAACTTTTTAAAAAAGACAGGGCATCATTGTTTAACGTGTTTAAAAAATATATCTGTTAAAGTTAATTCATATTCATCTCATGGATATTTTTTTTTTGTTTCAGCTAGTAAGAGCCAGTCAACTTGTCTGATTTTAAAAGGAAAATTAAAAGACAAAACTCCATAAATATTATGAGATCACTTTAAGGTAGACTAAATCCAACTAACTTAATTCTGTCTTGAGTTATCAGCAGCCTGTCTGAGCCTTGGAATAGATCCAGCCTTCCTGGGGATCTAAAGAAGACTAGCAGCCAGCTACCATGCGGAGTGCTACCTTGTACCTAGTAATCATTTCCTTACATGTTTGAAAATGATGATTTTCTTTCCTATGAAGGCTCTAAGGCCCAGCAGCTTCTGCAAGGACTACAAGCGAGTGATGAAAGCCAGCAACTCCAGGCGGTTATCGAAATGTGTCAGTTATTGGTTATGGGAAATGAGGAGACGCTGGGAGGGTTTCCTGTGAAGAGTGTCGTTCCTGCTTTGGTAAGAGACTTTTCCCCTCATTGTGCCTTAGTTCTCTGGATGCTACTACTGAAAGCACGATTAGCGTCATTGTGAATTTTAAAATACGGTCGAACTAAGAGTGGAGTGTGGCTTCCTGCTTTTAGATCTCATGAGTGATTGTAATAATGAATTAGTACACCTGCCAAACTGCTTCTTTGTAAGTAGTTACTCATCTCTGATACGTAAATGACTGATCTTAAACCGTAAGGTGTTTGCCCCAACAGGTAGGACCTAGACTTTGCCAAAATTGACAAGCTTTCTCTTTCACCTGGCAATACATAGACAGTACTAAGCGGCTCACTTGTGGGCTGTCGTTGTGGGCCACAAAGGTTTCACGTTTGATAATTGTGTGCAGTGGCAGAGTATTCAAGCCAGAATACCACGTGAATCCTTCCAGGTTAGATGTTACGTTAGGCAAAAATAAAAGAAACAAAACAAAAAAATCTTCTAGTGACTTTTCAACACAGTTGTGAGTTGATGTTTAGAATTCATTAACATCTTAACTGCTTAAGGTTTTTAATGGGAAAACAACAGGAAGAGAAATTGCCTCTACTAAATATAGACCCCTGAAGTCTTAAATAGTGGCTTGGTAGTTTTCCAAGTTTGAGATTAAAGAAATTGACTATAATTGAAAATTAAAATTTAAGTCGAAATGAAGTACTAATAAAAGACTAACATAAACATCATGAACACACTCACGTGTTCCTCTACCTTGAAGTTGAAAGTATATATCGTGTTAAGTTTGTTTACATATCCACTAACGTTAACAGAAATTTGGTTGAGATATGGGATCGTCCCATTTGATCACATTAGGATATCGTGGGGACAGTTGAATGAGCTCATTGAAACGCACAAGGTGACATAGTCTTTATTTTGTCTGTTCTTGTTAGGTGGCTCTGCTCTGGCAGGGGGTGATAAAGGATGGGCTGCTTTCTTCACCTTCTGCCACTTAGACCTCTGGATAATGAAAACTGGCATTTAAATATGACCAGTGCCACTGTGCTGCAGGCTGGAATGTTGATTTCTGAATGTGTAATGAAAGCAGTATTCATTTTTCTATCTTTACATTTTGCCTCTGTTAATATTCACACTCACCTCATTCATTTTCCCACTCATTAAAAAATAACCACAAAGAACTATGTTCATCTTATGTTATCTAAAATGCAGTTTTTATTAGTTGAATAAAGAAGCTACTAAAATCCAGGCACAAATGTTGACACGTAATCTAATTTACTTAATTTCCAGTTGTTGATTATATTTAAGTGCTCAAAAGGCCTGCATAAGTCAGCTCTTGCTAGTAATAAATACTGACTGTTAATGAATTGACCAGATTTATCTTTTATCATAATTGAATGTTGTGATTATATATCCATCCATCACCATTCACTTGTGTGACTATAGTCATTTTTGGTGATAAGGACTATGTAGCAGTTTTTCCCAAACATGATCTGTAAGGTTCATTCTACCTTAAGAATTGGAGAACTTGTTTCTTTTCCTGTTAACATTAGCAACCCCTTTCAGTTTACAGTGGGTGTTTTAAATGACTAGTTGTAGATGATTTGAGTGCCACTGAATCCCAAAATGGGCTCTGTGTGTGTGTGTGTGTGTGTGTGTGTGTGTGTTAACAGAAAAAGTTATCCGGTCCTCTAGTATGTGCATATACCTTACCCAGCATAATGCAGAGCTGAGAAAGCACTCTTATGAAACGAATACTGTATTAAAATATCTGGTGTCCATTATTAAATATGTTTAATTGCAAGGGACTTTATAGCTTAAATTCTATGCATTAATTTTTTTCCATTTAGAACTAGAAGACAGTGAAAGATTGCTTCCCCAAATAGGAAATTTCTTTGGTAGCTTTAGCTGCTTCAGGAGAATGGAGAATTTATATATATACCCCTAGAAGTTTTGCATTCCCGCCTTTGAAAAACATGGCTGAAATTTGCTTAAGGACTTTTCCACAAGAGAAAGTAAAATAAATAAAATGTTTAGACTCACTCTTGTATTTGTAGAAGAATTATATTAATTCGGATTTTAATTAGTGCATAATTCATTTCTGAGGTGATTAAGATTGTGTTTAAATTCTATGCTACTGTGTATATTACAGCTGAGTCCAATGGTGTTCGGTTCAACTTGTAGAGAAACTTATTTACAAGAGATGAAGCAATGGTCTTGAATCTGTACTGACAGTTGTTAACAAATGTCAGTGCGTTGCTGGTCTGTTTATTTATGTATTAAGTATTTATTGATGCCTTGGATTCTGAAGCAGGACTAGAGATACCAGAGCAGTTGGTTATAGGTAACAAGAAAGCTTGTTTTTTGACCTGGATCATGAGAGGTGATGTTTAGCATCCAGCAGAGTTCCCAAGTGAGCCACGTTCGTGAGTCATGCCATCCTGAATCTAAATCATTCCTGTGTATGTACTAGGTTTTAACTTGATGTTATTTTTGTATGATAAAAGTCTTGAATAATACTTTCCATTTCTGTTGACATAGAGGAAGAAACAGTTCTAGGGCGTTTTTATAAGAATAGAGATAGCTTCTAACACTTTGTTATAATCTTTTTTAACAGATAACATTACTGCAGATGGAGCATAATTTTGATATCGTAAGTATATGGTATTTTTTGAATACCCCAAATTTAAATTTTGGGTTCTTCTTGAGTAAAAGTGCCTTCTTGTTTCCTAGATGAACCATGCTTGTCGAGCCTTAACATATATGATGGAAGCACTTCCTCGGTCATCTGCTGTTGTAGTCGATGCAATTCCCGTCTTCTTAGAAAAGGTAATCCTGCTTTTGCTCAGGTCGTTTGGAAGCAGGTGTAGGGAATCCAGCTGAGGACTCTTGACTTCTAAATTCTAAAGTAGTACATCAAATTGTAAGGCCACCTTAAAGGACATTTTTTTTTAGTGTCTATTTTCTAGTCAAAGTATAGTTTTTAGCCAGGATTCTAGAAAAATATTTTATGCTTAGCAGACCAGTAAAGTTGATGCTAATAAAGCATTTATTATTATTTTTAATGGACGCCGTTTACCACGTTAATATAAAATCTTTCAGAGAAGAACTTAAAGCACTTGATTAAAATCTCATTAATTCTAGAAAATATCCCAGTGAGGTTGATAGCTATTTATACCCTCATTTTACAGCTGAGAAGGCTGAGACAGACAAAGTGCCTTGCTCAAGGTCATAAAGTGAGTCAGTGGAGAAAGGAAATTTTTTCATATGGTCTGTGGTAGGTTGTGTTTTTGGTCTGTTTTAAGGGCCTCTTTCTTTTTAATGCATAATAAAATTTGCATTATCTGATAACCTTGGAATATGGTATAAAGCAGAAAAGCTAAATTTTAAAATTTGGTATATAAAACCACCCATTTATTGTAAATGTAAAGATTGAAAGTCATTTAATTGGATTTAGCTTATTCTCTATAGAAAGCCTATTTTTCTGCGTTTTAAAACAGCAAAGTAGTTGGAAGGAAGCTATAGTGACTGTATGTTATAGCTTATGCTCATAAATCACTGGTTTCCTATGGTAGGTTTCATGTCAGAGGCAGTATACAGATTCGTGGAAATTAGAAAATACTGTTTATTCATGTAGAAGATAAGCGACTAGAAAAGAACTTGACTGATGGGCTTCTGTTACCTGTTTTTACGTCCCCAGCTGCAGGTGATTCAGTGTATTGACGTGGCAGAGCAGGCCTTGACCGCCCTGGAGATGTTGTCGCGCAGACACAGTAAAGCCATCCTACAGGCGGTAGGTGTTGCTGCCCAAGGACTATTTCGTTTGAGTGAGATTTTAGATCCACATTTGTCCTAGCTTCTAGATTGCAATCTCTGTAAGGTACCCGTGATGTTTCCAAAGTGACGTGTTCGACCTCTTAGTAGTTTTGTTTGTTTCATTGCTGTTAGAGGGCATTTCTTCACTTGACCGGTTTCCTGTATTGTAGGGTGGTTTGGCAGACTGCTTGCTGTATCTAGAGTTCTTCAGCATCAACGCCCAAAGAAATGCACTAGCAATTGCAGCCAATTGCTGCCAGAGTATCACACCAGATGAATTTCATTTTGTGGCAGATTCCCTCCCGTTGCTTACCCAAAGGCTAACCCATCAGGTAAAACATGAATCTATTTTATGGGTCATAAAATATTTTTACGTGTTCTTTAAAATGCCAGTTTCATCTAGGGTTTTAAATCTTCCAGCTGGATATCTAACTTGGAAATACTCCGATCCATGTGTTTGCCCCCTGTGCCTTCCCGTCATGTACCATATTAGGTTATTTTAGACAGTTTGGTGGACTTATCCATACCGCCAGCATTTCATATGTATGATCTCTTCAAGTATTTTGACTTTAAGGGTTGTTGGATTTATTATTTCAGCAAACACAGAGTGTTTATTGTGTGATACAATTGGAGTTTCCTTTTGGGGCGATCATCTCGCCCATAAGGCGCTGGGTTAGGCAGGAGAGACTAGGAGGTTATGGGCTCAGATCAGAGGGGAGAGAAGACTGTGTCTCAAATAGAAATGAAATGGAAAAAAAAAATGGAGACAGTGGCTGTCTGAGGCTGGAGAAGAATAGGAGCTGTTACTTAGGAGACAGAAGTGGTGGGGCCTGGCAATGGAGGGTGAGAAGCAGGACAACCTGGTGTGGAAGACAACGAGTTAAGCTTCATTGTGGAGAAATAAAATTTTTTAAAATACAAATCAGTGTTTTAAAGTGGTGTTATTGCTAAAATGATTTTTAGAAATGTGACTTTAAAGTCACCTTTACAAAGTGTGTTTAAATTCTTCTTGGAAAAATCAGGTACAGAGAATATGCTAAATAAGGGCTTTACATAATATAGAGAAAATAATGATTATTGAGTCACTCTGAAATGTTTTGCTTCTAAAATGATCAAGACACAAGTCGGGCCATTCATTGTTTCTTTAATTTTAAAACTTAGTAGGCTGTGATAACCTGTACTTATCAGGACTAGAAGTATATTCTCTGGTTAGCTGTGATTTCAGTACCTTATTTTGGAAATAAAGTATGAGAATCAGAGAAGTTAAATAGTTGGTCTCTGTTATTAGTAGCACTCTTTCTAGACTTAAGTACTTAAGTCTGATTTTTATATCTGAAGCCTATTTATTGATAAGAAAAAAACGCACTATCAAAACACTTGTTTAGCTGTTAAATTGTTCTTTCTATTCTTATAAGGACATTTCATATGTTTTCTGAAAGAGGCTATTGCACTAGTGTTTCTAGATTGTTTTCGTAGTGAATATAGCAGATCTACACCTGGTTTCTCACGTCGTCAGGAAACCTTTGGGTCACATTTGTATACTGAACTGTTTCCAACTTTTTAGTGTATGTATGTTTTAAACCTTTCTACTGGGAATGCTTTTTGAGAGTGGTATGTTTATCTTTATTATAATTTGTGTTTAGGTGTTAACAAAAGCACAAAAGTAGTTCCTTCCTTTCTATAGATTTTCTCTTCTCTTTTGGGGCTTAATAGAGGAGAGAAGTTCTCTCAGTATGATTCTCTTTGTTTTGAAATCATGGGTTATTGATTATACTGTGGTTATCATTAGGCTTTATTGGGTTTTCAAAGCCCATCTAATTGGTCCGGCCTTGAAGAATTTGGGGATAGGAAGAAAATTAGCTAATAGATGTAAGTTCTATATTAACAAACTTTTTTCTTTTATTAAAAATAACAGGACAAAAAGTCGGTTGAAAGCACTTGCCTTTGTTTTGCACGTCTAGTGGACAACTTCCAACATGAGGAGGTAAGCATTTAGTCTTTCGATGATATTTTCGTGAAAATGTTAAATTGCTGAATCACGATATAATCTTTTTTCTTCTGTTTGTGAAGAATTTACTCCAGCAGGTTGCCTCCAAAGATCTGCTTACAAATGTTCAACAGCTACTGGTAGTGACCCCACCAATTTTAAGTTCTGGGATGTTTATAATGGTGGTTCGCATGTTTTCTCTGATGTGTTCCAACTGTCCGACTTTAGCCGTTCAACTTATGAAGCAAAGTAAGTGCTACTGTATTATCTTACTGTAGACAAGAGAGGCAGGTGGTTTTGTTTTGTTTTTTTTTTTAATGTTTATTAAGTAAAGTCAACATAAGCAAGTAGAAGAGCTTGGTAGTAGCACAGACACTGGATAGTAAAGAAGAAAAATGTTTATGTGATGTGGTAGATCCTTGGATTGCGAGTAACTTGTTCTGCGAGTGTTCCAAGACAAGCAATCATTTCTAACATTTTAACTTGATAAACGAGCGATGTCTTGCAATACGAGTAGTACGTGTGATCACATGATCACAGCCGAGCCACCGGTTCTTGAAATTCACTTCGATTTACAAATGCTTTGGATTACAAGCATGTTTCTGGAACAAATTATGCTCACAAAGCAAGGTTTTACTGTATAATAAATTTGTGTTGGAACAACATAGTAGTGCTTTTGTATACAGTTGTTCGGGTATGTAGTATATTAAAATTTTATCCTAGGCGGTTCTAGGGCTAAAGATGCAAGATCAGTGCCTCTCTACAATATCAGTGATGTCGTGGGGCTTCATTGGGAGAATTCCGAGTTTTATGTTACCGGTAACTGCTTGTCCTCTGCTTCTAGGTAGTCCTCTCTGCCCCATTAGAGTTTTTCCTTATCTGATTCCACAATGCTTTACTCCCTCAAAAATTTGGAACTTCCTTACACAGTTGAATCTCTCTCATCTTTGCTGCTTTAGTATTTTCTAAACCCTTCTCAACCTTATCTACAAATAGAGTTTTACTGCCCTGCTCTATTGTTGTTGCATCTCATGGAAACCTTCGATTCCCCGCGTGAATGTCAGAAGACAGTGGGCCTCAGAAAACATCTGCATGTTAGGACTATTGCTGGCAGAGTGGTGGTCACATCTGCGTGGAATGCATGTTATTGTGGGTAATTTCATACCCCTGATCTCTGAGGCCATCACCGGGGTGATGGTATTCACCGACAAAATAGCCTTTGTCATCACTGCCTCAGATACCTCACATATTGTTACTTTTGGGAGGGGCAGCGGGATTCAGTTTTATTTTTAGTCACATTTCTTGTGAATAAACACATTGGCCCAGAATTTTGCAGAAAATTCCTCTTAATGCATTGAATCACTCCCAAACTTGATATTCCAGAGAAAACTGCACAGCTCCTGTCATAACCAAAGTGAGAAGTTGAAGGAAGGTTCAGCTTTATCTTGAGTCGTCACAGTGAATTTTGCTTATTAAAATCCCTAGGAGCCCTTCGAATCTGGCCGAGGCGCCTAGTTCCTGAGGTTTGAGTGCAGATGATTTCTTGTTACCACGCGGCGCACAGCATTTCCCTAAAACCAGTTTGGGAAGTTGTCCACTGATTTTTGTTTGCTTTACCATTTTGGATTTTTGTTCTTACGATGAATATTTTCACTGTTTGCATACTCCATGCAGTTTGCCGCACATCTAGACTTGTATTGTCTTCGTTCACCAGTAACACAAAGGAAAAATGTCGGCACCCTCTAATCTCAAAAAATTAAAGAACCCTTATAATGTAACATTGCCATGTATTCACGTTTCTAAGGAAAGTTGGCAAAACTGTAGGTTTTCAAGAAATTTAAAATAGTTTTTTAAACTTATATTTATTTTTGAGAGAGAGATCTTAAGCAGAGGAGGGGGAGAGAGAAAATGCTAACTAGGCTCTGTGCCGAACAGCCCCTGATGTGGGACTTGAATTCACAAACCACGAGATCGTGACCTGAGCTGAAATCAAGAGTTGGATGCTTAATTGACTGAGCCACCCTGGCACCCCAAGAAATTTAGAATATTTTTAATCACTGTCAGTGAAATTTCTGTGGGGCAGCAATTTAACTGTCCACACTTCTGCCCAAATCAACAATGAATACCTTTTTGATAACATTTTATGAACTTACGGTGAACACATTTCGGTGAAACGTTTATATTTTGCATCTGTCTGGCATTTACAGAGACAACAGCCACAACAAACAAAGACCACTCAGCGTTATCTTTACTTTTAGTTACTTGAGTGACTAAACTTGTGTGGATACTGGGGACTTCCTCGCGGCACAGTGTCCGTACATCACTGGTTTTCATGCCCATTCCTCTATAAAGTGATGTCTTCTGGGAATAGAAACTTACGGTAGAGGATATGTTAACGATCTTCGTATAAGTTGGCATGCTTGTCTTGTCAGGGAATTACTTCCTGATCACAGTATGGTAACATTCAGATGTGACCACACATTTTCAGTATAAGACAAATACACTAATATACTTGAATTGGGGATTAAAATATACATTGAATGTGCCTTTGCACAAAGCCCTATGTTCCTCAACGGAACACACAAAAAAAAATTCCCCAAATCTCTGGGGGTGGCTTAGTGATTAAATGGACAACTGGAGACTTTAGACTGAAAGTCTTTAGAAAGAAATTGTTAAACTTTCCTCAAGTTTCTTTTTAAGTTTTCATTATAACTCGTTTGGACTTTTAATTTCTGTAGTATATTTTTATAAGAAAATAATTCTTTTTGCTTTTTTTCATGTATAATTGACTTTAAGAAAATAATTCTGATTGTTCCTCCCCACCCCCCCCACTCCCCCGGGCCCTGCCATGAGAGTGATTACCTATTAAGTTAGGTCCTATAACTACTTTCATGAGTGTTTGGTTTCTGTTGTTGGTTTTACAGATATTGCAGAAACACTTCACTTCCTCTTGTGTGGTGCCTCTAACGGAAGTTGTCAGGAGCAGATTGATCTTGTTCCACGAAGTCCTCAAGAACTGTATGAACTGACGTCTCTGATTTGGTACGGATCGGGCTGGTGACAACTGTGGTTTATATGCGGATGTTTTACTTTAGAGATCTGTCATTTACTAATAGTTCAGGAAGCTACTTAATGAAATAATTGCACCTTTGTTTTCAGCGAACTTATGCCATGTTTACCAAAAGAAGGCATTTTTGCAGTTGATACCATGCTGAAGAAGGGAAATGCGCAGAACACGGATGGTGCGATATGGCAGTGGCGCGACGACCGTGGCCTTTGGCATCCCTATAACAGGATCGACAGCCGGATCATTGAGGTAGTAGTTTCATCGTACCGTTTAAATATGTTTATTTTGGTGGAGAGAGGGTGTAGGGATGGAGTGGGGAGGTGGATATGTGTACCTAAATGTGCTCACTTTTGAATTAACTCAAGATTCTCTCATTTTGTCTCCTGAGAACAAGGTCCTCATTTCTGTTCAGGTCAGAAAACATGATGTTGTAGTCCTGCTTCTGCTGCTAACTACCTGATTGACTTGGAGCAAGTAATTTAAGTTCTCTGTTCCATAGTTTCCTCAATTCTGAAAGGAAACATTGGAGGAGTTGGGCTATATGTTTAAAAGTCCCTTCTGTCTCCTACCCAGAAGAAACCCTCCATAAGCAAAGATTTACATACAAATTGCTGTTTCTCTGCACTCACTAAAGAGCAAAAACGTGGAAACAACTTAGGTATCAAAGTCTAGGTGAAATGGTTAAGTAGGTTTTGATACATACTAGCCACATATGTAATCCAGTGGGATAAATTTCAATGACATAAAATGGGGTATGATAAATGAACATATAATATTCAAATTTTGTGGCTCTTTGGGGGAACTCAGCAAAACAAGAGGAATAATACAAAGAAAAGAGGTACACCAAAAATACGTAGTGTTTTCTTGTGAAGATTTTATGTGTGATTTAATTTTTTTCTTCCGTATTGATTATGCGTTGAATATTTCAAAAACTTTTCAGGTGAGGAAAATTGCCGTGTGGGTCACGGCATTAATTAGGGTACCATGCATCACTTACTAATATTTTCAATATATGAGATACCTTTAAGTCTTACTATAATTCCCTAATTTTGACCTGTGATATTTGAATTTTCCTTTAGAACATCACTCTTGAAGACACATTTTGTCTTTAAAGAGGTCTTCTGCCAGTTAGTTTTTAAAAACGTTTCCGAAAAACCACTTTGAAACCACTGGCTTCTGTTATAAAATCAGGAGTTCTTCTGAAAATATCCAAGTTCTGAGCCAGCTTTTAGGTGTAATGGGTCCAGCGTGTGTTCCTTTTAGTGTGTAAGCAGGCCGTGGTCTAACGTGGTCAGTGCTAAGCTGCCTTCCTTTTAGCATTTTCTTATTAATTGCATTTTCCCTGTTAGTTTACTCTCTTACACTTCCCAGGAGTACTGTCTTCCACTTAACCAGGGAATTCCATACATTGGACTGTTATAAAAATGAATATTCTGTCACTTCTTTTGGCTGTCTTATGTCAAGCACATAGCGTTAGAGCGTGTCATTTTATTTCTGGACAGTGTCCGCATGCACACCCTAGGCATTCCTCTCTCCGGTCCAGTTGTGTCCCTTTCAATCTTAGAGCGTCATTTAAGTAGAAAGTCTTTTTTTTTAACGTAAGGATAATTTTATAGGATCATGTTTAAAGAAGATTTTGGTGGGCTGCTAAGAATCCTTGTTGTAAATAACATTTTAACCTAAGGATTAGATACTAAGACTTTATGGATAACGATATTTTTTTCTATCAGCAATGTCTTAAAGGTTTCTTAATACAAATGGTGTCGTCTTCATGTCACTGATTCCCCATGACTGGATCTTTCATCAGGAATTTATCTGTATTTATATCTCCGGGGGCCTTACAGGGCCTGTGGCGTGTATTTGTGTTTAATTAAAAATGATTTATTGAATGAATGAGTTTTGTCACATCCACGCTGTTAAATTTTCCATATTCTTTTACTTCACCATCTGAAACCTGATGAAATAAATATGTAAGTTAGCATTTATGAAGGGTCCCCACTGTGTCTTAAGTTAATAAATTTCTCCATGTTTATATTCAAGGTTTCTCTCTCTTTGCTCTCAGGCAGCCCATCAGGTCGGTGAGGATGAGATAAGCTTGTCCACTCTGGGACGAGTTTATACTATTGATTTTAATTCTATGCAGCAAATCAATGAGGACACGGGAACAGCACGTGCCATTCAGAGAAAACCTAACCCCTTAGCCAATACTAACACTAGTAAGTACCTTTTGAGTTAACAGTAGTAGAGTATTGTCATGCAAATAATATTTGCAGTAATTGTTTCATCCAGTGTCTTTGTTAAGCTGAAGACTGTTGCATATTAGTGATTTCTTGTTGTTTTTATCGTGTTTTAATTGATGAATGAGCCAGGATTGCTGAAATGGTATCCTCTGCATAATTTTTCTGCTGTGTGATTTGCTGTCCCGGACTCCTGCGAGAATTGCCTCATGCAGTTTTTTATCCGACCCTGTTCTCCCTCTTTTACCTTTAGATCCACTCACACCTGTCAGAGTAGTTTTTCCCACCTTGTATATTATACTTTCCCATGAATGTTCTCTTCTTAACTAATGAAGAATAGATGATTTTAATTTTTTTTTTCAGGTTTCTGACATTTATCTTTGTCCTTGGGGATACATACAGTCTATTGCTTTTGCAGCTCTAATTTAGAGTACAGGGGTCAGCAAACTTTGTCTGAAAGGGGCCAGGTATTTTAAGCTTTGCAGATTGTATAGTCCCTGTACTCAACCCTGCTGTTGTAGCTCCAAAGCAGCCGTACGCAGTATATAAACAAATGTAGGTAGTTAGGTTCCGGTAAGATTTGATGTACAAAAATAGGCGCTGGCCCAGATTGGGCCTTGGAACCAGACTTTGCCAACCCCTGGTCCAGAGCTTACTTTTCATCAGTATCCTTTCCCCTGTACCTTATTCCCTCTGAGGAAAGCCACAGAGCATCTTGTTTCTCCATAGCTGCTAGTCACGTACCCTGTGTCCATTTCTTGATCTCTATTTATTTCTTACCAGTGGTTTAGGTGGTTAATACTGAACATCTTCAGTGTTTTGTTGAATATATACTATTAAAATAAAAGGTCCTACAGTGTGCTGGTCACTTGTTCTTTTGAGCTGGCTAAATTTTGTCTCAATGACGCCTTTGGCATCTTTGTAGATCCCGCTCAGTCATGTTAGATAACTTAATTTGTTGCCTAACCAAATTTTTAAAATAACATTTCACATAATCACGGCAGCTTACATGCTGTATGTTGTTTATTTCTTTGTGTTTCTGAAGTCTATAACTTCTGGATTGTACGTTTTTTATAACAGGCGGATATTCAGAGTTAAAGAAGGATGATGCTCGAGCACAGCTTATGAAAGAGGATCCGGAACTGGCTAAGTCTTTTATTAAGACATTATTTGGTGTTCTTTATGAAGTGTATAGTTCCTCAGCAGGACCTGCGGTCAGACATAAGTGCCTTAGAGCAATTCTTAGGATAATTTATTTTGCGGATGCTGAACTTCTGAAGGATGTCCTGAAAAATCATGCTGTTTCAAGGTGCGTTCATGAAAATAGTGAAAACTTTTTTAGAAATTCAAGTCTCTGCAAGTAATTTCAGAAATTTTAAAAGTAAAGACAGAAAAACTATGCACAAAACAGTTTATTTGTAGTATCTGGAGCCCCTTGTTGTCTCTTTATATACATACACACCTTTGAGAAGGACTAAAATAAATGCAAAAGTTGAACATTTAAGAAAAATTTTTGTCGTAGTGGACTCTTCACAATTAAAATATTTTGCTCTTAAATTTAACTTAGTATGGCCAAAAATAATTCTCAGATTCCAACAGATGTTTTGCATACGAATGCTTTCTTTTTTTTAGTCACATTGCTTCCATGCTGTCAAGCCAAGACCTGAAGATAGTAGTTGGAGCACTTCAGATGGCAGAAATCTTAATGCAGAAGTTACCGGATATTTTTAGTGTTTACTTCAGAAGAGAAGGTAATGTCCTTCATGATCATTACTTACAGGCTAATCTTTTAGTCTAAATAGTATTTCAATAGCATGTGTAGTTGTAAGAAGTTTTCATGCTTACAGCTCACATACATACAGGGTGAATCCTTCATAAAATCTATTACTACAGGTTGTCTGAGATTCATGGTCCGTTGGTAAACACTTAGTAAGTTTCAGTGATTTGAGTGTTTATGGCCCAGAAGCAAATCACTGACTTTTCATGTAGATCATGTGCAGCTCCCATAAAGATGTCTTGAAAAAGTCAGAGGTCGCTCTTTTCCAGTGAATCCCATTAATAGAGCAGGACACTTGTAAAAGAGGTGGTTGTTTACTTCATTGTGTGCATACTGGAGTATTTTCAGGCTTTGTTTATTTATGTATTGAAATCTTTAGTATGCAGTTGGTCTAGTGCCCTGATTTGAGGAATTCGAATGTGGAAATCAGCCTAGGAGACATGGTACTTTTCTGTTCTTTTTTTGAAGACCTCAAAGACTGTGTTGCTCATGCAGGTGTTTAATCCTTTTCAAGCATACCAAGATGATTAAAAGAAGTTCTTTCTCATAAGCAAGTCTCTGTAGCTCTTTCGGTCTCTTAGGGACACTTTGGTGTTGCGAGGACACAAGGAGGTCGTGGTGTTTTTATACTCAAGTATTCCTTGGTTTCATCTTCCATCTTATCAACAATTCTAGTTCTTTCTGCATATGGTCTGTTTTCCCTTCTTTCATCACTTTATGCTGGCTCTGTATCTCTTCACATCTTGAGAATACTGTAGTCATGTTAGTGGAAGAGTATTAAATAGGAAGAGGTTTTCACCATTTCTTACTTAGTTTTGTTTAAAAAACAGTGAGTTTTAAAAAAACAAAAATCCCAGTGCTACATATTTATTTGAAATGGAAGGCAAGCTCCATAACTGTGGTTAACAAATGGGGTACATCTATGAATAGATGTTTTCTGTGCTCACAAACATTTGGTATGTATTCTTTTTAGCCTTGGATTATCTTGTAAATTTGCATTTTGTATCTTGGTTTTGGTGTTCTGTTTTTGTTGTTTGCCTTTAGTTCTACCTTTCTGATTTGCAAGTCTTATCAGAGTATGTCTTTTTCTCAAAGTGATGTTTTTTTCTTTTTACATTTATAAGATCACTATCTCATCAAATTGAATTTTCCACCCCCCAGACCATCACATACCATATACATTATGAAGTTTATGGGGGGCTTGATTAGTTCTGCTACTTCGCATCTGGCATTTGTTCTTTCAGGTTCCACTTAAATGTCATTTTTTTTTTTTCAAGAGGACTTGCCTTCTAGAATCTGTATTAGGTCCTCCTGCTGTGTGTTCCATCAGCACTGTATTTTTTCTCTAAGGAGCAGTTTCCTCTTTGTAATTTCTTGTAAAAATTATTTTTTCTGCCCAGTAAGTGCCCGAAGTCCATTTTTCTCATTCATGGTCATATTCTTAGTACATAGCGCATAGTCTGGCATGTGATTGCTGCAAACAGTATTTATGGAGTGAACGCCTAAAGTTTGAGATCGTTCAGACATCTTGCGTTCTTGTGGGTTTTTTGTTTGCTTTAAGAACCTGATGGAAAACTCTGGACTCTCTCCCGGAAAAAACGTGAATGTGTGAACATGCACTCATATATACTTAGACATACACCTTTGCATACAGTTAACAGTTGTGGCACTCCCCTCTGCCCCACGTACATCCTCCTGTGATTCTAGCCTAGATATGAACCGCTGCCTCATAAGTTACTGCTCAGCTCTCCTTGTCCGCCTCCAGGGGTGGGAAAATCCCCATCCTTGGATTGCTGGTGTTCTCTTTTTTGGCAGCAGCGTTATTGCGATCTTGTCGCGTTGTAGCATTTGAAGTTGGTTAATAATCGTCGCGGGTCTTTCTTTCCTTCTGGTGATTGAGCCAGAGGTGCGCTACTGTGTTTTTGTAGTTAACTGTTTTTGTAAGGAGTATTTTGGATTCCAGTAGGTATTTATGTGTGACCGTATTAAACTTCCTGTTATCAGGTTTTGAATATTAGATGATGTTCAAAATAAATATTTTTCGATAGAAATATCAGTATAAATATCTCTCTTTAATGTTGCATTTGCCTGCCACTCTTTGGAATGGGTCAGGTCGAAAACCCTGGCACTTAAGGGCCTCCATTCCCCTCCTCCCCCCAGATATGCTGGATACTTTTGATTCGTTCCCTGTTTAGCATGTAGGGATTTTGTAATCGTGGGGAGGTGAGCCTGATGAAAACTGACTCTCTTAAATCTGTTACTGTATAGGTGTAATGCATCAAGTAAAACACTTAGCTGAATCAGAGTCTTTGTTGACAAGTCCACCAAAGGCATGTACGAATGGGTCGGGATCCTTGGGGTCCACGACGTCAGTCAGCAGTGGAACAGCCACGGCTGCCACTAACGCTGCGGCTGACGTGGGATCCCCCAGCTTGCAGCACAGCAGAGATGATTCTTTAGATCTGAGCCCTCAAGGGTAAGTCAGAGTTCTGTGGTGGGTTTTATGCTCTTTGCCTGTAACTGTGTCCTGGTACTTGAGATTCCCACAGGGAATAAAAGGGTAAAATATTCGAGAGTACACTTTGTATTTTCCCATCTGTATCTCGTCAGACCTTTAATGGGAATGGGAAGAAACTGAACATCTGTTGCAAAGCCACTGTATTGAGCCACGTTTAGGAACCGCAAGAGATACTAGGTATTTCCAGTGACAGAGAAGGCAACTGAGGCTCAGAGAAGTTAATGATATGCACAGAGACACAACGCTGATTTTTACAGATGTAGAATTTGAGCCCTCATTTCTAATTGCCTAATGTTACGAGTCCTCACTGCACTGTAGCATACATACCAGGTTTGAGACATCCAAGCACTGACATAGTGAAAAATATTAAAAATTAGAATTTTCGGATGTACAGGAAAAGACCTGATTTCCCATCTATCTTTCATTGGCAGATGAGAACTTTGCTCTTAATAAAGGAAAATGGGAGTTCTTAAAGAAGTATGTCTGCTTCCACCTCTTTATCTGTTTTTAATCTCTTTGTTGTACTGTGCTACTGAGAGCATCACTACTAAATCCTCATTAGTTTTCATTTTGTTGGATAAAAACAAGTTATACTCTAAAGTGTTTTTGTTTCTTCGACATCAGAAACTTAATATGGCTGTAAGAATGGTGCATGATCAACTACACTCGGTTCTGGAGTTCAGAGTGTACTCCGTGTAATATTCCTTTTTACTCCTTTTAAGCTGTAACATGGATCTTGGTGAAACATGTTGTCAATAAGTGAGATCCAAAGACTGAACCTGTGAACTGCAAGGTAGCATTGTTCTAAGCTGGCCCGCTCAGGATCCCAGCTCCTTTTGGTGCCACCTGGTGGCAGTTATCTACTCTCGCTTACACATGAATTTTGGCATTTGGACTTGGGCTACCCACTGGGACTTCTGACACAGTGGCTGTTATTTTAGGAAACTTCTAGGTTTGGGTGATGCCTGTCCAGTCCAGTGAGATTGGGCCTGAACAATACTAGAGACCGTCCACCTTCTCGGTTCTCAAGTTGGATTTGTCTGCCAGTTTTCCCCCATAGCCTTGCCTGCCTCTCCTCTTCCTTCCTTTCCAGCCCCATTCCTTCCCCTTGGCTGCTACAGTAACTTCCGCTACCGCGGGGTCTCACTATATAGTGCAGGCCTGGTGCCTGAGACATCAGGCATTTGGCGAGATGTGATGCAGCTCAGACAAATGCATTATTTCTGAGCCACTGAAAGGATTAGACTTGATTATGGTCTAAGAGTTGAAAATTCTAAAAAAGAAAAAAAAAAAAAACCTTTTAGAGTTTGAAGTGGTTCCATTTTTAATATGGCTTCTAACAAAAAGTTCATATAATTTTGTAAAGGGAATTTTTCACTCACACATATTTGAAAGTTCACTTGTCCTGCTTGTCAAGTGTATTTTACACATATTAATAAGTGTTTTTAATAGATATCACATATTGGAAGACCAAATTTTTTTCAATTTTTCTAATTTTAGTTTGAGTCACAGACCCACTGAACCAGAACATTTTCCCCATCTCATCCATCTTATGTGTTTTTTTTTATTCATAGAATCAGTTGATATTTCAAACTATTTCTGTTGAGAATAGTGAAAATAAGACAGAAAGATTTCAGATCTTTTAACTCAAAATAGGTTATTCATGCTATGACTTGATAGATGTGTTTATAGGTAATCTTGAGGTGTTTTGTTTTTAAATCCCTAAACTACTTATAAATGCATTCATTTAGGATGTTACAGCAGTTGTATACCGTGAAATTGCTTTGGGCAGTGTCAGGAATGCAGTTTTATAATATTAACAATGTCATGTATATTTTACTTCTTGTCACTTAAGTTAGGGAAGAAAAATATGGTAATCAGATTTAACATTCTATTTCTAGTTTGATAGCATAGCTCTTTTTAGTATTGCTTTTTTGCATTGTAAATTTGTTTTATATACTTTTCTGTATGTGTATAACATTTTATAGTAAGAGTTTAACACAGGATTATTCAGATAGTCTATTTGGTTTTACTTTTTGTAGTTCAGTATAGTCAAATAGCTTTTTCCGAATGCATCATTTTCTGCGTCTCTGTACCTCTTAGAGCATGACTGCTGTCAAGTCTGCAAAAAATAAGTAATCACTGAATGAAAAATACCGTTATGGCAATATATTACAGCTCCTTGTGTCTGCCATTTTAGCTTGCTTTTCAATGAGTGATGATAATAAATCGTGGTAATTGCTAAACTTATCCCATATTTTCCCATGTGATAGTCGATTAAGTGATGTTCTAAAGAGAAAGCGACTGCCAAAACGAGGGCCAAGAAGGCCAAAGTATTCACCTCCAAGAGATGATGACAAAGTAGACAATCAAGGTAATTCCTTTGGTCACACTGTGGGGGTGGAAGGCAGAGGGAACGATGGTACCAGTTGGAGGCAGTTACCTCACGAAAGCTGCCGATAGCTTTGAAGTACACCTTAGTTTACTCCGTGTTCTACGTTGTTTCAGCTGATTAATCTAGTAAGAACGGGAATGTTAAATTTCAGTTGCTTTTCATCAGCGTATTTTTTCATATGCTAAAATGGTTTAACTG
This sequence comes from Paguma larvata, assembly GCA_030068075.1. NCBI lineage: Eukaryota > Metazoa > Chordata > Mammalia > Carnivora > Viverridae > Paguma > Paguma larvata. The sequence goes on from CM057825.1 coordinate 9,330,784, forward strand.
TCATTCCCTTTTCTTCTTATAGCTAAAAGCCCCACCACTACTCAGTCACCTAAATCTTCTTTCCTGGCAAGCTTGAATCCAAAAACGTGGGGAAGGTTAAGCGCACAGTCCAACAGCAACAACATTGAACCAGCACGAACTGCGGGAGTCAGTGGTCTTGCCAGGGCCGCCTCAAAGGACACCATCTCCAATAACAGGTGAAGTGGGGGAATTGTCTGTTATTTCTGTTCTCAGATTAGCAAAGCTGGATGTTATTTCAGTCAGCACTTTATTGTATGGTGACGAAACATGGACACTGGCCTTTAATTTATGCTCAGTACTGGTATTGCTCAAGGATGGAGTAGATTTCTCAATTCTCGCACTCCGTGCCTGGCCTTGTCCTAAATTCCAGTCTTCTGTCTTAAAACCTGTATTTCCGCATTTCTGGTTGGGAGTTCTAGATAGATGTTCAAAACCAAATAAATTCTCCCTGTGGAACCTGTTCCTGAGTTTTATTCTAGACAAGTAAGAGCTGACATCTTCTACATACACACACAACTCTCGCACCCACTTTTATGATCCCCTTCCTCTACCCTTTGCGTTAGAACTTAAGGAACTTAGAGGAGAGGTTGCTTGGTTGGTTTTAAGAAATTTAGAACTGTGTCAGCTGAACAGTTTCACAAATTTGTGGCTGTTAACAATTATTTCTTTAAAACCCTTCAGAGTTGTTTGCTCTTTTTGACTCTGGATGTAGCACACTAACATGGATTACTTCCTCTGCAACCAGTTTTTAAAAATCAACTGCCTGGGCAAGAAACAGGCTCTTTTTGTTTGGTTGATTGGTTTGGCTGGTTGGTTATTGTTTTTCCGAAATTTCAGAAAATTTTTAATTTTAACAATTTTAACAAAGAAGAATTAAGCACATGTATTTCTAAAGCCATCAGAATTTGTCATTTGAGCAATGAGGTTTCAGTTAACTGTACATCTAACAAGTGCATGTTTCTGGTGTCTAGTTCTTTACTTCACCTCTCCAAGGAACACAAAGACAAAGCAAATGTGTCTGTACCTAATGAAGCTGTCATGTCAAGTTACTTTCAGGCGAATAGAATACTTAGGAAGGAAACTATTAATGTGCTAGAGGCCCAAGGAGTTAGAACTTTTTGTATATTTTTTGTGTAATGACCTGAAATATATTTTAAGTACCTGTGCATTTCCTAGTACACCTTAGCCCATTTTCAAAATGACACCAAATTCGGTTAATATGGAATCTGAATTCATGAATCTATAAGCAGAGGCCCAAAAGGGTTGGTTTTGTTTTTGTTTTTGTTTTTTTAAATGTAGCAGCTCTTTGCCTTTGATGGGTAGTTACAGTTGAAGTCCTTTCTATACACTGAGACTAAATTTAAGATCTTGTTTTTCCTTCTTGCAGAGAAAAAATTAAAGGTTGGATTAAGGAACAGGCGCATAAATTTGTAGAACGTTACTTCAGCTCTGAGAGCATGGACGGGAGTAACCCTGCACTGAATGTCCTCCAGAGACTTTGTGCTGCGACTGAACAACTCAACCTCCAGGTACCGCATCGGGCGCGCCTTGCTGGGCCTTTCCGGGCTCTTCTGGCATCTCTTCTGTCTTCCTGTTCCTCCCTGGATGACTCTGGCTTTCCACAGATTTTGCTGTCTTAGATCAACTTTTCAGCTAGACATGTAACTTTAGCACTGACATTTCTGTAGCGTGTCCCTTGACTTCCGTGCTTCTTCATTTTGTCATTAATGGCACTGGGAGGTCTCGTCCTTGACTTTCTTCTCTCCACATCCCGTATTTCTTGACAGACAAAGAGAGTTGAGAAATGCCCCTCGAGTACATCTCCTCAACTACGGGTATGAGAGTGGATGGGACCCTCCCTAACCCTCACCATCTGGGTCTCATAGTAGTTGAAGACGGAGATTGAATAAACCTTTTAAGTTTCATCTGATTCTTAGCCTTTTCACATTTTTTAATGCGCTTTGAGCAGTTTGAGTAGTACGTGTTTTGCAAGAAATTGTCCATTTCATCCAGGTTTTAAATGTATTAATTTGAAGCCGCACTCTATATTCTTGTTTTAATCTTCTCCTTCTGGTATTCTCTTTACCCCTCAATTTGTATTCTCATTCTTGTCTTTATTTGTTTTACATTGGTCGAATGTGAGACTTCCCTATGTTAGTGTGGCCGCTGATTTTCTGCCACAGAGTATTAACATTTTGTGAATATGTTGTGTATATAAGATCATATTTTCCAGGGATCTCCCAAGAATGCATCACTTCCCTTGCCTTCTTTTTTTAAAGGTGTCGAGAATGTATTATTCTGTTCCTTTTGGAGAAGTACGAATTGTGCATTTAGTAAGGACGGTTTAAATCAATATAAAAATACTGTTCCCAACTCTTGCAGGTGGACGGTGGAGCTGAGTGCCTTGTAGAAATCCGTAGCATAGTCTCAGAGTCCGACGTTTCATCATTTGAAATCCAGCATAGTGGATTCGTGAAGCAGCTGTTGCTTTATTTGACATCTAAAAGTGAAAAGGATGCTGTGAGCAGAGAGATCAGATTAAAGAGATTCCTTCATGTATTCTTTTCTTCACCAGTAAGTTGTCTAATGATGCTCGTGTATCTTCTTATGGGAATCTTGGCTCACTAATGTGTGTATTTTCATCTCCGTAATTTCCATTAGGTGCTGGTCAGAATATTGAGGTAAAACTTCCAGCTTCTGATACACAGTTGGATTCCGTGGTCTTTTATAGATCACATATACTAGTAAAGCAACATAATGGTGATTTAATGGTGCAAGTGCCGCAGTTTCTATGATCCACATTATCTTGAGTCTTTGTTTTTTTTTTGTAAGACCGGCCATTAATAGTAGTCTCTCACTTGTGAATGTATTTATTCTCAATATTTGTTTTTAAGTCTATCACGGTTTGCTGTATATGTATTTATGTAGTGGAAATACAGTAAACATAGCTGTAGACGTAAGATAGAGTGGACATATGCATTTCCATCTTGCATACAAAATACAGTACTAACAGTTCTATTCGAGAGTACTTAATCACCACTTAACAATCTGGATTACAAGACCAGAGGCCACAGAGAGGCTTCCCTTCCTTCAACCTCAGTGGGTAAGAGCAAGAACATACCTACTCTTGGACACTATTGACTAAACATCATTCTACTTATTGACAGCTCCTTGAGATAAGGCATTCCTGGCGAGGTTTCTGGATCTTCTGTGTAGTAGGGCTAAGGATAATTCTGTGTATTAGTGAAACTACTTCACCCTGCCTTCCTTTCAGTGTTTGTAAGCATTTGAGCATTTCTTGTTTTATTTTTTTTTAACTTTTAATTTTTTTTATTTAGTTAGTTTTGAGAGAGAGACAGAGAAAATTCAAGCAGGCTCCACGCCCAGTGTGGAAACTGACATGGGGCTCCTCGGTCTGACCACCCTGAGATCATGACTTTAGCCGAAATTAAGAGTTGGACGCTTAACTAACTGAGCCACCCAGGCACCCCTCTTGTATTAACTTGGGCTACCTGAAGCAGAGTTGATACTTGTTAGAGATATAATAGATGTGTAGCAATACTGGATGTGGTTTTATACTATGATTAGGATTATGTACAGGTGTTATGATCTCTTACCTGAAACTCCTTGGAGTTGGATGGTTTTCAAAAGTTCTTCAGTACAGTACATGGATATTACCTGATATCCCCAGTGGATAAATGGCACTCCATACTCATTAAATGTTTTCCGGCAAAACATGTGAATGTTCCTACTAAATAAACGTAAACAAAGACTGCAGATAGTTTTGTGTCTGGGTCAGGTTTCACCACCACGTAAGTGGTGTTTTGAAGCCTTTTGGACTTAGGATTTATGAATAAAGGATCTTGCACCTGTATGAAAAGAGTCTCTAGTTTGAAATAATTTATATGGAAATAACCATTCCAACCAAATCTGTCAAAAGATAAAAGAGAATAAATGAATGGTTCTTTTCTATAAAATTGCCTGTTAAAATTTTCTTGTGGAGGAGTGTTCCATTTTCAGGAGGCCTTGCTTAACTGATTGGTTTATTTATAACTTCAGCTTCCTGGAGAAGAGCCCATTGGAAGAGTAGAACCAGTGGGTAATGCACCTTTGTTGGCATTAGTTCACAAGATGAACAACTGCCTCAGCCAGATGGAACAATTTCCAGTCAAAGTACATGACTTCCCCAGTGGAAATGGGACAGGAGGCAGGTAAGGATCATGGCTTGGGTATGCCCTTGCCATTGGACTTTGTGCTTAATTTTGTTGAGGTAAAATGGGAAGAGGTCTGGTAGCATTTTCATCTGCCCAAAGATGGTTGGCTGTAATGGCTAAAGAAGAATACTTTTTATCTTTAAAATCACCCCTTGTGTTTTTTAAACATGGTGTTTTGGAAATCTGTAACCCAATGACTGTGTTGGCAACCTGTAATAAGCTTAGTGTTCCGTTACTCTAATCTATAATGCTGCTCTGCGAATTTAACAGGCATGGATGATAAGATATTTGCATTCTGTGCAACATTGTGATTTCCTATGTGATGTGTTATACACACCTTGTGGGTTTTAACAAACGTTTATTTTGAAGCTTTCTTGTTTTAATAAAACTTTGTTTTTTTCTATAATATAGTAGTTGTACTGGACTCATGAAGTGCTACAGAAAGAATTCACTGTAAAGTTCATTACTGTATTTTATGGAATGTTAACAAGGTTTCCGAAAGATCATGACTAGAAACCTACAAAATAAATTAGTTTGGTTGTTTTGTTTTAAGTTTATTTTGAGAGAACACGAACACGTATGTCCAAGGTAGGAGCAAGGGTAAGGGCAGAGGAAGAGAGAGTCTCAAGCCGACTCTGTGCTGTCAGTGCAGAGCCCCTTGTGGGGCTCCTTCTCAGGAACTGTGAGGTCATGACCTGAGCCGAAAAGCGAGAGTCCGATGCTTAACAGAACTGAGCTACCCAGGTGCCCCTGAGATCAGTTTGGTTTTAAAATACACAATCTGATGTATTTTGAAAACATTTAAATTTGTGATTGAATTAAAACAGTATGCATTACTGGATCACATAGAGGGAGCAGTGTGGGCTAGGGCTTTTTCTGGCTTTGAAAATTAATATGGGATGTGGTATTCAGTTTTGATCATCCTACTGTCCTGGAGGAGTTCATGAAATACGGGGGCACTTCTCATCTGTGCCTGAGAAAACCATGAAGTTTCTCATTTCCACCCAGATTTGTACAAAATATGTATGTTTACATATGTATCCATCTAATGGAATATTTTTTCCCATACCCCAATTTGCATGCTTTCTGGAATCTTAAAGAGAACTGCATTTTAAGCCTGCCTGTGTCTTTCATGCTTTCGGCCCTTTTTCAGAAATGAGCAATTACATATTATTTCCAGGGTCAGACTGGTGTAGCTCTTGAACTGCTTCCTTCAAAAGAATAGAGTAAAGCAAATTGTAACAGTTAGTGTTTAAGGTAGTTCTGTAGCAGAACTGTTGGAAAGCAAAAAAGAAGACTTTTTCTTTTGTTTTTAAATCTATAGAATTTAGTTAGGCAGAATACTGCAGAAGTGAGCGTGCTCAAATGGTTGTGGAATGTTTATTCTAGGGAAATGGCTAAATCTGAGTGGGGAGGGATTTACGGTAGGACAGAGAATGATGCTTTGATGTTTTCATATGTGTGCATACACACCCTCTTTTATTTCTTTAACAACTTTTACTAACTAAGATTGCTGGCTTCACTTTTTGTGTAACTGGTAAGTAAGTACTTATTTTGTGCTTTAAAAACATGCAGTTTGTATTATCTTGCTTTTATGTGAATTGATTATTATGTTGATTTGGAAAATAATAGAATAACTTTTTTTCACAAATTATCTTGAGCTTTTCTCTCAACAGAGGATCACAGGCTTTAAAATTTTTCAACACCCATCAGTTAAAATGCCAGTTACAAAGACATCCAGATTGTGCAAATGTGAAACAGTGGAAGGGCGGGCCTGTCAAGATCGATCCCCTGGCTTTGGTACAAGCTATCGAGAGATACCTTGTGGTTAGAGGTACTTTCCTTATCTGTGTGTTTCGGGTCCATACGTACATGCGGGCAGGGAATATTGGGGGATATATAAGTGATTTCCCCTCTATTACTACCTCTGTTCAAACCTAGCTTCAGGAACTTGGGCTCCCATCATTTATTTAATACACAGTGTGTGGAAATGTGGTACGTTTCCTAGGGGCTGACTGCTTACAGTCAGCTGGAATGTAATGTAGTGGAAATGGCGTTTTGTGTGTGACAGTTTCCTTGAATCTTCCTGTTTCATAGGCCAAGGTGTAGTTTACATGTTTTTGTTAAAACATGGCATGAAAAATTGCTAGGAATTTAACAGCCTTCTTGGGTCCTTAGGGTATGGAAGAGTAAGAGAAGATGATGAAGACAGCGATGATGATGGTTCTGATGAGGAAATAGACGAGTCTCTGGTAAGGTGCTGCTCTCACCATGTTGTAATGGATGAAGTTCAGGGCCTGTAGCGTAACTGGATTTTCTTTTACTTCATGTAGGCTGCTCAGTTCTTAAATTCAGGAAACGTGAGGCACAGGCTACAGTTTTACATTGGAGAACACTTGCTCCCATATAACATGACCGTGTATCAGGCAGTCCGACAGTTCAGCATACAGGCTGAAGATGAAAGGGAGTCCACGGACGATGAGAGCAATCCTCTGGGAAGAGCTGGTATTTGGACAAAGACTCATACAATATGGCAAGTAAAATGACTTTGTTTAGTTTCTCATCAGCTTTCTTACTGTTCATGTGTTTCTTTTAGGATTCATATGGATGGCTGGCTTACGTAAGGGGAGGAGACCCAAATCCTACATTTTATTATCAAACGCCACTTCAAATTCTTTATCCGTGTGTGCGTGAATGCATACACGTGTGCACATACGTATGTGTGTGTTTACCTTTGTTATGTCTACTAGAAAACATGTGTTCAAGGGCAGTAATCATAGCTTATGTCACCTTTTTAGATTCATTTCAGATCTTTAAATAAGATGGAAACATTTCCATAAGATAAAGTTCCTTTAGGTAATGAGCAGCTTGGCATCTTTGAGCCCTTAGAGGCACTTAGATGCAGTTTCCACGTTGTTTGTGAATGTCAGCTATTTACATTTAATTAAAGAGATCTGTTCTCCCCTGAACCACCACCCCTTCCCCCCGCCCAAGTTCCTCTGAGTTCTCAGGTGGCCCCTCCTAGGAATGTGGTCTCTCTGTGGTCTCTTCCTGGAAGTGGTGCCATTGGTAATTCTCCAGACCCAGAAGTCAAGAGAAACTGGGTAGATCTCAGTTCTTCTGGAAACTCCAGTGTCTGTGGGTCATACTTTGGCCCCTGTAGAATACTTTTTATTCTTAAGATCTGTGTTTAGTTTATATACTCTCCAATTAATTTAGGTACAAACCCGTGAGAGAGGACGAAGAAAGTAATAAAGATTGTGTTGGTGGTAAAAGAGGAAGAGCCCAAACAGCTCCAACAAAAACATCCCCTAGAAATGCAAAAAAGCATGATGAGTTATGGCACGGTAAGTTCATGTGTGGGATGGAAAAACAGATCGCCGTGGGGTCATCTGCAAAATTAATTTGGGGAAGAAAATTGGGAAAAACTCATAGACTCTTTTCCATGAAAAATTGTTTTTATGAAGGCTAAAACACATTTCATTAATAGAGCACACTTACTAAAGAAGAGACTGGTAGTGGTAAGGCAGGCCCTTGATTTTTGTCATTTATTGCACTCTAACAATTCTAGAGGGAATGACAACTTTTGCCAGGTAATATAATAACTACAGAATGGAGTGACACCTCCCAGTCTGATCTTTTCTTTTGTAGTATTTCCTTCCTTGCCTCCCCTTCGCGATTTTCTGTGGTGGTAGTAGTGCCCTGGGGCATTGGCTGCGGGGTCATTACACGGAGATCCATCCCTATCGGGGATTTCCAAACTAAATGGTGTCAATTGCGGAAATTTTTTCTGGTCCTCAGAAATAAGGACCTTGTAACAAATGGTTTTTGAGTTTGTTGTTGTTGTTCTCTCCCCCGCCCACGGCCCCATAACTGTTTTTTATTTAAAGGGTTTATATTTTCAGATTTCTGTTCCTATGTTTTTGATGTCAAAATTGCTCTTTGTTTTCTGTAGTGATAGTGTTGTGATTTTAATTCCTGTGCATGGTAACGAAGTAAATGGCAACAGTCCACAACACCCCCATAACCCGCCCCCCCCCCCCCGCCATGCTACTACTTAGTGAAATCTAAGAAGAAAGGCATCCTAGATCCCCTCAGAAATTATCACAGTCTGGCCTGTCCTAAGCCTTAAATTAAATAATCAAATATTTTACAGATTTACATGTGGGAGTGTTTGTCTATTTTTCATGGCCATTTTAAGCTGGATATAAAAATTAAAAATCCAAGAAATTTAAATCTAACTATGAATTTAAATGTACACATTTTGTCTTTATTCTTTCCTGGCTATTTTATTATTAGCTGTTGTTTGTGTTGAAAGAGGAAATGCAGATGAGTCCGTCAGTGTTTCCCCATTATGGTGTTTATTTGGATATGGGAAGAAAGCGAAATTCTCATAAGCCTGGATGACTTTTGTATAAGATAAAAGGGAAAAAATGTTCAAGCTGTCAATACCCTAGTAAGATACCAAGCATTACATCGGCATGGCTTGTGCTTACTATTTTAGGCGTGATAAGATGACACCAGTGCCACTGGCGTAGCCTTTGTAACTTTGATCTTTTGCCCTCTAGATGGAGTGTGCCCATCGGTATCAAATCCTTTAGAAGTATACCTCATATCCACGCCACCTGAAAATATAACTTTTGAAGACCCATCATTAGATGTGATTCTTCTTTTAAGAGTTTTACATGCCATCAGTCGATACTGGTATTACTTGTATGATGTGAGTAATGTGTTCTGCTGGTGAAGTCGCCCACGGGGTGGTGTTCATGGCAGTTACCCATAGTTTGCTGTCTAGTAGTTGATGAATTTCTGTTGTACTAGAAACAGAAATAATGACTCAGTTAACTGCAGGGATCGTAGCCCAGTGAAATACAGTTTCCTCACAGTGGGAGCTTCTCCCTCCCTTTTTTTTTCCTAATGTTTATTTACTATTTTTGAGAGAGAGAGAACTATCTGGGACAGACCAGGGACGGGGTACAGAGGAGCTGAAGCGAGCTCCACAGTGACAGCAGTGAGTCCCATGTGGGGCTCATGAACTGTGAGGTCATGACCTGAGTTGAAGTCAGACGCTCAGCTGAGCCACCCAGGTGCCCCTCCTCCACTTTTTATGGCTGGCCTACATTCTTGGCTTAATGCTCTTCTCCTCTAACTTTATTAAGTTAGGCCACAGCAAGAAATATGAATGTTGAGTTTACATAGTTAAAATTCTTTCTACATTTAAGCAAAAGTTCATTTGTCTAAGTTAAAATATAAAGTAAAAAATGAAGTGAAAGTTAAGTACTACTGCCTTTGATATTTATATAACCTAAAGCAGAATGAAGGAATTGGCCTCACATGAGCACTTGCCCCATCAGTGATCGGGACAGTACTGGTGCCCTGTAGCAGTTGGGCCGTTCCGCGTGCATTGTAGAAGCTGTCATGTAGGTTGGGACGCTCCAGCGGAAAGCCTTGTGTTGTATGTTGGGAATCAGCTGAAATCCATGTTTGGATACATGTTTGGAGGTAAAGAAAGGGTTAGTGAACATAATCCTAATGTTTTACTACATGTAGACCTTTTTGTTTTGTTTTGTTTTTAACATTTTACAGAATGCAATGTGCAAGGAGATTATTCCAACTAGTGAATTTATTAACAGTAAGTTGACAGCAAAAGCAAATAGGCAGCTTCAAGATCCTCTAGTGATCATGACAGGAAACATCCCAACATGGCTGACTGAACTAGGAAAAACCTGGTAAGACGATCATTTCTGGAGTGGCGGCTTTGGGAGTGTTACCGTTGTGTTGGTCTTTATACATTTTGTCACAAAAACAAGGTCTTTGGCGAACCTGTTTAGATGTGTTTAAGCAACATTGTCATATTCGATGGCAGCTTGCTGAATATTTAGTGTAGCTCTAGCATCCAGAAGAGGCTGTCAGGGGCTCGTAGAGATCTTCGTGGCAGTATGTGTCTGTATGTATTAGATAGGAAACTACACGAGGATATTTATGAGATTAAAATCCTCTGTCGTCACAAAATTGGACTCCAAAGGTATAATTGGTTGATTTTCTGTGCCTCTTTGGGTCCAGACTTAATGTTCTCAGAGCCCATAGAACTGCACCGGCCAATACAGTAGTCAGTAGCCACACACATCTGTTTACATTTAGTTCAATTAAAATTAAGTAAATTAGAAATTAGTTTTTAGTCACACTAGCCACATCTTTATGTGGCTGCCCGTATTGGACAGAACAGATGTTGAATATTGGGGTCATCAAAGGAAGTGCTTTTAGCAGCTCTGTGTCAGGAGCTGCCAGAATCCTACCTTAAGAGGCAGTAGGACCTGTATTACTGTCGGGTTCGCTCTTTGGAAATCAGCAGGGCCGTTGGGCAGGTTTGAGTGACTTAGAAATGCCAGAGCTGAGAGGAAAATCGTGAACCAGCACAGCCATTATCTGTTGTTTGTGTGTCTGTGGTGTGGGGGTTGGGGTGGCAGTGAAATGGGATTAGACTTAAAACCTTAGTTTAAATTTTAAATTTCTCAAGTCATGTTACACTTCCTGAAGTGTAGATTTTTTTTGGGTAAATTAAACAAAGATTTCTTTGGGTAGATTAAACATCATCTTGAATAGACTTGATTTTAATAGTTGAATTTCAGATTTCACAGCAAAAAGCTACTTACTACATTATTTGATCATTTAGACATTTCATAAAATTCTGAAAATTCTTCAAAATTAGATTGCCTAGACCATTTTTATTGGTTATATTTATAATTATTCTGTATCATATTAAAACTTGTTTCTGATATAGGGGTTTGTATGATTTCTGATTCTCATTCAGATAATCTATATTGCATCTTTTACAGCCCATTTTTCTTCCCTTTTGATACCCGGCAAATGCTTTTTTATGTAACTGCATTTGATCGGGACCGAGCAATGCAAAGATTACTTGATACCAACCCAGAAATCAACCAGTCTGATTCTCAAGATAGCAGAGTTGCACCTAGATTGGATAGAAAAAAAGTAAGTTTCTCTCCCCGCCGCCCCTCCCTCCCCACATATTTAAAGATAAATCAAAGCAGGCTTTTGAAAGGAAGGGGACAGCTAGAAATGTGGTGCATCCGAACATGTGTTTCGGTCCAGGGCCGCAGCTCGGTCACAGCCGTCTCTTGGCTCGTCCGCTTTATCGTAGGGATTAGCCGTGTTTTCCTCTCAAGCTCTTGGAACTGGGCTCTTTGTGATTCTGCTTCAGCCTGCAGTTAAGAGTCCCTTTTTCCTGTTTCTGAAATAATTTCTGCAATTCTTTTTTCTCTCTTGTGCCAACAGAGTCTTGTCTTCTCTTACTGAGGCTTCTTTTTTCTTTTTAAATTAGGACCTCAAACTGTAGCCTCCCTTTTATAATTGATGTTTTATGTAGTAGGTAGAATTAGCTTTCTTCCCTTCACAAATCACTCCGATCGGAAATGACTGAAACAGGATTCTTGGTGTACTTCCCAGCTCACGCCCAGTCAGCCCCTGTGTTTCTGATCTTTTCCCGGGCATCGTGGCTCCGCATTCGTAGTTCTGACCGCACTGCTCTGAGCCATTCTGGCAGAGACCCCTTGCAACATTTCGGACCCCGCACTGCCTTTTACTTAGGAGTTCTCTGTTTACCTTCCTCTTTTGTGCTGAGCATTCTTAGTCAAGTCTGTCTTTCCAGAACCTTTCTCTCCAGGACTCATGAGAGCCGTTAGTAATGACTTTAAAAGAGGGGTTAGAGGGGGCGCCTGGGTGGCTCAGTCGGTTAAAAGAGGGATTAGAAGGAATGAAAAGCAAAAACAAAAAAGTACCTTTTGCTTGTTGTTTTTTTTTTTAAAGCCTTGCTTTTTCTGTCTTTACTTGTATCATTGGGATTGAATAAACAGTGGTATTGGTGGGATTTGGAAATCTAGCAGGACCTGTCTTGTCCCCTCCTGAGTAGACATTTGTAGCTGCGCCTCTAGGGTCTCTGCAGGTCCAAGCCAGGAGCTTCCAGCTCACCTGTCTCACCAGCCACCCCCATACTGGTTTCTCCGTTACGTAACTGTACATGCGCCTGGGGGGTTTCATGCCGCTGCTGCCCTGACTTGCACTGGTGTTTGGCAAGGTCACAGAGATCCTTTCTTCTCCCCCTTGGATTTTCTGAACCGGTCATGGGCTCGCAAGGACACTGCCGCTCCCCATCTGGCTTTGCCGTGTGCGTCTGCAGCAGTGCAGCCACTTGGTCTCTTAACCTTTCCCGAGGCACGCTTTTAAAGAAATAGTGTTAACAATCGAATAGATTTTTTTTTCACTTTGATAAGTGCCACCTGTTGATTAAAGTGTAATGCGAGCATAGTTTCTTCACTTTTGTACTTTCTTTTTTCAGCGTACTGTGAACAGAGAGGAGCTGCTGAAACAAGCCGAGTCTGTGATGCAGGATCTAGGGAGCTCACGGGCCATGTTAGAAATCCAGTATGAAAATGAGGTGAGCTTATGAGCGTTGACGCTTTTCAGCTTCATTCGTGCTTGCAGTAAGAGTTTGTTGGTCCTCTGAAATCCTAAAAGATGGTCAGGAAATTTATCTAGAAACTGGAGATTTGCTCTGTTTTCTTTTGGATGACCTAAGCTCTCCATTTTCCAAAGTTAAGTTGTATATTAAGAGAAAGTTTTTTTTCTTGCATGAGAACAAATGTTTGTGCAGTTGTTACTTCGATAAAGTAGAAGTGTTTTAAGACCTACCTTTCAGATGTTTGAGGTGATTTTTAGAAACTTCACATTTACCAAGATAGATAACCTATGTAATAAATGCACACTTTTAACATGTACAGTTCTAATTGTACAAATTCTTATGTCCAAATCTACATGCCCTGCCCCCACCCCCCAGGCAACCATTGGTCTGTTTTCTGTCCTGTAGTTCTGTCTTTTTCACAGTGCAGTAGGAAGTGGAATCCTATGGCATGTAGCCATTTGTGTCACTCTTCTAGCACTTGGTTATAATGCTTTTCAGATTCGTCCTGTTGTTGCATATATCAATTTGTTTCCTTTTATCACTAATACTGAGAGTCTGTGGTATGTACATCTCACAAATGTTTAATCACTGGGCAATGCACATTTTAGTTTCCAGTCTGTTTGCTTTTTTTAAGTTTATGTGTTTATCTTGAGAGAGAGAGAGCATGGGTGGGGAAGGGGCAGAGAGAGAGGACGAGAGAGAATCCCAATCAGGCTCAGTGCCGTCCACACAGAGCCTGATGCAGGGATCGAACTCCCAGACTGTGAGATCATGACCTGAGCTGAAATCAAGAGGTAGGCACTCAACCAACTAAGCCACCCCTAGTTTCCAGTTTTTGATACTTTTGAATAATGCTGCTATGAACTTTTTTGTACAAGTCTTTATAAACCTAGGTTTTTCTTTCTCTTGGATAAATAGTTCAGGGATGAATTGTTAAGTTACTTAGTAAGACATGTTTTTTATTTGATTAGAGACACCAAACTGTTTTCCCAAGTAGCTTTGCCATTTTCCATTCCCACCGGTGATGGACTGCGTGAGTTTCAATTGCTTCACAGGCTCACCAGCCCTTGGGTACTGTCTTTTTAATTGAGGGTATTTTGGTGGTTTGTAGTGATAATTCATGTGTTGTATTTACATTTTTCTGGTGATTAATGGTATTTTCATTCCTGTTCGTTTCACTTGGCCGTTCATGCATGTTCTCTGGAGAAGTGTACAAGCACTCTGTCCACTTTTTCATCGTTGGGCTTTATGATTAAGTCATTCGAGTTTTTTATTACTCTGGAGACAAGTTCTTCATGAGATTGGTGTTTGCAGATATTTTCTTCCAGTCTGTGCTTCATCATCTTTCAGTTTCCGCGTGAAAGGTCTTAGGAAGAGCAGAAGTTTTTAATTGTGCTAAAATCCAATTTATCAAAAAAAAATTTTTTTTGGTTCGTGCTTTTTATATATCCCTATAATTTCCTATTTTTCCCCGACCCTCAGATTTCTACCTTGTTAAACTTAATTATTAGTTCTAGTAACTTTTTAATAGATCGCTTAGGATTCCAGGGCTTGGGAAACTTTTCTCTAAAGGGCCGGAGAGTAGATATTCAGGTGATGTGGGCCTTGCATCCTCCCATCCACAGCTGCTCAGTTTTGCCTTTGTACAGGCGTGAACGTGGCTGTAGACAGTACATCTACAAATGTGCCTGGCCGTGTTCCAGTAGAATTTTATTGTCAGTGAAGTTTGTAGTTCATAGAATTTTCACATGTTGTGAAATATTATTCAAGATTTTTTTCAACCGTTGAAGTTGTAAAAACCATTCTTACTTAGCTTGCAGATTGTACATAAAAACAGGAAGTGGGCCGGAGCTGTAGTCTGCTGACCTGTGTTGTTATAGTCGTGTTGGCAGTGAAAGAAGACAGCTTCACTTCCTGTCTGATCTTCGTCATTTATTTCTTTTCAGATGCTTTTAAAGGGCCAGGACAGTACCCCAAAATATTCAAATACTTATTTTCTATTTTTACTATGAGATACAGAGTCTCTTGGGGGTACTTTCCTCCCTCTTTCCCCTACATATTTTTAAGACTAAACTTCAGAATTTTCGGACTTCTGAAATCCTTAAAGATAGACATAAAGTTTCCAAACCTTGTTTTACACCAGTTATTTCTAACACTCTCTCCGCCTCTCAGTTTTCTTATCTATAAAATGTGGGTTACAGCACAACCTCTAGCAGTCTACAGTATGACCTTTAGTAATCCAAGTCATTTTCATTATGACTTTGAATTCTCATTCATTTTCTTAAGCATTTTCATCTTCTCTCCTTGAGGCTTTTGAAAAGATAATTTGAGAGGATTCAGCCATCAAAATTAAAACTTTAAGTACTTGTGTACTGGGAAGTATACGGTGTGCTAGTGGTCAGGTTATGGCAGAGTTCTTATGTTCAAAGGATTACAATGCAGTTGGGAAGTCACAGGACAAAGGTGTGTGGCCGATGAGTGGTATAGGTGTCAAGAGGCTTTCACACAAGTACAACTGTCCTGGGAGTGTGTAGGCACTCCTGGGAGCCATGAGGACCAGTGGACCATAGAGTTCGACCTTCATGGAAGAGAGTGGGAGAATTCAGGGACCACAAACTACTGTGGCTTGAACAAAGGATTGGGCTTGGTGATGATCGGCAGAAGTGAGTACCCGCTCCAGAAGTGACGGAGCGAGGGGAGGTTGGGGGGATCCTTGCGTGCTGGGATAAGAAATTGGGATTGTTTTTTGATTCCAAGGTGTTTGGGCCACCTGCTCAGAGGATGCGGTTTCTAGATGTTCGCGCGCCCAGATTTCTTCTTCATAAAACTGCGAGATCTCTGCCTCAGCTCTGACTTCTTTTACGGAACTTATTTTAACATGCTTTCTATTTCTACTCTTTTATCCCATCATCTCATTTTCTTGCCAGGAATGTCTTTCCTTTCCTCTCTCATCCATCGTGGCCTCTTCAAATTGCATCTTACTTGGAGCCCAAGCAAGTCCATCGTAGCATCACATTGATTGTACTTAGGATCATCAGGAGTGAATTACTGATACAGAAATCATGAGTTTATAATCTTCATTGATGGGCCCTACCTGCCGATTCTGGAAAAGATTCTGGGAGCTGACATCACTGGGGAACGGGTTGGGAGGAGTACCGCTTTTTACATACAAAGGGCCTCGAGTCATAAATCCTATATAACTATACAGGTCTGCAGGTGGCCATTAGGAAGACTTCAGAGTAGCTCTAGAAGAATCCTAATTCACAATGTCAAATCAAAATGGGCCCTACCTTGAACAAGGGGTGTTTGGTAAGCCAGGGAAGAACCAAACCGGTCTCTGGGCTCAGAGAGTCTTCAAGCCTCAGGATTAGCTGGGGCTACAAGTGACCAGCCTACGAGGGGTTGAGGGGTGAAGCATTAGGAGTGTGAACTGTGGAGCCTGGCGCCAGCACTGACAGACCATGACGCTGGGCATGTTATGTAAACTCTTCCGTGACGCCTCGGCAGGGCCGTAAGAAATGGACCTTTTTCATCATGTTAGAATGACTACATGAGCTAAGATGTGAAAAACACTCAGAACAGTGGCATGTGGTAAGGGCTGGTACACGAGGGTTCGCTTTTGAAAGAAAAAGACCCGCAACACTTTGAGTAAGACGAGTTGTCAAAACTTACTTTTTCTGTGTTTTTATTTCTAGAGCTTTATGCTTTCCTTTCCTTTAAAAACAAACGAAGCATGACCAAATTCCCTACCTTTTTACTGGAGCGACTGAGTAGAACACAGCTGCCTGAAAAGATCAGGTTGACAAACAGCCAGCGCGGGGCTTAGGGTGGGGCTCAGGGCGAATTGCCAGAGCAGTTTTGACCTCCTTTCACCCTTACAGAGATTTGCTGTGATGACGGGTTTACAGTGATACCCAGGCCATTTAATATTTTAAGTCTGTTTTACCTTTAGAAATAACTGTATTATTCGGATGAAGGAATGTGATCTGATGTGATTTGTGATTTCTATTTAGCCTAGGATAATTATACTCCAGGAAGAAAAAGTTACGTGGCTCTAGGCCGCCCTCTGGTGGATATCAGATGTTACTGCAGTTTTTTCTTTTTCTCTGCTTCTCTTTCCCTTCCTTCCTTTCCTCTACTACCCAGTATTCAGTGAAGAACAAAGTGTACAAAATTCCTACCATCACAGAACTTTTTTCAGTTTGGGAAGGCCAGTACACACGTCCTTCTTCATACGTATATGTTAGGCCGCATGATGAAGAAAAATAAAAATGAGATGGATCACGATGGGTGAGGGAGAGGGTGGTCTAAGAGGACATTTGAGCAGAGGTGAGTCGTTACCATTTAGGGAAGGGTATCTCTAGCAAAAGAACCGAGAAGCAGAAGCCCCGGGACAGATGCCTGGCCTGTCGAGGAATGACAGGCTGGAAGTCGGAGTCCAGCTGCGGGCGGGGTCGTGGAGGACCTGCGCGGAAGAACTTGAGCTTTCGCTTTACACAAGACGGGAGGCCTCTGTGGGCACCGTGAGCCTAGAATAGGAGATGCCGAGCTTGCTGGTGCGGACCGTGGAGGGGGGTTAGCAACAGAGCAGATGAGGGGCGGTGGCGGTGGCCGGTTTAGAATATATGGTGAAGGTGGGGCTTATGGTGTGTAATGATGGGTTGGAACATGGCAAGTGAGAAAGAGAAGAGCCAGGGTTTTGTTGGCGTCCGGGGCGAATGCAGATGCCATTCACTGCTGTGGGACGCTAACGAAGGGATGGGAGTGGATCGCGAAGGCGCCCCCGCGCCAGCCCGATAGATCACAGTTTGCCAAATTAGGGTGAGACCTGCGTTGGGTTGCATCTTACCATTTAAACTAGCGTGGGTGCTTTTTAAAAGTAACTATGCTGGTAAAATAATGCCCATTATTATCAGATATCTATAAGGTATCTCTAGTTTTCTTCACCAGGACTATGGTTAGATGCAGCATATAAACTATGATATTAACTTGTCGTTAGCTGAATATCAAATTTATGGTCTGAGCTGGCAGGACCTTGAAACATGGAGGAATAACTAGACTATGAATATGGACACGAGATATGTCTCACAGAGAAGGGGTTTCCATTCAAGGCTGTACGCTCACTTTGGAGCTGGCCCAGGCTCTTGAATCAGACCCGTCAGTCGAGAATCTTCAGGACATGCTCACCATCCCGTGTACATACTGACAGCTCTCCGGAGTTTCTAGTGCGCCGCCAGGCTCCGAAGCTAAGGTATCCCTGTGGGTGCCAGCATGGGTTCTGACGTTCCTGTTTTATTCGGCAAACCTCTGCTAAATGATGGTGTGTGCCAGGGCACCAGTGAAGGTACAAAGGTGAAATAAAGTTATCCTCGAGTGACAAATGCAAGCATATAACGAAATCGCGGTGCTGTGATGTGATAGGCACTTAAGTAACTGAACTAGAAGTCCTTAAAAAGGGGCGGGGGGTAGAGTAACTGGGCAGAAAAGGAGACTTCTCCTGAGATGACATTTGACCTAGTTTCAGGCGGAAGGCTTGGGAAAGGTATCCATACTCAGACAAATCCGTCTTATTATACCCTGGGGGCGGGACAGCTACAGTGGCGCTATGATCGATGTATAAGCCGGACCCTTGCAGTGACAGTGTTGGGATCCCGGGGAGAAAGAGGGAATATACGGGGCTGCTGGTTCTTGTTCCAGGCGACCACGACGGAAGGAAGACAGGACGGTCCAGGCAATATGTGTCCGATAAATAGTTGGCATTAGCATCTGCATTGCAGAAAGGTTGGCCGGTTTAAAAGGCAGCATAAAAT
The DNA here is from genome assembly GCA_030068075.1 of Paguma larvata. Classification (NCBI taxonomy): domain Eukaryota; kingdom Metazoa; phylum Chordata; class Mammalia; order Carnivora; family Viverridae; genus Paguma; species Paguma larvata. The sequence continues at coordinate 9,349,308 of CM057825.1, forward strand.
CTGAAGTTTGAAATGGCTCTATTTTTGTTCTCCTGTAGGTTGGTACAGGTCTTGGGCCTACACTGGAGTTTTATGCACTTGTATCTCAGGAACTACAGAGAGCTGACTTGGGTCTCTGGAGAGGTGAAGAAGTGACTCTCAGCAATCCAAAAGGTATTGTTAGTTTGGGTTTTTCCAGTTAAAGGGCCGTTACAGTTCATTAAATATATTTAACTTCTAGTAAACTCCTGTGCTCTCTGACCTTCATTCCTTTCATCCTTTGTTTTCTCTGTTGTCAAATAAAAGAGAGCCTTCCAGCTCTAGTGGTCTTCATTCCGTGATCCGCCATCTGATTTTGAGAATACTGCATTTCTTAAGTGTTACTAGTTACCAGGTTTTGTCTTGTTTTGTTTTGTTCTGGGAAATCTAAAGTTTCGTGACTTGCTCATTTTTATAGGAAGCCAAGAAGGGACCAAGTATATTCAAAACCTCCAGGGCCTGTTTGCGCTTCCCTTTGGTAGGACGGCTAAGCCCGCTCATATCGCAAAGGTCAAGATGAAGTTTCGCTTCTTAGGCAAGTTAATGGCCAAGGCTATCATGGATTTCAGATTGGTAAGTTTAGGATTATTTGCTTGTCGACAGTTTCGTTTTGTACCTGTGCTATGAAAGTATCTCAACCTCTTGCACTTAATGCTGTATTTTATTTTTTATTTTTATTTTCGAATGTTTTAATGTTTCTATTTATTTGGAAAGAGAGAGCATATGCGTGCATGCAAGCAGGGGAGGGGCAGAGAGAGAAGGAGAGAGAAAAGCCCAAGCAGGCTCTGCTGATGTGCAGAGCCCAATGCAGGACTCGAACTCACAAACTGTGAGATCATAGTCTGAGCCGAAATCAAGAGTCAGACGCTTAACCGCCTGAGCCGCCCAGGTGCCCTGAGTTATTTTCGAAGTTACATTTTTTTCACTTTTAGTTGGTCCTTCCTTTTCACCTCTTTTTCTTCCAAATGTGAAGTGATACAAAAGTGGAATTTAGTTTACTCCACCCCAAATAGGGTGAGATTCCTATAAACCTCTCTCAGTTTGAGGTTCTTTTGGAGAATATATGTCCATCACTGAGAGATACCTTTTTAGCATCAGTTTTTTTAAGTAGGATTCTTCAGTGTACTAAGGTTTTCACAATATCAGGGTCCCAAATTGGGAGTAATGGAAACAGTTGCATGTAATGTAATAAGAGAAACCGGTCCAAAATACAGAGTTTTTTTGGTGGGGGACGGTATTTATAGCTTTATAAATATCTTGATATCTTGAAGTGTCAGTTGTAAAACTGAGACAATTCTAGAAGCTTAGTGTGACTATTTTATTTTTGTGTGTATTCCCTTTCAGGTGGACCTTCCCCTTGGCTTACCCTTTTATAAGTGGATGCTCCGGCAAGAAACTTCGCTGACATCGCATGATTTGTTTGACATTGACCCGGTTGTAGCCAGATCGGTGTATCACCTAGAAGACATCGTCAGACAGAAGAAAAGACTTGAACAAGATAAATCCCAGGTAAGCTTAGAAGATCAGGAAGTGGTCAGATGCTCACTTTATTACTATTGTGGAATGAGGTCTTTGTTAAGTGGTTTATATTTGACCCAGTTATTTTATATTAATGTTGTATTTTAGATGAGTTTTTATTTTTTTATTAGAATAACTGAAAAGACTTCACAGTGGGTAAGATGACCTACAATACAACAGGTGATAAAGAAACAGCTTGATTAACAAATAAAATACACTCCCGACTTGAAGCCATCAGGCTCTTGTTTATTAAATTTTAGACGGGCATTATGTACCTAGGCAGGTACTGTATCATACCGAATTCCTTTTTTTTTTTTTTTTAAGTTTTTATTTATTTTGAGAGACCTAATGCGAGTGGGGGTGGGGCAGAGAGAGAGGGAGAATCCCCAGCAGGCTCTGCGTGGTCAGTGCACAGAGCCTGGTACGGGGAGGGGCGGGGGGGACTCTATCTCCCGAAACCACGATATCGTGATCAGAGCTGAAATCAAGAGTCAGATGCTTAGCTGACTGAGCCACCCAGGACCCCCTGAGTTCTTTTAGAAAGCATTTGAATCAGTAAAATTATTCTCAGGATAGATGGTTTTTCTAGAAAGGTGGTTTAATTTAGGAATAGTCCATCTGTTTCTAGAAGGATCTCAGGAAAATAATTTTAAAAGTCATGGCAGGTGTTCACTATTTCTAACACCTATTGAGACTTCTAATAGAGAACGGGTAATCTTGCACTTTATTTCATGAACGTGTATTCTTTATATATAATCTGATGACAGATTAAAGATAATTGACCCAGTCTGAGAATAATAGTGGTTCTGTGTCAGACGTTAGAAGAGGACAAAGTTATATTTTTAAAAATGTGGTACGGATTCAACTAGCTATGTCCGGGCATGTCACATGGGCTGATTTTAAAGCAGCTCCCATTTTATAAATTCTGTAAAGTAAGAATAGGGAGGATTCTGTAGGAAACATCAGAACATCTCCTGATAACACGGGAGAAGAGCTTACTGTTACTAAGAGAAATTGGCATTTAAAAGAGGCCAGGTCCATCTTTTCCATGTTAAGATTTGTGGTCTTAGGATTTTTAGAATCCGTTAGATTTATGCTTTCCAACTTTGTAGATTTTAATAAGTAACACAGCCTTATTTAGGATTATCTCTTAGGTTAATAATGGGCGAAAATAAATCAATAAAAGGAAGGAAAGAAAGTAAAACTCATGGCACTGTGCCAAGTGCCATGTGTATATTAATTCATTTCTTCCACAACACCCCTGGGAGATTTAGGTCTTTCTGGTATTCGTGTTTTCCCCTGAGAAACCCAGGGCAGACGGGATGAGTAGCCTGCCACGGCCGCACACCCAGAGGTGGGAGCAGGGCTGGAGTTCGCGCCCGGCCATTTGCCCTGGAGCCTTTGTGTCCTTACACAGTTTGCAGCGTACCACCTGGTTTTCTTCCTCAAACCTTTTGAGATTTGTTCTTCTAATCCTTATCCGTTCTTTATTCTTGATGTTGTCAGTTTAAAATGCATAGCACAGAAACAAGACTCCAGAAACTGATTTGCCATATTAACCTTAACCAACTTTCATCCAGCCCGTGAAGAACGGCGTGGGTTCCAAACCCTCCCCTCATCGTTTATAAAGTACACGATGGAGCAAACTTGGTAGTTTAAACTCTCGAAAGATACATGGGAAATGGGCTAAAGCTGCTTAGCCTTCGGTTTAATGTAAGGTTTGGAAAATGAATAGTGAATTTCTTTTAAATATCCCGAGGATACTGCATATTCCAGATACCTCTCAATGACAGCAATTTTTTTATTTTGAGAGAGAGTGAGAGCAAGCAGAGAAGAGACAGAGAGGGAGAGCTACAGTCCCGGGCAGGCTCCACACTGTCCACGCCGAGCTTGTTCATTAGAGCTCATCCCGGAACAATGAGATCATGACCTGAGCCGAAATCAAGAGTCAGACGCTCAGCCTCAACCGACTGAGCCACCCCGGTGCCCCGATGACAGCGTTTTCTAATGCAAACCTCTATAAAGGTGGTTTTCAAGTAGCTGTGGGAGGAGACACTTCCATTAGCATAGCGGTGACCACCGAGATCTGTGCAAGAGATGGGGGACAGTTTGAAGAGCTTTCCAGTGGGAGAACATTAAAACAGATGATGGTGATTGAAGAATATTTCAAATGTAAAATGAAAGGCTTTCGTTAAGGTGTCCTCAAACGTGCACCTGAGGCCAAGGAGGGATGTGAACACAGCTTTCACAGGCGAGGACGGATGCCCATGGTCCTCAGGCCCCTTACTCCGCAGTCTCCGTGCTGTTCCCCCTTCTGCGTGCTGAATCACGTGGAATCCTAAGCCGCCTTGATTTCCCTTTTTAAAAATGACGAAGAAATGCCTGGGCGGCTTTGTCAGTGTGCGTGCATGCTCTCTCAAAATAAACAAGCATTTTTTTTTTTTTTTAATTAAAAAATGACTAAGTTTAAATGAGAACTTCTAAAAACGACTAATTTTAAATCAGAACTTCCTACCTTTTTTTTTTTTTTTTTTTTTTTTTTTCAGTTTAAATGACTAACTTCTTGCACACCTAGACTGTTTAGCTGCTAGGAATTCCATACTTAGAGGTATCTCCAGTTTGGAAAGTCACTTGGCCTCTTTCTCCGATGCTGGACACCTTTATTTTCAGATAGTATTTGCAGCTTTGCATGTTGGTCTTTCATTTCTAATCTAAAGAAATTTTTCGTATAAGCCTTTCTTATTCTTAGCATTTAAAAAAGTGAATAATACAAATTGTTTTTTAATATTTGTTTTTAGAGTAGGACTTGAGGGCTTTGTTGGAACTTTTCTTCATTGCAGCATTATTGTGTGGTTACAGATCTGTTAACGCTAGTCCTGAAGTGATTGAATGAGGAATCTCCAGGGTATTCCTTAGGCTTGAGCTTTGCAGCAAGAAGAATGTTAATTACCATTACTAGATAGTACATTATTTGTATTTACAGTTTCCTGTTACTTAGTATTTGGTGTGTGTGTGTGTGTGCGCGCGCACACACACACAGATCGTAAATAGATTCATTAAGATTAATCCAGAATTTAGAAAAAGTTTGGCCCTATTAGCCACTCTTAAATTAACCATCATGAAAACTATCGGGACTTTCTGTGAAATCTGATTTGAAATTCAGTCAGATTGAGTAGCAGACATCTTGTTTTGAAGGAACACTTAAGTGATCTTGTTTTTCCTCCATATAAAAATAGTTGGATTCTGAAGTGCCTAAGTTGTTTCCTTTGTGATCTGTGTCATGTGTAGATTACAACAAAAAGAGAAATATTCTAAGAGCTGAAGGAACTCATAAAATTTGTTAGCATATCATTTATTTTATAAACACAGACATGTAAGCAACTGAACTACTGTGCTTGACATCTCCCGCTCCCCTTTTTAGACCAAAGAGAGTCTACAGTATGCATTAGAAACCCTGACCATGAACGGCTGCTCGGTCGAAGATCTAGGATTGGATTTTACTCTGCCAGGGTTTCCCAACATCGAACTGAAGAAAGGAGGAAAGGATATACCAGTCACTATCCACAATTTAGAAGAATATCTAAGAGTGCGTAACTGCGGCGCCCTTTGGGGGAGGCCAGCGGGGTGACACAGGACTTCCCGTGGGCACTTTCTGAGGGAGAGGGAACGCACCTGTCCCGGGAGCCTGCCCCACCCTGTCTGAGACCCTTGACGCCCAAGATCACTGCATGGTATCCACTTTTTCAGACCCTCGTTTCTGTCTGCCCTTGACAAAATGTGTCAGATAGTTTGTGAAGCCTTATATATGACCTTGAATTTACTGTCTTGAAGTTCGAATACTAATAATCTCTCATTATCTTTCTTTATGAAAAGGAGCGTTCTCATTAAACTGCCCTCTATCAAGGCAAAACTAGACATTCTTTTATGCGTACACACACACACACACACGTTTACGGATATAATGAGGACTTTGAGGTAATTCATGGCCTTTGACTATATTTGTTAAATTAGTACAAACAATTTTGTATGAAAAAGAAATTGTATTTTAAGTTCCATCCTATATAGGTCTTTATTACTACTTTTTGAAAAGTTTCTTTTGGTCTATTTCTGACCCTGAGTGGAAGGAGCATTGGGTTCAAGATAGAAAACCACCTATACCCAGACTTGGGTTTTCTGCCAACCTGCATGGGATTGCAGATAGAACCTCTGAGAAATGTTGGCCCTGTTTTCTTCATCTGTTAGAGAAAGAGAGTAGATAGCGAAAGAGAGTAGATAGCGGAGGTCTTCAGATATTTTTTGGCACACCCAACTGTTCTGTGACGGTTAAACATTTCTTTAATATTCAGAGCGCTGCCTGATTACACCGCCTGCTGCTTTTCCTAACTTTGAGAAAGCTAACCTTTCAGCCTACTGGTAAATGATGAGTTAACGTCCAGATTAAAGTTCTCTGAAAGGAATTTGTAATAATGCTTGTATTTTTCTGTCATTCTGTCAACAAAATGCTGTTGTTTTTATTTTCATCTGAATATGTGCTGTATTTCTTGAACCTAGTGGCTTAGCCAGAGTCATTAATGACTAGATATTGTTGGACCAGTAACATGCTTTCTGTTCCTTTTCAATTTCACGTGACTGCATTTCCAGAGTTTGCCTCTTTCTAAGTCAAGGTCCATTTCGGGAGCATTGGTTCTAAGAACTTAATCAGGATTTAGATAGAACAATTTCACATTAAAAATTCAGAACAGTTAACAGTTGGTTATTGTGCATCTTGACAACACATTATCTTTAATTCTTTATAACATTTTATTCTCTTGAGAAGCTTGCATCTGCTGCTCAGCTGGTAGGGCGCTGTTGTGTGCCGTCAGGATTTTACGTAAATGAATTTTTAAAACACACTAAAACATAAATGCTCATCGTAATTTTTTTTTTTTTTTTTTACATTGTCTTACTGGCCAGGCCCCGAGTTAGAAGTTGACTTGAGAGATGTTTTTTGAGATTTTCTGGGAGATAATTTTAGAGACTTAATTTGTGTGGGGTTTTTTGTTGTTTTTAAAGTGATCAGGAAGGTTGTTCCACTGCACTCTGCCACATATCGGATAGGAAGGAGATACGAAATCTCGTCACGGTTCTTAAAAGACTTTTCTTTTTACAGCTGGTTATATTCTGGGCACTAAATGAAGGCGTTTCTAGGCAATTCGATTCCTTTAGAGATGGATTTGAATCTGTCTTCCCACTCAGTCATCTCCAGTACTTCTACCCGGAAGAAGTGAGTAGCTCATGTCTGAAAGAAATGCCCGTTGCTGACTGTGTACCTGTGTTACCTTAGCAGGCTGTCTCTGTGCCATCTTGCTGAAGATTGTTGTAAACAAGAAATCTGGGGGTGGGGGTGGGTTTGTGAGCCAAGGATGGATGTTTGGGAAAGGTATAAGATCGTTTCCTGAACAAAGAAGAGTATCAAATACTAAGTGTAGTACGATGTAATATAGATAGGGCATGTTATATTGTATACCTATTAAATCTAGTGTAAGTATTTGGAGCGGGGTCTCTGTGTGAGGTTGGATAAGTACAACCTCGTTGTCACCTGACCCTGCGTGCTGCCCAGTGGAGAATGGGATGCAGGTGTTTGTGGTGCTGTGGCTGGCAAGTGACAGTGAGGAGGGAGTACTTTTTCTTTCTTTCTTTCTTTTTTTTTTTTTAACCTAAACTTCCTGGATTAGGAGAGACACTGTTTTATGATTGGAGTCAGTTCTTGGAGTTATAAGGAAGTGTTGCAGATACCGGTAAGAGTGGGAAACAGGAGTGCTGCAGTTTTCCAGCCATCTTAAGGGCAAGAAGAATCTGGAACACTGCTCGCTGGTGGTGAGATGGCACAGAAAGGGTCTGCAAGGCATGGGGTTTCTCCAGTGTAGAATCCTTTCTGTTTATTATTTGAATGATAGCTTTACACATATATTACTGGCTGAATCTGGATACCTTTGAGTGACTTAGACATAGCATATTAAAGGTGTTTGGTTTTTTTTTTTTAACATTTTTATCACTGAGAGACAGAGACAGAGCGTGAGCAGGGGAGGGGCAGAGAGAGAGAGGGAGACACAGAACTTGAAGCAGGCTCCTGGCTCTGAGCTGTCAGCACAGAGCCCAACGCGGGGCTCGAACTCACAACCTGCAAGATCATGATCTGAGCCGAAGTCGGACACTTAACCGGCTGAGCCACCCAGGCGCCCCAGACATAGCATTTTAATCTCAGACATGATTTTTATGTCTACTCTGATTTGCTGCTTATGGAAGCATGTGGTGTAGCCGACACTTTGAGGCACTAAGTGTCACCTGGAATTGAAAGCAGCAAGGGTCGCTCCTGGAATTGAATTCTGGTCCTTCTTCACCGTACGACCTTGTCTGGGCTGTTTTGTCTAATCTGACTGCCTCGTCTATAAAATTGGGATAATCTCTGTCTGTCTTACTGAACAGGACACATAAAGTACCTGCCAGTGAATGACACGTAGTAGGTATTAAATTTTATATGCCCCGAATTGGATTTTCTCAAAGCACGTAGTCATTCTGCAGGTGGGCAGTTAGCCAGAGAAAAGATGGCTTAATGTGAAACTGGTGTTAGATTTTCCAAGGAGATGCAAGCACTTCTTGCTTTCTCATGTTCCTCCTGGAACGGCTAGCCTGGTCCCTGTGCGGCCTCAGCCGACCATCTGGCAACCATCTGCCTCTCTGTACAAAGTGAGGAAACTGCCCATTGGTTGTGCCTCAGTTCAGCTTTTTCCCATTTCTCTCTCCAGCTCACTAGTCTGTGTCTTGGCGTCTGTTATTGTGTGTGCTTGCGTTTCTAGAAAATGGGATTTATGAAATCTCCCTGGCGAGACAGGGGTTATCGAGTTAAAGCCTCTAAAGACATGAGAGGCGTTAGGAAAGCTTAAACAACGGTTTGTCTCAGGTACGTTTTGTTTGCGATTAAAGTCTTCCCTAGAATCCAGTCCCTAACAGATGGGCAGGGTGCCTTTAACACACCGGAAGAGGAGGCCGATTCTGTAACTAGTGGAAGAGCACAGTTTATAAAAAAGAGGTCCCTATACAGAACTTTCGATATGGAAAGTAATACTTTGATTTGGTACACGTAGACCTGTACCAAAGGCATCTGCAAAACAGCGTGTCCTGTGAGTTTTCACTCGGTCATGCAGCTGTGTCCTTAGTAACTTGTTGCCATTGTGTAACCGTGCAGCTGGACCAGCTCTTGTGCGGCAGTAAAGCGGACACTTGGGATGCGAAGACACTGATGGAGTGCTGCAGGCCAGACCACGGTTACACTCATGACAGGTGAGGACCAGCTCTGCTGGGCTTTCATTCTATGGTCAGGAGTTTGGTGTGTGTGTGTGCGTGTGTACATACATTATAAACAACAACAAGGGGGTGTCATTTTTAATTTGTCTATTTTAAAGGAGGCTTTCTGATATTTTGGCTCATTTCTATCAAGACCTTAGGACTCAAAGATTTCTTTTTCAGATATTTCTGTGAAAGTAATACACAGGGAGGGGGAAAGAGGGGAGGATACCGGTCAAACCCATTGCCCATTTTTCTTAGTAGTAAAATGGAAATAACCGATCCGTACACTCACAGACAAGTCTTACTTGTTACAGCAGTAATCATTCCATTTGCATTCCAGCTGTGACAACAGAAACTAAGTTGATTTCATAATGTGTTGTAATGTGAATTCAGAGGTAGTCCTATTGAAATTTGATAGTCTGTAGCAGATTGTGAGAGTCTGTGATGCGGTGTGATTGAGGTGCACATTCATGTGCGGAAATAATTTTGCTCACTTATTTCTGTTGTAGTCGGGCCGTAAAGTTCCTGTTTGAGATTCTCAGTAGCTTTGATAATGAGCAGCAGAGGTTATTTCTCCAGTTCGTGACCGGTAGCCCGAGACTGCCTGTCGGAGGTGGGTGTGCCCTTGGCGCCTGGCCGCTGTTCTGGGCGGGGGGGGGGGGGGGGGGCGGGCGCTGTGAGAGAGAGATGGACAGACAGAGGCTTCGGTACCACCAGCAGGGTATTCTGCATTTGACCCAGCATTGCCTCTTCATTATTCTGGTATCCTGATGTTTCTGAGTTGTCCATGTGAGAGCTGTCAGCCGGCCAGGGAATTCATAGGCATCGTCTTAAACACACCGAAGTAGGGTTAATGAACGTGTAATGCTACTTTTCTAGATAAAATTCAGATCCTCCGGCCGTCTGTACATTACAGACTCTTAGATGGGAACACTTTGTGAAGTCTACGCTTCTAGAAATGAGTCAGTCCTAATAGGAGTCGAATTAGTACTCAGTTTGAAAAGCCAAAGAGCAGAAGGAGCTGTTGGCCTCCATACTCTACGGCGGCCTTTTCTGGCAAATAAAGCAGGTACCGGGTTCCGTACCCTAAGTGCGCATCACGTGTGCAGATGCGATTGCCCAGCGAGAAGGAACACCTCGCACGTGTGGTGACACGGTACAGCAAAGCAGTGTGACGTTTCCTGGTGGTAGTAGCACGGAAAGGGTAGATTTTTGATTCCAAACTGATCCTTCTTCTGGTTAAGAAAACATTTGGCTCCGAGTTAGCTGGGTGCATCCTGTTAACGTACTAACTTCCCTTGGTCTTCCCTCTCTCCCTTCTAATCAGGCTTCCGGAGTTTGAATCCACCTTTGACAATTGTCCGGAAGACATTCGAATCGACAGAAAACCCGGATGACTTCCTGCCCTCTGTAATGACTTGTGTGAACTATCTCAAGTTGCCGGACTACTCGAGCATTGAGATCATGCGCGAGAAACTGTTGATCGCAGCCAGAGAAGGACAGCAGTCGTTCCATCTTTCCTGATCACAGCGAGAAATGCGGGGTCTGCCTGTTACAGCAAAAGAAAAAAATCATGATTTCTTTTCTAAATGTATCACCTGAGTCAAGGAAACATGTTACGCCTTCTTGTAGGAAAAATGGCTTGCAGATTATACAAGAGACACTTGGTTGATATTCATTAATGGCCCCATGGACTTAAAGTGATCAGGCCCTAAAACGTTGTTGTGATGAGGTTTCTTTAGCAAGTTCTTGTTTAAATTATCATTTATTTGATGAGTGAAGTTTTTAACTTGCTTTGCTGTGTGAAATTTAAAAAAAGGGATGTTTTTCCAGGCTGAAACAATAAATGTCGCTGTGCAGTTTAATTCTGGGCTGTGTGTGTCCATCTAGCTAAGTCTGCAGTTTTGTTTCCTCCAAAGACCACTCTTGTACATAAGTACAGACATTAAAGCTCACGTGTATTGGACAAATACGGTTCAGTAGGTTAGCTCTGTGTGCATTTCACTCCCCCCCTCCCCCCATTTCCCTCTCCGGTTCATGTATTGTCTGTGGTCCACATGGTTTTTTTGTATGCGACACTCACGGTTGTCACATCTTCATTAGCCACGGGCTCCTGTTGTTCCATGTTCTCTCTCTCAAATTAAGACATAATTTAAAATTCATCAAACTGAAATGTATCGTCAGTATGATTCAGCCTTTATAGCTCTCGGTAGGCCTTTCTCATAGCTTAGTTTTAATATAGCTGTAGGGTATTGCTGGCCTTTTCCCAGTGACCCAGTAGGACTGTTTACACGGTAATTCTGGCAACCACAGCAGCTTCTGGAAGGAAAGCCCACTCACTCTTCTGTAGGTTCAAAAGTCTGCAGCTTGTGCTGGCCGGTATTTTATTATTCCACGACCAGAGCGTTTTGAATTGATGTAACGTCTTAAACAAAATTAGCAGTTTTCATTCCCCATTGGAATCCAAGAATGCTTTTTCTCCCTTGTCCTTGGTTTCAAGTTTTTGTTCAGTCTTTTTTCCTCTCTCCCCTTCTCCTCCCAGGGCTAACTCGGGACAAACAGTTCAGCCTTTGTCTCGGCACCGATCCAAGCACCTGTAAGCAATGCTCTGTCCAGTTGTTTTATGTACTGATTTCTCAAATCTGCAATAATCCGTCAGGTTAATGTTTTTACCTGAAAATAAATAAAGTTTGCTTCACCTTTTCGGTTATAGTTCTGTACTGTATGCATAACTCTCCACTGTGTAGCCATACTTCAGTGCAAGCAAATCGCCCCATCTCCACGATTCACATCGTGGCTGATTTCGCCAGTGAGAGAATTTATAACCGCACTTGAGCATAAAAATCTGGCAAGAAAATGGGAGGAGGTTCCTTCCTTCCTAAGGTTCAAAATTAAGCCCGTTGCATAAATTTGAAGGATTTCCATAATGCATCTTTTTGAAAATGAGAGACGAACTAATATTTTTTTTCATTGAACTTTGAGAAATCAATTCTCTTTTGTTCTACAGACTGTTCCAAAGTCTTATTTAATTGGCGTAGAAGCCCCTTTGTTTCCCGTCCCTCCACCAAAAAGAAACTTAGTGGCTTGTTTTTATTTAGATTATTTTGTCATTTTACACTTACATGGCCTTATTCGGAACCCCACCCCCCTTCACAGTGAGCTTGGGCAGTGACCCCCCACCGAGGGTAACAGAGCTCAGGGGGCCTCTTTCCCTCGTTTTGCAGAGGCTCTGACCAGGGAGCGGCTTTTCCGTGACGTCTGAGAAGGGGAGTTGTGTTTCTGCGGTTCTGACATTGACGGCATAGGAGCCGAGCAGTTTAATCAGGTGAAATTTGTGTTCAAGAATGAGCCAATTTGTTTTAAAACTGTTCTGATACCTTTTTACCAACTAAGCACAAGGATTTTTGTGTGAACATAGCATTCGTTCCTCATTTTTTAAAGGGTTCTATTGTTAAATTTTAGACCTGTATAAACAAAGTAATGTTTTATACTAAAATACCTGTATTTGACGTTTTATCCAGATCTATTATGGCCCTGGCAGATTTGGCCTCATTGATTTCAGCATCAACCAGTCCATTTGATGGTTTTGACTCAAACTCTGGAGGCTGATTGTTTCAAAGTCAGTAGTTAACCTGTTTAAATGCTTTTTAGTCTTTAGCTTCTTCCTTAATGTGTGGGGCCCTTTGTTAATTAGGGACAGGAAGACTCTTCCCATTTTAAAGCAATCTCTCTCGGCAGAGGCCTTAATCTTGCATCGTAGGGAAGAAAGTGTATATTTCATTTGCTTGTTACTCCGGTTTTGCCTTAAATTTATTTGCTTAGTAATCTACCAACAAGCACAGATTTCTAAGTATGCTTTATACACATAGTTGGGTAGCAACTGAAATTTTTATTGTCCTTTAATTTTTGCTGAGATGGAGTCAGAGGTTAGTCACAGCTAACACCGACTATGTCGTGGTGTCATTTACAGTTACTGATCTGATCTGCCTTTTTTTTCTTTTGTATATGAGAACATTTTTTTTTTTAACTATTTCACTCTAAGGAAGGAAGGTAATTAAATGTAATCCCCTCCTCCCAGCCCCTCCAGAAAGTTAATTGTGAGTTCTGTATACTCTAATCAGGAACGGACGCAGAGAGAGTTCTAGATGCCTTAGCCGAACCCAGCAGAAACTTGGACACAACTAACTCACTATAAGGATACAGATTTCTCTCTTCCTGTGCTTCAGCTCTGGTTCCTACATTTGTAGTGACAGAGAACTTTCTTTGACCTCAGCATTCTGTTAAGAAGGTAGTATCCCTAAAGCCCCTCCCTCCTGCATTTGGCTGTCCTCGTGAGTTGGGTACATGATATGAGAGAGGTTGGAGCACCTGACTGACCAGTCACTTCCTGGTCCAGAGTTCCATCCTCAGGGCATCCTGTGCAGAAAGACCATTAAGGCCAAGGGAGAGGCCTCAGCGTCTGCAACCCAGAAATTCGATTAAGGATTATCACCAGCAAACTAAGTTTGTCTTCCGTCTGGTGGGTTCATCGGCTGTCGAGGCTGTGCCCCCGATTCCTGTCCGGGCTGATGAACTGAGGAAATGGGACCGTCCCTGATAACCCAGGAAAGGTGTAACCGAGAAAGGAGGCTTGCAGGGCAAAGACAGAAAGAAGCGTGCGTTCAGAAACCAGATCCTTATGCGGGATCCTGGGTGCCGTCGTTCCTTCTCCATTAGCAAAGATTTACTTCCTTGATCTTCGGCTTTGGTTTTTGGACCCATTTTATTTTCCCTCCTGTAATGAGACCGTGCGTTATTTGGAAATGTCATGCTCTGTATTTCTAATTCTCAGAAATGCCTCTGTCTGAGTCTTAGGTTTGACATCACGGTAGTTGGCATACCCGGTAAAAGGAAAATCTAGTGACCAGTCACCGAGAACACTTCCTCTGTTACCTCTAAAGAAAAAAAAAAAAATTCCAGACAAAAGATAGCATTTATATTTCTAGAAAACGGAGGGTCGGCTGTTTCCCAAGAACTTCAAGTTAATGCAAACGCAAAGTTCTTGACTCTGAAGACTTGTTCTGCATAAAGGAGACGCTCTTTACTGATGGAAGAGGCGGTTTTATTTTTACAACAAGCCTCCTACTCGTATCACCAAACCTATAAGCCAATTGCTGATTTGTGTAAAGCATTTTTTTTCTCTTATCTGAAACAGTGATTTATATGAACTGTTGGAATAAATGGAACCTCAAACTACAGATGTGTCTGTAAAATTGCATAAATGCACTGACTTCCTTCTCCCTGAGTATATTTTTAATAAACCGCATTATCCTACATGGTCGGTTTTATTAACTCTTCTGCACAACGCGAGGGCTCTTCTGAAAGCGGTGTGCTTGTTGGGGTGATCTTTGGAAAGCTTCCCGCGGTGGTAAGTAACCCAGTCATCTTAGCCTTCTTTGGAGGCAGCGGAGAGAGTTCTGAGAGACCAGTCTACTCTGAGATGACTCTGCTGCTCGCTGGCCGGCGGGGAGGGCTCACGCTTGTAAGCTGCTCCGGTGCAGCAGGCACGGGGCGCCTGTGCGCAGCCTCCTTCCTGGTCGCACTCCCCGAGAAGCCACTGTAGGCCGAAAGTCGGCTTTCGTGACTGGGCGCCATGATCTCGACAGATGTCCGGATCAGTCTGTTTCACTGAAGCCAGAAAATAGACTTGCTTTAGGATTGCGAAGAGGACGGATCGATCGCGTCAGGGTCTGACTGAATTTGAGGGTGGGGCTGGATTGTGTGACTCTTTTCAAGAGAACGAGTGAAATCATACGTACTGACAGGCACACGCATACATTATGTATTGTCTTTACCTGCCTGAGGATAAGGCCACATTTTTCTCCTGATGAATCTCTTGGTCTGTAAAATGACTTTAAATCACAGGTGAAAGGTGCTATTAAGTATAAGCCTATCAACAGGACTGGCGTGGAAGTCAAGTTTGTAACCGATGCTGAGCTGTCTGTCTGACCAGTTTGGGCGGGGGGTGGGGGCAGGGGGCGGGTGTCTGGTAGCTTCATGGTTTTAGTTGCTGTAACTCCATGAATTGACGCTGGTATGTTAACAGGCTAAATAGAAGTCTGGAGTCTTAATGGCGATTGTCGGGCCGGTATTCCAGTAGAAAGACCCAGCGCCCCTTCAGGCCCACTTGGGACCAGTGCTTTCGGTGGGGAGGGTGTGGCCATTTCATTGCGATTCTCACCACCATTCCTTCTCCTCAGCCAGGCTGGTGACCTCCCTGCGGGCTGCTGTGTGTTCCCGCCCCTCCCACGTGGTGTGCGGAGCACTGAAGGCTGGAGCCCGAAGAAGTGCCGTTCTGCCTGTGCAGGGGGCCTCGAACCCCCAAATGCATACCTGGTCCCCAAGAATTTGCCTCGCGACTTAAGGCAACCTTGATAGACACGTAAGGTGTTCGTATCTCAAATACCCTTGTGGTGGCTTCAAGGCACAGGCACACCCGGCTGATTGTACTCTCGGCGGGAGTTCCGGTTTCTGGAGTGGGTTCTGGCACTCTCTGGATTACTCTCCTACATCGAAACATTCCTCGGGACATTATATTAAGAAGTTTTACTTTACCTGGGCGCCTGGGTCGCTCGGGTCATAATCTTCTCATTCGTGAGTTCGAGCCCTGCGTTGGCGCCTGGAGCCTGCTTCGGGTTCAGTGTCTCCCTCTCTCTCTGCCCCTCCCCCACTCGTGCTCTGTCTCTCTCAAAAATAAACATTAAAAAGTTTTATTTTATCAAAAAATTCATACTAAGGAATATATGGGCTGAAAAGAGTCGAGATTGCTAAAGGGATGGGGCAGTGTTCATAGTGCTTAGCGTCCCTGTGGAGTTTCTGCAGGAAGCGGTTGTTGGAAATGATTCTCTAAAACACACAGTGACCAAGGGAAAGTCCCGAGCATTCCATTTGGTGTTCGCTTCCTCACGTGAGAGAACTTGGGCCTTGGTGAAGACTAGTCCTTCCAGCCCGTCCTCGGTTCCCAGCGTGCGTCCTGACCCCACTTTGCAGAGCAGAACTTCCAGCTCTTAGACCCGCACAGCCCCTGGCCGCACGCCGGCTTGCACAGAGCCGTGCAGAGAGCTTGGTGAGAACAGGAGGAGCGCCACCCGTCCTCCGAGGGAGAGTCATGACCCCTCTCCTCACGCTGTGGTCTCAGCAGCGGCCAAACCAGTGCAGGCGTCGAAGGTCCTGTGGTAACGTTACTGTGGTCACGGTCTTGGACATGATTCTTGAATTGGCTTCCAGTGCCTCTCAACGAAGGCGTCATGGGCGTTTGGGTTGACAAGACTCTCCCTGGGGGAGGGGCTATCGCAGAGCACTCGGCCTCCCTGGCTCCTGCTCCCGTGTCCGTGGCGGTCATCGTGACAGGTCAGAATGCCTTAGAACACCCTCAGAGATCCCGAATGTCAGGACGTGGTCCTCCCAGCGAAGAAACAGTGACCGTGCGCGGCAGCTTTGGGGAAGCATTCAGATTCTATATTCAGCTGATAATTCTAGTAAATAACAAGTCAAAACATTGTGTAACTTACAAGGAGGCACAAGGTAGGCATAAGAAGAGGAAAACATGAAACTTAACAGAAGACCATGGGGGAAGGGGACGGGGAAAAACAGTTTCAGAGAGAAGGAGGCAAACCATAAGAGACTCTTAAATCCAGAGGACAAACTGAGGGTGGATGGGGGGATGTATGGGGGGGAGGGGGGAGTGCGGGTGATGGGCATTGAGGAAGGCACTTGTTGGGATGAGCACTGGGTGTTGTATGTAAGTGATGAATCACAGGAATCTACCCCCAAACCCAACAGCACACTGTGTACACTGTATGTTAGCCAACTTGACAATAATTGTATTAAAAAAAATTATTTAGTCAGAAAAAGCCACAATTCCGTCCTCCCCCTTTCTCCCTCCTTCCGTGCATTGGGAGGACATTATTTTTACTGTTCTGACACCTGACTTACGTGAGAACTTCCACACTATTAGGATTGTCCTCTTTTTTCCTTAAAATGACAACCAACCCGAAGAGAACTTCAAGAAAAATGTCATTACCCGGGTGCCTGGGGGGCTCAGTTGGTTGGGCGTCCGACTTCGGCTCAGGTCATGATCTCTCGGTTTGTGGGTTCAGGCCCCAAGTCGGGCTCCGTGCTGTCAGCTCGGAGCCTGGAGCCTGCTTCCGATTGTAGGTCTCCCTCTCTCTCCGCCCCTCCCCTGCTCATGCCCTGTCTCTCTCTCTCTCTCTCAAAAGTAAACATGAAAGAAAGAAAGAAAGAAAGAAAGGAAGGAAGGAAGGAAGGAAGGAAGGAAGGAAGGAAGGGAGAGAGAGAGAGGGAGAGAGAGACAGAGAGAAAGAAAGAAAGAAAGAAAGAAAGAAAGAAAGAAAGAAAGAAAGAAAGAAAGAAAGAAAGAAAGAAAGAAAGAAAGAAAGAAAGAAAGAAAGAAAGAAAGAAAGAAAGAAAGAAAGAAAGAAAGAAAGAAAGAAAGAAAGAAAGAAAGAAAGAAAGAAAGAAAGAAAGAAAGAAAGAAAGAAAGAAAGAAAGAAAGAAAGAAAGAAAGAAAGAAAGAAAGAAAGAAAGAAAGAAAGAAAGAAAGAAAGAAAGAAAGAAAGTCATTACATTGTCCCTTTTGCAAATTAAAAACAGCCTAAACTAAATTCATCGAGAAAAGCTCAGCTTTGCTGACCGACGTCAGAGGATGGTGAGTAAACATCCAAGCCGGTGTTTCCGACTTTCTGGAACCACTTTCTCCAAAGCAAGTTGGTCTCTTTGCATGACAGGCTACGAGGGTGGGCAGAACAGTCTTTCTTCCTCCCTGGACAATTTAGTGCTATAACAGATTCCTTTGCCCCCCCCCCACACTGTTCTGATGCATAACATTCCAGACGGATGGAGAGAATACGAAATCCATTTCCTCCCAAAGCATTAAATGGCGTTTCGACAAATAGAAATAAAAACCTGGGGGTTTTGTGGTCTTTCCAGCGTACCGTTCTTCTCCTAATACCACACGGGGGTGGGCAGGAGCAGGATGGGGAAACTCTTCAGTCATCGGTCAATTTGACGTTCATCACAAGGCGAATGAATGTGAACAGAGGGTCCTCTTTAAAGAGCACTGTTCACAGGGAGGCTTTCGCTAGGCTCTCGTGGTCAGGAACATGACAGACGCTGTAGCGCGGTGTGTTCGCGCTCCCCTTCGGCCATCTGCGGGAGGCGCCGCCCCTCCGGTCTGCCCGTCTCTGGGGCCTGGCGTGACGCCTGGCACGCACGTGGTCACGGAAGGAGTGAGGAGTTCTTCGTGTGTGTCATTTCCCCTCTGCCAGTCGGGTTGTCTGTGTAACCTGTGCTCCTGGACTCCAAGGACTCTAAGGTCCCAGTAGAAAGCAAAATGGAACCAAGCCATTCTGTATACAGTTAAGCGCTGAGCTGTGTGGGTTCGTGAAATTCAACAGGGTCCTCAACGGTCAGAATTACACGGACTCAGGAAAACAGCGCCCCCCCACACGAGCATTAGCGACCCGGTCAGGAACTACAGGCGACTCTTTAATCTCCACCGAAATGTGCTGTTGGCACAGTCCAGTTGTATTTTTATGGTCAAGAGTTCACTCGGGCCTGTAGACACAAAACTAAATCAGAGGTTACTTGGGAAGGAAACAGATTTGTGACCAGTGAGGTGAGCTAGGAATGATTAGGAATATCAGTGTTAGTAAAAAAACAAAACAAAAACAAAAACACTGCACTGTTACAGCAAAATGAATGAATGAAAAAGGATCTTAATGTCTCTTTGAACATAATAGATCTATTACAGGCGAAGACAAAAGTCCATTTTGAAAACCTTTTTTTTTCATCAGTTGGAAGATATCAAGCAGAGAATTGTAATATATTTGTTAGTACAGTCAGCCCAGGAGAGAGGGAAAGTCAACACACGGTGACTGTTAGGATTGCCAATACACTTACAGGGACCCGTCCTGATTTCCGTAATCTTGTTTTCTTGATGATAAAGTTTTTTTGAACTTAAACTTGCTGTTTGCTTAAATTCAGAATTTTGTAAATATTGGCCAATACCGTGGAATTTCAACATTAAATCCATTCCCGCATTTATAAAACTGGTTAACGAAGATTTCTGTTTAACTGCCATGGTATTGTAGATTGAAGTCAGGGCTCTGAACTTTGAGAGTTTGGGTTCTCTTTTCAATTTGACTTTGGATAAGTCCTGTAACCTTCGCTGAGTATTTTCTTCTTTGGGAAATGGGAGCAGATGACATTCCCTCTAAATTCCCTTCCTGCTCTAAACTTCTAAACTCTAATATCTATCACAGTCTGTGGACTGTCTTTTTCAAATCAACTCAGTTGATTTAAGAGTATACACAGGTCTTCTAATTGAGTTGAATAAAATTACATAACTATTTCCTATATACCTTTAATTTGCCAGAAGAGAAGTGGAGGGTCCATTTTGGAAAGACTCTGAACCTGCTTTCGGTCATGTAACTGGGTATTAAAATGCGTGGGGGAATGAATATTTTGATTCTATGCCTTGGTCTTTTAAGTCCATCTGAAGGTTTAGTAGTAGTGGGTTTTTGATTGTTTTTTTTCAGTTACCATTAGTCAAGTTAGGGAGTGAGATCGGGTAGGACTGGGCTGTTTATAGCTATTGCCATTGAGGTAGAGTCTCGGAGCTGGGAGGGTCATTAGAACAGCAAGCCCGGCTTCTATTTGAACAATGATGGAGTTGATCCACCTCGCTCAAGATCACATGCTTATGCCAGAAATAGAGTGAGATTTATAAACCACACAAAAGAAGCTTCAGGAGGTATAGTTTTTCAACCCTCTTCATTCCCAGTTGAGATTAAAGCTCGCAGAGGTTGTGGGAAGGGAGGTGGACAACACGCTGGTGACTAAGACCCCCCCATCCCAAAGGAAGGGGTACAAGGGCTCTCCCAATGCCCAGAGGGACGGGATATGAGGCACAAATGTTCAAGTAAGGTTTTTACCCTCCCGCTCCCTCCCTGCTTTGGGGTTCCTCTTCCTTCCCTGGCCACTCAGCATGAGCAGGAGCTTTTATGTGCACTGAGTTTTGAGCCGGAAGGCCGTGCAGAAAGTAAAGAAAATTACTGGCTTTCCGATTTCTAAGCAGAGCGTCTATCATGGATGGCGGTCTTATAATTACAGCTTCTCACTACAACCCCTCACCCCTCCAACGAAATGAAACTAAACCAAAATAACACACCGGGCTGTCGGGCGATGTGTGTGTGCACGCTTAGATGTCTTTTTTTTTTCTTTTCTTTTTTGAATGCCAAGAGCTTGGCTTTTATATATCAGCAGCCAAGCCTCAGTGATTTAGAGCAAACACTTTATATAAGTTCTTACAGGTTGATAAGCACAGTTTTACTGCCACAATGAAAGGAAGTAAAAATTGGACCAGATGGCAAACTAGGGAGAAAGAGCAGGAAATGGTGAGGTTTAAATTATGATAGGTCCCCAAGAAGCCACCTAGCACCCACCACCCAGACTAAGTCCCCAACAGGGTCGGAGACCACTGCTGGTCAGTTGTGCTGGATTTGGTACCAGAATCACCTTCCTCTAGCGCTGGCTTGTCAGCTTTCCATGGAAACCAAAGAAAAGTCTTCCAAATGCATTTTTTCGTTTTGCCAGGACGAAGAAGAAATGTAATGAATTCCACTTAACTTCGTATTCCGCGTGGCGGATGAGTGGCTCTTCTCGTTGGCACATGGCGACAGTGGGATGAGTGAGGACGCCGGCTGCAGAGGTGAGCTTTTGCTTCTGGGTCTCGCACTCCCTGCCTGGAACACAACTTGTTTCGTCCACTAAGTCTGCGATAAAACGTTCCCTCTGTAATTGCCTCTTCATTCCTGCTCCATGGGCTACCAGTCAACGTTCTCCCCTATTTTTCAACAACAGCAAAACACCCCCACATGCTCTTCTCTGCCCAAGGTCGGGGTGCAGGGCCAGGGAATCCCATTGACCATTCGTTGGGAGGGTGTATTTGTTAGAGAGTGCTAGGTAACAAATGGCCTCGAAATTTACCTGCTTAAAACAACAGGAAATGTGTTCCCTTACACATCCAATGGTCATGAATCTGGGAGCTTCCTTGGGTGGTTTGGGATCAGAGTCGCTCATGACGCCGCTGGGCCCGTAAGTTATTGCGGGGCGGAGGATCTACTGTATTATTTGCTTGGCTCTTGGCAGAAGGCCCCGGTTGCTCGTTGATCGTTGGCTGCATATCTTAGTTCTTTGCTGTCTGTGTCTTTCACCTAGGAGAGAAGCCATGGTCTTTTATAACCTAACGTCTGAGGTGCCATTCCCCCACTTCTGTTACATTCTGTTGGCCACAGAGATCGACCCCTATACAGTGCAGAGGGGGATGCTCTACAAGGACGCAAACACCG
The DNA here is from genome assembly GCA_030068075.1 of Paguma larvata. Lineage (NCBI taxonomy): Eukaryota > Metazoa > Chordata > Mammalia > Carnivora > Viverridae > Paguma > Paguma larvata. The sequence goes on from CM057825.1 coordinate 9,370,580, forward strand.
GGAGGTGGGGATCACAGGGGTCCATCATGGAGCCCCGCGACCCCAGAGATCTGAGCGCGAGACGAAGGCATTTATTTTAGATTCAAATAGACCTTGAACCCTGCAGCCACAGGTTAGAAACGAGATCGAAGCAAGGGCCCAGCCTGGTGTTTCCCTCCCTTGACCAACTTGCTGGAGCCCCAGGGCTACTTCAAAGAAGACGATTTAAAAAGTGTTGGTTTTGTTTTGTCCTTTGCTTTGTCATGATACAAAAAGGGGTTGCTGTAGAAAATATAAAAAAGCAAAAAAAAAAAAAAAGTAAGTTCCTAAAATGCAGCAGCTGGAGACAGCATTTGTGTAAGAACGATTGAAATGGAGTGCAGAGGATATGGGGGGGGGGCGGGGCGGGGGTACGTATTCTTTTGTGAAGCTTTTCTTTCGATTACGAATATATGCGCATGTATAATTAGTTATAGTACCAAATGTATTTCTGGGTTGTGGTAAAAAAAAATTCTCTCAATCATATTTAGAATCGATTTTTAAATTCTATTTTCTATATATACTTTAAAAAATAAAAGTGTAGACGTATAGTTGGTATTTCTTTATGAACTAGAGGGTATTATGCTAAGTGAAATAAGTCAGTCCGAGAAAGACAGATATTCTACCGTTTCACTCAGATGTGGAATTTGAGAAACTCCAGAGATGGATACAGGGGAAGGGAAGGAAAAATACAAGAGAAACAGAGAGGGAGGCAAACCATAGGAGACTCTTAAATGCAGAGAGCACACTGAGGCTTGCTGGATGGGGGAGCGGATGGGGGAAGGGGGGGAGGGGCAAAAGGGGGAGGGGCATTAAGGAGGGCGCTTTTTGAGACCAGCGCTGGGTCCTACTCCTGAGGCCAAGACTATGATGTATGTTAACTAATTTGCATTAAAAAAACTTTTTTATGTTTATTTTTGAGAGAGAGACACACAGAGGACAAGCAGGGGAGGGGCAGACACAGAATCGGAAGCAGGCTCCAGGCTCTGAGCTGTCAGCACAGAGCCCGACAAGGGGCTCGAACCTATGAACAGTCAGATCATTGACCTGAGCCGAAGTCAGACACTCAACCGACGGAGCCACCCAGGTGCCCCTCAACTAACTTGAATATAAATAATAAATAAATAAATAAATAAATAAATAAGTAAGTAAGTAAGTAAGTAAATAAATAAAATAGAAAAGAACCCCTCCAAAACTGGGGGGGAAAAAAAAACAATTACCGCAGCCACGTGTAAGAGGGCAGGCAGGCAGCGGCAGGTGGACACGCGGGGACCAACCATTTACGCCTTGAACACGATGATTACGTTTCCAAGTCACCCAGCGGCGGAATGGAAACGGGGAGTGGAGAGTCTGAAGTAGATCCGTGGTTCCGTCTGGAACAGTTTAATGCGCTGGAATTGCTCTCACAGGAGTGAGGGATGCAGGCGCCTCCAAGGGAGGACGGTTGTTAGAGGTCCCGGGAGCACCTCCATTTGATAATTTCCTCTTCTGCAAATGGGAAAATAACTGGTCCCCACATCACAAGATTTTTTAGTTTAAAATAACACAGAGGTGCCTGGGTGGCTCAATCGGCTAAAGGTCCGACTTCAGCTCAGGTCAGGATCTCAGAGTTCCTGAGTTCCAGCCCTGGGACCGGTTCTGTGCAGACAGCTCAGAGCCTGGAACCTGCTTCGGATTCTGTCTCCCTCTCTCTCTAACCCTCCACCATTCATGCTCTCTCTCTCTCCCAAAACTGAATAAACATTAAAAAAAAAAGACTGATACTAGCTTGCCTATTAAAAAAATAAAATAATAAACTAATACACATAAGGTACAGTACTGCAGTACTTACTGGCTGACACCACTGATCCACGGTATTAAATAGTCTCCTATAAACTATTTTAATGTTACATTTTATGACTGTATCTGGTTTATTTAACACACTGCCTACTAGTCATTTAATTTATTCAGTTTTTCAGGATTGTAATATTGTAAACCCACAGATGAATTACTTTGTCCCCAACGCCTGAGTTTCCTTAATCATTTCCTTACAAACGGAATTGTTGGGTGAATGGATATGGTGGACATTGGTTTTTGTTGCTTTGGGATTATTTTATTTGTTTTTATCTGTTGCCCCAATTTTCTTTCAAGAACAATCTACTGTCACCTCAGTTCACGTGGTTTTCCAGTCCGGCTCCAAGTGTGAGCATCTGATCCTAGGCAAGCAAATCAGAATAGTGCTTCTCCTGGGTCACGGGGATTGGCTCTGGAGTGGGCACGTGAGCGAGGAAAGACCAATCAGAGTCAAGGAACTCCATACCTTACTTTTACTAGCTCTCTTCCATCCGGGCCCTGTGGCCAGTAGGCTACAAATCTTGAGATGCGGGGGCCATCTGGCCACCACGTGAGAAGTGCTGGAAATCAAACCAGACAGGAGGAAGCAGGAGTGAGAAATGGAAAGAAAACAGATGCCTGGGGAAATTGTTTGCCTGGATCCTGTCGTGCACGAAGTCTAGAGGGCTTTCCACCGCGGGAACCTGTGATTTCTGTGTCTTGTTTTACTAAGAGTTCTGCCCGAGTCATTGTAAGATTTTGGCTACCACACCGCCTTCCGCACAGGACCTCGCGATGGACACCCTAGCGGGGCGCATGGGTGCCTTCGCGTGCACGCTCTCCGGGGCCGGCTGACACTAACACCAACGAAACAAAACCTTTCCCATTTGTGTCTTCAGTTATCCTTAGCAGAAGGCAGAGGATGTTTTCTAAAGTTTCTGGGCTGTTTATATTTTTTCTTCATTTTTATATTCTTCGGGAAGATAAATTCTAAATGAATATTTCTGTCTCTATTGCAGAGGCCCTGAGCCACCATGTTATGTTTCTGTTGTAATTCTTACATTAAATTCGAGGAGCGAAATTAAAAGGACCAGCATCACTTAATTTTATGACTGTCTCCTATCCGTATAAGGGAGAAAAATGATTTCTATTTAAAAAAGAGCCAACGGTCTCAACAACGTATGAAAGCTGCTGTACATGGAATTAGCAGGGAAAATAGAAAGAAGGTATCTAATTAAATGAAGCAAAGTTTTGCCCTATCGAGACAATCCTAGTGTCCCCAAACTTACAAATCATTATAGCCTCTAGCCGAAGATGCTTTGGGCTTGTGTTAATATTGTATCTTCACAGCAGAGACCCAGAAACAGAAGAGAGCAGACCTTAGAGCCAGAGGGGTTTTAGCGAATAGTCGATCCCACTTCTTTCCAAATATGGACTTAAGGCATATTAGTTAATCTTTCAGAGCCTCTGTTGTCTCCTCTGTAAAATGGGATAGCGATAGTGCCTCTCTCTTAAGGTCGCAAGGATTAAAAGAGATAACAGTCAGCAAATACTGCTGTTCTTCTTTTCAAATACTGTTTGCATAAATCGTCTCTCTGTATCTTGAGCTTGCATTTTAACACCCGTTTTCATCCAAGGTCACGGCTAGCTAGTGATATGTACACCCACCTTTACGAATGTGAGAAATAATACGACAAATATAATTACATCCTCTTGCATTTGACAATGGGAAGAGATTCTGGCCAAGCACCTCGTTTCTTTCTTTCTTTTCTTTCTTTCCTTCTTTCCTCCTTTCTTTTCTCTTCTTTCTTTCTTTCTTTCTTTCTTTCTTTCTTTCTTTCTTTCTTTCTTTCTTTCTTTCTTTCTTTCTTTTCTCGCTTTCTTCCTTTCCTTCTCTTTCTTTCTTTCCTTCGTTCTTTCTTTCTTTTGCACCAAACCCAAAGCATTATTTTATTTTATTTTTTATTTTTTTAAGATACTTTATTGTCAAATTGGCTAACATACTATGTAAACTGTGCTCTTGGTTTTTGGTGTAGATTCCTATGGTTCATCGCTTACATACAACACCCAGTGCTCATCCCACCAAGCGCCCTCCCCAATGCCCATCACCTATGCTTTCCCCCACACCCCCATCCACCCTCAAGTTTGTTCTCTGTATTTAAGAATCTCTTATGGTTTGCCTCCCTCCCTCTCTGTAACTATTTTTTTTCCCCTTCTGTTCCCCCATGGTCTTCTGTTAAGTTTCTCAAGATCCACATATGAGTGAAAACATATGGTATCTGTCCTTCTCTGACTGACTTATTTTACTCAGCATAAATCAGTTCCATCCACGTTGCTGCAAATGGCAGGATTTCATCCTTTCTCATAGCCAAGCAGTATTCCGTTGTATATATAAACCACATCTTCTTTATCCACTCATCAGTTGATGGACATTTGGGTTCTTTCCATAATTTGGCTCTTGTTGAAAGCTTTCAAGCACCTTGCTTCAATCCAGTGGACAGTATCTCTCAATGAAGAGGAGAGTTAACTGGTAAAGGATGCAATTCATTTATTGGGACAACTTCCGCTTATAACTCAAAATAGCCGAAGGTGGGTTTCCGCCTTACTCTTAATTTTCTTTCATTTTATAAACATTCAATCACCTTCGAAAAAGGATCGTGTTGCCCCTTGCTGTCCGCAGTGGCCATAGTTAATTAGGATCACCTGAGCGCCTTCCACACACCTGGCTCTGTCTAAACCCAATGGCTGCCTGGGGTTTAAACCCAGGCCTGACTTCAGGGAGGAGACCTTGAGTCAGAAACCACACGGCCGCCTGCCCGGGTCAGCGATGGGTTGGGGAGCTCGGATGGCCCCGCGGCACTCGTGGCAGAGCACTTCACCTGTCTGATGGCATTTGGTTGTAACACACACCCGTGGGTTGCCTTTTTTATTCCTATTTCACAAACCAGGAGCCCGAGGCTTGAAGACTGAAGTGATTGGTCCACGTCGCAGGGCCAGGAAGGGGCGTCGGAGCTGCTGTGTGCATGCATGCTCATGCGTGTGTAAAAGAGCAATCCAGAGAAATTAACCCGTTCACAGCCACAGAAAACAAAGCGGCAGGCCTTTGTACCTAAGCCAAGTTCACCCTCAGAGCCATGCAGCCTTTTCCATTATTTGACTCAAAACAAAACACTTGACATCATCTAAGTTTGAAAATGAAAACTTTTTCCTACCAAAAGAAAAAAAAAAAAGAAATAACCTCACTATGGATTTATTGAAAGTTGGGAAAAGGAAACCCATGTTTCAAGCTTAAAGAGAAAGACCCGAGGGCAAGGCCGCATGCCCGGGTCCTTCCTGCGGGTCTGCACAGAACGGAAGCAGTGGGCTTCGGGTCTTGTCACCCGCCACTGCCGGGGTAGGGGTGTGGGGGCGGGCGGGTCCAGGCAGGAGCCCGCGCATGTGAGAGGAAGCGGCCACCTGTGATCCACCTGCGGTCGAAAGGACATTGAACTCTCGGGTAGTGAGGAGATGCGGCTGGTGCCCGGAGAGAGGACACCGGGTAAACAGATGGGTCAGTTCCCTGCCTGTGGGAGGTGCTTAATATTTTAGAAGCATATTTAAATATTCAGAGGCATTTCTCTTCTCCAGGTGCAGGCGACAAAATGTGCTGTGAATCACTCGCAGCTTAAAAAAAGTAGTTACAGGAGCACCGGGGTGGCTCAGTCGGTTAAGCGGCCGACTTCGGCTCAGGTCTTGATCTCACGGTCTGTGGGTTTGGGCCCCCCATTGGGCTGTCTGCTGACAGCTCAGAGCCTGGAGCCTGCTTCGGATTCTGTGTCTCCCTCTCTCTCTGCCCCTCCCCTGCTCATGCACTGTCTCTCTGTCTGTCAAAAATAAATAAAAACGTTAAAAAATTTTTTTAAAAATTAAAAAAAAAAAGGAAGTTATTCCGTGAAGGGTTTGGTGACCTTTCCGGGTTCTGGTTGGTGTTATGGGGTGGCGGACTGGGTCTTGTTCCCTGTTGGGTGACGTCAAGTTTGAATACACGTCTAAGTGTTTTCACATAGATGTTTGTTTTATCCCATTTTATCTGCTCTTTTGAAATATTTCTGTGACTAGTAGGATGGCAAGTGTCTCAGTGTTGGCCCATTTTGTTATATATTTTAATTTTTATTTTAGAGAGAGAGAGAGAGAGAGTGGAGTGAGGGGCAGAGGAAGAGAGAGACTTAAGCACACTCTATGCTCAGTGCAGATTTCAGTGTGGGGCTCGATCCCATGACCCTGAGATCATGACCTGAGCTGAAGTCAAGAGTCAGATGCTTGGGGTACCTGGGTGGCTCAGTCAGTTAAGCATCTGACTTTAGCTCAGGTCATGATCTCATGGTTTATGAGTTCAAGCCCCACATAGGCCTCTGTGCTGACAGCTCAGAGCCTGGAGCCTGCTTCGGGTTCTGTGTCTCCCTCTCTCTCTGCCCCTCCCCCATTCATGCTCTGTCTCTCTCTCTCTCAAAAATAAATAAACACTTAAGAAAAAAAAGAGTCATATGCTCAACCCACTGAGCCACGCAGGCACCCCAGTGTTGGCCCATTAAAAATGGGAGGGGCAGAGTGAGAGGGGGACAGAGGATCCCAAGCAGACTCCATGCTGACAGCAGAGAGCCTGATGTGGGGCTTGAACCCCACATGAGATCATGACCTGAGCTGAAGTTGCCTTCTTAACTAACTGAGCCCCCCAGGCGCCCCTGTTGGCCCGTTTTAATTGTTACATAGATGCAGAGGTGTGTGGAGCAGGCATCTATTGGTAACTCTCTCCGAATCCTACCAGTTAGAGTAAGTAAAATTCTTAGCAGTCATCTGGTCCAGCTTTCTCCTGTTTTAGATGAAAACAAAGGTCGAGAAAGGCCCAGGAACTTGATCATGTAGACAAGCCAAAGACAAGCCCAGACTCTGAGCCTAGAAAGCTCCGGCTCCAGGGGCATGACAGCTGTCCCCGACCCCTTCCACCCAGCGTGAAATTTGTTTTCCCATGTCCTCAACCAGGCCCCTGCTCTTCACGCCTTGACCCCTCCTGCTTTCCATTCCATTCTTTAAGAGCTCTAATTATTAGGGGCGCCTGCGTGGTTCCATCATTTAAGCATCCCACTTTGGTTCAGGTCATGATCTCACAGTTTGTGAGTTCGAGCCCCACATCGGGCTCTCCGCTGTCAGCACAGAGCCCACTTTGGATCCTCTGTCCCCCTGTCTATCTGCCCCTCGCCCGCTTGCACTGTCTCTCTCTCTTTCTCTCAAAAATAAACATTAAAATTTTCTTCCTTAATAAAAGCTCTAATTATTCAAAGATTTTTCCAATTCTTTTTGCTGGAAAAGCATTTTATGTTAATTTTCCATAGCTGATTTTTTGAACCCAGTGACAAAAACGATTAATAGAAGTCTTTGTTCTTTATTTTTATTTTCATTGGAAAAAATGGATGGTTTATAGCAAATGAGTCTTTCCCTCCGCTCTTCCATTTTTTTCCCGAGTTTATTACTGGTAATTTCACAGAAATCTCTTAAAGTGCCACCCAAGGGAACAGCAAACACTGCTTTCTTATCTATATGGCCTTTAATTAATGTTGAGACTAAATTCTAACGAAAGGAGGAAAATGTTTCTAGGTAGAAAAACTCATCTTGATACGAAATTGAAATCTCCCTCTTTTTTCCTGGTGATTTTTATCCCAGTCCAGTCTTTTGAGATCATTCTAGATAACGTATCATCCCTTTTCCATGAGGTAGCCCCTAAAATATATAGAGAACATTCTCGTTTCTTCTGATTTCCGCTTTTCTCCTCTCAGGTGCACCTCACACATTTCCTCACATTCCCAGTGACTTCCCACGCTGTCCCTTGAACACAAGGCCCGTGTTACTCTTTTCAAATATCTGACGTCTTGTCATTTGTCCATGCCCCTCTCCAAACGGTAGCGCTTGCACTGAAGGAATAGTGAGGGGTCTGGCTGACACAGTCCCGCAGGAGATGCCTTCTCATTAGACCATTAGCTGCATCCATGGAGCCCAAGCTTGCTTTTGGTCTCTTGGCCACCAGATCATGGTACAAATTAGTATTGAACATGATGTCGATGTTGTCTTTCAATGTATTTCTTTCCAGCTTGATGTTTCCCTCTGTCCACGTCCTTTTCTAGATTCAATCGCTGGACATATTAAGAGCTTACATATTTAGAATAATTTTACAGACAGAAGCTTAAATTTTTTTAATGTTTATTTAGTTTTGAGAGAGAGAGAGAGAGAGAGAGAGAGAGAGAGGGAGAGTGTGATTCGGGGAGGAGCAGAGAGAGATGCAGACACAGAATTTGAAGCAGGCGCCAGGCTCCGAGCTGTCAGCACAGAGCCCAGTGCAGGGCTCGAACTCACAAGCTGTGAGATCATGACCTGAGCCGAAGTCAGATGCTTAACTGACTGATTCACCAGGTGCCCCTCCCTTTTTTATTTGTATTTTTAGAGAAGAAGAGCATGTGAAGGGGGGGGAGGTGCAGAGGGGAAGAGAGAAAGAATCGTAAGTAGGCTCTATGCTCATCACAGAGCCCAACGTGGGGCTTGATCCCACAACCCTGGGATCGTGACCTGAGCCAAAATCAAGAGTGGGACACTCAAGTGACTGAGCCACCGAGGTGCTCCTACAGATCGAAGTTTATATTCTGTGTGGCAGGCAGTATATTCTCACGGAGGTCAAGAACTTCAGAGGCAGATGTGTGAGCTCGAAGCCTTGCTAAGCCGATTTGTAGCTGTGTAAACGTGGGCAAGTTACTTGATCTCCCCTTTCCGCACCTGGACTAATAATGCACACTTCCCCATTAAATGAGATTATTCCAATAGGTGATTTTAAATGGAACTTAGGGGTGCCTGGGAGGCTCAGTCGGTTAAGCGTCCGACTTCGGCTCAGGTCATGATCTGGTGGTCTGTGAGTTCAAGCCCCGTGTCGGGCTCTGTGCTGACAGCTCAGGGCCTGGAGCCAGCTTCAGATTCTGTGTCTCCCTCGCTTTCTGCCCCTCTCCTGCTCACGCTCTGTCTCTAAGTCTCAAGAATAAAAATAAACGTTAAAAAAATTTAAAAATAAATGGAACTTATAGGAGACCAAATATGCATTCTGTCAAACTTTGTAAAGGCCTCTCCTGACATCCTTGTGGAGAAAATAGAGAACTATAATTTCTAGCAACTCTGTATCACTTGTCGATTAGGATATTTTGCCAGTTATGAATCCATCTAAATATACTGAAGGGGGCACAGAACGGTGTCTAGCTTATAGTAAGTGTTCAGCAAGTGTTAGCCCTTATTATTTTTAGTTCTCATGTTATGCACCCCCCCCCCAGTTGTTGTTGTTTTTCTCCCTTTACCTCCCTCCTTTTCTGTCTCCTTTCCTTCCCTCTCCAACCTCTTCATCACAACCCTACCTTCCCCATAAATCCCTAGAATACTAACACTAAAAGTCTGCTGTGTTTTCTTATAAAACTCTCTCCAAGTCTCTTCACGCAGGTACAGCTGAGTTTGTGTTGGGAGCCATCATGGGCACACAGGTTGACACTGTGTGAAAAGGCAGATGTCACAAGGCTCCTGCCACCAAATTGGCACCCAAAACCATCTCCTTCTAATATTAATCTTTCAGCCTTGGATTTCTTGAATTGCCCTCGTTAGCCTCAAAGGATGTAACGCTCTTTTGCTTTGTGGCATTCAAATAAAAAAAGGGAACCTGGAATGTGATGCATTGATGCATGACATCTGAAGGAGACTTTGTAAATGTCCTCATTCACAAGCAAAGGACAAGCATTGCGAATTCTGTCCTTGCCGGATGGGTGGCACCTCCCCCACTGTAGTTGGAAGAATAGGCGGAATGACTTCTGGCCTGTTTACAGATAATTAACATAGGCCTAGGTAACACCCTATTCTGTCTCCCTGCCTTAAATTTATATGCTAATTAACTTGAAAACAACCTGCAAGATTGAAGAAATCCCGGGCTTTGCTGATAAAAACACATTGTTAAAACTATGCTTACTGATGGGTTGTCACTCATTGATGTAATGTCATTTACTACTTTTAAATAAAGACGCTGAAACCAGCAGAGCAGAGATGCCAGCGTTGCCAGAGATGCCAGACTACATCTCGTGGCTCTCTTATTCCTTTCGCCCATGTTCATCCTTCGGGGACTCCTGGACTCGCCAGAGCTGGACTCCGGCAAGTTTGGGTCTCAACGTGACTTAACCTTATGTATACTGAAATGAATCCATTCTATAGAGATATGAATCCAACCATGTATAAAAAAGTATAGAAACTAGTGGTATTTCTTCCAGATATCCAAGGCTGATTCAACATTCAAAAATTAATGTATCACATTATATTAATAATATAATAACAAATATATATTATTATATATTATATGATATGTAGTATTACTATATGTAATATATAATATGTAATATTACTATTATATAATATATTATAGTAACCCATCATTTCAACAAACCAAAGAACAAGTACCATATGATACCAGTCAATGCAGAAAAAAGCTTTTGATAAAATCCTAAACCCCTTCATGACACAAACTCTTAAAAAATAAGCATGGGGTGGAATTTCCTCAACTTGATAAAGAACTTCTATAAGACATGTACAGCTAACATACTTAATGGAAAGAGACTGGATGCTTTTCCCCCTATGATCTCCTATCCCACTTATTCAACATAATACTAGAAGTCTTGGCCAGGGCAATAAGACAAGAAAAAATTATGAAAGGCACACCGATTGGAAAAGGATGAAATGAAACCACTCTTCATCGTGTTTTGCTCCTTTTGTAGCCTCAGCCCGGGCTACATTTTAATTCTTTTTCGATATCGCTCTAACTGAAAGGTTCTGGCCAACTTGTAATGTTCATTCTTTATTATGAGAGTTTTCTTCCCCCCTCTTTGGAGAACGTGCTCTTACAACGAAGGCTCTGGGGATAGAGTTAAACACAGTCTTTGGGCACTGGAGGTAAAAGGCTGACAGGGTGAGAACATTGCAGGTTTTGAGGGGAGTTGCCCCTGAGTTTCCAGCCTAGCCTGCCTCTTACTCCCTGTTAATACCTCTGAGCCTCAGCTTCTTCAGTCAAAAAACAAAAGTAATCATATCTGTCTCATAGTTTTGTTGTGACGATTATCTTGATAAAATAAATCACATTTACTAAAAGCACATCGAGGACATATGATTACCGTAGTGACGGAACCTCAGTGAACAGCCCTGCTGGGAGGATCTGGGAGAATATGAGGAAGGACAACAAGATAGGTAATGTTGGTCTTGATGGGTGAATAACAGAGCAGTGGTGAAGCTGGTCACTGCTGCTGCAGAAAGAATGTTCTAGAGTGTGCCTAGGTGGCCAGCGGGTGAGGTGGTCCTCAGCATAGCAATGAATCAGACACATGCTTGTTTACCTTTGGTTTAGAGAGGATTTGGGGTCATGCTCCCAGAGACAAAGTGTGGAGAATGGACTGTCTGGACCTGGATATCCTTGCTATGCAGAGCTTGAGACATTTCTAGCCACGACCTCTCCTTTCTCATCCAGACTCCTCTCTATTTTTAAATTAAATTAAATTAAATTTTATTGAGAGAGAGAGAGAAGGTGTGCACCAGTTGGGGAGAGTGGGAGAGAGAGAGAAAGAGAGAGAGAGAAAGAGAGAGAGAGAGAACGAGAATCTTAAGCAAGCTCCACGCTCAGCACTGAGCCAGAAGTGGGGCTTGATCCCATGACCCTGGGATCTTGACCTGAGCCGAAATCAAAAGTCAGACACTCAACTGACTGAGCCACCCAGGCGCCCCTCCAGAGTCCTCCCTCTTATCTGCAGCATGTGCTCTTTGGATTCCTTACCAACTTTTGCTGTTTCCCCTTCAGGGCCAGAATCTTTTCCTGTCAAGGGTCTCCTGTCTTCTTGTCTCTGTTGATTCAGCCATTTCCTCAGTGGTTCTACAGAGGCTGGGAAGCATCTCCACAACAGCCAAAAGGGAAGCTGGCTGAGGATGGGAGCTGGGGAGAAGACAGGCAGGACAATCTGAGGTGGGAGCCTCATGGAGCTATCAGAGCGTGGGGTCTGGACCTCGCCTCTGGGAACAGGAAATGCATAGTGTGGGTATTTATCTCACATTACCTGTCTGTCCTATCACTTGTCCAAGTACCTTTGTGACAATGATACTCTGTGGAAACTGAACACCCCACACTCTTGGCTCAGAAATAAGCTATCGATGCCTTGACACATTGCCTATGAAGATGGTTGTCTCCTCTCACGGGCTCACTTTCTCAGAGATAAGACACAGAGACTGTTATTTCCATTCTAAGCTTTACTATTTCCTTCCTTCTCCTTGCTTTGCATTTAGACTGCTTCCCAACATGGAAGGTTGGGTTATTTGTATGAGATCTTTCTTCTTTATTGAAACTGGTGTTACAACTATGCATTCTCCTCTAAGCACTGAGTTTCCTCCATCCTAGAGCTTTTATTATGATGTGTAGGGCACAAATAGAGCAAGCTGATAAACCCTCTTGCTTGAGAACTGATCACAAGTTCTGCTGAGACAAAGAGTTGAGGTTTAAACCTCACAGAATATTTGCACATAACGTGAGCTGAAATTCCCACTGATGATGTCAGGATCTCTTTCAGTTGCCCCTAATTTCCAGGAGGATTAATTTATCAGCTTCCCTTGTATGACCAGGGCTGGTTTTACTAGAAGCAAAATAGTGGTAGAAGCAAGTTTCCTGCAGTGCCTGAACCATTTTTTCTTAAAGCTCTAGACCTGCATTGATTGTGTGCTTCCTGGTCTGCCCCTACCTCCAAATTTACTCTTAAATTCCCATTCACGGCTGGAGGCAAATGACTGGTAACAGCTTCCAACTCTTCCCAAAGGTATTTTCAAATGAAGAAGGACAAAGGTTTCGAAAGGTGGCAGCTGTGTTCAACGGTACCAGCAATATGGCACCCTATGCGTTGGCCCTCACTGGGCTGTTATGGTTGTGAGAGGTGCCATGTGGGGAGGACTGTGAGGCTGCATCAAAGTCAAGGAGAGGAGAATATTCTGATTGATTAGTAATGTCTGCTGTGAGTCAGCAGCAGCTTCCATGGTAAACACGACACATCAGCAAATCTGGTGTACTGGGAAGACATTGCTCTGAATTCTTCCAAACCGGGTTTGGCCATGAGCCCTGCTACTGACCCATGGACTGAGTTACTAGGAGATTAGATGAGAATACGTGGATTAAATATGTGAGTAAAGTGTTCAGTGGAGTGTGGGATTAGAACGCTGTTCTGCTTCCCTCGGCTGTGCCCTGCGAATTCACAAACCTGTCTTATTTCATCTCTGTGTCCCAGCACAGTGCCTGCCCATAGTAGGGCCTCCACAAATATTTGTCGAATGCATATATGCTGCCTATAAAAACAGACTATAGGAATAAATCTAGTGGTTGGATCTGAGGACTCAGTTCAGCCAAGAGGGCAGAGTTGGGTCGTGGTCGGTGCGGGTGGGTCACTGGGGCTTTCTTACAGGCTCCAGAAATCACCCTTTATGGATTTCCTCCTCTGTTTTTAAAACTCAAAAGTTATTTTTGAAATAAAACAAATACACAGAGAAGTGCACAAATCATAAGGGGACACAGGTTTGTGGATTCTCGTACACCACGTAAACAGGATCTACACAAAAATTGGGACAATGCCAGCATGCTACAGTGCTGGTACTGCCTTGTCTGTTGTCAGCTACTTCCTCCTCCCAAAGATACTCCTTATTCTGACTTCTAACATCATACATTAATTTTGTTCAATATCTGGTGAGACTCCACAATGTAATCGTATGGCGTTGTATTTTGTTCATTTTTACTGATGTATCATATTCCAGTGTGGGGACACACCATAATTTGTTCATCTGTTCACCTGCTGATGGACATTGGGCTGTTTCCAGTTTGGGGCTAGTACAAATAAAATTGTCATGAACATTTTAGTACATGTCTTTCGGTGCTTTCGAAAGCCACTCTTCTGTTGGATGTGAGTAAATCCTTGGAGTGAAATTGCTAAGTCATGGGGCATGTCAATGTTTGACATTAGTAGATACTACCGAAGAGTTGTCCAAAGTGGTGTACCGAGTTGCATTCCCGCCGGTCTGTCTGCAAGTCCCCACAGGTCTGTGTCCTTGTCAACACTCGTCATTGTCAGTCTTTTTAACTTTAGCCATTCTGGAAGATGTATAATATTATTCATTTTGGTTTCAATTTGCATTTCTCTGATGACTAATCCAGGAAAAGATGAACATCTTTTCTTATATTGAAATATGTATATCTGAATATTCTCTTTATTGAATGCTCCTCTTATTTTTCAAGACTGTGCCTTACAGTTGGGATTTTTATTTTTAGCAAATAAATGAATAAAATTGTACTTGCTAGAAGTTATCAAGTTCCTCTTTCCATAAATTCAAGACTCCTATGGTAAACTTGTTAATTTCTTTACTGAGAAGGATCGGTATTTAGAAGTGTATTTTCTATACATTCCCTATTCTCAAAGAGAACTTGTACTTCTGGAATGGCCATCAGGTGTGTTATATTGTGTATTTAAAAAAAACCTTTCAAGTACAAAAAAACACATCTTACTGCCCAGCAAAGGCCCAAGTCTAGACCAGGGCTATAATTTGACCTTTCCATGCACCACTCTGCTAGAGAGAATCAAAGGGCTGCACAAGACGGAACCAGGCAATGAAGAGCCTGCTCAGAAGTGCTTTGTCTTGTCATCTCTGGTGTCCCTGGTTCCCATCCATTCCCTGCACCTGGACTCTGCCTCCAGCCCAGTCCCTTTGAGCTGACCCCTTGGTTGGACCGTTGGTCCCTAGATGATGCCTATTGGTTCGCCTTCAGCTTCAGACTCTGTAGCCCCTCTCCTACCTCCAGGCCCCACTCAGACCCCAAAGTTCCAAAACATTTGGTTCCGTCACAGTCCTTTGAGATTTCTTCCCAGAATGTAAGCATGAGTCAGCCTGAAAAACAATCTATTCTTTCTGGAATTAAAAAATTTCCTGTGGTCTCTAGATTGTGTGGGGAGCCTTCCTAAGTATTTAATTTCCCAAATCCATCACAGTTGCTAACCATGACAATGACACGAAGCCCTGATAGCTTTGTCGTGCAGCGGAGCAGAAGAGGCAGGGCTCTGAGTGCCCATTTAAGCGGTTTTCAGGAGAAAGGGGCAGGCTCACCTTGGGCTAATTTGTGCATTCAGAAAAATGGCTAAGCACAAGCCGTGCCCCCCTGATGAGCTGTCACAGGTATACAAATGTTGTCTGGCTTGTGTCTATTAATTCTCATCTCAGCAGCTGCCGCAATATTTGCCACTGAGTAGTTTTTAATCAGCCTGTGACATCTGCACCTAAAGAAATTGGCTTAATGTTGGCATGAATGATCGCAGTTGGTCTGGCTCACAGACACATGGATGTCCTTTGCTATTCGCGGCTGGTTCTTTGAGGGGTGCTCAGACCACACGGTACCCCCTGACGCACAAACGGTCACGTGAGGCTGTGATGATGGTGACGTGGACCCAATGCTTCAATTAACCCCAAGGCAGAGTGACATGGCAGATCAGGAGAGCTGAGGCCCTCAAGACCCAGGGAAAACGCCTTCCTGTTACCCAGTCCTTGGCTTTTCCTTGTTTTAGTCATTCTCCTATAAAATAAAGCTGCTGCTTTTGTGCGTTGTCAGCAAAAATAGAATGTGCCCAGACTGGCTTCTGCGTTGCTGATTTCATTCGGAGACCAGCTAAGCCCAAGCCTTTCTAAATTTCTCTTTTGAATCAGCATCCTCTTATTTCATTAGCGTCTCTGGAAAGATTTATGACGAGTGTATGAAGGGACACACTGTCCTTTCCGCAGGAGCACAAGGCTGGCTGTGTGGAACACAAGCTCAATCACTGGTATTATTTTTGGAAATGCTGCACAGGAACGTACTACATGTTCCAAAAAAAGTGATTTAGCGGGTTTATGATAAGAATTTGGGTCTCAAACGTATCTTCACTGATAAAATAAGTAGAAGTAGCTAACAACCACTTTATGTATGGACTTTAAAATGTAAGTCCAGGGGCGCCTGGGTGGCTCAGTTGGTTGAGCGTCCGACTTCGGCTCAGGTCATGATCTCGAGGTCTGTGAGTTCGAGCCCCGCGTCGGGCTCTGTGCTGACAGCTCAGAGCCTGGAGCCTGCTTCACATTCTGTGTCTCGCTCTCTCTCTGCCCCTCCCCCACTCGTGCTCTGTCTCTCTCTGTCTCAAAACTAAAATAAACATTAAAAAAAAAAAATGTAAGTCCATCTTTGGCCTCACCTGCATCTCTCGACCCGCTCTCCCTGTTTCTCTCCTGTTTTGCTCAACCCTCTCACCAGTCCCTCACCCCTGCCTGTACAGGGGGTCCCACCACCCGCCTACTGCCTACCAGAGCGACTCCTCTGCCTCCACCACAAATGCACCCACTCTCCACTCCCCCATTCCTCACCTTCTCAGGAAATGGCAATTCCATGTATCTAGCTGTTTGAGACCCAAATCTAGGGGTCTGCTTTGACTCCGCTCTTCAATCATAGCTCATGGCCAGCGCGTGCATTGTTTCTTCTGTCCCCAATACACTGCAAACGTGACTGCTTCTCTCTACCTCCAGCAGCGCCGCCCTGGTTTAAGCTGCTCCCCTCCTCTCCGCTCCTTAGCAGTCCATGTCTTCCAGGGAGCCACAGTGATCTCATACTACGAATTCAGTCCGGTCATTCCCTAGCTGCCTCACTGGAGTTTAAAAAAAACCCTCAAGCTCCACATAGTGGCCCCCAATTCTGCTCCTCTCTAGAAAGCTCCCTCCTGTGCCTGTTCCTGCAGCCTGGTTAGTTTTATTTCAGTTTCATGAACCAGCGCCTACAAATCAATAAGAAAGAGACTAATAACACAAAGGAAAAGATGGGCAGTAGCTCCGAGACTGAGTTGATGGCTCCGCGGAGTGGGGGCAATGTTGCAGAGGGGGAAAGGCAGAGCTGGAGCCCACTGGGAATCTCAAGCTTTGTTCAGGCAGGTTGTTCAGTGCACAGGCTTGACGACGATTGGGTACTAGGGTTTGGATTGGTTAAAGTGGCTAGGTGAGTATTTTGAGGCAAAGGGGCTTAGGGCTTAAATCCTTGGTAGTTTTTATTAAATGGTTGATGAGTCTTTTCAAAGGTTTCAAATCAAGTTATTTGCCTGAACAAAAGTGTCTTGGAATAGTAAAGTGACAGTAGAGAAGACAATGGAATAATGAAGTCGTGTTAATGTAGAGTCTACATTGTAGACAGTAGGCTGTGCATGCGTGTGTGTGTGTGTGTAGGGGGGGATAGTTTCTATCTCAGGTCCAAGCAGTTGTATTAAGGGAGATGGTTTGGGTTTCCAGAACAATCAGTCCACAGGGGCGCCTGGGTGACTCAGGCTGGGTGCTGGGCGGCTCAGGCTGGATGCTGGGTGAAGCGTCCAACTTCAGTTCAGGTCATGATCTCACAGTTCATGGGTTTGAGCCCCACATCTGGCTCTGTGCTGACAGCTCAGAGCCCGGAGCTCTTTCGGATTCTGTGTCTCCCTCCCTCTCTGCCCCTCCCCCACTTGTGCTCTGTCTCTCTGTCTCTCTCTCTCTCTCTCAAAAATAAATAAATAAAAACATTTAGGGGCGCCTGGGTGGCTCAGTCGGTTGAGCGGCCGACTTCGGCAGGTCATGATCTCATGGTCTGTGAGTTCGAGCCCCGCGTCGGGCTCTGTGCTGACAGCTCGGAGCCTGGAGCCTGCTTCTGATTCTGTGTCTCCCTCTCTCTCTCTGCCCTTCCCCTGCTCGTACTCTGTCTCTATGTCTCTCAAAATTCAATAAATGTTAAAAAAATGTTTAAAAAAATTTAAAAACATTTAAAATGATAAAAATAAATGTTAAGAACCATCAGTCCACAGAAAAGAAAACACAAGGAAAATGCTCAGTTTGACTCATGATGGGAAATATACTTGAAAACTATACTGAGATATATTTTTTCACCTGGCAGGTTTTCAGAGATCAAAAAGTTTCAGGATCTGAGGGCTAGCTGGTGGCGACATCTGTCGCCCCATTGACTGCCAACGTTGACCCGGCTGGTCTGGCTGGCTGGGCGGGTGTCCCCATCCTCCTTCACTGCTTCATGTGCATCTCTCTCGAAGCTGCACACTTGGTCAAAGAGGACAGCTTTGCCTGATAGACAAGGAGCATTCATCGGTCAAGGGTATGCCAGTAGCTGTGCTCCCCTGCTGGAAGCTGTAAACGAGCCCTCAAGGTCATTTGTAGGAGAACTAGTGTAGGTAGTCAAGCTTCCAAGACTCCAGACATATGCAAATGAGGCACCACATGTGTCTGCCTTTCTTAAAAGAAAACAAAAAAACAACAAAGGAAAGAAAACATGAAACGATGCTCAACATCGCTCATCATCAGGGAAATACAAATCAAAACCACAATGAGACACCACCTCACGCCTGTCAGGATGGCCAACATTAACCACTCAGGCAACGACAGAGAAAGAGGATGCGGAGAAAGAGGATCTCTTTGGCACTGCTGGTGGGAATGCAAACTGGTGCAGCCACTCTGGAAAACAGTGTGGAGCTTCCTCAAAAAATTACAACCCAGCAATTGCACTATTAGGTATTCATCCAAGTCATGCAGGTGTGCTGTGGCAAAGGGACACGTGCACCCCAGTGTTTATAGCATTGCTATCCACAATGGCCAAAGTATGGAAAGAGCCCAAGTGTCCATCGATGGATGGATGGAGAGAGAGACAGAGTGTGAGCGGGTGAGGGGAGACAAGACGCAATGGAGTATTACTTGGCAATCAAAAAGAACAAAATCTTGCCATTTGCAACTACGTGGATGGAACTAGAGGGTATCATGCTAAGCGAAATTAATCGGTCAGAGAAAGACAAATGTCATAATGACTTCACTCATATGAGGACTTTAAGATACAAAGTAGATGAACACAGGAAAAGGAAACAAAAATAATATAAAAATAGGGGGAGAAAAACATAAGAGACTCTTAAACATGGAGAACAAACAGAGGGTTAGGGGAGGGCTTGTGGGAGGGGGGATGGGTTAAACGGGTAAGGGGCATTAAGGAATCTACTCTTGAAATCATTGTTCCACTGTATGCTAACTAACTTGGATGTAAATTTTTAAGAGAATTATAAGAGAATTAAAAAAGAAAGATTGATAAAACTTTACGATGAAGAGGAAATGGGAAATCTTACATATTCCTGATGGGAACGTGAATTGGTAGAATCTGTAAGGAGGGGAATCTGACCAAATCTATTAAAATTATAAATGCATGGACTTCTGGGCAGAATTAAAATGATCACTTGTAAGGACTGATCCAGCCAGTCTACTAACATCCAAAGGAGCCAAGGTCCTGTTTTCTTGTCCTAGGCTACATTTTAGGAGGTGCCGCTCTGAAATCAGCCCTTTGATTTTGATAAAGCTGCAAATGTTTTTCTCAGTGATTTTCCTTTGCACTTGGTGATTTCTGCCACGTGAAATTTTGTAATTTTATGTTGACAAATGTTTTGATCTATTTTTAATGGCTTCTGGATATGTGTCATGCTCCAGGATTGTAAAAATATTCTGCTTTGGTTTCTTTTTGTATTTTTTTTGGCTTCATTTTTGGGGTTACATTTAAATCTCTGGTTCATTTGGAGCTCATTTAGGTATAAGTTGTGAGTATGGGTTCGATACTCCATATACTAATTCAACTATTTGGCTATTATTTTTCCATGTGGTAACTACGTTGTTTCAATACACTTTATTGAATAATTCAGCTCTTCATATATACTCAGTTCTCACAAATATTAGTTCTGGACTCCCTAGTCTGTTCCATAAATTTGTTCATTTATGTACCACATTCTTTTAATTATTGTAGTTTTGTATTCATTTTTTGAAATGTTTATTTAGTTTTGATAGAGAGAGAGACAGAATATGATCAGGGAGGGGCAGAGACAGGGAGACACAGAATCTGAAGCAGGTTCCAGGCTCTCAGCTGTCAGCACAGAGCCCGATGCGGGGCTCGAACTTACTAACTGCGAGATCATGACTTGAGCTGAAATCAAGAGTTAGAAGCCCAACCAAATGAGCCACCTAGGTGCCTCAATGTGTTAAGATTTAAAAATATACATATATATTTTAATGTTTATTTATTTTTGAGAGAGAGACAGTGTGTGAGCAGGGAAGGAGAGACACAGAATCCAAAGCAGGCTCCAGGCTCTGAGCTGCCAGCACAGAGCTCGATACAGGGGTGGAACTCAAACCACAAGATCATGACCTGAGCCAAATTTGGACGCTTAATCAACTGAGACATCCAGGCGCCCCTGTGCTAGTTTTTAATACTAGTAGAATTAATCCTACCTCATTACCTTCTTGATCAGAAGTTTCCTGAATCCACTCCACTGTTTATTTTCCATGTGAACTGTAGAACCCACTTGTCTATTTCCATTGTCTAAAATCTCATTGGTGAATTCATTCACTGAGTTAAATTTATGAATAAGCTTAGGGGCATTTATATTTTATGATGTTACATCTTCCTATCCAAGTTTATGGTGTGTCTTTATGTTTGTTCAATTTCGTCCTGTGCCCGTCAGTAATATTTTAATGATTTCTTCGATAGCTATTTCACATTCTTATTAGGTGTATCGCTAAGTTTCTTCTTTTTTTGTTCCTAATGTAAATGAGAATTCCTCATGTCCATATTTATTAACTGCTTGTTGTTTGTAGATACAAAGCATTTTGAGTCTGTATATTTATGTTGTACCCAGACATCATTTGGAATTCTCACACTGTTTGTAATATAATTTTAGTTGAGTTCTCTCGGTATGCAGCCATACTGTCTGCCTCTAATGATAACTTCACTTCGTTTCCAATTTTATATCTATAAATTTCCTTTTGAATACTTGCTTGGGCTAATACCTCAAGTACAATATTAAATGATAATGATGATGGGGAGTATCATCTTATTTTCAACTTTAATGAGATTGCTTCTAGTACTTCTTCATTAAGTGCGATGCTGACTTTTGGGGTGAGATAGATACAGTGTATCACAGTAAGGAAGTAACCATCTTTTCTCATTTTATTTTATTGTATATTCTAAATGTTTATGTATTTCTTAAAAAAAATTTTTTAATGTCTATTCACTTTTGAGAGAGAGAGAGAGAGAGAGAGAGAGAGCACGAGACGAGGAGGGACAGAGAGAGAGGGAGACATGGAATCCGAAGCAGGCTCCAGGCTCTGAGCTGTCAGCACGGAGCCTGATGTGGGACTCAAACTCATGGACCGTGAGATCGTGTCTTGAGCCAAACTCAGACACTTAACTGACTGAGCCACCCAGGCGTCCGTTTTTATGTATTTATTTTGAGAGAGAGAGAGAGAGAGAGAGGAGCAAGCAGGGAAGGGACAGGGAGAGAGAGAGAGGGAGAGACAGAATCCCAAGCAGGCTCCATGCTATCAGAGCAGAGCCCAAAGAAGGACTCAAAAACACCAACCATGAGATCATGATCTGAACCAAAACCAAGAGTCAGATACTTAAGCGACTGAGCCACGCAGGCACCCTTCTCATTTTACTAAGAGTTTTACCAAGACATGATCTCACAGTTCATGGGTTCAAGTCCCACATTGGGCTCTGAGCTGCTGGCGTGGAGCCTGCTTGGGATTCTGTCTCTCCCTTTGTCCCTTCCCTGCTTGTTCTCTCTCTCTCACTCTCTCTCTCAAAATAAATAAATAAACTTAAAAAAAGAACGAGTTTTACCAAGAATGCATGTCAAATTTTATCAGATGTTTTTTCAGCATTTATGAAGATCATAGAGTTTTTCCTCCTTAAATTTGGTAATAGAGGTGAGTTGATTTTCTGATACTTAACTCTTATTTCTGATACTTAATTATTCTTATTCTGGGAATAAGCTCTACATGTCATTACACATTAATTTTTAAATTATTTGCTGGATTATTTTGCTAATTTTTTAAAGGATCTTTACATCAATTTTTCTTTTCTTTTTTTTGGTACATGTCTGCTAGCTTTGTGGAGTTGTGGTGTCAGTGGTTTATATACTCCATAAAAACAACAAGAATGTTACTAGGGTCACGTGCCCATCTCTGAACTGATCTCTGTCACCAGGAGAATGTTCAGGCTTGGGTCACATGACCACTCTTGGGTCTGAGGGTGGGGTTAGGTTCTTCTTTGCTTGTTAAACCACTTTATTGACATATGACTGACATCCAAAAAGCCATACATATTTAATATATATAATTTGATGAGTTTGGAGATCGGTATACATCCCTGAAACCGTCACCACAATCTATGCCGTAAACATATCCATCACCTTCGAAAGTGTTCTTCCACCTTCTTTTTACTATTATTATTTGTGTATGTGTATGTGTGTGTGTGTGTGTATGCATGTGATAAGAACGCTATCTAGTCTCTTAGCAAATTTGTGAGTATACAATACAGGTGTTAACTATTGGCCCTATGCTGTACAGTAAATCTCTAGGACATATTCATCTTTGGTAACTGACACTAAATGCTCTTTGATCAATACTCCGTCCCCCAGAATCTGGCAACCACCGTTCCACTCACTGTTTCTGGAAGTTTGGCTATTCTAGATTCTTTATATGAATGATATCATGTCTTGCTATGTCTGGTTTATTTCACCAAGCGTAATGTCCTTCAGGTCCATCTACACTTGCAAATGGCAACATCTCCTTCCTTTTAAAGAATGAATAATATTCCGTTGTATGTACGTACTATAATTACTTCATCCATCAATCACTGATGGACACGTAGGCTGTTTGCACATCTTGGCTACTGTGAATCGTGCTGTAACAAACATTGGAGTATGAACATCTCTTCAATGTCTTGATTTCAGTTAATTTTTTTCAATTAATTTGTCTATACACCCAGAAAGGGATTACTGGATCAGATGGTAGTTCTATTTTAATTTTTTGGAGGATCCTCCACAGTGTTTTCCAAATTGATTGCACTAATTTTCATTCTCATCAATCCAATGTAAGGATTCTCTTTTCTCCATATCTTTGCCAACACTTGTTACCTTTTTTTGTTTGTTTGTTTTTGTTTTTGTTTTGGGTGTTTTTAAAAATAAAAACACATCGTAACAGGTATGATGTGATATTTCATTACAGCTTTGTGTTTTGTTTCGTTTTTTACTTTCGAGTTTTTATTTAAATTCCAGGTAGTTAACATACAGTGTAATATTATTTCAAGTACAGAATTTAGTGGTTCATCACTTACATATACCCAGGGCTCATCATAAGTGTCCTCCTTAATCTCCATTGCTCATTTAGCCCATTCCCCCACCCACCTCCCCTCCAGCAACCCTCCCCTCTCCTCAGTTGGTTCTCTGTAGTTAAGAATCTGTTTTATGGATTGCTTCTCTCTTTTTAGTCCCCTATGTTCACTGTTTTCTTTCTTTTATTTTTTTAAGTTTATTTATTTATTTTGAAAGAGACAGAGATGGCAAGAGTTGGGGAGGAGCAGAGAGAAAGGGAGAGAGAGAATCCCTAGTAGGCACCACGCTGCAAGTGCAGAGCCCGATGCGGGGCGGCTTGAATCTGCAAAACCATGAGATCGTGACCTGAGCTGAAAACCAAGAGTCGGATGCTTAACTGACTGAGCCACCCAGGTGCCCCCCCTTGTTTGTTACTTAATTCATTGTATTTTTGAGTTGCATTTTCCTGATGGCTAGCGATATTGATCACCTTTTCATATACCTGTTGGGTATATGTATTCTTTGGAGAACTTCTATTCAGTTCCATTGCCTATTTTTTCATTGGGTTATTTTATTTTTTTTGTTATGGAGTTGTATCTTGGATGTTAACCCTTTATCAGATATATGACTGGCAAATATTTTCTCCCATTATGTAAGTTCCTTTTTTCATTGTTGATTGTTTCCTTTGATGGGCAGAAGCTCTTTAGTTTAATGTAGTTCCACTTGTTTATTTTTTCTTTTGTTTCCTGTGTTTTTGGTCTCATATCAAGAAATGATGGCCAAGATCAATATCAAAAAGCTTTCTGCCTTTGTTTTCTCCAGGTCAGTTTCACTGGAGGTACAAGGGCTAAGACTTGATAGCCTCCAAAGGAGGGGCTCAGTTACCTAAAGAGGGATGGTGGAG
Organism: Paguma larvata; assembly: GCA_030068075.1. NCBI lineage: Eukaryota > Metazoa > Chordata > Mammalia > Carnivora > Viverridae > Paguma > Paguma larvata. The sequence continues at coordinate 9,394,586 of CM057825.1, forward strand.
AAAACAACAAATGCCCCATCATAGGCAGAATTGGTGATAATTCAGCTTGGACATTCCAAACTGCAGACAGGAAGCTTCTCCACTGGTAACTGTGTGAGTCATCAAGAGAACTTTTATCAGCTCTGGACCAAAAACTTACAGACTTCTTCGATTTGGGAGAACAAACTCCTAATTTGTTTAAGCCATTAATGGAAACATCTTCCATACAGAAAGAAAAACTAGACATATTTTTCATGTTGGCAAAGCCAATAAAGTATTTTCATTGCCACTGGAAAATCCAAGGACTAGAGTTATTTCGTGGGATTCTATTTCAAGGTTCCAGTGTGAATTGAAGAGGACAAGAGAGGCATTGAACTCAACCTCCTTATTTTTAAGTCATTTGGTGTGGATTCCTTCCTGAAAACACTCCTATACTCCAGTATGGTACATTCTTCGTGACAGCAAAATGTTGGAAATAAAAACAATTATTCAGTTTAACATAGTTCTCATTTCTCAGGAGTCTGTGAAAATATCTGATTTCCATTTGGTGATAGTTCAAGTGATCTGTGAAATATTTATGTAGGAAAGATATTCTTCCTTTCTGTCTTTGTATTCAAGACTTCTCATTTAAGCCTGTCCTAGATAAAATCAATATTAAGTGATGATGTAAAAGAATTTAGAACTGTTTGAACAGCTTCTAGAACAGTAGTTTAATTCAAATCAGAACAAGTCTAGGGGGAAGAAAGTGAATGTGGACCTATCTTAAACACAGCGTTTAGGAAGTGTTCAGTGATAATCCAGAGTAAAATAACCTGGATATAATTACTAAAACACTAGAATAACTAATTAAAAAAGGATACAACTAATTAAAGAAATAAGATAATAGTTTCGGGGCTTGTGGCCGGTACATATGCAAGTCATATTTATTCTTTGTGGAGACTCTTCAAAGACATGTAAACTTCCATGACTTAGTATTTGTATTTTTACATTGCATTGATCAGATTGTCCTTTGTATAGGAAATATTAGGAATGGAGATAAGGCACTGTAGGGAAGTGGAAAGAGCATCTGCTGTGGAATTTGGAGGACAGGGGTCTCTTTCTGATTCTGTTGCAGCCCAACCCCGAGTCGTGGTTAACTTCCTCAATGCCTCGTCTTCCTACTCAGAAAAGATCATCAGAGTCCCATCTCATTTTCACATCTTGTCATTCTGCGGGTCAGTAGTAGTGCACCTTACAAAGAAAGCACACGTGGGGCACCTGGGGAGCTCAGTTGCTTCAGTGTCCGATGTCGGCTCAGGTCATGATCTCATGGCTTGTGAGTCTGAGTTCTGTATCCGACTCTCTGCTGTCTGCATGGAACCTGCTTCAGATCCTCTGTCCCTGTCTCTCTTTGTCCCTCTCCTCTTCTCTCTCTCTCTCAAATATAAACATTTTTAAAAAAAGGAAGGATGCAAGAGACAAATAAGTAAATACATAAATAAATAAAATCTTCAAGTGTCTCCCCCGATAATAAACCCAAATCCACTAGGCACCATGCATCATATATTCAATTTATGCATATATACGTGATACATTATACACACACAGTATATATACCATACAAACAAGACTTCACACACAAATATAATACATATCATAGATATAGACATATATCATATATACGTTAGATATGATGCATATATCACATACGTATCAAATATATATAATGGGCACTATCTACTAGGTACCAACTCTGCACCATAGGAGATTCATAAAGCAGATGCAGAGAAGAAGTTCAAGTACAGACTCTTCAGCCAGACTCCTCTCTATGCTCAAGTCCTGACCACTCTACTTGTAAACTGGGTGACTTTAAACCATTTATTTAACCACACTGTACCTCAATTTTTTTCTTCCTTTAATTGAGTACAAGTAAAAAGTGCCTACCTCATGGTTGGGAGTAGGATTAAATGAGGTGATATGTGAAAAAAATAAATACTTATATTAGTGCCTGGGACATTACACATACTCCACACATTGCCACTATCATCCCATTTAATTTTCCCAAGATCTTTATCAAGTAGGGTATTGGTTTACAACCTTGGAATCTTCCCAGGTGAAATTTGAAATCGGGTTCCATACACAGAGGTCAAGGACAGACTGAAGAAAGAGGCAGATTGGTAGGTGGAAATTTTAATATGCAAGAGAAGTTACACACAATGTTTATCTTGGGCTACCACAAGATGAGTAGATCTCCACACCTACCTCTTATATGGAGACCTTAACTGGGTTCAGTCACATATTTAGTCCAGATGGTCTCAACAACACTTTATTCTCTAAGGCTATGTCCTTGAATAGCTCTGCCTATGGGAACAGTGGATGGAATGTACATTCCCAGGACACAGATGGGGGTGAGGAGCCTATGATTGCCCAGGTCCAGCTTGCAGGTCGACCAGCTGTCTGTCATATCTTTTTGATGATTTTCTCCAATGTAGAGATTTCTATCTCCATATTATGTGGCATCTGAAGGTGAAAAAGACTGAGTAACTTGCCCAACATCATCATGGCTCCGAATAAAACTGCTCCAGTCACGGCAGGCTGAGTAGGGATTGATCTCCTGGCAGCAAACTTTCAGGCAATATGACAATGTCCCTTCTCTCTAGGTTGTGTGGTTGACTTTTTTTCTAAGCTGACTCCAGCTCTAATCCAGCATCCAGGCCCACCCTTTACAGATGGGAATGTTCCCTTATATCTCTAAAGAGTAACTGAAAGTGAGAAGAAGCAGCAACAATGACATTGCTGTCTCTGGGCAACTCTGGGTGCGGAGAGAGTCATAGGGATCAACCTACCAATGGCTGCAGAAAACTTAAATACTTTAAGGGAGAAGGTGTGTGCTACATCACCTGTGGACTCCAGGTAAGTTGAAGGTGAATTATCACATCATATAAATGTTCTAATTTGGATCTTATTTCAATCCCTGGAGACTATATCAGGTAACCTCTGCAATTTGTCCTATGAGGTTCTAAGTGTATGGACCATCACACTGTGCATCCAGACCGGCCTTCCCACAGGATGCTCTGGAGGTCATAGGGTGTGAGAACTGCACCATGAAGAGGAGTGTTACTCTCACCGAGGCCAACAGTTCCCAAGTGCCTATGAACCTGTGCTAGCGTGAGAGCATGTTTTTCTCCTGTTGTGACAAAATGCAAAATATAAAGAAAAATATATTTGCATTGGTTTGTAATATTTTTATGACATACTACAGTATAAGGTAGTTGAATTGTAACTGGAATAGATCCACGAAAAGAAATGGACCATACTGTTTCTTGACATTTTTCTGTTCCATCACATCCAGAGACTGTGGAGTCCCCAATTGGATCCAGCCTCTATTCCTTAGGAATAGCCCATCTGAGATGGCTGGTCCTGCTGCAAGGCTCATCAGGAATAGTCAGTCCTGCCCGGCCACTTACTAGTATGTGACCTGGAGTTATTAAACACTGCTGATTCTCAGTGGCTTAAAACTACAATGACTTATGTCTTATACCATATGCCCATTGCAGGTTCCCATTCTTCACCATACTGTCCTCCCTGACGGTCCATGCTGGCAAAGCCTCCATATCTTGAAATCTTGCTGGTCACCATATCACATGAGTCATACACTGTATTTTAAAGGTTTCCATCTGTAAGTGATATATACTACTTCCCCTCATGTTTCATTGGTCAAGGCAAGTCATATGACCACACCTAACTTCAAGGGAGCAAGAAAGTATAGTCCTACAGAGCAGTTCTTAGAAGAAGGAGAGATAGAAATATTGGCAAGTAGCTGTAAGGCCAAATATTCATAATCCGTTTTACTTATTTTAGCTCTGCATTTTTACTGGTTGAGATAATTTGACATCCTGATTCTGGAATGAATTGTATCAGCTGCCGAATTTTGCGATTCTATGGCATTTCCCTAAAAACATCCTTCAGCCTGGTAGAGATCCACTGATTAGTATGTTCAGACTATATTTGTTCAACAGTTTAAAGTTCACTTTCTCCATAAGATGATCATGAGAAATTCTATCACATTTCCCCCTGAAATTTAGACACATTATTTTGGTATTTTGTCCTCAACCTATTAACGTAGAGTCTATCAAGAAAGGAAATGAGATGGATTAGGGTGAAGATTTGATGTTCTGTAAGTCTGGGATAATGTGAAACCAAGGACAGTTGTTTTTTTTAGCTTTTATTTAAATGTAGCTCCAACATTATTTTAATAACTTCTATTAATAAGACAAGGTACTATATTAGTTGGACTCTTTATTTGGGTATTTGGGGGTCTTGCAGATGGTTGGAAACTGTCAGTCAAGCCTTCAAACCCAAAAACAAAAACAAAAACAAAAACAAAACACCACTCACTTTTTCGAGAATGAGAATAGCACTACTCATAGGAAACACTTGCATTGTATTTAGTGTGCGGATGTTTTGGGGCCAGGGCACAAAAACACTATGTTCTATTGTCCAGAACTAATTATATGGCTCCACCTATTAGCAAGGGGACTTGGAGATTTAGTCGTTCTTTTTAGCTTGGAGAAAAATGAAATAGTCTTGTATCGTCTCTGCTGTAAAACGTTTTTTAAAGATTAAAGGAAGAATACTTTCACAAAGCTAAACATTATCTCGAAAATTCAGAAATCAGCATCCAGAAAATAAAGCCAGTGTTAGTTCCTCCATATTTCAAAGTGGTATGAAATTCAGACACAAAAATTTTGCTTTGGCAAAAATACAGGAAGCCGAAGTGTGATTTTCAATTACTTTACAAACGTCTTTACACTTCATTTGAGTGTGTGTGTTGATGGAAGAGAGTGAGCAGCACCAGCGGATTTTTTCAGGACTTAAGATCAGAGAAGTGAGTTTCAGGAAAGAATGCATATTCCAGCGGTCACAGACAGTGGAAGAAACACACCTGAACGGTGAGCCTAGTTACCAGCAGAGGGTGCTGGCGTGGTACGAAATTAAGATTTTTTTTTTTTTTTTTTTTGAAGAGGCTCAGATAAAAGGCTGCGGGTGTGAGGGAAAATGTAGTAACTGTTTGATCCACTTGGAGGGATGAATTCCCGCTGCTGCACGCAGCTCGATCTCGGTTTTAGTGATTTCCTGTAATGACCACATGCATTTTAGGCATCTTCCTCAGCACAAACGCCTGACCTTTGCTCCCGTGCCTGAACAGGACAGGGAAAGACTGTGTAGTTAGACTCCTGTGTTCCCTGGAGACTTTTAGCAGCTCCTGGTTGCTCATCTGTAGCACGTCGTGCATGGGTTCCTCGGGAGTCTCTACTTTCTTATTCTCCCAGTTTTTACATGATTATTTTTGTGTGCCCTAAAAAAAATTGTCCAACTGTCAGTCCAAGAGAGAGCCACATTTCTTTTCCCACGAGGTTACCTTAAAAACAAGGTAACAAGTACACAGAGTCTGTGTAAGAGGCTGTGAAAGGTCAGGTGGTGGAGACAAAGCCCGTAGCGTTTACTCAGCGGAAACTGGCATGAGCCAGACTAACCGGGACGTTTAGAAGAGCCTCCTCCCCCAAGTAGGTCGCGGTGGATGTTCCTTTTACACAGAGCTCCCTGGTAAATCCTGCCTGGCCAACAGGCGTTCTGGGCTGGGAGTCAAGTGACCCACTGGGTTCCAGTCCAGCCTGTCTGGGCCTCAGTTTCCTCGTCGGCTCAACGACAGGGTTGGACACTGCTCCTGAGGTCTCTTCCAGCTCTCACACGCCAGTCAGACGTTTCTGACTGTGCACGGCGGGCTCCGCCCTGGGGAAAGCGCCCGAGAGAAGGGAGACTCCTCGGTCAGCACCAAGGACAAGGGCTCGGGGCTGGCTGAGCCCACGCCCGGGCTGTTCCCAGCAAGCCCTGCAGAGGGGCTGGTGTTGGAGCTCTGGGGCTCGGGGGCGACGCGGGGCGGGCTGCGCGTGCTGGGGGAGTGTTGTGGGAGGGGGGCAAGTAGCCCGGGGACTGAGCTAAGGCCGGGCCCCGCAGCAGTCCCACCGATTCTGCGCCAAGAGGCCGCGCGTCGCTGCTGTGAGCCTCCGCCGCCCCGCCCTCCCCTAGGCTGCTGGGCACCTGCGGCCCGGGTGAAGTCCTCCCCAAGCCGGCGTTGACCCCTGCACCCCCTCTCCTTCCTCAGCACCGCCTAGCTCCCCGCAGGGCCCGCGCTGCCGCCGCTTCCCTCGGGGTTCTTTGGACACGCCCGCGACTCTGACCGCACCCCTCAGGCCCGGGGCCCCGGGGCGACCTTTGCGCGCCTCCTGCCCCGACTCCCCGCGGGGGGAAGGGTCCCCACGCCCAAGGGTCCCCACGCCCCTTTCCTCCCCCGCCCGCGCCCGCCCGGAGCCCCGCCCCCGTTTGCCCCGCCCCTCAGGCCCCGCCCGCCGTTGCCCCGGGAACCGCGGATCCCGGCAGCTGCAGGAGGCGCCCGGCCCAGCGGAGCAGCCCTCGCCGCCACTGCCGTCGCTCCAGCCGTAGCCGCCGCCGCCGCGCCCCAGCTCCGGCTCCCGCTCCCGCGCCCACTCGGTCGGCCATGCCGCCCCGCCGCGCCCCGGCGCCCGGTGCGCAGCTACTGCCCGCGTCGGCCCTCCTGCTCCTGCTGCTCGGCGCGGGGCCCCGCTGCGGCTGCCTGGCCAGCCCGGTTCCCGCCGCGCCCCTGCCCGCGCTGGGGCCGTGCGCCGCGCAGCCCTGCCGGAACGGGGGCGTGTGCTCCCCGCGGCCCGCGCCCGGCCCGCAGTCCCCGGGCCCCGCTGACGAGCCTGGCTACAGTTGCACCTGCCCCGCCGGGGTCTCCGGGGCCAACTGCCAGGTGAGTGGACTTGGCGGGCGTGGGGCGGGGCTCCGGCCGGGGACCAGCGGCTTCTCCCCGCCGGCCGCTGCGCGCTGCCGGGAGCCGGGCTCCAGCGTGCTTGACACCAGCTTCTCCTCCTTCCCGGAGGGGAAGGATCTGGCCTCTCGGCCCGCGTGGGCGCGGACCCCTGGCCGACCTTGCAAGCGCCTCTTCCCTGCCCACCCCAGTCTCCTGCCGTGCCAGCCTGGGGCTCTCAGGGCGTGCCGCTCCAGGGCCTGGCAGCCACCCTAGCCTCGGTACTCCTGGCACGACCATTGGCCACCAAGTGGCGCGCCCCTCCTGGGCTAAGCCGCGCCACGCTCCGCTAGAGCGGGCTCTCGGTGCTTGCCTGGCAGCTCCGAGCGTCCCCCGCGAGGTGTTCAGTGTCCAGGTGGCCCCTGCTCCCAGTCCCGCTGGTCCCTGCGTGTGTCGAGGGTGCGCGGTTTGAGAGTTGGGTGATGGCGGGCGCCGTGCCAGGTGGTCGGACACTTTCTTTCCTTTCCTCCAGCCTTGAGGGCCCTGACGAGGCAGCTGGAGGCCGAGAGGGCAGCTGCCTTCCAGAGGCCTGTCACCAGCCCTGTCTGGGCTTAGGGGGGAATGTTGCAACTGTCGGAGGCGTCGGAGGGGACATTGTGCGTGCGGCTCGGTGTGTCGCCCTCCAGGCTGGACGCTTGGGGCGGGCAGCCTGGGCATGAGCAGGGCACTGGGAAGCTTCGAGGAAGCGCGGGGCGGCGCGAGGGATGGGAGATGGCCAGCGGCTGCGCCTGGATTTGGGATTTACAAGACCATTTGGCAGAAAATAGTAAATGAGAGCTGATTACAAGTGTGCTGGAGCTCGGTGAAACCTATTGACCTGTTAACATCAACATTTTCAAATAGGCGTTTGAGTAGCGTTTCGTTGGCGGGTAGAAAGCAAACGCCCAAGCCTCCATTCCAGGGCAGGGGCTAATAACAAACTTCTCTGGAATTCTTCTATTAAACCAGGTGAATGTGGAATATATTTGGGAGCAAATGCTTTCTTTCCTACATTTGGAGTGGAGGAGTTTGCTTCATGAAAATTTTATAAAATGTGTCCACAGTTACTTTGGGAATGGCCAGATGGACTCTTCTCTCCGTGGGGAAGAAAGACCCCATATGTGATGAGATGAGATCAGCTTTGTTTGTTTTTTTAATAGAGGTAGATGGGACTGAGAAGCTTGACCTTGACAGCCAGAATTTTTGCTACTTTTGAGATTTTTTTTTTCTTTAGTAGCAAATTATCAGTCTGGATCTGCCCCTTCAGCGTTGTGCCCTTCTTTGTTAACTGGTTCCAATAAGCTTTAATTCCCTTGAAGAGACGATGATGATGATGGCGATGGGTGATGGGGGTGTGTGATAGACCATCCGAATGGATTTGAGACAGGATGACTCTTTGGGGAGTTTGCCGTTGGAGCCTTTGGAACCATCTAGACAAAATCTTGCCTACTACTTTCGCCTGTTGTTTGATGATTTATATATGACTTTTCGTAAAAAAATGTGTTTCCTGAATGCTTCTATCAGACCGTTGATAAATTTGCACATCCGAATTCCATCCTTGAAAGAAATAGTTGATTTGGACGCAGAGTATAGCAGGGATGGACAGGAGAAGGTAGGTTAGTGTCTACTTTAGTTAAAGTAAAGGGGAAGAAAGTCTAGACATTGGGAATTTAACCCAGCTCTGAGGGTGTGTGTGTGTGTGTGTGTGTGTGTGTGTGTGTGTGTGAGACTCAAAAATTATAAGAAATCTTCAAGAAAGGGAAAGACCCCTGTAGTGTTTCCTGGGTGACTAACAGAGAAGCATAAATATTTTTTTGTCTTAAGTAGTGGTGTGATAGATAATGTGATTCATTCAGAAAAGAGTCACAAACTAATACCTAAATACTGCAGAACCAACTGGTTCAAAACAGATTTGGGTTTCTCGTACAGCTCCCGTTCTAGGCAGAGTTCGCTACGGAGTGCCTGCACACCTGAGGAGAAGCAATGCTGGGTGTTCTGAGTTCCTCGTTGGAGAGAGAGCTGAACTAACTGTAATTCTAACAGGAGAGCTTAGCGAATTTGGAACCCGATCCGGCTTGGTCATCCAGAAGAACTTAACTGAGAGGATTCAGAGCCGTATAACCCTTACAAAATTGATTTCTGATCATTTTAATTTAATCTTTCATGATCTTGCAATAGTACTCGAGACTCATTTTCTACGGCGACAAAAAGGCAATCTCTTTATCTGTTAAGATAAACAGAGCAAAAAAAAAACCCCCCAAAAACCAAAAACCAAAAAACCCTTACCCGTACTCAATTACAGATAAGGGAAATGGATGTTAGCCACTGCAGCTGGGTGGTTACTGAAATAGAACCTAGGGCTCACGGGATACATTGGAAATGGAATTTTACCTGTATGTGAAGACAAACCTCCAAACAGAGAGGGTCACCCCTCCCCCAATCACCAAGACAATGTTAGCAATGGAAACAATAGAACCTCACTCTGAAGTTTTGTTTCTTTTCTTTCTTTGTCTCTTTTCTTTGTCTCTTCTTCCTTTCTTTTTTCAGGAAAATTAAGACAGTCATAAACAGCTAGTCAGGATTAAAATGCATTTAGGCTGTTTTCAGCTTCTCTGTGGTCTGCTGACTGACTTTGGACAAGCCCATGGATCCAGGCAGTGCTTCTGGTGTCACCCGGTGACAGGAACTCATAGGATCTGGGAGCTGTGTGGTGTGAAGGCAGGATGTGTGGGCTCGAAGTTGAGCTGCCGCCGATGAACCTGCTGTGATCTAAACCGACCGAGCCTCAGTTTCCTCGTCTTTGGGAATGAGATCTACCTCACAGAGTTTGTGATAAAGAGTCTGATTTGTTTTTTTTTTTTTTTAACGTTTATTTATTTTTGAGAGACATAGAGACAGAGCGTGAGCAGGGGAAGGGCAGAGAGAGAGGGATACAGAATCCGAAGCAGGCTCCAGGCTCTGGTGAGCCATCAGCACAGAGCCCGACGCGGGGCTCGAACTCACAGACCGTGAGATCATGACCTGAGGAAAAGTCAGCTGCTTAACCGACTGAGCCACCCAGGCACCCCTGATTTGGTTTTTTGATGGACTGACTGCTGACAGCTTTTCCATCTCACCCCTCCCTCTTTCCTTCTGCACCACTTTGGGCCAAGCTAAGAAAGTCTGGGTGTTGGGGAGCGGCTCAAACCCTGTAAGCCCCGCCCATGCTCTACTGGTCCCACCCCCATCTGCAGTTCACCCCTCCCTCAAGCTCGTTTCCTTTCCCTTTTTTTTAATGAAAATTTTTAAATATTTATTTATTTTTAAGAGACAGACGGGGACAGAGTGCAAGCGGTAGATGGGAAGAGAGAGAGAGAGTGGGAGACACAGAATCTGAAGCAGGTTCCAGGCTCTGAGCCGTCAGCACAGAGCCCCATGCGGGCCTCGACCTCACCAACCATAAGATCATGACCTGAGGCTAAGTCCATCGCTTAACCAACTGAGCTACCCAGGTGCCCCTCCTTTCCCTTTTTTGGTGACCATCCTGTCTGTGGGATGTCCACAACAGGGTTTTTGGGAAGATTAAATCAATCTTGTTGTAAATCACTGAGCACCCATAGTTCCTCCATAAATTCCTCCTCTTTCCTTTCTTTTTAAATTTCTGCACACTTTTCACATACTCCTTACCTAGCTGTAGGAGGTGGATAGAACAAGTGTCCTTATCTTTTGAATAATATTCTTTAGAAATTGAAGCTCATTTTGACTGAAAGACCAATCTAAGATCTAACATTTTGATTGCCCTGAAAATCATACAACACTTAAAACACACATTTCCTAAGCCCTCTATCACACTTAAACAGAGTAAATCATGAGGGTTCAATAGATTCTAAAAATGTATATGGAAATCTACCCTATACAAACATGATGATGATGGCGATGGCGGTGTTGATGATGGTGAGGGTGATAGTGGTGGTGATGATGGTGATGATGATGGTGATGATGATGATGGTGATAATGATGACGATGGTGGTGGTGGGAGTGATTATAATGATGGTGGTGATGATGGTGGTGATGATGATGACGGTGGTGGTGGTGATGAGGATGGTGGTGATGAGGATGGTGAAGATGGTGGTGGTGATGGTAGTGAGGTCATGATAGTGGTGGTGGTGATGATGATGATGGTAATGATGGTGATGGTTGCTAACTCTTTTCTCAAGCACTTGCGCTGCACCAGGACTCTTTTGGGGGCTTTATAGATATAATTCACCAGTCTTCACAGTGTCCTATGAGCTGGCTGCAGTTACCATCCTTGTTATGTAGGTCAAGTGCAGAAAAGTTAAATGACTGGCCCAAGGTCACACAGCTAGCGAAGGGTAGAGCTGGCTTTTGAACCAAGTGGCTGGCTTGATGCAGAGCCGTGGAGTTTAAAGTCCAGCCCTGCTCCTGCCATGAAGCTGTGGGACCGTAAGCAAGGGCTATGATGACCTCTTGGTGTGTTATCAGTAAAAGGGAGATGAAACGATTTGAGTCTGGTTTTGCTCTAAAACGCTGAACCTGAGTCGCTCTGCCCAGCGGGGGTAAAAGGCCACAGGATTGACAAAGACAGCAAGTTCTCCTTATGCCCACATCCCAAGCAGGACTTTCACCTCAGAGTTAGAATTCTGAGTCCCAGCTGAAGTTATTTTCCCATGATGGCAAGCAAGTGGGCACCAAATAAAAGAAATAACACGTATTTCTGGTGGGTTTTAAAACATTGTCGACTTCTAAAAGATCGAGCCTGCTCTTTTTGCCTTTCGGGTTCATTTGGCCAAGCAGGCAGGTGTCGGAGGCGCGGTGGCCGGGCCAGTTTTTCCTTTCCTGCGTTCTATTGGGCCAAAGTAGGGATTATTTAAAATATTTTAATTTGTGTTATTTCGTTTGTAAAACTTTCTTTTATTATGATGAAATAATTCTTTGCCAAATATTCAAGCTGTCAGACACCTGTTGGTTTTCTCCTTGCGGGTTCCCTAGGAACCTTTGGGATTATGAGGGAAAGATGTCAAAGTCTGCACTTGGAGAAAAAAGGGTTGTACAGCTGCTTTTTATGCGAGTTACTGTACTCACTACGCTGATTCTAGGATCCTCTCTTCTGATGAAACATGCTGACTAGAAACAGTGGTTCTGTTTCTGATGAATCCATTTTTGATGGAAGGCTGCTGACAAACAACAAAAGAGAATTCCAGCTCTTTGCACCAGAAAAGCATCAGCTTTCTCTAGTGGACTTTTTGCATACCCATGCACACGTAAGGTCACGTGCACACACGCGCGCACACAAACTCACACACGCATGCTCACAAACTCACCTGCTGTTGTGTGCAGAATGTCCAATATTAGCTGAGGTGTCAAGAGACATTGCCTCTTTCTCTGGCTTTTCTGTCAACCTTGAGCCTCAGTGTTCATGCCTGTAAGATGGACTAATATGTTTGCCTTCTTTTCTTGATAGAAAAGATAAAATTCACGAATGGAAATACAGGGAGGTTTTATCAATACGTGGAATGAACAATGGGAGAAAGAACGAATTTTAAGACGTTTTTTAGAAAAGTAAAATGTTGCACAAATACAAGGTAGACCAAGAAAAGGATTATAAAATTTCCATAGGAAATGATGATACCGGTTTATTCTTTTCTTTTTTTTTTTTGTAACGTTTATTTATTTTTGACAGACATAGAGATAGAGCGTGAGCAGGGGAAGGGCAGAGAGAGAGGGAGACACAGAATCTGAAGCAGGCTCCAGGCCTGCTGATGAGCCATCAGCACAGAGCCCAATGTGGGGCTTGAACTCACAGACCATGAGATCATGACCCAAGCTGAAGTCGGCCACTTAACCGACTGAGCCACCCGGGCCCCCGATACCGGTTTATTCTATGCCTGTGATGGTCTTTCTTCAATGAACACTCCGTCTTTTCTCCCCCCTAGGATGAATTATGCTGCAACCTAAATATAAAAAAGGAACAATTCATTGTATAAAATTTTGTTAAATGTGTGGTTCTTTTTATTCTGAAATGAATGAATAATTTCTCAGAAAGTTCTCAGTGTCCTCATTTTCCTCTGAAACAAAGGAGTTAAAATCCTGTAAGAATTTCAGTAAAAGAAAAACAGTTGCTTTTCTTGGTGCTATTAAGACGAAGTGATTTTGTTTATCTCGTGCATTCTTAGGAAACATCACTTTTGTCAGCTTGGCCTCCTGACAAAAACACATTCTGTCTTTAGCTTCTTTGCTTAAGCTTCTCATGTGACACGGCACCACCCCGAATGGTCCTGTTTACAGCCACGTTTCACAAGCATCAAACAGGAAAGAAAACCTATCTGCAGCTGAAGGGCATTGGAGTCAGAAAGCAGAATGCCCGAGCTGTATTTTTAGATCTCCTTACGGATTCGGTAGGCAGCTGTGGTCAGAGCTGCTTAATCCAGCGGCAGGGACGACAGAATCTTGTCCCCCAGGCAGAAAATCCAGTAACACAGCAAAGTTTTATGGTCAAGATTTCTTTATATTCACCCCTCCCTCCTCCCCTGACGCTCCCCTCACCCATGCAGCTGGTGCCCTACCCTGGCTGCTGCTAAGAATCGCCTGGGAGCTTTAACAAAGATGAGTGCCTGTGTCCAACCGTCCCCTTTGTTCCTCCAGATTCTGACTGAACTCATCTGGGGCGGGGCCTGGACATTGGTGATTTTTAAATGCTGTCCAGGTGGTTGGTTCTGCACGACCAGATTGAGAAGCCCCCGCTAGACCCTCGTCATCTCCGTGCACCCCCCACCCCCACCCGCCCAGCAGGCAGCACGTGCAGAGAAAGCAATACAGTCACACCTGCTCTGGGTCATTCTCACCAGAAGAGCATCCAGTTCCCAAGGGCCTGGCGTTCCTCGCCCACGGTCTCCTCAAAAGGCAGAGGTTTGCATCTCAAAGTAGACTGGAAGTCTCCGTGAAGGAGCCTGATGGGTGGCGGGTGCTGGGGTGGAAAGAGTCCATTGTGCACTAGAATCCTGATCTGAGCACGTTGGATCAGTAATTCATGTAATTCATCGCCCCGTGGTTTGGTTTCCTCATGGGATCCTGATGCCAACCGTACCGGCTGTTGTAGCTTAGAAACGTTATCTAGCCCAGTGATAGCCCGGGAGGCACCCAATAGAAAGCTATTGTGCACCCCTGTAATAGGAATCTTATTTGTTTCATGCCTTTCTTTACAAAAGTGGGGGGGCCTAGAAAGCCCTTTCCCTTGGACCAAAAAAAAAAAAAAAGTCTTTCCGATCTCACTTCCTAAGAGACCAAAATTCCATCAGTAGAGACTCATTTCTTTGGTTGTGATGTTTCAGATGCTAGAAGACTTGGACTCTGGTGCTGACTCCCCACAGCAGTCACTTCTGTTGGTTGGTTCCTCCTCTGTACTCCACTGACCAAGTGGGTGCCAAGAACAGAACAAAGTGAACCGAGCATGCGCTCCTAGCCCAGACTTTTATGGGATTATTTATTGCTTTATTTGAACGCTAATCTGTCTTCAGTCAACATTCATGATGTGAGTCTTAGGCAGTGTCTTCAAGAGAAGGGGCTTCCCTGATCACTCCTCCCTGCTCCCTAGGGTGAGTGAGGGCAGAATAGGACCCAAGACTGGGACGGGCACCCAGACAGCAGACAGACACCCAGTGCAGGGGGTGCACATAGGTGCCCCACAAATACTGTTGAATACACGACTGGCTTCAGTGGGGTGCAGCTGTGGGCACCCCCAGGGCACTGGGCACCATGGCGCGGATCTAGGCGTGTAGGGAGGGACACTGGTTAGGAGTAGGAAAAGCACATGAAGACAGATTTAGCCTGTTTAATAGCTTTCCCTAGTTCTAGGTCTGTTCTGGGCAGCGATGGCAGTTTTCAGTAAATCCTTTGCAGGTAGCCTTGGCTTCTAATCCTTCTAATGAAGGTTTCTTTTCAAAATACTTCTCTGATGAATTAAATCAGGGGTGGGCAAAGGACAGTCTGCATCGTGTCTCTCCCTCCCCTCCACGCTAAGAGCTAAGAATGGTTTTTTAACATTTTAACATGGTTGGAAAAAAATCAAGATGAGAGTAATATTTGTGATGCGTGAAAATATGGGAAATTAAAATTTCAGTGTCCATCAATAAGGATTTAGCGAACGTGGCCACACCTGTGCGTTTAAGTATTGTCCGTGACTGCTTAAGAGCTCCAGCTACGAAGTTGAGTGGTTGTGACAGATAGGATGTTCCACAAAGCTGAAGGTATTTATCTGGCCCTTGACAAAGGAAAACGTTTGCTGAATATTTCTGTAAATGTTGGAAAGAATTTACCATTGTGTTTTCATGTACAGTACAGCCTTGGTTTGCGAGCATAGTTTGTAATCCAAACCGCTCATATATCGAAGTGAATGTCAAGAACCATTGGCTCAGTCGTGACCACGTGATGTTCTGCGTCACGTACTACTCGTACTACAAGACATCGCTCGTTTGCCAAATCAAAATTTATTAGAAATGTTTGCTCGTCTTGTGGAACACTCGCAGAACAAGTTACTCTCAGTGCAAGGTTTTACTGCATGTGACTTGCTAAAGGCTGGTCCTCCTTGCTCCCCCTTTTTTCTTCCTCCTGGTCTCTTCTCTTTGAGGGGGTGTCTCTAGCCAGGTTCCAGGGCAGAGAGACACACGGACAGATAAACAGAGCCCTCGTGTCTTCGAATTGCTGTAATCTCAGGAACCATCGTAGACAGACTTTAACTTTTCATTGCCCATCAGGCCTTGATTTAATGTGTTTGCACACTACAGTTACGGTGTTTCCAGGGAGGCAGTGGGGAAAGGCAATGCTAGCTGCCGGAGCTTGGGATGTGAGTTTAGAGATTGGAATCCATGCCCGCTGATAGGCTTATTAGGTTTCTTAACCCTGGTTCCTCACTCATAAATAGGATGGTTGGAAGGATTAAGGGGAGTAGCTTGTGAAGCCCCCCACAGAGTGGGCGCTCTGACCATACAAACTGTTTTTATGTAAGTGGATGCCTCAGAAAACTAACCTGGGGGTCATACGGCTCAGTAACAGCGGGCGATCTGGGCCCTGGCACTGTGGCTTCGAGGACAGTGTTTTATTATTACCGTACTGCACTTCCCTCAAACTGCTCATTTTTATGACTTTGAACGTGAGTGCCCAGGGAGACCGGGAGAGGAAGAAGGGGTAATGCTTCCATTCTGGCAGTCTTAGCTTCTGTGAGGATGCTTTGCGTTTGTACCATGTTACGGTTTTTCTTTCTTCAAGAGAGAGAAAAGGCATAAGGCTCTTAAAAAAGAGTGAGGATTTGAGACACGAAATAAGTGTATTTAAAAGAAAAAAGCTCTCGAAAGGAGAAACATGTCTGCTATCTTCGCTAGCAGTTCCTGAAAGCTAGCACAGCCTTTAGAATTTCAATGCCGGCCCTTATCTGCGGCTTGTTAATTTAAAGAAACATTTGTCATTCCCTTTGGGTTTCAGAGGCAAATTGAAACTCCTTTATGGAAGGCATTCTGTGGCGGAAGTGATCACGAGAGATGAAAACGAGCTAGTTCTTTTTTTCCCCCCGGGCAATCAGAACCAGAGTCTGTAGTAAATGGGCTGGTATCTTCCCAAAGGGAAACACACCCAGTGAGGGGGACGGCCAGTCTCCCACGACATTCAGGTCAGATTTCTGAAATATGTTCTTAATTAAAGAATAATTGTGTGCTTAATTTTTGAAAAAATTTCTTTATTTAAACTCAAGTTAGTTAACGTACAGAATAGTATTGGTTTCAGGAATAGAACTCAGTGATTGATCTCTTATATATGACACCCAGCGCTCATCCCAACAAGTGCCCCCTTAATGCCCATCACTGATTTAACCCAACAACCCTCAGTTTGTTCTCTGTATTTAAGTCTCTTACGGTTTGTCTCCCTCTCTCTTCTTACCTTGTTTTCCTTCTCTTCCCTTATGTTCATCTGTTGTGTTCTCGCATATGAGCGAAATCATGATATTTGACTTTCTCTGACTTATTTCACTTAGCATAATACACTCTAGTTCCATCCGCATTGGTGCAAATGGCAAGATGTCGTTCTTTTTGATCTCCAGGTAGTATTCTACATTGTATATATATATACCACAGCTTCTCACATCTCCAAAGGCAAGGGAATCAAAAGCAAAAATGAACTTTTGGGATCTTATCAAGATAAAAAGCTTCTGCACTGCAAAGGAAACAGTCAACAAAACAAATAGGCAACTGATGGAATGGGAAAAGGTAATTGCAAATGGCATGCTGGATAAAGGGCTGGTATCCAAAATCAATAAGGAACTCACCAAACTCCACACCCGAAAAACAAATAATCCAGTGAAGAATTGGGCAGAAGACATGAATAGACACTTTTCCAAAGAAGACATCTAGATGGCCAACAGACACGTGAAATCATGCTTAATGTCACTCATCATCAGGGAAATACAAATCTAAACCCCACTGAGATACCACCTCATGCCGGTCAGAGTGGCTAAAATGAACAAATTAGGAGACTATAGATGCTGGCGAGGATGTGGAGAAATGGGAACCCTCTTACGCTGTTGCTGGGAAGGCAAACTGGTACAGCCGCTCTGGAAAACAGTGTGGAGGTTCCTCAAAAAATTAAAAATAGAACTACCCTATGACCCAGCAATAGCACTGCTAGGAATTTACCCAAGGGATACAGGAGTGCTGATGCATAGGGGCACATGTACCCCGATGTTTATAGCAGCACTTTCGACAATAGCCAAATCATGGAAAGAGACCAAGTGCCCATCAACTGACGAATGGATAAAGATGTGGTTTATATATACAATGGAATACTACTTGGCAATGAGAAAGAATGAAATCTGGCCATTTGCAGCAACGTGGATGGAACTGGAGGGTATTAGGCTAAGTGAAATAAGTCAGTCAGAGAAAGACAGATACCGTATGTTTTCACTCATATGTGGATCTTGAGAAACTCAACGGAAGACCTCGGGGGAAGGAACGGGGGGAAAAAGTCACAGAGAGGGAGAGAGGCAAACCATAAGAGACTCTTAAATACTGAGAGAGAACAAACTGAGGATGGATGGAGGGTGGGAGAGAGGGGAAAGTGGGTGATGGGCATTGAGGAGGGCACCTGTTGGGATGAGCACTGGATGTTGTATGGAAACCAATTTGACAATAAATTATATTAAAAAATGTAAACCACATCTTCTTTATCCATTTGTCAGTTGATGACATTTGGGCTCTTTCTATAATTTGGCTATCACATGCTTAATTTTCAAGTAACATGGAATGTATTAGAACAGGTGAAGTGTTAAGTATCTCCTCAATATATTACTTTAGAAAGGGAAGACTTTATATAGGAACCATGAAAAGAAAAACAAAACCTTTAACTTCAAACTGGAACTATTGTTCCTTATACAAAGGAGTTCCAGCCTTTTTCTTTCTTTTTTCCCATTAAGTTAGAACCTACATACAGTAAAATTCACCCTTTAAGCATTCAGGTCTTTAAAAAAATTTTTTTTGTAATGTTTATTTATTTTTGAGAGAGAGAGAGACACACACACACACTCACACAGAACATGAGCGAGGGAGGACGGAGACGGAGGGAGACACAGAATCTGAAGTAGGCTCCAGGCTCTGAGCTGTCTGCATAGAGCCTGACTTGGGGCTCAGACCCACGAACCATGAGATCGTGACCTGAGCTGAAGTCAGACGCTTGACCAACTGAGCCACCCAGGTGCCCCTTTAAACATTCAGTTCTATGACTACCACCATAGTCAAGGTATGGAACAGTTCATCACCTCCGTACTTTTCCTCATGCCCTTTTGTAGTCAACTCTACCTCTAGCCTCAGCCCTTGGCCGCCATTGGTCTGATTTCTGTCCTGACAGTTTTACTTTTCCATAATATCATATAAATGAGATCACACAATATGTGTGCTTCTTGTTCTTAACATAATGCTTTTGAAATTGAGCCACGCAGTGGTATGTATCCAGGGTTTGTTCCTTTTTATTCCTGCGTAGTATTCCATTCCTTGGATATACTATCGTTTGTTCCTTCACCAAGTGATGACATTTGGATTGTTTCCAGTTTTTGGTGATTCTTCAGAAAGCTGTCATAAATGTTCACATGGAGGTCTTTAAGCAGATACTCAATTTTCGTTTCAAGGAAATACCTAGGAGTGGGATTGCTGGGTCATGCAGGAAGTTCACTCATAGGAAACTGCCATGTTTTCCAGGATGGCTAGACCTTTGTGCATTCCATCGGCAGCCAGTTGAGAGTTTCAGTTGCTAACATCCTTATCGGTTTTTGCTATTGTGGGTGATTTAGATTTTAGCGGTTCTAATAGATGCGCATTGTTCTTATATTGTGGTTTTAATTTGCATTTTCCTAATGGTTAACGATTTTGAACATTTAAAAAATATACATTTGCCATCTATACTTCTTTGATGGGTACGAAGTTCTTTCTATATTTTAGGTACAAATCCTTGATTTGACATGCGGCTTGCAAATATTTTCTCCTAATCTGTGACTTGTCTTTTCATTTTCTTAACAGCGCCTTTCAAAGGGCCGTTTTTAAATGTTGATGAAGTCTAATTTATTGTTTCCTTTTGTGGTTTGTGCTTTTCTGTGTTCTAAGAAATCTTTGACCTAAGATCATGAAAATTTCCTTCTGTTTTCTCCTAGAATTATATTGTTTGAAGCTTACATTTGGGTCTCTGACCAAGTTTGAGATAGTATTTGTATGTGGTGCAGGGTATTGGTGATTTTTATTCACTTTTGGCATATAGATATCCAGTTGTTCCAGAAACATTTGTTGACAAGACTATCTCCACTGAATTATCTTGGCAATTTTGTTGAAATCATTTGACTATAATACGTGGGTCTATTTCTAGACTCTATTCTATTCCATTGACTTTTTTAAAAATTTATTTATTTATTTTGAGAGAAAGAGTGTGTGGGAGGGGCAGAGAGAGAGAGAGAGAGAATACCAAGCAGGTTCCATGCCGTCAGTGTGGACAGCACTTGTAAACCGTGAGATCATGACCTGAGCTGAAATTAAGAGTTGGACTCAACTGACCGAGCCACACAGGCGCCTCTCCATTGACTTTATAAATTTATCTTTTTGCCAATTCCACACTGTCTTGGTTACTATAGTTTCACAGTAAGACTTGAAATCAGGTTGTATGAGTTTTCTAAGTTTACCTGCTTGCCTGCCAAATAATCACACGTTGTTTCTCTGATATTCAAATTTAACTGGGAGTCTATATTTTTAATTTGTTAAATCTGGCAACCTTACCTTAAAGGCTTAATAATCCCTACTCCAATTCCCAGATTTCTTCTGAAGAGTACATCAATAGCACTTTAAATTCTTGCAGAATAATTATATAAGCAAATTTTATTAACTTGCATTAAAAAATATTAATTTTACTCATAGTTTTATGTCTTTATGGGCCCTTTTAAGAACAATTGTCAAACCGTGTCAAGGCATTAAAATCTGAAAACATAGTGAAAAAAGCCCATTGGAAAACTTACCTGATCTTCTTTCCACCCCTTCTACTAATCTCATGCTTCTGCACCTTCACGGTTTACGTTTTGGTGTGTAGTTTTACATAGAAGCATGCATGAAGCATATATAAATACTCATCTATACACGCAGCTGTAATGTATCGAAATAAAAGCACCCTATGCATCCTGTTCTGGGACTTTTTCTTCACCTATTTGAACAGCTTACTTTGAACATGTCTTAAAACAGAAAGCAAACCCATTCTTTTTGATGACTGAATAGTATTCCCTTGTGTGCTTGTGTGACTGCGTTTTAGTCCTTCCTGAAATACATTGTTTCCAGCTTTTCAATTATAAATAATGTTTCAGTGACTACGCGCACACACACACACGGTGACACGTGTTTGTGTATAAATGTCAAAAGTCATATACATTAAATATTCTAATATTGCTAAATTGCTATCCAAAAGGCTGGATAGTTTTGCATATTTACTAATAGTATATGGTATTTACCCACATTTTTGTCATTATGGGTTTTGACATAACTATTTTTCTTGTGTGTGTGTGTGAGTGTGTGTGTGTGTGTGTGTGTTACCCTGTAGACAAACATGGCATCTCATTGGTTCTCTGCAATTTAAAAATTACAAATGAGGGAGAACATTTCTTAAGAATTGCTTGTTCTTATTTTTGCCTAATTTTCCTTTGGGTTACCGTTTTTTCCCCCAACGATTTGCAATGGCTCTGTTACTGTTATCAAAGGACATTAACCCTTGTCCTTTCTGTTTAAACATCTTTTCCCTATTTAGCATTTTTCTTTTGACTCTGTTAATGCTCATTGTTTTGCTCTTTAGAAGCTTATAGTTTTTGATTCTTATTTAGCCACACTCATCAATGGCGTGGTTTGTTAATTTTAATTACAACTCTAATGTTTGATACCAATACTATACTACTATACTATACTACTATATTTCGAGAGTTACTGGATTTGAGCCAGGAGTTTGCTTTTGAAGAATTCCATTTTGGCCTAGGTTTGTATGGATAGGCTGATCCTGTTGTCTTTTAGAATGTACAATTAAATATAGCCCCAGCTGATGCCTTTTTAAAGAAGGGTTGCATGGATTTTCTAAATCATATTTAAATACTTTTATAATTTGTCTTGACTTTTTTTAAGCCTAAAACACTGCAGCCATTTTAAGATGATGATTCTTCTTCTCCTTCTCCTCCTCCTTCTTCTTTCTCGTCTCCTTCTTCTTTTTCTTCTTCTTCTTCTCCTTCTTTTTCTTCTTCTTCTTCTTCTCCTTCTCCGTCCCCTTCTCCTCCTCCTTCTCCTTCTCCTCCTTCTTCTTCTAAGACATATTCAGTGCATTGTTCCTTTAATAATTGGCATGGGTTCTTTAGTATTTTGTTAAACTCACCAAAGTAATTTAATGGTATTATGGGATAATAGAGTATTTCTTAAAAGTTCTTGATTGTGTAATGGTCTGATGACAAAAAGTGTTGTTCATCCAGGCTTAGGCAGAAAAAGGTTCATCTTAATATTCAGCAAAATGCAAATTTCCCCCCTGCTTTAATTTCCATATCATTTTTTAACATGTCCCCCCTGAGAACAACCTCATTTTCCTGACCAGGGATTTTTGTGGTCCTCTATCTTCATTTTCACTCTTTAAAATTGGCCATTGGTGTTTTTGGCTCTGCAAAAGGGAATTCTTTTATTTCTATAGAAAAGCCTCATAATGAGAAAATAATAGAGACAGAGAAATGAGAACTAATATTAGCATTTCTATGAGGCCTAAAATAAACTCTCAGTTGGAAAGAACTAAACTTAATGTTATTTTTGTCTTTCACATAGGGAGGGTAGGACAGTGGGGTAGAGTGGGAATGTGGGTTTCGTACTGACCAAAAGGGAGGCACTCTTTTTTTGTCGTTGTTATTTCCTGAGGAAAACAATTGTTATTATTATGTTTGACCTTCTTAGTGTTTAAAAATGCTGCTAAAAATGATGCTGAGCCTTTATAACGTTGCAGTTGTGTCTTTTATGAAGTTTCCCCTGCTTCCCTTACCTGCAAGGGTCTTTAGAGATGTTCTGTATGCTTAGAAGAGGTGTTTTTCAAGCAGAGTCTGTGGGAATTTAGGGGAAGGTTGAGAGCCTACTTTCCTACTCGTGTATGTTTGTGATTCCCTTGAAAACAGCCTCCTCAGTAAAGCTGGGTCTTCTTTCTCAGAACGGAGAGTCTTTCCTCGTCAGAGCTCACCAAGAGACCTGCTTCCGTCGTGGCTCCTCCAGACGACGGGTTGTTTGCCTCTTGACATCAACTCTTAACCCAAAACCTGGAAAGAAGCACGTCTTACTGGAGAGTTCTAGTGTTCTATTCTTAGGGCTCTGGCCACAGTGCATTGGGAAGAAACCTAATGCATAGAATGAACCCCGATGGATATGCGTATTGCAGTAGAGAGACAGTAAAGTCTTGGAATCTCCCATGGTTTCTCTTAATCCCAAGTGGCCTGAATTATGTTCCATCCCAGGTATATCCATGGGATCTGTGTTATCTTAATTTTTTTATTGAGGGACATTCGTGTAATATAAAAGAAACCATTTTAAGGTGAACAATTCTATGGCATTTTGTACATTCACAATGTACAATCAACAAGATGTGCAATCAACATCTCTGTCTAGTTCCAAAATATTTTTATCACCCAAAAGGAAATGCTCTACTTATTAAATAGTTGCTCCCATTCTTTCCTGCCCCCAGTGGCTGGCAACCACCTGTCTACATTCTGTCTCTATGAATTTACCCGTTCTTGATATTTCATGCAAGTAGAATAATATAATTTGTGACCTTTTGTGTGTGGCTTCTGTCACTTAGCATAATTTGAGATCATCCACATTATAGCATGTATCAGTAGCTCTTTCCTTTTTACGGTTCAGTAATATTCCACATATGTCATTTTATTTATCCATTCATCTGTTCATGGACATTTGGGTTGTTTCTACCTTTTGGCCATTGCAACTAATGCTGCTATGAACCCGCCTATATATGTAATTGTTCGAATACCTGTTTTCAACTCTTTGGGGTATATAACTAGGGACAGAATTGCTGGGTCACATGGAAATTCTATGTTTAACTTTTTGAGGAACCTCCATATGGATTTCCATTTGTATTATCTTCTTATACAGCCTGAGCCCCAAGATCCTCCCTGGGATGGTTACTTGCAGCTTCTATTTACAGGCCAGACTTACACCTTCTTGTTACTGACCCTGCCTGGGCACACAGCAAACCAGATGTTCATTCCTGGCCTGGTTTGTGACCCTAATTCCCTTTGACACTCTGCTTGCCCAACTCTGTGGTCGTTGCATGGAAGATCAGCCTCCTGTGGCCTGTCTCTGGAGTTCTGTTCTCCGGCTCAGCCCGAGCACTGCCCCTCCAGTCTACTGATTCATGCCTCAGTCTAGTTCCTATAGTCTGCTGAGCTCCTTTGGGAGAAATAGAGAGCTTTCTAGGGCACTTGAGCCACTATGAATAAGTGGCCTTAGATGTCATTGGTCCAATCGCCTCATTTCAGTGAGGAGGAAACTGAGGCCAGAAAGTTGGAAAAAATTATGCAAGGCCATCGGGTCATTAATGGCTGGATAGAGCTTGAGAAAGGGCTTTAACATCTGGCTGGGTGACCTTCAAGCCACCCTGTGCAGTCCCCTCTCCTAGGCCCAGGCACCCATCAGGCACTTTCAATATGTCACAAGAAGAAACAGAGCCTCTCCAGCGGTCATTGTGGGTTATAATATCATCTGAGCTACCTTGTTTGTTAAGGACCTAGCTGATGTGGGTTTATGTAGAGCACTTCTATTGTTAGTTTTAGTGAGTTCGGTGTAAATGAGTTCAAGTGGGCTGTGGGGAGGGATCTCCTGCATCCAATGATGAGCCGAAGCGGGGCTCCCTTGTTGCCTAGCAGCCATCCCCAGGAAACTTGATTCCTACAACCTGCACCCTGGTGAACCAGGGATGGAGATGGGCAGTGCACTGGGGAAAGGAGTGGGAATGGGACGTTTTGCAGGTTCCATATGGCTCCTAAGGCATAGCACTCCCCCTCTCCTCAATACGAAACAAATACAAGCAAAGCAACTTCAGAGAGATGGCAGTTCTGGCAATTCTGGGGAGTTTGTGGCCCCCAGAAGCTCATAAAACAATTGAATCCTCAGATCAAGAGTTCAGTGTGAACCTCTGCTTACCTCCAGTCCCTCAGTTCCCGTGACCTGGGGTCTTATAGGCCTGCCCTACTCACAGCCTGACACCAAAGTGCTATTTTTTTGCAGAAAACTGGGAGCAGAGAGGAGCTGGCATTCTTTGCTTTTCAGCACAAAGCTAACAATCTTGGGAACTCACCATTCCGCTGGCCATTTCCGAGCAATGATTAAAATGGTATTGGAGAAGATAATCAAGAGGACGTGACTGTGGGGTGACTCATGAGCTGAATCCAGGCAATCAAAGGCTCCTCGGTCCCTCCCTGTCCTTGGGACACACATCATGGCCACTGTTCCCTCCGTGGGAGCTGTTTTCAAGGATGCAGCCTTGAGGGAGTAAAGAGTTGAACCCAGTTAAGGCCTCTGTGTAACCTTGTAAGATTTGGCGGGTAGATACAGTGATCTACCACTCAAGACAAGCCTGGTATGTAAGCTCCCTTGCTTATTAAACCTGCCACCCACGTCTGGAGTGGCCTCTTTCTTTGGTCTCTCCTTGCCCTTTGTGTATGGACACCAGTTTCACTTTTCCCTCGAGAGGCTTCCAAGTTTTCAAACCAAAAAATGGCACCACATTTCATAGGCTTTTAGAAGTTGGAGGGATTCTAGAATTCATCTTGGCTGGCTCTCCAATTTTGCAGAAGAAAGCGAAAGTCAATGAGATGAATGTCAGAGTCAAGAGTGGAATATCCAGGGCTGTCTTCACCGAAGCATTTAAGCTCAGCATTCCCAAAACACCAAAAACAGTCTTCTGGGGATGGGCGTGGGTGGGGATTTACAATAAAAATGTTTCCCTGTGCATTCAGATTCAGATGAAATATCCAGTTACTTACATGTCTAACCATGAGTGAGGTTCCTTCCCTCATATTTTGTAATTATCACATTGTTTTGGAGGAGGCATTTTCTCTGTTTGATAGAGAAGTGGACAGAGGTTCTTGGTGATGTGCCCAAGCTTATTCAGCAGGTGGGTTGAGATTGGAGTCACCTGTCCTCAAATGCAGTGCTGTCTTCATATTATCACAGCTGTTTGCTCCTCCAGGTAACATATAAGAAAAATTCTTTATACCAGGTGCTGAGCACAGTTCTCCAATACATAATGCTTAGTTGAAGACTATGTGGAATGAATGGGAGTGGTGCAGTATTAACTGTAATCACGTCATTTCATTTTTTGGCAATTAAGAGCCACCTTAGATGTGCAGGACATTGTTTTGAGATGGACTCAGTGTAAAACTATTTTCATCTGGATCAAAAACAGTTTTTCTGCGTGGCTTAATACCTTTGCCCAATGCCATCAGAAATAACTATCAAAAGTATGATTTTATATTTCAACTTAAAGAAAAAACCTCTAAAGATAAAATTAGTTTTATTAAAATAGTTATTACCTTACATAATCACTTATAAAGTTCAGTAATTTGGTTAATGACAGCTAAAAACCAATGTAAGTACTGACTTTAAGATGGTTGTGATTTCTGTGTGTTTGCCTAAGTATGGACAGACCAGAAATTCAATGAAGTATTTGGGTTTTTAAGTAGAAATATAGTTACTTAAATGTAAATGCAGTAAACATTCTTTTTTTTTTTTTTAATTTTTTAACACTTATTTATTTTTGAGAGACATAGAGACAGAGTGTGAGCAGGGGAAGGGCAGAGAGAGAGGGAGATACAGAATCTGAAGCAGGCTCCAGGCTCTGAGCGATCAGCACAGAGCCCAACGCGGGGCTCGAACTCACAGACGATGAGATCATGACCTGAGCCGAAGTCGGCCGCCCAACCAACTGAGCCACCCAGGCGCCCCTAAATGTAGTAAACATTCTTACAAGGACTTGAGCGATTAAGTCGTATCTAATTTTGTTATCTTATGGATGGGAAAAATGAAGACCAGAGACTCGGTTTGAAGACCAGGCCAGATCAAAGGTTTTCCCCACTCTGTGTATTAATTAGAACTCTTTGGGTTGCAAGCAACAGAAATCTCAATTCAGATAGCTTAAGCAAGAAGGAAGTCTGTACATTCATATGACTGAAAAGTAGAGGCACAGAAATTTCAGGGGGCTGAACTAATATCACATGGGCCATGAGTCTCTCCACTTCCTCAGCCTCACTTTCCTGTCCTGGCTTTATTCTCACATTCCAGATAGTGACTCCTGGCAGCTCTGAGTGTACACCATCCTAACCGTCAGCAGCATTAAGGGAACAGAAAGCCTCTATTCTTTAGTTGCTCTAAGAAGTCCTGAGATTAGCTCAGTTTGGACAGACTTGAGTCATGTGTGCATGTCTAAACCAATCATTGTGACTAGGGGGTTGGATTCTGCTGATTGGCCAAAGCCTGGGTCATGTGCCCCAGCTAAACCACATGGATCAAGATTGGAAAGAGGTCTTTTCTTAAGGAAATACTTTTCTTAGAATGAGGGAAAAAAGCTATTGGAAATGAAGTCAACAGATTGCCAATATACCCCACTGCCTTTCTCTTTGTGTCTATTCATATTTGAATGGAATTTCACCAAAAATGAATTCCTCTGTCTGCTTCTTTGCAGTCACTGATCTATCTCACTGAGACTTCTTGGTGGGGCCCTTTTTATATTGGCTGTGTATAAATTTCATTGTCCATTTTAATCTCTATTGACTCATTTCTAGTGATGATATCTTATATTGGAGAGCATATCAGGATAAGTTAGTTTCAAAATATTGCAGTAGATATAATAGGCAGACACTAAATAATCTGTTTCTCTCTCTTTCTCACTCTCTCTCTCACACACACACATAGGTAAATTGAACTTCATCAAAATTAAAAACTTTCGTGCATCAAAGGATATTGTTAACAAAGTGAAAAGGCAAGCCACAGAATAAGAGAAATATTTTCAAATCATATATCTAATAAGAGACTGATATCCAGAATATATAAAGAACTCCTAAAATTCAATGACAAAAAAAGCCAACAACCAAATTAAAAAATGGGCAAAAGATTTTAATCGACATTTCTCCAAAGAAGATATACAAGTGGCTAATAAGCACATGAAAATGTGGTCAACATCACAAGTCATTAGGAAAATGCAAATCAAAACCACAGTGAGATGCCACTTCACATTTTAGTTACAAGAAATCCAAAATAGCAGGTGTTGGAGAAATTGGAGCCCTTGTGCTTTGCTGGTGGGAATGTAAAATGGTATATCTGCTGTGGAAAATGAATTGGAAATCCTCCCACCAAAATTAAACATAAAATTAATGTATAATCCAGTACTTCTACTTCTGAGTATATTCAAAAGAGGTGAAAGCAAGAAACTGGAACAGATGTTAGCACACTCATGTTCATAGCAGCGTTATTCACAATAGCCAAAAGTTAGAAGCAACTGAATTGCCTATTGATTCTTGAATCAATTAAGATCAAGCCTACATAAATATTAAATTGATGGATGTTTCTAGTAATTTGGTCAAATCATCTAAAATTTTAAATTTATTGAATAAATTATTCATAATCTCCTCCTGTGATTTTTATAGGATCTGTAGGATCTGTAGTGATGGCTCCAGTTTTGTTGTTGATATTAGTTATTTATGTTTTCTCTCTCGTATAGTCTTGCCAGGAGTTTATTGATTTTCTTAGTCTTGTCAAAAATTCTATCTCTTTTTTTACCTATTTTATGAATTGCTATTATCTTTATATTTTACTTTTTCAACTTTCATTGAATTTAATTGATTTTTTTTAATTTCTGGAGATGAATGCTCTAACTTCTTGATTTTTAAGTCTTTCTTCTTTTATAATATATATATATTTATGTCTATACCTTTCCCCTAGTCTTGGGTATAGCTATGTCACACAAGTTTTGGCATATATTATTTTCATTATCATTATTCAAATTTCTAATTTACTTTGTAATTTTTCTTTTGCCATAGATATTTAGATTTGATCATTTGGTTAACTTTTAAGAATTTTGAGATTTCCTAGTATAATTGATTTATAATTCCACCATTAATACTTTGTGCATTTGTATAGTTATTTTGTTCTGTAAAATTTTGCTATATATTTTGTGCATATAAATTCATAATTGTTGCGTTTTCCTAGTGAATTGAATATTTCACTCAATTTTATCATTTGAAATGTTTCTTTTTAGCTCTAGTAAGTTTTTTATTTTTTAAAATATATTTATTAATGTTTTACTTATTTTTGAAAGAGAGGGAGAGAACGAGCAGGGGAGTAGCAGAGAAAGAGAGAGGACAGAGGATCCAAAGCAGGGCCTGCACTGAGAGCAGAGAGACCAATGTGGGGGTTGAACTCATGAACCGTGAGATCATGACCTGAACTGAAGTCGACGCTTTAATGGACTGAGCCACCCAGGCGCCTTTGTGTTTTTTTCTTAAAGTTTACCATGTCTATTTTAACACAGACATATCAGCTTTCTTTTGATTAGTGTTTGCATAACATATCTTTTTAAAAATAGATTTATTTTTTATCTTTTTGCATTCATACATTTAAAGTGAGTCTCTTGTAAGTAGCATATATTTGGTTGTTGTTTTTTTTCTTATGTAGTTTGATGATATTTGTCATTTAATGGGGAAATTTGGTTCCTCTGTATTTAGTTACTGATATAATTGAGTTTATTTCTACCACTTATAACTTTGGCTCACTTTTATTGGTAAAGTGTTACCTCTGGAGGTCTTAGCCCCAAATGAGGAGGATTTGTCATATTAACCATTTAAAAAATGTTTTTAATGTTTATTTATTTTTGAGAGAGAGAGAGAGACAGAAGGTGATAGGGGAGAGGCAGAGAGAGAGGGAGACACAGAATCAGAAGCAGGCTCCAGGCTCTGAGCTGTCAGCACAGAGCCCAATGCAGGGCTCGAACCTACAAGCTGTGAGATCATTATTTGAGCCAAAGTCGGATGCTCAACTGACTGAGCCGCCCAGGCGTCCCACAGACTAACCATTTTTAGCAGGCCCCAAACTCCATTTTTTGTCCCCCTAATTCAGTGAGGTTGTCCTCATTCTCCTCAGTTTCTCAGCATTTTAACAATCTCTTTTGGAAAATTCAGATACTTCTGGAGGAAAAAGCCTTCCCAAGTGCTGAGTTCCTTTCTTGTTTTAGATCTTTCTCTGTAATTTTCACAACCTTGCTAATCATCCCTTACCGTCACCACCCACCCTGTGTCTTCAGAGGGCTTGAAACAGTGTTTTTCCAGCTTTTTAGTTGTTACCAGCAGGACCGTTGGTCTGAATAACCGGATCCAACTTTACAAGAAAGATAGGTCTAAGACTGATGTTTTTTTAAAAAAGTTATGAAACTTTTACTCACATAAAATCTAGTGTAATCCATTCATTCTTAATACCTGGTCATTGATAAGAGTAAACTTGACCTATTATGAGACCTAACGGATGGGAAAAGCAGAATTGCAGTCAGAAATGAAACGGTCATTCCAAGAGTTACAAACAGGCACACACACAAGCATAAATGGGAAGAGTATAAATCTGTTATTTTACTTATTCTTCCATGACACTTGTCAACTTCTACCTACTTTATGATTTACCTCTTTATTGGGTTCATTGTTCATAGTCTATCTCCCTACTGCTGGAACTGAACCTCCCTGAGGGCAGGAGTCTTAATTTTTTCACAGGTGTAATCCAAGCCCTCGGAACAGTGCCTGCATGATGGGTAAGAAATAACTTACTATTAACATTTGTTGAGTGAATGAATGAGTAGTTCTGGAAAGACAGAGCTGGAAGGGAGATTGGATTTACTCAGTTCACGCACTTTGACAATAAACATTTTATCAAATACTGGTCCCATCCAGACCCTGGCACTGGGCAAACCAGGATGAATGAGGTATATTCCCTCTGCACTGTTGTTAATAGGTAGATGGGGAAACAGACTCAGGGAGGTTTTGTCCAGCGCTACTCAGATTGAGAACCCAAAGTAGAAATCTGCAAGACATATTTTGCTTTATAGGAAAAGGGGGGGGATATCCTTCCCCCCCTCCATTGGTAGTTCTCAACTCTGACCACACACTAGGCAAGATCCAGGTGAGCAGTTGCCTGGGCCTTATGCTAGACCGATTACATCTGATTCTCTGGGTTGGTGTTTGAGCAGAATATTAACAAAGACTCCCCCCCCCCTCCCTGACCAATGCAGGTGATTCTAGCGGGTAGCTCTGACCCAGGACCTCTGGCCTGCTTTATTCGTCTAGGTCACACAACATCATTTTAAGTTATTTGGAATACCACTTTCTTTCTGCTTTCTTGGTTGAAAGCTTGGCTTGGTTTCTTTTGCTAGTATCGGTCTGCTCCAAGAAAAAGTAAGCCTTTCCTGAGGAGTGTAGAATGGTTATGGTGGGCAACCATCACATTTAAATTGGTAATTCTGTGTGATTTTCCTGTCTCTCACATTCATCCAGCCTCTGGGAGTCTATGTTAGCCCTCCAGTCCCCTCACTCATTGGACTCGGGGATTTGGATCTTGATTCTACGGCCTTAAAGAAGTTACTTAATATCTCTGGGCCTCATTGCTCTTGTCTCTAATAAAGTATATCTCTTCTAGTTGCTGGGCAGGCAACAACACTGCAGGGAATGCTTTGACCAGTCTTTTGCCATCTCCTTTCTGTCCACCAGGACTTTCTGTCTCTGCAGGGAAGAATTTCCCAAAGCTTTGGTGGTGGTTATTTTTTATTATAAATTTCCCTGTGCATTTTGTGCTAAAGGCTGTATGAAGCAGACTCGAGTATTTTCAGAATCATCTGATAAGGCATTTCTACAAGGCATCTACGGATGTTCTTTTCCTGGTTCTTTAGTCTGGGCCCCCTTATGAGCAATAAAAGAAAAGAAGTTTATTTTCACTCCTTTTGCTTTGCGGGGGTCGCTGGAATATACCAGTGGAGATGACTTTTGCTTGTGTCTATTACCCTCGTGTTGACTTCAAATGAGAATCATTATAGCGGAAAGTCGTTGTCCTCAAATCCTGAATGTGTGCTTTGTGGTTCGCTATTCCCATTGATGAGACCAGCTCTGGCATCTAATTGGTGAATTAAGATATGTCATAAGGGCCCATATTATAGTATAAACGAAGTATTTTATGAGGGCCGACATGACTTGTAATGATCTCTCTCAAGCTCACAGTTGGATCTATTGTTTCGTTGTGTCCAAAATTTCAATTTTTGTTGCTCGAGAGAAAGCAAGTTATTTTTTATGTTGCCTGAATCAGATTAGTTGGGTTTTGCCTGGTAATTCCCTTTTTGCATCATTTTCTATAGAATTTGACAAATGATTAATAAACATGACACATTCTTATCTTACATATATTTCTTTGGTGAATTACTGGAGTTAGTTGGCTGTACATCTGACTACTTAGTTGATAATCTGAGCATGGAAAAGAAACTTTAACATGGGGTTGATCACTTGGAAGATTTACCCGCAAACACCCTGAGACTACAGTGACCCACTGAGGGAAATAATTGCAGCTTTCAAATATAATTACTCAAAGTACACTTGCTAAGGGTTTTTCCGATTTAGGAATCCTGCATTTGAATGGAAGAATAAACTCTTAAGTCTTGGGCGGTATGCATGCCGGGAGAGTTCTAGATGGGGAACTAGGAGGCCGGGTGCTGTCATTAGCAGAACCTTGGGCAAATCGCCTAACCTTTCTGGGATTTAGTTACATCATCTCAGTGAAGGAAGATGGGGTTTCAGGTTCTGTGAGGTCCCTTTGAAAGCTGGGATCATTTCAGTGGTAGGAGCTCTGAAATGTGTCCCATGGAGCGAGAGAGGGCTGTTGGTGGTGTCTGCCCCATCCGTCTCCCCAGCCCTCTGGATTTGAGGCAGTTTGCATATGTGTGCATATGTTTTTAGAATGCAGGAAGCACCAAGGGATTTTCACACTGGTAGGTGGTGGCATTTCCTCTTTATCCAATTTGAGTTCAATGGGTCCGACATATTTTTTTCTGGCTTGCTACCCTGCCAGGTTCTGTCTCCAGGATTTTCTAGTATGCTGATGCGAATGCTGTCATCTTGCATCTTTTCCCTCAGTACACACTAAGGCTAAGATAAATTGTGTGAAGAAACACATTTTTAAATGGTTTTAAACTTTGCATATGTTTAAACGGGTTTCAAAAGGAGAAATACATCTAAACTTTTGTATTGTTAGAAGTCACGGCTCTGCCAAAGCCGCCTGCTCAGTGGCTTTGGTAGAAGCAAGGTAGGGATCAGCTAACTCTTTAGGTGGTGGAAAAAGACACCTTTCACCAGGGCCAAGGAGGGGAGGGGCGAGGCAAGGAAGAAGAGCAGGACTAGGGTGACACAGGTTAAAAGTGTACGTTAAACTTCGATTCTAGAACCTATTTTAAATATGTGCTCAGATGACACATGCTTTCCAGTATGTCCCAGGAACCAGTCTCATAGATTAAATACTCTCACATGCTATTAAAGATCATGGTCTCAGAAATATGATATTTCATTAAAGATTCATCAAGCTGCCTAGAGGGGCCAGGTCCTAAAGAGAATCAAGTCTGCCATCTAGTGGCATGTCTCACAAACTACAGACATCGACTCCCAGGAACCCAAAGATGGTTCCTAGAGGATCTGTCTGGCTGACACAACAACCCACATTTTGTTGGGACTCTTCTCTTCCTCTTCATAAGTTTCCATAATTTAATTGGAGGAGAGTGGCTCGTTCAACGTTGCCGAGGCTACAGAAATTCAAAGTCGAATGAATGCCATGAACCCGTCTGATGATTGCTTCAGAGAAGTCCAGGGTAAGTTGGAGGAAGTGCCAGTAGACATCCATAATCATTTGAGAAGTTTGGGTTTCGTGGTGACATGACCATGCCCGTGTGGACAGGATCCAACTTTTCTAGGAAGTTCCATTTGGTATTTGAGAGGAGCTTGCAACCCCCAGATTGTACTGTTCTGGTGAAATACGTTAGGGACAACTTAGTTAAGAAAGTTTGACGAGAGAGGAAAGGTTTTCAGCCAATGTGTTTGCTGATGTGAGTTTACCATGGCAGGAGACGGGCACAGATTCTGCATCCCAACTAACACTTGCCAAGCTCTGACTGGCCAATTTTCATTACCAGCCAGACTAAGAGGACAGAAAGAAAGGAAAGACACGTTGCCAGTTAAGATAAAGTTGACCAAGAATCCATCTGGAGATTGCAGTGGCCCGAAGCAGAGCCAGGGGTACAAATATTATGTGCAATTATTCTGTTAGCCTGTGACTAAACCTGGCAGCTACTGGTATTCGAATACCGTGACAGATTAAAATAACTTCAAATTGCATTAAAAATATATCCCTTCAAGTGAAATGGGCACTTGTGTCAATGTTGGATGTGAAAATTGGTTTACTTTTCTGGAAAGCAATTGGACTATATGGTTCAAGAACTTTTAAATCTTTTGACTCTGTAATGCCCCTTTTAGGAGATTTTCCTTTTAGGAAAATCCTTAAAGGATTTTAGGAGATTGTCCTTAAAAAGTTGTCGGCAATCTGGACAAACTTTTATCAACAGGCCTAGTTAGTATCATAACATTATTTACAATAGTCTCACATTGGAAAGCACTTGAATATCAAGTTAATAGGAAAATGTTTAAATAATGGCATAACTCTATAATAGAATTTTATATAGCCATTATAAAAGATATCATTAATCTTTCTTTTTAAATGTTTATTTATTTATTTTGAGAGAGAGAGAGAGAGAGAACCAGAGAGGGGGAGACAGAGGGAAAGAGAGAATCCCAAGCAGGCTCTGCACTGTTAGCACAGAGTCCAACTTGAGGTTCAATCCCAGGACCATGAGATCATGACCTGAGCCGAAATCAGGAGTCAGACGCTTAACTGACTGAGCCACCAGGGCACCCCTAAAAGATATCTTTATTTATTTTTGAAAAATTTTTTTGATGTTTGTTTATTTTTTGAGAGAGAGAGAGACAGAACGTGAGCAAGGGAGGGACAGAGTGAGAGGGAGACACAGAATCCGAAGCAGGCTCCAGGGTCTGAGCTGTCAGCAGAGAGCCTGACGCAGGGCTCAAACTCACTGACATTGAGATCATGACCTGAGCTGAAGCTTAACCGACAGAGCCACCCAGGCGCCCTCTTCAAAGATATCTTTGAAGACAACTTTATGCTTATGACGTTAGAGGAAAAGAACAGGACACAGGTCCATTACCCGCTCCAAAAAGATGAATTGAGCCAGGGCTGTAATCACAATTAGGTTAAGGTGCATAAAATAAAATCGGCAGGAAATAGACACTGTCTTTTGACAGAGTGGCATTAAAAACAACTGGACCCTATGCCTTTAAAGTATTTAAAAATTTGGAGTTTATTTGCAGCGTGTCTCTTCCTTTTATTGTGTTTCAAAGGGAGTTGATGATAAAATCCATGAAAGATGGCCCTTTCTGGCATGTTGGCATGATCAGAGTCACTCATTTGGATAAGGTAGTAAGGACATCCAGAAGGTCCTTATCCAGACTCTCAGGGAGAGGATATGGCCATTGACGGTCCCCAATCCCTTACCAGGGGTTTGTCATCTAGCCGAGTGTGTGCTTGGTGGAAGGTGAGAGAGGGCAGGCCAGAGCCTACGTTTCTTGGTAGGTAGATTAGGGGGGTCTGGTGGTTGCCGAACAAACACGGAGGGTGGGCCAAGCCAGGGTCAGGATGAAGAGGCAGTGTAGAATGTCGCAGGGCTTGCCTCTGTTGGTTTATTGGAAGTTCTGGCCTTTCTGTCTGCTCCTGGCTCCTGGGCCAGGTAGGTTGAGCTGACCCAGACTTAAGTCTTCCGTGAACTGTTCCAGGGGACCTCACCTGCATGTGCCCAGGTGGGGGTGTGGTAATGGTGGTGGAAGCTGGCTCAGAGCCTGGCTGGAGGGCCCCAGGCTGACCGGGTGCTGGTGAGATGAGTGGGATGGGCTGGGGCGGAAGGTGGTAGCTGTGCCGGATGAGTAATCAGCAGTAGCATCCCCACCAATAGGCCCTCCATTTTGCGGAGAGAGACAGTGTGGGTGCATTTTCCTGATAAAATGAGACCTTTGGAGGTCCCAGTACTTTTGGAATAGTCAATAATTCCGTAAGGACACAGATCCAGCACCCTCCCTCATCTCCCTCTGACCTCTGCCTACCGTGTGTGTCCCATTCTGGGAGGGGCTCACGACACAAACAGAAAGACTCTTTCCTGCCGCAGGCCCTTTGTACGTGAAGATTCCCCCAGAAATCTCCGCTTCCCTCGGCCCTGCCCATGGCTGGCTCCCCTGCCTCCTTCAGATACCCGTTAATTATTACCTGGAAAGAGTCCTCCATCGACCCCGTCACACTGATCTTAGCCTCCTGGTTGCTTCCTTCCCAGTTCTTGTCGTGGCTTATAATGTCACATTTGTTTACTTGTTTCCTGTCTCTCCACGTCCTGGAGAGCCCACGAGGATGGTGGCCATGTCTGCTAGGCTCCCAGTTGGTCACTCTGTGCTTGGGAGAGTGTGTGGCGTCCGGAACCGGTCAGAGAGCATTTGTGGAATGAGTCGGTCATGAACGAATGAAAGAAGAACACGCAACACGCACCCTGACTTTGACATTTGCGATCGCCGAAATGAACCGAAAGGCGTTCGTGGTGGAATGTCTGTTACTTGCTACATTCTCCGCACAAACCAGTTCGCCCTTTCCTCCTCGGTGAGGACGATAGTGATGGTGACCATGACTGCTAACGGTGGGCAAGTGCTACAAGGTGGGCACCGACCTTTGTAATTCACATGCATTGTTTTCAAGGGCTCTCATACGGAAGGAACCACCATACCCTGCCTTCGAAACATCCGTGTTAAATACTGTTCTCAGTGTTTCGTTCATGTTGACGAATTCCTAATCACCCCATTCAGTGATTGATTCCAACACCAAATTCAGGCTATGCTAGAAATAAAGATGGTGGCGGACACTATGAAGTACTCATTTGCATACTTGCATTTACGCAGAATAGGTTTAATAATTCTAAAACTTTTAAATAACTGTTGAATTGCAAAGAGCATTATTTTGCCAGTGGACCCTTTATCTTCCATTCTCTTCAAAGCTGTGTGTTGCTAAGCAACTGAAGACCACAGTCCTTTAAACTTATTGTGTTATTATACAACCACAGTCCCGGTAGATAGGAAAAAGTCAACAAAGATAAAAACGTGCCCCAGAATGATTATAATAATTCAGTGATTATCCCGACTGCATTCGAGAGAATCGCATTTGTTCCAAACCATACGCTCAGTCTCCTTATTTTTACTAGGTCATGAGCACAACTTTCATCTAAATTATCTTTAACTGTGGATTCTCATTATAATTCTTCAGGAAGTAAATTATTTTAAATTGGTTTCAGTTGGAAAATAGCCCGTGCTGCTTTGATTTGTGGTGAAGTAAGTAGGTCGTAATTGCGAAGGCCAGATTTGGTAGGGGTGTGTGTGTGTGTGTGTGTGTGTGTGTGTGTGTGTGTGTGTGTGTGTGTGTGTGTGTTTAACCACAGATTGTGGCCCAGGAGAACTGGGTTGGGGGCCGTTTGCCTGGAGTCGGGCAGGTTCCGGTGCAGCTTTGTCCCTCCCTGGACAACTTTGGGCAGCTTTCTTAGTGCCGTCAGCCTCCGTGTTCTCATCCATAAAACAGAGCAGCAGCAGCGTCTCCCTCGTAGGGGAAGTTTCCGTAATTGACTGTAGGAGAAAGATAGGATGTGGCCAGATGGTCTAAGCTTTCTGTGTTGTGATCGGTTTTTAAAAATTTCTTTCTAAGGACACTGGGGAGCTTTGGGAGCGTTTACAGAGGCCCCTTTTCTTTTCCTACATCCATCTCCACCCCCACTGATGAATGGAGGCTCACTCGGGTCCCGAGGCTCATTGACTATTGTTGTGGTCCTCTATGGGTGAGAAACACACTACCCCAAAATGTAGCCGAAGGAACAATCATTTTATTTATCTGCTTAAGAATCTGTAATCCAGGCAGGGCTCAAAGAGGCGCCGCTGCCCGGGACAGCGTGACTGAGCAGTGTGGCTTGCACGAAAGGCAAGTTGGTGCTGGCTCTCAGCTGGGAGCTCAGCAGGGGCTGTGGCCCAGGACCTCTGTTCCCTCCACGTGACGTCTCCATGCGGCCTGACGGGGCTTCCCGCAGCTCGCCCGAGTCAGGCTGTCTGGGTTTTTTGCGTGGGCAAAAGGTAGAAGCCTCCAGAACTTCTCTCTCTCTCTCTCTTTTATTTTTAATGTCAGCATTAATTCATTGATTCACTAATTGAAGTAATTAATTACTACAATCTATTTCATGTGTTTCTTTATTTTTCTTAAATAATTTTTTTAATGTTTATTATTTTTTGAGAGAGAGAGAAAGAGCACAGGTCAGGGAGGGGGAGAGAGAGCGAGACAGAGGATCTGAAACAGGCTCTGCGGTGACAACAGCGAGCCTGATGTGGGGCTTGAACTCACCAACCACAAGATCATGACCTGAGCTGAAGTCAGCCACTTAACCAACTGAGCCACCCAGGTGCCCTGCCTCCAAAGCTTCTTAAAGTCTAAACCCAGAATGGCCACAGTGTCACTTCTGCAACATGCTGTAGGTCAAGGCAGGCCAGAGCTCCGGTCTGGATTCAAGAAAGGGCTTGACCATGGAGGTTCAATTCCCAAAGGAACAATTTCTGAACACCAAAGGAACAGGTCCTGAACCAAACCATCCAGTGCATTAGTAGAGTTAGCTCCCCAGTCTCTGGGCATTATATCTCCATCCTTCCCCCAACACACACACACTGTGACAACTAAAAATCATGCTTACACATCACAGAGTGCCTCTGTTTGGGAATCGCTGGTCATGTATAGATGGGAAGGGTTGAAGATAGGCAGGGTGGTTGTAATCGGGGCTTAGCAGAGGTCCTGGCACACGGCGAGTGCCCATGCATGCTTGGATGTTCATCATCATCACCATCATCATCACCATCATCATCACCATTATCACCATCATCACCATCATCATCAAATCACCATCATCATCATAATCATTACCATCATCACCATATCAACATCACGATCAGCAACACCATCATTAGCATCACCATCATCATCACCATCATCACCATCATCACAATCATCATCACCATCATCACCATCATCACCATCATCATCACCATTATCACCATCATCACCATCATCACCATCATCATCACCATCATCACCATCATCACCATCATCACCATCATCACCATCATCATAATCATTACCATCATCATCATATCAGCATCACCATCAGCATCACCATTGTCAGCTTCACCATCATCATCATCATCACCATCACCATCACCATCATCACCATCATCATCATCAAAATCACCATCATCATCATAATCATTACCACCATCATCATATCAATATCACCATCAGCGTTACCATCATCAGCACGACCATCATCACCACCATCATCACCATCACCAACATCATCATCATCATCAGCAACATCACCATCATCATCACCATCATCATCACCATCATCACCATCATCATCACCATCATCATCACCATCATCACCATCATCACCATCATCACCATCATCATCACCGTCATCAGCATCATCATCACCATCATCAAGAATTTGGCTTTTGTGAACTGATCCTATAACCCAATTATTTTCCTTCCTTTCCTGTCCTTTTCTTTTTTCTTCAGGAAAATGTGCTCTGATTTCTAAACAACCCATTTAACAACATTTTAAAACACAACTAGGGGCGCCTGGGAGGCTGAGTTGGTTAAGCGGCCAACTTCGGCTCACATCATGATCACACAGTCTGTGAGTTCGAGCCCCGCATCGGGTTCTGTGCTGATGGCTCAGAGCCTGGAGCCTGCTTCAGATTCTGTATCTCCCTCTCTCTCTGCCCATCCCCTGCTCATACTCTGTCTCTATGTCTCTCAAAAATAAATAAACGTTAAAAAATTAAAAAAAAACACAGCTAATTTGCAAATTGAGGAAAATGTATGCTTCTTTACCTTGGACCCTCTTGACATTGATAATTTATGGATTTGATAATTTCTTGGTGAATGCTGGATAGCTATTAATGCTAAGTTCTCTAGAGAGGAGACAGCAAAGCATAGAGGGTAAGAATACTCACTTTGGAATTCAGGCTTCAGAATTACTAAGTTGCATGATTGTAGACAGATTACTGCTGAGCCTCAGTTTCCTTATCCATAAAATGGGGGTAACTATGGATCTGGCAGGGCGGTGTGAGGAGTAAAAAAATCATGTATAAAAACCACCAATGGGACCACCCAGCACATAGTAGGTATTCGGTTGATGGAGGTCTTGTCATCGGTCTAGGTCTTTTTGTTGTTGTTGTTGTCTGTTTACCTATGGTAACAGTCAAATCTCATGCTATTACATCTTACGCTTTAGATGTTAAATAATTAGCCACCAAACAAAACAAGTTTATTTTTAAAGTCTGCCTGGAAATTATTACTTATCTTTTCAGTCGTGTGGTTCAGTCTTCTGGAAGGCAGTAACATTTATAGCCACTCTCCCATCCTTGCTGAGAACCATGGCCTTGACCTTGTCTTGTGGTTGACTTTTGTTGTCATCACCCTCTCCTTCTTTCCTGATCTTCTCTATACTGCTTCATGGTTTTGACATGAAGTGATAGGTGTAACTTTTTAAGACACCATTTGCTTAGCTGGCCATAGCTGTGAGAAGTATTAAGAA
The DNA here is from genome assembly GCA_030068075.1 of Paguma larvata. NCBI lineage: Eukaryota > Metazoa > Chordata > Mammalia > Carnivora > Viverridae > Paguma > Paguma larvata. Next base: position 9,434,790 of record CM057825.1, read on the forward strand.
GTAGGGTTAGTGGAATCTTCATGAGTATTTTAATGACCTCAGGGAAATGTTTGACGAGGTAAGCAAACTTACAGACAAATGAAAGTCACCCTTAGTTGTAGTAATTAGGAAATATTGAGTTTTATGCTGAAGTTCTTGAGAGCTGAATAAATACTAACCAAATTTTAATTAGAAAATTCCACATATAAGATTTCTCAGGAAAATTCATTCTGAAGTCTGCTGAATTTTATACTGGGATTGGGGGAAAGATTGTAGGATAAGTTTATATACTACACTTGAAATATGTTCTCACCTGTTCAAATGTCATTTTGATTCTAAATGCAGTGGAGCCTTCAGCCGTGGCCTTTAGATTTGCAATTCTTGGAACGTTCTCCTCCCTTCTTTCATGCTATCTCCCACCCTTCTTCTTGCTTACGTGTTGAGTGACTTCTGTTTCCCTTTAATATGGTTTTCTCTGGAATATGTACGTAGCATCTGGCAATCTGTCGTGCCTGTTCTAATTTCTTGAGATGACATTTGCTAAACTTAAAAAATATATGTAATTAAATTTTCATAATTATAAACGTATTACGTGAGGCAGGATTTTGAGTGGAGGTGCGGTGTTCCTTAACCTGCTTCATGAACTCCACTGAACTTGAGTGAGGGTTTGGAGTAAGGATTCATACATTTTGAAAGAATAGTGCTTTCTGGAGAAGCCTGGTTGAAATCTTTTCCGTTTCCCTTGGATGGTGCTGTGTGGCTGCCCCAGGACTCAAACAACAGAGCTGTGTGACTACAGTACAAAATGTAGGGTTTACTTGAGAAATGACCAGACATGTTGGTGATGGCTTTTGGTGTCCTAGATTACTAGGAAGGAATTTACCATTTGAGGGAAACTATAAATCCTGTGTTCTATAGAATACTTGATTTTGTGAGTGTGAATTCTTTCCTCTAGGAGGGACTCCTTTTTCTAGAACCCGACTTAAAGTAATGCCTTGGTTGATAAAAAGTGGCCTTGCCCTATCATTTTACCCCTTACAGTAACTCGCTGTGTACGTGGGAGTCAATAGTTCTTGGTTTACTACTAATTACCAGGTGAATCCAGTCTACTATTTTGTTATTATGGTGTCAAAGATGGGATATTTGGGGTATATGACTTAGCGTTAGAACCTGGGGGTGGTCTATTGTTTCTCAAGCATTCTGAATCCTTGTCTAGGTCAGTTTCCTCTTATATATTAGCAGTTGTTATAATATATAGTATTATAGTATTATCAGTGGTTTTCTGAAAGGTGGATTGTTAAATTTTCAGGAATTTTGCAAGCCACCTGTCTTGTTGGTGACTTGAAACCAGCTAATGTGGGAATTAGCATCACAGAAATTAGCAGAGGCTTCAAATCGGAGGTCTTTTTTCTCAGAGAGCTGGTTGTGAAAGTTTTATCAGCACACCACTACATGTACCACTCCTTTGGAGACCCTGTCAGATTGTGCCTTAATATTTTCTTTAATTACTTTTTTAACCACCCCTGTCTTCTCTATACCCGCCCCCTGCCGAAGCTAGCCTCTCCATGAAGTCAGTCTTTGTCAATATATCCTTAGCTACTAACACATTGCCCTAGCACATAGTAGGCATTAAATTGATATTCATTGGTGGAACGTATGCGTGTCTTTTGGAGCTGTTCTCTGTTCTCTACACATTCTCCAAGTTGGACATTTGTTGGAGAGAGAACTTAGGTGACCATTACTTTCAAGAGAAATGATATTGGTAAGATCAGCTCTAAGAAAAGTGTAAATTGTGTCAAACAGTTTAAAAAATAAGTGAGTCCCCTGACTCTTTAATTTTGCAGCTACTACTAATACATGGTATTTCCTCAAAAGGCACTTGAGGCTTGCTTGTATGTCTTTGGTGGGGAGGTTGTAGGTGCCAGCCTGACATTGGCATTCCGCTGTTGGGACCAACTTACCAGCCCATCAGGTTCTGAACTTGTGTGATAGCTGCACTTCCGAGGAAGGATGGAATTGGCAACCACACGGGCATCTGGGGGTCATTGGTTCTTCTCTGGTTATTACTGATTTCCAGGTGCATCTCGTCTGCTACGCAGGAGCACAGGAATCACCAAGAAGAGTGAGATCCTTGGTCTATTTAGCACAGTGAGGGCCACAAGGGATGCACCATGGGAGGGAAGCTTTCTTCTGATGCAGTTTTATGGGTTAGGTCTTTCTGAGAAGCTATCCATGACTCAGTGGCATAGTAATGTGTCCAGACTCTTTCTGCACCCCTTTGTCTTCCATACCTGAGACCTTGTCTTGAGATGAGTAAGTTTCATACTGTTACTCTCTGTGGTCATTGTGCTTCCTTTCATTTGTCTTATAGTCGGGGTTGTAGAGGGTGCCCCCTTTATTTTACTGTTTTAGGATTTGGTGAATGAATCATAGTCATCACTTCATGATTGTGTAGGTTTGATAGGTTTGAATCAGATGCCTTCTGATTCTTTGCATTTGGGGGAGACCTAACTTTTGCAGCCTTTTCCCAAATGAGTCCTATTGCTTTCACTGCATGGAGTTATATGCAGTTGCACACCGTGACTCTCTGGAGTAGAAATGAATCACTCCCCCTCCCTTTTGTTTTTTTAAAAGTTTATTTATTTATTTTGAGAGAGAGAAAGAGAGAGGCAGTGAGAGAAGGAGAGAGAGAATCCCAAGCAGGCTCCACACTGTCAAGCTCAGAGCCATACACGGGGCTCAATCTTGGGAGATCATGACCTGAGCTGAGAGCAGAAGTCAGATGCTCAACCGACCGAGCCACCCAGGTGTGAACCATCTCATTTTTTTATGTGAGAGGGCCAGCTCTGCGTCTGAAGAATGATGTAATTGGCTTCAAGTGAAAGATGTTGAGACGGGGGTGGGGAGGGTGGGGGGGCACAGACTTATTTGTCATGTAATGAAGCTCAGTTGAGAGGACAGGTGGGCAAGCCCGTGCAGAAAAGTCAAAAGTGAACGTGGAGACCGAGTTGCAAACTGTTACCAGATACCAAATGGACCATTGGACGGACGGAATAAAGCATCAGTGGTTTCCGCACATCTTGCCATTTCCGAGGAGAGGAGCAACTGGCCAGTAAGGTCCTGTTGACGAAGTGTCTCTTATGCCTGTTTAATGGTCAGACTCTGCTAGGAGTGATGGCAAATGATTGTAATTCTGTTTCCAGTCTGAACAGAAAAAGGGGTGGCATAGGGTAGTAGAGAGAGAGGTTCCAAAGACGGGGTTTGCACAAGGGAGGTTGGAAATCTATGCAGTTCTCGTGTAATAGTATTTTCGAGTAAATATGTGTGTTTTTTTAAAAAAAGTTCATTTATTTATTTTGAGAGAGAGACAGGAAGCATGCACACAAGCAGGGAAGGGTAGAGAGAGAGGAGAGAGAGAACCCTCAGCAGGCTCCATGCAGCACAGAGCCCAACATGGGCTCATGAACCTTGAGATCATGACCTGAGCCAAGATCACATCAGACGCTTACCTGGCTGGGCCCCCCAGGCGCCCCGAATGTGTGTTTTAAAATGTTGTTCCATACATTTTATAACCACTCACCCCCCGCCCCTCCTCACATGCGTTACTATTTAGACAAAAGGTGCAGGTCGATTCTTGGGCTGTCTTGGAGAGAAACTATGGTTAAAGGTTATTTGGATCCTTGAATATTTTAGTAACTTTTCCCTCTCCTTTCTTCTCTGATATTCTTGGTCAGGAATAAGCGTTAGGCAGGTGTTCACCTGGTGGGCAGACAGGGACATAAGCGGTGTCTGTGGGACCGCTGTGGGGAGTGTGGGCAGGTGAGTATAAAGAAAGGAAGTTTCTCACATATGACAAAATGTTTCTAACGCTTGTGTGTGGTATCAGAGTGAAATCCTGAGAGGCTCTGTAGGGAGCTTTCCGGAGCCTGTTGGAACCCTCGCCTCCACTTGGGAACAAGCAGTGTGGTCTCCTGCTCAGTGGATCCATCTTGAGAGAGATTTAGATGCATTTTCATATCATTTCCCATCAAGCACTTACTTTATTTTATTTATTTTGATTTAAATCCAATATTGTGTAATAATGACTTCAGGAATAGAATTTAGTGATTCATCACTTAAATGTAACACCCAGTGCTCATCCCAACAAGTGCCCTCCTTGATACCCCTCGTCCATGCAGCCCATCCCCACACCCAACACCTTACCAACAACCCTCAGTTTGTTCTCTGTATTTAAGAGTCTCTTATGGTTTGTCTCCCTCTCTGTTTTTAATTATTTTTGCTTTTGTTCATCTTTTTTGTTTCTTAAATTCCACATATGAGTGAAATCATGTGATGCTGATATTTCTCTGACTGGCTTGTTTCACTTAGCATAATAACATTCTAGTTCCATCCATGTTGTTGCAAATGACAAGATTTCATTCTTTTGAATCGCCAAGTAATATTCCATTGTGTATATATACACACCACATCTTCTTTAACCATTTGTAAGTCGATGGACATTTGGGCTCTTTCCATACTTTGACTACTGATGATAGCGCTGCTATAAACGTTGGGGCGCATGTGCCCCTTCGAATCAGCACTCCTGTATCCTTTGGATAAATTTCTGGTAGTACCATTGCTGGGAGTAGGGTAGTTCTATTTTTAATTTTTTGAAGAACCTCCGTACTATTTTCCAGGATGGGTGGAAATGCACCAGTTTGCATTCCCACCAGCAGTGCAAGTGTTACTCTTTCTCCGCATCCTTACCAGCTTCTGTTGTTGCCTGAGTTGTTAATTTTAGCCATTCTGACAGGTTGTGAGATGGTATCTCATTGTGGTTTCGATTTGCATTTCCCTGATGATGAGTGATGTTGAGCATTGTTTCATGTGTGTGTTAGCCATCCGGACGTCTTCTTTAGAGAAGTGTCTATTCATATCTTTTGCCCATTTCTTCACTGGATTATTTGTTTTTTGGGCATTGAGTTTGATAAATTCTTTATAGATTTTGGATACTAACCCTTTATCTGATATGTCATTCGCAAATATCTTCTCCCATTCCATTGATTGCCTTTTATTTGTTGATTGTTTCCTTCACCATGCAGAAGCTTTTTATCTTGACAAGGTTCCCATCAAGCACTTTTAATGTCTTGCTAACTGTGTCTGTTGGTATCTTTCTGCCAATCACTTTCGCACCCAATGTCAATACAGAGCACTTGTGGGATATACTACTTGTAGGTGCTGATATACGTTGATATACTTTTCTTCTGGGGTTCAGAATTGCAGAGGAAATGGGGTCTGGGTCGGTGGTATGGAAGTGTCAACTCTGCATGTGATTGTGTAGGGGTGTTGGGTGAATCTGACATCTCCCGGCTGAAGGACGCTGGTCTGGCTTTCACAACACGCACATTGCTCATGAGCGTTTCCTGGCTTCCTCAGCCTCCGCTGCCAAATCTTCTCGATTGTGTCTACATGACTTCTCCAAATTTCCTTTAGCTGCAGGACACTGTTAAAATTCACTCACTCTGTATGCAGCTAATGTCTATACTAAACAACAGTTTTTATAAGGAAAGTTATAACGTACAATGACTTGGGGGTGTCCAGGTTCAATGGGGCTTTTCCGAAGAATTTGTGGTGTGTGGGTCTTCTCCTGCTGTCTGATATATTAGGATTATGTCAGAATCCCATGGAGACTTTGAAATCTCAGACCAATTAAATCTGAACCGTGGGGTAGGTCCGGACAGTCTAATGTGCAGCCACGACCCTGCCCCTGTGCTCAGGGATAGACCGACTGCAAGGTGGTCAACGATATTTTGCTTCTTAAATATTGGAACCAAATAAAAAACAAAATGAGAAACCTTCTGCATCGGCTTCCTAGGGCCGCCATAGAAAAATACCGCCAACCAGGTGGCTTAAAATACAGAAACAGTTCCGGACTCCAGAAGTCAGGAATCAAAGTGTTGGCAGGCTTGGTTCCTTTATGAAGGCAGTCTGGGTGAATTCCAGGTGTTTCCTCTAGCTTCTGGTGGTTCGCGGGGCAGCCTTTCACAATCCATGGCTTGTAGGTACATTACTACAATCCTCTGCCTTCACGTGGCATTCTCTCAGTGACTTTTCACGTGACCTTCCCTCTGTGCATGTTTGTTTCTGTGTCCTGGGTCTTTCCTCCTTTTATAAGGACACCGTTTGTATTGGATCGGGGCCTACTCTAGTGACTTCATATTAAGTCTATTCCCTCTGTAATGACCCTGTTTCCAAATAGGGTCTTCTTAGGTACTGGGGGTTCACAGTTAACATATATTTTGGGGAGAAAGAATTCATTCCCTAACATCTTCCCAGTTACAGTAACGTCAAGGCTAAAGGAACTATTGGAGCGTTTCCGTGATGCAGTAGATGGAATCCAGGAGTCACTGGGAAGGCTGTTGGGAAGGAAGGATGGAGTGACCACTTAACATGGGGTTTAAGGAAATAATTGGAGAAGAGGGAATGGCTGTCACCGTGTTGGATGACACCTGCCTCAAATCTAGTCATTGTCATGTGTGGCTTTTGTTGGATGGGGACTCCCGGCATGCCTGAGCTTTGACATATGCCATTTTGTGCACGAAGCTCAGCGTGAAGCAGTTTTAAACTCAATTCTCAGACTGACCTGAGAGTAAGAGTAAATACAGGTGCAGCTGAGGCTTGTCAGGGTCCCTAAGCTCCTTTCCTACGTACCACGAGCTGGGAAGGGGGACCACAGCCAGCGGTTAACTTAACCTTCAGACTGAAAATGAGAGTAAATCTTCCCAAGCCCACATAATATTAAAGTCACAGTTACAAAAAGTTTTTTTCATCTGCCAGGGACCAATCATGACGAGGTCACGGGCACCTAGTTATCACTTTAATCCTTCCAAACACTTTAGGATATTGATAGCATGAATGCGATGGTGGTGTTGCTTCTGAAAGCAAGAAAGTACATCTTTGTCTTTCCCCGGTGTATTGAAGATAATAACACTTTGAAACATCAGACTCTCTGGAACCTTTTGTTTAAATATTATAGCCAATGTAGATTTAAAAAAATCATCGTAATCACGTATCTACTGTATTTATGAAGCGAGTGGCTTTGCTCTTCAAAGTATAGTTTCCCCGAGCGGTGGGGTATTATATGTGGCTTCTATTCCCTCCTCTGTTCAGTTCTGATTTTCTGTGTTGTGTATAAAATGAGAGTCAAGGAGAGGTTTGGAACTTAAAAAAAACAAAGTCCTTGAAATCTGTTATAACGGCAGAGCTTGAACAGACACCCCCTAACTCAGAATCTCTTGTACCAGAAGGACTTAGTTCATATTATTTCAGGAAGACAGGAATGAAATGTGTTGTGTTGGGTGGAGATGCAAGTCCCTGTCTACCAGCCACGGAAGCTATTCCTGGCCTGGTGAGCCAGACGGAAATACCTCAGAGGTGAAAGAGACCCAGGAAGGGAAGCAACGCCAATAAAAGAAGTCCTCCCCGAGGGCAGAAGACCAACCAGATCAGGGGCTGACATTTCAAAGACAAGATTAGACAGATAAGATGGTGAAGCTGGAGAGAAGGTGGTAAGAGAGGCCTTCAAGAGGAAGAGAAGGAAGAAGAAACCCCAGCACCATGAAGCTCCCAGGAGGGACAGTAGGGAAGAGCAAGAATTCTGTAGGTCACACTGCGTGCGAAGTGGGCCAGCGCTGAGGTTTCAGTGGAAATCATGCTCCAAGAAGGGGGAAGTAAGTCTCACACCCCTGAATCAAAGAGCAGGTAGACCCAAAGGCTGTGAATTATTGTGAATATGGCGACCAGCACTGCTCTGGGGGTCAGGGGAATGTGTAACCCGCCTTTCCCTTTTATACAGCTTTGTAATCATTCATGAAATGGAGGGGGCAACACTTTCTCAGGAGGATTTCAAGTCCATTCTGGCAGCGACTTTTGCAAAAAAAAAAAAAAAGAAAAGAAAAAAGACCCAGTCTTGCCTGCGGCCCTAGCCCGGGATGCTCTGGCTGTGGACTGTGGACTTCCCCTGGTTCCTCGTTAATTACACACACAAAGGACTCAGGAATCCTTTTGGGACCATCCCGGAGGTTCTCCTTTGGAGATAAGTGTCTGTAGGTCCTGTGCAAAAACAGCTCTCATCCAACATTATTGTTTGGGGAAGAAGACTCTGTGGAGGCAGCCGAAAATGGGGAAGGGGTGGTGTCCGAAAAGAACAATCCATTGTCGGAGCAGACACGGCCATGTGAATGTAGGATCTGAAGTATTAGCATCACACCACTGGGCACGCATAACTATGTGGCTATTTCCCCCCGCTCCCCTCACTTAGCCTAATTAGGCTGTCATTCACTGAACGAATTTCAGGCATATTTTCAGGAGCACTTCATCCTCACCACAGCTGTTTGAAGTGGGTCGGTATACCCGTGGAAAGGACCGTGGCTCAGAACGGTGAGCACCCTGGCTGGGACCTCGCAGAGGGTGCATTTCAGTGGCGGGGCTGAGGCCCAGACCTCTGGAGAGCAGCTCCCCAACTCTCCCCACTCGCAGCTCAGCCCGGCTTCCACCAGCAACGCCACGGGTTGTGAGGCCGTCTGCGGGGTGGTAGCAGTGAGCGTGGGAAGTGGGGGGTTCACAGCAGTAGCAACCGTGCTGCTGGGAGGACCCGCAGTGTCCTTTGTGACTGTCCTGAGATGCCCCTGAGACCCCAGCAGGGCAGCCCTGGGAGTCATGCTCCTCAGACACCTGCTCCATGGCCCCCTCCTTGGGAGATGGAGTTCTCAGCTCACTGACACGCCTCCCCTCTCCCTGGGCGCAGGCCTGGAGGAGCTGGCTCTGGTTCCTGAGTCCGGCTATGCCTCTTCCCCCCGCCCCCCCATGCTGTAAGCGTGTAAAGAGGACAGGCAGATGGAGCCGTGGCCTGTTGGTCACCTCCTCTTTGAAGTGTGAGCTGAGGGGGCTCAGAGGGGGCTTGAGTGCCATTCCTTCAGCCAGAGAAGAAGATCGCTTGCCCGTGAGTAGCCTAGAGGGCCACACTGAGAAATCAGGAGAGCCTGTGTCTGCCGGGATCCACCTTCCTCCTTGCGTGGGGCCACCGGTAAGGCTGGCTGTCTTCTGGGCGGTAATGAGGTGTAAACACACAGCTCAGAAGAGCTTCCTGGCCACACACTGTTGGAACTGAACCCAAGCAAATGCAGGTTTGGGATGAGAGCCGGCTGTCCTTGGTGGTTCATGGGCATCGAGGGTGGCAGAGAGTGGGGACTGATGACAAGGAGGCAGGAAAGGGGTCCCCTTCAGCCCCTGCCGACCTCAGCTACAGCAGCCCAGAATGTCCCCCTCTCATTGGCCCTGTGAAGCCAAATGGCTCCTTCAACGGGCTTTTTGACTTGTCCTCACGGGAGGAAGGTGTGTTATGTTGTCCCTGGTGTGGCACGTGCTGTTCTCCACAGTGTAGTTTCAAAGTTAGGACTGTCAGCAGCGGTCCCTGGCTCCTCCTCCGCCATCACCGTGAGCACGAACACACGTGCCAACCCCTGTGTCAGCAACTCCGAGACGTGCTGCCTATGTTTTGAGTCATGTAACAGGATTAACACCTTCCAGAACAATGGATGCCGTTTATGGGCAGAAGGCTAATGCTGATGGCTTAGTGAATGTCCTTCGTTTCTTAGACAGCTTTCCTCCGGGCGCGCTGGTACCCTCGAGGTGGTGAGTGAAGACAGGAGTCACCATCTGCAATCTACTTTACCTTTGGTCTCAGCGTTTTGGAAACAGACATTCCTTCTGGTTTTTTGACACATGTCAGCCAAATACAACTCAATAGAGCAGGGGGTCCGTAAGCTCCGTGAAAGCAGGGACCCTGGGGGATTATCGTCACCGCCACCGAATCCAGCTAGCTCTGTCACTATTAAAGCTCATGGTTATTTGTGGATAAATTAATGGACAGTGACCTGATCAAGGCGTAATCTTCGTGAACGGTCCTCCAGGAGAGCAAAGCATGAAGACGGGAGATGGATTGGTGCTTCTTACTAGTTCGTAAGAGCAAGGGTTCTGGACCAGTCCAGGTTGCATCCAGAAACAGGTGACCTTATCCAGTTTGTGTAATTTGAGAAAAGTTAATAAAGGAACTATTTAAGTAGGTTCCCGCAGAAGTGGGCAGGCATAGAAAAAACCAGCCAGGGATGCTATACTATCCGCAGCTCCATTATCGGCACCGGTCTGAAGACTGAGGGGACAGAGGAGCTGGAGCTGTTTTTGGAAGCCAGAGACCAAGGAAAATGTGCTAGGGGACAGGAGCAGAAACCTTCGACGGAGGGATTCGGCTGGCCTGGGGTGACCTGCAGTGGGGCTCAGGGATGACAGAGGCTTTGCCTCACTCTGCTCCCTCCCTGTGGTCTCTGACCAGTGCACCCTGTTGGCCAAACCCACCTAGCGGCCAGAGCCAAGGGAGCTGGTGGGTGAGTCTGCCTGTGCCGGCCCCCAGCTTAGGGCAGGTGGGGGAGGATGGAGACAGTGCTCGCACAGTCGGTCAGTGCGTGCACGGCTCTCTTCTGTCCATGATGGATTCGAGCAGCTGCCACTTGGTGCCTCAGTCTCCTCTGGCATTGTGCGGCTGAGCACTGCCCCGGCATTCTGAGCCAAAGAGTGGTCAGTGACAGGTGTCACCAAAAGCCCCCTGCTCCTGAGGGCAGCATGGCACAGCTCCCAAAGCATGTGGCCATTGGGTGAAGGAAGAAGTAGCAAATCGTTGGTAGTTCTGTGAAAAGGTCTGTCCTCCCTCCCTTCATCCCTCTCTCTTTCTCTCTCCCTCCCTCCCTCCCTCCCTCTTTCTTCCTTCTTTCTTTCTTTCTTTCTTTCTTTCTTTCTTTCTTTCTTTCTTTCTTTCTTTCTTTCTTTCTTTCTTTCTTTCTTTCTTTCTTTCTTTCTCTCTCTCTCTCTCTCTCTCTTTCTTTCTTTCTTTTTTTCCTTTCTTTCTTTCTTAACTTCCTTTCTTCCTTCCTTTTTTTCTTTCTTTCTTTCTTTCAATTGGTCCTTCTGGGTTTTTTTTTTTAACTTTTTATTAGTTAACATACAGTGTAATGTTAGTTTCAACACTTCCACACGACACCTGGTACTCATCACGACAAGTGCACTCCTTAATCCCCATCACGTATTTCACCCATTCCCCCCACTAAAATATGTAAAGAAATTTTAAAACTCAACACTCCAAAACAAATAATCCAATTAAAAATTGGCCAGAAGACATGAACAAACATTTCTCCAAAGAAGACATCCAGATGGCTAAAAGACAGACACATGATAAGATGCTCAACACAACTCATCAGCAGGGAACTACAAATCAAAACTACAGCAAGAAAAGGTCTTTTCCAAGAGTGGCTGCAACAGTGTTTCCAGTCCCGTAGACTCTTCTAGAAAGTCACCACTGGTTCAATCTTAGTTCCCTCCCCTTAAACTTGCACAATCCTCGTGACTGCTTCTGTGAAGAGAACACTGTGGATGTGTCATGGTGTGACTTCTGAGGCTAGGTTAGAAGAGGTTGTACAACTTCCCTCTTTCAATCTCCCTCTCTCTCTCTCTCTGTTTCTCTGTGTTTGTCTCTCTCATTATGCCCCTCAGGGTCTTCAACTGGCACCTTGATTCCTCCAAGGCTGCCTCACTAGAGAGCCCACGTACAGATAGACAGAGATGCCCGAGGGCCAGCCGTCCTGGCCCCCAGTTCCTGGAATCCACCCCAGCAGCCGCAGACAGGACACTCAATGAGCCCCCGTATGATTTCAGCCCCGGCTGACCACCCCTTGGATGCCAAGTGGAGCAGAGGCTAGTTGTTCCTGCTGAGCCCTGCCCAAATTACAGATTTGTGGGCAAAACCAACCTTCTCATTACTTTAAGCCTCCAAGTTTGGCACGTGTTAGGCAGTGAGCACTAACGGAAGGGGTAGCCTACGATGCTGCTAATTGGAGTTCTGATTCCCTTTCCTCTTATCTAATGATACGTTTCTGCAAATTCGTCATACTCTTCTTCCACAACCCAGAGAACTTCAAAGTCTAATAACCACTGATGCTTTTGTAGCATTTCTATGTGCCAAGCACTGCACTCCGGGCTTTACCTCCGTTAATTCATATGAACACTCACAGCAACTTGAGGTCTCCTATTACTGCCCCCCCCCTTGAATAGCAAACAAGGGAGCTGATGTAGAGAAGAGGCGGTTATTTATTTATTATTATTTTTTTACACTTTATTTAAATCCAAGTGAGTTAACATATAGCGTAATAACGATTTCAGGTAGAATTTAGTGATTCATCACTTACATATAACATCCAGTGCCCATCCAAAAAGTGTCCTCCTTAATGCCCATCACCCATTTAGCCCATCTCCCACCTCTCCTCCAGCAACCCTGTTTGTTCTCTGTATTTAAAAGTCTCTTATGGGTTGTCTCCTTTTCTCTATTTATCGTATTTTTCCTTCCCTTCCCCTGTGCTCATCTGTTTTGTTTCTTAAATTCCACATATGAGTGAAATCATGTGATATTTATCTTTCTCTGCCTGACCTATTTCGCTTAGCATAATACATCCACGTTGTTGCAAATGGCAAGATTTCATTCTTTTTGATTGCTGAGTAGTATTCCATTGTACATACACACCACATCTTCTTTATCCGTTCTTCAGTCGATGGACATTTGGGCTCTTTCCATACTCTGGCTATTGTTGATAGCACTGCTATAAACATTGGGGTGCATGTGCCCTAGAAGAGGGTAGTTATTATCCACCCAGAGTGAACCTGGCAACTCGACCCCAGAGCCCATCTATTTCTCATCTGGGGAACTTTAAAAAGCAGAGTTCTCTGTGAAGCCTGGAGATGGTAGCCATTCATTCAGTGGGTATTTATGGGACGTCAGAAAATTTCAGACACTGTAATCACTGGTGGTGGGCATAGGGCAGTGAACAAAACAAACGAGATCCCTGCTCTCTGAGAGCTTGGATTGTAGTGCAGGGAAGACATGTGGCAAGTGACTAAACAAGAAAGTAGCAGAGTGGAAAGTGCTGTGTGAATAATTAAATGAAGCGATGACATGGAAGGTCCCTGGTTGGCCACATTGGACAGAAGTGAATTCTGAGAAGCCAGAGAGAGCAGCTCTGGAAAGATCACTCACAGAGGGAGGGAATAGCCTGGGGGACCTTGTGTGAGAACAAGCGTGGCGTATTCGAGTACTCAAAGGAAAGACAGTATGGCTGGAGCAGATTTGTACCTGCAGCCTATCAGTGAGTGATGGGTGTTGGGACAGCAGTGGAGGCCTCATCACTTATTGGTTATTGGTCAGCCCGAGCAAGCCCCAGCCTCACAGGAGGCTTCTCAGCAAGAACGGCGGGCACTGGATACAGGAGCTGTGGAAGCTGTCCTGCGTCTCATCCTTCTGTTAACACTTTTCGCGGACATTTATTTATTTTTTTTTTGTGATTATGAAAGGAACACGTGCTTATTCTTAAAACATTTGAAAATAGAGAAAAAGTATAAAACAGAAGAAAAAAGTCCCCCACAGGCGACCACGAGTTTTGCCCACCTTTTTACTGTATGTTGTTTTCATGGTTGAGATCAGCTGTGTGCTGTCTTCTACGGGAACCAGCAGCTACATATGATGATTCAAATTAATATTAAACGAGTTGTAAAAAACTAAAATAAAACTTTCGGTCCCTTAGTCACAAGAGCCACATTTCAAGTGCTCGATAGCCACACTGGCTGGTGGCTACCACACGGATAGGGCAGAACAGAATATTTCCATCATCACGGAAAGTCATCTTGGACAGTGAGGTGCTAGGCAGAATCCTACTTCTTCTGTGTGGTTATTTTGTTTTTTAACATTTATTTATTTTTGAGAGAGAGAGACAGAGTGTAAGTGAAGGAGGGGCAGAGAGAGAGGGAGACACAGAATCCCAACCAGGCTCCAGGCTCTGAGCTGTCAGCACAGAGCCCGATGTGGGGCTCGAACCCACGGACCATCAGATCGTGAACTGAGCTGTAGTCGGAGGCTCCACTGACTGAGCCACCCAGGCGCCCCTCACTTCTCTGTTTTTCAGTGTGTGTGTGTGTGTGTGTGTGTGTGTGTGTGTGTGTGTGTGTGTGTGTTTAGTGCATTTGTGTCCTACAAAGTCTCGACTTAACACAGAATTGATGTTGCCTGCTGTTTATTTAGGTATCAGTGGCCTGTACAGTGACATCAGCCTCTTTATTAGGTTCCAGTTCCTCGGAGAACCCTGTGGAAAATCCGTTTGCTCTTACAGTCAAGCTCATCGGATGTTTGCAATGCCCCAGACGTATTTTTTTTCCCAGGGGTGCAAACCAGCTCCTTCCCCGGACACTTTGTCACTTGGTCTAAGTGACTGGGATTCCTCTCACGGTGTCGCCACCTGCAGCCGCTGATAGTGTGAATCCCCAGTACGCAGGTGTACCCACGGACACACACAGGCCTCACGGACTTTGGCTTCGTAGGACACTTAGTGAGGGGTCCTCGCTGATAGACCTAAACTGGAGTCCACTCTCACTCTGCACGAGTGGCTATTCACAGTGCCAGCCAAACCCTGCGCCGTGCCCACGTATCCAACCTGGATTCTTTGAGTGACCTTGGTCTTGGCTGTCCATAAATAACCATGACTTCCTGATGCCTGGTGGGGGTTACTGCGACACCAATTTTGGAACTTGAATAGTTTCTGAACAAGGTGGGGTCTCCAGGGGCTCTTCCTTCACCTGGCTCTGGCTTAGAAGTTTTGAGTTGGAGGCAAACTGTCGAGGCAGCTGTTTGCAGCCCGAGCAAGGATTGGTGTACCTGTGATTGTAACCTTTCTGGCATGGGCGTCCTCCTTCCTTCTTTTTCTCTTCTTTCTCTCCTTCCTTTCTTATTTTTTTTTAATGTTTGTTTGTTTGTTTGTTTATTTATTTATGTAGAGAGCAAGCTGGAGAGGGGCAGAGAGAAGGAGAGAGAATCCCAAGCAGGCTCCGTGCTGCCAGCGCAGAGCCCAATGCGTAGCCCGAACTCATGAACCATGAGATCATGACCTGAGCCAAAACCAAGAGTCAGACGCTTAACTGACGGGGCCACCCAGGCACCCCCTCTCCTTCCTTCCTTATTACATTAAATTTTTATTTTCTATTTTTCTTATAACCTTAATATAGTCTTGTTAAGTCACATCGAACTGTCTCAGCTTTCACTTTAGCAGACAACACCCTTGTCAGAAAATGTATTGGGCGTAGTGACAGGCGTAGGGGACACAGCTCTTAAATGACTGTCAGTTACTGGGGGCACATGCTGGAGTAAATTCTGGGAACACAAAACCAAAGAAACTTAATAAAAAGAACATCAGCTCCCCAGGTACACGTGACCCTGGGCAGTTTATATAATAGTCATTAAAGATGTTGGTTTGTTCCCAATGACTTTTTGATTAAAATACTATGCTTGGCATTCCCAAAGGCAATGGCTTGTCAGAAACGCTCTGCGGCCTCATACGTTGCGCCCCTCCCCGCTTTTTCTGTGAGTCACTTTGCAGAGTGGCCAAACCAAAATGCTATTTTGGGCCTACGCCTTTCTGCATCTAGATGGAGAGTGCTGGACAATCCTTTCAACTCATTAGTTACCCCAGTGGGCATTTTGTCGCCAGTGAATACCGGCGGGCCCTCCGGGACGCTGCAGTCCTGCTGAAAAGAAATAGCGGACAGGAGCCATTATCTAGGCCACTTATGACAGAGTGCTTGTTTGAAGGATCCCGCCTGCTGAAATTTTCCACGTCTTTGATGTAGAAGAGAAGTCACGGGCAGCTGGGTACTTGTTTGAGCCTTTGACAGGATACAGAGCTATTTTCGAAACGGTCTTAGTTTCACCTTCAGGCTTTTCTTGAGGCTCACCTCCCCAAGGATAGCAGGTGGCCCTCTGTCAGGGCAGCTCTTACATTTTCCTGCCCAAAC
Organism: Paguma larvata; assembly: GCA_030068075.1. Classification (NCBI taxonomy): domain Eukaryota; kingdom Metazoa; phylum Chordata; class Mammalia; order Carnivora; family Viverridae; genus Paguma; species Paguma larvata. The sequence goes on from CM057825.1 coordinate 9,450,684, forward strand.
AAGACCTTTGTTGGCCTCGCCCTTGGAGGAATAGCTTTAGATTGGTTCCTTCCAGGTGCCTGCTGCTGGCCTCCATTTTGACTCATCGGACACATAGCTCCAGGCAGAACAACTGATATTAGAGGGAGCTATTCCTGTACCAAGTCATAGAAACACAAATTTCTGGACTGTATTTTTCTAGTTCCCAACAGAACTGTATTAATAGCATGAGGTGAATATTATGCCCTCAGTTTTTATAGAGGGTCACAGTAAGAAATGGCTTTGTACTTTGTGTATAACATTTGTTAAGGATATATTATCCATCATGTTAAGTGTCTAATATAATGATACATACGGCAGTTCCCTTTTTGTTCAGAGCTGGGGAAATTGGATCTCTACTGATGAATTTGTATGATTAAAGTCAGATAAAAACTACCTAATGTATCGTGTTTCACCTTGTGCCTCGGTTGCTATGAAGCTCAGAGTTATTTTTTTGGGTTCAATTGAAGAACCTTTAAGTTTAGTTTTTAAAAAACATGGTTCCCACTGTTCTTTTCTTATTTTTTATTATTTATTTTTTATTATTTGTGTCTTGGCTTTGAGTTACTGGTGAGATATTTTGGGGGGTTTGTTTTACTGCAGCCATACCTCTTTTTGGAAATGGGGATGGGAGAGATACCAGTGATTTGTTCTAGAGTTTCCCCAGTTGCTCATGATTTGTGATCACCATTAGTTATGGAGAGAAAAGGAAGTAAAGGAGGAGGAGTTTTGAGTGGGGAAGGGAAGAGGACACAGCATAATTAAAGGAAATTATGAACCACATACTTCAGGCGGTCATGAGGTAGACAGTCGGGCCATCATGGAGAGTAATGGGAAATGAGCTCGGAACCGCTGTGCTATGATGGGATAGGGTGGGGTCTGGGAGTCTGGGTTTAGAGACCAAGTCCATGTAGGACTAGGTGAGGTGGGCCCTGAGGAATTTAGGTTTTTGAATAGAGATTGGGTAAGAGGAAAGTCTGATGTAAAATATTTATCTGACCTGCACGATGGTTGGAGTTGAGGTAAGAATGGACAACTGAGCTAATAGGAGGTTGTTGAAATTTAGGACGCTTGATAAATACCTAAGTTTGCAGAGCTGGAGGAAGAAAGCCCTGAGCTATGGAGTTGAAAAAGAAAGACCCAGAGTGTTTTTGACTCTCATTCAACCATTTGTCACAGACGATCCCAGAGCTAACAGTGCCTGAAATTTCTATTAGACCTTATTTTAGTCCGACTTCGAATCCAGGTAGGCATTGCTTTGTAGAATATTTACACCCAACACTGAGGAGGGTGAAAATATTGAACACTGACATTTTGGTGTTCTTTGCTATTGGCTACACATGATTATGTATTTAAATATTTAAAACACTTACACTGCTGATTATATATCCCCTCAACACATTTTCTACTAGATGCTTTAGAGAATCTTTTAAAAAATGTTGGTGTTATTGGCCATCTTAAATCTCTGGTTTTGGTCGCTTGCCCGTTTCCTCAGTGATCGTGCAGCTGAGGGGCCGGCCAGCTCGGGCTGTTATCTGGCTCGAATATTAGTGGAGTTGGTGACCGACCCTTGGAACCCCAACTGGCTTTCTTGGAATCACCTGGCACAACACTTTCCTTGCTTTTGGATCCTTCTTTAATTAGTGTCTTAAATCTGGCAAGATTGGCTGCGTGGAATTCTTTTTCTTACCTTGCTGACTTTGCTGAGGATCTCCACCAGATGTGGCGATGGCTTCTTTCTTAGTTCTCGCAGGCTTTCAGAATCAAATCCTGCTTGGCATTAGCCTTGGCCATTAGTATCTCCTGCCAGAGAACTACCTGGTATTCATACTGCTCAATAACATGTGACCCGATAGACTGGTTCTTAGGAGCTACTTAAAGGGCCTGACCCGAATCTGACTAAATTAGTGATGTGACTCAAGGGAGGTTGTTGTACTACGTCTCCTGGTAAAGAATTCTAACATTTTCTCAGTGTAAGACATAGATACACACACGCATATACATGTGTATACGTCTATGTATATGTGTGTATATTTTTTGCACAGGCTCCAATTTTCTTTTTCATTTATTCAGAAAATTTAAATTATATATTGCTAGATGTTAAAGGGAAATCAAAACCAGCTCAACACATTATTCAGTACATGATGAGAAAGAATTCCTTAATGTCAAGAAGCTAGTGAGACAGAGTAAGAAACCAGGTGTTCTGACCCAGGTCCAGTGCCTCCTCATTGCCTCGATTGTATGGTGGCCTCAGGCCAGTGTGCTCTGAAAGTCCCTTTCCTCTTCCCAGGTTAAGGAGTACAGTAGTCTTTCCAGGGTACCTTGTTTTCACTTTGGATGCCAAGGTGTTTTGAAGGAAGACAGTGCAAAAGAGATGTATCACGGACTTTGTGATCAAATTCTAGTTCCTCAATTTCTCTGCTTAAAGTTGAATCATTTGACTTTCTTTGTGCTTTAGTTTGCTCCTCTGGGCTTTGGGGATGAGCATAACCAACTGGTCTCTTTGGTCAGTTTTTCCTATTGCTTCTAGAGTTGGGGCCTGACCCGGAGGACTCCCCTGCTGGCTTCACTTCTTGGCCTTACCATTCTGGATGCCTTGGACCATGCTTGCATCCTGCGTGTATGCAGATGGCCCTCAGTACAAACTATGTTTGTTTCAGCAATTTTTCTTTGCTGAAGTTGAGCACGTTGCTTGTTCAAAGTACACTTTAAGTGTAGACGGGAGGAAATCCTTATTCAATTTGGAGTAAATCAGCATTGAATAGAAATCTTTTCAGTTGAAGAAAAAGACAAATGCCCAAGATTTTACAAATCCTCTTGAAATCAATGCAAGCCCAGAACGGAAATGAGAACAGGATAATGAAGCAATTACTTGTACAACGCCAGTTAACTTCAAGGAGTTTTTGAATGTCAGATTCATCTGGAATATAGAGGGCAAAAATAGAAAGATATCTTCATGTAGTCCCAGAACTCTTGTAGGATCTCTTGCTAATTTGTTCTTTGAGGCTACCTAATAGTGGAAGTTGTGTTTCAAATAGGCCCCACTTATCAAGCCCCAAGGCCACCTGTGCTGCCCGTGGACCACACGACGGATCCGCTGTGGGGCTCAGGTAGCAGTGAATGGAGCCTGACCGTCACGTGTCACTGAAGAAAGGTCGCACACTTATCATCCTACTTCCTGTAGCGCGTAGGAGAAATTGAAAACCCAAGTGTATTCCCTAGTGGGCTAACACTCTCCTTAACTCTTAACTCTTCTCTACAATGAATGACTTATGACCCATTTCTGCTTAATCTGCTGGATGCCTTAGTAACGATGCTAGATGGCCATGTAAGATGTAAACAGAGGGCATTTCCGCTTTGCGTAATACACGCAAGCTTTCATCTTACTGGTATTACTTTTTAAATTTTAATATAAAAATGAGACTGAACACTGAAATGTCTCTTTGAGCAATGGATGCTTGATTTTGTACTCATTTAGGTTGTCTGCGCAGGGTCCAAGTATGTCAAATTATAATTCTCCCAGAGAGTGCAACAGGCAAGCCATTTTGTTTATTAAAATATTTTAAACATTTATTTACTTTTGAGAGACAGAGAGAGTCAGAGTGTGAGTGGGGGAGGGGCAGAGAGCGAGAGAGGCACAGAATCTGAAGCAGGCTCCAGGCTCTGAGCTGTCAGCACAGAGCCCCATGTGGGGCTTGTACCGTGAGATCATGACCTGAGCCGAAGCCGAACCGCTTAACCAACTGAGCCACCCAGGCGTCTTTTTGAGAGACAGAGAGAGACAGAGTGTGAGCAGGGGAAGGGCAGAGAGAGGGGGAGACACAGAGCACACCATTTTGTTTAGATAAATGATGACTTTGGTGTTGGTCCTGCACTCAGGAAGCAAATGCCATGATGGGTCACAGGATTGAATCGGGTAATGGAAAACAGTTGACTTTTGAATGATTTGAGAGTGTTTGCTTTTAGCATTATGCACAAACTCTTTTTTGATTGATTTGCAGCATTGAATGGTGCTTTAATTGGGAGGGAACTTGCTCTTACAAAATCCCAAATCTCTGTTACATTCTCCACAGTACTTTCTTTTTTAGTGGATCAAATAAAGAGCTAAGAATTAAACTGTTGGCGGGTTTTTCTTTTTGCAGTTTTCCTTGATCAAAGCTAAAAATTCTGATAGGAAAAACAGCACTTGAAGGTTGCTTTCAATCCAGTGTAGTTTTTCTCAGAAGGGTGTTAGAGCACAGAGTTCTAGAATTGAAGGGGATCTTATCAATTTTCTGGTCCAGGTCCCTCAAGCTATAAGCGAATAAACCACGGTTGGGAATAGACAGATCTGACCTGTTCAAGATCCCGGAGGTGGGGGTCAGCCACAGAGTCAGCCCAGCTTTCCTACCGTAGTTCAGTTCAGCATCAGTACATTGGTCTTCTTTATTTTTCTCCCTCTCTGATGGATCTACTTGATTTCACGGGTTCTTCACTTTGCCTCTTACTTAGCAGGTTTTAGAGCTTGGTTGTTTGAAGACAAGCTTGGTTTAACTCTGTTGACCTAACATGTCTGCATGGTCTGTTCTGAGGCCACAGAAATCTGTATTGACCTCGGCTCTTCAGGAGACTGGGTTGGTTCTAGATTATGAGGTAACCTTAGTTTGGAGGTAACCTTAGTTTTCTTCATTCCTAAGAGTCCATGTGTGTAGTGTGAGAGCTTGGCCTTTGGACCCAGGCCCCCTGCCGTCTACGTCTTGGCTCTGCCACTTGCTAGCTGGGTGACCTTGAAGTTGTTCTGTTTCTTTGCCCTTTGGTTTTCTCATCTGTAAAATGGGAGCAACCCCATTAGTCATTTATTATGTATAAAAACCCTTGGAACAGTGCCCGACAGATAATGAGTACCCGTTAGAGTTACTTATTGTTGTCTTTGGGTCTGCCTTTGTCTGGCAAAAAAAGTGTGCCCTCTTCTACAGCGCTGCTCTGGGTGGCAGTCAGTGAACTAAGTACAGCCTGCATCTCCACTGGGCCAAGTGGGCTTGGGTGTCTTTTTGCCGTGCTGACTCCGGAAGTCCTGCCCTAGTTCCTCCGACAACACGTGCTCTTTTTGAACTGATGACATTATCAATTTTCTTTGTCTACCTAGCACTTTGGGGGAGAGCATACTTCAGCAAAGTTGACACGAATCTGACTCAACTTAGTGCTAGGGGTGATTGCAAGTCTTTGGCTTTAACCACATGATGCCGAACCAAATATTAATTGAATTAGAAAAATCAGTCAAACAAACTATTTGAGTCATGGACAAGAACAGCTGGGGTTTTTCCATCTCTAGCTCTTGGTATTGACATTACGAGGATATAGCCATGGAACGCCATTTCTGTCTCAACTGTGAATCGTGAATCCTAACGTCCATAAGTCATGCAGTGGGATGGCGTTACCTCCATTTTTCTCGAAGGGGTCACTCTGGAATGACAGCATCTGAAGATTCCATGTAAACATTTAATTAAAGAGTGGGTTTGCACTCCTATCTTCTGTTAGTTGCTCTGATTTTAAGGTTATTTTTGGTAGGTTTGACTCTCTGCTGCTTTATAAATCAAATATTTGTTTTCTCAACATTTGCTTTCCTTTCACGATTGTCTTGCTTGTTTTTTTTTTTTATTTGAGAGAGAGAGAGACAGAGAGAGAGAAGGAGAGTAGGGGAGAGGGGCAGAGGGAGAGAGAGACAGAGAGAGAGTCCCAGGCAGGTTCCATGCTGAGCCTGATACCGGGCTCGATCCCGTGACCTTGGGATCATGATCTGAGCCGAAGAGTCAGACTCTCAGCCCGCTGAGCCACCCAGGCTTTCTTATGAAGTCTTCTCTTTAGTCTCTCTGATATTTTATGCTGGACTGAGGACCACGGTCCAGGTCATGTTTCTTGGGGAGGCCCATAAATAACGCATGGCCACTGAAAACCGGTGTTGTTTTCTGCTTTGTTATTTCATGATCCTGTGACTCTAAGGTTCAGCCCGTGATGACTCTCGGGCTCTACAGAAAACCTCCACACGTACTGTCCTGTTGCAGGGAACCCTGTACGGAATGATCAGGTTTTTGGGTTTTTTTCCCACGCTGCTGTACAGGAGATTTGAGGAGAAGCTTTCCATTTTGCATCTGGCTCTAAAATCTAGGGAACTATGGATTTATAGATATTTAGGAATCACCTTTATACCCTGGAACCACCTTTATAACCACCATGATGTCTTTGGCACGAATAAAGGACTTTTTTCATTCTTTCGAGAAGTAGACTGCAAGGCAATATTCTACATGCTTAGTATTCGTTGACAAACACAACAGATAAAAGTTCTTTCCCAGATAAGACTTCCATTTGGGCAGGGGGTGGAGTTTGGGGTGGTGAAGAGGTTGTGGGTTGGAGAAAAGTAACAAACAAACTAACTAGGGTTGCCAGAAGCACCTACAGGCTAGCGTGTGACTCGTTTTCTCTTAATTATTTTGTTTTATTGTTTAAAATAGGCTTCACCCTCAGCATGGAGCCCAACATGGGGCTTGAATTCACAACCCTGAAATCAAGACCTGAGCTCAGATCAAGAGTCAGACGCATAACTGACCGAGCCACCCAGATACCCCCTCATTTTCTCTTAATTTAAAATTTCATTATTTGGTATGGTCATCTTTCTCAGGCTGCAATCTTCAACAAACTCTGTACAGGCAGTTTTAGGACCTATCTTCCTCTTTGGGATTGAGTTTCTGGACATTGCTAAACCTAGGTATAGGGTTTTCTTAGGTCAAGACTAATAAAATAATAAATATATTCGATCTACAATAATAAAGAAAACTTACTAGATTTACCACCTTCAACTCCCATTCCCAGCTGAGTGGAGGATAGAACCAATCACCACATTTTAACTTTTTGCTAATTATCTCAGTGCATAGCTTCAGCTACGTGTGTGAGTTCCTCAGTGTCTCGATCACACGCAGCAGGTGCACTACAGATTAGGGTGACTCGCTCATTAACTTCGTTTTCGGCAGTTGGACCACTTCTCCACCAGGCTTGGGGAACAGAAGCTTAGAAAAATTTGGATGCATGAGAGAGATCAAATTGGTAGTCACTCAAGGAGCGCATTTATAGTCCATTAAAATAGGTCCCTTAAAAATGTCAGTTGTAAAAAAAAAAATGTCAGTTGTACTAAAAGATGGGTCAGAGCAAAGCCCTTTATTTGAGTTCTGTCTGTGTCTGTGCCACAGGTATAATAAATACAGTAAGATGCAAGTATAGTATAGTCGTTATATTAAGATAATATAACGGTATAAAACATGTTATGTTATATACATGATATGTAATATAGTGACACGTTATATAATATGTAATATATAGCTTAGACGGTAATGTATAATACAGGTTGCCCTAGTGCACAAAAACAAAATTCCAGCTCTGGAAGGATTGTAGAGATTCTTTTTTTTTTTTGGAGTTTATTTATTTATGTTAGAGAGAGCAGGAGTGTGCAAGCACGGGGTGTGCGGCAGACAGGGAGAAAGAGCATCCCAAGCAAGGTCTGCACTGTCAGCACAGAGCCCGACATGGGGCGCGATTTCACAGACTGTGAGGTCATGATCTGAGCCAAAAGCAAGAGTCGGACACAACTTGACTGAGCTACCCAGGTGCCCCAGGCCTGTGGAAATCCGTTACGTCAGCCATTTTGAATCTAAGATCTGTGGCTGCTTTTGAACATGATCGAGCTGATCATGAACGGCAGCGTTTCTGAAGAGCTGATCCGTAACTTACATCAGACTCTCAAAGCAGTTGTTTTTTTAAAAAATGCTCACTGGGGGGCGTGTTGAGGGCTCAGTCCATTAAGTGTCCGACTGTAGCTCAGGTCACCATCTCGAAGTTCGTGAGTTTGAGCCCCACGTCAGACTCTGTGCTGACAGCTCGGAGCCTGGAGCCTGCTTCGGGTTCTGTGTCTCCCTCTCTCTCTGCCCCTCCCCCACTTGTTCTTCCTCCCTCCCTCTCTCTCTCTCTCTCTCTCAAAATTAAGTAAAAATAAAACTATAAAAAATAATAAAAAAATAAAGAATGCTTTTTGAGACCAGATCTTGGTGGGAGAAAACTTGAGACTCAGAAACGTGCTGACTTGCTCAAGGTCACGCGGGTTTTGCAGCCCCAGCCCGGGACCTACAGTTCAGATCTTGTGACCGAACTACAAATGGGAAATATTTATATCACGGCGAGGTGAAATTAGGTCGGCTGTTTCTGTCCTATATAAATATCGAGCGCTCGCGAGCGTGATTTGTGACTGGATGGGAAGCTCTCCTTTTCGCAGAGCTTTTCGGAATCTTTTTCTGAAATTTTTAGTAATTTGTAGGTGTGACTCTAGTGAATGTCGAAAGGTATAAACTGACTGTTTAAAAAAAACCACGTTAATGGCTTAAAAATCTAGTTCCTCCCTGCAGCCCCGTTTCCAATGTTTACTAAAATGTCGTTTCAGAGACCTTGAAACCCCATCCTTGTCTTAGGACAAAGAAACACACTCTTGTTTGGCTTCGAAACTGCAGGGCGTCTCTGCAGCTGAGCTTTCTTCCTCAATGACGGCTGGTTCTGGGTGCCGCAGAATTCTCATAATGAGAGTGTCATTCCTATGTAGGTCACCTCATCCTTCAGGACAAGATTCAGATGTAGCGAAGCGATAAGTTAAAAAAAAAGTATCCCATTTCTTTCAATAGAAAGCTGGTTAATTTTGTAACCTCTTTTTTTTTTTTAAGGTTGACTTTTTAAGCCTTCCATTATAATCTTTTATTTTTAATGATGTGTTGTGTAAGTTGAACTACAAAAGTCATGTCCATTTTTTTTTCAACCTTCTGGCCTCAGAAGTTGGCCAGAATGTTTCTAATGGTTCCTAAATCTAGAAAGAAAGGGGGGTTGAGGAAAGATATTTTTCTGATTAGACTTTTGGTGTCTGGGAGCTGCTTCTTTTTTATAAATTTTTTTAGAAGTTTATTATTATTTTTTTTTTATTTTTGAGAGAGAGAGAGAGAGAGGTTGGGAGAGAACAGGAGGGGCAGAGAGAGGGAGAGACAGAATCCCAAGCAAGCTCCATGCCGTCATCACAGAGCCCGATGTGGGGCTTGAACTCATGAACCGTGAGATCACGACCTGAGCTGAAACCGAGAGTCAGACGCTTAACCGACTGAGCCACCAAGGTGCCCCTGGGCGCTGCTTCTTTGCATTGGTTATCATTCAGATTCAGGAGTAAAGTGCATTTATCCAAGGTCTTTCTGATGGACAGTTGGAAAATAAAATTGCCTCCCTAGGCCCCTCAAAAACAGGTACATTGTTAATACTTAATAGAGGCTTGCTAAATGGATGAGTTCATGTCGAATGAATGAGGTGTCTCCATTTTTAATTTGTACGATCACCGGAAGCACCATTCCAAGGGTTCAGGCAGGATGTTATTGTGGTGAGGTTCTGCGTGGGTCTCTCTGAGCCGAACAGGGATGCCGCTTCCGTCATGGTGTTTCCTGAAGGTTCCTCAGAAGGAAGGGCATGTTCATCAACACCTAAATCCAAGGATGCAGGTTGTATCCTCAACTAGAGCAAAAGGAGCCAATAGAGTCACTTGGCTGTACTTCCGGCTTCAGGCAAAGTAAAAACTTCTTCAGAAGACACCTGGATAAAATGTTAAGGTCCTACGGTCAGGCGGGAGATGAAAGTAGGGGAGTGTTTTGAAGAAAGTCAGATACGTTTATATCTGTAGCCCGTGTGCTTGGGAAGGCCAGGTGTGCCAGACAGTTAAGGTAACCTGAACATGCCTCCCCCAGCCATCAAGACAGAGATCTTTCTAGAACGTCAACAGATTGGCTGCTTGTTGGCTTCCATTTAATTTCAGTGTAATTCGCTGCTTCCCCATTTCCTCTTCTTGTCCTCAAATCACTGGCTTAGGAAAGTTTTAAATGCTTCTAAGGCCTATAAGGAGAAGCCAGTTTTTATCAATTCCCATGAAGTTCTCGTGAAATGCAGGTGTGATGGTTAATTTAATGTGTCAACTCGAGCAGGCTAAGGGATGCGCAGGTAGCTAGTAAAACATCGTTGGGGGGGGGTGTCTGTGAGGGTGTTTCCGGGAGAGATTAGCGTTAGAATTGGTGAACTGAGTGAAGAAGATGACCCTCATCCCATAGGCGTGCGTTATCTCTTGTGTCGAGGGCCCTAAAAGAACAAAAATACAGGAAAGGGGGACTGGCTGGTTTCGCCGAGTTGGGACATCTCACCTCTCCTGCCCTAGGACATCTGTGCTCTGGGTTCTTGGACCTTCGGACTTGGACCAGAACCTCTACCGCTGTACATACCCACTTTCCTACCTCTGCCCCATTCTCGGGCCTTTGGACCCAGACTTACCCTCTCGGATCTCTGGTTGTCTGGCCTTCAGACTCCGACGGAAGGACACCGTTGGCTTTCCTGGCTCTCTAGCTCGCAGATAGATGGCAGATCGTGGGACCGCTCAGCCTTCATAAGTGCAGAAGCCAATTCCCATCATAAATCTCCTCTTAGATACCTATGTATCTAACCTATCGGTTCTTTTTCTCTGGAGAACTCTTAACAGAGCAGGCCTGCCTCAGATGACAGAGTAGCAGGCCTGACACCAGCCCTGCACTCTTGAATTAGTTTCTCTCGGTGTCCAGACCCTCAAAGAAGTTCCTTCATTTCCGAGAGCTAGAATCCCTGCCTGGGGTAGAAAAGTCACACACAGGCCGGCCAGCACCTCTCTAAAGTTGGAGAATGAGTTCTCGAGGTCTTAGATACTGTTATCTTGTCACATAGGAGGTACTAAGCAAACATTTGGGGGCGCCTGGGTGGCTCAGTTGGTTAAGTGTCCAGCTTTGTTTTAGGTCAAGATCTCACGGCTCGTGAGTTCAAGCCCCGCATCGGGCTCTGTGCTGACAGCTCGGAGCCTGGAGCCTGCTTCAGATTCTGTGCCTCCCCCTCTCTCTGCCCCTCTCCTGCTTGTGCTGTATCTCTCTCTGTCTCTTGAAAATAAATAAACATTAAAAAAATGTTTTTAAATTAATCCTGACTATTATTAGCTAAGCGTGATAAAACATCATCAGGATAATATCTTAGGAGCATGAGGACTTTCATTTTGTTACTTACATCATGTAAGGCTGAAATTGACAAATCGTTGCCTTCATGTTTTTCAAAAAGCAAACGGATTGCAGTTTCATAGCCGCAGGACATCAAAATATCTGAAAAACACATTTGCTGAAATCATACTCCTCCTGGGAGAATTAATGAGTTACGAGCTTAGGTGTGATAGTGAGGATGAAGTTGATAATTTTAAGTATTATAAATAGAAGTGTGGCTCTCAAGACACTGGTGTGACTTTAATTATTGACAAGAAGTTAACCGAGGAGAACAGGATCAAAGATTTAGATGTCATTAGGAGCGAGCTTTTCTCTTACTCATTCTCAAATCTCCATCCCTCACACTGAGTTGGCACTGAGGTGGAGCTCGGGCCCTGCTTGGTTGTAAGGAACGGTGCTCGCCGTTTGTCCGCCTGCAGCGCGTCCTTTCACAGGGATGATCTTACTTGTTCCCAGCAACACTGTGAGGTAGGCACTGTTTTTACTACCTACCTTTTTAGGGATGATGTCGAGGCACAGAGAGGTTAAGAAACACGTCCAAGGTCACACAGCAAGTAACTGACAGACTATGGATTCAGCCCAGGTCTCTTTAATTCAGAAGCTTCTGCTTCCAGCCAGTAAGATACCCGCTTCCCACCAGACCACGGGCCATACATAGTTAATCCAGACACAGGATGACTTTCCACGATTACTTCTTTAAATGGCCAAGGTGCCTGTGTTAGTTTCCTAGGGCTGCAGTAACAAATCACCTGAAACTTGGTGGCTTAAAATAATAGAAATGTTTTCTCTTGCAGTTCTGAATGCCGGAAGTCAGAAAGCAAGGTGTAGACAGGGCCGCTCTTCCTCCAAACCCTCCCAAGCACAGTCCTTTCTTTGCCTTTCCCAGTTTCTGGTGGTTCTCAGTGTTCCTTCCTTGTGGGTCTTCATGCGGCCTTTCCTGTGCCTCCGTGTCTGTCTCCCTTCCCTGCCTTGCCCTGTCCTGCCCTTCCCTCCCCTTCTCTCCCTTCCCCTCCCCTCCCCTCCCCTCCCCTTTCCTCGACTTGACTTGACTTGTCATTGGATTTAGGACTCATCTTAATCCAGATTATATCTTCTTCAGATCCTTAATTAATTTATTTTAAAAAATGTTTATTTCTTTATTTTTGAGAGAGAGAGAGAGAGAGGGAGAGTACAAGTGGGGGAGGGACAGAGAGATAGGGAGAGAGAACATTCCAAGTAGGCTCTGGAATGTCAGCACAGTGCCCAACGTGGGGCTCGAACCCACGAACCACGAGATCATGACCTGAGTGGAAATCAAGAGTTGGATGCTTCACCGACTGAGCCCCCTGGGTGTTACCTCTCCAGATTCTTTCTTTAATTACATTTGCAAACAGCTTTTTTTTTTTTTCCAAATAAGGTCACAGTTTATAGGTTCTGGGGTACAGACTTGGACCTCATTGGGGGGGCACCCTTCAATTCACTACCGTACACTTCTTAGTCCTTTTCATATACCCCAAATTAAACCAAGGTTGTTTTTTTTTTTTTTAAGGAAAAAAATGCTCACCAAATGTGCTATTTGCTGTGAATGATATATTGTTTTATTCATTTAGACCTTCTGCCTCCTATTTTCCTCTGCACCTCTGGTTGTGAGACTTGCAAAGACCTCATGAAGCTTTTCTTTCCCTGGATCTGATGGTGTTTGAATGGCTATGCCTGCCCTCCCCCCATGACATTCTTTTAAGATGCGTTTCTGGGTCTAGTTATTGACGTGTTATTTCCTATCTTTACTAGTCCCTCCTTTGATTTCATTTGTCTCGCTTCCTTTTAAATGTTTAACTTAAAATTTGTGTTATTTATTTGTATATTTGGTTCCCTTCTTCCTGATTATTCTTGATTATGCTGGGCTTTAATGTTTGAGTAAAGATACTGTGCCGCTTTGAAGGTTTTGATGGTGATAACGAGTCCACCTCACAGTTCACGGGTGCCGTAGCGCGAGGAGGACGTTTCCTGGGATTTGGGCAATGTTTTAAAAACTAGGTCAGTAAATTTTTCATTCTCCCGGATTTATCTCAGTACCAGTATCTGAAAGATGTTAATTGTCAGATGCTATTTTCACGATGCTTCTGCTATTTTTTTTTTTAGGTAGGCTTTTTTTTTTTTTTTTTTCCTTGTAGCATTTGAGACCACAAAGCCAAAACTTCTCACTTGTGAAAAGTGACATGCTGGTATTTTTGTGAATGTGACCTCAGGCTCTCTTTCAAGTGACTTCCCAGGATATTCTGACTTGACCTTGAAAATGTTAAATATGTCAAGTTGATGGTAGTTTCCATAGCTAAGAATTACTTGATCTCGTTGTAGGGACTGGGTCTTCTATTCCAATCCCAGATCCGAGCCTTCTCTGACACGTAAGCTAGGCAGTACTCGAGAATCCGATAGTCGCTGGAATTTAGGGCTCTCTCAGGCAGAGGTTCACCTGCCACAACCTCTGGTAATTAACCAGACAGGATGCACCCTAGGGATGAGATTTCCCAAATTGCTGCTTTTCCCCTTAGGTATTACGACCTTCGACCTTCGTAATAAATGCATATTGAAACAAGACCAAACCTCTCCCACGCCCTTTGCCTGAACCTCCCTCCAAATATGGATTTAAGACCACCGAAGCTTCCTTGTGACTTCCGTAATTTTCTTTGGCATTTTGCCACATGGCTAATTGTGCACCAAGGGTTTCAATGTTAGCCTCCGGATCTTCCTGTGTTGTGTACTTCCGCTTCGGATAACCAGATGGTGTGAAGCGTATGTGTGACTGTGAATGTTAAGACATGGCATGAAAAGGGGGGAAAAATCGCAGTCTTAGATGGATTTGTGGAAACTTAATAGCAGCTGGTCTTATCCCCTCATCTCCTCTTGCTGATGGGGGTGGGGTTCACTAGGTAATTTAATGTAAAATGAGCCTCAATTAATATTTTTTTGTCCATTCGAACTGCTCAGATAGAGCAGGAAAGGAGCAGAAATCTGGGGGATGGGCAGGGAGCTGTTGGAGGCGGGGCAGTGCCCACAGTTGTCCAGAATCTAGCTATGGCTCGGTTCATAGATTTGCAGAAAGAAAACACGGTGAGGAAGAAAAGATACCCGCCACCCACAGAGAAAAATAACTGGAGACTGGAGAATGTATTTACTTTTTATTTTTATGGCAAGTGGCTAAGGAGAAGCAGTGAGCTTTCAGCTGGCCAGTAGTTCTCGACTCCACTAAAACAAAAAACGGATTTGCTTCCATGGATGATTCTGGGAGCCCCAGAGGGCTAACGCCTTCACCACTGCTCTTCTTAGGAGATGCATCAGCCCCCGGCTCTGCATCTCCGGCGGGATTGGGCGCTGCCTCCCAAAGCCAGAGTGGCAGGTAAGATTTTCTCTGCAGACCTCTGACCCAGGCTCTAAGTGCTTCTGGGTGCTGTGTTACACACGGAAAGAAACCTTGCGTGTGCTGCAGAGTGTAATGGGAAAAACCACAGAAGCTAATGGAAAGGCTCACTGCCATGCCCACTGAAAGGCAAGTCCAAATTAGCATGCTGCCAGCGAGTGGATAGATCAGAGTTCTAACAAATTCCAGGGAGAAGAAAGATCCTGTGTTACCAATTGAGCTAATCATCCCCGACCCCGCTCATTAACATACTACCCTTGCTGCCGCCTCTTTGTGCTCCCTTTGCACGCCTGAACGGCTTCCAGCGGCTCTTTTCCATCTGCTGAAACAAACAATAGCCTTTGTAACCAATGGGAAAAAGTAGCAGCAGGTGAAGAACTATTTTTAGGCTGCGCTGAAAGCTCAACATTGATTACCGTATCTTCACACCTACAACACACAGGAGGCCCGGCTGGAAAAGAATCGATTTTTCCCTCGCCTCTGAGCTCATGGTGTCTGCTGTCTTTTCACACGCTGCTTCCTGCCTGATACTGTTTTCTGTCACTGGAGATGCTGGAGGGACAGGGGTCAGGTCACCTCTTCTATGCTCACCTCCTCACATTCGATAATAATTACTGCCCTTCTTCTCTCCCACCTGTCTCTTTCACATAATATGGAAGAGATTTGTGTACCGGGCCATGGTTCATTGCCACCCGTGATGTCCCGATATGAGCATCTAGTGTGCTGGCTGTTTCATACTGAGGATAATGTGTAAGTTGTTTTTACATGCTATCTCATTTAGCCTGCAGAATGAATCTGCAAGGTGGTGGGCTCATCCTTTCACGGGTAAAGATGAGAGAAGGAGAGGCAGAGAAGCCTGATCAGCCCACCTCCCCAATCATGGCAGAACTTGGGTCTGAACCCAGGTTTTCTTGACTCGAGACCTCGTGTTCCACTCACTTTTCTGCTGCCTTTTTTCACGGATTTAATTTTAAACCGTTCTCGACCGCAGGGGGCAGGACTCCGTTTTTCTTTTGATGTTTCTTCTAGCTCTTTGATTCTATCATTGAGTCAGTCACCTTGAGTACGGTTTTCTTTTTTCTTTTCTTTTTTTTGAAATGCTACAGTAATGACCGGTAATTGCTAGGATGTCAGACGCCTGTCATTTTCTTTTTCTAATTGAGACAAATACTTTATGTCCCCCCACTGATTTCCTGTGGATCACCGGGGTGCCTGATTTAATTGCCCCCACCGCTCTGTGGCTATAATGCTGAATCTTAAAAGCATCGTAATTGTTGGCACTTGGATGCTTGGATTGTTCTGTTTGGGACTGTGCTAACCTTCATGCTGCTCTTGGTCCAGCCTCCCTTTCGTTGCATGTTCCTTCCTCATGATCCCTTTTGAAACTCAGGGAGTTACTCTGAGATGTCACCTACGGAAGGGTCCTTGAGGTCTCTTGGCTAATAGTGTGCTAATTCGTTGTTTGGGAATAAAAGAACTCTCTGTTTGTATCCTGTTAAAAATGTGGTACCTTTTCTCCTCATTTGCCCCATGCCGAGTTGCCTAAACCAGACCCAAGAGAGCAGCCCAGGGGGAGACTCTCAGCAGAACAGGCTAACGCCTGGCCAAGTCCTTCTCCACCCCCTGGTTCCTTTTCCTTCTCTAAGATTCAGATAATATCTTGAGATCCTGCAGAGGGGAAAAAAAAAGAGAGTGATTCCAGGGTGTGATCTGTGGAGAAGACACTCAGATGTTGTCTGAGAACCGAAGGAAAACACAGATTAAGACTCGACTCCCGTTATCTGTTCGCAGGTCATCCACAAATGTGTTTCTGCCAATAAGAGTCTTTCAGTGGCAAGCAACCCATGGGCTCCTGTTAAATTTAAACAAAAAAAAAAAATTGATTGGGACCTTCAGGGCAGCTCACAGAATTGAAGATGAAGCCTAGCAACCAACCTTGGGCAGAAGGGGCGCCAGGGTGGGTGTGGGAGCAGGAGAACTGTCCTTACTGGAGCCACCCTGGGGACAATTCAGCCTCTGTCCTCCAGTCGCCTGGGAGAGGCAGAATGGCCGGCTGTGTCATAGGCTGACCTTTGGGGCCAGGTTGACAGTTCCCCTAAGCCCTCCCAAGGGAACTCTGGGGGCTCATTCCAGACGAAAGGCATATGGAAGAGAGGAAAGCAAAACCAGCATGTGTCCCCCGCACTGTATCCCAGGCTCCAGAGAGTCTAGTGAAAGCACTGCATGGCCGTCTGGAGCGGTGGGTCTAGAGCTGTTCAGAGCTGGCCCACAGGGGCCCCTGCAGAGGGGGGGAGGGACTAGCAGGTGAGGCAAGCGCCGGCTCGGAGGTCACGGTGGACGGTCATTGGGTAACCCCGGTACCAGGCACCGGGCAGTGCACATAGCAAGAGTGGAAGCAGGTGACATTTGAGGGCTGGCGGGTGATTGGTTCATGGAGGGTTGGTAGCAGGAGGGCAGGGATTTCATGTAGAGATGCCGCACCTCAGGGAGGAGGACCCAGTATTGCAAGTCTGGTCTTTTCCCCAACATGTTCTGTCCTGACAGAGTCTGCGGGGCGGAGGCTGCCTTTCACGCCTAGCCCTAGGCCGGGTGGCCAAAGAGGGGAAATGCAATTTCATTTGAAAAACCGTTTCCCTTTTCTTGGTGCCGGTGGTTCCCACTGAAGTACAGAGTAGAGGATACTCCTTCGTTCTGTCTCTTCTGAGCTGCCTTGGAAACCCGGGCTCGGATGCCTCATTCACACTAGGGTATGAATAAGTGAGAAGACTTCGTGGGGGTGTGGCGTTCGCAGTTCTCACCAGGAGTAGAAGAAGCCCGAGCAAAGAGCTGAGGCTCCAGCTCATGGAGTCTCCTTCGTCGGGATGTGTGGGAGCGGGGACAGCATCTGAATTTGTTCTGGGTGGGGCAGGGCTGACCTGGGAGTTCGGCTCATGGTGTTGATGCTCTTCCTCAAGAGAAGAGGTGAGATGAGGCGGCCGAAGGGAAGGGTCGAGGATCATTTCCTGTCACTCTGTATGAAGTGTAATGACCCCGGTGGTAGAAACATCCCGTCATCATGGAGCGGGATATAAATATGACCCTCCTAGAGAAGACTCTGATTGCGGTAGTTCTGGTATAATTCCATGATGCTCGGAGCCGCAATCAGCGGGCTGCTGGAGCTGGCTCGTACCAGCTCGCAGGGGTTGACCCTACATACTTCCCCCCAGCTCGGCATTCGGTGACATCACATTGGTGGCTGAAGGTTGGACATGGTGGGAGTATTTGCTTCATGGAAGTTGGGAATGCTCTAAAGCGGGATTTTTTTTTTTTCCCAGAGAGTTAGCTGTTTAGAATCCATCCGCTTATAACTGGATGTAAGTCATTTCGAAGTCATGCTTTTACATACTTAATGCTCTCCCTCCTACGGAGAGAACATATTTTAATAAGTAATACTGATAAGCCTATAAATATGTGGTTAAACTTCCCAAAGCATCTTTGTAGTCAACCTTTGATACGAGCTTTTTTACCTTGAAAAAAAGAAAGAAAATGCTGTTTTCCGATCGCGAGACGAACATGTCCCGGAATGACGGTGGGTTAGAAAAGTCGAGAGTGTTAGCCAACATCCTTTTAACCAGCCTTTGCCTTCCAGCCTTTTCTCACCTCCTCCCCTCTCCTGGTCTCTGTGACTGGAAAGCATTACAAGCATCAGCAACCTGTGAGATCTCATGAGTTCAGGACTGCATATGCTCCATTCACGGATCTTGGCCTCCCGACCCAGGTTAGCAGAAACACATCATCATCTCTGGGTGGGAGGAAGCCTCCCGGAACTGCAAGCGCATTTTCAGCAGAGGAAGAGTTTGCAAATTAAAAAAAAAAAAAAAAGGTGTGTGGAATAGTGAGTATGTAGGGGATGAGTTATTCTGGGGCAAAGTGCACTGTTCCAAGAAATGTCTGTTTGCTTTTGTATCTGAATCTGAGACAAACAACATAGCAGGTCATAGATAATTGGAACACAGATGTAGAGATGTTTACCATCTAGTATCTGCTGAAAAACTTGCTTTGATCATCATGATGACTATCAGGCATATGCTTAGAATATCCAGGGCAAGACCGGAGACTGAAAAAAAAATTCTCTAGAAAACTAAATATTCTAAAACATGTAGCTCATTTAACATCTCTGAGGGGTCGTAATGCAAAAAGAGGGACAAAATGGAATAACCGCAGTGGCTTTGACAGGTTCGGTACAAAAGACTACAATTAGCACAATAAAGCTTCCAATGACTTCAAGTCCTCCAAGATTTTGCAAACAGAAAGCCCTAAATCTCAAATCAGAATTCGGAACGATGTGTTACTTTATGAACAGTATACGCTTTGGTTTAAATAAAAAGCAATAATCTCCATTAACACCCAGGGTAGAGATTCTAAATAGAAGGACTAATTGCTTTGATTTGTTACTTTACAAGAGTAAGTTGACATTTAATGCGCACCTAGTATGCGCCACTTACCGCCCTAGACCCTTGGGATACACACGTGACTATGATACGGTCCTCTATCCAGGTTGACAGGAAAGCATCTGGGCTAATAAACGGGAAGGGAAAAATACAAACACAGGAATGAAGTTGAAGAACCCAGTGCCTCCCTGCAACACTAAAATTACATGCTGAATTTTCCTGAGAGCATAGTACATTTCAGATTGTAGGCACCTTCTTGTTGTATACAATGATATGAAGTTGTATACTTTTTGTTTTTAAAGCAGGGGTGCTTGGGTGGCTCAGTCGATTAAGTGTCTGACTTCAGCTCAGGTCATGATCTCATGATTCGTGGATTCAAGCCCCGCCTTAGGGTCTGTGCTGACAGCCTGGTTCGGATTCTGTGTCTCCCTCTCTGCCTATCCCGCACTATCTCTCTCTCTGTCTCTCTCAAAGATAATAAACACTTAAAAAGTTTATTTATTTATTTATTTGTTTATTTAGAGAGAGAGAGCACGAGTGAGCGGGGGAGAGGCAGAGACAGAAGGAGAGAAAGAATCCCAAGCAGGCTCTGCACTGTCAGCACAGAGCCCGATGCGGGGCTTGAACTCGCAAACACGAGCTCATAACTGGAGCCAAAATCAATAGCTGGGCGCTTAACTGACTGAGCCACCCGGGTGCCCCTAAGTTTTATACTTTTAATTCTTTAATTGTTAATTTTTCTTACAATTGGAAATCCTACTCTTTGTGGAACAATGAGAACCTTTAGAGAAGTAAAAGAGAATAAGTCAGTTGTAATCTCCCAACTCAGCGGTAACTGTCTTTCAGTGCATTTCCCCCAGAATGTTGTTTATATGTATATGCAGCTACATCATAGACTTCAAGTTGGAGTCATTTACATACACAATTTTATATTCTGCCTTTCTCCTTAAAATTCTCACGCGCATCTCTGCATGTCATCAGATATTGTACGAAACTTGCTTTTTAATTGTTGGCTGAGAGTTCATCATGCAGACATATCGTAGTTCATTTCACATTCCTTCTGTCATTAGACTTTGAAGTCGTTTCCAGCTTCTTGCTGGGATAAGTCGTAGATGTCTCTGATGTGGATATCCATAGATCTCCCTATGTAAAAATCTTTACGCATGTTTCTGAGCACATCCTCCCATACATTTTTAGGAATAGTGTCACTGAGCCAAGCAATTATGATAATTATAATAGCTTTCGATACATGTTTTCAGACTGCATTCTCTAAGTATTTCCTACGTGTAATCCAATTGCAGTGATAGGAATAATCTCGAAATGCACGTTAATATTAGTGTAGGTGGACACAAGTGGGAAAATTGAGTTCCGAAAAAAATTTTGCGAAATAAAGTCCTTCCTGCCTGATTTGCTCTCTCCCCGATTTGTTCTTCCTTCCTTATTACGTTCAGTCTCTCTCTTCACATAGAGAGGCCATTCTGGAACCCTCTGGCCACTTCTTACCCTGCTTTATTTGTCTTCTAATACCAAGCCTTACTTGGTATTAAATATTTATTATATGGTTCTCTGTTGTTTCTAGTTTATTGCCAGAAGCTCCAGGAGAGCGGGGAGCTTGTCTGGTTCACCGTGGGCCATGCCTGGCACAGAGTGTGCGTTTAGTAAGCAGGCGTTGAATGCATGTGCCAAAACACCTGTACAGTTCGTTGCTTTCATGCCGTGTATTTTTATTCCTTCAGAAAACCCGGGTGTAATGTTACATAACAAGCAAATGTTTAGTCCATCCCATTAGTAACTCAAAGATGGCTGGCTCAGGCCTTTGCTGCCATATTGTGTCATCTGCACAATCGCATGGATAAGCATAATGTACTTGGTCGGCGTCAGCAAAATGTGAAGACAGCTCTATGGTTATGTTATCGATCAGTTTTCTATTTGGGATTCCGAATTGAACTGGGATAGCCCTATTTATTTCACACTGTAGGCCATCTGTGTTTACAGTGCTTTTCCAAATCACAGTAGTTGGGCAATTTTATTATTTGTAATAGACTTTTCTTGGCAACGCAAGCAATACACTGGTCTGCACTTGTGGAGACTTGCATCGTCATCGCAACTTCTGGTGGTAGTGTCCTGGAATTAGGAGGTGAGAATAATCCTCACCCAGGGGTGGTGGTTAGTACCCATTGCAGCTTTCACAGACGGCATGGAAAGGAGAGAAGGAGTAGAGAGAGGGGTGCTACCTGGTTACAGATTCAGGCAGCAACAGAAGAAGGATCGAATCCACTTTGCCAAGGCTTTGGGCACCCCTTACTCTCCCCATACAGTGGCTAAAAGACAGATTCTGGCTGGCGGCCTTGGGGAGGACTAGTCCCTCCCTTGGGGAGGACTAGCCCTCTTGGTCCCAGCTATGTCTTCCAGGACCATGTCCACATCTGCGCTGGCCCTGACTGCCCTCCTCATGGCTGTGTCTGCATTGTAAGGCGGAGCTCTGCAGATTAGGAGTGACTGCTCGTTCTTCCCCGTTCTGAGCCCTGGCCTGGCCTGGCATAAGGTCAGCACTTAGGAGATATCTGACTAACTGAATGAGAGAAGCTCAAAATAACAGCAGGATTAGGTGAACTGTGTAGGGCGACCATGCTTCCTGACTCGTCTCCTGATAACGATTCATAGGACCTCTTTTGGGGCGCCTGGGTGGCTCGGTCAGTTGAGCGTCCAGCTTCGGCTTAGGTCATGATCTCGTGTTCATAGGTTTGAGCCCCACGTCGGGCTCTGTGCTGACACTTCAGAACCTGGAGTCTGCTTCGGAGTCTGTGTCCCCCTCTCTCTGTCCCTCTCCCCAGCCCCTCTCAAAAATAAAAACATTAAAAAAAAAGTGGACCTCTTTCACTCTAAAAGGATCCTGGTTTAAAGACAAAAAGTATCCTGGTTTAGATGATAAATTACATAGTTATCACCCTGCAGGTACATTTAAATATTGAGAGATGGGTGAATATATTTGAAGTAGCTAAAAAAAAAAGTGTAATTCGATTGGTACAAAATGGACGGCCTCTTTCTAGGACCTTTGAGTGCTCGCGCGATCCCAGATGGACAGGTCGAAACGGACCTACGGCGCCATTGGACACAACTTCCATCCTGTTCTTTAACCACGACTTATTTTTTTAGTAGCACATGTCCTGGGCTCCTTGCCCTCTCAACGCGCGGTCCGATACAAAATGCTTTAAACATTTTGCTGTGAGTCCCAGTGCCATGGCTCCTTCAACACTGACACCGTGGGCAGTGCCACACGGAGTGTTTGTGTCACTACCACTGCTTCCAGCAGTTACCGATCATTCTTCTTCATTTCATAAAACAATATTTGTAGGGAGCATAATAATAATTATTATTAAAAGTCGATTACATTTTAGATATTAGAACAATAGATTTCGCATAAGTGTCTCCTCCCTTGTTTCTGATGACCCAAGTCATGGTCCATTCTTCGCTGTCAGACCAAACAGCCCCGGAACCCTGCCCCTGTGGCTTCCCGCTGGTCACCGAGTTTAGAAGCACCTCAGTACTGACAAATAAGCTTTCCCTTCAGAAATCAAGACAGCCTGTCATACATGATGGCTATAGGTGTTTAGGCCGAGTGTCGTCATCCGAGATTTTTGGGAAACTTGAAAGCGAGTTCAGGGTTGATCCTCAGGCTGGCGTGGTCTGGATTTTTGCGAATCCCCGTGACGAATGGCGCCGAGGCTGGGCACAGCGGAGAAGCAGGTCAGGTCAGCATTTGCCGAGGGACCGCTCTGTGCAAAGCGCTGAGCTGGATGCAGGAGCCATTCACACGGCTCTTGCCCTTCAAGCGTCGTTGAGAGGAGACCCATAGCCGACGCCCACAGCTCCTGACCGTTTTCCGGACTCTTCGTCACTTTCCGTGGACTTAACTTAATTCTACAGAGGGGGCATCGTTACTCTCCCTGTCATGATCCCCGTTCTACCAGTGAGGAAACCGAGGCATGGGATGCTAACGTGACCTCCACAAGGTTAGACGGCTGGAAAGCCGCAGGACCGATTCAGGCCCTGGCAGACTGAGGGATCTGTACTCCTGTCTGCTGTGGCCTCCCCCATCCCCGCCTCCGACCTCGCTAGATATTCCTAGTGCGTGAGGCTTCCCAGTCCACAAGACTCCTTTACCCCCGCTCCCCCTCATTTCAGACAGGCAGCCTCAGGACACATAGCATTACGTTCCTCTCCGGGAGGCAGGCCCATGGAAGCTGTAACTTGCCCAAGACCACACAGCTGAGAAGTCTTGAGGCCAGTCTCTGATTTCCTTATTATTTTTTTCAAGCTCCCATGTTCTCCCTCTATGCTCCCATGGCCCTCTCTGGCCTCAGGTGGTCGGTAAGTAATGCTACTCATACCGCTACTGGAATACTCCCTCCAGTTCACTTCTCTGCGCTTACGGGGCTTCTTCAGGTTCTGAAGAGGACTAGGTGAGGTGTTGGGAGAGACTTCTGATGTTACTGCAAAAATCTCCTGAGGAAGACTGGGAGTCCTGTCCCCAGAGGAGCCACATGGCTCGGGCAGCTTTTATATAGTCTGCTCGTAGAAGGGGCCAGGCTCACGCCAAGGCCGGCCGCTTCTGTGCCCGCACGGGGTCGAGGGAAGGGCTTGCTTGTTCCCCTTCGGTCAGAAGATAAGGTCAGCCGCACGGCCACAGTAATGATTCTCCGCCAGAGACTTCGTCACGCGTTGTGTTTTCTTCGTCACTTGTCGGATCTTGACGTTTATGTCCAGTGGGCCAAGCTAACCTTTTCCTCTTGCTTTTTGCCCACAGTATTTTCACCTGGAGTCTGTTTCTGTGCAGACGGATTGATGTGCTTTGTAACACTTCGTAATAACTCTGAAAGGGCTTCCTTTTTGTCAGAGAAGAAGGATACGCCCTTTGGTGAATTGTTCCTGAGGTCAACGTGCACATGAATTTGGAGATTAAAAACAAAACAAAACAACAGAAGTTAAGGAAATGTTAGTGATTTCCATAAAAGCTACAGCAAAACATTTCAGGTTCCTTGCACCTCTGAATCCAGACTTAACCCCAATACTACGTAAGGTTATTTATTTATTTATTTAATTTTTTTTAAATGTTTATTTATTTTGGGGGGGAGAGGGGCAGAGAGAGAGGGAGAGAGAGAATCCCAAGCAGGCTCCATGCTGTCAGCACAGAGCCTGATGTGGGGCTCAGCCCCACCGTGAGACCATGACCTGAGTCGAAATCAAGAGCTGCACACTCAGCTGACTGAGCCACCCGGGCACCCCTAGGAAAGTTTATTTAAAGATGAATTCACGATTTAATACAGTTAGTATTTTAACATAAGGTAATAAACTATGTTTCATACAATAAAAAAGTGATTTAAAAAACATCAGAGCAGTGATAAAAAAACCTAAGAAGTGATAAAAGTGAAATTTTTGTGATATTTCTTCACGTTTTTTGCCGCTTTTTTTTTTCTCTACTGCGTGTGCTCCTTTTCCCCCTCACTTCTCTGATTACTTTCTTCCTCTTTCCTGTCCCGATGCATCAACACCACATTTCCTGCGTGTGGACGGTGGCCAGGCCTCCGCAGCCCATGGACTTCACAGGGCATGCCCTGCCAATCGGCATTCCACCAGGGGGAGCCGAGTAGCAAAGAGGAGACCAACCTTTTCCTTCACACAAATGCGGAATTTTATATTGCCCAATTTCCATTACGAGAAAAATTCAAACGTCTCAGAACTCCTTAATGGTTTTCCTTTTTGATTTTGTTTCTTTTCATGGAGGACCATTTAGGTAGCGTTATCTATCGGCTTTATTTTTCCCGGCACAAGGGGTGCCATATTGCTGATGGATCAGGGGGCCAACAATGGGGTTCCCTGCCCCCTGTCTGGTGGGGTTGTTTGATTTAAAACCTCTAAAGCATATCTGAAGGAAATGAAGTAAGTACCTCGAAGAGATATCTGTTCTCCCATGTTCTTTGCAGTATCATTCACAACAGTGAAGACATGGAAATAACCTAAGTGTTTGTCGGTGGATCAATGGATAAAGGAATATGTGGTACATATGATGGAATATTATTCAGCCACATAAAAGAAGGAAATTTGGGGGCACCTGGGTGGCTCAGTCGGTTAAGCATCCGACTTCAGCTCAGGTCATAAACTCGGGGTTCATGGGTTCGAGCCCCGCGTTGGGCTCTGTGCTGACAGCTCAGAGCTTGGAGCCTGCTTCAGATTCTGCCTCCCTCTCTCTGCCCGTCCCCTGCTTGTGCTCTATCTGTCTCTCTCTTTCTGTCTCAAAAAAATTTTTTAAAAAAGAAGGAAATTTTGCCATTTGTGACAACATGGATGAACAGGAGGGCATTATGCTAAGTGATATAAGAGACAGACCGACAAATGCTCTACGATCTCCCTTATGTGTGGAATCTAAAAACGTTGAACTTACAGAAACAGAGTAGAGTGGCGGTCACCAGGGACCGAGGGATTGGAGAAATGGGGAGATGTTAGTCAAAGCATGCAAAGTTCCAGTTACAAGATGAATAAATTCTGGAGATCTAATGTACAGCGTGATGAGGACAGTGGATAGTACCGTATGGTATACTTGAAATTTGCCAAGAGAGATCTTAAGTGTCCTCGTAAGAAAAAGTGGTCGTGACGTGAAGTGGTAGTACGCTACTGCACTGGAGTGTGGCGATCATTTCAGAATTCGTCTTTCTATCAGATTACCTCGTCGCATGCCTTAAATGGATACATTTTTGTATCATTTCACAATGTTTTTGTGCATCAGACCATCATGGTTTACACCTGAAATATATACAATTTTATTTGTAAATTATACTTCAGTAAAGCTGGGAAAAAAGCCCCGAGGGTCGCAGATCCGGGGCCTGATATTAACTTGGTAAATGAGAGTGTGTGCATGCACGTGTGTGAAAGGGAGAGGCAGACACGGAAGGAGAGAGAACATTCTTTCAGATGCCCAACGTACCTTGAAAAGATTGCTCTTTCACATACGTATACAAAATTGTATTTTTTGGAGACTTATTGTGCCGTTACACCTACTCTGTCACATACTGTGTTCCTCAAAATCTTTCATGTCTGTTTAGTTTTCCTCTCCACTCAAATCACAATATCAGTGGATCTGATGTAACGTCCTTCTGCAAAGCCCATCTAACTCTCTAGTGACATCTCCCTTCGCACCTACCCCATTTCAGCCCTTCTCGCCCAGGACCATGTCCCAGACAGAGTCCGCCTGGGAACCATTGACTTCTGAAATCTGCAAGTCCGACACCCCCCATCCATTCTGTTGCTGTGCACCCCCAGCTCCCTGCTCACTCTTCCCCACCACATCCGTCCTTCACCTTGTGCCAGGACCTCCAGGGCCTTTATTCGTTCCCACTCAGCCCCTCCCAGACCTCAGACCACTCTTATCTTTTCTTTCCCGCCTGCCGTTTCAATTCACACGATCCATCCCTTGAACCAATCTCTTGCCTGTCCTCTTGGCTCTTTTTCCCCTTCGGACATTCCACCGCACCAGCTCAGCAAAACCACAACCCAGATCTGTCCAGGTAATGACCTTCTTTGTTCAAAACTTGGGCCGTTGAGATGTGCCAAGGGAAATCACCCGTCCTGCGTGGTCGTGGTCTCCATGGACTCCGTGCTGGGTCCTCGGGCCTGCCCGGCAAGCCTTTCCGGCTCCAACGAACCATCTGCGTCATTCAGTTCCCAGTATTGCCTCACTTCCATTCTGGACACATTGTTCTGAGAAAGTTGCCACCTCGGATGCTTAGAGCATGTTTCGGTGTCTTTACCTTTGTCTCCATGTTTGCCATGATGGAGAAGGACAGCAAAAATAAACAGGCTTGAGATAGTTCTTGATTTTAGAAATTATCACAAATAATTGAAATTGCCTCAAAGAGGTGTTCTGCACGACCTGAACAGAGAAGGCGTTCCTATGAAGGCTTTTATGGGACGTGCTCCACTAACTTCTCTTCACGTATCAGCTGATGATAATGTTTTTCTCACTATTCACATATCTTTAAATAATTTGGCACAACTCTATATTAATCCTTTCCACCAAGCTATGATTTTGTGAGTGGGAAGTGTCACAGTGTAGTGTAATCTGGAAACATGCGAATCAGAGCTTGGGATCTGCCCAAGCTCTCGGTGGCAAAGAGGCGAAGATCTGCCCCGTAGCATCAGAGTTGTGTTGACTTTCCCTCCTAAAAACACACCTGGGCTGATGTTAGCCTTTTATAATGTTTTTGGTCTCATAACCTTTAAAAACATTTTTTTAAATGTTTATTTATTCTTGAGAGAGAGAGAGAGAGAGAGAGAGAGAGAGAGGCAGCATGAGCAGGAGAGAAACAGAGAGAGAGAGAGGGAGACACAGAATCCAAAGCAGGCTTCAGGCTCTGAGTGGTCGGCCCAGAGCCCCACATGGGACTCGAACCCACGAACCGTGAGATCATGACCTGAGCTAAAGTCAGACACTTAACTGACTGAGCCCCCCAGGCGCCCCCCATTCTTATAACCTTTTAAAGTAGCGTCCACAGAATGCTACAATTTAAGAGGTGCATGCAGGAGTGCCCATATGAGCTGTAAAAAGAAACTGGTAGCTGGGGCTGTGGGAGAAGGATCTGCTGATGTTTCTCTTCATGTATTTTTCCTCAAGGCCTCTCTTATAAATAGACGTCGGTAATTAAGATCCAATTTCAAACAGGGCCTGTCCCTTGGAGGAGGAAGCCAGAGCTCGCGAACCGGGTCACTTAGTGAGAATACGCGGGTTCTGTGCACTCCTGAGTCCAGGCTGGGCCGCGATCAGAGGAGCTGCCCCCGAGTTCTGGCAGGGGTGAGCGCACCCCCCCGACTTGTTTGCTCTAGCCTTTTGTGGCCAACTGCTTGGGTTTGCGTAGATCGAGCCAAAGCCCCAGTCCTCTCCTAGCTTTGCTTTTAGCCGCTTTCCAGATGTAAATATGAACCCTCAAAAACTTACTTTTTGTTTTATAATGTGTTTAGGGACTACCTTCCATGCTCTTATATTTTTATTATTATTTATTTTAGGTTTTATTTATTTTTGAGAGCAGGAGAGACAAAGCATGAGCCGGGGGAGGGGCAGAGAGAGAGAGAGGGAGATACAGAATCTGAAGCAGGCTCCGGGCTCTGAGCTGTCAGCACAGAGCCCGATGCGGGGCTCAAACTCACAGACGGGGAGATCATGACCTGAGCCGAAGTCGGACACTTAACCGACTGAGCCACCCAGGCGCCCCAGTGCTCTTACTTTTTTTTATTGAACGTCCTTGAGCATTCAAACAAGACATTTCAAAACGTGAAAAAACTGTCACAGCAAACACGGTGTAAGATAATTTGGCTGTCATTAAACACCGTTCGTGTCATTTCCAAAGGCTGCTCCCACTGCCTTGTCTCATTTCTGCGTGCCTTCCTTGGAGCCCGCACGGTGGGGTCATAGAGGTTCCTAAATTCAGTGCGCGTTAGGACCGCCTGGCGAGCAAGTTCAGCGCTCTCCACTTCTAGGCCCACTTCAGTGCCTGATGTGTGGAAGGCTGGGTGGGGCCCGGGTTTCCACAGTTCACAGGGATTCCCAGGCGGCTCTGCTACAGGTAGGTCACGCTGGTCACAGACACTCTCTGCGAGCTCCGCTAGAATCCATCCCTGCAGCAGAAGTCTGGAGACTTGGCCCTGAAGCTTTGGACTCTTTGGGTTAGTGACTTAATTGCTTTGGAATTTATTTTTTAAAACTGTGAAGTGGTAGGTTGAATTAGATTATTTTACGAACAGAACTTTCTAGGTAGTCTCTGACAGTTTGTTCCAAAGAAATGCCTATATGACTTGGTAGTGAAAGGATATAATTTTAGTACATAACATTTTTAAGTTTATTTTAGGCTTTTGGCCATAGGTATATAATAAGTCCTGCATTTGATCAATTTATTTAAATAATTAGAACAGACAATATCTCGGTATATTTGGATTGAAATTTAATTCATATTGCATAGGAGGATACACATTTAAATTTTTTTGAAATTTTTTATTCTTTTAGAGAGTTGGAGAGAGAGAGCAAACAGGGGAGAGGGGCAGAGGAAGAGAGAGAGAGAATCCTAAGCAGGCTCCACGCTCAGTGCGGAGACTGACGGGGGGCTCCATCCCATGACCCTAGGATCATGACCTGAGCCGAGATCAAGAGCCCGATGCTCAACTGACTGAGTCACCCAGGTGCCCCGGAAGATACACATTTGTAAGCCTCTCTTTCTGTCCTATGCTTGTTGCACACCCCAGCGTACAGACCGAAGAGTCAAACACCCAGGAAATGTTTTCCATGTGGATATCCAGTTGTCCTGCACCACTTGCTGGAAAGAGTATTCTTTCTTCATTAAATTCCTTTGCCAAAAATCAATTGACCATGTGTGTGTGTCTATTTCTGGACTCCGTCCTTGTCTTTAGGTCAATACCGTATTGCCATGATTACTACAGGTGGTCTGTGTGATCCTATAGTTTTGCAATCAGATAGTATAGATCCTCTTCATTCTTTTTTCATATCAATGACTTCTTATAGTCCTTTACATATTTCCATATAAATTTAAAAATCAGGTTTTTTAGCTATAAAAAAGCCTGCTAGGATTGTAACTAGGATTGCTTAGCCTCTATAGATCATTTGGGAAAGAATTGACATAGAAACCGCTGCAAATTTCCCCCCTTTCATGTTAACTTTTGGTTTTGAAGGGTTGCTCTTAATTTAATGAAGAGAAATCCTCATTAGCAAATGTATATTCTGAATAGAAAATAGATAATGAGTTTAAATTTCAGGTAATATGCTCTATGTGGTATCTATCCTAGTTACTGCCTTGGCGATGAGAACATGAAATAATTTTCTTAGAGCATCTTAGTAATTTTTGAAAGAAACTAAATTAAAAGGTACAAATTAAAAATGATGGTATTTCCATTTTAACCGAAAGGCCAAATGCCTCCATGTCTATTTAAAATAATTAAAAGGATGGCCGTCCAGCTGGATTTTTCCTCTCAAGAGCAGTGGTAAATATTTTGTAGCAGGAATCTCACACGGCGAGTCGTGACACCCAGGCTTTCCTTCCCAGGAAGCAATTTGATTCATGCCAGCACGGCTCAGTTGGGTTCATACCTGAAGAACTGAGCCCTGAAGGCCAGGTGGGGTAGTTTTTTATACATTTTCTATTTCTATGTCTCCCAAGCATGGTAACACACAAACATGCAGTCTGGTTAAGTGATTTCATGTTACAAGGTCTTTGAGGAACCAAGGATAGCCAGACTGCCTTGAGGTTTTTATTTTTATTTTTTCCCCCACTCCTTAGGGAGGGGACCCTGCCACAATTTAACAACTGACTCCCCAGGAAAAAAAAAGGCCCTGATTTGTAGAATGTGCCAGTTTCTGTGGGGTAAATACTCCCACTGCGGCTTCTCTCACTCCCACTACCAACTTGATGCAAAGTTGGAGAGACTGTGCTAGCGCCCCATTCTATAGAATTTCCATTCATACACGCACAACAGGTGTAAATAGCTCCAAGAGCATAAATGAGAATAAAATGTAGTAAAATAATTAGGAAGCGTTGGGGCTTGAGCATTTATTAACTTTGCTTTGAATAATATTTATTTAATAGTAAGTCTGTTTAATTTAGTTTTTAGTAATTGCGGTGTTTAACAACTTGCTCACAAAATTCCTGAAAACGTCGCCATTGGCATGCTGGTATGAGCTGGCCCCGGGCACACCACTGTGGGCCAAGAGTAAGGAGTCAGGTATTTTTATTTTAATTTATTTTTTTATTGAAAAAAAATTTAAGGAGTGATACATATTTAATATCAAACTGAACTAGTGGTTACGGAGTTAATTGTCAAATAAAACAAAAGTAGTTATGTTTTGTAACTTTAAAGCCTTGATTCGGTAATTCTAAACTGATGGAGTTGAGTTGGGTGGACATTATATTACCGTTTTGGGAATCAAATGTTTGGTAAAACCTGCGTGTGCGTGCGTGTGTGTGTGTGTGTGTTACAGGGATGGGTCAGGGAAGATTAGCTGGAACTTTGCCTTCATTACGGCGGTTTTGTGTGAGGTAACACACTGGCACAGAGGTGTCATGGCTCCTCACACAAGTTTATTTCTCATTACACAGCAGTGGAACCAGGCGGGTTCCAGGTGATGAAGGTAGACAGTGTTTTATTTTGGGGGGTGGGGGTGGTGTCTGCTCCACTCAGTCATTCAGGGACCAGGTGAAAGATAGCTCTGCAGCTCCACCCGACGGCACGGCTTTCGCTCTGGTCAGCGGGGAGGAGCAGCCGCAAAGGTTTGCAGGGCCCGTCTGGAAATGGCGCCTGTGCTTTCCTCTTCCATCCCATTGGCTGCACCCTGTCATGTGACCACACCCAGCTGCAAGGGAGGCTGGGAAACAGTCTGTCGGCTCGCGGGCAGTCGGGGCGGGGGAAGAGGAGCAAAACCGATTCGAGGGAACAGGAGTAGTTCCTGTCACTCTGTCCTTCATACTTTTTTAGCTGTCCTCATGCAGCATCACTTGGGGGGAGCATTGGCCTGGAGATTCGGAGGCTTGACTTTAGGTAAGTTTTTTATGAGCTGCGCTCTTGGAGAGGACCACGCCCCTCTCCGGGTCTCCGTTTCCTCGGCTGTAAGAGTCAGGGCTTATTGACTCCATCTTCTCGACTCAGCTTTCCCTGCTCTTGCTTCTTTCCTTCCCGCCCTCCTGGGGGGTGGCTTTTGTTCGTCATTGGTCCCATAGGAACCCCAGGGGACACTGGTGTCTACTAGGACTTGGCAGCTCTGACCACCTGCCTGGCTGGGGGCCAGGGCCGAGGAGCACAGGGCACTTCTGACTCAGGGGTTCTGAGGGACTGAGCGCAGCTGTTCCGTCTTGGGAGAACTGTGCGTCGTGCAGTTCAGGGCTTTGTCAGGAAGCTCTTCTCATTTTGCTTCACTCAGGAAAATGCCAAGTTCAATATGCAGCTGCCAACATTTTGCTCCAGTAAACCATAGCTCTGGAGAATTATATCGTGCCACAGAGGGAATGTAACCTCTGCAGTCAGCCAGGGTTCAAACCCGGACTCTGCTTTTCTGAGTTGCGTAACTGAGACCAAATTACTTAATCTCACCGTGCTTCAGTTTCCTGCCTTACAAAGTGTTGTTTAACATAAAATAAACATATAATTTAAGAATATTTTATATAAAATAATCTTCAGAGTGTTTTTTGCAGAATTGAGTAAGCTAATACATGTAAAGGGCACAGAACAATGCCCGTTGTGTAACAAATGCTATAAAAAGTATTGCTTTTTGTGTTGTTATAATTAATATAGTGCTTTTTTTTTTTCTAAGTTTATTTGTTTAGAGAGTGAGCGCTTATGCATGTGCCCACAGGACGGACAGAGGGGTTGGAGAGAGAATCCCAAGCAGGCTCCACATTGTCAGTGTGGAGCATGATGCAGGGCTCGAGCTCACCAACCATGAGATTATGACCTGAGTTGAATTAAGAGTTGGCCACTTAACCGACTGAGCCACCTGGGTACCTCTAATTACTATAATTCTGATTGCACAGAGTGTTTAAGGAAGTGATGCTTTTATGGGCATTGTGAATAGGAAGTAAAAGGGTCTAGATCTGGTTGTTTTAAAGGATTTTTTTTTGTAATGTTTATTCATTTTTGAGAGAGAGAGACAGAGTGCAAGCAGGGGAGGGGCAGAGAAAGAGGGAGATATGGAATCTGAAACAGGCTCGAGGCTCTGAGTCATTAGCACAGAGCCCGATGCAGGGCTCGAACTCGTGAACACCATGAGATCGTGACCTGAGCCGAAGTTGGTTGCTCAACCGACTGAGCCACCCAGACGCCCCAAGATCTGGTTGTTTTAAGATTGGCAGTGGGTGAAATCAGTTGTGCAGTCCAGCCTGTTCACCAAAACTACAAAACTGTCCCACTAGGCAGTGGGCCTTCCTCTTCTTTTCCTCACTGCTTTGACTCTCTTCCTTCCTCTTTCTTCCAACCCCTTTTCTTCTGTGAGAAGTGGACAGTGATACTTAGGGTGATACTCACGTACCAGACTTTAATGTACAGAGGTTTTAATCATATTAGCATCTTTCAGAGGAACCCTTTTACATTGCTGGTGGGAATGCAAACTGGTGCAGCCACTGAAAACAGCATGGAGGTTCTTCAAAAAATTAAAAATTCTATTAAAAATAGAATTACCCTATGACCCAGCAATTGCACTATTAGGTATTTATTCAGGGGATACAGGAGTGCTGATTCGAAGGGGCACATGCACCCCAGTGTTTATAGCAGTGCTATCAACAATTGCCAAAGTATGGAAAGAGCCCAAATGTCCATCGACTGATAGATGGATAAAGAAGATGTGATATATATATATATATATATATACACACATATAATGGAATATTACTCAGTGATCAAAAAGAATGAAACTGTGCCATTTGCAACAATGTGGATGGAACTAGAGTATATTATGCTAAGCGAAATTAGTCATTCAGAGAAAGACAAATATATGATTTCACTCATATGTGGAATTTAAGATACAAAACAGATGAACATAAAGGAAGGGAAGCAAAAATAATATAAAAACAGAGAGGGAGACAAACCATAAGAGACTCTTAAATGCAGAGAACAAACTGAGGGTTGCTTGCTGGAGGGGTGTTGGGTGGGGGGATGGGCTAAACGGGTGATGGGCATTAAGGAGGACACTTGTTGTGATGAGCACTGGGTGTTATATGTAAGTGATGAATCGTTAAATTCTGTTCCTGAAACCATTATTACGCTACATGTTAACTAACTTGGATTTGAATTAGAAAAAAATGAGCATCTTTCAGCTTGCCTGCCCTCTTCAGTTCTCCTGGCAGACAACTTAACATATGGTTTGATCAATCAGAGCTGACGTGGGGGGGGGCTCGGAAAGTGGGGTTGGAGGTCCCCTGCTGCTCCCTGCATTAACCCCTTAGTTGCGGGCTTTGTGGGGAGATCAAGGGGCTCACAGGGGAAAAGCCAGGACCTGTAGGGCAGTGGGGAGATGGGGAGTGGGGTGGGGGAGCGTTCAGAGAAGTATGGAAGAAAGGAAGTATTTCGCTGTGTTAATAATTGGTGTATAAATGGACCAAGTATTAACCTTGCACAGAACTGTTTTCAACCTCACCACTCACTGCACAGGCCGCACTGGAACTTGAGATGAAACTCAGCTGACCATCAAGTGTTATAAGATGTGGTTCAAAGAAACTACTGTTCTTGAAAGTTATGGAGAAGACCTTGCGGAAGAAGGAGGATTTGAGGTGGGCCCTGGAGGGTTTTCACTGGCAGGAGGAAGAGGGCATTTCAGGCGAGGGAACCAGAGTGAACAGATGGGCCAGTGTGAGCCTGACGAGGGAGGCAGGCCCCTCCCCCCGGCCTCCTGGAGGAGGCTGTGCCAGGTTGCCATGGTGATGACAGACTCCTTTGGGCAAGCAGTGTTGTGAAGCCATCAGAGCAGAAAAGACGGGCAATTCCCCAGTTCCCGTTTCTGCCCAGACTGTGAAATGGCAGTAAATGCCAGTCTGTTTTCTTCTAGAAAGAGTGGTTTCTCTTTGAGCTTTACATTGTAGCTTCTGAAAAGAAAATAATTCCCCCCCAAACAAATGGAATTATGTCATTACAAAATGTATTGTTTTCCTGGGTACATGTTTCTGGTATTCAAAAGTAAAATCATTCTACTTCCAAAATTAGCCTGAAGACAACCTAACCTGCTTGAGAAGAACAGTTTCTCCAGAGTGAGTAAGGAGGAGATCCTGGAGCCGTGTGGCAGAGGAGCATGGGGCTTTGAGACCGAGAGTGAGCAGCCTCGATTTCCGTTCTTGGTTCTGCCTCTTTTCTGGTGTGTAACCGGGGACTTTTTTCTCTCCCGTCTCTCCGTTTCCTCCTCGCAAAGTGAGAGAACAGCACCATTTCAGCGAAAGCTTGGCACAGAAAAAAAAGAGAAAGAAAAAAAAATCCATAACTGAAACACACCTGTTACAATTTTTTGGCTTATTCTCTATTCATATTTGTTCAGTTTTTAGAAAGCAAAGTTGTAATCACAGTCTACATTTAATTTTACATCTTGCTTCCACACTTAGCCCACCATCAGTTACATTTTTCCTGGGCCATGTGTGTGTGTCATTGTCCCTTGTTAGAGGGCAGGCAAGGTCACAGCCTGCTGAGTGTTGGCGTTTATAATTTACTCCTTAAACTCAGAGTCTTCATGGCGTTTTTACTTGGACAGATATTCTAATGTCCCATTAAAAATTTTTTAAATGCTGATTTATTAAAACATGTTTTTTAAATGTTTGTTTATTTTAGAGAGATTGAGACACACAGAGCATGAGCAGGGGAGGGGCAGAGGGAGACACAGAATCTGAAGCAGGCCCCAGGCTCCGGGCTGTCAGCACAGAGCCCGATGTGGGGTTCAAACCCACGAACTTGAGATCATGGCCTGAGTTGAAGTTGGACGCTGAGCCGTCTGAGCCACTCAGGTGCCCCCAGCCTAATGTCCCAGTTTTAAAGGCAGTTGCTGATGTGCTTGGTGTCTGGCCCTGTTTGCTTCAGGCACTCAGCTAGGTATATGAGTGGTACTGTCCTGGGCCTCCTGTGACCTGAGTGAAGTTCTCTGAGAGTAAGAGTCTAGAGGAGGACCAGCCGTGCCCAGAGAGGGCCATGTACCCTCGGACGGAGCACACACTCTGTCAGATGTGGATGCTTTCACCCAGTAGGGCCAGAAAGTAGGGTGGCTCGGTGCCGTCATCTGCTCTGCCCCTAAGAGGAGGGGGGGAGGGGGGCATGGGAGGGAGGCGGTGAGGGAAGGGGGATTTTGGAACCACTGACAGAGATCAGTTGTTTATTAAGGAGGCAGGCCTTGGTGAACCTTTGTGGAAATGAGCTCTTCAAGTGCTTCGCTCGTTCAGTCTCAATTCCGGATTTGTGAGCTGCTGGAGGTCTCAGTATATACGTGCTGTATTATAGTCCGTGTTTGTTTAGCCTTGGATGACATGCGTCAGGGTCTCCCATTCAATGTTTTGTAATACGTTAATAGATCACATGAGCAGAATGGAGCCTGGGTGGCCCAGGTGGTTGAGCATCTGACTTCAGCTCAGGTCATGATCTCATGGTTCATGAGTTCAAGCCCTGCACTGGGCTCTCTGCTCCGTGTGGAGCCTGCTTCAGATCCTCTGTGCCCTTCTCTCTCTGCACCTTTCTCTCTTGAGCTTGTGCTCTCTCTCAAAAGCAAATAAACGTTAAAAAAAGAGAGAACATGAGTACCTTTGAACTAGACAGCCTTCTTTAGGAGAGCTCTTTCTAGAACACCATGGATGTCAGAAAGCTTTCGTTAATATCACATTGGTATTGGAATGATACAATGTTCAGCTTTCCATCATTATAACCGAAAACATTATCTCGTGTTCAATGACATTGCCTTTGGTGCTAACATGTTAATCAAGGAGGTACGCTTAATCATAGCTATATATTTGACAGAATAATTTATAGTAGCTCGAAATGTTCTACAGTACTTACTTTGGTAAGGTTTGGGAAAATACTGGCAGACATGTTTCATTGCATGATACAGAATCGGTAATAGTGACAATGATAAAAGTAACCCTAGATAACATTTGATGTCTCACAGGCGCCAGTTATTTTTGCCGGCTGATTCGGTTCTTAAAACAATCCCATGAAGTGAATGCTGTTAGTATTCCCATTTTGCAGACGAGGAAGCTGAGTCCGTGAGAGATTAAGCAGTTTACTTCTGTTTCTTCTCCTTTGCCCTTTCGCTGAGATGTAGAAACGGAAGTGTTGGGGAGTAGCCGTGCAAGCAGCATTCCTGGTGTCACAGAATTCAAAACCTGCCTTTGTGTCATTTAGTTTACGGCCTGGTCTTGTCATTTTTCAGGTGAGGAAATGGTGAGAGTTTCAGTAATCCCTTGAATTTATTTTTAGTTATGAAAATGAGAATGCTCGTGTGCAAAAGGTGCGTAAAGGAAGAGCCCCATTTCATTTCTTATCTATTTTACTCGCCAGGAAAGACCCCTTAGCGGTGTGCAGAGCTTGCTCCAGGCATTCGTGTCCACGTTTAAGTAGCATTTCTAGATTTCAGAGGGAGTCGGAGGCAGAACGCGGAGTAGAAGGCAGAGCTTATGACCTGAGGTCAGTATTCTTCTAGGCGCCTGCCTTGGCTCCCAAAGACGCTCCGCTCCAAGGAAGCACTGGGGGGGCAAGGAGATGGTTGGGACGCTCCTGCGGCCTCCAGCTACTGTCTTTGGGGTGAGCCCTGGTCATAAATAACCTGGTCTCTTCTAGGCAAGCCAGCGGCTTTAAATGATTTTCCCCTGCAGGTACGAAAATAAGGTGCTATCAAGGAAAAGTCTCTGTCCATTTATATATTAGCTTGCGATCTATGTGCAGCAAGTATGTGATGCTATTTTAAACATCTGGCCAGAAGATTTTATTTTCTGTGAGTCTGTAAGACTTCTAGGGTCCCCCCATCTAGTTGGCGTTCAGTGAGCAACTAAATCCTAAGTTCCATAGGGTTTTTATGTGGCCGTCTGTTAAGATAGAAGATGGATAAACCTTGCCCAAGTAGACGTTGGAAGGTGATGAGGGGTAGGAGAGTGT
The DNA here is from genome assembly GCA_030068075.1 of Paguma larvata. Taxonomy (NCBI): domain Eukaryota; kingdom Metazoa; phylum Chordata; class Mammalia; order Carnivora; family Viverridae; genus Paguma; species Paguma larvata. Next base: position 9,488,294 of record CM057825.1, read on the forward strand.
ACTCACACACAAGATGACTGAAAGAGGCAGAGTACTGAGAGAGTACTCTTTTCTATAACAACCTCGTAATGTCATGTTTTATACTTTTTGGTCACCATTTCTAAAAATCCCCAAGTCTACTCCATGTGATGCAGAAACGACAACAGTAAATGTTGCTTTATAGATCGACCTATCAGAGAGAAGGGCACCTGGGGTGAGGTCACAGGGATGGCCGACAGGATGGGCGAATGCCGCCTCGCCGCACTGCCGGGTGCCGTGCTGGAGAGACCCACTCAGGCTTGTCAAGTATGAACTTCTTTTTCTCAGCTTTGCTACAAAACAGCACAAATGAATCAACACTGTGCCATTCTGTGGACATTTTTTCTTTGTTTGGTATCTTCCAAGTCTTCTTATCCAAGAAAAGTTTTAATTTGGGAGGACCGAAAGTCCCCATGGCTCTCTGCCTCTCTGACACACTGGGCTTCGTGTCCTGCTTGAGGGCCCTTTAAAGGTTGACTCCTTCAAACAGGTGCCTGGATTTGCTGACTTGGCCGACCCCAATGGGGGCCACAATTTGGAAAGCTCTCCTTGGCATTTCTGCCTCAGAATAGTGACCACAGTCCTGTGGAACCACTCTATGAAATCTTCCTTAGTACAATATGAGGAGGGCTGTTAGAAGGCTAATAATATATAAAGAGGACTGTATTTTAAATGAGCTTTAGCATAATTATCTATGGTACATGTTAGGTACAGTCTCTAAATTCCTCCTTTCTAGAATGTTGGAAAGCTGTAAGTTTTAGTTAGGGCACTAATCATGACCTACCATTTTTTGAGCCCTGACTCTCACATATGAATCATATAAATATTACATCAGCTGTATAACAGGTTCTATTATTATTATATTCATTTCACAGCTTAGAAAAGAGAGGCACAATTGCCCAGCTAGTGATTGAGAAAATTTGGGTAGAAATCTAGAGAGTTTGGGTTCAGAGTCTAATCACCCAACCAGTGTGCAAAACTGTGTAAAACAATTTTCTGTTTCTTCTCTTTCCTTCTTTCACTGACAGCTAAAAAACTCCCCCAAAAAAACAAAAATGAAAGAAGAAGGGGAAGGGGGCGGTAGCAGGGTTTGGGATGGCTGGGTCCTCTTAGACACCTGTTAAGAGTATTTGAAAATATGTTGGGGGAGGGATGCAAGACGAGAGATGAAAGTGTCAGTGGTCAGACACTAAGACGGGAAGAAGCGGTCTAAAGGCAGTACCTTTTTTATGTCTAGAGTCCAACTTCTCCCTTATGTTAGAAGCAGGTTACCTGTAGCTGTGGAGGCCAAGGTCAGGAGCTTCCCACCTGCACCCAGGTGCTGCCTTCACAAGCTGGGTCACAGTCGGGACAGCTCGGGCGAGTGTTGCATGTCCTGTCTGCGGGGTTGGCGTGTTCAGAACTCATTAGCTCTGCCATCACGCTGCATTGCAGTACGGAGCTCCCCGGGGCTCCTGCCACCCTGTCCCGCTAAATCAGAGCAGTTCTGGTTTTTGTCTCTTTCTTAGTTTCGGGTTCCGAATGCGATATGTTTTGGGCAAAAGATCCAGCAGTTCGAAATCCGTTGAAAATTGCTTATGTGTGTCAACTTCTGTGTAGCGAACTACTCCAACATTTAGTTGCTTACAGCTGCCATTGTATCCTGCCATTTCGCTCAGGATTTTGTGGGTTGGGAATTCGGGATGGCCTCTGCTGAGGTGTCAGCCGGAGTGTCCGGGGCTGAGCACCCACTGCCAAGACAGCTTTTCCCCTGGAAGCCTGGCGCCCCGTGCTCCTCTGCCTATTTCTCCTTCCCCCTCCTCCCCAAGTTTGACGTCTCCTGTTCCTCCTTGGCCTCTCCACGTGGTTTCTCAGTTTCTGGGTAGTCTCCTTTCCAACAGGGTGGTTGCCTTCCGAGATGCTGGAAGGCATCTGGGTTCGATTGGTCGAAGCAGCCTCCAGCCCACCCACCCAGATTCGCGGGCGTGGAGAAAAGTCTCTGCCTCCTGACCGGAGAGAGGCGAGGTCACGCTGCAGGAGGGGATGTGGGATGGGAGCTGTTGGCAAACCTGGATCTTGGAAAATATACTCTGCCTCGTTTCCTTCCCACTCCTGAGGGCGCTTTCAGTTTCAACCTCAGCCCTCCCACACGCTGCTGGTTACTCCCTTCCACCTGCCTCTCTCCGTTTCTCTATTCCTCTCCTGTCCCTGCTCATGAGGCTTTCTGCTCCTTCCCTAGTCACACTGCTTACAACTTGCTGCTGGCCTGGGCACATTAATGACTTCCAGAATGGTCCTTCTTCTTGCCTCCTTTACATCTCTGTCTTCTGTCTGGTTGCAGGTGGTTTTCGCTTTTCAGCGAAGCATCGGCTGTTCATCAGACCTCTCTGTCTTCCACACGGCACTCTTATCGATCCCGGTTTTATTCCTGCAATCCTTGTGTCTTCATTTCCTCCTTTGGTGGGGTTCGTTGTTAAGGGGTGGTGAATACTGTTTATTTGCCTCAAATATTTAACAGTTCGTTTCTCCCAGAGCTGCGATTATAACAGAACTCTAGAAGGTTGGGTACCAAGTAGTCCAGCTTTCATTAAAGTTAGGGAAGGTTTTACTAATCCGTTACATATGGTGATAGATATTAACTAGACTTACTGTGGTGACCATTTGACAATATGTGCAAATAGCGAATAATGATGTAATATATCGAAATGTCAAAACTAATATGTTATATGTTAATTACACCTCAGTTTAAAAATGTAAGAAAAGAGTCTATTTAAGATTACTTCTAGGGTCACCACCTGGGTGGCTCAGTCAGTTGATTGTTCTGACTTAATTTTGGTTCAGGTCATGATCTCAATGTTTCATGAGTTCAGGCCCCATGTCTGGCTCTGTGCCAACAGCGAGGAGCCTGCTTGGAATTTTCTTTCTCTCTCCGTTTCTCTCTCCCCCTCCCCTGCTTGCCGTCTGTGTCTCTCTCAAATAAATAAACTTAAAAAAAAAAGATTACTTCTAACTTACAGAATAGCAATGCTAACAGTTTTTAAAAGGTGAATAAAAATCTTTAAAAGTTTAACTTTACTTATACATAGGATTTTAAATTTAAATTTAATTTAAATTTTCTTCTATATGCATCAGTCTCCTATTTTCATCCCTGTTCCTACCAACCAAAATGACCATAAGACTATGAAAATAGGAAACCCTTCAAAGGCTCAGGGAACCAGGGAGAAACTCTGATTACAACCTACAAGATACAGTATACATGGGAACAAATTAAAGAAAGTCTGAGGCTTCTCAAAACCCTTTTTTAAAAATTCTTATTTAATTTTTGAGAGAGACAGAGACAGACTGAGAGTAGGAGAGGGACAGAGGGACAGAGAGAGAGAGAGAGAGAGGGAGGGAGGGAGGGAGGGAGACACAGAATCGGAAGCAGGCTCCAGCTTCTGAGCCGTCAGCACAGAGCCCGATGCAGGGCTCGAACTCACAAACTGAGATCATGACCTGAGCCCCCCAGGCGCCCTTCAGAACCCCTTTCTAAGAAAAGCACCTTGGCGATACAGCGAGGAAAGTGCATACTGGCAGGTGGTGTCACAATTTTTTATTTGAAAAGTTCTCATCACCTCTCACCGTTTTCTTTCCTATCAAATCATGACTGCTGATTTGATTAGCAGTGGATTATTGAGTGGATTATTTCATTAAGGTTACAGCCTAGTGATTTCTCTCATCCTATCATTGGTCCTATTATTATTAGCAGGGATTTTTCTGTATAGAATTTTCCCCCATGGGGACACCTGGGTGGGTCAGTCAATTGAGCGCCCAACTCTTGGTTTCGGCTCAGGTCATGATCTTGTGGTTTGTGGGTTTGAGCCCCATGTCGGGTTCTTTGCTGTCAGTGCGAAGCCTGCTTGGGATTCTCTCTCTTTCTCTCTCTCTCTGTCCCTCCCAAGCTTGTGCTCTCTCTCTCTCTCTCGAAATGAATAAACTTAAAAAAAAAAAAAAAAAAAACTTGTTCACTAAGGCTAGTGTTGACCCCGAACTATTTTTCACATAGTAGGTGCAGGATGAAGGATGTCCCCGCCATGGGGTCTAGGACACAGTGTCTAGGACAACTTCGGCGTATGGCGTATTTTCAGCCGGAGGAGTTGGAGAAAATGGCAGAACAGGCTATAAAACCCTCACGTGAGAGGTTTCCTCCCTGCACCCGGAGGAAGGGAGCATCCTTATCGCCAAAGACAAAGGGATGTCAGCGAGAATCCTGACAAACAGGGCTTGCTGTCTCCCCCCAGTTCACCGTGCTTCCCTCATCCCCTTGACCTATATTTCTACAGGACTTCTCCCTCTTCATCGAACCGAGCTTAAAAATCCTCAGGCTGAGCGGTTTCCCTGTGAAGCCTGTCATGTCACGTAAAACTTACATTAGATAAATTTGTATGCTGTTCTCCTTTGGGAAAAAAAAACCAAACCAACACTGTTATGTCCAAAGTTGTGAAATAAATGGAACCATTTGATTTTAGGAGGCCTACTGTGATATTTTGTTTTATTTTTTTATTTTTGCAACTGGTCAGTTACATTTATAAAATGCAGGGTAAAGTGTGCTTATGAAATCATAGACGTTTGCAATAAGCCCTCTCTAGATGCTTCCTGTGCAGAAAAGGATGGAAAGAGTAGAAGCATTCATGTAGGTAATTGCCAGTTCCCGGCGTGAGGTCGGGACCAAGCCTTGTTTCCGGAGGTTCCTTTGAAGGGAAAAATAAATCTGGGTTCAGATTCCTCTGCGTGCGGAGACGTTCTGATAAATTCAGCGGGCCGGTGTGTGTGAGTGGGAAGAAACAGTGCCTTGGCTGCTGTGGGATTTGGGGTGAGTTCTTTAACCTCTCGTGACCTTGTTGCGCAGCCTGGCTGGTCGTGGGGTTCATCCCAGCGATCGGCGTGGTTCCCAGCAGCTCTAAGACGCTCTCGTCTTTCCAGAAGGCGTCTCGAACTGCGCAGGCCTTCTTACTCTCAGCCGGACATCTCCGCATGACCCCTTTTTTTCCTAATGCGGAGAAAACGTATGTGCCACTTTCAAAGACCGTTTCGGTACTCGAATTTCTCGATATTTATGTGAAGTGAAAAGGCAACTTGGAACAAGTTCAGGCATCGTTATGATTAAGCGATTAAAATCTCTGGTAGCAACACATGCCTTTTTGCTGGATGTATGGATTTACTGATTTCCCTTCGCACATGGAAAGCTGGTGGTGTTTGCCTTTTTTTTTTTTTTTTTTTTTTTTTGTAGTTTAAACACGATCCTTCTCTGTCGTCAGGCGTTTACAATAAAAGTAACATTGATTCTCTGTAATTGCTTGATTCTCTGTAACTGCTTCTGGTAATGCATTTGAATTTTTTAAAAGGTCTAAAGAAAAGGCCTTAAAGAATGGTTGTGCAAGCAAATAGGAAAAACCATGAAGGTTGTGCTTCGTCAAGCTCTCCTCCCCGTACGATTTTAAAAACTAGCCCACGCATGTTTTGCTTAGCTCTCAAAGGATATATTAGTTCCTGACCAGTTTTACGGAGTTAATGCAGTGGTTGGGGTAGCCGATGAGCTCCTGTATCGCTCAGCATTCCCTGCAGCCCTTGGATTCGGCAGCAACTTCTGGTCCAACCAGTCCAGCTGGTGTTGTCCGAGTTACATGGTGGAGGGCCCTTCCAGCCTTCCCACGCTCGGAGCTTTTACCTCCGGTAATGTTTCCTCTTCCTGCTTCCAGCTCTCCGGCTGGTCCCCCGTGCTGCTTTACGCATCCCTGTTTCCAAACCTCTCTTGTTCTACACCCTTGGGGCAACCCTTTACCCCATAGGCTCTCTCCTCTTGATCCAAACTCCGATTCATTTCTTCAGTAAGTTGTGTTTCCTACTAATAACACATTGGCTTACAACCTGTAAGCTTTTCGAGGCCCTCTGTGGGTTCTGGAGTTTGAGTCTTACATAGGCCAAAAAATGAACTTTTCCTCTGGCTCTTAAGCGTCTGTCTCTCCATTGTGTCCTTTGATGCAACCCCAGTGACCGTGGCCCTCACACTCCATTCTGGCCGTGACAGGTCTGTTTTGTCTGTGCTGTGGCGGAGGCGTGTTACTAGTGAGGACGGAGGAAGCTGGCAGTAAGGAGGGGAGGGGGGGAGGGGAGCAGGGGCCAGAAGAGCCAGTACAAGACTGGAAGGACAGAGGGACCCTTGGGAGGATTAAGAGCTGATCTCAGCCTGCGTTCAATTATTCATAACCCATCTGCCTTCCCTCACTTTCCCCCCTTCCCGGCTCTCATTGATTTTCCAGGAAAATAAAATAAAAGAGAGCCATCCTGGAGAAGCGCATTTTTCTGAATTTGCTTTATGTGTTTTTCTTTGGTTTGGTTGCAATTTATATTTAGTCTCGGGCTTCGGGACCTATTTTAAAGAAATGCCATCATCTAGACAGCGTCTCCTATCATCTTATTTACTCTCAATATAATAAAATAAAATAACAGTGGATTTCTCACCCTCACGTAGAAGACCTTAAGAGATTTGCTTACATAATGGAAATCTGAGGCAACCGACAAAAAAGAAGTAATCGAAACTGGAGTCCCGGAGCGCAGGGAGCGAACCTCGGCAGGAATAAAATTAAGGGGCGTGATTGGAAGTGATGGTTTTGTGAGGGCTATGTAGCTCAGCTCTGGCTGTATCGAGACTGCCTGGAAGCGAGGGCTGATTGGCTCGGCCTAAAAAACGCAGAGAGAAAAACGATTTCGGTTATTTCGGTACGGGTGGGAACTGCTGATCGCATGCAGGCAGACATACCTGATCTCGTTGAAATCAGGACCCTCGCTCTATTTAAGACGGGGACTGTCTTATGCTCTGTTAATTTGCTAGAGGTATGGGAAGACATGTTGTATTTTTTGTTCTAAGAAAAGTTTGGAGTTTCTTAAAGCCATTATTTAACTTTTTTTTTTTTAGTTTATTGTATTATTCCAGAGACTCCTGGCTTTTTATTTGTTAGTGCAAAGAAGAAAGCGTTGTCAAAAATTGCCAAAAAGAGAAACGACTTAGATTGCTGTAATATTCCCTTGCTGCAGAATTTCTGGCTTCATCAGTGAAACATCAGAGCTGCTATCATATGATTTAGGAGTCTTTCAGGTCTCTCATCGTTTAGTCCCTTTTTCTGCCTTTTTTCTTTTGTTTAAAGTTTATTTATTTATTTTGAGAGAGAGAGAGAGAGAGGGTAGGGGAGGGGCAGAGACGTGGAGCTCTATCCCAGGAACTGTGCGATCACGACTTGAGCCAAGATCAAGAATGGACTTAATGGGCTGAGCCACCCAGGTGTCCCCACATACTGGTTCTGCCTGGTGTCTGTTCCTTTGGTGGGCACAAAATTGCCAGTGTGCCTTGGAGACTGGAGGACTTACAAGCACGGCCACGGGTTGTACTTTTAGAAGCATTCCTCGGCCTTGGCCGTTTGAGCAGCTGGAGTGTGACTGTCCTGGCTTTACTCTGAGGCCCGGCTGGTGAAGGCGGGTGGGCGGACAGCGGAGCGTGATTTCATCTCCCCGCTAGTAAAACATCGCTGTCGTTGAAGTGAACTTAGGGTAGTACAGTTTCCCTACAGTCCAGGGTGGGCCGCTACCAAAAAAATAGCTAAGGTGAATTTCCCTGAGGTAAATGTACTAGAACCCACGTCCAAGGGAGAGAGAGCTTGGGAGTTCTGTCGCTGTCCTGGTGTGTGTGTGTGTGTGTGTGTGTGCGCGCGTGCATGTCGGGTGTCATGCTGGTTTCCTTCAGCCTGCCTCGCCCAGGCCTCATTTTCTGCCTCCACCTCCTACCAGGTGTTGTGAGGGTCCCTCCTTCCATCTCTGGGATTGAGGGTGGGCGTTATGAGGGGTCCGGGGAATTGAAAGTGGGGAGTGACTCCATGGGGCAAGTGAGATGGGGACCGTCATTTCCACTGGACCAAGGAGCCGGCTGCCGCCTGCGGGAGGTCCTGGGCTCAGGGGAGGCGAGGGAGCAGGTCCTGGGCTCAGGGGAGGCGAGGGAGCAGCACATGAAGGCAGCACTCGCTGTAGTGGGGACGGACGTGCCTGCGTCCCGAGTGGACCTCTGACGCTGGGGACTGACGGTGCTCACTCAGGAGCAGCAGCTCTGGCCCGTGGCATCTTCCTGCGGCAGAGACCGTGTGTAGGACTTACCCAGTGTGCCCTGCCTTCTCGCGTGTCAGGCTTCCTCATACAGCGCCTCCGTCGGGCTCCCAGGAGAGCGCCACCCTCCCTGGGGGCAGGGATCTTGGAAGTTAAGGCGGTTTGGGGCTGGAGCACCCACTGGTTAGTACTTTAATGTTATTTCACCTTCAAGGTCGATTTGGAAGATCTGCCTTCCTGTGGTGGGGGAGGAGGCAGTGGGCGAGGTCGGTTTGTGGGGAATAACCTTTGGGATGCCGGGGGCTTAGGCGAGTTGCAGGGAGAAAGGATGGAGATTGGTCCAGAAGGAGCCCTGGTTCTTTACCATTCGTGGCCTGTGGAGGTTGTCAAGTAAGAACGAAGCTCGACTGCGCTGGGGGGAGGGAGCCCTTGCCTTCACAGGAGGGGCTGCCGTTCGGCAGAAAGCCCTCCAGGCCTCTCAGAGGTCAGGCAGAAAGCCGAGTAAGTTAAAACTAGGAAGACCCTGTGAGCGGGCTGGACAAGCAGTTGAGCAGAACCTTCCTGGCTGCTTTAGGCCACTGGGACTGCCATGACTAAGTGCCACCAACCACTGGGCATTGAAACAACAGAGATGCCAAGTAGTATTCAGTTGTATATGTAAACCACATCTTCCTTCTTAAAATACAGGGAACAAACTGAGGGTTGATGGAGGGGGGCAGGAGAGAGGGGAAAATGGGAGGAAGGCACTTGCTGGGACGAGCACTGGGTATAGTATGTAAGCAATGAATCATGGGAATCTACCCCCGAAACCAAGAGTACACTGTATACACAGTATGTTAGCTAACTTGACAACAAACTATATCAAAGAAAAAATACAACAGCAATGTATTCGCTCATAGTTCAGGAGGCTAGGAGCCCAAAATCAGGGTGATGTTGGGGTTGGATCCTTCTGGAGGCTCTGAGGGAGAACCTGTCTCAGGCCCCTCTTTTGGTGATGGTCGTAGGTGTTCCCCAGCATGTAGACGTATCCCCCCCTCTCGACCTCTGTCTTCCCGTGGTTTCCCCACCGTGTGTCGGTGTCTCCTCTCCTCTTCTGACAAGGATGCCAGGCATACCGGATCAGGGCCCACGCTAATTAGTGTGACCTCATTTTATCTAATTACCTCCACCTTATTTCCAATTAAGATCACATTCGGAGGTACTGGGGATTTGAAGGTCGTCATTACCTTTTTAAGGGAACACAGTTCAGCCCATACCCTGTGCAGTCAGGGGCCCTTAAAGAGGCCAGCTTAGCCCCGAGACGAACAAGTTCAAAGGCCTGCAGGGGAGAAAAGCCTGACCGAAGTTTGGTCAGGTTGAGTTAAGCAGACTGGTCAGCGGAGACCATTCAGTTCCTCGAACCCTTTACGAAACACAGGACTGGGGTTTGAGGGTCTGAGTCTGGCCTCGCTGGAGGTAAATAAGGGTGTCATTAACGAGCGTTAGATTTAAGTCTTATGGGGACGGGAGTTCTCTGTGGGAAGCCATTGCCCAGAATACAAAAGGGTGGGTAGTTTCTCAGCCATTGCTGTTTTCCAAGACCACAAGGCTTGGGTAAAATTCAACATTGTCAAGCTGTTTGAAAGTCCGATGGGAATTACAAGCACTCTTTCTGGAAACAACTCATGCGTAGAGAGACATAAATATTTGCCTCCTATTTCAGTGGATGCTGAGACCCTTCGGAAGCCTTTTGAGCTCTAGAGACCCATGGGTTCCGGGTTAAGGATAAAAACAAAAACAAAAACAAGGAAAGGGAAGGAGTGAGGGAAAAGTCCGGGGCGTTCAGATGGGGCGGGCCGTCCTGGTGAACTGCGCGGGCAGGACAAGGGGTATTGCCGTAGGCGCCGGTGGAGGGGAGGGGTTGGGGCCCAGACCCCCAGGGCCTGCACCAGGGTTTCGGTAGACCAGCAACGAGGAGCCTGCGGAAGTTGCTGAGCCGGGACTACAACGTCCAGGATATTATTTTGACAGTGGTATGTGGGATTTATTGAATTGGGGGAAAGATCAACTGTGGGCAGACATATTAGAAAGTTATTACAATAAATTCTGATGTCACCCCTTCATGTGGTTATTATTGATCACTTCTGTTTTAATATCTATAATATTAAAACAGTGAAAAACAGTTATGTGGTCATTAGAGGACTTTGTCTTTAGAAACTTTATTTCTATTTATTTATTTATAAAGTTTATTTGTTTATCTTGAGAGAGAGAGAGAGTGGGACAGGGGCAGAGAGAGAGAGAGAGAGAATCCCAAACAGGCTCCACACTGTCAGCACAGAGCCTGAGGTGGGGCTCGAACTCCTGAACCATGAGATCATGACCTGAGCCAAAGTCGGACGCTTAACCAATTGAGAAACTTTAGGAACTTCCTTAGAAACTTTAGGAACTTCTTGTATTAGTCAGCTAGGACCCTCACAACAAAATGCTGCAGACAAGTCAGAAATTTATTTATTTCTGGAGGCCAGAAGTCAAGGTTAAGGCGTTGGGAGGTATGTTTTCTGCGGAGACCACTTTTCCTGCAGACAGCCACCTTCTGGCTGTGTCATCACAGGACTTTCCTCTGTGTGCACACATCCCTGGTGTCTCTTCCTCTTCTAAGGACACCGTTCTACTGGATCAAGTACCACCCTACTGATCTCATTGAAAGTTCATCCCCTTCTTAAAGACTTTGTCTCTAAATACGGTTACATTCTTTTTTTTTTAATTTTTTTAATGTTTATTTATTTTTGAGAGACATAGAGACAGAGCGTGAGCAGGGGAAGGGCAGAGAGAGAGGGAGGTACAGAATCTGAAGCAGGCTCCAAGCTCTGAGCCGTCAGCACAGAGCCCGACACAGGGCTCGAACTCACAGACCGTGAGATCATGACCTGAGCTGAAGTCGGCCGCTTAACCAACTGAGCCACCAAGGTGCCCCTAAATATGGTTACATTCTGAGGTATTGTGGGTTGGGACTTCAACATATGAGTTTTGGGGGAACGCAATTCAACCCATCACACTTCTCAAGAAACCGATGCCCCTGGCACAGGCTGGTGTGTTCCCCATGATTACGCGCAAATCTCTGCCAGGGGAGCTGAAGAGAACCGTGTATGACCGCAGAAGACACTAAGCACCTAGCTGGATTCCGCCTGGATTCTGTGTCTTATTTCATCGCGCACAGTAAGGTGACTGACTTCTGACAGGGATGCGGAGGGTTCAAGCTGAACGGATGACCTTTAATCAGTCGTGGTAGGGGGAGAGTCAACTGCGAGGTCGCTGTGCAGACTGTAGTGATATCCATAGTTCCAAGTCTGATAGGAAGGTGCTCTGAGCCAAAAGATACATGAAAGAGAATTAAATGATGATGGTAGTCTCTGGGTTGGTTCAACCCTTCCTATTGATAGTCCCTTAATTGCTTTCTGGATTTATTCCTTTTCCATTGTGTTTCCATTCATTACAGCCCTTGGAAGCAATGCCCTTGTTACCCCTCCATTCGCGCCTAGGGTGTGTTGGTGATCCTGTTCTCCCGCAGCGACCACAGGCTGGCAGGGTGCCTGCCCGAGTCCCCGCAATTCAGAAAAAAGTTCCCATGAATTCCATATTCGTCCATCTATCTGCTTCGTCGAGTGTGAAGAAACTTCACCCTGGTGAATTTTCTCTTCCTCTCTGCTTCATAATAATAAAAGAACCCTTAATTAACTTGATCTCACAAGGCTTTTCCTTATTCAAAAACAATGGTGAGGATGGAAAGGGAGTCCAGGTAGGGAATGACCCACGGGACGAAAGAACAGAAAAGAAAGTTAATTTACTTATCCATAACCTCATTGCCATCGAACCAGGCATTCTTAGTATTCAAAATAATGTCGATGCTGGCTGAGCGCCGAATCCTAACCACTAGACCACCAGGGACAGTTGGCTGGCATATTTGAGCATTTACTCTGTGCCTGGCACTCTGCTAAGTGCCCTGTATGCATTCTCTTATGGAATCCCAAACCACCTTATAAACTAAGTTCTGAGGTTAGCTACATTTTTAAAAAATGTTTATTTATTTTTGAGAAAGAGACAGAGCATGAGCATGGGAGGGGCAAAGAGAGGGAGACACAGAATCCAAGCTGGCTCCAGGCTCTGAGCTTGTCAGCACAGAGCCCGACGCAGGGCTCGAATCCATGAACCACGAGATCATGACCTGAGCCGAAGTTGGACGCTTAACCCACCGAGCCACCCAGATGTCCCCAAGACTTGCAGGTTTTAAAACCGGGGCCACTTTCCTTGTTTAAAACCTGGTTCTGCTTTTGGATCGGATTGTCCCGTCAGGTGCAGAACGAGCAAACACAGTACGTCCACCAGTATTGCTGCCATTTCTAAGAAGCCCGCGAGGAAGACCACCTAGTGATCAGCTTGCTGAGAAGGAACTTTGTTAATTGCTAATAACTACCATAAAATTATCATCAATAATTCCAATTTCGGAGGGCACCTGGTTGGCTCAGGATGCGACTCTGGATCTTGGCGTCCTGAGTTCGAGCCCCACATTGGGCGGGGAGATTACTTTAAAAAAAAGGCAGAAAGTAATTCCCATTTTTTATTGCACTTTCCTGAAAGATGCGGGAGAGGGTGAGGTTTCGCAGCACAGCACATTGGAAACCACGAGCACCATCGAGGCTCCGTCTTCCCGCTCATTCAATAAAATGAATGTGGATGTTCTGTAAACTGTTCCTGTTTCAGCAGCGACCCCTACCACGTCTCCCACAGTTGTGGCCTTGGTCTTTGAAGACCTGGCGTGGTGTTGCTGTGACAGCCCCCTTGAGGCTTCGATGGTGTTCTGGAGGGGCCGCCCTTTGGGTGAGCACGAATCAGGCTTGTCCCTCGTGAGTGGCTTCGTGCTGAAAGCCAGCTCGTTAAAAACCACAGGAACCTCCGAAGGCTGCAGGGACAGATCCAGCAATGAACAAATGGCTCATTTCTCTGTAACACTATTGCAAATCAAGGTGCAGGAAGCTTGGTTATCTTTTTTCACCTAATTAAAATTTTAGCCAATCTCAGAGTCACTTTGATATTTATTTCGATTAAAACTTTGGGCGACAGGATTTAAATATACTTGGGTATTTATGTGAAATACCAATTAGGTAGAAATCCCCTGAGTTTGACTCGGTTTTAATATTAGAGTATCGCGCCTATGGATTATGTCATTATCACTAATGCTTTAATTGGAAAACTCACAGTTGTGCGATATATTATGAAACCAATTAAAAGGGCACTTCTTTCCCTCATGACAATTAGAAACATCCTGTCTCAGGCCAGTCATTTCAGGATGCAGAGTTATTCGCTAAGTGATTAATGGACGTTTAAAGATTTTTTTCCACAAGGTATTTTTAAAAAATTTTTAAAGATGTTTTTATTTATTTTTGAAGGGAGAGAGAGAGAGAGACAGAGCACAAGTGGGGGGTGGGAAAGAGAGAGAGGGAAACACAGAATCAGAAGCGGGCTCCAGGCTCTGAGCTGTCAGCACAGAGCCCGATGTGGGGCTCGAACTCTTGAACTGTGAGATCATGATCTGAGCTGAAGTCAGACACCCAGGTGCCCCTCCCCCAAGGTATTTTTAAAAAGCTTTGAGTTTATTTACTTTTCTTAAAAACTATGTTTTGTATCTTCATAAAGATGAAAACATTTGGGATTTTCAGGATGGTGGGGAAAAAAGGAGTTTGGGACTCAAACTATGAAAAAGTGACCTAACACTGTTGACAAATGGGTATTGCTACAAAAGTGAAATATCCAGATAAGTGAAGTTTGCCTCCTTAACAGTCATAACATTCTTTGTTGGTTTCTCTTTCTAAATTGTGTGCCACGCTTTTGTTGCCTTTGTATAACTAGTAATGACTATGTACGCGTTGCAGTTTCAAACTCAGGCTCCGGGGCATGACTTCTTGGGTTGAAATTTTGTTTAACGCTTGTAGCCGTGTTCCCTTGGCAGGTTGTCAAACCACTTGGCCTCGGTTTCCTCATCTGTAAAGTGGGGACAGTGATGGTAGCTCCTGTGCAGTTTGGGAGGATTACATGAGTTAATATGTGTCAGTGCCTGGTCACACTAAGCACATAATAAATGTTAGCATAAATGTTAGTATTCATATAATGTATATATAACTATTACATACATAATATTTCCAAGCTGAGGCAACCGGAGTTTTTACTAATAGACAATCTGCCCATCTATTTCAGGTATTCCGTAAGATAGTATAATGAAATAATAGATGTAGAAATAATCAGACTAGAAGTCACTGTAGCAATTTTGTGTCTACTTTTATTAGTTAAAAACACAGTATCAGCCTATTTACCTAGTTTGTGGTAAGTTACTTTAAATGAGTTTCCAGATACCTGAGTTTTTACTCTTTAAATTCTGTTATCTTTATTTACAGTCATTTTTGAGAAACGGTCCCCCAGTGTACTATAGATGTCAGTGGAGCATACAAACCTCATTTAGCCCTCTGGTGACATTATTTTGAGCTTTACTTATGGATTGCCCAGGAACTACAACAATCTCCAAGTGATCAGAAGGGATAGGACATTGCTCCTCCACCCAGTGACCTCAGATGGTCAACTTGTGGATTCCATATTTCTTCCTTTTATGTCTTTTCCTGCTTCTTCCCATTCCGTGGATCACTCCGTGTTCACGACACTGACCCAGGCTGTGGTAGGAACTTCTCTTTCTAGTATGTTCCTTCTAATTTATTTTGTGCTGTGTAACCAGATAACTAATTTTGTTAGCTTTGTTTTCAAAATAAAGTAGTCTAATCAAAAGCCTTATCCATGAGTACGGTGCATGATCGTTCACGTGAATTTCAAATTATATTAGGATTTTCAGCTACGTTCATGGCCTATGCTAGGTAAGTGAATTATTATATAAAATGTCGATTGGACCAGGAGGCCATTAAGAGGTGTTAAAACAAAAACACAAAAGAATTTAAAGAGGGGAATATCATTTTATTTAGCTTATATGACATTTACTGAATTGGCATACTCCTGCAGTACTAAATTAAACAGATTTGCTAATTTTGTTTATCTTAGTCTACTCACAAAGAAAGCATTAAGTATACAGCATAAAATTGGATGGCGTGCCTGGGCGGCTCAGTCGGTTGGGCATCTGTCTCTTGATTTTGGCTCAGGTCATGATCTCATGGTTCTCGAGTTGGAGCCCAGTGTGGGTCTCTGGGCTGATACACCTTAGAATCCTCTGTCTCCCTCTCCCTGTGCCTACGCTACTCATGTGTGCACATGTGCTCTCTCTCTCAAAATAAATTAATAAACTTAAAAAAAATGTGAAAGGCAAATGGAGCTTGGTGCCAGGGTAGAAGAAACTAAGCCTTGTTAAGTCTGAATTCAATGAGGTGGGCTCGTGTCCTGTTTTGTGGTGCTTTGTGATTCCCATGTGTGGTGAGCTACGTTTTTACGCCATGCGAGTGTCTTTGGAAATGGGTCTTCATGAAAAGACAACAGAGATTACGTTGAGAATTACAGAGCTGACATTCTGGGAGCACATAGAAAACACACACAGAAACCATTTAGTCCACGTGGTTCCATGTTTCATTACTGTGTTTTTCTCAGGATTTGGTAAGAATCCTTGTCCATGTTAATTGTTTTGGCCTAATGGTTTCTCCTTTCTGGACTGAAACTGTTTTTTCCCTTGGGTCTTTCACGTCGTGAAGCTTTTTATGTAATAGCTATGTTCGGAAGGTCTAGAGAATTTTGGATCCACTCTTTGGGTCCATAGTTTGTGTGATAAAAAAATTAAAAAAGAATTGTCGTGGTTTTTTTGCCTATTTGTGTATAGGGCTGGTAGGCTCTGATGGCGTCGGGCACAGCCGTACCCCAACCAGGAAAAGTAGCATTATCTCCATTCGACAGATGCAGAAACCGAGCCTACGAGTCAGTGACTTGTCTAAATCAGAGGATTAGGGACTGGATTTGTGATCGAGGACCCCTTTTTTTGGCTTAAAACATATGCTTTTTCTCTGGCATCTTTATGAAGTATAGAAATAGATTACTTAAAATATTAGAGAAACTTCAAGTGATTTTTTAATTAAAAAATGGACTATAAAGGGCTACAGCTAGTATGTTTGATGGGTTTGTCTTCAATAGCCCTTTTGAGAGGACTGTGAGCTGTTGAGAACAGTTGTATCTAAGTAAAGCTAATTCTAAAAATTATAATTAATTTTTCATTGTCTAAATTATGAGGAACTTACTTGGCATAATAGCCACTAGTGACAATTTTAATCGAATGGGAAGCAAATCAGTATCTTAAATAGGTCAATGTAATTAGGTTGCAGTGTTTGAATAAACTGGATCTAAATCCTGAATACTGTAGCTGTGTCGCACTCTGTATTCTAGAACACAGATGTATCGTCACGGAATCAAGAAAAGGAGCTCTTTCTTTTTTTTTTTTTTTTTAACCATTCTCTCTGTCCTGATTTTTATTTGTCATATAGCTACCACTGGGCTTTGATCAAGTTGGATAAAGGATTTCTTATTTATTGACTTTGATTTGCATATTTTGAAATTAGTGTGAGTTTAAATGACCGCTTTTCACGTTTTGGCATCTCTGTGGTGGATGTGCTCTGGGTTGGCAAGCGTCAGTCGTATTTAGGACCTTTCCATGGCAGGTTGTCGCCCCGTGGCGACAGCAACCTGGACCACATCTTTCCATCCACATAACCACACCGAAGTCCTCTGCCCAAAGCCCAGGCTGGGCCATGTGTCCAGGTAAACGCTGTGATTTAAGGACCGCCAGGAATGCTCACCCGGTCCTGGCATCACCCAGGGTATTAGAGATTAATAGCATCATGATGGCAGATTTTCTAAGGGCCCTAGACGTTCTCTAGATTCTAGCCAGCTTTCCCTTTTTCATCCATGACACCCACAGAGGGGAATGACTCCCCATGACTCGTGGATGGAGAGTACCGTTGTTATTTTGATTCCTGGTTAGTGTTCCCTCTTTTACAACAGTGACTCTGGGCACGGAGAAGGAAAAAAAGGACACACGCACAATATCAGTGTATTTTCAGGAAGATCCGCGAATTGGCTGACACGATGGGTGTGAATGTTTGTGTTCTTACTTCGATCCTGGCACCCTACGTCATAGGTGACCACTTTGGAATCGAGTATCACTTTAAGAATCAGGGTGTGTTTGTATTTACCACAGAGTTGGCTAATTAGAAAAAATCCATAATAAATAGATGGTGCGTTTGCTTCAAGTAAGGTCAGAAGTCACTATGGTACCACGTGACAGGGGTTTTAAGATGGGTTGCACGAGAAGATGTGGGAAGAGTCTGTGACGAATGTTACTGCTGGTCCCTGATTGTAGTAGATGCAGTCTTCAGCACCTGTACATTCAGAATGTTTGACTTCAAGTGACTGTGTTTTGGGTACTGTAAGTACAGCTTCGTAATAATTGCTTACAATCACATGGCATGTCGCATTTCCCTGAGTGGCCGTGAAGGAAGTAGGGAATGTTCTTTCGATTTTATGTGAGAGGAGACTGCAATTGGGAGGCTCTGCGCAGTGAGCAGAGCGTGTGGGGCGGAAGCCAGGCCCCGGAGACCAGGCTCTACGCTCTGATTTTTGCCTCATTCTGTAGCTTAGGTCTGACCTAAGAAAAATCTGACCCAGGTCTGACCCCGGAAAAATCTCAAGAAAATCTTGTGCGCCTACAGAGCCACCGCTCTGACCCAGAAAGTGGTGACTCTGCCAATGAAGTACCCTGTAGGAGAGTCTAGAAAAAGGTTTGGAAGGAGGACCGAGTTAAGGCCTGGAGTTGACAGCGTGGAGGTGCCCTCGCGGCTTCAGAGAGACCAGGTCAGTTGGGAAACCGCGAACGTTCTGTCTCGTCGTGTTTCACGTTGTCTGCAGCTCCATCTTGACTTGCCAGATCCTCCTCTTCACACGGAAATTTCCAACACCTTTCAGTGCCAAACATCGTATTATTTTTGCTTAACTCCTAGCTTGCTTCGTCACCACCATCAAGTCCTTCAACTAGCATGAATAGTTAGGAATTAAGGCTCAGAAGTTGTGAAGAGTGGCTCAACCCAAGACTCATGATTTTTGGATTATAGGCTGTGGAGTCACTTATTTCTGGGTGTGTGCTCAGATTCACCTAGCTCAAACTGTCCTTCCTCAGAGGTGAAAGATGAAAAAGAACAAGACGGGGGTGCCTGGGCGGCTCAGTGGGTTGAGTGTCCGACTTCAGCTCAGGTCGTGATCTCACAGTTCAGGAGTTCGAGCCCCGCATTGGGCTGGTTTCTGTCAGCACAGAGCCTGCTTCGGGTCCTCTGTCCCCTTTTATCTCTGCCCCTCCCTTGCTCACGCTCGCTCTCTCTCTGTCTCTCAAAAATAAACATTAAAAGAAAAAGAACAAGACGTCCAGAAAACTAGGTGGCTCTTTATATATTTTTTTGGAAAGGCAAAATACAGTAAAAACGACCTGAGTTTGATCCTTCACTGCACATATATTATGTTTGTGATACGGGTTAACTTCTCCGAGTCTCAGATTGCTCACCTAGAAAATGGAATTGATAATACTGGCCTAACTGGATTATTTTTAGGTTTAGAAATAATGGTTTGTAACGCTTATAGTCCTGCAGCAGAGCCCTCAGTAGACGAGAACTTACATCATCAATTTTATTTTCTACACAATACCCCGATGTGTCATGGATCATCATAAATTGCATGTGATGTGACTGTAATTCGGGCTCTCTGTCTCTTTTGCAGTCGGATACTTGAATGCTTGATTTTGCTTTTTGCAAGTAGCACGCACTGACTGCCAAACTCGTAAAAATCCTACCGTAGTAATGGGTAGTGCTGTTTGGGTTTTATTTCTTCCCAACACCAGCGAAACTTCTGTTTTTGGAGGTGATGTTTATGGAATCAACTGGCCATTAATCTGCATTGTATTCAGCAGAATTAGATTTTCTAATGATCTTTGTTTGCCAAAACTCTTCCCTGCAGATTTGGACATAATAGAGATCCTGACAACAAGATCTCGCGTCGGACATTTTGCAATGCACACGCTGTAACGAGGGCAGAGATGTGACTGAATTTTAAACAGAGCTAAGGCATTGTTTTATTTTAGCAAGTCGTTTGTACTTTTGCCTTAAATGTGCAAACGTAATTTGGTATAAAATAATTTTATCTATTGGACTAGATTCTCGCTTTATCAGACATAGTAATATGGCCGGGGCCACGTTAAACCTTCTCATCCGTTCCCCCAGTTTTCCCTCCTTATGTGCATAGGCGCGATGATGAGAATAAATGACCAGAGTCCTTCCTAGAATGACTCACGGGACCTAGAGATTAGCACGGTAGGGCAAAGACGACTGGCTTGGAGCTCGGTGCGCCTCATAGTGATCGAAACAGCACAGAGGTGCTGGCAACCCCCATTTCCAGGCCATTCTTGCCAAATACAGAGGAGAGCTAGCAAGCCCAGAATCTTCCAGGCAGCTCTGGATTCCCAGGGAAGTTGCTGGTGCTGTGGTGTTGCAGCCCTCAGGGGCCCACTGTCTCAGCGGACCCCCATCATAGACAGCTGGTTCATCCTGTCCAGAATCTGCCAAAGCTTTGTGACCGGAGCCCTGCTGTCCTTGACCTGAGCTGCCTTCACTGGTGGTGGCAGCAAGGCCGGCCAGACACCTTTTCCTTTAGGATAAATCTCCAGGACATTTTTTTTCCTTTTAGCAATCATGCCTCCATTCGGGTCCCCTGGTGCATCTAAAATGCCAGTAATGTCTAAATCCAACCACGGGCACAGTTCGTATCTTCCTAACCTGCCAGATATCTGTGTCTAAATCATCTGTATCTGTATCTATATCATCTGTATCTCTCTCTATATATGCATCTATATCTGTATCTACCTCTGTATCTAGGTTTATAGGCAACCAGGGCTCCCAGCTGCTCTGACCAGAGTTCCGTATCTAAGACTCAGATTCTCCCTGAGAATCCTCAGCAGTCAGTCCCGCAAAGAAATGTCTATCTCCATTTCAAATATGGAAAAAGCAAGGTGTTGCGAAGTTACTTTAACCCCCCAAGGACTAAGTAAGAGGTGCCACGTGGCTGTGCTGGAATCGGAATCTAGTTGGGCAAAGGACTTCATTTCGCAACTGGCGTGTGACTGACTGACCCACACTGTCATTGCTCAGCTGCCAAACCGTGAGGACGATGGCGTCACAAAAAACGACAGGCTGGCGAGGCAGATGTCGTCTGTCTTTCCCTGCATCTTGAAGAGAAGAGCTTCGAAGAGACCGGTCAGTCTGTGGACTGTGTGACTTGCCACCCGTGTTATCATCCGTTTCTGTCAACACATCTTGGAGAAGGGCTGGTGGAGACAGGTTCAGCGGACTGGGTCTGAGTTGACTTAGGGGCCCGCACATAGGACCTTGGTTACCTTCTCCACAAAGTGAGAGTGGAAATTTCTAGCCTGCCTGCCTCTCGAGGTGCTCGTGGGGTCGTGCAGGGCTGCGTCAATTGCTTGCAGCATCAGCTCCTCGATTTCAGTCACTGATCAAGAAGCGTGTCCCGTCTGTGGTCTGTATACTGTTCCCTGGAAATTTCAGCCGTTTGGCCTTAGGTGAAGACCAAGAGGGCAGCCGGACTTCCGGACTGTTGAGCTTTCTACAACTTTAAGTGGCAGAACTTTAGAAATTTGCTTTTTATGGAAGTCATTTATAAAGTGACGTGTGTGATGGGGAACTTTTTATTACCCCACGACGACCCTTTTGATATAAGCCGGAGGTCCCCAGAGTTTCTTGGTTCGCGTGGGCTCAGCATCACAGCAAATGTTTTTTACGGCACCTGAGGCCAAAAGAAATAGCTAACGGTCCATTTATGAAGTGCTGTTAAAGAAAAATCAGAGCCAGGCAGTAGTGAAAGTAGTGAAAACAGATTTCATCCGGGACAAGTGCAGTGAGGGAAAGGAAACCTCAGGGCAGCACCGGGTACAACAGGAGCAAATGGGGATTTGGAGCAAAGGGGCAGGTGGAAGGGAAGTTACCAAGAGAAACCATTGGGGTCCAGGAGGGTTCCGGATAGACTGACTTTGTGGGATTCCTGCTGAAAGTGGGCCAGGGTGCTGAGACATCCCGTGGGGGTGGTGGAGGTCGAGGAACCCGATTAAATACTAGGGTGATCAGATAGGAAGTTTGGGGGGTTCTGGCTAAACTGACGTAGCAGAAGTCTTGCTAACATTGAACGATGCACAGATGAACACAGAAGTTCAAAAGTAGCAAAAGTCCAGGGGAGCTCGAGCGAGCAGAGTCCGAAGAAGGAGAGAATTTTTGTCAGTAGTGAGGTCCCAGCCACTTTCATCCTAACGGTTTTGTAGCTGTTTGAAAAAAATCATGCACATAAATAGAAAAAAAAAATACTTTTGTTTCATTCTTTTTTTTTTTTTAATTTTTTTTTTAATGTTTATTTATTTTTGAGACAGAGAGACAGAGCATGAGTGGGGGAGGGGCAGAGAGAGAGGGAGACACAGAATCCGAAGCAGGCTCCAGGCTCCGAGCTGTCAGCACAGAGCCCGACGCGGGGCTCGAACTCACAGACTGTGAGATCATGACCTGAGCCGAAGTCGGCCGCTTAACCAACTGAGCCACCCAGGCGCCCCTTGTTTCATTCTTAAAGCAAAAAGTTTTTAAAGTTTATTTATTTGAGAGAGAGAGAGAGAGAGAGAGAGAGCGCGCACTTGTGCGTGCGAATTGGGGAAAGGCAGAGAAAGAGGAGAAAGAAAATCCCAAGCAGGCTCTGAGCTGTCAGTGCAGAGCCCAGTGCAGGGCTTGATCCCATGAACCATGAGGTCGTGACCGGAGCCGAAATCAGGAGTTGGATGCTTAACGGACTGAGCCACCCAGGCGCCCCACTTTTTGTTATATTCTTACAGGTACGGTTTACACCAGAGGGGGGTGCGCGCCTGTCGAGAACCACACTGCTGCTCTAATGCATCGCCACCAGCCTCATTCCCTTGCCTACGTCCTGGAGTACTTTTTACCGTGGCGACTGCGGAAGACCCAGCTTTGGCAAGACTTGATATCATCAGAACAAAAATACAGTGGGGTCTAATGTTGAACCAGGAACTAACTCTAGCTGGTAGTCCGCAACGTTTGGCAGAAGTGCATATCCTGTGTTTGCCTAGAAAAATTAAAAAAATATCTGTAGTCCTCGGTGCTCCCTTGCCTTCACTGCGGCACCCGTGACGTTTTGGCACACAGCTTGGGAACCGTGGATGCACACAGTGTATGCATTCTATTGCCATTCGATAGGCCTGGGAAGCAGACTCCGGATTGCCCAGTGGGGACGTCTATCAGGAAAGGACCCCAGCCCAGACCCCAGCCCTGGAGAGTGGTCTTCCAGTGCCCTGGTGGGGGTCAAGGGCTCGATACTCTGTGTGTGCCCAAGGGGAACCAATAACAATCCATGTTTGGTGGTCTCCAGGACCCCGGGCTGCCCTTACGACCTTTCCTCTCTGGATGGTGTGGAAGACAGCACTGTCCTCCTCCTCCTCCTCCCCCTCCTTCCTCCCCCCGTCCTCCTCCTCCTCCTTCTTCTTCCTCTTCCTCTTCCTCTTCCTTCCTCTTCATTTTTGAGAGAGAGAGAGAGAGGGAGGGAGGGGCAGAGAGAGAGGGAGACACAGAATCCGAAGCAGACTCCAGGCTCTGAGCTGTCTGCACAGAACCCGACACAGGGCTCGAACCCATGAACCGTGAGATCATGACCTGAGCTGAAGTCGGACGCTTAACCGACTGAGCCACCCAGGTGCCCTTCTGAGTGCGGATCCAGTTATGAACAGAGAACGAGCGTCTTTCTAAGTGTCTAACATCCTTCTAAGTGAGCTTCTTGCTCTCCAGAAACCACTGTCGTCTTCAGTGTTTGCCGACTTTGAAGCTGTGTTGAGCGTTTCCGATGATTTCTGCAGCACAGCCCAGGGGAGCACAAATACTGCCTTTTCTGCATTGTTCACACTCTTCGTTGACAAAGGGCACACATCCTTCATGTGTATTTTCAGAACTGTACTTGGGTTTATTGGGTGTGACTTGTTCCAGAGCCTGAGAAATTTTCATCTTCAAAGCAAATGCTACCAGGTCACAGTCTTAATATTTTTACTCTGAACAGAACCAGAGGCACGCACAACACTAAAAGAATCATCTATATTATTATACAGTTATTTTAATTCCTATCCTAGTTTTTGCAAAATGGATTGATTTTTCTCATGAAATTTCCTGTGTGATGAAGTTTCCTGCTCTGAATCTTTCTGCCTGATGAGTTGAATCTGATATAATTCCGGGGAAGGAGAAGTTAGGAAAAATATTTCCACATGTTACCCTTGCCTCCATGGAGGGGCTCTGCAGTTATTTAGCTTTTTGTTGTTTGTTTGTTTGTTTGTTTTGAGAGCAAGAGGGAGAGACAGAGAGAGAGGCAGAGGGAGAGGGAGGGAGAGAATCCTAAGCAGGCTCCACGCCCAGCACGGAGCCTGATGCGGGGGTCTCCATCTCATGGTGGTGAGATCGTGACCTGAGCCAAAAAAACAAGAGCCAGATGCTTAACCGACTGGGTCACCCAGACACCCCAGCTTTTATTTCTGCTGAAAGTCATAAGAGGTGGATTGTATAATCCATGCAAAAAAATTGTCTTTGTCCTTTCCTGCACTAGGTGATACTTACGAGCAGCAATGTATTGCTTATAAGTCTGATATGTCTATGGTGTTTGTGTTGCTCCCCTAAAACCGTGGGAACAGGATCTCTCTTCATTCCCGGGACCTATGTCAGGGGTCAGCAGACTTCTTCTGCGAAGGGCCAGAGAGGGTAAATATTTTTGGCTTTGTGGGCCACACGCTCTCTGTTTTGGACTACTCCACTCTGCTGATGTAAGATGAAGGCGGTCAGATAAAGAATAGGTAAAGGAAAATCCGTGGTTGTGTTCCAATAAAACTTTATTGACAGCCACTGAAATTTGAATCTTAAACAATTTTAACGTGATATGAGAGATTAATCTTTGGATTTTTCCAACCTTTTAAAAGCATGAAAGTCCTTTTTACCTCAGGCTATGCAGACACAAGTGGTAGACTTGGCCCGTGGGCCATGGTTTTCCAAGCTCTGTGCTAGAGAAGTTTCTGGCACACAGAAGGTGCTCAGTAAATATTTGTTCGCTGATGAAGACCACGTTTTAAATTAAATTTTTATTATGAAATAAGCACATAGAAATAAATGAAAAAATACGGGGATAATATAATCAGCATCTACAATGAGATTCAGAAACATTATTCTGTCGTATTTGCTTCAGTTAAAAAAATTTTTTTTTAATGTTTATTTTTGAGAGAGACAGAGGGAATAAAGTGCAAGTAGGGGAGGGGCAGAGAGAGAGGGAGACACAGAATCCGAAGCAGGCTCCAGGCTCTGAGCTGACAGCACAGAGCCCGATGTGGGGGCTTGAACCACAAACTGTGAGGTCATGACCTGAGCTGAAGTTGCATGCCTAATCGACAGAGCCACCCAGTACTCCTGCTTCAGTGTTGTAAAAAAATAAAACAGACAGATATATTAAAGCCCTCCCCCCTCCCCACTCTTCTCCTCCCCCCTCCATCTCATTTCCCTCCCCTCTATCCAGAAACAATTGTTACTGTGAATTGGTATATAGGCCCTCTCTGTCTGTGTTTACGTTTTTACAGCATAGGTCTAAAGTGTCCACTGAAGAGTCCTATTGACTCTGTTCTTCTGCGATTAGCTTTTTTCCCCCTTCTACTCACCACTGTGCTTTGCCTGTGGTTCTCAGATGTATCTCTAGTTCATTCATTTAAATTTTCATGTAGTTTAAAGTATTCATCCTTTATGAGTCTTACTCAAGAGATTCTTTCCGACCTTGGTGTCATAAATATATTCTCCTGTATTTCCAAATAGAGGAGGAATCTGCAAACTTTTTCTTCAGGAGGCCAGAGAATAAATATTTTAGGCTTTACTGCCCACTCTTCCTCTGTTGCAACTCCTCAACTCTGTGGAAAGCAGCTACTCACAATGCATATACTAACAGGTGTGATTGTGTTCTAATAAAACTTTATTCCTGAAATCAAACAACAGGACTAGATTTGGTCCATAACCAGTAATTTAGAGACTGCTAACCTAAGTTTTAATAGTTATGTTTTCAACATTTTGATACAAAATACAGCTAAGATTCACTTTAAAAAAAGTGTTTATTTTTGAGAGAGAGAGAGCGTGAGCAAGGGAAAGGCAGAGAGAGAGAGGGAGACACAGAATCTGAGCAGGCTCCAGGCTATGAGCTGTGAGCTCAGAGCCCAACCCGGGGCTCGAACTCACGAACTGTGAGAGCATGACCTGAGCCGAGGTCGGATGCTTAAACCAACTGAGCCACTCAGGCACCCCCTGAGATTCACTTTTGTGTGAGTGTGTATGGCATGAGTTTATTTTAGCCACAGGGCTTAGCGGTTTATTCAGGTACCACTTACTGAATAGTGTATCCTTTCAGCACTGATTTTTAATGCCTTTTTTGTTACGTGCTGTTTCTTTGGTTTCTCTGGTACAGCTCTGTGCTCTCTTTTCTGATACATCATTCTATTTGCCTGTCCCTGTGGCGGGACTATACTGCAGCAATGATTATAGCTTCATAATAAATTTTTATACCTGGCGGAGAAATATGTTCTCATTTTTCTTTAAATCCTCCTGGAAATACTTGATCTTTTCCTTTTCTGCTAGAGTTTTTGGATCAGTTTGACAAATTAGGTGAAAAAAAAAAAACATGGGATTTTGGATGGAATTCTATCTATCTTCCTGGATTAGTGTTCTCATGATGTACTAGCCGATGACCGTGGACGAGTCATCCTAATTCTCTGAGCCCCAGAGAGGATATGCGCATAGTAGTACATACTGCGTAGGCACGTAGCAGAGCTGAAATGAGGGGACACATGGAAAACACTGGGAACCGCGTCGTGCACAGTATGAGCACTCAGAAATTGTAGCTTTGAGTGTTTATAGCTTTAGCTATGAGTATTCTTTAAGTTTTTAAAAAATGTTTATTTTTAAGAGAAAGAGAGAGACCGAGCAGGGGAGCAGAAGAGGGCAGAGAGAGAGGGAGACACAGAATCGGAAGCAGGCTCCAGGCTCTGAGCTGTCAGCACAGAGCCCGACACGGGGCTCAAACTCACAAACTGTGAGAGCACGACCTGAGACATAGTTGGATGTTTGACCAACTGAGCCACACACGTGCCCCCAGCTCTAAGTATTCTTTGGTAGAAGCCCTCTTATCAAAAGTACCAAAAGTTAATCAGGTCAGTTAATTAAAGAAGTAAATTTAAATGGGGAATCATAAGAAAGTTTCAAATATAGTTTAAGCATCTTATATTTTAAAAAGATGTTTATTTATTTATTTTGAGAGAGTGAGAGAGAGAGAGAGAACATAAGCAGGGAGGGGCAGAGGGAGGGAGAGAGAGTCCCAGGCAGGCTCCACACTGTTAGCACAGCGCAGAGCCTGAGGAGAGGAACTTAGGAGCCATGAGATCATGACCTGAGCCAAAATCCTGAGCTTAACCGACTGAGCCCCCCAGGCACTCCTTAACCATCTTATTTTATCTTAAAATATATAAATGGATGTTTACGTAGTAGGGGAAGGGTTTTGTTGACTCTACCCACAGTTCCACATGCTGATGGTGGTTTGTTTTTCTGTGTGGTCTGTAATTTGTTATTGTGAGCTCATTTTGATAAGTGTCTGTGTGTGCACGTGCGTGTGTATGAGCCTCAGGAGCTCCATGTTGTGAGAGGGGTGCCCCGTCACTTTGCTGGTCTTCGGCTTAGGATTTCCATATCAGGGGGATGTTAATCCCATGGGGCATTCATAGGGGGGTTTCGATCACTCATGGGTAGTCTTCTTTCATCCAAAGACCCTGGAGGGATGTCAAGGTCTTTTGTTTTTGTTTTTTGCTTGTTCTTTAAAGTTTATTTGTTTTGAGAGAGAGAGAGAGTGTGAGCAGGGGGAGGAACAGAGAGAGGATCCCAAGTGGGCTCCGTGCGGTCAGCATGGCGCCTAACACAGGGCTTGAATTCAGCAACCATGAGATTATGACCTGAGCCAAAATCAAGAGTCAGACACTTAACCGGCTGAGCCGCTCAGGTGCCCTTGGCAACTCTCTCCCTCTCCCCCCCCCTAAAAACAAACAAGCAAACAAACAAACCAGACAGGGTGGCTCTCAGAGGCTTTATGTGTGGGCTTGGTTGTAGACGTAACAAACCCCCGGCCCTTAGGTCTTATTTCCAGGTTTATAACCCTGTGGTCAATGCAGTATCTTCTACTAATGCCTCTGGTTATGAGTTCTGTCATTTCTGAAACTTAAGGATTCCCCTTCTCTCCCACCTCCGTTTAAAACTGTCCTTTGAATGAAAGCATTTTCTATTTTATCTAATATTGTTATGTGGTTTTTAGCTGGAGAAGGGCCTGCCCATCAGTTCAATCCTTATAATAATAGTCCTGAATACTGAAAATTTCCATCAGTAAAGCTTTTTATTTCTGGGTGCCTACCGCACTTACATATGTAAGAAAAGTCATGATGTCTGTAATCTTTATACACTAAGGTGGTTCACAGAGTCCAAGTTGGGAAGCATTATCAAATGGGGTCGGTTTTTATCAACGTTCTCAAATGGTTTAGAGGATGCTCTGTGCTCAAGAATCAGTTTGCTGAAAAACCCTTCACTCTACATGGTCATGCTTTACTAACGGTTTTCCAGTGGGTTCTACTTCCCTTCTAATTTCATGCCTTAATTGGAAATGCTCCATCTTTGTGTTTTTAAGGAGATACTTGGGGTGATCAGTATTGTAGAGGTCCTCTAAGCTGTGGTACCCTGTCGTACTGCCTCCGCGGGTCTAACAACACAGGCAGCAGCTCTCCGTTGACCTACGGTGTAGCTTGTCAGCGGGGAGGAACACCCTCTGTGTCTTAAAAGACAACACACTGAAATCTAGCTAGAAGGTTCTCTCTTCTGCTTCCCTGTAGAGCTGTGCCGTGCCCACAGGGCTGTAAAATTAAGGCAAGGTGGGTTTTTGTTCCTGATCCCTCCACTCCCTGCTCTAACTCCCTGATGGCAGAGACTCTGGTCTCTGTTGCTGACCATCCTTGGTTCTGTGCTTCACGCCTCATGGCTGTTTCTGGTTGGTCGGGCTTTTATGGAATGCCTCTTCATTCTCAGTGCTGCTTTTCTTTTCCTTTATAATTTTTGCTTTTATTTTTTCTGCCTTTTGTGCCGGAAAAATGCCTCCCAGCCTCCTCATGGAAAAAAACCCTGGCTTTTTAGTAGATGCTGCTGACCAACTGGAGAACTTTCCAACCACGCCATGAAATGACTAATCTGAGCACACATGCAATTTGGGGGTCTTTGGCTTTTGTGGATTTAAAAATAGTTGCAGGGCGCCTGGGTAGCTCAGTCGGTTGAGCGTCCTGACTCTTGATTTTGACTCAGGTCACGATCTCATGGTTACTGAGTTTGAGCCCCGTGTTGGGCTCTGCGCAGATAGCGCGGAGCCCACCTGGGATTCTCCCCCTCTCTTTGCTCCCCCCACCTCACACACTCACTCCTCTCTCTCTCAAAATAAATAAAACGTGAAAAAATAAATGAAAAACAATCGCTACTGGATATCTAGGGCCTGCTTTTTTGACGGCTTGAATTTTATTTTCTTTTTCCTTTTTATCTTTTATTTCAGTGAAGCCGCTTATACAAAGCCTGCTGATTCTAGAAGGCTTATCCCCAGGTCAGTGAGGGACACCATGAAGACTTTAGATTTATCTGCAGAGCCACTGATTCTGGTCCTCATCTCTGGGAGCAGATGGGTATTAAAATTAGAGCAGCTGTTTCCACTTAAGGTTAGGAAAACCGAAAAGAGAGCAAAGGGAATTTTTGTGCCCACGGAGAGAAAAAACTCACATGAAAGTAGTTGAGAGGCCAGCAGGTACCTAAGCATATGAAGCACTTTACAGCTTAAAGCAAGAGCCTTTCCCAAATCAGCCGAGCCTGGTTTCCACTCTCTCCCCTGGTATCATGGGCGTCCACGGGGTTCTGTGCCAACTCTTCTGAAGGATCAGGGATGCCAAGCCCACCAGGTGTGGAGCACCGTGCCCGGGGGGTCATGTTCTGAATGAAGAATGCTCTAAAAGAAAGCAAAGCCCTTTCTTGGATTCGGACACTAAGTATTTAGTGAGGGCCTGCCCTGCGCCTGGTTCACCAGCCCCTTGCCTCCCCGCCTAGGTGGCATTTGTCATTTATGCCTGTTTTAAAAGATGACAGAGTGAACACATTTTAATATTTGGAGACCACCTTTGACGTCCCCAGCAAAAGCGAGAGGCTCTTTTGAAAATGGGGAGACTGACTGGAGTCCCTACCCTGGCTTAATTTATATCCTTGGCTTCCTGAGGCTTCTAGAACAGAGGCCAGATCCAGGGGAAAAACACAGAGGCTGCTGCACTTTGGTTCCTGCCGACGTCCTGGCCACCGTGGCCTCGTGTGGCTTCTGGGCTGGGGGAGAGTCTCTGTGGAACCTGGGAGCCCCTCTGGAGTCCGCCCCCTGGGAGGACAGTCAGGAGGGAGCCTTATTCTTGCTTTCGGGCAAAGGCAAGTTCGCTGGGGCGAGTTCGCCAGAGGCTCCAGGGTTTTTTCAGGAAGGGGAACTGGGTGCAGGAAACTCTCAATGTGGGGGTGCACTTGACGCTGCCCTTCCTGCCACGGATGGTTACCTGCCCCCCTCGCTCACCTCGTCCCACTAGCCGCAGAGTTGGTGGATGGCAAGAACATATCCTAGGAAACTCGCCTGGCATGTGGCCTGTTCTCCGCTTGAGTAGAAGAACTTGTAGTTTTCTCCATATGCTGCCTTGTTAACCCCTTAGCGCTTTTGCACTTGCTGCGTCCCTAGCGGAAGCCCCGTTTCCTGCTCCTTCTTGACCTCGAGGCGTACCTTACACAGGAAGATTTTCTGAATTGCCGTGGCGAGTTCAGGGCCCTGTTGCCTGTTTCTCATAGCATCCCGTAGGCACATCCCATGGCTCCGACTTCCCTGTGATAACGTCACGGTTTATTCATCTGTTACCCCATTAATCGCTAACCCTAGGGCTTGGGTCATTCGTCTGTGTATTTCTAGAAACATTGCCAAGCCTTTTCCATCATGGCTATCCTGAGCCTGTGAGACTGCTTCTCTCATCATATCATTGCTAGATACAGAAGTTGTCATTAATTTAAAAAATTAACCTTGGGACGACGCCTGGTTGGTTAAGTGTCCAACTCTTGGTTTCGGCTCAGGTCATGGTCTCGTGGTTTGTGCATTCATGCCCCACCCCGGGCTCCCTGCTGACAGTGTGGAGCCTGCCTGGGATTCTCTCTCCCTCTCTCTCTCTGCCCCTTCCCTGCTCGCCTTCTATCTCTTTCTCTCAAAATAAATAAATAAACATTTAAGAAAATGAAAAATTAGTCTTTATTTTAAGAAATAAAATTCTAAGCTTCATAATAGAATTCCTGTGATTGGTATGCTAAAAAGTTAGGATCTTACTGGGCACTGTTTTTAGGGTGTGTTCAATGGTGGCCCAACGGACTGAATGGAAAAGGCATCGTGAGTGAAGGTTAAGTAGACTGCTAAGTGGCGTTTGTCTTTGACTGCCTCGTGGGCCAAAATAAGCTCCATATGTATGTACGGTCGGTTTAAAAAAATTTTTTTTTAATTGCGAAGTAGAACACACATATAGAAAGGTGCAGAAATCAAACACGTATAGCATTATAAAATTATCGCCTTTGTAACTACCGACCAGGTCAAGGCGGAGAACGGTGCCCTCCAGCCTCTTTCTGACCCACCCCCACCTCTCCCTTCTCCCCGGAGGTAACCACTGTCCTGATTCACTTCGTTTGGTTTTGCTGTCTGTCATCTTTACCCAAATGGAAACAATGACGTGTTGGGCAATTCATTCATGTTGTCGTGGAAGACTAGAGTTTTTTCTTTTTCATTGCTGGTGGTATTCTTTGGGCTGAGTACACTGCAGTTTATTTATATGTTCTGCTCAGTGGGTCTTTGAGTGGTTTCTGCTTTTTGGCAACTATGGATGGACATAGGAGCATTTGTGTCTGTCTCTTGGTGCGTGTTTGCTTGTTTTTCTATCAGGCATATATCTAGGTGTGGGTTTCTGGGTCAGAAGGTAAATTCTCATTCAGCCTCAGGAGATGACGCCCAGTAGTTTCCAAAGCGGTTATGATAACACACACTCCACCTCTGACTTATTCTTCCTGTTGTATTGTGTTCTCATCAACACTTGACTTGTCCGTCTTTTGATTTTCGTCAGTCTTGTAAACGTGTAGTGATCTCTTGTGGTGATTTTAATTTGCGTCTCTCTCATACTAATGATGTTGAGGGACTTTTCTTACATTTCTTGGTCATTTGGATGTCATTTTCTGTGATGTGCCTGTTCAGGTCTCTTGCCCATTTTTCTATGGCATCTCCCCGCCTTCATGAATGTAAAGAATTCTTTATTCTGGAGATGAGCCCTTTGTGGTTTACGTGTATTGCAAATTCCTTCATTTCATCTGTGGCTTGTATGTTTCCTCTTTTATTGATGTGTTTTGATAAAAAATCTGTAATCCTTGTGTAGTCCAGTTCATTAATAATTTTTTCCTTTATACTGAGTGCTCTTTGTGTCCTGTTTATTAAATATTTATTCACTCTAAAGTCATGAAGATATTCTCTGCTGTTAGTGTTTTGAAGCCTTATTTTGTTTGCCTTTCATTTTAGATCCACAATTCACTTGCGGTTTAATTTTGTGGATGAGGTGAGGGAGGAGGCAAGCTTCTTTTTTTACCCATATGGGTATCAGTTTATTGAAAAGACTATGTTTATTGCTCTACGCTGTTCCATAAATTAAGTGTTCACATATGATCTTTCTAGTTCTTAACTCTCTATTGCAGTGTTCCAACGACCATAGAAATTCCTGATTTCGGAGTGCCTGGCTGCTGGCTCAGTAGGTTGAGCATCCGACTTTGGCTCAGGTCATGATCTCATGGTTCGCGAGTTCAAGCCCCGCATTGCTCTCGCTGCTGTCAGTGCAAATCCTGCTTTAGATTCTCTGTCCCCCTCTCTCCGACCCTTCCCTGCTCATGCCTGCTGTCTCTCAAAGATAAATAAACATTAAAAAGAAAAGAAATTCCTGGTTTCTTATAGAGCAAGCCCTCCCATATTGTTCTTATTCAAGAGTATTTGGACTATTTGAGGCCATTTTGCACAAGAGTGGAGGAAAAAATACTGTTGTGATTTTTGTTGCAGTTCCATTGAATCTGTAGATTGCTCTGAGGACAATCTGAATCTTTGTAAAACTTAGTTTTTAATCTATGACTAGAATAGCCCCCCATTTACAATTTTTTTCTCGATACTATTTTGCTATTTTGTAGTTCTCTTTGTTGAGGCCATACACGTCTTTCATTTGATTTATTCCCAGGTTTTGGGGGATTCTTTTGGGAGGGATATATTGTAAACAGCACCTTTAAAAATTAATTTTTGCTTTTTTTCTGATACATAGAGATGCAACTAAAACCTCTTTTTGACCCTGTATCCAGCAAACTTGCTGACATTCCATATTTTAATAATTTATCTGCATACGTAATCATTATAGTCTGTGACTCCCAACAGTTTCTGTTTCCGTTCAGTCCTTAGACTTTCTTTTCATTCTTGCTTCCCAATACTGCCCAGGACCTTTAGTGTGAAGTTCCGTGGAAGCGGCGACAGCAAACATCCTTGCCTCATTCTCAATTTCAGTGAGAAACTTTTCAACACTTCACCAATAAGTACTACATTTGCGGAAGGTTTTCTCGTAAATTAAAGAAGTACCCTTCTATTCCTGGTTTTCTAAAAGTCTTCACTCCCAGTGAACGTTGGGTTTAATAAAATGCTTTTCCTGCATCAGTTGTGATGATCATAAGACCTTTATAGGAAGTTTAATTCCCAGCCTGCCACAGGCTTCTTTCCCTGAGTCGGCAGGGAGATAAAAGTTGACATGTTTCCTGTATTCACGGCGTTGTTGTTTTGTGAAAAGGGTTTGCCAGGACATATGAGTGTCCCCGAGGAGAGGCAGGACAAGAAACGGGTACGCTGGAATTGTTCGGTGAGTTTCCGACTCAAGAAACTGGTCTTTGAATGATTAAAAGGAAAAGGGAAGAAAAACCATCTCACGTGAGGCCGGGTGCCTGTGCCGTAAATGCGGTTTTGTGCGATCCTTCAGGGTTTAGCTGAATCTGGGAGCCGGGGGACAAAGAAAGGGTTTGCCAGGTTTTTGAAGAACAGTTACTTTAAAGTGATACGTCTGTGACTGAGCCGGGCCTAAGGAGTCATCGGTATGACTGTGGACTGCGTGTGTTCGCCAGACGAAAGCAAAAGTGGTGCAATCTCAAGACCGTTTCTAAACAGAGCGTGTTTTAAATGAAAAAGTGGGAGAATAATTAGACATGTAGTAGTTTATTTTTAATGCATTCCTTTCACAGTCAGAGATTTGAGTTCTGCCTGTAATTTCCTCTTAGCCTACTTACAAAATGTAACTCCACCCACATGTGAAAATCAGGACAGGCTGATTTCAAGAGAGTCAACTTGGAATTGAGGGGAAACACGGACTGTCCAGATGAGTATTGGAATCATTTTTCACGCCGATCTAGAGTCCCTGCGGCAGAGGGGAAGAAATACCGCAACGTGAGAGTGCGTATTTTACTAAGACACGTAGCTCTTGATTCCGTAAAGTAAATGCGAATTTTTACTATTTGGATTTTGGGGGAAAAGATTCATGGGATCCATTTCCTGGCAGAGTCTACTCTTGGCATAAGCTCTGTAGTGGTTCTTTTTTCCCCCCACATCTTTACTCTAGTGGGTAAGCAGTTGGTGTTGGACTGGAATTGAGATCTTTATTGAACGAAGTGGGAAAAATTCCTTTTTATGGCAAATATACTGTGATAGTTGGAGTCCAACGGTGTTCATTTGTCTTTCAGCATGAAGATGACATTTCTAACCAGCACGGTTGCTATTTTGGACAGAGAAACCTCATGTTAAGAACCGAAGGGATGCTAGGGTCTCTCAAGTTCCATCCTCTCCTTTTAGTCGAGGACACTGAGTCCCAGGAAACTTCCTTGCCTTGTCCATCCGGGATCACCCACAAGCGGGAGTAAAGTCACAGGCTTTCGCTACCGTATCATCATGCAAGCGCTCGTTAGCATGTGCCCAGAAACCCTAACGTCCCAATTCCGGAACCGTCTTTCTCATGGCCCCCCTTTCCCAGTGCACACATGGAGACACTCTTCTGCTATTTCAAGACCCGTGGTCTGTGTCCCTCTTCCCCGCCCACCTTCCTCCGGAGCTCTGCCTGTTTCCGTATCTAGTCTGTGCAGTGGGCTGCCCATCACTCGTGTTCGTCTCGTTCAGTGGATGGGTGGGAGGGGAGGGAGAGAATTCCCACGTTCCTTCCTGTGAAGGACAGGTGGGCGTGTGACCCTTTACGGTGGCCTTGCTTCCTGGTGGACTGTCTAGAAAGTATCCCTTTCATAACGCCGAGACGCACTCTGCCCAGTGCTTGCACAGAGTTGGGATTAGAAGAGTGTCTACTCTGCCCTAAGTTGTATTGCAAGAGGTCCTTCTGCGGTTCAAATTTTTTTTTTAATGTTTATTTTTGAGAGAGAGAGAGAGAGAGAGACAAAGCATGAGCAGGGGAGCACTAGAGAGAGAGAGAGAGAGACCCAGAATCTGAAGCAGGCTCCAGGCTCTGAGCTATCAGCACAGAGCCCGATGTGGGGCTCAAACTCACAAACTGCAAGATCATGACCTGAGCCGAAGTTGGACGCTTAACGGACTGAGCCACCCAGGCGCCCCCACTTCTGTAATTTAAACAGCTGGTACATGCCAACCCAGTAAGGGAGTTGGGTGAGGAGAAAAAAATAGATGTAATTGCTTTCAGCTTTATAATGACTCTGCTCAAGCTTGACTTCTTCAGTCTTCCTAGATGAGCCCACATACCTGCTTTTTCCCTTTTGCGAACCCCAAAGTCCGTATCGTCTAGACGAGGGATTGGCCACATACTAAATATTGTAGAGGTTTCATGGGCCAGATGGTCTCCTCGGCCCTCGGTCACACGTGAGCAGGTGGCTGTGGCCGTGTTCCAGCAAAACTGTATTTCCAAAAACACATGGGGTGTGGCCTGCGGTTGTAGTGGGACAACCCTGCTTTATACCCACAAATTCTCCGTGTTGGGGTTCGGACCAGCTATGTCAGAGTCGTCTGGGGAATGCAGAACAATACAGGTTTCTCGGCCTCGCCCTTGGAGTTTTTGATTAGCAGCCTGTGGTGGGGGAGTCGGGGTTAAAAACGCTCCTTGGGGCGCCTGGGTGGCTCAGTCGGTTAAGCATCCAGCTCTAGGTTTCAGCTCAGGTCGTGATCTCACGGTCTGTGACCTCGAGCCCCACATCGGGCTCTGTCCTGATAGCGTGGAGCCTGCTTGAGATTTTTTCTCCCTCTCTCTCTGCCTCTCTCTCTCTGTCTCTGTCTCTGTCTCTGTCTCAAAACAAATAAATAAAACTTTAAAAAGTTTAGAAAGTTCCTTACTTGATTCTGCTGCTCAAATTACAAAAATGATGGTTCACTCTGCTTGTAAACATTTGTGTGTGTGCTTAGACACATAGAGACAAGTACACGAGATTGCAGTTTGTGTTTAAAAACTATTAAAAAAAGACATGATTTTTGTACATATCTTTCTGTGTATCGCTTATTTCTGTGCCCTTTTTACTGAGGTGCTGTCTTTTATTGATCTGTAAGAATCTATGTAAGTAAGGGATTTAGTTCTTCGTAGTGTGTCGTACGGATTTTCCTCCACGTTGTTGCCTTTTGACTTGATTCAGAGTCAATTTTTAAAACATTTCGATGGAGTGAAATGCATCAATCTATTCCTTCGGGGCAGTGGTTCTGAACTCGGAGCGATTTTCTTCCAGGGGGACATTGGCAACATCTGGAGACGGTTTTGGTCGTCACAACTGTCACCGTTGGCAAGAGGGGTTCTGGCATCTAGTAAGTAGAGATCAGAGACGCTGCTAAAACACCCTGCAACGTTCAGGGCAGCCCCTGCCCACCAAGAGTCACCCAGCCCGAAGAGTCAATGGTGCCGAGGTTGAGAAATACCTCTTTGAGTCTTCTGGTTTTGTTCCTCGCTCAATAAGGCACCCCTTCTTCCTTTGATACTAATATCTGCATCAGAATCTATATTAAAAAGTTCCTTGATTTTTCTGCTTAGAAAAATTATTAAAGCAACGGCCCAGGAGATTCTACTTCTTTTTTGTTTTTTCTTTTTTTAAAGTTTCTTTATTTGAGAGAGAGAGAGAGAGAGAGCAGAGAGCGCACAAGCAGGGGAGGGGCAGAGAGAGAAGGCTCTGTGCTGATAGCGGGGTTCAAAGCCATGGACTTGGAGATCATGAAACCAAGAGTTGGACGCTTAACCAACTCAACCACCTGGGCACCCCTCTACTTACTCCTTAATACCACGCGCAGATATCCCTGAGTTACTTCTCTTCTGTGCCTCCCTCTTCTTCCTCCCTCCTCTGTAAGTGCCATGAGTCCACCGTGGCCCCTCAGTGACTCGTGTGGCCCGGGTCGTGTCACAAGCTCCATCGGCGTGTGCAGGTTCTCCTCCTGGACCTCGCTGGGTTCGGGCTCCTCAGACACCCTTTCCCATTCTCCGGATGACTCTGCCCGCTGAGCAGCGGGTATAAATGAGAGAGAGGTGGCTTCAGGTGTACTTCCCTGGACCCTCTGAAAACAGCGTCAATGAAAACCACGTGGCTGTAAGTGGAAGCCGGAATCTCAGAGCTGGAGGAGGCCTCGAGATGCTCTGCCCTAGGCCCTCACTTAACGCAAGAGGA
The DNA here is from genome assembly GCA_030068075.1 of Paguma larvata. NCBI lineage: Eukaryota > Metazoa > Chordata > Mammalia > Carnivora > Viverridae > Paguma > Paguma larvata. Next base: position 9,525,367 of record CM057825.1, read on the forward strand.
ATGTGTGTCCAGAGCCGGCAAGGGACTTGGCCGGAGCCCCTCGGCCGCCTGTGCCCGCTGACACCAGGACTGGCTGCTCAGCCGGTCCATTTTCTGTCAGAAAACTCCTCTCTGCTGCCTTTGCTCTGCTGAGAGCTGCCGCTGTCACCTCCAAGGGACGCGCTCTGAGACCCACTCGTCATCTGCTCATTTCAGACCTTTAGTCGTCAGGCCCATCTTCCCTCTCGGCCTCAGGGGCTCGAACTCCTCCAACACGACTGTCAGAGCTGACTTGCACTCAGGCGGGGAATTATTTGCACATAGACTGCTCAGGGGAGTCCAGGTTCATGTGCCTGAAGCTTCCATTGGACTGCAAGCCCTTGGGGCTTGATTCATCTCCCTGACCCCTCTCCCCAGTGCCTTGTCTGGCCCATAAATTCCAGGTAAGCCCACCGGGTGCTCGAAACATGTGCCGTCAATCACTGATCAGCCGTACTGAGTAGGAACGAAGCTCATCGTCTCTCAACTTGTGGGAAGGGTCGCCTGGGCGGGCGGTTCCATGGGCGCCTCCTCGGGTCCCGTCACCAGCTGAGGCAGATCCTCCGCGTTGAGGCCATCCTGCTGGCTTTGACTCACTCATCTGATGACCCTGAAAATGGGCCTTTGTTACACCTGTTGTAAATTTGACCTTCCGCCCCCCGTTTGTGTGCCGATGCGGGCAGAGGGTGGGGACGTTAGAATTGCCAAAAACGGGACAGCAGACAGCGTGAGGAAGAAAGACAGGTCGTGGCTAAAGTGTCCCTTGAGAGGTCCTGCAGATCACGAGTCTGGGGTCGGCAGGTGCCTCGGCTCTGGCCCGGCCTCCCACCTCGCCCTGTGCGCTTCCTCCGCGAACGCTCCTGCGTGTGGTGTAAATTATTTGAAACATGTGAAACGTCTAAAATAAAATATGAAAAGAACAATTTCAGATTAGCTCTGTGATGTGAAATATTGGCTTATCTAGATGACTAACGACACAGCAACAAGCAGCACTGACTCAGTGGCTGGCTGGTAAATTGCAGGCAGAAAACCCTTAATCGCGGGCTTTCTCTTGATTCCTTCTTACAGCCGGTGTTACAAAGACTTAATCATTCCCCCCATCATTAGAGGCTGGAAATAACATCGCCTGTTAGCTTTTGAGCATCCCCAAAGTCAAGGCTATTCATTACGATATTTTTGCCTCATTATGCATTTCAGCCATTGGCTGCTTACAGTTCAAACTGAATGGAATTCCAGGCCGGTAGCGACCTCTACAACAGCTTCATGACTGCATTTTACCTTATATTTGCTCTCATGCAGTTGAAACAGATTGGTGTTTTTTTTTTTTTTTAAATGAAACCAGCCTGAAGTGTTACGAGAATACAATGGTAGGTAGTTGTCATTGTTAGCAAAGCAATTAATACACAACCCAAGGAAGTAGCAGTAGTATGAAATGATTATTTTATTTTGAGAGAGAGAGAGAGAGAGAGAGGGAGGGAAGGAGAGAGTATGAGGGGAGAGGGGCAGGGAAAGAGGGAGAGAGAATTCCAAGCAGGCTTCACGCTGACACAGTGAAGAGCCTGACGCAGGGCTTGAACCCACGAGCCGTGAGATCACGACCTGAGCCGAAATCAAGAGTCGGACGCTAAACCGACTGAGCCACCAGACGCCCTGAAATGATGACTTTAAAGAAGGCATCAGTGACCTTGAGCGCAGTCAGCTCTGTTTTGTATCCCGGTGCGTGCGCGCCTGGGCCCCGTCCCATCTGTCACCATTTTGAATCCCTGTAGAAATCCGTACAACTGACAGCTTCATTTTGAGCTTTTGTCGTCTTTACTAGGAGCCTGTCTCCTGGCAGCCGGTGAGCCAGGCTGTACCTCATCCCCACGCTGCTCGTGCATTCTCGTTTCTTAAGCGAGATCGTTAATTCTCATCGTATTTCCATTCCAGCTCTTTATTCCCAAGCTGGTGGAAGCGACACCAGGGCATGGCGAGTTGGGCGTTGCCGTGGGCCCTGCCCTTTGCACCTGGTTCTATCCAGCAGCACCAGGGATGATGGGCTTCAGCGGCGGCTCCCCTGGCAGACGGTCTCTGAGCACCAGAGGAAGGCAGCTCGGTGCTGAGGGCCATCTGTGACCTCCACGGAGACTCTTTCTGCTCCCCTTCATCAAGGCAAAGGCAGGAGATTGTGCTGTCTCTGCCTTACCTCCCGGGTCATCAGAGACTTTCCCCCTTTTCAGAGCTGATTTAAAGTTACTTAATTCCTGGAGCGCCTGGGTGGCTCAGTGTTAAGCATCTGACTCTTGATTTCAGCTCAGGTTATGACCTCACTGTTTGTGAGTTCAAGCCCCGCATTGGGTTCTGTGCTGACAATGCAGAGCCTGCTTGGGACTCTGTCTCTCCCTCTCTCTCTGCCCCTCCCCTGCTTGCACTCTTTCTCTCTCTCAAAATAAATAAGCGAACATTAAAAAAAATTTAAGTTATTTAATTGCTATGAAACATTGTAGGACAGATACACAGGCATCCTTTGACTTTTGTCCTCAAAACCCGGGACTGGATCTTGGAGAATCCTAATTCCATTTCCTCACGGGCTCTGGCTACTTGCATATAATATCATTCATTTATTCATTCATTCAGTCAGTCAGAGTGCATTGGGCAGCTCCTGTGTGCCAGGTGCTGTTCCTAGGGCTCGGAGTGGGGGTGGTCACGCAAGTAAACAAAACAGAGAAAAGAAATCTGATCTCATAGGGTTTAGAGTCTAGTGGGGGAAGATACAAAACCAATGTATAATAAATAGGTATTTTTTCCCCCGCAATATATTAAAACATTAGACATTTTAGTTAAATTGTGCGTTCACACAAAAGACCCCGAGTAGCCAAAGTAATACTGAAGAACAAAAACAAGGCGGGAGGCATCACGATCCCAGACTTCAACCTCTACTACAAAGCGATAGTCATCAAGACAGTATGGTATTGGCACAAAAACAGACACATAGACCAATGGAATAGAATAGAAAACTCAGAAATGGACCCGCAAGTATATGGCCAACTAATCTTTGACAAAGCAGGAAAGAGTACCCAGTGGAAAAAAGACAGCCTCTCTAATAAATGGTGCTGGGAGAACTGGACAGAAACATGCAAAAGAATGAAACTAGACCACTTCCTTACACCACTCACAAAAATAAATTCTAAATGAATAAAGGATCTGAATGTGAGACAGGAAACCATGAAAATCCTAGAGGAGAAAGCAGGAAAAAGCCTCTTTGACCTAAGACGCACCAAATTCCTACTCGACACATCTCCAAAGGCAAGGGAATTAAAAGCAAAAATGAACTACTGGGACCTCATCAAGATAAAAAGCTTCTACACGGCAAAAGAAACAACCAACAAAACTGATTGGCAACCAACGGATTGGGAAAAGATAATTGCAAATGACATATTGGATAAAGGACTGATATCTAAAATCTATAAAGAACTTACCAAACTCCACAGCCGAAAAACGAATAATCCAGTGAAGAAATGGGCAGAAGATATGAATAGACGCTTCTCCAAAGAAGACATCCAAATGGCAAACAGACACATGAAATGATGCTCATCAGGGAAATACAAATCAAAACCACACTTAGATACCACCTCACACCAGTCAGAGTGGCTAAAATGAACAAATCAGGAAACTATAGATGCTAGTGAGGATGTGGAGAAACAGGCAGCCTCTTGCACTGTTGGTGGGAATGCAAACTGGTGCAACCACTCTGGAGAACTGTGTGGAGGTTCCTCAAAAAAATGAAGATAGACTTACCGTATGACCCAGCAACAGCACTGTTATGAGTCTACCCAAGAGACACAGGACTGCTGATGCATAGGGGAACGTGCACCCCGATGTTCATAGCAGCACTTTCGACAATAGCCAAATCATGGAAAGAGACTAATAGTCCATCAACTGACGAATGGATAAAGAAGTTGGGTACATATATACAATGGAATGCTATGCAGCAATGAGAAAGAATGAGATCTGGCCATGTGTGGCAACATGGATGGAACTGGAGGGTATTATGCTGAGTGAAATAAGTCAGGCAGAGAAAGACAGATGCCATATGTTCCCACACATAGGTAGGCTTTGGAAGACCTAACAGAAAGCCAGGGTGGAAAGGAAGAGGGGAAGGAAGGGAAAAAAAACAGCCACAGAGAGGAATGAAGACATGACATGAGAGACTCTCAAAGAATAAGAACGAACTGAGGGGAGAGATGGATGTGGGAGGGGGGAGAGTGGGGGATGGGCACAGAGGAGGGCACTTGTTGGGTTGAGCACTGGGTGTTGTGTGGAAACCAATTTGACAATAAGTTACTAAAAAAAAAATAAATACATTGTGCGTTCAGGGAAGACCTCATCAGAAGATGACATTTGGGCAAAGAATCTCAGGAGGCTTTGGCAGCAGACACGAGAAATGAGTGTTCCGGGCAGAGGGAACAGCCAGTGCTAAGGCCCTGAGGTCGGAGAGTGCCCGGAGAGCTGGAAGAACAGTGATGTCGGTGTGTTTAGGGCCAAGTGAGGGAGGGCAGGAGTGGGAGGTGAGGTCACAGAGATGGGAGGAGGGCAGATCACCCAGGGTCTAGTGAGACTGTGTAAAGACTTTGGCTTTCATTCTGAGTATAAGTTGGTCATTGGCTTAATATCGCTAAACCTCAGCTGTGGTGAACGCAGTTCCCCTGGAAGGTTGTTGTAAGGGGGGAGTAAATTAAGAAATGTAAACCGCTAAGTGTAGCGGCAGCACACAGGAAGTGCCCGGTGACTGACAGGTGGTGCTAGTTTTGCTACTGTTGTTCTTAGAGCTCATACTAGGTTACCAGCTGTAAACTCTTTCGGGACAGACTCTGCATCTGTTTGTTCTTTCTTTTAGCATTTTATTCCCAGATCTGGAATAGTTCATGTCAGATAGTAAGACCTCAATCAGTATTCACTGAGCGTGGGGCGCCTGGGGGGCTCAGTCAGTTAAGCCCCTGACTTTGTCTCAGGTCGTGATCTTGTGGTCTGTGAGCTCAAGCCCCGCATCAGGCTCTGTGCTGACAGCTCAGAGCCTGGAGCCTGCTTCGGATTCTCTCTCTCTCTCTCTCTCTCTCTCTCTCTCTCTCTGCTCCTCCCTCACTCATGCTCTGTCTCTCAAAAATAAACATTAACAAAAGTTAAAAAAAATATTCATTGAGTGTTATCATTATACCTTGATTCTAAAGAAGCATCCTGAAATAGGGGTCCTAATTGGCTAATATTTAATCCTTACTTATTTTTTTTAATAGATTTTTAACGTTTATTTATTTTTGAGAGACATAGAGACAGAGTGTGAGCAGGGGAAGGGCGGAGAGAGAGAGAGGCAGACACAGAATCCGAAGCAGGCTCCAGGCTCTGAGCCATCAGCACAGAACCCGACGCGGGGCTCGAACTCACAGACCGTGAGATCATGACCTGAGCCAAAGTCGGCCACTTAACCGACTGAGCCCCCCAGGCGCCCCTCCTTATTTTCTGTTGCTTACAGAAATAGAACCCTTACCTTTTGCCTTCTCCACAGGGCTTGGTTTTTTGGTGTGATCGTAACCTACTCTCAAAGTTGCAGTGCCGTGGTGTGGACAGAACCCTCGGCTAGAAGTCAGAAGATGCGACGCAGTTCTGGAATAATAGTTCTTTTGTGGTGGTGGTGATGGGTCACTCAGCCCTCTGGCCTTCTGTTTCTGAACAGTGACATGGGTTCAGAAAAGTCCTTCCCTATTTCAGGGCTGTTGTGAGCACACATGAAATACTAGACGGCAGGGTTCTCTGAAAACTCTAAACGGCCCCCTGCGAGGGGGCAGTAGGTGTGGTGCGTGGTGGCCTCTGCCGTGCAGGCGGATGGCCGTGCTTTGAATTCTTTCCGCGGGGGATGTGCCGATGTACGCTGTCCCTCGGGGGTGCCTCGCTGAGGTCCGGCTGTTGCCAGCAGCGGGCCGTGGCGGTGGAGCAAAAGCCAGGGGGGCTCTCAGGCCATTGGACAGGTGGTCTTTGCCTCAGGGATGTTTTTCTCAAGCTTCACAATGGAGGTTTGGGCTCCCAGAAATAATTTTTATCATCATCTCTTCAAGTTGCTTGAACGATTTAAATGTATTTCTCTGTTCTCAAGCTCGGGCTAAAAAGTCTTCATTTGCGACTAGGTTAACCTCAGCTGTTACTTTCAAAAGTCGGTTTCAGAAACGTGGCTTAGATCTCCCCTCTATCATTCTCCTTCCCGTCAGATCATTCTTGAGGGGACGCCCATTCCATGAAGCCTTCCTCAAAATAAATCGGAGACGAGGTAACAATACTGTGACTCAGAAAGCGGTTTACATCTGTCCCTCATCATGCCGTGCTTTCCAAATGCTGACTGATCTCTTTATTTTTTGAACGCTTAAAAAGAAGAAGCGTCACCATGTTTTCTGTGTTCCTCGACATGCTAGGAATAGTGCCATGACCGTGGTGGACGAAGTCCCTGCGCTCTCAGAGCTCACGTGTTTGTGGGAGGGAAATAAAGGGTTATTTTAGGTTTCGTAGTGAGGGAAGCCTTCTCTGAGGAGGTGACATTGGAGTACAGAACTCTGTGAAATGAAGCAGTGAGCCGTGGAAAGCTTGGGAGGAAAGGATTCCGGCAGAGGGCCCAGCAGGTGCAAAGGCCCTGAGGTGGAAATGATCTTGGCATAGTCCAGGGACGTAAAGAAGGCGAGGAGGGGAGAGTGTAGGGGAGAAGGGAAGAGAGGGCATCAGGGGTCAGGTCAGGGAGAGCTTTGTCTGACATGGGAGGGATCTGGGTTTTGCTTTAAGTTGATGAGAATTGTAAAAACTGAAAATTATTTACAGTTTAAGTATTTTCTTCCGAAACCAACCCGTCTCCTTTTAACCGAGATTCGGTGAAGGAATCGCCAAGCGATAGGCAGAGAACATCGCGGTATTTTTGGAGTTTCATTTTTATTCAATCCAAAATCTCTCAATATTCCTCCAGGAGTTTGTCGGAAATTGTCTGACAAGGATAATTAGTAAGACGAGGAGCTGTTTGACCATGCAGAATTCTATTCGTGCGTGTTCATGTGCGAATTCTTTTCCACGAGAGAAATCGAGGGTCTCATTTCTCTGTAGTCTGATCTTTACCGAATTCTGTTTTAGGATCGGCCCTGAGAAGCCAGGGGTACATCAGAGAGAGGTCTAACTTTCTGTTCACAGAAGCCAATGACAATTGAATAAGCGATGAGAACGTGTCGGAACCCTTGAGCTGTCTCAGGAGAAGGGGCCGATGACTGCCCATTGTTTCGTGGCACGTCTTCAGGTAATAACACGTGGCGATTTGCAGGTCAGCGAAGGGCACCGAGAGAAAAACTTTCCTTAGAAGCATTGTCACGATTCAAAGTCACTCAGGCGAAGTTTTGTCTTCCGTATCTTGCCAGGTCAGATCTCTCTGCGATCGCCCTCTAAAATAACGACGTAGAAACTTTCATAAAATTCTGCCTAATGTGAGTCTCCACCATGCTCTCCTCTGGCTAGCCGTTGTCATGGAAACCCATCATTTTGGAAGCTTTTAATTAAATAACATCACCTTAAAGGGGTTTTCCTCTGGTAGAAACTGGGAGACGTAGGTGAGCACATCTTTAGGGGAGGTGAGTTAGTTGGGCAGTCGCTTCTCGAGAGTTCCATCCAGGAGGAGGAAAAGGAGATTCCGATTCTGATCTCTAGTATCATGTGGCATGGCCGCTGAAAGTATTAAAGTTGGTGTCTTCCTCACGAGCCTCAGCTTTAAACGCCTTTGCCTTAGAAAATCCCTCTAAGTAACGTGTTCCTGAAATCAACATTATTTAGGGGCTTGGGTTTGGGGCAGCTCCTCTCTAGGTGTGTTCTTGCCGGCCACCTGTTACCTGTGGAGGGGTTCATGTTGGGGTGACCTTGGGAGGCTCCCCCACAACAGCAGAAGGAGTGAGGGACTCTTATTCCGCAGGAACAGCCTTTCCTAGAGCCGCGGCTCTGAGCCATGGAGCCGGCTCCCCAGCGACGGCGCCGCTTTCCTTACGAGGGAATAATTGACCCAGTTATGGTCTCGTTTCAGCTTGTCGTGGATCCCTGCGCCAGCAGCCCCTGCCGCCATGGCAACTGCAGCAGCAGCAGCAGCGATGGCTACCTCTGCATTTGCAGCGAAGGCTATGAAGGTGCCAGCTGTGACCAGGCGCTTCCCAGCCTCCCCGCCTCCGGCTGGACCGAGTCCGTGGCCCCCAGGCAGCTGCAGCCTGTCCCCGCTACCCAGGAGCCCGACGTCATCCTGCCCCGCTCTCAGGCCACCGTGACCCTGCCCACCTGGCAGCCCAAAACGGGGCAGAAAGTTGTGGAAATGAAGTGGGATCAAGTGCAGGTGAGAACATTTGATCGCATGTGTTTTCACGTGAGAAACCCGTGAGGCTCAGCAACCCCAGTGCTTCCGAGATTGGCGGCAACAGCGGAAGACCGCTAAGTCATCCCCTCGACAAAACGGGGAGTCTGGCGTCACTCCCGCCTTCGCTCGTGTGTAGAACTCTTTTGGTTACACAGAGGGGGCTTTTCAGTGAAGACGGTTTTGTGGGCCTAAAAAGAGTCAGCAAGAAAAGGAAATGGGTGAAATCATTTTCTGGCATGACATCCACGTGCATTTCTGTGAGATCGTCTTGGACTCGGCGCAGAGCGCTCAAGGAAGGGCCGTGGAAACGAACGTACCACAGACCCTCCCCCGTCGACCTCATCGTCCTTAGTATTATGCTCGACTCCTTTTTCTATTTCCGGGGGCCTTGCAACCAAGACGATTTCAAAAAGAGATGCCGTCAGTGATTTCTCCAACATCTTGAGACTGCGTTTGAGAATGAAATTTCCACATTTTATATATTTTGGCAATCACGAATTCTGTTTCTTGACTTTCCTCCAGTCCGGGTTTGGCCTGTGTTCTCACGGTCGTCGAAAGTCTCGTTTTGCGGAATTTTCGGCAGACCCTTAAAAGTTGATGTACAATCTAAATTTGCTGGCTGGGAGAGTCGAGGAACAAATCCAAACCGTGACTTCGAGGTGACATCGAGAGGGTATAATTCCGTTCCATAGCTTGGATTTTATAGGCCAGCCTGCGATTGTATAGTATTGCAGGTTTCGTAGCCTAAATGACAAAACACGTAGGTCTTTGGGTAGCATACAGAATGCGTCTAGAAATGTCCCTTATCGTTGTAAAAGAGACAAGGTAGCATCTCTTCTTTTCTTGGGTAGTTGTGACCAGTGACCCATTTTTTCCCCCACAATTTATGAAGACCATATTCAGACTGCAGCGCAGTGTTTGCAACCTGCCCAACGAAACTGTGGACGTGTTCTGACTTCAGACTTTTAACAAATGCCTTGAAGTTATGATTTTAATTCCTCTTCGCTGAATGACTCACTTTTTGAATGTGAACTAGATTTGATTCTACATTTGTCAGGGAAGTGTCCTTTAAAGAAAATTTCTCCCCAGCCACCCATTTCAGCCTATTTATTTAAAGCCATGCAGTCCCATAGTTGGTAAACTTAAAAGAAGTGCCTTGTCTTCCTGGCATGCTGTAATTTCTTGGGCTGTTTCGAGAAGCAGGTTAAAAGTTGCCAGAGGGAGCTGTGAATATACGTGGGTTTCCCCGTTCATCAAGCAGTGAGGCTTCGGAAATGGGAGGCTATTTGGAGTCTTAAGGGACTAAAATTGATGTAACAGTTGTCTGTTGGTACAAGTTTAACAGGTCGGACTTACATCTTTGAATATCCATGGTGGGCTTCCTTCCTGGCGTTTGACTGTCAGGCCTTCTGGGCCATGTATTCTAAGCATCGGGTGTGGGCAGAAGTGCTGAGAATTTCTGTATTGTTCTCAGTTAATTCAGCGATGATGCATACGTATAATACCGCCCCCTTTAATGTTGATTTATTTGTTTTGAGAGAGAGAGAGGAAGAGCACAAGTGGGGGTGGGACAGAGAGAGAGAGAGAGAGAGAGAGAGGGAGAGTGAGAATCCCAAGCAGGCTCCACGCCATCGGCACAGAGCCCCATGCAGGGCTCGATCCCATGAACCGTTGAGATCATTACCTGAGCCGAAGTTAAGAGTCAGACACATAACTTGACTGAGCCTCCCAGATGCCCCTGATACCCCTTTGTTTTGACTCTCCTGAGTTAAGACAGTGCTCATGGCATGAGGAATAAGTGAAGAAATTGGTCAGAACCACCTCATTGGACACAGCTCAAGTGTTCACAGAGTATTTTCTGATGAACACCCTTGTTCACCCCCCCTCCCCAGCTTCCTTTTTGTACACATCAGCGAACTACTTTGGGGAACGTGTCACTTAGGAAATGAAGGTGTGGTCCACAGGGGGGGAAAAATAGGCAGCTTCCCAGTGACCTTAGCATGTGCTCCCGAGACCCGCCTCTGCACGGGGCGGGGTCGTCAGACCCAGCGCTCCTTGCGTGGTGCTCATTTGAAGGCTTGCTCTCCTGTTCATCCTCGTCGTGTGGAAGCTCGTCCTTAAAGCCCATCTTCCTGTTCTCCGAGCACGGAGTCCCAGACGGAGCCCAGAGCAGCGGCCGGTGACCGCTTGCTAAACAGAAGAGAGCAGGGACCCCTGCGGTATCCGATTCATCAGTCGTAGCGATCCAGGAACTGGCCGATGGCTCTCAGGAAAGCTTCGGCACTTCAGGAAATCAAGTGGCAAAGCTTTCACTTTCTTTTGAGTCTGTACAGTGTTACCCGTCTTCTCTCTGTCTCCACCTCGGTGTCACCCAAAGGTCGCTTCTGGAGTTTTGCTTTGTAATATCTTGTATGCTGACCAACCCTGGTAACCTGTTTGTCCCCTTTGTCCCCAGGTGGTCCCAGATATCGCCTGTGGGAACGCCAGCTCTAACAGCTCTGCCGGTGGCCGCCTGGTGACCTTCGAAGTGCCACAGAACACCTCGGTCAAGTAAGGAAACTCGCAGTCACACACCATTAAGATCAATACTGTGACCGTAGGCGGGGTCGTGTCTCTCCATGTAACTGGTCAGTCCAGGGAGAATCGTGAATGGAGTTCCGTGAGTAGATGTGGCCTAAAGGGCGCAAAATCCCGAAGGAAATGTTTCCGAGAAGGATATCGCAGTGGGGATCCGGTCGGGTGGAGATGCAGAACCGGATGGGGTGGGTAAGGTGTGAGATGAGAAGCCTTCACTTCCCAAATGACTTCTGCTTCCAAAATTCTTCGGCCTCTTATGATTTTAATGCGCTGTTGGTTAAATCCATGTGCATAATTTGTCCCAATTTTTTTTGAATGTTTATTCATTTTTGAGAGACAGAGAGAGAGCATGAGTTGGGGAGGGGCAGAGAGAGAGGGAGACACAGAATCCGAAGCAGCTTCAGGCTCCAAGCTGTCAGCACAGAGCCTGACGCAGGGCTCGAACTCACGAGCCATGAGATCATGACCTGAGCCGAAGTGAGACACGTAATCGACTGAGCCACCCAGGCGCCCCCCTGATTTAAAATCCAAACATTACAATTTTATCTGAGAAGAGAGTGATTTGTTTTTGTTTATTTTAACAAATTAATTTATTTTTGAGAGAGAGAGAGAGAGGGACAGAGGGACAGAGGATCCAACGCAGGCTCTGTGCTGACAGCAGAGAGCTTGATGGGGGCTCGAACTCATGACCGCGAGATCATGACCTGAGCTGAAGAGGGACTCCTAACCGGCTGAGCCACCCAGGTGCCCCTTGTTTTGTGTTTAAACTTAAGCTCTTTCAAATTACGTGCTGCCCACTGTGGCGGGCAGGGGAAGGAAACAGGCAAGGGCTCTGCACCTGCCGTGTGTCAGGTGCTCTGCGGCACTAGGGAGTGGGGGTGGAGCCAGCGCCGGAGGGACCCAGTCCAGAGTGACACCTCCCACTGCTCACTCTTCTCTGCCGCTCTTACCTGCCAGTCCCCCGCCCCTTGTAACCGAGTGGAATTTGCTGTCCAGTTTTCAGCGACGTTAGAAGACTGACTTACGGTCCTGAACCAGTAGCATGGCCCTGGTTAACTAGTGCTCTGTGTTAGCTCCCTCTTAAGGGTGCTCTTTAGGCCTCTTCTGTTTATACAGAATTGTTTGTGCCCCCCCCCTTGCTTTCTTTTTAAAAATGTTTATTTACTTTTGAGAGAGAGACAGAGAGAGAGTGTGTGTGATCAGGGGAGGGGCAGAGAGAGAAGGAGAGAGAGAATCCTAAGCAGGCTCTGCACTGAAAGCAGCAAGCTCGACGTGGGGCTTGAACTCATGAACTGTGAGATCATGACCTGAGCCGAAGTCGGATGCTCAACTGACTGAGCCACCAGGCGCCCCTGCCCCCCCTTGCTTTCTAAACAATGGGGTCCCTGAAATGTTTGGAGGGGGGACTTTGTTACGTTGCCCCCATGTCCCCTCCCCTCAGGCCTTGAACTCCGTCTGGTGGGGGCAGAGTCAGGATGGGCCGTGAACTCAGTCCAGGGAAGAAGCCCCCTGGGGAGGAAGGTGTGGCATCCGAGGCAGCTTCCAGTTCTGCCAGCAGGGGGACCCCGGTCCTAAGCGTTCCATTGCTTCTAACACAGAGCGTCTGTCCAGAGCTGGCTTCGGGGAAATCAGGATGGGTCGTTTCCTTTAGGTGTATGAAACCATCCACCAGCTCTTTCTTGTCTGGCTCGTATTATCTTTCTTTCAGCAGCCTTCCCAAATAGTTCTGATCCTCTATCCCTTTAAATACTTTTGTTATTGTTTTTGTTTTTTTTCCCCTTTCTCAATAAGCTTGAAATTCACCAGGCCCCTCCTAGGCTGCAGGGCTGGGCAAAAATAGCAGGCCGACCCAGGCCGAGCAAGACGGGAGTGCCGAGTCAACTCTGGGCGCCCGGACTTCACCCAGGAGGGTGGCCAGCCCCTGTATACGCTCATTTATTCATGAATTCAACCCTCTGTCCACCCCCGATTGAATGCCCTGCCGCAAGCCAGGAGCTCTGCGCGCTGAGAACCCATCTTCCCCGAAGGTGGAGGCCTGGTTTTCCAGTAGTGCAGGGGGCGGGGCAGCCGCCGGCAGTGGGAAGCTGGTCAGGGAGGGTCTCAGAGAGGAGGCGAGCCGTGGGCTAAGCCTCGCAGAGTGTCGCTTAACCAGGCACGCGAGGCGGCAGAGGTTGGGGGCTGGGAGGATCAGTGGTTCTGTGTTGCCCGAACGCTGGGCTGCAGGCGCGGGAGGCTGCAGGATTTGCGGTTGGAGGGGAACTGGGGCTGAGGCCGATTTGCTTCCTGGCGTCTCATTCTTTGGATTTTACCCTGAAAATAAGAAGAATCCAGGAGAGGCCTGAAGCATGGGAGGTGGTGACACACTTTTGCTTACGCCGGCAGCACAACTCAGGTGGCCATCTGGGGACGGAGGACACATTTCTAGTAAATTCAGGCAGGACTCGTATTGTGTGGATGTGGAAGGATTTGTCTCTAGAAAAACTCCATGTGCCCTTTTATTCTTTTTTTTAAATTTATTTTTAATTTTATTTATTTATTTATTTATTTATTTCTAAAGTTATTTTATTTTATTTTTGAGAGAGAGAGACAGAGTATAGCAGGGGAGGGGCAGAGAGAGAGGGAGACAGAATCCGAAGCAGGCTGCAGGCTCTGAGCTGTCAGCACAGAGCCCGATGTGGGGCTTGAACTCACGAACCGAACTGTGAGATCATGAGCTGAGCTGAAGTCCGACATTTAAGATGTATTTTTTTTTTAAAGATTTTTTTTTAATGTTTTTATTTATTTTTGAGAGCAGGAGAGACAAAGCATGAGTGGGGGAGGGTCAGAGAGAGAGAGGGAGACACAGAATGAAGCAGGCTCCAGGCTCTGAGCTGTCAGCACAGAGCCTGATGTGGGGCTCGAACTCACAAGCTGTGAGATCATGACCTGAGCCGAAGTCGGACGCTCAACTGACGGAGCCACCCAGGCGCCCCAGCCCTTTTATTCACCATTAAAACTGTTACCTGAGGGTGAGTTATCTATTGGTGTTTTCTGTGGTACATGTTTAAACAAGTGGGAGACCTTGGTAGTGATGTCCTGAGACCTTGGTGGATGTATGTGCCCTTTTGTTTTTATTTTCAACTTGGACGGACTGGTTCTCAGATGAATTTTTCTGAAAGGGACTTTTGGTTTACCTCCCCCCTGTTTTCAGAATTCGGCAGGATGCCACGGCCTCGCTGATTTTGCTCTGGAAGGTCACGGCCACCGGCTTTCAGCAGTGCTCCCTCATCGATGGACGGAGCGTGACCCTCCTCCAGGCCCCCGGGGGCCTGGTCCTCCTGGAAGAGATGCTCGCCCTAGGGCCCAATCACTTCATCGGTGAGTTCCAGAAGCCCGCCCGTCAGCACCTCCGATTCAGCCCCTCCTCGGTTTGGTGTTCGGAGACCGTGGGTTAGGGCATTTTGCTCAGGTAATCTGAGTTCTAGCCATCAACAGAATCTCCTCCATTTGAGGTGAGGCTTTGCGTCAACATCAAAACTGAGTTCTAAGGTAACGCCTCCTGTGGGGCTCAGTGTGGAAACCGCGAGGAAGCCCGGCCCCGGGCAGAGCGTGTAGATGTGTGATCTTTGGCACACAACGTTCCGACTCTGCTTTCTTTTTGACTCTAGTCTGCTCTCTGGAGGAGTTGTGGGCAACGTGAGGCACTGAATGGTGGCCTCTCAGAAAAAGCCTCTTCTCACTTGATTTAGATCTGACCTAGGGCCCTGGGCACAGCACAGCAGAAGCGACTTGCTACATCTGAGCCTCTGACTCACAAGTAACCCGAGGACTCCAGCCTCCCTCCGGGGCTCCTCGTTTTCACCCACCCTTCCCTCATGGGTCACGTTTGACTTTTCACTGTCTCAAATCTAGGAGATCCGCAATTTAACCTTCCTTAAACAACCACATGCCTAATTAGCTGTTTTCAAATTCCTCTGCCCTAGAGTAGAAAGGGCCTTCATAAAGTGTGACCCCCCACTCACTGCCCCCTGCCCCTCCCAAGGGTGACATCTGGGCAGTTTCCAGGGGCCTTTCCCCTGGGAGGCCTCCTGACTGTCCCCTGCACCATCTGGGTCCCTGACCCAGTGCAGAGCGTCTCTGGGCTTGGAGCTTGTACCTCCAGCCCCTCCGCAGGCCAGTGTCGTCAGCTGCTTCACGAGAGTCCGTCGCATCCTGTCGCCTCCACTCAGAGACACGAGCTCAAGTTCAGACCCCACCCATCCCGGTCCTAGGTGCCCAATCAGCCCCCTGCCTCCTGCAGCTAATACCTTCCCCTGTCTGATCATACATTCGGACAGTCCTCACCTGGAGAGGGGGCAGTGACAGCATCCGTCTCTCAGGGGTGTCCTGAGCGTTCAGTGGGATAACGGATGTGAAAGTGTAAACTACAAATGTGAGGGATGGTTCTAGGTACTTTTCTAGCCTGTTCCGAGAGGCACTAACTATTTTGCTAAGTTAAATGCGAAAGTGTATGGCAAGCCATGTCCTCGAAGATCTATGTTGGATACAAGTATCATAATGAAGATGAGCTGATACAATGAAATGCTCAGCTCTGAATAGTTTGTGTCACTTTTTCATTCGACCGGCCCTCCTCTGAGAAAAAGGCCATTTCCCGATCTTTGGAAATCCAGCCGTGGAGAGGTTGAGGGATTTACCTGGGTGGAGAACTTGGTTTGGGGAGGGTGGGGTGTTTCATTGCAGACTGATGTTTGTTCAGATAGCTATTGGATGACAGCACGATGTAATATTGTCCACGTCAGGTCTAAATCTTACTTCCCAAAACATACTTCCGCGTCTGCTATAACAATTCATCTGAAAGGATAAAGTTTGTATATTTTGGTAAATAGTTTCGATTTTATTTCGTATTGATTTTGTAAGTTTTCCTTTCTGGTGGGTTAAGCTGCCCTATGACATGGTGCTAACATTTCACAAAAACGTATATGCTATTATTACTCTTCAAAGTGTCGTTAGCGTTACCAGAAGCTAGCCGCTTGAAATGTTAGTTTACCTTTGATATTATGTTTAGCCAGAGCATGACTATAACTTGAGGCTGATGTTGGGGGTAAAGATGAAGATTAATAAATAAGGACTTTCTAGTGTTGGCATAATTTTGTACTCTTGAGATACAGGAAGCTTATGAACTCCCAATAGAATTTGTGCTCATTTTTCTAACAAACAATTGCATGGAAATGTAATGCTCCTTAGAGGAGTAATTTTTGAAAAATTAATTGGGTGTATTAATAACTAAAATAAGTAATTTTTTTCTCAAAAATTATACTCGAGGTTATGACGAGGTGACAGTGAGTTTGAGTAACATGCTTTGTTTCTCTAAGGTGCTGTTTTCCATTTGGAAAATTTGTGATCTGATGTCTTTAAGTTTCATAACTCGAACACATTCTAAGTGCCTTAGGCAGCTTTGTATTGGAGCTCACAGTCCTCTAGTGTAATTCTTTTTCAAGATGGGGGCCGTCTTGTCACAAGCTCTTTCTGAGGAAGAATGGCTACCTTCTCTCAGTGAACGACAGGCCACCACACACTACCAGCTACTTCCTTTACGAGATCTTTTTATCTTAAGGGAGCAAGATTTACCTTTTGTAATCCTCGTGGGAGTCTTATGCTTACCGCATTGACATGTGTTTAATGCTCTTTTCGTTTAATTTTTTTTACAGCAACTTCTCAAAATGATTTATTTTTATAATACTGGGCTCTCTAGACATGCATACATTTTAGCTAAGAACCAAAAGACCATTCTACAGAGTACAGAGCCTTCATTTGACAGATAAACAAATAGATGCCAGTGCGGGTGGGAGAAAACTTCCACGCCAAAGGGACAGCAAAGCTCCAGAGTTGTGGTGCTGGGTTTTAGTCACTACCGCTCCTTTCTAGAAAGAGAGGCGCTTGCAAGAATTGACTGTCCCATCTCTGCCCTTCACTCTCAGTGGGTCCATGTACAGAACTCATGACCAAAAGTCTTTTTATATTTCTTTTTAATTGATTAATTTATTTTTGAGAGAGAGAGAGAGAACATGAGCAGGGGAGGGGCAGAGAGAAAGGGAGAGCAGGACTCCCAAACAGGCTCCATGCCGTCAGTGCAGAGCCTGAAGTGGGACTTGATCTCACGAATCATGAGATCATGACCTGAGCCAAAAACCAAGAGTCGGACGCTTAACCAACTGAGCCACCCGGACGCCCCTGTTGCTTTGTGCAACAGAGCAGAAGAGTCCCTCTGTGTCTTTGGGAAACCAACGTGGTTGCTGTCACTGGCTTTACACAAATATTCTTTCTAGAAAAGTTTATTGCCGAGAGCCTGTTAAAGTTCTATATGTTCCCAATAATGATGTACTTATATTCGACCTATTTCAGTGACCCTATTGAATTAAAAAACTTTTTTTGGATGTTTTATTTTTGAGAGAGAAAGAGAGAGAGAGAGAAAGAGAGAGAGAGAGCGAGCACAAGGAGGGGAGGGACATAGAGAGAGGGAGACACAGAATGTGAAGCAGGCTCCAGGCTCTGAGCCGTCAGCACAGAGCCCGACGCGGGGCTCGAACTCACAGACCGCGAGATCATGACCTGAGCTGAAGTTGGACAGACTGAGCCAGGTGCCCCTCCATTGAATTTTTAAAACCGTTTCCTTTCATTAACATTGCCTTATGAATATTTATGCCCTTTCATAGAAAGAAAGAGATAAAACGTTTCACAAAACGCGTAGCTCTTCCTTCTGTGTCTCAGTGCACCAGCTTTCCCTCCATGTTGTCACCCAGTTTCAATGCTTCTGCCCTCTCCTTAATCATCTCTTCGCTTTTCCTAAGTAGGTTTCTTTCAACTCTGTTATTTGCTTTATGCACTGTTCTGAGGTCAGTCACTAACTCGACCTTTGTGTCACATTGTCTGCTCCGTGGCAAGCAGCCCCAGTGCTCGTGAGCTCACCGAGTGACTCATCCGCTCAATGGTTCATGGCCCCACATAGGAAGGATTCGTGGTTCCAATTGTATTTCCATGATAAGCAGTTGCCAGTCTTATCTAAGGTACTGTTTTTGTTTTTTCACTTGGGGTTGCTTGGACACTTTGCTGGGATAGACACTTTCAGAAGTGAGGGCCCCGCCAGCCGCCTGGTGCGTGGCCTTTGTGTGAGAAAGCTGTTGGAGGTTGTCGCTGTTTCCTCAGGGTGAAAGCCCCATTGGACTCCTTTTCTAGATTTTTCTTTCTGTGGTCACCTGCCCTTAGGCTTATCTCCCGGTACTTCTCCATAGTGGACTCTGTCCATCCATTGCCTGTCCCATCCCCACCTGGACCTCCCTCCTGCCTCATCTTGCCCATGCCTCAGATCCCCCCAGATCTGTTTTTCTCCACGACCTCATTTAAACTCTTCTTATATGGAGTGGTGTAGGAGAAAAATGGCCAACCCAAAATTCTACTCTACCTGAATTCTGAAATCCTCTGAAACTCTATTTATAAATTCTTTAAAAAAATTTTTTTTAATGTTTATTTTTGAGAGAGAGAGAGAGAGAGAGAGAGAGAGAGACAGAGCCTGAGTGGGGGAGGGGCACAGACAGAGAGGGAGACACAGAATCTGAAGCAGGCTCCAGGCTCTGAGCTGTCAGTACAGAGCCCGACGTGGGGCTTAAACTCAGGAATGGTGAGATCATGACCTGAGCTGAAGTCGGACGCTCAACTGACTGAGCCACCGAGGCACCCCTATAAATTCTTATAAACACACAGACAACCCTGAAATATTCTCACAGTTAGTTCTTACTTTGATCAGAAAACCCAGGTGGCAAGGCATGTCTGCTTTCCCCGTATTTCTGTTTTCCTGCCTGTTCAGAGAAACCCCACTTTTTCCTTCACACTTTTCTCTTTTATAATCCAGATCTGTTGTTACCTCAGTCTGGCATTTTTCTTTCTTGCCACTTCTTTGAAATTATTTTCATTTAGATCCTTCTCATTCCCTTCTCATTCTTTCTTTTTCTTTTTTTAATGTTTATTTATTTTTGAGAGAGAAAGAGAGAATGAGTGGAAAAAGGGGCAGAGAGAGGGGGAGACACAGAATCCGAAGCAGGCTCCAGGCTCTGCACTGTCAGCACAGAGCCTGACACGGGGCTCGTACTCAAGAACCTCAAGATCATGACCTGAGCCAAAGTCGGACGCTTAGCCGACTGAGCCACCCAGGCGCCCCCTCCTTTCTTTCTTGACGTTGGTCTAGCTACTCATATTCCCCTCTCTGCGTTTCCTCATCTCTTCTCCTGCCCGTAACCCACTATTTTTCTTTATTACCCTTTACCATGTTCGTATCATTTTTAACAATGTGTTAAAAATGTGTACATTTCTAACATCTAATTTCTTTCATAAAAATCAGTGCATTTTTATGTTTAATCCACAGCAGTGGTGTTTCATTTGTGACCTACTAAAAAGCTGCCCTTAGGGCTTGGGATCCGCTTCACTTTCATAAAGAAATGCGTGGTGCCGGCTGTAGCCCCTAGCAATGTCCTTACGGCTGTTGGGCTCGCTTCTTCAGGACCACAGCTGCGGAAGTAGCCACGGAACCCTAGAAATAAGGACTTCTGGGTCTTTGGAGCTGACGTCTCAGCTAGATGAGAGATGTTCCCATTCTGCCCGTGCCAGCTTTGTGCCTCCTGGGGGCTGGAGCACACTTCTGTTTCCTCGATTCTAAATTTTCAGCTTAAAAAGATTCTTGTCTTGCAAAGCGATTTCTAGAGCGGCGCGTTCTCTTTATTTTCTTCTCTTGACAAATAAGGAGGAGTAACGCGGTACTTTTGCAGGTATAATGAAGGCTGAGGCTTTTCCTTCGGTCAGGTTCCCCTGGCGCAGCGGCCCCTCACAGCCACAGGGTTTAGATCTCTGTGGACTTAACTGGTGGTCGATCCTCACCGGTGTCATGATGTTTCCTTGGAGATACAATCTTTTGTAGTATAACAGTTTATACTGACTTAAAAAATGTATTTTAAACATTTTAAATTTTTATTTTTCTTACAGAGCGCAAGCCAAAGTGGGGATGGGACAGAGAGAGGGAGAGAGAGAATCCCAAGCAGGCTGTACACCCAGCACGGAGCCCAATGCAGGGCTCGATCTCACGGCCTGAGCCAAAATCAAGAGTCGGATGCTTAACTGACTGAGCCGCTCAGGCACCCTGACTTTCTTCTTCTTCTTTTCTTAAACAACAGAATTTTCAATAGACAAGCAGCTGATGCTTTATTCTTAGGCAAAAGTTCCTCATCTGGGCTCAGTCGGACCATGGTTTTATGCAGCCATGGGGGGGTCACAGGTCACTTTTTGAGAATCCCATGAATGTCCTGAAAATGCACTGCAGACTTTTATGTGTTTGCGCCTCCTTCTTAAGACAGGGCTAAGTGTTCATTGGATTCTAAAGATCTCTGAGTGCAGAAATTTTAGAGGCGCTCCCTGTTAAGCTGTGTGCGTGATCCCGTGAGGATACGTATGTTTTTCAACATTCTCTGTTCGTTTAGCGATGTTCCTTTTGACAGACTTACCTGCTTCCTACGTCTCCGAATCTAGGAACTTAATTAATGTTTATTTAAGGCAGCAGGGCTGTGGGAAATACTCAGTTCTGTGTTAGTTTAGAAACTACACCGTGTAGGCCTCCCATTTCCCAAGGACTGTGCCAGCCTGGAAACGCAGACATGATTTAGGGGTGGTCTCTGAGTGAATGGGGCAACACAGGCAGAGACAGGTGCTGCAGGCAAGGGACGTGCAAAGTGGCTCTGGATTCAGAGGAAGCAGCGGCCATCCACCAGGGAGGTAGGGCAGGCAAAGTGCTGTCGTTGGATGTACGAAGCACAAGTGTGTGGCATTTCGATGGCACAGGAGTCTGTGTCATTCAGATAATATGACAATAGTGCTAGAAATTGATTAATGGCCATCACAATTGGAAATTAGAATTTAATTTTTGGGTGTGAATTTTATTTCCTGGGCTCTCTGTTTACCTTCAACGGGCAAAGGAGGGACCCTCTAGTCTTTGACGTGGATTTCCAGGTAGTCCTCTGGAATTCTTCCCGAAAGCTCTATTTTCTTATTCCTGAACTCTCTCTCCTTCCTCTGGGTAAACTATTCCTGTGAACGTTGACCTTTAAAATATGTTTCAAAAGCAATTTAGCTGGAGTCGGGATGCTTTATCCTGTGAGTATGATGAAGGGAACAGTTTGGGGGAAGGTGCCCCGAAAAGACAGGGGACAACCAGAGGACGCACCAGTTGGAGTCAAGGATGGTGGGCGGTGCTCACAGGGGAAGAGTTCCACAAGAAAAGTAGGGACAGGAGGTTTCCTAACCTCATAGTTTGGCTGGAGAGCTTCCCGAAGCCATGCCTAGTGGCCAGTATTAATTTTTTTTGCGCGTGCCTCTTTTAGCGATTTCAACATCAGGTCTCTAGATAGAGGTCTTACTTTATCTCAGCTGTTTCTTGATGAATTCTTTTGCTTCTCTCTCAGGAGATAAATGGGCCAGACACTCCCCCTCCCCACCTGCCATGCTTCTCCATCTTGTTACTGGCTGGCTTCCTGCTCTGTGTGACCACCCCCTGGCCGTGAGGAGCCATGTGGGGCAGCCAGCATCGGGCTCCCTGTGGAAGACTCAGGGTGGCAGGGAAGGAGTGGGAAGAGGAAAAGGGAAGGTATAGACCAGGAACTTGCTGGAAGGAAGGAGTCCCATGTGGAGTAAAAGATGCTTAGCATACGTTTTCCTCTTGCTCGTTGGAAAAGGTCACTGGGAAATGCAAGACCACATTGGTAATTCTTGCAACTGCGAAGATTTTATGGCCTGCTTATCTCTCCTCTGCACACTCTCTAAGTTATATTTTTCCTGGCTCCGATGTCCATTTTAACTTGTATTTCACTATTTAATGGTGTACATTTTCTGTGAGCTCCTCAGGTCTTATGGAAGAAGTTAGGATATGACGAAATAAGATATTGGTTGGGGCACTTGAAATTTTAATATATTCCTTTACTATACCTTGATAATACCTTCATGGTTATGAAGTGTTTTAGGACCATTAGAATATTTGTGTCCTAGCTCTGACCCAGTGAAGTAGGGTTGATTTTCAGAAATGCTGTAACTCATCACTCCCGTGTGCAGGTTGCTATCAGACTAGTATCTAAAGTTACCCCCCAACCTCACACACACCCCATTCCGGCAGTGTCAGACCTTACTTAGTCACATGAAACCTTTGGGCTTCCTTTCTTTAGTCCTTCTGCAGGTCATTCTCAACAAGCAATATTTTATTAGCTCCTATTGGTAGAGGTGGATCGAGTATACAACTTGCCATCCAGGTCTGGGTTTCTGAGCTCTCGGGCCCCTTGGCTGTACGGTGAGCTGGAATCTTCCTGTCCAAGCCCACAGGCACTGGAGCCTCCTCTAGCCTTCTGAGTGACATGTGATTTCTTGCGAGCACAAGGTCCCACTGTCCCGAGTCCTCCCTGATGAGTGTCACCCTGTGTGACTGCTGTCCCATGGTAGGTCTCATCTCTGTGGTGGGGACTCTGTCTTCATGAAATTCTCAGAAGTTCTGCCCAGCCCTTACGTATTGATGCCAGCCCAGAGTGGGACGGTGTTTTCCCTGCCTCTGACTCCTGTGGTTTGAATTGCTGGTTACCCTCACCCAACCCTGCACATTCCTGTTTGTTCTTATCTCTGGCATCATTTCCCTCCAGCTCTGTCTCCTTCTGCTTCTTTTAACTCATAAAAGTTTTGCTTTCCCAGCTAAGTCTCACTTTTCCCTCTGATAATCATATTATCAGCTAGCATCGTACAATGTAGCATCTGAATGCTCTCTACCCTCTTTTTTATGTAGGTTGATTTTATATCTTTTAATAAGACTATAAATTTCCAGAGAGAAGGGACCATATCATGGTTCCCTTGTATCATGATGGCCAGATGGTAGCCACCTGAGTGATTAAATTTTGTTCACACATAACAGTTATCCTGCTCAGTAAATGCCAGGGGAAGAAAGTTTCTAGTTGCAAATGTCAATCTTAAGACTTCTTTGTAGGTTTTTGCAACCCTACGTCCATGACATTTAGACTTCCCCTCCTTTATTACATTAAAAGTATTTTAGAGGATCAAATACAAAAAAGAAAAAGAAAGAAGGAAGGAATAAGGAAAGAAAGAAAGAAACTTCTTCATTTCCATCATTCTTTCTTCTTTCTGTCATTCTTTCGGGAATGCTACATTTTACATTTTGTCCTTTAAAGTGATCTTGCTCTGGGGGCCCGGGGTAAAGCAGTCAAAGAAAATTGGGAAAGGATACCAGCTACGGAATCATTAACATCTTCTTTTGCTAAAACCTTAAGATTTAACAAAGAAAATGCAAATATCTCACCTTTTCATGGTCACCTTAAAACCACAGTTGAATATGGTCTATTGAACTCCCCTGCAATAGAGAGAAAAGAAGCTTGGAAGTGTCAAATAAGTTGGAACGAAAGTAGGGTAAGGCTGCCCCTGAGCAGCATAATTTGGATAAAATTCTTCCAGCTCCCATTTGCCTCCTTGGAAGATTTCTATTAAATTAAATTTTACTTAAATCGAAACCACATCTCTAGATTATTAGCAACTATGATTATTCTTTTTTGATCTTTCTATTATTGGGTATTAAATATTAGAATTTTCTTTATTAGTTGTCCTTGCACTTCAGTGCCTTGCTGTCATTCTCCTAAATACCGTCATGATCGGCGTCATTTATTGATTGGTACCTATTGATCAAGGTGATAAACTAAGCATTGTTAACAAACCCACATTCCATGATGGACATGCATGGTCCCCAGAGTTGACAGTTCCCTGGGACCCCACTGAGTGTTGGTTGCCCCCTGGCTGTGGTGGCCTGAGATGTGTCTCCAACCTCCAGGAGAGTCTGGAATCAGGCTTTGTGGAAAGCAGATTGCTGGTCGACCCGCAGACCTGGACGCTCCACGTCAGATTCCTTTACAAGCTCTTCAGGTTGTTCTTCCACTCATCATAATTTGTGCAAATCCCAGGAACTCATCAGGAAGGAAAGGACAACCAGTGTGATAGAGTAGAACGAACCTAGGTCCGTGCCTCCGAGCACGACGGTCCGTTGCAGAGCTGCTTCTGTAGATTTCAAACACCAGTTTCAGAATTTGAGAGGACACAGAGACTGCTGGTAATTGTCCCATTATGTGGGCCTGAGGCGTCGGGTGGGATGGCTTGCTTGGTTTCGAGAAGCAAAGTCAAGGTGACATCTTTGTAACCATAAATTCTCCCTTTCTCCGCCCTCCCTTCTGCCACATTGTCTCTCTGTCTCCCTTAGCCTTTTATTAAAAAAAATAAAAATAAAGGTAGCACATTTTACTAATAGATTACTTTGGAGAAATTAAGTAGTGAGGAAAATTATCTTTATATTTTAAAGACTTTGTTGTTAACTCTGAAAAGAAATACCTTATTACTTAACTGATCATAGTTTTAACCCAAATCTTATCCGTAGAATTTGATTGAACTGGTTTTTTTTTTTCCTTTTAATTAGAGACACACCTTCTCAGGGCTTTACCAGTTCACTGTCCAAGATTTCTTAGCTTCTGTGAGTGCAGATTTCAAGTGAGAAAGTAATTTCATTAATTGCTGTGTTTATAGCCAAATTTCTGCCTCTCCATTGTACCTCTTTTTCTTCTTTCTAAGGGGGAGGGAGGGGAGAGAGGGAGTATGGGAAAGAGTGTAAGAAAGAGGGAGGGAGGGAGAGATTGATTCTTAGGGCTAACCCCTGGGACTGGGGTTTTCTCTCACCAAAAGGTAATTTACTCTCCTTTGAAAAATTTGAAGGCTCTATGACAATATATAATCTAAACATAAATAATATTCACGCTATTTTTTGGTAAGAGGAGTACATTCACATACTGTTTGGTTATTTGCCCTTTGCTCATTACGTGTCACCGACATTCTTTTGTGTCAATAGGTATAAACCTGAAGTCGTCTTCGTGGCTGTATAGCATTCCATAGAATCAGGGTCCTGTAGTTTATTTAGTCAATATGCTACTGTTAAACAATTAGCTCCTTCATGTCTTTTGCCTTTTTAGATGGAATTTCAAGCACTGTTATAACCTTGTCTTTGTATCCTTTTTGATGATTTATTTGGGTTAAATTTCCAGATACGGAATCTGCTGGATCAAAGGGTTCGTATATTTTAATAACAACTTTGATATGCGTTATCAAACTATCCTTAAATGTCTTCCAGTTTTGACTCAGGACAGCCAGTTGGTCTTTGAAATAGCACATCGTTCCCTTTCCCGCCCACTTGTGGGTAGTGGCTGTTAACTCGATTCAACTTCATGCTTACGTACACCCCTTAGCCACTTCCTTAGCCATCTGAAGTCTTCAGGGATCTCTGCAAGGTAGAAAAGTGGTCATTAACAGTTTCCAGAGAGGGGACAGTACAAATCTCTTGAAGCACAGAACATATATAAAGTGCTTACACGTCAGAGTCATAGTAAACAGAATGGTTTCATTATGTTATTGCATTTGTACATCCAAGTAGACATAAAATGGTGGGGGGAGGGGAAGGTGGCAAACCGACAGTGGTCATGGTCCCTACCACATGGTCGGGTTCTAGTGACGTTTCTCCTGCTTGGTGTTACACGAAGAACATTCATATCCCAGGAGGCTACAACCCCAATTCCATTTCCATCTTCTCCTCTTAGAGTCTTTGCTTTTCCATTTCCATATCCTGAAGGTAGATATTTAAGTTCCATCATGGTAGACTTTTTATTAGGTCAGAATTATTCTGTGAGAATGGGGCAGAGGATTTTCCAGAAAAGACAAATATTTTGAAAACCCATCAGGGATGCTTTAGAGATAATCACTTGACTTTGACACAAGATCATGGTAGTCATAATTGTTTTTCACAAAGCTCTTGGGTCTAAAACTCAGAGCAGCAAGTAAATGGACCAAAATAGGGCATGTCAGCAGGAGAAAATTGTCTAGTATTTGGTGGGGAATAGAAATAATTAGGATTGCATTTCAGCAAGACTCTTTCGCTTTCTTTTCTCTAATGCTCTCTCTGACATTTGGGTTTTGAATGCCAAGATATTTTTGGTATTCACATACATCCCTAACAAGCCATGTGCTCATGACTGTCCTGTTTTAATGCCATAATTGTGAGTTTGACCTACAAAAGTTATATTTGCTTGGTAGACAAATGGGAAATCTCATTAAATAAATACACTGACAAATACCGTTTTGCTACATCAATAATAACGGACAGCAGCCTCTGGAACACTACCGTGTTAAAAGAGCAGGCTCTGCGTCGTCTGCTCATCCATCCACATCTCTGTTTACCGTCAACGAACGTTTATTGATTAATTACTACATGTAGGACACTGTGCTCTGTACTGGGGATACAAAGAAATAGAAGGTTCCAGTTCCTGAATTTGAGAGATTTTAGGCTCCAGGAAGACAGGACATACTCATGTAACCCAGGTAACTCTTGCTGTCCCATGGTTCAGTCTTGTTCATAAAGTCACGTCAAGTAAACCCAGCCCAGTAGCCAATAATCAATTAAAACACTTGGAATCTTTATTCCTCTTTTGGGGAGAACACAAATAGCAGTGGGAAGAATGCATTCTTATCATGCAGCAAAAATCTTATCCGTCTTCTCTCCTCCTCGCTGCTCTCTTAACAGTCTCCATGTGTTTGGCACTGGCCTTGTGAAATTCTCTCCCCCACTCTCAATATCTGCTCCCCAAACCTCCAACACCCAGCCTTTGAGGCTTTTGTTGTCGTTTTCTTCTTGTGCTTCTGGCTTTTTCTTCCACGTATCAGTGTAGCGTCTTGGATTTGTTTGTTTTTAGTTCTTCTGTCTTGTCCGTTCCTGGGGTTCTCCACTACCAAGAATTTGCCTGGGAACTGAACCAGCAAGCAAGTCCTTTCCTCTTAGAAGCAAGAGGAAGAGGAAGAGTGTAAATACTCACACAATAAGTAATTGCTACACTTGTTAGGTATTAATGATTTTGAGATGATAAGGAGCACATGAGGAGATAAATGAGAAGATAAAAGAGTGCGTATTAAATATCGGATGAATTTTAAGGGCTACACGAACTCAGAAAGGAAGAGTAATCACCCAGCAGAAAGTTCAGGCTTTGGGCTTGTATATTTTGAGCTTGGCCTTGAACTGAGGAGTAGGCATAAGGAGGAAAGACATTCAAGGTAGGGGGACTGGTATGAATGACAATGTTGGGGGGATCAAGTTTGGCTGGAGCAGTGGATTTCAATCAAGAAGTGAGCCATGGAAGATTCAGAAGAGGAGAGGAGGCAGGGGTCAGACTCTCCAGTGAAGGAGAGGGAGCACAGGTGGGTAGGGGCAGTGGTGCTGGTATAATATGGTGAGCGCTGTGGGGTAGATTTTGGCGGCGAGCGTGAAGAGCCAACATCGGGGGTCGAGAGTGGCTGCAGATGGCAGGTCAGCGTGTCCCAGGCACGTTGTGGAGGTAGATTCTCTAGACATGATTGTATGTCAGGGAAGCAAAGAGAGAGGCAGAGTCAAAAGTGACAGACATCAGAGTTTTAGAACGTAAGCATGGTGAAGGCAGGGGACTGAGTGTGGCCTGCCTACTGTGGTATCACCAGCACTTGCTGCAGGGTCTGGGGGAAGTGGGCATTCAATAAACGTTGATCAAATGAATAAATTAAGTACATTTTGAATTTTTGGGAAGTAATCAGAGGGGGGTTATTTGTAAGTGTGAAAACCCAACTCAAACCGGAAAACAGTCCCCCCCCGAAAAACACCAGCAAGCAAAGGTGGTGGGCGAGAGTTTGCTGCCGCCGAACGTCCAGGTGTGGGTCCGGGTCCGCATCCAGTGTCGCGGAAACTTGATCCGACGCATTTCCCTCAGGACCAGGACCGCCTCTGAAACATTTGGTCTGGGCTTGTTTCGGGTTTTGTGCGTCTGATTTTATTTTGTAGAATACGTTGTCGAGACACGTAGATGCTCCTGACTTCATCGATGCATCCATCCCACGTAGACACAGAGGTACATGTATGTACTTATGTGTAGACACGCAGTTGCCCGTGCGTGTGTGCGCACATACACAGATGCACGTCCGCACGTACAATCGCCTGTGCAGAGACACACAGACGTGTATCTTGCACATACGTGATTTAAAGGACATGACAGGCGGAGGACCTGACAAGGGTAGATAGCCTGGGGTGTGTGAAGTCGGATGGGTAGTTGGGAAGGAAACAGAATCTTCAGAGTTGGAAATAATGCTAGTGTTTATGGGGAGGATATAGCACGTAGCTAATATTCATGAATGAAAACAACCCGCAAAATCATCAGTTAATTTTCTATTAATGTGATCATTGTATTTTTCCCTTCTTAAACAGTTTTTGGTATTTAAGTGTAGTTGACAGACCGTGTGGTCTTAGTCTCAAGTGCGTGGCATGCTGATTCGACAGTTCTGTACGTTATGCAGTGCTCACCACGATAAGTGCAGTTAGTATATGTCACCATACAACACGATTCCAGTTTTTTTTTTTGAGAGCAAGAGAGAAGGAGCACGCACAAGCTGGGGAGTGGGGCAGAAGGAGAGGGAGGGAGGGAGAGAGAGAGAGAGAGAGAGAGAGAGAGAGAGAGAATCTTAAGCAAGCTCCATGCTGAGCACAGAGCCCAACCCTAAGCTCATGACCTGAGCCCGAATCAAGAGTCAGACTCTCGGTGGACTGAGTCACGCAGGCGCCCTTCGGCGTTATTGATCCTGCTCCTACGCTGTGCTTCTCATCTCCGTGACTTCCTCATTGTCTAGCTGGGATAGTTGTATTTCCAGGAGCATTTCCTTCAGAATAGTAAAGTGTGGCTGGCTCCTACTAACAAGCCTGACTCCAGTGCTTGCATTTTACACTGGGAGGCAGGTCCCCTTCTGTGGGGGCAGGCAGCCCTTTTACCACGGCAAGGGCCTCCCGTGAGCATTAGCTATGGAAGCCAGAGGGGATGAGCGAAATACCTGAAGGAGATTAGGAGGCACAAACTTCCAGTTAGAATATAAATGAGTCACGGAGATGTAAAGGGCAGCACAGGGAATATAGTCAATAATATTGTAATAATGTTGTGTGGTGACAAGTGGTGACCACACTTGTGATGAGCATAGTGTAACGTATACAATTGTTGACTCACGGTGTCGCACTCCTGAAGCTAACATATTCCGGAAGCTAGTATAGTCAGCTATACTTCAGCAATATATATTAATATGTACTAAGAAAAATATATTCTTTATCTTGACCTTGGTGATAATTACTAGAGTTTTTATGTTTTGGAAACCTCATCGTATTTTATTGCATGTGAATTATACCTCAGTAAAGTTCATTTATTTTTTATGAAAACGTTTTTTAATGTTAATTATTATTTTTTTTTTGAGAGAGAGAAAGAGAGAGAGAGTGAGCAGGGAGGGGTCAGAGAGAGAGGGAGACACAGAATCCGAAGCAGGCTTCTGGCTCTGAGCTGTCAGCACAGAGCCCAACGCAAGGCTCAAACCCATGAACTGCAAGATCATGACCTGAGCCGAGGCTGGATGCTTAACCGACGGAGCCACCCAGGCACCCCTAGAGTTCATTTAAAAAAAGAAATGGAAGCTAGGAGGATCAGGACCCACTTGCTGTGTTTGATCATTTTTTTCTTTGTTTTGGATATGAACAGAGGTTCGTTTTGTCTGTTTTGTTTTGGGGCCTGTGCCCTCCGCACCGTGATTCCTGTTAGATTTTCCAGCAGTGAAGGCTGGCTGTTCAAACAAAGTCGGATCGGGATTTGGGGCAGTAAAGGCTGTAAGGAAGAGGGGTAGGATTTTTAATTTGCTAGATCCCTAGAAGCAACTGACGATCAGATAGCGTTCCCAGGACTTCCGTAAAGACTGAAGCAGAAAGAAAATCTGCTCTGGACAGATAAGGAAACCCCCTGCAGCCCACTAAGCTGCCAGTCACCCAGAATTCTAGAGTTTAATTTGGAGACAGAGTTGACGGGGAGCAGGGATGGTCTGTAATTCACTCGTTCTTCGTGAGCCCCGGCCTGGCTGGTGGTATTGTTTGCGGTCTGGAGCAGGGCACGGTTGGTAATGAGACCTGCCACCGAAGTTGGCTTGGGGCTCTGTGTTCAGGGCAGCTCCCGGCTGACGCTGAAACCGCTCTGCTTCGTGGTCAGAGCTATTAGGGATGACTCCGTCGCCAGAGCGGTTAGCTGAAGCAGGGGGTCGGGGGAGTTTGCTAGGTCACTACCAGCTTGCTTTCTGGGTTTCTCGTCTCTCTTTGTTAATTCGTCCCTCTTGAATCCTTGTATTTGCCGGCACCCCACTCGGGCACCAGGCCTGTCCTCCCTCCCTCTCTCCCTCACCACCTCCCTCTCTTCTCCCCTCTCCAAATTACTTATTTTCTATTTATTTAAAAATCTTTAAGTTTATTAATTTATTTTGAGAGAGAGAGAGAGAGCAGGGGAGGGGCAGAGGGAGGAAAAGAGAGAGAATCCCAAGTAGGCTCTGCTCTGCCAGCACAGATGCCAGTGTGGGGCTCGAACTCATGAACTGTGAGATCATGACCTGAGCCGAAACCAAGAGTCAGTCGCTTAATTGACTGAGCCACCCGGGAGCACCCTCTCCCCAAAATATTTATTGAGCACCTACTGAGTTGGGTGCCTGCTTGGCGCTGGCAACAGTGCAATGAACAAAACAAATAAAAATCCTTTCCCTCAAGAACTTGTGTTTTATTGGGGCCCCAGGTAATAAACGATTCCACAAATCAATAGAAATTACAACTGTGATAAGCACGCTGGGCTAAGACTCTAGTTGAGAATGAAGAAGCTGACGTAACCTTGGGACAGTGGGGATCACTACCTTGAAGAAGGATAATTAGGCTGAAATATTAACTAAGCAGTGGGGAAACCCTTCCAGGCAGAAGGCTGGAACTGCATGTGCAAAGGCCCTACGGCTGGAGACAATGTGTAATATCAGAGAAACTGCAACAAGACCACAAGACTGGAGCTTAGAGAACGAAGGCGAGAGAGGTGGAGAGGTGGCGGAGAGGTGGGCTGGGTCAGACCCGCTGGGCTGTGGAGTCCGCGTTAGGATCTTGGCTAGGAGGAGCTGGCGAAGGGAAGGAACTGGTAAGCACATGCATCCTGTGTGTAGTTCCTGCTGAAACAAGCATTTGAACATGGCAGAGAATAAGTCATCTTTAAGACGACATACCCGGCAGTAGGACGTCAGGAGGGGGAGTTGGCAAACCTGCAGGTGTCTTTGGCCACATCCCCAGAGATTCTGCTTTACTGGGTCAGGCTGCAGCCAACATAAGTTTGTTAAATAAACTCTGTAGGTGATTCTGATTGTAAGTGTTTGTGAGCCAGATAAGTGAGGGGCAGAGTGATAGAGAACTTTATGGAGCTCCAGAGGGTGGAGCAGATAGTCAAGGCTGCCTCTGAGCATCTTGAGGACTGAGACCAATGGCCTGACTGTCCTTCAGGTGACGATGCTCGTGTGAGCTAGAAATAGCCCAACCAGACAGACTGAGTCTGAGTCAACCTCTCCATCCCTCCCTGTTGTTTTTCTTTCAAGTCATGGCATACCACTGGGGCTTCACTGCAACACATTGGGTGGTTTTATTTTTAGTACAATAATACATGCACTGGAAGATAAAGTTGTTATGCATAATTCAAGAGCCGAGTGCATCTCAAATTAGAACTCTCACCAAACACGTGTAAATTCAGGTAACTTCTTTCATGTGACCTTGAAGTTACCAGAACGTCTTGTTGGTGGTCACTTAAATGTGGGATTTGGAATCAAAGCAGAGCAAAGGAATGCGATAGAACGAAGGCAGTTGAAAGGAAGATCATGTCCGCAATGCTTGCAACAGCTCAGAAGGTAAACACGTCAATCAACAGCTTTTTATGTTAGCTCCTCTGAAGGCCCCGTTCTCTAACTCCCTAACATTTATAAAGTCATCTGCAGCCCAATTAGCTGTGCATTTATTATCTCCTGTTACCCTCACATCAACACAGAGAAGTGATTAATTATTTTGGCGTTCATAGTAATGCCATTAATCAGAATACGTTCATTGGGTATTAATGATTGGATGCGGCGGGTAATTGTATATGAGTTCTACAGTAATTTAGCAATTGATTTACTAGCATTTGATGAGTTGAGGCTGTATGAACGGAAGATGAAGTGATACAATTCTAACTGATTATGAAAAGATGATCAAATAGACATTGAAAAAGATTAAATAAATGAAGAATTTCAATTATATATTTTGTGTGAGCCAACAAAATTTCAAAGGAAAGTGCAAATTAATTTTCATGTTCTACCAATGGGTATTCAGGAACTGGCCTTAAAAAAATGTGTCCAATTAGGATGCAGCTTTCATATGCAGTGAATTTTTTTTTCTAAATGGAGATTACTTAATGCCAGAAATGGGTGCAGGGACAGATTTGACAGGCTTTGTTGTAAATTTTGCTTCAAAAAAAGATTTTATAATTTTAATATTTTTTATACCATTATGCTCATTATATTGGCCGGTGTTTCTTGTGTTAATTGCTGGTTATACCTTTTTTAAGGGTCTTTTAGTACTATGAATTGTAGCCATACCTCATTTGTTCACGTATTTTTCTTTTACAACTTTAAATGTAGCCTAGAGCCTGGCTTTTTAAAGTAGAATCTAGGCATGAATTATTAAAAATGGTAGATAATAAAAGGCACATTATTATGTATGTGTGGTGTACTTTTATTTGGATGTTATTTTTAAATTCTAGCAATAATTTTTAAAAGTGGAAATGATTTAAAAAAAATTCCATTTAAAAGGTTTGATATCAGAGAAGCCGAGTTAGGGGACTCTCTAAATGACCTCCGTGCTTACATCCCAGCACTGCCGTTTTCTCAGAGGACCTACTTTCTTAGAGCTATTTCCTCACACCTACACAAGTCTAAGTTCCGTCGAGGATCCCACTTTAAACAGGTGTTGGTTGTCGATGTTGCTGTGGATGATAGGGATGGTGGTGGTGGTAGTGGTGATGGGGGTGATAATCGTGATGGTGATGATGATGGGGGCAATGATGATGATGGGGGTGATGATGATGATGGTGAAGGTGGTGATGATGGTGATGATGGTGATGATGATGGGGGCGATGATAGTGATGAGGGTGATGGTTGTGGTGGTGGTGATGACGATGATGGTGATAGTGGTAGTGATGATGGTGATGATGGGGGTGATGATGATGATGGTGATGATGGTGAAGGTGGTGATGTTGTGGGTGATGATGATGGTGATAATGATGGTGATGATGATAATGGTGATGGTGGTGATGATGGAGGTGATGATGTGGTGATGATGATGATAATGGTGATGGTGGTACTGGTGGTGATGATGGGGGTGATGACGACCATGAAGATGGTGATATTGATGATGACCATGATTTATAGAGTCCTTTCCACATGCTTGCACTGTACTAAAAGCTTTGCCCATATTAAGACCTTTAGTCCTAATGACCATGTCTGGGAATAGTGTTATTATCTCTGGTAGAGAGAAAGAATCCAAGGCATGAGTGGTGTAAATAACTCTCCCAAATTCAGAGGTGGTAAGAACTCGATCTGGTGGTAGAGCCAACTATGACCTCCCATTACCCTAATATCGGCTCTTGGGCCTGGTTACTCACGTCAGTATAGATAGTAAAGCCACTAATTATGGAGGCACTGATTTGGAACTGATGAATAGATGTTGTGAGTAGTTACTTCTGCAATGTAAAACTTACACTATCTGCAGAATAAATGAAATGTTACAAATTATAGACTACCTGCAGGTTAATGTGCACATTTAGCATATCCCTATATAATAACAGGAATGACAAGAAGGTGTTTTTCCTAAGCTTGTGCCCAATTCTTCCCACCCCTCCCCTGTCTGGTAGGTGGGCCAACCCTGCTTTGTGAATACTGAGGGACTCAGAGGAGACGGGGAAGTGATGGGATTCGTATTTTGTGAGATCGCCACACTATGTAGTAGTTTAATGGTGATTCCTTCTGAGTCAAAGGGCAGAGGCGATGGGTGTAGCCCAGGAGAAGGAGTTTTATATGATTCCTTTGCACACCTGTATTGGTTAGACTCCAGTCTCCTCTGTTGTAATAAAGAGACCTTAAATACATTGGTTTAACCAAGTTCCAAGTTCATCTCTCTCATGTTACAGGGTAGAGACAGCTGGTCTAGAGCTGAGAGGGCAGTTCTGTGCCCTCACCACCCAGGTTCCATTTCTGGACTCAGACTGGCTATCCCTGCCGTCGTGGGGCAGCGGGATGGGAGGAGTGGGCAGAGCAAGCACTTGCTCAGTCTTGGTGGATCATCACATAAGTGCCACACATCCTGTCCCTGAGAGGTGTGTTCTTTACCTGGGTGGCCCGGTTCTCAGCAAAAACTCCTAATTCTATTATTAAAGGGATGGGAGGAGAATAGATACCACCGAGCAAGTAGCAGTTACTCCTGTAGTTCAAATACTCAAGTCTTAACTTAGGACAAATAATTTAGTCTAATATTAGTAGAGAAAGGAGTGTGGGAGGGTGAACATGTTCTTGAAAAAAAAAATTAAACAGAAATACAGCACTTGGTGCTAGTAACCCTTTACAGTGGGAATAGATATGTCTTTTGGAAAAGTGTAGAATGTCAGCCTAAGGAGTCCCCAGCTCATGTTACAGGTGTAGAACCTGTGTTTCAATGCCGACTTTTCAGAGTCTTCTCTGCAGGACGAACAGACAGAAGGTGCTGTTGAGATCCGGACAAAGCCAGGAGGCAGTGGTTAAGGGCCGCCGCATCTGACAGTAAGATTTGCTGAGAATCAGTCATTCTGTCTTCGGGTGATAGCCCAGTGATTGTATCGTTATAACGGTGGTTCCCCGTTACCCCTGCAATTTCTTTTTCCTCGGAGCACATGATATTGCTTAATACATACTTTTCATAGTCATTCGGCCAGGTGTCATCCACCTGATAACTTCGATGAGTGGCAACGGTGGAAGTATTTGGTGCGTCGCTATTAATGTGCCGTTGTGTCTCCTGATCCAGAAAGCATTTCTGGCCATACCTTATTCAGGAACTGACAGAAAATGAGGTAATCCAGACGAGGGAGTTTTCCCAAAAGCAATATCCTGCTTTAAGGGTCGAAACTTTAAAGTAAGCAGGCAAGCAATAACAGAACCCAGCCTTTCCATGGCAATC
Organism: Paguma larvata; assembly: GCA_030068075.1. Taxonomy (NCBI): domain Eukaryota; kingdom Metazoa; phylum Chordata; class Mammalia; order Carnivora; family Viverridae; genus Paguma; species Paguma larvata. Next base: position 9,560,565 of record CM057825.1, read on the forward strand.
TAAAGAAAGCTTTGCTTAGAAAAGACACAAATAGCTTGAGTGAGGTCCTGGGGTGGTTGGTGTGGCCAGGCACCACACAGGTGCAGTGACGGCTTTTTTAGTGTGTGTTCGACTTTCCGCTATAACTCCGGGTCTGCTGGCATCCTCACGCGTGCAATGGAAAGACAGCTTCGCTCTGGTAGTGGAGGGTATTAGTAAGCCTTGCTTTAGTATCATGGAGCCCTGGGCTCCGTCAAGGTTCCTGTTTGCGCCCTGCATCAAGCTCTCTTTCTGCCTCTGGCCTGACATTGTCAAACGACGATTTGTTTCTCCGGTTTTGCTTCTCAGTCCACGAGCCCTGAGTCGCAAATCCACGGGGAAGCCCAACCAGCTTATTAAGCTTTGCCCGAACCTCCATTCTACCTCCTGAAAAAAGTCGGTGCAGATACATCGTTTCATCCATGCTTCTGTGGAACGAGATGTGGGAATTGGGGGTGTTTGCCTTCCCAAGGCCTATGTTAATGCAAAAACCCGGGGTCTCCAGCTGGAGCTGGAACCCGTAATATTTCAAGCCTTTCATGCCTGCCGGCTGCCCGCCATGGGACTTCCTGGACTGTGAACGGATTTTATAGGTTATAGGTTTGTGCCAAATGACTCGCCAAGCCTTAATAGGAAAAGTCGGCAGTCTGTTTCCAACACCTACTGCTCAAGTATTTACGGCCAGAATTTTTAGTTTGCACGTATGCTTTCCTTTAACAGGAAAGAAAATGGGCTTTGGTCGAACCACTGAAGTGAGAAATGCAAATTTCACTTGCCATTCATCCCAATGAGGTATTAGCCACAAAGTCCATTTAAGACCCTTTCGTGTTAATAGTAAAGGGGACAACTGGTAAGATAAACTGTTAGTGGCCCGGAGCCAGCCATCTCCCTTGCTCCCCGAACTGATGCTTGACCCCTCCGTCCCCAAAGACAGCTGCTCTCAACCTCTCATTGGCACCAGGGGAGTGGGTTTGGCAAAGTCGCCGTTTTAAAAGGACTGTAGTAATGGCAGAACATTTTACTGCCGTGTTAATGAGCACAGTGTGGGGTTGTGGGCAGGGCAGAGTGTTTGCATGGTTTTGTGCAAGCTTAGGGGAGGAGGAGCGGGGAGAGGGAGAAGGAAACCCAACTTTTATTGGTCATCGTAACTAGTTACAGAAGGGTGTTAACGGATCTCTGGATATTCTTTGGAGAAAGTTTTCCTTCGTTTTATCATTTTCAAGCTCATTAGGGAAATCACCCAGATGTGGAGCAAGTAGAAGTGGGCTCTCCAAGTGTAGCGGTAGCTTTTCCCTTCTTCCCTTCCTCCCTCCTCCCTCTCTTCCTCCCTCTTTCCTTTCTTTCCCAGATTCTGAATACTACGTCCAAGTATGGCATCCTCGAAAGTTTTTCTTTGTCAGGGGCCGCAGTTTCCTCTTGAGAGATCCCTTTCAGAGGTCTGCCATCGTGTAGTTCCAGATGTCCTCCGTGCCGCAGAAATCGTGTCTTTTCTTGTCAACCCCGGCGTGGAAAAAACACGCAGCTACTTGTTTCATTTAATTATTCTAGTACGACTATGTTGTGGTCTGATGTCAACACACAACTAAGTGTATACCGTGAATATTGGCCTGTGAAGCTTGGTTCTGGCTCTCTGTTCTCTCTCTTTCTCCTCCCTATATGCCCTTCCCTGTCCCAATAATGCAGCACCATTGGTTTTCGGATGAGGCCCAAATTTAAATATTCAGCCCTGATGTTTCTAACTACCCATGTCCTGTGTCCGACCTACCAGCTTTAGACTGCTTTATTTGGAAAGGGGGGGTCTCATCACAGTCTCAAATTTAGTCTGTTCACAACAGAAATCTTGCTTCACTTGCCCAGTACGGTCCCCACAAAGTTGCTTACTGTATGTGTGATTTTTTCCTTTCCCTCATATCCCACATCCGATATATATGGAGTCTTGTTAGTTCTTCCTCCAAAGTGTGATCTTCGAAAAAGCATAAACCGTGGGCTTTCCCCCTGGTGAAAGCTCTTCAATGGACTCACATTTCCCTAAGTTTCACGAGATGGCCTCTGGTCTGGCCCTTCCTGCCTCTCTCTCCTCAAGGTGCTGGCCACTCACACACCGATGTCCTCATCTGTGTGTCACACTGACCTTCCCATCCATGTGACACATGACCTCCTCATCCATGAGACACGTGACCTCTTCCTTCTTGGGACACGTGACCTCCTCCCTGTGACACATGACTTCCTCCTCCGTGTGACATGTGGCCTTCTCAGCTCTCTTGGCTGGCTCATTCTCAGCCTTTAGAGCTCATCCTAAAAGCCGCCCCCTACTTGGAGCCGAGTAAGCATCTGCTGATTGGCGGGCCCATGAGAGCAGCTTCCTTCCGTCCCGTACTGCCCCCCATCCCAGCCGCCCCACCACGCCCGCTTACTCACCGGAGCGCGCAATCTGTCCACGTAAAGTGGCCCAGCTATTTCTGCCTCAGAGTCAGAATCGTAGACTTGGACGGTACACAATGATGATTTAAATATATGTTTATTCATGAACATTTTCACAGAACTCTAGTTTAACGTTTGTTGTGGTTGGAATGAAGACTGTATTTTCTCTTGAGACTGAGAGGGTGATACGTCACCAGAAGCGGGAGGGCCCCTGAAGCTTTTGCTGGAGGGCCTTGGTTTTCTGTCTCCATTTCCGCTTTCTTTGTTTTCCCGTGTTGGTGTTTCCTTTCCTCGGCTCTCGTGCAGTTACTATCTCATGCTTTGCTGTTCCTCCTCCGTCTTCCTCATCCTTCCCTCTCTCCTTCTTCTCTCCTTCCTTTCTAACTCTCATCTTTCTCTTTCCCTTGCTTGATGTTAATTTAAGCCAGGCTTTAGCTTTTTGAAAGTCTAGGTGACTCTGTGTTATTTAGACAATATAACGACACCCTAGCGACACCGGCTGCATGGCATGAGTTCTTTAGTTTTTGGAAAGACCGTCAAAGATGCAGGGGCTCACAAAGCCAGTGCCGAGGCGGCCTCACAGACGGAACCGGAGTGCCATCTTCATTCCTACTTGGTGCGGTTTTTCGGGTCTCCACTTGATCGGCCTGTGGATCTTAGAGCTCTGAATACGAGGACAGGCTTCCCTATCCAGGTCTGTACCAAGAATTATGTTACGTGTATTGATTTCACGCTATGAAGGTAGGGTAAAAATAGTGAGCCTCTGCTCCGCGTTTCCTGTAAGTGCATTAGAAGCGTCCATCGGTTTCAGTGCCGTGTCAAAGAAACTGCACAGGCTTTTCAACAACTTTTCAAACAATCACTTCTAAAGCCCCAAAGAACTTCCTTTTAAAAAAAAAATGAATTCGATTTCATTTCAGATTCTTCCTGCTGCCCCTTTGGAAAGGGCACAGCTCCTGCTCTTGGCACGTGGCATTTCCTGAGGGCAGCTTTGCTCTAACCCAGCTGCAGTTTGATGGAAGTTAAATTGGACAGGATTACTTTTCATTATGAGCAGCTCTAAGCATTTTCCCTGAGACGCGATCAAAGGGAGGTGCCAACAACTTACTGAAACTTCACTCTTCCCTAGAAGGAGCTGGCGGCACCGTTCTCCTCGTGTGAGCCGTGTATCGTTGAAAATACCATGCGCATCCTTTTGACTCCCTGTGGGGGGCTAGGTGACATGATTAGGAATTACAGAGTAATACGTGGCACGCTGTTGCAAAGATCGATTTCTTTAATAGGTTACTCAAGTATTTTAGGGCCAGAATACTCACAGTTTTATTAAGCAAATAAAGCTAATATAGAAACTTTATCGGAGGTGTCTCCAAGAACTTCAGAAACTGATGATGAGCTAGAGGATAGAAATATTGTCTAAATAACACAGAGTACCTAGACTTTCAAAAATAGATGCATAAAATGTGCTTTCAGAACTTCGAATGCAGGCCTCTAATTCCAGGTGATTTACCTTCGTAATAACATTACTCATGTTACTGAGATTAGTTTTTCTACCAGACCAGTGGTTCTTAACCGGAAGCAAGGTTCGAATTACTTAGGGAGTCTTTTCCAAAAACATGCCCGCCAGAGGTCCATCCTGGACTACTGATAGGAAAAGGCCATGCAGTGATGAAGCTTCTGGTTTCAAAAGTGGTTAAGGATCACTCTTCTTTTTTTTTTTTTTTTAATTTTTAAAAGTATTTGTTTTTGAGAGAGAGAGACAGAGACAGAGCATGAGTGGCGGAGGGGCAGAGGGAGAGAGGGAGACATAGAATCCGAAGCGGGCTCCAGGCTCCACGGTGTCAGCACAGAGCCTGAGGCGGGGCTGGAACTCACGAACTGTGAGATCATGACCTGAGCCGAAGTTGGACGCTTAAGCAACAGAGCCGCCCAGGCACCCCAACGATCACGGCTCTTGACCGGAAGTTTGGTGTGGTAGAAACCGAGAATGGGCCATCTTTGTAACCTGAGAACCTAAGTCAGTGCCTGGTTTGTAGAAGTGAGCTCGGTAAATGTACATTGAGAAAATGGAAGCAAATTATCTATAAATATACCATGTGTATATATATTTCAAAGTTTCATATTTGAGAGAGGAAGGGAGACAGAGTGTGAGTGAGGGAGGGGCAGAGAGAGAGGGAGACACAGAATCTGAAGCAGGCTCCAGCTCCAAGCTGTCAGCACAGAGCCGGACATAGGGCTCAAACCCATGAACCATGAGATTCATGAGCCAAAGTTGGACGCTCAACCGACTAAGCCATCCAGGTGCCCCCAAAGCACTCCCATTTTGAGTAAAAAAGAGTCTAGATTTGAGGATGAATTCTGTGGTTACCCTATTTTGGGGTAATTCTACTTACCTAACACGTGAGAAAATCGGCATGGCTGTCTAGAATCACTTTTGCCACCTTGCCTTAAGCATCTTTTCTCTCTCTCCTGGATGATGAAAGTGTTAACTAGCTGCTCATTTTGAAATTAAAAACTATACATAAATAAATGGCCTCGTTAGAAAAAAGAGACACTCTCTAAATGAAATAATTATATTATTATTATTGTTATTTTAAAGTTTTATTTATTTCGAGAGAGAGAAAGTGTGAGGAGGGGAAGGGCAGAGAGAGAGAGAGAGAGAGAGAGAGAATCCCAAGCAGGCTCCATGCTGCCAGTGCAAAGTCCAAGATGGGGCTTGAACCCACGAAGCTGTGGGAACATGACCTGAGCTGAAACCGATGCTCAACCGACTGAGCCACCCGGGTGCCCCCAAATAATTATATTATTGATGCAAAATACTTAGAGTATCATTTCTTCATGCCAGTTGGAGGCTAATTTTTTTCCACATGTATATTGTTACTTGCTATGTACGAGTAGCTGCACCAGCTGAAGGCTCATCTGGTGATAATTCTGACATGTCAGGGAGTATGCGATCAGTGTTAGCTGCGATTGGTCCTGTTTTATTAGATGGTTAAAGTCGCATAGCTTAACTGATAACTGTGCAGTCAGATTGGTGACGAAGTACCATTTTTACCAAGAAGCCCATCACTGAATGTGTTCCTGTGCTGCTTACCCACCTGTGAGGGCACTGGGAGTCACTCGGCTCAGCTGGTACAGGGGGTGGCCTCGGGAGATATTTAGTGCTTGTCACTCCCCAGAGTCGCCAAGAGGAGGCAGAGTCGGAGGCGCAGGCAGGTGGCCCCCCTGGAAGAAGATGAGCTCAGAAATGAAGTAAATTCTAAGATGCTAATGCAGGAATGGAATCGAGAGACCAAGGGGCCCCAGAGGGCACAGGCAGGCACAGAACAACAGCATCTAAGGCCATGACCCCGTACGCCTCTTCTGGGCATTAGGTGTTTCCCATGACGCTTGGCCTTTCCTAACAGGCCGGAGGTCTGAGTGGCTGCCAGTCACGTGCTTTATTTGTTTGCCTAATATTCCGTTTTGTTTTGCTTGTCAGACTTGAATGCTGCCTTAAATAAACTCATGGTTTCGTAGAACGGATGTTGGTAACATTTTATTTTACGTCTCCTATTGTCCCCTGTTTTTTTTTTTTTTAGGTTTCGTGAATGATTCCGTTACTAAATCTATCGTGGCTCTGCGCTTAACTCTGGTGGTGAAGGCCAGCACCTGCGCGCCGGGGGAGAGCCGTGCAAACAACGCGGAGTGTTCCGGAAAAGGAAGGTGCACCACGAAGCCATCGGAGGTAAGGGGACGCCTGGTAGCTTTAAAATCTGTCCTTACATAAATACGTATCTATGTCCATATGTCGCTATCTATCCGCACGGCCGCCTCTCAAGAATGACCGGGGAGAGACCAAACGCATTTGCTGAAAGAGCCCCTCGAATTGCTGGTGTTGACTGCACGTTAGTGTGGGACACACAGATCTTCAGTCTCCATGTAGCTTTGGAAGTAGTGATGATAAATCTGTGCCGTGCCAGATTCTGCTCTGGTCTAAAGGAGAGATTTCGCGAGAAGGAATAGCTGCTGTATCTGGTAGCAGAATCAAGAGAGACGGAAGACAGAAGAGGCCAGCAGAGTCATTTATTTCCCAGTTACTACAGAATCCCCTCCTTAGACTCTGCCTGTGTCCAGCGCCGATAGCAGAGTTACAAACGCAGGAGAAAAGCATGGGGACGAACGGAGAAGAGGCTGGGACGAGCAGGCGGGCGGTACGTTTGACCTCTGTGGGCCAGCGTCAGCAGTGCTATGGCCGACCTGAGTCCTGGTCCCCTCTTACTTCAGTGGCTCAGGTCACAGGCGCCTGGGGCAGGAGCGGGGGCAGAGTACGGTTCCTCCTCCGTGTTCCTGGGTGAATGACAGGATCTGGGAGGCAGACCAGTAAGGGACGGTGGCCACGAGACCCACTCCATCCCTCCAGGGCTCCGTTAAAACAGGTGCGGGCGCCTGGATGGCTCACTCGGTTAAGCGTCCGACTTCGGCTCAGGTCATGATCTCACAGTTCGTGAGTTCTAGCCCCGCCTCGGGCTCTGTGCTGATAGCACGGAGCCTGGAGCCCGCTTCGGATTCTGTGTCTCCCTCTGCCCCTCCCCCACTCATGCTCTGTCTCTCTCTCTCTCTCTCAGAAATAGATAAACTTTAAAAAAATTAAAAAATAAATTAAAAAAAAACCAAACAGGTGGACTGCGGTCTTTTGCAGGTGGACTGCAGGCTCTCCCAGCATCCCAGGCAAGGGAGACTCTGCCCCTCACAAGGGGCCTGTTCCATGAGGGCACATCGGTTCCCCTCGCCGCTTGCCTCCATGCCTCTCTGCTCACCTCTGCACATTCGTCCACTGGAGTTCGTGCAAAGTGACAGTGGGTCCCCCGAGTCCTGAAAGAGCACGATTTGTTTTATTTACTTATTTAAAACTTTTTTTAACGTTTTATTTTAGTTTTCGAGAGACAGAGAGGGACAGAGCGTGAGCAGGGGAGGGGCAGAGAGAGAGGGAGACACAGAATGGGAAGCAGGCTCCAGGCTCTGAGCCGTCAGCACAGAGCCCAACGTGGGACTCGAACCAACGAACCAGGAGATCATGACCTGAGCCGAAGTCGGATGCTCAACCAGCGAAGCCACCCAGGGCGTTCTGAGCGTGATTTGTTTCAGACCAGTGGAAGGGCAGCTCAGGTAGACTTTCCTCGGCGATGCCTTCCGTGGGGATGCCAGCACGTTCGGTAGTAGCGGTGTGAAGCAGGTGAGGAGCAGGCATGACAGACAGAGGGGCCTTGGAAGACACCTTCAGGTGTTGCTCGTGTCATCTTGGAAAACCCATGATTTCGACGTCTTAGGTGTACTATTGCAATGGTGTCCGTCTCCCGTTTTCCTGTAAGGTTGGCCTCCACAGGGGGCACAATGGCCTGCTAAATGTTTGAAAAGGAACACGGATGTAAACCAAAGCCAAAGCAAAATCCCCAGTGGAGGGGAGGGGGGGGGGAGGCCGGGAGGCAAAGCGTGGGATTTCGTTCCCAAAGCCAAGCCTGCCCGGTGAGTCCCGTTTTCCTCCATCTTGGCGACCTTGGACCCTTTTTTCTTTTTCTCTCTTTCCTGAGGGGAAGCTCCATTTATCAATGTACCTATTTTATTTTTTTTAACGTTTATTTACTTTCGAGAGAGCATGAGCAGGGAAAGGGCAGACACAGAGAGAGGCAGACGCAGAATCTGAAGCAGGCTCCAGGCTCTGAGCCATCAGCACAGAGCCCGACGCGGGGCTCGAACTCACAGACCGTGAGATCATGACCTGAGCTGAAGTCGGCCGCTTAACCGACTGAGCCACCCAGGCGCCCCGATGTACCTATTTTTTTAAACATGGTTGAAGGTGAACTTTCAGCTTCAATTTTTTTAATTTTTTAAATGTTTATTCATTTTTGAGAGTGAGCGAGCAAGAGAGAGAGCATGCACGTGCGAGCGAGCATAGGTGGGGGAGGGGCAGAGAGAGGGAGACAGAATCTGCAGCAGGCTCCAGGCTCTGAGCTGTCAGCCCTGAGCCCGACGCAGGACTCAAACTCATGAACCGTGAGATCATGACTGAGCCGATGTCAGACACCCAACCGCTGGGCCACCCAGGTGCCCCTAATTTATTTTATGAGGAAAAAGAAGAAGTGAAGGTTATTGAGTGTTCTCCTGTGACAGTCAAGGCTAAGGAGGGGTATAGAACCTGAGACTAGATGAGGAGGCAGTGGAGAGCTTATTTGATAAGGACGTTCCAGAAGAGATGAAGTGTGAGAGACAAGAAAGCCAGCCACTCCCGCCTGAAGAGCGACAGACCTCCCACGGGCAAAGAGGAGACACGCCGGGGTCCCCCAAATTCATTCTGCTCTTCCCAGTGAACAGTTCTGAGGCCTGCTTAGCCCTCCAAAAGACAACAGTCGTGAAAGAGAAATGTCTTTCCCTGGGGACGGAAAAAGTTGGGAAGTTGGGACCGACAAAGCGCTTGAGTTTCCTTGTGAGCCTTCTCTTACAATGGAGGACCCCACCTGGGGGAACTTCTTACCCACAAAGCAGCCACCATGTTCCCTTAAAACACGCACGTCCCGGCTTCAGCCCTCACGTGTAGAATCGACTCACCGAAAAGGCAGCAGAAGCATTTAGCACCTGGCGGGTAGCTTGGCAAACCTTGCCAAAGTGCTTTGTTTTTCCTGCAAAGATGGCTCAAAAGCCTCTTCGTGAAGAATCCGTGCTAATTTTAGCAGGCCATTTCAGAGGAGGTGCGGCTTCCTTGTGGGGGCCAGGTCTTTTGAGGGGCTCTGAGTGCCCCGCCTCCTTCCTCTGCTCCCAACTCTTAGGTCCACAGCGGGTGCTTACAAGGTGCGAAGCCTCCGCCTCTGTGGCTTCTGTCGAAGCCTGCATTTACCTTCAGTGAGCTGAAGGAAATCGTGGCCAGTCGTCTTACCTGAGGCGTTGTAATTATCCCTGGTGACGCTACGCAGATGACTAGGCTGGAATTACCGTATCCAATTATAGACGCGCCACATTGTTCTCTTGGAGAGAGGTGTCTGGAAGCCGGTCCTCCCGTTCACAGAAAGATGACAGGAGTTGGAAGGGAAAGTTGGCTCATCTTTTCCGAGTCGACTTGAGTTCCCGTGGCTGTTCGTGTTTGTTTCCGGGACTTAAAACAATGACTTAAAAGCCGTTTGCTGGCCGTAAAAGACTGTTGCTCTCAGCCTTCCTTGCCTTGTGCTGCTTCCTAAAATGAGAAGTCATGGAGTTCGGTCTTCCACCCGATGCGAGAATCCACTCCATCGTACAAAACGAAGAAAGAGTTCCGCTGGGTGGTTTGAAGCGATCGTTTCTAATCACTTTTGTGTCTTTTTATTAGGCCATCCGTCCAAACAAGAGCGATTCTGTTCTGTCCTTACGACTCTCGTTTAGCAATGGAACCTCATTTCTTTTCTGTTGGAGGCACTTTGGCTGGAGGCTTTTCCACGATCCCCGCTGGCGGGCGGTCTGCAGCCAGGCTCTGGCTCGCCGCTCTCAGAGAGCACGCCGTCCTGGGAAAGTCTTACACGGGTTTACTAGAGCGTGGTCAGGAGCTCTCGGTGTTTGAAAACCGCTTCGTTTGCCGGGGTTGATTCTGATCTTTTCTTCTCCTTATAAAAAAAACAAATTGACTGTGGTCACTGCTTCTCTTTGAACTTTGTCACCAAGTTTGGCTGCCACCTATTTGCTAACTCCCTAATTATCTTCAAGGTGAGAGTCAGAGCTCTTCGCTGGCGTGGGCCTGAAGCCTTCGGTAGATCTAGTTAGGTTCCATGGATCTTGTCTCTCAAGAGCGAGGGTTGTGCATTAGGAATATCCAGAGAGACAGAACCGATGAGATATATGACAGACGTATGGACAGCATCTATATTCTTATCATGTCATATCATATGTATATGAATTAAGGAGATTTATTTTAAGGAGTAAGCTCACTATGACTCCATTCATTGTAGAGTCTTGGCGAATCCAAAATCTGACCGGGAAGCCTGGTGGGCTGGAGACTCAGGAAAGAGCTGCGGCTCTAACGCAAAGGTATCTGCAGGAAGAGCGGATGTTGGGGACGAAGTCTGTAGGCTGACCATCCGTTGCGGAATTCTCTCTCGCTTGGGGAAGGAAGGGCGACCTCTCGTTCTAGGCAAGCCTTCAACTGATTAGACGAGGCCCACCCTCATGCTATGAGATCAACTGCTTTCCTCCAAGTCCGCCGATTTAAATGTAAATCTCATCCAAAGACACTCTCGCAGAAACATCAGGGATAACGTTTGACCAAATATCTAGGCACCATGGCTCAGCCACGTTGACAGATGAAATTCATCATCAGAAGATTCGACTTTTTCTCTAAGTTGCTCTTGCCCCGTTTCTGCCCAGTTGCGTTCCTTGCCCATAAGTGAAAGGAATAGTTTTAAAATTTTAGTTTCGGGGCACCTGGGTGGCTCAGTCAGTTAAGTGACTCACTTCGACTCGGGTCATGATCTCTGGTCCATGAGTTTGAGCCCCACGTCAGGTTCAGTGCTGACAGCTCAGAGCCTGGAGCCTGCTTCAGATTCTGTGTCTCCCTCTCTCTCTGCCCTTCCCCCTCCCTGACTCATGCCCCATCTCTCTTAAAATAAACATTAAAAATTAAAAAAAAATTAGTTTGCCTAAGATTAACCTACGATTTACTGTGCCTAAGATTTGAGGGCCTGACAAAAAAGTCGTATTCTCGGTCTCTCACTTAGATTATGGTCCCTTTTATTGGGCGGCCAGGGGATTCTGATGCAAAAGTAGATCGTGGAACAGCATTCTGGAAGTAGGGGTCTCAGGTGCTCACCATCTCCCTGTTCTCACTGATTCCGTAACGCAAATACACATCTTCTTCTTTATTCAACGATTTCATTGTTAATAACGTTAAGGTCACGTGGAGTTAATAAAAAAGATAGAGGCTGATAGGAGACATAATGGTCAATACCTGTCTCAAAGTTTTCTTTTTGTCGGCCCTGGCCCTGGTCTGTATTGATAAGTCAACGGCATCAGGCCTCCGTTCTTAGAAGGTTCCTTAGGAATCTCTCTAGCTCTTGCCTTGGGAGTCTATCATCCTTAGGCCGTTTGAATTGGGTACTGGAGCTGCCTACGCAGACTTTGTTTTGAGCGAGAGTAGAGCTGGCATCATGTCTAGAGCCGGTCTGAGCCCGTGTCTTAATTCCGTCTCCAGACGTGGGCCGGTACACGAGGAAAACGCTAGCATGTTGGGCTCCCGACAGTTCCTGACCTTCTGTGATTCCCTCCCTACTCTTGGAAGCCGAAGGCTCCAACTCCAGGAGTCTAGTCTAGTCTTTGTATAGCCGAGTTCTTCTGGTTAAGTTTGATTTATTGGAGATAATCACTGACCTTAACTGGTTTCTTTGTCCCTGGCTTGATCACACCTGCTGTCCTTGTTCCGTAGCCCATGGGACCCAGGCGGGAGACACTAGCCTTCCGGGAGTCTGTGTGCCTTGGATCAGCACCCGTCTTTATTTTTTCCTGTTTCCAAGGTTGTGCCTCTTTGTTAGGGTTCCCAGTAAGCTTCCGTTTCTGAGGTTGGCTTATCGCAGATCTCATTCCCAGGGCAAGGCGACGAGCCCGCCCCACGCTGGGCGCATGGACGTCCTTTCCGGGCTAACCTCGGCTCCCTTCATGTCCGTGCATTCACTGCTTCTTCCCCCGGATCCCTGTGATGTTGCTCATGCTGTTCCCTGCATCTGGAATGCTTACCTGCTGCACCGCCCCTACCCCAGCCCCCTGCTGCCTGCCCTCCCCCTTTCCTAACTATATTTCAGGCTCAGCCCCCAACCTCCTTCCTTCTGGAAGCTGTCCCTAACCCCTGCTGCAACCCCCCTCTCTCAAACCCGGCAACGTTTTATTTCTCTAACGAGGCACACTTGTACCCGGTGCTGCCCTAGGTGCTGGGGTGTACACATCTGGTTAGAGAAGATGTGGCCTCTGCGGAAGAGTCTGGAAGGTTCTGGGGCAGGGTGCTGGATGAACTGCGGATGCAAGCATGGGGCGATGTGTGCCATGGGAGGGACCGGGCAGGTACCTCATGGAGAGAAATGTCTCACTCAGAGGTGGGATCACTGGGAGCTTCCCAGGGGAGTCTCCGATGGTGAGTTCTTTGACGTTCGAACCTGTCTGGTTCCTTCCATAGCCATTGTGACAACTTAGCAGGGTGCTTCCTGCCCGGGACGCGCTCAAAAACTGCCCTTGCACGAAACGAGCAAAATACATAAAGGAACAAAAAACACGACAGAAAACTCAAAAGTTAGATACGTCATTTGAATTCTGTCTTTGGTAAACACGGGAGCGTGGGAAGGACGTGGTGAATTTGGTTTCATAAACCAGCGAGTCGGAAAATGTCCTCGGATCCGAGGCTGCCTCACAAGCAGCGTGACCCAGAATGCTGCAGTAGCTAACCCCTCAGGAGCATCGCGAGTAGCATCGCCAAGCCTTTTGCTCTCATTTCAAACAGAAAGAGGTCAGAGCAAACCGAACCTGCAGAATCTTCGATGCCCTCGTCCTCTTGGCGGGAAACTGTCAGCAGGCGCCTCTTCGGGTCAGGAAGGAGCAACGTTGCAGAGGGCGGGAGGGGATGTCATATGCTTCCTCTCATCGCTTCTCCGGGAGCTAATGTTTCCACCGTCATTAGCGCAAGCCTCCAGGCCCTCAGGAGGCCTTGCAGAAAGACTGTGAACCTGGTAGGGGTTCGAGGAAGCAAAGGGGTGGCGGGAGGAGAGGGTAGACAAGGAAGCCCCTGGAGGAATCTGAGGAGGGGGTTGGCTGTGTTCTCGCCAGCCTCGGAACTAGCGCCTCGGCCCGCATGGCGTGGAGCGCCTTCCTGCCGAGCGCGCGGCAGTGGCACTGTGGCGGAATTTCTCCTCCAAGGAGGGAAGGAAACCCAGCAAGAGAGGGTCATGGCAGAGCGGCGGATGGAAAACTACTTGATGCTGCAGCGGTGATGGCATTCCTGAGAAAAGAGACGAATTTATTCTAAGAAAGTTTTCTAAGGAAGGGGGAGACGTTCTCTTGACTGAGTGAGAAGCTTCCTGACAGTGCTCATTAAAAAACTTTGAGGGGCGCGTGGGTGGCTCAGTCAGTTAAGTGTCCGACTTCGGCTCAGGTCATGATCCCACGGTTCGTGGGTTCAAGCCCCGCATTGGTCTCTGTGCTGACAGCTCAGAGCCTGGAGCCTGCTTCAGATTCTGTGTGTCCCTCTCTCTCTCTGCCCTTCCTCTGCTAACACTCAGCTCTGTCTCTCTCTCAAAAGTGAATAAACATTAAAAAAAATTAAAAAAAAAATAAAGTCTCAAAAAGAATTTCTTTTGAGCCGGAGACTAGAGGCTTTGGACTGAATGCCAAAATGAAGGTGTTGGAGATACATTTATTTGCTAAGGAGAGGTGGGTGATCTGTCCTGCGGATTTTCTCTGCAGACGCTGCGTTGTGGACCTCTGAGGGAGGAAGAACTGTTATGGATAATAAAAAGAGAAGAAGAATTATTAGGAACAGAGTAAGCACAGAGATCGTAAAAGGGAGCCCAGCCCAGCCCAGCTGTCACCCTGTCAGTGGTAAAGGATAAGGCAGTCTAGAATTTCACTGACTTGCATCCGAATTATAATTCCTGGTACTGATGCAATTAAAAAACCACGGAAGGAAGATCCTATCATCGCCCACATAGTCAACAGGACAATGTATGTGAGTCTATAATAAATTATTTAAAGGAATAACTGTAAATTTATGTCCCAAAGGAAAGGTGTTTCATCATGTTTCTGTTTGGGCGTCAGCATTTTCCAGAAGGTTGAAATGTATCTTTCCCTGACAGCGAACAGTTGTAGAGGCCTTGGTGTTGGCATTCAGATATATCAGGGCGAGGATTCTGTCACTGGTGACATTTCCAGGGTCAAAGACTTGAGAGCGGAAGGATTTCTAAAGGACTCTGCACCTATTTTATTTTTCACACCGGGTAACGGAAGCCTAAAGGGGATTTGCGCTATTTGTCCGAAGCCCGAGAACTAGTGCTTGGTAGGGGCGGGACAGTAATGGAGGGAGATTTCTGGACGTTTGGGCAGCACTGCCTCCACTAGAACATTCAGCGTTACCGTGAGCCTTATTGTTCGTATGGTGTCTTCGTGTAAAGGTTCACCGGCCACTACAGGAAAAACCAGGCATCACTAGGTAGAAAACTTTGCAAATGGTATGACCTTAGGACCTTTTGGTGCAGCCCCTCTTCAGGTTTAAATCCAAATTTTGTGCGGGGATCTTGTTAAAACACGGATCCTGGCCCCGAGGGTCTGGGGCAGCCCTGGGATGAGATGCCGTGCCTGCAGAGATCACACCTCAACATCGGGGGCCACCACACTCAAGACATTTCAAAAAGACTTGGAAGATTCAACAACTTCCATTCCATGGTTTAGGGCATACATTGTACCAGGAGACTAAGCTCTCTGGGGGCTCTCTTATTCTAGAGCAAACTTTGAGAAAAATCACAGGACAGGTGAACCAGTTAACGCAGGGAAAGACAACATCCCTATGGGTATATGGGGTGCAGGCCCTTTACACGTTGCCCAGGCACTGGTTTTTGTTTTAGATTCCTTCCTCGCCCCCCGCCCCCCATTTTATTGAGATATTAACTGACATATAACGCTGCATTAGTTTGAGGAGTACAACGTAACGATTCGATACAGGTATATGTTGTAAAATGATCACCACGGTAAGTTTGGTTACCATCCATCGCCTCACTTAGCCACAAAATTTTTTTTCTTGTGATGATGACTGTTAGATCTGCTTTGTTGTTGACTTTTGAATGTCGGATACACGCTGTACATCTTAGATCCCCAGGAATTACAAACTTCCGGTTATATGATAAGTTCCAGCAACAGGTTTTCTTTTTTTTCAGCCCCTGAGGGTTGTTTTTTTTTTTAACGTTTATTTATTTTTGAGAGACAGAGCGTGAGCAGGGGAAGGGCAGAGAGAGAGAGAGAGGCAGACGCAGAATCTGAAGCAGGCTCCAGGCTCTGAGCCATCAGCACAGAGCCTGACGCGGGGCTCGAACTCACAGACCGTGAGATCATGACCTGAGCCGAAGTCGGCTGCTTAACCGACTGAGCCACCCAGGCGCCCCTCAGCCCCTGAGTTTTGCACGCTATTGGTCACAACCTTTGGTCTTTACAAAGAGAGGAGATAGTAATTTCTAACTCTGTATCGGAGACAGAGGACTGTCATTCTTAGACTTTAATGAAAGACTTTTTAGAACACAGAGCGGAGGCTCTGACTAGCCCTTTATGTCCGAGAGAAGAAAACCCTCACTCTGGAACGTGGTGGGCATGCCCTCCTCTCCCCTAAAATATTAATTGTCTTGTCCTCTTTTCTGGTCCATGAGTCAGCGAGTGGAGCGTGAGCCTCCAGGAATGGGGCCGCTAGCCGGCCGTGCCCGCGGAGGGCCTCCCTGTGGGGCGGCACGTTGTCACCCCTCTTTAGGGGTCTGAGACCGTCAGCTCTGCTTGTTCACGACAAAAGGAGTTAATTCCGCTTATCATTTACTCTTCCACCCTTTTGTTCCCTCCTCAGTCACGGGCCCCGCCATGGGTCAGGCACGCGGCTTCACTCTAACAAGACAAGGATGAAGGACAGTGGCCAGGGTCCCTGCTTTCCCGGTGCTGGAAGGCAGGAAAGCGGCATTGGAGATCAGTGAACTGCACCCTTACCCCGTGCCCAGATCCTCCCCGAAACACCAGCCTCCTCAGCCTTCCTCGACTTCTAACTAAATATCTAGTGAGTGCCCATTTGAGGCGAGTTGGCGCTTCTTCCAGATTTTGAATGAAAAAAAAAAAAAAAAACCACCGTTTGCTTGCTTCCTCGCCACGGTTTTCTGCCCTGGGCAGCTGCTCCAGATACAGCTTTGGTAGCAGCGGGCTCCTCGGCCGCCCTGAAGTCTGAGGAGATCAGAGCGTTCGTTCGATGATGAAATTTGCCCCCATTCCTTCTGGGACGCCCTCTTAGGTTCTAAGAATCGGTTCTGGCTTTGCACTTAACCTTCTTTTTTTTTTTTAATTTTTAAATGTTTATTTATTTTTGAGACAGAGACAGAGCTGAGTGGGGGAGGGGCAGAGAGAGAGGGAGACACAGAATCCAAAGCAGGCTCCAGGCTCTGAGCTGTCTGCACAGAGCCCGATGTGAGGCTCAAACTCACGGACCGCGAGATCACGACCTGAGCCGAAGTCAGACGCTCAACCGACTGAGCCACCCAGGCGCCCTTGCACTTAACCTTCTGAGTGGAAGAGCTTTAGGTGGATTCAGAATGAACGTCGTGCGTTAGGGTTTATAGTACAGGACGGCTTTCCCAGGCTGGACAGAGACCCCAGTGGGCTCTGCGTGGGTGACTGATGTCTTTGTGGCAGCCAGCGTTGGGGCCTTTCTCCACGGGGTTAGTGGCGATCTCTGCTGGTCCTTCTGTCCGAAAAAACTCCCTGCTGGCCTTCCCTGTGCTTTTCCTTCAGGGATGGGCCCCATTTTCTGCCTGCTGAGTTACAGACCTCTGGATTTGCCCCCCGGATGCGGTCGTCGTGGTTTTATTTACAGAACAGTTGGCTCCACACCTAGTGCAGTGGTTTTTGACTCTTTGGTCTCAGGACTCCTGAGAAAGTATGGCGGGCCCCCAAAGAACTTTCGTTTATTGGGTTATATCTGTTGGTATCTATCACCTTAAATTAAGACCGAAGGCACTTAATATTATTTCATTTAATTAGTAAACCCATCATTGCGTGGTCACATAAATTAACACCTTTTAAATAAAAAGTAACTCTATTTTCCAAAGCAGAAAGAATTCGGCAATAAGCATTGTTTTCGTTTTTACAAACCTCTTTCATATCTGGCTTAAAAGAAGACGGCTAGATTTTTTTTACATTTGCAGTTTATTGCAGCGCGTTGTTTCGGGTGAAGCGTATGAAGAAAATTTAGCCTCAGCAGATACTGAGCTGGAAAAAGGAGAAGTGTTTTAATAGCTGTTTCAGATGATTTTGGATGTTTTTCTTGAAAATAGCGTGTGACAGGTGGCAAATTCTTAAAGGTTCACGGAGCGCGGGGACCCGAGATCGCGTCAGTGAGCGCTTGTGCCGTTGGACGCCCATTGATCGTCTTGTGTTTCTGATCTTCTACCCATGAATGGTTTTTGTAACTTCACACGTTGGAGACTTGAAAAATACAGGAGTTACGCAGTTTCCAAACGTTGACACATTTCATTAAACCCTAACACAAAAATCACACCGGTGATTATTATCAATACCAATCTCATCAGGAAAGTCTTGAAGTTTTGGAAATCGATCAAGCTTGTGGTGGAGGAGAAAAATCTTCCAAAATTCTAATTTTTTTTCTTAAAAGTTCGAACCGTATCCTGGATAACAAGAACTATTCATTGTTTTACTTGACAGGCTCGTTTCATTTGAGAGAAAATATCTGCTAAGTAGCCATAGTTCCAAGGACAAAAGGTGTCCATTGGAAGTGGGCAGTTCACGACGCAAACTTCTGCACAGTGAGTGTGTGTCCTTGAGGCAGCTCCTGGCCCGGGGGCCCCAGTGCAGCCAGCAGGCCGTACGCACACCTCCCACTCACCGCCATTTTGTTACAGAGAGCAGCCAGCAGATACGCACTCAAGGGTTGAGAGTTGATAAAATGTGAATTTTTTACTTCTTCGTCAAGGACATTCTAAGCGCAACTGGTATCTTCCCCCTGCAAATGCATGATGGCCGCCAGGAGGCATCGATGCCGCCCCAGCGTCTGCTCTGACTCCTGTGAAGGCATGAGAGCTCCCCTCACTTTTGTTTTGCATCTTTGGTACCAATTTCAACAGAGCGAAAACGGCACATCGTGTTTTAATGTTATCAGAAGATAGGTTTTGGCCTCGTGGAGCCTCTCCCCGAGGTCGCGGGGGTCCTGCCCTGGTCAGGCCTCGCCTCGGACCTCTCTATCCACTTTCGGCACATTCGAACACCTCCAGCTTAGTTTTGCACACTCAGCTCTTTCTGTCTTTGACCTCGAAAGCCACTTTGCTACTTTTGTCTTTCCTCTGGGGTGACTCTCCGAATGGCTGCTTTGTCAACAGCTCTGGGTCGCTTTGCTGAAGGCCGGTTCGACAAGTCTCCATTTTTTTGTGTGCCCCTTGACTTTCATCCGCAGGGTCTTGGACAGTTTCCACCCACACCCACGCCCACCTTGAGACCGGCAGCCCACTCCCCACTGGGGTCCCCAAGGCACAGACTTTCTCTGCCTCTTCGTCCATTCTTCTGTCCCTCCCGGCCTCTGGCAAAGAGCCAAATCAAAAACGAACAGGGCATTTCTTAAAATCCTGCTTAGAAGATAAACCAAAAGCGGGCCAGTCAGCAATGACAGAAACCTAACGTGGTTAAAACCAACCTTTCTGTTAAACATTGTTGCAAGGCCTTTAGGTAGTGAAACGATAATGAGGAAAGGGAGCAGATTGCTTTTCCAAAATCAGCCTGCTTCCTTGGGAGAAGAGCCAGGAATTTGCTGCTGGAATCTTGCTGTGAGGAGGACAAGGGCAGTGCTGGCGCGGGGAGGAAGCCGGATTATAGGGAGCACGGACGAGCGTGGGTAAGCGGTGTGCCTCGCCTTTTCTCTTAAGCTCGGCACTGAACAGAGGGAGAGAGCTCGATGGTCCTCCGAGCAGGAAACTGAGTCAGAAGGAGGGTTTTTGCTTCCAGAGCCAAGGACGCATTGCATTGATGTAGGCCGGAGCGAAGAGGCTGGCCGATGAGGCAGGGTGGTTGGGGGGTATAATTAATGGATGAAGGTCCTGGAGGGGATAGAATCAGGAGGGCTTCAGAAAAGGGGAGGAGCGCTTCCTTCTCCGAGGCAAGTGATGTCAGGCACAAGGGGTGAGAGAACTTTTAAAATAGTGTTTTTATTGTGGTGAAATTCTTATAGTACAGAATTAGCCAGCGTAAGGTGAACAGTTCAGTGGCATTTGGTGTGTTCACAGTGGTGTGCAGCCAGCGTCTGCGAAGCCTGAAATGAAACGGGGCCACGTCTATTTGGCGGTTTTAAAATGGAGTCGGAAGCCCTGAAGGAGGCAGGCCTTGTGCACGTCCTCACCGGTGGAACCAGGAGCTTTGACCTGGGCCAAGCTGCAAATGTCCCAACCACTCCACCCGAACACCTGCAGCCTGCTCTTTGCACTCGGTTAAGATTACTTTCCTGCCAACACCCATCACCATTCTTTGTAAATAACACATACAGTCTTTCTCTTTTGTCTTCAAAAACTCTTGACCTTTGTTCCCTTGGTGGGGGGTGCAGTTCGGATTGCTACCAGAATCTGGGCTCCCCGAACTGCAATTCTGAGACCCCAAAGCAATGCTTTTGTTTTATTTTTGCTCTGCCTCTTTTCTCGGTTGAGACTCCTTTATCTAGTTTCGGGAGATTTTCGTTACCCCAGAAGAAACGCAGTGCCCGTTAGGCAGTCCCTCCCCATTCTTTCCCCCCCTGCCCCTGCTGACAACCGACCTGGATTCTCTCTCTGTGGGTTTACCTGGTCTTGATACTTCATGTAAACGGAATCATACAATATGTGGCCTTTTCGGACGGGCTTCTTGCTCTCGTGTTTTCCAGGTCATTCAGGTCATAGAATGTAGGAGTACTTCCTTTTCACGGTTGAATAATATTCCATCACGTTGCCATGCCACAAGCTGCTTACCCATTTACCATTGATGGACATTTGGATTGTTTTCAGTTTTTGACTATTGTGATAGTGCAGCTATGAACGTGTGTGCCCAAGTATTTTGTTTGAGTCTTCACTTCTTTTGAGGGTATAGCTAAGGAGTAGAATCGCTGGGCTGTACGGTAATTCTGGTCAAAGCAGGGTTGGGCCCACCATATCTGCTCAATCCCAGGCCATCCTTTGCCACCTCGGTTTGTTTCTAGGGAATGTGTGGTAGAGAGGTTTAGAGGAGATGGTACCCCGATACCGCCTTGACTGGAAACTGGTCAGGAACCTCTCACCTCCCTCAGAAGGGCCAAGACAGGCATCACCCCACGGTTGTCACACTGTCATGAGCCATCATATGGGTTGCTCCCTACAGACCGTCTTTTCCTTGTCCTCTAAGAATAACCCCAAGAAACTTGGCCCAAACCCGCATGTCTGTTACTCACCAGCAACAGCGAACCCATCCCCTACTCAACTTCCTTTCACGTGGTGGGCATTGGAGGCTAAGATCAGCATTAAATTGAGCCCAAGCATTGGTCTTTCCCAAGTTCACGCCGGAGGAGAATTCCTAGTTTAATAATTCTGCAGTTAAAAGGGATACTTCCAGGCCAATAAGGGGCAGAGGAGCTGGATTCAGAGGGAACGAGAAAGCTCTCCCTGGTATCCAGCAGGTGCTCAGAGATGGATAATCGGAGGGAGGTTACCGCAGGCCCCCAGGGGCCATTGCTGTGAAGGCGAGGACCCTCCTCTATATGACTTTGGTTGGTTTCCACAAGATTCTGGGCTGAAAATTCAAGCCATGTCTTAACCTTGGACAGAGGTGACTGTGTGATATGTGCACAGGGATCTCATTTAGGGCTTGAGGGTGGAGGGAAGGGCATCGAGAACACTGGCGTGACAGTCTTCCAGGAGTCCGCAGAGGTCATGGCAAATGTGGGATGTTCCAGCGTTTTCCAGAATATAAAGGTCATTAATTATGTAGGACATCAGAACTGTCGTTTATGCGTCTCGTTTTTGCAGCCATAACGTTTTGGCAGGAAGGGCAGGAAGACGAAGTGCATGAACACGGGAAATACTGGTGGCGGCTTACATGGCGCCATTTATACATTCCATAAATAATTTTGTGTGTGTGTCTAGAGGTATATCTATGGGAAAACTTAAAAACTTTTGCTTTTTCTTTCTTTATTCTGTGTCTACATTATAGTTCAATAGCTGCTCTTTCCCTAACTAAAATGATTTTGGTCTTTCTTTCCTACCAGCTTTTTCATTTCTTCACAAGCATGATCACATTTTATTTACTTGCATCCCTTTTCTTCATAGCTATCTGCTCTCTGTTTAGTTTGGTGTATATTGAAGAGCTGGTGAGCAAAGTACAATTGGTAATCACCACCAAATAGTGCCAGTAACAAAGAGAGTCAAACAGAGTCATATAAATCAAGCAAATTAACACAAGGGACATTAAAGGTCAGTGGAGACTGAAATATGGTAACAGTAGTTGAGGTGAGGAGGAAGCCACCTGCTGAGGAAGTTTTGTAGGGGTCTGGAATGGAAAGAGAGCCTGCAGCAAGATGAGTGGCAAATGCCAAGGTTGGTTTGAACTTGGATTAGGTTAAGGGCAAGGCTGCCCCACAGGCCAAGGTCACAGATTGTGGGAACTCACAGTGAAATGTGATTACTTTTCTTCATTGATTTTTCAAGCAAAGCTTGCTGCTCTGTTTGGGGGGTTTCTTTCTTTACACATGGAAGATTTGGGTGATTAAAAAAAAAGTACTATGTTGTGATAGGTAACATTGGAAGCAGCGACCAAATTTGACTTTTGCCTGCAGGCTTTTCTAGGTTGCTAAAATAAATAAAAATGTTAAGAAGTATGAGCTTCCATATTTAGATTAGTATTATATTATACTAGCGTTTTCTACCAAAAGAACAATTCATTTTACAATTAATCAGTTAGACTCCATTAAATTCAGCTTGGTTGAAATTCACACGACGGAGGCACAAGTTACATTACTGTGTCCTGGTAGAAGGGATCTCCCACTCACCATGGCCCTGAGATGTGGACATTTTCTTCACCCAAATTATTGGATGTGGATATAGAGACTCTCGGGAATTAACTTACATGATTTCAGGTGTCATACACTCTAAGTCTAAAGTTCTCTCTTGGCCGGCAAGAGAGCAGATGCAGTATTAAAAACGAGGGATAGCTAATGTCCTGGAAAAGACAAGAGCCCCGAATAAGAGTTCTTGTCCCTGTATTTATTAAGATCAGAAGGCTTACAAATGTGATGGGCATGCGCAAAGAGACAGTAAATCAGTGAACATTAACTCATGGGCCTAAGGGAAAGGGGGTTTTGAAGATATATGGTGTTCGGGCTTTGGATCAATATGAAACAAACTCCTGGCACCAGGCAGATGGGCAGATGGTTGTTAGGCAGACAGGAGGCACCCTGTCTGTTTATCTTAGCTAACCTATGGGATAAGACAGATAGGGCAAGTAACTTCAGCGTTAACAAGGCGCCTTTTCTTTTGTTAATCAGCTCACTCTGGGCAGCATCACCCGCAGTGCGCAGTGCAGGCTTCTGTAGCCCTATTTACCTGTTTACCTGTGAAAGCAGCTTTCTGCTATACTACTAAATTGGGGGGCCTTTTGCCCTGAATGCCTAGTCTTATTTATTTCATATACCTATGTATTGGGGGCCTTCGCCCCTCCCTACTTTATTCTGGGGGCCTCAGCCCCCCTTCTCTATCCTTATATGCCTAATCTTGTTTACCCAAACTCAGGGGAGAGCATCCCATGGCTTTGTGCTTCTTTATGCCTTGTTCACCCATTAATGTAAGCCTGGGGGATCCCTAAGCTTATTCCCCACATTCAGGAAGGACTGAAATCTCAGAACTTTATCGTACTTTCAAAGGCACTAACATTTAGCTTTGTTTAGAACAGTAAGGAGCATATGAAGGCATTATTTTTGTCATCTAGCTGGAGACAGAATTCAAGGCTACAGCAAATACCCATGTGTTTAAAGAGAGCAGTTCCTGCACTGGGTCCAGACGATGTCAGTGTGGACTTCCACGTTTGTACAGACCATTCTGATGATGTATGAGGCTTTGTGGCTCTGTGGCAGCCAGCGGACGTGGTGGCAGATCAGGGGTCAAGGTCCGACCCTGGTACTCACTGATATTGAGTCACTTAATCCCCCAGAGCCTTCTAATCACAATGACGTGCAGCTAGCACCTGTGAAGCACCTGTGAAGCCGAAATGAAATGGTCACTTGTGTCCAGGGGTTTTAAAATGGAGCCGGGAGGCCATTAAGAAGATGGGCCTTATCCCAATGATGAGGGTGATGACAAGGCCCACGTCACAGGGCTGAGACACGAGCAAGACCTGGCTGTTAGCACACATCCATGGAGGAGCTGGAAGACATCCTAATGGAATTTGAAATGAGATCATTTATGTGGAAGCATTTCGTAAAGTCCTTTACAAATAAAAGGTGGCACATAGGCACACAAACCAGCGAAAATGGCCTTCGTTACCTCCATCAGCAGCCATTTTCCTGTGGCCCTTGTTGCTCTTGGCGCTCCAACCCTATTATCCTTGGAAGTTTCTGCTTCCACTCAGCCCGTTTTGAACTACCCAGGAACGCTTCTGGCCTGCGCAACTGGTTTTGATTGACTTTAGCGGAAGCCATGTGGGGCTAGGCTCATGTTTAATTTCCTTCTCAGAGATCCAATTTTAAAGGAAGGATAATTGTTGGGAGAAAGTTGATGCTAGAATTTCTGAATCCAAAGTCCCTAGCATGTGCAGTATATATTATCCTTTTTGTTTTGTTTGGTCTTGAAGACCTGTGCTGTGAACAAATGTTGGTGCAGTCGGCCACCCAAATGGGCGATTGGCAATTTGCCTGTTACTTTTTACCCATTGTCTTGCTGCTTATGAGTTAATTTTTTTTTTCAAATTTGTATTTAAATTCTAGTTAGGTAACATATAGTGTAACATTGGTTTCAGGAGTAGAATTTAGTGATTCTTCACTGTGGCTAAATGTATTTTTAATTTTGTAGTTAAAAACTAAAACTATTGACAAATACCAGTTCTCGCCAGAAATCCTCATGAATCGCTCCCCAAGGAGAACCTCATTAACAGGGTCTTCTAAGAAATAAGCAAACCATAGTTATCAGCCAGCAGTAATCGGAAGAGATACATTTCTTCTTTATTTTTTTTTAATGCTTTTAAAAATTAAAAGTCACTTGACACTGCTTTCTTCTTGTTGCCCATGCTGTTGGACAGAAGGTCGCGCGGGCTGGGGGTGCTGTGCTGGTGTAAGATCCAAGGATGTGTAGGGAGACCTTTTCATCCCCAATTTCCTTGACATACCATTCTGGAGGGATGCTTGGAATCCTGTTATTTGAGCTTACTTCCTGTGTAATAAAGGCATGATTTCCTATTTAAATGCAAAGGTCCCTAAAATGGTATCAAGCCAAGGTTTTATCTGTCATTAAAACTGCATAACTTAGTTTAGTAAGGGGTTGGTTTTAGCAGGTGAGAGAATAGTAGATAATTCTAGGTGTCACATACGAGAACAGGGAGCTGGGTTTGGGGAGGTGAGATTTGTCAGCAAATCGGGGCCCCGTGTTTGGTTTTCATTTCTCTCCAGCTTAGAAACGGGGGAGGCTGGTGGCACTGGAGCCAATCGTCTGGGACAGATGTTATGCTAAGTAAACAAAACCCCTTTTATTTTAGGGGAGCCCGAGAAACTCCAGAAGCACTGATCCGATGTCATAAATGACTTGGAGCCCTATTCCACAGCAAAAGCTCATTTGTGCATCTCTCAGAGAAGACAGGGATTGGGGCCAGCTGCCAGGACTTTTTTTTTCTTTCCAACATGAGCATCTAAAAATTGTAATTAGAAAACATTAGTTGAGATTGATTCCCATACTGAGGACTGTCCTCTGTGGTCGCCACAGGACAAAGCGTATCGGCCTGTGTCCGAGCCTCTGCATATGAAAGAGGAAATGAACTTAGTGTTTTTTTCCAGCACTTACCTGCATCTGTGCTTATTAGCCCAAGGGCTTCCACCCCCACGGCCCCGAGACATGGACATCTCATCATCCCCGTCTGACGATGGGGAGACGGAGGCTTTGGGGAATTAAGTATGCATTTTCTTCTTTTCTGAAGAAAGAACCTTAAATCCAACATCCTATTCTAAGATTCCTACGTGAATCATACCAGTGTCAAAATGGTTAAAATATGATACATTAACCAAGAAATTTTGAAAGGAAGATATGAGCGGTGTTAATGTTCCTATACTCAAAATTCGTATGCAGACTTCTCTTTCTTGCCCAGAATTGGAGGATTAAATTATTACATGGAAGAAATCATTTCATGTTAATATTATAGATTAATAAAAATAATTTGAAAGCAAGCAAGATTCATCCTGCCTGTGAACTTAACTAATTCTTTTGCCACCCTGAGTTAGATATTTTGATGAGAGTTTCTTCTGGAAATTATTAGAATGATTCTTTTCTAATTATCTTGGAGAAACACATTTATTAGATATAACCTGCCCTTTTCTCGGTATTAAAATGATGAAAGCAACAAATGTTTAATGAGATAAGATTTAATTAAAGTGAATGATAGGACCTTCCCACTTTCACTGGTTTCACTTCAGTTCGTGTGCCTTTACATTCAATAAAGTGAAAAATGCATTTGTTAAATCAGGGGCTCTACATAAAATCCTTCACAATAAAACGAAAAGGTAGTTGTTTCTTTTTTTTTTCCTTTCCGAATACTGAGGACATGTTTTAGTCAAATTCCATGGTACTGAGGACAAAACTTTTGAAATTTAGGCTATGATACTTGTATTCCGGATTTACATATACATTCTTATTTCAATAGGAGAGCAAGGGGCGGAACAATCGCTTTCACCTTCCACAAGGAAGGCTGAACTGATCCCTTATATCAACTCTGCTGTGATTTGCTTATTTGTTTAACATCCCTCTTGGATTGGATTTGAGCCTATCCGCAAGAGTATGTATCAACTACCTAACAACTTACAGAGGAGGAACACAGATGTAAGCATGGAGGCAAAGAAGAGTTACAGGTCCCCTCGGAAAATAAAGCTAGGTTAGTTGTGCATGTGCAGGGGAAGACCCGCATACTGCCAAAGATTGGAACTGGGGCATACACATCTTTGTTAGCCCATGAATGTAATCCACCACAGATGTGAGGGGCCCAACGGGAAGGAGGAGAAACAGGGAAACAGAAAGGGAAGGAGAGAAGAAAGAAGGTTAAGAATCACGCATCAGAGAGTATCTAACAGGAGCCCTGTCATTAAGGTGATGTCACCCTGGTGTTCTGTCTCCCCGTTTCCGGATTTTGGTCTTGAGCTCTCAATGGCTCATCCTCAAAAGGACACAAACTGCCACTTGGGACCGACCTAAGGAGAGACCCAGAGCAACTAGAGTGTTTGAAACAGTCAGGACAGGAAACCGGGGGTTCTCGCTATATGGGGTCAGGTGTTGCACCTTTTACCTGGGCCAGATACAGGCAGCCACTGTGTGGTCTCCACATCTATTTGAGCACTCGACCTTCCCAAAACTTGTGAAGGGTCCGTGTGATCTTAATGGGAGAAAAGAGACTGGAGGTTTTGATGATCTTACCTAAGCCTGATTTCTTTTTCTTTTTCCTTTTTCTTTTTTTTTTTTTTTAATTTTTTTAACGTTTATTTATTTTTGAGAGGCATAGAGACAGAGTGTGAGCAACAGAAGGGCAGAGAGAGGGAGACACAGAATCTGAAGCAGGCTCCAGGCTCAGAGCCATCAGCACAGAGCCGGATGCGGGGCTCGAACTCACAGACAGTGAGATCATGACCTGAGCCGAAGTTGGCCGCTTAACCGACTGAGCCACCCAGGCGCCCCTCCTTTTTCTTTTTTTTGAATATCTGTAGTTTCTGCTTTGAGTAATGCTTATTTTTGAAAACTTTTTTTTTTGAAGTTAAAAAAATTTTACATCCAAGTTAGTTAGCATATAATGCAATAATGATTTCAGGAGTAGAATCCTGTAATTCCTACCCTACAAGTTACACCAGTGCTCATCCCAACACGTGTCCTCCTTAATGCCCCTCGCCCATTTAGCCCACCCCCACCCAAAACCCCTCCATCGACCCTCAAGTTCTCTGTGTTTAAGAGTCTCTTATAGTTTTTCCCCCTCCCTGTTTTTATATTATTTTTGGTTCCCTTCCCTTATGTTCGTCTGCTTTGTATCTTAAATTCCACATATGGGGGAAGTCATATGACATTTGTCTTTCTCTGACTAATTTTGCTTAGCATAATACACTCTAGTTCCATCCATATTGTTGCAAATGGCAAGATTTCATTCCTTCTGATTGCCAAGTAGCATTCCATTGTATATATATATATATATACCACATCTTCTTTATCCACTCATCAGTTGATAGACGTTTGGGTGCTTTCCGTATTTTGACTATTGTCGATAGTGCTGCTATAAATATTGGGGTGCATGTGAAACAGCGCACCTGTATCCTTTGGATAAATACCTAGTAGTGTAATTGCTGGGTCGTAGGGTAGTTCTATATTAAATTTTTCGAGGAACCTCCAGACTTTTCCAGAGCGCACCAGTTTGCATTCCCACCAGCAGTGCAAAAATGTTCCTCTTTCTCCACATCCTCACAAACATCTCTTGTTACCTGAGTTGTTAATGTTAGCAATTCTAACAGGTGTGAGATGGTACCTCATTGTGATTTTGATTTGTATTTTCCTGGTGATGAGTGATGTTGAACATTTTTTCATGTGTCTGTCAGCCATCTAGATGTCTTCTTTGGAAAAGTGTCTATTCATGTCTTTTGCCCATTTCCTCACTGGATTATTTGTTTTCGAGTGTTGAGTTTGATAAGTTCTTTGTAGAGTTTGGATACTAACCCTTTATCTGATATGTCATTTGCAAATATCTTCTCCCATTCCATCGGTTGTCTTTTAGTTTTGCTGATTATTTCCTTCTCCGTGCGGAAGCTTTTTATCTTGATGAGGTCCCAATAGCTCATTTTTGCTTTTTTTCCCCTTGCCTCTGGAGACATGTTGAGTAAGAAGTTGCTGTGGCCGAGGTCAAAGAGATTTTTGCCTGCCTAAGCCTGATTTCTAATCTCTGCTTATAGCAAATGTAGCTTGTGATTTGATTTGTCGATTTTCATTACCTTAGACAAGAACAGGGAAGAAGGACACCTCAACACCTTATTCGTCTTGTTTTACTTTTATTTGTAAGTCTTAGATTTCTCAGTTTTTGGTACTGTGAGATCGTAGATTTCTGTTGTTTAGGCCGCCCAATCTGTGGTCCTTTGTTATGGCAGCCCTAGCACGTTCATGCACTGAGAGCAGGAAGGAAACCCACGAGATGGTTGTCAGCATCCCAGAGTGGCATACTTTGTAACTCGGTTCCTTGCATTTCTGAATATCTTAAATTGTAAAAATGTCGTTGCGGTGAGACCAAATCCACCTCCCGTGGCTCTGGGGAGCTGTGCCACCTTGAGCAAGCCGCTTAAATTTTCTGAACTGTTTCCTCGTTGGTGAAATAGAAAAACTATTCTGATCTTGCAAGACCGTTGAGTGGCTCTCAGCGTGGTTCTTGGCATATAGCGGGGTCCTTTTCAGTAGATGGTTGGGTACCCTGCCCTGTCTCCACCGGCTTCCCATCTTCACAAGAAGTTACCACTGGTTCATTATCTTTGCTTTACACTTAAAAATGGAACTCAAAGTGGGTTTTCCATCTGAGGCGGCTTGAGGAAGATGTTACAGGAATGTTCTTTACTCTTCAGTGAGTCCTTGTCATCAATAATTTATAATCAAAATGTCCATTTTATTAAAGCTTTTTCTTTACCATTTTCTTTTCATGTAGCAAAGGAAATAACTAGAAGACTAGATGGAATTTTAAGATAAGAAAATTGGAATGGTATCTCATTTACTTGTGGGATCAGCCTGTTTCCAACTCCCACCCCTCCAGGGAAATTCAATAAAAGATGAATTTTCAGTGACTTTTTTTTAAAGTCAAACTTTACATTTGCTAATGGATTAGAACTTTTCATCAAATAAATGCGCAGATACTGATGAACTGAAGATCCAAGCTGATTACACTGAAATCTTCTGCTTAATTATGGCCATTCTCAGAGTGCTGAGAACATGGAAGTTACCAGAATATGGTTAGAAAGTGCTTTTGAATGTCTCCACTATGCCAATCCATATATCCACTTTTACAGAGAAAGCCTTTTACAAAATTTCCTGAAAGACATTTGCTTTCTTCTCCCTCGAGTAATAAGGTAAACTTCCATGTCCTTTGAAAGGAAAGAGCAGGGTTCTCATTTATTATTGTGCCTATTTTTCAGAATTTAACATTTAAGCCAAAGAAATGAATTCTAGGAATTCATGAATGTCAAGTTTTGAATTTAATGTTTAAATGTTCCTTCCTTCCTTCCTTCCTTCCTTCCTTCCTACCTTCCTTCCTTCCTTCCTTCCTTCCTTCCTTCCTTCCTTCCTTTCATCTTGAGAGAGAGAGTGTGTGAGCGAGGAGGGAAGGGACAGAGAGAGAATCTCTAGCAGAGAGAATCTTACGCAGGCTTCGTGCCTAATGGAGAGCCCAACGTGGGGCTCCATCTCATAACTGTGAGATCATGACCTGAGCCTAAATCAAATCGGACGTTTAACCAACTGAGCCACCCAGGCACCCCAATCTGCATGTTTTCTAAGCTGACATTTTTTATTTAAATAAGCTGCTCTGTTTGCAATTAATGAACCCAGATAGAAGAGCAATAGTATGTTTAAGGCTAATGAGAAATAAGATTATGAGCCATAAGCAAACTCAAGCATATTGTTTAAATTATATGCGTAATGAATGAGCAGTAAGACCCAGCTAATAGACCAAAATTTTAAAAATGTAATTCATCGTGAGTTTTCCTTTGAGAGAGCTTACTGTGTTCCCAGCAGGAGGCAACACTTTGTCTCCATGGCTGGGCTCCAGAGGTCTGTGTGTGGCCTGGGCTCAGAAAAAGGCATGGAGAGGGATTTTTATATCATAATAAGAATTCTCAGCTAGTCTCTTAAATTTTACATCCAGATAATCATTTCTGCCTCTTGAAATACCGAATCTGGGTTCAGTAAAAGGCTAAATTCGACTTGTGTAAAAAAGACCATACTAGCCTGGTCTTCTGAGCCTTCGGTTATAGCTCACCTATGCTTAATCAAACGAAAATGTGTGCCGTGGTCACTGCTTTTTATCCAAGTTTTAGTGTCTATCAGCTCTGTGATTTCAGACCCAAACGACCAATCAGTCAGCTTCCTGGGAGCTGGAATAATAGGTCCTTGGCTGAGGATTGCCGGGACGAGGCTCCCATGGTCTCCGTGTCCACAGATTTGGGGTCAGTGCATTTTGGGGGTGGTGGGACAGTTCAGGCTAGAATCTGAGCCACCCTGTGTTATTACACTGATCGTGGGGACTCCCTTTCTCCTTTTCCTAAAGTCCGCTTCAGACAACGTATGCTCTCTGAGAAAGCATCTGCGGAAAGCCCCTACTCGGGGAGTCATCTTCATGCACAGTTGCAGTTGGGGCTCCCCTATTGACTAGGAGCAAAAGGATTCCAGAGCTTTCTCTTGCTAGGAGACAGACTCTACTTCCTGACCCTGCCAGTATCTAGAGATCTAGTTTAGAGAGGTCTTCTCTAAGCAGGAATTGCTTTCCTGTTGGAGCCCTGGACTGGTGTGCCCTGCTCCTGCTCTCTGTGTGCTGGGGAAGGGGAGAGGCAGCCACGCCTTCCCCTGCACAGGACTGGCTGAGCTGCCCTTTCAGAAGGCTCATGCTGTTTAGAGACAATCAGTGACATGATTCATGTTGTCCACAGAGAAAGCGTGCGTGTCAGTCTTCTAGGGCAAGGGGTGCTTCTCCTGGTGTTCTGGATATGAAATCAGTTTCTGGAGTGGGACGTCACAAGTAGGGGACTCGGTGATGTGCACACAACGTTCTCTGTCCGTAGCATCCCTACTGGAAAAGTGATAGCAGATTCCACAGGGAGGAGCTGGACGCGTGATACGGAGTGTGATTCTAGTTTTCCAAAGTTGTATCTTTCCTTTCTTGGGACTTAGCCAGATGCTTACATAAAAACAACAAAATTTCTTTTTTTTTCCCTGAATGTTTACTTTTTTGAGAGAGAATGTGAGCGGGGGAGGGGCAGAGAGAGAAAGAGAGGGAGAGAGAGAATTCCGAAGCAGGCTCTGCACTGTTAGCACAGCTCAGAGCCCAACACAGAGCTCGAACTCACAAACCATGAGATCATGCCCTGAGCTGAAGTCGGACGCTTAACCGAGTCACCCAGGTGCCCCCAAAACAACAACATTTTTTATTGTGGAGATTTTCAAACGTATATAAAAGTGAGAGTAACTTGGCAAACCACCATGTCTGTTTCACCGATTTCCAGCAACTGGCAGTTCATTAGCTAGAGTTTTGACCTTGCAGATGTTCATACATTCAGACATTGTTTGGAACCAGGCTGGCCCCTGATGGAAATGGAAATTAGTCTGAGAAATCTTTAGCCAGGAGCTCCTCAAATACTCTCCCTTCCCTCCCGACAGAGGTTTCGGGGCCCGTTAGTCACCCTTTGGCTTGGGAAGTATCCTCCAACTTCTGTTCCAGTATCCCCTGGAGTAAGAATGTGTGGATGAACGACGTATAAGTGGCTCTATGAGGCTGTCTTAGCAAAACACGAGACCCTCAGAGATAGACAGGGAAGTAGAAGAAGACCCCTTACCTGCACAGAAATGTCCTTCACGGCCACCAAGTCAGCTCAATTCAGTGAACGCTCAGGTATCTATTATGTATGAGTAACTGAAGTTCCAGACGTCAAGGACCTCCAATTCTGGCGAAGAATTTTCCAATCAAAGTTTTCAAGTGTGTCCATGAGCGATTAGGCACTTTATGTACAAGAGGTACTTTCAACCCCCAGGAAGGATATTTTTACTCTATTTTGAAACCTCATTTGAATAAATTTGATATTATTCTTAAGACTAAAGGAAATTAGAATCAGCAAATCAAAAGGACAGTCAGTGACACTGATAAGGAAGGCAGCTGGAGGGCAAGAGAGGAGGTAGACAAACCAGACAATCTGGAGCAAGAACTAAAATATCACAGTTGTTGGGGTTATTTTTAGAGTCAGAGTGAAGGGCGCCCCACATGCGTTTGTGATACACAGACCATCACGGTGATGATAGGACAATATCCAGCTACGAGTGGAAAAGGTTTGGAATCGATGATGCAGGTTTAAGCCTTGACCTTATACTTGCTGGCTGGGACACCTTCCAGAATGTGTCTGTCCTGTCTATTGAGTCTGTTCTCAGTTCCCAAAATAGATCTGATAATAGCCACCTGACAGATGTGGTGAAGACTAATGAGAAAATTCAGCGTAAGCAAGCTCTATAAACAATGAGATTCAGTGTCTAGTCAGCTGGGACTTTTATGTTCATGCTGATGTCACCAGGGCCACCAAAAAGAGATAAGTGTATTTCCTGTGTACTTTGTTTAAGGGAGAGGGTAAAATAGAATGATGAATTCTGACTCTGACGGAGAGAGAGAAAGCTTTTCAGAAAACGTGTCTCTGTGGGATGGTTTGTTCATGACGATTAGGCTTTACTGAGAGGTGAAAATTGCAGAGAATGAGACAGAGAAAGTAAGATGGGACCATTGTCAAGGGCGTTATGTGCCATGGTGGGGAATATGGACTTAATGGATATTTGACTCCATATTTCGTAAGGTTGAAATATTAAAAAATACAAAAACATAAGTCCGAGTCAGAGAAGGTCTGAATTAGAATGCAATAGCCAAGTCAGGAAGAGGAAGTAGCCATATAAGTCACAGAACCCTAGACAGGTGTTAAAGATGAACTTCCGGTACACTCAGGGCGTACCCCGGTCAAATCAAAAAGGAGAAAACATGGGCAGTCATGTGCTCTGCGTTGTTCACGAGGACAAAACATCAGCTCTCACAACTTGCACAACTTTTACTGGCACTTAAATGAGTGTATTTTTGGGACACCCGGGTGGCTCAGTCGGTTGAGCATCCAACTTCAGCTCAGGTCATGATCTCACAGCTTGTAGGTTCAATCCCTGCTTTGGGCTCTGTACTGACAGCTCAAGAGCCTGGAGCCTGCTTCGGCTTCTGTGTCTCCATCTCTCTCGGCCCCTACCCCCACTCACACTGTCTCTTTGTCTTTCAAAAATACGTAAACACTAAAAAAAATTTAAATAAATGAGCCAATTTTCTTGGGCAGGGCTTTATAAAGGAGGCACCAAATGATGTATGGCAGAAAATGTTCTAACCGGCCTCCTTACGGTAAATACAATAGAAGGTTTAGGAGGGTCGTTTCTTTCAGGGCCCTTCTCTTCCCCTGCCCTACTTTATTTTTCCCATGGCATCAATCCCCTCATTTACTACGTTATTTACCTGTTCGTTTTATTTACTGTCAGCCATGTACACTAGATTATAATTTCTAAGAGACTGTCTTTCTGCATGTTTGTTTCCAGGTCTTAGAACAGTGCCTGGCACGTAGTGGGTGCTGCGTAAATATTTGTCGTACGGGTGAATAAATGAATGCAGGTGTGACTGAAGCTTTTTAAACCTGGATCTTTTCAAATCGAGCTTCCGACCACTGAGAAAGTTTCATTCATGTACAGATGGAGTCTCTGACTTCAAGCTGTTGAGGAAACTTGAGACTCTGCATTGGATTTTGAAATTAATCTCTTTTTATTTTGCTTGAAAAATACTTTTACATATAAACATACAATAATTTTGTAAGGAAGTATCTTTCTGTAATTTCGCTAAGCTACTAACTTTAAGGAAGTCTGTTTTGTCTTTTGTGCTGGTGAAGTGAATTGGACCTAGTTAGTGATATCCCAGTGGGTGAAACTTCTTAAGGTTGGTATAACGGTTTACCAGTTTCGGTGATCACTGTTTTCCACAGCAAATATGCTAACAACGTAGTTTCCTAATAAACATTCATGGCTTCTTACAAATCAAGTCTTGGAACTATTAAAACAAAACGCTCAATATTATAGGAAATCTCATTGTTCTTGAAAATAGACTTAGGAAGAAGTCTAACGTTATGGACGATATGATACAGAATACATAAAAACTTCAGGAACACTTTGTGGTCATGGGCATGTAAACGTTTATTAATCTTCTTCCTTATCCATCAACCAAAGTTTAAGAATCAATTCTCTGTTTTGCTTGGTCGAAAACCATTATTTCAACAGCTTCTTAAAGTTTCTTTCAAGCTTTCTGCTTAAAGCAAAACAAAATGTGCAGCTTCTGTTTTAGCTTTCGAGTCAATCAAAGTTAACTTGAAGATATTTGATTTGGGGCTTTTAATAATTTGTTTCCACCACAACATATTTTCCATGGGACACAACAGAAGAATTCTACACAAACTGTATCCCCCAAATAGCCAAAGAAATTGGAACTGCTGGGTTCCAATATGGAACTGCTGGGTACAAACCAAGTAAATTTTAGAAGACGGCTGCCAAAACTAATGACACATAATAATTTATTATGACGCTGAGGCCCAGTTTGGATTTGTATGAACTCGGAGTTGTACGACCTGGACGTGCACGGTGTTTTCATCTCAAAGGGCTCCAGACACGTCCCTGAAAATATCCAGGGTGTATTGTGTTGCACATTTAGGCAAGGACAAGGTTTTTTCCTTAGAAGATGGTTCTAGAAAAAGAGTTTCCTATTTAAAAGGTTGCCTTTCTAACAGTTCTTGATGCAGCTTCTCCCAGCTTTCAACTACAAAGTCTACGCAAACACACACAAAGGGAAGAAGACTCACAGGATCATGCGAAACCAGATAGGGAGTCAGCTGTCACTAGCAGGCAGAAGGAGTTTCCATTTGCCACGAAGAGGTGTGTGAGGATGGAAACAGAAGACAGAAAATTTAACTCTGACTTCAGAAGAAAAGCCATTGCTTTTATTCCACTGGTCCTGGTTCTAACACATAACTGAAGAATGCGTTCTGAAACTGTTACATATCAGAGCTGATTTTGCAGGTTACAAGGATTTCTCATAGCCCCTTAACGAAAACACATTCAATGATCAGAAGACACCTACATGAAACCTGGCAGTTTGGTTGAGCTCAATGTCATGTTTGACCGTCTGGGCCTCTTGCTTGGTTGCTGAGGTCAGGGGTCCATCCACTCCTGGTTTGGTCACTTTTGGCAAAGAGCGTGCTGTTAGGGTATAAACTATGATCTCACTGTGCATGGGACAGCTTTTCTTAGAAAAAGAGTCTGTTGGGGTGGGGCAGGTTAAAAGGAAAGCACTCGAAGTGTAGCTGCAGATAGAATGCCTCCATAACCCAAGTTTGCATAATGCCTCCGTGGGTGTTCCTTCTAGGAATGTGAGATGGGGTGAGGACTAGGACATTGGAACATTCACAGATTGCTGGGTCAAAGACCAAAAGAAACATGGTATGCCCGGGTGGCTCAGCTGGTTTAAGCGTCCGACTTTGGCTCAGGTCATGATCTCACAGTTCGTGAGTTCGAGCCCTGCATCAGGCTCTGTGCCGACAGATTGCTAGGTGAAAGACAAAAAGAAATAGATTCTTGTTTTGTAAGAAGCCACAAAGCATTTGATACAATCGGTGATCATTCCAGTTTTCTCCTTAGTGGTAAATTCTGCAGACCTCCCTTTGAAATCAAGTTTATTCTAGAAGAGCCACCAGTGCAACCATGAGGACTGGAGAAGGAAGCGGGGGGAGTTATCATTATTTGCAACCTATATGCACTTTGGCGGGGGGGTTGTTTTATCTAGAAAACCCAAGAGAATCAAGTAAAAGCTCTGATCTGTAATGAGAGCTCGGCGTGATGTCTAATACAACTCTAGCATTTTATACGCCAGCAATAATCGCTAATAAGTATGATGGGTATTATACGAAAAGGATGAAGAGAATATTTTGTAGCTCATTAACAGTAGCTACAAAGAAATCTATATGTGCACTAGTAAATGTATAAAGAAATGGGCAAGAAATTGAGAGGCAAAAAATATGTATATATTAAAGAGAGGAATGGAGACCTTTCCTCTTTCACGAGGAAGGAAGGCACTGTGTTGTGCTTGGGGGTCAGGGTCCTGGGTGGGGATTCTGAGCTATCACCTGGAGAAGAGGGGAGAGTCTCTCGCCGAGAGGAGGAGGTGGGAGGAAGGGCAGGCTTGGGAGAGGCTGTGGGTGGGGCTTTGGACAGGCAGAGGTTTGAACACCTGCCTCATGTGGGGGCTTGGGGAATGCTGGGAAGGTGCTTTTTTCTGTCTCATTTTGATTTTTTGTGAGTAGTAAGCTTTACTTCCACGATTATTTCTTTGTTTCCTGCATTCCTTCTTCATGAAGATCTGCTGTAACCACATACATTGCTTCACACGGGGTTCGGGCCAGATTTCTTTTAGATGGTTGTCACCTTCAGGCATTAAGGCCTTAAGAAGAGAGCAGGAAGGGGGCACCTGGGTGGCTCAGTCAGTTAATCATCTGACTTCAGCTCAGGTCATGAGCTCATGGTCCATGAGTTCGAGCACCGCATCAGGCTCTGTGCTGACAGCTCAGAGCTCAGTCTGGAGCCTGCTTCAGATTCTGTGTCTCCCTCTCTCTCTCTGCCCCTCCCCCACTCACGCTCTGTCTCTCTCTCTCTCAAAAATAAAATGAAAACATAAAAAAAATAAAATAAAAAAGAAGAGCGCAGGAAGGCTCAGGTTTATTTGGATTTTACAATTATCTCAGAAATGAAGCTTCCAACCAAGCGGAGTGCTCTGAGTCTGAGTTAGTGGTCTTATTACCAAGATAATGGTAATATAAACCACACAAAAAGTTTACTTGAATCATACTCCTTTTATTTTCCTCTGTGCTCAGATCATCTGGGTAGCATACGCCGAGGCTAATTTACAGGGTGATTTGGTAGATTCTTTCAGTGCTCTGGAAGGTGGTCAGAGTCGGACCTTTGATGACGTTTTTTGTTGCAAGTACTGGCTGTGCTGAAGGATTTTAGCTGGTTGGCATGACATCCGATTGAATGGCCGTGGCACAGTGTATCTGCTCTAGCATTTCCCATGTCATTTCCCACGTCAGGTCCACAGATCTTCATTTCTGCTTAGAATACAGTTATCTTTGCCACTTCTATTTTTAGTATGATTGAAAACGGTTGGGATAAATATCAATTAAAAAAGAATGAGAAAAAGATAAATATTTGAAATTAAAACGTAAGGAAAGCCATACGATTGCTCTCAAAGCTATGATCGTAATCAGAGCAAACTGGAAGCAGTGTGATGAATACATTCGGTATTGGCGCGATTACAAAAAGAAGCAGCAGCGCCTTTGAACTTCGTGCTACATTTTAGAGCCAGAGCATACATTTTACAGGACTCGGGTAACAGATGTGATATGTTTGTGTTTCAGGCAACTTTTTCCTGTAGCTGTGATGATCAGTACGTGGGCACTTTCTGTGAAGAATTTGATGCCTGCCAGGGGAAGCCTTGCCAGAACAACGCCAGCTGCGTGGACGCAAATGAAAAGCAAGATGGGAGCAATTTCACCTGCATCTGCCTCGCTGGTACGGTTTCCGTAGATAATAGTTACTATCTATCTCCCCGCAGTATATACACTTATTGATTAAGTATGGCTGAGCAATACGTTGTCTAACTGTTACACCATGCAACCTGAAGGTCTCACTTGATGCTGTCCTCTGACTGGGGCTGGAGGAAGGAAATTCACATGGGGATAGACATCTTTGTTCTTTGGCTGGCTTTCTGATGTTAGGATGCTTCTGTTGTAGGGGTCCTCCATTTTTGTTCTGGGATAATGATATGCTTGGTCAAAGAGAGATCTGGACGCTTCGGAAACAATCCTGCACATGTGTACTGAGTGTGGACTGGGACCGTGCTGGGTGATTACACTCAGTAACAAGAAAAACCTAGCATATACTGTGCAGGTGGCGATGCCAAGCCACCTCCTCCTCCCATTTTTGTTAATTTCCTTTTGTTCGTGTATGTCCATTAAGCCGAGCTGTTGGTACACTGTTCTCCACAACGGGGAAGGGCTTCGTTGTTCCTTGATTGGTGTGAGGGATTTGCGGGTATTACATGAGGCTTTCGAAATCCTTGGAGCACAGCGGGTGACCAGTAGGACAGCACAGAAGCCAATATGCCCACACACTTCTGTGCTCCACCGTCGTCGCAGTTGACTTACTGCTCAGCCAGTTCAACTGTGAGCCCTCAAGGAGCAGGAATGGCATGTACCAGGGAACATTCTGCTACAGCCGTTTTGATGCAGCCTAAGAGCAAACCCCAAATTTCTCTTTTTTTTAACTGTCAGAGAATGTGCAAAACTGGCATCACCCTTCCTTTTCCATCTCATCCCGTCACCAACCTCTGCCCCTGGGTGGGGATTCGGGGTGAGGCGGGGGTCGGGGAAGGCCAGAGGGACGGAGAGAAGGGGCAGTGGGAGTGACGAAGTGCTCACTGTCAGAAAGGGGACCCAGTGATGCAAAAGTTTATTACGAAACCGTGGACGTTCTTTACTCCTCTCTTCCAGCCCAAAGATTGACCACAGGTGTTGGTAAATAATCTGGTATATTCTTTCCAGACCACGGTGTGTGTGTGTGTGTGTGTGTGTGTGTGTGTGTGTGTGTGTGCGCGCGTGCGTGCATGCGCATGTCTATCTACATGTGAGTGTGTATATTTCTCTTGGATATCAGACAGTTAAGTATTTTTCTATATGCTTTTTAAAAAAAGTGATCATAGTGTAAACGTTGCTCTATACCTTGCTTTATTCCGTGTATATTTACTGTAGCTCGTAGACAACCTTTCACGTCCCTACATTTGGATTTGCCTCGTTCATTTTAACAATCACTCAGCGTGTCTCCAGGCCAGACCCCCTCCAGACCCCCTTATCTACTGCTTACTTGCCATCCGCATCGAGACATCCTGAGCTGCCTTAAGCTCAGCCAGCGCAAACCTGAGCTCGTCACGCCCCAGCCCCGCTCCGTTCTGCTTCTGGTGTCCCATGTATTTCTGTCAGCCAGACATCTGTGTGCAAGCCGTCCTGGGCGTCTCCCTTTCCCTCACTGTCCACGCCCCTTCTGCCTCCAAGTGTTCTCCTTTTTTACCGCCTAGAGACCTCTCAAGTCCACCACCCTCTCTGTGGCCCCGCTAACACCACCCCTAGACTAGCTGCCTCTGCCCCTTGTCTGTGCTACGGGGGTACTTCTCACTGTTTCTCCACGTCCTCCTGGCCGTGCTGTACACCGAACCAGAGTGGTCCTGCCAAAGTGAGCCTAACTTTTGTCCCCATACCTTCCATTCTCCACGCGGTGGCAGGTGATCATTTTCCAACGCGGAGCCAACGTAGTTGCCTTCCTACTTAAATCCCTTCTTCCTGTCGCTCTTTGGAAATAGACCGAAACCCTCAACCTCCTCCTCCTCCTCCATGACCTCTCGCTCACCCGCCTTTCCAGCCGCATCTCACCGCACTGCCCGCCTCGCTCTGGGTCTGGCCACCTCGGCCTTTCATCGCTCTGACGGCCTAGCGTCCTTCTGCTGCAGGGCCTGCCTCTCTTCTTTGTCCTGCATGGCCTCTTCTCCTGCCTCCCTTTTTGCCTGGGTGAATACCCCCAAGGTCCTGTTTCCGATCTCTCTTCAGTGCCCCCTGTCCCCCGGGAAGTATCGCTAAATGCTTGAAGCTAGTCTCCCTCCCTCTTTCTCTTTCAGAACCCCAGGCTCCTTTCTTTGACAGCCCTTATCTGTTCTCAGGGCACGTTTCCACGAGTAGGTCTTTTGATTACGGCCCATCTTCCTCACCAGAGTTAAGCCCATGGGAGTGGGGCCCCGGCGGTCTAGCTCACCGTTGTGTCCCACAGGGTCCCACAAACCGTGGACGCTCAGTCAACGTGCCAATGAGGTGAACTGACAAAAGCATATAAACATGGCCTCGTGTTTTAAACCACTCCTCTCTGATGGATCTTTAAGGTGTTTTTGATTTCCGCTTTATAAGTCATGTTAGAACAAATAAAGAACCTTCTATGAATAGTCCCAGTCGGGATTGGTGGGTGGGGCTTGTCACTGTCTGGACTGGAATGATTCAGTTTGATATTTTACCTAAGTCTGTTCTCAACGGGCATTTGTCCCTTTTATTAAAGGAGTTCAGGTGCACAGAATTAGAACGGCCGTGATGTTCGGCTGGTGACACCCTCTCATTGTGTCTACAGCCTGCTTTTGTGTATGTTGTTAGCTCTTTTAATAATGTAATAATCCCTGGTGAAACCAACATCAAACCAGAAGTTCAACCCGATAACGAATCGAATAGACTCATTAGCCCACCCGTTGACTTCCCCTTCCCATCCAGAGGGGACAGTCCCTCTGAATCTTGAGTCGATCAGTCCTTTGTTTTCCTTTTTGTAAAGTCTAACTTTTTGTGAAGTTAGACCATTTACACGTTTTTATAGAAGCATGAAACATTACTTTGTTTTCATGTTAATAAAAACCGCACCATGCGTGAATCATGTTACGGTATCATGCATGTAGTTCTCTGGGGCTTTCTTTTTTCATGAGATGCGTCCATGTTGTTTGAGTTCGTTCGTTTGGACTGCTGTATACAATTCCATTCGCCCATTCCCCTGCGGACCGGGACCGATAGGCACATTTGGGTATCTGTCTTCAGACGTCTATGTTTGGAGACTGTTTCAGGCACACACCTAGGACTGCAGGTGTTGGAATGTAGCATATATAGTTGATCGCCTTTGGGGGGTCATGCCAGACGGTTTCCGGAAGTGGTTGCGCTCTTATGTACTCCCACACGCGATGCATAATTGCTCTTGTAATTCACACCCTCCTCAATGTTTCGTAGTGCCAGAAGTTTTCATTTTTGCTGACCGAATGGGTGCAAAAAGGTGTCTCATTGTGGCTTCTGTGTTTTGTGGCTCGCTAGTGACACTGAGCTCCTCTTCATGTGTTTATTAGCTATGTAGGTGTCTTTTCTATGAAATACTGTTTTCCTATCTCTTGCTCATGTGCGTGTGTGTGTGTCTCTGTGTGTGTTTTGTTGGTTGGTAAGTGTCCTTTTCTTTTCGATCCTAACTATTTGTCAGTTGCAAGTATTTTCTCCTTCGTTATCTTTTCCCTTCGAGGGGTCTTTTGATGAATGGACATTTTTATTATATTTTGCAAACTTTACTTCTCTAGTGACTACATTTTATGTCCTATTTAAGAAAATATTTCTTTGCCTGGAGAACTAAAAGGTAGTAACCTATATTTTCCACGAAGCATTTAAAAATTCAATTTTTTCCAGCCTTTATTTAATATGAATTTTACTTTTGTGTATGTTTGTTGAGATAGGGATCTAATTTCATCTTTTACTATAATTTTATTTTTCTTCTTCTCTGAAAACACCCCACTTGTGTAAGTACGTAGTATTTGAAACTTTATATTGTGTTCCTCCTTCTACAAAGCTTCTGACAGAATTAGGAATGACTGGACGCCTAATACATTTTTAATTGTGCTTACTCTCAGGGCATTTCTGTGCTGTAATGATTTACCCACTGATTTGAGAGTGTCTGAAGCATATCTAATTATTTTTACTTATTAGTGGGGAAAAGGATTTCCCTTTATCTGAGATGACTTAACATCTTCCATGTTAATAGTATATCCTGGCCACGAGGCACATACAGATTTATAGGAGCCTCCTTGGGACTTCGAATGACAGCAGTAACAATGAAAATTAAAAAAAAAATACTTGGACTCTCAATTGGCAGCAGGGCTAGGGAGTTGCATTTTAAGAATATGAATTTTAATAATTCTACTTAGACTCAAGGAGAGTTCGGTGACTGCCAGTAAATTCATCAGGAACCCAAGAGATGGCTGGCAAACTGATCTTGGCTTCCAAACTGTATCGTCTTTCTTTTTTCCTTCTATTAAAACAACAAAACTATCTTATAACACCATGTTGTAAATTTGTAAAGCAAATTATGGTTCTAATAAGCTCTTCCTTCCTTCCTTCCTTCCTTCCTCCTTCCTTCCTTCCTCCTTCCTTCCTTCCTTCCTTCCTTCCTTCCTTCCTTCGTTTTGAGAGAGTCTGAGGGGGGAAGAGGGAGAGGGAGAATCATAAGCAGGCTCCACCCCTCAGTACAGACCCTGACTCACGGTGCTCGATCTCAGGACCCTGGGATCGTGACCTGAGCTGAAATCAAGAGTCGGGTGCTTAACTGACTGAGCCACCCAGGTGCCCCTCTACTAAGCTATTTCTAACAGTTGTCCTGTTTCCCGAATATCACAGATCGAAGACTTCCCAATTTTCATGAACTAATATACGTTTTTGTTAAGGATACAGCTGCCTTTGTGCACTGGTCACAGGTTTAAACGACTTTATAAAGTAGTGTAAATAACTCCCCTGGCATTTACCTCATGTTGTTCTCTGAGCTTCTTCTCGAAAGGCATGCGGTTTGCTTAGGGTTCTCCACTTGGAGGAAATCCCTCCACGTACGAGAAGCTCTTTCTTGTTTCGTAGAAGTTTAAGGCAGTGGTAGAACCCCAGCAGCGATTTCAGATTTCCCTGCTGTCCTTGAATCTATAGCATTTCTCTCACCTGCTTTTCTCCAAGGTGGCCTTGCATGGGCTGGGGTCTCAGCCATGCTGCCTCTGTCAGGGTCTCCCGACTCCCCAAAGCTGTCTTTCCTTGCCTTTCACAGAGCTGGGTCTTCTTAGAACAATCTCTGAGTTAAGCAGTCGTTATATAGATGAGAAAACTGAGGTACGGGGAGGTTTGTAGCTTGGCCAAGAATATTAGGGTAACACTTGATTGTGCTGCAATAATATATCAGTCACCAGACCTCAGCGGCTCCCAAGGAAAGGTTGATTTCTGCCATGTCATAGTCTGATGAAGGCACTTCCTTCCAGGTGACAACTCGGGGATCCAGGTCCCTTTGTGTTATAAAGGCGCCACCATCAAAAGATGGCCTCCGCCGTCACTGCTGAAGGATAGATGGGGTGTGACATTCTGAGAGCAGTGCCTGGAAACACCTTATATCACTCCCACCACGTGCCATTTGCCAGAATTCAGTCACTTAGTCCCCAGAGGCTTTGACTAGGAAGAGAGACAACTAGATGAACATTTGCATGGTTTCTGTTGTATCTGGTGCACATGCCGACAACTGTTGGGGCTGGGACTTGACCCCAGGCCCTCTGCCTGCCTCCACAGCCCGTGTTCTCGATCATCTTGCTGAGTCCTTTCCTGATACAAATATGTCGCCCAGGACCTGTGATTTCTTTCAGCTTTCTCCTATCAAACAGGCCTCTTCTTAGAGAAGAAATATTTGCACTTTTGTCAAAAGAAAAGGTTTCTCAAAATGAGTTTATCTACTTAATTTAGTTCTGAGCATCCTCAAGAAACCTATTTTTTCTAGGAAAAATACAT
This sequence comes from Paguma larvata, assembly GCA_030068075.1. Lineage (NCBI taxonomy): Eukaryota > Metazoa > Chordata > Mammalia > Carnivora > Viverridae > Paguma > Paguma larvata. Next base: position 9,604,201 of record CM057825.1, read on the forward strand.
TTCCTTTGTGGAAGAACTATTTACAGGTTAATTAACATCAACTGATTGACCTCTGAAGCTCCAGGTAGATGTGTAAGAACTCTCAAAGAATATGAACTCTGCTTTCCTGTATGACGTTATTTTATTTATTTTTTATTTTTTTCAGTGTTTATTTATTTTTGAGAGAGAGAGAGAGAGAGAGACAGAGCATGAGCAGGGGAGGGGCACAGACAGAGAGGGAGACACAGAATCTGAAACAGGCTCCAGGCTCTGAGCCGTCAGCACAGAGCCCGACGCGGGGTTTCGAACTCGGGAATGGCGAGATCATGACCTGAGCCGAAGTCGGACGCCCAACCGACTGAGCCACCCAGGTGCCCCTCCTGTACTACGTTTATCCTGCTTTGCTCTGATGGTTGCAAGTTTGATCATGAGAAATTACCACGTTTGATGAATGAGTGAATTCAAACCAGGTTCTTCTCCCCAGAGAACAAAAACTCCCAACCAAGTCTCTCCTTGGAGACATTGGTGTCTTGAGGCATTGCTTCTTTCTCTTGATAGGAGAACATTGGTAAGTGAAAATATTATCAGTAAAGAAGTTCCAGATCCAAATTTGCTAACATTTTTATATTTTGCTTTTTGTTCTATGCCAAATGTCCGTACAAATACAACTGTTTTGAGTCATGGGTAATCTAGGCATGTATGACTGTGGGCAGACTGGGCGTAGAGTTGATTAAGTAATAAACTCTCATCTTGAGTTGTCATTTTGATTTTTATTACAATTTTTTGAAAGCAAGAGATTTTTTTCAGTAGTAAAACACCGATAAATGTCATATACACGTGTCTACGATGTAAAATGAATTATAGATTATGGCCAATAAAATTTCTCTTTTGGGCGGGGAATTTTTTCATCAAGTGTGATTGATTTTTTTCTTGAAACTTTCTTGCAGTACTTTCAAAAAGAAGGGATTGTCAACAACATCAAATACTTCAGGAGAATCCAAGAGGAGGTTATTAATTTTGGCCACAGGGTTTGTTCAAGCCTTCGGTGGCCTTCTGTTTGCGTGGATGTGGTAGGGATTTCATCAGAAGCTCTGAGACCTCTCTAAGAGACCACATTCAGGGACAGGAGCAAGGGAGGTGCCAGAAGTTACCAGACACTCTGAAGGGCAGCATCATATTTAGAAATAGTTGAGGCCACTTGGTTTTCATGTGACAAAGAAGCTGTGAACTCTCCCAATGACAGCGGTTGGCCTGTGATGAGGTGAAAAGGATTTGGGCCAGATGTGAGAATTAGTAAACCCAAATTCAGTAGCAAACTCACACGAGGGGCAGAATCAGAAGGGTCTCTTTTTTAAAAAAATTATAGCACGCTGTTTAAGAACACAGGCGCTGGGCACAGAATGCCCAGATTATAACCATAAATCCCCGCCGATTAGACCTTAAACGTAGGCCGTTTACCCTGTTCACTTCCCATATAGCTCCAGTGTTGTCCTGTCTGATCCAGAACAAGCTTTCTGGAGACACTGTTTTTTTCATGAGGTTGCATGAGCCCCAGGTGCTGGAGGCAGTCTTGTGGTCTAGACTCCTACCCTCAGCCCTGTGGTCTAGACCCCTACCCATCTGCCCTGTGGACTAGCCTCCTCCCCCTCCCACTTGACCACAGTTCCAGAGCCAGCAGTGTAAGCCCTGCTGTGTCCTTACCATTTTCTAGTGGGCGTCCCTGGGCAAGTCACACAACCTTGCTGGGTGTGCTGCTCTGACCCTGCACGATTACAGCAACCCTCATCATGACTTAGGAAAACCAAATGAGAACGCCAGCTCCTGGTCTATTCTGGGGACTTGTATCTCCAGTATCTAGCCCAGTGCCTGGCATAGAGTAGTGCTCAGTAAAGATCTGTTGAATGAATGAATGAATGAATGAATGAATAGAACGAGACCAAATTCTAAATGAGGCACATAGCTATGCAGTAGGGAATCAGTTTTCTTGCCTCTCTTCATGGGGCTTCTCCATGTCACACATGTGGTTTTCACCTGCCCTGTCAGATTGTGGCTGGCCTGAAATTCTTGATTTCTCCCCCCCCCCGTCAGCATCAAACCCCGTGCCTTGCACACTAGGGGATATGGAATGCCTGATTAAATTGAATTTTACTTCTTTAATCGGGATTTATTTTAGAAAAGCCTTCTAATATTGAGAATATAATTTTTCCTCAAAGGAGCTGTTACTTTTTCTGAAAAGAATAGCTGTGATACCTGTTCAAAACTGCCACTGCCAAAATATTATTAGCATTGCACAAAGCATTTTTCAACTTCAGAGCGCTTCATTGTTCCAGCTTATTGGTGATTTCAGCCTATTAAAAAAAAAAAAAACCTCATCATTTTCGGGGCACAGAGAATGTCTCTTGTGTTCCTATCCCAGCTCTACTTTTTTAAACACTGAGTGTTGCTCAAATAGGTGTCCGGATGCCTTTGACTGGTGAGTCAGAAGTGGGTCCCCTCCTCCTGGAGACAAGCCCTGAGCAGGCTCTGCCGGAGGTCCTCACACCCAGCCTCACTCAGCTCAGGAAGTGAGTGCATCGGCAGGTGAATGCGGGTTTTTGCAAGTGGCTTAGTTCAGACGTTCAGAGTGGAGGGCACCTCAGAGCCTGTCTCTGGTCACAGGGCAGGGGAAACGGGTGACCCCAAGAGGCTGACAGACTTGACCAAGGTCTGTAAGATTGCGGGAGACACAGGATTTCAGGCCTCCCTCTCCACTCTGTGTCCATCTTTGGGTCAGAGTACATTTCACTGCAACGTATCCATGGTTTGTGAATTTTCCATTAGTTACAAACAGGGCAGAGGGCGCGGCCCTCTCTGACGGGCTGCAAGTGCATCACCCATGATGCTCTTCACTCGCTCGAAGGACAAGAGACGGTGCCAGCTGGGACGGGGGGACAAGCCAGACTGTAACCTGCTGCTCCCCACCTCCCCTTCCTCCCTTTCCTCTTCCTTCCTCTCCTCCCCTCTCTCCCTTTCTCCCTCCCATCGTCTTCTTCATCACTGCCACACGTCCATCTGTGTCCATATAGTGATTTTTTGCTCATTTACTTACACTTCTTTCTCTTTACATCATGAAACTTCTTCTCCAAAGTTATCGGTGGTGTCCTCCCCACTGATTTCTGGGGCTCTTTGTCCTCCTTTCCTCAGAAGCATTTCTCGACCGGCCCATGGAACACTGCGTGGGGTCTGTTCTCCTGAGACCAGTCCAGCCCTCCTCCCCTCCTTCCTTTCCCTTTTCGCTCTCAAGAGCCGCCATCTTGCCCTCGGCTGCTGCCTCCCTCTGCCTTTGGCAGCCATCACTCATTCTCAGCTGTGTTTGTTTCCTGGGACCGCGTCTTCACTCCTCCTCTGAAAGTGTCTCAGATTCCCCAGCTGTGAATTTTCACTTACCAAAAATTCTTTCTCAAAGAATGAATACCTTCCCTATACCTTGCTTTATTATACGAACCTGGAATTCAGCTGATAAATATCTTTAAGTCGGTCCCTTAACCTGTCTGTCTCATGGCATAAATTCTTAATTTAATGCCTTCTCCCTTTTGATTTCAGTTTCTCTTGGGGAGTCATCAGGACATCCTTAATGAAAGGAACTTTATTGAACTCTCTCCCACTTTGTAATCACCAGGTTAGAAGCTCTACGTGTCAGGTATAGTCTCGCCTCTACCAATGTCACAGTTTCTTATTTGGGTTCTAGGAAAATGGAACGGAAGTGATTATTTTAAAAATAGCAGTACATGGTGCTTACGTAGTACATTAATTACTTTATAATGAGTATCTCCAGAGTCCCTGGCTCTGTGCTGGGGGCTGGGGACAAAAATCACAACACCTGCTCTCAAATAATAGGAAGGCAGATCTGGAAACAACACAGTGACAGGCACGATCGTCAAGCCTGGGGGCTCCTAGTCACAGAAAGAAAAAGCATGTGCCGACAGCGCAGTCAGTAAAGGCTTTTTAATGTAATATTTGGCTTTCACTCTTTGATTTTTTCCTCTTGTAATCTGTCACATGTGTAACTCTTAAATGAACAATATTAATCTTTGATATTTTAAAAATTGCTGCTAGTTTTCTGAACCAGCGGTTCTCAGACGTCAGCATGTACGTTGAGTCAGAATCACCTGGAGGGCTGATTATAAATCTGTAAACCTTCTGGAGGCCTTCTTAAACCTCAGATTGTAGCCTGTATCCCTCCCCACCCCGCTCCCCCGCCCCCTCCCAGGAGTCTCTGATTCTCTGGGTCTGGGATGATGCTGGTGAATTTACGTTTGTAGCAGGTTCCCAGGTGATGCCGATGCCTCTTGGTCAGGGGGCCACACTTGGAGGACTGTTGGTACACACTGCCTATTAAAAACCGAGAGATCCAGGAATATTGGCTTATTGCTTGACAGTGTTAAAATCCGTGGAGTATCCATTCATTCAAAAACATGGAGCCATCTGCAATGTATTCGGGCGTGGTGAGAGCTATGCGATTGACAGCCACGGCTGGCTCGTGCTGCGCAGCGTGGGTCTCATTCGGGCGTCGCAACCCACCCTGGAAGCCAGGTGTTGTCATTGTCCATGTTTCACCTGCAGGGGACATGAAGGTCAAAGTCGGTCCTTTGAGGCGCTACTCAGCTGAGCTTTGCGCGGCCATCCTGACCAAGCCACTGTCCTTTCCCCTGCACCTCTTGCCTGTGTGTGCTAACTAGATCTGGCTGCCTTCTTTCCAACCTTGAGATTAATTTTTTATTTAATCTGAGACATCTGATTTTGCTAGATATCAGCTTTCTTCCATGCTTTTCTGTCTCTCGCATATTCCGATTCTAATTATATTTTATTGATTGCCTTTCACAGATGGGCCTCCTAGGTCTTCCTTTCTTTGCCTTTGGTTTTTAAATCATGTTGGATTTGTTCAGATGTGTTTGTTTTTCCGCTGCCAGCAGATCTCACTAGTTTTTTTTTCTGTTAAATAATTCTTGCCTTCTGACTTTGAAATTGGATGCCTCTAAGATCGAATGTCTGGATGCCCCACAGATCCCTGCTATTTATTTCTCGCTTCAGAGTGCTAATATTAGGCCCTGCATCTCTGCAGCAGGCAGCTCGGCCCCAGCCCAGCTGCTCTGATCCCCCGAGGGCAAGAGCGAGGCTGGTGTCTTCTCTCCCTACCATCAGCTTTTCAGGACAAAACCTGCAGCTCCGCCTGGCTGCACAGCCAGCTATTAAAAGACCAGGAATGTTAAAAATAGCTCCTGCCACATTCCCACCTTGGAAGCTTTCAGGACAGCTAAGCAATGAAACAATTAGAGTCTACGTCTCTGAATCAAAGCAACACAGAGGGATATCTTTCTTGCAGTAGAGGAATCTCCAAGTAAACATCATGCACAGAGGCAGTTGTGCAGGGAAGCAGGATGTTTAGAAAAGCCACTGGTCGATGGCCTTGTGTTTTGAACATCCTGACTCATTTAGCCGACTTTGCATACTGGCGCTTTGTCGTTGACCTCAGGAAGGTTTTCCTTCATTTCAAGAGCACAACCAGCATAGACAGTGATTTGGGGGTGCCGCGGGGTACAAGTTTTTGGTTGTGTTGCTTGCAATCAAAAGATACTCCTAGGATGCAGTCTTCCCAAACCATTTGGATATTCACAGGAAAACTTAGCCATTTTTCTCTCTACACACGGATACATTTTAAGTTATGTTTTCTACTCAAGTACAAAATAGTGTAAAATTAAATACTCCAAGTCTACATTAGACCAAATGTAATCTGGGAATGCATCCGCTGCACGGATGATTCGGTTCAATGCATTTCCTACAAGGTGTCTGGTTGCTTTACCGACTGCTGGCCTTCACTTAGTCTATGCGATTTATTTCGTTCAACAGCATTGCTCATGGTCAGGTGCTCTAAAAGCACTAAGCCTCCATTTGGAGTTTAGAGCTTTGCCAATCACCCCATATGCCCTTGAAAGGCACCCTTATTATATATCCCAAGGCATAGCTTGTCTCACATCTTCTTTATCGTAGTAGAATGTTCTCCAAAGAAACGATAAAACCACTGGGGTTCCCTAAAAGGAGAGAGCGGTATCTCCGATAGTCTCTGTTTTGGAACCAATTATTATATTATTTATTCATTGAATATCACTATCATTAACTCCTCAGTAACTTAAAACTTTCAGACCCACGTAATTTATTTTAAAATGGTCTTTAACTTTCTAGAGGTTATCAATTATTCCTGAGGATTCTGATTTTTAAAAATGTTCTGAAGGTTCGGTTTCCCTGCTTTGAAAGGACTGGTTTCTGTTTAAGGGGAGATAAAAGGCATTGGGATGAAAACAAGTGTTTTTAGTCTGAAGGACCAAGGTCTTACTGATCCACACCAGGGTTTCTCAACTCCGGCATGAGGGACACGTTGGGCTGGGCCATTCTTCGTTGTAGGGGATGTGAACGTCCCATCCTTGACTCCTACTAGATGCCAGTAGCACCCCTGGTGGCGTAACAATAGACGGTGTCACCAGACATCACCAAGTGTTCCCGGTGGGGGAGAAGGGTTGGGGTTGGAGGGTGGAGAGACTCATCCTGGTGGAGAATCACCGTGACCTGCTTCAGGTCTGTCGATTTTCCGTGTCTGAGGCACCTGTGGAAGGTGCTGAACACTTCTTGGAGAAGTAAGACCGAAGTGCAGAAGGAGGTCGGTGTAACTTCTCATCTCTCCAAGTCTGGCTGGGGAGGAGGGTCCTTTACCAGGGCAGGTGCTCCACCCTGGCGTCTCCCGCATTGGAAGCACAGACGGTTGCAGAACACAAGGTGATTTTAGACAGCACATGTGTGAGAGAATACATGCATGCGTACTTTAATAGCGATGTATTTATTTTAATGTGCATTAAGGAGGAAAGTAACTAGCACATTTTGCCCAATGCCGTTCTGGGTATTATTGCATAAGGAGAGGCTAAATCTAAGTTGAAAGATATGGTTGATTTTAGGGCAAAAGCTTGAAGCGAGTTGATTCATTTGTGCTAGGAAATGTTTAAGTATCGAGGATTCAGAGATTACCAAGAAAGGCAAAATCCCAATTCTTAGGGAATTTGTTGCTGAAAGAAAACCAACAAAGAAAAGCCTTCCAGGTAATAAATATAATTGACGGAGCATGAAGGAACCCCGTGGGGGACAGCAGGAACTCCAGGACAAAGCTCTGCTTCCACGGGTCACCTTCTAGGAGGGGAGGTAACAAGTCTACGTGTTTCTTGTCGAGTAGAGGTACGTGCTAAGTTGAATAAAGAAGGGCTTGAGGCCTGAGGTCTGAGAAGGTAATTTCTGCACAGACAGCGGGCTAATGGAAGGGGCAGCATGGAAAGGCATAGGCTCAGAGGGAGCACTCTGCAAGGTGACAGTGGAACTCCAGGCTTGAGGTTTCTGATGGCCACTCTAGGCTTTCCCACATAGGGAAGACGATCTGAAATTATCTTTTGTGTTTGTTCCCTTGCAAGAATTAAACATAAATCATAGTGATTCTCAAACTCCATTAAACCTCTCAACGTCTACTGGCTTAGCCTTATCTTTCAACTTAAATTCATGCATCAAATATCAGTTATTCGACTGAACATTTTCATTGGAATCCGAAGTCTGATAGACCCTCTCATGCACCACATGATCCTCATCAGGACACTTTCTTTGCACGCCAGTATGCACGGATTAGCCAAACCAGACACCAAGTGGTGACTCCAAGGCTCGATCTCTGACGTCACTTCACCATCTGCGTGTGCGGCTCTTCCTCTTTCTGGGTGGAAAGACTCAGACCGCTAAGGGGAGAGCTGTGTTATTCTCGGCTAATTGCAGTTCTTGAGCCAAATGAATTAGAGTAGGCCCTCGGGGGTCGGAGGTTGTTTCTGGGAGAGAGATTTTAGCCTGTCTCCCAAGACCTGGGCATTCGGGGCAGTTCAGGCGGGTCATGAACCCACAGAGGCCACCAGTCTCTTTTATTGCCTCCGATGGCAGTAAATGCTGGTTCACACTCTCCAAATGGAGTTGATTTCACAACGCACAACCCCTGGGTTCACGAGACATCTTGACCTAACTGTTCTGATTTTATCTGTCATCCCTCTTGAGTTTGTAGTGGACTTCCTTCCCTACATAGTTGAATTTCACGTCTCCCTACCTAGTGCTGGCGGCAACTTTAATGTACTCTCTTAGGTCTTCTACCCCTTTATGAAATTCACTTTTAACCCCTCCTACCTCTGCTTCCTGCTCTTACAGATGAAACTCCCTGCATTTCCTGTAGTCCCCTCTCCCTAAGTTTATTGCTGACTTCCTTCCATAGTTTCTTGTTACATGACAGTTGTTTTTAAATTTTTTTTAGTGTTTATTTTTGAGAGAGAGAGAGAGAGAGAGAGAGAGAGAGAGACTGTGTGGGGTAAGGAGAGAGAGAGGGAGACACAGAATCTGAAGCAGGGTCCAGGCTCTGAGCTGTCAGCACAGAGCCCGACGTGGGGCCCAAACCCACGAGCGAGATCATGACCTGAGCTGAAGTTGGACGCTTAACTGACTGAGCCACCCAGGCACCGCATCGTTATGTGACAGTTTTAAATTCGTGTCACACTTCTCTTTCTAGGGCAGGACCACAACTGCTTTTGTTGTATCCTGTGTCCTTCTCACGTCTTTGTGTGGTCCTGAGGCCACAGCCTGAAAACATCATTAAAAACTGTGAGAAGGAGCTTGGTGCCTTTAGGGACAGACAGACTCCAGGGTGGCCACAGTGCAGTGGTCGATGGGGGAGAGCATGTAGGGGTGAAGGAGGCAGGGGCCAGATCACGTTGTGCCTTTTACCCATGGAGTCAAGTGTTTGGGTTTTGTTCCAAGCCCTTTGTAAATCAAGTGGAAGGTTTTAAGTATAAGGATAATAGGATATGAGCTAGGTCTCTAAAAAAAATCTCTCCCGCTACTCCCACGTGGACCAGTAGAATGGACTGCAGGAAAGCAGGAGTAGGGGTGAGGAGGTGGGCTGAGGGAGCCCTGCCTTAAGTCCTGATGAGAGGCAATGATGCCTGGGACTTGGAAAGCACGAAAGCGTTGTGTGGTTATAACTCTAATTTGGAAGGGGGCCCATGACTACTTTGGGTTTGGCTAAGAAGGGGCCATATTGGTAGATCTAAGGAAAGGAATGCCTTGGTAGTTAGGTATATACTTTGTCATTTGGAAACCTGAATGAAGGAAGATTTTCTCTGTCGTGGATTTTTAAGGACATCTAAATGGCATTCACATCTTTCCCACATACTGCCAGGGCCTTTACATGGGCTTTTCTTCGTGCCTTGCCAACATTCCCATTGGGAACTTATGACCTAGGTCTTTAAGTCCTGAAATGCCCGTGTGTGTGTGTGTGTGTGTGTTAGAGAAAATTCTCCTGTTAACGACAGGCACAAAACGACCACATATTTTCTTTCTTATCCACTGTGTTGACATAGACATTGCTTTACTCCAACATTCCACAGGGTCCTCTGAATGTGTGTCACTGCTTTGGTAGGGTGAGGAAGTGTCCATGATCAGTGTGGTTATTTTAGTCCCCAGAGAAGACACCAGCTTTCCACAGGATGGAAGAGAGAACCCGAGGCAGAGCCTTCATGGTCTTGTAAAATTTAAATTCCATTCACTCATTTAGTTTTAACACCTTGGCTGATGATATCAAATGAAAAAACAACAGACACGGATGAGTGATTTGTGTTCGCCTTAGATACGCGGTTCAAAATAGATATAGATTAATTTCAGGGATTTGTCGACAACTAACTGCAGGTTTCTGCTCTCTGCGGGTCTAAGAAATGACTCGCTGGTGTTGGAGAGTCCTTTAAATCAGCCACAGGACACTGGTAGTTCCTTGTCCTCTCTACCTGTCCTCTCCCAGATCTGGCTCCAGTTGGCTCATTGCAGTCAGTGACGGTACTCCTGGAACTTCCAACTAAGTTGGAACTACCTCCTTCGATGTCAACAATCATGCCTGGCCTGGTGTAGACAAGCATCAGGTCCTGAATTAGAGCTCGACAGACACACAGGCTGGTGGTTATTATCAGTAACCTACCTGCTGGTCACCTGCAGCTAAGGATGCCCAGTAATCCCATAATCCCATAATCCCATAATCCCAGCCCTGCCTCCCTGCCCCCCTCACTCCTCCGATGCTGTTTTCCTTTTCCAGTTATATTGAACCCATAGACATGCCAATATACACACACCTTACAGGTCTAAGGTACACGTGGTCTTCTCTTTTTGGTTCCATGTTTCCCTTATTTAAAAAATCTTTGTGAGAAAGCTTTAAAGCTCAAGAGTGAAAAGCAATGATATAGTGACTGGTCCCTGACCCGTATTCCTCTTTAGACAGGACTGTTGGCATCTGAGTAAGAAAATTCTCTTCTACTGGATCATCTCAGGCAGTGCAAGACTTTAGAATCTCCACCATGAAGTATTGGTGGGAGAATCCCAAGCACCCCACACACTGCAAATGTGGACTGACCTCTTAGGTTAAAATCCTGCTACACTTGCCTACGTAAATATTGGAGCATTTAACAGCACTTAAGATTTACCTAGCTTAAAGGTTTAATTTATTAGATAATAGCGAATTAAATGCATGGGATGATTTGTGTATTATCCAACAAGTGGGGTTCCTAAAAGGAAACTGTTGAAATTAGTAACTGTAGTTTAAAGTGTTTAATTCAATTTGTAAAACGGACCAAACATTAAAGAGGCCATTAGAAGTGATCTTAAAAAAAAAATCTTCTTTAGTTAGGGATATATGTTGAAGTCTTTACAGGTGAAATGAAGTTTGCTTTAAGATACCCCAACAGGGAAAATATAAAACTATGAGGGAGCTAGATGAAATTAAATGGACAGAATCTAATAATTGTTGAAGTTAGGTGATAGATACATGAGGCTTGTGTATTCGGGTTCTCTTTGTTTAAGTATGTTTAAAATTCCTAAGTAAAAAGTTCAAAGGAAGTGAACATTAAAATTTTCTCTAAAGAACTTTGAGGATTCATGGAATCCTGAATTCTGCTCACACTGTTTCTGTCCGGTAGGGACATGTACCTCCCTCACAGGTCATATCTCATCGGCTTCGGGCCATTTTTCATGCTTTCGTGTGCTTCTGTGGTCACAATTTTAAGGTCTTCGTGATGGCAGGATTCATGACTCTATATCCTGTAAGCACTGCTTCTAAAAAGCCAGTATTTGTAATTGGTTGTTTTTTTCATAAAGGTACTTTTGCAGGCTATTGGAGAAAGGTTGAAAGCAGAGACTTAAAGAAAATTCTTGGTAAGCCCAAGAATAACCGTGCTGTTTGCTCTGTGTCTGCCTATATCTCTGTATTTCCTTATTCATCATTTTCTATTCTTTTCCCTTCATGTTAAACACATGTTTTTGAGCATGTGACGGCCATTTCCTCCGTCACAATGATGCATTTAAGGGGTTGGACTTAGGAGTTTGACCCCTGCGTGGCATTGTGCAAATCACTTAAACTTCCCAGTCTCAGTTTCCCCATTTGTAAAACGGACATGATTATGATACTGACCTCATTGTTTGCAGTGAGGATGAGTTAACGTATAGAAGATAAAAGAAGTGTTCTATTATAGATATTAGCTATGATTTGTAGTCAAAAACTTATTTTAATGTTTATTTATTTTTGAAAACAGAGCATGAGCAGGGGAGGGGCAGAGAGAGAGAGAGAGGGAGACAGAATCCAAAGCAGGCTCCCGGCTCTGAGCTGTCAGCACAGAACCCAACATGGAGCTCCAACTCACAAACTGTGAGATCATGACCTGAGCCAAAGTCAGACACTTAACCGACCGAGCCACCCAGGCGCCCCTAGTCAGAAACTTATTTGTAGCACTTTGCTGCAAAACAGTTTGCTCTCCCTCATTCTGAATTTAGAGCTGTCATTTGAAGATCTGTGAACATACTGTTAGCATATTAAGATATTCTGCTCTGCAATTTGGAAATAGCTTTTTGTCCTGGTGTTTGGATTTTTAGTTTATACAATTATTTTATTAATCTTATCATACTCGCTAATAAGCTAGAATCTCCTGAGCTGTTTTAAAGCCCGTAGGGAAGAGTACGGTTGCACATAAGTGCCTCCACATTCATAATCTGTAATTTTTACTCGTTTGGCAGGTAATTGAAGCTCGGGTAAATCATCCCGCTTCTAATATCGTTGATTTACTTTTGCAAACCCCAGATTCAAGTGCTAATGACAGTCTTTCAAAACTAATAATTCAGAAAGACAAGTTTTTATGTACTTAATGTACATCTGAGCAAGGTATAAAATGCTACGGTATGATTATAATTGTGCAGAAAATATCTGTGCATAAAAATTTCTGATAGGAATCATCTCCAAATTATTAAGAGTTCTGTCACTCAAATAACAGCACTAAGGGCAACGCCTCTTTCTGTTTGACCGCTCGTGTTGTCCAAATTTTCTCTCATAGCCATTTCCCACTTTAAAATGAGCACTTGTCTCTCTGGAGGGCTTTGTTTTCAAAGTTAATAAATAATGTGGAATTTATTTAAAAAGTTTTTTAATGTCTATTTATTTTTGAAAGAGAGAGGGAGAGAGAGAGACGGGCATGAGTGGGGGAGGGCAGAGAGAGAGAGAGAGAGAGAGAGACAAACAGGATCTGAAGCAGGCTCCAGGCTCTGAGCTGTCAGCACAGAGCCGGACGCAGGGCTTGAACCACAAACTGTGAGATCATGACCTGAGCCGAAGTCAGATGCTTGACCTACTGAGCCACCCAGGTGCCTCTAATGTGAAATTTATTTAAAGCTTTTGGGTCACATTCTCATAGATGAGAGTCCTTACTTCATTATCACGCGTGTGGTTATGTCACTGTCCATTCAAATCCCCACCAGACTCTTGCTTTACAGAGAATGTACCAAGCTGGATGGGATTCAAATAAAATTAAGAATAATATATTCAGGTGCTTAACATTATGTGTTTCAATCTCTTTATCTTTAAAATGAGGGAGTGAGGCATGGCATTAACACAGAAGGGTTCTTCCAGCTGTAAAATATAAATTAAAGAAATTTTAATGCCTAGTGTTTTTCCTGGTGCTTTTTAAAAATAGGTATTGGGAGGCACCTGGGTTGCTGAGTCGGTTAAGCGTCCAACTTCAGCTCAGGTCATGATCTCACAGTTCGTGGGTTTGAGCCCCGTGTAGGGCTCTGTGCTGACAGCTCGGAGCCTGGGGCCTGCTTCCGATTCTGTGTCTCCTTCTATCTCTGCCTCTCCCCAACTCACACTCTGTCTCTCTCTCAAAAAATGAGAAAATATTAAAAAAATAAAAAATAAATAAAAATAGGTATTGGGATGGCCCGGGAGAGTGGTCATCCTTCCGGTTAGATGAAGAACAGCGTAGATGGTGTTTTGCCCTGTGTCAGAAGGAAGCCGGGACCCCTCCGTTTCGGAAGGTTCTGATTAGTCTTTCAAAGTAAAACGCAGGGCTAAGGCTGAAGAAAAGTCTCTCGTTGCAGGAAAGATTTTTGCAAAGTAGATGATTTTTGAACCGTGATTCTAAACTGCTAAGACTGTTTCTCACTGCAAAACCAAAGCAGACCGAGGAGTGGCTGGGGGGCTCTACTCCTCAAAGCCGCTGCTTTTTTGGTGGGTGGGTACGAGTTGACTCCATCAGTTCCAGAGGTGGTTCACGATGGGTTTGGAATAACACATTTTATAAAATATCTGTCTTATTCGATTCAGGTTACACTGGAGAGCTTTGCCAATCCAAGATTGATTACTGTATCCTGGACCCGTGCAGAAACGGAGCAACATGCGTGTCTAGTCTCAGTGGATTCACCTGCCAGTGTCCGGAAGGTAAGTATTTTTGCCTAGGAATACCTTTTGTTTTCTGTTTTAAACCATCAACTACTTGGATCAGCTTTAAATTTCCGAAAAACTCCATACAAGAGAACTTCCTATTTTGTTTCTTGTATAAAAGAAAATATGAGAGTCTTTTTTCGAAAATTCCATGCTAGAATCGCTTGAGAATTATGTTTGAGTATTAGACGTAATCTAGGAATTTTTGTGATTTTTATTTATACCTTGAAAAATGAATAAATACAATACAATGATAACTATCATCAGTTTTTTCCTAAATTTCGCATGTTAAAGTTTTCAAAATTTTGTTTGTTTTTGATACCAGTACACATAAAAAGACATTTAAAGTTCACCTGCTTTTATTTTATTTAATTTAAAAAATGTTTATTTCTTTTGAGAGAGAGAGAGAGAGAGCATGAGCAGGGGGAGGGCAGAGAGAGAGAGAGAGAATCCCAAGCAGGCTCCTCACTCTCGGCACAGAGCCAGATTCAGGGCTCCATCTAATGAACCTTTGAGGTCATGACCTGAGTCGAAATCAAGAGTTGGACCCTTAACTGACTGAGCCACCCAGGCACCCCTCACCTGCTTTTATTTTTAAATCAACTTTGTAACACCTTAGACACTTCAAGTTATCTGGAAAGTCACACTTTTTGAGCTACTTTTATTTTTATTTATTTATTTATTTATTTATTTATTTATTTATTATTTATTTAATGTTAATTTTGAGAAAGAGAGGGAGACAGTGAGCAGGGGAGGGGCAGAGACAGGGAGACACAGCATCCAATCAGGCTCCAGGCTCTGAGCTGTCAGCACAGAGCTCCATGTGGGGCTCCTACTCGTGAACCATGAGATCATGACCTGTGCTGAAGTCGGATGTTAACCAACTGAGACACCCAGGCGCCCCTTGAGCTACTTTTAGTTTAAAAAAAGTTTTACTGTTAAGAGTAGTGTGACATGAAGGGGCAGGCAGGTGATCATAGCTAGCAAGCTGGTATTCAAGGTATGATTTTGTGCTCAGAGGAAATTCTTATTTCTGTTCGGAGGAATGTTATGGAAGGGATTACTTTAAACATTAATGTTGTAAGAATGACCTGATGTTAGACTTTTTTGTTCTTTATTTTTTTTAAGTTTTATTTATTTATTTATTTAAGAGAGAGAGAGATAGAGGGGGGAGGGGCAGGAGAGAAGGAGACAGATAATCCCAAGCAGGCTCCATGCCGTCAGCACAGAGCCTGACGCGGGACTCGAACTGACAAACTGTGAGATCGTGACCAGAGCCGAAACCAAGAGCTGGACACTTAACCAACTGAGCCACCCAGGCAGCCCTAGAGTTACCCTGTTTTTTGTGTTTTTTTTTTTTTTAATGTTTATTTATTTTTGAGAGACAGAGACAGAGTATGAGCAAGGGAAGGGCAGAGAGAGGGAGACACAGAATCCGAAGCAGGCTCCAGGCTCTGAGCCGTCAGCACAGAGCCCGACGCAGGGCTCGAACTCACAGACCTCGAGATCATGACCTGAGCCGAAGTCGGCCGCTCAACCAACTGAACCACCCAGGCACCCCTGTTTTGTGTTGTTTTTAAAACCAGCATGTAAACTCCTGATCCGCAGAGGGGACATTGACAACTACATAAAGTATCAGGACTTTGTCTGCAGAGATTAAGTGTGGAGTCTGAGTGCCTTAGGAACTGTCTCTGGATTCCACATTACCCTGCACTGCTCCTGGCCGAGAGGCTGCAGCGGGGCAGTGGTTCGGCATGGCGCTTGCTACAAGGCCACCGACCTCCCAGGTGACCCAAGGGCTGGGGTTGCCAGGGAGCAGCACGTGCGATCTGCAGCACCTCCTCCTCCTTAGTATTTTGAAGACCCGAACTGAAGAACTGAATCCTGTCCCCCAGCTTCTGCTCTTCTGTGGAGGGGTAAGAGCTGCGCCCCCAAGTGGCTTGTGTGTCATGGTATCAGACACACCATGGCAGTGTGTCTAATAAGCTCCGTCCTTCACCCTCCCCTTGAGTCTCTGAAGCAAATGGGAAACTGGACCTGTTGAAAGGAGTTGAGGGCTAGGCAAGCAGCACGCGTGTCCCTTGCACACGGGGCTTTGCAGATTTTTCACAGCTTCGCTGCACCCTGGGTTAGGCGGTTGCTAACTAACTGGTTGTAGGCTGTGCTTTTCGTCAAGAATCGGCCTCAGGGTCACCAGCTGATTGCAGCAAATCGTGAACCCCCGCCGCCACCCGATCCTCCTAAATGTGGGCTTCAATGAGACTGCATACTCCACAGGGCCATTCCGGGTACAAATGGGTTTCTTGCGAAAGAGCTTTGAAAACTCCAAATTGCTTATTTTTACAGTTTTGACTGTCACCGGAAAGTTAAAATGAGACCCCAGAGGCTCGTAGAGGTAGTGACTTACAAAAATCACAGCAGCCATAAAGGATGGGCCTCGAAGCGGGACCCCAGGGTTTTACTCTCCCTCACGCTGCCATTTTTCCTTGCGGGTAAAGATGGCGGAGGCTTCCTGCGTGCCAGGCCCTGCGCTGGGCGCTGGGATTTAAGGGCCAGCGGAGCGGAGATGGGGCCTCCCGGTGCAGACACAGATACGTGTGTGATCGCAGCAGGGCCGGGGCCTTGACGATGTACAGAAGGGAGCTGTGTAGTCTTGGGCAGCTGGGCTGGGTCCCCGCATGGGGAGACCCTGAGTGAGGACGGGGAGGAGGACGGAGTTGAGGGCATCACCCATGAGAGAAGACGATGAGGAAGAAAGTGGGCGACGGGAGGCTGGTGTACGCACGGCTTCACGGGGCTCTGTGTGCCAGGGAGGGACATTTCATTTTCATCCTGAGGGGGAGTCAGGGGCTTAGGTCAGGAGCCCGTTTCCACCACTTAATCACCAGCTCTGTCTCACGGGCAAGTGAGTTCACACCTCTCTGTCTCGGTTTCCTAATCTGTAAATTGGGGAAATGCTAATGCCCGCTTTGTAGGGACAATGAGGATTAAAGGAGACAATGCAGGTGAAGTACTTAGCACAGGGCCTGGCTAAGCGGTTGTTCAGTATTAGCTGCTTCATCCTTATTGTTTTCCTAGTAACTATTACTGCTAAACCATTGATGACTTTAAACGGGAATTTGTAATTTTCATTCTGGAACAGTGTGGAATATAGAGTGGGAGTGAGGAGAAGAGTTTGGGGATTGTTGTAGAAGTCCAGGGAATAGACGTTGACTGCTAGGAGGGGAAGATGGAGTTCAGAAAGGAGGCACTCACTGATGGATCTGAGAGAACTTGAGAGGTCAAGTGAGGGGTGGGGTGCTGGAGGGGGGAGGGGGCACGTTCGTTCCCTCTGTCACTCTGTGGCGGGCTGTGCCACTCCTGGAGGAAAAAAAATGCGGAACACAAGTGTTCTATTTTGGACGTGTTGAGTTTGAGTGGCCTTGGCATAGGGAGATTGTCTGGGGAACCTTCTTTTTTATCCAGTGGCCTGTCAGTTCCCCCTCGCTGTCTAGATAAAGCCTAGTGACACTCTGGAATGAAAAGAACGAAGACCAGTTTCCCAGCAGTCTTTACACAGAGTTTTTTTCGGAGGTTCGCCTTCTCTGAAGATGGACCTGGGAAAAGGGGCTTTACTTATGGTTCTGAAGGATTCATTGCAGTGTTTTGGAGCCTCGGCCTCTCCCACTGGCTTGTTCTCTGGGTGCTTGTGGTAGAAAATAATGTTTACAGAGCACGTTGTGTCTCCAGGATCCTTCTCATTTCGACCACACTGCGAAGACAAGTTTGGAAAGTGTCTCGCGTCCACAGAATGTTCCGGATTTCTGAGCTAGCACTGGACCCTTGCTGCTTCCTTTTCTTTCTTTCTTTCCCTTTTTTCGTTCTTTTCCTCCAGTGATGAACGTTTTGTCGTGTTTGCTTTATACATATTCATTTTCATATATAGTTTGTTTGTTTCTTTGCAAAGTGATTTGAAAGCAGATAAGAGACATCATGGCTCTTCATCCCCAAATAAATCGGTTTGTGTTTTCTGAGAATCAGCACAATCTTCATGTCTTACAGTGCACCTAGAAAATTGTCACAGCTAAAAAATTTAGTTATTATTTCCTCGTATTACGTACTATGTGCCCTTTTTTCATTTATTCCTTTATATGTGTTAATTCTGTCTGTCCTGGTTCCCTGTGTTCTCTTGAGAGGGCAGGAAAACCCCACCCCAGGAGCATTTAATGCCATATTTTATTAGGAGGAGGTTAATAAAAATGCATTAAATGAACTAATTATGAAAGTCAGCACCTCAATATCACTCTCTAGTCTACCAGCACCTCTGATCCTCACCTCAGTCCTATGAAGCCGACGCTATTAACATCTCCATGCAACAAATTGGGAAACTGAGGCACAAGGGGATCAAATAACCTGCCTGTGGTCACATAGCTAGAAATTTAAACCCAGGCACCTTGGCACTGGCCTTCTTAACTCTAGTCCTGTACTGTCTCGAAATACATCCTTTAAAATAAACTCCTTCTTGTTTATTTTTAAAGACGATCTTTGTAACGATAGTCATGAGTGAAATAAATCCGAAGTTTGTTGGGTTCTAAAACTTCTAAATGTCCCTGCTAAAAATTCTGAAGTCTGGGAAAAGCTAGAAAAGTTTTTTTTTCATATGTAAAAAATTTACATAAATTTAAATATATATCTGTTTCTTTTTTGTAAGAACAGTGAAATCCTTTTACTCCTAGTCCGGAAAGCTGTTACAACCAGGTTTTCCCCCCGGATAGTGCTTTCAACTCTGCACGTTCGCATCCTGGCTCTTTTCCATCCTTTTCATCTTCATTCTGTTTCTTCAAGGATCCTTCTCCATCCAACCTGGACCAGGTCCTTCGAGGATGGAGGCCTTCCTGGGTATCTCTCTCTTTGACCCTCGCCTCCTTTTTAACCTCTTTCCGAAAGTTCAAAGTCAGTGAGGCCTGCGAGACAGCTTGTGCAGTAATTATCATTTAAGCTCTCTTTCTGGAAGGTTTCAGCTTTCCTCCTACACTTAGATTTTTATTCTTTGTCAACAGGTTCTGTCTTTTCTCTGAATTTCCACTTCACGTTCAGCTGGTCCACATTTGTAAAGTGCAGTTTCAGATTATGGTTCCTGTGGAGGTGATAAGAAACAAAAGTAAAAATGTCGTGAGTGTTTTCTTACAGATACTTTACTGAACGACAGCAGCAAAGAGGAGAAATTAGAAGCTGATCTTACTGCCTAGTCTTTACTCTGCATGCAGATACCGTCTTTATGTTTGGTTTAGAACTTTGAGATCCTTACGTTTTAAACCAAATGCATTTTAATTCTGAAGACGTCTAATTATATATACGTCCCATCACTGCCTATTGGTATTTAAATCTGTAAATTTAAATATATGAATACATTTCAATACATATGTAAATAAAATCTGAATATGACCGGCTAGCCATCCTCTCCGCTTCAGTACCTCTGAATTTTACATTTTTTTCCACCTCGGAATTTGAAGTAGAATACCACACAGACTAATAGGGAATAAAAAGAACTTAATAGAGATGAAAGCATTCAGCAATACAGCCCCTCTGTTGGTCCTGGCCATGCCGATCCGCGTCATGCCGGCCACAGAATCACACTGCAGAGAATCTGATTGCTTGGCTGGCATCTGCATAGGCGTGTGGCAGCCTGACAGTGACCGAGAGACAGTGACCGAGTGAGAATCTGGGGCTCCGGGCACTAGTTTGAGAAGATATCATTTCATCCAGTGGGTTTTAAAAACGTTAGTCAAAAGGTATTTTCTGGTGTGGCGCTTTCTGACGGGAGTATAGATCCTCAGACTTTGTGTCCACGGCTCTGGCCCTACCATTCGGAAGACAAATGTCGCAGCCAGGGAGGGTACCTGCTTCCACACTGGATTCCACTGGCAGACACGCAGGTTTTGTAACCTGGAAACTCCGTAACCACGTGTGGTTGGTGTCTTTCTCCGGCCTGGAGGTTAGTAGACCTGAGTCTGGGGCCAGAGAGGAGGCGGAGGAGTGGGGCGGTTACAAATGCGGGTTTTGAGGGTCACGTTGCTTGTGTTTGAATTCGGGACCGCTTTGCAGCTCTCTGCTTCTCTGGGGCTCATTTTTTCCACTTAGAAAATGGGGATGAGATTAGGACATACTTTAGAAGTTGGTGTGAGGGACAGAAAAAGCCCTTAGCTCTGGGCTTGGTGAAGAGAAAATACTGGAAGTGTTAGCAATGATGATGATGACGGCAATGATGGGGATTTAGTCCTGTCACCTTGGGGGAGTCCTACAATTTTCGTCTCCTCCAGCCATTGTTTTCTTGTTGTAAAATGATGAAGATTGACTCTTACCTTTAAGGGACCCTATTCCTGATGGTCTTTGATTCAAACACATCAGCTTAAGAGCCCCTCGCTGAGTCAATAAATCTAGCTTGTTCTTTCAAGTAATATTTACAGAGAAAAGTTTCATAACCTCTGAACGACTCCCTAAAACTTAATGTCGGCCCTCGGGCCCTGTAGGTTAAATCCCATTGCAGCGAGCTCCAAGGGTTTATCCAAACTATTTTTGTTTTCCTACGTTTTAGAGCCTTGAGTAATCTAGCCGTATAAATCCTTTTGTCCAGCTCAAATGTCAGTGGTAATGCTTTTCATCTTGGAGGGATTTACAGGCAATAGCCACACATGTCATAAAAATTATCTCTGAGATCATGTATATTGTTCAGAAACCGGGCATGTTGCCCAATAAGGATTTAGGAGTCACGCAGTCCTAGCATTTGGTTGTTTTTCTCCAGTGTCCTGACATAGGCTCTCTTAGGACCTTATTAAACTGCATGTATTTACATAAGAAACGTGCAACATGTCCTCATAAAATTACCAGGCCTGAATAAAATACTGTTCTTATTCTTTGAAAATTTGGCATTCTCCCTAAATCACCACTTCATTTGAGACCCGTAGCGGCTGAGATCCTTGGCGTTCCAAGCGGTATATGGTCCCACCTTTTGGAGACAACGCAGGCTTTAAGACTTACCAATGTGAGTAAAACATAATTTCTACGTTTGGTGTGTGCCGATTAATTTTTGATTTACAGCTAAGTTCATGTTTCTTATCTTTTTTCCCCCCACATAGCACAGTTTCTTTGAGATTGTTTAAATAAAACAAATAAAACATTGTTTAAATACTGCAAGGGATTTCGCTTGCCTGCTTCCCCCATTCTCGGTGAGACCAGATGTACTCACTTTAGTGCATGACCAGGGTCCTATCATCTTTAGCTCTGCTGCTCCTCCGGGAACCTTTCTGATGCCCAGATTAGTGGTGGCAGATGACAGTCGGAAGTTGGAATGTGACAAATGAATAAAGAAATAAATAACGATACCTTGGTGCTTTTCTTTTTAAGAAGAGGTGGGGGATACCTAATGGGTAAATAACAAATTCTGATTTCTTAAGGCGTGTGTCCAGATCTGTACGTGAAAAGGATTTAGTGTTCTTAAAACTTTTTGACTTTAAAAATTTGGGTATATGGCCTGAGTTTCAACTGGTATTTCTCTTCTGGCTTCAGGAATCACAGCAGCATCAGCAGTAACCAGAACAACGAGTATGTCTGCCATTTGTTGAGTGCCTGCTGTGTGTTTGGCGCTTGAAGTTAGTATTTGGTGTAAAGTTAGCAGTTAACTGGTGAGGCTCAGATAGACGGCGCTGCTTGAGTTTGAATCTGTGTTTGGTCACATATTACTTGGTGACCTTGGGCAAGTAAACCTAAATTCTCTGTGCTTCATTTTCTGCCTCCGTAGAGCATAGGTAGTTGTAGTACCAATCGAATGAGGTTGTTACAAGGATTAAATGGCTATACAATCCTCAGAACAGTGGGGTAAGTGATTAATAGAAGTGTCATTGCTTAATTCCTGAAACAGGTGTACAGGGTAGGTCGTGAGGCTCTAAGGTCCTGGTGGACCCAGGTTATAAACCAGGTTTGTCTAATTCTGGAGTCCATGTTCGCTCTGCTGTACTAAGCTCCTTCTCTGGTCAAGTTCACCTTGTGTGACAACTAGCTGCTTGGGTGCAGGTCTGCGCTCCCTCGTGGGACTCTAGACTTATTGAGGGCAGTGATGCTCAACATTTTTTTTTTTGGCATTCCTTAGCACACCTGGCACTTAGGTACCTGTGAGCCTTGTGTTGAATGTCTGAGTGAGCAAATATCTCAAAACTGTTTCAACAGTGTCATGTCATATGGGAAGAAACTAGAGCCAAGATGGATTAACCAGCGTCCACTCACGTAACCAGATGGCTGTCATTGGTTAGACTCCTTGCAAACTCACTTGAGCCAGCAGTGAGGGGGGGCCTCAGATCTCATCCAAGATCCCATTCAGCATGATTTAGGGGTCATCAGAGACTTGGGCAGAGTTCATATACAGAATTTGGGGATCCCTTCTCTGGCTCTCTTCTTTCCTCTGACCTTTTCCCATTCCTCACAGCGTGCCTGTCCCCGGCTCGTTCCTAGCAGGTTTAACACTAGCCTCTTGTGTCTTTGGGATATAGTCACTGCTGGGGCTTCCTGCAGAGTGGGGCTCCCCAGACGTGAAACTACCCCCATGCCAGCTGCTGCCTCTATGTTCTGACTTTCCTCCAAAACCTGTCTATTTTTGTTCACTTTCCGGAGCCAGGTAGTTGTGAGGTTATTTGACTTGGAGCTAACACTCGTTAGTTGTGGGACAACCTGTTAAGAAAGCTTACTTCTCCGTATTAGAAGCAGAATGTCCGTGTAATCATCTTTAATAGCAACAGAGAGCCTTTACAATAGAAATACAGATATTCTAGGGGCACCTGGGTGGCTCAGTCGGTTGAGTGTCTGACTTTGGCTCAGGTCATGATCTCATGGTTCATTTGTTTGAGTCACATGTCAGGACTCCGTGCGGACAGCTCAGAGCCTGTAGCCTGCTTCAGATTCGTCTCTCTCTCTCTCTCTCTCTGCCCCTCCCCTGCTCATGCTCTGTCTGTCTGTCTCTCCTTCTCAAAAATAAATAAACATTAAAAAAAATTTTTTTAAAGAAATACAACTGTCCTAAGAGTATAATTTTTATTTCTCCCTACAGTGGAATTTATCTCCAAGTACATATATACATATATATATGCATATGCATATGTATGTATGTGTATGTGTATACACGTATATATATATTTACACACTCACACCCTGTTTTAGACAATCGGAAGAGGCTGGAATGAAATTTTTGTCTGACTTGGACCAAAGTACCATGCGATGTGGTCCTGGGTCTTATTGTGAACGATTCAGATCTGGACTCGGAGTCCCGTAAGCCTGTTAAGGTGGGATCGACAGAGAGACCCGGCCTAAGAGAATCCAACGTGCACGCGGCTCTGAAAGTAGAAGAGTGTTGTTTATTTACTTTATCATATTCTGTTTTTGGCTAAATAAGCCTTTCTTTGGCTTGGTTTTTCCCACCGAGTTCTCATGTCCTGTGACCCGATGTCATAGTGGTAAAAGGACCCCGAAGGTAGATGCTTAGGCCTCCCCTCTGTTCACATAGCCTATTCTTGAGATATTTTCCACTTCTCTTCTTTCTAACTGCCCCAGTTCTATTCGGTTGTAATTTATATGAAGACCTTGTCCCTTCCTCGCCTTCAGCTCCTAACTCTACACTAGGTAGTGCATCTGTCTGATCGCTGCGCATCAGGGCATGTGTGGGAGCTGATGTCACCACTGTCTCCTCTCACTGCACTTGACCGTCACCCTCTGCTCTGTTACAGTCTGGGACTTCATATCACACTTTAAATAATTTTATCTTTTTTCCCTTCACTATCAGGGAATCCTATGCTCAGATGAGCTGAAAGAAAAAGAAACACCCATATAAGTCTATCCCATATGAGGGAGCACTTTGAATTTTAGGCAACTGTCTCTGAAGTCTCTTTTTAATGTGCATTTTCAAAAACTAAAATTGGATCTTACTGTGCTTTCTTTTTTGTAATGAGCTTCTTAAACTGAACAATGTGTTCCAAATGTTCTCCTGTATCGTTAATTATTTTCCTCAAGAACTGTTCTTAGTGGCTGCATTTTATTCCATCAGATGAATGCAGCATAATGTATTTGATGAAAGATTTCATCAGCCACATGCTACTTATCCATCACTTGCGGCAGTTACTGTGTTAAGACGAGGGATCCAGGAGTGAACAAGACGGATGGGCTCTGGTTCATGGCTCCCCTTGAGACAGTGTAGACACTATGACCAGGGATATGACTGGTCTCTGCTGGGATGATCCAGTGCTTGAGAAGAAGGATGCCCCCACCCAGACTGGAGGCTGGAAGGAAAGTCAGGAGATGTTCCAAAGGAAGTGATGTTTCAACAGAGACCTGAAGGGAAGGCAGCCCTGAGATGAGTAGGTTAGGGCCGTGGGGAGAGGACAGTCTCCCGAAAGAGATCATTGACACCGTGCGGGAAGGTGCGGGAGAGAGAGGGTGCCATGTTTGAAGAGCAAAATGGAGCTCAGCAGAGCCGTAATGCAGAATGGGATGGAGTGTGCGCGGTAGGGGCGGATGACTGAAGTAGAAGCCAGCTCAGCAGGCCCTCAAACACCACCAGAAGGGGATCGGACTCCGTCCGACACTGTGGGGGAGGGCACCGCGCTTAGTTTTAGCAGGAGAAGGGCAGCGCTTTAAGCGTTTGGGAGAAATTACTGTGGAGGAATAACGGATCAGAGGAGGACAAGAAGCAGAGAACCCTGTTGGGAACCTCGCCCAGTAATTTAGGTGAGCAGTAATGGTGGGACGAATTAGGGAGGTGACAGTGGAGATAGAAGTGGACAGACTGGCTGAAGAAGGAGGAGGAGAGGGACCACGGGGGACAAGCCAGCCTTCAGAAAGCTGTAGGCAACTGTGTGTATGGGGGTGCTCTGGGGTGGTGAGCAGCTTTGAGGGGAGAGGATTGCAGGTTCCATTTGGGACATGAATTTAATGAACCCATGGAATATTCAGAGGAAACATTGAGCAGTCAGCTGAGTAAATGAACCTGAAGCATAGGAGCGAGTGCTGGTCTGGAGAGGTCGAGTCCAGAGCCTAATCCGAGCCATGGGCTTGTGTGAAGCTGCCGAGAGGAATCACACAGTGGAGAAGGAAAGACTGAGCAGGACAAAATGAGAATGGCACCTTTTGGGCTCCCTGAGGAAATGGAGTCTGCAAAGGGGACATTTAGGTTCAATTTTTTGCTATTTTTTCCCATCATGTTGCAGAGAATATTTTGTACATGAATTTTTTATGCATTATACGTCAGTTTCCTTAAGACAAAGGCTCACAAAGTTGTATGTAACTTTTGTAAACCTGGAAACCTTGTGGTCCAGTTGCAGAGGTGAGACCCAGTTGAAGAAATCCTGGGCAATTAGAAAAAAAAGAAACAGCAACCCTCATCTTCTAATTTGACGTCTTGAAGAATTCTCAAAGGGTTTAAATTCTATCTGTCTCATAGACACACTTGTGAAGGTTTCTTCCTTGTCCTTCCTTGTCTCCTCAGACCCTAGCTGCTCTCGAGTATCTCTCTTTCCCTTTACTCTTATCATCCATTTATTATCTCTGATCAATTATTTTTTATCAGGAGATTGACTAGGCAAATGCAGTA
Organism: Paguma larvata; assembly: GCA_030068075.1. Classification (NCBI taxonomy): domain Eukaryota; kingdom Metazoa; phylum Chordata; class Mammalia; order Carnivora; family Viverridae; genus Paguma; species Paguma larvata. Next base: position 9,629,634 of record CM057825.1, read on the forward strand.
GTAGCCTTTTGTTTTTCATACAGAGTAACTTTTACAGCAACTCTGTATCCATCAAAAATCTTGATTTTTAAATAATAGATAATCCAACTCAAATAGACCAGAAAATGGGGAGGTGGCGGGGAAAGGAGTGTATTGGCTCTGTAGCAAATATGCATGATGACTTCAGGTATGGGTTGATCCAGGAACTCAAATAATGTCAGCAAGCCTGAATTTTTGTCTGTCTAGCAGTCTTCCCTCTGCTTTCCTGTGTTGGCTCCATTCTCAGGGTGGGTGGGGAAGAGTTTGTCTTCTCCTAGCAACCATGGGGCCGACTTAGATTGTTCTGAATTAAGACGCTTGCTCACCACTGAACTACTCATTGTGGCCATGGTGTGGACTGCTTTCGCTGGCCAAGTCTCAGACACAAAGTCACTCTTGGAGCTGGCATTTGGAGTCAATTCCCTCCAAACTCTTAAGGGCTGAGAAAAGAGGTCTCTTGCTTCCCAGAGGGAAATCAGTGTATAGTTGTCACAGTCAAGGATAACGGAAGTTGGGAAGATAAAGGTAGTGACTTAGTGCTGCAGTGGTTGAGTATGATTGTACTGGGTATAAAAATCTGTATTGGTTCAGAGAAAAAAGACAATTCTGAAACGTAACAATAGTTTATACATTTTCTTCCTCATGAATGTATAAATAAAAGAAACTCTATGGCTAACAGCAGAGAATAAACCGTATAAAGAAAAGGTACATTCTCCTTAAAAGAAATCCTGATGGCAGGTCCCACCCCAGACCAATGAAATTAGTATCCCAGAGGTGGGAACCGGGCGTTATGATTTTCAAAGCTCTCCAGTGGTTCCAGCATACAACCAGGGCTGAGGACCTCTGTGACTGAAGAACACAGAGTTCTCTCAGGGATCGGCTCCCTTGGTGTTTGGTGGGGACTGTACTATGACATCTATTGTCACATGTCAGCATATATGAAACTCATGACGATGAGTGTCATGCTCAAGCAGATAAAGAAACTAAGGCTCAAAATTCATGTCATTAGAGAAGGGCAGATTGCATGGAATTTCACTTCTGTCCATTACCAGATGGCTTTGGTCAAGCTACTTAACCATCTGGGCTTCAGTGTCCTAACGTGTAAAGGATGACAGCCCTCTCATGCAGCTCTTGGCTCGGACAGGGTGGGTAGGTTTTCAGCACCTGCGTCACTCTTCCATGTCCCATTTCTCAGTTTCTGTCTTTTTTTTTTTTTTTTTCCCTTTCACTTTTCTCCGGTCTCAGAATTTCTGCAAAGAGGTGAAACATGATTTTCTTGTATGCGGAAGGCAATCCTCCGGCTAGCTTGCAGGGCAACTTTCCCGATGTTGTTATGTCGGAGAGAATGGTTCTATGGTTTGAGCAGGATACCCAGCCTCTTGGGGGTTTCCAGGTTCCTCTCTGGTCTCCTACAGTAGCTTCTGGACTTCTCTTTCTGATTCACTCTCGTCCTCTATAGTCTGATCTCCACACAGAAGGGAAAGTGACCCTCTACAAGGCAGATTGCATGTTTTCACTCCCTGCCCCTTGAATCTCAGCTAATTTCTCACCCAAAGCGTGGTGTAGGGCCAACACGTCCCTGGCTGCCTCGTGGACCTCCTTTCTTACTACTGTCTGCTTTTCCCACTTCTTTCTGGCCATTGGCCTCCTGCTGTTCTTCAGACACAGCAGGGGCTTGGGGATGGTCCTCCAGGGGGCGCCCTCACCTCTGAACACAAGGTTACTTGGGGTATTTGCACCTGACACTGTTTTTGCTGGAAGCCTTGCCCAGACTTGACTGTGGGTCAGTCCCACAGGCCGTTCAGATCTCCCTGACCACCTTATTTAAGACAACCCCGGGGTTCTCTTGCTCTTACCCCCATCAGTAGCATGTGGCACTATTAATGATGTCTCTTTTCTTCTCTAGTTTCTGTTTTCCTCACTAATATCTAAGGTCTGAAGCAGTGCCTGTACATGGCTGATCTCTGTGACTGTAGGTTAAATAAGTGAGTACCCAAAGAAAAACACGAAACTTTCTAACCCCCTAAATTTCCATTATTAATAGCCAATTATTTTTGCTCATGTAACCTGACTGCTATAAGTTTTATCTCTTTTGTCTCTTATCTATTTAATCTAAACTGGGGAAAAGCTGATTTAACATTCCTCTGACCGTTTCCTAGTTATTTTTCATTTTCCTCTCTCTTAGAGCTAAATTTGTCTTTTCGTCCCGCTAAAGAAAAAGTCCTTGAGGTGATTTTAGTCTCTCAAATGGATTTTCTTACAAATTAGAAGTCACCTTATAAATGCAATCCTCTTGGGTCTGTTACGTCTTCGGGGTTTGTAATCGCTTTTCCTCAATGTTCTCCCATTTCCTCTTTATCTTGCGTAACTGTCTGCTTTTCTAGAACCACAACCAATGTGGTTCCAGTTAATGTTTTCCATAAACATTGGCCAAAACCTCCTCTCTTGTTCTAATATCATTCCCCTTCCTTGTCTGCCCAGCCAAATCTCGGGCTTTTTCTGAGGCCCAATGCAAAACCCAGCTCTCCCATGAGGCTTTGCGGGCCCATGCGCCCCTGTAACAATCCCTCCTTCTTTTGACTCACTGATGCGCTTAGAGCCTGCACCGTATACTCGTCCCATGCGGACAGCCTGGGCAGGTCTCTCCAGCCTCACACCAGGCTGGAACCATTTCCTAAGTGTTTGGAGAAAGAAGAAACAGCATTAGGCTATCTTTTCATCATTCTAGATGTGTCCTCCTGGTCTCTTCTGTTGAAAAATAAACTCTTTATTCTCCAACACTTCCTTCTTCTCACTTCCCTTTGCTGCTCTTCAAGGCACTGAGATGAGCTAAGCTTCATCCCTTCATCTGGGTTCAGTGATTACTCATTCATGTATCTGTAATCAAAACAGTAATGACTAACATTCATCCTTTTCATATTGCCTCATAACAGATCTGTTAGAATAGGTCCTCTGTCACTCATCTCTTGGTTCATCTGTTCCTTCATCCCATAACTATTTACTGAGTGGCCACCATGCTGGGTGCTGGGGCTCAAGACTGAGGAACGAATGTGCCTCCTCCAGGAAGCATATGGTCTTGTTGGGGGTGGGGGGGCCAATGATAGACAAATAAACCAACATGACTATGTCATCGTAGATTTGGAAAGTGCCATGAAGGCAGTCAACAGGGTTCTGTCATCCAGAATAAGAAAGGGATATGTCCCCAGAACGGGGTGGTCCGGGAAGGTCTGCCTGCCTAACATCAAAGCCGGGAACAGAAATGTCAAGTATAAGCAGGTAGGAGAGGCAGCTTCCAGGGAGTGGAAGTGGTATGTAGCCAGGCTCTGGGTGGGGAGAGCCTGGGAACGAATGGAGGCCGGTGCGGCCAGCTCCTAGAGAAAGAGGGGGCATTGCGCCAAGGCCAGGGCGTTACGGCTAGCCGGGCTGTGCAAATTTTATTCTAAGAGCAGTTGGAAGTGATGATAATAGTTAATTTTAAGCAAATATCCTTACTGTTTGTAGGGGTAAAATAGACTTGGGAATCTCATTCAAGGAAACTGTGGTAAAGATGAGGAAATAATTGTAGCTTTGACTGGAGCGGTGGCAGCAGAGAGGAAACAGCATTTGGTTCAGGAAGCATTTTGAAGGTAGAATCTATTAATATCTACGGATTTGTTAGACATGGAGTTGGGGGAGAGGAAGCAATCAGGTGTGTGGACCATTTGCCACGACAGGGAAATCACGAGTTAAGATTTAAGTGACAGCGTCCGCAAGAATGCCCGTGTCACTGTATTCCGTTTCCCCCCTTACTAATACTGCAAACCTCTCTCCCCGCCATGGCTTTCTAGATCGAGTGACTCCATGGTCTTGCAGCTTAAAATGATCCAGGAATGTTTTCTTTTGGTTTGAAAGATGTGATTTCCATAATGTGTATATCTCAGGGGTGTGGGTTTCTTCATTCACGTAACAGATGCTCAGCGGGCATATTCAGTAACTCTTGGTTCAGATCCCGAATTTGAAGCAACAGTCAACTAGCTAAATCACAGTGTTGCAGTAGCCTCTATTTCCGTAGACTTTTTTTTGCATGGTCCTGTCTTCTTTGTTTTTCCATTTTAATCCTCTAACCTCTCACCCTTTTCGAAACCTTCCCCCTGTTGGCCGTGAGTTGTTTTCAATCTCTCAACTGCTGGCTCTGCTTCCGTTGTTTGAGTTTTTCTCTAGGGCTATTGTCTTCTCTTTCCAGCGTTTTCTGATGTCTGTCGTATGAAGTTTGTATGACTTGAAAGAGACCATCGCAAACAAAGAATGTCTTTGAATGTCTTCATTATTTTCTGCAGTTTTCAATTAACATTATTAAATAAATTTTTATTTTCTACCCTTCAAGTAGGCTTGTAAATCCAAATAAATTTGTTCATTAGGTTCCAGTTGGGATCACATATTATTTCTCCAGCGTGGTTAATCGATTAATCTTTTAGTCATTTCAGAGACATCACTCTTCTTATCTTCTATTACCTGTAGTTACTTACTACTACTATTACCTGTAGTACTGCACTCCACAAAGCAGTCTTCCATTTGTTCTCCATGTCGTGGAGTCTCCATGTGCCCGTGAAAGTGGTTGAATCCAAGAATGTTCAAGTTTGTTTTCCAGCTCTCTGGCCTTTGCCACCATAACTAATTTGGTTTGCATATTCTGCGAGTGGAATTTTCGAAAACCATTTACCTTAAGAGATCATTATTGAGAGATTGACTTGTCAAAGCTCCGAAACAGTTACGTTAATAGAAGGCGAAACTTTATACCAAAGGCTATCTAAGAAGGCTTTTGGAGTTATAGCATCACACAGGAACAGGCAAAAGCTAGGATTGAATGTGGAGTTTGGAATTCTTTGTATGTAATGTGTGTCTACGTGGAGAGACCGTGGAGAGACCAAGGGGGTGGGAGGGAAGGGAGAGACAGAGGAGAAACGGGGGAATGAAAATCTTGGTTCATTTTGAGAAAGTTTCTTGGAAAGTTGATGTGTGTGCTGGCTGAGTCTCAGCTACAGATGATCCCAAGGTCTTTTCTCCCTTGTGGTGTAGGATACCTTTCTCCTGGCACTCAGAGAATGGCACTGTGCTCTGTAAATTTACACGAAGTGCCCTTTCTAGTAATCTTTGCCTTAGCTTTGAGTCACAGACTTCTATATTTTTACACAAGGAAATTAGACTCCTAAAACACTGTATGGGTTTTGGGATCACTTGAATAGGAACTCATTTCTATCTCTAGAAATTGAATATACATTATTTCTTTACCTGGACTACAGTTGAGTTTTTGAGACGACATTCAGGTAACATGTTTTTGAGACGACATTCAGGTAACATTCAAGCTTTCTGTGATCAGTATCATGTTTACAAGCCAGATTTGATTCAATATTTCAAGAACTTAATATATTCACCCCTGTGTAATGTGTATTATAACAAGACCCATAAACTAACTAATATCTGGCCTTAATCAGCCAGTTGGGAGGCCATGTTGGCATTGGTTGGCATGTTGGCTCCAAATCTGATATTTGGGTGATTTTAAAGATGACTTCTGGTTTTATAAGAAGTTGGTAGTACATGTGATATGTTTATTCCTTAGAACTCAAGTTTAATAACCATATTTTCAAAATATCCTCCATGTGACATTGGCAGTACCGAGAACCAGTTAGCCCCACAACATTTTAAGAGCACAGAGTTCAAAATTTATAAATGCTAAGTGATTTCCATTTCCTTTTTTTTAAAATATTTTTAGAGAGAGGGATAGAAAGTGCAAGTGGGGGAGGAGGCATAGAGAGGGAGAGAGAGAATATTAAACAGGCTCTGTGAGGAGTCCGACGTGGGGCTCAATCTCACAACCCTCAGATCAAGGCCTGAGTCAAAATCAAGAGTTGGATGCTTAACCATCTGAGCTACCCTGGGGACCCATGATTTCCGTTTTTTTTTCTTTTTTTTTTTTTAATGATTATTTTTGAAGGAGGAAGAGAGAGCATGAGCTGGAGAGGGGCAGAGAGAGAGGGAGACACAGAATCTTAAACGGGCTCCAAGCCCTGAGCTGTCAGCACATGGCCCAACGCAGGGCTCAGACCCATGAACTGTGAGATCATCACCTGAGCTGAAGTCAGATGCTTAACCAACTAAGCCACCCAGGCGCCCCTCCATTTTCTAAAGCTATCTTAAATTAAAGAATTTAGGATACTGATGGGTTTAATCTGGCCATAATTTCTTTTGCTAGCATAGCACCTTCAACTTTCCAAATGCTTTGAGACAAACTCTCTTACTAGCATGGGGCTTAAGAGCACAGATGTGGAGTCATACAGATCTCAGTCTGAATTTTATTTTTCTCACTTACTAATTGATGTCTCTGGACTAGTTCCCTGACATCTAGTCTCTAAGCCTGCTTCTGTCCAAGTGGATAATAGTAGATTCTGACTGAGCCAGTAGTTGCGATAAATCAAAACAATAGTTACCAGTTGCTTAGTATAGTATCTGGTATATAATAGGAACTCAACATTTGCTATTATTGTTAATAATTATTTTTAATCATAATAATATTAATGCATATTACTTATTGATATACAATAAATAAATTATTAGTAAAAAGATTCCTTTTCCTTTTCCTCTATTAGTATAATTATTTGATTTACACAGTTATCTTACCATCTCCATTTTTAACAAACGAGGAAGCTAAGACATAAAAGAAGAGCTGTTTGAAGAGTTATCTGATTGCACTAGCATGGTTTATAAATCAGAATTTGGTTTAGTTACAAACAATAGGCACTCCAAATACTTGCGATTTGATTACTGTAGCTTTATACTGAGTTCAGAAGTCAGCTAGAGTAATCCTCCAACTTGGTCTTTTTTCCTTTTTTCGACATTGTTTTGGGTTTTCCAGGTTCCTTGCATGTCAATACAAATTATACAGTCACCTCGTCAATTTGTACAAAAAAATTATTTTCCTTTGGTTTATTCTCTCAGGGGAGAGACTCATCATTTCAGTGTTAAATGCGAAGTTTTTTGCTTATACCCCGTCAGATGGGGGAAATGAATAATAAACAGAATTAAACCTTCTGTTTTAGTTTGCTGATAGCTTTTCCCCCTTTTAAAAACTACTGAGTGGACATTGATTTTTGTCAAATGATTTTTCCATATCTATTGAGATGACTGACTTGTTTCACGTGCATGTGTAAGGAATTTGCGTTCTGGGTTGGGTGTGGTTTTCAATGAATATTAATGAGGTCAAGATGGTTCACAGCGTTTTGAAATATTGTAGACATGAGCTCATTTCGTCAATTTTTTCTATCAGGTAAGAAGAAAGAGGTCCTTCTCTGATGGAATCTGTTTTCCCCTCTGGCAGATTTTTGGACTTTGGGGTTTTTTTTTTCATGTATTTTGAAGTTCTCTTATTAGGTCTGCACATTGAGGGTTGTTATATCTCCTGAGGGATTGCCCGTTTTTTCATGCTAACCGTCCCTCCTTAGGAGTTTCTCTTAGAGAACATGTAATTAGGTCCCACTTTTTTTGTTCAGCCTGATGATCTCTGCGTTGTTAGTCATGTCCCTTCAATGCAGTTATCAGTGGGGCGGGACCTAAGTCTATCAGCTGGCTATTTGTTTTCTGTTCATCTCCTGTTGTTCTTTGTTTTATTCTTCTTTTATTCCTTCTTTTGGGAAAATTGAGTATTTAGAAAAATTTTTTTCTCTTCAGTTGGCTTTTATAGCTATATCTTTGGTTTTTTGTGGGTTTTGTTGTTTTTTTTTTCTTTCTTTTAAAAATTTGTTTTAATAATGGTTATTCATTTTTGAGAGACAGAGACACAGAGTGCGAGTGGGGAAGGGGTAGAGAATGAGGGAGACACAGAATCCGAAGCAGGCTCCAGGCTCCGAGCTGTCAGCACAGAACCCAATGGAGGCTCAAACCTTCGAACCATGAGATCATGACCTGAGCTGATACTCAGCTGACTGAGCCACTCAGGCACCCATTAATTTTTTATTTTCATTTAGTGGTTGCTCTGGGCATTAAAGTAGCTAATGACAGTATAATTCTATCAGCTGCCCCCCTCATTCTTTATTCTATTGTTGTTACGTATTTTCCGAAGTATGTTATAACATCATAATTCAGTGTTAATTTTGCTTTAAATAGCTAGTTTTTAAATGAAGAAAAGAAAAAAAAAAGCTTCTCCCCAAATATACCATTTCCAATGCTTTTTATTTCTCCCTATAAACTTGAGTTTCTATCCGTTATCATTTATATTCTGCTTTAATAACACTCTTTAGTATTTTTATAGTACGGTAGACATGTCAGCAACAGATTCTCTCAGCTGTTCTTTATTAGAAAATGTTTTAATTTACCCCCATTATTTGAAGTTACTTTCCCTGGACATAGAACTCTTGGAGATAGGTTTATTCTTTCAGTACCTTAATGAGGTAATTTTACTGACTTTTGCCTCCATAGATCCTAACGAAAAGTCGTCTGTAATTTTTTTTCATTGTTCAAAGCATATATTTTGTCTTTTTCTTCTGGATACTTTCAATATTTTTTTTTTCTGAATTTTAGTGATTAGCGTTTTGACTCTAGTGTCCTTGCTTGTTTTCTTTGAATTTGCCCTTCCTGGGGTTCACTGAGCATTATTGTCTCTGGCTTATTTTTCTACCAAAGTAGGAAAAAACTCAGGCATCATATCTACGGTCCAGACAGTAGAATGAACAAAGGCATAAAACGAAGTTGCATCCCAACTGTCTTCTAAGGAAGTTTCTCAGAAGCAACCTCAAGAGATTTCCACGTATATCCCATTACCCAGAATGTAGTTGCAGGCTTCCACCTAGTTGCAGAAGAGGCTGGCGGCGGTAGCCATTATTCTGTGCGGCTGTGTGACTAGTTGTGCTATTGCAGTGAAAACAGAAGAGACAGGTATCAGAGACAACAAGCCCTTTCTGCTACACACGCGCTGCTACTGCAAGCCAGCCAGCAAGTGACAGAGCTCTGGCAGATCCTGCCTTACCTGTTTTCACATTCTTGGCCCTTCTGGTACCCCCCAGACATCAAGTGGTTCAGCAATGAGTACTGGTCAGAAGCTTGGATTTGGGGCTCAGACTGCCTGAGGCCAGTCCCATCCCTGCCATTTCCTAGCTGTGTCATGTTGGGGAAGTTACTTGGTCTTTCTGTGCCTCTGTTTACCCATATGAAAAGGAGATGATACTACTTAGCTCATAGAATTGATACTAGAGTTAGATGAGTTATCATACTAAAACAGTTGAAACAGCACCCGGTATGGACAAGTGTTTGCCATTAACAGACACTGTTTCAATAGATTGTTCTTTTGAGCCTTTGTCCTTTGTGCAGAAATGCTGCCAGAGATGGCCCTGCCTGTCACTTCTTCCCACAACTGTTTGCTCTGGGACCTCCACTTGTCAGCCTCACTGGATGGCCCAACAGCTGTGCACATGTTTAGAGAACAATGTGTGAGCGCCGCTCGATTTCAGAACACCCCCTCTTAGATATGTCCAGGGACTCCACCCGGAAGGATTCATGCACAGGAATTTGATTATGTTCCAGAGATTGGCTGACAGGCCGGCCTCTCTTCCCGTTGTCCTGACCACATACTCTGGGCAATTTGGAATTTCCTCAGAAGCACTGCTTACAGGAAGGTGAATCCAACAGTTATTGAGCCCCACCTGCCATCTTATTTAATCCTACACAGCAGGGGTCATCCTCATTTCTTATGCAAGAAAATTAAAGCACAGAATGAGTAAGTACTTTGCCCAAGGTCACGCAGCTAGTAAGAAGATCCGAACTTTGGCTTCCTGGCTTTGCATTCCTTGTGTTATATAACTTTGTCCTTTCTGTCTTGGGAAGGTCTTTTAAGAGGTGGCTAGGGAAGATCCGAGTCATTTACAAACGATGTCGTATCATTCAGAGGATAGCAATTGCTTAGGTAATGGAAATGGAGAAATTTCAGGTCAAAGCGATGGTGTCTTAGCTTGGGCCGCTATGACAAAATGCCACAGATGGTTGGCTTAAACAATAGCCATTTACTTCTTACAGGAATGCAGGCTGAGAATCGGAGATCAGGGGGACAGCGTGGTCAGGTTCTAGGGAGGACTCTCTTCCAGACACTGGCCTCAAGCGTTAGCATCCGCACCTATGAATTTGATTCCCATCCGTGCGCATCTGACCCCCAGTCCGTGTCTTCTACGTCGTCTCTCTTCTCCTGAGCACTAGATCTGTGTAGTCAGTTGAGTCCTGAACAGCCGGGAAAGTACCTCAGCTCAACATGCACAAAGCCGAATTCATCCTTCTGCCCTGGGAGTCTCCTCCTGTGTTTACCATTGCAGTTGGTAACAACACCATCCACACTGTACCGCTGTCTGGAAACACATTATATTTATAGCTGCTTCTTACTGAACACTTATTATTTGCCACTCACTGTGCCAAATGTTTTCCGGAGTTTTTCATTTAAGCTTCGTAAAAACCGTATGTTGTAGGCATTATCATCCGCATTCCATGAATGCAGAAACATAAGGTCAAGATGATTAAGGTCTTGCCCATGGTCCCGCAGTTACTGGTGGGGAGAGTTTCCTTTGACTTCAAAGCCTGCGCTTAACATTAGGTCACACAGAGAGGGCACATATACAGGGCCCACGGACAGGTTTTACTTGCCCAAGAAATGAGTTATCAACATTTTAATGTTATATTTATTTTTGAGAGAGAGAGAGAGAGAGAGAGGCAGAGCATGAGTGGGGGAGGGGCAGAGAGAGGGAGACCCAGAATCCAAAGCAGCTCCAGGCTCTGAGCCGTCAGCACAGAGCCCAGCATGGGGCTCGAACCCACGAGCCGTGAGATCATGACCTGAACCGAAGTCGGATGCTTAACCAACTGAGCCAGCCACCCAGGCACCGCGACTCGTCAACATTTTAAAATAGGAAGGGTTCAAACAAGAATCTAGATTTCGATATTTCTTGAAAATTCAGAAGATCTAACAACCGGATCCACCTTCCAAATGGTAAGGGTTGGCTGCAGGTGGGTGGCAGCTACCCACGTTGGAATGCACTCCGGGGGCATGCGTGCTCCAGTTGGCCACAGTCTCTCCCACTCCTGGCTGTCTGTCTTCCAACAGGCCCACTTCCTTTGTCAACATCACCTGCCTGACCCCTGCTGGCATTTGAATTTTCGACTCTTGGTCTCTCTTCCCTTTCTTTCTTCCGCCATCTAATTGGTGCCTGAACTGAAGCATTGCCTGTGAAATTATTTATTGTCTGCCTCACATTCTTCATCCCTATTGCTACAAATTGTTCCTCATAACCTCTCACCCCAATTACACTGGTAAATACCTGGTTTCCTGCCTTCGGTCTTGACTGCCACTAATTTGCCCTCCACATTGCTTGCAATTAGGGAAATCAACAAAACGTGAATAGATGATGTCTGGTGGCTTCGGAATGAAATGCACACCCCTTACCAAGGAATACAGGACTGTTGATGCCTTGGTCTCTGACCGGTGCCCTCATTTATGTTCACTTTTCCACAGTCCTCTTGGCCTCGTTGAAATAAGAGGTTTCCCCAGTCACGACCCTTCGCGTCTCCTTGCATATCTACTCATCTTTCTCTCTACTTTGAATATTCTATGTGGATTTTGTGATTATCCATAATGGGATATATCAACGTGAATCTGGTGATTGCCTTTCTAAACTTTGCATGTGTGTTTTTGTGTTTTTTTTTTTTAATTTTGACTTATTCAATCAGTCTCCTATTTCTTTCTCCATCAAGATACAAACAGGATAGAAAACATGAGTCTTGGCTGCATTTATATATGCCGACAGTTTAACTGGCCCTTCACTGATTTCTCTTCTGTGCAGTAGAGCAGAGTAGTAAGAGTGTAGGCTTTGTGTCTCTACTAGTTAAGTAGACCTCAACGGGCTACTTCCTGTTTCTAATGTCTCTTCACTAAGTAGAGTTACTAAGAGTTCTTTTGTCATACGGTCAGGCTTAGACGACACAATGTGTGTACAGGCTTAGAATCATCTGGTGCCGAGGAGCCCCCAGTGGATATCATCGTGTCATTATCACCATTTTTATTTAATTCACTTATTCAGCGTTAGATCAGGAGCGGTTTCAGGAATTTTGCTACATATTCTTTTAGAACTCACAGCAACTCTGTGAAGAAAATAATTTCGGTTCTTTTCTGAGTGAGGCAGCAGATTAGAGAGGTTGGCACTTGCCTTGGTCGCTGTTTGTCCTATGGCAATACGTATTTAAGTATCTCCTTTTCAGTCAGAGCAAAACGGAACACGTCTCATGAAAGATGGAGTCGTATTCCACTCTGGGCCATGAAGGGACTCTCTGGGGGAATTCGAGTGTTATTAAAACTGATGCGGTACATTTTAAAGATGATTTCTGAAATTTAAAAACTACCAGGAACTTTATAAAATGTTGAATAGTATTGGATTTTGAAAAAAACTTTCAATTCTGTACGGAAAGATACCAAGTTGATTGTGCCAATTTATGAGGGATGCTTCAGATAATTAAGTCTGGGAGCTGTTTTTGTTTGTTTTATGTATTCACTGTGTCTTTAACAGTAACGGCAGAAATTACTGGCATTTCTAGAAGTTCCATGTGCCAAATACAAACTGAATGTAGAAAGAAAAGTTGAAGAGAATATTGGAATAAAAACTGTCTATTGGTAAAATGATTTAACTATGTTTGTAAAATTTGAACAACCTTCATTTAATTTTCGAGCTGCTCTTGAACCGTGGAAGGAAGAATAGGTTTTACTAAAGCGTTGTCAATCCCCTCATGGACACACGACCCTACAGACGCACGTATGTGGATGTATACTCTTTTAAATTGAGAAATACTGAAACATACATACAGAAAAAATAAAAATAAAAATCACCCACACGATTAGCACATTTATTGTTTATATATATATATATATTTAAAGTTTATTTATTGAGGTGCCTGGGTAACTCAGGCGGTTAAGCGTTCGACTTCGGCTCAGGTCACGATCTTGCAGTTTATGGGTTCTCTGAGCTACCTGATCAGAGCCCGGAGCCTGCTTCAGATTCTGTGTCTCCCTCTCTCCCTCTGCCCCTCCCCTGCTTGTGCTCTGTCTCTCTCTGTCTCTCAAAAATAAATAAGCATTTTAAAAAAAAATTTATTTTTGAGAGAGAGAGAGACCATGAGTGCATGTGGGGAAGGGGCAAAGGGAGAGGGAGAGAGAATCCCAGGCAGGCGCTGCACTGTCAGCACAGAGCACGACTCTCGACTTGAACTCATGGACCGTGAGATCATGACCTAAGCGGAAATCAAGAGTTGGGCACTAAACGACTGAGCCACCCACGTGCCCCCACAATTAGCACATTTAATATTTTTAAATTTAATGCTTTATTAAGGTACAATTTAGGTATCATAGGGGGCACCTGGGTGGCCCCGTCGGTTAAGCAATTTAGATATCATGAATTTCACTCGTTTTAGGCATACGACTCAATGCATTTTAGTAAATGATCACCACAGGGCAATATTAGAACATTTACATCAACCCCAAAGACTGCTCACGGCCATTCGAAATCAGTCCCTTTTCCCACCCAGCCCCAGGCAAGTGCCGATCTGTTTTCTATCTAGATGTGCTTTTTCTAGACATTTCTTATAAGTAGAATCATACAATATGTGTTGGGTTTTTTTTTTTTTATATTTATTTATTTTTGAGAGGAGGAGAGTACGTGTGTGTGTGAGCAAGCCTGGGAGGGAAATGGACAGAGAGACAGAATCCCAAGCAGGCTCCCTGCTGCCCGTGCAGAACCCGACCCAGGGCTCAAGCCCACAAACCGTGAGATCGTGATCTGAGCCGAAATCAAGAGTCAAACCCTCAACAGACTGAGCCCCCCAGGCACCACAGTATGTTGTTTCATAACTGCTTTCTTTCAGCTGGCGTAATTTTTTGAGGTGCATCCACATTATAGCAAGGGTCAGAACTTACCTCCCTTTTAATGCTGAATAATATTCCATCCTATGGATATAACACAATTTATCGATTAGTGGGCCAGCTTGAAAAAAGGTATGTATTCAAGAAACTGCTAACCGTGGTTGCTTCTAGAGAAAGAATGGGGTGTCAGGGATATGGGTGGGAGATTTTTTTCGTTGTTTACTATTTTATATGGGTTTAATTTTTTAAATTCAGAATTATATCTCGTTGGAAGCAAAATAAGGAATGTCTTTCCCCCAGCAATGTGTGTCAAATAAGAGAAGAAGGCCTTCCATTTACCCTAATCCCAGCTTCCTGAAGGTGATCGCCATTCATTTATTTTTGGCATCTTTCTGGACTCTACAGACACACACATAGGTATGCACCTGTATACCTATAAATGTCTTCATGTCCCTGTATGTCTACACATCTAAGTAGTCCTATGTCTAACAGTTCAACAACCTGGAAACAGAAGGCTTACTATTTGAACCCATGGTTCACGAAGCTAAGAAAACCTGCCTTACCCAGATCGTTGGGTTCCCTGTACCCGGAAACGGTTAAACGAACTAATCGGCTCGCAGTGGAGGAAAAGTGAAGAAGTGTGGACCCAGTTTACCAGCTATTCGGTGTGAACACGGCTTGATTATTTTTCTTAACCCTTCCCCATGTCTGTGTCTCCCGGCAGGATACTTCGGATCAGCCTGCGAAGAAAAGGTGGACCCGTGCGCCTCGTCGCCGTGCCAGAACAACGGCACCTGCCACGCGGACGGCGTGCACTTCGCCTGCAGCTGCAGCGCGGGCTTCACGGGGCCGGCGTGCGCCCAGCTGGTGGACTTCTGCGCGCTCAGCCCCTGCGCGCACGGCGCCTGCCGCAGCGTGGGCACCAGCTACAAGTGCCTCTGCGACCCAGGTGGGCCCCGTCGCGCGCGCAGATCTGGTCTCTCTCCCGTCGCAGACTTTTAACGTGTCTTTTGCATCCGAGCGGATGTTAGCTCCTCACGTGTACGAATAAGTGAACGCCGCTCATTTATGACACACTTTCTCTTTCGGCTTAGGGCCGGCAGGGTTTTAAAAACACCCTTTTCCCCTCTTCGCTAGCCGTTCACAGTCATTGTGGAAAACAACAAAATCCAAGCAAGCAAAATGAAGAAAATTAAAAACAGGCTTAATCTCCTAACGGCTTAATTATTTTTTCACGATTTACTAGAGGTCACTCCGGAGATTTTCCTGGATTCCATGTCTTTGAATACTGTGTCCTTAGGTTAAGGGAGTACGTTTTTTCCATCCTAATGGGCATAAAAAGCAGGACGCAATCGATTTAGAATTTTCTCCTCTATTAAAATTCGTACTGTGTGCACAGTATGTGTTACAGGACCCGTGACGCCTTGTGCAAATGTGCAAAAATTATCATTTATTTTCCAAAGATCTTCTGCATTTTACTGATTTTTTATTATGTACATTTTGATACTCAGAAGTCAGAGTGGGTACTAGTCACAGTGTGTGTGTACAGCCTACCTGTGTGGTCTGAAAAGAATGCACGTGGGCGGCTCTTTTGTGTTCCTTCTCTCCTGCCTGCTTCTCCACACGTGCACGAGTTAGCTCTACCGAAGGCTTTGAGGCGCCGGATTCCTCACTCGTATTCCTGGCCTGTCGGTCAGTATGGCCGCCACTTCCCTCGTTTTGTTTGAGTCCTGGTTCTGCTCCTGCCTTCCACCCGGATACCCGCTCCCTGTCACCCCATTTCACCTGTTGACTTCTTCTCCAGGGCTGAATCAGCTTCCTGTCCTCTGAAGTCCAACCGTTGGGGCCTCTGGGTGGCTCAGTCGGTGAAGTATCCGACTTCGGCTCAGATCATGATCTTGCAACTCACGAGTTCGAGCCCCATG
Source organism: Paguma larvata (assembly GCA_030068075.1). Classification (NCBI taxonomy): domain Eukaryota; kingdom Metazoa; phylum Chordata; class Mammalia; order Carnivora; family Viverridae; genus Paguma; species Paguma larvata. The sequence continues at coordinate 9,645,489 of CM057825.1, forward strand.
TCAGGCTCTGTCGGCTCAGAGCCTGGAGCCTGCTTCGGATGCTGTGTCTCCCTCTCTCTGCCCCTCCCCTACTCATGATCTCTCTCTCTCTCTCAAAAATAAACATTTAAAACAATTAACGAAGTACAACAGTCACCCTCAGTACCGTTTGTCTGGTCTTTAAAACATATTAATTGTCTTTGCACGTGTCTCTTTCCCCACTGCGGGTAGAAAGAAGTTATTTTATCAGTAATGTTTGGGCAGGAACCCCAAAGCACCGTGTAGTGAGCACGAGTCTTCCTAGGTTTTGGGTGCTTCCCATCTCTGGTCTTTTCTGTGCCCTCCCTGCAGGGTAGATGGCGTCGAGCCACCTCTATGAAATGCCTCATACTTGCCTCAGTCATGTGCCAGTGGCCACACGCCCAGAAGGGGGCCGAATGCATATTTCAGCTCCGGGGCCCTTGGCTCCTCGCCCAGAACTTGCAAGGGGCACATCTCGTACTCCGGAATCCATGCAAGGAATTAGTAGGAATTGCAACTAAGCATTGAGGGGTGTTGAAAAACCTTTTTCACATAGACTTTTAGTTCTCTAGTTTTCTTTCTTTTTTTTTAAATTTTAGTGTTTATTTATATATGAGAGAGAGAGAGAGAGATCAAGTGTGAGCAGGGGAGGGGCAGAGAGAGAGAGAGGGAGACACAAAATCCAAAGCAGGCTCCAGGCTCTGAGCTGTCAACACAGAACCTGACATGGAGCTCGAACTCAGGAGTCATGAGATCATGACCTCAGCCCAAGTCGGATGCTTAACCGACTGAGCCACCTAGTCCCCTCTAGTTCTCTGGTTTTGTAAGCAATCATGGGATTGACATTTTATATGTGAATATTATCTATGTATGTGATGATGTATATATATATATGCATATATATATGTAATGGAGAGAGGAATAATATATATTTGGAGAGAACAAAAAGAAATATTGAGACATATTGACTGATTTTAAATTGGCCATGTAATCGTGAGAACTGGCAGGTTCTAAATCTGTAGTACAAGCTGGCAGGCTGGAAACTCAGGCATGGTTTCTGTGTTACAGTTTGGAGCCTGAATTCCTTCTCAAGGAACATCAGTCTTTGCTTTTAGGCCTTCAGCTGATTGGATGAGACCCACTGGCATTTTGGAGGGTAATCACTTGACTCAAAATCTCCCGCTTTTTAAACATTAATCTCACCTAAAAAGTACCTTCACAGCAACATCTAGGCTAACGCATTTTGTGGTTGACAAAATAATTGGGTGCCGTGGCCTCGCCAAGTTAACACGCGACATTGAACTCTCATGGTAACTTTTCGGGTTTCCCATTACACGTTGAGGCGAAGAAGTTTCTCCACCTCGGTGGATGCCGTGAGATGCTCTCCCCTGCTTCCACTTGTGCTGCCCCGTCAGAGCCCTGGGGGAGATGGCAATGGCTCCCCCACCGGAGGGCCGGTTTCTGCCCCGTGCGTGGCAGGGTTCGTGCCGTGGAGCGGGCCATGCCAAGGAGGAAGCTGCGTGGTACCCTTGCCTGCTGGGAAATCAGAGCTCCACCTGATGGGAAGTGAGAACCTGTCTGTGAGATCCCCTCCTGTTGACTCTCACCACGGGAAACTGACGGGACATCTCTGGGCCGTAGTTTCTGCTCTTACGAATAATATCTTAGATGCCCGTCAATTCAGCTGCAGGTGTTGTCCCAGCCTAGGTGGGGACAAGTCGCTGACCTTGGTCTGCTGTGAGTGAGAGGCAGGTGGCGCGTTTCCTGGCCCGGAGTAGTTAAGAGCTCTTCCCCTTTCGTTCCACCCATGAACATTCCAGCATTTCTTCTTAAGCCACAGAAGAGTGAAGTGTCTCCTGTTTAAATACCACTTTCGCCTCCTGCTCTCTCCTCACGCTTCCTCCACGGCCAGCTGGAGCATTTAGCTTGGTAATGGCCGACGGCTAGCCACTAAATGAAGAAACATGTATTGCCTTCCATGATTCCTTCATTTATTAGGCGGTGTCCCCCGGGTCGAGGCTTGGAGTTCTGTCAAAGTTCTCTCGTCAAACTTGGGAAATAAAATTGCTTTCCGAGGGCTTGCTTCCTCAGATCATTAGGTGACATTGTGTGAGATAAAAAAGGCGTCTTAACATCTGGCAAGAATTTACATTTTGAGGGGTGAAAATGACAATTCTCTGAATGCGAAATTTTTAGTCTTAATCTTTGGGAGCATGTAATTGCTTTACCACGAGTTTGCATAATAGAAGAATCTCGTGAGAACAGGTGAAATTGGGTGTCTAGCCGAAAAGCGGCAATGCCGATCATCTTCACAGAGAGCAAACCGATCCCATTTCAGAAAATGACAGCAGATTGAAATCATGTCAGCTTGATAATTAGTTCCCATCTGACAAAATGCCATTTGGGTGACTGCAAATCAGACTTGCCAGGTGCTTTGTTTTCAAACCTCATTTTGAGCTTATCAGGCTAGGGATTTCTGATGGGATTTTAATATTAAATAATAAAATGTCAGCACTGAGTAATCACTGAAATATTATCTTGCAGTGACAGTGTTAAGTGATAGGCCACACATCCTCTAAAAAAAAATTGCAAATTGAAATCTCGCAGAGACTAGAGAAGGTGAGAGTGTGGGGCCTGCAGACACGGTAGCAGGTGCCACGGCGCAAGGAACTGGTCGGGGGACATGCCGTTGTCCTTGTAGGTGGGAGCCGTGGTGCTTCATGTGTTTTCAGCATGATGGTGGCATCTGGAGAGGCTATTTGGATGATGACCAATCCTGGAAGGAGTCCCTGGTTGGAGTGCCTGAATTCACTGGTCTCCGTCCCCATCTAATGCAATTGTGTTATTACTCTGACTTTGTTAGCTGAATTGAATTAACTGTGCCATTATAGAGTGTGCCTTACGTTGCTGTTTAAGAAATTTAAAATATAAGGCATCAAAGGATTTTACATGGAAAAAAATCAGATTTTTAAAAAAAATTTGATGTTTGTTTATTTTTGAGAGAAGAGAGACAGAGCACAAGCAGGGGACGGGCAGAGAGAGAGGGAGATACAGATTCTGAAGCAGCTCCAGGCTCTGAGCTGTCAGCACAGAGCCTGACGCGGGGCTTGAACCCACAGGCCGTGAGATCATGACCTGAGCCGAAGTTATGCACTTAACCGACTGAGCCCCCAGGTGCATCAAATATCAGTTTTCATCTTAGATGCTCATTGGCTGTCACAGATGAGACCTGGGACAACTAGCCAATCGTGTCTCTGCTGATTTTTCTCTACCGTGGGGTAGGAAACTCATTTAGATCATCCAGACTATACAAGAAAGAACGTTTAGACTTTTTTTCCAAATAAAAAAATTTTTAAAGGAAATCATAAGAATTTCAGGTACTGCTCTTTCTCCTTTTCCATATGCCTCACGTGTGGGCTGCACCTCTGGTCCCTGTGGCCCGAGGGACAGCTGGCGTTGCTCCCTTTAAAGTCAGACTTGGCAGTATCAGCCCTCTGATAGTGTCTTCTGGAAACACAGTCTAAGATAAGACTTACTGCTGAGGATTTTAATAGCAATTCAATAGCAATAAAGAAAAAAAAGCACACCTACAAGATACGGAGACATTTAGCTCGCTAATGAATGTGTAATTGCGTTTAGATTCTTGGATAAGTGCAGTTGGACACTTTCATCTTTTATGGACCAGAAAGCCTTATTTATTAGGTTCACTAAGATGAAGTCAGTTCTTGTGTTGCACAAGCTTTAGGGGATTCCTGATCTATATATCACAGATTCCTGAGAATTATCGACTGTCTACCATGTAATGTCTCCTTTCCCCACATCCCAACCCTGTTCCCATGCCCTTCCTTTCTTATATTCCAAAATACGATATCTGCCCTCAACATTGGGATACAGATAGGACCCTGTCTACCTCGCTAACAGCCGCAGTAACACTGCACAATCTGTAGTCTGCCTGAGAAAAATCGAACTCTCGACATTGACATCATGGTGATAGTAAGGAGAGAAGACAGTGACATCTGGGAGTTTGTCGGACAATTACAAGTAGGCCTTGGAGGTGCTAGGAGCCGGCCCACTGCTGTGCTCACAGCTGGGCCATTGTGTCTCCGCTTGGACACAGGGACATAAACAGTCCCATGGAAACTGACATCAGACATGGTCACTAATAGGCCATATAAAGTGAGACAAACAAGAGCATTTCCTAATTCTAAGCACAGGCAGAAACGAAGTCACCATGCAAGCCACAAAATACCACAACTCCCCGTCTTTCATGAGGACCTGCAGTTTCTTCAATAATTACAGCGGTAGCCTTGATCCAGCTTGCCCTTGCCATAGATAAGATTCACTGAGATACTCAAAGATAGAACTGCTTCTGCTTTCTGGCTGTGCCCACTCTGGAGTGAATCCTCCCCAAATCGTCCAGGCGGAGTTCAGATCCTGTAAGTAGGATCTGACCCCCTTTTATTGAGATACCTTGTGGTTCCCCTGATATGCGTTCTGCCTTGCCGCGATGAGTAATAGACCCAGGTTGTTCAGCTACCGGTGTATCCTTGGTAGCCTTTAGCTGAAGAGCACTGACAGTACATAGTTGACTGAAATGCTCAAAATATCAACATTTTGTATTAACTGAAGTTTTGTGTTAACAACAGCACAGTCAGAACTTCCAACGAGTTGGACAGGGAGATATTGTGGATTTATACACGGGGGAAGGACACAATAGAACACAAGTCCTAGGAGGGTGTGGGATGGCAGGGAGAGAGGAAGTTCAGAGAATAGTAGATGTACTTGGCTGCAGAATAAGATGCACCCGAGGCAGTAATGAGTGGTGAGGCTGAAAATTTGCTCACTGGGGCACACGGAGGAGAATCTGGGTCCTGACTTTGGAACGTGAAGACTTACAGGCATTTTGGACTGTATGTGAACTGACCTATGTTTTAGAAAGATTATTCTGATCGAATTGAGAAATTTCTAGGAAGAATGGGGAAGAAAGATTATTCTGGTAGAATTCCATATTGCAGATAGAACGACAGTCCAGAAGACCTCGCAACACAGCAGGTGAGTCAGGAAGCTTAGGCAGGTGGAAATGAGGACATGAACTTGTGGCAGTGGGAAGGAAAGGTTGGACTTAAAATCTAGTCGACAGGTGGAATCAGAGTCGGGTTGTCAGTTGAATGCAGGGAACAAAGTCCCGCATGCAGTCGAAGGTACCTATCTGGCTTTAACTTGGGAAACTGAGAGTAATAGGGAGATATGCAGAAGGAGCTTTAAGCCGTTTGGTACACAGGCCAGCAAAGGTGGATGTGCCGTTAGGCAGTTGTTACTTGAGCCTGGGACTGGGCGAAGAGACTGAAACGAGAGGAACGAGGATGGAGTCCGGGGGTATCAGCGCTAGAGAAAGTCAAGACAACCACTGCAACAGATGGGGGTGGGGGAAGGGGGCAGTTGGGGGGAGCGTGGGAGAGTTTGCAGGGAGGGGGGCTGAAGCTCACCTGGGGACGTTAGTGAGGGGTGGGGTGGGCACTGCCCAGGATGTGAGGAATGGAGGCCAGGGAGAAACTGAGTCAGACTTACCCATACCACAGGACGCTGAGGAGCCTGCCCCAGTGGCGTCCACAGCTGCAGCCATGGCTGTTCTTCATCCCCATTTTGTTTTGATTCTAATTTGGGCGACATTCAGGGAGAATTAATGCTATTTGCGTTCTTTAGGCCAGTGCCCTGTGGGATTAACAGGAGAGAAAAGGACAGGGTAGCGAGTAACGAGCACTTCACTGGTGGAGCATATGGAATTTTTATGAGATTCTTGACGTTAAAAATCTTTTCACAAGGCTGCTTTTTAACCTCGCTTTAAATGGCTAATCCGTGTGTAGGAACGTGTTGATGAACTGGCCTTTAATTAGGGAGGATTTCTGTTCCTTCTGCTCCCACCACTTCACTTAAAATTCAAGTAGTTGAGAGCTCATTCGTGGCTGAACTATTGTTGAAAAAGAATGAGATTTACCTACTGGCAGCAGGTTTTAGAATAGTCTGGGAGGACAGCAGAAAGCTCTTTACATCATCCGACCTGGAACGCAGGTTGGAGATGGCAGCTGACAACTGCTTGGTCACTGAGCAGCGCGTTTCCGAGAATGGCTCTATCTGAAGCCGTGCCAGCACATAATTACAGGAACTTCTCATGAAGTTCATGGCCGCGGAGGTCAGATGGGGACACACTCGAAACTCTTCTGTAACCAAGCCACTGATTCTCATTTTGTGGTTGGGAGTTACCGTGATCCGATCGCTAATGTTTTGGGGCTTCTGAATCTGGGCAGCCGAAGGTAGAATCGAAAGCCGGCATCCTTGCCTCTCATACCAGCTGTGATGGGAAGGGGCCTAAGAGTTGAGCAGAGCTGAATTCAAGTCCCTGCTTTGTCATTGAACAGCTGTGTGGCTGGCCTCTGTCAGCCTTAGTTTTCTCTTCTACAAAATGGGGATAAACCATGAAACTCAAATGAGGGGATGCATATGGTCATGCACTTTGAAGCCGATAAAACAAGGAAGCAGCCTGCAGGTGTCAGCTGTGCCTTTTCCTGGGGAGGATCGGTGAAGAATTATTAAATCGGTGCTGGGATTCTTTTCATATGAAGTTCAAGGCTAGAGTTGAGTAGACGTGAGATCCGTCTTCATGGCATAGTGGATGCAGGTCCAACAGCTTACAGGATCAGTGATTGCTTGTGGTCTTGGCTCTCAGTGGCTGTGGGGATAGATATGTGAGTGCCCGGTGCTGGGCAGAGCTCTTTAAGTGGAATGGCCACTTGGATCCCACAGTCCTTAAGTAGTGGGACCATGGTGGTTGTCATTTCTGGACCCAAGATGACAGAGCTAGTTAAGGACGAAGCTGGGGTTGAATCTGAGCAAGTGGGATCCAGTCCCCAGGACATGGGGTCAAAATCTGTGGCTTTGACTCACCAGTGGTATGCAAAGGACTGAACGATGAAATATTTTAACCAGATTTTCTAAACAGCAGTTGTCTTAATAGTTACCTCAAAAGACCACATTAAGTTGGGATTCATCAGGACATTGATTCTGCCGTATTGATACAGGGAAGGCCCTTCATCCAGGCAGCGTTGCCTAAGTAGCCGCCATCTTCGAGAACCGCCTGCGTCCAGACTCGGTGCCAGTCACTAAACCCCAAGTTATAGGATGCCTATTTTTTAATTTGAAGATGAGGAAACCGAGGCAGGGAGAGCATAAACAACAGGAGGCAGGGGTCACAGAGCCACAGATTTAACTGGGTTTACCTCAGCCCTGGAGCTCTTGGCTGATAGAGGCTCTCAGCAGAGTCCTCCTTGTGGTCCCCCAAGTTGTGTGTGAACCAGAGCACTCACCAACATTTGAGCCAGTCCCAAGAAGAAGCTTCCAGACTCCCCTTGTCCTGGGACAGCTCCTGAGATGAGGCCTGAAAAGCATCCTTGGCTGTGGGCTGGTGAGTGGCTCTTGACCAACAGTTCCTTACTTCCCAGCACAGAGAAGCATAGTTCCGGCTTTCAAAAAATTGAACTACTTGTGGGTAGTTGGGCTCCTTCTGCTTTTGATAGCCTGCAGGTTTGGCTGTTTTGAAATGGACGCCGAGGGCTCCTCGGGACCGACTCTTGTGACAGCATCTCACCTGATGTCTGCCGGCTGTGCTTACTTAAAGAAACTGCTCTCCCGTGACTCAGATGAGAAATGCAGGCATGGCCACATGACAAATGTGTCACCCTTCAGCGTAGAGGGCCTCTCTTGATTGCTGCTTCTCACTCGAGGGCTCCCCAATGCCTAGAAGCAATTTGACCTTTTTTCTTCCCACCAGAAGCTGAAAGTCTCTTGCATTGATTGTTGTATGCCACTGAGGCCTTCGATGCTGTTTCTTTTCACCCAGCTCTGGTCATGCCTAGAAGCAATTTGACCTTTTTTCTTCCCACCAGAAGCTGAAAGTCTCTTGCATTGATTGTTGTATGCCACTGAGGCCTTCGATGCTGTTTCTTTTCACCCAGCTCTGGTCACGTCTCTGGAGTGTTCTTTCCTCTTCGTATATTTGGCTTTTGGTTTTTAGTTCTTTGCCTCGAGAGAACTCGGATGTCACTCCTTCCCACGGGAGTGGTTCAGTGGCAGTGGTCTGTTTTAGGAGTGGAGGATCAGCTGGGCTTCAGATTCTCCCGGGCCGGAGACCCTGTGACCACATGCTGTTGCCAGTGGTGTCGGAGATACACGGTGACTGATGGCAGCCCGCATCCTGAGTCCCCGACAGGCAACCTGAAAGGAGACCCGTCTGCCTGCATGCTCTACGTTTTCTTCTTTCAGTCCTCACTGTGTTCTTAAATTCCTTATTGCTTTGGATTGGTATCCAAACCTGCGGACAACGCCCTGCATTTCTTCCATCGGTTTTGCTATCACAGTCATTAATTTTCAGTGTAAGGACACACGCTGAAAGCTGCTGCATATGCTGGGTGCTTCTACAGAATTGCTTCAGTGTTAATGAAGATCCAGAGCCCTTAGGTTTGCCTGCAGCAAAGCGATACATGACCTCTTTTTAAAGTCCAGCACATTGGCGACTCAGAGCACTTGCTGATTTTGCAGAGAGCCATGACCTCTCCCGTGTCATCAGGGGCTTCTGACACCGTGTCACAATGTTCCCGTTTGGGTTTATAGGAGTTGCCTGCAGAGATCATTAGCTGTTTGGACTGAAATCTTAATGAAATGTTCGTGGTGATTGTCAGGATCATGTTTCATTTTTTTAAATACCAGATACAGATCAGAGTGAATGTCTGAGATTTAATTCATTAGTAAAAGTATATCTTTTAGATTGGATAAACTTAACTGAAAATAAGTGTGGACTAAGGAATATATACAACCTGATGGTCTGATTTTGGGACAGTTTTCCTTCATCCATTACCTCCTAAAAATACCTTTCCTAATAGTTCTCTGATGCCTAAAAGCTTATGCGTGTGGTTTTATTGGTTTAAGTCAGGCAGTGTCTCTGCTAATTAAACCTGTGTATTAGTTAGTTACTGCTGTGTAACAAAACACTCCAAAATCTGGTAGCTTAACATAATCTTTTATTGCTTATGATTCTGTGGTTGATAATTTGGGCAGGGCTTAGCTGGGGTGTCTCTTCTCTGCTCCACATGGTGTTAGGTGTGCTCAGTCATGCTTTTGTGGCCATCCAGCGAGTTAGCCAGAGATTGACCAGTCCCGGACGACCTCACACACCTGTCTGGCACTTGGCTGGAGTGATGGGGAGCATCTGGGCAACATGTTGCTCATCATCTAGCAGATCAGTCTAGGCTTCTTCAATGGCAGCTGGGTTCCCAAAGCAGCAAGGGAGGACAGGCCCAGTGCACATTTCCAAAAGTTTCTTCTTCTGTTGTGTTTGCTAACATCTCACTGGTGGGAGTATATTACAGGGCCAGGTCTGCGGCTACAGGGAATTTGTGGCCACCTTTTTTTTTTTATTTTTTGTAACCTACCATAATCTTAAACCTAAATATGTGAGGAATGTGCATGAGTTTAATATATTTATAAGAACAGATGTGAGGAGAAAGATAGTTGAAAACTATACACAAAAACTACACACAAAAACAGTATATAGTTACGATTGAGTGAAAGACGAGGTCCCACTGAACTTGCCTGGCCAAGGAATAAGGAATACTCAGAGACAACTGGCTTCCCTCCATCATGGTTTCTTCATAGTTCTGTGTAGATTGAGCCTCATCTTTGATTTATTTCAAGGAAGTTTTATGTTCTACTTACGTTATTTATATACACACTCTACTAGGATCTACACTTTTGATTTTTCACTGCTTTATAACTTCTTCAATGAACAATTCCCTATTTTTAGGCATCCTTAGTGATCACTTAGTAGAGGCAACAGGAACAGAACTCAGTATTTACTCGAATAACCGAGGTTCCATCCAGTTCATTTGCCTTTATAAATTTTCTTTATAATCCAGTTGCCTCAAGGTACAGTAGTTCTGGTGGTTAATTTCCTCCATGAAGTTCTTTTTTCCCCTTAATTAATTATTTTATGTATTTCTATTTCTTATTTTGAATTTATCTTTAGTTTTATTTTTATTATTTATTTGAGAGAGAAACAGAGAGAACAGGGGAGGGGCAGAGAGAGAGGGAGACAGAGAAGCCCAAGCAGGCTCCTCACTGCCAGCACAGCCCCGTGGGGTGCTCGAGCTCACACACCATGAGATTATGATCTAAGCCTGAATCAAGAGTTGGACACTTAACCGAGTGAGCCACCCAGGCGCTCCTCTTACTTTGAATTTCTAACATGACGAAAGTACAAGGGATAATATACAAAACTGTGTAGCTGTTACATATTTTTTAAAGTTTTTATTTAAATTCCAGTTAATTAACCTACAGTGTAACATTAGTTTCAGGTGTACAATATAGTGATTCAACACTTCCATACAACATCCGGCGCTCCTCGCGGCAAGTGCACTCCTAATCCCCACCGCCTATTTCCCCGGCCTGCCACCGGCCACCCTTTGGTAACTATCAGTTTGTTCTCTAGAGTTAAGAGTCTGGTTCTTTCTTTGCCTCTTTCTCTCTTTTTTTTCCCCTTTGATCATTTGTTTTGTTTCTTAAATTCCACATAGGAGTGAAATCATATGGTATTGGTCTTTCTCTGACCGACTTATTTCACTTAACATTATAGTCTGTAGTTTCATTCACGTTGTTGCAAATGTCAAGATTTCATTCTTTTTTATGGATGAGTAATATTCCATTGTATATATCACAGCTTCTTTATCCATTCTTCGGTCAATAGATACTAGGGCTGTTTCCATAAATTGGCCGTTGTAGATAACGCTGCTACAGACATAGGGGTGCATATATCCCATAGCCCTTTGAGTTAGTAATTTTGCATTCTTTCGATAAATATCTAGTAGTGCGATTACTGGGTCAGAGGGCAGTTCTGTTCTTAACTTTTTGAGGAACCTCCACACTGTTTTTCAGAGTGGCTGCACCAGTTTGCATTCCCATCAACAGTACAAGAGCGGTCCCCTTCTCCACATCTTCTCCAACACCTGTTGTTTCTTGTGTTGTCGATTTTAGCCATTCTGACAGCATATTTACTTTAGAATAACAGTGACTGAAGAGGTTGAGGATTGCTTTGCGTCGTCCCTTCGAGTGTCCTCAGTGACATGAGAAAGCAAATATACCCAGGGGAAAAAGCCTACCTCTGCATTGTGGAGTCCATGCACCGGAATTTTCTGGAATAGTTTCGACCATAGCATTTTGTTCTCCATCACACAAGTACTGTGGTACTAAACTCTGTGTCCAGGGGGCCCCCTCTTACCACTGGAAACAGCATAACTTTGTCAGATCACTTTTATCAATTTTTTGTTCATAAAACAAAATTGTATTGTAGATTGTCTGCCATTTTTGTCTTTCTTTTTGATTAAAAACATCTTCCCCAGATTTTTTGGGATATGATTGACACATAACATTGTGTAAATTGAGGATGTACAGTGTGTTCATTTAATACTTTTATATAAAATTGCAGACCAGTTACCACCATAGCAAAGCTAACACCATCACACCACCGAATTACCAGTTCTTATTTGTGGCAAGAACATTTAAGATCCTACTTCCTTAGCAACTTTCAAGTATGTAATACAGTATTATTAAATAATCACCATGCTGTACATTAGATCCCCAGAACTTTTTACACCCTTTGACCTATGTCTCCTTAGTCCCAGGAAACCACCCTTCTATTCTCTGTTTCTCTAAGTGCTGTCTACCATTTTCTGATGGTATTCCCTTAGCTAAGATAATATTCCCATGGGTTTAGGAACCTGGGTCAGAGATGTGGGGAAAACTTCACTCACTAATCTAATTTAGGCTTGTTTCTCCATATCCTGATTGTGTATATATGACCCCTAGTCCTACAAGGAGAAGAAAATGTTTGCCACTTCTATACCCTTGTTACCTTCCCTCATTTCGGCCTTTCTTTTCAAATTTGGCACCTGCTGTCAGTTTGGGATTCCTTTGTATTGCTTTTTTCTTCCCTTAAGAAAATTGGAGAGGAATGTAGTTTTCATGTAGTCTGGTTGGTAGGTCATCTGATCACGTTTCACTGTTTGTTTATATGCCTGTGACTGGTATGTGTTCACTGTGTGCTTTGTGGTTGTTTTTGATATGCTGAGGGGAAGCCATCGATATTAAAAATTACCATGCTGGGGGCGCCTGGATGGCTTAGTCGGGTAAGCATCCGACTTTGGCTCAGGTCATGATCTCACGGTTCGTGGGTTCGAGCCCCACGTCGGGCTCTGTGCTGACAGCTCGGAGCCTGGAGCCTGCTTCAGATTCTGTGTCTCCCCCTCTCTCTCTCTGCCCCTCCCTCCTTCATTCACGCTCTCAAAAAAATGAATAAACATAAAAAAAATTTTTTAAAAATTACCATGCCGTATCTAGCACCTGCCATAGAGACCTCCCACCACTTCCCTGCCCTTTTGAGAATCAGAAGTCATGGGAGAGGTTGTAGACTTTGCTATCATACAGGTCAGTGGCTCCCAGACTTCAGTGTGCATTAGAATCACAGAGGGGGCTTCTCATATCAGAGTTCTGGGCTCCGCCACAGAGTTTGAGTCAGGGGGTCTTGGTTGGGGCCTGGGAACCTGCATTTCCAGCGAGTCTCTAAGTGATGCTGCTGCTTGTGGTCTTGGAGCCGCGTGACAAGAGTCATTGGTAGAGTGTGGCGAACACACACAAGCCCTTTTGAGGGCAGACACCTCCGAAGTGTATTCAGCATTAATTGAGTAAGTAAATTAAAATCAAATTTAAGCAATAGTTTGTGAAATAAATGTAAAAAGAATGAAACAATTAAAAAAATTTTCCTGTGCTTTAACCTTTAAAAATTCCTCTTTAGGGGCGCCTGGGTGGCTCAGTCTGTGAAGCATCTGGCTTCAGCTCAGGTCATGATCCCACAGTTCATGGGTTCATGAGTTCAAGCCCCACCTCCGGCTCTCTGCTGTCAGTGCGGAACCCGCTTCTGATCCTCTGTCTCCCTCTCTCTCTGCTCCTGCCCCGCTTGTACTCCCTGTCTCTCTCAGAATAAATAAATTAAAAAGAAAAAAAAAAAACCCTCTTTGTTCATATACATACTCGCATGAAAATAATCATCTAAGATGTATTTTCTTTCCGAAGTACTGTAATAGAACCTTAATCTTTGATTACACCTTAACACTTACACCTCTTGTCTGTTCGGGGCCCTGTGTCGATCTAGATACATTCCAGACTGAACAACCTCTAGAATGCAAGGGCTTTGAGCCCAACTCTTTTTTCTTTCCTTTTTTTTTTTTTTTAATGTTTATTTATTTTGAGAAAGAGAGAGAGAGAGCGTGAGGGGGGCAGGGCACAGAGAGAGGAGAGCGAGAATCTCAGGCAGGCTCCATGCCGTCAGCACAGGGCCCATGCCGGGTCTCAATTCCATGACCTTGGGATCCTGACCTGAGCTGAAATCAAGAGTCAGAAGCTTAACCAATTGAGCCACCCAGATGCCACCTCACTTCTCTTTTCTAAGTCTCTTCATCATTATCCTCATCTCAAGTATAAACCACACCATTTAAATGTATTTGTAAGTATACTAGTCAAATAAAATACTTATTGTTTATAAGGAAACATAGACTGCAATCATCTTTAAAATCAAAGTTATAAAACAATGTCATTAACTTAATCTTGAATCTTAGTGCTTTACTCATAGTGTTATAAGAATTTGCATTTATTTTTAATTAAAAAAATTTTAAAGTTCTTATTTATTTTGAAAGAGAGAGAGGGAGAGCAGGGGAGGGACAGAGAGAGAGAGAGAGAGAGAGAGAGAGAGAGAATCCCAAGCAGGCTCTGCACTATCAGCTCAGAGCCTGACCCAGGGCTCGAGCTCATGAACCGTGAGATCGTGACCCAAGCCGAAATCAAGAATCAGATGCTTAACCAACTGAGCCACCCAGGCGCCCCTCTAGCCCTTCTAAGAATTTGTATTTTAAAAATACTTTCTATAGGGAGTCAGTAAGAAGAACAGACCACTTTAGAATGAATATTCTCAACTATAGCAGCTACCACATGTTGAGAGGATGCACTGGTGAGTTTGTTTGTAAGCTGTGAAGAATTATAGAAATGCTAAGCTTTATTATTAAAGGAAACAAGATTTCTTCTTTACATATTGGCGTCCCCTTGCGCATGTATTTCCCTTTCGTAAAACACGTCTTCGTGTTGCTCCTGCTTTGCTGAACTCCCCAGTAACTTTTTTGCCTCTTTCTGCTGGCATAGATCATAGGTAGAATCCACCCTCTAGTGGTCAAAAACATCATGAAAAAAAAAAAAAAGACACTTATAAAGACAAACCATTACAAAGAGATCGATTTTTTTTCTCGCGACTAGTCTGCGACCTAGTTCTCAAGGCAAATCTAAGAGAAGGCTCATAGAAATGTTTAGCCAACATAGAAGAATCCCCGAAATGACAGAAGGTTTAAGCCTTGGTTTGCAAGTGCTTCTGCTTAAGCAGGCTCGCTGTGGACTTCTCGGGCACTCGGCTACAACGTATTCTGCAGCATATTCTTTCATTTGTCCTTAAATTTGTTTTTTGGAGGAGAATGCTAACTGTTTATGAGGATGGAGCTCAGAAGGGTGGTTCTCTTTTCTAGCATATATTTAAGATTTTTTTCCCTTCAAATGTGAATTAACAATGATTTGCCCTCTATTCATAAACCTAGAGGTGTTTCAGAATTTTTAATATCTCCGAAGATTTTCTTTTTGACATGTTAAAAGATTCAGTTCTCCTTATAAAAAAGTGGTTTTTTTGGTCGGGGTGGGGGGTCCCTGGGTGGCTCAGTTGGTTAAGTGTCCGACTTCGGCTCAGATCATGATCTCACAGTCCGTGAGTTTGTGCCCCATGTCAGGCTCTGTGCTGACACTTTGGAGCCTGGAGCCTGCTTCGGATTCTGTGTCTCCCTCTCTCTCTGCCTCTCCCCTGCTCATGCTCTGTCTCTCTCTCTCTCTCTCTCTCTCTCTCTCTGAAAAATAAACAAAGATTAAAAAAATTTTTTTTAAGTTTTTTTTTTTTAACAGCGCACCTTATTGTGATGGTTGTTAAATGGTCTTAAAATGTCTTCTCTTCTAGTAAGACTAGAGTTTTTCCCTTCATGCACCCCCCCCTCCTACAATCTACCCTCAGCAAAGTCAGCCTTTTCTGAATGTTACCAGTTACCTTCTGCCCAGATAACTGTAGACACAGATCATAAGTACCATTTCCCTCGGTAATCAGCAACGTGATTGCGAGTTGTGATAATACAACTAAAACACCTATAAAAGCATCAGTGAGACTTTCTTCTTGTGTTACGCAAGTAACATATTTTCAGTGTGGAAAATTAGAAAGTGAGAATATGCACATTTAAAATATAAAAGAGCATCCGTTAAATTCACTGCCTGACAAAGACTGCTGTCAATTTCAGGATACATTTCCCCGGGCATTTTTATTGTTTCCCCAAATCAGACATTTGCCAAGAAAAGAACTCTTGCTGTAAATTATTTATGTAAAGGTGAGTTTGCCCTGTGAGTCCGTCTTCTTAGCAAATTTTGTTCCTGCAGTGTGATTGAGCATCTTCTGTATTTCACCAACCCGTGCACTAAGGAAATGAGAGGAGACCGGACAGTTGTTAAAGAGAAAATGCAGAGTTCGGGATCATAGTTTGAGCCGGGGGCGGGGGGGGGGGGGGAGTCAGGGTTTTGCCTCCAACAGGAAACCAGGTTCAGCACAGAGAGTCTCAGGGGATGAGGCTGAGGAAAGGCTAAAGGGTAGGTTTTTATTTTTATTTATTTATTTATTTTTTGAGAGACAGAGAGACAGAGCGTGAGCAGGGGAAGGGCAGAGACAGAGGCAGACACAGAATCTGAAGCAGGCTCCAGGCCCTGAGCCGTCAGCACAGAGCCCGATGCGGGCCTCGAACTCACAGACCGTGAGATCATGACCTGAGCCGAAGTCGGCCGCTTAACTGACTGAGCCACCCAGGCACCCCTAAAGGGTAGGTTTTTAAAACAGCTAAATGTCATCAGACTCTGTTTCATATTAGAAAAGCCTGGGTATCGGAGCTTCTGCCCGGTGACATCCAGGCTCGTGCATCTGTGCAAGTTCAGATCCGGTGCCGTGTGGTGATGTTCCAGGAAGCAGGCTCCGCTGCCCATGGGAAGCGGTGATTCAGGTTAATAGTACCCTCCAGGGTTATGATGTTCAGTGCCTTGGTTGCGTATTGGAGGTGGGCACCTGTTTCAGAATTCTAGCACCTTCATTGTCTTCTAAAATCAGGTGTGCGCCATGGTCAGCGGACCAGAGGGACACACGCCCCCTTGATTATGTAATGGGCATGTATTATATGCCAAGCCCTGGGCCAGATGCTTTCCTCGTGTCACCAGGCACTCCCGTGAAATGCCAAATGCACGCCCTCCTGGGAGTGGGGCAGGGGCCTTCCTTTTGTAATGACTTCAGTGACTTTTGTTGTCACAGGCGCCCATGAATTACCTCGATGGAAGATGTCACACACGGACAATGAGCCAGTGATACCTGGGTGGCCCAGAGCTCCCCACCTGTAAACACTTAGCACTGGGCGGCAAGAAGAGGCTAGTGGAAGGAACGCGGTGTCAAATCTATTTTATTTGAATAAAAGATAACTGGAGAGGTGAAAATCCCACAGTGTCTCTTCACTCAAATGTTCAAATCACCTCTCCCTCCAGTGCCCCACCGTCTTGACGGCTCCTGAAGAGCCTTGCCCACGGCCAGGCAGTCATTACACCAGGTGGCGATGTGGTTCCATAGGGGACCTATGACTTCTGTAGTAATTCTATCACGTCTGCAGCAGTTTCTCTTTCTCTGTCTTTTTAGGTATTCTTTCTCTGTGCCTTTTCCCCTTTCTCCCCTCCCGCCATATCCCCCTAGATATCCTGGGTCCCTGTCTTCCTGTTTGGCTCCTCTTCCGGTCCCACACCTCCTTCCCTTTCTGCGCTCCCTCTCTCTCTGGTTCCTCCCTCCCCCAACTTCTGTCTCTGACCCGAAACCTTTCTCTTCTAGCTGTCACCCGATAGATGCCCTCAGCTCCTAGTTCCATCCTTGTCGATATGGTCAGACTTCAGCAGGTTGTCATTCAAATGACTCGATGTTCTTTCTTCAAATTGCTTCTGTTTCCCTTGGGAGAAACTGTTCCTTCCTTCTGTTCAGTTAAGATCTGCTTCCAGAAAGTGGTTTTCCGTGCCTTTCCATCCTCCCCCCCCATACCAACCCCTCCGTATTAATGAGACTCTGTTGTATTGGAACGTGCCTAGAACAGAAACTGGCCCCTGGAAGGGGGTTCAGTAAATGCCAGTTCTTTCATTCCTTCCAGAAGGGATCTCAGTGTCTCTAAATAAGACAGGGCAAGAACCTGGGCCTCCCCTTCCTCACTTCATCCTCGCTTTCTCACCCACCACATCCTGTTTCTTGTAAGTGTTGCTGTTTTACCTTTTAAATGGGTCTTGACATTTATTCTCCAGCTGGCCCCGCCATCACCCTCATCCTGGCCATGTTTTCCCTGGGACTGTTGCCATATCTCCTAACTGGTTTCTCCAGCGTGATTCTTGCAGGCCTTTCCCCCCATTCTCCGAAAGAGTGATCTTTCTGAAAGGCAGGTCTGAGTTCTCATCCCCCAGCCCCCACCCCGCTGAGGGTATCACCTGGTACCTGCCGGTCTCTCGTTTCTTCTCTGCCCTCTGCTCTTCAATAGACCGCAGCCCATCTCTGGAATGAGCTGGAGGCCGGGTCCCCTCACCGTGGGACCTCTGCACTCTCTGCCTGTCCTGCCTTGAATATTCCTGGGTGCATCTCCCACCTTATTGATACCAGCACACAACCCAGCTCTCAGCTCACTGTCCCTTCCTCGGGGCAGCCTCTCTGGAGCTCCGTCGAGGCCTGCTCTCCTGCTTCTCCTTCCCCCGGCACTCCAGATCCCCGTATCGCTCACGCTCCCCCAGTTAACGGTTTCACATTTGCTTGGATGATTGCTTGGTGTCTCTCTCCTTTAAATGCCCCTAGTAGAGGTGTTATGTCTATTTTCACACTGTGCCTGGCACCAAGGAAGCGTTTAATCACTATATGTGGCATTAAAGAATGAATCCGTCAAAGAGGCAAACAGGGGACCCAGAACATGGCCAGCCTTCACCCAGTGACGGCGGAAGGCAGTGGCAGCCTACAGGGCTGGGGAGACAGACCCGCTGCATGAACTGTTAGGATATGACTTCTAGCCGGCTCTCCATTATCCATCTTTTTGGAAACCCAGGGAGGGACGTGCAAATTTGTGGATGGCTCAGCAGCATATAAATAATAGGGAGGCTTGAGGATCTAAAACTTTAAGTTAGCCTCAACGTATAGCC
Organism: Paguma larvata; assembly: GCA_030068075.1. Lineage (NCBI taxonomy): Eukaryota > Metazoa > Chordata > Mammalia > Carnivora > Viverridae > Paguma > Paguma larvata. The sequence continues at coordinate 9,663,906 of CM057825.1, forward strand.
CTTTCAATGTAAGGTGTGTAAGAACCGCAGCAATGGAAACATTGATTGATTTGGGTCTTGTCACGTTATATTCTCTCTGGCTCGGGTGCCTCCAGAAACGGAAAGGATAAGAAATGAGGAAATAAAGAAAGAAGCTGTATTGGCAGCCGCCACGCCCCCCATGGCAGCTGTGCTCTGCCTCCTGACACAAGTTCCTCCCGTTTACAGAAATAGTCCTTTTGCTTGTGTGTGTGTGTGTGTGTGTGTGTGTGTGTGTGTTGTGGAACATAATTGCTCCATGGAAGTCTGTACAGATACTAACATCAGGTCTGTTTAGAACAGAGCACTGGGGCGGGGGCACCTGGGTGGCTCAGTCGGTGACACTTCCGACTTCGGCTCAGGACATGATCTCATGGTTTGTGGGGCCCCATGTCGGGCTCTCTGCTTCCAGCATGGAGTCCACTTGGGATCCTCTGCCCCTCCCTCTCTCTCTCTGCCCCTCCTCCACTCACATTTTTTCTCTCTCTCTCTCTCTCTCTCTCTTTCTCAAAAGCAAACTGAAAGAACAGAACACTGGAACACGCGATAGGATTAATGTAAGCAGGGATCCGTGCCTATATTTTTTTCTCCTGTTTCTAAAAAGATTCCTGTGTGATATATCAGCAGAGAGAGAGAATGACATAGCGCATGCGCGCACACACATCTCATTCTGAGTGGACAGAATGAAATGTGCAAGTGGCAGTTGTGTTCTAGAACAGTTCAGACCCCAGGGGAGTAGAATCCTGGCTCACTACTGTACTTTTACAAACTCAGGAGTGTAGGACCTTGGTCTTCACAGGAAGACACAGAGGAGTTCCAGCCTAGAGGTGGAACATTCAGCAGGGTTCTCAGTAGCTCGAAAATCACCGGGGGGGGAGGGATGGGGGGAGGGGGGTTCTCTCTTCTCTCTTCCCTTTCTATTTATTTTTATTGAAGTATGTTGACACACAGTTACATTAGTTTCAGTTTCAGGTGTACATCAGAGTGATTTGACAAGTCTATGCAGTATGCTGTGCTCACCACCTGTGGCCACCATCAGTCACCACACACATCACTTCTACAATACCACTGATTCTATTCCCTATGCTGTACCTGTCTTCCCCGCGATTTATTCATTCCAGGACTGGAAGCCTATACCTCCCAGTCTTCTCCCCTCTCTTTATCTCATTTATTTGGTATTCATATCTAGGTAGCTCCAGACAAACTGAGGGTCCATATTCTCTCACTGCTGGAGGAAGTCACCCAGGGGCTGGTATTCTGTTAAACCCATAGTCGCAGATTAAACCCAGTGAAGATTTCAAACCTGCGTATCCTCAAATCTCCTCAGGTTGTTCTCATGTGATGAAAAGGGTCTAGAACATTGGCTCTCAAAGGGGACTTATGTCCTGCAGGGGACATCTGGCAATTGGCAATGTCTGGAGATCTTTTTTGGGTGTCCAGACTGGGTGGGGCTGTTGGAGTCTAGGGAGCGGAGGCCAGGGAGGCTGCTCAGTGCCCTGTGGTGCACAGGACAGCACTCCCAGCCATCAAGAACGACCTGATCCAAAAAGCCAGTACTGTCGTGGTTGATTCTGGGTGTTATGGACTGAATTTTGTCTCCCTCCAATACATACGTCAAAGTCCTAACCCCCTAGTGTGACTGAATTTCGAGACAGGGCCTTCAAAGAGGTGATTAAGGTTCAGTGAAGTCATAAGGATGGGGCTGTCAGTCCATATGACTGGTTTCATAGAACCATCTGGGACACCAGGGAGGCTGTGCCCGCAGAGAAAAGGCCATGTGCAGCCACAGTGAGAAGGCGGCCATCTACACGGCGAGGAGAGAGGCCTCAGGAGAAGCCGAACCTGCTGACGTCCTGACCTCGGATTTCCAGCTTCCAGAGCTGGGGGAAAACAAATGTCTGTCGTTTCATCCTCCTGGTGTGTGGTGTTTTGTTACAGCAGCCTGAGCACACTAATACACTAGGTACCGCATTGTGGGGACAACTTAGGCAATTAGGAGGAACACAGGTTGACTGTGTGTCTTTGGGCAAGTTTCTTCACCCTTTTGACTCTTAATTCCTCAACTCCATGTTGGGACTAGTCATGCCCATCATTTTGGGCTGTCGTGAGGATTAAGCAATTCAGCACATGTAAAGGGCCTGATACAAAGCAGGTAGCACTAATGTACTATTAGACTGTAAGCTTCTTGCAGGTAGACATCTGCCACTTAGCTTTGTAGCCACAGTACCTGGAAGCCCCTGACACATTGTAGGCATGTCTTAAATGTGTGTGCTGGTTTAATCAAGGACACTTTAGGTGCTGATTCAACAACAGTTTTGAGCATCTTTTCTGTACCAGACACTGTGGGTACAGCCGTGAACAGTACAGTCACGGCCTCTGCCTTCAAGCTTACATTCCTGGTGGAGGAAGAGAAATAATACGAACGGAACTAAGTTGAAATATGATTTCAGACAGTTACAAGTGTGGCGATGAAATCAGTTAAGTGTTCTGACAAGTAACTGGTGGAAGATGCTTTAGATCGTGTCAGAAAATTATCTGAGGAAGTGATTTTTGTTTGTTTTGTTTACTGATAAAATGTGTGCTTCCTTGCTGACTTAAATTCTTCAAGAGCTTGTGAAGTGGTTTTCCAAAGTCGTGAACAACTCTTGGCACATTCTTCTCTTGATTTACCCAGCAGTTACATTCCAGGAACACTAGATGTATCTTAAAAACTGTGAATGTACGTGTACATGGAAACGAATTAGGTTCTGGGCCTGGAAAGTTCCAAACAGGGTTTTCACCTCCGTGAATTTCTGATGGGACGGTCTGAAGTTGTGAGGGATGCCAGGGCTATCCTTTGTTGTGTGGGGGTATCCTAGACATTACAAGATGGTTAATGTCTCTGGCCTCTGCCCACTAAATTCCAGTCGAACCCTCCAGTCACTGTGATAAGTAGTCCCTCCGCTCCCCCAACTGTGAAAACAGCCTCTAAAGGGCAGTCTAGCTCCCTTTGAGAGTTAGGATTCTGCAGGTCTCCCAGTGACCTCCTAATCTTCTCACCAGCTGTTCTCACTCTCTAGAAACTTTGATCAGCCCACCTTGATTTCTTTCCCTCTCCAGCTCCCACGACATTGCTGTCCTTGGGCTTTCCTCCTCTCCTTTGCCTCATCCCTGTCCCATGTTCTGAACTGATTTCTCCTTCTCCACCTGCCCTTCTGTGTACATCTGACCTCGGTCCCTTCTTCTTTCTCCTCTAAGGTTTTTCTTTGATAAAACTTCAATGCCAGTTCCAGGCCACTAGTTCCCAAGCTGCTGTTTCTATGCTACTTAAGCCTGTTTTTTCCAGCTGCCTCCTGGACCTCCCTAAGTGAGCCCTAGGCTACATACGCCCCAAATCTAACTGGTCAGCTTTCTCTAAAACCTGTTGTTCCTCTGACGTACCTTTCCATGTTAATGGCGACATCACCCACGCACTCAGCCTAAACATGGCGGCCATCTTGATCGCTCTCACTCCTCACAATCCAGATGATCGCTGTGTTCTGTCAATTCTAAGGAATATTGGAGCCGAATATTCAGGAGCAAGTCATGCAAAGATGGGAGCAGCGCTGGTGATGAAGGTCAGTGCCCTGGAAAGGGTCACTCTGATCTCACCCTTCTGATCTTTTGTTTTATTTTAAAATTTCTTTGGATTAGCCTTATTTTCCTAGACCCTGGGCATACTGCCCTGAGCTAATTTGTTTGCCCGAATTAATTAGTAGCAGGGGGTGGCAGCCTCATTTTCACAGAAGCCTTCTCTTTGGAAGGAATGCCTTTTTATTCGAACTGTCCGATTTAGGTCCTTTGGCACTCAGTGTAAAGGGTGCCTTGACATTTCCATAAAGACATTGAAATGTTACCATCCCTGAAGAAACGGTTTCAGAATACGAAGCCTTTATCTTTTTCTTTTCCCCTGAGGAAGAAAAACATCACCAGCTTAATTATCTCTGTAAAATAACTTCCTCATTTGCTTTTCATGTTACTGGGGGAAGAAGATAATGATACAGTTTGTAAAAACTGAAAACAATTAGGGATGATTTCATGAAATTTGCTTTTGATTTTTGTCTGTAAAGAACACTCTAATTACGAGGTCAAAGATGCTCGTTAGGGTTATCTATTCGTCTTCCAAGTGATTTTTAAAAGATCTGTTAGGAGAGCAAATACACTGGAAAAGATGTCCTTTGTGACTGTTACTCCATACTGAGAAGCCAAAAGACAATTGACTCCTTATGTAGTGTATATATTATATGTATAATTTTTTTTAATTCTGAGAAAAATCACATAACCTGAAATCTACCTTCTTAACAAAATGTTCGAGAGTGCAGTACAGTGTTATTAATGATATACACATTGTCATAGAGATCTCTAGAATATTTTCATTTTGCATAGCTGAAACTCTATATCCGTTGAACAGCAACCCCCCATCTTCCCCTTCCCCCAGCCTGTGGCAACCACCATTCTGCTCTATTCCTAGGAGTTTCACTACCTCGGATAGCTCGTATAAGTGGAATCGTGAAATATTTGTCCTTCTGGAACTGGCTTATTTCACTTAGCTTATAGCCTCAAGGTTCATCCATGTGATAGCATATGACAAGATTTCCTTCTGTTTTTAAGGGCCGAATAATATTCCATCCATCGTATGTATAAACTGCATTTTCTTTATCCATTCCTCTGCTGATTGACATTTTGGTTGATTCCACCTCTTGGCCAGTTGTGAATAATACTGCAGTGAATATGGGCGTGAAACTATCTCTTCGAGATCCTGTTTTCCATTATGTTGGAGAAATCCCAGAAACGAGATTGTAATTCATATGGTAGTTCTATTTTTTAATTGGGGGGGAGGGATTCTCTATATTGTTTTCCATAGCAGCTGTACCATTTTACTAGCAGTGTACAAATGTTCCAATTTCTCTATCCCCTCACCAACACTTTTTATTTTCTGTGTGTGTGTGTGTTCGTAATGGCCGTTCTAACAGGTGTGATATGATATCTCCTTGTGGTTTTGATTTGATTTCCCTGATTAGTGACCCTGAGCATCTTTTTGTATACCTGTTGGCCATTTGTGTCATCTTCCACCTTCCACAAAAAAACAGCTCAAAATGGATTAAAGGCTTAAATGTAAGACCTGAAACTATAATACTCCTAGAAGAAGCCAAAGGAGAAAAGCTTCATAGCATTGGTCTGGGCAATGATTTCTTTTATATGACACCAAAAGCAGAGGCAACAAAAGTACAAGTAGGCACGTGGGGCTGTATCAAACTAAGAAGCTTCACAGCAAAGGAGGCAATCAACTGAATAAAAGCCAACTATGGAATGGGAGAGGATGTTTGCAATCTGCATATTTGATAAGGAGTTAATATCCAAAACTCTTGTAAGAAGAAAGATTTTCTGTTGAACCTAGATCAGGAATCAGCAAGCTTGTGCTTTAAGACACCAGAGAGTAAAGATCTGGGGCTTTGCATGCCATACGATCTCTGTGGCGACCACTCGGGCTGCCATTGTAGTGGGAACGCAGCCATAGGCGATACATAAATGGATGAGTGTGGCTGCGTCCCAATAAAACTTCATTTACAACGCCAGACCGGGATGGATTTGGCCCATGGGCCAGACTTCGCTGATCCTTCATCTAGGGCAGGGTTCTCTGTCTGGCTCTCTCAGCACTTTAGCTGGACAGCTTCTTGTTGTGCAGGGCTGTCCTATGCCACGGGGGATGTTGAAGGGCAGCCTTACACTGGGTACCAGAGGCAGCTCCTGCCCCACCACCCTGGTTGGGACCACGAAAAGTGTCTCTAAAAACACTGCCAAGTGTATTCTGGGGGCAAAATTGCTGTCAGTTGAGAAACCCTGATCTGTACAATCAAACGACTGGTAAAGAGTAATAGGAAATATTACCCTAAAATTACAAAAAGTAGGGTGAGACCAAAGAACTGAAAACCACGGCATATTCATCTCAGGTGGGTCGAGGTCTCCTCCGAGGGGCCGTTATCACTGCCTAATTTTGGAAAGCAGTTCAAAAACAACAGCGGTTGAAAAGTGCTCTGTTAATGATGCAGATATGAGCTTAACCTACTTTGGCAGTAGGCACCGAAAACAAAGCAGTTCAACCCATTAGCATGTCCTAATGGAACTTTCTGGATTTGGGGGTTGGCTATGGGTTGGAAAGCTGGGGGAAAAAACAAAACAAAACTAGTAGTTCTAGTTCCCACTCGAGCGAGGGTTTGTTTTTTCTGCTTATCTGAATTCAGAACCGACACAGGCAGGGTGATCTTTGCAAGCACTCACGTGTTTCTCATTGTTTGGACAGGGCCGGAAAAAAAAATGGCTCGGTTTCACTGCGAATTGGCACTGACACATGTTTTTTGAAAGTTAAAAACAGTCTAACATTCATGAGCGAATCTCAAAGAATGTTGTCTTCTTGTCCTTTAGAATAAACACCTGTTTTGCAAATAGAGTAAAAGCCATCTTTATTGAGAAACTGTTGGTTTCTTTTTCTCCATTGCTCTTCATCTGCTTTTAACCACCAGCATTTTTAAAGTGCGATTTAAAATGTTATCATTGAGATTATCGTAATTTTAAATTAAAAAAAAAAAATAACCCCACATTTTATCAGGAATTTCAGCGGAGCCTTTTTTAGCCGAATCTCTTCTCGACTTGAAAAGCGAAGGAAATGTGTCAACCCTTTTCTCCGTTCATAAAATTCTTGCGGTTACTAGGTACGCCTTTCCGATCGGAGGAAGGGTGGTCCCCATCCCTGAGAGGAGCCGCTACTCCGTGCTGTGAGCCCCGCTGCTCTCGTCCCCGTCTCCTGCGGCCACAGCAGATGCACTCGGTGGCTCCGGTCTCCAGGTCACCAGTGCCGTTGGACGCGAAGTCCTAACGAGCCCATCTGGTGGATCATTGGGATCACTTCCTTTATACTTGGGATCATGAGCGAGGGCGATGAGAACGGACTCCTCTGAGGAAACTCTTCCCAGAACCCACATTTCCTTATGCCCCAAGGGACTCCGCGCCTTAAACCCCGTCTGTCCGGGCCACGCCTCCACCCGATCCCCAGCTGCCTCTCTTGTAGGCTGGTGCGGCGCGGGGGGGAATTGGGACTCGTTTGACTGCAGGCCTTTTTCTCTGTCCCTCAGGTTACCACGGCCTCTACTGCGAGGAGGAATACAACGAGTGCCTCTCTGCCCCGTGCCTGAACGCAGCCACCTGCAGGGACCTCGTGAATGGCTACGAGTGCGTGTGCCTGGCCGAGTACAAAGGTGAGCACCGACCACTTGGCCTTGTGGTGCCTGACCTCATGCCTTTCTCAACTCAGATGCGCCAGCCTCTAACTAGAGCATTACCTCCTTCAGAATCCGCACAGAATGCTGGAGGCGGGGTGGTTCATGGGGCCGAAGAGGCCCGTTTGCAAGTCCGGGGATTCCTCCCGATGGACGGAAGCATTTCTCTCTGGCCCTTTCCTTCTTCCCGCACCCTCTCTGTCTTCTCTGCCGAATGTGTGAAGAAGCTGATGATAAAAAGTGGGGGGCGGCGCACTGTCAGACACGGGCCTGAGGACGTGGCGGGGGGAAGCGTGGGGAGGTGAGCCGGGTGGACGTGGGACGCCGTGCTTTTCACCGGAGGGCCCAGGTGGGATCTCACGTGTTGGCAACAAAGCTAATTCTCGTTCAGTGAGTCAGCTGTAAGGGAAGCGTGAGCTCATTGGAGTGGATGCGTGTCACAGTCACTCTGGAAAAACAGCCGGCATCGACAGTGTTTATAATGTGCGGGTCTTGTTCTCAGCCCTCATGTGCATGGACTCACAGAGCCCTCACGATAGCCCTGGGAGGTGGCAGTGGTGTCCCTCAGAAGCCCAGCCAGCTTGTCCCCAGAGCCCTTTCTTCTCACTCCCCAGCGGGCTCAGTGGTGTGGCTCCGTTCAAGCCCAGCTCCCCTCAGTCGGCACCACGCCAGGACATCCGTGTTTATCAGCTCCCGCACGCGTTTCTCTGAGCCACGACTTCAGGGCTCGGTCTGGATTTTTGTAATGCCTTTGCGGGCTCTATTTATAGCCGCTTCATCTAACCTCTTGCTCCCACCACGGCTTACTTGACTCCATCCATCTGCCGGGTGCCCTTCCTTCTCATTGCACAGACCCGCCTTTATCGAGCCATCTTTTTGGTGAGCCTGAAGGGTTTGTAGGCCACACGGATGAACTAGATCTCGTGTCTGGCGGGAAGGGATGAGGCTGGGCCAAGCGGTCGCTCTGTGTTCAGCGGATCTGAGGCTGCTTTCTGAGTGTGATGCTAGAACCATCTGGAACCAAAGCTCTCCACTCCCCAAGGGCGGGTGTGCTGGCTTCATGCACGTGGATTTCATTTCCAGGGTTTTCAGAGTGTTGAGAAACAGGGAGTCCACTCAGTGCTGGAAAGAATAAAGGAGCAGATGAATCGGGAGACCTGAGCAGCTCATCCTCATTGTGGCCCTGGCTTCCTGCTGAGCCTGGATTAATCCCTTCGAGTGTTACTGTGTCTGGATAAAGTAAGGACAGTGATGCCTACTGACCTTTTGAGGTTCTTTGGTACAGAATTAGTAGTGGATGTGCTTCAAAAAGTAAAAATCCCAACATTCTTCGGTCCCCGATGTAGTTTTGTCCTATCTTTGAGGCATTGATTGTGCGATCATGACTGAGCAGCAAAAACTAGTTACACACGCGGAACCCCAGATACACAGACTGTTCATCCTTCCATATATGCTCTAAACTCCACCCCTTCTTCTTTTTTTTAAGTTTATTTCTTTATTTTTGAGAGGGAGAGAGCACAAGTAGGGCAGAGACAGAGGGAGACAGAGAATCCCTAGCAGGCTCTGCACTGTTAGCCCAGAGCCTGAGGCAGGGCTCAATCTCACAAACTCCAAGATCAAGCTGAGCTGGTATCGAGAGTCGGACGCTCAACCGACTGAGCCACCCCGGTGCCCCTAAATTCCACCCCTCCTGTCTTTCTGGGACGCCCCTCCATCGGTCACCGACTCTCTGCTAGAGATGACCCAAGAAGGAAGACGACCTTGGAGGTACCCCAAACACATCCAAGGATTTAGATTTCTCAAGAAAAGGATGCAGGTGGTGGGAACTTTGCACACGACAAGGTTAGAAGTTAGGGTTCTGGGGAGGACTGAATCAATGGCCAGCTGAGCTCAAAGGCTCCCCGGTTTCCGAGGAGGAAATATATGCTGTGTATGACCTCCATGTGACCTCATGACATGGAGGGCTCCACCGACCCCAGGGAGGCCGGCTGCCCTCTACAACTGCAGTCGGGCTGAGCTGGTCCTGTGTTTGCTGAGCGGCTGAGGGAGAATGGTCTCCATTCGTCCCTAGAGAGCCTTGAAAACCCCGAACTGAGAGGCCTCTGCCCTGCGCCTGCAGTAGACGGGGCCCCGTTGGCCGGCCTGTCCCAACACTGCAGGGAAGTCTCCAGGGGCATCTGTCTCTGCCCGACGTCTCCTCCCTTCTTCCTCCTGACCGGGACGAGGAGTCAGGCCCAGCCCCTCAAAAAGGGAAGATAATCCAGGAAATAAAAATGAAATCGCCACAGCAGCCAGCAGCTCTGACCACTCAGGAGAGGAAGTGAGAAAAGTGCTGGGTGCCACTGAGACTTGAATCCGGATCCGGAAAACCGAGAGGAGGAACTCTTTCACGGTAGAAGTGAAAACCTGAGGAAAAGGAAATCGTGACCGACCAGAGAGGACCTGTGGAGAGACCCCGCAGGCGACGTGTTTCCGTCAGAATGGCCGACACTCCAGAAGAATAAGGAACGCGAGGGCATGAAACCAGAGTCAGTGCATTGGTAGAAGCAGAAGCCCATGACCAGGGGAAAACTGAAGTCTTCACGTAGGGTGAGTGGGCTTCCAGAGGCCCAGAGGGCTTCATGAAGGAGGTGGTACGCAATTGGAGATTCCCTGGTAACATTTCCAAATCCGAGGAGGAAGAGAATATTGTTTTTACAAAAGTCTTCGCAGGGAGGACGGGTGACGTACAAAGGAAAGGGAAGCAAGCCCACCCTGGCCTGCCCTTCTCTGTAATGAAACCAGGCAGTCCCGCAGCAGTGTTTCAGGCTGCTCAGTGGAAGGGACTGTCCATTACAGGATCCTTGACATTCGAGGGCAAAAGAAAGACATTTTGCACATTTAAGGATACGGAGAACATAACGCCATGTGCCCTTTCTAAGAAAATTATTTTATTTTATCCTATCCATCTATCTATCATTTTGGGAGAGAGTGAAGAAAGGGCAGAGGGAGAGAGAGAACCTTAAGCAGGCTTCACGCTCTGCGGGGCTCGATCCCATGACCCTGGGATCAATGACCTGAGCCAATATCAAGAGTCAATGGACTGAGCCCCCCAGGTGCCCCAAGAAAATTATTCTAGAAAGTATTCTCACTGAACCAGGACTAAATCAGAACACATATAACTGGATAGGAGGAGCTGGAGAGGAAGCAGGAGGACGCAGAGGGTTGAACAGACTCCTTTAAATGCAGGGGTAAACCCGAGCAGAGGCTCAGAAAGTGCCTGTGGCCGGTGATTTAATGGTGAAGAGAAGTCTTTTGGGAAAAAATATGTATAGCTGCTTTACTAATGAGTTCTGCATGAAGAATCACCACAAAGTAGTGGCTTGAAATGACATCCTTTAAGTATCCAATGCTTCCGTTGGTCCAGGTACGTTTTAGTGGATGGGAATTAAGGTGTTGGCTGGACTCAGTTCTCACTGGAAGCTGGAATAGGGAAGGGTCAGCCTCCCGATTCCCTCAGGTCGTCGGCAGAATTCATATCCTTGTGGCTGTAGAATTCATGACAGCTTGCTCCCCGAAAGCTAGCAGTGAGAGAGAGATGAAAGAGAGCTTGTGCTGTTTCCTGCCTTCGACTTCAGGAGCGGAGGCCCAGACCCTCTTTAAATAATAATCATAATAATCTCCCCTGATTAGGTCAGGCCCACTTAGGATCAACACAAAGTTTAGGAACCTTAACTGCATCTTTGAAATCTCTTAAGTTTTTCCAGATGCTGTTGGTTTGAAGCTCACACACAGCAGAAGAGTACAACTCATTGGGGGTCACCTTAGCCTGTGTCCATTATACCCATTCTTAAAGAAAAATTTAAATGACCACATTCAAGTTTCATATAATTTTAACTAAATTCATGAGTTGAAGGGGATGAAGATGGGAGGGACTGGAAGGCACGCGTGTGTGTTAAAGATCTCTTCCCAGCGGGAAGGGAAAGCGATCATCTAACTTGAGTAGATTTGTAGAGACCTTTAGGTTTGGATTTAAGTGAGACCCCTGAAGGCAAAGCCTAGCAACATAAATGGTAGCACTTCTTTTTTAAATTTTCTTAATGTTTATTTATTTTTGAGAGAGAGTGGAAGAGCGTGAGCAGGGGAGGGGCAGAGAGAGAGGGAGACACAGAATCCAAAGCAGGCTCCAGGCTCTGCTCTCAGTACAGAGCCTAACACGGGGCTTGAACCCACAAACGGTGAGATTATGACCTGAGCTGAAGTCGGACGCTTAACCGACTGAGCCCCCCAGGCGCCCCTAAATGGTAGAACTTCTAAAGTAATGGGGAGGGGTGGTAGGAGGAACTTAAAGAGAGGTGGAAGGGGTAAAGTCCTGCCCTCTGATCCAGAGGGAAAGTGAGTCACGAGGTCCTGTGCCTTTCTCGCCTTGGGGGTGGACATCTGTCCCTCTTCGGAAGCATTTCTTGGAGCATAGATTTACATACAGGGATGTGTGCATGAATTCAGAGAACTACCAGATGCGTGAGCAGCGAGTCCTAACCAGTACTTACTTCGGGAGTTAGATCCTGACACGGTGGTGTGTTGGGGGAGGGTTGGGACTTTAACTTCCTGTTTCACACATACATTTTTACAAGTGGTAATTTTTTACTGTTTTAGGTTAAAACCCAGCTTAAATAAATTAATACAACTGCCTAAAAAGAATGAGTATAATGGGAGCTCAGGCAAGTATAGCTAAAGAACATTTTGATAAAAGAAAGCAATGAGGGGGAACTTCTGCCAGATGTTTTATTATCGTTTATTTATTATTCCTATATTCACACATTACGGGTACAAGAACGGACAGCCAACCAAAACTGAATAATGGCCCAGAAACCATTGTCTAGAATAACGTATGGCTCTTCAAGAATTGCTATGAATGGGAAAGATTTTTCTTTTTTTCATAAATGGTGCAGGAGAAATTGGGCTGCTACACAGAAAAAAAAGAAGTGTTTTTAAACTTCTTCATAAAATTCCATGTGAATTGGAAGAAAACACTTCCACTGACTTTGTGTCCTCCGCTTCCTTCCCCTTCTTCCTCTTTATTTCACAACCAAGTTTCCCTAGAATTGCTGTAGGGAACACCTCCATTTGTATACTTTTTATTCTTTTCTTCACCCTCTTCAGTTTGGACCTTGTCCACACCACCCTGCAGTGACCCAACAGAGAGCTTTTCGGTGACATCCCGAAGCCCACCTTCCAGCTTCCGACTCCTGGATCCTGCTGCTTTGCCCCACTGACCACTGAGCCCCTTTTGGAACTCACTCTGCATTAGCTTCCTTCTGGAGCTCCGTTCTTGTGTCCTGACTCTCCTCTCCCTGCCCTCACCGAATCCTTGTCCTTGGGGTGCCATGAATGCCGTTGGTCCCCACCGTTTCCTTCTCGTCTCCTTTCTCTGTCCCCTCCTCCTTGCCCTCATCCAGTTCTGCTTCTACTGACTGCAGTGTCGGTCTCCGATCCATGAGATCTCCCTCCTTGAGCTCTCCCAACCTGTCTCTGTATTCCCTGTGACGATGATGGTCAGCCTTGTAGAAATTCCCTCTTTCTTTTTTTTAAGTTTATTTATTTATTTTGAAAGAGACAGAGAAGAGAGCACCAGCAGGGGAGGGGCAGAGAGAGGATAAGAGAGAGAACCCCAAGCAGGCTCCATCCTGTCAACACAGAGCCTGACGTGGGGCTTAAAGTCACCAACCTTGAGATCATGACTTGAGCCAAAGTCAAGAGTCAGACGCTTAACCGACTGAACCACCAGGTGCCCGGAAATACTAAATCATAATCTCCTGGATTCAAGGCTATGGCTACAGAGGTGGTTCTTCTTTTTTTTTAATTCTCTGCAGCTCTTGATGTAGAGACTTGCACAAAGGCTCAATAGCCATCTTTACCTGAATTAAAATTGCTGCTTAACATGCTAATTAAATAAAGAAACCTGTTGGGGGGCAGTTCCGGCGAGTCTAGGGGTCCCCGAAAGATGGACGGTCAGGTTAAAGGAAATGAGAGAGCCAGGAGAGAGATGGAGTCTGATGACCAAGCAGGCAGCCCTGGCAATTCTGGCGTTTCCGCCCTGCTGGTCTGTGTCTTTATTTAAAAGGTAGTTGATCTGTTTAACAATAATCCATTTTTACCAGCAAGGTGGCAACCTCCTTAATCCTGAATGTTGGTTTCAGGATAATTAACATATAAATTTAGGGTGAGGGGAGAGAACAGGTGTTTCCATCAAAGCCTCGTGCTCCAGGTCCTTCCCCTTTATCTAAATGCCATTAAACAAAAGAACATTACATTCCTTGGGGCCAAGGAGAGTAGCTCAAGAAATCCAAGCCTGAAAAAGTATTTAGAAGGAGGTAAGACTAGGCGTCATCTTGGCCGCAGGAATTTTGCTTCAACCTTTTCCACACAGGGAGGGGTCTCAACTTGTGAGCCCACAACGGCTCCCAGCAGAAACCAACATGAACATTTTCCTAGAAAATGTCTGCCGTGGATCGCTAAACTGTGAGAAGCAAAATGCATGGAGGGACTCGGAGGAACCTCCCTTCAGACATACTGAAATGCTCGTCCCCATCCAGAACGAGCTCAGAGCTAGTTCCTGACTAGACTTGGAAGACTTCGCTAGTGCCTTGCTGGCGCCACAGCTTCTGTTGTCAAAAAAGTCAAGTCACCCCATTTGCTGTCGATTTTTATTTTTTGCAGAACAAACTCAATGCTCGACAATATACTCATTTGAAATTTGGGGTGGCCAGAGTTAGAGAGAAAATGTTTCAGTTTTTAATTAGGAAAACGACACGACAATAATAAAATTTCGGAAAAAAAGAAAATTCAAAATTGCTCCTGGCTTTACAACAGAACACAGGAGCAGTGATTATCGCTCTCGTTCCCATCCTTGTTAAATATTCATGTGTTTACAGGTACGACTGGGGACATCTGCGATTCTGTATCATTCTGCTCATACCTTCCTTTGTGGTATGTTTGATTTAGATATTGCCAGGAAGTCTTACTAGTTCTATTTTAAATGGCTATATAATATTCCCAGAGGGGAATATTTACCCATTCTCCTGTTGCATCTGATGTAGGGCTGTGATAAATAATTCTGAAATGAATATCTTAATTCATAAAATTTTTTATACTTTGTGAATTTTGGGTGTGGAGGGGGTGAGAATTGGGTTTCAGAAACGAAATCACTGGATGATGGGTGCGATCACATTGTACCTGATCGTTTGTTTTAAAAGTCTCCAGAAATTTATAATTGAAAAGTTGAGAACTCTTTCTTTGTCTGCCAGAGTTATTTTTCCCGTGAAACCAGCGAACAAGAATTTCTGGATATTTTGTGTATGTAGCTTTTCTCGAGTAGTGGGATAGATACACAAATGGATAAGTCAGGTTCCTTCCGCTTTTAGGGTATTACTTAGCCAGAGGATCAGACGGAGACTGGCAGGCGCAAGGAATAGTGAGGCCAAGGTCAAGATGTCAGTTGTAATTTCTGAAAGAGTTTAAAAACGGTTGGGTTCTGTGATGGTTGAAACACTGAAAAAAAATTTCGTGGAGGAAATAAGTTTGAATAAAATATGATGATGTCTTAAAAGGAATATTAAGTTCAGAGAACACGTAGAGTAAATTTTCTTTACCTGGCTTAATTTTCCTGGAGATAAAATAGTGACTTTCAGTTTTCAAAATATTAATCGTGACTAAATTGTGATGGCAACAAAGAATTATAATTGGCGCGCTCCTCTTTGAATATGTGCTCATTTTAGTTCTAAAATTAACTTCTATACGGAGCCCTGTTGGAAGAGAGATCTTTTCAGAAACATTGCCTCTCTATCCCTTAATATGAAAAGTATGAATTTTTATTAGTTTTGACTGAATTACAGTTTATTTTTGCTTGAGACTAAACATCAGTTTCGTAAGAGTGCGTGCTACATCCTTTGCCAATGGGTGATGCATTAAGTCGCTCCACAGACTTAATTTGAAGTGTGGACCTGGTTTTCCCTGACAAAATAGGGTGTTTTTGAGGCAGATTTGGAATGACTTCTCACTCCTCTGGCAGTCTTTACCTGTGTGTCAGCCAAAGTACACTGACCGTCGCCTCCCCCGACAGGACAGGATTCTGGTGATACGTCCAGAATTTCTTCCACACATTAAATTATGGCGTCTGCTCTGCAGGACCTCAGAGGTCTGTGGGGGAAATCAGGAGCACAGATAAGTCACGCTCTAACCCAGTAAACTCTCTAACCGTGCGAGTCTCAGCACGCTCTCAACGCGCAATGGTGGAGAAATGGCGCTCTGTCTCGCGAGAGTCAGGTTCAGCTTTCCAGAGAAAGGGCTTTGAGTTAGACTTGGACAGGTAGAATGTGCCAGTGACGACCAACCCCGGGCAGAAGTGAAGGAAGGCGTTCTTGTCAGAGGGAACAGACGCCCAGCATTCAGTGTGCCGCCAGGGCTCGGGGCCCCTGGGGAAGGCAGCAAGATGGGCCCCAGGGGCCCTGAGGAGGAGGGTTGGAGTGGAGCCACCTTGGCACATCAGTGGCGTTCGTGACTGTCTGTTCTCTGTATTCAAGGTTTCTAGCTGGTGGTTGTTCAGCTCTTATCGACAAGCCGAGCAGTATGAGAAGTATTTTTTATATTAGGATTAGCAAGCCTTAGAGTACAGAAATATGAGTAACCAAGCACCCGCTGGGGACTTTTAAGACCATCTTGCTTTAGAGACATCGTGTTTTTGTGAAGATAAGCTTTTGTCCGATCTTGCTGCCAGAAAGCTCTCCGTGGATCTCAAGTGACCCAGTATCTTTTGAAAAAGAGAAGTAAGGGAAAAAAATTATTGCCAAAAAGAAAAAAGACATCCAAAAGATGAAAATTGCTGTTATCCTGGGTGTTTTCATCATATGCGTCTCATCGAAGTCCTTTGAGCGCAAGGTGTTTAAATATTCAGCTTCGAATTTGGTTTTCAGCCTCATTTGAAAAATGTGGTACTCTGTGTGTTAATATATTCATTGTGTCGCTATTACACAGGCTTGATTGGCTAATGTGTTCCTGGAAACCCAGTAAAGATCCTCTTTGATTGCCCTTACTCGAGATCCAATGAACATCTTTTTAGATTCCAGACCTCTCTGAACTTTAGTTATGGCTATACTTCCCCATTACGTTTGAAAGCCTTTTTTGTCACCTGGTTTCCATTGATCAGCCCCATGGGAACTTGAAAATATGTGAATCTTTGTTTTCTGATAAACACTTTGAAGCAAAAGAGACCGTTTTGTATTTTATTCTTTTGGTTGAGTCCGTGCTACTTGGGAATCAGTGGGAAACCAGAGATAGAAACTTCTGGGTGAAAAGGCCACACACACCCAAGTGAGGAAGAATTACCAGTTTTATCCATGTCTTTACATTAGTTTGATTTTGTATATTACTACGGAGCCTGGGTTGGTTAAGGACAGTGAAAGTCAGGAGGCTCATTCTTGTCGTTGGAGACAGGGAGGGAGCTAGGATAGGACTTAGGGGAGCTGCGTCCCACCAGGCAATGGGATCGAGGTGGTGGTTACAGGGAGAAAAGCCAGGCAATGATCTGAAAGGCTCTTTAAGAAAATATCTGGCAGAATATTATTCATGGGTTGGATATGAGGCGCAAAGGATAAAATGGAATGAAAACCCATCCATTCTAAATGCTTTGCCAGGCTCCAATAAGTTATTAGTAGGAATACAGATAGGCAGTTCTGTTTCTATTTTCTCTTACGCTTTTTTCCTCTTTTTGAGCCCAACTTCATAAGACAATGAAAAACAAATTGATAGACCCAAAACCCAATGAGAATAATTTCAGTGACTAAATCGTGAGTCATTGGGCGTGGCGGTCCTTTGCACAACAATGAGCTAAGTAATGAAGTGGAGAGCAAATTAAGTAAATACGGTTCAGTTACTATGAGCTTTATGCTTATTTTTCATGAGGCCGTCAGGAAGGGTGAACGTACCATTGTGTACATTCTTCCCCGGAATATAATGTAATCTGTCTTCTCCACCAAAGGGCAGGGAATGAGAGAGAGAGGGAGAGATCAACCCATTCAGCCGTCTTGGCATTTCCGTTGAAACAACAGCAAAAAAAAAATCTCACCTTTTAAATAGTGTTGGATTTTTCAAGTTTTTAAATTAAATTATGAAATAATAAGTAGTCATTGAAAAAAAATTCCAACAATATACAACTCCCTGATGTGAAAGCCAAAAAGAGTTGAGTCCTTCCCTCCAACTTTTGCATACATATATGCATACATAGGCTTTTTTTGCACCCATGGGAAATGACTTTTGCTATAAAGACTTTTTAAGTGCCTACTTTTCGTGAAACGGGCTCCATAGAATTTTGTACATTTCCATGGCCAGCCTGAGCTCACTCTCAGCAAACTACTTAGCAAGTACAGACAGATTCATCGCTGGTGGTTTCAAATCCCAGCTGCCTCCCTGACCAGCCTCATGACCTTGCGTTCTTTCCTCAGTTTCTCCATCTGCAAAATGGGAGAATAAGGCTATTTGTCTCTAAGTGAAGATCAAATTAGACGCAAAGGCCACTGTGAGGGTCTGGGACATGGTTTGTGTGCAACACGTGTTAACTTTGATACGCGGTGATCCGATTTGGTCTTTTGAATGAAAGCTAAGTACCGAGTGGCTCGCTCTCAGTCCTGCAGTTTCCCCAGAGTAGAGCCAGTGCTCGTGTCAATATCTGACTCTCCGTCTTTATCTTCAGGATGCTGCGTATCAATGGGATCGACACCTTAGAAAGGACACTGCGCTATTTTCTGTTCCTTTTAGAGACTTAAAAACATGTCACTGATAAATTTTTTCTTTCAGGGTTTTATCTTTCTGTTCACCAGCCTTTGGGACTTGTGGTCAGATAAATAGATACAGATAAATGACTGTGGTAGGACCTCAAAGCAGAGAATGAATTTGCCGTGTTCCCATAAGGCGTGGTCCCACGATAAAGTAGCCAAGAGTAGGCCCGTGCGGGCATGCGCACACACACACTTGCACCTCTGGGAACCTGTCTTCACATAGTTCCAGGCTGTTCAGGCACTTTGCTTTCCACAGCCATGGGGGCTGGAGGTTGCCTTCCCAAGTTACCCCTTCTGTGTCTGTTTCTCCGCAGGAGTCCACTGCGAGTCTTACAAGGACCCCTGCGCTAACGTCAGCTGTCTGAACGGAGGCACCTGTGACAGCGAGGGCCTGAATGGCACGTGTGTCTGCGCACCAGGGTTTACAGGCAAGTGGTCTGGGAGCTGAGGTTTCAAATTCGCCACCAAATCCTAAATCCCTAAGATCGCAGCTGCGAAAAACAAAAACTCGGAAATCCCTGTGCACACATTCTTGTAAAAATACGAACACCACTGCAAAATGGAACTAGGCAGTGCTTGGATGGAAATCTACTTGAAAACAATTGACCGTGTTGTGCCTAATGAGGCTCTTCAGGATTCAGCATTCGCTACAGAGACTTGCTGAGACGGCCATCGCTAAGCATTTCTAGGGCTGCAGCTTTGAAACCTGAGAAGCAAGCCTTGACAGCCACGCCTGAGAAAGCGGAAGGGTTCGCAGAAGGAGGGGAAAGGAAGAATCACTTTGTCTTTTACAGAAATTGCATTCGGCCCCCAAATTTATTTTTCCTGAAAGATACACCAGCTTGGGGATTTTGAAACGTGAAGGGAGGTAGTGGTGGCGGTGGTGGGCAAGGAGGGGGAAATACTCCAGCTTCGAAGGTGATCGTTGGTGAAGGTACAGATGCTGTCAGTGTGGGAGCAGGGAGAGAAAACGGCCAAGAGCAAAGCAGGTTGGGAGGTCACGGGGCAGGGCCGGGTGCAAGAGTGGGAAGCGTCACTTCTAGAGTAGGGAGTCTTAAAGTCACCTCCTGCCCCACGGGCTTCAGGGGGCTTTCGAGTCCCTGAAATTGGATGTGAAACATTGTGAGCATGTGTAGATGTTGAGAGAAGGCTTGCGGATTCTATCAGATTCTCGAAAGGAACTGTGAACCCCCGGGGTAGAAAAGGTTCCTTCCTTTGCTTGTCTGTCAGAACCCAAGAGTCCTGCTGTGTAGAGTGTAGGGCACGTCTATGTTTTCAGAGCTTGCCCACCCAACAGAAACATCGGGGTCACTCGGGTTTGCACGTTGGGAAAGGGTGACCTATAAGGCTCCCGTAGAAGAAGGTGGGTACTTAGGAAAGCACGCGTTCTCGTTGGCTGGAGAGCGCCTTGTCATGCTCCCCTCTCCCCCCCTGAGCCACTGTGGCCACCTCCCCAACCCCCTGGAGGATTTCACAGACCACGGGCGGGCTCCCATTCCATCCCTGGGGAGCCTCTTTTGTGCTTCTGGGGAAGATGCCAGCAGTCAAGATGCGGGAGAAGCAACTTCTGATCTTTCTTCTATTTATCTGTGTCACATCCTGTGTTTTCCTTTTGGGTTTTCCTGGGACTGAGAAGTGGGCTCCTTCCAGAAAATGATTCGCAGATGGTTTTGTTTTGCTGACTGGTTTATAAACACACACAGACATTTATGCTCATCAATGGATGCAAAAATAATATTGGGGAAGCATCCTGGGTTTTTTCCCAGACGTTTTTATCTCGCAAATAATAAAAAGCATGGAGGAAAGATTAGAGAATACAGGACTATAGGAAAAAACACTTAACACTGCCCTGCTTGAAGATAACCAGTGTTAATATCTTAATACATATATCCATGGATTTCCTGAAGGTCTGTGCCTATAACATATAGCGTCTAGTGTATATGCATACGTATTTGAGTGTAAAAGGAATCATATTGTTCATACTATATTGTAACCTACTTCTCACTTATAAATGTAAGTCTTAAATGTGTTTCCACCTGAAGAAATATCTTTCTGTTTTATCACTTCTAATGGCTGCCTATAGGGCATTATATATATATATATATATATATATATAAAATGTTGGCTGGAGATAGGTAGATATAGATATAGATAGATATAGATATATCCCATTATATAAAATGTTGCTTCTTTCTAACTCATCACCAATTCAGCTCTTGGGGAGTTGAGTACTTCTCTATTATAAACAGCATTGCAATGAGTATCCGTGTACGTAGATCTTTGTGTACTTGTCTGATTAGTTCTTGGAGCTAATGGGGCTACCATTTCCCAGGTATGGAGTCCCAGGGCCCAGGAGAGTATGGACATATTTCCATATTGCTCTTCAGAAAAAACATCATACCAAATTCATTCCTACCAAGAGTATACAGGAGTATCTGTTTTCTTGTCTTTACTCAAATACTGAGAATTGTCATTCTGGTGGCTGCAAATGCCATTTAAGTGTTGTCTTAATTTTCAGGTCTTTGATTCATAGTGAAATTGAATACCATTTAGTACCTTTAAATGATCATTTGTGTTTCTTTTATAAACTCCCTATTCTTAGCCTTTCTTTGCTTTCTTACCAGATGATTTCTGTAAATCCTCCTTCCTCCCTTCCTCCCTCCCTCCTTCTTTCCTTTTTCTTTCTTTTACTTTGAGTTTTTATTTTAATTCCAGTTAGTTAACATTTATGCTAATCTTCATTCTTAATTTGAAATAGCCCTTTATAATAAGTACATGACATTTTATATTCCACAGGTTGCAAATATTTTTCTACTACCGTTTGCCTTTTAAATGTATAAAAAGTGTTTTGTTTTCATACATATTTTATTTTTATATCATTAAATCTTGGTATTTCCCTCTGCTTTCTTTTCTCCTGTACTTTCATGTTAGAAAGACCCACCCATCATGATTTTGTAAACATTCCTGTATATTATCCTCATAACGTACGAGTGAATTTTGTGCATGCAAATCTTTAATCCATTTGAAATCTATCTTGGGATCTTACGGGAGACAAAAATGCAATCTTTCCTCCAGAAAATGGAGCAAGTCTCCAACTGCCTACTCAGCACTCGCTCTTGGGTATCTCTCAAAGACACCTTGAGCTTCTAGATTTTCTTCTCCTTTCCTTCTTTAAATGTTGTCTACCTCATTAAATGGTATTGCCAGAAACCAGGGAATCCTTTGTACCCTCGTCCTCCTCTCTCTTTCCACTACAGAATCCTAGAGCCTCCTAGATCTCACTGCCTGAGCCGACACCAGGCTGCCTTCACCTCCTGCCCACACTAGTGCAGCCCCACTAACTGGTCTCCCCATGCCCCTTCGCCGTCATCCCTAACACATTCTCCACACTGTGGAGATCTTACGAAATGAAAATCTAATCCCTTTGCTTCCTACTTAACCATTGCTTATTGGCATTTCATTGTTTTTAAGAAAAAGATCGAAACTCTTAGCGTGATTGTCAAGACGCTGGCGGTCTGGCACCATCCAACACTTCCAGCCCTGACCTTGTCAATTCCTGAACACCCCGCGTCAGGATCTTCTCCACAGTGTCCTTCCCTCCATCTCCTGCCTCCTGGTCTCCTCTGCTCCCCCACCCGACCCCTCGGATTTCTTCACAGTACTCACCCCGGTCACAGGGAGCAGTAGGACTCTTCCGTGAAGCAGGCTCAAACATCACTCTAATTGGTCTTTGAAAACAACAAATGTCTATTTCTGTTCAGCCCTGTTAATTGTTCTGGCTGCGGAGGACCACAGAATGGTTCCCAAAGTCGTCTGGAGAGCTGTGCTGTTACTGTGTTTTACAGAACACTGGTCCCATGAGGTGCCTCTTGGAAAAAGCATCTGTGGCCAGATAAATCTGGGACATGGTACATGCGATGTGGAGATTCATAAACGGTGTCTGGGAACTACAGGCTCTAAGAAGTCTTACAGTACAGAATCTTACTTGTCTTTGTTTATTTTCCAGTTTTTTTTTATCATAGAGCCTTCTCTCCCCCTTATAAAGAACCTATTCTGAGAATTAGCATGCCATGGAAGAGTCTGGTAAAATATTAACGACCACCACGTCAGGAACAATGCTGCCTGTGTGCTTTGACTTGCTACCTCGGAACCAAATACTCTTTCATTCTACCAGATATTTAGCAAAACTTCCTCTTGGCCAACTATTAAGTGCTCAAAAGCTCCCTGAGCGACTGAGTGCAGTGAATTAGGCCAATCGTTGTTGTATAATTAGACACACAATGCAATGTCACACTTACCTGATGGGGTTGGTTGGCAGTTCGGGTTTATTTTGCTCTTCTCTCTCTAGGTTGTTTGGGTGGGACCGTGGATTATTGATGCGAGGCCCCTCCTCATTTCTAATGTATATATTTAGCACCATAAATTCTCCCTCCAACAGTTCTTTGGGTGTGCCCCACAAATTTTATGTCCTATTTCATTGTCATTTAATTTGGTTTAGGTTCCTTTAGATTTTCTCTGTGATCCATGGAGCTTTTGTAAGTCTGTTAAGTAATTGGGGCTTTTCTTTCCATGCACTCTTGGACACTTCTGGGCTGCTGCGTCCGGTCTGGAGTATATGAAGCTGAAAGAAAACTCGGAGCTCACTGCCATGTTGTTCCTTGGGTCCCCAGTTTCCCAGCCTTTCTGTCTCCCGACCCCTCAGAGTCTTCTCATGTTTGTTTTCTGTATCATGTCAAGGGTTTTTGCTTGGACTTCACTGGAGGAGTAGGAAAAATGTTTTTGCTTCACCGTTTTGGAAAAAGTCTCATCCTGGCTGTTTTTAGGTTTTTTCCTTGATTATTGGCATTAAACTAATTGATCGTGATGTTTTTCGGTAGTCTCCACGCCCATCATGGGGCTTGAACTCATGACCCTGAGATCAGGAGCCACATGCCATACCGTCTGAGCCAGCCAGGCCCCCCCCCTTAGTATGATTTTGTTGGTATTTATCCTGCTTGGGGTTTGTTGCAATTCTCGGGTCTGTAGTTTTATAGTTTCATCAAATTTAGAAAATTTTTTAGCCATTATTCCACCAAATATTATTTTATGCCTCGCTCCTCTTTCCTGGGACTCCCATTACATCTGTTAGACTACTGAACATTGTACAACAGGTCACCAAGTCTCTGTTCAGTTTAAAATAATTTTTTTTCCTGAGATGCAGTGTGTTTAGCTTCTATTGCTGTTGTCAAGTTTACTGGTTCATTCTGCAGAGACTAATCTACTGTGAATCCATTCAGTATTGTTTTTAAGTTCAAATATTGTATTTTTCATATCTAGAAGTTGCATTTTGTTCTTTTTTATATCTTTCATTTCTATCCTCATTTCGCTCATGTTTTCCATTTCGAGCAAATCCCTTGTTTACTCGCCGTCATCTGTTATTTGTGCATCTGTGTCTTTGGACTGATGCTGCTTCTGGTTACGGGTCACGCATTCCTATTTCTTGGCACAGCTAATGGTTGTTGTGTGGATGGATGGTCTCTGAGTTAAGTTATTGAGTGATTGGGTTTATTGTGTTTCTTTTTTATGTGCTGACCTTTTTCTCTGGCAAGTAGGTAAGTTACTTGCTGGCCAGATTGATCTTTCCAAGGCTTTGTTTTAAAATTTGTTTTGGGGAGTGGGTCTGTGGTCGCCTTTTCTCTAGGGGTAGGGATGCCCCAGTGCTGAGGTGTGACCGCTCCCTCACTGAAGCCCTGCGTGCTCAGTGAAATATCTGCATTCTGACTTGTGAGACTTTGAACACTTACTTCCCAGTGCTCCGTGGGCTCCGTGGGCTCTGGGAATCATTCATCTTTCATCTTTGTTCAGCAACAAACTCAGGGGGACACAGAGTAGTTCTGATGTTCTTTTTTCCGACTGGCTCTATCTTCTTTGGAGTCTGTCCTGCAAATGGCAGCTACCTGGTCCTCCACAAACGCTGGTTCTCCTCGGTTCAGTGAGACACTATGTTCTAAATGGGCTCCAGGCAGGAAGCCAGGATGATTACGGTACTCAGCTGTTTTGTTCGCCGTCTCTCGCAGTCACAGTCCTGCACTGCCTGTTGTCTAGTATCTTAAAAGTGTTTTTCCTGCAATATGTATATTTAATCCACTTTACAGTGGGAGGCCAGAGAGGCTTCCATTATCCCTTCACAAAAGAAGTTCCAAATAATTTTTATTTATTTTACTTTATTTTTTATAAGTTTATTTATTTATTTTGAGAGAGAACAGAGACCACGCAAGCGGGGGAGAGGCAGAGAGAGAGAGAATCCCAAGCAGGCTCCATGCTGTCAAGTGCAGAGACCGATGCCGGGCTCGAACCCACAAAACCGTGAGATCATGACCTTAGCCAAAACCAAGAGTCTGATGCTTAACTGACTGAGCCACCCAGGCGCCCCCAAATAAGTTTTAATATTCATTTCATCTGGAATAAAATATCTGTGAAGCACAAGGGAGTTTTAGTTAAAGTACCCAGACCAGTGCCTGACACACAATAGTTCTATATTTAACACTAGGTACTTCACAGTAGCTCTATATTTAATACTAGGTATTATGATTATAATAATTTTCATTCATTTCATTCGGTACGGGCTGTATTAATCTTAGGGTTTATTAGTAGCAGTGACTTTTTATTTTAATTTTTTCTTTCATTTTAACTTATCTGAGTAAAGCATACAGAATTAAACAGTACATTTGTAACTTTCCATAAATACTATCGAATATGATGCCTACTGTACACAGTGCCTCATAGAAAGTAGTAGATTGAAAAGCAATTGTAAAAGACTTAAAGTTCAGACTATGATTTCCAGCTTTAGTCAAGTAGAAATTTCATTATGTATTCTCTTTACGAATGTTATTCAAGCACAACAGTGATTTAAAAGTAATTGATTTTTCCCTAACTTGAGTAAAAAGAAAAGTAAGGGAGTCAACAAAAAAGTCATCTGGCTCAAGCCCACAAAAGCATAAAGATTTATTAAGTCAACTATGAGTAAGGAAAGGGTATAGAATATACTAAGAGCTCTTCTAAAATAAACCAGCATGCATATTGCTTCATTGGAATGGTGGGGTGCTGACGCGCATGTAAAAACGTCTTACTCTGGGGAAATAGAAATGATTTACATACAAACGAATGTATATACAAAAAAGTTGCTCTCTATAATTCGTAATGAATCTTCAAATACTTTGCCTAAGGCCAGTGTCAGAAAGCATGATCGTTGTAAGGCAGAGAAGAGCGGTCACGGTTGGGAGTCTTCCTTGACTCCCAAAAACTTTCCTCGAAGGGTTCCATCATCAGAACCGCCCCACATTCCTACTGCCAGCCTGTGACATGGTGAAGGCCTCCAACTGGGAACCAGGTGGGAGATAGCTGATTCAACTAAAGTGCAGGTGTGTCAGTGTGTAAGCCAGGCCGTTAGAGTAATCTAAAGATACCTGCACGACACGTGTCCCTCCAGGGTTTGGCTGGAACACATACGCTATGGAAGTAGCTGCTGGCTATTTGGGCCCCAGATACAAACTGGAATAGAGTTTATATCATCAGCTGGTATCATTTAATCCCCCATTTGGCTCTGTCAACACTGGGGTGAAGAAATCCAGACTGGAATAGGCTTGGGATTCTCTCTGGGCCCCAGTCCTTTGGTCCTGGGTCTTAGATCTTTCATCGATATCTAAGAGTTCATTCTATCTTCCTCTGCCATTCTCTATTCCTATCCAATCCTTCCAATCTAGTGGGTCCCAAGAAGAGACAAATCTAGGGATCTTGGACTTCTCCCAACTACATTAACACCCCCTGGAGATCCAAGAATCAACACATGTACCTGGGCTAGTCTGGACCCTGGATTTGGCACTTCCCTCCCTGGTCCATAAAGCTCTGGACCCGAGCAGGAATGGGCGGACTGGACTAGCTCTAGGACTTCCCAGAATTTAGAGGATTAGAGGGCAGAGTGGAGCTTTTGAGTTTTGTCACGTGGTAAAAGCATGAAGCTGGGCTGTTTCTGCAGCTACAGCTGCAAAGGTAATAGAGCATCTTATTTCTGAGTTTGTTGCATTCAGCTTGCCAGTTGTTGTCCAATAAATACCTCAATTAAGCTTGTCTTCCTAAATGGTGGGAAAGTAGTACCAAGGTATATATTTGTCAAGGCCTTTGATGTAATCCTTTTAATTACACGTTTCCCAGCACGTTCTTGGTTATGTATCGCCTCCACTAGCCTACCATGTAATGCTGGTTGTAATCGTTTAGTCTATGCCCTTTTCCCCCCAGAGCGATTGCCCCATTAATAGAAAGACAACCTTTGAAATAGGTTAGTGAGAGGCAATCAATTTCATGTCTTTTCTATTGATGTAAATGACTATATTTGTTGCAGGAAACAAATTCACTTAGACACTCCTGAATTATAATCAACCTAGTAGGGCCTGGAAGTAGTAAATGTTTTATTCGACAGATTTTACTTATTTAAAAATAAAACCGTCAGATGCCAGGTAAGAAGCAAGTGTGAAATGAAACAGACATGAAATATATCAGTGTGAGAATCCTCCTCTGAAATGGGCTGGGAGTGACATATAGTGGATTTATAAATGTG
Source organism: Paguma larvata (assembly GCA_030068075.1). Taxonomy (NCBI): domain Eukaryota; kingdom Metazoa; phylum Chordata; class Mammalia; order Carnivora; family Viverridae; genus Paguma; species Paguma larvata. The sequence continues at coordinate 9,690,620 of CM057825.1, forward strand.
AGGTAAACCGGTAGCAAATAAGAGAGTAATATTAATTAAATGTGAGGTAAGCCCGGAAGTAATTACCCAAGTGTATGCTGAAACATTGCCTTTGAAAATGGACAAAATATTTGATTTTGCTCCTTTGCTCTACTCTATGACTGTAGCAGTGCTACGGGTTTTGTTTTGTTTTTAATTTGTTTTGTTTTTTGACCATCACTTTTTTTTAATGTTTATTTTTGAGACAGAGAGAGACAGAACATGAGCAGGGGAGGGGCAGAGAGAGTGAGGGAGACATAGAATCTGAAGCAAGCTCTAGGCTCCGAGCTCTCAGTACAGAGCCCAACACGGGGCTCGAACTCATGCGTGAGATTATGACCTGAGCTGAAGTCAGACGGCTTAATTGACTGAGCCACCCAGACACCTCTGACTATCACTTTTTATGTGTATCTAAGCAAATAGATTTACATTTCGAAAATTTCTTTTTCTCATTTCCAAACTGTAAGAGAGATTGGCTCAGTTGGAAGTATCCTCTTCCATTCATTTGATGAGATGCCTTTCAGTTTGAGACGCATATCCATTTTGTATTGACTTGTAGGATAGCTTAAAATCAGTGACGATGGCTTTGTTTGTGTAACTTGGGATAACAAGCTATTTCCTGTAAGTTGGTGTTTGGACCACCAAACATGACCACCACAGTGTCATGAGCCCATGTTCTGGTTTGTTGGCTTAAACCAAGCTTTCTCTAATGGGATCAAGGATGCCCCGAAATGTTGGGTCTAGTCAGGGTCGAGAGCTCCAGATCACATTTTTCATCATGAGGGGAAAGGCAGACTGGAATGAACGTGGCTTTCCTGGGGCCACCATTTCCCGGAGATGATTGTGTCAGAGCTAGGCTAGTACTAGACCTCGGAACTGTCTTTTCTTAGGGGGAGCTGATGCTCTTCTTATTCATTTCAATCTTTCCCAGAAACTCAGCCAGGGATTTGGAAAGTGAAGTAAATTTTCATAAATGACTCTGGCTAGGCACACAGCTGTGCCCTAGAACTTTCCAGAAAATAGTCACATGTCCAGACTCATACTCTCAAACACTTGGCTACAAAAAATAATAATAATAATAATAATCATCATCATCATCATCATCATCATCATCAACTCTGAGTTTTCAGCTTTCTGGAGTTTCAGAAAAATAAATAAGAAGAGTCAGCTGATGAAATTCAAAATAAAATAGATTTCTTAAACAAAATCAGGAACTTCAGTTCGCTTTTCCTGTAAACCTCAAAAGGTTTATTCAGACATGAGAATCAGCCTCAGTTAACTATTTGACTAAAGGAGATTCCTCTTACCAGTGCCATTTTTTTTTCTTTTTTAGTCTTGTTCAAGCAAAAGATCCCTTGTCTGGAATTTTGGGACGATTCTACACTTTATACACACAGCAAATTGGGTTCCGTTGCTGGAGACCGTGTCCCAGCTTCAGATCTCCGCTCTGCCAGAGAGGTGATAGGACGGAGTTGGGGGTGCACCCAGCTGTCCCATTGCTACTTCTCTTTCTCTCCATAGGTGAGGAGTGTGACATCGACATAAATGAATGTGACAGTAACCCCTGCCACCATGCCGGCACCTGCCTGGACCAGCCCAATGGTTATACCTGCCACTGCCCACACGGCTGGGTGGGTGCAAACTGCGAGATCCGTAAGTATTTCTACTGTTTTTAACATCGCATTTTCACTCAACACGAAGAGGAATCTGACCATGTCCAGGTGGCCTCTGTCACCCGGAACGAGCAGAGGGGCCAGAGGGCTGATGCGACTCCCAGAGGAGTACCTTTGCTCATTGCTTTCTGCTCCTCCCCGATCCTTCCCGGGTCTGAATCCAGCCTTTCTGCTGGGATGCGAATGTGTAGGTGTCATCCAGAGTTCACTGCTGCTCAGGCAGCCAAAAATGTGCCTAACTGAGAAGCATTCGAATCGTATCAGAAAATAGAGGCTTTGTGTTAAAAACATGAAAAAGCACACGGAATATAAATTCACTTTGCATTTATGTCTTCAAGTGTCTTCAAACGTATTAGGTTCCATCGGTTGCCTGGAGAACAGTCCGGTGAGGATGAGGGTAAAAGAAAATCCGAAAAAACATCCTGAGCTGCTACGAGCAAATTGTTCTCTAAAGATGAGCTCCCAGAAGTTCGAAAATATCATAATCAAAGTATCACGTATTAAAATAATGTATCCGCAGGACGCCTGGGCGGCTAAGTTGGTTAAGCATCCGACTCTTGATTTTGGCTCCGGTCATGATCTCAAGGTTGGCTCCGGTCATGATCTCAAGGTTTGTGAGTTCAAGCCCTGCGTTGGGATCTGTGCTGACGGCGTGGAACCTGCTTGGGATTCTCTCTCTCCTTCTCTCTCTCTCTGCCTCTCCCCTGCTCTCTCTCAAATAAAAACATGAAAAAATTTTAAAAAATAATGTATGTCTTAGGATGGAGGTGGAAATGAAAATGACATAGAATTAGGTTTTCCATTGTTTTGGAAACTGGTAAAAATTCAACCATGAAAGGCGTTTTCTTCTAATTGAAATTCATCGGGACAGTGGATCTTCCATAAAAGCTCCCCGCTGGGCTCTCTCAGCCCTCCCCTTCTTTTCTTCAGGTAGAGATAGCTCATCTACTGTGTGAGTTTGGAAGGAGGCAAATACATGTACATAGCCCCATCCGTCTGTCTGTCTGTCTGTCTCCTTCCAGGGCTGGCTGCTGTTACCTCTATTCCTCTATTTTGCATTTCAAGAATAGCTCCCCCAGGGGGTCCGGCACTGCCTCTGGCCACATGGGCCTGTCTCATTCTTCATGTGTCTGAGGTGGGGGGGGGGAAACACATTCTCCAATATCAGTTTGACCAGTAATATAATTGGGGCTCCTACTGGGTCACTCTTTGCCTTTGCTCTTGGCTGAGAGACTGAGAGGGGAAGAAGGTAGTTATTTTTAAATCTCTCCAGCTCCATCTTTCCTAAACATCCCTAGACAGCGTGGTCTTAGGACCAGCTGGCCTTGCCAAAGATGGGCAGGAAGTACTCTTGTGCTGAAGAAAGCTATAGAACGGGATGCTAATGGCTACGAGCTGGGGTAGGATATTAAGACGAGAGTAGGTATAGGATGTAAAGTCCAGTCTGGTGGGATCTTTTGGTGGAAAGCATTCCAGACTTAGGTCAGCAGGCCTTTAGGTTCTTCCCCTGGCACGACACTCATTGTGTGGCTGCATTGAATTAAGCTGAGATTCAATTTACTTCCCAGTAAAATGAGACCAGTTCTCATTCTAAAATTTGGTAATTCTGCTGGAAATGACAAATTTTGTGCCTTAGGGCAGAATAATATTTTTTATGACTTTAAATATATTTTTAAAAAGTTTACTTAATTATTTTGAGAGAGAGACAAAGAGGGAGACGGGGGCGGGGGGTGGTTTGAACCTACAAACTGCAGATCATGACCTGAGCCGAAGCCAAGAGTCGGACGCTCAACCAGCCAAGCCACCCAGGCGCCCCCTATAACTTTTAAATCTTAATTATGAAGATGAATATATAGGAAAGTATGAGATAAGAAGTCAGGAACACACAAGATGCCCTCAAGAAGCTTTACGTAAAGTCCTATAATTATAAAAAAATCTAAATTTTACTTCCTTCCAGTGATGATAATATAGGCAAAAGATACACAAGGATGGAAAATGAAAAGGGTAAAAGTTGACTTCAAATTCAAGCTGCATCATACTCCAGCTGTGTGACCCGGACAAGCAAATGTACCTCTTGGAGTCTTGTCATTCTCACTCATAAGACAGTGATGGGGAGATGCTGTGAGGACTAAAGGAGGCAAATGTGTGCAGATTTCTGCAATGCAGTAGGCGCTAAGTAAATGCTAGTTTGCTGTGCCTCATGTACCATGAACTACTCCTTGGGAGGACCAACCTTTGGCAACTCTCTTTCTGGATGATAGATGCCAAGGGCATGGGCCACACTCACGTCTTGGTCCACACCGGGGCTCCCGGTTTGCCCAGAGCAGCACTTTGGCGATCTCGTTTCTGCCTCTCCATTAGACCAAAGGCACTAAAATCAATGTCATCACGTATTAGTCTCAGCTGGATTCCAGTGTTGGATGCTTCCATCCTTGACCTGAAGGTGAGAATAAAGAATCTGTCTTTGAGGTTTTGCTGTGACCTGTAGCTGATGGCCGGTGTCTAGAGAGCAGGATCTGAATCAAATGGGATGGATCTAAGGACCAGGAGTGGAAGCAGAGCGGCCACGGAGATTTAAGAGGCTCCGGTCCTATGCAAGCCATGGGACCCATCCCTTCGAGGTCCTTTTCTAACCCTGAATATCTGTGATCTTCTCAAGGTCCAGAAGGCAAGAGGAGCGTGCCTGGATGGTGCAAGGTCGGGGTGGGGGTGGGTAGATCTCAACAAGAAAGCTCAGATGTACGCAGAGAAGGGGAGAGCCACAGCCCACGTGAGCTGCATAGCAGGGAAGCCGATGAGTTGGCAGAGGTGGTCAAGGAGCCTCCCATCAGCCTCGCTTCAGCCTCCGGAGGCCTCATCGCCTGCCTCCGTCCCTTGCTCGTTCTGCTTCAGCCGCATCATCCTGCTTTCACTTCCTTGGACAGGTCAAGTTCACTCCTGCCTTGAGGCCTTTACCCATCTGCTGCCTTATGCCTGGAGTGCTCGCCTTTCAGGTTTTAGCGCAGCTCTCTCCTTCACCACACATTGATTAACCCAGTGATGAATATTTCCTAGAAACGTGCCCCTTCCGAGTTATCTGTCCCCCAGGCAGTAATAAGGAGTAAACATTTAGCAGACCACAAAGATTTATCAGAACCACCAAGCAAACTGACCCAGAGCTATCTAAAAGGATCATTTAAATAGTTAACTGTGTTTTATACATACTCTGAAGCAAATGCAAACCCTAAGTTCTGGAAAGTACCAAAACAACCTAGTGAAATTCATCCGCCATCCATTCTCGCCACCTCGAGACTGATAACAGTTTTGGCTTTGGATTTTAATAAAAATTTAGCCTTCCTAGAATCAAGGTCTAAGAAATCATAATTCCTATAAATGTTTATGTAGTGGTGTTTTGTATCATCTGGGTAGGAACTGTGAGGTTCATACAGATAGCGTTCTAGTTAATCTTGCTGACCTGACAATCAGTTAAGTACATTGAACAGTTGAATCTCTGGCTAAACTATTAAATTCATGGTATTCTGCAGTCGACAAGTAGGCAAATAGGCAATCCTAGATTTATAATTCAACTAATAATCAATGTCCTTTTATTATCAATACTGAACACTGTACCCAGGATATAAAGATTAATAAAGCAGCCTCTGGCTTCAGGAGCACATAATCCGAGGGTGGCTCGTCATAGGTGGTGGGGTTTCTGTAGATTTTGTACAGGCAGCTCTAGGAACCCAGGGAAGAGGGGACCCTCTGGAGACCCTCCTCCCAAAATACATGGAATTTCTTAATGGTTGAAGAAACCATCACTTGGTTATGTTATATGGACAGTCCCTATCGTACAAATTGGTTGGGTTCTTTGGTTCTCATTTTTGTATAAACTAGGATATTTAAAAATTAAAGTTAACCTTCCTTCTCTTCCAGACGTCCACTTCAGTCCCCAAATGTAGCAATTATTAGCCATTTATTGTTTCTTTTTCAAGATGCATTCAATCGATATTCTAAGTCCTTATTTTCTGCCATAAAAATGGGGCTATTCTATACATAATCTTGCTCTTATGGTGAACAATATATTGGTATTTGTAATATACAGAAGGTTTATCCGCGTTGGCTTCTGCAGATCTACCTCGTTGTTTGTGCACCACGTGGCTTCCACTCTAGCCCATCAAACCATTTCTTTATATGCAGCCAGGGCTTCTGTTATTTCTTTTTTGTTTTTGTTTTTAGGTTCATTCATTTATTTGAGAGAGTAAGAGAGAGTGCAAGAGGGAAGGGGCAGAGAGAGGGAGAGACAGAATCCCAGGCAGACTCTGCACTGTCAGTGCAGAGCCCGATGTGGGGTTTGAACTCATGAACTGTGAGATCATGACCTGAGGCGAGATCAAGAGTCAGATACTTAACCAACTGAACCACGTAGGGGCCCCTTCTTTTTGTTTTCTAAACATAGATGGTCTTTTTTCTTTTTAAATTTTTTTCCAGTTCTTTATATTGTGGCAAAATACCCATAACATGAAATTAACTGTCTTAATCATTTTCAAGTGTACAGTTCACCGGCATCAAGTACATTCATACTGTTGTGGAACCCTTACTACCATCCATCACTGTAACTCTTTTCATTTTGAAAAAACCAAACTCTGTCCCCATTAAGCGCTAACTCCCTGTGACCCCTTCCCCCAGCCCCTGGAAATCACCATTCTACTTCCTTGGTTTCTTTCTTTTTTTTTAATCTCCCCTTGTCCCTCACATCCCAGCCTCTGTTAACCACCATTCTACTCTCCGTTACTATGAGTTCAGCTTTCTTCTTTTCTTTAGATACATATAGAAACCAGCTCACTCTGTATCTATCTTTCTGTATCTGACCTGTTTCAACTTAGCATAATGTCCTCAGACTCATCCACGTGGTTGCACCTGGAAGAGGCATCTTTTCAGAGTGCAAATCTGAATACTCAGACCCTTCTTCCAACCTGCTTCCAGCCCTGCCAGTGCCAAGTTCCTATTAAATTGCATTTATAGCTCAAGACCAAAGGCCACACTATGGCCCATGGGGCTGTGGAAGGGAGCCAGCCCCGGGCTCTCTCCCTCGCTCCCTTGAGCAGCCGCACTGTCGCCCTTCCAGTCTCTTGTCCTGTTCCCCATCTTCCCCCCTTCCCCGGGGTCTTTTCCTGGGACCATGTTCCCCCTGCTCTCCCTCATCTCTGGTTTTTACCTGCTTACCCGGAGAGCCCAGCTTCCTGTGGGCCTTCACCTCTAGAGCAATCCTTTAGATTGCCCAATTAGATGGAGATTTTCCTTGTCCTTTCCAGTGGCACTGTAGAGGTGGTCCTTCATTGGCTTGGCACACGTGTGTGTCTGCAGCTACTTTGGGATCATTTCTTTGGTCCCTGTACCCCTCAAAAGACTGCGGGCTCCAGGAACCAACTGTGTACTTTCCCTCACCATGGCTGGTACATAGTAGGTGCCTAATTAATGGTTGTTCAGCAAGCGGATCCTACGAAAGAGGTGAGCTATTCTTTCCATTCTTTCCTGTGCCATCCTCTTCTGAAGAGGAATGAGAGCTGTTAATCTTTTCCAATCTCGTTGACTTCTTTGCTTGTCCAAATTACTCTTAGAAATATAGAAAGCATAAGGTAATCTGAAAGCCCTTCTCTCAATTAGTCTAGCAGCAGATGGTCTCAGAATTTATCTCGCTGTCTGATGTCCACATGTCACACACTCACTCTCTTTTTAAATAATATAGGTGAACACATGAACGAGCCTGGCTACTTTCACGTAGGTAAATTAAAAAACAGATGTAGGCAACGTGTTTTAGAATGAAATTTATAAACCTAATGGCTTCTCCTTTGGTGGAGTGGAGGTGGTTGCTGATTTGATTCTCGGCCTGGCCACAGGGGGCCTGTTCGGCCTTGTGCAGCTGCCCACGTGCAGCCTCTCTCCCTGGCTGCAGGGGCTTCGTTACGATTGACATGTAAATGCAAACACACTTTGGAAAACACAAAACCGTAAACAAACCGAGTCTGAAACCTGCATGCAAACGGTCTCCCAGACCCATAAGCGAGCAGTTTGTGTGCTTGCGTCCCCGGACATGCACCTGCTGGGGCTGATGGGATTGTTTCATCGAGCATCTTCTGGTCCACAGCCCTCTCTGAGCTGCACTGTAGCTGGCCTAGTGAGTGATGCGTGCAGTGGGACCCTGGGATGTGGCAAAGCGATAGCCCATGAGGGTCTCATGACTTATGCCGGGACTGGAGGTGACGGCTTCGGCCACCTGGTGCGGATCCTCATGCTGCTTCCAGACCAAGGCTGGATTTCCTCCGATGCAGCCTGGTTCCAACCCAGTGATCATGTAAAGCAGTCACATTGACCTATCAGAAAACTTTCAGGCCGACAGTAAGGTAGGAAAAAATAGAAGAGTGGGGGTAGGTGGAGGAGGGAAGCAGAGCTTTTCAGAGGAATTTCGAGAAAGTTCTCCCAAAAGTTCAAACTGGCCCTGAATGCAGAGTTTGGGAAGGAGAACAGATGGTCAGAAGCATACACGTGTAGGCAGCTCAGGCCTGGGAGGCCGTGCTGAGCAGGTAACCCAGGGCCGTTGTCTGTCTGCAGTAGCGGCCACGGGGTCGTGTGCTTGCTGCAGATGCGTAGTTGAGACGATGTGTAAGCCCTTCACATAAAATTAGGCGTCGACTGGGAGGGCTCAGCAGGAACTTGTGTGGCCCTGACCTAGTCGATCGGAGCGGAGCCCTCTACCAAGTCGGAGTAGAAACTGTGCTGGCTGCCCTTGGCGTTGATGCTAAGTGGCTGTTACAGCGCAGTCTGAGCATTGGACTCCAGCCTACGGCTGAATTTTTCAGAGAAGTTGAAATACCTGGAAATTGAGTGAGTCACGCTTCTCTTCCAGTCAGAAGAACGAGTGTCTCTCTCTCCTGGTGTGCACCAGGTATTGCCAAATGAAATGCCTCTGATCCGGGCTTGAGGCTTCATTCTAGTTTCACAAAATACCTCTGTGATGACCGTTCACTTGCCGCGATTTCTGTCAGTCCACCTGGCTGTACGTGAGTCGGTTCGGACGGAGCCGTGAATGCGGTGCACGGTCGGTCTCGCTGCTGCACAGACCTCGTGAGCTCAGGCAGGCAGGCTCACGTGGCCAAACCGGACCTCAAGCGTCTTGGTAAAACCTCAGGGGTCCGAAGACCTGCATGTGCACACTTCATTCATCTCATCGTTCTCAAGCTCTCAGGAGCCATCGGGGTTGCGGGCGTGAGGCCCTTTTCCATTAGCATCTAGGAAGGGGGTCTGCACGCTTGGCCTTGTTTGGGTGTCTCCCTGTGCTCTTCGAAAGATTGTAACCGTTCAAGGGAAAGACTAGCTGGTTCTCGGAGTCCACGGTCTCGGAAGCTGTAGCTCAGATGAGCGTGTACGTGCCTGCAGATTGCGGACACGCCCACAGAGTTTCACCCAGCGAGAAGAGGGTGAGCCTTTCATGGGAAGACGGGCCCGTCCACACCCACCCCCGAATCCCACTTCCAGGCCCCCGTTGAAAACCATCGTCTCGAGGTGCTGGTGCTGAGTCAAGTACAGAAGACATCCCTTTCCTACATGAACTTAGCTTCTCTTTGGTCCTGTCCAGCCCTTTTTATTTTCCAAACTTCCTTTCAAATCCTGTTCTCATTTTCCAGAACATTCCACACGTGTACAGGTCTGTAAACAGGACATACTTTGCCACTCTTGACCTGTGCTGGGCACGAGATTATGTCCCATTCGTCCATTTATTTTCCTGCTCAGCCAGGTTGGTGTTTTTTGCAAGGGCACAGCGCATTGCTCAGTCGTCCTGCGCTCACAGCACGTGCCTTGGAGGACAGCGTCCTGCTTCTCCTTATCCTTTATCTCTCTTCCACCACGACCCCTGATCCTTTCTAGGACCACCCACCATGTGCCCAGCAGCGGACTTTCTTGCTTTTCTTCACATGTTTTCTAACTTATGCTCCCAATAAGCCATGTTGCTATTTTGATCCTATAAATGAAGAAACCGCGGCTCAAGGAGGTTGAGTAGATGTCGCAGCTAGGATTGAAGGCAAGGTTGGTGTGATCCCAAGGCCCGCACTTCCTTCACTGTTACACCGGAAGATAATCCCATCGATGTTTTCTTCAAGTCATTTACTGCTTATTTTTAAATATTTTTATAAAAGTAATACATTATTGGGGCGCCTGGGTGGCTCAGTCGGTTAAGTGGCCGACTTCGGCTCAGGTCATGATCTCATGGTCTGTGAGTTCGAGCCCCGCGTCGGGCTCTGCTGACAGCTCAGAGCCTGGAGCCTGCTTCGGATTCTGTGTCTCCCTCTCTCTCTGCCCTCCTCCTGCTCACGCTCTGTCTCTATGTCTCAAAAAGAAATAATTTTAAAAAATTAAAAAAAAAAGTAATACATTATTCTTTTGAAAACAGCTGAAAAAGACGGAGAAGTATAATGAAGGAAATAAAAATCACTTGTTCCCCAGTGATCTCTGTTGTTAGTGTGTTGCTGTGTGAGACAGACTCGGATCTAGACTTGAACTCACCCAGCTAGTGATGCCAATTTCCTATAAAGAGAGAGAGAGAAATGATTAAATGAGATGCTTTCAAAGAGCATTAACATAGTAGGAAGGCAACAAACGTTCATCATTACTATCACTCTGTCCTGGGCTTCTCAGTGTATAGACAGACACTTTGAGCTACGTGTGACTGTACTATATGGCTAGGTCCTGTTTGGCCAACTGCTTTTGTTCTTTTGTTAGAAAAAAACAACTCTTGGGGTGCCTAGGTGGCCCAGTCAGTTAAGCGTCCAACTCTTGATTTTAACTCAGGTCGTGTTCCCACGGTTCATGAGTTGGAGCCCCACATTGAGCTCTGCACTGGCAGTATAGAGCCTGCTTACAATTCTCTTTCTCTCTCTCTCTGCCCCTCCCATGCTCGTGCTCTCATGCTCTCTCTCTTTCTCTCTCAAAATAAGTAAATAAACTTTAATAAAAAGAACAAAACATTTTTCCATCTAAGAGTTGAGTATTTAGTTCGTTTCCTATTTTTTTACTTTTATAAGTTGTTTTGTCTACTCGTGGGATGGAGAAAGAGTGTGGGGCAGGGCCTCTAGCTACAGCTGTAACATTTTATTTCTTTAAAAAAACTCTGAAAAACAATCTAAAGCAAAAATGGTCCAATACGAACTTTATTAACTTTGAACAGTATTAACTTGGAGTAGTGAGTACATGGGGGTTGCACGTATTTAAGGAACCTTTTTCTAAACGTGTAATAATTGGTCATTTAACATTAAAAATTTTTGATACTGAAATGAATGTCCTCGTATATAGGGCTTTATGCATTTATAGGACAATTTCCCCAGCGTAAATTCTGAAAATTGGAATTTCCAGGTCAAACGATACTCCATTAAGTCTACACAAGGGTTGAGTATCAATTCACACGTCCTCATTTCTGCCCACATATCAGCTCTGGTTACCAAAAATGTGAAATAATGTTTGGAACTGATAGAGGAATTGCATTTTTAAAGAATTATGAGGCGAAACAATTTTCTATTTGTATGTCTTTGGTGGATTCCTTTTTAATTTCTTTATTTTTTAATTTTTTTTTTGAGAGAGGGAGAGAGACAGAGCATGAGTGGGGGAGGGGCAGAGAGAGAGGGAGACACAGAATCCGAAGCAGGCTCCAGGCTCTGAGCTGTCAGCACAGAGCCTGACGCGGGGCTGGAACTCACTAACTGTCAGATCATGACCTGAGGCGAAGCTGGACTCTTAACTGACTGAGCCACCCAGGCGCCCCTGATAGATTCCTTTTTATATCCTTTCCCCATTTTTCTATGGTGTATTCCTAGGTTTTCTTAATCATTTGTAAGAGGCTCTTGTGTGTTAAGGACATTAGCCCTCCATCTGTGTTACCCACAGAAACTAACTCTTCCCAGCTGGGACAGCCCTTGTGTTTTAGGTTGCCGAAGCGAGGACAGCAAAGACCTTCCTGTTCAAACGGTCACGACTCACATCCGATCCTTTGCTTATGTTCGCCCCAGACCTGCAGTGGAAGTCGGGTCACATGGCGGAGAGTCTCACCAACATGCCCCGGCACTCCCTCTACATCATCATCGGGGCCCTCTGCGTCGCCTTCATCCTGATGCTCATCATCCTCATCGTGGGCATTTGCCGCATCAGCCGCATCGAGTACCAGGGCTCGTCCCGGCCGGCCTACGAGGAGTTCTACAACTGCCGCAGCATCGACAGCGAGTTCAGCAACGCCATCGCCTCCATCCGGCACGCCAGGTGGGCCGCGTGGGGGAGGGGGAGGAGGGGCGATCCCCCGCCACCTGTGCGTTCCTGGGACCAGGGTGGCGTCGTGAACAGGAATCCACACCTGCAAAGAGGATCTCATAGACGGAAGCGCAGGTTCAAGGTGTACCCGGGACGGATAATTCGGCTGCTTTATAATTTGCTGCTAGCTTACTGTTTGCATTGAATACATTCATTCATTTAATTTGTGTTTATCTGTGCTGTAAATAGCCGATTCTTAATCACTGTGTAGGAAACATTTTTCGATGATTGCTTTTTGGAATGTCTTTAGCCGTGTTCTCCACACAGTCAGCATAGGTAGCAGTAACATTTGATTTAGCGGCTTCCTTAAGGAGTGACAAACAGCTGTCACTCTGCCGTTAGTGTACATATTCTATGAAATGGTGTCCTTCCCTGGAAGCAAGAGTCCTGGAGAGGAGGCACCACACTGGTGGTGCCGCAGAGAGAGCAGGAGTCGGGTGTCTGAAGTACGACCCTGAGTCCCAGCCACCCCGTTATTTGACTCTATTTACAGGGACCATTCGAGCCTCCACAAACAGTGTTCCCTCGACTGCAGAAAGACACGTCTCCCTTAGTGAAGGCAATCAGATTAAATTACAAAGATTAAAGGCTTGTATAAACAGATACTAACCTATTTATTTCTCCAAATCTATGATAACACTAACAAATTCAGCTAATGTAACCTTTTTTTTACTTAAAATAATTTTTTTAATTTTTATTTATTTTTGAGAGAGAGAGAGAGAGAGAGAGAGGGAGAGAGAGATTGTGAGCCAGGGAGGGGCAGAGAGAGAGGGAGACACAGTCTGAAGCAGGCCCCAGGCTCTGAGCTGTCAGCACAGAGCCCAACAGGGGGCTCGAACTCACAAACTATGAGACCAGGACCTGAGCCGAAGTCAGACATTTAACTGACCGAGCCACCCAGGTGCCCCAATATATTTTTACTTTTGCAAAGAATATTTACTATAAAACCAATAGCGACGGTGTTTGTTAAAGGAAAACTATCTTCTCTTTTCGTTGCTGGAATGATCTAAAGTGCACAATTCAGAAAGTCTGTGCTGTAGTAAAGAGTGGGCTGAGCGTGGCGTCCTCCGACTGGGGTCAGGAGAACTAGGAGCTGCGTCACCTTTGTTGGGACGTTGTGTATTGGTCTTGATCGAAAGACCAAGCTGCCTCCAAATTCCATCTGAATGGTACTGAGGCTGAGAGGTTCAGAAAGTTTGCTTTCTTCACAAGGAAATCCCCAAACCGCTTCTAAGTCAGGGCCCTACTCGCTGCTCGTCACCGAGTCCCTCCTTTAAGGGTCAGCTTGACAACACAGCCTGTCCCTGTCCGTCTTGCTTATTTGACTCATCCGCCAGCCTGTACATAAGGGGCCGTGTTTTTTCTGTCTCCAGCAGGTGCTGGCACATAGTAGACCCTCCTTCCTAAAATCTGAGGTCTGTAATCAAAGGGCGATCTCTGTCAGGTGTGGGATGCCGTGACCTGCCTGAGAGGTGACTTCATTCCAGGGCAACAGCCTCCCAGGAGTGTTTGCGGTACCCAGAAGTCATTGGATGAGAGGTAGAAGGTGTAGAAGATAGAGGAGAGGAGGCAAGCTCTTTTGTTGCTCACGAGTCTTCTCTCTTCGTTCCTGGAGGTGCTGAGTTCACCAGGAAGGAGCAGAATTGGTGGCATTATACTGGGATGTATTGGGAGACTCAAGAAATCAGGTTCCCTCCACCCCCAGAGGGACCTCTAGCTCGTATCCAAGAGGAATCTTTTATTTCAGCCCCAGAATAGTTTAAGATCGATTCTTCCAAGGTCCTGCTTATATAGCCCACTAGGAAGATCTTTAACTGGATGGTCTTGGGAGGAAAGAATTAACTTGAAAGCGTTTACAAACCTGGTTCTTATTTGGTGCTGATTTTTATCAAAAATATTTACTGCAGAATTCCTGAGGAGTAAGCTCCTCCGTGCGCCAGTGACTACAGATAAAACCATTGAAGTTAATACAATACCTTCCCAAATATCCGGAACATTCCCTTATGAACGTTTATTCAGCTCCGACCTGTGGTTTCTACAGCATGGCTTTCTAGAGGTCCTGGCTGGGTCTCTGGCTGGTTGGCCCCTTTTCACTCCCTTTTCCCGGAAACCCTAGAAAAGCATTGAAAAAAATTAACCCTTTTTGATATTACCTTCTCCCTAGTTTCCAGCACTGACCCGTAGCTGACTCCCATTCCACAGCCTGTCTCCCAGCTGCTGGCCTGGAGGCGACACGGGATCTGAATGCCACCAGCTCAGCAGCCACGCAGGACGCATACTGAGTGGGTCATCTGTGACCGAGGAAGTGTCTGGTGTTTCTGGTGCCAGCACTCGGGTGATGCCGGTGCTGGGTTGTGAAAGAGGCCCCTTCTGTCTCTTATTGAGAGTCACGTGTTCTGTGGCTGCTTGGCTGACCCTCGGGCTGGAGAGAGTTTGTAACCGTCCACTGGGAGTGAACGGCCGTTCCCGGCTCTAGAGCGAGGTCGCGTCGCGGCTGCAGATTGTTCCCTGCTCCCCAGCTCTCAGCTCCCGATCGCACGAAACCGAACCGGAGAGGCCGAGAGAGGACCCGGTCACGTGTTCTCAAATAGCGTCTCTGCCTTTGAGCCTTTCTCAAGGTCAGGTCCGCCTGCAGGTCAGGTTTAGCTTTTGACTTTCAGGGGAACATGAACTTGAAGAACGCACAGTCTTGCTCCGCCGAGGAATCGGTTGCGGTATGTTTTAGTGAAATCATGTGTGCGAGACGTGTCACCAGAAAATATTTGAGGTGTCAGTGACATCAGTGCTGTTGCTGCCACAACTTCCATTATTCCTTCTAGTTTCTGTTGACATGGCCAGACACTATGCTGAGTCCTTTGGAGAGGGGGACTGTGAGCAGTTCTTACCGTCTTCATCAAGGGCCGGCAAAACCCTCGAGGTTTCTCAGACCATGCATTCTCTGGGCGTCTGTGACTGTTCAGCTCTGCCTTCGTAGTGTGAAAGTAGCAGAGACAGATTATGAATGGGTGCAACCGTGTGCCAATAAAACTTTATTTAAAAATAGGCAATAGGCTGTGATTGGCTTGCAGGCTATTGGTTGTTAACCCCCGGTCTACGTACAGTTTTCTTTATTTTCCAAATTTGGTTTTTACATTTAAAAGTTACCTTTGTGATCAGGAAAAAAAGAACAGTGTGTTAATTTAAAAGAGCAGTCACATAAATATTCCTGCCATTAAGGTTTATTTATTTATTTTGAGAGAGAGAGAGAGAGAAAGAGAAAGAGAGCACTAGAGCATGTGAGCCAGGGAAGGGCAGAGAAAGAGGGCGAGAGAGAGAATCCCGAGCAGGCTCCGTGCTGTCAGTGCAGAGCCTGACGTGGGGCTCCATCTCATGAACGGTGAGATCATGACTTGAGCCGAAATCAAAAGTGAGACACTTAAGCAACCGAGTTGCCCCGTGTCTGAGAGTTCAAATGGAATTCTGTAGGTGTTAGCTTATTTCTTAACATCCACCCAAGTCTGAGAGACAAACGAAATAGAAAAAGCTCTCAGCGTTACAAATTTAGGTACAGCTGCACGTCCATGTTTTACTAGATGGAACTTGCCGCTGTGATGGGTGGAGGAGGTTCAGGGAAAGTCTTGTTTCGCTTTATCGTGTTGTAAAAACCATTTTAGCTTCTGTGTGGTGGATACCGCACTTCGTGTGGAGACCTCCGTACCTCCCTGGAGGAAGCGGAGTAGACTTCTCGGGAGCTAGTCACGGGGTTCCAGCTCCAAGGTAGCACCACGTTCCCTTTGTGGCTAGCATTATGCTTTCTTCCCGGACTGGTTTGGGGTGGATCTCATGAGCACCGTGCATACAGCCAGTCACCTGTCGAGAGACGAACTGAGGTTCCTTGTTCTTGTCCACGTTGACCGTGTGGCCGTGTGGCTGCTCCTGCCTGGTCTCAGCCCTTGCCTTGTTTTGCTCAGCGGATCCCAGACCGCCCCTCCTCAAACCCGCCTTGTTGGTATTCAGCCCCATGACCACAATTTAAGATTACAGTCCTTGAATTATAGCTTGTCGATGGATTGCATAACGCAGAGGCATTTAACTTTCTAGATTTTGAAGAAACAGATTCTTCTCCAAAGTATGAAATAACGTAGAAAATAAAATGGATATCTTGGGGCGCCTGGGTGGCTCAGTTGGTTAAGTGTCTGACTTTGGCTCAGGCCATGATCTCGCAGTTCATGAGTTCGAGCCCCACATTGGGCTCTGTGCTGACAGCAGGGAGCCTGGAGCCTGCTTCAGTTTCTGTGTCTCCCTCTCTCTCTGCCCCTCCCCCACTCACGCTCTGTCTCTCTCTCAATAAAAAAAAATTAAAAATTTTTAAAAAAATAACTAAAATGGATATCTTAAAGACATATTCAACCTCTTAAGTCGCTTGGATGTTTCCTCTTGGCCAGCCAGCCAACTGATTAGTAGCTGACTAACAGTGTCATTAGCTGGCCCGCCCATCAGAGTGCCCTCATGAACTCTCCCGTGGCTCCTACGTGAAGATATGGAGGACTTTTCACGGAGATGGTCTGGTTTTTTTTTTAATGAATCAGAGGTGTAATGTTACCCATGGATCTAGCTGTTTCATGCAACCTAGATGGTTAAAATATTTGCACCCTAAAGTAGCTTCTGAAATTTCCAGCTTTGGGAGAAAGCGTCCGGATCCGGTTAGTTTTTACACCCTTGCCCCTTTCCAGGGTCTCAGATATATGCAGGCCTCATGCAGTTTAGATAAACAGACCAGGGCTGGACTCCAGCCCGCATTCGTGCACGCACAGTCCCGGGCCTCAGTGAGGCTTCACATTTCAGATGTGGTTTTACCGAAAGCTTTTTAATCTTTCAGTAACACCCTTGGATTTCTCGGTGGCAGAACGCACCCGCTCGTTAAGTCTGCATTTTGCCTGGTGCCCACCCGGGTTATGCCTTCGTGCCCCTGCAGGCCGGCAAGTCTTGAGTGAGTCAGAACGAAAGATTGGCGAATGTTTAGAAACAAAAGATCGTATGAAGAATGCAATATTTTCTCATTTCCCACCCTCTTCTACTCCTCACTGTATGTGAGAAGGCGGACTTTCCAAGAAAGAAAGGAAAACCTAGGGACGGGGCTGGGGGTGGGTAGGGCGGAGGCTGTGGGAAATGAGCCCCTTGAAATGTTGGGGGCCCATCCCACTCACCATTTTAAAATTTCAGATTCTTTACATATTTCCTTTTCGAATCCCGTTGGACTTGAAATAGTTAAAAAGGGTTGTCTCTACGAACGAGCAGGGGAGGTAGGTGAGTGTGGAAGACTGTTTAAGTCCTACCGCCCTCCAGGGACTCAGGGAAGGTGAGGGCTTCATTGGGAAGAGACCGCCCAGAAGTCGAATTGGCTTTATTTTCATAATCTCCATCCTAAGACTGGTTTGGCAGGAAATCCTGAAGTTGGATTTTGACACCCCTTGGCTTCTGGGCGTCAGTCCTGCTGTTGAGGGGATTTTGAGATTTGCAGATCTTTTGGGACCGTGACTTGTGGTCAGAATAAAACAAGTCGATGGCTTGCATGTATGTGGGGGGGTGGTGAGGAGGATCAGGTGGGTGGGGTTGGATGGTGGGTGCAGGGGATTGTGGACAAACCTCTCCTTCTCTGAAGTCCTTTCCTCCATCTCCGCTTCTCCTTACGGTGGGACCTCAGATGACCTCTGAGCCTTCACCGCTCTCCCGTAAGTCCCACGGGAGAGGCTGTCTGTCCACGGTCCAGGGGACACTGCCCTACCTTTTGTATTCTGTATTCCAGGCACTAGAATTTTACTAGATGTAAAATAAACTTCTCTCTCCAGATAGTTAAGAGTCTCAGAAGAAAAAGACAAACAGATACACGTTTTCCTAAAGCCTGCTGTAGAGCTGTCATGCCTGGCTGCTTTGCCAAGATTTAACCTAGAAGCTTCAACATTAATTTGGACTCCACGGTTCATGAAATCCTTTTTTTTTTTTAACCTCCTGCGCTGAACACTAATATCTCTGCTCACTCAGTGTTGATATCCGGGTCTCCTAAATTTCTGTGCTTGCTAGAGAATGTATTTTTCAGGATATTTTTATCGTTCCATCTGATTCTCGAATCTAAGTTATCCTCACCACTGGCCTTTGGTAAGACTGGAGGTCCAGTGTTCATCTAACTGGAGTCCTCTCTCTCTCTCTCTCTCTCTCTCTCTCTCTCTCTCTGTGGTTTCAGGTTTGGAAAGAAATCCCGGCCCGCGATGTATGACGTGACCCCCATCGCCTATGAGGATTACAGCCCCGACGACAAACCCCTGGTCACGCTGATTAAAACAAAAGATTTGTAATCTTTTTTTGCGGGGGGGATTATTTTTCAAAAAAGATGGGCTACCACCCTCATTTAAATATTTTTAAGAAAATAAAAAGCTTAAGAAATTTGAAATGGTAGCTGCTCGAGGGTTTTCGGTAGAATCTCGAAGAACTAATTTTCTGCAGCTTTTAGTTTGGAAAAAATATTTTAAAAACGAAATTTGTGAAACCCATAGACTACGTTTTAATGTACTTTCCGCTCTTTAAACTGTATGCTTCGACTAGTGCGTGCTCTTCCCACGGTAGACGCCGTCGTGAAACCCAGGGGGCGTTTCATGAAGTTTCTATGTGACGTGTGGGTGCCAGCTTTCTGAGTAGTTAGGAAACACATGTAGAGTATGACCCGTATAACAGTATACCCGTCACCTAAAAAGAAGTCTGAAATGTTTGTTTCGTGAAAAAGAAACTAGTTCCATTCATGACTCCTAACCCGAATGAAATTAGCCTTTGCCTTATTCTGTGCATGGGTAAGTATCTTTTTTCTGCACCGTTTCGTTGAACCTTGCCGAAATGTTCCTTTGAGTTTGTTTTTGTCATTTTCATGACGGTCGCCAAGCTGGGCCTTGAAAAGTCATGCAGAGGGAAAGGGCCCAGTGAGGCAAACTATGAGCGCATCGAATCTATATTTTTTCTTTTAAAAGTCAAGGTTTTTATATTGTGAGTAAATTAAATTTACGTTGGAGTCGTTTGTTGCTAAGAGGTAGTCGATATAAGAGAGTCCTAGTTCCTGCCGTAGTGCGTATTTCTCATAGTGCATCTTTATTTATATCCAGGACGCGTTCGTGGCTGTGTTGGATTGATATGTGCTTCTTCTGATTCTTGCTAATTTCAAAGAATATCGAATAAATGTTACCAAGTCCAGGATGCGCTTGTCTCTCGTTCTTCAAAAATTACAGAAAACATTTTGAGTTCGAAATTGATCGTCGGTATCGCTGTTTTTCACGTCCTGAAAATTCCGAGGAGTACATTTCTGTGCTGTGCGGGAGCTCCCCTGGCCTCCTGATGGCCGGGGAACCATCCTTCCTTCCTTTAAACAGGAAAGATGGGGGGAGAGGGATGAGAATTCTCATTTTAGCACGTGCACCAGAACTCGCCCGTGAAATGCAGCGCGTGCGTGCGGCTGTTGAGGCGGAATGGGGAAACGCTGGTAGGCCTGATGTCCAGGGGACCTGGGGCCCCAAGAAATGTCTCCCGTGCGCTCCGTCCAGTGGAGGCCAAGTGAAATGGCCTTAGCCAACAGCACTTTGGTCCTTAAGAATTTGAAGGCAGCTGAGAACCGTCCTATATTCAATTCTATTTTGCATCCAAATGCTGCACCAATGGCTCAGAGTCATTGTTTTTTAAATTCGTTTGATCTTCACCTGGGAATGTTTGGTAGGGCCAGGGAAAAGGCCCTGAAGCCAGGCCCGAGGGAGGATTTCAGGCAAAAAGAAGTATTTAAGATGCTTTCCTTCCCCTTGCTTCTCCCGAACATCTGTCCCTACTCCTGCAAACGACGCAGCAACACACCCACGCTCCGATTATTAAGCGGTAGCTGTGCGGTATGCTAATATGTTTAGTTTGTATAAGTGTTTAGAAATGAACCTAGAATATGAACACAGGTGGGGGAGCAGCCGTGGGAGCGTCACGGACCTCGCTTATTTCCATCTCCTCGTGGGAAACTGTTGGTGGTGTGCCGTGCAGACCCTCCGTGCACAGGAGAGGGCCTCGGAACGTAGGGGGGATAAAGTCATTTCCCCCGGACTCCCCCACATGCCCCAGGGCCATGGCTGCCCTGCCGCATCTTCCTTTGGAAGCTGCTCCTTTCCACCCTCTCGAATTCACTGTCTGTGATGTCCCTCGAAGGGCTTGTTCTGAAATCTTTGGTCAATCGTAATCTGGCTTTTTAAAGCAAATTAATGGAGCCTACTAATTCAGATTACTGCTTTCGGACAGCCCGAGGGGCCGACGCCCAACACGTTCAGTAATGAGACGTCCCACTGAGCGTTTGTTCTGTGTCAGGCAGATGGTGACCCTGGCTCTCAAGGTCACGGTTTCTTGTGAACCAGCAGTTCGTGGAAGAAACAAATAGAGTCACGCTGCTAAGAGCCCGGGGAAGGAAAGGTAAACGGCCCTTGGGCAGCTGATTTTTCTGGCCGAGTGGATTGGACTCTTGCCGCAACCGTTTCCCTGCTAACAACTTGGGCGAGAACTTCGGACCTACGCTTCAGCCTGGAGAATGGGGATAAATGATAGCATGTCCCCCAGGATCGTCGTGAGGATTAGGTACCAGGATGGATTTAGATCACTCCGCTCACCTGCGCCGCGCAGCCACACCTCAGCCATTGCCGTTGTCCTTGGGCTTAGTTTAGATACAGACCATTTCCGAAGTAGTTAATGAGCTTGCCTTGATGGCTGTGCCCCTGATCTTGGAGTCAGCGCGTCATGGACGGTGGATGAGTTAGTAGTTCTCAGAAAGCACGGAGCTCTTGCTCCGAGTGTGTTAAGTCACTACTCTGCA
The DNA here is from genome assembly GCA_030068075.1 of Paguma larvata. Classification (NCBI taxonomy): domain Eukaryota; kingdom Metazoa; phylum Chordata; class Mammalia; order Carnivora; family Viverridae; genus Paguma; species Paguma larvata. The sequence goes on from CM057825.1 coordinate 9,711,494, forward strand.
CTGTTGGTGAAAAAAGCGTTTGCCAGGCAAGAGTAAATACCGCCCGGAACTTGTTGAACTGGAGATAGTCTCCTGACTCAGTGGCATTGGAATTAGCCCTTTTCTAACACGTGCGTTTTCACGAGGCAGCTCTACGTCACAAGAGGGATCCTCACCCTCAGAAATGTTCTGGCTCATTTCATAGTTTTTACAGAGCTCTTAATTCTTGCAAGGAAATGGCCCACGCAGATAAATAATTTCCAGGTAATTTTAACAATTGAGAGCCGTTTTTTTGACGCATGTACCAAGGTCTCTGCTGAACACAATCAGGCTTGCACCTGCTGGCTTTGGATTACTAACTCTGACCCAACTCATTAGAATAGGGACCTACTTTCAATTCCTTGGGGAAACTCCGTACTGTTTTCCATAGTGGCACCAGTGGGAATGTCCCAAGATGCTCTGATTCAACCCAGTACCAGCCATTTTGCCTCCCTTGCACCGCTGGGGTTTCTGGGGGAATGGAGGAACAATAAGAGTTCACAGAGGACAGTTTGAAAAACACTAGACCAGTTAATCTGTCCCCTAGACTCTCATTCCCCAGTTTGTCAATCCACCCATCCATGCAACAGGGGTTAATGGAGCCCTCGGTATATATGAGGCCGTTGCCGGGAAGGCTCCTTAACATGTAACATCTAAGCCGGGACCTGAAGGACGGGTGACAGAGGGGGAGGGGAGGTGAAGCCTTCAAGAATGAGGAGCTCACAGGAGTCAGGCTGGAGGAGCACGTGGAGAGTCACGGTGAGCATGCACTGCTCTATGACCCAGAAATTTCCCTCCCAGGTAAATGCCCAAGGGCAACAAAAACATGTTAAAAAAGCCTTATACTTTCCATAATAGTCCCCAATATGCTAGAAAACCATTTAAAAAGTCAAACGGAAAGAGGGACTGAAATGCAGCGATGCATCTGAATCTTACAGGCACAGGTACTGAGCCAAAAAGTCAGACACAACACGGGACATAAGGCATGAGGCCATTTATGTAAGATTCCAGGTTGGGCACAACCAATTTATGGTGCTGGGAATCCAACGTGTTGCCTCTGGGTGCAGAGGGCAGGGAAAGACCGGGAAGGTCCCAGAAGGACATTTCCAATGTATGGAAATAGTCCGTATTTTGATTCAAGTGATAGTAACAAAAGAGTATACATTTGTCAAATATATACACTGAAGATCTGTGCATTTTACTGTATATGAATTTTTAAAAATCTAAAGTTTTAGAAGCCATATGATTGAGGGGCCTGGGCGGCTCGGTCCATTGAGCATCTGACTTTAGCTCAGGTTGTAATCTCCCAGTTTGTTGGTTGGAGCCTCACATCAGGTTCGCTGCTGTCAGCACATAGCCTGCTTCAGGTCCGTTCTCTCTCTCTCCCTCTCCCTCTCTCTCTCTCTCTCTCTCTCTCTCTCCCTGCCCCTCCCCCACCTGTGCTCTTTCTCTCAAAAATAAATAAACCTTTAAAAACTAAAATAGAAACAATAAGACCATGTAAAAAACTTGAAAGAGAAGTGGGCAGGGGCCAGAAGGCTTCTGGGGTGGGAGGCAGACACACTTCCGGGGGGCTAGGGCCTGGAGAAGGTGGAGGTCGTGTGTCGGTAAGGGAGGGTGGCCATGCCGCAGGTGGTGCAAGAAGAAATTCAATTCAGTTAGTGCATTATAAACCTCAGTTTCTGGATTGAATCAGCAGCTCCGTGATTTTGTAAGGTAGGTTTTGCTGGGATGAATTTTCATGCTAGTTATTAAGATTTTCTAATCCACAGATTAAAATTTAACCCATAAACACATTCCCAGACTATTAGGTGGCAGTCGGAAATGATAGACAACCAATGGTCTTCTTGCTGTTGGCTTCTTAGAAAATTTCCAAATTGCTCAAGAGGATGGCCGCAAAATTGAAATTCTTTTATTATTAAAGTAGTCCATGTGGAAAATATTCCATGCACAAATTATTTTTTAATAAGGCAATTTCCTATTTTCCTGAGTCAAAATACCCCTCAACAATTTGAAATTCTGATACTGCGGTTTCCCTCTACTGGAGTCAAGTCTTTCAGGAAGGTGACTCCCAGGGGGAATTTCCGTTAAGTCATTACTGCACGATCTTTCGTGAGGCAAGATGCGTGTAACTCCCTTAGGGACATAAGGGAGTAATAAACATACAAAGTGGTCCTGAGATCAAGCTGAGTTTTAGGCAGATCTGCTTTGACACACACACACACACACACACACACACACACACGCAGGTATATACACACGCGCACACAGACATTCACTCTACAGATGAGCTGATTGAGGTCCAGGAAAACTGGAGAATGACTTGCCCAGCGTCAGTGGGACACCAGTGCTATTAAGAAACAGAAAATGGGGGCACCTGGGTGGCTCAATTGGTTAAGTGTCCGACTTCGGCTCAGGTCATGATCTCGTAGTTCATGAGTTCAAGCCCTGTGTCGGGCTCTGTGCTCACAGCTCAGAGCCTGGAGCCTGCATGTGACTCTGTGTCTCCCTCTCTCTCTGCCCCTCCTCCACTTGTGCTCTGTCTCTCTCTCAAAAATAAATTAAAGCATTAAAAAAATTAAAAAAAAACAGAAAATGGGTTCATGGAGCGGGAAGGGGTGAACAGCAGGGTTCCTGGCACACTGCACACAATAACTAGTAACACGTTATTATCTCTAACGGGCTCTGGTCTCCATTGGCCATCCTGAGGTCAGCTGTACACATAGAAGACGAGGGGTGGGAAATAGAGAAATCAGGAACTGACTTCCGGAGGAGTTACTGCCCCTAACTGCTTATTTATGACATGAACACGTCAGGACAGCTCAATTTCCAGAAGACTCGCAAGCACTTCAGCTGTGAACTGGGGGGATTAAGTGTGGGAAGCTTTCAGCGCAGGATAATATTCGTGTGGCAAGGCTTCTCTCCCTCAAATCAGGCAGCTCGGGACATGATTCGTGTGCTTTGTTCTCCGTATGAATTCGAAGGTGTGTTCCAAGTGGATTAGCCTTGATTCTCCAATCGTCTCAGATGCGGGTGATGAGAACCACTGATGAAACAGAATGAGAACTGCAATTCAAACAAGTTTAAATGTGGGGCTGTCCACTTTGGAGGTGGTGGGTAAGCCTGAGGCCCACGGCTACGGTGATGGTTTCCGTACACATGGGAAACACAAGTTGCTTTTCAAGTCCTTACAGTCAGGGTTCAGCAGACTCAACCTCTCTCGAAAGGCTACCACTACTTAGATGCTCTCTATTAGGGTCAGGGGGTCTCCATGCCATTTCTCACGGTGCTTCTGACAGTCACCACTTTGCATGGACAGGATCGATTTCCAGCTACTTTCTTCCAAAGCAGACGCATTCCCGGGTTCATTGCTTCCAAGACACCAGACAGCTTTTCCTTTAGCTCCGTCTGTTTCATTTAGACATGGACTCAGCTAGATTACATAGTCCTTCCAGGTGGAACTCCAACACTTCTCTCCATTCCACACGCCCTCCTGGGCCTCGGCCGCCCTATCTCATCCGTGCCGGTAGAAGAACGTCGATGAACCTTCCCAGACCCTAATGCACCCTTACCCGATTTCTTTCTTTCCATTGTTCCAAATGAATGTGTTTGTATCAAATCGGAGCTTCCCAAACTTGCCCAGGTATGGGAATCAGGGGCATGCTTATGAAAAGGAGAGACTCCACGACCTTCAGTAGAGTGATTCGACACACGTGTCTCGTGGGCTTGCGAAGGGCCGTGTTCTAGTAACTTAGGATGAACATACGGACTCAGGTTGATTGTCTTCAGAGAACAGCGGTTGGGGAGGAGGGTGCGTTGAAGTTTTGGGGACGAGGCGGTCAGAGGGTATAGAATGTTGAGTCAGACATGGCTGGCCGTGTGCTCAAGGTTGGGGCGGCTGCAGGGGGAGGGCGTATGGGCCAGCTCAGCGTCGGGAGGTTCTGTCTTGCAGGAGAGAGTAGTAAAACAGACGACTGCTCGTTATTTCTGCTCCAACCCTGATTGTCTTTTATATAAAGATGTTTTTAATGTTTATTTATTTTTGAGAGATGGAGAAAGAGAGCAAGTGGGGGAGGGGCAGAGAGAGAGGGAGACACAGAATCCGAAGTAGGCTCCAGGCTCCGAGCTGTCAGCACAGAGCCCGATGTGGGGCTCGGACTTGTGGGCCGTGAGATCATGACCTGAGCTGAAGTCGGACGCTCAACCAACTGAGCCACTCAGGTGCCCCCTGACTGTCCTTTTTTAAACCCTCAGCATTAATTTGGCTCTTGCCAGCTGAGGGGCACAAGGATTCATGCTGAGCAAATCACCCTCAGGGGCTGGGGCCCTCAGGACATTTTTTTAATAAAAAAAATTTTTTTAATTTTTATTAAATCTGAAGCAGCCCCCAGGCTCCGACTTGTCAGCACAGAGCCAGATGTGGGACTCGAACCCACAAACTGAACCACGATATCATACAGAAAGGCTTACCCACCTGAGCCACCCAGGCTCCCCTCAGGGCATCTTTAAAGGCCCCCCTCTCAGTTGCAGTGAACTTGCAAATGCCAAGGACTAGAAGGAAACCAATGGAGGATTGTTTCATCGTGGTCGGACATTCGACTCTCTCGTGACAGAGAAGCGCCCTGAGCTCCCAGTTTCCAAGGACCTCAGAATCTTAATCCATTAAGTTTTCCATTTAATTTATTTGTATTAAAAATAGATCTTTCTGTTCTCAGACTGAAATAACGAAATTCGGGTCCCTCTGTGGCAAAGGAAATGGACCCGGAGGCGTTGGCAGATGTGAGGCCGCTCGGCGGGGCTTGCTTCTCCCAGCCCCGGGGGGCACCTCTCGGGTGATCGTAGCTGGGCCACCTACCCAGGGACGTGAGGTTAGACGCGGACAGGGTCCCGGCAATCAGGTGTGCCATTGAACTGTGCTCCACTCGGTTTCTCTGAACCTCGCACTTGAAGTAGAGCAGTTTTTAAGCGACCCATTAATTCCAAGGCACGGAGGCCATTGCTGTCCCTTCTTGTCTGTCGTTCCACCGACAAAAGCATCTTTTTTGCTCTTCACAGTCCAGGGAAAGCCTCCTTCCTGAACGGCGATGAGAAACGGACGTGCCGTGTGCACGGAGAGGGATTCCCCAGCGATCGGCGAGGGTCCCCAGAGAACACCGCGAACGAAGCAGGGGCCACTTCCAAAGGGCCGTTTCCCTCTTGTTAGCCAGCAAGCCCTAACCTGTCCAGATAACCGTGTTCCCCAGGGAAGCGACCTTCTGTCTCACCTGCATATTAGTCAGCTATGTTCGTGTCTTGACAAAAGGCCTCTTTCTCCAGCGTCAAGACGTACGGACCCTTCGCCTGCACAGAGCTTGAAATTTGTCAGAGGGGCCTCGTCCCGCCCCTCTCCTCTGTGCCCCCCAAACACCCTTCTGCCGACGGCCCCTCTGTTTCCAGTGGTGGTCCGTCCGCACAGGCCCACCCCGCTCGGCTTCTCGAAGGTTGCAAGCCGTTTCCCCGTTTGGAGTTCCAGGCTGGCTCTAGGCAGGCATTTCATGCCTCTGCAGACAGTTTGGTGCCTTCACGAGCAGCCTGCTCTGAGGTTTCGCAGACCATGTAGAATGCAGACGCTGCTGTCCGGCCACTTCCCCTTCTTAACAAGTCATTTTGTTCATCCAGGAGAGGTCACGGTGGCTGCACCAGCTCTGCGGCTCCCTGGCGGGCGGCTGAGCACAGGCTACACCGTCCTCCCGAGTCTCAGATTCCCCCTCTGGAAAAGGAGGTGGCTCTCGGCCCTCCCAGACCTGGAGTTCCAGGATTTGCTTTCTCTGTGTTGTCCACGATGTCCAGAAAGGTCCTGCCGTTGCCAGCGGCCGCACAAGGAGTCAACAAGGACTGCTTTCAGTAGATACCTCCAAATGTATCTGCACGTTAACTGTTAGGCGATTTTTCTGCAAGATGCGGAAGACTTTATGTTTTGCGCAAAGACTTCAAATACTGCCCTTGGTGCCTTCGTCGTTGCCCGTCCCACTGGAAGGTTCTTAGAGCACCGATAATATTCTTATTGTACCCCAAACTTACAAAAGCCAATATGTTAAGTCCTAAAATCCAATGGAGTAGGAAGGGGCACAGGTGATTTACAGAAGTCCATGTGCTAAAAGAGGAAGGAAGGGAGGGAGGGAGGGAGGGAGGGAGGGAGGGAGGGAAAGAAAGAAAGAAAGAAAGAGAAAGAAAGAAAGAAAGAAAGAAAGAAAGAAAGAAAGAAAGAAAGAAAGAAGAAAGAAAGAAGAAAGAAAGGAAGAAAGAAAGAAAGAAAGAAAGAAAGAAAGATTCAAATTCACCAGTAATAAAATACTAAATAAAAGTAAAATAATGAAATGCTGATTTTCTCCTATAACAGTAGCAAAGTACACAGTGCCAGAGGGCCATCTCAGGAGCTGTGGGGTCCATCTCCCCCAGGCACGGGGGCCGCAACCCCTCTAAAATCTCTGGTTGGGAAGGACTAAGGTTGATGGGTGGTGGAGGCAGGGAAGGGAGGATGGGATTTTGGAAGCACTCTGTGAAATTAGATTCAGTTGGTACGTGTCCAAAGACTGAGCAGAAACCTTTGATGGGCAAAGTTAAAGAACAATGGTGAGAGGAGGCCCTGGGTTACCCCTCGGCCCCCGGAAGAAGAGAGCCCCCCTCGGGGACACCCCGCGAGGAAGTGTGTGGGTCGCACCATGTGATGTCACATGCCCAGAGAGTACGGTGGGGGTCTCTGTCTGGCCGGGAGGGCAAGAGACGAGCGTAGAGGCAGGTGTAAGCAGAGCAGGGGTGGCCTCCTGGAGCTGTGATGTCCGTGAGGAAACCGAGGGCCGGCTTTGTGCGGGGGAGCCAGGCAGGCGGGCGGGCAGAGGGTGATTCCCACGCGCCTGCGGGGTATCTGTACCTTGAAAAAACTGGAATTGTCCTGATGACTGTTCTTTAACATTTTTTTTCAACTTAACATTCCTTCAAGAGCATTTCCCCTTCCTTAAGCATAGTTTTATTTTATTTTTTATTTTATTTAAATTCCACTTAGTTGTGGGGCACCTGGGTGGCTCAGTCGGTTGAGCTTCCGACTTCAGCTTAGGTCATGATCTCGCGGTTTGTGAGTTCAAGCCCCGCGTCGGGCTCTGTGCTGACAGCTCAGAGCCTGGAGCCTGCTTCCCATTCTGTGTCTCCCTCTCTCTCTCTGCCCCTCCCCCGCTCATGCTCTGTCTCTCTCTGTCTCAAAAATAAATAAACATTAAAAAAATTTTTTTTTTAATTCCACTTAGTTCACATACAGCGTAACAGTTTCGGATACACGACGTTGTGATTCAACACTTGCATACGTCACCCGATGCTCCTCACAAAGGATAGTTTTTAATGTTCAGATATTTCTTTCCCAGGGAGACCAGCCACGACCTGTGTGAAAGAGAAGCCCCTGTCACTCCCTAGACACCTTTCCCACTTAATTTTCTCCTACCCTAATCATTCCCAAATATACCAACGCATGTACACATCCCGCTAAACTATAAGCTGCAGGAAGTCAGGACCCTCCTCTCTAGCTCGCACCCGTCTCCCCAGGGCCTGGACTTCAGACACGAACAAAGTATATTTGTTGAATGAATAATTGAAAGAAGGCGTGCTGCATAACAGCCTACCAGACGGTTACTCTCTTAAATATTAATGGTACGTCTATTGTTGGACATTCGAGAGATTTCTATCTTTTCACTTTTGCCGGTGAAACTCCAGTGACCGTCTATGTACATAAACATTCCTCTGTTTCACTGAGAATTTCCCTCACTGGGCATGGCCTCGTGGGTAAGGGTCTGAAAAGGCTCTTGTGAGAGTCTTATCTCTGAAGGCAGAGACTCTGTCTGATGCATTCAGGTGCTCCTACTGTGTGGCATAGAATCCAGAATATTCCAGAATATACCAGGAGCTCAAGTACTGTTTGGTAGATGAACCAGCTAAGTAGCCAGTGGAGCCACAGGAACTTTTGTGTCCCATGGGACCGGGCGCCCTGCCTCATAGGCACCCCAGGGACCAGGGCCGGTGTGGCCTGGTGCCGTGTCCGCCGTGCCTGGTGGCCAGGTGGGCTCGCCCACAGCGGCTTGTGGGTGGACCGCTGCCACATGAGTCACTGTGGCTGCTGGGAACGACCAGGGAGCTCAGGCAGCCTAATGAAATGGGCTCTTTGCCCCAGGAAGCATTGTGTGGATTCCAAGGATCAGAGGGGCCCTCGGTGAAGAAATGGGATTTCAGAGTCTTAACCTCAGAGGCGACAAATGTCTCCGAGAGTTTTCTGGCCCGTAATTGATCATGTTTGGAGCAAGACCACAGTCTGGGCCTGGCAGGGGCCGTCTGGAGCGCCAGGAGGGAGGAAGGCAGGGGCTAATTGCCTCTGTGTGTGTCTGCCGGGAGGGTGAGATCTCTGGACACTGGCTGGAAACCCGGGCTGGCGAGGCGGCCGCTCGCTCCCGGGCTGGGAGTCTAGGACGCTGAACCGGAGGAAGCCGGCCCTCCTTCCCGCTTCGTTTGCATGTGCTCTGCTGAGAGTCCCAGCCGTTGCTTTTTGCCCCTCGCCCACACATTGCTTGTCTTGGATTTGGGGTCTGTTTTAATGGGAGTTGGTCTTGGTTTGAACCCAGAGCTGAGCCCCCTTTTTTCCATGGGCAGCATTTACCATTGCCGTGAGTAGCCACATAGGAAAATGTGCGTGGGGCAAGCCCGTCTGTTTGTGGAACCGTGAGGCTGGATTACAGGACATAAGCACTTTTACGAAGAGGGCAGCTCACACGTAGTAAGTTCACGGTTTGCAAGTCACAGATGAGTCTAGAGCTCTGGGCGGTCAAGCCTATCGGGTAACTGCCTTAGACCATTCCTGCCTGGACGTGGCTCAAATCAAGCCACCACCAGCTGGGGGCTTCTGGCCCCGCAAAGTTTCCCGTGGCCGCTTGGCAGCATTTTCCCTAACAAACGGCTCTCCTTGTTTCAGCAAGAGAGCTCCGGGGCCCCCAAGGCCGGCCTTTCTCTTTTCATCATTTTGGTTTTCGGCTCCGACTAGGAGACAGGTGTTTTGTTTCTTGCTGGCTTGGGTGCATTTTAAATCCTGAGGGATTTGGCAGAGGGAGACAGGGCTTCTCAGCTCCCTGTTGGCCGGCCTGGGAGACCAGAGCTGCGGGGAAGAAGCAGGGTTCCAGCCGGAACTTCCCTGTCACTTTCGGAAGACGCTCGGCGGGCGGCTCCTGGCCTCGGGTGAAGGGGATCAGTGTTCGTGGGAAGGACTTTTGGACTTTTGCTCTTGCTGGGAGCATGGAAGCCTTTGTCAGGGTCCAGTCTGGGGCCTGTTTATTCTGCGTATGTGTGTGCGGGTCCGGATGAAAGGACGCTCTGCAGACCGTAAGCCACACAGAGCGGAGCCTCGCAAACCACTAATATCTACCACCTGCTTCACTCGCTTTTCAATAAACAACATCTTGTTTCTCTCTTCGCATCGACAACAAAAGTCATAAGTGTCAGGCCGGGGGCCTCGATGATTCAGGCCTTGATGTCACCTCTCTGGCTCCTGAATCCTGTCTGAGGCTGGACAGATGTGGGATTTACCAATCAGTGCTCAGGGCTTGGCCACCTTGACCTTGAACGGAATCCTTACAGAGATTTTCCCTTTAGCCTGGCTCCGAAGCTTGGCTGTGTGAGAGAGGCCGGATGGAATGGCAGACGCCCAGGCAAATTTGAATTCATATACACAAGGAATAACTCTTCAGTATGAATGCATCTTATGCAATATTCGGGACATACCTGTCCTAAAAAACAAGGTAGGCATCTGAAAATTCAAATTTCACGGGGCCTCTTGTGCTTTATTTGCTAGACCTGGTAATTGTCGGCTCAGCGCTGGAATCGTCTGGAATATACCGATGTCTGGGCCCCACCCCATGAAATTCTACTTTAGTTGGTTTAGTCGGACCTGAACATAGGAGATTTTAATGGCTTCTCTATCGATTTTAATACTCAGAAAGAGTGGACAGCCGCTGCACTAAAATGGTGACTTCTAAACTGTTCTCAGCTTCGCAAAGCTTCCTGTGTTTTCATTTTTGGTTGTTTGTTTTCCCATCTTAATGCCCTAGATTCCTTTCCTAGTCTGCTTTACTTAATCCAGTATCATAGACTAGTTAGCCACCAAACCTCCGTTTTCTGAGCTCTAAATGGGGGCATGGAACTGATCCTTAACATTTTCCATCAAATCGCTTCTATGTACGCAGAAGCAGGAACTCTATCCCAAAGGGCCTAAAACAACCAGCCACAAGCCAGAAAACATTTTTGAGCTCTCACGATTTAATTCTTACAAATTCTCGTGAATTTTGTGTTTTCCTCTTAGTTACGCATTTGTGTGTCTTACTATAAAAATAAGGATTCTTTTTTCCCCTCTGTGATGTTCACATAAGATCCACAGCCAAGGAAGATGAGGTCTGTCTATCCCCCAATGTCACGGGCCCCCTGGTTCACCAGGCGGATCTCTTACAGGAAGTGCGCCCTGAAGTTATGCTCGCGTGTGCTGTGCAGTTGGCCGACTGGTGTCACTGAGACAGAGTTACTGCCTCCCCTCACTTGGAGAAACACAGAACTCGGTATTAGGCCCAGCTGAATCTGCTGCTCACCCAGGTCTCCTTCTGGCTCCGGAAGAGAGAAGATGAATGGGGCCCAGCCTAAAGGAGCACCTGGAGGGCTCAGTTCATTAAGCGTCCAACTCTTGACTTCAGCTCAGGTCATGATCTCACGGTTTGTGGGATCAAGCCCTGCATCAGGCTTTGTGCCAACAGCCCAGAGCCTGCTTGGGATTCTCTTTCTCCCTTCTCTCTTCCTCTGCCCCTCCCTGGCTCGCTCTCTCTCTCAAAATAAAAAAATAAACATTAAAAAAAATTTCTTTTAAAGAAACAGGCTTAAAGATGGCCCCCCTACGTGCTGACTCTCCGTCTACGACGGGCAAGGTGAATAACTCACGGCATTTCACAGATGGAATTCTGCATCAGTAATAAAAAGAATGGGTTACATTTTTTGGGTGTTGACCTGGATGGACGCTCATCCTTTATCGTTAGTGAAGAAAGCAGATTGTAGAATAATATAGCCTGGAAAATAAATCAGAGAGGGTTAGGGAGAGAAAGAGATGATTCCATTTGCTAAACCCCAATTTACTTAGACTCGTTGTAGCACCATCTGTGTCACCCGGGAGTTGGTCAGAATGCAGACTTTGCCCCAGCCTTCTCCGCCGAAATCTGTTGTTCAACAGGGTGTCTGGAATACGCATTCAGTTTTGCCAGATACCGCTTTAGACAACCCCAGGTTCATCAAGGTGTCACAACATGAATGTGAATTAAACATTTTTTTTTGAAAATGTGTCTGTTGAGTTAATTATCTGTAATGCTTGTTGTAATGTTATTTTAATCCAAGTGAGTTTCTACCACCTGTGCTATGTCTCTGCCAAGGACAGATGGCAGGCTGGACCTGACTGAGTTTGCCGCCCACACCGGGCAGTGGTTTCTCGGACCTACGTTGGTCCCACAGGACCTGCACATCCCCACAGGACCGGGATTGACTGCGTTTGCCTGCGTTCGTCTGCGTGTCACTCAGGGCCTCGGTAGCTGGCTACTAGGGCGCAGACGCTGGCCTGGAGAACGGTCAGCTCTTGTGTGAGCTGCCCACATTTGCTGAATGGTATAAAAGCTTTGCAGAGTTTGGTCTGGTCAGTTAGGAAGCCGGCTAGACCAGGGAAATGCTATGGTTTATTGAATTGTAAATAACGTTGAACAGATCCTGTCTTCTAGCATTTTCCAAAGCAGTCTGTCACAGCCCGCTCAGTGCCTTGGGGGGATTTTTCAGTGGAGAACGAAGCAAGGCTCTGTTGGTTTTACTAATAGGATAAACAGTTCTCTGACTTGCAGACTGGCAGAGGCCCCACTGGACTCTTTCCCTCCACATTTCAATATCCTGTAAACCATCCTATGGGAAGCCAGAGCATGTTGAGGACAGGGCCACAATGTGGGCTCAGAGAATTGGGGAATGATTCTCTGGCTGGAACTTTCCCTTGGAAAGAGAAGAGGGGTCTCTAAGCAGAATGATGGACTTTTACAAAAGGATCGCTGGCTGGTACCTTTTGAGCCCCCTGAGAGCCAACTCTACTACACTTAGCCCGGTATCCATAGAACTCCCTGAGCCCAGTGAGAAACTATCCAAAGGGATCGTTGGGGATTAATGGAGTGTTACCAGCTCATGGAGTCAAAGCGTGCCCAGGTCTAATTAGCAGAATGAGGATGAAAGCTTTGCCTCCATTGGGAGAGACATGGTGGCCCTGCATGACCCAGCCTGGCTGCTCCTGCCGCTCTGACAAAGATGAATGAGAAGACAAGTTCTGCTTTTGATGAGACCCAATGAAGTGATGTCTGCATTTCACTGAAGGTCACACGCCAACACTTCACCCTTGCCAGAAACCAGTGTGTAAACACAACCGCAGAAGAAACACAGATCCTAGGAACGACCAGTCTGTTGACACTTAGAAAACCACACGGACCCCCACGCTGAGAGCCACTGGTCTCTGATTCTGCAGCGTTTATTTTTACCCCATGGTTGATGCTCTTCACCAGTAATGTTCTTCACTTAAACCCACAGGCTCTTTTAGTATCAAAAAGTTGTGTTTCCTCTTCTTCCCCCTAACAAGTCAGTGTCTGTTGTCTTCTGGTTAATTGCCTGGGAAGGAGCCATGCTCTCTAAAGCATGTAAAGAAAACTAATGGGTGTAATCGTACCGTGTGTGACTCCAGCGTTTGTGCAGAGAAAAGAGGCGCCAAATGGAGAAAGTGTCACTGGGGACGTCTGCTAGCTCTCGCCCCGTGAGAGCACCTGGTTGCTGGGAGGCAAAGTGGTTGACCTAAATCTGGGAGGGACTGAAAATGAAATCGATTCAGTCCTCATCTCTTCCAGACACCAGGCTGTTCCCATGTCCCTGCTCAGAATGTTCCCCATCCCTGGAACACCTTGCTCCTTCCTCTTTTTGTCACTTTCCCCCCAGTCTGGTCACTTTCGTCTGAAAGTTTTCTGTTATCCTCGTAATACTTGGTCAACCCCTGTCCCCCCAACCAGCAAGTAACACCACATTTAAAGAAAAAGTAGCCTAGCGGAAAACAAAATCTTAAGAGGCAATTTTCATCACTGTGTAGCGTGTTAAGAAAATACCCAGGGGCGCCTGGGTGGCTCAGTCGGTTAAGCATCTGACTTCAGCTCAGGTTGTAATCTTGCAGTTTGTGAGTTCGAGCCCCATATCAGGCCCTGTGCTGACAGCTCAGAGCCTGGAACCTGCTTCGGATTCTGTGTCTCCCTCTCTGTCTGTTCCTCCTCCACTCATGCTCTGTCTCTCTCTATCTCTCAAAAATAAATGAACATTAAAAAATTGTGTAAAAAATGCCCAAAGATGAGTGTGATGGGGGTGGGGGAGGGGACGAAGAAATAGCCATGTTTCCTTAAAATCCTTCTTGGCCTTCTTGTCACTCTTAGTGTCTTTCACTTGGATTTCATCTCTATCTTTTCAATCTCAGCTCCCAGCGAAAACATTCCCCAAACTTGGCCTAATAATCCCTTGATTCTGTGGTTTTGCAATTTGTGGACTGGGGAACCAGCCGGCCCGCGTTCCTTTCTCTGCCTTCCCATTCCTAACTGTGTGTTCCCTATAAGTTGCTCAGTGTTTTTCAGTAGCCGTAAAACAGAGACCGCGTTTATATGGGTTGATAGGTGTGAAGTACTCAGAATTATGCCTGGCACATAGTGAGTGCTAGGTATCTGTTTAACGTTATTATTATTCATCCGTCCTCTCTCCAGTCTACTCGTTCCAACAACTAGTAAGACCTTCTGTTTCCAAAGCACAATCCATTAGCCACTCTAGCCTGAAATTTTCCTTCTCCCCACTACCCTAGATCTTCCCACTAAAGCCAGGGCAGGGACGAGGAGGAAGAAAGGCAGTGGATTAGCCTGTAGTGATGCTTTTTCTCCAATACATCGGCACGCTAAACTTCTATTAATCCTTTAAAACCCAGACATTGCTGTCTCTGTGACCTCTTTTAATCCTCCCGAGAGAACTCTCTTTCCCTTTCCTGAGCCATGTCTGTATGCGTTTCGACTCTGGTGCACACCACCCAGTCAACATTATCTGCTTGTCTTTCTAACTGCACCATCAGCAGTGACCTCCTTGGTGCGGGAGAGAGCATGGATCGTCAATCTTTCTGCTCTGATCATGGTATTTGGTGCACAGAAGCTCAATCAAGTTGGTTAAACACAACTGAAGGGGACCGGTCCCTTGCTTACGGGGGAGGCAGTGGTGTCATGAACTTGGGATGAGAGGGGCTACAGAGGATGGTGTCAAAGAAGGAGACGGGCTTGTGTCCCCACTACTCCGGGGGTGCAGAGTACAGAAAGCTGCTTCCCACTGGGGAAGAGACGCTCCGGCTTGCAGCAATTACTCTCCGAAGGACTCCTCTCCCCGTGCACGAGATTAACGAGTGCTATTGATGGTAAATATGATAATTATCTAATGACATCCATAAGTGTCTGAAATACTTGGCACAGTGCCTGTGACAACATGGGAACCATTTTCCGTTTCTTTCTTGAAATGGATCTGACTCATTTAAAAATAATAAGAAGCCAATCAGCACCAACAAAAACCATGAGCTGGGTAATCCGGGGCCCCTCTGAGATGACGGGTGCGGAGCTTTCCCCTGCTGTCTACAGGCAAGCACCCCCCTCTCTGCCCGAATGTGCCTTTCAAGAAGACAGGAGCTTAGGGAAAGTGAAAGCGAGGCGTCTTTGGAGGCTCAGATGTGAGAGAGTAAAGCATCTAATTAAAATACAACTGGGACGCATTGCCTGGGTGGCTCAGTTGGTTGAGGGTCCGACTTCGGCTCAGGTCATGGTCTCACGGTAGGTGAGTCTGAGCCGCACATCCGGCTCTGTGCTGACAGCTCAGAGCCTGGAGCCTGCTTCAGATTCTGTGTCTTCCTCTCTCTCTGCCCCTCCCCCTCTCACACTCTATCTCTCTCTTTCTCAAAAAAAAAAAAAAAAAAATTAAAATGCAACTAAGACAACCCAGCCCAGAAGCCACCATGGGGACACTTGAGTCCTGCCACCCTACCCTACCCATCTTGTGCCAGGAGAATGCAGTGCCCTGGGGGCAGGCGCATGGGTGGTACTGGAAAGGAGGAGGTAACGACGGGGGAGAGGGGGACAGATGAGCATTGTCTGGTCTTTCAGTGTCAAGGTCCAGGGTGACAGAAGTGTCTCAGGCACTGGGAGGGGACTTCCGCTAAGGCAGACGGTGATCAGGTCCACAGGGAAGGCAGGACAGGGAGCCCTCACCCTCAGAGGGACCATGTGCATGTGGAGTTTGGTGGAGAGAAAGAAAAACAAGCTCTCTACAGGAGAGCGAGGCCGCAGCTCCCGTGGACTTCAGTGTGAAAGGTATGACTTTGTCCTCCACCCTCAGCTACAAAAATGCCACATTCGTTTTTCTGAGTCATGTTGAGCTTGGCTTAAACCTCAGTCTTCTCCAGCGATAATATACAAAAAGCTGGGACTTACATAATCCTGAGAGCCTGAGGAAGAGCCTGGGGTCACTGGGGGCCACAGAGCTACTGAGGAGACAGGGCAAGAGTCCCCCAGAAGATGCAGGATGGGGGAGACCAGGTGGTTTGCCCAAGTTCTCAGAGCAGCCAAGAGACAGGGTGGTGGCTCACATGTGGCCCCCAGCTCATTGGCCCTCTCTCCCCCCTCACCGGCCAGACCCATCCCACAGGACCATGGCTCTCAGCAAGGCAGCAATGGGGGAGCCGCCACGCACCCCCAAGACAATTCTGCAGCGCCAGCGTTGTTCTGTCGGCCCGAGGGAAGGTTACGAAAGCTAAGTGAGAGGGCTCTCTGTCTCCACGTCTCGTGCCCAGAGTTCAGAAACCAAACAGGAAGTGAAACCGCAGAACCATCTGTAAGTGAAAAAATAAAGAAATGAGGAAGCCAGGAGGAGGAAGCATCGAAATGAACCCTGATCCGGTACCGATGATGGTTAAACAGGGCCATGACATGATCAGTGATGGGAGCCTTAGTTTTATTAAGAACCAAAAGATCATTCCAGTTCTTGCAACGTTTACAGTAACCCGAAGAAGAGCAAGGTGCACCTAAAGAGAAACTTGCTGGTACAATCCAGGATGGGATGCTACAGGAGCTTATGGTCAGAAATGCTTCTATATTTCCCCCAGAACCACCCATGAAAATTATAGCTGACGTCTTCCAATACACAGCAAAGCACATGCCAACATTTGATTCCATTTCAATTAGTGGATACCATATACAGGAAGCAGGGCCGATGCCATTCTGGAGCCAGCCAACGCTTCAGCAGGTGGGTTGGAGTCCTGTAGATCTGGACTCCAAGCTAGCCGGACAATTGTTGAATTTTCCCTAATGTTGTCTTTCTTCTGGGGAATTGGGATGAACTTCTATATGGAAAGAGCAAAAATGAGAGCCAGGAGAAGACTCTGAGCTCGCTTGATGGAGAAAATGTTTCAGCCCAAAAACTCGAAATCTCTTCTTCTAAGAGCACATTGTCAGACGTCAGGATTGTTACTTACAAGCGGGGTCCTTATAGCAACATTATTTGACTTCTTCATGCCACGTCCTCTGCAAGGTATTGGGGATATAAAGATTAATTAGATCTCAAGTTCACTACCTAGTCTAGGGACTATCTCTTACATTCCCAGTTCATTCAGTGCAATAGATTTAACCCCATGTGTCTGTACCAGGTACAGAAGCTTTAGAACCAAAGAGTGGCTTCATAGCTCATGGGATCAGTGAAAGTGTTGCTCACATATCCGTGGTCCTTTGAAATTTAAATAAAATTGACACCAGTCCCTGAGCTCATGATTAGGGGACAGCCAGTGCCTTCTCAAAATTTTCTGTCACTTTCATGGACTCACAGTTCCTTCTGACCCCAAGATCCTGTCAGATGTCAAACTCGCAAGACGACAAATGTCTCGCTTTCTAAGATTTTCTTTCCTCTGCTCCAGTCTTACCCAGATATGGAACTCAACCTTATTCTGCAAAAAATACTTCACAAGGGAAGCAAATGTAGGGACAACTGATTTTAATGAAAGTACATGGACCTGGATTTTACACCTGAAGGATGCATAATATATCATAACATGAGCTTATCTTTAAAGGGCTTTCTATCATACCATCACGGAAATTCCTCACTGGTTGACTTTCTCAGAAGTTCCTGACCCTCCTCCATATTGTTTGATCAATCATCTTTCCTTAAGACCCTCTTTGCCAATCCATGTCCATCTTTTTCTTCAATTTTTATGAGTTACAAGGTATATACAGTACAATAAGATACACTCTAAGAATATAGTTTAATGAGTTTTAACGAAAGTATGAACCCAATTCACCAACACAATCAAGACATAGAACCACCCCAAAAGTTCCCTCATACCCTTTTGCAGTAGGTGTCATTTCTACCTCGTCTCCAGGCAATTATTGATCTGCTCGAGGCCATTCTAGTGTGGATTTGCCTTTTACAAATTGTACAAATGGGATCATTCAGATGTATTCTTTTGTATCTATAAATCTATGCATGAGATTTAATTTCATTGGAAAGAAATTTCATATAAAATTTCAGTTTATATATAACATTCACCTGCGAATGGATATTTGAGTTTTTTGACTTATTACAAAAGATAATATGGACATATGGGTACAAGACTTTGTGTAGAAATATGTTTTTATGTCTTGAATAAATACCTAGCAGTAGAATTGTTGAGTTGTATGGTAATGTGTATTTATCTTCATGAGAAACCACCAAACTGTTTTCCAAAGAGGTTGTTCAATTTTGCCTACTCACAAAAGATACACTGGAATTTCATTCAGTTGCTCGTCTTCCTCACCAAAATTTGCTGTTGGCAGTCCTTTTAGTTGTAGCCATTCTCTTGAGTAGGCAGCTGTGGTATCTCAGTATTATCTTGATTTGGCTAATGATATTAAACATCTTTTCCTGTTTCTTGGTCATTCGTCTATATTGTTTTATGAAACATCTGATTGAATCTTTTGCCCATTTAAAAAATTGGGTTGCCTATCTTTTTATTATCATGTGTAGAATTTGTTTATACATTCTGGCTATCGATCCTTTGCCATTTACCTGTTTTGCAGATATATATATTTTTCCAGTCTGTAGTCTACCTTTCCATTTTCTTTATGCCATCTTGCAAAGAGAATAAGTTTTTATTTTTGATGTAGCTCAGTTGTTTTTTCTTTTACGATTTTTATGTTCTGTCTTCTATGTAAGAAATTGACTACCCCAAAAGCATCAACATTTTTTCCTGTGTTTCTTTTTAGGGTGTCCATAGATTAACCTTTACATTTTCATGATTGGTTTAACTTTTGCAAACATCGTGGAGTAAGAGCCAAGAATTATTATTATTTTTAATGGATACACAGTACCAGTTTTTGGAAAGAAAATGATTTTGAATAACCTTGATATCTTTGTCAAAATTCAGTTGGCCATCAATCTCTAATAGCTTTCGGTGTACTGGTCTCTCACCTCCTTGGTTAAATTTATTTTTAGATATTTTATTCTTTTTGATATAATTATAAATGGCATTGTTTTCTTAATTTATACACTTCAGTAAAAAAAAAAAATCAACTGACCATATGTGAGTGAGTTTCTTTTTGTATTTTGTATTGTATTTTGTTCCACTGGTCTCTATGTCCATCCTTACTCCCATTCCACACTGTCTTTAACACTGTAGTTTAATACTGTTTTGAAAGCAGACAGTGTAGGTTCTATAACTCTGCTCTTTTCTTTCAATTTTTGTTATGAATTTTATGTTATGAATGCAATTCTAGATCCTTAGGTCACTTTATTTTTGTCGATATTTACAGTCAGCTTCCGAATTTGTAGAAACAGAAAACTTTTGGGATTTGACTGGGGTTGCATTAAATACAAAGATCAACTTGAGGAGAAATGGAATCTTAACAATAGTGAGTCTTCAAATCTATGAACATGGTATAGATCTCCTTATTTTTTTCAAGTCTTCTTTAATTTCTCTCAACAATATTATGTGGTTTTCAGAGTAAAGAACTTCTATATGTTTAATAAAATTTGTCTATAATTATTTTTATGTTTTAATACTTTCTGTATGTTTTGAGTTTTCTTTTCCAACTATTTGTTGTGGTTACACAGAAATTGGTTATACAGATAATTGATTTATTGTATTTTATATTTATTTATTTATTGTGTGTGTGTGTGTGTGTGTGTGTGTGTGAAAGAGAGAGAGAGAGAGGAAGGGAGAGAATCCCAAGCAGGCTCCATGTTGTCAGAGTGGAGTCCAACAAAGGGCTTAATCTCAGAAACCCGTGAGATCACGATCTGAGTGGAAATCAAGAGTTAGACACTTAACTGACTGAGCCTCCCAGGAGCCCCGATAATTGATTTTTATATTAACTTTTCACGCTGCATCTTTGCTAAATTTGCTTATTAGTTCTAGTAACTTTCTTGAAGATTTGTTCAAATTTTCTATGCACAATCATGTCACAATATCATCTAAATGGTCAAATTTCTAGCATAAAGTTGTTCATAACATTACTATTTTTATTGTTGGAACTTATTATGCTCCTAATATTTATAAAATTTATAGTAATGTTCCTTTTTTGTTCTTGATATTAGCAATTTGTATTCTACTCCCCCCTTTTTTTCTCGATCAGTCTAGTTTTCTGCTTCTTAAAATGTAATCCCCAGAAGCAGAGATCACTTGGAAACTTGTTAGAAATGAACACTCTTGGGTCTACTCCAGACCTACTGAATGAGAAACTCTGCAGTCAAAGTCCAGTAATCCATTTTAATAAGCATTCTTGGTGCTTCTAATGCACGTTAGATTTTGAAGCCACTGCTTTAGATAGAAGTTTATGAATTTCATTGATTTAAAAAATATTTTTGGCTTAATTGAATTTCCCTATTACTTCTCCACTTTCTATTTCATCGATTTCTGCTGTAATCTTTATTATTTCTTTCTTTCTACTTATGTTTAATTTGTCCCTCTTTTTATATCTTCTTAAGGTGTAAGCTAAGACAATTGATTTTAGATCTCTGTTTCTTTCCAATACCTAAAGGCATAAATTTCTTTCTAAGCACTACTTTAACTATATTCCATAACATTTGATATGATTTATTTGCATTTTTATTTCATCCAAAATATGTTCTAAATGTATGTGTTATTTCTTTTCTGGCCCTGGTAAGTTTAATTTTCATATATTTTGAGATTAGTTTTCCAGAAGGCTTCCTGTTATTAGTTTCTAATTTAAGTCCTTTGTGGTCATATAACATAATCTTTATGATTTCATTACTTTTAAATGTGTTCATGATTTTCTAATGTTTCAGCAGATGGTCTGTATTGGTGAGTTTTCCTCAGGCAGTTGGAAAGAAGGTGCATTCTGTTATTGTTGGATAGAGTGTTCTGTAAGTGTTAGTTGGGTCAAGTTCCTTGATAGGATTGTACTTACTGATTTACTGACTTTCTTTCAATTACTGAGAGAGCAGTATTGTAATCTCCAACTGCAATTGTGAATTTATTTCTTCTTTTTTGTTAGTTTTTGTTTCATTTGTATTAGGCGTGTACACTGGTAGGATTATTGTGCCTGTCTGACAAACTGATTCTGTTTGTCATTATGGAAACATTCTTACTTCTATTTTTTCCATTCTATAGCCTAACTTTGTTCACTATTGATATCACTTTAGCTTTCTTTTTATTAGTGTTTTCATTTTATATATATATATTTTCATACTTTTATTTTTACTTATCTATGTAATTGCAGTGTAAGTGAATTTCTTTTTTTTTAATTTTTTAACACTTTTATTTTATTTTTGAGAGACACAGAGACAGAACATGAGCATGGGAAGGGCAGAGAGAGAGGGAGACACAGAATCTGAAGCAGGCTCCAGGCTCTGGGCTATCAGCACAGAGCCCGACACGGGGCTCGAACTCACAGACTGCAAGATCATGACCTGAGCCGAAGTCAGCCGCTCAACCTACAGAGCCACCAGGCGCCCCGTGAATTTCTACACAGTGTATATTCAGGTCTTGCTATTTGGGTCTTGTGTTTTAATCTGTCACGACAATCTATCACTTAATTGAAGTGTTTCAATCATACATATTCAGTGTAATTATCCATAAGGTTGTGTTTATATTTACCAGCTTGCTGTTTATTTTACGCTTGTCTAATTTATTCTCCCCCTACCCCCGCTTTGTGTTTTGTTTCTGTTTTTCTTTTTCTTTTCCCTGACTTCCTTTGGACTTTTTTTTTTTTTTTTTGTATTTCATTTAATGTCCTCTATTGGCTTATAAATTTTTGTTTTACTTAAAGTTCACCATAGACCCTTTTAAAAATCATAGTCTACCTTCAAATATGTGCTGTCACTTCATTTTATGGGAGAGACTTGGGACAGTGCATTTCTGGTTTCCCTCCCATGTTATGTGCTGTTGCCATCCTAAATTTTCCTTCTGCATATGTTTAAACTTATATTTTTTTCCCATTTAAGCAGCGAATTCTTTTCTAAGTAACTTAAACAATGAGAAAAATCTATTTGTGTTTATCCATTTTTCTCATTTCTGGCACTCCTCATTCTTTAGTGTAGTTCCAAATTTCTATCTGGTTTCGCAGGTGGTGTTTTTAACCTTGGGTTTGGGGAGGGGTTGGTGGGAAATTAGGTGAGGTAGGTTGGGAATAACCAGCTCCTGGAGGACCTTTAGTGCCATCTTAGAGACGTTAGATTACCTGAAAGCAACACAGGTTACAGGACCCAATTTGGATTATAGAAAGATCACTTTGACGTCACTGGAAAAATCTGTTTGAGAAGCTGGAGAATCCTCAGCTCTCTATTGCAATAAATCAGAAAGGATGAGCCAGACCTGGAGTGACGTCACCTCCACAGAGACACAAAAGAAAGAACTGATTCAAGAACATTTCAGGACCTAAAATCAATAGCACTAGGTGGCTGCCCTGATGTTTGGAGGAGACAGACTTGGAGAAGCGTGGACGACTTCTGGATTTTTCTGCTGGGTGACCAAACGTGGCCATGACGCCAGCTGAGACAGAGAGCACAGAAGAGCTAGTCTGAGGGAGAAGCGGTGAGTTCCGCAGGGAATGCATCACATCTGAGCTGTTGGTGGGTCACCTGACTGGAGACAGATGAAGGTGCAACTCGGAGAAAGGTCAGAGGTGGGCCTTTAAAATACAAAATCATATCCATGAGTATTTGTCAGATCAGACTATTTACCAAAGACAGAGTTTGTCAAGGTGTGTAGTAAGGAGCCACCTGCGTCAGATTCCTCTGCAGTGTGGAATGAAGCTAGCAGTTTCCTGGGCTGCCAGTAAGAACAAAAGCCTACGTTAACAAGCCCCACAGTTGATACTTCAGTTAAAAAAGAAAAACACCCTGATTTAAAAAGTCAGAAGAAATTGAAGACGCAAGGCTTGTCTCTTAACGTGTATGTATGTCTCTCACATCCAAAAGGTGTGTGAAATCTTGGGAACTGAAGTTGGAAGATACCAGGTATGGGACATCAAGTGGAGGGTGTGGAACGTGAAGTTGGTTAACAGATCTGCAGAATGAAATGAGAGACAGTCTGTAGTGGAAATGGGTTTTTCTCTTCAAGTTAAGGGAAAGACACATGGTTAACTATATATGACATGATAAGAGGAGGCTACAAAACTGCTGATGATGGCACATAGCAGGACGATTTATGTAAGGAAGCAGCAAAGGAAGCATCTTTCCTAGCAAGACATGACCATGTGGCATAAGAACACAAGGACTGCCCATGTGGATTAAGCCCACTGTCGTGTCCCTCCCAGTGGGACAGAGGATGAATCATTGGGCTCCAAGAGGTTCTTCTTGAGGTCAGCCCATTAGGTTAGAGTTTCACCTTCCTAAATTCCAGTGGTCTCCAATATTGATTGTAACTCTGTCCGCACAGATAAAGATTTACGTAAGTACGTACATAAAGCGCTTGCGTAACTACTCAATAAAGAAGGGCAGAGAAAGACTCTATACTGGATGACAGCATGCTATGGCACAAATACATTGACCTTATTTATGAAATGTAAAGAAAGGAGCTGAAGCCTTTACATTGTTTAATATCGATGATTAATTCCTCCCTGGAATATTTTTGGAGGTTTCAGAAAAATGGAGACCATGTTTAACACATGAAATATGAATTCAAAGGCAGTTAAATAAGAGTATGGGGATGGTTAGCTTTCAGATATTGAAAAGAGTTACTATAATTCCTGACATTATTGGACATGGTCAATGTCCTCTTTTAAGCATTTTATGTATACTATTTCCTTTAATCTCCCCCAAAAGCTCTACTATGATCCTGTCTTACGAATGAGAAAGCCAAGGCACAGAATTCTCCCCAGGTTGCAAGCTGGTAAGAAAGAGTCAGAGCTAGGATTCAAATCCATGAATGCGGCTGGAGGAGTCTGCACACCATAGACAAAGAAGACGATAAAGAATAGGAACAGGGAGGGGTCACCGAGAAAAGAATAAAGCTAAGGAACTTAAAAGGTGCTTTAAATAAAATATTCCTGGCTTACGGGAAATTGTATAAACAAGCCAAGTTTATAAAATGCATAGAACAGGGGCACCTGGGTGGCTCAGTCGGTTGAGCGCCCGACTTCGGCTCAGGTCATGATCTCACAGGTTCGCGAGTTCAAGCCCCGCGTCAGGCTCTCTGCTGTCAATGCAGAGCCTGCTTCATACCCTCTGTCTCCCTCACTCTACTCCTCCTCCAGCCTCTCTCTGTCTCTCAAAAAGAAATATACATTAAAAAAAATTTGGAAAAAAAATACATAGAACAACATGTATCTTACATTTAAAATGAAAGGGCTTCCATGTACCTGATATTTAAGATTCCTTGCTAGAATTCCACCATCTGATGATACGAATAAGAAAATCGTGAGCCCAAGTATGTTCTGAAAGCTCTTTGGCACCCATGATCTCTCGCGATCACTCACTGAAGTTCTCCCTGTGGGTATACACGAACATGTCAAGAAATAGAGCATGAAATACAGTTAAAACAATTGAGAACAAAGGATGGATGTTAAGGTCACCTCAAAATAAAAATGAGAAATGAGGCCTGCAGAGTTCCTCATTAAATGGGACCCAGAAAAGCGTGGGGAAGTCTCAGGGGTCCCTTCAACTGTTCCTGATGTCAGAAGAAATGAAGGTTTACCAGGAATCAGCACCTGGCTGGTGGAGAGCTACCACCAGCCTGACTCTGGAATAGACCAGCTTACTGCCAGGTGTGATGAAGGCTCCTGGGAGGGCTAACCTGGCCTTTGTTTATGGATTTTAATGAAATTTGGGGGAAGGGAAAAATGACAAAGTCTGTAGTAAAATACGTATTGCCCGCTTTATTTAGGAAAAAAAAAACAATAGGCTCTTTAACTGCAGTGGAATTTGACTATAAAAATACTTGCAAGTATTTATTACCCTCAAACCAGGAAGAAAAGCTGGCAGAATGGAGCACGAGGCCCACTGAAGCAACAGATGAATGGGGAGAGGCAGGCCACTTGGCGACCTTCTTCAGGGTGCCACCGGAGGCTGAGGTTGCGCCGTGGCCTCATCAGGTGGGTGAAGAGAAAGCTCTTCCCAGGAGCAGGCAACTTGGTGGCCACGATGCAGGTGGGTGAGTGCAGCTCTGTGTTTGTGAGTCTGGCTTTACACTTCGGAGGTTGAGAAAGGAAATTGGAGTCATATCGGTAAAACTCCAGGCTTCCAGTAGAGTCCAGTATAGTCATCAGCAAATGGCAATAGTTCCATTGAACAGCAGTGCAGGTGGTCACGCACAATGCTAACCCAAGTGAACTGCAGCGTAACATTCAAGAGTAAGGGAGAGACTCATTTCATACAATTCGACATAGAGTGATTTGGGGAGGAGGGTGGTAAAAAAATGTTGGAAGACATCAAGGTGTAAGAAGATCCCTTTCAGGCTAATACAAAATTCAAATGATAAAGGAGATGAAAGAGTAATGAACAGAATGGGGAGTTTCTGAAAATTGGCCAAGTGGAAACCTAGAATGGAGGGTGTGTGATCAAGCGATTTTAATAGAGCTGTGCAGGAATGATGCCAACTGCTTATGTGCATCTTTGCGGGAGATTTTTACAAATTTGTTTTTATAACAGTACGGCTAATCTGATTCAGAGGCACCTGATACCCACATTTCCTAAGGATTAAAGAGTAATGCCTTTAAAAATACATCTAATAAGGAGCTCGGAGAACGATAAGTAGGGGACATTTAATCTCTTACGGAGGGATAACGTTTGCAATTTTGTGCAAGTCACCCTCAACACCTGATGCGGTGTCACAAACCAGTAGGTAGGTAGTTCACAAATGGCCCTGCAAATAAATAAATATTTGAACGAGAAAGATCTCAGCTATTAATGCAAGAAGACTCAAGGAAATTGGAAGAAGTGTTAGCCATGTTTTAAAAATCTGCAGGAGAAAGTAACGTGGAAGATTTTAAGTATGTTTATATAGTCTTTCAAATGAAAATAAGAAAGCTTGAGTAAACAGAAGTATAAGCACAATAATTCAGTGAAGTCTATTCGAAGCTAATTTTTATTATTTTAAGTTGTATCGCAATTTTGGTTTGGAAGACATTTCTTAAAACGCGCTATCTCAGATAGTTCTGTCCCTACACAAACGGGAAATTTGGACTAAATGTGCAGCATCAGAAAGATCCCCTGGCTCCCTAGCTCCTGCCCCAGCTCTACCCAGCTCAAGCTATAAAAATATGCTATCAGCAGGCTCCTGGCTGCCCAGCCTGAACCACTGAGAATCTGGTTTGTATGGCGTTAGTGTCTTCTTTACTAAATGATGAGGCAGTAGGGTAGAGGTTAGAGACGGTGTCTATAAATTCAAAAGTAGTCTCCCCTCCTGTGTTATGATGCCTACACTAGCTCTAGGTTCTCAGCTCCCTACTTGCTCACCCCTCTACCCCCCCACTGTGGAAGTCAGTCTGTGCTGAGGTCACTTCTTCATACCTCTGTGGTTTTGGTTCTATTCTATTTCAACCCTGAACACAGTCCTATACTGCTCCCCTCAAATCATCCCTGTGGGTCATTTCTCATAAGTGGACTTAGCCTCCAAAGCTCTTACCCTGACTTGTGTGGATCTCCCAATCTTTACTAGGGTGTGTTTTAAGAATCCTATCACTGCCACTCTTAACACCCCAGATGGATGCCAACCTAGCTAAAGTGGATTTCTCATGGACTGCTGGCCTTACGCTGCTGGTGGCTACTCTTATCTCCTTCATTCAGTCTCTGAAGTTCCCAGCAAGTCTTATGTCAGTGTTTGTGTGTAGCTTTGGAACATCTTCCAATAGAAAATAAGACATAGTTTGATTCTTCAGGAATTGATCCTTTTCTCTGACAGAAAGATCTTTTCAGCAAAGATCTGGAGCTACAGCTATGTAAAAATCTCCACTAGTCAGGGTTCTCCGGAGAAACAGAGCCAAAAGAAGACTCTGTGTGTGTGTGTGTGTGTGTGTGTGTGTGTGTAGCATGGGCTGGCATGTCCAAAATCCCTAGGGAAGGCCAGGGAGCTATAGCTGAACTCAGTTAAGAAGGCTTCATGTTCCTACATTTAATAGGGTGGCTTATAGGAAATAAGTACAAAGTCAACTAAAATCAGATATCAACACAATTTTCAGGAAAAAATGTGGTCTTTTATTAAAAAAAATCCTAAAAATATATCTTCTCAGACCTTTCAATCTGGCTCAAACTCGATGTGAGGATAGTATTGACAGGAGAAAAATCTAACAAACTGAATGAGGGAAATGTATTAAAATATTTATATAAAATTTGTTTGGTTGGAGGGTTTATACAGCTAAATTGATACGTTTATATAAACTTCAGGATATCATGTAGACTGAGTTAGAAGAGACAGAGCGTGCTAAATATATAGATTTAAAAGCACATATGAGGGCTAGTTAGGTATGTGGAAACACAGGCAAGATAAAGAGAGAAACTGTCAAGACTCCATGTTCTTGAGATCAGAGCAGATAAGTGAGCCAGGAACTTCGTTTCACTCAGAACAAGTGGTCAGAGATCTCAGTTGAGAAACAGGCAATGTCAGAGTCCTTCCTTCTTGCCAGGAAATAGCATTCTTTCCTCAGGCTAATGATTTATAATGAGTAGAACCACCTGCAAATACGCTGCAAAGTAGTTAGGAACAAAGGAGTAATTTTGAAAGTTTCCACGTTGGAGACAGGGTTTGGGGTGCATTTGGAAGGAGTTTGAGAACAAAGAGACTATGGCGAAGGCTTTGGGCTGGGAATAAAAGAGATACTCATTTCTACCGAAGAGCATCTTGGGCATGGTATGTGACTGCTATTTATCTTGTCACTTGTCAGCACAAATAAGCCCAGTGGATTCCTGACTTGTCTGGTATTCTCTCTGGATGGAAGAGGACCCAAGAGGATTAAACAAGATCATGGGTATTAGACCAGTGTTGTAACATTAGTTTAGGGACAAAGAGATCTCTAAAGAGGGATTTGTGGCATTCAGAATAGTTGAGGAGCCACTGGAGTGGCTACACAGGAAGTCCTGGAATGAAATCATACTGAAAAGAACTTGTCTGAGAAGTAGACGGAGCAATCGGGACATGGTAAAGAGACTAAAGCTCACAGTAAGCTAGGTCTAAGTAAATGAATAAATATAGAGGCTGTATATATTATGTTCAGAGCCCAGTTACTTGGGATGGATGATGAGATTCCAACTGACTACAAAGGGAGAGAAACTTCTGTTTCTTTCTTCTCCAACAAGAAGAATGGTAATAAAACTGTTTGCTTTATAGTCTTGCCATAAGATGGGAAGAAACGAGGAAGGTAGACAGGGAAGTATTAATGAACATTTAGCAATTTCAGATGACTTTGTTTTATAAGGACCGAAGTGAACAAACCTGTGCGTGAGCTGAGTGCTGTCAGGAATCTGGGAACCATCTGACCCTGGAGAATGGAAGCGGGGCCAGGGGATTAGCAATGAACAAATGCTCTTCCAGTTTTGAAAAAAGGAATTCTGCAAACAACACATTGGCAAAGCTGACTTTATTCCAGGGAAGGCTTCTAAAATAGAATATTAAACAGATGGCTTGTGAACACAGAGAAGAGGAAGCAGTGACTCACTGGGGAAAGTCATGCCAGACTCATAATCATCTCTTTTTTATCACACTCCTAGATTGGTGGGACAGGAAAAATTGAGGGACACCTTTAGAAAAGTCTTCCTTGATTTCAAAAGAGCATTTGCCAAAGAGTCTCATTATAGCTTGGTAAACACAATATTGAGCTATTAGCTGAAAGTTGGGACAGTGAAGGTGAAATTGTGGCTGTTTGAACAGTAACCTCCAAAAGAGTGTTGATTAATAGGTTGATGTCAAATGGATGAAATGCTGAAGAGAAAGGCCACATGGCTTGGTTCTTGGCTGACTTCGACATTTCATCAGTTGCTTGACTAAGGACATAGAAGGCCCACATAAAATTTGCAGATGATACAAACCTGAGTGACAGAAAGAGCTAATATGACAGATGCAGGAATTGAGATTCAAAGCCATTTTGACATCTAGAACTCTAGGCAGAAACCAATGAGATAAAATTTAACAAGGACAAATGTAAAATTCTATACTTAGAATTTCATGGATATGGAATGTTAATGACCTGCCCAAATTTCCATCCCCTCAGGCTCTAGCACTGACTACAGAATCCATGTGTCTCTGCTGTTTTGCCCACTGGCATGCTCCTTTAATTTCCCTGGCCTGAAGTGGGAATATAAGAAACATTTTATTAGTATTTCCAGCCATGCTGTTGGACTAGCTCTAAGGTTATTACTGCAATTCTTACTTATACACAATGTTCACAGTAATTGAATCCCAGATTCCATGGCCCTGATCTCCAGCCTGTCTTTGATTGTGTCCCTGAATCAGCTGCTCATCACTTGCCCATTTGGATCTTCATGATAGTTGCTGCTATGGAGCTCAGCTAACGCCCCCACACTGGCCCTGCTTTAATAATTGTCCTTTATCTTGGGCTTTTGTTTGGAGCATGTAACTTCTAAGTTTGATACATGATTTGAATGCACTTCAAGTTCTTTCCTTCCATAGACAAGCTGGAAATATAGATTTAGGTCCAAAGCATGAAAGTAATCAGCTAAGTTGAAGTTGAAGCCAAAGATGTGACTATGACCTCCAAGGAAGCAGAGCAGGTGCAGAGTAAAAAAGGAGCCAAAAACTGAAGTTGGAGGGAAACCAGAGATGGGGTTACAGTTATGAAAAGTGCCAAAGAAATGGAGAACAAGACAGCTATAATGGTGGGAGGTAAACCAAGAAAGTACCACAGAAGACAAAAATGTAGACAATTTTTAGGAGGAGGGATTGAACAACAGTACTGAGTACTGCTAAGATGTCCAAAAGGATAAGAGACCTAAAATATTTCTATTAGATTTAGCAAAAGCTAGATCACCAATGACACTGGCAGACAGAACTTCTGAATGGGGGGAATGGAGGAAAAGGCTAGTTTCCAAAAGTTAAAAGGGAAGTGGTCTAGAGCAATGGAGATGGTGAGGATCACCTGCACACGTGAATAAGGAAAGAGAATGATAGGGCAGTAGCTGACAGGGGTAAAGGGTTAGATAAGGGAAGACTGTGTGTGTGCTGTTTATATAAATGGCAGGTAAAATGCTATTAGAGGGAGAAATGGAAGATTCATAAAGAAAATGTGTTTTTGATGGAGGAAAATCCCTACAGGTCCATCTATATATCTTCCTATTCCCCCTCCCACCTTCCTTTCTTTTTCTCATCCCACTTACACTTCCTTCCTCTCGAAGTCCTTCTGTTCCTCTTTCCATCCTTTTTTTTTTCCTTTGGTGGTCAGGGACCATGCTTTGTATTTTTCTGTATCAACACCACCATCTTCACGGTCTTGCTTGACTGGGCTCAGTGACGTCATGTCTGAATGGAGGCATGAACTAATATGAATAGAGGCTGCCCAAAACACATACTAGTAACAGAAGTATAATGCCCTACTCACTGTACTTTGTTAGTATCAGACACTAACAAAACCATTTTAAGGGATGTGCATAACCTGAAGCAAAGATAATGTCCGGATGGATGAGGGTTCTGGAAAGCATGTCACATGAGGAAACTTAGGAGGATCTGGAGATAGTTGGCTCAGGGAGTACTGGCCTGAGGGAAGGAGGGAGAACAGACTTGCTCCATGTTTCTCTGAGGGAAAATATTAGGACCAAGGCAAATAAATTACAGGAAACTGAAGTTACAGTAAGTCCCCCTTTATCTGCGGGGAAAGACTTTCAAGGCTCCTGGTGGATGTCTGAACCAAGAATAGCACCGACCTCTACATATACTATGCTTCGTCCTATGCAGGCATACCTATGATATCATTTTATATAAAGTAGGCACAGTAAGAAATTAACCACAATACACTAGAACAATTGCAACAATATACTCTAATGAAGGCTATGTGGACTCTCAAAATGCTTGATTGTACCGGACTCACCCTTCTTCTCATGATGAGGTAAGATGATAAAATGCCCACGTCGTGAGATGAAATGTGAGGGAATGATGTAGGCGCTGTGATGTAGTGTGACTATTGACCTTCTGATGATATGTTAGAAGGAGGATCATCTGTTTCCAGGCTGTGGTTGACCACTGGTAAGTGAAACCACTGATAAGGGAAAAATTGGGGGGGGACTACTAGAATTTGATGTTTGGAGGAATGTGCCTTGTGAGTCCTTTGAGTGTTACCTTCCTATTGCTAGCAACTTGAGCCAAGTGACATTGCCTCAGGAAGGAGATGGCTCCTTATAGTTCTGACATGGCTTTTCAGTTCTCTCCTAAAAGTTTCCAGCAAATGTCCCGGTAATACTCTTTCTGGACAACCTAGGTCACCTGTCCGTCTTCACAATGGCCTGGGAAATGGAAACAATCTAGATCTTGGTGTATGTGTTCCGTCCCTAGCTCTGTCTTTACCTAAACCACAGGGGCCCCTAAATCAGGCAGCTCTGGGAAAGGAGGAATGGAGAAATTGATTTTGGAAAGCCAACAGAAAAATGCACATTGCAGCAGTATTCTCTGGGACATTGTCCTAATTGTGAAGGAGCGCCCATGCCGAAGGTTCAGAAAGAGAAAGAATCAAGAAATTGGTAGCTGTGGACACTTTACAGTTTTTCCTCCCCTGAACATGGGCTGGCAATTTTGCCCTCCCACCCTCCTTTCAACCCCTCCCCCCACCTTCTTTTTTCATTTTCTGCTTCTCTTTGCAGTTCGTGTCTTTGTTTCCCCGCTCTGTCTCTCAGAAACCCAAACCATGTTTAGAATGAGGTGAGAGAGCACAGAGCAGGTACAGTACACTTCTTCCCCCAATGCCCCTCCACCTTTGGGTCCGAGAGCTCCGATTAGGAATAAGACATTTTTCAGAGTGACTTCATTACTAGTCAATGTGTGTCAAAAGACTATTTTGCTTTTTTATTAAAGTTATTACTGGTTTTGAGACTTGATTCTTTTTTATCCTATTGCCCAATATTCTATTGCATTTCTGCATTCAATACATTTTTACTGAGTTTTGCTCTTTTTTTAATTAATTTTTTTAGAGAGATAGAGAGAGAGCACACAGTGGGGAGGGGGCAGAGAGAGAGAGAGAGAGAGAGAGAGAAAGAAAGAGAGAGAGAAAGAGAGAGAGAGAGACTCCCAAGCAGGCTCCATACTCAGCACTGAGTCCGACATTGGGGCTCGATCCCACAACCCTGGGATCATGACCTGAGCCTAAATCAAGAGTTGGACACTCAACGAACTGAGTCACCCAGGCTGCCTGAGTTTTTGCTCTTTAAATTTGTAGTCATCGATGACCACCATGGGGAGTGAAGAGCAGGCCACACTTTGTGGTTCCATCAATGCATGTATCGGACCCGAAGACCTATCTCTACAGTCATTACCTTCTGACTTTTGCCGACTCCTCCGTTAATCTGAGAGTGCAATCAACCAAGACTCTGTGTATTGATTGGTCTGTTGGCTATTAGTCTATAGAAGTGCTTGGCCTCGCTTATTTCCATTCTCACTATTAGTTCAGAATTCCAATGCTAAGTGTACCCAGTCCTCTTCTGACCTATGCGGTGCGATCAGTGAACTCCAGGCTGGGCCCCAGAACTGCCAGAAAATATTGGAGGTGAGACAGGGAATATGACTGCACAAATGAGTAATCTAGGCATTTCTCTTTTTGGTGGGGGAAGAAAGCCAGTTCTCCGGTTCACTTCCCCATTGGCATTCGCAGAGCTGCTGCTCTCATGATCCCTGGGGGTAAAATTTGCAAAAAAAAAAAAAAAATAGAAATTTTTTCAAGTTCTGCAAATTTTTGTGCTTAAAGAAGTTGCTTTCTGTTTTTTCCCCCTCCAGCAACAAAGACTCCGGCAAAACCCATCTCTCCTGGGCTGGATGCCACGAACAAGAATCTAAGGGAGAGAAAGCATTAGAATTAAGTGTAATCACTAGAGATAGATGACTCGCTTAGTGTCTTTTCCAGGCACATATTGGTTTGCTGATTTGTTATGCTTCCCCTTACTCTCCCCAGAATGATTAAGAATCATCTTGTGTAATTTTCCGATTTCCTATTTCCGATTTTACTGTTAGGTACTGCAACAGTCACTAATCAGTCAGAAGTTCTGAAAGCATCGATTTATTGCAACTTGTTTTCATAAAAGCACGTTTACAATGACACGAGGAAAAGAAGTGGTACTTGTCTTTCTTCATTGCCATTCTCCCAAACTTCCAGAGAATTTGTTAGGGCAACGGCAGTGTTGGCATTAAAACTTGATGTATTGGGGCCCCTGGGTGGTGCTCGACTTTGGCTCAGGTCGTGATCTCATGGTTCCTGAGTTTGAACTCCCTAATCAGACTCTGCACTGATGGCTTGAAGATTTGAGCCTGCTTGGGATTCTGTTCTCCCTCTCTCTTTTCCCTTCCTCTGCTTCTGCTCTCTCTTTCTCTCTCACAAAAATAAATAAACATTAAAAAAAAATGACGCGCAAACTTTCTCTGCCTGGGAAAAGACCCTCACGTGTCTCATCAAATCAGCAGCCAAATCAAATTAAAAACAGGAAAGCAGATTACTGCATACCCCATCATTCCACCTGAGGGGTAGAAACTAACTGAAGATGTCTGGGGCATGTTTGATTCAGTCTACTTATGGGCTACCCAGGTGATGGACATAGCACCCAAGGAGAGTTAGCTGTGTTTGTTTCAAGCTGATGGGTATTAAAGGCTGGCTTCCTTATTAATGCCACCCCACCCTACTCCCGGTCCCCTTCTAGGAAGCTGTTTCTGACTTCTTACTGGACAAGTAGCAAAGCCCAAATGATGCATCTGCTGCCACGGTTATGCTTTTTTGTCAATCTGTGTTTCTGTTGTGCTTTTCCTTGTAGAGATTTGAAGGTTTGTCATAAAACTCCCCACAGGCACCATTTGACCTCAGTGATTTCTCTGTCACTGTAATTTGAGGTGCTGCCCAAGGTGTAAACATTGGTTAGAATTCCAGTTTCCCTGGGTTTGGGTATTTACTAATATAATGAATAAACGTATGTCTTTGTTAACATCAACTGAAAGTTCGATATATAGAATGTAACTTTCAAAGTTGATGTATTAATACCCCCTACAAAAATTTAATAAAGTAAACAGATAACTTGGGGTGTGGGTGTTTTTCTGATGATCAACCTTGCCTTCTCTGTCATTGTCACTCTTAGGACTGGATAAATTACACTCCTATCCCAGCCAGATGAGCTTGAAAATTTCCTTCCCCAAATCTGTTTTTGTCCCTATTTCTGGTTTCCATCCCCTTGGAGCAGGAACTCTGATTGTCATGTTCGTTTTGCTAAATTGACAACATATATTTTCTACTTCTTT
The DNA here is from genome assembly GCA_030068075.1 of Paguma larvata. Lineage (NCBI taxonomy): Eukaryota > Metazoa > Chordata > Mammalia > Carnivora > Viverridae > Paguma > Paguma larvata. The sequence goes on from CM057825.1 coordinate 9,745,539, forward strand.
ATGCTTCTAATAAGTTTTTTGTTTTTTGTTGTTGTTGTTTTGTTTTGTTTTGTTTTTCTTAGGTCAGGTCTTTCTCTAGACACCGAATTAGGCCTATTCTAGAATGCGAAATCTGGAGAATGGGGTGTTGGTTAGTAACTAAAAACAATTACGAAATCATGTTGCATAAATTCCTCAATGAAGAGCCATTATGAAGAGCCATCAATGGTGGTTGAAAATCGCAGAGTTGTTATTTTACTTGAGCTAAACAGAGAAAACTCCATCCGCCTGGGGAACAACTGAAAATGCCCTTTCAAAAGTGTCCTTTACACTAATCAAAATAAAGATTGTAAAGTCTAAAAAGCCTAAAACTGTCTGAAGGATATGGTTTAAATGTTCAGTCCAAGGCAGAGAGGAGTTCATATATGCAGAACTCTAGGCTCACTTAAAAAAAATGGATTATTATTCCATTTGATTTTCTAATGACCTGAAGGTTCTCTGGACGTTGGCAAAACCTAACAGGCTAGTCAATCATAGATGACAAGATCCATACAATTTCTCCCGTGGACCATTTATTAATGTGGTTGACCCATGAATGATAATTCAAACATTTTTCGTGGGGGGCACAAAAGCCTGTTTGAATTTTGGTATCTGAGAGTTTGTGATACTGAATTCTTTGAACATCTCATATGGTGTTAACAAGTTTAATCGTGTAGTCCCCTCAAATCCATGTTAAAGTCTTGACTTCCAGTATGTCAAATGAGCCTGTATTTGGAGATAGGGCCCTTAAAGAGGTAATGAGGTTAAAATGAGTTGGGGTGGGCCCTACTTCAATCTGACTGGTGTCCTTAGAAGAAAAGAAGATTAGGACACACAGAGAGACACCAGGGTTGTGTGAGCACAGAGGAAAGACCAAATGAGGACACAATGAGAAATGTTTTTGCAAGTCAAGGAAACAAGTTTCAGAAGGAATCAAACCCACCAACACTTTGATCTTGGACTTCTAAACGTGAGAAAATAAACTCCTGTTGTTTAAGCCACCTGGTTGGTAGTATTTTCTTACGGCAGTCCTAGCAAGCTGACACACCACACATATCAGCAAACTAATACACGACCCGTATCAGCTGTTGATTGGGCTCATCCGTAAACCAGGATAATGTTGGGTTATGGCTACTATGCAACACATTAGACCAAGCTGAATTTGCATACCCAGAATGGACTAAAATTTTGGACTAGAAATTTTATTTCCTCTAAGGAATCTATATGAAAGATTATACAGTCATCTGACAGTGATTAAGAAGCTTATTTCTCAATGAAACAAACCTCCAATTATACCTCTCCACATATCCTTTCATGAAGAATCAAAATTCCTTGTTTGGAGCAGTGAAAGTTTGCTGTAACACATTCGAAGTGTGTAGTACTAACATTCCTTGTTTTCTACAGTTTTCTGTATGTCCATCTGCAACCGGTCAGCCTTCTACTTAGCACTCTCTCGACCCAGAGGATCCACTATGTGAAACGTCCTGGTTCAGATCGGGTGAGAAATCCCATTGAAGCCATCACCATGGCAGGTGGACATGAACAGGACAGCGGGGGACTCTCCAGCATCCAGAGAGCCGTGCATCAAATTGATTTTTAGTCCTTTCGTCTTCCATTATCTTAAGCCATGGTTGGTTCAAGTGCCAGGTTGGAGTTCGTGTGTCCTCCAAAGAAACTGAAATGTTTATTTTTGGTCTCTAATTTTTATTTCAACATCGCATGTGTTTAGAGAATGAAATCCAAGGAGGTTTCTCCACAACTGTCAACGTTTGCCGGTTTGGTGAGATTAGTCACTATCTCCAGCATGTAGTCGTCTAACACAAGTGACCTATGCCTCTCACACTGCTCGCTCTACGAACCCCACATTCATCTTAAATGTTAGCTGCACACCGCGCTATGTCAATAGAGTCCAGAATACGTAAGATTAAGATGTCTCCCATGCGTCTCCCTCTTTAACTCCCTTGTATCAGTTAGAGCTTTTTGATGCAAGCAATAAGATATACTCAGGCTAAGCTCAGCAAACAAATCTATATCTATATCTGTATCTAAGTGAAATCACAAGATTATACAAACAAAACATACACACAAAAAAACAAAAAAACCCAATGCAATCCTGACAACAAATAAGTAAAGCACCAGACAAAAAAAATGAAGAGAAAACAGGCAGCTCTGAAGAGTTTTGGTAGCGGGGGCGGCCAGAGTTTTGTCAGACATTGCTGCTGGAATTAATTAGTTTCAACTGGCCTCAGTGTCTTCATGACTTGCACGTGACTCTACTCTAGGGAGGGACTGGACCTCTAAACTGTATGAATAGATCTTTGGCTGGAGAGGTTGAGGCACCTTGAGTAACAGTTCCATTCCACCTGTGCAAAGAGGCAGAGTCCATTCCCCTGACTCCCCCATCCCCCAAGTTCATTATGTAAATTTCAAGGGTAGGGGAGAAGGAGAGTGGTGGCCAGCAAGCAGCCAGCATGAGGTTCTTCACCAGGATGAGTTGCATGTGAGCATCGCTTTGGTAGTTTGGACACACTTCAGTGAGCATCCAGGCAGTGTTCCTCGATGCCCCTTCCCAACTGGCAGCTGGTTCACCCATGTGGTCTGATGGACATAAAGTGTCCCCTCTGCTGTGCCCTCTCTATGAGGTACCCTAGCTGCTCTCGAGGACACCTCTGGATGCTCCATCTCAGTACATCTGGCCCTGAATTTGTGGCATACTTGTTCTGAAGCCCTCTGAGATGTTTTGGCACAACGAAAAGCTTGTTCGTGTAAATATTATTATTAATAGTCATTATCGGAAACAAGGAACATCTTGATGGCATGAAAAAAAGAGGAACCGGTTCTGGTTGGGTGCCAAGAGAAGCAGCTGCGTGTAGCAGACATGGAGCTCCGAGCTGCCAGACATGTTGGAGAGCCGTGCCTCGCCTTTGCATTTTGGTAGAAGCTCCCAAAAGGTGGGCACCTCCCTGGGAGGTTCTAGGTGTTGGAACAGGAATCTATGTGCTTTAGGGCAACGTTAGCTTTTTCCTTAGGCTGACTGCGTTTGCAGAAACTTCCAAGAACCACATCCTGTCCTTCTGAGGCTTCCAAATGAGCATGTGTGTTCATGAGGCAGAATATTTTAGACCTCCTCGTGTCTCTTCCTTCTGGCACCCCAAAGGTCCAGAGAGTTGGGGTACAAATGGAGTCCCCTTGGAGGTGAGAATCACTCAAAGTTACAACAAAGTGACCTTCCCTATTATGAACTAACCAATCACAAGATCCAACCAAACATTACAAAAGGATACCTCCCTAGTTATTGTACTGTTGCATAATGGTTAAAGCATCCAACACTCAAAGAAGACACGCAATTGTATTGAGTCTGATAGCATGAAACAGAGCCAGAATACACAGTGTGGTATTCAGAGCGATTTAACCCTCCCCCTATTGAGGAAGTTGTGAATGGAAGCAAGAGTTTCATGGCTGTACGCTGGCAGAGGGAGATTTTACTGGGAATTTCTTGTAGCACCTGTGTAATTTTCTGCCTCTATAGGATAGAAGGGGAGAGAATATAGAGCAGATAGAAACAGGAGAAAATCACAGGATGCCTCTAAGGAGACTATGAGGTTTTCTGCTTAAAGCAACATGTTTCTGCCTGGCTGCACTAGCAGACCATGGGAAGGGAGTGAAGTCTACAGACAGGAGGAGAGTATTCAGGGACAATCTGGACAGTTGGACGGATCAGAGAGCAAAATTCTGGGCAAGCTGGAAAGACTGGGGTCCTGCTCTCGGAAGCATTATCCAAAGCAAAATTCAGGGATGGAAATCCAGGAAAAGAAAGTTCCTGTTACCAGGCACTTTCTCTGCCCCCAGAGCTTGGTTGGCATTTAATTAAAGAGATTATATGGTGAGATTTTCAGTTTCAACCAAGTTTGGTGCTTACTGGTTTTGGGTCCGAAAGTGTGGAGGAAATCTTTTTTTCTTAGAAGGGTGCTATCAAACCTTGCTTACAACAGATTTGCTTTTTGCTGGGTGAAAAATTTGATAAGGGGGAGAAGTCCTTCCACATCCAGTCGTCCCAAAAGCAACAGCAAAGGGACATGCTTCTGTGATAAAAAGGAGACCGAGGGACTTCTAAGGGGCCGAGCCCCTAGTCTATAAGGCTGCTTTTCCTTCCTGAGTGGGAAGGGCTAGAGCTCAGAGCAATAAAAGGGGTTTTTTCTGGGGAGATGGCGAAGGGGGTGGGTAGGGAAATGAAGTGGGGGGACTTAGAGAGGAAGCATGGAACTGTTTCGTGACGATTTTATTATATTTTATTTCTAATTCTCTTCCCCATCTTTTTTTTTGTGAAAATTTCAGAGGAATCTAAATAACTTTGCCAAAAATAAAATACTATGCGGCTGGATTTGTTTGGAAGATGGGGCAATGGCCGTTGATCTCATGGTGGTGTGGCAGTGGTGTCTGGAGGTGTTGGTGGTGGGTGGGGAGGTAGTGGTTTAAGGGGTAGGGATGGGGAAGGTGCGGGAGGGGTGGCGAAGCCAAGGCTGCCCATGAGAGACCTGCCACATCCCGTTACACCATTTTAGTCAGCTGTTGCCGTGCCTGGCTCCATGCTAGGCCTTTTATTATTATTATTTTTTAAGTTTATTTATTTATCTTGAGAGGGAGAGAGCACAAGCAGGGGAGTGGCAGAGAGAGGCTCCACCCTGTCAGCACAGAAGCCTGGTGCGGGGCTCAAACTCACAAACTGTGAGATCATGATCTGAGCTGGGATCGAGAGTCAGTCGCTTGGGGCACCTGGGTGATTCAGTTGGTTAAGCATCCGATTCTTGATCTCGGCTCAGGTCATGATCTCACAGTTGGTGGGTTTGAGCCCCGAGTCGGGCCCTGCACTGACATCGCAGAGCCTGCTTGGTATTTTCTCTCTCCCCCTCTCTGCCCCTTCCCTGCTTGCACTCTCTATCCATCTCTCTCAAAAATAAGCGAATCAACTTTAAAAACTTAAAAAAAAAAAAGAGTCGGTTTAACCGAATGAGCCACCAACGTGCCCCCCAAGCTAAGCTTTTTTTATATGTCATTTCTTTCCATCTTTACAACGATCCAGCAGGGCACTAAAATGTTTTTGGTTAGATCTGTGTCAATAGCGTGCCTCAGATGAGAGGCCACGAGCATCTCACTGGCAGAACTATTTTATTTATGTTTGTATCCTTACTGTTTATTGTGGGCTATGAAGGTACTCATTTGCTCAGTTGAATTGAACAGAGAAGGAGATGGGATTAAAGATGTAGACAGAAGTTGGATCGAAGAGCTTTGACTGACACATGAAGTTTGGATTTCGTCTTAATTGTTGAGGTACCTTGGGGATGCGCAGGGTGAACCAGCAGCGCGGAGGCGTTTTGATCCAAAAGCCCATTCTATTTGCCTTAGTTTATCAGCCTCCAGCAGGGAAGAGCTCTATCTTAAAGCTCTAGTCAGTGCGGCCCTCCGTCTTGCATGAATACACCATTTTGACATGTTCTTTCGGATGATTGGCTATAAGGTCAAGGGTGAGCCCAAGTGGTATCCACAAGCTAAAGTTTCTTTCTGAGCTGTCCTTTGGTTTATAAAAGAAAATAGGCACAACAAAGCTTTTTAAAACAAAGACAAATTCTAACGGTGACCTTTTTACGAAAAAAAAAATCAATGTTTGGTTGGCAACAGATAATAAGGATTGTTATTCTGGCCATTAGAAGAAAGGAACAGTTTAGTATAGCTCTTACATCTCTCTCCACTGTGGCGTCTTCTTCAAGTCTCCATTTGTGTATCTTGCTTAATTTGGCACGAGCAGAGCAATCGGAGGACAGAAATCACCGCTAGAGCAGAAACGTGGTCACCAGGTGTCCCAACGCCTCCCAACTTCAGAGACTACCTCAGCTTATTTCATTTTTTTCTAAGAACTTCACACAAACCATGTATTTTCCGATAAGGTCGTGCAGGCTGACTGAAATTTGCTTATTTACTTTTGGCACGATTTTATCAGCCTACCTCGTGCTGATTGGAGGCTCCGCTTAGCAGCTGTATATGTCCTTGAATAAAGAAATGAGAAGAAAATGGAATTATTATTTTATAGGCAGTTCTCCGGGGGTAAAAATATTTTCATACAAATATTCCTTGAGAAACATGCAAATAAAAATGACCTCTGGGAATAATTGTTGAAAAGCAATTTCATCTACTCCTCTCACTCTCATCGATGGAAGGCTTGAGGGCTGAGCGTGAAGGTGGCTGCGAGGCCAGGAGGCCGGCATCTTTCTCACCCCGACATGCGTCTCATTCTCCACGCTGCTGCAGATCCTTTGTTGAGATGGTTGAAAGTTCATCTTCCCAAATATTTTTGTTCAATGTGAGGACTATTTATTCTTCACGTTCTCTCCCTGGGTTCTGCCACTTCCAGTTTTCTGGTGAATCTAAAGGAATGCCAAATCTCGTTTTGGGCGCTACAGGACGGGTGAATGAAGGCCGCCTGATGACATGGACTGTGATCATGGAGTGGAAGTGACCACAGAAGGAAGCCCACAGGTGTTTGCTAGACAGCTGGCAGGATGTCCTTTAAAGAATGGTCACTGGGGCTTTGTTTGCACACCTACTGGGCTTGTCCCCGTCTCATTTCCTGATGTGTCTACCATCGTCTTGCTTCGGTGGCTCTCTGCGAGCCTCACGGCTTTCTTCGGAGAACTTGGGCCCTGACGCACAGAGGAGCCCTCATTGGAGAAAGCAGGGCCTCTTTGTTAGCACAACAGCCTGGGCAGAGTGGCCTCACACCACTTTTAAACATTCTTTTAAGCAACATTTTCTGCAGCGTAATGAAAGAATATATTGAGAAAGAAAAATATGCATATTAAGGGAAACAAATTGCCAGTTATTTGAATCAAAGGAAAGGGCACAGCCAGTTGGTATTTCAGCAAGAGAGAGCACATGTAAATCGCAGCTAATTCTAGAAAATGGCATATAGGACACATATTACTGGTGTCTGAAGTGAAAGAATGACACGCATAAAATACCGATCTTTTGGATGATGAAATAGAAGATGTGAAAAATCTTGAGAGTTTGTTCTTCAAGTTGTTTGCTTTTATTTTGATTGAAATAAACTCAAGGCCCGCAGCATGAAACTAAGATTTAGGAAAAGCTGAAGTGAGTGAAATATGATGGAAACGTGACATTTAAATGTAGTATCCTTTTTCAAAAGAGAGAACACGTGTAACGGCGTCGTCTCCCAGACTCAGTGTTTGAAATACAGTGTCTTCCTCCCCAGGAAGTTCACACTCATGGTCACATATCCGCTGAAGCCTATGACATCCCTGGGAGAGTTGGCCAAGGAAGGGCGTTCTATCTTCTTTCTTACTTGGCTTTTTCACTTGGGATGAGAAGTTCACTTTTTAAAGTAATCGTTCAGTGCAGTTAGGAAGGTTGAGTTCAGCCAGATTCTTCTGCTCATTGGAAAGCCAATGGCGTGGCGGGGGCAGGGGGGAGGGGCGATTCTTTCCAGAGGTGCTGCTGCAAAGCTACCTCACTCAACTATGATTGAAGGGGTCACCGTCCTTCCTCCCCGGCACACGCGCCATCAGGAAGGTAGATGGCAAGAATGAAAGGGGAGAGCTGGTCTGCCCTTGTTCTGCCTTATGACGTCCCGGATAGTTTCTGGCATCTACCAAAATCAGAGCGTGCTGCTTCGTCCTGTACGCACAAATGCCCAACGCTTTCTTCGTAGCACTTTGTGTACAAATTTGAAAGGTCTGGGTAGACTCCTTCTTTTCGTGTGATACAACCTGGGGGCGCTATTCAAAGGAACTCTTCCTTAATGGGATTACCAGCACTCCAATTTGACTGTTTGGGAATTATTTTAAATGGATAAAATTAGAATAAATAGTACATAACTATGTTACGGAAACTCTATGCTCCAAATAACATGGCAAAGAATTCATGACTTCTAAATTGCTTATAATACAGACATGGTTGAAATGAGATATTTGAATTATAAAAGTCATTCTGGGAGATAAAATAAGGATGTGCAGAAATTGAATAATGGCAACATAAGATTAAAGGACGTATTCAACCTTGTTCTCCCAAAAGGAAGAATAGATTTCTTTTGAAATATACATGGAACATTTTCAAAATAGGCCACATGTTCACCCATAAATAGAGCAATAATAAATAATGTATAACATTATAATATTGTCCGATTGCAACAAAATAAAAAAGGGACAAATAATATGAACTTTAAATTTCTCGACAACTTGGGGAGTGGCTAGGTGGCTCAATTGGCTAATTGTCTGACTCTCGGTTTCAGCTCAGGTCATGGGGTCACAGTTTCATGGGTTCAAGTCCCACATTGGGCTCTGCGCTGACAGTGTGGAGCCTGCTTAGAATTCTCTCTCTCTCTCCCTCTCTCTCTTCCCCTCCTGCACATACTCTCTCTCTCAAAATAAAGAAATAAACTGAAAAAAAAATAAATTTCTCAACAAGCTGGAAACTAAAAAAAATTAATTTACATTTTTGTAGAATCATGACGAGCATTCCTAATAAGAATGTATGGAATCCATAAAAGAATGTGGAAAGGGCACGGCTTTACTATAAAGCTGTCAAAGATCAAAGATTTAATATGTACTGCATACATGAATCAATTTCAAAATGTACAGGAGGCTGACAATTACATGGGAAATGCATATGAGTAGATAACTTACCAAAGAAGAAATACAGTTGGTCTTCAAACAGAAAAACAATCGACTTTACTTATAACTAAAGAAATGACAACTAGAATAATAAAGAAAGCTCTTTTGTTTTTTTGTTTGTTTTTTAAGTTGTAAATAGCAAGAGTCTAATGAAACTATATTTTCACAATCCTTTCTGGAGACAATTTGGCAACATGTACTAAGACTTAGAAAAAGTATTCACATTTTCTGAATACTTCTCAATCAGGAAATATTTTCTAGGTTAAAACGCGTTGGGAAACTAGGGGCTGATTACTCTTACACTCTTTGCTGCATTTATGTCAAGGTTGTTTTGGGAATTTCTTAAATGGAAAAGAGATTCTGGACGGTCGCTCAGGAACTGGCTCGGAGGATAGTCTGTGGTCAGTGCCAAACCACAGAAAGAGGGTGAGATCAGACAATGATGAAAGGAAGGGCATTGCCGGAATCCAGGCGCAGGACGTGGTGTGCACGGTCCCAGGAGGAGAGGAGACTTTGGAATCACCGCACTGGACCTATTTCCTTCCTAGCGATTTTCTAAGAGGCAGTCATGAGCGCGTACTTTGGAGACAGACTCGGCAAGTTTGAACCCCGGACAATTAGCTGTGCACTCTGTGTAATCTTACTGTGCTCAATTTTCTCTTTCATAAGGTAGTGGTCTGAAGCTGTCCATAGTGGGGTGCCCGAGGGCCTCAGTCGATTTAGTGTCCGACTTTGACTCAGGTCATGAGTTCAAGCCCCGCGTAGGGCTCCATGCTGATGGTGTGGAGCCTGCTGCACATTCTGTCTCCCTCTCTCTCTGCCCTTCCCCCACTCGAGCTGTCTCTGTCTCTCTCTCAAAAACAAATAAACATTGAAGTCATTGATAGCACTAAGAAGATAATACACATCAGGTGTGCCCAGCGCTTGACATGAACTGAATCTCGGCTTTTACTAGGAGTGACGTACCTGCTGGAGACTGGAGGTCTGGTTCCAGCATGTCGCTAGCTGGCTGGATGAGTTTGGACACATTCGTTCATCTCTCAGAGAGTTGTACTAGATTAGATATCTCTCAGGTCCTTCTAGCCTTAGAGATCTATTTATGAGATGGTCCCGTGTGGCCTTGTGCCAAAGAGCTTAAAATATTAGAGCCAGATACACTGAGGTATAAATCCCGGCTGTGTCTATTTGTAGCATTAGGATTTGGGGCATTTTATTTAACACAGTGACTTAGTTTCCTCACAGTAAAATGGGGCTAGCAAGAGTGCCTACCTGGTAAGATTGTTGCAAGAAGTCCAGGAGATGGTGGGTCCAAGGTGCACAGCAGAGTGGTTGGCAAAGGTAAGTGTTCAAGAGAAAATAGTGTAAGGGCAAATTGGGACTGACTCCATTTTGAGTCCCCAGCGCCCGCGTGGAAGCTTGACCTATGGAACAGGACCCTGACCCTTCCTCAGCCAATCGGCTAGGGCCACGACCATCACCCCTCCCACTACCCTAGACTCCTTTAAAACTCTTGCGCCTTTGGATCTCTCTCTCTCTCTCTCTCTCTCTCTCTCTCTCTCTCTCTCCCCACCGCTGCATCGGTGCAGGTAGGAGATTGAGCTCCAGCTAGCTCGAATAAAGGCTCTTTGTTCTTGCATCGGACTCGGCTCCCTGGTGGTTTTTGGGGTTCCCGAATTCTGGGCATAACAGTTGCCAGGTAATTACTCTAGCCCTCTACCATGTTATAATTTCACTGCACAGTTTTGTCTTTTTGGCATTGACAAGGACATTAGAAATTTAGTGAGCCTTCTGATTTTAAATATTCTATCTGTTGGCCAATTAAACTGTAAATTTTGGAAGGAATTCAAATATTTTACATTTCTAGCTTCCAGATTGGTTCAGAATTCTCCATAATTCTAGTCTGTTTTGATTTTTGGCTCCAAAAACTGAAGTTAGTGTTCTTAGAGATCATTCCTTATACTTGTGGACGGGTCGAAGAATGTTGAACACCAGTGAAGTTCAAGCATCATAATATCTTTTGGGAAATACTACAGAATAAATGAAAATGGGCTCAGGAGTTGAAATTATCAGGTAGAATTCCATCCTGGTGGGGTCATGTGTTTGGAATTAGCCCGTTCTGTAGAGCTCGTTGGAACAGGTACCACCACCACTGGTGCTGGCTGGAGTTCTTTATTCTAGAACATCCAAGAAATCATCCTCTTCTGGGGTGAAGTTTCCTATTTTAAGACCTCATCTGCCTTACGCCAACATCGGAATATAGAACAACTTCTCACAGCACTCCTCTAGTCGTCCCCACCCTGTCCCACCCTTACCCGCCATATTCGGTGTTAGAGAGCCCCAAGGGGCAAATCACACAGCTATTCCTGCTCTGAAAATAGATCTGAATGATGGCGGAAAACTCCGGAACAGGCATAGGTGTTAAAGAATTCCATTAGTGTTATTGATGTGTCACATTAAACACTTTTAATGGGATCATTAGCCAAAGGAGAGAATAATAAAATTTTAAAGCTGGAACAAAGCTTAGAGGTAAATTAATCCAAATAATTTATTTTTCAGATGAGAGAAAGGAGGAAGAGAGAAGGGACCTTCTCAAAGTCACGCAGTGGCCGTGCTGGGGTCGGTACCCAGTTCTGGGCTCCACACACGGGAGTCCTGAGGTACCTCCGAGGACTGTAAGCTTTCCTGCATTTCATGATGACACCCCAGTGTCTGGGCTATTGGAGGAGCGAGAGATGCTTATAAAATGTATGAATTCATGTAAAACATATCGTCGGAAAAAAGCAGGGGCTCTGTTGTTGTTACGCTTTCTTACCATTATTAATGAGTCTTTGGGGAAAATAGCTCAGAATTGTCAAATGAGGGATATCAGCCCCAAAGTTTAATATTGAAAAGCTCAGTTAACTCACCAGAGACTAAAAGTGCGTACACATTGCCGCCATATCTCTTAATCCAACACAATGTTCTAACATCCGATGTTTAGCCTCAGTGAAAAAGTAGCTACCAGAGACAGGAAGGTAAAAAAGTTGACTCACTGCAGGTAGCCCGAGATGAGCAAGGGTGACCGTCTGCTGACTGTGACAATCTCAGTGGGGACATACATGGAGCGCTCAAAGCTTGTGTGTTGTCAGTCAGAGAGAATGTGACCTGAAATGAAAATATTCAAAATTATAACATGTGCGGACCTTTTGTGCTTACGGACACTGATTGGTGTTTACTTACAGATGCAGCAGTAGTGTGTTTGTGGAGTTAATCTCTGACGAGTTTCTGGACTCACGATTGAGCCCAGGTCTGTCTGACTCTGGCGTCTGAGTTCTCACCTGCTGGAGGAGGTTGAGAACGTTGTAGAACAAGCGAAAGACAAAATTAGAAACCACCGGTAGGACCATCATCTAGAGATAGCCATTATCAGTTACTGGGTAGATGTGTACTTTTGGTTACTTCCCCCTTGCCTTAATTTTTTTTTCTGTCTCAGCATCTGTCTCTATCCCCATCCTTCTCCCTATTCTTGTGTATGTTTTTCAAACCAAATAGGAATAAGGCTGGGAGACAGAGATAGGCAGACTCTGTGTGTGCGTGTGTGTGTGTGCACGCGCACGCGTGCATGAGCGCACGTGTATGTGTGTTTGTGGAGGTAGGAAGCACAGGACCCGGAAGGATGGGAACCTCTGACAGCCTGAACCCTTTTTTTGGAAGTGATGCTTTTTAGTAGTTGTGCAGACTGTGGGGGAAAGAGGTAGGGGATTCTTTGTGACACACAGTAGGGGCACATTGTGCATCCTGATGCGCTCTGTGTGCACACGCAGGCATGCGTGCTCACGTGCACACACACCCACAGAGCCGAGGTAAACCTTTCACAAAGTAGCACCTGCCTTTATGATGTGGGGCATGCTCTGATATTTTCTGTTCTTCTCTTTCCTATTTCGCGTATAATTTTTTCTACCATGCCGATCGGGACTCATTAAACTGACCTCACGACCTGCGAAAGGCGAGTTGAAAGCCCTGAGTCAGGAGCAGAAGAACCCTAGTGGTCAGATGGAAAAAGGGCGATCGACGTACTCTTCTTCATTTCACGTGTGTCTTTTCTGGAAAACGGGGGCAGAGGGCAAACTCTCATCCAAAACACCCCCTCTCCTGCAACCAGCGACCAAGTTACATTTCGGATCTTAGTGGAGTTCCGATTTCGGTTTTTACTTTTTTTTCATAATGAGTGTGAATTAAAAAAAAAATTTTAATGTTTATTTGTTTTTGAGATAGAGAGACAGAGACAGAGCACAGAGTGGGGGAGGGGCAGAGAGAATAGGGAGCAGAGCCCTATTCTGAAGGAGGCTCCAGACTCCCAGCTGTCAGCACAGAGCCCAGCACGGGGCTCGAACTCACGAACCGCAAGATCATGACCTGAGCTGAAGTCAGACGCTCAACCGACTGAGCCACCCAGGCTCCCTGAGCGTGTGAATTTAGTTTTAGTTAGGAGGAATAAACACAGAAATATTTTGGAAAGGGCAGAATAATATTAAAAAAATATTTTAAGGTAAAGATTCTGGCACTGTGTTTGTCACGGGTAAGTAAACCGTAGCACCCGGGACGGAATTGTAAGCTCACACCTCCCGGGTGGGTTCTGTGAGCAAAGAGCGGCTGTTCCATTTACCTGCGCACACTTACCCTCTGTGGCACTTTGGCGGAAGAGTATTTACACACGCATCACAGCAAAGAGCATTAAGGGCAAAGGGGTTCAAAATTGCATAGGCACCAGAATCTAAAATATAAATGTTTATACAGATCTTTTTTCTATTCGTACTTTCCAACTTTTAAAAATTCCACAAGTATTACTTTTTATAACCAAAAACAAAAAAAAAAGAGGTTTTTTTTTTTTTCCTAGCGAGTTTTTAGACTCTTTAGATGAAGCTTCAGTGCCCTCGCGGTTTCTAAGAAGAGGAAATCCCCACAGCGAATCTTAAAATTGCCTCTGAATTTTTCTGAGAGCCTGTATTGGTGACACGTCGAGGGTCGAAACTCCGGTCCAGCCCTCTGCATGCGCAAAAGGGTCTCATTCCCTGAGGACGTTGCTGCCGTGGTATAACCCACAAAGGCCCGTGAGTTAGCTTGAGAAACAGGTGGATTTTGGTAATTTCTTTTTTTTTTTAATTTTTAGTTTATTTATTTATTTTGAGAGGGGGAAAGGCAGAGAGAGAGGGAGAGAGAGAATCCAAAGCAGGCTCTGTACACTGTCAGCATGGAGCCCAGGGTGGGGCTCGATCTCACAAACTCCAAGATCCTGATCTGAGCTGAACTCAAGAGCCCGTCACTCAACTGCCTGAGCTCCTCAGGCTCCTCAGGCTCCTCAGATTTTAGTGATTTCCCAGTGTGACTGGACAGCATTGTCACCATTTCTCTGCTTATCTCAGGAGTGAGCACCAGAAAGATACTCTATTATAACCTGAATCTACACAATCACACGTGCGTGCACTCAAACACATTCCCATGACCTGGTGACTATCCCCAGAAAGCTCCGACTGCGGGTGCTAACCCCTTGCTGTCCGTTCCTTTCACTGCTTCCTTTCAAGACCTTGACAATCAGTGCCTTTCATGGTAATTAAATAATTCATGTTTCCCATCGAAAGACAAAACTGATATTGATGTTTTTGAAAACACAAAACTGACAACGTCAGGAACACATCATTTTTAAGATGTAAATTTCTGGAAGATTCTAGAAATATCCTCCGTGAAATATTGAACTGGGCTCTGGGTACTGTTTGGCAGGTAGAGAGGGGCAAAGGGGCAGAAATAATTGTTCCGTCCGGGAAAGGACTTGGTGGTCCTACCCCGGCAGTAAGAGCTGATCCACTTGTACACCGAGCTAGAGGATACCGACCTCACTAAGTCCACATTTTAGACCCTTTTGTAACTTCCAGGCTGCCTCGGATCTCAGGTCAAGTTGTCTGGGAGACAGACTCTGAAACAGGGATTTATGTGCAGGAGGTTTGCTGGAGAATTCTGTAGGAAACCACACCTGGAAGGTGCTGGAGCAGGACGAGGCAGAGGAAAGGGTGGAATAATTTGATGAGTTTTGTCTCATCGCCACCATAAGAAGAAGTGAAGTATTTCCATCATGCCGGAAAGTTCTCTTGTCCATTTGATTCTAATTACTGACCCCCCCCCCCATACTAAGAAATACTGATCTTCTTTCTGTTACCATATGTCTAGAGATAAGCTCTGCCTTTTCTAGCATTCGATATAAACAGAATTATATAATATACCGGCTTTTGTGTCTGGCTTCACAGTGTTGTTAAGATCCATCCATAATGTTGCTTGTTCTAGTACTTTGCTCCCTTTTGCCGCTGAGAAGTGTCCCGCTGTAAGGATAAACCAGAATCTTTAACCATTTACCTGTTGATGTATATTTGGGTTGTTTCTGGTTTGGCTGATGATCAATAAAGCTGCTATAAACCCTTGTGTACAAAGCTTTGTGTGCGCGTATGCCCTTATTTTGCTCGAGTGTGCCTCTGTAAGTGCCATTGCTGGGTCGTATGACGAGTGTGTGTTTGTCTTTATAAGAAACTGCCCCACGGTTTTCTGAAACGGTTGTGCCATTTAATATCCCAACCAGCATTCGTGGAGAGCCCCCGTTGCCCTACTATTTTCCCCTAGATTCTCGAAGTAGAAACTTAGGTAACTGATCTGAGGCATCTTTTCTTTTCTAAAATAAGCATTTAAAACTCTAAATTCCACTCTGAAGACTGTGTTAGCTGCATGTAACCATGTCGATAGTCTGATTTTTTACTCTTATTTAATTTAAAATTTCCTTTGTGATTTCCTCTCCGATTCACAGGTTGTTTGACTGCAGATTATTTAATTTCCAAATATCTGTATATCCCCCCCCACCCCCGCCCCGGCATTTCTCTGTTATTTATTCCTGAGTTATTTCTGTTGAAGTCAGAGAGACAACAGAGTCTGTTGTCTTTGATTGCCATTCTTTTCCAGTTACGGAGGCCTGGGTTACAGAGCAGCGTATAGTCTACGTGGGTAAACACTCGGGTGCGCTGGAAAAGAACGTGGGTTCTGCTCTTCTCGCAGGCAGTGTTCTATAAAAATCGATTGCTTTAAAACAGTTACTTTGCGAAGCAGAGATCGATACATCTTGAGCAAGGAGAACAGCGCTTCTCTGGGCTCAGAGGGGTCACAGAATCTGGGAATTCAAGATCTCCTAGGGTCTGTGTTCCCAGCCAAAGCCTCGGGGTCTCACTCTTTCCCAAACAGGGTTCTGAATCTGGCGCAGAGCTTTCTGGAGTGGAGAATTCAGGCTTCTCTGGAGCTCCGCTCCCTGTGTAACCAATTTCTGGCCTGATACCCAGCTTTCCCCTCCGTGTAGACGCAGGAGATGAGAGGTCCTGTGTAGGCTGGGGAGGAGGCGCCCTGGCTGTCACACCTTGCCGTCCTCAGCAGCCGCATACCTTTGTCTTTCTCCAGTGTGTCCACAGCACTCGGCACCAGCTATCCGATTCCATAATCCTTATAATTACTGTTTCCCCTGCACCTCTCTAATGCCCGAGACACTGCGCCCATCAGCACATTCCTTTTCGTTTGTATGCCACTTCAGTTCACCACCAATGAAAGTTCTAACAATCGCCCTGCTCCGGCATCCAGAGATGATCGGTGCCATCTCCGTCGCCAGCTGCTGGGTGGTCCGTCTCCCATATCCCTATTTAGAGTCTGTAAGCGAGTGAAGGAAGCAGGTTGGGACAAGAAGACAAGGTGACTCTGGAGGGAGCGGCCACCAAGGCTGATCCAGCGGGAGGCTCAAGGACTGGCCTGGCCCTCTACAATCACACGGTCATCCCCCACTGGGGTCTTTGCACCCCCACATCGACCAGTTATTGGAAGCGGGCTGCCCCCAGGGAAGGAAGGGGCATGACCTTGGGCAAGTCAGCTTCCTTTGGTGGAAGATGATGCCCAGCGAGGGACACGTCTGTGGGCCAACGGCTCACACACCCAACACCTGTCCTGGCTGCTGAGGCAGGGAGCACAGTGATATTGAGGGGTAGGTCTGGACTGCGCATGGCAACATCCACTAAATTATTAATCAACACTTCCTGAATGCTGACTACTCTTCAGGCAGGTCATTGATGATTCCCGCCTCATTTCCTTCACTGAAATAGGACCAGTAAAAATGCAGCATTGCACCCAGAGATATAGGTTCTGCATGGATCCGCTTACAACCCCAGGTAGTTTGTTCAAGATGAAGATTCGGTCTCCTCCTCCTTTCTCCCAATTCTCCACCCATGAGGCCACCAACTTTATGCCTCTCCCTTATGGTTTGAGGGGAATAGTCCTGGGAATCCCCGACCGAAGGGCTTCCCTGTCCAACAGAGCAGGTCTTGCAACGCAGAATTGTACCCGGAGGCTTTGAGTTATGCAAAGGCCAGTGTAGACGGAGACGCTGTCTTACCGCCGATGCACTTTCCAAGATGACCTAATTTCTACAAGCTATGTCCAACACATTTTCCATCGGTTTTAGGATAAGCCATTCTTGGCTTTGGCGATGGAAGTGGGAAGACATAGAGAAAAAAATAGAAATCGAGAAAAAACCGCAAGAGATTGGTTTGGTGTGAAATCAGCTCAGATGGAGAAGGGGTGGGGTGAGGAGAGAGTAGAAGAGCCCCACCGGGAGTGTGTTTGGGCTCTTGCGGCTGATCGGGCAGTCAGGACCACAGTAGAGGGCAACGGGGACCCTCAGAAACCAGTCTGCAAAGACCGGTGGCAGCAGAGACATGTCCCTTCTCTGCACTAACCATGGGGGAAGGGGGAATCTGAGCACCAGCCTCCACTCCCATCCGCTCTTCCAGGTTCTTGCTGAGACAGGAGCTGTCTTTACCCGTCCCCAAGGAGGGGCAGCACGTCGTTGACACGGACAGCGTCTCAGAGAGGATGCCGAGGGCTGTGGAAAAGCAGGGACCTTCACGTCGATGGCGAACCGCCCTAGAAGATGACTACCCACCCGGACGGCCATATCCCTGGAGCTCAGCCCGCGTCTCGTCTTCCCGCCAGAGGACCTACTAGAAAAGTTGGCAGGCACGACTCGGCAGCACGGCCCACGCAAGCTCAGGCCAGAGGTGTGCAAGAGTAAAACGCACAAAGGCACGAAGGCTTTATTTGTCGGGCAGTTGGGTTTCATGTTAGCACTAACTCGGATGAATCCGTTAGCAAATACTGAGAAGGATTTGGGTTTAGTGGGAAAGTTTAACACTTACTAGTTTCCTGTATTTGTTATCTATCATTACCTAACAAGCCACCCCAACACTTAGGGCTGAAAAAAACCCATGTTATTTGCTCACAGTTCTGTGGGTCAGCAATTTGGGCTGGTCTCAGCTGAGCGGTTCCTCTGCGGGGCTCACCTGGGTCACCCATGTGGCTATTGTCCTCGAGCAATGTGACTGAGAGCTGGGTGTTCTTTTTTTTTTTTTTTTAAGTTTATTTATTTTGAGAGAGAGAGCACGAATGGGGTAGGGACGGAGAGAGAGAGAGGGAGAGAGAATTCCAAGCTGTGTGACAGCACAGAGCCCAACGCAGGGCTTGAACTCACGAAC
Source organism: Paguma larvata (assembly GCA_030068075.1). Lineage (NCBI taxonomy): Eukaryota > Metazoa > Chordata > Mammalia > Carnivora > Viverridae > Paguma > Paguma larvata. The sequence continues at coordinate 9,763,819 of CM057825.1, forward strand.
TGCGAGGTCATGACCTGAGCTGAGATCAAGAGTCAGACGCCTAACTGACTGAGCCCCCCAGGCGTCCCATGAGCGGGGCGTTCTTGGCCGAGCTCACTCATGTTGTCGGCTTGGCCTCCCTTTATACGGTCCTCATCTCGAGGAGGCTGGTTCAGGCTATTCCATTTGGCATGATCTCAGGTTCCAAGAGGGCGACAGCAGAAGCCGCAAGGCCTTTTGTGGCCCAGGCTGGCAAGTTCCACAGTGTCACATCTGCTACGTTCTATTGATCAGAGCAAGTCACACGGCTGCTGGAGGAGGTGACTGAGAGACACATGACCGCCAGCTGACTCTGGAGCTAGACAGGGTCAATTAGAGGTTCCTCACCCCCTCCCCTGTTCCTGAAACGTCCTCTGCCCACCGTTCCCACGCTGGGAGATGTTTTCAAGGATGCAGCCTCCATAGACTCAGGTGTCGTTGAGGCCTTCTGGAAGGTATGTATGACTGAACCCTGTTATTCTGGCCGGCGGCCATGGCAGAGATCAACTTGTCTCGCAGGCCACGCAACATAAGCCTCGTAAGAGCCCTTGCTTATTCAAATGGCCACCTACCAATCCGGAGTGACCTGGCTCTTTCTTCCGGCTCTCTTTGCCCTCTGTGTACGGGGGCCGGTTTATGAACCAACTACATCCAGCAGAGAGATTCAAAGCGTGCAGATAAATTCCAGCTCATAATGAGAGAAACAGGCAAGCCACAGTGCAAAGGGCTCTTGGGGTGCGGGCAAGGAGAGGGATGTTGGTGACCACTTTTGAAAACCATCTACCACAGTTCTGAGGCTGGGGACGACATGAGGACGTAAAGAACGACAACACGCATCCTGGTTATTAACCGGTTAGCCAGGTTTCCGAGATGAGCTAGGCAGATTTCCTTTTAAGGGAGGAAAAGGGTTCTCTGAAAACCCCCATAAATACCTATCGCTATATACGGACAAGGGCCAGAGGCTCCATTACTACCAGGAGGTTCAAATGGCTTTAAAGAACTTTCAGACTTTTCTATATTACTCATCTACAGCTGTTTTGGTGATTTTGAAATAAAGTTAATGATACCCAAAGAATGATTTTCCAGTGCCTGCTCTGCTACGCATACAACCATAATAAATTTTGCTGGCCATCTGATGGAATTAGAAATGCAAATGAGCTTCAATAGGGCTGCTCACTTCTGTTTGAGAAATTAAATCCAAGAAGTGAAATCTACCAATATTCCAAACGGAAATGACTTCACCACGGGACACACGTACCGCTTTGTGTGAATTTGATCATTTCAATAATAAAAAGGAGGGAGAAAAGTAATGGGATGAAAACTATTTGTTTTCTGCACACTTACTATGTGTTGGGCATGTAGCCCGCACGCACTCGCTCATGGCTCTTAAAAACCCTAAGTAGTATTATCACCCTTTTTACAGAAGAAAAATCTGAGGTTCGGCATGGCAAACGACCTGCAGAAAGTCATCACCTCGATAGTTTGAAAGCTGGGATGCGACCCGCGTCTCCCCATTGTCCTAGCTTCTTTCCAGCATTTATTGCGATTGATACGTATTTTATACATGTATTCAAATTATGCACATTTTAACCTACTTTAAAAAAATCTATAATTATACCACAAGCATTTATTTTTCAGTTGCAACACAGCTGCATAATGATCCTTTTTAATAGCGGCATAATATTCTCATATATTTTTGATATTCTGGACCAGAATTTAATTCGCCTTTCTTCCGATGTAGATACTCAGGCTGCTTACCTTAGGGCTCAGAATCGTGAACTAGATTAAATACGGCTTCCGAAATCTTCTAGGGATGGTTGTCATTCTTTTTTCTGACCAAGACTCATGCTTATAAGTCAATCTTTTTGTTTTTCTGGTCATTTTTCTTGAAGTAATATTCATTAAGGTCATTAGAGAGGATTATGCATGACACAAGGCATCCATGGCACCAAAACACCTTGCTTATTTCAAGAACAGTTCCCTGTTCTTAACAAATCTGTTTACATTGTACAGCAGCTCTTGCAGCCTCAGCAGGAGGGCGAGGCTGTGGTCTCCCAGAACGGAACCCCGGAGAGATCAGAATGCACGTCCCAGCGCCAGCCAGTAGATGTCTCTATTTCATTCACCCTCTGTTGCTGATTCCTCCTGAATGGAAAGCCTTGGGAGCAAAACTGACGAGTGGGGGGGATTGTGCTATCCCTTCTGCCACCTTCCACCAGCCTCCACCTACGCATCCTACCCCGCCCCGCCTTGGTTTCCTGGTTAGTGGCATAAAGGTAATGGAAACGGGAGTGTCGGTTAAACACATTCTCTACCAACTCTGTTTGCAAAGTGAACTGGTAACTGAAAGCCGTCTCCACAGACACGAAGCCTTTTCTCTTTAAATAGCACCATACGCTGAACCCAAACGCTGTATTACTGAGTCATAACAATTAATTACACTCGGAGGTGAGAAGACAGGATTTAACGCTCTAATGCGATTTGAATTTAGGCCGGTATCTCATCCCGCTGCTATTTAAAACAAAATCACTTTTCCACGGAAGCATCTGCAACTGAGGAGGGTTTTCAAAGCTTGAGTCTGAAGACGTCTCTGGCAACTGAATATTCCCGTTTTAGCTTCCTGAGAGGTTTAATATGCACATTTGGATTTTCTAGATTTTTGTAATGAAGTGCCATCTCTTTCCGCTTTGGGATTTGACAAAAGAGAACCAGGAGGCCAGGCAGGTCTATTATTCTCATCAGGAGTGTTCTAGGTGTGGGAGGTGTGCAGGATGAGTTATTGGGAAACTAAAAATAGCATCTCAAAACAGACTGCATGACCAGGCATCAGAGACGCAAAGCCAAGGAGGGCTGACCACCTCAGGATAAGGGGTTTATTGGGAGGTCCGGGCAAGTGGGAGGTACTGGAGAGAGTAAGGGCTGGTGGTTTTCAGGCAGGAGCTGGAGGGTCCTGTGCTCACCTGGGGAGACAGAGACCAGCCCCCGAGAAGCATCCTTGTGGCTCTGCAAGGGCCTCCTAGGGCACCAAGAGTCTTGGATGCACCAGGGTAGGGGGTGCCGACTCACAACTGCACGGTCCGGGAGGAGCTGCCTGGAGCCTTGGTGAAGAACACCGTGTGGGGGGGGGGAAGCCCTGGATCCGATCCTTCTGTGGGCTCTCCTTTGAGAGACTCTCTGCGTCTTCTGTTCCCCAAGCCTGGGGAGATCTGCCAGCAGGAGCCGATGAGCTGCGGGCTGGATCACTGCTCTGATACTTGGACACCACCCGTGCTCGAGACAGCACAGAGCCTTCTGGACAGGTGGTGTCATTCTCACAGCGCACAGGTAGCCTGGGACTCGGGCTGTGCGCCTGTCCCAGCGCCCCGTGGTATGTTGTCAGAACGCTTCCCCTGCCAGCCTCACGGCGCCCCAGAACACTCGCTGTTCCCCAGATCCCGCCTCTCAGGAGCCCTGGGCTCCACGTACATCTTGCTCTTCTTTCTCTCTCTGTTCCTTCTGTCCCTAGCATTTCCCACCATGTCCTCCGGCCATCCTCTTCATCAGCCCTCTGACTCAGCTTAGCGGCCCCATCCTACCACGGTCCGAGGGCCCCCTGCCCCAGACGGTGGCTCTTTTCCCCAGGCAGTCTATGGCCCGAGCACATCAAGAGGGGCCAAGTCCAGAACGTCCCCCTGGAAGTCCCCTGTGTGTTCACACTCTAAGCCACTCACTGGCTGTGTCACCTGAACAGTGAGCTAAACTCTGCAAGCCTCGTTTATTTAATCCATACAATGGGAATATTAGTATCTTGCCTAGTTGTCAAGGGGATGGGGAGGGCCAGGCCTGTTCAGAAAAGGAGTTATTTCAAGGTGCAAACACTAGCCTGTGAGCCTCCAAGCCTGGGAGCCCACCATGGCCGGGCTTTGGGTTCTCTGAGCCTCCCGCAGCACCCGGCACGTCTCAGGTGCCAGGGCGATGAAGAATGGGGGGCCTTGTGCTGGGCGCCTCACCCGGGGAACAGCACCCCAGTCCTCCGCCCAGCCTGCCATCCCTCACCGTGTCCATTTTTGGGTCTTACTCCAGACATTCCCAGGGTCCCCATCTAAAAAAAAAAAATCTCTCCTCTCCCCTTCTTCCTTCATCGGCCCTGGTTTATTTTTTCCTAATAGGGCTCACCACCTGACCCAGTACCCGTTTGCCTATCTTCTTGGTCACCGGCCGGCGTCCCCAACTAGAATGAAAGCTCTGGAGACGAGGCCCCTTCTCCTGTCTTCTGTCCTGTGCCTCTCTGTCCCCCAGAACCCGGCAACAAGCCTAGCACATAATAGCTGCTCAGTGAACTCGACTGGGAAGCATGAATGGAAAGTCTGTCGCGCCGGCCCACCCCAGGCTTCCGAGATCCCCACTGAACCCAAGCCCCCCCCACACCCCCGCTCTCCAGGCCCTGCCCCCCCCCCCAGCCTGTCTGTCCCCTCTCCCAGACTCCGTCCCGTCCCGCCCCCGGGGGTCCCCGAGCCGGGAGGTCGGGGGGGCAGGGCGGCCGGCTCTGGCGCGGCGGGAACTGGCGGGCCCCGGGGTGCTGGCTGGCGGGCGGGCGCCGGCCCCGGGCATGCTCAGAGCGCGCAGGTCCGGGCGGCGGCGGCGGCGGCTGCGGCGGGGGGGCGGGGGGAGGAGGGAGCGGCCGCCGCCGCCGCCGCCGCCGCCGCCGCTGTGCGCTCGCGGGCCCGGGCGGAGCTGCGCAGTCCTCTCGCAGCTGCGCCAGGACAGCCGGCGCGCCGCCGGGCCCACAAGTTGCCGGCAGCGGAGCGCGGCGCCGCCTCCTCGGCTCGCGGCCCCCTCGGCGCCCACCCCGCGGCGGTGGCCGGCTCCGGGACGCACGCCCCCGCGGACGCCGACCCCAGATGTAAAAGCGGGAGCGCAGCCCCTCGCCCCCCTCCCCCCCGGAGCGATCGAGAGTCTCGCCAGCGTCTCCTCTGCCAAACCCCCCACCCCCCACCCCCTCCCCGGGCTGGAAGATGTGGCAGCCGGCCACCGAGCGCCTGCAGGTAAGGGGCGCCCGCACGGCCGGGGGCCAGCCTGGAGGAGGAGGAGGTGCCCCGGGCCTGAGGAGCCCGAGGGGGCGCCTCTGCCCGCTTGGCGGGGGTTCGCCCCGAGCGGTCGTGGAAGACGCGTGGATGAGAACAGGATGCTGTCGGCTTAGCCCCGCGCCGGGCGCCCGGCGGGGGCGACAAGGGTGATAGTTGACCAGCGCGTCGCTTCGGGCGTTACAACTTTTGGCGAGGGGTGTTTGTGTGCGCGTCGATATATGTGAGCTTGCACTTTCCGACCGGCAATTTTAGATGGCATTCCACCGACACAATTTACTGGTCTGGGGTGAGGGTTTTTGCATCCAGATTTAGGTTTTCTTCTACTTCTTTTTTGTCTCGGGGAAAGACAGAACAAATGATTTGGGAAAGCATCCACTTGCCAGTATAATTTGGAAATATCAAACTTTGCTTTGACTTGGCCATGGTGTGCTATTTATTTTATTTTATTTTATTTATTTTATTATTATTTTATATTTCATTTTACTTTACATCTTATTTTATTTTCCTATTTGTGGGTGCTCTCTTTTCATCTCCACTGAACTTCAGCTCCCCCCAGATACTTGAACATTAAAAGTTAAATTCAGCTAGGAAGAGTCATGCCCTGGGTCATCCCATCAAAAGTTTTTGAGGGCTGTCTACTGAGACGACAGACTGCTTTTAATTTGGATTGTCAAGCCAGGGTGACAGGAAGGAAGGGGGTCAAAAGGAGAAGGAGGGCTGTTTACAGAAAGGCGCTCATCCAGTGACACTTGGGACCCTGGAATGGCCCAGACGGATGGCTGCCTTCTGTTCACAAATATCCCCAAGAGAGAGGGCAGTTACTCTGCCAGATAAAATCCACTGAAACCTGCAGTTACCCTTTTGGCAGGCTGAGAGCCACATTGTTTCGTAGTAAACTTTGAAGAAGTGTTCCAGTGGTTAAAATACAGCGCCCTTGGAGGCCGGGCGGGTGGGAAGGCTCAGGATAGGTGATGCCAGGAGCCCTGGCTGGCTTGGGAGCTTTCTCAATGAAAATGTTAGGCTCCAAATGCGAAATGCAGACTGTCCCTCCGGTGCCGGGAGAGGCTCACCTTCGCCTGGAAGTTCTCATACTGAGGATTCACCTGCAGAGGGCATAGCATTTAGCAGAAGCACGTGCCCCAGAGCCTGTGTCCGAGCCTCCCCAGGTCTTCGGCTTTGGGGGGGTAAAGGTTCACATGAACAGAACCTGAGACACCAGGCCAGCCCCCCAGGGTCTCAGACAGACCAAAGAAGAAAAGAGACAAGCTGGTGGTGAGCAGCCTCTAACCTCCTCATCTTAGTTAAGAGCGTATCAACACGGAGCTCTGACTGATTGACCGAAGGTAACATACGTGTATTTCGGCAGTGACGCCCGTTACCAGTTGGGCCGTTTGAAGTCCCGGTCAGTTCCAGGCATGGCTTCTGTTCCGAAGGAAGGGGTGACTGAGGAGGATGGAGGGCTGCCCGTCTAGGTGACAAGGGTGGCTCTTAGAAGTCCTTCGAGAGAGGAGGCCGGACCTCCTTGGGGCAGCTCTTCTGGCCTGGTGTTCTGTACCTCTGCAGAGTTTGTGCATTTTGTCTCTGGAAGTTCCTTCTGCCGGCCTGTTTCGTTTAAGGACTCCTGCCTGCTCCGGAGCACGTGGTCCTTGGCCGGCGAGCGCTCTGGCTTGCATTCCGCATGGCGATCGTTCCTTCACTGGAAACGTCCCCCTGGCTCGCGTGTGAAATTTACACCTGTGTGTTTGGCGCGAGGCTGGAGTATGACAGTTCGTGCCTGCAGTGCATTTATCTCATTTTAAAGGGCCCTGTTGAAAGAGCCCGAGGTTTGGGCTTTTGAAAGCTCAGGTAAACACGGCTTATCACTAGGATCAAATCACTGTCGGAAGGTAGTTACCTGCGTGAGTGATGCTCAATTTCGTGCTCCCCAAGTTTAAACCAGTAAACAAACCCGGTTCCCTTCTCAAGGTGCAGCTCGAGCCTGGTGGTTACAGACGTGAGCCACATGGAGAAAAAAATCTCCACATCGTGGCTTCTTTCCAAATGGCAGCTCGGCTCTTTTTAAAAACACACAATTTGTATGTTTTTACTTTTTGCTTCTGGGGGAGGGAGTCGTTGAGGGTGAGGTGGTGAGTGAGCCGCGTGTAATAATATTTTATTTACATTCCTTGTGGTTGTGTTTGTCACGGTCTCTGTTTGCTGTCTGGGATTTTTTTCTTCCTCTTGCGGCCCTCAAGGCACCACCGTATAGGAACGTCGGTTTCTGATTCCTCAGTGAATGGGCTGCTTTATCTGGCCCCGATTCCGTGGCCGCGGAGATGGGGGGATGGATATTGTGCTAGATGGGGAGAGAAATGAGGAGTCCCACTCCTGAATGAAGCCCCAGCCCCGCCTTTCTTACACAAATCCTAACCTTCTCCTACGACCTCATTAATTTTTTTCCCTCATTAATTTTTAATGCAAGAATGCAATTGAGATGAGCCGGGGTGAGGAAAACCCTTACAGGAAGCATTCCCAGAGCTCTCGAATAGGACTCAGGACGAGGGAGCCAATTTATTGTACAAATACCTAGAAACAAAAGAGGCGGGGGAAGGAAAGAATGACATTATTTTCTTAATTGATTTCGTGAGTTCCTGCTAGGGGATGCCCGTTCGGGGTCCGTGGCCCCGGCGGCGTGGCAGAACCTTGCTGGGGCCAGACCGCGACGTTCCAGCCGCTGTGGGTCTGGCAGCCTGCCGTTTTGCTCAGAACCGATCTCCGATCGGGTTTGCTGTCAATACTCACTTCTTCGCCAAACAGAACGACGCGGGTGTTTTCTGACTGGCGGTGTAGCTGACTGACCCAAATCCAGTCCGGGGCGAAGGGACCTGTTGCCCCGAGCAGGGCTGGGCTGGAGAACTTCGCAGTTCAGTCACACAAACCCCGGCAAGTTCATCTGCTCCCCTGAATGTTACAACTTCTGTTGGAACCCACCAGAGCCCTGGCTGGGAGTTGCCGCCCTTAAAAATATAATAGGATCCAAAGGAATGCGGAGATCGAAATTACCACTCCAACTTTTAAAGATGAATAAATATGAATTCTCCCCCTTTCACCTTCTCTGCTGCACAGTGGACTCTTTTTCCAGAAGGGACTCGGGAGAGTTATACATTTTGAAAGAAGTGGATTTGAAAGAGGCTCTTCTCAGAAAAGTAAAGGGGGCTTTTAGGGCTAGGTATTGGTTTTTGAAAAGAGAGACGCGATGACTTCTGGCCATGATATTTCACAGTTTGCAGGGGTTTCTTAATTGCCTTAATTGTTAGGCGGGGCGAATCCCTTAGAAATGACCGACTCACGCATGCAGGAGCGCAGATGCACTTAGCCACAGGCACGTGTGTTTCCCCCGAGCGTCTGTCTTCCGCGAGCTACCAGATACATTTCTCTGCAGGCCCGGAAAGGAGGAGGGCAGGAGAAAGATGAATGGAGACAGAGCTTGAAACAAAGGAAGCCAACAGATCCTTGCCTGTGGTGGGGTTCTTATGAGGACAGAGTGGAATGGGATAGTAGGAATGTACGAGAAGCAAGTTCCGGCAAATTCTAACTGTGGCGTCTGTGCAACTGTCTGCTCGTGAGCCCATCTCTTAAGGTTCCAATTTAATCACTCGCCTGTCTTCCCTGAGATTAAAATTTCTCCGCGGCCGACCCGGAAAATACAGAACTCCTATCCGTAAAGCTGGCTTTTGGCTTCTCAGCCTGGATCATCTTCTTGCTCTTCCTGCTTTTCTTTTTCCTCTCATTTTGTCCCGTGGCCGAGCGTTAGCCCCCTTCAGAGCAGGGCGAAAGGAGGAAGGGTCGGAAGGAAACCAGATCCCCGCTTCCTTTAGTTGCTAGTGAACACTTCGGGCTGGCAAAGAGGTTCACGTATAAATGAAACTTGACTTTTGTCAGAGGTAAAAACTTTGCAGATTTTAGGAGGTAAGATTATGTTGTCCTTTCTCTGCCTTGCCTTATCCGATAGATTTCACCATCACTTGGGCTATAGATTGTTCTAGACTTCTTTCTCTACTTCTCTCTTTTCATCACTTCTCAGTGATGGAAGAACCGTCTAGAACGTCCGCGGGAGAGCATGAGGCCAGGCCTGCCGGGCAGAGGGCAAATTTTGGCAAATATGACACTTTTCCGGGCAGACCACATCGACAAAAGGTCCACAGAAGCAGGGAAGGGACTGACGGTGGCCCGTTTTAATGGAGCACGTGCTATGTGTGTGGCCCTGGGCTGGGAGTTTTATTTGAATTATCTCGTTCATTTACCTTCCGTAGCCACTTTTATCCCCATTTTGTAGTTAAAAAACCGAAAGCCACAGAGGTTAAACGGTTTGGTCAGGGAAGGGCGGCTCGAAATGAGCTGAGCTGGAATTCGAACCAGGCGGTTTGGCTCCAGAGCCTGCTTCTTCGCCCCTTGTCTGTAGTGCAAAAGGAGAATGCTTGATTTTGTTGTTGTTTTTAATGTTTATTTTTGAGAGAGAAGACCGAGTGCGAGCGGGACCGGGCCCGAGAGCGAAGAGGGAGACGCAGAAACCCCAAGCAGGCTCCAGGCTCTGAGCTGTCAGCCCAGAGCCGGATGCAGGGCTCGAACTCGTGAACTATGAGATCATGACCTGAGTTGAAGTCAGACGCTTAACCGACTGAGCCACCCAGGTGCCCCTGCGCAGTTTGCTTTCGATGTGCTGGTGCCATTATCTGTTAATGAATAGAATTACAGCAGTGGGGGTCTGGGCGGCTCAGAGAGGCTGCTTTCGTATCTCTCGTGGTTGCCTGGGCTGACCAGGGCTCCCCTCATTTGGTGGCCCTCATCTTGGTGTGTCGTGCTTCAGCCGGAATTCCGAGGTGCCATTTGGAATTCTCTTCAGCCAGAACACATGGCGTTTATCCAAACTCGAGACCTTGCGAGCTGGTCACCAAGCCTGATCGTGTCTCAGGTCCTTCCCTGTTTAGACCAAAAATGGGGGAAGGGAGGAAAGGGGAGGAGGGAGTTCAGGAGCAGTTGCTTGGAAATGAGGGGTAGCTCCTGTTAGCGAGGCACGGGGTTCCCCCCAGAGCGATTCTAGATTTTGCAATTCTTATCATCCCTCGTAGATGAGTGGAGTACAACGCATTGGGCGCCATGGTTTTTAAGGGAATCTCGGAGTTGTTACTTTGAGGTCTTTCAGAAGCAGAAGGCGAGCTTACATCATTGGGTTTGTCAGCAAAAATCTCCACCAAGTGACTTGCAAAATGCCAGCCTTGGGAAAAAACTCTGTGGCCCCTGATTACCCGTTGCCTAATCGGGCTGTCTGTTTAATGTTGACCGCACTGGGTTATCTTGGGGTGTTAGGCAACTTTCGCATTTTGTTTGATGTTCCAGACCGGCCCTCTCCTCCCGGCTCCCTTTGCCCCGACTCCGCCCTACTATGTAAATGAGGCCTGGACACGGGATCCTGGAAGAGTCCCTCGGGGACAGCCCCAGGGCGACTGGGGACCAGGCTGCCTCCCACAGGGCTTTCCAAAATAGCAGGCAGCGGCGATTCAGGGAGTCGTTAGTGGTCAGCAAAGAAAACCAGTCCAGAAACTCTCAGTAACACTGCAGTGCGCGTCCCTCAGCGGCCTGGGGCGCGGATCTCAACGGGGGCTTTGTTCAAGTAGAGCAAGAAGAAATAGTCGAGGTCTTTGTCCAAAGACCTCCTTGGACTCTAGTGGAACTAGTTACTATCGTTTCATGCTAAAAAAGAGTTTTGATCCCAATTTAGCTGCCGGCCAGTGACACAGCATCAGAGGATTCACTAGGTCCAAACCCTCAGGCCAAGAGCGATGGAGACTGGAATAAGGCACAGACTTGTTTCGTTCCCTGGGGCCTATTTTGGTGCTTCCAGAGTCTCATGAAGCTCTCTCACCCAACGCTCGTGCCACCTGGGCCCTCACCTTGCCGAGGTCATGGTGCCCGTGCCTCCTGTTCCCCTCAGCCGTTGCCGCTGAGATCTTGCTTTGATAAGGGAGATTCCAGTAGCTAGAAAAACAGCACCTCCCTCTGCTTGTCGAAGCTTCGACACCAGTTGAGTCTTTTTCTGCTTGTACCTTTGGCCTTCCTAACCGACACAGTGACCGAGGGACCCGGGCTCAGATTCAGAGCCGGGTCCCCACGTCTTGCTTCTCGCCGTGGGTTGAGCTGTGTCCACCTCACAGAGTTGAGTCACAGTGGGTGGGCCCTATATCCAGTGACTGGAGGCTTTATGAGGAGAGATTCGAAGGCTCAGAGGAGGCAGAGGAGAGAAAGCCGTGTGAAGACAGGGGCGGAGAATGGAGTTCTGCCGTCACAGCCAAGGATCGCTAGGGATGCCAGCAACCATCAAAAGCTAGAAGGATCAAGGTCATGTTCTAAGTAAGAGCCTTTGCAGGAACCGTGGCCCTGCCGCCATCTTGCTTTGGGACTTCCAGCCTCCAGAAGCGTGAGGGAATACGTTTCTACTGTGTTAAGCCACCCGATCTGTAGTAATTTGTTACAGCGGCCATCATAAACTAATACAGTGATGACACCATGTTGCTTTTGCTCACATTCTCTGTATTTCTGGAAGTCTAGGGATGCCCAACGCTCATGAACTGGGCAAAACGAATGTGTCTATATAGCATGCCCTTTTTATCCTGACTGTGTGTCTTTATTTACGGTGGACTCAAAGAAAATGAAAACAGACATTAAAAAACAACGAAATTACTGCCTCTTCCTCCCTCGTCGGCTTTGGGTCAGCAGCCTCAGAAAGGTGGCTAACGGGCGCTGTGTCGCTAAAGGGAGCGCCTCTGGAAAATACAGTAAATGAGCTTCAAGTGGTAGTTAACGTTGGTCCTTACAGTCACGGGACGTGAAAGGGAGTTGCTTTCAGGCGATCTCAGCAATACTTTCCCAGGAAGGTGGGGACCACGGGAAGGCTAGGGTTTTATCCTCAAAACAGTCCATGTTGTTGTCAGAGTCTCTGCAGGATCTCCGGGCAGCAGGCCGCTGGTGCTGGCCTCTCCCCAACAGGACAAGTGTGGGTTGACGTGAGAGTCCGTCCGTGGCAGCCTCAGATTATTGTCCGGTCAATTGTTTGCATCTGGTTGGACAACGTGTTTTGTTTTCTCTTTTCACTTGGGAACTGTAAACATTGTTTTAAAAAGGACCTATTTCAACTGCAGAACTCACTTTTAAAACAAAAAGTTGAGTGTCATGAGGAGTCATCGCACTTCCTTCCCTGGGCCGGCTCCTCTTTATTTTATTTTATTAAAAAAAAGATTTTTTAAGTTTATTTATTTTGAGAGAGGGGGAGAGACAGCAGGGGAGGGGTGGAGAGAGAGGAAGAGAGAGAATCCCAAGCAGGCTCTGTGCCACTAGCACAGAGCCCGATGCGGGACTCGAACTCACAAACTGTGAGATCATGACCTGAGCTGAAGCCAGGAATCAGACGCTTGACCGACCGAGCCGCCCCGGCGCCCCCGGCTCCTCTTTTCGATGCAGCAGCTACGGTAGCAGAGACACCGGCAAGCTCGACAAGCCAAGGAGCCTGGGTGAGAGCCCCTCAGGTTTTTACAGTGCTGTTTGCCCTTTTGTTCTGTCCCTCAGGAAGGCGTGAATACTGCACTCGGGGGCGGGGGGACGGAGAGGAGAGCTGCCCGGAGAAAGATCCTCCTTCGTCGTCATCCTTCTGCAAGAATAGACCCGTCCTGATCCCTCATCCTGGTCCCTTCGAGACCCATCCCTGCCTCACAGCCTCTTTGTTAATTGTGGGTCTGAGGATAAACACGCAGATTCCGTAGCCTCTTCTGCCCACCGCAGGCTCCGGTGCCTTCCCATCAGGATCCAGCTGGCACTTCCCAGGTGTGGGCGACAGCCCCGTGTACAAGTCCCCCCGTGATGTGGAATAGCGGAGACAGCCGTCTACACCCCGAGTCTCCTGTGGCTATCCCCTGGGAACGAGCTCTGGGCCGTGGGGCGTGGTGCCGATGGGTGGCTCTTTGGCCTTGGGCTTAAAATTCCTGGTAGCCTAGCGCCTTAGTTTCCCAGCGCTGCCACAGGCTGCGTGTCCTAAGCAGCAGGAATTTATCGTCTCGGCCCGTCTGGAGGCTGGGGGTCTAAAATCAAGGTGTCGGCAGGTTTGGTTTCTTCCGAGGCCGAGAGTCTGTTCCGTGCCTCCCTCCTAGCTTCTGGTGGGTTTCTGGAAATCTCAGATGTCCCTTGGCTTGGTGGCGGGATCGCCAGGTCACGCGTGGCGTTCTCCCCGTGTGTGTCTCTGTATCTAAGTTTCTGCTTTGTAGAGGATGCCAGCCCACCCTCCCCCGGTACCAGCTCATCTGAACTAATCACATCCACAATGCCTCTTTCTAAGTAAGGTCGCATTCTGAGGTACCGGGGTTTCGGATTTCGGCATATGAAGCTTGGGAGAGACACGATTCAGCCCATAACACTCAGTTTAGAATTGTCTTTTCAGGATCCTCCGTGCACCAATATATTTCTCCCTGTTTGAATCAACCACGGGGGTGGGGGGCAGGGGACGGGGGAAGCAATGAGAATTTTTTTTCCAAATGGCGGTGCAGATGTGAAATGGAGTGGCATATCTGCTCTGTGTCGTGGCTACTATTTTATAGTAGGTTTGACTAAAAAATTATAAAATAATATCTGCTTAGGGTAACGAGGTAACAAATCAGATAGCTTAGAAGTGTGTTAAGAAGTTAATAAGCTTGTCCCTTTAAATGTTCTCAAGTCTACCCATGAAGGAAACTCTTATGATCTGTCTGGTAGTGATGATTCCACAACTTTGTCCAGGTTTTTGCAAACATGTACAAATGTGTAGATGCGTATTTAGGTCTCTCTCATGTATTTCAATAACATGCATTTGTGGTTATATATATATTATTGAAATACATGCTTACTTAGGCGTTTCTGATGTATTTCAACGATATATATATGTGTGTATATATATATATATATGAAAAAGAACTACGATTTTTTTTTTTTTTTTTTGCTTTACAAACCATGCATGGTTCTGCTTTCCATGGTTTCAATTACTTGCAGGCAACTACCTTCCAGAAACACATGATCCTTCTTCTGACAGATCATTAGAAGGTCAGTAGTCGCCCAAGGTGACATGACAATGCCTACATCATTCTCCTTATTACAAGACGAAGGATGAGTACAGGATAATAAGATACTTTTAGAGACAGAGAGAGACCGCATTCCCTTAACTTCAGTGACCGTATGTTGCTATAATTGTTCAGTGTTATCATCAGTTATTGTTGTTCACCTCTTACTGTGCCTAACGTGTAAGTTAAAATTTGCCATAGTTATACATGCCTAGGAGAAAACACAGCATATAGGGGGTTTGGTACTCTCCGAAGTTGCAGACATCCACTGGGGGTCTTGGAACCTAGTCCCCACGGGGGTGGGGGTGGAGGGAGATTACTGTACCTGTAGGTCCAACTCATTCTTTTTAAGTGTCTGCATAGAATTTGTGGTACAGTTGGACCACAGGTGGTTCTGTCCTTCCTCTGTCAGGGCTCATCTGGGGGCATGTCCGGGTCCTTTCTTGTTCTCCTGTGGGCAGTACCGTTTTAACTCTCTGGGCATACGCTTACATACCTGCGCTATTTCTGTAGACTGGACCGGTGGCCTTGGAGTCGCTGCATCCGTGAGTGTGCATGTTTTATGTTTCAGGGGCTGTTATTGAAGACCTTTTCTGAGAATTCTGCTTTTCGATCAGAAGCGTGTGCAATTCTGGTAAAGGTGCAAAGAACGTAGTTGGCTGGAGAAAGGGCAGGCTTTTCAAGAAACGATGCTAGAGCAATTGGGTGACCTTGTGCAGGCCCCCAAACTTGAATCCTGACGTCATACGTCTGGTCTATACAGACTCACTCACAATGCATCACAGGCCTCAGCGGAGCCTTCAAACGGTGGACCTCGCAGACAAACGCAGTAGAAGATCTTGGTAACTTTTTACGCATCAGTGTAAACATTCCTAAAAATCAAGGTAATGATCACAGGTCCCTCACAGCCCCAAGTTTCTTTGGATTGGGCAAAGAATTTCTTAGAACAATAACAAAAAAGCGACCAATAAAGGGAAAATTTGGTTAGATTAGACTTCATCAAAATAAAACCTTCTGCTCTCTAAGCAATAGAGACAAGAGAATGACTAGATGAGACACAGACTGGGAGAAAATACTTGCAAATCTGTAGGAAAGGACTTGTGTCCGGGATATCAAGATATCGAAAGGAGTCTCAAAACTCGATAATAAGATGATAAACAACCCAATTAAAAAAAAAAAAAGGCCAACAATGTGAATAAAGAAGTTATATGGACAGGAAACACGCACAGGAAGCTGTTGAACATCATTAATCAACAAGAAAAATGCCAATTAAAACCACCAGGAGATACCACTGCATACCTATAGGATAGCTGAAAGTAAAGAGACTTCAAGCAGACCGTGTGTTGGTGAGGATATGGATGAACCAGAGCACTTAGTCCTAGTGGGGATGGAGTGTGATGGGAAGCACATTAGTGATCTGGGGTTGATGGGGGGACAGATTTTGAAAAGGCTTGAACAAATGTTTGGGAGTGACGGATATGTTAAGCAACTTGATTATGGGGATGGTTTCACAGGCATATTGTACGTAGGTCAGAACTCCGGAAATTACATAGTGTATTTCGTCTTGACTCTCCCTCTAGAAAGATGTTCAGGGGATGCCTGGGCGGCTCAGTCGGTTTAGCTTCCAACTTCGGCTCAGGTCATGATCTCACAGTTTGTGAGTTCGAACCTCATGTCGGGCTCTGTGCTGACAGCTCGGAGCCTGGAGCCTGCTTCAGATTCTCTCTCCTTCTCTCTCTGCTCCCCCCCCCCCCGCCCACTCACACTCTGTCTCTCTCTCTCAAAAATAAATAAACAAATGAAAAGAATGGTGTTCCAACAAGGGTATGTGAAGTAGTCATTGTATGGCAGGCCCCGTGCTAGGTGTTGGGGAAACTCAAACTACACAGTTTCTGCCCTCACTTCTGTAAGGTCTCTGTAGCTTTCACATTCTTTTAACTGGAAATTAAAATTATAACCTAGCAAATAACAAACTGTCTTTCTTAGAGTTCCATTCACTCCTTTTAAAACATTCCTTTATTTAGTCCTTGAGAGGACATGTTTCATCCGTCTCCATTTGCCTAAGGATCCTAAGTTGTAACGAATGGTTGAGCGAGAGAAGTCCCACCCAAAGGGTAGATGGTTCCGTTTGGCGCTTTGGTGTTCCGTCCGTCATTCAGGACGGCCCCTTTCTTGTTCTTGCTCCTGGTGGTGTGTTTCTCGCTTCTTTCCATCCTGCCCAGAGGGGCTCAGCCCTCGGAGACTTTTTTTGCCCTATGTCCCAGCACCTGGCTCCAACCCTAGGGGCCGGTAGACTCGGGATCGTGCTGTTGAGTGGGTGAATTTTGTCGGTTATGGCTCTGTGACCGAATGGGCCACCTTTTTGGTATTCCTCCTCCTGGAACAGAAAACAGAGAGAATGCATCATGCAAAACCATGAGTGGGTCTTGATTCCAGTTTGTGGACGTGATGTGCCTACCAGATGTCGGGTCTGGATTTCTTATGAAAGAATTCGTTTTCTCATTAGTATGGCAACTCAAAAATTTAGATAGCACCTAGCAACTTCACCCATGGCCATTGAACCTTAGAATGCTATTGAGAAGTATTCACAAAAATATTAATAATCCAGTTTACAAACAAACAAAAGTTTTGTTTTCTTTTCAAGGAGAAAAATTTAAGGCACTTGACTGAATCCCTCTTATTTATTTATTTTTTCATTTTCTTGGTTTTAGACAGAGAGAGCGTATTCATGTGAGAGTGGGGGAGGGACAGAGAGAGAAGGAGAGAGAATCCCACGCAGGCTCTGCACTGTCAACGCAGAGCTGGACACGGGGCTCGATCCCATGAACCACGAGATCATGATGAAGAGTCAGATGCTTAACTGACTGAGCCACTCGGGCGCCCCAAGACCATGGGGTTTTTAATCAGGCATGCATGGAAATAAATCTTGGCTGCCTCACTGATTAGAGGTTACTTCCAGGGCCTCCGATTGGTATTCTCAACTTTAAAAGGGGGGTAATAACATTCTAGCTCTAGACTCTTCCATGAGGTGTGGAATACATAGAGCTTAGCATGGTAACTGGCACATTGTTGGGAGTCAGGGAATGCTAATTTCTTCCCCTCCTTCAGTTTCCGCAGCCGCCTGGCATTCTCGGGCTAGGTGGATAATAGAGTTTTGGAGTTTCTCAAAGTGTAGGCCATGAAGCCTGAGTTTACTTAGCGAGCCTTGCCACATACGAGGCTTGCCGCAAAGGGTTCAGTCTTTAAATGGTTTAGGAAGGAGCGGGTGAAATAAAGTGAGTCGGGCTTGCTGCAGGATGACTTGCGGCCTTTCGGATGCCAGTGCGCCGTGCATTTCCATGTGACGGGGGGCCGGGGGGCCGGGGGGCCGGCGGGCCGGCCCTTTGTGGAGGAGCATCCCGCAGTGCGGAGCGCTTCGGTGCGGAACCTGGTCTCCTCCAGGCCGACAAACTGTGGGCCCGAGGCTTGGCCGCGGCTTACAAAAATGTTTCCTTTGGCACCTGCCGTGTATATAAAAACTTTACAAATTAGTTTCCAGGCTTGAAAAGTTAGAGGAATTTATAAGGGAATCTGGACTTCGTGATGCTCTTAGAAAATGGGAGGTTCCAGCCGCAGCGGGTTCTGACACGGTGACCAGCGGCCAGCGCTGCTCCACGTGGACGGGAGGTGGCTCCTAGCTTGTCCCAGGCCTTAAAGAGCAGGCGTCACTAAGTCACGGGGGCTGGTGGGCCTGTGGGCACTTGGGCTGGGGACCCTGGTCTAGTTCAGCTCCTTCATTCGGCTAATGGGAAATCTAAATCCAAAGTTCATGTAGTGCTTGGAATCAGGACAAGATTCTTGGTCTTCTGACTTTTAAAGGCCAACGCGATAGGAAGTTGTGTGGCGTGTTTATTTGCTCAGCATCTTCAGTGTTCTGCCGGCGCAGCTCGGGGGAGCCCACGTTCAGGTGCCTGAGGCCAGTTCTGCCTCCTCTTTGCCGGGAGCTGCGTGTTGGAGTCTTCGTGTTTGGAGCGGAGACGGGCCGTTGTCTCCAGGGCACAGAGAGACATGGGAACCAGAAGTGTCCTTGCCCATGGCGTCTGCGGATCTTTTTTTTTTTTTTAAGTTTTTTATTTTTAATTTTTCAATGTTTATTTAGTTTTGAGAGAGAGACCGAGGGTAAGGGGAGGAGGGGAAGAGAGAGAGGGAGACTCTCTCTGAGCTTTCAGCACAGACCCCGACACGGGGCTCGAACTGATAGACCGTGAGATCATTGACCTGAGCCTGTCAGACGCTTAATCCACTGAGCCACCCAGGTGCCCCTACTGCTGCCCTTGAGCATGGGGGGAGGACTTCCAGGCAGAAGTGGGAGGCGTCTCTGACTTTTCAGTAAACCCAGGTCACCGTCTCCTGCCTGTCCCATGCCAGGCGAGTGGAAATTTCTCATTGTTACGGTATTGGCTCATTTTGGGCATTCTTACTGCCAAACATTGGAACTGAGTGCTTCCAAAACGGGGGGAAATTTAGAGGAAGGAGAATAGTTTTTAACTTCATGGCTTCAACATTTTCCTCACAGATTATCAGCCTCTGAAGAACCGTTCAAATGCTATTTCCGGAAACGCAACCTGAAAGACATCTGTAGTGGTGGCAACACCCTTCTATTTAAGAATTCCTGTTTCCACCAAAAAAACAAACAAAAAACAAAACAAAACAAAAAAACAAAAAAAAACCCCAAACACCCCAAACCACTCACAGGCACCCTGTAGATGTTTGCTGATCCTCTCGGGAGCCGATCCGCCGCCTCACTTACGTACCTTCCCGGATCCGCTGCTGCTCCCCTTAGCTCCGCCCATTCCTGCAGAATTACGGGGGTTCTGACTATTTTTAGCATTAAAGTACATGGAATTAACCAGAACGTGGCTTTACCTATAAACTGTTGAATTAGACCTCTCACCCCCAACCAATATCCTTGGTTCGTGATGGCACAAATGCCGTGTGTGTCCTGGTGTCTCTGTCTGGTTCCCTGGTTCCTCTGTCTGGTTAGGTTTGAGACACTTCTCTGTTGCTCTCCCATTTCCCCCCTTCCAATAAAAGTTTATGAACTGTATTAGAACGGTTCTGAAAATTATCCAACACTGAAATCAGACTCAAGAGTAGGGTCATTATTTATCGCTCTGTCCTTCTAGCTGATCAAATTTCATCTTTTTTGCTACAGCCACTTTGAAAACCAGAGATTCGTCTGAAATAGTTTCAGCTGCAGGAAGTTAAGCAAAATGGGAAAGAACCGATTCTGGCTGCAGAACATAAAGCTCCTGGCCAGTCTAAAAGCTCAGAAAATAAAATTATGTATTAGAGTCTTGTGCAGTTCTGAGACCATTAGTTGTTGGTTGCTTTTGAAGTACTTTTCAGTAAAAGTTAGAAATACCACTCATGCATTAAAACAAGACTGACATAAAACCCCACAAATACCAATCATATAATGAAGGGTTTAGTTGTACCTGAAAACCTAGGACAGTTACTGTAACTGAGCCTGAAACTTTCAGCTCTGAGCTTCCTGGCAGCCTGAGTAAGAAGAGAAACAGGATGAATCACTTACCGCTCATTATCTGATAGAAGAATGTGCATCAGCTCATCTGGAACCCCAAGTGTTTTCCTGAATTGGAAACCCTAGAAATTACCATGGGGTTCTTTGAAAAAAATTACTTAGAGAGAGAGAGCAAGCTAGAGAGAAGGGAAGAGGGAGAGAGAGAGAGAGACGCAGGGCTCAATCCCACAACCATAAGATCATGACCTGAGTTGAAATCAAGAGTCGAACGCTCAACCGACTGAGCCACCCAGGTGCCCCATTGTGCGATTCTTTATATGTAACATTTGCAACAGACTCTTGGGTGATAATATTAATTACAGGATTCGACAAAATTGTCTCTAGAAGTTGAAAAAATAAACAGTTTAGTAAGACTACTAAGACGGTTTACGGAGCGGTTGAAGTGGACATGTGAGTTTTTTTCTGCATTGCATTTTCCATCTTCTGGTGAGGGTACCCTGATGACGTGTTTGGGAATTCGTCTCCCTCTCCTGTGGGTGGGGGACCGTGCCCTCCTCCAGCTGTGGCGTCCGCGCGTGCCCCTAGTGTCTAAGTTAATCAGATACTGTCTCCCAAAAGTTGGGATCCTGGGCAGGGTGGCACAAAGGCTGAAAGTCGCCAAAACTGATTATTCTGAGCACCGGGATCTGTAGTCCTGCTGCATAGACCCCAGGACTTTCTCGATCCCCGTCCTTTCTGAGCTTGGTCCTTCCTTCCTCCTTTCTTTTTTTTTAAAACTAATGTTTATTTAATTTTTGAGAGACAGAGTGTGAGTGGGGGAGGGGCAGAGGAAGAGGGAGACACAGAATCTGAAGCAGGCTCCAGGCTCTGAGCCGTCAGCACAGAGCCCGACAGGGGGCTCCAGCCCACAAACTGCGCCATCATGACCGGAGCCGATGTCATATGCTTAACTGACTGAGCCACCCAGGCGCCCCTCTCCTTCCCCCTTTCAATTTGATGTCACTCTGATAACGTATTTGTTTTCCTTCTCAAGCGAGCTGCTTGCAACCACAAACTCTGATTGCTATACAGGAAGAATTTTCCCTGAACCCACTGATGCTCCACCTTCGAATTCTGTGCCTCCCGGAGCAGAGCTCGTGGGCGGAGCAGAGCTCGTGGGCGGAGCAGAGCTCGTGGGCGGAGCAGAGCTCGTGGGCGGAGCAGAGCTCGTGGGCGGAGCAGAGCTCGTGGGCGGAGCAGAGCTCGTGGGCGGAGCAGAGCTCGTGGGCGGAGCAGAGCTCGTGGGCGGAGCAGAGCTCGTGGGCGGAGCAGAGCTCGTGGGCGCAGGTCTGGAAGGGTCTCCAGGCTATGAAGGTGAAGGCCCTGGCCGCGCATGTGTCCTTCCTCAGGGGATCACTTGCCTTGTCAACAGTGCGCTTGCTCAGCTGGGAGCAAGGCCGCGAGGAAAGGGTGCGAACATCCTTCCTCCTGGAAGTTTGCATGCACACAGACTTACTTTACTAAGCGCCGCCGAACAAAAAGTATCCTCATTATCCCACAGCCCTGGACTGCAGCGTCCATGTTCTGGCCCATCGCCGGAGAACGATTTTTGTCCTCGTTCGTAAGGGCGTAGCCCTGTATTGGCATTTGCTAGAAATCTTAAGGTTTTTGTAACTTGGATGCCACACTTACCTTTCTGCCAAATCTCCGTACTGAGAAAGTGGCCTATCCTTTTAAATAATGATGCTTTTACTACGTCCAAAACAAATAAAGTATGTTTGGTACACGTTATAAAAATGAAGCCCCGCTTGTCTCCGGGTCTGGGGTAGAAATGGTGTCAGGGGATGCATACAGCCGTTTGGGCCAAAACAGCCAAAAAGACACAGCCCCAGGCTGTCTGAGTCTTAGTTCTCGAGAAACATTCGTAGTTGTTGCTTAAAAAATGTGAATGGCTCTCTAAGTTCACCCTAGGACAGTGTGGGCTCTCTAGCCCAGAAAGTTAAATACATCCAACGTTGGCAGCCTTGACCTTCGGGTGGAGAATGTAGTTCACTAGTCTTCAAGACCTCCTTTGCCACTTTGATTTAATACGAGGCGGAAATCTTCAAAACAAAGCTCTCTGGATCCAGGAAAGTTCATCTGGCATCAGTCAGCTGGGGCGTCCCCCCCCCCTTCTCCACCCCACCCCCTTGCCTTTTTTCTAGGAGCTTGATGCTTTGTAGAAAATGGCTTTGCAAAAGTGCAAATTTGGGAGAGCCTTGTGCAACGAAAGAAAATTCAAATTAGTATTCCCCCGTGGGAATCCTCTTGGGGAAATTGAAATTATGCTTAAATATTCACATATAGAGTACAGCCAATATCTGTTTTAGGATGTCGACAGACTGTTTGAGTGATTCGGCTCAGTGGTTTTCCGAAAGTCAGGTGGTCTCGAGAATGAAGAATGCAGAGTCTGAAAAACCTACTAATTGGTGTTTCTTTCTCTCTGTCGTGTTAATGGTAAATAGCACAGACTCAGTGCTGATCTCTTTACTCCTTGGCCCAGAGAACTGGCGTTTTTCTTCATAACGTCATTTAATGCTCTCGGTGAACAGAGGCTGGCCCGTGAGATGTGTGTGTGCTCTGAACAGGAGGGGACTGTGCTGGCAGAGTCCCTCGGAGCAGGACAGGCATTCAGTGAAAACTTGGAGGGAGTCTTTTGGAAATAAAAGTTAATTTGCAGGGCTCTCTACACACAAGGTAGACCTGCTCTGCGATTTGGGGCCATATCTGTGTTTTCTCCACACCCCCCCTTTTTTTTTGACCCTCTCCCTTTCTTTCTTTTACCTCCTCCTTTCCTCAATGAATGGGAGTGAAGTTTTTTCCCCTCCTGACTTTCTCCGAAGTCTCTCTCTTGCTAACTGCTGTATCTTTCAGACATTTTATTTATAGCTTTCCCAAGGGGCGATGGCCACCTCTCATTTCGCCCATCTTCCTTTTCAGTGGCTATAGGCTCTTGGTGGGCCGGAAGTCACGGCTAAATTGGACAAAACCAAATTTGACAGTCGCTTCAGAGCCATTGTTTTTTTGGGGACTTTTAAAAAATTCGTTTCCTTCTCTTTTCTTTTTGTTTTGGCTTATGGTTAAGACCGCATGATCTTTGCCGTAGAGGCTCACAGAGCTCATTTCTTGGGTTGTAGATGAAGAGGAAAAACGGATTCATTTTGATCCAGGGACTGGAAGAAATTGACAAACTGTTGATTGCTTGTAAAATGCATTTTAAAAAGTCTCTCTTGGAACTTAGCAGATGCCTGCTTTCGTTATGTTAAGAAACTGGCACTATTTATCTTTTTTATTTCAATCACTGGCCCCTCTAAATAGGAAATTTAACTTTGATTTGAAGCTATTAATGCCTGCTGGTAAATAAGAAAATGCGTGATAGAGCAAATTATTTCTCATCTCTTGCGTTTCTCTGGGCATCTCAGACTCAGGGGAATTTTTATGTAGCATAACAGTTTCATAAGTGTTAACATGTTGTTTTAAACTGCACATTATAAATAGGAGCAGGAGCCTGCTTCAGAAATTCAAAACTAGATTAAAGTTGGCCGAAGCAGCAGGCAAAGTCATGGCTCTGTTACAACTTACATCCTTGGGGTTCTGGGTAGTTTATTGACAATGCAGTTGATACAAATAAAATTCTCTTATTATGGATTCATACTTTTTGACATACGGATCTTGGAACTCAAAAGGGTCCTGGAATTTTTTAAAGATATCTATGAACCTGGGTGCATTTCCTATAGACCCAAAACATATACCTTGCAACTATATCAAATATTTTTCAAACCTTGGATGGTTTATGGAAAGAAATATTTATGTAAAATTATTATTGTTTCATTGTGACTTTTGGACTTTATGACTGTTTTTAAGTACTGAATATCAAAGCACGGTTTGTGGGTCCGCAGCATTTTGGGCTTAAAAGGGCTTGTGGCATTTGAATGAGGTGGGGGCCGTAGATTTGATTCATGCTGGTTACAGGGGCGGGGATAAAAGTAGACTGACTTCAGTAGATTGGCAGGTTGCTTCCTTCCCGTGTCCCTTTCTTAAAAACTTTGCTTTCCTTTTTTGTTTTTAATGTTTATTATTTTTGAGAGAGAGACAGAGAGAGAGAGAGAGAGAGAGAGCAAGCAGGGGAGGAGCAGACAGAGAGGGAGACACAGAATCCGAAGCAGGCTCCAGGCTCAGAGCCCAATGCGGGGCTCGAACCCACAGACCACGACATCTTGGCCTGAGCCGAAGTCAGACGCCCAACCGATGGAGCCACCCAGGCGCCCCTTAAAAGCTTTACTTTCAACAAATGCTACAGAGCTTTTAGTTTTGGGCGAGGAGCCAAACTAAATTACAAGGTGGGTCTAAAGAAGTGGTTCCTGTGCTCAAGAAGGTTTCAGTCAGTTAAGTATGAAGTAGATTGTTGTTGTCCTGGAGGAAACTTCCATGTTAAGACCACGGAGGGCAAAGAGGAGAACCTTTGTAATCTGTGTCCTTAGGAACCCGAAAGCTTCTCCTCAAGTCCTACCCAGGAGGATGCTGATGTGTCAGGGATGGGGACGAGGTGTGGCCATGCATTGGTTAGGAGAACAAATATTTCAACTGGGCGAGGATTTACACCAAATTGAATCAGAGTTCTGTTATTAAGGTCAAAGGGAAAAATGGCAGCACCACGCCGTCTCTACCACAGGTGCTAAATTGGAAATAATGGCAGATGTGGGCCCTGCGGAACCCCTAGATTTTGTGAGTTTCTTTATTTGCCACAGAACACTTCGCGCTTCTCTCCCCCGGCCCCGCCCCGGTCAGGGGCTGTCACGTTGAAATTGACACCGTTCTCTGACACGAACAGTCAGTCGATGCTGCTCTGACATGGTCTCAGATGGTTTTCCAGCCCGTCTTTCCATAAAAGCATGCTGTGCAATGACACATATTGAAAATCGCCAGGATTCCTGAGAAACTGGAGACTTCGTGATTAAAATGGAAGTCTCATCCAAGTGTTCAGAGGTTTAGAATTCTGATGTTTGTTTGGACAGATGCTGTTTGGCTAATTTCTCACTTGGGAAAATGTTATTTCGTGTATACTTCTTGTTCCTTCTTCTCCCCTTTCTGCGGTCTTTTACACGTTGGATGTGAGAAGATTGTGTGGAACGAGGCCAAGTGAACTAAAATGTTGGCGATTAGGCAGGTTTCCTTTCCTCCCTTCTGTGGCCAGTGTCTGTAAAGCTCTGTCCTTATCAGATGCTAAGGAGTTCCTTTGATCCTCGAGTTCAAAGTCATATGCCGTCTTCATCTCTCTACATCTTTTCATGCGTCCTGGACCATTTCCCACTTTCTGTGTGTTTTTATGTTCGATGCCTTTGCTAATAGGTTTGAAATATCCTTCATCACTTGTATGCTCCGCCGAGGGGGTCACACTCCTCCCACTGCAGACGGAACTGCCCTTCTCCTGCTTTTCCGGATCTCCGAGTGGGTGAATCCCACCTTGCTTCTCAGTGTCCACAGTTTGTCCTTACGATGCAGTCTTACTGCTTAGCTCGTTCCTGTTTTTCTCTTTATTAGAATTCCTCCTAGACTTCTGTCTCCTAGAAGCCTCTCAGCCCTAGGGGCTGGGGGCTGGGTCTTTATTCCTCTTTGTATGTCCATTGCACCTGCACGGTCCTTGGGATATAAAGACAGGAACACAGGGCGCCTGGGCGACTCAGTCATGAACCGTCTGACTTGGGCTCACGTCACGATCTAACAGGTTTGTGAGTTCGAGTCCCACAGCCTGTGAGATCGAGCCCCGATTCAGGTGAACTCTGCTTCTCTCTTTCTCTCTCTCTCTCTCTCTCCAACCCCCACCCCGGATTTTCTCTCTTTCTCTGACCCTCAACCACTTGCCTTCTCTCTCTCTTTCCAAAAAAAAAATATATATAGGAACACAGTGCAAGCCCAATGAAAATCTTTATTTCTGTAGCGCTTCAGTGAACTAATGACATTTTATAATTTATTTGCCATCTCTTAATTTCTTTGGAAGGAAAAGTGAGAAGTAGTCTGGCATACGTGCCACTATAAATGAGTGAGGATGCTACGTGTGGAGTTTGACTTTTGTATTCAGAGGGAGGGAGGGAGGAGAGAGAGAGAGAGAGAGAGAGAGAGAGAGAGAGACTTGGACTTACCTTTCGAGGCAACTATTAATGGGGAAGCACACAATTCTATGTGTCTATATGAAGTTCTTTTGAATGTATCCTGGTTCTCCTTGACATTTAGGTCAAAATATATAGTGTATTTATCTTGTAGCTAAGTTATCACCTGTTTACTGTGGGGATATTACCTGTTATATTTAATTTCGGTAATGCAAGAGATGTCAACAGTCAGAGCTATTCATAAACACAATAATTAAAATATGAAATGTGGAACCCGTTTTGTTTAGAGTTACGTATGTTTCTTGGTAATGGTTGAGTTTTAGATGGGAGAAAGTATTAAGTTGCTTTTCCTTATGATAGAGTGATCCCTGGGTAAGCATCTTCAAGAAATCTGGAGGCCTCCAGGATTGCTAAACATACTATTTGTTGTGCTATAAAGTGAGGGACTTCTCAAAAAAGGGATTATTTCAAAAGAAAACCAAAGCTAGCTTGGTTTCTATTGGTCAAATATGGTACACACTGACCCTTAAAATAAGTAACAGCTCTTGTGGATTATAGCCCATTGAATTAAAAATAAGAGTCTATGAGGCTATACGGATACAAACATATAAATCAGAGAGGGAGGAAAGCCCTTCAGTATTACACAATGTCAGCTAATAAATAAGGCAAGAACGACAGAATTAGAAAATCACCACTTTGCAACCATCATAATAATTGGGCCAGGCGAGAATCATCGGTGCACACTGAAACCAGTGGGCAGATGTTCGATTAGTCACATTATCTTGAAGTATGTCTCTGCAAATTATCAGTTGAAAAAAGGAAGATTCTAACTTTTCAGTGAAGAAATCCAGCGGGCATCACCTTCATCAAATAATCAGAGTTTGCATCACTGAGAATTAGGGCGAACCCTCGTCAGGTGCCTCCCGATACGGTGCACTGGGGAGTCCTGCTTGCTAGCACTCCTGTTTCGGGAGCACATATTCTACAAAAGAACTGGCTTGTGCTCTTAAAAAAATATCGATGCCAAGAAAGGCAAAGAAAGGCTAAGACACTGTTCCAGACAGGACAACCAAGTGCAGTGCATGATCTTGAATTGGATCTTGGACCAGGAAAATAATTGCTATAAAGGGCTTCATTGACACGGTTGGTGACATACTTTTCCTGCAGTTATGCAAGAGAGAGTATTCTTGTTCTTGAGAAGTATGTAACTGAGCATTTTAGGTGTGAAGGGGGAATGACATCTGGAGTCTGTATCTTAGTCTCAGATGCTTGTGAGGGAAGGAAGGAGGAGAAAGGGAAGGGAGAGATGGGGGAGCGAGAGGGAGGAGGAGGATGAAGTGAGGGTGATGGAAGAGAGAGAAGGGGAGTGTGGGAGTGAGAAGGAGGGAGGTGAGAGGGAGGAGGGGGAAAGAGAGAGAGACGGGAGTGGAGAGGAAGGGGGAAAGGAGAAGGGAACAAGGGGACAGAGAATGAACGAGAACAAGAATACATTGTAAAGAAAATATGGTTAAATTTGATGGTTGGTAGATTCGGTAAAGGGTATAACTATTCTTGCTGTGTTTTGGCAAATCTGAAGTTATTTCAAAATAAAGCTCTGAAGAAAAACACATCACATATACGTGTTGGCAGGTGTCATTTCTAAATTAAAAAAATTAATATTTATTTTTGAGAGGGAGAGAGAGAGAGAGACAGAGCATGAGCGGGGGAGGGGCAGAGAGAGAGGGAGACACAGAATCTGCAGCCGGCTGGAGGCTTGGAGGTGTCAGCACAGAGCCCGATGCGGGGCTCGAACTCACAAATTGGCAGATCATGACCTGAGCCGAAGTCAGGTGCTTCGCCGACTGAGCCCCCCGGGCGCCCCTGCAGATGTCATTTCTCACGGATTGGGGATGGTGGTCACTGAACCGTCGGAAGAGTGAGGGCAGGGGCGTTGCTCACAACACGCTCAGGGCAGAGCCCAGTGCCGGGCAAAAGTAGGCAGTTCATAAATGCTCGTTTGGCAGACACGTGGATTGCGGGGCCTGAGGTCTCTTGAGCTGCGGAATATTGTTCTTTTGCACAATTGCAAATGCCAACGGTAAGTATGTAAGTTACGATTTTCAGGTTCCTTTGCAGCTACTTGTGGCCATATAACAAGTTAGTGGGAGCCAGTGGGATGTAGGCAGGGGTCCTGAAGGGAGAGTACTTGCTTCTCTTCCCCTCCTTGCTGTTTTCTGGTGGGGACAGGAATGTAAAGGTAGAAGTTGAGACCGCGTCGGGGGAGCCCTGTGCTAGGGATGGTGCACAGAAGGACCGGCGGCTGGGACCCTGATGTCTGGGAGCCGCCACACCATCCCTGCACCCCCCCGCCCACCCCAGACTTCATTTACGGGAGAGAGAACCAACGTCTGGCTTCTTTAAACCGCTGCTATTTTGCTTTTTTCTTGCATTTGCAACTGACGCTAATCCCACACAGTACGCTGTACTTTCTAAAAAATCATCACCGTTGAATTTTTGTTCTTGCAAGGAGCTTGGTATTCAGTTTGTCACGTATGCACACGGACTGTAGCAGTTCTCTGGCCTTTTGCTCTTCTTGCTTTTCTTTCTGTTTTCCCAGCCTAGAAGTTGTCCGATCGTGACAAGGATCCTGTTTCCGTCTCTGGGTTGGGTGAGCATCTGCGGCTGGGGGGACGTCTCATGCCGAGGGCAGCCTCCTCTTCCCTCTGGCGTGGCTGACCTTCTGCACCTTGCACGTTGCTAAATTGGTCCGAAAAGATTGCGAGAACCGGGCTTTCCTTAGGAGATTTCTTGTTCCGACAGACCCCCGCTGGAGACCGGATGTGCAGAGGCAAGGACTTGCCACCATCAGAAAAATAGGAAATTTTAACTATTTCCAGTTGCCAAAACTGTTTTGCTTCAGTGGAAGGATTCTGAGCAGGTTTTAAAAGTGCTCCTTCTGCCTGGTGAGTTTTGTTTCGCAGAGCTTTGTACTTTTTGGAATCCGCTCATGTTTTTACTTGCTCAGCGGACGGGTCTTCCTTTGGAACTATTTATTGCCACTAAGGTTTGCGGTGCCTTCGGTCCCACAGATAATAAATGGGTGTGTGCGCCCGCAGCACAACATAAATAGAGGAGCTGTCTTCCAGCTTGTTTATTGTGAGACTGTATGGAAGCAACAGAGCTTACTGCCTCAATTACGTGTGTGTGTTTCTGTGCAGCGGAACTCAGGAGCCTGAAAATGGACCCTGTAGGGATATTGTATGATGTTCAGTTGTTTCCTTCAAAGTACTTATTTTTCGAATGTTCCATGAATGAAGATTGTATTGGCTTGCGTAGCTCCCGTGGTAATGTTATTTCATGACCTGGAGGCTATGTGGTTTGAAGTGTGATTTACCTCCGTGGGCTGTATTGACTGCCGTTGCTCTGGCTAACCTGAACCTGAGAGATAATTGATCAGCGCTTGAATATGAAGGATTATATTTGCAGTTGCCATGGGTGAGGTCTTCCAGCTCTTTAAACTCCAGCAAGCCTAGACAGGAATCAGTGATTGCTATTGTATGTAAATTTTGATTGTATTCCTATAGAAAAGAGATCGAATAGCTTATTCGTCGGGGGTCAACAGATGAAGTCCTTGTCCCAGTTTGGTCTGCAAAATAAACCAAACCAAACACCAAAGGAAATCCACAACCAAACAAACTGGAACCGAAATGTAGAGGGATGCATGAGAAGAATGATTTAACTATTCTTCCCTTTTCCCGGGGCTTCCCTGCTGGTGCAGCCGGTTGGGTGTCTGGCGCTTGGTTTCAGCTTAGGTCATGATCTCACAGTTTGTGAGCTCAAGCCCCCCGCCAGGCTCTGTGCTGACAGCCTTGGAGCCCGCTTGGGATTCTCTCTCTCTCCCTTTCTCTCTGCCTCTCCTGCTCTTTCTCTGACCCTCCCTCTCTTTCTCTGCCCCTCCTGTTCTCTTTCTCTCTCAAAATAAATAAATGAACTTAAAAAAAATTCCCTGGGCACAAGTGAGCCTGGGGGTAAGACTGGGAATAAGGAAGTTTTCGTGTGCGTTTCCTGTAAATTTCACCTCTGGGAGGCTGTCTCACTATGACCTTGGGCAAGTCACACAAGCTTGAAGTCTTATTTATCACTCCACTAATTAAAGGAGTGGAATTGCCCTCCCTCAGACCTGCAATGCTGATTTTCCTGGTAGGGAGCACTGTAGTTTATGCTCTAGGTAATTGTTAAGGATTTGTCCGGCTATTTGTATGATCTGCAAAAATATATTCTAATTTAAATGAGTAGCATTTCCATCCCTTCAGAATTATTACTATTAGTGAAAAATTCTGAGAGGGTGTTAGGCAAAACAAAACAAGTTGCCTTTCTCCCTTGACCACGAGCCTGTGACTTTACCGGGAAGCTCGGGGTGTTAGGAGAAGCATCGTTTTCATCATGGCCTTGCTTGGGTAGCGAGGCGTACGTTCAAGGGAGAGGCTTTAGGAAGTCGCGTGTTCCAGACTGAATTCAGAGGAAAGGCAGCACGGGAGACTTAGCCATGCAGAAGAGTTCGAAACCACAGGTAGGCTTTTCAGAGTGTTGTCAAGGAGGAGACGCAAATGCCGGGATTAGTTTGGACAGTTCTTTTAAGTGTAAAGAAAAACACGCCTGCTGGCAGAGAAGGAATTGGTTACATGGCAGATTTGTATGTCGGCTTTTGCTCTTAGACGATTGAAAAACAAGTAACATTCCGTTTATGTTACCTGAAGCTTCTGGTCACAGAGGTTTTATGTTTTTGTTTTTTTTTAATTTAAATTTTAGTTTGTTAACATATTTAATTCGTTAACATATCTAGTTAGTTAACGTA
The DNA here is from genome assembly GCA_030068075.1 of Paguma larvata. Classification (NCBI taxonomy): domain Eukaryota; kingdom Metazoa; phylum Chordata; class Mammalia; order Carnivora; family Viverridae; genus Paguma; species Paguma larvata. The sequence continues at coordinate 9,794,502 of CM057825.1, forward strand.
GCCAATATTGGTTTCAGGAGTAGAATTCAGCGATGCATCACTTGCTTACAACACCCAGTGCTCATCGCAACGAGTGCCCTTTTTAATAGCCGTCACCCATTTAGCCCACCCTCTCCACTTCCTTCTGTCACCCTCAGTTTGCTAAGAGTCTCCTGTGGTTTGTTTCCCGCTCTTCTCTTCCTCCCCCATTCCCGTATGTAGATTATCTGTTTTATTTCTTGAATCCCACATACAAGTGAAATCGTACGGTATTTGTCTGTCTTTGATGGACTTACTACTTCCTTTAGCAGAACACGTTTTAGCTCCATCCGTGGTCGTGGAGTTTTGAAGTTCTCCAGGATGGTTTCCGTGCTTCTGTGAGCATCAAAGGGACCACACCAGCTCTGGAATCGGGTCGGTCTGTAGGGCGCCCCTCGACGCTACCAAGCAGCGGTGACGTATGTCATACCCAACATTGCCAGAAACAAAGCACTGTCGGGAGAGCCTTTTGTAGGAACCTCTGATGGATATTTAGAGAGCAAAGACTGGGAAATGAGGCTCTTCAGAGGAAGTTGAGAAGGAAAGAGGATGTACTTTTCCCGTGAAAAGAATGGAGAATTACTTTTTCTGATTTGACGCTGTGTCAAGATTAAAGAAATAGAAGGAGATATTTTGCATTTGTAGTAAATGCATTATTTGGGCAATTAAGTACAGATCGAATGGAAGATAATCGGTCTTAAGAGAAGAATTCAGAGAAGGCTTCAGAATTTTGAGTAGGTTAAAATGGATAAAAATGAAAGGATTTTGAAGGATTGAATCTTTTTTTTTTTTTTAAAGAGCTAGTCAGCAGAGTCAGAATTTTGGGAAAGACGTTGCAAATGTTGCCAAAAACACGCCTGGTAGCTTTGAGGGGATGCCCTATAGACAGACCTCATTCCAGTGCTGGTTTTCACAGCTTGGTTTTACTTGTTTGGACGATGATAAGAATCAGGAATAGTTGGTTTCGTGTTGGGAAAAAAATGATGCCTAAAGGTTTGATTGGGGAAAAAAAAAGGTGTGATTGGGAAAAGGCTACTAAGTAGGAGGTTCTTTCGGGTTGTGATGGATGGATGACAAGGAACTCTGGATTCTCTGCCGTTTTTCCTAAACTACGATCCCAAGACTCACCGATCCGGTGGTTACATGAAGTGGCACTAATTTTCTGTCGAGAACGCGAAAGTAACATTTTGTTTACACGATGCTGGTTCTTGCTTTATTCTTATGTTTGTATGGAAAATGAGTAATTTCGTCCCGGAGAACTAAACGTGGGGCTTTTCTGCCAAGACCCAATGCCAAATGTGAGCTTCGTGATTAACGTATCCAATATTAATCTTTGCTTGACAAAACCAAATTAATATATATATTTTTTGCTTTATAGGATCTGAAAAGAAAGCCTTGTAACTCCAATGCAGGATCTAGGAAAAGTTGAGAGTTAAATCGGACCTTGACCAGCATAGGGGTGACCTTGATCTTATAAAACGAAAAGGTTTTCATTTTCCTTGGGATTGGAGGAGTGCAGATCAAGGTGATTGTAATTATGATTAATATCGAGTCTCCTTGTTTGGTTGTTGTCCCTGGGGGGTGGGATTTGCAGGGAGGCCGGTGTTTTTTTCCATTCTTGTTTTTCATTTCTGGACTTTAGTATCCAAATGCTGCATATCTGTGGACGTTTAGCCACAGAAATGTAAAGGTGATATCCATTTATTCATTCAATAAATGTTTATTGCGCACCTACTGTGAGCCAGATACTATGCTGGGCATTGTCTTTGTCTTCTGGGAGCTCATAGTCTTGAGAATGTAGTCGGCATAGGAACATGTAATTATAGTGTAATGGAACGGTACTGTAATCCAGCAGGGTGGGGGGCAGTTGTGAACCCTGGACTGGATGGGAGCCCTTCACAGAGGAGGGGACGTAAGCTACTTAAGGATGGATAGGCCTTGGCTATTCAGAACTAGGAAGGCATAGGTAAGGACATGTGCCGAGCTGGGAACTCAGGCTTGTCCGGACAAGAGTGAGCACCCCACGTGAGACTAGAGTGCCTCACTGGGGCGAAGGAATGTAAGTGTAACTGAGGCTTGGTTGGGAAGGAGGGGTCTCATACGGGCTATTTGTGAGCATGGACTCCATCTTTTAGGCATTAGGAAGCCCGCGGCAACTTAGAGGAGGCAAAGGGTCAGATATATCGGTTTTAGGAATATTATTCTGGCAGTGACATAGAAGAGGAATTAAAGGCAGGGAAATGAGGAGGCTGGAGAGAAAGGGGCTGGAGATAGCATTTAAATCAGTGACCGTTGGGGGTAAGGAGGTGGCAGGGGTGTGAGGGACAGCTAGGCAGTAGAATGGATTGACAGCAGGTGAGGGAGGAGAGAGCATGAGAAGGGTGGGACCCAGTCCAGGCAGCTGAGTTAGAACATTACGCTACCTGTGAATCCTGCTGGGGTCAGTGATAGGAAGGGCGTATTTCAGGTCGCAGTGGGAGAGATTGGGGGCAGAATCACGAGTTGTCCTTTCAGACCCGTTAAGCAACGATCTTAGCTTGTGGGCGTGCAGCCCTGGTTGTTGTGTGGAGTCCGTGAGTCACAGCAAGTGGTACGAGTTTTGCTTTTAGCCGGCCTCTAATTAGGCAGAACAGGAAAACTATAGTTTTGTTGTCGGATTAAATGTTTTTCCACCTCATGATCTACAGACAGGCATCTCCGCTTTTTAAAATAACTGTTTACTGAGCGGTAACGGTGTGCCTGCTGTTGTGTTTAGGAGGTACTTGTTGCTACAGATGTTTTATAGGCAAGGAAACAGATGCTTAGGGAGGCTAAGAGTTTGCCAAAAGTGGTAAGGATGGAATCAAGTCGGGTCTGTATTATATGCAAGCGTGTTCTCATATTTGAGTCTTGAGAAATGATAACCATTAGGGAAAAATCATGGAAAAACTAGGAAAAGATTCTATTTTAGCTGCAGCAGATAACTTATAAGGTATTTTGGTTTTTATTTGGACATTCAGGCTGGTTATTAAAATTTTTTGTGCCCATATGGGCATCTTGTGAATTTTGTACTACTTGTAAGCTCATGACTCTTTGAAACATATACAGTTGGAGTATCTCTCAGAATTATAATGGAAGAAATGGACACCTTAAAAAAGGGCTCACATAAGAAATGGTTTTCCTTTTTTGTTTGTGCAAAACTCCACATTTTCTGTGGCTAGCCAAACAATATTTTGTAGGCTTTATTTCTGGATGAAATAAATTTTTTCCTTGACTAAGGGAAATCCAACACAGACCCATCCTACTAAAGAGTAAAAACGCGGCCTCCACATGTTCAAGGTGATTAGTCAGCAAGGTAGCAGCTTTTAAAAGCAAAAGAACACTCCTGTTACTGTAGAATGACAGCAGAATCCAGAGTCCTAAAATGTGCCATCTACCATGTGCAGTGTCACAGAAAAACAGCTGGCAGGAAAATGTAACATACAGCCAAGAGAGGAAGGAGTCAATAAAAACAGACCTTACGAAGACACAAAAGTTGGAATATTACGAAAAGACTCTAGAGCAGCTACTCTAACTACGTTGAAAGAACTCAAGTTTTTGTTATAAGGAGGGAACAATGGAGAATCTGAAGAGAGAAGTGGAAACCATACAAAAGAACCAAATGGAAACTCTTGAACTGAAGAGCGAAATATCTAAGATGTCCAATCTTGCTAAATGGACATAACCACAGATTGAAGAAGGAAGAAGAAAGGGGCAGTGAACTTGAAAGCAGATCAGTAGATATGAAGCCATTTGAAGAACACAGAAGAAAAATAGAAAAGACCAAAAAAGCTGAACTGAACCTCAATAATTTGTGGGGCGCATCGAGCAGGACAGGGCAGACGGGGAACGGCAGTCCTGAGAAGAGAAGAAAAAGACTGGGGCAGAAGACAATTCAATGAATTGTATTTAAAAATTTCCCCAATTAAGTGAAAAATATCAATTTACAGGGCCAAGAAACTTAGCAAATCCCAGGTAAGAGAAACCCAGAGAAAACTACACGTAAGCGAATGGTCGTCAAAATGCTGAAAATCCAAATAACGAGCATCATCACGAAAACGGCTAGAGAAGAACAGTCAGTGCATACAAAGGAACCCTTGTGTGAAAGATCACACTGACCTTTCACCAGAAATAACGGAGAGAAAGGGCGCCTGGGCGGCTCGGTCGGTGAAGCACCTGACTTTGGCTCAGGTAGTGATCTCACGGCTTGTGAGTCTGAGCCCCACGTGGGGGCTCTCTGCTGTCAGCACAGAGCCTGCTTCAGATCCCCTGTCCCCCCTTCTCTCTGCCCCTCCCTTCTGGTTCTCTCTCTCTCTTTCTCTCTCTCAAAATAAATACACTTAAAGAAAAGAAATGAGGGAGAAAAGGAGATCATGGCAATGACTTCTTTTTTTTTAATGTTATTTACTTATTGGAGGGAGAGGGAGAGAGAGAGAGAGGGAGAGAGAGAATCCCAAGCAGGCTCTGCACTATCAGCAGAGAACTCCATGCAGGGCTCAATCCGAAGAAGCATGAGATCATGACCGGAGCCGAAATCAAAAGTCAGTCAGTTGACTGAGCACTCATGCACCCTCGCAATGACTTCTTTTAAGTAATGAAAGAAAAGAGTTGTCGATCACCCAGAACTTTGTTTCTGGGAGAGACGTACCAGGAACACAAAAATAGGATTTTCTGCTTACCAATAGTTTGTGAGCCTTTGAGTTGAACAAAGGGAAACAGGCCTGAAGTTTACAACCTCTTGGTAAATTGAGAAGCTCTATGAAAAAGGCAGCACAGTCACCAGTTTTCAAGCTTTATTTCGTTTTATTTTATTTTATTGTTTTAATGCCATAAGTCATTTCTTCACAGGGTGTCTCAGGGGATTAGCTTTATTCGTAAAACACTTCTGGAAATGCTAAACTTCAGGAATGGATTTTGATATTACTTCCTGTTCATTTTTATGCTCAGGATGTCTCCAGGATGAAGTGATTTGGCGAAATAATTGGCATGTGTATCTGTATCTGTAATAACGAAAATGCAAAGTTTCACCTACCTCGCATTTTCTTCCTTCTAATAACGTATTTTTAGGTTGAACGGCTTTGGGTCATTGCTGGGTGAAGTACCTTCCAGGAGGGCTAAGTCGTTTACTGTTGCCTCTTCAGATCACTTAAGTCTAGGTGAAAACAGGACTCCAGCCTGGAGTTCTCAGTGCATATTGTAGGAGTATAAGAGTGCCAGGAGTATAGGTTGAGTTAGATTGCGGTGCAATTGTTACGTTTTGCGTCTTCTCTCGTATGAGTGCTTATGTGTGCTCTTGTGTGTAGTTTAAATTTAAAATTTTTTTAAATTTATTTTAGAGAGAGAGGAGAGGAAGGGAGAGAGAGAGAGAGAGAGAGAGAGAGAGAGACTCTGAAGCAGGCTTCAGGCTCTGAGCTGTCAGCACAGAGCCCGACGTGGGGCTCGAACTCACAAACCGTGAGATCATGACCTGAGCTGAAGTCGGATGCCCAACTGACTGAGCCACCCAGGCGCCCCCCTTCTGTGTGGTTTAAACATGTCGTAAATTAATACCACAAAAAACACAAGTTGTTTAAAGGTAGTCCAGAATCACATTATAAATGACTTAAGCCATCTAGTTCAAATGAGGTTTCAACTTCTTGAAATAATTCTTTCAAGGATCAAGCAGCTTAAGTTTCATTGCAACGTGACCTGAGTGTATTTGCAAGTGGAGCTTACGAGATCATCGTTCACAAGGCTTCTTTTGAATTTGTTCCTTCTCCTCCTCCTCTTCTGTTTTTCAGTGGGGTTCTAGGAGTCCAGTATATCCCCTTTCTGTGGCTGACTTTGAACCCTCCATATGGACGACGCTAAAGCTCCCATCCTGTCTTAGCGTTGGTTGACTGATGGGATTATGCGTGTCTTCTTGCTTGTAACTCTTCAGGATATGATGCAAATTAGTCTCCCTTTCTCTCTCTTGTTTCTTCCAGAGATTTATGAGTCTCAGTCTCTTTTCCCTCTAAATCGAAGATTCCTAACTAAAAATAAACTTGTAGAGCAGTGGTCTCTGACTGATGATTCCGGGTTTTCAGCATCCACCACTCAAAAGCCTGGTAGAAGTGCGAGGTAGCGGCCCCTCCCGCTGAATCCGAAACCCTGGATGAGGGGGCTGGCAATCCGTGCTTTCACAAGCAGTCCGTGCTTTATCAAATTCCGTCGCTGAAGTTTAGTATTTCCAGAAGCGATTCTGAATCTTCTTAAGTTTGAGAACTACTGCTGTACATTAAGGGAACATTTTTGAATCGTTTTTCTGTCCTGCTGGTTACTCAACAGCAAAAATAAAGCAGAACCTAAGAGTTCTTGGTGGTGGTAGTGACGGGGTGTTGGATGAGTTCCTTTCAAACCAAATGAAATATTTTCAATAATAACAATAACAATAATTTGTAGGAATAATGAAGAAAAAATAGAAACCAATGTTTACAGTACATTTTAATGTGGGCAAGCCCTTTGCATGCCCTGTCTCCACTAATTCTTATGATATTCCTGAGGTCAGTTCCGAGGTCATTGCTGTTTTACAGCGAAGAAACAGGTTTAGGGAAGAAGTTGGCCAAGGCCGAGACGTTCAGCAGGACAGCCAGGAGTGTGATGCTGGCCGGACTAGCCCAAGGTCATGACCCGCTTGGTAGTGCTATCCCAGACTTCCGGCACTGCCCGTCCCTGCCCGTATCTCCCCTGCGAGGCCAGAGACCTGCTCATACGGGCAAGAGGTAGAGCCAGAGTTGACGTCATCACAGATAAGCTCGCGTCTCACTCATTCGCGATTTGCCCCCTCTCCCAAATTCACGTCCAGAGCCTCTTTGATCAAGTAGAGAGAATGTGGCAAACAGAATTTTAGAGCCTGTTTTCTTTCAAAAGTTGATCTCATTCTGGAAGTAACCAATTCACTGACCTTTTATCTTTGGGCTCCAGTTTGTGGGTTTTGAAGCTTTCCAAGATCAACCGAGCAATGATGCGGTTTGGCATTTTAAACAGTTAATACAGTATCGCGTTGGAGGATTTTGAAAGCAATTAATGCTTGAATGAAGTCCTTATCCTACTGAGTCATGTTTCCCCTTTTTAAAAAATCTTTATTGGATGATTAGAGGCAGCCTTTCAGATTCCATTCCTGGTAATTGAGGGATTTCTTTTACCTCCAAGATAGTTTTGTCTCCTTGACCAACAAGGAAATGGAATGTTTTAAAGAAGTAAGAGGAACCATATTAAATGGAGAGAAAGGGGCTCTCCAGATTGAAATTTAATATCATCATTTTTTAATGTGAAAGCAAAAACTCAAATGAACCTTCAGAGTTACTAATTAATTTGACGCTACCTCCACCCCCCACCATGTAGCTTCTATTTAGTAGAGGAGCCTAAAAGAAGGGCATTAATTAAAATCGGAATGATTAATTTTATTATATGTAAGTCAGAATAAATTAATTCCAATGTCAGTATGAATTAACTCCAGTGTTAATAATTCCATAAACCTCCTTTCCACGGTTTGCTTTAGTAATGGAGAGTTTAGCAGACATTCCTAAGGATTCAGAAATGCCTTTGTGTGTGTTTTGGGGATGGGGTGGGGGGAAGGGCATGTGAGTGCAGATACTTAAAAAATGTCACGTATACTGCAAATTCTTATTTATGTTAGGGCAGCCTGTAATTTTAGGCAAAATACCTATCGAGAATGATAAACGTTTCTCCTTCTTTCTCTCCCCCTGCACTTACGTCTGTTTCTTTCCGTCTTCTACCAGGTACAGGTGGAAACAAACGAAGAGCCTTGCACTTGCCTGAGATTCAAAGATGGTTTTTTCTTTTTTTCCTGTTGCACAAAGCGGGTCCTTGCAAATCACTTCTGATCTCCAACCCGAACTGCGTGCCATCTAGAGAATAACGTTTGTTAGGGCAGTTCGGTATGGCAGTATTTTTAGGGGACACTCTGAAATGAACAACCTGGGCCAGTGGAAATGTTCCTCTAACTCGTGTTTGCTTTTTCTCCTTTTCACCCAAGAGGTTCAGAACTGGCGTGCTCTTTTTATCGGTTGACTACTCGTTCCGCAAAACTGACAAATGTTGCTGACTGCGTATTTTCTCCTAAATCCTTTAATGTAGTCCCAGAATGAGTAAAAGTTTGGAACTGGCTACTGTTAGTGTTCTCTGAATGTAAAGGGGTTCCTTGGTTCCACGCTGGATGATTTTCTTAGACCTGCCCCCAGGTTCTTCTGTTTGTTTTGAGATCTTACTCTTAGGGTGAGATTTTAAAGGATTTCAAAAACAGGTAGATCGTGACTTGTTTCAGGGGTCAGCAATGTGTGTGTGTGTTTGCCAAGGGCAGGGCAGTATTTTAGTCCGTAACTATTCCGATGGAGTGTGAAAACAGCCATAGATGTCCATAAACAAATGGGCATGGTTGGGTTCCAATAAAAGTTTCCATGTAACAACTAATGGCGTATTGATTTGTTTTGGGCTGCTGATTTATCTGTCTTCTGGAACTTTCTTCCTGCATTTCAGCCTGCTGGTCTATTCCTTCTACTGGAAGAGGGACCTGTGCTTTCCTTCTTTCCTGTCTTTGCTCACGATGCCTCTCCACCCCAAATCTGTTTAGGGAGAATGCTGCTCCTTGAGTTTTCCTAGGATGTGAAAGCGACCTGGCTGTAGCCTCCACTTCCCACCGATCAGCAAGGTTTGTACAGTTGGTCTGGCCATCTGCGTTGACCTTCTCTCCTTCCTCCTTTACCGTTTAGGAGGGTCCTTCCTGAAGTTGCACGGCCAGCAGTCAAAGATGACCCTCTCAGTTAAAGGAGGCTGTTCCTTTATAAGGAGAGAAGCAATGGTCGTGTTCCCGGACACGGCAGGGCTTGGGAGACAACCATCTCCGTGAAGCTCCAACCGACAGCTCCATCTGGAAGTGGCGTCTCCTCGCCCCTGTGAATCCCCTAGAAGTGTTTGGACCTACCTTCGTGAGGTGTCTCCTGCTTCTCCCTCTTCTTCCTTTTGTTCCTTGCTTTCCTTTGGGGCGAGTGTATGTTAGGGAGACCTGTGTTCTTAAAAGAGGGCCTCATTCTTAGAAGTGTGTACCTGAATCAACCCCTTCGGTGACTATCTACACATACATGGTTTTCTTAAAAGCTGACACACATTGCTGATTTGTTCATAGATTAAATCATTTGTAGCTTTGTTGAGGTCATCTGTGGGGTGATGGGCTATCTCCGGCTTCCATGGAGTCTTGTTCCAACATGATATTCAGATATTTCCTCCAAACACAGGCTCTGGTTTTCTACTCCATTGAAGAACAAACTGTGCCACAAACCACTTCTCGCGTGCGGCCATCCGCGAGACTCTTGTTTCTCTCGTCCTCCTGACGCCGGGAAGGCATCACAGTGACTCTCTTTTCACAGAGACCCTTCTGGTCTGGGCTTCCTCACTTCAAACTGCAATGGCCATGAGCCAGTTTCCTTGAATGGTTTTAATCTCTTGTCCCTGCGGCCCGTCCATTTGAAGGACCTCATAGGATTACGGCATCACCGTCATGACCTTGTCCACATGTAAGAGCAATGACAATACCGGTCCGTTATTCCGTAGTGGAGGAAGATGACAGTGCCAGTCTTCCCGTGGCTCTTTCACGGATCCACGCCAACGTTATACAAAAGAAGTGTTTAAAAGTCAGGAAAAATCAGTAAAAATAAATCTTAAATTTCAGATAGAAAAAAAATTTGTAAACATCTTAGAAAATATCCATCTGGCTGTTTTTGGCTCCCCTGCAACCTTTCCTCCTGCTGTGTCTTTCTGGAAGCTTCTGCCTTCTTAGAGCCCGCTCAGCTGGGCTGCCTGCACTGTTGCTGCCCTGAGTGTAACTTTCAGAACCACAACCTCTGGGCAGTTCCTCTGGTCTGCCTGCCGCTTCCAGTAAGGTAGCCTCGGTTTTGATTGATTTCCCTTCCTGAATTCAGTCGTATTCTCCAGTGGAGACACTCCCTGCTTCCAAAGCCTCCTCTTGGAACTGGTGTCAGCCTATTGGTGATGAAGGGTTGGGGGTGGAGACCACACCTGTGGGAGCAGAGAATGCTTAGGGGGAGAGAGGAGGAAAGTGTGGGGGTTGGGGGGAGGAGGAGTAGGAAGCTGTTGGTCGAGTTCGAAATAACAGCATCATAAGTGGCATCTCAGTACTTAGAAGAAAGCATGGCGTACTGGGTGACCAGGTTGCAAAAAGCCGGACTTGCGATCTCTTATGTAAAAATAACAGTTAATATTTATTAAAGGTTGCTATGTGTCAGACACTGTGCTAGGCACTTGGAATACCCCATGTGTTGTAACAATAGTGGCTTTTCAAAGTAGGTCCTTGTTTGATAATAACGTGGCCGTCAGGAATTTCCAGGCTTGCTCACCTGATCCTGTTAGTTTGCAATTCAGTGCGAGGCGAGCATGCACCTATGGGGGGTCAAACGCCCTGCGGAAGTGTCCACACTGCGATAACCCAAAACTCGAGCGTGTTGGATGCAAGTTTCCCCAGTGCTGTAATGAAATAGTTCACATTCAGTGGCTCGAAACAACACAGAGTTGTTATCTTCCCGTTCTGGAGATCAGAAGTCCAAAACGGATCATGCTAGGCTCAAACTAAAGTGTTTCTAGGGGGGCGCCTGGGTGGCTCAGTTGGTTAAGCGGCTGACTTCAGCTCGAGTCATGATCTCGCGGTCTGTGAGTTCGAACCCCATGTCGGGCTCTGTGCTGAAAGCTCAGAGCCTGGAGCCTGCTTCAGATTCTGTGTCTCCCTCTCTCTCTGCCCTTCCCTTGCTCACTCTCTGTCTCTATGTCTCTCAAAAATAAAATTAAAAAAAAAATTTAAAAAAAAAGTGTTTCTAGGGATGACCTCCTTCCCAGGCTCAAGGGAGCCTGTTTCCTCGATCCTTCCAGCTTCTGGAGATTTCCCGCATCCTTTGGCTGATGGCTCCTTTCTACCGTCAGAGCTCCTTAGGTCTCTCTTTTTTTCTCACACAGCATCACTGGTGCCGACGCTTCTTCCTCTTTCCTTCACATCTAACAGACCCTTGCTGGGGCGCCTGGGTGGCTCAGTTAGTTGAGCATCCAGCTTCGGCTCAGGTCATGATCTCACTGTTCGTGGGTTCGAGCCCCACATCGGGCTCTGTGCTGACAGCTCAGAGCCTGGAGCCTGCTTTGGATTCTGTGTCTCTCTCTTTCTCTGCCCCTCTCCCACTTGCATTCTGTCTGTCTCTCTATCTCTCTCAAAAACAAACATTAAAAAAAGTAAATACAAGATCGAAAGACCCTTGCAATTACATTGAGCCCACCCCGATAATATAGGGTAATGACTCTACTTTACGGTTGACTGATTAGTAACCTTAACTCTTCCTCGCGTTGTAATATAATATAGCCACAGGTTCTGGGGGTTAGGGATGTGGACATCTTTGTGGGGAGGATTATTCTGCCTACCACAATACATTGCATAGCAAAAGGAATTTTGCAGATAGAATTAAGATTTTGAACCTTAAAATAAGAGGATTTTTCCTGGGTCATCTGGACAGGCCAACTGAACCAAAGGAACTCTTAGAAGCAGATCTCCGGCTGGTGTCAGAGATGTGGTAGAAAGGAGGGTGTTAAATGACGAACATGGTTTCTGATTCCCGTGTGCAGTGCCGCTGGATCAGTCATTCTGTTTTCATTCCATCTCCGTTTTGCCCAAGGGCCATCGTGATGGTCTCCGTTGTCCCTCTTAACTGGTCCGAAGTCCAGCTTCCAAATTTAGCAGTCAGAGCTCATCTGTCCAACTTTGGATCCTGTATCTGATGTCTAGTCAGACTCCCTGCTGGGGTTCTCTCTGGGTCCCCCCAGAATTTACACTCTTATTCTGTTCTCTGCTTTAATCACTTGTCTTTCCTCAGTGTCTCAAATTCCTCCCCATCTTTCAAAGGTAAATGCAAGTCACATCTTTTTCCATGAAGCTCTAGCCACTCGGGCCCGTGTGCCTATTTCACCCTTCAGCATTTGTACTCTCTGACATATCCCATTCAACTTCTTTATCAGGACTGCACGTTATTTTCTGGATGTTTCTCATGTAAGACTTAGCCCTCCAAGGTGTGTTCTTCTTGAGAATAAAGACGTTTTTCTGGATCTGCCAACACAATGTGCCATAGTTAATACTCAATAAATGTTTGCTGAATGACTGACTAAAAGTGATTCTATGCAAATAAATGAGGCCTATGCTTGGCAGTAGGGGTTTCCTCATTATACAGTAATCATCAAAACTCTAGCATATTGGGCACTTTTGGTCACCAGGACTTTAAGACCTTCCATTTTTAAAAAAGTTTGACTATTTTGAGAAAAAGAGAGAGTGCGCACTCATGTGTGAGTTGGAGAGGGGCAGAGAGAGAGGGGGAGGGAGAGAATCCCAAGCAGGCTTTGTACTGTCAGCATAGATCCCGATGTGGGGCTGGAACTCACGAACCGGGAGATCATTATTCGAGCTGAAATTAAGAACCGAATGTTTAACCGGCTGAGCCACCCAGGCGCCCAAGACCTTCCATTTATTTTGTTAATTCTTTTCCTCATCTTGGTTCCCATCGCTGACGCTTCTACACCTGCCCTGCTCACGTATATCTAGAATTAGTAAGTGGTTCAGAAACCCTTGCGACAGCCTGCCTGCTGGCCTGACACTCTCTGAACATTCCCGTATCACAGAAGCTATTCTTCTCGCCCTCTTGCTCTTCCTGCATGTCCAAAATCTGTCATCCCAGCTTTGAGCAACCATCCGATTAGAATAACTTGCGTTATATAATGAAAAACTGATAGGCGGTTTTGACCATTGTGGTTTTTTTGTTTTGCAACAAAGATCTTAATTTATAGATTTAACCGAGGGATCGTGGTTGGTGAAGAAATCTAACGTCTTCTCTTTTTGCCCTTCTTGTCCATACGAGATTCTTGGCACTTCCCATCGGAACGCTTATAGCTCCACGCCATTGATAAACAGAACACACGTGTGTTTTAGGGGCCATATGATGGTACTGGAAACCAGGTTTAATACACCTGTCCTCAGGCTCCATCCAGAGTACTTCTCTGCTGCTTCAGTTTGCATTCACACGTCACATGCTTCTCCCAGCAGCTTTTTACTTCTACGCGTGAGTAGATACATACACACGCCAATGTGTGAACTGTACATATGCACATTTATATATCTTGGTGGAGTGTAGATGGTGAGGTCGGAATGGGTGGGAGAGATTCGGAGACACAGCCCCTGACTTCCCTCGCTGTGTCCGTAGCGGAGGAAGTTAAAGAGGAGTGATGTGGAATGGCCTCCCGCATCTGGAATGTTGAGACGCGTCGGTGGTGCACACCATACAACCACGCACGCGTATGGGGGAGACCAGACGCAGTGTGGAAGCTGGTACAGCTGCAAGCCTGCTGCTTTGGAGAGACATACTTTTATTTGGGTTTATTCTGGCTCTGTTACTTGATCGACTGAGTGACCTTGGGCCGGTTTCTCAGAACGCCCGGGCACCATCTTCATCTATGAAACCGGCTGGCAAGTACTCGCCTCGAAGGGTTAAAGAGAATACAGGTTGAATACTTGGGATGCGGTAGGTGTTAAGTAATTGGTAGGCATTGTTTTGTCCCGAAGGGCGATGTGGTATATTCGCATGGGGTCGTATCCCCAGGAGGAGGGGAGCATCCAAATGTGCAAATTACATAGAAGGCCAAGTGCGGGGCTTAGAGGAGAATTTTCTGTAGACCAAGAGGGTGGCTTGAGTCGGAGTTTCCTGGGTTAGGGGCTGTGCGCGTCACCTTGAACTAGGTGCTTTAGTTCGGCCTCACTGGCTGCCAGCCGACTGTGGACGGAGAGTTTGCCGCAGTCTCCCTGGTCCTGAGGCCCACCGTCAGACAGTGGGGATGCGGACGTGAAATCGGGTGTTCCACGCTGTTCCTGACACTCGGTAGGTGGGTTTCTGCCGGCACCGTTTGGGATGAAAACTCAGGGCCTCACACGGCTGCGGTCCCCCATTGCTAGGGAGCCCTTGTTAACAAGATAAGAGGAGTGTAATGATTTCCATGATTATTTAATGGGGAGGTATTGAGGAGAATTTTTAGTACTTTTTTTTTTAACGTTTATTTATTTTTGAGAGACATAGAGACAGAGCATGAGCAGGGGAAGGGCACAGAGAGAGGGAGACACAGAATCTGAAGCAGTCTCCATCCAGGCTCTGAGCCATCAGCACAGAGCCCAAGGCGGGGCTCGAACTCACAGACTGTGAGATCATGACCTGAGCTGAAGTCGGCCGCCTAACCGACTGAGCCACCCAGGCGCCCTTTTAGTACTTTTTAATACTGCTAAGTATTAACTGAAACACAGAGAAACAAATCAAGAGAAATGATAGAATGTTATGTATATGTACATATGCACGGGAAGGTGTACATATATATTATTTATGTTTCCAGAGTTTAGATGTCTGTGTGTGCAAACCGTATCCCTTTGGAAATCATCGCATGCTATATTTTGAACAGCAGACTGCAATTTGACACAGAAAGTGAAAAAAATGAACTTTTTTCATCCCCAGCGACTCGCACAAGCCTTCACAGGCAGATATTGCAAAGCTCCAAGGGCAGCAGTAAGTTCCTCTTATTGATTTAAATCCAATTAGGGTCCAAGCTCGTGAAACACCTGTCGAAGTCCTGCGGCTGACAAGGCGATGGCTTAGGGGGCTTTACACCGAAGGGGCTTAGAGAAGCTGTTCACACAGAAACTTCCAGTTGTAGAAGAGAGAAACAAGCTTTGCATCTGAGTGATGTTTAACCTGAGTGTGCGGTGAGGGCCGAGAAGGGTTCATACTGCAAAGTGCAGGGCTTACTAAAGAATTTCAGCACTTAACATACCCCCGTGGTCTCAGCCTCGCTGATCAAGGTTCATTATTTTAGTCTATCTCCCTCCTTTCCTCCCTTCCTCCCTTCCTCCCTCCTCCCTTCCTTTTTTTCCTTCCTTACTCCCTACTTTCCTTCCCGACTTCCTTCCCTTTCTCCTCCCTCCCTCCCTTCCTTCCTTCCTTCTTTCCTTCCTTCCTTCCTTCCTTCATTCGTTCCTTCCTTCCTTTTTACCATCTTTCCCTCTTTCCTTCTCTCTCTCCTTCCCTCCTTCCTTCCTTCCCTCCTTCCCACCCCCTCTTTTCTGTTTCTGATAGTGAGGTGCAATATGGTACCAGCTTTTTGTATCACGTTGTAATTCCGAACACTTCCCTTTCCTGCAGATTGATGTAAAACTCCTTGACCTGTATTAGAAACGATACTCTCTTTTAGATTGGCACCCCTTTCCAGGCCAAGGTTGAACATCGCAATTTCTCAGAGAAGCGTATAAGCAATGAGTTAAAATGTTAAAAACAGATCAGACACTTTGATGCACTGAGACAGTTGTTTCACTTCATAAAGTCCTAGCATAGCCTTCTCCCAGCATGCCTCGTGTCTTTATAAAAGCCTTAATATGAACCATATGTGTAAATAGAAGAGCTAAATAAAACTTTATAGATCACCTGGGTGAAATTATTGAGTAAGACATCTGCTCTAAGCCAAGTTCAGATGTGCTCTTTGTAGGATCAGTGTGTCACGATACAGGCTACGTGAAGCAAAGAGAGTTCATGTTCGAAATTTTGAAGGTGACCCAAAGCTCCTCCCCAAAAAGGAGGGACGTACGGAAGAAGTCAGGTAGTAAATAGGAGATGGCCACCTGCGAATCTGTGAATATCCTACATTTGAGCTGACTGCCTGGTGGAACATTTTCGTATGAAGAAAAGTATATAACTATTTATTTATCACCGTCAACTGATCGTAACGTTGTTTCTAAACATTCCCTTTGGACGGACAATGCAAGGACATCCAATCACCTTGCAAGTAGGGGTAAAAATAAATGTGACCTAGAGCTACAGAGAACGCAGCGCAGTGTGAAGTCTAGGAGGCCGTAGTGGCCTCCAGGGGAGCTTGTGGGCAGCATTCCAAGGTGAGGCGGTACGTTGGACGGTTTGTGTTCTGGGGACAAAGGGTAGGTTTTATTGCTGATCATTCATTCATTCATTTATTCATTCGCAAGTCATTCTTCAGCTTCCCTTGTGAGTCGCAACTTTTACTAAACACAGAAAATTAGTGATGGCCTGAGGCTATCCTGATGACTTTGAGACTAGGCTAAAAAGGGAAGTCAGCAGACCGTTTTTCCACTCTTCCACTTCGGTGAGCCTCCGAGCCTTTAGCCTCCGGAGTGCGGGTGTTTCTCTGAGAAGGTGTATGTCTCACACCAAATAGTGTGAAGGACCAAGAAGGGATATGTTCTCTCCTCAAGAATTCTGTTTTTAACAGGCTTCAAAGCTCCTGTTTTGCATGAGCCTAAGAGATTTCTCATGGTAAAATTTCAGGCACCGACAAATCGTATTCCTGTGTATAAAGGGATCTTAACCATTAATCATTGAGATGGTTTTAGGAAAATGGCTGCCAACGTGGTTTTAACAGAGACCTTTTTGTTTAAATATGAAAGAGTGTGAAAATCTCTATCCATATATGTTTCCTGGATGTTTATTATATATATATATATGGAGAAAAAGAGTATGTGCTCGTTAAAGCAGAAAGCTTACCCATATAGTAGTCACAGATATACTCAACATTTGTCGAGATTCCTCAAATGTATTGCCATTAAATCTGTAATTTAGCATCATACTGAAAAAATATGTTTTTATATTTGCTACATATATGCACCTATTAAATAGTAGGCATAAAATTCAATAAAATCTTTTCGTGGTTATGTTATTTGCTTAAATATGTGTGAGCTATGGAATGTAAGTAAGCATAAATATAAACTGTTACTAACAGTTGGATTGTCCTGGACTTAATGATTCTGAGGGTTTGGATGGCCTTACATCTTGGAATGCCTGATTCACAGAGCCTTGCCATTATAGATAACGATGGTAAGAGGGATATGACTGCTTCTAATGGAAACGCTTCTAGTAGTGGCTCAACAGGAGGCATACAGTTATTCATGTGACAAGCGGAGTCATGAGTCATTGCTGGTATTGCTTTGATTAGCTCAACTATGTGGTCAAAAATGCAGGTTCTTTCCATCTGTCTGGTCTATTGAATTTGGTGTGTTGACTCTCACCCTCATGCGTTGCCTTTTGGTCGAGAGATGGCTGCTGTAACCTCAGGTCATCGTATTGATGGTCAAAGATGAAGATGATACAAGGTGAACTACCTTTGAGGAAAATGCAAGTTTTCCCCTGGAGTCCCCAGCAGAGTTCTGCTTATGTCTCCCTGCCTGGCATTGTGTCACAAGCCCCCTAAGGCTGTCTACCATTTCCGACCTCTGAAGAGGAAGGCTCAGGTGAGGGGGAATGAAGTAGGGTCAGCCAGCGTCCATATGTTGGAATTGCTGCTGCCGAGTGGACATCAGTGAGAATGTAGATGCGCATAGGTTCATTGCGTGAAGCAGTTCGACCCAGTGCTGTCCTGTAGAACGTTCCGCGATGATGAAAATGTTCACTCATCTATCTGTGTTGTCCAGCACTGTGGGTACTGGCCACCTGTGGCTCTTGAGTACTTGAAACGTGGCTTACTGTGACTGAGGAACTGATTTTATCAAACATGTTTAATTTTAATGAATTCAAATGTAAATCCTCTTACGTGGCTAGGCTTATGCCTACCGTGCTGGGCAACACAAGTTTGAGCATG
The DNA here is from genome assembly GCA_030068075.1 of Paguma larvata. Classification (NCBI taxonomy): domain Eukaryota; kingdom Metazoa; phylum Chordata; class Mammalia; order Carnivora; family Viverridae; genus Paguma; species Paguma larvata. The sequence goes on from CM057825.1 coordinate 9,812,253, forward strand.
AAACCTATTTAAATAATTTTGAGGAGCAATGTTGACGTTTGAAAGATCGGGCCCTTTTGCTGGTTGAGTGTGATTTTATAAAAATGGTTATTTTTTCATGGGTAGGTCTTTATTTTGTATTTATGTATTGATTTTTGCTTCATAATGTCAGCCCAGAGATCAGTTTCTCTGACCAAGCACAGATTTCTTTGAAAGAAAATTTCTAGTGTCGGGATTCTTTTATCATTAAGAAAATATGACGCCACTGCAAATGTAAAAAAATAATAAAGTCTGAGACACTCTGGTTTTGTCTACATCAGCACCCTTGCAGTAATCGGGGAACGAAATCATCCTTAAAGAGGGTCCTTCTAACAGTGTAGCCCCCTGTTATCTGCTGTGGTATAAACTGTAAATGTTTCCTCTCCTAGCCCCAAATGGCCCCAGCTTCTGAAATGTGCGCATTTACTTTGGATTTAATTTTGTTCCTGGCAAGTTTCATGAGGAAGAAGTATCGAGAAGACCAGGGAGTTTTCAGTCCTTGGAGCCCTCCTGGCTCTGATTTCCTTGTACGTGTGGGTGTGGGTGAACATTCTGGCAGTGCTCTCTGGCCGGAGCTCTGATGGGATGAACGTGTCCAAGCTGGAAGGGTACGGACCTCAGATGTGCTAATGGGAACCATCACTGGCTCCTGGGGTCTACGGTCTTGGGTGGGGTCATTTGGATGGGGGAAGTATCATCAGTGCTAAGTTTTGTCAGGAGGTGGACACCAGCAAGTTCAGTTTCTCCTCCAAATCAGAATGTTCCTGGTTACTTTAAGGTTCAGCAACAATGTATCCTTGGCTGTCTGTGGTCTTGAGAACACAAGTGAGGAAATGCGCCCATGGGAAATTCTTAAAAGCAACTGTTAGACTCATTCTAGAAAGGAGGAGAAGTGCTTCCGTTTTGACTAGGCCGCAGACCTAGGTGGAGCCTGACCCCCAAGTGTCAGACCTGTAGGACTTGAAGGGCTGGGAAGAGATTGAAACCCCGTGGCTGGAAACAGGTGGTATACTCAGAGGACTAATCGAGGTGCCTTTAACAACACAACTGTAGGGGTGCCTGGGTGGCTCGGTCGGGGAAGCCTCCAACTTCCGCTCAGGTCATGATCTCACAGTTTGTAGGTTCGAGCCCCACATAGGGCTTTGTGCTGACAGCTCAGAGCCCGGAGCCTGCTTCGGATTCTGTGTCTCTGCCCCCCTCGCTGTCCCTCCCTGCCTTGTGTGCTCGCTCTCTCTCAAAAGTAAATAAATAAGCATTAAAAAATTAAAAGCCCAAACTGTCTATTGAAGTATGAATACGACAGAGTTAAGGAGCTACGTAGGAGACCGTGAAGCCCAGAAACTAGCGTCAGTGGGATGCCGTTAGTCCTGGCAAGGACCCAGTGGCGCCCAGAGACCGCCGGGAGAGCTAAGTCCAGAGGCGGTTGAGAAAACCCACTGTGAACACCCTGGGCCTGGAAGAAGGTAAGAAAATAGGTAATAGTCCCGCGGCTTCTTGTTTCCTGCCTGTCGTGCGTGGAGGGTTAGCAAGAAGAGCCACCGCGTTGTGTAATTTTTCCAGGGCTGCTGTGTGCATACCGGCCGCCAGGCACGTGCACGCACGTTAGCTAACTCTGTCCTCGTGACGGTCTCCGTTTCACTTAGAAGAAGACTGAGCAGAGGGAGGTCATGCAAGTTTCCCTGAATCTGACACTTGGTCAGTGACCAAGTCACGAGCATGAACTGTTGTCAGACTCAGACCTCCCAGCTCTTCACTTCCGCGTTAGGAGACGGGCTATGGAGAGGAGATGGAAACCGAGACAATAGGGAAACCAAACCTTAGGGTAACCATTGTAATCACGGTAATGGGGAGAACGTCCCTGCCTTACATTTGCAGACATTATTATACTTGACCCTTAGAACATTCTTGGGAGTTAAAGAGGTTAGGTATTATTATTCTCATTTTACTAATGAAAAGGAGCAAAGGTTCAGGCCAAATGACATACTATAAAACAGTAACTCGGGGCTGACATTTGAATATAGGGTTTTTAAATTTCCGAATCCATTAGTGAGGCAAAGATACTCTGCTGTTAATTAGAAAATGCTGGCCACAGGACAGTTTAATTGAACTAAGTAAAAAACACAAAGCAAAACAAACATGTTATATAGATACTCTGCATGAGTGTTCGTCTCTGTTTTGCCTTGCGGGTCACTACTTTATTTTGTCCATCTTGAAAAGCCCACAGTGATGGGTCTGTCTGAAAACAAGTGGATAAATAACGTGTGAATGAAAAACAAGAGGAAGGAAAACAGTATTGAAATAAATGTCTGTCGATTTCTAAGAGAAAGTTAGTTTAACATTCATATGATACGTCAAATACCAAAATTAGTTCCAGCGAGGGCCGGGATTTGAGAGGAATGCATCATTTATGGAGAGACGAGCAGGAGAGAGTGTGGTCTATGTGGCTAATGTTATTGGGGGTTAGGCGTACTCAATGGAGTAAGACACAGTGTGGGGGGGGGCTTTAAAAATGTTACTCCCTCTTTCACAGAGGAGAGAACCGAGGCCCAGAAACCTGTCTTGTGTGGCCCAGCCCGTGGCCCATGATGGGGAGGCCTCGTCGTTCCGATTCCAGATTCGGTGCAGTTAACCATGGGGGGAGGGGCGGGTCCTAGGATCCTCTTTGACCGTTGGGACTCCGTGATGTAAGACATTAGCCCTTTCCTCTCTGGCGTTACCATTTGCATGAAAGACATTAGCATTCCGCACCCTCCCCCCCCTGAAAATGAACAGTATTGTAGCTAAAAGCAAACAGCAAAGCAGACCAGGACCATATTTGCATGAAATATGACAGTCAAAGGGTTAACTTTTATAGAAAGCATCTGAACTGATGTCAGAAACACCGTGTAGACAAACAGACATGAAATATCCATAAACATTAGAATACGCTCAGTAAACACATTTGAAAAATGAAGCCTATTAATAATAAAAGAAATGCAAATTAAAATAATAACGAGATGGTATTTTACATGTTTCCAATGAATAATGGCTTTCTTGTTTGCTTTTTAAGACCAAAGCTAGGGAAATTCGCGGCCCTTGGTGTGGTGGCAGCGGAATTTGTGTAGCCTCTTCGGAAAAGCAATTTGGCAACAATTATAACCAATCATAAAACTTCCACACCCTTGACCCAGCAACCCCCCTCCTGGGAATGTATCCTCAGGCAATTATTAAAAAGACAACGAAAGCCATGTGTAAGAAAAGAGTCATTGCGGTAATGTTTATAATAGTAAAAAAAAAAATTGGAAGCCATCTAAAGGTCCCACCACAGGGAAATGATTCAGTAAATTATGTGTTTGTGTAACCATCAAATTAATTAGGAAGCTGCACGGTAATAATATAAGGATACTACTATGTTCACTGGAAAAGGAGCGAAAAATTATGTTTGTGCTGTGCCTTTAACTGCAGAAAAGGCCACGTATCGATTAGCCCTTGCAGTAAATGCTGTAGAAAAATAGAAAGAACGGACATGGCATGACAGGGAGGCTAGCGGCTCATCTCAGCCTGGGTACCCGTGGGTGTTGGTGGCCCTGGCTCCTGGAGTTCTGGGTGTGTGAAGAGAACCGATCCAAGGTCAGGCTGAAAAGATACATTGAAGCCGAGTCGGGAGAAGTTTCAGATACCATCTTAAAGAGTCTGAACTCTGTGCTTAGAAGCACTGGAAAGGCATTGGAAATGTCATAACCAAATTTAGGTTTGGGGAGTTCTGACGGCACAGAGAGCTTTAGAACAGGAGGGAGGCGCTCAGGGCGGTACGTACTGGCCTCGGGGTAATGAGAGCCGCCATGGGGCCCGGCAGGGAGGGCATGGAGGCGGTGGAGGGAGCAGCCCCAGAGAAATGTGGGAGGCAGATCACCAGCGTGTGCCAGTGTGGGAGAGAGATGGGAGGAAGCGTTGCTGCTCTCTGAGCCTAGACAGGGCGCCATTAGAGGGGTGGGCAAAGAGGGCTCCATTTTGAATGTGTTGGGAGTATGGTTGTTGTGAGTCATCCCTACCTTCCACAGACAGTTGGAATTCTATCTTGTCCTTGGTAGGGAGGGAAGGGTTGGTGGTAGAAGTTGAATATGTTGGCTTATGGATGTAGCTGAAGTTGGAAGAATGGAGGATGCCCAGGGAACATTGGTCTCAGGAGAAAACAGGTCAGCTAAGGGCAGAACCCTGGGAAAGTCCAACGGTTGTGAAGAGAAACTGATGGAGCAGTTGGAGGCAAATGTGGAAATGAAATGAGGAAAGAGCCTTAAGAAGGAGGAGGTAGACAGGAAAGCTGAACCGGGCTGGTGGGTTGAGAAGGTGAAAGTCCCATAGGAGCCTTTGGTTGGGTCATTGGATCTTGGACAGTAAAGGTTCCAGTGGAGTGTGGAGTGAGGAGGGGGCAGAACCCAGATGACCGTGGGGGTGAGAAACTCTGGGGGGGGGATGACTCTAAGCTACTCAAGACTCTAAGAAGCTCGAAGATAGAGCGTCCAGCTATCCCTGTTTGCCTGGGACTTGGGGCATCTACTCTCAAGATGTAGAGTGCTCAGTGCCTCCGTTAGGAAATCTTGGGCCAACCAGGACAATTTGGTCATTCTACTAAAAAATGCGCCAGCTGAGATATCTGTTCTTTAGGCGAGGTTAAATCCGAGTGACGATGCCAGATGTATATCCCTAATGCTGTCACTTAGCAATGCACGGGAACCAGTCTATACCGAATTGCCAATTTCGTGGGATGGAGAGTTTGGTCAACTGACTGAGCCACCCAGGAGTTGGGATGGAGAGTTTGGGAATGTTTTTGAAAATATTTTTGGGTTGAAGCAATCTGGTGAAATTTCGGGAAAAATAAGTTGTTTTTCTTTTTAATTTTTAGATAAAAAAAAAAAAATCAAGCCAGAGCGGCACAGTAACACTGTGGGAAGTAAAGCCTTGGTGTAAACATTGACAGTTTTAAACTAAATGGCTTCCTTATTTGAGTTTTCCAATGACTGTCTTATTTATTTAGTTTTAATTTTACACCAAGGCGACTAAAAAAACCAATAGCAACACCTCATTAATTTGCATTAACGGGGAAGTGGTGCACGGTTGGGTATGTGAAAGCTCTGAGTTTAAAGACACAGGGTGCTAATAGACCCTTGGTCCTAGGAAAGACTCGAGTCATCCACTGAGCATATGGAATCTTCGTTTGAGGCTTGGCCTGACTGCTACCACCTGCTAGGGGTTAGAGTCCACCCCCCGCCCCCCAAACCCCCAGCTGCCATCATTGGGTTCCTTAGCTTCACTGCCTGTCAGTTCACTGAAGAGCTGAAGAGTATGGGCCGTTGGGGTCCTGATGTCCAAATCCTGTGGGTTTGGGGCCAACTTCTGGCTCTCTCTGCCTTGTTTTCCTCATTGGTGGTACAGTCCTTTTGTTAGAATTAAATACAGTGAGTGCGAAGCAAAGATACCTCTCTCTCTGGGGCCACTTGCCAGTTCTGTACAGGTCGTCTGATATTTCTGGGCGTCATTTTTCCTATTAAAGAGGTTTGAATACATTATGGGGTTTAAAGCTGGTCACATATATGGAGTGATTTGTGCAGTGTCTGACCCACATTTTTGTTCGGGACTAGTAGTTACTAGCCACGTGACCTTAGGCAGATCTCTCCCCTCCGGTTCCTTATCTACAGAAAAAGCCCTGAACTAGACGATCTCTTTGGCCCCATCTGATGAGTCTCTCCCTCTCTCTCTCTCTCTCTCTCTCTCTCTCTCTCTCTTTTTCCATCCAGTTCTTGAATAACACATTAATGCTGTTTGAAGCTTGGACTGAGATGGATAATTGCGTATTTATGTGGTGATATGAGACCATGACTTTAAGAGATTTCATTTGAACACATCCTGACGTTTGAAATGAGAATTCAAGTGAGGAAGACTTTAGGAAGACTACAAAGGACAGAGTGTGGACCCAGAGACGTCAATCCGACTCAGTCGAAAATGCATGGAGGAATTCTGTCGAGCAGATCAATCTGTTGGGGGGCAATTTGGGCTTACTGGTTTGTATCCCTGCATCTTTCCGCTACGGTAGCTCCTTCCTCCCCGCTTCGCAGTCTGGCCTGTGCCTGTGGACCCCAGCCGTCTGTCCACTCCTCTCTTCTCCCCTGAATCCCTGGCCTCTGTTTGCGGAACCCACTTCTCTGTCCCAAATCCTGGGCATCCAGTCTGCTTGCTCTTCCGTCCTCTGAGACCCGTTCTGCTCCATCCTGCCTCTGGTCAGCACCGTGACCCCGATCTGGTCTCTTCCCTGCCTTGTTCCGTCACGGCCTCCGCCGCGTCTGGGTTCCATTATTGACTTCCAAAGCATGTGCAGCAAGAGGGACCCTGTGATTACAGCTTGTACGACTCGACAGCGTGCGGACATGGGGTGAATGAGAATAAGAGGACATGAAATAGGAGGGTATTATCATTGATTTTTCTTTTTTATGTATCTTCTGTTGTGATTTTGTTTTTAACTTTTTTGCTCAGGAAGCAAAATTATGGGGAGTTCATTTCAAGTATAAGCTTTGCATGAGACGATCCAAGCCAGTCTGTGTCGTGGCGTTTGCATTGCTGTTTGTGTTTCGAGCACCTGCTGTATTCCAGGGCACTGTCTCTTGTCCCCTTTTGGCGACTGAAAAGAAATTAGTACTTTAGTGGAAGAGAGAGTAATAATTAGGTAATGGAGATAAAAGGCTATTATAAAGGTATGTACAAAGGTTTTGGGGTGCACAGTGGAGGAGACAGCCAACAGTCTTCAGTGGAGCTTGGAGAATATTCCAGGAGGGAGTGACATTTGGGCTCGCTCTTAAGGACATTCTAGGTAGAGGAAACAGCGCAAAAGCTTGGAGGAGTGAGGGACTTCTTGGTACTTTGGGCTGCCCGGAGGGCACATGAGTGGAATTGGAGAACGAAGCTGTAAAGACAGAGCTGGGACTGTGTTTAGAAGTTTCTGGGAGCCCTGGGATGAGGAGATGGGTAATGACAGGGAATTATTGCACAATCTGAATGAGTTATGTCTAAATTAATGCAATTTCCCTGTGAGGAGCTTGGGAAATCACTCTGGGAAGCTGCGTGCTGGCATCTCCGTGTTATTTGAAGCCACAGGGGTCAACCATATATAGCCCTTCTTCGACTGTCTTGGCCCTCGGGCAGAGTCTCATCTTTTTCCCGAATCCTCTCTGTTTTCAGGTAGGGTCACTCCCTGCTCCCTTTCCCCTCCATTCTCCGACTTGGAGTGAGATGAAGGAATCTTGTCCACTTCAGAGCCAGGGCCAAAGGAGAGGCTTTGAATACATCATTTCTGACTGTATTTCTTCCCAGTGCCATTTTCTCTCCAGAAAGGCACTATCGTTAATTAAAGCAAACCAAACAAAAGCTAATCCTAAACAGCTGAGCTTCATATTTTCAAAGACCCGTAAACCTCATCAGCATAAAAGAAATTAAATTTGGAGCTTACCTAGCGCAGGCGTTCATTTGGACGGAGTGTTCCGTGCTCTGCTTTATTATCTGGAATAGAGTTTTCTGGAGTTCTCCCAGAGCTCTGGTGGGTTTTCCTGTAGGTCCTGGGTAGGAAGGGGCTCTGTCCCCAGGAGGGTACGCCAGCAGAGAAGCTAACGAAAGGAAAGGACACTTGTGGCCAGGAGACTGAAATACGGACCTCTGAACTCTGGTTGTCTAGTGCTTTTATCTCTTTAAAAATTGAATCTGTTTGTACCCGAGCTCTGTGCATTTCACGCTATGTAAATTGTAACTCAGTAAAAATTCTAAGTAAATATAAAGTTGTTTATTTTAAAAAAATCTTCTCAAGAAAATGACAACTTAGAGGTGCCTTTTCAGGAAAGGACCTTGAGAATCAAAGGGACGATGACAATAGTAACACCATTTGTGGCTTTGCACCTGCCTGTGTATAGGTTTCCTCGTTCTGAAAGGCCGCACGCTACGGTTTCGATTTTATTTTTAGGTCTCGTTTCTGGTTTACTTTCCCTCCATCGTGGAATAGTATTTAATAAATACTTTGCAAAAACTGTTTAAGGTGTTAGTCGCAGGGAGTGTTGGAGTTCTTTACTTTTTAAAAATCTGACAGCTTGTGGATTACCTGCGTGTTTTTTTAAAAGATCAAAACCGAAGGACTTAATATGCTGATTATTCAGTTCTTAGCGTCTTCATCAGTTCACTGACCTTTTCTTTGGGTCGTGTGATTGTTTAGATGCTGGCCATCTTGGTGGTGGAATATTCTTGAAGGGGGAGGGAGGCGGAGGGGGAGATAGGATGTACTGTGTGCTGCTCTTAGACGAAAATGTTCAATATATCGAAAGGAAGAAAGGAAGCTGTAAAATAGCAATTCGGTATGATACATTTGTGTAAAAAAAGGAACCAAAAAAATCTCTTTATGCTTATAACCGCACTGAGAATGTCTAGAAAGAGATGCAAAAGTAAAACCAGAAACCGAAACCAAACAACGACAGAAACCCTGTTGATAGTGATTGACTCTGGGATTTGACATTGAAATTCAGAGAATGAGGAGGGTCTTCTGTATCTCACCATACGCCCTTCCGTGTTAATTCAATTTCCTTTTTTGCCCCAAGCATGTGGATCTTTAGTGATAGGAAAACTATTTAATAAAAAACACTCCATTCTTTCCCGTTCTCCGATAATGCCTTCATCCTCCCCGTATCCGATTCTAGAAGTCTCCTTTTTTTTAAAATCCTAAATACTTGTAGATTTGTTTTTAATCGACCACAGCTTCAATTGCCTTCAAATATACTTCTTAAGAAGTAATTACATTCTGATTGGCTTGCCCAGACAGCTCCCTAGACTCTTGACGGGAGGAATGGTCCGCATGTGAAAACAACAAGGTTATTCCAGGCGGGGGAGTCGTGCTCCGGGTTCTGAGTCAGGAGCGGTGCTCCAGAGAGCGGACTTCCCAGTCGGATGGCTTCGATTTGGGTCTGGGCTCTGTTACTTGCTAGAGATATGCCTTTAGGCAGATTCTTTTTAGCCTCTTTCAACTCCTGTTCCGCATCTGTAAAATGGGGTCATTGATAATACCAGCCGCACTGGGTCGTAGGAATGAAAAGTCGTACTATTTATAAAACACTTAGAAGGGAGTCCGGAACTAAGCTGAGTCACATCTGATACCATTCTTTCACGTTATGTGTATAAGCACACCCACCTCACCGCAGTGTTTCAGTTTACTTTTAATTTAACACAGTTGGTCAAGATAAAATGGAACGCCTTTTCCGGTTCAGAATTTAATGATTTACTCCCTGTATTTCCGACATACTCTTTACTAAGTCCTACGTGCCTTAAGAAAGTGTATAGTTGATGGTGTGTGATAGTGAATTTAATTCTGGCTGGTTTTTCGATCAAGGGTCCTTGGCCAGCTTAATGAACGCAGTGTATTATATGATTTATGTTTTTGGTTTTTATTCCCATTGACAAAAATCATACACATTCTGTACCTAGTGGTGTCAAGTATTTGAAAAGAGGAGGAAGGAATAATGTCTGTTCTGGAAGTGCACAAGGACATATGACTTGTAGACTTTGGGGAGAGGGGTTGCCCACGAAACGGATGATGTCAGTTGACAGGTGGTTGGCCAAGCAGAACATTTGGAGGAAAATCGTCAGCGATTTATTATTCTTGCAAGTGGGCCCTAGAGCTTAAGGTGTGGAAATTGTTCTTACCCGAATCCACACTCTCTCTACCTTTCTGGATTCTAAATTTTGCCTTTGTGTTTGGCTCACATCCTCTGAGTTTAGTTTTTCTAACTGATAAAAGCCAGCTCTCGAGACCGTCGATGGTAGGGACAGGATGCCCCTTGAGAGAAACGACACTCCGCGACGGGAGAGCCCAAGGAGTTGAACCTGGGCTGGGGTTGGGTCAGGTGTTGGGTATGGGAGGAGGAATTCTCCCAGACGCCCTGGAAGTTGGGTATTTCACCTGTGAAGAGTGGAAGCTTAGAGGGGTTAGTTTACTTGCCCGAAGTTACAAAATTTGTAAGTCACAGAGAGTGAGTTGGATGGAGCCCAGGTCTGACCTACTTCTTAACTCATGCTTCTTTTTCTTTCTCTCTCTACTGCTGGTTAACTTCGTTTTACTTCATGAACCAGAGTATTTGCTAATCCCTTCCCCTGGAGTCATTAATTTGCCTTGTTGCTTACAGAGGAGATTAGCTTTGAGAGTGAGTTTGGAAAAGGAGCTTAAGGTCGTGGGTGAGGGAAGTGTGTGGACTCGAGGGTGGGTCAGCTGGGCGGAGGAGAAGGGGATGACTGTAATCCGGGGCTCACCCGCCCTGCCTTCTGATTCTCTCTCTCCCAGTTGCCTTGCTGTGCTTTGGAATAAATAACTAAACCTCGGTTTTTTCATATGTAACCTGGGAACCATTTTACCTGTCTGGTAGGGTTGATGTGAAAAGTAAATGGCAGAAGCCAATAAAATGCCGCTTGTAGTTTGTGCCTGAATACATGCACCCCCCAACTGTGTTTTATAAACCTTCGGGGGACACCCGAGTGGCTCAGTCGGCTGAGACTTCGGCTCAGGTCAGGATCTCATGGTTCCTGGGTTCGAGTCCTGCTTTGGGCTCTGTGCTGACAGCTTAGAGCCTGGAGCCTGCCTTGGATTCTGTGTCTCCCACTCTCTGCCCCTCCCCTGCTGGCGCTCTGTCCGTCTCTCTCCCAAAAATGAATAAACATTGAAAAAAATTAAAAAAAATTATAAACCTTCAGGCAGCAGCAATGACCATGAGGTCCAACCCTTGAAAAAGAAACCTTTCAGGGGCGCCCGGGGGGGCTCAGTCCGTTCAGTATCCGACTTCGGCTCAGGTCATGATCTCACAGTTTGTGAGTTTGAGCCCCGCGTCAGGCTCTGCGCTAACAGCTCAGAGCCTGGAGCCTCCTTCAGATGCTGTGTCTCCCTCTCTCTGCCCCTTCCCCACTAACACTCTGTTTCTCTCTGCCTCAAAGATAAACGTTAAAAAAAAAAAAGAAAAAGAAACCTTCCAGTCTATCTTTGTGGCCAGTTCCTGTCAACATTTGTGCAAGGGTATGTTTGCACGGACGCAGATTTAAAATAGCACATCAGAAAGACTCTTCTCCAAGCTTAGCCCCTTCTCCAGCCCTAGACAGAGCGTCAGGCGCTACTGAGAGCTGCCGAGGACTTGTCTTCAGTTCTTACCGACTCTCCTGTAGAAGTTTCCTCTGCCATAACGGAACCTGGGCTCGTGTTTCTTTTGACAAAGGAGGGGAAATAAAAAGAAACCACGTAACATGTGACAGCTGTAGAGCATCTCTCTGTGATGACTTCCTGCTTCGTGTCTGGGTGAGCTTCAAAAAGTTGTCCTTTGAAAGAGAATTATAAATTTCTCTGGAAGAAATTTTGGACACCCGATTCAAAGGCTTTGGGGAGAAATCTACTTTAAACATGACTTAGGAAGCCCACTATTTTAGGAAGAACAAACACACAAACAGGTAGTCTTAGCCAAGTATTTCTTCTTTGTTGTTTTTATTTTTCCACAGAAAATGCAAATTCTGAGAAAAAGAGGCCATCATAAGGGTCCGATTTAAGTTTTTTTTTTAATGCTTATTTATTTTTGAGAGAGAGAGAGAGGGGCAGAGAGAGAGAGGGAGACACAGAATCCGGAAGCAGGCTCCAGGCTCTGAGCTGTCAGCACAGAGCCCGACGCGGGGCTCGAACTCACAAACTGTGAGATCATGATCTGAGCCCAAAGTTGGTTGCCTAACTGACTGAGCCACCCAGGCGCTCCAGGGGGTCTGACTTTAAAACACAGATGTAGTGTGCGATTTGGGTTGTCTGGGGTTGTTATACATTAAGCCAGTCTGACACTTTCTATATTTGAGAAAAACTGTACAATTAAAATGGATTTTTAAAGAGTGGCCTTGAGACACACTAAGTTTCTTCCTCGTTAGAGAAATCTTCAGTTATTTTCAGAATAACCTCAAGCTGATGAAGATCTAATTTTCTTAAAATTCTGATTCGTGGAAATTCGGTAATAGTGCCAAACATTTTACTCGGGGCTGCTGCTGGATGGTATGAATATTGTTGCCTTATGGTGCTTTCTTTCTTAAAAAGTTACTTTTCTGACAACCTCACCCATCCAGAACACAGCCAGGGTCTGTCCAGAAGCAGGTAAGAATAGTTACCACAATGCCCAGGCATCCCGTTCTGCGGACTCAATAGAGCTTGCCGATGTGTTTCGAAGATACTGTGTGGTACTATGTGGCCACGTTTCCTTAGAGAATCATACGTTTCTCAGTGACCCATGAAAGAATTTCTCCATTTAAGCCCAGTGATATAATTTATGTTCACATCTATTGTAAACGTGATCAATAAAGACCTATATCTTGCTCACACACCGTTCAAGAAAATCCCACGTTCGCAATACTTTTCCTTCGTCATGGTCAACTAAAGATTTAGCACTTGGAGTCACCAGCTTGGGGTTTAGACCACCGTCCTCATAATAGTTTCTGCCTATAAATGTATCAAGTAAATAAATGAGTGAAGGACCCGAGGGATATGCACATCAGGTGACTCAGAACACCCTGCTTCTCGGCACTCGCATAAACGAAGCGGTACTATAATTTTCAATCTAACAAAAGCTCCTTTGCTCAACCCTCTGATTTAGGGAGAAGTTTTCCCCCCAAACCAGCTTCTCACGTTTTGTTGTATGATGTCTTTTATATAATCATTTCTCTGTGCACTCCCCCCCGCCAACATCTTCCCATTTTTTGAGGAAGGAATACGGTTATGACCATAATAAATATTTCTTCATTGTAAGGCAGCTTTATTTGGAAAGGGGTTTTGGAAAATACTAGTTAATGAAATTTTTAGCAGAGGCTGTCCGCAGCCACACACAAAAAAAAGCGTGATTAAATTTTAATTAAAGTATACTTAATTAAATCCTATCGGCTGAAAGTGAATGGAAAAAGTTATTAACCCTCTTTAAACTGCTTTTGCCAAGCTTGTAGGTGCCCCGCCTGGAGGGGACAGTTGCGGGCACAGGAGCCTGTCTGGAGGGGTGGGTCTTATTTTCCGATCCGCCACGGTTCACTGCTGGCTTCTAGCACCATATTGGCATGTGGTGTTCAGCTGCTTTTCTTTTTTCTTTTTTTTTTAGTGTTTATTTATTTTTGAGAGAGAGAGAGAGAACAGGGGAGGGGCAGAGAGAGGGAGACACAGAATCTGAAGCAGGATCCATACTCTGAGCTGTCAGCACAGAGCCTGACGCAGGGCTCGAACTCATGAACGTGAGATCATGACTTGAGCCGAAGTCGGATGCTTAACCGACTGAGCCCCCCAGGCGCCCCTCAGCTCCTTTTCTTACTTTTCCAACAGACTATCTGCACTTACAGAACTAAAATTATAAGGCAACAAGCTACGTTCTTTGGATTTTATCTTTACTTATGTAGCCAAAGGTGTTGGGAAAAGTGCCTGGAAGTCTTCTGAGTTCTCCCGCCCTGTGGGTTTTTGTGGCAAAATCCCCTTTTGTGGAAAGAATCCGACCTCGAATGCCGATCTTCTCAACGTCTTTCCATGTGTTAACCTTTATTTTTGTTTTTATTTTTTTTGAAGTTCATTGTTTTCCTTTGCTGATATGAAACATTCCGAGAGCTCATCTTAGGTAGAAGGAGAAGGAATTAAGCAAATGTTTAGGGAAAGGACCTCTGTGAAAACTAATCACCATATTCTTGGGAGATATTTTGTAGTTGTTTTGTTTTTTTTTTTTAATTGATTGTGTGAGAGGAATTTTCAAGATGTTTGTGCATTTTCCTCTGTAGTGACATTTCCTTAATGGAAATGTCGTGATCACCCTGGTTCTGAATCTAATCCTAAATAAGTTTCTGAGGGCTCTGGACAATCTAATTTCTCCTTTTAAACAATTGATTAATAAAAACTAAACTTACCTGAATAGGAATGGAGGACCCCGTGTAATCAAAGTGGAAAATATACGTGTCTTGGAGATAAAAATGAAAGCAATCAACTCACATTTGTAGTAAGGACGTCTCCAGGTGGGTGAAGGGTCACTATTTTTCAGAGCCGAAGGTGAGAGACTCTGGAGACTATTAAGTGAATCAGCCCAGGGGGCACCTGGGTGGCTCAGTTAAACGTCTGACTCTGGATTTCGGTTCAGATCATGATCTCACAGTTCAGGAGTTCAATCACTGTGCTGACAGTGTGGAGCCTCCTTGGGATTCCCTCTCTCTCTCTCTCTCTCTCTCTCTCGCTCTCTCACTCTCAGCTCCTCACCTGCTTGGACACATGCTTTCTCTCTCAAAATAAATAAACAGAAAGAAATGAGTCTGGCTAGGTTGCGATAACTCATATCCTAAAATATAAAAAGTGTGAAACACTATACGTGTGTTTTTCCAAATCCCATCCAACACGATGTTTCTGAACATTGGTGACTTTCTTCTATGCGGTGATTCAGGGACCCGGGCTTCTTCGTGGCTCTGGTTCCACTGCTCCTGTGGGCTTGTTGCTGTTTGTGGAAGTGGAGCGATAGCACGAGGAAGAACAGCTGCTTATCTAAAGTCTCTTCTCCCTGGAAGCAAGTGTCCTTTTTGTTCATGTTCCGTCGGTGAGAACTCAGTCCTCAGCGCACACCTGATTCCAGGGAAGGGGGAGAAGTGCGGCCCGGCTAAAGGCCCAGGAAGGAGGGGAAACAGATTCAGGGGACCCGCCAGCATCCCTGCCACAGAGACTCTCCAGGTCAAGTTTGCAAGTGCTCGGTCAGCAAGACACATTGGCCTTGCCGCCATATTTCCTTTGGCCAGCACAGTGCTTGCAGAATTTTAAAAATTATAGCAAACACCGGAAGGTCAGGAGATTCCATGTAAATACCAGGCCTTTGGGCGGCTCTTGGAGAATTGGACTTTCAGGCAGTGTCTGTCTCATATTCTTGCTTGCCGTTCTTGTCTAGAGTTGTGCTGCGGCTGTCCCTCTGCAGAGGCCAGGGGCCCTTTAGTTCGCCATGGTTCTGGCCACACCCTGTCATCCCCAAGAAGGCCAAGCCTCAGTTTCCACTTACCGTCTTCTACCAGGCCTGCTTCTCGAATTCCTGCGTGGCTCCAGGATTGGTAACCAGAGTCGCGATCTCTTGTCTCCTCTCTCTCCCTTTCGTTACACCAGAGGAGACACGCATCTATAACTGAGATGGGTCCAAGAAGTGATATTCAGGTGGGTTAGGAAAGGCTTCAGTGAGCTTATGGAATTGCAAATGCCATTGGAAAGAGGGAAGGCAAAAAAAGAGAGAGAAAAGGGGAAGGAAGAAGGGAGAGAAGTAAAGGAAAGTGTGAAGGGAATGCGTCTGGGCTTGTGAAACTAACGTCTAGATCTCTGTATAGCAAACCCCCGGCTGCGTTCTGCCTAAGCATGTTCTGTAAGCCCTTTTCTGTTCTAAGATTTGCAGTTGGAAATGGGATCTTTATCCTCTAAAACCAGAGTGTAGGGATATAGGTTTCTTTTTGTGACAGTTGTTGCGAGGACCGATTATATAGACAGACGGGTAGCGGTAAGAGACAAGACAGCGGTGAGCTGAGAGGTATACTTGCCTTCGGATCGATCAGCCTATTTGTGGGGTTTTGCGAGGCCCGCCCTGGAGGGGCGCTGAGGGACTGGGTGGTGATGGGGCGTTTGTTCCCCTCCTTTGCAGAGAAGTGTTAGAGGAAGCCAGAGTCCGGAGGTCGCCGGGCAGGGGCTTCCTCACTGATCTTACAGGTAGGCTCATTGAAGCCACCTCCTTTCCTAGGCCAGCCATGGTGGCGATTAAAAGAGAGGACACGAGGGCCTGAGGTTTGCAGCTGCTGTCATCCAGATAATGGCCAGAGGGATGGACTGGAGACATTAGGGGAAGCGGTGCCCACGGCTAAGGGAGTCACTGGGAGTTAATCCTGAGCCTGTATGTGAGGCCAGCGATGACATCTTGTATCCGGGGAGAGTTTGCTGCATCCTAAGCCCTGTTGCCAAAGCCCCAGTGACAGGTGGTTGGCCACCGCTGCCACGCTCAAGATATCTGAGGCTCTAAAGATGAAGGCGGTGGTTTTCAGTCTTCACGGTAGATCGGGACCACTAGGGAAATATTTAATAACACAGATTCTAAGGTACCACCTCAGACGTGTTGTATGAAACTTCTCTGCCAAGGGAAGCTCAGCACCACATTTTAGGCCTATGATCTTGCTTAATGGAAGAGTAGAATAAGATTGAAACCCAAGTCATCGGTAGGGCAACCCCATACCTATCCTATGCAGTCTCTAGACTCCTGTCCTGTAAACCCTGCTCTAGATTAAGAGTCATGTAAAATGTGGCTTTAAATGTTATTTAAATGTTGTTTAAATTATTACATTAGTGATAGGGAAAGCAAAATTAAACAGACTTCATGCCTAACAAGAACCAAGCTTTGATCTACCAAGCCATCATCAAAATGTGGTCATCGCCCACCTTGCTTCTCGAAGTATGTGCCAAGGAGTATCAGAGTCACCGGGAGCTTGACAGAAATGCAGACTCTTAGGCTCGACCACATACCTAATGACCCAGAATCTGGTTTTGCACAGAATTCCCAGGTGATAGCTGGCCACGCCAAGTTTGAGAAACGCTGCGTCCCCCATATATTGGAAGCCAGATACATTCTGGAGAGATAAACAGGCTTATGGCTTTGTCCCTGCCAGTGCTAATGTGTGAAGTGATGGTGGACAGAGCATGAGCTTGGGGTTTAGCCCAGCAGACGGTTCATAGGTAGAACTAGGGGTACCTAGAAAACACAGGGTTCGATTTGGTCATTTTGGTAGAATTAGGATGTATGTTTGTTTAACTTACGATCTCAGGGTGAAAGAGCTAGAACTGGATCCGTTTACCTTGGATCATAAAAACATACACATAGCTCTTAAGTGTGAGCGTATGTCCAGTGCTTTCTGGTCATGAAGATGTTTATTTTTGAAGTTCTGCTGCGAGAATTTATAAACTGAATTTAAGCGTCAAGTCATAGAATCGACTAAACTTAAATAAGTTTCTTACGCCCTGATAATAGTTTCTCTGTTACTCAGACCCCTTTCCTGATAACTCGTAGGCAGAATACAATGAACATAGAAAAAAAGAAACTGTATTGATCGTTAGTTATTATGGTTGTTAGGATTTGGGGTATTTTTTTGTAATTTTACAAGCAATAACTTACTAAAAGTAATTATTTCCTTAAGCAGTAATCTTTAATTTGCTTTTATGAGGCATAGCCCCAGAGTGTGGCTTGCCGACGAATCCGAGCAACAAAAACCACCTTGGCAAATGGTTTTGTATATATTTGTATTTGTTGGTCTGAGCAAGAAAAATCTAAATTTCGCCCAAAGCACACAGGATCTATTTCGGCATCAGCCTGATAATGAGACAGTAATTGGTGTGTAAGCCGTTCATTCTCCCAAGTTTTCTCACGGGGCATAATTTGTCTCTTATTTGTCAGGGATGGGTTTGGGGAAACAACACTCCCATTCACGATGGGCAGAGCGAATGCACTAAAACATCATCATAGCTGGGCTTAATGGTCCACTATGGATTTACGTCAAGAATGTTAATGATTTGTTTATGAATAAGTGAGCCTGTCGCATGGCGAAACAGTAGCCTGCAGAAGTGCTGAATGGACAGTTTGCTTGCAGAGGATTCTTGGAGGAAATAAATACTCTTGCCAGGCCTTTTGCAGCTCTTAAATCGCTTCTGTGAATTGACTTTGGACTTTGAAATGGTGGCATTTACCTCGCAAAATCCACTGCTCGCTGTCGCAGATCTCGTAACTCTAAGTTTTCTTGGTATAATTTAGAGAAAAGTATCTTTTAGGATGGACTCTAATTTGGTTTTGTGAAGATCATGAGAAAAAAATGATTTAGTTAGATCTCATTGAGCAAAATCTACCCCTGCCCCCTCTCTCTCCCCACCCCCTCGCTAGATTGTGGTAACACAGAATCAAACCTTCCTGAAGTGCATGTTAATCATGGAAGACATGGATTTACAGTAGAATTTGACTGATAGAGAAAAGTTAGTTAGTGCTGTGTAGAGTCTAGGAAGTGAAAAATAAATCAAGATTATATAATGATTCATACACACACACACACACACACACACACACAGAGATAGTTTAAAAATATATATGTGTGTATATGTTTGCAAATATAATATGTATGTGTGATGTGTGTGTGTATGTGTGTAGCTTGCCGTGTAAATGTTTATGACATAATTTAATGATGTGTATTCTAGCTACTGTTGAAACATTCACTTTTTTATGGATGATGGTTTTGGCTTTCTCAACAAGAAATTTAAAGTTAAATGTTATTCTATTCATGTAAAAAAGATTCATTTTTTCTTTTGTTTTCCTTTGGGTTAGTCAAGTTTTTCTTGACTTACATTCAAAGGCTGTTAATACCTTAAGCATCAAAATAACTCTTGAAGTTTTAATTATAATCTGAGAAGTTTCATACCACAAATATGACCTAAAGGCTATTAATATCTAGACTCGTATATAATTGAAAAAAAGTGTGTAATAGTTACTTAATGAAAGTGACATCTGTATTTAGCAGACAGAGAGCGTCCACGAGGATTAATTCACTTAGTCCTTACTGTAGTCCTGGCAGTTTTGTGGCTATAGGACCGTGGAGTCGAACCTCAAATCAGAACATTTGTATCCAGATCATGCGGTCTTTCCATTGTGCAGTGTTACAGAATCAAAGCCCATGTGACCTCGCCTCTCATGTCTCTCTCCCCTTTCTCTGTCCCCCTCATCATGTTCCAGGTAGGTGGTCGAACTTGCGGAACGCTGTTGAAAAAAACAAAGGGTAGGCACAAATGGCTTTCCAGAAATCAGAGAACTCTTTGACACAACGTAAAAATCTTGCGCAGATCTCTTGTTCCTTGAGTTTTGTCTGATTGTTCAAGGGGTTCATGATCTTCCAAAGGATCGTTTGTCCGTATATCAAATTATTAACTCAGAGCAGTTCTGATCATACTGGAGTGGGTGGATGTGTTACTCTTTTATCGTCGTCATGTTGTGTAGTCAACACGATTCTGACGTTAGGACGCTGATCTTCCTTGTTCTCCCAAGGTGCTCTCATTCTCGAGTCATATCCTATGGAACTTACACTCCACGCGTAAGTGGGAGCTCTGGCCATAAGCAACAACTCCGGACTCGACTTCTGACCATTCTAAATTTCACCATCTTAGAAGGGACTGAGTTCAGGAAGGTTTGGCTCTTCCATTTTAGTACTGTGATGGACCTCAATAAGGTCTGTTATCATTGAGCAAAGGGTTGAGTTTCGAATAGAACTGTTGGTAGAGACAGATTAAAGTTAAATCCGAAGTGTATGGATTGAGCATCAGCCATGCACTAGGCACTATTCTCCGTGTTCAGGGATGAGATGAAGGAGGCCTGGCCAGGATGCTCAAGGAGCTGGTGTGTCCACCTGTGTGTATATTGTGGTCATGATTCATCCGTGTGCACAGCTCCTTCATATTACGTTCCTCACATTTATGTCTGTTGAATGTTAGCACGCTAATCGTTTCAGGCTAAGTATGCTCTACTGGAAATGCTAAATTATAGTAGTATACTATGTATAAAGTACAGTGGTATATTTTATATATGCTGCATATTATAGTAGCATATTATCTGTTGTATAGAGCGTATACATAGTTATATTATTTATTTTTCTCTTATTCATATATCTTGGGTTTAGGATTTCCTTCTCCCATCCCCTCCATAGATGTGATTGTAATAAGATTGATCCTGTATGGAGCTAAAAACTCAGCCCATTACCCAGTAGCCCTGCCTTTTGTATCAGGAGTTTTTACTTGAGTCTATTGACCTCAAAGACTGTCACCTCCCAGGACACTGGCTTTCCAACTCTGGTGTTCATTGGAATCACCAGGGGCTTTTATTAAAAATGGAGCTATCTTGACGTGACTGGGTGGCTCAGGTGGTTAAGCATCCGACTCTTGGTTTTGGCTCAGGTGATGATCTTACAGTTCGTGGGTTCAAGCCCCGTGTCAGGCTCTGTGCTGAGAGCACGGAGACTACTTGGGATTTTCTCTCTCCCTCACTCTTTCTGCCCTTCCTGCGTGCACGTGTGCTCTTGCTCTCTCTAGACAAATACATAAACCGAAAAGCGTGGAGATACCTTTCCCCTACTCAGCAATCTTCTGTTGTAACCAGCCCCCCCAAATGATTCCGATGCAGAACAGGTTCTGCACATGGACTTTATGGAGGAATGACCACTAACCTCTGGAACGTTTTCTAAATTTGGATTCTGCGTATTTTTCTAGGTACAGGATCCACAGTTTTATTTAAACTCTTAAAAGGGTCTGAAATCCAAAAAGAGTTTATGAGCCACTGTTCTTGTGCCTGGAGTGGCAGGCATTAATTGCAATCATACATCTATTACTTTTTGAGCTTGGGAGGTAAATGGATTGAATTCCCAGGCAGCGTGATGAAGTCCTGTTGTAATTGGAATACTATTAGAATAAACCATTTTTATTTTCGAACTAAAAACGTACTACTTTTGGAATACTATTCCATATCATTTTTCAATAGCACTTAAAAGGTAATAATAGTCAAGGACCAGGTGACATTTACAGAAGGTTTAAATTTATGTTATAAACGCAGACGTATGTTACTTATACTTTACCTGGGCCAGACATGGTGGAATGTGCAGGCATTTTATGTTCTTAAAGTAGAACAGGCAACCTGAAACCCTTTCAGACAATTAGCTATCCCAGCCCAGCATCCCTGGAAGTTTTGAGTTTCTGCCAGACCCCTCACCTGCCATTCATTTTCATAGAAATAGAACAGTAAGGAGGCATTAATAACTCGAAGCAGGCATGGTGCTAGTACAGGTGAACTAATCACGCCCTCAAAGTAATCGACTCGGATTCCGAGAACAATGCTGCTTTGAGGTTCAAAGAGAGAAGCGAGTAAAGCCAAATCGACGCCTGCCCTGGATTCGTAGCCTTGTCAGTTCTCGAAAACATCTTGGGAATGAGGACTTTCTGCAGAGTAGTGGTAAGAACCTCACAGTCCTCAGACATGTTTTCTGTGCTTCTAGACAGTCAAATTAATAGGTAGTTTTTCTTTAGGGCTTAGGTGTGCTTTTCTCTTTAAGAAATACTTGACAATTGTTCCCTGGAATTGTCAGGGTCCTCTCTGTGAGCGAAGAGACAAATAATTTAAGTGCTAGCTTCACTTCCGTGTCTCCTCACATAATAGCAGGTGGCAGGGAGGAAGCACAGGCCTAAAAATACCGTGGGAGCTGCAATAATGTGGCTTCGGCTGGTTAAGACAGGAAAGATTTTTCATCTTCAGAGTCAGAAAAAAATGCCATGGAAGCAAAGATGAATGTGAGATATCATTAAGAAGATGTAAGTCAAAACTATAAGGAGATACCTGGTACCCCACACCCAATGTGATGGCTCCTGTCAAAAAGAAAACCCAGAAAATAACAAGTGTTGGCGAAGATGTGGAGAAATTGGAACGCTTGTGTGCGTTCCGGTGTACAATGATACGGTCGCAGTGGAGAACAGTATGGCAGCTCCTCAGAAGGCTAAAAATAGAATCGCCATATTATCCAGCGATTCCATTTCCGAGTATATACCCAAAATAATTGAAAACAGGGGCTCGGAGAGATGTTTGTGTGCCCGATTTTAGCATAGCGTCATTCACAGTAGCTGGAGCGTGGAAACCATTCCCGTCCACTGTTGGATGGGCGGATAAACAAAATATGGCAGATACAGATGGAATGTAAGGCAGCCTTTGAAAGGAAGGAAATTCCACCACCTGCTGCCGTAAGGACTGACCTTGAGGACACTCATTATGCTATATGAAGTCAGTCAGTCACAAAAAAGACAAATGCTGTGTGATCCCGCTTGTCAAAGGTAGGTAGAAAAGCCAAAATCGGAGAGACAGAGAGTAGAATGGTGGTTTCCAGAGTCTCGAGGGAAGGAAAAATGGGGAGCTCTTGTTAATGGGGCCGGTTTCATTTTTGCAGGATGGAAAGAGTCTGGTGTTGGAGGGCAAATGTACCTAATACCCCTGCACTGTATAGTTAAAAATGGTTAAGATGTTGGAGCGCTTGGGTGGCGCAGTCAGTTAAGCATCCAACTCTTGACTTTTCTCAGGTCATGATTTCATGGTTCTTGAGTTCAAGCCCCACCTAGGACTCTAGGCTGACAGTGAGGCATCTGCTTGGGCTTCTGTCTCCCTTTCTCTCCCCCACTTGCTCGCTCTCTCTCTCTTTCTCTCAAAAAGTAAAGAAATAAAAAACTTAAGAAGAAGGCTCTTAAAAATGGTTTAGATGGTAAACTTTATGTTGCGTGTATTTTATCACAATAAAAAAAATGAAAGAAAAAGAAAATGATTTAAAGGTGTTTTCACATAGTTGAAAAAAAATGTCTTTCTTACGTTCTTTGTCTCTTGTGGGCCAGAGATCTTTTGGAAATGAGAATGCAGAGTGCAGAGATTTAGGTCAGGCTGGGGTCTGCCAACAAGGACGCCTCAGGGAGCGTTCAACATAGGGAAATGGTTACTGCCTTTATTTAACAAATATTTGTTCAGCGTCCCTCTGTGCAGGGTGTTGGCTGACGCGTGGAGGAGAGCTCAAAACCAGATCCATGTATTCCTCTCGGTGAATCTGATAATTCTACCAGGTTCAAGATGCCTTTTTGTCCGAATAATTGAAATAGTCTTTGTGTCTTGTTTTGTTTTGAAAACAGTGGCGCTTTCATAGTAAGAGATTTCATGATGTAGAGAGGGATGAAAAGAAAAGCAAAACTCATTGAGACTCTGCTTAATGCTCTGGTGTGTGTTCTACATTCTGTTTGTTTGCTTGTTTGTTTGTTTTACACATGCATACATAGGCACACGCACAGGAAACCGGCAATACACTCTGTTTGGTGGCCTGCTCATTTGGGCTAATGTATGTCATTTGACCTAATTCCATGATGACATGATTAGTTCTCAGTTTGGGTTTTTAGTGGCTGGGAAGAAACTGAGGAGGTTGTTAGAGGATTTGGTGAACATCGTGCCCTTCTGATGGTAGAGGTAAGTTTAGTTCTGAAAAAAAAAAAAAAAAAGCAACGTGGTTGAAATGCAAGAATATGGAGACAGCCACGTAGCAGAGGGGGCCCTGGAGGTCAGGCTGGTTGGTGTCAGAGGCAGAAACAGTGGCAACTGATACGCATGGGAGGTTTTGGGGGCGAGAGACCTAGTATAGTGGAGAGGCAGACACAGGGACTCACGATAATGCTCCAAGTCTCCAATGCATAGAGATCTGGGTTAGCTTCTCAACCGTGAACTCCGCAGATAGAAGGCCTTGGAAGGAGAGAGTTCCTTTGTAGTGTCTATATGGTATGGGGTCCATCCTGATGCTAATTCAGGCTAATGTCTCATCCTGATGCTAATTCTCTCAGTGTCTTTTGATAAGAAGGAAACAAAAATAAAAATTTGAGATAAACTCCTCCGAAATAGTTCTTTGTATAGATTCCTATTTGATTATTAGGTTCTGTAAAGAAGGGAGGTGCAGGCAGGTGCACTTACCTAGGAAGGAATTATAATCTCTTCATAGGTGGCCAGGGCC
Organism: Paguma larvata; assembly: GCA_030068075.1. NCBI lineage: Eukaryota > Metazoa > Chordata > Mammalia > Carnivora > Viverridae > Paguma > Paguma larvata. Next base: position 9,835,902 of record CM057825.1, read on the forward strand.
TCCCTGCCTGCTGGTCCCAGGACGAGTTGGGGGAGTAAAGCAACAGAGTGGCCACTTAGCTAAATAGCTTCACAAATGAACCAAATTCCAGCTTTTCCCAACTTCTTGCTAGTGGTGGACTCCTGCCAGAACGAGGAAAAGCAAGACCGGTTTCAAGTTGACCTCCTACAAGTGTCAGTAACAGTACAGTTCCCTTAAAAGTGTGTGTGTGTGTGTGTGTGTGTCTGTGCGTGTCTGTGTGTCTGTGTGTCTGTGTGTGGGGAGGGATACCTGGGTAGCTCAGTCAGTTAAGTATCTGACTCGTAATTTCAGCTTAGGTCATGATCACGGTTCATGGGTTTGAGCCTTGCATTGGGCTCTGCACTGACAGTGTGGAACCTGCTTGGGATTCTCTCTCCCCCTCTCTCTTTGCCCCTCCTCTGCTGTCTCTCTCTTTATCTTAAAATAAATAAACATAAAAAAATTATGTGTACCGTGTGTGTGTGTGTGTGTGTGTGTGTGTGTGTGTGTGTGTAGCATATGTAGGAACATTTGATTTGATTTTGAAATTAAGTTTCTTTTTAAAAAAATGTTTATTAGGTATCTGGGTGGCTCAGTGGGTTAAGTGTCTGACTTCGGCTCAGGTCATGATCTCACGGTCTATGAGTTCGAGCCCCGTGTCGGGCTCTGTACTGAAAGCTCAGAGCCTGGAGCCTGCTTCAGATTCTGTGTCTCCCTCTCTCTCTGCTCCTCCTCTGCTCATGCTCTATCTGTCTGTCTGTCTGTCTCTCTCTCTCAAAAATAAATATATTTTTATGTGTTTATTTATTTTGAGAAGTGGGAAGAGGCAGAGACAGAGCAAGAGAGGCAGAGAGAGAATCCCAAGCAGTCTCCATGCTGTCAGTGCAGAGCCCAGTGCAGGTCTCGAACTCACAAACTGAGAGATCATGACCTGAACCGAAATCCAGAGTTGGGCACCCAACAGACTGAGCCACCTAAGTGCCCCAAGTTTTTCTGCTATATAATATGTGTTTCATTACATAGGCAATTTCTGACTTGCAGAATACTGAAATATTATTGTAATATTATTAGAATTGATTGACTTTGATGGAAAAATATTCTTATATTTTATATTTATTTATTTTTAATTAGAAATTTCACATTTATTTTAAAGAGATACAGTCTTTGGAACATTAAGCAGCATTTAAAAAAATTCAGCCTTAGAGTTAATTTGCAGATTTCATAAATCCCAAACCTCCCTGCTCAAGGAGGCATACTCTAAATCAATCTTAGGTTTGACTTTATTATCCGTATCCTTGTTATCTGAAAAATCGAACGTCGTTTTATTAGAGTCAACCACAAAAAAGTGCATATTTGTTAGAAATTTGCTATGAGCCAGGTACTGTTCTAGATACTAGAACAACAGCACCGATACAGTCCTGATGGAGAACAAGAGAGTTCTTGCTCTCCAGGGTTGATATTCCCGTGTTGGAAAACATACAATGAATATACCGTCAATAACTGAGAATGTTATATGATATGGGATCATAATATAATGTGACCTAACTTCAGGTAGTGCTAGCACTGTGTAGAAGATACAGTGAGGTAATGTGATACTTACTAGCTCAGGAGGAGAAGTAAGGCCTCTTATTGCCTCTCTGAGAAGGTGCTCTTTGAACTTGAGTAATGAAAAGGCAGTTGTCTCATCAATATTTAGGGGAGGTACATTGTAGGCAGAAGGGACAGCACCTGCCAAGGCTTCAGTTTGGGAACAAGCTTGGTCACAGTGTCTAGAACGTTGACAGGGAACAGGACAGAAGAGGAAGCATAGGTTGGAAAAGAAGTCAGGGGTTAGACCTTGTCAGCCATGGTAGGGAGTTTGGGATTTTATGCCATGATGGGGAGCTGATGGATGGTTTCAGTGGAGGGTTGACCTATGATATATTATTTCAGAAACAGCATTATCTGACTGGTATTTTCGAGGATGGATTGTAGCAAACAAAAGTAGAGGCATGGAGGCCCGTTATGAGGCTGTTGCATCAAGTCTCGAGGAGAGATGTTGCTCTCATAGGGGGGGTGGTGAGCAGTGGGTGGATTTGGGATCTGTCTTGACTATAGATCCAATAGACTTATCAATAGATAGAGAGTGGACTCTCCGAGAAGGAGAAACCAGGAGTGTTTCCTAGGAGTTTAGTTTAAACAAATACATGGATGGTGGTACCATTTGTGGAGATTGGAAAGGCTCCAGGGAGAAGATGGCCTATTTTTAGACAAAGATCTGTGTGTTCTGTTTTGGCCATATTAATTTTGACCTACTGGTTCAGATTCAAATGAAAGATACTGAGAAGCCAAGTGGGTATACTAATTCAGATCATAGGTGAGAAGTCTTGTCCAGGCATCTGTGTTTGAGAGTTACTGAAATATAGCTGGGATTTAAAACCACAGAGCAGAATGACATTACCCTGGAGAGAGTGTGGGCAGAGAGGTGGCCTGGGAACAGAGCTCCTTTGCCAGCTACTCCTGTACTAGAACTTGAGATGGGTTACTGCCACATCAACTCCTGCTGAGGACAGCTGTCGAGAACATATTATTGTTCTACACTTTGTGAATGTTTGAAAGCTATTTATGCTGCATACAAAAGTCCCTATTTGTAGGGGAAAACTACAAATAGTTTGAAATTATGAAAACTTCATGCAAAAATCTCATGTGTTTTATTTTGAATCTTCCTAGCACAATGGGAAGGACAATAGATTTGGGGAGGATTTTTTAATTTTTTCCAAGAAATATTTGTTTGAAGAGTTAACAATGCTTTCTTAGTATGCCAGTGTGTATAGCTTCCCGTCACTTTAAACCTGAAAGGTATTAGGATTTTTACTTGTAATTCATTGGATTTGCACCACGAACTCAGAAAAATTTCATTTCAGTTGTTCGGTGGTATCACCACTTTATAACCTTGGATTTTGAACCAGAATACTGGATTTGGAATGGATTGAGTTTGTCAGAGTTGTCTTTTGGTTTGTAATAAAAGAATGAAACGCATATGGAATGCTTGTAACACATAAAAGGAAAAACAGTGATTCAATAAATAGCATCCTTCCATCATCTGAAGAATTACAAAGAAAATGTACAGTTTAGGTAAGGCATTGGTGCCCTCATCCCCTCGCCTGTGAATCTCAGAAATAAAAGCAAAGTGAATTATATTAGTTGTCCTCAGTTATGGTAAGAAATTTTAATCTTGTTATGGTGCTGGGTTGTAATTGTTTATCGCCTAACACAATATGTTTAACTCTAAGTGTGCGTTGTTTCTATAATTTTACTGATTTTATATTTGACATGTATGGTGGTAATTTTTGTTTTATCAGTGCCATTAAAGAAATACATGATTTGTAGTATACAATTACAGAAGGTAGGTAAAGCATAATGCCTAATTACTGTTCTTAAGTGGTTCCACAGTCCTACAGTGTATCTCTTCTTTTTGGGTTTGTTGGAGTCAAAGTAGTATGTTAATACTTTACACTGGATAGTGGGTATAATTTCCAGGGTGCTTTAATACAAACAAAAAATCGTGTCCAAAAAGTTTTTTATTTTCCTTAGTAATTTTATTTTGATTTTTTTTCAGCTTTCTATGCATCATTGACAGTTACCAGTTTTCATTTATATCAATTAAATCAACATTATTATTTATATAATTCACATTCTTTGTGTGCCTTTTTAAAATTTAATTCTTCAGTTTCTGAAAGTGGTTTGTTAGTGTCTCATAGTATTTTCTGTCATTTTTCTTTTAAAATCCGAATATATTTTATGCTCCATCTTTTGATTGTGTCTTATTTGACACATAAAGACACGATTATTGCAGTTTAAGCGAACATTGTACTCTTTGTCAATTACAAATATAAATGTCTGTATTCAACAATTGATATTGTCTTACTTTTTGTCTATTTGCCATCCTTTTATTTTTAACTCACTTGTTTAATAGTATATCAAAGTTACTTATTATAATGTTCTAATAGTAAAAATTCAGTAAAAGATCTATATCAGCCCTCAGCAAAGCACATAATACACATTTTTTTATATTCCTTACAAAATCTTTGGGAGGTAGATAAATCACTGTATCATTAAAGAAAGTGAAATGTAAGCCATGCACATAACTTGCACAGGATTGAATAATTAATAATGGCGAGGTCGAAGTTTTAAGCCAGGAAGTCTGCTCTGCATTGTCTCTGAAGACAGTTGTGTTTTTTTTTTATTTATATATTTTGAGAAAGAGAGTATGTGCACTAAGTGGGGAAAGGGCAGAGAGAGAGAGAGGGAGAGAAAGAATCCCCAGCAGGTTCTGCACTGTCATCACAGGGCCCAATGCGAGGCTGGAACTCATGAACCATGATATCATGACCTGAGCCAAAATCAGGAGTTGGATGCTGGACCAACTGTGCCACTCAGGCACCCCTCTGAAGGCAGTTTTATAAGCAGTTTGATATTGAGTTGTATGTAACCCAATCTGAGAAGCTTTAACAAGATAATTTGATCCATTTATATTTAGTTACACCTGATATGTGAGTAACCATTTTGATCATCTTATTTTGAGCTTTGCTTTTACATGCTTCCTTGCACTGCACATTTCAATTATGTTTAATTTTGTTTTCTCCAATGATTTAGAAAGCATAGATAATTTTTTATCTTTGAAAGTATAGATTCTTTAGTTATCTTTGAAGATCGTTTTTGAAAAGCTTAACCTATATTTATTTTCTTATCAAAGTTAATGATAAAATTGTTACTTTGTTTTTACTCCCTTTAAGAATAAATTGGAATTCAGCAAACTTGTGTTTTCTTCTCCTTTGCTGTTCAGTCTTTGAAAATACAACCTAAGGGTTTTATACCCTGGCTATTATTGTTGACTTATTTTTGCATTACACATCTTTACTTTCAAGAAATAGTTTTGAGTTTTATCTTCAGTTGATTTGTCAGATTTATATATTAATACTTCTTTAGATTCACCTTGATGTTTAAATGTTTTAGTGATCAGTCCTTCTATTTTACACCTTTCCTACTCTTGGGTTCTTAATTTTGATACTTCCTTTGCATTTTTCAGTACATTTATAAGGAAAGAAGGAAAAGTGGGTGAAATATATCCTAAATACTTGCATTCCATTAAAATGGCTTCTTGGATGTATTCTTTATTGTATTTTTTTGAAATCAAAACTTGGTATGCTCTGGCTGTAAATATAAAAAGACATAATCCTAGGGCTACTCATTGCAACACTGAATTAGCAAAAGCCTGAGAATATCTCAAAATCCGTAATGAAGGAACCTAATAAACGATCAAATAGCCTTGCTCTGAGTAATATGCCATTGTGAAAAGAAATTAAGAATAATCTCTAGGACAGATTGCTAACATAAAAAAAATAAAATAGGGAAGACTGTTTATAGTACCTTATTTTTTAAGGACGGAATGGAGAAATATGAATATAGTACGTATATGCAGTAGTGTGTACCGTGATCAACTAAAGACCTAAAAAATAGGGTTATTATGGAAGAAGGAGGGACAGGGTAGAGGGGCTGCGGTTAGAAACCAAAATTGTATAAATATAGAAAAATTTTGCAAATATTCTACATAATTATAGATAAAGGTAAAGCAAAATAAAATGCTTAATCTGTAAGAATTGAAAGCAATATTTAAGAGTGAAGGAAACTCTGTATCGAGTTGGTGATTGAACCTTAGAGAAAATAATTCATCTGACTCATTTACTAGTGAGATTTAACCTAAAAACAAAGAAAAAAAAATCTGCAATGATATCTTAAAGTGTCTTTAGTAACAATTTGCTTTACTGATTTTTTTATAGTAATTAAATTGACGTTTTTCTGAGCTGAGTATGTATGTCTCTCCATACCTATGTATAATGTATACATGTATATATGTGAAGGATATATATGTATATATTCATAAAACATGTATACCTAATCATTGTTTTATTCTAATACTATACAATATTTTTCCTTCTATTACTCCTTTACTTTATCCTGTGTGTTCGTACACTCACACTCACATATACTGACAGATATGTAGTAGGATATATATATAATATTTTATGATGTGTATTCTATATACATCAAAATAAAGTAAATTAGTAATTATGCTAATGTGACTAAAGAACCAAAATTTTAGTAAGTGTACATTCCAAGAATTAAATGTAAACCTGAATCCTAAATTTGAATTGGAAATATCTTTACTTTCCTGATGTTATTTCAATTCACATTCTCCTTAGTTTTTAAATTCGCTGTTTCTTAGAGGCGATGTCATCTTACATGGTATTGAACTTGCAAAAATGGCTTTCTAAAAGTGTCTTCAAATTCCTATATAAACCACGTATGAAAACTTGCCTCCTTATTTAAGCTTTGAGAATGATATTTTCTTTCTCTTGTTCTGGGATATTTTTCAAAGGCTCTGTGTCGTTACTTCTTTTTATAGGAGAAATACTTAAATTCATAAAGATTGAGGTGGTGAAAAATCTTAGGTCTTCTGCTGCTTTAGACCAGTTAGTTAGTTTTTGTGTGTATGTGTCACTTTTTTCCCCCTCTTCTGACCTTGAGATTAAATAGCCATTTTGAAATTATTTTTTGAAAAACTCAGAAGGCTCAGTATTCCCTTGGAATGGCTGTGGGTCTGCTCTAAGCCCAGAACAACAAATTAAATTTAATTCCCTCATAGAATTTTCATTAGGTTTTCTGGACCATAGCTCAGTGGCAAGGGACTGGAGATTATTCTTGCTATGCATGGAGGTAATAAGTCCTCTTTGACAGTGTCTTTCCATTCCACGACTTCAATCCCCCCTCACAATATTGCTGGGCCCTCTTGGGAAGCCATTTTGAAGGTAACATATGGCTTCTCTTTCATTTTGTGAAATCAGTGTTTAATTTGGCTGGGAGCAAATTGTACTTGACATTAATTCTACTTGTTTTTATTTCTGGAAAAGCAGTGCTGAAAGGTCATTTTCCAATAAGGCTACAATATAATTTTATTAAGTGCATGCTATTTATTGCATGGTAATTAAATTCTTCTCACACACGCACACACATTCACGTACGACATCACAAATAACAAAAAACAGCCGTTTTCTGTAGTTCTCCAGAGACCAGACCTACAAGAGCAGCGATAGTATCATTTGCGTTTACTTGTGGTCTCTTTGGTAGACTAACAATGGCTGCACATTTGTTGCTAGTTGGAGTCTGAGTCCACTCCCCTTGAATCTGGCTTGGCTATTTATGACTTGACCAATAGGATGTGGCAGAAGTAACTTTCTGAGACTCCCGAGGCTGCGGCAGGAGAGGCGTTACAGCAACGGCTTCTGCCCAGGCCTTTCCAACATGCTCTCTGGGAGCGCCGAGCCACCAGGTAAGAGAGTCTGACTACCCTGAGCCCATCCTGGGGGAAGCCATGTGCAAGGGTTCCAGCCAGCTTGGACTCAGCCTTTCCAGCCATCCCTGCTGAGGCACCTGGCATATGAAGGAAGCCACCTGGACCAGCCTGTTCACCAGCTGAACAGCGCTGAGCCATGCCAGCCAGTAGCAGTAGAACAAAAGAATCACCCAGCTGAACCTTGATCAAATTTCCAGTCAATAAAATTGTGAGATTTATTTTAAAAAAAAAAAGGGGATGTTGGTTTAAGCCACTAAATTTTGAGGTGATTTGTTATGCAGTGAGAGATAACCAGAATAGAATATACACACTGATCTCGTCAATGCAGTTTGAATATGACGAATAAATAGTGTACGGAAGAAGCAGCATGGAGTTAGGAGCTGGGAGTTGTGGGTCCAAGTTCCCGTGTTCTTCCTAACGATCTGGGGGGTTGTGAGCAAATGACCTGATCCCTCTAAACTTTTTTTTTTCAGATATAAAGTTGAGAGATATAAAAAAGAGAATTTACCTACATAATAATAATAATAATAATAATAATAATAATAATCAACAAGAATAATACATCTCAATAGAACTCAATACGATAAAGTCAAACACTTATTGATGGAATTGTGATAGGCACCGAACAAAGGGTTTTAATGCACAATTTAATTTAATTCCTACACCAACCCTGTACATTATAGGGGTTTTTATGGTTAATACCAATATACAGATGGAGAAACAGACTTAGATAAATCAGGGAGCTGCTTATTGCTCTACAAAATATATCTCGTAGCCTCTCGTCTTACCTATGCTATTTCTAAGATCCTTCAAATTGTCGCTTGTGAATTAGAGTTTCCTATTTATGCTAGTTCAAGAATATCTCTTTTATTGTACCAGAATAAATTTCATTATTGTGGCAGAATAAATTTCCTGTTTATGATAGTTCAAGAATTTCTTTTTTATTGTAGCAGAATAAATTTCATAGTTATAAAGTCATACAAGATCAGTCATGTAACGAGACTGCATTGTGTTCAGTGCACTTGAGTCCGATGCGGTTAATATGTTGGGACGAGAGAAAGATCTAGGAACATCGAAAGGTCCTTCTTTTGGTCTTCAGGTGTGTTGTAAGGAAGTCATACTAAAAAGTGTCAGACGCACCTTACAAAACAGAAACAGACTAAAGCGGCTGACACAGTCCATAGACCTGGATCTTGGCAGAGAGAGTTAGAAAAAGTACTCCCTCCAGGACCGGTTAGTGAATGAGCTTGTGTATGGGAAGAACTTTCCTTCATCTTAATTATTAGTAAAAAATAAATTTCCCCTACGTTTTGTATTTTTTCAATGTACCCTGTTCTGAAAATTTTTTCTTTGTCTTTATACTCTTATTTATATAGTGTGTGTTCATCCTCATGGAAGAAAGGGAGGGAGGGAGGAGGAAGGAATGGAGGAAACCACGAAAGCCGCTAACGAAGGTCGGAGGTCGGGTGCCTCTAGGTTGTCAGGCATTCTTCTGGGCCCTAGCACCGATGCTGTTAGCATAGCACATATGTTATTTCTGGTTTAAATTTTAAAGCATTTAACATTTAAATTTCTGAGGCCGATTTGGTTTTCCAAAGCTCCGTGACTAGAAGGTAGAGCTGGATTCCGAATCCCTCTAAATTCCTGTTTCCGACGACACGCCTCACTGTCTCTCCTAAGCCCGCCTTTTGGTTGGCAAGATTTATTTGACTAACATCTGATTTACCGATTCTCCTAAAAATCCTAATCCAGTTTAAGAGCGCCGATTCACATATTGCACGCCGTTCCCTGGCGCTCCGAACTTGTGAATTTTGGGTGAGGTATTAAGAGTGTCTAAACGTAAGCTCATGAATGAACTGGCTGAGCCGATTGAAAGATACGCCTAAGCCTGTTAGGTCTCCGGTGCAGGGTACACGTTAGCCACTGGCCTCGCGTCTACTCACGGCGAAGGTCGCTTTGAGGCGCTGGGGGACTGCCTGTATAGGTGGCGCTGGGCACCGCGCTGTGTCAGATGAGCCCAGGGGGAGGATTTCCTTCCGTTCCGTTCTCACGATCGAGCACGTTTGCATCCTCGGAAGCACTCTCTTTGCGGGCCACCGGGCCGTGCGGCTAAGTTGCTGGCTGCCTTCGCTCGATGCCTGTGGCCGGTTCTGTCTAGCCCACTTGTTGCCGACGGGGACAGTTTTGCCCTCCGCCCAGGAGGTGTTTGATGACAGTTTGGGGATAACTGGGGGATACGCCTGTTCCTAGTGGGCAGAGGCCGGGGATGCGGGGAGACATCCAGCCGCTCTGGGACAGCCCCATGACAAGGAATGAATGGGGCCCAATCTTTTCATTATTGCCTTCTTAAGAGCCTTTTAGGACATTTCCCCCTAATAACACCTTCCCCAGTGAATTTTTATATACTATATAATGATTTATGTACTGTAGTTATCTCTGTGCTTTATACATAAAAAGAGAAAGGCTTTTTCTTTTTTTAGTCACCAAAACCCCCGTACGGGCCACCCAGCCTCCCTTGGGAGTGCCTGCTCCAGTGGACACCTTGGGAAGGGAGAGGCTTGGAAAGAACCCAGTTCACAATTAATCCTTGAGTGAGAACAGAAACCAAAGCAAAACAACGGCGGCAGAACAGGGAGAGCCAGGATGCCGAGGGAAGGAAGGAGAATGTTGGGCCGCAAACTGTTCGATGCGGAGCCGTCATCCGTCAGCTCCGAGTCGCAGACGGCTGGATGAAACAGGTTCTCACGCTCTCTTCCTCCTGCCTCCCGCCAGCCGAGAGAACCCCCAAGTTCTCCCCTCACCCAGTCTACAGATAGGAACTCCAGGATCAGATCGTGTCTCTACCTGCCCGTCTTCCCCGTGGCTGGTCAGTGGGGGAGCATCTCTGGTTCCTTAATTCGTCCCAGCCGTTTTCGGTGATGTCTGTTCGACGTCTGGCAGCGTGCCCGGGGCTGGGGCGGCGCCCAGGCAGCCAGACGTGGACGTGCCCTCCCTGCTCCGCTGCAGCCTGTGGGGTAGCCCGGGGTGGCCGAGCGCTCCTTGTCCGTGTAATACAACCAACAGCACTTGTGCCGCTTCTACCATTTTGTAAAGTCTTTTTACATTTATTTTGAGAGAGAGAGGGAGTGCACAAGTGGGGAGGGGCAGAGAGAAGGAGAGAGACGATCCCAAGAAGGTTCTGTGCCATCAGCGCACAGCCCGATGCAGGGCTCGAACTTAGAAACTGTGAGATCATGACCTGAGCGGAGTTGGATGCTCAACCCACTGTGTCGCCCAGGCGCCCCCGCCCCCACTGTTTTTACCTACCTGGATGCTAACTGAAATATTTGCTCCCGGGTCTCATGAAATCGGTACACCTAATTAGGGAATGCATTTATTTAAAAAGAGATGTTTATGTCATTGCCTTGCATGGAAAACCCACGTCACTGCCATAAATAGGAAATGGTCAAAACAAAGTAGGAAAAAATTATTCATGAGATATTATTATTTTCTGAAGGCTCTGAGCTTGGAGCCAGTACTCTTTGGGCTAAAATGGAAGATTTGTAACATTTATTTTTTTGAAAGAGAGAAAGAGAGAGAGAGAGACAGAGCATGAGTGGGGGAGGGGCAGAGAGAGAGGGAGACACAGAATCCGAAGCGGGCTCCAGGCTCTGTGTCAGCACAGAGCCCAACTCTGGGCTTGAACTCACGAACTGTGAGATCGCGACCTGAGTCAAAGTCGGACACTCAACCAACTGGGCCACCCAGGCGCCCACAGAATACATTTTTTATACGTAAGAAAGATTTCTATGCAAGAACGCGGTTTAGGAAATTCTGGTGCCTCACTGAGACTGTCTCCTTGATCTGATTTGAAAGGGAATGGAAATGGGAGGGACTTTCTCATGAGGCGATTGAAGATTGAATACCAGCGAGTGCTGTGAAGCATCCGCTCATGCACCCCATGGGTCTCTCTCACACTTTGGGAAACGCCTATCAGCTCCGCCCCCCAGCTAACTTTGTGCCCCTCCCTCTCCTGTCCCTTGACTGCCCCCCCATCCCATGCGGCCGCATCCCCAGTCGCATCGTAAGTACTTGAGGCTTCTGACTCTTCTTCGCGTGCCTGGTTTCGAGCTGCGGCTCAGTGTTTACCTGCCACGTGCATGACGGACCGAAGATGCGTCCTCGCCGACCCTGCGTGACCCCAGGTGGCCCACAGGTGGCATTGCCGTGACTTAGGGCTGCGGGCAGCTCCGCGGGCGAGTGCTCCGTGCAGAGCCGCGGTGGCCCTCCGCCTCCACCTGCCATCGGCCGCGGGTGTCCTTGCGACCCAAGGGCGGCCTCCGCAGCGCACACAGCTGCTCGGTGTGAAGGGAAAGGAGATGCAGGTTAACAGATAAGGAGGGCCTTTCTGCTTTGCGGGTACACCTCGGATGTGTTCTCTTTGTTCCGAGGAGCGCTTACCCGTAGTTGTCACTGCGGGAAATCTCATCCAGAAGAAAAGGAGACTTTACATAAATATTTAAAAGCATGTTTACCAAAGACCAAGGAGATTTAAGGAGCCATTATTTCATATAATCATCTCTTGTGGTAGGATAAGGATGTAAAAATCAACATTTCTTTAGCAGAACGGGTTCTGAGTGGCGCTGCCTCCCCGCCCCCCCTTCCTTCCTTCCTTCCTTCCTTCCTTCCTTCCTTCCTTCCTTCCCTCCTTCCTTTCTTCCTTCCTTCCTTTCTTCCTTCCTTCCTTCCTTCCTTCCTTCCTTCCTTCCTTCCTTCCTTCCTTCCTTCCTTTCCTCCTCTACTCTCCCCTCTTTCCTTCCTGAATCCTCCCTCCTTTCTCCCTTCTCCCTTCCTTCTCCCTCCTCTCTAGTCTTGCAAATGTCTTCCTTCTGGGTGGGGGCACTGGTTGACCTTAGCAAACACCAGGGACTGAATGGAAGCTGTTCACAGACAGTTAAAGCACGATGGGTTCAGAGTCAAGTCCTCACGCCTCTGTGTCTTTTTTTTTTTTTTTAATTTTTATAGTTTATCATTTGAGAGAAAGAGTAGGGGAGGGGCAGAAAGCGGGAGAGAGAGAGAGGATCCCAAGCAGGCTTCACACTGTCAGCGAAGAGCCCGATGTGGGGCTCAAACTCAGGAATCATGAGATTGTGACTTGAGCCAAAATCAAGAGTCAGACAGTGAACCGACCGAGCCACCCAGGCGCCCCTTCACGTCTCTGTTTCAAAGATGAAGAAACCAGCAGAGAAGGAATGACTTCGCTCGGTCACACGCTTGTGTGTCCGCGATCGTATTTGGTGACATGTCATTTGCGACCTGTGTCAGGACCGATGAGGTAACGAGGCTTTAGAAGCCAGTAGGAACCAGGAGGAATAGGGAGAGTACGAGTCTGCCATTCGGCAGATATTTTTTGAGCCGTCTCAGTGGAGCGGTGGGGCAAACGCTGGATGAGAGCGAGCGGAGCGGAACTGGGGTAAGAGATCGGGGACACTTGGTTTTGGTGTGGAAGAGGTGAGAGAGATGGGAAGATAATGGTGGGCTCAGTCATGAGAGGATTCTTCGTGTCCTCGTGCTTACGGACATGAGTCTTCGGGGGGAGGCGTAAACGCTCTGAGGGAGGAGAACTGCTGGACTGGCATACCCGAGCAGGCAGGAGGTGATGGGATAGGTGTGCAAGTGGATGGATCAGCGATGCCCAGGGTCACAGGCTGGTGTCTGTAGAAACACGATGCAAGACGGGGTGTCCCCGGACAGTCCTGGGGGGTGTGCACTTGGACTTTTGTGGGCATCCACTTCCTCAGAGGAATTGGAAGTCTTGTCGTTTCCTAGTGCTGCTGTAACAAGGTACCACAAACCAAGCAGTAAATATATATTTATTTGTCATAAGGAATTGGCTCGTGCAGTTACGGGAGGCCGAGAAGTCCCAAGGTATGCAGTTGGCAAGCTGGGGACCCAGAAAAGATGACACTGTAGTTCCAGTCTGAGTCTGAAGGTCTGAGAACCAGGAGAGCCGATGGTGTAAGTTCTAGTCTGAAAGCAGGCAGGCTCAAGACCCCCACGAAGAGCTGATGTTTTGGTTGAAGTCCAAAGACAAGCAAAGATCAGTGTTCTAGCTGAGACAGTCAGAGAGGAGGAATTCTCTCTAACCTGAGGGAGGGCCAGTCTTTTTGTTCTGTTGAAGTCTTCGGGGCGCCTGAGTGGCCCAGAGGGTTAAGCGGCTGATTCTTGATCTCGGCTCAGGTCATGATCTCACAGTTTGCGCGTTTGAGACCCACATTGGGCTCTGCGCTGATGGCGCGGAGCCTGCTTGGAATTCTGTCCCTCCCCTGCTTGCTCTCTCTCTCTCCCAAAATAAATAAAAATAAACTTAAAAAAGAAAAAGTGTTCAACCGATCGGACGAGGCTCACACACTTTGGAGAGAACATATCTGTTTTACTTGGTATACTGACTGAAATGCCAACCTCCTCTAGAAACACCTCATAGAAACACAGAGTAACGTTTGACCAGATAGCTGGGCACCTCACAGCCCGCTCAAGTTGACACATACAATTAACAACTACAAGTGGCTTAAAACAATAACTCGTTCCCACACACTTTTGGAGGCTAGAAGCCTGAAATCCAGGTTATCGGCAGGGTTGGATGCTCTTGGTGGTTTTGAGGGAGAATCTATTCCATGCCACTTCCCTTCCCTAGCTTCTGGTGGTTGCTGGCAATATCCTTGACATTTCTTGACTTATAGTGGTATCACTCCAAACGCTGCCCCTGTTGTCACATGGCGTCCTCCCATGTAAGTGTAGATTTCCCCACTCTTAGAAGGACCCCAGTCATTGGGGTAAGACCCACCCTACAACAGTGTAACCTCACCTTCACTTAATTACATCTGCAAACACCCTATTTCTAAAAAAGGTTATATCCACAGGTTCTAGACGTACTTTTTGGGGGAGAGCACAGTTCAGCCCATATCAGGAAGCAAGGTCCTCAGCTGAGGATGAGGATGGGGAAGAGATAGAAAGTGTAGTCATGTAAGACAGTGTGAAACTAAATAATTAATGAGGTGCAGAGAGAATTCTGAGCGGCCTGAAGTGCCTGCTTGAGGTTTATGGTCATGAACTTCATGTGAGACCAGCCAGCTTGGTCTCGTGGGTTTTTCTAGCCACATGCATCTCTGTGCCTGCAGCCTTGACCTGCATGGAAAGTTGGTTTTCCAAGGGAGTTTGATGAAGTGGGCGTTACAGGGGAATGACAGGAAATAGTCAGCGAGGATTGACCTGGAATACCGAGCTGGGTAAGGAAGGCGGAGGATGTGAGAGGGATGGTCGTGGGGAACGGGTGGCGGATGAAGGGACCGAGATCCCTGTCTGGTTTGAAGATGGTGAGAGTCCCAGGGATTCATAGGCGTGAGCTGAAAAAAAAAGTAATCACAGCCAGAGAGTTGGATGTTTCATATGGAGCTGTGGACAATGGCCGCTGAGAACCGAAGATTTTAAATCAGTGCCCTAAGATCACTCCACTGTTGTTCACTATTGGGAGCCTTCTGTGTTACTTTTAACTGTGGCATTCATTCTCCTTGCCCTAGGCAAATTCAGAGGGTAATTAATTTTCATAACAAAAAAGGAATCTCTTCACACCAGCGATGCTTGCTCTATTTCTTGTCTTCATCATTTAAGTGAGTAATCTCTGGTAACGTTTACAAAGGGAAATAAAGCAGAATTTCATTCCTGAGCTGTTCGATTGCAGGGCAGTGGCTCATCACTTATAAATGTAAACTGCTAAGGATATTATAATTACGAATTGGGATCTTTGATTATCAGTGGAGATGCTTTCCTTGTAAGGGTATTTGGGGATAGAGCATCAGCGTGAGTTTCTGGCTTCGCCGTCATCTTTTATTATTTATAATGTGGTAGCAAATCTGATTTCCAAAGATATTTGCTGATGGATAGCTGGATCTTGTCAGACCCTTCCCCCAAATTCTCAGCGACTTCTCATGGCCTGCAGAATACAGTAGTAGCTTTTCTGACCTGACCCATACCTGTCTTTTCCAGCATCATCTTCTGTGCTCACCTCTTTGTACCATGTACTTCAGCCAAACTACACTACCTGCTGCTTCCCAAATATAAGGGTTGCTTCTTTCAGCTGCATTTTACGTCTTCTTGTCCTTGACCTTGGGTATTAACATCCTGTTATCTTGCCTGACCTTCAAGGCCCCGATCAGAGGATTTCTTGTACGTGAGGCTTCCCTTTAGTCTTGTGACCCTCAAATATTTGCGTGAGTCAGAATCACCTGGAGGGACTGCCAGAAGGCAGATGACCGCAGATCTGGGGGTGGGGTAACAAGACAACCTGCAATTCTAGTGAGTTCCCAAGTGACGTGGATGCTGCAAGATTGGGGGCCACACTTTGAAAACTGGGCTAAGTATTTAAATCTTTTCGCTTACATTGACATTTTGGAGACCATACCCCACCCCCCCCCCAGTTCATTCTACAACACTGCAAGCATAGTATTAGTGCTAGTTATTAAGCAATAATTATTTATCTAATGCCTTTTCTATGCACACAAATTATGTAGATTGGATGGATTACCCATTTTCAATAAACTACAATATTTACAACACTTGAAATTTTATTGAACGTAATTTCATCTTGGGTGAGTCCAGAGGCACCTCCGTTGTATGCATTGCCTAAGGTGTATTATTCTAAATGTCAATCACAGTTTTATGGTACGCTAGTTTTAGGTCATTCGAACTTTTCCCAAAAGTTGATAAAGCAGATATTTAAAAAAGAAAGGAGACTTCCGATTTGGAACACATCTGCAAAGTGCATATGGATGGAATTATTCGCATTTATTAGAACTACAGGTTTATCCAGTCCTTTGGACCTGGCTCGTGTGTTAGGTGCAGATTTGGGCTTGTGCTGGGTGTGGGGGGTGGGGGCATGTCCTGTGAGGGGCTTCGTCGAGAAGGAGAGAGACAAAGTGAGTCCAGATAGATGGGGCTGTTTCTGAGCAAAGGTCCTCACGGTCAAGAAGGGTCCAGCCTCTTTTGTGGCTTTGTGCCGCTCTATCCAGGGCTAAGTCCAGGACAAACAAATGACCTGCACACAGCTGCCTTTGCTCAAATCAGCTCAGCAGACTGTGTTCTCATGCAGCCAGATAAAATCTGGCATTTGCTTTGTATCTAGTGACCTTTGCTTTTAGGAGGGTTAAAAAAAATCTGGGAATCTTGCATGATTGAGTTTTACAATCATGTTGCGTTAAAGGGAAAACGCAATTTCTAATACGTTAATAAGGACAATGGTTCACTTTTTTAAAAAGCGATGCCATCACCTGTGTATAAATGGTATAAAAATTTGAGTGTTTTTTTACTTAAAATTCCCTTTTGAGTTATTCGTCTCCCCCACCTTCTCTCTGTTTGCTGTTTCCTGCTCATCACCCCATTTTAATAGTTCGACTTTATAGCATTGAACGTGAAGCATTTTCCTAATGGGGCATAAGATCAGCAGCTTGAGGACACAGCCTTCTGCTAATGTCTTAGAAGATATGGAAGTGAATTCTCTCCGTTTCTGAAGAGCTGGTGGTGGCTGAGAGAAGCCAAGAGGGTCCCCAGTGTGCAGACCCCTTTCGGAGGTCATTTTTGAGGTCCTTTTCAAGGACCCGTCATGCTCTGGCCAGTTCCCATCCCTTTTCCTCAGTTTGTGGGAATCCCCCGAATTTGCAAACCTTCCCTGAGTGAGTAGGGTGGGGCACCTGCCTTAGGCCAGGGAGAGGCAGAATGGGGCTCAGGGGTGAAAGATTGCTAAAGGCCTCGGGAAGAGGAGGGTGGATTTTCACCCTCTCCTTCCGAACACGTGAACACTAGAGGGGAGAGTGTAGACAGATCCAGCGGTTGAAGGGATTACACACAATTTCTTTGGACAGAGTTTTCACATCTGACCTTTACAGAGAGTGTATAGCTTTGGGTTGGGGCTTTAGTCTCTATAAAGTCAGGTCGAACCCCACCCCGAACTGTCTCCACTCTTTACATGGTCCATGCCCGTGTCCTGCCCTGCGGTCCACCCTCGACTCTGGCCCGGTGCCACATACACAGCTGCACCTCTCTTTCACATCTTTTTCTGATGCCTCCGGAGCACAAGAGGTCGTAACCTCCTCTGAATTTTTAGACATCCGTAGTCCCAGGCACAGAGTTTGGCTCTATAGATTTGAAATGGAAACAGTAAAGATGAATTTCAGTTTGGGCAATTCAAAATGCTTTTGTTAATAATGAATAATATTTAATGGAATATAATTAATAAATATACACAATAAATGAACAGGATGTTTTTATCCTGTCCAATTATAGAAAATCAACCATGTGGTTTAGGGCATGATTTCAAGGAGGGCTTGAGTAAATGAGAAAGATGGATATCCAATAAAAATTAAAGATGAAAGCATAGAACTATCAACAATGAAAAAATTATTACCTGTATTTTAAAATTTTTTTTAATGTTTATATATTTTTGAGAGAGAGAGAAACAGAGCACGAGCAGGGGAGGGACAGAGAGAGACACAGAATCCAAAGCAGGCTCCAGGCTCAGAGCTGTCAGCACAGAGCCTGATGTGGGGCTCAAACCCATGAACTGTGAGATCATGACCTGAGTTGAAGTCAGACCCTTAACCAGCTGAGCCACCCAGGTGTCCCAGTATTTTTTTTTTTTTTTATTTAAGAAAACTAATTGAAGAAAATGAGCTGAAACTTTTCAAAGCCACCCTTGAATCAGGATACCTTGATGAGTCGCTGTGTTCTCTAAGTCTACACTCATGATCCAAAAATTTTCTTTCCCTATTTTTTTTAGTTTCATTGTTTCCATAATTATTTTCGAAAATATCACTTGATCATTCCTTTGCTTCTTCCATCCTTGTGGTCATTACATTCGGTCAGTTTCACATCTCGGTTATAGTATTTTTTATTTTGGCCCGACTAGTTTTTCAGTCTTTTATCTCCGTGGTACAGGGACTCCTTGGCGTCTTGTATGCTTTTCTAAAGCCCAGCTAGTCATCTTCTTATCATTGTTGTTTTTCAATTCCGGGGCAGGCATATTATTTGTATCTGTTTTGATTAGATCCTGGCCATGACCTTTTCTTGTTCTTTCTTTTGGGATCCCTCTTTATCCGGGAAATATAAATCAAAACTACAATGAGCTATCACCGCACACCTGTCAGAATGACTAAAATTAACAACACAGGAAACAGAAGATATGGGTGAGGATGTGGAGAAAGGGAAACCCTCTTGCAGTGTTGGTGGGAATGCAAACTGGTGCAGCCACTCTGGAAAACAGTTTGGAGGTTCCTCAGAAAGCTAAAAATAGAACTACCCTACAGTCCAGAAGTTTCACTACTAGATATTTAGCCAAAGGATACAAAAATACCAATTCAAAGGGATACATACACCTGATATTTAGAGTAGCATTGTCAACAATAGCCAAATTATGGAAAGACTCCAAATGTCCATAGACTGATGAACGGATAGAGAAATTGTGGTATATATGTATGTATATGTTTATATACATAAATACATACATACATATATACATACATACATATATATATATATACACACACACATACATATATACATACATACATATATATATATATACACACACACACCTACACACAATGGAATATTACTCAACCATCAAAAAGAACGAAATCTTGCCATTTGCGATGATGTAGATGGAGCTAGAGTGTATTATGCTAAGCAAAATAAGTCAGTCAGAGAAAGACAAATACCATATGGTTTCACTCATATAGGGAATTTAAGAAACAAAACAGATGAATCAGAGTGGGGGAAAAGAGAGGCAAACCATAAAACAGACTCTTAACTATAGAGAACTAACTGAGGGTTGCTGGAGGAGAGGTGGATAGGGGGATGGGCTAAATGGGTGATGGATTAAGGAGGGCACTTGTGATGAGCACTGGGTGTCATATGTAAGTGAGGAATCACTAAATTCTACCCCCGAAACCAATATTACACTATATGTTAAGTAACTGGACTTTAAATAAAATCTTGAAACAAACAAACAAAAAGTACCTTGAGATCGTGAGCGCATGGGTTTGGGCTACCAAGGACTAATGACTACCAGAGGAGTAGGACTCAAGAGGTGGGCCGTCCCGCTCAGCCACAGAGTGGCTTCCCCTCTTGGATGTTATGGTTCTGCTGTGGTCGTTATCCTGAGGATAGAAAACCCTGAGCAGGGGAATCATAGCATAGATTCACGATCACCTCAAGTACAGGAAGTTCTATGAAAAAATGTTTCTTTATTTTTGAGAGAAAGAGAGGAAGAGAACAGGGGAGGGGCAGAGAAAGAGGGAGACAGAGAATCCCAAGCAGGCTCTGCCACTCTGTCGGCACAGACCCCAATGCAGGGCTCGAACTCATGAACTGTGGGATCATGACCTGAGCCGAAATCAAGAGTCGGACGCTTTAACCTGCTGAGCCACCCAGGCGGCCTGAGGAAGTTCTACCTCCTTCCTTTAGCTTCTGATAACATAAAAGCATAGTAGTGGAAGATTTGTTAAAAAGAATTGGCTACATATTTTGATTCAGTGGCTATGTAGTTTAAAAAAGAGGGAAAAGTTAAAAAAAAAAAAAAGAGGGGCACCTGGGTGGCTCAGTCAGTTAAGCGTCCGACTTCAGCTCAGGTCATGATCTCGCGGTCTGTGAGTTCGAGCCCCACATCAGGCTCTGTGCTGATGTCTCAGAGCCTGGAGCCTGCTTCGGATTCTGTGTCTCCCTTTCTCTCTGCCACTCCCCTGCTCATGCTCTGTTTCTATGTCTCTCAAAAATAAATAAACATAAGGAAGGAAGGAAGGAAGGAAGGAAGGAAGGAAAGAAGAAAAGAGAAAGAGAGAAAGAAGAAAGAAAGGAAGGAAGGAAGAAAGGAAGAAAGAAAGGAAGGAAGGAAGGAAGAGAAAGAGGGAAAAGTAGAAACACAGGCCTGGCCTCTGACTTTGACCTTTGCATTGATGCTGGGGCTGAGATGGGCCCCCTCGAGAGAGGAGACCATTCCTGGAGAGGGACCCTGGAGAAGACCAGGAGCCCAGTTTGGGGCATTTTGACTTGGACATTTTAATATCTTTTCATGTGAATCCTTTCCTTATCAGAAGTCAAAAACAGCAGTCTTCGGAATTCCTCCATCAACAAATAGGTCACTAGTGGAGATAGGTCATTTGGTGTTTCAGAGAAATGAAAAGAATAAATGTTGAAATCACTGTAGTAAGGAAGGGAAGAAAAGTCACATGATGAAGAATTGAGAGAATGAGAAAAGCAAAAGCTAAAAACAAAACAAAACCGAAGGAAGAAAAAAATAATGCGTGTCATTGATCCTGTAGTAATGATTTGCATGACAACAATGGCCAACGAACGCTCCTTGTCGGGACCGTACTAGCTGCCCTGCCTATGTTACTCAGTTAATCCTTATGAAGCCTTATGAAGTATAAGTTCTATAACTCTCTTCCTCTGCAGATGAGCAAACTCTAGCTTGGGGAGGTTAAGGAGACTCCCAAATTCATGCATCTTCTCTTTTTCGTGATAGGGTTGAAAAAACATTAATGGCAACAGATGGCGTAGAAGATGAAGACACCCATCAGGCATTGCTGAAGTTAGGCGTGGCTAATCTGTATGTTATAGGAAAAGATCGCATGCTATTAAGTATCATGAGCACTATCCGTGTCCACTAGAGTTCTTGAAACTCGCTGGGATCCAGGCTTTTGAATTTTGGGGCCTGGTTACCTAATAGAAACAACATATATTGCATGCTGTGTTGGGAATGTGTGCTGAATCCAGGAACTCAAAATCATATGCCCCCGGGGCCAAGTCTCCTCGCTGTGTGACTGTGAGTTGAGACAAGGCAGGGAAGCTCTGAGCCAAATGGAACCAATTAATGTACACTTGGACGTAGACCTGAGGTTGTTTACCGAGCCCACTCGTTGGTGGAAAGTCAAGTTTCTTTATCCTTCTTGTTTGTAATTTAATTTGCTAATTCTCTTTGAGGAGAAAAAAAAAGAAAGGGTTGTAGGAACTTTGGCCGAAACTGCAAAAATTCAGATGTTTATGAGCATGTTGAATGCAACTAGGAAATATAAAGTTGTTCTAAATTTACACGCTAAATATGCACCTGTTTTGAATTTGTAGCTTTGATAGATGTCACTTTTTGGAATAAGCACAGGGATCCTGTGTCGTACTTGAGGTAGATAATAGAAGGTGGCAGGCATGGGGAGAGTGAAATCCATCTTAAGCAATTGCAGAAAGTCCAGTTTGGCATCAGTAGAAGAGTTTATGGGAGAAACGGCACCCAGCTTTCCCAAACTTACCTTTGTGGCTCCAAACATAGCGACGTCCATCTGGATCTGTTTCCTGAGAGAGGAAATGAACGAAATGTCTGTCTTACGTGTCATGCAATTGTAATATCACAGTTATTCATGTTAGTACTGTAAAAATGTCTTTTCAAGTAACTCTGAATCATCATATTGGGTGTTTAGGTCAAATTTGGCTGAAGGTGCTAAGTGGAAGCAGTGATGAGAAATGGTCATATTTGTTTTCACGCAAAAGAAAATTCGTTTGAAACCAGTGGCCCTCAGAGAGGGATGGGTGTGGCATGGGGGTGAGATTATAGTAGAATCACTTACTTCACTCCTTTCCCTTGTCCTTCATTATGTTGTCCTGCAGGAGGCAGGTGGGAACAATTTGCCCGCCATATGCATTCGAAAATACTTTCCACTTGATTCTGTCCTCAATTACTCTTTAGGGCTGGCTGGTTCTTTTTTCCTTTGGTATTTGGAAGTATTTATTAAGTGTCTTCTCGTTTCTTAGAAATACAGTAATGTTGTTCAGAGAGAGTTCTCATAGTTTTTTATTGACAAGCTAATTGACTGATAAACAAGAACAGCTTAAAATAAAAAAAACTATATTTGACAAGGAAAGTATGGCTTGTGACACCATTAACGAATCACTCACTCAAAAACTCTTTGTTCACCCAATGTTTGCTTGAACTTCTTTGTATGCAACTCCGCAGTGAGTAAAGCCTGGTTAAGACCGTGGTGTGGTTGAATTTGTAATGACTTTGCTGTGAGATTTGGGAGCTTTAAACAACGTCTATAAGCATGACGTTGTGGTTCTTTATTGCCGTGTAAGAAATCACCTCAAACGTTAGCTGTAGAAAACAGTCACAGTCATTTAGTTTGTTCACAAATCTGCCACTTGGTCAGGATTCTGTGGGGTCAGCTGAGATAGCTCAACTGAGGCTACGGAAGCCACTTCTAGATGGCTGATACATATGGCTGGCAAGTTGGTGCTGGTTGTCAGCCAGCAGCTGAGGCGATTGTCCTGTTCTCCACGTGCACCTCTCCTTGGGGGCCGTGTGAGCTTCCTCACAGCATAGCAGCTGGATTCCAAGATTTAGTCTTGTCAGAACAACAGCTAGAAGGTGCCAGTCTTTTAAAGGCTACTACAAGGGATGTAGACCTCACCTCTTGAGGCGGGGAGTGTCCGAGAATTTGCAGCCATCTTTAATTTACCACAGACCAAATTAGACCATTTACCTTTGCCTCTAGAAGCTGTTCACTTTCATATCTTTTGACATCTCTCAAGGTATTTCTTTACCTGTGTTGTCTGCCTCCCCCTCCCCCACCTTTTCTCATATATTTTCAGAGGAGGCAAAAATTGGTTCTTGGAAAGAGGGGAGTCTTAGATATTACAGTGGGAATATCTATACCACAGAACATAAACAGATACACAGTGTATCTGTGGTATTAAAATTTCATGGGGGTGGGGGAGGCAATTAGGAAAAAAAAAAGTCTGAAAAACATCCTTAGGGGGAGAGATAATGTAAAAAACTTTGAGAAACACAGGTTTACTTCCAGCCAGGATGTGTTATCTTCTCTTCCATAAAATCAAGCCCAAACCAATCCCAGCAAAGTTAATTGTTCTCTTTTTATACAGTTAGAGGCATTTTATTTGTATGTCTGCAGTGTATTTAACTGACTGTGTGATGCATCTTTTTCTCATACCTGACTGTGAGCTTCTTAGATACATACTATCATGTGCCTGTAGTATGCCCGTAATCGATATTTAGTGAATTGAATGAAAATGGACTAAGGGGAATTAGGTTTAATCTTGGTTTGGGTTCTTCCAGGTAGAGACTCTGAGGTGAGGATTTAAGTGCCAGGTAGTGGCCCTTTGGAAAGTGAAGGAAACACTGGTGGGGGGCAGGGAAGGGGAGGAAGCCGATGAAGGAAATATTATCATGCCAGCTACCATATGTGACCAGCACTCGATATTGTGGGGAAATTCTCAGAAATGTAAAAAGCCAGAAACAAAACTAAACCCAAACAAAAAAGCATCACAAGGCAGAGTTAAACCACCCTGGGGCTGGGAAGCTGGTGTCTTTATACTCTGACACTCCATCATTTGCTGATTGGAGACTCCCGGGGGTATCGATCCGTGGCTTTGGGGGAAAGAAACCCAAGCAGAGAGAAGTAGGTGGTGACTTCCACTGATGAAGGAAGTCAGAAGAGGGAAAGTCTGAGGGCAAAGGGCAAAGCACCTACAGCATAAGCTGTGGGCTTCCTTAGCACTTACTGACCAAACTAGTCAGAAGAGAGGCGAGGAATGGTTTTTGTTTGAAATGGGGAACTCTTAACTTTCTCCTTGGCAGTTTCCTTGGTTGAAGTTCCACCCCATGAAGACAGGAAGCATGCTTGTCTTCTTCAATACAGTGTACTCAGCAGAGTCCCCGACTCAGTAAATAGGAGGATTAATGAATAAATGGCTGAATAAACCAGCACCAGGATTTAGGAGATGTGTTCTTTATTATCTTCCAATTCAAAGGAGGTCAGAGCAGGTAAGACCCAAGCTGGTAATGAAAGCCGACACGTGTCAGGTGGGATTTGCCTTCAAGAACACTTACAAAACCCACAGACTGACTGCAGCGTAGATCCGTTCCTGGGGGTGGCCTGGGCTGCTTGTGGAACCATTGGCATTTCTGTGACCACGCAGCCGAGGTCAGATTACGAAGCCGAGGTCAGATTCAGGTCCCCTGAACCCGGACAGGCCCAGCCCAGGTCTTGCCCACAAGACTCAGGTCTTGTCCTGAGAACGTTAACATTATCTTGGGTTCGGGTGCAGTGAAAACAAACACTGACTGTCCAGTGAAATGGCTGTGCTCGGATGAGCTCGTGATCTTGGAGAAGCCACATGGTGTGTACCTTTCCATTTTGTCATGAGCTGAATGATGCACCCACTCCCCTGTCCCCAAAAGAGATGGTGACGTCCTAACCCCCAGTGCTTCAGAATGTGACCTTATTTAGAAAGAGTCTTTGCAGAGGTAGTCAAGTTACAATGAGGTCATTGGCAGGGGGTCTAATCTAACATGGTGTCCTTGGAAATTTGGACTCAGAAACAGACACACGCAGAGGGAAGATGATGTGAAGGTACAGAGAGAAGACAGCCACGTGCCTGAGGTGGGACGCGTACAAGCCACGGAATGCCACAGAGCGCTACGGGGTCCCATCGGGACTCGAAGGTAGAAGAGGCAAGGAAGGCCTTTACTCTCGAGCCGTCAGAGAGCACGGCCCTGCCGGCCCCTTGGTTGTGGACTTCTAGATCTCAGACCGATTAGCCAGCACGCTTCTGTTCTTCCAAGTCCCCAGGTTTTGGCACTTGGTTATGGCAGCTCTGAGGGAAGCAGGACTCTTTCTTGTCTCTTCCTTTTCTCTTTTTTTGACAAAGATTTCTCCAAATGGCTGTTCCCTGCCTCTCTTTCTTCTTCCTACTCTTTGCTCGCTTTCCTATGTATGCTACACTGAACAATCGTTCACGTTTGCCTGCGGGTGCCCTGGGTTTACGAAGGATATTCCATTCTGAAGCCATTTGGGGGATCAGAGAGAGGCTCTTCAGATGTTGGGCCCTTTTGGCTGTTAGTCAAAGGGGGGTCACTTTCGTCATTGAAATGGTTTGCCAGCTAGCCAGGGTTGGGTCGGAATGAGCCTTTTCTGATGTCGTAGTGTGGTGAGGCGGGCCTGGGAGATGTCTTACATGTTACTCCTTGTGGGGCCGCAGGCACAGGGCCCCTCCTTTCCGAGGGAAGTTAATGGCTTTGTATGATTTCAGGGGACTCGAGTGGGGCCATTGGCCATGGTTCTTGTGGCTGAGAGTTGTCAGCTTCCTGCTAGTGAGGTTGGATGTTTGTCTAGTTGTAGACAGAGACCATGGCCCTGCTGGCTGGCCATCCAGTCGTGGACCCGGATCAGAGCTCATTGCCAAGGTGATTTTCAGAGCGGAGCCATCTGGCCGGATGGTAGCGGGCAGTGGTACGGAATCAAGGAATAGAAGGCGACGATGAGCTAAGATGAGAACCGTGTGACTCAGGCATGTGTTTAGTTTGAAGAAATAATGTTGTTTTTTGTCACTTAATGATTCGTTTATGCTTTAAGCATTTATTTAGTAGCTACTCTGTGTCAAACACTTAGCTAGGGACGAGGGATACAAAGAGACAACAAGTAAACAGTAATTCAGGTACTAAGTGTGGCATGAAAATCCTGATTAGGCAGAAAGCTGGCAGAAAGGTTAGTTCCTTGCTAGGAGGTAGGAAGTTTCAGGAAAGCCTGGATGTGATCATAATTGGGAGGCACGCCCACAGAACAGAAGAGTTGTTGTCTCCCTTGATACGGGCAACTTCGTACGTTTCTAGGAAACAACTTTTCTGAAGATAGCATGTGTAGCAAATGAATTCTCCGCCCTCTGTGGATGCCTACAGCACAGTGCTCTCCACTGAGCCCTGAGCAAAGCGAACTCTGGCTTGCCCGGGCTCTGGCGTGGTACCGTCCATACCACGTGAAGCCCGGGGACAAAATTATTTTTAGTTTCTTTCCAACCCGCCAAGATAACGTTCAATCCTGCATCAGCCGAAATCTAGTCCTGCCGAGGAATTTTGTCTAGTGAAAATGAAGGGAAAATAAAACGAAATGAGTGTAGATGTAAATATGAGTTCATGACATGTGTCTACGGTGTCCTGGTGAGCGGGGTATTCACTGACACCATAAAGCAAGCACTTCAAATTGGAACATAACAGTGTCGCTGGGGCTGTGCTCAGGGACCGAATGAAGTCCCTTGGGGAAATAGGAGAGGCCTGTCTGTGGAGTCTTAAACTCATAACATTTGGTTTGGTTTCCTGATCGTACATTGTTCCTTTTTGTTCTCTTAAAAGCATGTTGGTGCTGTTTTGTTTTTATTCTCTGCTGGGTGCCCTCATTGATTGCTTTGGAGGAAGACTAGTACTGGGGGTGGTTCTGGCTGCGCACCTGCTTTTTAGAGGCTGCCTTGTGCTTCCCCCACGCACGTGTGTGCCTCAGAGAGGGACGTGGGTAGACATGCACTCGGTGTATGCCTCATCTACGATTTGATTGCCCATAACTTACACGAAACTTTCCAGACAATTAATAGCGGTTGGCATTTTGCATGGAAGGAAACACAAATTAGCAAAAGGAAAGAGAGCGAAGGAAAGAAGAGAAAAAAAAAAACTACATGCAATGCAAGAACCTGGAAGTGGCGGCTATGAATACTTTTGTATATGTGCTTCCAGATACTTTTAAAGTGATCGTCTAGAGGAAAATGGCAGAAAATAGGGAAAAGAGGAAAGACAAGGTGTGTGTGTGTGTGTGTGTGTGTGTGTGTGTGTGTCCATGTGCCGGTTACTCCTCTAGATATCTAATGTACATCATGGGGGGAAGTGTTGCGGGATACATTAGCGAATCGGAACCTTGACATCAGAGTACTTGACAGTGAATCCGCCATGTTTTTTTCAGAATGTTATCGGAAGGTAAGTGAGACAATCCTGTCAAGTGCCTTTGGCACTCGATGCCAGGTTGGCTCTCTCTCTCTTTCTCACACACACGCATTTATATCAATTATTGGCCCTATTTTATGATGGCTCATATATTTAGACTCCCGACCGAACCTAAGATTTTGTGATTCTCAAACCTGTCATTTCAATTCCATGCCTTATGCTATTGATTACAAAATTAAGTCTGTCGTGCAGTTTTAAAAGACGATACAGCAGCAAGCTTCTCAGCTCTAGACGGGTGTGGAGGTGATTCGGGACGGCACGCTGGGCGAGGACCGAGCCAGTCGTGACGTGGCTGGGCTTCTGGGCCTCGCCGTCTTTGAAGTCTGTAGCTCAGGGACACTTTGGACAAGTTCCTTCCCTTTTCTGGGCTTCAGTTGCTTCCTCTGTGACATGAGGGAGTTGGTCTAGGTTGTCCGGAAGGTTGCTCCTGTTCTTAATATTCTGCCTTTCTGGGTAGTAATTTCTACGACAGAGAGTTTCAGAGTTTGCGTTTCACGTTTGTCCGTGAGGGAGTGTGAGGCAAAAATATAAGAGGAGGGAGAGAAGGGAATCGGAGAAGGGAGCGAGGAAGCTGAGAGCAGTCACAACCAGAGAGCAGTCAGCATCCGTGGAGACATAAATATCTGAGCTGGAAAGAAACAAGATTTGGGGGAAAGGACCTTTGGAAATTATGGATAATGCTAATATGTACATCATAACATTTTATGTGATCTTCCAAATACCAGGCATCCTTTAGTGCACTTAGCTTTGGTCGATTAAAATATAAATTTGAGGGGCACCTGGGTGGCTCAGTCGGTTGAGCGGCCGACTTCGGCTCAGGTCATGATCTCACGGTCTGTGAGTTCCAGCCCGCATCGGGCTCTGTGCTGACAGCTCAGAGCCTGGAGCCTGCTTCGGATTGTGTCTCCCTCTCTCTCTGCCCCTCCCCTGCTCACGCTCTGTCTCCGTGTCTCTCAAAAATAAATAAATGTTAAAAATAAATAAATAAATAAATAAATAAATAAATAAATAAATAAATTTGACTCTGGCTTCTGCCTACGATAAAGACAGTTACAGTAGCATCACTTCCCATCCTATCAACAAGAAAAAATTCCAGATTATTTACAGAATCAAACCTTCCCTTGAGCCCATCAAAGAGCCAGGGTCATGGTCCACCCAACTGGCCTAAAAGATAGAGGAAACAAGCCCTCCAAGAAAAGAGACCACGTCTGAGTTATGGGTCACTTCGAATGGAGAATGGAGGACGATGGCTTGTAAGGCAAGAGGGTAGGAAAAATTCAGCTAACATGATTAACAAAAGTTTAAAGGTCGATTGTGGGCTAGCATCAGAGCCAAGAGCCTGTGGTTACTCTTTACCCAAGGGGGATTCACATTTACTTATAGACCTTTCTAGATAGACTACCAGGAAGACTCAGGAGAATGATTGACAGCCAGACCGGAGGCGGGAGCAAGTCTCCGTTGATGCTATAGGCCTGGGGGAGGGGTGTGGCTGCCATGCACACGGCCAGGCACCTGGACTCTTCTTCTAAGGTACACGAGACTGCACAGCTTGGGGAGGGGGACCCATCCCGCGCTCTAAGGGCATAGGTGAAGACCCCTTGTAACTCGTGGAGAGGAAGAGAAAAAAAATTTTCTGCGTTTGGAGGAAAGGCAGAGAAGGGCCCTGGATCGGTCTCTTTACAGTGGGGATAGGAGGGCAAAGACAAGATCACTGAGAAAGCCTGACTCCCGATCGTAGGATCCAGGACCTTCTTGAGACCGAGGTAGAACAGGAAGGAAGAACCCTTCCCTGTCTTTCCCCAATACATTCCCAGGAAGAAAGCACCTGGTATCAAGCAACTGCAGTTAGCCTCTGTGGGCAGGGAAGGAATGAGGAGGGAGATGCTCTCTGCATCCCAGGCCCAGGCGTACAGAGACGGCTGCAGGCTGGGGACGGAGCGGGGATGTTGAGAGGCACCTCCCAGCAAAGCAGACCCCTTTCTAAAGACAAGGTAATTCTAGAGGAATGGAAATCTGTGGCGTGGTGATAAAACCCGAAGCCGGACCGATTCCAGGGGAGATTGACTTGGCACGCCACCCGAAATGCCCGAGCAGAAGGGATGTGATCAGTTTCAGGTCTAAAAGCTGTGGCCCTCCGACATTCCCGTGTAGGACGCCCAGAACTCAATTGGAAAATAGGAGACGCACTAAAAGTCAGGAGAAAAACAATCCGTTGTGAGGAGACAAAGCCATGAACAGAACCAGGCTCACAGATGACTCCAATATGGAATTTAAAATGACTGATGAATATTTAAAGACTCCAGTGGGGGGAAAAAGTGGAGAACAAGCATGAACATATGGGGAGTTTCAGCAAAGAGAGAATCAAATGGAAGTGCTAAGGAAAACAAGAATAGGAAGAAAAACAACAACAGAATCACAGAGCTGAAGACTACCTTTGATGAGCTCATCCGAAGACTCCGCAGAGACAAGGGAAGAATGAACAAACTCGGATAAGGCTTTTTCAGTTGCAGTGATTATTGGTTTTCTGCGTTATAGTTCATTGATTTCTCCTCGGATCTTTATTATTTGGTATTTTCTGCTTGGGGTTTCATTTACTCTATTTATTCTTCCTTTTTTTTTTTTTTTTAAGGTTGAAGCTGAGTTTATTGAATAGAGAATTTTCTTCTTTAGTAATGGTGGCATTTTGTGCTATAAAATTCGCCTTATGTATGTTTTAGTGGCATCTCAGAATTTTTGAGATGTTTTCATTTCCATTCAGTTGAAAGTACTTTCCGTGTTGCCTTTTGACGTATTCATTGATTTACGGGCTATTTGGAATTGTGTAAGTTTCCATGTATTTGAAAATACCAAATTTTACAGAGATTTTTCTGTTGATTTTTCTTAGTGGAATCTGATTCCTAAATTTACCGAGGTGTTTTTTTTTTTTTTTTAATTTTTTATGGCCCAGAATTTGGTCTGTTTTGGTAAGTGTTTTCTGTACCCTTGAATTCTGTTGTTTTTGGGTGGAGAGGTCTAGAACTGTCAATCATGTCACTGTAAGGGCAAAACGGGACTGATTCCATTTGCTTAAGGGCAAACTGGGACTGACTCCATTGTGTTTCCTGTCTTCCACCCTGAGTCCCCAGTGCCTGCTCAAAACCTGCAACTTCCCGGTTCCAAAAGAACCACGCCCAGTGACCTATGGAACAGGACCCTTGACCCTTCCTCAGCCAATTGGCTAGGGTCACGGCCATCATCCCTCCCACTGCCCCTAGACCCCTTTAAAACTATTGTGATTTTGAAACGGGCCCTCTCTCTCGACCCACCGCTGCGTCGGTGCGGTAGGAGATTGAGCTCGAGCTAGCTCAATTAAAGGCTCTTTGTTCTTACATCGGACTCGGCTCCCTGGTGGTTCTTGGGGTCCCCGAGTTCTGGGCATAACATCACGTTGGTGGCGGTGTTATTCAAACTTTATAGATCCTTGCTGCTTTTCTGTCTCTGGAGTCTACCCATTTTGGAGACAGTGGGATCAAAATCTCTGACTGTATTTGTAGTTTTTGTTGATTCTTTGTGGCCTATCAGTTGTATTTGCTTCTTCGTATTTTGAGTGAATTTCTTGTCGGCCACATAGAATCAGGCCGTTTTCGTCAAGGCTCACTATACCTGCCTTCTTTTTTATCAGGGGTGTCAATTTTCTAGATTTGAAATCTCTCGTCTTATG
Organism: Paguma larvata; assembly: GCA_030068075.1. Classification (NCBI taxonomy): domain Eukaryota; kingdom Metazoa; phylum Chordata; class Mammalia; order Carnivora; family Viverridae; genus Paguma; species Paguma larvata. Next base: position 9,866,853 of record CM057825.1, read on the forward strand.
ATTTATTTTCTCTTCGTCTCATCTGGGTTTTTTGTTGTGGTTAACTTTGTCCTCTCTTTCCGCCTCCTTTTTTATGATTCGGTTTTATCTTTGCTGTTAGTGCCCGTAACTCTTTGGTTTGTTAGTTTAGTCGTTGCTTTACGGTGTCTAGTATACCTTTACCTTATCACCTCCAGATGATGTTAAACCATGTCACAGAAACCGACAGATGCGTACAGTAGCATACTTCCGCTTCGCCCTTTCTGACCTCCGTGCTTGTGGGCATGCGCCGAACTCTTCCTTCTCCCCGCGAGCTCTTCGTAAGCCTTGGGGGCTCTCTGCGGGCTTTCTGCATGCTCTGTGGGCATGGAGTTATTTCGGTGCCTCTCCCACACAATCTCTGGAGAGAATCTGTGATGTTCAAAAGAAATGCTTCCATAATTAAAACTGCATGAATAAATATGGGTGTGCGAACATGAGTATTCTCAGTGAGTTTAATCATAGCTATCACTTTTAACAGATACAGACAACCTTTTAGATTTAGGCGTGTCTGGAGGTCTGCCTTTCAAATTAAGTTGGAACTTTCTTCAATAAGGCAGTTACTGGGGACACTTTGCCGCAAGAAGGCGAGAGCCGGATTGCTGTAGGTCTTTCTTTGCGTTACGAAAATTAATCCTTGAGTGACAGGATGCGATTCTGCATAGGCTTGCTAGATTCGGGGGAGATTATCCAACCCGGTTTTACTTTGAAAAAAAAGCACAAAAGTGAAACACAAAATCTTTCGCATTTAAATGAAAATCGAAGTTAAGTAAAATTTTCTTTTATTCATTCGTCTGTTTCCTCTTAATCGTATAACCAATCATTTGCTGTTTACTTAACAGGAAAATAGTCTTCTTGCTTTTTGGTTTTTTTAAACATATATTTAAAAGCAGAATTACGAGAGTTTACATTAAATATGATAAGTGAGATCTTGTTGAAGGGCAAATTGGAGGATTGCAATGGCTCCTTTTCCAACATTTGGGACTTGAGTGTACTTTTTTAAAAAATGAGTAGTATAAAATGTAAGGGAACAGCAAGGAAGTTTAATTAATTCTTACGTATCCCCCAAGTCATAAACTGAAGTGTGGTTATGAGTAGAATGTAAAAGGGCTACTGAGTTTTGCACGTGGGCACAAATTAACATTTGTTTGGGGTACTCGAGTTTCCCATTTATTTGATTCGCCCCCTTGTTCCTTGTGGTTCTCTTCAGGAGGACATTTGCAATATTTCTGAAGGTTGATTAGGGCCTTACTGAATCAGTCCTTTGCAAGTTAAAATGACCATTTTTTGCCAGCCTTCACAATGCAAGGATGAACCAGGGATTAAAACCTAAATGCCTTTTCTTTAATTTGAGCGAGGACAGTGTTCCCGTTATCTCAGAAAAAGAGGAAGCAGGATTTGCCTTCAAAAGATGCTTTATATTTTGGATACAGAGTCAATACAAAGGTGAGCTACACCCGATTTGAATTGGTAAAATATGTAAATACTTGCCGGCTAAACTGTCAGAGATTAATGTCTGAATAGGACTAGGAAGCACCAACTGTAAAATTATACAGGGCATGGCGATTACCCCTTCCGCATAATGGGGCTTGATTTAGAGGCTCTATTTTAGGATCGCACATAAAGCACCAAGTGCAGAAAGCCGAGCTTTGTCTAATTTGTCCGGGGCAGTGCCCTAATTTTCTACAACCCTGTTCGGTTCCCTTCTTGAAGAACGAATAACACATTTTCTTTCTTTTCTTTATGGAACTCTGTGCATCTTTCATTTGGGAGCAATGGCTTTTCCAGGCTCCTCTCTTCGATTCCTCTTTTGTTGCCTTTTTTCTAATGCTCCTGGATTGTGTTAAGGGTCTGTATTGCATGTGTCTATCCGTGCAGAGAATAAACAATGCCATTTTGGACAGGGCATAACATAGCCCTTTAGATATGACAGCTGAGAACACTGAGGCCCAGGAAGTCTCAGGCCATGCACTTCCGATAGAGCTGTCTTTACCACCCACGAGAGAGCTGGCCGCCTGAAATGGGGTCATTGCAGGTATACTCTTTGGCTCTCTCTCTTAAGACTTGCAATTCATCTCATTTCAGCCATAGCTCCCAGGACTTTATTGTAGACATGAAGAAGCTGAGGACTGTAATACCGCCTTTAAATTATTATTGGGGCTTTATCATTAAGGCTCGGCCTGTTCAAATAGCAAAGTGCAAGATCCACTATCTTTCCTTAAAAGATACGTTGCCATTCTCTTCTGTAGTTTAACATTTATGAAGTCCCTTTAACATTTTGTGAATGGCTCCATATCATGGTCTCAGATGATTTTCTTCACTAGAAAGTAATTTGTATTGGTGCAACTCTTTTCGTTGCAAAGAACAGACACCTCACGCAAGCTCACTTGAGCGTAGAAGAGAAGGTATTGGTTCACATTCTCAGTAAGTCCATGAAGGGATCTGAGTCAGATGAGCCGGACCCAGGGCTAGGCAAGGCCAAGTCTGTGACTCTCCATATCTCATCCCTCTTTGTCTCTGTGTGGTCTTATTCTCGGGCTGACCTCCATGGGTAAGGAGGTCTAGCAACCTTGTAAGTCAGTCGGTCTCCTGGAAGAGTATGTTCCGCCAATCTTGAGTTTTCTCCAAACCAGCGCCTTTGGCCAGGGACACACAGTACTCAGGCTCTCCGTCTGTGTCACGTATTCTTTCCCAGGGGCAGGGGGCAGGGCCAGCTACACTCCACAGAGCAGCTGTAGCAGTGGAGACATTTCCCTAGAGGGGGGCAGAGGCGTGTTCTTAGCAGAAACAGCTATACAATCACACTTCTACCGTTCGTTCCTAGATTTTCAAGAGCAACTCAGTTACGTTCATTTTCTATAAAAAGATGTGTTATTGTAGACTCAGTGACTCATCAGATAATTCGCATTGTATTTCCCTCTTTACCCTCCTCCTTTCATTGTGGGCAAAAAGGACAAAGCCATTAAAGAAAAAAAAATACATTTTTTTTTTAAAAAAAGGAATCATTTTCTCTATTTCACATTCAGACACTGCCTTAGCCCTTCTCTGTCTGCAGCTAGTCGGATGAACTCCTCTCTCTGCAGCTAGTCCGATGAACTCACACCGATTTGCAGTTGTCGTTGGATTGAACAGTCTCCAACTATCTGTGAGAAACCCTTTCAAGCAGAGACTAACATTTTATGTCTGTTCCAGCCGTGCCTGCCTGCTACAGTGTCGGTTGAGCGTAGGTATTCAGGGACAGTGTTCACAGCGGATCGGTGAGCTGGAGACTCCAAGGCTTCGAAGAGATCAGTAGTTCAGGTTACGCAGCACACGTTGAGGTTGGCTTTTGAACTCCGTTATTTTCCCGTCCCCAGTTTAGAGTTTTAAAAATGTTGATTCTTTCTCTTACTTGCCTCTCTGGCTGCCTGTATCTGGTCTTCAGCTTCCAGTCTCTCTCTGTGCTCCACGGCTAAACCGGTAGCCATGACATTTGGTCCCACAGTGGGGACGGGCAGACCATCTCCGAGATTCTGGGCAGTGTGGTTGTCCAGCCCTCGTGGGAATAGAGTCACCTCCGGTGCCATCTTTAGGAACTTACTCTGCAGCAAAAGTCAGGCTGAGGTGAGCTGTGGTTTCATGTACTTCTCATAGAGCTCCCAGCAAGATGGCGGCTGAGGACAGTGTCATTACCTCCTCCTCTGAGCCACTCTCCTCTTTATCCTCTTTATCATACGGCCTCAGTAGCTGCCTCACAAAGGGAGCCAACTTTTCTTCTCACTGTCAGGTGTCTGTGGTGCTCCTGCCAGACCTCCTTGTTACCCTAGATATTGGGCGGAATCAGTTAAGAACACAGAAACTTCCAGATTAATTTGAAAACTTGCCCAAGTGTTTTTTCTTTTTGTTTATTTATTTTGAGAAAGAGAAAGCGTGCATGCCAGTGGGTAAGGGGCAGAGGGAGAGAGGGAGGGAGAGAGAATCCCAAGCAGGCCCCATGCTGTCAGTGCAGAGCCCGATTCGGGGCTCGAACTCCCGAACTGTGAGATCATGACCTGAGGGGAAATCAAGAGTCGGATGCTTAACCGACTGAGCCACCCAGGTGCCCCTGCCCTTATGTTTAAAAAAAAAAACGAATCAGTATTCACCGAGAATTATGAGGGCAAATCGCTCTCCCATTTGAAGAAGTATCAGGGCTGGCAGCCTTGTATCCTGAAAGGTGGTTGTATTCCTCAAGGCTAAGTCAGAGAGAGAGCTAGTAGGAGAAACGCCTCAAGACTCATTCACGGAACCGGCTTATGCGGCTGGGGAGGCTGGCGAGGCAAGGCTGAGAGCCTTGTGGCAGGTCGTCAGGAAGGGTAGGCCAGAACTCTTGGGCATGGATTGATGCTCCCGTCCACAGCTAGAGATTCTGCCTTCTCAGGGAAGCCTCACCTCAGCCGTTAAGTTCTTTCAGTTGATTAAATCAAGCCCACCCAGATTATCCGGGACAGGTCAGCAATTCAAATGACTATGGACTTCAGTCGTACCTACAAAATACCTTCACGGCAACACCTGGATTAGTGTTTGCTCAAATAACAGCAAAGTAGCCTAGGCAAGTTGATACATAAAAATGATCATCAGTGTGGCCAGCGGCCAGTCTGGAGTTCTAGTACATTCTGTGTGGACCTGTGAAACTGCTTTAGGCTCTTGGGATACTTCATTGAATAAAATAGTCTCTGCTTTTATTGCATGTATATTCTAATGGAAGAGGACAGAAAATAAGATAAAGAAAATACATAATTTTGTAGTGGTGATAAGCAGCGATGAGAATAATAAAGCAGAGGAAGGGGATAGACGGTGATGAGTATGTGTGTGTGGAGTTGGTTACCTCATCTGTGAGGCCCAGGGCAAAATGAAAATGCAGTGTCCTGCATTGAGAAAGCAGAGAAAAGTGCCACTAAAGGTATTGAGACATCAAACATTTTACTTTCTTCCATGAGTCTGTCTCAGCCATAATTATGGTGTTTCTTTCTGTTTGTTTGGTTGGTCGCTTTTGTTGTTTCATGCCGTTCTGAGCAAAGAAAGAGTCAACATTTTGATTATTACGAATCTATCATTCATCATTATATTGTGCAGTGCCCATTTTAAATACAAGTGTGGGAGTGGAATCGCTGAAATGACACAGTTGGTACTTATTTATCTATTGATTGAGAGAGAGTGTGCACCCATGAGTGGGAGAGGGGTGAGGTGAAGGGGAAGAGAGAGAGAGAGAGAGAGAGAGAGAGAGAGAGAGAGAGAGAGAGAGAGAGAATCTTAAGCAGGCTCCACGTTCATTGCAGAGCCCAGCATGGGGCTCAATCCCAAGACCTTGGGATCATGACCTGAGCTGAAATCAAGAGTCAGACACTCAAATGGCTGAGCCACCCAGTGCCCTTATTTCATTTCTTTTTATTAATTAATTAACTAGTTAATTTGTTTTGAGAGGGAGAAAGTGTACACACACGAGTGGGGGAAGGGCAGAGAGAGAGAATCCCAAGCAGGCTCCGGGCTGACAGCACAGAGCCCAACGTGGGACTCCATCCCACAAACCTCGAGATCATGACCTGAGCTGAAATCAAGAGTCGGTTGCTTACCCAACTGAGCCACCCAGGCGCCCCTGTTTCATTCCTAAAAATGCACATTCTCCTGACACTTTACTTTTGGTTTGCCGATTAGGGAGGAGGCTCCCAAGGGAGGAGGAGCTGTGTCTGCCCTCGCTGTCCCTTTCCTTCTCTGTTGTCATTTTCAGCGTCATTTTCAGTTGCCTATTACAGGAAGGTCCTACGAATAAAAGGGATATGCTAGAGTTCCTTGATCATTCATGTTTGTTAAAATGCAACTGACTTCTTTCTGCATTTGAAGCGAATTCTCCTCCCAAAGCCTGGCCCCCTGGGGCTGCCAGTGCCCTGCTTACTGAGCCGTAGACTTAACACGGTTGCCTTGCGCCCACTTGGCACCCTGTTGAATTCCTAGGCTTCGGGGGATGCACATATTGTGTGTATGCCCTCCACTCACGCGTGTACTCTGCTGTCTCGTTGGACTCAGCTTACAAAACACAAGCTCAAAGATAAATTTATGAAGGATTTCAAGATCATGACATTAACCCAAGGGCATTAAACCAAGCATAGAGTTCTAAGCATGGGAATCCTATTGTAATGGTGCGCAAAGCCGTGCACGCACATGCTATTTTAGATAATGTTCATCAAGGACTGTCTCATAAGGTGACATTTGATCAAGGTCCTCAAGAAGTCATGGAAGCAAGGGCTGCCGATACTAGAGCAGGAGGAGCCCGTTCAGAGATTCCAAGGCACACGTGTCTTTGCCTTATCCTCAGAAGAATAAAGAGGCCACTGTGACTGGATCCAAGTGAGAGGGAGGGTGGAGAGTGGGAGATGAGGCGAGAGATGCAGAGGTCCCTGAATTGTGCATGGGTTTCAAGGCCAAGGCAAGGACTTAGGATATTTCTATGAGAAGAAGGGAAGGCTTGAGAGAGTCTTACCAGAGAGACGGCATGCTGCGATTTGAATTTAGAAGGCTCCCTCTGGCTGTGCTGTGGTAAGAATCTGCATTGGGGCAAGATTGGGAGTGGTAGGACCAGCTGCTATGGTAGACCAAACAATGATGGGGCCTGGAGTGGGTGTAGAGAGAGCAGTGGTTAAATGTAGCTGGATTCTGGTTATATTTCCAGCCGGTGCCAACAGGAGCTGCATATAGAATAGATATTTACCTAGACTCCAGAAGATAGGATGGTCTGTTGAGAAGCAGTGACTTTGCTGAAGTTCTGCAGCCAGTGCATGGCAGACCTGGGGAAGGCAGAGAGCAGGATTCTTGTGTTCTTTTTCATTGGTTCTTCTCCTTTTTCATTAGCTCTAGACTGTCCCCCCAAATAGCTCTGATCATATTCTTTTCTGAACATCTTCACTTACTTGGCTGAAATCAGCAGGCGTTAAATCTCTAGGATCCTATCTCTACATAGCGCCTTGGAAGACCTTCCCAGAGCAAGGTGTTGGGTGATTCTACTGCTATCCCGTGTTCCCTGGGTCTCTGTGTGGGGGTCGGCTGTCTCCCACGCTCTCAACTTAGTGATGTCCTGACAGTTTTCCCCCTTCATTTTACTAAGTCCCTGTTGACCTTCTCTAGTAAAACAGAGTTAATAACGTAAAGATTTTGCTACTGGGTTTGATGTATAGTCGCACCACGTACCGTTCCAAAAAGGTTCACCATCGTTGGCTTCTTTATTTACTTGTTTATTTGTTTCTTTTGCTTGTCAGCACTTTCAGACCATGCTGAAGTCTAAGTTGAATGTCCTGACACTGAAGAAGGACCCCCTCCCGGCCGTCATCTTCCACGAGCCCGAGGCCATCGAGCTGTGCACCACCACGCCCCTGATGAAGGCCAGGACTCACGGCGGCTGCAAGGTACGTGGCACGTGGCCAGCAGAGGCCCTCTCGGCGGGGCAAACAAAAGGATGTGTAGCCTTAAGACACTCGTTTACCGATGGTAACTATTTACTTATTTACTTATGTCGATTTATTATGAGAGAGAGCGAGTGGGGGAGGGGCAGAGAGTGAAGGAGAGAGAGAGAGAGAATCCCGACACAGGGCTCGAACTCACGAACCATGAGACCATGGCCTGAGCCGAAATCAAGAGTCGGAAGCTTAACCCACTGAGCCACCCAGGCGCCCCTCCAACATGGTGACTTTTTAAAGGAATGAAAAGGGAAAACAACTAATAAAAGCTCACTGAGGGGCAGTTGGGTGAATCCATATCTTGCTTTATTCGTAGCGATCGGGCTGTCTTCCTTGTTTTCAGGTACGCATTAAAGACATACGTTTTAGTATATATGAATAGAATGATATCTCCCCATATGTGCTGTGCCCTCTGTACCCTTGTACCCAAGAGAAGTTCTGTCCGTAGTGATCCCTCCTCCCTTTGTATTTGCGCTCTGAATAAACCACATCTTAAAGAATAAAAAACAAGTTTCTCAACTTGAGTACAGCTCTCCTTTGGGGATAATTTTGCATTTTTGTTTGGCTTTGCCTCTCAGAATTTATACCCATATTCATGCCTCAGAATCCATTAAAAGACATTTTTCATTTATGTAAACTGTAATGCTGACATTAAGGGAAAAAAACCCCTAGAAATGAAGTGTATAATTTCGGTAAGCTTTTGGGTTCTTTCTCACTTGATATTCTTTTGTGCGTGACTTGACGAATATCGCAGTCGGTTCAGAGGTAACAAAGAAAATACGTTTATGCGCATTTTGTCATCAGCAGTTTGTTTCGAGGAGTGAAAATTAAACAAGGGGCAGAACTTCGTTTTGAGTAGTGAAAAGAAAAGAAAAGAAAAAATGCATGTTTGCATGTGGGTTTCTTTTATAACCTTATAGACACACTCGTTTCCTTATTGCTTTTCCAGGTTAGGGAAGTCAAGATCCATCTTCCTTTCTTGCCAGAATGTTCCATCCCCTCCCCAGGTCTTGCATAGCTGTGGTCAGATTGGAGCCTACGGAAATCTTGAATGATGGCTGTAGACACAAAACCCTACACGTATTCATTTATTTCACAGTTACCCATTGGGTGCTTCCCGTCTGCCCAGCTTAGCATCTTTGTGGGGTTCAACGGCTAGGTGGGGAGGGGGGAAGAGAAAATAACAGGTCCAAGGCACTGGCGGTTGAGACAGCCAGTCTGAAAGAACATGTGGAAGAATCTTTCAGGCGGAAGGGACAGGGAGCATGAATGCTCAGAGGTGGCCATGGTGTTGGCGTCCTTTGTAACGGAAAGGAATGGGCCACAGAACCGGGAAGTTGTGGCAGTTGTGTTGTGGGGTGCAGTCAGGTAGGCGTTCCGGTGCAGAATAAGCCTTGTCATTAAGGCAAGAAGTTTAGACTCTGTTCTAATTACTGTGGGGAACCGTCAGACAGATTGAGGCAAGCGAGTTATAGGACTCTGTCATATAAAAAAAGTGGTTTTATTATTTATTTATATTTTATTTAAAATTTTTTTTAACATTTGTTTATTTTTGAGAGAGAAAGAGTTTGTGGGGGTGGGGTGGGGGGAGGGGCAGATAGAGGGAGACAGAGGACCCGAAGCAGGCTCCAGCACTGTGAGTGCAGAGCCCAGTGTGGGGCTGGAACTCAGGAACTGTGAGATCGTGCCCTGAGCCGAAATCGAGAGTCAGCCACTTAATCGACCGAGCCATCCAGGCGCCCCTCGAAACTGATTTTAAATGGTAACTGTGCTAAGGTGATCTTTCCGCTTCCAAAGAGCAATTGCCAGAAGCCATGCCTTGACAGGAGACCGTGGATCCACAGAACTGGTCTTAGGTCCCAGGGTGTGCAGGGCTCAGCGTGAATTGATGATACAAAGGAATTATAAAAGTACTCATTAAATTTGAAAGTGATATGAGATCCAATTGTGTTATACATCCTTTAGAGATTTCCTAGAGTCGTTTTGAATTCCGTTCCTGTTGGGGAAAATGGTCCCTCAAAAGCAAGATGAAGTCGCTAAGGACAAGTGAAAGGAGGAGAATTGCATTTGATAAAGCTTTTCTGCGGAGTATGTTTAAGTGCGAGGGGGAAATGCAGTTACAGAATAAAAGACCTAGCAATCCAATCAAGATATGAAAGAGGTCTGTGTGTGTGTGTGTGTGTGTGTGTGTATGAGAGAGATAGAGACAGAGAGAGAGAGAGAGATTTGCTATAGAGAGAAATATTTGCCAGGAGAATGAAAACTATCATTTTCCTGAAAGGGGGCGTAGGGTTCGAGATGCATGGAGTAATTCTTTTTTCTGTGTATTGCCTTAGGTTGTGTTCGCTTATTTTCCTTCTAAAAGGATGTTGGAAAAAATAGGAATTCAGAAGAGCACACCGAAGAGAGTGAGGTTGCTCTGGCCTCAGTCAGTGGGACTGGGTAGACAAAGGGAGATCACAGTGATTTCACGTGGACACCGGAAAGAACTTTGGCGTTCAAGGTGAAAGCCACAGTCCACTGGGCTGTAAGAAGTTTATGAACTCTCCATCCTTAGAAATCTTGAAGATGAGATTCCACGTATAGATAATCATAATCTGGGCCAGCTCTAGTTTTATGATTCTATTTGAAGGAAGAACCCCCCCCCCCCCCCCCCCCGTATATCATTGTTCAAATTGTATTCTCTAAGGCACTGTACACATTTATGTTTTAACGTAAACACACCCACGCCGGAGTTACACTCTTTAATTCTCAAGAACAATAACCTGTGTGGTTCTGAGTCCTATTCTTTTGTTAAAAAAGCAACAACAAAGTTACATTTTCGGGCTTTGAAATTTCTGTCTAGAATGTCCCCACCTCCTCATTCATCCCCCCCACCCCCAGTCATCCGCAGGAACAAAATGCAGTGTTCCCTCTCGGATTCTTACGAGTAACTTAGCTCACAGAATGCCAGCTGCAGAAGGCGCTCTCTCTCTCTCTCTCTCTCTCTCTCTCTCTCTCTCTCTCGGGCTCATGCCTGCCATGAATAATGAGCACGATGTCGTTCAGGCCCAGCTGCAGGGCCGGCGGACGGGACCCTCCATCTTCACACAGTGCTAGTTCTTTTTGCTTAAACAGCTCCCAAGTTGTGCTTGCATAGCCGTGGGTTTGGGGAGGGAGAGAGGCAGGAGGAAGCCGCGGCAGAGGGGGCTGAGAATGGATGATGGTTAGCCCCATCGAGGCGCTGGCCCATCTCAGACTTCCCTCTCTCTCCCTCTGATCTGTATTCCCCGCGGGTCCCGATGGGATTGCCCTGCCAGGCTATTCATGTTGCGGGCAGCTGGGTCTTTGTGTGTTTTCCTCTACGGCTGCCTTTTTTTTTTTTTTTTTTTTTTTTTTTTTTGAGTGGAGTTCTTTAACTGCACACCCCCCTGCATCCCATTAGGACTCGCCTGCCCTTCCTCTCGCTGGAGCCTTTCAGAGTGTCAGGTGCTGTGTCTGATTCCACAACGGCAGCAGCAGCGCTGGGTCATACCTGGCTTCTCCGGCCCAGCGCGACAGAAGCCTAGCTGGCGTTGACTTGTTAGCAGACATTGATTTGATTAATCGTCATTGAAACACCTACTGTGGACCCGGAATTGTGGAGAAAGGCGTCAAAGTAGACATGGCGGGTGCTGCAGTTTGTAGCCAAGTAGAAGGAAGAGACGAGTGCCTGAAACCAGTCAATCCCCGGGCTGCTGAAACTCGTGTGTGTATCAGAAACCCCTAGAGGGCAGGTGTCTGGACCTTCTTTCCAGAGATTTTGACGCAGGGGCTGAGCTTAGTGGGCAAAAAAGAACCCGCACTTAAAAATAGACTGTGCAGGGGGCACCTGGTGGCTCAGTGGGTTAAGCATCTGCGGCTTGGTTTTTGGCTCAGGTCACGATCTCACCGTTTTGTGGGTTCGAGCCCCAACTCGGGCTCTGTGCTGACGGCATGGAGTCTCCTTGGGATTCTCTGTCTCCCTCTCTCTCTGCCCTTCCCCCACTTGCGCCGTCTCTCTCAAGATAAATAAGTAAACTTAAAAAACTAAACACAAAATTGGACCGTGCAGTGTACATGGCCGTGGTGCCCAGGAGATGCCTGGAGCGTGAGGACCCGATGTGTGAGAGGAGCCGTGTGAGCGACAGAAGGGGGGTCACAGCCGGGGAGGTGGGAGATGAGGCGGGACGTGGAGGATGGAGTCCGCTGGCCACTGTGTGGTCAGAATGGTTTTGCCCCAGCTGAGCAGGAGGCCGACGTCCAAGAAAGAACTGGGCTGGGTAACTTGTGCATCAGATGTGAGCAGGAAGGACAGTGCCCGTGCGTGCCGCCTTATCCTACAGGGGGCGCCCGGGTGACTCCCCTCTGGGCCTACATGCTGGAGTTCTCAAAGCCTTCATGAAATGAGATAATGATGGTGATAATAATAATCAGTAGTAAAATACTAGTTATACAGAAATAATGCTAATAACAAGCTGATGTCTATTAATACATTAAGCACTCTCCTACGCACTTTTCGTGGTGTAAACTACCAATTTGGTCCTCACGATGACCCAATGGTTTCAGTGCCATCTGTGGCCCCATTCGACAGAGGGGCTAGTTGAGGCAGAGAGAAGTTCTTTCCTATACCACGGTATCCAGCGAGTAACTGGCAAAGCCTGCGTTTGAACGCCGTCCGTCCGGCTCCACGGCCTGTGCACCTCCCCACTAGATTCCACTCCTTCGCGATGACCTTGGGCGGCCCCCATGTCTGTCCTACGATAGCTCTTAAAACTGGTTGGCCAGTTGTGTCATGTGATTTTAGGAAGTCATTTTGCTTCTGTTACTGCATCAGTTACTGCATCTTTGATAGGCCAGAACCAAGGTCAGTGTATTTCAGGCATTCTGTTATCTAAAGGTCCGAGACTCAAATGTACCGTGTTTAACTGGATTCGAATCTTGTCTTTGCTCACAAAACCCAGAAAGCGTGGGAAAAGTGTACTGAAAGGACCATATAATTTACCCCTTCTTTCCTCTCAGGTTCTTAAATATGGTTTTCTGAAAGAGAGAGAGAGAGGGAGAGATTATAATGAAATGTCACATCCGTTGTAAAAACGATGTATGAAGTAGAACACGAAATGCCCATTGAGTTCTGCATGCCCGTGTGAACACGGAACTAAACCCATTCCACGGAGAGAGTCCCCAGCTTTATGGTGTTTATAGTGTTAAAGCAAAATAGTACCAATGCTGAAACAAATACGCTGAGCCGTAATTGGGGATCGAGCACATCTGATAACACTCACCTTTTTTTTTTTAAACGTTTATTTATTTTTGAGACATAGAGACAGAGCGTGAGCAGGAGAAGGGCAGAGAGAGTGGGAGACACAGAATCTGAAGCAGGCTCCAGGCTCTGAGCTGTCAGCACAGAGCCTGACACAGGGCTCGAACACACAGACAGTGAGATCATGACCTGAGCTGAAGTCAGCCACTTAACCGACTGAGCCACCCAGGGGCCCCAACACTTATCTTTTATTTAAAACCTTCTGTAAGGTTTGGGAATAGTGGTTCATCGGAGTGTAAGGAGTCCGGTGAGTTGAAGAAGGAGAGTGGCCTGGGGGACACGTACCTGGGGAGGGCGAGTGGGGAGCGAGGCAGGAAGGAAGGGCAGGAAAATCACCGCAGTCACAGGTCTCCCGTGGGGATCTGAGTCAGCCTGCCTTCGTTCGGGTTTGGCGGGCTGTCTCCCCTCTGCACCCGCTCAGTACAGCTGGCTGGAGCCAGGGTCCCGAGATAGGTCTCCAGGAGGGGGGTTCCTCTTGGCCGCCAGACGGGATTTGGGAGGCGCTGGTGAATCGGGCTAATTGATCCCGTGAGATTTTGTTTCCACTCTCCCCTTCCCCACCTGGTTTTTTCATTGCTCATGCTGAGAGTGCCCTTGTCTTCGTCCCGCAGCTGGGTAGGCGTACAGCTGCCTCTGGGCCCTCGCGCTCAGCAGAGGGCCCACCCGTGCCCCACCTGGTCCTGCTCTCCCACAGAACGCTCTAGCTCCCGTATCTCGTTTCCCCCAGAGCGAGGCACACTGGCACAGTGTCACGTGAAGCCCCATCTAAGAGCCTCCCTGTCCCGTTCCCGTTTGTGAGGGCCCAAGCCATCGAACGAGGTAGTTCCCAAGAAGGAGCTCGTGATTCATACACCATAACAATTTTTATGTTAACGCCTTTTGCGGTTCGTGCATTAAGAGTGGCGGCAGTAGTCCCCTAGCTCTCATGAAGGGTGCGGTTGCGCTCCAGTTTCACGGGACCCTGAAGAGGAGTTGCTGAGCTGAAGGCCTTGCAGGCCGTCCTCAGATCCTCCCATTCTGCCCGCGTGTGAGATGGCCACTCTTAGAAGTGAATTCCAGCAATCCCGCCTATGATGAGAGCTCCCGATTTGAATTTAAGTCCACCTAAAAAGTAGCATCACCTGTATCTATTTTCACATGTATTTTTGTGCTTATTTGATCGGCTATGTATTTAATTAGAAATATGCATGTAAATAAAAATAGTCGTGTTTTCTCATTTTTTTTTTTTCACGTTAGCCACAGGCCCTTGATTTTATGCATCCGTAGGAGGGGGAAGCACTGATTGTACCACGCCGTCATCCTAGCCGATGCACGCTGCGGGCTTTCTGGGCATCGGTGGGTTGGGGCATCGCAGGAGTCCCGTTCTGAGACTTGTGCAGACGTTCTTGCAAAATACACTTCTGCTTTCACTATCAAGATGGAATACAAGTAAAATAAAGAATAGTAACCCACGAAGGAAGATTCAGGCAAGGTCGTCTTTATTGGTGATTTAAATCTCTTGCTGTAAACCCAAATGTGAATGGTATCTAATTCTAATCCATTTTCTCTTTATTCTTTCCCAGCCTTTCCTGTAAACAAATGAAAACGTATTTACTCTAGCTCGTCTCCCCAAATGGGGAACGGGAAAAGTAGATGTGAGCTAGCAGCATTGTTTAAGAGACAAGCTTTTATTTTTCTGCAGTTTTTACTAATGTCGATCTCTACATCTTCTGACCTTCTCTCTCCCTCCTTCCCTTCTTCCCTCCCTCCCCTCCCTCCTGATTTTCTTCATTCATTTCTTTCTTCATCTCTAAGAATAAATTGTGACACTCTCAGGATTTTCCAGATGTTAATAGGGACACAAAGATGAACAATGGTTTGGGGTACTTTGTGAAATAACAGAAAACCTAACCAGGATTGACTTCAATCATGGAAATTTATTTGCTTTGGAATCTGCAAATTCCAACAGGAGGGAAGAAGGAAGGAGATCCTAGAGAGGCAACAGAGGTGTCCACCGTGGGAAATCAAATAGCCGTGTTCTGGTTAAGGAGATTACAGGGAACGCATTACATGGCTTTCTGGCCTGGCCATGCTCAAAACAACCGACTTTGTATCTAGTTAAAGCGTATTTAGGGGTTGGGTCCGACTGCAGTTGGCGACAAGCTGATCCCAAAGTCCACTGTAAAAAAGACAGGCCGAGTGACCTGAGGGCTGACAAAATACATTCTGTAGGAAGAGCAACGGCGGTGAAAGAGAATGCAGAGTGTCCTCAGGTTACAGGGCAAGGGGTGCAGTTCCTTCCTTATTACAGCCCAGCCCATCCCCTTGAATATCTATGGGGGATGTCCTTGCCCAGATGAGATGACCTTCAGTTTGAGACTAGGCCACTCTCCAGGGCCCCTGTGCAGACAGTCGTGAATGACCATGAGCTAGCATGTGGTTTGGCCTTCTGCACTGAAGGGCTGGGCCTTCTGCACTTGAGGGGCTTTTGTGTTACTGGTGGTGGTGGGGGGGGGCAGTGTTCTCGTTCACCGGAGAAATCTTGAGCCCCCCCTCCCCCCTGCTCCGGGCTGTCATTCTTCGGGCTTCTGATTTGGCAACCCGTTATTCAAGGTAGAGAAAGAGAAGCGGGATTTCAGAAGTCATGAGTTCAAGCTTATGAAATTTAAAATATCTGTGAGGCCCCCACTGGGCGACACCCAAAGGGCACCTCGTTGCATGCAGTTGGGATTCCATAGATGTCTGTTCCCTCAAGGAATGGGACCGTGAGGAGAGAAAGGAGCGAGGCAGGCATACCCACTTACATGCTTACATACATAAACATGTCTCTGCTCTAATATTTGAGGACCAGAGAGAGAAAGAAGAATCACTGGAAAAGGAACGTTATGAAAACCAGAGGAAGCTCCTCCCGACCAGGCACTGAAACTACCCTCAGTGATATTCCTCCCATCTCATCCCACACACGGTGCCTACTGTACTGACTACCCTATTCCTCTCTCAGAAGTGTTGAGGGAGAATGGATATAACTCTGGGGACAGCTGAAGCCCCTGCGTATTGTTTTAGAACTGGTCTTTGTGTTTATGTTTGAAATACACACTACTTATGCTATACCCGTGGTACCTGGCGAGGAAGGATGTTCTGTTTGTAGCTGTAAACTTTTTGGCTATGAGTCTTAACTTAGAACTTTGAATCCTGTACTTTGGTCTTCCCACTGACAGCCGTGATGGCTTCAGAAAGTTCTTCACCCTTCATGAGCTCACTCTTGTTATTCGGTGACTAAAATCTTTTCGTGTTGGGAATTGTCATCCCTTCCTCTGGTAAAAGTGTTTAAAGCGTAGATTGTCATTCCGCTCGTTGAGAAGGATTGTAGACTTCTTTATGAGCTCTTTCCTATGATGGGTACAGTATTGCTCTTTGCTCCTGGGCGTCTTTGACGCCTTCAAACTATTTCCCGGTGTCCCACACCGTGAGGACTGTGGCTGAAAAAGGACCATTTTACTCTAGGGAACCCGATTTGGCATTAAAGCTTAACCTTTGGACTAATGTCAAAGACTATATCTTCCTGTATCTCCAAATGTCACTGCCTACTTACTTTTTGCCTTTAAAAACCCTCGGGAGATCAGCAAAGATTCATTACTGAAAAATGGGAAAACAATCTAAGCATCTGAAAGAGATATTTTAATATTTTTGCTCCACGACGCTATGGAGAACACACAGTCATTAAAAATTCTGTTGTAGAAATTATACTGATGTGGAAAATGTTCATAATATGTTAAGTAAATTAAAAAGCTGGTTGCAAAATGTTAATAGGATTTTATTTCTGTAAAATAAAATAAAAGTAAAATAATTGTATGCAAACATTCATACTAGAAGGCTTCTACTTATATATGAACAGAAGTGATCCCTGGATAGTAGAATTATGGGTAAAACTTTTGATTTTCTTTTTTTTTTTTTTTTGCATTTTTGTATGTTCTAACTTTTCAACAGTGAACAAATAGTATGTTTGTAATTAATTATTAAGAATAACTTTTAAGAAGAAATGTTTCTTCGGAAGCCAGTTTGCATGGAAAGCTACAGGGAAGAAACTGCATTCTAAATGACCATTTTGGAAACCGGCTTCTTCTAAGTCACCCCAACCTAGACATTTGTTTCTTCTCCGTGACCAAATCAGGATTTCTGTAGCTACAGGGAAGGTGACATTTTCCCATCTAACTTGTGACTTGTCCGGTGTCAGACGCCTCTGCTGTGTTCAGCATAATGACTGCCAGCCTACTCAGATGCATTCGCAAAGATGCCGTGCTGGTTTCCTGAGGCTGCTTAGCGGCAACCTCGGTGCTTAAAATAACGGAAATGTATTTTCTCACAGACTTGGGGGCCAGAAGTCCAAAATTGGTATCCGTGGGCAGAAATCAAGGTGTCAAGGAGCTTCCTCTAGAGGCTGGAGAAGAAAATTGGCTCCTTCCCTCTTCCAGTTTCTGGTGGCTGCAGGCATCCATTGGCCTGTGGCCACATCACTCCATTTTCTGCCTACGTAGCCACACTTGCCGCCTCCTCTTCTGTCTATACCAAACCTCCCTGGGCCTTTCTTTTGTAAGGACACTTGTGGTTGGATTTAGTACCCACCTGATAGTCCGGGTGAATCTCTTTAGCTCAAGATTTTTACTGTCAGGTGCCAGGGAATAGGACCAAATATTTTTGAGTGGTCTTACTCAGCCTGCTATAGCTTGTTTCTTTATAAATGAGGAATTCTAGAAATGTAAAAATTTCTAAGCAAAAAGACATAATGCTTCTAGCTACTCATTTGTTTAGGTTATCTTATTTCTTGTGCCCAAGTAAATACTTTCAATGGAATTCAGAAAACTACTTTAAAAAAAAATGCGTAGATGAAGGGAATCGGTCTACAGAAGTATCTTACTCCTCTTTTGAGCCAAATTTCTTTATCTTATTCACTTTATCAAAATTTTTGGAAAGGAAGAGATTTCTTAAAATTGCGAACGGCCTCGTGAGTTTCTTATACAAAGTCCTGATCATTTGTAGTTTGTAGATCCAGTGTAGTGAGAATATTAGACTGTTTGTAAGAAAAATCCACAGTTCTACCACAGGGAATGTGAATAATGCTTAACCCCACCCCCCATTCTCTGTAAAGCTTTAAGGATAATTTTGAAAATGATGTGGAAAATATTTGAGTATACTGTGTGTTTCTGAGAGAAGTATCTTGTTATGAAGTTATTTTCCCCTCATGACTTCCTGTTGTGATAGTTCGTCTTTGAAACAATTTGTTGGTTTAGTCCTGAAAATTTAATCACTATCTGAATTTAGGGTTCATTTATTTGGGGGATGTGTTAATTATTGTACATATTTTCCTGGATTAGCTCTGTGGATAAAATATAGTTCCTCCGTGGTCGACTTAATTTGTCAGGCAACCTATAGAAACACCACGCAGAAAACCAATTAGTTGGTAAAAACTCATTAATAATATACTTTATGGTTTCCAGCAGAGACCGTACAACTCTTTTGAGACGGTTACAAGGTTAAGATAACTTCAAGCTAAAATCTGGTTTATGCAAATATGATGCTTAAATGTAAGAAGTTAATGCTTAAAAGACATTTTCAAGTATATATATGATTTTTTCTACTTACTTTTTGTTATGTCATTGTTTTTCAGTGTTCTATTTCTTTTTCACACTAGAGGAACTCACATGTTCCAGCGGCAGTCCATCTGCTACTAAAAGGCCGGTTTAATTTATTGTTCGTGAAACGGAAAATGTGCATTAAATAAGGAAGCGTTAGACAATATAGGCTGGATATAATATCATATAAACCTAGACTTTTTTTGCAAGTGATTTTTTTTTTTGCCTGAAGCTTTAAAATTGTATCGAAGCAATACCTGTAGAGCTAAAAAAAAAAAAACCCCAATCAAATAGTAATGAAAAATGAAACATAAACTGAGTACCTGTCCCTTTTGTCCCTCTCATGCCCCAGTCCTGCTCCAACTGTAACGATTTTAGTAGTTTCTTCTTATGTTTATCTTCACATTTCAAACACTATACTTTTACCATTTTAAGTAATATCCTTTGGCCAATTGAATAGATAAAGATTGATATCCATAAGAACTCTACCCACTTGCCTTCCTCCATCTTCCTAACATAGTTATTTCTGAAATTTTAGTCAAAATCTGTGGTAACTGAAGAGTCGGTCAAAACGCCATGATTCTATTGCCTTTTTTGCTCAATATGTTTAGATAATTTAAAATTTTTTAATGTTTATTTTTGAGAGATAGAGAGGGAGACAGAGCATGAGCAAGGGAGGGCCAGAGAGAGAGACACACACACGGAATACGAAGGAGGCTCCAAGCTCCAAGTTGTCAGCATAGAGCCTGACGTGGGACTCGAACTCATGTAGCATGAGACCATGACCTGAGCAGAAGTTGGATGCTTAACCAACTGAGCCATCCAGGTGCACCTCAGTATGTTTTGAATTAATAATCTGTCATCTTTAGATATGATATCATCTATATATTCTTATATTTAATTTTCCTCAAGTGCACTTTCACGTATACCCATCAATATGTTCCTCGGCTCGTCAGTCACAGAGATAGTGTATTCTGTTTCATGTCCTCCTGGACTTCCCTTCTCTTGAGTCCTTTGTCATCTGCCATCCTGCACCTGACTAGACTTCTTGCCTGTAGGTCATCCTCACTGCTGTGACCCTGGGACTTACGTTCCCTTGTGGTGGACACTCCTCGGCTTGTTTCCTCTTCTTTCGATTTCCTTCTTTGTTTTGCTCAAGCACACGTTCGAGAAGTAAAAGCCATGTGCCTTGTATATCTCAACATTTCATTAAAAAAAAGTTCGTTTATTTATTTTGAGAGAAGGGGGGAACATGAGCAGGGGTGGGGCAGAGAGAGAATCCCCAGCAGGCTCTGCACTGTCAACACAGAGCCTGACGTGGGACTCGATCCCAAGAACCATGAGATCATGGCCTGAGCTGAAATCAAGAGTTGGATGCCCAACTGACTGAGCCACCCAGGCACAACTGTCTGAAAATTTCTTTATTCTACCCTCACCTTTTTGAAAATTTGAGTATAGAAATGAAGATTAGAAATAATTTCTCCTTAAAACCATGAAGGTTGTGTCCATTGACTTCTACTATCCCGGTTACTATTGAGGGATCTGACCCTGTTTAACTCATATTCTACTGCTCCTTCGTATGTGACTTTCTACCCCCTCCACGCTATGGAAAGTTTTGTTTATGTTCTTTGTTTGTGTTCTGTGTGCCTTGGTGTGAATTTTTCTTCCAGTTCATGCAGTTGGAAGATTGCGTGTCTCTTTAATTTGGAGACTCTTATTTCTTGGCATTTTAGGGAGCCTTCAGTAAAATTCCTACTTCCCCTCACAGTTGTGGAGCCATTGGAGAAACAAGAAACACGATACATAATAGATGAGATAAAAGTAGCAGTTTTTTAATACTTGTTTGGAAGATCTGGCCGTGTAGACTCGCTGGGTTTTCTAAAGCTTCCAAATCTTTGCTGGAGCCTCTAATAAGTTATTGTCTCCTCTCTCATTCATTTGGTCCCTCTGTGCTTATGACTTAAAAATGTCCATGGTCATCAGTTTAGTGGGGTTCGGAGATGACATGGGCGTTTAAGGTCAGCTTGTCATCTATCCTTTCAATTGTGCAGCCCCCTCTAAACTGCTGATTTTAGCCGTTTGAACTTTTCTTGTTTTATAGCTTTATCTAAGATGGAAACAGTGATCCTTCACTTACTTTCAAGTTTAAAGAAATATTTATAAAATACATGGAGCTTCTCACAAGAGCAGAGCTATAGAAATAAGTTACTGTCATTATTCAAATGTAGCTCCCCTTGGTGTGAATGCAAAGGTCAACAAACTATAGATATGATGGTAGCAAAGGAGGTATCGATGTGAACGTGGTAATAAATAACCCAGATCATAAAAAGATCATACACTGCTCTCTTAATTACGTACAGCTATTTCTTATTATATCTCTGAGTACTTCAACTCCCGACTACCTAGCAAGTTAATGATAAAAACCACTGTGACGACAGGTGCAGATGTGTTCCTTGGTGTGCTGGCTGTTCATTTCTTTGTTTTTACTGAAAATATTATACATTCATTTCTTGGCAGGAGAAATGATGTCAGGGCTTCTGTGCCTACCGCGATCTCTAAACGAGACATTAGTCAGATTGGCCCTTATGAGTCACCGGGCATCTTCATAAACCAAATCCAGGAATTAGAAAATAATTTGCTCAGAAAGTAATGGGGATAAATGAAGTTTATCATCCCGGGAAGCGGCAAAGCTACTTTGTGAGCTAAAGATCCTACTAAAATTAGTTTTTTCCCCACATTGATGGATTAATGAGTTCTCTTTAAAACTTGTTTTGGTTTGGTTTGGTTTGGTTTTGACACTTGTGAGCAGTGTTGGAATTCTCACCTGTCACCACCTGGCTATACCATCGTATTTGTTAGGGCAGGAAAGGCATTGGCCATTATCGCAAAGACATTGTGACTGGTAGTCTCTTCAGGGGACGGTATAAAGCCTGTGTTTACTTTACTGCTTGCTTAGATCACCAGTTCATGAGGACCTCATCTTGCTTGTGTATAAAAACCTCTCTCCTCTGTCCCCTCCTCCTCATGCTCATTCCAAAAGTTTCCTAAAGCCCTTTTACTCCTTGTCCCTTCCATGCAGCCCCATCTCCCAAGGCTCTAGACCCTTTGGGAGCATTTGGCTTGGGGACAGGGAGCGCCAGGGGGCTTCAGGACCCTGCATATAATCTTCTATAAGACTATATGACAAAAATTAACTCTTTCCTATAGCAGAAACCTGGTTTATTCATAGTTCTTATGCCAACAGAATCTTGATGTCCTTTCTCCTTAGTGAGAGTCACGTCTCAGAAAAGAGAGAGCAGGGAAGGAGAGAACTTACTCTGCCATACGTATGCTGGAGTCATTGAGAAAAAGAGTCAAAGGAAGGGAAGTCAGAGACCATTACAACAAAGAACGAATTAATTCATTCATTCATGGTCCCTAAACTCCGCTGCTAGGGACTTTACACATTTTTCCTTTAAAGATGAAAAACGTCCATTTGAACCAAATAAACATTCGCTAATGATCACTGTAAATTTATGAATATATAGGTTAAATCTGTGTACTGGTTACTCACACATTAGATATATTTTAAAAAGATTTTGAATGGAAGTTTTGGAAGAATGACTTAAATCTGAAATACGTGTTATGTGTCTATCTTAATTGCATTGATTACCATTAGTTTAGGCAAGTTTGATTCTAAAATACGTGATCTATGTCTCTCTCTTAGTTGTGATGATTGCCATTAGTTTAGGCAAGTCTCTTTTTAGTAATAGTGGATGTGAAACCAAATTTCAGATGGCTTCGATGATGTCAGGATTTTTGGCTGCTCTTGTTAGATCAAGTGACATCATCAGTTTCACCCCAGAATAAGGTAGAAAAGATCACTTGCCAAGAGGAAGGGGGAAAGCGGGAGGGTACCGGCTGTGCCATTTTCTCGTTGCTTACGTGTGCATTCGTTTTATTATCTTCAATCTGCCTTTTATTTGCGGGAATCTCAGCTGGGTTTTGTTAAAACTGTATAATGTGATCCATCAGGAGATGGGCAAATGCGAGCTATGATGACCGGAGCGATCACATGAGTGAGATCCCCCCGTCAGCTCCTTTTTGCCATAGAATTCTCATCCATAGGAGACTGAACTCCACGTCTGACGTGTGGACTGGTTGGTGCTGGTGTCAGTCCATATATTAATGCTGAATGCATTTCTTCTTTTTGAAGATAAAAATAAGTGTAAGTAGAAATTCTGAGGTATTGTATTTCAACCTGGGAGATTCTATCACGTACCTCCTGGCAAGGACATAGCTTACTTTGGAGACCGAGGACTTGTCTACTGTGCTGCAGACATTGAGACTGCTTCCTGGCTTTGTGGAAGAGCATGCCAAGGTCGTTCATGGATGTCTAATATTGTTCTGGGTGGAGAAAGTGATGAGCTGGTGTCAGATATTTAGATCCAGACCACATTCCTCTCTTGGATTCCATGTGGTGGGTAAGAAAGCCTCAACCTGTCCGACTGAGTGATGCTCTCGACAAATGGGTGGAAAAGCAGAATTATCATTTAGCGTTCTTTATCAGTCCTCCTCCCTGTGTCTTGGGAGAGATAAGGAAAGAATTCATAATCACTTGCATGGATGTTAAAAACATCAAAATGAGATGCAGCTCATCTAGCTCTGGCCAGACTCTGAGATTTGGTGACAACCTGCAGCCAGTTGTTATAGCCAAGATGGTTCATTAGCTGGGGCAAACTCCACATTTATAGATCAAGATTTCTTTGTAGATGAGACTTCCTCAACTCAATACGAAGGTATTTAGACTTAGTAGTTTCTTCTTCTTTGTTTTGTTTCTTGTTCAATGCTTCATAGCACAGCTTCCCGGAAGGGAAAGATCCTAAGATCAGCACTCTCTGAAATATGGAAAGTTCCAGATTCTGTGAAAGGAAAGGAATTTATTTCATTCTGTTTGCAGGATAAATAGATTCTTTACCTAGCTCATCAATCTGTAGTGATTTGTTTTCAGCTTCCAGCGTTTGACTCGTTAACTGATGATTATGCCATTGGTGTGAAGAAGGTGGCATTTGGGACACTGTTTCCTTTACTTCTTTCTTTTAAGTGTAACTAAAGATAGGCTAAGTGCCCTGACAATGATGTTGAAGCAAGATTAAGAAGGCATGTATTTGGGGTGCCTGGGTGTCTTAGTTGGTTATGCATCTGACTCTTGGTTTCAGCTCAGGTCATGATCTGACAGTTTGTGAGATTGAGCTCCGCATTGGGCTCTGCCCTGATGGCACAGAACCTGCTTGGGATTCTCTCCCTTTCTCTCTCTCTCTAGCCCCCACCCTCTCACACTTTTTCTCTCTCTCGAAAAAAATAGATAAACATTAGGAAAAAAAGAATGCATGTATTTCAAGGGAGGGAAGCTGTACTTTTCCTTCTCCTTTCTTTTTGGTGCCCTTCTCATTCTCTTTTCTCTCAGTGTTACTCTTTCCTTCCATCCCTTTCCTCTCTAACCCCTTTCCCATTATCCCTGCTTACTCCTTTTCTCTCCACGTCCTGCTTCTGTTCCTATGGCTAAACACAGGTTCTCTCCTCAGATAAGCTCAAGTCACCTGCACAGCGCCTCGAGTTCGCTTTGGCCCAGGGAGGAGTATACTAGCCTGGGTGTGTCTCCAGTGACGAGCTGCCCAGAACCACCTGGAAAATTGGACATGTTGTGATTGTGGAAGGGAGAAATGAACGCTGCAGAACAGTAAAAAAAAAAAATGTCTATAGCAAATAGTACCCATGTTATTCTGAGAAGGATATCAACTTCTATGGTTATCCACAGAGAAGTGGTGACTTAGAACCACTTAGAACTGTAGGCCACAGAGTGTCCTTTTTCCTCTCTAGTTTTGGTTTGGCGATCATCCAACAGTCAAATGGGTATTGTATTGTATTGTATTGTATTTACTTTGAGAGAGAGAGAGCACAAGAGTGTGACCAGAGGAGAGGGGCAGAGGAAGAGAGGGAGAGAATCCCAAGCAGGCTCCATGCTCATCCGGAGCCCGACACGGGTCTCATTCCCATGAGATCCCGTGAGATCATGACCTGAACCAAAATCAAGAGTCAGATGCTTAACTGACCAAGCCACCCAGGGGCCCCTCAAATGGGTGTTTTAGGGAAGGTGGAGAGGACATGCAGGAGAGCCCTGTAAGAGGCTCTTGGAACCCATTCTAAGAGCGGGGGTTTCAGTCCAGTTTTGGTGATGGACAGAGAGAGGAGAAACACCGGATGAGAAACCCCGAGAAACTCGTGACAGCACAGGTGGACCCGGAGGACATTATGCTAAGTGAAGCAAGCCAGTTACAAAAAGACAAATACTGTATGAACTCACCTGTAGAATCTAAAATAGTCAAACTCATTGAAACAGAGAGTAGAATGGTGGCTGCCAGCGGCTGGGGGTAGGCAGGGAAAACGGGGAGATGTTGGTCAAAGAATACGAAGGCCCAATTACTCAGAATGAGTAAGTCTTGCGGATCTAATGTACAGTGATTATAGCTAACAATGTTGTATACTTGACATTTGCTTAGAGGGTAGATCTTTTATTTTTTTAATTAAAAAAATTCTTTCAATACTTATTTAGTTTTGAGAAAGAAAGAGAGAGAGAGAGAGAGAGAGAGAGAGAGAGACAGAACACGAGTGGGGGGAGGAGCAGAGAGAGAGATGGAGACACAGAATCCTAAGCAGGCTCCAGTCTTTGAGCTGTCAGCACAGAGCCTGATGCAGGGCTCAAACTCACAAACCATGACGTCATGTCCTGAGCCAAAGTCGAATGCTCAACCGACTGAGCCACCCAGGCATCCCACTTAGAGGGTAGATCTTAAACGTTCTCACCACACACACAAAAGATGACAAATGTGAGGTGATGCATACGTTAATTAGCATGACTGTGGTGTGCATTTTATAATGTATGGATACATGAAAGCATACAGATTTGACACCTTAAATATATGCAATTTTTATTTGTCAATTATGCCTCAATAAAGCTGGAAGTAATTTCGTAACATTTTTTTAAGCGTGGTTGTCTTCTAGAAGACAACTTGTGTATCAGTCATGCTAGACTTTGCACCTGCTGATGTGAACATCACTGTTCCCTCCCTCCTTCCAAGGGTCCAGAAAAAGAGGACAGAGGCTTCTTTCAGCTCCAATCTGACCACGGAGGCAACAGACCATTCGCCGTTGGTTTCCCTCCAGGATCCCGAGAACTTGTCTGTCTTGCTCCGGGCACATGGTTTCTCAATTCTAGCCGAAGTCCAGTGCTTTCTGTGGAGAATCATGTTGGGGAGATCCGTGCCCCTTTGTTTGCATTTGGCCCTCTAGACATCTGAACAGTGTCTGCTCTAGATTGAGAACAGCGGAAGCATTCACTCGTGTTCCGGGAAAGTCTCTCCCTTGCTTTATTCCAGTCTCTCAAACCGAAAAATGGGGAGCCCATCCAGTCAGCACAGCTTGTAATGGCTTTGATGTGTCTCTGTTTATAAGGTAGCTCAGCAAAGTGCTTCATTTATAGAAGGCATAACTCAGTGCTGGTTTATGGAGCTTCAATTACCTGCGTAATTGAAGTAGATACATTTGCCATGAGTCCACCTATTCCATTCATTCCTGCGTAGAAGTGTCTGCTTCTCCTCTTGGTTACTTGGTTTATTTTTGTCTTTTGACACTTGAAGACTGATGTAACTTACAGTGTATTGAGTTCAAGCCTTTGTTCGGTTCTCTGCTTTCATTGAGGAACTATCGTATTTAAACCATTAACATCTAATTGGAAACCTCAGACTGAATTTAGTGTCCTTGATTTAATATAGTCCTCTGGTAAGAGATGAGTGTCATCTTTACTGTTAGAAATTCGCTTAACTGTATTTTATGATATACAATGATAAAAGAATGAACAGTGATGCTTTATATTTCCGCACTCAAGGCCCCCAGTTCTTTTCATTAAAACACATATGTCACAGGCTACTTACCTATACGAATGTGCCTAGCATATTTGACTGAAATATTTCTGTTCTCTCTGCTTTTTTGTTCCTGGGACTTCTGCAAATGTATTAAATAGAGCAGCTGTTTATGAAGAATCAGAAAGGGCATTGCCTTGTGCAGTTTATTTTACTTGAAATTGATGGCATATGCAAAAGTCCTTGATTAAAGAAAGAAAGATCATGAACCTAATATATTAAAGCTCTAAAGTGTAAAAAAATCCATGACCTTCCTTTCGCATTTTCCCCGCACCGTTATGAGCAAACTGAAGCTTAGTAGTAGGATATACCTTGCCTTGAGGGAATTGAATTTTTCTGCTGCATAGACTTTACTATGGCTCATTCCTACAAGAGGAACATAAAGATATGTGATACGTTCTGGAATAGAATATATGAGCATACTCCTTAATGTTATCCATCACCGCTGTTCTCCGCTACTGCGGGGGACGGTTTTGGGTAGAGCAGAGCATTTTGAGGGAGTATTTGTCTGAACTTCCTCAGGGACTCCAATAGTGCTTATAATTTCTTTAGTCAGTTTACATCAGTTATGAAGTTCAGGATAGCCAGCCAATAGATTTAAATCAAAGAAAGAAAAGGCCGATCCTTAATTGATTTTTTAATGGAAGGTAAATAACCCATTATCCTTCATTCACGTTAAAGAGGCAGAAGAAGCTATTTTTGTATGTAGGAAATTTGCTTGGGAGCATTAATATATGGCTAAGTCCAGGAGTGACGAATGTTAAACTTCTGAAATGATTCTTTTTATTAACCAGTGAAATATCAGAAAACTCTTTTATACTAGTTATGTATTGATGCATAAAAATTACCTTGAAATTAAAGCAACATTTATTATCTCACAGGTTCTGTGGATTAGCAATCTGAGTGCAGTTTAGATGGCCGCCTCTTTGCCTCAGGGTCTCTCCTGTGGTGGCCATTAGGTCTTTGACCTAATGAGGCTGCAGCCTCATCCGAAGGCTCAGCCGAGAGAAGTTTCATGTGCAGGCTCACTCAGGTGGTGGTTGGCAGGAATCCGTTCCTTGCAGGTGATTGGAACGAGTTGCTTTGCTGTCCTGCCAAAGATCTCCTCAATTCTTTTCCACAAGAGCCTCTACGTGGAACAGCTCACTTCTATCAGGACAGGCAAATGAGAGAGCAAGACACGATGAGCAAGATGGGAGACAGAGTCTTTTTTATAACTTAAACTTGGAAGTGGCACCTCGGAAGCCAGTTGCAGGTCCAGCACACACTCAAGGGGAGAGGATTCTATAAGGGCATGAATACTAAGAGTTGAAGATTGCTGGGGACCCTCTGAGGAATCACCTACCATGTCCGCTGACCACTTTTTCAGACCCCATTTCATGAATTAACCAACAAGCATAAGTTGAACTTGTTGCTCACAGTCTAATAATCTGAGTTTTGCATTTCACATGATTGTTCTCCATCTTTAAAACATGACCGTCTCAGCCTCAGGTCTTTTTTTTGCCACTCTGAGTTTCCTTCGTGACTTGGGATGCTTTAGTGTTATCAGCCATTTCTGTCTGTTTGCCATCTGGCTGTGAACATCATGAGAAAATGATTTCTTTATTGTTGGGAAGAGATATCTGCTCTCCCGTGTTCACTGCAGCGTTATTCATAATAGCTAAGACGTGGAAACAACACACGTGTCCATTAACAGGTGAATAGATAAGGAAATTTTGGTATATATATTCAGTGGAATATTATTCGGCCATAAAGAGGGAGGAAATCTTGCCATTCGTGACAACATGGATGGACCTTGAGGGCATTATGCAGTAAGTCAGGCAGAAAAATACAAATACTTTATGACCCCATTTGTATGTGGAATCTAAAAACAAAATGGACTCATAGAAACAGAACATGGACTGGCCATTCTGTGGGGCTGGAGGGTAGAAGAAATGGGGAGACGTTCCCCAAAGGTATAAACTTATAAGGTGAATACGTTTCAGGGACCTAATGTAGAGCATGGTGACTATAATTGGCAATACTGTATTGTAAGGGCTCCTGTGTTGCTCAGTCGGCTAAGTGTCTGACTTTGGATCAGGTCATGATCTCGTGGTTCATGAGTCAAGCCCCACGTTGGGCTCTGTGCTGACAGCTCAGAGCCTGAAACCTGCTTTGGATTCTGTGTCTCCCTCTCTCTCTGCCCTTTCCCTGCTCATGCTCTGTCTCTCTTTCTCTCAAAAATAAATAGATGTATAAAACAAACAAACAAACAGGACAATACTTTATTGTATCCTTGAAAGTTCTTATGATAGTAGATCTTGAATGGTCTCATCATAACGACAACAAAGATGGTAATTACGTTAGATGAAGGATGTGTTGACTAACTTTATTGTGGTAAACATTTACAGTTTATAGATGCGCTAAGTCATCGCATGTGTACCTTAAACTTATACAATGTTATATGTCAACCATATACTTATAAAGCTGGAAAAAGAGAGACAAAGGTGATTTCTGAAGCCCATCATATATACATAAAACTTCCAATTTTTTTCGTGATATTCGCTCCCAGCCCCAGTGACCTAGCTAGTTAATTTGGTTGATTATGTCTCATATGGCAAAAGTGGGAGATTAAGACTGTACTGTGCTCATGAGATGTTTGTAGATGAAGGATTTAGAGTTTTTATCCTGGTTCCTTTCCCGCTGAGCAAAAGCGCCTCCTTGGAGATAGAAAATTTCAATCAGGCAGCTGGTGTAGGGACTTTTCTTCTTTCCGAAATGACTACGTAGATGGTCTGTGTCTCGTTAACTCACCAGGCAAATGTGCACGTAAGGGCACAGTTGAGATTTTATCCATCTCGTTAGCCTAGTTTTATTTCTTGAGCACAGGTTTTGGGATTCAGAAGCAAATTCCAACTCTGCCTTTCAGGACCTGCCTCTCCTTGAGCACCTTACCCTTCTGAGTCTCTTTTACACCATCTGTAAAATGGGAGTAATGCTACTTTGTCAAGGTTGTCACCAAGACCAGATAGAAGATAGTGACGGGGAGCGGGTGCCCTGGAGGATAGCCGTTACTTCTCTCGCTTTACTTTTATTTCCTTTTTAAATCCCCTGCACCAAAATGCTTTTTTTTTTTTAAAGAAATTCCTTTATAATTTGTTGCATTCATGACTTTTTAAGACCACATCATAGAATTGACCATCTTAACCATTTTAAACCATCCCGCGGCATTTAGCACATTCATAATGTTGTGCAACCATCACCGCTCTCTACTTCTAGAACATTTTCATTACTCCAAAAGGAAATCTCGTACCAATTAAGCACTCGGTCTCAGTTTCCTACGCCCCCAGCCCCTGCCACCACTAATCTACTTAGTGTCTCTGTGAATTTGCTTTTCACAGATATTTATACAAATGGAATCCTACAATACGTGACCTTTCATGTCTGGCTTCTTACGCTTAGCGTGATATTTTCAAGGGTTCTCGCTTTTATTTCATGTAGCCATTTCGCCCCTGTAGGCTAGTCACAGGAAGAATTGATGGAGGAAAAGTAATTCAAAGTGTGTGCTCTCTGCATGGAGCATGAGCGTGTCATTTTCGTGGAAGGGTGAACCACACCAACCACCTGAAGACTGGATGAGAATGAAAGCGGGAAGGTGGCCGGCCAAGGTCATTTCCGAATCCGCTTCTACCGCAACCGCTTCCCTTCTCTTGGACCTCTCCTCCATCCCTCCATGGTTCCCCTGCTTGCGACTCCTCCAGCCTCCTTCTCATTTGTTACCTTCTCTCTCCCTTCCTTCCATTCTGGATTCCCCTCTCTGCCCTTTTTCCTTCTTTGTTTCTTCGTACCCTCTTTTGCTCGCTCTGAGCACAGGCAGAACTAAAATAGGTAAGTACTCAAAATTTCGATTTGTGGGGATTTCTCCCAAGTGAACGTAGTCAACATAATTGACATTAACCTTTGGGATGACATAAAAAGCCCAATAGAAGAGCTTGGTTAAAAAGAGTGATGATACATCTCTTGGAGAGAATACCCTGTAGCCACAAAAAAAAAAAAAATCATGCTTAATTGAGTATTTAATGACGGAGTATATATTTAGAGATAAAAGACCTCTTTACAAAAATAGTTTTGCTATAGGGTCCTCAGGTTTTAATGAATGAAGTAAATATTACACACATCCTATGTGCATCTTTATGCAGAAAAAAATAAGATGATACACTTAAAATGGTTAACAGTCATCATAATAGGATGGGACGATTCCCGGTGGCGTTTAGCTTTCCTCTTTGTGCTTTTTATAGCTTCAAAATTTTCAACAGTGCCCTTGCATCAACTTTTGGAATCAGATGAGAAGGGTAATGAATGTTGTTATCGAAAGTATGCTAGCAGAATAGATCAGCCCTTGGCCATGAAGCCAGAGATCTGTCTTCAGTGTAAAGGACTGACCGATGGCTCTCAGATGAGATGATTTTTGTCCCCAGAAACATTTGACAATGTCTGGAGACATTTTTGGCTGTCACAACTGGGAGGTGCCACTGGCATCTAGTGAGTAGAGGCTAGGGATACCGCTAAACATCCTACAATGTGTAGGATGCCCTCCCCTGCCACATCCCCTCCCCAGTGAGTCATCCAGCCCCAGAGTCAGTAGTGCCGAGGATGCAAAACCTGCTCATGGACTAGTTTAAATATTTTAAATTAGCTCGTCGGAGAATACTAATAGAAGAGGTCAAATCACTTGGGTTGTTTTCTAATGAGTATAAAGAATTAATTACTTTCAAATAACACTATACTGACCTGATTATCTAAGGACTTGAGAAGAAATCAAGCTGTTTTTCTATTCTTACACCTGTTATCAACAGATTGTGTGTGTGTGTGTGTGTGTGTGTGTGTCTGTGTGTGTGTTTAACCTGGGCTGTGTATCTCAACGAGATGAAGCCAGGCGATGTGTTTGAGGTCAGTATGTTGACACTGACTTAGGCCACAGAATTCCATGGATAAACGAATAGAGGTGATTGCCAGAGAGACTAATCCAGGCACGCATAATGAAGAGAATTCTGGCCGAGGGAAGAGTGCCACCTACTGAATTGTGTTTGGGTCTTCCCCAGGTTCTAATTTATGCAGGTTTATGCCTGAAAGTGTTACTTTCCATTATTGGTCTCACACATTTTCTTAAGTAGTTGCTGCGACAGTGTTAAACAATTTTTAGTTCTTATTGGATCAAGGTGTAATTAGAAACAGCTGTGAACAATTGCATGCCATCCAGCTCCTGAAGTAGCAAACGGAATTGTACTTGTAGACCTGGGACTGAGTCACAGAGATTGCATCTGGCGGTTAAAACAAATCCATCTCCAGTTTGAATGCTGCCAGCCAGTTTCATTTTCCCGATAACCAGAAAGATTAAAAATGCATTCAGTATACCATTTCCAAATGTCACCAAGTTAAAAAAAAAGAAATTAAAGTCCCTAGTGTTTGCCATGACAAAATTGGCAATATTTCATCCTTCCCTTAGGTCTTAAGAATTCCAGCCTTATCTTTTCTCGCTTTCATATATTTTTAAATGCCCATTTAAATTGCCCTCATCTTTTGCCCAAGTATATCTTAAACTGTACATTGCAGTGCGTAACATTTTGATATATCTATTTAATAACTACATTTTGAGATAAGGCGTAAAACCATTTGGAATTACATATTGAATTGGGTGGGTCCGGTAATTGCCATGGCGAATCTCTGTACTGGGATTAAGTAGTTTGTCTCATAAAATTATATGCCCCTGTGCGATATGTTAATTCTTGCTCCTGATCAAACATTTAATTACATAATGAGCTGGGATTAATTCGTAACCTGAATCTAAAACTCATTCATACAAAATTAAAAACGGTACGTATCAGAGACAAACTAACAGTTTCTAGCATTTTGGTTCAAGGTTTTAGCAGTCTGTGCCGATAATAACGTGAGGATTTGTGACAGTTGTCAAGTCCAGAAAAGCTGACAGTGATAACGACAGCAAAAACTGGATTTCTTGTGTTTATTTATTTATAGTGACTTGCGGGTTCGAAAGTACTTTTATTATGTTGACTGTTTACTTGATTTCTCTGGAATGGTGACTGCCTCTCCCAGGAGCCCAGAGGAGCCAGAACCTGAAGAAGACTTCCTTTTCCTGAACCCTGTTGCCTCTTTCAGAAAACGTTGAGCCTCTTTAAGCACTGAAGTTTGCTCTGTTGCCCTGTGTGGCTTATTCAGAACTCTTTTGACTCATGAGACCTTGGCTTTTAATTGCTAAATAGGATGAGTTAGTGAAATTCATGTCCTGCCTGAGTATTTTGTGGTAGCTTTTGGTAGAATGGACAGTTTGCTTGAGCTGTTGTCTTATAGGAAATAAGTCATTCCGAAAGCTTCGCTGTCATGGTAATTTTTGTGTGGGAATGGAGGTTCTTTACTCTTCATGATTTGTGTGTGTGTGTGTGTGTGTGTAGAATAGTCTAGTGTTTACTTAAAGTTTACTTATGCTTACGTGCTATGGGTCGAATTGTGTCCCACCAAAATTAGTATGTTGAAGTCCTGTCCCCCAGTACCTCAGAATGTGACCTTATTTGGGTATAGGGTTGTTGTAAGAGTAATTAGTTAAGAGGAAGTTACATTGGAGTAGGGAGAGCCTTTAATAAAATATAACCGGTGTCCTTATAGACTGGGGACAATTGAGCATAGACATGGACACAGTGAAAGTGCCTTGTGACTATGGGAGAGTTTTGCTGCCTCAAAGCCGAGGAAATTCCAGAAGCTAGGAGAGAGACCTGGAGCAGCTCCTTCCTTAGCATGATCCTGTGACACCTTGACTTCAGACTTCCAGCCTCCTGAACCGGGAGAGACCATAAACTTCCGTTGTGTAAGCCATTTAGTTTGTGGTCCTTCATGATGGCGCTCCAGCAAACCAGAACCTCAGGCGTTGTGGATGTTGCTGTTTCCACTTGCGTTCCGCTAACATTTATGAGTCTCTTCTTCATTCCCGAACCAGAGCTCGATGCCAGTGACACAGACTGGATTAAGCCTTCCAAGAACCCAGCCTCGTGGGAAAGCTGGACACAAAAGATTGGGAAGTTTGATGTCCTTAGTCGCCAACCTCAGACAGACCCATGAACTCACCTAAGGAACCTACCAGGTCCCTAATTACCTTGCTCACATTCATTCCACAAGTGACTATTAAAATCACCACTCTCCTCATTTCCATTCAACCAACGAGTTTCTACTCCTGCTCATGGGATATTTCTTAAAGGTGGAATTTTAAAGACTTTTATATTTTTTTTCTTTGAGGATAGAAAACGGGAACTTCCCAAAAGGGCAGTTTCCTTTTCTTGCTGTCAACATCACACGGGGCATTGAAACACTGCCGGGACTCACACCCTCAGTGGGGAAGGTTCTGGCTGCCATAGAAACGTGAGGGCACGTGCATGTGTACAGGATTCCCGATGGGCTGAGGGCCCTAAAGCCATCGAAACGACTCCTACCCGGCCCTTCATGATGTAGTTATTCAAAGCTTCGATTCACAGTTCAGTTACAATGAAAGTTCGAGGGTATCATGTTTAACAACTTTTAACACCAGTTGGGAAAAGTGAAACCGACATTTATTTTGGTGGTAAAGCTGGGCAGAAGCAAGGTTGCCAGTGGCTACTTAAGAGCAAAGTGTCCTTGAGAAATATTTCCTTCTTTGTGTGACCATTTCTGTTTCCGGGTGGAGCCAGTCCGTAGCTTCTTTGCTGTAATTTGTGCGAGCGATGTAGCCGGTAGGTTGCCATGGTTACTTGAGCCCACTGGGCAGAGGACAGATTTTCATTGTAATTAGTGTGAACGCCACAGCCCAGCCGTGGGTACTGCTCTTAGAGAGCCTCCTCCCTTGTTAAGCTTGTGCGGTCACCGCACAGGGTTGAAATGAGAGACAGAAGCATGGCCTTTTCTTCTGTTCCTTCTGCTTGTGACTCACTTGGGGGATATAGACAAATCAGATTGTGGTTAGAAATATGCTTCTTCATAGTCCTGTTTGCATAAGCTACTAGCCCAAGATAGGAATGAATGAATACTTCCCAGATAGCTGGGTTCAGTTTAATAACGTAGAACCCAATCCATTATCCGGTTGAGGAGCACTGCCTGGCAATGCAATGAAAATGAGACTATCTAACCACCATAGTGACATTTCGACTTTGGTAGGTAGAAGTGCCTGAAATTGCCAAGATGGAATTTTCAACGAATTTAGTTCCTTTGGAGCCATCATGGCTTGGTGGCAATAACCCCACCATGGGCTTTGGAGTCCTTGGGGATTTGGGTTCAAGTCCCATCTCTGTACTTCCTGAGCCTGCGTTCCTAGGCCTCACTTTTTTTTTCATTTTTAAAAATATGTAAATACATATTTATAGGGTGTTTGTAAGCCCGGAGATAATGAATATAAGTGACCTGGGTAATAGTAGATACTTCAAGCGTGGCGGTGATTATTATTATTTAGTTAGTTAGTTTTCAATTTAAAAATAAATTGAAATGAAGAGAAGGCCACAGTTCTTAAGGCACTGTTGATATACTGTTCATTAAATAGCTTGGTTTTTCCAAGGATTGTCCTCATGAAATAAGTCCACTAGATTCAAATTAAAAGGATTCTTTGGCTTTGAACAGATTTCCTCCCTCCCCTCCTTATCAAAGATGCTCCTTTCAGCCCTGGAAGTAATAAATAAGTCTCTTTGCACATTTCAGCTTGAAATACTTGGAACTTTGTACAGTTACACCAACATCAGAGGGCCCTTCCCTAATTGCTGAAATGTAACAGCTAGTCTACAGGAGAAAATTCAGTGCAGCTATTTGAGCCAGGATTTTAAAACATATTTCTGCTGGAGTTTTTAGAGGAAATTTAAAGGGAATGCATTTTCCTAAGCTGGATTATGCTTTGAGTAAGTGCCCTGTGATGAGCTCCCAAACGTCGGGGGTCTTTACTGCCTCCTTGGAAATACCGTTAGCGGTTGAGAGTATGTGAAGTTTGGGGGACCCTGGTGTGGATGTTTCAACCCGGTTACCTTTTGTGGGGAACTCGCTTAGTCGTTTACCCCCTAACAAAAATGTTTGACATTGACGTCCTAGGGAATGGGAGACACAGACCGAGCCCCTAACAGCTGTCACTGCACAGGCAGGACGTGTGGCCTCATCACCAGCACTAACACATCCGCAGGAAGTCTGTGTCCTTAGAGGTAGAGGAGCCCCATGGAGGCGACGCAAAGACGGGTGCAAGAACAGGTACATGGAAGTGATTTCCCAGACTGTCCCAGAAACAGAGGTAGGTAGAGAGAAATAGAAAGACAGACAGACAGACGGATACTCTGCTCAGAGGTTCCTGGTCCCATAGTGGATTGTGTTAGTTCATTACATTTTTTTAATGGTCTAGAGCAGTGGTTCTCAAAGATGAGGGGTGCCAGTCAGTCCTCCAGAGGACATTTGACGATGTCTGGAGACATTTTTGGCCTTCACAACTAGGGGGGTATTCATGGCGTCTCGTGGGCGGAGGTCAGAGATATTGCTAAACCTCCTCTGATGCACGGACTAGCCCCACAGCAAAGAGCTGTGCAGGCCGTCAGTCGTGCCTAGGCCGAGAAACCATGGCCACCTGATCTAGAAGAAGACGCACCTTCAGACTACCCCAGGCCCTTCTTCTCTTACCCCCGGCTCAGAGTGTCACCTTCCGATGGCTTAGTTTGCATTGTAGACACTTTGACTTGAGAAAGGGGCTGTCTTAGCTAGCTGGGACTGCTATCACAAAAGATCATAAACTAGGTGGCTTAGCTACAACAGAAATTCATGCTCATAGTTCTGGAGGCTGAGGAATCCGAGATCAAGGTGCTGGGCAATTTGGTCTGTGGTGAGAGCTCTTTCCGGTTGCAGATGGCTGTCTTCTCTCTGTGTCCTCACTGGGGGAAAACACTAGCTAGCTCCCTGGCCTCTTCTTATGAGATCACGAATTGTGTTTGTTAGGGCTCCAACCTCTTGATTTAATGACTCCCCAACAGTTTCACCTCCACATACCAATACATCGGGGATTGCAACATACGAAATTTGGGGGACACATAAGAGGGTTGTCTTAGCCGGTCAACAGTAAGCTGTAGCCTCCAACAGTAACAAACTAGAAATCTCGCTCATTGATAAGTCTCTTAAAATTCAGGTCAGTTCTGAGCATGATCAGTTTGGGTCCCCAGGAAAAAAATGGAGCAGGAATGCTAATAAATAGGTATCGTTTTTGCACCCATTTTGTAGAAGAGAAAATGGAGAGGTTGTGTCTCACCAAGCAAGGAAACAAGTCACCAAATCTTTTCTCTTTCTCTTCGGGACACATGGCTAGATTGTAGTTCCCAGTCCCCTTGGCAGGCAGGTGTCCCATGTAACTGAGTTCTGACCAGCAAAATGTGGGCAGATGTGGTAGATTCCTTGTCCAAGCTTGGCCCATTAAATGCGCAAATGATCTTTGAATTCGCTTCTCCTTCTGCCGTTCACATGGGGAAGGTTCCAAGTTTCAAGAGGAGGGTGGAGCCACAAGCCAAGAGCGCCTTGGTTCTTGACCAGCTGTGTTGACGAAGCTGAGCCTTGGAGTGTTGCATAAGCAAAAACAAACCTTTATTTTGTGAAGTCACTAAAATGTCGGTTATTAAAGAAGCTTTTAACCCACTCTGACTAATAAAAAAAAATGAATAAAGAAGTGTAAACAGGAGCCGAGTGGCCATCCCTCTGGGACGACATAGAAAAATCCACCTCTACCAAATACGCAACGGTACAGGGCCGATGCCTCTGAATCTGCTGGCGTTTATGTTTACACATGCTTTCTTCCGAATCACGTTTTAAAATCCAGGTATTCATTAAATTCTCTTTATCAGGATTTTACGTGATAGGCAAAAGCTTATTTATAGCTCAGGCAGTCATTTTAGTAATGTCAGGTTCTTAAACCCTGCACGAAGATTTCATAAATTCACATATTATCCCCTCCGTGCTAAGTGTTGCATGTGAGTCTGGGATTTAACCGAGAAATGTGGAATACGAAGTTTTGTTGCCAGGCCGTTCCCAGTTGGTTGCGCATCTCAGGAGCCAAAGCTTATTACTTTCCAAGTTGTAATTTAAACTTGTTCAATTGCCTCCAGACCCATCTTTTTCACGTCGCACGATGGGAAACACTCAGCGCTTTGGCTCCAAGTGCGTTTCTCTTTTATTTTTCTCTCTCCAAACGCCTACCTCCTTTGGGGCTGCGTCATCATTATTTCATAGAAGCTTTGGGCAGGAACATCTCTTTATGAAAACTCTTTGTTTTTATGTGTTGTGTGTGTTTTTTGTTGTTGTTATTGGTTTTTGTTTTTGTTTTTGAGAGATTTGCCGTTGCATCTGGCAGGTGGTGCGGCGCTTCGTGCGAGTCTTTCAAACTCGTGATGTAGTCACATTTTAAGAGCTTTGTGGGATGGCCGTAAGGAGAAGTTAGGCTCTGTAACTGTGTAGAAAGTTGACCTGGTAAACACATTAGAGGCAGATTATCCTCTCCTGCTCCCTTAATAACACCCTGAAGAATGTGCCGTCCATAGCCATTTCAGGGCCTAGCAGGGGCTTCGTTGCTGAGAAACAGAAGGTTCAGAGTGTGTTCAGGATACTCAGTATACCTCGGAGGAGAAAGCTCTCCGTGGTACACCAGCTGCTTGCAGAAGACCAGCCTCCCACAGGCTACGATGGGGAAACGTGCATGAAGTATACATGCCGAGTATAGTAAACACTAGTGTCCCATCTTTAAAATAGGGTGATTTTCAGCAAAATTATCTGTTCTCCTCTTTTATTTTTGTGGATTAGAGTCTCCAGTGCCTATTTTCAGGGCATGGGAGGGGCAGGAGAGGGAGGGCTGCTTGTATACTTGAGGATAGTAGAGCCTTTATTCTGAACAGTTTTTTCATTCTTTTTTTTTTTTTCTTCTTCTTCTTCGTCTTCATGTTCCAACAGGCAGGGGCTGCCCCATGGTCAGATCAAGGTTGATTTGGATCGTCAGTTGACCGAGTACTTAGTAGAGAATTTAAAAATGCATTGGGGAAGAATCGGACCCCAAATGCAAGCAGCTATTTTTTTTTTTTTCTCCCTTTCGTAGAGTGGAATGTTGCAGTAACAGACATTCCCGAAGTGTCAGGAACCAAAAGCAAGGCGACTTTAATTCTAACCGACTGAGCCACCCGGGGGCCCCAACACAGGTTTACTTCTTACATACGCCACATAGCCGCTGGTGGAGGGCTCTGATTCAGGTCATCTTTACTCTGAGACCCGGGCTGACGGGGAGGCCTTCCCATGAAATTTCCCAGGGACAGGGAACAGAGCGTGGAGAACCGTTGATGGACTCTGCAATGCTTTAGAAGAAGAGAGACACCCAGCACTGTTGCTTAATTTTATTGGCAAGAGCAAGACTTAGAGCCAAAGCTCACTTCAGAAACACAGGGAAGGGTGGTTTTTCTGAACACCAGAAGTAGAAACTGGGTATCAGTAAATGCTGGAAATATTGGTGTCATTGTCCTACCCTGACAGACGTACCCTCCTACACCGATGGACATAGAGATTTAACCCGAAGCCCAATGAT
Source organism: Paguma larvata (assembly GCA_030068075.1). Taxonomy (NCBI): domain Eukaryota; kingdom Metazoa; phylum Chordata; class Mammalia; order Carnivora; family Viverridae; genus Paguma; species Paguma larvata. The sequence goes on from CM057825.1 coordinate 9,905,813, forward strand.
AAAATTAACCCCCAAGGAAAAATGAAGTCTCATTACAGGAAAGTTCAGAAATGTAACTTGGAACAGAAGATACCGAAAGAGATCTTCTCCTAATGTAGGGATGTTTAGCCGACAGGTCGTAGAAGGGCATTTTGTTTCAGGGGACCACTCTCCCCCCCCTAGACTCGGTCAGAAACTAGGACAACATAATCTCTGAACTGCGGGTGTTTAGTTTTGTCGGCGCATTGAAAAAAATAAATATAGCTCAGACTTAATTTTGATTTTATTCTTAGTTTTCCTTTCTTGGTAAACAGCAGGTCAAGCATCAGTAGAAGTGTGGTCACAGATGTGAGACATACTCACCGAATCGCATTTTCAAGGTCTGTCGAATCGACTAACGTCAAACGTGAAGCATGAAAACGAGATTTTTTTTTCTTTTGATTTTTTAACGATTTTTAAAAATTTTAAGTAATCGCTACACCCACGACCCCAACACCGAGGGTCACATGCTTTACCGACTGAGCCGGCCAGGTGCCTCAAGAAAAATATTTTAAACATTATAGTGAGAGAGAGAATTAACGGCGGTGTACCAGAATTTCCCTCCAGAGATACAACGCTGGTACTTTCTTGTTTAGAACTGTGTACAGTATTAAGATAATCTCATATCATTTAAAAATTTTTTCTTCCTTTTATTACGATGCTTTTTAAAAATTTCCTTTCTTCCAAATAAGTAAAACGCAAGAAGTCAAAAGCAGCCCCAGAGTAAATATGGAGCCATCCCAGGTTGCCGGAGATCCGGACAGATGGATCACTTAGGATGCGGTGAATATCTGACATAGCCCCCACCAAAAACAAAACTCCAGATTTTGAAACTCCTCATTAGCTCAAGAAGAAAAAATAAATAAGTAAATAACTCAGCATGATTACTGAAGAGCAAACATTTCACTTGACTTTGTCTTCGCCCCAGGTTTTAATTTATGAAACACATACTGAGAAAGCGTCTCGTGTTACCATCAATTCTTGCTGTGTTTTATTTAACGCGTAGCAGACAGAAATCTGACCTCCCAAGGCAGCTTCCCCTGAGGGAAGTGCATTACCTGGCATCGGTCGACTTTGTCCGCTTATCTTGAAGAAAACATTTGCAAATCGTATAGCTGATAAAAGATTTGTATCCAGAATGTGTAAAGAAACCTAGCAACTGAATAATAAAACGGACAAATACCCAGTTTTAAAAAAGGGCAAGTGATTTAAATAGACATTTCTCCCAAGAAAATATGCACGTGGTCAAGATGTACATGAAAAGACGCCCAGAGTCTTTCAATACTAGGGAAATGCAAATTCAAACTACTGTAAGTTCACACCTACTAGGATGACTAGACTAAAAAAGACAGATAGTAACAGGTGTTGGTGAGGATTGGGGAAGGTGAAAACCTCATATACTGCCGGTGGGAACCTAAAACGGGCCAGCCACCTTGGAAAGCACTCTTGGTAGTTCCTTAGAAAGTTAAGCTAGAGCTATCATATAACCCAACAATCCTTCTCCTAGGAATATATACCCAAGAGAAAGAACCCCCAAATAAGTGAAAACATATGTCCCCACCAAAACTCATACATAGATATTCAGAGTAGCAATATTCATGACAGCAAAAAGTTCAAACAACCCAAAGACCCCACTGATGAATGGATAAACACAATGTAATATGTGCACAAAATGGAAAGATTTATTCGGCGAGACAAAGAAATGAAACAGTGATAACGTGCTAGCTACAACATGGATGCGCCTTACAAACATGATGCCCAGTGAAAGAAGCCAGTTATAAAAGATCGTGGATGACAGGCTATTTATATGAAATGTCCCAAACGGACAAATCTGTAGAGACAGATAGGAGATTAGTGTTTGCCTGAGACTGGGCAGGGTGGGCGGGTTGTGGGAGTGACTGCTAATGAGTACGGGGTTTCTTTATGGAGCAATGGAAATGTTCTAAAATTAGATTGTGGTGACGGCTGCACAATCCTGTGAATAGACTACAAACCATTGAATTGTACATTTAAATGAGTGGATTGTACGTTATGCGAATTGCATCCTGATAAAGCTGTTCTCTCTCTCTTTCTTTCTTTCCCTCCCTTCCTTCCTTCCTTCCTTCCTTCCTTCCTTCCTTCCTTCCTTCCTTCCTTCCTTCCTTCCTTCCTTCCTTCCTTCCCTCTCCCTCCCTCTTTCCTTCCTTCCTTCCTTCCTTCCTTCCTTCCTTCCTTCCTTCCTTCCCTCTCCCTCCCTCTTTCCTTCCTTCCTTCCTTCCTTCCTTCCTTCCTTCCTTCCTTCCTTCCTTCCTTCCTTCCTTCCTTCTCCCTCCCTCCCTCCCTCTTTCCTTCCTTTCTTCCTTTCTTTCTGTCTTTCTTTATTTCTTTCTTTCCTTCTTTCCTCCCTCCCTCCCTCCCTCCCTCCCTCCCTCTCTTTCTTTCTTTCTTTCTTTCTTTCTTTCTTTCTTTCTTTCTTTCTTTCTTTCTATTTCTTTCTTTCCATTTCTTTCTTTCCTTCTTTCCTTCCTTCCTCCCCCCCTCCCTCCCTTCCTTCTTTATTCTTTTTCTTTTTTTTAAGGTAAGGTACCTTTCATCCAGCTCCAGTGCTGAAATGAGACCCTGCCTGGCAGGTTTCCCGGCTCAGTAGTTTCTAGTGCTGTACAGTGGGTTCCAACTTCTGGTCCCAAGTCACCTTACTAAGAAACTAGTAATAGCTTTTCACTGTTCCAATGACCCCCCTCTCGGCACCTCTCCCTGATTCTATCCGGTACCATCTCCTCAGAGATGTCTCATTTCCTTCCCGCTTCAGAACAGAAGGCTGACTAAAAGTTAATACTGCTTGCTAATGAACTTGCTCAAAATGGTATGTCAGCCATCAAATCCGATACCCGTCGGTGACTGTGGTAGACGTGCCTTCCTTCAGCGTGCTCTACAAATGCCTGACCAATGAACGATCTGGCTGTGTGATGCTGGAACTATCTAGAGCTTCCTCTAATCTCGGTGCCCTTGGTCTGAGCCTCCGCTTACTGTAGGGTCGCTCACACTCCCATAATGAATCAGAATGCCCAGGCATGGTGACCTTGGAAAAAGGGAGTTACAAAACCCATTTAGAGGGGAGAGTAACTTCCTACTTGGGATTCCGGTGGAAAACCATTCGGTCATTGCCGTGTGCCTTTGTCGCCTCTGTGCGGTGCCGCTGGGCTTTCTGCCAGCACGGCCACACACAGACATGACTGTCAGAGCCATTCGGCCTGCTCTTGTATGGTCTACGTTTATTTCAATATTGTAGGCACGACGGTAAATTTTTTCGCATGAATTAATAATCATGTAAAAACCATCTCTCTGCTACTTTAGGCAGAAGAGGCCTGGATTGTTGTAAATGATGTAAATTCTTCCATTAACTTTTTCAGCTACAGAAATTTTTCATGATCTCAACGAGGATTTACTGTAAACTCTAAGGAAAGTAAATACCAATTCTCTTAAAGATGTTTCTGAAAATTGCATATGATTAGAAATAAGAGTCCAGCTGTTGGTACAGCTCATTCTGTGCCCTCATGCAGGTATCTCCTCACCCGGGACCTTTGTCAGACTCCTGTGCTGCTCAGCCTGTCAGAAACCACAGGGCCCCCATTCCTCCCCATCCCTTTTGCCTTCCATTGTTTTTCTCTTCAGCGATAATCGCTCCTTGTTTTCCGTAGTATTTACTTCTTTCTTGTTTATCTCCTCCATAGACTGTCATCCTCCTTAGGCAGGACCCTGCGAGCCTTGTTTGCTGCTCTGTCCCTCGCACCAAATCAGTGTCTGGCTTCTTGTAGGTACTCAATAAATATTTATTGAACAAATAAATAAATACACTTCCTCCCCTCCTCTCTCCAAAATGTAGCTTGAGAGAAGAGAGAGCCCCACAGAGCAGCTGTCAAAGGAGCCAGCCTATTTCTCTACGTAACCACTCATGACCCAGCTTCCACACACCTGGTATCAAAAGGAGACAGAATGTAGACGTTTGGAAGGGTCTTCTCACTCAGTTCTGTCCTGATGAGGAGATTGAGAGTCCACGTGGCAAAGGGAGGTTCCCTTGGTCACAGTGAAAGTGAGTGACAGAATGAAGACTGTGCCTCAGACGATATTGTTCGTAGTTCTCAGAGTTAGAAGGTGGAGAAAAACACTAAAACATTGGAACGTTTAGCCCTCCTAAACGTACATGAAGGTTATGGCGTATTATAATTACAACCCAAATGTCACCTGGGGAACCTTGCTCCTTTGAGATTTGAAAATAACTGGCTGAGACTGCATTTCCCGTGTGGTGCTCTCTTCAGGGATTTGTGTGTGTAGGGAGAGGTGGTTAAAGTATTCCCACTTTAAGTAGTTCGAGGTCATTACCTTTTCATTTATACGCTGTCCCTTTGCTACCTCAACTTATTCCCAAGTGGCCCCTCGAGGTACTTTGCTAAGTCAGAGGAGAAGTTACATCGTACTCTTTGGTGGAGAGAATGGCTTCTCTACAGTGATGGTGTTGAATAAGGAATATAAAACATGAAGTTAAGCATTTGAAATATTTTCACGCACTAACCACTACTACTTTAAGGTGCTGTTTTAGGGTATTACTCTTTGTAGGGATGAATGGTACACTAGAAAGTACATAGACTTTAGCGGGGATCATGACCAAACCATGTACTGACAGCATAATGTTAAATAAAGTAATTGGTTTCTTTAAGTTCTCGTTCTTTGATGGTAAAATGGAGAAAATCACACTTACATTATAGGATCCTGAGGATTAAGTGAGCTAATATATATAAAAGTGCTTTGTTATGGAAGATGTCATGCAAACATCACCACCGTCACTGCCCATGTATTTATGGTAGTTTTTTTTTTTTTTTTAAGAAAGTGACTACATGAGTTTCCCAAGCTTCTGTTCAAAGTTGTACCTTAGTAACTGAAATGCCACAAATGATATTCCCTCTGGAGTGGAAAGGGTGGCTCAGGTAAAGAAAACCAACTGTGTGCGATAAGTTAGAAAGTAACCTGAGAAATCCCAGTTGGATTTTGTGAAGTAGGTTGTGTAGTTTCATAAAACGGACCAAATACCTGTGTTCAGGACTCTTTTGCTGCTGAGATATACCAGATTTCTTGTCATATTCATGCTGGTCAAGATCATTTTTCTTTTTTCTTTTTTTTGCTGACTCGAAAAGACAACATTTCATCGACAGAGATCTTGCCCTTCTCCTCAGGATTAACATATTTTACCTTCTGGATATATTTTACTTTAAATCTTTTTATGTTTCATGGTTTCCCCCCAAAGAAATGACATGTTAACATTGTTTGACTAGGCCAGCAAACCTTATGTGCCTTGGGATTGCTTTCTCGTTTATGTGGGGTGGACAGTGGTTTCTCTTTCCTCTTTCCTTTGCTGTTACGAAGCATTGCCATAATAGCATCTCAAGATATGAGCTCAGTAGGATTGCCTGTCCCCTTAATAGGAGAAAGATCGGGATGTGGAACTATTGCATGATTCACCCCTAGCCTCGGAGCTGGCTAGTGACAAAGCTAGACTTTTTTCTGCCCTCTTATAATACTAGCGACATTCCCTTGACATTGTTCTGACCCATAGACATGTGAGTCAGTAGAAACGAAGAATCTTTTATGAGGCCTGCCTGGGGAAATGGAGAGTCCTATTATAGTGCTCCCCTAAGATAATGTTGTTTATTACCACCAGTCCTGAGTATGGGAGACCTTCCAGAGAAGCCACCGCTTTCCTTTTTCTTTTATTCCTCTGCGTCTATGTTGGGGGGACAAGAAGAGGTGGATGGTTTGAATGCAGAAGGAAGCAGAAAAAGAAATTGAACAAATCACATTCCTTTCCAGTTGATTCATCATTTCATTGATTGACTCATCAAGCACTTTTGAGTGCTGGGTCTGTTTTAGTCACTGAAGATACAGGGGGAAAGAAGATAAGAAGCTTTGTAGTCTCACGGAACTTCCAATCTGTTGAGAGAGACAGGCAGGGAGTACATCATTAACTGCTTAGTATAAGCGTTGATTGCAATGAGGGTAAATGTTTCAAAAAAAAAAAAAAAAAAGCACAGGCTACCATGAGCCCTGTAATAGGGCATCCGAACTGAGCATAGGGGTTCAGAAAGTCTGAGGAGGTGTCCATTAGCTAAGTCTAGAAATGTGAGTAGCAGTGTGGGAGGTGGTGGCAGGGAAGGTGGGAAGAGTCCAGGCAAAGCCAAGAGTACAAGCAAGGATCCTGAGGCAGCAAGAGTCTTGGCATATCTGAGACACAGGTCGACATGAGAAAGCAAGTAAAAAGAGATAATAGAGATAGGCAGGTAAGAGCCACTGGTGGACTTTGGTCTTGGTCTTGGAAGAGCCTTGGAGATTTTGACCTCTGTGTGGAGCAAGGGGAAATTATTAAAGAAGCTCTGAGCAGACAGGAGTGATAACACTCTGGCTGCAGAGAAAGGAAGGGTGGAGAAAGCCAGGGCTGCATAAGAGATCTGTTAGGAGAAGTTTGTAGTAATCCAGGTGAGCAATAAAGTTAGTGTTGACTGAGGAGGTGGGAATGGAGGGACGCATAATGGATCTGAACTGTTTTGAGAAGGTGGACTTGAATAAAGGTGGGACCCCAGGGAAGGGAAGATCTTGGTGATAGCTCCTTGGATTGGGGCATGGGAGACCGGCGGTGTGGCATGACTCCATTTACTGAGAAATGGATGACTAGAAGAACACTTCTTTTGTTTTTTTGACAGTAATACTAGAAGTCATCTTTTGGACCTACTAAGTTAGGCCATTAACAGAGAGATGTCAGTTTTGGCTGGACTGACCCAGGGCTCAGGATAGAGAAATGGGTTGCAATTGGAGCTGTCCACTTACAGTCGGTGTATACAACCACGTGGGAGGATGAGGTCATCAGAAAGAAAAGGCAGGAGAGAGAAGAGGGCCTGGGGTATGCCGCCAAGAAATAGCTGCTTGGTCTGTTGAGATGTACATTATAGGAGATGATCTCTGGGAAGTGCTAGAATGGGGGGTGGCCCGCTGGAGGCCATATGTATGTATCAGGAGGAGAAAGTCACAGAGGAAGCTAAGAACAAGTAACCAGAGTGGTGGGTGAAAAGCCAGGAGAATGTGATGTCATGGAAGAAGGTATAGGGATATGGGGGAGATCCTGCTGGGGGCACGGGGAGGCTGTGGTACCATTAGGATAACGGATAACCCAACTGGGTAATCCTCTGGGTTCAACTCTGGATGTGAAGTCTCAGGATCTGATTTTTTCTCTAATAACTCAATGGCTCATTACGAAGATAAATAGAATTCCCTCTGCTGAATATTTCGAGTGATTAAGATGATTTATTTTTATTGATTTATTTATTTTTTTTGAATTTCACTTAGAAGCCAATGGGAAGGCCGAATGAAAACCTGAAGCAATGAAACACTGCACTCAGGTGACTCACCTCTAGATTTGGGGCCGGTAGAAAATCTATATAGTAGAAACTTTTATAAATGCTGTTTCTGGATTGTCAAGGGGAAGACCTTGACCATAGACTTTTGAGTATTACGAGAGGATGGAGGGCATAACTCTTGTGTCATCCTTTGTGAACCGATGTTCCCGTGGTTTCCTGATAGTCATCATTGGAGTCTTGGCTCTGAACAGGGAAGAGTCTAAAGAACAAGATTTAGGTGAAAGATTTTTAAAACACAGATTAGGAAACAGTACTGCTTGAAGGATCCATGTATTTTCATGGATCCATGTATTTCAATTTTGCTTTGGAATGTGTAGTTTCCAGTAAATTTTTTGAAGATGCTCAAATTTTTGCCTCAGTGTGTAGAACCTCCTTTAATTCGTAAGTAGCACACAGCTGAATAAAGACTGTAACTGCTTGTTTTGGTTGATTGGTTGAGTTCTTCACATCAAAGAGCGGCATAAAATAAGAAACTGGATTCTCAGTTGGATATGAATTCCAGATACCCTATTTTTCTTCTGAGCAATTCAGATGGCTGCAAATCTAAACTCTTATCTTTTTATCTCTTGATAATACTGTGTGAAAAATAATACAGAAGAACATAAAAATGTTTACCTTTTAAGTTAAATTAGGTCTAACATGGCTAAGGGTCAGGATGCTTGTTTTTTACAGATCCAAGAAAAATTTATAGACAATCCATTGTGCCGGTTCCTAGAGATTCATGAGACACAAGTCCTGCTTTGAAGGAGCTTATAGTTTAATAGGGGAAGATGAGTGTGTACAAATAATTATAAATTTCTATTATAAGATGTTTTTGCAACTTCGAGGAAGAACATGAAATGGTATAGGGAGGTATGCAGAGGATATAGTTACGTGGACTGAGTCACGTTGAATAGTCAAGGTGAAGAGTAAAGACCTGGGGGACGGTGTTATTCAGCAGGGGTAGCATGAAGTTGCCTCTAGTAGAATGGAGAGAGGTGTCAGGGTCAGAAGGACCCGGATGATGAAGGACACGCAAGCCAAGTTAAGGGACTGTTGAAATTTCAAGCCCTTGCTCGGTAGTTAACTTATGCATTATGGGAGATCATCTGTGGCAAGGTTAGAGTAGGTTTGGGGGGGTACTGAAGAAAAGGTACTATTGGGGCACTTGGGTGGCTCAGTTGGTTAAGCATCTGACTTCAGCTCAGGTCATGGTCTTGCAGCTTGCTAAGAGTTGAGCCCCACATCGGGCTCTGTGCTGACAGCTCAGAGCCTGGAGTCTGCTTTGGATTCTGTGTCTCCCTCTTTGTCTCTCTCTTTGCCCCTCCCCTGCTCTCTCTCTCTCTCTATCTCTCTCCCTCCCTTCCTCTCCCTCTCTCTTTCAAAAATAAATATTATATATTTTTAATTTTTTTAACGTTTTTATTTTATTTTTGAGAGACATAGAGACAGAGCGTGAGCAGGGGAAGGGCAGAGAGAGGGAGATACAGAATCTGAAGCAGGCTCCAGGCTCTGAGCCGTCAGCACAGAGCCCGACGTGGGGCTTGAACTCACAGACCGTGAGATCATGACCTGAGCCGAAGTTGGCCGCCCAACTGACTGAGCCACCGGGCGCCCCCCAAATTTTTTTTTAAAGGAAAAAGATACTATTACAGTGGTCCGGGTGCAGTACAGAGACATGGTACGAGAAAATGAGTGGTAAAATGATGGCCGTGCCTCCCAGAAGCATCCCTAGAGAGTGAGAAAAAAAGATCCGGGCGCTAATTTCAATTGTGGAACTGCATTAGTGTCCTCCAAAGAAGACAGAGAAATTTATTTAAATGAGTTGGCTGACGTGATTTGTGGAAGCTGGCTAGTCCAAAGTCCACAGGGTGCGTTGGTAGACTGGAGACTTGGGAAAGAAGTGCCGTTGCAGTTTTAGTCCAAAGGTGGGCTGCTGGCAAAATTTCTTCAGCTCGGGAGAGGTCAGCCCTTTCCTATCCAGGCCTTCAACTGATTGGACAAGGCCCACCCACATTATGGAAGGTAATTTGCTTTATCGAAAGTCTACTGATTTAAATGTTGATCTCATCTTAAAAATACCTTCACAGAAACATCCAGAAAAATGTTTGAACAAATACCTGGCTACCATGGCCCGGCCAAGTTGGAGGGTGAAATTGACCATCACAGTAACTAAAGATGTAGGCAAATTACTTTCCATTCCTGGGTCCTCTCCCAGATTCCTCCTGTACAGAATTATGACATTGAACTAGATACCATCTAAGATCCATTCTAGCTCTCAATAAAATATATTTCTTCTTTCTTTGCCATGGAGTTAAGAATGGGTGTTGCCTCATTTATTTTAAGATTCTAGAATTTTAGATCTGCAGGTTAACTTTGGCATCTGCAACACCACTTCATACATGGATGAGGAGGTAGGCTAGGCCGACCTGCTTAATTCAGGCAAATAGTGACTCCACTGCTGTCATTTCCGGATTCCATGCCGCGTGGCAGATTTTTTTCTGCCCAAGTGCGCTACATCAAATTTCTGTAGCTTAAATCACGTTTGAGAGTTGCTAGAAAGCTTTCCTATTTAAAAGACCCTTTACTTAGGTTCTGCTGGGAATTCGGGTATTGGCACGCACTATTGGTTTTTTGTTATGGAGACGAATCTTCTGAGGCTACAGAGAGAGTGAAATATGGTTCGCGTCATCAGGCAGAATCAACTGATTCCGGGGGAGGAGGTCTCTTGCACAGCAGTGGCATCTGGGAGCTAATTTTAGGGTTCCATTGCTCCCCTCCAGGTAGGAGACTTTCAGAGATAGATGGAATGTCTCGTTCTTCTTAAAAACATGTTAGGAACGCTTTTACCCCTTGTATTGAAGAGAAGCATTTCTACATGGGAACCGCATTCATGCAGCTGAGGGTATGGACAGGGAGGTTTAGCGGTTCGAGTTGTGAACCCTGACATGAATGGGGGAAAAAATCATCGGAAGCATTTTCTTATCAGGAGAGAAACAAAGAGCTTTTCTAACAGGCTCAAACCTTCTTCTAGTTCTTCCTCACCTGCCTAGGATGAGATTTTTGTTTAGATTTGTTTTGTAGAAAGTACCTGTGGACCAGTGTAGGCTGAAATAGACTTAGCCCTGGAATCATAGACGAAGAGTTCGGAACATTGTCGGATCAGTTACTGTATGCCCTCCAATAGCTGAAGTAATGTCCGAGAGTTCTAAAGATTTTAGGACCTTTAGACACTAATCTCGTCCCTCAATCATAGAAATTGGAATATGATATTCATCTTTGAAGCCTTTGGCCAGTTTTCTCTTTTCTTGCTAAGCTCGTTAGAAGTTTGTCTCTGACATTTCGAGACAACTCTTGAAAGATCATTTCCAAGTTATTTCAGACTACTTTCATTCTTGTTTTGATGTCCTTTAATTTATCATATAATCAGGACTCGAGGCTCCCAGCTGCCCTTGGACCGGCTATTTTAAATCTGCTTTGCTTCTCGGTCAATATATTCTTTATTAAAAGGCTTAAAAAGATTTTAAAAGGCCATTAAAATGTTTAAGCCTCTGTCTCATTTTGGGATATTGTTTCTGTTGTCCACATGGAATATTCAAGCTGTCCTAGAGAAAAGATAAGAAAAATAACTCATTTTCTGTTACTTCAGTTGGGATGTGGGAGGTCAAAAGTGGCCCCGTTTGAGTTTCTTTGCCTTGGTCCCGCATCCTTTCTTCCATCCTTTTTTGTTTTTTAAAAGGCGCATTTCAAATAAACAGACAACTTTGAAGATTTCTGGGTCAGAAAATACTACGCCGTCACTATATCTTCTTACGGTTTAATTTCTGACACCATAAAAATTCCAGGATAGTTCGGTGTCGGTTTTGTAATGGAGATTCGTGGGAGGCGCCTCGGACCTGTCAGTAGAGACTTCCTTCTCTATCTGAATCCCTTCCGGGTCACTATCGCAACGGGATGGCTGTGCCCTCGGTGCTGCTGTCAGCTGTCTCCCATCTTCCTTTGCTGTCTTGGGCTCCCTCTTGACTGTCCGGGGGAGTCACCGGGGAGCCGGGTAGGGAGGAGGTCAAGGGGGGAAGGAGGCCATGGCATTGACCACCGGTTCTCACTGTCCTGCTCATATTACTTCTCTCACCCCGGACGATTCCTAGTGTGATAGTCTAGACTTTATTAAAGGGTTTTATTTTATTTTATTTATCATTTTCTTATAATACCTAGAGAAAAGAAACAGGATATCATAGTTACGACATTTTTTTAAAGTTCAACCCTTTTAGAAATTATCAATCCCAATATTACACCTTATAAATAATGATTTACATATATATATTTTACCATCATGTATTGTTTATAATAATTATAATATTATATAATCATTGTCATTCAGAGATTTAGGTTTCTTTGTTTATCCCCTGCAGTTAGTAGGGTTTTTTTTTTCAGTTGTCATCTCATTTAAAAAAAAAAAGATTTTGTGGGGCGCCTGAGTGGCTCGTCGGTTAAGGATCCGGCTCTTGGTTTCAGATCAGGTCACGATCTCTGGTGGGTGAGCTTGAGCCCCGAGTTGGGCTCTGCAATGACAGGGCAGGATTCTCTCTCTCTCCCCATCTCTCTGCCCCTCCCCTGCTCGCTCTCTTTCTGTCTGTCAAAATAAGTAAATAAACATTAAAAAAAAAAAAAAAAAGATTTTACGACTTGTTGATTTCAGGTCTTCGCGGCTTTTTCCACTGAGTAGTAGCGTTCTACCTGGCTCTCCCCCGTGACAGTGTCCGCCCTGCCGCTGTGCTGCAGGAAGCGCTCTTTGGCTTGCCTGACATTGTGTCAGGGAACCTCTCCTGCCTCCTCCCTCGCTGCAGACCCTGCCTGTTAGGTGTCCTTGTCCTAACCTTGTCCTAACCTCTCCGGGGTCCGGCTCCCGGTAGCTCTTTCCCAGCAGTGGGCGGGCTGTGCTCACTCCCACACCCAGGTCTGGCTCCAGGGTCTCCAGCCCAGCAGAGTTCTGATTCCCACCCCCCACTCTCCCGCCAGGGCCATGAAGGCGCTGGGATGAAAGGTACTTGGAGCTGAGGTTGTCTTGCAGAGGAAGAATCTAGGCACGAGGTGGACATTCCCCCAGATCCTTCCAGGAAGCACAAGCAGGTGGGGCGACCCCTGCAGTTACTGGGCCGCTAATTGGAGTCCTCATTAGTATGTCCTGGGTGATGAGGTGGAGAACCTTAAACAGCTGGGGTGTTAAAAGGACAAACAATTGGTTTATGACACAGGACAGCCGCACCGACCGAGTCTGCTTCCCTGTTGCACTACAGCCCTGGCCAGACAGCGTGTGCACCTGCTGTTTGTCACCAGACACGGATCCGTTGGGTCTGCTCTTCCCATCCCTTAACCCGCCCAGGACGCCAAGCCTCTCCATGCCATGGTAGATTGCAGGTGTCACATCTGTGTCCTTTGGATGCCTGTGTGCTAATGAAAGATATAAAACACGATTATGTCAGATAACTATAACAAAAATAGATCACACCTCAGTTTTCTGCCCACCTTCAGTAACTTGCCCACGGCGGTGATTTTCGGGGTGACACTGACAGAGGACCTAAATCATCCATCATCTCTTGCCCGCTGCCTTCTGTGGTGGGGAGCCCACATGCGCAAGGCAGCTGCTGGGAGGTAATGGTGCAGTTTGTCTGTTGACTGGCCCACGCGGGACTCAGTGCCACAGCCTTCCATACATTAACGTGCCAACTGGTGTGTGGCAGACACTCAGGCTTTCCTACTTCCCTAATTGCCTGGAAAATTCCATGTTGTTTTTCTGACTCCTTGCCACGAACACATAAATGCAGACTGTATTAGAGCTCTAGGTTTGCTGCAGCCTGAAGAAGCCGAGTTTCCGCAGGCTCCGGAGACCTCCATTGCCTTATCTTAAAGAAGGTTCAGTTAGTTAAGTATCTGACTTCAGCTCAGGTCATGATCTCACAGTTCGCGAGTTCGAGCCCCGTATCGGGCTCTGTGCTATCAGCCTGGAGCCCACTTCAGATCCTCTGTTCCACCCTCCCCGCGCCCCTCTGTTGTCTGTGCTTTCTCTATCCTCTCAAAAATGAATAAACATTAAAAAAAAAAAGTTCAAAGAATCTCCTCCAAATAGGTGATTCAGCTGCCAAATTATCATGGTGACCTTCGCGATGATTTTTTTTAAGCAGGAAATGGTTTTAAAGATTAAAATCCATTGTCAGTTTTTAAAAATTGTTTTTTAATGTTTGTTTATTTTAGAGAGAGAGAGACAGAGTGTAAGCAGGGAAGGGGCAAAGAGAGAGGGAGACACAGAATCCGAAGCAGGCTCCAGGCTCCGAGCTGTCAGCACAGAGCCCGACGCGGGGCTCCAACTCAGCGAACCGTGAGATCATGATCTGAGCCGAAGTCAGATGTTCAGCGGACTGAGCCACCCAGGCGCCCCCAAATCCATTGTTTTTATCCTTATAAAATCCCTATAAGTCTTGGTATTAGTGAGCTTTCTCTTGTAACGTTTTATAATAGCAAGTTATTATTATTATTATTATTGCACCGAATTAACTATGTGATCCGACCTAAACATTTCCTATGTTTTATACTTTGTCATCGTAAAATCTAATTGATGGAAGTGTCCTTTTTAGAAGCATCCCAAGCTTTGCTAATATTATGTTAAGAACTCTTACACTTTCATTATTCTGTTATTGAGCCTGTTTGTGAGATGCTCCGGAAAGGGAGACTCTTCGCTTTTTATTTCCATCACGCAGACGACAGTGTCTGGGCTCCTTGGCATGGACGACGTGGCTGTCCCCGAGGACCTGCTTCTACCTGCCGCTCCGGCGTTATTTCCATCACTCTCTGACTCCTACTTTGTGCTCCACAGTTGCCAGAATCCCCAGTTTTTTCACGCCTCCCTGCCTTTGCTTCTGCTGTTCCCTCCCCCTAGCCCGCCTTTCTCTACCTAATCTTTACCAAGACTCCTCCGACTCACTCTTTTTTTAATGTTTATTTATTTTTGAGAGAGAGAGAGAGAGTGTGTGTGCGTGAGCAGGGGAGAGGCAGAGAGAGAGGGAGACACAGAATCTGAAGCAGGCTCCAGGCTCTGAGCTATCAGCACAGAGCCCGACGTGGGGCTCGAACTCATAAACCATGAGATCACAACCTGAGCCGAAGTTGGACGCTTAACCGACTGAGCCGCCCAGGCGCCCCACCTCCAGCCCATACTTCAAGACTCTACACGGACACTGTTTCCTGCAGGAGGTGTTCCCTGGCCCCTGCTCTATTACAGCAGGGCTCTCTCTATTAGGGCACTTGCCCCCCACCCCCATGAAGAAAGAGACCATGTCCCAGGCTCCTATCCTTGGGCAGGGTGGGGTCCCTGTGTGCTCCCAATGCATTGGTGTCACCTGTCACTCAGTGTCGTGGGCTCACAGTGTTGCTACAGAGGGTGATCGCTACAATGGAGCTATGATGGGAGCATTAGGCTCTTCTAATAAACTGAGTTAATAGCAGATCGAAGCCACGGCTACGATTTAAAAATTCAAAAATATACTGCTTCTGATCCTTTGGGTTTCTGGGTCTAACTCCTTCCTCTGCTAACCCAGTTAGAAAATACTGCATTCGATAAATATAGTGAAACACATAAAATATTCCTTTTCATTTTTTGTCATTTTTTTTTTTTTAATTTCAAGACTGTGTACAGTTCTTGCCAATATCAAAAGAGCCGAGAAGGGTAAAGCATTTATGTGTGTGTGTGTGTGTGTGTGTGTGTGTGTGCGCACGCGTGTGTGTGTGTTTCATGAGTTTCTGGTCATTCATTCTTGTTTTACGATGACGTGATTTCATAGCCATTGAAAAGTCGTTGAGTAAATCCTCCGGAGGTGAACGTCTTGGATTTCAATGTGCCAGCCGAACACCTGGGGCTCTGGTTAAGGATGCAGATTCTGGCGCGGTACGGCTGGGAGGGGCCTGTGAGCGCGCGTTTCTAAGAAGCTCCAGGGCTGACCTCGCCGCCCGTCGCGGACCACGTGTAGAGTAGGGAGGCAAGTAGCATTCAGATGGCGTCTCTGTACTTTTATCCGATGAGACTCTTAAGGCAAAATTGTTTCCTTCTGTTTCAAGACGCGACAGTGGACAAGCACCACAGATGACTTGGTTATAAGAAACTTGACCGAAGCTCACATCGCGGTCTGTCTAGGCTTACGCGGGACATGTCGGGGTCCGGGCGCGCTCACGTCGCATAAACAAGATGTGTGGCATCCTGACGACTTTCAGCTCTTTTTCCTGGTGGGCAGATGTAGAGCGAAAGGGAACACATCTCCTCATTCTCTTTAGTAAAATTTCACTAAGAGTAGCTGGCATTCCTCAAGCTGATTCATTATCTCCCATTCCCGCCGAGTGAGGAGTCGGGTATCCTGGTACCCAGAGATCAGGTGGCCTTTCTCACCGGTTCCAGAAAAGCCTTGTGCCTTAGCAACCCAGGGCTACCGACAGCTCCCACAGACTGGGCAGCTTTATTTATTTATTTTTTAAACGTTTATTTATTTTTGAGAGACATAGAGACAGAACATGAGCAGGGAAAGGGCAGAGAGAGAGGGAGATACAGAATCTGAAGCAGGCGCCAGGCTCTGATGAGCCATCAGCACAGAGCCCGACGTGGGGCTCGAACTCACAGACTGTGAGATCATGACCTGAGCTGAAGTCGGCCGCTTAACCACCTGAGCCCCCCAGGCACCCCTGGGCAGCTTTAAACAACAGGTTGATTCTCCTACCGTTCTGGAAGCCAGAAGGCGAGATTACAGTGTCAGTACGGCTATATGGCCACGCTCCCTCCGAAGGCTTCGAGAGAGAATCCTTTGCTTTTTTCAGCTTCTGGTGGCTCCTGGAATTCTTTGGCTTGTGGCTGCGTCGCCCCGACCTCTGCCTTCATCCTCACATTGCTCTGCCCCCCACCCCCACCCCCGACGTGCATCTCTGGGTTTCCGATCTCCCTCTCACACCTAAGGACACCAGTCCTGAAAACCAGGACTGATCTTACTCCTACATCCTTAATAACATCTGCCAAGACCCTCTTCCCAAGTAGGGTCACATCCACAGGCACTCGGGGCTGGGACTTGCACTTATTTGGGGGTGGGGGCTGTTCAACCTGCTGCACCCTGGTCCCTTGATTCCACTGTGAGTCCAGGACATCAAGGTTGTTGCGAACACCCCATTCAGTGCAGAGAAGACGGGAGGCGCTTTGTTCCTTTGTATCGGAGGAGGGCGGTTAGGAAGGTGTCCACACCCTCTCTCTAGCCCTCCCATGTTATCTTGGAGAAATGATAAATGGAGAAGCATCAGTGGGCAAGTATTAGATTTTTCTATGTGGCAGAACCTGCGTATAGACTTTGTAAAGCTTTCATTTTACCTCTCCGACTATGAGATGCCTGTTACTGAATGATATCACAGATTCTTCATTTACAAGACGTTTTCTTGTAGATAATTGGCCTTCATTGCTTCCTCTCTTTCTTTTTTTATCCATTTCTTGACCTCCGTACCAATCTCCTTATTCCTCTTTCTCCTCCCTTGCTGACCGTCAGCTGACTGACCTACTGTCCTCCCAGCTGTCTGCCGGTTTATTCAGCTGTTTTGTACTCCATCTCATTTCAGAAAATCCTAAGGCATTTTTCAGGAATATGGATTGTTAGTGTCTGTAAGTCCTGAACAACAGTTTGGTAATTACTCAGATAAGAACTTAGAAGCCAACGCTGATTAATGTGAAGGTAAGGTTAGAAAAGATCCAAATCAAAATGGATCAAAACTTCAGTATAGATACCTTCTTGGTTTCCAGCTGGTTGCACAAAGCCTGATGTATTCTCCTCGTACAGAGGAAGTTTCGTATTCCACTAACTATCTGCTTGGCCAGCTACTTTTACAGTGGGCAAGATGGCGGTTGTAAAGCTAATTCCTTTTTTTTTTTTTAATGTTTATTTATTTATTTTGAGAGAGAGAGAGAGAGAGAGAGAGAGAGAGAGAGAGAGAACAAAGAGGGAAGGGGCAGAGAGAGGGAGAGAGAGAAAATCCCAAGCAGGCGCCTGCCTGTCAGCACAGCGGGGACGCAGGGCTCAAACACACAAACCAAACCAGGAGATCATGCCCTGAGCCCCAATCAAGAGCCAGACGCTTAACCGACCGAGCCAGCCAGG
Source organism: Paguma larvata (assembly GCA_030068075.1). Classification (NCBI taxonomy): domain Eukaryota; kingdom Metazoa; phylum Chordata; class Mammalia; order Carnivora; family Viverridae; genus Paguma; species Paguma larvata. Next base: position 9,923,421 of record CM057825.1, read on the forward strand.
CACCTCAAGTAACGTGAGTTCTTGATTTTATCATTTCTGTAAAGTCTCTTGAAGATGTAAAGAAATTGTTTGGCTGTTTGCCATTGGATGGGTAAGGAATTTGGTCTTCTCTTCCAAAGGGCTGGCGAGGTAACAAACGAGTTAAGCCGCTACCGGAAAATTCGTGAAGCGCAAAGCGTGTAGTGCCTGCTAGGATGGTTCATGGTATCTTAACATATTGGCCGTGGCCAGCCCACACGATTTAGCTGTTTTATTTTAGGTTTCATCTCAGTATCTGGAATCGGTTGACACCAAATTTTCCAGAAATCAATATCATTGCATAGATAGGTTTCCAAGACTGTAATTGTGTCCGCAGAAAGGAATATACAATTTATTCATGGGTGGAGAATGAGAGCTAGACCAGAATAAAATGATCGTACGTGCCTGCCTTTAAAGATGAGAAGACGTCTCTTGTGCCAGACTTACTGCTCTGGAAATATCCCACCGCCAAAGAGAATGTGCTGCTTTGGGCTTTCAGACCATTTGGTCTTAACCTAGGAATTCATGTGTAGGTAGCAGATCCTTTAGCAAAGTAATGGACAGCCGTTTATTTCTTTAGGTACTTCCCTATGTCTCCAGCTACGCGGACTCCATTGCGCAAAAAGAGATAATGGGTCGTACAGGCCGTGTACAGTAAGGGGGAGACCACACCCTGTCCGCCTAGAGAAAATCCAGGCCCCACTTCTCATTGGCTCTGAGGCTTTGGGCAAAGTACTTCTCCCCTCTGTGCTCAGTTATCTATCCATCAAATGGGTCTGTTGGAGGCTCCATGTGGTAGGGAGGGTGGGATGGTTAAATAAGAAAATGCATGTGAAGTGAGAAGCAGCGAGTTGCCCTCAGGCAGTTCCATTCGATAGAAATATAATGGGAACTACATCGGCAATTTTAGATTCTTGAAGGGCCTCATTAAAAAGTGAAAAGAGGGGCGCCTGGGTGGCTCAGTCGGTTAAGCATCCGAGTTCGGCTCAGGTCATGATCTCATGGTTCCTGGGTTCGAGCCCCACATCGGGCTCTTGTGCTGAGAGCTCGAAGCCTGGAGCCTGCTTCGGATTCTGTGTCTCCCTCTCTCTCTGCTCCTCCCCTGCTCGTGCTCTGTGTCTGTCTCTCAAAAACGAATAAACGTTAAAAAAGTTAAAAAAAAGTGAAAAGAAACAGGTGAAAATAATTTCAGTCATACCTTTTATTGAACCTAAGATATTCCAAATATGTTCATGTCAACACGGGATCAGAATTATGAATGTGGTACATTACTTTCCTGGTCTCTGGCCGCCATCCAACGTGATTTGGATTCCCTTGGTCCGGGGTCCAGCCGGGTCCGGGGTCCAGCCGGGTCTGGGCGTGTGAGCAGAGCTCACAGCTGGTCCTCAGGGACAGACCAGGAGTCAGCCCAGCGTCGTAGGCAAACCACCTCACCACACCTTACCATGGAATGAATGGCGCTGTCGGCTCGAACCACTCCACGGTGTGACTGCTGAGCAGGAGCCAGGATACTGATAACGACGTGTATTGTGAAATATAAAATGCCGCAGGAAGGGAAGCGGGATGTGCTTTTTTTCTTTCTCTGAAACTGATTTTTACCGAGCACTGTCTTTGCGCCAGGCTGGACGGAGAGCGGACAGAGCGTGGTTTTGGAAGCGCCAGGCCGGGCTGCCTGGTGGCATTCTCTGGGGCTCCGTCGGCCTATCTGTGACTGGACGCCATGCACGAGGCCGGGCTTTAGTGAGGACTGATAGAAATAATGGACACCTGCCCTTAGCTTGGGTCTGGCTTCCCCTACGGGTGTTCGGCTGGGCCCTGTACCCCGTGTGAGGTTCCCAATGACTCGGGGAACCGGCCGTAGCTGCGGGGGTTAGGCTCAGCCACTGGTGGCGCCCGAGCAGTCGTCCCCAGAGCCCACGCTCCTCGGCCCTACTCTCCCACGCATTCACATAGGAACTCGTTTTTACTTTCCGCAGATGGGATCCCACGAGATTTGGCCTAATCCATGTTCAGATGGACTATTTCCTCTGTCCTGAGGGGAGAGATGGGGTTTAGCATGGCTGAATTGGTTATTCAACTTTTAACTGCCTGCAGCTGGAAGGAAGCCCACCGTTGCTGATTGAATCTGCCCTCGGGAGGTGGCCGCTGCCTTTCCACCTGGTGCTTCTTGAGAGCGATGGGCCGGATCAGATAGGAGGCCGATCAGATAGGAGTCCGGCCTAAAGGAAGTACCCCCCCCCGCCCCCCGCCAACCCCCACCTCTGTCTCCCTGGCTTAGGGAAATTCTTTCCTAGTACTCTCAAATTGAGGTAAATTAAGCAGTAACATGTTACAGCGTTGTGGGCTTTCTCGCACCAAGAGGGTTCTCAAAAGTCCCCTGGCCCATGAAAAAAGATCAAAACCACCTTCCTTATTCTACAAACGCACCCGTGACCTGAGCATCTCCTGGGGCACGGTGGTCACCTGACTGGCTTACCACGGCTTGTGCCTACCGTTCCGGGACTTTGTCAGAGCGCTCGCTACGCCTGGTTCTGTGATGTCAGGCATTTGTGTCTGCACCTCCCTGTTTTTCTAGGTGAGGGAGTTCAGGCCCAGAGAGGTAGGGATCAGCTTAAAGCCACGCACCCGTGATATGTGATGAGGGGGCCCAAGGCAAGCTGACAGGCTGCAAACACCCTGAGCCCCAGCTGGGCCAGGAGAGAATGCTCTGGGCCAGGCTGCCCAGAAACAAAGGCGACGGGTAAACAAGTGGCTAACTGATAGAGATCACAGTCCCCGAGGACCTAGGTCGCCACCACCCCTCCCTAGTCATGTGGGAAACAAAGGCAGAAAGAAATGGCAGATAGAACTCAATTTCCTTATACGCTGCAGCCCATTGACAAACACTTGAGGCTGGCAGAGTAAAATGTTTCTCCAGAACTCCTTACTGTCTTAATGTTAATGCTTTGCTAGAGGGAAAAACAACCTTAGCTTGACAATAGCTAGCCCTCCAGTATCCTGGGAGATGACAGTCTCACTGGAAACTTCGCCTGGACTTCACCTCCGCACGGGGCAGCTCTTCCTGCCCGCGGGTCCTGTCCCTGTGGTTCAAGAAAATCACCTTTTTGCACCAAAGACTTCTTCGAGAATTTTTTTTTGGCAGTCGGCTCCAGACCCCCGCGAACCCCACTGCCACCCCCCCAAAACCCTCATCATATGTACAGATAGCATTTGTGGGTGACCTCCCGAGTCAGGTGGCTAAGAAATGCTTCACGTGGATGATCTCATTTCATGCCGTCTCTGTGAGTTCAGCTCTAATCTTCTGCCCGCTTGATGGGTCGATAGGAGAGTAAGTCCCTTCTCCCAGGTTCCCCATCTAGGAAAGACAAGATGAGATCCTGAGATTCTGAGCAGGGCATTCCCGAGCAAGCACCTCCCGGATCGTGTTTATGTAACCTGGAGGCTCACTGTGATAATGAACAATTTACTGTGGGTTCAGAGGAACAGGGGGGATGCTGTAAGATCGCGTGTAATTAATTCCTAATGAGCGACACGGCCAATAATTGCTATATGAATCCAGACTAATTTGAGTCTAATGTATTTTTAAAAATAAGATTAAACATATAGTCGGCTAATCACAGCTTCACAGCCCTCTACATTTTCTACCGGGAAGTCAATTCTTAGTCTATTTTTAGTTGTATTGTTGCCCGTTCTGCCATCCCAAACAGTTCTTGAAAATATTTACATTTATAAAGTCGCTTCCTGTGGCTAATTAGTAGCAATTTGTGCAGGGGCCATTCGGAGGCAATTTAGTTGAAAGGGCATCCATAAGAAGCCTGAAGCAGCGGTGCCTGGGTGGCTCAGTTGGTTGAGTGTCGGACTTCCGCTCAGGTCATGGGCTCACGGTTTGTGAGTTCGAGCCCCGCGTCATCATGCTCTGTGCTGACAGCTCAGAACGTGGAGCCTCCTTTGGATTCTCTGTCTCTGTCTCCCTCTCTCTCTGCCCCTCTCCCATTCATGCTCTATTCCTCCCACACGCACACCCCCGTCTCAAAATAAATAAACTTAGGAAATAAAAATAGAAATCTCTCCTCTCTGGAGCATGTGCCCCTGCCTCATTTTGTGGTTAAAGGGAGGAATCTTAACCCTAAAGAGGTTACGCTCTGTTGACACTTGAGAGCTGATGAACAGGATTTAGTCTACCTGCCTGTCTGGCCTGCTGTGTGAACACCGGGTAGCACCCTCCTCCTCTGGGTCCTGAAACTGTGAGGGACCCTGAGGCTCCAGCCCCGGAGCGACGGCGTTTTCTGCGATCCTTTGTTGAAGGTTGCGCGGACGCCGTCCTGTGTTACCCGGTGCAAGGCAAGTAGAAATCCATTTTGCTGGCCCGAATCCTCCCAGAATGCTCTGGGCCTGGTTTTGCCCACTCCGAGCAGCGATTTTGACTCTAATTGTCAGGCGGAGGCCTCCCAGGACAGATGTTAAATATAACATTACCTAGGGGATTCTTTTCCTGGGGATTGTATGGAGGTGGCAGAGAGATTTGATGAGATTTCGTGACTGAGCCCGCAGTCGGTGAAGGGAACACAGACCTCTCCCTGCCTAATTACAGTCAGCACCCGAAGGAACACAGAGCAGCTCTTCACATCCGTCCTTCTTTTCTGTTCCCAGAGGAACACGCACAAGCTTTGAACTAGTTTGGGGAGGACCCGTCTCTGCTCAGTCGCACCCTCCTCCCTACCTGTGGGCCCATGTCATTCTTCCGTCATCTTTTTGTTTCCAGACCCTAATTACCGAGTCTCCAGCTCTGCACAGGTTTCCGGTCGCTGTTATAACAAATCGCCACAAATTCGATGGCTTAAAAGGACACATTTATTCTAGTACAGCCCCGCAGGTCAGAGGTCGGGAATGGTCCTCACTGAGCTGAAATCAAGGCGGTGGCCTGGCCCTGTTTTGTTCTGAAGATCTAGGGGACAACCCATTTCCTTGCCTCTTCCGTCTTCGTGAGGCGCCTGCGTCCCTTGACGCGTGTCCCCTTCCTCAGTCTTCAAAACCAGCGATGGCCGACCGAGTCTCTCACTGGGTCTCACTGTGACACTCCCTCTCTGTCTTTCTCTTCCACAATCCAGGACCCCCCGATGATTGTGTCAGGTCCGCCTGAATAATGCAGGGTAACCTTCCTGTATTTTTTAATGTTTTTATTTATTTTTGAGAGCGAGAGAGAGGGAGAGAGAGAGAGAGAGAGCACAAGCAGGGGAGGGGCAGAGAGAGAGGGAGGCCCAGAATCCAAAGCAGGCTCCAGGCTCCGAGCTGTCTGCACAGAACCCGGTGCGGGGCTCGAACACACAAGCCGTGAGATCATGAACTGAGCCAAAGCTGGACACTTAACTGACTGAGCCACCCGAACACCCCGGTAATTGCACCCTGCGAATCCAGAATCTGGGACTATGTTCCGTTACATGGTAGAGGGGAGTTAACCAATGGAAGTAAAGTTCCCAGAAGGTGAGATGTGGACGCCTTTGAGAGATCATTATTCTGCCGCCCACGGGCTCCACACAGCCCTCTGCTCATGGTCCTAGGGCACCAGCGTGAGACTACGAGAAGGCATTTGAAGCTGGTGATGGAGAGCGTAGCCTCTTGCATCAGAGGACCTGGGGTTCTTGCCTTCATAAATTACCGTCTTCATGACTTGGGGCAAACCCTAGCTTCTCTGTGCCTCTGTTCCTTGGACTACAAAATGGACATGATCATAGGACTGTCCTCATAGAGTCATTGTGGTGTGAAATAAAGTAATACCTAGCATTTGGGCCACAGTTGGAGCTGCGAAGCCTAGCCGTCAGTACTTACTGAATTATTGTCGTTCATCACACAGGGAATGGCTGTCTCCTGTGCCGCTTAGTGTCTGCACACACCCGAGCTGGCTTGTGCATTCTCCGGGCGGAGGCAAAATTGTTTTCCAAGTTTGCTCACATAGGAGCCTAAAAGCCCTTCTAGAAACTTGATTTCTATTCGCTACCCTGTCCTGACATTGAACATCGATACGTGATTTTTTTCACTCCAGACCCAGGGTCCTGTGTTCACAGCAGGGTGGCGGTCCTCCCCATCCTTTCCGTCTGTGCGGGGAGGAAGCCCTCGTTAATGAGTTTCACCAACCGCGTGGGTCGTGCAGAACACGGGCTCTCTCTGGGATAACAGCCCGCTTGAGTATTTATTCAGAAGACACAGATTCGCTGTATTTTCTGAGACGTGTGCAAAACGCAGTGGGTCTGTTCGATGGAATGAATGTCTGTGTCGCTGCCAGAGCTCGTTCTGTGATGCTCGACGTCACGGAGCATCGGGCTCACCGAGGAACCGGTAAGTGCAGGGAAGGGCTTCCGACTTGGAACCTTTTGTTGCCGATCGGCTCTTGTAGAGGGGCCCCAACTCTGCATCCGATTTTAATAGTTGTCCATCGCCACAGCACGCCTGGAGTAGACTTCGTCTAAGTGCCAGGGCTGTCAGAGGACTAGAGCATCTCGGAGAGTCACAGGATCATAGCCGTGCCTCTTTGTGAGTAGATACAGAGTTATTTCTCTAAATTCTACAGCTGTTCATGAAAGAAGAAGAAATCTGGTGTGTGTCTGTATGCCTTCAAACACTATACAATAGTTGCCTGCATCGGAAGCAAGAAGCAGGCTTTATTTATTTATTACCTGAGTGGCACCTTTATATGTGAGAAACCTTGTTTTTATCTTCTGGAAAAGAAAAAAAAACAACAACAACAAAACAAAACACTGGATTGCAAGGGAGTCTTCATTTCCTTTTTGGTTTTTTGTTTTCCCTTTACGCAAAATGTTGTTTGATGTGACGAAAAGAACCTACTTTAAATTGGAAACTAGCGTTTCACGAAACCGTTCACATGTATGACCTTATTGTCAACTGTTGTATCTCTATTAAAATGGAGCGTGGCGACGAAAGTCAATGTACGAATGTGCTGTTCTGGTTTTGCAACACGGGAAGAAAAACTCACGTCAAGAGGACAGGGGATGAGTATACACTGTCGAGTGTGAATGAGATCAATGAAGTGTTTCTCCTGATAGTTTTATACTTGCAGTTTGATCCTTTTAGGCAATGACTAAGAGGCAGATCTTGTAGAAAGGAACCCCGGACTTCAAGCTCTGGTGGAATGGTGTCCCTCTTTGTGTCGTCTCTTCTCGGGATGAATTTTAACTCACAGTTGGACGGTCCTGTTCAGTCAGGTTGCTGTTCTAAATTGGGATTGAAATTTTACATGAATGCGCTTCCTCCGGATTTCCTACCAAGTGAACGCTCCTCCTTCTCTGAATTTCTTATGTATCTTTTTTTTTATACATATTCAGTTCAACATTCGTGGACTCCTGCAATACATTAAGCTATTGGTGCCTGCCTTCCGATATTGAATTTCCTGCCTCAGAACTGTCTTTGTCAGAAGCCAGCGGGTGCAAATCTGCCCACATAAAGTGGCTAATAAAAACCACGTCTGCCGCCTAAGATGGGGAAAGGAAAGTAGGAGTCAGTTCTGTGTTTCCACCTCCCTCCCACCCACCATAGAAATACTGCTCTTTGAATTAAAATCATTTTTTTCTTCTGTTGTCGACCCCTATTCTAAGAAGTTTTTGACTAATTTCTAACTTACCGATTAATAGTGCAAGATTTGGGGAGTGGGTTGGGTAGGAGGGAGATTGATCCTTTAAACTGTGTCCATGGTTGGGGCGCCTGGATGGCTCAGTTGGTTGAGTGTCCCGACTTTGACTCAGGTCCTGATCTCACGGTTCATGAGTTCGAGCCCCCATCGGGTTTTCTGCTGTCAGCACAGAGCCTGTTTCGGATCCTCTGTTTCCCCCTCTCTCTCTCTGCCCCTCCCCCGCTTTCTCTCTCCCTCCCTCTCTCTCTCTCTCTTTCTCTCAAAAAGAAATACACATTAACAAAATACAACTAAACCGTGTCCATGGTTGAATGAGGCAAACATTTTGGAGCGATCGTTCTGCTTCCTGAAAGTTCCCAGGCGTCTGCCAGCTTCCCCAGTGTGGCCACAGTGCTCCGGGCAGGACCTGGTCCCCTAGCTGTTTGCTCTGGCAGAGGGAAGGCAAGTCCTCCGCGTTGCTTTCGCATCAGAGAAATGCAGTGGAGCAGAAAGCCAAAGAACGATGGTGGAGATCCAGCCAGGAAAAGGAATAAAGAAAACTGGAAAAAAGCATGGGCGCGGTGAGCGCGAATGGCCCCAGGCTGCCAAAGAGAATAGTCTGTCAACTCCTAACTCGCTCTGACTGGGAAACCTGTGGTGCACAGAGCTGCAGAGCCCTAGTCTCAGACCGATTTGGGAGAAGAGCTTTGGAAAGGCCAAGTGGGCCTGAGGGCAGAAAGGGAAGATTCTGGGATCCAGCAGGTGGGCTGTGGGACCAGACGGTGGCTACACGGAGGTAGGACATTCATTCCTGCGTATTAAAATTTTACTTAAGATGTATTACTATCCTAATTTCTTAAAATTTTTAAGTATTTTTTTATTTTTGAGAGACAGAGAGAGACATGAGCAGGGGAAGGGTAAAGAGAAAGAGGGAGTCACAGAATCCAAGCAGGCTCCAGGCTCTGAGCTGTCAGCGTGGAGCCCGACGCGGGACTCGAACCACGAACTGCAAGATCGTGACCTGAGCTGAAGTCGGACGCCTACCCGACGGAGCCACCCGGGCACCCCATGTTATCCTAATTTCTTCTCCACCAGCCTCAGGAAGGAGCAGTTGCTATATGTTTTAACCAAAAGGAAGATGTTTCTTCTGAGAGAAGTAGAAAATTGGGGCACATAGTGGGTACTGCTTGCCACTTAAACAAGTGGAAATTACTTAAGAATATTTTAATGTGGTTTAGATAAGAGTACATTGGACGAATACGCTCTGTTTAAAGGCTCCGAAAGTCCTGTCATTAAAATGAAAATGGTCCCCCTTTACACCATTTTCCAAATTTACTTAACCATGATATACTTTCCCCCTCCTTTTATCTCCTACGTTTCACAGAGGCAGTGGCTGGTGAAACAAATTTAGAAGGAATGCTGGTCTATCTCTCATTTTACAAGTGACGAGACGGGCCAGGTGAAACCGTAATTGTCCAAGATCCCTCCCTCTGGAAGAACTAAGTTGAGATTAGAATTCTCGTGGGTTGCACAGAGCACAGCCATTGCTGGCTGTTGGCCTCTGAGACTGGGACGAGTCTTGGCTCCAATAAGTGCTCGTTGGATGACAGACACCACAGGCTTACGCGTCCCTGGGCCCCTGAAGGATGGCTCTGCACCGAGCAATACCCGCTGGGCCCAAAGCTCATGCCTGTGGTAAGAAACCCAAGAAATCCTGGCAGTATAACAAGAGCTTGACCTCACAGCATGCCTGGCTCTTATTTAAGAATGATCCAGATAAGTCTTGTGTTCCATAGAACTTGCAGCCATGTTTTTGCTTACCGAAAGCAGTTTTCCTGAGGACTTTGCTTTGCTTCTCCTTTCTGTGGAATCAGAGTGTTATGGTGTCAGTGTAAGACCCATTCTTTCGCCCTTCAGTAAGGATAAAGAGCCTTCATTTAGGCTTGCTGGGTTAAGAAAAGAAAGGAGAATTTATAAATGTTGTGGGGAAAATGGTGGTTACAACACACTTCTACAGAACAACTTGATATTATCTAAGTTGCTAGAACGATTAGTTGGAAACCATTCCTTATTATGCTTCCCTCTTTAAGATGCTATTCTATTTTTCTGAAGAGCGGTATTTGATATTGTCAACTAAATGAATTTTCTTAGGCAGAAGAGCTCTAGGGTTCAAATTAAATAAAGCTGTAGGGGGGCTCCTGGGTGGCTCAGTCCGTTGGGCTTCTGACTTCGGCTCAGGTCATGATCTCGTGGTTCATGAGTTCGAGCCCCGCATCGGGCTCTGTGCTGACGGCTTGGAGCCTGGAGCCTGCTTCAGATTCTGTGTCTCTCTCTCTCTCTGCGCTCCTCCCCTGCTTGTACTCTGTCTTTCTCTCTCAAAAATAAATACACATAAAAATTTTTAAAAAAAGGTGTAGGTTCTGAGTCTTGTGCTTTAGTTGGAGGTAACTGGGAAAGAAAGAAAATTGGTGACTTCTAATTAAAGGCATGTATATTCCCTCATAACTGCAAAGGCAGCCTGAGACAACTGTGTGAGCAATGATCTCTGAAATTAATATGTTAAGGTTTTCAGGCAAAATGTTCTAGAACCGGATTTATATCTAGTCTGACTTTCTTCAATGCACTCAAAACTCAGTATCCCCATTGTGGTGGAGAGCACTGGGCAATGTATAAGATGGGGCATTCGTTGCTTCTGTCGTGTTCTCCCACCAAATCAAACTTCCTTAACTTGAGGTTTTCAGTAAGGCACTTGCATACCCGTGCAAAGCGAGATTTCACACACGAGGTCAACAGAACTCCATTTTCATAAACACTTGATATATTTCTTTCTTGAAAGTTCCTTAAAAGTTCATTTTATCTTGTAGCAATGGTGGACTTCAAACGGGACTGTTTTTTGTCGAAATGTTTTATGTTTTAATCAAACATAGGGTGATTTTAACAAGCTATTTTCACAGCTGAGTTCCCAGTGTTGGAGATTTATGGTGTGTTTCATATGCTCTTACTTCGCTCTCCACTCTTGTTTATTTTTCATGACACATCTGAATGCCTTCTTGTAAGCAAGACCCTCTTCTTGAGACTCAGTTGTGGGGTTATTAGTATAAGGGCACATTACAGGGATCCTTACTGAGAGGTTAAGAGACACGGTTCTGAAGTTATTTTCTTTTCTGACCAAACGTATGCCTGATGTTTTCCTCCCATGGAGATATGACCCAGACTTCAGTTTCGGAGAGCTTTGAGCACTCAGGGCTCCGGTGTTTTTGATATTTCCCGTCTGATCCTCTCTAAATGGCCTCACCTCATCTTCCAGCTGAACCATGAAGTGGGAAAGATAAGAATTCTAAAGCTTAAGTCAAGAACTATAATGCAGTCATGAGTCAGATGTGTTATCAAAGGGCTATCTTCTTTATGTCATGCGGTCAACTTTTAGTGAAATTACCCCATGCCATGGGCCTGAAGTGGGTGAGCTGGAGATGTTTTTATTGATGATTTGTAAAGGGGAAATTGCTGAGTAAAGAGCCTTTTGAGTGAAGATTACAAATTATCTTCACTCCATTTAGCAGGGACATTGCTTCCAAAACAAATTATTTAGACTAATGCTGACACTGTCCAAAAAGTGCCATGCTCCTTACTCAATAAAATGAGAATAAAAAAGGAATATGTTAGCAAATGCTGGCATTGTGATTTCTTTTCCTAATTCGAATTAATCACAGTTTTTCTAAAGTAAAAGAAAAGCGTTGACATTTCCCTAGATCTAGCCTCTAACTGTAGGTCTTAAAATTGTTAAGAGCAGGGCACCTGGGTGGCTCAGTAGGTTAAGTGTCTGCCTTTGGCCTGGGTCACGATCTCACGGTCCGTGGGTTTGAGCCCCTCGTTGGCAGTGCTGAGCCTGTTTGGGATTCTCTCTCTCTCTCCTTCTGCCTCTCTGTCCCTTTCCCATTTGTGCGTGCTCTTCTCAAAATAAATAAATAAAAAAAGACTTAAAAAAAGAACTTTCTTAAATTGTGAGAATAATTCTAATATAAATAGGGCTCTTTTGCTTACAGACAATTTTGCGTAAGGACCAAATGATAGACTTTGCCCTTTAGACATTTCTGTAATGCTGGTATGAGTATTTTCCAACATCGTCTGACTGTGCTGGTAGATTACCATGTATTAAAAGTCACAGATAAGATGAAGCTATTATAATTTACTTTCTCTCACACCGAACTGATACAAAGATGTCTTATTCTTTTCAACCTTAAAACCTGGAAATCAAATAAAGTAGAACCTAATAGATCAACAAAAACAATTACCATAATAATCACACGTTTAAGCGTGAGTGGTAACTTCCTGGCTATAAGTCAAAGACTTCTTATAAGTACGCCTATATCCAAAAGAAGCATTTTTCATTCTGTGGCATTCAGTAAAGGACCGATGAGTCTATTTGGAATTGGGCAAATGTTGGGTGAGGCTTGGGTATGCAGTATGTGATATACTGACAGCTTCTCATGTTTCTAGTGAGCATCTTTGTATGAACGGTTTCTGATACGAAGAGAAATTTGCTTATCAATGCAAAGAAATCCATTGATATGTTAATTTCACGCAAGCATCTCTTCATTTCTAATTCACTCCCCCCAATAATGGAATTGTAATTGGATTTCTGAAGGAACCTGCATAGAAAGCAATTTAAAAGTAACTGGTTAATCAGAAATTACTCCAAATTCATAGAATAAAGACATGGAGACATGTAGCCTTTGTCCCAAAACACAGAAAAGGTCAGTTTCCCCTAAATACTATAATTTGCAGGGGGCTTACCTTCCACAACATGTAAACCTTAATGACACTTCAGTTTCTGCGATTAGACAATTGAAAACTTTCTGACTTTGTGTCAAGCATTTTTCTTTCACCTTGGCCATGAGATGCATAAACTTTAGAGGTGATATACCAAGTCTTAATACCTTAATCTCTGTGTTTTCTATTTCTGTGTCTCTAGGAGAAGAAACCAGGGTCTCCCTGTGTTTGTACGGGTTAGGGATTAGGGAAGGACTAGGGAAAGGGGTGGGGATCATAACTTTGTGACTCACGAGCTTTGTGGCTTTGGCTTGCTATTTAATTACTTAATCGTTATTGACTTCAGCTAGGATGAGCTAGCATCAGATTGTCCTGGGTGTTTGGTCAGAAGATACATGTAATATCATGTGTGTAACACAGCACCTGATCTGTTGAAAATGGTGACCTGACTAAAATCATCATCGAAAGATGCTAGCGCTTGAAACAGTTAGAGCAAGAAGTAAATTTAGGGGCACCTGGCTGGCTCAGTTGGTAGAACACGTCTGTCTTGATCTCAGGGTTGTGAATTCAAGCCCCATATTGGGCTTAGAGCCTACTATACACACACACACACACACACACACACACACACACCCACAAAAAACCAAAGAAATAAAAAAAGAAATAATTTTATAGGTGACTTTTCTTCCCTAATACCAACAAATAACAACATAAATAAAACCTAATAGCAGCTCACATTTATTCAGTGTTTATACCAGGCTCTTTGCTTTGCTACCGTTTGTATTCTATACTCACAACAGTCTTACGGAGCAGGTACAGCTATCTCTACGTGATTAGCGTGACAGGTGGTTCTCGCAAGCAGCAGTGAATGCCCCGAATGTGATGGGATGTAAAATAAGACTTTAAGCGCTCCTGCCTTTTGCGAGCTTGGTAATTAACTGGACCGAAGATCTGCCCAAGGTTTCCTATCTGGAAAGGAACTAATATTTACTGAATGTCACATATTTTGGTTAATTTAATGTTTTTGTTAGCCTCGAGAAAGACAGTGTTACAGGTGAGGGAGCTGAGGTTGGAAGAGGCGGAGTGCTTGGCTGACAGACATACAGTTAGTAACCAATAGACCCTGGAGCTGCATCTAGGACCCACTGACTCCAAACCTGTGTGTTTTTTGGTCACGCTGAGGTGACTGGGACAGACATGGTGCCACTCAGAGGAGCAAGAAAACCAGGATCCCAGACTTGGGCTTGGAGATCAATTTGGTTACAGTCAGTTTTTCTGATAGACTCGAGGAGCCATGAGCCTGGGATTAGACAGATGGCAGTTGGCTTAGCTCTGAGAGCTGTGGGTTTAGGGACCGTTCCCAGCCCAGTGATCATAGCGGCCGAAGCAGCAGCCCAGAGTCACTGCAGGGCTTAGAAAAATTGGAAAATCTCTCTCACTCTCTGGCTTTCTCTGTGTATGTGAGTTTGCATGCATACACGTTTCCAGGTTTCTCAACCTTGGCGCTGGGGACATTTAGGCCTGGAACATTCTTTGTTGGGAAGGCTGTCTTGTACATTGTAGGGTGTTTAGCAGCATCCTAAATAGGCACTTCCTATCATCACTCCGATGTCATGACAACCAAGAGTATCCCCCTGGTGGAGGGGGGCAGAATTACCCTGGGTTGAGATCCGCTGCTGTGTGTGTAGGTGTGTGTGTGTGTGTGTGTGTGTGTGTGTGTGTGTGTTGAGAGGGATGTATGTATGAATATGTGTATATATACATGGGTGTATTTGTGTGTGTGGGCATGTACATACACAGATACATACATACACACATATATGAATTATTGGGGAAGAAAGTGGGTAGATTGTATTAATAGCCTTGATCTCTGATTCTTCTTCCCTTCCTATACCCCTGCCCTCTGCCATGTAACTTTATGTTTCTCTCACGAAAGAGACAGGCTGCTCTCCTGCCTTTTGACTCTGGCTCGTATGGGTGATTTGCTCAGGTCAACACTATGAGGTGGGGTTGATGGTTGCCAGCTCAGCTCCTCAGCCTGTGGGGATATGTTGCCCTTTGCCCACCCACGTGGTCGCCATCTCCACGAGAAGGACATGACTGAACTATCCCACCAGTCTCGTGAGCAGGAAGAGAAACAAGACAAAAAGCTGCCCATCTTGGGTCCTTGAGCCAAGCCCAGCCTCGAAAACAGTCCCCAGCCAATGCACAGGTACATGAACAACCTCAGCCTAGACCCACAGATCCCCAGCTGAACCCCAGGGAGCAGATGCACCAGAAATAAGTATTTCCTGTTGCAGTTCACCGGAGCTGCTGGCATTTTTGTTACACTGCAAAATGGACTGATACGTGAGGGAAGGAGAAGAGAGACTGGAAAAGCAGAGGGAGAAACGGTATTTAGAAAGGAGAACCAAGGGAGAGAGAACATCAGAAACTGAGAGAAGGGGGTTGATCATGGGAAGAGGACCCGCAGGGTGTTACTTGGGCATCATTTAACCTTGGTAGAAAACATTTCGTTGGAGCTGGGTGTTGGAATTGAAGCAAAAGTCAGTTTATAAGAGAGGGAGCAAATGGGGAGTCCATTTAAACAGAATCTGTAGGCCGTCCTTCCCCAGAGTTTGGCCAGGAAGAAGAGGTTTCAGGGAGACACACAGACAAAGAGCTGTTACCAAGAAATGAAATGGTGTCATGAACAGTTTAGTCGATTTTTATTTGCCCAAGGAGATGTTTAGGCATGAGCGTAAGTGGTTTGGCTTTCCAGGCATCTCGAAAAGCACTGTGGGGACCCGCGATCTCTCCAAATATGTGGGCTGAAGGTGCATGTGCTTCAGGAGATCCCAGTCAGCACTGGGAGAAGAGAGGAAAGGCTGAACGGTTACTTAACTGACAGCACGCGCCGGTCCGATCGATCGAACATGGCTCCTGATAGTTTAGTTGAGCGAGAAATTGGATGCCTTGCCTCTCAGCTTGGACCACGGCGACGGTGCCACTCGGCCTCATCAATGAGAGAGAGAAGGCAGGGGGGCTTCTCGAGGAAGGTCATCAGAACCAGTGGTAGCTGTCTTTTCCCTTTCATTAGTTTCACCTCATCCCTGTTTTCTCTTTATTTTCTCTTCGCAGGATGAAAACATGAGAGTTGGGGAGATTGTTGAATTGCCTAAGCCTCCCTCTTCCTCTCTTTTGTTTTTCATTTGTTTTGGGCAGATTCTCTCTGTGCTGGGCTGTCGGACTCTCTTACTGGACTGTATGTCATGGTACTATGTCTTTCCAGCCTCGTGCCATCAGATTGCAGTAGAGACTCTTACGTGACTAGGCACTAAATAAAAGGTTAAATATTTGGGCACCTGTGTGGCTCAGTTGGTTAAGTGTCCAACTCTTGATTTCAGCTCAGGTCATGATCTCACGGTTCGTGAGTTCGAGCCCCGTGTCGGGCTTCATGCTGACAGTGTGGAGCCTACTTGCTTTCTCTCTCTCCATCTCTCTATGCCTCTCCCCTGCTTGCTCTCTCTCTCAAAATAAACTTCAAAAAAGGTTACTATTAAAACATGAGTTCGAGGATTATAAATCCATCCTTTATGCAAGTAGAAAACAACTTGCCGGTAAACTCGTTGGATCTGTCCGTGAATGCTGTGGCCATTGATAATGACAAGAGATCAGTGTGGCCCCAGGCAGTTGGCAGTAGCTTCAAGAAGAGGTCGGATATGCATGGAGCTTTCCAGGCTACATACTGTTTAGCTGCACACGCAGTGGGGCATTCTGCGTCTTCAGTGTTTGTTTTAAGAGTGACAGGTTCGGGAAGGACAGAACAAGTCAGCAGGATAAGGGTAATTTCTGAGCAGCAGAAGCTTGTTACTCATAGGTTCCGATGACAAAATCTAAATGGATTCCAGCCAAAGTGTTACCATTGCCACTCACCGTGAATATCAAGACTCATGTTCAAGTCCGATTAATGTTCACTGTCTGATAAATTTTGGAGGGTTTGTTGATATATCCTGAAAATGTAATAACTTATAAGATTCTTTTTTTTAACCAGGAGGAGTTTTTATGATTCTTTCTTTGAATAGATTCTCTTTTACTTATTTGCGTTAGCCTGAGTCCCTTACTGTTTAAGAGAATTGCATGCCCTTTTTGCTTATAAGCATTTATGTAGATTTTGATGGCCTGTGTTTTTTTTGTAATGATTTCACTCTCATTTTCCAGAGTAAAAGAATACATATTATCCCTAATGGGTGATAATACCACGTTAATTGTGTTTAAATGGGAGTATGCTTGTTTTTCGTATTTTGAGATAGGTAGTATAAGTAATTATTTATGGATACTCATTGTAGATGAGAAATATCTCTTCGGAAAGTCCTACACAGGGCTTTAAGTTAACACGGGAGAAACTGTAGCAGTTACCAGAGAGATTGACAAAAGATACAGAGATGCAGAAGCACCAACCAGTTATCAGGGCTTTCAAATCGGGCATACGACAGAGGAGTCTTAAAGGAGGGTTTAACACCCATACTGGGAATTGCTCCCTCTTGGTTCTCTTTTTGTTCTGTTATCACCTTAAAGGTCAAAGCCGTTTCACAGTGACACCGTGCCAGGCCTGTAGTACATACTCATTAAGAACCTCCATGGATGAATCATGGAATGCACGCACGCAGGAGCGAATGAATGATGACGGCCCATCATGAACTCTTCTCTCGCTTCTTGCCTGGCCGCCATCTCAACCTAGTTTACTGCAGTGTGACCTTTGCGTATCAGTTGGGATTAACTGTAGAAAAAGTACTAAGGATTTTAAGCAGGAAGGGGTTTAACACCGGGAATTAGGTACGTGCCAACCTCTGGAAGGGCTGGAGGAGTAGGACTCAGCAGGCCACTGGTACTATGGAGCTCAAGACTCTCTGAGCTGGGATCAGGAAGCTGAGAGCTATAAGCCACTAATGCTGTAACTGTTGCCCCTTGACGATCACGTGCCTCTCGTGACCTGGCAAAGACACACGGCCAATGCAGCAGGACAAGGGTCTCCACTACCCTTCTACCCGTCCTGAGAGAGTAGCGAGTGGTAGGAACTCCTGCTCTTCAGTGCCTGCCTCCGTGCCTTGTACGCACTCAAATACTCAATAAAAGTTGGTTCAGATGTCTTACGTTAGTCTGATATTCTGCAGACTCCGGGTTTGTCTTCCTTGAGTGTTTATTAGAGATCTTGTTATTTCATTTCTAAATTGATTAACTTGTTTGATTAGACATAAAGGAACAGCAAGGACTGCATTACAAGTAGGGAACCATTCAGCTGTTCTCAGGACCACGTGAAAAATTTGTTTGGGGTCATTGTCTTCATGTTAGAGAGGTTTAAGGTTTGAACTGAAGGGTCTGGAATGAGTTTGAGCTTTGCACGGTAATTACAGTTGAGATCAGATTTAACTGGGATAAATTAAATAATAACCTTTGACCAGGAAATAGCAGTGGGAACGGCTCACGTATGTTACATATTTGGGGCGCAAAATGGTTTTGACCAAATGGGTCTTTGACTTACTTAGAGAACCACAGGCTGCGATCAATCTCAATTTCAGTCTCCCCTTCTCTCATTTATTTCTCTTTTTTTCCACCGTCTGCCCCCATTTATCCAGCATGGAATGCTTTACTGCCTTCCATACAGAAATAGGCCTCTTAGTTACTGATAACCGACATTATCCAGTTGCTACAATCCAGCTCACCACCACGGTCTCAAATCTCTCTTGCCTTTCTTTAGAAATAAACGCTCCTTTTCTAGACAAATTACTGAAAATCGGCTCTTTAAGTGTTTCATGTATTAAGGGTATCATATTTGGTAATTAATTATGTATTCCATATACGTTTAGCTATTAATTAATATGCCTTGTAGCATTTTACAGATTTCATAAAATAAAATCTGCAAGAAACGCTCCCTTGTGAAAAGCAGTGGGAAAGCCTTTATGTTTTTACTTAATTAGTGTGACAATAAGAACTGCTCACTCGAGGGAAAATGCCAGAGACTAAGGATGAAGGTTATTCCAATGGCTGGACTATTACCTTTGCTTTCTAAAGGAGTCCAGTCTATTGAAGACTGACATGGCTGAAATCTTGGTAGAGACTAAATCCGTAGGGCTGAAATGATTGAGAACTAAATATAATGCTGAGGAACAGGAGATCCCAAAATACATTTTAACCAGTGCCTTTCAAAGCTGATAAATAAGTCCACGCTTTCAGCCATTATTCAATTCGTAAGGCTGTACGGGTATCAGTCAAGTAGTAGCTGAAGGCAAGCAGCAAGAGAAAACTACCAGTGACCAGCAATGGCTATTGACGGAATAAAAAAGAACAAACAGCCATGAAATCTCTTCTCGCTCCCGTTCGTTTGTTTTACTTATGAATACCTGATAGTATGAAAATCAGAGCTCTTTTTACTGTTGTCCACTATGTGCCAATTTAAAGTTAGAGTCGAGATATCAAATGGTCTTTCGAGAGTCTGAGATTCAGAATCTCCTGAGAAAAGTCTGGAAGTCACCATCGCCAACAATACTTTGATCTCAAAGGCAAAACGATTTATTTTGGTGCCTCTAATATTATAAGCTAGGCGTAGCTTATAAATATAAACAGAAGAGGACCTAGATGAAGATGAATTCCTACAGAGACGAGGAAACAGTCTCAGGCAGTGTTCACGGGAAACAGTGAACCGGCTCCTGGCAATGACTCAGGAGGGTGGATGCACGGGGCTCCGGCATATTTGTCGCCCTTGATTTTTTTTTTTTCTTTTGTAATTTATGACAGTGGGATGCAACTGGAGTTAAAGGCTTGGTGTGATTTTGAAAAGCGACGATAAAATTCCTCATACTTAGCCCCTGACCCTTTATGTGTTTAAAGGGCTCATTTCTGTGGGACCAACTTCCTTTCTCTAATGATGGGAAGTTGAGAACAAGAGGCCATTTCTTATGTTGTTCAAGAGCTCCCGTGTCTGCTAGGAAGGTGTATTCTGTGCACACCTTTATTTCATCATGAGGACTCTGCTGTCTTATTTCTTACATGCTGTCTCTCCGTTACTAGACTACCTTATGGTTAGAGTGTTGCCTCCTTCATCATAGTGACCTCAGGGCTTGGCATATGATAGTTGTCCGAGAAACGTTTTCAAAATGAAGATATGTACAAGAGAAAAAAGAAATCATTGCCAATCTTCTCCTGTCATAGGCACCCACCTGTCCCTTTAAGAATCTTTGCAACCTGAGAGCCTAGGTGGCTCAGTTGGTTAAGCAGCCTACTCTTGGTCTCAGCTGCAGTCATGATCTCATGGTTCGTGGGTTTGAACCCCACGTCTGGCTCTGCGCTGGCAGCGCAGGGCTTAATTAGGGTCCTCTCTTTCTCTCTATCCCTCTCTCTCAAAATACATAAACTTAAAAAGGAATCTTTGTAACCTGTGGAATATATGATGTTTAGAAACTCCCAGATTTGTTTGCAAGGAGCCACTAGTAAGAGAAGTTCAGTTCTGTCTCTTGGGGGTTAGTTCCTGTGCTGGGCTATTGTCAGAGACCTCATGGATGGAGAGAGCCCCTCGGCAGCTCCTTCCCCAGGATTTGTGCCCAGGACGGGACTTTGGCACAGGCATTGACTGTCATTCTGTGCTGCCAGCGGGCTGTCAAGAAAAATGCTCAGAAGCAGACACCTTCGAGGTCAGAAACATCTGAGATCCAAATCCTCACAGTCTTCTTGGCTGTGAGGCCACGGCAATTTTTCTAGCTTCTGAGTCCGTCTTTTGTGACTGCATAGGTGTTGTTAATGACATTTAGAACACTTAAGTAAGGGGTGAGAACTTGACTTTTGAATGTATCTCCATGGTGAATATTTAAGGTCGTGACAAATTGAGAATCAGGGTGTAAAGGACAAAACCCTTTGGTATTCACTTTCTTTGGTTTCTGCTCAAAGAGAATATACAGATGGGTGTGTGTGTGTGTGTGTGTGTGTGTGTGTGTGTGTGTGTGTGTGTGTTTTAAGGAGAAAGAGAAACTTGAGAGACCGCAGACTTGGTTACTCAACGGTCAGTGTTTTTGAGCAAATTTTTATTGATGGATAACATTCCTACTGAAAAGCATAGAAATTACAGCCTGATAGATTTCCACAAAACGAACGCTCAAACAACGTGCACTGGGATCAAGAAGTAGAACGTTACAACCTTTGCAGGACCCACCCACCCCGTGTCCCTTCTTGTCATTGTCAGTCACTCCCTCCTGAGTGTGGACAGGATTTTGATCTTTAACAGCACAGATCAGTTATGCCAGTTTTGAACTCCATGTAAGTGGACTCTCACAGCAAAGACTTTTACGTCTGGTTTATTTTATTTACTGTCGTGTCATTAACTGTGACTTAAAGTTGTGTACAGTGCCACTGCAACCGACTGGAAGAATTCATCCATCCTCTAGGTCGTGACAGACTTATTTATTTATTTTTTTTGGTAACAGATATCTGGTGTGATCATCGTATCATGATCTTTGACTGTTCCCACAGGGGGAGAACACCTAATGCAATCTGATAGGCCATCATCTGTTGAATTTGATCAACATTGAGTAAGACGTGTGTGTCTCAAGTTGTGAAGCCTTAAACATCTCAGCTGTCTTTTCGACTTCACCTGCTATTACTTCCAGTTATTTGAAAGGCTCAAACGTGATATTAATTCTGACAGCAGTTTGTGGCTGGAAATTGCATGGTGGTCATCGGCAGCCTTCTCAGTGTGTGTGTGTGTGAGAGAGAGAGTGTGCGCTCACTCGTACATGCGTGTGCAATGGTGCTGTGATGGAGGGAATATTCCGTGCACACATATGCTCTGCAGATATGAAGTATGCAACACTGAAAGATAGCACTTCTGTTTAAAAGAGTAATCTTTACAAATATTATGTATAAATCACTGTCTTTGTCTTGCTACCCCCACCAGGAGTCTTAAATTGGCCTCTTTGGGTAGTCTACCATTTCTACTCATTACCTGTACTTCTGTCTCACTCAGTAAGACCTCTCAGCTAAGGTTTTTGCAGAGGTGAAGTCTGCGCTTCTGCTGCATTAGCAATTTTGTCATTTAAATTCTCTTTTTGTTTTACTTTTTAAAAAAAAATTTTTTTTAATGTTTATTTGTTTTTGAGACAGAGAGAGACAGAACATGAGTCAGGGGAAGGGCATAGAGAAAGGGAAACACAGAATCCGAATCAGGCTCCAGGCTCTGAGCTGTCAGCACAGAGCCCGATGCAGGGCTCGAACTCACAGACCGCGAGATCATGACCTGAGCTGAAGTCGGACGCTCAACTGACTGAGCCACCCAGGCGCCCCTGTTTTACTTTTATGAAACCTTTAAAAATAGTAGAAATTTAAGATTATAGAAAATGCAAAGAAGAAATCATCCCAAACAAATGATCTTTTTTAAAAAAATATTTTTTAATGTTTATTTATTTTTGAGAGAGCCAGAGTGCCCACGCGGGAGTGCAAGTGGGGGAGGGACACAGAGAGAGAGAGAGAGAGAGAGAGAGAGAGGTGCAGAATCTGAAGCAGGCTCCAGGCTCTGAGCTCTCAGCACCAAGCCCAATGCTGGGCTCAAACTCATGAATGGTGAGATCATAACCTGAGCCAAATTCGGACACTTAACTGACTGAGCCACCCAGGTGCCCCATGAATTATCTTTTAAAAGTAAAGGGTATCAACTTTTCCAAGTGTACTATAGTTTTGAATGGGTTCTGAATTTAAATTTAAGTAGGAAGCTCAAAAAGTATGTGGATTATAGAGTCTATAAAATATTGGCTCTTATTTTTAATGTTGCCGATCTGAATGTCATTATCTGTTTTTGAAATAAAAGACAATTTTCCCTGAAATTGATTTTTCAGGAGCTATTTTTGAAGGCCCCCTCGTGCTCTCAGTAATTTCACGTTTGCCCAATTTACAGTATCCTAAGGATTAATATGGTTTACTATAACGTGGATCCATTGGAATTGAAATGAGTCGTGTGGTCTGATCAGCCGTGTATCTAACTGACTAACCGAAGGACAAAGGAGCACATTCGACGGGTGCAATTTGCTTTTCCTTGTATGTCACAGGTTACGGGTGTTACTGAGACAACACCAATATGTGTTTTTAAGCAACGTTTCTTCATGGGTATCTTGGAACCACCATTTGGCCGATGTTTCCACAATAGCCAATCAAATGATCCTCCAGCTTCTAAAATGTGTTAGGACCTGAGCGTCGTGCTGGCACTCTGTTCAAGTCAGTCTCACAGACCTTGGGGAACACCTCTTAAAAGTACAAGGCATGGACTCCAAGAATGGATGTGATCGCTTTACTGACTTTAAGGATTCATGCTCTCATGGAAGTCAGTGAAATCTAGACTCAATCCATAAGATCTTTCATGAACTTCCTGAAGGACTGAAGAAGTCACATCAAAATCGTGTGATGGAAACAATCCCTTGTTTGCACGAAGACGGTACTCACTCCTTGTTTTTCACAGGGCTATATAGTGCGAGGATGGGAGATTGTATATGCAGTGGGCTTACTATGATTTTTAAAAATCTGGGGCGCCTGGGTGACTCAGTTGGTTAAGCGACCGACTTCAGCTCAGGTCATGATCTCACGGTCTGTGAGTTCGAGCCCTGCGTCAGGGCTCTGTGCTGACAGCTCGAGCGGAGCCTGCTTCAGATTCTGTATCTCCCTCTCTCTCTGCCCTTCCCCTGCTCATACTCTGTCTCTGTGTCTCTCAAAAATAAATAAAACGTTAAAAAAAATCTATCTGTACCACTAAAGTAAGAACAATAAAATGGATGCAGTCGTTATGGTTTATTTACAGAAAAGCATGGGATATTTTTAAATTTGATTTAACTTGTTAGGGAGATTTGCCTGAAGTTGTTTAAAGAGAGAGAGAGAGAGATTCAGAACCCAGGAACGATAAAGAAAGTGGAAAGCGCAAGAAGAAAACTTTTTTTATAAAAGAGGTGACTCGATTTCCTACCGGCATGAACCATGTCCTTTGAACTACTAAGGAAAATAAAGCAATATTTTTCTTGGGCTGTATCTGAAGACAGAAATGAGCTGCTCACTAGCTGTGAATTATGCAGCTTTAATGCACTAGAGAATGGGTCTGTGTCTCAGGCGACTTGAGAGTTAATGTTCCCCATTTCATCTAACGTGGAATGTCACGTCAGAGTCTGCCACCAAGTTCCCATCTTGCTCTTTGTTCCTGAAAGGTTTGCCATCTCTGCCCTGAGTTCGGTGAATCCTTTCTTTAATGGATCTGAGACCAAGGTGCTGGTGGTTGAGAACTGGTTGCCTTAGCCTTGCTTCGGGGTCTGAGTCTCCACGTTTGTTCTTCATCAGGAACATAATTATATTTGGAGTGAGGAAAAGCAATCATTTCTCATGGCGGGCCAGGATGCAATGGTGCCACCGCATTTGTCCGTAAACGTAGCAGGTCAATCAAATCATTATTGCCAGCCCCATCATCTTCGGTTAACCTGGAGGCACAATGAAGAATTGTCAATACTATTACCAGAATTCCCCCCGCCCCCTGCTTATTGACACGATGAACAAGTGAGAATGTCCCAGACAGGTATGCCAAGAGAGTACTTTCACTTCTTTTGCAATGATGGCCGTGTGGGTGCGGAATAAATAATAATGGTAGTCAAGAACACAGGAGGTGGTCAGTAGCAGGAAGGCAAGTTTTCAGGTCTGACCTTGTGCCCCGTTCTCCCCAAACTAGCCAATCGCATGAACACGGAAGCCAGGCACCTTCACTGCGTGTAGTTCTAGTTTGAAGCTTGCGTGGAGCAGCCACAGTAATAAACACTGGGTCCGTGTCAGCCAGCAGAATGTAAATATATAAAGGGGCTGATTGGCAGTGAGCTGTTTCAAGAGCCTTCTGTTTCTAATCATTCACCGAAGTAAATGTTTCCTATTATACAGGCAGCATGTGGTAGGTTACTGAACTTCACTGCCTGCTAAAGTAACGTGAAGAATGTAAAAATCTGGCAGCCGTGGAATGCCTTGGCTACTTTTTCAATATTCAGCCAAGCTTTCACATCTTTCTGTCATGATGGTTGCCCCCTGGCAGGTCCCATGTGGTGCAGGCTTTTTTGAGTTAACGCACAGGATGTAGGTTGGTAACAATTTAAATTACCTGAGATTGCTTGCTTGGCTTTATAATAAAGGCAGAGATTGTACTTGAAATAAACACATTAGCTCTGAACAGATAACCTTTCAGTCCCACCAGCTTCCCTCGGTCAAGTTCACTTTCATTGGACCAGAGATCTTCTGGCAGAATCATTTCTGAAAGTCATCAAGGGATAACAAAATACCCACATATTTTGACTACTTAACCAAAGAGATGGTTTCTAGATCAAGTATTGGTATCATGCTTCTCGCTTACGTTTTAAATAATAACCTTTTGTCCTTCATTTCAATTTCGATTGCATCAGGTTGTCTGCCTTCATGCCAGTGTTTATGCCAACATTGATTCAGCTTTCAGAAGGAGACTCCAAGACCCCTTTCCCTTACCTAATTTAATGTGCTATTGGCTAGTAACATCCGATCTCCCTTTTCTTCACCCAACATGGGCAGTGATCGATGGTAGGGTAGCGAAGTAGTCTTCCCTGACCTTGTACTCTTGGTACGGGTGTGGCGATCACTCCATCACTTGGTATAAAGGAGCCTCTCAGATGCAAAGTGGGTGAATGAATGACTGAGTGGATGGAGCCCATGTTACCAGAAAATAAGATACTAAATTGGACCACGGAAAGGAATGGGTTTTCTGAACAGCAGGTTAGAGATCGTGCCTACGGGGCCACATCTCCTCCAACGTGCCTGTCCCAGATTCACCGTCCTCAGTGTCCTTTCCTTCTCTCACTTCATGGTTTTTATTGCCCATACCACGTACTTGCTTTCTGAAATCCCATTGGGATGAAGTATTCGGTTTTCAAGACCTTCGTGCATATCGATTTATATGGACCAATTTCATAAGAATTTTTGGAGGGTCTACTTATTTTCTATTGCTTGCTTTAATAATTTACTGCAAACTTTGGGGCTTGAAACAAGACCTATTGATTATCTCACTGTTCTGTAGGTCAGAAGTTCTGGTCGGGCCCTCTGCTTAGGGTTTGTAGACTCGAAACCAAGATGTTGGCAGAGCCTTGTTCTCATGTGGAAGACTTGGAAGAGAATCCCGCTTTGGGATCATTCAAGTTGTTGGCAAAGTTCAGTTCCTTGCAGTTGTAGGACTGAGGTCCTTGTTCCTCCCTGGCCGTGAGCCAGGGTCGCTCACTCTCTGCCCCTAGAGGCCACCTACGCGCCCTCTCACAAAGCCTCGCCCATCTTCAAATCAGCAGAGGTGCCGGAACCCATTACAGTCTGTGGATTCCTCTGACTTTCCGTTTTGCCACGGTGGGAGAATATTCTCTGTCAAAGGGCTCGTGTGAGTAAACCCACCTGGATAATTTCCCTTTCTTTAGGTCAACTAGTAAGTAAGCCTTAATGACACTGGCGAAATCCCTTCTGTCCCATAAAGTCACGTTATCGCTAGTCGCAGCCACAGGGAGTGAAGTCAGGGGTCCATCTTGGAATTGAAATTCCGCTTACCACAGGGGGTAGGGGGATTAATACCAGATTAACCGCGGAGAAGATTTTCCCTTTTTAACATTTAGCATCGTGCACTCCCCTGCACAATGTCTTTCCTCCTGTTCGGCATCCCAGTCCCCAGGTTGGCCAAGTCCTCTTCACTTGCAGAGTCTCCAAGAGACTCTTGAATCCCCTGCAGACATGAGCCGTTCCTGCTTGTCATGGCGCCATTTCCAGAACCCCTGGTCTGGACTCCGCGGCAGCTCTAGACTTGGAAATATGACTGTGACGTATATTAAGAAATACTGAGGCTTCACGCACATTTTCGCTTAGCAGTCTTGTGTTTTTCTCATTTGACTTCTCACTGCTAGATTATCGGTAGCCTGCAAGAGTGTGGTAAAGAGAGGCCGTCTCACAGTACTCTCCTGGCTTTGAGAATTTATGGTATTTCTCTTGAGCCAGTTGCAAACTCCTCTGCTTTGAGCTGCATTGCGCAGTCGGTGCCGACACGCACCGTCTTCTGCATACACCACCCACCACCTTTTGGCTGTCCAGCATTTAACTTAATGCAGTCGACACTCATTGCCTTTGCTTGAGGAGGTAAACAACTTTAATGGCTGAAACTAAGCTGGCTTTATCACCTGGAAGTTGTGTTTTGTCATTCAGGGCAAGGGAGCTTAGGGGATCTCCTGTTGCACCTTCTCCCTGCGCCAGCGACTTCATCCGGTTGTTACCAAGTGGCCCTTCCTAGAATACCATTTGCATCAGGATGCTCTTGCTCTCCCAGGCTCCTCTGTGGCTCTGTCGGCTGCTAAATCACGTCAGAACCTCCTGGCCAACTTTCTTTCTCACTGTTTCCTAAGTTAAAACCTCTATGATAGAGGCGCCTGGGTGGCTCAGTCAGTGAAGCGTCTGACTTCGGCTCAGGTCATGATCTCGCAGTTCGTGAGTTGGAGCCCCATGTCGGGCTCTGTGCTGACAGCTTGGAACCTGGGGCCTGCTTTGGATTCTGTGTCTCCCTCTCTCTCTCTGCTCTCCCCTGCTTACACTCCGTCTCTCAAAAATAAATAAAATAAAAAATAAAGCCTCTCTGGTAGCCAGGTTATGTCTCCATATTTTCTCTCGTGTACTACTTCTGAATCTATTATCTGTGTTAGCACTGGGCCTCTTAGGTTGCATTGTGATTGATTGTTCTTCCCGCTGAGAATCGAAGCTTCTGAAGCACAGTGACCGTGTCTTACCTCCCTTTATAGGGAGTTTGTATCGGTCGGCCATGTGATGCATACTCAGAAAGCATGGGCTAAACTGATTTGAACAGATTATTTAATAAATATTTCTTGAGTCCCTTCTGTGTTCCCGCACTCGGCTAATGGCCGAGAGACGAGAGCTGAACAGGATGTGACGTCTGGCCTTGAGAAGGTCCTGAGTTCCCAGAGAAAGACATGGATTAGGTAATCCTGTGATAAGAGCCCTAATTGAGTCCTGTGTGAGGTCTGAGCACAGAGGTCAAAGCGCCTCATTCCACCTGGTGGGCTAGGGGAATGCTGGGGAGGCAACTTGGAGGAGGTGACATTTGGACCATGTCTTAGGATGAGTGGGCATTCACAGAGTGAGTCCTCGAGATAGAATGGGGGATGGGAGAGCCCCTCTGGGACAAGAACACAGCTGTGTGTGCAAGCATTATCTTCCATTAAGATAATGTGCTTCATTTGTTAGAACCAGAGAGCCAGGTGTAAAAATGAGGCTGCAAGAGTAGGCTGAAGCCAGATCACGAAAAGCCTCCAGTGCCTTGAGTGTTGCCCATCAGGCCCTGAGTGGCCGTGACAGGCTTTTCCGGAAGTCACCTGATAACATTAGGATGTTATCTCTCTATTCTTTCACGTGGCCATGGGAAGATGACAGTTTGCTCGAAAGGGCTTGTTGGCAGCCTGCTGGGTACATCTGTGCACCTGGGTGGCCCTGCGACGTGCCCATGGAGGGTGGTGGGCTGGAGGGGGTGAGGGCAAGAGTGGGCCTGGCCAGGGTGACTGGTCCTGCCTCGCCCTCTCCTGTTGCTGGCCGCGCGGCTGCCCCACTCCCTCGGCCCCCGCAGAATCCCAGGCGCGCCTCCCTCCGGACCCCGCCTCCCACCGCGCAGCATCCAAGCTGACCCCTCCTTATCCATCTCCTTCCTCTCTGCCTCCTGCGGCTGTAGCCACATGCCCCCCTCTGGAATAGCTCCTGCAGTTCTTCTTTTCTTCTCCTGCGATCCACTTGGGGAACAATAAATACGTGATGGATTTCAGTCGCTCGGTCCAGGGCTCAGTTCTTTCAACTTCTGGATGTACTGATTCTTGAAGGAACACAGAAAAATTTCTGTCTCCTCTTATTTCTTTCCATGCCTGCCGTTGATCTCCTCAAGTGGAACAAATTGGGATGCGGGAAATCTCCTGAACTTAGGGGAAGGCCGGGAAACACTTGTACTCCACTTTCCTCACGTGCATCGAGAGAAATAGGCACTCAGTACTACCTGCACTTGCATGGAGGACCCTGGGAACAAATTATAAAACTAAGATGGAACCAGTGAAGGTCAAACGACCGATACTATAGCAGCAGAAGGAAAGGGCTTCAAAGGAAGTACTTTCATGACCTTTTTAGAGCTCTCGAATCTTTTGGTCCTCAGAGGATATAGTCTTGACAGGTTGAAAAAAAACCATTCTCTCTCTATATACATACGCACACACATATTAAAACTCTCCCCCGTATCTTCGAAGAATCTTGTTAAGAAGGGAAAAGAGAGGGGCATCTGGGTGGCTCAGTCGGTTGAGCATCCAACTTCAGTTCAGGTCCTGATCTCAGGGTTCATGAGTTCAAGCCCCACACTGGGCTCTGTGCTGTCAGCACGGAGCCCACTTCGAATCCTCTGTCTCCCTCCCTCTCTGCCCCTCCCTGCTCATATTCTTTCTCAAAAATAAAAACAAATGTTTAAAAAATAAAATAAGAGTACACAGGGAAAGCAGAGGTCATAAATAACTCTTTTTGAGTAAAACAAACTCTATGGCAGTCATGACAAACAAGAAATCATCCAAAGAAGCTTTCCTGGAGCCAAAGTAGGAATTCCAGAGCCAGTCCCCTGTTGCCCCTCACTTAGGGCTCACCCTCACCCTGGGCTTTGATTTATAAATTTGCTGTGGTCTCTGATTTAAGTTGAAATAAAATAAAACAGAAGTGGGTCCTTTACATCAACTCCCTTTTGTAATTTTCCATTTATTTTCGGCCTTTATATTTTCAACTGGTGTTCCCACAAGCGCTGGATATTGTAAACAGCTCTGCCTTGGAAACTTACCGTTCCTTATTTTGTTTAGTCGATGCTACGAAATCATTTTTATTTATACTACCCTTACTTACCTCAGCCTTTCCCCCAGTCTTCCTCATTATTTTCTTCCAGGTGATATTTTTCTCTTGGTAAAAAAAGAAATAAGAAACGAGAATAAAAACTCATTTCGATGTGATATCACTGTGCATTTAACTTGGCAATGAGCCCATAAGATGGGTTTTTCAAGATTTCCCTCCCAGGAAAAATTTAGTCTCCATATTAGCACAGTTCGTGTTCTTGTTATATAAACAGGGACTGTTTGGACCCAGATCTGTTTTGCCTCTGCAACTCCTAGTCTGTGTTTGCACTGTCCTGAGTAGGCACCGCTCTCTCTGTCGTCTCCATGTTACGTCTTTTCCTTCCTTCCTTCCTTCCTTCCTTTCTCTCTCTCTCTCTCTCTCTCTTTCTTTTCTTTTCTTTCTTTCTTTCTTTCTTTCTTTCTTTCTTTCTTTCTTTCTTTCTTTCTTTCTTTCTTTCTTTCTTTCTTTCTTTCTTTCTTTCTTTCTTTCTTTCTTTCTTTTCTTTCTTTAATGTTTATTTATTTTTGAGAGCAAGACAGAGTATGAGCAGGGGAAGGGCAGAGAGAGAGGGAGACACAGAATCCGAAGCAGGCTCCGGGCTCTGAGCTGTCCGCACAGAGCCTGACGTGGAGCTCAAACTCACGAACCACGAGATCATGACTTGAGCTGAAGCCAAACGCTCAACTGACTGAGCCACCCAGGCGCCCCCTCCATGTTACAGCTTTATCTCCTACTCGAACCCTCCACCTTCAAGGGCCGGGTCTGCGGCTCTTTGGGTAACGGGTGGCACTCGGCTTGGTAGCCCGTGTGTGAAGCCGGCATTCAGAAATCCCTCCTGGAGGAGCTCACGAATGTATTTTCCTAGAGTTGCAAATGCACGTTTCTCAGCTACACGTGGCTCCCTTGATTACGGATGCGATTCAAGTCACATTTTAGGGTTTTGTTGTATTTATACCTCAAGGTTCATTTTAAAATTATGAGTATCTTTTCCCTTAAAAGCAGCCCATCGGTGTTCATGGACACATGGCAGCCGTGACAGCCGGGCCAGGCCTTTGCGGAAACGGAAGAAAGTCCACATCGTGGAGTGTGCTTTACCAGAGTACTCAGGATAAAATCTCCTGGTGCGTGTACATTATGTCATTACAAACGACAAATTCCGCACTTTTAATGCACGGACAGAAAACATTTTAAGTAACAAATAGTAATCGAACAAAGTTTTGTGCCCGTTTTTTTCTTAGATGTCCTCAACAGCGAGCTCAAGGAACCTCGAAACCTCTGTGTGTATGTTACCATCTATTTACAGACCGTCCATCATATACATAGTTTATCATCGCGATTGTATTTACTGAGAGTTTTTCGATATCCTGTACATGTGTTAGATCAACTCATCTACTCACTTCTGCTTTTATTAGTTAAAAATAGGTTCAATGCCTTCTGATCCTTGGGACCCGTCTAGGCACACACTTCACTGAAGAATTACGAAGGATCATGAAGTTGTATTTAAAGCCGAAAATTATGATCTCCTAAATTCACTAGTTCTTTGTACAGACGTGTACCTGTTTGACTGCTGAACAATACTGTATTTAAACAAATACATTGTAGGCTGGGTGGCTCAATCAGTTAAGCATCCTGCTCTTGGTTTCAACTCAGGTCGTGATCTCGTGGTTCCTGGGATTGAGCCCCGAGTGGGGACTCTGTGCTGGCAGCGCAGAGCCTGCCTGGGATTCTCTCTCCCCCCTCTCTGTGTGCCCCTCCCCCTCTCCTGCACATGCACTCTTTCTGTCTCATATAAACTTTTAAAAGATACATTGTATAAAGTCTCCATGTTTCTTCATTTTATGTCGTGTGCTGCTCATTCTCTCTCCTTTCCCTCCTTCCTCTCTTTTCTGCATTTCTCCTTGTCTCCAGTTTAAATTCATTCGGTTGCACTCTTCCACCATTCTTCCGTTGTTTTTCTTCCAAATCGTCTTTCGAGTTGCGCTTTGCTCTGGATTTTCGGGGAGGGGTCCGTGTCCCAGAAAGCCTGGAAAAGCCAGAAGCTGTTGATAGAAATCAAATATCTTCAATATCATTAACTGAACAGGCGGTAGCATTTATGAAGCTTCTTGTACTGTTTCCATAAATAGGCTTTGCTTTCAAATTTGCCATTTACAAGCCCTGTAAGACCTACACGTAAATCTTAGATTATCTGTCTGTAGCCATTGATTTATGCTTTAATGATTTCTGTTTTGGAGACATCGTAACAACGGCACATTTAATTTGGTTGCTGCCGGGAGAAAACAGAGCCCTATGAAAGAGAATGTGTACTTTCTTAATCTTGTGCAAATGATCCTGTTTATATGGACTTCTATGCCCTGGTTCCCCTGGGTCATTTTTTCCAGCCCCTAAAATAGGAATGTAAGGTATTTGTTTGATATAAACCTATTTTCTTTCAGCTTTATTTCTAATAGCCAAATTGTTGAAGAAGCCAAGCATGCCGTCTTCCTCCAAAATTGCCTTAAATGATAGAAATTCACTCACCAACTTGGAGCAAGTTATGCAGACATCAGTTGTGCTGGAATCCAGTAGCGGTTTGTTTGGACCTGCAATAGCGTTTGTTGATTTCTTTAAAAGGTGATTTCAGTTCTCTTGAACTTGGCGATGGCTAGACTTCCTGCTGAATATTTATAAGGTAGGGCAAGGCATGTCCTCTGCTTACCAGAAAGGGATGGCCCTGGCTCCGTTAGAGACAGGAGAGTATTGATCTTGTGAGAAGACATGTTTCCTCCAGTCGCCGGCAATACAGAGCATGGAACCCCCAACCTAATCCTCCCAGTTCAGGATAAAGCTTAGTTTTTGCAATAAATTGTCGTTTAATCTGCCTGTAGTTATTTGGTCAAATGCCAGCTTAAAGGTGGCAGCAATTACCCAATTTGTGAAGATAACCCCATTTTAGGCTCTGCAATTTGCTTTAAGCACCTTGCTGAGTAGCGCTATCCGTATTATGGAAGTGCGGTGATAGGGAGACCTTTAAAGCTTGGATTCCAATTTCGCAAGGGCTCTGATACCTTGTAGGATCTCCTTACTTCCCCCCGAGATAGTTTTGCGCCCAGTTATTATCCTTCCCAGCTGATTGAAGTCCTGTCTCAGTGTTCACGGTACATGCGGGACTGACATCAGGTTTGGGGAGTATGTTGGCTTGAAAATAGCAGAAACGAAACTGTCGAATCCATAAAAGTTTTTAATGGGGCTACTTTAAAAGAATGCCACAGCCAAAATGCTCGTGAACTTGAAAGTCTGTTCCTAGATTTGAGCATTTATAGTTTCATATAAAGCCAGTAGACATCTAGACATTAAAATTATAATAGTTAAACTTGTAAGACTTTTTTTTAAACACGATTTCCAATTATATATTATTTTCTGTTAGCCTGTTATCATGGGTGAACTTTTAAAAACTATATAAAATGTCCGGTTCATAAGGAAGTAGTGAGTTGCTATATTTGATTTTTTGACATGCTTAGTGCTAGATGGGTGCATTCGGTCTTGGTCTACCTTTGAAAATGCAGATTCTGCTGACAGGAGAACATAATCATTATTTGTGTCGATTTGTGTATGATCCCATGGGTGTTCAACACTGGTAGGGGCACCTGGGTGGCTCTGTTGGTTAAGCGTCTGACTCTTCATTTCAGCTCAGGTTATGATCTCACAGTTCATGGGTTTGAGCCCTGCATCGGGCTCTGTGCGGACAACACACAGCCTGCTTGGGATTCTGTCTCTCCTTCTCTCTCTCTCTCTGCCCTTCTCTCCCACTTCTTTCAACATTTAAACAAAAATTTTTTTGAATGGTAAAGAAAAGGGGCATCTGGATAGCTCTGTTGGTTGAGTGTCCAGCTCTTGATTTCGGCTCAGGTCATGATCTCACTGTTCCTGGGATCTAGTTCCACTTCCCACTGACAGCAGGGAACCTGCTTAGGATTCTCTCTCCCTCTCTCTCTGCCCCTCCCCCATTTGTGTGTAGGCACGCACGCATGTGCGCTCTCTCAAAACAAATAAATAAAATAAAAAAAAACTGTTAAAGAATGATTCAAAATTGAAAATTTCGAATGAACATTTTCCACATTATGGCTGTTGTAGAAATTAATTACTTTTTTTAGAGACCACGGGGAAGGTGTTTTCATTCATTGAAAAATGGTGTTTAGAAATAAAACAGGGACCTCTTCGAGGGAGCCATTATGTATTCTTCACAGCAACATCTTTTACCCCATAGACTCCAATAGTTTCAAAAAGTTGCCAGGAGTTATAAACTAGGCGATGCAGAAGAGTTTTCTCTTCCTGTGGCTCTACCTCAATAACCTCTTCTTTTCTAGCTCTGTTATTTCAGAGTCAGAGTTATAATTTCCTCCTGGGCGGTTAATCACATCAAATAGAATTTGGTATGTCTGTGATTCCATGTATGGCCGAAAGATGTCTGAAAAACTAGACAAAGCATCCCTGGTTATATAGAGAAGCTGTCAAGGAATGGCCAGCCCGTCTCCATCTGTTCTCGGGTTTTCCCTGACTGTAAAATGGGATAATAATAGCATCGACCTCATAGGTTGTTATTAACTAACATAGCGAATGCGGAACCTTTAACGGAGGGTCTGGTGCTTATCGAGATCTCAGAAAATATTCAACAATAACTGCAAAAATCCCAAGAGCAACAACAAAACCTCAGGGAGAAATAGCTTCACTCGCGGCAAGTGTGATAACACTCACTTATGTGTTACGGAGCTTCCAGGAGAGCGCGGTGATGGAATGGACTGTTGCAGGTGGGAACTGTAACTTTTCTCGGGGTCACTTTAGAGATAGTCCATCTGGAAGCCCATTGGATGAAACTCGTCCACTCAGAGAGGTGTCTCTTGCTCCAAGCTTATTTATTTATTTTTTTTGCATTAAAGAGAATTATAGTGAAGATGTGTTTAGAGAACATAATTTTCTACTCTTCTTTAGTTTGGGTCATATTTCTTCTTCTTTTTTTTTTAATGGAGCAGAGGAAATGAAACGTTAGTACACATGTTTTCTTCCCTTCATGGAATAGACGTCTAAATGTAGACATAGATTTCTGAAGATTGCAACTTACGAGACACGTATGAGCGTGCCGAAATCCTCTCCCGGAGCCGTATATAAATTGTTTGGGAAGTTTTGTATGCTCTTGTGATGAAGAATCGACTCAAACGTTTGGTGTTTGCTGGCAACATTAAAAACAATTTTTTTTAACGTTTATTTAGTTTTGAGAGAGAGACACACACACACACAGAGTGTGAGTAGGGGAGGGGCAGAGAGAGAGGGAGACAGAGGATCCGAAGCAGGCTCCAGGCTCTGAGCTGTCAGCTCTGAGCCTGATGCGGGGCTGAAACTCATGAACTTCGAGATCATGACCTGAGCCGAAATCGGATGCTTAACCGGCTGAGCCACCTGAGTGCCCCTGACTGCTGACAGCGTTTAAGTCACCTGCCTGCATCTAGGGAGGCTGATAAAAAAAGCCCAGATGCCCCCTCCTCTGGCTCCAAGAGCACCCACAGTTGGAATCCTCACCTCATCCCAGCCCCTAACCATTATAAAAACCTCAAGCCAGTCTCTTTTCCTTGCTGTCCGAAGCCATTGTTGGATCTCTTTTGAAGGCTGTCCTCCCCTCCCTGGAAGGCCCTTTTTTTCCTTCTTGGTTTATGTGGTGGGGGAGGTCAAACCATATTTTAGCCAGAGGTCCATTCTCTCCCTGTGGAGTGGCCACAAAAATACCGGATAGGAGGTTTGCCATCAGAGCTTCTTACCTGCATTTTCTACGTTATTTATGTGTTCTAACTATTGTCAGAGGATGGGACGCCTGGGCAGCCCAGTCGGTTGAGCGTCCGACTCTTAACTTTGGCTCAGGCAATGATCTCACGGTTTGTGGCATCGTGCCTCACGTGAGTCCAGCTCCAGGCTGATAGTGCGGAGCCCGCTTTCGATTCTCTCTCTCTCTCTCTCTCTCTCTCTCTCTCTCTCTCTGCCCCTCCCCTTCTCACACTGTTTCTCCCTCAAAATAAATAAACTTCAGAAAAGTATCGTCAGAAGGAAATGCTAGAAATAATTAATAAAATTCCTACTTTCTGCTAAGTACCGCGTTAAGCCTTTACATGGCTTAATTATTTCATTTAATCCCACGACAGCCATCTTAGCCATATTTTCCTATTTTCAGCGACAAAACTGAGGCATAGAAAGATTACATCACGGGTTCAATGTCACGTTATCTAGTAAGTGGCCGAGTTAGGATTTGAATCGAGGCCATGTGGGTTCAGTACTCCTCTGCTATGTCGCCTTCCCTTTCATATAAAGCCTAGCTTACAGTTTTTATAAAGCATCTTATTGAGAAAGTCATCCTCGTATTTCCTCTTTTCAGCCCTCGCGTATTAAAAGAAAAAGATGAGAGCACGTGGCCGGAGCTCCGTACGGATCGTAGTCTTGAGGACGCCCTCACGTACCGAGGGCAGGCTCTGGCTTAGCCGGCTCCTTCTCCCAAGCAAACGCTGGTCCTGTGCCTAGCAGGCAACCAGCAAATGTTTCTTGAAGTGAAACCGTATGCCAATATTTAGATATGAGTGCCTTCCATCTACTCTTACTTTCCTCTTGCCTTCTCTTGTCAAATTATTGATTCGTGCCTATGGGCGAAATGCTCTCAGAAAAATCAGTTGGAATAATAGAGAAGAAATTTTGAAAAATTACGTACTTAAAGGAATATGTCATTTGCCTGATAAAGCAGCAATGATATTTTAGCGCTTGGTGCCTCCATCGTATTTTGTATTATAGGCTGTGGGAATGACACCTGTTTGTATGTGCGGAGGATTTGCCGTCTGGATGGTGAGCCCTGAGAATACAAAGCCAACATCTTCTTGAATTCTGCATCACCCAGTGCACTGACGGACCTTTGCATGACACACGGGTATTTCTCAGAAATGTGGGCTAAGTTGTTAAATAACCATCAAACTATGTCTCAAATGCGTAGCTCGTAACTCGGAACAATAGTCAACAGGTACCATGCTGTCCTGTCTGCTTTATGCCTATCAGCTCTGGTCCTTAGAGCAAGGCAGGTCTGCTTTCTCCATTGCCTGGAGTTTCATTAGAGTAAGTTCTAAAACTGTGACTCATTTGCTGCCATTGACATCATGCCACCCATGCCTGCTGCCACTCTGCCTTCCTATCTGAAGTTGAGGTCCTGAAACCCTGAGCTTACGGCCCCTGGAGAGAAAGGTCTTTGAAATGTATTCAGCTGCATTTTTTTACAAGCCTACCTGAACATCTTGTTTCCTTCTCTTTAAGAAAGGAAAAACAGGGACCGCTGGGTGGCTCAGTCAGTTGAGCATCTAATTCTTAATTTCGGCACAGGTCATGATCTCAGTTTGTGAGTTCAAGCCCTGTGTCGGGCTCTGCACCTGAGAGTGTGGGGCCTTCTTAGGATTCTCTCTCTCTCTCTCTCTCTCTCTCTCTCTCTCTCTCCCTCTCTCTCGTTCCTCTATTGGTGCACTTTCATTCTCTCTCTCAAAAAAATAAATAAACTTAAAGAAAGGTAAAACATTTGATTATGGTTAGTTAGGGAATTAAATTTAAAGGACATTTTAAGACTGGATGGCTAGTGTGGGAAAGAAGTGGAAGGAAGAGGAAAAGGACAGCAAGCAGGGAGCTTCCAGGCAGAGTTTCTAGACATTCTGAGAGGCAGGTGCTGGTGCAGGGCTGCCTATCCCATGGAAGGTGCAGACTTTGGAGCCAGTCAGTCTTCGGTTGAAATCCCGGCCTTCACTTGAGTGAAAGCAGCAGGCCCTTCTGCGTGGGTCTCTCTCTTCCTCTACAAAATGGAGACACTAATTCTCACTGCGGGGTTGCTGTGAAGAAGCAACGGACAGTGCTTCTGAAGCCTCCATGGTCACAGCTGGCCCTCTGCCAACAGCCTCCGTTAGAGCAAGTCCCCTGTGTCTATGAGACAGAACTGCTGTCGCCCCTCCAGGGCCCGGTGTCAGGGGGGCTAGCCCAGGTTCAGACCCAGGCATGCTTTTGACCTCAACGAAGTCAGAAAGCTCTGTTACTCAGTTTCTCCCTAAGGGAAAGAGAAACAACAGACTCGATCTAAATACCCACAGTTGACAAAATAGCGGAAAGGAAGCTCGACACCCTGATTTAATTACTTACCAATTCTTGCAAAAGATGCTTGTCTTCCAGAAGAATCCATCTTGAGTCAAAGACAAGTTGCTGCCTTCATTACGGTTGGACAGTGTAATTTTGTGAAATATTCTGGGTTTTGTCGCATGCCACCATGATGAATAAAGTGGGGAGGTAGAGATGGACCTCACGCGCCAAGCATTAAAGACAAGACCTGTAGCCATCTGGCTCCTCCCACCGCGGGCATGATTTACTGACACACTGCGCCTTACCCGCTCATTGTCCGGTCTTCCCTGTCAGCCCCCCACTCCCTCACCCCCAGTGCCGCTCCCCTTCTAAGGCCGGGGGCAGCTCTTAGCTTGTCTCTACAAACACACATGATCTGGTGGTCATCACAGTGAGAGCCTTCATGGTTGTTGAGGCCCAGACCTTGCCATCCAAATGCTCCCAGTAAAACGTGGGAGAAATACATCGAGACAGAGACTGTCCATTGAATGGGCTTCATGCAGTGGGAGCATTTAGCTGGGGATGTTACATGGGCACAGAGCGCTGAGTCCCATGGGGGACTTCAGGGAAAGTTTTAGAACTGACTTTTACTTCAAAAAGACGATCAGAGACTGCCTGTTGCATGAAGTGGGTGGGGGGAATGTTCCAATAGATGGAACTACACGAGCACATGCTCAGAAGCCAGGGCGCAGTACAGTGTATGCCTGGAGATGGAGGTGAGGGGTGAGGGGCATCACAGAGCTCCCAGCGTGAAGCCGCAGCTCGGAGAGGAAATGGGCGAAGGTTACGGATGGGGTAGGAAAGATCCTATTCGCTAGGCCAGGGAGATTAGACTCTATCCTGTAGGCAGGAGGCATTTCAGATCTCTCTCACTGGTGACGTAACGGAGACCCGCGACAGCTAGGAAACTGTTGCCGCCCTCCACAGGAGGGACATGGAGGACCCGGAGCATGGCGGTGGGAGCAGACGGCATCATGCATGCTCCAACGGCAGGAAGTTGGCAGCCTCAGTGTCACAAAGGAAGAACCACCAAGTCTAAGGTTGATTTTCCTCCCCTCCTCCTCCGCAACCCACCACAGCTGACTAAAGCTCTTGAAGGGCTTGTATAAGCCTGTCATTCCTCTAAGGGCTTTTGACTAGAAAAGGAAGGAAGGGAGGAAGGAAAGAGTTACTTAAAGGAAACCATAGTATATATTTAAGAATTCAATTCTAACCAGTTTCTATGGAGTTAGAAGAAAACCTGTGGACAGGTGGGGCGTGGGTGTTCCCGGGCTGGCCGTGGGCGGGTCACGCAAAGCACAGAGTATGACAGTGATTTTCCCGCTGGCTTTGCTGTGATGAAACTTGACCCATTGGATGACTTCATGGAGAGATTAGAGTTTAATTCAGAAAGGAGTCTTCGGCACACATGTCCTAGAGCCCCCGAAATAGAAACTTGCTCTTTTTCCAAACGTCCTTCTCGAAAGGGCCGGAGGATTGGGGGCAGAAACCTCTGAGCGATTTCAGAAGGAGCCTGAGCAGCATCGCACTTTATAGAAAAGACCCCGCATCGTGAGGCCGCCGCAGCGCCTCTTGCTTCGGCCAGGATACGACGGCCACTGTCACTTTGCCAGTGGTTTAGATGCGTATTTTTATATATAAAATCAAGAATGCTGTTCAAGACATGACTGTTCTAAGTCCCTGGCTGGTGTCTGTGTGTGTTTCAGACCTCAGTGTAGGTGTTACCCTTTTCGAGTGGGTCTCTTTGACCTCTCTGGTCCCACGGTAACTCTTCCCCTCTGTCACAGAACACTTGGTAAATTGCATTGAAATTGACCCGTCTTCCTGATAGACCACGAGGTCTTTGAAGGTAGGGACTGTTTGATTTGTGGGTTTTCAACACCTAGGTAGTGCCTGGTGTAGGATAGGCATTCGCTACATGAAAGAATGCATAGAGTCTTGGATTCTACTGTATGCCAGGTCCCATCCCACTCATTCCGACAATCTAGTTCTGGTTTTCTTTTCTTCTTTTTTTCCCCTTGTGTGTGTGTGTGTGTGTGTGTGTGTGTGTGTGTGGCTCGGAACATAGTTCTCCATGCCGGTTTCCCTTCAGCTGCAGTGGGGTTGGAGCGAGGCTGTTTGCGCATCCTTGGATTACATGAAAAAGTACAAATTACGCTGCGTGTGTATTCATAAAATATTTTAGTTGGAGTCCATGCTCCCACTAATAGTTTACTGTCGGGCATACAAATTAGTTTCATCAGCCACTGGCGAATACACGTGACCTTTGGAGCGGAACCCTTGGAAACGCGTTGGAAGAAACTGTGAGGTGGTCAACATGGCAGCTGCAGCCTGCTGGCTTTGTCACCCAGGTTACTACCTTACACAGTTCTCGGATTTTTCTCACTTTTGCTGTTTTTTTTTTTTAAATCACAAAAGACTCATTTATAACTTTATACAAAGATACACAGTGAAAAAAAATTTTCTCAAGAGGAAACTGTGACCTCAGTAAACCTTGGGAAAGACTCCATATGGTTTCAATTCTCTTAATTTAAATTTTTTTAAATGTTTATTTATTTTTGAGAGAGAGAGGGAGAGAGGATGAGTGGGGGAGAAGAAGAGAGAGAGGGAGACACAGAGTCCGAAGCGGGCTTCAGGCTCTGAGCTGTCAGCACAGAGCCCGATGAGGGGCTCTAACCCACAAACCATGAGATCATGACCTGAGCCAAAGTCGGACACTTAGCCGACTGAGCCACCAGGCGCCCCAATTCTTTTAATTTAAAAATGGCTCTGCACGCGGGTGTCTGTGTGTGTATTGCATGTGTGTATATTTGGGTTTTACTTGGATGGGGGTGTAAAGTGGGGAGAGATTTAAGAAACTGTAACGCAAACGGAGTTACTATTCCTTATGACAGCAAATACTTCCAAAACACAACAAAGGCAACAATTTCTACTCTTCACAGAATCTTTTTGCAAGATATCGTTGATCACGAAAGTGGGAAAGACCATCACCACCATTGCTTCTCATGTATGTCGTATCTACTCTGTTTTGGAGAAAGGATTTTTGTTCCTAGCTCACCTAAAGACTCGGCTAGAACTTAACTATCCATCAAAGGAGAAGGCAGCTCTAGAATCCTGGAATCTTGTCGGCAGTCAGAGAAGGGTTCCCTTCAAAGTACTCAGATGAGTGGTTTAAATTGAAAGGAAAGTTTCTGAAAGACCAGGTACTTACTACTCAGTCAAGGCCATCCTTCCCAAGCATCTTGAAAATGCACTGTTCATCTGCGCAGGCTGTTCGGGTAAAAACCAAACTATCAGTCTGAGGCTGGCAATTGGCATCTGCTTATGCCCTCTGGAGCCTGGCTCACTTAAAGGTCTACCCTAGGCTCGTTACATTTCGGCGTTCCAAAGCCACCGTCTGCTCACTGCATAGAATTGCCACACCATTCCATGACTCCTGCACATTTTCCATTATGCTGGCTTCGTAAAGTCTGCGTTCTTATATGGGCTGTCTTTGGAATCGGCACCCAAGTAAAGCAGGTTTTATTTCTCTTTAATTACGTTTTTACTCCAAGAAGTAAAAGGTTGAGTGTAGAAGATCGTAGTATGATCGTGACCCGTAACTTTTCAAAATGTCTCTTCATAGAATGGCCACAGCTTATTTTTTTATTTTTTTAGTTTTAACGTTTATTTATTTTTGAGACATAGAGACAGAGCGTGAGCAGGAGGAGGGCAGTGAGAGAGGGAGACACAGAATCCGAAGCAGGCTCCAGGCTCCGAGCTGTCAGCACAGAGCCTGATGCGGGGATCGAACTCACAGACCGCCAGATCGTGACCTGAGCCGAAGTCGGCCGACCAACCGACTGAGCTGCCCAGGCGCCCCTGACCACGGTTTAAATAATTTTAAGCCATTATAGTAGTGGACAGTTACAGGGTGGCTCTTCAAAAACACCAAACAAACCAGCTTTTTTTCCACCCTCCCTCTGACGTCACAACTGTTCTTTGTCAAAAATTGGAGAATTTACAGATTAATTCCAGAGACAATTGGACATGTTTTGAGAAAGTTGAAAGAACATTCAATGCTTACTGCCATTCAGAAAGTTTTCTTGAGGGGGTGCCTGGGTGGCTCAGTCGGTTAAGTGTCCAACTCTTGACTTCGACTCAGGTTATGGTCTCACAGTTTATGAGTTCGAGCCCCACATCGGACTCTGTGCTAAACAGCACAGAGCCTGCTTGGGATTCTCTCTCTCTCCCTCTCTGCCCTTCTCCCCAATTCTCTTTCTCTCTCTCAAAATAAATAAATAAACATTTTTTAAAAAGTTTTCTTGAAAAGTGTAATTTATATGCAGCCCAGAGCAACCCCCTGTTCTCCAGACTACCCACTGGATACACAAGCTCATCCAAAGCTTAATTCATTTCCTTTTCCAGATTGTTCTTTCTTCTGTGAGTGGCCCTCACCACCCACCCTACTCAGTAAGTGTCCTAGAGGACACCTCACCCGATGTCATCACCCCCGTGACCTCCAACATCTAGTCAGTCTTGAGTCACCTTGATTTTCCTTCCACTAACTTCTCATGCTCTGCCTCCGGTGTTCATACCACCTCTCTCTTCTGCTCTAACTACTCTGGTTATGTCTCCCTTTGCCTGCCTGCCTGCTGCGAATCCCCAAGCCATTTGCCCAGTCAGAAGGATCCCTCTCGGATAAAAACGTCTGTGAATATTGTTGCCCTACTTGAAACCCATGAATGGCTGCACCGTTGAGTTCAAGACAGAGTGCGGACTTCTTCATGTGGCTCGCACACTGACTTCT
Organism: Paguma larvata; assembly: GCA_030068075.1. NCBI lineage: Eukaryota > Metazoa > Chordata > Mammalia > Carnivora > Viverridae > Paguma > Paguma larvata. Next base: position 9,965,717 of record CM057825.1, read on the forward strand.
TTCTCAGCCTCAGCATGGCCTCTCGCCCCTTTCATTTCCTCAGGTGCCTCCCTGTTGCCCTGACTTTGCACTTGGAGCTCTCCTCTGAGCCCCATGGCACCAATGTTTCCCTAACACACTGGTTATGAGTGTGTGTTTGTGTCTCTGTATCATCCTCTCGACTGTATGCTCCATGAAACCAGGGACTCTGCAGCGTGCCAATCCCTGGTGCCTAGGAGAATGCTGGACACATGGTAGTCACTCAGTAAATATCTGTTTAATGAAGGGAATTTCACTTTGGGGGGATGTTACCTGGTGAGATAAAAATGTCATTCGACAGCTCCTGCAGTTGGTTTATCAAATTACAGTTGCTAGAATCCGCTGTGAAGTGAAGGCATCATGGCACTTACATAGTAAATTCGTTCGCTGGGACCATTTAATTTGATTTGTTGTTCACTTCTTAAGTCCTTTAGCATAGTTGGAAAGCACACTGAAATTGGATTCAGAAAATACTTGGAGTCCGGCCCTGGAAAAATCCCTTAATTTGTGGGACTAGACACATCAACTGATTTTTCTGAGACTCAGTTTCCTCCTCTGTTAAATAATGATCTTGAAATTTGCATGTGATCACAGGTGCAAACGCCTGACCTAGTGCCTAGCACGTCGTAGGTATTCAATAAATACTAGCTTCATGTATTGTCATGAATGAGAGCTAAGAAATACTGATATTTCATGTTGGTCAAGATGTTCTAGTATTTATTACATGAATTCAAGTTACAGTGTGCCACATAATTTACCAATCTTGTCTTGGTGTCTTCATTTTACTTTAAAAATTAGTATTACAACTTTAACCAACTTAGCCAAACACACACGGATACACCATTTTCATCAACTCCATTTTGTTTCTGATCTATTTCCTCATTTCTCACCCATTTCTCTCTTTGCATCCTCTCCAAAGAAAATGCACAATTTAGCTTCAGGGAGAGGAATTACTGCTTCTAAGTTAGCTTTGTTTTATTTATTTTGAGCTAAAGATTCCTGAAATAGTGCCAAATTTACATTCAAAAATTATATTGACACTGAATGAAGACATTAGTGTTATCACCCTTACAGGTAATTTCACATGTGTCTCCTTTTGAAGTATTATCACACTTCTTGTTTTTTTTTAGCTCCAACACTTTTCGTGGATTTTTGAAACGGTGGTAATGGAGCTTTTTTCTCCAAGGGCAGATTCCATGGTTGGCAAATGTATCTTAAGGACATGATACCATCAATGGTAGGAAAAAATAGATTCAGTCTCTGCCTTCAAGGAGCTCGTATTTTGTTTTGTTTTGTTTTTAATTTACTCTCAATTTAATTAATTTAATGAAAGTGATTAAAGGCACAGTTATTGACTGGCATTTTTATCAAGTCATTGAAAGTTCAGTGATACTAAGGTTGAGTGTGGACGGGTAGCTGGCAGAGTTTAATTCTAAAATATGCACTCAAGAGGACCACCAAAAGACTTCCAGAATGTATGTCCTTAGGAGGATCTGTCATATGGGCATCTTCAGAGTATATAATCAGCTCATAAATTTGAACATTCATTTAACCAGAAGAGAACGCTTTTCCTCCACACTGACACTCACTGAGTTATAAGCAGTGATGATACAACGTGGTGCCTTCTCTGTTTGAAATACAAACAGCTACCACCAAAAACCAAAACAAAGAAACAAAAGAAGACCATTGGAGAGTTTCTGCCATGAACTCATTTCTTTTTTCTCCTTTTCCGAATGTGGTATTTTCCACTAGAGAAATAGAGCACTCTAAAGATGATGTGCAAAGGTACTGGCTGTGTTTGTATTGGTTTCCTCCAGAGACTTTTTAATGATACCGTTGTGCATCCATCCCGTGATGATGTGGTGAGGACTGGGATTGGGACATAGTTTTCTAGTGTTCAGAGGTTCATGCAGAGAGCGGCCCCGACAAACCCTTGGGACTTGTATTTACTCTGGCCGCTCTTCGCCAAGGGGACACATGGCCATTCAAGGAGGCATAAGTGACCTCGCTAATTGTATCCTGCCTTGGAGGAAGAATAGTTTTTGCATATCTAATTGCTTTTTAACTATTTTGTAAATATTTAGGTTGGCAAAATATCATCGTCCCATTACTGATGCATATTGAATACTGGTTTTAAATATCTTTTGCTCCTTTCCAGCTCTTAACCCGTGTGGGTAGAAAAGGCTGTGCCCTTTCTCTGTGCAATGGTCATTTGGAGAAGAGCATTACTCTATGTGTGAATCCTCAAATATCTTCTCAACCTCTTTCTGGAAAATTGAAACCGAGGCCCAAAGATAGTTCTTAAGGTCGACCAGTTCTCCCAATTAACAGACTCTGCAGTATTATCCTTTCAACTAGCTAGACTCATTCATTGGTGATATTTCTAATATAACATTTCAGTATTTTACTTATGACTCTCTGATTTTTTCATAGATAATCTTAGCTCTCTTGGTGTAGAGCATTTTCTTACTCAGATTTTATTCTGTTTCCAGTATTTACCTTTATTTATATAAAATAAAAAGTGATGACTTGTTTTCCAGGAGGAAGGAGCCCGAGACAGAACCAAAGATGAAAAGTGAAGTTTGTTTTTTTTTATTAACTTTGGTGTTTTTCTGGTTTTTGTTTGTCTGTTTCTGCATTGCCATAGTGACATTCAGCCCATCTCGCGGTCAGCAAAAATAGTAATTTCTGTCTATTATGTTAAAGTTGTATATGTTACTTACCATTTGGAAAAAAAAATTCTTGGAAAAATACTGTGTCAAGTGAGGCACTTTGATCCTTTGACAGAGTAGACAACCTTATATTTTCTTCCTACAAAGGAAGGAAAAAGTCTACCTCTGTTACAGAGAGCAGGCGAAGGCGACTCTGCCTTTCTTTTCTTTACTTCAGGGCATGGACATTTAGGAAATACAGGTCTCTGATATTAGAGTATATTCGAGGATGACCTCTAGGGACACTGCTGTGAATTTATTTTAATCGTGCTGGCAATACAATTTATTACCTTGGAAATTGACTTTTAACAAGAAGCGTGTGAACATCTTTTGCCCATCAGATTGCTCGTTGGCTCTATAGGGAAGGGGGCGGAAAGCAAATCAGGTGAAAAGAATTAATTTGATTCTGAGCTGTAGTTGGAGAGAATTATCTTTTAGAGAGATTTATTTATATTGTGCTGAGACCTTATTAATGTGCTACCATTAGCATTTCAGAGTCGAATTTCCTAGAAAGACCAAGTAATCATCCAAATTACTCCTTCTTCCCAGAGAGGTATGTTCGGAGCTCAAAGACAGGTGGGTGGATGCCTAACAAAAGGGAGGGTGTATCTGATTTCTGTGGCCACCATATTGCTGCATAACAAATCACCCTGAAACTCAGTGGCTGGTTTTGTGGCAATACTGTGCACATACATAGCCGTTTGGCCATTGGTTGGGGCCATGAATCAGTCAGTCTCCCTCAGGGGGCTTTTTCTGTGACTTTTGGAACCTCCATAACATTCTATAGCTAGTCCAGGAGCTTTGAAAAGGATTCTTGACAGCAGCCACGGGGATTTCATTTGAAAATATGGAATAGTATGAGCTGTCCTGCTCAAAATAACCAGACTGTGTACAATGCATGAATAACCTGCTCTTTCTTAATTGAGAGTTCACTGGAATTTGAGATTTTTTTAGGATTTTAATTTCAGTTCTTAACAACTAGTGTCCGCTTGGGCAAGCCATCTAACCTCTCAGCCTCTACTTGTTCACGTATGAAATAGGAGCCTTGACTCACAAGATGAGACTTGAGTACAGTGCTCTATGGGGAAATGCTTTGCAAACTCAGGGTTACAAATGAATGGTCGTTCTGGAAAACAGGCTGTGTGTCTGTAAAAGTTCAAATCCAACATCTGTAGCTATATTCTCAGGCCCTATCCTGATTTTCCCAACAAAATTGGTTGATATATTGGTAAGTTTGTTTAAAAGATGAGCATGGAGTTGTCTTTGGTTTTTCACATGAGATATTTTGTGTATTGAACCAAAAATGTAGGCAGATAACTTAAAAGACAGGACACCAATATTTGGGTTTCTTTTCATTTGATTCTGTGATTAGAGGAAGGCATAGATATGGTCAATTTCTGATTATCTGCATATAGATTAATTCAATGAGGATATACCGAAGACCACTATACCCTTTATCTTTTTCCTGACAAGATTCTGTCCTCTGCTTATTTTTAAGTTCCCTCTTTTGAGGTATGGCTAGTGGAACACGAGGAAAGCCTTTGAAACATGTTAAATTACCCTTGTTTTTCTTACCCTCTTCCTCCTTAGGGAAGGTTGAATCACTGAGAGATATGTCACAGGTAGAGACGGGTGTTTGGCATCCATCTTAGGAGGGCTGCTGTGCAGGAAGCTGGGAAGAGTTGCAAAAGGAACCATTGTCAGGAAGCTAAGTTCCTTGAACTGTTCTGCCTCTCTCCTCGAATCAGGCACCTTGCTCAAAGTTCGAGACTTGTCACTTTTGTGAATTTGAGCACCCATCGTAGTGATAAGCATGGAAGACCATGAGGGTGATTCAGGAATTATTCAGGATACTCTTTCAGTCACCATGTCTTGCCCCACATTTATTATATTATCTATTTTATTTTTTTTTTTTAACGTTTATTTATTTTTGAGAGAGAGACAGAGTGTGAGCAGGGGAGAGGCAGAGCGAGAGGGGGAGACAGAATCCGAAGCAGGCTCCAGGCTCTGAGCTGTCAGCACAGAGCCCGACGCGGGGCTCGAACCCACAGACCGTGAGATCATGACCTGAGCCGAAGTCAGCCGCCCAACCGCCTGAGCCACCCAGGCGCCCCTATTTTATTTTTTTAATGGGTATTTATTTTTGAGAGAGAGACAGAATGTGAGCGGGGGAGGGGCGGAAGGAGAGATAGAATCCGAAGCAGGCTCCAGTGTCTGAGCTGTCAGCACAGAGCCCAACACGGGGCTCAAACTCACGAACCGTGAGGTCATGACTTGAGCCGAAGCGGGATGCTCTACCAACTGAGCCACCCAGGCGCCCCACCATTTTCTTTAAAGAGTCTGGTTTCTTCCCTTCCCCCTTTGTGCCGGCGCTGACCTCTTGGTCAAGGTGCCCACACCTGTACTCTGACTCTATCCTTCAGAAGACATTTCCGCATAAGGCAAAATCCTGACTTTCACACAGACATAAAATGAACATGTGTTTGGATTTTATTTTACTCATCAATCAATGAGGGAAGCAGGCAGATGGTATAGCCAGTTCAAAAGAGAGTCTGAAGGATAGGCTAATTGATAAGATCAGGAATGTTGAAATGAATATACACATGGAAGCAAAATTGTTATCCCCTGTTTGGGGGGGGTGGTTTGGGGGATGGGAAGTCACTCAGGCAGCTTCTGGACAGGACAGAATTTGCACATGTATACACAAAACTCATTTTGCATTGCTATCACGTAACTTACAGAGTTGTACAGCACTGCCACAGAGCCAGAATCCGATCATTCAGAGGACTGGCCCCTAGGGTAGACAATAAATGCGGAGTTTTCTATTGAGGTATAACATTTTCCTCTGTGAGTGGCAAGTCACACTGTGGTTGCCTTTGGCACCTCCACCAGGTGAAACTTCCATAAACACTGTTTTATTGGGCGCCTGGCTGGCTCAGTTGGTAGAGCCTATGACTCTTGATCTCGGGGTCAACTCTTGATCTCAGGGTCATGAGCTCAAGCCCCATGTTGGGAGTAGAGATTACTTTGAAAAAATACTGCTTTCATCATCTGATTCACCCCTGCCAAATCATCTCTCCTATCATTGATTCTGTCTGGTCGGAACCTTCACGAGTCATCATGTCCTTTTGTAATTTCTTACATCCCCAGCATCACGTGCCAGCTCTCTCCACACATGAGCCCTACTTTAGTCAGACAACCTTCTTCCCTCCACGTGTGCACTTGATTGATTCCTCAGCCAAGCCTTATGAGGAATCTCTCCTTTTTAACCTAGTCACTCCCTTGTTCAAGGCAAGTTCATCTCAACCTTGTAAACCTTGCCTCTTATGACATCCTGTTGGGTATACGGATTATGCCAAACTACCCATCACCTTATTACCTGCTGTTTTCTATTGTTGGGGAATCACCTCATGTTTGTTGATTCCAACTTGATGGCAAACTCTGCTTTTTGTTTTTTTGTTGTTTTTTTTTTGGTTATATCCCATCCTGCCTAGCACCACTATGAGCATATAAAACTACCCATTCTATACTTAGTGATCTGTAATTATCCTGTCCTTGGTTACCGTCCATTTGTATGATTAAAACAAGAATTGAGTGAATGGGGAGAAGTGGAGAAAATTTTCACTTCTCGACATTGCTCCGAGATTCAACAGACTTTATCTGAATCTTCACCCTAAAAAATAAATAAATAAATAAATAAATAAATAAATAAATAAATAAATAAATAAAATAAAATAAAATAAGAAAAACCTTCTCCCAAATATTCCAAAACTCTGGTCATCGGCCTGCTCCAGTCAATTGCTTGGATTGCCCCTACCGGTTGAAACTTAGAAGGAACGTATTTCTTGGGAGCAGACTTGATATTTCATTGTTAGGCCCTTTCAGAGTCATTGTTCAAGTAAACCACAAAGTTACATTTTACATTATGTCCAAAAGCAGTCATCCAATTTGGAAGGTGAAAAGTTATCTTCGGTTTGGTAGAGAGTAAAGTGGGTTTGAACTCTGTGCGTGACGAGAGGGTGTACTCGAGGCTTTATTGCGCGGGTTCCCAGTGGGAGACCTGCTTTCCAGGCTGCTGTAGCCGTGAGAATGGCAGTTGCTAGCAAGTCTAGTACGGGCTACAGCAGATCAGAAGATCGATTGTCTCTTCCTTCACGAAGGCAGAGATTTTTGTCTGTTTTATTCACTTCTGTCTCCACATGCCTGCAGCATGCCTGAGCGTCTGGCGTGTTTTAGACGCTCAAAAAAATATTTGTTTTGAATGAACAAATGCTTGTTTTTCACTCTCTAATCACTGTAACATACTTATTGTTTCAGAGTTTACCGTTTTTGAAAATACGATTTTGGTGGTGTTCAATGAAACTGTTTCCCCTAAGAGGTTTAAAAACTCAGATAAAAATCCCAGTTTTAGGGGCGCCCTGGGTGGCTCAGTCGGTTGGGTGACTGACTTTGGCTCAGGTCATGATCTCGTGGCTCACGAGTTCAAGCCCTGCGTCGGGCTCTGTGCTGACAGCTCAGAGCCTCGAGCCTGCTTCGGATTCCGTGTCACTTCTCTCTCTCGCCCCTTCCCCTCTCATGCTCTGTTTCTCTCTCTCTCTCTTTCAAAAATAAATAAACATTTAGAAAAAAAGAATCCCAGTTTTATAAGTAATGTCATCAAAAGAAAGGAAGTTAATGCATTTGAACCTACTATGGCACGTGTGCATTACCCGTTTATATACATTAAATGCCCCACAGATATTTTAATTGATAGAAATCTGTCTTCTACCTAGAAGTGGTTAGATTATAACAATTATTAATGTTCTGTTAGATTTTTGTGGCACAGGCTTTTGTTGTTCTTAATCATAGCCGACTCAAACATCCCTTAAAATCATTGACTTACTGAAATACAGTTTTCGCAAAAATTACATTTGGCACATATTAAAGAATCAAAGTTGCTTGAGACCAAGATGTGTTTTAATGTTGGAGCCCTTTATTAAAATAGACTTCCTACTTATACAGAGAACTTGCCAATACCATAGAGTAAAATTCTGCCGATTTTTTTTTTAGTCTGCCATCAATATTCACACGGAGCTGGCCCCTGAAATTATTGTCACATTCCTTGTCCCTCACCTCGGTGAGAGGCCAGGTAGCCTTCAGGTAGTTTTCAGTTTAATTTTCTTCTTCTCGTCTGAAAGGAACGCTTCTCCTAGACCAAATGAGACGATGGATAAGCAAGGAAATTTATTTCACGTGTGAGGGCTTCTGGAGGAGAGATGGACCCCACACATAAATCTGCCTTCAAAACAGCAAGTGCTTTATCGATCCCCGGTTGTTGAAAAACAGGGTCTCTGAGCCAAATGCCAGCAGTTAGGCAAGAAGGCCCTTGGTAGCAAGTAGAAACGGTCAATCAGCCCAGCCGAGGCGGAGAAACTTGTTACAGAAACTTCTTACTAACCACGTTAGTGAAAATGGGACTGTCTCCAAAATAGAAAATTTAACAGCGCAGTGTCTCCCCATAGCTAGCAGCATGAAGAAGTCTAAAGCCTCCCCGACGGGAGCACTCCTACCTGAGCCCCTCCTCCATGCATGCATTTTTCTGTGTGATTTTTCCAAGAACCCGGAGAAGATGACTTTCTGTGTGGATGCTTTTCTGGGCAGTTGTAACCTTTGGATCCACGGGTGCTATTATATATAAATTATGTTGATCCCAAATTCGGAATATTTTGGCATTGTAAAATTACTATTATTATTATTATTTACATTTATTTTGGAGAGACAGAGCACAAGTGGGGGAGGGGCAAAGAGAGAATGAGACACAGAGTCCAAAGCAGGCTCCAGGAGGCTCTGAGCTGTCAGCGCAGAGCCCAACGCGGGGCTCAAACTCACAAACCGTGAGATCATGACCTGAGCTAAAGTTGGATGCTTAACCAACTGAGCCACTCAGGCGCTCCAGGCATTATAATATTGTTAAACAGCTTTAGCAAAACGATGCTTTGCTCATGGAAGTGGGGCCGGGAACTAACCAGGGTCCTGCAGATGTGACCCGCAGTGGGAGCCTGCGCCGGGAAGACTTCAGGCTCAGAGCTCGCTCACATTTCTCTGTCCTTCCAGTGAGTTGGAGACTAGAGAGTGCGCCTGACCCGTCACGAGGCAGATAGAGCCTTTCTGAAGAGAGTATTTAGTCTCCATCTGTCTGTAGACAAAATGGGAAGGGTTGAGTCCGATGTTAAAGGAGGAAAGTGTTAGATGCAGGAAGAAAGGGCTTGGAGGCGCGCCTGGGTGGCTCAGTTGCTTAAGTGCCTGTCTTTGGCTCAGGTCATGATCTCACAGTTCTCGTGAGTTCGAGCCCTGTGTTGGGCTCGGTGCTGACAGCTCAGAGCCTGGAGCCTGCTTCAGATTCTGTGTCTCCCTCTCTCTCTGCCCCTTCCCTTCTCGTATTCCGTCTCTTCTCAAAAATAAACATTAGAAAGGATTCAGAAGCTGAAGAATTCAAGCCGGACCAGCAAGCTGAGCCCACATCAGTTTGCAACAATCATAAAGGCAACAGGTCCCGACTCCTCTGTGTTTTACTGGGAGACTTTACAGTGTGCTGGGCATGTATTCACACCCCCCTCTTTATTTCCCCCCTGCAGGAACTGGTACTGTAGTGTTGTTGCTTGTATTAGATAATGGACTGTTAGCTTCAGTTGCCTTTTTTCTCTCCACTGCTGTGTTCTCTGACAGGACGGAGACCCTCAAACATTTGTCAAATGAATCCTCATTTTGTGAATGAGGAAACCAAGATTCAGTCATTTGTCCAAGACCAAGCATCAGCTAATTAGCCCAACTGCTCAGTATGCAAGCCACCATTCAGGGGCGCCTGGGGGCTCAGTCAGTTGAGCATCTGACTCTTCGTTTCAGCTCAAGTCATGATCTCACAGTCATGGAATCAAGCCCCGTGTCAGGCTTCGTGCTGGACGTGGAGCCTGCTTAGGATTCTCTCTCTCTTTCTTCTTCTGCACACCCCCCACCCCACCGCCACGATTAGTCTCTCTCTTTCTCTCTGTCTCTCTAAAATAAAATCTAAACAAATTCATTCAATTAATGATAAGGACTTAGATAATCTCAGGATCCTAAAGCCACTGTGGTTTTTTGCTTATTTATCTGTCTCAATGATTAAAATTTTCTTCTTTTATTTTTTGTTCCTTTCCTTTTTCTAAAACTCTGAGGACAGTTTGCGTTTGTTTTCGCCATGCATTAGGACAAAGGAAGGGAGTAGAGGCTTGTATGTGAAATAGTCATTAAGTGGAAGTGAAGTTTCTATAGAGCCCAGGATTTGTGGCCGTCGTCGGGAGTGTGTAGGGAGCCCTACAAGGAAATTAGACCCTCAGGGACATTAGAGTCGGACCACTGTTTTCAGTCGGCCCTCCCGCCAGATTCGTGTTCAAGCTTCTCTCTTATGTTGTGTGCGTTGCAGGCCTGCCAGGTGTCGAATCTATGGGTAACAGTTCGTTATTTTCATTATGGAAGATGTTAGGAGATGCTTAAAAATTTTATCATTTGGGAGCACCTGAGTGGCTCAGTCGGTTAAGCACCCAACTTCGGCTCAGGTCATGATCTCATGGTTCGTGGGTTTGGGCCCCGAGTCAGGCTCTGTGCTGACAGCTCAGAGCTTGGAGCCTCCTTAAGATTCTGTGTCTCCTTTTCTTTCTGCCCCTCCTCCACCCATGCTCTGTCTCTCTGTCTCTCTCTCTCTCTCAAAAGTAAATAAACATTAAAAAATTTAAAAAAATTTTTATCATTTGCAGAGCATTGATTGGCATTAAGCATGTGATTTTTGGGGGAGGGGGGCTTAAATTAGGACCCTGAGAATAACGCCAAGCTGGAAATTGTGGTAACATGGCCTGTTCATTAGAGAGCCTGCTTACTTGAGATGGGACACTGAATGGCTAGATGACTAATGGCAGGGGCGCCTGGGTGGCAGAGTTGGTTAAGTGTTCAACTTTGGCTCAGGTCATGATCTCACGGTTCAAGGGTTCGAGCCCCGATCGGGCTCTGTGCCGACAGCGCAGAGCCTGGAGCCTGCTTTGGATTCTGTGTCTCCCTCTCTCTCTATCCCTCCCCCACCTGTTCTCTCTCTCTTTCAAAAGTGAATGAACATAAAAACAATTTCGATGACTACTAGCAGACCGATGTGTCTCTGTGAGTCCTATACAAGTATTCGGTAAGCACACCCCGGTATTCACACAACACAACGTAGCGCGGCCACGGCTTCGTGGGATGTTTCCAAACCCACGTTAATTTGTCAGTTACCATGCTACGAACCGAGGGTATACTTACGTAAATATTTGGAAAGATGGACTCTTACATAAGCAAATATTAAGGGCCAACGAGTCTATTCCGCATAGCCTAAAAAACTCTCCAGACGTAGAGTCTGGCTCACCTCAGAATAATGGATTTGCTGCCTGGGCCCTTGATATCCCAGCTTCAAATGGATGCAATTTTAGAATTCTGCCGGAGAGGCCATACATTCTGACAGCTAGAGCAATCTCCAAGGTTCTCATCAGTCATGGCCCTCATTCTGCATTGTAATGTGTGCGGGAGATGTGAAACTAATGGTTGTGTGCTCTAATGGGGGGACCTCACCGATACGACTTCAGTGACTTTGGTATGGCGTGTGGGCTGTGTGTTCTCATAGTCTCCATCTTGCTTCAGGGAATGCCCTTCTTTTGAGATTCACAAAAAAATAACCCAAAGAAGCAGGAGCTGTCATTTTGGAAAGTTCTCTAGCCAAATGATTTATTATTTTGGCATTCTTCCACGGTTTTCCTCTTCCATGATCAATATTTCTAGAATTTTGACTGTGCAAGGTTAATTACACATGAATGTGTGTGTGTGATGTGGAGATGTATATATCAGTGTGTGTATGTATATATATCTCACCCTGTAGCTTTTCCCTGGGATTGTGAGAAACTAAACTGATAGTGAATTAGGTGCTTTGGGGAAGAATCTGTTCCATTTGTCTAGGCAATGCAGCAAAGTTTTCTCAGTTATGTGTGTTCTTTGTGGATGACTTTTTCTGATTCCCCCCCTCTGAGTGAATTTTAAAACATCATGAATACAGTCAGAAAGTTTCTAATGATTTTCTGAGTGCTAGAAAAGTAATGTCAGGATTTCTGAGCTGCTAAACTTGGGAAAGAAATCGGAATACGTGTCTTGTATTGTCTTATAAGCTCTTGGTTGTCAATTATCTGAGCTGCTGATAATCACTAAGTAAGAGAAGTTGTTGAAATGCGTTCGGCTACTTATGTTTGCTCATGAGCGTATTTCTGATATTCTGGAATTGTCCTGCGTTCCAAATACATTCAGGCTAGAGACTAGGATTGCCGTTATCACCAGTATTGTCTACTGCTGTTCTGGACACTGGCCAAAGGAGTGACATGTAAAACTAAGTGAGATTCACATACTGGAAAGAATATAAACAACCCTCTATTGAAACAAAAAGGGGCAAAGAAATTGAACAGGTCATTTACCAAGAAAGAAACGAAGATCACCAATAAATATATTAAAAATATTTAATCTTTGGCAAAGATGCTAAAGATGGTGATCGTCATCGTTGAAAGTGACAGCGTGGACAGAGCCTTCCACATAAGCTACTGGGAATAAAAATTGGCAACATGTTTCTGGAAGGCAATTTTAAAATACGCATCAAAAATTTTAAAGACATTCATATTCCTCACTGCCATAATTCTAGGAATTTAATATAGGCAATGTGTCTTTTCTTCTTTTGCATTGCTAATCCCTTTTCTGATTAAAGCGGTGACTTCTTTCTTGGAAAAATGCTAATGTACAATCAAGTTTGCATTTAATTTCTTGGGTCATGTGGTGATTGCCGAACTCCAGCAAAATGACAGTTCTCTATAATACAATATAAATTTTGCACAGCACCCTAAATACTGTTACTTTAAAAATTGTAAGGAATTTATAAAATAAAATCTGTGAAAGTCCATATTACATATATTTCATGTATAAAATTCTAAAAATAAAGCATAAAGTAAAATCTTACAGTTATAAAAAAAATAGCATAGCATACATTATCATTTTAATATCCATCATTAGCCCCTGCTTCTGATTTTCTGACTTTGACTTCTGCTCCATCATAGTGGCTGCTTCCCTGTTGCTCTGAGATTTCAGCCCCTTCTAGCCCTGGTTAGCACCCCTGAGTGAACCCTTTAGGACGAATCTTTAGACGGCCCCTGCTTCCCTAGCCAGCGCCTTGAAGTTGCGAGTTTTGCTTTGTTCCCTCTTTCCTATTCAGGAGAAGTATTTTGAGAGAATAAACAAAGGCCAGCCCAGAAGTATTAACTCTCCGTTGCAACAGAGTGAACTGTCCCTTTCAGGGGACCCTGCCACTAGGCCATGTACAGACTTTGTTAAAATATTTTTAGAGTCAGGGCCGCATTCAGGACTGCCCAGAGGATGTGGGTAGAACAAAGCTCGGTAGTAAAGAGGGCTGAATTTTGTTGATGGTGCTATTCCAAAAGGAGCTCTTAAGTGAGTTCAATTAGGAGGGTTCGTGGAATGACGGAAAATTCCTAGACGCTATGGCGCGTGGCTTCAACTCGTTTATCCACGCTCAGGAAGAGACTGTCTTAGGGTCATAAAATGGTAGCTCCTGGCACCACAGACAGGATGTATCGAGAAGCCATCTACCACTTGAGGGCTCACCCTCAAAAGCAAAATGTTTTTAAAAAGTCACAGTATATATCATAAAGGGAAATGGTGATTTCGTGGCCTCCCCAGTCTTAGTATCCAGAATCTAGTGCTTTGTTTGTCTCTGGTGATTGTTCCGTGGTGGTTGTGATCCTGCACCAGCAAGTGGAGCAGTCTTCAAGCCGTTCAGACTCCTCGGTCAAGCACTTGAGCAAAGACAGTGTCTGGATACAAATCCCGTCTTGATTCAAAGGAGTGCTATGGAGAGGTACTTAAGAACTGGCCTCTGAATCCACACCACCTATGTGACCTCTGATAAGTGACCTCACCTCTCTGTGCCTCAGTCCTTCCCATCTAAAATGGGGATCATAACTGTACTTAGCTCCCAAGATTGTGTGAGAATTAGTTAGTTCATATATCTGGTACATAAAACACTGCCTGAGAGTTATCACTCCATAAATGTTAAGCAATATTTTCGTATTTTGGATGAGACCCATAAATAAACTCAATAGAAATATTAAGTCTTTTTTAATGTAATTTCCTGGTGACATGAAACTGAATATTATCATTTTTAAGAATCTCATTTTGTTTTTATTCCTTTTTTTTTCTAATCAGATCATTACTTAGTGTAGTCTTGGCTTCAGATGAAGAGGATCATGCTTTGTTTTGCTTTTACCTTATTGTGGGGTCAATAAGTCATCCATTCCTGGCTGAAATGGGACTCAGAATTGATTAGTACAAAAATCGCTTCTCTGCCTGCCCTTCCCCTTGTGTCTGAAGGCTTCCAGTTTGGAGCTGGAATTCAGTGGAGAAGTTTGCTTTGGGCGTATTGACCAGGAAGGAAGTGGAGGAGGCTGGTGTGATGGCTGCTTGCAGTCTAGATCTTTGGCCCGGGTTTCAGTTCCTTTTGCTAGAAGAGGGGGATTGACTCAAGATAACTAGGACCACTCTGAGCACAAAATGTAGTTATGGAGCCTCCAAGAGAGCAAGAGTGGCCCAGAGTTGGGATGGAGGCCCTTTTCCTAGGTTGATTCAAACCCTCCATGGTTCCAGAGACGCCCATGGTGATTGTAAGGTTTATGGGGCCACAGGGGAATTTTTCCTGGACACCCAAGAATAACTAGCTGGTTTTTTCTGGGAGCTCTTTTACAGCAATCAAGATAATAAGAGATGTTGCCACATTGATCTGGGTCATAGAAGCTGAGTTTGGTTTTGTCTATTGGGAGAGTTGAGTCTTATGTAAGGTCAGTGAGTAGACACTAGCCCGTATATACTGGAAGGCTTGAATTGGTGGGATTTCCTATACATCTTGAAAGCAAGATAGAATCATCAAATGAAACATTTTTTGTCCGGACCAAAATCTAACGAAGGATCAAATATTTGGGGGGAAGTGACTGTGTTCTGATTCATTCTTTGAATCTAGGCTTTTAGTTCAAAGAATAAAAATCTCACTTTCTTCTGCTTTTGGAGGTTTATTGGCGATACTGGTGAGTTTAATTAGGTTAGTGATAGTATAGTTTTTCATTACCTCAGGCTTACATTATATTTTTATTTTGGATTTTTTCTGAAAGAAAATTAAGAAGAAAAATTAGGATTTTTGTTTTCCATAAGATTTTGCCAGGCATCTAGAAAAAGAACACCGGGGCACGTTTTCTTGTGCCACAAAGTGCATTTTCACAGCGTTGCTCGCATGTGCGCGCACACACAAACATCACCCGTTTCTCAATTAGAGATTTCGACTCTTAGCATTCACAGTCAACAAGCCTTGCAGGGAAGGGATTTTAGGAAGCTGGGGGAGTGTGTATGTCTATGTATTAGAACTAAGGTTTGACCGTGACAAACGGTGGCCTCTCTCCCCGCCTGTTTATTTTTTTGAACTGTATCTCTTTGTTTGATGGAAGGAATTATTTGCCTTGCGGCAGCATGGCTCCTGATGGGGTGGGCGGGGCTCTTCTGTGGAAAGAGCGAGAAGCTCCGAGGGCCATTTTTCCCTTCCACCCTGGATCGAATTGCCACCTGGCAGAGCAGAATGACTGTGGACAGAGGTAGGCGACGTATCAAGTTAGATTTGGGCTGTCAGCGCCTGAGGCTGGCGGTGGAGGTCTTCCTGTCCCAGCAGGAGCCTCACCTGACAATTCTATTATTGTGCAAATTCAAGAAACAGTTCAGAGATCTGCCCCCCTTGCCCTGAGATGCAGAGGCTGTGATGGACAGAGAAGGCTATGGGAGAAGGCCGAGAGGAGCCAATCCATGGAGGGAGAGCAGGGGGCAGGCTGGGCAGGCACGTGGGCTTGGCCTTGAGACATGCGCCGTTTAACGGAAGTCTCCTTCCAGGTTCCGGAACTCCTCATCAAAGCTGGGGCCAGAAAAGGAAGATTTTCTTATCATCTCACTTCCACCCCAAACTCGGGTCCACACCACAAAACAAACGTTTCCTGGTGTAGCCCATCCAGGAATACTGGGGCCTACTTGTTACCTTCTGAGGGCTCCACAAGTTCTGTGAAAAGCACTAACAAATAAATAAATGAATGAATGAATAAATAAGACATCACTGCCGCCTGAGGTAACAGAGGCCTGACAGTAGAGAAACCTTGAACAAAGCAGGAGAACCCCAAACAAACTCAAACTACTGCTAGTCTCTTCCTTTTCCCCTTAACCAATCAGTAGGGAAAATTAGCTGTAAAACACCTTTAAATATCAGGTGGGCTGTATTTAAGGTTTCCTGATACCTTTATTTTCTCAGGATACCAGTGGATCATTTCATTAATCGAGGTGTTCTTATTATTACTTTTATTATGGTTATTACGTTGTCATCCCTCATTCACCAATACAAACAGACCCACATCAGAAAGGGAGTAAACCCCTCCCATGAAACTAGCCTGAATTTGAAGAGTTTGGAGATAATAATGCTGAGTCCGTTGTTATGCCATTAAAAAGTTGGAAGTTCAGGGCCTGGGTGGCTCGGTCAGTTAAGTGTGTGGCTTCTGCTCAGGTCATGATCTCATGGTTCACGGGTTCGAGCCCCTCATCAGGCTCAGTGCTGACAGCTCAGGGCCTGGAACCTGCTTCAGATTCTGTGTCTCCCCCACTCGCACTCTGTATCTCTCTCTCAAAAATAAACAAACATTAAAAAAGGTTTTTTAAGTTCAAAGTTAAGGGAAGTTAACTGTTTTTTTTTTTTTATTCATTTACTGTTGGGCTCACGCAGTGTGTCATATGCTGTTGATACGCATTCATACCTGTATTCTGGGCGTCTGTGCTCTAATGTGGGCTGCTACTGTGAATTCTCAGATTTTTTTTTTTAGTTTTATTTATTTATTTAGTTTGGGAGAGAGAGAGAGGAGAGGGAACAGGTGGGGAAAGTGCAGGGTGGGTGGACAGATAATCCCAGGCAGGCTCTGCACCTGATGCAGACCTTGAACTCACGAACCATGAGATCGTGACCTGAGCTAAAGTTGGACGCTTAACCCACTGAGCCACCCAGGCGCCCCCAGATTCCCAGATATTTTTACACAAGGCGAAATGGAGGGGACTTGCAAAAAGCATAAAGACAGAGTCCTGGAACTTGGCGGAGTGAGACCGTCTGTGGAGGGAGGCTGCAGAAGAGAGAAACTGAGGCCTCCTGAAGGTAGCTCCTCTCTGCTCTGAACTCTCCACAGTTCGAGCAAGCCTGCTTTCTATGTGAGGCGAAGACGGCCTGTCCCCTCTGGAAATGATGAGCCCAAAGACTCATCTCTATAGTTTTCCCAAGTATAACTTGGTGTTGAAGAAAAATGAAGTCTGGCTTTCTTAGTCTACTTCCCTTCAAAGACTTCACAACTTGGGGGCTCCTGGGTGGCTCGGTCGATTGAGCATCCGACTCTTAGTTTTGGCTCAGGTCAGGAACCCAGGGTGGTGGGATGGAGCCCCTTGTAGGGCTCTGTGCTGAGCATGGACCCTGCTCGGAATTCTCTCTCTCTCCCTCTGTTCCTCCCAGGCCCCATCCAAAAAAATAATAATAATTTTAAAAAAAGACTTCACAACTTTGATTTAGCATAAAATCACTATTATTATAGAATCACAATTGTAGAGGTTGAGAGCTGGCAATTGTTAAGGAACATTGGGCTGTCTAACAAAAGGAGAGGGGATAGTGAGGGAGAGAATTTATCGGCTGTGGGCTGGAAAGGTGGTGGTGGAGTGGTGGATCCCACCCGCATTAGTTAGGATGCTCCAGAGAAAGCACCAGCAGGATGCGTGTGTGTGTGTGTATACACACACGCACACATATACACATAACCCTGCATAATAAAGGGTTCTGTTAAAGGGAGTTGGCTTATGTGATTATGGAGGCCAAAATGTCCCGAGAACTGCATTTGGTAGCTGGAGACCCAGGAGAGCCAATGGTCAAGCCCCAGTCTGAGTTCTAGTCCAAAGGCAGGAGAAGGTCAGTGTCACAGCCTGAAGACAGTCAGGCCAAGAGAGCAAATCCTCCCATACTCCACCTTTTATTCTCTTCAGGCTCTCAGGAGAGTGCACGAGGCCCACCCACCTTGGGGAAGGCAATCCACTTCGCCCAATCCAGGGATTCAAATGTTCATCCCATCCAGAAACATCCTCTCAGACACACCCAAGATAGGGTTTAATCAACGGTATGGATGCTCCACAGCCCAGTCAAGCTGACACCCAACATTAACTGTTGTACTTCCTTCCCGGAGAACCAGGAAGGACGAGCTGAACCAACACCAGCTGTGTCAGTGACAGGACCCTGTGCTCCTGCAGGTCCCCGTGTTGCCCTTCCAGCCCCTGTAGATCTTATCACACCGAGCATCTCAGTGTCCCTGTGAGACCGGTGATGGAGAGAAAGTGGGAAGATGGAAACACACAGCAGGTCCTTCGAAGAATGTGATGAGGGCTCAAAAGTTAACTTGCAAAGACCCATATGGAAAACACAGTGCATTTACAGGGAACCTATTCCCCTTTATAAAGAGAGATTTCCTAAAGCAATGAGAATTCAACCCTTCTAAAAGAAGGGATCTACTTTCCCAGGTTAGACCTGGAAGTCATGGTGTCTGGATCTTTGCTTCCTGGGTACGACACTAGACATTCAGACCCATCCCCAAGGATATGGACTAGACGTTTTCCTCGTTCCTTGCCTGCCGGCCACACAGACTTTCCTCCTGGTGCCGTTCGCAGGTCTCCTTGAGTTTGAATATTCTGCTGAGCTGGGCTGATGCTCTCCACGGCTCTTTGCTTCTGCCGAGCCAGCCAGAGGGAAGCAATTGAGAGTCTGCCTGCTGGGCAGTGATGGTCCACTTTGCACTGCTAGTATGACTCTACTGTGGCTGGAAATAAGACTCTTTTGACTGCTGAGCAAGCAGGTGCTTCTTGAAAAATAACCGAAGAGCTTCTTGTTTTTCCTTAATCCATCAGGATTTGAAACCTTTGCTCCAGTGCAAGCACTCTCTTGCTAGAAATAATTACACTTGTCGAAGTGGTCATTCATCTAAAAGATTCCTATGAGTCTGCTTTGTTCCTTATTCTTATTTTCCCAACACTGAAAGAGAAGCGTCTTTCTTTTTTTCTTCTCTTAAGAATACACTCATTAGCAATGACCTTAACCAGACACTCTTTGAAGCTACAACATAAGCCTCTAAAAGTCCTTGCTCCTGTATTTCTAAATATTCGATATCGCTCTCCTCTCTTAACAAAGAAATCTAGTAGGAGAATTCTTTAGGGCTTTTTTCGATGTGGTAACTCTACTATAGAGGTGCACAGTAGCAATATTACCAGATAGTCACAGAATTTCCTGAGCGGAGCTCAGTGGTTAGATAGCAGAAAAGTTATGGTTCCAAGGTGACTTTTTACATATATATTTATAACACCTTTGGCAATCAAAATCGGTAAGCACTCAAGAACTCTATTGCATTTACCTTCTGTTTCTAAGTAGAACGCAATGCATGATGTGAAAGTAATTTTTAATTACTAGCGCCATTGTCTGTTTCTCTTGTTAGTTAAATGTCACCTTGGAACCATAACTTTCCTGCTATTTAATATATATATATATATGGTTGTCTAAGTTGTCACACACACAGACACACACACACAGGTGCACCAAGATGATTAGAGTAGTATTTGTCACCTGTCACCAAAATAGGTTGATCCAATCAGCATGAGGGGTGATTTTGATCAAAAAGATCTTTGGCTGTATGTATCTATAAATGAAATGTAATCTTCAGGATTGTTTAGTCAGCTGTATATGCTTATAAAAATCTTTCTACTTTCCATTTAAATTAGCACTGAGCCAGGTACAAATGCATCCATTCCTCTTGTGTGGTTTTGTGACATATTACCAATTCCCTTCCCAAAAGGCTCCATCAGTTTGCACCCCAGTCTGCAGTACACGAGAGTGTCTCTTTCTCCATAGCCTTGCCAACACAGTGGGTGCCATACCTTTTATTTTTACCAGTCTGGTAAGTGAGGAAGACATCTCGGGGTAGTTTTTGTTAGCATTATCATTAATTATGAGTAGATCTTTTAAGTAAGAATCAGTCAAGTAAGACATAGTCTAGGGGTTTCACTCAGTTTTCTACAAAATATATCAGTATTCTCTTTGACCATACATTTTTTTATTCGCTACAGTGTTGTTGTTTTTTTTTAATGTTTATTTATTTTTGAGAGAGAGAAAGAGAGAGAGATAGAGCACAAGCAGGGGAGGGGCAGAGAGAGAGGAGACACAGAATCCGAAGCAGGTTCCAGGCTCTGAGCTGTCAGCACAGAGCCCAACACAGGGCTCAAACTCTGAATGGCGAGATCATGACGTGAGCCGAAGTCGGACCTCTAACCGACTGAGCCACCCAGGCGCCCCATCATTGACCATACATTTTTAAGTATGCAGTCAATATTTCCATTGTACATTTAAACAGTTGCAGAGGATATAATTTCTACCATACTTCGTCCTGTAATTTTTGCTAAAGTACTGTAAAATTGCTACATGGCTCCTTTAAATGTAGTCCATGTAATTTATATACCAAATTAGCATCTCTTTCAAAAATACCATTTTCAACTTATGCTAGTACACTTCTATGCCAGCCACTGTGTTTTTTCAGTTTTATTGAGGAACTCACACACCATTATGTAAGTTTAAGGCATATGGCGTGATGGTTTGGTTTACATGTATTGTGTCATGATTACTACAATAACTACAGCTAACACTCATTGTCTCATATAGATACAGTAAAAAGAAACAGAAAAAGAAGATATGTCTCCTTGTGATGAGAACTTGTAGGATTTACTCTTTTTTAAAATGTTTATTTATTGTTTATTTTTTTAAAAAACATTTTAATGTTTATTTTATTTTCGAGAGAGAGAGAGAGAGACAGATAGCAAGCAGGGGAGGGGCAGACAGAGAGAGGGAGACACAGAATCTGAAGCAGGCTCCGGGCTCTGTGCTCGGAACCTGACGCTGGAGCTTGAACTCACAAACTGAGACCATGACCTGAGCTGAAGTTGGGTGCTTAAATGACTGAGGCATCCAGTGCCCCTATTTATTTATTTTTGAAAGGGAGAGAGAGAGCACGCACCCACCAGTGAAAGAGGGGCAGAGAGAGAGGGAGACTGAGAATCCCAGGTAGGCTCTGCACTGTTAGCACAGAGCCCGATGCGGGGCTTGAACTCAGGAACCGTGAGATCAGACCTAGCTGATATCAAGAGTCAGATGTTTAACCAACTGAGCCACCCAGGTGCCCCTAGGAGTTTCTCTTAACAACCTTCCTGTATATCATACCCCAGTGTTAGCTACAGTCATGTTGTAATTACATGCCGAGTACTTATTTATCTTATAACTGGAAGTTCATAGTTTTTGACCACCATCCTTCAAATTACTCTCTCTCCTAGCCCTGCCTCTGGTAACCACAAGTCTGATTTTTGTGTCTGTGTGTTCAGTGGGTTTTTTGTTTGTTTGTTTGTTTGTTTTAGATGTCACATGTAAGTGAGATCATGCAGGATTTGTCTTTCTCTGTCTGACTTCACTTAGCATAATGCCTTCAAGCCCCATCCATGTTGCAAATGGTAAGGTTTCCTCAACTTTTTATAGCTGAATTATCAGATAGATAGATAGATAGATAGATAGATAGATAGATAGATAGATAGATTTCACAGCTTCTTTATCCATTCATCAATCAGTGGACACTTAGGCTGTTTCCATGTCTTGGCTCTTGGGTCTTGGTAATGATGTTTTGGAGATAACACCTAAAAGACAAGCAGCAAAATAGAAAATAAGCAAGTAGGGGCACCTGGGTGGCTCAGTCGGTTAAGCATCTGACTGCTGATTTCGGCTCTGGTCAGAGTATCACGGTTTATGGGATCAAGCCCTGCATCGGGCTCTGTGGTGAGCATGGAGCCTGCTGAGGATTCTCTCTCCCTCTCTCTCGCTGCCCCTCCCCCCTTCTCAAAATAAATAAACTTAAAAATCAGCAAGTGGGACTGCATCAAACTAAAAAGCATCTACACAGCAAAAGAAACCATCAAAAGGCAATCTATAAAGTGGGAAAAAAATGTCAAACTATATATCATTTGCATATCCATATATGCACTTAATATCCAAAATATAGAAGAACTCCTATAACTCAACAGTAAACTAAAAATGAACACTCAATTAAAAAACAGCAAAGGTCTCAAATAGACATTTCCCCAAAGAAGATATACAAGAGGCCAACAGGTATCTGAAAAGACACCCGCCATCACTAGTCATTAGGAGAATGTCAGAGAAAACCACAATGAGCCCTCAGCTCATGCCTGCGAGAGCAGCCAGCATCAAGAAGATAAGAGATAACAAGTGTTGGCTTGGATGAGAACAAAACCCTTGTGCAGCGTTGGAAGGATTGTAAATTGGTACAGCCACAGAACAGAAAACAGAATGGGGGACCCTCCAAAAATTAAAAACAGCACTACCATGTAATCTAGTAATTCCACCTCTGGGAATCTGTCTAAAACAATGAAAAGACTACCTGGAAAAGATATCCGTACCCCCACGTTCCCAGCACCGTTACTTACACCAGCTCTTCCTTAACAATCGTAAATTCTGCAGCCTTTTTTTTTCCTTCCTGGGCTCTTATAGTCCTTCTGTCCCCTCCTGCAGCCCCCGCAGCCCCACCAAATGGCATCCTAAAATAATACCGGTGTTGGCCTGAAAGGCTGTCGGTCACCCTATGAGATTACACAGAGAATTGGATATTCGGATCAGAAATCTCATGGAGTACCAAACTTTACTACTAATTTCGAGGAAAGAGTCAGCACAAGCAAAACCAGGGAGATCTGAGACTGTCAGCGAGGCTCTTCTACTCCTTTCTTGCTGCACCGTGCACGGTCTAGCCCCAGCAACACAGAAGATACATAATGCTGTGTGTGGTTATGGTATCTATGCAAGGAGAGCCCTTTAAACCTTGAAACATTTCCATTTTATACTTAACGTAGCTTAAGAGACGTTTTCCCAGAAGCCATGTGCTGGATGTCTACAGGTTTTAGGTTTGTTGACCAGGAACAATTCTAGGGAAACAGGTACACCCGGCAGTAGGCATTCCGTAGATTTTTTTATAAGCATTTGCTTTGCAAATGGCACAAAGTCTGTCATTAACAAGCTGCCAAGGACATTAAACCGGGCCATTTCTTTCTCTTCTGGAGTCATTCTCCCTTTTCTCTATAAAGGGAGGGAATGAATTTTAGAACTGTGGTTTAATCATTTGTCTCCATCCTGTCCTATTTCTTCTATAAGTTAAATATGTAAATAATGGAAGCTTTCAAAAATTGCTTTCTTTGGCCATCTGCCTTTAAATCTAAATATCTTCTGGTTTGAGGTATCCTTACAATTATATGCATCTGCATTGATCAGAACAGTGTAAGTGTATCACAGATTTTGATAAATAAAGATAGCTTTCTTAGAAAAACAACTGTTAGTAAGATGGATGAGATGGCTTTTTTAATTGATATTTTTATTGGGATCATTGACTTACATGCAGTTGTTAAGAAATTATCCAGAGAGGTCCCCCACACTTTATCCACTTTTCTCTTATGATAACACCTTCCAAAACCGTAGTGTCATACCACAGTCACACGGCCCACCCATCTTATTTAGCTTTTCCAAGTTGTACCTTTACCGATTATGCCTGTGTGTGTATTTAGTTGTCTACAACGTTGGCACGTGTGCGGGCATGTTTCCAGCCCCTTGGCGAAGGTACCAAACATGTCCCTCCCAACCCATTGCCCTTTTATAACCACACCCTCCTTTCTCCCACCCTCACCCCACCCCAAACCCTGGCGACCACCAATCTGTTCCCCATCTGAAATGATACACAAACGGAATCATACAGTATTGTCACTTTGGGGAATTGTTTATTTTCACCCGGCAGAATTCCCTGGGGATCCATCTGGGTTTTTACAGGTGACAGTGGTCATTCCTTGGTACAGCTGTGCCACCGACTACTTAACCATTTGCCTGTTGAAAGACATCTGGACCGATACCATTTTTTGGCTGTGACCGAGAAAGCTTCTGTGAACATTCATGTTGCGGGCTTTGTTTGAACATAAGCGTCCATCTCTCTGGAATACCTAGTAATTCCATGTTTCGTTAGCCTCGGTGTACCTCTCTTGTTTCAGAATTTCACTGGCCTTTGATTAAGAGCTCTAGACTTGTAGCCAGTAGATTGGCGTGCTTATTTCATTCCTTCCAGCCAGGTGTTGTCTCAATATGATTTTTTTTCTAAATGTTTAATGCCTTCTCTGGTCCATTTCTAATGAATTGTGCAGGAAGGAAAATGAATTGATAAGGTGCTACAAGGACTCAAAGCCGTGACATTTTTCACCTGCCACCGTGTTTGCCCCTCGAATCCATTTGTCAGGATAACTCTCAAGCAGTGTGCTTGATACTGATTGGTCATTTAGAGGATTTTCTCATTGTGAACATTGTGGGGCCTGGAGAGCTCTGCCGAATGTCTGTCCCTCTCCAGTATGCTCCGCTGATTAGAAAGCAGAAGGGGAGATATCAGACTTGTCATGAAATAAATTGCTCTTGTGCCACTGAGTGGAATAGCACCGGGTTTGACCATCCTTGGGCCAGCGCACCAGAAGGGGCCCGATGAGGGGATGTATGTTTCAATGTGGTGTCACTTTTATTAAGTGACTTTGTCTTCAGGGACACACTTCAGTGCCTTCCAGATAAATCGCTTCTGTCTTTGACAGTGACAATGACAATATTTCCAACGTCACACATCCAAGAGCCAATTGACAGGACAAATTGCGCATTGTGGTTGCTTGATAAGCACAAGATGGGGACGGCATGTCAAATCACTCTACACCATTGGAACTAAGTTATAATATGAATAATAGAAACAAATCTATCACGTATGCACCTCATTGTGAGACGGAAGCTGTGTTCAACAGCTGAAGCAATGTTCATCTCTTTAGTAGAGTGCAAAAATAGTACCTAAGTATTTTTTGATACTGGGTCTTAGTAAATTTTCTTTTTCCCCCATGATGTACATTTACATAATAAGAGGAATAACCTATCTCCCATAAAACTTCTATTAATATTTTTATATATTCGGTCAACATAACCCATGCAAATACTTGGAAAGAATTGCTAAACGGTAAGAAAGCATCCTTAATATTTATGACCTTAGGAAAGGTACCGAGACAAATAAATCCCACTAAACAAAGGAATGTGCATAAATGCGCATTTTGGAAAATCTACTTTCTACCAGCAAGGCTGCCACCATGAAGAAAAAAAATTAAGAGTAAGTCTGTGAGGCTTTCTGGGCCATCACCATCCCCTGTGGGACGGTGAACAAAAATGTATTGTTTGACACAAACTTACCTTGGGCTGCCTGCCTCACACTTTGCCTCTGGCTTGGCTGACTAAGCCCGGCCAAACACATAGAAGGTGAAGACTTCAAAGCATAGCCTTAAGAGGAATGGTAAAAATTGTTCCTCATCCCCATCTAGCCAAAGGACAGCTGGGTATACTCCTGAAGAGGTCTGCCTAAAATCGGGCCCCAGAGTGGTACCCAAGACCCACTTTGGAGAAGAAGATCCTACTTTTGATCCAGAAGCATCTGGGCGTCTTAGGAATGGCCCGTAGAAGTCTGAAGGGCAGCAGAGGAGGACCCTGGAGGGTAACTAGAAGGGATTCCTGGTTCTGTTCAGAGCTGAGCTCAGGCCTCTCAGGCTGACCTTTTGAGGTTCTCATGCTTTTGTCGAGGGCTACGTAAGGTCCTGCTCACCCTGCGTGTGGCTCTCAGAGCAATTCCACATCACATGTTGTCTGGCTTGTTGGTGCCCCACCCACAGGAGCGGGGTCGGAGCCAACATCACATGCTTAATATTTGCTCTTTGGAATTATTCTTTGAAACAAGGATCGTTTGCTTTATAAAGCACCATTTCAAAATTCTTTAGGAATATCATATCTGAATATTAAGTATGCATTCTTGTCTCCTGCCTTCAATTATTGATGCTGGCATCGTGGTTTAAATCCCTGAGCTATGTAAACACATCTCGGGTTAAGGACAGTTTCACTGATTCTAAATTCCTTTTAGAATGTTAAATAAGCCCTTACGGAGTGTCTGTCACCTTTCCATGTCCCTGACCAGGTCTCAGCGCGGACACTTGAAGAAATGGCCAGAGAGAAGGTAGATGACAGTATGAATGGAAAATAAAAGGGTTTAGATCCTCTACAGGGAAGATGGGGGCAGTGGGAAGAATCTTGTCCTCAGAGTAGAAGAACTTATGTCCCACATCTTGCTTCTTCACACAGGGACCAGCTGCATGATTTAGGCCAAGTATCACGATCGTTGTCTCTGTCACAAAGAGGTGGTGTTAGGCAGGTAGGGATGGCTCCATTTAGCACTGAGAGCTGAGAGTGTTGATGATATACCTTTGAATCATCAGGAATTGATTGCAACATAATTATCAACACTATGAGTTTAAACACTGGGAACACTCGCCATCTGGGTCTCCAAAATAAAGAAAGAAGAAATCGAAGAAAAGTAGAATAGATGCTCGGTAGCCTCAAACAACTCATCATTTTACTCCAAGATGTCAATGAAGGCAAATGGCCTGGAGCATCCTGAGAATGAAGACACAGATGGCAAGCGAGGTCCGGAACCCCTTCTGTCCAGTCATGAGGACAAATGTAAAGTCACAAATGGCATTCTAATTGCCAGGCCATTTTGTTCGGGAGGCCATGTCTGCCTTGGTCTTCTACCACCATGTCTTCCTAGCCCCTTCACACCTTCGCATCTCCCTTCATGTTGTCCCGTAGCTCCTCGCCTGCCTAATCATCTACCACAGCAGCATCTCAGGAACCCAAACCACAATGAGGATAGAGACTCATGAGCTTTCGTGGACCAAAGCTTGATCTGAGGAACTAACTCTAAATAGGGATTTTTTTTTTTTTTGGTCCCCACTGTGCTCTGTGAGAGGAAAGACCTTTTTTGAACGCAAGAGGTTTTCTAGATTTGTCTAAAATGCTCACAGAGCCATGTGAGTGTTCTCACTAAGGCCAGCCTTGCACATATGATGTTGAGTCCTGTAACCTTCATCTGTGACTGGGAATGTAAGCCCAAGGAGGCAGGGAGTTTTATTGATTCTGTTCAGTAATATACGTGTTCCTCATAGGTGCTCAATAGATAGTTATGAAGTGAATGTGTAATTAAGACGTTTAATTTTTAAGCCCCAAGTTTACCACTTTATTTTTTCTTACGCTGACTTCAGTTATACTATGAACAACACTTACTCTTTTATATCTTCTTCATGGCTAACAGTGTGTAACACAAGTTCAAGGTCATAATTAGCATTATGTCTGTCTTTGCATTGGGGATTGTTAGATCACTGGCATGTGGATTGAGCCCCACTCTTCAGAGTGTCTCCTGGGTGGCTTGCTTTTCTGTGGCCGGCAAGGAGACGATTCAAGCTGGGAATGTGAATCTCTGTGTTCTGTCCCCTTTCTCTGCAAAGCGCAGTAGGAATTAGTGTCAGAAAAAGAAAAGTTTGATTCTGCTGTTGGCTCAGCGTTGGCTCTTCTTTTTTGAATCTTCTGCCTTATAACCCAAAGGCTATTAGGATTCCCAGTCAAGCATTCTCCACCTCGAATTCATATCATATTAATTTATGTCAGCCGAGACAGGAAATCTCCTACAGACAATGAAAGAACGGCAAGGATTTTTGTATCCCAGGAAAGGCCTCTCTGGAGGAGCTTTGATCTGAATTTGCCTTCCTGGAGAAACTTCTCAGTAGACTGAACCGAAGCTGGGCCCATGTGGTCCTGAAGTTGGGTTTGTTCAGCTTGGAAGGTCGAAGATCCCCAGCAAACCAGGTGCTTAGATTCCTACATAATTAGCCATTCCAGCCCACATCTTCATTTAGGGGTCCCTGTCATCAGCTTATCCATCCCACTCTCCAGCCTAGGATGAGATGGGTCAGGGTCCTAAACAAGGGATTTTTAGGCCAGAATGGAATACTGACTGGCCACCAAAAGGGAGGAATAGAATGGTGCATGCTTGGCCGCAAGGATGCGTGTCGGGTACCCAGGGTTTATTTTGCCACAGATGAGGAAAGAACGATGATTCATGAATGGAGGGCTGGCTGGGCTGTTGGAAAAGTCATGGATGGGAAGGAGAGCTTCTGAGGACACTAGTCTCTGCTGACTGACACCAGTAATGCTGCAGACACTCTGGCGGGTCCCTTGGCTCCATGGCTTCTATGTATTTTCACATGCCATGTGTATTCTCAAATAATTTTTTCAGTTGGGAGCCCATTCACATATTGCAAACGTCTGTGTCTGGGGCATCAGTTTATGCCATTGAATGACACATGGGGAAAAACTTTCATTTTTTTGCTCTGCTTGTTTATTTCTCTTGGAATGATTCATTCTTAGTAAGTTTCTTGCCCAGTGCCTATTTAGGCAACCATAGAAAAGATGTTGGTATTTCCTGCATATTTCCAACTGGTTGATACTCCCCCTGAAGACTCTTCCTGTCATCTTCCAACTCCCTCTGTCACCCTGGGAGGTGACAACTTAAAAAAAAATCTGTCACCATTTTGGACATTCAATGAGCAATTCAGCGATTCAACATTTCTCGTCTAATTCTGTGGCTCTGGAAGATTGTAGCCCTCTAGGATGAGGCTCAAAAGGGACTTATTCATCTAGAGAACATTCACCTCTTTCATAGAGGGGCAGGATAACAAGATTCTCCTTAACCCAACCTGACACTGGTTGTAGCTGTCTGCGCCCTGAACCTCCTGAAGCAGCCTCGCACATGGAATCCTGTGTTTTCGCTCCTAGGGAGGAAGTGCCCACAGAGGAGTGTGAGAGAAAGTCTCCCACGCAAGGAAGATTGTGGCAAGAAGCGATCACTCTACAGAGAGAGTAAATCCCCACAACAGTGTTGACTTAGAACGATACAAGGATAGCATCCTGTATTTTGGAGTTTCTCTTTGTGGCCTCGAGTCCATAGAGGACGTGGCTAAATGCGCAGCTTTGGTATTTTGAGACAGTTGATTTTATTTACGTTTTTACTTTGTTTTCCCTTGAAAACAGAGCCAGAGGTCCATTTCTATTAAACTGTATATAAAAAGCCTAAAGAGAGAAATTCACTCTTTTTGTTTTTTAAGCCTGAATGGTTTATGGTTTTTATTTTTTATTTTTCTCAGGGACTTATAGTCAACAGTATGGACTAATGCCAGACTCCGGAGAACTTAGGAGAGGGTTAGCAAATGTGCAGGCAGCTAGTAAATAGTCGACTTATGAGGGGAAAGTGCACTAAGTCAGGATTCCAGAACACGGGCCATTATGGATGACACCGGGGCTGACGTAAAGGGGTCATTCTGAGGGGAAGCTGTCTTGGTGGATCGTTTCATCATTTCACATTCCAGTTTTAGGGAAACTCCATTCAGATAATTCTTTTTCTGTGTCTCTTTAAGAAATGTCAGCTTAACTTTGTTTCTTTGTATTTATTAAGCTTACGGGATTTTTGACATTATCAACTCCACAAAGGTAACAAAACAGAGGTTTCTTAGACTTCCCAAGGTTCATCCAGGTAGACCCTCTGGCTCGTGTTTTAGACTGACGAGATCCTGCAGGAACCAGAAAGTGGTGTAGGAGGGTTTGGAGAGGGTCAGCTCCTTTAACTGAAGAGGAGACTCAGCCAAGAGCCTCGCTAAGGCCTGAGGCGAGCAGATTCTGGTACCGCAGGACGACAGCTGCTTATCGAGACAGTCAGCCATTTTCTGGCATCTCAGGTATGGGTTTGCTAATTCCGTGCTTGTCCAAAGGCCTTGTCTGTCCACCGCAGCCTATGGAGTCTCCGTGGCAAATCCCAGTTGAGACATGGCATAAATTGTGGAAGGGCCGGGGAGCATCTGGTGTGCTTGTAGGTCCTCGTTAGTGTCACAGTGGAGAGGAATCACCTCCTAAGCCACTTTTAGCTCTCCTCTCTCTGCAGGCTCACTAATACTTTGCAAGATGCGGCGAATGGAATATTCAGGATTAGTACTGGTAGAACCCGTTTATGCCTCTCTTGCAAAGATGTCAAAAGTCTGCAGTTCTTGAGATGAAACATTTTGTTTTCTTCAATTTCGCTTTAAGTAGATTATATTTTCTTGACTTTTAGAAAACATAGATGTATTATTAACAGATACTGTGTATTATATATTATATATATATTATACATATTATATACGTGTTATTCGTGCTCTGTTTTGCCGGGGAGTTTTAGAAAACACATATATTATGAACAGATACATTTTCTAAAACTTCCCGGCAAAACAGAGCACAAATATATATGACTTATGATATATATGAATTATATATATTGTATATTATGTATATAAATTATGTATCTCATAACTTTGTTATTTATACTCCATTTTGCCTGGGAGCTTTAGAAAACAGACCTATATTATGGACAAATATTATATATATTAAATATATGATATATGAATTATACATGTATTATTATGTTATTTGTCCTCCATTTTGCCTAGGAGTTTTATAAAACATATATTATGAACAGATGTATGTATATTAAATATATGATATATGAATTATATATACATATGATTTTGTTATTTGTGCTCCATTTGGCCTAGGTATTTTCCGAGTCTTACTTTCTGCAATTATAAAACAAGAATAAAGTTTTAAATGCCTAGGCCTATAATGGCATGGAAAAGAGTGTCATTTATAAAAGCACCACACAAAAGAGTACCGATCATTCTTTGGGAGGGCCTCCTGCACCATGGGTGCTCATATAAATCCAAAATTTCAAAAAATATATATAAATAAATGCAAATTTGTCTTACAGTCAAACTATGGGAAAAAGGAATAAATGGCTAAAAAGTGAAATTGAATGGAAATGGCTCTCACGTAGTAGCAGAGTGGTTCAGGAATTCAACAGGTTATCTTTTCAGGGCGACTCGTCCAAGCAGTCTTCCTCATAAATCATCAAAGTGTTCTCGAAGGCCCAGCCCTTCGCAGTCTAGAGGATGTGTCCCAGTGTGCCTCCACCTGCCCTCCGATGATGGCCTTTGAAAGTGAACGGGTGATAATAATACTCTGTCCGGATCCACCAAGTTGTCGGTGAAGCCGGGAGACACGACGTGCCTTTTGTCTAAAGTGTGATTCAAATATTAGTTACACTTACTCAGCGTCCGTGCGGCTTCATTTGACCGCGATCTGTATATAAAGGGCGATTTGGGACCTTTCCCTCGAGGTTCATTGTGCTCTCCAGGTGACACAAATGGACCACAAAATGAAGGTTACTTTCAGAATAAGTTTAATACCAAGAAGTTACATTGATGTCCTGTGTTCTACCTTGGAGTTTTAAAATTGTTTTTATGAATGTCTACATATTATTAAGTAGCTTTCATTCTTATTTTATTGAACTCTCTGAGCTACTAATTTCTTCCCCATTCTTCTCTCGAGTGCACTTCCAAAATAAAATTTTATTTCCCTTAAAATCTTCAGTTTTCAAGTAACAAGTATGTATAAGAGAGGAATGCACTGAGTTGCACGTAGTAACTACGATGGAATTGCTTTCTGTTGGAGTGCCTTATCTGCAGCTTCTATTAAGGATCTTTAAACTCATCT
Organism: Paguma larvata; assembly: GCA_030068075.1. Lineage (NCBI taxonomy): Eukaryota > Metazoa > Chordata > Mammalia > Carnivora > Viverridae > Paguma > Paguma larvata. Next base: position 9,997,232 of record CM057825.1, read on the forward strand.
CTTAATTAAATCACAAATGAAGGCACTGACTGGATACCTTTTTCAAATTTTTATTTTAATTTATTATTTGAGAGAGAGGGAGAATGAGAGCGAGTGGGGGAGAGGGGCAGAGGGAAAGAGAGAGAGAATCTGAAGCAGGCTCCACGCTCAGTGTGGAACTGGATGTAGGGCCCCCTCCCACGCCCTTGGGAACGCGACCTGACCCAAAAATCAAGAGTGGGATGCTCCAACTAGTGAGCCACCCAGGTGCCTCAGGACCGGATAACTTTTTAAAAAATTGTGGGTGTGTGTGTGTGTGTGTGTGTGTGAGAGAGAGAGAGAGAGTTTAGAGCAAATTAAAGCAGATTTCCTCCCTCTGATGGATGTTTCTATCAAATAAAAACATAACTATTTTCTATTTCAGTGGGTAGTAAGAAAGAATGCACTTTGACTTCAAGTGCTGAAACCGGTGTCCCTGTTTTCTTTCAAACTTCCGGAAGTAAAGATGTCACAGAACGGAAGGAGGTGTTGATGCAGGGTACAACTCAGATGGACCTTGAACACATTATGCTAAGTGAAAGAAGCCAGACACAAAAGGTCGCATATTATGTGATTCCAGCTCTCTGAAAATCCGGAATAGTAAATCCATCCAGACAGAAAGCAGATTGGTGGTTGCCAGGGCCTGGGGAGAGGGGACGATGGGGAGTGACGGCTTAATGGGCACTACGTCACCCTTGGGGGCGGTGAAAATATTTTGGAACCAGACAGAGCTGATAGTTGTACCGCCTTTTGACTACTAAACGCGCTGAATCACACACTTTAAAACGGCTAATTTTATGTGATGTGAATTTCACCTCAATAAAAAAGTAATAAAGCTGTTAAAAAAGAATAAAGGTATCGTAAAGTACCACGTACAGAAAGCACATTTTCCGCAAGTATATAAATCAAGGACCTTTTATCGTACATTCTGTCCCAGAGTGACGGGAGCGTTTCAACCAGGTTCTCTCCATGTGGAGTGGAGGCACCCGTTTGTCTGTCGGCATCGTCCTCCCCTTCTGTCTGCCATCAAGTGTTGTCGGTCGGTCTCTGCAGTGTCATCCCCATCAGGCTCTGCCTGTCCTTTCCAGCTCCCTCCACTGCTGTTCCAGGCGCTCTTGCCTCCTGGCTGTGCTGCTGTGCTGTCCACCGCCGCTCAGCCCTTCCCATCTGTTCTTCTTCCTGGCATCCAGCAAGTCTTCCAAGTTCAAACCTTGGCCAAATCCAGGCCTTCCTGGGACCGTAGACCTTCGATGGCTTTCCATCAAGAGCAAAGATGTCCGCTCCCTAGACTGCAGGCAGGGCCATCTTGCACAGATCAGCCTGTTCTCATCTGGTGGACAGGGACCTCCTGTCTCTTTCCCGGGGCTGTCTTAATGCCACAGCGTCAAGTCCGTTCAGACCGGAGTGGCCTATGTGCCCAAGCCGTGGGGAGGAGGGCTTCCCCCACTCCAACCCTTTCCTTTCCACCCCTCCTTCTCTCCCTACCTTGGCGAGCTTCTCCTACCTGGCTTTTGAGACCCCACATCTCAAAATCCAATGACTCTCCTCCCTGAGGCCTCCCGTTAGCAGGCACCGTCACTCCCTCCTCTGAGTCTTCAGGGCACTCTGCTGTAGCCCTCGCCTGCCCTTTTCACGGTCTGCCTTGTATTCTAGTAGAGGGTTAGCGGTCTGTCCAGAACCACCTACCTCGTGAGCTATGGAACTAGAAATCTCGACTTTGCCTGCTTCAAAGATTGTGCTGTGAGCAAATTGGCAGTTACCTCCTTCCTATTGATTTTGGACCCCTCCCCCTTCCCCCTCCCCTTCTCCCTCCTCCTGGCACTTTGCCAGTGTGCCTAATAGGTTCCTGATAAGATGCCTAGAATGTGCAGCACTGTGCCTCTTCACAAAGAAGTTAGTTTTTAAAGGGACTGTCCAATTAACTTTTGTTTAAGAGGTAAGCAAAGCATAAAAAAAGGTGAGATAGTCCTTAGCTTCTGCGTTCTAAATTTTTTGTATGTGGCTTTTATCTCCCCACTAAACACACTCATTGACTGGAATCATTGTACCCAAATCTTTCTCCTAGTTTCCATGGACCTTCTTCTGATCTTTTCTTTCTCAGATTGATAGTATTTATATCTGTGTCACTAATTTTGAACTTAATTATATATGATTTCTGTGATTTCCTAAAATGATTTCTTCGGTTTGATGCATTTCCATAATGCCGGTGGTCCAATGGTACCAGTTCTATGAAGTTTGATGAATGAAAAAAAATAATGAAAATCCCTTCTTGGTATGATAATAAACAAGTTTTTTTTTTTTTTAAAGACGCTATTTGAATCACTTGGAATTCTTTGTCGTCGTTTTCATCCTGCCAGTCTAGCTATTTGATAAGCCAGTATTCAAGTCTTTTTTTTTTTTTAGTTTAGTTATTTATTTTGAGAGAGAGAGAGCCTGTGAATAGGGGAGGGGCAGAGAGAGAGAAAGAGAGCGAATCTGAGCAGGCTCTGCACTGTGAGCACAGATATGGGCTCGAATCCACAAACCATGAGATCATGACCTGAGCCAAAGTCAGATGCTTAGCCCACTGGGCCACCCAGGTGCCCCACGCCAGCACTCAAATCTTAAATCCCATCTACGGGTCTTTCATTTATTATCACTAAAACCAGATGCCCACCTGAGATGCCCACCAAAACTCGTTTAGGTTGAAAAACAATGGAGCGTTACTGTGTTTAAAAACTTATCTCGCTGGGGAGGGGGAAGGAACAATCATGTTTTTAGCCATAATGTAAATGGAACAGTTTTTGTGTCCTTGTCATTTGCTAGAAGCGAGTAGTTTAAGTGAAATCAAACACGGAGAGGATTGTAAAGAGAACCAGACCAAGAGATAGGTGGAAGAAGGATTTTATTTTTCAGATGCGGCACTCTTTCGACTTCTTCCTATCATTAAATCATGCATGTGTTTGGTTGAAAATAAACTTCAAATTCCAAACTGTAAAGAAGTGCCAAATTATGTAAAGGATCATCCTGTTATTCTACTTTGAATTTTAAAAGGGGGTGTGGAGAGGGAGAGTGGGTCTCTAGAAATTAGGTTTTTAAAAGTCCATCTCTATCCAAGGAGTTTCAATACCTTCGCCAAGAGGTCAACTTGTTAGGGAGAAAAGGTAGAAATTACGATGACAGGTTTCTTCTTTTTTTTTTTTTTTTATTTATTTTTTAATTTTTTTTTTAGGGAGCCAGAAAAGTGTCTCTCCGCCTGCTTCAAGTGACAGCGTGACTGTCTGAGAACATCTAAGTGAACGACTAGAAGGAAGACCTTGACCTTTTCCTTCTTCTTCCTCTCTTCCTTCTGCAGGTTACCTACCTGGGTAAAGTCCCCACCACGGGCATGCAGTTTCTCTCAGGCTGCACGGAAAAGCCAGTCATCGAGCTCTGGAAGAAGCACACGCTAGCCCGAGAAGATGTCTTTCCGGCCAACGCCCTCCTGGAAATCCGACCATTCCAAGTGTGGCTCCATCACCTCGACCACAAAGGCGAAGCCACCGGTGCGCATGGATACCTTCCAGGTGGCGCGCATCGCCTACTGCACGGCCGACCACCACGTGAGCCCCAACATCTTCGCCTGGGTCTACAGGGAGATCAACGACGACCTGTCCTACCAAATGGACTGCCATGCTGTAGAGTGTGAGAGCAAGCTTGAGGCCAAGAAGCTGGCCCACGCCATGATGGAGGCCTTCAGGAAGACTTTCCACAGTATGAAGAGCGACGGTCGGATCCATAGGAACAGCTCATCGGAAGAAGTTTCCCAGGAATTGGAATCCGACGATGGCTGAGTGAACTCGGGGTGCTTCGGCAAAGCAGCATGGGTCAAGGAATTCAAGATGATAGATGAATAAGCAATGATTCAAATTTGGGAAGTAAAGACTGCCAAACTATTGGCTGACCAAGCTTTTTAAATTCAGAAGAGCAATCCTAAATCTAAAGAAATGTATTATTAAAGTAATTACGTTACATTGAAATCTGCTGCTGCTGTGACTGTGAGGAGGGTGGGCGTGCGGATGGGGAGGGAAGTTCTAGACTCTTCTTCCCCTCCCCCCCCGCCCCTCATTTCCCAGCGCCTCCCTGTAGGAGATGTCCAACCCAGTTACTACCACTCTCAGGCAAATACACTGCGGCTGTTATGTGACGAACCATTCCAATTTGCCTTACGGAACCCAACGAGAATGTTCGGTGCACCTGTAGGATCCCGAGTCGTGGGTGGGGGGTGGGGGGTACAGATGCAGGCGCGGAGGCCGCAGAGCCAAGGGAACGCTCCAGGCTCCTCCTGAGAGCGCCTCTCCCTGGCACGTGTCAGATGCTCTCCTCAGTAAGCAAATCAGCACAGCCTTCATTGAGCTTTACGACTAACCACCTGATAGTTGGCAGTTAATTCAGTTAAAGATAATGCTTTTATTTACATAAATATATCCAGTAGTACCCTCTTATTGTATTCACTTCATCTATTTTCTTGGAATACTTGCGACTACTAATAGCTGCTTTTCTTACCCCCCCTCACCCCCCCCTTCCCCTTCCAACCCAGCCTGCGTCCCTAAGGGATGGATTCTCAGCATACACCGCAGGACACAAAAAGGGAAGAAAATAACCAAGCATATGAAATAAACACTGAAGCAAAGTAGGAGTTTAAAACCACCACCACAGAGACTTTGGAAAAAGGGAACGAGTTATCAGCAAGTGAGCAAAAACTCCATGTAGGCTGTCCTTTTTTCAACTCTGATTTACGGTAACTTACTTGGTTAATGGTCCTATCTGAGGAATCCTTCATGGCAAGCTTCAGATCTGATCGGGCGTCGCCAAGGAAGCCTTGCCCCCTCCCCCAGCGTCGTACTCAAATAGAGAGTGTGTTGTGTACACCTGGCTTGTCGAGACAAACTGTATCCGTCTTCATCTAAAGGGAAATCTGACCGTGTCATCTTCAAATCGGTGATAGCTTAGGGTCAGAGTTTCCAGTTTGTTCACTGTTTCTAATGAGAAATTCTCACTAAGAGAGCCTGAGTTTCCTCAGGTTCGTGGCTCTTTAAATATCATAAACACAGCATCAACACTGAATGAAATCGAAAAGCGTTGGTTAAAATACGTACATTCAAAGCCGGGAGCAGATGGCTAGTTTTCCGTGTAATGCTGCTCCTTGATTAAAGCGTGTTTTTAATCCTGATAATGTTAGGGACACTGGGGAACCTTCTAGAAGCCTTAAATGAGAGCCCATCGAATCCAGACGGTAATGGCGTCGGTGTTTTGGTCTGCGTATCTGCGTGTCCGTGTCTGCGTTTGTGTGTGTTCGTGTGCCCCCCCCCGTGTGTGGGTTCGGTTTTAAGGCATGTAGAATGAGCATGGAGTCGTATTGAGAGGAACTCGCCTCTTGGAGATATTGCTTGCTGCTCTGCAACACATGTAAACTATTCTTTAGCCTAAATGCGTTCATTCTTTAATAAAAAATATGTTTGCATTAATAAAGCTGAGGACTTCATACTTTATATGTCTTTCCCTTTTTAAGTAATGAAAACCTCAAGGACAAACTTGGCCACATCAAGTGAATAGAGAATCCTCTCTAAGAAACATCCAGACTTGGTCATAAAGAACCCATTCCTTGCCTGTGTTGAACAACTCTTGTTTTCGTTTCTAATGCTTGATTTATATTTAATTACTGCCCCTTCGCTGAGATGGTATCACGTCAGGTAGTTATTCAGCGTGGTGGACTTATTTCAGAAGAGAGTCTTCTATAGCGTTTTGCAAGTGATCGCTATTTATAAAATCTTGCGTGTAGTTTCGGAGACTCTGTGCCTGGAAGGGAAATGTGGAGTGATTCCCTCCGACAGCACGGGTTAAAAACGTTTCCTGCAGGCCATGATTTCTCAGAACGACCCCATTAATCTAGCAAGGCAGGTGGCCATGGAGCCGGTGTGTCTTGAGCAATGCCCTTCATGGAGTCAGTAACCAACATAAAGGTTTCTGAAGTGAAAATATGAGAGCCTGCTGAAGAGATGCACTCAAGGAAGAATTACCACTGATTCAAATGGCATTTTCCCTCATTGACCTTTTCTGAATTTCAGTTTCACTACCTTGCCCTTGAAGATGCTTCTAAGACAAAGGGGGGAAGAAAAGAAAGAAAGAAAGAACCCAGCCAGCATATATTTCAAAACACTGCAATTTCCATCTCACGGTATAAGTTAAATCCCGAGTGCAGGTATGGTTATTTATTGCAGAAAGCGTTTGCTGGTATTTTTTCAGGGTACTGACTGTGACATGCTAAGTAATTGGCTCTGATAACATTGCCATGAGCTTTTGCTTGAGATGATTAGTAAGCAATTTAAAGATAAATACACAACGACGTCTTTCAAATAGCTAATGAGGTCTTTGGGGACAACCGGGATTCATTTGCCTCAGAGGGGTGATTCAGACTTGCATTTTTTTTTTTAATGCTTGTTTTCTCCCTTTCTATACTACACTTTCTATATTGGTGGTCACAAAGCACTTTCATGTACGTTAACTCATATCCCTCAGAAGGATCCAGTAGGGGTTTTTGGCAGTAACTTTAGAGATGAGGAAACTGAGGTTCAGAGAGGTTGCCTAAGTTGGCCAAGGCGGCACAGCCAGGGTGTTTGACAGAGACTCCGAACGCTCTGACTTCAACAGTCAGGGCTGTTGCTTTGTTTAGAGATACGTCGCTTTTGAATTTTTTATTTCCCTTCTCCTTAAATCCTCTAGCCTATTTTAAATTGGTATTCTAAGCCACTATAAATAAACATCCCTTGCTATTCATTGCCAAGTATTTTTGATAGCAATAAAAAAGTTTTAAAAGCAAACAAAGGCCCAGGAAGTTTTATTTGAGCACAAATAACATAATGTGAGATTTTTACTTAAGTATTTTATTGGCTGTGGTCAGTGGACAAAATACTCTTTCCGACCCTACAGAACCAAGACGCGTGGTTATTTTGTTTTTCTCCGGACATGTTGAAACTCTGAGTCAAATCCTTCGGCTACAGGATTCTATAGCAACGTGTAATTGCTATTCATTCAATGCGTTTTTCAATTCTATATTTATTCGTATGATTATGTAAAGTATCTGCTCAAGCCTCTGGGGTGTAAGTGTCATTAAGATGGGGACTTTGTCCATTTGGTTCACATTTTATCTCCAGTCGCAGATTACAGAATTCTGGTCATGCATTTGTATCTGTTGGTTTCTGTTGCTGAAAACAAAGAGGGTGGGTATTAGGAGAGGGCATTTTTATTTTTCCAACAGTAGGAAGCATATGAATATAACTGATTTTTCCCCAAATTTATACTTTAGAAAACATGTTTTCTTTGTCTTCTCTCTTGCCTTTTTCCACTTTTTTTTCCCCTCTTCCCCTCCATGCTTTTCAACTTTGATATTTAATTATTTACACGACGCCACTCCCGACTTCCTCTGACTTCAGCAGAAAGAGAATACGTGCTCTGAATCCAAGGTCATTTTAGTTCACGATGCACTGATGGAGAATTTGACAGTATCATCAGACACTTCAGATTATCCTAACTCGCTCTTCTTTATTGTTATTTTTCAGTCCGATGGGACATGATGGCAATTTAATTCTTCGTAGCTTTCTATTTCTTAAGCATTCCAAAAAATGTGTGATGGATCTTCTCGTCTCCTAGACTGAACTGGGGTGAAGGAGAAGGTTCCCTTAATTGCCAAATTCTTATTTATCTTCAAGTAACTTTCCTTTTAGACGCCAAGATTTGGCTTTTAGAGTCATTTTATGGGATGCAATTGTTCAACTTAAGAACTCTTGCTTCTTTTGAAGAGGTGCTAGTTGATAATAGTTACCAGAAGAGAACCAAGTATGTCCCATAAATCCAAGCTTAGAAAGAAAAACAACTGGATGGGTGAGAGCAAATTGCTAAGAGGAAGAAAAATTTAAACCATCTTATTTTGGACATTTACAAATAAACTACGATTTTTAATGAATCTAAGACATAGACTTGTACATTTGAGCAGAGCTGACATTTGCAAAGAGATTTGGGGAGAGTGTTTCTTTTGGAATGTCTTAGTAAGATTATTTTGAGTTTTGCTTAGGTACCCAGAATTGGTTATTTAAAAATAATCTGAATAATTTTTGCTTAAAAAATTTATGGCTTTCATTTAAAAATGTTTTTTAAGTTTCTACTGAGTTTTCAATAGCTTAGAGGGTACGCTAAGAAGCTACTAAGGTGATCTGAAGATGGAATTACTGAAGTATGACACATTTTTAAGCCCTTCATAAAATGACCAATAATCATCAAGACTTTCATGTCCATAAAGTCATTTAAGAATGATTAATAAAACAAAAAAGTTTCATCCCCTTTTATCTAAAAATACATACTAGACCAAGGTTGGGTCGTTTAAAAATAGGAGATTTGTAAAATCATGTCGCTACATGAGACCTGCTGATTGCAATCCTGTCATTATGTGGTGCTGGTTGCCCTTCCAGAACATTCTTTGTCCTTTGGGGGCAAAGCTGAAGAGAAACATTTAAGGAAACAGCCACTTGCAAGAAAGAGCCAAGAACTGACTCCATTCCAGGGTCCATTTTCAATGTAAATTCGAGATCAACCAAGACCAAGATTCATCACAGAGAGGAAGGAGCTGGTGCTTGTGAATCTAATTTTATGCAGGAAACAAAATCTAGTGATAAATGTCATTATGTCCATAACTGGATTATCGTCATGCTGATGCTATTATGGGCAGAAGAAGATTTTAATTGGAGGGCTTAGGATGGAATTAGACCTTTAATTTAGTCTTTTGCCAAATTATCTTGTTGCCTTTCTCCATTATAATAGCGACAGCTTTTCCTAGAATCTAGTGCTGCACTTTTAGAAATTAGTACAGTAAAACCTCATTTATTTAGATAAAACTAATTAGGAGTTGGTGGTTTGGACCTTGAAATGCTCAAGTTTTATGCTTATTTTAATAAGCAAAATAAATAGTATGAATAGCGCTGTTATTGCAAGTGTTCGGCTGCCTGGGAAGAGCTGCTTCTACATATCACAATAACAGTTTACTAGACATGGTGTAATTTCAGCTTCAGTAGAAACTGGTACAACTGAAATTGAGGTTTTGGTGTGCTGGTTTCAAGGCATTATTCTTTATTTATTAAAGTGAGTTTCTTCAACTGAGCAACAGATGGTTAATGCAATTCTAGGATTCGGAGCCCTGGGAAGTAATAAAATCCCTCTTCTCCTCATCGCTTATGTACATCTTTACTTTCAGTTGGTATAACTCTTTGGTCTTCTTAACCATAACTGCCTCAAAAAACTAAACTCCCTGTTTCTCATAGAAACATTGCTATTAAAATAATTGAAATATAAATTATTTTCCGATCATCTTAGCTTTAATAATTTTTCTCTTCGCTATTCATTTTTTGCCCCTTACGTTATTAAGACCCTAAATTATGGCGGATCACCCTAAAAAGCTTAGTGACTCAAGATCATATGATAAGTCAGTTATGACCAATTATGTTTCGTGGTCTGGTTTGTATTTCCAGTCTAACATTTTGCTTTTCAGATCCGCGAATGTGGTTATGATTTGCAGGGTTCCACTACCGCACAATCTGAGAACTCCCTACGTTGGCTCCTACGAATGGAGTATGAGGTTCTGAGGGTCTCTGCACACAGAGTGGAGACTGTGCCCTGCCCGAGAGCACGTGATAGTGAGACCAAGTGGGCAGCACGGTACCCAGCCCGTACTATTCTCACAGACCGTGTACTCTGGCCGGGGGAGTGGGGGAGTGGGGTCAGTCCGGACAAAGAGGCATCTTTTTGCAATCCATCAGCCAAGAGGCATTTGCCTTCGTGTAATTTTCCTCCCAGAAGATAGATAATTTTTCTATCGGGGTAGACACTTCTTTCACAAATAAATACCATCTTAACATGGCAGTCTCAAGGGACACCCGTATCTTTGTTGTCAATATAGTTTTTTCCGGATACATGAAATGCCAAACGCTGGACACTTCACTATTATCGCATGGTTCGCAAACCCGAAGAGGGTATGCGGGGAGCACCAGTGACCCTGTAGGGAGCATCAACAGCTCTTGAGATCACGTTTTGCAGAAGAGCCATCTTAGCTATAGTTGTCTAACTTTTAGGCTCAGAATTGCAACCGTTGTGAGCTTTGAGTCACCGCAGAGTGCTATTGTATGAAGAATTGTATTTTAAAGAATCAAAATCATCGTTCCTTCAGAGTCATTTCTTCTCTCTTACTCTTGAAGGAAAGGAGCGAGGCATCCACATTACCTAATGTAATCCTACACATTAGATAACCTCAGAAAATGGAAGAAAAAAATAATTCCGGACGACTCTAGCGATGCCAGAAAGCCTCAGAACCCGAAGGTAAAACTCGGCGCCTCTCTCGTTCCCTGAGATGGACTTCTGAGGCCGACGTCTTATTTATTTCTTCTGCTATTTCCGTCCAGCCCCAATCCAGGCCTTTCCCAGGGCCGAAAGTGTCATGGCAGGAGTGAGCCGATGTCAGATGCCAGAGGACAGTGGCTCCTGGTGAGGCGGAGAAGGAGCCCTGCCTCAGCCCCAATTTGGTTTCAGTCAGACCAGCTCTGTGCCCTCGGGTCACTTCTGGACGTGAGACATGTGTCCTTTGTCTGAAAAGTGCCTCCTGGGGGGCACTCAAATCTACAGGAACAGGAAGTTCTCAGGTTTGCTCTTCTGTTTCTGGACCAGGAAAGAGAACAGCTTCTTGCTGGAACACAGACCCTCCAGCTCCGCCATTCTTCATGCCCAGAGCCCCTGTTGTTCTAAAGTTCAAATGGCCTCCTCATTGTCTGTAAGAGACACTGGTCAGAGTCCTCCCCTCCCCCCCCCCCCCCCCCCCCCCCCCCCGCGCTCCTTCCTTAACTTTATCTGTCGGGTGAGAGACAGACTCCTTTTCAAGGACTCATCTGCTCTTCCAGGCTCAGGTCTGAACCCTTCTCTGTGTTGCCCTGGGCAGAGAGCTGAACCTCTCAGGCCTCAGTTTCCTCACCTGTAAAATGGGAATAATAGGTGTTTAACTCCAAGAGCTGCCATGAAAAGTAAGCGAGTGAATATAAATGAAGCATTCAGCCCAGGTCTGGCATCTCACGAGTGTTCAGTCCATGCTGGTATTTGGCGGGGGCAGGGGGGGGCAGGGGCGGGGAAGGGGGAGAGGTTTCGTTTTTGCTTCTCACTCCTCCACAGGGACCCGTTTGGAGAGCCTACAGCGTTGTTCGCAGTTCCTCTCAAGGACCAGACTGGCTTTGGCATGTCCTGCTCCTACTTCAGATTCTCTCCTCTTCGTTGCTGGGGCTCCTTCCTCCGGGCTCCCGCAGACTTGTGAAGACCGCGGTGGCCTCGGCACAGTTTGCGTCTATGTCTTCCTCACCACTGACCTGAGGGCTCCCGGAGCAATGCTGTCCCCTAGATCTATACTGCTGGCCACATGTGTCATTTAAAATCTTCTAGCAGCCAAATTAAAACATGTAAAAGAAAGAGGAGACATTAATTTTAATAATATATTTTAAGCCAAATATCTAAACCTTATCATTTCAACACATAGCTAATATGCATTACTGAGAGAGTTCACGTGCTTGCATAGCCTTGGATATCTGGTATATACTCTACAGGCTACAGTACACACAGTGCTCAATAGCCATGTCTGACTGGTGCTACTGTAGCCACTGCCCAGGCCCAGAGGGTGGGCACCGTGGCCTGATCTCTCCGCACCCACAGAGTCCATCTCAGTGACGAAGACATCGGAGGGGCTCGGACACGCCTGATTACAGCTCTGTCAGATGCGTAGGTGTGTTGGTTTTCTAGGGCTGCTGTCACTCACTGGGTGGATTAAACCACTATAACCTCACAGTTTTGGAAGCTAGAAGGCCAAGTTCAAGGTGTTGGCAGCGCTGGTTCCTCCTGAGGCTATGAGCGGAGGTCTGGTCCATGCCTTCTGGTGGTGTTCTGACCCTCTTTGCCTTTCCTTAGCGTCTGCACCATCACCTCGCATCTGTCTTTATGTTCACATGGTCGCGTGCGCGTGTGTGTGTGTGTGTGTGTAGGTATCTGTGTGTGTGTAGGTATCTATCTGTCTCCAAGTTTCCCCCTATTTTAAGGACACCAGTTATACTGATTTAGGAACTTCATTTTAACTAATTATACCTGCAATGACTCTATTTCCAAATAAGGTCATATTCTCAGATACTAGGGATTAAGGCTTCAACATACGAATTTGGGTGGAGGACACAATTCAACCCATAACAATAAGGCACCCGTAATACTGAGTGGTGCTTTGGAGCTCGTGGCTCGGAGGGGCAGAGTACCGCTTCACCGCTGATGGTTCAAGTCCAAATTCAGCACTTTTCCTGCTCTTGCCCCTGTGGGGAGCCCTCCTTGTCTGGGTTTGGTTTCTCTTGGCCAGCCACGATTGCGATTGCGGTTGGGTTATCAAGGACAAAGCAGTCAATTCTTTGAAGTATATTTTCATTTAAATTCTTTGAATTTCCTTGTGAAATAAAGTTAACATGGTTCTTAAATACATATGCATTTCAAGGAGACGAAATCCCCTGAACTCAGCCCTTTCCCGGCTTACACTATTCTGTCGTGTCTGGTAATCACTGGCTTGGGTCGTCTGCTGAGGGAAATGAGGTTGTGAGGGAAAGCAGCTTGAGAACTAAAAAAGAAAAAAAAATGAAGAAATTGGAAGCAGGCAGGATGGCTCTTTCTGTATGTGACAACATTAGGTAACTCTCAGGCCAAGTTTTCCAGGCTGGGCCAACCTTGGTCTAAGCCAATGCCCACAATTCCCCCATGGAGCCCCTTGTACTTTTCATTGGGAATTGGTGTTTTCCAGGCATTTCAATATAATCCAACTAAAATCCCCACATCAAAAAGAGGAAGAAGGCTTTGAAGGCCAGAATTAGGGATTTGCCCATAACACAGGGACTGTGGTGTTTTTCTGCATCTACAGTTCTAGGTCCTGCGGTTGTGTCTTGCTTTGTCTTGTAAGCATGTGCCCCGTCCCACACTGAAGAATCAGATCTCTCCCCACAACGTGGAAGGACGTCTTTCCCCAGAATTTAAAAAGCAGCCTCAGTGTTGCTCTGTTAAGATAAGCCCATACCGGAGTTTGACTGGCCAGCAACCAAAGAAATCTCTAGCTGGGATACTTCATTACCAAAAATTATTTTCCACACTGATTGTTCAGTTCTTTCCTTTGAAGGTCAGAGTTTGTTATATTATGATTAAAGTTGCCCTTTTATAAATTGTCTTTTTCTCCACAATGGGCTACCATCAGAGAACCCGGGACCCTTTTTCTTTCCCCCTTTCTCTGAAAAATGAATGAACCTGGCAATTCCTTTCAACCTAACGATTTTGATATTGCAAAAGTTTCTCTTTGCTTTTAGGCAAATTCATATGACACTGTAGTAAAGCTAGTCTCTACAGGTGGCTGTCTTAGGTGATAGTTAGGTATTAGGATTCAGGACTTGAAGTAATACGTTCTAGCCTCTCTTTTTTAGGCTCAAAGCGTTCTAGAAAAGGAACTCAGGAAAGCACGTTGGCAGGTTCTTCCTGAATATTCTTCTGGAGAGACGGTTAGGTACAAGATTAACAAGTTGTTTCGTTTATGCTTAACCCTGTCTCTTGGCTACTCCATGGACTCCACCAAAGACATGAGCTATGGATGGTAAAGAGAGAAGAAAGCTTTGAAGGAACCAAAACAATAGGAACTGGTACTTTTGAGCGAATATGAGGTACCAGACACTTTACTCATCTAATGTTCATAGAACCCTCTCAGGTCAGAATTATTATCCCCTCATTACAGATGAAGACTAGATTTTGGAAAAGCTTAAGAAAGTTGGCTGAAGCTTTGCTTAAGAAGCAAAACTAGGACTTAACCTCAGGACCCTCTAATCCCAAAGCCTATGATTTATCTGCATGCTTCAAGGATGTTCCCAAGTCACTCTGTCCTCGTAAGAGCCCAACCACCTGGCTTTCGGGTCTCCCAGGTTGGGCCCTCAAATTTTCAAGCAGGTCAGAGTACCTCATTCTCAGGTCCAGTTCAGTCTTGAGAACGTAGTGCCTCTGTCTGCGCAACTAGGGATACGCCAGCTTTTAGTGACTTTTCACGGCCTTGCTTTCAACGCCTGAGCTATCTTCCAGTGAACCCTGGGGATGGTTGGTCCCCAGAGGGGCTTGTTTTCACAAAACTAAAATGCTTAACTTCCTCTGGATGCTTTTGGCGGTTCTTCTTGATCCCTTCTTTGGCATCCAACAGAAAATAAATCTCATGCACATCAGGAATCTGAACCTCGAGCCCGAATCAGGTGAGACTTAAATGAGATAAAAATGAAAACCAACATTTATTAAGTGCTTACCATTTATCAGGATTGAAGATTTTTACCATCGTTTTCTGATTGTATGCTTCATGAAATGCGTATGCAGAGGGAACTCTTATTCTTCTTATTTTATAGTTGAGGAAAGTTAAGTTTAGAGAGGTATTTGCTAAATGTCACCGTCCTGGGGGGCAGTCTGACTCCTGAGTCTGCGTGTCTTATCCTGGCCCAGGGGATGCTCACTCCAGGTAAGGGACAAAGATGTTCCTGCAGTAGGGCTCTCTCTTAAACCACCCTTATGGGGCCAGAACCTCTCTTTTTGGAGAGCCCACGTCAAGTTTTTGTTCTGCAGGGACAGAAGATTGAGAAGAAAGATCTACTCATGTCTTAGGCATTTTTTACCAATTTTAATATCACATAAATTTTTTTTTAGTTGAAAATATTGAGACTTAGATTAAATGATTTATCCCACTTTATACTAAGTGAGGCTGAGTCTTGAGATGGTCCTCTTACTCTTTGCATGAAGGGTATCTTCTAGAACATGGCAGAGATGATCTCTAAGTTATTGAGGTTCTAGATGTCTCTTATGCACCATTCTTTTTATTCTTCCTTAAAATGTTTCCTCGCTTATCCAGGAAGTTCAACAGTGGAAATGCAGAATCCGTTTGAACCAAGGACTCCGGTGTCTAGGGTGACGATCCAAATAAGTAGAATATACAAAAAAAAAACCCAAAAAACTGAAATTTTACTGTGCATAGTTGGATCTTAACAATTGGGTCTTTATTTCCCAACTCTTTTATGATTATAACCATTTAATCAAACATACCATTTATTCCAACGAACCTTGAATGGTATAACACTAATTTTCATAACTTTACTAAAAATGGAGGCCATTGTATCATAATTATTGTTCAGTGTTTAAAACCCTGTAATTTTCAAGAACTGTTATGTCTCTCTGCCATCAGCATTTTTGTACAAACAAGCCTGAGAACACACTCCTGTTCTTGAGTGTCATCTCCTCTTCGTGAGTTTATCTTTGATTTCCCAATTTTGAAAGAGGACGTTGTTATTCACAACCAGATTGCTACTTCCAGGAGAGAGATCCCGGCGCTGGCTTTATTTAGTGGCATTCCTCCTGTCACTGCATTTCATAATGTAAGAAAACATGTTTATAATAGAGAAGAAAGGAAGTAGTCATCTCAATATATCATCATGTCAAGAGCAACTTTCTCATGCTGATGTGATTAAAATGATTGTTCCAAGATTTTCCTCATGTTTGCTAATGAACATGAATGTTTTCCACATATATATATATGTGTATATATATATATATATATATATTCTTCCATATATGGATATGTATACATATATATGACTCACTTAAGAATTACTTCTGTTGCGCTTTAGTTCTTTAATTTTTGGAAACAGAACTATAAACACAATATTGGTTTCCCTGGTGAAAATTCTTCCCAGAAGACACAATATGGTACGAGAAACTCATGAACAGCAGGTAATATGCAAAGTCATTTCTACTGGAAAATATGCCATCTGGACAAAAAAACCCAACAATTTGTGGAAATGCGTGTTCGTATGATTGTGTTATTCTAGGTTAGTGGTGACGGCAACTGCATCATCCAAGTAGTTTTTTAGAAGGAAGCGCAAGAGTATTTGGAAAGGACCATTATGGATGGCCTTTGGTTAAATTTTCTGGTAAGTCTTTCATGCATTTCAAAGTAAGAGCGACTGAACCAAACCATGCGGCTATTTCCACATGCTGGGTAAAACGCAGGAAGAGGGGTGGGAGGAGGCTCTAGTGTCAACATTACTGAGGAAATGATTTCTTAAATAAGCTCGTGATGAGCTGACTCAGAGTTCTGTTGTGTTTTATGCCTCAGCATACTGGCCACCTTCTAGTTCCTCATATACTCATGCCAGTGGCCTTTGCATATGCTGTTCCCTCTGCCTAGAGCAATGCCAACTTCCAGTCCTTGGTCCTCTAGTCCTAAGCCCATCTCCTGTGGTTCAGATAGTACTTCTCTACCTTTGAAGGAATGACCGGAAGTCTGGCCCTGCACTCTACTTCCCCAGCACCGTGAGTCTTTTCTTCCTAACACTTCTCCTCGTTGTAATTGTGCTTTTCTTGGTGTGAGTCTGGGAATAATGGCTGTCTACTCTCCACTCGATCCTAAGTTCCCTCAGTGCCCACCACAATGTCTACCACTTAAATGGGACCCATAAATAGTTTCTGAATGAATTAATGACTTGGCTTTAGAGGAGTGAGGACCGTGGCCTTGGACCACCTTCTTGAGGTTTCACTGCACAGCAGTGGCTTGGCTGGAGGGAAGCATGCTTTCCTGGCTGCTTTCGAGCATGGTCGGTGATTGTGGAACAGAGGTTTCATCTGTTTGAAACTATCTGGGTTGTGCGGGGATCAAAGTCTGGTGGATTAGAGGAACCGATTCCTTAATCAGCAGAGTCAGACTTCAAAAAGATTTCTTCATGGGAAGAATTGGGCAGGAGTACAGAGAAGGGTCAAAGCCTGGATGTAGGAAACGTTAAATCTTCTGTTCTGACTTTTGAAACTCTGTTTCTACCACACTGCAAATGTTTCCAGTTTAGTTATAGGCATGAGCCCAAAGAGAACCGTAATGACCAGAATCACAAGTCGTGAGAACCATAAAAAGCCTTGGAAGATGATTTGACACATTCTGATTCCCAGAAGGGGACCTAGACAAGTCCAGGGACTTGCCCACGACTCCCAGGCAAGTGAGAGGGTGAGGTCTGGAATCCAGCTTTCTTTCCATCAGGCTAGACTCCTGTTTCTTATAATGGCAAGTCTATTACTTATAAGCCTGGGCCCCCCCACTCATGTGCCCTGCCACCTAGAAGAAAGGTGACTTGGGCAAGTCACCTAAGCTTTGGAGATCTCAGGCTTTGATTTCCCACATATGAAATAATGGGCCGTGTTCAAGGATGTGTAACGTACCTTGAATGGCAGATCATGTGTTGTTCTGCACCAATCCTCTGCTCTTCCCAAACTGTGTGATTCCTTGGACCTCATTTCTAAAGGTAAGCCATGTTACTACACAGCATGATATGAAAGGTCAGGCATTAATACTAAGTAGCGTTTGTATAGCACCTACAATATGCTAGAGACAGTCATGTGTTACGTGTTACATATAGCAACTAATTTAATCTTCACTGTGTCCTTCTGGGAAACACTATCATTTATTTACTTCTGTTTACAGATGGGGAACTCATAAAAGTTACATATTAGATCCAAGATATCACAGATTCTAAGTGGCAGGGCTATAATATGAACCCAGGTTGTCTGACTCCAGAGTTCCTGCTGACTTAATGTAGAGACAGCTGTCTTTACAAAGTGAAATTCATTTTTCACATTTGTTTGTATATTACTCCTTTTCCAAAAAGTTTTGAAGTGTTTTACAGATATACACACTATACCACATACAAAAGAGGTGAATAAATAATGGAAAGGAAAATCGATGGATAAGTCAATACCAAAAATCTTTTGAACATTTTACTAAATTGGGTTTAATATTTGGATCAAGTGTGTTATTGGTAAATTAAAAAAAAAAAAGGATCCCTTGGAAACCTCCATCCATCTGAGATAAGATTTAGAAAAACTATTTTCAAGAGCCTCCATTGAGTTGTGGGAGTTTCTCACATATTTTGGAGACTAACCCCTTTTTTAGATATATGGTTTGCAAATTTTTTTCCCATCGCGTAAGCTGCCTTTTCACACTGTCGATTGTTTCCTTTGCTGCATGGAAGTGTGCTAGTTTGATGCACGCCTACTTGTTTATTTTTGTTTTTGTTGCCTGGGCTTTGAGTTTCGTATCTGCGAAATCATTGCCAAGACCAATATTATGAAGCTTTTCCTCTGTTTTCTTCTAGGAGTTTTACATTTTCAGTTCTTACGTTTAAGTCTTTAATCTGCTCTGAGTTGGTTTTTCTGTAGGGTGTAGGAGATGGGTTTAATTTCAGCCATTTGTTTATGGATATAGAGTTTAACCACCACTCTTTCTTTAGGAGACTACCCTTTCCTCATTGCGTATTCGCGGCACATTTGTTAGAGACTATTTCCTCTCCTGAGCCACTCCCCAGCCTTCTCTGTAGCTAAGGATCAAAGGATCACAGTCTTCTGGCTCCTTTGCTCTGGGTTCAGCTAATCGGCAACACTGGCTGGAGATGGGAGAACAGGAGAGGGGGAGGGCAGTGTCTTAATATCCCTGGCTTTTTCCCCCGAAGGGTCATCCTGAGCCAAAATAGTAATAAAAGTAAAATCCCCCATGCTCTTTGTTTTTACTACTATTATTTTTTATACATAAAACTTCTTTGTATTAGATTTCATTTTGGGGTAAGTCTGGGGTAGGGATCTATTTAATTTTTTTCTGTATGACTACTAGCTGACATGCAACTCTAAAAAAATCCAGTTCTTTCCTACTCATTTAAAATGCTATCCGACATACGGTAGATTGACTTGGTTTTTGGATATATTTGGTTGACTTGTTTGATTTCTTTGGTTTATTCTACTGGTTGCCTTATTAAATGTAATATTATCTAGTACATCAAACCCTCTGTTTTGATACATATAATTTATGTATTCCTTATTTTAATAATAATGAAATTTGTCGATATTTGGTTCTTCTCCTCTCTCTCTCCTCCCCTTCACCACTCAATTTTAGTCAAATATATTATTTTTCTGTATTTGCTTTCATATTTTGAAACATATACTTTTATTTCTATTCCTTGATTTATTGGTTTTAAGCACACTTTTCTGACCACAAGCTGTAAAATAATTAGAAGGCAGTGTATTCATATAATCTTCACCTCCTCCTCTCAACTTCTTTTTTTGACTTTTGTCTAATTGTTTCGATTCTGTATTGTGGAAGCTTATTATCTGTAAAGATTGTTCTAGACCCACAAGTTGTCTTTGGCAAAGTACTCTTGTTTGGTCTATTTAAAGCTCACCTTGAATCCTTTTCCTATCATTTCCCCTTCAAATATATTACTTAGCTGTTTTTTTTTTTTATCAAGAAAAATAATTTAGAGAACTAGTGAGAATTTTACTCTTGAGTTCTTAGATGTCCAGAACTTTTGTTAGCTTTACTCTTGAATGGCAGTATGTCTTGGTATAAAACTTGAATTGAATGCTTTCTTGCCTTGAGTATTCTGTAGAGTATTCAACTGGCTTCTTGTAGTGATTATCTTCTAGGGATGATGTGGAATGACAAGATGCTACATGGCAGCCAGACTTCCTCTCTTACAGTGATTTGACAGGTTCTTGGATGCCTAAATGTTTCTTTATTGCAAAGATAAATAATTTGTCCTTCCTGCCCTTAGATGCAATGTTGGCTTTCTATTTCAGTGTTCACTGGGGCACAGCATATGCCTTCAATCTGTAGAGATGGATTTTCATTTATTTTGGGAAATTCTTCTTTAAATATATCTTAAAATTGTTTTTCTCTTTCATCATGACGGTTTTCTTCTTTGGGGGCAGCCATTAAACTTTCAAAACTTTGTGTCCATTTTAACGTTGTTTGCTTGTTTTTTTCTCAGTTCTGCGTTCTCCATGTTTTATTGTATTTTTCTTAACGTTGCTCTAGAAAGGAATTCTTTCTAGGACTAGTCTTGTTCCTTTGCCCTTTTTCTTGAGTTTTGCTTCATCTTTCTTTGGTCTTCCTCTATTTTCCCTGAGATTTTATTTTTTTATTTTTTTATTTTTGTTTATTTATTTATTTATTTTTTTGCTAAGTCCTGTAGAAGAGGACTAATTCCCTGAGCTTTTAAATCGCAGCTTCGAGATCTTGTTTCATAGAGGCATTCGCTTAAGTTTTTCTTTTTTTAAGTGTATGACAATGTGTTTAGTTCTAGTTTTGATCTGCTGCTTGGCAACATGATTCTGGTGAATCTATATTCATCTGCCATGTTTTTCTGTTCCTTTTCGTTGTAGTCAGCTCAAGCTGCCCTAAGAAAGTATGATGGGTGGGAGGGTTTATACAGCAGAAGTCTATCTTCTCATCTTTCTAGAAGTTGGAAGAATGAGATCAGTGTGCTGGAATGGTGAGGTTCTGGTGACAGCTCCCTTACAGGCTTACAGATAACCATCTTCTCATATTGGAGAGCATGAGAGAGAGAGAGAGAGAGAGAGAGAGTGAGCATGTGTGCACACACTCTGGTATCTCTTCTTCTAAGGTACTAATCCTGCCATGAAGTCTCCACCATGATCTTCTCTAAACCGAATTCCCTCCCAAAGGTCCCATCTTCAAATACCATCACATCAGGAATAAGCGCCTCAAAATAGGGATTTAGGGTGAGTGGGTGCTCATATGGAGTCCATATCGCTTTCTTTTCTCCTGCAATATCTCTGTAAATACACTATGGTGGTTCATTTTTAACTTTATAGAGAGCTTAATGTGTCTTAGTGTCTCTCAGAGTGTGGTTGGCAAACTCACGGTTGTCTCTGAAAACTTTTCGGGGGGCGGGATTTGCAAGGTCAAACCTTTCTTGATTGCAGTACTAAAACCTTACCTGCTTTTACATTGTTTTGACGTTTTCTCCAACTGGGCAAAAGCAATGGTGGCTGAAACAGCTCATGCCTTAGCATGAATCACCGCAGTAACAGCAGAACGTACTGTTGGTCATCGTAGTCTTTACAGCCATGAAATCACAGTTTAAAAACATTCCTAGTTTTGGTTTTCAGTAAAAGTGTTTTTGTTTTGTTTCACTCTTTCTTTTTTTTAATTAATTAATTAACTGTTGAGAGAGAGACAGAGAGAGAGACAGTGAGTGGGGGGAAAGGGGCAGAGGGAGAGGGAGAGAGAATCTTAAGCAGACTCCATGCTCAGTATGGAGCCTGACACAGGGCTCAGTCCCACAACTCTGGGATTATGACCCAAGACTAAATCAAGTCCGGTGTTTAACCAACTGAGCCCCAAGCATGAAGGATGTTGTTAATAAAGCTGAAATAAATGTTAATTTTATGAACCCTCGTCCTGTGACTACACATCTTTAGACTATTCTGCACAGTGAAATGGGAATTACACACGGGGCACTTCTGCTGATTATGAAAGTTTGATGCCCTCCTTGGTTATGGAATGCCGTTTTTACATGAAAGAATAAATGACAGAGAACCAAAGCTTCTTCAGCATTGACTGTTTGGTAGATATTTTCTCAGAAACGAGTCAAGCAAGCCTGTCACATCGAGGACGATAAGTGGCGATATTTGTTGCAATGAAAAAAATCAAACTTTTGAGCAAAATTTAGAATTTTGGAAAAACTTCATTTGCCATTCTGAGCTTGACAGCCTTCCAACCCTTATGACTTTTCTGATGAGTTGAGTAGTGATGTTAACAATATGATTTCTCAATATTGCACAATAAAATGTGTCAACATTTGAAAGATCTGCATTGCTCAGTGAGCCAAATGACTAATGCGTGATGTTGCAAAACTATGCATGGGTAAAAGATTCATTCAAAGTGCAAGTTTGATCAATGGATTTTAATGTAGTAAAATAAGAAAAGTTCGTTGTTATGGTTTCATATTCCACTCTACAACTGTCCTTTTAGAAACTACCATGTTTCAAAGTGTTTTAATATTAAGGAAGAATATCCACAATTATTTGAAAAGGCTTATAGTAAAATACAGCTCCTTTTCCAACTATGTATTGTGTAAGACTAGATTTTCTTCACATATATCAACTAAAACAACATATCTCAACCAATAAAATGGAAAAGCAGATGTTAGAATCTAGTTTTTTTTTATTATTGAGCCAGGCATTAAAAGATATTAAAAATGTAAAACATTGACACTCTTCTCACTAATTATTATTTTTTGATTTGGAAAATACAGTTATATTTCATTAAAAGTTCAATAGGTTTATTATCATTCATTTTTATTTTTTATGTTTTAACACAAGTGGGCAGAGGGGGAGAAAGAGAGATTGAGAGAGAGAGGGGGGGAGAGAGAGAGAGAGAGAGAGAGAGAGAGAGGGAATCTCAAACAGGCTCTATGCTGAGCATGGGACTTGACCCCAGAATCCTGAGATCACACCCTGAGCCAAAATCAAGAATCAGACTCTCAACCAACTCAGTCACCTAGATGCCCTTCAGAATTGTCAATTTTTTCTAGTTTCATCAACGATGGATTTTGATTTCACCTTGACACTCATTCTCTCATTTTTCTTGCCATATTTTGGAAATTTTCAAGAAGAAAATTTGAGAGAAATAAACTTTGGTAAACTTTTACTCCACACGGATGACTAGACACCTGTCTGAAGATTAGCAAACTCTATGTGAACACAACTCCCGAATACACTATTTTTGAGTTCTGAATATGTGTTTGAGTTGTTGAAAGGACAGAAACCATTGTTTAAGAGTATTATAAATATTTTCTCTTATTATTAAATGATGTATGTGCCCATATGTCCTCTCACCAAACTGAGGATAATATATGACCTAAGGTAGTTTCAGCTCATGTCATTGTACTGTGGCTTCAGCTCATGTCATTGTTCTGTGGTTTCAGCTCATGTGTAACCCCATGCATGGAAAGAACAAAGCAAAGAACATATTTCCTTCCAAAGAACTCATTTTCGAAAACTTCCCTTGGTCCTCGCTCCAAGGTTATCACGTGTGAGTTCCACATTGTATGTAACTTTTCTTTCCCAGAAATCACATCATTCATCTGAACTCAGCCATGTCTCTCTCAGCAAGATATGTATGAAGGATGGAAAAGAAATTATTTGGAAGCATTTAAAAGGCAAAAAAAAGGGTGATTTTGAGAAGGGTGTTTAATCGAAATGGCTTCGCTTGATTACACACCTTTGCTTTTTTCTGGTATTCAGACTTAGGAGAAACATGGTTTTAATTTGAATACTACCTGTTACTAAGTTATTAAATGATTTTCCACCAAATAAAAAAAAAAAGAACATGTAATGGATTCCAGATTCAGTGTAGCTTCAAGAAACAGGAGATACCTCAGAGCCCCGGTGGATAATGAAACCCTAGAAAAACTTCAAAGCAAACCCACAAGAAAAAATGCTCAAATTCACATCTTGAGGTCTCTTGGCGATTTGTCTAACCACGAAAGAGGTCAGGCTTACTCAACCACAGAAACAGGTGAAAAATGAATAGTTAACATAGCAGAACATTTTTACTGCTATACTTGGGGTTGTTTTCTTAGTTTCCTGTCAACCAATCTAGAGCTAGAACATGGGTAATGTCTATTTTTCAATACTGGGTGCAGAATGGTGGCAAGCTAAGCTTCAATCATATTGTTTATTATTTTCTTTTTTTACGTTTTTTTTTGGAAGAACAAAAGCGGGAAGGGGGGAGAGAGAGGGGGACAGAGGATTTGAAGCAGGCTCTGCACTGACAGGCTGACAGCAGCCAGCTCAATGGGCGGCTTGAACTCACAAACTACGAGATCATGACCTGAGCCAAAGTCGAACATTCAACTGATGGAGGCACACAGTTGCTTCAATCACTGTTCTCTACATGCGGTAGTGGCCCAGAGTGGTCAGGGCTGTGGGGAGGAAGCAGGTCCTGCGAGTGTGAGTGGATGCCAGACAAAGCCGGTAGGCTTCTACGGATGGCTTTGTGCATGTGTCTCCCTCCTAATCTGTTCCTGCTTCGAAGTGTCTTGCCACATTTCTTCTCTGAAGGGATCCTGGAGAGTTCTGAATTTCGAAAAAAAGGAATTAGGGAATTCAACCCTCACCTTTAGCTCCAATATCTGCTGATCACATTTTTAGAGACTTGGCCACTGCACGTTTTAGAATCTTATGCTGCCATGAAGGTGACTATGGACAGCAAACCAAACAAACCTCCAAAGGCAGGAGTGAAAGAAGAGAGAGTGGTAGTAAGTGATATTAGACGGAGGAGGAAGCTGAGTCATGGGAACCTCAGCAAGAAGTAGAGAGCCGATACCGTTTCCCCCTAACGCCCCTGGCTAGGAAAAACTATGATGGCTCCAGCAACTTACGTGACTGTGAGTCTTGGGACCCCATACACTTGTGGAGTCAAATCCCAGTTTCGCTACTTGTTTATCAGATGCTGGGTATATTAAACCTATCTGTACCACCTTCACAATTTTCAAATGTATTTTCAAATATAAAACTATTCCATAATAAAACATTTATTTTAAAATCTGGTACCCCTTGTTCAAAACTCAGGACAAGGTTGGCAGGATGGTTGGAAAAGAACCTGTCTGCGGGAGGCAGGAACACAAAGAGATGGTAGAAAATGGACTGAGCATGAGCCAAAATTCCATGCCCTTGGTGAAGGCTCTATTCTCCCAGTGGACTCTATTTACAAAAATTCAAAGATAAAATTATTAATTATTTCAAGATGGCTCTTCCAGAGTATGAATCCCAAGTAAAGATCCCCTTTGAGCGTGGGTTCTGTGTGACGACACTGGTCACATGCCCATAATACTGGCCCTACTCCAGGTATGTCCTTGGCCTCCCCAGCCCTTTCATTAGCTCCCCAAAGAAAACATAGGACAGACCATTGTCACTAATTTAGAACAGGAATTCTTAATCTTTTCTGTTCCATGGACTCCTTTGGGAGCCTGGTGAATCCTATTGACCTGTTCTCGGAATTATTCTTAGTACATTTAGTACATTTTGTGTAGTATCTTTAAAATATGCCCCTCTGTAACCCGTGATCCCAGTTTTTGCTACAGATTCTTGTACAATGTAACCATCCAACTATCAGGTATTCTGTTCTCTTAGTTCTTTTCGACCAAATAGTTCAGCCACATTGTTATCATATTGGTGATGCAAACCTCTACAATTCATTCCAGGATATCCTATGTATAACCACGTGCAGATCAATAGTTGGATAGAGTTTAGTCAAAGACCATTCCACAGTATAATGTTCTTATTCAAGGTAATCAACAAGAGACTTTACATTGCAAGTCCTTTCAGATGAACATGACTCTGAAGCTTTGGAATTTGAATTCTCTTGGAGAATGCAAGAGAGAACTGAATTCGTAATTGGCTGGGTTCCCTCGGTTTGACTGAAATTATATGATTTAAAAATGAAGAGAAAAAAAAGAGAATATAGAAGAGAACAAAAATAAAATGGGGTAGAATACCATACTTCATCTTCTGAAATTTCTATCATCATATTTTTAGGATAAAAATAAAATGGAAGGAATCGCTACATTTCCAAAAGAAAAAATGGATTTCAAAAAATACATACATATGTATTTTGCCACCCAAATTAATGTAATTCTATGGACAGCCAAGAGTTCAGGACCCTCCGTTAGTGAGTGTGCAAGAAATAGTACAATGATGGTCAGGCATGGACGGTCCCGCCCCAGACCCCTCTTGCTCCACGTGTAAATGGAACACTTGACGGATACATCTGGTTACAGTAGAATGGGCTGGTAGTTCATTAACAGCTGGGCCTGTACTTCCAGCTGGTGATGAAAGTTATCAAAATTATCTTCTGAAAAGGTAACAGCAAAGGGCTGGGAGTAAAACTCCGTGAGTAAAGTGAGCATCAGGGGCACTCTTGAGGTGTCTGGTAAAGTGGGATCGTTCGATCGGCTGCGGACGCACGAGCCCAGCTCATCTGCGTGTGGGTTCCCGAGCCCATTTTGCTGGCCTTCCATGAAGACTGGAAAACGCATCTAGGAAAGAAGATAAAAACTCATTTTCAAATCTTTTCATTCCTTAGAGGAACACCATCATTTCTCATCATATCGGTCCTTTCATCTGCGGATCATGAAGTGTGGCCTCAAATGTTTTCCAGATGTCTAATGGAATGTGTGTTGGAGGAAAATAACTTTATTTTGTTTGGTGCACAAATTCAGCTCTGTTACTTACATTACAGAAGAAAACAAACAAATGGGATTACAGCATCTTTTCTACTGTATGACACTTTATATAAAAACTAAAACTAGAAGACATATAGTAATTGGCTGGGTGCAAGTGAAAATAGTATCAAGATAAAAGAACTTCTTCTATTTATAATTCTCTCTTTGGTTACTTTTAGTCCTAAGCATGAACCATTGACACCCTTTTTGAAGTTCTTTAGCTAATTAGCTTATTTTTGATTCAATAATAAAATTATCTTTTTGTCCCCATCCCAGTACCACCCAAACACGTTAGTATTACTTAGCAAATTATTACTTAGCTATGGTACATAATATACCTTGCTTCTTCTAGTATTAAAGATCTATATCCTACTTCCTTCTAAAAGGGCTCAGGGCAGCTAATACCTTTATTACTGTCTAGCACCTTTATTACTGTAAAAAGGACATAGTAATTTCTCCCCCTGCTTATGACATAGAATCCTGTCTGTCTCCCTAAATACAAATGATCTCACTTCCTGCTTATGCAGCTGATGAGGGGGTGATGAAATCCAGGGGAAAATCATTCCCCAGTTCTTCAAACTGACAGCACTAATTCCCTGCCTGTTTGAGACTTGGCAGTCAAAGCGTAAGGTGACACCTCAAACAGAGAAATCCCAACCTTACATAAAGATGACTTTCTATACCTCCATGATATGACATGATGTTCCCTCAACTGTAAAACACTTTGAGTCATCTGGCTTCTTATTTACTCAGTAATTCCATTATTTAATGTGATGGGTTGTCTGAAAAATAATTTATAGAGTTGTTGGAAACACATTGACTTGAAGTCCTGAAGACAACCTATTTTTTATGCTTCAGGTGCTAAAGAAAATGAAAATAATATGTGTGAAAATGGTTCCGGCCATTTTCTCACTGATTTCCCCTCAAATGTTCTAACCTGAGTGTTGCAAATTCATTTCTGCCTCATCCGGGCCATAGCTCAGCGGTTATATTACAAGGAATCTTTCGAAATGGAGCTCCCACTTTAAAGGCAGGAAACACTAGGGGAGTGAGGCAAGTAGGGAGAAGTGAGGAGAAAGGTTCCAGCCCCGGACCCGGCTTTCACTAATTGCGGGTGGGTTACTAGCGATTATCACCAACTGAGTTGTCTGGTGGTAACGCAAGAACTACAGCAGAGATAACTCAAATAATTTTTACATAAACATCTTTCTCTAGTTCCCAAAGTGTCCCCGAGAAGGATTTCACAAGACAATCAATTTAAAAATCAGGAATAAATACTACTGCTATTCTTCAGTAAAATCTTAACTACTTGAAAAAAGTGGTTATTAGTTAAATTATTCCTATTATTATTGGTGATTGTCCAGGAAAAGATGTTCTAAGAAGTGGATTCCAACAAATATGATGGGGAGATCCACAACTATTTTCACTATCATGACAACAACAACGACAATAATATCGAAACAACAGCAATACTGATGATAGTTGCTACCATTGAGCACCCGCTTCACATTAGGCTTTGAGCTGGATGCAGTTTTACTTCCTTTTTATCTCGTTATGTAAAGAATGGAGGAAACATTCGTTATGTAAAGAATGGAATGCATTGCAAATTACACACAACTAGTTAATGGCCAAACAAATATTTCAACCACATGGTTCTGGTCCACTACGCTGTTTCCTCCATCCTGCTTTCTATATGACAGCCTTTTTTGTAGGTTGTCAGGGTGCCAGTAGAGAAAACATTTGAACTAATGTTCAGTCCTCTCAGAGATTCTGTTAATAACAGTGAATGTAACAAGAGGGTATGCCACAGACCCGCGTACGTGCATACACACACACACACACACAGCACCGATCTCAAGAAATTTCCATGAGTAGTAAGGACTTGGAGAAAATTGGAAATTATCTCTCTCTCTAGAAAATCTTTGGAGACCTAGTCCCTCAAAATTAACTAAAGCAAATAAAAATAAAGAAAAAAACCAGCATATTCCTTTTAAAGACAGAAAAAAGGCTGAGACTCTCAATGAGAGAAGCATGTAGAAAGCTTAATAATAGGTTTTCAGATACTTGGGAAAGACCAGCTATTTCCCATTTCCTCTGCAAGTGGAGATAAAGGAACATGGCTTAAAATATAGCATGAAGGAAATTAAAAAAAACAACAACTAATAATTAGGTATGGGCTTAAGACCTAGGGTGGGATATAGATGATACTCATGAAGTCACCAATTCTTTTAGTTAAAAAAATAAACAAAAAGGGAGACCTCATTATTTCCTGGAAATGATTCTTTAATACTTGAGAAATAGTCACCCCAGTGTTGAAGAGTAAGGATTCTATAGTCTCACCAAATGGCCTGGTTTATCTCTTGCATTGACCACACTGACGAGCTGTGTGAATTTGAGAAAGTTAGTTAACTGTCTTAAACCTCATTTTTTTTTCACATTTCTATAGAGGAGATTTTTGATCATCATGAAAATGTAGATCGTGCTAATACAAGTGTAGATCATGCTTTTAGTATAGTATTGGGCACCTAGTTAGTACATCTTATTGTTACAGTTGTATTTAGATACGGCCGGGCTTGACAGCGGGGCTCTCGGTTCCATGCCATTTCTGTTCCCTTTTAGGCAAAAAGACATGTGGTGGACATTTGTCTTTTTTTTTTTAATTTTTTTTGGCTACCCAGGATTTAAATATCTTTTATATTTGGCAGAATCACAGATTGGTACAAGCCACAGGGAAGCAGATGATCTTTCCCCCAACTTCTTGGTGTTAGAGTGGAGATGTGTGACATCGGCTGGCCCAGTAAATGCTCCAGGCTGGGTTTTGAATATGGCAGAGTGGTGAATGAGAACAGTGGTGACTAAACAGTGTTTTCCGGGGCTGCAATAGGAAGGAAGCTATAGGGGATTCTCAGTGTGCCTGAGGGATGCGGAATATGATGGGACACTGGCCAGTCTCCTGTGGTGATGACACTAATAGCAGCATCTTAAATAAACTATTTCTATGGTGGAGCCTTGGCCATTTCTAGCTTCCTTTGACTCTTGGCTCATTAGTCATTTGAATGAGTCTATGATGTATCTATCAGCTAGATCCACAATAATTTTGCATGACAATTCTTCCCTGGAGAAAAGCTCAGTGGCATTCGAATGTGAATATTTCTTTCCATTTGTTTCAAACTCCTATGAATGATAGGAGATTGGCCACTCTAGGCTGGATTCAGTGGGGCTCGGCTCCAAGCTATGATTAAGTCCAGGTGTCCTCCACATTTTCCTCATTTTCAATGGATCAGCAGCTATGGAGAGCATATCTTTCTGATGGTAAAAGACAAAAACACACAACTGAGCAAGCACACTGTAAATGACTTCTAACATCTTATCAAGTATCTTCTAACATCTTAGTGGCCAAAGCGACTCACAAGTTTATGCCAAACAGCAGTGGAGAGGAAACATTTATACTGTCTCTCGTGGAAGACACGGCAGAGTCACAGGAAGTGACACGGCAAAGGCCAAGGCTGTGCATACAGAGAAGGGCAAAGAACTGAGGACATTAAAGAATTGAACACACAGGTGTTCCTCAACACGCTTCCAACAAAAGTCTTTTTTCTTAAACCAGTAATTATTTCTATTTTTTTTATAACAAAGAACTTTGATACATCATACAGAGATTATTAAGGGAGTGAACTGTGTTTCTCTATAGAGTTTGGGAGAGTGTCAGATTGTCATCCAGCCTGCATAGAACTGAAGGCAATGGAAATCTAATGTCTTCCAGGATATTAAAGGAAAGGAATCTGGCGGCCTATGATATTTAGCTACAATGCAATGTGTTCAATTATTGCCTGTTGTGACTTGTAACGGAGTAGCCATTGAAGGCCATTTAATGACCACTACTATGGAATAGAATAAAGGACATGTGCTATTCAATGAACACAGAGTGGGGTGTTCACATCTAATAATATCTGAATAATTTAGAGCATGATAATAAACTCAAATAATTCTATTCTTAAGGAAAAACCTGAAAACCAAGAACTTTGCATGACGGCTGAAAGAAGCTGTTTTAAACATTTTATACCTTCAGTGCTGAGGTGGTGGCTGAAAAGCAAATATGGAAGGATTCTGTGCTTTGTCAAATTACAACATTGGTTACATATGCAATGTTTCCAAATATCTTAAGGCATTGACTTAGAAAAAAATAGGCTTCTGAGAATTGCAGTAGTTACTCATATGGGAGTGTTTGGAAGAAGTAGAGCTCCCCGGGTTTCTCAAGTCTGCCAGGCCTGCCTTGATACCTGAAACAAGCAATGTTTTTCATCTAAAGAGACTGTTCTAGCTTGGCTTAAAGACTCCATGTCTCCCTTGCCTACTTTGCAAAGGACCTCAATTTTCTCCGTGTCCTCTCCTCTCACCTTTCATTTTGTCCAGACCTAAGGGTAGAGTCAGATCACAGCTTGCCTAACAGGTCCAAATAATGGGTCCAAAGAAGTCTCACACACAGCTCTTTGTTAATCTGTATCAGAAAAACAACAACAACAACAACTGAGCAGTATGTATGGGAATGGATTCCAAGGATGCTAGAGCAAATAGGGAAGGATATAAAAATAGACCAGACTAATTTATTCTAAAATCTGGAAGGCACAGGAGATTCTGGATTCAATATGCCAGAGTGGTGAAAGTCGTTTTATGTGGAATTTGAGATGCCATAAATTCTTCTGCATAACGAAGAAGGAGATGCGCTGTGGTGGAATCCATTCGCCGTTCACCTTCTATCCACAGTCCACAGGAAAGCAGAGGAGACAAGCCCTTTCTAAGGCCTTCAAAAGTCCTTTGCGAGGGAAGCGCTAACATTTCTGAAAATATTTTAGCGGTACTCCGTAGGCTGGTAATGCTGGTGGAGCACGATGCAGCTGAAATGGGCCTTCTGATTTCAATGCTATGAAAGAATATAGACTGTAAGACGGCAATATATAGCATCAGATGAGTAGAAGCACAGGGGAAAGGCACTCACACCTTAGAAACACGGTGGTGAACTAAACGACTTGACTCAGAGTGAGTTTGATTGTGACCTTCTGATCAAGGACTAAAATTCAGGATAGTGCATAAGTCAGCTATTTGATTAGCATCACATAGACAAAATACAAAAAAAAAAAATTGAGATATTCTCAAGAGTCACAGCTCCTTATTAAATTCTCAAATATGAGTTCACAGATCCAAAGCCTCAGGAAAGTGGATGCCTAGGGAGCCGTAAAGAAGAATTTCACAATAGCATCACGTGCCTGTAAAATGAATCTTCACTCTATCCCTTAAAGGGACTTGCAGCCATTTAACAGGATAACAGAGGTTTGGGAGTTATTTATTACAGTCTCAGAGAGAAGTCGTGAGAAACTTTAGTCATATTTGGAGTTTAAGGGGACAAGTAATAAACGGAAATTTGACCTGAGTCTGCCTCACAGTAAGTCTACCTCTGAGCTCATCATACAGCTATTTCCCTAATTGCTAAACATAGATATACAAATATTTAGCAACAATGAGAGTTCTCACACTAATTTGCAGATCCACAGAGTAAGTACTGCCTTCATAACGAAGGCTCTCATTTCTTACTAATTTAATATAGTAAATTAAAAAATCACGAATGGTGAAAGCAATGTAAGGTGCATAGATCCCTCGTTCTTAATTTCTGAAACAAATAAGCAAAGAAAACAAAACAAACAAAAAAAACCTTACATAGAACCCATATCCACAGCATAACTAGGAAACAGAGAACATCTAAATTTAAAATTACTTGTCAGTAGAAAAATACACACGAAATCCTAGCAAGCTATCCCCCACTCTTCTTGCCACACAATTTAGACAGCTCTGGGAAATGGCATTGAAGACAGTATAGAGGAATTGGTGGGAAGCCTAAAAATGATTGAAAAACAATACCAAAAAGATTCACAAAGATGCAAAAGAACACAGAGCACTGCCTACAGGAAAAAGGTTCAAGTGCATTCAGAACCTTTGGAGTCAGTCTTGAGAAAGCGACGTTTCAAGGGAAAAAGAGGGTTAGACGGAATGTAGGGGTGCCTTTTGGAAACTGAGCAGAAAAAGGAAAAATAAGCAAGAGGAAAAAATTCAGTCTCTTTCAAGCTTAAAAAATACAAAATAAAAAGAAACACAAAACCTTTGTCATATCTTTTCTCTCATCTATGTGCCTTTCTCCACATCAGTAATCATTCTTTTTTACAATAACTAAAGATATGCTTTTGAACCTGGAATCTCATAAGCCACCCAAACACCAGCTATCTATGGAAATCAGAGAGGCATCAACAGTCTATCTACCTACCTACCTACCTACCTACATATAAGGTATTAAAAAATAAATAAAAAATCAACTCTCAAACAACTGAAATAATGAACATTCTTCCATTGAAACAAAAGTTTATTGAACTGAAAAAGAAATTTTAATAAAGACAAAATATATCAGAAATGACTATAAAATTGAAATTTGCCTGAGAAAGAATAAATAAAATGGAAAACAAATAAGAGGCATTTAAGAAAAATAGAAAAACAGGGGCACCTGGGTGGCTCAGTCGGTTAAGTTTCTGGCTTCAGCTCAGGTCATGATCTCAACGTCAGTGAGTTCGAGCCCCACAATGGGCTCTGTGCTGACAGCTCAGAGCCTGGAGCCTGCTTCAGATTCTGTGTCTCCCTCTCTCTCTGTCCCTTCCCGCCCCCATGCTCTGTCTCTCTGTCTCTCAAAAATAAATAAACATTAAAATAATTTTTTAAAAAGTAAAAAACAGAATCATAAAAATTAGATAAGGAAGACAGTAAAAAGAGTCAGAAATAAAGTGGTTGAAATAAAGACAAGCAAAGAAGAAATAACATATGTATAATTGGAGTTCTGAAGAAGGGTTTAAAATGATGACAATGGAAGAAAAATCATATTTTAAAGTATAATTTGTTATTTCCACTTTCAGTAATGACTAAGGAACTTCAACAAGACAAACTCTTTTGTAGACAACTATAAACCTTAAAAAATACAAAAGTTAGTTACTGGAGAGAGAATAGAAACAGGCAGAGTCTGTGGAATACATGCTTGGAAGCAAGAGTTACAGAGCATGAGTTTTGTATGTTTGTTA
Source organism: Paguma larvata (assembly GCA_030068075.1). Lineage (NCBI taxonomy): Eukaryota > Metazoa > Chordata > Mammalia > Carnivora > Viverridae > Paguma > Paguma larvata. Next base: position 10,030,560 of record CM057825.1, read on the forward strand.
GCCCAGGACAGGTACAGTTGTTAGGAGCACTGGTGGAAAAACAACAGTATTTTTGGCCAGAGAAACCAGAGGACTTAGACTGTCACAAACAGTCATAGGCAAGGCAAAAATACTTCCCAGTGAGAAAGAGTCAGAGAAAAAGTGTTTAACTTATGTCCGTCCCCGTATCTGGATAATTTATGAACCCTGAATGGTTGGAGCAGTCTCAAGACAACTTAGCTTAAAAATAAAAGCTATTATTTGAGATTGGAGTTAACTCCCAAGAATGCATCTACAGTTCGATGTCAACCAAGTTAAATACCTGCTAAAAAGAGACAAGCAACAAAACCTAAAAACCAAAGCTCATCAACAAAAAAAATAACTGAGTCCAGAATTTTCTCAGCATAACAATAATGTTTAGAATTCAAGCCAAAATTTTCTGACATATGAAGAACTAGGAAAATAGAACCCATTCTCAAGAAAAAAATTAATAGAGACCAAATTTGAGTTGATGCAAACTTTAGAATTAGCAGACAAGAATTTTAAAGAAACCAATTTAAGTATTCTCAATGATTGAGAAAAACAAAAGAAAACATGTCCGATGGAATAAAAGAGGCACACAAGCTGAAAATGAAGGGATGGGAAAAGATATTCCATACAAATGGAAACAAACAAGCAAAAAAGTGGGGATAGCTATTCTTATATCAGACAAAATAGACTTCAAGCTAATGACTATAATAAGACCAAGAGGGCCATAATATGATAAAGAGGTCAATCTAACAAGAGGATACAACATTTGTAAATATTTATGCACTCGACATAAGAGCACATAAATATATAAAGCAAATATTAACAGACCTGAAGAGAGAAATAGACAGCAATACAATAATAGTAGAAGACTTCAATATACACTTTCAACACTGGATAGATTATCTAGGTGGAAAAGAAATAAGGAAACATTGAGCTTAAACCACACGTTAGACCAAATGGATTAACAGACATTTGCAGAGCATTCTATTCAACAGCAACACAACGTGCATTCTCCTCGAAAGCACATGGAACTTTCTCCAGGATAAATCACATGTTAGGCTTTAAATAAGTCTCAATACATTTAAAATTTAAATCATATCAGGCATCTTTTCTGACCACGATGGTATGTGAAGCTAAAAATCAATTATAAGAACAAAACCATAAGATTCTCAAATAAATGGAGGTTAAACATGTTACTGAATAACCAATGAGTCAAAGAAGAAAACAAAAAAGAAATAAAATAATATCTTTAGTCAAATAAAAATGGAAATACAATATACCATTACTAAGTAGCAAAAGCAAAAGAAAGTTCATTAGTGATAAATGCCTACATTAAGACAAAAGAAAGAGCACAAATAAACGACCTAACTTTACACCTCAAGGAACTAGAAAAAGAAGAACAAAGGAAGCCCAAAGTTAGTAGAAAGAAGAAAATAACAGAGATCAGAGCAGAAATAAGTGAACTAGAGACTAGAAAGACAATAGAAAAGATCAATGAAACTAAGGGCTGTTTTCTGAAAACATAAATAAAATAGACAAGATTTTGGCTAGACTTACCAAGAATAAAAGAGAAGATCCAAATAAATAAAATTAGAAATGGAAGAGAAGACATGACAACTGATACCACAAATTAAAGAAGAAAAGTGATTTTTGAAAGCTTTAGCAAAATGGTAGATTTTGAGTAACTGTCGAAGTTAGACTAGTGCAAAGAGGAGAACAAAGGAAGAACCATACTATGTTTTATGCTATGTGCTGTATGTTCCATGTTGTATGTTATAACAAAACATAAACAGGGCAACTAAAAGATGGGAGGACAAAAGTAAGAGAAAGAGGAAATTTGAATGAAATCATCAAGTTTTTTTTTTTTTATAACTAGTAGGTGGGAATTTGAGATGCCATTAGAACTGACAAAGTAGTAAAGGTTAAAAAAGGAAGTACAGAGTAAGGACATTAAAATGGTCTGAATATTAAAGTTACTGCTTTCACAAAACACAGAGATTCTTAAATATGAAAAGTTAAATAGACAAATGATGGAGAAGGGAAAGCTCTTTATAGTAGAAACCAACTGTACCAAACCGGTGGATACCACTTAAACTGTACGTTAAACAAGACTGACTTAAGAGATGTTTATAAAACATTCCATCCAAAAGGAGGAGAATACACATTTTCCCCAAATGTACATCGAACATTCTCCAGGACAGATCACATATGATGACCAAATGGTCAAAAATTAACATTGCCAGTAATTGGATTAATCAACAGCACGTGCTCTGATATTATGCACTAAGCAGTCTCATGTCTACTGCACTCTTTCCAACAAGGCATAACTTGAATCTCACCATAAGGAACCACCAAGCAAACAGAAATTAAGGGACGGTCTATGAAATAACTAACCTGTTCTACTGATTTTTGTTGTCGTTGTTTTTATGATCAAGGGTATTACTGTAGAACTGGCACCATCTGAATGTGATCTTTGGAATTAGGTAATACATCGCCCATGTTAATTTCTTGAATTTGATAATTATCCTATGGATATTTAAGAGAATTCTATGTTTTAAGAAAATGTATGCTACAGTATTTGGGGGTAAAGGAGCATCATATGAGTAATTTGCTATTAAATGATTAAGAAAAATAATGATAGATAAGCAGAAGAAGGAGAAAGAAGAAGGGTGAGGGATAACGGAGAAGGAAAGGAAAGAGAAGACAGGACTAAATGACTCTGGGTGAAGGGCATCAGAGGAATTTTATGCTCTTCTCACAACTTTTATGTAAGTTTAAAATTATTTCAAAAATAAAAGAAAATTAAATATGTTTAATGAAAAAAATCTGTCTTGTGAGACAGATGCTCAGGGAAGCCTCCTGGTCTAAGACTTGAAAGCTCCATGAGTGGTTACTACAATGATGTGTCCATTTAACTTTCCACCTTGGCCAATGGGGAAGATGGACTGGGCCTGCAGGGCCCGTGAGTGATCGTTAAGTTTAATCAGGGGCTGACACCAATTAACACTGCTGCTCCATATGGGGTCTCCTTAGTAGAACAAATCACTAGAGCCCTTGGAGCCTGGCAGATAGCTATTGATTTAATTTTTTGTGTGTGTGCTGATAAAGAGTAGTTTCCAGAGATAGCACTATGAATAACTACCTTTTCTTGGGGTCATGTAACCCTCTAGCTTTGTCCCAAGGAAGCATCTTGACTAGCAGAAATGTACTTAATGGCAAAGGAAATATGGAATAGGTGCTGGAGGATGGAAATGTTTACAGCCAACTGTGGCCTTATGATAATTGCAGGTACAAGAACTGGAACATCAATCTGTATTTCCTTCCTTACTGTGTCAAGTTTATATTTATACATTTAAGTAATTTCCCTTTTATTTTGACTCCTTCTCTCTTACAATTAATACTGAATTTACTCTTGGATAATGTTACTATTTTCTTCATAGTGCATGATATCATCACGGAATTGTCTCTTCAGTAGAAGGGGAATGGACGTCACCTCGGAAGAAGGCAACACTGTTCTTTAAGCAAGACACAAGTGTTCATGAAGCTTCATCATCCTCTCCTTGTGAGGAAGATGAGTATATTTGCACCTTTTCTTTCTTTCTTTTTTTTTTTTTAAGCATAAGAATGAGGAAAGGATGTGGAGGACTCTTCCATGTTCAAAGGTAGGTTGTAGAGGACATTTGCCACTTGGGTCTGCCCAGCTTCTAAACTTTGAACCATAGAAGAGTGATTTAGAAACTGAGGATCGGATAAGATTTGTGGTTGGCTGTTGCAGACTTAAGCATTCAGAGAAAGAAATAACATCAACAGCCTGTAGTTGTCGTCCTTCATTCCTTGGTCACTGACTATTTCCTAAGCCTGGTTTTGAGCATTACTAATCACTTTGTAGCTACCCAATAGAATTCCAATAAATCCAGTGCTGATTAAATTAGTATATTGAATACAATACAAACCAAGCGATTACAGCGAAGAATCTCACGAATATATTATTTTTCTGTCACATAAGAGATGAGATGAATGGAATTCAGAACTGTCAGGCAACTCATCCTCCCAGGTTCCTGCAGGGTATCGATTCCTTCTATCACGATGCTTACATCTCCAGGGTGCTGTCCTGGTGTTTTTTCTAAATCTGGGTCACCAGCACCATGCCTACATTCCACCCTGTGGAAAGGGGAAGAGAGGCGTGGAGGGCCAGCAATCTCTTCTTAGAGGAAGGATGTAGAAGTTGCAGAGATAATTTTTTCTTGCATTTGATTTTTGAGAGTTTAGTCACAGGACCACTCTTAGCTCTAACTGAGAGTACAAGAGAATAGAGTCATTAGTTGGGCTGCTTTGTGCCTTAATATAATTCAGGAGAGGGAAAGCATCTATTGTTAAGGTCGTAGGGGAATAGATGCCTGGGAATCTAATGCTACACTACATCTGGATGGAATCAATTGCTGCTGATCATAACTGAAAACTCCTTTAGCTGTGTTAGCATTCAGGTGACTCTCTATGCAATTATTTGAAACTATGAATCTGTTTTTGCAGAATGTATGATCAATATTTAAATATTCTCCAGCTCCTCCTTTAACCTTGTTGAGTCTGTCCCCAATACACTTAAAAGATGATTCAAATTTGATTTTCTTACAGTACATCCAGGTAAGAGAGAATTTTTAGTTCATGGAGGGTTACTAACTTTTAGAATAAATTAAAAGGAGAGACCAGAACTCCCTGCATGAGGAGTTATTTAAAACAAGATATATTCTTTGTTCTTTTCTGTTTGCAACAGTGTGCTTAGGCACCCAGGTACATATGAATAACATGCCTATTTCTAAAAAGACTTGAAATGGCTAAAATTTAAAAAGTACAAGTAAAGTTATGGGGAGCCTGGGTGGCTCAGTTGGTTAAGTGCCCAGCTTTGGCTCAGGTCATGATCTTGTGGTTCATGAGTTCGAGCTCCTCATTGGTCTCTGTGCTGATGGTTCAGAACCTAGAGCCTGCTTCAGATTCTGTCTCCCTCTATCTCTGCCCCTCTCTCACTCAAGTTCTCTCTTTCTCTCTCAAAAATAAAAAAATAAACATTATAAATAAATTTAAAAAATAGAAAACACAAGTAAAATTAAAGCAAAAACTATAAACACAAGAAAAAGTTTCAAAGACATAACATGAATGAGAGTGGAAACATTATAGGGCAGGAAATCATTAACTAGAACAAAGAAAATGAGCAAATGAACAGAGAGATTCGCACTAAGCTTTCTAACAGCTAATTGTGTGTGTATGTCATGTGTGCGTGTGCACTTTCTGAGAGTTTTAGACGAGACGAGTCACGAAGAGTCAACCAGTCACTGTAGACATCTTACAGATTTGCTCATATTATTAAAAATGGGGGAACTGGAAAGTACTAGTGTGGCATAGCAATGAAAAGATTAGAAGGTGCTGATGAAACATTTACCTAGGGTGTTTATTTGAAAAGCTTTCCATTTTGATTTGACACTTTTTCTTATAAATCTCACCTGGCCTGTGGTCAGTCACACCACCTCCCTTCTTCACTGCTGTAGCTTTTCACCCTCGGACAGAACAGTTAAAGACTTTTCAGGGAAGCCTGGAGAATTAGAAGTTGCCTGGTGTTGCGTGTTGGTGAGGGTCCGTTTGTGCACACATATGGCCTTGCTCTGATGCATGGGTAGACTCTAGAAAGACTATCAAGACCATCAGATTTTTAAAGGAATTATGAGGTGCGGAGGAGAAAAACCACTGTGTTTGCATCCTAGCGATACTTTGTGTCAGTTCAGCCATTTTTACATTTAGTTCCAAAGATGAGTTGCTTCTGGTCCTGTTCCACCTGCGATGGAGAGGTAGTTTCTCAGATGACATCTCCAACTGCAGCTCTGAACCAAGTCTCTTGCTTCACTGACTCCATTGTAATGTGGAATGAGGCGTTCCTGAGTCTCAGCTTTCCTTCTCTCCACTCTGTAACTCACAAGTGGAAAGGTTTGGAAGGAAGGGAAAACCAAGTCTGGGCTTTGATAGCACACATATGCCTATGAGGAAATTCTTCCCAGGAGGTTTCCCATTGGAGCGAGATCTCTTTATTATTTATTGTGATGGTGCCATTCTGTGAGCAAATTCGTTTCAGAAGAAAGTCTGCCTAATACGGCACAGAATTGGCCTGAATAGGTTTAGCTTTCTTTGGATGACTCGTAAAATGCAAATACCCTTCGAGAGTAGCTACATGGTCCATTACTAAAGGTTTTCAGTTAGGCCTTTGAAATTTTGACAAGAGTAGCCAATGAATTGTTACTTCTAGAAAAAGTACATTGAGATAAATTTTTAAGTTTATTTATTTATTTTTGAGAGTGAAAGAGTGTGTGAACAGGAGTGGGGCAGAGAGAGAGAGGGAGAGAGAGAATCCCAAATAGGTTCTGCGCTGTCAGCAAAGAGCCCAACGTGAGGCTTGAAGTCATGAATCCTGAGATCATGACCTGAGCTAAAATCAAGAATCAGACCCAGGTGCCCCATATTGATATTTAAATTTAAAAGACAGGGGTATATAGGTTTTCCCTGCTGAAAGCAGAAAGTTCCTATGAAACCTTTCAAGAGCCGAAAGGGCATAAAGTCAAGAAGCAATGACCGTTTTGTAGAAGTGAAAATCCTCCCCCAATCTGTAGTAATATGAAGACCTTGGAATTTTAGATTTCTAGAACTCGTTATCCGAAAACTCTCAGAGGTTCTCATCATTTACCTTAATTGGATTTTTAAACTTGTTTAAGGACAGGGTTTTATAACTAAGTTAACTGGTAGAAATTTTAAGTAAAGGGGGGTTAGAAGATTTCATCTGATCTCTGATGAACCTTTATTTGACGTTTTATCATCTGTTGCTTAATCAGGTTGTCTAAATTATAAAGCCATTTTTTTTAAAGCCAGGATTCTCTTCCCACCACCTCCGTAAAAGGGTTGTGAATATGGTGGCCATATATTTTCACATGGAAATTAAGTAACTGGTTAGACTCTAGTAGAGTATTTGAAATCTGAAATATTTGAATCTGAAGTCTAAATCCAGAATATCGCAAGATCATGTTGTTAAATGAATTCATGCCATATGATACCGTGTTGATTGCTAATGCTGAAATAGCTCAATTCTTATGAGCAAGGACATTCGTTTTTGGTTTGAATAACTTTGCAAAGAATTTCATACCGTAATCATTGTGCAATGATTTCTCCCTCCCTTCTTGCCTTCCATATTCTAGGCTTCCCTCTTCTTGTCATAGTTTACCCTCTTTCCTCTTCCCTCTCGTATGGTTACCCCCCTCCCTCTTTCTTCCTGTCCTCTCTTTACCTCTTGATCCCTTCTCTCTCTCCCTTCCCCACCTCTCTTTGTGGTTAATGGAGAGAAAGTTGGAATGAAACTCACTCCAGTTAAGTTGGGGAACAGAGCAGTTCATATCCTTGTAGACTCCTGTAACCCACACTCCCTAATTGTGTGAAAACAAGATTTTATATCAGCTTAATGAATCAGTCTGTTGGAGAGGCAGATTCTTCTTTCAGTAGGCAATAACCTGCACATTTGTTGCTTTTGTAAAATAAATGACTTACGAGATGACTATCTTTTGAGTAGTCGACTTAAAATATATGGTGACGAGAGGCCAAATCAATCATATTTATGAGTGTATCTTTCACAACTTTTGCTAATAGAGAAACTCAGATTAGACACCCACACCCTACAGCCACAGCAGCAAGGAAGTAAGTTGTTAATAGTCGATTGTGGATGCTGGTCTTACAAACTCTTGTGAGAATGGCCTCTGTACTTCTTTAAAACAATTTGCTATCTCCAGGCAAATGAATAGAAAGATTATCAAAAGCTAATCTTTTCCATGAGATTTGGTCATAGATTAGGAAGGCGTTTGAGTTAGGTTTAAAATAACTCGTGTAAATCTTTAAGCATCCTGAAATAGCAGTGATTTATCCTATACTATGAGTCTGCCTTCCAGAAACAACAGCATTATCCTTTCTCTTCTACCATTGCTCGGTTAAGCTTAAAATGATGTTCTTAAAACAAAAATAGTCCTCTGAGTGAGGACAGTAAAGCTCCTACCTGGAAATTCTAGTGATAGTATTCAGCTGTGATTTCGATCTTTTCCCATGACTTCTTTTGACTTTTAACAATCTGAATTCTCTGCTCGCTCTGTTCTTTCTGGAAAAATTTACTTGGAAATGCTATAATTCAAATCAATGCCAAGGTTATTCATTCTCTGGGAGTTTTGTTGCTGCTCAGGAAGTATCCCTGTTTCATGACTTTGTGCACACACCTGATGAATCATTGACATAAACTTCCAGCCATGTTAGGGATAGGGAATGGAGGGGCGGGGCTCAGCAACGGAGCTGGCTGGATTGGCAGCAGTGACTGAAAGGCACTGTGGAGTTGGTAAGCACAGTTATGGAATTACCAGCCTAGACACTGGCAATTTTAGAATTTTAGAAAATTATGTATATGGAGGATGAAGTGGTTATATATCTATAAAATGCTTTATCTTATAAAAGTTAATAATCCTTGGTGAATAATGGCTTGATATTCGGGAAGAGATTTGCAAGGGAGCTAATGCTGCTGACAAATTAAAAGCCCTATTGATTCTGCAGAAAAAATTAATAGGATGTCTTTGTTTCGTAGACCGGTCAAAAATTTGCATTTGTTTCATCCAAAATATTTAGGCAGAGACATTTTAAAAAATAAGCTTTATTTTTTAGAGCAGCGTTGGATTTGCAGAAAAATGTGCCATACACCCTACACCCTGTTTCCCCTATTATTAACATCTTAAATCAATATGGTACGTTTGTCACAATTAATGAACCAATGTTGATGCATTATTGTTAACTTATCCGTACTTTATTTAGATTTCCTTAGTTTCTACCCGATGTCCTGTTTTGGTTCTGGGATCCCATCCAGGATACCACGTTACATACATTTAGTCATTATATCTCCTTGGGCTTCTCTTGGCTGTGACAGTTGCTCAGACTTTGATGACTTTTATTGTTTTGAGGAGTACCTGTCAGGTATTTTGACTCCACTGGGATTTATCTGATGTTTTTTCCTCATAATTGCCCTAAAGTTTTGGGTTTGGTTATGGGTTTTGGTGGGGGGGGGTAGATTGCTCCATTGTAAAATCACTCTTTTATTTTTCCTCTTTTCACACTGTCTTCTTTGGAAGGAAAGTCCTATGCAGATCCCACACTTGAGCGAGTAGTTATTAGGGTCTCTTCCTTGACGAGAGAGTATCTAAATATTTATTTGAAATTCTTCTGCAGGGGATAGTTATCTCTTCTCCTTCATTTATTTACTTATCCAATTTGTTTATATTTGTATGGGCTTCTGAACATTTATTTTATGCTTTGAGTTACTGCCCTACACAAGGCAGATGGTATTTTCAAAAAAAATTCAATTATATACTGTGATTTTTATTAGCAACAATATAGTGGTATTTCTTTTTTTAATGTTTATTTTTGAGAGACAGAGAGAGAGTGAGTGGGGGAGGGGCAGAGAAAGACACACACACACACAGAATCTGAAGCAGGCTCCAGACTCTGAGCTGTCAGCAGAGAGCCCAATGCGGGGCTCGAACTCATGAACTAAGAGATCATGACCTGAGCCGAAGTCAGATGCTTAGCCAACTGAGCCACCCAGCTGCCCCTATAATGGTATTTCAAAAGTACTTTGGGGGCTCAAAACTAGGATTTCTAAATCAATATATGCACACTCCATATGTGATATTTCATATAATAGAGCTATTAATGGTGCAAAATATTATGTATATGGTAATTTTTTTCATATCTGCATAATATAGTTTACATATTTTGTGGTATTGAGATTACACAAAATTTACTGGAGCCAAACTTGCATTTAATGGTTACTTTAGAAACACATCTGTGGACATTAAAAGTTTGAGAGACACAGCATCACATTTCGATTTGTAAAGATTTTTTTTATGTCTACTATGCTATTAGAAATACTTTGTATAATGCCAAAGCATTATAACTGAAGACACTAAGATTAATAAATACCAAATAAATGTTCTATATTCAACTTAAGAAGAGAAAAAACTCTAAACCATTATTCTCCAGGAAATGGCACCAAACCCAGACTATTGACATTTTAAACAAAAGAACTCTCTTGCTTTTTAAAAATAAGCATAATCTCACTCTATGAGTATCAATCATTCTAGTAATTAACTGCAAACCTCAGAAGAAAATGAACCATACAAAGGAAGGACTGATTATAAATCCTCGTCTTACCAAACCATTCATCATTCTAAATGGATCTCCTTGTATTCTGCGACCTGAATGCAGCAGCCATCTCCAGAATTCCCCCATGGAGTGTGGATAAGAGGAATCGATGTATCACCGTTTGTCTTTAGCTATGCACTACAAACATAGACTGGCAAGGCAGTCTTAATCCTTTTAATATCACAGGTAATTTTGAGACTCCAAAGAAATCTATGGATAGATTGTCTGCCAGGAAGAATACTCAAAGCACTAAGTGGCTATATGGAGCCTCCTAAGATCCATAATGGCCCATGAATTTCTTTCAAAAGTGATTGGTCTAAGTCATTTTGCCATTCCCAAGCAGGGAGCCATGGGACAGGAAGGATTAGATTTTCTTCTCTGGATATGTGAGGGATAGACCCTAATTTCTTCTTGATCTCAGGCCGGGTGTTTATTCAGCTGTCCTCCCCACAAGGAACCGCCAGCACTGAGACAGAAATTCCATAAAGGCGGAAATGGAGGGTATCCCTAAGCTGAATACATTGCTTAGAGTGAACTACAATAAACTTGCTTGAATAATGAATGAATTAATGGATGTATGGATGCAGTAGAGCCCAACGCTAGTTTTCTAATTAAATTCACAATGGCAGTAACGGCAATACACATACACCTGTAACTTCTGTAACTTTTCTTTAGACAATCAATACTAAAGTGAGACAGTGAGGAAAAAATTAAAATCCTACAATTTCTAAGATTTTATAGAATGAGGCGAAGAACTGTAGTTTGGTGGTCTTGCTTCTTACAAAACTTCCCAGTTTGTGTTGGTCCAGCCAACTGAAGTGTTAGGATTTGTGGGCGAGCAGAAGAAAGTCTTAGTAACATCACAGGAAAAAAATGTCAACAATTATCAGAGTCTGTAACTTCTAAATCAAAAGAGATTTATATCAAGTCACAAGTACTTTGTGCAAGTAAGCCAGATGCTGGGATAAAATTTTGCTAGGTTCAAACTATCCAGGCCAAATGAGGAAAAGAACAACACTTTTGCATTCTGGCTTTTGTAAATAGCTCATATTTGGTTTCCCTGAAAACCTACTACTCATAGTAATTCCTGGAAATGATTTTTCGAAAGAGGTAAACTTGTTCACCAAATTACTAGGGACTTAGAGAAAGAGAAGTCGAGGGGCGCCTGGGTGGCTCAGTCGGTTAAGCGGCCGACTTCGGCTCAGATCATGATCTCACAGTCTGTGAGTTTGAGCCCCGTGTCGGGCTCTGTGCTGGCGGCTCAGAGCCTGGAGCTTGCTTCAGATTCTGTATCTCCCTCTCTCTCTGCCCTTCTCCTGCTCATACTTTGACTCTGTGTCTTTCAAAAATAAATAAACATTAAAAATTTAAAAAAAAAACAAAGAAAGAAAGAGAAGTCCTAGCAGGAAGGGACTGGCAGTGATTGTTAAAGTCAGTTTCATGTTCATGTTCATGTAATTGTAGAAGCATATGATAATTTAAAATGTTGGTAAATGGATTATTTTAACCAATTCTTATGGAGAATATTTCAAATACTTACAAAAGAAGAGAAAATGGCATAATGGACTCATGTAGCCATCACTCATCTTCAATAATTATCAGTCCGTGTTCACTCGTGTTTATTCTATGTTCCAACCCACTTTTTCCAAACACCTATTCTACCACACCAGATTTTATAGGTGTGAATCCAAGACCATACACTTTTCTTCACTATTTTATGGCACATATCTAAAAAGATAAGGACTTTTAAGGCAAACATAACTATAATAGCACAATCACACCCTCCCCCGGAAAAGTAATTTTTTTTTTAAACGTTTATTTATTTCTGAGAGACATAGAGACAGAGTGTGAGCAGGGGAAAGGCAGAGAGAGGGAGGCACAGAATCCGAAGCAGGCTCCAGGCTCTGATGAGCCATCAGCACAGAGCCCGACATGGGGCTCGAACCCACAGACTGTGAGATCCGACCTGAGCTGAAGTCGGCCACTTAACCGACTGAGCTACCCAGGTGCCCCGGAAAAGTAATTTTTTAACCTTATCTAATAACCAAGCAATTATTTATCTTTCATTTTAAATTTTTTTTAACGTTTATCTATTTTTGAGACATAGAGACAGAGCGTGAGCAGGAGAAGGGCAGACAGAGAGGAAGACACAGAATCCGAAGCAGGTTCCAGGCTCTGAGCTGTCAGCACAGAGCCCGACGTGGGGCTTGAACTCACAGACCGCGAGATCATGACCTGAGCTGAAGTTGGCTGCTTAACCGACTGAGCCACCCAGGCGCCCCTATCTTTCATTTTACAGGTGATAGGATCATACAGACCCAAGTCAGAGGTACCAAATGTACTAAAGTTATTTTGTTTGGGAACACATATTAAAATGTATTGTTTTGTAATGTAGCATGTATTAGTAGGAATTCGCTTTTTAATTTGTTTTACAGAAGGTAAATGTAAACAAAACTTAACTTTGTTACAAGGAGGGGGAGAATAAGAAGGAACCATAAGAAAGCGAAAAGATCAGCGTGGTCGCTGGACGCGGCTGGCCTTCCTGCCTGACGATTCCTCCGTTCTCTGAGGAAACAGAGATGAGCTTCTGTGTTAAGAATGAGTGGGATGTGATGGAAGTAGGGGTTTGTCGAAAGTAGAAGAGGTCTAAAGTAGTCTTACAGAAATCTCTAGTTTGAAATGGGACACACACTCTCACGAGCGGTGTCCAATACAGATTATCCTAATTTCTCTTCACATATCTCTGATGATATGGGAGCAATAAAAAAGCTATTCTGAAAAAGACAGAGACTGAAAGCTAGACTATAGGAACACACAATACTCATTTTAAGGAAGAAAAATGTAGGTTAAGAACAACTTTTAAAACGACTCCTGGCACAGTCTGGTTCCACGTCATGAAACAAATATAATATTCTAGATCTAAAACTTCAAATAGATTAATAGATGAAGGAGAGTGAAAGTGTACTAAACTATTCATCTCACATAAAGGGACCCGAAGTGAGCATTTCGTTTTGGTCTTTGATATTTAGATAAGTGTAGGTTAAAGAGCGCTTCTAAAAAATTTAAAAAGGAACTATTCGAATTATTACTAGCATATAGACCTTCGAAAGCACTGATTAATTTCAGCCAAAAAAACCAACAACCGAGACAGAAACAGAAAATTCACATATTAAAAGCTAAGGGAAAAAAAGATATCAGCGAACCATTAAAGGAAAAGAAGAAAGCTTAGAACCAAATGATGTTAACAGAAGCAAATTGATTAAATCCCCCAATTTAAAGTCAAAGGCTGTCAGATCAAAGTGTGGAACTTAAATGCTGCTTACAAAAATAAAATTTATAGAAGACTAAAAGGTTAGATGCGAAAAATGAAGAAAGCTGTGTTAGGAAAATGTAGAACAAAAGAGCGTAGTGTACTACAGTATTAATATTAGGAACTCTATGATGAAGATCTATGGGAAGATTTCGCTAAACTAATTTTTCAAAAGATCCTCTTATAATATTAAATAATTCAATGTACAATAAGGACATGACGCCTAAGAAACTTTTCCGCAAAAGTGCACATTGACGTGCCTACGGAAAAATTTGTTCGAAATCAAAACGGAATGGACGAATGTATCACGAGCATGAGAGATTTTATCATGACACTCTGTTGTTGAAAATGAGGTAAATACAATACAGTGAGTTTATGTGAGGTTTGAATAATATGCTCTATCGGATAAAAACGCTACGACATGCCACTTTTTTCAGCATCCTTACAATACTCACAAGGTTTGATTATGTATTAAAGCATAAAAAAAACTTAATATATCCTAAAGGGGTGAGATTGTATAAGCTCCACTTTCTGATCAAAAGGCCTTAGAAATGAATTATAACAAGAATGATTTCAATGCTGTCAGATCAAAGAAACTCAAATCTAGGGTCGAAGAAGGAATTTTTAAAAACTCTGCATTTTGATGTATCTACTAGTGTAGAATACAGAACTTGGGAGACTTGAAACAATAAACATTTATTATTTTACGGTTTCTATGGGTCAGGATTCAGAAGCAGCTTAGCGGGGTGGTTCTGGTTCAAGGTTTCTCATGAAGCTGCAGTCAAGAGAGGAGCCAAGGCTGCTGACTTGTCATCAGAGGCTTGACTGGGACCGGAAGGTCCACTTCAAAGATGGCGCACTCATGTGGCTGTTGGGGGATGGGGGGGGCTCAGTTCCTTGCCTCGGGGACTCTCATAGGGCTGCTTACAACAGGACAGCTGGTCTCTCCCAGAGGGGGTGATCCCAGAGCAAAAGCACCCATCTTAGCACCTTTCAGACCTATCTTGGAAGCGACTCCCTGTCCCTTCCTTCTAAGTGGCTCACTGAGAAAGGCCTTCACCTAAGAGGAGGTAACTTAGGCTCCACCTTTTGAAGGGAGTGTCCCAATGTTTGTGAGCACATTTGAAAGCTCCGCATTAAACTGTTTTAAAATATCCATAAATGAACTGTGTTACATATCAATGTTCGTGGAATGCGATTAAAGCTTTTATTATTTAACCAGAAAGAATGAAGATGAATGAAGGAAAAGAAAATTGGCAATTCAAGATGCCAAGGAAAAGAGCAGAACATTCCCGTGGAGAAAAGGAAGGATCCGCTGAGATCAATGCAAAAATTAATGAGGTATGTAAATAAATAAAAGACGAGAAATATTGAAATGTATGAAATGTTTTTAGTCCTGATGTTCCGAAAAATCCAATGAAGTGGGCTTCCGTCTGAGAGAGAGAATGAGTAACCATAGACACACTGCATTACAAAGTTGAAAGGCGACAGAACCACACATACAGGGCTTTATTTCATTGTAAAAGAAAACTTTAAAATTTATGTTAATAAGTGTTTAAATTGCAGCTAAATAGGCAATTCATTGCAAATACAAATTTGTAAAATCGCTTCAAGAAGAATTCTTCTTAATGTTTATTTATTTTTGAGGGAGAGACAGAGTGCGAGTGGGGGAGGGGCAGAGAGAGAGGGAGACCCAGAATTCAAAGCAGGCACCAGGCTCTGAGCTGTCAGCACAGAGCCCGACACAGGGCTTGAACTCATGAATTGTGAGATCTTGACCTGAGCTGAAGTTGGCTGTTTAACTGACTGAGCCACCCAGGCGCCCCAAGAAGAATTTTTTTGGATGTTTATTTATTTTTGAGAGAGAAAGAGTGTGAGTGGGGGAGTGGCAGAGAGATAGGGAGACACAAAATTTGAAGCAGGTTCCAAGCTCCCCCAGCTGTCAGCACAGAGTACAATGTGGGGCTCGAACTCACAAACTGTGAGATCATGACCTGAGCTAAGTCAGACACTTAGCCAGCCGCCCAGGTGCCCCTCAAGATGAATTTTTAAAATTCTATTTTCTCCCCTCAGATGATTCTAGGTCCAGAAGGTTTTACTTGAGTTCTTTAAGATATTCAGTGAGTTGATTTGTCTGATGCTATTTAAACTATTCCAGAACCTGGAAAAATCTGAGAAAGTTTCAAATTAATTTTACAAAGTAAATAAGAGTCAGGTATCCAACATGATGATTAGAAGAAAATTAGTCCATGTGTAGGTTTGTCTTGATTATAATATGTGTACAATATCCTGAATGATAGCAGAGGTACAGTGGTGGAAAAACAATGTAAATGCATTGGACTTTTAAAATCCACTCAACAATTGTCTACTTGAGATACATCAAAAACAAAAAGACCCTGGCAGTTTAAAGTAAAAGAATGAAAAAATATAAAATAGGCAAATATAATCCCCTCATAAAATGACAACAAAAAACCCCTTCCAGCTAATTTAAGCTAATAGCATTAAAGCTGAACAAAATAGAGTTAACTATCAGAAAACTATTTAATAGAAAAAATGAGGAGTCGTGTTGTACTGACCAAAGTAGATTGCAGTGAAGATAGGATAGTCTCGAGTCTTTATAAACTGAATACCTGGCTTCACAATGTGCAGATTCAGGAGCAAGTGATCGGCACGGTTTTTGTAACAGTTGGGGAAACAATTCGGAAATGTTATTTTGGGCGTTTTTTTGACATTTTCATATTTTCTGGTCTACTTGTCGTACTTCTCAGAAAATGTATCTCAATAAAAACAGTCCTAAGGAAGGGGAGAAAAAAATTACGTCTTGATGCGGTCAGTACAGAGTAAAGATCAAAAACATTGACTTGGGGGCCAGATTGTCTAGGTTAGAAACCTGTTTTGTGCCAGAGCTAAATAAATTCTTTGTGCCCCACTTTATCCATCTATAAAGCGGAGGTGAAAAGCACTCGCTTCACAAGGTCCCTTCCATTCAATTAACTGAGCTGATATGTGCGAAGTGCTTAGAACAGTGCATCTTACATACCGATTCGTGTATGTGTGTTTGCTATTATTAATTTTATCAGTATTAATACTGCTGGGAAGACAACAAGGACAGAAAAGGTGACTATTCCATATAAGAGGGGAATTAAGGAATGTCTATTAAAGGAATGCTGTCATTGAAAACTAATGGCTAGGAAGACAATACTGAAAAATGCTAATGATATAATGGTAAGTAAAAAACAAAACTACAGATGACGATGTTTGTTTCCCCACTACCATCATCTACACTAGATTTTGCTTCACAATGTTTCTCATTTAAAGTTGAAAAAGAGCAATAACAAAGAGGGGGTCCCCGGGGGGCTCAGTCAGTTGAGGATCTGACTCTTGATTTCGGCTCAGGTCATGGTCTCATGGTTGTGGATTGAGCCCCATGCCGGGCTCCGTGCTGAGCATGGGACCTGCTTAAGATTCTCTCCCTATCTCCCTCTGCCCCTCCCCAACATGTGCTCCCTCTCTCTCTCTCTCTCTCTCTCTCTCTGTCTAAAAAACAAAAACAAAATAAAGTTGAAAAGGGCAGTTTGTCAGACCTTTCATTTTCTAACTACCTTTCTCTCGATGAGATGATCAAAGGCTTGGAAGAGAATTCAGATCAGGATTCAGAGTTCGTGAAATCACTATTTTATTTCTTCGCGGGTGGTCAGCCCAGTGCTGGTGCTGCTGAATCAGCTTGGCATTGACCATCCCCGTTTCTGGCAAATGCGTACTTACTTGCCTCCTTTATTTTCTGTTATATTGTCCTAATTGAATTATTCATACTTGCAACTTTTCGCTGACTCGCTTCTGAAATGTAATTTTCCTCCCCACATTCATTCCCAAGTATGTTTGCTTTCACGGCTAAGGATGGGGTTCAGATTGGCCGTTCTGGACGCAGATGGCCTCTTCGTGTTCTTCCGTCTTTCCTGATGTGTGTGCTCCACCTCACCAAATATTCAGACACGAAAGCACCCAAACTTGGTGTGTTTCTGAGATGCGGGTTCTGTTCTGACCTGCGCTCGGCGTGATACTGGGAAACGCTCATCTATTAAGCTTTCATCATTTCCATGGAGGACAGGCCAATGCAGGGACAGATGGCTTTCCATGAGCATTTTATATGGGTCCCCTGACAGCTCAGCTGAGCAATGCTGTCCAAATATGGATCCAGGGACAGTTCTAAGTCATTTCTCACTTCAGATAAACTGTCCCCCTCCTTTGTCAGCCAGCGGTGCCAACAGAACTTTTCAGATTCAGGAGGCAGAGCTCCAGCTGACTTCAGCCTGTCTGCTTGAGATGAACACTTGCAGCCAGAAGAAAACAGGTTCAATGCATAGTGAGGACACTCGACTTGACATTAAAAGATGCTTTCGTACGTTCCTTGAGGTGTGCTTCAATTTGGGCCCAGCGATTCCAGAGATGTGTCTCAGCTCCCCTTTTATCGATCACAGGCAATTCGGAGTATCTTACAACTCTTCTTTAAAGACTGGCTTCAAATGTAAGCAGCTGCTACACACATAGGAGGGTGACAGAGGCGATTTTGCTTCCTGGGAAGAGCGTTACCTATTGCTTCATGGAGAGGATCTGAGAGGCATGTCTAATCTAATTGTCTCTCAGTAATAGAGTCACTTTAAGACAGTCTCTTCTTAATGGAATTCGTTTCTGGCTTCTTAAACAGTGCCTTCTGAGCAATCTAGAGAGATGGGCTAACCCCTGGTGTTGCATGGCCTGCAAAGTAAGACTGATTAGTGAGTCTACTTCCCACTACCAATCCCTGCCCTTGGTTACTCTTCTAGATCTTCTGGAGGTAGTGGTAGATTGCTGCTGCCCCCAAAAGGTTTCACAATGGGGCAGAGTAGTGCATTATTCAAATCAATTCCACGGCTATTTTTTACCCAAGGCTAAAATCTCACGCCTATTATAGTTCCAATGCCAAATTATGTCATGTCGGGACACTTGCAAATTAGCCTATCAATGATGGTCAAAAAGCTTGCATTATAAGTATATTTCAATATTAAAATGGCAACGTTAGATGCTTCAAACTAATATAAATCCTTTTCTGTTGTTAATTTGCTATGGAAACCTTAAATTACCTGCAGGTAAAGTAAATAATAATAATAGTAGTAGTAGTAGTAGTAGTAGTAGTAGTAGTAGGAGTAATAATGATAATTGAAGTCCAAAACAAGGGTAGAAGGAGGAAATCTTGGTTTTT
Source organism: Paguma larvata (assembly GCA_030068075.1). Classification (NCBI taxonomy): domain Eukaryota; kingdom Metazoa; phylum Chordata; class Mammalia; order Carnivora; family Viverridae; genus Paguma; species Paguma larvata. The sequence continues at coordinate 10,049,375 of CM057825.1, forward strand.
AGTTTTTCCACAGTGGTTGTCCGTCTAAGTCAGTGACCAGCCAGGCTTCATGACCTGTGAACTTGGGCTGAATTGAGAGAACTTTCTTAGCAGGAGGTAAACTGAGGTATTCTCTGCACTTACTGTATCTACTAGCAAATCTCTTTGCACAAATGTATTCCCAGGGCTACAGTGGAAACTGCCATCTTTTTGCAAAGCTCAGAAATTTGCAGTGGTGGAAGTTCTAATCTCAAGGTTTAATTGAATTTTTTCTTTATTCAAAATCTCTTTATTTTTATTTCTCAGCTCTCAAGCTCTCAGACACCGGATGGAATGTGGACTTGGTGCAGTAGCCTAATGTCCACACATTGCGAGTGGTGTGTTATTTTGCCAGGGTTGTTGTAACAAAGTACCACACCCCTGGTGCTTGCCCAGCAGAAACTTACTGTCTCATAGTCCTAGAGGCTTAGAAGTCCCAAATCAAAGTGTTGGCGAAGTTCTCTGGGCTGTGAGGGAAGGATGTGTTCCGGGCCTCTCCTCGGCGTGTAGATGTCTGTCTTCATGTTCACATGGGTGTTCTCCCTGATGCCTGTCTGTCTCCAAATTTCCCCTTTCTATAAAGTCACACTGGATTATAATGACCTCATTTTACCTTGATCACCTCCATAAAAGCCCTATTTCCAAGTTATGTCCCATTCTGAGACACTGTGGGTTAGAACTTCAAATTTTGAGTTTTAGAAGACATGCAATTCCACACATCCCGGTGGGCCTCCTCAGCCCTCTCACTCTGACAGAATAAACCTGTGAAACCTCCCTCCCAGGGAAGTGTTCCTCGACTTCATATGTGTTTCACCTGGGCAATGCTCTTTCCTGATTCCTGGACTCAACTTGCTCCTCACTGCTTCCGAAACTCAAAGCCAAGTCGTCACATGCTCGCCAAGTCCTTCTGCTGTTCCAGCTCTACACCTCTTGTGTGACAGAGAGATGTGCCTTCAAGGTTTGATTTCTTTCTGTTCTTTCCCTACTTCCTTCAGAATAATCCAGATAAATGGTAATAGTTTAACTGGATGGTTGGGGAGGCGGTCTCTTTTCTCTAACACAGTTGCCCTTTTGCTGGAATCAACACATTATTTTTTACTTATATTCTTCCTTTGATGCAGAGTGTTTCCCAACTCCCAGACTTGTGAAGGAGGTACTCAAATCAAGATTGGTCTTGCCATGCCCCCCCGTACCCCCCCCCCGCCCGTCCTGGCTCTAACAGCACTGGATTCCTAGCTTCAGAGCTAAAAATTTGAGCTTGATTTTCACTAATGCTTCAGAGATCACAGAGACTTTGGTGGGCTTGCTTTTTGAAAATGGCATGTATTTTTCTATTCACTAATGCCTGAAAAGTCCATATAAGGAAAGGTACTCTTTCCTATAAGGACCTTTGCCCCAGCTGTACTATCTTAAGAAGAGTGGAAGAAAAGACTTGCATATATTTATAAGTCAAGCAGTAGCCTATTCCTTGCAAAGGGCGTCTGGCTTGATCTCTGACACCTGAGCCTCTGCTGAAGCGTTTGAATTTTCTCAAACCAGGTAAGACCCGCAAGGTACTTGTTTTAGGGCTAATGTGCACAGCACTAACTCTATAGTGACATCCACTTGTCTGTGAACAGAGCCCACATCCAGCTGTCGTGATCTGCCAAGGTGAGGATTTCAAGCGACACACAACCAGGCTTCAACCCACCCACTAGGTCTCAACAGCAAAAAGTCACTTGCAAACTCAGGCTGCACCCAACCTCATATGGCCACCCTGAGTCTCTCAAGCTGCAAAGTCTAAATATCCTGCTCGTATAATACAGACTGAAGTTCAGGGACAAAAGCCCTGTGCCTTGAGCTCAACCACATCTCTCTGCTCTTTTGATCTAAAGATTCCATATTTTTTCTTTCTCAATATTTCTGGCCCTGCATAAAATGCTGGAGCTTGAGAGGTGCCCAATGAATAGTAGCTCTCCCTCTTATCTGAGTTCTGAACCAACTGGGAAATAAAGTCGATGGCAGACCAAAGTTACCTTTTTTAAAAAAAATTAATGTTTACTTATTTTTGAGAGAGAGAGAGAGAGAAAGAGAGAGACAGAGTGCAAGTGGGTGAGGGGCACAGAGAGGGAGACACAGAATCCGAAGCTGGCTCCAGGCTCTGAGCTGTCAGCACAGACGCCTGAGCGGGGCTCAAACCCACAAACTTCAAGATCATGACCTGAACTGAAGTCGGATGTTTAACCTACTGAGCCACCCAGGAGCCACAACATGCTATCGTAATTTCCAATAATGCTGATAATGGAGAAGGTAGCAGATGTCTGGAGGCAAATAAGTTTTGTTGGACTGAATCCCAGAATTACACAAATATACCCACCAGTTACAGTAGGACTGGACCATCATAAGTATCCTCATGTAGGCGGACTGTCACTGTAGCACGTACAGTAGATAGGACAGACCATAGCCCATGCTTCGTGGGCACAGTGGCTCTGGAGAGCAAAGGGAAGGGAAGTGCCAGATCTATATGTGTCCAGTTCTTCTCCAGACCTCATCGGTAAGAGTTTCCTCCCTTGCGGAAGGAGAGAGGTGGCAAGGTCACACTAATGGAGCTCGTCCACATGGAAGGACCCATCAGGTGTTGGGAGGAGGAGAATGATGCCCACACTCACCCTGAACTCACCCCTCACCGCCAGAAAATCAAGTACATAACAAAAACCCCTTTTTTACCCCACCCTTCACACTCACCTCCTATTTTATTTTCATCTTCCATTTTTGTGATGTTTCATCTTTTTAGGGATCTCAGCCCTCTTGGGCTGTGTCTCGGAAATACAGAGCTCCTGAGTGTGGAACTCCATGGGGCCCGTAATCCCCAGGAAGTGCTCCCATGTTCCTTGACCCCTATTCAAAGGTACCCATCAAGTGCACGTGCTTTTCAACCTGGAGTTGCATCTGGCTAGTGTGAGTGGGAGATCTAAAGCCACTAAGTAAATGTGGCTCTTTTTAAGGGGACATTGAGTTTTACCAGATCATCTGGAGGAAAATAACAACGGCCACAGCGAGACCCCATTCTCTTGAGAGTAATCAGAGGGATCCACCTTTTGGAAAACATGGCAAATTTATGTGGATTTTCAAGTAAAATATAAAGCTTTGAAGGGACCTGGCCTTGACCCTGGCTGCTTTGCGCCATTCTCTTGGTGCCTCCAGGGACACACAGTCACTGTCTGTTGGTACAGAAGTGGGGAGAGGAGGAACGTGTGATTTGGTTCAACACTGGAAAAAACACTAAAGTGGTAGGGAAAAAACAAGAATTCTTAAGTCAGATAAACATTGTGGGCAAAGTCCATCTTCTAGCTAAGTGGCATTTCGCAAGTAATGTCTATGAACTAGGCTCTGCTCTTTTATTTGTAAAATGAGACATAATTAAATTTTCTTACCTCATAAGGTTACGTGAGGACTGATTGAGATAGTATCCATGTAAGTCGTTTGCACAGCGACTGACACATACTGTGGGCTGCTATTGAGATGACACTGTCTTCATTGAGTTGTTTATCCATTTAGCTGGCCATTAGTTCACTTGTTTACTCATTAACCCACATCCATAAATCTTTTAATGTCTACTTTATACATAAATACTTTAAGTCAGCATAATAAAGTAACACAATTCATTACCAACGTCAATAGCGCCCAGGTCCATAGTTGGATTGCACTAAAAGCATTTGGATGCACAGAAGAAAATTTTTAAAAGGTCTTAAATATGTCACTGATATTGCTATTAATTACACAAGTTCATAGAAAGTGGAGAATGCAAGAATTTTAAAAAAATTTTAGGAATATCACTAAATATTTCTATTTAGCGACATTATGTTTTGGAAAATTATTTTTTTAACATACTGTATGTAATATAATAAAATATTTAATAGAATGGTTATTTTATATTTTAATTATTATATGTTACATAATTAATATGTACTTGTATTACATAAACATATAATTATATGTTAATTTAATAATATAACGCAATATTTAATACAACAAAATTAGTAGTTTTTTGAAGCATGAGTTCTTTATTTTTAGTCTGAGGTTGTTTTTTTAATTTTATTTATTTATTTTAAGTAAGCTTAATACCTAATATGGAGCTCAAACCCATCCCCCGCCTCTGCCCCACCCCAGATCCACAGTTGCATGCTCCACCCACTAAGCCAGCAAGGCACTCCTAGTTCGAGTTCTTCCCAGAGTAAATGCTAGTTAGTCTTCAAACTCTAGAGGCATTAACATAAATCAGAAAAAGAATAAATAACTTTCGTGATCGGACCATGTGGGTTGAACCCCAGAGCACTGCGTGGTCCTGGGAGTTGGAGACTGTCTGATCCCAGGAGAAGCCGGTCGTCATCCCAGAAGCCCCTGGGGTGGGTGGAGCAGGTGTGCACAGCACCCGAACAGAGGTGTTAACAGCTGTGGAAGCAGCCACACCCTCAGCTGTCAGAAGCACTCTTTTAATGCCTTTGCAAAGATGCATTAAACAGGATAATTAAGTGAGCAAAGACTTTGTGAACCATAAATAACTCCCGTAGGAGGCAGTGGGAGAGAGATCTAGGAACATGGCAGGGATGGCTGTGGCTCTAGAAGACAAGGCTGGCGCCTGACGTCCCTTCTTTGTGCATCTGCCAGGCTGTATTGGATCCAGCCAAGGTTGCATCATGTACTGTGACCAAATTTTTCTGGTTTCATTCTCGTTTTAGAGTCCTGCTCTTAAAACACAGGCGTGGGCACGTTAGAGCCTTATGTGACCTTAGGAAAATGGCCCTGTCTGGTTTCCATGATCTTCATGAAGGGACTGATCGGTTTGGGTCTGACCTACCTTGCAATGGTGTTAGCAACTAAGTGAGGATTGGGAATCCCTATTAAGATCTCCTTCCCTGAAAGAATTTGGTTTCCGTGCCCTCGCCTGGCAAGTATCTAATCCAATGGTTGGAATTTAAGTGAGACTGTGCGAAGTGATGGACAAAAGGGAAACAGAATCTCAGATAATACACACTGAGAGGCGTTCTCCAGGGGCGAACCCCTTGTTTTCGCAGCTCTGGGGAGTCATGGATGGGCATGCGGGATGTGTGGGCCGGCTTCTGGGGCATTCTTCTAGCAAGGACAGTGACTGAAGTTTTTTGGGATGTCTGACAGAGATGAGAAAAATGGACTAGGAGGCTTCAGGAAGGAGTAAATTTATGCTGGTACAGAGTAAATACTAACAATACCCAAAGCGTGAGCTGGTGGTGTAGACAGGACCAAGGAGATGGTCTCTGTCACCAAAATGGTGGTCTTAGTCCTGATAATGGCATTTGCTGAGCACTCGCTGTGTGTCCACCACTGTGTGCACCATGCTTTATGCGTATTAGCTCATTTGGACCTTACGAAAACACTCTGAGGAAGGTGCTAGCCTTATGTCTTAGCCTTATGGCATGTTTTCTGAGAAAAAGAAAATGAAACATGAATTCGAGTAATATAGTTACTAAAAGCAAAGTCAGAACTTCAACCCAGCTACAATGAACTCTGGAGAGTACACTTCCCAATGGGAATGTATTTGCAGAGCATGGGTTTAGAATAGTCAGAAAATTCTTGCCAGTGAGGTCAGTGTTTGGATGACACTCAGGAAGTCAAATTTGCACAATGGTGAAGAGCGAGAAGGAGTTACAGTTCTGAAACATGCCTAGTTGTGTGAAATTGTGCAGTTCCATAAACCTCCGTATCAGAAATAGTAGTATCAAATAATATATATTAAGGATTAATCGATACATTTCAATGCTTCGGTCCATGCCTACTCTTTGGTAAGCCGTTTTCAAATCACAACGGAACAGAGAGTGGAAATGAGAGTGGTTTAAAGTAAATGTTATTTCTCCGTAATTGTTAGTTAGTATTTCATCCATATTCATTAGTTAATATTTACTTTTGATTGCACCTGATAGAAGCTCAAATAAAACCAGCTTAAGTAAAATAAGAAAAGGCCATGGGCTTCAGGTAAGGCCAGAATCTGAAGGTCAAATAATGGCACGAATTTCTCTTTCCTTTCTCCTCTTCTCCTTTGGTTTCCTCCAGGTTGACTCAGGTAGACTTTTTACACATGCTGCTAGATTAAAATGAGCAATGGATCTAGTTCCGGAAAAGAACTGACAGGATCTTGGAGCTAGCCCTGTGTGGAGAGAGACTGCTCATGGGGGCATTTGATAGACAGCTCCACCAGGAGAATAGGGAAAAGGAAGGTCTCCAGATGAAAAGATTCTAGGCAGACAAAGACGAAATAACACATATGACTCTGTATTTCGCATTTCCGAAGGATAAGAGTTTTATACCACCTAGTTTATTTTTTACAACTAACTGTTGGGTATGTGATAAATGGCATACAGTAAGCTGTTTCAGATATATCACCAATGGGAGGGTCGTTTTGAGAAGGAACCTCTTCTTGCATGAGACACTTTATTTACTTCATTACCAGTCAATAGCCAACAAGTCTTTATGAAGCAATCCCCATGGCCTAAGAATTCTGTTGACACACAGCACAAATCAAATCACAGCAAGTCAGTACCGTGATGATGGGAATGTCTCCCGACAAGCAAAGCCCCAGCCCCAGCTCCAAGCCCACGTTCCTGAGTGATATTCAATACCCCTGCTTCAGAGAACTCTAAGAGTATGGGTCACCTCTGTAATCGGTGTACGGCAGGTAATCTAGGTGGGGCAGATCCGCGAGATGGTTTGTTTTCGTTTTGGTGTTTGTTCTCAATGTCCTTCCCTCGGGTGATTTCACTATTTATTAGCACCCTCTGGGAACCAAAAAGGAATACAAGTCTCTGATTCATCTGGCTTGTCACAGAGGGGTGTGAACCACAGGATGGGTTCATAGGCTATGTGACCATCAGAGGGATTATAGCCAGCTAGATGAACACGTCCTCCTTTTCTTACAGAAAACCGTGTTGAGTGTATTCCAGACTACAAGGAACTACAGACTTTGCGCTCTGCTTGGCTTCACCTCTGACACCAGGAGGTCAAGTGTGGGGAGTTCGGCAGAGACTGCTATCTTAGTAAAACCTGACTTCACTCCAGCTAGGGGGCACATTTAAAAGGTTTTGACAAAGTTGTAAAATGAGATTTGCCATCAAGAAAGAACATTCTGACAGTGAATGAAGAATAGATTGGAGGAAGGCAAGAACTTTAACCGTATCCAGAGAACAAGCCAGGGGTCTGAATGTAGAAAATATAAAGAGGTGATAAATGTTCCGATGGTAGCTGAAGTTCAGGCTAAGGAGAATGTGGGCAGAGATCTAGACTGGAGAAGGGGCTGTCATGATATCAGGTGGGATTTCACCATCAGCGGGCTCAGCTGTCATGCTGTCACACTCTCCCTCCTTCTCCCGTGAAGTGGCCCTTGAGTCCTGGCAGATCTGCCTCTAGAGGCAGCACAAAGACTAGGGCCACGGCCCAGTCACAGCTCCCCTGGGGCAGCGTTGGTGTCTGTGTTTGGAAGGCATGCACTCATTTGCTTTTGTGCATTCATGTGTCTGGTCTGAGAATTTGCAGTAGATGGGACCACAAGGCCACACTGAGGAGACCTTGCAATGAAGGAATTGGTAAGCTGTGTGGTTCCTGTTTTCTCTGCAAAGTCACCAGCTGCTAAGTCCCCAAAGCTCCCTATTTTAACACACATGTTTTGAGGGGCGCCTGGGTGGCTCGGTTGGTGAAGTATCCAACTCTTGATTTCAGCTCAGGTCATGATCTCATGGTTCATGGGATTGAGCCCTGCATAGGACTCTGTGCTGACAGTGTGGAGCCTGCTTGGAATTCTCTCCTCTTTTATCTGCCCCTCCCCTGCTTTACTCTATCTCTCTGTCTCTCTCTCTCTCTCTGTCTCTCTCTCTCTGTCAGAATAAACAAACACTAAAAATCCCCACATATTTCGAGAACATTCTCTTACTCTCCTGAATTAAAATAATAGATTGCATAACCAACCTACACACAGACATAATTCTAAACAGCTATACAATGCCCTAACTGTACTTTGAAGTAGGTATTTGGAAATTAACACATAATATTATATCTTTCAACATATAACTGCTTGGGAATAACTGCATGTCAGGATGAAAAAAAACCACTACTACAGCTTCACAAAACACTGCCTGGGGGCAATGTACTGCTCCCAACTGAGAGCCACTGGGTCAGTCTCAATGCGTCACTATGGCACAGGGATAACTATGCCATTGGAGGGGTATGTAACTTCCTCAGGACATACCGGGAGATAAAGTCGGAGCTCAGGTTCCCAGCTCAGCTCCAGGGTCCATTATGAGCACCATTTCACCTGAGATAGACTCCTGGCATAGAACCTCAGTGGCAAGATTTGCCCACAGTGAGTAGTCTCCAGGGTGGAGCAGAAAGCATGGGCTTGAAAACTTCTCTTTATGTCCATTAGGGTAGGGGGAGAGGCACAAAGGAGAATGCCAAGATGTCAGCAAAGTGGTTATGACCACTGTGTGGTCTTGTGTGGTCAAGTGACCTTGATAGCTCATTTTTTTATGTGTTTTCACAGTCATTCATTCACCTTGGACTTTTAGGATTGTTCCTATTCTTTATATATATATATATATATATAATATATATATAATTTATTTCCAAGTTAACATACAGTGTATATAGTGTACTTTTGGCTTTGGGAGTCCAGTGCTCATCCCAATAAGTGCCCTCCTCAGTGCCATCACCCACTTTCCCCTCTCCCCAACAACCCACCCCCATCAGCCCTCAGTTTGTTCTCTGTATTTAAGAGCCTCTTATGGTTTGCCTCCCTCTCTGTTTGAAACTTCTTTTCCCCTTCTCTTCCCTTCTGTGAAGTTTCTAAAATTCCACATATGAGTGAAAACATGATATCTGTCCTTCTCTGACTGACTTATTTCACTTAGCATAATACCTTCCAGTTCCATCCATGTTGTTGCAAATGGCAAGATTTCATTATTTTTCATTGCCAAGTAGTATTCCATTGTGTATGTAGGTATACATATGTACACACACACACACCCCACATGGTCTTTCTCCATTCATCAGTTGATGGACATTTGGGCTCTTTCCATAATTTGGCTGTTGTCAATATTTGTGCATGTGCCCCTTCGAATCAGCCTTTGGATAGATTCCTAGTAGTGCTATTTCTGGGTCATAAGGAAATTTTATTTTTAATATTTTGAGGAACCTCCACACTTTTTCCAGAGTGGCTGCAACAGTTTGCATTCCCACCAACAGTGCAAGACGATTCCCCTTTCTCCACATCCTTGCCAGCATCTGTTGTTTCCCGAGTTGTTAATTTTAGCCACTATTCATGTGGAGTTTGTAGCCCAGTATAGGATATAGTAAGTCAGGTGGTGATAGGCACAGTGAAGCACTTGGGGGTTTTGTGATTGGATAATTAGGAAAGAATTCTCTGTACGGGCATGTTTAGCTAAATCCTAAATGGTGCGATAGAAGCAGTCAAGCTAAGATCTGCCTTCCAGGCAGAGAGACCAGCAAGTTATAAAGGCACTGAGGAAGGACAGAAAGTGTCATTGATAAAGTGCTAGAATACAGGAGGTGGGTCCCGCCATCTTGTTTTCCTGCCAGCATCCCAGAACTATGTCTCTGCTCTCCCCCTCCCCCAAGGTTGAGCATATGACCCAATTTTGGCCATTTACATCTTCCTGAAGACTTTCTGAAATGAAAGCTTCATGGGTGGAGCTTGTCCTTCCAGAAATAATTGTCCAACTTCTTTTTCTTCCTCCCTTCCTTCCTTCCTTCCTTCCTTCCTTCCTTCCTTCCTTCCTTCCTTCCTTCCTTCCTTTATTATTTTTGTGTGTGTGTGAGAGAGAGAGCACATGTGAGTGGGAGAGAGGGACAGAGGGAAAGAGAGAGGGAGCCTTAAGCAGGCTCCATGCTAAGCGTGGAGCCTGACACAGGGCTCAATCCCATGACCCTGAGATTATGACCTGAGCCGAAATCAAGAATTGGATGCTCAACCAGCTGAGCCACCCAGGCGCCCCCATCCAACTATTTAATAAATGAGTACACCAAGGCCCTTCCAATTATTTATTTTTGTGCTTAAGTTAGCCAGAGTTGGCTTCTGTTTTTTTGCATCTGAATAGCCAAAAACATTGAGTGCTATTTTTAGCTCAGTTTTCCTAGAGATGCTTCTAGAAACTGATATTTAGCTTTGTCAGTTAGTAAAGAGAGAAAAGTAGTTATACATCATATTATTGGGGCAGATGGAAGGGGTTGCTTCAGCACAATAAATATTAATAAAATCATCACAATCATCATCAAATGATAATTTGAAAATACCAATAACCGGTTTCCTAGATTTGCTACTACTTTACCAAAACACAAGCACTTTATAAGTATTGTTTCCGTCAGCTTGCTCTATGTTAAGTGGCAAGAATTCATTTAGATTGGGTTAGCTGTGCATAGGCTTCTTTTCTGTGAGAATGCCAGCCAAGTAATCAAAGGCAAATTGAATCAATTATATGATTAATAGGCCAAATTTATCCTAGGCCTGTCATACTCAAGAGACAATCTGTTTGCATTTTGCTTAGCAAGAAATAACTGTTAAGATCATACAACAAAATGTCAGATGAATCTTCTTTGGAAGATACCCAGAGGCCAAGTGCTTCCTGGGGCTGTGTTCAGCGACTAGGTCTGCGGGTCATCTTTTCCCAGTCCCTGGATATGCTTGGAGGAGTTTCAGAGAGAATCGTTAGATAAGCACCAAGAGCTTTTTAAAAAGCAAATTTCTAAATCATTATTTAAAGCAATGTTTTAAACTACCACATACACTTTCAGAAGCACTAATTTTTATACCCATAATTAGCTCTAATTTTGTCTTCTTTTTATGCTTTTCTAAGTTAAAGCCTCTCTCTTTTCTACTTCTACAGTCTTTTCAAAGCTAAGGACTTCACTTTACATTTATTTTCTTAATTTCCTTCTGAATTATTGGCTTCTTAGGTTAAGGTCGCTCTTGGGTATTCTACCCTAAGTAATAGTACAAGGTACGTTAACTTTACCACACTTGGCTTCCAGTTTTCCTTAGTTTACAAATTGTCAGTAGCATAAACATTTCCCCAGCTCATTTTAAAAGCTGGTTAAATCTTTCTCTGAAAATAAATATATTTTTTTCCTGAAATAAGGGTTATTTCTTTATATTTAATTTTATGCCTCAACCAGCCGGTTTCTTCTTTCTGCACAGCATGTATATATAAATATATATATATATGCCTTCTGTCCAATAAGGCAAAAGGTGCTGGTTGTTCTGAAGTTTCGTTGCAACACAAAGTCCTCGTGGTAGCAGAGACAGATGTTTTATCTGAAAAGTATTTTGCTCTTGGCATCACCAAGAGCAAGACTGATCAGGTCAGTGAGTTCGGTGAATATGGTTAAGATATGTTCATACAATGCTAAAAGCAATTCAAAGAACTTTTTATTTTCTGCATCTTAATAATGTCCCAAGGAGCTGCTGAATTCAACATGATTTCAATGAAATACACACAGCATGTAATTTAAAAGTCATGGTTATTAATACTGTAAGTATCAATGTCATCATTATGATAATGTTTCCCACCACTTGGAATTACCCAGTGCTTTTGTTTAGCAAAAGAAGTGCCACCTAAGTTGATCGTTTCCTTATTCCTGAAGAAATTTAAGTATCATTAAAGATATTGTGAACCATGATTTCTGGTCAGTAAGATAACTGTGAAAAGCGAAAATACAGTAAGGCTCAAACTTATTGAATGTCAGCCTACTCGCACTCTCCTACTTGACTGTCTAATGAGCATATGGAACTCAGCATCTCCTAAACTCAGTTGTTGGTTTCTGTCCCCTTCACACATGCCCCACCCCTGTCCTTTCTCATACAGTCTGCTGGTACTTCCATCCTGCCGGTCACCAAGACTAAAAGCTTTGGAGTTATCCTTGGTTCCTCTCTTTCTCTCATGCTTACGTAAAATCCATCAGGAAATCCTACTGGTTCTACTTCACTCCTGGATTATTCCATAACATCCCAACAGGTTCCTCTGCTCTATCCTTCGTCTCCCAAGGCTTATCCTTGGGAAAGGTAATTAAAACATTCTTTCAAAATTATTTTTTGGTGTGGGGAATATGGAGATGCAATTGAGGAGGGCAGCATTCATAAACCAGTTACGGATAGAAGGACTTGGAATAAAATGCTCTTTGCCAGCCCCTACCTATATCTACATGGCTTTACAGACCTAGTGTCACATGTGCTCAGAGGTGTGGTGTGGATTAGGGAAGAGCTGGGGATGGTCATCAGTCATGACAACATTCAGATCACAAACTATGCAAACACATAGACACTTTGGCTTCACACTGTCTCAGGTGTCTTCTTAGTTGATGCTTTTAAGAGCTTCTCATAGAAGCTATGGATTCTAGCACATTCTTCCATTGCCTTTTGCAGTTCCATGTGAACCTACTCCAGTGAGCTCTGGTGTTCATAGGGGAGCACGTGCATCCTAAGACTACTAATGAATACCTTGTAGAAATAATAGCCATCTCCTTAATAAAATTCTTGATGACTGTTTGATGCTATTAGAAACAAAGCATTTCCTTCCCTCATTAGAGAGAGAATAGATTATTCTATTATACTAATATTATACTAATTATAAATAATCTGTTATTTATTGGTAAGCATGCTTTTGATCTACCATACCCATTTATGAGGATAATAGCTCTTGGGCGTACTGTGTATTTTTAACCATCTTCTTTGGCGGAGTCATTCTTATCTGCTCCTTGAGCTTGTGAGCTCAGCTAAGCTATCTATCTAGCATACTTTGATAGGCTCTTTTGCAAACATTTCGGTTTGGGAATCAGAATAAAACAAAAATCCAATTGTAATCTCAGAGATGTAAGGCTGTACGGAAAAACAAACAGTATTAAGACAAGCAAGCACTTTGAGATACTCATTACAGAAATAAACGTACAGAAAGAGCAAAAGATTTCCAATTTCAATGGCCAAATTCTCATTCACCTGTTGTTTCCTCTGATCATCGTCAACTTTTCAGTATAGAGAATGGAGTGAGAGCTGTATGCCACAAGAAAACTAGTGGAGAAATAGTTACTGATGGGAAGTACCAACCAAGCGGGCCTAAGAGTGAATCCCATGAGTTTAAAGTCAGACATTAACCAGTTATTAAGGACAAAATATGAGCACTGAACGACTGGTAAAGCTTTGTTCTTCAGATATAATGTGGCTCTAGATTCAGAGAAACCATTTGACCTCAGTGGTGTAACGCAACTTGTATCCTTTGTGTTCAATGGAAACACCAAGTTGGGAAACTTTGAGGGAACAATCGAAAAATTAAATAAGCACTACAATTACAGAATCATATGTAGGCCAACTTTTCCAATCCTGAGAATTCCTTATCTCTCTACTGCATTCATTTGCTATCTGTTCTTAAAGCTCTTAAAAGTATCAACTAAGAAGACACTTGAGACAATGTGAAACCAGAGTCTATATGTTTACATAGTTTGTGATCTGAATGTTGTCATGACTGCTGATCGTCCCCAGCACTTCCTAATCCCCACCACCATACAGTTTTGTCTTTATTCCTCAGCATTGCGGCCAGACCCAGGTCTGATCAACAACCAACTTTATCTTCCCTTTTCCCGAGGACTTCATCCTGATTTTGCTTGAAGTGCAACGCAGTCGTTTGAATGAAGGATAAACCAACCTTTTACCACACCAGCAACAGGAGAGAAAATAGGAGGTTGCTTCATTCCCCAGCTCAATTTATATTTCTTTATCTCTTGCTGAAAGGCAAACTTTGCCTTGTCCTGTGGGAAATAGAGTATTGAGTGCTTTTCTGTGGTGCCCCCAGATGTTATTTTACATTGTTCTAAAAATGGACAGTTGTGACAAGACAGAGGGCATGTGAATCTCTGAAAATACTAAACTTCATTTTAGTTTCTATTGCAGCTTTTCTTCTCTTCATGGGGTTATGGCATTTACTTTTCTCATATTTTCTTCTTGCTCAGTAGTTTAATTCAATAGTCTATGTCATATTTCCAAAGAAGGTCTAATAATATCTCCATCTGACCTCGTTGGTGATGTGGCCCTCCTACTGTCACGTTAATGGTTAGAATATGATTTCTCTCTACTTACAACTGGGCTGGACTCAGAGACTCATTTTGAATCTCCTTACCAAAGAATATGCGTAAAATATATACGAGCTAAGATTATAATGACAATAATATGTTGTGGAAGTTAAGACTGCAGGACTTCGAAGGCTAGGTCAGAAAAATCGCAGGGCTTCTGTCTTGGTCTTTTGAAATGTCTCCTAATGCTTCTTCTTGAAACCTAGCTTCTCAGTTGCAAGAAGCTCCAGGTACATGCAGAAATCACACGGGGTAAAGATGAAGTCAATGGCAAAACTGGGAAATTTTTGTGAACTGTAAAAAGACATAAGATGGTGCATCAGGTGTTCTTTTGGATGGGCAAAGGCTTTGGAAGCATCCAAAAGATATACCTTGTGGACTCTCTCTGTTAAACAACAGGGTTTTTAAGAATCTAAGGGAAATACCCCATAGCAGCCTCATGAAGGGCTCCGGATAGAGAAAGGCTATCTCAAAGAGATTTGTGGATGTTAATTTTTTCTGAACAGAGGTAACAAAAAAATACTTCATAGAAACCCCACAGGGTTTTAAAGACATTATACTGGTGGAGATATCACTAACTAGAGCTAAAGGAAACAGAGGTAGTAAAAAATGAAAGAGGTATTTGACACTTGTACTTCCAAAGGCAGGAAATAGGATGAGAAAAACACCCCTTTCAAATCCAGGCTAGTTTTCAAGGCAGAGGCAGATGGTCTAGAGCCTGGAACTAAGATCCCAGAGGCTAGAGCCAACAGACACAGAAACAGAGACAGAAAAATGTGTGTTTGTGTTGGGAAAGCCTCTACCTGATGGACTAGGCAAGATCCCTCTCAAGTGAAGACCGAGAACTGTGGAAGGAAGATGTTTCCTGCTTTAGAGGATTCAGCATGCTTTAGGCCCCTTCATGAGCCTCAAAGACTGAAGGGGGTGGGCTCATAGAGAATAGTCTCACTTTCCAGGGGTAGACTTACATTAACCAAACCCATTCAACTGATTCATAAAACCAGAGCTCAGACTTTACAATAAATCACTGGGATTCGAATACTCAAAGACAGTAATGGTCAGAAAATTCTCTCACTGTTGGCAGAGCCCTTCTCCCAATAATTTAGGACATAACTTAAAGTCTCCTTAGTAAGCTGATATCAGAAAAAGAAATGTGCGTGTTTAGATGGAATTTATTATATGGGCTGAATGTACAGTGGTCTCAGGCCTCGTCTCATCCTTGGGTTTCATAATAGGGGTGGTTTTGCACTGTGCATTAGGCTATAGTTCCTTGTCAGCAGTCCGGTTTTGGCAAAGCTTGCCAAAAGGATTAGGGAGTGGAAAATACAAGGCTAAATCTTCCTTTGCTCTGCGCCGTGCTTGAGTGGAAGCTGACCGTGTTCACCCTGCAACTCTCATTCGCCGTGCCTCCGTGGCGCCTTCCACTCCTCTACTGTTTAAGACATTCTTCTTTAGACCTGCTAATAAAGTCAATCGGGCTACCCTGAAGGGTGTAATATCTGGGGATCATTCTGTATTCTCGAAGTGTATTTGCAGTATTGTTTTTCTTTACATTTTGTGTGCTTCCCAAATACTTCAAAAATCTTCGTTCTCTCTCTACCCATGGAGTTATCCTACACTAGGGGATGATACATTTATCTATGATTCATTGCGTCTATGAAGTATTCTGCACTTTTTAAATATTAATTCAGATGTGATGTCCCTACACACTGAAACTTTTTCCTAGCAGCTGGCATTCTGTAATTTTTCTGACAAGCCTGTGCTCCAACTTGCTCCTTATTTCTTCTTTAATCAAGTCAGCCATTGGTCTAATTATGATAATGGCGTGTCTTACTTTTTGAAATTGTCTGATTTCATTGGGATTTTGTCATATCTAGAGTGAAGTTTTATTGTTCCAAACTCCTTTGTTTAGAAGCATTAGAAATTCACTTTCAAGTAGATATGAAAAAAAGAAGTTTATTGTTGCTTTGTAACTGAAGGCTTGATCCTAGCCTTCAGATTCTGTCACTGCAATGCCGGATGTTTTTCTGTTATTTCATTGATCTCATCTGCTGATACTACAGATGACTTCATTCATGTAGCCTTGGAAGATGATTCTAAAGAATCTCAAGATACATAAATTTTATGACCTCATATTTTAGAAGGAGAACAAAGTTATCTCTCTCAGTATGCATGCATGATCAAAGTTTGTAACTTGGTCTTATTTTTGAGCTTATTTATTTATTTCTAGTAGAATCGCAATGCTTTGATTGGCCTGCGTAGGCCGCTCATGGATATTGGAAGTCAAACTATGAGAGCTACACCAGAAGCCATGTAATGAGAAGGAGTGACTTCCCAAAGGCAGATTGAGGGATTTTTTCCAGACAGATGACAAACAATACTCTGAGAATGATATTAACAGATAGCACATATTTACATAAATAGGCTATATCCCATAATGACTGCAAAGGTACTTGTGATTTCAGCCTTTGCCCTCTGTGGGATATGTAGAAAGTCATTGTGAAATTATCTGAAAACATAATATGTGACCAAAATAATGTCCATTAAAGGGATTGGTCAATTATGGCCCATGCACCAAATCTGGCTATCTGTCTGCTTTTGTAAATAAAGTTGTATTAGAACACAACCATACCCAGTCCTTTACCGTCTATGGCTGCTTTCTCTCTACAACAACAGGATTGAGTCGTTGTGACAGAGACCAGTTGGCCTACAAAGCTGGAGATATTTACCATCTGGTTCTATACAGAAAAAATTTGATGACTGAGTTTTTATCAGAAATATTTTCCTGGTCAACTGAGTAATCTCTCACTAGTAAATAGGACTAGGAAGAGATAGATAATTGGTCTGATCAACTGATAAACTAGATTTGTCTGGATAAACGGAGATTATTTTATTGAGGTATATATTCCTATTTTCTCTGTCTCTCATCTCAGAGATGAAATCCATTCTGAGACGTTTCCAGAAGTAGAGGTCAATGGTTGAAAGGATGGAGAAGTGGGTTGGGAGTATGGATTTTCCGAATAGTGACATTTTCAGGGGATATAAAGATATGCCCATGGGGTTTCATAGGATGTCTCAGTAACATCGTCTGGGGGTGAGTCAAAACCGTAATTGCATCTGGAATTTGTCAGTTCATTAAATCTCACTTTACCAGTAAATTTCGTGTCTTAGCCAGCCTGGGCTACCATAACAAAATACCATAGACAGGGCCATTTAAATAATAAAAATTTATTTATTATGATTATGGAGGCTAGAAGTCCAAGACCAAGGTACCAGAAAGAGAGGTTTTATTCTTTTTTTTTTAATTTTATAATAGTTTATTTTCAAATTGGTTTACATATAACACCCAGTGTTCATCCCAACATGTGCCCTTTTTAATGCCCGTCACCCCCTCTCCCCCCTCCCTCACCCCCCTCACCCTCAGTTTGTTCTTAGTCTTTGAGAGTCTCTTATGTTTTATCTCCCTCCCTCTCTGTGTCTTTTTTTTCTTTCCCCTCTTCCCCTCCCCCTGGTTTTTGCTTAGTCTCACAAAGTCCACCTATTCATGGAAACATATGGTATTTGTCTTTTTCTGACGACTATTTCACTTAACATAATACCCTCCAGTTCCATCCATGTTGCTACACATGGCCAGATTTCATTTTTTCTCATTGCCACGTAGTAGTCCATTGTATATATGTGCCACAACTTCTTTATCCATTCGTCAGTTGATGGGCACTTGGAGAGAGGTTTTATTCTGAGGCCTCTTTCCCTGGCTTGTAGGCAACCACCATCATGCCTGGTGACCATGTGACCTGTTATTTGTGTGCACAGAGACAGAGAGAGATGGAGAGAGAGGGGGGAGCAAGTAAGCAAGAACTCTGGTGTTTTTTCTTATGAGGCACTAATTCCATCATGAAGACCTCCCCTTCACGAACTTATTTAACCCTAATTATCTCCCAAAGGTCCCACCTCCAAATACCATCATGTCGGGGCTTAAGTCTTCAACACACGAATTACGTGAGGGGAACATAAACGTTCAGTCTGTAACATTTCCAGTGTCAAAATTTTGCATGTGCATGTATGTGACTAAGCGATCCACTGCCAAATAGAGAAGAAATCATTTTAATCAGTTAATAAATATTAAATGAACTCTTATTAGATTTTCTACCTTTAGTCCTTCTAAACTAGTATAGTATACATTTCTTGATCTCAAAGGTCCACAGTAAAACTCATCATTTTCCAACCAAATTTAGTGTACTCAGAGGATGATATAGTCATTTTGTAATAAAAACTAGGAACTAGAAGTCATCCTTCATACCTCCTTCTTTTTCATTTCTGCCAAGTTATGTCAGTTTTATATCCAAAATACATCTTAAACCCAACCACGTTTCATTAAATTCATTGCCAGCACCCTAGTCAAGGAACCCAGGCAACCATCTCCTGCCTATGTTATTTACACTATAGCCCCCGACTACTTTCTCTTCTCACTTTCTCGTGATTTCCATTTGTTTATCTGTCCTGCAGACAGAGTAAGTTTTCAAAACTTGTCAAACATATCTGATTATGTCTTTCAACTGCTGAAAACATTACTTTGCCCGTCAATTGTTCTTCGGTGCTGAGCATGGCCTCCCCTGACCCTGCGTGCCTCAACTTACCCTGACAGCTTCTTCTTGTCCTTCTCTTCAGTCATACTGACCATCATTTTTTTCCTTAAAACTCCCCTACTTTCCTCTGTTACTTACTGTCATAGTTCACTCAGGCTGCTATAACAAAATGCTGTGAATGTAGCTTATAAATGACTGAAATTTCTCTCTCACAGTTCTGGAGAATGGGCAGTTGCAGTCAAGGTTCTGGCAGATTGAGTGTCTGGTGAAGGCCGGCTTCTTCACTGACAGCATCTTCTCAGTGTAACCTCAGGTATGGAAGAAGTGAGGGAAATCTCTGGAACTTTGTTCATAAAGACACTCTCTTGTTCACGAGGGCTCCACCCTTATGACCCCATCTCAAAGTGTCATCACACTGGGGATGACATTTTCAACATGTGAATTATAGGGTGACACAAATACTAAATGTGTAGCACCCACCTCCTTCTACTTACATTGGGGATTATTTCCCAAGTTCACTCCCAGATCAAGGTCTTTGCCTATGCAGTTCTGTCCACTTGGAATATCCAGATCTTCCCATGGTGGACTTGGTCTTGACAGTCCAACCTTGGTCCAAATATCATTTTCTAGAAGAGGCCTTCCCCAGCTAGATATGGTTCATTCTCCTGGTAGCACATCTCTTTGTGTGTGCGTGCACGTGTGCGGATGTGCGTGTGCGTGTGTGTGTGTGTTTGCTTATTTGTTTTCTTATTTCTTATATATCTTCCCCACTAGAAACAGCAACATGGCAATGTATCCTTGACATAATACAAGCCTGAGTAAATGAATGAAAACATTTAAATCAAATATGAAATAGTATTGTACCCCCTACTTTCCTTTTAAAATTCATACTTATGGAAGCCAGTGACTTCCATAAGTGACTAATTAATATATATTCTGAAACAAATAGCTTGAGTTCAAATCTCAGCTCTGCCACTTACTAGCTGTATAATCCTAGATTCACCCCCTGAACCTTGATTTCTTCATATTAAAAATAATGGGTATATGGGGCGCCAGCATGGCTCAATTGGTTAAGCATCTGACCCTTGATTTTGGGTCGGGTCATGGTCTCACAATTCATGACTTTGAGCCCCAAGTCAGGCTCTGCACTGACAACATGGAGCCTGCTTGGGATCCCCTATCCCTCTCTCTGCCCCTCCCCTGCTCACGTGCTTGTGCGCATGCATGCTCGCTCTCTCTCTCAAGATAAATAAACTTAAAAAATATAATATGTATAATAATAATATCTTCCTTGTACGGTTGTTATGAGAGTCACATCAGTTATTACAAGTAATGAACTGGGACTGCTTCCCGGCACATGGCCATCTCTGAGTATTTATCATTAGTAAGAACATATATTAAATTAAGATACATTAATTAATAATATTAATATTACTAAGACTATATATGAAAATGAATCTACCAGAAGCTTACTGACAAAATGGCTGAGCACCGATTGTTTTATATTTAAACAAACTGGAAATGAAAAACCAGAAAGAATCCTCTTTAAATTTTTGCAAAATAAGATACAGAGAAGGACATAAATACTAACTAAAATGTCAAGACCTCACATTGGGCAAGTCACATCACACTCCCAACGTCCCAGTGAGAAAATATTATCACTGGTGTAGGGATGGGAAGATGGAGGGGCCCGAAAGTTCGCTGGCTTGCCCAAGGCCCTTGGCTCCTGAGTGGTAGAGTCAAACCTGAGCACAGGTACCTGGACTCCAAATTCAAATTGTTTTCAATATGCTGTCTTACATCTTCTATTGTAACGTTCAGTATGCAACCTATGCACATGTTCGGGGCATCAACAAAGCAGAAATCCCCTTCAAATAAGAAAAATATTTGGAAATAGATATTTTTTAAAGGTCTTCAGTTTTGTATTTTGTTAAACACCCTATACTTGTTTCATAGTTTGTCTGTTTTCATTTTGATTGATACGTGTGTGGGTGGCACTGTAGAGATTTTCAGTCCTTACACTCTCTAAAGATCTTACAGATCTAAACATGTGACCTTGCATATACCAACACACTGGCTCGCCGAAGTAAATTCTTGGGACTTACATATCAATGATAACTGTTACCACAAGTTCTCTTGGACTTGAATGTATCTCTGAAAGATAGGACCACACATGGAACAAAAATAATGATTTAGTCTTTATCTCAACCGATTTCCTGGCTTTGGTGCTGCTGACGGCAGTAGGAGGGGGAGGGGTGGGAGTGAGTGATGAGGCGTTGATACTAACAACATTTGACTTACATGGCCCTGCACCACTACACGGAGAACGGTCAATTTTTCTAACCTCTCATTCTGGCAGGCACACACCATCAGATAATAACTCAGAATTCTTTCTCATTGAGGCCAATTCTGAACTGGTGGTCTGGAGAGAAATTCTGTATTGAATTACCAACTAGTTCCAACAGAATCATTTCCAATAGTAATTAGGGCTGATGGAATGCCCATTCCTTAAAAACAGTACCAAATTCCAGATTTTTCCAAAAAGAAAAATTAGAGTCCAGCTTCTTGCCTGTGTTCCTCTTTTTCAGAGTATAGAGAGATATGTTTGCAAGAAAGTAGAGCCTGCCCACAAGTACATCAAGACCTCCCCATGTTCCCCTCCCTTCTGCTACCATAAGCCTCCCATAACCGTGAGGATAATCATGGAGAGAACTGAGACATCCAGAGGTTGACTACTCTTGATAAAAGTGTCTCTCTACCTCAATATAGAATAATACGGCATCTTGGCTTTTGTGGTTCAATGGTGGCCACATATATCAAAGTTTGGTGAATCTGAAGTGAAATCTTTTCAATAAAGAGTTGTCTCAATTGATAGAGTAAAAAGACGATGTTTTCTCCTGGACTAAGACAGTTGGCACTCTTCTCATCAAAGGAAGAGACAGTGTTCTATTTAGGACAAGGATGAGGTAATGGCAGTTGTTTGTGATGGGAGGCCCCACTTCTAATTAATAGCGTATGACTGGGAAATGCTGTGAGATGTTGGCTTGGTTTGGTGATGGCTTAATAACCTTTGATGGGGACTTAGAAACCTATATTCTTCCTCTGAGTTTATCATTTTTTTTACCTCAGAATGCTTAACGGTAGCGACTGGATATACCTTATAGCAATAAGGACCAGATGGGGCTTGGTAAAGCAAGCTGAAAACACATGTGTTTGAGAAGCCGGTACTAAGATTATAAGCCATTTCTGTTGGCTTGAACGAGAGAACCACAATTATCATGTTTTTGAGCCAATTCTCACATTAAGTAATTTCTTGAAGAAATTGGATCCTTGCTATCTCTCTCTCTCTCTCTTTTTTTTTTACCAGATAGGTTCCAAATGAACATCCTGTCCCAGATCTTTAAAAGTCAGAACTGCTGTTACATAGCTCATTTGAATAAGTCTCTCTAAGGTTCAAATTTTCTCATTCCAGAAGTAAAAAAAACAAAAAACCCGACTTGAGTTAATAGTTTCTGTCACCCAACATTGGCATTTTCTTCTCTTCTTTTGTGCTCTGTTGGCCCTGTTTAAGACAAAAGTGCTGAGGATTAATTGCAATTATCGTATTCAAGGCAGAATTGCCACTTTCAGAAGAACCAATAAGCATAATTACTTGCAAATGCATGTACAAGCATGATACCACTGGGAGAGGGGATGAAAACTTGAAATCTTGCTAGATTTTACAAATCAAAAGTTTACCCCTAATCTTTCTGACCCCTGGAGCCATCCGTAGACCACTTGCCACTGAATGCAACTCTGGTATTAAAATGGGGAGGGACTGCCAATGCATCTAAGCTGTCTAACAAAGAACAAAGAAGAGTCAAGAAGCAATTTGGTAACATGGACTTTGGTGTTGCACGCTTAGGCTTGAGTTTGCATTCTAGGCTGGATGTTTTCACCGCGGTGTGATTTTGAAGATTTGCTTACCTTCTCTGATTCTCACTTCCCTCTGAGAAGAAAGCAGGATGACAGAGGGCTCAAGGGGACCTGCCGGCCTGCCTTCAAAGCTTGGCTCTGCTGCTTACTGTGGCCAACTGCGGCACCTGGGGTAAATTCTTTCATTGAGACTTTCTGGCCCTCCCGTTACTCATCTATGTCACGGAGATAAAAATAAGGCTTACCCTTAGGATCTTTGTGAGGATTATGTTCGCTGACCAAACTCCATTTATAAATGCTTCACACAGCACCTGGCACTTAGTAAATGAGTCAGGCATGGAAGCCAATGGAAGTAGCCACTCAGCCTACCAGACTCTGGCTTATCAAAAGAAAGAGAATCAGGGGCGCCTGGGTGGCTCAGTCGGTTAAGCGGCTGACTTCAGCTCAGGTCATGATCTCATGGTCTGTGGGTTCGAGCCCCGCATCGGGCTCTGTGCTGATGGCTCAGAACCTGAAGCCTGCTTCGGATTCTGTGTCTCCCTCTCTCTCTGCTCTTCCCCTGCTCATGCACTGTCTCTTTGTCTGTCAAAAATAAATAAACGTTAAAAAAAATTAAAAAAAAAAGAAAGAGAATCAAGTGACAATCCGTTTATGTCTTTGAAATCTTTCTTTTGATTGGCCATAATACGTGAGGTTTTAGGCATCCTGGAGGTCAGATTTTATAAAAGCCATCATTCCAGTTAGCTGGTCTAAGAGGCTGGGTAATGAGTAAGAGCTCTGAATGGCAACTCGCCTGAGGATTTCACACTTTATTTTCTTAGGTAACCTCTAAGGTTCTGGGAAGGGAAGTGACATCTTCCATAAACACTTGAATAGGGATCCCATCTTGCAACAGATTAATTGGGTCATTCATTAATAATACACGGTAATTGACATGAATTGAGTAAAGATGTTTTCAATTCTGGGCTGAATTGTTTTCCCTCTGCTTCTTAATCTTTACAACAACCCCTGGAGATTACCTCCCTCCTTTTTCAGGGATGAAGGGCAAATTCCTTAACCCAGTCTACATTGCCTGCCTGGCTTGACTTCTGCAGGCTTCAGTGAAGTGACTCTCCCATCTCCCACAATGCTTTTTTTCATTCATTCCTCCCTCCATCCATCAGCCCTTCATTCATTCATTCCACAAATATTCACCAGGCACTTGGGGGTGCTCTGGAAGTAAGTACAGTGAGGCCATGTCCCTTGGGAGCTTGTGTTCTAGAGGAGAAAACAGGCAGCCACAGTAAGTGGAAGTCATAGAGAAAAATAATTCAGAATATGGGAAACGGGGGTGGGGTGGGGAGGGTGCTATTTTAGACAGGTCAGGTGAGATTTGAACAGATTTTAAAAAACACGAGGAAGAAGTGTGAGGCTTTCTGGGTGATGGACACTAGATGCTGTGGGAAAAAAGCCCGATGGGCCTGAGTCAAGGGCATGTTGAGGACTGGGTAAGTGACAGGGGTATCATTCCCCCCACCCCCTTCACAGTCTAGGAAACAGAATTCGAGAGACAATCTGACTCAGCTGAGGTCACACAGTTGGAAATGGAGAGCCACCCACCTCAGGGTCCCCCGCCTTTGGGCTGCTCTGTGACTCAATGTAGTTTCCCTTCCTTGACATTTAGGGCTCTCCCTGCACCGGGAGACGGGACAGGACAGGTCTTTCTTCAGCTCTTCACCCCAATTAATGAGCAAATCACATTTACTTCAATATCTTGGAGCCTCTTCTTTTATATTGCTTTGTAGGATTCCTTCGCTATTTCTTCTGCAGTTTTACGATTTTAAAGAGGTTTTTCCAAATTAAGTTGTTGCCGAGGATGCACGTTAAATATTGACACCTCGTTATGGCTTTTTTCGTCTTCTTTCCCAGCGCGAGGGGGACGCGTTCACTCAAGCAGAGAGTTCTCCTTCTCCCCTTCGCTACCTCACTTGGTAGGAACAGTGACTCATGTGAGGCTGATTCTCATGTCCCTTCTGTGGATAAATATAAAATGTACTGACTTTTTGTGTTATGATATCCAGAACAA
Source organism: Paguma larvata (assembly GCA_030068075.1). Lineage (NCBI taxonomy): Eukaryota > Metazoa > Chordata > Mammalia > Carnivora > Viverridae > Paguma > Paguma larvata. Next base: position 10,074,095 of record CM057825.1, read on the forward strand.
AAGATAGATAGGTTTTTTTTTTCCCTTTGTTCCTTTCACAGGTATTTAAGTTAATCTACCCACACTATTGCTATACTAAAAATGTCACACAAAATCAATCCAATCCACACACTGTGTATACATTTTCCATAAAATTGCAGCCTTCGCTCTGCTGAAATGAGGAAGTCAATTTGGGCTTTTTCTCATTTGACAATAGCATGGATGGAGCGTGCACAAGTATCATTAGATTGTTCCTTCGTTACAAAAATGCAAATCCAAAAAACATAGGGGAACAGGGAAGGATATGTTAAAAGGAGAGAGATTCATTAAGAGTACAGTTACCTCATTTTAATAATTTTATTTATTTTTATTTTGAGAGAGAGAGAGAAAACAGGCAGGGGAGGGACAGAGCGGGGCGGTGGGGGGGTGAGAATCCAAAGAAGGTTCTATGCTGCCAGCATGGAGCCCGATGATGTGAGGCTCGACCCCATGAACCCTGAGGTCATGACCTAAGCCGAAATCAAGAGTCCAGAGCCTAGCAGACCTAGCCACTTAGGCGCCCCTTTAACAATTTAAAAAGCAGACAAAACAGTCTTGGAAATGATTAGAAGACAAAGCGGTGTGTTAATACCCACCGGAGTTTTTCTTTCCATTTTCTTATAAATGGCTCCCTAATGAATCAACTGAGCAGATCAATAAACCTAGTCAGAACTGTTTCTTCTGTAATCCCTGAAAGAGCAGTTGAAGATTTACAAATAATATTCATTTTGACAGAAATATGGACATTACGAATTTTACAAAACAGACTCAACCTACCGTGCTGAGGTGTAGCAGCTCCACCAGTGCAAGATTTTGAGTTATAATAATCTTTCTCTTGTCAACAGTCTTGTTTTATTTATTCCGCACCACCTGGCGCAAGCCATGTGTCCAAATCCTATACTAGCATGAAAAGCTCTTCTATTTTCTTATATCATAAAATATCACCCCCAGTCCCGCCGGATCTGTGGCTTGTAACAGTCTCTGCAAAGGCTGCAAACGGTTCGGATTTTAAAACTGTTCTTTATGTGAGATTCTACTGAAAATCCAAAGATTCTTGCCAGAAAGAAGTAGTCTGAAATGTAGCAGACACACGCACTTCGAGCAAAGCATTTCAATCTTGTTTTAAGAGTATTTACACATTCCAGAGGTAATTAAATGATAAATGTATGTAAAGTCTTTAGTAATATATATTGATTTTTGGGGGGAGCAGATCCTTAAAGTAATAGAGAAGATGGTGGTTTATTATTATTTTTTTTACATAGCATTTAGAGTCCCTGATGCAGGGAGGCAGGAACGATGTGTTTAAAATGGCTCCGACTTGACTAGATCTAATTAGGTATTGATTCGGAATTGCCCGTCAAGCAGATAGCGTGAGGAGCTAGAGAAATATAATGGGTGAGGGCCTACGCTTTTTTGGCTTCCCCGCAGTGAGTTCTTGAGTTACAACAAGAAATTAGTGAATAGGCATTTCTTAAAGAAACTGGGCTGCAGGGATATGGTGAATGTCAGCTCATACAATAAAATGGTTTAAATTCATAAGTCATCGAAGGATAATAGATTTCAACACATTCCCAATTATTTGCTTCTAGATATAACCAGAAATCAAATCCAGATGACTATTGTTCTAAAGGAATGCTTTTGGACAGATAGACTTATTAACGATTAGAGTATCGATTATTTATATCTTAAATATTTGGAGGCAGTGTGCTTTACTCATACGGTTTGCGTATTAAAGTTACTTAGGTTAGTTATTCTTGATTGATAGGGAATAAGAAACACCAGGTGAAGCACTATTTATTGAATTCTCTAATTCTTTGTAGCCCAGATAAATGAGCTTTTTACTATACCGAAAATGATTTTAAGCCATTATTTTACTTTATGTGATCGCTCCTCTTTATTGCTGAAGACAATATCATCCTCACAGTAAAAATGAAAGAAAACCATTTTAAGAGAAAAACTATGAACCCAGCATTCTAGATTCTGCCTGTGTGGCTATCAACAATGTCGTTTAAAATGACTTACGCAAGGATACGGCGCAGACTGGGACAAAAGAATGTGACAACGTTTTTCTAGCCTTGCTCTAAATCTGCATCTTATTTGAAGAGGGAATAAAACCCAAAGGAGGCTCAAATTTTGCTCCAAAAATATGCTGCCTTTTTGCACATGCGTTTCTGAAGAATGTCTTATTTCATAAAGAAAACCCAGTATCGGAGACGTACTTCCTGTATGGTAAGCTGTATTTCAAATGGCACCCTGGATACTTCATCAGGGAATGGGCCTCGGACCCTGAGCTGCAGATTCCCTAGAAATAGTGGGAAAAATAAAGTACTTGCAGTGCCTGCTTACAGAGAAATTCTGAAGGGAAATGAGACAGTCTGTGGATGTGTTTTTAATTTCCTGGAGGAAAAGAATGTTCATCTGAAATCGATTTTATGGACGCTTTTCAAAAGCTGGTGGATCCAATACATTCTATTTGACCTGCGGAATTGGCATCAGGCCTACCCACACTTACCTGGGTCATCCTTCTTTTTTGACTTTTAGCCACACCAGGCTAAGCAGACATAAACACCAGCCTACAGAAATCTAACCGAGGTTTCCGGGGAACCAAGTAAAAAGGAATCATAGAACCAATGCCTTTACGTTTTCTACTAGATTTTTGCCGAGTCCATCCAACTTCTCTCAAGGCAATAGCGTCAGAGTGGAAGAGTAAAAGTGAATGGTCTATGAATCTAGGTCAAAAAAATAACAGAGCAAAACTATGGAAAAAGGAAAAAAAGTATAACATAAATAGTAAATAAATAAAATAAGAAGAGAAGCAAAAATTAATGAAATAGAAATGAAGAAACAATAAAAAGGGCCAACAAAGCTCAAAGCAAGTGCATTACATGTGTGGGTAAAATACACAAATATCTGAAGATTGATCTAGGGAAAAGAAAGGGAGAATATTAGGAGGAGAAGGGGTATTTTAAGAGGTAATGGAGAAACATTTTAATATTATGAGTGTATACTAAAGCACTCTATGCCAACACATCAGGAATTTGGGAGGAATCAATAATTTTCCTTAAAAAATCAAAACCTATAGGGGCGCCTGGGTGGCTCAGTCAATTAAGTGTTCGACTTGATTTTGGCTGAGGTCACGATCTCATGGTTTGTGAGTGTGGGTCCTGCAATGGGCATTCTGTGCTTGAGATTCTCTCTCCCCCAAAATAAATAAATACATGAACTTAAAAAAATCAAAACCTGTATTACCACAAGTGATTTAGGAGAACATAAAAATCTAATAGTCACATACACCCTTTAAAAATCCAATTAGTAGTCAAAGCAGCACCTACCCCTCCTTCTGCAACACACACACACACACACACACACACACACACACACATGCACAAACACACACATAAACCAGCATAATAAACAAAAGGAACACAAGCCCCGGACAATAAACCAAGTTACAGCAGATGTTCCAGGAATAAGCAATTCCAGTTTCATACAAACTCTTGCAAAAAATAAAGCAAGCAGGGGATTTTTCCATCTCGTTTTATGATGTTATCGTGACTTCAAGCATTGACACCATGAAAAGAAAAATCATAGTGCAAGGTCACTATCGAAAATAGATTCAAATGTCAAAATAGAATTTGACCAACCTGAATCCTGAGTGATATAAAATAAATAAAACCAGTCAGGATCAGGTAGGGTGTGCCCTGGGATGCATGAATGGTTCAACATTAGGAAACCTACAAATGTAGCTCATTACACGCTAAGATGCCTTTGGCTTTGAGTAACAGAGGAGTCAACCAAAACAGGAGTATGTATTTTTCTGCAGAACAAGAAGCCCAGAGGTTGGCTGGTTTTAGGCTTAATTCCAGAGCACCATTATGTTAGCAAGGAACCAGATTCCACTCACCTCTTCTCTCTGCAATTTTCAGTGAGTGGGTGATTTCCTGCCTAGTTGCAAGATGGCAGTAAAAATATTTAAAATATTAAAAAAGAGATAGTTTCCTGCCATGTCCTTCCTCAGTCTGCCAAGCAGGATACAGTTTTATGTCATTGGCCAGGGTCATGTCACTCCTTCACATTTAAACCAACCGCCGAGAGAGATAATAGAATTACTGTAGTTTGTTTAGCCTGATCAAAATTCCACTTAGGAGCTGGGAACTAGCCAGCCCACAAACTACATAAGCTCCTTATACCTGAACGAAATCAATTTTCTCTTACTAAGGTAGACCTGGAATAATGGCTTGGGGTAAAGACTGCAGTGTTGACACAAAGAAGGGAAAATGTGAAATCAATTCAACAGAGTAAAAACAATGGGTGAAATTCAACATTCAGCTCTGAGTAAAAAGCAAAAACAATAAAAACCACTTTAAAAAATGAGACAGGGGTAGGGAATTAACATAACAAAGCCAATCCTTCAAAAACCTTAAATATCTTAAAAAGTATTCCTTTATATTTAGGAACTAATCAAAGACATCAACTGGTTCTTCGCATTTGTATTCAATATTTTAATGGATATCCTCATCAGATACCTGAAATGAAATGGAAAAAAAACTTGAAACAAAATGTAAGGATGGGCTAGAAAGAGACAAAAATGTGGGTTGTAGGTTTTTTTTTTTTTTTTTTTGCCATATTGTGATTATCTTTGTGGAAAATATTAGAAACTCTATTGGAAGATTAATATAATACATAAAATCTGGATTAAAGGGTTTCTGTATACAAGATCAATACACATATAGAGAACACCAATATACCCTTTAGTTACACAGCTAATTTAAAAATGTAACAAAAGTACAAAAAGATCTAATTTATAATAGCCACAAAAGCAGTGAGGTCTCTAGTAGCAAAACCTTAGACATCTTCATGGAGAAAACTATAGAACTTTGATTGTTGAAATTAAGAGTCCTATGTTTCAATTTTTATTATATAGAATTATATAGAAATAAATATACTAATTTTATAAGATTGTCTTAAGAATTAAATTATTTAACACTATTCCTTGCATAACTCAAAAGAGAAGTTTTTAAAATAGATTTTTATAGAAATATTTTGCTATTTTTAAGAACTTATAAAATAGCTCCAAGGAGCCATGGAACTCTTTGGAGCAGTTTGAAAACCACAAGAGAGCATTTATATTTTTCAGCTAATCGAAACCAAATCCAACACCCCCTTTCTGACCTAAACCAACATCGGACTTTTCCCTTGGCTATGAATTCTCTTAACACTCATGTGCACAGTGTGCCCTGTTACCACTTGTCAACTTATGTTTTTCATCTTTTTAGCTGTATATTTATAGGAATGTGTTATCCTCCTAAAAAGAGAACACATTCTCCAAGTTACGGATAATCCTTTCTCTTTCTTTTCTACCCTGCGAAACATCTGGTATTCATTCATTTATTGCACAAATATTTTTAAGTGACTACTTTGTGTCAGGCACTAATCCAGGTCATGGGATAAATCAATAAGCAAAGTCTGCAATATCTCCCACCCTCGAGGAGATTACACTGTATCAAGGGAAGCAAATATTGAACAATAAACCTAAGAAATTAGGTAGCTATCATGGCACAGATTTCTACCTGTTCACTGGTATTCTCTTTCCTCTTTCTTTCCTGGGCACACAGCTAGCTTATATTTCCCAGGTGCCTTGGCAATTAGGTGCTCATATGACTAAGTTCTCATCAACATGACAGGCAGTGACGTGTGCCATTTCCTGGCCACATCTTCTATGAACCTCTATATCCTTCTGTCATGTCTTCCACTGACGATACCATCACAGGTCTCTAGGGGATAATGGAGTCACAGATTGGAGTCACTAAATCACAAAATTAAGGAAGAAACAGAAGCAGAAGCAGAAGTAGAAGTAGAAGTAGAGGCAGAGACAGATGCAGAAGCAGATGCAACAGCAGCAACAGGAGCAGCAGTAGAAGAAGAAGAAGAAGAAGAAGAAGAAGAAGAAGAAGAAGAAGAAGAAGAAGAAGAAGAACTTTTCTTTAAGAATACTGCTTTGGATTGTTTTATGTGTAACAAATAAAATTTATTGTGCTTGGCTCTTAGATGTGTTTGGCTTTATTTGTACTATAGTCCAGCATGTCGTGAGTAAAATAATATATAGTATGTTTGAAAGTATTAGTTGCAAGGAGAAAAATAAACAAGTAAACAAACTAAAAAAAATAGAGCAGAGTAAGTGGGTGTGGGATGCCAAGGTGCAGGGTGGTTGTGATTTTAATTAGAGTGCTTAGGGTAGGCCTCGATGAGAATATGACATGTCACGACATCTTGAAAGAAGTGAAGGTGTCATCAGGGAAGAACATGCCAGCAGTTCCAGTATAATGTCTGTAAAGCAGGAGAGGGTGCCTGGTATCTTCAAGTCTTACCTGGGAGACCACTAGCGGTAGAGTTTTTATTCTAAGTATAATCAGAGTTAATATTGGGATTTGAAGCAGAGTAAGCTGTTTACTTTAAAATGATCTTTCCAGCTACTTTGATGAGAAGAGCTGTAGGGTAGTGTAGGAAGACTAGTTAGGAGACCATCACAACAAATTAGATGAGAGTTCACAGTGATTTGGTCTAGATGAGTGGTAGAGATAGTGATAAATGACAATATTTTGCATATGTTTTGCGGTCAGGGCCAAAAGTATTTGCTTATGAATTGAACTCAGGGTATAGGCAAAGAGAAGAGTCAAGGAAGACTTCAAGTTTTTTTTTCCTCAACAACAGAAAGATGTCAAATCACCATCATATTGAGATGGGGGAGTCAAAAGTGGGTGGGGAGGAATTCCGTTATGAAAGTGTTAGATCCACGGTGCCTATTAGTTTTATTAGAGCTGAACTATATGAAGTTGCTGAGATTCCATCCTGTATAACTGTAAAAATAGGATTTTGTTCTTTCAACCTGATACAAGTCTGGAGCTTAGGAGAAAGATCTGGAAATCATCAGCATAAAGGCAGTGTCTCAAGCGACGTAACCAGATCAGATCAAACCACTGTATCGGCGAGGGTGCAATCAGGAACCAGAAATCACATCGATTGTCTTAACTGGAGGATGTAATAGAAAGAGATGTTAAGCAGGTATTGGAGACAGACGTGGAAAGGCAGCGAGAAGACCCTACTTTCACAAGCACCTACCATTCTTTGGCTGGGGATAAAAGGGAAGAATTGGGGATTAGTAAAGTGTAAAGGTATAGAAGACAGGCTATGGGACTCAGACCTCTGAGGAGGTGGCGTCATTTGCCGGGTGTTTCAGAGGACTGAGGACTGACCAACATGCAGTGGGGGGGCCTTACAAACTAGGACAACCTGCTACTGCTGGAATCAGCCGTCTCTTTCAGGGTGAAAACCCACTGCCATTCAAATTCCTTCTCCCTTTCTGGTCTTCTGATTTACCTCATGTGTCCTCTGTCGGCAGAACCTAAGTGACGCCATCTGCAAAAGTGGACTGTGGTTTGCAGAATCACAAAGCAGAGTGTAAAAGAGTAGCTTGAAGATGAGATTCAGGAATTAAGTAACCACCAAAAAGAGTGAGTGCAGAGAATACAAGCCCTGGAAGACTCCATGTGAGAGTTCAGGAAGGATTGGGGCAAAGGAAACATAGAAGAAACAACCAGTGAGTGGGAAGAAAACTAACAAATGTGCATCCTTAATATCCCAGTAAATAAAGCGCTTTGAAGAGCTGTCTATCAACTGTGTAAAATGTAGAAGACCAAGTAGGCTCTGAACTAAGAATCAGTTGTTGATTTAGCAATGTAAAATCATTGGTGACCTTGACCAGAAAGGTTTTGTGTAGTTGTGGAGACAAAAGCCTTTGGGGTCCATTTAAGAGGGAACTGGTGTAGAGAAATTAGAGACTTAAGTATATATAACATAGAAGAGGGTTTTGCTGCAAAAACAGGCAGTCAATGGGCAGTAGCTCCAAAAAGAAGTTAGACTGAAAGACTTCTTTCTTACTGATGGGAAAATGGTAGCATGTTTGTGTATCAATGGAATGTTCCAGTAGAAAGGAAAACACAGATACCACAGAAAAGTGAGGGAATAGTTCCTGGAAAAATGCTCATGGCATGGCAAGGAGGGATGAAATCACTTGCATGAGTAGAGGGGTTTGAGTTAGGTAGGCTCATGGGTAGTTAGTTCTTATCTAGTAACACAAGGATGGCGAGTTCATGAGCACAGATGCTGAAAAGCGTCCACCGTGGTGGTGGAATCTGTCAACATTCTTTCCCAACTGCTTAAATGATTGTTCTAATTTTTCATGTCATCAACTGAGAGTGACGACGGCAGGGAACATATGTGACAGCGAAGAGAACGAGAGCCATTGGATGAAACTAATTCCTAGAGCCTCAGTTTCTTGATCTGAAAAGGGCAGTTAGATCATAATGCCTTGTGCAAAATGAGTGTCATTAAATCCCCTTGAGAAATGAAAAAAATCAAACAGATGTCCGATTTTGTTAATGGTGATGTCTCTATAAAACAAAATCAAAACACTTTCTTGCTAAAAAATAGCCATGGATTTATGTAACTTGGAATTTTCCTAAGAGTACAATAACATGAAAAATTATTTATCATTTTCCAACAGACATACATTTTAAATCAATCTATTATGCATGCATTCTCCACGAATGTTTGGGTCAAAAATTAAATCATTAAATTGAAAACTTCTTGAAGTCAGAGAAACCATTTTAAGGTCTCAGTATGAAATGACAGCACATCACATATAGTAGAAGTTCTGTAAATATTTTGGAATAAATTCATATAACAATGGTAATCTGTCAAATATTATTTATGAGAGAGAGAGACAGGGAAGGAGAAGGAGAGTATCAGATAAAACCACATTCTAGGTAATATTACCGACCCGTCTTTCTGATGAGATGAAATATGTCCTCATATCCCTGAAGTTATTTCCAAGTCTAGTAACAAAATGCCTGACAGCTAAATATATGAATACTCGTTCTCTTTGAGTTATCATTGGATTTAAATTACAGACACACAGGCAATCCTGAATAATTACTAGTGGGACGAATTAATACTTCACGTTTAATTTTCTCATTTAAAACTACCTCATGGAGAGGAGCGATTCTTTGTACAGCTTGATCTTAAATGAGATGCTGAAAGAAACGGAGCTGGGATTAATGAACAAGTAATAAATAGTCTCTGTTCAAGGACGAATCTGGCAAGATAGCATGACTGGTTTTATGTTTGGGCCATGTTAAAGCTGTCTTTTCTGTTAATTGAGAATTAGCTGTCTGTAAATTGCATGCTTGAGTTTGAGGCAAAAAGACATTTCGCGTTTGGTTTGTAATTCTTGCTATTTTTCTTGTTAGATGTCCCAGACCATGACTATATCAGATCATTCTTTGGAAGAAATAAGTTTTTCTTCTGGTAATTTGGAGGACTAGGATGAAGTCACTGAGAAATTATTTGTAAGTCATCTGACTTCTGGCATGATTTGGAAGAAAAATAACATCAAATATTTTTATTTATTAACAACTTTATTGAACTATAATTTATATACCATAAAATTCACCCATTTGAAGTGAACAATTCAATGAATTTTAGTAAATTTATAGACTTGTGCAATCATCATTCTAATCAATTTCAGACATATCTGTTATCCCTGAAACACCCCATTCCCATTTATAGTCAATCTCTAATTCTGCCCACAGCCCCAGGTAGCCATTAATGTACTCTGTTTTTGCCTTTTCTAGAGATTTCGTATAAATGGATCATATACTAAACAGACTTCTGTGTCAGGCTTCTTTCACCTAGCATAATGTTTTTTGAGGTCCATCCATTCTTTATGGGTCTTTAGAGGTCTTTAGGAGTCTTTCTACATATACTTAAGATTCTTTGGAGATTTATCCATATGGACTTCTTAGCACTTCTTTTATTGCAATGTACCAGTTTCCTATTGCAAATCACAGTCTTCCTCATTGGATTGTGAAGTCTTTGGGCAGGAACTCGACTTGATTCTTTGCAAACGATCCCAGTTTCATTTGCTATATAACTGGCATGCAATTAGTGCTTGTTGAGTTAATGAATGGATGGTAGAAAAGTTGACTTTTACCTTCTGCCATTCGCTCCTTGTTGTAGACTGTTTGCTTGGGAAGTAGATTTCAAGAAGAAATTTAGTGCACAGGGTGTTTATTAATTGGATGGGAGGAGGTGGGGGCGGGGGGGGAGTGGGCCCAGCGAGAGCTGAGTTATGATATATACCCTATGGTAATCTCAGCCAATTTCACAGAGAGCTCTGAGGCTAACATGACCTGTCAGACTTGTCCTATGTTGGGTTGAAAAGACCCAGCCTTTAAGACCCTTTTCTATTAGTCAGCCATTGGACCTGAGCCAGTGCAAAGGGTGTGGCCTGGTGCCCAGTGGCTTCCTGCAGCTGAGGGAATCCCTGAAGGAGCTGGCGGAATGTCCTTCCTTGTGGGAGACCTAGAATGTTAATCTCTGTGTTCGTTAAGTCTCTGCATTTTCTTTTTACCTAAACCTTGCTTCAGGTAATGTCATCATCACATTCTGCTATCAGTCTTCTAGATTTTTCTATTTCTGTTACAAAAACATCACTGTAATATATGTTAAATTCTGCTATACTGCTAAAATACTGTTTTTGTGTATAACTAATGCTTTTAAGTTGCATCGAGTACTTGTCAGAAATGTTCAATAATTTTAGTTCAAAATTAAAAGCAAACAAGGCTTTAGACGACAAACGGGTTTTCTAATAATTTTAGAAGTATCCTAAAATTATTCTGTTTCATCATTTTTTGCTCGATAGTTCTTCCCCTGTCAACATATGTGGGAAAAGTTGTTTTAGATTATTGAAACCCTTGGATGAATAATTTATCAAATTGTCAGCAGCTGTTTTTTCTAACAATAGAATTTAATGGATTAGCCTTCTTTCATTTTTCACTTAAAAATTTTTTTAAATTTGCCAAAAGTATGTTCATGAGCCTTTCCTACAACTTCTTCTGTAATATCAAATTTGGCAGTGATTTTTTGGTCTCTTTAAGCCACAGTATCAGAGATGAGAGAGTTTTTTCTGATGAATATTTAATATTTCATTAAAAAAATAAATTTCCATTTGTTGGCAGCCTTCTAACCTTTTGGTTCCAAAACACATCTCCCTTTTCAGCACATACCACTGTTAGCTGTAGTTTTTTGTAAGCCAAGAAGGGCTGGGTCCTTGGCCTCGTTTGGTTTCACGTTGTGCGTCATCTGGGGATTACTGTTGGATCTCTTGTTACTGCTAATGTCCTCATTCAGAGAACTAATAGTAACTCATGGGCACTTTGCACATCCTAGTTTTCTAGTAGGTATTTTCCAGGACGTATAGGTAACCAACAAAGAGAATTTTCATTTTCTTGGACACCATATCAATGGCACTGCTGGCCATTTTGTATTTATTCCACAAATGCTACCAGCTTGAGGGGCTGGTATGTAAAGAAAGTTTCCTGTGCATGATCTTATATTAATTCTCACATCAGCTTTCTAAATGTAAGTACTTCGCTTATTCTTTAGGTAAGAGAAACTTGAGGTTCACTGAGAATTCAAGCGATTTGTCCGAGGTCCTATAATAAAGAAATAGCAGACCTCAAGGCTCAACCTGAGACCACCTCTTGAGTCATCAGGTTCTCAAAATCTGAGTTAAGTCAGTAAGGTTCTATTTAGAAAAGGTAGCAAGTATAGTGTATGTCACAAGCAGAGTGTAGGTGGTAGAATTAGCACTCAAGCCACTGACTGACTTTGAATTGTCAAATTTGTCAAATATTATAAGAATTTTAAAAATAAATATGAATAACAATGGCCTAACACAGCCCTGATCTCACAAGATCATCTCTTGTAAAATGCAATGGTGGGGAGGCATAGTCAAAGAAGACAGACTGAACATGTACCTTTTCCCCCCTCACAAGTCCACTAAAAAGAAAGGAAAGGAATCAAAAGGTATCGATCAAAAAGACAGGAACACCCCTATCTGCCATATGTATTGCAAGTACTGTGACATCTGCTGGGTCATATGGTACACATGACAGAGCAGCTTGCATAATTGCGTGGACCTGTTCCAGAGACTTCTTTTACTCTGGGCCCCACTCAAACATTCTAAACTGGCAGCCTTACAGAATATTTGGTAAATGGTTTGCCTCATACTCAACTTATGCAAGTATATGGTGCCTCTAGAATTCACACAGGACTTCCAGGCATTGTGCTCCTTTCTCAGCAGAAGAAGATCTTAGATGCAACAACTTGCCCTTCACTTTGGAGGATATTTCAATATGCTTCAGCTCTCTAAAGTCCCAGAAATTCCACTGCGGTAGCAGGCTGCTCAAATCTTCTTGGATTTATTTTCTATACTCTGGTATGCATGTGTTTGGCCAAGATGTTTTTGCTTCCTTCTCATCTCCATTCAATCAGCATACCATCATCAGTGTGATGGATTAGCATAATATCTCATGTAGTGCAAGATGCTAAAGGCATCTCTGGACTAGATTATAACATAGAACTATAGATTTGATATATCCTCGAAGGGCTACAGTGAAAGGGCATTAATGTCTTTGTCAGGTGAAAGCCAATTATTTCTAGTAAGATATATTAATAAATGGAGAGGAAAAAGGCACTCATAGCTGTATACCCATAGCTAGTGATATATGGTGATATAGACTGGTGATATAGACTGGGTTGGTTGGCTCCAGCAAAGAAACTACATCCAGAGTACCATCTTCAGTTTAAGTTGCCAACTAATTAAATTTAGAATAATCCATTTTTTTCCCTCAAAAGCCACCTCTTTTGCACAGAGGCCAAATAGAGCAATTGAATGGGGATGTGGTTGGGATCTCTGCAATCCTTCCAGAAAGGCGGTATTGATTTTGACTTACTATTTTGACAGGCAGAGACCGTTCTACAGGCTTCCATTTGGTTTTTCCAACTACAATAGCCCTCACTTTGTAGGGCAGGGAAACAATATGGGGTTTCTGCCAGTTGCTGAGTATGTCTTTTCCAACTATGTTTTCCAAGTCTGAAAAAACAACCATGCAGTGGATTCAGCAACCCAAGAGACCCATTGTGAGCTGGATCAAAGGCAAAGTCCATTAACCACCTGGATTTCATAGCCCCTACTCTGACTGATGGACCTTAATCTTGTTTGAGTCTCTTAAGAATTATCATCAGTTAAGTCTAGTAATTAGGTCTAGTCAGTTAAGTCTGTGTCTAGTAATCCCCCCAAATTCTGAGTATTTGCCTTTATTCAATTTACTTCTCTGTTAAGTGATTCAAGGTCCCATTGGAGAAAGCTAAAAAGAAAATATGCAGTATATATTTTTGGCATTATATCTGGAGATTTCTTTAAGGGAAGCCAAGCTTCCATTCAGTGGGCTCTGAGTCAGCGAACTGGGTCATGTCCAGAAATATGCTAAGGCATCTTGATTCTTTTGTGGTGATTCAAGTCAGATTTCTGTTCACAAGACTGAGTTCATCACTCGTAGAAGTCACGAAATATTCTAGCACTCTGCTCATACATCTCAGTCCTAGAGGCACCACCAATAATTTTGCAAGTCAAACTCTTTTGATTACTGCTTTAATCCTGCTACTCATTATAGGAACCATGCCCATCTTGTCTCTGTAGGTTAAGTCACACCACTTGGCTTCTGCCATTCTGGAATCCCATCAGTCCCATGAGAGTCAAAAATCTCATTGTTACAGCAATAGCTGAAACTGTTATTCTTAGCTTAATTATATCATCCACCAAAAAACATTTCATGGATTCTTGTACTTCCCTCATAAAAGTATTTCTCAAAACCCTGGTAATGGGGTATCTCCTGGAATCTCCTGGGCCCATGGGTTAAAATGTAAGGAGGTAATAGTATTACTCCAATATTCTTATTTCCCTAAGCATTTAGACATCTTCCTAAAGTCATAGGAATACCTCCCTCTAGACTGGGTCTACCAAGAAGTTTCTCGCATTGAAACATCATTTAGTATAGGCCACTGTTGTGTTCAAGAAAACTATTGGAGACACTCTCTGCCACTCAAACCATCTCACTGAATCTAGACTATCTGGATTATGCACCATATCAATAAATTCAGCCCAATCTAATATTTTCATTTCTTTCACCATAGTCTGTCATTTGTAGGGTCCATTTCCATATATATTACCCAGGTTACTTCCAATGTGAATTAGCGAAACCTTAAATTATTCTTTAAATAAGCCTGAGTGGCTTTAAGTGAGTCTGGGTGGCTCAGTGGGTTAAGTGTCCAAGTCTTGCTTTTGGTTCAGGTCACAATCTTGCAGTTCATGGGATCGGGCCCTGCATTGGGCTATGTGCTGACAGCACAGATCCTGTTTGGGATTCTCTCTCTCTCTCTTTCTCTCTTTCTGCCCCTCCCCTGCTTGTGCACACTCCTCTTTCTCCAAAATAAATAAATAAACTTAAAAAAATTATACTCATGTGTATGAGACTTCTGGCTAACTAATACATTATTCCTGTCCTGCTGGAGTTTTCTGGGTTTTGAGTCTGGTTAAGTCTAGAAGCAGTTAAGTGGTGGTGAGAGTGAGTCTTTAGAAGGACCATTGTTGTTGCTGCAAGTCAGCTACATCGGGGCAGTTTAATACAAATTCTTAAGAGGAGGAGGCTAATGTTCTCAGCCAGAAAGGAAAGGCTGCTACTACCATCCAGGGTGGCACGGTGGATTTGTGTGTTCAGGGTTTTCATCTGCATGAATCTCAGGTTAATTTTCACAATCTCATTCCCTTATTTATTTATTTATTTATTTATTTATTTAGAGAGCAGGTAGGGTCAAAGAGAGAGGGGAGAGGCAATCCCAAGCAGGCATCGTCAGCAGAGAGCCCGATATGGAGCTCAACCCCAAGAACTGTGGGATTATGACCTGAGCTGAAATCAAGAGTCTGATGCTTAACCGACTGAGCCACCCAGATGCCCCCAGAATCTCATTCCTTTCTAATCAAAGCCCTAACCATAACAGAAAGGTGCCATGAGATTCTAAACTTTCTGTTTAGAAATCTTGGCCGTATGGCTACCGAGGATAAGGCATTTGTTCAAGGAAGTCATAGAAGAGTTGTGAGTTTTGTTTTTGTTTGTTTGTTTATTTGTTTGGTCTGAAGCTCAGCCTGGAAATTTCCAGCCCTGAACTTATCTTTTTCCACACTCTCCACTCACTGGCTTGCTCAGAAGCAATAGACTCTACGGCAAAGGCTGTAAACCTCAGTCTTACACTCTTCAGTAATACTATAGAATTCTACTACATTAGCGATTTTATTTTTCAAAATATATCTTCTAATAGGCACTTCCTTTTAGGTGAGTAGAGGTGATAATTTAGCTATTGTTTTGTCTCTGCATATCACAGGATTTCCCATTTGCCATAGGATGTAGGTCAAAATTACTTTTACTTTTGAATCTAGTCATATCAGAAAACCCCATCTGGAGTCTTAAAGCTTAAGGCTTTAGTTCCCTGGGTTTGATTCCATTACTAAGAACCGCATCAGCCAGGATTTGGCCAGGGAAACTGAAACCACTCTCTGAATTCTGGACACAAAAGTTCTAACAGAATCAGGAGGTTCTGGTACTTTGGGGAGAGCTGAATTAAGTGGGAAAGAGCAACCATCAGTAAAGCTGCTACTGAAATTTAGGGTGCAGCTGCAGAAGGGTGGGGCCCGTGAGAAGAGCTGTCTGAAGCAACAGTATCATCCCTGACACCTTTTACAAACACATTGGGAAGCCAGTGTGGAGCTCACGTCTGTACACACATCTGATCGCTCTGCCTTCCCCACAATTATGGATTCTGGTGCATTTCTGATTTCCAAATCTCATGTGATGGCAAGCTCTAACAACCATACAGGACAGGTGATTCTGGAAATCATAGTTCTTGGCCTTAAATGGGTATGGTAGTGATACTGATGAGTTAACAACAGAAAATCCTACATAATCTCTAAAACTAAAAAAAAAATAAAGAAATATTAGGAGTATGAACATGTTACTTAGAAGAGGTGGCTAGATGCTATGAACGATTTCCTTAGCGCAGGGCAAAGCGGGAGTAAAATGGTATGTGGTAATATACTGCTATTTATCTTATCAGCCTTTTAATACGATTTGAGTTTTGAGAGAATGTGCACGTGTTACCTTAGAAAGCAATCTAGGACAATAAGTGCCAAGGGAATATCATTTTTCAGGTAAATTAGAAGTTTTTTCCTGTGCAGATTTAAAGCACTATGGAGACTTAAAACAACACTGTGACTCTTTCAAAAGAAATGGAACATTCTGTTCGGTTGCATTGCTTTATTTGTTCAAGCTCGTCATTGTGAGACCCAGGGGCTACAGAAGGTAGCCTGCTAATTTGGGACAGATTGTGTATCGAAACAGTATGTTTCTTCTGGTGAAGGCATGGCCAGAACAGGCAGCTCCTCCTCCAGGGGGTAAAGGGCCGGCTGTCACTCTTACCCCAATCATGATCTTGGCTGACTGTTCATAGGGCTGATGAAAAGGGTCGTTTCTGTTTTCCACGGCAAGATCTGGACCTGATGGCCCTGGAAGTTCCAGCATGGCCTGCATTATTTGGATGGAGGTGAAGTGGGAATGCAGCTCTCAGCATGAGGTTTCGTGGAAATCAGAGCACGGAGAGCTTGGTTTTGCACCCAGAAGATATAGAAAGAATTATGCGTGAACTTATTTTAGATCCTTAGATGATAACTGTCAAAGCTTGGAAGAGCCTTAGCGTTTCTTTGGAAGAGATAACTTTTGGAATGGAATTTATTGTTTTATAGTTTTATTGTTGCTGAAGGTTTGTTTCTACATATTAACTAAAAGTCGTCTAGCACAAAATTAGAAGTTTTCCAGAGAAGCAGAATTGCATAATGTATTCAGCGCGCATGCTTTGGAAGTAGACTGTTCTGGGTTCAGGTCTTTGTTCTGCCTTTTGCTAGCTAAATTTCCTTTGAATCGTTTCCGCTAAGGACTGGTTTCTCTTGCTTAAAATAAAGCTGGTATTCTCTGCCTCATGGCTTTGTTGGGAAATGTTTCCAAAAAGCTAATAATGCATGTAAATTGCTTGACGGATATTCCAGTATATAAAATATTAGTTATTATTAATATAAATAGGTTCTGACTATTTTTTTTCAAAATGTATCACAGAAAATCATGTTTATACAATGCAAGGGAGTATGTATGTGTGTACAGGTGAGAATTTAGGAAATTTAAAATCATGACATGACAACATCCAGACTCTTATATTTGGGTGTTCTTTGAAGGCTGGATGATAGCAACACGTGGAGCTTTTGAAGGGAATAAATAAAATCATGTAAATAAAGTCTCTTTGCAAATGTGCAGAGACTCTAACACAACGTACACAACTCTTGCAGAGTTGCAGTTGATAGACCCCAAGCAACAGCATTCTACTTTATTCAATATTCTTAGAACATCTTGATGCATAGTGCCACAGCCCTTCCCCTGGAGCCTGGGAGAGCTGTAAGAGATGATGGTTTCACCATCCCGTGTCTCAATGCAATGATAGAAAGGTGCCACACTCATAGAATGCTTCAGACAAATGTTACTTCTTTTCTCTTAAGTTTTTAAATTTATTTATTTTTTGAGAGAGAGATCGTGCATGCAAGAGGGGCAGAGTGAAAGAGAAAGAAAGAATCCCATGAAGACTCCGCAATGACTGGAGAGCCAGAAACTGGGCTTAATCTGACAACCTTGAGATCATGACCTGAGCCCAAACCAAGAGTGGGACGCTTAACTGACTGAGCCACCCAGGTGCCCCCTCAGATGTTACTTCTTATTATCATTATCATTACTATAGGACAGAAAAATGCAAGAGCGAGAATAAATATCGGAGTTCTTTTAGCCTACTTTTTCAAATTTTTACTGATAGGCAGATGCAACTTGCTCAAGGTCACAAAAGAGTTTCTCCCTGAGTCTGTACTAGAATGCGGGACTCCACGTTCCCAGCTCTTCCCTCTACTCCATGTTGATGCTAACCTACTGTGTTAGTCTTCTAGAGCTTCTGTAGCAAAATATCCCAGACTGCGAGGCTAAAACAGCAGAAATTAATTTTCTCACAGTTCTGGAGGCTGGAAGTCCAAGGTCAAGGTGCCAGCAGGGTTGGTTTCTCTTGCAGCTTCTCTCCTTGGCTTGTAGGTGACTGTTCCACTGTGTCCTCACGTGACCTTTACTCTGTGCATACACACCCATGGTATCTCTTCCACTTCCTACAAAGACACTGGTCATATTGGATTGGGGCACCACCTGTATGATCTCATTTAACTTAATTAACTCTTTTAAGTTCAAAATATAGTCACATTGGGAGTTAGGGCTTTTAGATAGAATTTCATGCGGGGGACCCAATTCAGTCCATAATCCCTCCCCACGAAAATATTGCTTTCCTGATATTGTTCCAGTGTTCTTCTTCTAAGTTGTAACCATTGCTGGCTATTCTGTGCCCAGGTCTATGTCTGCAGGCACATGCGTTAAACCTCATCATCTCATCTTGGCACTGCATATTCAGGAACCCGGTCGATCTGCCAAACAGAATAAGCAAAAACAATATTTTCAGAACAATTAAACATTTCAGTGCAATTGTAAATTATTGCCAATCGGGTTATATTCAAGTAAGTAGGAAATATATTTCACGTTAAATAGAAAATGTTGTTAGTTACATTTCTTCTCAAGGCTTTATCTTGGGACCAGTTTGATAGTAGTGAAACATGCTTTTACATAAGTGGATTTTGCATTCTTAAAGATTGATTTTCCAGGTAGAGCCTTTATCAGAAAAGGGCACATGAGGATGCGGAGCACGACCTGCATGCTCTGAGGAAGTATAGCTAGAGGGAGAGATTATAGAGACAGAGATGGAGGCAGGGATAGGGAGAGAGATCAAGGTAAACTTGAATGTAGATATTTCTCTGTATGGGTTTATGATGTTGGTTGTACAACAAACATTTTATATTTTATTTTATTTTTTAATTTTTTTAATGTTTATTCTTGAGAGAGAGATACAGAGACGGAGACAGAGAGAGAGAGAGAGTGCAAGCAGGGGAGGGGCAGAGAGAGAGGGAGACACAGAATCTGAAGCAGCCTCCAGGCTCTGAGCCATTAGCACAGAGCCCAATGCAGGGCTGGATCTCACAAACTGCGAGATCATGATCTGAGCCAAATTTGGAACCTTAACTGACTGAGCCACCTAGGTGCCCACCAACATTTTATTCCCATAAAAGAAGGCAAGTCCATCTCTTTTTTCAAACTTATGTCCACCAGGAAATACTAGCCACCAGCAGAGCCCAGTCAGGGCACAAAAGTTGCAGGCTCACTTAAAAAGAAATACACGTACATGCTCTGATTTATGGGAAAAACTTTTGTGCATGAAAGAACATAGTAGGTACCTTCCATAAACATAATAATGATTTTATATCATAATGGAAATGTGCAGAGTTGTGGTGACTTGACCAGAGCTAATACTAGGGGCAGATATGCCCAGAAACCAGACGAGATATCTGTTTCTGAACATACACAGAGCTCCTGGTACCACAATGTCTGGCCCTTTGTTTCAGAACAGGAAATCAAAGTCCAGAAAAAGGAATGACTTCTAAAATTTCAACTAGTGAAAAAATGACAGAGATGGAAGTAGAAGCCTGTATGCTTGATTCTCAATAAGTGAGATAGAATTAATTCTCCATACAGAGCTGTGTGGCACGCAGCACTGCCTTTGATAGTTAACTACTAGGAGAAAACAAGATAACTTGTAATAAAATAAATACTGCTTGGCTTACCGCACTCATAGCTCTTGCGGGCTCATGGCCGTCTTGTGGAGAATAAGAATGGCTAAGGGCACCCTGGAGGTTTAGAACTAGCAGTGAGAGCCTAGTGGACCAAATGGGGCTCTGGTGGAGGTGACGCCAAAGGTAAGGTCACTTAGATGAGAGAAAGAACACACCTGACCATTGCTCATAATGGGGATACTTTATATTGGCTCGAGTTGGGCCCCACCTCAGCTGTAAATTACCACTTACCTGTCAGGTCATTTTACTCCGTCCCATTGAAATAAGGACCTGAGAAAGACTTGTGATTTCTGAATCTGGAAATTCTGTCTTTGGTTGGCTATGCTGAAAACTTTGGGCATTTCCTTTCCTCACACAGAGCTGCCAGCTGGTACAAAGTTCCCCTTCTCTCCCTGGGTTCATCCCAAGCTACTAGTCTATAATGCTGAACCAAGTTCTTAGTGTCCTTCCCTGAAATATGATACAATTTAGTGTCATTGATGCTGATTTGTTTAAGTCATAGAAGACAGATCTTTATTATCTAGGTGGATAATTGGAGGGATTAAAGAACAATTGAGAATCCATGATCACCCAAAGATACATTTCAGCCCTTGGGTTTAACCTTACACAGTAGAACATTACTCAGAAACACAGTCCTTTACAAAGAACTGTAACTGATTTTTGTATTGTTTTGTTTTTCTTTTCTTTTCTTTTTTTTCCCCTTTCCGAGCCACTTGCCCTCTGGTAGAGAGGCCGGCAGGTAATGAGATTGTCACAAGACACGTTCGTGATGAGAAGAGTTCTAGACCAACTGCAGATGAGGAAAGTGAGCACCCGGTGACTGGTCAGCTGAACTTGGATGTGATTTCACCCATTCTTCCCTCTGCTTCTCTGCACAAGCTGTGCAGTGTTTAAATGCTAATGCGATGCCAGCATTTTCTTTACTATTTATACAAAAGAAACCCTAATGAGATATTTCCAAGCCTGCACATAAGTTTCCATAGCAATCTTTGCCTTGGAGTAAAAGTAGGATAAAGAGCTCCTCAACATAACTTTAAAATCTCAACTAATCCACAGCAACAGGTTTCTGCCGCAAGAAAGACATTTCTGTTGGGAATACTGATTTGATTAAGTGTCCACAATAGAGAACTTTATTTAGCAGTACCATCTGTAGCCATAATTAGTTTGAACTTGCGAAAATGAGAGTTTGACAGGAGATATGACATTAATTTCTGAGAAAGGAGAACCTCCCTATTTTGCATGGATGAAAGCACAGAAATGTGATGAAAAGGCATTCACAGAGATGCTGTGGGAACTCATTAGGAACTTTTAAAGGTCAACACAGAAAGGGAGAAGACTGGAAAATTAACTTGGGACTGGAAGTTGAGTTCGTGAGGAGGCTGACTTCACATTTCTTCCTGTTGGCAGAGCTGCTTTTCTGCTGGGAGGATTTTCATGTGAACCCAGAAACTGGAGCTTCCCAAGGATGTAGAGGTGACACCCAATTGTCTAAACCTCCTTGTGCGACTGGATGCCCAAGATGCAGACTCCTGGGCAATACTCCGGAGAAACAACTGATGGAGATCACTATCCAGAACTTCTCAAATTTATTTTAATGTTTCCTTATTTATTATGAGAGAGGGGGAAGGGGCGGGGAGAGAGAGGAAGAGAGAGAATCCCAAGCAGGTTCCCTGCTGTTAGCACAGAGCCTGATGTGGGGTTCAATCACATCACCACCTGAGCTAAAGTCGAGAGTTGGCCACTCAACCAACTGTGCCACCCAGGTGCCCCTGCACTTCTCAACTTTTGATGTGCCTACCTACCTGTCTGTTGAGAATCTTGTGAAAATGCAGATTCTCAATGGTCTGGGATGAGTTGGGTTGAAGTCTGCACTTCTAGCGAATTGATGCTGGTTCTTGCTTTGATTAGTGACCTAAACCATTGGAAGCTTCTCCGTGACCACTCTCTCCCAACCCTCAGCCCAATCACAAAGTAGGCAAGAGAGCGTTTTTCTGCTTCATCAGCTCCTTACTCTCTTTGTGCCTTTCTTGCCCCCAGCCTCACTTAATATTCATGCTGTCCCGAGGTTTCCTTCCTGTGAACCCTGGGGAAGGAAAGGACAGCAGAACATGAAAGGATCACAAATGTTGACTGGCCCAAAATCTAAAAGAACCGTCCTTAGAAATACTCACAACCCATTTCTTTTCCCTTACAAAACAGATGATAAAAAGTGTGTTTTGCATATATCTGGGACATAAATTTGTGCCCTTGGCTTTAATCCCATATGCCAGAATTCACCAGGACAACACCCTTGACCACTCCCAGTAGAAGAAATTCATGTTCTTCTTTTAATATTGCATGCTAAATTTAATACGCGATATGCATTAAATCTAGTGTTTGTCTTTATGATAAAATCACTACTTTAAGGAAGACATATTTTCTTTTCTTTTTTAAAGAAATAAACCTGTGATTTAAGATCCTTACATTTTAAAGAAATAGGTTATTTAACTGTCTTTCTACTGCATTGGAATTCAAATCGGGCTTTTGTTCCTTGCTCAGTGTATCATTTATTCTGTGACCTAGGGGCAAACCGTTTAACTTTTCTGTGCCTCTGTGTGCCTGTTTTACAACGTAGACATTGGACTAGCTGATTACCTGGTGCCTTCTGAAGCTACAATTCTCGAGTTCTCATAAATGTAGTAATTGAGTTGCATTGTGCTCTTGTACAATGCTACAAGAATAAATTTCGTTAAAATTTTTTTTAAATGTTTGTTTACTTCCAAGAGACAAAGACAGAGTGTGAGCAGGGGAGAGGCATAGAGAGAGGGGGGCAGAGAAAGGGGGGACAGAGAATCTGAAGCAGGCTCCAGGCTCTTAGTTGTCAGCACAGAGCCCGACGTAGGGTCTGAACCCACAAACCATGAGATCGTGACCTGAGCTGAAGTCAGATGTTCAACCCAATGAGCCACCCAGATGCCCCAAGAGTAAATTTCATTTTCGATACCATTGTATATTTTGGGAAATTACTTAATTTTTGCCTGCTTTAGTTTCCACACCCATGTTGAGGGCTTAATTAGCAGCATATGGGCTCAATGAGAGATCGGTTAATTCTAATCTTATTACTTGACTGTTTCTTTCTTCGTATGTGGAATTTTGCCACTTGGGGAGGAAACGTGCAGACGTCGAAATCATATAGTGTAGTAATCTCTGCTAAGAACCTTTACTTAAAAAGAATCTCAGCTTTGGGATGTCTGGGTGGCTCAGTTAAGCATCGACTTCAGCTCAGGTCATGATCTCATAGTTCGTGAGTTCAAGTCCTGCTTCAGACTCTCTGCTGTCAGTTCAGAGCCTGCTTAGGATCCTCCGTCTCCCTCTGTCTTTGCCCCTCCCCCACGCATGCTTTCTCTCAAAAATAAATGAACATCAAAAAAATCTCAGCTTTATTGAGATATAATTCACATACCATAGATTCATATAACTCACCCTTGTAAAGTATACGGTTCATTAGCTTTAAGTTTATTCACAGAGTTGTGTGACCATCACCATGCCTGATTTTAGAATATTGCATCATCCCACAAAGAAACTTCATATTCGTTAGCAGTCATGTCCCATTCCCTTCAAATTCCCCCATCTTACTCCTGGGTAGCCAACAATCTGCTTTCGGCGCTGCTGGATTTGCCTATTCTAGGCATTTTATACAAATGGCATCATACTGTATATGGTCTCTTGAGACTGGCTTCTTTGACTTAGCATGATGTTTTTAAGGTTTACAAATATTGTGGCATTAATCAGTATTTCATTCTTTTTTAAAGAAACATTTATGAGTGAGAGAGAGAGAAAGAACATGAGCAGTGGAGGGGCAGAGAGAGAGGGAGAGAGAGAATCCCAAGCAGGCTCCACACTGTCAGTGCAGAGCCCGCTGTGGGCCTCAAACTCATGAACTGTGAGATCATGACCTGAGCTGAAATTAAGAGTCAGATATTTAACCGACTGAGCCACCCAGGTGCCCCTCATTCTTTTTTATTGACAAATAATACATTCAATTATATGGATGCGCCATATTTTATTTATGAATTCATCCATTGGTGGACATTGGGATTATTTCCGTTTTTGTTATTGTGAGCAATCTGGTGATACGCATATATGTATGTGTTTTTGTGCGGACATTTTTTCCCTCTTGGATACCTAAGATTGAGATTGCTGGGCCACATCATAACTCTATTCTTAACCTTTTAGGGAACGACCAGACTATGTCTTCACTATTTCCAAAAAGAGGCTTCTCCATTTGCGTTCCCACCAGCACTGAGCGAGGGTTCCAAATTCTCCACATCCTTGACAACGTTTGCTTGTCTTTCATATTATGATCACCTACTGAGTGTAAAGTGGTCTACCGATTTTGACTTGCCTTTCCTTGATGGTCAACAACGTTAAGAATATTTTCATGTGGTTATTGGCCATCTCTATGTCTTCTTCAGAGAAATGTCTACCCAGATTCTTCATTCATTTTCAAATGAAAATGTCTTCTCCTCATTGAGTTGTAAGAGTACTTTATATCTCGTAGTCAAGTCCTTTATCAGTGGCGTGATTTACAAATCATTGCTCCCAGTCTTTTCACTTTGGAAACTCTGTCCTTTGAAGCACAAGCATTTTAATTTTGATGAAAGTCAATTCATCCATTGTTCCTTTTGTTGCTTGTCCTTTTGATATTGGATCTAAGAAATCATTGTACAAAGACGTACACCTGTGAAGAACTCCTACTCTCGATAGAAACATTTCCAAAAATATCTAAAAGCATTCAGAGTTCCAAAAACTGGTATACTAAATGTACAAGCTGATGAACAATTAGAGCAGCTTTGACAGAGGGACAGAGGATCGCGAGGGGGAATTTTCATACCCATAGGCCATATGACACTTTGTCCATTCTCTCTGTCACGTCATTAGGCCAGATTGCAAAACCACATTAATGATGTAAGTGCTTAATTATTTAGGAAACAACTTATCTCCTAAGGAATAGAAGTCAGCCGAAAAACATGCTGAGTTCAAAATTCATAAAGCAGGGACCTTATGTGCTATTTCCTTGTAACTTGTTTATACTGAGACTCTTTATAATAGTATCTAACACTTACCTAACATTTTAAAGAACTCAGTTTACTGAAGGACATCGGGATGTTTGTTTAAACCTGCCCCCTTTTGTGAAATCTCTTAGACTTCTATAACACTATAACCTTTTAATTCAAATCGCAAACGTTGTATCTAACGGTGCTATTATCTGGACCGAAAGAAACACTTTAAATAAACCCAAAAGTTACTTTTTATATTTTAATCATTGAGTACTTTCCTTCCTAGCTGCAAATGTATACTTTGATACCCTAAAAGCCAAAACTGGATTTTCCTTACTATAAAAATGTGATTATAACAACATTAGGAAAGAAAACTGAATATTTCCTTATCTTACCGTCTGAATGAAATATTGCATTTTGCACATTCTCTTCCACTCTTTGCTCCATACATCATAACCGCCGTGAACATAACATTTTCAAACAGTATTTTAGGATATAGTCTTTTTGATACACTAATGTATAGAGAGGCTGGGATCTCGTGTGTAAGAGGGAAGGTTTGCAAAGTGACTTTGTTTAAGGAGGTGACGTCCTCTTTTTCGAGATAGATTCAAAGTGGGAGTCATATCTGAGGACCCGTTTTCCCTCTGAGTTGCATGATCTTTATATACCTTCAGACTCTCACATCCCACACCCCCACTCCCCATGCTTAATTTTCTGCCCTCCTACCCTTTCGCAAACAGAGAAAGTTATGACCATATTCTTCCTTCGGGTTATGCAATTCGGGCCCTGGCTACCTCTCAGATTTCTTCCCACGCCACTCCCCCAGGCTGGCTCTGCTCCAGATACTACGGCCAAGATCTTTCTTTCCTCAGACCTTTTCACTAGCTGTCCTTTCCACTGGGAACACTTTGTGCCTGGATCTTGCACATTTGGCTTCCTCTTAACCTTCATGTCTCAGCCGAACATCATCTGAGGGGGAATTTATTCTGACTGAACGTTCCTCTCCTTCGTCCAGCCGCTCACGTTACTCTGCCTTATTTTGTTCATGGGGCTTGTTATTGTCAACGATAAGCTGTAATCTAAAAGCAGGGATCCTGTCTGTTTTTGTCTCTCCTCTGTTACAAACCAGTACCCGTCACCACACTTAGCATGGAAGGCCACCCTTCAACACTTACTGAACAATAACAAAAAAATGAATAAAATTGTCTACTTCTCATGTGAGTGTCCTTTCTTCCTCACTTGCCTTTTGAACTAAGCGGGAGAAGAATATTCCTGTTTTTGTAACAGGTGTGAAAAAACAGCCAGAAGAGGAAATTGAAAATTACATGGACGGAAGGAAGTGAGATTAACAAGTGCATAGTGTCTTTGAGAAGAAGCTCTGGTGTTATACAATGATCAAATGCATTCCCTTGGGAAATACTATTCAGTGCCTTTAGCCAGGTGAAACTATGGCCTGTTAGCAACTTTCTTGGTAGATGGATGGTCTGCGTCAGCAATGCTCGTGGCATCATACGCTCTTCCGTTCTCATTTGGTGCATTTTCTCCTTGCTGTTGGGTCTAGAGGAAATTCCCTAGTGGGAAGAAAAAAGAAGAAAGCACTCTGTACTTTGATTGCAAACTTGATGGCAAAACTCAAGACCAGTTGTGATGGGGGTTCAAAAGGTATTGAAGCTCTGAGAGTAAAGCAAATGGTCACTGTCTCTGAAAACTTCCGGTGAAATGCCATTTTGTTCTGAGGTGGGGTCCCATGGACACCTGAATTGTCACTTCTATGCCGATTTGAACCCCAGACTATAAAGTTCCATGTGTTGTCATTCTAAATCAACAGGATATCTCAGAAAAAAATAAAATAAATAAATAAATAATAAATAAAAAAAATGGAAGAATGTGATCTGGCCAAATCAACTGAAAAAAGTATCCCAAAGTAAAATCTTCTTTTCTTAGAAGTACTGGGTCTCCTTCCCCCCCTCACACATGACTTCACTTTGAACAAACCAATCATCTTGGCGTTCACTTCAGGAGTCCTTTCTAGCACTGAATATTTTCCCCCTATCATCTTGGAAGCCTTTTCCGCTGCCCTGTTTCAGGCTCATCCCCAGGATGAGGGGCCCGTCTTGAGAGAATCTCGCCAACGTCTATTTCATCTTTAGTTTCAAAGTGGGAAATCCCTGGCAGCAGGAAGCACCCTGCTGAGATCTAAGAATAAATAGCAAATGACAGGTCGCCATGCGAGGCTCCAACTCTCAGTTTTTGTCAAGATGGCAGCTGGGGATGAGGGAACAATTCCTGTAGGGGTGGGAGGGGTGGAGAAAGCAGAGGAGAGGGGAGAAGAGAAGGATGTTTTATCAAGGACAGCATGGTGGAAGCATTTATTATGCTCTTCACCACACAGGATTCCAGTTCTGAACTAGTGTGTGTGGTAGGCACTCAAGAAGAGAGAAAACGAAAGACTAGGAGAATGACAGAAAGAGTAAGGTATTGGGTAGCCATTGGTAGACTGAAATATCCACAAAAAGGAAGTCCCCTCTTAATTCAGGGAGTTCACTTCCTGATATACCAAGTAGGAGAGAATGTAGCCAATACAGCAGCCAATATATTGTATACAGTGTTTCTTTTAAAAGCAAATTTCTTCAGTTCTCAGAGAAATTTCCCAATGCCTCCAAAAGTCACATATGGATGAACTTGTGTCTATGTAACCATAACCCTCAAATCCCCTACATTATTATAAAATGTGTTAATAGAACATTTGACTTTTATTCATTGTTCACTGTGTAACAGGTGCTTACTGTCAATGTCTTACTTGTATCACTCATGTATTTCTCAAAACCTTTTTATGAGGTAGGTCCAACTATTATCTCCATCTTATGGTTGAGAACACTGAGTTATGGGGTAGATGAGGAACTTACTCAGAGACTGTAAAGAAGTGTGTAGGGACAGACCGTTGTGGGCTGTGAGAGTTCTAGAAGATGAAGGACATTATTCTATCCAAGGAGTTTGACATTGTTGTAATATTATATGCTGCACAGTTTACCTAGACAGGTAACTGAATCCTGGAGACTGAGTAAAATTAGTCCTCGAAAATAGCGAGGCAACCAAATTTCTTTTTGTGCTCTGAGTGGCTATATTAGGAGTTGTTCCTTAGAATGCACTTTGTCATATCTAAGTGGGGGAAAAAAAGTGACCATCCAGTTTTTTCTTTTATTTTTTTGGAGGACAGGAGGTAAGCTTATTGGAAAAAAAACGGATGCTAGGAATCCCCAAAGTTTGGTCACATCTGTGCAAGAGCCAACTGAAGAGCTCTTTGCTTTGAGGGAGCAGGACGTCAGCAGAGAGGGCTCAGGGTCCTAGTCCAGGTAGCCTGAGGAAGATGTGATTCTGTCACTCATTTACTCACCAAATACTGTTTGGACAGCTGTTATAAATTGGGCACTCTTCTAGATACTAGGAATGAGAAAACGAGTAACATTAAAATATCTGTAATCATTACAGTCTGTTCCCTTAAGGAGCTCAGTCTCCCGAGGAGATGGACCGGGAGATGAAATAACTCTATAAATTGGTGAATGTTGTCACAGAGACCTATGGGAGAAGGCATGGAGGGTGGACATCTAACCTTACCAAGAGAGTCGGGGAGGAAGGCATTTCACCATGGAAAATGAATGGAGCTTAGTTCGAAAGGACGCAGGGCGATCTGGGAAGTGACTCTTCCATTATCGACATGAAACATGGCATTCTAAGACCCTTCTGCTTTGTCCTCATATAAAAACTCTATTCAAGACTTGTCCCTTTCTCTGATACTCCTTATCACTCAAACAAACCTGGAACGGCCCATCCACCTCTCCGCCTCCCCTTTGGTTTTAATATGCTGCATTCACTAAGGGTTTACAATGAGTCTGGCACAGAGCTAAGTGCTTTCATCTGTATTCCCACTGGTCTTTAGTAAACCTCTGTGAGGTGGTTTTTACTATGATGACCCTTTCACCCATGATGGAGGTGAGGTCTAGAGAGGCTAAATTCCAAAGATGGTTCAGGTAATAAGAACGGGTGCACCTGGGGCTCAAAACCAGGTCTGCGTCACGCTCAAGTCCGTGTTCTCCAACTGACACTCTTTCGCCCTCTTTACAAAGCAGCCGGACCTTTTGCGATATGTACTTTTCCAGTATACCCTTGTAAAAAGGCAAATTGTAGGCTACTATAGGTAAAAGGTTTCACAGAGTTGAATGAATACCTGAATGTTGATGCTTAGAGAAAGCAACAAATTCTTCTTGGCGGTGTTAAACATGTTCATGTTTTCACCCAATTTTACCTGATTAAAATGTAACAGGACGATACATGATGTAAATATTTTGTAGAACACGTGACCCCCAAGAAGGAAGGGCCCCGCTTCCCTCCCGTTCTCTTGACCAACAAAAAGATACATGGCTACTTTTATTTCACGCTCCATGACCAATGTTTTTGTTTTCTGATAGACACCTTCTATTATTCTGTTGTAGAAATATATAGATTATAGATATCGATATAGATATATTTTTTTCTTATTCTCTTGAACCTTTCTCATCCGACAGATATATGCCAGAGACTCCAATAGTAATGGCTGTCTGTTGGCTTATCTTGCATTTAAAACCTCGAAAACTGTTGAAGCTTTGGGACACCTGGGTGGGCTCAGTTGGTTGAGCATCTGACTCTTAATTCTGTCTCTGGTCATGATTTCACAGTTCATGAGTTCAAGCCTGGTGTCGGGCTCTGCACTTGCAGTGAGGAGCCTGCTTGGGCTTCTTCCTCTCTCCATCTCTCTTTGCCCCTCCCTCCCTCTCGTTCTCTCACTCTCTCGAAATAAATAAATAAACTTAAAAAATAAACTGTTGGGGGTACCTGGGTGGCTCAGTTGGTTAAGCATCCAACCTCAGCTCAGGTCATGATCTCGGTTTGTGAGTTCCAGCCCCACATCGGGCTCTGTGCTGACAGCTCAGAGCCTAGACCCTGCTTGGGATTCTGTGTCTCCCTCTCTCTCTGCCCCTCCCCAGCTTGTGCTCTGTCTCTCTCTGGCTCTCAAAAATAAATGTAAAAATAATAATAATAAAAAAAAGCTATTGAAGATTTGAGTTCATGAAACTAGTTTGGAAAAAAAAGGACACCTAAGTTTTGATTCCAGCTCTTTCGTTTAACTAGCCCTGTAACATTAGGTGTCCCTTCGAGTGCTCATTTCCTAATCTATGTGATGGGGAGATTACACAATTTCTAAAGTCTTTTTCATCTTCAGAATGACAGTGATTGTAACGCTTAACTGGTTTCCATACCTGTGCTGGTAAAAGCAACTCCCAGCCCTTTCTGTCGTTGTGGCTGTAGTCCACAAGCTGTTAACTTCTCTAGCCTCAGCCAGAATGGAATGAGTTGCTGGGATCCGGCAAACCTGAGAGAATGAGAAACAAGGCAAACTTTAACAGATGGGGAAGGACCTATATGATCCACAGTCTGAATGGGTCCTGGAACAAGTGTCCAGGTGGTCAGGAAGCGGGGCAAGCCAAGGAGCAAATTATAAATTTCTGCATATTAGGAGTCTGTCCCAGACTGATCCCCAAGCTTCCTCTTGGTTGACAAAACTTCAGTGGTGCTTGGGGCAGCCGCATAAGCAACGACTCAGATGTATTTCTGTGCCTGCAGAGATATAAACTCATCCATGGAAAATGAAAGGAAAATTCAATTTAGTTGAATGACAAGCCTCCCTTTTAATGAAGAGAAAGGAAAGCAGAGATCCGTGGGGGTCTCAGTCATTATCCCAAGGGGGTGGGGATTTATTATGAGTCAGGGCAGAATTTCTATCTTTAGGCTTTGGGAAAAAGTGCCATGTAAGTGAAAGATGAGCTTCCTCTCGGTCATGGAGACATACGCCACAATTAGCGGAAGTCGACAGAGCAGTTTTAAGGAAGTAATTGTCTTGAGGCCCAGCTCTACCACCATGTAGTTATTTGATGCATTGCAGGCTCGGTGAACAATCTCGAGGGCGGTAAACAAGTATTGAGCACAGTCTCGCTCACAGCAGAGCTCACAAACAGGGTTTAATCTCCCCCATGTAAAAAAAATGTGAGGCGTGCTTTCTCGGCGCCTATGAAAACGTGACTCAGTAGACTTGGATGCTGTGAAACTCAAGCTGATGGCAGATACTTAAGCAATTCACAAATAGTACCACAAATCCTTCATTGCATCTCAGCCTCTGCATGAAGGCAGGATCTTGCTATTTGGCGATGGTTTTAGAAAGCGATTATCATTCCCAAATTAAGCTTTAAGGAGCACTGTGGTGGATGGTTTAGCTTAGTTCGTGTTCAGGGAAATGAGGAGATTTACTATTTCACAAATACTGGAAACAAAATGCTTTGGTAAAAATAGCAAATTACAGACTATTGATAGGTGAACGATTTCACCGTTCACCGTTGAATGGACAGGCTGGATGTTGATTCTCTTGCCCCATTTGATGGAAATGCTTTGGGAAACAGACATTAAGAACTATGAGTTTGTATATGCTAACTGTGAGTATTCTATCTTTTACTAAAAAATGATCTGAAGTTTGCAACATAGGAAATAACATTTAAATGAGTCTTATAGAGACAGAAAATGGAAGATGAGAACCAAAGGAGAAAGGAAAACCCAAGTCAATCAAAGGGTGAAGGGAGTTAGTGTACCGAAGTTCACTGAACTTTCTGGCACCTGGGCAGTGTTTACTGTCTACTTTAGCCCAGACTCTGTGTTGGCTGTATGCTACAGGCGGGGCTGGGGGGAGAGAAGAGGAGGAACGGGGGCAGGGGGTGGATAAATCAGTCATACAGCCTAAGTCTTCTCCCTTTACCTGTGTGCAAACACTCGGCTATTTCACTCTTTATAAACACTCCCACTATAAACAGAGCGATTACAATAAACCAGGTACTGTATGAAACACTAAATATACCTTATTTTATAAAGAAGATTTAATTACTTTTTTCAGCAGGTAATACACAACATAATACATGACATGGTACAACATTCTAAAGACACGAAGCAGTAGGCAGTAGAATGTGTCCCTTGCTCCTGGGTGCCCTAGCTACCCACTTACTTCCCAGGTACCAGTTTTGCTGTCATTGTTGTTAGTGTACTTCCAAGTACACTTTTAAAATATATTTTTAAAATTTATTTATTTATTTTGAGAGAGAGAGAGGCAGAGAGAGAGAGAGAAAGAGAGAATCCCAAGCGGGTTCCACGCTCAATGTGGGGCTTCAACTCATGAACCACAAGATCATGACCTAAGCCAAAAATCAGGAGTTGGGTGTGTAACCAACTGAGCCACCCAGCACTCTTCCAAGTATGCTTTTGAACGTATTTCCTTCTCTCCATTATCATTCATAGGAATTTTCCCCAACAAGCCTCTTGACTATCTAATTCTGTAATGTGATCTGCTTCTTTTTTTATTATTCTTTTCATTTTTATTTAAACTTTTTAAATGTTTATTTATTTTTGAGAGAGAGAGAGAGAGAGAGAGAGAGAGAATTGGGGAGGGGCAGAGAGAGGGAGACACAGAATCTGAAGCAGGCTCCAGGCTTCCAGCTGTCATCACAGAACCGAATATGGGGCTTGAACTCAAGAACCACGAGGTCATGACTCAAGCTGAAGCCAGACGCTCAACTGACTGAGCCACCCAGGTGCCCCAATCTGAGAAGAATCCAGGTGACATCCATGTGAAACTGTATTCATTTGGAGAGGAGAAGGAAGAGAGTGAGAAGGGGGCAAAAATAAATTGAAAAAATATGCCTGAAATGTTCCAAAATGTGGTGAAAAACAAAGTTAGAGAGAGAAGAATCTCATCCCGAATGTGACAGAGTTCATACAAAGAAAATCACATCCAGACACATTGTATTACAAATAATGAAATGCAGAGATACAAAGAAAACCTACATGAAAAGCGACCAGTGAAAAACAATTCATTTCATATAAGGGAACAGTGTTACAAATGGTCAGAATTATTGTTCCTACAGCAATAATGAAAGCTAGAAGTCAGTAGGAAGACATCTCTTAAATGCTAAAAGAAAAAAATAAAACTATCAATCTAGAACTATGTATGCAGCAAAAATGTCCTTCATGAATTAAGGCATAATAGAGACATTTTTCAGGTGGAATTTATTGCCTACTTTCTAAGGAATGCTAAGGGAAGTTCTTCCAGCTGGAAAGAAATGATACTATATATCTTCAAGAAAGAGTGAAGAGCCCCAGAAATGACAAATATATGGGTACATATTTTTTAAACTGTTTTTCTCTTAATTCTTTAAAATACAATGTTTGAAAAGAAAAATTTTGCATTGTATTTGGAATATTTAACATATATGAGTGTAATATATCTAACAATCACATATGGCATAAAGGGTCAGGGTGTATGGAACTATGTGGTCATAGGATATATATGAATGTTGGATATCACCTCTAAATAGACTGTAAAAGTTAGGAAAAATATTATAAGACCTCAACTAACAACTAAAATTAAGTGCAAAATATAATAGACGTGTTCAAACAGAATTCTAAGAGATACTCAGTTAACCCAAAAGAATGCAGAAAAGGAGACAGAACAAATAGGAGGTTCAGATAGGACAGACAGAAGGAAATAGCAAAATAGTACGCCTTTATCTAATGATCTCAACAGTAACATTAAATACAAATCAACTTGATACTCTAGTTAGAACACAGAGATTTTCAAATCAAATTTTATTTTGGAAAAGCAAGCTGCAAGTGTATTTGGTCCATAAGAAGCATGCTTTATCAACACACAGACTGTAAATAGGCAGAAAAAGATACACCCGCAAATGCTAATAACAGGAACATGGAACGTCCATATTAATTTTAGATAAAATAGACTTACTGACCAAGTGTTTTTTCAAAACAAATGGGATATTTTATACTGAAAATTCTAACTCACTGGTAATCCATGACCATCAGGAATGTGTGTGTATGTGTCTAATAGTAGCATTTCAACATTTATGAAGTATTGAGAGAATTAAAATAAAATCAACTTATTGTGTCTTTATGTACAGTTCTACTATTAGAATTGGAGGAGTTAATTCCTCTAACTCAGTAATTGTGATTGGTCGGAC
The DNA here is from genome assembly GCA_030068075.1 of Paguma larvata. Taxonomy (NCBI): domain Eukaryota; kingdom Metazoa; phylum Chordata; class Mammalia; order Carnivora; family Viverridae; genus Paguma; species Paguma larvata. The sequence continues at coordinate 10,108,024 of CM057825.1, forward strand.
AACTGGACAAATATCAGTAAGAGTGTAAACAATCTCTTTTTTAAATGTCTGTTTATTTTTGAAAGAAAGAGAGTGAGACAGAGCGCAAGTCGGAGAATGGCAGAGAGAGAGGGAGACACAGAATCTGAAGCAGGCTCCAGGCCCTGAGCTGTCAGCAGAGAGACCGTGACCTGAGCTGAAGTCGACGCTCAACAGACTGAGCCATCCAAGCCCCCCGATAGTGTAAACAATCTTTTTTTTTTTTTTTTTTTTTTATTTTTTTTGTGTTACATGTAAACCAATTTGAAAAAAAACTATTATAATAAAAAAATTTAAAAACCAGTACCATTGGGGTGCCGGGGGTAGCTTAGTCAGTTAAGTGTCTGACTTCAGCTCAGGTCATGCTCTCACGGTTCATGAGTTCGAGCCCCACATCAGGCTCTGTGCTGACAGCTCAAAGCCTGGAGCCTGCTTCACATTTTGTGTCTCCCTCTCTCTGATTCTCCCCTGCCCACGCTCTGTCTCTCTCTCTCTTAAAAATAGCGATAGTGTAAACAATCTTAACAGCCCTATTAATCAAACCGATCTAGCCTACATTTATAGAAGAGAACACCCAACCCCTTCTTTTCAAAGGCACATAGTACATTTACCAAGATGGACCGTATCTAGAATTATAAAACAAGTCTCCATAAAGTTTGAAAGATTAACAAATTACAGAGTAGAAACCAGTTAACAGTGAGATTTATAAAGCCCCAATTATGTCGTCCACATCTATAAAAGCCACATGTTGAAGAAGATAATACATGAGAAAAGAAAATATTTTGAACTGAATGACAGAAAAAGGGGTTTAGAGATGTAGTTAAATTTATAGTTTCAAATGTTCACATTAGAAAATAAGAAACACCTAAAATTACTAATGTCAGGTTCTATCTCAAGAGGCTAGAAAAAGAAGAGCAAATTGAGCTCAAAATAAAAGAAAGGAATTTACAAACAATAAATAAGAACAATAATTAATGAAATAGAAGAGTGAGATTGAGCATCTTTTCAGTGTGTATAGGAGTCACTTGTACTTCTTTTTTTATGCTAAATTATTTGTTATTATTACTACTATTATTACTTAGATATTTGAAAGCTTTGCATTGATTTGTATTAATGCTTTTGAACATTAAGGACCATAGCTTCCTACTTTCAAAAACACTTTGTTGTCGAGGTATAATGGACATACAACACTATATTAGCTTCAGTTTACAACACGAGTTGATAATTGTATATATTATGAAGTGATTACAACAGCAAGTCTAGTTAACACCCATCACTGTACATAGTTAACATTTTTCTTTTTGCGTTAAGGACTTTAAAGATTTACTCTTAGCAACTTTCAAATATGCAGTATGGTATTAACTAGTCATCGTGTTGTATATTACATCTCCATGACTTATTTATTTTAGAACTGGTAGTTCGTACCGTTTTTTGACCTCCTTCACCCATTTTGCCTACCCTCCACTCTCTGCCTCTGGCAGCTCCTAGTCTGTTCTCTGGATATATGAGCTTGGTTTTTGTTTGTTTGTTTGCTTGTTTGCTTGTTTGTTTTTTAGATTTCACATATAAGTGAGATTATATGGTATTTATCTTTCTCTGACTTATTTCACCTGCTATAATCTCCTTTAAACATTAAGGACCACAGATTATTGTTTTTCATGTTTTTTTTTGTCTTTTTCCTCTTGGTCATTGTCTTTGATTATAATCTTTTGCAATGTGACATTTTGAGATTAATATATTCCAAAAAATCAGCCTTTCCATTTATGGTTCCTGGATTTTCTGTCTGATTTAGAAATGCCTTTCCTGCTAGTATACGGACTAGTAATTTTATGATTTTACTTTGTGGGCTTCAATTTTTGATCCACTTGAATTTTATTGTGAAGTCATGGAGTGATCCAGTATTGGTTAGATGACCAGCAGTTGCCCCATCACCATTTATTGAATAATCTCTATTGTTTCTACTGATGGAAATAACTTAATATAAAATCCTTTATGCTATCGGGTCTATTTATATGCTCTTTCTTTGATCTATCTATCCATGTCCAATAAGACAGTATAGTAATTAGTTAGGTTTTATAAGACTAGTTTCAACTCATTAACCCCCTCATGCAGATATGACATAGATATTCTTACTTGTTGATTTTTCTTCATGCAGATATGACATAGATATTCTTACTTGTTGATTTTTCTAGATCAACTTTGGAATTGGCTAGGCTGTTTTTTCAAAAAGCCTCATCACTTTCTTGGGAAGGTTATAGATTCATAGGTTAAATTAGGAAAGGTTGGTAGTTTAATGACATTGAGTTTTCTTATCCAAGGTTATGGTAAGTAATTTATTCATTTAAGTCTTTTGGGAACCTCCATAGGGTTTTAAGGTTTTCTTAATAAATACAGGTTTTGCACATTTTTAAAAGTAATCCCTCGACCCAATGTGGGTCTCGAAATCACAATCCCATGATCAAGAGTCAGAAGCTTTACCAACTGAGCCAGCCAGGTGCCCTCATTTTGCCCATTGCTTCTAACATTTGGTCTTTGGTAACTTACTTTCTCTTTTGTAATTGTTTCTCTCATTATGCCAACTGGTTCTTGTTTATATATGATATAGATAGAGCTACAGATACAGAGATACAGATATAGAAGGCTCCCAGCCATTTTCCTGATTTTTTTTATTACCTGCAATGGTTTTTAATTGAGTTTTCTGAGTAAATGATCTTATCATCTGCAAATAATGATATATGTATCCCATCTTTTCCGACTTTTATACCTCATTTCTTTTTCCAGTGAAAGTGGTTGTCCTAGCTTTTAAGAGGACATTTTCCACTGCTTCTCATTTAGTATAATTCAGGCCTTTCGTTTGGTAAGCATATGTTAAAGCCTATATTATTATCCTTCTATTACTATGTTTAAGAAGTTTTTTCTCATAAAAGATAGATGTTGAAATTTTAACTCGAACTATTAATGTAGTGAATTATGTTAATATATTCCCAACAGTAAGTCACACACATTTGAATAAAGACCACTAGATTATTTTGTATTATCATGCTCTTAATGTGCTGCTGAAGCTCATTTGCATATATTGTTGAAATTTTTGCACTTTTATGAGAAAGAGCTAATATTATTGTTATGGTTTATTGCATTTTGTTATCAATGTTCTATTTTTTCTTTTTTACCTTTATTAATGTTTATTTATCTTTGAAAGAGAGGAGAGAGAGAGAGAGAGAGGCAGAGTGCAAGCAGGGAAGGGGCAGAGAGAGGGAGACACAGAATCTGAAGCAAGCTCCAGGCTCTGAGCTGTCAGCACAGAGCCCAATGCGGGGCTTGAACTCACAGACTGCGAGTTCATGACCTGAGTCAAAGCTGGACATTCAACCAACTGAGCCACGCAGGCACCACAATTTCTATTACTTTCATAAAAAATTATTTGAGGGGCCCCTGGATGGCTCAGTCAACTGAACTTAGCTCAGGTCATGATCTCATGGTTTGTGAGTTCGAGTCCTGCGTGGGTCTCTGCGCTGACAGCGTGGGGTCGGCTTGGGGCTCTCTCTCTCTCCCTCTCTCTCTCTTTCTCTACCTTTCCTTCCTCTCTAAAAATAAATAAATAAACCTTAAGGAAATTGTTTGAAAATTTTTTTGCCCGATGTTCTACAAGAATTGTTGACAAAGTACTGTCAACTGCCTGTTTTTATAAAGTTTTATTGGAACACAACTGACAACACTCATATATATTGTCTACGACTATTTTCACCCTGTGGACAGAGTTGGGTAGATGCCACAGTGAATGGATTGTCCACAAAGCCAAAGACGCTTACTCTCTGGCCCTCCACAGGAGAACTTTGTAGACCACTGCTCTCACATAATTTAAGTAGCACTTTAATTGTTGCTTGGTAGGATTCCATGTGGGACAATCTCAGCTCGTCATTAATTCCCCATGTCTGCGTTTCTTCCTGTCTGTGTAGGGATTGGTCTGCCTGAGTCAAAACTTGAGCTGGAACTTTATTTATTTATGTATAATATGACATCCGAATATGCCTTTTATCTTTCCCTCTGGTTAATTTTGTTTTTTGTGTTTTCTAAATATTCTGAAATTTGGTTTTGAGTTCTTGACCTAAGAATTAAGTATTTTTTTCAGTTGATACAGTTATGGTTTTATCCCATAGTTTTTGTATGAAGTTACAATTTTATGACTTAATGAGCAAACTTTAAAAAATAATTTTGTTTACAATTCAGTATTAATTGAACTTTCCTTTATGAAATTTCTATATTTGTAATGTTCCAAGGGTCTTTGAAAATACATGGAGTCTCTGTTTATGAAATATAATAGAGTCTTTAATATGCAGATTAGCTTGAGGTACATCATTAACTTGTTATTTACATCTTCTAGATCTTGTCTTATCTACACTGATCAGTCTTTCATGAAACAGAAGAGAGAATTAAAACCTCCCATTACTCTTTGTATTTTCTGTCATCTTTGTTTCTTAATTTCGATTACAAAATTGAATAACACAGATTTGAACCTTGTGGGTCCACTCCTACATGCATTTTTTTTGGATACAGTATTGTAATTGTATTTTCTCTTCCTTATGAGTTTCGTGATAACATTTTCTTTTCTTATTTTGTTGTAACTTAATTTACAGTAAGGATACAGTATATAATGTATGCAACATACAAGATATGTGTTGACTGACTATTGATGTTATCAGTAAGGCTTCTGGTCAACAGTAGGCTATTAGCAGTTAAGTTTTTGAGTCAAAAGTTATAGGTGGATTTTTGACCTTGTGGGGGAACCGGTGCCCCAACCCTCATGTTGTTCAAATGTTCAAATGTCAAGTGTATATGTTATTTGGTTAATAGATAATCAGGACTATGAGATGTATATTATGAAATGTAACCTTTATGATTCTGAAGCATTCTTTAATTCATTAATCCCCTTTCTCCTGAGTTCAACCTTGTTTTTTTATTTGTTTGTTTAAGTTTACTTAGTTTCGAGATAGAGAGTGAGTCGCAGAGAGGGAGGGAGACAGAGGATCTGAAGCAGGCTCTGTGCTGACATCAGAGAGCCTGATGGGGGGTGCGAACTCATGAACCATGAGATAATGACCTGAGCCCATGACCGGAGCCAAAGTCCAATACTTAACTGACTGAGCCACTCAGGCACCTCCCGAGATCAACATTGTTGGATATGAAGATTACCACTCTTGTTTTCTTTGGCCTTGTATTTCCAGGAATTACTTTAAAGATATTCATTTTTAACATATATTTTTGCAATTTTGTCTTGTTTTGTAATTTTGAAGACTTCTTGTGTACAATGTAGTATTGGATATAGCATTGATTCTTTGTTCTGATGTATAAAATAGTTTAACTTTATGATTTGATCAGATGTTTTATTTACTTAAACATGCGAGTTTAACCATCTTACAGTCAGATTACAGATTATTTTGTCATAGAAGTACGTCTTACTCCCTGTGTCCAGTTTCATTGCAATTTTTAGTTCTTATATCGCTCTTTATATGGTGTATGTGGTCTGTGAACATGTATCTCTTCTGATAATTTGGAGAGTTTGAGTTTTAGCTTTTGTAATAATTCTTCGAAACTTGCTCTTAAATAAAAGTAACCATTTATTATAATCAATCATGAGAATAATCATATTTCTTTTTTATTGTTAAACCATTTTTATTATCCTAATCTATCTTTGCTACGTATATGTAAGCATTCTACATAGTTATAATCAATATATTACTGTCTTAAAATACCATTTTATATTTCATTTTCCTCTTTAGTGTTATTTCATGCAGTGTAATTTTGTATTATATAAGCATTCGAATAATTATATGTCTGACTCTTCCCCATTTTCCCTCAACTGACTGAGTCTAGTAGATTATATTTTTTATTTTAGTGATTTCTGGTATACCTGTCACTACTGTCATAATATTATTAATTATTTTACAGTCATGCCTGTCCCCTACAGTTACAGATGAGGATATAAGCGACTGCTTTCACTGCCTTCCATAAGTCCTTTAAATATATTATTTTTATACTATCTAAGTAGAAAAAGACGGTGTTCTATTACCTTACTTAAGCTTTGAATGCCTAGATATGTACATATAAGCCTATATATATACACACACATATGCACAAACAGAGGTTAAGTAACATAATTGGGAATAATAACAGATAATACTACAGGAACTGGGTGGCTCAGTTGGTTGAGTGACTGACTCTTGATTTCAGCTCAAGTTATGATCCCAGGGTCCTGGAATCAAGCCCCATGTCAGGCTCTGTGCTAAGCTTGAAGCCTGCTTAAGATTCTCTCTCTTTATACTACCCCGCCCCACCCTTCTCTCTGCTTGCACTTTCATTCTCTCTAAAATAATGATAATAAGACTACTAATACTACTACTAATACTACTAATAATAAATAATAGCTCCCACCTCACGAAAATTTGATGAAGCTGTATAATTGTGCCTGGTACTTATTAAGCCCTTAGTAAATATTATTTTTTTCATTTTTCTTGTGAATCATAGCATTTACATTTATTATACTTTGGTTATTCATAGAGTTTTTTTTTTTTTTTTAGGATGTTGAAAGTGGTCCTTCATTGTCTTTCTGAAAGACTCGTGAAAACATTTCTTCATTTGTTCTATGTCTAAAACACAGTGCAGGCATACCTTGTTTCACCGTGCTTTGCTTTATTGTGCTTTTTACAAATGGAAGGTCTACGGCAAACCTGCATTGAACACATCTGTCGGCACCATTTTTCCACCAGCATTTGCTCCCTTTATGTCTTTGTTTCACATTTTGGTTATTCTTGCGATATTTCCAACTTTTCACTCTTATTTTATCTGGATCGCTGCCATCTCAAGATAGCACTCTGACGGATTGTCGCTGCAGTGGTTTCTTGGGATCGGATCCACTCCTGATGGGGAGGCCGTATAGTCTGTTGAAATGACAACAAAGCATTGAGAACATGACATACGTGTAGTAGATGAAGCAGCAGCAGGGCTGGCGAGCACTGACTCCAATTCTGGAAGCAGGTCTGTGGGCGAAATGCTGTCAAAAAGCATCAGAGAAATTGTTCGTGAAAGGAAGAGTCAACTGTTGAGGTAACCTTCGCTGTCTTCCTTGAGGCTGCTAGTTTTACCCCAGCCTTCAGCAACCACCCTGCTCATCAGTTATCAACCGTCAACATCCAGGCAAGATCCTGCAGCAGCAAAAAACATGAGGACTCCTCGAAAGCTGAGATGATGGTTAACATTTTGTAGCAATGAGGTATTTTATGATTATGTATTTATTTTCAAAGAGAAAGAGAGAGCACTCATGTGTGCATGAGTATGTGAGTGGAAGAGTGGCGGAGAGAGACAGAGAGAGAATCCCAAGCAGGCTCCAAGCTGTCAGTACAGAGCCTGACACAGGGCTTGATCCCACAAAAGGTGAGATCATGACCTGAGCCAAAATCAAGAGCTGGTTGCTTAACTGACTGAGCTACCCAGGTGCCCTAAGTACTTTTTTTTTAAACGTTTATTCATTTTTGAGAGAGACAGATGGAGTGTGAGCAGGGGAGGGGCAGAGAGAGAGGTAGTCACAGAATCCGAAGTAGGCTCCAGGCTCTGAGCTCTCAGCACTGAGCCCAACATGGGGCTTGAACTCATGAACCACGAGATCATGACCTGAGCTGAAGTCGGATGCTTAACCAACTAAGCCACCCAGGTGCCCTCCAAGTATTTATTAATTAAGGTATGTACATTGGTTTTTTAGGCATAATGCTATTGCACTTTTAATAGACTACAGTATAGCATAAACACAACTTACGTATGTGCTGAGAAACCAAAAATTCATTTGACTCGTTTTATTGTGATAGTCCCTTTCTTATCATGGTCTGGAATGGAAACTGCTCTATATCTGAGGTAGGCCTGTGGTTCATTGCTTTTATACTTACATGGTGGCTTGGTCAGGCATAAAATTCTTTGATGACTTTGTGAAGGCCAGTCACTGTCTGGTCTGATTTCCTGTCACTGTGGAGGAGTTTCAAGTCACAGTGATGTTTTTCATCTTAGTGGTGGCAACTCGATCACTTAACCCTGATGTATCCCCCAAAATGCAGCATTTCCCTGGCTGCGTCCCCACTTGCAGAATGCTTCCTGCAAGGGGCTCGTCTCTGGGTAATGTGTCCTCTTGGCCACTTTTCGGTCACCTCCTCGGTGTCGGTCTGGGTTCAGGAAACCTTCCCCACAAGCCTGCTTTGCCACCACCATTTTTCTGAGCAGACTGTTGTTGCTTTTGCACCATAAGCTTTCGCAAGATGAGCATGTGATTCCCCTTGGCTTCTTCCAGCAGCCCTGTGTGACCTTCACCTCATCCGGCTGTCCTTTCCTCGTATCTTGCTCTCGGGTATGACAGATGTCTCTTGGTTTCTTCAGATATGAATCTACGTGCCGCTTTTCCGTTCTTCTGGGTGTCTGGCCAACATCGTCTTTGCCGCCATGGTAAAATCACAAGAGGAAAATTTTTGTTGTTACTAATTATTAATTCCGTCAACCCGTCTTGATGTTGGTGGATGGCCCCGTGAAAGCAGTATTTCCTTTTCCTGTCGCCGTGAGCAGCCAAGTCTCATCAGTTTCCCTTTTCTCAGTCATAGAATACGTGAAATAAAAGGATTGCCTTATTAATCATTAAATAGTCAGCTCTTGTTTTGTATTCTGTTTCCTTTCTGTTGTGAGAACTCTGTCAGGGGAGAAAACACCTCCCCTTGTCCTTCCTCCCCCACCCCATCTAGCTATTTCTATCCTGCATGCAACATTTATAAGATCAAATGTCAGTGGGTTTTGATCTGACTCACCCTGTAAAGAACGTCACCAAAGACTGGACAAATGCCTTCCCAAGCCCCACGGATGCCTGGAAGAGTCAGTCTTGTCTGAGAATCACGTCACGCTCCTCCTTTTCCAAAGCTTCCCTACCTTTCAAAGCTCAACAAATATCCTGTTTGTTTTTTTTTTTAAGATTTCTCCGACCGCCAAGCACACAGTGAAGTCTCTCTTCTCTGGATTCTTTAGTTCCTTCTTTCCTTCTTTCTTCCTGTGGTGGGTTGTGGGAGACAAACACACGCATCTGGAGGCAGACTGCACGCCCTGAAGTCTGTTCTGCAAGTCACCAGCTGGGTCGTCTCGATGACTTCCCTCAGCGTCCTAACCGAGAGTAGAGGACATGCGCCTTAGTATTTTTTCCCCCTATGATGGCTAATAATAAAATGTACCGCCTAGGGCTTTCCTATCAATTTAATGAAATTCACAAAAGATGTTGCTATGTTATCAAAGAGGGAACTGTTATTTACAAATATGTGGTTTTTTTATGACAATGATGTATTCTGCACCAATATCTTCCAAACACTATACTAGGTGTTTCACCCACTGCTTTTTTGAGAGGGAAGGAGAGGTGAGTTTCTTTATTTTTCTTTATTTTTTTACAAACTTCTTTTTTTAATGTGTATTTTTTATTTCATTGACAGAGACAGAGAGTGAGGGGCAGGGAGAGAGAATCCCAGCTAGGCTCAGCACGGACAGCACAGAGCCCAAGGTGGGGCTCGATCCATGAACCGTCAGATCAATGATGGGAGCCGAAATCAAAAGGTGGACACAACCGACTAAGACACCCAGGCGACCCCCTTTCAACATTTCTTTGAACTAGACAGGTGGTCTCGCCATGCCCCAGTTTCCCTGTTCCCTTATTTCTCTTCTACCTATAACTTTCAACATTTGGTGAATAGATTTTGAAGAATTTCAGGTAAAAAGGAGAGCCTGCCTATGTGATACATAAGAAAAAAGGAAACTTTCTTGTTTTCCATCATCGGTGAAGTCAAAATTGAAGGAAATCATGATCTGCTCCATAAACGCTAGCTATCTGGCCCTGCTCGTTCAGTGAGAGCCTGTCTCCCAGGTGGGATCTGTCTGGTGTGTGAGAGGCTTTTGCAGTAACTGGTTTTGGAATAAATGTTTAAATGAATGAATATTTGAATATTTGAATGAATATTTACCGTGAGGTCAACGTGTATATTGACGCGTGAAATTATTCCTGACAAATGGATAGACCCGGAAAAGAATGGATTTCAGAATGAAATGTATTTACATGTTGTCTCTCAAAAGATGACAGTGACCCAAGCAATTGGGTGTAATGTTTCATTTGTCATCTTTCTTTTTGTTGCACTGGGTTGTTTGGGTTCCGTACAGATGCATCTCAAACTGCACAAATAAAATATCATTTATTTGAAGGCAGTCATTCATTATTGTTTGTCCACTATAGCACTGAAGACACAACCACGAATGACAAACATTACGTGTTTGTCAACAGAATGAATGGTAATATCTATGGCTGCAGGGCTATTAGAATTCATTCATTCAACGTTTCCCTATTGAGAAAGCAGTCTGTCACCAGGTACTGTTTTAGGCAACGGCACAGTACCCTTATGGAGCTTAAATTTTAGTAGGAGTGGCAGGCAGTAAGGAAAATAAATCAATAAAACATCTGATACAACACATGGCAACACGTATGATGGAGAAAAGACGCTGATGAGGCTCGAGCCACACAGACATTGGCAGAAGAATGCTTTAGGCAGAGAAAGAAGCAAGTGCAAAAGACTTGGGGAGGGAGAGTCTTTGGCAGGGAGTATGTTGGATAACATCAGGGAGACAAGTGTAACTGAAGTAAGGTGAGGGGCAAGGTCGTAGGGGGTGAGGTCAGTGAGTGGGATCAGAGAATGGGGTCAGGTCTTCCTGGTCAGGGTAAATATATTGGACTTCACTGTGAGCGAGCTGGGAAGATATTGGAAGACGATGAGTTAAGAAGTGACACGATTGATCTCATTTTTGATCGGGGTCACAGAGTCTTGGAAAGTACAAGTGTGTAAGGAGGGTAGGCATGAGGTCGAAGCTGGGTGACTGAAGGAGAATAGTATGGCCATTAGTACAGCCAGACATGAGAAAAAAATTCTTGTAGCTCTTGAGACAGTGATGACTTTATTTTTTAAAGATTATTTATTTATTTATTTTGAGACAAAGAGAGAGAGAGAGAGAGAGAGAACACGAGCAGGGAGGAGCAGAGAGAGTGGGAGATAGAGAATCCCGAGCAGGCTCCCCACCATCAGCGTGGAGCCTTGACGTGGGGCTCCAACCCTGAACCATGGCAGGGGGTCGAGCCCACGAGCCATGAGATCATGACCTGACCGAAATCAAGAGTCAGACGCTTAGCCAACTGAGCCACCCAAGAGTCCCAGGACTGTGTTTGTAGTTGTAGGTGGCTACTACTAGAATTGCCTCAGTGAAATCAAGAACGAGTCTTACCAGCGTCTACCTATAACAGTGCTAAGGAAGCTGGAAGCTGTTGCTGGAGCACCCATACATTTGGATTGTAAAATACATTATAAATAAAAATCATGGGGGTGCTTCAACTTATAAATACTACATGCATGTTATGAATGCCCAGACAACCTGTTGAAACGGAGAAGTACTGTGTTCCTCTCCAGGTTCAACTCTTACCTGTATGGTCATGGATTTCATGGTACCTCCTTGTCTGGTCGGTTGATTTCAGCTGCAAAACCAAAACCAACAGAGAGGGAAGACTCAGAACTAAGCCTTTTGAGGATTTAGAAAATACTTCCAAAGCTTTTATGGAGCGTCCCTGGGACGTTTGGTCGTTTAGGGATCTTGTGTCTATTTTTCAAGATTATTTTTGGAATCATAATGAATTTCACTGCGGTTTTTCTTTTTTTATCTTGTGCTGTAGGAGATGAATTTCTCTGAAGAAAATAAGAAGCCCTTTATTTCTTCATTTTAATATCATTCATTTTATTAAATAGCTTTTGGGGCAGAAATGAAAATATCATCTCACGCTCTATGTTTTAAGGTATCCACCTTAAACCACACAGAATCTGACCTTCATGGGGAGAGATACTCCATTGCTTTGATAAAGCATCTTTGCTCCATTTTAATAAAGTTTCAAAATATTTACACGCATCAATTATGGGATACGCTACCTATATGTATAGTAAGATATAGTCCCTGTTTTAAATTCCTTCTTTAAACTTAAATTTTCGTCGTGGAAATTCCAATTTGTATCAGCATTCACAGGAAACAGAAGCAATCCTACACGTAAATTATATTGCTTTAAGTGTAACTTCCAAAATTTATTACTTAAAATGAAAAAAAAAAAGGAAGGAAAGAATTTAAAGAATTCCCAGAAATTGCAACATAGTCTACAGAAAACTTCTGTGCTGATGAATGGCTCCTTGAGGAAAATCGCTTCTTTTATTAACATAACATCTGGCTTGCATCTTGCATAAATAAAAACACAAGAGCAGGAGAGAAGTAACGGAAGAGGAAAGAGGGAGGAAGGAATGTGGGTTTTCTAGCATAATAATCTCTAACAGCCAAGAAATCTAATTAGAAGAAATGTCATCTAATGAGACTCTAGTCAAGAAAATTCCACAGGACAAGGCAAAGCCACCTGAGACAACAGCAAGAACAGTGAACCAGTTAAGGAATTTAAAAGCAAACAAACAAAAAACAAACAAACCAACAAAACCCCCAAAACTAAAACAGCATGCATTGACATTGAGTTTGGAACTTCATTCAGTCAAAATGGCAACGATCAACGGCTTCTCTGGGGACCATTTCTGCCTTTGACCACAGAAATTCCACGGCTTGGTTAATATGTTTTAAGAAGCACTCCACTGTTCTCATGTGCGCGATCGGATTTCTGTCTTTTCCTTTGTGCCTCGTCGGTCTGGAAGAAGGGAACACGCCTAGAGAAAGTTGTAAACAGAAGTTAATTCTCATGCTTTCTGCATGGATGAGTGGAAAGGTTCCTCCTCTATAGGAAACACTATTTCTGATAACTTTGTTAGAGCCCAACTTGATACTACTGTTGAATGTCATTGATTTTCCAGTTAAATCTTGTTTCAGTTTTCTGGATTTGGAAACTGAAGCAATGAATTGAATTTAAAGACATTTGACTACTATTAAATAGTAACAATCAAAAAAGGGTAAGGTAGGAAAAACAATAAAAACTAGGTTGAGGGTTTTCTGTGATTTCTTTTTTGTCGTTGTTGTTTTGAGAATCAGTTGGCGACTGTGAGCTTTACAGAGTACGCCTGTGTTATCTTTTTCCTACATTATCTAGAAAGAAAATGCGACCAAAAGCTGGCTCCTATGCTGCTTAGTGAATTTCCAAGATTCTGGAGACATAAAATGGCCACTTAATAGAGTCACAAAAACTAGTCTATGTAACGAAATAGCTAAATTTTTAAAAATCAGAAAAGTGGGATTCTTATTAAGAGCACACACACACACAAACATGAAAAAATACAATCCATGATACGAAATATATGTTTCTCTAGATTTCCTAACATTGGATTCCTCTGTGTTTATACTGATCATTTTTTTCTCTGTCCTTCTATTAATCATTTTTATTTATGACTTGACAGGCGGTTTCCTGATATACAAAATCAAGTAGCATTTTCAATGGCATTTTGGCAATAAATATTATTCTCCAATTATAGGTACTAATCAAGATGCATAACTTCTGACCCATCTTTTCTATTTCTAAGAATTTATCCTAATTGAATAGCTACGTAGGAAATTATGTAGGAGTGTTTGTTTTAAAGTGTTTGTAAGAGTGGAGATTAAAAACAAATAAAATATTCTCTTAAGAAGGAATGGGTTATGGCCATACACCATATAGGTCTGGTATTGGGTAGCATAGTCATGACATTGAATATGATTTAGCCGCTACAAAGAAGATGCAGAGAATCTACTTAATTCTAGTCTTTAATTGGCTATTTATTCATGCGAAGTAGTCCCATCCCCAAGAGAATCATGCATTCTAATGTGGAGTATAAGACATGCACTAGAAAAAAAAATGTTTACCAGACGTTGACTGTTATAAGTAGAAATTCTAATAATGTATTCTTATATCTTCTCAAGGTGCTCCTATGTTGATCGTGCCCCACCTTCGAGATAAACACACATGACCCACCCAAACCCAGATTCTCATTTCCTTGACCTCTTTTGCTTCAGAACCTTTCCACCCACCATCCTTTGGCTCTGCCTTAACACCATCGTGATACTGTGTCGTCACTCAATCCCAATGTCAAGTAGCTCCTTCCCACTTCTCACTATTCAGCTAACTCCTTCTGCTCCTTCTAATTCAGAAATTTTCAGACATCGCTGAGAGCAGTCCATCACCACCTCATGTGTCTTCTTTCTCAAGAATGTGGAACAAACAAAATGAAACAAAACCAACTCCACTGTGAAGGATCCTAACCTAGTCTTTCTCGCTTTCATCTGGAAGAGGCTCACCGGGCCCGGTCACGCAGGTTGGGATCTGGGCAGGCACCTCTGCCTCTATACCTACTTTCAGATTTTTCTCTTCATATTTTTTTTCCTAGATATGATGAAATTTCTATTCAATGGCTTTTCTGTGAAATGAGGTTTCTTTTCCTTATCTGGAATCTCTATAAAATGAGATGTTTTTGAATATGTATACATTTGAGTTATAATCTGTCCCATCTTTTAGCATATTTAAATACATAATTATGACTATTTCTGAAACACATGACCCTGAATGCAATCTGAAACACACACACACATGCACACACACACAATAAAGCAAATAAGTAAATACGTTAATATCATGAGGAACCAAGATTTTCAGTATAAGAGAAAAGAAACATACTATCAGATCAAAGAAATAAAGTAAAAACCAGTTAATCTAAAATATGAATTGGAAATAACAGTATGAATTTATTATGTATTTTCAGGATATTTTTCCTTATCTCTGTCCACCCAAAAAAGCATGGAAACAATGTGTAGCAATGAACACCGTGTAGATCCCAGGTTATGATCTTTAAATATCATTTGTCTCTCCATAGAAAATCAGAGAGCACCTTGGCTCAGGTCATGATTTCGAGTCCCGCGTGGGACTCTGCACTGTCAGATTCTCTCTTTGCCCCTTCTCCGCTTGCAATTTCTACCCCTCCCCCACTTGCACGTGCACACATGCTCTCTCTCTCAAAATAAATAAATAAACATTTAAAATAAAGAAATAAAATGTATATGAGTTTCTAATAACATTAAAAAATACTTCCTCTACAACTTGTGGAGAAAGTGAGGAATCACACTCTAGTTGAAACCTGGTAAGTAACTGGAAAAAAATCAAGCATTCATCCTCGTTTCGATGTGAACAGCCTCAGGGGAATTAAGAGAGTCTTGGTTATAAAAATTGTTCTACCTGATAATTGCAGGATAATAGGATTAGGATATAACCATTTCGCTCCCCCGAATGCGATGATGGATGCTGGTAATGATCATGAGTGGCTGCCCGAACCATTAGGTAAAAAGTGGATGGAAATCTTTATAATGGATGAATCAAGCTAATAAAGCCTGAACCCACTGATATATCTTCACACTTAAGTGAGGTTTGAATGTGGAAGGGTGGGGGAAAGACATGGGAGGGGGCACACCACCACGTGGATTCTAACAATAAAATCCAGAAATCCAGAATATGGTAATCCAAGACAAAACCCCTGGTTTCTTCAAATAATAAATTGAAAGCAGGAAATAGGAGGAGGGGAAACTGATTAGACGTGAAGAGACTTCTGAGACGCATCAACCGAATACCATATGTGGAATTTTTGAATCCCAATTGAAAAATGCAAACTGTATAAACATTTATGAGACAATATTTATGACATATTTGGGAGAAATTAGAACATTCACTGCGTGTTTGAGGATGTTATGGGTTTATTGGCAGTAATTTCAGGTGCAAAGAAATGATATTGTATTTATGCTAAAAAAAATCCTCTTATCTTTTTATAGGTGTTTTTTTAAGAGTTTTCAGATGAAATGATATGGTATCTTGAAATTGCTTCGAAATATTCTGGGGAGGTAGGGAGGTGTGTGGGAGTATAAATAAAACAGGATTGACAATGTGTTGAAAGTTATTAAAACTGGATGATTGCAACTGATGTTGGAGATTTCCCCCCGCCCCAGTCTGTTTATGAGATCCTGGCAGACCCTTAAAATTGTGACTTTCTATTTGACTCATGGGCCTCTGTGCTGCAAAGTGTTTGAAGGGATTATTTGGATAGTGATTATGTTGATGGGTGGCTCCGTTTCCCCTTCGTAATTTAAGACAGGGTTTAATGGCAGCTAAAAAGTTATTGGCTATTTTAATTACATCCAGGACTGTAATTAAAAGAAACCATTAGGATTAGCCACAGAAGTAGATGGATTTTTAGAAACAAGGTTGATTTCGAGATCGACCAAAACTGCCACATTTTAGATATTTTTTAAATGTATCCATTTTTGTGCCTCCAATGTTTGACAGTGTAAATTAGGCTTCAAAAGTGGGTACTTTAGTTTCCATGGATCACTAATCGATAAATATGTACAAGCTTACTTTGAGCAGCGATCCAAATTTTGTGGAGTAACTGTACTCATTTTTTTTTTCTTTCCCCTTAATGTTTGGTCTTCTGCGAAGCAAGGCAACCGAAAGGGATCTCGTTTCAGTTCTGCAAATTAACGGGTGCCTCTTGCTGCGACCACACCCCGCTTCTGAAACTGTTGCCTTTCATGGACCAGGCCGATTGTTATTGTTGCATTTATCTTCTGCATTCCCTGCAACTTTCTGGACTTGCTCCTTCAGATGACACTTCTTGAAACAACGATGACAAAAATCACCATGGTAGGTAATATACAATAAGCTTTTTAAGAACTAATTTTGAAATTAATAATTGCATTTGATAAAATTGCAGTTTATCAGAACGGTACACATATATATTAACATGTCCAAAAGTAACTAACACAGTTTTGACACCAGTGCTTTCCCTCCCCATACTTCCTACAAATAAATTCCCTCCAGCCAGAGACCGCCAGGTACACACCTATGGTTGAAGGAGGTGGCTTATTAGTTCTTGTCCCAGGGAGACCACATGCCATGGGGGACTGTGAGAAGTCTCTGCAAAAGGGGGTTAGTAAAACCTACAGGGTTTGGGCTTACGTTAAGCGATTCAAGAATAAGTTTGAGAAGTTGAGTCTTTGCTCTGGATTGGCTGCTGTTGCAAGCAGGGGCAATTTTACAATTGTCTGTCTTGGTAAATTTTATCTAGAAGGGGGGACCCCTACTGCGAGACTAACACTGTCATGGATGAAGAAGCAGCAGCCACCCATATTCTCCAGGAGGGAGGATATTTGGTCCGTGTTGTGGCTGGAACAACACTCATGTTCTATGTTCAGACATGATTATGGAAGGGTAGGTTTTGTTTTGTTTTGTTTTGTTTTTGGTGGTGTTGTTTTGTTTTTTGTCTAGATCCACCACGAACACCAATGCCTTGTCTGACATTGATGTTCTGGGAAGTTATCTTCGAGAGAACACCACACCTGCCGGCTCCCGGATATCAGGAGCAATTCTTTTTCTCATTCCTCACTTCAAGTTCCTCTCTTTCATTTCCTGCTCCTGAAATTGACAATTATGCCTGTTTCAGATCATGTCTACATGTAGGTCTCATGCTGATTTCTTCTTATGTTAGATGAGGAGTTAGCTTTTTTCCATGGCAGTTTCCCTGATTATCTCATAGAGTTACACCGTGATTTTTAGTTAAATTTAGTGTGTTTCCTTGTGCCTTTGCAAATTGCTTTCACAGTCAAACACCATAGTGAATTGTGATGTTTTCCTTGAAATTAAAATTGTTACTTTGCTCGTTTGTTTTTCATTTGCTAGGCTCTCTTGTACTTAATGATAATTCTTCCAACCTTCTAAATAGTTTCACAGGACAATTTCCCACAAGGTCAACAATATCATTTAATCTACCCAGATGTTTCCTTCTTCGTGAATCCCAGGATCTCCAGGAGAGCCTGCGTACCTCGCTGACCTCACTAGGCTGGTTTTGCCCCGAATCTGCTATTTACTGCTGTAGGGCTCCTCCTCTGAGCTGTTTTCCTTGGAATTTACTAATCCACAGTCAGATTGCCTGTTTTCTTTTCTTTAAATTTTTTTAATGTTTATTGATTTTTGAAAGAGAGAGAGTATGAGCAGGGAAGGGACAGGAAGAGAGGGAGACACAGAACCGAAGCAGGCTCCAGGCTCTGAGCTGTCAGCACAGAGCCTGACAGGGTGGGGCTCAAACCCAGGAACCGCGAGATCATGACCTGAGCTGAAGTTGGATGCTTAACCGACTGAGCCACCCAGGTGCCCCCAGTGTGTTTTCTAAATGGCATGCCTTTCTGTCTCTTGGTTCACTAACTTGCGGTGGTGACATCTTTGCAGAGGGCATGGAGCTGACATACTCGTTTCTTGCATCGTACTACACCAGGGATGCCTATTTGGGGGACAGAGTTGTTTTCTTGAGACCTCCTTCCACCATTATCCCTGAAGGCGCTCATCATTTTGTTCCTGTTACCAATCCTCCCCCATCTCTTTTTCTTGGTCTGTAGCCTCTTAAGGTAGAAACCAGTAGCCACTTTAGAAATGGTGCATTGGAAGTAAATTTTTGAGAACTTGAACTAAGAAAATATCTTTTACTCTACCCTTGCAGGAGGTAGAGAGTTTGAAGGTAAAATACTAAGTTGGGATTAATTTTTCTTCGACATTGTAGAAAACATTATTTCATTGTCTTGTTCCTTTGTTACTGTTGAAAAATCTCGAGGCTTTTGAATTCCTGATTCTTCGTTTGAATTTGATTTTTTATTTTCCTCTCTAGAAGATGGTAGAATCGTCTTTGTCTCTGCCCATCTGAAATTTCACAACCGTGTTCTCTTATGTGGATAAATTTCAATCTATTGTGCTGTCTCATTTCCATCTGGCATTTCAGAAAAGTTCCACTGTGATAAATGTTCTTAAATATTTAGTTGGGATATCTGCTCCTTAAGTTTTTGTATTCTTACTTTCTAGAGCATCTATTTCTCAGAGGTTTGATATCTTGGATTGCTTCTCTTATTTTTTTATCTACTCTATGTCCACCTTTTTTTTTTTTTTTCATTTCGTGCTCTGCTCCCTGGGAGCTTTCCTCAATATATTTTGTAGCTTGTTTTTTAACAGATGGTTTAAAAATTTTCTCCTATCATGTTTATAATTTCTAAGCACGGTTCACAGTTCTCCTGATGTCTTCTTTTATAGCATTCTATTCTTGTTTCATGAATGTAATACCTTCTCTTACTGCTCTGCACATGTTTGTAAACACTTTTTACTATGTTTCTTCACTCTGCATAATTTCAGCTTCCTTCAGATTTTCAAGGATAATTCCATCACCACTCACCGCTCCTCATTCTTTGGGTCTGCAAAATCAGAGACTACAGGCATGGCTGGTTCCCAGCTTCCACTTGTTTCCATTGTCTCAAATTTGTTCTCCTGCCCTCGTACCATAAGATTTTTGGCATTATAGTTGTAGTGAGAATTTGGGAAGGAGAAAATATTTGCATGACCATCATCAGTCACGGGACAAACAGAAACAGGACACGGTAAGAAAGAAACACCTCGCCGTTTCTCTAATACTATGGCTAAAGATGTACAACCTGAATCTAATATTGACCAAGTATCAGATAAACTCAAATGGAGCACCGTTCTCTACAATAACTATCTTGAAGTCTTTCATGTCATGTTCTTGCCATGGAAATCAAGGTAAAACTGGGAACAATTATAAATACATGGTAACTAAATATAAAAACGTTATTCTCATTTGGATCCACTTTCTGTAAGTGGCTTTACCAGGATAACAGGTCAAACTTGAAGAGACTATCAGGATTAAGTAGTAATATTTTACTCATGTTAATTTCCTGATTTGGTATTGTTATTATGCGAGAGACCGTCCTGGCTTGTAGAAAATACACACTTAAATATTTGAAAGTGATTGATATCAAGTCAGCAACTTATTTCCTGATAGTTCAGGGGGAAAAGATCTTCTTATTATATTTAATTTTTTCTATAAGTCTGGTATTGACTGAAACAATAAAAAATGTATACGTTTATTTAACCTATTGTTTTAAATCTGGAAATCCAAGCCGATGCATTCTTCATTATTAGGTCTCTTATACAATGATATCTGTAGCTGTTCTAGGTGAATTTATTAGCAGGGAGTATAATTGCCAAGCCTCACTGGTCTTCCACATCTTAGAGGTTAATGTTGCCTTATTTCATCTTTCTCTTTCTGGAGGAATCTCATTCTGCCTTTTTTTTATTATTATTATAATAGTTTATTTTCAAATTGGTTTCCATATAACACCCAGTGTTCATCCCAACACGTGCCCTCTTTAATGCCTGTCACCCCCTCTCTCCCCTCCCTCATCCCCCTCACCCTCAGTTTGTTCTTAGTCTTTGAGAGTCTCTTATGTTTTATCTCCCTCCTTCTGCTCTTTCCTGGCTTCAAAGTGTCGTGAGAAGTGTTATCTTCAGAAACATAACACCACATCCTATATTATTTTGAGATCGCTTTATGGGTGATGACTTATTAAAATACAGATCTTTATTTCTCCAAGGATCTGACGTTTCACCTTTTTATGATGAAAAGCAATGCTGTCTACATTAAGAAGAGTGAGCAAACAGTGGCCCAAAATAAGAGAGAAGTTTATTTCAGGAAAACAAAATAAAACAAGACAAAACGTGTTGCCGTCGTCGTTGTTGTTAGCAAATTGTGTTCTGTACTTGAAGGTGTAGGTCTAAGTTAGCAAGTACATGTTGACTTAGTTTTCGAAGATCTGTCAGAATTGTTTTAATCTAAGACATTTAAGGATGAATTAAGACCAGATACAAAGGCCAACAGACTTGTAATTGGCTGATTCCCAGGATGCGAGGAATAAGGAAGAGAATATGTTTATTGAGTAAAAACTGTGCTGATCACTGTGTATAATGTCAAAACGACCTTGTAAATATCATCATCTCCATCTTCAAAGTGAAGAAACAAATTTAGAGAAATTAAGTGACTTACTCAGATCTTCTTTAGCTGATACAGGATAAAGGGGTAATGGAAACTCAGGTCTATGATCTCCAGTTTGTGTTATTTCTGCTATACCTTGAGATAGTCCTGGTCTAAAGGATATGAAATTTTACCATGTGGGTATAAGTTCCACACAATACCTGGTAGTGGGATATGTTCCCCAATAGTGGAAAGAAATCCTTTGATATGTAACAGAACCCATGCCCTTTAAAATTGGAGAGAAAACAGTAGAGTTAACCAATTAAAACAAAAAGGACTCATTTAACTGAATACATTAGTGAGTCTTCAGTGACTATTTGGTATGGGCAAAATGTGACATAATGAAGACTGCTTTTCCTTCTTTTTAATAAGTGTTCATATGCAAGAATAAACACATTAAAGATATTATTCTAAACTTTATAAACTTTATGTTGATATTCCATATTATTGAATCCTAAAATCACTGGGCATCAAAAAGGGATATAACACCCAGTAATGAAAGGAATTTCTGTTTTTTAAAGTTTATTTATTTTCGAGAGAGAAACAAAGACAGTAAGTGGGGGAGGGCCAGAGAGAGAGGGAGAGAGAGAGAATCAGAAGTGGCTCCACACTGCCAGCACAGAGCCTGGACGTGGGGCTCGAACTCACAAACCGTGAGATCATGACCTGAGCTGAAACCAATCAGATGGTTAACTGACTGAGCCATCCAGGCACCCCGGAATTTCTTGATATGTAAACCAAAATTAAACCTCAAAGTCCTATTTAGGATAAAAATTTAAATCTTTTTTAAAATCCTTGGTCTTCTTAAGCTAAATAATACAATTTTTTGGATGGTGTTTTCTAACAATGCTATCACTGAATTCAAGTATCTAAGTATTATCTCCTGACTACTTACAGAAGAATCTAGATATCCTTCCTTTCCTCCAGCCTTTGAAAAATCTTTAAAAATAAAATCATACCTTTTATTACACATGGTTGTAGCAGATGTTATAAAATTGGGCTGGTCACACATTGGATAATGTATCATTTTACTTCAGTGAGTGAATTATAACTGTGGGACATTTCTGACTTATACTGAACAAACACATTTTGTCCTCAGTTTGTGCAAACAATGGCAGAAAGCGTAAAGCCACACTCAATCCCAGTTGGCCTGTAACTAGTATTTTCATTTCCAAGAGGACTATGCTCTTACGTTCTTGGCTCTGAGGCCAGCATAAATCATGCTCACAGCATAATCATGTGATTAAAAGATGATTTGGCTATTTCACCCAGCCTTGGGGCCACCTTGTCTGGGCTGAAAGCACGAGACGAAGCGTATACTCATTCTCGTTAACATTTTACCATTAACGACAGACTTCATCTTTTCAGGAGAAAAAGAGGCCTTAGTTTTCCTACCAGGACAAAAGATGATTATGGATTTCAGTGTTTCTTTATTTAAATACTCTTGAACTTTTTCTTAGAGAATTCCTATGGTTTTGGATTGAAATGAGGTAGGATAGTTTTTACTTTTGGTTGGTGGACTCTCTAGAGCTGCCATTACAAATACCACAGACTGAGTGGCTTGAACGACAGAATTAGTTTCTCACAGTTCAGAAGGATAGACTCCAAGATCAAGGTATCAGCAGGTTTCATTTCTTCTGGAGCTTCTCTCTTTGGCTTGCAGATGTCACCTTCTTGCTGTGTCTTCGCTTGGCCTTTCATTTCTGTGCATGCACTCCTGGTGTATTTCTCTCTGTGTGTCCAAATCATTCCTTTTAAGGACACCATCAAAAGGGATTAAGGCCCATTCAGAAGGGCTCATTTTAACTTAATCATCTCATTAAAGCTTCCCTCCAAATACAGTCCCATTCTGAGGTACCAGGGGTTAGGACTTCAACATATGCATTCTGGAGAACACAAAGAAACAGACTTTGCATCATATATAAATTGGCATTTAATGTAGAGATGGACTGAGACTAACCCATCTCCTCCCAGCTCAAATTCTGATAAGATTAAAGAATTGAGCCTCTCAGAAGGCAGTGAGGAGAAATCAGAAGTTGGGCTAAAAGGCAAAGAGAGAAATTTATGTAATCTCATTTAAAACCGGATATAAACTGAAAGGAATTAAAGTTTTGGCCTTTGGTGGCTTCTAGATGGTCAGCCTGTACCATTGCTGCTTGGCAGAGAAAAGTGTGAAGCGTCTCTGGGAAAAACAAAACAATATAAAAATAAATTATCCACTTTACTCTCTACTGCTCTTTATACAACATATTTGACATACATTAAAAATGATGAGATTTACGAATAATCAAGAGAAAAGACAATCAATTCAGGCAGGCTCGAGGATTGCCTTGACTTCGGAATAAACAGATAAGAATTTCAAACTAATTACTATGAAGCAGTTAAAACCTTTCCCGGAAAGACGGATAACACAGAAGACTAGAGAGAATTTCAACAGAGAAATGGAAACTCCAATATTAAACCGAATGGAAAGTCTAGAACTGAAAATTAAAGTATCTGAAAGGAATAATTCACTGGATAGAATTTAATATAATTCTGGACAGCAGAAGAAAAAAACTAGAAACTCGGGCCACTAAAAAGTCAGAATAAGTATAGAGAGACCTACAACTAGCCACATTAAAGCAAAATTACTGAAACCTGGAGAAAAATCATAAAACGATCTACAACAAGCAGTGACATCATATTTAGATAAACAACAGAGTGTCAGCTGGCTTCTGACAGGAAACGATGGAAGCTAGAAGACAGTACAAAGAAAAAAACTTGTTGACCCATAATTCTATATCTAATGAGAGGAGGTAAAATAAAAACATTTTGAGACTAACAAAGGCTAAGGCAGTTTATTCCCAGCAGATGTACCTCACAAGAAATGCTACAGGAAGATAAGAGCAGTAAAGGTTAAAAGCACCAGAGGAAAATCTGGATCTCCAGGAAGAAAGGAAGAGCGCCAGAAATCATGAATATGTTGGTAAATAGGTACACTTTTAAAATAGGCAATTGAGGGGTGCCTGGGTGGCTCGGTCAGCTAAGCATCCAACTTCTGCTTAGGTCATGATCTCGCGGTTTGTGATTTCGAGTCCAGCATCTGATTGTCTGGTGTCAGCACAGAGCCTGCTTCAGATCCTCTGTCCCCACCTCTGTCTGCCCCTCTCCTGCTCTCTTTCTCTGTCTCTCCAAAATAAAAAGCATTTAAGTATTTTTTTTCAAAAAATAAAATAAAATAGGTCATTGATTGTGTAAAGTTTTAAAAAGATGTAGAAGAAAAATATAGGATAGTGATACCAGAAAGAATGAAGGAAGTCAAGGAAAAGATATTGTTCTATAGATCTTAAATAATACACAGGTGTTATAGTTAAGGTAGAATGTGATAACTTAAGATATATACTGCAATCTCTAGAAAAGCTATTCAAATTAGCACATGAAGGTAAAGCTAAAAATCCAATAATATGAAAAAAATACATACATGATTAATCTTAATAAAAGCGAGAAGGAGGTAAAAAGGACCTGAGAATAAGTGTGAAAGATAATGAACAAATAAAAAAGTAAGTTGAGAAACACATTAAATGTAAATGAACAAGCATTCCAATTAGAAGGCATAGATTTAGGGGGGTGGACTTTAAAAAACCCAGATTTATGTTCTTTATATTGGGCACATTTTAAATATTAAGACATTGACATTGAAGTTAAAATCATGGAAAAAGATGTATCATGGAAACAATAATCATAAGAAAGCTGCTGAAGCTATTTTAATATCAGGCAAAATAGAGTTTGAATAAGTAACACTGTCATAAAAAGTAACTTTCATAATGATAAAAGAAAAATACATCAAGAAAATACAAAAATCCTAAACATGTATGAATCTAATAACACATATTTATAAAACATAAGTCAATATTTGACAACTAAAGGAGAAGTATGCAAATCCATATTCTTACTTGAAACATTCATAACTGAATAATAGGCAAAAAATCTTGGTCAAACGGCGCTTAAATATATTTTTTTTAATACTTATTTATTTTCGAGAGAGAAAGAGAGAGAGAAAGTGCAAGTGGGGGAGGGGCAGAGAGAGACACACACTCATGACCTGAGATGAAATCAACAGTTGGATGCTTAACTGACTGAGCTACCCAGACACTCTGGTCAAATAGCACTTTTAGCCAACTGTGGCTAAATGTAGCTAACTGACATTAGTAAAACACTTGATATCCAGAATCCAGTCTTTTCACTCATTCATGGAACACTAACCAAAGTAAACTTATGCTGGATCATAAAGCAGATCTCAAATATCAAAGAATTGAAAACATGCAGATATTTATTCTGGGACCAATGAAATTAAATTGAAAAATCAGTAACAAAAAGAGAACTAGAAAGTCCCCAAATATTTGAAAATAAAAACCACATTTCTAAATAATCCATGGGTCAAAGAAGAAATCTTAAGAGAAATTAGGAAAAAAAAATTAGACAGATGGCAATGAAAATACATTTTAGAGTTAAATGTATCTATGTTATATATATATACTATATATGTATATACAATATATATATATATGTATATATATATAGTTAAATCAGTGCATAGTGAAAAGTTTGTAGCTTTAAGTACACATATTAGAAAAGAATATAAATCCAAAATCAATGATCTGAATTTCTACTACGTGGGTTTAGGGAAAAAAACAAGTTAAATGCAAATAAGTAGAAAGAAGCAAATAGAGCAAAAGCACTGGATGTTATATGTAAGTGATGAGTCACTAAATTCTACTCCTGAAACCATTAACACACTATATGTTAACTAAGTTGTATTTAAGTAAAAAAAAGATAAAACAATGCCTTAAAAAAAAAAGAAAACCTTGTGTAGAACTATATGGAAAGTGCCGTAATAAAGAGCAAAACATAATTAAATAAAAACAGAAAGGAACAGTAGAGAAGGTTTAAAAGAACCAAAACACCAACAAAGCTGATTCTTTGCAAAGATGAATAATATTGATAAACCTGTAGCAGAGGTGATCAAGAAAGAGAGAGGAAGAGAGAGAAAACATAAATACCATTTTCTAGAATGGAAGGACTACAGAATGTCCAGATTTTTAAAGGATAACAAGGAAAAAGTATGAACAACTTCATGACAATAAACTCAATGACAATATGAAATGAGAAAATTCTTTGGATCCATCTTATAAACCTAGCACAAAAAGAAATGGAAATTTTGAATAGTCTTATATGTTATAAAGATACTGCATTTGCAATGAACAAATCATTCACTGAATCTCTTCTCCAGGTCCAGGTAACCTTGTTAGTGAAGTCTCTACACAACATTTAAAGAAAAAATAAACTAAAATATCACCAGTAAACATTTTCAGAGATAGAAGTGGAAGTACTTTCCAGCTGTGGGGCCAGCATAACCCTGACACTAAAACCTCAGTAGAGTATGATAAGAAAAGAACATTACAGGCCAAAAACCTTATGATCATAGATGTAAAAAATCTTTCAATTTTATCATTAAATTGAATCCAAGCAACATATAAAAAAGGGACTGTCTTATGGACAAGCAAAATCTATTCTATCAATGAAAGATTTCTTTGTTGTTTCATTTTTTTGCAAGGTACTTCTTTTGAACATTCCAAAATCATTCGGTTCAAATCACGACACACACATACACCCGCATACACCAAAGAAGGATAAATGTTCAGGTCAGTAAATGAAAAAGATATTTCACAAATTTCAGCATCCATTTACGATGAAGAACTCTCACTACAGTGTAAATATATGGAAACTTCCTTACTCTGAAAAGGTGTATCTATAAGACCTATAGCCAGTATCACACTTAATGAAGAAATGCTGAATGTGTTTTTCCCTAAGATCTTGAATAAGTCATGTCTACTTTCACTAGCTGTGCTAAAATCGGGCTGGAGGTACTAGCCAGTTTAATAAAGAGAGTAAAAGAAATAATAGGCACAGAAATTAAAGAAGATGAAATAAAACCGTATTTATTTGCAGACCACACAGTTATATATGTATAAAGTAGTCCAAAGTAATCCTCTAACAAAACACTATAATAAGTGAATTTCACAAGGTTCTAGGCTACAAGTTTAATAGAAAACATGTGTTTCTATATATTATCAATCATCAACTGAAAAAAGAGAGTTGGAAAAAATAACCATTTAGTATAACAAAAAAATCAGATTCCAGGAAAAATATAGTGCAAGATGTTACATTTCTACATTGAAAACTGTAAAATATTACTGAGAAAAATTAATGAAGACCTAAATATTGCTACAGTGTCGATTTGATTCAACATAATTTCAGTAAAATGTCCCAGCAGTCTCTGAAGAAATTGGTATATTGATTTTAAAGCTTATGTATAATTCCAAAGGATATAAACTAGAAAACAGACCAGAAATAGAATAGACAAAAAAATTTTAAAGACAAAGAACAAAGTTGGATTTATTCCACCTGATTTGTCATGTGATTCCATTTATAAATGGGAAAAAAAACAAGAAATGAGAAGAATGGTTGTTTAGAAGGGGAATTTTCTGAGAAGGAAGAGAAGGAATATTGTTGGATGAACCATATCAACTGAACCAGTCTAGTTCAACCAAAGTCAACCTTTTTTTCCTATCTTGGATTAAACCAATAACTTAAAATGCAGTAAGGAAAGAATGATGAACAACCATGAGGCATTAATCAATAGACAAGTTTTGAATGGAATCCTTGTTCTCTTTAAAACATGGTCCTTGACAGGGTGCCTGGGTGGCTCAGTTGGTTAAGCACTGACTTCAGCTCAGGTCATGATCTCATGGTCTGTGAGTTCGAGCCCCGCATCAGGCTCTGTGCTGACAGACAGCTCAGGGCCTGGAGCCTGCTTCAGATTCTGTGTCTCCCTCTTTCTCTGTCCCTCCCTTGCTCACACTCTGCTTCTCTGTCAAAAAGTAAATAAACTTTAAAAAAAAATTTAAAACATAGTCCTTAATTACTGTCTCTCTTGACCCTTTTTAATCTTCTTTTGCTTCGATCAAGTTTCTCTAACTTTCTGAACCTCTTCCTCTTCTGATAGCTTCTAAGACAAAATAGGCTTTTGTGAATTTCCCTGATGCAAACTCAATTGCAGGTGACTTTCATTTATAGCCGACTGCTGCTAGCGACCACTCGGCACTGACCTTGGTATTTACAATAGTTATTATTCAGTGTCCCGTCAAAGGGCAATTTAATTTACTAGATTGTTCACAAATAGTTGCATATGCTTCCTCAGCAAATAGTGGAACCAAACTGAAGTCTTTCTGAAAGAGAAGACAGTTTTAAGGTTGAGAGGGTCCTGGCAGATCGCAGGTAGAACCATTTAACTTAAGGGTAAGAGCAAGGAGGTAGACATTTATTTTGAGCAAAAATTATATTTGATATTAACAGCTAACCAAAACTTGTGGAGTGCACTGAAGGACCTTTACAAATGCTTTGTTTTGCTTTTAGAAAAGGATTTAGTGAAGTTCAAATTTTATATTGGCCTGCAGCGGCAGAAAGCTTTCTTGGTAACCTTCCATTATTTAACACATCTTGGTGGTGGTGGTCAGATGCTACACATCACCACTGACACTTATGCCTGGCTTGAAGCTATTTGTAGCGACATCCTTAAATCATAGCAATTGGGTTCTTCGTGTTTTCCATCACAGATCTTATATGAGAGGAGCAGAATTCCTTTCTTTCCACTCAATCTTCCTTTTGGCCATTCTTATTTCGCATGAGACTAGATAACTGTCTCAAGGCATTGTTTGGAAATTAAATATGTATGTATTATACTATTATAATAATGTGTGTGTGTGTGTGTGTGTGTGTGTGTGTGTGTGTGTGTGTTTTGGCCAGGAAATATTTACTTGGGTCATAGGCAATCCACTCTTTTATCCCTTCCCTGTTGTTCTTCTTTTTAAAAGCTATCCAAGTCTATGTTTTAAATTAAGGATCACGTTGAAATATCATGATCAGCTCTCTGTTTCATTTTTTCATGTAGAATTAACATTGCTGATAGGAATTCTTGCGATCGAGTTAAAGGAAATAACTAAATGGAAAGCTTCAGAAACTCCTTTATCTTGAATTTTGAATAATAAAATCATTCGACAAATCCCATCTAATAAATTCACATCCAGATTATGTGCTCAGCGAATTCCGAGAAGCATAATCCATTATAATAGATGCCAAATGAGTCTTAAGGATGGTATGTGCTGTAGTATGATTTCAATTTTTCATTTAAAATACCTCCCAATTTATGGTCCCTAGTACTTTTTTCTTTCTTTACCGTGTCTATAATGAAGACTAGGAAAAGCCTCTGTCAGACAAGAGGCAAAGTGGGGGAAATCGCACCCTTTCTCTAGGGCATCATCGTACGAAGAGGGACAGAAGTAGCGCATAAAAGTCACGTAATAGAATAATAGGTCCAGAAGAAGCCCACATAAGCCCATGCACGGGAACATTATTTCAAGGTTGGTGGCAGGAAGTTGTTCCCTCTCAGCCTGAAATAGGGCTGCTGATTTCTTTGTGACCCACGCAGAGAAGTCATGGAACTTAAAATTTACTGACTCCTTGGTGAGAAGGTGTAGAGAACTATAGAGCCTACATTCAGGACAAAGAAGGTTCCACTTGTGAGAATCCGAAAGGGGACAATCAATTAGCCAGGACCCCAGAATCCATTCGTGGGTGCCGACAAAAATCTCAAAGTCTAGTTGTGACCAGTTATCTCCCAGTGCTCACCATTCCAGAGAGCAAACTAGACTAGCAGCTTCACAGTAGGATCCAGAGAAGGCTAATGGGTGCAAGATCTGTCTCCATCTTTCACTTCCTGTCACATGTTACCTTAACCCTACCTCCCATACGCAGCTAGACATCATCTGAAGAGGCTGGGGGGGAATCGACTGAAAGAGATAGAGACATAGATTATCCAGAAGACATTGAGGTACTATACCCTGGGAAGTCTCACTTTTTTATTGTTCAGTGGGCCGGGGACCATTTTTTTTTTTTTAATTTTTTTTAATGTTTATTCATTTTTGAGAGATGGAGAGAGACAGAGCATGAGCGGGGAAGGGGCAGAGAGGTAGGGAGACACAGACTCCGAAGCAGGCTCCAGGCTCCGAGCTGTCAGCACAGAGCCCGACGCGGGGCTCGAACTCACAGACCGTGAGATCATGACCTGAGCCGAAGTCGGACGCTTAACCGACTGAGCCACCCAGGTGCCCCGGGACTGTTAAAAGAGATCAGGACTGTTCTGTGAAATAAACAAAACTACCTTCTCTTTGGACAGCTAAGTGTAGTGTGAGGGAATTTAATAGTCTGCCTGTATGTGAAGAGAAAACAAAAAACACACCCAAACTGGAAAGCGATTCACTGTGTTATAAAGACTGTGACTATTTGCCCTGTAGGTCAGTAGGGTTTTTCTTAAATTTTCTCGTAAAGACAGACCGTGTAGCATGTACTTAGTGACAGCATGGGCTCTGGGGTTTCCTAATCTGTAAAGTGGGGGTGAAAATGGTGTCTACTTCATACGGTTGTTTTGAGAATTAGAGACATTAAGGCACATGGAATACGAAATGAGCAGTAGCTCATAGCACAAAATGTTATTAGTCATGGTCCCTTAGAAACCTAAACAAAATAAGTGCTCTAGGAATTTAGGTGAGCATGGGTGACTAGAAAGTAGAATGGTCCAGGAGAAAGACTTCCTCAGGAACTGGAGCTGGAGCTTCACTTTACAGAGGGAGGCGTGTGCTGTCGAGTGAGCAGGGGAAGGGGTCCTACCACTCAGTTGAAGGCTAAGCAGTAGACGAATGATTTAAAAAAAAATGTGATGCCATGTTGTCTAGGTCTTCAGTTACTTGTGTTCACACTAGCTTCTGGAAGAATGTCCCGTATTCATTTCCCCCCCCACCTATTTGTTTCCAGAGGCTCCCCAAGCATAATTCCAGGCACATCCCACCCCATTAATAGGGAGTCTGAGAAACTACACCTCTGAAAGGTAAGCATCAGACTGGATTTGTCTTATGTCATCTTAGGCCCTGTGGTGACAGCAGAAGTGTCCCCGTCCCTAGATTCTGTGGTTCTTACGGTCCCCCTCAACTCTGAATCCTATCCCTTGTACATATGCCGGTCAGGCATGTCCCCGGGCAGCCACAAGAGCTTCTTTTCTGACAATCCAATGCATGCATAAAAAGATTAGGGACAAAAATGGAATAAATACATTAAAAACAAGGCTAGGAAGGAAGAGATCTCTGTTGCCTCATGTTTTTTTCCACATCATTTTTAGTCCTTCAACTTCTATGCCAGCCCATCATAATGAATGTTTATTGAAGCAGTGGATGAAGGGGTAGGGGAAAAGGAAACACAGTTCTGGTGAATCTAGTGTATTAAGTAGTCTTTCTATTCTGCGTAGCTCACCTTCATGAACACATACTGTGGACGAGGTTAATAAGGTACACAGAGTTCTGACCTTCAAAGGCCTTTAAGCTTGTTCTGCTTTGATTTTGCCCCTTTAAATGGGGGCCGTCCACACTTGCAACGAGCCCTCTTTCTCTGGGATTCAGGCATTAGCCCTCCCGTCCTGCTGCACCTTGAGTCCATCATTCCATCATTCCATCTGTCCAGGAATCTTTGGGGTGTACTCTGGCTCCCAATTCACATCTGTTTCATGATCTTTTTGGACGTGTTAATCTCATTTATTGACCTTACTTCCTCTGTGCTCAATTGTTGACTTTAAATGAACACTTCCATTGAACTAACGAGGAGAGAGTGGAGGTAGTCAGGAAAGACAATTTTGTACCAGCGCAGCCGTTTGGAGTCTTACTGACAACAGGATTTTGGTAAAATAAGGAAAAGTGTTTGGGGGTAGGAAGAGACGATGAGTTATAAAGAGAGAGTGAAAGAAATAATAGAATGAATTATTTCTCCCATCCTCTCATATTTCGGTCAATTTTTTGATATGCGTTAATCCATTTCACAGTATTTGTGGGAATTAAGCACTGTCATAACTACCTTAGAAAGGAAGACTCCTAGATTCAGTGAGCATCAATGACTGTCTAAGATTCCAGGACTACCAGGTGGTAGATACAGGTTTTATTTCACCCATACTTCATAGGGTTTTTTGGAGAATTAGAGAAATTAAGGCACATGGAATACGAAACGAGCAGTAGCTCATAGCACAAAATGTTATTAGCCATGGTCCCTTAGAAACCTAAACAAAATAAGTGCTCTAGGAATTTAGGTGAGCATGGGGTGACTAGAAAGTAGAATGGTCCTGGAGAAAGATTTCCTCAGGAACTGCAGCTGGAGCTTCACTTTACAGAGGGGAGCATGTGCTGTCGAGTGGTCTAAGTCAACCACTCTACCAGACGTACAAAGGGAGTGAGCAGCTAATATTCCTGTTCCAGCCTTAATTCGGATATGCTTTCCACCAATTCAGAGGTGCGGAGGTGTATTGGAAAGAGTTAGGGGACCTGCCTTACTCTTCAGGGTCTCTGCCTCTAGAATGCTTGATCTTACCACTTTACTTGTTCCTTTGAATAGGAGAATTCCGCAGTCTGTGACATGGTTGTCCTGGACTCCCTTACCTCCAAAACCTCTTCTGATTCTAGCAATCCAACATTCACTAAACATAATGTCTAATAAAAGCTATATGTGAAAGAGCCAATAAACAAAGCAAGAGAAGGGCTCATCTCCACGGCTCTGAAAGACTTCCTCGGAGTTTTCACATTGTCAAGACGCTAATAAACTCTAGGAATCCTTAAATAATAACGAAACCCATGAGAAGTGAGTGACTAGTCCCAGAAGACCCTCCAAATCAAAGGAAAGACTTGGCATTCAACCCCAATCAGGATTCAGAATCCCGCTGTAACCGCTGGATCTTCCTACTGCTGATATATTAGCCATCAAAATACAAGCAGCTGGAATATATTGATATTTGGACTCTGTTTGCAATTCTTTTGTTTCTAATGTATTCTGAAAGTATTTCTTTTGAAAGCTCTCTTAATAACGCAGGACATAGAAAATGTTTTCTGTGGGCTGTTTGTACATGTGGGTTGTGTGACCCACATCTGCAAGCTACACGATGAAGTATTTTGCATTATATGCTCCATATTTATTATTTTCTTAATCTGATGTTTGGGAAAAAAGGACTGTGTCCCAGGGTCTCGTGTGTTTGCCGGTGGTGTTCAGCTTGTTTAAATTATCAGATGTTTTCACTAAATCATAATTACCTCTTATTAAGGCCAACGCAAAATTTGACTTGTGGCAAACATCATCTGGTGGGTGGACCATGAGGACAGGATTTCGATTCCACAGATTACGGAGAAAGCATCCATTTATAGTCATTGTAACTAACACTTTTGGTATTTCATAATTGCATTGATGAAGTTAAAATTTGCTACAGCTAATGAGGTGCTGATTTAACCAAACTTCATGTATGTAAAAGACTTACTCTAACTCCAAGTTATACTTGTTTTCGAAAGCCTAACGGTTTTAGAGATTCTAGCAGGGGAATGAATTCACTCACATCCTCAACGGAAGAACAGTTTTTTGACTGAGAAGAAGTCTTTTTGTTTTTAAGCCAAGAGCTGCTTTCTGGTATATAGCGTAGTGAGGAAGAGAGAGAAAATCCCCTCGGGTCAGCTCAATTCTCAAATCAGTTCTGGCAGTGAATGAAGACTTGGTCCCCACCCTTTGAGTCAATTCCTGTACAAAGCGTACATGGAGACGGCCTTTAGTCTTGGTATGCTTTTTTTTTTTTTTTTTTTACTTTTGAGAGAGAAAAAGAGAGAGAGCACAAGCGGGGAGGGGCAGAGAGAGGGGGAGACACAGGATTGGAGACACTATCAGCACAGAGCCTGACGCGGGGCTCAAACCCACGAACTGTGAGATCATGACTTGAGCTGAAGTCAGATGCTTAACCGACTGAGCCACTCAGACGCCCCACGTCTTTGTTACATCATCTTTGTCACCTTTATCTCGTGCGCTCAGTCTCTACATCCTGAGAACAAATTCTAGGTAAGGCATTGCAAAAGATACACCAGGTGAAACAAGGTAGCACCCTGTTTTCAGGACAGGTGACAGTGACAGTAAAGTGACAATGACTCCAGTGGGAAGCAGTAACAAAAGGGCCACATGGAATAGAGGCAGTCACAGGACCGTAGGAGTCACAAGTCAGAAGCGTAGAGTAATACGTTTTTCATTTTACTCACGGATCTCAACGTTTTACAAACACCTATTCTAGCTCAGCAATAAAAACTTGTGGGACATAATCTCTGGTTCAAATTCAATTTCCAGATCCTCTTTTTCCCACTCTGGAATCGGTTCACTGTTCAACTGCCAGCTCTCTCAGACCTGTGCTTGTGTTTCCCAGATGCCTGTGTCCACAGTGGTTTCTCCTGTGTGACTCAGAAGGCACTTGAGTTACACCTTTGCATGGGGCATGCTAACGACCTTCTGGCGGCCAGGCTCCTATTAGCTTCCTGGGCGAGTGCTGCCTCAGAAAGTGACTTGCTTCCATTTCTCATCCCCGGCGGAGTCAACGTGAAACCCACCCTCTTACGCTTCCAATGCGTTCCTTCTCCATCCCCATAGCAGAGTGGGGGCTCAGCTTCACCTCCGGGCTTGGGAATTTTCACCAGGGTGTCTCGTCTCTGGAGGGTTGCAAGTTGGTCTTCTTAGGAGGGGGGACTGAAGTTGAAAATGACCGATGTCACTATCTTGAAGGTATCACCCTAATCTAGTTTCTGTCCATTCGAGACTCTCGTTCAGGATTTTGCGTCAGCAGCCAGGGAAGAAAACACATGAATGTGGGGAAACAATGGCCGTGGCAACATTTGTAGCCCAGAGCCGTTGTGGCAGTGGCGCCCACGGGAGAGGCCATGTTCAGTGCCCGCAGCGCCGTGAGGCTCAGGGCGTGGCCATGGCGACCACAGGGGATGGTTGTACACAGTGAAAGCGGATGTGCTTTTTCTGCTTGCTCTTCCTTTGCTCTTGCTCGTTGTTCTTTAGCTCACTCGGTGATTCTGACTTTTCATACGATTCTTTTTATTGCTTCCGTGGACCAGCTATTTCCTATTACTTGCAAAAAGTGGCCAGTAAATTTCTGCACTCAATCGTTTAAGATGTGTGCGGATATTTAATTTCTTTATATGTATGGTTTATCTGTTTACTTTTTAAAATCTTAAATATTAGAATGATTTGGAGTTTGTTTGGAAATGACAAAGTAGGGAATCTAGTTGCCACTGTGCTATTTTACTTCTCCTTCCTCCTCCTCCTCTTTTTCCTTCTTCTGACCTCTCTCCTCCTCCTTCTCCTCTTCTTCCTCTTCCTCCTCCTCCTAAACTACTAGACATTGTCCCAGCTCACCTTATCAAACATTCTGTTTTTTCTCCACTGATTTTGAATGCAAATTTAAACATAAAATCCCAGATGCCCTTTATACTCAATTCTGTTTTGTTGATTGCCCTGTCCATTCTTGTAAAAGTATCTAAATTTTAATTTCTAAAGCTTTCTAATTCATTTTAATAAGTGTCCCCCACTCACTTTTTAGAATTCTTCATTATCATCAGCTTAGTTTTCTGAATAAACCTTCAATATCATGTTCCTAAATCCTTTATGAATTCATGTGGCTGCTTTTATTGAATTGTATTCCTTTCATAGATTAAAATAATGAAGACTTGAAGAATTAGCATCTTTACACATGCTGAGGCTTCGTATTTGAGAGCAAGATAAGTCTTCTCATATTCTTCTGTAAAGGCAAATATTCTTTTTTTCTTTGTCTACCCTCCCTCTTTCTGATTAGAACAATGGACTCATGGACTTTTAAAAATTACGTGTGTTGTAATCCATCACTGTCATTCTGTTTGATGCTCGTCCTTCCCCCATTTGGTCGGTGAGAGCCACTGTAAGCCAGCTCCTGTGTCCTTTTGACATGGAGCCATTAATCTTTGAACATTGACCCCATTAATCCTTCAGGCAGCATTCTTACAAGGGGTGGGCAGTTGAATTATGTATGATTAATTGTAGAATGGGATAAAATGAAATCGACCCCTCATGTCACCTTACCTTATGTAATACTACATCTAATACCTATGCATGTCTCTGAAAATTGTTTTATTCTGTTCTGTCCCAAGAGCTCCACCATAATGCAGGGCTTGGGTTCAGTCCTGTCTTGCTACGAGCCACTATACCTAAAACATTTAACTATAATACTCACTGTCCATTTTAAAAAGCTTCGTGATTCCTCCCCAAACCCTGAAGTGAATATTATTTTTAATCCATTTTAAAAATTACAGTAATGCATGCCATGATTTAAAAGTATATTCATGCAGAAAGACTTTTAATGAAAAGCAACCTTCCCTGCCCCATTCTTTCCCACCCCCAGTTCTGTCTCCAAAGGAAATTAATCCAGTCTGTTTCTAATAATTGAGGTTACTCCCATCTCTAAATATGTGTTTAATGCTGGTTCTTTATCAATTTTTAGAAGTTCTCTCTTCTCTTTTTGCTTTGAGAGAAAGGGTCAGGTGAATATAAACCACTTTCTCCTCCTTTTTTCCCTTTCCCAGTGCAGGGATATAACGGCCCCCACAATCTCTCTTGGATAAATGTGTAACTTTAAGCAGTGTGGTTGCATTAGTTTGCTAGGGCTGTCCTAACAAAGTACTACAAATTGGATGACTTAAGCAACAGGCAAGTATTGTCTGGAGTTCTGAAGACTAGAAGTCCAGAAACAACATGTCGGCAGGTCTGATTCCTCCTGAAGGCTGTGAGGGAAGGGTCTGTTCCAGACGTGACTCTTCGGCTTAGAGGGCCCTCTTCTCCCTACGTTTTTTCACATTATCTTTGTGTCAAAAGAACCCCCTTTTGTAAAGACACTGGTCATAATGGATCAGGGCCTACCCTAATGGTCTCATTTTAATTTAATTACCTCTGTAAAAACTCTGCCTCCAAAGAAGGTCACTTTCTAAGGTCCCGAGGGTTAGGACTCCAACATATCTGGTTTGGGTGGGGGAAGACAAAATTCAACTTTATCTTTATTTCCCATTCCATCAAGATTAGAAACTCTCTCTGGACATTCCACTCCACGATGACACTATTAACATCCCTGACCTTCTTTTAAATTCATCAAAACCTTCCAGTCTCACCATCTGTGCTCTGTATTCTGCTTCTAAATTGCCAAGCGTGATCAAATTTATACCCTGTCCTATAAACACATATAAGCCTTCCATGTTATGTCTATAACTTCACTCCCAAATTTGAAATTCCATAAACAGTATTTTTATTATGATGATCGCATACATGTTATTCACTTTGGAAGTAGATAACATACTATGATTACAATTCCTTTTTTTTTTTGAATTTTATAAGTGATTGTGTATTATCTGCCTTTATTACATTCTGACGTGTTCTAGAGGTCTTTCAGGATAACACTGTTTAAGAGTACACTGGGATCAAGCTGCCTGAATTAAAATCTCAGCTTTATCAGATACTTGCATGTAACTTTGGGCTACTTCTTTAGCTTTTTATTTTTCATTTATTTGTGAAATGAATACAACAAGTCACTGGCTTCATAGGATTGAATGTGTTAAAACTTACACAGCTGTTAAGTGCAGTATCTGACAAGGGCTACACTATTTTAATATGTTTTAATTGGTGAGAGTATCAAATCTTTAAAAGATCTCTATTCTGGGCTGAATCGTGTCCCTCCAAATTCATATGTTAAAGCCATAACCTCCCATATGACTGTACTTTGAGATAGGGGTTATAAGGTTACAAAGATTAAATTAGCTCATAAGAGCGGGGCCAAAATTCCTTATAAGAAGAGGAAGTGATACTGGAGATCTCTCTCTTTCTACGCACACCCACCGAAAGAAGAGGCCGTGCAGGGTCTCCAGTGAGAAGTCAGCTATCTACAAGTCAGGAAGAGTGCCTTCACTGGAAACCAAATTAGCTGGAAGCTCTATCAAGTACATCTAGATTCTGGAGTGTGAGGAAATACATTTATCTTACATAACAAAGTATGTGGTGTTTTGTTAGGGCAGTCCCAGCTGACTAATACATTCCCTTCCCTGGATTTCTGCCCATGGGAAGCCTCTAGCTCCCTCCTCCCTGCTGGACACATTGTCCTTCCTGCTGGTGGCACAGGTGACACGGTGATATTTCTCATCTTTGCTCTTCTGCATTGGAGTTATTATTTCACAGATCCCATCTTCCTTTTTTTCAGTTTCCTTTAAAATCTTGCTGAAATACGACCTCATGGAGCTTCTTGAAAGAGGGTGTCTTCAGGAAAAATTTTCTGAGTCTTGGAATGCTGAATATCTCTCTATTTTTCCTTTACACTTTACTTATA
Organism: Paguma larvata; assembly: GCA_030068075.1. Lineage (NCBI taxonomy): Eukaryota > Metazoa > Chordata > Mammalia > Carnivora > Viverridae > Paguma > Paguma larvata. Next base: position 10,146,328 of record CM057825.1, read on the forward strand.
GCTGTGTTGCTAAAGAATTTAAGATTGAAAAATACTTTTCCCTCAAAAAATTTCCTCAAATATTATTGATAAATGTCAATTTCCTGTTGTTTTATGAGAAATCTGGCTTCTTGTTCATTTATTTGTTTTTGTTTCTCACTTTGGAAGCATTTAAACTTTCTTTTGGTGCTCTTTTCTCACAATAATGTATGTAAATTTCTGTATTTTTCATTTATTTTTCTAGACATTTAATATTTTCTATTAACCTAAAGGCATGTCATTCACAGGAGCCAGCTTCTAGGGGCTCCTGGAGGTCAAATTTAGGAAACGTTAAATATCTAACGTAAAAATAATAATAGTGGATAGCAATGTATTAAGAAAAAATAATAAAAGTCCAAGAGTCTTTAATGATACCTGGAGAAAGAGAGGAGAGAGAGAGAGAGAGAGAGAGAGAGAGAGGGAGAGAGAAAATGCCAGACAATAAATATAAAAGGAATGATAGAATTTGACAACATTTTGCTACTCTCACTATGATGATGGACTCAGTGAAGGACTGTCAATGGATGCTAAACCTCTTGGTACTTACAATATCAAAATACCATCCCATGGAACATTTCCTAATTACATCAGGGAAAACTTATCTTCCCAATAGATATATCTCTGAACAAAAGTATGTTCATCACCTTCATCAAATAAACTTAGCATCACCGACATTGGGAACAATATTTTGGATTTCCAAAACTTTTATTATTGTCCATTTTTTCTTTTTTCTTGACATTGCTTTTTGTTTTATTTATTTTTTTATTTTCATAAATGTAGTCTTCCTCCAAATATCTCTGAGAATACTATTACATTTCTCTTCTCTATGTGAATAATCTCTCTTTCCTCCAAGGATATGCCTTATCCATGAAAACATTGGTCTTTTTCTTGCTTCTTTTGCAGGTTTTACTAAAATTGCTAGTACCTCTTGGTAGTCAAGAATGGGCAAAAACTAACCTTGAGCATTTTATACTAACAGAGGCTTCTTAACCAGTTGAGCTTAAGTTTGGTATGGGTACTAGAAGGGGGGTTAGTAGCTCATAGTCTTTGACAACCTTCCCTATCTCAGGGGCCAACTTTTCTGCCAGGTTCTGTAAGGCAGGTTGCATACCAACCTGGTTACAGTATCCCTGCATGTTTTTTGTAAGTGATGGTTTCACCGAAACTATGCAAGTCAACACTCTTTCAGCAACTTTCCACCTTCCAGAAAGTTTTGAGTCTTTTTATCTTCAGATGGCCTCTCTTTAATGCTTTTTACTGTTGTGGATTTATAGCTTTTTTTCCCCCTCCTCTGTGATTTTTGAGTCAGCTTTTGTTGCTGTAACCACCAGCCACATTAACTAAGGAGCTTGCGACATAGATTTATTTCCCACTTAGGTTGTATGAGTGCTCTGGGTCAGCCAATATTCTACCTGACATTGCTGGTTTATTTAGGTTCCCATGTCTTCTCATTGTGGCACTCAAGGTGAAGGAGAACCTCATACCCGGGACATGTTGTCTTATAGCAGAGAATAGAAACACAAGAGAGAGACTGTCAAACTACATAAGCTCATTTAAAGTCTCTGTTTGGAATATGGCATGAAAACTTTTACTCATGTTCCATTGGGCAAAGACGATCAAATGGTCAAGCCGAAAGTCAACAGGGCAGCTAAACATACACTATCTAGAGGGAAGCAGGGCCCTAATGGAGCAGGGATGAATAATTGTGAACATATTCTATGTGAACATATCTCTCGGGGCCTCAGTTTCTTCATATGTAGACTGAGGATGAAAACAGCATTTACTTTAAAGGGTATTCGTGAAGATCGATTTGATAATGTAGGCAAAGTGCTTAGTTCAGTGCTGAGTGCATAGTAAGCAATTAATAAGTGTCAGCGTTCATGATTTTGACTGTGACCATGTTTGTCATGAGCAAGAAGATCTTTGCGGGGGGAGGGCTTAAATATTTCTTTGTAAGACATACTCTGCCAAAGAACACGAATATATTTCAGTAGTGGAAAGCTGTACCACTTGAAATATATAAAAAGCATGTATATGCATACCCAAACTTACAAAACCACTCCACTTTTCGTCACCCCCGGAACGACAGTGAGGAACACTCTAAAGATATGGGAAACATGGAGATGCATGTCTATTTTCAGAACATACAGTGATCAGCTAAAAAGGATTCAAATTCAGAACCCCCAGCACTAGCGAGAATGTTGCTTCTTGTGTTGACGCTGTATGGAACTTAAATATTAAACAAAGTTGACAGCTTGGCAGGGAAGCAAAGCTTCAGACTGCATCTGGTTTCTCTGAACAAAAGTATGTAAAGGAAAAGGAATGTGATTATTTTTGCTCCATTGTTCTTGGAAAGATAATATCAAATAAATATTTGGGAGTATAAAATGATTTTTCCCAGCTTGAGGATATATTTGCTCCTTTTCCTTTCTTGCATGCTTTTGTTAAATAAGTGTATTTATTGTTTTCTAACAAGTTTACCATTTCCGGCATTTTTCTTATGTTATGTACCCAGGTTATCTGGGTTTGAGCAAAGGTGTGTTCTTACCAATGCCTACTGCAAAATTAAACACTAATCATGCAGGTTATAAACCCAAACTTCACACTTTCTCTAATTCCTGCTACAAAAGGAAATGTATATTGTTAAACAATGTGTTAATCTTTTAAATATTTTATTAATTATATATTTAGAACACACAAATACTTTTAGGTAATAAGAGTAAGAAATTTGAATGTGGAATCACCTCAGGTTTGCTTATTCCTGGCAAGATGCTATTTTCTCTTGGGAAAGAATGGAAATTATTTGTAGACATTCTAAGATAATAATGGGACCAAATGTTATTAGTCCTTAGCTTTGGAAGTCCTTATAGACAGGGCTAAAATTGACATTCTTGGTATTTAAAACCCAGTAGACATCTCCCTAGGTTTGGTGAAAAGGGGATCTTAATAAACATTCCCTTCTGGCATGAGGAGGAAAGAATATGCAATTTGAAAAAATCATGACCTAATGTAGAAATGCCAAAAGTCCAGAGATTGTTTCCTTCACTAAATATCCTGCAGAAACAGTTGTGAATATTTAATAACAGCAGAAACTAACTCCTCACAGTATGTAAGTCATCAGGTCAAATCACAATTCTGTGAACTTTGAATTCTCTTGGAAATGGTCAAGGGGCCGGAAGCTCAGTGGCAGGACGCACCAGAGCTTTCTGTGCGTAAACACGGAAGTAGGGGAGTCATCTAGGATTACGCTTGGGCAGGGGCAACCCAGTCATTTCCGGTTTTCATGGTGAACTGTCTTGCTAAGTGACTTTCACACCACGTACCTCAGCTTTTACATAAAATAGGACCATTAATGATGTTTTAAATGATTGTAATAGTATTTTCGAATGTCTTACATGCTATGTAGCTTAGTTTTTCATTGCAGATTTGACTTTTGTTTTACAAGAGAATCACAAGGGTATTTGGACTCAGAGTGTTACCTAATTCATAGGAATAGCTCGTGTACGGCATTCCACACTGCGCATTGATATCTCTAGTAGGTACTTCTTGGCATAAAACGTGCACGTGGTTGCAAGCTTAGTCTGTCACAAGTATTTAAGCCACGCTGGGCTACAGCAACGCTATCGTCACATTTTCTCATACACACATCTGCTACACCCCTCCAATGAGAAGATACATAGTTGAAATAACCACAATCAAGGAGATACCAACCGCCCCCTCAGTTTTTACAATTTCCCTCAGCTTATAGGGACAGGGAAACGTATTTGAGCTGGTCGTCGACATCTGGTAATTTGTAGGATCTTGAAGCAATCACATTAGCCCCGCGGCAGTATAATTGAATGCAGACAGTGGCCTCTCCCTGGATAACCATGCATCTTCCTGCAGAGTTTGCTTTGCAGAAGAGGATTCTGGCAGCTTCTGTCCAGGATGAAGCTTTTCAGCTGTACTGTCTCGATGCTTTGGTAATGGTGACCTCAGAGTTGGGATGGCTGCTTTGACTGAGGATGTGGGTGAAGAAGACAGAGCTACTACTGTACTTCAAGAATGTAGAACACAAGGTGCTTCTTGGAATGGAAGAAAACAAAAGAAGCTGGGGGCCTGGGTGGCTCAGTCAGGTGTGTGTCTGACTCTTAGTTTCGGCTCAGGTCATGATCTCACAATTCCATGAGTCTGAGCCCCATGTCAGGTTCTGCACGGCCGGTGCAGAGCCTGCTTGGGACTCTCTCTCTCTCCCTCTCTCTCTGCTGTCTCCCCTCACTTGTGCTGTCTTTATCTTTCAAAAAATAAATAAACTCTTAAATAAAAGAAGGTCTGGGTTTGTTTTATACCCTGCCGAGCCTATTTGAGAAATGGCCTTTGCATGGATCTCATAGGACAAAGAAAGAGACAATGTACCATGCTTGCCAAATATGTCCACATCCAAATGTCCAAGCCTCAGGCTAGTGCTGCTTCAGGGAGCAAGCGTTCGCTAGGGCCCACTGCACCCTAACACAGTGCTAGGCTCAGAACGTGAATAAAACTTGACAATGATGCTCTCATGCACTGGTGGTGGAAAGATATACCGTTGAATACCATTTAGAGTGACTACAACTGGCACAACAGAAAAGTACACATGTAGAAACGGCCAAATATTCCATTTGTAAAGAGTTTAATCTAGATTACTTATTATACAAATAACTGAGGAAACATGAACAAGGATACTCATTTTAGCAGATGGGAAGGTGTGTCCGTTTGGGAACAGTTTATTTTTTTTTAAGTTAATTTCGTTATTTTGAGAGAGAGAGAGAGGGACAGAGACAGAGAGAGGGAGAGAGAGAATCCCAAGCAGGCTCTGCACTGCCAGTACAGAGCCTGATGCGGAGTCAGAACTCACAGACCGGGAGATCATGACCTGAGCCGAAATCGAGAGTTGAATGTTTAACTGACTGAGCCGCCCAAGTGCTCGGTTTGGGAACAGTTGGGAACAGTTTAAATATCTACCACTGGGAAATGAAAACAAACAAACAAACAAACAAACAAAAACATGGCATTACTAGGATTAAAGTAACAAAGTGGGTAAATCTCAAAAGCAGAATTCTGAGTTAAAAAGGAGTAAGATGCGTAAGACAATATTTATGTAAAGAAAACTCAAACAAATCAATACTGAATATATATTTGTGTAAAAGTATAAAAGCTTACTGTAAAACGGTCTATATTCACTATTCTGGTTGTCTCTCAAGGTTGTCTCTGAGGGAAGAAGTTGAATGAGATAAAATGCAAAAGTTTAGATTACCTTGGAATACTATATTTATTCAAAAAGTTATGAAACTTTAATACTTGATAATCTGGTGTCTTAGTTCTGTGGTTGTATGTATAGCAGGATTTGTACTCTTCCGTATTTTATAAGCATTCGTTGTCTCTGCCCTCATAGTAGTTAGCTTGGAAAGCATATCTAATATCCATTAAACAATTGGAGAATAATCAAATGTTAAACTCTGCCATAGAATTTCCTTACACCAAAGCATTTCAGAGAAGAAAGAGAGGGACCCCCGAGAATCCCCGTGATCCTTTCAGGCCTGCACTAATTCAAAACAATTTCCATAATAACACTAAGATGGCTTTTTGTTTTTACTCTTATATCCTCACAAGTACAGAGTGGAGATCTTTGGAGATAGACGATGTGGGGTATTGCAACAAATTGAATGCAGAATCAGATAAGAAAAGCCAGCCGTCTTCTATTAAGCCAAACATTAAAGAGATTTGTGAAAATGTAAAACAATGCTATTCTCAGTATAAGTGTTTCTGATTTGAAAAAAAAGGTCTTCTTTAATTAAAAAATATTATATTATTTACATCCAAATGTAATGGGTTTATTATTGTTATTTTAAAGAACTACACAAATATATATCTTCAATTGTTCTCAATTTTTAATTTCTTAAGCAATAAATGTAAATAACTACAACCCATGTAAGTGAAATCTCTTTGGACTCTCAATAATTTTTAAGAGTGTAAAGTGGTCCTGAGATCACAAAGTTTAAGAACCACTTGAGCCAGATTATGCTGAGAAGTGATTCTGGAGGGGGCAGTATTAAATTCACCAGAGAAAAGTAAAAAGTGCATTCGAATGGAGAGAAAAACATCAGTAAAACGTTCTAGGTTGAAATCAGATCAAATTAGAAAGTTAAGGTAAAGATATTGATAGGAGGAATTTTGCACCTGGAGGAGCAGCCTAGAACAATAATTTTTATAGCAATTATTCAGTAAACATTTTTTTTTGAAAGTTCTCTGATGACACTGGGACACATATAGTGAGGAAATCTCATTCTCTGTCCTCCAAAAACTCATCGGTTAATGCATATTTAATTACAAAGTGCTTTAACAGAGATAGCTATATTGTGAAATGAAAGACTCCAACACATTATAAATTGGTCTTGCTTTCTCTACTAGTATTTTGCTACTTTAGAAATATTTATAGAAAAATAAAACTCTGTGTTATAGGTTTGGAGAAAGAAATAGATATAAAATTACAAGTCTGTTGCAGTCTCTTTGTTATAATGCTTTGACCAGATCTGTTGTACTTAAACCAGTGGATGTGGGCATTGTATCAGTCAGGATAGACCAGGTTGGCCGCGGTAACAAACGACCTCCAAATTTCAGTGACTTAAGACAACAAATGCTTATTTTTTCCTTATGCTATGTGTCTATGATCTCTTTCTATATCAGAAGTTGGTGGGAGGCTCCACGCTATTTAACTACTGCACACCATTTTGTGGCACCATCATTTCACATGCATAATAAAGATTCTTTGTGATAGGAGAACAGGTTGGGAAGCCAAGTTCTATCAATTATACGAAGCATTCCTGAAAGAGAGACATATTCACATTTCATTGTCCAAAGCTAGCTTCATGGCCTTACCTAACTATCGAAAGCAAGGGGCAGAGATAGCTTAGAAGTCATATTTCATTTAACTAGAAATAGAACTAGACCAGATATCAAGGAAATCTAGAACTGCCCACTGCAAGCACAGCTTTAGAAAAATAAATTATAATAAATGTCTAGTTCTAGACCAGAGACTTTCTCCAGCCGAATCAAATTCAAGCGAGTTATTTCTCCAGCTGAATTAAATTTCTTCAAGCTGAATCAAACTTCCTCTGGTGTCAGTTGCCCCTCCTTCCTAACCCTTCTAACTTCATTTCTTGGCTCCTTCTTAAAGGTAGAGATCTCAAGGTTTGTGGTAAATATAGCTTGGTACATATTTTCAGAGTTAAGTTGACAGGCTGAGAAATCTTATTTTCAGTGTTGAACGTTGGCCAGTCTTGCATGGCAGTGGACAAATACATCTGGAAAGTGGGGCAGAGTCGGAGAGACTTGGGTTTCGCGCTTGCATCTTCTTGTCAAGAGTAAGACAGCCACATAAAACTGACCATCTCTGATGAATTTATTTAGGTTGGCAGGAGACCAGAGCTGCCCCCTTTTGGAACATCCAAATTCATAGTCTGTTTCTATGAAAAGGGTTGGCTCATGACCTTTTTTAGGGCACTTGGGCAAAGAGTACAAGTTGCTGTTGTTTTCATGTTTTATTCATTCTAGGGGAAAAAAATGAAATAATATCTTCATCCAGGGAGAGGGTAGGAGACATGAATAACAGGCCAAAATAATAGAATTTAAAAAGAGATCTTGAATGTCAGTTGGGCCAACCACCCATCTGACACTTGGCTCTGTTCTGCAACATTCCATCCAAATGATCATAAGCTTAAAACTCTGAAGTGACAGCAATCACAACTGCCCAGCATCATTCATTCTATCTTGGAACCCACTGACTGCTAGAATTACATTTTATATTGTGCCAATGTTTATGATTTAGTAATAGAGATATACTTGCATAGTTGAAAGAAACTACGTATGCTATTATGATTTCTTGAGAGATATGTTTTATGCTACGTGCTTCTCATACCAGCTCCAGGAAGTAAGTATTATTATTAGATAGGCAGAAAACTAAGGCTTAGTGTGGTTACGTGACTTGATGAAAGTGGTAGTATTGAGCTGTAAGCTGGGAATGAATGAATGATTGCACTTTCAAATATCACTGCGACAGAAGGGGAAAAAAAAACATTCATCTACTCTGTTTGAATACAAACACATATATATGTGATACTGATTTTGTTAGTAATACAATATTTCATCAAGAATGTGCGACAATGATCTCAAGCAGATCGATAGCTGCGATCATTGTTTTAACTTCCATGCAGGCCTTTAGATTTCCTGTGGATAATTATTGTCTTTCCAATCTTTTAGTAAAGCTCAGTGCTGGCCACATACATGCTCAAAGCGGAACTGATAGAGTGTATGTATAAAACATTCTCCCAATAAACCTTAACAAGTAAGCTATGATTTCTGCAGGAGAATTTTTGACTTTAAGTAAAATCAGAGCCTGCACTTTGTCTGGGGACAATGTGTCAGCAGAGAAGACATTTTTAACTATGTATGAAATCATCAAAAGAGACAGCTCACCCACCTCTCAGGCATCATTTTTCCAACACAGTATGTCCAACAAACCAATTAACCAATAACCAACAGTCCAGCCAACCAACCAACCAACCAACCAACCTACCGACCGACCAACCAACCAACCAACCAACCAACCAACCAACCAATCAACCAACCAACCTACCAACCAACCTACCAACCAACCTACCAACCCACCAACCAACCAACCAACAACAAACCAAGCTCTGAGTCAGAAGGATACATTAGTAATTCAATATATTAACATATTAATTAACTTCCCTGTGTTGCCTGCATATGATAGTGGCCTTTTACATTCCTTGAGCCACTATACTAAATCAGTATTCTTCTAACAAAGATATTTCAAAAAAAAGAAAGAAAGAAAGAAAGAAAAAGGATGATGGAAAATGTTAACCTTGGCTTCCTGTTCCTGGGACAGAATAATTTCTCCCCAGTAAGGCTTAGAAATTGGATCCCTTTTGGCTAATTCCCCAAGAAAGCAACAACAGGTGTGGAAGGGACCCACAAAAGGAAAGAATGTAATACAATGTCTACCCTATTCTGGCATGCAAGGAAGGCTCTGGGATTCTCACTTCATTTCTTCTTGTTTTTATTGCTTCTAAGATTCCTATTTTGCAAAGTCAAATTTCTGCCATGAATTATACACTCCTAGATGCTTATATTCAGAGAGGTTTAGGTTTGCATTCAATTGTGACCCAACGTTTCAATTTCATCCAGCACAATCTGAGCCTGGTGAATACTTACATTGTTTGGAGCCATCAGAGTCCATGAACTTGGAAGAACAAACAGTCATGGTTTTCCATTGTTCTGGAACAGAAGCACTGTATCCAGTAAGTTTGTGAGGCCACAACTAACCTCTTTAAACATGTCCTCTTGCCCTTTGAATGGTTCAAATTCAATTTCCTCAAAGTCCTGGGGCGGTGGGGTTTGAATAAATGCCAAGCGAATTAGGAAAGTACACAACATTCTAGTTTTTATCGGACTCACGTGGCTTTTAAAAGAGGATGTGTAGGGGTACAAAAAGCTGCAGTCAATAACAATAAATTCCACTTAAACACTCATGCAAACAGAATCAGAAGACAAAAAGTTTTCTGTTATTCATTTGGTGTATGTGTAAATTAGCGTTTTTCTTTCTTTCCATTATTTTAACGACTATTTTTTTACAAGTCATATAACCAATTGTTTTCTTTCTTAAGATGACAATCTTTAAATAGCAACTAGGCATTTAGTACCTTCACATTCTTCTGTTTCTCTAATTCTTACTGTCAGATCACTTTGGAATGCAATCCTTGGTTCCTTCTTTACATGCATATACAATTTATTGCCTCTATTTTTATTCTTTGGGGTTTTTTCTCATTCCCGCCCCCCTTCTCTATCATTATGTGCCAAAAGAATACTATGAAACCCCCAGGATTCATTGATATGTCCATTAGAGAAAAGAACACAGTTCAAATGCAGCGATTTGTTTTGTAGAGACAAATTACTTATCTTCTTTATGCCTTCGATTCCTAGTCTGTAATTAGACTAATAATAGTCTCTATCTCAAGGGGTTGAGAAGCTTGAATGATTCTATCAAGTGCTTTCCACAAGGCAGGCTGCATGGTAAATTCAATAAATATCGGGCTTACTACTACTGTTATTTTTGTCTTCGTTACTCAATAAATGCTGTACAAGGTATTGACCTGACTGCTGTTAAGGATACAAAAGATTAATAAAGCATGTTCTTGCCTTCCAAGAAAATACATTAATAAAGGTGAGACCTCCATGCAGAGAAAGCTAGGATGAATAGTAGAAAACGCTACCCCAGTAGTATGGGTTGGGGGGATTTGGCTTGGGGACTTGGGAGAGGGGTTAGTATTCCTTTCCTTTGGAGGAATCACTGAAGTTTTAATGAAGTGATGACATTATTTAGCTGACTCTTGACAGAGTTAAAAATAGTCCTTGCTTTAATTTGCATAATCTTTATCTATCAAATGAGATTGTACATGTATCCATTTGGTTATTTGTAATTGTGCCTCCGTGTGTCACTTTATGTCCTTAGCCTTAGCCTCATCTTCTCATGAGATTCTGTGTGTGTTTTTTTTATAGTTTTGTAAAAGCGCTCTATATTTTATAAGTGATGACTATTATGTTAATGGATTTGTAAATATGGACCCATTCTTCCATTTCTAAAATTAACTGCACTAAATGTGGCGATGTTCCTCTTCCGTGGCGTCGGGACTCTACTTTCTAATGAATGAGATGTTTATGTGCGACGGTCTTCCATTTCAGCAGTCTGCCCCCAGGAAAAAAGTGAAAAAAATGATGCATCTTTAAATTTCCAGGTGCCAGGCCACTTATACAGCGTTTGCAAATAAAGCAAAGACCTGTTTTTCCTCTTTAGCCCAATGGCCACCTTGAAGATAAAAAAAGGGCTAACCTGGAAGTAAAGGAGAAGAGGGGTTTTCTCTGGAGAGTGCTGCTTGGATTTGTGGGTTTGTTTGTTTGTTTTTGCTCCTAGTTGGAGGTGCTTTGCTTTACCTCAAGCTAAGTAAGGGCTTAGATATGTAACATCTATCCCTAACATTTGGAGGGGAAAAAGAACTTTTCTTAGAAAGGCCAGAGTAATATGCTCTTCCCGAGCATGATTGGTTGCAGGAAAAGGAGGAGTCTCTTTGCCTTCCATTGAACCCGAGAGGGAAGGCACTGCCCTAACAGAGCACAGAATAACGCTGTGTGACTTCCAAGGCTAGATCATAAAATGATGGAACTTCCACCTGACTCCTTTTCCTTGCGATGCCCATTCTGGACAAAGCTACCCTCCACCCAGCTGTGAGTAAACCCCACTGAGCCCACATAGATAGGCTATCCAGAGAGGACCTGAGACCCCAGCCAACAGTCCGCATTAGGCACTGACATACAAGTGAACTATAGATTCTTGCCCCTAGCCTGTGAATCTTGGAGCTGAGTCCCCAGACATCATTATGCCCTGAGTGAACTCTCAACTCATAGAGGAATCCTTGAGCATAATAAATGGCCATTTTGCACTTTTTAAGTGTTAGGTAATTCATTATATAGTCTTAGTAAATGGAGGAGAAACATACTTGATCCCTGCCTTCTGAAGCGTGAATATGAAAGCTTGAAAGTGAAGTTACATGCTTGTGGCTAAGCTATAAAGCCAATAGATGAGCAGACTGCATGCAGCACCGGCAGCAGGCCAAGGATGTGGGGTCTCTCCAATGGGAGGAAGCAAAGAAACCAGCCTTAGAAGAGATTCCCCTCGAGAGAGATGCCTAGAGATGCAAAGTGACCCAGTACACAGAGGTTGAGGGAGATAGCTAGGGTAAGGAGCGACAATGGATCGCCCAAGGCAGAATACCTAAGAAGCTCCAATATAAACACTGTGAAAAAGACACCTTCCTTTTTCTTTCTCTGTCTTTGAAGTCTTAAGGCATCCGTGCTGGATTCCACATGCATTCTTCCAGTGTTACTGCACTCTTCACCATCTTGTCCATAGTCTTAAACCAAAACTGTAGCCAGCAAGGAGAGTACGAGCTCTAGCTGTGTAAGGAGCTGACTTTGAACAGAGAGGGGAGAGAAAAAATGAAGTGTCATTTACTTTAACTATTACTTCGCATGACCAAGTCTGCTCATGTATTAAAAAGGTCCATACTTATTTTTCTTTTTTGATAGTGTCGTAAGGTATTGGTGTGAATATTTTAACTATTTCTTACAAAAGCTTGGAGGCTTTAAATAGCAGTGTGTTGACATCGCTGAAGTTTTGATAGAATTCACCCAGGAAACTGACTCATCTTGATGTTTTCTTTGGGAGAAGAATCAGAGTTATTTTTAATAACTTTATCTATAGTAATTTAGTGTCTGTAGATTTTCTAAATTTCTCTGAGGTCAATTTTTAACACACTATTTTCCTAGAAAATTGTCATATTTACCTAAACTTTCGTTAAGTCCAACTGATTGTGGTCTAAGCCATAGAATTTGTTAAGGAGGGTCTTTATCTCCATTTATTTTTCTTAAAATTTGCTCCTGATACTTGTTTTTAACTGGATTCCTAAAAACCGTGGGTATCTGGCTGACTATAACTCTTTTCCTTATATGCAGTTAATTTTTCCAGAATCTCCATATTTTAGTTTTAAGATAGTCATTCTTTACTAGTCTCCAGCCATAACATAAAACTTTCACATCTGTATGTTAATGAATATGTGTGTGTGTGTGTGTGTGTGTGTGTGTGTGCACATACACTGTATGTGAGATTTACAGGGAATTTGGGAGAGAGGCAGTTAAATATCTTGGCTTGTTCACCATTTTGGACCAGAAATGTTGGTCTTGTTATTTGTTATAATCTTTTCCACCTACAAGGTCTATAACAACGTTTCATTTAATGTGCTTGACACATAGCCGGTACTCTATGTAGAAACTGGAATTTTATTTATGACGTATGCCTTTGGATGGGGGTATGGTGAGGTGGTGTCTATTACCTGAGTTCATACAGTCAAATCACCCCGTTTTACAGATGAGAACTCATCTGAAGGTTTTAGTGATATTCGCAATGAGATTTACTACAGAGCTGTGAAGCCAACCAAAACCTCTTACCCCAGTTTCTTTATATTGCCTCGATGCTGCCTTCTCAACTGATGGAGTATGAAGAGGGACAACTCAGTTTAGTTCAGTTCAACAAATATGAAATGAGGTGTTGTGTTCTATATGCCAAGCACTGCGCTTAGTATAGAAGCATATTTTCTAGTGTTCCATTCATTTAGTGAGTGTTTCTTGAATGCCTGATTTATGTCAGGCATTGCTACTCTGACCATTTGGGATGCAACAATAAACAAAACAAACACCTGACTCTTCTGGAGTTTACATTCTAGTCGGGGAGAAGAGATGATACATTACTGAGTACCTGGTATATATAGTGGGGATATCGCTGTGAATAAAAAAATAGAAGGGTGATGTCGAGTGAGAATGACAGAAGTGATTCATTATAAGTAAGGGTATTATTTATATACACACATATGTATGTAGATGTACTATATTAGTCAACGTGGGCTATCATAACAAAAGACCATAGACTGGGTGGCTTAGGGAACAGAAAAAAATTTTCCCCTACAGTTCTAGAGGCTGTATGTCCAAACTCAGGCGCCAATATGGTTGGGTCCTGTTCGGAATTCTCTTCCTGGCTTGCAGATGGACCCTTTCTTGCTGTGTCCTCCCGTGGTGGACAGAAAGAAAGTGAGCTCTGTAGTATCCCTTCTTATATGAACACGAATCCCATCAGACCAAAGCCTCCCATCTTCATGACTTCATCTGACTTCAAAAGCCCCATCTCCAAATAGCATCACATTGGGGGTTAGGTCTTCAACCTATGAATTCTGGGGTTACACAAATATTCAGTCCATAGCATTTATGCAAACACACACACACACACACACACACACACACACATCAAAGGTAACTTTCAGATAAAGTGGCATTTGATCAGAGGGCTGAAAGAAGAGGTAGTGAGCCACATGGCTCTTCAGAGGTAGAGCATTCCAAGGAGGAGAGAGAAAGGCTCAAAGGCCTTGAAGCTGGAGGAGTGTACCTGGTGCATTCAAAGAACAGTGCGGAAGCCAGTGTGGCTGGGTGGAGGAAGAGAGGATGGGAGGGAAGAACACCAGGTGATGAGATTAAACAGCAAAGTGGGGCTTAGGTCTCAGTAATACGCCAAGTGGGAAAGAAAGCATGGGAGCCTTTGGAAGCTCCCAAAGCAGAGAAATGATATAGTACAAAAGGTAATCTTTGTACAAAATGATGTTATGACTTAGGAGCATATGATATTTTAGTATGATATTTCTGAAGCATTTGAAAATAGAGAAATGTAAGAGTTGTGTGTTAATAGAAATGATTATGGAGTCACAGTTCATCAATGCTACGTGTCTTTGTAGGTTACCAATGCTGATGTTTGGTCACTGTCCTCTTTGTAACAAAAATGCATCCTGCAGTAACAATCTGTTCCCATTATTGTGAAATTTTATTTAAATGTAATTTGTCATATGTTCAATATTTAATTAAAAATAAGTGAATGATTAACATTTTGATGTTAATATTATATATTTATTTAAATGTAAAGATGTAACTATTTAACTTAATAATGTGTTGCCTATATATTATTGTAAAGAAATACAGGGGAATATTACCTGCAGCAACCTGTTGACTTTGACCTGTTCTGGAACAAAGCCATGCCTTCCAGTTTTCTGCGTACTTTTTGTATTCATCGTTGTGCTCCCTTGTAATATTCACCTGTGGACATATTTTGAAAGGGAGAAGTTAAAAAAGCAGACTAACAAAACAAACTTCCGCAATCAGACATAATTCTGCCACCTGAGGCCCACGAGGTAGATGGAATGGTGAGATGGGGCTACCGTTGGGACAGATAACACTAACTTATCATGAAACATGAAGGTTGCTGCTGTTGCTCACGCATCGTCAGTGATGCAACTTTTCTGTCAGACAAAGCAAGGAGAATCTGAAGAAAGCTGTGGGTTGACATAAAAGGAAAGAAAAAGAAAAGATGATTTTCTTACTTATGTCATAAGAAATAAGAGATACACAGTAAGCATATTGCACTTTTTGATATCTCCTCAGTTTATAGCAAATTACAACAATGTCGGATACCTGGTTGTTGTTGTTTTTTCTTGAATATAGTTTGGATGGAGTCATTCTAAGAAAAGGATTGTAAAATTTAGGCTCCTTCCTCTGCTAAAACAGCTCTGACTAGATTAACCAAATTATTCCACTAGCTAAGCAGTTAGAAATCAAATAGGCATTCATTACATAGTCTATTATTTTTTATGAGAGAAAAACAGTGCCAGGATTTTAACAATGTGATAAAACAGGCTAAAGAGCAATCCAAATTAAAAAAGTCTTTTCCTCTGTCAAGAGGTAGCATTTATCTATCATCTCTCAAGACACTGGTCTCCAAATGTGCTCATATCCTACCTTTGTGCTAATGACAACTTCAGTGTTCTGTGGAGAAATGGGTTAAAGACAGTGTGGTCTGGTTTGTATTTCTGAAGCATTTGAAAATAGGGAAATATTTAAATTCAAAATTTTGAGACATCTCACAGACCTTAGGGTAGTAAATATAATCAACTTATAGAATTGTCCTTTATTTTCATATTATATCTTTCCTACCTTTTTTGGTGATAAAATGTTTGCTTCTTTAGAAAATAGTTAATAACTTCTTTTTCTGGAAATTTCCCTTGGCTGACTTTCTCCAAGTTCTCAACATTGTTAAGATTGTTAATGAAGACAGTCTCATTAGTAAGGTGCCATTTGGGCTGCCATTTTTTTATTTCCAGTCTCCTTCTCTCTGCTTCCCAACCAACTCTGTTTCAGATCCTGTAGCCTGCATAAGCTAGGAAAAGGTAACACCCTATGTCTTGTAACTCCAGATTTCTCTGCTGATTATATTTCTCTTTGCAAAATATTGCCTTTTCCCTCCTCACAGTGCTCTTTCTGCAGGAGGCTTAAACATTCCTACCCTGTTGAATTCAGAAAAGGCCATATGATTTGCTTGCATCAATAAAATGTGAGTGGAAGTCACATTTATCATTAGGAGCCATTCTTTGGCTCACTGTCCCTCTCGTCACAGCCTGGCCTATCATTTTCTCTCTCCTCCCATTTAAGAAGTCTTTGCCTGAGTTAAAGTGGCAAAGATATTAGCCTATGCCTTCTTCTAGAAATTTTAGTTGTATGGTTAGGTCTGTGAGATGTCTCAAAATTTTGAATTTAAATTTGATTTAATGTTATATATGCTGTGTTGCAGATATCGAGGCTCACTTTTTTTTTTCATGGGGATGTTTACTTATTCCAGCAAAACTGATTGAATAGCATTCAAGTTTTGAGGTTTCCTTGCCTTAGCAGGCAAGAATACTCCAAAAATCCTTGCATATTTTGGAGCGGTAGCATTTTCCGATGGTTATATAAATTAATAATACACAACCCAACATTATCGGATCTCTCTTCCAGATGATGGGAATCTGCAAGGGAGAAAAAATTTCAGAAATCATATCAAAGTAAATTGGTTACTTAGCTAAGTATGTGGAAAATAGAGAAAGAAAAAGTTTGGGAAGAGAACTGTATGAGGGAGGTAGATGTTCATTTATAATAATGGGGAGTTGGTAGACAGTATCTAAATTGAATAAAAAAAGTAGTGGTATCAATGTATGGCCTAGAAAAATAGTTAAATGTCAGGAAATATAACTAAAACTTTAAAGATCCTCCAAATGCTCAGGGAAATTAGAAGCAGAGTTTTACCCTTTTGCAATGGAAGTCTTACAATTCATTGACGTTTCTACAGGTATTTGCATATATTAGTTGAATTATTTTTCCAGTATTTTCTAAAACAAGGAAAAATCATCTCTCTGGATGCACTCCAGTCTGTTACAGATGATGTTCCGTAGGGAGAGGGGTTGGGAGCCCATACTTTGACTCTATTTTATGCATGTTGGTAGGGACTGAATTGAATTTCCCCCAAATTCATACCTTGAACTCTTAATCCCCACTCTGTGACTGTATTTGAAGACAGGTCCTGTGAGGAGGTGATAATGGTTGTACAAGGTCATAAAGATGAAGTCCTAACTCAGTAGAGTTGGTGCCTTAGAAGGAGAGGAAGAGACACCAGAGTTTTCTCTCCACCATGTCAGGGCACAGTGAGGAGGCAACTGTTGGTGAGCCGGGGAGAGAGCTCTCACCAGAGACTGACTCTGCTGGACCTTGATGAGACATCTCTTCCACAGAGCTGTGAAAAAATAAAGTTCCTGTTGTTGAAGTCACCCTGTCTGAGGTATTTTGCTATGGAGCCTGAGCTGATTGGTACACATGTTGTAATTGCATGTTTTTCTCAATAATAAGCATATATCATTTCATGATGAAAATATTTAACTACAGGGAAAAGAATTATGTTCTCAAAGTAGCATCTCCATATTTCAGAAAATTTGAAAAATTATAAAAATGGAAGAGAAATCCTGTACTTCTTTTTGGTCTTTTGTCTTGCAGATTTATATCTGTACACATTTCATGTAGCTGTAATTCTATTCTGTGTTTAAGTTTGATCTAATATTTTGTATTTCCCATGATAAGGTAAATATTAATGTTATTACTAATGTTTATGACTATAATTAAAATGGCTATTTATTTGAGTTGATGCATTTTATCAATATTTTATTTAACCAATTTGTTTATGGCTAAACATTTTTGTTGTTTACACTTTTTGGCTATTATGAAAAACAGTGTACTAGATATAGCCAGGCATATGGCTTTTTAAAGTTGGACTTCTTTCCTTAGGATAGATTCCCAGAACAGCAATTACTGAGTCAAGAAGTACAAACAGTCTTGAAAGTCTTGATACATTTTGCCAAATTGCAAATTTGACAGTAGGTACGATTCCAACAGTAAATTGCGGAGAAGTTGGTCGTACTTTAATTTGGGTAGTTAGTAGGCAGTATTTATTTAATTTTATCCCTATTTTTAGGGACATGATCAGATTTCATGTTTAAAATGTGCATTTCTTTTATTGCTGCCCCAATAGAGTTAACGGTTGATGGGGTCAAGGGGATTAAAGCCTTGATGGGTCATTGAGCCCCTTGGTATCCCCTCAGACTATACATCTCACAGGGAGCTACCAGCTCTGAGTGGACACAAAATCACATCACCCCACTCCTTTGCTGTGAAGGAGTTTCTGTTGTGAAATCTGCTGTGATCCTTCCGAGTGAATTGAGCTGAAATTATTCAATGAAAACTCAAGGGCAAGATCTAACACTAAGGTCACCAACAGTGGAATGGGACCCAGTCAGTCATTTATGGAGTGCCCAGATGTCACCAGAGCATTGTGACCCTGTAAGCATATTTTTTATGGTTCATAGAAGCAGCTCTATGATTTTTCTTCCTCCGTATCCAATGCATGAGGAAATGAGGTGACCTACTCCCAAGGTATCCAGTGCATCCTGGCTTGCCTGGAACTTTCTTGGCTTCAGCATTGAAAATCCCGTGTCCTGAGAAATCTCGCAATCCCTGAGGAAGTGGGAGGGTGGGTCATCCTGGCTGGGCCACAGTCCCATCTGTCACTTGCCAGTCATGAATCCTTGCACGCATGGGTTCAACTGTCTGGGCCTCCCCTCTTCATCTGTTAATTGAGCAACTTTGAAAAGCTGGTCCCTAGGTCCACTGCCAGTCCTGAGATCCTGTGCTTCCTTTGAAGCTTCTTTCATCTGTTAGATCCGACAGATCTAGACTTGCCACAGTCTCTTGTTCTAACCATCTTATTGTACAAAGAGATCGAATCTCAGGAAGTTGAACGAATTTCTCAAAGTCATTAGGCCAATGTAGTGATAGCCTTGGTTTTCCCACCCTCAAGCTAGTATTCCCTTGATTCTAAGCTGTTCTGTCCTCATATCATATAAAACTTCAAAGAGTTGGGGCGCCTGGGTGGCTCAGTTGGTTGAGCATCTGACTCTTGATTTCCGCTCAGGTCATGATCTCACAGTTCATGGGATTGAGTCTTGTGCTCCTCACTGAGCCTGCTTAGGATTCTCTCTCTCTCCCCCTCTGCCTCTGTCTCTCTCTCTCTCTCTCTCGAAATAAAATAAAATTAAAAAAAAAAGAGTAATTTTCCAAAAAGTTCAAAGAGTCAAATGATTGTTCCTGTAACAAAAACCCATGGATCTGAAAGGTTTTTCAGCAGAGCTAAACATCTCTACACTTACCCTTGACTCCCCGGCCACCCCTCCTCTCCAGGCTGTTTTGTGTGCGGTCACTGACTCCCCGCTACCTTCCATAGGACATTACCTTGACCCTATATGTGGGCACAAACCAACTGAAGGCAATCTTGAGTCTCTGCAAAGAACTATGTCCCTCTCACTCCAGGACTCCTGTAGCTGTCATTTCGTGATAATAGCAGCAAAACCACCTCCTGTAATATTATGTCTTTTACCTTCTCTGAATCCCTACAGGCAGCGCGTACTTCTGAAAGCTTTGATGTGCTGTTGCTTATTATACTTCAGGATTTCCTATTTTCTTTGATAAAGATCACAAAAACAATGAATCGCACTAGTGCGTTTTGCACGAAAAAAAAGCATTATTAGTCACGACTCACCCCAGCCATGAGCATCCCAGCCGTACGCTCTCACCGTGTACTTAATCTGAGCTCCAACAGAGATTTTGGAAGGCTAACATGAACCACGTGAAGCTTTAATTTCCATGTATTCTATATTTTATAATAAAATCTATACAACTTTAGATTTTTCTCTCTCTTATTTATCACATGGAGTTTTGGTGATGGCCTGTAAATATTATTCTTTATTTACTCTACCAATGAAATACATTTGGCTGTGGGTAACAGAGCACCTGACGAGCGTGGCTTAGATGGGAGGTATCTAACGTCACATAACAGGCTGTTGGGAGGGCAGCCGTTCCAGGGTAGGGCAGCGGCATCCGTGACCCAGGCTCCTCCTGTCGTCCTGTTCTGCCACCTTCAGTGCTTTTCAACTTCAGGGCCTCAGGATGGCCCAGTATTACATTCTCTTGGACAGTGTCCCAGGCAGATAGGAAGGTGGTAACAAGAGACGTTTTTTCTCTTCTTGTTTTGTTTTGTATCAGGAGGAAAACATTTCTTAGCAATCTCAAGCAGACTTTCTCTTATATTTTTGCCAGAACTTGGTCCCTTATTCAAACCGAGACCAAAGGGAAATGGACTCACCGTAGGTGGGCTTGGCTACGTGTAATTCTCATGAATATTCTTACTGAGAGAGAGAATTGGGGTCTGTAGGCAGCAGAGAACAGTGAGGGACAACCGTGCCCCTTTGGTTTCAAGTCTTCAACCTGGAATCGGCTTTTTGATCTCAAGCCTTCTGATGTAACCTAAGCAGATGAGCAATGGTTCTCTTCTTAAAAATGCGTGTAACCTTTTTCTTTTCATTGCTGAATCAGTGCAAGTATTTTATTTGCAGACCGTGTTGTGGTTCAGGAGTGGAGACGGCACACGAAGCAGTTGAGAGCTCCCAAATCCACACTGCTGGGCCCTACTGTCTGCTTCGGAAACACGTCACTTGACTCCGAGTCTTTACCAGGAAAATAGGATTGTCAATTACTTTTGCCATCATCACACTGAAACGTGGTAAGCTTAGAAGTGCCAACAGGATGGAAGACCTGAGAGCTTAGAAGTGCTTCGGCAGTACCAATAGGATGAGGAATAGGAGGGAAGCTTAAGCTTCTAGAAGCAATGGCAAACTTGAATTGAGAAAACTTTAAGGGTGATGGTTCAAATGTTTTAGGTGGTCCGTAGAGCAAAGTTGGTTGCTTTTTGCGAATCACTCCCCACCCAGACACACATCCCATCCCTCTTCAAGTTTGTATCTCGTGTGACTCGTTCACACTTGAGCACATTGGCCAGATGAATTTCCCAATCCGTGTTCAGAATAATTTGTAGTTTTTTGTTATCATTCGTAAGTGATCAATAAAAGGAATAAAAAACGTAGCGGAATGCTCTCCTTGGCAGTCATTTTGTACAGTTTCAGGATGAGTGCTCAGCTGTTTACGATACGAGGGTGTTCAGTTCTGGGGAAATGCGACACAGGTAAAATATCTCAAAGGGGAGGAGCCGAGGCTTTGGAATGTTTCCTAAAAGAATCACTTCAGGGTTGGCCTCTCTGGCCTCACGAGTGCCAAGTTTTTATCAGTCTTGTCTTAAAAACCAGCCAAAACAGACGTGTGTTTAAATGCACCTAGCAGGAATTAGAACTCTATTAAGAACGCTTCACCCTCAAAGCCCTGCCTCTGGCAGGATATCACTTTCTGAGATGTTCTGGCAATTACGGAACCTTAGGACCGTATTTCCTTATGCAAAGTGTTCCTCTTCCTCAGCTATACATATTTATTAGCTCCCAAATTCCCAGAACAAAGGTAAATCAGCCACCCCCCCTTTTATTCCCTTGGAGACAGCATTATTTTTCTGACAGCCTGCTCTAATTTGCAAGACAGAAGAGTCTCAGGAGAATAACATGCCAGCTTTGTACCTGTAAGGCCTCTTTGCTTCCCCGTTTCTGGTGTATATCCCTGGGAGACCGTGTTTTCTGGGTTCCGTCGCCCCAAATTCTGCTTTAGGAGGACTGGCATGAGGTCAGAGGCTCTGAATTCCCAACAGATCCTCACTGAGGCTGATAAAAACCGACCATGAACCCCAGCCACGGAGGACACCAAACTCTGTCTGTCTTGGACTTGAAACAAATGAACCCTTCTCCTAAGGGCGGTGGGGTGGGAGGGGTGGGTGAAAGCTGTTCCGGGTAGTATGCACTAACACCTTGACCAGTCCGGCCACACTGTTTTTCTGTAACATTCTGTACTGCAGGAGCGGGAAGCCAGCAGTGTTAACATTTGGGATGTTTCCAGTGACCCTGGTCAGGTAAGGCCCAAAGCTTACAGAGAATCACAGGGCTCTCTGAGCTCATACTGGGGTTCAAGGTTACATGTTTGCTGCGTTGGTTGATAACTGAAGGCAGTAGCCAAGCATAGCAAGAGGGTGGTAGACTACTGGTAAATGTATTGAAAAATAAAATTGTTGTATATAAAAACCTATGCAAACACAAAAAGTATATTTACACATACATATAATCATGTATGACCCTGTGCCACATAAACACACATATACACATATATGTACACGTATACAATCACATAGAAAATGTAAATACAAATAAAATCATATAATCATATATAATTATATATAAATATATACACTATCATACATATCTGCAGATACAATTATATGTGTGTACATGCAAACAATCGTATATATGCAAGTGTGCATGAAAGTATAATTGGTTGTGTGTGTGTGGTGTGTATGCATATACATGTACATATAACTGTGTATACACACCACCCACAAAGTACACAATTCTGAGTGTCTGCACGTGTACCCAGTGCACACACACAGTCAACTCATTGGTACACTTCCATATACGTTCATCTTTGAGTAGATGGAAAGTTTCTCTTTTTCTTCTTGTAGTTTTCAGAATGCTCACTTGTTTCTTTGTTTACTCTTCAAGGTCGTCTTGATAACTCACCTTTAAAAATATCTCCCCAATAGAAACATGCTGAGGAGTCAGGGGCTAACGGTGTCACAAAGAGTTCCTGGCTGGACTCTCTCTTTTGGGACGCCTACCGCTTTCAGGGGATGACTGACACGAGCCCTTTCCAAGTGAGGGGAAACCAAAAAGAGGAATCTTTTCTCTGAACTCTAAATGTTGCCACTCTTCCTAGACCCACAGAAAACGTTATCACCATCAAAGAGAGCCTTCTAATAGGAAAAGAGATGTCCTTCTCTCGAGAATCTCGTATCAGGCAGAACGAGGAGTCCCTGACTTATCTGTTGTTCAGAAATACGTACAAAAGGACATTTTGCTTGAGGGTCTATGTCAGAGAGACAACTTTTCTCAACAGCGCTGTTTTCTTAGAGTGTACAAAGGGTCATTTTTATTGGTTCTCAGTGTACGATGCCAGCGCCGTAAGACCAAAGGGCAATTTCGTGAAAGCAGTTCTACAGAGAAAAGAATTAAATAGAGAATTTCTGAGATTACTATTCTTCTGTCTGTTTCCTTCTTCTTTGTGAAGGGTTTATTTCAGCAACAAAAGCGAGACCCTGGGTGGGATAGCTTTCAGTATTTTTCTTGGCATTTATGAAGCAGGGCTGCTTTGTGTGAAGGTCAGACGGCCTCCTATTCAGGTACACATTCGTGTCCGGCTTCTCAGCTTCCATAAGAGGCTGTCAAACCAAGGCTTAGCCCTGTGCTTTCCCAAAAGTTTGTCCCGGTCTAAGTCCCCAAAGACCTGACTCTCAAAGCTCAGTTCCAGGAATCTTATTTGAGAAGAACTTTCTGAAGAATGTGTCTTTGTCATTTTCTCTTGATTCCACAAAATCAATCTTTGATTCAGTAACACCAACAGAGAGCTGTTATCAGATCAAGATGCTGATAAAACTATTTTAACACAACACTCGTCATTTACTCGTATTATTTGTCATCTAATTTGGCATATCGTATCAATGAGAACAGAAGGGGTCTGAGTTGTATCCGTATCAACAAGAATAAAGTTTTGGGGGCACCTGGGTGGCTCAGTTGGTTAAGCGACCAACTTCAGTTCGGGTCATGATCTCCCATTTTGTGAGTTTGAGCCCCGCTGTCAGGCTCTGTGCCGATAACTCAGAGTCCGGAGCCTGCTTCGGATTCTGTGTCTCCCTC
The DNA here is from genome assembly GCA_030068075.1 of Paguma larvata. Taxonomy (NCBI): domain Eukaryota; kingdom Metazoa; phylum Chordata; class Mammalia; order Carnivora; family Viverridae; genus Paguma; species Paguma larvata. Next base: position 10,170,120 of record CM057825.1, read on the forward strand.
TCTCTCTGCCCTCCTCTCCTTGTGCTGTCTCTCCTTCCCTCTCTCTCAAATAAATAAACTAAATTTTTTTTTTTTAAATAAAAAAAAGAGTAAAGTTCTGAATGGTATCCTGGGAATTCAGCAATCCAGTATGTTCTCAGGATCCTCTCCTTTCAAGTGAATCTTTGAGTTAATGAGACTTAATTTGTGACTTGCATTTCTAAGTCCATTAAATGAACTTTGATTAAGGCAAATAAATTTATGGTAATGAATGAGCAATTTAACCAATAGCATTTTTATTATGTAATTCACAGGAAACCAGTGCCTCTGTATGTCCCTGTGTCGTTATGGAAACTTAGTCAGTGAAACTGGAATGTGGCATAAGACCTTTTGTTGTAGCAATGCAAATCTTTAAGATTTCAGTGGTAGGGATGCTAAAAAAGTTGATTCTTTGGGCATAGTCAACATTTTCCCAATCTCCTTTCTGTCTCAACTTTCCCAGTCTCTCGGATGAAACAGTAATAGCAACAACCATCTCTCTTGACACTGTCATCCTTTCTCTGGGCTTCCCCAGATCTCTGCCTCTGGGCCATGAGGCTCCTTCCCTCTCTTTCCCATGCAGACTCCCGCCCATCACACTGCTCCCCATTCTCCTTCTCAATATGGGGCTCACAGCCTTTCCCCCTGGGTATCGCCACCAGGACATTGTAGTTCTTCCTTAGTTCCAATGACATTTCAGAAAAGAAATCCAGTTTGGAGTTTCCTCATGTAATGCTTTGTGCATCTGGGTGGCTTCAGGAGGGTGTGGTGGTGCAAATTCATAAGTGCACAGGGCTAGGCACTCAGAAGGGCCTCGCACCTGGTTTAAGACTCTGTTGTTGCCATCTTGAAATTCCTTTTTTTTTTTTAATGTTTATTTATTTTTGAGAAAGTGAGAGAGAGAGGGTGCACGTGAGAGTGGAGAAAGACAGAGAGGGAGACACAGGACATGAAGTGGGCACCACGTCGACAGCACAGAGCCTGACGCAGGGCTCGAACTCACAGGACCGTGACATCATGACCTGCGCCGAAACGAAGAGTCAGGCACTTCGCTGGGCACTTAACCAACGGAGCCACCCAGGTGCCCCTAGACCATCTTGAAATTCTTAAAAAATGTGTAGGAAAAGTCCCGCACTTCCGTTTTTACTGTGCCTGGCAAATTACATAGCTGGTTCCGCCAGCGTGGCGTCCCTGGGTGCTGATGTGTATGAACAAGGAGTTGGCAACCAGGTATTTCTGCGAGAAGGATGGGAGCAGAGCTGAAATGTCACCAGGTCTAGGTCAGGTCTGAGGGGAGGGAGGGAGGGGGCTGGACGGGAGGGGCTTCAAAGCCTCTCCTCCACAGGCTGCCTGCCTTTATTTTATGGGGCTGCAGGCCTTCTCTTTCTGCTTCTGAGGCTGGCCATTTAGGCTTCTATCGAGAATCCTTAGGATGCGAGGCTGACCTGGGGGCTTTGAAACCCTGATGAAAGGCCTGAGGAAATGCTGGTTTGAATTCATACGGAAAAGGCCACCGATATTGAGCCACCTTCAGCACTTATGCTTCCAGCTCACATTTCCAAGCACTTTAACAGCATCCTGAATTCTCTGGAAGCGTCTTTTGCCAGGAAAACTACAAACCAAAAAAACAAGGGTTTTCTTCATCCCCAAATTAAGTTCTAATTTATTTGCGAGTTGAAATTTCTGTTCTTGTTTGGTTTTCAAAAGGCGTTTTATGCACACACACACTTTTCTGTTTGTACATTCTTTGTCTTTAATTTTATAGAAATGATTGTGCAGAACTGCTGGGCGTAGGCCAGGGTCATTAATTATTATTCCTAGATTATTGCGTTGCATTGATGTTGAAAGAGAATCGGTTACCTGAGCAGAGCTCCCACGAGATCAAGATTCCTTGGGTACGGGCCCGTGTTTATTCCTCATGTCACTACCATAACACAAGACTTGGCACACAGAAACACTCAATAAGAATTTCTTGAAAGTATGATATTTAATTTTTTTTTCTAAATTCTCCCCCAAAAATACATTTAAGAAATTTTTTAATTCCACTTCTGAATATTTACCCAAAGAAAATGAAAACACTAATTTGGAAAGATATATGTGCCCCTACACTTATTGCAGAATTATTTGCACTAGTCAAGATGTGAAAGCAAACCGCGTTCATTGGTGGAAGAATAGATAAAGAATACGTGTGTATGTACACAGTGGATTATTACTCAACCATAAAAAATGAAATATTGACATTTATGACAACACGGATGGGCCTAGAAGGTGTTAGACTAAGTGAACTAAGTCAAGCAAACACAACTACCATACAATTACATTTATATGTGGAATCTAAAAAACAAAACAAATCAATAGAAAAACAAACAAACAGCAGCCAGAAGCAGAAGTAGTATGTATTATTTTTTGGTATGCATCAAGCTCAAGCACTTTAAAAAATTTTTTAATGTTTCTTTATTTTTGAGAGAGAGAGAGACAGTGCAAACCAGGGAGGGGCAGAGAGAGAGAGAGGGAGACACAGGATCCAAAACAGGCTCCAGGCTCTGAGCCGTCAGCACAGATGAGCCGATGAGGGGCCCACACTCACGAACCGGGAGACCATGACCTGACCCGAAGTTGGACGCTTAACCGACTGAGCCACCCAGGTGCCCCATGAATCAAGCACTCTAAATAAATCAACCATACTGTTACATATAGAACACTATATATATAGACATATATAATATACTATAATAATTTATTATTATTAACTCTATTTCAAAATGAAGAAACTGAGGCAAAGAGAGTTCAAGAACCTTCTCTAGATCCACTTAGGCTAGGAAAAAAAAAGTCTTAATAGACTTCCTTTAGTAAGTATATAGCCTAACTTTGAAAAGTGCATTTTTCAATCTGAATCAGGCTGTGGACCAATAAAACATTTGCACTCAACAGTAGAAAATTAAAAGCTCTATAAACAGAAAGCAAACCATAACGCTCAAAGACGAGCTCCTCACTGACTCATCATCTGAAGAAGAGCAAATGGAAAGAGGATAAACTAAAGCAAACATATTCCTCCAAGGTGTTCGATGAGTTCACAGTCAGCTCGGACCTTTAGAAACATTGCTGTGGCCTCACTCTTCCAGGAATGTAAGGAATTAAATAATTTTGGACCAGAAATGATAATAAATGGTGACCTCATTTAAAGTTATTACCGATTTCCATTTTAAATATTAATTGAGAGGAATGCCTGAGTGGTTCAGTTGGTTGAGCGTCTGAGTCTAGATTTTTGGCTCAGGTCATGATCTAATGGTTTTGTGAGATCAAGCCAAGCATGGGGCTCTGTGCTGACAGTGCATGGAACCTGCTTGGGATTCTCTCTCTCCCTCCCACTCTGCCCCTCCTCTGCTTGCTCTCTCTCTATCTCTCAAAATAAATAAACATTTAAAAATGTTAAATATTACTTGAGAGATGCAGATTAAAACAAAAGTCAGTCTCCCCAGGAGATGAATCCCACGCAAGCTGTGTAGATACTCCATCTTCAGGAATGTGAAGCCAAACTCCCCACACATGTGTGGGCTGCGTGTAGTGGCTTTTTTTTTTCAAAGAGGACAGTGTGGAAAGGGCAGGATAAAAGAGTAACTTTACAGTGGAGAAACCTGACACACACTACCTCAGCCAGGTGATCAAGGCCAATGTCAACAGTGATAAATCATGTTGACAGTATATACTCTTGATAGAAGCATTAAGAATTGCACTTCAACTCTGCGATCTTCCTCCCCCATAACCTGCAACCTTGCTCTGGCCGTGAAATAAATATCACACAAACCTCAGTTGAAGGACATTCTATAAGACACATAGGGTAGTCCTCAAAACTGTCAAAACAAGGACACCCATCAATATAAGGACTATGAGAAACTGTCACAGTCAAAGGAATCTAAGGATACATGACCACTAAATATAATGTGATATTTTGAATGGGATCTGGAAACAGAAAAAGGACCTAAGGTAAAAACAAGGAAAGTTGAAAAAGTGAATAATGACATATCAGTATTGGTTGATGGATTGTGACAAATGTAAGATGTTAAAAGGGGTACCTGTGTTTGCGAAATACAGGAAGTTTCTGTACCAGCTCTGCAAATTTTTCCTGTAGACCTAAAACTATTCAAAAATAAAGAAGCTTATTTGAAAAAAAATTAAAGGAAGCTTTACCGTATACTTAGTCATACTAAATTACTGGAAAGCTCTCTCGATCGAGTCATTTTTGCTAAGAAACAGAAAGACATGCTTGGTGAACGTTTTATAACCAATTTAATGATGATTAGCTTCTATAAAATGGGAGAAACCACGCTGTCCTCTAATGAACCTGCTGTCTCCAGCATGCGTTCACTTTAGAGGGGAGGCGGGGAGCCAGAGGCGGTTGGAATGAGCAGATGGTGCCTGATGACCAGACTGTGACTTCAAGTCCCCGGAGCACCCAGGTCTCTCCTACGTGCCTACCCTTCCTGAAGCCAGGGCTGAAAGACCCAGTGGAGTTTGATTCTGTGTGTTCCGAATGAATTAATGGGTCACAGACACTAGTGTATTCTACACGTCTGATCCGAAAGACTCAAAATGACCTCCCAATGTTCCTTATTAGTGTTCTCGGTACAACCGCACTATCATTTCTTAGAAGCAGCTTCTGTTTCTACTTCTGGCAAACATTGCAGTTTATAATTTTTACATGTATAGTTGGGGAATTAAACAAGGAGATATCTAGGTGGAATCATGATGAGCGAAGTAGTCCAAGGTAATATAGTGTAAGAAAAAGGTTTCATGTGACTTTCTGGAAGACATGTGAGCCACAAATCTGGGACAAATGCGTGGGTACATATCTTACTGGTCAGTGATTGAAAGACCTATGTAAAATGCAAGACAAGGAAGTTGTCTGTGTTTTTAACGTCAAAATGCAAAATTAAGTCTAGGTATAAATCAGTAATCTGAATCCTGAAAACAAGTCACAGTTTACACTTTTATATGATATTTAAACATTTTTAAAAATTTGCCAGTGACATCTTAGTCCTCCTATTGTCGTGCCTTGGGATTTCTTTCCAAACTGTCGGAAACTGGTTTTCACCACATCTCTTGTGGCTGGAAGAACACGTGTTCTGATACTCTGAATTTGGTTGTCAGTATCAGCAAAAATACATGTTTGGTGATAACTCAACTCGTAGAAAGCTGGCCTGATGTTTTCCATTTTTTTCATACTCTTAGCGAAGGTAAAGTAAAAATATAGAGAAAATTCTCAACATCTTGAGATGTTTTCAACATCTTGATGGAGATTGAATGTAGGTTACATGGTTCAGAATTATTTTAACTTCATTTTTTAGAACTCTTTTCTTATGTTATCTTATTTTTTCACCCTATAGGGCGCCTGGGTGGGTCAGTTGGTTAAGCATCCGACTTCAGCTCAGGTAATGATCTCGTGGTTTGTGGCTTTGAACTCGGTGTCGGGCTCTGTGCTGACAGCTCAGAGCCTGGAGCCTGCTTCAGATTCTGTCTCCCTCTCTCTGTCTCTCTGCAGCTCCCCTGCTTGTGCTCTGTCTCTGTCTCTCTCTCTCTCAAAAATAAACATTAAAAAATTTTTTTAAAAATAAAATATTTTTTCACCCTGGACACACATTACTTGGGTAATTGGAAAAATGATGCTAGTTCCATAATTCATAAAGCAAATCACAACAAAAACTTGTTTTATTAAACATTTACTACTTAGTATATTTGCAATGAGACATATGTGAAATTACTAGTTTAATCATAATAAGTTATATTACTAATACGATAATAATTATGATATAATACAACCGTATTAATTCGGAGTCCAATTATTTTCACATTAGCAAGAAGATTATTTTTGTCTTATTATTAATAAAAGAAGGATTTTCTAAGCAATGTGATAGGATTCCCAAGCTTATCAGAGGATGTTAACTTACTCATAAGGATGCTCTTGAGAAGTACACTAAGCTTGTTGAAATCCTTAATAATCCTCATTTGCATACAAGTGTTTTACATACATTTAATTTACATACTGAAGACTGTGCTGAAACACTAACCCGTCTAATTTTCCTCATAAAGTGCTCGTGACTCAGGAAATGTGACAGATTATTTGCCGATTTTGCACATAATGTAACTGAAGAATAAAGATCATGCTGTTCTTATATATCGACCTGGGGGGTGATTTTTAGGTGCCCAGAAAATTCCTCTTGTGCCCAGCATGATCTTCTACTCCTGCCTGATGTCTAGGATTTTTTTTTCCTATATGAGAATGCTCTTTCATATAGACCTAGAACTATAGTTCCAAATATAAATACGTCTGGGACAGGATCACATTGAATTAACATTAAACTAGAACTTACTGATGGAAGACTTTATAAGAATAGTGTTTGCTTGTTGGTTCCTTGGTTAATTTGGGCAGGACTGTATTGGGGTGTTAGGGGTGTGGTCCTGGAAATAGACGAATAGGAAGCACGGCAGGAAAAATATGATCAGAAGGAAACACAAAGAATTTGGCAATTAACATTGAGGCTTCTACACACATTTACATGGGCCTTGATGATCAACTTGCTCAAGAAATCAAAGCAACATCTAATTAAAGATGGTGGGGTAAATGTAGGCTTATTCACTCCGTAAGCTACCCAAATAACACATAATGGAAACTGGAAAAATACCAGCCTCAATGAAATAAGGAAATGGCTGCAACCCAGACATACCCTCGTTGAAGCTTATCCTCTAAATAATGAGAATTCTATACTAAAACAGGTAAAGAAACTTGGGGCTACACACAATATCTTCATATCTTGAGCAGGAAACAGATTTAAGTATAGCAGTCTTTATTCTCTATTTCAGAGCCTTGGATTAGGTCTTTGAACTCTAGAACACTGTCACCCTTTGGGAAAATTGGGAAGTATTCTTCTGGAAACCACAAATTGCAAGAAAGACCAACACCAATGATGCCATTTCTACTTGACAATGACCCAACCTCACAATGACAGGAGGTGGCAAGAGCAGAGAACTGGTAGAACCTGTCACTTCACAGATGTTAGTAGCTCTTAGATACTCCAAACTAAGGGAACATGTGTGCTCCTAGAGCAAAGGAAGAAAACTGAGGGAAGATGTGCTATCCAAGTCTGATCCGAGATGTCTCAGGCAACCAAGTGCAGTAAGAATACAGACTTCCTGTTTGATCCCCCTCTCCATAGCATGGGAGGCATCAGCATGCACAAATACTGTGAGTAAAAATAGAAAGGAATGAAACATAAAAGTAGAATAAAAGCTGGAATATGCATAAAAAGGAGCCTTACTCATTTAAAAACCCAAAGAAAAACTTTCAAATGGCATTTCAGACTCTCAGACTAATCACAGGCAACATGATTTATTATTCTATTTTCTTTTTAAAGGAAAGCTCAAAGAAGAGACTCAAGGGTTCAAAGAAGAGATTACGGGACAACACCAGGACACAAAAAGCAAGCTGGCTGTACACAGAAGAGCCAAGAGGCACAAAGCAAAAAAAAAAAATATATATATATATTAGGGAGATGAAAAAGCTCACTAGAAGCGACAGAAAATAGAACGAGTATGTCTAAAATCTCTCCTCTCAGCCTCTCAATGAAGATTCAAAATGAATAAAAGAACAAAGACATGCGAATCATTATGGAGAATACATGGACATAGGACCCAGCGATCCAACATACAAACAGAGCGATGAACCTGAAAAGAAGAGGCCGAAAGATATAATAGGAGAAACCTTTCCTGAAATAAATTTGTTAAAATGTAAATTGAAAATGCGCAGTTGTCTGGGAGAAAAATAATTGAAACGGAATGATCAACAAGGAGGCATATCCTGAAATTCAAGAATAAAGGAAAGAATTACGCAGGCATGCAGGTTGAAAAAATCACCCACAAAAATTTTAAAACAAGAAAACTATTGGATCGATTTCAGAATTCTCCACAGCTATACTCATTGCTGGGAAAGCATGAGGTGGTATTTATAAAAAAAATAACTCTGACAGTTAGAGGGGAGCAGGGGAGCCAGGAGAGTATAACCAAGAACTTTATACCCAGCAAAGCTGTCCTTCTTTAAGTATAAAGGCAAAGGACCAGTTCTCAAGTACATAAGACCTCAAAGTTCAGGAAATAGAACAACAGAAATCTCTTGAAAAGAAGCTCTGGTGGATGAATTCCAGTCAGAAAAGTTACATCAAAGTATGTCGTTCAGGAATGGAAAAGAGAAAGTAAGGTAAACACGGCATTAGGTTTAAATCACTTTCAGAATTACAATTACAAAACAGAATTTAGATGCTATTAAAAGTAATAGTAGTAGAATAATAACATAAGCCTAAAAATAAGGATGAGAAGTGAGAGAAGCCAAGGATGTTTATGGCCCCTTCATTCATAACAGGAAGTTAATCAATACCTACTAAAATAACACGTATATGCCCACCTCTTCATGTTATGTGAACTCATTTTTACTTCAATTTCAGGGACACTTTCAGGAACTATTTTCTCTTATGGTGAAGAAAGACATCTGCATTTTAATAATTCCTTCACTTTTACTGCAATTCATTTTGCTTCTGGTAAATTCAAGCACAATTAAAAGCAAACTCTGTAAAGTAAAACAGCAGGGACAGTTTGATCTGTATTTCTCACCAGTCTTTCTACCCTTAGACAAGAGGCTGTGGAGTGTTGTGGTTATTGGCATAGACTCCGGAGACAGGTTTCAAACCACGAACCTAACCTACCATCTATACTTTTTACACAAGTTGCTTCACTGTGCTGTGTTTCTGTTTCTTGCTTAGAATAGTGAGGATAAAATTAATAATTACTTCATAGGATTCTTTAAAAAATGAAAGTGTCCAAGTGTTCTCATAGTGCCTGGCGTATTGTACATGTTAAATATGTCATTTTTTATGTGCTGTTTTATCTTTGTTTCTTTTAGTTTAGCTAAAAGAATATAATATTATATTCAATATATTACAATCATATAATATTGTTCATAAAAAAACATTTTAAGCCAGTGAGAGGCAAAACCGGGACACAACCAAATTTCCTGGCACTCAGTCTCCTCTTCTGTTTATTGAACTATGTCATCATGACCCTTCATGAAAATGTTCTCCACTATTTATAGGTGTATGGCAATTTAGCATGGCTGCGAAGTTAAAAATCTATCAGTTCCGTAAATATTTTCTTTGATCGATTATGTTTTTTCTCCATCCATCTGCATGGTCGGAAATGGAATGGAAAGATCAGTGCTGAGTTCAGGGTAGTTTGTCCTTGCAGTTGGTGTTTTATTTCGTATTTTCTTCCTATGTCACCTACTGAACTGATCTCCAGTGGATTTCAAATATGAGAGGTAAACGTTTAGACCACAAAGTTAATGGGAGCATTAATTACCTTTAACTACATGGTGGGTGTTTGAAAAGAAAATTATTCAGGGGCGCCTGGGTGGCTCAGTCGGTTGAGTGTCCAACTTTTGATTTCAGCTCAGGTCATGATCCCAGGGGTGTGGGATTGAGCCCCATGTTGGGATCCATGCTGAGAGTGGAATCTGCTTAAGATTCTCTCTCTCTCCATCTCCCCCCTTCCCCATGTTCTATCTCTAAAATAAAATTTAAAACAAGAGAAAATGGGGCACCTGTGTGGCTCAGTCGGTTGGGCATCCGACTTCGGCTCAGGTCATGATCTTGCAGTTCATTGAGTTCGAGCCCCACATTGGTCTCTGTGCTGACAGCTCAGAGCCTGGAGCCTGCCTTGGATTCTGTGTCTCCCTCTATCTCTGCCCCTAGCCCACTTATACTCTGTTTCTCTCTCTCTCTCTCTCTCTCTCTCTCTCTCTCTCTCAAAAATAAATAAATATTAAAACATTTTTTAAATAAAAATAAAAAAAATAAAAAAGAGAAAATATTAAAAAATAACTTAAAAGCCATGCTTAGCTCAAGTAACACAGTTTATTAAATGACACTGTGAGATCAGTTCTAACATTGAGAAACTGCCCTTTGTCCCTCTAAATTAATAAATCTTTGTGACTACTGCATTTTGAGACCAGCTCTTGAAATTAACTTGGTGCCATTATTCTGTTGCTAATTAGATATGAAACAACCTCGAAGTGTTTGGCATCTGCAGCTATCTGCCCATCTTACAGGAAATTCTAGCACTGATAATCGGTTAAGCTTGGAACAGTCTATTCGCATGGGCTGATGGTATAAATACATGATGCTATGGGGATGTAAGCCAGGAAGCTCAGCAATGAAACTATGAAGTCCTGAAATAAATTGAAATTTGCACGAACATGCCAAGAACTGGAACATGCAATGAACATACCACAGAACTTATTATTCCATCCCTTCAACTCAAGTGCTCTGAAGTCTAAGGTCTTGGCTGCACTGATATAGTCCAATTGTATGTAGAACAAAATTTGAAGACACAGAGTTAACGAGAGGGGAGATTGTAGTAGAAGAAAAGAAGATGAAAAACAGAAATAAAAGAAGGAGTTTGGAGAACTACAACTGCTTCTTATCTTCTCCACTTTTCCAACCTTGAAAGAAATGTAGGTGGGGAGATCAGAGGTCACGGTACACAAGGATCTCTCTGTTTTGTGGGGAAATAAGCAAGACAGAAGGGTGACCTTGAAAGAAGCAATGGAAGGCTCAAACAAGAAAACAAAACCTTAGGTGTCTGAGCTGTTCACAGAGGTGTTGGTATTCTGAGCTGGCTTTATTTTACTTTATTTTTAAAATTTCAAATGGATGAACTCATTTTTATTTTCTGGAACTCTTCAAACCAGAGTACCTTATCCATTGGGCATCAAGACCAATAACTTTTGGTATCATTTTTTAAGCTTATTCATTTATTTTGAGAGAGAGACAGGATGCATGTACATGGGCTCCTGAGCCTGGGAGGGGTAGAGAAGGAGAGAGAGAGAGACAGACGGAGAGAGAGAGAGAATCTTAAGCAGGCTCCATGCTATCAGTGCACAGAGCCTGACGTGGGGCTTGATCCCAGGAACCATGAGATCATGACTTGAGTCAATATTGAGGGTCGGATACTGAACCGAGACACCCAACTGTCCCACGTTTGTATTATTTCCAAGAAGTCTTGCAAGTATTCAGAAAATAGCCAAAGATCATTGACCTTGGTGTAGTTCGTGAAGGAGTTGAACCATTGTCTGCCTAGATCTGGAGGTTTTAATTTCTCTTAGACTGTCTGGAAATGTCTATTTTTAGTTTTCCATCAGGTAGCTTTCTTTAATATCTTTCATGCCCATATGGTATATTAACAACAAAATAAACCAGTCACCATTGCCGTGGAAACAAGCACAGATGTTATGAAATATGTCTACAAAAAGTACCCACCAACGAACAACTCTGTATTTCTTTAATTAATTCAAATATTTTGCTGTCAGCTCTTTCTCTTTGAAGCCACAGATTGTTTTTCATTCTGAGATTCACTTTCTTCCTAATAATAGAAACAGATATGTCTGTTTGGTCCCACTGTCTCAAGATCCAGAAATAGGATTCCTTTCGAAAATCCCAAGTAATGGAGTAATTCATCTGTAATCACCATTTGGTGCCTTTTATCCTCTCAGGAAAGGTCACGTCATAGTCATATGAATGCCATCGCTCTTCTTTGGCTATATCAAGCGTGTTCTTCTGGAAGCATTTCTCCTGGATGGGCCAAAATATATATTCCATTTAATAACTCTTCAGAATCTACACAGCTCTGTTCTATCAATTATGCAAACACCCCCTAACATTTTCTTACATTCATCCAATGTGCATGTTTTTCTCCAAATATCACTGTGTACCAAAGACCACAGACTTCTTTTTCTCTCTCTCTCCATTTTAGTGTTCATGTGGAAATGGCGTCCAAACTGTGATGTGGGAAATAGATTTTACCTGCCTGGATTCTAGTTTGGGAATAGACTGCATTTTCTTTCCCAACCCTTGGACTGTACTAAACGAATATCAGTCAAGACATAAGACATAAGGCCGAAGCTTAACCCCAAAAGAAACTACCATATGGATTTATTTGATAGCTTAAGGAAGTTATCTTAGAGGGAATATTGTTTTATTGATAGCCTAATAGAGATATTAATACACACTGATTAATTTTTTTTAAAAAATTACTGCTATGATTCACATGAACTTGAATGAACTTGAGTCTTCCAGAAGTCACCTGGATGGGGAGAAAAGAAGCTCAAAGACAGTGCAAATTAATGTAACAGGTGAGAATAAAACTTAAAATGTTTTTAACATTTATTTATTTTTGAAAGAGAGGGCACGACCAGGGGAGGGTGAGAGAGGGAGACACAGAATCCGAAGCAGGCTCCAGGTTCTGAGCTGTCAGCACGGAGCCTGAAGTGGGGTTCGAACTCACAAACTGTGAGATCGTGACCTGTGCTAAGTCAGGCAGTTAACTAATTGAGCCACCCAGGTGCCCTGAGAATAAAACTTTAATAGTACTATTCTCTTGGCCAAATACCAGCTCTCTGGAGAACTCAGTAGCGGGAAGTAGAACTGCTCACACACAGATGCTGAAGACACCTCATCACCCCCTTGCAGCCCCCCTAGGTGAGTTGGGATCAAAATAAGAGAAGATAACATTTTTATCATATCTCTTCTGTGTGGCTGGTTTTTGTGCTCTTGCAAGCAAAACAAAATCAAGAAACAAGACACAATTCCAGGCTTTAGGGATTTCATCATGCGGTAGGGAATTTGAAAGCTAATCACATGAATCAGCCTCATCATGTCGTTAAAGCTCTGTATCAACAAACACTGATTTTGACCAGGAGTGGGGCTAAAGTGAATTAGAAAACTTGTTATAAATTATAACCCATTAATTATATAATAATTCTTAAAATGCTTAGAATTTCATGTTACACTAAGTTCTTCTTATTAGATGAAAATTCACAGGTTTTAAGGAAATTTCGTAGCTTAAATTACTATTTCACTAGAAGAAATCTCATTTTCCAAGTATATAAACAATGGTTTCAGTTTAGATGGGACAAAATGCTGATGTGTATTTGTGGAGTTTTATTAGTGTATCTCGTGTATAACTCAGAAACCAGAGTCGGTGTTATTTAGGAAAGATGAGACATAATGCGTTCTTTATGGAAATTTTACCACAGAATTTCGATGCTGTCATAATCAAGGAATCCACAAGTTTCTATCTTCTGGGACATCTGGAGCTACAAATCATGCCTCTGGACTTGATTTCTTAACAAATGTCTGAAACTCGTAAGGGTCATTGTATGACAACCTCCTAGAATTCTTAAATACCTTAGCCCCCAAATTTCTGTACGCTAATACTATACCAAATCAATGGCAAATTAAGAAGACCCTTGGAATTCTGTGAGATCAGGCCAAGATGAAAAAATTCTGTTAGAATTTTAATCTTTTGGGTTCTTCCCATTTATAGAGAAAAGGATACAGATCATATTCAATGTTGAAAGGACCATTTGGCAGAGCTGATACAATTTATAAATAGTTAACACTATGAGAGTCTACATGGTCACACGGCCTGTCAAGAAGCTAGCAATCCCCATTCACTCTGGGTTTAGGGACTGAGCTGGATCATTACTAACTAATAATGTGTGAGCAGATGGAAGGCAGTGCAACCATGGACATGGTAAAGGGAAGCAGGATGAGTTTGCCTGGCCTGGGTGAAGGAACAGCAAAACTGGGTTTCCTGGGGGAGAGTAAACTCATGTGGTCTGGCCAGGGTGGTCTGTGGTGGGGGGTTTGGATCATAACAGGCGAAGGTTTTCTATGACTCTATCAGTCAAGGAGCAGAAGTCTAGTGTTGTGGGATCCCTCAGAGAATGTTGTGGCTCACAGTCACAGTGATTGTGGCCGGTGTTATATCCACCAGAGCAAAAAGAAATTTTGGAGCTCTCAGGAAAAGAAAGCCCCAGGACAATACTGATTCATAACACCATCCGCACAGAACGATGACTGTTGTGGATGCTGCTGGAAGCCACGGCATCACTACCATGTCCTTGGCTAAATAAGAAACTTTCTTGAAGAGTTCAAATACCCAGCCTACTTCTACTCTCGCCTGTACTCTCCAGTCTATTTAGGGCAGCAAGAGAGATTCTTACAAAACCGAAGTCAGATCTGGTCAATCCCAGGCTCAAAACCTACAATGACGTCTCCTTTACTCAGGGTGAGCGTCAAAGTCCTCACCGTGGCTCCGAGGCCTCACATGGCCCAGCCTGGCTGTTGTCTCTTCCTTCCCAGCTCACCCTATTTCTGCCAATGTTGTTGTTGCTGTGGGTTACTCGTCCGGATGCAAGGACTTTTCTCTGCCCAGAATGCTCTCTCCCGGATGCAAGGACTTTTCTCTGCCCAGAATGGCTACGCTTGTCACCCTCTGCATTTCTGCCCAATGGACACCTTCTAAATCATGTCTAACCTACTTTTGTGTTTTGAATTGCAACCTGTATGCCCTTTCCCCCTTGCTTCTATTACCTACTACGGTTTTTCTTTTATTCTCCAGCTTCTGCCATCTTCTTACAAGCCATGTAATCCACATATTATCTTTCTTGTTACTCTCTACTCACCTAAAATGTAAGCTTCATGAAGAGAGAAATCTCTGCTCGTTTTGTTTAGCGATATACCCTGAGTACCTGGTGCTTAAAAATAAAGGAACATAGTACAAGTTGGATATATAAATGAAATAAGTGGACGGACGAATGGGCCGATGGTTGCACAGCAGGTGAATGGCAGAGAGAGGATTTGCATTCGGGTTGCTTTCCTCATTACATGTGGTGCAAGCCATGCTTCTGGGCTGTGAGGAGAAAAAAGAGCCAGTGCCTTAGACTCTTTGGCAGCCCCTGACCACATCGCTGGCTGTAAATAGCCTTGAACCCTGGACTGTTGGATTAAAAGGGCAGCAATGTAAAGAACGAGATCTTTGGTCTTGCCGAGGAGAACAGTTTGATTCCCTGTGGATTGCTTGCCATCCTGTTCTTTACCAGCATGGATTGTACTTGTGCCTTATCAATCAGAGGGACTTCCCTCCTGCAGCTGCATGAGCTAATTACGTTAGTGCAAGATGCAATCATAAAACTGTCACCAGCTGAAAAATCCGAGCTGCCATTCTGTGAAGGCCTTCCTTCCAGTGGCTGCCGTTAACTGCCTCAGCCTCCATGTTCTCCGGCAACGACGGCGTGGGCGCGGGGGAGGACAGTGGGCTTAATTAAATCGTTAACCTTCATCACCAGTTCTTTTTAAACCAAGGGGAAAAAAATCCCCACCCAAAACGTAATTTGGTATTAATATGAAATATGGATCCTTTAAGACTTTCTCATATTCCATTTTTAGAGCACAGACGTAATTACCATGCCTAGCTGAGCATGTTCGGCAAGGTGAACGAAATGATGGCACTAGGAGGCACGCGTAATTGGGATTAAGCCCTCCAAAGGAACGTGATGATGATTTTTATAATTCTGCCCTAATGTGAGTCTCTCTTTATTGAGCCGGCGAGCCCAGGCCCGCATGGCGTAAATGAGATGACTGGGTCATGACGGCCCAGGTTCGCTTGCTAATAACATTTAAAACACTTAAGTCATTTCAAGACACATCAGCCAAGGTCATCACTAAAGATGGACTTTCCCCTAGTAGGGAAGTCTAGACTTGAATTACAGAGTAGAAAACAAAATGAGTGGTCACTTATCAAAGCAGCCCTGCTGAGTCCGGGCTGTGTTAACAGGCAAGGCTCCCCGCCAAGGTCCTTCGACCTATTGACAAAGGGGGTCTTTGGCACTAGTTTTCTTCCTGTCCTCTCCAAGTATTATTCCAGGAATCTCTGATGAACGTGGTTCATTTTTCAATAGTGTCCTGTGCAACTTCCGGTCCAAATGATACGAGGAAAATCGTTAGATGCTTCAAACCCCATTTACAGAATCAATTATTACCATACTTCACAGCTCCATACCGATGAGGGTTTTGAATGAGGACGTCTCTCCCCAGGTACTCTTTATCTTCAGGGCTGAAGGTAGAAGGAAGAAAGGGCACCAACTTGGATAGGACACATGTTAGAGCATTTTGTCCTAACAAGAGCCTGGCAAGGCATCTGTTGTTTATATCTAAGCATGTCAAAGAACAGAGCATTCAGAGTGGAGTTAGGAAGGGGCCCTGAGTCACATCTAGAAAGGAGAGAGCTAGAAGCTGACTTATCCCTCACCTTCAAGCCCCACCTCTCTGTCTTCCTAGGGAGGACCCAAGGAGCCTTATAGTCAATTATAGTTTTAATTATTCCTTGAATTGCCCCTTTCGCCCTTGGCTTCATTTTCATAGATACATATGTCAGGAATAAGTCAGAGAAGTGTCACAAATATCCATGTTGAGAGACGATCTCTAATTTACAATTAATGAAATTACAAAAACAAAGCGGTGGCCAGATTCCTCTGCCAGAGGAACAACTGTGTGGGAAATTTTTTTTATTTTTTAAATCCGTGAAATCAGAATAGAGGCAACTGTGGAGAGATAAGAGTCCTTGACAATAAAATGGAAAAAGGGGGCTGGCCTGACTGCCTCCCTTGTCTGCACAGCCTTAGTAACCCCCAAAAGCATTGCCCAAACTGACAGATTTCTCAACTCAATTCTTCTGTCCTCTGAAGGTTCATGAAACAGGAATTCATTTAGGTTGATAAGCACTGACATTGGAGAATGTGAGTCACCTCCAGGTGTTTTAATAGGCTATCAATCACTGACCCATCATGAACTAATTTTAGGAGATTGCTTCCAATGCTCTGTGTGAGTTCCCCCGCGGGGGGGGGGAAACGGGAGTCAGGTTTAGATGGAGAAGGATTTGAAGCATGAAATACATTGAGTTTAAGCAGAACTGAGTGGAATAAGTGTTCCTTATCTCAGGAAGGCTGAGTGGTGCACAATGGCAGCAGGAGATTTGAGGTCAGAAGGAAGACTCAATGCATATTTGGACTAGTTGATGCTCTGGCACAAGAAAAAGAGTGAACAGTATTCTCCAAACAGTGAAATAAAATGCATGCCCTTGGGCCTTTCATGGAGCAGTCCTCTCCATGCATTGGGGAGATGACCCTTAGGTACACAAGGCCCCCTCCCCTAGAAGTCCTGATCCCTGGCGCTGGCCTGGGCTGTCCCCTTGTGTTCCCCCCCAGCCTTCCATTTCGTCATTGCACCATCTTGGCTTTTCTCTCTGTAACTTCAGTCCAGTGCCTTCAGGCTCAGACCCCTGAAGCCTACCTCCTTTTTCTCAAAGCCCACCCAAAGTTTCTACTCTGGTTTATGGATTTTGGTCAGCTCTTTTCAGATCTTGAATTTGCATCTCTCCTAAGTTTCCATGTGCTCATTGCTCTGGAAGACAGTCCCGAGGCAAACCTTCAGCTCTTGTCTTTCCCAGCCCTTTATGCCATCAGACCTTCCCATTTCTAACTAAGCCCCAGCCTTCCCTGTGTAGGGGGAGAAAACCCATAGGCCCTCGCTGCAAGTCGTCTTCACCACTGTTTCTCCTTCTTCTCATAGTATCTGTGACCTATCTCCTTTGTCTTGTTCCAGAAGTACATTCCAGGAGTAAATGGACCTTGTGGCTCACCTGGGAATCCCATGACCATGGATAATAATGTTTCCATGGGAAACTGGTTTTTTAATAAAGCCAATTGACTTAGAAATACTTTTTCTAACTTAATTGTGAATTGAAGGTAATCTGTACTAGTTTCTTAGAGCCGCTGTCACAAAGTACCACAAACTGAACAGCTTAAACAACATAGTGTCTCATAATTCTCAAGGCTACAAGTCCGAAATCAAGGTGGTGGTAGAGTTGATTCCTTCTGAAATCTATGAGGGAAGTATCTGTTCCAGGCCTCCCTCCACGACTTGAAAATGGCTGTTGTCCTGTTCAGGTAACATTCTCCCTGTGTTTATGTCTCCATGTCCAATTTTCCCCTTTTATAAGAATGCCAGTCATACTGAATTAGGACTTCATCCCTATGACCCCGCTTTAACTTGGTTACCTCTGTAAAGAGCCTATTTTCAAACAAGGTCACATTCTGTGGGTTAGAATGCCCACATAAGAATTTGGGGAGGACCCAATTCAACTCATAACCCAATCTGTTGGTGGTACGGGTAACCTCACTAAAAATCATATATTTATTAATGAGAAAGAACAATTTGCAGATAACAGTTGTAGAAACACCTTAGCAACAAATTGCCACCTTAACAATAAATCGGTTTCTCTAATATCCACGTATGAGGATGAATTTGATTCTGCATTTTTATAGAAGCAAAGACTATGTAAGTACCATAAACAAATATCCACAAATGTATACCATAGTAATAAGATGGCTTCTTCATCTTATCTGATATTTTCTTATATGGAGATTTTTTTTTCCCCAAAGTCTCAAAGGGGACAGAAAAATTCCTTTTAGCTTAGTATCTCTCAACTTGGCTGCACGTTAGAATCACCTGAGGGGAAGTTTAATAAAACATGGATCTCCATGGAAACATTGAGATGCTGATGTAACCACTTGGTGTTGGCGTCCAGGTGTCAGTACTTTTTAAAAACTTCCACAGGTGATTCTATTGTGTAGCCAGCATCGTGAACCACCGCTCTATCTCAGAACCATGTAATGCTAAGCACTAGTTATTGAGTAGAGGATCAAAAATGTTTTTAATCCACTCCCAGCATGCGATCATAAACAGTGAAACGTATTTCCTTTGCTAAGCGAGGGAATATCACGGTCTCTGCAGCCTGGGTAGGAGGAAAGGGTTGATGCATTCAGAATGCAAGAGGCGGTGCCCAGCGCTAACGAATTATAACAGAAGGTGGTGGGGCAGATGTGCTTCAGATTGGACGGAGTTTTCTAATCATCGGGTGGAAATTGTGTTCAACAGACTGTGTCGGACTATCAGCGGATGGAGCAGTGCGTGGAATGAATGTCTGAGAAGCCTGCCTCTAAGCAAGCTAGAAAAACTTGAGAGTTAAATCCAGCACCTGGGATAAATGGGTATTGTACTTAGACTACAAAATATAAAATATGTGGTAAAACCTTGGATTGTGAGTAGCTTGTTCTGCGAGTGTTCTGCAAGATGAGCAAACATTTCTAATAAATTTTAGCTTGATAAATGAGCCATCTCTTGCAATATGAGTCGTAGGTGACACTGAATGTCACATGATCACAACTGAGCCAATAGTTCTTGAAATTTGCTTTAATATATGAGTGGTTTGGATTACAAGCTTGCTGCCAGAATGAATTATGCTTGCGAACCAAGGCTTTACTGTACATATAATATATATGTATACTTATTTATGTATAGTAACCATATATTTTATATATAGTATGCATATATATACAGATATAATTTTAGTTATGATTTATATACACACATACACATACACACACATAAGTATATAGTTACTAAGGCCATTACATGGACCAGTCAAAGCCCTGGACCCTCCTGATATAAAAACAATTAAGGCACAGGCCATGCTGTTGGGGAATCCTCCCGTTACTGATAGAGAGACAACCACACAACTATAACAGAGGGTGGAAGAGGAGGTATCATCTGAAGACGTCCAGGGAGAGGTGAAGGAAAGAGTAGACTACTAAGAGGAAAAATATAAGGAGAAGCCAGACACACCTATGTTTTCATCCTGTCGGTTTCAGCCACGTGGTATGGATGTGGCCTTAATTAAGGCAATTAACCTCCTCTTGAACCTCACTTTTCACAAGGGGATCAAGAAACCAGGCTTAATGTATTGTAAGGATTAGCAATTATGGATGTGATATGCCTAGTACAGTGAGTCGGCACCCCGGAAATGGAAGCTTTGGGGGAGCACAGGAAAGGGGGATGATAAAGTTGGTGTGATCATATAATTTCTCACCTAAATTAGGGCATTTCTTATTATGAAAGGAGATTATATATATTATATGTATATAATAAATATATAAATATATATAAATATATAAATATATAATATATAAATATATAACATATTTATATATCAAATATAAGTATATAATACATATTTATGCTGCAATAATGGCCTAAACTAGAGCTATATAAATATATATATATGCTTGAATTATATATATATAAAGTTTATAGAAGTTTATATATATAAATTTGAATTATATAAATATATATAATATATATAATTCTACTGCAATAACTGGCTAAACTTGAATGGTCCTGGACAACCAGCATGTATAGTTACCCTAGAAAACGATCCTTATAAAGACCATTGCCAGGTGTCACTGATGAGGGATTGAAGACCTAGGGTTTGGGTCAGCCTGCCTGGGTGCAAAGTTTATGTGCCTCACTCAGTAGCTATGTAACCTTAAGTCAGTTCGTTAAGCCATCTGAATCTCAGTTCCATCAATTACAAAATGGAGATAACAGTGGTACTTACTTCATTAATAAGTATGCATTTTCAATGCTTAAAATTTGTCACGCCCTTAAGACAAGTCTAGAGGACATAAGGAGTACGCAGGAAGTTTGACACGGCGTTATTCCTACCTGGAATGGTGAAACATTTACAATCGGAAATAAGAGAATCAGAAGAGATTGGAAGACAATTGTTGCAAAAGAAGTAAAAGTTTCAATTCGCCAGATGTGGAAACTAGGAGAGCAAGGGGGGCTTTTGAGAGAACAGTGTCCTGGCCTGATGGGGTTGGAAGACCGATTGTAAACATTTGCACAATGAGTGAGCAGAAAGAAACAAAGCCTTTGCCTGCAGACCAGCGTTCCTTACAGCTTGGCGGTGAAAAATAGAAGCCAGATGGTTAGAAACTGGAAGGAAAGTAGAACGGAGGAAAGGGAATAGGGTCTCAGGCCTTCTTAGAGACCAGGAGGAGAAGTGTTAATGGAGGTGGTGGGCTGTAGGTCCAGACGGTGGTAAGGGCACCCCCTCTCCACCCTCTCACATGGGTTCTTCATCCTCTGCTGCTCTCCTTGGGGTGGGGGGACAGGTTCCCCCACAGCCACCCAGTCTGTCTTCATCCTCTCCTTCTACACAGGCAATTTTGCAACAGCCTGTTAAATTTTCAATCACCCTAAACAGGCCCATAGATGAATAACAAAAAGAAAGAAATTTCCTTTATTCTACAAGTTTACCTGTCATCGACTCACTCTCCTCCTCTTAGCTCTACTTTTGGAAAATTAATCTAAATTCGACTTACAAATTTGACAACCTCCCATCTGTTTCTAAATCTGTGGCCTCCTGGCTTCTCCTGTATCCGCTCCCCCATATTTTGGGTCGTTATTTTTGATGGGTCCACCAATGACTTTCATGTTGAGAAGTGTGTGGAGGTTCTCAGCATTTACCTTACTAGTTTCCCCAGTAGCATGGGCTCTCAACCTCCTTCCTGAATGTTCCTGGAATATTCTCTTCTTTCTGCTTCTACATCCCTGACTGTTGCTTCCTTCTCATTAGTAGGCTCTCTTATACTACCCATGTCTTCAATGTTGCCATTCCTCAGAATATCGGTTTTACAGTGCTCTGGATATTATCAACCACATTAAGAGTTTCAACTCTCCCCTGTGAATGCTTCTCAAATCTCTAAGTGTATCCAGAGTTTCAGACTCTTATATCCAACTCCTTGCTCAAGGAAGGCTCTGGGATCTCACACAAGGTACCTGAAAGCCCGTATCCATAAAATAGAACTCATCGGCAGATCCCTGGCTGCCTCCCCACATCCCCATAATCCCTGCTTGGTTAAAGTCAGTGTACAGCCTAAAGTCAAAATGCCCCAGTATGAACTTTGGTTCCATTACTCCCCATCTGTGTGAACTTATGCAAGCTATTTAACATTTATGCATTTTATAAATGAAAATAAACTTTAGCCTCTTTGAGATAAATGAATGAGAGGGGAAAAAATGAAATTCATGTTGAAGAACACCTGGCATGCAAGTTCGCAATTAATAAGAGCTATTATTACGATTTCGGTATTACCCTCTTTTATTGTCAGGACACTACTGCCTACGGATGAACTCATGCTAGAAGCCCCAAGGGGTACTTCTGATTCTGCCGTCCTCACTCTTGGTAACTAATCCTTGACTACCCCCAATGACCTTGCCCTCTAAGCATTTCTTAGATTGGTATTCTCTTTTCATTTCTGATTCTATTCCCTTCATTGAAACCTCAATCAGATATTTTCTGATTATGGACACAGCCTCTTTCAAATGGTCTCTTGGATTCCAGATGTCTCCTTCCAATGAATCTTTGGACCCAGCCTCCAGAGTGACTAACTAAAAAGTCAGGTATAATACTGTCACATTTAAGCTTAAAATCCTAAGATGACTTCCATGTCCAACTACTCAAGTAAGTTAGACCCTCAGAATCATGTGTGACCTAGGAGCTTGATGCCAGCCCCCAGAAGTACATGTGATGGTGTCATAGGATCCTGGTCATAGGACATAAGGAGACTGAGTCAGCTGCATCTGCCAAAGAAACGAGGTTAATGGTTGATGTGGACAGTGTAACGGAAAACAGCCCCTTCTTTCCTCACTCTCTTTCTTAAGATGTCATGCCCTCTAACTCACGCAGGTATGCACACCAGTACACACATACATACACACGCACACACACACATACGCTACACGAAGTAAGAACAGTGGAAGATAACCACTCTCTACCAGTAGTGCGAGAGTAGTGGTGTCATGGGGGTAAACGAGATAGGTTTTGCCTAAAAAGAAAAGATTAGAATGAAAAATAAGGTTGACATAAACAAAAACCAGCATTGGAAATATAGGGAAATTTACCTTAGAAATAAAAAGAGAGGCATCCGGGTGACTCAGTAGGTTCAGCGTCCAACTTTGGCTCAGGTCATGATCTCACGGTCTGTGAGATCGAGCCCCACGTCGGGCTCTGTTCTGCCAGCTCAGAGCCTGGAGCCTGCTTTGGATTCTGTGTCTCCCTCTCTCTCTGCGTTTCCCTTGCTCACACTCTGTCTCTATGTCTCTCAAAAAATAAAATAAAAACGCTAAAAAAAAAATTTAAAAAAAAATAAAAAAAATAAATTATGGTAACTTTTTACCTCAGAAGAACTTTTAGATATAAGATATACATATATCTCACATATAATATATTCAATTTATATGTATTATGATATATATGTATATTGAAAACCAGTGTTTTCACATTCTTTAAAAATCATCTACTACTATTTTTCCTTAGATTTTCTTTTATATTACATAAACATTTTAAACAGAGCTTGAAAACACAGGTTTTCAATATGTACATATATTATACTACATATAATCATTTTTAATCACTTATTTTATTTTTTCAAATTTTTTTTTTTAAAATGTTACCGGAGCAGAGTTAGACTTAAGACACTGCAATGTAGATTAAGACAGCATGTTGGAGACTGAGATAGGAGAGCAGGAAAAATGTTGGCAGACAGTTTTAATTGGATAATTAATGAGAACCTAAAACAAGACAGTCTTAGTATTCGTACTAGAACAGTACTGTAATGTCTGATTTGAAAAACTCTTATTTCAGTCAGGTTTCTTTTTTTTTACTATTATAATAGTTTATTTTCAAATTGGTTTCCATATAACATCCAGTGTTCATCCCAACATGTGCCCTCTTTAATGCCCGTCACCCCCTCTCCCCCCTCCCTCACCCCCCTCACCCTCAGTTTGTTCTTAGTCTTTGAGAGTCTCTTATGTTTTATCTCCCTTGGATCTTCAGACGCGGTTTGGGGTTCTAGGGTGGAAGACAAGGACACGGAAAATACTGCTGACTATCGCCAGAGTTATGAACGAGAGCATAGCACACGGGTGTGTGGATGGCAGTGGAATGAGACACTCCCCCTCCCCATGGTAGAGGTGGAGATTGTGTGCAGAACTAGGCAAACAGGACATATCAAAGGGAATGCAGAGGTTTCAGGAATGAGTGGCCATGCTCATGGAGATCCACAGAAGCAACAAAGAGACAGAGGTGTGGCCCCCGACTCAGCATGGGAGGAGGCCGATAAAGCAAACAGAGTGAATTAAGTTCTGATTCTAGGATGGTAGTACATTGTTTTCTTTTTCCTATTTTTGCTACTTTCTACCTCTACAAAGTGCACCTGTGGTGTTCATTCCAGCAAGAAGGTGATCCAAGCTCTGCCAATGAACTCTGGCTTGATGGGAACAAACGTTTGAAGTCATCTCATGTAAAATTAAATAAGGGCGGTGTAATGTGTTTTGGGGAGTAAGTAACAATGATCCTAGAGGCTGCTGGTTGCTGAATTAGTCTGCTCTGTGATACAACAACATCATCAAGGACTCAGTTCCTTTCTAAATTCCCACTCTGGTGTCTGTACCTCCTTGGCCATCAATGCCCAGTTTGCCCCCTCCTGGTCACAAAATGGCAGCCATGCCCTCAGAAATCCCGTTTCTAAACAACTGTCCACACACAACTCAGCAAGGGAGAGGAGAACACTGGAGCCTCTTCTTCCATCTTTTTGTAATAATGAATAAAACCTTTCCCAGGAGACTTTGAGCAGATTTTCACCTACGTTTGTTGACCAGAATTTTTTTTTAACGTTTATTTATTTTTGAGACATAGAGACAGAGCGCGAGCAGGAGAAGGGCAGAGAGAGAGGGAGACTTCAGGCTCCGAAGCCGAAGCAGGCTTCAGGCTCTGAGCCATCAACACAGAGCCTGATGCGGGGCTCGAACTCACAGACCGTAAGATCATGACCTGGGCTGAAGTCAGCCACTTAACCGACTGAGCCACCCAGGCACTCTGACCAGAATTTTTATCATACATCTGTGCCTGTACCGATTATGGCCAAGGGCATAGAATCACCACAACTGGACTGTACTAACTGCCATTCCCTAACTGGGGATATGAAGTAAGTCTCCCTCCTGAGCTCATGAGAGGGGAAGGTGGGAAGAGAAGCAGAAGAAGAATGACCATCATGTTGGTTGTGTCTACCTTCAGGGTGTTTCACTATCATTTGAAGTTGCAACATTAAGGAAGAGAATCACATCTGAATTAAACTTACGAGAATAATGACTCTCCCTCATTATTGTCAAGTTTGACTCCCACACTGGTTGGTATTTTATTCAGGTAGGGATTGGGGGAAAGTTGGCCTGGCCTCCCGTGTTGTCCTCACAGGACTTTACAGAAAAGGATTGGAGGAGAAGTAGATTGTTGGACACGGCCTCCATTGCTAAAACACGTCAACTGTCTTTTCCTAAATTGCAAAAGCAGAGATACGAAGTGAATGCACTTCCAGACATACCTCTGCAAACCAAGGCTGGAAATGTGCTCACTTGCAATGATCAGAAAGGCTCACTGAGGAGGAAAGATACTCCAGGCAGGGGGAGACGCCTGCAAGATGATTGGAAAATTTAGAACTAAGAATTCATCATTTGTACAAACAAATTTAAGTAGATGAGCTTGAACAGAGTCAAATGTCTAATGATGGCCGAAAGTGAAATTTTAATTTCTCGAATTACTTGAAAAATGGCATTATATTTTTGGTAACCTCAAAATTAATGGAGGGAAAACTGTAAGTTAGTTATAAACTTCTAAACGGTCCCTGTCTTGTGAAATATATTGTAGTAGAAATTACTTAACCCAAAGTGATTTGTAGTTTGCACAGCGTAAATCTCTTTACTGCTTAGGCAGATATTAAACTGACTGCTTTCTAATTCCAAGATATATCCCAGAAATTTGGTGGTAGGGTGTGAAGGGAGTAGGTGTGGAGAGGGAGTGCATTTCTCCTAAACATCAAATACAGCACACACACACACACACATGCACACATACACACACACACAACCTTGATCGATTAATTAATGGCATTGATTAGCTGAATTCTGTTGTTAGAAGGTTGATTTTAAATTGTTCTTTCTATTTTCCATTCCATCTGCGATTCTACTGTCTTCCATCAGGATAAGCCCACTCCACGGGTCCCACACGGATCTCGTGGCAAACAGACGGCAACGGCACTTCTCTGGGTTTTACGACTTGCATTTCATTAGCTGTGTTTTCATATGCATGACCTGATCTAATTCTCACAGAAGGTGTGTGCGTTCCATGGAGCAGGCCTCAACATCCTCATTTTATGGATGAGCAAAGAGAGGCTTGGGTTGAAATAAGCTTTGTAAAATCACACAACTGCCAACTGGCAAAACTGAGATTTAATGTCAGCTGCTTTATGTCTAAATCAAGTCATCTTTTTCCTCCTGGTATAAAAATCTGATTTACACTGCCCAACCCTAATTTTACATCTTAGGTCGGAACGACCATAACTACTCTCAAACTTGGAAGAATATGAGCAAAATTCCTTCAGAACCCAGAAGAGTTGTGATAATACACCACCATTCTCTTTCTTTTTTTTTTATTTAAAAAAATTTTTTAATAATAACTTATTGTCAAATTTGTTTCCATACAACACCCAGTGCTCAACACAAGTGCCCTCCTCTGTGCCCATCCCCCACTCTCCCTCCTCCCACACCCCCCTCTCCTCTCAGTTTGTTCTTATTCTTTGAGAGTCTTTCATGTCATGTCTTCCTTCCTCTCTGTGGCTTTTTTTCCCCCCTTCCTCTCTTCCCCTCCCCCTGGTTTTCTGCTAGGTCTCCCAAAGCCTACCTATGTGTGGGAACATATGGCATCTGTCTTTCTCTGCCTGACTTATTTCACTCAGCATAATAACCTCCAGTTCCATCCATGTTGCTACACATGGCCAGATTTCATTCCTTCTCATTGCTGCTTAGTATTCCATTGTATATATATATATATATATATACCACATCTTCTTTATCCATTCATCAGCTGATGGACACTTAGTCTCTTTCCACGATTTGTCTGTTGTTGAAAGTGCTGCTACAAACATGGGGGTACACGTGCCCCTATGCATCAGCAGTCCTGGATCTCTTGGGTAGATTGCTAACAATGCTATTGCTGGGTCATAGGGTAAGTCTATTTTCATTTTTTTGAGGAACCTCCACACACTTCTCCAGAGTGGCTGCACCAGTTTGCATTCCCACCAACAGTGCAAGAGGGTGCCTGTCTTTCTTAACGTGTAGAAGAATCTCTAAAGGGTAAGTCAAGAAGGCACTTAATGGAAGGGTTGTTTCCTATTACTTTCAAAACAAGGGCTAGAAGTTGGACAAGTTTGTTGTTGGATGTGTGTGGAAATGGAAAGATAGCAGGAGACTTGCTCGGATTCAGGACCCAGGCTTTGTGGTCACAGAACTTCCCCCAACCCTCCAGCCTGTACCCAGCTTACCCCACCTCCACCCACTGTTGACTCTAGACCCCTGGACTCACCAAAAATAGCTAGTTCTCAGTTTCATCCTCACGAAATTCAGCTAATACAAGCTAACCTATTGTGCTTTGATTCACCACACACAACAAATGTAGTTTGAATATTACAACAAAGGAATCCAAGGAAATAAACTAGACTCTAATTTTGCAGAGAAAGAAGTCATTGGATAGGAATTCCCAACACATCTACAGGGTTATCTTTCTTGGATGGTGTATCCTTTCTTCCTTCTCTCAATGCAATGGAAAAGCTACCATTCCACTTGCCAATTATCATCCTTTTGTGTTTCCAACTCCATCTTCTCCTTCTCTCGGCATCGCACACTTCAAGACTCTTTTCCTTTAAAGCACTTTTCTATTGGTTCCTGTGACAACACACCCTGTGATTTCCCCACACCCTTCTGGTTGTTCTTTAGCTATTACTCCTACACTTCCAAGCCATTAAGTTTTGCATTCCTCAGGGTATGTTCCAGGTCTTCTTGCTGTCTGCCTCTGTGAATGTCATTCATTCTCATGGTTTAAATTACCATACTGATCTGATTCACACATTCACAAATAAAACTCAAACTTCTCTTGATATTCGGGTCCTGATAGCCTACAGTGTACTGTACGTAGCTTTTCTTTCAGTTCTCCCACCAGTACGGGAAAATTAACATGTCGCAATGTAAAACCATCTCTCACCCTACAATCGTTCCCTCTCCTACGTGCCCTCTCTGCTACTCCCAGTTAACCAATTGCTCAGGTCACAAGACTGGGCATTGTGCTTCACCACTCACTCCTCCTGCACACAATTCCATCCAGTCCTTTGGCAAAGCCTGCAATCCATGATTAAATGTCTGGAACCTTCTGAGTTCCCTCTCTCTCCTGCCACTTCTCCAGTGCAGGCCAGGATCTTTTTCATTTGGATTTCTGTAAGAGCCTCTCATTCCAAGTTTGCCTTACTTTAATCAGATATCCTTTTTGCAGCCAAAACTGTTATTCTCACAGGCAAAACCAAAACAGCCATTCTTCTGCTGAAAATATGTCAAGAGCTCCCTGTTTCTTTCAGAATGGAGTGCCGACACGATGTGGTTTTTGCTCGGTTTCCAAGCCTCCAATTTTGCTTTAGGTTTTTTTTTCAGCAATGTTTTTTTTTCCAATTTAATGTTATTACATATAATTAGAGATTGTTGTGATTTTTGTTCAATTTGGTAAGCTCATTAGAATAAGAGCAGTGAGTTACGCTTTACAAACACCGTATTATTTCTACATAATTGTGATATGGCTTTATGTAGAATGTATATAGAGGAAAATGACATTGGAATTAAGGCAATAACCATATGTACAAGCCAAGCACTGTACCCTGACGCAGTCCTGAGCTTGCCATTGCTAAGTGTTTTAGTTCTGTAAAAGTGTGATACCTTTTTCCTATATGTTTTACCCTTTGGATCATTCTCCTCTACTCCCTACTGTCTTCCATCTATCTCTGTTTTGGCCTAACTGTTACTTATTCTAAAGTCTTCTCTAATTCCAATAAACTGGTTTTAAAAGTTTCTTTCATGGAAACTCGAAAACCCTATTCTTTCCCTAACATGATAGTTATCACACTCTAAGGCAATTGCCTGTTTACTGCCCTTTCTCCCCAGCTAGACTGTAAGCACCATGAGAATATATAATAACAATGGGAATATATAATAACAATGATATATATATTATACATATTAATATGTAGATATATATATAATAAGTGTGTAATAAGCACATATTGCTGAATAAATAAATCATTGAATAAATAATAACACTTCAGTTGATCCCTGAAGATATTAGTAAACTTCAACACTCCAAGTTAAGAAAGACATTCCAACAAGAAGAATAGCATATAACAACACACAGAATTAGAAAATTTGGGGACATGAATAAGAAACTGAATTGAATATTTTGATGAGAATAGTAAATAGGCTAAACCATAGGGGAGAAATCTGGAGGAGAAAGAAACCAGTGAGAAATCCAGTGCAGTCATAGAGGTGAGAAGGAAACATATTTTTTATTGAAGTATCGTTGACACACAATGTTACACTAGTTTCAGGTGTACGAAGTGATTCAACGACTCTATTTGTTGCTCTACGTGTACCACAAATGAAGCTATGACCTGTCACTCCACAGCACTCTTATGATACCACTGACTATATTCCTTATGCTGTATCTTTTATCCCTGTGACTTGTTCTTTCCATAGCTAGAAGCCTGTATCTCCTACTTCCCTTCCTCCACTTTGCCCATCCCCCACCTCTGCCCATCTGACTACCATCAGTTTGTTCTCTGTATATATGGGCCTGTTTGTGCTTTTTGTTTGTTCATTATTTATTTTGTTTGTTAGATTCCACATATAGGTGAAATCATATAGTATTTGTCTTTCTGCCAGTGACTTATTTCACTTAGTATAATAGCCTCTCGATTCACCCATGTTGTTGCAAATGGCAAGATCTCATCCTTTTTAAAGTAATATTCCATTCGTACATATACCGATCTTCTTTATCCATTCATCACCCATACTTGAGTTGCCTTCGTATCTTGGCTGTTGTAAATAAGGCTGTAAGAAGGATGAGCGTTTTTGATGCAAGTCTGAGTATTATGTGGGACCTTGAAAAACATTAGGCCATTATAGTAGGTAAAACAAGCCATTCAGACTGATTTCTCTGAAAATACCAAGAAGTAAGTCAACAGACAAAAGAGCCAAATCATTTTATGTGGTTCTATCCTGGCTGTCGGCTTGGCACACTATTAGAAATTGAGAAAGGACAAACTTCTTTCAGTTCACAAGAATCCAACAATCATTGGTGCCTTTTTCTTTCCACTGGCCGATGAAGTATTTTTGTTTCCCAACTTAAGAATGAGATGTGAGAAATTCAAGGTCAGGCAAGTCTAGGTGATGGGTTATGTATTTTGAATGCTAACTTGCAAAGGCCCAAATACAAAAGGCTTTATTGTAGGTTTCTTCATATCTACAGCCATCTTCCTTCCCAGAATATTGAACTAAACCTAGAACACTAATATCAGAATTTAAAAAAGTCGATTTGTATCTGTCAAAGACATTTTGAGTAAATAGAAACAAATATATATTTTATCGAAGTCACTGAAAATAATTCTAACATGTCTTTCTTTTTATTTATTTTTTTTGCCAGAAATGATAAATTTATTTGATAAAGTCACAAGATACAAAATCAATGTACAGATATTTGTTGCATTTCTTTTTTTTTATATAGAATAGTTTATTTTCAAATTGGTTTACATATAACACCCAGTGTTCATCCCAACATGTGCCCTCTTTAATGCCCGTCACCCCCTCTCCCCCCTCACTTACCCCCCTCACCCTCAGTTTGTTCTTAGTCTTTGAGAGTCTCTTATGTTTTATCACCCTCCCTCTCTGTGTCTTTTTTCCCTTTCCCCTCTTCCCCTCCCCCTGGTTTTTGCTTAGTCTCACAAAGTCCACCTATTCGTAGAAACATATGGTATCTGTCTTTTTTTGACTTGACTTATTTCACTTAACATAATACCCTCCAGTTCCATCCACGTGGCTACACATGGTCAGATTTCATTTTTTCTCATTGCCACGTAGTAGTCCATTGTGTATATGTACCACATCTTCTTTAGCCACTTGTCAGTTGATGGGCACTTGGTCTCTTTCCATGATTTGGCTATTGTCGAAAGTGCTGCTATGAACATTGGGGTACACGTGCCCCTATGCATCAGCATTCCTGTGTCTTTTGGGTAATTCCTAGCAGTGCTATTGCTGGGTCATAGGATGTCTTTCTTTTCAGATAAATTGCTTTTATCGGCCAAAGAAAATCATCAAAAAGCAAAAAAGAGAAAATAATCATTCAAAGTTCCTTCTTAAAGGAAAAAAAAAAGTGCCTAACACACACAAGACTCTTGATACACCTCTACTGAAGCCAGAGATAGACGTGATGATGGACTTCAGGTGTCGGAGGAGTCGTGAGGAAAAGGTTTGGATTTCTTGGTTTTCCTGAAATCACATTGCACATGGAGAAGCTGAGCACTGAAATCATCACCACCCCCAACCCCATCTCCTTTCTTCCAGAAAGGCAAAACTTCACTTGCAATGAAGAATTAAGAGGGCAAGACAGACCTACCATAGCTCTCAGAAAATTTCCTCTGCCATGTTTTTCAAATGAAGGTTCACAGCCAATGTACTCTGTCATCATCATCCTTTACAGAAATTGAAATAGAGCAGAATGGAAAATGCAGGCCTGAATCACAGATTGTAAGGCTAAGTATTGCATTATTTTTCTTTCAGTCATGTGTGTGTGTGTGTGTGTGTGTGTGTGTGTGTGTCTGGTTTTACTGGGTCACAATGCAGAATACAATGTCAACTACATTTCTTTCAGTCAGTCATGGTCAAAAGAGTCTAAAAGATCCTGCCCATCCCCAGCCAGCTCCCTCGTTCTGCTCTCTCTGCCCAGCAGAGTGTGTTACTGCCAGAAATTTCCAGCTCCATGGAAACATTCCTGTCTGGTGTCTCCTGCCTGTAGCACTCGAGATAGGAACACTAGCTCACTTTACAGCTTGTCTGTCTCTCTGTTGACCAGCTCACAGGAACCTGTGTGCTTTCTATTTGTCTCTTCTGTGTCTTTTTTTTTTTAATGTTTTATTTTTATTTCTGAGAGACATAGAGG
The DNA here is from genome assembly GCA_030068075.1 of Paguma larvata. Lineage (NCBI taxonomy): Eukaryota > Metazoa > Chordata > Mammalia > Carnivora > Viverridae > Paguma > Paguma larvata. The sequence goes on from CM057825.1 coordinate 10,202,067, forward strand.
CACAGCGTGAACAGGGGAAGGGCAGAGAGAGAAGGAGACACAGAATCGGAAGCAGGCTCCAGGCTCTGAGCCGACAGCACAGAGCCCGACGCGGGGCTCGAACTCACAGACCGCGAGATCATGACCTGAGCTGAAGTCGGCCGCCCAACCGACTGAGCCACCCAGGCGCCCCTCTTCTGTGTCTTAATCTGATCATCTTCAGCCATCAAATCCTTTCAGGGAAAATGTATGCAAAGGACCAGTTTTGTTCTCAGTGTACAATATAAACTTGCATTAGAGAAGTCGGTTGTCAAAGAATTTTTCTCTTTGAAAGAATTTAAACTTAAATAAGATCCTCACACTCTGTTCTCTTCACAGTCTGCCTATCGCATCCTTTTTCTCCATTCATCCTTGGATAGTTTTGGATCGCCTTTGTCATTCGGTGTCCAAGGGCAACTTGGCCTTGAAGGTTGTACTGGTGCAGCCACCCAAGCTTTCAAGGCCATAAGGAAAAGAAATATACGAATTACTCATGGGGAAAACATTTTTAAGCACTTAAGAATCTGAAGTTAAGCTAGAGATTGCTCTATGAGTGGCACAATGACACAGAGTCGCAGTTCTCCTGATTCTGGAGGATTCGGCAAGCCCCCTAATTAACAAAGAAGTTCGATCCTGTTTACTTAGCAGCACAGCCCAGAGCTGAGAGGCCACCCTTCTCTTTGTTCCCCTGAGTTGGTCCTTTAGGAAGGGAGACTTCGGTCAGGTGTTTTGCGACGCTCTGGGAGCGCAGCAGTGCTGACTTGCTAGCGGCCCGCTGAGAGGTACTTCCGTGGTACCTTTCACCAGACCAACGGCCATCTTTGAGAAGCGGCCCCTGAGCCTGCCTGCTGTGGCGAGCATCACACCGCCTGGGTATTCGCCTATTTTAGTCTCTTCCGCTGCCATGATGACGTAGCACAGACTGGGTAGCTTATACATCACAGGAATTTATTCCTCCCCATTGCGGAGACTGCAGGTCTGAGCTCAGGTGCCCCCATGCTCCGTCTTGCACATCTCAGCCTTTTCTCTGTGTCCTCACAAGGCAGGGAGCTCTCCCCGGTCTGTTTGATGCGGGTACCAATCCCAATTCAATGAGGACTTATCCCTCATGACCTCATCACCCCTCAAAGGCCCCATCTCCTAATATCATCACTTTGGGGAGTAGGTTTCAACATAAGAATCTGGGGGACACATTTGACCATAGCACCTGCCCTCACAGGTGCTCTGCAGAGGGGCTAGTCACGAAAGCAGAAGGAAGCCAGCTGGTTCTCCAGACAGTAGCAGGCACAGAGGAGTTACAGACCCTTCCTTTGGTTAGTCCAGTTTAAGAGCTGAGTTTGCATGTGGGGATGAACAATGCAGACTGTAGAAATAGTAAAAGCAAGAGATACAGAGGCTGGAAAGAGGAAAGGCCATGTGAGGTGACTCACTCAAGACCTAGGAAATGCTCTGCTCATGGCAGCACTTGAACCTGGGCCCTTCAACCACAGCAACAGTAGGTTCATCCCTTTGCATTTGAATAATAACAGCAGAATGGTGCTTTGTAGTTTGCAAACAACGTTTACATAGATTATTGATTCTACCCTCTTAACAACCCTGTGAAGTCCTTAGAAGACTTTTATCTAGGTTTTACAAACAAGAGAACAGAGAGTCTGAGAGGCAAAATGATTTATTTCTAGTGGCACAAAACCCTCCGTCTCAAAGCTGAGATGCAAATGAGAATCTAAACAAATTGAAGTACCTTGCAAAATACTAAGGGTGCCAGAGTGTTCGTTGGGATTGCATTCAGACAGAGATGGGCTTGTTAAAAACTTAAGGATGGCAGAAGTGGGATAAGAAAAGAGGGCACCTCCATTACCAGTGATCTAGGGGTGGGAGAAACAAGTTGCCGAACAAGTTGAGAATGTGTAAAAGTGTAAGAAAAGTGACACATGGGCCACATGCTAGACAGAAAAAATGCCAGGCTGGTAATCGCTCAGGTAATAAAATGCTTCAATTATTCAGTGTCGCTTCAGATTCCCTCTTCTTCTTATGGCAGCCTGATAACAGCAACTTATCAAATAAACTCAACTCTCCTAAAAAACTGTCACCATTTTATTACAGGTGGTGGAGACCACACTTCTATCATCTCTGAAGACGCCATGCTGATGAGCTAAAGCTTCAGCTTTCTCTTGAGTTCAGCCTCAAGCAGCAGCTATTGTTTCTACTGAAAGAATCTCAGGATCCCCAAGAGAAGAAGCTGCCCATTGGGTCATCTGCACCCCAAGTTTGAGATCCGGAGCCGAGTCCTCAATGACCACCTCCAGTCTCCCCCAGAAATGATGTCAATGAGTCATAGCAAATGTTTATTATTTGTAAATGTATTAGAAGTCAAGCTGCTCCTGGGAGTGGATGTGTGGAAGAAATGGGGAGTGCCTGATTGTGTGTGTGTGTGTGTGTGTGCATGCACACACGTCTGTGTGCTTGACTTTAGTACCATCAAACATTTCTAGCTCTGTGTACATACTACTTTGAGAAGAGAATAAAATTAACATTAGAAATTAAAAGTGCGAAGAGTAGAGGGCAAATGAAAGGCAAGGTTAGCGGAAGTAGGAATCACTGAGAGGCGCCAGATAGAAATCACGTTCATGCTGGCCCAAGTGTGAACCAGGGAGCTATCTCCGAGACTGTGGCCTTGAAGGAGAGAGAGATCGGGCTGGTGAGACTTTCTTCACTTCCTTGTGGTCAACATGGGGGAATGGGCACCATATCAGCACGTAGAAAATCTTCATTGTCAATTCCCTGTTCATTAATTCACTTATTTGTTCATTTACTAAACCAATACTAATTGAACATTGACTTCACAGGCACATCTGTATAAAGAAAATAAGAGACAGAGACTCAGCTCCACCGAAGCTAACACTCTAAAGGTAGAAATAATAAAAGAAATAAGAAAATAAATAAAAAATATTGTGTGAGACTGTGGTAAGTCCAAGAAAAATATAAGGCAGAATACGGAATTTTGTCTGGAGAAGATCTCTGTAATTGGATCAGAATGGTGTGGGAGGCAGAACTGGCCTCTAGCTCCCCTCCTCTGATACACACGCACACAGGATAATCCTCTGTCCCGAGGGCTGGTGGGATCTGTGAAATGCCGGGATTTCATTACCGAAATTATATTACGTGACAAAATGGATCTCACAGATACAATTAAGATCCCTAATCAGTTGACTTTGAGCAAATTAAAAGGGAGATTTTTCTGAGTGAAATTGACCTAATCGGAGAAACCCTTTAAAAGGGTCCAGGCCAGGGGTGCCTGGATGGCATCCAACTCTTGATTTCGGATCAGGTCATGACCTCACAGTCCGTGAGATCGAAACCTGCATTGGACTTTGTGCTGACAGGGAGGAGTCTGCGTGAGATTCTCTGTCTCTCCCTTTCTCTCTCTTCCCCTTCTCCAGTCATGCACATGTTCTCTCTCTCTCTCTCTCTCTCTCTCTCTTTCTCTCATTCTCTCAAAATAAATAAACTTGAAAAAAATGGGGTCCAGGCCATCCTTGAAGTCAGAAGTTCTCTCCTGCTGACCCAGAAGAAAACAAACGGCCTTGCTATGAACCATCTATGGCAGGAGTCAATTAACTAGGACCTGATGGTGGCTTTTAGTTGTTGAGAGCTACCCTGATTAACAGTTTAAAAAGGGAGGGGGTGTCCTCTATTCTACATCCATTAGCACCTGACAGATTTGAGGAGAGGACACCAAGCTCCAGATGAGATCCGAGTCGGCCAGCACCTTGATTTCAGTCCTATGAAATCCTGAGAAGACTACTCAGTCATGCTGTGTCTAGATTTTGGACCTACAGAAACTGAGATCTTAAATAAGTGATGTTTTAAACCACAAACTTTGCGGTCCTTTGCTATGAAGTGGTAGAAAATCAATACAGCACGATATTAGCAGGTACCAGCTTTGCTTTCCCAAAAGGCGAGTCACCTATCCGAACAGTTTGCTAACACTAGTCACCGAATCCACCTCTCAAGCTTCCAGAATCTCACATTCAAGGGAAAAGACAGAGAAGGCAAAACAACCACAGGCTCACGTGGGATAGTTGTTCTATAACTCCATAGGAGAATAGCTGGCAGCCAGAACAAGGTCCTTCATTGAGGCAGTGCCCTTCCCTTGCTGAATAAGCGCTGGCCCACCACTTCTTGGTGATGGGGTTGGTTATCCAACACATGGAGCACAATACTTCCACATAGGCACTAACTCCTGACTTGAGCATAAGGTGAGCTGGCCTCCTTTGTCTCAAAGCTTCTTAGAGTAATGATGTTTTATGGCCCTTTATGACAGCCCATTATCTCCAAAAAAGGGAGGACAGCAGAAAATGAATATTTTATTGGCTCCCATACAGTGGGCATGGCCCGAAGTAAAAATAAATGTTCTATGACATTCATCTTTATAAAATGCATTCTCTATAACCATAAAAGGATTCAATGATTCATCTTTTTACATGTCTCTCAGCAGTAACGAAAGTAAATAATTGTGGTCATATTCTTAGCGGGTCCTTACGCTGGGAGAAGTTTTGCTCAGGTAGTAACACTTTTCTCTTAGACAAAGAAAAATTATGAACACACTGGTTGGGATGGACTTCATTTCAGTATCGCTGTTAGCTTTTTTTTAGTTGGACAAGGAGGGATTTTTGGGGGAAGGATGGTCTAGGATTTTCTGCAGGAAAATGACTTTGAGAACCTCAGTATTTCTAAAAACAAACTAACAACAATCGGTTAAAATCCCAAGTATGAATAATTCACTTTCTACAAATGACTTGCAAATGACATTGAGAGGGCACAAATAACATTGTGGGGGTATCGCTGACTATCTGGCAATGGCTATGATAGGAGTACCCAAGAAGCCGATAAAACGAGTCAAGGGATTCAAGGGAGAAAAAGGAATAACTAAAAGCATTCGTGTTGCAGGAAGAGTTGGAGTTTCAATTGGGACAAATTTGATTGCTAATCCTTTATCAGATCCACCTGCTGAATTCTCCTATACATTCTATTAATTTTTACTTGTTTATCTTGGCTCTCTCTGGATGGAAAATAGTAACTATTTTTATTAATTTCTCAACATCATGTAAAATGATCAACCACTCTTTCTTTGTTGAATATCTTCTCTTTTCTCACCTTCTCTCCCTTCATGCTGTCATCCACCCCCACCCCCCACATCTCTGGCTACTCATTCTCATTTTATTCTTCCAACACCTTCTCCTCTAATCAAACATTCAATTTTGAAGTTACTTAGGATTTATGTTTGAACATATCCACTCCTTGTTCTATATTCTGTCTTTCTGTTTCTCCTATACTTTATCCGGTCCCATGACTTCAATTACCATTTCTATTAAAAATGTAGTTGCTTTCTGAATTATTCATATTACTCTTTCTGACAGATGTTGGAGAGGATACAGAGAAAGGGGAACACTTTTGCACTGCTGGCGGAAATGCAAACTGGAGCAGCCACTCTGGAAAAAAGTATGGAGGTTCCTCAAAAAATTAAAAATAGGGGCGCCTGGGTGGCTCAGTCAGTTAAGCGTCTGACTTCAGCTCAGGTCATGATCTCACGGTTAGTGGGTTTGAGCCCCACATTGGGTTCTGTGCTGACAGCTGAGAGCCTAAGAGCCTGCTTCAGATTCTGTGTCTCCCTCTCTTTCTGCTTCTCCCCTGCTCATACTCTGTCTCTGTCTCTCTCTCAAGAATAAACATAAAAAATTAAAAAAAAAACTTAAAAATAGAACTACTCTACAATCCAGCAGTTGCACTACTAGGTATTTAATCCAACGGGTACAAAAATGTCAATTTGAAGGGGCACATGCACCCCAATGTTTATAGCAGCACTATCAACAACAGCCAAAGTATGGAAAGAGCCCAAATATCCATCAACAGATGAATGGATAAAGATATATATATATATGCATATATATATATATACACATTCTAGTTCCATCCACATTGTTGCAAATGGCAAGATTTCATTCTTTTTGATATGTATTCTTTTTGATATGTATATAGTATATAGTATATGTAGTATATATGTGTATATATATATATATATATATATATATAATGGAACATTACTCAGCAATCAAAAAAGAATGAAATCTTGCCATTTGCAACAATGTGGATGGAACTAGAATGTATTATTCTGAGTTAAATAAGTCAGTCAGAGCAAGACAAATATCATATGATTTCACTTATATGTGGAATTTAAGAAACAGAACAGATGAACATAGGGGAAGGGAAGGGAAAATAAGATAAAAAGAGAGAAGGAGGCAAACCATAAGAGACTCTTAAATACAAAGAATAACCTGAGGATTGCTGGAGGGGAGGTAAGTGGGTGGAAGGATGGGCTAAATGGACGATCGGCACCAAGGAGGGCACTTGCTGGGATGAGCCCTAGGTGTTTATGTAAGAGATGAATCATTGGGTTCTACTTCTGAAACCGATAGTATACTGTATGTTAACTAACTTGAATTCAAATAAATAAATTAAAAAAAAAAGAATGAATTTTCAATATAGCTGCTGTATTTCTATCTGGGAAGGTCACATGGGCAGAAGAATGGTACCATGAAAGCACATGCCATGAAAGCAAACACCTTCGCTGAAGTTCCTGGAAGAGTTCTTCTTATGTCTCATTGAACAAATTTGAGTCATGTGACCAACTCAATTTGTTAATAAGTCTGGAAAGGTGTGCATTTTTAGTTGGGTATATTATCTCTTCAAACAAAATCAGAGTGCTATTAGTAATAGAGAAATGTAGAATGAATATTGGGTAGACGGTGTCTCCCAAATCTGTGTCTGCAGTCTTAATTTAGTTTTGGAAATCTAAATTAATATATCGAATATTCATTTAAGATGCTCAGTTGGGTACCTTTGAACTAAAATGAACTAGTCCAGTGATGTTTCCCGCTCAATTTTTTCTGCCTTCCATTTTCCAATTTCAGGAAATGATTGTGCCAGCCATCTAGGTAGTTAAAGCCAAACCTTCTACCTCATCTTCTCTTCTCTCCCACCAATTTCCTCCATCCCCAAATTGTCATGTCCTGTCTCACCTTGAATATATCTGCTTCTCACTAACCTTAATCCTCCCACCCTGGTCCAAGATACCACCCTCTCTTGCCAAAAATATTATGGTAGTTTCATAAATAATCTCTTTTCACCAATGTTTGCTCACTCCAGTAAATTTTTCATACTTTTACTTTGAGTAACTTTTGAAAGTGTGAATCTGATCTTAACTCTTCCCTGGTTAAAGCCAAGTAATAGTTTCCGAAATTCTTAATATAGCCTAAAACTCCTAATTTGTCTCTTACTTTCTTCTGCAGACTCTATTACACGATGGCTTGCTTTCTCCACTTGAACCATGTGGGACATTCCTCAATTTTTTTGGACACGATACGCCCTGTTCTATTAGTCAACTAGGTATTGGAAGAATCAAGCATATACCTTATTACAACTGTAAATGTCGCCATTGATCACTTACAATTATGATATTCACATTAACCCATTTGTGCTTTACCTCTCCTGGGTAGCCTTTAGTACAAAGTTGAAGAAAGACATAACATTTTGTCAACCAGCCTTTCTACAACCATACAAAATACACACACACACACACACACACACACTCACATTTCTCAAAACGTAAGCGAGCAATATATATTTTGATAACATTTTGTGAGAAATATGAGGGGACTTCCGCTGACTCCAACACATGAAACTGCTTAAGAAATTTCCCTAGATGCACCGGTAGAGGCTGTGTCATCCGCCGTACAAGAGTCCTCCTCTCCCCGACCACGAGACCACACAGCACCCATCCAGCTTTCTTTCTGTCTCCTTCCTGATTGTTCATGGTGCCGGCGTTAGCCCACTTAGACTTATCGACATCGCGACAAAGCTTTCTCTGTCTTGGTTCTTTATGTTCACAGTATGGCTCTCTCAGTTGACAGACATTGCTTAAGTAATGTCTAAAATATTGTGGGTTGGACTCCAGCTGCAAGAGTGAGTCTTTCTTGATGCTCCTCTGTGCACGTTGCATCGGCTGCCACTTCTCTTCAAATGAGACAGTTGACAGGATCTTCTACCTTGAGCATGAGCCACAAATTATGCTGAGAGACCTTTACAGTCTTGGTAGTCTGTCCTACTGAGGCTTATTAAAAGTTATTCAAAAGTAGGAGACCAATATTTCAACCAATGTCTCTAATTTCAAATCCCTTATTAAGCACCTGTCTGTTACAAATCAAATAATAATTAATAGTTGGAAGTCGAAAGACGAGTTACCACTTTCTGACAATAAAACAGGTCATGGGCTGTGTGAGTGAGGTAATATTCTGTTCAGCAGAATCTGTTTCTAACGTAGTTGAAAGAACTGTTGACTTTATTATTATGTTTATTTTAGATAGTAGGAACAAGCTTTAAAATAAGATTATCTCTTATTTAACTCGTATACTCTAGACCAAGTGAATAAATTACCTTTTTGAAATACGTGGGAGCAGTTGCTTGCAAGCATCATGGCCAACGAAGGGTTAGAGACACTTCACTGGCAATGAATCTTAACTCTAAGCTAAGAGTTTGAGGGATCTGATAAAGGACCATTCAAGAATGTGTAAGCAAGGAATTCAGTTACAGATTCCAGTGGGGCGACAAAGGTATTATAAAACAACTCTTGGAGAAAAGAAATTACATAAATAAAGATACACAAAATACTCATGCTGAAATTAATGAGGTTTTGAGATGTTGTTTAAATATACTATTCTGATGAGTTCATTTGAACGGAGTTAGGCCTCTATGTTCACGATTAGAAATCTCTGGAGTTCGAGCCCAGATACCATTCGCAGCTCAGGCGGAACATGGCCACTGCCCATGCTTTAGTGTCCAGATCTTAGACCCTGAGGACAACATGTTATCAAACTGGAAATTCAGTGATCTTCATCTGGAACTAAATTTCCCCTGGGAACTGACAACAAATAACATCCTATTTCAGTTATTCTCCCTCAGTTATTTGCAGCGTTGAGAATGTTTTGCTTTTTGTCCCACTTAGGTCTTTTTTTTTCCTCAGCCAAAATTCTTCATACCCAACTGCAAGATAATATTTTCAGATGCTTTTCTAGCCATATCCATAGCATAGCTAAAACTGAATTCCTGATATTTTGCTCCAACACGTGTCCTCCTGCAGGCTTCCCCATAACTTTATCCATCTAGATGCTCAAATTGATGACCTTATTTCTGCACTGGCCTTTCCTTTTCTTCTACGGCTCATGTATTTTTTTTTCCATCACTAAATATTTTTAGTTCTGCTTTCAAAATGTGTCTAGAATATGAACTTTTCCCATCATCCCCACTGACGCCACCCTGAAAGGAGCCACTCTTCCTGGTGATTATTGCAATAGCCTCCTGCTGGGTCTCCTGGCCTTGCCTCCCCTGAGCAGGCAGAAGGATCCTGTTAAAAAAGGACTTCTCTACTCAATAGTCTGTTTCATCCTCATTGCACTTAAAGTATGTTTCAGTCCTTACCATGACCTGATCCGCTGCTGGCTCCTTGGCTTCATCTCCACTCCTATTGCACTTTTAGAGACTCCAGCCGCACGGGCTCCTGGGTTAGGCTAGTGCCTCTGAGAAGCAGACAAAAAGATGGAATGAGACAGACAAGAGATTTGTTGGGAGAAACTGACAAAGATAAACACAGCTGGACACTAGTTAAAGCAGTGAAAACAGAATTTATTCAGTAACTGTTGACAGTAGGGGAAAGAGCCGAGCTGTGTTCAGATTTGCGCAGAGGTGATTTGAATGTTTTGAAGGGAGCAGGAGAGAGGTGGGGGAGGGGGCTCAACAGAGGCAGAGATGTGAAAAGTTAGGAAAGGCTGGTCGGTGTAAACGCCCTCAGGTCTGCTGTGTTTGCTAGCTGTAGTTACTGAAGTTAGGATTCCATCCTCCCGAAGGTCCTCGGAGAGAGAGGCTCCTTCTTTGCTGATGATAACATTTAAAAGGACTGGCTACTGGGTCTCAGGTCCTTGAGGAAGACGCTTCTGAGTTGTAGGGGATACATATTCACAGTTGTAATCTCTTTGTAATAAATATACTACTAAGAAAGGGAGTTCTGGAACTATTTTCAGATGTTGCCTGAAACAAATAAAATAAATTTTCCTGGCAGCTTTTAGGTTTGTTAGGCAGGCATTTTAATGGGGGGGCTAGGGACCCAGCCTTATGTTGCTGAAGTCATGCTAGAGTTTGGTCAAGCCTCTTCATGCAGGGGTTTGGGCAGAGTTGTTTCGTGCCTGCTGAGAGTTCTGTTCTCTAAATGCCCGTGAAGTGGGTGGCAAGGAGCAGGAGTAAGTAGGCATCGTTTGCACCATAATGCACACCTGTGAACTTGGTGGGGAGAGAGCAGAGTATGTAGGCAGTGTTCACACCATGATGCACACCTGTGAACTGGGGAGAGGAGGAGTATGCAGACGGCATTCACACCGTGATACACACCCGGGCACTGGGGGGAGCATGAGTAGGTAGGCGGTGTTCACACCATGATACACACCTGTGAACTGGGGGGGGCAGGAGTACACAGGCAATGTTCACACCATGATATATGAATGAGGGGGCAGGAGTAGGTAGGCAGTATTCACATCTGGTAGAAGGACTTGCTGCAGGAGACAGGGAAGGAAGGAGGATTGGATTAGAATAGCATAGGGGGCGCCTGGGTGGCTCAGTCGGTGGAGCGTCCAACTTCGGCTCAGGTCATGATCTCACAGCTTGTGAGTTTGAGCCCCGCGTCGGGCTCTGTGCTGACAGCTCAGAGCCTGGAGCCTGCTTCAGATTCTGTGTCTCCCTCTCTCTCTGCCCCTCCCCCGCTCGTGCTCTGTCTCTCTCTGTCTCAAAAATAAAGAAAAACATTAAAAAAAAATTTTAGAATAGCATCAGATTGTAGGGTCAGTCTAAGAGAGCTTTGGCCAAGCTGATGGAGAATAGTCAAAAGCCCTCAGAGTCATGAGTAGAGGAGTCTCCCCTCCCACAGAAAGGGGCCTACACTACTGCCCTCAGCATAGTCAGTCATTGGCTAGAAGCATGGGCCGTGGGAAGCATGGCCGCAGCGTGAACACCCTGGCGAACCCCGAGGCACAGAAGCTGGGGCTGTACCAACTACCGCCCCGCAGCAGCAAACCTAAGCAGTGCGTTTCCCCAGCCCCGCACTTCTTCCTGTGGCTCAAGCATTCCAGGGTCAGGCCAATTTCAGGGCCTCTGCGCTGCTGTTTCCTCTGCGTGGAGCACAGACACCCCCAGAGCCTCTTCACGCTGGTGAGGCCTCAGGCTGTGCCCAGAAGTCCCGGTGCCAGGAAAGCCTCTTATCCACCCTGTCTCCAATGTTACCCACACATGTTTTATACACCACTTACCCGATGTTTTCTCTCTTCCTTAGCACTAATTACTGTCTAACATGTCTAAATTCTTATTGTTTGTTGTCTATCTCTCCCCTACTAGAATAAAAGGAACTTTTGTTTTGATTATAACTATTTCCGTAGCACCTAGAACGGTATCAGAAACGTAGTAGGTACTTAAATGCTTGTAACTAATTTTAACACAAGCAGTGTGACTATAGACTCTTCACCTCAGAACATTCTTATCTCCTTCTTTTTTTTTTTTTTTTTTTTTACGTAATCTCTACACCCAACATAGGGCTTGAACTCACAACCCTGTGAGTCACAAGCTCTGCTGACTGAGCCAGCCAGGCGCCCCTCTGATTTTCCTTATGTACGTAGGTAAAAGCGAAGTTTTCAAAGGGTGTTGAATCTCAAATGGTGTTGGCACTAGCGTTATTTACAGGCTAAGAACCTTTGGCTGTGTCCATGGTTGGGGTTTTTTGTTTTCATTTTTTTTACTCTTCAAAGGTGCTTGACCAAGAAAGCAAATACTAACCTCCCACTTCATGGAATGCTAAATATCAGGTAATTTCTGGACTTGAGACCTTCATGGGAAACCACCTGAGAAGCCAAACCTATTTCTAGTAGGTATCTTGTTCTAGGATTTTTCCAAGATTCGTCTTCTTACTCTGATGTTGGGGGTGGGGTGGGGTTCAAGATGGGGTTCGAGTTTCAGATGCTTGCTCAGTTTTACAATTAGTTTGCACTCCTAGGTTTGCTCTGCCTAGAATAACCTAGCTTGCCAGCTTGTTAAAACCAAAGAAAAGAAAGCAAACAAAACGTACGGGGATATGAGCCATTTTTCCATAATGTTTTATGTCCACTGCGATGTACTACTTTAGAATCCGCTGATACTCAGCATCAAGGTACAAATTATTGTTCCATTTGGAATTCAGAGAAAAGCCCATAGATGACTTGCTAAGATAATGGATGAGAATAAAAAAAAATTCCCAGGACAGTCGGAAGAATTATTTCTCTTTGTCCTAATTTCTAGAACGAAAGACTGAGAGAAAATGATCTTTGCCAGACAAATGAAGATTCACCAGTGACCTCTGGAAGAAAATATTTCTCTTTCAGATTTCATTTTCAACTTCCGAAGCAGAACTGAACCAAGACAATAAAGTGAGTTTGACATGTATACTGCCAGTCTGTTTATGGGTCCCAGTCTTATCACAACACAAATAGATAAATAATAGAAGCCCATAATGCCTGTCTCTGAAATAGTAGTTAAACTGAACTCGGTATGCAGGAAACGCAAGATGAATGGTCTTTCATAAGCATGTTTTTATAACATAATCTGCTCATATAAACAACTGGCACTACCTCCTTCTGGGATTCTTGTTAGCCAGGATTTTCAAAGCTACAATGAATGGCTCGAGTTTCAGAATTATTTCCCAATTTTGTGCTGTTTGGAGGAAACATCTGTTTACTGTATGTAAATGAACGAGACATTCTGTTCTTTTAGGGACCCAACAAAGAACCCTTAAAGTAAGCCAAATTGGCAAATAAGAAAACACAGCCTCTTGAAAGGACTACAAATGAAGTCTGGCAAGAGATTTTGTAAAGATAGAGGTTATTATTTTTTTGGGGGGGGGAAAATTTCTATATTTGGATCAAATGAGAAACGGCTATTTCCCCTTTGATTAAAAACCTGTCTAGAAGCTTTTTGCTTTTCTTGTTTTTCTTTTTCTTTCTTTCTTTCTTTTTTTTTTCCTTGCTTTTCTTCTGGTCATCAGACAGACTGAAGTTAGAAAACAGATTTGCTGCATGGAAGAAGTGTGTGGCAGACAGCAGGGCAGCCTGGCAGTAAATCTTCGCTCAGTTAATATTTCCACATGTCTGGTGAATAACCTTGGAAGGCCAAGAGTCCAGACAGTTTGAAGCAGGTGCTTTCCTTTCATATTCTATTTGGCCTCTTTACGCCAAATTGATGTGCTCATCTTGTATATACTAATTTTACATGAGCTGAACTTGGCTTCAGGGCAAGGAATAGCCCGTATGTGCTGTTGGCTAGAAACGGCATGAATAGCCATGGGAGTCAGTCAGATACAACACATGTGCGAAGGCCTGACAAAGAGCTTATGAAAGTGGCTTTGTAACTCTACGGGAACTGATTGCTTTCTGCAATTCTAACTCTTGGGGAAAAACTAAAAAGTAACCGCATCGTGATGCCTAAGAATTTTGTTCTTTATGTGCTAGACTTAAATATTTCAATTACTCCTTAATATTTAATATATGAATATTTATGTGTTATAAAATTATAGCCACTGTTTTACACAATAAACAATGCACAGTAATGAGAAATTTATAATTCAACAAATATGGGAATCTAATTGATACTACTCAAATTTTTTTTTTCCATTTAAGAAGACATGTTAGGTAGCCATGTTTTAGAATGACATTTTGCTCATGGTTTCATTTAAAGTGGAGATAATACATGTTATTGGTGTCCTGACAATTTTCCTGAACGTTTCTGATAAATTTCTCTTGCTCTTCTTTCCTGCTCTCCCTGATTGTCCTGACCCTCAGTAATAATCTTATTTAGGGCTGACGCTGTGAAGAGCCCTGCTTTTGAGCTTCAGAATCCACCCCATTTATCTACGATTTAGGAGTATGTTTGTATCGGGGTAATGGAAACTCTTCCGAAATTATACTCTGTTCTCAATGCTGATGAATTTGGAGGAGCTCTACTTTTTCGCGGCTACATACCAGTACACTTGAATGGAATTTTGGTCCTGCCGTTTATAGTTCTTAGTTTCTCGTTCTGAATCTCCTCTGAGAAGGAATGTATCAATGATTTTAAAACAATACAGTGGCCACTGGGTGGCTCAGCTGGTTAAGTGTCTGACTCTTGATTTTGGCTCAGGTCATAATCTCATGGTTCATGAGATCGAGCCCCAAGTCAGGTTCTGCACTGAACGTGAAGCCTGCTGGGAATTCTCTATCTCCCTCTCCCTCTTCCCCCCCTCAAAATAAATAAGCTGTAACACACACACACACACACACACACACACACACACACACACAATACAGATATAAATGACAAAGCCAGCCAAGAAGGATATCCGAAATAAGGAGTGCTCATGTCTCCCCCAAACTCAGAGAAACAAGTGGAATTTGGACAGAGAGGGAGAAGAGGGAATAGTTGATGCACAGCTGTCCATTAGAGTGTGTGTGTGTTTGTTTAGTTTTGTTGCTTCAAACTTCTGCTATGGCCACTGGCTACCCAGAAGTATTGGGAAGGAGAATTATCTTTCTTTGCCCTCCAGGAAATATCTGTCAATTCTGGTTTACACAAGACTAAGAAAACCAGAAATAGGGTAGCCCATCTTTGTGTCAGCTGTCGCAGTCCTGTTCACAGGTGGCCCTCGGTAATCTGAGCCTGGCCTTGGATCCTACCCTTGTCTCTCTGTCTGAAATATGTGCTCTTGTCCATCCCAGTTAGTTCCACCCGATGCCCCAAATGCAGGTGCAGACATCTTTATAAAGGGCTAACCTCTGCACATTTCACTTTTCACATAGAATTTTGCAGGTCAACCTTGACACCCTCTTTCAGAATCCTGGTACCCCTGTCTTTGTAAATGATGGGATGTTGATGTCAACCTTCTGATAAAATATTTTCTTTCTACCTCTCCGTTTTCTTCTTCACTGTGGTAAGAACTCTGACTCAGAAACTATTCATTTTTGGATTTTTATGAACATACCCCTAAATCCTTCGTCCAGCATCTTGTTTATATGGCGTTATCATCAGTCTAATAGACCCTTCTGATTTTATAAGCTCGCAGAGAGCATGTCATGTTCTGTGACCTAGAAAAAGGTCAAATTGCCCTTAGTATGCTTATGCCGAGGAGTACTGGTGAATACAGTCATGCAAACTTCAGTCTAACTGGGGTGAGTCTCAAATGCCAGGCTTAGGAGTCTCAGTTTTATCTTGGAAGACAAGAGAGGGACAGAAGGAAACCAATGTTTTAGGAAAACTGAGCTATCTGTCTGCTACTGGAGAGACACATGGTGGAGAGATCAGAGTAAATACTAGGTACTTTATTCCATAAATGCGATTTGGGGAAGTCATTTCTGTTGTTTTAGGGCCCTAATCTCTAAAATTAAAGTGTAAATCAAATTTATTTGTAAGATCCTTCTCAGAAGCCAGTGACTGTCATTTTATTTTATCCTCGGTAAGGTCATGATATAATTCACCGAACTCATGATTTCACCTGGATAGAAAAAAGACTGTGTAGATAAACAATGTGTTTGGAAGGAAGAGCAGAGAGAACCTTTTAAAAAGTTGAGGAAAACATAAAACCCACTGTGTTGAAACGCTATTGATGGATTTGCCTGGTGTAAGAATCTCTGCATCCAAAATCATCACCTCTACGTTGTTCTAACTTCAGGAAGATTTTATAAGCAAAGACCAGTGCATTCTTGTGGGAATAGGGACTACTCACAATAACATTTTCAGGGATGAGTCACTGGAATTACATTCCCGTGGGAATTCTGGCTGAATTTGAGTGGCATAAAATAAGTTTTCTCAGTGATCGAAGATGCATTTTGGTGATTGCTGAGACCTATATAATTTCTATAATAATAATAATAACTATTAATAATAACAAATAAAAATTATTGTTATATTATTATTATTTGCTTTTATCATTAGCAGATATTTCCAAAACAAATAGTTAACTATGTGACCTTAGGTGAGTTACATAAATAATTTAGTTCCTCAGTTAACATAAGACATTTTAGACTAGGTAGGTCTTATAAATTCCATATCGGGATATTTATATTTTCATATATCATAAAAATGTAACCTTTTCAGTGAATACTTTTGATCTGTAATATTGAATATTCAGACTTCACTCATCCAGAAAACATATTTATTGAGATTCTTCTCCATGTCCTATGGGACTTCATCACTTGAAAAACAAAGATGTGCAAAGGCTACTTGCCTCCTTCTAATATCAAGAAGTGAGGGCTTCTCCTAAAGACTCATTTTTAAATGTGCAGATGCAGTACCGCTCTTGTTAGAGGGTATATTGCATTGCCTATTTGCAGAAATATCTGATTTTAAAGGGGAGCATCTGTGGAGTTTCCTTTTACATGAGATGGGAATTATCTTCTAATGACTACCTTTAAATATCCCTTAAATTACTTACAAAACACACACTTCATAGATACAACCCAGGACAGTGTTTCTTATATACACTGTGTTTTGAGAACCATTGTGCTAAAGGACAAAGTCAATCTATAAATCTGGATGTATTAGTTAGTGTTCTCCAGAGAAATAGAACCAGAAAGAAATAGATAAGGAGATATATAAGAAGGAATTTGGTATGGGAAATCTATTTGGTAAGTGGATCATCTGATGATGGATTCTGAGATATATCCATGATATGCCATCTGTCAGCTGGAGAACCAGGAAAGCTGGTAGTATAATTTAGTCCAAGTCTGAGCTGATGGTGTAACTACCAGTCTGAGACCAAGGCCTGAGAACCGGGGCTGGGGAGAGAGGTTGGGCACTTGAGCAGCTTCCATTGACCAAGGGCCTAAGAACAAGGGGCTCCAATGTCTCAGAGCAGGAGAAAATAGATGTCCCAGCTCAAGAAGAGAGAGCAAGAATTTACACTTTCTCCACCTTGCTGTCCTACGTGGGCCCTCAATGGATTGCATCATGCCCATCCACGTTGTGAAGGTGGCCTCCTTTACTCACTTACTGATTCAAATGCTAATCTCTTCCAGAAACACTGTTGCAGATGCACCCGAAAATAATTCTACCAGCCATCTGAGCATTCTGTAGGCCAGTCATTTTGACACATGAAATTAATCATCATACTGAGCGTTTGAACCATTGTGCCCTTAAAACAACTGTCGGGTCTCTAACAACAAGTGTGAGATAGGAAAGTAAATTTACCACAAAACCAGTAAGACACAAAATACACTGCCTTTCCCTTGGCCTCCAAGGCCCTGGAAATTCATATGGTTTTGTACAAGTTGTAAATGTTAGGTATTTAATTCTGACTGATCAAGACGGCCTCCTCTTTCCACTCTGACTTAATCCTTGTCATACCTCCCCCTACCGCTTGGAAATATTGGAATGACCAAGGAGATTGGTCATTAAGTTTGGGTACATATTGTTTGACTTTGACACTTTGCAGCTATTATGATTCTCAGCCATTTCTTGGGTAATGACTTGGGTAAGTCAAATTATTTCTAGCTATTCAAATGCAGAAATGTATTCAGGAATTTTTCTACCACCTCGCTATGCCAGCTAAGAAGCATCAGGTTTTGAACATGCCGGACCAGCGGTTATATTGCAATACGAACACAAATCATGTATCTGGGATTACAAAAAAGTAAATAAAAGAGAGGAAACAAGGCCTGAAGTTCACAGAGCCTGGAGCTAATCTGCATAAAATCCTTCTGGTCATCAGACATGCAAAATTTTACATGAAGGATTTATTTCCCATTGACACCTAGTCCAAACAGATTCGTTTTGTCAAGAATTTTCAGCAATACAGAGTGTTTAATTTTATACACGCATCACACGTATGTGTATACACACACATGGAGATCACATGAAATCATCCGTAACAGCTCAATATGACAGAAACTTGATAGGGTTTTTCTCAAACTCAACAATACTAAACATTTTTATCACAGTGCCAATAATGAGTCGTGAAGCTAAAATACATGTTTTCAAAATTCTGATCAATCTTACTAGATGAATTAATTTCCTAGGGCTGCCATAACAAAGTACCACAAACTGGGTGACTTAAAACAACAGAAATTTATTGTCTCCCAGTTCTGAAGAAGTTCCAGAAGTCCAAAGTCAATGTGTCCAGCGTAGCCATGGTTCCTCTAAAGCCTCCAGGGCAAGAGCCCTCTTTGCTTCTTCCAGCATCTGGTGGCTCCAGAGATTCCTTGGCTTGTAGCAGCATCACTGCCATCTCCGCCTGCATCCTCAATGGTCTACTCTCTGCATCCGTGGGTCTCCACATGGATACACAACATATCGGGTGAGAGATCTACTCTATTCCAGGATGACTTCATCTTAAACTCGTTTACATCTGCAACAGTTCCATCTCCAAGTAAGATCACATTCTGAGATATTGGGGTTTAGGACTTCAACATATCTTTCTGCTGGGGATACAATTCAAACCATAAAATTAGAAAAAAGGATGGAAGGGCGCCTGGGTGGCTCAGTCAGTTGAGCGTCCGGTTCGGCTCGGGTCATGATCTCGCGGTCTGGGAGTTCGAACCCCGCGTCGGGGCTGTCTGTGCTGACAGCTCAGAGCCTGGAGCCTGCTTCGGATTCTGTGTCTCCCTCTCTCTCTGCCCCTCCCCCACTCATGCTCTGTCTCTCTCCGTCTCAAAAATAAATAAACATTAAAAAAAAAAAAAGAAAAGGATGGAATTATATCCTAATTCTCCCTTTTCAGAAAATGGTACTAAAATCTTGTCCCGTGAAGATGTGATCAAGAGTATTTGGCCAAAAGCATTGCCCCCCCCAAAAAAAAAATGTAACAGGGGTGTTTCAGGTACTTAATTTGAAAAAAAAAAAGTAGTATTTTCCAGATTTTCTTGTGATTTTGTGTTGTTTAAATACTTTTTTTAAATTTTATAATAGTTTATTTTCAAATTGGTTAACATATAACACCCAGTGTTCATCCTAACATGTGCCCTTTTTAATGCCCATCACCCCCTCTCCCCCCTCACTCATCCCCCTCACCCTCAGTTTGTTCTTAGTCTTTGAGAGTCTCTTATGTTTTATCTCCCTCCCTCTCTGTGTCTTTTTTTTCTTTCCCCTCTTACCCTCCCCCTGGTTTTTGCTTAGTCTCACAAAGTCCACCTATTCGTGGAAACATATGGTATCTGTCTTTTTCTGACTGACTTATTTCACTTAACATAATACCCTCCAGTTCCATCCATGTTGCTACACATCGCCAGATTTCATTTTTTCTCATTGCCACGTAGTAGTCCATTGTATATATGTACCACATCTTCTTTATCCACTCGTCAGTTGATGGGCACTTGGTGTCTTTCCATGATTTGGCTATTGTCGAAGTTTAAATACTTTTTATGTTTGAGATTTGTTGTGGCTTCTTTTCTTCTTCTAACGAAATCACTTTTATACCTAATTCTTATTCGTAAACACATAAACTTCTTTTCTTACAGAAATCCCACAGAGCCAGAAGTTGTGTAAGATTTAGAGCAAACAGAACTTGGTTGTACCTCTAGGGGTCAGGTAATTTGCTTCTGTTTCATTATGCTTCCATCGTCAAAACATATGGGAGGAAGGTGCTAGATTCTTCCCTGCTTCTACTCACAGACCTGTCATGGCTGCCTTCTCTATAGTGAAAAGCTGAGGTCCTTAGAAAACTTTGTTTTCTACCTTTTGCCTCATCCCTATTCCCTCCCCTACCGGTTGCCTTCTTTTCTCAACCTTTGCCCTCTCTACTTCCACAGACTTACTATGCAGACAGCTTGGTCATCTAGTCTCTAGGCTTGCCTAACTGCCACCATGCTCTTTTCCTGGACTCTCTTACCTATTGCCCGAGAAGCTATTATTTCCTTTCCTCTAGATTTGTGTTCAGTGTTCACCCAACCCAGGGTGACATTTGAGCAACCCCACCACTGCCCCCACAACAGTGCTCCTGGCCTCTACCCAACCCTATTTTCACCATTCACTTAACACTATGGACACACCACGTGTTGACTTATATCTCTGACAATAGTCTCTCACGCCCATTGGATTGTCAGCTCCATGAAGCAGGTCTCTGTTTTCCTCACTGCTGTGCTGTCTGGCACTGCCCAGAACAGTGTCCGATGCAGGGTAGGGCCTTGTAAATAGTTGTCGAATGACTAAATCACAGATTTAGTTGTCATTGCTCTTGAGATTCAACCTGAAATAGGAGCCTTATTTTATGTGGGTGTTAGGTCTAAAGTCAGAAAATCAGTAAAATCGAACTGAGATGTGAGACATGGATTGTAACCCCATTCTTCCAGCGGTGCTACACTCGATGTTGGCTGTGACTGAGCGGATCTCTTGCTTGTGACTATTTTTTAGTATTTTGAGTAATATTTTTTATTATTATTATCATCGCCTATGTGTGTGTGTGAGTTAAGTCAGAAGAGAGCCTGATGCAGAAGACAGTCCTGGTCTTTCCCGGGAGGCAGGAGTTAATGATCAGAATAAGTAATTGTCGCCATTTGACCTGCAGACTCACACAGAGAACGGGATTAGAGCTCCTCCCTGCTGCTCACACTCCCCAGGAGATCGCAAGTCCAGGATTTGTGACCGAGCTACTTTAGCAGACACAGTTGTGCAAAACAACAGGGCTCCTCCGGATGTGGCCCCTTGTTATTGTTCCATTGGCTTGAATCAGCATTAATTGCTTGGAAAATGAGGGTTCGATTTGAAGAGACACCTGCAGGGTCTCTAATGCTCTTTTTGGTATCAATTCAAGCTGTTTTCATCCACGGTTTCCAGGGAATAGTTAGGCTTCCTTGCCTGGTTGGATTCACCATCATTCATAATTCTTGGGAAGGCGTACAGTGTCTATTTTTGCAAACCCTCTTCATCCTGCTGGAAAGTCATCCATCTTCGAAACACTGTGACATAAAACCGAAATGAAAATTTTTGTATGATGAACATCCAGCCTTCTCTGATTATCTCAGTTTTGCTTTTTCTGTTAAGATAGCTTTGTAGCAGCAATAGGGGCCTTGAATGCCTGTGAAATAAAATTGGTTTTGCCTTTATTTATCTATTTATTTATTTTTACTGGAGTTTTCTCTTCTCATGCTGACCAAGTTAGTTCATATCATGTTTTTGGTAGACTACATTCTTATTTGTGAGTGCTTTGACTCCAGTTCCAAATTTTAACTATCATTCTAGCGTATCATTTCTGAGTGACAGACTGAGACAGGAGCATGGACCACTGGAAGGGCACTATAACTCATTGTGGGTTGGCTCATGCTGGGGGCCGGCTGAGCCAGAGTTAGCCTCAAACAGTTATTAGAGAGCATGGAAGGACACCAGGGTGCATGAATCCTAGAATACAGAGAGGCATTTTGTCTATTTTTATCTTTAATTTATTTTATATTTATTATGTTCCAAAGTGATCAGTCCTGGAGTAGGAAAAAAAAACTCTCTGAAAGGCATTTAGGAGTTGCTAAATAGTCCGAGTTCAGCTTATCTCATCAGGGTCACCAATTGTGGGTTGGCTTTCGGCTTTGGCCAGCAAAGCCTAGGGGGGAAGAAAGGATTACTCAAGACTCCACGAGCCAAGAGAGGTGAGAGGGAAGCTAAGGAAAGCCTCCTGAGCTGCTCTCAAGCTCCTGTGTTTATTAGCCATACATTATAGCAAAAACATTGCATAATATGTCAGTGGAGTGCCAGTAAGAAGGTACAGAAAGCAAACAAGGTGTCCCCAAGACAACAAAAGAGCAGATGCCAAAAGCAGGGTGGAGAACAAGATAAGATACTCCATAGATAACATGGTCTAAGGAATTCAGGAGCACAGACAGGACCCAGTCCCTAAATATGCATTAACTAGATACTGATGGGCTGTTTTCAGCAGGGCCAGAAAGCAGTGTAATGCATTCCCTTTAATCTCCTTAACCAGGACATAGCTATGTGATTTCCCACAAAACAGTTTTTTAAACAATCTTGGTGCACCTGGGTGGCTCAATCAGTTAAGTCTGACTCTTGGTTTTAGCTCATGTTATGACCTCACAGTTTGTGAGTTCGAGTCCCGCATCGCGCTCTGCGCTGACAGTGCAGACCCTGCTTGGGATTCTCTGTCTCCCCGTCTCTGCCCCTCCCCCACTTACTCTCTCTCTCCCTCTCTCTCAAAATAAATAAATAAACATTTTTTAAAAAATCTTGACATGTTTAATGTGAAATCACTGTACTTCAGGCTGACCAGTTAGGAAGTCAGTGACATGTCAACGAGACGACAGTCCTGATTTGGGGGCAGGAAATCACAACCAGATTTGTTAAGATCTAAGTATCATGAATCATGTGGTTGGTTGGTTTGTTCGTTTCCCCTCTTTTACTGTTTTCTGTGAAGAAAAAGCAAAAGCAAAATGGAACCATAGTGATTATAAGAGACACATGCTCTAAACACTTCCAGGAAATTAGCAAACCTTGCATTCTCTGTTAGGAACAAATGTCCAACCAAGTTAGGAAGAACTGAACAGTTTCTGGTAAAGTCATAAACAACATCAGTATAAACAATGAAGGAATGACAGTAGCCGACAACTGAAAGCCAGGAGTTCCAGGAGGGAGGAAAAACGGGTCTCTAGGAGTGAGGAGTGACTAAGCAAGGTTGTGGGGTAAGCACTGTGGCGAAGCGGATGGTGGGGAGGAAAGGAGAAGCTTCCAGATGCACCACCGACAGTGCTTTCCCAGGCTGATCATTTTTAGGAAAGAACTCCTAAGGAAGAGTCAGAGTTTGGAATGCTCATTCCACGCGTCAGCCTGTACCCACTCCAGCACTGTGGAGTCTTGCCGTAAACTCGGGACACATACCCCATGTAGGAACCCCCCCTCAAGAAGGGTTGTGTCATCTGTTGGTAAAAGCCCGGGCAGTTTTCTAACTGGTTTCCGATCTAGTTTCTGTTGCCTTCAAGATCTGAGATGTTGAGTACTATACTTTATCCCTCTGATATCAGAGACAGGGAGAGGAGAGTGATGCCTACCCATAGGGTCGTTGGAGAGTTTAAATGATATAATCCATATAATTTATTCAATACAGTTCTGGGCAGGGTGACTCAGTGCTCAGTCAATGATGATTAGCACAAACAACAAACAAAACTATATGTATCGGCAGAAAGATAGACACACACACACACACACACACACACACAAGCGTGTGCACCTATGTCTACATGTGTATTCTTAGCCTCAGTATCCTCAAAAGCACAGGTTATCAGGGGCAGACCTGATATGCACACACTGTTACTTTCACTCATGTTTTCCAACCAGACCTTCCCAGCAGATAGATTGTAGGTTTGCAAAGTTACATGGCATATTCTTGTGATCTGTGCATATTGGTACAGCAAATCCTAGCAGTGACCCATAACCCTGTGAATGTTTATGCAGAACAGGCCTCAGCTCCACCTACAGACCATTCCGAGGGAACAGCATAAATGCACCCCATCTTTCACACAGACACAAGCGCATTCTTTGCAAGTTATTTACACAATGTGTAATGCCAGCAACATTTCGCCGGAAATGGTTCTCATTCCGCATCGTCCAGATAGCCAGCGATGACAATAAAAACACACACTTTAGAAAAAAATACGTTATATGCTCAGTCCCACTGTGTCAGCATTACTGCGTTACCCACTGTCTCGTTTTCGGTGTGATGAAAAGCTCTCCACAGTGTGAAGGAAGGTAGACGATGCTAGTAGAACAAAGTGCCATGAGACAAAGTCATTCTTGTTTTCTTTGTGCCTACTGTTTCCAAGTGGTGCGTCTGGCTTGAAGCACCCTGACATTTCCTGTCAGATCGTCAGGACCCAGGTCACTGATGGAGCGCCGTTCCCATCTCTTGGCACCCTGAGAAGAACGTGGCTGTCATCGAGCTAAGGCCCGTCTTGGAGAACCCCGGTTTCCCCAAGTTGCCCGAGCATTAGATAAGATCATAGCTCAAACTAGGATGGGACCTCAAGACTGCCAGCCGCCAGGCAGGTAAGATGCTCTCAACTGCATCTCAAAGCCTAATCAACTGAGGCTCTAAGGAGATGGACAGCTAAAGATGATGTGCTCTCCTGGGTGGGAGGGATCCTGAATCGTAAAAAGGAAAGGAGTAGGGGCGCCTGGGGGGCTCAGTCGGTTGAGCATCCAAATCTTGATTTTGGCTCAAGTCATGATTCCAGGGTTGTGGGATGGAGCCCTGCATCAGGTTCTGAGCTGAGCGCGGAGCCTGCTTGAGATTCTCTCTCTCTCTCTCTCTCTCTCTCTCTCTCTCTCTCTCTCTCTCTCTCCTCTTTCTTTCCTCTGTCCCTTCCCCCCACTTGTGCTCTCTCTCTCTCTAAAGAGAAAAATTAGAAAACTAAAAAGTCATGAAATAAAAAAGGGAAAATCCAAAAAAATAAGGACTTCAGTTAGTAAGAGTATGCCAATGTTGTTCACCAATTGTGACAAATGTACCATATTAATCTGAAATGTTAATAAAAATGGAAATTATGTGTGAGGTGTATGAGAACTCTCTGTACTATCTGAACATTTTTTTTCTGTTGTGAATCTAAAACTCTTTCAAGATTAAAAAAAAAAAGAGTTTATTAAAAACGAACAAATGAACAAAAAAACCCCACAGTGACTTAAACCCACTACTCAGTTCTATAACAGAAAGAGGAGTTTTAATAGAACCGATCTTTTATTCTTACTGGTTAAAGTTCTGTTCCTGTTACAAATGCTTCAAGCATCGACTGTGCAAATTCCTTGCTTCCTAGTCTGTGACCTTGTCCCTGCGGAAACGGTGTCTGGCCGGGCTGGGAACAAGATCAGCTCCAGGCCGCCCACACCCAGGACCAGGATCTGTGGGGAGCATCTTGCTGAAGACGCCCACATGCTCGTCCACAGCAGCACTGCTCCCATGTCGCCCTGCCAGTGTGCCTCAGTTAGGTCTCCCAGAGTTTGGGCTCATCATGAGAGTGGAAAGCCTCATGGAGGGGTCATTGGGATAGGCTGCTCCCTCTGGCGCAGGGTTACTCACAAGACTCCGGTCATCCCCCTTCCTTCATACCACTTTGTCTGACCTTGCGTCTCCCCCGTTGCCAGGAAACCACCAAACACTACACTGACCTCGCAGTTTGCTCAATGCAACAGTAGAAACTTAGCAATCTTGGGGTGCCTGGGTGGCTCAGCTGGTTAAGCCTCAGATTTTGGCTCAAGTCACGATGTCACGGTTCATGAGTGTGAGTCCTGACTTTGGCTCTGTGCTGACAGCTCAGAGCCTGGAGCCTGCTTCAGATTCTGTGTCTCCCTCTCTGCCTGCCCCTCCCCTACTCACACTCTGTCTCTGTGTCTCTCAAAAATAAATAAACATTAAAAAAAAGAGAGAGAAAGAAAGAAAGAAAGAAAAAGAAACTTCTAGTCCAGCCCTCCCACCCAGCAGCAGAGGAAACAGAGTCCAAGAGTGAGAAAGTTCTAGAGAACTCCAGTGTTGGAAAAGTAACACCCGCACGCCCGTGTTTTAAATCAGAAATATAAAATTGAAGTGACAGAACAGGACAGGATCGTTGGCTATTTTCACATCTTTTATTGTTCCATACGAAACGCAGATGAAACAGTGAATTGCTTTCTGAGATGCATGTTAAATCCCCTTGGAGTATCGATTAGAATTTCCTCAAGCTCACAATTATTTCTGAGGAAGCGATATCTAGCCTTTCTGTTAATGTTATGTTTTTCAATTTATTCAGCTGCCGGAAGTTATACACTAGTGAAACGAAGCCAGATACTTCCATGTGATCCGCAAATGATACAGGAAATTATCATTGAAATTAGAAAAGGTTTTGAAGTAAATGATAATGACTATTTGACAAATCAAAACATATGGGATATGGCTAACACGGTGCTCAGAGAGAAATTTCTAGCCATAAATGCTCTTTCGGCAGTGCTATTTTCTTGAAATATTTTATAGCATTATTTCTCATATTTGATTTATCGCTGTCTCTGTGTACTAGTCTGTTTTCCTCTCTCACATTCACTTCTCAAGTTAAATTCCCAAGGAGAATACTACACTCAGTTAATAATTTAATGACCAGAAGTTTAAGGGTTGGTTGAACATTGAGACACAGGTTAAAATAATAGATGTTATTTTTCTTAGACAGTGCTATTTGATAGTTTTTATAAGCACACGCAAATAATTAAGAAATAAGATTACCACTGTCTAAAAATAAAGAGCACATTCAAGATAACTTGAAATAATATAACAAGGCAATTTATTATTTCAGAGTCTTTGAGAGTCTTATGAGATTTGGCACGTTTCTTTAAATTTAATACATTTGGATTCCATAGTTGCCCCAGGGATGCCAGTTGAATTCTCCTAGGTGTTGTGTCTGTCATTTGGATATTCAACAGCTTATGTTGATGATGTTAGCACTTATAAGTATTTGCGAGGAAACCAATAGCAATATTCAAGTCACATACACTATCTTCTATAAATATACAAATCTAAAACATTAAGCATTACTTAGGTTGTTAATATTTATTTTAGAAAATTGGAAAATATACACAAATAAAGAATAAACCATCTATAAGTCCATCACACAAAAGCAATCACCTTCAATAATTTGCTAGGCATCCCTCAGGTTTATACATATTTATATTCATTTTTACCCAAGGAACAGATTAACTATGTAGTCTAAAATGCTTTAAGATGGCTCTTCAGTCAGAATGTGATGTAAAGAAACACTTATGTACAAGTTGTTACTCGGTCGCTAAACTCAACTGTTACCAAGTCAAGTTTCATTCAAGCTTTTCTACTTTTAGCGAAAGTTTAGGTATTAGGTTCTTGGCTGCAAACAGTTAAGCATCAAGGTAATATATTAGAAAGCTACTAGGTGCCACTGAGATGGAGAACCAGCCTTGAAAAATTACCTGGAACATGAAGAAGTGAGTTAGCTGGAACGACTATGAAGCCATACCTTGAGAGGACACTGGTGTGGGTGCCACAGCCATCACCACTGGACATGGGACACCACCATGGCCATCATTACGTCTGTGCCTCCAGCACCACTGACTGCTTCTGCTGTCGCTGGACATCAGGTCTCCAGGTTGGACCATTAAAAGCTTCCAGCAAATTCTAAGGAGGTACAGCAGAACTACTTCAAGATGTGAAGAATCTACTAGAATGGTCTCGATATGTCTTTAGAGCTAGACATAAAATCACTCAATATGTAAGAGCCAAAGAAGTGTAACACCATTTAACAAAATTAGCTATAGCCTTAGTAGAGCTTTCTGACTTTCCGTGATAGATGGAAGAATTAGGTAATTCAAAGTTTTAGATGGGGGGACATAAATTACATGGACCAGGGTTGCAGCCCTCTTGGAGATTTGGACACAGTCACCATGAAAGGGGACCCAGAAACTATTATGGGAAAAAATTTCCTGGGCATATAATAAAGCTCTGCACCTCAAACTCAGCTGAAATCTTTGGTTAATAAATAACCTCGGTCAGGATTAGCGCCTCTCTAGTATAGGAGTATCTTTTAACCCCAGGAAGATCTAATCTATGAGAACATTTAGAGGAATCAAACTGATAGTATTAAGAAATACTAAGAAGGATTCTGTGCCATTTAGCATGATCAATATTTGTAGCAAAGATGAAATATTCTGGTACAGTAATTCAAACTAAAGCATGTTGAATTGGATGATTTACTGGTTGAGATTTTCAGTAGAGTTTACTGTCATATTGGAACGTGCATGTTAATTGAAGAGTCACCATCTCGAAGAGAAATGTTCCAGTCCTGAGCTGTGGCAGAACGCTGTGGTGTAAGGGGGTCAGGAGCCCCTCGTGGGAGATAATTATTAGCACCCACGATAAAATGCTTGAACAACTTTCTGATAGACATTAATTAGCTTAAGAACCTCTTCGAAGAACACCTAGCTCACTTCCTATCCTGAGAAATGCCTCAGGACCTGGAATCCCTGTTTATCCAGCCTGCAGTCTTCTGACGAATTTTAAAAATCCAGTCTAAAATGATTCTCTGACCAGTTCTTACCTGCTATAAAATGCCTCCACTAAGGTGAACTCTTTGAATTTCTTGGAAGGCTTATCCCCTCGAAGCCAAACTTTGACCCAAGCGGTGAATCAATTTGTCTGAGAAGTTACTTTAATCATATTGATGTTCAACTCAGTAGATTGCAAAATTTACTGTCGTATTCGAGATTTTTTTTCAGTCAGAAAATAGTACTTAAAAAGAAAGCCAGTAATACGAAGTTTATAAATTCAGTTAAAATTGTTTCAAGGAATGTGATAAATCCTTGTTAATTTGTTAAGAAGACCACATAGTTACCACAGTCTCCCTTAAAACCCATCAACATTTTATTGATTTATAGGTAAATTAATACAACTCCTCATTGGAAGTGAAAGTTTAAGGATGAATTGCGGTTTGGAATTTGGATTTTTAATAATTAAATACTAATTCTCATCAAAGAGATTGTCTTCTCAATAATCTTTTCGGTACAGAAAGGCCGCCTTCGAAGCATTGAGAATGCTCACATTGTGCCCACCAAAAATGGCAGAATGAGCATTTTTGTAAACATAGGGAAGGAGCTTGGATGCTAAGAAGCCAAAATAATGAGTGTGATGAAGGTTTCTTTTCTTTTATTTTTTTGTTTGTTTGTTTTCCATTAAGGATACTGTCATGGTTCTTTTTAAATGCTACTGAAAGTTGATTTGTTCCTTTACCCTTTTTTTCAACTCATAACCGAAATGGAATCATGAAGCAAATCCTTTCTTAAAAGTAGTACTTAAATCTCTCCCTTTCAAGTTAGGTCCTCTAAGGAAGAAATTACCATAATCAGCTTTATGTATCAACCCTGTGGTTTGTCGTCTTTTGGGGAGGGTTTTTCTCTGTTTATTTGTTTTGTTTTGTTTTGTTTCATTTTGGGTTTTTTTTAGGAGGGGGGTTCATTTTTTATGGTTTCTCTTTCCCTCATGCATGGAGTAGAAATAAAAGTTTAATTAATTGAGTAATTAATTTTTATTTATTTATTTTTATTTTTTTATTGTCAAATTGGTTTCCATAAAACACCCAGTGCTCATCCCAACCCGTGCCCTGCTCCGTCACCCACTCTCCCCGCTCCCATACCCTCCTCAACCCTCGGTTTGTTCTTGGTATTTAAGATCTCTTATGTTTTGTCTCCCTCCCTCTCTGTGTCTTTTTTCTTTCCCCTCTTCCCCTCCCCCCTAGTTTTCTGTTAAGTCTCGAAAAGTCCACCTATGTGTAGAAACATTTGGTATCTGTCTTTCTCTGACTGACTTATTTCACTGAGCATGATACCCTCCAGTTCCATCCATGTTGCCACACATGGCCAGATTTCATTCTTTCTTATCGTCGCGTAGTATTCCATGGTATACATGTATACCACTTCTTCTTTATCCATTCGTCAGTTGATGGACACTTAGTCTCTTTCCATGATTTGGCTATAAACATTGAGGTACACGTGCCCCTATGCATCAGCACTCCTGTGTCTCTTGGGTAGATTCCTAGCAGTGCTATTGCTGGGTCATAGGGTAAGTCTATTTTCATTTTTTTGAGGAAACTCCACACAGTTCTCCAGAGCAGCTGCACCAGTTTGCAGTCCCACCAACAGTGCAAAAGGTTGCCTGTTTCTCCATATCCTCGCCAGCATCTATAGTTTCCTGATTTGTTCATTTTAGATTGATTGATTGATCGATTGATTGAAATAAAAGTTTTAAAAATGAAGGCATGCAATACATTGCATCTTCAGCTTGAATGTCTCAGTGTATCAAATCGTTAGGAGCCACGAAAACCTTTTTGGGTTTTTTCCTTCTCAGCATTATGTTCCTAGAACCTGTAACACCGAAGTCACCCCCAAAATACTTGCTGGGTGCCTGAATGATGCGAAGAGTGGATTATTAAAAAGATAGTCCTCCGTCTTCCTCCTTGCTCAACCTTATTTTCCCTCTCCCCTGCCTCGGTGCATCCCTTCCTTGTCTGGGCTTCACCTCAGAGACTCGCCACACCTAAAGTCACTGCTGAGGTACCGACTGGCCTGTAGGATTGGACTCTTTCCTTGAAGCCCAAAGGCAAAGCTGACCTCGGAACGACAAGACAAAACTGGTGAGGTTTCAATCAAGGTTGAGCTGCGGAGTCAAAAGGCCAGACTTGGCATCTGGGGGGTATTCAGAGCCTTTAGGAGGATTCAGATGAGGGGGGAAGGCAGAGTTGGCGCCGGGAACAAGTATCTCCAGATTGAGTCCGCAGATTCAACAGTGCAGGGCGCTTGGGTTTAGGCTTACTTCGGGTCAGAAGAAATAGGCGGGGAAGGGGATAAGCCTGGGGGTAAAGGGATCTTAGAATCTGGAACAAATACATTGCATATCCACGCAAATGCATCACTGGTGCATAATGACGGCTAGGTGGGAGCTATCTTTCTACTCAGGCATTAAATAAACATGCTACGTGTGCAAGGCATTTTCTGGAAACCAGGTATGAGGGACTCTGGGAAGAAGGCAGCGTTTGTGGTTCAGTTTTCTCCTGGATCCCACGACGTTTCCCTGCCTTACAATAAGAACAAAGAGAATGGGAGGTAGTGTATTTTGACCACTATTGTCATGTGCAAGAAGTCAAATGGAGGCCCCGCAGTACATATAATTACAAAGGCGAAATTTCAGCCTTTTAAATGGGTCACCATCTTGACTATTTACTACTTAGCTAACACGGAATTGAAGCTACATGCACAGCTTTTAGATTATTAATTTTCTGGAAAGCAATGAAGTAGAGCTATGCACCAAGATTGTGTTTGACACACACATTGTTAGTTAGGGCTGGCTACATAACTTGTGACGTCCAGTGCAAAATACAAACGCAGGGCCCCCTTGCTCCAAAAACAGGAAAAAAAAGTATCATCGTTTAGGTACTAACATATAAAGCTTTTTCCTTTCTTCTGTGATTTCTCTTTTGACTGGGTACGGCGCTTTCGTTTGCGAATTAATGCCATTCCAAGAAAGACAAATTAAAAATTTAAATTATTAGTATGAATTTTCAGCTCATCTTCACATTGGGCAAGGCCAGCTTTTGATGCATATTTTAGAACATTTCACTGGTTGTGGAATCGTCAAAATGCCACAATCTCTATTTGTTAGCATGTACATGCATATGTATTGGTTTCCTACCAGAATGGTGTGGAACGCCGCGGAAAACTCACTCAGCTGCCGTACTGCTTCTCGACACGCACACATTCCACCAACATTCTCTGCCTTTGGTGTACTGGACATGAGGAAATAAGGAAATTTGGGTTCTCCATCTACAGGCTGTTAGCTCATACAGGGAAGAAACACAAGAAAAGATGAATATGGCAAGGTTCCTTCGCATTTCTTAGAATGCATTGTCTTCTTTACGGATCGGAAAGAAGTTCTGGTTTGACCAGAAAATATGGCCTCTCCCAGCTGCCAGCGTTTCCGGTTACTCAATCACAGATAGAACACACTTTGTATTCCCCTTGAGTCACACTGAACTCCCACACATTTGGGGGCCTCTAGGACCATAGATCTGCTCGTTGAGTATATATCTCTTGACCACATGTGTGCTCCATTTTCTCATCAGACCTCACTTACAATATGCAAGTTCAAACGTAAAAATTATTAAGTATTTCAAGACTACCACAGCAGAGAATTACACCGAGCATGGGGGCCCTTGTGAGCACAAGTCATATAATCACGAAGGCAGCTCTGTTATTGGATTTGGAAGATAAATGAAAGCTTTACTGGAAGGAAAAGCAACGGTAATGCATCAAAGCTTGGATGAGTAGAAGTCTCAAGATGTTTGCAACGTATACTGCTCATGTGCATGGAGAAATGTACTGTAATCTTCTGAAAGTAGAGGCGAAGAGAAAACAAATTTCTTCAATGGATACAAGCATCTCTCTTTACTTCGAATTGCAGAGGAGAATCAATAATGGTTCTTCATGACACTATTGCATTTTTAGATCTAGTCTTCAGTAAAGCAAACTTTGGATTTCAGAGTAGCACAAGTGTAGGTACTTCTAAATATCTGATTTTTGGATATATGATGAAAGATAGAGATAAAGTAGAGTCAGGTCAAGAGATTGTGACTTTGAAAAAGTCATTCTTTCCAGGAACTTCTCTGGCAGAACTCACTTTTCCCTAGAGACGAAGTGATTCGGTAATGACCAGGTCTTCAGGTTACTCCAGAAGTACTGCAGAAGTCTCGTACTTAAGAGTCTAATGTTGATAATGCGATTTACTAACCAAAACCTCATGCGTAATAATATTTTTATGTGAAATACGTTTCAAAACCATCGGGAACACACTTCCATTCAACTTACCCAGGGGAAACAGGGGCTTGTCTGAATCCCACGGTGCTGGAAGTGGAACCTAGGGGGTTCCCCGATCCCAAAAATTATGTTGGCAGCTGTGGGAGGCAAGTACCGAAAGTGATGGAGAAAACCTACATTGCCCTTCATACTGACAACTTGCTAAATTTCTACATTTCTAGAGGCAAGGGGTCTGTGGAAAGAAGGTAATGCTTGCCTGTAAATACTCAGGAGAACGTGTCTTTAGACATAGTTTGGAGAATACTGGATGGACGTCCCTTTCCTGGATATTCTAGGATGAGTTCCTTATCTGTGTGTCTCTCTAAGTAGGAAAAAATTAAGCTTCTCTGTTGCTATAGCAATATAATTTGAAAATCTGCTGCCTTGTGATTGTCGGAGAGGCTGAAATGTATCGGGCCTCCTGCATAATTCCTCTCCGTTCATGACTTGGTGATAAACCTAGAAATATTTAAAAAACGAAATACAACAAAACTCAACCTGACAACTATATTCTCAACGAACAAGACAATAAAGAGCAGAAATGGGAAAGCGATCGTTAGGCATATCGGAGGATGGAGCTATCAGCGCTCAGAACGCTTGCGTTAATAATAACGCCTATCATTTCTTTAGAGTTCACTCAGTTCACCTAGGCACTGAGATTTCTGTCTGTTAATTCAGGTCGTCCTCAATTAACTCACCCAGGGACTTACTCTTCGCGATATTTCTACTTTTCTTTTATTGAAGTGTAATTAACATGCAACGTTACATTCGTTTCAGATGTACAATGCAGGGATTTAACACTTCTGTACATTTCTCGGTGCTCACCGTACGTGCTCTAATTAACTCCCTTCCCCTGTCTTCCCGTCCCCCGACCAACTCCTCTCTAGCAACCCCCAGTTTGTTCTCTGTGTTTAAGAGTCTGTTTTTCTGTGTGTCTCCTTTTTCTTTTGTTCATTTGTTTTGTTTCTTAAATTCCATATATGAGTGAAATCATAGGGTATTGGTCTTTCTCTGACTTGTTTCACTTAGCATTGCACCTTCTAGGTCCATGCATGTGGCTGAAAATGGCAAGATTTCTTTTTTTATGGCTGAGTGATATTCCAGTGTGTGTGTGTGTTTGCATACATACATATTACATCGTCTTTATCCATCCAACTATGTATGGACACAAGGATTGGTTTCGTATCTTGGCTATTGTAAATAATGTTGCAATAAACATAGGGGTGTGTATATCTTTTCTAATTAATGTTTTTGTTTTCTTTGGATAAACATCCAGCAGTGGAACTACTGCATCATATGGTGGTATACAATGTTTCAAAAATGAATTTATAAAGCCACCAAGGTATGAACTAACTAGATAAGGAACTTCTAAGTAGTGAAGGAAAAATCCACACTCGGTGTGTCTGACTCAAGGGTAGCCTATCTCAACATTATGTTATATATATACACATATATATGTGTATATATATTTTAATGTTTATTTATTTTAAGAGAGAGAGTGCACGAGGTAGTGGGGGAAGGTCAGAGAGAGAGAGGGAGAGAGAGAATCCCAAGCAGGCCCCACGTGGTCAGCACAGATACCAATGTGGGGCTCGATCCCACCAACCATGAGTTAATGACCTGAGCCGAAACCAAGAGCTGGATGCCTAACCGACTGAGCCACCCCAACATTATGTTATATTTTTATGTTTTCATTTCTGATATAGTTTCTACATAGCAGATGTTCAGAATTATAGATGCTTTGCCGAATATTTAATATGGAATTTATTATTTTAATTCTCAGTTTAAATAGTGCTAAGGCGTGTTAGGCAAGGAAGTATGTTCCTTTAAAAGTGAAATTTACTGACACGTCATGATTAACTACAAAA
Organism: Paguma larvata; assembly: GCA_030068075.1. NCBI lineage: Eukaryota > Metazoa > Chordata > Mammalia > Carnivora > Viverridae > Paguma > Paguma larvata. The sequence goes on from CM057825.1 coordinate 10,236,419, forward strand.
CACTTCATGTCCGTATGATAGAATTAGAGATATTTGAGCACCAATAAGCATTTGGCTTGACAGGAAGTGAGAGATTATGTCTCAAAATTCTGTTTATCTCAAGTTAAAACCATTTAACCCTCTCTCCCACTTTAAGGCCTTTTTTTAGACAAAGAGAAAACAAATAACATTCGAATTTTTAGTTCTTTGAATCTTATATCATCCAAATGGTAATGTAAGTAACTTTATCAAATACCATATACAATTATATTTCTCTTTGGTTTTTAAATAGCTTGCAAACACCATGGCTTAAAAACAGTGCATACTCAGCACCAAGCAAAGTATCACGTGTCTAAAGCTTCTTTATGAACTCAATGAATTCATTATCGGTTGCTAAGTATAATACATAATAACTGCTAGAAAGAAATATAATGAAACCTACATTAAATGTTTTTATCACAACTTGTGGAAAACTAGAAGTGGAAAAAATTAAAACGTCAAGGTTTTTTCAGCAAGAATTTGAAATGAAGAAAGAGAGATACAAGCTGCAAAGTGACTCCTCAAAAGAATTAAGATTTAAAAACAGAGATACAAGAATTTGCAGGGAAATGGAAATGAGTTTCTGTTGGGTGTAATGGACAGTTTGGGAATATGTATTGAGCTTTAGAGCAGCTAAATCCAAAGTAAATATAGCCATGCAGTTGCTTTACTGTGGAAAAATGGATTTCTCAAAATAAGAGACATTCTTTATAATTATCGTATTAAACCCTAACGGAGAATAAGGATCCTGCTCTGATGTTTTTAGAACATCACTGAATATCTTTCTTGTCTATGCCAAGGACACCGATTCTTTCCTCAATCTAATCAAAGAGTCACCGGCAGGGAAAGAGCTGAGATTCTGAACATTACAGATTAGATATTGACTGTTTTCTCTGGATATATTGAGGATATGTTTTTTTCCTGATAGTGAAATATATAATAATTCTAGAGCAAAGATAAGTTTCAAATTATAAAAAGACTAAAACATGCTTTAATAGTTAAAATAAGTTATGTATCATGAGAGCTTTTACTTTTAAATTCTACTAGATGTAAGGGATATACGTGCCTATATATCAATTCATGATTCAATATACAAAAATTCATTTTCATCAGAGGAAAAAATATTAATGTTTTATGGATCTCAAATACCTTCTATGTGTGCTTTTTTCTCCTTTTTTGTGTTCTTTTATGGTTCATATTTTTGTTCACAACGGTAACCTTTAATTGGTTGCTCTTTATGGAATTTCATTTTTGAAATTACAAAAAAGTTAGAAAAAAACTTTAGTTAAAAAACTACTGCAGGTCTTTTCTTTACAGTTTGTATCTTACTGGTTTTTTTGTTTTGTTTTGTTTTGTTTGTTTATTTGTTTGCCGCCATACTTCCCCATCTCTTCCACTTTTCTCCATTAGAACAAAACGGCCCGAAGCCTTCAGTAAGAAACCAATCTTCCTCTGACCTCCCTCGGTCCTATGGAAAAAATATTTCCTCTCCCAAACGTCTATAATGGTGAAAGTACATCCCTGCCTTTGAAAGAAATTAGCTTCCAGTTCTAGAAATTTTGTTTCAATTTAGCAGTTCGTATGGAGTCTTACAGAATGAGGAAGGTTGTCTTAAAATCTTAATCTAAAAGGCGACTGAAAGGAAGCCAGCTGCATCTGTAGACGAATTAACCCATTCAAAATCAGGGATGTGATTTGAGAATAAAGACGTACCGTGGCATCCTATGGAGGTACCTGGAGTTTCAACCAATTCAGAATCCTTTCAAAGCACGTTTAAAAATGTACATATTCAATCAAAATAAAACCCGGCAGGAGGTAGACAAAGACATGTTTGGGGGCACCCGGGTGGCTCAGTCAGTTAAGGGTCTGACTTGAGCTCAGGTCATGATCTCATAACTCATGAGTTCAAACCCCTTATCAGGCTCTGTGCTGACAGCTCGGAGCCTGGAGCCCTCTTCAGATACTGTGTCTCCCTCTCTCTCTACCCCTCCCCTGCTCGTGCGCTGTCTCTCTCTCCCTCTCTCTCTCAAAAATAAACATTAAAAAAAATTTAAAGACATGTTTGCAAGTTTTAGTAGTATAAGAAAAAGTTGTGTTGGTGGGCACGAGGGTGGGTCTCAAATGCTACAGTCAACACAGCGAAAATCCTACACCTCCAGTCCACAACTGTGATACTGAGATAAAATAAGAAATAAACATTTTGGTCTTGGTCCTTGACTTCTGATCAGACTTTCTAAAGCCTTTGTCATGTCTCAAATGCACAGGTGTTGGGAGCATCTTTTGTTTTAATATTTGGTCTTTGACCCCAGTTCCTGGCACAGACCTCCTAAAACACCTGGGACTTCCTGCATGAAAGGAACGTCTCCTGGTGGACTTCTGAACAGCTTCGGAACTGGGGCTGGTCACCGGAAAGACCAGGGCATGACGGGAAGCACGGGACTTTCAGCCCCCTCCCTCATCTTCCAGGAAGGCGAGAGGGGCTTCGGATTCAGTTAAGAATTGATCGTGCCTCGTGATTCAGCCTCTATCAAAATCTCTTCACTACTGCACATTGACTTTTGGGTTAGTGGGCATCCCATGTGCTGGGACCCCAGCTCCACGGGAGCAGAAGCTCCTCTGCTGGAGATGCTTCGAGAGCTTGTCCTGTGTGTCGTGTCCTCTGTTGTATAGTAAATCGGTATGCGTCTCCCTGAGTTCTGCGAACTGTTCTAGTCAACATTCTAGCCATTCAATGAATCCAAGGAGGCTACGCTCAGACAGTGGAATATTAATCGGCACTGAAATGAGCCATCAAACCATGAAGACATACGTAGGACCCTAAACACATATTACTGAGTGAAAGAAGCCAATCTGAAAAGACTCCTTACTGTACAATTTCAACCCTACGACGCTATGGAGAAAGCACACTATGGAAGCAGTAAAAGCATCAGGGGTCACCAGGGGCTGGTGGAGAGGGGAAGGATGAGTGGAGCACGGAGGCTTTGTAGGGCAGTGAGAATACTCTGTATGATACTATAACGGTGGATACGTGTCATTATATATTTTGTCCAAACCTACAGAATGTACAACACCAAGAGAGAACCCTAGTGCAAACCACGGACTCTGGGCGATTATCGTGTGTCAGTATCGGTTCATCAGTGGTAACGGACGTCCCGCTCTGGGGGGGATATTGAAAACCGTGAAGGCTCCGTAGGTATGGGCACACGAGGGTAAATGGGAAATCTGTATCTTTTACTCAATTTTGCTGTGAACTCAAAACTGCTCTGAAAAATAGCCTTGGGGCACCTGGGTGGCTCAGTCGGATAAGCATCCGACTTCTCAGGTCATGATCTCACGGTTCCTGACTTTGAGGCCCACATCAGGCTCTGTGCTGACAGCTCAAGAGCCTGGAGTCTGCCCCGGATTCTGTGTCTCCGTCTCTCTCTGTCCCTTCCCCGCGTGCACTCTGTCTCTCTCAAAAAGTAAATAAACATTAAAAAAAAAGTTAAAAAAAATAACCTTTAAAATAAAGTACCATTTTGTATTGTACTTACCACAAACTACCATACGCAGCTGGATTTACTGGAAACATAACAAAAAGTATTATGATGAGTTATCATTAACCTAAGTGCTTCCTCCTTGTTAACATTTAACTATCATCTCCGAATGCTGTTTATATCATAATGCTTTATAGACAACATTCATTACCTGCATTTAATCATGGATTTTATGGCAGACGGTGCTGCTGCCCGTGCAATGCCTGTGCCACCCCCTCCTCGCTTTGCAAGAGAGCCCTGATCTTATCTGGACTGTTAACCGCCCCAGCCCCCATACTGCTCGCTTGGTCAAATGTTTCCTTTTCATCCTCTTTTGCAACTAGAGATAGTCACGTGATCTGGTTTCAGCCGATAAGTCTGAAAGTGGAAGATTGCTTGGCGGAGGAGGGGGAGACAGAGTGTTCTGGGAAAGCTTACTTTTAAGGGAGACACAGGTTATCCCTCTCCTCGCGAAGACTATGACACAAAGTACTCTTTCCAAACAATGCTGAATGCGAATCTGTGAATCAGATGAAGCCTCCAGATCTAATTCTCAATTTATAGAAAATAACAGGGAACATACTAGGTGACATCACAGGAATGAAATCAGCAAAAGCCAGACCACGGGATATGACAGGAAACACAGCCTTATTTACTCAACAAACGCACTGCAGAGAGAAGAAAAAGAAATATAATCTATACATCTGTGGATTTAAAAAAGATTTAAGAGCCATAACAATTGTTTGCAGGAGATCCTCATTCAAAGAATCTAAAAAAAAAAAAAAGTATGACACCTATAAGAATATCAAATATTTGATTTTTAAATTACATTTTAAGTGAAATTTTTAATTTTTTTATGTTTATTTTTGAGAGAGAGACAGACAGACTGTGAGTGGGGAAGGAGCAGAGAGAGAGGGAAACACAGAATCTGAAGCAGGCTCCAGGCTCTGAGCTGTCAGCACAGAGTCTGATGTGGGGCTCAAACTCAGGAACTGTGAGATCGTGACCTGCGCTGAAGTCAGATGCTTAACTGACTGAGCCACCCAGGTGCCCCTAGTTAAATTTTTTTAGACATGCATAAGCAGTGTGGATGTCTAAATAAAGTAACTTTTTCATTGACAAACGTACCCTGAAGTGTTTGCAACTGAAATGAAAATGATGACTGGGGCTTACATCAAAATCTTTCTGGATCGGGAGAACTACATCAGGCTATGCTGAACAGGCCTGGTGTTATTTAATCATTGTAGAAGCTATTTTATGGCTACGTGGAGTTCCTTACACTTAATTTTCTACTTGGGTATATATTTGAAGCTTTCCATAATAAAATGTTTTGAAATGATATGTGTGAGTTTAGAGTTAGCTGATACTTTCTTTTGTCCCTTCTTTACCTGAGTTGGAAATGGATGCAATGCCGGTGCTACAGCAGCCTTTCTGCTACCATGAGGCTTAAAAGCGTGACAATGAGAATGGCAAAGCAGAAAGATGGTAAAAAGCCTGAGTCTTTGACAACATTAACGAGCTCCAGACTTTTTACATAAAAATAAATTTGTATTTCTTTAAACGAATGGGTAGAGTTGTTTGTTATTGTTGAAGTTATCCCTAACTGATACAATGTCTATGCAACCAATCTGACTTTCTCAAAAAAAAAAAAAATAGTGTTTACAAAAATTAAAAGCAATGGAATGGACTCATCTAGAAGTAAAATATTAATGCTCCTTTTGCCCAACATTGCTAATTCCCTACTAAGATCTGGGGATTTATAATCTACTGAAAATACAAAATTAATGTTTTGAATTAAATTCAGCTAGCTCAGAGTTTCAGTTCTAATCATGTCAAAGTAATTTGACTTGGGCTAAGCCTCCCAATAATATCAATATGGCAAGCGGACATAACAGAAGAACAGCTGTTGAAAACGCTGGTGAGCAATTATAGCGAATAATAACTGGATGGACTGCAGGTCTTAAAAGCAGGGAAACACAAGATATAAATTCCACATTTATCCATTTTTTCCAGCTCAGTGGAGCAGAATGGGATGGAACCCAAGCTACAAATAACAGTCTGACTAGTCAGAGGAGACATAAATTAGAGGTGCAACCCGAAGAGCGGTGGGATATTGAGGGACAATGAAAAGTAGGGAAAGGAACAGGTGGGACCCAAATACACCCGCGAAGAAATTCCCCTTAAGCAAAAGGCAGACTCCCGGGCGCACATATAGAGGAGTTACGATTCCAAGAAACCCTCTGGAAAACATAATTTGGAAGGCAGAAGAATGGAGCAGAGATTTCAAAGCTGCTTGCTGCTGAGGGTGAGAAACTGAGTCCATCTGACTTTATGCATGCCTTAGTCTGCTCTGGCCGCCATAACAGAACATCACCGTTGGGGTGGCTTGAACCTCATATTTGTTTTTTTCACAGTTCGAGAGGTTGGAAGTCTGTGGACCGGGTGCTGACATGGTCAGTTCATGGTGGGGCCCCTACTCCAGGCTTGTAGACAGCTAACTTCTCCTTGCGTTCTCATGTGGCAGCGATCGAGGGAGCAAGCCCTATGGCGTCTCTTCTCAGAAGGTCACCATCTCACCATCAGGACTCCACGCTCTCCCAACTGCCTCGTAAAAATTTTGTATCTTGTAGCATAGTCACACTGGGGCTCAGGGCTTCGCCCTACGACTTGGGGAGGACACAGTTTAGTCCACAGCAATGGGGATTAGTTTCCTACTGCTCTCGTAACAACTTCCTATGACTTTAGAGGCTTAAAACCATACAGCTTTATTCTCTTGCAGTTTTGGAGGTCAGCAGTCTAAAATGGATTTCACTGGGTTAAAAACAAGCAGTCTCTGGGCAGAGCTTCTTCCCAGAAATTCTGGGGAAGAGTTCAGCCTTCCACTTGCAGAGGCTTCCTGCACTCCTAGGCTCGGATTTCTTTCATCATCAAAGCATCGATGGCCGTTCGAGACTTTCTCATGCTTCTCTCTCTTCTGTCTCTCTTCTCCACTGATAAGAATTCTGGTGATTTCCTTGGGCCCACCGAGATAAGTCACGACATTCTCTCCACACCAGGGTCAGGTGATTGGCAAACTCGATTCCGTCGGCACGCTTACTTTTCTCTTGCAACGGAACCTAATGTATTCGCAGTTCCTGGGGATTAGACTGTGACATATTTGCAGGTTCGTTATTCTGCCTACCACAACGGGTTTGATAAACAACTCAATTTTCTCTTAAATCCCAGAAGGGCCATGGCCCAGGAAAGGTCAAAACTGAAAGAGTCCATGCCTTCTAAAATCTGGAGCCAACCTCGACAGGAGCAAGTCAAATCACTAGACTTCTTTCTACCCTTCGACAAAAAACTAGGCGTTTTTTGAAGAGCCTAATATAGTTTTTACACATTATGTCTGGCATCTAATAAAAAATATAAAACAGGCTAAAATAAAGAAGAAAATTAGGTCTAAAGAAAAGCAAAAGTAGATAGAAACAAATCGATAGACAATTCAGATATAAAATTATTAGGGTTGGATCGCCTGGGCGGCTCAGTCAGGTAAGCGTATGACTTAGGCTCAGGTCATGATCTCACAGTTTGTGGGTTCAAGCCTCTCATCCAGCTCTCTGCTATCAGCACAGAGCCTGCTTCAGATCCTCTGTCTCCCCTTCTCTCTGCCCCTCTCCCCCTCATGCTCTCTCTCAAAAATAAACATGAAAAAATATTTTTAAAAATTAATAAAAATAAAATGATTTGGGTCAACATGTCAGGAAAATAGAGGAAGAGATAGGGAATTGCAGGAGACACTCAGAATCCATCAATATTGTCAAGTAGACATTCGAGAACTGATCTATACAAGACTGAAACTAACAAATTAGTAGTTAATTTGTAATAACTACTGTAATAATAGATCAAAAACAGAGGTGCAAAGGACACACGAACTGGAAGATGTGTCTTCAGAAAGGATACATACATATGCATGACGAGAAAGAATGTAAGAAATTTCTGGAACAAAATGAAAATACATGTATTAAGAGTTCTATTGGGGTGTCTGGGTGGCTCAGTTGGTTAAGTGTCCGACTTCGGCTCAGGTCATGATCTCACGGTTCACGTGTTGGAGCCCCCCCCCCCCCTCAGGTTCTGTGCTGACAGCTTGCAGCCTGGAGCCTGCTTTGGATTCTGTGACTTCCTCTCTTTCTCTCTGCCCCTCCCCCGCTTGTGCTCTGTCTCTCTCAAAAAATAAATAAACATTTAAAAATTAAATAAAAAAGATTTCCATTATGAGACAATGAATAGAGGCGATATTTGAATTAAGAAAAACACCAAATTAAACTCATAGAAAGTAGAAGGCAGAAACAAGTGTAAGAGAAAAAAAATCTAAGAAATAGAAAGCAAGCACACAATAGCGAAAAAAAAAAGTTTTTTGAAAGACTAAAATATTTGTTTAATCTCTAGCAACTCTGATCAAAAAGAAAAGAAAGAGAAAATCTAAATTATCCACTTCTCATACATTTGCAAAAGTAATTATGGGGTTTTATTTTATTGCCGGACTATTGTAAAATAAACCATCCCAATTTCAATGGCATTTAACTATAAACATGTATTGTCTCTTACATCTGTGGGACTGCTGGGTTTAACCCGCCAGGCTGTGCCCATCTAGAGGACCACCTTGGGGAATAAGTTTAGGAATTCCCTGAGCTCCCACCGATGGCTGCTAACAAGGCACAAAGAAGAAGAAAGCCGCAGGATGTAGGCATCCAAGATTAGGTAAACAAGATTAGGTAACCAGGGCAAAGGCCCCCAGTATAGGATACAGGTATAGGAATAGGAAATCTTGGGATGAAAACATTCAAGATTAGGTAAACAAGATTAGGTATTTAGGGCAGAAGCACTTCCCAATTTAGTACAATAGCAGAAAGCCGCTTTCATAGGCAGGAAGGACCAAAATAGGTAAACAGGTAAACAGGGCTATAGACTTGCAGCAGTGGGACGTTGCCTGCAGCCAGCTAATGAGCAGAAGAAAGGTGCCTTGTTGACCCTGAGGTTACCTGCTCTGTCTGTCTTGTCCCCTAGGCAAGTTTAGGTAAACAGAGGTGGCGCCTCATCCCTGCCAAAAACCACCTTCACCCAGCGCCAGGATTTTGTTTCATATTCACTCAAACCCCTAACACTGCATATCTTCAAAACCCCCTTCCCCCCAAGCCCGTGAGTTAATGTTCATTGTTAAATTTCCTTGTCTCTGTGTGCACGTCCATCACGCTTGTAAGACTTCTGATCTTAATAAAGACAGAGCAAAGATCCTCACTCAGGGCTCTTTTCTTCTCCCGGACATTAGCTTCTCTCATATTTTAATCCTGTGTCTGCTCTCTTTCTGGACAAGAGAGAACTCCAGACCCAGAGTCTATGACAGGCCACAAGGGTATATATAGAGAGGCGGAGTTACGATGGGGAGCCGTAATTCTATAGATAGATAGATATTATATTCTATAATCTATTCCAATTATCTAGAACTCGATGCCAGTAAATGTTATGATGGAGAAGAAAAGGACGAATCACTTGAAAAATACAAGGAAATGGAGGGAAATAATAAATATGGAGATTCCTACACTATTGAAGACATTGAATGTGAAATTAACAAGGTTTTCACCAAGGCAGTTGCTGGCATGACTAGCTTCACTGGTGAATTTTTCCAAACATTTAAGGAAAGAATAACACAAATGTTATATAAACGCTTCCAGAAAATAGAATAAGCTCGAAGACTGCCTAGTTCATTTTTGAGCTTTGCATGACCTTGATAGTGAAACTGACAAGGGCATTGTAAGAAAAATTGCAGGCTGGTGTTTCTCATGAACATAGGCAAAAATCCTAAACAAAATTATAATAAATCCAACACTTTATACAAAGGATAACATATTATGATCAATTTGGTTCATAATAAGAAACTTTGCAAAGGCTGGTGACTTTTTGTTTCGTTTTGGTTTTTAGTGTTCATAAAACGAATTTTATTAAAGTGGCCCTTTACTCCTGAGTCGTTTGAAATGTCGCTGCATTTTGACTGCTCAAGTGCCGTCAGCCAGAACTGAGAGTCCTCTGCACCCAGCGTGAATTTTTTTGACTAATTTATAACTGAAAAACTTTGAGGATTTTTTTACCAAAAACATTAAGCTACATCATTATTGGAAGTCCACTGTATACTTTCCTACTCCGGCAAGTAACCTGGTGACCTCATGGAAGAAGGAAATGAATTAAAATCGTAATATATTATAAATATTTCAAACGAGTTCGCAGCTCTGTGCTCAGCCCGTGGCGGTGTGGAACCCTGGCAGATCGGGCCAGAAGAGGTTCTGTGATTTCATCAGCCTTCTGGCTACCAGGCAGCAACTTTGCTGGAACGAGGGACTTTGTGGAGTTCAGAACGAGAGCCTTTGCAAATGGATAACTGGAGAAGCTGGGGAGCAGGCAAAGAATGTAGTCCTTTAGCTAAATTACCTAAATGGAAATTACTTCCCCAGGTGCCCCATCCTGCTGGAAACTCTTGGTCAGTGTGTGAAGAAATTAACAGCTTAAAAACATCTCCAGGCTGAACACTTTTTATTCTGAACGTTTTATAGTCATGAAACTAGGTGGAGAAGGTGGAGAAGGCTCTTTTAAATTTGACTTTGCTCCTTTTTTTCCCTTTTAAAAACATTTTAACTATCAGTTTTAATAGCTTTTAGAAAATACCAGATGAATTAGAGTCCGATTCAGTCCAAGGTATGTTGCCAGTTAGGTAGAAGCATTCACTCTATCTGTTACACCATTTACACGTTAAAAAAAAAAAGTATTTGTATTCATCTAAAAGAAAAACATAATAATAAAAGAAAAAGTAGTGCACATATTTCAAAAACAAGTTCTTCAAAATAAATGAGTCACTATTTGCAGCTAGAATCGGTTTCTCTCATAAAAGGAATGTGAAACTGGGTAAAGGTTCACAGAAGGAATAGTGCTATAGTCTAACCATTACATAGTTTATATTTTAACATTCGAGAAAATGTATCCTGGGAATCTTGGTCAAGAGCCTTATGTGCAAGTAACAGAAACCAGCTAGCTAGCTAAATATGAAATGGGAACTCATTAAAAGGATACAAGGTTATCTCTTGGAACTCAGGAATGTGGACTGGCTGCTTGGGAACCAGGACCAGGAACTATCTATAAAACTGTCATTGCTACACCCCCGTCTCTTATCGCCGACTCTCGGACCCAGCCAATAGGCTTTCTGCCCTCTTTATATATGGCAGACAGCTCGTGGCCACCCAATAGCTTCTGAGGCTCATTTGTTCCCTTTGAAAAGTCCATATCGGATCGACTCAACTGAATCTTATGTCTAATTCCAAATACCCACTCACTGATCCAGTTTCTAACCAAAGTTCAATTGTCTGTCAGGATACCAATCCTGTGGCGAGAATGCACTTCTTAAAGAAAGAAGTAGCCTTAGGGAGGGCAGAAATTCAAAATGAGTTTTAACTCATGGCATCTCAAGATGATACCACAATCCAATGGTACCGTGGGTGTTGGTGGTAGTACTATGGAGGGACATAGTGAGTATGACTGAGGATAGGAGTGTGTAGCTCCATGTCTACCTTGTTAACTCTTCCAATTCACCCTACAGAGATACCTCTCTACAACTGTATCTCTGCGGATCAGCCTAAGTGTGTTGAAGAATAAAGGGCAATTGGCGTGGAAGAAATGGGGAGATGTTGGCTAAAGGGTACAAATTTCAGTCATGCAGGATGAATAAGTTCTGGGGATCCAATATACATCGTGGTGATTGTTGTTACAATACTGTATTTTATACTTTAAATTTGTTGGGCACGTAGATCTTACGTGTTTTCACAACACAGAAAAAAGAAAAAGATTAACGACATGAGGCAATGAATGTGTCTCCTTGACTGAGGCAATCATTTCACGGTGTATACGTGTATCAGATGATAACACGTACATCTTCTGTATTTTTGTTGATCAATCACACCTCAATAAAGCTGAACTAAAAGAAAAGACAGTGGCCCCGTTGTCATGGGAAAATCGAAATGGTTTCTGATATCACTTCTCTTGCTGCGCGTAAGGTTCAGACAAACTCTCGCGTAGCTGGGGTCCAGCAGACTTTTCATAAAAACCTTTTCCAGGTTTGCAAGTGTTATTGAGATACAGGAGTTCATTGGATCCCCACACCCATCTTAGAATAGTAGCGACCTTTCTGCTCACTTCATAGGAAGATAGGAAACTGAGGCAGAGTCCATGTGCTGAGGTAGAAAACACCCTGACGGTAGATTCATGAAAGTGTGTGTAACTTCTGGGCAATCTCATGGATTCTGAACCAGCATTCCCTTGCTTTTGTGCGATGATTGTGTTTTTAAAAGACCAAAGTGTGGGAGCCTGGGTGGCTCAGTCAGTTAGGCGTCCGACTTCAGCTCAGGTCATGATCTTGCAGTTTTTGAGTTCGAGCCCTGCGTCAGGCTCTGTGCTGACAGCTCAGAGCCTGGAGCCTGCTTCCGATTCTGTGTCTCCTTCTCTCTCTGCCTCCCCCCCCACTCATGCTCTGTCTCTCTCTGTCAATAATAAATAAAGGTTAAAAATAAATAAATAAATAAATAAAAGACCAAAGCGGTATGAAGATGACAGTCATCACAACTTTAATATAAACCATCTACAAAAGGGAGTGGGAACGCACCCACGGGTAGAATAGCAATAGTAAAAACCTAACGGTGGGCAAAGCTAGCTCACAGCGTCCTCCCATTCTCTCCTTCTGGGATCTTCACTCGAGTGTCCGAATTTCATGTGCTCAGGCCCTTAGACATCAAGAATACCTTACCAAGGCCAACTCTTCCCCGAATCACTTCAGGTGAGGGCCCTTTTATCACCTGCCTGTTGTGCACATCTAGACCATTCTGACATTTCCCGACAGAGTTCATACGCCAGTCTGTAATGGAAGCCCTCAACTGTCATCCCCTGTGGGGCAATCCAGAACCCTTTGGGCCAAAAGACTGTGTATGTTCTTTCCAACTTACAGTTCATGATTCCTTCTGATTTAATTTCTTCCTTCGGCTGCAGAAATCCCTCCTGTGTCATGTAGGAACTTTTCCTTCACCCACTGTGGGTCCTTATTATAAGTAGAGTTCATGTCTTTTGACAGATACGTGCATTAATTCTTCCTGCACATGTACGTAGCAGTGGAGTGGCTGGATCCTTGACTGGGGCATACGTTCGGCTTTGCTCAAGGCTGCGGTTTCCCAGCTCACTCTCCCAGGTGTGACATATATGACCTCCAGCTGTTGCTCTCGTCACCAAAACCTGACCTGGGCAGCCTTTTTCATCTGAGGCTTTCCTGCTGGTATGACTAATTGCCTTATGATTTCAATTTATGTCATTAACGTCATGACTAATAATGTTGAGTACCTTTGCTTTTTTGGCCAGTTAGGTGTCCTCCTTTGTGAAATGCCAGTTCGAGTGTTTTGCCCTGCTTTTTTTTTTTAATGTTTATTTATTTTTGAGCGAGAGAAAGACAGAACACGAGTGGGGGTGTGGTCAGAGAGAGAGAGAGACAGACAGACAGACAGAATCCGAAGCAGGCTCCAGGCTCTGACCTGTCAGCACAGAGCCTGACCAGGCTGGAACCCACGAACTCTGAGATCGTGACCTGAGCCGAAGTTGGAGGCTCAACCGACTGAGCCGCCCAGAGGCCCCGCCCATATTTTTAAATTGGGTTGCCTGTTTCTCATTCATGTGTAATAGTCATTTATGTGTTGTGGATATGAGTATTTTCCCAGATATATGCATAATAAAAGTAGCTTGTCTTTTCACTTTATTTTTTGTTTTTTAAGTTTATTTATTTTGAGAGAGAGTGAGCAGGGGAGGGGCAGCGAGAGTGGGAGAGAGAGAATCCTAAGCAGGCTCTGTATTGTCAGTGCAGAGCCTGATACGGAGCTCGAATCCACAAACTGTGAGATTATGATCTGAGCCAAAGTCGGATGCTTAACCAACTTGAGCCATCCAGGTGCCCCGCCTTTTCACTTTTTTATGCAGTTTTTGATGAAGAGAAGTACTTAAAATCAATGAGGTCTAATCCACCAATCTCTTCTTTCATAGTTAATATTGGCTAAAATGTGTTTGCTTGCACTGAGATCAGAATATACCCTCTGCTATTTCTCTCCAGAAGTTGGATGGTTTCACCTTTCACGGTTAAGTCTCCAATGCATCCAGAATGACTACTTACACACGATGTGAGGTAGGAGTCGAGATAGACAGTTAATCGAGAATCATCAGGAGGCTTGTGTAGAAAGGGCCGCAGATCCATCCATCTGGCTACACATGGCCAGATTTCATTTTTTCTCATTGCCACGTAGTAGTCCATTGTATATAAGTACCATAACTTCTTTATCCATTCGTCAGTTGATGGGCACTTGGTCTCTTTCCATGATTTGGCTATTGTCGAAAGTGCTGCTATGAACATTGGGGTACACGTGCTCCTATGCATCAGCATTCCTGTGTCTCTTGGGTAGATTCCTAGCAGGGCAATTGCTGGATCATAGGGTAGCTCTATTTTCATTTTTTTGAGGAACCTCCACACCGTTTTCCAGAAAAAGACAGATACCATATGTTTCCACGAATAGGTGGACTTTGTGAGACTAAGCAAAAACCAGGGGGAGGGGAAGAGGGGAAAGGAAAAAAAGACACAGAGAGGGAGGGAGATAAAACATAAGAGACTCTCAAAGACTAAGAAAAAAACTGAGGGTAAGGGGGATGAGGGAGGGGGGAGAGGGGGTGATGGGCATTAAAAAGGGCACATGTTGGGATGAACACTGGGTGTTATATGTAAACCAATTTGAAAATAAACTATTATAAAAAAATAATAAAAAAAGAAAAAAAAAGATAAAAAAAATAAAAAAATAATAAAAAAAAAAAAAAGAAAGAAAGGGCCGCAGAAAGCCGTGTAACTCTGAGAGTCTCAGGTCAGGCTGCTGGCAGAACCAGAGCAAAAACTGCCTACGAACAAATCCTCCATTGAGCAGAAGTGTCTGACCAGTACACCTGCCATGCTCGGTCACTGGCCAAGAGCTTCCTGGAGAGACCATGGCCTTGGGATAAACACTGTAGTAGATTCTTAGAGTGCAGCCGTGAAGGCTGTGGGCTAACCACGTCTCTGACAGCAAGTTCTCTCTCGAAATGCGGTATCGACATCATACTTCCCCGGCCTGCCGCGGTGCTGAGAATTCCCAGTGTGTTCTTCGATAATTTTGAGCATATCAACCACAGGGAAGTTTTTCGTTTGTTTGTTTCTTTCATTGAAGACTTTCTGCCTGGTTACTCTGCTCTCCGAATCACCGTGGGTTTGTCTCCAGTGTCTAGTGTTTTTACTGTTTCTAATCAAGTGCCTTCGTAATCAAGACCCCTTTTTCTTTGTCTTTAATAACGCACATCGTATATTTAAAAAAGCATCTTTTTCCAAAGAGGTGGGCAGATACAATGACAGCGGGTAACTCTGTCGCGGCTTGGTTTTTCGTTGGGAATATTATCTCAGAATTTCTTTGACTCCTAGGTCATACCTCTTGTTCTTAAATCCTTGCTCTTCCTTTTTAGGCACAGGCCTTACTTCTATAGCAGGAGCCTTCTAGGGGGGGGCGGGGTCTAGGGATGGCGTAAAGAAAAGCCCCGAGGGTTTTCACACACTTCCCCACCTTAAAAAAATCACGAAAACTCCAGTCTCAGTTCCTAGCACGGGTAACTACTGACATCTTGGATCACAACTTTAACCCCTAGCTGCTGGTTCCTTCTTATATTTTCTGGACACTCACCTTATACGTGCCTCGCTTAGGAGTCAGCCGACAACTGGAGACCAATTTGTACAGAGATTTTAGAGGCACTTTCTCTGTGATTCTCTTCTCTAAGAATGTTTGCCTGGAAGTTTCTGCGGCTTATTGGCTTGAACTGCAACCTCTGCCTCACAGCGGGGTAGCATTTGTTGCTTTATGCTGGCTTGCCATTCCCTTGCCCTGAGGCAAACCAAAATCTTAGTTTCAGATGGAGAATGCATTTTTTAAAGAAAGCCCCCTGCGGGGTTTGTGGGCAAAGCTAAGGGTAAGAACTACAAGGCTAGAGTCTCGATCTGGATCCAGTTTGTTCCTGATCTCACGGGAATCCCGTCCTAGGAATGCGCTCGCGGGTACCTGTGGTCAGGGTCACGGCCTGCATGTACAGTACGCAGCGTAATTCCACGCTCCAATGCACGGGCTCCGCCCGTGTGATTGGGGTTTCATGCTGACCCCCCCATTTCCTGCCCGAAGCTCTGCTCTCTCTTGCAGCCTGCGTGGAAGCCCGGACCCTACGCTTCCTTTAGCCGCTGGTATTTTTTTTTTTCGAACATTGGTAATATTTCAGGTTTTATTTATTACCAACCAGAAGAACGTGGAATTGGATCCTCCTGTGGTTTTCGTTTAAACGCTCCTGATTACTAGTGAGATGGAGAATCTTTCCGAATAATTATTAGCCACTTAGGCTGATCCCCTCGGAATGGCCCCATTATGTTTTCCCCATTTTCCATGTGATTAGTTACCTTTTACTTACTGTTTGTAAGATCCCCTGATGTCTTTTTGAAATAATTTTTTTTAATATGGAAGTTACACGTATGGTTCGAACTTTAAGTGAATGCAGCTTGAAAAGTTCTAAAGCCTGTTAATATGGAAAGCCACTCAAAACTCTAACGCTTTTCTCTTACCCAAGCAGACACTGAATAAACACATTACTTTTCCAAGGACAGCTACACATCCCGAGGCAGCCAGGTATCCTGTATCTCCTACACCTCCTACACCCAGGTCTTTTTCAATTCTATCCAGCAAACTTCCTCCATAACCCATGCAGGGGGCGCCTGGGTGGCTCAGCTAGTTAAGTGTCAGACTCTTGATCTCCGCTCAAGTCATGATCTCACAGTTCGTGAATTCAAGCCCTCATCAGGCTTTGTGCTGACACTGGGGCCTGCTTGGGATTCTCTCTGTCTTTCTCTCTCTCTCTCTGCCCTTTCCTGTCTTCCTCTCTCTCTGCCCCTCCCCATCTTCCTCTCCCTCTCTCTCTCAAAATAAACAAACTTAAAAAAAAAGGCAGGCTAAGCACAATTCGAGGCACAGAGGATGTCAACATGATCGCTACAGCCAGCCCTCCCATGTGACCCTTTGTGGCTGTTCCGAACTTCCTAACAAGGCAGACAAACACCAGCTCCTTGAGGGTCTAAAATATCCAATGCCTTCTATCTCCTCGGGCTTATGCATATGCCCCATCTGTCTGAGGCAGACCCTTACCATTCTTCGGCCACGTGTATTTTTACTCCTATTTCCAGACTCAGCTTAAATCATATCCTTGGCCGTAACATTTCCCCGTAGCTGCCCTAGGTGCCGCTAGGCATTTCTGCCAGCAGACTACTCTCGCAACCTTTATTTTCAGGTCTTTCTCCAAACACTGTGATACTGGAGGGCGGTACCAGATGCATGAGAGGTTTGTCACAACTGTTCGTTGAATGAATAAAAGACAAGCTGGCGGGGAGGGAGGTGGTGTGGGGTCAGACCTGGTTCAAATAACTATATATTCCAGCATGGTAAGTGTGATGAGTGTGCTTTAGGTTACGATGCATGCCACCCTATGTAGCTATAATATTATGAATAAAATCATTTATTCTCATTTCAGAGGCTTTTAAACCGTTTTTCCTCCCCGGACCTGTCACCTTTTAATAGATTTGAGACAGATCTCTAATGACTGAGCTGTGATTATTTGACTTATTGCCACAGACATAATTTAGGAAATGGCTAGGTTTGAAAGACAAGCAATTACTTAAAACTTGCTTTAAAATTTTAGGACTTCACTTAATTTGATCAGAGGTCCTTTCGAGATGCATGCTCAGCAAAGAATGTGAAAGCCCATCCTCCCTGAGCTGAGTCTACTGTCTGCTGAGAATGCACCTGCCCGCTGTCTGGAGTGGTGAGGATCACGTGACACTCATCACCTCCCTTTTAAAGCCGCGCTAGGTGAGAAAGTGACAAATAGACATCCGAAAAGATTGTGGCACTCGTGATACGTATAAACCTTTTTAGATTGCTTTCCTGCTTGAGAGTCATCAAGGACACCCTGCTGTAACTTACTGTGAAATCAGGAGTCACTCAAAAATGTCAAGGCCAAATTCACTTTAATCCATTTATTGCTCTTATTATACCTAGTTTAATGGGGCTAAGCATCTTAAGTAGCTCGGGAATTACCAACATTTCCAACAGAATATGTTAGCTGGGAGCGATTCCCCCCCCACCCCCCAGCCCGGTTTTCCTTCTCAGACCGCGAACATCACACGAACACCTCACTAAAATGAAAACAACGGACTCGACTACGTTGTGCATCTAAGTGTGAGTCAGAACATCTCACGAGCGGAATACTTCCTGCGTGCAAATGAAGCCCCTCAGGCTGTTCCAAAACCGGCACTCAGTAACCAGCAGCTTGTTATATGTTGTTCTCTGCTCTATCTTTGGGAACTGGAACAGAGCCTGGAACCTACACGTGCTTTTGAATGAGGCAGCAAATATCAGAGGACGCACCTGAGATGGAGAAAATAAAGTTCAGAAAAATTAAGTCGGGGCGCCTAGGTGGCTCAGTCGGTGAAGCGGCCGACTTCAGCTCAGGTCATGATCTCGTGGTTCATGAGTTCGAGCCCGCGTCGGGCTCTGTGCTGATGGCTCGGAGCCTGGAGCCTGCTTTGGATTCTGTGTCTCCCTCTCTCTCTGCCCTTCTCCTGCTCACGCTCTGTCTCTATGTCTCAAAAATAAATAAACGTTAAAAAAAATTAAAAAAAAAAGAAAAAAGAAAAATTAAGTCATGTTTTCAAAGGTCAATCCTAATGGCAATCCAGGAGTCTGACTGGAGCTGTGTTGTATTTAACCAAAGCCTGCATCTGGCCATCCTGCAGTCTTTCAGATTCTTTTTGTGGCTCCTTCAGGAAGGAAGAGGGATTCTCGCCTCAGGACTTCTGTTAGGAGTCTTATTTTAATAGGACATCCTTTGGGGCAGCTGGGTGGCTCAGTCGGTTAGGTGTCCAACTCCGTTTAGGTCATGATCTCACGGTCTGTGAGTTCGAGCTCCACCTCGGGCTCTGCGCTGACCGCTCAGAGCCTGGAGCCTGCTTCAGATTTGGTGTCTCCCTCTCTCTGCCCTTCCCCCACTCATGCCCTGTCTGTCTCTCTCTCTCTCGCTCTCTCTTTCAAAAATAAACAAATATTTTTAAAAAATAATAGAACATCCTTTTTCATGCCTGCCTAAGTTATTTTTCAACCCCAGGACAGAAGTTGGTGATCGGTATTTACCCTAAATAACATGTCAACAAATCAAGAGTTGAAGTGAGCTACTTATTTGGAGTAGCCACTAGACACTGTGGCTCCCAGGAAAGAAGAGAATCCATCTGTTCATGTCACATTCCTCTCGTGCGCTGCGTGCTCACACGAGGGTGTCCCTGACACACACCTCACTGGTCTTCTTTGTAAATGCGTGGTTTTTGCGCTCAGGACTCCGCTCACACACATGCATTCCGCTCCGTCCTCGCTGAGAACCATGCAGCGTGAAATACCAGGGGCTTAATAGTTAAAATTCAAATAACCAAATCTCAGAGTTTTCTCTTTGCAAAAGAGGGAAGATTATTTATATGTATCATAATATATATCCTAGCCCTTTCTTTTTTTTTTTTTTTAATGTTTACTCATTTTTGAGAGATGAAGAGAGACAGAGCATGAGTGGGGAAAGGGGCAAAGGCAGGGAAACACAGAATCCGAAGCAGGCTCCAGGCTCCAAGCCATCAGCACAGAGCCGGACACGGGGCTCGAACTCACAGACCGTGAGATCATGACCTGAGCCGAGGTCGGCCGCTTAACCGAGGGAGCCACCCAGGTGCCCCATCCTAGCCCTTTCATTTTACCCACCTAGAAACTGAAGTTTGAGGCAAAAGTGATCTAACCAAGGCTGCCCGGAGTATCGCATAGGGTATTAGACAGTGTATTAGAAGCTAACAAGATCCATGGAAAACGAAGGAGATGAGAGAGTGCTGGTAGATGGTAGTAATTAAGAGAAGAGGAAAGTCATGGAGAAGACAAGACGAGAGCAAAGACTTGAAAGAGAGGAGTCATCCCGGAGCTTCTGAGGGCCCTGCAGGCAACAGGGTGAAGACCCCAAGGCAGGAGTATGCCCGGCGCCTTTCGTTTTTAAGAGAGAGGGAGAAAGACAGAGAGAGAAGTGGGCGGACGCAGAGAGAGAGGGAGAGAGGGAATCTTAGGCAGGCTTAGCACTGTGTGGAGGTCCACGCAGGGTTCACAACTCTGAGATCATGACCTGAGCCGAAATCAGGAGTTGGATGCTTGGGGCTCCTGGATGGCTCAGTCGGTTGAACGTCCGACTCTTGGTTTCGGTTCAGGTCGTGATATCACGGCTTCATGGGTTCAAGCCCCACATCGGGCTGTGCACTGGCAGGGTGGAGCCTGCTTGGTATTCTCTCTCTCTCTCCCTCTTTCTCTGCCTCTCCCCCACTTGCGCTGTCTCTGTCTCTCTCAAAGTAAATAAATAAACTTTAATTAAAAGAAAAAAGAGTAGAATGCTTAACCAACTGAGTCACGTAGGTGCCCCATGCCTGGTACCTTCTGAGAAGAGCCAGAATATTGGTGTGGCCAAAGTAGTTTCTGAGACTAAGAGTGGAGGCAGATTAGATCAGAAAACTGAGCCTAACGTGGTGGTGGGGTGGGTCAGAGAGGGGGGCACGAGGTCATGAGGAAGAACGCATAGAGCCAAATAAGCAACTTTGAGGCTGCTGGCTTTGACTCTGAGTAAAAAGGGGAACCACACGGGATAGTGAACTGAGGCCTGGTACGATCTGATACCCTTTTTGGACTAGTATGTGGTCTTTCAAATGCCCCACTTACTGGGCCATAAAGCAAAATTCAACACATTTGTAGAAACAGATATTACCCAGATTCATGGATCAAAGAAGAAATCATAGCAAAACGAGGACCGAATCACCATGAGGACATGGAGCAAACCCCGTGGGCTTCACGAAAAGTAGTCCGCCTTTTTCTTTTTTTAAAGTGTATTATCTTAAATATATCAGAAAAAAATAAACTGATAGTAAATGAGCTTAGCATCCAACCTAACTAGCTGGATAAAGAACACTGAATATACTTAAAGAAACCAGAGGAAAGTGTAGAATAAAACTGTGGAAGTCAACAACATAGAAAATAAAAATCTATTGGATCACTGAAACCAAAAGTTGGTTCTTTTTAGAGAGAAACAATAACAGAACTTCTGGCAAAACTGATCAAGAGAAAGAAGTTATAAACATCTAATATTATAAAAGTAACCTAAGAGAAAACAGGCATATAAACAGTAACAAAAGAATATCATTGGGGCTCCTGGGTGGCTCAGTCGGTTGAGCATCCATCTCTTGATTTTGGCTCAGGTCATGATCCCAGGGTCTTGGGATGGAACCACATGTTGGGCTCTGTGCTAAGCGTGAAGCTCTCTCACAGAGAGAGCTCTCTCTCTCTCTTTCTCTCTCCCCCTCTCGCCCCCCTATCTCTGCCCCACCACTCTGCTTATACTCTCTCTCCCTCAAAAAAAAAAAAAAAAGGAATATGATCAGCAATTTAACCAACAGATATCTAAACATGGACAAAGTGGACAAATTCCTAGAAAATACATCTTTCCAATGTTGGTCCAACCGGAAATAGAAAGTCTAAATAATTTTATAAGTACTACAGTATTTGAAACAATAGTATAGTGTTTCAAGATAAATACCAGACTCAGGTTTCCAGGAATATTCTACTAATGGCTTAGACAGTGTTTTAGACCATTTCCCTCTGGAAATAAAAAGGAAAGAAAAACTCTCCATCTCATGTGAATAACCTTGATTTCAATGCCAGAAAAGGCAGTTTCTGAAAATAAAATTATCGGCCCATGTAACTTTTGGATATAGATATAAAATTCTTAAAATATTAGCAAATCAAATCAAACGATGTCTAAAAATTATAACACAATAAAATGAGGTAGGATTCAGGAAGGCAAGAGTAGCTGAATTTTAGAAAATCTCAAAATTCCATTCACCATACTAACAAGTCGAAAGATAAGATCTCTATTTCCATGTCAATAGCTTCAGAGAAACATGTTGTTTTATAAAGGTCAACATAAACACGTGACAAAAACTCTTTATAAATTGAAGATAGAAACGAATTTCATTTGAAGAGACCTATCGACAAATTACCTGCCGTGTTACCTACAACGTTTGAGTTGGGCAAATGTCAGAAGCCTTACCGTAAAAATCCATACTCTGAGCATGTCTTGACTCAACAGTTTTGCAAACCCAAGGTAGAGAAGAAACAACTCACCAGAGGGGCCTTCCTAGTGCTGGAAACTCAGGGCGCCTGAGGTCGATGCCCTTGAACGCCAGAGCAAGGTCTGCAATCGGGTACATCTGATGCCAATACATTACAAATAAATACCTTGTTCGATCTGGTAAAATCCTCTACATTGAAGCTGCTTTTCCTTTTTTTAATTTTTTAACTTTTATTTATTTTTGAGAGGGAGAGACAGAGTGTGAGCAGGGGAGGGGTAGCGAGAGAGGGAGACAGCATCTGAAGCAGGCTCCAAGTTCAGAGCTGTCAGTGCAGAGCCCAGAGTAGGGCTCAAAATCAGGAACCGTGAGATCATGATCTGAGCCGAAGTCAGATACTGAATGGACTGAACCACCCAGGTGACCCTGAGGCTGCTTTTCTAAAGTAACAATATCTCTTTCCTTTTTCACTCAGTGCTGTACTCTCAAATGGAAGCAATGATTTAGATTGTGGTTTGCTCTTCCAGAGTTTTGCGACCTCTAACTTCAAAGATTAACAGACAATTCATGGGCGGAGGAATTTGACTTATATGTTACACTTTCCTTACATTTCCTTGAAATCAGGCCACGATAGAAAGAAAGGGGGTAGAGGACTGAAAGGAGGCGGAGCCATTCAGCCCATCAATTTCCAAGGAAGAGAAGTGGGAAATAGACGCCCAGTAGTGGTTATCTTTTCTCTTTCAATGGTCCATCCACCCTCTCCTCCTTCTCCTTGACCTTGGAGAAACTAAATTCTGCTTCTACAGAGCCTAGGCTTTGGACTCAAAATGGCTTGGAATCTGGTTCTGGCTCCATTAGAAACAGTGGGACTCCTGGTAAATCACTTGGTGTATTAGTTTCCTGTGGCTGCTGTAACAAATGATCACAAACTGAGTGACTTAAAATCTGGTGTGACAGATATTTATTCTCTTACTGATCTGGAGGTCGAAAGCCCCAAATCAAGGTCTCAGCAGGGCCACACTCCCTCTGGAGGCTCTAAGGAAGAATCTGTTCCTAGACACTTTCAACTTTTGGTGGCCACTGGCTTTCCTTGGCTGTGGCCGTATCACTTCGAGGCCATCTCCAAATCTCTCTCTGGCTCATCTTCACATTACAGTCTGCTCTGGGGGTGGTCAGCTCTCACTCCACCTGGCTCCTATAAGGGCCTCCCTGAATACCCAGGATAGTCTCCCCATCTTGAGTTAAGATTCTTGTTTTAATTATATCTGCAAAGACTTTATCTGGAATATCCACAGGTTCCAAGGATTAGGATCTGGTTTCTTAAGAATATCAAACATGTGGGGTGCAGGTTCTAAGGGTGAAATAAGAAACATATAAATATGAACTCAGATACTTACACACAAATTCAGCGTGGTCAACAAATAAAGCTTAAAGAAGACTGTAATTCAACCCTATAAAGCTTTGTGAGTTATGAACATTTCTTACCTCTGTGCAACTCTTAAATCCATACAGATATAACTAATCTTACATTCAGTTTGATTTTGTCTAGTACGCAGCCTTTCAACTTTCTCCTGGATGTTTTGCTTGTATGTCTCCAAAATTCTAAATTAACAGTAAAATGATATAAGGAGTACTTTGCCTGGAAGAGGAGATAAATATATAAGATGGACACTCTATTTTTTTTTTGAGTTTATTTATTTATTTGAGAGAGAGAGAGAGAGCACACGTGAGGGAGGGGCAGAGAGAGAGAGAGGGAGATACAGAATCTGAAGTGGGCTCCAGGCTCTGAGCAGAGCCCAATATGGGGCTCGAACCCACAATCCATGTGATCATGACCTGAGCCGAAGTCAGACACTTAACTGACAGGGCCACCCAGGTGCCTCTGGACACTGTAGTTTTTTAATGAATCACATGTGATGGCGGAACAGAGAAGGGGATTATTAACTCTTCCTGGGTCTTCCCAGAGGAGATGGCTACCGAGCTGGACCTACGGCTGGCCGCTAGTGCCACCTTTCCTATCAGCCACACCTTGTCCATCTTTGCTAGGTCCACTACCAGGGAAATCTTGATCATGTTGACATTGTCTTTTAAAAGTTTCATTTGGACACCAAACGCAAAGTAACTGGATCCAAAGTCTTTCGAATGAGTTTGATGGTTTCATCATGAAATTTCTCTTGTTTTGTTGTCCACAGATCACTTCTCCTGAGCCGCTGTTTCCTGTGCTCTGGACGAGAGTGTCAGACAAGGCTTCTTCTACTTTGTGATAAAAGCTGGCACAGTCTGAGCAGACACGTGGCAGGAAAACAACAGTGTGTCTACCAGGGAACCGAATGAATGCTGCTTATTTTGACTTTGTTCACAATGACCTAACGTGTGCCCCTGATTCCTTTAGGGGCTGCTATTCAGCAGGTGGAGAGCATGCAGGTTCAAGGATTCCATGGGGCTGACCAGAGGTGCCTGCTGGAACTACCGACAGACCCAACCACACCAGCACGTGAGCACCAAACCCACCATGTTCTTTGTCATAGAAGCATTTTCCATTTTCTTATCCACGCGACTAGGATAAGAGTGCAGGAAACTTCCCTCTTTCATTAATTCTACACTTTTACCTTCGCTTTACCGTCAGAATTCCTGAAACGGTGATCAAAACACTCTTCCTCAGGCTCTTTCTTGCATTGTAGGATCTTGCAATCTGAATTATTCTCCTGATACTACCGAACTGAAACCAATCTATGGAAACCACCAAATTTAATGACCTTTCATAAATCCTTCATCCTTAGTATTAATCTGTCATGTTTTCCAGTTCCTAATCTCTACTTTGTGCCCTCACACTCTTCACTCCTCACTCCTGTTTTCCATGCCTCCAGCACTATTCTAATTCCATTCTGTGGTCTTTCACTTTTTTTTTCTCTAAAGTTCTTAATCTTCCCTTCTGGAACATTCCTTCTGTTGTGACTTTGGTGTTCTCTTTTTATCTCTCATTACACTCTACCCTTCATATCTACTCTGTGGTCTCAACTATTATGGCCATTTTGGTTTTAGGCTCACATCTCTCAGCTATTGAAGTCCTTTGGTAAAAGGGAGGTTGATAAAAGGAGAAAGAGATGTTTTCTGTAGCCCTGATCTTTCCTTACACACAAAGACACCCCTGCGCCTCTTTGCCTGCATGTCCTGTTGATACCATCAACTCAGCATGCTTAAAACAAAGCCCATTATCTTGACCTTCAAACCATTCCTTTCCCTTTCTCCTTGTGTATTAATGCCACAGGTTATTAGGCTCTCAGTTGACCTGGTTCAATACCTTTCATGCATCTGTAATTTTTCCTTCCACTTTCAGTCAATTATAAAAATCTATAGAATCTGTCCCCACATGGCCATTCAGCAAATGACCAAATCTACTTTTCTAGGCTTCTTTTCTACTGCTTAAAGAGAAAGCCCTGTATTTATCTTGTCTTTTAAAAAAAGTGTTTATTTACTGAGAGAGAGTGAGCACACACATACACACACCAGTGTGAGCAGGGGAGGGAGGAGCTAAGAGAATCCCAAGCCGGTTCCACACTGTCAGCCCAGAGCCCAATGTAGGGCTCAATCTCATGAACCGTGATATCATGACCTGAGCCAAAACCAGAAGTCAGATGCTTAACTGACTGGGCCACCTAGGCGCCCCTTATCTCAAGTCTTATACTGTCAAAGTGCATATATGACTTTATTTATTTAAAAAAAGAAGGAAGGCGATGTTTCCATATTCCAAATTACCAAATGTGCTTTGGAAAGGTTAAGGTACTTGCCAAATGCCACACCTCCTGTGAGTGATGTAGGCAGGAGAAGGGCCCAGGTCATTCCACGCCAAATATCTTGCTTTTTAACAACATAAAATGATACTTTCTAGAGGTTTTCTGAACTGCAGTCTTGCTCCTAGTATCCCTTTACTAATAGTCAAGAAATACACTCCCAAGCAAAATCAAAGACTGTGGCGAGCCTCTTTTGGAATCATTCCCACACTCCATCATTTCCACGGAAATGTTCTCCCCACAAAATCCCAGGTGACTTGGCAGCTGCTTCATGCTGTCTCTTCTCACCGGGAGAGCCACTTCCTGTTGAATGTCTATGGCTCACAGTTTATGCTGCTTTCTAGGCACATAAGACATGACACACGTTCTGGAGTTGTCTGAGCCCTGCACTCCGTTCCTGGAGCACTTGAGCTCCGATCTCGTATCCCTTCATTTCTCACAGAAAAGAAATACCTAGGGGCGCCTGGGTGGCTCAGTCGGTTAAGCGACTAACTTCAGCTCAGGTCGTGATCTCACAGTCCATGGGTTTGAGCCCCGCATCGGGCTCTGTGCTGATGGCTCAGAGCCTGGAGCTTGCTTTGGATTCTGTGTGTGTGTGTGTCTCTCTGCCCCTCTCCTGCTCATGCTCTGTCTCCTTCTCTTTCAAAAAAATAATAAAAAACATTAAAAAAAAAAAAGAAAAGAAAGAAATACCCATTACAGAGGCATGACCACAGCTCGACCATGTGTACCGTACATCTTTGCAGAGCGAATCATTATGTGATGTGCTTTGGGGTTTCTTGTTGAAATCATTTGGAAGTTTACATTTTTAATGAAAGTTTTCAGACATGCAAAAGGTATAAAATGATATAGTGCCTCCTTTTCAGCACCCTGGCTGGCTTAGAAAGTAAATACTACTGATCAAAGTTTCTTGTGTATTCCCTATCCATCTACGCATTTCTCAGTTTTGCATTTAATGTGTCTCAGCCTTATTCACTTAGTTTTTACTTTTCCTTCTAAGTTAGGATTCCTCAAATATTACAAAAACCCCCCCTGCAAAAGCAAATTCACAAGGAAGCAGAAGAAATGGGTAATATGCTTCTCTAAGGCTCACTGGCTCTCTTAGATCTGCACTTGGATTTCCCTTAGGGTATGCTGGACTCATACTCAATTGAGAAATAAGGCGAATGTTTATTTTTGGTCTAGAAAAACATATATGGTCAGCATCTCAGTTCTCCAGAGGAAAAATAGGAAAATTTCTGTAGTACCAGCTGTTCCAGAGAGCCTGAGAAGTCTCATGTGTCTGTTCCTCACTAATAACATTTTATCCAAGAATGAAGTATCGGTTATAATTTCTTCCTCTATAAGGAAAAACTTTTTACAATTATTCTTTCTCTTTCCACTTTCAAGATATATGTATATACATTTATATATACAAGATACATATATATGTATGTATATATATACATATATATATACAATATACAATATACATATATATATATTTTTTAATATAAGAACATCTTTCATGTAACTTTAGACACTACTTTCAAACTCACTTAGGGTAGGGGCACCTGGGTGGCTCACTCAGTTTAGCATCTGACTCTTGTTTTCAGGTCAGGTCATGATCTCACAGTTTGTGAGTCTGAGCCCCCTATCGGGCTTTGCACCGATGGCATGGAGCTTGCTTGGGATTCTCTCTCTCTCTCCCTTTTTCTCTGTCCCTCTCCACTCATTCTCTCTCTCTCTCTCAATATAAATAAATTTTAAAAACTTAAAAAAAAATTTAAAATTACTTATGGTAATATTAAGGAATCTTGTGGCATATAAAATATAGTATAATGCGAGAGAGTTTGGATCGAGGTTTTATTAGGTTATTATTTTTCTGTATTCCCCTTTAATTTAAAATATTTTTATTTATTTTAGAATAATATTTTTAAAGAATAATAAAATGAATATCCATAAACTCACTATTTAACTTAAGAACTAAATTGTTGGGGAGCCTGGGTGGCTCAGTTGGTTAAGCTTCCGACTTCAGCTCAGGTCACAATCTCATGGTCTGTGTGTTCAAGCCCTGCATCGGGCTCTGTGCTGATGGCTCAGAGCCTGGAGCCTGCTTTGGATTCTGTGTCACCCTCTCTCTTTCTGCCCCTCCCCAACTCATGCTCTGTGTCTCTCTCTCCCTCCCTCTCTTTCTCAAAAATAAACATTAAAAAAAAGAAAAGAAAAGAATTAATTGTTACTAATATATATTACAGATATTATCTATCAACCTGTGACACTTTCCATATTCCCCTTTAGCCCTTGAGGTTTTCAATTAACTTGTTTTTATTTTAATTTTTATAGTTTAATCGTATTTGTACGTATCCCAAAAGACCATATTGTGAATTTTTGCTGGTTTTGAATTTTATAGAAATATTATCATACTGTAGGAAGTCAGCT
The DNA here is from genome assembly GCA_030068075.1 of Paguma larvata. Lineage (NCBI taxonomy): Eukaryota > Metazoa > Chordata > Mammalia > Carnivora > Viverridae > Paguma > Paguma larvata. The sequence goes on from CM057825.1 coordinate 10,264,504, forward strand.
ATGACTTCCTTTTGTCACCAAATGTTAAGTACTGATGCAGGTGGTCATAGTCCAACTTTAATCTCTCTGTAATATTCCACTTTTTTGATGTAAGAACTTAGTGACTTGTTCTCCTCTCTACCTGTTTTGATTTCCATAGTTTCACGTCACAATAAATATAAAAATTTTTAACGTTTAGTTATTTTTGAGAGAAAGAGAGACAGAGCAGGGGAGCGGCAGAGAGAGAGAGAGAGAGAGAGAGACAGAGAGAGAGAGATATGAATCAAAGCAGGCTCCAGGCTCTAAGCTTTCAGCACAGAGCCTTATGGGGAGGGTTCGAACACTTGAACTGTGAAATCTTGACCTGAGCCAAAGTCGGACACTCAACCAACTCAACCAGTCATCCAGGCACCCCTACGTTACTATAAATATTTTTATAAAAATTCTTGCACATGTCTCTAGGTTGTGTTTCTACTGGTTACTTGTCTTTTCTGGACATTTTTTGAAAAATCGTTGTGTATTTTTGGTTCTAAATCCTAGTCACTTTCAGGCATTACAAATAGCTGCTCCCAGCTTATGGACTATCTTTTCACCTTCTTTTGGATGTCCTTGGATAAATGGGAGTTCTTAATTTTAATGTAATAGTATTTATCAGATTATTATTTCATGCCCCATCATAAATATTCTTCTATATTTTCTTCTAAGAGTTTTGAAATTTGCCTTTCATTTCTAAGTATTACATGCAGAATTATTTTTTATGGTGTAAGAATATAATTTCACTGTTTCAAGATTCCTAGTATTTATTGAATTTATATTTTTTCCCATTACTCCCTAGTTCCACCTCAGTTTTATGTCAGCTTTACGTATTTACTGGTCTTTTGACCCCTCTCCTACTTTTCTGACGGCCCCTAATGGTTTCTCATTGCTTATTTAGTTCACCACGTAAACTGCTGGTATTTGATTAGTTTTAACCAGCAAAAATGGGGGCGTCTGGGTAGTTTAGTGGGTTAAGCATCTGACTCTTGGTTTTGGCTTACATCATGATCTCACAGTTTGTGAGTTCAAGCCCCACATCAGACTCTGCACTGGCAACACGGCGCTTGCTTGGGATTGATTTTCTGGCTCCCTCTGTCTCTGCTCCTCCCCTGCTCTCTCTCTCTCTCTCAAAAATAAATAAATAAACCCCCTCCCCCCAAAAAAAACCGAAAAAACAAAACCAACCATTTCATACGGTTCAAAATAAAATACAATCCCTACAACATTCCTTCGAATGTCTTCAGCTCTAATATTCAGAATTGATCCACAAATATAGAATCCCCTCCTACTATTACTCCATAGCTTTAAGCCTAAATTTTCACCCCTTTGCTATAGGCCATATATGCATGTACCCTGTTGGCATCTCAAACATATGTGCAGGCTTTAACGCACCCCCCCACCAATGTTTTTCCTCATTTGTCCTTCAGGCTTAGCTAACATACTTGTCCTCTTGTTTTCTCTGACTGATCTGTACCAGCACTTACCTTTTCCACCCACACAAACTATCAGTTTTAGAATCATTCCTTACTCCTCCCAATTTAAAATTTATGCCCTGTTCAATTGAGCTCGTATTACAAATCCATCCATCCTTTATATTCCTTTTGAAACTGTCCCAGTTCAATCCCTTCTGTCTTACAGTACCTGGTTCTAATTATGTGCTGCTTGAAAGTACAGAGAGATGGAGGGGTTAAGCAGATGGTGATCAAAATGTCAGTTGCTACAAGGAATCTGCTTTTAATATGGCCAAGGAAGTTTTTACCAGAGTGGTAATAACACGGATACTACAGATAATAGTATAAACCTAGAAAAACCTACTCACTTGAAAGTCCTAGACAAGGGGCACCTGAGTGGCTCAGTCGGTTAAGCCCAGGTCATGATCTCACGGTTCCTGGGTTTGAGCCCCACGTCGGGCTCTGTGCTGACAGAGCCTGGAGCCTGTTTCAGATTCTGTGTTTCTGTCTCTTTCTGCTCCTCCCCCACTCACTCTCTGTCTCTCTCTCTGTTTCATAAATAAACATTAAAAAAAAAAAAGTAGTAGACAGGGCACAAAAGGAGGCAAACACCAGGGGGAATCAACATTTGGAAGGAGGGAAAAGTGTCGGGTGTGTTTCTCATATTATGGCTTTACTATGAGCCCAGAAGCAGCTGCAACCAGTGACATGTGGAATGAAAAATTTTTCAAAAAAAAAAGCTTTGATTTCTTTTTTTTTATCTGAAAAACCAGAGGATAGAGTTCAGGGCTACAACAGCTACTGGTGAATGAGGTAGAGACACCAGCAGGCAGCAAGCCAAAGAGAAGGAGGGAACCTTAAATTTGGTCTATAAACTCTAACAAGATCCGTGGGTGATCTCCGAATCGTGCATACATGAAGAAGACTCCCAGCGGTCCAGCTCAGAACTGAGATTCGAAGCTTTGCGCAGTGGCAGTATCGTAGCCAATGAGGTTTATCCGAGGCGTGATTATTGCTAATTGAGAACTGAGATTTGAACATCTACTTAACTAACTGCCACAAGATTTGCCTTTGACTTCAGCAGAGTGAATTTCCTTATTAAACAAACAAGATGAAGAACAATATTCTTGAAGATTATAACAAAATTCACTTTTTGGATATGATCCCAAAGTATTGACATACTGAGAACTGGGAAAATGTAAGCCACTCTCCAGGGAAAAGGCAGTTCACAGAAGCAACTCCCAAATCGTCCAGGGCTGGGATGAGCATCCTAGTGTATTACAGCAGCTATTAAAGCTATGATGGGTGAGTGAAAAGAAAACAGGTTACAATGACTAAAAGGAGAAAATCCTCAGTAGAAAAACAAAACTACAGAAAGAAACAGACACAAATTCTGGAACTGAAAAATAACATATCAAGTCATTAGAAATTTACCAGATAGGCTTGTTAGCAGAATGGAATCAAAAGAGAAAAGAGAAAGTGAACCTGAAGGTCAGCTAATAGAAATGATCAGATTTGAAGAGTACGGAAAAATAAGATTGAAAAAGAAAAGTGGACAGATCCTCACAGCCCTGTGACAATATCAAGATCTGACATACATGTATAATTGAAGCTCCAGAAGGAGAGGAAAGAAAATGGAGCCAAAATTATATAAAAATATAAAGCCCCCAATTTTTCCATATTTGGTGAACATAATAAATATACAGATTTAAAGAACTCAGGAAACACAAAGCAAGATCAAGAAAATCAGGCTAAGCATGTCCTATTCAAACTGCTAAAATACAATGATAAAGAAAATATTGCAAAAGAGGCCAGAGACAAGTGACACAGTACATACAGAATGGCTTTTCAAATGAATGCTGACTTGGCACAAAAACTGTGATGCTGACATAGTATGGAACATATCTTTATGTGCAGAAAGAACAACATGTCAGCTCGAAATTCTCTATAGAGCAAAAACGTCTTTCACTAATGAAGTTGAAATGAAAACATTTTTAGATAAAATTAAACTAGTGACATGTTCTCCAGCAGGCATACGCTATAAGATACACTAAAGCGAATTCTCTGGGATGAAAGAAAATGCTACCAAATGGGTAATTCGATATTCAGGAAAAGTGAATACCAGCCAAAATGTAAAATTATGGATAAATATAAAAGTCTTTTTTTTTCCTTTTGATTTCTTTAAAGTACATGACCCTAAAAGCGAAAATCGTGACATTGTTATATACGGTTTTAATGGTATATGTGTTAATATATGATGAACATAGCATGAAGGATATAGGCTCCCTATGGTTAAGACTTGTGTAAGATTTCTACATTTAACATGAGATGGTATAATATTAAGTTTAAGGAGACTCTAAAAAACAAAGGATTAAACATCAAAATATAATGCAAGATGCTATAAACAAAGAGCAAATGGATGAATGTACGATTCTAGAAATAGTGAAATAATTTAAAAGGGAAAATAACTCTAAGAACAGAGAATCGAGAAACAGAGGGAGACACAGAAAACAATAAAATAGGAGACCTAGAGCCAACCATGCCAAAAATCACAATAATGGCAATGGTCAAAGCATTATGATTAAAAGACAGGAATTATCATAACTCTATGCTGCCTATAGAAATGCACTCCAAGCACAGGTAGTTGCTAAGTAAATGAATGCCCAAAGATATAGCAGGCAAATAGCCTAAGAAGGCTGACCTGGCCACATTGATATCAGATAAAACCAACCTAAAGAAAAGTTAATCATAATGATAAAAAGTTTAATTCCCCAGGAATATACAACCATCGTAAATAAGTGTGAATCTAGTAACAGTGCTCCAAAAGCATATTGTTAGAAGGTGGAGAAGGGTCAGTAAATTATCCTCCAGACCGAGAAGTCCCTTTACGACCAAAAATCAAAGCAAACAACTCCATACCATTTCCACAGAGTATTTATTCAGGGTAATTTACTGACCAGAGGGAATCAGACGAATACACAATCCGAGCACTAAGCAGCTACTCTCCATCCAGTCGAGACTCAACTCACAGTTTTTATAGAGCTAGGGGCATTGCAATAAAGTCAAAGGGTAGTTATCTACAGTGGCACGATCTGTGCATGAGAGGATCTCTACTAGTTAGCTAAAGTAGGGTCTTCTGCATGCCACTTTAGGAAGATTGGAATAAGTCTTCCTGCATTCCCATCAGTCCTTACATTAATCTGCGCAGTACCTGGAACGCATAGCCCCAGGGGATCATTGCATGGGGAACAACAAGGTGGAGCGCCAAAGACAGAGTCAGTGTTGTCAAGGCTTCTCCAAATATGAAGCGAAAATGGACATAATTCTACAGAGAAAGAGACAACTTGATGAGAGATTTTAACTCTCCTATCTTGGCAGTAGATAGAAAAATATTGGCAATATTAGGGAAAAAATAGGGTAATCTAGCCAGTGCTATCCACTGCCTTACTATTGGTATTTATACACCAACAATTACACAGTACACACTTTTTAAAATGTGCTTGGTAAGTTCACCGCAATAGACCGTATGCTTAACCATAAAACAAGCTTTAATGATTTAGAATAACTGAAATTATGTATCTTAATTTAGAAATACATTATAAGAAGGTATTTAGAGACACAATACATAGGTCAAACAATATAAGTGGATCACGGAAGTCACAAAGGAAAGTAGAAAATATTTCTGAGTGAATGATAGTGCATATACATTTCAACATTTGTGGGATACAACTAGCTAAATAGAGGGAGACCTGCAGTTTTAAATGCCTTTACTTGAACAAAAAGAAAGTCATGACCGAAGAATCAACCTTAAGAGTCCAACAAAAAAATTACAAGAAAATTAAAAGGAAATAACAATAGTAATAATAGCAAGAAGAAAAATCAATGAAATAGAAATGAGGAAAATGATTGAGAAAGTGATCAAGTAAAATGTTGTTTCTCTTAAAAATTCCAGAAAATTGGTCAACCCCAACCAGACTGACAAAAGAAAAAAGACAAAGAATAAAAACTAATAATATTAAGAATGAAAGAAAGGTTGTTAACTACAGATCCTACAGGTATTGAAATGATAATGATATGACATTATAAACAGCTTCATGTCTTATAAATCTTAGGAAAAAATGAACAAATTCCTTGAGAATATCATTTATCAAAACTGGCATATGATTAAAAAATCTAAATATCTCTACATCTATTAAATAAATGGAACTCATTATCATAAACCTGTACTCAAGTAAAATTACAGACTGAAATGGTTTCACTAGTGAATTCTATCAAATATTTGAAAAAGAAATTAATCTCATTCAGATATTATAGGCAGAAGGAAGGCTTTCCAAGTTCATTTTATGAAATTACGATAATAGTCACACCAAAACCTGACAGTCACTACAGATATTTATTAAAATATCCGTCAGAAACATAGATATATGTAAAAAGTATAATATTTCACAATCAAGTAGAATTTTCTCAATATGTAATGTAGGCATTAATCAATGTAAATTGTCGTATCAACAGAATGACAGCAACATAAACCATTTGATTGCATCAATTCCTGTAGAAAAACTATTCAACACTCAATCATAATAAATATACTCAACAAACATAGAATATGAAGGAACTTCCTCCACTGAAATAACAATTATGAAAAATCAACAGCTAGCATCACGCCTAATGATGAAACATTGAACGTTTCCTTCTAAATTTGGGGACCAAACAAGGATGTATACTCCCACTACTTCTATTTAAAATTGTAAGAAAAGCGTAGCCAGTAAAATAAAGGAGAAAGAAAAACAGAAAGGAGAGAGAGAGAGAATAAAGAAAGAAGTAAAATTTTCTCTATATGCAGATGACTTCATTGTTTATGTGTAAAATCCTAAAGCATTTATAAAATAACTTCAGAAACTAATAAAGCAATTTACCATGGTTTTATGATGTACAAAAAGAAGTCAGTGTTAAAAAAATCAATTGTATTTTTGTATATTAGCAACAAACATGCAGAAAAAATAAACCACTTATTATACAATAGCATTAAAATATTAAATCATTAACATTATATTTAATCAGAGACCACAAGAAATATACACCATAAACTAAAACAAACTTCTAGGAAAAATTCAAGAAGACATAAATAAATACAGAGATAAACTATGTTCATGGATTGGAAGACTTGATATTGACAAGATACTATTTCTATCCAAAGTGATATATAAAATCAACATAATTCCGACCATTAATTTAGTAGATGAGATTTTGGTATAAGTAGACATGCAAATTCTGAGTTTATATGGAAAGGCAGAGAATAGATGTCCCAAACAATCTTGTAAAAGAATGAAATTAAACATTTAATACTTAAAAAGATGGCAAACAAGAAAGTGTGATATGGACATATGTATTGACAAATTGATCAATAGAAGAGCATAGACTTATAGTCCATACAGTTATTTTTCAATAGAAGTGCCAAGAGAAGGAGGAAAAAAAAGGCTTTTTAACAAGTGATGCTGGAATAATTGGATATCCACATGGAAAAAAAAATAAAGTCCTACTTTCTACCACACAAAAAAGTAATTAAAGATGGAATACTGACCTCCATGTAAGCGCTGAAACTATAAAGGTTTTACAAGAAAATGTTATAGAATATCTTCATGATTTCAAAGTTGAAAAATATTCCTTAGATCAGAAAAAGCAATAAGCGAAACATCGATGTTAGGTTTCATTAAATTTAAAAACATCTTTTTTTAAATCAAAGATACCATTAAGAAAATTAATAGACAGTAATAGACTCGGAGAGAATACTCAAAAAACATACCTGACAAAGTACTGGTATCCATGATATACAAACTTTTATGACTTAGTAACAAAAATACAGGAAGCTTTATAAGATATGGGCAAAGTTTAAACAGACATTCCCAAAAGAAGTTATCCAAATGGTCAGTAAGCCCATCAGGAAAGCTGAAGTCATTAGATACGTTCAAATTAAAACCACAATGATATAATTCTCCGTAATCAACAAAATAGCTGAGAATATAAAGGTGGATAACATTAATTGTTGTGGAGGAGGCGGAACAAGTGAAATTTTCATATGTTTTTGGGGGTAAAGTAAAATGGCACAATTTGTTTGGATAAAGATCCTTAGCATTTCCTTATAAAAACAAGCACTTGCCTACCCAGCAATTCTAATCCTACGTAGTTACTCAAAAGAAATGAAAACGTATGTTCATCAAAAAAATTTTTTTGCAAGTTTGGTCATAGTATATTTGCCATTATATCCCCTACATGGAAAAGCCTAGGGACCCATCAAGAAGAGAATGGATAAACTGGCATATTACATATAATGGAAAATTTCTCAGCCAGAACAAAAGAATGAACTAGTAATTTATGAAACAAATAGATGACTCTCAAAAACATTACACTGAATGAAAGAAACTTGACAGGAAAGAATCCATACTGTGTGTAAGACTCCACTTACATAAAGTTCCAGAACAGACCAAGTAATCTATTATGTGTGGGGAACAATCTGAACAGAAGTTGCTTTTGAGGCTTGGGGGTAAGGATTTACTGGAAAGTGAGATTAGATAACTCCCTGCCACATTTGTGCTGTTCTAAAGATGACAGGGGTTTGGGTTGCCTTCATGTATGCACTTGTCAAAACTCAACATACGTAAGCTTAAAATGTGTGCGCCTCTGGAATGTTTAGTTTAAATCGAAACAAAAACAAGCTGTAATGAAATACATGCTGAAGCACTTCAGGAAAAATTCAGTGTGGTCTTATTTTAAGGCGTTATATTGAAGCATCTCAAAATACGTGATGCAACAACTGGTGGGCAGAGAAATGGCTACATGGAAAGTCAAGTATTAAACACATTTAGCAAAATGTGGATGGTACGTGGGTTTTTACGAATTTCCCATGTTTGAAATATTTCATAATAAAATGTTGAAAAAGGAAATAAAGTACAAATAAAAGTAGAAATGAGAAAGATATCTAAAATATACAACGAAGGATGTTAGTAAAATCGGCTGATACATGTTGGAGAACGAGGCTTCAGAGTGTGCGCCAAGTGGGATTACCACCGGTAATTCTGGATTTAGACACTACTGCAGCCCCTGGAGATTCTCAGCACCACCAAGTGGGGAGGGGAGCTTCTCCCTGGGACAGAGTTTATTGTGTGGCTGAGAGAGAGCCAGGCAATGAGATGTGTGTTCAGTGTTGTTTAACCTACATTCAGATCCTCTGCCTCCATCGCAGAGGTGAGGTGAGGCAATGGAAAGAAGCCAGGAGCCTGCTCAAATGAATCTTCCTCCAGAAGACAGAACTAGAGTTTGCAAAGACACCGAAGGCCTCAGGTTACTGAAGGAGCTTACCTCGTTCAAGGGACGAAAGCTGTCAACAGTTGGCTTCATACCGCGTTCCTTAGGAGCTTGCATCCACCCACGATAACCTTTGTTTCTGGATAGATAGTAAGACAGCTTGCACAAAATCCAATAGGCAATTATGCAGCAGAGGCTTTAAATTCAGATATTCAGTGAACGTGATGTGGATTGGGAAGCCAGGAGTGTAAATTCCTGATATCAGAGTAATTCTCCCCAAATTAAGACTTAGAGGAGGCTTATTAGTTGGTAGGAAGTGTGAAAAGCATTCAGGAGCAAGGAGAGCAAATCAGCAGAATACCAAAGTAGAGAAGGTAGGTGAGACTTAGGAATAAATATTAAGAGAATCAGAAGAAAAAGGGCAAAACCAAACATCGGTGGATTGTGTGACTAAGTGGTCCCTGCTCGCTTACGGTTCACACCAGAGAGGAGGGAGTAAAAAATGTGACTGGTAATGCCTCAGTCCATTTGAGCTGCTCTGACACTATGCTCCAGATTGGGAAGCTTATCAACAATAGAAATTTAATTCTCAGCATTCGGGAGGCAGAAAGCGTGAGGTCAAGGTGCTAGGGCGGTTGGGTGAGGGTCCTCTTCCTGGTTCATAGCCAGGGCCTTCTCCCTTGTCCTCACATGGCGCAATGGCGAGGGAGCTCCCTGGATCCTCTTTTGTAAGGCTCCATTCTATTCAGGAAGGCTTCACCTCCCAAATGCCTCACCTTCTAACAACCTTTGGGGGTTGGGATTTCAACATATGAGCGTATGGGGCACATCCAGACCATAACAGGAAGACAGGACCTGGGGGAGACAGGTATTGACCACCGGAGACTTTGCCTCAAAAAGAGGAAGGCTCCGCTTCTCACCTGGATCTCTAACCCTGCCACCCATGGCCTCCTAACGAATAGTGAGGGAGCACAGCTCTTACCAGGACAATACACCCCTGTCACCATGAGGAAGTGCCCTTTTTCTATTTTATTTTTATTTATTTATTTTTTTTTAATGTTTGTTTAATTTTGAAAGAGAAAGAGACAAATTGCGAGCCAGGGAGGGGCAGAGAGAGAGGGAGACACAGAACGTGAAGCAGGCTCCAGGCTCCGAGCTGTCAGCACAGAGCTTGACATGGAGCTCAAACCCACAAACTGTGAGATCATGACCCGAGCTGAAGTCGAACACTTAACCGACTGAAACACTCAGGTGCCCCATAGAAGTGTCCTTTGCATGACTGTTGCACCGAGGGCACCGTGTAGTATGCAGCCAGCCCAAGCAATCCTTCTGTGAATGGAAATCTCAGGGGCTCACATGTGGCTCAGACCGCACATGCCCTGAAATAGGGGAGACGCGTCCCTTACTGTTTCAGCGAGTGTGTTCAAAGGGAGAGCAGCCTACGCCTAATCTCTGTTTACCGTAGCTGCCAAAACATATTACAACATATAAAGGAGGCAGTCAGCTGAATTATAAGTGAATCCCTTTCTTAGAAAATGACATCTCAGTATAGTCTGCCAAAAGAGCGCCAGAGATACTAAGTCAAGCCAAGAAAGGAAAAGCCGAAGCACAGAGGGGGCCGCCTCTCATGTCCTGTGTGAAGCAGGAGGGTTTTGGCAATCAAGCAGTCAACCTGAATTTACCTGGGGTAGGGCAGGGGGGAGCGGATTTTTAATCGGCACAATCATACCTAAGCGCTGGAAGTATAGACCTTCAGGCTGAGATCTACATTTATGTGGTTTGCAGGGAAGGATAAGATCCGTGCTAATAAAGAGCACAAATATAGCCAAATAGGAATTCTGGAAAACAGAATTCGAAGAGCTTTCACGGGAAGGCAGTCATAAGCAATGCCTGTGTGCGATGGGGAAGACCGGGACCCAACTTGTACTCACTTATGATTTGATAGTGATGTTGGGGCCCCAACATGGGCGTCCCCCTCTTCAGTTAAGGACTTGTTTAATGAGTTGGGCAGACAATACCTGACACAGGAAGTGGATGCAGAGGCCTAATTAGGAGGGCAAAATGCCGGTTGAGGAGAAACATCTATGTCCGAAAAGGACGGGAACGGGACTGGGCAGAGGGAGCCCTCCTGCCACAGTGCAGACTGACAATGCCTCTGCCAGCCCCAAGATGGCGCGCTGGAGCAAAGCATGTCTGTATGCCTGACCAGCCTCAGCCAGAAATGATTAAGTCCTAGCTCAGTGCCTGGAGGGAGCCCTGAACATAACCTGAGGTGGAGCCTGAAGGCCATCAGCTAATCATAGTCCTCACAAGGAGACAGTCCCGAAGAGGGATCTGAGAGGCACATCTCTGTCTATTCCTAATCCCAGAGCACAAATAAGGACCATCTGCATCAGCTTCTACAGAGCCTGTTGAGAGCAAATAGGCTACCATAGGACTTCAGCTGCTCACCCAGAGACAAAAGCAGACTCTGACTGGTCCCCAGGAATCGTAAATGAACATGAACTAGAAGACCCTGGAAGATCCTCACAGAGCATTGGTTCAGCACCACTGAGAAGGTAGATGAACTAAGGAAGATCACTGAGTATTCCCAGCTGGAGGAGGAAGGGACTTTTTTTTATTCTAATGTTTATGTGTTTTTGAGAGACAGAGAGACAGAGCATGAGCAAGGGAGGGACAGAAAGAGAGGGAGACACAGAATCTGAAGCAGGCTCCAGGCTCTGAGCTGTCAGCACAGAGCCCGACACGGGGCTCGAACTCAGGAACTGTGAGATGAAGTCGGACGCTTAGCCGACTGAGCCACCCAGACACCCCCAGACTAACTTTCTACCTTGAGTGTAGTTGGGCTTTGTGGATTCAAGGGGATTAGGAACTGGGGGACTATGGTTATAAAACATGCAGGACTCACTCCCATCTACTTGTGTGAGGAATCTTCTCTGTGCCTGTTTCTCAGCAGGGGAGGCCGTAAACATAATGCTTTCTTGAAATACGCAGTTCCCATAACTCTGGGGGAGTCAAGGATGCCAGCACACAACACCAGAACAGTTTCCATCCTTCTTCTCAGGTAAGATCCCCAGGAATAATAACCGCTGGGAAACCTCAGGGCCAAGATGGATGGAATCGGCTGTGTAAACTCCGAGAAGTAACACTTTCCTTGGAAAACACATTATCCTGGGCTCGTAGGACATTCATTAACGTTTTGTCTTTTGATATCTTTCATGTTTAAATAATTTCTCACTAGTTTCCCTGATTACCAGAAAAGTATGATGATCAGAATGCAAGGTCAAAAATAGTACCTTAGTGCCCCTCTGTTGATCTAGAATATTCAACAGTATTGAAGAAGATGAATAGGGGTGCCTGGGTGGCTCAGTCGGTTGGGCGGCCGACTTCAGCTCAGGTCATGATCTCACCGTCTGTGAGTTCAAGCCCCGCGTCGGGCTCTGTGCTGATGGCTCAGAGCCTAGAGCCTGTTTCGGATTCTGTGTCCCCTTCTCTCTCTGCCTTTCTCTTACTCACACCCTGTCTCTATGTCTCTCAAAAAATAAAATAAAAATACTAGAAAAATTTTTTTTAAACAAAAAGAAAAGAAAAATAAAAGAAGAAGATGAATGGCATCACTATGAAATGTAGTCTCTAAAGATGGGGCTGACAGAAAACCAGAGGAAAAAAAAGGGTGTTTCTGATTAAAATAGCTAAAATATTATATTTTATTACCATTTTTATTATGCAATGGTTAGGCAAATTCTCGCCCTTTATTTTTAGATTTATTAGGGAAGAAAAATAGGCATTAAATATTGTGCCTGTTCTATTGACTTTGGGAAATGACCATAAAAAAAATCGCCTAGGTTCCAACAGCATGGGGACTTTCTGAGAGATAAATATTTTTCTATTTCACGCCCACCGGTAGGATTTCATATCCTGTTGATGGACCTTGTTCTTAGAAACAACCTCTACTATGCTTGGGTTGCAGCAAACTCTGCTCCTTCCTCCAATTCCTGTATCTTTCCTCATCCTCTGTCTTTCTGCTTCTCTTCTTGTCTGTTTCCTTCACTGTCATTGGGAGCCTTCCATATACATCACATGGATCATTTGATCCTGATGGAGAACTTGGAATACAGTAACAGTATCCCCATTGTAGAGATGGCGAAATCGAGACTCAGCAAGTCCGGGAGGTCTGGGCTCACATCTCTTCCTGCCACATCACTACCCTTTGTTGTATTTGTCTTTATTTATCTCCTTTTATAAAAGAAGAGTCACTAAGTAAAATTTATAGTGTCACTCTGGCAGTTTATTTAAATATTTTTTTAACTGATATAGAAGATTTATTATTTTTTATAATAGTTTATTTTCAAATTGGTTTACATATAACATCCAGTGTTCATCCCAACACGTGCCCTCTTTAATGCCCATCACCCCCTCTCCCCCCTCCCTCACTCCCCTCACCCTCAGTTTGTTCTTAGTCTTTGAGAGTCTCTTATGTTTTATCTCCCTCCCTGTGTCTTTTTTTCCTTTCCCCTTTTCCCCTCCCCCTGGTTTTTGCCTAGTCTCGCAAAGTCCACCTATGCGTGGAAACATGGTATCTGTCTTCCTCTGACTGACTTATTTCACTTAACATAATACCCTCCAGTTCCATCCATGTTGCTACACATGGCCAGATTTTATTTTTTCTCATTGCCACGTAGTAGTTCATTGTATATATGTAATATATGTACCACAGCTTCTTTATCCACTCGTCAGTTGATGGGCACTTGGTCTCTTTCCATGATTTGGCTATTGTCGAAAGTGCTGCTATGAACATTGGGGTACACGTGCCCCTATGCATCAGCATTCCTGTGTCTCTTGGGTAGATTCCTAGCAGGGCTATTGCTGGGTCATAGGGTAGCTCTATTTTCATTTTTTTGAGGAAACTCCACACTGTTTTCCAGAGTGGCTGCACCAGTTTGCATTCTCACCAACAGTGTAGGAGGGTGCCTGCTTCTCCACATCCCCGCCAGCATCTATAGTTTCCTGATTTATTCATTTTAGCCACACAAACCGGTGTAAGGTGGTATCTCAGTGTGGTTTTGATTTGTGTTTTCCTGATGATGAGTGATTTTGAGCATCGTTTCATGTGTCTATTGGCCATCTGAATGACCTCTTTGGAGAAGTGTCTATTCACATCTTCTGCCCATTTCTTCACTGGATTATTTGTTTTTCGGGTGTGGAGTTTGGTAAGTTCTTTATAGATTTTAGATACAAGTCCTTTATCCGATATGTCATTTGCAATTATCCTTTCCCATTCTGTCGGTTGTCTGTTAGTTTTGTTGATTGTTTCCTTTGCTGTGCAGAAGTTTTTTATCTTGATGAGGTCCCAATAGTTCATTTTTGCTTTAAATTCCCTTGTCTTTGGAGATGTGTCACATAGGAAATTGCTGAGGCTCAGATCAAAGAGGTTTTTTCCTGCTTTCTCCTCTAGGATTTTGACGGTTTCCTGTCTCACATTCAGATCCTTCATCCATTTAGAGTTTATTTTTGTGAGTGGTGTAAAGAAGTGGTCTGGTTTCATTCTTCTGCATGTTGCTGTCCAGTTCTCCCAGCACCATTTGTTAAAGAGGCTGTCTTTTTTCCATTGGATAATCTTTCCTGCTTTGTCAAAGATTAGATGGCCATATGCTTGTGGGTCCATTTCTGGGTTCTCTATTCTATTCCGTTGGTCTATGTGTCTGTTCTTGTGCCAATATCATGCCCTCTTGATGACTACCACTTTGTAGTATAGATTAAAATCTGGGATTGTGATGCCTCCCGCCTTGGTTTTATTTTTCAGAATTACTTTGGCTATTCGGGGTCTTTTATGGTTCCATACAAATTTTAGGATTGTTTGCTTTAGCTTTGAGAAGAATGCTGGTGCAATTTTGATTGGGATTGCATTGAATGTGTAGATTGCTTTGGGTAGTATTGTCACTTTAACGATATTTATTCTTCCGATCCATGAGCATGGGATATTTTTCCATTCCATTGTGTCTTCCTCAATTTCCTTCATAAGTTTTTTATAGTTTTACACGTAAAGGTCTTTTATATCTTTGGTTAGGTTTATTCCTAGGTATTTGATGGGTTTTGGTGCATTTATGAATGGGATTCTCTTCTTTATTTCTCTTTCTATTGCTTCATTGTTGGTGTAAAGGAATGCAACCGATTTCTGTACGTTGATTTTGTATCCTACAACTTTGCCAAATTCATGGATTAGTTCTAGTAGGCTTTTGGTGGATTCTGTTGAGTTTTCCATGTAAAGTATCATGTCGTCTGCAAAAAGTGAAAGTTTGACTTCATCCTTGCCTATCCTGATGCCTTTTATTTTGCTTTCTTGTCTGATTGCTGATGCTAGGACTTCCAACACTATGTTAAATAGCAGTGGTGAGAGTGGACGTCCCTGTCATGTTCCTGATCTCAGGGGGAAGGCTCCCAGTTTTTCCCCATTGAGGATGATATTAGCTGTGGGCTTTTCATAAATGGCTTTTATGATGCCTAAGTCTGTTCCTTCTATCCCGACTTTCTAGAGAGTTTTTATTAAGAAGGGATGCTGTATTTTGTCAAATGCTTTTTCTGCATCAATCGACAGGATCATATGGTTCTTATCTTTTCTTTTGTTAATGTGATTTATCACGTTGGTTGATTTACGAATGTTGAACCATCCCTGCAACCCAGGGATGAAACCTACTTGATCGTGGTGGATAATTCTTTTTATATGCTGTTGGATTCTATTTGCTAATATCTTGTTAAGAATTTTTGCATCCATGTTCATCAAGGATATCGGCCTGTAGTTCTCTTTTTTTGCTGGGTCTCTATCTGGTTTGGGAATCAAAGTGATGCTGGCTTCATAGAATGAGTCCGGGAGCTTTCTTTCCGTCTCAATTTTTTTGGAACAGCTTGAGGAGGATAGGTATTAACTCTGTTTTAAATGTCTGGTAAAATTCCGCAGGGAAGACATCTGGCCCTGGACTTTTATTTGCTGGGAGATTTTTGATAACTGATTCAATTTCTTCACTAGTTATGGGTCTGTTCAAGTTTTCTATTTCTTCCCGTTTGAGTTTTGGTAGCATGTGGCTGTTTAGGAATTTGTCTATTTCTTCCAGGTTGTTCAATTTGACGACATAGAGTTTTTCATAATATTCTCTGATGATTGCTTGTATTTCTGAGGCATTGGTTGTAATCACTCCATTTTCGTTCGTGATTTTATTGATTTGGTTTCTCCCTCTTTTCTTTTTGAGGAGCCTGGCTAGAGATTTATCAATTTTGTTTATTTTTTCAAAGAACCAGCTCTTAGTTTCGTTGACCTGTTCCACTACTTTTTCTGTTTCCATATGATTAATTTGTGCCCTAATCTTTGTTATTTCTCTCTTTCTGCTAGGTTGGGCTGTCTTAGCTGTTCTGCTTCTAGTTCCTTTAGGTGTGCTGTTAGAATATGTGTTAGGAATTTTTCTTCTTTCTTGAGATGGGCCTGGATTGCAATATATTTCCCTCTCAGGACTGCCTTTGCCGCATCCCAAAGCGTTTGGATTGTCGTATTTTCATTTTCATTTGTTTCCATGTATTTTTTAATTTCTTCTCTGATTGCTTGGTTGACCCATTGGTCTTTTAGTAGATTGTTCTTTAGCCTCCATGTTTGTGGGGGCTTCCTAGACTTTTTCCTGTGGTTGATTTCAAGTTTCAAAGCATTGTGGTCTGAAATTGTGCATGGTATGATCTCAATTTTTTTATACTTATTCAGCGCTTCCTTGTGCCCCAAAATGTGGTCTATCTTGGAAAATGTACCATGCACATTTGAGAAGAATGTAAATTTCTTTGCTTCTGGATGAAGGGCCCTGAAGATATCTGTCAGGCCCATCTGTTCCAACGTGTCGTTCAGGTCCATTGTTTCCATGCTGATTCTCTGTTTAGTGGATCTATCCAGCATTGTGAGTGGAGTATTAAGGTCTCCTGCAACTAGCACATTTTTATCAATGAGATAGCTTACGTTTGTAATTAGTTGCTTGACAAATTTGGGTGCCCCAGAATTCGGCGCATAGATATTTATAATTGTTAGTTCTTCCTGCTGGATAGTCCCTGTGATTATTATATAATGCCCTTTTTCATCTCTTATTACATCTTTTACTTTAAAGTCCAGTTTGTCCGATATAAGTGTGGCTACTTCAGCTTTCTTCTGAGTTCCTGTAGCATGGTAGATAGTTCTCCATCCCCTCACTTTCAGTCTGAAGGTGTCCTCAGGTTTAAAATGGGTCTCTTGAAGACAGCAGATAGATGGGTCTTGTTTTCTAATCCATTCTGTTACCCTGTGTCTTTTAATTGGAGCATTTAGTCCATTTACATTCAGTGTTAATATTGAAAAATGTGGGTTTAGAGTCAAGGTGTTGTCTGTAGGTTGCATGTTTGTAAGGATGTCTCTGGTGCTCTGTGTTCCTTGCAACCTTTCCTTCATAGAGTCCCCCTCAGGATCTCTTGTAAGATTGGTTTATTTGTGATGTATTCCTTCAGTTTTTGTTTGTTTGGGAAGACCTTTATCTCTCCATCCATTTTGAATGACAGGCTGGCTGGGTAAAGGATTCTTGGCTGCATGTCCTTCCTGTTCATCACATTGAAGATTTCCTGCCATTCCTTTCTGGCTTGCCAAGTTTCTGTGGATAAGTCCGCTACTACCCTAATGTGTCTGCCTTTGTAAGTCAAGGCCCATTTATCCCTAGCTGCTTTCAAGGTTCTCTCTTTATGTTTGTATTTTCCCAGCTTCACTATGATGTGTCTTGCTGAGGGCCTATTCGGGTTACGTCTGAGGGGAGTCCTCTGTGCCTCTTGGACTTCAATACCCATTTCCTTCTTCATGTTGGGGAAGTTCTCATCGATGATTTGTTCAAGTACCCCTTCGACTCCTTTCTCTCTCTCTTCTTCCTCTGGAATTCCTATAATATGGATGTTATTCTGTTTAATTGCATCACTCAGCTCTCAAATTCTCCTTTCCTGTTCCTGAATCAGTTTCTCTCTCTTTTTCTCTGCTTCCTCCTTTTCTGTAATTTTATCTTCTAATTCCCCTATTCTCTCTTCTGCCTCTTCAATCCACCCTGTGGCTGCCTCCAATTTGTTTTCCCACTCATTTAAAGCATTTTTTAATTCCTGTAGATCGTTTTTTAGGACCTTTATCTCTGCCTCTAGGGTCCCCCTTATTTCTTCTACACTTTTTTCAAGTCCTGCAAGTATTTTTATGTTTATCATTCTGTATTCTTGTTCTGTTCAGTTGCTTATGTCTGCTTTCATCATTTCTTGTGCTGTCACTATTTCCTGTACAGTCTTTTGAGGGGAGTTCTTCCATTTGGTCATTTTGGCAATGTGTGTATTGGTTTATTTCCTATTTCTCCCTGGAAAGGAAAAGGGTCAGACTGACAAACAGGAAACACAAACTCACAACCTTACTGACCAATAATACAGACAAACAAATCACAACATAAAAAAGATTAACAAATGACACTCTGGAGGCATGCAACCTGACGTACCAGCTACACGATAATGATGGGATGTGCACTCTGCTGATGGCAGAGCATACATAGAGTAGTGACAGGTGTGGGCAGAAGAAGAAATTGAACTTTGACCAGGTAGAGAGATTAGAAGACTTGATCCAGCAAGAGATAAATCAGAATAAGGGAGGATGCGAGGAAAGAGAAATGAAGTTAGATTTTGCCCAGATGCACTATGTGGTCTGACTGTTCATAGAGAGAGATAGGAAATTAAAGAGGGAAGTATAGAACATGCATTGAGAGAGTGGGTTAAATGTCTGTTTAAGCAAGCCAAAACCCCCAGGTGACAGGTTTAGAGGTGGGGGGAGATAGGAAGGAGAAGAGGAAGAATATATCTAAAACCGAAGAATTGACCTAGAATTAATCCAGGCAATGCTGCAATATTTATGTCTCCACGGCTACCACTCCTGCAGATGGGAGTCTCCCATATGAGGAGGGGCGTGGCCTGGTGTAGGCGGGTTCCACCTCCTCCACTGGGGGGTGGAGTCCTAGGGTTTGGCTTTGTAGGAATGTGGAGACCACAATGTCGCCCTCCCAGCCCCGACAGTCTCAGATCACTACTCACAGGCCCACAGTCTCAGATCACTCCTCAGTTTCCGTCCTCAACTCTATCCAGGTTACCAGCACGGTTCAATTCTCTGGGCGATCGTGCCCCCAAGGTCATCTGAGTTCCTTTAATTCGCTCTGACCGCCACGCCTTATGTAAATTGAGTCCCTGACTCAGCACCGGTGCGACCACAACGGCATCCCCCTAGCCTCTCTTCACAGACCTGGAGTCTCCAAACCCTCCTCTGTGTCCATCCTCAACTTGGTCAGGGTGCAGGGGCAGCATGACCCACTGGGTGGTCTCTTGACCCTGCACGCTCAGCCTTCCCCACCCAAATTATATCTCTGACTCAGCACCAATCCAGCGATGGCGTGCGCCTCTCCATGTCAGGGGCTGGGACAGCATCGCTGGCTCCGGAGTGAAAAAAGCTCCACCAGCTCCGCCGTGAGCAACGACCCTCTCTCCAAAAATCCTTGTAGATAGGGACTGGATGATAAGCTCCCTGTCCGCCCGGGTTCGAGGTACTTTCCCCCCTGCTCTTTCTTTTCCCCTTGTCTTTCGGAGGAAGGGGCCCAGGGCCCCGGGCCCACTCCCCACAGTCCACACCTCCGCGGCTCTTTCTTTCTCCCAGATTGCACTCACTCAGTCTCCCCAGATTCTCTGGATTTCGCATTCTCTTTCCTGTAGCCTCCAACTCCTCTTCCTGCAGATCCCTGCGATTGAGAGTTTCTCGGTCTCAGTCCCTCTCAGATTAAGAGTCGCCAGAGACCAGCAGTGAGTATTCCTACTTTTACGCCATGTTGCTCCCTCATCCTGATATTGAACATTTATAATGTGACTGGTGAGTAGTGAATGAATCAAACTTAAAGGAAGAAGAAGAAGAGCAGAGGATGACTTGGTCTAAAATGAAAGAAGTACTCAAGGAAATTAAAAGCTGGCACACGCACATTGCTAAGTGAAAGAACCTGATCTGGGGAGGCTACATGGTGTATGATCCCAACTCTCTGGGATTCTGGAAAAATGAAAATCTGTAGAGAGAGTAAAACAGATCAGTGGTTTGCCAGGAGGGCTTGCGGTGGGAGGATGAAGAGATGGAATGTGGGATTTTAGGGCAGTGAAACTATTCTGTGTGATACTGTAATGGTGAATGCATGGCGTTAGGCATTTGGCAAAACCCGTAGAACCGTGGGACACAAAGAATGAACTCTAGTGCAAACTCCAGACTTCAGTTAATGATAATGTACCAGCACCGGTTCATCAGTTGTAAACATCGTGCCTCAACCAATGCAAGATGTTAACAATAGGGGAGTCTGTAGAACCCGGGGAGAGAGCGAGAATATGGGAACTCTGTACTTTCTGCCCAATTTTTTGTAAACTTATTTTCCCTAGAAAATAAAGTCTATTATTATTATTATTATTATTATTATTATTATTATTATTTAAGTAGGACTTCCTTAAAAAATAGCTGGTCCAGGAGTAAGCCTGGCTAATGTCCGGATGTCAAAATATACCCTCATTTTAGGATGTATTTTAAAGTTGCTCAATAGGCTGCCTGCTAAATGTCTGAGTCCCAAAGAATAATGCCAAGTGGCTCTAAATCATGAACAAAGAACAAAGAGAAACGATTCTAATACAAATTTCCATTTTTCTCTATTCACTGCAGACAGCATGCTCATGCCTTTAAGTCATGGGCAGATGGCTCAGTGACAGGCGGTGGGTATTCATACGTGCAGGACTGAATCTCATTACACTCTAACAAGAAGATCATAATGGAGACAATCAAAACCACGTCTGGCTAATCATATGCAAGAGGCACTGATTTTTTTTTTTTTTAACTCAGGGCAGGGACATTTTCATGCAATCTGAGGGATCTGATGATGAATGTTACTTTCATTATCTTTTATTTCCTTTGTCCTTTAAAGATCTCAGAGAACCAATGCAATTTAAAAATTAATTTCCAATTACATTACCGTTATTTTTATTATTGTGTTTTCCCTCCATATTACATAAAGGAAACCATCTCTTTTTCTTGTTTATTATTATTATTATTATCTTGCCAGAAGTCCTTTAAAATTTCTGTTGTAAAGCACATTCTATGCCTTAAAATATGTGCAATCAATAAAGAAAAGAGTCTCGGCATAACCCACCAGTATCACCATCAACAAACTCACCGAATTTCAATACATAGCAAATTACACAGGCCGCTATTTCAGTTTATAATGTAAATGACATAGCGTGGACTGGACTTATTTTAAAATTCATTGAAAATATAGTAATCTCATATATTTTGTGGACTTCATTTAATTAAGCGTATGCATCCATGCAAGACCATTTGGAGAGTAGAAGTAGTGAAATCTTTGTTTTTTCAAAATTATTAATAACTTTAAAAATCCATGTCTATTTTAAAATGATAGCTCTGTAGTGTAAGCATCCTGGGACAGGTGCGATTTCAAGAAACTCTTTCATCCATAAAAGGGAACAAGCTTAGTAAACCTGATAATGTTAACACACCAGGTGCTGTGAATATATATGAAAGAAATTGAGTTAATAAACCACAAGAGAGGCAAAGGGATGAGGCATGCTTCTTAGGTAATGGAGGGTTCCAGAAAGATGTCAGGGGCTGGGGGTGTAAGCGAGGCTGGGTGGACACTGAGATCAGAAGATTCTGTTGAGTATCCATTATGCACAACGTGTTGAGGTAGGGTGGGGATGAGACAGGGGTTCGTTTATGCAAGAAGACAGACAATTCAGCAAAATCTCTTGAGAGCGACTCACAGAAATGCCAGGTAAAGTGATAGAGGCATTATTTTCAATGCATAGTTGGGGTGTCAAGGAAGAAGGGAGCAAAGTGAACAGAGGTACAGCTTTCCTGGAGGTATGTCAGGGAGGGACAGTGCCCAAAGTTGGGGACTGGGCTGTCATTTCTTTATGAAGCCAAAAACTGAGGGCTTCAGCCTGCATGAAGTGGGTCACAATTAAGAAAGCATCTGTATCCAGAGCGCCTGGGTGGCTCGGTCATTTGAGCATCCAACCTTTGATTTTGGCTCAGGTCATGATTTTGTTGTTCGTGGGATTGAGCCCCGCATCGCTCCTCACTGACTGTGTGGAGCCTGCGTGGGAATCTCTCTTCCTCTCTCTCTCCTCCTGTCTCCTCTCTCAAAATAAATAAATAAACATTACAAAAAATTTTTTAGAAAAGAAAAACAAGAAAGTATCTGTACCCTCAAGGAAAATAATCCAGCTACTGATTCATTCATCCACATGAAAAGACAGGGAATAACCACGTTTACCCTTTGCCGGCTTCGGGAAAAGATGCTTCTAAATCCTAGGTCTGACCATGAAGGTGGTTTGGAGTAGGAAGATACAAATATCTGCTCCAGGAACACAGAATGCCAGGAATTTACATAAGGCAGTTTTCCTAGGTCTATGTAAATACTCCCAGGCATTTGGCAAAAGAAAAGGCAAAACTGCCTCCAATCTATGCCATGAGGATTCCCACATAGAGCTCTTTTAATTTAGGCCCCCAAATCAAAATTCTAAAACATGCAGGAGACCAAGCCTCCATGAGCAAGAGACAGCATATGCAAAAACGTAGGAATAGAAACTTGAGAATTTTCAGGAAAATAATCATGCAGTAGAAGCTATGAAATAGATTGAAAATGCTCAAAAGTATTTATAAAAGATGCTGAGACCATCAGAAAATGACACCATAACAAAAGAGTAGATCAATAAAAATAATAATAAATGTTCCAGAAGTTAAATAAAAGCAGAGTCACTTAAGTTAAAATCTTAAGGGATGAATAAAATTGTAGATTAGATGCAGCTGAAGAAAGAATTGGTAAGAAGGAAAATTAATCTAGACAGAGGTTCTCAACCTTGGCAGTATATTCGAATCTCCTGAAAAATTTCAAAACCCCAACATCCACACAACACTGCACACCAGTGCACCAGTGCACCAGTGCATTCAGTGCAAGATCACTGAAGAAAAGATTTAGGCAGTACTGTGTTTAATGTCCTATAAATGAGAACAGTGTGTAGCTGTTCTAACAAGAGCAGCCTTAGAAATAGCATACAAGAAATTGGTTAATGGAAATAGCACAATCCAGAGGGAAACACCCCCCACCATACCTGAGGCTTATTGTAGTTCTATATTTTTTGTGTGCCTTTTCTATGCCAGACACCAGATAAAAGGATAAATGAGACAAAAAAATTAAGAATTTTTATTGCATCATTAAGCACAGTTGCACCACAAAATCCAAACCTATCAATTTGTTGTTTTTACTAGGAAATTAGACGGGAGCTGAAATTTTGCTGTAACATGGAGAATTGCATGTCATAGGGGAAAATTCAGAAACCTCAATCCATTGGGGTACACTTGTAAAACTAGTTTTTTTGTGTGTGTTTTCCCCACCACTTGCCCCCAGCTGTGTTGTACTGAACCACTTCAGGCTTTGGTCCGCCTCATTCTTTGCTCCCACCCTGGGAGTCACACCAGCAACTGAGCTGCTCCCTCAACTGTGGCCAGCTTTCCGGAGTCTTTGCTAGTTATCTTTTTGGACTCCCCTTGCCTATTTGAAATTAGCCCCTCTCCTATGGGGAAAGAAAGGAGTAGTCTCTCCATGAACAGTGAACTCAACCCTTTGACCCAGTCACTCCCCAAGTACCTGGTGATGGCAGTTAAATGTGGGGCAGAGTCGTTTGTAGCAGGGTCTGAAGAGAAGCTTTCAGGACATCTGTGGGAAGGTGGGTGAGCCCCAGTGGTGATGACTCCGTAATTACAGAATGTGCTATTGTAGGTGTGAATGTGCTATTGTGTGCCTGAGCCTGGGGTCAGTGGAAATATCTTACTTCACAAGGTGCATGGGAATAATATGAATGGCACTTTGGAAGCCCAACCTTAAAAATAAATTAAAAATGAACACAGCCTTAAAAATAAACTTACAATGAAAAATATTAATAAACTTTTCCCCTTTGCCACACCCCTTTCACACAATTAATAATTCCTCGCATCTATTTTTTAAAACAAGCATTTTGCTTGATATACTTTTTCAACAAACCTTTAAAATTCCTGAAGTAATGAGAAATCCCAATGTTTCAGAACAATTTTTTAGAATGAATTTCATCATAAAGTTTAAAATGTTGTCCGTATTAAAGCAGTCAGACAGTGATATTAATATCTTCCTATTCACTAGTTTGCTATAGTTTGTATTGATTAAATAATTCTCATTATAGATGATGTGACAAATAGTAGATATAATAGCTACTCTAGCCATTTTCTGCATTGTACTGTCACCTACTGGCTCATATTATTATGGTATATTAGAGTAGTCTATTTGCCATTACCAGTACGGTCATTAAAAAAAAAAATCAGAACAAAGACAATCCAGACATTAACACATGCCCACTAATATACCCCAGTGTTCAACTATCTTGACAAAAGACTCATGAAGTTATTTTTTAAAGTTCAATAAAAGAGAAAAATCCCAATAATTTTATTGACCTTTTTGGGTTATTGAATAAAACCAAACAGTATTATATATTTTAAATATTTTTATGAAAACATTTTATAATGAGAGAGAGAATTCCTAGAAATCATTTCTTTAGATTTGTCATTCTACATAAAAGAGAACCTATGCCCAGAAAGAAACACATGCTATAAGCATGTGCTGAAGACCTCATAGCAAGTTGATAAATTCAGAGGAAAACCCCAGGAATTGTGATTCCTGACTGGAGATTTTTCTGCAATTTGGCTTGACTAGCTGAGAAAACTGTCTCACTCCTTTATTGGAAAAGGCATCAGGAAGTCATGGAAATAATTATGTGAGAAGTGAGAGAAACTCAATCATCATCTTATGAAATAAAATTAAAGGTCCCATGAAACGAGCCTACGTGGACAAAGAGGTTTGCTGTGTGGAGAGCAAATGGAGTCTTAGAAGGACATGAACTCAAGGTGTTATGTCATCAACTCAAAGGGAAGCTAATTAGTGTCACAAACCAGTATTTTCATTAGGACGAAAGATATATATTATTGTTGTTGTATTTTTAGCTGTGTGAAAGAGAAATACTCCGTAAGCCTTAGGAACTATACAGGAAAAACAGAGCTAGGTTGAATTATCTTTGATTATAAAACCTGATCCTACATTGAAAAAAAAAATGACCAAGAACAGATTTTCCTTTTATCTTTTTTTCCAATTTTATGTTCACTGTCATCACAATTTCTCAATATAAAAATGTGCTACAGTTTCTTGGGATTTTTTAAAAATTATTTTTTGGTGTTAAATCATGTGTGAAATTGACAATTCCAAGTCGTAGTCAAAGAATTTCTAGTCCTTTTGCTAGAAAAATTGAGAAAATACTACTGAAGTTATTACTTTTCTTTAACCAGTTGGGAAAAATCCCAAATTGAAAGACATAATAGTTTTTAAAAGCGATCAAATGTACAATCAAGCAGGAATTATCTTATTTTTAAAAATCCCAAGTGCGCTTTAAAAAGATGAAGGCTTTTTGCTGCTTGGCTATGATAACTAAATGGGAAGCAAACAGACAAACTAATACAAAGTACTTTAACTGGGGTCCCATCATAAAATGAAATGTTAAAAATAAGACACTTATGAAGAAAGTAAGCACCTAAATATGAGAGGAGAAGAAAACTTCTCTTGGAATAGAGATCATTAGCAGCACCTGGAAACTGGTACTAGGTAATGATCAGGCCTAAAGGAAACGTTCTGAGTCAGAAACGCCCAGAAACGTGGGTTTAAACCTGCTCTTCGGATGATTCGTTGGTACACCCGAGCTTGAGAATCAACAGTCTAATTCTACGAAAGACCCTGTTCTTTTTTGTCTTCACATAGTTTCCCCCTAAAGAGCAAAAACCTCAGTGTTAACGCCTGTTGTGACAGCTACCGATTCATTACCTCTCAGAAGAAATCACATTTTTTGTTCAAATTGCGACACGGTTTTTGTATCTCTGATTGGACCTCAAATGATTCATTTAGCTTGTCTATCAGATCTTTCTAGAATATAGGATCAACTCATGGGTAGTATCAAGCTGCAATTCACGATGACCCTAAATGCATCTAAATCCCATCATTATTTGGATGGACAAATAATTTAATTATTTCTGATGTTTATTTATTTATTTTTAAATTTTTTTAATGTTTATTTATTTTTGAGAGAGAGAGAGAGACAGAGACAGACAGACAGAGCATGAACAGGGGAAGGGCACATACAGAGAGGGAGACACAGAATCTGAGACAGGCTCCAGGCTCTGAGCCGTCAGCACAGAGCCTGACGCGGGGCTCGAACTTGGGAACAGTGAGATCGTGACCTGAGCTGAAGTCGGACGCTCAACCGACTGAGCCACCCAGGCGCCCCTAATGTTTATTTATTTTTGAGAGAGAGAGAGAGTGAGCAGGGGAGGGGTAGAAAGAGAGGGAGACAGAGAATCCCAGGGAGGCTCCTCACTGTCAGAGCAAAGCCCGACGTGGGGCTCCATCCCATGAACCTGAACCGTGAGATCATGATCTGAGCTGAAGTCAGATGCTCAACCGACTGAGCCCCTCAGGTGTCCCAAATAATTTAATTTTTATTAAGAAAAACTCTCAAAAGGCTGTGCATATTGAGTAACTTTTAATAGCGTCATAATGATCCATGCTGAACCTCCACTTGCATTTAGTAGTAACAATAATGCCTTACAGATTTTGAATGCTAATCGCTTTCAAAACATTTTTCCTTTTATTGAATGATTTTGAATACAGTTCCTATGGTAGAATATACCTAAAGCAGCACCCATAACAGATGCAATGACAACTCGAGGCGTCTCCTGTGTGGCCATATTGTGCCACACACAGCACCAATGGTGATGGGCGCTCATGGACGTCCACTCTGTTCAAGCTCCTCTGAAGAGAAGTCCTCATTGTATACAGTGACCCTGAGCCCCGGCTGAGCCGTTCCAGTGTTTATGATGTGTTTCAGGAAAAACCAGAGAAAGGTGATACTGGCGGTCCCCTGGGCCCTGTTGACAGACTCCTTTATCCTCACAGATACTAACATCGAGTAAAAAAAAAATAAAAAGGCACGACTGGCCAAGTTGGAGAATGCTTGGGAGATCTCACATACGTCCTTATGATTGCTTCACGTTAGTGGGATTTTAGGATTCCAAATTTCTACACTAGAGCACCAACAAAATTTCTAAAGTTTTCTTTCAGCTAAAGAGAAATCATGTCCCCCTTGGCATGTTCCCTAGCCTCTGCTAATTTCATAACATCCTTCCATTCTCACGATGTAATAATCAGCCCTTGAATCAGGGGTGAAGACACAAGGTTGGGCATCAGGAGAGCCAGATTCATGGCTGGTATTGGGACACATAACATTAAGATGGCACCCCCTTCCTTCCCTCCTTCCTTCCTTCCTTCCTTCCTTCCTTCCTTCCTTCCTTCCTTCCTTCCTTCTTCCTTCCTTCCTTCCTTCCTTCCTTCCTTCCTTCCTTCCTTCCTTCCTTTTTCTTTCTTTTAATGGAAAGATTGTATTTTCCTCAACAGCACTTACTACCATGTAAGCTACTATATGCCTTATTATAAATTTTCCATTATATGTCTCTTTACCCACCTCCCTAAGTTGTCAGGTAAAATATAGTCCTCCAGGTAAATTAGAATTACAGACAATTAGTGAATAACATTTTAGCACAAGTGTGTCCAATGCAATATTTGGAACACACTTATACTAAAAAAAAAGTTTAGTATAAGTACCTTCCAGGCAATATTTGACATATGCTTGCACTGAACCACAAATATTTTTTGTATGACCCAAATATTATATGAGACATGGTTATGCTAAAAATTATTCATTGATTATCTGAAATTTAAATGTAACTGGGCCTTGACGTTGCCCTCCCCCCACTCTTCGACCTCCACTCCTCTAGGGGTTAGGGTGGAAGTTTCAGGAGAACATTAGCATTGTTGTTGTTACTGCTTTGTGTTTCTTCTTTATTTGTACATCCTAGAGAAGTGCATGGCACTTGATAGATATTTGGAAAGGAGAGACTTAGGTTTCCCGGTGACCTTGCTTCCTCAGAAAATAGTCTCACAAAACTAGAGAAAGGAGCAGTTTCAGTGATAATGTCACCCCCAAAAGACCACCCAATGCCTGTGGGGCATGCCGGTACTCTGTCCACATAATTATGGGAATATATATTCCAGTATTTCAAAACAGGTATTGGAGTATACCTAAATATTTAGGAAGGGGATGAACTATCGGAAGCAAGGACAAGAGTCACTAGGAAGAAGACGATGGCACCAAAATGTGTACAAACCATTCAAAATCCAGAACACCGGAGCGTTCTAAATGGCTACAACTGGCAATCGAATGACTCAGCAGAACACGTCCAGGGTTCCCCTTCTTCACAAGTAAGATGGCACTCGCTCCTTATCTGCCGTGGGCTGGAAGGTATCGGGGTCTCTGCTACACTTCTCGCCTCAGCTTTCAACACTGCCTCTTCTATTTTCTGCTTCAGCAAAATCAAGCATGCGATAGTTCAGCGCGCATTCCTGTGACTGTTGGATCACAGGGCTCTACTCCCCGGGGCCATTCCTAAGGGGCTCCTACTCTCGCCGCTGTCATCTTGCTCCCCATGCAGGGAGTGAGTGAAGGGAGTTAGATGCTACACCTCCAGTCCACGCCATTGCTAAAGGCTGGGCGAACTTGGACAAAGACTCTGAATCTCCTTGTGTCTCACTCTCCCCATCTGACAAAAGGGGACAAGGAGTGTGCTCATGCCATGAGGCTTCTGTGAAGGTTCCAGGTGATCGTACACAGAGAACACAGCATGGTGCCTGGTAAGATCTAGACAAAAGCATAATTATTTAATTATGGTTAATATTAATCTGATGCTATGACTATATGCAACCACTCATTCGGAGAGACTGAGTTTCTGGACAACCCTGTGATCTGGCACAAATATAGCCTTAAAGCAGCAGCCTTCCCTATTAAGATGATCTGTTAGGTGAGGTTGGGAGGGCCTGGGAAGGAGGCAGGGATGGCGTGATGAATGGGCTCAGATCGCCCTCTGGTGTCCGCAAGGGGGAAGTGCTGAGGGAAGGAACCATTGTTCTTACCCACTTGCCAACACCCACTCAAGCTCCACCCTAGGCCATGTCTCTGGAGGGCCCTGGGCTATGTGAAAATAATATCAGAATATGGACGTAGAACACTCCCTGTGCTAGGTAAGCCTTCGGGCTTCTCCTCCCCAACTCCCCAGTGCTGATATCTACTCACTGGGTTAAGACTGAGTGAAGAGTTTTCTTCTTATGTGTGACCTTGGCTTCCCAAGCTGAGTTAGGTAAACTCCATGTTCCCAAAGACACAGGGGTGCAGCTACTGAAGCTCCTACATATTTACAGAGCCCTCCCCTCCTGTAAGGTCTTACCCAAAATCCTGAAGACAAAGCATGTTCCCCTAGGACTGAGTTGAAGAGGGAGACACCCACATGTAGATACCGACAGCTGGATTGCTCAGTTTGCAACAGGTAAGAGGGCTGGTGAGCTCAGAGAAGGCATTGGGGTGCCCAAAGCACAGGAAGGGGGAGCAGCAATGGGTCAGTGAAGTCTTCTCTGACGACAGAGATTTTGAGGGGGTATCTGTAAAATGAGGAGGGATTGGTTACAAAAGAAAGAGTTTACAATATAAGTGGATTTAAAGATAAAAGGGTGATCCAGCAAACCCAAGAAGACATGGGTAGATTTGCTGGAGATTTTGAAGCATTTGAGGTGACACCAATAAAGTCAGTTGGTTTAACAAATGCCCAGAGTCCAAGATGATGAGTTAGTTGTATGTCTAGATTCTTAGCCTATGAGCATTCTATCATACCAGGCTTTACTTAAAGTAGACTGTAATTGCCTCTCTTTTGAGAAACTTCTTCCTTCCTTCCTTCCTTCCTTCCTTCCTTCCTTCCTTCCTTCCTTCCTTCCTTCCTTCCTTCCTTCCTTCCTTCCTTCCTTCCAGAACTATCCATGTGGATACTTAGGGGGAGAACATTCCAGAAGGAGGGAAAAACAAAGACAAGTTCTCAAAGGTAGGAATACTCCTGACTCGCTGGTACGGCTGGAACAGGGCTCTTCGATCAGATACAGAAAGTCTTATTTGGGGTCTCCTAACTCCCACACTATTGTTTCCATGGCACTTATCAACTCAGTGCAAGGATACAAGACAAATTACTCAGGAGCAAGGAGTAATTCCTGTGGTTGTTGTCAGGTCGTAACAATAACAAGAGAGCATTTGGGAGGGGAGGATATTTATTCGTTTGTTTGCTTGTTTTTAATAAGGTCATTTATTTCTCTGGATCTCTGTGACTGGATACTAGATCATTGCCGTAGAACATTCTGGCGCTGAATGTGATGCCTGTGGGAGCTCAGAGTGTGGGTGGCTTCATGGGCAGGAAGCAGGGGAGAGCCATATTCTATTGGAAAAACAGTCAAATCCCACAGAAACATTTTCAGATGTCAGGTACTCAGGGAAGAGACTCTGCCGTCTTCAGCCCTGGATGTCCGGAGCCCAGCATCATGTCTGGCACAAAAGAGGCTCAGGAAACCAGAATCGAGTGTGGTTGAAGCAAATGAGAGCATTTTGTGAATCCAAGATGAGACAGATAATTCAGATGAATGTTCCCAGTTAGCATGTCTAGGCAGGGGTGTTGAAAAGGAGCTTGTTTGTGCCGTGTACCCTGCCTCTTTACAAAAGCTTTCAAATACGCTACACACTCAGCCATTTTAAGCAGCGCAGCTGGCACTGGGGCCTGGAATTCTTGCCCTGCCCACACCTTGCCCACAGCCCACAACTTCAATGGGCTCAACTCCCAAATTGTTCCAATCCCTACTGGTAACCACCAGCAGATGCCCCCACGAAGAGAGGACTGACTTGGCTTGGGGGGTCAACTCCGTTGGTTTCAGAGGTTTCCATTGCCCCTCTCTCTCCCCTCCCCCAGGAAACCTGATCACCCAGCTACATATTGGAGAAAACAAGCGGAGAAAACCAACTGCTTATAGATCTCCGGGCTCTGGTCTGAGCTACCGCGGAAAAACTTGCAGCAACCAAATGAGTTACAGACACGCAGAAAAGGGGACTTTTTGCAAGTGTGGTTATATAAATGCCAGGTCTGGTTCACGCGCTCACTTCTGGAATGACTGATAAATGTCACCACACGGGAGGTGTTAGGGGTTTCTCATTACAGAGTCATTAGGCTTCATATAATTTTTTTCCCCATTAAGTTGTTCATTCTGGACATTGGCATTCTATTGGTGTTCCCGCCAGCAGGTGGAGTCATGGAAAGCGAGGGTCTCCATCACGCCTGTCAGGTCAGGCTCTGCTTCTGCCGTTCACTGTTCCTTTTAACTAAGAGCAGGTCATTGAACCTCCTTTTTTTTTTTTAAGGTTATATATTTATTTTTGTGAGAGAGAGAAACCAAGCATGAGCGGGGGAGAGGCACAGAGAGAGGGTGACAGAAAGAATCCAAGCAGGCTCCGTGCTGTCAATACGGAGCCCTATGCGGGCTTGAACTCAGGAACTGTGAGATGAAGTTCATGGAACCTCTTAATACCCGCTTTCCTTGTCTGGAAAATGGACATCTGTCGGAGTCCAGCTTTGGCCGAGTCCAGGGTCCCCGAAGGATGGACGGTTAGGCAAAGGGAACGAGAGAGGCACGAGATGTGGTCTGATCACCGAGCAGGCATCTCTGGCTAGTCTGGCATCTCCCTCTGCCCTGCTGGTCTCAGTGTCTTTATTTAAAAGTAGCAAGCGACATTACAGCAATGAGTGACATCCCACCAGTAAGCATAGTTTGAACAACGGTGTGTTTTTATCAGCAAAGCAGCAATTTCCTCAATCTTGCAAGTTGTTTTCAAGTTAATTAGCATATAAATTTAAGGCAGGGGGAGAGAACAGGGAGTTACCTAGGCCTATGTTGATTATCTATAAACAGGCCAGGAGTCATTCTGCCTATTCTGCCAGCTACAGTGGGGGAGGTGCCACCCATCCGGCAAGGACAATGCTTGTCTTTTGCTTGTGAATGAGTGAATCTACATAATAGGAACCCAACGATTACACAGATTACACAAATCACACCAATATCCAGCCACCTCATAACTGCTATCAATTTGTGAAACCCATCCCCAAGATGCAACTTTAAGATTACTTCTGCCAAGGCTACTCTCATTCAGATGAAATTCATCAAAGCGTCGTGCTCCAGGTCCTTCCCTTATATCTAAATGCCATAAAACAAAAGAGCATTACACTCCTTGGGACCAAGGAGAGTAGCTCAAGAATTCCAAGCCTGAAAAATTATTTAGAAGGAGGTAAGACTAGGCCCTCCCTTTGGCCAGCGGGAGCTTTGCCTCAACCACCTTTTCCACACAGGGAGGGGTCTCAACCTGTGAACCCAAAATGGCTCCCAACAGACATCGAAACCTCCCTCCCAAGGTGACGTTAAGGATATATATGGCCATAGGAACATGTTTTAAAAGTAACTTAAAATAAATGTTTTTAAACTTACGAGATGATATATACTTGTCAAACATTTGTCTGGCCTTACTGCCCTGTTTCTTTTCAGTTTTTCTTGATTTGAGACTCTTGGTCACTACTTAGAGACCAGATGCTCTGCTAAACAAATAAACCAATGAAAACAACACAAAGAGACGAAGAGCCCCAAACACCAGTTTTGAAGGAAACAAATAATAATTTTGTGGTCCTGCGTTTTTTTCAATCACACCCACCCTGTTTCCCAAGTTGGAGAAAACACTTCCCACTATATGAATGACAAGTATTAAAATACGGCTCGAAATAAATCTCTCAGATTGTATGTTAAAAAGTTCTAGCAGGCAACTGTGTCTGATTTTGCATCTCCCAAGAAGTTTTAAAATCTTCTCTGTGCACAGTTAATATACCAAGAGGCAGCGCAGAGAAAAGGGCGGGCGTTGTCACTTACGCGCTGTGTGATTTCGGGTAATTTCCCGAAACCCTGTCAACTCCAGTTTTGTCATGTGGAAAATGGAGATAAATCATTATTGCGTGTGCCCGGAATTATATGAGATAGAGATGTTTATCAGATATGGACTGCATCATGAAACCCAGAGAGTTCGTTTCAGTTACTCTTTTTTCTTTTAATTTTAAAAAATATACAACTTGGTGGCCTGGGTAGCTTAGCCAGTTAAGCGTCGTCAGACTTCAGCTCAGGTCATAATCTCGCAGTTAGTGAGTTTGAGCCCTGCATTGGGCTCTGTGCTGACAGCTCAGAGCCTGGAGCCTGCTTTGGATTCTGTGTCTCCCTCTCTCTCTGCCCCTGCTCATGCTCTCTCTCTCTCAAAAATAAATAAAGATTAAGAAAATTAAAAAAAAAAAAGTATGACTTTTATGTTGTATTCAGAAGCCGCAGTGCAAGTGATGGCATTAAGGGTAAAACTAAGGTTTTCTCAGCCATTTCCCTTCTTACTCCTACCCTCTTCTTAGATGGAAATAAAAGTAGAATCCAGTTTTGAGATCAAGGCACCACGTTTGGTCAAAGTGCAACGTTAGAGTTTTTCCCTTATTTTTCTCTGTGAGCTCCCTGGGTTTGTGACAAGGAGAGGTGTGTTGTTTCTGCCAGACACCACCGTTTGGCTCCGGAGTCAGGATACCCTGACAGTCGCCCCCTCCGCTACCAGGACTTGGGACAAACCACCGCTCTTGGCCCTGGCTTACACTCCCCCACGCTGTCTGGCCCAAACATCCCGGGCAAAGGCATAAGCAGATTTCTAAAGAATGAAAAATATTGTTTTTAGTAAGTGACTCCTGCAAGAGAGGCTGGAAAGAGAATAGAACGAGGAGTAGAGCTGGGCTGCCTTCCCACCTGCAGAGAGACTTGACAGATTCGTCTGTTCTACAAAATACATACACAACGAACAGCACTCAGGTTCAGGTCTGTAGTGAACTCCTTATATCTGCCTTTGTCCAGAAAGAACACGTGCCAAGAAGGAGGCTGCTGGGAATAGAGACTGCTCAACATGCCACAACTACTACTTTTGCTATTATCTGGAAGCTTCCAGGATCTTGCTTGTGGCTGAACTGTAAGGTGTGTCTTCCTAATGCGAGACGACTCCCTTCCCTTCATGCATGGATTCCTGGCTAGTGGAGCCTGCGTGGCCCCGTGTTTCCTTTGTTTTTCTTCCCTCTAGTGGTTGAAATCAGGTACTACACACTCATCCTTCCCGACGTTAAGGGCACCTGAAAATCGCAAACCTCAGAAAGCTAGATGTCACCTTCCGTGTCATTTGGTTACATTGCCTCATTTTAAGATGTCAGAAAATTGAATGCCTTGTTTGGGAGACAGGTGTATCCGGAGAGAACAAAGAATTCGAGTCTTACTTTTAACGTTTATTTATTTTTGAGAGACAGAAAGACAGAGCATGAGCAGGGGAAGGGCAGAGAGAGAGGGAGACACAGAATCCGAAGCAGGCTCCAGGCTCTGAGCCAGCAGCACAGAGCCCGACGCGGGGCTCGAACTCACAGACTGTGAGATCATGACCTGAGCCGAAGTCGGACGCTTAACCGACAGAGCCACCCAGGCGCCCCTTGAGTCTTACTTTTAAAGAAGCTCGTATCTCGTAACATTCTCTGTCTCGTGTCCAATTTTGTTCATGATATTCACCCGGCCCGTATTAGAGCTTCATCTTACGTGTCAACTCTGATCCATAAGTTTACTAATTCAGCAGTTTAAATGCGCGTCTTAATTTTATCAGTGGTTTACATTGTTTTCACAGTTTGAAGGATGAACAGTTAACTCACTTTTTTAAAAAAGGAGAGAGCAGAAAATGGTAATGATTTACCGCTGAGTTTAGCTTCCTCGATGATCTGCCAGGAGCCACACACAGGAGAGTCAGCCAAGTAGACAGGGGCCTTTTCCTTCTACGATCCGTATTTCTCATTTATACAAATTCACTGTGATAAAACTCCTATCGCTGTCCCCCTGTGGGGAAAGCATGTGATGTGAATACCTGACAATTTGGAGGACTTACTTGCGGCCTAATGTCTTCTATGAATCATTTGAAATTTTTAAAAGCTAGTGCGTGAGGAGAGGTCTGGGTTCTGTTTACAGAGTCCAACATCGATTCCTAATGAATCAACTTTATAATTTATATTGTCCATATATTCCATGTCCTTGCTTATCTTTGGTCAATTTGAGTTTATAAAGACTATTACTTGGGAATTATTTTCTATTATTCTATTTTTGCTCATTTATTTTCATAGTTTCCAAAAATAATCAGTGTTCATTTCTGAAAACTTGGAAGCGATAGAGAAACACAAAGGATCAATAAATTACCTCGAATACAAAAAAAAAAAAAAGTAAACCATTGAGAAATTAGTGTATTTTTCTTTCCATGATCTAATTATCTATGTGTAACACATATTTATGTATTAGTGTCTGAGAGGCAGCATGATGCTTTGTAACCTGTATTTATTCTTAACAGTAATGTGTGATTTTTTATAAATATTTTTTCTTTAAGTTTATTTATTTATTTTGAGAGAGAGAGAGAGAGAAAGAGAGAGAGAGAACGTGAATGAGGGAGGGGCAGAAACAGAGGGAAAGAGAGACTCCCAAGCAGGCTACACACTGTCAGCGCAGAGCCCCATGTGGGGCTCGATCCCATGAACCATGAGATCATGACTCGAGTCGAAACCAAGAGTTGAATGCTTAACCAACTGAGCCACCCAGGTACCCCCGTTTCCCCATATCTTTGTCAAAAGGATATTGTGAGTTTTACAGGGTGCCTGGGTGGCTTAGTCATTTAAGCGTCCGACTTTGGCTCAGGTTGTGATCTCACCATTTGTGACTTTGAGCCGCGTGTCACGCTCTGTGCTGACAGCTCAGAGCCTGGAACCTGCTTTGGGTTCTGTGTCTCCCTCCCTCTCTGCCCTTCCCCTGCTTGTGCTGTCTCTCCCTCAAAAATAAATAAACATTAAAGAAATTTAAGAAAAGGATATTACATTTTTAAAAACCTTATCAACGTGACAAAAATTGTTCCCATTAGCCTTTTTATAGGTATACATTTGATTAGTAGCAAGCTTTATTGTTTTTTATGTGTTTTTTGTGTGTTTTTAGTTTTTCCATGTTTATAGAACCAATTTACTTTTCTTGTCAATTTTTATATTGTTTTTATTTGTATATTCTGGTTAGTTTATAGGTGCTCTTTATACATAAAAAATGGTATGCAAAAACAGTAGTGAAATCCATAAAGACTAAGCACTTAGAAACAAAAACAAAATCTCCAGCACGGTGTGTGTGTTAAATTTGCTGCACTCAGTGTCTAACGTATCGGAGCGGATCTGAATACTGCACGTAATGCGGTTTCTTTTTCTGGCTTTGTTCCTCCTTCAGTTTGAAACATCAGCGATCTGTGTATCTAGACTCTTTGCCTGATCACAATATCCATTTTTTTCTTTTCTTTTTTCCTCTTTACCTTCATTTTATTTTTATTTTTATTATTTTTTTAACCAGTAACTTTTTTTTTTTTTTAAAGTAATCTTTACATGATATGTGGGGTTAGAATTCCAAAGTCCCAGGCTTTACCGATTGAGCCAGCCGGGTACCTCTTCCCCTTCATTTTTAAATAGCTTCTCAGCCTTGTCTTGTACCTCATTGTTTGGATTTTCTGCAGTTGGTCCCTGTCTTTGAGGCATCTAATTCTGTGTATCGTGATGTTAGACCACTATTTGTATCAAGTTGTTTTCTTTCTTTTTCTCCAACTCCCCTTTCTTTTTAGCGTACTATCTTATTTCGTTTTTTATGGCTTGATTGATAAGAACCATTTTGATTTCACGAATGCCAAGATGCCAAGAAAGGCTGTCCAAAAGACAAGAAAGCCTTTCTGCCTCCCTAGAGGAATTTCTCTTTCTTCCCCTCTCTTTCTCACGCTAAGTCTCTCCCCTTCTATGGCATAGAATATTTTGAAGTTCTCTTTGGTTGTTGGTGGTGTTCGTCCCCAAATAAAGTCAGCTATTTGCCCGCTGTGTAGCCCCAAAATAATATGATCCCTGCCCCCTGTTTTGTAGATCCTGTTAAGTCACCTTCCTCCAGCATAAGGTAAAGAACCCGATGATGCAGACTGATGCTACCAATCCATCGCTCAGGCATCTAAGAAGTGTTGCAGGCAGGAAGTTCATCTCTGTGCGGAAACATCAGTGTATAAGGTTATTTTTCCCAGGCCTGGATTTTGTTCAACTCCAACATCTCCAAATATTGATTTCGCTGTCTCTGGTCTCTCTCTGCTGTTGCTACCAGCCATGTTGTCAGTGTCCTGATCCATCAGGGAAGTCCCATCATGTCTAGGACACGAATGTCTCATAATGGAGATAAGCGGCTACATAAGTGAGAGGCTCGATCAAGGTAAACGTCCACAGCCCAGAGAATGAAATTCAACTTATGCCCAGACGCTCTTGGCCTTCTCACACGTGCCTCTGCTTGCCGAAGACTCTGGCCACCAAGGGCTCCGATGGGAATGGCATCTGCTTTTTCCACAGTCCCACCCCCCCGCCCCCCACCCCATGACCTCCATCTCTGGTAATTGTACAGACATCTTTTCTCATCCTTTGGGCTTTTCGTGCCTTTGCTTTTTGCTGCAGTATCTCCTCATACGACAGTTGCTTTTCTTGTTGATGTTATTGGTTATTTTTTTCCATCTGTGTACTCAGGTGAGAATGGAAGGGGCACATCCAGGTGGCATTTGTCACTTGGCTTCCTTATCAATCCCATAGTTCCTTTGGCTATGAGCTGTTCCCTTTACCAGGAGCTTAGTCTGACAGGTCACAGGGATAACAGCCCTTAGTTCATGTTTTGCAGTATAGAAGGCCTTTTTTTCCTCTAAGGTAGGTCTGTTACTCCAACAGATACTCTCCTGCACTGATGCTTGGGTTGTCCATGGACCAGTGGGGTCACTCTGAAGAGCACTTAAAATGAGGCCAGACGTTGGCCCAACACTACAGGTTCTGCAGAGGCGGGAGTCTCCCAAATCTCCATCCTCAGCACAGTCCCCACCCACCCAAACCTACTAGTGTCCTTCCTGTCTTTTTATACCTTAAAGCCTTTCATGTGACATTTTTAAATTTTTTTTTGTTTATTTTTGAAAGAGAGAGAGAAGACCGTGAGTGGGGAGGGGCAGAGAGAGAGAGAGAGAGAGAGAGAGGGAGACACATATTCTCAAGCAGGCTCCAGGTTCTGAGCTGTCAGCACAGAGCCCAACATGGGGCTCGAACTCAAGAACCAGGAGATCATGACCTGAGCCTAAGTCACATGCTTAACCAACTGAGCCACCCAGGCGCCTCTTGACTAGCTCTTTCTCATTCTTAAGCTCTGCTCTGAAACATCCCCCATTGGAGAGGAGTCCTCTTATCACCCTTCCTAAATTAGCCCTTCCATCTTACTATCAACCACAACACTTTGTTTTTGTCTTTATGGAATCTATCACAATTTGCAAGCACAGGTATTCCATGGTATCCGATCTCTTCCTATTCTAATTCTTTATACTGACACTCAAAACCCAAATGCATTTGAATAAATTTTCAGATATAGAGCTTGCATCTAAACATTCCCATTCAAAAGGTGGAAACCAACTATAGTCAGATAAAGTAATATCTCTCACTGAAACACTTCTGAATAGAATAGATTTGATATTAAAAGATATTTGGAGGGGAACCTCGGTGGCTCAGTCAGTTAAGCGACCGACCTTGACTTGGATCGTAGTCTCACGGTTTGTGAGTTCTAGCCCCACGTCAGGCTCATTGCTATCAGCACGAAGCAGGCTTTGGATCCTCTGTCCCCTCTCTTCCCTCTCATGCTGGTTCTCTGTCTCTAAAAATAAATAAACTTAAAAATATATATATATCTGTAGGTACCCTTTTTATTTGCTTTTTTGTTGTACCTCTCCACTGTGAAGGAAGGATCTCTTTTGCTTACTCTGTGTAGCCAGTGCATTTGTAAAACACACTCATGAATGCATGGGTCAATTAATACTGCTCACACAGCACACACTTCTCCCACTGTTCTATCTTTTCTCAGAACTTCTCTTCATGTAACCAAGAGGCCTTGGTTGCACTGCGCCTACTGTCCTTAATTTTAGGGTGTGTTGACTTGTTGATTGCAGGAGACCAGAAGACAATAGCCCTGATGGCGATGCCCAGGGTAAAGACCTAAGGTTCAAAGGCTATTTGCTCAGAGCCTGAACCCTGCCGGAAGGCAAGGGTGTCTACAGGTGGGTGCTGGGCAGGGAAGCCATGGAGTTATGGTTTCCAATCCAAGTCATCCTGTTTGACCCCAGAGGATGGCTGGTTAGACAGTGAGGGGTAAGATTCCTCAGAGGAGGAGCAACCTAAGACAGGCCCAGTTGCTATGGGGTTAGCAGGAAAATCTGTGCAGGGCCTAAGCAATATCGTTAACGTGGGTCTAAGAAGAGCTCTCAAGAATAAGCCTCTGCTGTGATAGCTGCAGGGTGAAGCAAAAGGGCTCCAATGGCCGCCCCCTCCCCGAGCCGCAATAGGTTCTGACCTGTTTGTTTAGTGTTATAAGCCTTAGAGACATATAGTGTTGATTGTCGTAGAAATAAAAAGAAAGCCATTCAGTAGTAATAACATGAGATATAATTCCTAAGCTTTTCTCACTATACTCCAGAGTACAGCCTGACCCTTGGGAATGTGGTGATTGCTGTAGTTTTCGGGTTAAGACATTATCAATAGTCAGTAGACAAATAATCTTAGGGAGTAAGTTTAGAGAAAAACATGCTTTTCACATAATCCTTCGACTCTAGCTAAAACCTTTAATTGATATCTGTATACCTTGTTCTTATTCTTTCAACCCATGATATTTACCAGAATGTATCCACTAGTTACGCTTTGACTACATGTGAGCTATTTTTTCCCTCATATACTGATTATTTAAACATTCTGTGTAATCTAAAAAACAAGTATCCTTTGTAGTCCTATGAAGTGTGAAGATCATTTTAGTCAGTATTTTTACTGGGAGCCTTGAGAAGTCGGAATGATCTCATCCTGTCTATCTTTACAAAACGTATACTTTGCTGTGCTTGGAAAACATTTTTAAAACCCTGAGGGAATAATAAACTTCGGGCAGTCCTGATAATGAGACTGGCTCCGCGTCTTTTGTCCTAGACCAGCCCTCACGCGGGGAACCCTGGACCAGCCGGATTTCCTGAAGCAGGAGCTGCCCTCCCTCAGGACGGACTCAGGCACTTAATTTCACTGTTGATGCCTTTGAATGGTTGTATTGAAATAGAAACTGACAGGCATATAGGCGGAGGTTAAGTGACTGGTTTCAGAATAATTTAATGTACATTTACATGAGAGCTACATATTTTTTTTAATATTTATTTATGTTTTGAGGGATAGGGGCAGAGAGAAGGGGAGATGGAGGATCCGAAGCAGGCTCTGTGACGACAGGAGAGAGCTGGACATGGAACTCGAACTCACAAACCCTGAGATCATGACCTGAGCTGAAGCTGGATGCTTAACCGACTGAGCCACCCAGGCGCCCCAGAGCTCCCTATTTTTATGGTTAAGGCATGTTGCAGGGAGAGCAGACACAGGGGAGGGCAGTGCTGAAGCGAATTCTTTTTACTCACTTTTTGGGAGCCTGTTTTCTCTGCTTCAGGGTTCGATGCACGCGGCGCCTTGCTCAAGAACGTCTTTCTCCTCCTACACCACCAATATTTCAATTAGTAGTAATTTAGCATACGGTCTTCTCTTAACTTTATAATACTGCCAGAATTTGGCTTTTTGATTGTCGGGGTGAGCTAAAAAGGAAGCTCTTAAGACAGAGATCGAGCACATCTAGTCAGCCATCTTGGCAGTCCCAAATCCCCCACTTGGGCCTGCATTTCGCTGGGTTGGGGCATGTCTTTAATTGTGACCTTAGACATTAAGGGACATTTCTCATTATGCAGCTGAACTTAAATAATTTCCTAGATCAAGCGTGAAAGATGAGACGACATGCTTCACTGCCAAGGACACTGTCCGACCACAGAGATCAGAACTGACTTTCGACGGTGTGAAGGTCGAATTGCAGAGAAAACTCCCACACAGCTGCAGAAAAGGGAACACAGGCCAGCTGGCGTGTCCGGAGAGGACCCGGACAGAGGCCGATTGTTTTCCCTCATTAAAGTTTCTAAAGGCGGAGGTCGATTTGGGGTTTCCTGAGAATATAGTGCTAGGTAGAAAAGGGAATCCGAACTCTCAGATCTCAACGGGGAGTAGATAGAGTTAAGGGGAAGAACAGCCTGGACCCTGAGGGAATAGGACTCCTGGTGATCTGTGCAGTCCTGCAGTGCTGTTCCGAAGTTGCTTCTGGCCCCAGAGCCTAAAAGCCATTCAAGCAGAAAGGCCCAACTGTGAAAGCAAATGGCTTTCATTTGGGTAAACACGCATTTTAGAGAAGAGTTGGGTGGATCTCACTAGATGCTCTTGCAAATACCAGTGGTGGCGGAAGGAGACAGCTCTGCAAATCTCCTCATGTGACTTTATGTGGGACAAAGGGCTGTCTCACAAAGATCGGAAAATTTGGAGGCCATCGAGGCTTTCCAAGAAATATTAGGACACAGCTAGAGGCTGAGTAATAAGATAGCCTCCGGAGAGAGAAGAGGAAGACATAAGAACCCAGATTGGTATCTACTTAACCATGAACAATTTTGAGAAGTTTATGGTTCCCAGAAGATAATCTAAAGCAGTGAAGTCAGAACGTGCAAGTCTGGCTGTACAGAAGTCACCTGAGAAGATTGTTTTAAAAACACACATTTCTGGGTCCCATCCAGACTAGCTGAATCACAGCTGCGTGGTGTGTGGCCTTCGTTAATCTGTGTATTTTTTTTAAGGTCTCTAAGGATTCTTTTTTATAGTCAAGCATGGGGATCTCTGATATAGGACGTAGGAACACGCAAGAAAATCTTTAAAATTGAGAGAGTGTATCTTCCTGATTCATTTTAATAGTGGAATCTTGAAATATTCACATTAAATTGTGCATTCCTGACATGAGAGATTGACTTACAGCTCTCTGTTCCCACCATTTTCAAACCCATATTAAGTTATTGCTTTCGCCGTTTGACTCCCCTCCATAAAAGCTTATCGTCATGATTTCATTTCAGGCCACGATAGAATAAAATGGACTAGACTTACGCTTAACTGTAAACAACCAAAAAACACACACTCTATGTGAAATGATGATTTCCAGATAATGGATGACAGGCATCAAAGAGCTGTGTCTCCCAGGAAAGGAAATGAGTGAGATGAACCTTATCATGATTGTGGATTTCTTCCTATGTGCGCACACACACGCACGCATGCACACATGCACACACACACACACTGACTCCAAGCAGGCATTTCTGTCTTGTTGAGTTGTGTTCAGTTCTGTTCTGTGAAGATGACAGGATGGGAAATTGCGGGGCAGAGTTTAGGACAGGAGGGAGCTGGACAGAAGAATAATCCCAAAAATGTCCTCCAAGCTCCCTTTGGGCCTGCATATGGAG
The DNA here is from genome assembly GCA_030068075.1 of Paguma larvata. Taxonomy (NCBI): domain Eukaryota; kingdom Metazoa; phylum Chordata; class Mammalia; order Carnivora; family Viverridae; genus Paguma; species Paguma larvata. The sequence continues at coordinate 10,306,905 of CM057825.1, forward strand.
TCGCCCATGCAGAAGGTGGAATTCCATGAGCCCAGGTGAGAAAGGACCAGGATGCCATGAGATGAGCAATTCCGAGCTCGCCCTGAGTGGACGTGTATTTCAGATCTTAAGCTAAAATGGACAAAACTTGCTAATCCTAGGGGATTCAGTAGAGCCTTCAGATGAGTCGCGGTTTAGCAGTACGGTTAAATTATCCCAGAGTAGAGGCTACTCTAGCCTGACATAGCAAAACTTAAACATAGCCTCAAAATATTCCAGCTCTTGGGTAACTTAGTTATCTTCCAAGAAAAAATCTAACATTCAGTTAAAAAAAAGGTTCAAATTCTTAAACATAATATTTGGAATGTAATATTTGGAATATATATATATATATACATATATATATAACATAGTATATTGTATAGTATATATATATATATACACAGTATAACATAGTGTATATATATATATGTACTATATACTATATATATATACATATATAGTATATAATAACAAAATCCAAGACATGCAAAAATCCAAAAATAACACAGGAAAATATGAATCAAAACTCGGACAAAAATCAATATTTGATAAATACTTCAATTTAATGGTAAATTATCTCATATGATTTCTAGTTCTTCTGATAAGCTGATAGTTTATGTGTTTTTAAATGCATGAATGAAAAAATATTATAATCTTCCATTTTAGATTTTTAAAAAATTTTATTGGAGTATAATTAACATACAGTGTTATGTTAGTTTCAGGTGTATAATATAATGATTCAGCAATTCTCTACATTATTCAGTGCTCATCACAATAAGTGTGCTCTTAATCCCTCTTGTCTCTTTGTCTTTATGCTTTTCTAGGATGTTTGCTTTTATCTACATTTCAAATGACTACTAAATATTTTCTATTTTCATTTAGGCTTTATTTTGCAATTTCCTCAATGCCCTAGAGAATTCCGCATATTTATTCCTAATATTGCCTATTGGTTTCTTCTTGACCAATCTAGCCAGAGACTTTATTTTATTTTATTTTATTAAAAAATTAATGTTTATTCATTCTTGAGAGAGAGAGAGAGAGACAGAGCATGAGTGGGGGAGGGACAGAAAGAGAGAGGGAGACACAGAATCCGAAGCAGGCTCCAGGCTCTGAGCTGTCAGCACAGAGCCCGATGCAGGGCTCCAACTCATGGACCATGATGAGATCATGACCCGAGCCCAAGTCAGATGCTTAACTGACAGCCACTCAGGGGCCTTAGCCAGAGATTTTAATTAGTTGAAGAGAAAAGTTATTTTGTTGCTTACCTCAAATCTCTTCCTTATTTAATTTCTGTTCTCCCTCTGTTCTTTTAAGGTTTTTTTACCTTGTTCTCATTTTCCTCTTAATTTGAATGTCACATTCACATATTTTTAATCTAGAAAGTTAACCAAAGGTATCGCCATGTAGAAATTTTTAGGCCAGTATGTTCTAGAGACTTCAGAATTGCAGCTCTTTCGGATTTATCCATAGGAACTCTTGCTCTTGTCATGCTCACCTTACTTTTTGTAGATACATATGCAAACCCTTAAGCAAACATCACAGTCATCTTTGATGGGTTTGGTATAGAACCATAGAGATACATTTTTTTCTCATTCAAACGGTGATGAAGACCCTTTGGTGGACACATGCATCGTGTGGCTTATAGCCTTGCAAGGCCAAGTGTAGCCCAAGTATGGACAGCTTCAGTTTCAGCTGGGGGCCTGTCGGGAATGCAGGTGGTAAGGTCCCACCCCCGATCCACTGAACCAGAACCTGCTTGTTGACAAGAAACTCAGGACTCTTACACACATCCAAGTCTGAGACCTGCTTCCTTGGAGGACTGGTTGGGAAGAGGGACGCTGCAGGAAATTCTCAGAACTTTGAGAGTAGAAAGGATACTTTTATTTATTTTTTAAAAATTTTTGTTTAATGTTTTTATTTATTTTTGAGAGCTATAGAGACAGAGTGTGAGCAGGGGAAGGGCAGAGAGAGAGGGAGACACAGAATCGGAAGCAGGCTCCAGACTCTGAGCTGTCAGCACAGAGCCTGATGTGGGGCTCGAACTCACAGATCCTGAGATCATGACCTGAGCTGAAGTCAGCCGCTTAACCAACTGAGCCACCCAGGCGCCCCGAAAGGATACTTTGAACAGCTAAAAGTTCTGAGATAGCTGGCGATGTCAGAAATCATTGAATATGTTTTATTTCAGTTAATATGACTCGTTTTTAATCCCAAGAGCCCAGATTTCATATCTCCGGTTGGGCGAGCAACCAGGGATATGCCATTCAGGTATTTCCTAATTCAATCCTGGGTAGTTTACTTCCTAATTATTTACTTTTTCAAAGAAGGAGGCTGTGATAAACCTGGAAGAATAGTATGATAGATGAGGAATTTATTCATTAAATTATAATTAATAAAAATTTCTTGAGCTCTTGTCATGTGCCATATCTAGCATTACACACTGAAAATGAAAAGATGAATACAATATGGACTTCATGCATATTACACTCATAGTTTAGTTAGGAAGTCAGAAAAGTGAACACATAACATGGGGCGTCTGAGTGGCTCAGTCAGGGGAGCATCTGACTTCAGGTCAGGTCATGATCTCATGGATTATAGAGTTCAAGCCCATTATCGGTCCCTGTGCTGACAGCTCAGAGCCTGGAGCCTGCTTCGGATTCTGCGTCTCCCTCCGTCTCTAACCCTCCCCTGTTCACGCTCTGTCTCTCTCTCTCTTTTTCTCTCAAAAATAAATAAACGCTAAAAGAAATTAAAAAAAAAGTGAACAGATAATTAGAATAACATACCATAAGTGCCCTTCTAAAGAAAATCACAGGTACTTAATATAAGACTATGCAGGAGGGGCCTTTATATAGTGTCATGCTGGGACTGGGAGATTATTTGGCGAGGGAGGCGAGGTCCACATGAACAGGCGATATTTTCAGTATTGACAATGAAGACCATAAGACTTTAGAACAATGGTGATTTTATTTTTTAAAACAAAAAGATCAGGGCATCTCATTTGTTAAGTACCATTTTTATGTCGGGAGACAAAGGAATAGTGTATTTTCAACAAAGTTACCCCAGAATATCAAAGTGTGTTTGCCATATATTGAATTTGGCCTAGCTAATGTTTTATAGGTTTGGGTCTCGAAATCGGGAAGAAGAGTGGTGATTTTCTTTTCTTTCTTTTTTTTTTAACGTGTATTTAGTTTTGAGAGAGGGAGAGAGTGAACATCAGTGAGGAGGTGCAGAGAGAGAGAGAGAGGGAGACATAGAATCTAAAGCGGGATCTAGGTTCTGAGCTGTCAGCACAGAGCCCAATGCTGGGCTTGAACCCATGAACTGTGAGATCATGACCTGAGTCAAACCCAGATGCTTAACCCTCTGAGCCACTCAGGAGTCCCTAGGGTAGTGATTTTCTATGCAAGGAGAACACTTTAGTTAAAGGCAAGGAGTTTGAGAGAATATTCCTTCATTATTCCATTCATTCATTGAATTAATACAATACTTATTGTTAGAGCTCCTACACATTAGCCTGTGACAGTCACCAGCAAAATAGTGTCTCTGCTTTCATGAGGCTTATAGTAGGAGAGATGGACAGTAAATCAGTAAATCAGTAATTAAAGAATAAGAAAGCTGGTGATCTGTGCTATCAATATTTAAAAGGCCAAAGGAGTAGAGTTCTGGAGGAAGCAGCACTGTTTTATGAATGAGAGTCAGAGAGAGCCTCTAGAGACGAAGACCTCTTAGCTGAGAAGGAAGCGAGGGGGCGGGACATAGGGCAATCCAGAGGAAGAACAAAAGCTCAAGGCTTTGAGGTATTGCAAAAAGGCCTGGAGTGGAGTGATCAAGGTGGACAGCGGCTGGATGAGAGAAAGCAGGAGGGGGATGCGGCTGGAAGCTGAAGGTTGCATCACAAAGGGCCTGGCTGGTCATGATAAAGACTTGGAATTTTTCTCTGAATGAGATAGGCAGTTAAGAGATGGTTTGACCAAAGGAATGGAACATGTCATGTCCTAAAAGGATAACCGATTGCTATGTGAAGAGCTGACTGTGGAGAGACACACGTGCAAGGACCCAGACTCAACGTGGCACAAAGGGGGCATGGACCTATGTACCCCTGGGGCCCTGGGGTAGTTGCACGTGAGGTTCCTTGAGATGAAACATGGGTGGGTGGCGGGGCTCAGAGTGCATGGCTGTGGGCTTCTCACCGCTCTGCAGAGAGGCCTGCTCACGTAGAATATAGTTAAATTCATCATGGAAAGGATTCCAGCAGAATAGTGCTTGTTCTGTGTTGCTCCACATATTTATAGGGTAGGAGAGAGTGGCTACATGTGGTCAAGTGTGTAGCAGTGAGAGGTTCCTGGATACTTAAATAGGTGTGGTTCTTTGAAGCTCTGTTTCTGGAATCATCCTATTTTTGCACTGAGTTAACTCAGACCTGCTGCTAAAAAGGGAAGAAATATGCCTCCAGAACTATCTATTTGTGTCTGTCCTCAACCAAGCCTGGGGAGACCATATATCCCATTCGGAACGGATTGTGATTATATCTCTAGCTTAATAATCTCCTTGTTCATTTCTTATATGCACAAGTGGTTATAAATTTGGATTGTCTAAAAAGGGTTTCAAGATCATAGTGAGGCAAAGAAATACCCTGATAAGTGCATGGTAATCATGAGTTTCACCTTCCTCCAGGACAAAGAAGTGTGGAGGGTTTTAAAGTTTTGCACTTCTAGATGGAAATAAGTGTGGGTAAGAATAGTCAAGTCCTCTAGAAGCTGAGATAAGACAGTTGTCCTTAGTGCATGCTTCCTTACGGTATCGACAAGGGTCTTTGCCTGACCAGACAGAGATGTGTTATTGTTCTTAAATTAATATAAATGCTTAATACAAAGACATACAATTTGATTTGTAAATTCGCTCTTCAAAGTGCTCAGGAGTGAGTGTCAGCTCAGGTCTAAGACCAGTAACAAAGAAGGAAGTTGTGACTGGGATATCACAGTCTCATCAAACCAAAGTATTCCTGGAATGTGGTCATCGGTCTCATTTTTTTCCTAACCTTCTTTGTTGTTGTTAAATTGACAGAGATCAGGATCTTCTAGACCCTGTATCTTTTTTTTTTTAATTAATTTATTTATTTTGAGAGCGAACAAGAGAGAATGTGCATGAGTCAGGGAAAGGCAGAAAGAGAGAGAGAGGGGGAGAGAGAAAATCCCAAGCAGGATCCTCACTATCAAGATGGAGCCTGATGCAGGGCTCAAACTCATGAACTGCGAGATCACGACCTGAGCCTAAATCAAGAGTCTGAACACTTATCCAGCTGAGCCACCCAGGTGCCCCTGGACCCTATATTCTATATAAAATCCTGAATACTTACAGGAGTTTAGAAAAATCCTAAATTAGATGATCAAATCTGATCTTGACCAAGGTTTAAAGGTATAAAACCAGTGAAACTGATCATCGACTTCATCCACGTCCCCGTGCATATCTTGTATACATGTATGCAAAGATTCATCCTGGATCTTTGAGAGGGTGTTGTCTGGTAAAAGAGGTATGTTCAGATAGACTAGGTGGAAGAAAGGGATAAGACTTGGTACAGGAGCAGGAGGTGAACGAGGTGCAAATCCAGGGGCGGCAGGATTTAAGACACAGGTTCCAGAAGGGACCCCAATCTGAAATTGAGTCAAGAGAGAGAGAAAGGAGAGTTTCAGTTTGAATTTTATATCCTCCATATTTCTGTCAGACTTTTCTAAGAAGAATTTATTTATTTATTTACTTACTTATTTAATTATATTTTAGAGAGAGAGAGAGAGAGAGCGCGCTAGCAGGGGAGAGGGCCAGAGGGGGAGAGAGAGAGAGAGAGAGAATCGTAAGCAGACTTCACACTCAGAGTGGAGTCCTGTGTGGGGGCTTGATCCTATGACCCTGGGATCATAATCTGAGCCGAAGTCAAGAGTCGGGCACTCAACTGACTGAGCCGTCCATGCGCCCCTAAGAAGAATTTAAGAGAAGAAAAATTTGAATATCAATTTCTTTTAGAGGTCTCTTATGCCATTCAAAATTGCTGACTATTGAAAATTTAAAACATTTGAACCCTTTGATTCTAAGGCAACACACAAATAGTTTAACTTATTTACATCCAAAATCATCCAGAGTGGCCACTGCAATCCAGTTGTCCTTGGTAATCGCCAAAGGTTACAAAGCTGGACATGTCTGGAGGTTTGTTGAATGACTGGGGTTGTCTCTATTCAAATGTTGAAAACAAACAAGAGACAAATCATCAGGCCCCAGGAATCTTGGTAAGTGCACACACACCCCATCAGTGAGAGCCTTGTGTAGAGAAAGGGATCAAAATAAAGACTTTTCACCAAAAACTAAGAAAAATAAAGCCCTAGATGACACTTTAGCACAAGGAAATAGAGCACTTATCTATTGAGAATAAGACATAAGCAATTTTCACATCACTGGTGCTGCGAGAAGCGGGAAGGGACACTGAGGAACCGCTCTTTTGTGCTGTCCTTATCAAGGTGACCTGAGTGAGCAACAGCAGATCCAGTCCTGATCGGAACGCCAAAATCTGTGCAATAAAATAAACCAATGCAGTGTTAATCATAAACGTTTATTTAGAATGGCAGCCATGAGAGAAGTCTGAAGGAATGTTCTATCTTGAGGACGAAGGGCAGAATTTAGAGGTATCGGAATTGGAGTCAGCTAGCTTTGGAAAGAGTTGGTCAAAACTTCTTGGAAGAGGGAGAAATTGTTCTTATGTATTGACAGCCATAAGTTGGGCATTGGAGTTCAGCAAGAGGCATACTGCTGCAGAACGTATGTTCGTTCCCTCCCAAATTCACATGTTGAAACTTAATCTTAAAGGGTATTAGGACGTGGGGCCTTCAGGAGGTGCTTGGATCATGAGGGCTGAGCTCTCATGAGTGGGATTAGTGCCTTATAATAGGGACCCCAGAGAACTCCCTGACGTCTTTAGTCATGTGAACATACAGTAAGAAGACTGTCACCTATGAACCAGGAAAGAGGCTTCACTAGACCCCAAATCTGTTGGTGCCTTGACCTTGGACTTCTCATCTTCCAGAACTGTGAGAAATAAATTTCTGTTGTTTATAAGCCCCCCATCCTATTCCTTTTACAGCAGCCGGAACTAAGACAAGTAGGGGTGAGGAGGAACAATTGCAGGGCCATAGTTCAAGTACAAGAGGGAGTAGCCGGGAGTAGCGCTGGAGGCTGAGCACATGTGAGGGCCGCAGTGGAACATTTCCAGTTCTTCCAGAATTCTTACACTTTAAAAAATTCAGATGGTTACACAGCAGCATCTACCAAACCTTCAAAGATCAAACAACTCCAGTACAACAAACTATTTCAAAGCATAGGAAAGAAAAATCAATTTTTTTGTACGGAATAAAACATAGATATCCAAACATGATAAAGATTGCATAGAAAAGGAAAATTCTAGATTAACCCTAACTGTCTAGTCTGATCTAGTCTAAATATATCTGGTTTATTTACTAGACAGCTTTAAAAAAATTTAATAACGTAACCCGGGATTTAAAAAATGTAGAAGTTAAGTATATGACATTAAGAACAAAAGAGATGGTTGAATGGAATTACATTATCATCAGGTGTTTTTATCAGTCATGAATCATATATTTTATGCATATTATAATCTCGAAAAAACATGGAAAATCACATGAATATATAGGGCTAAACCATGAATAGAAAACATAAAAAGACACACTAAAATAATTGCTCTATTCATCTAAAAGAAGGCTTTGGGGCACCTGGGTGAGTGAGTCAGTTGAGCGTCTGACTTTGGCTGAGGTCAGGATCTCATGGCTCTTGAGTTTGAGCCTTGCCTTGGGCTCTGTGCTGACAACTCAGAGCCTGGATCCTGCTTTGGATTCTGTGTCGCCCTCTCTCTCTGCCTCTCTCCTGCTGGCAGTCTGTCTCTCTCTGTTTCTCAAAAATGAATAAACATTACAAAAGAAAGATTAAAAAAAAAGAAGGCATAGAAGATGGAACAGGAAAATAAAGACTAGATACCTAAATACAACCATAAATTATCTCAACAATGAAAATAAATACAAAATATTTTTCAGTATGGAAAAAAAAATCCAAGTGCAAGCTGTTTATAAGAAAGCCACATTTAAATACAGCAACACAGACAGGCTAAAAGTAAAAGGAGAGATACCATGGAAACACCCAGCATAATAAAACTGGCCTTGGTATATTAGTATTAGTAAGTCACATGCCTACAGGCAGTGTGCTAGAGAAAAGAAGGGATACTCCACAGCATTAGAAATGTAAGTTTGACAATAGGGTATGTTGGTAATAATGGCAGTGTGAGGGGCACCTGAGTGGCTCAGTCGGCTAAGCGTCCAACTTCCGCTCAGGTCATGATCTCGCGGTCGTGAAGTTCAAGCCCCATGTCAGGCTCTGTGCTGACCACTTAGAGCCTGGAGCCTGCTTCAGATTCTGTGTGTGTGTCTCTCTCTGCTCCTCCCCTGCTTGTGCTGTCTCTCTCACTCTCAAAAACAAATAATAAAACATTTAAAAAATTAAAAAAATTATGACAGTGTGAGCAGCTGGCAGCATGACTTCAAAATACATGAAGGAAAAATAAATAGATATATATACCAATCCCCAAATGTAGTCAGAGATTTTCCTACTTTTCTTTGAGATTTTCCTACTTCTTTATCAATACTGAATAGAATTAGTTGATAAGAAATTAGTAGAGATGAAAAACCTTTGAACAACACTGTGAAACAAATTTATCTGAATGACAAGGTTGTAATGCCATGCCCTCAATTCCAGAATTATTTCCAGGGCACATAAAATCAATCTATTCTGCAGGTGAGGCCATCTAATAATCCTCATGAACTATCAAGGCATCAACATCAAACAGAGTATGTTATTGAACCACAGTACAAGTCTATTAGACAGCGATTTAACAGAAATATAGGTGAAAATCATAAAATATCTGGAAATTAAACCATACATTCCTAAATAACCTAAAGATCAAAGAACAACAGAAACAAAAAAGGAAATTAAACATACCAAGCTAGGAGTCAAAATTAAAATACCATGCCTCAAGAATTGTGTAGGATACTCTGGGACAGTAATTAGAGGGGAAATTAAAGCCATAGGCCCATACTGAAACAAGAAAGTGCTTAACAAAAAATGATCTAAGCTTTTCCTTGAGAAGCAAAAAACACAAGAGCAAATTATACTCAATGTAAGGAGAGGAGTGAAAGTAATGAGAGTAAGAAGGATTTTGTGAGCTAGAAGGCAGATAATAGAAAAAAATTCATGAAATAAAAATGTTTGTTTTTACTAACAACTAGTAAAGCTAATTAGTGCTTCACTAGTTTGATCAAGAAATAGAAAACAGGGGGCACCTGGGTGGCTCAGTTGGTTAAGTGGCCGACTACAGCTCAGGTCATGATCTCATGGTCTGTGAGTTCGAGCCCCACGTCGGGCTCTGTGCTGATGGCTCATTAGAGCCTGGAGCCTGCTTCGGATTCTGTGTCTCCCTCTCTCTCTGCCCTTCCCCTGCTCACGCTCTGTCTCTATGCCTCTCAAAAATAAATAAACATTAAAAAAAATTAAAAAATAAAAAGAAATAGAAAACAGAGGGGCACCTGGGTGGTGCAGTTGGTTAAACATCTGACTGTTGATCTCAGCTCAGGTCATAATCTTGCAGTTTGTTGAGTTCAAGGCCCACATTAGGCTGTGCACTGATGACACAGAGCCTGCTTGGGATACTCCCCCTCTCTTTGCCCCTCCCTTGCTTGTCCTCTCTCTCTCTCTCTCTTAAAATAAATAAATTTAAAAAAAGAAATAGAAAACAGAAATTATAGTATCAATAATAAAATGGGAGACATTATAACATAATCTATAAGCATTAAAAGGACACCCAAATTTAAAACCTTGTGCCAATAAACTCCACAACTTCAATAGAGTGGGCAAATAAATTCCTTGAAAAATTCAAATTACCAAAATTGATAGTAGAGCACGTAAGAAATCTGAATCATCTGATATTTATTAAAGAGGTTGAATCCATAGTTTAAAAACCTTCCCCTAGAAACCCCCAAGCCCTAATGGCTTCACTTGCGAATCCTATCAAACATTTAGGTAAAAAATGATAACAGTCTTATATCAACCATAAGAGACAAAAAATAATATATTTGACTTTAACGAAATTTAAAGGTCACACTCACCAAAGGACATAAGTAAAACGGGCAGGCAAGCCCAGGTGGCAGAATGTTCTTAGCGATGCATGTATCTGACAGCGCCCTGGTGTCCCGAAGGTGCGTAGAACACCTAAGAAATGGCTGACAGAATTCGCCTGGGCCTGGAGTCTTCCTGTGGCCAGCTTTCCAGCAGTTTCTTACAAAGTTGAACACATCCTTACCATGCAACTCAGAAATTCCACTTCTATGTTTTTACTGGAGCAAAATGAGTACGTAGCCATATATACAAACATTTTGTACAGGATTGTTCATAGCATTATTAAAAAAAAAATAGTATCAAACTGGGAGCAAACCAAGTGTCCAGAAAGAGAATAGGGACACGCATGGTGCCCTATTAATCGAATGGAACCCTACTCAGTAACGAAAGTGCAGCATTACTGATATATGGAACCACAGGGATGAAACACAAAACACCTCACTGAGCTCAAGAAGCCTGGAACATAAAGTAAATAGTGCATGAGTCCATTTATTCGAACTCTGAAAACAGGCAAGGCTAGTCTCTGGTGCTAAGAAACAGTACAGCCATAGCCTAGGGCAAGGCGGGGTTACTGGAAGGAAGCAGGAAAGAACTTTCTGGTTTGATGACAGAGTCCATTACCTTGTTTTGGCAGGTGGTTGCATATTTTTACACGATTGTCAAAACTCATCTGACTGAATGCTTTAGAGCAATCCATTTTCTTCTTCTTTTTATTGTTTTCATTTATTTTTGAGGGAGAGAGTGAGACAGAGCTCAAGCGGGGGAGGGTCAGAGAGAGGGAGACACAGAATCCGAAGCAGGCTCCAGGCTCCTAACTGTCAGCACAGAGCCCGATGTGGAGCTTGAACACACGAACAGTGAGATCATGACCGGAGCCAGTTGGATGCATAACCAACTGACCCACCCAGGCGCACCTAGAGAAATCCATTTTCTTTTATGTTGATTAAACTCTAATAAACAAAACCAATTTCCTGTTGCCTGATATGGAGGCCCATGTCTCCTTCTTCAACTTCCTTCCCCACACTCTCTAGTAGAATTACAAATAAATAGGTAGATACCGATAGATAAATAACTACACTGTGATACCATCCGTGTTTAGAATACAGAGTGGTCAGACTTCTATGTTTGCGTTGTAGCTAATAGGTTCTGAGGATTGAATGTTTGCTCTCTTTACGCCATGAGATGTAAGCTGTCAGTTGTCTCAAATTAACAGCCACCTTCAAAGGCTACCTCTGGGCTGCCTCTGGGGTAAAGTCCATTGAGGTTGCCTGTCACTCCCTCAAGTGCCACATCCCCAAAACACAGGCGGGGGTATCACACTCAGGTTCTGCCCCCTCACATGGGCTCCAGTGAGTGAGAACCTGTGTGAGAAGAGGCTAATTTAAATTCTGGAAGCCTGGCACAAATGGCCTTCATTTGAAGACTCCAGGAAGAAGAGGCAAAGTTATGAGGAAATTAGTGTCTTTCTTCTCATTTACTCTGCTGGTTTCGTCTTTCCTTACCTGAAATGTGCTCACTGAACCGCAAGGAGGAGCTATCATCACACAGTTTGTCACTGGCTCCTCTATTGAAACAAAACAACATTGCACATTTGCTGTAAACTGCTTCTTCGATTCGCTCCTTGAATTACACTAATTATTTCATCGACTAGGTCAGGCAGTGGCCAATGAATCACACAAGACACATTTTCTACCATGAACTTGGTACTAAATTTCTCTTCCCTCATACAAATGCTTCTTAGCTGTGTGATATTATCTATACAGTCTAACTCCTTAAAAAAATTTTTTTATTATATATATATCTTTTTTATTTTTTAATTTATGCCAGGTTAGTTAACATATAGTGCAATAATGATTTCAGGAGAAGATTCCAGTGATTCATCCCCTACGTATAACACCCAGTGCTCAACAAGGGTCTACCTTAATGCCTCTTACCCATTTAGCCCGTCTCCCCAACCACAACCCCTCCAACAAACCTCAGTTTGTTCTCTGTATTTAAGAGTCTCTTATTTTTTGTCCCCCTCCTTGTTTTTATATAATTTTTGCTTATTTTTTCTTATGTTCATCTGTTTTATATCTTACATTCCATGTCACATTAAGTTATTTTCCTTTTGAACAACACGCTCTGTGGCTTTATTATCCAATATGGTACCCAGTAGTCAAACATGGCTACGGACATTTAAGTTTAAATCCATTACTATGAAATAAGTTAAAACTTCAGTTCTGTATCTGTACTGTGTACATCCAAGTATTCAGTGGTCCCATGTGGCTGGAGATGGAGATTCCCATATTAGAAAGCACAGACAGATATATTTTTGTCATCCCAGGAATTCCTATTGAAGAGTGCTCCTCTAAAGAACTACAGTTATGTGTCACTTTAATATGCTACAGAACAGATTGATCATACTGCTAATTCAGACAGAAAGCAAAGTCCCTGGTTAGAGAATCATTTTTCCTGTGTTGTACTTACTTAATCCTATGGAACAACAAACATTTTTGCTGACTTTTAAAATCATCTCTAAACTTAAAATTTCTCTGTGTTTTTATGTTAATGTATGCATACAAATGTAACTAAAGGAGCATTCTGAGAAGCAGAAGCCAGCTTCTGTGGTCAGAGAGAACTTCCTCTGTGATTCCCTGGGCTCAGGGCAGAATTCATGGGCTCAGGTCTGTTAACGGTAAAACAAAATTGGCTTAAATGTTCACATGCGGTAATTCTTAAAGGGTGAGGCTCCAACACTTACATTTGCTTTTTAAAAAATGAAAAGAGGGGGACCCCAGGAGTAGTTACTTAATGTGTCGTGGGATCTGGGGCATCCACTCTTATAAGCTCTGGGTGATTCTTATCTGCCCCATCGTTTAACCACCACTAATAAGGTATATTTATGTGTTAGAGTACATTAAAGTGATTTCAAAACAAAATTCTGTGCAACTATTCACATTAGAGGATAATGCTTCTCCCCTAGTCCTCGTGTTCCCTACAAGGGAGGAAACGGGATTCCTTTGGAGGAAAGTGAGGGGGAGGGACACATCTTCCTTTTCAATTTACTCCCTTTCTGTTTCTCCCTGTTGGAGGAGGAATTACTTTTCAGATCGGTCACATTGGAAATAAAAAAAAATCAGCTCCTATGTCTCAGCCCCTACAGGATTTTCTATTGCTCTGTAAGAGGCTGGTCTCTACAGACACAGATATTCTGGGATGATCAGTCCAGTAATTTCCTAATAGCACGTCAGGGGACCCCATTGTGACCAATGCACAAGACACATTCTCCAACTCAGCCTTATCAACAATAGGGATGACTACCTTCTCATCCAGTTGGTTCCAAAGCCAGGAGCTTGACTCTCTCAAACCCTGACTAACCAAGCTGTAGGGGTCCTGAATCAAATCCAGGTTAACTGCTTGGAAGGGTAGTATGCTCTTAGTTAGTCTGTTTTATATCTACGCCTGTGCGTACACACACCACCACCACTTTGATACACCATTGCTTCTAACTCACAAACGAAATTTCCCCCTTCCTTTCTCCTTAAATTAAAGAAACGTGTCTGATGGGGCACCTGGGTGGCTCAGTCGGGTAAGCATCTGACTCTTGGTTTCAGCTCAGGTCATGATCTCATGGTTTCATGAGTTCAAACCTTGCATTGGGTTCATGCTGGGAGTGCAGAGCCGGTTTGGGATTCTCTCTCCCTCTCTCTCTGCCTCCTCTACCCCATGCAGTCTCTGTCTTTCTCAAAATAAATAAATAAGCTCAAAAATTTTTTAAAAAATTTGCCCGAGGGGTGGAAGTGTGTACCTTGGTAAAGGGAGAGGCCATGCTCTGAAGTCTGAAATGGCCATCACTGGGAAGTTGTGAAGATGCCTCCTAGATAGCCCTGGGACAAACACGATTTCATTCGTCATGGAAAGAGAAACTTGTCTCTCTGAGTGGGTGATGGAGTGGGTTTGTCACGTGGCTTGACAGTGTTTTACCTTTTTTTGTAGGAGAATATACAAAAGTAGCACAAATGTGGGAGGAGCTTACTGGTAGGTCCAACTTGAACGAGGACAGTGGCTGTATGTGCCCTCCTGTTGGTTTGGAATCCTCTGTCACCAAATGGCATCCAAAGGCACTATGGTTCTTTTTCTTTGTTCAACTACATGTTATCCTTTATAAAGTATGTGTTTATTTTATGAGTAGGATGAGGTAGATACAGAGAACGGAGAGCAAACTAGGTTGCTTTGGAAAAAGTAAGAGCTGTAATAAGAACACGAAGGACTGCTGAGCCCTTTTAAATCATACATAATAATTACATCGAATAACACTAGGTTTTAAGATGATAGATGAGCCAATACTCTCAAGATAATAGCCAACTATTCAGCCTCGACTTTCAAATCCTGGAAATGAAATGTCTAGATGCTGCTGCCAGTTATAAAGTGGTGACAATGAGTCACAATCACCAAATAGTAAAATAAAGAGCGGCATCCTATGACCCGGATGTGATGGACAAGGAGTGGAGAAGGAGGAGTCAGCAAGGACATGGAGGCAAAGAGGGCAAAGACGAGACCTTTTAACCACACTCCCCTTGTGAAATTCATCCTTGTTTTGATCGCAACCTGTTAGAACGTGAAACAAGGACCCGTAAATGAAAACGTAAAGCTGCTTCCCTCTGGTGGTGGTAATGAACTTATGCCGAGTCAGCGAGCACAGACCTGTGTGAAAGACTTTTCAGAGGACCCCATCATCCATGAGATCCAGTAATGCTCCCCCCATGGATCTCGCCTGCAGAAGAGAATTTCAGTTTTAAGAGGGACCAAACTGGACCACCTGGGTGGCTCAGTCGGTTAGGTATCCGACTTCGGCTCAGGTCATGATCTCACCTTTCGTGAGTTCAAGCCCCATATTGAGCTATCTTCTGACAGCTCAGAGTCTGGAGCCTAGCTCAGATTCTGTGTCTCTTCTCTCTCTGCCCCTCCCCTGCTCACACTCTGTCTCTGTCTCTCTCAAAAGTAAGCAAACATTAGAAAAATATTTTAAGAGGGACTAAACCTCTCATTCCAAAAAAGCACATCTGTAATAAATGAATAAGACCCCAACCAGGAACATTATCTTCTGTTCTGATACCCATGGTTGGAGTAGTTTGTAAGTAAACTGGAATTCATTTGGAGAAGGCTGGATAGGATGCTAAGGAATTTCAAAATGAAATTTTTCTGAAGACTTTCCTCAAGAGTCTCAGTGTGTTTTATCTTTAGAGAAGACTCACGAGGGACAGAAGAGTTGTCTTCAAATATTTGAAGAACTCTCCAATGAAAGAGAGGCTAGAGTTGTCCTCTCTGGCACCGGCAGGTGAACTAATACCTGGGGAGGGAAATTATGAGGAAGTAAGCTTCAGATCAGAATCAGGAACGATTTCTCTGATGATTAGGATTAGACTCCTTGGAACGGCATTCGGCCCTGGTGAACTGTTTATAATCTTCATATTCGGCTTTAATTTTTTTTAATGTTTTATTTTTGAGAGACAGAGAGAGGCAGAGCATGAGCAGGGGAGGGTCAGAGAGAGAGGGAGACACAGAACGTGAAGCAGGCTCCAGGCTCTGAGCTGTCAGCACAGAGCCCGATGCAGGGGTCGAACCCAGGAGCAGTGAGATCATGACGCGAGCCAAAGTCGGATGCTTAACCGACTCAGCCACCGAGGCGCCCCAACATATTCGGCTTTACTAAACTCACTTTTTGGTCACAACAGGAAGCTATGCATGGAGCAGTCTGATTTTATAACTTCTCACAGCAATGCCCTACAATAAAGCACTGGATATCCGACCTCAAATATTATTACCGTTTTAGCAATAAGGCAGAAGTCTGGTACCAAGCCAGTAGACTTCTAGCATACAGTGGAAAATGGAGAAATTTTTAGAATGTCAAAGGCTCCTTTCTTTCTTTTCCTTTTTCTGGAGTAATATTCTTTGTATCTAAGAACTTAAGCGAACTTTCCGTTAAAAACCTGAATCCAGAATGGTGCCTAAGAAAAAGTCACCATGGAATGACTGTTGAAACCACGTGTGTTAAAGTATTTTTTTCTGAGAGTGAAAAATGCATTTTCCGATGTGAATTCATTCAACGAAGCAGGAACTCCGACAGGAAAAATGGCCAGTATGGAAAGAACCATCTCTGCCTCTACCTTATCCCCCCACCGAAGATTTTCCTATGGGGAAATACTGAAAAAATTCTTTTTATCACTCCTCGCTCATTGTTAGTTCTTTTCGCAGGGCTGTTTTGGAGTTAAATTCACATTGTGTTTATTTTTAACAGCAGCTCGAAGCAGGAGGGTCCAAATGCTGTACGTGATGGCACTGATAAGACAAGGCCCAGAAGGTAAACACAGTACTTCTCCTCTCTCGTGCTATCTGCAAAAGTTTATCAGATGAGAGTCAAAGATGTTGCACCAAGCCCTTACATACTTTTTTTTCTTTCTTTCTTACTCCCCACCCCCCCAGCAAGAAGAGACATAGTCTCCTGCACCAGAAAGTTTTACAAAGCTTATCTGATTTCAGGGTCAGAAACTCATTATAAAAAATAAAAGGACACCAATCAATCTGGTTTGAATAAGGTCACAACAGAATCCTGATGCATCAGAGATGTTGGGTGCAGAGAGTAGGCTTGAAAATTACATCAAAAGCTTCTACTAGGGAATCATATAACATGTACATATGTACACTTAGAGTATGTGCACAGTTTAAACTTAATTGCCATATAGTTGCAAGTCATAGCTACATGACACATATACATATTATAAATACTTATAATATGTTCTGCATGTCTGTTCTCTCCAGAGGCCTAATATATGCAGCAATTTTGAGCCCAATTAAACAAAAAATCAATGCCAACTGTTAGCTTGAGGGTTTTATTTTTTTCACATTTCGAGCCCACTGCTTTCACGGACGTCCGTTCCATCCCCTCCTCTCCACATCGAAATCTAAAAAAAAAAAAAAAATCCAACTTGAAAAGATTTTGTAAGAATTATATCAAGGCAAAGATATAAAATATTGAGTTAAGTTGAATTAGCATCTAACATGCAGTAGCCATGAAATAATTTTACATTTTTTTAATTTAAAAGTTTAAAAATTGTTTTAATTTAAAAAATTAATATTTATTTTTGAGAGGGAGAGACAGAAGGAGAAAACTCGCAGGTGGGGTAGGAGCAAAGAGAGAGGGGGGCAGAGGATCTGAAGTGGGCTCTGTGCTGACAGCAAAGAGCCCGATCCGGGGCTCAAACTCACAAACTCATGACCTGAGCCAAAATCAAAGTCAAATGCTTAACTGACTGAGACACCCGTGTGTCCCTAATTTTATATATATTTTTAAACACTGAGAGTTATCTAAGTCCAGCAAAAAATCTATACTAAGTCATCTGGATAAAACAGAATATTTTCCATTTAAAAATGTCTTTGCTTAAGCTATATTTAAATAATGAAAAAATAATAAAAATAATGTAAGAATGAGAAACGAAGAAAAATAGATTTGTACTTGGACTCCTGAAAAATAATCTTTAAAGTTTTTGTTTGTACTCTATAAACCCAAAGTTTTCTGTCGTTTCATGATTTATGACAATAATTTTCTCTATTAGACAATGCCTTACTGTACTAAAGATCTCATAATTCAATGACATTATATACATTATTTTTAAATCTCCAGTTGAAAAATTATGAACTCAGATTTAAGGAATGGTTCAAATCTAATGAGCACACAGTTTTTAGCCGCCTCTAATATAGATCTGAGACATTTTGCTCTAAAACCTATTTGAGTTCTATATTAAAAGTAATTTGTTTTCATTTCCACTAACATTTTCCATTTTTAAAATTTACACAGGAGTTGAAAATTGCTTTTGATATAAAACATCAATAAAATTCATGAATATCAAATAGAGTCATAGCCCAAAGGATACCTAATGAATACAGGTCAAGGCATTCTGTTTTGGGATCTGAAAAGTGGGCTACAATCACTGATATAAGTCAATATTAAACTATGATTCAGCAATGACTCAAAACAGGGCAGCTCTAAGGGAAGGCATGGAGAACACAATGGTTCTATTTTCCAATTCGGAGGACTCAATCTTTTTTAGCTTCCTCCTATGTTCATATCTCATCCTTCTGGCTACCAAATCTGCTCGTGGTAAAGGATCTATAATAAATTCCCATCAACTAGGATGCACATTTCATTTTAAAAGCATATCTGGAGTGGTTTATAGCTCTGGATTTAAAAATATTTAAAAACCTGGAATTTCCGTTTATTAGTTGTGCTACTAGGTTATTGAAAGGACTCACTGAGCTCCTTAAAGCCTACTCAATGCAAGGCTGTAACAATGCAAAGAATGTGGTAACACAGTAGTGAGCTACTTTTAATACCAGGCATTTTGTTTCATCAAGTTTATGTAATTGTACAAATCATTCCTATCCACTGTCCGCCCCCAGTGTGGCAAGCAGGTACTGGCTGGGTGGGAAAGTAGATGATAAGTTTACTGTGTATGAAAGTTTTGTGACTCACTATTGTCCAGCATTTGCAGGGGAATGGATTCCTTGATCAGATGATATCTAAACAAGAGGCCCCAAATGGAACAAAATTTCTACTTTAAAATTGATGATGTTTAATACCTTTTCTACTATTACAGGGAATGCAAATCCAAATTCAGAATAACTGTCTATCCCAGTAAAAGTCCCTCAGCCCCCTTCTGGGTACATGGGCAATGGACCAATGAAATGCACCTGCCACCTATGAGTGGGCTTGGATCCTCTAGATACACAGGCCACGGTGTCCTTCAGTCCTCGATGTTCCTACATGATCATCTCCAAAGAATGGGTGATAACATCTACTTGTTGGATCTAGTTCTTTTTATAATTCTCACTCCTAATTTATTATGTTTCCTATAACATAATACCATTATGTAGGTGCTTATTACTAATGACATGAGGCTTATGTTCCAAAACCTACACTAGTCCTTTGGCTATGGCTCAATGGTTGGCATAGTTCTTAACTTTTTATCATCATCATCATCATCATCATATAGTTTCTCCAATACTCTTAATATTTATCTTTCTGTTTTCAATTAGCTTGTGACCATTAGTCAGTCACAATGTCGCTAACCTCCACATCAAATATCAACCTCCCACCCACGAGCTACTATCAATAAACCATGCATACTTGTTTTCATCCGTTGATAGTTGGCCAAAAGTAGTTTTCCATTTACCTCTGAGATTAGGTGGATCACAAGGATTTAAGGCAGGATTTTAAAGCATAGTTACCACTGTTTACATATGCAATGAATATCTCATGTGGTTACCCCTGTTTACATATTCCTGAATATATTAATCTACTAATATAATACTGTTTAATGAGGAAACCTTCTTGTATTGTCCTCCTTTTTGAAGTATTGTTCTGTCGTAACCCATGAATGGATCATTCAAGTCTCAAAAGATTTTTATGGTTTTATGTTAAAAAAAATAGTTTCAATTAAGGCTCTATAATAAGCCAACAATACGAACCCCTGGGTGTCTCAGTCAGCTAGGCATCTGACTTTGGCTCAGGTCATGATCTTGCTGTTCGAGGGTTCAAGCCCCGTGTTGGGCTCTGTGCTGACACCTCGAAACCTGGGACCCGCTTGGGATTCTGTGTTCTCCTTCTCTCTCTTCCCCTCCCCTGCTTGCATTCTGTCTCTCAAAATTAAATAAACATTACAAAGATTTAATAATAAGCCAACAATTATCCCTTGAAGAGCATATAACTGGAAGAGGTCTTAAGCAACTTCATAATCTGAAATCCTAGTGGCCATTGCTGGCTAATAGTCAAGGACATGCCAGTAGATGTAAGCGGGCATAGTTGACACTGGTGACGTCATCTGAGCATGGGTATTTGAAGCCCTCGGTGTGACCGATTGAGCTCTTTAGAGTTCTAATAAAGACTAACCATTCAGAACACCATGTAATTAAGTTTTCTTCTGTGTGACTTTATGAATGGAGGTGAGCAGAATCCTTAAATATGGGAAATGAAATGATACAGCAGCCCATTAAGCTTTGATTTCAGTTTTGGAACTAGCAGGCAAAACGATTTAATGTTGGCTATTTGAATGAAATGTCTCCAGGAGCTCCAGCCCAAATTATTCCTAAGCATTTCTTCATTTGTGTTGGAGACTTGTTTCGTTTTGTTTTATAGCAGGATTCATCATTCATCCTTAATGGTGCTCATATAACTAAGAAGAACTGTTTTTCAGTTTTAGCTTTATCTTGAGATCCAAACATTATATCATCAATATAGCAATTGGTAATGCTTTTCAAAATTGCTTCTAATCTAAGTTTCTTTTCACTAAGCTGTACAAGAAGAAGGAGACTTTAAATATACTTGTGGGATAAGAGTAAACTTGTATTGGTGTTGATCCCACTTAATGGTAATAGGTATTGACTTTTTTTCCAAAATAGAAATTATAAAGGATTTGCTAGACTGATTACCAAAGGGCATTCTTTCCTACCTTGTGGCACGTACTCTGTCAGGTACAGCCGATGCTTCTGGAGACACAACTTTGTATAGTTCTCTGTAATCCGCTGTTGCCTTCCATGATCACCATTTTTATTTCAGATCATGGGAGGGTATTAAACACAGAATCTGTAGGTTCTAGTTTAACTGCACTTAAGATATTTGGAATTAGAACTGAAACTTTCTTACATCCCTGGGTATTCTATGTGTTAAACTAACTACTTGAGTTGGCTTCGATAGTTCACATGCAGAGCAGGGTGATTCAACTATCATGCATAATTTCTCTTCATAAATTCTCATTTACAGGAACAAGTTCGATTTTCAATCTTCTAATCACACAACTCTATTTCCCCAGTTTAGTCACATTGATTTTTAAGTTTTTGTTGGAAGATTTGTTATAACAGTACATTGTGCACCACTACCCAGCAGACACACCCAAGTTTCTTTATTAACTCTAGATAATTAAACCACACAACAGTGAAGGTCTTTGGTCCCCAGTGGAGGGTTGTGCTAAGCACACTCAAAATTGTAGCCCTGTTCTCCATCTTACACGATCTGGTTCTAAAGGGATTATGTATTCTGCATATTCCTTCAGATTTTTAAAATTCATCAAACCTAGGATAAACGGAGTTGATATGCCACAGTCCCCTAGTGCCTAATGAGTCCACTCCATCTTCAGTAGTGGTTCATCAATACCTTGGTAGACACTCTATCCATATCCTCCTTTTTCATTACGTCCTTATTAACTACCTAAAGACTTCTTTTCAATGTACTCTACCTAGTATATTGTTTCTTGTTTAAAAGTGTGTTAATCCTCTGTTCTGGAAACAAGTCTTCTGCATATAAGTCTGTCCCATTTTTGTCACTGAACTGACAAGACCAGAAGAGCTTCCTCTCCAAAGTTTTCCCTCTCATAGTAAAGTAACATTAGGAGCCTACCCCACACTGGAGAAGTATTGTTTAGTACAGCATTATTACAAACTGAGTCAAGGCATAAACTTAAGTCAGACTTTATCATCATCATAGAGCCAATCCAATGTGGCTTATATTCTCAACATATTGACATCCTCAGTAGAGTATTCTATTTTATAATCAATCTGAAGGAGAAGGGAAACCTTCTTTCATGCTGAAGATTGCTTGGATTCCCATTTTAATCCAAGAATCAAGTTAGAAAAATTAGGGGTAGGACTGGAGGAATATGCATCCATGTAAGTGGTAAAGGTAGACACTTACTAAGGGTCTTATAGATTCAGTTTTTATATTTCTTCCAGATTTCTGGAGTGTATGAAGGCTATGATAATTTGACACCAAACATCCCTTCCTATTCCTCATGCTCAGAGACACAAATTGGGAAATATTAAACATGAAAACGAATGCCATTAGGTTCTTTTGGGAGCTGCCTACATCCGTCCATAAAATTAGCCACCTTCTTGATAGAATATCCTCTACTTTACTCGTCTTCTGTTTGGAAATTTCACTTTTACAGCTGTTTCAATAATTAGGGGTTAAATAAGGGTCACAACGGTGGACCACTGGCATTTTCCAGTCTCTTGTTGGGACCATTTCTTGGTTCCTGACACGAGCAACAACCAGTTGCAACGCGATTCTGGACTTTGGATCGCTCTGTAACTGATTCTGCATTTACTCGTCACTGCTGATTTGGCCTCAGCTTATGTTTTGTTCCTCATCCACTTACCTATTCTCCCCTCTAAATATATTACCTCTAAATTCCATCAAGAAGACTCTCTAGTTAATTATCTCAATGCTCGTGTGACCTCAAAGTAAGCTGGCTCAGGAATCAGCTGTGTGCCAAAGTTTCTCTATCCTTCTTTCCTTATCTTCCTTACTGGAGAACAAAGCTTTAGCCATTTGACTCAAATCTGGAACCAGTCCAATAATACAATGTCAACTGTACTAAGCATGCTTTTCTGGTTTACTGAAAAGATTCACAAAACTCCACAAAGATTTTCATAAGCTTTTAATAAAGACAAAGGATATGATCAGCCAGAGAGAGAAATCCTGATAAAATTCTCAGGAAAGTCCCAGGAATCCAAGCACAGCTTCCAAATTTCTTTTTAGGTGACACAGAGTGTGCTTTGTCTCTAGAGGGTAAGCTGGCAAGACACACACAGTCACAAAGATTTGGTATCAGGAAAACTATAGACTAATGCAAGGAGATTTTATTTGTATACAATGTACACAACCAAGAAGGAAGTGTGTGTGTGTGTGTGTGTGTGTGTGTGTGTGTGTATGTATGTATGTATGTACTGAATTCTAGCATGGAAACACATTAATCATTGATAGTGCATTTCATTCTTGTATGGATATAGCTTAGGTCTATGGTTCCAGGAGTCCACCAGAGATAAGCACAAGTTAGAAATAAACTAGATGAGATTAACTGGGTAATTACACACTAGCTTTGTGACTTATGACAAATGCCAAGGTCCATTGTGACACTAAAAAAAATGAATACCTAAATATAATATCCTATCGTATCTAAATGCAATAGAACACATTCGGTGTTGGGCAAATAGCAAACAAACTAAAAACAAAAGCAGTGCTGCAATATATATCGTGTGTTTTCCATGATCAAAGAACTGTCTTAGGCTGGTGGCATCACATTGACACCTTAATATGACACAGTGAGGCCTCTCAGTCCCTACTGGAGGTCAATCCGTGAGTGAAATCAGGAAGAAAGTACACAAGGAGTCCCATCTGATATCCCAAGTCCATTCCTTTCCCATCCCTTGTTTCTCCTAATTTTGATTTTGTTCGTTTGCTGAATTTAATCCTTGGTATACACAGAACTCAGCCTGCCACAGGACTGGAACAGTGTGAGGAGAAAAGGTACGTGTGGGTATATGGAGAGCTCTGTTAAAAACAAGAGATTCAGATAAAAATATATAGAAGTTTTCTTACTAGGAAAGAAAGGACTGCCCTCCAAAGATCCAAGGACTGCCCTCCAAAGATCATTGAATGTGATGATTTTACAAGATACATTGGCAGGGAGAATTTCTAAAACCCACCCTACTCACTTGTTTTTGATTCGTAACTCAGGTTGAATTATATACAAATGCTATTTGGCCATAAAATAATATATACCTAGTCTGAGCGTCCTCCTCCTACTTCTCCTATTTTTCAGATGGGGCCATAGTCTTCATTTATATTTAGGGGAAAATCTCATGAATCGAGTGGCTTGGTGGAATTTGTGAGCAAACAGTCTGCAGGTGAAATAGGGACCCAGTGAACCGAGCTTCCTTCCACGCCAAGCATGGCAGACTGAACACACGTAAGCAACATGATGATGGAAAGACCGCAGTGGTTTTAAACATTGAGAGCAATTATTATCAAAAAGCTGTTGTTGTGAACCCCCTTTCTGACATGAAAACTTACATGGACCCCCCAACATGTAAAACACACACAGATGAAAGGCTCTCGTTAACTCAGGGATAGCAGGTCTGGAGTCCTGGCTGCTCAAGGCCCACCCCCACTCAGGGCTTTAATTTGAAAAATGTTAGAATTAAAGCTGCCCTGTGGGATCAAATTCTCATAGAAAGGAAATAACGACAACAACAACAATAACAACAACTACAATAATAATAATGTCATATTATCTTATATCCTGCTGTGACTCACAGAGCTACAAGAGCTTAACACACCTTGAACACCACGTGTGCATTATATACATGTCACACCGGGAAGGGCAGAGCCTGGGTCCCCACTGCTGAGCACAACCGCCGACAAACTGTCATCAATTCATTGTTGAACCCTAACCTAGCAGCCAGTTTAAACCCTTAATTTAAGATTAATCTCTTCACTGAAAAGACAAAGAAACAGAACTCTAGAGAAATTGAATAATATATTTAGAATCTCTGGTGTCCAAAACCACTTCTAACTCCCTCATCTCATGACTAGAAAAAGGGATCTCCAATGACGTGTGGAGAAAGAAACAATGAAAAAAGAGCATTTTCTTTTTTTGATCTGTTGGAGACTCGATATTTGTCAAATAAAAAAGAAATGCATCTAGAAAACTGGTATGGCCGGTGTCAGAGAAATTACTTCCTGTGTTTGCCTCTAGGATTTCTGTGGTTTCGGGCTTCACATTTGCACGTTTACTCCATTTTGAGTTTATTTTTGTGTATGGTGTTAAAAGGTGATCCAGTTTCATTCTTTTGCATGTAACTGGCCAGTTTTCCCAGAACCATTTATTAACGTGACTGTCTTTTCCCTGTAAATATTTTTGCTTCCTTTGTCATAAAATAATTGGCCGTACAATCATGGATTTATTTTTTGGCTTTCTGTTCTGTTCAGTTGATCTGTGTGTCTGTTTTTGTGCCAGTACCATACTGGTTTGATTAGTACAGCTTTGTAATATACATTGGAATCTGGAATTGTGGTACCTACAGCTTCGTTCTTTCTCAAGATTACTTTGGCTATTCAGGGTTTTTTGTGGCTCCTTACAAATTTTAGTATTGTTTGTTCTTGTTTTGTGAAAAATGCTATTGGTATTTTGATAGGGATTGTATTGAATCTGTAGATTGCTTTGGGCAGTATGGATGTTTTAACAATATTACTTCTTCCAATCCATGAGCATGAAATACCTTTCCATTGGTGTCATCTTCAATTACTTTTATTAATGGTTCATAATTTTCAGAGTACAGGTCTTTCACCTCTTTGGTTAAGTTTATTATTAGGTGTTTTATTATTATTATTATTATTATTATTATTATTGTAAATAGAATGGCTAAAATCAAAAAGATAAGAAATAACAAATATTGGTGAGGATGTGGAGAAAAAGGAACCCCTCATGCACTGTTGGTGGGAATGCAAACTAGTGCAGCCGCTGTGGGAAACCATGTGGGGATACCTCAAAAAATTAAAAACAGAAAGACCATACTATCCAATAATTCTACTATTATTTACCCAAAGAAAATGAAAACGGTAATTCAAAAAGATATATGCCTGAGTAATTGCACTACTAGGAATTCAAAGGATACAAAAATGTTGATCTGAAGGGGCACATATACCCCAATGCTTACAGCAGCTCTATCAACAATAGCCAAATTATGGAAAGAGCCCAAATGTCTATCGACTGATGAATGGATAAAGAAGATGTGGTATGTATATACAATGGAATATTACTCTGGCAATCAGAAAGAATGAAATCGTGTCATTTGCCATGTGGAAGGAACTAGAGAGTATTATGCTAAGAAAATAAGTGGGTCAGACTAAGACAATGTCCATGTGTATTTTACTCACACGTGGAATTAAGAAACAAAAAGATGAACATAGGGGAAGAGAGGGGGAGGGAAAAATAAGTTAAAAACAGAGAAGGAGCCAAATGACTCTTACATCCAGAGAACAAACTGACACTTGCTGGAGGGGAAGTGGGGATGAGGATGGACTAAATGGGTGATGGGCATTAAGGAGAGTACTTGTTGGGATGAGCACTGGGTGTCATACATAAGCGATGAGTCACTGGGTTCTACTCTTGAAACCAATACTACACTGTATTTTAACCAACTTGAATTTAAATTGATAAACTAACTAATTAATTAAATAATCATTTATGACAAAGTAGTAGATTTTTCTTTCTTATGTGTTGTTTTTGCCAGGCTTTGTATTGACAATAAATGAAAATATTTGCTTAAAAGAAGATGTACGCACCCTTATGTTCATTGCAACATTATTTACAATAGCCAAATATGGAAGCACCGCGAGTGTCTATTGATAGACCAATGGATAAGGAAAATTTGCTATGTATGTACCTATACATACATGCATACAATGGAATATTATGCAACCATAAAAGATGAGATCTTTCCATCTGAGGCAGCATGGGTGGACCTAGAGGGTAGTATGTTAAGTGAAATAAGTCAGACTGAGACAAACAAAGACCATATGATTCCACTCATAAGTAGACTCTGAAACACGAAGCAAAATAAAAAAAATGAATAAACATAATCAGTCCCATAAGTACAGAGGACACACGAATGCTTGGCAGAGGGGAGGGTGATGAAGGGTTGGGCAAAATGGGTGAAGGGGAGTGGGAGGTACAGGCTTGCCGCCATGGAATGAGTAAGTCTTGGGAATGAAAGGCACAGCATAAGGAACAGAGTCAATGATGTCATGATAGTACTGGGGCAGATGGGAGCTACCCTTGTGGTGAACGCGGCATGACATGAAATTGTCGAATCACTACTTCGTACCCCTGAAACTAATGTAACATTGGGTGTCAATTACACTCAAGTTTAAAAAATTATTTTAAAGAAACAAATCTCTTGAAAATTGAAATAATAAAAAACACCTACAACGGGGAGACTCCAAATTTTAAAAATCGTCAGAATCGGTACATATAAAATCTCTCCGTCAAATTGTGCTGGAAGTTCCTAAATGCTGACTCTTCCTTGTTGCGCTAATCTCCTTAGTGTCCTGGAAGAAACGTATGGGGACCGGTCCCGGTTCAAGGGCACACTTTACGTAGCACTACTGTACAGGATCTGGGTTCGAACCACAAAGTCAATTTAGAATTTCTATGCAGGCCGTTGCCTATATGTATCTAGGAGAGCACATGATCAATCATGTCCTTTACACAATGGTCACCGACTTTCATTTTTATCTGGAAGTGTCTGTGCTGTGCCACCGCTGGCCTTAGAAACCTATTTTGTAAGAACGTCAGCCACAGGCTTCTATTTTTACAATCGTTATAAATAGACAACAGGTATAAGGCGGTGTGATCTCTCCCGACCTTAGAAGTAATTACAGAAATTGCAATGCAGAAGCATTTAATTGGGGCTTTGTTCCTGGGTTCTCTTTTCTTTGTATATAGAAGAGACTTCAGTGGGGCTAAAGGTTCTTGCCTAATTAGTTGGTATACAGACAAGACAGAATAATAAGTCAGAGAGATTTTTCAAAATTGCAAGGTAACACAATAGCAGTTAGTCTCCTAATTGTGAAAATGGATCAGCCCGTGGTCTTACCTTCAGAGTTAATTTGGGGACTTTCTTCTTGGTTAACCAGCAAAGGCATTATTAAACTGAAGTAAAACAACTCCCCGAAAACTCTTAACGAGATTTTCTTGACTTAAAATTAGTTGTTTTTTTTTTTTTTAATTTCGGGTTTTGTATTTTAATGAAATGTTGGCACATGGAGAAGTTTGAATTAAAAAAAATTAATGAATGTTGGAAAATAAGAAGAAAAGGACGCTTAAATATCAGCAATTGCTTTGTTTCTTTTATTTGAACAGGAGCATATTGACTTGGCTTTTTCTGAAGGGATATTGTGGGAAAATCAAGTTTATGATGCTTGGAGGAGCATTAAAGTCTTCCTACTTTGCAGAACTTGTGGTTTCTTTCATGACACCAACACTGAGAAATGTCTTTACTCTCAAATAAGCCTTTTTTTTTTTTTTTTTTTTTTTGGCTTTTCACTAAGAAACCAATTCCTTCGAAAAGATTGGTTGCTCAGCAAATCGGACTGATACTCAAATAACATCATTAGGAAATCCTTACAGATGTAACATTATCTCAACTCCTTAAGGAAGAATAAATATTTTAGACATTTGTTCAAAAACAATGACTATAATGTGTGCTACTATCCGACTCCAAATGTTGCAGTGTCCTCTCAGAAATTGAAGTGGGGGCATGTAATTAATTGGTGCTGCCGGCCTTCCCCTTGGCACCCAGCTGTAGGTGTGAAAGGCCTGGGCCTTATGGGCTCGTGTCTTCTAGGTACTCAGTCAATCTGGTTTGGACAAAACTGCCAGTATATTCTGAAGCTCGCTCCTATCAGTGCGTAAAAATTTGGAATTAGTCATGTTGCCCTATGCCTGGTGCCTGCTGGGCTGTGTCTGTCATAGGTCATCTTTTTTGAAAATTTATGTATTCATTTTGAGAGCAAGAGAGAGAGAGAGAGACAGAGCGAGCAGGGGAGGGGTAGAGAGAGAGGGAGAGAGAATCCCAAGCAGTTTCCACACCATATCAGCATGGAGCCTCACACAAGGCTCCATCCAACTAACCGTGAGATCGTGACCCGAACCAAAATCAAGAGTTGGCCATTTGACTGACCGCGCCACCCAGGCATCCCTGTCATAGGTCATCTTTACTTGAATGTCTCATCATTTATCTCAAATTCAACACATTAGAAAAAAAAAATGCTGCCCTCCACAGTCCCTAGGTTGGGTCCCCTGTCAACATTCCCCATAGACATCTAGTGAAGAAGCTCCTAGAAACCCAGTTACCCAAATCCTATTAATGGCCTTCCCCCCACTCCGATGCAACCTGTCACTGACTCCCATAAATTCTATTTCTTTTATTTTTGCCGTATATTCTATTTTTCCATGTCTTTACTTGTAGCTTTTCCTCTTTATGTCTCTCCTGGATTGCCTTCAAAACATACCTCCTGGGCACACACTAGAATAAATTCTTACATCATTGCCTGATCAATCTCTCACTTAAAGTCCAATTTGGCCATCTTACCTGTTGCAAACTTGTCAGTGTCACCTACCACAATTGTTAACTTCAGGGTGAAATCAAATCTCCTTAGTAGAGAATAGGAGAATTTTCTTTCTGGGAGTCATGGCTTCTGCTTCGACCTATAGTAGGGACTCTTCCAACGATCCTTTATTTCACTAATTCACTGCATTAACCCAATTAATAGTTGAATATCCAATAGTTCAATTAACATACACTGCACAAGCCCACAACCAAGAAAGAGGCCTTTCTCTTAGAGCCAAAGACTGGAGAATGAATACATTTACATGATTTAAGAAAAATTGAAATCGCAAATGTATCTTTCATACACTTTTCCAGTTGACTAGCTAGCCAATGGTCCTGGTTGCCTCGCCTGAGAAGGCTTCTAATGCATATCTAGTTTTCCAAATTGAGTCTGTGTTCGTCCTTTAGCGCACACTGTTTTCTCTGTGGAGGAATATTCATCTTTCATGTGTCCGTCCTTCCCCTGTCCTCTACTCCTCACTCTTCATTCTCTTGTCTCAGAGAGACAAGTCAATTCATCAAGTTTTGTCACCTCTTACTATTTATTAAAAGACAAGTCTCTAGATTCTTATTTAAGAAATATTTTAGGGACGCCCGAATGGCTCGGTTGGTTAGGTGTCTGACTCTTGATTGCAGCTCAGGTCCTGCTCTCTCGGTTAGTGAGATCAAGTCTCGTGTCAGGCGCTGACAGCACGGAGCCTGCTTAGGATTCTCTCTCTCCCTTTCTCCCTCTGTCTTTCTCTCTCAAAATAAATAAATAAACAAAAAAGGAAACATTTTAAAAGCAAACAAATCTTTCTAAATGTTTATCCTGCCTTTCCAGATTAATTCAGTCTCCCTTCCAAGTCAATAACTGTATGCCTAGTCGAGTTTGAAAGAAGAGACAAGCCCGTGCATAGTTCAGCTTAAAACTCTTAAGTAGCAAAGAGGACATTTATAATGTGCAGCTTCAGAGTCTTCCTAAGGGAAAACATTTACTTAATACTAAGTCAGCGTTGTGAATTGTGAATAATAGGGTCTTAACACTCACAAAGAGTTTAGTAGATGTCTATGTCAACCTACTTGGATTATAATCCCCCAAATCCACTCTTGAGACTATACCAGGAAGTCCTTAGGGATGGTTAAGTTATTTTAACCTAAAATTATTCTTAGTTGTGCCTTTAAAGATGTCCAAAAACTTTTGTTCCTTTGGGGAATGAAATATGAAACCATTACACTAAAATAATAGCTTTTACTCATATCAGTCTTACTGTTTACTGAGCATTAGTGCAAATACTTCACAGAAATTAACTTTGTTCAAGAGCAACACTTGCCAAAGAATAAGCAAAAACAAAGTAAAATAAAATGCAAATTCTAACTTTCCTCTCTGTTTTCACTTTCTTTTTAAATCTTCTTAGTGGGCTATTTATGACCTCCTGGAAGGCAGGTTGGATAAGTCCCACATGTTTTTATGCCACACTAAGAGAACACGAAGTCCTCCAGTGAGCTTTTGTTCCAGGGATAGTCTTAATGTATTTTTTGAGTGTTTATTTATTTATTTTAAGAGAGGTAGCAAGTCCTTTTCAGTTTTCAGTTCCCCGCGGCACTTGCCTTTCCAAGGAATGCATGGTGATCTAGCACCTTATCTTGATGTGTGTGTGTGTGTGTGTGTGTGTGTATTATAACATCTTATCTTAATATGTATGTGTGTGCATGTGTGTGTGTGTATGTATATATATGCACCTTATATAGCACCTTATCTTGATATGTGTGTGTGTGTGTGTGTGTGTGTGCATACACATATATAAGCAAGAATCCAGCTGACCTACCTGCAACCTAAGCCAACGTAAAATTGTAGTTAAGACCCGCAGTCAGAGACCTGGGGTTTGAGTCTTTTTTCCATTATTTATGAGCTTTGTGACCTTTGGCAAGTTACCAAAACTCTCAAAGTCACTTTCTCTGCCTGATAGGTAAAACCAAAATAATCACAGGATCTACTTCCTAGCACTCATGAGAAGAATGAATAATATAATCCAGGTAAAAGAGTCAACACAAGACCTAGCAAATAGCATGAAATCAATTTTAACTGTCAATAAAATCATCAAACTAATTATTACTATCAAGTGCTCTGTCTCAGGAATGTAGGCTGCAGTCACGAGTGTTTAGCATCACATGGAGGGAGTTATTAAGCTTTCAGTTAGCTGGCGGCCTCCAGGGCTCATGCCGTCGCTGTGGTGAAGTTCAGGAACTAAATGTGGAGACATTAATCTGGACACCGCCTGTCTTACTCTGCTTCTCCCTTAAAGTCTCGTGTCTTTATACGTTTCCCTGACCTGGAGAGGATGTATAAGTTGATTTTCTTTACTTTAGTCTTGCCTCCAAAATCAGTCAAAGAGAGGCAAAAATTGGTATGTCCAAAGAGTAAAACATATAGGTCTTATCCGTGTTTCTCTTTTTGTTGTTTATGTCTATGCCTGTAACAACCCAATTTAAAAGTCTGTGATTCCCAGACAATACACCAAAATAACTGCATATTTTCTATGATTGATGGTAATATTTTGTTTTCCTCTAGAAGTACCAGGTTATAAAGGATATGTTTTCTTAAGTTTATTTTTATTTATTATGAGAGAGAGAGAGGGAACACATGAGTTGGGGAGGGGCAGAGATGAAGAGAAAAAATTCTAAGCAGACTCCCCACTCTCAGCCTACCTGAGAGGGGCTTAAACTCATGAACTGTGAGATCATGATCTGAGCCGAAATCAAGAGTCAGATGCTTACCCGACTGAGCTACCCAGGCGCCCCTCTAAAGAGTACGTTGCTTCATGATAAATTCCTTTGACCTATTAATATTAGATTATGTTCAGAAATTTAGCATTCACTATAGAGATTTCTTGTTACTTTATCTAGGTAAGGCCTGAGACTTGCTTTTGCGTTAAACATACTATCTGTTTTCTTTTTTTTTTTTTTTAATGTTTATTTGTTTCAGTGAGGGAGGGGCAGAGAAAGAGAGGGAGAGAGAGACTCCCAAAGAGGCACCATGCTGTCAGCACAGTCTGATGCAGGGCTCAGACTCATGAACCATGAGATCATGACCTGAGCTGAAATCTGATACTTAACTGACTGAGCCACCCAGGCGCTCCTAAACCTATTATCTGTTTTCTTAAGTGATTTGTGAGCTGTTGGTGCTATGGCCAATGACAGAATCTGAAGACTGCATTTGGTTCCAGCACTAATTTATTGTTCCAAATCACTTAAATAATGAACACCTGCCTTACGATCTCAACAGTGGGGGAGACGGTGAGAAGTGAACTGACTTGGTGGGCTTAAGTCCTTCATAGAAAGGTTATATTAACGTTATTCTTCCACCACCCCAACTCCACCTTCAAAAGCTCTACTTTGATTATCAACTGCTGTCCCAGCAGGGCCAGCAGACAGGTTTTAGATTTTGCTCTAAAACTCCTAGCATTGGAGTTGCCGGATCAAAGTCCCCAAATAGTATTAAGTTAAATATAAGGTTATCTCCAATTTTATGTGCAATATAACTATCCCCCAGTGTTAGAAGAAGACTGCATCTCCCTTGGCGTGGTTAGGACCAAGAAAGAAAAGGAAGACTAAACATGTGATATTTACCCACAAGCTAATTTATACTGTTCATTATTAGAAATATGTCCTTTCTGCTTTGCTAATTACAGTTAAGTTGACTTGTATATTGAATATGATAAATAACTTTTAATTGGATGTCTCTCTGGCTTTGAGAAAATTGTGGGATACATATAACTCACAATGTTTTAAATAAAATCTTAGTACTGTGTACTTTTTTTGAGAATCTCAGATTGCTTTCCTACTTTCCGATTCCCAAAGTTGACAGGTGGTATGGTAACTGCCACTTATTCTCTGAAACTTATCACACCTTTTAGGAAACACCAGGATACTTACAAGGCATGAAATACTACAAACAAAATATAATCTATATCATGATGATTCAACACCCAATAAATATTTAATGGAGCTTTAAACAGAAAGTTGCATTTCTTTACCCTCCAGGGACTTCTTCTTATTAGACGACAACAAAGCTAAAGTTTCAAGTAGTAATTGTTCATTGCAAGTATACATTATATTATGGTGAAATATTTTTTTAAAGTTTATTTGTTTATTTTGAGAGAGAACACACAAACAGCGTGGGGCAGACAGAGGGAGAGGGAGAGAGAGAGAATCTAAAGCAGGCTCCACACTGTCAGCACAGAGCCCAATGTGGGGCTTGAACTCACAAACTATGAGATCATGACCTGAGCTGAAATCAAGAGTCGGACACTTAACTGACTGAGCCACCCAGGTGCCATAAAAAAAGACTAATTTTTGCAGCATTACTTACGGTAGAAAAGGATGGGGGGGGAATCACCATAAAGGTTGGACTTTGAACACGAATATATATCCATATAATGCAGGTGTAATGCCAGTATGAGAAATATATGATATATAAAATGTAGTTTAAAGTGAAAAAGCAAGGTGACAAAAAGGTACCTCATATATAAGGAAAGGAAGAGATATGAATACACAGATATGCACATAACTTGATATATCTTTTTTTAGATTAAATTATTTATTCTTCATCAGATAATTCACAAAATAATCATCATTGGTTGTGTGAAAACCAGTGTGTCTATTGTTAATCTTGGCTGAAGTCTTTAATTCTGTTTCTCTGATGGCCTGTTATTTATTTTTTTTATTTAAATAATTTGTTTTCAAACTGGTTTCCATATAACACCCAGTTTTATATACTTCTCTTCTACATGAGACTGAGGGCCTAAAGGCAATAATAAATCCCGATTATTTCTCTTGGCCTATCTATACATATGGATAAATATGCAAATTTATACCTATATATATGGGCATGTACATATATATATATTCTGGACGAATTTAAAAATAATAAACTTTTTGAAATTTTTTCATAATTTCAGAATATTAAAAACATTGTGTTACTAGGTTATTGGTTAGTTATATATTCCTGGGGGTCAAATATTAACTATAGACAGAGGAAAAGTTGGATGTTGATCAGGGGGGTGAGGGATGGGTGAAATAGGTGATGGGGATTAAGGAGTGCACCTGTCACAATGAGTACCGGGTGATGTATGGAAGTATGAGTCACTGTGTTGTACACCTGAAACCAGTAGAACATTGTATTATTAACTAACTGGAATTAAAATAAAAACTTAAAAAGCCAAAAGTAAATTTAATGTTAATCGAGCTACTTTGAGAAGAAAAATAACACAAGTTCAAAACTATTTTTCACAGCGTAACATAATTTTTCCCAAATAAGCTATAACGTAATTTATGTGAATAGCACACTCTGCAAATGTCTAGGGGTTTATTAAAACACATGTTTTAAAAAGTGAAGATTCATTGAGAGGCGAATGATGGTAAGAACCGTCATGATGGGTAAGAACGTTTGTTTTGGAGCTGTGGTGCTTTTGGTAGACTCCTCACCCTCCGACTTCCAAGCTATTAGACCTTTGAAAAGTTACTCAACCTCTCTCTTCCTCCATTTCACAATTTAAATATGATGATTGTGGTAGAATCAAACTTCATGGGGTCATTATGAAGACAAAATGTTGAAAGTTTTAGCTGTGATTGTTATCATCATCAATAGTGGCTGTGGAAGTAATAGTTCAAGAGCAGTAAAAGTACCAGTGCTGGGAGTAATAGATAAGCCTTCGAGCATAGAAGGAGCAGCATTCCTGGGTACAGGGTAGAGTTGGAAAGAGGAGAGGAAAGATTATTCCATATCTTCACTTTGTGCCTGTAATTCTCAACTTCCATGTGAATAGGCCAAAGAAATGAACTCCTGTTGGCTCGCAAGAGAATTGTTTTCCACTTATAGAAATGCCTTGATTATAAACTTCCAAAAGAGGTAACTGTGGCAATTTACGAAACAAGTGCATCTTTAAATATCTGAGTGTTGATTTTCCATCATGCGAAAGCTCTCCCGTAAGGGGTCGGGGCAGTGCTGCTTTCATAGGACCGGCAGAGCAACAAATGACCTCCTGTAAAGGATTTCTTAGTTCCCTCGTGGGAAACAGAGTGTGAGACCGAATGGCATCCGGAAGGACAAATCACGTTTTCCTGTCTCGCAGATATTCATTTCTACTTTGAACAAAAAGTTTAGCTTGACTAGAATTATATCATTTAACTGAAGCTTTAAAACATGTTTCCAGATAGAGACTATTTCACATTATTGAAACCCAAACAGTTAAATGATGGCGTTTTTCATGTCATTGGCATCTTCGGTGTCATGAAGACCCAGACAGACTCCACTCTGAGGATACGACTTTCAATATGACGATGTATTTCAGGAAATTGAGGGATATTAGCAGCGAGCTGTACTTTCAAAAGGAGATTCTGTTATTGAATCTAATGGTAATGGAGACACCCTCTTTGTGATTACTTCCAATCGTAGACATTTTTTTCATCTATAAAATAAGAATAGTCATTTTCTATAAAATGTCATTTCCAACAGAAGCTAAAGTTGGTCTCTCTTATATTACAGTTTACTTACATGTTGGCCTCCATTGCTTGAAAACGAATAGCCTTGGGCCTGACAAATGGTATACCTCCCCCAAACACTCCAGTAAAGTTTATTTAATGTAGAAACACATGAGCAAATGATATAATTCAGATAAGAAATTTTCCCAATTTCTGTTCTGCCATGTTATGCCATTTCTATATCTTCCTAAGCAAAGTAAAGGGGAGAGCTAGACAATGATCCCAATACCCCAAACTGTTTACCAGGCTGGTCTCATTGACTCAACTGAAAGTGAAAAGAGTTTCTGAAATCTGTGTTGTATGAGTTCCTCAATATCCTCTCAAAATCTCAGTGCATACCTGGCTGTCTTTAATAATAACACCTACATGCTTCACTGAAATCTTGTGGGATTCACCACAAATCTCTCCAGTTTGCTGGAGAGACTGCAGAATGGATAAGAATGAAAAGGAACTTATTCCAGCAAGATCAGGCAGTACACATGAAAAACTGGGAAAAATCTGCTCATTCTTTTATGAAAACATCGGTCCAGCTCCAAGGAACTTGGAGCATGCTCTAGCCGTGTAGAATCTTGTTTTCCTTCTCTTTTTCCCAGCAATTTTTCTCAATGCCCCATGTTTTCCTCAGCAGAACTTTATGAGAACTTGAAAAGCTTGCTTTTCAAATTTGCATTTCATAAGCCGTCAGAAGTTCTGTGAGGTTTCGGGTCTGGGATCCGGAGAAACAATGACTGAGAGATGAGAGGTTGACTCTAACCAGATTAAATTCAGTGATGATAAAAGTGAACTTTTGCATTCAAGTTCAAAATGAAATCAGCCCCATACGTTTGCCATGAGAAAGAATTGACTTAAAAGTGGTGCATCAAAGTTTCCTTGGAAATTTAGCTCTCTCTTATCTAATAAAGAAGGTATAATCTAGCTAATCAGCTTGGGGGAACATTAAAGAATGGAGGTGGGTGGCCATGAGCTCCATCCTTACCGGCATATTATTGGCAACCAAAAAGATACAGCTTCTAGTTGAATGTTAATCAACTGTGAGTGAAGAATATGTATTCACTTTTAACATAAAGACCAGAAGGGGATGTACTGAGAAATAAAATTTTTTAAGTTTATTTATTTTGAGAGGCAGAGAGAGAGACAGAGAGAGAGCAGACACCAGCAGGGGAGGGGCAGAGAGAGAGGGGGAGAGAGAGAGAATCCCATGCAGTTTCTGTGCTAATAATGAGATAGGGGCCTGATCTCACCAACCATGAGATCATGACCTGCGCCAAAATCAAGAGGCAGACGCTCAGCCAACTGAGCCACCCAGGTGTCCCAGACAAATGAATTTTTTATATTTTCTAATATAGAAACTTAGAATAGAAGATGGAGAGGAGGAAAACGACATATGGCAATTGATAAAGGAAGTGGAAAGTCTTAGTCTGGTGAAGAAAAAATATAAGAAGAACGAATCCTATTTAAAAATATTTGTGAGAAGTCTCAGACTTGCTCAGAACGGCCCCGAAAGGCAGAAATAGAGTCAATGGGAAGTTGACTTTGTCTCAGTTGACACCAATGGCAATTGGTACCATAACAGAATGACCTCTTGGCAGTGGATGAGTCATGAGTTCATCCATAAGCATACTTAGATTCTGTGAGGGGGGTTTAAATATACCATGTGCTGTTAGCTTAGTTGATCATCTGTAAGACATAGCCATTTTAGAATTGGGGCCAATATTAGTAATTACACCAGGACAACAGATATAAATGGGACTGTCTGGGGCAACCGTGGATCAATGGCCATCCTGCCCTTGAGATCCTATCCAATTCTACTGTTCAGTGAGAATGTTGTCAGAGAGTTCCTCTTCACAGACATTCCTGATCTTCCAAAGGAAATGGTTTGCAAAGGTTATCTGGTCTCCTAAGAAAGAAGGGACTGAGAAACAAAAGTCCCAAACATATTTGTAAGCAGAAAGGTTTGGCTTTCGTCAATCCTCTTAACTCTGTTGAAGTTGAACTCCCCCCACCCCCCAACGTGTTACCTCCCCCCACCCCTTACCTTTCTACTTCTCAGGGATTATGGTCTGAATTCTTCTTGTCCAGACTCTTCCACAGCCGTGTGGCATCCACTCTTCATTTTGGGGGCAGTTGTCTTTACCCCAAAATATCTCATATCCAAACTCCTATCATTAAATAAACAATGAATTAGGAGCAAGTTTTTGCTTCTTACCTGCTGATAAATACTGCTGTCTCTCCTAACCTTGCAAGAGGTTTTTGCATTTGAAAATGATGTTTCTTATCCTAATACAATTACAATAATTTGCATTTTAGCATGTTTCATGGCAGTGGTTTAATGTGCAACAAAACGGGGGTGGAAAAATGCCAACTTACCAGGAGAGAGGAGCTAATTGGGGAAGAGTTAGGCGCCAAAGCCAAGCAAGTGGACTGTCAGCATCAAAGGTGTTGACCAGGAGGTTGTTAGAATTTGGCCCTAGAAAATAAGAGTTTGGGGATTGGATCCCAGAGAAGGCAGATCTGGGAGGAAAACATACAACTCAGCCACTAGAGTTGAAATACTAGATAGGAATGCAGTCATTAGAAAACAAAGCAAGGATCAAGACAACTGAATTACAAAAAACCAACCCAAAACAAGTGGGGCAGACAGCGGAGCTAACACTCAGCTGGCTGAGGAGCCTTGTCCTGGGAATACTGATGTCCGAACTCCCTGAGGTATGTGCTGGTGCCAGTGTCTGGGCAGGGGCTGCCCTGGAGTCCAACGGTCCAAGCTTTCAGGAAAGGGCAACATAGAAAGGAGATAGATGGTGAGTCAACGTGGAGCACTGACTAGTCTTACTCCTCAGGCTTGATTCCCTAGTGCCTAGAATTCAGGCTGCTGCTCCAGAAGGTTGAAGAAGCTCTCTTAATATTAGCTCATCACGCGGACATTTGGATATCTGAAGCATCTGTTGAACTTAACAAACAGTGACCCATTTGAAAGAGCTGGAGTACCGTTTACTTGAGAACAACAGATACAAGTGACGAAGTATTTTCTTTAAAGACAAGAATGCATGCCTTTTGTAAGCAGTAGGTTTTCCACAACCCACCCCTCCAGCCCTACCCCAGACACTGTCAGTAGTATCGACATTTAAGGAGGCAAATCAGACGATAACTGGTGGTGGCTTTTTTTCCTCATTAGTTTTTCATATTTCGATTTGTCTCAAATTTGGCCTGCTTCTGTCTGCTGCGTCCATCACTCCCATTACCAGGCAAGTCTTCTGTCACCCTTTTGTGCCAAGCAGCAGACTTGCCTTTTGACTGTTTGACAGAGCCCTAGAGGTCTCTGAAGCCGGGCCACTTGAGATGTCATAAGCTTTTTACCACTGTGCAGTCTAGGGCTTTCTATTGGGCATAGTTATGGAAACAGAGTACCTTTACATCTGTGCTTCTTGCAATGTTCTTTGAAATCAAACACACCCTTTTTTTTTTTAATGTTTATTCATTTTGGGGAGAGAGAACGTGAGCTGGGGAGGGGCAGAGAGAGAGGGGGACAGAGGATCTGAAGCGGGCTCTGTGCTGACAGTAGTGAACGTATGCAGGGCTCAAACTCATGAACAGTGAGTTCATGAGCTGAGCCAAAGTCAGATGCTCAACTGACCGAGTCACCCAGGTGCTCCTCAAGCACACTTTCTGAGTGTAGAAAACACGTGGGAATGTAAAGAAACTCTCTCTCTAGCAACATTTGGTAACGAGGACTCATACTGGCAGCTATGATTTATTCTAAGTCTACTATTCGCTACTTTCCAGTTGTCTTTTGTGGTCTTCGTAACAACACTATGAGCAAAATATTATTATCCTCTTTCTACAGTAGAGGAGACAGAATGTCCCACAGATAGTGTGTGGCTGAGTTAGCGTTGGAAACCCACCTGGTCTGCTTGGACTGTCATTCCAAACCTGCAACTTCCTTGTTAGTTGGTGTCTTAGTTTCTTATTGCTGCTGTAACACAGGTGGCTTAAACAACGCACACTTATTAGCTTCCAGTTCTGGCGGTTGAAAGTCTGAGATGGGTCTCATTTGGCTAAAGTCAAGTTGTGAGCAGGGCCTTGCTCCCAGCAGAGGCCCCTGGGGAGAGTCTGTTCCTTGGCTTTTCCAGGGTCTGCCGCCTGCCAGCGTTCTTGAGCTTGTGGTCGTATCTCCCGGGTCCCTGCCTCCTTCCTCACACTACTTCTCCTCTATTTGTCAGACCTCCCTCTGCCTCATTCTTACAAGGACACTTGTCATCAGAGTTAGAGCCCACCTGGGTACTCCATGAGAGGCTCCTTCTCTCAAAATCCTTAATGAATGTCATCTTTTGCCACCTAAAATCATATTCAGAGGTTCTGTGGATGATGATGTGAACGTATCTTTTTGGGGACCACCATTCAGGCCATACTATTGACGACTTAGCCTATTTAAATATAGAGAGTTTTAAAATTTTCTCTCCCTCTCTGTTTTGCAGGTTATACTGAGATTTGGAATTCAAAGGGTAATTTGAAAGTCCCCACCATTTCAGTGATAAGTCCTCCTTTTGTGGGGTTACAACAAACTTGCCCTGTGTCAAGACCCTTCAGGGGATGACCGCCCTTTCTCCTAAGGACTCAGTGCGACACTACCTTAATTTCTTTCGCCTTCTGGTGCGTTCTGGTCTTTTCGATGCAGGAACTGGAAGCAAAGTGAAGCAGCCTCCCTCCCGATCTCAGCAAGTTTGCCAGGTTGTGTGTTCTGAGTGTCAAAAGCCTCGTTCGGGGAGAGTAACAAATCTCATATGGTCGAGCCAAAAGTAGAAGCTGGCAGGCACTGGGACTGTGGCCCCCATCCAGAATGCTGTTGTGTTTTAAAGGCATGGGCTGAGAGAAATCGCAGTGGTTTAATTCAGGTGGAGAGAGGCTCGGGAAATTTTCCCCAAAGCCGGTGGGACTGGAAGTTTCCAGGTACAAGTGTGAGCGTGTGTCCGTGTGTGAATGTGTGCCAGGGAGCTGGGGTCCTGGGCACAGGGTCTGTGCAGTTCCTAGCATTTCAGGTTTCTAGGTCTGTAGGCGAGCACGGTAAGTCAGCATCTTTGGGAATGGGTTCCAGAACTCTGGGTGTTTAGCAGTTTTATGAGACTTCACAGCCAGACTCGACAGCAGCTGCTCCGGGGTGAAGAAGGCAAGACAATGAGCTCGGAGGGTGATTGCATTTGGAAACCCAAGGCATCGAAGCAGAATCGAGCAGTGTGGGCACCAGGCGCTCCTTTACAATGAGCTGTTTATTTCCGTATTTTTTATATATACACATACAAAAAATAAATATATATACATACATACATATTATATATACAACATAAATATCTACATATGGTTTTGTTTTCTGTATATTACCATGTTTTGATATTTTAAAAAAACCTCTCTGGCCAGGAAGCACTGTCCCTCGGGGCCAGGCGAGTCTTCGAGATAACAAAGGGCTCAGCTGCAGCATGTCTTTGGTCTGCAAACCGACCAGGCCCCCGCCACACGTCCTCTGTCTGCCCACGCACCCATGAGGCAACTTCTCCATCTAAATCGTGCCGGGATTATCTTTTCCCATTAATTGGTTGCCTATCAGTTCATTTCCCATTTCATTGTTTGCCTATCAGTTTTGTTGGTTGTTTCTTTTGCCGTGCAGAAGCTTTTCATCTTGATGAGATCCCAATAGTTCATTTTTGCTTTTAATTCTCTTGCCATTGGAGATGTGTCAAGTAAGAAATTGGTGCGTCTTAGGTCAAAGGGAAATATAAATCAAAACCACACTGAGATACCACCTCACACCAGTCAGAGTGGCTAAAATGAACAAATCAGGAAACTATAGATGCTGGCGGGGATGTGGAGAAACAGGCACCTGTTGTGCCCAAATTCTGGATCCCAAGATGACCGCCGGGGAGCTGGGACTGATGCAAACGCAAAGGGTCTTTATTCGAAGCTCGAGCTCGGACTCTTGCACCTCCCAAAGCAGCGGTGCAGGGGCAAGAGCCCTGAGCCAGTTTACACAGGCTTTTTATCAGGGTTCAGTACACTTTTTGGGTGGGAATGGGAATCCTTTGAATTGATTGATTGGCATTTTCACGGGCTAGTTTCTCATTGAGTATTTCATATTTGGCGGGCGCGGGCTAGCTATGGATTGGCTTAGCTTGGGGGTCCCGCGCAGATTCAAATGGTCAGCGCGCATGGGCTGAACACTCATTAGTTTTGCTAGGGGCTATTCTAGGAATCTGACCTCCTGTGGTTTCCCTGGAACTCAAGGTGGAGGCAGGGTCTGCTAATCAGGGTCCAGTCCCACCCAGGGTGGTGACAGGGTCTGCTAATCTGGGTCCAGCCTCTTGGCTACTCTGTTTACTGGAACCTGAGGCAGAGTCCAGGGTGACTTGTCTTCCTGGAACTTGGGGCCCAGAACTACTCTAAGATGGAACTTAAACCAAAATGGAGTGGCCTTAGCCCTAACAGCACCATACTTTCACAATATGGCAATTCTCTAACACAGCAAACAGGGTTCACAGCAATCACAGAGAACCGGCCAGGAGTCTAGTGTATTCCTAAGTCTCTAAATCTAATACCTAACAAGATTTAGCACACAGCAACTTAGTCTAATACATAGCAAACTAAACAGGCCTCACAGCACCCCAAGAAAAGTTTCACAGTGTTCACAGTAAACAGCAATCAAAACAGAATTCTCGGCAATCATAACCCTTAACAAGGTTCACAGTAAGCAGAAGTCTGCGCACTGAGTAGACTTACTTACTGATAGAATAAGCACACTATCTCTAACACAGTACCCCTTTATGTTTAGCAGAAAAGAGAACAGGCTTCAAACTAATGCAGGGCTGTCACTTGGGACTTAAAAACTCTCTCTTCACACCCTCTTGCACTGTTGGTGGGAATGCAAACTGGTGCAGCCACTCTGGAGAACTGTGTGGAAGTTCATCAAAAAAATGAAAATAGAACTACCCTGTGACCCAGCAATAGCACTGTTAGCAATCTACCCAAGAGACACAGGAATGCTGATGCATAGGGGCACGTGTACCCCGATGTTCACGGCAGCACTTTTGACAATAGCCAAATCATGGAAAGAGACTAAGTGTCCATCAATTGATGAATGAATAAAGAAGATGTGGTATATATATACACAATGGAATACTACGTAGCAATGAAGAAAAATGAAATCCATCCATGTGTGGCAACATGGATGGAACTGGAGGGTATTATGCTGAGTGAAATAAGTCAGGCAGAGAAAGACAGATGCCATATGTTCCCACGCATAGGTAGGCTTTGTGAGACCTAACGGAAAACGGGGGGGAGGGAAAGGGGAAGGAAAAAAAAAGCCACAGAGAGGGAGGAAGACATAACATAAGAGACTCTCAAAGACTAAGAACAAACTGAGGGGAGGGGGGGTGTGGGAGGGGGGAGAGGGGGGATGGGCACAGAGGAGGGCACTTGTGGGGATGAGCACTGGGTGTTGTATGGAAACCAACTTGACAATAAATTATTAGAAAAAAAAATCATGCTGGGGCCAAGGCGCCAGCACCTGGAGATCCCGCTACAGCTCAGAGCTTGCTGAAATTATCCAAACTAGTCAGTTCTAAACCCTTTCTCCTGCCCTGCTTTGCTTTTCCCTGAAAACCCCACTAACTGTTAGAGCACCCCTCCGGCTCCTGCCTCCTGACCACCCTGATCCCCTTCTCACGTGGCTCTGCAAAGCAGACGCACAGGGTCTCTCGATTCTAAGACCTGTGAGTATAACCAGCTTTGCTTCTTTCCTGAGCTTCTCCCATGTCTTGTCTTGTGGCCCAACTTGACCAACCGTTATATAAAAATATACAAATCAATTTCCTAGGGAGCAAGTCTTTGTTCTTATCTTTTCAAACCAGATTTGTTTTGGAAGGTGATCAATGTTGATAATAGAACGTCCGTCCTGAGGGAAGATTTCCAGCTGGAGGTGGCTAGTTTCTGATGCCATGGGAGTCAGAATCCACCTTTTTCCTGCTGGAACTTCCCTGGGCAGGGACACCCACTTCTCCACTGGTCTGCAGGTTGAAGACACTCCACCTCGGGACTTGATTTTACACTGCTGGAAAACAAGGGATGCTACCGGAGCATTTGGCCTTAATGTTGGGGTGACCTCATGCTGAGGCATGATCGAACTTGCTGCACCGTTCACCTGGCTGACCTGTGGCTTTCTCACCACCTCAGATTCCTTCCTGTCCCTTAAATGCACATCTGCACATGGACCTGGGTTTCTGAGCTTCTTCCTGGATGACCTCCGAATGTCATAGCACATTCATAAAGGCATCAGATAAAATGCTAATTACGCCATTGGATAACTTACAAGCCATCATATCAGAAGTGGCCAAGTTATCCAGTCCTTACAGCCTTCATATCAGAAGGGAAAGGGCGATTATAGAATATCATGGTGAAGAGCAGAGAATTGATGCATAGAAAGAGTTTATTATAAGGGGTGTCTTGGCGGCTTGGACACTTGGGATCCAACTCTTGATTTCAACTCAAGTTGTGGTCCCAGGGTCGTGGGGTCGAGCTCCAAGTTAGGCTCCAAGCTGAGAGTGGAGCTTGCTCGATATTGTCTCTCCCTCTTTCTCTCTCTCTTTCTCTCTCCCTCTTCCCCTTCTCCCACTCTCTCTCTCTCATCACCCCTTCCCCACACATGCTATCTCTCTCTCTCTCCCTCTCTCTTTCTCAAATAAAATCAATCAATAAATAATCTAAAGTGTTTATTATTAAGACTGACACATTCAGTTGGTCCATAGATGTCAACTTTTTTTTTTTTTTGGTCATTTTCACTGTTACTCATTGACCTGAAGTAGCTGAGGTGCTAACACTGACACGGAGCCAACATATTTTCTGATTCCGACACCCATGCTCTTTATGGTTCCAGTAAGAGAGAGGACAGGTGGGCTCCCCTCCACTTCAGACCAAACTCTGATTGGGCGGCTGCCTGTAGGG
Source organism: Paguma larvata (assembly GCA_030068075.1). Classification (NCBI taxonomy): domain Eukaryota; kingdom Metazoa; phylum Chordata; class Mammalia; order Carnivora; family Viverridae; genus Paguma; species Paguma larvata. Next base: position 10,351,641 of record CM057825.1, read on the forward strand.
GAGGCCCAGATGACACCCGAATGGAGGTCTGTTGGGTGTGACGTCTGATTTCTAACTGCACAGTGTGGGAGGAAGCATTGCTGAGCTGCTATAGGTGAGCAGGAATCTCGCATTCCTGGATTTAAATGACTACCATCATTTTAGTTTTCCTTGTTTACCTCAGCTAATGTGAAATATTTTGTCAAGTAAAGTACTGGTGTTTATCACTCCACTCAAGTCATCCATCTCCTTGGTAGAAGAAAAGAAAAGAAAAAAACAAAACAAAACAAAAAACAGGCAGTACTATTAAATGCCTCTAACTAAAATGTTCTTTAAGTTGATATTTCCTTAGGAAAATAAAAATAATGTAATGAAACAAAAAAAATACACCGATGTGTTTATAATACTTCAATCCTATGGGAAGTATTGAAACTAGTTCTAAACTGAGCAATGGTTCTGCAGTACTTGAACAATTCTCCTGGGTGGGGGGATCTACAAAAATATCTCTCGATAAACAATAAGGGTGGACATTTTTTAAAAACCTCCATATTAAGCAACCTATTAAAGTTTCATTGCAGCAAGTTTTCCCCCCAAGCAATTTTAATCTATTCAGGATATCTCACGATGCAGAAATGTCTTTTATTTTAGTAAAGAATAAAAGTTAACATCTACCAACTGATGACTCGTTCCAAAACTTACCAGAGACAAAAAATAATAATCATCATCATTCTTTCCATGCAAAAACCACTTGGAAGAAAAAGATAGTGGCTTAATGCCTCTAGCATTTCAAATAGTTGAGAGTTTCTGCTTTACTCCCCCCACCTAAGAAACGTGTACTGAGTTGATGTGGAAGGCTGTGACTCAGTGTCCCCTGATATTAAACACTTGGCTTTTTGTTGGTGTGGGGCGTGGGGGGGGGGAGGGGAGGAAATGAGCAGGGCCAGGTATGGACATGCCTTTAGCTCTACATTGGAACATGGGAGTCCTCTCATCACCTGCTGGAAAACAAGAGCCTACCATTTTGGTAGAAATTTTATCAGACCTTGCCAATCCAGGATGGCTCAGTAGACGAAAGGTCATACACATCCAGCACATGCAAAGGGCACTTCTTTCTGAGCCAGGAAACAAAACGAGTTTCCACGTTTAGCTTCTTTCTCAGAGCCCTGTCCAGCCTCAGTCCTAAGCTGTCCTTGTAAGCCTGGGGTAAGGCTCAGGGCTAAGGCTTTCCCAGTGGATCTGTCCCCTCTCCTCTCCCACCAAACTCAGCCTTTGCTGTATGGCAAGTCTTAGGCGGGAGTTTCACCTGACCTCTGCAAAAATGAATAAAAGGAAATCTCAGTTAGAATGGAACTGAAAAGCTAGAACGGGGCATTCTCATCTTCTACCACTCAATGTAAATTGCAGACCCCAACAGAAAGAGACGGTCTCTGTAAATGGATAATACTTTACTATCTAGGAGAGAGAAAGATGCTCCTCCTTCCCAGCCAATCAGAGACTGTCACAGCTCAGCCAATGAAAAGCCACTATACTCTGAACTCCCAGTATACTCCAATGGCCTTTTTGCTTATAACGGACCCTCCCAACATCCCCTTTGTCTCTGTTTCTATGTCTCTCAAAAAAAAAAGAAAGAAAAAGAAAAAGAAAAAAGGTGTTCTTCTCCTTTGTTCCAAAGAGTTGCCCATAGTTTTGCCGTAGCTTGCTTATCCCAAATTGCAATTCTCTGCTATTCATTCCTGAATAAATCCATTTTTACTAATAAAGTAATTGGCAGTATTATTTTTAAGGTTAACGCCTCCCTTAGGCTTTATATAGGTGCTGTATTCTGGGCTCAAGAGGGTTTTTTGGTTTCCCTCATAGGCAGATGACTTTAGCTTCTGCCCTTCCCACAAGGTAGTGGATCTTTTCCTGGGCTTTGGGAGTGGGAGCTTTTTCTGCCCCTCTTTGGAGTGGCTTCTGGCATTTGCTGGTAAGGGAGGAGGGTCTGCGGAAGTAGGAGGCTCTGTCCTGTCCCTGGGGAGCAGCTTTCTACAGCCTGAGCAGAAGCAGAAGTGCCCCTGTGTGTGTGTGTGTGTGTGTGTGTGTGTGTGTGTGTGTGTGTGTTTTACAGCTTTATCAACTGTACATATAAATGCACATATTTAAAGTGTACAATTTAGGGGCTCCAGGGTGGTTTAAGCACCCGACTCTTGATTTTGGCTCAGGTCATGATCTCCTGGTTTGTGGAATTGAGCCCTGAATCAGGCTCAGCCCTCACAGCACACAGCCTGCTTAAGATTCTCTCTCTCCTTCTCTCTCTGCCCCTCCCTTTCGCCTCTGTCCCCTGCCATCCCCACTCATGTGCCCCCACTTGCTCTCTCCAAAATAAATAAACTAATAAACTTAAAGAAGCAAAGTGTACAATTTGATACATTTGATGTATGTATACACCTGGGAAACCATTACCACAATCAAGATAGTGAATGTTTCCAACACCCATAAATCTTTGGAAATCTTTCTTCCCTCTCCCCCTGTTAGTGATTCCCATTCTGTCCACATAGGTTAGTTACATTTTCCAGAGGTTTTATGTACATGGAATCATCCAATATGTACTTTGTAAGAAGGGATTCTGGCTCTTTTTTCTTGGCATAGTCATTTTGAGATTCATCATATTGCCTATATTGATTTCATTCATTTTTTAAAAATTAATTAATTAATTAATTAATTACTTTTCTAATTTACATCCAAGTTAGTTGGCATATAGTTAGTTCAACAGTGATTTCAGGAGTGGACTCCTTAATGCCCCTTACCCATTTAGCCCATCCCCCCTCCCACAACCCCTCCAGTAACCCTCTGTTTGTTCTCTATATTTAGGAGTCTTTTATGTTTTGTCCTCCTCCCTGTTTTTTGTTTTTTAAATTATTTTTGCCTCTCTTTCCTTATGTTCATCTGTTTTGTATCTTAAATTCCTCATATGAGTGAAGTCGTATGATATTTGTATTTCTCTGACTGACTGACTAATTTCACTTAGCATAATACCCTCTAGTTCCATCCACGTAGGTGCAAATGGCAAGATTTCATTCTTTTTGATTGCCGAGTAATACTCCACTGTGTATGTATATATAGATATGTATATACTTATATATATATACCACATCTTCTTTATCCATTCATCCACTGATGCATATTTGGGCTCTTTCCATACTTTGGCTATTGTCGTAGCGCTGCTATAAACAAAGATGCGTGTGCCCCTTTGAAACAGCATATCGGTATCCCTTGGATAAATTCCTAGTAGTGCAATTGCTGGGTCATAAGGGAGTTCTATTTTTAATTTTTTGAGAAACCTCCATACTGTTTTCCAGAGAGGCCGCCCCAGTTTGCATTCCCACCAGCAGAGCAAAAGACATCCTCTTTTTCTGCATCCTCGCCAACATCTGTCGTTGCCTGAGTTGTTAGTGTTAGCCGTTCTGATGGGTGTGAGGTGATACCGCATTGTGGTTTTGATTTGTATTTCCCTGATGATGAGTGATGTTGAGCATCATTTCATGTGTCTGTTGGCCATCTGGATGTCTTCTTTGTAGAAGTGTCTGTTCGTGTCTTTGGCCCATTTCTTCACTGGATTGTTTGTTTTTTGGGTGTTGAGTTTGATAAGTTCTTTATAGATTTTGGATACTAATCCTTTATCTGATGTGTCACTTGCAAATATCTTCTCCCATTCTGTCGGTTGCCTTGTAGTGTTGCTGATTCTTTCCTTTGCCATGCAGAAGCTTTTTATTTTGATGAGGTCCCAGCAGTTCATTTTTTTAAATTTTTTTTTAAATACTTATTTACTTTTGAGAGACAGAGCGTAAGCAGGGGAAGGGCATAGAGAGAGAGAGGCAGACACAGAATCTGAAGCAGGCTCCAGGCTCTGAGCCATCAGCACAGAGCCCGACGCGGGGCTCGAACTCACAGACTGTGAGATCATGACCTGAGCTGAAGTCGGCCACTTAACCGACTGAGCCACCCGGGCGCCCCCCAGTAGTTCATTTTTGCTTTTGTTTCCCTTGCCTCTGGAGATGTGTTGAGTAAGAAGTTGCTGTGGCCAAAGTTGAAGAGGTTCTTGCCTGCTTTCTTCCCTAGGATTTTGATGGCTTCCTGTCTTACATTTAGGTTTTTCATCCATTTTGAGTTTATTTTTGCTGTATGGTGTAGGAAAGTAGTCCAGGTTTATTTTTCTGCATGTTGTTGTCCAGTTTTCCCAGCACCACTTGCTGAAGAGACTGTCTTTATTCCATTGGATATTCTTCCTGCTTTATCAAAGATTAGCTGGCCGTAGGTTTGTGGGTCCATTTCTGGGTTCTCTATTCTCTTCCATTGATCTGAGTGTCTGTTTTTGTGCCAGTACCATCCTGTCCTGATTACAGCTTTGTAATACACTTGAAGTCTGGGGTTATGATACCCCCAGTTTTGGTTTTCTTTCTCAAGGTTGGTTTGGCTGCTCAGGGTCTTTTCTGGTTCCATACAAATTTCAGGATTGTTTGTTTTAGCTCTGTGAAGAATGCTGGTGTGATTTTCGATAGGGAGTGCCTTGACTATGTAGATTGCTTTGGGTGATTTCATTCATTTTTATCAGTGGTATACTATTGCCTGAACATACCACAACTGTACACTCATTCATCTGTTGAAGGGCATTTGAGGTGTTTCTTTTTTGGGACCATTACTCTAAAGCTGCTGTGAGTATCCCTATGTAAGGCTTTGCATGGCCAAGTGCTTTCTTTCTTTTGGGTCAATGCCTGGGGGTGAAATGTCTGAGTCCTAGATTAGCAATAGGTTACCATTTTTAAAAACTCCCAAACTGTTTTTCAAAGAAGTAGTAGCATTTTTCAGTCCCACAAGTAGTATATAAGAGTTGTTTCCTCTGTATCTTCACCAGTACTTGATACGGAGAAAATCTCTGTGGCCTGGGGTTAGAAAGATTTCATAGATACAATACTTCAAGTACATCAAATAAGTAATCAGCACATTGGACAACATCAAAACAAAACTTCTCTTCAAAGACACTGTTAAGAGAATGAAAACCCACAGACAGAAAGCAAAGCACGTATTTGATGAGATCTTAGAGACAGTTAAAAGAAACACCTCTAACTTCGATTTGTAATAAGAAAATAACAAAAAGATTTCAACTCTTAACCAAGGAAAATAGAAGAATGGCAAATAAGTCCCAATTATGTAAATTAAAACCACAACGGAATACCCACATGCATCTATTAGAATGACTCAAAGTAAAAAGACTGAACTGCTTTGCTTTTAACGTTTCAGTAGATTAACGTGAAGCTGTAATAAAATATTAAGAGTGATCTTTGCTCTTTATCCGATTTCCCACAAAGATAACGTTTTGCGAAACTAGTAGCGCGACCAAGAGATTGAGAGTGATATAGCCCGTAGGCTTTACTCAGGTCCTACCGGTTTGCACGCACGCACTCATTTGTGCAAGCTTTCCATTCCTGGCACACGTGGAAGTTCATGTGTCTACAACCATAGGCAAGAGACAGAAATCTACCTCGCAGATTCCTTGTGCTGCCCTTTTGCCACAGCCACCCCTGCTAACCCGCCTCCTGCCTCTGGGAATCACTAACATGCTTTCCACCCATAAGTTTGTTATTTTGTCATTTGCATTGTTTTTTCAAGTTTCCATGATCACACCAGAGCTGCCCCAGTCCCTTGAAATTTTCTCGATTCCACTTATTGGCACTGCCAAAGGTGCTAACAGAGTCTCAGAGAAGGCTCTGGAGGATCTTTCCATTTGTGGAATTGGCAGTGAAAATGGAGGAAGGCGTGAGGGGTGAGACCGAACTTGACGACTTTGCTATTGACAAGCAGAGTCATTTCAGATGTATTAGTCAAAAGACTGCATAAAACTAAGTGTCTAAAACTGTGTCCTATTAAATGTGCTTAACTGAACAAAATGTAATTATTTAAAAGGAAGAAATAGCACACAAAAACTGGAGAAACATTACCCTACAGAGTTTCTCATAGCCAGGATATTTGCTTCAAAGTCACATTACGTCTGTCCACCCCTGATTTTCTCTCTTCCTTAAGTCTATTGTTACATACTCTTTGTGTGTGCGTGTGTTTGTGTGTGTAATTCAGGTTTTACCGCTTATTAATTATGTCATTCCATACAATTTTACAGACTTTGAGAAAATACACTGAGAGTGTTAGATGATGGCAAGATAGATGAGAAAGCTCAAGTTTTACATAAGTAGTAAAAAGCACCTGTGCCACTATTATCCCCCAAATGTGTACATTTCATATAACAAGAGTAAAGCTAGTCCATTGGCATTTAACTGGCATTATTCTTTGTCATCCATGAACCATAATAAGCCTGAACAATTTCAGAATCTTCAGAGTAAAACAGTCGTTTCCACTAGCAGATGTAGCCAGGTCAGTTTCTTTACAAACAAGCAAACAGATCAACACAAGGAAAGCCTGCACAGGATTCCCGAAACAAAAACTGGCATCTTCCAGTGGCCTTGAATTTTAATGTTTCTATTATACTAACTCAAGATATAAAATGTGATTCCACTTTTGAAAATCAGATGACACCTCTTCGCCACAATTGCCTTTGCTTTGTAATTCAAATGGTTTAACAGAGCCTGATGGTAGTCAGCCCGGTGAAAGCCATGGATGCAACTCAAACTGCTCTTACCCTGAAGAAACGTTTTTGAAAGTCAGTTATTCTTCGAAAACTTCAGACCCAAGCTGCACAGGAATAACTTGAGGAACAACTGTCTTCCCTTCTAGACGCCAGTAGCAAGTCATGGTTTTAAAGCCAGGGAGCGCCTGCGTAGATCAATCGCTTCTGACTCTTGACTTTAGCTCAGGACTTGATCCCACGGTTCATGAGTTCGAGCCCTGCATTGGGCTGTGTGCTGACAGTTGGGGCCTGCTTGGGATTCTCTCTCTCCCTCTCTCTCCCTGCCCCTCCCACATCTCTCTCTCTCTCTCTCTCTCTCTCTCTCTCTCTCAAAATAAATAAATAAAGTTAAAAAAAAATAAAGCCAGAGAGCAAGTGCAGTCACTATGAATCCGATATATACATCAATAACTTCTTGCTTACCATACGCTAATAGCTACCCTCTTCATGATTTAAGAAAGTGATTCAGCACGTACTATGATTCAGCATTTGAAAACCTCAATGCCTGTTATTACGAAGCTGTTCAGGCTGAGGAATATTTTTGGATCCTCGAAAAGAAATGAGACTTGAAATGTAGTTTTATGTCAAGCCACTTAGAAGACCTCAGTTACCAGACAACGAAAAACACACAGCAGCAGATTTTATTAAAACCATTGTCTCCGACAATGCGAAAATGAAATATTAAGGCACCCTTGACTCCCATCTTGGTAGATGCGGCAAAGAGAAATGTTTTAACTGGGAACCATCACTTCCGTTCACATGCTTTCCATTGTATTCGGCACTTTTACTCTTATAGTTTCCTGTTGCACACCGCTGACGCCCCTCCTGGGCAAATACCATGACCCAAACCAAGAGGAAAGCATAAACGGATACTCATTTACCAGAAAGAAGTGCGTCGCCCTTGAAAAATAAAAAGGAACTACAGAGAATATTATAACTAAAGTTCAAACACCAGTATTTGAATTTATCTGAAGCAATTTATGCTTCAGTAATTAAGAAAAAGAGGGGATGAATTGTATTAGGACAAGAAGTCTGTTAATATGGTTCCTGCTGCAAAATAACTGTCACTCAATATTCTGCTCCATCGAGATGAAAGTTTCAAAAGTGTGTCCTACTCCTTTAAAAGAATATCACATCCACTAGAATAATAAATTAACGTTATTCATTTTCTCCATTTTATCCCTTTGTAAAGCTCAACCATCTTTATAAAGTATACTAAACAGTGCCATTTCACCTTTATTAAGGCAAGTTTGTGAAAATGATTTAATACAACCAGATCTCTTTGTGAACTTTCAGCTTCAAACATTTTTTCATATAAGCAACATGCAAAAAAATTGTTTTATAAAAAGCCACCTTAATATCAGAAAAGACTTCAAAGGATTTTGAACAAAGTTTACTCTTAAAAATTTTTTTAATGTATTTTTGAGAGTGAGACAGAGAATGTGCAGGGGAGGGGCAGAGAGAGAAAGAGAAGGAGACAGAATTTGAAGCAGGCTCCAAGTTCAGAGCTATCAGCACAGAGCCCAAGGCAGGGCTCGAACTCATAAACCGTGAGATCATGACCTGAATCGAAGTCAATGCTTAACTGACTGAGCCCCCCAGGTGCCCCTACTTTTTTTTTTTTTTTAAAGAGAGGAGGAGGAGGAGGAGGAAGAGGAGGAGGAGGAGGAGGAGGAGGAGGAGGAGGAGGAGGAGGAGGAGGAGGAGAGGAGAGAGAGATAGAAGAGAGGGCAAGAATCTTAAACAGGCTCCACAATCAGCCCGGCGCTGGATTCGGGTCTGGAGCTGGGTTGGATCCCAGGACCTTGGGATTCTGACCGGAGCTGAAATCAAGATTCAGACGCTCAGCTGTTTGAGGCCGCCAGGCACCCTGAACCCAGTTTACCTTTTAAAAGATGCTCTTCCCTTGTCTCTAATGCCAAGCACTATTCATCATCTTTAGAGTCAGTTTTGCTTAAATGCGTCACCGCATCAACCCAGTCCCATCCCTGAGGAAGATCTCCTTTGTGATCTGTTTTATCTGCCAATTTACATTTGTGGGCCTATGGAAGTTGTTCTTTTTTGTCTTTTTTTCTTACTCGATGGGGCAGTAGTAGGAGTTTCAACGGAGATGATACTGCTTATGGGTATCGGAGAATCAACGGGATAACGATTCCCATGAATTGCTCTTTCTTGTCCTCGGCACGTTCCAACGATTGTGGGTCATAGTGGTTCCGAGACTGACCTTCCACTGCTTCCCGTGACTTGGCTGTCATGCTCTGCTTTACAGTTGATGCATAGGGTGTTGTTAAAAAAGGCCTTCATAGAAATCAATGGAGGCATTTGGAAATATGTTTCTGTCCAGGAAATGTCTATGACGAGACTTTGGGATCACCATTTTCACTTCTTCTGTGTTGAAATGCAACCGGACTTAATTACCAGAACTTCAACTCCTTGATAAACAGAACACCGTGCTTCCGTTCCATCTCCTGGTCCTTGTTGGCATACATGGTGTGGGTCGTGCGTCCCCTGGTCTTGGAGCAGCACCCCGCTGCCAGCAGGGAGTCTGGTTGTGGGAACTGAGGCCACCCAGAGTGGGGCGCTGAGCACCTGGGGCCATATGCTCTTTTCAAGTTGCTTTTGCCCAATAAGTTTGACTGCTTCTTTTTGTTGCCCCCATATCTATCTTTTTAAAAAAATTTTTTTTAATTTTAATTTATTTTTGAGAGAGAGAGATACAGAGTGCAAGCAGGGCAGAGAGAGAGGGAGACATAGAATCCAGTACAGAGCCTGATGAGGGGCTCGAACCCACAAACCTTGAGATCATGACATGAGCTCAAGTCGGAATCTTAACTGACTGAGCCACCCAGGTGCCCCAGGGAGCCATTTCCAACTAAGTTTTGTCTTCTTTTCTTTAAATAAGGTTGTTGCAGCACCTCCAAAGAAGACTTTTCTTTTGCTCCTACATAATTTTGATTGACAAAAACTAATGCATTTTCTCAGGTGTCTCCATCTATATCACGTAGGATGCGGGATAATGGTGTCCTCACATACTGATGGGAATAGATCTTTCTTCCTTGATTTCTGAAGTCTGTGTCTTCATAAATCCCAAACTGGAGGTTTCACCTTGGAAAACCAGGTCAGGCCGATCACCCACCACGAACTTCACAACAATTTCACCCCCACCGAACAGCTCAGATACAAGTGTATTTATTTTCCCAGAAATACAAATATCTCTCAGTGATGTGCTGTCTACTTGGCTGAAAATCAACATCCCGTCACCAATTTTAGTATCGACTTACGGTTTGTATCCTTATGTGGACAAAACACATAATTAGGAGTTAATCTTGGGTTTCGCCCAGTCCAGCAAGCTACACAATATGGATCTATTTTCAAAGCACCTTTCGATTCCTACAAGAGAAATTAAGCAAAAGGGCAGTGAAAACATTTATTTTTCTTTTTTAGAAAGAAAGAGTGAAACAGGGGGGAGGGGCAGAGAGAGAAGAGAGAGAATCCCAAGCTAGCTCTACCCTCAGAGGAGGAGCCCAGCTACATCCTTGATTCCACAACCCCAGGATCATGACCTGAGCTGAAATCCAGTAGATGCTCAGCCAGTTGAACCGCCAAGGCACCCCAATGACAATTTTGGAAAGACACCTATGCACTGAGTTCTGTCATTTGAAAACGAACACATCTTCCCCATCCCGCTGATGGGGTAGCTTTAACGATGAAATGAACAACAGAAGGGAGATAAAGGGATCTGGAAGGGTCTGCAGTGGATGAGACAACATATTCGATTATGTTTCATTGTGATGAACAATATTTTATTTGCTTCAGAAACACTCCGATAAATTCCACCTGTGCCTTGTGACTTTGGCAGTGTTTTCAGTATAGTCTCCCCTCGCCCCATTATTCACTGACGTTTAAATTTCAGCTATATTTTTATTCATAGTCCTTATTTCTTCTTCAGGTTTATTGGCATCTTTTATAACTTTGTGCTTACTACTACTATTTCAACTTTATCACCTTTATTTCTTTAAACATAGTAAGCACGGGTTTCATGGGCTATGACATATTCTGATATCTGATGTGTTTGAACATCTAGTTTTATTTATTTGTTTGTTTGTTTTCTGACTGTTCTGTTATACAGTATCTTATCTTTGCTGGAAAAGGTATTTGAGGGGAACACAGATGAATGATTTGAGATTTCGGATTTAGCACTTTCCTCCAGAGGATTTGCACCTGCTGTCGCCGGACTCTTGGGGACCACCTGTCAGGGAGTGCCTCAGATCAACATGCTGGCTTCCCTGGACATTCAGGCACGCGTGTTCTGGAATGGCCGCATCGTGTCTCATTCACCTTTATTTTCAGAGAGTAGCCCTCTCAGATTCCAGCTCGTAGCGGGAATGAGCCTCCTGCCGGGTGCCCAGCCTTCCACGCGCTCTGGCCTTCATTTGGCTCTGTCTCTGCACAGAGCTATCAAAATAGAGATTTAAATTGGTCAAGATTGTCATATTATCCCTGGGTAGGGGTTGCTGCTTTACGAGGTTGCTGTCCTATTTTCTCCCCAGCAAGGCGTCCTGGTAAATCCTTACTCTTTGTTCGATGTTTGTAAGATTTTAAAATATGTACTTTATTCGTTATGATTTAGACTTTTCAGCAAGAGGTTCGGTCCAGATTACCTGATTTGCCATAACTGAATTCAGAAGAGGGAGAGGTTATTTTTAAGTATTTGTGCAGGAGAGAACAAATTCTAACCCAAATGAAACTTAAGATTTTTATTTTCTTTCATGTCGCACCCACTCTTACTCTTAAAATACAATGTGTCAGGACTTTATTTTTAAAATACTGTGAGATCATATATTCCAAGGGACTACATTGTCCAATGTTATTTGGATTTTTTTTATAGAGGTAAAAAGTAAAAAATATTCTAAGCCAGTTTTTAGTAAAACATTTTCTTCGACTTGGGTTATTTTTTGACAGTAAGCAAGTCAGTATCCAGATTGAGATGAAATGTACATGCTTAGCAGAGTAGCTACAGCTATTTTTGTTTATTTTAAAATAAGACCATTGAATATGAACCACATTTGTTAGTAGACATAGTACATTTTAAAACTGACTTTAAAACATACATTTGGGTGCCTGGGTGGCTCAGTAGGTTGAGCCTCCAACTTTGACTCAGGTCATGATCTCACGGTTCATGAGTCTGAGCCCCATATTGGGCTCTGTGCTGTCAGCAGGCTCTGTGCAGAGCCTGCATCAGATCCTCTGCCCCCCTCTCTCTCTGTCCTTTCCTTGTTTGTACACACACACACTCTCTCTCTCTCTCTCTCTCAGAAATAAACACTAAAAAATACTTTCAGTATCAAGTCTCTTCTTAGTTTCAAGTTGTAATTATTTTTCAAAGTTATTTGGTTGGTTTGTCTGGAAACTATCTGTAAGCACATAGCATAAAGGAGATAGTGCTGACATTTGCTTAGTGCCTAATATGTTCAATAACTTTTAGTTCCTGTTCTGACTCTGCTGAACTGCCTAAGGTGTTCTTTTCAAAACAAAATGGTCACATAGAAATAATTCCGTGATCTACTACCAAATAATTCAAGGCTATAGGATAAGGCAAAAAATTCTTATCTGTGATTTTTGCCACTCGTAGCCTTTTATGCCAGAAAGACTGTCAGGTGCTTACCATGTTCGTCCTTCTGCCGTATCAACCGCCGGACCCCTCCCTCACCGACCCTTGCTCCTACATGCTGCTTTTGCTCGTGTCACGTGACTAGTAAGGAGTAGAATAGAGTTTTATCCATTCCACATACACTGGGAATGTCTCAGTAGGGGATTGCCTTCACTTACGAGGGATAATTCAATGAACTGGGTGACTTAAAGAAACTAGGGACATTCTTTCTCTCAAGTAGCAATAAATCTAGTGGTAGGAGGCTGTTAGCTTGGGTTCATGGCTTCAGTTCTTTTCACTTTCCCTCATGGTTGCATGGAAGTTATTACAGTTCCCATATATCTACGTTACAGATAGTAGAGAAGATGGTACTTCCACACCAATGCCTGCACCTCATTCACTGTACGGCAGTGACTCATGTGGCCCGACTTAGGTCAAAAAGACTCTAGGAAGTGAAGTTTCTAGGTTCCCAGTTCCAAGAGATGAGAAAGGCAATCCAGAAAGGGATTGTGCTGGATATTTGAGTGGGCTAACCTACATTTTATGTCACAGAGCCTATGTTGATCTATGAAATCAAGCTACCTTACGTATAATGCTAAAGATGGCAATTTAAAGCCAAGAACTTTCTAAAATGAGATTTAATAATAATAGCATTATTGACCACCTCAATGTCTACAAACTGCAATAATCTATTGAGACATTTATCACTGTGTTCATTTTGCAGCTGAGGATACTAACGCTGGGAGAATCTTGCTTATCTGCTATACTTGCACTGCCGGAAAGTAGAGGAGCCGAAAGTGTAAATCTAATGCTAATTAAACTTCACCAAACCAGCCCTACAGTCTTTCTTTTTATTTTTCTTTCTTTCTTTCTTTCTTTCTTTCTTTCTTTCTTTCTTTCTTTCTTTCTCCCTTTCTTTCTTCTTTCTTTCTTTCCTTTTACTTTTCTTTCCTTTCTTTCTTTCTTTCTTTCTTTCTTTCTTCTTTTCTTTCTTTCTTTCTTTCCTTCTTTCTTTCTTTCTTTCTCTTTCTTTCTTTCCTTTTTCTTTTCTTTCTTTTCTTTTTCTTTTCTTTCTTTCTTTCCTTCTTTCTTTCTTTCTTTCTTTCTTTCTTTCTTTTTTTCTTCCATTTGAGAGAGAGAGAGACTGAGAGAGAGAGAGAGAGAGAGAGAGAGAGAGAGAGAGAGAATCTTAAGCAGACTCCACACTCGGCATGGAGCCTGACACAGGGCTCGACCCCACAACCCTGGGATCATGACCTGAGCCTAATTCAAGAGTCGGATGCTTAACCAACTGAGCCACTCAGGCGTCCCCACGGTATTTATTTCAGTCTTCTCATTTAAACAAAAACACATTTGGGTCTCATAAAAAATATATCTGAAAGATATTTTATTAACTCTTAAGCCAGTATGTAAATTAAACTATGATTATGATCCTTATCCGTTTTTTTCCCATCATCACTCTGGTCTTTCAGCTTCCAAACAAGTGAAAACATGAAGGAAAATGCATAATAAACTGCTATACTATGGTGCTTGTAATTAATAGAAACACACATTAACCTAATCCTAACAATATACATAGAATCTTGACTAATAAAAAAAAAAGTTGATTCTTGATTTGAGGATTGAAACTGCCCACATTAATTTAGTCATTCAATGAATATTTACTGAGTTCTTTGTTCAGTTACCAAACATTGATATAAAATTGTCACCAATAACACTTGATTGTATAAAATCACCTAGAAGTATGACAAATTCATTTACTCACTTCTAGAATTTAGGTAAACACTTTTTTCAATTTTCTAAAATCATGCAGCAAATCAGTTCAATACAGGACTAACAGCAGCAATGGTTGATCATGTCTTGCCAGTTTTTAGGTGGGTGAGCTGGGCAGTTCTTCTGCTGCCTATTCCCTGGGAACACTCATCAGTTGTTTTCATCTGATAACTCGACTGGGGTTAAGGGTACAAAATGGCACCACTCACCTGGCCAGTAGTTGGTGCTGTCAGTTGGGCACCATTCTCCAGTAGGGTAGACTGGGTTTTTCCCATAGTATTGTGGGTTCAGGAGTCCAAGAGGGTGAAAGTGGAAGCTGTAGCATCCCTGAACAACTAGCCTAAGAAGATGCACTAATGATATCACTTCATTGCATTCTTTAGATCAACGCAAGTCACAAGGCCAACCAGTATTTAAAGAAGTGGGAAAAAGTTTCCACCTCTCGATGGAAGACATGGGAAAGTCACATTGCATAGGATTTGCATAGACAGTTGGGAGAATTACTGTGGCCATTTTGAAAGCAATTTTCCAGGGTCCACCGTCCAGCTCCAATAATTTGTTCACATTCTTCTTTCATGACAAATATCAAACCTTCCCCCAAAGTTGTATCTCCATTTTGATATCAGGCTCAATTCCAGATCCTGAGGTAAGAATCCTCAGGGAGAGCAACTCTTGATTCAGACATCTGTGAACAACAACAACAACAACAACAACAAAAGACATATAATCTGTCCCTTGAGCCCTCAACACTCAATGCACAACAGGAGAGACTGTAAGCCGCAGTCACTGGTTCTTATTAATTCTGAAATCCACCTGGGAGAATGTCACTGAGCCCCTTCACCAGGGGCAGAGCTTGTGACTGTTTCTGCTTTCTGGGAGTCATTCCTTTATTTATTTTTGTTTTTCAGCTTTTGGCTCTGCCTTCTGGACTCTTAGCTCCATCCTTTGATGCCATGTCTGAAAAGAGTCTACCACACTCTTCAAAATCGGAATTATTATAAAATACAGAGAAAACTTATTAGAGGTGCATAAAAGAAACATAGTTTTAAATACTGAGTTGTGTTTAATGACTCCTAATTGCTTAGATATATCAATGATAACTTACATTTCAGAAATGACTTTAGGTTTTAGTTGGAGTAAGTGTCTGGTTTCTTGGGCAGTACTTTCTGAAACAGTGATAATGTTTATATTCCAGCAACATCTAGTGGATACATAACCCTTTTTAAATATACTAAATAAAATCTTTCTTTCAAACTATAATAACTGGGACAAATAACTATATTTCACTAAATTGCCAACTTCGTGGATAATTTCCAATTGAGCTAAATTAAAAAAGCATTTGTTAAGCACCTATTGGAAGTTGATCATTGTCCAAGCTCTATAGAGACACAGTGAGGCACTTAGCCTGATCACAGGAGGTGCAGAGAGCAGCAACTCATGAAGGACTTCTTGGAACAAAATGACTAAGCTAAACCTGAGAGTGTGTGAAAGAGTGCCTTCCAGGAAGAGGGGGTAGCACTATCCAAGGTATGCAAGCTTAAGTTTATGTGCTGTACACAGGGGACATATACCCTGCACTCTGCATTAGATTCAAATGCTATTCTCTTTCAGAAACACTCTCACAGAAACACCCAGAGATAATGCCCGGTTATTAGGTGTCCCCTGAAGGAGAGCCTGATCTCCAGAAGGCCTATGGCTGAAATTGCTGAACATCAAACACAGACCCTCATCCTGCAATTGGGTGAATTACAAGGCAAGTTGAACTGTGAGCCTCACAGGGTGTCTACTGACTGCTAAAATGAGGGCAGTGATTGGGAAAGAATTGGATACTGTAAGTCGGGAGGGCATGGATGAAACTGGAACAGTGAGCCCCAAAATTCTTAAGTGTCTTCTTTGCCAGTGGGAAAGTCCTCCTTCCTCCCAGTGGAATTGGCTCCTCCACTCCAGCAAAGTGTCCCCCTCACTCAGAGGAGCAGGGTTATGCCCACTCACAGTCAGATCTTCCTTCCCACCTGTCCGAGGAGATTAACTCTGAATTGTCTGACAAAACTATAATTGCCTCTATAATTGAGGCAGCCATCGTGTAAGACATGCTGAGTCTCCTCAGGACCCACTGCCACCACCTCTCTTTGCTTCTAGGCTTAATTTGACTCAAGTGCCAGCAGACTCTTAAAGGTGAGGTGAGGTGCCCCCATGAGGAGGTGTGCCACACTCCAAAAAAAAGAGTTTTCCAATTTATACAAACAGACAGCAGGAGAATATATATGAAAATGGACATTAAATGATATGGGTTAACGGCAGAAGGAATGTAAAGTTGAATCAGGTAGAATTTATTGATATGGGCTCACTAAGCAAAGATTCTATATTTAATGTTGCAGCTTGGGGGGTTGGAAGGGGCTCTAATAAACAAAAACATAGATTAAAACATGGCCCACTGTGAGCAAACTGGAAATGACTGACTTCCCTTGGCTTAATGTAGAGGAAGGGTTCCAATGGCTTAGGAAGACAGAGATGTTAGAATGGATTTGTCATTTAAGACCTACTTACTCAAATGGGCGGTTCAAAAGATATCCCTTCACCAATACTTTGAGTAATAAATTTGTGAGAGGATTCCCAGCATTCTTGAAGAGCTCTGTGATCACTCTTATCTGAGGGCCAGACCTTACAGAGGGAATGACAGCCACTCAATGGAAAACCTTAAAGGCGATGGAAATAATTGGACTCCAGTGTGACAGGGTCAAGGGGCAGTACTCAACAGCCAAAGGCAAAGTGGCGGTATTTACCTCAATGGACAGCAGAGTTAAAGCAACTATCAGAATCAGGTGACTTGCACAGACCTATGGTGTTGGCTAGTTAATCATGGTGTTTCTAAAAGTGAAATAGGTAGTAAGCCTACTAAATTTTTACTTGATCTGTATAAGCAGACGACTTGTAGATCAAGTGAATAAAAGCCTAACTCAAATCATAAAAACAGGGTCACGACCCCTCAATCAATTCCCAGGCATGACCCAGTTTACAGACCCAAAACCTTCAAGGCCAGATCCCCTCAAGAGAGGACCCCATTAAGCTACTGAAAGTTTATACTGGTAATCTTTCTCCCAGTCTTCTTCCAAAGGGATCTATGGACTTTTACTAGGGGTAGCTGTGTATTAGGGAAACAGAAATTGCATCTTTCAGGGACTACTAGATACTGACTCTGACCCACACTGATTCCAGGATTCCATCTTTGGTTATTCCCTAAGTTCTAGAATGCATAACTGGAGTAGACGTACTTAACAGTAGGCAGTATCCCCACACTGGCTCCCTGACCTGTGGAGTGAGCACTACTTTGGAGAAAAAGACCAAATGCAAGTCATTCGAACTGCCTCTCCCTAGAAAAATAGTAAATCAAAAGTAATACTACATTCCTGGAGGGACTGCAAAGATTAGTGTCACCATCAAGAACTCAGATTTTCCTTGCTAAAAATGTCTTATCTGTCCTTAAATATCGATACCTTTATAAAATACAGTAAGTATGAATTCCTGAGAAGATTTAATGCATAAAAGACATAAAAATACATTTTTTGAAAGTTATTCTGTAAAATAGACCCAAAATTACTCTGTTATAAACTTCCCTAGATTTGTCACGTTCTGTAATTATCTCAACACCTCCTGGTAGTAACAGCTTCCGGATAGGCACGGCACCACTCTTAGCACCCCGGCAGGTCACTGTCTACATTTGAGTTGGCGAATACCAGGAATAGCCTGTGGGAGGGAATTTATAGCTCACTAGGGTACACTGCTTTCAAGTGCTGGCTGCACTCCTTGTTCTGCAATCTTTGATGTTATTGTTGTTGTTGTTGTTGTTTAATTTTTGTTTATTTTTTTTTTGTTTTTATTTTTGCTTTTCGATCCAGCTTTTAGTTTTTATTCAAAGGACTATGGGTTAAATAAATCCTGCAGCCATCCTAGGTGGAAGGAAAACTACTCAGATTGTTTATAGTATTTGTTTTTCTTTTTCCCTTCACCCACTGCACCTTCTTGAAGACCATGATGGACCTTGCTCTATTTAAGGGTCAATAAATTACCACCTAGCGCATGGAGTTTGATTTTGTTAATAAAGTTTTATTGGCATACCAGTCACACCTGCTTCCTTTACTTCTTATTTATGAGTGATTTCACTATGATGGCCCAGTTGGGTGCTTATGAAAGAGACTGCAGACCTGCACACCTAAAATATTTCTCTCTGCCCCTTTACAGAGAAAGTTTGCCAACCTCTGCTCTACTTTATTCGTATTTTCATAACTGCCAGAATTTTCAGGCGTTCATGCATTCATGGACTCATTAAACAAATATTTATTAAGAGCTACCGACATACTACGAACTAGCAATATTTCCTAGATATGACGATAAAAGTACAATCTTTTTATATGTCATATGTGTACACTATGCAAAATAATTTCTATTGACTGAGTTTTAAAAGTTTTGAGTATTTCATTTACTATTCCAAGTTGGAAATGTTATTAATATATTATCTGAATCCTTTGTGTCCTCATTATGATTTTATTTCTAATACTCTCAGAAAGAGATGAGATCTAGAACATACAGTTTGCTCATTTGGTCCTTCCAACTCACATCCATTACTTCTTTTATCATAGTGATCTTTCATGTAAACATACATTTATATTTTGTATTAATATAAATGCAAATATTTCAAAAGATGTACTTTTTTGTTAAATATCATAAAAATACAGAAACTTTTAATTTCTGTCTGGCGAAAATAGAATCCATTTTTTTTCTTCCTACATTGTCCAGATTTGAGTTTCTCATCTTACTAATGAACATTCACATGACAATTGTGATGAGGCACAACATTTCTCTGCTAAAATAGCTTCTCATTTGCATGGTACATTTCTTTGTTTCTTACACTGTCTTAAATTGGGGATGTACTATTATCTAAATGATTATTCTTAATTTTGGGGAATCACCTGTTTTCTTCACACTCTTTAAAATAAGGTGACGATCTGGAATCTGACCCTGTCTGTTGTCATATCGCAAAAAAAGAAGCACTCCCCAATGTACAATGGGACTGACCTGACATCATGTAAGCCAAAAGCAGACACCTGCGTCTCTTGTTTCCTGTGGACACATTTTATTCTCTGCCTTTGTCGGCAAGAGCTGTAACCTAATAAATACACAGAATGGGAGAGTCATGAATCATTGTAGCCTGAAAACGTGTTTTTGAAGCAGCAGAAATGCAATTAAACACAGCTTCGGTAATATCTTGGAAGAAAATAAGAAACAAATCTGTGGCCTCATTTCCCAGGCAAGGATAAGTATGTATAACAGCCTCTAACTTTTCCATCTCACACGTAGAATATTTCATGGAAGACTTAGAATGTGTATAAAAGGTATAGCACAGGAAATATAGTTCATGGCGACAGAGGGTAGCTACGCCTGTGGTAAGCATACTGTAGCAGAAGGCATAGACTTGTTCAATCACTGTGTTGTACACCTGAAACTAGTGTAACACTGTGTGTCAACTACACTTCAATTTTTTTAAAAAAAGGAATCTTTTCTAGGAGTCTCATTCTTGATATGCTCTTGACACCTGAAAGTTTATTCTACTTGCTCGACAAAGCAACATTTTAACTCTTAGCTGATGTTTCATGAATATTTAATTTATGTTTATCAATTTTTATAATTTTTCTTAACAGCAGCATAGGAATTACCCAGGAGCTTGTTAGAAATGTAGATTCTCAGGCTCCAACCCAGACCCATTAAATTGAAATCTCTTTAAATTTAATCTCTTTAATCATCTTTATCCAGATGCCCAGGATATTCATATGCACATTAAGGTTTGCAAAGCACTGGTTGAAATTTTGAAGCTGGGGGAGCATGAAATCATTTCCAACAATGCTGAGGAGAATTCCTAGGGTATGATTTTCTTTTGGAGTAGGACCAAATGCTTTGGTGTGAGGATAAAGAGGGGTGGGCAAAGGGTGGGAGTTGCGAGTTGGCGGAACATGGCATGTGTTTGCCAAGAGGCTCTACTTCCTCTGGCAAGGGTCTCCTGGTTGCAGAAAATGTCCTCCATTAAGAGAGTGTAGGAGTTGAATGCTTATTTCTAGAATACTCCTTATTGCTCCTCATGCTTTTTGGAGCACAAGCAATTCCAGAAAGCTTCCTCATGCTCCAGAGCACTTTAATTCTCCTATGGATATTTATAAATAGGTTAAAGCTTCCCTACCAGGTGGATATCATCTGAGGGTGGACCCATGTTTGTTGTTGTTGTTGTTTAATATATTTATTTTAAGAGAGAGAGAGAGAGAGAGAGAGAGAGAACGTGAGCAGGGGAGGGGCAGAAAGAGGGAGAGAGAATCCCAAGCAGGCTCTGCACTGTCAATGCAGAGCCCTACACTGGACTCAAACCATGAACCATGAAATCATGACTTGAGCCCAAATCAAAGGTTGGATGCCCAACCAGTTGCCACCCAGATGCCCCAGGACCCATTTTTTTTTAAGTCTCCTCATGACCAACGATAAAACCATGTACATAGTAGGTTCTAATTAATATATGTAGAAAAGGCAGAAAAGAGAAATTTTAGAAGGCTAAGAGACTGAAAGGCAGGAAGGGGAAAGGAAGGAAGAAAAGGTCTCACATGTAAGATTAATTGGTAAATTTGATCCAGATAAAGAATTCAACAATAGAACTGCTAACCAATATAACTGATAAAATGACCAAAAGAAAGGTTTAAAGCTACCATTTACTGAGTAGTTATACTCAGGGATAACACTGTGTATTTCTATATAATGTGCCATTTAATTTCTACCCGAATCCTCTGAAGTGGGGACCAGCACGAAAATCACATTAGAAGACTGTTGTACCATGCTTTGATGACTCGCCTAGACTTTAGGCTTCTATTTATATAATTTAAGAAACCATTAACGTGTCTGGCAGCTACATCACAATTTTCTGTTAATTTTGCTGTCAGTCAGAACCCTTAATTTTTTTTCACACTAATTACTTTTAAGATGGGTACTCTTTCCCTTTCATATTGGCAAAGTTCAAACTGAGAACCACAATAACTTTATGTCCATTCCTGTTCAACTTCGTGTGGTGAATGCTGACTTCTAGTCCAGTTTATTGAGAATTTTTTATTTATCCTTTTATACCATGAATTATCATCCCGTCTTAATCTTGGATCACACACATTTGATAAGAGTGCCCCCTGTTTTCAAGTCAACAATAAACCTCCCAAAAGAAGAGGACAAAGGACAGAATACCACGATCTCATTAGATGCTTCCTTAAAAGTGAATACACACCCATGAATCGAGACTCCTCAGCTACCATTACTCCACCAACTACAAGTTCACTTATTCTGTCTTTATTCTCTAGTAGGTTAATTAGGGAAAATGGCACATTTTGTTAAATGCCTGGTTGGTCATGTTACAATATTTCTATTTCTTTCCCCTGTTATACTAATATAAGGAGTCACAGAAAAGGAGGTTTATCTGGGAATTAATTCATTATACATTCTTGAATATCTGTCTCTGTCTTTTCTATATTAATTCATCTCCTTTTTCCCATAACCTTAAATGTAGATGGGAAAGATATTGTTATGTACATTTTCAGACAAGACATTTGGGTGAAAAGAAGTTAGATGACTTGTCCAAGATTAAAGAACAAGTAGATGGCAGTTCTGGGGTTGAACTTGGTTGTTCTTACTTCCAGATGGAGAGACATTTCTTTTGTTTTAGTTACCGTAACGTGCATTGGATTAGATGTGGGTTGGTAACATTGAAATTCACCACATACTGTTGCCACAAGGATGTTTAATGAGGTGGCACAAAAAGTGCCTACTCAAGGGGATATTACATTTTCACTTTGAACTCCTTTTTCCTAACAAAAGGAAAGTAAAATGCTCACCCATTCACAAAAGAATACAAAGAAAATTCTAACCTCATAAGTAAAATGTAGCAGCCCTTCCTTCTTTCCTTCCTTACTTCCTTCCCCCCCTCCTTCCTTCCTTCCTTCCTTCCTTCCTTCCTTCCTTCCTTCCTTCCTTCCTTCCTTCCTTCTTTCTTGGAAACAGCATACACTTCAGCTAGAAGTGTAAAATGGTACAGTCACTTTGGGAAACAGCCTGGTAGTTTCCGAAACTATTAAACATATAGTTACCATATTGTCCCACCATTCCACTTCTAGGTATATACCAAAGAGAAATGAAAATGTAAGATCATGCAAAAATTGCAATGAATATTAATATCCACATCATTCGTAATAGCCAAAAGTGAAAACAACTCAAATGTCCATCAACCAATGAATGAATAAGTAAAATGTCCACACAATGGGATATTATTCAATTGTAAAACAAAATAAAGTTTTGATATGTGCTACAATGTGGATTAACCATGAAATAAACAGAATGCTAAGTAAAGTAAACTAGACACAAAAGGCCACATGTATGATTACATGATGTGAAGTGTCCAGAGAAGGCAAATATAGAGAGAAAGAAAATAGATTCATAGTTGTCTACGTTTGGGGGAGTGGGGAGGGAATGGAGAGATAAGGAGATGATAGCCAAGAGGCTAGATTTTGTCAGGTAATGAAATGTTCTAAAATTGACTGTGGTTATGGATAAAGAACTCTCTGAATATACTAAAAGCTATTGAATGTACTCTTCAAAAGGCTGAATTGTGTGGTGTGTGAATTATACCTCAATCGAGCTGTTAAAAATAAAGGAAAATAAACTAGTGAGGACAACACATAAAAAAATTCTTATAAAAATAACTACCTGGGGGCATCTGGGTGGCTCAATCAGTTAAGGCTCAGGTGATGTTCTCTTGGTGCATGAGTTCAAGCCCTGTGTCAGGTTCTGTGCTGGCAGCTCGGAGCCTGGAGTCTGCTTTGGATTCTGTGTGTCCTTCTCTCTCTGCCCCCTCCCCTGCTTGCACTCTGCCTCTATCTCTCAAAAATAAATAAACATTAAAAAATATAACGATACAGAAAAAAAAGAAGGAAGGAAAGAAGAGAGAGAGGGAGGGAAGGAAGGAGAGCAGAAGAAAAGAAGGGAGGGATAAGCACACATGAATGGCTAATTTAGCTTGGGGAGAGCACGCAGGAGAATGGAAAAGAAGACCATGCGATGAGACAATCTCAACTCCTGTTTGATGGTGGGTTCAAGGGTGTTTATTACATTACGAAAAGAAACAAATAATAGCTTGAAACAAACAAACAAACAAAAACTATTTTGTCTCTTTTCAATGAACAGTGGTGATACTGGGTCGCAAACCAAGAATCATTGTTAATCCAATTCTGTTGACCTCAGATCTGAAAATTAAAATTCATAAACTGAGAGAAAGAAAGAATAGCAAAACAAGAGGAGCCCAGGAAAGAACAAGAGGATGTAGGTGGCAGAACTTGTAGGAGTAGATTTTTTTTTCCTTCTAAGGTTTTCATTAATGTTGGATCAATCACTCACAATCAAAGCACCAGTAATGAAATAATAACAGTAACCAAACAGTACCTTCAAGTAAATCAAAAGAGTAGCTCAAATGGTGGAAGTATAAATTAAATGGCACAAA
This sequence comes from Paguma larvata, assembly GCA_030068075.1. Lineage (NCBI taxonomy): Eukaryota > Metazoa > Chordata > Mammalia > Carnivora > Viverridae > Paguma > Paguma larvata. Next base: position 10,375,266 of record CM057825.1, read on the forward strand.
CCAATGAAATCTCTCGACATTCTCATTAGTAAAGAAGATCGTTGGACTAGATGATTTATGAAATCCACATGAGCTCCAGAATTCGGAAAACCTTGGGCATCTATGTGCCACCTCTTTTGGGACGTGATTCCTTATGGTTAAGGTGCCTTGACCACTATGAGTAGGGAGCAGAGGTGACACTTTAGGTGATCCCCATAGGCCCACAGGCCTGCCACATGAAAATATGAACAAACAAAACAAAACAATATCATGTGCCCACAGAGTTAATTATATGTTTTCAAATGGAAATAATTTACTTATGATATGAGAATTTAGGGAGAAAACATGTTTTTTCTTTCCGCTGGATTATTGGTTCAGTCAATAATAGTTACCTGACTAAATCATGATGAAAGAACATTAAAAAATACTTCAGAAGGATTTTGTAGAAAATGAAGGTGCAACATGGACAAAACGATGAGGCGCTCAGATCATTTTTTCCTACATTTGCTGTTTGATATTAGCTTTTTCACAAACATCGATTAATTACAAGTCAGTAAAGTGAAATTATTGGAAGTACAGCTAAGATTAAAATTAACAGCTGGAGTTTTGGTGTGGTAGCTGTTTTCCTTGGCACTAACTGTGTTATTCATTTAAGAATGCCATTTAAAGAGTTGTTAATTGGCCACTGATGAAGTACAGACTCATGGCAATGAACTCATCATGATGAATCTGTTTTCCTAATTAAAGGTACCATGGAGTCTAATGATTATATCTGGATAGAAGAGGGAGGCTGCCTCTTAATTGGGATAAAACCAAATCTTAAGACAAAAATATGACCAAATAATCATAGAATATTAGAGTTGGAAATGAATTTGTCAAAATTCTTCATTTTATAAATGAGAAAAACTGAGGCCCAAAGTGGTTAAATAATTTCCCCTTGATCACTTCATTCGGGATGACCTAGAATTCTAAATATTCTAACTTCTTATTTGTCCTGTAATTATTATACAGAAAATAACAGACCACTATAATTACTTGCCCCAATTCCGAATTCTCACAAAGTTATATTTTTAAACATTTGGCAGTCGACTCCTCACCCCTAAATACAGCACAAAATAACCCCTAAAAATGCAGAAGCCAAACTTGGTTTTGCCAGAATATTACCTATCAGAGCAAAAATTTCAGCAGACAAAATTTATCAGGCAAGAAAAATTTACTCAAAATTATTGCAATGGGAGAGATAGTGCAGAACTCAGTCTGAGCTCAACACCATTGAAACAAAGTATGGAAAGATATTTAAGAGCTAAGGTAGTAGGGTTGTAGGCCATCTGTGTTTGCTAATTGGCTTTGCCCAAAGAAAAAGTGAACTTTCTCTTATCCTTATGACAGGAGGTAGTTTTACAACATCAAGCTAGATGTTCATGGAAGTTAGGCTTCCGCTCTTCCACAGAGACAAGGTGATAAGGGCATTGTCTTCCCTTGATGATTATATTTCAAAAGAATGATACCTATGTTCTTGATAAAAAAAAATAGTCGTGGATTGGGGTGTTGGGTGGCTTAGTCGGTTAAGCCAAGTCCGACTCTTGGCTTGGTTCGGGTCACAATCTCATGATTTGTGGGATCGAATCCCAAGTCAGGTTCCACACTGACAGAGTGGAGCCTGCTTGGGATTCTCTCTCTCCCTTTCTCTCTGCCTCTGCCTTAAGATTAAATAAATAAGCTTAAAAAAATAAAAATAGTCCTGAGTTATAAAACTAGCAAGAGGCATTTAAAAATATTTACATTTCAAAGGGGCGAGGAAACTTTAAAGTTTTAACTTTTCTAAGTAAATTCTTGAAGAAAAGGGAGAAGGAAGTACCTCTGTGGTTAGGCCCACTGGATTCTGTAAAGGCTGGGATGAGGGATCAGACATTAAGAGACACAAAGAAGCCTGTCTACAGTTTGGTCCAGCTGAAAAAACTTTAAGGACATGCCTATGGATGACCCTTTAAAGTTAAGTTGATATCATGTTTTATAATGTTAATCGTATCAGTATCATCCCCAAATCACCCAAAGTGATTTGAAGGGTGAATAGAATTGCAATACCTTGTAAACCTTTAACCAACCAATTTAGAATTTAGGTCTTTGGAAGATTAACATTCTTTTCTCACATGAAGATCCAACTGTTACCTGAGCCTCTTATGGGGGAAGACAAGGATGAGAGTGCTGATTTTTCTCTCTCCCATCTTACCCTTTCCAATGTATAAATTCACACACACATCCCCTGAGAAATTATTTTCTTTCTTTTTCTTTACCATTTTAGGTGCCCAAATTTCTTTTCCTCACCCCAACACAAGTGAACTCTTTAAAGACCAAACCATTAGAAGAACTGTAAGTGGTCCCACCAAGGAAAATTATTTTTGCTGAGAATGATTTTTTTTTTAAGTTTTAGAGAGAGAGAGTGTGTGTGTGTGTGTGTGTGTGCACAACCAGGGGAGGGGCAAAGGAAGAGGGAGAGAGAATATTAAGCAGGCTCCATGCTCAGCACTAAGCCCAACTCAGGGCTGGATCCCATGACCCTGGAACCATGACCTGAGGCGAAATCAAGAATTGGCTTAACCAGCTGAGCCACCCAGGCCCCCAGTTAGAATGATTCAAATATTTGCCTTATTTCCACTTCTGGTTAGAATTGCATACAGTACCATGGGGCGCCTGGGTGGCTCAGTCGGTTAAGCGGCCGACTTCGGCTCAGGTCATGATCTCACGGTCTGTGAGTCTGAGCCCCGCATCTCAGAGCCTGGAGCCTGCTTCGGATTCTGTGTCTCCCTCTCTCTCTGCCCTTCCCCTGCTCACGTTCTGTCAATATGTCTCTCAAAAATAAATAAATGTTAAAAAAAAAAAGAATTGCATACAGTACCAAATTTATAGCTTTGTAAAAAACCCAAGTTTCAGATTTTATTTGATTCAGAATATTGTGGCAACAAAGCCGTTTCATCATTTTTATTTTGTTTAAATTATAATTTCCAGATAAAGTGGTGATTTATGGTATAAGCACATTTAGTGCTAGCAATTTATTACTATGTTTTAGTTTTTGCATATGGATTTTTGATAATTTATACTAAATTTAGCTTTCTGTAACTTTCTGTCATTTTTTTCTTTAGAGTTACACAAAAGAGATTATCCATCATTTTTATCCAAAAGTATTAATTAACTGAATGAACAAGTTTTTAAAAATAGAAAGACTTCAACCAATAGATGTCTGATAAAGTACTGTAAGAACTAATTAAAATGTTTAGTAACAAAAAAAATTGTTTGATGAAATCTCATGCTTGAGTTATCTTTTATTCACTTGGCTCCCAATCACTTTCAAAAGAAGACGTGACCATTTATTTCCCTTGAGCACTGTCATCCCAATGGGAATTTGGCTTCCAGTTCTACGTGGTGAATCCAGCCTGGGTTTTGACTCTTTCACTGATCAAGGTGGAGTTAGTGTGAGGCCTCACTTTAACAGCTGGAGCACAACTACAAGAAAGTTCCAAGAGATGGAAGGCATTTAGGGTTCAACATAAGGGAAAATTGGTGGCCTGGAGGCATGGAGCAGGGGACATAGAGGAGAAGGTGGAGACAAAGAGAGACCCAGAGGATGGAAGCCATGTCTCCTCACCCCTGGAAAACCATGCCCAGAAGCTGTTATCTGGGTGGAATGGCAAACCTAAGGACATTCCTGGGTGCAACAAGTATGCCCAAGCTGCCATCTCTACACTATGCATGTTTCCTTTAGGAAGGGATGGTGGGCAGGGCCAGCCACAAGTGTGCACAAAATAGTCTTGATCAAAAGGACCCATCACCTTGAAGCTCTAATCCCCAGGTTTTGCTGTAGCTGTGCCATTGGGTGACATTAGCAGTGCCACCAAAAAGCAGAAGAAAAGCATGGGATGGTGTCAGTACTGAGAGGAGGAAAAGTGCTGACAGTCTTACAATTTCTCGAGCTTTCTGTGCTGAACTCTAAGACAACGGTAAAGAAGGGTTGTGTCCCCGGGACAGACCAGTGCCTGGGACAGAGAGGTGAGGTGGAAAGGAGAGGCAGCAGGGAGACCAAGAAAACCAAAAGCTGTACACAAGGAAACCCAGGGTTTCTAAAACGAGTGAGTGAGGAAGCCCACATTGCTGGACTCACAAATTGCCATGAAGGCTCTGTTTCAGTTGTTCCACCAAGGTGGCCACTTCAAGGACGAGCTGGGGACAGTGTCAGGGGGATAAAGTGGAGCTTGGTGTTAAGAAAGGGAGGGAATTAGAAGGAGAGAAAGAGACAGAGACAGAGAATCACATGCACCGTAAAGAAAATGGGACCTTATGCCAAAGGAGGTAAACCTAATCAAACAACCAGGACAACAATTTAAAAGGAGAACAATAAAGCCCTTACAAAGCTAAGAGTAACCCTGATAGGTGGTTCTGAAGAACTGACAACATTGAACATGAAAAATAATCATTAAATAAAATGATTAAGGAATGGAGATCTGAGTGGATACAAAAAGGAAACCAGTGAGTTAGAAATCCAGAAAATTCTGCCGGAAGGTATCAAGGAGAGATGAAAAGACGAAAAATAGAAAGCAAGTTGTAAAACACACTGGGTAAGAAATAGGAAACATCAGACATTTTTCTACTGATTCCCAACTGCAATGGTTCCAAACTATCAAAGAGAAAGGAGTGGACACCTGAGTGGAAAAAAGAATCGAAAGAAGAGAAAACACAACAAAACGAAATCTCTTCCACTAAAGTAAGACTGCCAGCTACAATTGGAGCAGCCATTTCCTGTAACCAAGATTCATAAATCTCGCAAATTTATGAATTAAGCCAAGTCTTTAAATTGACTATTTTTGAGACGGCCCAAGGGAAGAGGTAAAACAAACAAAGGCCTTGGAAAGAATGCCCTAGTTTGGTTTTCCCTGATACCAATCCCGAAATTAGAATCTGACCGAAGGCAGTTTATTTGGAAGATGATTCTTGAAAGCGCCAGTCATTCGAGAGTGGGGAAGTGAGACAGGGGCCTGGAAGCCAAAAGATGGAGAGTGAACGATCAGGTACCATTTAAAGTCTTGACATTCAGTTATCACAGAGGAGATGGTTTGAACCTTCCCCAGTTATCTTTCCTGAGAGGCAAGGAATTTGAGGTGTATATTTATCAAGTTCCATTTATTATTGCAAGCCAGCTTGCAATTCTCTCTCCATCTCATCCTGCCGCTAGACCCCTCGTTCTCTCTCTCTGTGTCAAATGACATCTTGCAGTTTTTGCTTGTCCTGAATAGGGGCTGAACACATTCCTCTAGCCAAAGAAAGACTTCAGCTGGAGTAACAAACAGGAAGAGATAACGATTTAAAAGAAATCTTGAAAATAAAAAAGAGAATGCAATTATTGTGAAGAAAAGAAGATGTAAACAAGGAAAGTTTTACGCCAGGCCCAGCCAAAGAATAAGTTAATTTAATGAATTCAAAATTAATACTAGCACACTTACATATAACGCAGAGAAGAGATATAAGAATTTTTTTTGAAAACACAGTTAAGAACTCAGAGGTTAGATGGAGGTGCTGCAACATTTATGTAATGGAATGTTTAGAAGAAAAGAATGAAAACGAAGGTGCAAAGGCAATGGAGAGGTGCTTGTAGAGAATTTTCCAGAATTGTAGGAAGATGTGAATCCTCAGGTTAGAAGTAAACTCTAACCCACAACTAGACATACTGTGAACAGATGTCAAAATGTGAAACATAAAGAAGCAATCTTAAAAAGTGTTGGAGAAAAGAAAATTTACTTACAAGGGATTGTCAGTTAAGCTGCTATCAGACTTCTCAACAGTAATAATAGATGCTACAGGAGGAAAAATGGATAACGTCAGAGGATAGAAACAGGTAAACAAATATATTATCCCCAATTGACTCTCATCTAAGAGTAAGGGCCAAATACATTTTCAGCTGAGCAAAGGTGACATACATATATTAAAAAGTGATTAAGGGGGCTCCTGGGTGGCTCAGTTGGTTAAGTGTCTGACTCTTGATCTCGGCTCAGATCATGATCTCGCGGTCTGTGGGTTTGAGCCCCATGGTGGGGCTCTGTGCTGACAGCGTGGAGCCAGCTTGCAATTCTCTCTCCATCTCATCCTGCCGCTAGACCCCTCGTTCTCTCTCTCTCTGTCAAAATGAATAAACTTAAAAAAATTTTAAAAAAATTAAAAAATGAAAAAAATTTTAAGAAGGTGATTAAGAACATCAATAAAATATAATATGTGACGCTATATAAATTTAAAGATATAAATACCAAGTTTGTGCATTAAAAAGGGGGAAACTTTTATTTCTAGCCATACAGAGGAAACTTCCAAGTAAAACAAATTAAAATGCTCAATAAAATATTTTCAAATACATATTTTTAAAAGCGCTGATGAACTGGACTGGTTAGCGAAGCCAAGAAACTACAAGACAGAAAGCAAGCAAACTAACAAAAGCATACAATATGACTTACTTGTTAAGAGCTTTGTCCACCAATGAGTGACTGGAAAGGGTATCTTTTTTCCGTTATAATTTGTAACCATGGGTGTTTCTCACACGGTTTTTCAGCTCCAATTTCCAGTGTCTGGATGTTTCTGAATGATTCGAGCCGAGAATTTAATTCATAGTAGTCCTACTGTGAGATTCTACTTACAAAGTTTATATATGAAGTTTCAGTTATGCCAGATAGGCAAGTTCTGGAGACAGGCCACGCAATGTTGTGCGTGTAGACAAAAGTATCCCGGTGTACACTTACACATCTGTTGGGAGGGAAGATCTCATGGTAAATGTTTTTACCATGAGAAAGAAAAATTAAATAAAAAATAAAAAAGCAGGTGAAAAAAATCAAGTAGTCCTGAGCCAGCAGACACTCCGAGGCTCTAAAATATTGAAAATTAACCTTCAGTGTAGGGCTTCGAAGAATTCCTGTAGATAAGTCTTCAAGAAATACGAGCTTCTAGTAATGAGAGAGAAAGATAGAGAAATAAAATGAGGGAAGGAAGGAAGGAAAGAAGGAAGGGAGGGAAAGAGGGAGGGAGGGAAGGAGGGAGGGAGGGAAGGAAGGAAGAGGAAAGGAAAGGAAAGAGGAAGAAAGGAAGAGAGAAAGGAGGGAGGAGGGGAGGAGGAGGAAGGAAGGAGGAAGAAGGGAAGAAGGGAGGGAGGGAGGGAGGGAGGAAGGAAGGAAGGAAGACAGAAAGGAGGGAGGAGGAAGTAAGGATGGCTCAGTAGGTTAAGCATTCAACTCTTAATTTCAGCTCAGGTTACGATCTCGTGGTTTGTGAGATAGAACCCCGTGTTGGGCTCTGCACTGATAGTGTAGAACTTGCTTGGGACTCTCTCTCTCTCCCTCTTTCTCTGCCCTTCCCCCGTTTGTGCAGACACACTCTCTCTCTCAAAATAAATAAATAAGCGTTAAAGAAATTATTTAAAAAATGATTGTTCATGGGTAGGAGAAATCAAAGGTGGAAGTGCTAGGGTGAGGACTGCTGTTTGTAGTCAGAAATCCTGTAACTATTTGGGTTTTAAAATGTGTCTATGAACTAATTGAATACAGAGTTAAAATAATAAATATAAATTTGATGCTACATTTGATGGTGATAAGAGCTAAATGTACTTTTTCTTTTACCAGGAAAACTGAAATACAGAATGCGTGGCCACACCCATAATCATTTCTAGGCGATGATCTAAAATAATGACAACGAAGCTACACTTCATTCTGCAAAATTGTTCACGAAATATTTTGTGCCTTCGCGGCCCTATTGGGACAATTGGTTTCAAGATATTTTGTATGTTTAGGACAAATCAACCCTTATTTTAAGTGGACTGATTTTTTTTTTTAATGTTTATTTATTTCCGAGAGACACAGAGACACAGCATGAACAGGGGAAGGGCAGAGAGAGAAGGAGACACAGAATCGGAAGCAGGCTCCAGGCTCCGAGCCGTCAGCACAGAGCCCGACGCGGGGCTCGAACTCACAGACCGTGAGATCATGACCTGAGCTGAAGTCGGCCGCCCAACCGACTGAGCCACCCAGGCGCCCCTTAAGTGGACTGATTAAAGGCGTGCAGACACAGAGAGTCCACATCAGAGAAAAGTGTATCTTCATAAAAAATAAAACTACTTACGCTATTTTGGGTCAAATATTACACAATTTTCATTCTCAAATAAATATGTTTTTTCAAAGGAAACTGTCTGTTTGAAAGCAAAGCTTTTGACCCTAAGGAGGTTTGGAAACTAGAAGTTCACAGAAACAGACTTCGGCCTCACATTTTTTTGATGGAAGAAGTCTTCATTCTCAGCTGCTGTCATTGATACGTCCTGCCTCACGGTCAGCTGGGATCCAGCCCTGTCGTTGTGTAGGGGAAGAGTGGACAATAACTGCTTCCATTGTGATTTCACACCCTAATATACGTGGCAGGATAAAGCAAGTGAAAAAAATTAGTTAAAATATTTCATAAAATGTAAATGGCTTCGCCGTTGGCCGTCGCCACAGGGCTCTGCGCACCACGTGACAAAAATCATGGGCACCTCGCCTGGCGCTTCTGCAAGCTTCACGCTGCTCGTGAATTTTATTAAATCAGATGTTTTAGAGACGGTCACATGCTTATCTTGATTTGTTTTACGACTTTGTGTGGATTTTCAGCAATTTCAAAAAAAAAAAAAAAGAAAGAAAGCCTTCATGTATATTAATCCTCCCCCAACAAATATTTTATGAAACATAGGTTCTTTGAAGGAAAGGCCTGATTTAAACATCTCATAAATAATAATAGCTGATGTTTATTGATTGTCTATCGCGTGCTGTACGCGATAGGAGGTATTTTATGTTCACGTTCTCCTCAAATCCTCACAAGAAACTTGTGAGACAGACACTGTCCATCTTATGCTTCAGCTGTGGAGAAAAGATTCTTTATGGAGATTCTGGGGCTTAAAAGAAAAACTATCGAGACAAAACGGGGTAGTTCCCAACAGATGCTTCCATTTAGACTCAGGTGAGCTGGTGAAAATAATGAAAAGCTCACGCTTTCTTCCAGCAAACAGAAATGTGGGTTCCTCTACATTTTCTGACGACTGCCAGTGTGGACAGGCTTCCGGCGGTGCAAATGACACCTTTCCTAATACTTATGGATGGTATGCATTTCACTAACATTAGCAAATGAAAAATCATTACCAACCCACTCATTCTGATCAGTTTAACATCATAATCAAATGGAGGCTCGAGTTTACAGTGTGGAGAAAGGCACAGATTAAATGGGAATTCTATGAGTGTTCCTTTTCAGATTGAGCATTTGACTGGTTCATTCAACTTTTGGGGAAAAGAAAAAGAAAGGCTTACTTAAACAAATACACAAATACACTGTTTGTTGGTGCCAGATGTCCTGAAAAAAATAGTCTAAGGTGAATATTTAGCGCAAATTAAATCTGTGTTAACTTAAATACGGATCCTGCTGGAAGTTGGCTTTTACAATGACCTGGGTGAATTCGGTCTTAGATTTTTGTTTAATTTCTTAGTGTCTGGATCTAGTTCCTTGTCTTAAATTTGTCCCGTTAGAGTTAACACCGAAGGAGCTGCTTAGTTTTGTTCCACTGGACTGCCATTCACCCACCCCCTCACCATTCCACCCTTTTGAAGGAAACGGTAGCCCACGCTGCTGTCCATAAAACATGGCTGCTGTCCTTACCCCAAGCCCTGTGATGGCCATGATTTTGCTTCTTGACAACATTCCCTGTCACTTCGCATCAAGGATCGCAATGGCCACTTCCTGACAAAGGCGGTTGTCTCTAAAGACCAAGGGAGAAACAAGAAATCTCCAAAACTGTCATTGCAGCCGAGTAGAAGTCATACAGTGGAAACTCATTAAGTCAGTGCAACCTCAGCGTTCTCATTCGATGCTATAGTAATTGGTGGCAGAGAACAGAAGACTGAGGACAGGAAATGTCACCGGCTGTTTCTAAGGCAAGTCATTAGACTTAGCTCTCAGTGATGGCTCTTCAGCTGCTGACAGCCTGGGGCCAGGCCAAGGCCCTGGGGGTGAGAGATCCCCGGGCCTGAATGTCCTTGACTCTGTGGCTCCCAGCTTGAGCGTCTGCAAGTCCGTGGCTGACGGCTCATCAATCGATTTTGCTCGCCACTTGTGCACTGAGTATGTAAAAGCAAAATGAACCGAGCTGGTTATTTTCTCACTTTGGCTTTTGCCTTTTCTGCCGATTTCCCTGACGGATTCCATTTCCTCATTTAATCTTGTTCCTGAAACTCCCGGGGGTTGTAGCAGAAATTAAATAAAAATTTCTTGATGTAGAAGTAGAAATCTGTCCAAGGTACTTTGAACTTTAACGTATACGTTACCAAATCAAATTTAATAAATGAGTACATTTATTTGATTTAAAGAGAGTTTGCTTGAAGAGAGAGAAAAGTAAAATCTACACGTTAAAAACCAAAAGAGGATTTAAAAGTCACTACATCCTCAACAATATGGATGGAATTTTTCTTTTTTTTTCCTCTTTAAGCAAGCAGACTGAAGTTGTCCATCTGCAACACAAGTACAAACTTTTGAACTTTATGAAGTTCCAATAATAAAAAAAATAATTCAACCCCACACTTAATAGATATGATTGATTTTGAAGGACCTCACAGCTGAATGCCATTGAATCTCTCTCTTTACCTTCATCTTCTACTTCTGAAATTCGGAGATATGTGTGTAGACATATAATTTTATGAAATAGATAGATTACTCTGTGTGGTTTTTTTTCCCCAAAGACCACATACCTGTGACAACCCATTGCATCTGGGTAGAAAAATGTGCGAATACCGAAGTTCTTATGGCGTCGTGGTGTTTTAGAGGTTACTTTCACCACGATACACATCTTTTTACAGCATACGTTCGGATTATTCCTGTGACATTTCTACCGCTACGTATGTTAATAACTAAGACTCAGAATACACGGCCAGTCTCAGGGAAGCGAGTACCTAATGGTTTAAAATAAGAGCAGTAATTCAAGGATCTTCTGACCATTTTGATAAATGTTCGCTGAGAAGGAAATACTGTTCTTTGTGCTTTTTTGAAAAGAGCCATACTGATGAGAAAAATAACAGGTTTTTGAAAGAATTGGAGAAGGAAAATGTACCCCATCCAACTACCTTACCATTGAAGAATCTGAGAGCCTTCTCCGCGGTCCCATATCATCCACCTTACGTGTCCTATCTTCTCCTGCTTTTATTGTCCAGTGGACGTTATTGCCTTCAGACCCCCCCTGTGCTCCGTCATTTTGAAATAATAGTTGGATATGAAAGACTCCTGTGTTTATCACACAGACTTCAAGTTCGACAGAAGGCATTCCATTTGGCAAAAAGTGGCTTTTAAAATCTGACCTTGAAATAGATCCTTTATGGGGAATTCATTCTATAGTCCAAGAGTTGTTCAGAAAATAAATGCCATTTTGACGCAAAAGGGTTTTGTTAAAATTTCAGATTTAAACATCTCTCTCACATACATGCTTCTAGTAAACTTTCTGAATTCTGAATTTCTGAAGATAAACATATAAATGTTTTTCCCTACCACTGCCATGGCCATAGCTATAGGTATTCTTGGCTAGCAGGTGGGACATGAATAAGAAAGGATATTAATAGGGCCAATGTTAATAGTAGCTATATGGCCAAATCCCAATTTCAATCATCATTTTGAATCTTCCGTGCTTAGACTTGGAAATGTGTTAAACTTTCCAGAGTGGACTCCTAGGGTCAGATGTTTTCGGCCAGGCTTCATGTGTAGATGATGGTAATTTATATTAATAATTGCTATTTCGAAAAGGTCTCTGGAGAAACTCTACAGAGAAAATGTTAATTAGCCATCAATATTTGCTCTACAGTGCAGTTCAACCTCTCTCAACTAAGGAGGTTTCACACTTAAGACTTTGAGAAAGAAATGAGATTAATAAAGACTTTATATTCATAGCTGGAGATATAGTGGTTCAGCTGTTGCTAATTGGCACTGAGTAATGTGTAAATATCACAGGCTGACACCTTTCACTCACCATATCTTTTGCAGAAGCTACTTCCAGAAGTTTTATAAAAAATTGTTCTATCCCTGGGGTGCCTTGGTGGCCCAGTTGGTTAAGCGTCTTACTTTGGCTCAGGTCTTGATTTCCTGGTCCATGAGTTCAAGTCCCACGTTGGGTTCTGTGATGACAGCTCAGAGCCTGGAGCCTGCTTCAGATTCTGTGTCTCCCTCTCTCTCTGCCCTTGCCCTGCTCACACTCTCTCTCTCTCTCAAAAATGAATATACATTAAAGAAATAAAAAAGAATTGTTCTATCCCTGCAAAAAAAGACCCCCTTTTCCAACTCATGATCTTCAAGAAACCAAGGCAGTGTTCTCTACTTATACATTTAATGGAAAATATGGTACCCAGGAAAAGGGGCTTTCAACCCTCACTTTGCTGCTATCAAAGACCTCTTGGGGGGCGCCTGGGTGGCTCAGTCGGTTGGGCGGCCGACTTCGAACTCTGTGAGTTGGAGCCCCGTGTCGGGCTCTGTGCTGACAGCTCAGAGCCTGGAGCCTGCTTCAGCTTCTGTGTCTCCCTCTCTCTCTGCCCTTCCCCTGCTCATGCTCTGTCTCTATGTCTGTCAAAAATAAATAAACGTTAAAAAAAAAAAAAGACCTCTTGGAAGCTGGTGGAATTTAAGTTGATGGACACATTCTTAGTTCTAATATATGAAGTTACATTTCAGCTAGAAAGATAGATACATGGGACTTCGGTTAAAAATATGACATTCACTTTTCCTGGCTGAATAATTAAGTCTAGCCTAGCACATTTTCAGTCCCACTGGGATTTGTGTATACTCACATGCATGCACACGGCTTCAGTTTATACACTCAGTTGTTTGTACACTCAAGCTTACTGAAAGGGCTGTGTGTGTGTGTGAGTGTCTGTGTGTGTGTGTGTGTGTGTCTAATATCTTGTCCCAGAGTAAGACAATAATCTGTATAATATGCCCGTGACTTTGGCCAGGCTGTTGTATCATAGTCGGGGTAACGTGTCCTACACAAGTGGAGGTACTGTTCTTAGGACTCTAGATAGAATTCCATCTGACCACATTACAGAGGTCTTCCTCTTTGAATAGAAATATTTAGATTAAAATGCACATCAGCACTTGAGAAAAATGAATCAGAACACTAAAATAATACAGTCTCTGAGAGGGTCTCAACAGCAGGAAGCAGAAAGAGAAAGTCATGAAAGATTGTAAGATTTAAACAGGAACTTAAACAACTGAATGACCATACAGTCATGGTTCAGGATATTTAAATAACTGTCTTAGTAAATTGCCTCAGAACACATTAGTAAATCATGCAAGAAGCTCATTCTCTAATGTATAAACATTTTTAGTTTTTAACCCTAAATGGTATTACCTATCTTTGAAAAAATCGTATTCATGAGACTCGGTTACAAGTACATTTTGCTCATTTGCAAGATTCAAACCTATTATCAAAGAGTAAAAATAACATCCACAGTAGGATTATTTTAAAAAGAATATTACAGATTTCCAACGTACATTTCTTAAATTTGAGGAACAATTGCTCTGTTGCTAAAAAACAATTTGCAGCCTAAAGGGTGACTACTTGAAGCAGTCTTTCTCATTTTAATGTAGGTTTTGACTCATTTTTGAAATTCTAGTATCTTATCAAATGAAGCAAGAATTTATTGAGCACCTGGGTACTGTGATGTGTGAGAAGGTGAATAAATTGTCATCCCAGACAGTAAAGTGCTTGTCAACAGTCGAGCCTTCAGATATACACCCAGCGGGAGCCCCGGGAAAAAAGTGCTGGTCCACCTTCCTGTTTTTTTATCACTATGCTGGGGCACGGCCAGCTGTGAACCCTAGGCAAGCCATCTGGCTTCTGGATTCTCATGTTCCTTTTTTTGAAAGGTGGAAGTAACACAGGTTTCTGGTGGGAATCACATAGCACGATGTATGTAGAGATACCACAAGAGCCATAAACATGACGGCAATTTCAAAAACTGGTATTGTTTATGAAAATCTCTTATCTCCACTCTTAGAGGTCTTGAGACTTTAACAATGTCTGACAAAGTTCTGAGAGACCTGTTGAGGACTATTTAGTGCCCATGTTTAGCAAACTCTAAATTCATAGGTAATATCAGTGAAGAAATCTGTTTTTCTTTCATTTTATATTGATGGAATCAAGTTAGTCTATTTTTACGTACATGCTCTTATATTGTAAATTGACTGGTTTCTTTAAAATGACAGTTGTCTCAGTTCCCAGCATAGACTAAAACTTAGGAAAATCAGACTTTCCAATGAGGAGTGTCCCCAGGAGTGAGCCAGGCAGTCGGTAGGGCTGGGGTAAGAGATCAGACATGGAGAAAACTGGTTGTTTGGAATGAAACACATAGGCTGGTCAAGACATAGTGGGTCCTTACAATTCATTTCACGGTATGTGGGTGATATCCAAACGTTGGAAAATAGTGGCTTTTCAGCTTAAGCTGGAATTTGTTTTAAAAAAAGAATAAATAGGGCAGATCAAAACCATAAACGGACATGAAGATTTGAAAGCTAGAAACGCTAATTGCAAAAAGCAGGCGGCACAATCTTCATACCGCTGGGAACATCTGGAAGCATCTGGGGTGCTAGAGAAGAGTGCGAGACAGGAAAGTGACAGACATGGAAGAGTATGGAAGCATGGGGAAACATAAGCAGAATTGCTTTCTCCAAAAAGACCTGCTTTGGGAACTCTATGTCAGCTGTTTAAAAAAAAACAACATTTTACGGAGGTATGACTGACATCCCAAAGCTGTACGTATTTAATCTATTCATCTCGTTGAGTTTAGAGATAAGTATCATTTTCTGAAACCATCACTGCTTGATGCCATAGACGTATCACCTCCAACGTTGGCTCCCCATTCCTTTTTTTATTTTATATTTTAATGAAAAAATTTTTTTCTTTCGTAGTAAATTTTTTTCTTGACATAAGATCTATCCTCTGAGCAAAATTTTAAGTTTTCAATGCAGTATCATTAATTATAGGCCCAGTGTCATATGGATGATTTCCAGAACTTACTCATCTTCGTAACCGACATTTCGTACTCTCCGACCAACTTCTGTCCTTGTTCCTTGCCCCCACCCCCTAGTAGCCACTCTGCTACACTCCGGTTCTATGAGTTTGCCCATGTTAGATCTCATATAAGGGATATCATGCAATATTTGTCCTTTTCTGTTTCATTTATTTCACTCGGCATAAAGTCCTCCAACTCTATCCAGTCCTCTCGAATCACAGAATTGGCTTTTGCAATGTATTCTATATACACATACGTACTTCCTTCAAGGAATTCATCGTACCTAACCATAGTGACACATTTTACACTGGGAAGTGACTTTTCCCAGGAAAAACATCCCTATTTAATGCTGATGTATCAACTGTTCACCAAATATATGTGATTAGCACTCCCAAACTTCCAGAAAAAAAAATGCAGAGATTCTGTGAACATATCTTATTATTTATTTTTTTTCCTACTCCTTGGGGTTGAGATAAAAGAGCTGCTTGGGACTAAGTTATTTTCTGACACCACCTGTAATCAAATCAGCTGCTGTTTAATTCTAGGCATTATGAAGGCACCCTTCTCAGGTATACCAGATAGGTTACAGAGAATATCCCCAAACATTTTTCAATGAAGCATTGGGTAACCATAGCCTCGGTGACCACAGTATAGCCCTGGATACAGGAATGTAACCTCCCATCCACAGAATTAGAAAATGAGCACTCAGGAGGAGGGTCAGTCATAGAACAAAACTTTCTTGGCAGGGCTTTGATCAATAGCGAAGGAAACACATGTATAAGCGCCTCATAGAAACCGCACAGAAGGCACAGTTTGGAAGACTTTAGGGAACAAGTGACGGTACCCAGCATTACTTTATGACACGAACAGAAAATGTATAAACTGCCATTGATACTCTTGTCATTTACCAAGGATGCTACGTATTTATGCTACACTTTATTGTTTGGTTTGAGAGAAGGGAAAATATTTATCAGATTTTGTAGATTGGATCCTGTTCTCCATTCTCTTCCCCTTATCTTTTTCTTTTTTTTTTTATGTTTATTTATTTTTGAGAGAGAAAGAGAAACAGAGTGTGAGTGGGGGAGGGGCAGAGAGAGGGAGACACAGAATCCGAAGCAGGCTCCAAGCTATGAGCCATCAGCACAGAGCCCGATGCGGGGCTTGAACCCGTGAATGCAAGATCATGACCTGAGCTGAAGTCGGACGCTCAACCGACTGAGCCACCCAGGCGCCCCTCCCCTTATCTTTTTCATAGATTTCCTGCATTCTAAGTTGTGTTGTGCCGGTGTAGGGGAGGGAACCCAAGATTAACACAGAGACCCCTGTACCAGGGAGGTAGCTGTTAATAGTCAAGAATATCCCCCCTCTGGTCTTTTCCTCATTGGCTCAGCTAAGAGACTTTCTGAACAACACTTACCATGGAATCCAATCATTTTGTCTACGCAGCTGTTTCAAAATGATTTTCACAGATGATAGTGATGAATAAGAGAGTCTTTCCGTTACTCCCTCGTTCCCTGAGATTTAATTTATTTAGTCCGGCTGCCAAATATCGATATGGAGTTTTGGCTTATAGAATCTGGGTAAACACAGAATTCAAGGGAACAGTCCTTTTATCTCTGCCTGGTTTCTTATTTTAATCATCATCAAGGCTTTCCGATGGCCTTGGACAAGACTATATGAGGTTTGTAGAAGTTTGGCTTAACGTGTTTGTGGGCATACTTGGTTCCTTTGTAACCGCTTTTTTAAAAAATGTTTATTTATTTTTGAGAGAGAAAGCACGAGCAGGGAAGGGATGGAGAGAGAGGGGGACAGAGGATCTAAATAAAGGGGGCTCCACGCTGACAACAGAGAGCCTGATGCGGGGCTCGAACCACTAGCCATGAGATCATGACCTGAGTCAAAGTTGGACACTTAACAACTGAGACACCAGGGTGCCCCATGTAACCACTTTTTAAAAATTACAGGTATAGAATCCATTTCAGCCATTAAAATTATGCATTTTTATAAGAAAAATTATAAATTATCATCTTATTTTGCTGTTTGAAAGAACCAGGCCAGAGGAATGAGAAATAAACACAGAGCATCTCCGTTTCCCAATGTTCTAAATCAGGATCATTCAAAAGATTTGTTCTTTCCTCTTTATCAGGTCAGTATTGAAACCTCAGTAAAGGGAATGAACTCAGCTGTGATGAGTTTGGGCATAATGGGAACCTTGTGGCTGTGTTACAGTGTTTCTTAACTTTTATTGCCTAGGAGGAGGTGATATTTACCTAAGGGTCGAGGTTCATTTCTTTACCCTCCTATTCTCTTAGGGGCTGTTAGTTACTATAGCTCACACTTAGTCCTGAGACACCAGCAGCCAAATTCAACATACAAATCATTATGAAAAATTCTTATCGTGAAAAAGAAATACGTTACTTGTTGTGGCGTTCACTAATTCTGAGACCTAGAAGAAATGGTATCACATATCTTGCATTGCTGCTTTGCAAGGAAAGAAAACGAATAACTACTGTTTTCAAACATAAGCTAAGAGGTAAAATAAAGCAAATTTTAAAACGTTTGCCCTCAGCTGGGTAGTTGCGGCTTCCAAACGTGACCGCACGGCAGAGCCGCGTGGAGAGCTGGTCAGACCCCGGACTGACCCCTCTCACCTTGGAGTCTGTGGTTCTGAAGGCCTGAGGTGCGTTGTGGACAAGTTCCCCAGAGAGGCAGCTGGGTGGTCTGGGACCCCTGCTGGAGAGCCGCTGCTCTATCGGGTTTTCTCAGGTCACTCAAGAAAAGTTCCAATACATTTAATTTCCTTATAAGCTTAATTATCTAGGTTCACTTTCGATGCCTCCTACGCTGTGTAGAAACAGCCACTGGACTCAATGGACGAGCAACCCAGAGCCCATCCCCCCTCGGCACCCTTCAGCCAACGCAAAACTTCGAGCAAACATTCAGAAGCTATGATTTTGCCCTTCTTAGTAATAGATAAATTAAGTAATACATGAGTAAATAAATTCAATAACATTTTTTATTGATTTTTATATCTATGCTCATAAGCATACAGATTTTTTCAAGCCAATGGTGTAGCTAAAGTATCCTGGCGGTAAAGTTTATAGGAAAAACATTCAGGATGGGAACCCGATAAACTCTGGGAAGTGTAGAGAACCACAACAGAGGCTCCTCCTCCTCCTCCTTCTCCTCCTCCTCCTCCTCTTCCTCCTTCTCCTCCTCCTCCTCCTCTTCCTCCTTCTCCTCCTCTCCATTCTCTTCCTCCTCCTTTTTTTCTTGTCATTCTAACTACAAAGGTAAAGTCTTCAGAGGAAGCAGTATGTATATGTAATCTAAAAATAACCTGGAGAGATTGTAGTGAAGAAAATTGGCAATTGTGATGCCAATTTTAAACCTCAGTAAAGGGAGTGAACTCAGCTGTGACGAGTGTGGGCATAATGGGAACCTTGTGGCTGTGTGACAGTGTTTCTTCAACTTTTAGCTATTTGACTGGGTCTTACCGACTGTACATGTGGCCACCAAGCTCTTGAAATGTGGCCAGCATGAACTGGAGTGTGCTGTAAGGATAGATACAGGATTCCTGGATCTCCCGCTCCTCTTCAACCACTCTGCCCACCCCCACCTCCCTTTCCTCTGGCAACCGACAATTTGTTCTCTCTGTGTATACATCTGATTCTGCTTTTTGTTTGTTTATTTGTTTTGTTTTTTAGATTCCATATGTAAATGAAATGGTGACTGTCTTACCCTCTCTGACATTTCACTTAGCATAATAGCCTAAGATCCATCCACGGTGCTGCAAAATGGCAAGATCTCATCCCTTTTACAGCTGTATAATATTCCAGTGTGTGTGTGTGTGTGTGTGTGTGTGTGTGTGTGTGTGTGTGCGTGTATCTTTAAAAAATTTTTTAAAATGTTCTTTCATTTTTGAAAGTGAGTGAGTGGGGGAGGGACAGAGAAAGAGGGAGATACAGGCTGCAGGCTCTGAGCTGTCAGCACAGAGCCCGATGCAGGGCTTGAACTCACAAACCACGAGATCATGGCCTGAGCCGAAGTCGGACGCTTAACTGACTGAGCCCCCCAGGGGCCCTTATATCACATTTTCTTTGTCTGATGAATAAGTCATGGGAAAAAAAGGTATAGCGTAGGGAATATAATCCATGACACCGTAATGGTGACAGATGGTAGTCACACTTGTGGTGAGCAAAGCATCGTGTATAGAGATTTTGAATCACTGTATTGTACACATGAAACAAATGTAACATTGCATATCGACTATACTCAAATAAAAAATTAAAATAGAATATAAATAAAATATAAGTTAATTAATTAATTAATCGAATAGCAGAAGGTTTTATTGCTGGGTAGCTTTGGGGTAACACAAAAATAGCAATTGCCATAATGGAATAATACAAAATGCTATTTCTTTTCATTTACTAAAATATCATAGGTTGTAAAATGTTAAACATATTTCGTGTTTTACAGCAGCTTAATTTTTAAAAGTCTTTAAATATTAGAAATATACAGAAATATCTCCAAATTAAAAAAAGTAGATGCTTGACTAAATTGTCCTGAAAAAAAAATCCTAGAGTTTGTGAATACTTTGGAGAAAGACAGAAAGAATGCAATGTCTCATTAATAATTTTGCTTTCATTTGTACATCATGTTGAAGTCATGCTATTTTGGACATGTTTGCTTAAATAAAATGTATTTGTTAAATTATTGTTGCCTGTTGTTCTTTGTTAACTGTTGTAACTAGAACGCTTACAGTCACTTGTATGGCTCACGCGATATTGCTGGGGGAGAGCTCTGGTGTCGATCGTTAGCTCATTTTAACCCATCTGAACCCAAAGCTCTTTACTCATTGTGCCAAATGCCAAGGGCATCTTCGATGGCACGCATCATGATGTGAGCCGGGTTAAGGCCAGCGCTGGCTCTAGCACGTCAGTATCTAGTGCTTAACAGTCAGCTCTGTATCCTTACAGCACTTCCATCTGTCAGAGGAGGGAGAGCCAATGTTTCTTGTTCGATTCATTATTTAGTAGCGTATTTATTCAAGAAAACAAGTCAAGAAAATAAGTCTTGCATGGAATTATCCTGCTCATGACCTTTGTCTTTAATATTTTAAAATCATAACACCTTGGTACACAGTTTTAAAATTTTATTATAACAAAGCGTACAGTGATTATATTAAAAGTTTCTGGGATTTGGGGAAGGGAGACATGTCATAAGTGAGAAACTCTGTCATCTGACTTTTTGCCTGCAACTTTGGATGCCAGAAACAATTGGACAATTCCTTTTAAAATTCTTTTTTTAATGTTCATTTATTATTTATTTTGAGAGGGAGAGAGAGAGAGAGTGCAGGAGAGAGGCAGAGAGAGAATCCCAAGCAGGCTCTATGCTGTCAGTGCAGAGCCTAACATGGGGCTCAAAACCACAAACCGTGAGATCATGACCTGAGCCAAAATCAAGAGCCGGCCACGTAACTGACTGAGCCACCCAGGTGCCCCTCTTCTAAAATTCTTAAAGAAAATAATTTCTAGAGAAAAGTGTATATTTAGCATCAGTTGTCAACATTTAGAAATCAAAAACCCATCATCTGCTCTTCAGGGGCATAGAAATTATTTTTTCCATTTCACAAGGAAGTTACTAGCTAATAAGAGATAATATACTGGGAAAAAGGAATAAACGTGATCCAAGCAACAGAGAACATCTAACCTGGGATATCGGTGAGGGGATTCTGAAATGGAGTGAGGACGGTCAGTGTTCAGATGACGGAGAGTACCAGTCCAAACTGGAACAGAGGAGAAAAGGCTCTGAGGGGGGAGTTCTCCAGGAATAAAGAAGTAATTAAAAGATACAATAAAGACAATTTGTGGAATACTGAAAACAAAAAATCTATGAGTATAAATTGAATATGAAGGGATATCTATTTTAGGGTTTGGAATATTTATGTCTATAATAGTATAATATTTATGATCATCCAAGGCATCAAAAATAGCTATGATGCTCCTAGAATCTTTTTATTTAACAAACTTAAACATGATTAATCTGTGCCCTTCACAATTGGAATTCATCCACAATCGTTTTGATGTCATCGTCCGCTCGATTTTTTAGAGCAATGAAATTTACTTTAAAAAAATTATACAACTCCATGATAAGGAATAAGGCATACAAAAAGCTATAAAGTGAGCTTAAAAATTCCACCACTCTGAAAATAAACATCAATCACACTAAGTGAACATCATTCAATCTCTATTCATGGAGATAGAGAACAGACCATAGCTAGCACAGATAGATTTAGATGTGTAGATAAAATGCTCTTATTAAAAAATGGGGTTGTATATACTCAATTTTAAATTTATATTTGTTTTTAGTTATTTTTAATGAACAAAAACAACTACTGCCGTAGAAATTGAGTTGCTGACCTGGAGATAAATATCCCTTACTGCTAGGAGTCATTGTTCCCTAACCATTGATCACGGTTAAGATGCTTCATGGTTAAAAGACTGAACAGACTGAATGGGGAAATAGATGATGCAGTGGTTTAGGTGAGAGCGATGGTTTGTTCGAAGTGATGTTGGTAGTAATGGAAAGAAAGGCACACATTAGAGATGTATCTTGGAGACAGATAAACACCTGTATTATACAGAAACCAGTAAACCAGTAGCAGTCTAAAGAATGAGACTGGAGAAAGGCACCTGGGCAGTAGTCAGCTTCTTCAAAGGTCAACAGACAACCTGCCAACGAAAATGCTAGAACTTACTGCAGAAAGAGAACGCCCCCTCGATGAAGTCTGAGCAGTGTATCAGAAGGGAAAGATGGGGGGCACCTGAGTGGCTCCGTTGGTTGGGCGTCCAACTTCAGCTCGGGTCATGATCTCATGGTTTGTGGGTTTGAGCCCCGCGTCAGGCTCTGTGCTGACGGCTTGGAGCCTGGATCCTGCTTCATATTCTGTGTCTCCCTCTTTATGTCCCTCCTCTGCTCGTGCTCTGTCTCTATCTCTCTCTCTCATAAATAAACATTTAAAAAAAGAAAAAAAAAAAAAAGAAGGGGACGATGGAAGTGGAGTATTTATAGGGCTTTAGATGCTGGGCTCCGGTGGTCTAAGGCACAGCTATCAGGCTTGGGGAACTGATCAGGTGTGAGTAGAGTTTATGATATAACAGTTTAGGACACAGACGTGAGGGGCTTGAAGAGATTCTTGAGAAGCATATTGTGATTGATAAGCGAGTTGTTTGTGTAAGTGAACAGTGAATTATCCGCCATGAATTGATTGGTGAGAATTTCCCAAAGTCAAAAGCATTATTTTTTCACGGGCAAACAAGTGTCTCGATGACTTGGGTAGTTTGACCTAAGTTTTCTCTAAGTAATATTGCCAAATGGAGTCTCAGTTCTCAAGAGGAAAATGTGGAAGGAGGAGAAAAAATTATAGCTGGAACATAGCCCGTGGAAACACAGAAGATATGAGAAAAAACTTCAGCAAGAAAACTAACAAAGATGCAGGAAAGAAGTCAGGAAGGTTTAATATATCAGAAGCCAACGGAAGGAATCATTGAAGAGTGTGAAGAGGAAGATGAAAAATTTCCATTGGAGTGAAAACATGGAAATCATTGGCGATCTGAGGGAGAGGCTTCAAAAGGAAGTCAGGTTAAATGAAGTTGAGGAATGAATCACTGAAGAAGTGAAGATACTGTTCGAATTCCTGTGGGACTCTAATAGTTGTAAAGAAATTTTCCCAGAGATTTTACCTCTCCCCAGTTGTGAACATTTTAATAAATTAAGTGTAACTAATGTCAATAATATCCAACGTAAACTAAAAACAGCAAACGTACAAAGATATACAATGACGGTAACCATTGATCTTTTTATCCGGAATAAGAAGGAAATGCTAGGGAAAAAATACAGGAAAACTGCCATGAAACAACACACTAAACACCTTTTGTCAAGGACAAAATATTCATAGAAGCAGGTTGCCAGCAGAACATGAAGGAACAGGATTGCCACGAGCGGGTCCTGCCGAAGGCACCCACCTTAGTCAGCCTTCGGCACGTCAGTGATGCTAATGTGCTTTGGGGCAAACCTGGATAAAAATAACAGTGAGTATAGGGGCGCCTGGGTGGCTCAGTCAGTCACGCGTGCAACTTCAGCTCAGGTCATCATCTCGCGGTTGGTGAGTTTGAGCCCCGCTACGGGCTCTGTGCTGACAGCTTAGAGCCTGGAGCCTACTTCAGATTCTGTGTCTCCCTCTCTCTCCGCCCTTCCCACACTTTCGCTCTGTCTCCCTCTCTCTTTTTCAAAAATAAATGAACATTAAAAAACTAGAACAAATAACAGTATTAAACAGAAATACATACATTCATTTTCGCGTTTCAAAGTTTTAGATTTTCCTTTGATCCTTTTTGTTTTTCCCATGTTGCTTGCTTGCTTTTTTTTTTATTAAAAAAAGTTTTTAGCTTATTTACTTAGAGAGAGAGAGAGAGACAGAAAGAGAGAGCATGCAAGAGGGGAGGATCAGAGCGAGAGGGAGAGAGAGCTCTCAAGCAGGCTCCACGCCACCGGCACAAAGCCTAGGGTGGGACTCAAACTCATGAATTGTGGGATCATAACCTGAGCCCAAATCGGACACTTACCCAACTGAGCCACCCCGGGGCCCTGGTGCTGCCTGCCTCTACTGCTATCGCGACTCCAGGAGACACAGCAGGGATCCTTTTGAAATACAAGTTTCCTGTTCAAGGGAAGAGTTCCTCAGTCAATAGGCCTGGTCTCCCATCCAGTACTTACCTACACCACTTGTTTCTCAGGAAAGCTGGATCCTTTCTTTGCTGCCTTCCCCATTTCCTGGTTTTCTAATTCTTGCCTGAATGAATCTGGTCCATAACACTGTCCACAGGTCATGTAATTTTGGCGTCAGCCTCAGCCCTGTGTTGAGAAGAAATCCTTCCATCGGATGCTGCATAATGTCCTTCTATGCTTTATGGAGCTCAGTGGCTGGTTTGGGAGATGGGTGTGTGAAGAAATCAGTTAAACCTAAGTAGACAAAAGCCGCCATGAACTTGCAGGAGCAGTTCAATTGCTTCATCTCATCATCTGTCATCCTATATATCTTCTTCCTAAGATGGGCATGCCCCGTATCTGCTTCAGTCATCAATATACCTCCAGCAAACTGCCAGGCACAAGCTAGGTGCTCAATTAATAGGTAGGGGCGCCTGCGCAGCTCAGTCGGTTGGGCCTCCAACTTTGGCTCAGGTCATGATCTCATGGTTCGTGAGTTCAAGCCCCACATCGGGCTCTGTGCTGACAGCTCGGAGCCTGGAGCCTGCTTTAGATTCTGTGTCTCCCTCTCTCTCTCTCTGCCTCTCTCCTGCTTGCACTCTATCTCTGTCTCTTTCAAAAATAAACATTTAAAAGTATTTTAAAAAATAGAGACTGAGTAGCTAAAGAGGGATGCAATGAAAGCAGTTGGTGATGAAAGCCTGCCACAGGCCTCTAGACCCCTCTCTATGGCCCTGGCATGTGGGTTCCTAAATCTCGGAGCCAGTAACAGGGCATCATGTCAGATTTGGCGTATGCTTCCGATCTCTCTGCGTTTCCCTTCTGCTGTCTCTCTCTGACTCTAGCTAAAGAAAGATCTCCTTTTTTCAGAGCACATGTGAGTAGGTAAGGTAGGATGATCTCACTGTCAAGGTCTGTAACCTTAATTAGACCTGCAAAGTCCTGTTTGGCATGTCACACAGCATATCCCAAGTTCTGGAGATTAGTGTATGGACATTTTTGGGGGGGCAGTAAGGTGCCTACCACACACAGGACCAAAAGTACGAGATGGTGATAGAGTCTGTGACGGTGCACATGGCATTGAGACGTTGAGAAGCCCCGGAAGGAAATTAACGAGTGTCCTGGGCACAGTCACTCAATGTTGCTAACTATGTCCCACGTTAGCTCTGCAACAAAAGGAAGATGTTCTCGATCTCACTTTTTATTCCCCAACTGTTATTTACCGATGCTATTTTATATGTCTCAAATCCATCATCATTAGCTTAATAACAGACATCAAAACCAACTTACCTGTAAAATACGGTTTCCCTACTTCAGTGGTTCTGTTATTTTGTTATATGAGAGTTACCTTTTAAAGAGTAATTTTGAAATATTCAGTGTTTAATTCTTTATATTAGTATATGGAAAACTATAACTGGCTAATAATTGATAAGCTCAACTCCATACCACCCTCTTTGGCCTTTACAATTAATGACAAAGCTATGCCTATAAGTAATGCATTAATGACAAAAACAGGACAAAATCCTGGAAACATACAGCCATGTTCTTCATCCAATACACCAGATGCGTTAGTGTGGAGCAGGGGTTTGAACTGTTGCATTTGAATGTGACTAAATGACAGGGCCAAAATCCAGCAGCATTGTTTAGTCAAAATAAAATATCTACACAAGCAAATTCAAGTGAGTGATCATGCAATTATAACCTCGCCTACACACCAGGAAATCTCTTTTGATGTGGTCAGAGTCGATGAAAATAAGAGGGGGTAACGTGGCACCAGGGATGCCGGCTTCCCTGTGAGGAAGGAGAAATGGCGGACTCCGTTCTCTTCACAGGTTTTGGGGCGATGCTCGGCGTGCCAATCACATTTATGCTTCCCCTCAAATAAATTCTCCGTCCTTTCCCTGCTTTATTTGAATCTTAAGGAAATAAATTTCCCAGGCTCTTTTGCTCTCCGGTTCCTGGGTACATTTCAGTGAGCGTCGGCGGAGGGAGATACAAAGGGTGAAAAGAAGGAGTAGCCTCTCTTTGCTTTCTTTGGCATATCCTTTGCAGCACCGGATGCATGCTATCATCAGATAGACTTGCGCCCAGTGGTCCTGGCCCCTGGCTCTGCCAGCATCATCTGTCTTTCTTCTTCTTTTTCATACTTAGGACAATGCAACAAAGGTTTTCCTAAAATAGTCATTATCTTTCATTCATTCGATCTAGACAAAGGCTTAAACTAAAGTTAAAATTTGTCGCTGGTGCCCGGTGCTGCCCCAGAATTATCTAAACTATGCCGCCTTTATTAACAAAGAACAATCAGATGCATCCTGCTGCTTAGAATATTTTCGATGCCTGGTTTTAGATATTTAATGAGAGGCTAATGGGTTCTCAATAAGTATGGCGTGAAAAGATACGAAAAGCCAGCACGCTTGACTTTTAAGTCTATTACCATTTCCAATGTTCATACCTTGACCTGATGCATACCAACAGAGCATAAGTCTTTCATTTGCGCCTCTGTAAATAACTAGACTGTCATTTAGGGTCACCGCTATTCACTCAGTCTGTTTAACACAGGAAAAAATCCAGGCAGCTCTTGATGAGCTTTCTTCAGAGGATCCTACAGAAAAAAGAAAGTGCCACCTGAAAAATCAATGCGTTACCCTCCATTCGATCCCACGGTTTAGCAGTCTCTACGCTAGACTAACCAAAGGCGCGTTCAAAGTCAGTCAAATGTCAAACACCTTTCTCTTCAGCTTGCATTCATTTTTCCTCAATAAATTCTATTAGTCTTAGTTGCCTAGTTTTGGAAATCATGGTTTGGATACTTAGCGCATTTTTATGAAAATTCACATCTAGTTACAAAGGGCATGTGGTATAGAATATAGTAAGTGTCTTCCAAATTATTACTAATAGATTTGCCTTTATAGTTAAATATTTTCCTTTTTTAGTGTCTGCTTATTTATTTTGAGAGAGAGAGAGAGCACAGCTTTGAGTGCACGCAGGAAAAGGGCAGAGCGGGAGAGAGAATCCCAAGCCGACTCCGGGGCTGTCAGCTTGGAGCCCAATGTGGGGTTCAGTCCTACAAACTAGTAGATCATGACCTGAGCCAGAATCGAGAGCCAGACGCTTAACCGACCAAGCCACCCAGGTGCCCCTACAGTTAAATATTTTTGTATCACTTTGGATGTACCGAAACTCAAAGCGTGGTTGAATTCCTGAGGATTGAGAGGAATAAAATCATAATGCTCAGTCTGGGAATGTGCCTGTTCGCCTCTTAGGATAAACCCCAAAAGTCACATAGAACTTATAAATGTTCTCAAGGTGGACACGCACTTATGGAAATAAATGTATCAGTTTCCTTTCACTGTTGTAACAAATGACTATAAATGTAGTGCTTTAAACAGCACAAATTTATTATATTGCAGTCCTGGAAGTCAGAAGCTGTGATTGGTTGCACTGGGCAAGGTGCTGACAGGGCTGTGTTTTTTTTCTGGATGATCTAGGAGAGAAAAGTTGTTTTGTTTTTTTTGTTTTGTTTTGTTTTGTTTGTTTTGTTTTGTTTTGCCTTCTCTAACCCCTGGAACCTACCAGCATCCCTTGCCTTGTGCCGTCCTTTCATCTTCGAAGCCTGCATTGGCCATCCAGTCTTTCTCACACTGCATCACTCTGACCCCGATGCCTCTACCCCTCTCTTCCATCTTTCAGGGACATTCATGATTACATTAAGCTCAAAGGAAAATCCAAGGTATTCTCTTTAATCTTAAAATCATGGATAAGCAAACTTAATTCCACCTATAACCTTAATTACCCTTTGCCATATATGTCACAACACATTCATAGGATCCAGGCATTAGGACTGGGAATATTTAAGGCCATCATTCTGCCTAGTGGGCAAACACTAGCTATCCCCAAATTAGCAGCTCAGCTTTTGTCTTGGTAGTTTTTAAGATTCTTGGTCAATTTCTTTATCAAGTTATCATAATTAGATATTTTTAGATTGGAGATATATTTCAAGATCTATCTCAAAATAAGACAATTTTAGACACATGATTTTTTTTCCAGGTGGTCATATACTCTTTTATGTTACTAAGAGACTGCCTGAGAAGAATCAAAAATTATTGTTATATGTATTTTTCTCCAATATACTATTGATTTCTTGGGCAAGAATCATCTTAGGTAAGTTTTACTTATGAGATTAAACTGTATGACATTCAGGCTTAAAGATTTCTGTTTCCCTTTAATTATATCTAAATATCTGATTTCTCTTTTTAATTTTTTTTATGTTTATTTATTTTTGAGAGACATAGAGACACAGCGTGAGCGGGGGAGGGGAAGAGAGAGAGGGAGACACAGAATCTGAAGCTCCAGGCTCTGAGCCGTCAGCACAGAGCCCGATGCGGGGCTCGAACTCACTAGCTGTGAGATCATGACCTGAGCTGACGTCAGAGGCTTAACCGACCGAGCCACCCAGGCGCCCCTGATTTCTCTTTTTAAATTAACTCAACACATGTTTTCCTACCTAAGTAATTTGAAGGATGTAAATTCTCCTTTGTGTTTATAATGTTCCGCAATAATTTTACAAAACCAAATGTAAAAGGGAAGGAAAAAATACAAATTACTAGAAAAAAAATAGAAAAAAATAAAAACTACATCATATTGTACAGTAAAGATTTTTAAATGCTCTTAAAATGCAATACCAGAAAACTATAGTAGAAACAACACCAAGCATATCTCTATGGCAATCAATGGAAACACGCTAACCTCACCTATTAAAAGAATTTCAAATTAGAGCAGAAGTCAAAATCTAATTAAGAATAGAATGCAAGAGACCAGCTAATATAAA
Organism: Paguma larvata; assembly: GCA_030068075.1. NCBI lineage: Eukaryota > Metazoa > Chordata > Mammalia > Carnivora > Viverridae > Paguma > Paguma larvata. Next base: position 10,403,925 of record CM057825.1, read on the forward strand.
TCAATTCACGATGATGGGAAATAAAAAGATGAACAAAGGTATACAACATAAAAGCCTGTGGTTGTGGTTATGATATCTGACGAGGCAGAATTCAAGAAAAAAAAATCACTAAACAAGGCAGAGAAGCCTTATGTAAAGCATGTAGTTTGAAATGAAAGCCAGAAGGCTTGAAATATCCACATGTCAGATAATAGAGCACCTCTAACCAAGACCCAAGGGGGAAGAATGGAAAATGCTTCCCACCTGAATATCTTCTTTGTCAGTGTTCTTTCTTACGTTCTCTGCTTGGTCCCTTGTGTTTGCTTTCTGAGAGGCTGGTTGTGCCTATTGCTGGGATAGGGACTATTTTTTTTTTTAAGTTTATTTACTTAATTTGAGAGAGAGAGTAAGCACGAGCTGGGGAGGGACAAAGAGGGAGAGTCCCAAGCAGGTTCTGTTCAGTCATCATGGAGAACCCTTGGCTTGAACCCACAAACCGTGAGGTTGTGACCTGAGCCCAAACCAAGAGTCACATGCTTAACCAATTGAACCACCGGGCATAGGTGCCGTTTTAAGCTCTTTTGGGCTCAGTTTCTGATGAAGCTCATACAGTAACTCACCAGAATGCTTCCCCAGTATAGACTCCACCGTATCAGGTCATGAAATATATTCCCCATAAATGTATAGACCACAGAACAAGCAGAGACTGATAGAATATGGTGGGAAATCTCAACTATATGTTCAGTTTGCTTTGATTCGTATTAAGTGCTGTGCCATTCCATTCATGCCTTTAATACCGATGGCGCTAATTTCAAAACAATATGAGCCGCTATAAATGAAGTTTAAGAATATAAAACAGTATTTTTAAAAACCTACACATATGTGTCTGCTTCGCTGAACTCTGACTTAGTTTCTATCTTTTGATGCCTTCAACATATATCAACAAGGCATTCACATCAAGATTATAAATTTCTCTGTAATACTCAATTGCAAGAATGGCCATCTTCCTTTATTTTTCTAAATTAAAAAAAAATCCTATGTGACAAGGTTGATGATAATGCTATTGTTACATGTTCTTTGGGGATTTCCCTCCCTCTTTCCATTAATCATCCAAGAGGACTTATGCCCATGTGCGTATTGGTAAAGAAAAGTGGCACTGGAGAAAAGAAGCAAGTAGAAATTGATTTTATTCCTATACTACTACCAGCGATAGTGAGAAAAGCACAGACAAAGTCTGGACACTTATCTCTATTAAAACAAAGAACAGGACTGTTTTTACGAGCTGGGGTGGGGGCTGGGTGGGGGGTGGGGGCAGCCCTCAAGCCATCTGTGTTTGCTAATTGGCTTTACCCAAAGGGAAAGTAAACTTTTCTCCTATTCACAAGACAGGAGGTAGATTTACAACTTGTAGCAAGGCTCCCACTGAACGAGGCTCCCATCCCACCACAGAGACTGAGAGGTAAGGGCACTGTTTTCCCAGATGACTACATTTCAGAGTGAAGCCTCTGAGATCCTTGAGACAGACAGTCCTGGAAGGTGAAACTGGCAAAAGGCTTTTAAAATTGTTTTCAAGTTAAAACTAACGTACATCTCGGGGCACCTGGGTGGCTCAGTTGGTTGGTTTTCTGACTCCAGCTCAGGTCATGATCTCACAGTTTGTGGGTTCAAGCCCCATGTCAGGCTCTGTACTGACAGCTCAGAACCTAGAGTCTGCTTCGGATTCTGTGTCTCCCTCTCTCTCTATCCCTCCCCCATTGATGCTCTGTCTCTCTCTCTCTCAAAAATAAATATAAAAAAATTAAGAAGAAAAGTAATGTACATCTCAAAGGGACAAAGAGTTCAATAATTATAAGGTAAATGCCGTCAGAAAGCAGAGGGAGGGACCCCTGGCTTCTGCAAGGGCTGAGCACAGAGGTGGGGTCTATGGAGCCCTGCAGTGCTCGGGGTCCATTCCAGATCCTACCAGACTTCAGAGCAGCCCAGGACTCCGTGGCTTCTCTGCCTTTGTTGTGAGAGGGAAGGGACTTAATCCTTCCTGTATTGCCAGGCAGGTGTACAGTAGGAAAAAAAGAGATATCACCTATTAATTTCTGAAGGGTTCCTGTATTATAGAGCACAGCAAATACACAGATACCGAACAGTTGGATTTCAAACAGGCACTAAGAGATCCTTGCAACCCTTAAGCCACAGACCCGTTCACCTCACTCATCACCGCCTGAGTGTTGTCAACATAAGTATGACAGCTTGGAAGGCAAATGCTCATACTTACAGCCTGCTAAGAGCCTGCCCCAAATCTCTACGACATTCCTGAGGAGAAGCAGGAATTGTATACTTGCCCTGGCTTCTGAAGGGGGCAGAACACCTCCCCCCCCCCCAATATGCCTCTTTGGCATGTTGGGACTAAAACAGAGTCCCTTCTGCTAGGGCTTAATACCTAATCTAATTGCAGTTTCAGTTTCCCCTAGAAATACAGTTCCCGGTCAGCATTAGACAGGTTATTGGTCTTAGGGGCTCTATTCGTTCCATGCTCCCCAAAGGAACATGGGAGAGTCCACCTAATAAGACCCTCTGTACTTTTCCTAAGGGAGAGCGACCTTTCCTGGAACTATCCTTTCTTTTCTTTTGCTGATAACTTCCTTGCCCACTCTCCTTCCTCTAAAAACTTTCCATTTTGTACAACTCCTCAGGGCTCCTTTGTACTCGCTAGATGGGATTCTGCCCGATTCCTAGATTACTTCATAAAACCAATTAGATATTCACATTGGTTGAATATTTATTCTTTTACCGGCATAGATTTTAGGCTGATTTTTTTAAAAAAATTATTTATTTATTTTGAGAGAGAGAGGGAGTGAGAGTGCAAGTGGGGGAGGGGCAGAGAGAGAGAGGGAGAGAGAATCCCAAGAAGGCTCCGTGCTGATGTGGGGCCCAGTCTCACTAACCCTGATATCATGACCCAAGATCAAGAGTCAGAATCTCAACCGAATGAGCCACCCGGGTGCCCCTAGAATGATTGTTTTTAAGATACAGCAGACACAGGGAAGGCTTTGAAAACCTAGTAGAAGTTACCTTTTTGTAAGAGACCTTTACCTTTATGAGGGAAATCTCCCATTTGTAAGCGTGTCTCCCTTGATATCAAGGAAAAGGAGGATGGCTCAGTCTCTAGAAACTCTTATCAATGGAGAAGGCAGAGATTTAAATCTGCACCACCTCCTTTACTGTGCTTTTCCTGAAGATCTCCCACACCTGGTTCCCCCCCCCCCCAACATTTCGTTGTTAGCTGAAGATGATACTTAAAGTGCTGGCTTGTATTGCCTATGCATGCAGGAGGTATATATGTTATGAAATGTTTGGTTTGGTCTGGTCGATCTGTCTTTTATTACAGGAGCGTCTCAGCCAAGAGCCTAGAAGGGTGGAGGGAAAAGTGCTTTTCCTCCCCACCTCCGTTGTTTTCCATAGGGCAGTGAGCCACCCGCTCTCCTGGTTTAGTCCATTATGGTTGTTACATTTCCACAATCCTGAGAAGCTGTCTTTGGGGGTGACTGCTGTTGTCTGTTCCTCTCAAGAGCAGTCTTGAGGAGAAACACCCATGAACTCTCTCCAGTGTTTGGGGGATAAAATTAACCTCTTCCCTGGGGGTTGCTATTTTTCATACCCTTTGCTGGACTGTTTCTCTCTTGTTCAGGAAGGCGTGCCCATGATTCCCTGGGAGGACTGTGTCCTTTCTGGTCTTAGACTTCGGTAGACTTTACAGTTTGACCTCCGTAGTAAACACCAATTCGCAGGTCCTTGTGGTCTAATTCTTCCCATGTATCAGGTAGGGAAAGAATGCCCAGGCTGGTTGTCGTGGAGCTACACGAAGAATCACTGTCAGTTAAAAGAGGAGGAACTTGGATTTACTCAGTTAACCGCATCAAAACTACTGAGCTACGGATCCTCCAAAGGGCAGAAGTCACTGTTTTCCTGAAAACAGATTTTTACAGATTAGGTTCCTTTCAGGTTGTACCATAACACCCTCTTTCTTTCACGAAAACATTTTTAGTCGGAAAATAAATTTTAGTGAGAAAAGTAAATTTTTAGTCAGAAAGTGTACAGAAGTTTCAAACACAACATTTTTGAAATAAAATTTGAAAATATTAAAAAAGATTTTTTTAGCATTCAAGTGGAGAAACGAATGCACCATCTCAATGGTAAATTTCTTCCCCCAGCCACAAGCTAGTCAACATGCTTGTACCTTTCACCGGCTTCAAACCGCACAGTATTTTTAGAGCAGGTGAAGGCTAAAAGGAGAAAGACAAGTTTCTCGCACTGGCAGATGGCAATTTCGATTACCTCTGATCTCCCAAATTATGTGCTCTGCATACTAAATATTATTATTGTTGAAGCTAATGAGTAGGGAAACGAGAGTCAGTACTCAATTTTAAATCTATGTTCTAATGCAGATGAATAGTTTTCAATTAGTTGAATGGCAGAACGAGCGAAGGTATTTTTAAAATTATTTTAATTATAACATCTTGCATATTCATGGTACGTATTAACTTTATATCTTTATTTAATTGTAGGCTTAACTGCTGAATTAGTATGGCCCTCAGCCTAAAATGCAGGGACCAGATCTTGTGGGTGCTTGTTAATTAATATTAGATGTCAGTTACAGTTTTTACATATCTTATTTGGCTGTAATTGTGACACCAAGGTGAGGAGGGCAATAGACCAAAATGCCTGTAACCAAAGTGATTAGAAATTGTTACTAGAGTTAGCAGTTCTAGGTGGAACTTGATAATGGCCTTGGAATTTTTTCAACCTAAGAGCATCTAAGTACCAAAGCCACATGATATGGTGACACAAGATAGCATGGTGGCCCTCTGGCAGCTCTCCAGAAAATCTAATGGGATTTGCAATATTTAATTGCACTAAGGTAGCTTCACAGGGACACAAGGAAGAAAACCATGCAGGGGAGAGTGAGTATCTGGAAATAATACACACATCCCTGGATGGTTAGCATTTGCTTAAGAAGATAAACAGAATTCTTTGATACAAAGCTTCAGTGGTTGATTAAGTAACATGTTCTGTGGGTTGTCTTCTGATTAAAAAGTAATACATGTACATTATTGGAAATTTGGAAAATATTCCAAATTTAGAAATATTTCATATATATGTATAGTTGTTGAATATCAATATTTTAATTAATATTGTGATATTTAATTGTGTGATTAAAATATTCCAAATTTGGAAATATTCCATATATATATATAGTTGTTAAATATCACAATTAAAACCTCACTAAATCCTGATATGTTGTAAGGATTTGGAAATTTATTAATCTCTCTTTTTTTTCTTAGCTCATCTCTGGTATGAACTTCTCTTTATAGCAGGGATGCAAATAGCACTGCATTTCTTTAGCTTCCTTCCTTCCTTCCCCCTTCCCTCCTTCCCTCCTTCCCTCCTTCCCTTCCTTCCTTCCCTCCTTCCCTCCTTCCCTCCTTCCTTTTCCCTCCTTCCTTCCCTCCCTCCCTCCCTCCTTCCCCTCTCCCTCCCTCCCTCCCTCCCTCCCTCCTTCCCCTCTCCCTCCCGCCTTCTTTCTTTCTTTCTTTCTTTCTTTCTTTCTTTCTTTCTTTCTTTCTTTCTTTCTTTCTTTCTTTCTTTCTTTCTTTCTTTCTTTCTTTCTTTCTTTCTTTTTCTTTTTATTTATTTTACAGAACTTGCAACCAAACTGAGGTCTCATTCCCCCAAATGGAAAGATGTTTCCCTCAGGAGACCCCGCAGACATGACTGTAGAGGGTGTCTCTCCTCCATCTCCTCTCTGTTGCAGGTGGCCACCCCCAAACCCTACTCTCTCCATCTTTCTCAGAAGTTCTTTGCCTCATGCTGTCAACCTTACCCAGGTGTGTGCCCTCCTTATAACTATCCTGCTGACCCGAGGTGGTTTTCGCTCCTTGTTTGCAGATATTAGCTTCTGTCATTAGGCCCTTGTCTCGATTCTTCCTTCTTCTCTTCTAAGGACCTTGGACCTTTTGCTTTCCAGTCTGTCACTGTCATAATCACAGCCTGGAAACCTTGCTGCCACCTACCCGCTGCCGCATCTGCTCTGCGATTGCGCCCCTCTTTCCCTATTCAATCCTTCTGGTACCTCAATGTCAACAAGTCTTAGCTCCCCACGGGGCCCCATGAGCCATTGGCTCCCTCATCTTTTCACTGTCCTCCACTCCTATCATGCCATACTCCTTCCTTCAGCCTACATCCCAACCACATGCCCATTTGCTCATTTATGTCTTCCTTCCTTCAACAAATGTTCATCCATTTATTAAATGGCTATGTGGAGCAAAGACAGACTGGACGGGGAAGTAGCACAAAGAACTCGTCTAGGGGCTGAGGATATTTCAATGAAACACAAATATCCCTGTTCTGACTGAGCTTGCATTCAAATAAATAAATAAATAAATAAATAAATAAATCAACAGGACAAATGAGATGACAAGACCAAAAATGTATACTCAGGGGGTGGAGTCCAATGGGAAAAATGAGGCAGAGATATGGAGTATGTCCGGAGGGGTGGATAGTAGACGGAGAAGCCAGGAAATGCCTCAGCAGCACATAGAATTTAGGTGAAGAATACTTGGAGGAGGAGGGAGAGAAGGGGGTCCCCTGACCTATCACGGAGACCACAGTGTCTTCAGAGGCAGGAGGAGGAGGGAGAGCAGTAGTGGAGAGGACGTATTGGTTATAGCCTGGGGCGGAAAGGATCCAGAGTCCACTTTTATGGTTGCGACCTTGAATTCACACTCAGCTCCTCGTCCCTCTTTCTCATTCTCCTACTCGCTTGACTCTGCCACAGCTTTGGTTACACACAACTTGTCTACACCACTTGCGGTAGTGCAGCTGAGTTCCACCGCACTAATGTATTCCACCACAGTGACTGGCTCACCTTAACCTCATGATAACTCGCCTCACGTGAGTTCTTAATGGCGCCGACACCTCACTCCCCTCCGCTCGTACTGCCACGTCCACATGCACACGCACCACGTGCCTCACCACCCAAACATGCATACATTCCACACACCACACATGAGCATATAATAGTTCCTACAGCCCCCCCAATACACATACCACGTGCCTTACCACCCAAACACACTACACATAAACATACCATACACCACACACACACACACACACACACACACACACACCACACTTAATTTCCTTAACTAATTGACCCTGCCCTACTCAGAGGACATTTGATACCTTTTGTCGCCTTAAACCAAACACTTCCTCTTCGGGCAGTAGAAGGAGAATCCTGAGTCCAAGTGCACATGAGCAAGTAAGTAGTTGTGGTGTAGGTGCCTGTGGAACTTTCTTCTGATTTCTGTCCTCTTTTCAATCACCTAAAAAGCAAGGTTGTCATGTATGACCAAATATGGGACAGGAGAAGAGGGAGTGAGAGTCAACCAACCCCAGAAGCTATATTACTATAATTTTTTAATTTTTTAAAGTTTATTTATTCTTGAGAGAGAGAGAGTGCAGCAGAGGGGCAGAGAGAGAGACACAGAATCCAAAGCAGGCTCCAGGCTCTGAGCTGTCAGTGTAGAGCCTGATTCAGGGCTTGAACCTATGAACTGTGAGATCATGACCTGAGCCAAAGTTGGACACTTGACTGACTGAGCCATCCAGGCACTCCCTACATTGCTATAACTTTTAAATTCCTGTAAACACACACACACACACACACACACACACACACACACACACACACACACACACACACAATTATTCTTCTCTGTTCTGTAGGAAAAGAGCATGATTGCTCACCAGAAAGAACCCAGCCATTAGTAACAGAATGTTCTTTAGCCCCCAGTGATTGTAGGGGAGGAAGTAAACATCTTCCACTAATTCCAGGTGCATCAATTCCCCACCAAGAGAAGCTATGATGCGGGAGCATGTGTGGCGGGGTCGCACAGGGATTCAGTCCTGCTGGGGTGCTAGGGTGCCCCTTCACTTCAAACTGCATGAATTTAAGCAAGTCATATTCCGCTCCGAGATGCAAGATTCCCGTCTAAGAAATGGGAATAATCTTGCATGGTTCTTAGTAAGGAGGAAGTGAGGTAACCTCTGTAAATACGCTACCAAATTGCAGGACGTGGAGGGGACATCCGATAACGGCACTCAGCAGGAACACGGTCCTCAAAGCACACGCTCAGAATGGCAATTCAAAAAAATGTCAGCTGAGATTTGTACACCTCAGACTCCGCTTTAAGGGTTCCGTTTGCCCGATGGCAGAAAATATAAGTTTCATTAGCTCAGTGTAAACTCATCCATTTTGAGCTCAATGGATTTCCCATCCTTCTTCTCCCCGGAGTGATGCTTTTATTCTACAGACTTAGCGGCATTGGGGAAGACTCCAGCCTGTTCGCACTGGCCATATGTGAAGTGTACCCACTTCTGGTCTGGTCCACACAAGCATCTCTGCCAGCCTGACCTCCGCAGTCACCCAGCCATACATGCTTCTGAGGACTTCTCCAGCCGAAAGTCTAGGTATTTTCTTCCTTCCACTAGAAATCTTCAGCATCTCCTTCAGCTGTGCCTTCAAAACAATACTCCAGATGCATCTGCATCTTACGCAGCTCCGCACACCAACCCTGATTCCAGCCACCTGTACTTCCCTGGATTTCGACGGCAGCCTCCTGATGGTGGTGCTGCCTTCACTCTCTCTTCACCACCTTCCAATTCACGGGAGGGTAGACATAGTGATCTTTATTTTTTTTAATGTTTATTTATTTTTGAGAGAGAGAGAGACAGAGCATGAGCAGGGGAGGGGCAGTGAGAGAGGGAGACGCAGCATCTGAAGCAGGCTCCAGGCTCTGACCTATCAGCACAGAGCCCGCGATGCGGCTTGAACTCTTGAACCACGAGATCATGAACTGAGCCGAAGTCAGACATTTAACCTTTAGCCCCTGGGTGGGGCTCCAGAAATCTTTAACATATTTATATACAGCATGTTATTCTCCTAGCTAAAACCTTCCACTTTCTTCTTATCCTATCTCATCTAGGTAAAGTATGATCTTTCCCTGGTATCAAGCCTTACGCGACCTGGATCCTCTTATCTCTCTGACTTCGTTAAGAGTCAACCAACTTGTCGTGCATGTTACCTTCTTAAAAAAAAAAACACTTTATTGAGATATGAATGACATGTCAAAAGCTGTACATATATAGTACCCAACTCAATGAGTTTTCAGGTAAGTGTACACCCGTGATGTCATCACTACCATCAAAGCTGTGCACATATCCATCCCTTCCTAAAGTTTCCTTTATTACTGTCATATTTACATGTGTGCGCAAAGAATACTTACTATGAGTGTCACCTGGGTGGCTCAGTGGGTTTAGCATCTGACTCTTGATTTTGGCTCAGGTCATGTTCTCACGGTTTGTGGGTTCAAGCCCCACATTGGGCTCCACGCTGATGGTGCCGAGTCTGCTTAGGGTTCTGTCTCTCTGCCCTTCCCACACTTGTGTGTGCTTACTTTCCCTCGAAATAAATAAAAAAATTAAAAAAATAATACTTAGCATGAGATCTACCCTCTTAGCAAATTTCAAGTATGCAATACAGTATTAGCTATCTCCATATTCCCACCATCCCCTATTTTGTATTTATTTTATTTTATTTTATTTTATTTTATTTTATTTTATTTTGTATCTTTTGGTGTTTAAAAATAATAACCATCCTACCTAGGTGTAAGGCACTGTCTCTTTGTGGTTTCAATTTGCATTTTCTTGTTGATTCGACGGCGAGCAACCTGTCATACACCTATCGGCAACTTGCATGTCCTCTTTGGAGAAATACCTGTTCATTGTCCTCGATACACTACACTTTCCCACAGCTGAAGAGCCCCTCATGAACACTGCTTCTTTGAGGAAAACTCCCTCCAATCTTTGCAAAGCTGCACTTCCAGTGAGATTTCCATGTAGGGCTGTTCATTCAGCTCTCGGCCGGAATACCCCTTCTTCAGAATGTCTTCTCTTGATGCTTCGGTCTAAGGTAGCCACTGACATACTTTTCATCTCATCCCAGTATTTAATTCTCTGTACAAATTTTCCTGTGTATTGATGCTCACATGTTTAGAATGTCCCACTTATGGGGTGAGGGAGGGGGGAGAGGGGGTGACGGGCATTAAAAAGGGCACATGTTGGGATGAACACTGGGTGTTATATGTAAACCAATTTGAAAATAAACTATTATAAAAAAAAAAAAAAGAATGTCCCACTTAATCATCACATGTGCCATAGTTAAGCGCCGGGACATGTTCCGTCTTCATTATTAAATCCCATCACGTAAAAGGTGTCTCTTTCTAGGTAAGTATTTAATTAACACGTCCTTAAGTATATGAATGAATGAAATTCCCCTCCAGATAAGCAATGCAAATTTAACCAACCACAAGTACTAGACATGTGGAATATTTGACCATAATTAATAAAATAATTTGTAAAGTTATTGTCACTTTGACAAAGAGTAGTATTTTCTTGTTTCATATGCCTTTCTTTTATTAAGAGCTCAATTTTGCCTGGGCTTTGTAATTTCTCTGTAGTCTTTTGTGAATTACCTATTTTTCCCTCTGATAATTGTTTTACCAAGAGGCCACTCATTTTTAAGTTGTAAGATATTTATATGCTAAACTTATAAAACATTTCCTATATTTTTAAATAGTTTCTACTAAGTTATCATACTTGTTTTAATTCTATAATGATGTTTGACATGGAATTTTGTGATTTTATGGATTTTAAAAACTCTGCCTTTTCTTTACAATGTTGGTTTATTCATTTAACAGATACACAAGGCTTTCCAAAAAGTCATATCTTTCCAACATTTTTCTTCCCATAAGAAATCTGGTTGGTCTCCTCATTTATTCAAATCTTTCTTAGTTGACCCTCCAAAATGTTGTTTCGTCTGATTCACGTAGGACCTCCATATTTAATTTTTATTCAATTATTTATTCAAGCTGGAATAAAAAACAGCTTTAGGGGCACCTGGGTGGCTCAATCAATTGAGTGTTTGACTTGATTTTGGCTCAGGTCGTGATCCCAGGGTCATGGAACAGAGCCCCATGTCAGACTCTACAACGATTGTGGAGCCTGCTTAAAATTCTCTCTGTCCCTCCCCTTCTCTCTCTCTCTCTCCCCCTCTCTCTCTCTCTCAAATGAATAAATAAATAAATGCGGCTTTACATAAAATAACTCTGGGAATACTCAGAGAAAAAGCTAAAGACATCTCATTATTAGGACATTTTGTAAACTCTTAGAATGCGAGGCATCTTCGAGGCAGAGGAAGTTTGCACAATTACAAAACATTACCGTGAAAGAAGCCTACTCTGCAGATAATAGTACCACACAAGCTTTTGCACAGAGTCCCCACAATGCTTTTCAGGAAATGACACAGTGAGTGACCAGGGCAATGCATTTCCCCTCATTCAAAGCTGATCTTTTAGGCACAATGGGCATTCGTCTTTGCCTACAGGTGTTGCTGTGGATTGAGCAGCATGACGCTTGCTAAGCAAGTTGTCTGGAATCCAGCAAGTAGTGAGAACTTAGCAAATGTTAGTTCTTAATATGAAGAAGCATCTCTGGTGCATAATTAAGCTACAGAAGAATTAGGATGTTGGAAAATAATTTTTCTTTAGTAGTGATCTTTTCTCTTCTACAACTTTACCTCTTAAAATGATGACAGTTTTTAAAATTTTTATTTATTTATTTTAGAGAAAGAGAGCAAGATTGAGTGGGGCAGGGGGGAAGACACAGAGAGGAGAGAAAGAGGATCCCAAGCAGGCTCCCCACTGTCCGTGCAGAGCCCAATGCAGGACTCGAACCCACAAACTGTGAGATCATGACCTGAGCTGAAATCAAGAGTTGAATATTAACTGACTGAGCCACCCAGGCACTACTAAAAGCATGCCTTTTTTTTTTTAATGTTTATTTTTAAGATAAAGTGAGAATGTGAACAGGGGAAGGGCAGAGAGAGAGGGAGACCTAGAATTGGAAGCAGGCTATAGGCTCTGAGGTGTCAGCACTGAGCCAGACACGGCGGCCTTGAACTCATGAACTGTGAGATCATGACCTGAGCCGAAGTTGGATGCTTAACTGACTGAGCCACCCAAACATCCCTGCTTTTTTTTTTTTTAATGTTTATTAATTTATTTCGAAAGAGAGGGAGAGAGAGAATACATGCGGGCGTGAAGAGGCAGAGAGAGAGGGAGAGAGAGAGAATCTCCACTATCAGTGGAGAGCCCAACACGAGGCTCAGTCTCATGAACCACAATATCATGACCTGAGCCAAAATTAAGATTTGGATATTTAACCGACTGAGCCACCCAGGTGCCCCAAGCATGCCTCGTTTTAAAATGATATTTTATCATCACGTTAGTGCCCTGGGGCTGCTATAACAAATTACTACAAACTTGGTGACTTAAAACATCACAATGAAAATCAGCATCACTGGAAGTAAGGTATGGGAAAGCCATGCTCCCCCCGGAGGCTGTAGGGCAGAATTTGTCCTTTGCCTCTTCCAGTTTTTGGTGGCTGCTAGCATTCCTTAGTTTGTGGCCATATTACTCTATTCTTCAAGGCTAGCGTCTTCCTGCCTCCCTCTGGAAATGTGAAGACATTTCCTTCCATGTGTGTATGCGTGGCCAGTCTCCCTCTGGCCTCTAAGTATAAGGACACCTGTGATTGGATTAAGGACCGACAGTGCAATCCAGGATAATCTCACAAGTCAGGATCCTTAATCACGTCTGCAGTCTCTGCTCTACTAATGTAATATCCTGGGGATTTGGACTGTCTATTCTGGGGGCTATTATTCAACCTGAAGCAGTAATGTTCTTCTAAAGTTGATTTTAAACAATATAGAAATATTACAATGAATTTAAATTGAAATTGGAAAAGCTCTTGCCAAAAAGAGAAAGAATTTATTTCACAGGTTCCATGTTTTCATGATTTCAGATAAACCCTTCTAAAGCGTGAAGAAACTGCTGCATGACTTTGTTGTTCTGGTTCTTTCTCAAGGGCAGGGGGATGGAGTGGGAGTCCTGAAGGTGCCAGGGCAGAGGGGTGCCGTGCTCAAAGAAAAATCAAAACCCGATACCACAGGAGTCAGTGTTTTTAAATTTTGTTCAATGCCAGAGCCTCCGGAACAATCTATTTAGAACCTCTGAAACACAACATAATAAAGTCAGCAGAAGGGAGACGCAGTGTGAAGGGTGGCTGATGGCCAAGGCTCGGTCCTAGATTTATGATTACGCTGCCACCTGAATAGCAAACTTAATAGGAGGCACAGACAACAGGGCTTCTTACTGGTTTCCTTTGTGATGATGAAAATAGTAGAACAGCCTAAGCTGAATTACTATTCCATCACTCCTGGAGACTCAGGCACCTGAGAGAAGTGGGGGAGGCGAGTACCAAACAACTCTCCTATTTCACGCCCCCCCCACCCCAGTATCACACTGACGTGGGATATCCTACAAAGATAAGGGCTCCAGAGTCATAGGAGGGGAAGCGACCACACACTTGAAAGGGAGAGGTAGAGAGAGAAGACAGATTTGTATACTTTTCCCAAGAGAGTGATAAATAATAGTAATAATAATAATAATTGGACCTTAGCCTTGCCTTTTTGCACACAATGGTCTTGGTTATGGAGTTGGGTAAACAGGGGCAGCACCAAGGGACTGGCCTCTTCTCACAGGTGAAGGAGACTTCTTTGAGGGAATGTGGAGGGTCTGTTGACCAAGGGTCATGGGGCAACTATGTGTGATGCACGTGACCACCACCGTGGACCCAGGGAAAACTCACCCACCACTTTTCACATCTTGAAATTCTCATATGGTCTTAGGGAAGGGAAGGCACAGTCCCATACCAAACATGATTGGGACTGGACAATTTCTTAATCCCGGTAAGGGAGTTTAGACGAGATTCTTAATTCATTAGGAAAACAAAACAAATGAAAATGATATGATGGGACCATCTCTGAAATTCGGGATTGTGTTTTAACCTCATACTTCCCATACAGGCAAATGACAAAAGTTACAAGACTGGGACCAAGAGTGATTGCATTTAAAAAACTTAGTCTCTGGAGGTCTCAGTGGGTCATTCAGTTAAACATCCAACTCTTGGTTTCGGCTCAGGTCATGATCTCACAGTTTTGTGGGGTTGAGCCCCGCATAGGGTTCTGTGCTGACAGCTACTTGGGATTCTCTCTCTCCTTCTCTCTTTGGAAAATTAAAACTCTCTAAAATATAACTTCTTGTAATAACCAAGGAATAGAAGAGTGTATACAAAATTGTTCTATTTGTATAAAATAAGAGGAACTGTTTATATGCATTTGCTTAATATACATAAAATATGTGTTGAACGCATATGGCATTTGTAACACTGGTTTCCTCCAGGGAGACAAACATGGTGGCTGGGGTACAAGAACTTTCACTGCACGTGGGCAGTGGGGACCATCAGACTGGTTCAGTTGCTAAAGAAGGCTCGCAGGACTCCAAAGGGCAATGCCTGCTCATTTAGAGTTTACTGCAGGAAAAGGACTCAGTTTAGTTATGGAACTAAAGAAAGTACATCACGGCTAAGGGAAGCCACCCAGGAAGGAGTCTGGAGAGGCAGGTGTAAGTTCCAATTGTCCTCCTTCTGTAAGATCCCACCAGACACACTTTTCTCTCTTGAATCAGGAACAACTGACATGCACGGAGAACAACTGGAAATGACTCTAAGCTCTTGAATGGAGCTTCTTATACCTTGCCAGTCAGGTAGCCATATTGCCTACTAAGTACCCAGGCCCAATAACAAGAGCCTACTGGAGGTCTCACTGAGGTCAGGCACAACTCACGAATCCTCCATTGTCAATAAACCTAACTGACAAACTGGTATAAACCACCCCAAGACCCCCTGGCCCATGCGTACAATGCAACGCTTTGAATCAGTACATTTCGCTTCTCGACCAGGGACCCGTGTCATGCAGGGACTCCAGTCAACCAGCTCAGGTCAAACTCAGGCCCAATAAAATTAGCCCTCATGTCGCAATGTTCTTGGGTGACTTTTACATTCTGAAGTATTAGGCTGTGTAAAACTCAGGGTTCAATCATGGAATCAGAACCACCACTCTCATTGTGGAATAAGAGAGTAAGAACCTCTACCATTGTGCAAATGTTTGGAGAAATAAGGGTCTGAACAGAGGAATTAGTGGATCGGGGAAAAACACGTGTGGGTGGATGAGGTGAAGCTTGCGAGGGGCTCTGGAGAACCAGCAGGCCGAGCTGCTAGAGCACGAGAGTGAAGAAGACTGTGGAGAAGTCCATCGAAGATCATTACCTCAAGGTCTTCCCAATGGCTGTTCCCCTGCCTGGAACAGCCTTCTCTCTAGATATGTGCATGCCCCGTTCTATCATATCTTTCCCGTTTTCTTCACACATAAGATTCTTAGACCACCCACAGTCAAGTTGTAACCCAATCTTCCCACACATTTTTTGGTACTTTGTGTGGCTCTATGTCACTTACATTTAAAACACTCTGTACTTTACTCATTTACTTGTTTATTTTCTATCATGATGGCAGGAATGTTTAGTCTGTATCAATGCCCGTTTTACCTGAGACGGTAGGTGCTGAGTAAGCATCTGTCGGCTTTATGAACAAGGAAGTCATGCAAGCGATTCTTGGACAACTTTATTTCCTGAGAGGAAAAAGAAAGTGTCTCTTTCCATATGCTTTTAAGAAAAATTGTTTCATGACCAATAATGATACACTCTCTAGTCTGCACCCAAAGATTCATAATTTGCCCCAGGTAGAACGAATAATCATTTTAGTCAGACCGGCCACTTGGCTATATTTCTTCTCTCCTCTCGGTATCAAGTTCCAGAGACCATCTAATTCTGAGGTATTAGTGGCACATTTTTAAGATAACAAGTGGAAGATAAGTTAGAGCTACATGGTCCAAGTCCCTCTCTTTCTTTTGTTCTGACCCTCAGTTCCAGGGTTCCAAGCAAACAGAAGAAAAATTGCTAAGGGGAAGACAATATTGAATAATTATGGCTCATTCAGAATAACATGACTGTTGCCTTGTCCCTGGGAGGTAGGACGATTTATAGAAGTCCCTCTTCTACACATGAGGACATAGACACACAGGAGGCGGTCAGTAATTTAGCAACAAGGTTGGCTCTTGTGTTCAGATATTGCCCGCCTGGGATTTTACTTCTTACACCACATTCGGGACACCGGATAGATTAACCTGGGTTAGTATCAGTGGCTTTTCATGGGATACACTGTCGTAGTTACGAACCTGGGTATGCAAAAGCAACTTGTCTAACTCAAACTCAAGTTGTCCTTGCTGGGAACTCAGGCAAAGTCTGTGCAGCACCATATTCCCATCTTCTGTGTCACCTGCAGTCCTGTGGGAAGTCCCTTGCTCCACACTGCCGTGGGTGCCAGGTGGACATAGTGGCTTGCTCTCCTAGAGACGAGCTGCTCCCTTTCGGAAACGTGCGTGTTCGGCTCCTGGCTTGGGAAGCAAGTCTTGGAGGCAAGATCACCCATGCCTTGTTCTTAGGCTCATGGGACATGTCATCCCCACATGTGTCCCTCCATGGCTGGGGGGCCTGGGGAGATTTGCTGGACGTCTATCTTCAAGAGCAAGGTTGTAAAGGGGTGATAGGCTTAAGTTCCCTGGTTTCTTTTAGTTTTATGATTAAAACCACCAGAGGAAACGGTATCATACCTCCCTCCTCACTGTTGTTTCCTCTTCCCCAGGTTCATATCAGGTCGAGGAGAACACAAAGGATAGTTTCTATTCCCCCTCTAAAGCTTTTCATATTCAGCTCCCCACCTCTCTCTTCCCAGATTCAGAGAAACTTCTGAAGGTGAAGCAGGGGTGCAAAGAAAGAACAGTTTCTGCCTCTGCATTCCCCCTGCTGGTACATTCCACTCCATACGCGGTGGTACCTTTTGAACCTAGAAATGATGAGCCTGGCCTTTTTGTTGTCGCTGTGGATTGCTCCGTGAACCAATTACTCCCTGTCCACAGGGGACGGTGGTCCAGTGTCTCACAGTTTAGCCGGAGGAGGTGGTGACATAGTTGGGTTGCTTCTCAAACAATCCATCACGGCTTTGAGTCTTTCTCCCCCTCTCCCGCCCCCAATCAACGTGTGCACAGTTGTGCTCACCGACCGCGAGAACATTTAAAACCTTCTCAAGCAGCTCCGCAGCGCTGTGCTCTACACTAAACGCCACGCAGCTCTTTCCTTGCCTGTTCACAGGGGATGTGGCGGCCAGCAGAGGAGAATAAACCCCCAGAAATGGGGCTACGGGTCGCGGAGATAAAATGTGTTTCTTCCTGAGGTCTCGCTTTGGTAGTCTTGACTTAGGACTTTTGAGCCACTTCTCAGAGAAGACATAAGGGAGCCTTTTGTACTGACATCTAAAATTATGAGGAAATCTAGTTCTTAAGTGAAAAGACAGATCTCTAATCCCACGACCGTGCGACCGATGCTGCGGCTGACAGGTGGTTGGTTAGAGAGTCTTGGGGTCTTGTCCCTGTTCTGTTTATCACCGGCATCATCCATTTGTCTAGAAATACAATGGGGATAAGATTTCCATTTCGGATTGTCCTTGGGCTGTCTGCATGGGATATTGCACACAAAATTATCCAGGACAGAATGATTTAGTAGAGAAATATTCTTTTAGCTCAGGATGTCTGTTGTTTAAGAAATCCTCAAATGTCTATGTGAATGTTTCTAAAATCATTTGTTTCTTTAAAAAAATGAGAAGCAGGAGAGGGACGTGAAAAACCAGGAAAGGAAATAACAACAACAACAAAACCGGATGAGGCTAGGAAAGAGAGGGCAACAGATCATTTTCCGTACGTGAAGCCGAAGCGTGAACAAGATTTGTTGGTGCCGAATCAGCAGTTTTCCTTCTTCTGTAAAGCCCTTTCCGATGTGCGGAATTTTTCAAAAACCCTATTTTATGCGTTAACTGTTACCTTTTAAAAAAGGAAATGTCTTTCACGCTCTGCTACCCTTCAATTTCAAAAAGCAAAATTCATAAATACATCATTATGTTCTGCTTGGCTATTAGGAGGATGCTTTTGAAGAGGGGCTCTCTTTCTAAACACTGATTCCTACTGTAAAAACCAGGGCCGTTCGGATTCATTAAAAGGAGCAAGAACCACGCTGGAAAGACCAAACGAGAGAGTCCCATATTGGTTGATATCCTACAAACCGACCCTGCCTCCCGAGCAGCCTTCCCACCTGCGCGGTTGGTGAGGCGAGGCGTGAGCACTTCTGCCCGGGGAAATCTCCACGCTACATCAGTGGCGTCGCCGCAGGATTGGTGACCTGATCAGGGACCCTTCTCAGTCACCCCTCTCGGCTCTACTAGCAAGAGCTCAGAGCACACCTGCCGACTGACAAGTCTCCCCTCTGGCTTCTTCTCACTTAACCTCCCAAAGATGCTTCCAGCCCTTCTTCACACAGTGAGAAAGGCCGTGGATCGTATTCTGCGCATGTTTGGAAGATCGCCTTAAGGAAATAAGCGGTCCCTTGTCACCATTTCTGTGTCTGTCCCTTCAAAAAGTATCCGGTTCGCACGCACTTCTGGGTGCTGAATTGACGTGGCAGGCGATCCTTTGCAACAATCCGCGTTCTGGGACGCTTTCTTGCCCCGGGCAAGAAAACTTGGGCAGTTTGTATTTGAGTTTGCGGTCCTGTTTGAATGATAGCAGCTGGATTGGAATAGATTACGTTCCGATTAGTCTTTTTATGTAAAGAGTCACGTGAGGCTGTGTTTACAGATTTTGTGGCCATTGAGTAAACACACAAATACACACATAGAGAGAATCCACACACGTCACATGACAGTGACTCAATAATATGTGTGATTTTCACCATGACGTTAGCCTGCTGGGCCTTCCTGTGATGGGGCAGACCGTGCGCTTAATGCAAACGAATCTCAAAGTCCTCAATTCTCTGAAGCAGAGAGAAATGATTAGAAACCATGTGACAACTTTTCTAAGGATTCCTATTTATACTTTTCACAGATTATATTGCTTACACTCTGACTAGCTTTTTTCAGTATATACAGAGTTCCTTTTATTTTTTTTTCCTGTGTGGCATGTATTATGTAGTAATGCATTTTTTTCCCTAAACTTTTTAATGTTTATTTATTTATTTATTTTTAAATTTTTTAACGTTTACTTATTTTTGAGAGACCTAGAGACAGAGCGTGAGCGGGGGAAGGGCAGAGAGAGAGAATGTTTATTTATTTTTGAGAGAGAGAGCAATAAAGCACGAATGGGGGAGGGGCAGAGAGCGAGGGAGACACAGAATCTGAAGCAGGCTCCAGGCTCTGAGCTGTCAGCACAGAATTTGACATGGGGCTTGAACTCATGAACCGTGAGATCATGACCTGAGCCGAAGTCAGATGCTTAACTGACCAAGTCACCCAGGTGCCCCAGGAAGGCATGTTTTTGTTATTGCAAATGAAACCGATTTGCAATTGGGAAAACAGCCAGTCTAGAAATCAGCTGAGGCTATGTTTGCAGAAAGAAAAATAGAAAAGAAAGTCACGTATGCTAAAAATAAACAAAGCTCCATTTGGCACCTGATTTAATTCTGTCCATTTTTTGTTTATATTTCCTCTAACTGTCCATTAGCACACTCTTCTGGAATAAGGATATTTGTTATTTTCTTACAGATGAACGCCAGGGAACTTGAGTATCAGTTAATCATGAAACAAACTAAAAATTTAAAAAAATGCTGTCTAGATGAGAAGCTGCTAAATTGCCTATAAAAAGTATTCAAAAACCAATCTAACAGCAGGGCCCAGAAAACACAGACACAAAGCTCATGTTTCTGATTGTTTTCCCATTTCAATTTCACATTGAAAATTGCTTCATAACAGAAATTGGTAGCAGGTCAGGAATGGAGGAAACCATTTGTTTATCTTCGGATACCAAAGACAGTCTTGCCTTTTTTTTTTTTTTTTATCAAGAGAGATTTGAATTTCCTAATTTGAGTGTCTGTCTTCTTGACTATCTAATAAAAGATGCTGAATACCAGAGGGGTGGGAGGAAGGGAAATTATTTACCCTGGTATGTGATGCTTGTAATTCCTCCTGAACAATACATCCATCAAGCGGAGTGCAGCATTACGACTTGGTAAAGGGTATGCAATATATTTTTCAGCCGAAGTGGAACAGGAATCATCGGACAAAGATGAGAAAGGAAACCAAATGAACAAGGTAAGCAAGGGGCAAATGAGCTTTTACTGCCACAAGCAAATGTCACAAACCAACAACAATTATATGGGAAAAAATTAACATGCAAATATATAAAGTGCTGTTGAGCTCCAGTGGACACACTGACCTGTCGTTAAGTGTCAGACTCTCAATTTCGGCTCATGATCTCAGTGAGAAACAATGAGAAACAGTGTTGTGTTTAGCACTGCACGATCCTAAAAGAGGGCAGGCCAAGAATATTATTTTTAAAGAGTGAACAACTCTTTCATTATGTAATATTGCATAGACAGAGTGTGAGTGGGGGAGGGCCAGACAGAGAGGGAGACCCAGAATTTGAAGCAGGCTCCAGGCTCTGAGCTGTTAGCACAGAACCCAATGCAGGGCTTGAACCCACGGACCATGAGATCATGACCTGAGCAGAAGTCAGAGAACCCCGAGCATGTCTCCTCACTGTCAACGCAGAGCCTCATGCGGGGCTTGAACTCATGAACTCTGAGATCACGACCTGAGCCGAAATTGAGAGTCTGACGCTTAACGAATTGAGGCACCCAGGTGCCCCCATTGGGTGTTCTTAAGTAAATGGCAATTATGTTTTGGAAAAAATATTGATTGAGGTACCACTAAAATATCATTTATGTAATTACGTATAGTGGAGAAGTCGGTAAATAGAAGATGGGTCAATGTAACAGATTGATCGTAGTGAATGAGTGTTTGCCAGAGCCTCTTTCTCTCCCCTTGAAAATCCTGTAAGATAGAGAACACTTTGATCCACATTTTTTTATACACATTGATCCCTTGGCTTAGAAATGAAGAAATGCAAGGACAGATGTACTAGGGGCCTTTGTCACAACGCAGTCCATGGAGAACCAGAAAGCAAATCCACGTCTCCAAATTCCTCCTCCAGGGTTAATAAGGGCTGCCTGGTTTTATTTATTCTACCAAGGGATCATTGCGATGTCCTGAGAGGTAGGACCTGGCAGAAAGTCTAGAGTTTCTGGCCACCAGACTCAGCCTGGGACGGAAACCAGTTCCATCATTCAATAACTAGAAGATCTTTGAAAAGTTACTTAGTATCTCTGTGCCTCATTTACTCCTTTGCAAAAAGAAGGCTATTTTTAGCCTTGTGTTAATGGAGTTAATACAGCACAGGTATTATTTGCCCAGCACAAAATAATTCTCCAATTAGTTGAAATAATGCTATTAGTAAACGATTTGAAATTGACAAACACCCAGACGGGAGTAAAACTGCCGTAAGCCTTTAAGCCACCTGTAAATACATATCACAGTCCATGGTACTTCTCCATGGCAGCTCTCACCATGCTTTAATTAAATCACGAACTTTAAAATTATTTACCCTTGGTTGCCTCAGATACTAACTACATAAGCTCTGTGAGGGTCATGGTTGGGTTTTTAATTTTCATAGCATTATAACAACAGTGACTATCAGAGTCATTGAACAAAATAGATGCTTAATCGATGTTTGTTTGACCTTTACCTTTTACAGTTGAGGAATTAGAGGGGTAGGTAAGCTAACTGGCTTGCAGTAGGTCACCAGGTTAATGATAAGTAGAGCCACATTTAGAAGCCAGGGTGAGTTACAACAGTCTCGTTGAGGACTTCCCGTCAGGGCAGGGACGCATGGCCCCCACTCGGAAGGGCCCCACACCTGGTTTAGAGGTGAAATGAATCCTTAACAATCATTGAACGAGGGGCTCCACGTTTTCATTTTGCACTGGTCCCTAAAAATGGTGCCGCCCATCTTGACCTTTAGGCAGCCTGGTAATACAACCTTCAAAACAGAGTCAACCATCCTGGACTGAGAACAGCCTTCTGCAGATTAATAGAGCATGGAACGCTCTAGATCCTGTAAGAGCAGCAAGAGGAGAGGTCTCCTCCCCTTTAGCTATCCCCAGGGCCAGGAGCACTCCTCCTCCCGGAGCTGGCAAGGCCAAATGTCAACTGCGTTGCACTTGAGAGAGAGAATTATTATCTGCAGTCTCCGCTGTCACGATGAATTGATGGCACAACTGGTCTCTTCAGACCCCCAGGCCCTACCTGAAATTGTAACATTTAAATAATAAATAACACTGGGCCACACATGAAGCTCAAAGCCAGCTCTACTAATTGCTGCTGCGTCCACCTGCTTTGGAAGTTCTCTCTTCCAGGATATAAATGCTCCCTGGTATCCGAGGGCCTCCTTCCGCACAATTTCATCAGGGTTGACATCTTAGAGCGTGCCCCACCTCCCGGTGTCCTGTGCAGTTCCAGACAAGGTAAGCTCATAGACAGATTAAAACGGACGTGTTAATAGCTGTTGACAGATCTGGGTGTGGAACAGTGGCCCAATTAATGAGCCGTACAAACCTTCCAGTCTGCCCGTGCTCTGCGTGCCGTTGGGCTTACACACGCTCCAGCCAACTCTCCACCCCAGGGACCTCCCGGGGGCTGACCAGTTTGGATATTTTCACAATGTGGGGGTTATTTGTCAGCTTATGATATGAACACCTACTGAAAGACAAGTTATCAGGGCAACAGGGTAAGCTGAGTCATTTATCACACCCATTGCCCGCACTCCAGTGGAAGTTTGTCACATGTTTTCTGGACTCTACATTTTACACTGCTTGCAATGCTACAAAGAGGGGAAGAGGGGGAGGATGGGAGGAAGAAATGGGCTCTCAACACATCCCCAGCGATTCAGTTACCATCCTCTCCCCAGATCACTCTTCCCCCCTGAACATCCAGTGGAAATCTCCGACAGTTGCCTTGGCCTACCTACTCCCGCCGTGGTGTCCTATTTTTTTCTCATTTGCAGCAGAAGACAGTGGCTCTTCTTTCCCAGGGAAAAGACAAGGCCCTGGGTGGAGCTTCCTGGACCCAGATGTACAACCTTGTCTGTAGCTACACCTCCTCCATGCTAATGGAGATAATGTCTCTTCTGAATCATCACCAGCTTCGTCTCTGTTGCCTTCATACTAACGTTTAAACATTTCGAGCTTTTCCATTCCTGAAAACAAGAGGCAATCTTATCCAGGGTGGCAACTATACCTCTGCCCCACAGTATAAGGTCCTAACTCTATCTTTCATGGTCAAGTGCCCAAGAGATTTTTGGACCATTCGTACGACCCACCATCTGACTGTCCTCATCCTCCATAAGTGTCCCGCTAGGGTGACCTCCACGTGATTCAATACAGCGGATGCTTCCAGCTTTCATTCAATCTAATTTCTGGGCAGAACTTGACACTGACAAGTATATTCTTAGAAACTCTCTATTTTTTTCTTACTTTTTCTTACGTTTCTCTGACCAATATCTGAATCCTTTTTTTCTTGTGCAACCTCTTTTACACTAATTTAAGCTGTTGGAATATTTCAGAACTCAGCACTAAGCATTCTTTCCATTTTATCTTTTCCAGTGTATCATAGTACACCCACTCCTGTGACTTCATTTACTATCTTTATGCTAATAGCATATTATTTCTGCCAAATATAATATTTCTGCCAAATGTTTCATTTCACAATAAATGTATCTCCATAGCCTAAGCCTGTAGGTAACCCTGACTTTTGATATGCCTGCTGAGGAGTCTTTTCAGACACCTGAGACTCAGTGTGTCTAAAACTGAACTCACATATTTCCCCAAATATCGTTGCTTCTTTTCGCTCTCAGTAAATGATACCACCATCAACTCTAATGTTGACCCCAGAAATATGGAAGAGATTCTTCACTCCTTGGTACTACATTAGCCCTAACTTTTTTTTTTTGACATTTATTATTTGTTTTTGAGAGAGAGGGAGAGAGAGAAGGAAGGGAAGAGAGAGAAGTAGACAGAGAATCTCAAGCAGTTTCAGCACTGCCAGAACTGAGCCTGATGTGGGGCTTAAACCCATGAAACATTAGATCATGACCTGAGCCAAATCAAGAGTCAGATGCTTAACCGACTGAGCTGCCCAGGCATCCCTCAGCCCTCGCTTCTAATCATGATGATTCTGACTTCGAAATATCTCTCAGGGAGATCTGTTTCTTCTCCATTCTTCTTCACCATCCCCACCTTCGACAAGAGCTCGGACATTGTCACTTCACCTCCTGCCATAGCCTCCCACTCACATCTCTTACACACAGAACCCGACCCCTCCCATCTACTCTTGGCTTAGAAACCAGATGGATATTTTTCAAAGGCTTATCGCTGACCCTTCTGGGTAGAAGTCACTCAATTTAGCAGCATCCTGTTTTTTATGATAATACTCTGAGATCCTAATCCAGCCCATAACTCCCCGTCTGACACAGACCCGGTGCCTGCCGTATCCTGTGTCATTCCCATCCCCTAGGCCCCAGTCACAGTGGACGCTTGAACGTGAAGGACCTGCTCCACCCACCTACAGCCTTGGCCATGCCGTTTCATTTCCTTGAAAATCTTCTTTTCCTCATCTTCACCTGGTTACAGCCCACTCATCTTGGAGTGTGCTACTTAAATATCACATTCTCAGACAATCCGTCCCATTTTTGTATACTGGCCCCCCGCTTTGTATTTTTACAATTCTTTATACTTCTCCTTTGAGCACTTGCCATGCCTGTAATTATTTGCATGACTTCTACCTCACGCCCACTACAGCTCTTAGCCAAAAAGCTCCGCGAGGCAGGGATTCTATCTGTTTCTTCCATTTCTGTGAATTCTCCGCTTAGCTTTGCATCCTACACAGGGTGGGGATTTGCTAAATATTTGTTGAGTAAATGAATGGGCAAATGAAGACTGCAGGTACTAAAGTCCTACTTCGGAAGTTTGAAAGGTTAAGACTCGGGCTGTCTCCAAGTCTGGGCCTTGAGCTCCTAGAAATAGCAAAGGGAGGGTTACATATGCCTAGGGAAAATGAAATATTTGCTTTCATCAAATTTTGTCAGCGTATGGCTCCAGATCCACACTTTATGGGATCTCTCCAAAGACTTGACTACAGTAAGTCTGCGTGGCTCAGACAGCCTCTGTGCCTCGTGTTCAGGATGAATTGCTGTGAATTACTGCTCTACACGTCACAAAGGTAAACCCCGGGGCCTCCGTGGCTCAGAATGCACCACATGGAGTCGCACGGAGGCAGCGGGAGACCGAGTCTTCTCCTAACCTTGTCTTCACTCATGGCGTGTATCTCAGTGAGCTACAGAGATTTTCAATTAACATACTGTTACTATTTCTCGTTTCTACTTTTTTTGAGATTAGAAGCAACAATGGCCATGTCAGTCCCCAAATGCCCTAGCAATAAAATAGGTGTTTTGTTTTGTTTTGGTTTGGCTTTTGGTTGAATAAGTAGAAATGAGAACGGAGTAGTATGAGAACAGATGCTTGAAGCCCTTGTTCCTTCTTTATATTTTAGCATGTTGTTTTTCTCCAGATTTTTCTTCAAAGGCTTATTATATGTGCTGTGCGGTATTTTCAGCTTTTACTGTACCAACTTACTATATGATGGGGAAAAATTAATCTGGAAATATGGTATTTTACAATATTGATTCACTTCCATAAAAAGGAAGGGGCTGTGCAAGATATTTCCTGGCACGGAATATAAGATGTCTGTGCCTCCACATCGGTAAACTATAAATTAATGAAATTATAGGGCTGGAAGATGTGTGCCCATTAATTTAAATCACAAAGCTTGTCTCAAGAAAGTGCTAATAAATACACTTGACAGACATGAACCCTCAGATTAATATCATTAAAGAACAGAACACAGTAACATAACATTATTAACGTGACTTTTCCATTTCTTCCACATCCTGCTTCTTTTCCTTCTACTGAGCGGAATGCTGTTTGTTTATGGTCATTTCTTTTTCAGTCGTACTACTCAAACCTGCGACAAAAACATTCCTCTCTCTACTTGTTTGTATCAGGGCTGCTCATATGCCTGAAGACACTTTTGAAAAAGAAAGGGAGGAGTGTTGACAGTGACCCGTGAGGCTTTATAGCCCTCTTTTGCTTTTTTATCATTTCTAGAAAAAATTCTGAAGCTATGCGTGGTCTCAAGTAAGATTAGAGCAGGCATTAAGCAGGAAAGAGTCTGCTTTTTCCAAGGAAGATTGAGAATCTTTTTTTTTAGCACCAGAAGCACTTAGAGTTTAATTATGTATTCTACTGCATTTTTTTTTTTTGGCTTCATAGAGGGCAGAAAAACGGACTGCAGGCAAGAGTAGGTCATTTATGAAAGCAACAGAGGAAAAAATATATGCGTTGAATTTATCAGTACCCCAGCAATGAAGAATTGCTAGCGGGAATTAGATACCATTGTCAGCTATTCTGCTGACAAATCTTAATACAAATATTAAGGAAAGAATGTAGAGAAAATACAGGTCTTCTGGAAGGATTCAGAGGTTGTATCATTCTTTCTCTCTATTATCAACAAGAATACCTCTGGCTTACCTATTGAAATGGCTGTGGGAGGCAATAGATTCCTGGATATAAGACAGATCTTTAGCCCTGGGGATTGAGAAATCCCTAGGAAGAGATTTGCAAAGGGCTCTCTTGCCTTGGGCTTTGTGAGATCTCAGTATGAGAGCCCCTGAGAAAAGTTATGGGGGTATCAGAAAGGACTTGGCCTACGGAAATCTGTAGAGCTCTGGGGACTTGCAGGGCACACCATTGGGCCTGTGCGTGTGTGTGTGTCTGTGTGTGTGCCTGAATGGACATGGCCTCCTCAGCCTTCCAAATAAAAGGCAGAACTGAAAAGGCAAACTGAGCCCTCTCTACTCTGAGATTGCCCGAGGATGAGAAAACCAGGTAGGATTTTTCCTGCTGCCTACCTGTGAGCATACCCTCAGCCTACAGAAGTAGATGGTGGTTCACCTTCCCTTCTTTCTGAGAGTCCTCGCCCCTAGGGTGCTTTCACAATCAAAGATGGTATCTAGAGAGAACCCAAGGGAAATAATCACCCATCTGACGGATCCGAACGGCCCGGAAAGGAAAATTAGTGAGAATGGGCACCAGATAGAAAGAAGCCTCTGAAGAAAGCAGTTGACGCTCAGACGCCACCACATATAATGATGACATGGGAAAGAACGGCTATGAAGATTCCAGTTCAGTACAAAGCAAGACTTTCTAAATTAAAAACCAAATGTTTGAAGTGGAAAATTCCGAAGATGAGTTGAACTATGGAATGATTTGCTGGTAGGCTGAAAGCGTGAGGGCAGGAATATCATTTCAAAGTATAGACCAAAAATATGAAAGGGGAGAAACTTTGAGGGCAAAAAAATCAGATCGAGAGAATAGATTTCACAAAGCTTGTATACAAATCTTCAGAATTTCAGAAGGAAAGAAAAAAAGGAAACCGACGGGAAAGGTACAGAACCTAACTCTACTAATGATGAGAATGTTTCTCTGAGATAAAAGATTGGCTTCTGCAGAAAGGAAAATTGCATGAAGTTTCTGAAAACAGTAATGAGAAAATCAAATGCTTGTAAGAGTATTGAACTCTTCAGGATAAAGAGAAAAAAGAAGATGGTTTTTATCAATTTTATCCATCATCTGTCAGTAACTTGGTACAAGAGAGAATGGTAAACCATTTTCATGAACTGTGACATTTAAACATTCATTTATACACCTTCCTGAGGTCTGTCTCTTTATGCATTTGTTCCACAAGTTCACAAGCAAATGTATTACTTATTTGCCAAGAACAGTGATTAAAGAATATTATATATCCTGATCTAACTTGCAAATTCCTTACCTGAGAGGACTTTAAGTTCTAGCTCATTACATTGGTGGAAAAAGTCTTCCTGAATTTATAATATATGTCTTTTGTTCGATTGCATTGAACAGTTTAATAAAAGGAAATGAAATGTCTCCAAAAAGTTGAATTTTTTCACATACACAGCTTCCAATTCTCACGTAGAAATCAAACCACTATCCTAAGGCAACACTGAGCAGTGTTTATATGGATTATTTCAGCCACTTACAACTTTAAAGAGAAAAGAGGACCTGAAACTACAGCAGAGACGGTTCTAAAAGCCGAGCGATGATGGCAGTGGTAAGACTGCTGATGCGCGGCTACAGCCATAATTCTTTCTTTCATGAGGCTATTTGCATCATAGCAACACATCAAGTACTTTTTATTAGAATTCAAGAGGATTTGAAAAATAAATGGTACAAATAGATAGTATTTTAAAACATATTATATACTACAGTAAACAAAAATAAGATGTAAGTGTAAAATTAATATCGTGGAAACATAACCCGTTATGTTCGAAGTGAGAAGTTGCTTCTAATCTTGCTTCTGTTTTCCGTGAAGCTTATCCTCAGCCGCCACAACAGAATTGCAAGTAAAGACAGAGTGCGTGATCTCCTCATCTCTCCCTCTCTACCTGCCTGGATTTGGGAAATCAGCCTTATTTCCCCGGACACACCCTTTCTTTTATAAAAGGAGAAGAGTGGTATTTAATGTGAAGAGCGTTGGAGACAGTGTCTACACAGCACTTAATATAAAACCTGGTACTTTAGAAGTGATATAAAAATATTAATGGTGATCCTGACTGATGTCTTTTTTTTTTTTTTAACATACATGGGAAAGAGACAAAACTAAGGAATTTAGAAGTCGACATACCAGGTCCCAGTTCTTCTCCACATCTCACTATCTTCGTGGTTCTGTGAAAATTAGTTATTTTTTCTAAGTCTCCATTTCCTTATCAGTAAATGACAGGCTAATGACTCTGTTTCAGTACTGGGTTGGGATTAAGAGAGATTAAAAGTAGAAACCACCTAACAGCAATCAGGCAAACAGAAATGAATAAATGTTTCTTTTCTTTATCTTTATTCACCCGGAACCGCTGAACAATGTATGTACTGACACGCTACTAAATTAATAAAGAAAAACATCGGAATAGATGATATTCTTATATAAGGTATATAATTATAATTATGCACATAATCATATATATATATATATTCACACATTTGCATATAATCGTGCCTTGCTTTAACAAAAACTGCTATAGGAAAACATGTATTTATAAAAGAAGGCCCCAAACGACAAAATTATCAAAGGAAATATTTTATGAAAAGAAGATACATTTTAAATATCCCCTTCTTGATGTCCAGTTGCTCTTTGACACACTTTGAGGTCAAAGATGGCATGAAATTCCCTTTTGGAAATTGATCATCACCCTAGTGATGAACAACACAAATGGGTTTAAAAATTTTTTAATTCAATTTAATGTAATTATTTTTAGAGAGAAAGAGAGAGAAGGGCAGAGAGAGAGAGAGAGACAGAATCTCATGCAGGCTCCATGGTCAACACAGAGTCCGACGCAGAACTCAGTCTCATGACCATGAGATGCTGACCTGAGCTGGAAACAAAAGATGAACACTCAACCGACAGAGCCACCAAGGCATCTTAAGGGCATAGAGAAAAAAGTGAAATGGAAATTATCATATTATGGAAATAAATATCAGGAATAGTGATCTGTACTCATGATGATCTGGGTGGCCAAAGAACTCCACTGTGTCTAAAGAGAAAAGCTGATGATAAGGAACCATTAGCTCCCCATCCTACCCAATTAGGCAGATGGCAGTGGAGGCAGCGGATTCCCACAAGCACCCCGAACAGCCCCCAGCAACTTACAGAAGCCACCAGAAAAAGGAACTCCAGCATCACTCAAGCCAAGGTTTTCACTGCTTGGAGATGAGAACAGAGGGGGATAGGCAAGGCTCATTTGGGTTCCCAGATGCTTGTCTCATCCATGCTGGTCACAACTTCATCCACGGAAGAAACCAGGTATGATGTGGTGATGAAGATGCTGACAGAATAGTTAATTATTTATTTTAATGTTACAAATTTATGTTTTATAAACTTTTATTTAAATTCTAGTCAGTTAACATGTAGTGTAATGTTGGTTTCAGGATTTAGTAACTCATCAGAATTTAGTGATTCATCACTAACATATAACACCCAGTGCTCAACACAACAAGTGCCCTCCTGAGTACCCATCACCAGTTTAGCTCATCCCCCACCCACCTTCCTCCATCAACCCTGTTTGTTCTCTACAGTTAAGTGACTTTTATGGTTTGCTTCCCTCTCTGCTTCTTCTCCTTCCTGTAAAGTCATCTCCTTTGTTTTTTAAATTCCGTATATGATTGAAATCGTATGGTATTTGTCTTTCTCTGACAAACTTAGCTTAGCTTAACACACTCTAGCTCCATTCATGTCTTTGCAAATGTCAAGACTTCATTCTTTTGGATGGCTGAGTAATATTCCATTGTATATACTTACCATATCTTTATCCACTCATCTTTCAATGGATATTTGGACTCTTTCCATAATTTGGCTATTGCCGATAATGCTGCCATAAATTTTGGGGTGCATATGCCCCTTCAAATCAGCATTTTGTGTTCTTTGGGTAAATACCTAGTATTGCAATTGCTGTGTTGTAGGGTAATTCTATTTTCAATTTTTTGAGGAACCTCTGCACTGTTTTTCAGATTGGCTGCACCAGGTGCATTCTCACAAACAGTACGAAAGCATTCCCCTTTCTCTGTATCCTTGCCAACAGCTATTGTTTCCTGTGTTGTTAATTTTAGCCATTCTGACAGGTGTGAGGTGATATCTCATTGTGGTTTTGATTTGTATTTCCTTGATGGTGAGTGTTGTGGAATATCTTTTCATATGTCTGTTGGCTATCTGGATGTCTTCCTTGGGAAAATGTCTATTCATGTCTTCTGCCCATTTCTTAAGCGAGTTGTTTGAGTTTTGGGTGTTGAGTTTGATAGGTTCTTTATAGATTTTGAATATTAACCCTTATCAGATATGTCATTTGCAAATATCTTCTCCCATTCCATAGGGTGCATTTTAGTTTTGTTTCCTTCCCTGTGTAGAAGACTTTTATCTTGATGAGGTCCCAGTAGTTCATGTTTCTTTTTGTTTCTCTTGCCTTGAATGACATGTCTAGTAAGAACTTGCTGTGGCAAAATTCAAAGAGGTTGCTGCCTGTGTTCTCTTCTAAGATTCTGATGGTTTCCTGTTTCACATTTAGGTCTTTCATCCATTTTAAATTTATATCTGTGTATGGAGCAAGGAATTGGTCCAGTTTCATTCTTTTGCATATTGCTGTCCAGTGTTCCAACTCCATTTGTTGAAGAGACTGCCTTTTTTCCATTGGATATTCTTTCATACTTTGTTCAAGATGAGTTAACCATAGGTCACAAGATGACCTATGCTGCCTTGACGACTACAGCTTTGTGATGTAACTCGATGTCTGAAATTGTGATACCTCCAGCTTTGTTTTTCAAGATTGCTTTGGCTATTTGGAGTCTTCTGTGGTTCCATACAAAATTTAGAATTGTTTGTTCTAGCTCTGTGAAAAATGCTGGTGGTATTTTGATAGGGATTGCATTAAATGTGGAGTTGCTTTGATAGTATAGACATTTTAACAATATTTGTTCTTCCAATCCATGAACATGGAATTTTTTTTCATGTCTTTGTGTCATCTTTGATTTCTTTCATAAGTATTCTGTAATTTTCAGAATACAGATATTTCACCTCTTTGTTTAGGTTTATTCCTTGGTATCTTGTGTTACAAATTTATTAACTTATCAGTATTACCCTTCAAAGAATCTTTGAGTAAAGGGTAGGCAAAGGAACAAGTAATTGAGAATGATTTAATGATCACATATAGTGAAAGCTGTGGGAAAAAATTAATTAAAAAAATAAATATAAAATTCATTTCCTTACTTACCCAGAAATTAACCCAGAAATTCCACTGTAAATTCACCCCTTAAATAAGCTTTGAAGTATGGAATTCATTGCCACTTTGTTGGTAGTAGTAAGATACTTTAAACGAGCTACATGTCCGCCAGTGGGTATGAGTGAAATCGGACTGCATCTCTAAGTGGAAGGCTACATAGATATAAAATGATATCCATATGTATACATATGTATAAACACCAAGATACATTTTTTAAAAATTTTAGAGTAAAACGTGTGGAGCATTACATTGCAAATAAGACTACATAAGTAAAGGCATTTATTTTATCTAAATAGATATCCGTAAAAATTAGTAGTAATAGTTTCCTTTGTATAGGAATCAAGACCAGAGTGCTCTATATTTCATTGTATTTCCTTTTTTTCTTCCAAGTTTTTATTTAAATTCCAGTTTGTTAACATACAGTATAATATTAGTTTTAGGTGTAGAATTTAGTGATTCAACACTTACATACAACACCTGGTGCTCGTCACAACGAGTGCCCTCCTCAATCCCCATCACCATTTAACCCATCCCACTGCCCCTCTGGTAAACCTCTGTTGATGTCTATAGTTAAGAGTCCGTTTCTTGATTTTTCTCTCTTTTCCCCGCTATATTTGTTTGTTTTGTTTCTTCAACATCATTCATGATCAGGGAGATGCAAATCAAAACCCCGATGAGATACCACCTCACACCTGTCAGAATAGCTAAAATTGACAACACAGAAACAATAACTGTTGGTAAGGGTATGGACAAAGGGGAACCGTATTGCACTGTTGCTGGGAATGCAAACTGGTGCAGCCACTCTGGAAAAGAGTCGGGGTTCCTCAACAAGTTAAAAATAAAACTATCCTATGGCCCAGCAATTGCACTACTAGGTATTTATCCAAAGGATACAAACATACTGATTCCAAGGGGCATATGCATTCTGATGTTTATAGCAGTGCTATCGACAATAGCTAAACTATGCAAAGAGCCCAAATGTCCATCGACTGACGAATGCATAAAAAAGATGTGATATATATACATACAGCAATCTTACTTAGCCATCAAAAAGAATGAGATCTTACCATTTGCAACAACGTCAATGGAGTTAGAGTGTATAATGCTAAGTAAAATAAGTCAGTTAGAGAAAGACAAAACCATATAATTTCACTCGTATGTGGAATTTAAGAAACATTGTATATCATTATGTTAATTTTGGATTTTTACTTTGTGTAAAAGGCGCATTTGCTGAGGAAATTTCTATTGCCCATCCCAATTGAAGCTGTAACTACTAATTCATAATCAACTAATGTGGCCAAGATAGCAACACGGCTTTTCTATAAAGTTATTCTGGGCACTGGATTATTATATTTTCTTACAAATTTATCAAAAGATATTCATCAAATAAGGCTCTTGCTGCTTTTAGAATATTCTTTCTCTTCTCTTTTTTTTTAAAAGCTAGTTTAACCCTCAGTTTAGGTCGGCAATTTAATCATGGTGTGTGGAATAGTTACACTGACATCTTCAGAAGGAAGGCAATTAAGTAAAATGACAAGAAGATACCCATCAAGGAGGAAAACAGAACTGGAAAGAAAAATTGGAAATAATTATCAGAGTGGCTCCATTTGGGGGCCATTTGCTGGTACTGGCAAGCAAAATGCTTTAGCATGCTGAGAAGCTGAGCACAACGAAACTAAATGAAAAGTGTCAAGAAAGCCTCAGAGAGTGCTTTCGTCAAACTCACATCAGAATTTGCAAGCTTCCTCAAGTAACTCTGCACTTACCAGTTCTACTCAGGGGATCCGAAGCACAAACTGTCTTTTATAAGGCAGGCTGGAGTGTGGTCTCCGCAGTAGGACTGCCTGCGTTTCAGCCCC
Organism: Paguma larvata; assembly: GCA_030068075.1. Lineage (NCBI taxonomy): Eukaryota > Metazoa > Chordata > Mammalia > Carnivora > Viverridae > Paguma > Paguma larvata. The sequence goes on from CM057825.1 coordinate 10,437,720, forward strand.
AGCCCTGCCACTTCTCTCTGTAGGACTGTGGACAATTTCTCACAGTATCCATACCCGTTTCCGCATGTCTTAAATTCAGATAATAATAGTAGATTCCTTGTAGAGATGTTGGAAGACCAAGGGACTAATATTGCCTAGTGTACTTAGAACCATGCTAAAACCATTGATGGTTATTTGCATATTGGTATTATTATTCTATCTGCCAATTACAATATTTCCTGCATTCTCACGCATATATCACTCTAACACGCAGAAACAGCAAGTTTTTTTAAAAAAAGAACTCACTAGCATATCATCAGAAACCTGTATTTCACTCTGCTGTTATCATTTACTGGGTATGTGACCATGTCACTTAACCTCTCTCTCAGTGATGTCATCTAACCCTTCAGCTGAAAAATGGAGCCAATTCATCTAATTGTCTTGAAAATCAGATGCAATTTTACCAAAAAAGTAGATACTGATACGGGAGCGTTATGTGCATGTAAAAATCGTAGGGGTGATAGGAGAAAGTCAAACGGTAGGAATGAATAGGGATACTAATTTATGTCAATTATAGAGAAAAAAGGAAAGCACGGAAACATCCAGAAAGAAGAATATTTCCTAAGTCATAATGTTATTCAGTTCTATTTCCCCAAAGTATTTAAAAAACGTTCATATGTTTTTTTTAATGTATTTTAAACACTCGCATAAAGGATACCACGCTATACATGACATTTCGCAAACTTTTTTTACAGTGAGGATGACATTTTTTTGAGATTTATTCAACTTGATATATGCAGGCCTAGTTCATTTATTTTAAATTGCAAATAGAATTCCATTGTATTAATACCACCTTTATTTATTTCTGACCTTGCTGAGGGACAGGTTTTATTTTGCTGTCACAAATTGCACTGCAATGAATATACTCTCTCATACAAGTACCTTCTGCACATGCGTAAGAATTTTCTCATGAGTCAGTTCCAAGGAGTGGGATGGCTGGATTATAGGGCGTACGCACGTGCGGCTGTGTTAAATTTTACTAGATCACTCCCTGGAGTGATAGTGTGTCTTATTGAGAATAGCAAGCAGACATATTTTATAGTTCTCTCATTTTTTCCCCTGTATTTTTATCCTTAAGTAAAAGGTCGCTGTCGAGGGCACAGAGAGACATACTAAGAGAACCAATAAGGGACGGCAAAGCATGGGATGATGAATCACAGAGGAGCTATTGTCACAGCTGCACTGGAAAGGGCAGAATTAGCGAAGCACTCCCCGTTGCAGGGTTCCAAAAGGCCTCCTGACAGGAGCTGTGTCTTCCGTGGTGAAAGCAAGCCAACCTTCAACAGGAAAAGCACCTGGGACCTGGGTACCCCGACCTCACTCTTCGCCATCCTACAAACACCTGCTGCTGTCTTTGATCGACCAAACCTGATAAGAAGCTTGAGAGAAGTCTGTGTTGCAAAACTCTAAAAGTCAGAAGGATCTACAGCAACGCGGGTGTTCTGCTAGGAGATCGAAGCTATCCGGGGCACAAATCTCTTTATTTATTGCGAGCGTTTTTATCCTTTTAAAAAGTCTCACAGATACCCGTCTTCACCAATGACTTTGCGCCAGTACATACATAAACAACGAGGATTTGCTACGTTTCCGGAAATGTTATTTTAAAAATATAAATATGTACCAAATGATCCTTGGATACCTAGAAAAATGTTAAGACCACTTGATTAAATAAACACTCAACACCAGACACTTTAAAAAAAAAAAGTTGTACTTCCTGGGCGAAGTGGGCAAAAGGGACAGAAGTCACACCATCAGGGAATTGGAAGCAAGACCCAACTGGCCATACTCCCTCAAGGGCATTAGAACTGAAACTAGACCTTTTTCTTTTCTTTTTTAAAACATGATATCTTGGCAATCTGAGACTAATTACTAGCTTTACTGACTTATTTGCTCTTGGAGACATATCCAAATATGAAGCATAGTTGTAGCCAGATCTTGTAAGACTCAAAATTACATCTAATGCATTTATCATCTAAGCCCCCTCACACACAACATCTAAACTTAAATATATGTAGCATGACTTTCATCTTACTTTTGCAGAAGTTGATGTAAAAACAACAATATTCTTGTACAATATTTATAAAATAAATGTATACACTTATTTCAATGTGCATTTGAACTAAGGAGAGAAAGTGAGTGGTTTGATTTTACGGCTATTGCATGTTCTTTAAAATGTATCCTTAAAATAATCATCCATGTTGGAAGACCTATTTAATACCTAAATTATTCCCATACTTATTCTTAAAAGGGAAATGGGAGTCAGTTCAGTCATTCAAGAGAATAATTTGGTAATATTTACAACTGCTATAAAACAGGTGCAAATTTCAACTCACTGCTTTAACTTCTAGGAATTTCTCCTAAGAAAACAACTGATGTTTCGACCAAGATTTATGTATGGACTTGTTTATCCCTTGAGAAAATGGATGAGAAATTTCAAAGAAATAATGCAAGAGAATTTTCCAGGGCTAAAAGCAAACTCCAGTGGTCAAATTGAAAGCCAGGGCAAACAGGACAAATACCGAATACCCACACCTACACATGCCATGAATATTCACAGCTTCACAGATAAAAATAAAATCCAAAAAGGGCCCAGAGAGGAAAAGGTGCTGTCACCTGCAAACGAATGAGAATCAGGCTTGGTTCACACTTCTCCTTAGAAAACACCAAATGGAAGGAAAGTTTGAAAATCCAGAGGAAACGTAACTCTGAACTTATTATTATCTACAAGACTAAAGTTCGACTCAAATGCAAGAATAAGTGAGTGAGAGCCCAGACAGATGCCTTGTCTCAACCTCCTGACACGCAGAACCTTCATTCCAACTTCAGGAAAAGAACGAGGAAAATATGAAACATCGACTTTAAGCTGGGAATGAGCTAGAAAATCCAGAAACGTCTGAGTTTCTTTGGAATGACCAGGTTAACCTTTCCACCATCATAGACCATCAGAATTCGTGAGGGATGTTAAATTCAACTGTGCAAGAGTTATTGTTTTTTCTGTTTTTATGCCTCTGAGTATGTGGCTTGTGAAATCCATAGCTATTAATATAACCGTTGCTAATAGCAATTATTTCGGAATGCTTACTATCCGCCAGATACTTTGCTAAATCCCCCACATATATAATCATGTCAAATCCTCATATATTTTATGGGATTTAGGTATTATTATCTCCATTTCATGGAGACACAATAAAGTCCAAGAAAATTAAGTAATTTTCCTAAAAGTCACACATTCAGCAAGTGGTAAATTTGGAATTATAACCAGATTTTTGTGACTCTCAAACCCCTCATCTTAAACATCAGTGCAAAACCTAGCCAAGGTCTAACTGATTATCCTCAAGAAATAAAACAGATACCTTTCGTGATCTCCCAGCAAGTCAGTGCTCTCTCTAATATTTACCATTTTTGTTGACAGAAATAATTAAAATCTTTTCAAGGTAACTCCAGAACCTTCTGGGTATTGTCCTTTTAAATTCTCTCCCTGGAGCTACATGACTCGTCTCTTCAAAATCTCCTCTTTGCTGAAACCTAGGGGAGAGAAAGACTGTTTTTAATTAGACCCAGAACTCCCTGCTCTCTGCTGATAAGATTGGAGAATAAGTACCTGTGTAGGGACATTCAGAGTTGGCTAAATTCACACCCACGGGCACCTTCCACTGCCGAAACCTTCCCCCAAATCCTGACAGAATGCTTGAAGGACAAATGTAAGTATTAGGAGGGAAAAAATGCTGAAAGGATATTTTGGTGAAAGAGAAATATCTTTTCTACTAATAAAAGTAAATATTAAACTTCATGGAGTCAAAATATGTGACATTGATTGTAGTCAACTCCCTGCTTTCATCTTATTTTTTTTAATTTAATTTTTTAATGTTTATTTATTTTTGAGAGAGAGACAGAGACAGAGCGTGAGTTGGGAAGGGGCAGAGAGAGAGGGAGACACAGAATCGAAGCAGGCTCCAAGCTCTGCACTGGCAGCACAGAGCCCGATGAGAGGCTTGAACTCATGAACCATGAGATCATGACCTGAACTGAAGTCAGATTCTTAACCAACTGAGCCTCCTGCCTTTCATCTGAATGAGCTATTTATCTTCCATGAATTTTCAAATAATGATTAGACCACCATTTTGTCCCATTTTTTACCCACCTCTCTGAACTCAAACCCATCCTCAACTTGGGGTAGCAGACATGGGCAGTTCTATAAGGATTTCCTTTACACCATTCAAGCTCAGTGCCAGAGGCATTTTGAAGCTCAGGTTCACTGCTAAACTTAATGTAGTCTGGGTGTCTCAGCACTGAGTTGAATCCACCGCTGAAGTATACTTGGTCACTGTCCATTTATTGTCTATTTGTGTTTAACTATTTGTGTTAAATTTAGCCCTGCCTATAAATAAACTAATATTATAAACCAATGTATGTTGATGAATGTATGTTACGAAGAAAGAGCAATTTATTTTTCCAATGTACTTAATCGCATTTAATTAAACTTTCAAATCATGTGCCAAAGACAATCACCCTGACAATATTTAGTAGCCCTTCTTTTCTGTCTCTTAACTCTCTGTTAAGGAAAACCTTACAATTTTTTCTACTGCTTCTGAGTTTGTTTGCTTTTATATATTCTATAATACTTACAGTCACCGATTGGGAAGCAGATTGAACTTCCTCTCACTTGGGCAGAAACCATTTCATCCAGTCATTTTCTTATAGTGGACACACAATGTTAAGCTAGTTGCAGGTGCACAACATAGCGATTCAACAAGTGTATACTTTACGCTATGTTCACCGCCTGTGTAGGGACCTGTTGCAGTCACTTGCTAATGCATCCGCAGGACTTTTCAAAGAAACATCTGTAGTTTCTGGAAGTCTCCAGCATGCTCTGAAATGAGACCAGTAAACAATCTGCCTCACTACCATTTCCCATTTCTTACTCCCCTGGCCTTCATGCACATTTCCAGTTAGAGTTTCTGCTGTGGAGTAGGACTGTGGCCTCCAGGGCTTTCCCAGTTGTCTGCAGGCCCACTTCTCTTTTAAATATTACTCTTTTTGCTGATCGGTTGCATCTCAAATATTAATGGAGAACCGACAGAGTGCCCCGCACCCGTGTACATACCAGAGATGAAAGAAAATCTCTCTCCCTTCTGGGTCTTACATTTCAGTGAGGGATGCTGGAAAGTATCGTTTAAAACAAACTTGCTTTATCACTCCAGGAAATCTCTCCACAAAAGTAAAAGAGAAGGAAAGCACTTTTATTACTGAATAACCATTAAACTACAATGTGGTGTCCATCATAGCTAATCTACTAAAGTCATTACAGTGACAGAAATCCCAGCTTCTTACACCGTAAAGCAGATACAACCCATTACGTACGTGTTCACAAGATAAAAAATAACCAGTCCTCAAGTAAGATGCAATGAAAGCATCTTTTGTCACATAGTGTACCCTAAATTTACTTGGCAATTGGGATAGTCACCTGTGTTTACTAATGCTTTTTAAAACATAAGGTTCCTGGGGCGCCTGGGTGGCTCAATCGCTTAAGCATCTAACTCTCGATCTAGGCTCAGGTCTTCACCTCCACTCAGGTTTTGATCTCATGATTCATGAGATTGAGCCCCATGTTGGGCTCTGTGCTGGCGACATGGAACCTGCTTGAGATTCTCTCTCTCCTTCTCTCTCTGTCCCTCCCCTGTTTGCTCTCTTTCTCAAAATAAATAAAGAAATATTTTTCAAAAAAATAGTTAAAAAAGAACGTTCTCATATTTCTATGACCTGAAGTAGTTAGTTTGCAACTTCAGGCACCAGCTGAAGTTAAGAGTCATATCCTCCCAGAAAACTAGGGAAAAAGGACACTATCTTCCTTGACGATTGCATTTCAAAGAGATGACTCCCAGGTCCTTAAGAAAACCTTTCTAAGTCTTAAATTGGCAGGAAGCATAGTTCGCTTTTAAAAAGATTTATAGGGCACCTGGCTGGCTCATTCAGTGGAGCATCTGACTTTGGCTCAGGTTATGATCTTGACGTTCATGAGTTCAGGCCTGTATCAGGCTTGTTGCTGTCAGTGCAGAGCCCACTTTGGATCCTCTGTCCTCTCTCTCTCTGTCAATCCTTCACTCTCTCTCTCTCTCAAAAAAAAATAAATAAAAAATAAACATTAAAAATATTTACATATGTTTCAAAGAGGCAGGAAAGGAGCTTACAAGTTTTCTAAAGTAAATGCTTTAAGAAGAGAGGAAGTCTCTTCCCTTATTTTCAACATAAAGAATTAAGTTTCTTATGTTTAATTTGCATTTGCTCTGTAAAGGGAGATAGGCCATCATTAAGCAGATTAAAAAAATGAATAAACATATTCAAACATAAAAACAATTTCAAAGGAACGTGTTATAAAAAATTAAGTTAGTTAACCATCTAGGAGGTACTTATGGTAGGCATCAAGGGTGTCCTGTCAGAGGAGGTGACGTTTGACCAGAGACCTGAAAATTCCAAGCAGAGTAAGTATCAAACCTTGAAAGAGCAACAAGATTGAGTTTTTCGATGGAAATAAATGGGTCAATATGAGTGGAGTGGAGCGAAACGTGGGAGAGGAGAGGAATAAGCAGGAGAGGAAGATTGGGTAAGAGCCTGAAGACCTCATAGGCCTCCGAATGGCACTGAGATTTTATTCTTGTTCTGCGACAATTTTTCAGGTAGAGGAATTACATGATCTAATTTATGCTAGAGAGAGATACCTGGCTGCCGTGGAGCAGATTAAATGCTCAGAATCGGTGATGGTCACTGAAGAGACACGTTGAGAAAGAGTGGGGGCAGCAAGCAGATAAGATGCTTTTGTGGATTCCAAATAAACTAAGAGTCTGTGAGGACCATCGCGGCAGTCGAAGCACCCAGCATAGTCCCAGGTGTGCAATATAATTAGAACCAGCGCACTCGTCGATGAACCGGATGGACCCTGCATGATACGGGGTATGAGGGAAAGAACGGAATCAAGCATGATTTCAAGACTTCTGGTCTGAGAAACATGGTAGGTAATGGCGCCATTTAGTAAAATGGCGCATACCTTGAGAGAGCTCCAAGGAGAGAAGTGTGTTGTGCATATTATGCATTCAAGCGGCAATACTGAGTGGTCAGAGCATCTGGAGCTATGAAGGGAGTGTGTGTTTGCATTTCCTGCTTCACATTTGCTGTAATTTAATATTCCTAGTGGCCATTGCTAACCCTGTCAGGCACCTGTGCACTCCAGGTATCAAGGTTACAGAAAATTTTGTTGCCTATAGGTGGTGGACAAATCTTTACTTTTGCTGTTACTTTCCCTTTAACAGATTCGAAAGCAACATTTTATGTGCTTCCTTGTACTGACAAATCTGAATCATAACAAGTAACCCAAAGTCAGCACCACCCCTTTGTTCACTGTAGTTTCTGCCTGACTCAGGCTTGTTTTGCCTGATCTCTTTTTCTTCTTGGCAATTTTTTTTTCATGTTAGGTTCCTGTACCAGGCACATCCTGGCCCAGCTGGATCTCTTCTCTGGGTATCACAAGGCTAAATCAAGGTTTCGGCAGAGTCGAAGTCCTCCCGGGGATGAATATGTTTCTAAGATTATGACCATTCAGGTTGTGGGCAGAACTCAGTCGGTGGGGTCATAGGCCTGCACTCTGTTTCCTAGCTGGGCAAACAGCCTGAAGCCACTCTCTGCTTCAGGAGGCAACTCTCCATGGCTTAGTTTGTGTTCCCAGCCTCCGTCTTCAGAAGCCAGCCATGAGCCCTTCTCATCCTCTCGATCTCTTCGACATCTCCTTTGGCTTCATCTCATCTCTGCTTACCTCTTCTGATACCCTCTTCGGTAACCAGGCCAGAGAATATTCCCTGCTTTTAAGGTCTTCTGTGATTGACTGGGTACACTTTGATAATCCCCAATACTCTCTCTATCAAGAACCTTTATGTGGTAACATTAATTCCATCTGCAAAATCCCTTCCAAGGGATTAGATTCATGTTTAATTGAATAACTAGAGAATGGAAATTTCAGGGGGTAATCTGTAGAGTCCTGCCTATCCAGCTCCTCAGTTTTAAAGGGACTTCTTTTGACCTATCACACTATCTCAAAGGGCAAACTGGTTAAGAACAAAGAGCACCCACCACGCTGCCTATAACTGAAGTATGTTGATTTGCCAACATCATTTATTTTACATTAAAGAGTATCTTCTGTTATGTAGGTTTCCTTGAAATCGCCCACCCAACAAACAGGAGTTACTAAGAAAGGAGCCTCATAAACTTTGAAAACAGATTGATTAATCTGATTTAGATGAATTGAGTAGTTTTATTTCATGGCTGTTATTTTTAGTGTCACAAATACTAGGCATATTTAATGTATAGCAAAGAGCAAGGGTACACAGAAGGGAGGTAGAGAAAAGGCAAATGTTCTTAGATTTCTGCTTTAACAGTGAATGGCTATGATGGCTTGGATGGCTGAAAGGTCACGGGGCTTAGCAGATCCCCACAGATCGGTGAGTTCCAGCTGCACAAACCTTTTGAAATGATGGACCGCTCCACACATGGCATTTAGAAATCTCAGAGAACTTTCTTACTGTCCTTCACCCCAGTCTTTCCAAACCCTTTTTGAAATGAAGACAAGTACCCAAGTGTGATCAAGACAGCTGTCAACTCATTTGAGCGAACTTTGACCTGGTCTCTACTAAATCTCAAGCACTATCTTGAAATCATCTTAAAGCCCCAGATCATTCCATGAAATCATGGGGAAGTCTGCATTAAATACAGAAATAATACCTAGTGACAGCTGGTCCAGGTCTGGATGACCACACCAACGTTCTCTCTTTCCTTCCATATTTTTATAGAAGCCAGAAATCTCCTTAAAAGGGCCAGAAGTAGTCAGGTTTGAGAAGAGGCAAGAGAATGCCAAGGGTAAACAGTTAAATAATTTTACCAGTTGCTGATGTTAGAAATGCAATGAACATATTGGCTTATTGTATTTTCATTTTTAAAAGATATTTATTTTTTAATGGGCAGAAAAGAGATATGCTGTCCTTTGCCATAAGCATTCAATGGGTTGTGTAATTATTAGGTGGCGTTCTTCCCCCCTCCCACTTCATGCTAAAAGTTTCAGAGTCATTCATACACTACTGATTGGTAATCCAAGCTCAGGGAGAGCTTGGTGTTCCCACATGAAGACAAAATTTAGTCAGAAAAAAACTCAAAAGGTTTTGTGTACTTCTGATCCCCACTGTTTACTTTCTCTTTTGCCTTCCTCAACAGTTGTGCTCAACAATTTTTACAGGTCAATAAAAAAGAAGCGATCTGAAGTGGTAAATAAATGTGCTTCTGTAATATATGTGGACACGATAGAGGCCATTCTCTGGGGAATTTGCTGAGATGAAATTATAAGTGAACTTGTTACTTATTTGGGAAGGGAGAAGACACCAGCAAAACAAGAGCAACAAAAGGGGGCTGGGTTGTTTGGTCGGTTTATGTTATTTTATTTTAGTTTTTTTTAATTAAAAAAATTTTAATGTTTATTTATTTTTGAGAGACACAGAGACAGAGTATGAGCAGAGGAAGGGCAGACAAAGCGAGGGAGACAGAATCTGAAGCAGGCTCCAGGCTCTGAGCCGTCAGCACAGAGCCCGACGCGGGGCTCGAACCCACGAACCGCGAGATCATAGACCTGAGTCGAAGTCAGCCACTCAACCAACTGAGCCACTCAGGAGCCCCTTATTTTAGTTTTTGGCTCCCAATAGTCATCCGCAGCCCTAAAGACAATTACTTGACTCTTCTTGAGAAAGACAGAAGTGAGACCTAGGAATACTCGCTTCATTTTGTTTTTGTCTTAAGAAAAGCAAACCACCATATGCAAGGCTGCATTTGGATGTGTCCGGTGTCCTAGAAGCTCAACTACCCTATGTTCTCCTACAAATGGACCCTAAGTGCTTGTTTGGAGGTTCTAGTAAGGGAGGACAGCTGCTGGTAAACCCTTGACCGATGAATGGTCTACCACTAGGGGAAAGTCATCCTCTGTGACCAGGCATGCAGCTTTAGAGGGACACACATGAGGCAGTGAGGGAGGAAGGGGACACCTGCTTATTCAGCCAGATCAGCCGAATCAACCCTGGCCACCAATGGGGTGACAGATGTCACAGCCAGATCCCCCTCACATCCTAGGAATACTCACTTTAATGTCTGCACTTGTAAGATACCTGGACACACATCACCCATAGAGAGTAGAGCACAGTCACCACCAGCTGTATTCCCACGCAGAGGAGACCTGACATTACCTAATATCCATTTCCTTCCTCTTGCCACCAGCATAAAGCCTTCAGGATCTGAATCTACCAAGCCCCAAGTCACCTTGGAGTTGAGGATTATCAACTCAGGAGAGAGAGTTCCATTCCAAAACCCAGACAAAGAGTATTACACATCCTCACAATCTTTACATGCAGTTCCAAATCCAAGATTATAAGAAATGACTTTTTTTGATAATCAGACGATCACTGGATTTGTGCCTTTACCTTGCATTTAATGGCTTCTGACTCTACACGACTTCTTGCACCTGTTCAGTAAGAAACAAAACAAAATGCCCTCTACCCTAGCAGGATAACCCGTACTGGGGGGAACATCTGTACTTCAATGAAGAATCCAAGATGTGATCTGAGAATGGCTACAGGTAAGATATAAGCAAATACTGTGGGAAGAGTATGGAGAAGCATTTGATGATGTATAACCAGGGAGACCACAAAAGGTTTTGTGAAGGAGGCGACAGCAGTATTGAACATTTTCAATTATAACCATAGCCTTAAGTGATTTAAAAGATTGGAAAGAAGGCATTCCTGATTTGAGATTAGCGACAGCACATTTCAGATGTGCAAAAGCACTTTGAGTGTTAGGAAATTACATGCGTGTCTGTCAGTATGATGGTTAGTTTTATGTGTCAACCTGACTCATCCATGGCCCCCAGATTTTGGCCAAATACTATGTTGATAAAAGTATATTTCAGATGAGATTAACAGTTAAATCAGTAGGCTTTGAGTACAGTAGATTAGCCTCGATTGTGTGGGAGGGCCTCATTCCATCAGTTGAAGGTCTTAAGAGAAGAAGAACAGATATCCCCTAAGGAAGAAGGAATTTTGCCTTTAGACTGTCCTCAGAGCCCAGCTGTGACATCAGCTCTTCATTGAGTCTCCAAATTGCGATTCTACTGTGCAGATTCTGGATTTACCAGCCTACACAACTGCATGAGTCAGTTCCTACAAATCTCTCCCTCTCTCTCTCTCTCTCTCTTTCTCTCTCTCTCCACCATCTCCTTCTCTCCTGCCTCCCCATCTCCTAACCCCATCTATTTGTATATCTGTTCTGCTTCTCTGGAGGACTAATAGAGTTAAGAAACTTTCAAATGAAGAAGGGAAAATTTTGGAGGAGGAAGGAGACAGGATGCTAGGGTTCTATTACGTACTGCCTGAGCTTCTAGTATACGGAGCCTACTCTTTATTATTTGGCACAGTATAGCCACTCCGATTTTTTGAGTAGAGGATTTGGGGTGATGAGTTACCAATATTGCTATTGTGAAGGGTGATTTTGAAGGTATTGTTAGTTAGAAAGAGTAGTAACAATTTGGTTATTGATAAGTAATTAGTAACGGTTTAGTTGGTTGAAGACCCAGAAAAAGGTATTTGCAGTTGAGAGGGGAAGTTAGCACAGTCGTTTCCAAAGTCCAGAGCCTCCAGTAACACTCTGCACATCACAGTCATTTAATGGCAGAACATCAGCGGAGTTCAGGATTTTAGATGACACAGAATGGACAGACTGTGAAGTTATAACTAACATCCATTCCCACTATTGGAGTCCACACGTTTGCCACTTGGATTGTTCTAACTCATCCAGTGGCAGGAATTCAGCATCCCGAAAATTTCATCTAGATATTTCTCACACAAACCTAAAAACCAGTTCGAACAAGCTGTAGATTCTACCTTTCCACATTCTTTTTTTTCTTTTTAACTTCCTCACTTTCAAATTCTGGCTCAAAAGCCCACCTGGAGAAGCCCAATTTGCTACTGCCTAGCTTAAAAAAGCTAGCTGGTCTGTGTGTCAAGGATGTTGCTTTTAGATGCTCTCCACTTAGAAACTTTTGGGATACCAAAGTCACACGAAAGCACAAGTAGGGTCAGGAAAGACCCCTTCCTCGATTCCTTATCCCCCCTGTCTTTGGAGGATACAAGAGCAAAGTTTCGAAAAGTCCCTGGTAGGACGCCTGCGTGGCTCAGGTGGTTAAGAGTCCAACTTCGGCTCAGGTCATGATCCCATGGTTCATGAGTTTGAGCCCCGCGTCAGGATCTCTGCTCTCAGCTCAGAGCCCGCTCTGGATTCCCTGTCCTCCTTTCTCTCTGCCCTTCTCTACTCATTCTCTCTCATTGTCAAAAATAAATAAACATTTAAGAAAAAACGTTCTTCATGAAAAGGTTTGTCAACCTCTCTTACTCATCTTTAAGAAGTTCAACACCATCCTCTATAGTTTCTTGTGACAAATCTTTCTTCATTAAAGTTATTCCCACTAGAGTTTGAAAGATAAACATTCTCTTTCTTTTCATCCAGTAGTTGCTTTCTAATTTTTGAGTGACATATTGAAAAAAACATTTTTTTTATCAGAGTGTATCACTTCTGTCCTAAAAGAATGAACAAATATGCATCCAGGGATTTTGAAACAAAGATTGTTCATGGAAGACATCTTAACATAAGACAGAAAAAAACAAAGGAAAGAACTTAAATTTGTAATAGTATCAGAGTTTTCTTTAAAAAATATATGCTCCAATTAAATTGAAAAGGGAAATAAATGTTTCTGCACTTTTATGATGGGTAATCATACAGCATGATAATAATTTTCTAAAAGAATGAGGTGGAAAATCGTTTCCAAGAAATGTTTAGTGGGAAATGCAGGGCACAAAATGGTACGTGTTTTTTAATTACAAATATGCATATATGTACTTTTATATATGTCATGGAAAATTAAATACTTCCTTATATTATAAGGAAAATGGTTGAACTTAATGTACCAAATAAAGTAAGGATGATATCTCTTTGGTGAGATAATTTTTTTGTTTGCCTAGTTTTTAGCTTTGCACATTGATCATACAATACTTTTACAGTCAGAAAAACACAACAAAATGTAACTTGGAAGGGACAATTTAAAAGAAAGTAGTGGAAGGGATAGTTACTCTGAATGATTGCCCTTATTACATCAATATAGGCATCATTTAACCAAAAACTGGATGGTACGTGTTTAATAATTCACACATTGTAATGAGTTTCCTTCTTTGTGGTGTCTCTACTAAGGATTCAAGATACTCCAAGCAAGTTCAACCACCGTTATGCCACGAGAGAGGCAGCGGACCATGGTGTGTGTTAAAACTATACCTGGTGTTGCCACTGACATTATCAATGAACTTGACCAGACTCCTAATCTCTCTGCATCTCAGTTTCTTCATCTTTGAAGTGGGGAAGTAATATTGACCTTGTAAACATTTTGAAAAAAAGGAAAATACAAAATAATATATTTAAAGAGAATAGCTCATTACCTGGTGCAAAGTTTCAATTAATGGTGGTGTTAAAAGCAGTTGATGTCATTATTCTTTCTACTATAAAATTAACTGCTATTATGCAGTCATTTCTGCAAGAAAGGGAGGGTAAGATTTCAGGTAAAAATCACAGTCATCATCATTGAAATAACAACAGTAATAATGTTAAATTCAGTCAATAATCAAATAATTATTTTAGGGGATAATATCTGAGACAAAAAATATAAACACTCAAATGTTTTCCCATATTGAGTTGCTGTAATACAACATAGGGGGTCAGAAATTTGCTTGGCACAAAAGATTAACAACAACAACAACAGCAGCAGCAAAAGTAATAATAAATGGAACCAGGTGATTACGACTAAAAAACCCTTGGATGGAGCTCCTGGGTGGCTCAGTTGGTTGAGCTTCTGACTCTGGATTTTGGCTCAGGTCATGATCCCAGGACTGTGGGATCAAGCTGTGCTTTTGGCTCCACACTGAGTGTGGAAACTGTGTAAGAGTCTCTCTCTCTCTCTCTCTCTCTCTCTTTTTCTCTCTCCCCCCCTTCCCTCTCCCCACAACTGACACTCTCTCTAGAATAAGAATAAATAAATGAATAAAAATTTTAAAATCCTCTGATATTGGTCATTTATTTGGATAAATAATTAAGTTATATATGCCTAAGAAAAATATTATTTTATTCCTTTACTTTTATTTTTTTAATTTTAGTTCTAAAGAGGACGAGTGGGGGGAAGGGGCAGAGGGAGAGGAGAGAAAGAGAAGATTCTTAAGCAGGCTCCACGCTCAGCATAGAGCCTCACGTGGGACTTGATCCCACCACCCGGGGATCATGACCTGAGCCAAAACCAAGAGTCGGTCACTCAATGGACTGGGCCGCCCAGGCCCCCCAAGAATGAAAGCTTTGAAAATATTAGTAACTCAAGTCTCATGCAATGAAATGGAAATAAAACACAAGTGTGACCACTAATCAGAAGGTATTTCACAAGAATGTCCAAAGGGCAGTGGTTCCTCCATTATACTGTACATTACCAAGCGCACGAAACCAGAAGCATGAGGTGTGGGTGACTGCCGGCTGGGCACGGGGTGTAGCTGGGGCTAAGGCGACGAGAGCGAAAGTACTGGATGCTCAACCTTTGTGATTCTGTCTGCGCTCATATTAATTAATGTCTTACCAAACGGTAACAGACTGTAATTATTTCTGTTATCTCTTATTTTCTACATAAGACCATTAAATAATTGTTTTAGGGGATGATATCCGAGACAAAACATATAAACACTCGAAAAAATGATTTTCGAAGCCGTGAAATAAATAATGTGCACATGAGGGAGAGGGGAGTAACATTTATTTTAAACGTAACATTGATTTTAAAAACCAGGAACGATACACAAAACTCATCTCCATTTTACGCATAGGAAGCTGAGTTTCAGAGAAAGGTAATCCATTCAAAGTTCTCAGCTACTTGGCGGCAGAGTGAGAATTTAACCCTCATTTCAAAGCGTCTGCCTTAAAGGTCTTGATCCTTTTTTTTTTTTTTTACAACTAAAGTATAAACGGCCCAGATCCTGCTTTGTGCATTGCTGACCGCTGCGGACAACACAGGTCTGCATTTACCAACACGGGGGAGTGGATAAGCAGATGTATTCCTAGTCTGTAGAACCTGCCGATTGTTTGCAAAGTGTTAACATGTCCCTAAAACATCCCTGACCTCGGTTTTCTTAAGTATCTCAAACTTACACTGCAAAATAGCTGAAGTATCTCCAGACCCAATAAAACAATGGCGGCCATTTCCTTACCCATACAATCTTCATAAACTCTGCCACGCATACAGCCAATTCACACAGACTCTCACGAGGAAATAACGTTTTGCAAATAATATTTTGCAAATAATAATTTGCAGTCTTCTGGGATTTCCTTAGAATCCAGTGACTCATCCACGGCCATACACAAGGACGATCTGTGCTGTCTACAGGCATCTTAACATTGCATAAATAAAACCATGAGTTCTATTGGTTACAACCGATTTTTTTTTTTATGTATGATGGAAACTATGTCATGGAAAAAATCGAAAACAGGGAAGTGAATGATAGCTTTTAAAATCCAAACTGACACCGCTGTACTTTGTTTCACTCCTAATTGTATACTTGAGCACAGTAAATATATATATATGTATATATATATATTTTTTTATATTATATACATATATGATCTTCTCAGATTCCTTGGCACTGATACTTTCCTTATGCACATACCCCTACCTCCCATCTTCTTGAGACACAAATGTGATAATTCGAAGTAATTGTATAGATCTTTTCTTTAAAGAGAAAATAATAACGTAGGCTGCTATTATTTGGGTTTTATCTTACTTAGAGAATAGCACAGTGGGAAGAAACATGGCTACTGGAGTCAAATTATCTCTGTTTGAATACTGTTCTGCAATTTACCAGCAAGGGGACCTCAGGCAGGTTATTTATCCCCTTGTTTCTTTAGTTTTTCTGGCCTGTGAAATGGTGATACAATGCTGTGAAGATCAAAAGTTACCATTGTGTATGTTGAAACACTTGGACTTTCATTTTGGACTATGACAACGCATTGGATGTCGTATCAACACCCTTGCTGAGAGCAGTGTTAAAATTTATCTAAAAACCATCGGAATGTGTCAGAAAGCAATAAAGGCAGTCAGGGCCTGAGACGCCAAGCTCCCAAATAGAAGGGAGACCCACTGAGGTGAAGAAGACCTTCTGCACAGCTTTTAGCACTTAGGGCTTTGCTGGTTCTCAGCGCAGAACACAGAAAGCAGAAAGACAGGGATGCCCTGTGGTGTGCAGCCATCTCTTTGGGCTGGGGAGGTGAATACTGCTGTGCAGAGCTATCCACGTGGTCGGGACACAAGAGGCCAAGAGGACAGAATGGGAAACCCACAGGGAAGTGAGCAGCTATTCTAAAATCAATCTGCCCTTGAAGTATTTGAAAATTCCTAAGATGCACATGTAAAAAGAAACGAAAAAAAATATAGAGAAGAGATGCTCAGAAAAGATGCAGAAAGCTAAATAAATATCTAAGCCAAATTTCAACAGTCTGAAGGTGCTAGGAAAATGAAAATTAGAGTTTAGGACTGCCAATGAAGGGAGGGGGTTCAGGATTTTAACTGAAACTTCTAGAAGGCTGCACTCTAAGAGTATGGACAAACCAGACATAACAAGCTTCAGCTGAATCACAGTTGTATGCCTGCGCTCTGTTTGTGTATTAGGAAAAGCATGTCCCTGGAGGGAGAACACCTACAAGTTTTCACATACAGTGTTCAAGATTAAATTTTTAAAAAATAACAGTTCTGCCGAGAAATAGAAACAAAAAGCTGATTGCTTATAAAAAATATATACAGATGTAGAAACAGCATTGGCGGTGACCTACACATTGTGAATATCAGAGAGAGACTTTCAAATATTGGTAAGTAATGCTTTTAAAAATAGATACATTTGGAGAATTTTGCTTCAAAGCTGGAAATTCTTTTTGAAAGTGGAATTCCTGTAACTAAGTATTCGAGAGCAAAGTAAGAATTTCACCAATAGTCTTAATAAGAGAAGAGGTAGGACCAGAGAGAAAATGAGCAAAGTGGAGAAGACAGATGTCTGAGTTTGCCGGGCTGGCCATAATAAAATCCCACGCACAGCAGGGAGTAAACAACAGACATTTAATTTTTGCTGGTTCAAGTCCACCATCGAGGTGTCAGAAGGTTTTTTTCTCATCTGGGTCTTCCTCCTTGATGTACCGATGGTCACTTTCTTGCTATGTACTCTCAGACCTATGTTCTGTGTATGCACACCCCACCGGTGCCTCTTTGTGTGTCCAAATGTCCTCTTCCTACAAGACATGGATCAGATTAGCTGAGGGCCCACTTTAATGGTCTCATTTTAACCTAATCATGTCCCCAAAGAGGCTACGTCCGGATACAGTCACATGCGGAGGTTGCAGAGTCACGTCTTCAACATATGAATTTTGAGGGCACACAATTCAGCATGTAACAATAGATTAATAGAAAGTACCTAGGTTGAAGTAAAAAGAAACCGAACAAGGTAAAAAAAAAAGAATAAATAAGTAAAAGAAGCATAAGAGACACATGGGGGATGGCAAAAGGCAGCCGCTCTTATAACCAGGCCTCGAGGAAAAGGTGGGACACTTGGGGCAGGAGCAGCACCTGATGACATCATGGCCAATGCAACTTTGACACTTATAAACAATATGAGGCTGTTGTGAGATGAATTTCTAAACTGCCCCAGCAGAATCAATTCAAAGCAAAGTGCCTCTGACTATATCACAGGAAAACCGCTCAGAATTCAAGAAAAGGAGAACATTATAAAAGCAGCAAGGTGCACACGTGCACACACACATGCACACACACACATGATACCTTCAGGAATAACAGCAAGAGTAAGAGCTAATTTTTCCACCCAAAAGGTATACGTCGGAAGAAAATGGCATACCAAGATGAATACCAAAGTTGTTGTAAAGTGTGTATTCTGTTCCTAGCTAATGAAAAATGTTATAAACTACTGGTGGTTTTATTAAATTGACTGTAAATATTATGGACAGATAGATAGATAGATAGGAGATAGCATAAGTGATAGAGACAGAGATGGGAGAAAATTGGTACATCAATTTCTCCATGGATACATGGAGACTAGAATGTCACCAAGTGGTCGTATTTTATGGACTAAAGAGATCTTTAACAGGTAAAATCATATCCATTCTAATTGTCACACTTGAACAGAAGAGAAAAATCCTATATTTGTATAAGTTTATAGAACAATAATTTTAAGAATGCCAAAAGACATCCAAGAAAAGATCACTTAGCAGTTTGAAAACAGGAAGGCCCTTTCTTAATACCATAAAGAGCACTTAAACATACAGCAATGTCACACTAAGGGGGTGAAATATCAAATTTTTATCCTGAGAAAGGAGAGAGAAGCTGGAGTCTACTGTGGCCCCTTCTATTATAATTTATACTAGTAAGAGAAATAAATAAATGATGTAACCTTTGGAAAGGAGGAATAAAAGACCCAGTTATTCCCAGAACCTGTGATCGTATATAACACAGACATACAAAATAATCTACCCAAAAAGCATTATAATAAGTTACTTGTGAAAGTCACTGGTCACAGGGTCAGTATACAAAAATCAAAAATGGTATTACTGTAGATTGGATACATATGATTAAAATTTCAAAGGAACATTCCATTTATGGTAACATTTACATATACATCAAACAAAGGGTAAGTAAATATAATGGAATGTATGTGAGAGCTCTCTGCTGGAACATATAAAACGATAGTGAATGTTCCACTTCTGGTATAACTGAATAAGTTCTTTCCAGAACAGCAACCTTACAGATAACAAACAAATGCGGGGGAGATGAGTCTGAACTCACATGAATGCCGCAAACACAGATTTTAAGTGGGAGACATTGGGTACAAGAGCAGGGCGTGGCGTCAGGTTCCTGTATTTTAATGGACTTTAGCGGGGTGCAGGCTGCAATCAGCCATATGCAGAGCAACACGACGCTCCGGAGGACCAGAGGACCGGTTTTCATTCTCTCTGTACATTAAAGCCATTGTACAACATTCACATTTAGGATCACCATGTCCTGCTGACGAGTCGGGCATTTTATCACTACGAAATGCCTTTTCCCCGCCTCTGGCAGTACACGTTTTATTGAAAACTACCTGACTGACATTATTACGGCATCCTTTGGGGAGGTGTGACTAGGAGGGAGATCTTCTAGAAGACTAGAATCTTCTGTTTCATGATCTGGCCACTGGTCACATGGGTGTGTTCCATATGAATATTCATCAAGTTGTACCCTTATAAACATGCATTTTTGGGGGAATCTGGTTGGCCTAGTAGGTTAAGTGCCCAAATCTTGGTTTCTGCTCAGGTCATGATCTCAGAGTTGGCGAGTTCGAGGTCTGCCATCAGGCTCTGTGCTGGCAGTGCAGATCTTGCTTGGGATTCTCTCTCTCTCCCTCTCTCTCTGCCCCTCCCCTATTCATGCCCTCTTTCTCTCTCTCTCAAAATAAATAAACTTCAAAAAATAAAATAACCTTGAAAACATGCATTTTTCTCTATGCATTTTTATGTTTCAATAATGTTTTTAAAATGTTTCCAGTTAGACAAATAGTTTTTTGAAAGTGTTTGAGTTGGAAATGGCAGAACCCATGGAATAAGAGATTCATTGAATTTTGAGAGCTGAGGTTGCCTTAGAGAACCCACCGGGGGCGCCTGGGTGGCTTAGTTGGTTGAGCGTCCGACTTCGGCTCAGGTCCTCAGGTCATGATCTTGCGGTCTGTGAGTTCGAGCCCCGCATCGGGCTCTGTGCTGACAGCTCAGAGCCTGGAGCCTGCTTCGGATTCTGGGTCTCCCTCTCTCTCTGCCCCTCCCCCACTCATGCACTGTCTCTCTCTGTCTCAAAAATAAATAATAAAAATAAATAAATAAATAAATAAATAAATAAATAAATAAATAAATAAAGAGAACCCACGGTTCCAGAGCCTCATCTTATGGCTCAAGTAGATAAGGCCCAGGAGGAAGCAGGGCTGTGTGTGGGACAGAGCCTGGAGCCCAGGTCCCCTACTCTGGCTGGAGTTCATAGTATTTTGTTGTTGGTCATCACTGCCATCCATATCTCCCAATTACCCCAGCATTCCTGAGGGTGTCAAAGGAAGTAGCTCATGCATCTTTTGGTTTCGGATAAAGCAGGCAACAGAGAACAAAGCTTCTCTCCTTCCTTTGTCCTCTGAGTTAGCAATGCCCTCAATTATGTCCTTGTTCTGTCCTCAGAAGGGTTTTCTGTGAAGTCACTCTCTGTGAGGCAGAGTGGATTTGCATGGTCAGGAAAACACTGAGCATGGAGGAGGGGTTGAGGATTTTCTCAAGGGAAAAAAAAAACACATTGATCACATAAAATTCTTACTGACAAAGACTGAAGAATAATCTCCAAGGAGTTTGCCAACTCTGGCAGGATCTGGTGGGCCATGAGTTAGAGGATAGGCACTCAAACCTTCTTTGAAGAACACAACATGGAGGTGCCTGCATAGTTCAGTCTGTTGAGCGTCCGAGTCTTGATCTTGTCTCAGGTCGTGATTTCACAGTTTGTGAGTTCGAGCCCCACATCAGGCTCTGCATGGACAGTGCAAAACCTGCTTGATATTCTCTCTCTTCCCTCTCTCTCTCTCTGCCCCTCCTTGCTCATGTGCATGTGCTCCCTCTCAAAATAAAATACTAAACTTAAAAAAGAAAAGAAAAGAAAAAGACAAGACGAAGCTTAGAAAAGAACACCCAGGACTGAAGCACCAGGGTGCTGAGAGAGGAGGCTGGGTGGATAAGGTTTTAGGGGTGGAGCCTCATCGCCGGACCTTTGTGGTTTTTCAATGGATTTTAATCATCTTTCTCAAAAGTAAAGAGATGATGACAGATGTCTTAGTGTGTTCAGGCTGCTTTAACAAAATACCACAGAGTGGATAGATTATAAACAAAAGAAATTTATTTCTTACGGTTCTGGAGAAGGTGCCAGCATGGTTGGGCTCTGGTGAAAGTCCTCTTCCGGGTTTTAGAGGGCTGGCTTCTCACCGTGTCCGCGAATGGCAGAAGGGATCTCCGTGGGGTCCCTTTTATCAGGCACTAATCCCATTCATGATAGCTCCGCCCTCAAGACCCAAGAACCTCTCAAAGGCCCCTGGTTCTAATATCACCATCTTCGGGGATTAGCACTTTCAGCATATGAATTTGGGAGTGGAAGAACCAAACATTCAGTCCATAGAAATTGATATTTTTGTGAAAGTCAGGCACTTAGTATTTAGTGTGCGATCATTATATTAGGTTGTTAGGGCAGGAAAATACATGAAGCATCAACCAGAACTTCTGGGCAACTATTCATTTACCCAGGGGCTCGGACTGAATTTTGGCATCAATTGTGACACCAGCTGCTCCCTTCGGAGCCAGGAGGGGCAGCTGCTTGCATAGCACAACCTCAGCTCTCTCTCTGAAAGCTGCAGCATTTCTGTGGGTGGCTGCTATGGGGACAGGACTAACAGTAAGTGCAGTCTGGCCATCAGCTTCTGCAAATGCTTCCCGACACCATTTCCAGAACAGAGAGTGTCAGCGTTGATATGAAATACACGGAGCCTGAGATGAATGTTCACAAGGCGGGGATCACAAAAGGTCTGAGTGAGAACATAAAAGTTAGTCATCAGGTAAGGGAGAACAGAGTCTCAGGACGTGGCCAAGATCAAAGCTGGTGGGTGTCCAAATCACAACACTAAAATTCAGCGCCAGGTGTGTAATTGGAGGAAGGATAAAGCTGGAACAGGTGAGCAGCTGAGAACACAATGGAAAGCTGTTTTAACTATTAGGGCCTGAAAAAATAATTTATTTGATAAAGAAATAGCCGGTAGATTGATGTCAGAAGCAGGCAGCAAGGGAGGGTCAGCAGTTAGTCTAAAGGTTCCGCTGTGCCCTACGACCCCAACCCCACTCACCATCTGTCTCAGTTGCTAAAATACCATGGACTGGATGACTTAAACAACACACATTTAATTTTTCCCCATTCTGGAGGCTGGGAAGTCAAAAAACAAGGTTCTGGCAGAGTTCTGGCTCCGGCGAAACCTCTCTTCCAGGCTTCGTGTGGCCACCTTCTCATTTTCTCAATGGTGGAGACACAGCTCTGGTGTTTCTCCCTCTTCTTATAGGGATACCCGTGCCGTCAGATCAGGGCTTCCCCCGTCTGACCTCATTTAACCTCAATCACCTCCTTCAAGGCCCTGTCGCCAACAGTCATGTGGCTGGGAGTTAGGGATTCCGCATGTGAATTTGGGGGAACACGGTTCAATCCATAGCATCATCTAACGACTGAGAAGTGTTTCTCTAAACCAGTGCATACAACACCTGTATAAGCAATGTCCTGCCCTGCATTTCTCTCTGCCTGAAAAAAAGGCTGGAGTACCTGCCAATTCTATAGGGACACCATCACGGTGACCAAAGAAAGCTGACATCAGAAGAAGGTTCTCAGAGTCCACCTCAGGCAGAGTCTGGATAGCTGTTTTTCATGTGTTCGTTGTTGCCATTGTTTTATTGCAAAGTGCATCAGGAGCTTCTGATGGAGGTGGTCATGAACCATATTTTGAGAAGAGATTCTTTAAGTATGTTGAAAGTCTGAGATCTATCCACGTTAAGGCATTTTGGTAAGGCCCATTTGCCCACGATAAGGACAAGAAAGGGAGCCTTCTCTCCTAATTGTTCGCAGGAAGCTTTCTGCGTGGGCAGTCGTCTGAAACCAAGAGGATATGATTGACTTACCAGGTAACATCACGAGGGTGCAAACAAAAGACATGAAGTGTACATGGCATGTTGGCCTTCAGCTCGAGTCAAGCCTCTGATTTTAGGTGGGTGGAAATTCTTAGACAAAGGTCAAGGAATAACCCCTTATTGCATTTCCCAGACTCCCTCGGTAGCTAGCTTCTGGGTTAGCTTGTCTGTGGAAGATACCGGCAGGACCTTGGAAAAGGGAGAAAGGGTCAAAGATGGTGGTGCTTCTGGTAATGCAAGAGGGGTGTGGGCTGCTGAGTTCCTGTGCAGCCGCACTGGCACCATTTCAAGGCAGTAGCGACAACAGTGACAATTGCCTCCAGAAGAGTAGGGGCAAAAGAGAGCGAGGCTCCCACCAGGGATGACATTGGCTTCCACTTCTCTGGATAAGGCCCTCCCTCCTGGGCTCCTCCAGAGGCCTCTCTGCCTCATGAATTCCCCCGGCCCTTCTGACACCTGAGTGAGTGATTCATGCATTACACCCCTCCCTGCGTGAAACAGAGCAGTTCCCTGTTCCCCAGGCTCGACACTGGCTCTTCCAGCTCATAAATCATTAACTACTCCAATTTTCTCAACCATCCACTATATGTTTAAGAAAACCCAGGAAAACAAAAGGGAAATATAGGGAAAATGTTATTCTTTTTAAAAATATTTTTTAATGTTTTTTAATTTAGTTTTGAGAGAGAGAGAGAGAGAGAGAGAGAGAGAGAGTACAAGTTGGGGAAGGGGCAGAGAAGGAGACACAGAATCCAAAGCAAGTTCCAGGCTCTGAGCTGTGAGCACAGAGCCCAGCAAAGGGCTTGAACAGGTTAACTGCAGCATCATGACCGAGCCAAAGTCCTACCCTTAACCAACTGAGACGCCCAGGCTCCCCTCTCCATCTTTTTAAAAGAATACTGTCATGCAGTCATCATTTTGCTGCTCATAAGTTACTTTCCACGAGTGGTTTAATTCAATCCCCATGTTAATACTGGGGTTTAAATTATTTTAAAAACACTATTTGCTTCATAGATAACAGAGAGGTAAATTATTTGTCCCAGGTCATAAAGAAATGGCAGAAAGACAACTGGTCTTTTGACTCCAAGATCAGAGTCATTTGTCTTAAAACTCCATCACTGTTTTAAAAAAAAATGACTTAAAAAAGCTGCTTCTTGAGGCCGCTTGGGTGGCTCAGTGGGTTAAGCATCCAATTCCTGACTTCGGCTCAGGTCGTAATCTTGTGGTTCATGAGTTCAAGCCCCACATCAGGCTCTGCTCTGTCAGCACAGAGCCTGCTTAGGATTCTCTGTCTCTTCTCTCTCTGCCTCCCCCCACTCATGCTCTCTTTCTCTCTCTTCTTCTCTCTCTCTTTCTCAAAAATAAAGAAACTTAAAAAAAAAAAAAACATTCTTAGGTTTTATGAATCTGGCTGACCCACAAGAAGGATACCTATATGCCAGCATAAATGCACACACTTCCTCTATACTCGTAGTTATGGTAGTTTATTGTTTGGGTGTATCCAAGAGCAAATTATTTCTATGGGTTTCACTGGCATTTTCTTAGGATAGCTGAGAGTACATATGACCAAAAAAAATAGAAAGATCTCCTTCTAACCGTCAAATTCTGATGCTTCCTTGACTCTAGTCAGTGATTCTTAATTGTTCATCTCAATGATGTGTTGCTGGGGAAAATACAAAATTTTAATTATTTGGGATCATGAGAGACAGCAAGGGGCCTCTACAGATAGTGTCACAAGATTGCAGAATTTTTTTTACACGAGATCACACTTATGCTTTGTGACAGGTGACACCATTTCCCAAGATGAGGCACCATCTGGCTGAGGGGAGGAAGCAAGTTGGGCTCTGTTGTTGTTTAAATATGACGCTGTTTTCAAGCTGAGATTCAATAAATATGTACCAGGCCATCCAAGAGACTCACAGGCTTTTTGTATTCCAATCTTTATTTATATCCGTGGCAACGCCGTGGAAAGAAATTACGATCAGCAAACCCTTATCCTGAAATTACTAAATGGTCACTTAATTTTTAAATCATAATGATGATGATTGACAAGCTGAAGACAGGAAAACTTAAAGGGAATTTTTTTCTTGGTTTTGGACTGGTCGATATAATTTTATGAGATTGCTTGTACAATATTAAGACATATAAAAAGACATATTAAAATGTCCCCTCATGGAGATGCCTGGGTGGCTCAGTCGGTTAACAGAATGACTCTTGATTTTGGCTCAGGTGGTGACCTCAAGGTTCATGAATTCAAGCCCCAAGTTGGGCTCCGTGCCCACAGCATGGATCCTGCTTGGGAGTCTCTCTCTCCCTCTCTCTCTGCTCCTCCCTTGCTCTCTCTCTCTCTCTCTCTTCCTCTTCCTCAAAACAAATAAATAAACTAAAAATCTGTCCCATCATGAATTGTTACTACAGAGCATCTCTGGTAAATGTTTTAGCCAGGTTTCAGTTGCTTTTTTCATTTTATCTTTTTTTAATGTTTGTATAATTTTGAGAGTTGGGAGCAGAGACAGAGGGAGACAGAGGATCCCAAGCAGGCTCTGTGCTGACAGCAGAGAGCCTGACGCTGAGCTTGAACCCACAAACTGTGAAATCATGACCTGAGCTGAAGTCAGACACTTAACCGACTGGGCTACCCAGGCGCCCCTCAGTTGCTTTTAACTAGAACCCTGATTTGTGATGGTTTAATTTCCTACCAGGAATAAAGTTTGACATGTCTTAGGAGATTTCCTATTAATAAATAGGAAAAAGCAAATGGCATTCCAGTTGTTTTTATAAAGGTGTTGTTATTTTTTATTCTTAATTTTTGTATCTTCTCTTTCTAATTTCAAAGTTGAAAATAGGTCAAGATAGGTCTTGTTGAAGATAGGTCTTGAAGATACAGAAAAACAAAAAGAAAGGAACATCCCAGGTAAGTAAAATCATCAGACTGAGATATTTAGTACATTTTTTTCTTTAGTATCCAAACAGAGCTCATCCATCACGGACATCTTAGGGGTCTGAAGTCAGTGCCTATTGACTTTCAAGAGACTCATAGAACATTCCACTTGCCCCTGGTTGTTGGAAGCCCAAGGAGGGTGGTGCAGCCTATTAGCTACAAAGGTGGGCTGAGTCATCACATCATCCAACCAACGATATCTGACTCTTGCTCCTGCTTATTCTTTGAGTTTGTGCAAATTACTTGCCTACTCGACCCTTCAAATTTCTTGTTGATTACTTAGGTTGGAGAAGCACGTTAGGATGTCGGCAGAGACCCTGGGAAGCACTCAGAGTAGGAGGCTGCCTCTGCTAAATGCCAAAGCTAATTTACAAACACTGGCTCACCAGGAGATTGAGTTCAACAGCTCTCAGTTCTATTCTTTCCCCCAGTGTGGCAGTGGTCATGTGTTAGACCATGCAGGACAGTACAGACAGTTAGAAGCACTAAAATTGTATCATTGGCCAAATCGGTGAAGATATCCTAGGTCCACAGTGTCCACAGACTTTAAGACTAAGTTGTCTCATTTTGAGCACTCTGTTCTTATCATCAAACTACCCTCAGATTTGTCCTTACACACTCCTTCATGATAGAACTAGCTAGAGCATAGGTTTCTATGCCTCTATTAAGCTCTGGTTTTATTTGCATGTAGTTTTTTATGTTCTATTTCACATTAATTGGAGGCTCAGGTAATGGTACATGCACAGGTTAACATATACGGCTAACTTTGTCCCCCTTCACTAATTTGGCTTCACTGCAAATATTATCAGTCTTCATCTTTATTTCGTTTCTGAACAGTATTCTTATGAGTTATTTCTTTTGTTGTTAATTGAGAGAATGTAAGGGCATTATTTAAATTCTAAATATAGAAGTCTACATGCTACTTCTCCTCTCTTTACAAAGCATTTTTAAAAAATAAATATAATTGTCACTGATAAAGTTATGTAACCTTGTTATATTATGTATTGCTGTTTTTCTTACCTAGTTTCCTACTAGATGATAACATACTTTATAATCTCCCATATGAGTTATGAAGACAATACACACTGTCCTCAAGTAAATATTTAATGAATAGTCTAGATAATGCTCTTAGCGAACTGGCTACACATCGGTATTCAGTAAATTAAAATTAATCATTATGTAATTAAGATATCAAGGTGAAGTTTAAGCGAAAAAGTTATGTAAATAAATAGATTTTCATGGTAGCCCTATGCATCTTACTTTCTTCTATTTCTATTCTAGCCATTCTTGGGCTCTCTTCAGGGAACTCAGAAAGGACATTGACTCAAGACTGAAGAACAGTTGGTTCTTCAGGTCATTCGTCAATGTCATTCAATGTTATATAGAGGAAGAGACTAATGAGCAATGCGGAGTGACTAACCCTGGACAGAACTTCTAACCTGAAGCCTCCAATACAACATGACTGGATTCTGGCCGATAAGTGACAATGAGTAACTAGTATGTCCCTCGCTCTGAGCAACAACAAAATAGAGAGTCACGCTTAAGATTTTTTAAATTTTAGGCTTGCTTAATAATGGCATTTCATAATGCTAGGTTAATTTGCCGTACTTTCAAATACTAATGTCTACTAATAGCACAAATTATGTTGCCGCTGCAAACATATTTTCTTAATAGAATTCAGTGTCCTGGTAGATTAATAATTATGTATGAAAAAATTTAGAAAACACAGATCAACATATCTTTAAGTTAATTTTGTATGGGGAAGGCAGATATACAATAAAATACATCTCAAAAAATCATAAATTTACCTACATATAAGAAAACTTCAGGACTCCAGAAATTAAAAACATAACACATTATTGGAAATATGTCTATCACAATTCTTAGGAGATTAATAATCAAGCAAATCATTTAGAAAAATATTGAAACTCCCACAGAAAAATAGGCAACATGGAAATGGGATCAACAAGTACCAAAGGCTACAATCACCTAAAACTAACGCAGAAGTGATGTTCAAATTCATTAACACTTGGTAACACTTGGGGGAAATTTATAGCACTTAACACCATTATTAACAACAACAAGAAAAGTTCTCAAATCAGTAGCCTCAGCAATGCACTTTAAGAAAAGAGCAAAGGAAGAGCAAATTGAACACATTTTAAGCAAAAGAAAGAGAATATTAAAGAGCAGAGTAGAAATCAATGAAATAGAAAAGAGGAAAACCTTTGGAGAAAATCAATAAACCAAATCTTTGATGCTTGGAAAATATCATTAAAACTGATAAACCTCTAACCTCAACTGACCAAAAATAAAAGAGAGAAGACGCAATTACCAATGTCAAGAATGAAAGAGGTGCTATCACTGTAGGTTCTACAAATGTTGAACGGATAAGAAGGAATAGTATGAATAAATTCAACAATTTATATGAAAGGGGCAAATTATTAGAAAGATAAAAACTGCTAAAGCTCACTCACAAAAAAAAAATAGATAATCTGAATCACCTTATAAATATTTAATTTTTTCCTTTTAGTTATAAACCTTCCCCGATAGAATACTCCAAGTCTTAGTGGAGTCTCATCAAATTTTAAAGAAGTAATAATACCAGTCTTTCAAAATCTGGTTTGGAAAGCAAAGGAGAAATGAACATTCCCCAACCCCTTATAAGAGATCAGCCTAACCCTAACCACAAAACCTGACAGATGCCGTAGACTCTTCCTGGCACCTTAGCATGACAATGTGAAAAAGTTCTAGGCGAAAGAGTGCGCATGGAATGTTTATTGTGTAACTAGCAGAAAATTAACCTAACAAGATCTGACTCAGTTGGACGGAGCTCCTATTTGCCCGAAAGTTGGACGTGAAGGTTGGAGCTGCAGACAATATGAATCCTGAGTGACCTGGCAGATGGAAATTATCATCTGAGTGTATGGAAGAGCCACAGAGACGGTGCTAATCCTGGAGAAAATGTTATGCTGCGCTCCAGTCCGGTACCACTTCCTGTGGACTTCTTTGACAGGAGAGACTAAACTCTTAAGAGTTTCGGCCATATTGTGTCTGCTATTATGCACACCTGAATGCAATTCTTAACTTATAAACCCAGCAATTTTATTTCTAGGAAATTATCATGTAAACACATTTTGACATGCGTGTAACGTACAAGACTATGAATTGTATTATCGTGTATAAATAGGCAAAGGTTTTTTTCCAAAATGCCTAAGTATCCACCAGTAGAAGACTATCTAAATAAATAATTGTATATATTCATGTGGTATACTGTTGATTAGAAAGTTTGGTGCTGCTTTTTATGGTGGCTCTATCTCTATGATATATTACTCAGTAAAGAGGATGAAATACAGAGCTGTGTGTATAGGAAAATACCATTTTTGAGATACACATTTTTAAATGTTTATTTATTTTGAGAGAGAGAGACAGAGAGAGCTTGTGTGCATTCAAGCAGAGGGGGGGCAGACAGAGAGGGAGAGAGAGAATCCTAAGCAGGCTGTATACTGTTAGCTCGGAGCCCAAGCCAGGGCTCCATCTCAGGAACCGTGAGATCATGACCTGAGCTGCAATCGAGAGTCAGATGCTTGACTGACTGCGCCACCCAGGCACCACGGGATATGCATTTAAACAAAAGTATAAATGCACATATACACAAATGCACACGCATGTAAATATATGTACACGCTCAGCAACCCACGCTACACAGATATACTGGCTAAATGTTACTATACTACACACAAATACACACACTTTTGTATATGCTTAGAAAACTTCTGAAAGGATCTTCAAGAGATAGACAACAATGGTAGTAAGAGGGTTTCTTGGAAGGTTATTATTCATTATTATGAAACATGTAAAGCTAGATGATTATGAGAGTTTGGAGGAATCAAAAGTCATCGTAATGCCAAGACAAAAATCACTGATAACTTCTTTTATAAAACTGGTACCTTCTCAACAGTCCTCCTTGATTAAAATAATTAGTCTTCCTGCTCACTGGGTTACGGAATCTGGTCTGGATCACCCGGCAGAAAAACCAAGCGGTGCCCGGAGATCTTGGAAGGCAGGAGGTTTATTTTACGCTGGAGGGCTCAGAGGAGATCATTCTCCAAAGGTCTGAGCCTGAGCGAAGCAGAGGCAACAATTCATAGTCTGTTTGCACCAAACAGAGGTGGGAAGGAAAACTGGAATGGGAGTCTTCAGGCAGGGACTGGAGTTCCCTTATCAGTCTTGTCAGCCGTCTCATAACAGATTTTTCCCTATCAATTGAATTAATACCTTTATCCGTCTCTTGCTCACTATAGGGCATTTCCAAAATGGTGAATGCAATGCCAATCAATTGAAAAGTAAAGCCAAAGGCTTGTAAATGATGCAAGTTTCCTGAATCGAGGCGAATAATAGTGAAGGTGTTCAAATCAGCAGCAATTTCATGAAGAATTGAGGATCTAGCGGTTTGACCAATAACCGTTGGAGAAGAGAAAGTGGACACGGGCAACGCAGCTCTCAGTGCTTAAAAGTAAAACAATTTAAATATCAAAAGTTAAAGCGTTATCCTATATTAGTAAGATCGACTCGTGTGATGTTTTATTTTAGGGAGTAAGATGCAAATTAGAAGATGTCCTGTTATGCTTATACACAATTTTGAAGTAAAAATTATCCAAAAAGGGAAAAAAAACACTGGTTCATTAAAGAAATGATACATTATTATGAATATATGACATAGTTTGGTTAAATGCAAGATACAACTTGTATCTAGTTTTCAAATCAAGTCACAATCATCCTTTTTCTTTACGTATCATAAGATTGCCACGTGAAAGACAGTACACTCAGCTGAATTTTATTTTTATCTAAACAACAAAAAAATTTGAGTATATGTCCTAGACAATGTTTACATAGGACATACTGATACTAAAAATATTGTTTGTTGTTTATCCGATTATCCGACATCAAATTTAGCTAGGTGTCCCATGTTTATGTTTGCTAAATAGAAGGCTCAATGCAATGAAATCCTAGTTCCCATTTTAATTGGATTTTGTTTGTGTCATTTTTCCAGTACCAATTATTTCAGGAGAATGAGAACTTTCTAAATTGTATTTAAAGGCTGGAAGGAAATATCATTATCTTTTCTTTTCTTTTCTTTTCTGTTTTTATACTCTCCAGTATTTTCCAATGTTTCTGCAAAGAAGAAGTATTACTCTTAGATTCAGAAAAGTAGCACTTCAAAGCAAAATAACAAAACAACAGGCTAGACTAGTCAGAAGCGCCTGGAGTCTAAAAGGAATTTGTCCAATTATAAAGGCAACTTTTTTTTTTCTTTTTTAAAGAGAAACGTCGCGGATCGGGGGGATGGGGCAAAAAGCAAATATATTTTTTTCTTTCGTTTTATTGCATTTTTGTTTTGGTTTCAGGAGTGTTTTGGTCTGAACTCCATGTGAGCTTATAAAATGTGTTTCTGCTTTCACACCCTGATAAAGGGAGAAATAGAACGGAACAGATTGATCAAGGGTTACAGTGTGGTGGAGTCCAAACATTTGCATGTACCAGTCTCTTTTAAAATATACATGCGAATGAATAAAGAGATAGGGAGGAAAACAGTGTGAACAAGCATGTGTTGATATCTTCTGTTACCAAGAGGCACTTGCAAATTTATTTTAATGTGAGCCATTCTGAAAAAAGCCCATGGCTTCCTCGAGTGGTTGCAGTGTTGCTTATAACGAAAAGGTTATCGAGCAATGTTTGCTGAATCCTTGATGAGTGAATAAATGAACGAGCAAATTGCACAAAATTGGGTGGGGCGGCTACTCTAGTGTTTGGGTCCCAGTGCCAGTCAATAGACAAGTCACATTTTATATGAGTTATGAGATCTCAGTTGGGCACGGTTACTAAAAGGGCAGCATATTTTCAGAAGCAAACTGAGAAGACATACCTTATTAGGGAATGCTTCTTTCTTTTATCTCCCAGATAGAACTGAATATTGAACAACAGTGCCTCAGTTACAATCAGGTGAATATAATAAAATGGCTTTGGAAACTTTCCAAGTTGTTCATGTCACAATCTCTAGAAATCTACTTTAAATCATTGTCATGCTGCTGTCTCTTATATCACATAATACTAGAGCTACTAAGCCCTCCTCTTGCAGTCCGGGGTATGTCCCATTAAGAATCATATAGACAAATAGGTTCCATTTTGTCAACCTCCCCGGTTTGCATTTTCCCCGCTAGGATAATTTTATTCTGTTACCATCATCAATAATTGTGTTGATGCCCATGGCTGGTATAACACAGCTGGTACTAAGGAGATTTGCAGAACTGAAGTGGAAAAAGTATTTTTGAAGTGGAAAAAGTACTTGATGATGTGGGAGCAAACTCAAGGATGTTTTTTTGTGAACTCATTATTTTTACCAACGTTCCACCGTGGAATGCTTTATTTATCTTGCACTTTCTCCCATTAAGGCTGAGTCTAGTAATTTGAGCCACAAGATCTGTTTTCTTGTTATATTTTAGTGAGCAACCATTATGTCGGAAATAAACCAGAAGAAAATGAAAGCATATCTCCCTTTCTCCCGTCTAGGTAGCGATGAATTGATATCAAGTAAAATGGGAAAGGTTTTGTTGATCTTTCTTCAAGGATTCTTTCATCATTTGTATACTGAATTTTGGTTTTTCTGTTAAAATGTCATGGGGGAGGGGCACCTGGGTGGCTCTGTGGGTTCGGCGTCCGACTTCAGCTCAGGTCCTGATCTCACGGTTTGTGGGTTCGAGCCCCGCATCAGGCTCTGTGCTGACAGCTCAGAGCCTGGAGCCTGCTTCGGATTCTGTGTCTCCTTCTTCACTGCCCCTCTCCTGCTCCTGCTCTGTCTCTCTCTCTCAAAAATAAATATACATTAAAATTTTTTTAAATGTCATAGGGAAGGAATAATTTGCTACTGAGTCCTAAGAGTAACATTTTTATTTCTGCTTTGCTGAATATTTCATATTGCCTCTTAAAAATATCACATTTGAAAGACAGCATTTTAAAGGGATTTGGTGCTTATCCTGGCACCGATAGTCTTTCTGAGGTTTAAAACCTCACCAAATGAAAGGAGTCCACAAAATCCTCCACAACCTGGGTTTTCCCACCCTGTTTTCTATCCCAAGCATCACTACCAACAATGTGTCTTCTCTGGAAGGGCTCTGCGGTGCAATCCATGCCCGCTCTCCAGTAGAAGTGGTCTGTGTGTCATGTCTCTCGAATCGGAATCTGCCTTTCCATAAGATGTCTCCGACTTGGTCCAAAATGAGAACCCTGCTCGGACAGGTGATTATGAAGAGTGTAAACAATAACCACGCTTGCTCCTGAGTATGCATATCAGACTCTGTGAAATGCACGCAAAAGGGTGTCCTTATGAACCTCAAAGTGGGCTTGTTGGAACGTAGACAGAGGAGCACGTGACGAGGGCAAGTTTCAGTTTCTTTCCACTGTACTCTTTATGTGGACCACATCTTCCTTCCCGGCCAGAATTTGCATGTAAACTTAGTGTTTATTTTTGACTATGCTTACAGTCTGTCATCAAGTCAGATATCTTCTCAGCTCTTTTTTTTTTTTCCTACGTGTGCCGAACTAGTTTCGTGGTGAGATTTATCGTCTTCTTGCTTGGGAATTGATGATGTGTGAAAGACTTAATAGCCAGACACTCTCCAGTCCTCCCGAGGATACTGTGTTGAAATAAAAGCTGTTTTATTTTGGAAGTCTGTTGTACTATGTGGGATGACTGTGCCCGGGGTGTTTTTTCTGTCACTTTAATCTATCACATAAATTAGTTTTTCACTTTAAGTTAGCACAAAAATAGAGCGATCTCGTGGTGAAAGTGAGCTGACTTTCAGATGACCCGGGGCTGTGAAGAGCTACCAACTAACTCCGTGGATGGCAACTCCAGAAGACTCACAGTCAGACTGGTCTTTATTATTTATTTTATTTTATTTTATAATAGTTTATTTTCAAATTGGTTTACATATAACACCCAGTGTTCATCCCAACATGTGCCCTTTTTAATGCCCGTCACCCCCTCTCCCCCCTCCCTCACCCCCCTCACCCTCAGTTTGTTCTTAGTCTTTGAGAGTCTCTTATGTTTTATCTCCCTCCCTCTCTGTGTCTTTTTTTTCTTTCCCCTCTTCCCCTCCCCCTGGTTTTTGCTTAGTATCGCAAAGTCCACCTATTCGTGGAAACATATGGTATCTGTCTTTTTCTGACTGACTTATTTCACTTAACATAATACCCTCCAGGTTCCATCCATGTTGCTACACATCGCCAGATTTCATTTTTTCTCATTGCCACGTAGTAGTCCATTGTATATATGTACCACATCTTCTTTATCCACTCGTCAGTTGATGGGCACTTGGTCTCTTTCCATGATTTGGCTATTGTCGAAAGTGCTGCTATGAACATTGGGGTACACGTGCCCCTATGCATCAGCATTCCTGTGTCT
The DNA here is from genome assembly GCA_030068075.1 of Paguma larvata. NCBI lineage: Eukaryota > Metazoa > Chordata > Mammalia > Carnivora > Viverridae > Paguma > Paguma larvata. The sequence goes on from CM057825.1 coordinate 10,472,075, forward strand.
CTTGGGTAGATTCCTAGCAGTGCTATTGCTGGGTCAAAGGGTAGCTCTATTTTCATTTTTTTGAGGAAACTCCACACCGTTTTCCAGAGTGGCTGCACCAGTTTGCATTCCCACCAACAGTGTAGGAGGGTGCCTGCTTCTCCACATCCCCGCCAGCATCTATAGTTTCCTGATTTGTTCATTTTAGCCACTCTGACTGGTGTGAGGTGGTATCTCAGTGTGGTTTTGATTTGTATTTCCTTGATGATGAGTGACATTGAGCATCGTTTCATGTGTCTGTTGGCCATCTGAATGTCCTCTTTGGAAAAGTGTCTATTCATATCTTCTGCCCATTTCTTCACTGGGTTATTTGTTTTTCGGGTGTGGAGTTTGGTAAGTTCTTTATAGATTTTAGATATTAGTCCTTTATCCAATATGTCATTTGCGATGATCTTTTCCCATTCCGTTGGTTGCCTATTCGTTTTGTTGGTTGTTTCTTTTGCCGTGCAGAAGCTTTTTATCTTGATGAGGTCCCAGTAGTTCATCTCTGCTTTTAATTCTCTTGCCTTTGGAGACGTATCGAGTAAGAAATTGGTGCGTCTTAGGTCAAAGAGGCTTTTTCCTGCTTTCTCCTCTAGGATTTTGACGGTTTCCTGTCTCACATTCAGATCTTTTATCCATTTAGAATTTATTTTTGTGAGTGGTGTAAGAAAGTGGTCTAGTTTCATTCTTTTGCATGTTGCTGTCCAGTTCTCCCAGCACCATTTGTTAAAGAGGCTGTCTTTTTTCCATTGGATACATTTTCCCGCTTTGTCAAAGATTAGTTGGCCATATACTTGCGGCTCCATTTCTGAGTTTTCTATTCTATTCCATTGGTCTATGCGTCTGTTTTTGTGCCAATACCATACAGTCTTGATGACTACCGCTTTGTAGTAGAGGTTAAAGTCTGGGATTGTGATGCCTCCCGCCTTGGTTTTATTCTTCAGTATTATTTTGGCTATTTGAGGTCTTTTGTGGTTCCATACAAATTTTAGGATTGTTTGCTCTAGTTTTGAGAAGAATGCTGGTGCAATTTTGATTGGAGTTGCACTGAATGTGTAGATTGCTTTGGGTAGTATTGCCATTTTGACGATATTTATTCTTCCAATCCATGAGCATGGGATGTTTTCCCATTTCCTTGTGTCTTCCTCAATTTCCTTCATAAGTTTTTTATAGTTTTCAGTGTAGAGGTCTTTCACATCTTTGGTTAGGTTTATTCCTAAGTATTTTATGGTTTTTGGTGCAATTGTGAAAGGGATTAGCTTCTTTATTTCTCTTTCTGCTGCTTCATTGTTGGTGTATAGAAATGCCACCGATTTCTGTACATTGATTTTGTATCCTGCAACTTTGCTGAAATCATGAATCAGCTCTAGTAGGCTTTTGGTGGATTCCGTCGGGTTTTCCATGTAAAGTATCATGTCATCTGCAAAAAGTGAAAGTTTGACTTCCTCCTTGCCAATCTTGATGCCTTTTATTTTGTTTTGTTGTCTGATTGCTGATGCTAAGACTTCCAACACTATGTTAAATAGCAGTGGCGAGAGTGGACACTCCTGTCGTGTTCCTGATCTCAGGGGGAAGGCTCTCAATTTTTCCCCATTGAGGATGATATTAGCTGTGGGCTTTTCATATATGGCTTTTATGATGTTTAAGTATGTTCCTTCTATCCCGACTTTCTCGAGAGTTTTTTTTAAGAAAGCGTGCTGTATTTTGTCAAATGCTTTTTCTGCATCTATTGACAGGATCATATGGTTCTTATCTTTTCTTTTGTTAATGTGATGTATCACGTTAATTGATTTGCGAATATTGAACAAGCCCTGCAACCCAGGGATGAATCCTGCTTGATCATGGTGGATAATTCTCTTTATATGCTATTGGGTTCGATTTGCTAGTATCTTGTTGAAAATTTTTGCATCCATATTCATCAGGGATATTGGCTTGTAATTCTCTTTCTTTGCTGGGTCTCTATCTGGTTTGGGAATCAAAGTGATGCTGGCTTCATAGAATGAGTCCGGGAGTTTTCCTTCCATTTCAATTTTTTGGAACAGCTTGAGGAGGACAGGAATTAACTCTGTTTTAAATGTCTGGTAAAATTCCGCAGGAAAGCCATCTGGTCCAGGGCTTTTATTTGCTGGGAGGTTTTTGATAACTGATTCTATTTCTTCACTAGTTATGGGTCTGTTCAAATTTTCTATTTCTTCCCGTTTGAGTTTTGGTAGTGTGTGGCTATTTAGGAAGCTGTCCATTTCTTCCAGATTGCCAAGTTTGGTGGCATATAATTTTTCATAGTATTCTCTGATGATTGCTTGTATCTCTGAGGGATTGGTTGTAATTTCTCCCTTTTCATTCACGATTTTATCTATTTGAGTTCTCCCTCTTTTCTTTTTGAGAAGCCTGTCTAGAGATTTGTCTATTTCGTTTATTTTTTCAAAGAACCAGCTTTTGGTTTCATTGATCTGTTCCACTACCTTTTCTGTCTCCATATGATTAATTTGTGCTCTGATCTTTGTTATTTCTCTCTTTTTGCTGGGCTTGGGTTGTTTTAGTTGTTCTGCTTCTAGTTCCTTTAGGCGTGCTGTTAGAATTTGTGTTATTAATTTTTCTTGTTTCTTGAGATGGGCCTGGATTGCAATATATTTCCCTCTCAGGACTGCCTTTGCTGCATCCCAGAGCGTTTGGATTGTTGTATTTTCATTTTCATTTGTTCCCATGTATTTTTTAATTTCTTCTCTGATTGCTTGGTTGACCCACTCATCTTTTAGTAGGTTATTTCTTAGCCACGTTTTTGGATATTTTCCAGGCTTTCTCCTGTGGTTGATTTCAAGTTTCAAAGCATTGTGGTCTGACAGTGTGCACGGTATGATCTCAATTCTTTTATATTTATTCAGAGCTTCCCTGTGCCCCAGAATGTGGTCTATCTTGGAAAATGTACTGTGTGCAGTTGAGAAGAATATAAATTCCTTTGCTTCTGGGTGAAGGACCCTAAAGATATCTGTGAGGCCCATCTGTTCTAATGTGTCATTCAGGGCTATTGTTTCTGCAGAGATTTTCTGTTTTGTGGATCTATCCAATGCTGAGAGTGGAGTGTTAAGATCCCCTACTATTAGGACATTTTTATCAATGAGGTTGCTAATGTTTGTAATTAGTTGTTTTACAAATTTGGGTGCCCCTGAATTCGGTGTGTAGATATTTACAATTGTTAGCTCTTCCTGCTGGATGGTCCCTGAAACTATTATATAATGTCCTTCTTCATCTCTTATTACATCGTTCATTTTAAAGTCTAATTTGTCTGATATAAGTGTGGCTACTCCGGCTTTCTTCTGCCTTCCAGTAGCATGGTAGATAGTCCTCCATCCCCTCACTTTCAATATGAAGGTGTCTTCAGGTTTAAGATGAGTTTCTTGAAGACAGCAAATAGATGGGTCTTGTTTTTTAATCCATTCTGTTATCCTGTGTCTTTTGATTGGCGCATTTAGTCCATTTACATTCAGCATTACTATTGAAAAATAAGGGCTTACAGTCACTGTATTATCTGTAAGTTTCATCTTTGTAAGGCTGTCTCTGGCAGTTCGTGTTCTTTGCAACCTTTCCTTCGTAGAGTGCCCCTCAGGATCCCTTGTAGTGCTGGCTTAGTGATAAATTCTTTCAGTTTTTGTTTGTTGGGAAAAACCTTGATCTCTCCTTCTATTCTGAATGACAGGCTAGCCGGATACAGAATTCTTGGTTGCATGTCCTTCTTGCTCATCACATTGAAGATATCCTGCCATTCCTTTCTGGCTTGCCGAGTTTCTGTAGATAAGTCTGCTACTACCCTTATATGTCTGCCTTTGTATGTTAAGGTCCTTTTGTCCCTAGCTGCTTTCAGGATTCTCTCCCTATCTTTGTATTTTGCCAGCTTCACTATGATGTGCCGTGCAGAAGGTCTATTTAAGTTACGTCTGAGGGGAGTTCTCTGTGCCTCTTGGATTTCCATGCCCGTTTCCTTCCTCATGTTGGGGAAGTTCTCAGCAATGATTTGTTCAAGAACCCCTTAGACCCCTTTCTCTCTCTCTTCTTCCTCTGGAACTACTATGATACGGATATTGTTTCTTTTGAGTGCATCGCTCAGCTCTCGATTTCTCCTTTCCTGTTCCTGGATCAGCTTCTCTCTCTTTTTATCTGCTTCCTCTTTTTCGATGATTTTATCTTCTAATGCACTAACTCTTTCCTCTACCTCTTCAATCCGTGCTGTGGCTGCTTCCAGTCTCCCCTGTATTTCTTCCAATGTCTTTTTTAACTCTTCCTGACCGTTTTTAAGGTCTTGAACTCTGCCGCGCGGGACCCCTTGCATTCATCTAAGCTTTTTTCAAGCCCAGCGATTAGTTTTATGATTATCATTCTATATTCATGTTCTGTTATGTTGCTTATATCTGTTTTCATTAATTCTTGAGCTGTCACTGCTTCTTGTAGATTCTTTTGAGGAGAATTCTTCCATTTCATCGTTTTGGCTGGATGTGTTTTGGATTGTTTCTTGAAGCTGCCCTGGAAAGGAAAACAGAGTTTTGGGTGGGCCATGTCTGTTTTCGCCTTCGTTCCTTGTAAGCTGCAGCACCTTTCCCCCCAATTTTTGGAGTGGGGAGAGACTTTGGTTTCAGTCGTCCCCGTTTAAAAGGCAAGCGAAATACTGGAGCCCCCTACTCCTCCGCCATGTTGCCCCCCATCTACCAGACTGGTCTTTAAAGATTCACTGAAAAGGACACAAGAAGATGCAAAAAAGAAAAAAAAAAAATGATGGTGAGTGTGTGCGATATTTCCACAAAAGAAAAAAAAAGTGAAAAAGTACATTTTCACCAAGTAGAAATGTGTTATCAGGTGGATAATACATAAGTCTTCTTGCTTTTTCTGGTTGAAAACGGCATCTGTTAAGATCACCTGTTTGACCTTTCTTAACTTCCTCCTAAAACAAAAAGTCAAGACCTTTCAACACTCAGAAGGCAGATGGAGAGTTAATCGGTTGTCAAACTCTGCAGGAAATCTACAAGAGGCACCAAACGCGTGGTCTGGCAGGTGGCCCTTGACTGAGGCGCGCAGTGGACGATTGCAGTGTGTAAGCCTCTGGACGAGGCGCAGAACTTTCATCTAGGAGGGAGGAAAGGATCTTGTACTCCGCCTGCAGAAGTAAAAGACTCTTCCTCTGCTGTTCAGGCTTTTCTATTTGAGCAACATGAAGCTGATCCCTCTTTTATTTCATGACCGCCATCCTCAGAGCGGCCTCACTGACGCCTTGCCTCGCTACTACGTTTTCCTGGCCATTTATTCTGCTGTCTCATAAAGCTGCCCCCCGCCACTCACCTCTGCTCTCAATCGCCACTATCCTCCCTCTCATTCTCTGACGCTGACCCTTCCTCTTTCACAGAGAAACAGGGAGAAGGGAACTACCACACGCACCCACCACCGAGCTGACTGATCCACCCATCTGAGTGTGTCCGTTTTCTCTTCTTTCCCTCGCCTTATGATGGATAAGCCCTCCGTCATTGTAAACTGGGTTCCACACTCTCTCAAAGGCCAGCTTGTGCAATTAGCCCTCTTCTCTCCTTCTCGTCCAATTTCTCTCGACCTCTTCATTCTCATCTGCATGAACACACACTGTAGAAATTCCCTCTGTAAACACACACACACACACACACACACACACACACACACACCCTCCCTTGATCTCACACTCCTTCTCCAGCCCGAATCACATTTCCTTGCCCCCATCTCACGAATGAATCTCTGAATATAGCGGTTAACGACTTCTATTCTCTGTGTCTTCTTTTATTCTCTCGAGATTGCATTCCAATTAGCCTTTGGTTCTTACTCCAATGAAACTCGTTTTGGTAACGTCGCCAGCAGTTCCATATTGCTGAAGCCCATGACCAACTCTGTTTCCATGGTCCGAATCTTAATTAGTATGCATATGATGAAAAAGCCTCAGATAGGTTAAAATTTACAAATATGCAAATATAAAAAGGTGGACAGAACTAAAAGGAGAAAGAGACAAATTCACAGACGTACTGGGAGGTTTTTGCACACTTCTCTCAGGAACTGAGAGTTCAAGTAACGACAACAACAAGCAAAAAGTGGCACACTCATAAGCACGTCCCAGTTGAAAGTGCATATCATGGAAAATACATTATTTTCAAGTATAGAAGGAACATTGAATTACATCACATATATGAAGTTTAATAAAGAAAATGATTACTTAAATTTGAAAGAATTGAAACAATTCAAAATATGTGCTCATACCCCAGAAAAAAATTTTTTATTAATAATAAAAAGATATTTTAAAATATCGAATATTTAGACATTAGGAAATACACACTAGAGGTGTCTGAGTGGCTCATTCAGTTGAGTGCTCAACTCTTGATTTCAGCTCAGGTCATGATCTCACAGTTCGTGAGTATGAGGCCCACATGGTTCAATGTGCTGACAATGTGGAGCCTGCGTGGGATTCTGTCTCCCTGTCTCTCTGCTCCTCCTCCACTCCTTCTTTCTCTCTCTCTCTCTCTCTCTCTCTCTCTCAAAATAAATAAGCATTATATCAATTTTTTAAATAAATAAATAAAAATACTCACAAGACAACCCCGGGTTGCAAGAAGCAATTAAATGGAAGTTAGAAAATATTTAACATCGATAATTATGAAAAACATACATATTAAATGTGCAGATGCCACTAACCAGGGCTTAAAGGAAAATGGCTCAAGTACGTATTTATGGTGGAATAAGGCTGAGAAACCAAGGATCTAGGTATCCATCTCAAGAATTTAAGAAAAGAGCAACAAGAGGTGCCTGGGAGGCTCAGCGGGTTGAGTGTTCGACTCTTGACTTAAGCTCAGGTTTTGATCTCACAGTTTATGAGTTTGAGCCCCATGTCAGTCTCTGTGCTGACAGCACAGAACCTTCTTGGGATTCTCTGTCTCCCTCCCTCTGCCCCTCACATGCTTGCGTGTGTGCACCATCTCAAAATAAATAAATGCAAAAATATTTTTTTAAAAAAGAAAAGAACATCACACTCACCTGAAGACTGTAGGTAGGAGGAAACAACAAAAACTGAAGCAGAAACCAGGGAAGAAAAGAGAAATACGTCATGGAGAAAAGCAACAAATCCAAAACATTATATTTTAGAAACACTAATAAATTTCATAAGTCTCTGGCAAGTCTAATTTAGAAGAAGACGAGCAAGAGGAGAGGACAGAAAAGATAAGGGAGAGGCCACAGGGGGAGGGGAGAGAAGAGACGAGGAGAGAGGGAGGGAGGTGGGAGGGGGATAAATGTCTCTGATGGCCAACATTGGAAAGAAAAAGGTGATATATCTACCTATATAAGGATATATGTGGTATAAACCATTTGAGTGTAATATGAACAACTGTATGTCAATACAATTCATAATTTAGATAAAATGTCTAAATGCCCAGAAAAAAATAGCAGCAATACTGATCTAAAACAAATCCATAAAAATATGAATAAGCCTTTATATGTAACAGAAATTAATTCTGAAATTCAAATCTTCCCACAAGAACTGGGGAAACTGAATCCAGCAACGTATAAAAAGAATAAAACATCATAACAAAGTGGGATTTAGTCATAAAATGCAAAGCTGCCTTAACATTTTAAAATCTAATGTTATTGTTCACAGTAAAGTCAATGAAAATGAAAAGCCTTGCAATCATATGAAAAATACAGAAAATGCTCTTAACTCATCAGTGCAGCTCTTAGCACACTAGGAATATAAGATAACTCTCTAATCTCATAAATAATATCTAAGAAATTTTATGGTAGAAATCATACTTGAGAGACTTAGCAGAAAACCATGGGGAAGGGGAAGAAGGGAAAGAAAAAAACAAAAGCCACAGAGAAGGAGGGAGACAAAACATAAGAGACTCTTAAATACTAACAACAAACTGACGGTTGATGGGGGGTATGGGAGAGGGGAGAATGGGTGACAGGCACAGAGGAGGGCACTTGTTGGGATGAACACTGGGTGTTATATGGAAACCAATTTGACAATAAATTATATTTTAAAAAGATTTATATAGATATTATCTACCTAAAAAATCGTACTTAATGGTGAAGTATTTAAAGTTTTCCAATGAGACTGAAAATATTGCATCATCATCACAGATATTTGACATCATACCAAAGATACTTGCAGTGGTATGAGACCAGGAAAGTAAATAAGGTATATGATGGTTGGAAAGAAAGGAATAATTTGAAGATTAAGCAGTTGACTACCTAGAAAATCCAAAGAATACTCTATTAAAATTCATATGTAAATTTAGCAAACCCACTGAATCTATTAGGAATATGTAAAAATCATTTGTATTCCTGTCTAATAGAAAAGAACCAATAAAATATTCCAGTCATTACCCTCTAAGTAGCATCAAAAAAGCCCATCAAATATCACTATCAAACATCTAATGAAAGAGTCCCACTTGGTCTAACATGTAGAAACTGTAAAGACTGTCTCAATTTAACTACAAGAAAAGGATAAACTACAAAGTCTTAAGTCTTTTTTTTTTTTTTTTTTTTTAACCATCAGAAAGCTGAGGTCACAAAGCAACAAAGTAGCATGAATTCCAGTGAGGCACAGGCTTCCCCACAAGAAAGGGGATGGGTGACCGGCTCACCTACGGAAGGCTTGGGAAGATGAGAAGTGGCCATTATATAGAAGGTAAGTATAAAAAAAACAGCTACCCCACTGCTGCTATAGAAAAGTTAGAAGGAAAAAAAAAATCCCATACCTTGGGGTGAAGGAGAGGAAAAATCTTAGGTCTTGGGTCCTATCCAATACCATTAGTGACTTCCTGCTGCTGGGGAAGGGGCAGGACAGTGTCGTGCATAGGAAATGCCACAGACAGAGCTCAGAGCCTAACTGACATGATGAGGGGGGGCAGGAGGTCTTAGGTTGCCTCACCTTCAAAGCCCAGGCAGATGGGATCAGCTTAAGTTTGAGGATAAACCAGGACAACAGAGAACAGCCTGCTGCTTCCACCACCAGCCCAGCGAGCACTGAGGGCCAGAACATGGCCACAGATTCTCTCTGAGATGTAGTCATTCAGTGAGAGAACATTACAAAAACTCAGGGAAACTTCTGGCGCCTCGGCCCCCAGCCGAAGCACGAAACGACTCTAGAGGAATCAGAGGCTTGTGTGATGTTGAAAGTAACCAGAGCAAAACAAAACCCGAACTCAGCACAACGCTTGACTACTTGTCACCCCACACAAACAGCCTGACAGAAGACTAGAAAAGCCCTTTTCTAAGTGTAAATATGACTTACCTTCGTCCTTCCCATTCCACACACGATTTCTTGGATTCTGTAAAAACTGATGACATGCACGAATATATATATAAAAAAAGAAACAAACAATGAAAAAACAGTCAGTCACGATACTTGACCTTCAACAAAAGCAGACTTGGCGCTCACCCAGATGTTGGAACTATCGGAGAAAGTTGAAGACTGTTTTAACCACTTAGTGGAGGAGGTAGGCATTGTGCATGAGCAGTTTGGGAATTTCAGCAAAGGGATAGAAAAGGTAACAGTGAGTGGAGGAAAATAAACAATTCATTTAATGGCTCATCAATCAATTTAACACAGCTGAAGAAATAATCCATGCACTTGAAGATACACTAATAGAAATTCCTCAGTTTAAAACGCACACATGCACGCAAGGTACTGAACAAAGAAAAGACCATCTAAAGGCGGTGGAACAATGATAAATGGTCTAACAGACGTGTAATTGGTGTCCTAGAAGCAGAAAAGAGAGAGAATAAGGCAGTAGGAAGTAGACAATTGGCAGAGAAGGTCATTGGTCTCTGAGAAGGGACACAAATGAAGACTTTGTTGGAGAAGTGCCAGGACCACAGCCCACCGTGGGCAACCTCCCAGAGCTAAAGTTCAAGGAGATGAGGTGGCTACACTTCACGGGGCAAATCCCTGGAGAACAGGGAGCAGCACAGAGAAAGCCTAGAGGAGCTGCAGAAGGGGGCCCTGGAGCCTGACCGATGCGCTGGAGCTAAGCATAGCTAGAAAAAGAAACACCAGACATTTTCAGGCTTTCTTACCTTACTTTCTTACTGCTCCTGCAGCCCCTGAACTTTGTTTCCTAACTTCTTAGCTCAGTGAGACTGCTGTTTTGTGCCTCAGCTCTACTCTGGTAATACCCAGTGCAATCCCCTCAGCGGCGGCCATTTAAGCGTGGATCTCCTCCCCGACTTCCCCTTCTTTCAAGATTAAGAACTCCTGTGGTCTCTGCCTTCCTGTGGTCACTCTCCAGTACCTCCAAATAGTTGCTTCTTGTATTTTGTCTAAAGTTTATCATTTCTGCCAATAAAAAGGGTTAGTTTGACACAAGTTACTCAGCTGCTATGGATTCTCTAAGTCTTTGCACCATGAATTCTTAAAGCACTGACTGAATATGTTTTCAGCCATTAGACTGTCATTGCCAAGTTATTTACTGTCAAGTGATTCAATCAAGTTGATCCCCAATGGCACACCCATTGTTGTCATTCCTTTGTTTTTAGGAGCTCTTAAATAAACAACTGAGGGAAAGTCAGACAGTTTCTAATTTAAGAACCGTTAGCCAACCCCAGAAGCACTGTTGGGGCTCCTAGAGTTTTCCTACTATGTAAATGCTGAATTGAAATTTGACTGCATTTGCTGTTTGCGAGAGCTGAAGTTTTTATGTCTTTGGAAAAACTGTGGGGAGAATCTTCTAACCAGTCAATACATGCAGCAAATGTGCTTCTTCTGCTCTGGAAAGTTCCTATCTGAAATGAAAATTATGTACCCAAACCATTTCCATTCACACAACAATATCGTGGTTAACCTCAGTACCCTTTCATGTATACAAAAATAGTGGATAAAACTTGGTGAGAAATTCATTTATTTACTTTGCATGCATTAGGCACCTGATCTGCACCAGGAACCACAGTAAAACCAAGTATCTAGGTCCTTCTTGATTGAGAATGTAATTTTATATATTTATTTTTTTAATATTTATTTATTTTTGAGACAGGGAGACAGAGCGTGAGCAGGGGAGAAGCAGAGAGAGAGGAAGACACAGAATCCGAAGAAGGCTCCAGGCTCTGAGCTGTCAGCACAGAGCCCAACATGGGGCTCAAACCTAGGGACCATGAGATCATGACCTGAGCCGAAGTCAGATACTCAACTGATCGAGTCACCCACACACCCTGAGAATATCATTTCAGATATCAAGGATTTCAGCATTGTTTACCTGGCAATGCAGCTACGGTGAACCTTTTTATCAAAACACTAAAAAAAGGATCCTTTTATATATACAAAAGTTCTTCATGAGATCTACAAAAATAAACTTGTGGAGAGTTGTGAAAGCATAGATTTTCACTGAGCTAAGAATAACCACGTAATAAGAAAATGGAGGCCAGCCCGGGAATAAAGAAGAGTGAACAGCTTGGATGAGTAATACACCTTTCCAAAATGCCCAGCATCCTTCCGCTGGCTTCATTGTACAGGAATGTGGCTTGGCAACAAAACCGAGGAATCCTGTGAACTCTTGGCATCTCCTCTACCTCGAATGCTGTTGTCAAAGGCAAATAACGTCAAGGTAGAGGGTCAAAAAAGGAAAACGTTGAATGAGGGTAATGTCCTCAGAACATCACCATATGTTCTTACGTCCCGCCAAGAGAAACACTTCCTGTTCATCACGTGTTTACAATTGCTCACTTGGAAGACTGACACTTTGTTCTAAACATAGTTTTAATGGCGTACGAAAAGATAATTAGGATAATTCAGAGAAGATAGCCCACAGAGATAAATGAGATAAGCAAATTATTAATAACGATTTTAAACGTATTGGAAGGTCACTAAATTATTTCGTGTTTTCATGCTAATATAAATATTTCTAGTGGGATTGAAACAGTAAACGATACTAACAAAAACTGTTTAAGTGTGGGTCCCCTCATTCCAAAACAGACAAAACAAACCAAGGAAAATTCTGTTGTTTTGATTAAACCCCTATTACAGAATGTCTTAATAATAAATTTATTTATTAATAAATTTCAAGGACAGGTGCTAGCCTAGTACTTAAGATTCCGGTAGACAAACTGGCCAAACCAATTAAACAATCCCCTTCACCGAGTAAGGACCTCACCAGGCAGGTCTTCACTGAGGCTCACTTGTGTCTGAGAGGTTTGCCAACGACACCAGTATGCAGCCTCAATTGATGAATGCTCAATGAATGAACTGTACAAATGTGTGAAAGTATTTTCATGGCAGATCACATGACAATTATTGGAAAATTTGAAACTATGATTTTTAATAATATTTTCATTCACAAAAAAGAAAAAAGTAGGAAAAAACTCAAAAGCAGATTCCATCATAAGAGATCTCTCTAGCAGAAATACATTTATGCCTCCTTGTAGAGAGTTGCTTCCATATAGTTGCTGAGCACTAGTGTGCCAAGCTTTGTGTCATGTGTTTCAAATAACACTGCGAGCCTGAGTCCATAATTTACTTTCCAATCTTTATATTCATTTGGGCTCAAACTCCAACACAGAGAGCTTATACGGGAACCTGTTATGCCAAAGCACAAAGTGCTAGAGATAAGAACGGAAAAACCTGGAGATTGACATGAGCGTTAGCATTTATTTTTAAAATACATTGCATCATTTTAGGATGAATTTGTACTTAATTCTTTGATCAATTAGGCAAATGTTTCTCAACATATTTGATCTGCAAATAATAACCGGCCATTTGACAAGGTTGGCAGTAGGATGAGAGCAGAGAAGAGAGAAGTTAACTTTTATAGAAGAGGGCCTCAGCAAAGTTTTCCCAAAGAGGATAAAAACTGAATTGAGCCTGAAAATGCAAGCCAAATGCAGCAAGTGAGGAGACGGGGAGATAGCAGTGTGATCACAGCTTGAACGAGAAGCACGTAGGAAGTGGAAGGTCAGAAACTTGCTAGCTGGGCTGCATAGGGGTACAGGTGTCAACTTGCCTATAGCTACAGGTAAATCACAAGAAGCAAAAAGTTCCACCCAGAGCTACCTAGTGCCAGGGAGCATATAGGAAAAAAATTTACAATCTTGACTAACAGAAAAAGATGTGAATATAACACATTGTGCCTTCTTGTGTGTTGGTAGAATAAAAAGATCAGCAAATATACGGATAAATACCAAAATGCTGAACCCATCCAATTGGGTAGTCAGAATAATGCCCCCCCGCCAAGAAAAGATATTCACATCCAAATTTCTCCTACTTCTAAATATATTATCTTGGCAAAAGAGACTTTACAGTTGTGATTAAATCAAGCCATTTGGGATGAGGGGGTGAGCCTAAATTGTCCAGATGGGTCCAATGCAATCACAAGGATCCTTATAAATGAAAGAGGGAGCGGAGAGAGTGGGTCTCAGAGTGGAGCAACTTGAGAATGCCATGACCTGCTATCGCTTCCCATGAAAGTGGAGGAAGGGGTCAGGACCCAAGCGACTCAGGAGGCCTAAGAAGCTGGAGAAGCCAAGGGAACAGAATCTGCCCTGGAACCTTCCTAAGGAACACAGCCGTACCAATATTTTTATTTCAGCTCAGTGTGTCTAACCTAACCTTCGGAGCTGTAAAATAACAAATCTGTGTCCTTGTAAGCCACTGAGTTTGCGGTGATTTGTTGTGGCAGCAATGGAAAATGAATACACTCTACTACAGAGCAAGCTGGAAAAAAAGAAATTACAGTATCAAGAAAAAGACAGCCAGAATAATTGATAGACTCACTCAATTTTGATTTTTCAGGAGCGTTTTAAAAAATCACGTAATCAGACTTGAGACGAGTTTTTATTCTTTACATTTCCCTGGGAGTAAACAATCACGTGATCTAAATCTCTGCAAGACAAAATTACTGAAGAGAGTCTTGATTTCAATAGCCTCCACGAATTTTCCTCCCCTAGATTTCGACTCAGGAGTGTGGAGTACACCAAGCTGCTCTCCACCACCCCCTGGTGGAGGCTGGCTCAATGGCATCTCTATTTCTGGCCCTGAGGCTAAAACCAGGGATTCTCAACTTGGCTCAAACAGCGGAAAGTTTTTAAACCTTTGTTGTACCTGAAAAACTTTTATAAGTATGGATGTCCAGATTGTTATCAGCATTCTTGGGGCGGAACGCAAGCATCAGTTTAAACCTCTTTAGGTGATTTCAAGACGTAGCCAAGTTTGAGAATCATTGGGCCAAACGACCCATCCACACTTGTGGAGAAGTATAGGAATCTAGCTACACTCCAGCCTACTGTATAGAAGAGTCTCAATGGTCCAAAGTCTTTTTTCCTCTCCCTGGCACAACGCATCTTAAATTTCTCCAACATTTGGTAGCAGAAACCTGAACTATAAATGCCGTGTGATGTCCCGGGTTGGATTGGATCCTGGCACACATAAAAAGTCATTAGTGGAAAAACTGGTGAAATTCAAATAAAGTCTGGAATTTATCTGATATTAATGCATCAATAATAGTGAGGTACCATTGTTATATAAGACTAGAGGGAACCGAGGGAAGGATGTACAGGCATCTTTGTGCTATCTATACAATCTTTCTGTACATCTAAAATTATTCCAAAGTAAAAAGGGCCATCGAAAACAAACCCTGAATGAATAGCCCCGCAGATGCAGCCACAGCCCATTTCAGAGCTTCTCCACTGGCATAGACCAAAAGCCCTGAATGTGTCTGGACGCGCCTGCCACTAATTGCCTTTCCACCTCATAAAAGGATTCTAATTTCTTAAGAAATTAAGATCTCTAGATGCTGAGTGAACTAACAATTTAAATTTAAATTTGCTTATTTTAACAGGAGCCTTTCATATTAATTTAGCAAAGTCACATGATGCTGCTTAAATCAAACCATCTGCTCAGACACTTTCACAACAAACCGTGTATGCTCACTGCACTTGGGATTGTAGAATAGCTTTTGCTTTGGGCCAATCGTTCAAGAGCACAGCAAGCTCAGGTCTAGTTCATCTTCACCTTTGCCACCATTCTGTCAACAGCTAAACTGTCCTAGGTGGGGCCTTCTCTGCTCATGCCCAAAGAAGGCTTCTCCCTGGTTTTCTGGCTATACTTGGTGTCACATTAAAAAACAACAACCAACGAACAAAAAAAAAAAAAAAAAGCAGAAACAGATACATAAATACAGAAAACAAACTGGTGTTGACAGAGGAGAGAGTGATGGGGGCGTAGGTGAAATAGACGAATGGGGATGAAGAGGTACAAACACCCAGTTAGAAAATAAATGAGTTGTGGAGATGAAAAATACAACACAGGGAATATAGCCAATAGTGTAACATCGTATGGTGACAGAGAGTGACCACACTTATGCTGAGCATTGCATTTATAGAATTATTGAATCAATATGTTGTACACCTGAAATTAAGACAATGTTGTATGTCAACTATACGGCAATAATAAAAATAAATAGAAAAAAAGATAAAAGAAAAGAAATATGGGAAGATTTCATTCTTTTTCTTTGCTGAGTAGAACTCCATTGTGTATGTGTATAAATAAATAAATAAATAAATATATATATATACACATATATATATATATATATATATATATATATACATCTTCTTTATCTATTCATCAGTTGATGGACATTTGGACTTTTTCCATAATCTGGCTATTGTTGATAGCCAGAAGACATGGGGGAAGGGAAAGGAAGGAAAAAAATAGTTACGAACAGAGGGGGAGACTCTTAAATATAGAGAACAAACTGAGAGTTGATGGGGGGGAATGGGTGACGGACCTTGAGAAGGGCATTTGTTGGGATGAGCACTGGGTATGCAGGTGAAGAATCACAGGAATCTACTCCCAAAGCCAAGAGCACACTGTATACATTGTATATTAGCCAACTTGACAATAAATTATATTTTAAAAAGCTTATAATAAGTATTATATAACAAACCAATCAAACAAGAAAAGATTTACAAAAGGATAGAAACAAAATGATGATTTGGAAATTCTTGAGATTGTTTTAGTTTCCTTATTTTGATTTGAAGAGTTGAGCTCACTTGTTCAAATAAAGTATGCATTAGTTGGACAGGAGGAAAAAAGACAGGGAAGGAAAGCACTCTTATCCAGAAGCCTTAAAAGTATAATGACCCATTGATAAGACGGCGACAGACTTCCCCAAGCACATCACAGCACGCAGGGGTTTCCGTAAACTCCTCTTGGACATCCCTGTCCCCAGAGTGTCTTGTGAATGCATCTGTCAGTGCTCTCTCTGTCCGCATGAGTTGCACACTCTCATGTGCTGTTTCCATCCACTTTCTCTGGGAAAGGTGGTCTCAAACCATGCCAGACTTGCCAGACTCCCCCCTATTGTGGAAAGTAGTCCCCAAGCTCACTCATGATTTCCTCAGAAATATCAGCCCTCTTAGAATTCTGGCCGCTCATTACATTTCCATTGGCATTGGTTGGAACGGGGATAACCTCATGAGGGTAAATGTAGCACAAAGGAAGGTGTTAATAGAAACTTTGCTCTGTGACATGGTCTGCAGAAAACACTTGATACCCTAAAGGTTACTTTCAACCAAAACAACGCCAAACCAAATGTTATTAGACTTAGCAAATAAAATAGAAGACAACCAGTTAAATTGCAATTTCAGAGCAAAAAAAAAAAATTCTTTTTTTTTTTTAAAGAATCAGGCAATACTCCAATATCCCTGAAGAACATAGATGCAAGAAAACAATCCCAACAATACACTAAGTAAAAATCATTCACCACAGTCAAGTGGGATTTAATCTTGAGTTGCAAGACTGGTTCAATATTTACAAATCATTCGATGTGATGCATCACATCAGTAAGAGAAAAGATAAGAACCATATGACCATTTTGATAGACATAGAAAAAGCATTTGAGAAAGTACAATATCCACTCATGATAAAAAGCCTCAATAAAGTAGGTTTGGAGGAAGCATACCTCAACATAATAAAGGCTATATATGAAAAACCCACAATGGACATCATTCTTAATGAGGAAAAACTGAGAGTGTTTCCTCTAAGTTCAAGAACAAAACAAGGATGTCCATTCTTACTACTTTTATTCAACACAGTACTGGAAGCCTTAGCCACAGTAATCAGACAATAAAAGAAATAAAAGCCATCCAAATTGGTAAAGAAGAAGGAAGCCATTCGCTATTTGTATATAACAAGATACTATATATAGAAAGCCTGAAAGACCACCAAAACACTGCTAGACTCATAGACGAATTCAGTACAGTTGTAGGATACAAAACCAAGGTAAAGATGGGGCTTATGTGTGGCTCAGTCAGCTAAAGGTCTGGCTCTTGATTTCAGCTCAGGTCATGATCTCGCAGTTTATGAGTTCAAGCCCCACGTTGGGCTCCATGCTGACATTGTGGGCTCTGCTTGGGATTCTCTCTCTCTCTCTTTCTCTCTCTCTCCCTTTGCCCCTCCCCTGCTTACTCTCTCTCCTCTCTCAAAATAAATAAATACACTTAAAAAAACCAATTACAGAAATCTCTTGCATTTCTAGACACCAATTATGAACCAGCAGAAAGAGAAAATATGAAAACAGTCACATTTAAAATTACACCAAAAATTGGGGCCCCTGGGTGGCTCAGTCGGTTGGGCATCTGACTTTGGCTCAGGTTATGGTCTCACAGCTTGGGTTCGAACCCTGTGTCGGGCTCCGTGCTGACAGCTCAGAGCCTGGAGCCTGCTTCGGATTCTGTGTCTCCTCTCTCTCTGCCCTCCCCGCCTCATGTTCACTCTCTCTCACTCTCTCTCTCTCAAAAATAAATAGACATTAAAAAAAATAACAAATAAATAAATAAATAAATAAATAAATAAATAAATAAATAAAATTACACCAAAAATAATAAGATACCTAGGGTTAAACCTAACCAAATATGTGAAAGACCTGTACTTTGGAAACTATAAAACATTGGTGAGAGGAATTAAAAATGATACAAAAAGATGAAAAGACATTTGATACTCATGGATTGGAAGAATAAATATTTTTTAAATGTCTATACTACTCAAAGCAATCTATGCATTTAATGCAACTTATCAAAAGAGCAATAGCATTTTTCACAGAACTAGAATAATCCTAAAATTTATATGGAACCACGAAAGACCCCAAATGTAATCTTGACAAAGAAAAGCAAAGCTAGAGCCTTCATAATTTCAAAATTCGAGCTGTAGTAATCAAAACGGTTTGGCACTGGCACAAAAAATAGACACATAGATCAATAGAATAGGAAACCCAGAAATAAGTCAACAACCATATGATCAATTTCTCTTCAACAACGCAGGAAAGAATATCCATGGGAAGAAGTCCCTGCCACAAATGGTGTTGGCAAACTAGACCGTCACATGCAAAGGAAAAAAACTAGACCACTTTCTTATACCACACACAAAAATAAATTCCAAATGTATTGAAGACCTAAATGTGAGGCCTGAAAACATATAAAAATCTTGAAGAAAATAGAGGTTGTAACTTCCTTGACATTGACCATAGCGATTTTTTTCTAGATAGGTCTCCTAAGGAAAAGGATACAAAATTAAAAATAAACTATTGAGACTATATGAAAATGGAAAGCTTCTGCACAGCAAAGAAAACAATCAAAAAAACTAAAAGGCAACCTACAAAATGAGAGGAGATATTTGCAAATGGTATATTCGATAAAGGGTTAGTATCCAAAGTATATAAAGAACTTATACAACTAAACACCCTCAAAACAAATAATCTAATTTAAACATGTGCAGAAGACATGAACAGACATTTCTCTGAAGAAGCCATATAGAGGCCAACTGACACATGAAAAGATGTTTATCATCACTTACCATCAGGGAAATGCAAATCAAAACCACAATGAGATAGCACCTCACACCTGTCAGAATGGTAAGAATCAACAACACAAGAAAAAACAAGAAAAGGAAGACCTCATGCACTGTTGTTGGGAATGCAAACTGGTGCAGCCATTGTGGAAAACAGTATGGGATTTCCTCAAAAAGTTAAAAATAGAATTACCCTATGATCTAGTAATCATACTACTGGGCATTTACCCAAAGAATACAAGAACACTAATTCAAAGGGATATATGCACCCCTATGTTTATAGCAGCATTATTTTTTTTTAATTTTTTTTAATGTTTATTTATTTTTGAGAGACATAGAGGCACAGTGTGAACAGGGGAAGGGCAGAGAGAGAGAGGGAGACACAGAATCGGAAACAGGCTCCAGACTCTGAGCCGTCAGCACAGAGCCCGTCGCGGGGCTCGAACTCACAGACCGCGAGATCATGACCCGAGCTGAAGTCGGCCGCCCAACCGACTGAGCCACCCAGGCGCCCCGCAGCATTATTTACAATAGCCAAATTATAGAAGCAACCCAAGTGTTCATCCATTAATGAATGGATAAAGAATATGTGAGAATTCATATTCATAATATGTGAATATTACTCAGCTATAAGAAAAGAATGAAATCTTACCATTCACAACAAATGTAGGCAAATCTAGAAAGTGTAATGCTAAGTGAAATAAGTCAAAGAAAGACAAGTAACATACGATTTCACTAATACAGGGAATTTAAGAAACAAAACAAATTAGCAAAGGGAAAAAAATAGAGACAAATCAAGAAACAGACTCTTAATTACAGAGAAAAAACCCGATGGTTACTAGAAAGGGAGGGGAGGGGGGGAATGCATTAAGTAGGTGAGGGGGATTAAGGAGTGCACCATTGTGATGAGTGCTAAGTTTTGTAATGATTGTTAAATCACTATGTATTGTACACTGGAAACTAATAAAACCCTGTGTGTTGAAAAAAAAAAAAAAACAGAATCAGGCCATACTGATACCAAAAAAAAAATTACAGTAAAAGCCTGGATGGCAAAGTAACTTGTTCTGGAGTTTTCTGCAAGACGAGCAAACATTTCTAATACATTTTAAGTTGATAAATGAGCAATGTCTTGCAATACGAGTAGTCGATGAGGCCGAATGTCGCAAGATCACAGCTGAGCCAAAGGTTCTTGAAATTCGCTTTGATATACGAGTGCTTTGGATTACAAGCATGTTTCCAAAATGAATTATGCTCACAAACCAAGGTCTTACTGAACTTGTTATTTACCTGAAATTCCAGTTTAACTGGTCATCTTGTATTTTATCTGGCAATTAGAAGAGTAACTCACGTGATCCAAAAAATGCCTTTCTGTGCAGGCCAGTACTGGCACACGTCTCTGTGGTCTGTGATGGTGCAGAGAGACATCCTTCTTGAGAGGTCAAGAATATATAAGTGACTTTCACATCGGATGATGAGATCTATGACCGTGAGCAATGCGTTTCTTTTCTCATACTTTCCACTTGCCTTTCTATAAGTGTAATTTATTTTGGATGTTTATGAAAGAACTATAGATAGCAATTTTGAAGAATAATAAAATTATATTTTGCTTTTTCCTGCAGCCAGGGGAGGCTTTCCAGGAGAGAGAGAAGTATAGCACCTATCAACAGGTGATATCAAAATAGCACGGTTCGACTTTTGCTTTAAAAATAGGGCAGTATTATCTCAAGCCCTCCTGGGTGAAACACACATGCCGTAGCGAACTGTTTCTCTGGCATCTCAGAACTAAATTATTCCTAAAAAGTGACTTGTCTAAAGTATGCTGTGAGAAAAAAAAATGCCATTTTTATGATTGTTATGAAAAATGACCATTGAAAACTAGGTCATCATATCTGGCTCCAGCTGGTTTCCATATTTTGAGCTCAAAGATTCACAATTTGAATTTCCTGGGTTTTTTCATACAAGAGTCCGAAATTAGTATTTTTAAGTGACTTGTTTTGAAATCGGAAGTTTAAATATATGCTGTCATTTGACTTTAAATAATTTTCCTTGAAATTTTTCTATGTGATTATGCAGAAATGGACTCTTTTTTTCGATACATTTAAGAAGCTTTACAGCGTTCATAACAATAAACAGAGTCTTTACATTTCATTTGAAATGTGCATAAATAGAGACTAAGAAAAGATAAATATGAAATTAAGCTCCTAGGTAATCTTCACGGTACCCACCAGATTACATTTTTCCAGTTTTCTGATCTTCTAGAACATTGTGTCTAGGTGTATGAGTCTCCTGTATAATGAATTTTTATTCCACAAATTATTTCTTTGAACTCTGTTAAAATATTTCAAAATGCAATTATGTTTTTCACTAGCAACCATTTTCTTTTTTTTTTTAACAGAGTTAGTGTCCAACCCAAATTGTAAAATGTTTAAATTCAGTAGGATGAATTATTAATCTGCCTTCTCAACTTTGACCTTCATCATCCATATTCATATTTATTCTCATGAATAATATCTACGCGAAATCCCCAAATATTTCTAGCTTCTTATTTTCAAGTGAATCACCAGGCAATCCTCCTCCCAACAGACCAAATGTGGGCAATCAAGTTTGAAGAATAAATGCTAGCGAGATGACAACATGGATAAACAATACTGAATAATAATCGTAGTAACAGAATTCCCTTAGATATGTAGCAATTTGCAGGTGATTTGAAGCTTTTCCGTCCATGACTTCATTACGTACTCATAAGAACCCTACCAAACAAATAGTCAGTAATCATCATTTCATTTAATACGTGAAGACACAGGCTCAGGGTGGTTAATGGCTTGTGCCTGAGGTTATAACATTAGCAAGAAATGGGCAGAGTGAGGACTGGCACCATTAAGTTTTGAATAGCAGCCATGTGCTTTCTGTATTTGCAGGATTCGGCATTTGCAGGATTAAAAATTCTCAAGCTATAAGGAAAAGCATAAAATAATTTTGAGGCTGGGAGAAACCTGCTGCGATCTATCTGGATAAAAAGCATGATAAGAAAATTCTCTGTTATGTAACCCTTAACAAATGGAGCCATTTGTTTCCAGTGGGGCCTCAGGGTGAACGAACCTAAGTCTAAGTATTTCCACTTTAAATAACAACAGGCACTGACAACAATGGTCAGAGCCGCAGCACAGAGACGCATTTACAAGGGCACGGTATGTGCAGTATGGGACGGGTGCTTCCAACAAGGACTCGTTCATATTCCCCTGTCCCGAACAACTCTCGCTTTCCTCAGAATCTCTTAGCACGCAGCATTCTGCTAAAGCACCCAAAGGCTCCACTTCTGGACTCACCGCAGCTCTGAATCACATGTTACCCTTTTGAAACAATACACATTTCGTGAGTCACCTAAATCAGATTCCAGAAAGTTGAGGCAAGACTTTTATATTTTTAAAAAGGTTGTCCGTTGACTCTGATGCATGGTTAGTTAGGTTTCTTTAAGACTATGCTTTGAGTTTATAAACCACTAGTTATTTTCAAGCCATGTTTATTGAGCACCTACTATATGTGAAGTATGAAAAAGAAGATCTAAATAAGATACAGAGAAACTTTCTTCAAAGAGCTCCTTGTCAGTTTGGAATCAGAGGTGTCTAAGTTAACACACGTATATTATAACTGCAACAGTAATACAGCTACCATAAAACAGGTAGCAATAGATATTATATAGGAGTGCTATAGTGGCCACCTGTGGAATGACTACGGGCAGGGTCTATGCTTACCCTTCTCCATATTCCACATCACGCTTGATGCGATGTTGGATAAATGTTCAATAAATCTTGTGAGTTGTTATGATCAATGGCCTTATATTCTTTTGAAATCTGATTTTTAATTTTTTGAGGTTGATTTCTGGAGATATACATATATTAAAAAAAAAAGAAACAATGAAAGAAGTAAAGCTCTTTCTTAATCCCTCCCTAATCCTGATTCCTGATCTTAAAGGCAGACACTCCACTGTTAGAAGTCTCCTTTTTACCTCCAGGGGTCCAACTAACCTGTTACCTCTCTGTCTCCTGAGTTTTTGATTTAGACATTACCTATTTGTTCTAACCATGATTCCTCTCTTGAATCACTCACATATTCCCCTCCCATCATTAATATGATACATTATTTGTTACATCAATGTTCAGTGTTGCTATTATTACACCATGAAGGCATTATTAAAAACCAAGCCACTAATTATAAATTAACATGTGTTAAAAATTTGGTGGCAACAGTTTCCTTTTAAATTACTTAGCTTTATATATACATATGTATTTTGTATATGTGTCTTTACATATATATACATATACACATATATATATACATATACTTCTTGTACTTATATATGTGTGTATTTGAGTATATGGATAGATAGATAGATAATCTTGCACTCTTAACTCTGTCACAATATAGTATCTCGAGCCCAAAATCTTTTTAAAATTTTCTTTTTAACATTTATTTATGTTTGAGAGACAAAGACAGAGTGCAAGTGGTGGAGGAAAAGAGAGAGAAGAAGACACAGAATCTGAAGCAGGATCCAGGGTCTGAGCTGTCAGCATTGAGCCCAACGTGGGGCTTGAACCCACAAACGTTGAGATTATCACCTGAGCTGAAGTTGGACACTCCCCCGACTGAGCCACCCAGGCACCCCTCAAAATCTCTTTTATTGTAGTTAAATCCTATAATCGACTGTAGCTATACATTCATTCTCTTTTTGGAGACAACTGTCCAGGGCCCCATGATGGTCTCTTTGCTCTCAGGCCTGCCACCTGTCATCCTGCCTGTGTTAGACTTTTGTATCTTTCTCTGTCTTAATTTATCCCTCTGGATGAGCACCTGTCTAGTAGCTTCCGAGAAAGGTAGATACATTTGAATATCTCCACTCTTCCTTCACATTTGAATTGATCATTTACATCAGTATGAAAGACTAAGGTAGAAATAATTTCTTCCATTTTGAAGACACTGCTTCTTCATCTTTTTGCCGATGCAGTGGCTGTCTAGAAGTCTGATGCCATCAGGTGTCCAACCTTGTGAAACTTACCAGTTCTTTTTTTTTTTTCCATCCTCTCTTTGAAATTTGAATCTCGTTGGTACCAGGCGTTGTTGGGCATTCATTGTACTCAGCATTTAGCAGAAAATGAATCATTTAGGGTGCTTAAATAAAATGACTAATTTTCAGATTCCTCCACCCACTCCCCTTCCTGAAAGATTCTAACTTCTTTGTCTGAGCGAGCCCTGGGCACCATTTTTAAAGTTTCTCGCATAATTCCATTGTACAGCGAGGACGGGGAAGCGCAGCTCTGGATCAGTGGTTTTCAAACTTTCACGTGCAGGCAAATTGCCCGGGATCCCACTGACATGCAGGTTTTGCCTCAGAAGATCTGGGCAGGGAGCGGAATGGACACTTGTACCCAATGTCCCGCTGGCACCGTTGCAGATCCCTGACTTGGGACACTCTATTCCCCGAGAGCTTGTGAGGAAAGAAGGATCCTGGCTCCCAAATCGCATGAATAGTATCTGTTCTTTCTTCTGATCACTTGATGGTTTTTATGCACCTCGATTTTTGAGAACTTCTGTTTTAGGGAAAATACCTTGGAGATAAAAGAAAAATGATTCAGAATAGACTGATTTCTAACATGCCAATACAGTTTAATTAAGCAAAAAAAAAAGTAAACATTATTGGTTCTGACTTTTTAAAAGAATCCTTGGGGTGCCCGGGTGGCTCTCTCAGTTAAGCATCTCAAGGCTCATGAGTTTGAGCCCCGCCCCCCACCTCATCAGTCACTGTGCTGACAGCTCAGAGCCTAGAGCCTGCTTCAGATTCTGTGTCCCCCTCTCTTTCTGTCCCTCTCCTACTCTCTCTCTCTCTCTCTCTCTCTCTCTCAAAAATAAATAAACATTGAAAATATTTTAAATAAATAAATTTAAAAATCCTGTAGTGCCTGTGGAGGCAGAGGGGGAATGGGAAATCTCTGTACCTTCTGCTCCTTTTTTCTGTAAATCTAAAACAGCTTTGAAAAATAAAGTCTATCCAAAAAAAATCCAATTAAGAACATGGATGGGGTTACAAGCAACACTACTTACAATTTATGGATCATGTTTTTTTTTTTTTCTGAGAGACTCATAAAGACTATAGGTATGTTTTCCAGAAAACGAAAACATGCAAACAAGTGTTACAGATCAAATTTTGCATAAAATCAGGGATTCGTGAATTCCTGGGTGATTACGGAAACCCCAGCTTAAGAATTCCTGGACGATAAGCTCTTATGCATTTATTTCATTCAACAAACGTTGCTTGCAGAACTAGGATGCAGAGGGAGCACTGTTTAAGGCTATCTGTGCACAAGTAAATAACTCTGTCCTCATGAAACCTGCACTCTCATGGCAAGTGACAGAATCTTCCCGGGCATGCTCATTATGAAATTATTTGTCTCTGAAAAGCCATATTGAAAAAGGCAGAAATCATATCTATAGTAACAAGAGACAGAGCTACAGTAAAGTGTTAGTTAATGAGACCCAAATTTCATCCACAGAAATATGTATCTCAGAAGGAAACATTCTCAAAATAACTCATTTATAGAAACTCTCACCCATCACAAATAGAGCATCAAAATTCAATCAATAGCATTTCAGACCGTTTCTGAGACATCTATTGAAACTGTGACTTAAAAAGAGATCACATCGTTGGGAGAATGTGTTAGGAACAGCTAAAAAACTCAGCTGCGGGAGTGTATTTCATCGGAAACTAGTAGATCCTTTATGAGACCTAGATAATCCTTATCAAACATCTGTGTGACTACTAAGACCCAAAATTAAATTAGATGACATCCATAAGCCTAAACTTATGATTTAATCTAGTTCCTAATGCTTCAAAATTATAATTATTTTCTAATTTTGAACAAAATTTTGATGAAGGTTCTTTTGTCTCCATCTTAGCAGATATTTGAAGGAGGAAAAGGCCTGATATTTCATCACCTGTGGCTCTTTATTAGTAGAAATACTTTCTCTATCCAACAGCTAATTTTACAAATACCACTTGTTGGCATTGGGCAGGCGAATGACCAAAAAAGCAAGGGGAAGAAAGAAAGAAGGAAAATGGGAAAAAGGGAGAATTAAATGAATAAAAGGAGGAAGAAATAATGAGAGAAAAAAGGAAATGAGAGGGTAAGAGTTAAAAGAAAGAAATGTGAAGAGTGAACAGGTGTAGGGAGACCCCACAGATATCCCCAAGAGTTATTCAGCGACTTTACTCATTATATATCTTATTAAATCCATGAAAATATTAAGTCCTGAAATACAGTTGGACTCCACCAGAATCATCATTATACATACAACGCTACAGGATGACAACAAGATATATCGTGATGAAACTGATGACAATGGAATAAAAGGAATGAGATCAACTGAACGCAATGTGACTCACATTTAACTGATAACCGTAAGTAGGCGCCCAAGGAGCTAGATAAATACTTCTATTCTAATTTTATTGATGTAGGAGAAAGACTGGAATACAAAGGGTAACAACAAAATTTTATCCCTTTTGCTTTACTCTGTCTGAATAAAGATGGTTCTAGAAAAAGGATGATTTTCAGCTTGGAGACTTAAAAGAAGGAGCCCCAAAATACATTGGTAGCAGCATATTCCAAAGGCAAAGGATAATCTGCAAGAAGACCCCACTACCATGTCTGTTAGGTAGACATATCACCATGGTGAAAATGACGTAGGAGGTATCACAGCTGGATGGTAGAGTTAATTGTTTAACATGCCACATTCACCTGGCCACCTTCTAAATGCCAAATAACATCTCATACAAGTTAATCTCTAGAGAGATTATATTGACCAGTAGACTATAGTGTTTGGTCCCATTGGTTGTTGTAGGTCAATGTACAAATTGACTTTGTGGTTTCAATCTACTGTGACATTGATTGGAGAACCAAAATTATTCTGGATACCTAACAAAATCAAGTTTCTTAAAACAACAAATATGAAGACTTGCCCCATGTACATGGTGATCACATCAATATTCCTACATCTACGCAGATCATTCCATTGTTTTAACCATGTCCAAGTTCCATCCTTCTTTCTTTGAAGTTCACCCAAAGCTTCGCTTAAAAACTTCAGAAAAAGGCTAACACATCTCTAAGTTATGAAACTACAAATAAAATTGAATTTGCTTATATAAGGTACAGTTTTGAATGAAAGAGTTTCTGATGTGTCCTTATGCGGTTATAACCAACTCAGAAAAACAAGCTATGGGAAATAACTTTTCCTTTCTCCTTAACCTCTTTTAGTTTATGTGGCTTTGGAGAGATCATAAAATTACAATCTCTGTTTATAAAATGTTCCATCTGTTCCTGCCACTCATTTCCCCACTTGAAGACTTAATTTTCTTGCTTCTCAATTACTCTCAGTATCCAACTGTGATGATGACAAAGGGAGTGGTAGCAGAGAGGACGTAGAGCTAAAAAATAGTGATTGGGTTTTCATCAAAATGGAGAGAGAAAGGCAGAAAGTCTTGATAATATCAATGGAGTTGTATAATTATCTCACGTTTCATTTGCATATATTGACTTCCAGATGAATTTGCTCCTGTGTTCATTTCTATCCTGCGTATGGAGATCTACACACATCTACCATGATAAATACAAGGGAAGGGTACCTAATTTGTTTTCTAAGATAGCTACATAAATGTGTGAAGATTGAAGATGAATTATTTGATACCTCTGGTATAGTGACAAGTGTCTGATAGATGCTCAAGAGCTAATAATAGTAGTAATATTAATAATAATAAGAACAATGAACACCAACCAGTATCATTTCATTTAGTGATTTCATTTAATTTTAAAATTTTTTAATGTTTATTTCTGAGAGAGAGAGACACAGAATGTGAGCAGGCAAGGGGTAGAGAGAGAGGGAGACACATCTGAAACATGGTCTAGACTCTGAGCTGTTGGCACAGAGCTCAATGCGGGACTTGAACTCTTGAGCCATGAGATCATGACCTGAGCTGGAGTCAGATGCTTAACTGACTGAGCCACCCGTGTGCCCCAACAGTAACTTTATTTTAAAGGTGAGTTAACTCAGACGCAGAAGAGTAAGTAATCCTCCCCATGTGAGATCAAGCAATCTCACTACACATTTTGTGGTGTTAACATACTTCATAATTATTCTTGTCATTGTTACTTTTATTCTTATTATAATTAGCAATATTATTTACAGTTTCTTGATCTTCAACCCAACATTCTATGAGATAAAATTGAAATTTGTTGGATCTGTTCTGACTGTGCTTAGAGAGTTGATTATTTCAGTGTGGTTCCAGAAACCGGATTTATAACTCATAGTGGCCTCACACGAAACAAGGTCATGAAGTGGATTTTTTTAATCCAGAGGGATAATGAATTAATGTGCAAAATAACTGATTGATGTACTTTTCCCCAAGCAGTAATTCCCACCAAATAGGAAGACTAAACATTTGAAGGCAATACAATTCCAATAACATTGCTAAAGAATTCTTCCTTTGGAAAAGAAGAAAAGTAAATGAGACTGATTTGGGAGGATAAACATGTAGGCATGTCCAGGAATATTCTGAGAGGAAGATAAGGAAGAAGACATACCCTTTCAGGTATCAAAATACATATTTTGTAGGTTGATACTTATTTTGAGAAAGAGAGAAAGCACGAGTCGGAGGGTGGGGGCGCAGAGAGAGTGGGAGAGAGAGAGAACCCCAAGCAATCAGAAGAGAGCTCAATGAGGGGCTCAAATTCATGAATCATGAAATCAAGACCTGAACGGAAGTCAGACACTTAACCAAATGAGCCACTGAGGGCCCCCAAAATATATTTAAAAGACATATAAAACAAGATTGCAGAGATAAATAAAATTATATAGAAATCTTAAAATCGATTTAAAATAATGTGGACATTTAGGGCAGCTGGTTGACTCAGTTAAGCATCTGACTCTTGGTTTCAGCTCAGGGAATGATCTCCTGGTTCATGAGATCAAGCCCTGCATCGGGCTCTGCGCTGACAGTGTGGATTCTTCATAGGCTCTCTCTCTGTTTCTGCCCCTCCCCACCCAAGCTCTCTCTCAAAAATAAATAATAAATAAACTTTAAAAATTTATAAGGAAATTTAATGTATATTAATATATGTTAATATAAGAAAACATTGATATTAAAAATAAATGTGAAAGAATAACTTATTATGTGGCTCTGAAGTAACGGACTAGTAATTTCTATAAAGTGGAAAAAGGAATTATGGATTCCTATATCAATTTATGAAAATAATTCTAGGTGTATCAAATACTTGAATATAAAATATTAAATAATACTACCCATAAAATATAGATGAATATCATAACTTTAGTGATAGAGATACCCTTTTGGGGAATGATAGCAAAACCATAGGGAAGAAGAATTAAAAATGAAGACCACATACATTTTTAAATGATTATACATCAAACAATGCCACGACTGGACTGAAAAATAAACTAGGAAAATGATGTTAATGCGTATAAAACTTAGAAGGTTAATATCTTTAATTTTAAAGTAACTCTTAACAATTAAAAGAGTAAAAAATTACTAATAGAAAAATAGGCAAAGGATGTCAACAGAATAAAAAAATAGAAAACACAGTCATTATGCCTATAAAAAGCTCTTTCATCTGACTAGAAATCCAAGCCATAAGAAAAAGGTATATCACTCTGTACCTACCATAATTCATGCAATGTGCAATTATTTAGGCATTAAAGATAATTTTGTGCTTCTTGCTCACCCATGGTGGAGAATATTGTGGCTGAGAGATGCTTTTGCCAAGAACCATTGGAAAACAAAAGCAAACACAAATGACATCTATTTGAAGCCCCTGGAGAACCGATGAAGCCACCAACATCCAGGAGAAAAAAGATCAGAAGGAACTGATATTCTATAAGTGCTTTTCCCATCAATGTTTTGAAGGTCCTTGGTGTATGGAAAGAAACTGAGAAATACAATACGATAGGAGGCCATGACATTAGGGTAGAAAAGAGGGAGAAGCTTATGAAAATCCCAACGGGATCAAGAGGATAAAAAGTGGCATTTGGGGTTCCCTATGCGGTCAGATTGAGGAATCAAATCCTAAAAAGAGGGAGACACAGAGAAGGGAGTACAACACTACGCTTTTCAGCATTATGGCATTTTCTATATTCTTAAGTTGAGTAGGAGGAGAAATTGGGAATGTAAGCAACACACTGCTAGACATACAAACCGATTTTAAAGTGGTATGGCCGAAGGAAAATAATTAAAGTTAGGATCCACCAAAACGTGTCCCTAGTGAACGTCCTAGGTCTGAGCTATGTCCCATGGACACCTCTGCTCCTAGGAAGCAGGATGAACCAGGTATACACTGAACCTTACAAAAAAACTATGTCCCAACCTCAAGGCAGATTCTTCTTGACTGCAGTATGGTGACCTGCTGATACTCAAGCTGTCATCCAGAGAATAGAGTGAGCCTTTCTGGGAAAAAAAAGAGAGAGAGAGAGAGAGAGAGAGAGAGAGAGAGAAGAAAGAAAGAAAGAAAGAAAGAAAGAAAGAAAGAAAGAAAGAAAGAAAGAAAGAAAGAAAGAAAGAAAGAGGGAGGGAGGGAGGGAGGGAGGAAGGAAGGAAGGGAAAGAAAGAAAGAAAGAAAGAAAGAAAGAAAGAAAGAAAGAAAGAAAGAAGAAGAAGGAAGGAAGGAAGGAAGGAAGGAAGGAAGAAGGAAAGATAGAAAGAAGAAAAGAAAGGAAAAAAATACCATCTAGAGTCTCTTCAATTTTCCATAAAACAATGTCCGGCATTTAAATAAAAAAACCACAAGCAGTCCAAGAAGTAATACACCCTCTGAAAAAAAACAAAAAACAAAAAACAAAACAAACAAACAAAAAAAAAAAACACACAACACAATCAGACAATACCCAGAGTTGATTTATTTTGGATTATATGATACTGATGTCAAAAATAATGGCAATCACTATGTTCAATTAATAGAAAAAAAGGTGAAGGATTTCATTATAAAATCATATTTTTTAAATAAGAAGAAATTAGAAAGCCGAAGAATGTAACAATCGAAATTAGGAACCCAATAGTTAGACTTAACACAGATTGAACTTAACAGACATGAAGATTGGTAAAGTGAAGACGGCTTAATAGAAAATACCTATGCTAATAGGGAGCCCAAAAAGAATGGAAAACACAGAGAACAACAAATGAGATTAGGGGAACCGTTCAAACATGCATATGATAAGATTGTAAAAAGAGTTGAGAGAGCGAAGAGGAAAAATACAATACATGAAGAGGTAATGGCTAAAAATATTCCTTAGCTGGATAAGCATACACGCACACACACACACGTACACACGCACACACACGCACACACACGTAGGTGTCTCATACTAAAACTGTTGGAAAACAAAGAGCAAAGAGAAAATGCTGAAAACAGCTGAGGTTGGATTGGGTTGGCAGAAGGGGAAGATACTGCCTCTGAGGCTTAAGAGTCAGACAAAAGCTGACCTCTTGAAAGGAATTATAGAAGCCTGAAGACGAGAGGACATCTGTAATAGTGGTCGTAGGATTAATGACTAGGAAGAGACACGAAGGAAGCTTCTAGGTTGCTGGCAATGTTCTATAACTTAGCTTAGGTGGTATATGCAGGACTATGCGCACTTTTAGAAATTCCTCTAGCTGCACACCTCTCAGCTGTGTATTTTTCTCTCTGCGTGTTGTTTCGATAGAAACTTCACCAAAAATCTCAGAAAAAAAATATGTGAATAAATATTTCGCAACATGGAATGACGGCCACACGTTTGTCAAGTTATATTTTAAAACGGCATGTAGCATATTATCCTACTTATAATTTTTGCAGGTATATATACATGTATAGATTTTATAGAAATATGAGTGCATGAAGAAATGCCTAATGTATGTTCACCAAAATGCCAAATGCGATCTCTGAGTGGTAGATATTGCTTTGAGTTTTGCTTTCTTCATAATATGTTTTCTGTACTATTTGAATTACATTTTAAAATGAGCATAATCTCTTTTTCATAATAAAATGAGAAGGCTAAGAAAAACCGAGAAGGCTATTTTTGTTTTGTAAAATAAAAAATTAACAGTCCAAATCTGAAATTCTCTCTGTGTTAAATATAGAAATGGGCCAGTGCCAGTTATAAACAGAAGACTTTCTAGGCTGAATGGAAGCAGCAGAAAACCAGAAAAATCAGTCTTCCCATACTTCCACCTAAGAATTTTATGATAGAATTCTTTTCTGCTGTATTTTTCATTTTATGTTTGTAATTTGGGGAGTTTAATGATGTCCGATTTTTAGAATAAGTGGCAGCTTCTGCCATTCGGTTCTCTTCAAGGATCCTGTAAGCGACAGATTATGACAGCCAGAGATGTATTACTGCCATTCATCTCCTGGAATGAACATTGATGGAGCCGTGTAATTCATTAAACACCACATTTAAAACAATTACGTACATATTAAGATTACATGTAAGATAATTGTTGACTCAAATATATAACTAATTTGTTAACATTTTCATAGTTTATTTTGACTTTGATCTACACCCATGTCAGGCTTACAAAGCTATAAAAATGATAGTAGGACTCACACTCAGCTAAGCTTTATACGCCTACTTGATAAGCCCCATGACAGGAAAACAGAAATTATCCAAGGAGACTTTTGCTTTATTCGGATTGTTTGCTAATTTTTACACTGATCGGAATAACATATTAATATGTTTGTAAAAGAAGTAAGGCTTAGAGCCTTATAAGAAAAAGTAACAGGGGGCACCCGGGTGGCTCAGTCGGTTAAGTGTTCAACTTCAGCTCAGGTCATGATCTCATGGTCCCTGGGTTTGAGCCCTGCATTGGGCTCTGTGCTGACGGCTCAGAGCCTGGAGCCTGCTTCGGATTCTGTGTCTCCCTCTCTCTCTCTCTGTTCCTCCTCTGCTCACATGTGTCTCTCCTTCTCTTTCAAAATCAAATAAAAATTTAAATTTTTTTTTTTAATTTTTTAAATGT
This sequence comes from Paguma larvata, assembly GCA_030068075.1. Classification (NCBI taxonomy): domain Eukaryota; kingdom Metazoa; phylum Chordata; class Mammalia; order Carnivora; family Viverridae; genus Paguma; species Paguma larvata. Next base: position 10,504,978 of record CM057825.1, read on the forward strand.
TTATATTTATTATTGAGAGACAGAGAGAGACAGAGCACGAGCATGGGAGGGGCACAGAGAGAGAGAGAGATAGAGTCTGAAGCAGGCTCCAGGCTCTGAGCCGTCAGCACAGAGCCCGATGTGGGGCTCGAACTCACAAACTGTGAGTTCATGACCTGAGCCGAAGTCAGACGCTCAAGCGACTAAGCCACCCAGGTGCCCCTAAAAAAGATTTTTTTTAAAGAAAGAAGAAAAACAAAAGAAAAAGTAGCTGTCACTGTTCTGCCTCTTCTCTGTTCCCCAGATACAAATATCTGGTTTTCTTCTTCTTCTTTTTTTTTTTTTTTAATGTTTATTTATTTTTGAGACAGAGCATGAGTGGGGGAGGGGCAGAGAGAGAAGGAGACACAGAATCAGAAGCAAGCTCCAGGCTTCCATTCCTGCTGTCTTGTGGTTTAGATGACACCGTGATAGGTCTTCCTGTAGGTCTGGGAAGGGAGGGAAAGAGGCCTTACACGCTCGAGACATTGACACACAGTTATGGACTTTGAGGTTTGCTGCGGCTTCTGGGCATCCCCTCGAAGACACCTGCTTCCTGCCGTAGGAAGCTGGGATGGTGAGCAGCACTTTCTTGTGGTCTCTGAAGTTTCCCAATTTCCTGACACTTAAGGTAATAATAGTAAAGATATTTCTCCTTCAGCCCTTCCAAAGATTTTAGAAGCATCTAAATTAATTTCTCTTCCACCTCAAATATTGCCTAAATTAATTTTGCCTAAATTAATTTCTCTTCCACCTCAAATATTTAAGATAATTTTGTTTGTTTGTTTTTGTAACTGATGCCCAAATGATATACCCTCCAAAGTACTGCCCTAATCTGGATATTATTTCTTTTATTTATTTATATATTTATTTTAATTTTTTTTTACCATTTATTTTTGAGAGAGAGACAGAGTGTGAGCGGGGGAGGGGTAGAGAGAGAGGGAGACACAGAACCCAAAGCAGGCTCCAGACTCTGAGTTGTCAGCACAGAGCCCGAGTTGGGGTTTGAGTTCAGGAACCACAAGATCATGACTTGAGCCAAAGTCGGACACTTAACCGACTGAGCCACTCAGACACCCCACTATTCTATTTTTTTTAAATTGAAACCTACTTTACATTTTTTAAGCATTAAGTTCACTCACTGGTGGCCTGGATTGGATTCACTGTTTCTTAGATCCACCCATTTGTATCTTTACTTATTTCCATATGTTTCTTCCCAAGAAAATGTACAAGGAAATTGCTTCAATTTGGTACAATGAGAAAGTAGTCATGCATGAATTGTTTAGGTTAAAAAATATTTTTCTTAAGCACTTGACAAAGCACAACATCCATTCAGGATAAAAACCTTCTGGTTCAGAGGGCAGATACTTCAACATAATAAAGTCCATATATGAAAAACCCACAATGAACATCATGCTTAATAGGGGAAAACTGAGAGCTTTCCCTCTAAGATCAGGAACAAGACAAGAATGTCTGCTCTCACCATTTTTATTCAACATAGGACTGAAAGTCCTAGTCACGGCAAAGGCAACAAAAAGAAATGGAAGGAATCTACATGATACTATAAATAGAAAACCCTAATGATTCCACAAAAACACTGCTAGAACTAATAAATGAATTCAGTAAAATCGCAGGATATAAAATCAAAATATGGAAATCTATTGCATTTTTATAAATTAATAATGAAGTGGCAGAAGAGAAATTAAGGAAACAATCCATTTATGATTGCACCAAAAAAACACTACCTAGGAATAACCTTGGCCAAGGAGTTGAAAGATACATACTCTGAAAACTATAAAACAATAATGAAAGAAATGAAAGATTATACAAACGAATAGTGAGATATTCATGCTCATGGATTGAGAAAACAAATATTGTTCAAATGTCCATACTACCCAAAGCAATCTACAGATTCAAAGCAGTCCCTATCAAAATACCAACAACAGTTTTCACAGATCTAGAACAAATAATCCTAAAATTTGTATGGAACCAAAAGTCCAAAATAGCCAAAGCAATCTTGACAAAGAAGAACCAAACTAGAGATATCACAATCCCAGATTTCGAGACATACTATAAAGCAGCAGTATGCAAAACTGTATGGTAATGGCACAAAAAATAGACACATAGATCAATAGAATAGGGTTCCCAGAAATAAATCCACAATTATAGGCCCAAATAATCTGCAACAAAGGAGGCAAGAATGCGAAAAATTCTCTTCAACAAATGGTGCTGGGAAAACTGGACGGTTACATGCAAAACAATAAAGCTGGATCGCTTCCTAACACCATACACAAAATAAACTCAAAATGGATGAAGGTCCTAAATTTGAGACCTGAACCCACACAAATCCTAGAAGAGAGCACGGGCAGTAATCCCTCTCACATCAGCCACCCCAACACTTTTCTAAACATCTCCTGAGGCAAGGGATACAAAAGAACAAATAAACTCTTGGAACTACATCAAAAAAGCTTCTTCGCAGCAAAGAAAACAATAAAAAAACTAAAAGACACCCTACTGATTGGAAGAAGGTATTTACAAATGACATGACATATCTAATAAGGGGTTAATATCCAAAATATAGAAAGAACTTATACAATCCAACACCAAATAAATAAATAAATAAATAAATAAATAATGAATGAATGAATGAATAAATAATAATCCAATTAAAAACTGGGCAAAAGGCATGAGGAGACATTTCTCCAAAGAAGATATTCAGATGGCCAACAGACACATGAAAACATGCTCGCCATCACTAATCACCAGAGAAATGTAAATCAGAACCACACTCTCACTCCACACCTGTCAGAATGGCTAAAATCAAAAACACAAGAAACAAGTGCTGGTGAGGATGTGACCTCAAGCACCGTTAGTGGGAATGCAAACTGGTGCATTCAATGTGGGAAATGGCATGGAGTTTCCTCAAAAAACTAAAAATAAAATTACCACTTGATCCAGTAATTCCACAACTGGATATTTTGTCAAAGACTATGAAAACACTAATTTGAAAATACGTATGCAACCCTGTGTTAATTGCAGAATTATTTACAATAGCCAAGTTCTGGAAGCAACCCAAGTGTCTATTGATAGAAGAATGGGTAAAGATGTGCCACATATATGTATAATGGAATATTATTCAGCCATAGAGAAGAATGAAATGCGGCCATTTGCAACAGTGTGGATGGATTTAGAGGGTATAATACTAAGTGAAATGAGTCAGTCAGAGAAAGACAAATATCATATGATTTCACTCATACCTAGATTTAAGAAACAAAACAACTGAAAGCAGAGACATACCAAAAACAGACTGTTAACTTTCGAGAACAAACTGATGGCTACCAAAGGGGAGGTGGGTGGGGGGGACGGGTGAAATAGGTGAAGGGGATTGAGAGTCCACTTATGATGAGCACTGACTAATGTACAGTATTGCCGAATCACTCTATCATACACTTGAAACTAATATAACACTGTAGGCTAATTATAAATTATAATGGAATTTAAAAATACATAAATACATAAATAAAATCTTTGTTGATACAATATGCCCATTTATGTGTGTAAATGTGATCTCACTTCATCCTCACCATAGCTAGATAAATTGAAGCTGTTATATTCTCATTTTACAAACGGGAAAGCTGAAACACAAAAGTATTATGATTTAAGTGCATACATCCTGTTGTTCAAAATTATGTGTGATTTCTACTACACAGAAACATCTCTCTAAGTATAAATAAAAATGAGGGAGTATCTCTTCCTTTCCTTATATCCACAAGATAGCTTGCGATCTCCAAAAACTAGTATCGTAATAATGCCTGAAATTAAGACAGAGTCAAAAATATCCAATAGTAAATATGGGCAAGCTTATTTATAAATCGAATGCAAGATCAAGGTCATAATGACATGATAATAACCTCCCTAAGTAATTTGAAAATTAGAGACTTATAAATTATTAAATACTTATACATAATTTTACTTTTCTATAAATCATGTTTTGCATGACAATGACATAACATGTAACATGAACAAGGAGGGAAAACCATACATACATAAACACACACCAAGAAGTGAAGATACACAGTTTCCACTCAGGTTGTTCATGAGGGACAGAGAGCTCGAGTTTACATATTTTCTGGTAGCATTTAATTCTCTCAAAAGCATGGACACCTAGATGACACAGTCAATCAAGCGTTTGACTCTTACTTTAGCTCAAGTCATGACCTCATGGTTTGTAGGTTTGAGCCCCACATTGGGATACACGCTGACAGCAGTAAGCCTGCTTGGGATTCTCTCTCACTCTCTCTCTCTGCTCCTCCCCTGCTCATTCTCTCTCTCTCTCTCTCTCTCTCTCTCGCTCTCTCTCTCTCTCTCTGTCTCTCCCTCTCTCTCTTTCCTTCTCTCTCTCAAAATAAATACATAAACTTTCAAAAACAAATCACTATACAGACTGCCAAGATAGAATCTGTCATTGTTAGCTTTATATTATCCTATACTTGGGACATAGACCCCTACAAATCATTGAATGTAGATTTTGAAATTCTACAGAAGAAGGTCAAGTGGCTTGTGGTTACAGTCTGGATTGAGACCAGGATTCAAAACCTAGTTCTTCCACTCGGTCACATGAACCTTAGAAAGTTACACAATTTCTCTAAGCCTTTGCTTCCTTGTCAGGAAGTTATCAGTACTGAACTCCTAAGACTGTACTCATGATTCAATGGCATAATGCACATGAAGAATCAAGCAAGATGCCAGCCACAAATATTTTTTTTCCATGTCAGCTATTAAGAGTATTACTGTTTTCATGAAATGTGAGGTTGGTGGTGGAGGGAAAATGCATGCCGATGGCATCCGTTATTGAAAAATGGTTATGAGAAAAGAAATATATAAAAGGACAAAGATAAATTCTACTCTGTCTTCAGTAACAAATATTCTCTGTTCTCTGATATGATGTTCTAATCACTCTCACTTAGTGCTTTCCCCGAAGTACGAGGAAAACAAAACGTGTGTCACACTCAAGTTCAGCTTCTTTCTGACACTGTACGTCGCCAGTGGCACACCCACAGAGCCTATGGCCAACAGAACATTCTCTTCTGCATTCTGCACTTAAATCTTCCCTCCAGGGAGGTCCTCTTCCTCCTGGGGCTCACGCATTTAAGATGTACTACAGTTTTTCAATTACCATTTAATCTAGCAGAGAAGGAAGGAAGATGCACTTGGATCTAGACTTCATTTGATTTTGCACTTCCAAGGGAGGAATGCAAATCTGTTTGATGTGTTTTTAGCTGATGCAATACAGTTTCTTTCACAGGCCTGCTCGGGATTTGCTGATCCATTAACAGTCCAGGGTTTAAGTGAGCCCACTTAAATTGAAATAGTAGCGATCAGTAAGAGAGGTTTTGGAGAAACACAGAGGTGACAGCTATCAATCAAAGAGTACATTCACTTCTTTTATAAAACGGACTTATCTGATCATGCTCATTAAAATCTGTTCCTGCAAAGAGATTAGGTAGGTGTATAACCAGTGTTTATGTAACCAAGCCTGGCAGATCTAGGAAAGTACCACCTTTAACTGTGTAGTAGTATGATCAGATATTTGGCTGAATGCATCTGGAAGCAAAGCAGACATTTCTGCTTTAACAACATTTGCAAGAGATTCCTTAACTTTGATGTCTGCTCAGGAAGACATCGCTAAATGAGATAAGTCAGAACAGTACTTCATGCAGACAGCATAGGGTATAACCAATAGCTTCTTACAATAAGTAGAAAGGCTAAAAACTCTTTAAATAACCAATTCCTCTTCATCGAGTAACTGCTACCGTATTTTAGACATTACTGATTGTAGGTAAACTCTCAACTAGTTTTTAATTTTTCTTCCTACGTTTGCCCTTATTGGACTGGTTGTCTTCTGAACTGCTGGAGATAACTAACGGGTAAACCAGATGTTTCTCCTGGACTTCAGTCAGTTTCTAGTGGATGAATCTCCTTTAACGCCATTGCTGGTTTTCATTTGTCTTCTCTTGATAATTTCTCACATGTTTACTTTTAAAATCCTGATGGAGGGAAAATGTTTCTGTCTGACTCTTCAGAAACACCTAGACTTTTCATTTTTATTGGCTTTATCTGTTGAACCGTATGAAGGTGCCAGTTGGACCACTTTGGGGCTAAAAAAATGACAATTTCATGTAACTATGCCTAGTGTTTTCACTTTGTTTTGCTCGTATTACACTTTCTACTTTTGACACTACCTTTTCACCTGCTGTGCCGGGCCAGAGGAAAGGGTTACTTCTTTAAGATACTCAGTGCGGTTATATCATCAATGATGTCGTTGAATGTCTTGCTTATTACCTTGTTTAGCAAATAACCAGTACAGTCATAGTGGGTAGACTGGCCTCACAGATTAACTCCAGTCTGATCTTCATGTTTTTTGTTCTGTACCAATCCTCACATATCAGTGGCTTCTCTGCTTTCTGTCCTTTTCATCATCATTAAAGCTTTTATTATATTCTATTGTAGCAGAAATCTACATAACCCTTATTAAGTGTCAGGGCTGTGCTGAGTGTTTTACATATACCAAATCATGCAAATAAATGAAGTTATCTATTTCCTTGGCTAAGTAGAGGAATGGGTGAAATAATCAAAGTTATCTGAACTGCCATACAAAAGAGAATGTTTCTAAACAAACATTTAATTTGATTATTTTTATAAACAGATTTCGTGGTATATACATTTTTAGCAATTTTTTTAACGTTTATTTATTTAAAATAAACAGACAGAGTGTGAGCAGGGGAAGGGCAGAGAGAGAGGGAGATACAGAATCTGAAGCAGGCTCCAGGCTCTGAGCCGTCAGCACAGAGCCCGACACAGGGCTCGAACTCACAGACCGCAAGATCATGACCTGAGCCGAAGTCAGCCGCCTAACCAGTCGAGCCACCCAGGTGCCCCCATTTTTAGTAATTTATGTACTTATTTTGAGAGAGAGTGTGTGCACGAGCACATGTGTGTGAGCAGGGGAGGGGCAGAGAGAAGGAGAGAGAGAATCCTGAGCAGGCTCCATGCCAGCACAGAGCCCAGCACGGGGCTTGATCTCATAACTATCAGATCACGCCCCGAGCCAAAATCAAGAGTCGGGTGCTTAACCAGCTGAGCCACCCAGTCACCCCATATTTCTAGTAATTTAAAATTAATTAAAACCACAATGCATGGCTATCCGGCTCCAATTCCACTAGACAATCATACTGATGAGGACACAACTCCAAAGGACTCCATCACAAAGAATAAAATGCAAAAATCAAGTCCTAGAATACAGCCACCAAACACGCTTCCTGGAGGTATACATTATGTTGTCCCTTTGTTTACATATCAGTGAAAGTGTCTGAAATAGATTAAACTATGGGTTCCAATTATTGACTTCTTTCTGACAGAATGATTACCAATAAACATATGATAGTTTCATCGTGGCTAAAGTATACTCCCCGACCTCTGACCTATAGGTCGTTTCTGGATGCAACGTGGGCAAAAGCTTTGAAATGAGTTCATGTTGTGATTCATCGCTCTCTTGCACTCCTACCTCTCGCCGTGAGAGGAACGGGTCACATGTAGCTTCCGATGGAAGAAAGTGTTAGGGCAAATCAGGACTCCAAAAGACTAGGAAGTAGAAGATGGACCAAATCAATCAGGATCCACCCCTCACCAGACCAGCTGGGACCAATCCTTAGAGCACCCGTATCCACCCAAATAGAGACACCTGTTTCCTGCCTTGAAAGCTAGAGACACCTGTTTCCCACCTGGGAAGGGAACAGGACCCTGACCTCAGCCAATCAGCTGGGGCCACGACCATCGCTCCTCCCACTTCTCCTTTAAAACTCTTGCACCTCTCTCTCCCTCTCCCTCTCCCCCTCTCCCCCTCTCCCCCTCTCCCCCTCTCCCCCTCTCCCCCTCTCCCCCTCTCCCCCTCTCCCCCTCTCCCCCTCTCCCCCTCTCCCCTCCCCCCCTCCCTCCCCTTCCCTCCCCCTCCCTCTCTCTCCCCACTGCTGGCTTGGTGCGGTAGGAGATTGAGCTCCAGCCAGCTCAAATAAAGGCTCTTTGTTCTTGCATCTGACTCGGCTCCCTGGTGGTTTTTGGGGTCCCCCGAATTCTGGGCATAACAAAAGATGACAGACTGGCAAAACTGGCCTAGATAATACAACTCACAGCTTGCAGCTGAGCCCAGCTGAACTCGAATCCTAGAAGACATCCAGGTACCCGAGTGAGATATAAATTCTTATTGCTGGATGATGATGGGTTTTGTGATAGTTCGTTAAAGTGTTTATATAACAACGACTGACTGTTAAAACGACCTACAGCTGAAATAGCTAAACTGTGTAACAGAATATGTTCCTGGTCTATTTTATGTGCAAGTTCCATTACTTTGAGTCTCCCATAAGTTTACACTGTATCATTCCTGCCCTCATCAGTAGCATCATCTATTACAGAGACACCTTGTAATTGGCATCTCCCATTTCCAGGACTCCTGCTGGTTTCTGGGGATACAGAGATGAATAGGGCATCCTTACTGACCTCAAGACACCTACATGTAACTGAAAGAAATAGACCAGTAACATAGTAATGGAAACCCCTGTGATAAACTGTTACCCAACGGGCCCTGAACAAAGATACCAAGCTCATTCGATAGACAACAAACCAGCATTAAAGCTAATCTGTGTCTGTGGGTTCAAGCTTTTGTCTCTGTGGAAAGCAGCCCCCTGTAGGACCACTGAAGCCATCATTCTGGCCTCTCCTCGGCGCCACACCCCATGGCACTGGGTCCATGAAACTCAGGTGTCTGGCAACCTTGCTTATTCGTAACACGGTTGAAATACCAGGAAGCAGTTTTCAAAACCGTCCAAACAAATAAAATAGATATCAGAAGTTCCATGCACTGAAGTCCGTATATTGTTCTCCTAATATTTACCCTGAGACCCTCAAACCCTCAGCATATCAGGCAGTCGTTTGTTACCATGTTTTTAGGCAGCAGAGTGAATGTAGGTACAGCCTATATGTGAGATTGGAATCCAAAAATGAAATTAAAATACGGGCCACTCTGTGGGCCCACTGAGATTCTCTGATTTTTTTTTAAGGTTTATTTACTTATTTTTGAGAGAAAGAGAGAGAGATAGAAACAGCAGGGAGGGGCAGAGAGAGAGCGAGAGAGACAGAATCGCAAGCAGGCTCCATGACGAGCATGGAAACTGACACAGGGCTCGATCTCAAGACCATGAGATCATGACCTGAGGCGAAATCAAGAGTCAGCTGATTAACAGACTGAGCCGCCCGGACCGCGCCAAGACTGTGTGATTTAAGGGATAAAAAAGAGTGACCTCTTGTATAACAAAGGCTATGTCTGAACCAAAGTAGAAACAGCAGTTTCTTTGGCCGGCAGGACTGAGGATGTGGCTTTGGTTGGTGGGGCGGGAACACGCCCAATAAAGGCACCTGCCACTTTTCATTCTTCCGATATCAGTTACACTGCCTACACTCTTTAAATAAGGACTTCCAGTCTGACCGCTGATACTTCACTTGCCTCTTTTGCTAGGTTTCCTCTGATGATTTTTTCATGGCTGTCTCACCAACACTGGGGCTCACAAAACATTGTTCTAAGAGACATTCCTCCCTCTGCTCCTCCCATCCTCCTCCCCATCCTCCTTCTTCACTTGAAGGTAAGCTGTGCCACATCGTTTGTTTCTCTTTAGGGAACCACTTATTTTTTCTCAGCAGAATTTCCTCATATTCAAAATGGGAATAATAAAATTCACCTCGCAGAGCTATTCCAAGGATCGGAGTTCACACACATAAAACGCCCGTCCCAGTATCTGGCACCTACAGTGAGTGGACGAATAAAATACATTTAATTTGAATCACAAGGTTTCTAACATGAGCTATCGTCTAATGGAAATGATTAAATGCAGCAACCTGGCCAAATGGTAATTTATTTCACCATAAAAATAACAGGAATGTATCCTTTTGTATATTTAACTTATGTGTTCAAATGATCAAAGATATTCAAATAAAGGAATCGATCCCTGTTTGCGATTAATTTAATGTACAATCTTTCAAAAAAATGAACAATATCTTGACTTTGCTAACCCCTCCCAAGCTAAATGGGGGGGGGGTGGCATTTGTAGAATAACACTTTTTTTTATAGGCACAAATTGAGGCGAAAGAAGATTAGCATGTGTTGAAGTTTTTCCACCTTCAACAACAGGATATTTGGTCTGATTCGTTTCATTATCTCATTGCTGATGAGGGTCATGCATTTCAAAGGCCTTAATTACAGATGAAAGGCGTGACTCAAGGTTGATAAGAAAGAAAGTCATCAGCGTCTCTCGGGGACCTGCCTTCCTGAGCAGGATGTGGTCTGCTGGAAGGCCACGGCACTGTAATTATGGCTTCCTTTTCAGCATGATTGTAACTCTGAAAGCATTTGTCTTCTGACCACAATCGGCTTTTTGTTCATGAAATAAATTGTCACTTGTTCAGCAGCCACCATATCCTTTGTGCTTTGTCTTGATTTGCCAGATCATCAAGAACTCAACAAAATTTGCAGCTCATCTTCTCTACTTCACTTAGCAGATACTGAGAAAGAGTAAGCGCTCCAGTTATTTTGGAGACCGTGCCTCGCGAGAAGCTTAAGGACTGTGAATTGTCATTCATGTGCCTGAAAGGAACACATTTTCATTTTGAAATGGACTCTATTTTAGGTTAGGGATTCATTAAAATATTGGTTATAGCAAGGTAGGGCACCTCGGAACCAAATGACCGGTTTTCCTTTTTAGGGTCATTGTCACCTGAAGATCACGATGGGCCGCCAGTCAAGCACTTATCGCCTCAATTTATACAGAAATTTCAACAGAAATTGCCGAACGGGGAAGGCCCATTATAATAAACTTTCCAACTAATCGGTGTAAGATTTTTCCCCCTTAATGATGACGTGGAACTCCAAATTCATACCGTAGGGGTTCTCTAGGGAACGGTGCATAAAAGTATGACACAGCAGACGTGCGATGTCTCCACAAAAATTTTCTTCCAAAATCTCAAGTCGTTAATTAAACCACAGTTAGTTCTGTCAGATCGGTTGACTACAATCGTGTGCCCTCTCCCTGGATCTTACTTGTCTCACTTAAAAGATGCTTTCTGGGGGCACCCCGGTGGCTCATTGGGTTAAGTGTCTTGACTTCAGCTCAGGTCGTGGTCTCGTGGTCCATGAGTTCGAGCCCCGCATTGGGCTCTGTGCTGACAGCTCAGAGCCTGGAGCCTGCTTCGGATTCTGTGTCTCCCTCGCTCTCTATCCCTCCCCCACTTCTGCTCTGTCTCTGTCCCTCAAAAATAAACATTAAAAAATATTTGAATTAGGGGTGCCTGGGTGGCTCAGTCGGTTACACGTCTGACTTCGGCTCAGGTCATGATCTCGCAGTTTGTGAGTTCAAGCCCCGCGTCGGGCTCTGTGCTGACAGCTCAGAGCCTGGAGCCTGCTTCGGATTCTGTGTCTCCCTCTCTCTCTGCCCTTCCCCCGCTCATGCTCTGTCTCTATGTCTCTCAAAAATAAATAAAAGTTTAAAATATATATATATATTTGAATTAAAAAATGCCCTCTGAGTACTGTTTGCAACAAATTCTGAGACAGTTATTTCAACACAGGAAAATATAGGACTTGAAATAATCACCACTTTGTGGTTTTAACATGCCTTTCGCCACCCCCCCAGCCCCAACCTCCCACCCCACGCACATGCACCCACAATGAGCACACCTGAATCTCTGTAGCACTTGGAGGAGGAAGTCCCTCTTATTTAGGTCAGGTCTTCTCACTGCGGTAATTAGCTTTCAGTATCCTGGCAGATCTGGGCATATTTTAGGATTTCAATTCCATGTAACTATGTAGGTTATATATAGATTTTTCCCTACAAATTTCTATTTTCACTTCCTCGTTACCAGTCTAAAAAATTTCTCCTTTAGGAAAGAAATGTTGCTTATTAGATGGCGGTTCAAAAGTAGAACATCCAAATGTTTTCCAGGATGACTCCGGAACGAAGTTATTTTTTTTCAGGTATGAGGGAATGAGCGTTTTTATTTTATTTTATTTTATTATTTTTATCGAAGTATAATTGCCATATAAACATTATATTAGTTTCAGGGGTGCAACATAATGATTCGATATTTGTTTACATTGCAAAATGATCACCGTAATAAGTCTAATTAACACGCAAAGTTAGTATTTTAATTATTACAGAATGCCTGAAAATCAGTATTTTTATATTGAAATTTAGGAAGTCAGGAGCACCTGGATGGCTCAGCCAGTTAAGCATCTAACTCTTGATTTCAACTCAGGTCATGACCTCACCGTTCATTGGATCAAGCCCCATGTATCGGGCTCCACGTGGACAGCATGGAGCCTGCTTGGGGGTCTCTCTCCCTCTCTCTCTGCCTCTACCTTGTTAGGACTCACTCTTTCTCTATCAAAATAAATAAAATAAACATTAAAAAAGAAAGCTAGACCTAATATATAATAGTTTTGTTCATTTAAACAATAAATTAGAAATGGGAATTGGTTTTTAAACAGTTCAATAGCAACATCTGCGTATAGCTTTTTAAAGAGTCAACAAATCTGCAATCGTTTTATTGGGTTTCTTTGTTCTTGCCTAATATGAGAGCATTTCTATTTATAATAAGAATGTTTCTTTTATTTATATTTATATGATCACTGATGTCATTGCCGTAAACTTTTTTGCACATTTTCCTATTTTCTTTGATTTATAGCTGCATCTATTAATGCTGTTTTGGCATTGACTGCATTTCACCATTCCAGCAGATCAGAAACGTTCTAGTTTGACACAGAGGGTATTTAATATGCAGTCACGATGAGGTACCTAAAAAACTCAAGATTTTCACTTCATTTTCTTACATTCAGCACAGTCCTGTTATTCTCATGCCTAAAGCACCCCAAAGGCTTCCCAGAAAACAAAGAATAAGACCAGACTCCTTACCCTGATTCACACAGCCCTGCACGGACCTCTCTCGCCTCCTCCTCTCCACATCCCCGCTCTGCTCCAGACACCCAGGGCCTCCTATCCTTATTTTAGTCTCACCAGCCAGTTGCCCGCTGGCTTTTGCCATGTAAAATTCAGAATCTCGTTTTAAATACACCCTCTCAGACCGGAGCCCCTGGCCACCAAGTCTCCATGGTCCGCCATGGTGTGCCTCTACCATGTAATAAAATCAAAATAAAATAAAATAAAATAAAATAAAATAAAATAAAATAAAATAATAAAATATTTCTCTGTGTTGCCTTTTTTCACGGACACGTTCCTCATACTGGTGCCTCTCTAACATAATGTAGTGTTGGTCCCTCCAGGATAGGTTCTTGTCTATCTCGTTTGCCATTTTATCTTCACTTCTTTCAATGAAATCATTTAGTAATATTTGTTAAACGTGTGAATGAGCAAATAATACTCATAAAGTCGATTTCAAGGAATTGGCATCCAAGCAGGTCGTATTGCTTAGCGTCAACGCTCCTGAGTTGTTGCTGGTTTCTTAATAGGACTGAAAAGTAGCCAGTTCTGAAAAGATGAGGATTATGGTAAATCCACTTTTGTTTGGGCAGTTCGTTGATGGGCTGGTGAACACACAAAATAGATAACCTATCTCTCTACAGTGTCATGTTCTACATCAGAATAACAACAGCAACAATAACATGAAAAAATGAGTTCTGGAATCTTATCAGGGAACACCTCAAGGAAACGCTTGGCCAAAATAAAACCATAAGCGTATTCCCTGAATAACCATTTTCGTCCTATGTTCATTGCAAACATGCTGTTGATTGTCTGCACGAACCCAATGAAATATTGCAGAAGCACTCATATGTTAGATTTTCAAACAATACGTTCAGACTTCCCAGGACTGAAAAGAGTTCAAATATTATTGTTCAGTCCAAGAATCCAGATTTGTCTGCCTACACAATACATTTAAATAAGAGCTATCTGGACTTTCACCAGGGTTGTGGTTTCCAGGTTTAGCAAATAAAAACAGAGGACACACAGTTGCATTCGAATGTGAGTTTCAGGTAAACGACAACAGAAGTTGAATGGAAGTGTGTTCTATGCAATGTTTGCAACACACTTATGCTAAAAACTTACTTGTTTATCTGCAGTTCAGATTTAACTGGATTTATATTTTATCTAGTAAAGCAGACTAAGGTCCACGGCTGAGCCGTATTTTCTCTAAGTGGTTCACTTAGAATACCCACCCTATTTATAAAGCATGGAAAGTTACCAAACGGTTCTTGCTGCCTAGACTTCCGGAATATAAAAGAAATGAGTCACTGATGGCCTTACGCCCTAGGTCTTAATGGGTGCTTTGACCCTTAGTTCAGTGGCAAATTGGGCCCAAGATGTAGAAAAATGCGTGTGACACTGTACATCCATGTTTGTTTCCATTTGCAGATTCCTCTCAAAATCTTCGGAGACTTCATTAAAAATCACTTGGCCACATCATTCTTCTAACAAACTGCTGTTTTCTCAGTTATTCACTCAAAAATCCAAAGTGTCTTAAGATGATAGCACTAATGGGAAACGGCTTATGTTTCCCAAACGGTGTTAGGTATACCATAAAGCTTGCTGGGACATAAAGCATGCCACACCAGGGACTTACCTCGTTTCTGTGCAATGTGGGCTGGAAGTTTCCACTTAGCAGGCAGAACTGCTCATACACCGGGGAAATACGATTGCTACATGCCGTGGTTATTTTTAATGACCGTGTTCCTGGTTTGCAAGTTCTCCTTTTCTGGATGGCATTTCCAGTGACGAAAGAGAACGTGAGATGTGACCCTTTCGTCCACCCACATCTCTTCTGTTCATACTGGGGGCAAAAGTAGGCGTCAGCTTAGCCCTTGCTCTTTCAGGAACCTCAAGCTAATAAGTATCACTTCTCTCAGTGGGATGGACAACTTCTCTCAAACAGCTCCTTCACATTGGTTTTTAGACACATTCACAATTTCTCATAAAATAACTCCTTCTTGATTCCAAATCACCACACACACTCCACTTCCTTTCGTGTACTCACGGCCCAACTCGGCAAGTGTTCCACCAGCACTCTGTTCCTTGTCTCCCACTTTACTCTGCACCCATTAACTATTATATCCACATCTAGCATTCACCCTACGTGCTCTCTCCCGGAGCATCATACTGCACAGCCCGTGGATTCATCCATAAGCTCCTGGTAGACAGAATAATGGCCCCCTGGGGTGCCTGGGTGGCTCAGTGGGTTAAGCGGTGAAGTGTCCGAATGCGGCTCAGGTCAAGATCTCGCAGTTCACGAATTTGAGCCCCAGATCAGCTCCACATCAGGCTCTGTGCTGATGGCCCAGAACCTGGAGCCTGCTTCTAATTCTGTGTCTCCCTCTCTCTCTCTGCCCCTCCTTCACTCATGTTCTGTCTCTCTCTCTCTCTCTCAAATATAAATAAAAACATTAAAAATGAAAACAATAATAGTAATAATGGCCCCCAAGGATGTCCACATTCTAACACCCGGAGGCTTGAACATGCTATGTCACAATGCAAAGGCTAACTAAGATACCACATGGAATTAAGTGTGCTTATTGGGTGAGCACTTCAAACAGGGAGATTATCCTGGATTAGCCAGGATGGACCAATGTAATCACAGGGGTCTTTAAAAATGTCAGAGGGAGGATAGACCAGGGAGATGACAGGATCAATGATGTTGTTGACATTGAAGATGGAGGAAGGGGGTGAGAGCCAAGGAGTGCAGACAACCTCCAGGAGCTGGAAAAAGTAAGGGAACCTTCTTCTAGAACCTCCAGGTTGATTCTCTGTCGGTGCCAGACTTCTGATAGAACTGTAAGATAATACATTTATGTTGTTTTAAACCCCCTAGTTTACGGTAATTCGTTACAGCAGCAGTGGGACACTAATACAGATCCCTTGAGCTAGCTCTCTCCTGGCTTTCCTCCCAGTCCCAGGCTGTTCCAGCTTTGCACGCAGACCCTCCTCTCCTGAGGCTTTGCATCCTCATGCTCTGTCGTAGATGCGCCATGCGAGCCTCATCTGGAGCTCTACGCACCTCCTCGAAGCTGATAACCCACCCGTGTATATTCCGAGCCCGTGTTTCTTGCTGAGTACCAGGCCAGTCAGTACAACTGCCTGCCTGACAGTTCTTCTCCGACGGATCACAGTCGCCTCAAAACAAATATGGCCCCAAAATGAAATCGTGACCTTTCCCCTCCAAGCTAGATCCTCCTCCAGCACGTCCTACCTCAGTAAACGGAACCATCGTCACCTAGTTATAAAACCCAGCCGCTTGGGAATCATCGTCAGCACCTCTTCGTCTCCCTCATCTCCAAGAGGAAATCCATCACTATCTTCTATCCACTTTACTTACTCAGCATTGCTAAAATCCATCCATTCTCTTCTTTACGTCTCCACTGCCACCATTCTGGCCATGTTAGTTTGCTATTGCTATGTAATAAATAAGCATGAACAAAAAACCCCATTTATTAGGGCACAGTTCCGTGGGTCAGAAATCCACAGAGTGTGGCTAGGTTCTCTGCTGAGGCTGAATTCAAGAGGTCAGTGAGCTGCATTGTGATCTGGGGTTCAGGGTGCTCCCCCAAACTTTAGATCATCCCTGTTGGTAGAAGTGGTAGAATTGAACTTGCAGTTAGAGCACTGAAGTTTCCAATTCTTTGCTGGCTACCAACAGGGGACTGCTGTCAACTTTCAGAGACCACCCACGTTCCTGCTCACATGGTCTCCTCCAACTCCAAGTCAGCAATGGTGCAGCGGCTTTTCTACAGTTCATCTCTCTGGCTTCTCGTCCAGTAACCAGCTGGAGAGAGCTCTCTACTTTTGAGAGCTCACGTGATTGGATCAGGCCCATCTGGACAACCTCCCTATCTTTAAAGTCAACTGTACATATACCATATAATACTGTACATTTACCATAATAATACAATCAAGGGCGTGATCTCTCATCAAATTAACAGATTCTAGGAATCTTGGATATCTTTAGAGGAACATGTTAGAAATTCTGCCAGAACATTGGCCCTAACTATCATCATCATTCTCTGTACCATGACTTGACCTCCTCATTCGTCCCCTGAAATCCATTCTTTCCCCAACCCTAGTCTGTTCATGCTTCAGCCAGAGTGATCACCCCAAATCACACACCCGCCCCTGTTACCCACATGCTTCCTACTGTGCGTAAGGACAGCCGTGGCCTAAGGCAGGGCTGCCTGACCCGTCTGCAGCCCCGGCTCTACAGCTGCCCCAGCGACTCTGGGAGATGAGCCCTGAACCCGCCAGCAACTCGCTGGACATTTTCACAGTACGTCGGAGTCACTTTCATATGTGATGAAACTAAAAATAAATATGAGGCTTTTATTTTGATGCATCTTTTTATTTTAAAACTTCGTTATTTTAGTAATTTATTATTATTTTATTTTATGTAAATATTAGAGCATGAAAAATTTTAAAAATGGCCCCTCACCACGGGAAAGTGGGCAAGTGCTGGACCAGTGGGCTCTGCACATTCTGGCCTCGACTTCTCCAGCTTTATCTCGTGCTTGCGGTGTCAGCTCTTCGAACTCCCGTCACAGAGCCCGCCAGGGTGTTCCCTCTGCTTTCCATGTTCCTCGTGCCATCTTGTGCCGTGCTGACTGCCCTCGTAGGCCACAACCTCCCGGTCACTGTCCCGCATTGTATCAGAGGTCTCCAATGTGTACCTATCATAATAGCAATATTAATAAACAAGTAAATATTTATTTCTTTTTAAGTATCTGCTTTCCTCTTAAAATGTAAGCGTTGTGGGTATCGGAGAGGTGATCTTTCAGGTGAAGAGCCCAGGCCCAGCTGCCTGCACAGCTCCTGATGCAACCTAGGTGTTCAGCAAACGCACGTGGAACGGGAGACTGGATCGATCAGTAAATATAACCCGTATCATCCAAATTCAAATAGGACCTCAACCAATTATTATCCATTTGGTCTTAATCATGACAGCTAAATCTCCTAAACTTCATTTTTATTATGGGAAATATTGGGATCCTTTTGCCCATCTCGTAGGATTGACATGGAAATTAGAGCATGTACAGATGCTCTGTTTGAAAAGTACAAGAAGCTTCTAAGGCGCAACTGAGAAGTCTGTGTGAATATGTCTCTTATGTAACATTGCCAAAAGGGTGAAATGTATAACAGATCTAAAAGCCTTACAGAAATATGTACCGAAGATTTTTTTTAAATATATTTAATGTTTGCTTCCATTTTAGAGGAAGTTTAGAGGTTCTAAAACTTAATTCTAAAATATAATTGGACAAATACACAAATACACATGTAGAAGGCTGCTCATGCCAGTATCGCTTCTAATGAAAACATAGGAAAGACCCCAAATGTGTTCTCACATACGAAAGGGCTGATGGCGGGGTGGGCGACCGGGTTGGCATGATTTCAGAAACAAGCGAAGTACTTGCTTACTGTGTAAAAATATTTCCTCAGTGCTGGTGGAGGGCTGATTTCATCATGTCGTATAGCTGATTTCTACCCAGATACACGTGGTAACCATGGGCTTTGGTGGCCATGTCAAGAACATCTGAGAGTAACTTAAAGCTGAAAACATGATTTGAAGTATGTAGCAATCTTTTTTTTCTTTTTTTAGCTGAAGTATAGTCTATATACAATGTTATATTAGTTTCACATTACAACACAGGGCTATAACAGTTACCTTCTGACACCATACACTATGATATCATTGACAATGTTCCCAGTTGACTGTATTCCCTGTGCTGTGCTTTTCATCACGGGGACATATTTATTTTATAACAGAAAGTCCGTGCCTCTTAATCCCCTTCACCTATTTTGCCCATTTCCCCACCCCCCTCCCCTCTGGCAACCATCAGTTTGTTCTCTGCACTTATGAACCTGTTTCTGCTTGTTTGTCTGTTTTGTGTTTTAGATTCCATGTATAAGTAAAGTCATACAGGGTTTATCTTTCTTTGTCTGGCTTATTCACTTAGCGTAATACTCTCTAAATCCATCCGTGTTTCTTTTCCTTTTCCTTTTTTTTTTTCTTCTAGAAAGACAGAGCATGGTGGGGAGGGACAGAGTTAGAGAATCTCAAGCAGACTCAGGAGGGAGCCCAATGCAGGGCTCAATCCTACCACCCTGGGATCATCACCTGAGCCAAAATCAAGAGTTGGACGCCCAACCAACTGAGCCACCCAGGCATCTCCACTCCCCCCCAACCCCCCGCTGCCATCTATGTTGTTTCAAATGGTAAGATTTCATTTGTTTTTGTGGCCAAGAAATATCCAATTCTATATATATACCACAATTTCTTTATCCATTCATTTATCAAATCCCTTAAGTTACTGTCATATCTTGGCTACTATAAATAATGCTTAAATAAACACAGGAATGCATATATCTTTTTGGATTAGTGTTTTCATTTTATTTGGGCAAATACCCAGCAGTGGAATTAATGGATCATAAGATATTTCTATTTTTAATTTTTTGAGGACCCTCTATACTGTTTTCCATAGTGACTGCACTAAGTTATATATTTGCCTTCCCCCCAACAAGGTACAAGTGTTCCCTTTTCTCCACCTCCTCACCAATACTTCTATTTCTTGTTTTTTTTTTTTTTGTTGTTGTTGTTGTTGTTGTTTGTTTTTTTATGCTAGCATTCTGACTAGTGTGAAGTGATATCTCCCTACAGTCTTGATTGGCATTTCACTGATGATGAGTGGTGTTGAGCATCTTTTCACGTGTCTGTTGGTCATCTCCATGTCTTCTTTGGAGAAAGGTCTCTTCAAGTATTTTGCCCATTTAAAATTTTTTTAATGTTTATTTATTTTTGAGAGAGAGAGAGACAGAGACTGAGCAGGAGAGGATCAGAGAGAGAGAGAGAGAGAGACACAGAATCAGAAGCAGGATCCAGGATCCAAGGTGTCAGCACAGAGCCCAATGCGGGGCTCAAACTCACAAACTGTGAGGTCATGACCTGAGCCGAAGTCGGACACTTAACCGACTGAGCCCCCACCGCGGGCGTCCCTGTCCATTTTAAAATCAGATTATTAGTTTTGTTTGTTTGTTGTGTCTTTTTGGTTTTCAGTTGTATGAGTTCTTTATATATTTTGGATATTAACCCTTTATCAAATATATCATTTAAAAATATCTTCTCCCATTTGGTAGGTGCCTTTTTCGTTTTGTTGATTGTTTCCTTTTCTGTGCAAAGTTTGTTTGTTTTTGTTGTTTGTTTGTTTTGGGTTTTTTTTTTTTAGTTTGATGTAGTCCTGATAGTTTAGTTTTGCTTTGTTTCCTTTGTCTGTGGAGACATATCCAGAAAAATGTGAGCATGGAGCAACCTTGATTGACCGTGAGCTGGAGAGAGGAGGTTGAGATCTACACTAACAGTGGTGGTAGCAGGGCAGGAGACAGTGCTGGTCACATATGCGGCCACAACTACTTTTGTCAGAGATGAAACTTCTGAAACAGCTGGAACAATGAGCAGAGAGTCCTTGGGGTCTTCACTTCTGGTGGCTCTCACACCCTCAGTCGGCTCGACAGCAAAGGTTACAGAGGCGGTCGTGGGCTTGCAACCTCACTAAAAAAGTACCTCTGAGTTCTGAAATAACTATATTAACATGAAAGAAGCAAAGACCTCTAAGGATTTAAGAAGCATTCAGAATTCTTGGTTAACTCTTGTGGGCCCCAAAATAAAAAAAATATTGGATTGCCTATTCACCTGGACAGATAGTAGCTTGAGATACTAATTTGAATATAAAAAAAGATACAAATTATATCTCCCCCAAATTGGTAAATAAGGCCAACCAATCTATGCACCTGGCTACCAGTATGTCTACTTATTATGTGTTACGAAACATCTACACTTGTTTTCAGTAAGAAAGTAAGTTATGCTATTTTGTAACTTCTCTCCCTTATCCTTTGCTGAATTAGGAAAGCATGGACTGGAAAAATACTCCATTGATGAAGATTCATCTATCTGATTCCTGAAGGTTCATGGCAAACAGAGCCCAAAGGGTAAAGGTGTCTTTTCAGAGGGTCGCTGTCTATAACTTGCTGGAAACAACTCAGTGATTCTCACTCTGGAGAAATGAGTCGTGGTGGGAAAACAAGAGCCTCACAGATGTTCCATCATGCAGAGCTCTTCATGCTTCTCCACTGCTGTCGAGTCAAACCTAGCGGTAGCCATAATGGCACACCGGATAGTCCTCACCCAGCCTTAACATATTCATGCCTAGGTTTTTATACCCGTGCAGTAGGACTTGACTTCTTTAATGTAGACGATTTTACTAAATCTATCCAAAACAGGGGTTAGAAGTTATGCTGGCTAGGAAAAGGTAGGCTTCAATTATAGCAAAGCATGGGGGAAAATTTTTAAGGTAGAAGAAATAGGATTTTAAATCATTTAAATAATGAGTACCAGAAATAAAAATGAACACTTCTATAGCGCGTCTGATGTGTTAAGTTCTCCTCTAGGAGCTTGTGTGTATAATAACTCTTGTAATAGCCCCTACATGAGTCATGAAGAGAGTACCCTCATTAACAGAGAGATGAGGAAACTGAGGCACAGTTTTGGTGTGTTTTGTAGAGTTGGAAATTGTGATTACAGGTATTGCCTAGTTTGATCTAAGACTAAACTTTTTCTTATGTTTATTTTTAATAAAATAAAATGCCAGGGGTGCCAGGGTGGCTCAGTCAGTTAAGCATCTGACTTCAGTTCAGGTCATGATCTTATGGTCCATGGGTTCAAGCCCGGCATCAGGCTCTGTGCTGACGGCTCAGAACCTGGAGCCTGCTTCATATTCTGTGTCTCCCTCTTTCTCTGCCCCTCCCCTGCTCATGCTCTGTCTCTCTCTCTCTCAAAAAAAAATAAATAAATAAGCATTAAAAAATTTTTAATGATATATATTTCTTTTAAGAACAGAAGTAAAATAATACCTTAAATTTATGTAAATTTTTGACAAGGACGAAAATCTTAAGAAAGTTGAATCTGAAATAACTTTTATCGAAAGTCACATATTCTGTCTAGTATGTTCAAATACATGATTTTGAATCAAAATATTCCAAACTACTATTTAATAATAAAAGCTATGTGGCTCTAACATTTGAAAATTCAAAGTTATCATACATGTGTGTGTATTAAGGTAGCTTTTTATAAAAATATTGATATAGAATATTAAAATGAAGGAAAATTCAATTTTCATTGTTTTTTAAAACAGGGATTTGTCATGATGGATATTTTTCTATGCTTTCCTTTTAAATTCTTCATAAGCTGTTAGTATTCTTTTTTTTTGCTTTCTAATATTTTAGATAAACTAGAGTAGAAATTCAGTTTTAGTGAACATGATCTTCATAGGTGGAAAAGTTTAGTGGGACTGCCTCAATTACTAGTTGGATGCTACTTAAGTACTCTTGATGAAAAGGGAATCACGTCATCACACTCAAAAATATTCAATTGGCATACAGCAAAACACAAAATAAGTTCTCCAACTACATTATCTGTCATGTAAAATATCATAAATCTAAAAAACTTTTATTCTTTTTTTTAGAAAAAAACTTTTTTTCTTTTTATTCTTTTTTTTATTCTCTTATTTATGAGAGAGACAGAGAGAGAGACAGAGAACATGAGCAGGGAAGCGGCAGAGAGAGAAGGAGACACAGAATCCGAAGCAGGACCCAGGTTCCTCACTGTCAGCGCAGAGCCCAATGCAGGCCTCAAACCCAGGAACCATGAGATCATGACCTGAGCTGAAGTCAGACATTCAACCGATGGAGCCACCCAGGTGCTCATAAAAACTTTTATTCTTAAAAATTTCTGTTTGCATCACTATTATTTTATCCATGTGATAAACTTTCTCTACACATAGTATTAACTGCTTAACAATTATGTGTCTAGGTCCATTATTTCCTAATCACACACTGAAATATCAGTCACTTGAAATTAAGAAAAATCATCAGCTTTTTCCCCAAGAACAACACCAATTTAAAATCTAATCCCTACAAGCGTTTTGTTTCTACAACCTTGACTCTACTTTTATTTTAAATACTATTACTTTGTTTTCTTGATCATCTCATAAAACAAGGACATTAAATATCAGACCATGAAAACCTGGAAAAGATGGTAGTTTAGACTGAGCTTCACACAGCTGGAAAAAAATGTATCGACTTCCTAAACGTACTCCAAGTAATATACTTATAAATACTTGAATAATAATATTAACAATTAGAGATATTATGAACCAAGATCAAGCTTCAAACACACACAAATACAGTCAAGTACACATGTAATTGGAATGCTTTCTTATTAACATTAGGAGAAAGGTAGGGATGCCTGTTATCACCATTCTTTAAAAAAATTTTGTAATGTTTATTTCTTTTTGAGAGCGAGAGAGAGAGAGAGACAGAGTGTGATGGGGGGAGGGGTAGAGAGGGAGGGAGACACAGAATCTGAAGCAGGCTCCAGGCTCTGAGCTGTCAGCACAGAGCCTAACGCGGGACTGAAACTCAAGAACTGTGAGATCACGACCTGGGTCGAAGTTGGACACTTAACCAACCGAGCCACTCAGGCACTCCTACATAATTCATTTTTAATATCACGGTGGAAGCCCTAGCCACAGCAAAAAGACAAAAAAATTTTTTAAGTATAATAAGTGCCAGAGGAAGAAATAAAACTGTTTGTAACTGCAGACCATATGACTGTCTACGCTAAAAATCCCAAAGAATCTAGGCTCCTATAATCAATGAGTGAGTTTAATATGATTATAGAATACAAGATTAAGATACAAAATCAACCATATTTCTAGATAGTAGCTATGAACAGTTTGAATTTGAAATAAAAATTACTATGTTTAGGAATAAACAATCCTCCAAAAATCTATATATAGGTAGATAGATATAGATATAGATATAGATGATATACATATAGATTTAGATATAAACATAACACAAGATGTGTAAGGTCAATATGCCAAAGACGCAAATCACCAAAGAAGAACTAAATAATTGCAGAAATGTACCAAGTTCATGGATTGGAAGGTTCATTCCTATTAAGATGTCAATCTCCCCAGTTGGATTCATAGATGTAACACAATCCCAATCAAAATAACAGCAAAATTTCTGTATACAGCCACAAGCTGAATCTAAAAGATAAAAAAAATTTTTTTCTAGAAAAGAATACTATATTTGGTAGAGTCATACTATTTCAATCTGCTACTTTCTGTCAAGATACAATAATCCAGACAGGGTACTATTGATGAAAAAAATGAATAACACATCATTTACTACAAAATAATAGATAACAAGAAATGGACTCATACAAATATGGCATCGTTTACTGTAAAATAATACAGAGCAAGAAATAGACCAAACAAATATTATCGATTGATTTTTATAATGGCGAAAATGCAATTCTACAGAGATATTCTTTTCCAAAGTGATATGGGAAAAATTGGATATCCACTTGAAAATTAATTAGGTTATATCTTGAACTTTTACTAAAAATGAACTCAGAATGGATCTTGATTTACATGTAAATTATAAAACTATAAAAGTTCCAGAGGAAAAAATAACATAAAATCTGTGTGATTTTGCACTTGGAAAAATGTTTTACATATATTACCAAAAGCAGGCTCCATTAAAGAAAATATCAATAAATCAGACCTTATTAAAATTACCATTACTCTGCCACCGCTACTGTCTAAACACTGAAAATGTGAGTCACAACTGGGACAAAATATTTGCAGATCACATAAAATAATCCTAACAAGTTGCTAATAAGAACACCTACTACCCAAATGAAAATTGGCAAAAAAATTGGAAAATTTTACAAAAGAAGTTATAAATGAGCATAAATAAATAAATAAATAAATAAGATGTTCAATATAAGAAAATAAAGGAAATTCAAATTAGGTATACCATGAGATATCACCGCGTAACCATTAGCATAAGGGAGAAAAAAAAACACTTCATCTTATTATGTTTTGGTGAGTATGAAAAGCAACTAGAAACTAAAGCAATTCAGCTGCCTGGAAATCGTTTTCATAGTTTCTTATAAATCGAAATATGCATTTACCTATAAAACTAAGCAGCGTCATTCTTGCTTTTACCCAACGGAAATAAAAATGTATGTTTGCAGAAACACCTGCATATGAATGTTCACAGAGCTTTATTTATAGTTACTATAAACTAAAAACGACGCTGGTAAATAAATAAACTGTGGCATATCCATACTATGGGATACCACCCAACAATAGAAAGAAATAAATTATTGATTCACACCCGAACATGGATGAATCTTCAACTCAATTTGCCAGAAAGACTCTAGAACCAAAGGCCACATATAAATTTTCATTTATATGGCATTCTCAAAATGGCGACACTACCGAGATGGAAAAGAAATTGTAGCAGTCACAGCTGGTGTTCCAGGAAAAGGCTGATTACAAGGGACAGCAGGAAGGAGTTTTTGAGGCAATGCCCCTGTTCTACATGGTACTGTCCTGATGATTCACAATTCCATGCATTTTCCAAAACTCCCAAAGAATGGATTTTACTCTATGCAAATTTTAAAAAGTTGACCAATGTATAAAGAGAACCCAAGATAAAGAACACATTGTGACAAATAAATCTAACTGTATTACAAATGAGTGACATGACTACTTCAGTTTTGTGAAAGAAGAAAGGAGCTGACCTAAATAACTTTAAAAAGCAATGTTTGACCAGATATTGGGAGGGTAAAGATTTAAAAAGTGCACTACATATTGTAGTTGATAAATGTGTTTCTAATGGAGCAGGAGTTAGCAATTCTGAAATGTCTTTGCATTTATACTAGAATTGACCAAAGAAGTATATTGTAGATAATAAAAGTTGGTTTGAGGGGCACCTGGGTGGCTCAGTCAGTTAAGTGTCCAACTTTGGCTCAGGTCATGATCTCATGGTTCATGAGTTTGAGCCCTGCATCAGGCTCTGTGCTGACAGCTCAGAGCCTGGAGCCTGCTTTGGATTCTGTGTCTCCCTCTCTCTCTGCCCGTCTCCCACTCATGCTCTGTCTCTCTCTCAAAAATAAAAAAACTTAAAAAAATTTAAAAGGATCTATTCCATAGCAAATTGAAGCTTTTCATGTGTGGACAACAAATAAAGCAAAATTAAAAAGAAAAGATTTAAAGACTGAAATTTTGAGTGTGCTTTGGAATATTTCCCTGCACAAAATAAATGCTGATGATAATTCGTTTCAATAATTAATTGAAAATGGTGAGTGATGAATAGATGTGAAATATTATGCTCAAAATAAATATTATTGGGCAGAGGGTTCAGTTGGGTTGGTTGAAAGAACCAGATTCTTTCCACAAACTATTCATTAAACTAGAGATAATAAATCCGCCTAAACGTGTAGATATACCACGAGTTAGGAAAGCAATTTACACCCGTCAATGATCTGTATATGTATCAGCTAAGAAAATGAGCTCTGGGATGAGACTGTCTGGATCTAGACCACCTTTGAAATCTGAAAAACAACAGTACTTGCCTTGTAGTCCTACGAGGTTTTAATGAAATGACAAATACGTAGTATGCAGCATGGTGTCTGGCACAAAACAAATGTCCAGCAAGTGGTAGCAAGGTGTCGTATGAATGTCATTAATTAATTTAATTGAAAAGGAAACATCCAACGAGACTATAGAGATACGAGAATCCATATAGTTCTGTAGAGAGTAAAGATATATTATCATAACCCCCCACCTGCTAGCAAAGACCTTTCATTTATATTACCCTCCTGTCCTGCAGTTTAGCACTTAAGAGAAAAACTTAACAAGTACCTAAGACGCTCAGCTTGAAACCCACCTGGCTTCACTTTTCACTTAAGCTCCAGTTACTCTTACAGCCCTTCCATATTCCAAAACGATGTTAAAGGCATTGTTCCCCAGAGGAAGCTGACGCCTTTACATTAACTTACACATTAAGAAAAATTGGTAGGAAGCATGTAGTAATTTTCCATCAAAATCCAGCATGTCGAAACAATCAAAGAAATACAGGACTGCTTTGCATCATATCCCATAGTTAAGAGACAAAATTTTCTTATGCATGAGCTGACAATATTCACCAGATTCTCTTAGGAGTGTCCAAGTTTAAAATGTCAAGTGCCTTCAAATATGCCAAACGATGGCCTAGAAATATTGTAATAAGGAAAAGGTTAAATTCTGCACTTTCTATCCAAGTTATAACATTGAACAGTAATAAAATGAAAAAGTCATTTCTGTTCAACAATCTGATATTAACATATACTTTTTATTAAATAAAGCAAATTTTCATATTATTTTTATCCATGGTTAAATGCAAAGCTACTACCTAGAATTCTGTGCAATTCATACCTATTTTTATCAGTTTAATGAAGGAAAAGCACAAAGGTAACACAAAGTCAAGTAAAAGGGACCTTGGTTTTTCCTGGGGTTTTTAGTCTGCTTTTTCAACTCATGCCTACATGTATATAGGATTTGACTGTCAATGTGTTTGTTCACAATAATGAATTGATATTATTAATCGTAAGTAAATAATAGATGAATTAATAGTTTTTGTATATTAATTCCTATATAATATTCTTATATAATATTCATGCATGTATATATGTACATATATAAACACATACTTATACACAGAGATGTATGTGGTATGAAGACCAACACAATGAAGGAGAAAAAATTAACATCGTTTTTTTTTCCCCTCAGTCATTTTTTTCATGGGAACATGACAGCCAGGAGAAATATAAAACATCTGAACCCCTTTGCGAAAACGTCGGCATAATTTCCCCACTCCTCCACAAAAGCAATAGTACCATTCAGGCTTAAGCTTTCGAAATTATGGTTTCACGACCCATAGCCAACAGCTCATTTAGAAACAAATTCAATTGCTTGTTGTTGTGAATGGATTTAAAATTTCTCCTTGAAAAATGCATTAAACCATTCATAATATAAAGCCCATGAATTATAGTCTATGAAGAAACACTGGGCCTGGAAATGCCTGATAGGGTGTCCTACAGGGGTTCACAATTCCTTTTTAAATTCGAAGTTTTAAATGGTGAACAATTATTGTACTTCTTGATGGTGATATAAAATAACTTATGGATTGCGAAGCGAAAATTAAAAATATTTTGAAAGGAAAGCAGCAAAATAATTACGAGGCATTACATGAGACCCGTGGCTGTCTAGCATGGTCAAGAACTGAGTATATTAAGTGTTTTATTTGCCTGTTACCATAAATGTTAATTCTCTTTTTAGAGAACTGTAATATGATCTGGAAATTTACCATCGAAAATTTGACTTCATCTATTTGAGTATCTTGAAAGCATTTGGGTATCTCGCTCAGGAGGCAGTCCTGACATTTCGATGCAGTTGTTCATTTCCAAAAATATTCTTGGGTAATTCAGTTGGTTTTTCAAGAAAATAATAAATATTCCATATTTATTAGATGGTAACTACATATCAGACATTACCGTATTTAACACATATCGACTCATTTAATCTTTAATACAATATTATGACATAAGAAATATCTTTATTGCCTTTTAAGATATTTTACATACTAAAGTTAAAACTTAAGAAACTGTGATTAAGATTGTAGGCTCTGGGTGGCTCGGTTGAATAAGTGTCTGACTCTTGATTTTGGCTCAAATCATGATCTCATGGTTTGTGGGATAGAGCTCTGTGTCAGGCTCTGCAGTGACAGCACCGAGCCTGCTTGGGATTCTGTCCCTCCTTCTATATGCCCCTCCCCACTTGTGCTCCCACCTCCTCACGAAAATCAATAAACATTAAAAAAAAAAAAAGACTGTGGGTTCTGGAATCAAAAGGTCTCTAACAGGAATGGCTTCCCCACCCTGGTGCCCCGGTGATCTTGTAGATACCCACATTGGGCACATAGATAGGTTTGACCCATAGCTAATCTGAATCTTGCCAGAGCCCCTGTGCTTCCCTGAGAACATGAGGACATGAGGTGTGAGGAGCTGCCTGGAGCTACCGCCTACTTACCTTCCTAACTCTCTGGGATGCTGCCAAGAGACAGGATTTTATTGCCTCGAGGTTCTGATGAGCATGAAGCCTTCTGTCCTACCCCTCATGGTACTGCTGCGGACTATAAAAGTACACAGCTGCAGGGGCAACTGTACAAGTACACACAGTGTTGTCACTGGGTCCTCAGCATCAGCGGGTCCCACGACTCATGTCGCATTACCATCTGACTCCTTCAGCTTGGTGTCATTTTTGGGGGGTACGTGGGATGAGGATCTGGAAGATGTCACCCTTGGCTGCTCACCTTGCCAGTGTATATGTAAGTAATAAACTAACTGAATCATTTCATCGTCAATGGACAAGTCAGCGGAGCCTTGCCAGAGTGCGCTTGACATGTTCAGCTTCCAATTCCTACTTCATCCTTTAGACAGGTTGTATGTATTTTATTTTGTCCAAGGTCACCTGGTAATAAGTGGCATTACAGGAATTCAGTCCCAGGTTTCCTGAACTTGTTCTCTTAACCACTGTCCCCAGGGAACTGCGGTCTACCAGTACACACACTGCCACTCCCACTCCCAAACCATTGGAGCTTTGCTAGTCACAAGGCTTCCTTGAAACAGGTTTGGTATTTTTAGTTTGAGGAATACTCAAGATAATCATCTTAGTTATCTATCACTCTATAATAAAGCATCCCCAGAGTTAGTGGCTTTAAAAAACAATAAATATGTATTGCCCTCACAGTTTTTGTGGGCCAGGAATTCAGACCTGGATTGCCCGGGCGCTTCTGGCTCAGGATCTGATGAAGTTGCAGGTGTTGGCTGGGTGCATAGTCCTCTGATGGTTTGGCTGGGACTGGAGTATCAGTTTCCTAAGTGGTTTACTCATGTGGCTGTCACGGGCGTGCAGGCTATTTGCGGGAGACCTAAGTTCCTCCCCACTTGGCTTCCTCCGTTGGTTACTTGAGCATGGCGGATGGCTTCCTCTAAAGCAAACAGTCCAAGAGAGATACACGGTAGCCATTTTTTATGATCTAGCTTTAGATATCATGGAGCACCATTTCTGCCATATGCCACTCAATAGAAGTAAGTCACTAAGGGAAGAGTGTTAAAGAATTAGTGGGCATATTTTAAAATCACTACAGATGTAAATCATCTATAATGCATTTTATTAAAAAGTGCTACCCTTTTTATATAAATATTTTATGATAGATTCACTGCCTGTTTCTGATGTTGGTGCTGGAAATGGGTTGATTTAAGGATTTGCTTGCTGACTGGCGACTCTTGAAAAAAATACAGCTTGCTTTTGAGTTGTCTTTTATTATTATGAACTTTTTTATATGTGGTATAAAGTCAATTTGTGTGTGTGTAAAAGTGGAAACCACATATAATTCAAGGATCATCACCTTATTGCCTCTTACTTTAGGTCTTTTTAAAGTCCTGTACTTAACTCTGCATTTAGGTATCCAGTGATTAAAAAAAAAAAAAATTGCAAGCAAGACACAATATTTTTAAGGAGGCCTCCTGGAAGTGGCTTATATTACTTCCACACATTTTTCTTTGGCCAGAACTCAGTTATGTGGCCGACCCAACTGGCAAAGAAGGCTGGAAAATGAAGAGGAACCACAGATATGGGGGAGAACAAACCATCCTGCCAAGATGAGAACAGAAGCCACTTCTAAGTATATAACCCAAAATATTCCCACACGTGGGAAAGCTTATTTACTGAAGCATTGTTGCAGGCAAAAACATTTAGAAATAACCTAACGACGCTTGAGCAGGGGAATGAATAATTGAGAGCGCCGAATCCTAACCACTAGACCACCAGGGACGGTTGAATAATTGAAATATGACATGTGTACCCCATGGAATATGATATAAAGTTAAAGTAAATAAACTAGACACACAGACATACATAATATCTTGAAACTAAACGGGTCAAAAGCTAGAAGTACTATGAGACATTTTCAATGACACCATTTTATCTTTTGTAAAAACTTTAGAAGAAAAGTCAATATTTTATTATGAAATAAATATTTTTCAAATTCTAGAATGATAAATATCAATCAACTAAATCAAGGGCATCGGGTGAAAAAGGAAGCAGTAGACATTGGGGAGGAATCAAAAGGGACTGCAAACATATCTGTAGTTGTTTCATTTCTTATATTTAAATTGTTTTGAAGAAAATATGAAAAATAAATAAAACAAAGTGAATTTAATGTTATTTAGTTCATTAAAACGCAAAATATACAGAAAAGTAATGCGTCCCTATAAAATATTTCTATTATCATTCGCTTGAGGAGTGATACATTTAATCAGACTGTGGTTCTACATTTACCATTAGGAATTACCATGAATTTTTTATGAGTATTTCTTTAAACATTATACATTCCCAACACCAATAACTTATTTATTTTTCAGCTCTGCATATTGTCATGTTTAATATGATAAAATGCCAAACTACCTTCTAAATACAGCTTATTACTAAAAACTAATTTTTTTATCTGACAAACTACTGTTTTTTTCTACAATTTTAAGATATAATGGATAATATGAATGTTCCTCTTCAGTAATTTTTTCTCTACAGAGTTGGAATCTTTATGTAAAAACAATTGCTTCAGAAAACCCATCTCTCTAATCAGGTATTTATATTCTTCCAAGTAACATTTTAACCTATATTATTTTAATGTTTGCTAAGAAGGAAGCAAAATTACGTATGTAAATATTGCAATTTAGCAGAAGTAAACGTTCTTTTGATGTTTGATCAGCATTAGAAACAATTAAGCTAATCTGAAAATTAGCCAAAGACTTCAGTTTATAGATTATGTTAACTTAAATATATTGTTGAGAACATTGATGCCTCATCTTCCATTTCATTTCCTAGGCATTGAATCTTGCTCCCAAGGACTTGGGGTCTGTACAAGACTATATTTGTGTCCTCCCCAGAATCCATATGTCGAAAATCTAATCCCCAATGGGGCCATCTGGAGGTGGAGCCTTTGGGAAATAATTATGTTTAGATAAATCAGGAGAGTGGAGACCCATGATGGAGTTAGTGTTGTTAGAAGAGAAAGAGACTAGCAGCGCCCTCTCTTGGTCACGTGAGGGTACATACAGAAAGCAGCCGTCCACAAGCCAGGAAGCAGGCTCTCACCACAACCAGGCCAAGTTGAAACCCTGGTCTGGGTCTTCCAGCCTCCAGAACCGTGAGAAATAAATGTTTGCTGTGTAAGCCAACCATTTGTGGTACTTTGTTACAGCAGCCTAAGCTGACTGAGAGAAGAACCAAAAGTAAATGATTGGAAAAAACACTTTTTTTTTTTTTTTTTGCAAATAAGCAAAACTAATATATCATAAAACACTGTTGAGGAAAACCCAATTTGATGCCTTGGCAGAGTCTTAAACAAATTTTATGTTTTAAGCAACAACTCAGTGAACCACTTCACCTGCAAGAAAAGAAAGAGATCCAAGTAAAATTTTGTGGCAAACACAATTATAGAATCCTGTTGTTATGACTCAAGGAAAAGGAGGAGGAGAAGGAGAAAAACTAAAGAGAAGCAAGTTAGCCACCAAATGCTACCATTACTGTATTCAGTCTGACCTTTCAGCTTCAGATTCAGTAATGTTAACAACAGAACGGACCATTGCTGAATAAAATTAAACAGGCTTCTCCTTACATTAACGGAATTTTTGAATTAAATGTTTTTCTTTGTCCAGGTGCATAAAAATGTAGAAATTTTGCTTTGAGTAAGCACGTAAAATGTATAACAAATTTCTTTCTAGAATAAGCACTGATGTTAAAGGCAAGTGACGGGATCCAGTGGGACAAAAAATAAGAAAAGGCTTAGCAAGAGAAGAATCAAAAATGAGGTGATTTCAAGAAAAAAAGTGAGAGTCATAAATAGAGTGAGTTTCCAAGATAGGATGAAGGTGAGGCTCATGGGTGGCCTGGTGTTTCTGAAGGTGACGTTCAGCCGTGGCATGAAATTAGGGACCAGGGGAAAAACAAAGGGAAGCAGGAATCTCAACTAAGAGGCAGGAGTAGAGTCAGAAACACATTAATCTCTTATAACTGGGTACGACGGTGATCATTCCTTCAGAATAAGACACGGTAAGCTTTGGGCGGCACTAAGATAGCCCTGGTTCCAGCAACCATGCCAAAACGGCTTTGTCAGGTACACTGTTCTTTGACTTTGCATCTATATTTGGAGGCAGATTCTAGAAAGTAAGCTGGCAGAGTCAGGATGAAACAATACTGACTTCTAGATCTGCCTAAAATGGAAAAGGCACAATCACTGATCACAACTAAAAATTCTGGGAAGATTACATAAGGCAAAATCCGAGAATTCTGAGAAGTAATTAAAAGGAGGCAGATTTGGGTTGAGGGGATCAATACTTGAAGCATCCCTGGTAGAATGATGAGTTTCCTGTTTGTGTTTTTCTCCCATTATCTCCTGACCTAGCCTCCAGAGAGACCTGGATTCCGGAGCAGCATACCTGGAATAGATAGAAGGACCTCCAAGAAATAACCCTTTATTTCTGGTCAGAGAACAAGGAGTGAATCCTCAGGGAAATAAGGGCGTGGGAGAAATCCTCATGTAAGTGGTTTCTTTTTTCACTCTCCTGGACCTGTCCTGAGGCAAAGCCCGGGCATGAAGCTATGCCCATTGGTAGCAGTGGGGGCTGTTGAGCCTCCTGAAACTTTGGCAGATGGATTGAATTCCAGTCTGAGTCTGAAGGCCTAAGAGCCAATGATGTAATTCCAGACAAAAGATGACAAAGATCAGCAGGTTTGGGTTATAAGAAGAGCCATGTTTCAGTTCAAATCTAAAAAAAAACAAAACAAACGAACAAAACAACAAACAAAAAACAAAAATTAAAATAACAAAAAAATGGATGTCTCAGTTTGAAAGTCTTTAGACAGGAAGAATTCTCTTACTTGGGGGAGGATCAGCCTTTTTTTCTATTTGGGTCTTCGATTGATTGGATGGACCCATTCATGTCATGAAGGACAATCTGCAACATTACTTGATGTTCAATGTATCATTATTTTTTAACTGCTTATCTATTTTTGAGAGAGAGAGTGAGCAGGGGAGAGGCAGAGAGAGGGAGACAGAAGATCCAAAGTGCCCTCTGTACGGACAGCAGAGAGACCCATGCAGGGCTCGAACTCACAAACAGTGAGATCATGACCTGAGCTGAGCTGAAGTCCGGCACTTAACCAACTGAGCCACTCAGGCGCCCAACTGTGCATTCAATTTAAATGTTAATCTCATCCAAAAACTGCCTCACAGAAACACCCAGAATGTTTGACCAAATACCCGGCACACCCTGGCCCAGTGAAGTTGACACATAAGAGTAACCATGGCAGGTGTAGACCCTTGCTCCAGTCCCAAAGAAGCCTGAAGGGACATAAAGGAAGCAGGTGAGAACAGCACTATCAAGACTTTTGTGAACTACAATGACACAGACGTGCACTGGGACTTATAGCCTGAACCTAACCAGATGGATTGATGGCCAAAGAAAGAAACAACCTTTTAAAGAAGATTACAAAGGTATCTGAGTTTCATTACATGACACTCATGATATCCAATGTTAAAACTTTTTAAATTAAAAGTTACTTGACATATAAAGAACTAGGAAATTATCCCCAGAGGGTAACTGTCAAGTGAAATGGCAATCAATAGACAGACATCAGGCCCCAAATAGCCCAGAAAGTGGAGTTGGCCAACAAGGACTTTGAAGCAGCTAATATACCCAAGTCCCAAGAAGCAGGGATAAAGCATTCTTAACACAAAAGTAAAAATAGTAGCTCTTAAGAAATAGAAACTATAGAAAATAACAAAATAGCAATTTTACAATTGAAAAAAGATATAATGGTGGAATTGAAAAATTCACTGACAGGGATCTATAGCACAAGAGAGATAACAGAGGAAGGAAGTGGCGCCCTTAAAATATAGATCAATATAAATCATTTAACAAGAAAGGAAAAAAGTTTGGAAAATAATGGAAAGAGACTCAGAGACTTGTAAGATAATATTGAGAGACCAAATATGCAGGCAGGCATTAGGGTCCCAGAAGAAGAGAAAGAGATGGGATTGGAAAAATGTTTGATGAAACAATGTCTGAAAACTCCCCAAATTTGGTGAAAGATAAACCATATAGATGCAAGAGGCTCGGTAAACCTTAAATAGATTAAACTCAAAGAAACCGGGGCACCTGGGTGATTCAGTCGGTTAAACGCCTGACTCTTGGTTTTGGCTTAGCTCATGATCTCACAGTTCATGAATTCAAATCCCACATTGGGCTCTGTGCTGACAGAGTGGAATCTGCTTGGGATTTCTCTTTCCCTCTCTCTCATCCCCTCCTTTGCTCTTTTTTTCTCAAAAAAATAAATAAATAAACATTAAAAAATTAAAAGAAATAAACTCAAAGGAACCACACCCAGATATATCATGATTGAACTACCAAAAATCAAATATAAAGAGAAATCTTAAAAACAGATTCATCCTTAAAAATGGATTCATCCATAGAGATATATTGATTCAGAGACTACTGAATTCTCATCAGTAATCAAGGATGCAGAAGAGAATGAAACCATATTGTTTAAGTGCTGAAAGGAAATAACTGTCATCCCAGAATGCTATACCCAGCAAAATGTACTTCAGGAACAAAGGCAAAATAAAGACATTGAAAATAAAGTTCAACTTAGAGAATGTGTTGCCAGTAAACTTTGTCTGAAAGCAATGCTAGCAGAAGTGTTTAGGTCGAAGAAAACTTGTAAAATAGGAAAACTCACAACTTTGAGAATGAAGGAAGCCAAAATGATCTCTATGTGGATAATTGGATATTTTTCTCATGTCCTTTCAAATAGGCATAGCTATTGGAAAACAAAATGTCTTTCATATTTTAATGAAATGCTTGATGTCTGTAAATACAGACACATGACAGCTACAACATAAGGAAGCTGATAAAGGACCCAATAAGTTGGTAAGTTGCCAACATTTACTTGAAGTAAGAAAATATTATCTCAGAGTGCACCGTAAGAAGTTAGTCCATAATAACACTACTACGAAATTATACAAAAATACATCATCATGAGTTTCGACAAGCTGATTCTCCCAATCCCATTTACCTAACAATTCCCAAAATAATGATTCTCAAATTTAAATGAAAAGGCAAAAGAACTAAAAGAGCCAAAACAATTTTGAAAAAGAACAAAGTTGGACTACTCACTCTACCTAATTTTAGGACTTGATATGAAGTCACAGTGATCAAGATGGCATGGAGTGCAAAAGGGCACATATGCTAATCAAGAAGGCTGAGTCGACTTTTCTCAGGGCCCAAGCCAAACCAGGTGTTAAATCCTTTTATAGTGACTCCTGGCTCAGCTCCACTAGGTGCATCTTGAATGCCCTAAAACATGATAAGACCTTAAATATTAAGCTGTCTCCCTCTCCTACTGGACATGGTGCAGAATACTGTTAACAGATGAAGCATGTCAAGGTCATAATCTGCGGTCGCCCTGAAAGAAACACCAACCTTCCTCTAACCTTGCTGTTTTGGTGGTGTCCTGAAAGAAGAGAAAAATTGCCAGCAAATTCTCAGATTACGTCTCTATCAAATCCAATATTATATTGTGGATGTCTGCCTTACTCTTTGTCTTCAACCCACACACCCATCAGGTATTCAACTAACACCTGTTGAGTGAATTAATAGAATAATATTGAAAAGAAATATTTATACATCTAAAAATATAAAAATATTGTAATAGAAACATTTAAAAATAGCAGAAATACATTGATCATTCAAAATATGCTGATACTTAATATTTTACATTAATATTATATATAATACAGAGAAATTAATATTTTTGTTGTGCTACTAATACAACTTATAGAATATATTATTGTGAGTCTGTATCCTAAATCTGCTTTAGTGGAATAAAAACTGTTATACAGGAGAATTTTACAATTTTATTTTCATGTTCATATGTGATATTTATATACAGAAAACATTTTTTTTGTAATTTAGGATTTTTTAATAGTTGTGTATAACTGATACACAAAGAACTGCATACATTTAATGTGTACGATTTGATGAATTTACACGTATGCAAACACCCATGATATTATCATTAGAGTCAAGGTCATAGACACATCCAACACGTTCCAGAAGTTTCTTTGTGTCCTTTTATGTTTTGTTTTGTTTTGGGTTTCATTTTGTTTGTGTGGTAAGAATACTTAACATGATATCTATACTCTTAACAAATTCAGAAGTGTACGGTATTGTACTACTAACTACAGGCACTATGCTGTGCACCTGATCCCTAGAAATTATTGATCTAGCATAAATAAAAAATAACCATTAGGATTCTAAATGAATGCTCAATTTATTTGTTATAAATTCAAAAATTTAATTTTTCTTGAGCCTGGAGTGTACTGTGCGAAAAGTATTCTAGAAAATTTTATGTTAATTGCAATAGTGTCCTTGATTAATATTTATCAACTAAATTTAAACAGACTAAATTCCCTAATTAATTAATTGTTCCCACTTATAACCAATTTACATTTTCTTGATTCTTACTTTCCCGGCAAAATTTCTCAACATTAAAAAAAATCACATTAATGTCTCATGAATTAAACCAACTATAAAATTCAAATTCTTCTATAACTCCAATATCATTTAAAAATTTAGTACAATTCTTACACGCTTTCAACTAAATGTCACAAATTTAAAATCAGGCAGAGTTCACACTGGAACCATGAAGCTAATTTGTTAGACATTTTGTTAGGCCCGTTATTTCACCCATTTTACATGCCAAATAAATGCAAGTTGTTTCCAGACTTAAAGTAGAATTATTAATACTATAGAGTTTTAAGTTTTTATTATCTATATTTATTTCTAGTACTTTCCCTGGTATGACATTCTTCCGCCCACTAAGCAACTATTGTTATTTCAAATAAATTGATGTCATATCCTAACACTTGGGAGCTATCATCTTAATTTGCCTGACTGCATGTAATAGCCATAGATTTTCAGCGAAGTAGTGAGGTCAAATAAGGCACTTTTATCCAGAGATTCTCATGGTCCATTGATGTTTGCTTCCATAGTTGCTGTGCAAACATAGGATTTAACGTAGGCTCTTCAAAGGGAATTTGTTTGGCACTTCATCTTCTTGTTCAATTTTCAGCATAATCTTATTCTTTTATCTGACTCTTATAAACAGAAATCTGTGACCTCCTACTCACAGTGTTGAAAACTTCCTTCAACCGTTCTCTAAACATACAGCAAAATAGGGTGCTGGGATAAAGGTAGTTATAAAGACCAAGAAATAGAATTGAGGGTCAAAAAATAAACCATACATCTGTGGTCAGGAGACTTTGAACGAGGATACCAAGCCCATGCAATGCAGAGAGTAGTCTTTTCAACAAATAATGTGAGAGAAATCACATAATGATATGTGAAAGAATGAAGTTGGATTCCCTACTTCACATCATTCAACAATCAGCTCAAATTAGTCAACAACCAAAATGAAAACAGAGGCTCAAATCTTTGTGACGTTGGACTAGGCAAGGGTTTCTTAAAACAACATCAAAAGCACAAGTAACCAAAGAAAAATAGATTAAGCAGCTTTCATCAAAAGGTAAAACTTCTGTGCTTCAAGGGATACTATCAAGAAAGTGAAAAGGCAACGGAATGGGTGACATTTGTAACGTGTGTGAATTCACAGATCTCATAAAGTACTTGGATCTAGAATATAGAAAGAATACTTACAAGTCAATAATAAAAAGACAAATAACCCAATTAAAAGATGGACAAAGAATCTGAACAGGCAACGCCCCAAAGAAGATATAGAAATGGTTAATAAGTATATGAAAAGATGCTTGGCATCATCAGGCATTTGGGAAATGCTAATCGAAACCACTGTGAAATACCCCCTCACACCCGCAGCACTACTTTAATAAAACTGACATACATTAAGCGTGTTAAGGATGTGGAAAAACTGGACCCCTTGTGCATTGCTTGTGAAATGTAAAATTGCGTGGCTACCTTGGTTTGGCAGTTCCTCGAAGTTAATATTTCACTTATAAGTTGTTCACTTATAAGTTCACTTATAAGTTGTTAACAATATGTTAGTTACCATACAACCCGGCAACTCCATTTCTAAGGGAATACCCAACAGACTGAAAATACAAGTCCACACAAAAACTTGTACACGTGTGTTCATAGCAGAAATACTCTTAAAAGCCAAAAGGTAGAAACGAGCCAAATGTCCATCCGCAGATGAATGGGTAAAACACACTGGATATATCCATAAAGCAGACTAGTATTTCACAGTAAAAAGAAATGGAATATTGGTACATATTACAACATAGGTGAACCTTGAAATGTTTATGCTAGTGAAAAAAAATACTGATGCAAAAATCCATATATTGCATGATTCCATTTATATGAAAGGTCCAGAATAGGGAAACCCACAGAGACCTGAAAAGAGATTTGTGACTGCAGAGGACTTAGCGGTATGACTGCTCATGGGTACAGAGGGTCTTTTTGGGGTGATGGAATGTTCTGGAATTAGATAGTGATGATGGTTGTAAAACTTTGTGAATATAATAATAAAATCACTGAATTGTACGCATATTACAATTGCAATTACAGGTACGGCACACTGCAGTTAGCACAATTTTGGCCATTTGGAAGCAAACCGCTCTGATCTTAAAACTCTTTGTCCAGGAGTAATTTGTAATTAAACCCAAATACATTGTCATTAAGCCAGACAAGTACTATAGCATCTCACAACTTAAACAGTAAATGTTAAAATAATTGCATTTTTTTCCTGTGCACTGGTGATCTAGTAACTATAATTGCCAGGCTTTACTTATTTCTTGATATTTCAATCACCTAAATTATAGTAACAATTTTGTTTCAGTTATCAAAGATACACATTTGTGTCTATCTTTACTCAAATGTGTTTAAACAATACAGTATCTCCGCTAGCCAAGACTTTAATTATTTTTTGTTTCTTCATGTAAATGTGATTTACAGGCTTTTAATCAACCATAACATTTTACCCTTATCTTAAATCTGTATTCTTAAATTCATAGACCTACATAAAATAGGCATGTACTTGTAAGGTTAAAAACAAAGGGAGCAGGGGTGCCTGGGTGGCTCAGTTGGTTGAGCATCTGATTCTTGATATTGACTCAAGTCATTATCCCAGCATCATGGTATCAAGCCTCATGTCAGGCTCCGCACTGAACTTGGAACCTGCTTGGGACTCTCTCTCTCTCCCTTGATCGTGTCACCCCCTCTCTAAAATTTAAAAAAAAAAAGTGTATGTAAAAAAATAATAGAACAAAATGGGCACTTAGTTTGTTCAATCAGTTGCTCAGTCAGTTAAGCATCTAGCTCTGAATTTTGGCTCAGCTCATGATCTCACGGTTGGTGAGAATGAGCCCCCTATGGGACTCTGTGCTAACAGTGTGGGGTCTGCTTGGCATTCTCTCTCTCCCTCTCTCTCTCTCTCTCTCTCTTGCCTGTCCCTTGTTCATACTTTCTTTCTCTCTCTCCCTCTCTTTCAAAATAAATTCATAAACATTTAAAAATAATATAAAATAAAAGGAGAAGGCAGATGTTAAAGGTACAGAAAGATGGAGAGCGTGAGGTGCAGCTAGGTGAAATAAATACTGCCCAGTATAACCAGATTTCCAAAATTTTGTTTAGGAGAGAGGAGGGGAAATCCAGAATTGTAGAGTTTTCCATAAGAAATCTGCCTGAATTTTTTAACATTGAATATAGCTTTTAGAAACTGAGCTAAGAACCATAACTATCACATCTCATTTTTTATTTCAAAAAGTATTTATTTAAAGCTCTTATCCTTTCTCAGAGAAAAACTGATATGTGTCTCTAGTACTCCAGATTCTAGATTTCCGTATATCCATATTACGCTTCAGAGACCTCTGGTGACATTGTTAAATGTATGCCATCTAACTCTCTGGATGACAGCTTAATTGTTTACCAGATCAGCAAGAGGTTTTATATATCCCGTGTGATTCATTTAATCAAAGTAGATACTGTCAATTGCTTATTATACTTTAGAGTTAATTCCTTCTTAATCAAAATGGCAAGAGTCTAGAATATGTAAGAGATAGAATTGTTACTACCACTCTAAATTTCCAACTGGTTATTAGTAATTTCTCTCCGGAGTCTATAAAGCACCCCCAAATCAAAATGTATAAAGAGAAATTACTGTTTCCATCATCGCATTCCCCACTTCTGTTTGACTCAACATCATCCTCATAGGTTTCTTTCATTTGCCTTGCCCACAGAGCCACCAGTTAGGTCCCATTTAATCAGCACTCTGCAATATGTCTCATGTCCACCCACTCTTCTCTATTGTCAGTACTATCACAATCCAAGCCTTTTTGCCTTGTATGTGAAGAATTATAATAACCCTCACGACCTTTCCAGTCCCTATCCAACTATCTACCTGGGGGGGATTGGAACTCCTGAATCACGCTGGTTGGTTTACTCCCCTACTCTAAAAATGCAAGACCTCTTATTGCTCATAAAACAATGTGAATTCTGTAGGAAGGGAAGAAACTCACACTCTTTGGGTATGGGTAATAAAATAACCTGTGGAGTCTGATAGACATGGGCTCAAATTCTCCTTCCGCATTCACTAGAATACCTCCACAGAGTTACATTCCCCCATCTCAAATCCCTTAACTATATCTTAACACTTAGCTCAGAAGAGGTGTTTTAAGAATCAAATAGCATAATCTTTGTGAAGTAGTTAACACATCTCGGGTTCCTGGAACTGCGCTTCTAGTAAGAAACTACATCTGGAATCTTAACTTGTTCCTTGGCTCAGGAGGGCTGAGGGTTGGTTTCCTGGTTCCCATGCACAGAGGTCAGAATCATGAACAAATGTCTACTGATGACAAACCAACAAGGTTGTGGATAAGGTGGAATTCACCTGTGCATCAATGTGGATGTCACCCCTCACCTCACCTGGCAAGCCTCAAAAACCACAAATCAGTGACCTCTGATTTGGTCATAACTGAAATTTGTGCTCCGGAGAGGACAGCTGCTTTCTAACCTGCTCACCTGGGAAGCAAACATTTTGGAAGTAGAAATATCTTCATAAGGGTACTA
This sequence comes from Paguma larvata, assembly GCA_030068075.1. NCBI lineage: Eukaryota > Metazoa > Chordata > Mammalia > Carnivora > Viverridae > Paguma > Paguma larvata. Next base: position 10,547,203 of record CM057825.1, read on the forward strand.
ATAAGAGTATCGAAAACAATAAATATGTCAGTGAACGATGAGAGTCGTGGAATGCTGGCAAAGATTGTTGAATTTAGCCTCTTCCCAATTTCTTAGTCTTTTATCTGTACTACACATTAAACTTACTACTTCACAACTTTTTCTTTAGTTTGCCCAACATATGGATAGAAAACTAAAATAGCAGTTTATTTTCTGCAGTTTCTATGTTGGAAACTTTCAGTAGGTGTTGGAATCTGCATTTGCACTTGCTGCACCAACAATTTAAGATTACTTTTCCACATTTCTTTGCCGACAAACAAATGCAGTGTGGTAATAATAACGTCAAATACTCCTCATTGTTAACGTCCCTTGTATTACTGTTTTGGTGCAAGCGAAGTTATCTTCTGTTCTCCTGCTCCGAGAAATACGCGGAATGGCCTGCCTGACTTTGGAAGAATACGCCCATGACAGAAGATGAATTTGCATCTCTCCCAGCTTTCGTATGACAACTAGCCAAGTTTTTACAGATGTAGCTTGTGGCCGTGTGACAGAACAGTGATCATCAGGTCCTGTTGCCTGCCTTAGACTGGGTTTCCTGGAAACAGACCCTGAGACAAGAACTATGCACAAATGGATTATTGAGGGGTTGTTCTTGGATGATGCTTACATGGAAGCGAGAAAGGCAAAACTGAGAAGAATTGAACTTCTGCGGCAACCAAGGCTTTAGTCAATTCCTTTCTGAGGCTGGGATAGACCCTTAGCATTGCCCCAAGTTGAGAAAAATGGGGCTGGACCTTTGTATCTTAGCATTAGCCAGTTATTACCAGCAAGTCACCTCCTGAAAGAACCTATAGCCGTGATCGAATGGTTCCTAATGGCTGAGGGACACTCCCAGTCAGGCATGGAGCTGTGTCAGGTGTTATATTTCCAGAGGTTGGCTGGGGAGGGAACATCAGGGAGTGTCATCCCTGAAGAAGAGAGCTGATAGTTACTAGAGATCCCCAGAAAAATTACACCATATGTCACAGACCCATCAGGTCTGTCTCCTGAGCTAACCAGTCATGAGACTCGATTAACATGTTGGAGGGAATAAAGCTAACCAGTTTATTTTAGTGCCCAGAGCACCACTTAATCTGCTTAAATTATACAATTCAATGGGAGGAGAAAAACATGAAGAAAGTGAAACTCTTAAATTTTTTATGGGCATAAGGTGTTAGGGAGTAACAGCTATCTTACTTCAGACACTGTAAACACCACTTTGTTCGATAAAACAAGCAATCAATAGGAATTAATCTAGAGTGCCTAGGCCTCACTTATGTGTTGCAGAGTGACTTCAGTATTTTGCTCACCAGTATTGCAGCATCACCCCTAACTTACAGCAAGTAAATAACCAAGGTTGTTCTCGATGACGTATCATTATTTCAGAGATTAGTAAGCAGTTTCTTTGCATCATAGAAGCTTATAGGTGAGCATTCTCAAGAATCGTGCCTGTGAAGGATTAAAGGAAGCCAGATTTCTCACAAATAGAAGTTCTACTTCAGTGCAGTTGTAGCAAAGGCTTTGGCCGATCCCAAGGGGAGCTTATGTGTGGACTGTCCTCGGGGAGAAGGTATAACTTTGGATGAGGTAGTTCCGTTAGGCCATTGGCAATGTCAGTGGATGGACGTAGCTGTGAGCCATCAGCAGGCAGTACTTCTGGGAGTGGAGGGAATGAGTGCCACAGACTTGAAAGAGGTATCTGGACAAAACAGAACAGCATCTACTGGGTCACACATGCGCCACTCAGATCTACTTGCTTCCTTTACCCTGAGGATTTTGGTTGGCTTCTTTTTCTGGGGAAACTTACAAGACTGTTAGTGATCCTGGTGCTGCAACTGATTCCAATGACTCTCTCTCTTCTGCCCGTTCTAGGTTCCCCTCAACTTTAGCTAGTACTTCTGCTGGTCTAGGTGGTTTACTAGGTGAGACGATTCAGACCTTCAATGACTAAGAGGAATGAGCCCCTGCTCATAATGACTACCCTATAAAATTTTAACATCAAAAATTTTTGAAAGTGACAAGAGTTGTCCAAGTGGATGACCTCACTGAAAACCGTGACACTTTACTGTGCTACCTGATCTCTTGGGAAACAGCTCAAATAAACCAGGTGGTTAATTTGAGTAATAATTAGTTGTTCAAATAACTTATCATTTGATGAAACTCTTGCCTTGATCTCTGATGAAATCATTCCCACTCTGAGAACAAGGACCACTAGACCTGCAAAGCTTAGAATTGAAGGGATAGGAAACTGGAATATAGTAGGTAATGTCCATCAGGGGATGAAATCACATAGTAATTTAAACAGGAGTAAATGGAAATCTGAATAATATAGGAGAAATAGACATAAAAAAACTATCACTTCCTGTAGGTATAACGCATTTTCTCAATACCGATGCCTGGGAACCTAACCTGAGGTCACAGAGCCTAAGGAATCTAGAGGTTACTTAAATCCTTAAATAGGTATAGCATATAATTAGTTCCTATGTGCTCAGGACTTTAGTTAATTGATACTGCTTCTCTACATCTATTTTCCGTATCTACTAAATAAAGATAAAAATAGTAACCCACTTTATCCTGCTACTTCAAAATTAAGCTTCTTATATAAGTAGCTTTCTACAAAGCCCTCGAAAGTAAGGTCATTCAAACACTCCTTGGGATGATAGGGAGGAAAAGCACGACAAAGCCCGTGGATATTCTGGTAATTCATTGTTGCATAATAAACCGTCTTAAACACTTGGTGGGTTAAAAGGCAACTTATTATTCTCTGCCATGTTTCTGAGGATTGACTGGGCTCAGCAAGGTGGTTCTCATTTGTGTCCATCTTTCACACAGTTGCAGTCACGTAGCAGACGAGGCTGTGGTCATCTGAAAAGCAGACTAGGCTAAATGTCCACGAGGGTGCACTTACATGGCCATCTGCTTTTGTTGGATGTCTCCTGGGAGCTTTGCTAGAGCTGTTGACCAGAGACCCTGCACACTCTATCTTTACGAACTCGAGTTTCTAACATCATGGCCGATGTGTTCCGAGGAGGAGCGTCTCAAGAAGAAGGGAGCTGAAGCTGCCAGTCCTCTTAAGGGCTGTCTAAAAACTGCAGAGCGTCCCTTTATTCAACTCTTTTGCTCAAAGGAATTGCAGGGTCTGCCCGATACACTTCTTGACAGGTGGTAGAGAAGTAAACTCCATCTCTTAATAGGAAACAGCAAATTCACATCACTGAAGACCAGGTGAATGCAATGAGCAACAATCATTTAATTCAATAAAACTTATGAGAAATAACGCTCAAATTTCATGAGCTAATTTCACACGAGAAAGCAAATTTAATGACGTTTGCCATCTGTTTGCATAGAAAAACACTTTTCAGGTATGGATTTTGACACATGTCAGGAAAATCATCAAATTAATTGTCAACTAAATGGGAGTGTTGCTCTCTAAGAATTTAATGAACTATAGTTTCCTTTAAAACCAGTTTATGTCAGGAGGGGCTCCTTATCTGGATCTCCCTGTTCTCTGAAACAAGCTAGACCCCAAAATAACTGTGAGAGACAAAAGGCTACATGAGCTGAGCAAATCTCCGAATGAGTAGAGAAGAACAGAAAAGTACTTCCATCTTAGAGAAAGCAGATAGATCACTACAAAAACAATGCGTTGTGGTCAGGAAAGCAGGCTTTTCAGGCTTGCAGATTTGGGTTTGAATCTCAGTGTGCTCCGAGACGCTGCGCTCTTTTGAAAAATGTGTATATCACCTCAACATATCGTGGCAAGCAGTAAATGACACCATTATTCATATTTTCTCCTTTTATTTGTAGGGGAGAAAAAGTCACCATCCGAAATGTGTCTCTTTGGCATGTGGATTATTTTAGACTGGTTATTTTTAAGAAACACAAGGCTCAGAAAGAACTTTTGACCTTTGCCATAACTGCATAAAGAATTTAAATGTTTATTTATTTTTGAGACAGAGAGAGACAGAGCATGAGTGGGGGAGGGGCAGAGAGAGAGGGAGACACAGAATCCAAAGCAGGCTCCAGGCTCTGAGCTGTCAGCACAGAGCCCGACATGGGACTCGAACTCACAGACTGGAAGATCATGACCTGAGCCGAAGTCGGACGCTCAACCGACTGAGCCACCCAGGCGCCCCTGCATAAAGAATTTAAACAGAGGACCCAGGAAGGGAGCGATCACTGAAGATTACTATAGTGTATTAGGAACTAGGTGTGATAGGGAGGAACTTAGCAAAGTCTGTTTGTAAAAAATTCCTCTCTATGCCCTATTGTTTCCGGATGGCCTAAGAAATGTCTGTTTACCAAACTTTTATTCTTTTGCATCTTCCTATGAATTGCTTTCCTTCTCTTTGTGATTTCAATCCCTGCTCCCTACTCCACAGGTCAAGAGAACATACCTCATTTTGCCTGTCTTTGGAATCTCTCATGTTTATATGGACTCTACGCACATAATTACATTCTATTTACTCCAGTTAATGTGTCTCATCTCAATCAAATTCTTAGATCAGCCAGAAGAATTTTGAACAGTTTAGAAAATTCTTCCTCCCCAACAGGTTGTAATGTTTTTAAAAATTATGTTTTCCGTCATCCTTAGTCAGAAAGTGGCTCGCTCACACACAGAGCATCATTTTATCCACTCTCCGTGTAACTTTTTAAAGCATTTTCCTCATGAGAAACATTTTCATGGTTCTATAGAGAATAAGCCTCTATTTCTAAAGAGTCTATTTAAAAATGGAGAGAGTAACATCAATGCATTTCTCTAACTAAAACTAACATATGTCTGAGAAACCATGTCCTACCCTTCTTTAATTCTAACACTGCAATACTTCTGATAGCAGGACTCACTACTTGGTAGACATTAGACATTGTATAAATATTTACTAATTTGATAAATTTTTAATCCTACAGCACTCATCATATCAAATTGTATACTTTAAGTGACCATTTTCTTGCTCCTAATGAGGGGCAGAATTAGGCTGCCAAAAGAGTCATTACATCCAAATCATTTTAATATCTTCTAATAATTCAAAGTTAATTTCACCGGTGTCACCAAATTACTTTAATGGTTTTCAGTCACTAATTGCCTCACCCCTGTTCTGCTGTCAGTCCATAGCATTATCAATCAGGTACCTGACCTTACACTCAGACAGAAATAGCACTTGCTAAAATTATGAATGGCATGTCTTACTGCTAATGAGGCTTTCATAGCCCTTTGGGGACAGCCAACTTTCAGTTCTTATTACTGATGAAACTAATCACATGTTGATCTGACAAACCATACCTTGGTTTGAAATAACAATCAATGATTATATTTATGTAAGTATTAGCAAAATCTCTTTCAACACATAGCAGGCTAAACTTTAAAAAAATCCTATTCTAGAAAAACTTGGTACAAAATTAATAAGGTGAAATTCAATAGCCGTACGTGCATAACCCTACATTCAGATTCAAAAAGAATCATGCAAGACTAAATGCCAGAGATCCTTTTTAAGATTGACTCAACGTGAAAAGTCTACGCAAAAACTTAGTTAAGGTCTAGAAGATAATATAGATTCATTAAAAATTGAATTCATGGGCCATAAACCAAGATATATACCCTTGCTTGCCTGGCTTTTAAAACCCTAAGAAAGCTAACATGACATTATAACAATTTCATGAATATAGGTCCATAAGCTTAGGCAAAAGGGAAAAAAGTGGAATGATAAAACCAGCAGTCGCAGACTTCCTTTCTGGCCCTGATGGAATAGCTGATATCTGACCTGCCGTGCTGCTGTAACGAATACACCTGATGATACAATTGACCCTTGAATAGTACAAGGTTTAAGGGTATCGAGCCCCTCGTAGTCAAAAATCCACATATGGCTTTGACTCCCCCCAAACGTAACTAAAGTAAAACCTTGGATTGCAAGCAATTCGATCTGTGAGTGTCCCACAAGATGAGCAAACCTTTCTAATACATTTTAACTTGATAAAGGAGCAATGTCTGGCAATATGAGTGACATGTGATACCGAATGCCACGTGATCACAATGGAGCCAATGGGTCTTGAAATTTGCTTTGACACATGAGCGCTTTGGATGACAAGCATGTTTCTGGCATGACTGACGCTCGCAAACCAAGGTTTTTCTGTACTTACAACATGCTGTTGACTAGAAACCTGACCAATAACCTAAACAATTAATGCGCATTTTGTGTGTTATCTGTACTACATATTGTACTCTCACAATACAGTAAGCTATAGAAAATAAAATATTATTAAGCAAACCATAAGGAAGAGAAAGTACATTTACAGTATTATGCTATATTTATTGAATAAATTCACATGTAAGTGTACCCACGAAGTTTGTACCTGCCTTGTGCAAGGATCGACTGTATATATGTGTGATACCATTTGAATGTTTGAAGGCACTGGAAAGCAATCGACAACAAGGTCCCTGAGAAAACAGACACATACCAGGCGATTCATACATCTTGACTTTTTTCTTCAAGACATTTTTCAAAACTATGGTGTAAGGAAATAGATCACAGACTAAAACTCAGCCTGAGACTAGAAGTCTAGATTAAGAAAAATAAATAAATAAAAAGATCAGAGTTTGAGTCGCCAAGGCAATTGGGGGCAGGTTGCCAAAGAGGAAGGGCCTGCAGAAAATGAGCCCTGAATATTTTCCAAAACAAAATCTACTTCACAGGAAAAGACTTTAGAGGGCTCAGCAGGGAAGAGCCTCTAGAAACTCGAGGAGATAAAAATAAATGTCAGAGATCTCAGCATGATGGGGAGATACTGAAATTTGGATCTAGTGAGATGGAGAGAGCTTGGTGAACATTCTAGGCTTTCAAGTGAGACTCCAACGGAATAAATAAAGCTCTCCAAGTAAACACCATCACCTAGGGAGGTAAAGTCTGTTGTGAATGCATCAGGTGGAAAGTACAAGTTGTAATCTTGCACACTGAGCATTGAACGCAGCAGCAAGATGTCCCTGACCGTGAGGTCTAAGCAGATTAGGCTGAGGTCTTTTGAAAAAGTGTCTTATGGCTCAAGTGGTTTAGAATACACTATCTGGCCCTCCACAAAGGTGAAATAAGATTTAGTGCCGTTGGGCTGTCCACAGGGAACTTACACCTTTGCAAGCATCTGACAAAGACAGTGTTTGAGGGGGAAGTGGTTAGGACTTCAGAAAAATAGCACATTATTCTACAGGGTCCATAGGATAGATTCGTTGGAGACATTTTTGAAATCCACCTCCAGGTTGAGAGTCACTACAACGTTTCTCTTTCAGTGGGAGGGGGACCTGGGGCAAGAGGAGGAGGAATAGGAATATCTAATAAGGTTGGGCTTCATTGTCTCCTTCATTGTTCCCTTGGGCTGAGGCAACAGCTTCTGGGGCCCTGGTATACTGGCAGTAGTGGAGGCCAACCTGATAGGAGGGAGTGTGGTCTTCCCAAGTGAACACCCACGAAGGTCAGAAGTGGCTGGAAGCTGTCAAATTCTGAGCATCTATGTTACAGGGCTGGCTTCGGGATGGGATTACACGTAAGGGCTTTACTGCTAATTGTCTGTCACTGAGATTCGTGGGGGCACCGCAGGACTCCATCCATAATGCATACAAATTCTGGACACATTGATGAGTTCACTGTAAGGACATTTTTGTGGGTGGCAGTTTTACAGTCTTGAGATTGCTTCATTAAAATTATAGTAGATCATTAGCACACAAACCTGCCAGCCAGATGGGTCTGATTTTACGTTGGGAGGGCCATTCTGCCTCGGATATAACTCGAGGCAGAATATAAGGAGGGAGCAATTTATTTAAGCATTACTCCCATTGGCATCATTTAATGTAGAGGGAGGTGAGCTCTGGTTCAGCATCCATACCCAGTGGCACTGTGGCTGAAACCCTTCTAATAGAGCCTGCCAAGCCTGGTACTGCAGTTACACACCTGGCTGAGCTCCTTCCAGAACATCTGGGACTGTGTTAAGCCTGAGGGGTCTACTGGCAACCCCATTAATCCAGGTTGAATACAATAACAGCAATGGCCACAACAAAGAATAGCATTTACACTTGGCTACCTTCAGAGCAATCAGCTGGATACCGACCAATGGGGAAGTGTGGTTGCTTTGAGGCAAGAGAGCATTTATTTCCTTGTGTAAAGTAGGGTTGGGATCTGGTCTCATCTACTGATGGTGACACTGGATTCTCGGGTCCTTTGTTGTACAGGGGAAGGAAAGCAATTTTGCCTCTCCCTTTCTAGGCTCTTGGTTGAAACACTCCTATAATACAGATGAACAGAAGAAAAACAAAGTTAATAACATGTATACTTCATGTATGCATGGGAAATATCCAGAAAAACTGACTAACTCCCAAAAATGGCTCAAGCCACCATCTAAAATACCATCTCCAGCTAAAGATCAAAGATGTGGGGTTGGTGGGCTAGTTATGAGAGGTTTCCAGGTTTTCCTGAAATGAGGGTAAGGTAATTATATAGAGTTAAGTCTTTTCCTTCCTCATAGATAACAGGTCCAGAGATTCACTCCTCCTCCTCTTCCTGGTACAGAGTGGAAGACATTCTTCTTGCAAATGGGGACTTCCACATAAATGTAAATTTCCCTAACAAATAGGTAACTTCTGCTCAGTTTTCAGAGCTTTGCCTGTGTCTGGTGTTTCTTAAAAATAATCAGCCTAAAATAATCCTCATGCCAAAGAGACATATTTGGGGCTGGTGAATTCTGCTCCCTACGGTGGATTTCACCTTCCTAATTTTCCTAATTTGATTGGCACCCACTAGGCAGAGGACCGCTCCCTCTCTCTCTCTCTCTCTCTCTCTCTCTCTCTCTCTCTCTTCTCTCTCATCCACACAGTTCCACTAATGGATCCTGGGGCTAGAATTCCAATCTCCTGCAAAACATTTTTATGAATTTGGTTTAATTAACTAGCTTTTATAACCCAGATAGTGAGGCAAAGCTGGTTGTCTTAGTTTTGCAGCTGGTGTTGGGCCACCGTGTTGCAGGATTTTTTACCTCAATACTGGGCAATGAGGGAGCATGAGGCAAGCTGAGGAGTAAAACACAAGTTAGCACACCCTTCCCCCAACCCCGGGTGGGATCTGTGTGATATTCCTGGACACTCCTGGCTACCCAAGAACAAAGGAAAGGGGCTTAAGTGCTTGCCATGGTAAAGTGGGAAACTAAGGCAAATGAAAAATTAAATTCCCTTACTGTCTACAGCCCATTGACAGGTTTTGAAACTGGTATAGTGACCTCCCTCTAGGAGCTCAGCTGCATGGTGACACTTTGCTGGGGGCAAAAGAGAGCCTTTGCTTTACATTATCCCCACCTTGAGGATCCTGGAAATCAACTTCCTCTATCTCAGTTCCCCCAGGATATATGCTGGCAATTTTGCTCCAAGCTTATGGAGCACCCCCCCCCAATCCATATATATCTGAAGGGTCTCATGACTGAGATTTTATTAAATGGTAATAAATGTCAATTTCCCAGTAACAGCGAGCCCCTCAAGGTCCTGGAAACCTCACTTCCAAAATTCCTTAGAGACTTACTCTATCCCTGACCTCCTTCCAACCTGAGGGTATATAGTGAGTTACCCATCAGGACCCCAGTGCTGCTCTTCCTGTCCACAGATCCTGTCCCCGTGCTTTAATAATATCACCTTTTTGCATCAAAGACTCTTTCTTGGTCATTGGCTCCGGATCCCCCCACCATCACCCCAAACCTTCATCACCCGGGAATCATTGTCTCGCCACTTGGAAGAATGAAGAGGTGAACTCAAAACAAAATGAGCAGCAGGTAAAAGTCTATTAGAATAGAATATTAGAAAGTAAGAATAGTATGAAAACTCACTTTGGAGAGAAGGGCATTCGAAGGTGAATACCCGCAGATGGTAGGCAAGGGGCTTTGTTTTACAGGGTTTGGGTCACCCTCATTTCCTGTCCACCATGTTCCTTCTCAGGTCCTACCCTTATTGGCTTAAAAACTCTAGGTGCTGGGCTGTCTGTTCCTGATTGGCTCAATTCCATTGTGTGAGGAGTCAGACTATCGTCATACTGTCCCTCATATAACATAAGTTTTATGGTTTACTTATTTTAGTTCGGTATTTTGACTGTCAAGCTCCCGAGGGGGATTTGAGGGGAGCAGATGGTGTCTGTTATAGTCTTAAGAGGAACCTTAAGCCTAAGGGAGTTTGCTCCTGGTCAGGCGCTCCCAGCATTGCTTCAAAATGTGTGTTTTTCTCCACCCAGGGACCTCGGGTCCTAACCTTTTCCTCTCTGCCTGTTTTATCCCAGCTTTCCCTATCATAATTGTCTGAGCGAATAAAATCTGTTTAACCACACTCTCTAAGCAATTTGGTAGCTGTTTGTCCCCTTGAGCTATTATAAAGGGGTCATATTGCACAAGGCTACGAGTCATAAATATCTGTTGTGTTAGTTTCCTGTAAATGTCATAATAAGTAATAGCAAATGTAGAGGCTTAAAAACACACAAATTTACTATCTTACAGTTCTGTAGGTCAGAAGTCCTAAAGTCAACAGGGCTAATACACTGAGCAGTGAACACAGCAGCAAAAGGTCCCTGACTGTGGGATCTAAACACATTCAAAATCAAAATTAAAAGCAATCAGCAAGGCCGTGTTCCTTCTGGGGTGTCTGGGGAGAGTCCCTTTTCTCCCCTATTCCAGTGTCTAGAGGCTGTCGGTATTCCTTGGCTCATGACTGGTTCCTGCCAATACCAATTTCTACTTTTACCTGGCAGTCTTTTACTGTGCCTCTAACTCTACTGCCTTCCTCTCATAAGGACGCCTGTGATAATCATGGTCACATCTGGATAACTCAGGACACTCGCCCTATCTCAGGATCCTGAATGTATTCACGTCTGCAGAGTCTCTTTAACTTATTCACACATTTACAGCGTAGAACACGAACTTTTATGGAGTTGGGGTGGGGGGAAGAGCATCACGCAGCCTACCACACCTTGTACATTGAACAACCACGAGAGACACATATGATAGTGTAAAATACCAATCAGCAGGTTCTGAGTATGGCGACCAGGGGGCGCGCCACGAAGATCTCCCTTCAAGTAAGAACTCGCAGGATGGGCACTTAGCTGGCAGCCTAGACTTACAGCTCCTTCTGCAGCCATCATAGCTCTTGAGCAAATGTCGAGCTCCTCCCAGGCTGCCTCTAGACCGTGACTGAGCACAGCAAGGCTCCTAGAACCTGGACATTTCTGCCCAATGCAAGAGTCTTCTACCAGGCAATCTTTGTCCCTGATTCTCTCTTCTGCTGGCCGACAGGATCAGATCTGCACCACAGCCTGCATTTCCTTGTCCACTTCTGCTTTCTCCCTCTTTCTTTTCACAGATGCCAGATCTGCATCACAATCTGAAGGCTTTTCCTGCCCCACTTTGCTTTCTTCCTCCATTGTCTTTTCCAGACACACCCCATTTCTCCATTCTTTCCCCCATCTCGGTGTCTTCTTACTCAACTGGCACAAGTCAGTATACTAAGAATCCCTGATGGGCAACCAGACTCCCTGGGGTTTAGAAGAAGAGTGAAGCTGAGAGAAACTTCCAGAATGGAGTAATCTGACAGAATTTCATGGAGGGACACATTGGACGTGTATTTAGAGGCTGTGTAACATTTACATAAGCAGAAGAGAGAAAGATAAGGCAATTTTGGTGGAGGAACACAAGAAAAAGTGGGGGAAACAAGGAATTCTTGGAGAACAGGAAGTAGGGCCTTCTCCCATAGAGAGTTCCATCAGTGAAAGTTAGGAGCGGACAGTCTTTACGATAACCATATGTGAGTCCTGATACCTGATACCACATAGCATCATATGTGTTAATCCTAAGATCTAAATACATAATACTTATGTTATTTGTATTTATTGTGGCCTTTTATTTTGTTAATATAAAAGAGGAAACACATCTGTTTGTTTTTAGGCAAAGGAAAATCAACCTTTTTCTTGGCGGTTACCTTGAGTGGAGCACATAATAGAGTGTCCTTTGAGCTCCCTTTCCTATAGAATCTTAGAGCGAGCCTTCACTGTATAGGCCTACATTTCACTCTCACAGGGCACAGGCAAAACATAATTTCTTTCATCACTTTTTCCTGAAGAAAGACCATGGCCGGTTTAACCTGTAGGGTATTCAACTGTGAGGGAGAAAAAAGAAATTTCATTTGGCTAGGAATTCACTTCTTAGATATTCCTTTTAAATTCTGGAATTATGTTCACCGTTGCTTTATGGATGTGGTAGAAATAGGCACTTTTTTTTTTAAGTTTGTGTGTGTGTTTGTTTATTTATTTATTTATTTTTGGGAGAGAGACAGACACAGCATTAGTTGGGGAGGGACAGAGAGAGAGGGAGAGAGAGAATCCCAAGCCAGCTTTCCACTGCTAGTGCAGAGCCCAATGTAGGGCTTGAATTAATGACACCATGAGATCATGATCTAAGCCAAAACCAAGAGCCAGATGCTTCACCAGCTGAGCCACCCAGGTGCCCCCAAAAAAGACCCTTCCGTTTGAGTCTGGACTTTCCTATTCATGGCTTATTATCAGACCGTGTAATAGTCATGATATCCTTACTCTTCTTTTTAATGACTTTTATTTTGTACTAGCATCGAACGTTCATATTCTATCATTCCCTGCAAGCACACCCAACCCTCCCCCAACACACGCAACGATTCGTACCTCTAGGGAAATAGAGAAGGAATTCAATGGCAAGAAGGAAAAGTCTTGGTGAGTTACAGATTTCATTTTAACCTTAAGAACAAGCCTGAAAATTATTCTCCAAGTGGATAAGTTGAGTCCCAAAATAGTAACACATTCATGCTGACAGATGGAGCTGTGGATAGAGGAATGTGTTCGGCAATTGCTGCCTGGGGCACTTCCATCTGTCACCAGGTCTCTGCTCTGTCTGTATATTCAAAACTACCCTGTCCACTAGCAGGCAACTGTATATGCCTTCTTCATTCATTTTGCAGTGATGCGGACTAAATTGTTCTCAAAGATCTCTGAAGCAGTAATAATTAAAACTAGAGCCAGAGAGCCTTATCTCTATGGTACTAAAACTTTATCATTTAAAAATAACACCTCTTGTGGTTTTCTCCAGATAACACATCTAGGAAAAAAAGGAAGCAGATAAGTGGAAGGAGGAAGGGAAGGAGAAGGAGAGAAAAATCTCCCACTCAAGTATAAATACACTTGCTTTCTTTCCTTAAAAAAAAAAAAATTTTCCTCTCTCACTTCCTTTCTATAGAATAAAGAGTAGCCATATGAATGTTAAGATTCAATTTATTCTTCTTTGCAGGCAGCACAGTAACCTTGAACCACATGATGCAAATCCAAGAAGCTCTCTACTGCCAGCACTCGGATCTTGGGCGAACTTCTGAACCTTTCTGTGCACAGAGGTGGCCATTTAATCAGCCATGCCCAGCAGCTTTGCTTTCTTACTACAAAAATTTCATGACATTCTGACCTTAAAAGATCTACCTTATTTCTCCTATTGTGAACTTCGTCCCCAGAGTCTAGACTCTCAGTCCAGGCTCCAGGGTAAAACTGCTCCACTCAGGGCTCAGACTTTCAGCAGGTAAAATTTATTTACTTATTTTAAAAAACATGTAAAGTGTTAGGTTTCATTGTGTGACTCTCTACAGTAAAAATTACTAGGATCAACAAAATTAAATGTAACTGGAATAGGTAGGTTTGAGCTTCTCACCTGGAAACGTTAAACACAAGCAGGTGATGAAGAAAATACTGAGGTATTTGTGCAGTTTCCAACCTTTTGAATTCTCTATAAAAAAATAAACCATGTGGTAGCATTTTGCATTTAAGAAATATTTTTAGGGGCGCTTGGGTAGCCCATTTGGTTGAGGTCTGACTCCGGCTCAGGTCATGATCTCGTGGTCTGTGAGTTCGAGCCCCGCATCGGTCTCTGTGCTGACAGCTCAGAGCCTGGAGCCTGCTTCGGATTCTGTGTCTCCCTCTCTTCCTGCCCCTCTCCCATTCACTTTATGTCTGTGTGTGTCTCTCTCCCTCAAAAATAAATAAACATTAAAAACTGGTTTAAAAAAATAAATATTTTTGGAAATAAATTTGACTTCTTTATAACATGCATTGGATCGATTTCAAGAAAATATTTCAAAAAAAATTTCCACTGATTTCTTCCAATGAATATTAGATGTATTTTTTATATTTGAATTTCGATCACCTAAAATTACTTTTAATGATCAAATGCAATAAGAATTTTTTTCTTATTTTTATAAATGGCTAGTTAGCTATATCAATGTTAATAATCAGTTATGTTCAAGTTTCACCAATTACTTAAAATATCAGTCATTATATGTAAAATTTTCATATATTCGTGTAATGGTCAGAAGTCTCTATTTAGTTCTATTGATTTGTTTCTGTGCCATCTTTCCAAGTGTCTTCATAAATGTAAAATTTTAATACACTGTTACTATCTAGTCAAACCAGGGCCCTATGCCTACTAGTCCTTATTTTCAGAACAATCCTGGACATCACTGAATGATTCTTTTTACAGAAAACTTCTAGTTGCAGTGTTATTTCTTGAAGTCCCACAAAACAAACAAACCCCAATAGTCACTTGGATTGGAATGGCTTGACTGTCTCTGCCAATGTAGGGAAAAACTACATCTTTATGCAAGAGAATTTTCTATTCTATGATCAAATATGTTTTCCCGGTGACTTCCATAATTCAGTAAAAATGCCATTACCCCGCAGCCAATCTGTGTTTGGGGGATGGATGGAGGAGCAGGGTCTGGAAATCTAACCATGCGATCCATTCTGTGAAGATTAGGTTCGTCGAGGTCTTCTCTAATAATACGCTGGGCACTAAAGAGATGGCAAAATAATTTATAAAAATGGACTGCAACTTTATTTATTAGAGAGGTATTTTGAAGACAGATTGTGGCATTGGAAGGCATGGCTTCTCTTCGTGTAGAAGACAGTTACCGACTCCCATCCCTGAAGTGCAGAGAGTCCCTTCCTTCACATTTGATTTGAATTTCACTGAACCATCCACACTTTGTCACTTGGTTCCCATTAGAAATGA
This sequence comes from Paguma larvata, assembly GCA_030068075.1. Taxonomy (NCBI): domain Eukaryota; kingdom Metazoa; phylum Chordata; class Mammalia; order Carnivora; family Viverridae; genus Paguma; species Paguma larvata. Next base: position 10,562,299 of record CM057825.1, read on the forward strand.
TATGCTTTTGTCAGGAGGCTGTATGGGGCTTGTCCCGGCAGGCAGCTTGAGGCCTTGGAACTAATGACCCACCAAGGAATGAAGCTGATGCCAGGGCTGGGAGTGACTCTACCTTCTAACCAGCTAAGCCAACCAGACCTAAGTATCTTCTATACCATTGTCTCTTCATTAGTTTATGCCATCTAGAATTTTCTAAAATAGGATGGATGCTCAACTCCTTTGATCCATATTCACATTCATCCTGAAATACGTCGTTCGATAGATTCAATAGGATGCAGTGAAACATTTTTTTAATGTTTTTTGTTTATTTTTGAGAGAGAGAGAGAGAGAGGAGAGAGACGGAGCACAAGTGGGGGTTGGGCAGAGAGAAAGGGAGACACAGAATCCAAAGCAGGCTCCAGGCTCCGAGCTGTCAGCACAGAGCCTGATGTGAGGCACAAACTCATGAACCACGAGATCATGACCTGAGCTGAAGTCGGACGCTTAACCGACTGAGCCACCCAGGCTCCCTTGAAACATTTTTTAAATGTCAGTCATTGGAATTAGAAAAGTAACACCTGTTTATTTTAACAATTCAAACAATAATTTGAAAAATGCTTTAATAATTTGAACAATGAAGATGCATTTGAACCAATGTCAACCCTTTGAAGTAAGCACTGCTATACACTTGATTTAGATGCCAAAACATTATATATATATTTTTTCCAATTTTCTATGGATTTTATAGGGTGACTGACTGGTTTTAAACATCTGTGCCCCTCACTGCACAGAACCAAGGCAACTGCCTTCATCCATCATAGTCCAGGGCCAGTACGGCAAACACCTTTAATGTGAAATGTTTTATGGCATTTTCCAAGCACTTAGGAAAGGAATGCATTCTCTGCTTTAAAAGAAATGACACTGTCAATCAAGAGCCTTCCTTTATTGTAGAATAATGCCTCTGGGTTAGGGAAATACTGAAGAAAAGCAAAAGTGTAGTCGCAGCCAGTGAGAAACTGAGACCCCCTCTCATTCCCTCTCTGAGGAGCTTAGAAGTCCTGACTCAGTATTTCTCATTTTTCTTGTTTATTTATTTTGAGAGAGAGAGAAATTGAGAGGGAGTTGGAGTGGGGGAGGGTGGGCAGAGAGAGAGAGAGAGAGAGAGAGAGAATCCCAAGCAGGCTCCACGCTGTTAGTGCAGAGCCCGATGAGGGGCTCGATCTCATGAACCCTGGAATCATGACCTGAGCCAAGATCGAGAATCAGATGCTCAACCAACTGTGCCACCCAGGCACTCCCCCTGACTCAGTATTTCTTAAGTTTGACTGGAAGCCCCCTTATTCTTCCACCCACAGGAACCCACTACATTTATTGTCTTTCCCACTTGACACTTTTTCTCCATCTTTTGAAATTTCATTCATTATCAATTTTCAATGTTATTTAATATTTTGCATGTCTTGTCTCTTTCACTGAGGTATAAATTTCCTGAGAAAAGGGACTTTGTATTTTACTTCTTTATATCTGTCACAAAGTCCAAGATGTCATTAGGTTCATAAGAAGGACTAGATAAAAAGAATCATACAGGTAACAGTACCACTTCCTCTCTCTCTCTCTCTCTCTCTCTCTCTCACACACACACACACACACCTATGTTTGAATCTCACTCTGGCCAGTTCCAAGCTGTAGAATGTTGACAGAGTCACTCAGTTTCCACCTCCATAATACTGGGATCAAAACATCACTTCACAGAACTGTTGTCAAGGCTAAACCTTACATGTAAAAACTTCACTATTAATTATATAAATGCCTGTCACAAATAGGGTTGATAATATTTGTTGAAAAATGCAGAAATCCTCGTTTGTAATCATTAACATAATAAGGGAATCAGAGTTAAAAGTGATTTTAAAGATTTCCTATCCTAATCTTGTTTTACGAAAGAGAAAATACACAGAAGCTATGTGTTTCGAGACTCTACAACTAGGGTGTTACTATACATACTTAATCAGAATTTTGTTAAATAAAGTCTCACACCCTCAAGTACAAGTACCATTAGAATAATTAATATGCTTCAAAGAAATCTTTTATTCACGATTAACCTATAGTTGATGATTATAATCAGTTTAGTAATCTCCCTGGTAAAAACAAATAATCTTTTGTCTTTGAGCCCTTGCATAAATACATAAGGCTAGGAAATGTGAAAGTATCTGATGGTGAGTTGAAAACTGTTCTCATAGCATCTAATTTATGCAGATTTAAACATACATATCGTATATAAGTACCATAACTTCTTTATCCACTTATATACAATGGACTACTACGTGGCAATGAGAAAAAATGAAATCTGGCCATGCGTAACAACATGGATGGAACTGGAGGGTATTATGTTAAGTGAAATAAGTCAGTCAGAAAAAGACAGATACCATATGTTTCCACGAATAGGTGGACTTTGTGAGACTAAGCAAAAACCAGGGGGAGGGGAAGAGGGGAAAGGAAAAAAAGACACAGAGAGGGAGGGAGATAAAACATAAGAGACTCTCAAAGACTAAGAAAAAACTGAGGGTGAGAGGGATGAGGGAGGGGGGAGAGGGGGTGATGGGCATTAAAAAGGGCACATGTTGGGATGAACACTGGGTGTTATATGTAAACCAATTTGAAAATAAACTATTATAAAATTAAAAAAAAAGAAAATAAATAAATAAACATACATATTGTGAAATCAACCATATCTCCCTGATGTTGAGGAAAAAATACATGAAAAGGATTAACAATGCCATATTGACTACCCAGCTCCTTGTTAGATAATAATTATACTACTGGGGAGCCTGATTGGCTCTGTCAGTTAATGGTCCAACTCTTGGTTTCAGCTCAGGTCATGATCTCACAGTTGGTGGGTTCCAGCCCCACGTCGGGCCTGCGCTGCAGGTGCGGAGCCTGCTTGGGATTCTCTCTCTCTCTCTGCCTCTCCCCTGCTCATGCTCTCTCTCTCAAAATAAACAAATTTTTAAAAAATTTTAAGTGTGAATAAATGATATTCCTTCCATCTCTCTCCCCCACTCCTTTTCTGAAAGACAGTTGAGGCAGTAAAGAGACCATTCAGTGCTGAGAGCCTGGCATGCAGGTAATGGCTTCCCAAATGGGAGAAACAGCTTCTGAAAAAGAGTTGTTGCCAACTGTGGAGCCTGGTGCTGCTTTGTCTGGCTCACAGTTTCTCTCAGATAGGTTAATAATATTTATTTTCCTTCCATTCTGGGTTGAACTGAAGCTGAAACAGTCTCCAAAAAGGGGATAAAGGCAGCTGTCCTTTGTTTTAATGCCATTAATTCACCTTCCCAAAACAGGTGGTAGTTACTAACTGTGGAAATTTCTCTTTTCCGAGCCAAAGACAAATCCTAAATTCAACATCCAAATGGAATTGAAAAACATAGACTTCACTTCATTCTGAATTTGAAATATTTATTACATAAGCAGGTAATCTTCTCTGTTGTAGTTAACGCCGTAAATATCCCGATATGATAGGATTCCAAGGCTGTTTTTGTGACTGCTTCAGGTCATAAGCTTACGGGGTTATTTCTTATGGAAATAACAACACGCCCTTTCTTTTTTTGCATTTTTCCACTGTATATGAATTATTCATAAGTATAAAATACTGAGATTTATTTTTTCGCGTGAACACACACAAAAAGAGAGGGAGGAGAATGTATCATAAGCCACCGAATTTACATCTTTACAAATAGCTCAAGATCTCAGAGGGTTCTTAAGTGAGAAAAACAGGACAGTTTTAACATGATTGTTTCTACAGAAACTTCTAGGCAGCTCCTCGGTGTCAACAGACTCATAGAGGAAATTGGTTCTTTGCACCAAAAGTGAGATCAGACAAGTGTCAGAAACCATGGCACAGACTTACATGTTTGTGTGGATGAAAGACAGAGGGAAAAAAAAAACAGCCTCTAAATCCTCTCCCTCATTGTTAAGCTAAAGCCTTTCTCCAGTTATTTCTTAGGGTTTTGGTGCCCATGGAAATATTAACATCTGGAAGTTTACATAAAAAATCCTCCTCACCTGCCCCATCACTAGGGAGCCTACCTCAACACTTCTGGAGCTTTGGCTGGCAATGTGTTCCCCAAGGGCCTCAGATAATTTTGATGCAAGGGATTCCTGGACCCAACTCTCAACACCTCAAAACCATAGTAAGAGCTTGAGATTTGAATGCCTTATGTTACAGTCTTTATTTTCACAAGACCTTCCTGGAGGTCAGCATAGACGGCGCGTTAAGGCAAAAGCCAAGAATCAGCTTCAACCGAAGAGGGGGCACTCAGCATCATCAAGTTATCTGCTGGGTGTAGGGCCAGAGGGGGCAATGGTGCCAGTGTGAGGGTGGGGGAGGTGCATCACTGAGGAGTGAAGGGAAGTGCCACTGCTCTGTCACTCTGGCCAGTGGCCCATGTTGCCTTATTGGTGGAAATGCTTCCATTGGTATAAAATTCTTTCTTTCTTTTTTTTTTTATTTATTTTTGAGAGACATAGAGACAGAGTGTGAGCAGGGGAAGGGCAGACAGAGATGGAGAAAACAGAATCCTAAGCAGGCTCCAGGCTCTGAGCCATCAGCACAGAGCCCGACGCGGGGCTCGCACTCACAGACCGTGAGATCATGACCTGAGCCGGAGTCGGCCGCTCAACCAACTGAGCCACCTAGGGCGCCCCTAAAAATTCTTAAAAATGGAATCCTGCACAACATCGTACATGGCACCTCTGAAGCACAAAGGCCAAGGGGGCTCATATCTTAAGATTTTCAATATTCTGTAATCCAGAAGTCAATCTGAAATGATTTAGCATATGAAACACTTGGGAAAGTTAACACGTAAGGTATCTTGTCAGGTAGCAAGGAGCAACTTTTCTCGTGAGATTAAGAAGAGGAGACACACTTCTTTGTAGGCTTCGCAATTCACTTTAGGGGCTTCTCATTGCTGCTTAGATGACGCTTCCCTAGAGTTTTCCTTCTTTCTGGATTTTTTCAGGCCATTTTTGTCCAAGATGCCTCCATTCCTAACCTGCTCACCACGATACTCTCCTCAGGACCTGAAATGGGCTGTTGAAAATTAACATTAGAATTTCTCTGTCTGGCTTGTTTCTTCTTAAACAGAAACGAACCAGGAGGTTGAGGAGATGGGTGGTCAGGAAGACGGGTGACACAACCAGCTGCCGTTATTGTATAATTTACAACCGAGGGTGAAAGTGGAATGGTTTTCCCATAAGAAAAATTTGGAGGAACACCATCTTTAAGTCATGACTGTCTTACTATGGGCACATTTGAAAAACTCAAAAACCTTTTCTATTTAGCAAAGTATAAACAGGACAATGGCAGTTGCTGTTTAAGAGTTATGTGCAGCTGTGTAGAAGGTAAGGAATAATTGATGCATATTTTGTTCTATGGTTGAATGGGACCTTTTCTCCTCCCCCTCAACTTTTACTTCCTGAATAGAAGTCGATACATGAGGTAATGGAAAAAACAGCAATTAAAGAATGCATCAATGTACTAAATGCATATTGGGGGCTTGCTACGAGCCAAGCTCTTTCTAAGCACTCGGATTGTATCAGTGAAGAAAGCAAGAAGGAAGAAATCCCTGCTTTTGTGAAGTTCACATGCTAGTGTAAGGATGCAGAAAGTAAACACACTAGGTAAATACTATGCTCTGTGAGAATGTGGTAAGTACCATGGGGAAAATACAGCAGAGTTATGGAGGTTCCATTCAAGCAATAATTGCCTTTTGACATTCTCAGGCTGACACTGTGTTAGATACAAGGAATTCGACAAAGTCTTGGCCCTTAAGGCATGAGAGTCCCACGCCGTGACTGTTACGAGCCTGGGCTGGTCAAGAAAAGGACATGCGGATGGCTACTCAGCCTTGCGTGGCCATGGAGGGTGTTGCTCATGGACCACAGCACGGTCTCCCACTGGGCTTCACAGTCCATCTCAATACAGTGTTCCAGACTGTCTCCACCCGCGAATCAGAGCTGGCAATCAAGGGGAACCATGAATGCTGTGAAATCAGAAATGTTACCTAACCACCCCTCAGCCCAGCTGCCTCCTCTTTAAGGGACGTGAAACTGTGTTTTGAAAAGTCCCTGCTAGTTCTGAAATTTAGCATTTCTCAGGAAGCATATGATACGTACCAAGCGAACTGTATAGACACTATCTAATATAGGACATCAGAACAGGGGGAAAAAATCCTCATTTACAGTTACAAAATTAGATTCTCTCTTATCACTGTTGTTCCTGTTATCTGTTTCCTAGAATATTCCTGGAAGATAGTCCATGGAAGGTGTCTACATTTAGCACTTTAGTATATAAATGCTCAGGATAAAAAACAAAAAACCAAAGCCCTGCACTTATACTTCAACTGGGTCTAAAGAATACAACATTTTCTAGTGAAATCTGACATAGAGAAGATAGGACGTGATTAAGAAGAGGACATCAGGAAAAAATCAAGGTACAGGGTGCCTGGGTGGCTCGGTTGGTTAAGCGTCTGATGCTCGGATTCCAGCTCAGATCATGATCTTGTGGTTCGTGAGTTAGAGCCGGCACGGCGCTCTGCACTGTCGGTAGGGAGCCTGCTTACGCCTCGCTCTCTCTCCTTCTCTCTCTGCTCCTCCCTCACTTGTGCTCTTTCTCTTTCAAAGTAAATAAATAAATAAAACTTAAAGAGAGAACAAGGAAAAATCAAGGTACAACCCAGAGATTCTCTGAAGTATCTGGGGATAAAGAGTTAGAAAGTAGCTGAGAGGGGTAACTTGTGGCGTTCATGGCATTTTTGCCACAGTCTGACCTGTTCGGCTAATGCGTTGTCTTTTCATGTTTCACTGATGATGAGTTTTTATTAAAATTGTACATGGTTCTCATATTTAAATTAAAAAAATTTTTCTTAGTATTCACATTATCTTTGAAAAATACCTTGAAAAGCTTTCCTACAATCATTTTGTTACATATTAAATATGCTCCTAAAATCTCAGTCATGTCTCTCCTACGTCTCTGTCCTAGAATCGTGCCTTGCCATCACTACCACTTTTGTGGCATCTATAATGTTTTATTCCAGAGAAGCATCAAAAAAAAATTTTTTTTCCTAGATCCACTATAAAAAAAAATCTGAAAAAGAAAAGCCAACGGTAATGTTTGGTATGATATTGAAGATTCTTATTAACACGGCTTCCTTACTGAGTTACACATTTTTAGGCTACAAAATTACAGGGTGGGGAACTACTTCCGCTCTAGGCCAAGATGTCGCAACAGTGACTAGACTTATCTTTCTGCCAAAACCAACTCAAAAAGCAGACAAAACATATAAATCGATGGCTTCTTTCTTCCTTTTTTAATTTTTAGAAATCCCTATTTAGTGGTTAGTCTTGTAGTTATTTTTTAATTCTCGTTTTCTAGCCTCATTGTCTTATGCTCAGAAATAATGCCTGTATACTTTTTGGATTTTGGAACTTGATAGGAGTTTTGTTTTTTGGTTTTTATTGTTTTGTTTTTACACTGAGAAGAATATAATTATTTTTTAATATAATTTATTGTCAAATTGGCTGACATACAGTGTGTAACATGTGCTCTTGGTTTTTGGGGTAGATTCCCATGGTTCGTTGCTTACATACAATGCCCAGTGCTTATCCCAACAAGTGCCCTCCTCAATGCCCATCATCTATTTTCCCCTCACCCCTACCCCCCATCCACCCTCAGTTTGTTCTCTGTATTTAAGACTCTCTTGTGGTTTGCCTCCCTCCCTCTCTGTTTGTAACTATTTTTTCCCCTTCCCTTCTCCCATGGTTTTCTGTTAAGTTTCTCAAGTTTCACATTTGAGTGCAAACATGATATCTGTCATTCTATGACTAACTCATTTCACTTAGCATAATACCCTCCAGTTCCATCCACATTGCTGCAAATGGTAGGATTTCATTCTTTCTCATTGCCAAGTAGTATTCCATTGTGTATAGAAACCACATCTTCTTTATCCATTCATCAGTTGATGGACATTTAGGCTCTTCCCATAATTTGACTATTGTTTAAAGCACTGCTATAAACATTGGGGTACATGTGCCCCTATAAAACAGCCCTCCTGTATCCTTTGGATAAATTCCTAGTAGTGCTATTGCTGGGTCATAGGGTAGTTCTATTTTTAATTTTTTGAGGAACTTCCACAATGTTTTCCAGAACGGCTGCACCAGTTTGCATTCCCACCAACACTGCATGAGGGTTCCTTTTCCTCCACATCCTCACCACCATCTGTTGTTTCCTGAGTTGTTAATTTTAGCCACTCTGACCAGTATAGCAAATGGAGCTAGAAGAACTGGACAGCAACATGCAGAAGAATGAAACTAGACCACTTTCTGGCACCATACGTGAAAATAAACTCAAAATTGATGAAAGACCTAACCGTGACACAGGAAACCATCAAAACCCTAGAGGAGAAAGCAAGTAACAACCTCTTCAACCTCAGCCTCAGCAATTTCTTGCTCAACACATCTCCAAAAGCAAGGGAATTAAAAGCAAAAATGAACTATTGGGACCTCAACAAGATAAAAAGCTTCTGCACTGCAAAGGAAACAATCAACAAAACTAAAAGGCAACCAACAGAATGGAAATATATTGGAAATAATGGAAAAATATTTGCAAATGACATATGGGATAAAGGATTAGTATCCAAAATCTATAAAGATCTTACAAAACTCAACACCCGAAAAACAAATAATCCGGTGAAGAAATGGGCAGAAGACATGAATAGATACTTTTTCAAAGAAGACATCCAGATGGCCAACAGACACATGAAAAGATACTCAATGTCACTCATCATCAGAGAAATACGATAAAGCAATGGTTTCAAATATCAATATCAGGCAGAGCAGGACAAGGATCACGGAGAGGAAATGAATGGTCCTATCATTGCCCCACGTTATTGTTGGGAGAGTTTTCAGGTCTATAATCTCATCATTTCAAGAATGTTGTATAAACAGAATCATATAGTTTTAACCTTTTAGAATTAGCTTTTCCCACTGTGCCTAATTCTCTCAAGATTATCCAGGATGTTGCTTATATCATTAGCTCATTCCCTTTCATTGCTGAGTGGCGTTCCATAGTATGAATGCTACAACAAGGCACTCACTCACCACTGAGGAACTTCTAGGCTGCTTTCAATTTGAGGTTGTTATAATAAACCTGCTACAAACATTCATGTAAGAATTTTGTGTGAATAGAAGTTATCATTTCTCTGAGATAGATGCCTGGCAGTACAGTTGCTAAGTCATATGACCCAGCTACTGGTTGCCTCCTCCAAGGAGGCAGTACCATATTACATTTCCACCAGCAATAGATGAGTGATCCAGTTTCTTCACAACTGTATCCACATTTGACATTGTGATAAGAATTGTATTAAACCTGTATATCGATTTGGAGAGAATTAAAATCTCTGCCTTGTTAAGTCTTCAAATCCATGAACATGATACATCTCTTGATTTATTGAGATCTTTGATTTCTTTCATCATGATTTTATAGTTTTCAAGCTTCAAATCCTGTATATGATTTATTAGGTATATACCTACGTATTTCATTTCTATGTGATTTTAAATGGTATTTTCATTTTAATCTTAGTGTCCAATTGTTCATTGCTAAAATATAGAAATATAATTGATTTTTCTACATTCACTCTGACTCCTGTAAATTTGATGAACTTAATAGTTCTAGGATGTTTTTTGAAAATTCCTTGCGATTTTCTACATAGAAAATCATGTCATCTTGAAATAGGGACAGTTTTCTTTCTTTCTTTCTTCTCCTTCAACCCCTTTTCTTATTTTATTTCACTGGCTAAAAATTCCAGCACTGTGTTAAATAAAAAGTGGTGAAATCAGACATCATAATTTCCTTTCCAATCACAGGATGAAAGGATCGGTGTTTCATCTTTAAGTAAAATGTTAGCTGTAGGTTATTCATAGAAGCTTTTCATCACTTGAGGAAGGTCCTCTCTTTTCCTATTTTTTTTTTGAGAGTCTTTGTCCTGAATGTGTGTAAATATTGTGAAATACTTTACCTGCATCATTTGATATGTAGTTTTTCCTCATCTGAGTGTTAAAATGGCTGATTACACAAATCGATTTCCAAACACCAAACCAGGCTTGCATTACTAGAATAAACCTTACTTGGTCATGCTGCTTTATCATTGTATATATTACTCAGCTCTATTTGCCTAGATTTTGATAAGGATTTTTCCATCCTTTATTAATGAGATATTTGAGTCCATAGTTGTCTTTTTGTAATGTATTTGGCTCTTGGGGGGTAATACTAGCTTCATTAAATAAATTAAGAAATATCCACTCTGATATATTTTCTGTAAGAGATTGTGTAGAGCTGGTATTAATTCTTCTTTAAAAATGAAATGAATTCTTTCTTTCCAATGAAATAATCAAGGTTTTGAGGTTTCTTTTTTTAGATATTTATTTCTACTATTAATTCATTTTCCAGAGTATTTATAAAAGTACTCAAAGTATTTCATATTGAATGAGTTCTGAGAGCTTGTATTTTTTTGAGGAATTGTTTCATTACCCCCAAATTGTCACATTTACATGTAGTGAGTTGTTTGTAATATTCCCTTACACGTAGAAAATATAATAACCACAAATTAATGCTAGAAAGACAAAGAAACTAATAAAAATACATCATCAAAATATCTGAACAAGGACTTCACCAATGAAGATCATTTGGTGGCAAATAAACAGAAGAAATGATGTTCAACATTCTTAATCATGAAGACAATGCAAATTTAAACTACAATGAGATGTCATTTAACCTTCAGTAGGTTGGCTAAAATTAAAAAGACTGACTACACCCAGTGGTGTATCCTCTGTAGGAGTGGAAGAGCTGGCACTCTCATTTACTCCTGGTAAAAATGCAAGATGGCACAACTAATTTGGAAAACAGTTTGGCAGTTTTGTATACATTTAAACATTTATCTACCATAGGACCCAACCATTCTACTTCTAGATATTTACCCATGAGAAATGAAAGCATATCTCCACACAAAATATTGCACACAAATATTCATAGCAGCTTTGTGTGAAGCAACCCAAATAACCATCATAAAGGAATGGATAAACAGTGTGATATGTGTCTACACATTGAAATACTATTCACAAAAAAAAAACCTCAAAAAGCAAAAACAAAAACAAAAAACTATACTATTGGTCCATACACAAACACAAATGCATTCAAAATAATTACGCTTCATGAAAGAAGCTGACCAGAAAATTAAAAAAAAAAAATGACATACTGTATAACGCAATTTATATAGTATTCTGTAAAATGCAAGTTAGTCTCTAGAGACTCAAAGTACATCAAAGGCGACTGTGGATAGTTACAGCGGGTCAGGAGATTAGGGATGAAAGAATTACAAAAAGATACAAGGAATTTGGATGACTATCAACTTGATTATAACAATTATTTCCTGTGTGTATAAATATAGGAACTTTTAACAAACTGTACGCTTTCAATATGTACAATTTATTGCATTTCAATTAATGCCTCAATAAGACTGTAAAAATCCCTTGAAAAAAAAAAAGAAAGAAAACTTCAGGAGGTTGACATCAATTTGCTCAAGTAGCCCTTCAAAGCCAGATTCTTTTATCTAGAGAAAATTTGCATGAATTTGGAGCTACCAAAGTTATTGATAAAAAACAAATAAAATGCAGGTATTCATCTCTAAAGATTAATGCCCTAACCTTTCTATCTAAGAGAAGACATCATGTAAATAACACCTACAAGAGAGGCTGATCATACTTCTTTTATTTGGTAGTATGATTTTACTTTGTGGTTTGTTTGTTCGTTTGTTTTAACTTGGCTAACAGCAAGATATAAACTTGGGGATGAAGAGTCTTGAAGAAAACTTTTACTTAAGATCATATTTTTATAGTCTGGCATCAGACTTTGACATATGTATTCTCTATCAGCAACGTACAAAGTTGGTAACATTCTTAACACACAATGAGTACCCTGTCAATCAGCACTTCAAAGTATAGGGAAGCCTGAAAGATTTCAGATTAGATAAAAATAAAACTGAACTGTGAAAGCAGCATTATTACATTTTTCTTTCAAAGATCAGCCGTTAGAAAAGCTAGTCTTTATCCAAAAGGCTTCTATGAACCAGGACCCAAAATAATATATATTTTTTAATACACCATAAAACTTCTACCTTTGAAGGCTAAAGGGGATTCCATCTTACATTTCTATAGAGAATATTTTTTCCCTTTAAAAACAAAGTTCTTTTGAGGTTAGATACCATGTTTTTAACTGAAAATACGTAGTTTCAGTTTCAGTATTTTTAAAATTGGGTTAAACAAGGCAGAGGCATCATTTAAGCCTAGAAATATCTGGCTCCTGCAGCAAATGAACCAAAGAATTAATTTTACCCTGAGTCAGGGAATGGACAATGTCCTTTGGGTCCACTCGTCACATGAAACAAAGAGAAATTGGATTTTCTCATTAAATCACCCATGCAACTCTTTGGAAAGCAGGCAGAAAAGCCAACGGCTTCTCTTCTTGTCATGTATGCTAATCTCACATATGATTGCTTTAAAGCTTTTTTTATGGCCAAGCACACCTTAGGCAAATAATTGCAGGATAGAGTAAAATTAAGATCGCATATTTTACTCTGCTTATTTCCTAGAAAGTCACATACCATTCAGGAAACACATGTGGGTTTTATTATGATTTTTCGGCAATTCTTGCAAGGGAGGTGAGATGTAATAAAATGTTCTCATTTTAATACATCAAAAAGAGTTGAAAGCAAAGTGTGAATAAATATCCTCGACAAAAAAAAAATACAAAAAATAATTCAACACATTCCTGGGAGACTGGCCGTTAGGTTGTAGGATGTGAGGGTGGTTTTGTTTAGTTTTGAGAAGCGGTTGCATCTATCTAGATGCATTCTAGCCGTTGCATCTATCTTTTGCATTCTCGTAGTCCTAGAAGCTGGATTGCATGTAGAAATGTTTTTGTATGTGTTAAAGTCAGTACCTGTGTTGGAATTTCTTGTCGATAGCAATTGCTGGTAATGGATGCATCGAGAATGAACAAACAGATCTACCACAAACAACAGTACGTATGAAAACTTTGCCTGTAGTAGCCTAGCTATCTGTAAGATTTCCGCCACAACGAAACTCGTTCTCCCTCGTTTCCTTGGGTATGGAAGTGGGTATGGTGCTTTTCCCATCTCTTCATCATCTGTCCTAGGAATTCTACATTACACGTATTGGGCCAGGAGTGGTGGGGAACCATTCACAGTTGATTTGTGGCCCAGAGGTGCCATTTATATATAAACCATAATATGGAAGGTCTTTCCTGGGACTGTGCCACCTAGTGGCCCTGACCTGGCCCTCTGCTTACCATCCCAGCCTCTTTTGGTCGGGAAGGTTCTTCAAACACTTCAAACATTTGCCATATCGACCTCCTTTAGTTGCCCAAGTGTTCAGGGCTTACTTTGCTCACAGGCTCTGCACTTAAGCTCTCTCCCTCATTCATTCAACAAACATTGAAAAGACGATCTCATACGGTAACCAAACATTGATGATATTAAAAGAATTGTTCATTTCTTACTTGTGTGATAAAAGTATTGTCACCATAGAGAAGCAGAATAGTTCAAATAAAATTAAGCATCAAGCATACCATAAAAGGGAGCACTGTGTATTGTATTACATTATATTTTTCACCTTTGTTCACGAGTGTATATAATCATCAGAGCTCTGAGTCTTTATAACAGAAATCCATCTTAAACTGGTTAGGCAGAAAATTGTAGTGGCTCAGATAACCGGAAAACTCAAAGATTGTATCTGCGAGTCAACAAATACCCAGGAGTCCAAACGTATTCTGAACTTTTCCTCACTGTTTTATTTATGAATTCCTCCTAGGGTCGACTTCTCTTTTCTTTTTTATTATTATTTTTTATTTTTTAATACTTCTTTATTTTTGAGAGAGAGAGAGAGAGAGAGAAAGAGAGAGAGAGAGGGAGAGAAACAGAGCACGAGTGGGGTAGGGACAGAAAGAGAGGAGACAGAATCTGAAGCCGGCTTAAGGCTCTGAGCTGTCAGCACAGAGTCAGACGCGGGCGCTTGAACTCACAAACCACGAGATCATGACTTGAGCCGAAGTTGGACGCTTAACTGACTGAGCCACCCAAGCGCCCCTGGACTTCTCTTTTCTTGTTTATCATTCCCTCCTGCTTCAGAGAGGCTTTTGTGTTTTTCTTGTGTTTTGTGTTTTTTGTGTCGTGTATGTGTGTGCGCGTGTGTGTGTTTGAGATCGCTATTTGCATCTTCAGACACTGTGATCCAGAAAGAAAAGAGAGCCTGTCGATCAACAAGCGTGTATCAAATATGTGGTTAGATTGCTTGGCTCAATCACTGAATGAAGGAAGTGGGATAGGATATCATGCCTAACCAGGCCCAGGCCACATGGGTACACCCCTAACCTAGAGGAGCCTTAAACCTCTGTTCTTCCAAAATAACTAAAATAGAAGATGAGTGTCTTCCCTTCAGAAAGTGTATGTTTTATCAAGAGTCGGAAAAAGAAAATGTGTACTAGATAACGAAAGTCATAGCTGCCTGTCTTTATTCTGATCACCCTCAAAACAGAATCTAAGACAAGGAATTGGGTGTGGATTATACCACGGAACACAAATGAGGAAATGCAGAAAGTAGGAGAGGAAGGGAGAAAAGCCAGTAACCAGATCCCCGCTGCAGTGGGTCGGGCTTCACCCCACTGAGAACCCTCCAGAAACCAAGTGGACTATACCTGAGAATTGGCCACCAGAAGCTAAGAAAGTGGGGATGTTTATTCTCTGGTGATCATTCGCCTTTGGGTGAAGATTGTGCCCGTGGGGCATTCACTCCTCTTATTCCCGTGGAGTGAGGAAGCTCTCAGGTAGAGAACGCCAGACATGCTGACCCCGCAGTGAGCAGCTCTTGCAAACCAGGAACAGAGCAGCAGCAGGCATCCAAGGGGTATGGGACGAGGTATCGGCAATGCTGACAGCACTACTACAAACCACTACATTACAGAAACATCCAAAGTAGAGCAGGTTGTACAAAATGTTTAAATTTCTAATAAGATACAGGAAACGTAAGGACTTTTTAATATTTTTCACCACCAAGCCTCACTTAATCCATTCACTAATGGAAAAAATGAAGTTGCTTCTCTGTCCACGGTTTAAGAAAACAAGAAATAAACGTGTCTTCTCTAATAGTTAATCTGTAGACTGACACTGTGTCAGCACTCAGTCACCTGTGAGCAAGGCTGCTGAGGGAAGAGAAGGGAATCGCCTGGAAACAGTTTGGCAGTGTGGCTGGTATTTCCTCCATGCACTGGCCATGTCAAGTTTCTGCAGTTTACTTGTGCCCAGTTACCTGGATTTACAGATAATATTATTAACTAAATTGACGCTCAAAGAATTAAAAGTGACTTACAGGGGCACCTGGGTGGCTCAGTTGGTTAAGTGGCCAACTTCGGCTCAGGTCATGACATCACGGTTCATGAATTCGAGCCCTGCATTGGGCTCTGTGCTGACAGCTGGGAGCCTAGAGCCTGCTCCTGTTTCTGTGTCTCCCTCTCTCTCTGCCCCTCCCCTGCTCCTGCTCTATCTCTCCCTCTCTCTCAAAAATAAATAAACATTAAAAAAAGTGACTTACAGAGTTTGCTTCTTGAAAAATGCACCAGATGGACAGTAACAGCTATAATAATACACAGGAGAGCAAGGAAATGCAGAGGTGAGAATCCTCTGGGGTCAGAGAACATATGGTATGATACATATACACATATAATTTTAATCCCATGTAATTTATTTGGACTTACGTTAAGTCTGGTCAGTTTGGAAATATTTTGCATGTGACTGAAAAAAAGAGTATTTCTCCTTTGCTTATGGCAGTATTTTGTTTATACATAGTATGTCAAATTTTCAAACCAGTTCAAACTGTAAAATCAGTTTTAACTTCCTACTTTTTTGATCCTTAAAGTTTTATAAAATCTTCCATTACGGGGGCACCTGGGTGGCTCAGCCAGTTAAACATCTGACTCTTATTTTCAGCTCAAGTCATGGTCGCCGGATTCATGAGTTCAAGCCCTGTGTCGGGTTCCCTGCTGACAGTGTGAAGCCTACTTGCGATGTTCTCTCTCTCCCTCCCTCCGTCTCTGCCCCTCCCCTATTAGTTCTCTCTCTCTCTTTCCCTCTCTCTTTCAAAATAAATAAACATTTAAAAAATGTTTAAATAATAAGATCTCCTGTAAAGTTTATAGAAGAATGTGTGTGTGTGTGTGTGCGTGTGCGCGCGCGCATGTATTCGGGTTTTTAGCACGTGGCATAAAATGTAATCTGATCCCTGCCACTTCAGACATGAAAATTCATCAACCCATTTGACTTCAACATGTTAAATACGTCATGAAACACAATTATATTTGTTTTTTCATTTAATTCGATTTCAAAAGTATCTCATAATCTAGCCTAGTACCTGGGTATAGTGAATTCTAATAAAAAAGAATACTTCATCTTGGAAAACAGATCTCATATAAATAGATGCTCTGAATATATTTTTGCATGTCATATAATTGTTGATTCATCAAACCTCAGTAATAGGTTTAAAATGATCACCTTTGACGAAATGAAAAAAAGTATTGAAGCACTTGCATTAAAGAATTTTTTGTGTATCTTATACTTACAATTTGAAAAGTACATATGAATATAGGGTCTAGAGAGAAACGCAAAACAGAAATGAGAGGGAACAAGCAATAAGGAAAATATATTGTAGGATAGGTGATTATCTTCTAATTCTCCCAAAATATATTCAAAGATGTTTAGCTTCAGCATAAAGAAATCATTCTGCATTTTAAATTTGAAAATCTAGAAAAGAAGATATATTTCTTTTTTTATACAAAATATTTGATTGTTCCAAACACAGGTGCATCCGTTTATGAGGAGACAAGGCTACACAGGCATTTAATGGACCCGTGACACAGAATTGGCACTCAATAAACATTAGCTGAGTAAAAGAAGAGCTGAATTGAGAGCAATTTAATGGCAGCGACAAATTCAAATGCTTGTAGGAAAATCCAGAAGGGCCTGACGGCATTTAGATGAAAGTTTAAAATTTTAAATATTTGCCTAATATTTGAGCCAATGTTTATCATCATTCATGGATAGAAATAGTGATGCTTCTGGTTTTGATGCTCTACTCATTTTCCTCAAATCATCGATATGTCTCTAAAGCTATTGTATTGGACATCCCAATTACATCTAATAAACTATCTTATTGTGTAATAAAAATATTTACTCAGACACCTCCAATATTTGTTCTTAAATGTTGATCACTGCCTTAATGTCAAGAACAAAATCTTAAGCCCCCTAGTAGAAAGATACATGAATATCTTTTAGATCTTCGGTAGAGAAAGATTTTTAAAACAAGACACAGAAACATTGACTAAATGGAAAGAGGAATTGTTTCTGTTAAAATGAACTTTTCTCTGTCAGAAACGCTTTAAAGAAAATAAAAACACACTTTATAAATTTGTACACACAACCAAGAATGGAATAACTCTAAGAATATATAAAGAGCTCCAAAACTCAATTTAAAAAGCATAGGTGACCCAATAGAAAGGAAAGATACTCTAAAAAATTGAATTCCAGAAAAAAATAATCCCATTATTCTAAGAAACAAATGAAGAGACGTTTAACATCATTAGTGAAAGAGGCCAATATAATTGCAATGCTTGCAGTCATTGTATCAGATACAAGTCCATGACATTTGACTAGCAAATTTTAAGTCTGAAAAAAAACCAAACAAACAGTTTGGATAAGATTTTGAAGCACAGAAGCTACTATGTGTTGCTACCAGAAGGCAGTAATTGGTGCAAGCCCTTTGGAAAACATGACAGCATCATCTCCTAAAGCTTAACATTCATATACCTGAGGCCCGGCAGTGTTACTTTTAGGAATATCCCAAGAGAAACTCTTGCACAAGAACAACAGAAGTCAATACAAGAATATTCATAATTATACTGTTGATAATGGCAAAAGATTGGGAGGCGACAAAAGTACGCACCCAAAGAGACTGGTATTGATACGATAAACTATTCATGATAAACTATTCATACAATGGAATATATATAACGGTCAAAATTAATGAAGCATAATGACGTGCAACAACACCGAGGGATGTTGAAAAAATAAAAGTGAGTAAAAAACTAAATTGAATCCCAAAAGATCAAAAGATTTCATACTGCATACCATTTTTTTAAATATACAAGTAAAATAAACATGCTTACTTTTTTAAGGAGTGCATATAGATGTAATCAAACTAGACAAAAATGGAAGCAAAGGAATCATGAAAATGAGGCTTAAGATGATGTTTCTGTCAGAAGGGTGGAGGCAGGATGGACTGGAGGGTTCCATGTAAATTACATCGAGAATTTGCTTTTATTTGGGTGGCGGGCTTAAGCATGCTTACTAGACAATTAAAAATGACTGACTAAATAAATAAAAGGGGCCATGTATTGACCAAAAAAGAGAGAACGTGCTGTGACCATAGACTATATGACTACCCAATGCTGTATCCCTCATTCCAAAGAAGTAGAAACAAGAAACTAAAGCTATGTCTATAGGAACAGAGGAGAGGATGTCTCTAAACAAAGAAATGGAGTTGGCATCACAAACTGAGGGCCATGTACGATGCTGAGGATGGCTCTTTCGGACTCCCTGTGGTAACATGACCAGACAGCCTTTTGTGTATTACCAGTGATGAACCGGTCATGCTGATGCCCATGCTTACACACATTGTCTCATTTAATCCTTGTCATTAGATTCATTTTCCACTGGATAGACAGGAAGACTGATGTTCAAAGGGTTTATCTTGTCTAAGGATCCAACCCAAACTGTAGCAGAGTTGGCATCTAAGGGGCAGACAGGAGAGCTAGGCAGTGCCTAGGCAGGCAAAGTGGGAGCCTTAAATGGATCGCTGAAAAATAAAAAAGAAAGGGGCTGGATTAGTCAGAGTCCCAGCAGGAGACAGAAGGCATTTTCAGCTGAAACGGTGGCTCTGACTTCATGAATGTTATATTAACAGAGTTATAGGCAAGGTCAATGAAATCAACAGGGGATGCTAAGTTTCTCAGGCATCAGCGACTTGTATCCCTGGGAGGAGCAAGGGGAGGAAACTCTGGGAAGAGCAGGATCCTTAGAAGTGGGGGGCCACCAGGGGCACCTATGCAACACAGTAGGACTTTGGCTCAGGCCATGATCTCACGGTTTGTGAACTGGAACCTTGCATCAGGCTCTCCGCTGTCAGCACAGAGCCCACTTTGGATCCTCTGTCTCCCTCTCTCTCTGCTACTCCCCCTCCTCTCTTTCTCTGTCTCTCTCTCTCCCAGTCCCCCCTCTCAAGCATAAACACATAAACAAAGAAGCACAGGGCCACCTGACTGGTGTTGTAGTCACTGAGAGACTGCCACCGCAGCAGGCACCAACATTTGACAGCATCTCTTGTTAACTGAACACAATATGCATCAAGGTCTGGGAGTCTGGACCCAGTGGTGTAGAGGGGTCAGTCCGCTTGGGGCACTGACCAGGGCAGAGAAGGACAGAAAATGGATTTCAGGAAGAGGGGACAGCAAATGGAGAGCAAACAGCAAGGGCACCTTTACAAAGCTGCCAGACTGACTGTAGAGAGCTCAAAAGCTCTTAAGTTCTCTGCTTATTCTTTCCTAGACAACCACATGATGATTTAAGAGCACGGCGTTAAGAATGGGAAGACTAACCTTTGACTCAACATCATTGATGGATTTGCATTTTGACATTTATTTTATGCGTTGGGAGGGGAGAATCATTGATATGAAATTGCAAAGTACTTGGCAATTTTTGGAGCCTTTGCATTGAAAAAAATGATCGTTTACATGAAAAGGCTCCATATTTTTCCATTCACTGGGTGCCGCCCTGCTCCATCGTATCTTTCTTTCCCGTCTCCCACGGGTCCTATAGCTTCTGGTCACTCTAGGTTATAGTTGTCTTATGTTTGTGATTACACCAACTTTTGGATAGAAAAAAGGTGCATTTAACTAAATCAAAACCTTCTTTGCACATTCAGTTCAGCCTGGGACTGGGCAGAGGCAGCGGAATACTTTGAAGAAGGAGACGGGAACAGGGAATAATAAAAGAAGTTAAAGAATTATCATCATCCATAGGCAATTTTCAACAACGTCAGCAGTGAAATACTCCTCCCCCCCACAAAAATCTTCTTTATAATCTAACTTGTAAACAATTGCCAAGGTTACTGTTGAGTTTTAACAATACAGTCTAAGTTGCAAATGAACACATTTATCTTTAACAAACGTAGTATTCTACAAAGATGCTAATTTTGGGCCTTCCAGTAATAGAGTTGACCCTGACACACAAAGCATCGGGGACACATTAATTTCAAGCGTGAGTTAGCAAAGTTTTGGAATCATTCAAACTTGATTAGGCACAGTTCATCTTTCTAATCCTTATGTATTTTGGGTATAAACAGGAGATTCAAAATAAGCAGTAATGGGGGCGCCTGGGTGGCTCAGTTGGTTGAGCATCCAACTTCAGCTCAGGTCATGATCTCACGGTCTGTGAGTTTGAGCCCCGCGTCGGGCTCTGTGCTGATGGCTCAGAGCCTGGAGCCTGCTTCAGATTCTGTATCTCCCTCTCTCTGCCCTTCCCCTGCTCATACTCTGTCTCTATGTCTCTCAAAAATAAATAAATGTTAAAAAAAATTTTAAAAAAATGCAGTAATGATGGCTGTACACAGTTTTTCCTTTCTGAGTTATTATTTTTTTCTGACGTGAAGTTTTAGATGAGGCTGATAATCAGACACAAATCTGCAAACAACCAGAATCAAACTTGAATAATGTACAGCAAAACACTGGGGTTTAAAACTGTTCTTCGTAGGGGCGCCTGGGTGGCTCTGTCAATGGAATGTCTGACTTTGGCTCAGGTCATGATCTCCCGGTTCATGGGTTTGAGCCCTGCATCAATCTCTGTGCTGACAGCTCAGAGCCTGGAGCCTGCTTTGGATTCTGTGTCTCCCTCTCTTTCTGCCTCTCCCCCACTTGCTCTCTGTCTCTGTCTCTCTCTCTCAAAAATAAGTAAAATTAAAAAAAAAAACTGTTCTTTGTAGAGAATGTCATTGACTATGCAAAAATAAAATGTAAAGAAACATAATTTTATAGTGGAAAAAAATCAAATTTTAAGGAATACCAGGAGAAATGATAAAAGACAATGGCCTTGCAATGCCAGAGATACCAAAAAGTCAGCATTTGAATGCTTGATCATTTTCACCAAGAACTACGTGTTTATTCTGGATATATAAATCAAGTAAAGTTATTGAGCCATTTACTCTGAGTTTTGCAGAGGAAAAAAGTTTGGAAATTTCCTCCAAATGTAACGGAAATGTGTGTTGAATTTTGCGGTGAAGATATTTTAGTGGAAATGTTGCAACTGCAGAGATATTTAATTTCCTCTAGAATCGACTCTGAAGACATAAAGATCTAAATAGTATTGCAATTTCTGGAATTTATTATGAAATGGAATTTTTGTGAGTTTCTGCCAAACTTAAACCTTATGTTTAAGACTTTCGTTAACTATTTTTAGATTTGTTGCTACATGTGAAAGAAACACTTCATAATTAAAACGAATAGCATGTTTCATCATTTGGATAGGAGCGTATCTATGCAAAGAATGCTTTTAATAGGTCCCAGAAAAATTGGGAAAAAAATGAAATTATGCTTTTATTCATGGCTGTGGTAGATTAATATATTGGTATAGGTTTTTCTTCTAAAAATATAACAATATAATTTAAAAGTATCAATCCATTACATTTTCTTCTTTTTAACCTTAATATTTATTTTATTTTTTAACACTTATTTTATTTCCTTTTTAAATTTCTTTTAAACTTTTCTGGCATTATTATATATATGAAGTTTATCCATTAAAGAAAATTTTCACTACCTGCATTTCTTCTCTTGCTATAATAGTCTTTCCAAGATTATTACTGAAAATAATATTTTCATATAGAGGATTGTGTTAAAATGATATGGGCCAAGTGTCAGTATGCCAGTTATGTCAGAGACAAGAGTGGGTCTCTTCTTTGAAAAATTATTCCTCTTTGCCTATGGTGCCTGGTGGTTCAGTGGTTTAAGCATCTGACTTTGGCTCAGGTCATGAACTTTCGGTTCACGGGTTTGAGACCCACATTGGGCTCTCTGCTCTCAGCACACAGCCTGCTTCAAAACTATCCCTCCTTGCTGTTTCTTCTTCCATCCTTCTACTTCTAGCCTCCAAAGGGTGAAAAAGAGGATTAAAGAAAAAGGCCAAACTTCACTGTCTGCTTACCTGCCCTGCCATTGGAATCTGTGTTTGCTGTCCTCTGGAAAACGGTGAGGTTCCATGGGCCCCAGGACTGGGTTTCCTTGGGAAAGCCTGTGGGAGCTCAGTTCCCTGCACAATTCCCTACTGTGGCTGACGCGAGTTTTGAGAACCGTCCCATCTCAGCTTGTATTAGGAAATATATCCCACAGCCTTGCCCGGATTCTCTTGATGCTAGCTGACCATGCTCTCGGGAAGGAACCAGCCCAAGGAAAACCCATGAATTCTTGCCTTCCCAGGCAGCAGGAACAAAGGCTGCCTGCATGTTGCCTGTTCCTCTCCTACTTAACCGAATTTTCCAGAGCAGCAGGCACCTGTCTTGCTGTTCACGTACACCCCAGCTCCAGGACGGTCCCCGAATTCCACACACAGTTCTTGGCCCCATGGCAGCCCCAGTGGGCATAGGTGATTTCCTGTGGCACGAGTTTCTACATGGAATGCAATGGTGGTCTCCCACTCCAGCTCATGATTCCACTCTTGCCCACTGTTTGCTTGTTGCTGCTGTTGTTTTTAGCTTCAGGAGCTTAGCGCGCCCAAGAGCAGGGAACCTCTTCGGCAGGAACAAGAGTGGCAACGTGGACTCAGGCAGACTCTCGGGCTTTCAGGCGAGAAAGGAGAGACTCGGTTCCATTACTTCTGTTTTCTCTGTGAAATAAGAGACTGCCTAGGAGAAGTACAAGAGAAGACGGGAAAAGATCAATTTAAAGAGAAAGGAGATGTTTTGAAAAAGTTTTTTTTTTTTTTTTTGTAAAATGTATAAATACTGGGAAAGCAAGCTAATATGGGAGAACACATCTAATTATGTAAATTGTTGACCCTCTACTATATACAAAATACTACCCATCAGGGAAGGAGTGTACAGGCCAAAGATAAACCTCAGTTACCCAACATGGTCTGCGGAGAAGGGCAGAAGATTCATGTAATCATATACGGAAGTCCTGAGATTTTTCACGCAAATTATCCCAGACGCTTCATTTTTGAAATTAGAAAGACAGAGAAGAACACAATGAGAACAATAAGATGAAGAGAGAGTGCTCCGTTCTAATGAACACAATGTTCTTTTTCTTTCATTAATAATATGACTTCTTAGACATCACTCTGTATACATATACATGTGCAAATACATATACATATAATATACATATATAGTATAAACATAGGCAAATACATATATGTAAAAAAACTTATATAGACACCTATATGTTTTTATGTATTTGCATATGTTTATACTATACACGTATATGCTTATATATGTATATTTATGTATGGTTCTCTTAGGTGCATTTGAAAATTAAAGCTTCCAGTATGTTTTAAGGAGCCTATCACAAAGCTAAAACACATAAGTTAAATGGATCTCAGGTAAATAATCAGAAGAAAAAGCTCTAATTTTTCAAGTCCAAGTGATCGGCTTGCAAACAGCTCTTTCTACTGCCTCAGAGGTAGTTACAGGACACATCGTGATCTCTTCCTAAATGCGACCCATGACCTCTGCTATTTTTAGATCCCTAATTCTCTTCAATTGCTCAGTCCACAGCTTGACAACATCTTTGGAAATGATCCCATGGAGGGTCCAGTATATTCTATAAAGGAGTAAAAAAGGCCTTTGTTTTCATACCTCATGTGTGAGTTCCCTCCACCTCACTTTGGAGAAACAACAACCACCTCGTGTGCTATAAATGCACGTGATAGTCAATGTTTTCCTAATTTGCTTTTCACCAACAGTCAGCCTGGCGTGTTTTCAAAGGGAGAAATATCTTACTTTCACACAGAGGGAAAGGACACACAGATCTTTGATGTTGCTTTCTTAAGTGACAAATAGGACTCTTACAGAATTGCAATTTGTTCCTGGTTGACTTCCCTGGTGTGCAGGGAGAATTTTCCTTTGTGAGTCGTCTAATATGCCTCGCACAAACTTTTCGTTTGACATCTCATGTAAAAGGCTGTAATTCCCATTTTTCACAGAGGAATAATTTGCAGAACAGCTTCCTCACAGTTGGTCAGCCGTTTCCTTCTAAACCTCCTACCTACGAGTAAGCTTCCTTCTACATTCGGCGGAGGCATCTCTGCACAATTACCACAATTACCCGTGGTTTCTTTTTCTAAAATTGTCTCTTAGATGTGTTTCCTGTCTCCAAAAGAAAAAGATAAAAATGAGAGAGCCTATCTTCCTTTAGGCAATAGGTAACCATAGCTGCTCGGTTGAAAGGAACGATATAATGTGTAGTGGAATGAGCAGGTGGGGGTGTGATAAAAAGGCTGAGGAAACCACAGCAAGAACATGGGCCCAGAAAGTATGAAAAGAAGCCTTGCTTCCTGGAGGCACGTAGGAAGAAAATGGCACCCTGCCCTTCTGCCACATGGCCTTGCTTTCCCACTCTCCACAGCGGGCTTTGAAGCAGAGGGCTGATCAGTGGGCACTGGTAACAGAAGTGCCTGATGTAACCTAGAGTAATATAATGACCTCTTCTGGCAATTAAAAAAATAATATTAAGAAATTTTAAAAAGCAAAATTAAACCTGATTGCACTTTTGGTATCACCATTGAAGTTAATTTCTGCCTTTTTCCTTCCTCATCCATAAAAGAGGAATTATATCTGTCTTACTAAGATCACAAGGTGGTTGTGAACATGATAAGAAGTAATATGCTGTGAAACAACTTTATAAAGTGACTCATAAATGTTTAAGTTTGTAACCCACTGAATGATCTAATTAGTCTAAAAGCTCTCTCTTGTCTTGGGCTGGATCTCATGTACATCGTGGCCTCCAGCAGCTGTCCTAACACCGTGAGCATAGACAAGGTGCTCAACAAATATTTGTTGACTGCACAAATTAAAGAAGTGTAATCGAGTACCAACTATAGCCAAGGGCTATCGTAGGCACAAAAGGCAATATACATACTCATGAAACAAAGATTCTATGTGACAACAATAACACATGTATACACACTTAACGAGGTAATTAGTCCTCAAAAAGGAATGTCATTTGAACAACCACAAAAAATCATTAGCATGGAAATAAATTGGACTTTCTTGGTTCTTAGGTAGAAACAGAATCTTGAGAGGAAAAATGTAATGATAGAAAAGCTAAAAGGATTGAGTAGTCCAAAATGAAAACTGATTATAAAGACCAGAAGGACTATTCATTCAATACTAATGAGAGATAAAGATCACTCTCTTTCTCTCTTTCTTTCTTCTCTCTCTTTCTCTTTTCTCCACACTCACACAGAAAGCTTATCTCCTCTATATCTCTGAATAATACCGGGGAACATGGATAGGAAAAAATCACTTAATTAAGAACTTATTGGTAAATTATTGATGTAAAAACTTATTGATTACCCAGGATCTTCAAATCTCATATAAATATTGTCAATAGGTTCTTTACAAATAAAACCTCTAAAAAAAGTTATCTTTCATTTTCATTAAAAAACCAAAACAAAACATCTTTTCCTTTTCCTAGGGAAGATGGAAGAAGGCTTTCTGGGACAGAAGGAACGATTGTCTTGTACCTAATTTGTCAAAATGTTGAGAATCCTGGAGAAAGGAGAGCCAAGGGCCTGCCAGCTGTAGCTGAAGGCATCCCTATTCTCCAAGGGCAGTTCAGTGAGGACATCGGGTTGGGAGAATGACTTCCTTGAGGCCATCAAATAGGTTTCCAACAAGAAACTTATGTAGGTCCAGGAGCCACAGAAATGTGCTCTGGCTCACAGTAACAAATTCCAAGAGTCCATAAACTCCCTACACAGTGATATTTCATAAACTTTTCATTGATTTGCAGAAGTGTTTTAATCACTCTAAATATTGCTGTACCCAGACCAGTCACTCATTATGTCTGACACTTGGCGGTGCCAATTAAGTAGACCCGTGCTCACTGGGGATTCCTGAAACTGAAATTCCTGAGACTGAAATTACTTTTCAAAACATTTGATGAGGCTACTAGATCTTTACAATCTTTGTAAAGCTGGTCCACTTTTCTCACTAAAGAGAAAAAATTTACCTGCCCTCCCATCTCTTTATTAGCGAATATAATTTAGAGCGACCCTTAGTTATGGCTGCCTTTAAAAACACATAAAACTGTGTATTAAAGCCTGCACTGTATCAATCAAAAATTGTTTCCATAAATCAGTGATAATGTTTATTCGTTTATTCCGACCTCTTTCTATATAAACTAAAAATATCCCTATTACCAAAATCTACCAGCAATGTCCGTGGTCAGCTGTGATATGAGCAAAACTTTCACGTGGAGTTCAAATGTTCGCATGCTGATTTTCTAACAATTGAGTGTAGAGTAAAAAGTTTTATCTCTGTTGGCCCAACAGACTGCCATCTGTGCTGAAAGCTATTTTATATTGGTCAGCAGGTTGTGTTCCCAAGACAACCTGTTTATGTCATCACAAATGTCAGGAAAATCTCAGACTATTGAAAACCTGAAACTGCACGCAAGATGAGGGCTCGTCCCTTGGTCTGAGGATCCGCCTGCCTCGCGGAGATCAGTTCCCTTGGTCTTCTTGTACTTTAGCATAGAAGACAGTTTGACGCTCTAGTGTTACTTCTTTGCCAGAAAAGAAACTAAATACGGGATACAAGAGGTTGTTCTCTGAAGCAAACGCGGGTTGTAAATTAGGGAATGAAAGTAGTTTACAAATATGCTAGAGCCAACACTGGCTTTTTGGGTCCCCGTCAGGGACACTGGGCCTTATGTTCTCCCATGCATGCATCTGTACATCTTCGGTAAACATAAACATGAGTTAAAATGTTCTTCAGTCAATGCTTAGACTGACAAGAGTTCTGCTGGAGCAAATTGGAGTGATTTTTCCAATTTCTATTCCCAAGTAACCCTACAATCCATGGAGATTAACTCTGGCATTTTGTAAAAAGAAAATTCTGGCATGATTAGTCGGAGGACGTTTTAAAGTGTCAAGCGTGGTGATTTACAAGCACTATTCACTTAAAATCTCCTGCTCATCGCCCTCCTCCAACAAGAGATATAATGGCAAAAGCAAATGCTTATTTGCCATGTGATTATCTCTTGGGAGTAAATTTAGTTTGGTTAAATGTTCATGAAGCTGAAAGTGTCACAAAATGAAATGCTGTGACAAATTAGGCTGGAAATCTTTCAAGAATAGAGTTTGCGCAAAGGTTTCTCACACTTCCAGACTTGAGTGAATTGGGAAAGTCTGACAAGCTCATGAATCATATATAAGGACAGCGTATTATACTCTTCCTCCCTGTGGAGTCCAGGTTTCTTTATAGTGGACCATGTGACTTTCAGAGTGGGCAACATAGCCTTCCGTGTTGAGTGGCTGAGAATAATACTCTCATTCAGGGTTCTGTCTGAAGACTTGAACTATTTAATAGATAATATCTCATTAATTTCCTTTGAAGGGAAAACTGCTTAAGGGAACCTGAGGAAGTGACTATTGTGACAATTTTGGGAGTGGGGGTGGAGAATCAGTGTTGTGTTAAGTGTTCCCTGAGACTCTTGTTTCTCCAGGGCTCTTTCTAGTCCATTCTTCTTGTGCTGAGTATACTGACAGTAACCCCAGCCCAATCCTCTGTCTCACAGAAATGTCTGTAAACTCGTTCAGATCATCCTCCCATCACTGACCACTCAGCTGTACAGTCTTGGGTCACAGAAACAACATTAGACATAAAGTGACTTATTTTCTTACCTCCACAATTTACCAGGTACCAGAAAGTAGGCATTTCACCTAATTACTCTAATATTCAGTTTTGTCATTCATTCCTTTGTTCCTTCATCTATTAAACACATATTCATTGATTGTCTACTCCAGGCCAGTACAGTGCTCGGTAGTTGTAATAAACCATTGACCCTGAACAGATCGAGTTGGCCATCATCAATCTCTTCCCTCCCAGTATGTTCACTCCTTTTTCCCATTGCAAGCTGGAGTTGATTTCCCCTCTCCTAGAATCTGGGTAGGCTCTGTGACCAATCAAATACAATGGAATTCATATGGCACCAGATTCCAGGCTGGCTTTGAGAGACTGCAGGTTTCCACTTCCTGTGTCTTAGAACACTAGCTTGCGGAATCTGAGTTTGCCATGCAGGAAATCCAGCCATCTGAAGCTGCCATCCAGGAAAAAACCCAAAGCTAGCCATGTGAAGAAGCAATGGGAAGAGGGAGAGAAGGATGGGGTTGGGGTGCAGGCCTGGTCAGTCTCTCGCTGTTCCAGACCCAGGACCCTACTGTAGGAAGTCATGTCCAGTCTCACTTGACATTTAACTTCGATTGTGTGAAGGGCCAAAGTGTCTATTTCCCAGGGCTGCCCATCAATTCTCCAAACCACAGAGAATAGTAATAAATTGGTCTTCTAAGCAACTAAGCTTTAGGATGGAATTTACCCAACAATGGATGATGGAACACATTCTTGCTGTCCTCCTGGAGCTTGAAGTTTAGTAAAGACAGCAGAAGACCAAGCAAATGATCACAAAAATGAATATACGTTACGTTGCAATGAATGTCATTGAGGGAAGGTATATGGGATTGTGGACAGATAAGAGGGGAACAGGACCACATTTGGGGAAGGAAAGCTTCCATGGGCAGTGACATTTGGGTTGAAATCCAAAAAATAGAGACTAAGATACTATGTAACTAAGCAAAGAGAAGGGGATCTTACTTGCATAAGGGTAGTGTTCCATGCAAAGGGAACAAACAATGTGTGCAGTGGCCCTGAATGGGGGAGGACCGTGGTGCGCTCAGTGGGCAGGAAAGAGGCTAATGCGCTGGAAGGCAGTGAGTGGCAGGTGATCCACGCAGCGAGAGAGGATGGGCTGGCCACGCCATAGCTTATATGGAATTAGGAATCCTCATGTTGAAATTGCAACCATCTGCATTCTCTTAACTGGGAAGGTAACAAAATTAGTTTGGGCATTCATCAAAAGACATACTTCCCCAACAGGATTGCTGTATGCCTCCAGTGTTATAACATTGGAAACATTTCGAAAAACCAAAAGCATTATTAACATGGGAAGCATTATACAAGTGGAATGAGTCAGGGAAAGACAAATATCATATGATTTCGCTCATATATGGAATTTAAGAAACAATACAGATGAACACAGGGGAAGGGAAGCAAACATAAGATAAAAAGAAAGAGGGAGACAAACTATAAGAGACTCTTAAATACAGAGAACAAACCAAGGGTTGCTGGTGGAGTGTCAGGTGGAGGGATGGGCTAACTGGGTGATGGGTATTAAGGAGGGCATTTGTTGGGATGAACATTGGGTGTTATATGTAAGTGATGAATCACTAAATTCTATTCCTGAAATCATTATTACACTGTATGCTAACCAACTTGGATTTGAATAAAAACAATTAATTAATTAGAAAATGGGAAGCATTATAGTTATTTATTAGAAAAAAATGATGACAAAAAAGTTTTAGTGAGTTCACAAACAACAAGCCAGATACTAAAATCCAGAGGGAAATACCACATTCTCAAGAAATATTAAAATGAAGGAAAAACCCAGTATTTATCTACAAAATTAGATTAGTACTCTAATAGAGTATATGGTTAACATGTATTACAAGAAAAGTAAAGCAGAACTATAAGTAGAAACAGTTTAATAATATTTTCTATTTGGTATGGTGTGATCAAAAGCATAAGGAACTAGAAGTCAGATTGCGATTTGTCATGTCAACAATGTGACCCTGGGCCGGTCTTTAAACTCCATAGACACCAGTTTCCCATCTGAAATGAAGACACTATATTAACAGTTCTATGATTCAAATTACAGTAAATCCTTAGATTGTGAGTATATTGTTCTGCAAGTGTTCTGCAAGACCAGAAACATTTCTATTTAATTTTAACTTGATAAGCAAGTGGTGTCTTGCAATATGAGTAGTACATGATGCTGAATGTCACATGATCACAACTGAGCCAATGATTCTCTCTCTCTCTCTCTCTCTCTCTCTCTCTCTCTCACTGTGCAAGATTGTGGGTAATTGTCTCCCATACTCAGTTGATCGGGCTGAGGTCACAGTGTTTGGCAGAAATTAGTGATTTTTCAGAACATTGGAAGGGGTCCACAATTGGCACTGGTGTATTTTTTGTCACTTCAAAGCCCTATGGACAGTCCTTTGCTTTTCCATAAGGAATAAGCTTAGGGATGCTTTGCTTCATTCTAGGTCAGGCTGCCTGCAGATAGAGACCCCTTCCTCTGCCCCCTTATTGCCAGTTACATTCAATACAGTCTATGACAAGAGTTTATTAATACTGTACTGTAGAAAACATACGTGTGAGCATATACAATGTAGAAAAAGGCTGAAAAGAAAGGTGTTAAGAAGGAGAGGATTACAGTGGGAGTTAAGAAGGAAATCATCGAGAAGTAGGAATGAGGTATGCAAGCGGCTGAACTTGCAAGATTTTGTAAGAAGTCTATGTCTGTATCCTGTCTGCAGAGGAGGAGGAGCAAAAGTGGAGGAATTCCTCACTTCAAATGAGGTTAAGAAGATGTATAAAATGCGGGAAACGGTGCAAAATTTTGTAGAAAACACCACCCGAATAAGGCTGTAGCAGTGTGAGCAATGAATCTGTTTAACAGCAATGCGATGTCACATGTCCATGAAATCCTCAAAAGAAGGCAAAATCAAGTGTCATTGGATAGGTTCCTTGTTAAAGTGGCACAAAAACAAAAGATTCCATTGAGCCGATAGACAGCAGTGATTCCGTTAGTGATGGTGAAAGTCGTCCTACACAATAACCCTCCTCTCTCTTGTCTCCCTCACACCAGTCACGAAGGATTTCAAAGGTAAGTGCAGGGTTAATGTGTTTATTTTTCTTGATATCTTGTATTTTCTTAATTATTTTATATTATATTACAGTATTGCGATCATTTTTATATGAGTATTTTTTGGGTTATGTAACGAATCATCTGAGTTTCCATTATTTCCCATGGAGAAATTCGCTTTGATATACAAGTGCTTTGGATTGCAAGCATGTTTCCAGAACGAATTATGCTCACAAACCAAGGTTTTACTGTACATCTGTAGTCTATAAAATTATTACATGTCTAAGAATGTACAAATATATAAGGAGAAAACTAGTTTATTATATTTTTTAGAATTTCTGACAAATCTTAAGCCAAAATTGTATATTCATTACATTCTTTGCATTAGTTTATCACTCACAAACTATGTTTCTTTCAAAGACTAACTGTTCTTAGCAAAGTACTTTGTTCTTTAATTTTCTAGGAAACACATAAGAACAATTGATCGCTCTGAGTGTTATCAGAATAAAATGTTAATACATTCTCTAAAAAGCTGATTACTTCCATTGAAACTAACTCATTGACACTTTCTGGGCTTCATTTCAAAAGTATAAACATCTATAAATAATTTATTATTTTACATCTACTATATGCAAGTCTCATACAAGCTATTTGGAGATATTTTCCTGAAGGAAGATGAAAGTTATCGGGCTACATTCTGTAGCTTAGCATTTTGTATGTTTATAATGTCCTCAATTTAGGTGAAATTTCAGGCTCATGTAGCTTCATCCATCATTAGAATTTACATGACTATATATGAATAAGCAGAAGTGAATTTCTGTACCACCTTCTATGCCCAAGTCTGCTAGCTAGATAATTGTGGGATACATATAATACTTGGACTCTGTCTCAAGTAATTTGTAGTTCACTTAAAAAAGCAAAATACTAATGCAAATAAGCATATGGTAAATTTGGCGGTATTATACCAGGAAAAGAAGGAAGTGGATTTTCCCAGCAAGATAACATGGTAATGGTAGATTTCCAAAATCCATTTCCCATATATTACCTCTGAGAAATACGTTCAAGTTAAAACAGATGAGATCATTTAAAGAAGTTATCAAGGGGGATAAAACAATCTATCAAGGTGGTTTTGAAAAATGCATTTTACGTTCATACACACCTAGGTTAGTTTTCCCAGTTAATGTCCCTGATAATAATAGCAAATTATGTAAATACTCTATGGCTGGTTCCACATCCATAAAATGAGAATGATATAGCCCTTCCTCATTGAGTGACTGGGAGGTGGTTTGATAGAGAATATATCTGCCTCATAGTTATCACAATGCCTGGAACACAGTAAGTACCACATAACTATTACCTACCAGGATGATAATATTGGTAGACTTTCTAACTGATGAGAATTAACGTATGCTGGTGTCTGCAAGCCCGTTGCAACAACACACATAGGTGATCACTGTTCATATATCTCGGGCACTACGTAAAGAAGCATGCTGTTCAAGCAAACCCAAGGACACAGAATACCTCTCGGAATAGAATTTCACCTGTAAATTACGAAATAGTGACGACTGTATTCCAGATCACCACTTCACTGATCTGGTAAAAGTTTCCTACCATTTGTTTTAGAACTAGCCCACCCCTCTCTGATACCCAGTATCCACAAATGAATTCCACTTTTCTCCACCTAAAGCTTTCCCTCAGACACCAAATTGAGAGTCAGTGGAAAGAATTGCTAACACATTCTAGAGCTACTTCTTCCAGAGATTCCCATTGGGAAGGAACCCTAAATTTTAAAAGAAATGAGCAAATCATTTCTAGGCACCAGCTATGAAGTGAATAAAGAATTTTCCATGCTGAAAAGAACACAGATTCTCTCCTGCATACTCTGAAAATTATACCTATTTATCTATGGCTAAAGCCAACCTTTCTTGGAGACATTTGTTTATAATACGGTATGAAGTATGGAGGCTGTAGAGGCTAACTGGTGTATAATGAATGTATCATCACATCCGGTTAATAAATATTCATTGGCAATGCTCCCGTCATTGCAAGGTGAGTTCTTAGTTGAAGGGACATAATTATGCAAACAGTACAGGTTTCCAGGTTCTTAAACTAATCTAAAAATAGAAATTCAAAACCTTCTGGGACTTTTGGCTTATTGCACATAATTTACATCACTGTTTAGGTGAAGTACAAAAACTGTGCCATAGGGTGCCATATGTCACACTTCTCTGCTTTTAATGAAATTGGATTCTCATAAAGCCTAATTTTTATCCTGAGAGAATTATACCCTCAAATTCCAGAGAGAAGATGTAAATGGGTATCATGCATTCTAAGTCGTTGATCTCATGGAGAACAAATATCTGAGTGTTCATATGTATGTGTGAACGCACACAGAGCTGTGTATACATGTGCACAAATTATTGTTAACCTGACAGTTATAACAACAGAGAAAAATATCCACCATTTATCCGTTCCTTAATTGACAACTGACACTAATATAAGCCACTGTGCATATGTTCATTCTCCACTTTATGAACCATCTTGAGAGGCAGATATGACCTAGAAATTAGGATACGAGAAATTAATAAACACCCCCCCGGGCCAATCACACAGCTAGTGAGTTGCATATCTGTATCTCAAACCCAGTGTCTCAGTTAGTTTGGCAGCTATGACAAACACCATCAACTGAATGTCTTAAATAACAAACATTTATTTCTCATAGTTTTGGAAGCTGAGAAGTACAAGATCAAGGCACTGGCAGATCCTCTTCCTGGTTTGCAGATGACCTCCTTCTCAGTATGTCCTCACACAGCAGGGGAGAGAATGAGAGAGAGAGAGAGAAAGAGAGCCCTTTGGTGTCTCTTCCTAGAAGGACATTAATCTCATTCATGAGGGCTGTAGGACATAATTACCTCCCAAAGGCTCCAACTCCAAATACTATCACATTAGGGATTAGGGCTCCCAAATAGGAATTTGGGAGAGAAGAGGAACACACTTAGTCCATAGCACCTAGGTTTGAGTAATTCACACAGTATGCCCTTCTCATTCTGCCACTTCTCCTCATCATCCCCCTCTGTTAACTTCTTTGGTTATAAAAGAACAAGTATATATATTTTCGTTTATAAAAATAGACATTTCTCATACATTGCATTATTGTTTGAAATCTTAATGGTAAGGTTTTACTTTGCTGTATTTTTAAAAGGTCGAGTATGATTTCCTTGTGTCTAGAAACAATTTTAATGTTGATGTTAAGGATCTGCCTCACATTCCTGGTTAACTTTCAGCCCTTTGTATCTTATCATTAAAGATCGGTATGAACGCATTTGATGACACTTAGGTTTGTTAAAGACAGAGCTAGAACCATAATTATATAATGTCCCATCCCAAATAAGATAACAATTTCAAACATATAATATTAAGGTTTAAACTTTTTTTTCTAATGTGGTTTGTTTTGAGATACAATTGATATATAACATTATTTAAGTTTTACTATCAACTTCATAATGAGTTGATATATGTATACATTGCAAAATAATTACTGTCATATGTCTAGTTAACATCCATCACCCACCACACATAGTTAATTTTGTGTGTCTGTGATAAGAACTTTTAAGATTTACTGGTTTAGCAACTTTCAAATATACAACACGCCATCATTAACTAGAGTCACCATGCTGTATCTTCCTCATGCTCATTACATCCCCAGGATTTAATTATCTTATAACTGGAAGATTCTACCTTTTGCTGGTTGCTATTTCTGAGGGAAGATTGAAAGCGGGACTAACTAAACTTTAGGTTCTGACAGGTGAGAGAAGTTTACAATAGTATCCTGGTTATGATAGGAAAACAGAGCAGGTCCAGGGTAAGAGAGTAGTAGTCAATCACAAAGACTCCACGACGGGGTCCTCATGGCATTTCATAGCTGCCGCCTGTCCTGTGAGGAGCCATGTTTCCAGCGAATTCTGAGGCTGGTTTCATCTATGTCTGTCCTTGTGCCTGATTCACGGTGTGCTGTTTTCTTCTTCAGTCCAAGCTAGTTTTCTCTCTTCTAGTCCAGGATAAGTACTTCTCTTTCTATACTGATTCTGACTGGTGAGATTATGGGTCATTTCTATTTTATTGCCCTATACCTTTTAAAGCATATTCCATATTTTCCTCAATTCCATTTAAGATCAGAAAAAAATACCGAAATCCTTGTGAAAGAAGAGTTAGCCAGCAGTTATGAGCATAAAGTCAATTTTCAATCAGTGTGCCAGAAAAATAACTGTGTTTAAACTTATTAGGTCTTCGAGTCTCCCATTTGCATATTGAGTAATCAATGAACATTTTCAACATTATCCGTGCAAACTAAATGATTCACATACTTCAATCAAAACAATTTTCTAGATTTTTATTCTAGTTTTATTCAAAAAATTCAAAATGGTGATGGAAAAGGAAAGGGTGGGAAGCTTATAAGGGATAATGCTTGTTCATCAGTAGAGAGAGGGTATGACCCCAGAGCCATCGTGGTGGATTTTGTCCGTAACCCCAACGTGAAAGACTTCTGAATAGCACTGCCGACAATCCACCTCTTGTTACTCATGACAGTGCCTGATGTATTAGCGGCACTGTGCAAATCTCAGGTGGCCGCAGCTACATTTAGGGGAATTCCAAGAAGAACTATAATCCAAGTTCCTTTCTGAAGGTGTTGAAAGAAAATGGACCGAAGCAAATCTGTTTTCTGCACCGATGAGTCATAATTGATTTTAAATTTAATTTGTCCTTTTTAGGTCTGGCACCTAGCACCGAACTGTCTGAGGTATGTGGTGTGCCCACGTGCTGAGCAGAACTGAGAGTTCCAATGGGAAGTTCCTTTTCTGTTATGTTTGGTGTCAGCAGGCAGACTGCACCATGAATTGCTTGATGCCACCGACACCATCACTGTTTCGATATCAACAAAAACTGAAAGGACCCATTTTCCATTGTAGAGGAAAATGTTTTCTGTTGCAGGGGAAAGCTAAAATTGCCCTCTCTTTTCTGTGCTATGCCCTCACTTTCTTTTCTTTCCATCTATTTTCTCAAAAGTTGGATATATGAAACGAATTCTGATCGCAAGGCTTTCAGGAGAGTAATCAATGAAATGAATCTCAAGACATCCCTTTAATTGGAAACTTGGCAGGAAAAGATAAGGTCCCATTTTTTTTTTAACTCCAAGATTTAGGACCAGGAAGTGTAAACTTACTGGTTTTTTGTTACAAACTTCAAAGATGGACTCAGGTTTATTTTTTCCATAATACACTGCACTCTTCTTTGTATTTATCTGCATCCCAACAATGAAAACTTCTTTAATACTAATCCATTTTATTTTTAAAATTTGTATCAAGAGGTTTATTTATCAGTTTGATTCCTGTGTTAAAACTATCTGCCTTTCGGGGCGCCTGGGTGGCTCAGTTGGTTAAGCGGCCGACTTCGGCTCAGGTCATGATCTGTGAGTTCGAGCCCCGCGTCGGGCTCTGTGCTGACGGCTCAGGGCTTGGAGCCTGCTTCGGATTCTGTATCTCCCTCTCTCTGCCCTTCCCCTGCTCATACTCTGTCTCTATGTCTCTCAAAAATAAATAAACGTTAAAAAAAATTAAAAAACCTATCTGCCTTTCTTATCTTCATAAGCACATGCTGTGTGAAGAATATAGAGAGAGGTGCCATTGTTCTGTAATTTTTTACTCACTTGGCATGTTTCAGAAACAACTCCTGATATCAGTCTTCTGGAAATAATAATTATAATAATGTTTGGCATTCTAATTCTCCCTTTATGTCAACCTCCTGCTCTTCGTAAGAAGCATATTTAGAGTTTGAATCCATTCTAAAACATTCTAACTCAAAGTGGAAAAGCACCTTCAAGTAGTTGCTACCTCTACTATTGGTTTCGGTCTGTCTTACGTTCTACCAGTTTGCATTCCTCCTAGAGGGAGTCTTACTTAGAGTGTTATTTTCTTTCAACATTTGTCTGTACCTAAAGGAACTGGCATTGAGTTTGAGAAATTTTCAAGCTTTATCAAATCAATTGTTTTGGCAATAGATAAGAATTTTACACAGTAATTTCCCATTCGTTTCATGGATCACCTCAGACTCCTTCAGCTAGTAGTAGCAGAAGGATTACTCGTACTAAGCCAATCTTCATGCTCCTGCAAGCAAACACATCTTTCCCATGGCACTTTATCGTCTTTCACTCTCTCGTGCCCTCACCAATTGTTTAAAAAAAAATTCAAAGTCCTAGAGAAGAAAAAGCTGTGAGTTTTACTGAAGTTATGTGTTTCATTTGAAACTATTCATTGAAACTCCAACTTCTTTTTCTTTGAAGTTAAACTGGCATGCGTTCACTATTTTACTTTTTTAATAATTGTATGAAGAATGTATTACTATCATGACACACTTTAAAAAAAAACGTGTGTGTTATTTGAGAGAGCACAAGCCGGGGAAGGGGCAGAGAGAGGGGGGCAGAGGATCCAAAGTGGGCTCTATGCTGACAGCAGGGAGCCCCACATGGGGCTCGACTCATGAACCTGAGCCAAGGTCAGTTGCTCAACAGACCAAGCCACCCAGGCACCCCTGTGTGCTCACTATTTGAAAAGATACTGTCTTGGCTGCTAATTCACTGTCTTTCAGAGCTGTGGTTTGTTGTCCATTGTCTCCTTGGTTCATCTCTTTCTTCTTAGCCTGGTAGGGGATAGTATCATCATGTCCCCACCTCCTTCTACAAAGAACTCATTTGCTGTGCACCCAACCCCTTGTTTATTCCCTTCATCCTCCCAATTCCAATGTGTCTGACATCCTCGAACATTCCAGGTTCTCTTACAATCCCTTGCTGCTTCCTCTGAGGAGAATGCTTCCACCACCAGTCCTGTCCCCCAATTTAATCACCTGGAAACACCCTACTCAATGCCACTTCCTCTGGGGTGCTTTATTGTCTCTTTCAAGTAGAATTCTTTGTTATTCGCCCTGCCCCAGGCTTTTGTTTACAACCTGGTTGGAAGCCTCGGGCATTGTATCATAATGCAGCTGCCTCCCTGGCTCTTCTCCTTTTAGCTGGAGCTCAAGCTCTCCATTCTGCACTCCTGCCTGTGTCCACACTGTATTAGTCAGGGTTCTCCTGAGAAACAGAACAAGTCGAATGTGCATATAGAGACAAAGAGATTTATTCTAAGGAATTGGTTCATATGATTCTGGAGGCTAGCAAAACCAAAATCTGCAGGGTGGACCAGCAAGCTGGAAACCCAGAAAGGGCCAGTGTTGCAGTTCCAGTCTGGAGGCCTCTTGCCAGGAAGAGGGCAGTCTTTTTTCTGTTTAGCTCCTCTGCCTGTTGGATGAGGTCTACCTACATTATGGAGGGCAATCTGCTTTACTCAAAATCCACTGATTTAAATGTTAATTTCATCCAAAAATACCCTCACAGAAACATCCAGAATAATGTTTGACCACAGTATCTGGTATTGTGGCCCAGGCAAGTTGCCACGTAAAATTAACCATCACACAGTTCATTTGCCTCTGTGCATGGACACCCCTGGCATCTTTCTGTGTACCCTGTGATCTTCTTCTTTTTTTTTTAAGTTTATTTATTTATTTTGAGAGAGACAGAGAGAGGAAGGGGCAAAGAGAGAGAGAGAGAGAGAGAGAGAGAGAGAGAGAATCCCAGGCAGGCTCCACACAGTCAGCACAGAGCTTGACACCAGGCTCAAACTCATGAACCTGGAGATCATGACCTGAGCCAAAATCAAGAGTCAGATGCTTAACTGACTGAGCCACCCAGGTGCCTCCTGTTCTCCTTTTCTTACAAGGACACCAGTCAGATTAGGTCAGGATAGACCCTAATGACCTTATTGAGCCTTAATGAACTCGGAACAGTCTTATATCTGGTCACAGTCGATCGGAAGACGGATGGAAAGCATCTGACATGCTGAATGATGGCTTCCGGGGGCTTCGATCATCCGGTCTCCTGTTCGGGAGACCTACGCCTGACGCAAGTATGGCCTCAAGGACACGGGCATGAAACGGTTAAATATTAACGTCCCCGCGGGTTCCGGGAAACAGCAAAGTCCTTTTACCTTTCCAAGCTGGCAATAATTTTCCTGCTGTAAAGGTGCAAATACTTTGGCATTTCCACAGGATTCAGAGAATGCCCAGACTATGCCTTTAGCCACACTGACTAAGGGCAAACCAGACCCAAATTAAGGAGGAAACAAGGGGCTCGTGAGAATAATATCATGCAGCATTTAGAGGTGCACATAGTCTCATTCCAGAATTTGGTTTGAGCCATTCTCAAGAAGTCATATTACGAAAGCCTTCTACCTGCCATCTCCCGTCATGTAGAGATGCTGGTACTGGCAAGACCCTGACTATGAGAAGCAAGATTCTTTATCAGTAAGAGAAACACCGGGGAGACTCCATGCTGCACCACCTCACATCACCACACGCACGCACGCACCTTCAACCAAGGTGTGCCTTTAGAAGTCTCCTCTCTACCTCGTGTGCAGGTCGCCAGATGGCTGTCTAGAGACATAGTGAATCTTTAAGATCAGTCCATTCGAGAACCTTGGGCTTAAGGGAACTTCAAAGTCCCTAACTTTAATTCTGTCATTTTAAACATGATTAAACAGGAACTGGAAAAACTTAAGGGGAGGCTGCCTGAGGCCCCAGACCTTTTTAAGTTTATTTATTTATTTTGAGAAAGAGAGAGAGAGTGAGTGGGAGAGGGGCAGAGAGAGAGGGAGACAGAGAACCCCAAGCAGGCTTTACACTGTTACTGCAGAGCCCGATTTGGGGTTCGAACTCCTGAACTATGAGATCTTGACCCAAGCCAAAACCAAGAGTCGGAGGCTTAACTGACTGAATCACCCAGGCACCCCTTTATACCTTTCCTAATGCCACTAAGACACATTATAAAATATTTACCATAAAATCTCCAGACTTTTTGTTTAGTTTTCCGGGGAAAAAGGAAAAAGAAAAGTATATATAAAATCAAATATGTTAAGGATATCATCTTGGAGCCCGGAATCAGAGAATTTTCTTTTTTCGTTTTGTTTTACAAATATCTGTGAGTTCAAGTATGACTGGGATGATGACCAATTCTAAAACTTTGTCAGTCAGCTCTTCATAGGGGAGATAAAAGGCAGCTAAAGGCAGAGGCTTATGGAAAAGACATGCAGAACGGCAGAATGCTGGGAGAAAGAACCAAAACGAGAGGAGGGAAATGGGAAGATCAAACAAGGCTTGTTCCCAACTCACCCTAGGCTGATGGGAAGGAGATTATGACAACGATAATGATATGCTATACATATTCATAAAGTAGTTAAACCATCAAAACATTCTCTGTGAGCCGAGAAACCGTCACAGCTCATTCCTCAAGTAATCTTGATCTTTCTGTAGCCATTTATTCATACAAAATTATTTAATCCTGATACAGATCAATTGTTTCTGGCCAGGCTCTTCCCCTACAAAGAGCTTTGGAGGGGAAGAAGAACTGTATATAGGCTTTGTGGGGTTTTGCAGAAAATCATAGCACTCAGGAGGTCCCCTGCTGGGGAAGGCACCAAGGACAGAAACTTGAAGTGTAGGCTGTGGAGACGGAGTGGAAGGGTTTAAAGAACGCTCCTCTCTGCTCCTACTTGGAGAAAGATCATCTCTAGTAATAACCACGACTCTAGTTAGCATGTGTTAAGCCTGTAGTACATGGCAGGCACTGTGGGAAACTCCATGTGATGTCCCATGGAATCTTCACAGAACTCCCATGAGCAGCCCCGGGGAGAGGCTGGCAATGGGAAACAGTCACTCGGAAAAGGAAAGAAAGATAAAAAACTGGTTGTAGTCGAAGCCACGTAACCAGCTGATTTGAGAAAAGGATTCCGTGAACATTATAAAGAAGAAACAAGACTCCATTTTCTACTAAACAAGGATTCACAAGCAATGAGGGTTGCAAGGAATCCTGCTATCCAGTCACTGGGAAGAGGCATTTCATGAAAATCTGTAACCTTGAGAGATACTGAGGTGGCATTCCCAGACCTGTCATGAAATGTCAAATTGTCCTACCAACCCCAGTACAACTGGTGAGAACTTGTTATGTATCAAGCTGATTTTCTTCTTATCCCTTTCTTTAACACAGTTTCTGCCATACGAGCGCTCTTCTTTCGTTGTTATTAAGATCATGTTAGTTTCTGAAGTCTGGTTGGTTAGTTTTTCTGTCTTTGATTCTTTGGTGGGTGGGTTGGAAAACATATAGTTATATAAATTATTCAGACTTAT
Source organism: Paguma larvata (assembly GCA_030068075.1). Classification (NCBI taxonomy): domain Eukaryota; kingdom Metazoa; phylum Chordata; class Mammalia; order Carnivora; family Viverridae; genus Paguma; species Paguma larvata. Next base: position 10,603,754 of record CM057825.1, read on the forward strand.
TTTAGTTGTTAGATGGACAGCAGCATTGTCTTGTAATTTTCTGCATCAGTAGCAGAAACCATTTCTCCCTATCAAATTATTTTATGATACAATTACTGTATATATTAGTATTTACAAACTTTCTTTCTTTAGGTGATATTATCATTTCTGCATATTTCAAATGTCTAGGAAGTGGGTTTACGGAGACTTTCTTTCTTTCTTTCTTTCTCTCTCTCTCTCTCTCTCTCTCTTTTTCTTTCTTTTCTCTAGTGGAAATATTTGTATTTAAACCGTACTGTCTTTAATCTCCTCCTTTCTTACATAATCTTTACTATCTGATTTGTCCATTTTAACTAGTGTGGTTTGACGCCCACAGGTTGACTATCAAACTATCATTTTTTTAAAATTCAAGTTAGTTAATATGCAGTGTAGTATTGGTTTCAGGAGTAGAACCCAGTGATTCATCACTTACATATAAAACACTGTGGTCATCCCCACAAGTGCCCTCCTTAAGCCCATCGTCCATTTAAGCCATCCCCCCATTCACCTCCCATCAGGAACTCTCAGTTTATTCTCTGTATTTAAGAGTCTCTTATGGTTTGCCTCCCTCTTTGCTTTTCTCTTATTTTTCCTTCCCTTCCCTACATTCATCTGTTACGTTTTACTTCCCACCTCACTTCACTTTTTACTGCTATTCTTTACTTGCATTCATTCCACTTCTTCAGAACACATAATGTTTATTTGACTCTTTCCCACCCACGTTGGCATCCTTATTTTAGTCAGAATTGTACAACTAAATGCATTCAGTGCTCACCATCAATCTTTTTTGCTGCAAAATTTCCGGTTATCTCTTGGTAGGATGAAACTCATCATATAGTAGCATCCTTGGGAAAGGTCGGTGTGTTTCATATTCCCTGAGTTACTGCATATTCAAAACTGCTCCTCGGTGGCCTTGATATTTAAAATACAGCTTGGCAGGGAGGTACATTTTTGGCCCACACTCTCTTTCCTTACGTTTCTTGACAACGCAGCTTTGCTGTCCCTTTGCTCTACATTCAGTTCTTAAGAAGTTGAGTACCAGCCTAATTTTCTGACTTTTATAGTTTTTTTTTTTCCCTGAACACTCTGGGTTTTTTTTTTTTTTTCTAGTCCTTAAAGACTAAAAGTTTTGCTACAAAAAGTCTTAGAGTCTACTGCCAAGCCAATTTTCTCAAATGAACTCTTTCAATATCCTATTTTCAAAAATGTTTTATTGCATTATAGTTTTGAACATGGGTTCTGATTAGTTTTTTTGTTTGCTCACTTTTCTTCTTCAAGGACCCTGATTTCATGTGTGTCGGAATTTCTTTTCCAGGCTTCCTCCATAACCACTTTTTCTCTGACTCCTTTGTTCCTCCTTTTATCTAATATTCATTCTCTTGGCTCTTTTCCTACCTTTCCTCAATTTGCCTTGTTAAATACTTCTTGGACTCTATTTTCCTTCGAGTCTAATATTTCTGAGATAGTCTGTTTTCTTGCATTCCTTTTTCAAGTTCTTCCCTACCACTGCCCTAAGAACACTCTGGAACAAGGGAAGTGTATAAGAAGGTAGTCAGAGTGCAAAGGGAGAGAAGACCTTCAAAAATCACGCTAAAAATATTTTACTTTCACAAATTGTGCCCAAAATATGACACGAACACGTTACTAAGACCTCTGTAAGGATACATAAAGGCCCATCGGGGTGAGGCTTCTCAAAGCCTAAGATTTCTTGGCATCACAATTTTACCCACCCTGGTGACAACAGGATACCAACTACATACAGAATGCTTTGCCTACAATATCCCATCTGGTAGTTTTATAAAATGCTGACAGAGCAATTCTCTAGAATAAGTAGTGTTTTCATGACCATTTGATGATGAGGTGAGAGAAATGAGGCTACAAGTAGAAAATTCTTTCTTTCTAAGTTTTTATTTATTTTTATATTGAGAGAGAGAGAGAGAGCGAGAGCAGGGGAGGGGCAGAGAAAGAGAGAATTCCCAAGCAGGCTCTGTGCTGTGGGCATGAAAGTTGAGTACCAGCCTAATTTTCTGACTTTAATATATTTTTTTCCTGAACACTCTGGGTTTGTTTGTTTCTAGTCCTTAAAGACTAAGAGTTTTGCTACAAAAAGTCTTAGAGTCTATTACCAAGCCAATTTTCTCAAATGAACTCTTTCAATATCTTATTTTCAGATGTGGGGCTCAGTCCCATGAACTGTGAGATCATGACCTGAGCCAAAATCAAGAGTCAGATGCTTAACCAACTGAGCCACCCAGGAGCCCCTACAAGTGGAAAATTCTGGATTGAAATGTAGTGCCCTATCACCGGAGGGTCCCTGTGTCTTCAACCACTCATCTTTGAGACTCTCTGAATCACACACTAGGCACCCCTGGTATATTCACTTGTACCTCATTCCTTTTTTTCCTCCCAATTTCCTTCTAACTCCCACCTCCTCTCCACCAATTTCTTTTTTTGTAAAATCCTTTCTAGACACATGCATTGGTCTACCTCTTTGAGTCTTTGGTCCTAGTTCGATTTCCTACTTATTTGTCCTGTTGTAATTCCTTGAAACAAGAGATACACAGGGCTTTTTCCACCTTCACCACCCTCATATCCATCTTAGATGTCCCCAACACACGCACCCCAGAGCTGAACAAATGATGACACTAGCACGGGCATGTCAACAACTTGGCATCTCTTCCCCTCCTGAATCTTCTTGCTCATGGATATTAAAGATAAAGAATAGAGGGCACATGGGTGGTTCAGATGGTTAAGTGTCTGACCCTTGGTTTCCACTCATGTCATGATCTCACATTTGTGAGTTCAAGCCCTGAGTTGAGCTCTGTGCTAGTGCAGAGCCTACTTGGGATTCTCTCTCTCTCCCTTGCTCTCTTTCCCTCCTCACCCTCTCAAAATAAATAAATTTTTAAAAAGTGTATTAAAATAGGATAAAGAGAGAGAGGGTGGGCTCAGGGAAGATCATTATGTTGTTATCTTTAACTACTCTGGTAGTTCCATTACGTTGTTATCTGGAACTACTCTGGTAACTATGGTATTGTTTTCTGAGAGGTAGAAGGTTGGGAGAAGGCAGTTGTTTGTGGTTTGGGAATCTTTAGTGACAGCAGCCTTCCCTCTAAAATGGAAACATCTAAAATGGAACTAAAATTTATGACAGGTAATTTGCAAGAATGAACACAGAGCAAGATTTAATTTCATGCTTATTGCATGAAAAAAAATCAAGCACTGAATTTTAATGCCTTCAATAATCCTAGCAACTTAATTTTTTTTAACCTGGGAGAATATGGCAAAAGAGTTTTAATAATATGACTTCTACCAATATATTTATTTGTATATACAGACATTTATTTGATCATAGTTTGTTTTGGTTTGTTTGTTTGTCTGCCTTTCAAACTAGGACACAAACTCCATAGGGAAATGAATCATGATTTCCTTGTTCACTGTTGTATCCATGGCACCCAGTGCAATGTATTTGTACATATTGGACACCAATTAACTCATATTGGAAGACAGAATAAAACCATAACTTCAGCCATCAAGTGTTGTAATGAATATAAAATATTTATCAAAAGTGGATTGGATTCTGGATTATTACTAATATTGATATCAGCAAGCATTTTTATTACTGAAATTAACATTTAAATTAAAAAGTGTATTCCCAGCAATAAAGTTATCATTCTTTTTTCTATGGCTCCCTTTCCCCTTGTACACAAATGCGCAGTAGGACAGCCTAGTGAATTACTTGGTGGATATAGTAATTTTAAAAATCCCTGTTTCATTGCATCTGGCTCCAGCTTTCATATCTTGAAAGGCATGTCAAAGTAACATGACTGTAGGTGCGAAAAACAACAAGACGGCAAATTGGTCTTGCTAAAGTTTGATGGTAGCAAGGTGGCAAGCTGGGTGGCAGCATCTTTGGCCCATGTATATGAAACCGCCTCCACTCTGCTTGGGGATTTTTCTCAAAAAAGAACTAGTTGCCTTTAAAAGATGTCAAGAAATCTCCAACATCTGCAGCACCGATGCTATGTTTCTACAGGAAGCACTTCTGTCTAGAGGAAAGATAGCCCTTGTAGTACGAGAATGCGACGGCTTATGAATTCTCCCAAGTAACATATAAGCTATTTTCAAGAGCCATGTTCCCCTTTTCCAGAACTTCTAGAAATACCTGAGATATGTAAATATATACTTTGGTTATTTATTGTAATTACTATAAATTCTATATAGATAATCTCTGGTGGCAGGCTGAATAACAACTCTAAAGATGTTCTTGTCCTAAACTCCAGAGCCTATGAATATGGCACTGTATGTGGCAAAAGGAACTTCGCATATATGAGTTAGTGAAGGACCTTGAGAAGGAAAGATTATTCTACGTTATCTGGGTGGGCTCAAAATGTAATCACCAGATTCTCATAAGAAAGAGGCAAGAAGATCGAAGGGAGGAGACAGTAACGTGACAACAAAAGCAGAGACTTGAGTCACGTGGTCACAAGCCAAGGAAAGCTGGAAGCTTCTAGTGTCTGGAAGAGATGGGGAATTTGTTCCGATTCTCCCCTGCAGCCTCCAGAAAGACAAGTCCTCCTGACATCATTATTTTAGCCTCATGAGAATATTATCACACTTCTGACCTTCAAAAGCGTAGCAGAGTAATGTGTTCTTTTATGCCATTCAATGTGAGGTGAGTTGTTACAACAGTAATAGGAAATTAGCACATTAGCAATTTAAATTATAGGCTTTTTATAAAACCTGATCTTTTCCATCCTTGATGCCAGCTGCCATCTATCCTTGCTTCAGTAGGCCACCTTCTGGGTTCTTCTATCTCTTATTTCTACCGCTTGATAATCTATGAGCTGTCCTGGGCTGTGCTATGGATTTATTCAACCAATGGATCTAGAACAGCAAAAACTTGTTAGCTTCTTAAAGGCATCTCTGAGATTCATCATATTTGTCTCTTCATCAAACCACTCTGTAATGCCAAGAAGATAACTTTGAAACCCTTACCTGTTTTTCTTGAGAGTATCCTCCGAACATGTATTTGCTCACTCGGTCTTCCATTAATTTCCTACAGTATTTAATATCTTTTTCTTATAGCATATATTTATTCTACAATTTTTTTAAGTTTATTTATTTTAAGAGACAGAGACAGAGAGAGAGTGAATGTGGGATGGGCAGATAGAGAGGGAGAAAGAGAGGATTCCAAGCAGGTTCTGAGCTGTCAGTGCAGAGCCTGACACTGGACTCAAACCCATGAACTGTGAGATCATGATCTGAGTCAAAGTCAACAGTCAGACTCAACCAACTGAACCACCCAGGCGCCCCCTACAGTTGTTTTATCCAGAAACATGGAGTGCAAGTTAAATATTGACTTCAGGCAGTAATTTTTCCGACACTGGCTGTAACAACATTTTTGTAGATATATCTCCTTTGGCAAGGAAAACAAAAACAAAAAATAAAGTATTGGAGTTATACCAAAATAAAAAGCTTTTGCACAGCAAATGAAACTATTAACAAAACAAAAAGGCATCTATTGAATGGGAGAATATATTTGCAAATGATATATTCAACAAGAGGTTAACATCCAAAATATATAAAGAACTTATACAACTTAACACCAAAAAACCCCCAAAATAATCCAATTAAAAACTGGGAAGAAAACACGAATAGACAGTTTTGCAAAGAAGACATCCAGATGGCCAACAGACAAATGAAAAGATGCCCAACATCACTTATCATCAGAAAAATGCAAATCGAAACCACAGTGAGGTCTCACCTCATACCTGTCAGAATGGCTAAAATCAAACACACAAGAAACAGCAAGTGTTGGAAAAGATGTGAAAGAAAAAGAAAGAAGCCCCTTATGCACTTTGTTGGGAATGCAAACTTGTACAACCGCTGTGGAAAAATTATGGAGGCTCTCAAAATAATTTAAAATAGAATTACCATCTGATCCAGTAACTAATTCCAGTACTGAGTATTTACTCAAAGAAAAAGGAAACAATAATTCAAAAAGATATATATACACCTCTATGTTTATTGCAGCATTATTTAAAATAGCCAAGCTATGGAATCCAAGTGTCCATCAATAGCAATTGGATGAAGAAGATGTGATATATATATACATACACACATATGGTAGATATGGTATATATGTATGTCATATATATATATGATGGAATTGTACTCAGTGATAAAAGAATGAAATCTTGCCATTTGCAACAACATCGATGAATCCAGAGGCTTTAATGCTAAGTGAAATAAATTAGTAAGTGAGAGACAAATACCAAATGATTTTATTCATGTGGAAAACACAAACAAGGAAACAAACAAAGAACAAAGAAAACCAAAAGACAAACAGAAAAACAGACTCTTAAATATATTGAACAAACTGGAGGTTTCCAGAGGGGATGTAGGGGATGGTGCGTAAAATGGGTGAAGGGGATTAAGAGCACTTTTATCCTGATGAGCACTGAGTAACGCATAGAATTGTTGAATCACTATATTGCACACCTGAAGCTAATATAACACTGTATTATTATTAATTATACTGGAATTAAAAGACATATTAAAAAATTAAAAACAGAGCTACCATATTATCCAATAATTCCACCATTGGGTATTTACCCTAAGAAAATAAAAACACTAATTCAAAAAGATATGCCCACAGCAATGTTTATTTCAGCATTATGTATAATACCCAGGATACAGAAGCAACTAAATGTCTATCAGTAGAGAAATAGACAAGGAATGTGGTATATATACACATTTCTGGTCTATAATGGAATATTATACAACCATAAAAAGGCAGAGATGATGCCATTTGAGACAGTATGGATGGACCTGGAGGGTATTATGCTAAATGAAAAAAGTCAGACTGAATAAGACAGTACCATATGATTCTCCTCATAAGTGGAATCTGAAAAAAAAAAAAGTGAATTAATGAACAAAAAGCAGAATCAGACCTATAAATGCAGAGGACAAACCGATGGTTCCAGAGAGAAGGTGGGGGGCTGGGCATAATGGGTGGAGGGGAGTGGAAGGCACAGTACAGGTTTCCAATTCTGGAAAGAATAAGTCATGGGCATAAAAGATACATCAAAAGAAATAGAGTCAATGATATTGTAATAGCAATGTCCTGGGACAGATGGTAGCAATACTCGTGGGGAGCACAGAATAACATATAAATTTTGTCAGATCACTAAATTGTACATCTGAAACTAATATAACCTGTGTGTCAATCATCCTCAAGTTAAAAAATTCACTTTAGCAAACCTATCCTGGTGGTTATATCTAAGAAGGAACTACATCCAGCTTGCCAGATCAGAATAAGTTTGAAACATTAAAGTCCCCAAATCTGAAATGTTTCAGGCAAATTATGATTTATTGTATATTATATTCTTATTGCTTCCGTAAAAAATCACCACAAACATAATGGTTTAAGAAAGTTTCTTATCTTACAGTTCTGAGAGTGAGAAGTCAAAGACCAATCTCACTGGTCTAAACTCCAGGTGTTGGCAGAATTCTGTTCCTCTTGGACATTTAATTTCCTTGCCATTTTCAGATTCTGGATAGCATCTGTTACCCCGTGTCTGCCTTTTTTTCCCCATTAGAGAAATTAAAGGTCTGATCTAACAAATTCTAGGCTCCCCTTCCACTTGAAACATTGAAAGAACTAGTTCATTTAAAAGATGTCAAAAATCTGAAGAACATTCCAGGCTATAAGCAAAAATCTCTTTCAGGGTAAAGTCAGATTCCAAAAGTTTCTAAAGTACCCTCTTACAAGCAGTGTTTCTCTTTACCTGTAACACAACATCTAGAAGAAATCTCCTCTGAATAAAGGTCTCTTTGCAAAAGTGCAAAATGCATCCATTAGTACTAACAGCCAATATCTTTTAAACTAAAGAAATCAATTCTTAATATTGCAAATTCTCAACAGTAAAAACAATAATTAATATTTTCACAAGTTGCAGGCATCGTGCATTTGTCAGTGTGTAAATTATTTTACGCATCATGGGGGTTAAAAACCTCGTGCAGAGTCTTTACAGAACTACTTCGAGAAAGCTGGCAGCAAAGCTATATAAAAAATCTCTCTCTGTCTCTGTCTCTTGTTTCCGTCTCTCTCTATTTCTCAAGTCTCTTTTTACACCCACCTCACAATATTACTGCCAGGATCGTAGATTTTATTTTTTACGTGAAGACACAAGTTCAAAAACATGCAACTTGTCCAAGATGACCTGGTCGGTTGGTGATAGAGCAAAGAATACAATTAGATCTTCAACCATCAAAGTGACACTGTTTTCTCCGTATCAAAATCCCATACATACTGACTTCCCCCAACAATTAATGGAGAAGAAAATCTAAAAGAGTAAAGACAGGTGTCTATTACATTGATTGGTAAAGACAGCGCCCCCACCAGCCATTTCAGTGATGATGAATTTTCATTTTGTTTATGGATCTCTGTGTGTTTCAAGCCTTAACCACTCATTTCTCATTTTATATGGTTTGTACCAAGCAAAGATAGGTAGGGCTGATGAGAATGTGTTTGATCAAGGGCTTTTTATGGATTGAGAGTTTCTTTGGTCACATATCCCCAAAGAGTTTGCGCTTATGTGATAACTCGAATTACTAGACCAATATACAAAGTGGTATAAAAAGATGGTAAATAAGTTATATGATGAAGGTAAAACCTGATATAGGAATTTAGCACCACCTGGCTTCTTTCTTTACAAACAAATTATAAAATAAAGAAGAAACTATGAAGTACCTTCGGATGGAATATTTGCTTCCTGATATTTATTCCATTGCAAACCAGTATATAAAAGTTGCTAGCCAAATTATTATATGTTAATTATAGATTATGTTAATTAATCCTAAAATTGTATTGATTGATAATAATAAATAAACAACATGTGAAATTAAATATAGATATGTACATAGGGATATCCAAGAACACAGGAGGAAAAACTCGCTCTGTGTTGGAGTGTGGAGAAGGCATTCTAGAGGCATTGAGTCTAAGACCTAACTAATGACCGAGGTGAGATGTGGTAGGGGGAGCGAAGTCATGGAGGCGAGAGAAGAATTTCCAGACACTTCTTATTTTGTGTCATCTTGGTATCCTGGGTATGTTGACCGAGCATCTTCCCAGTGTGCTGCTTCCCAGGGGCCTCCCCTGCTTAGTGCCTCTGAAGCCAGAGGGCGCTGAGCCACACACAAACCATGCTTCCAAGGGGTGGCAAGTTCTAGTCGTGGGGTAGGGATCAAACTGCATGATTAGTTAGTCCGTATGCCAGAGGAGCAGAATTTAATCATCTTATGAGATAGATTCACAGTCTTTCACGTAGTGTTTTCCTTATTTTTGCATTAAAATAATGTTCATTGGTCTCTTCTGATTAACAAAGTAGTATTACTTAGAAAAAGTCTAGAATGTGCAGACGAACACATTGAAGAAAATAGATTTTGTACAGTCCCACCATCCAGGAATAACTGTTGTTATCATTTTTATAGAAATCAATCTAGTTTTTTTAAACTAGTTTCAGATTTTTTCCTTAGAAAGTAAGAGCAGTTTTCCTACGTGGCATGTAACAAGCTGAAAAAATTCTCATTCCCACTCTAAGGACAACAATGAAGCAGAGAGACATTAAGTTCATGGCTTTCTTTGACCCCATCAGAGATCTGAGGTCCCTGGGCAACACGGTGGCCTGAAATCTAGGAGGACAGGGGGAACTGGGAAAGAGACAGGGAGGAAACAGTTGTACCATACACGGGTAGGACAAATTCAGCTAGAATAGTTAGGCATTGGTGGCAGCTACGTGGGGTCTGTCAAGAGAGTGCAGAGGCCCTGGACTGCAGGTGGACTCAAAGTTTTCATGTCTTGCAGGCTTTTCTCCATGGATCTCACAAAAATGTTTGGTGAGAGTCCTGGGAATATTTCCCTGTGGAACAAGCCTGGGTGACAGGAACAACCGTTGCTGCAGGAAGGACATGAAACCCATGCACACGTTTCTCCCCATCTGCTCTAAGGAACAAAAACCTCGTATTGGGGCAGGGGAGTAGAGAAAGGGCCAAGCCCACTATCACCTTTAGGGGACTTTTAAAACCCCTTGCAGCTGGGGAAGTGAGCAGAAGTTGCTACCACTGGGGAAGGAGCAGAAATACCTTAGTAGATTCAGAAATAGAGCTGAGGGAGGGAGGAAGGAGGAAATCACACCCAGGAGACCCAGGAACACAATGCTTGCTTGAGTCTGAGACTTAACAAGAATGAAAAGAACACCCCTTCCCCATAAACCAGCAGAATAACAAGTGCAGGGTAACAAGTAACTGTGGAATGCCGCTTGGACGATGGCAAGAGCCAGGAGACAGACCCAATGAGAGGCACCGTACGTAAGGAGAACGTAAAGGCGAAGGTGGAACAGACACTGGATGAAGCCCTCTGGGAAACCAGCCCACGTCCTCACGGGCGTTCAAAGACTATAGGTTCTCCAGCAAGGAGGGAGGGCAGAGGAGGGCCAGAGCCTGCAGGACAGGGCCACCTCTCCTTCACCTCACCCTTTCCCTCATGGAACTTCTAGGGATGCAAGAATTTGTCCTCCTGTGCATTATGAAGATACTTTAAAAATATGGTGATACGACCTGTTTTATTCAACAGATTCTTGAATATTTTAGCCCTGGAACACCAGGCTTATGAACTTCTGTTGGTACACTTGCTACGGGTCCCACAAACGTCTTGGGTGTGTGTGGGTGAAAGGGGACTTGCCTAGTGTCCTTCAGCGTTTTAGATATGGAGAGACAAGATCTCCAAGCTTCTAATCTCTTGGTTCTTTTTCTGTGTTTTTTCTACAGCACCATTAACTCTCCCATAATGCATCTATTTTCAATACCAGCAGAGAGCCGCTATAGACTCAGTAGAGGTTCATATAGATTTTGTGCCGGGGTCAGTCCTTGTTCCGGCGAATCTAGGGGTCCACGAAGGACGAACGGTTAGGCGAAATGAGGTGAGAGAGCCACGAGAAAGATGGAGTCTGATGACCAAGCAGGCAGCCCTGGGAATTCTGGCATCTCTGGCGTCTCTGCCCTGCCAGCCTCAGTGTCTTTATTTAAAGGTAGTGAGTTACATTACAGCAATGAGTGACAGCCCATCAGTAAGCATAGTTTGAACAATAATGTGTTATATGAGTAAAGCAGCGATCTCTTGCAAGTTGTTTTCAAGTTAGTTAGCATATAAATTTAAGGCTGGGGGAGAGAGCAGGAAGTTACCTAGACCTGCCTATGTTAATTATCTATAAACAGGCTGGGAGTCATTGCCTATTCTTCCAATTACAATGGGGGAGGTACAACCCGTCTGGCAAGGACAGTATTCCCAATGCTTGTCCTTTGCCTGTGAATGAGTGAATTTACATAATAGGAGCCTAACATTTACACAAATCACACCAATATTCAGCCAGCTCATAACTGCTATCAATCTATGCAACCCATCCCCAAGATGCAACTTTAAGGTGGTCAGGCTACTCTCATTCAGACGTAATCCATCAAAGCATCCTGCTCCAGGTCCTTCCTTTATCTAAATGTGGTAAAACAAAAGAGCATTACATTCCTTAGGCCAAAGAGAGTAGTTGTAAGATTAGGCACCAGTTTGGCTGGCAAGCTTTTGCTTCAACCTTTTCCACACAGAAAGGGGTTTCAACCTGCGAGCCCAAAACGGCTCCCAACAATTTTGCACATTAGAATCACCCCAGAAACATCTGATGCTGATAGTTGGATGCTGATGGTTGGCTTCAGCCAAATCCTACATAGGGAACAGGGAAAGCCAGCACAATAAAGAAAATGTGCTCTTTCTTCGCACTCCCCATGCCACTAAGTTCATTGTCACCTTGGAACTGGTTCAAGAGCAATTCCAGTAACTGTTGCCTCTGCCTGTTGGCCAAGCCCTTTGGCCTCTGTGCATCTCTGCACATCTAGCTCTTTTTAGTCTGGTATAAACTTAAAATATTCCCTTTTGAGGAATATGTTCCCCAACCATTCAATCCAAAGTTACCTTGACGTATGTGATTTATACTGTCCATCACCCCCTAAAATATCTCATTTGGTCTGCTTCCTCCTTCAGAATATAAACTTCATGGGAGCAAGCAGGAACCTCGCTCTTCCCGTTACACTCGATTATGCCCCTCACCTACAGTAGTACCTGGATCGCAGGGCCTGCTCACTGGGTATTTATTGAAAGATGACAGTGTGAGTAGTCGGGAAAGGAAGCCAACAAATGCAACTCTGTAATAGAAAGTGTGGGACCAGAGACAAGCTGGGGATTGTTGTAATAGTAAATCGTGTTTTTGTTTTGTTTTGTTTTTTTAATATTTTAATGTTCATTTATTTTTGAGAGAGAGACAGAGTGCGAGCAGGGGAGGGGCAGAGAGAGAGGGAGACCCAGAATCTGAAGCAGGCTCCAGGTTCCCAGCTGTCAGCACAGAGCCCGACGCGGGGCTCGAACTCACGAGATGCGAGATCATGACCTGAGCTGAAGTCGGACGCCCAACCGACTGAGCCACCCAGGTGCCCCTAAATCATGTTTAAGAAACAAAGAGACTAGCATGCCACTGCATTTGAGATGCATTTACCCACCTACCTCTCCAGCCCACCAAACAGCTGACCATGGTAGATGGATGACAGCCCCTCAAATTCATTCAGGCCTCAATCCCCAGAAATCTGTCAATATGTTACCTTACGTGTTCAAAGCAGCCTTACAGATTAGGTGGTTAGGTTGAGGTTTTCAGCCGAGGAGACTATCCTGATTTACCCAGGAGGGCCAGTCTATCATGTGAGTCCTTGAAAGTGGCCAGAACAGTGAGCCAGAGAGATGGCACGTAAGAAGGATGTGACCCACCAACATTGTCTTTTATAGAGACAAAGAGCCATGATCTATAAAATATGGCAGCCTCTAGAATTGGGAACACCCCTGAGTTTACAGCAAGAAGGAAAAGGGGGACCTTGGCCCCAAAACCATAAGAAACTAAATTCTACCAACAACCTGGATGACCAGGAAGTAGACTCTCCCCCAGAACCTCCAGAATGGAATGAAGCCTACAGACACCTTGATTTTAGTCTGATGAGACCAATATCTAATTTCTAGCCTCCAGTACTATAAGGCAACAATTTTTTCTTACTTTAAGCTACTAAGTCGATAGTAATCTGTGATGGCAGCACTAAAAACTGAACACAGAAGCCCTAGATCTGAAGAATATAGCAGAGTGAAAAGCAAGTAAATCAGTGTACCCGCGTGGTGGTGGTGTGCGGACACTTGACCCCTCGCTCTGCCCCTCTGGTGCGTCTTGCAATCTATGGGTCTAGATACAGTAAAGCTGATCTTTTAGAGTCTAGCTCCCACAAAATAGTCCAAAATCATTTTACCCAAGACTTACTGTAAAGTATTGAAAGCCCTTTAAGTATTGCTTGAAAGTGTTTCATTAGCAGCAAAGTGATGATAGCATATCTCTTTATTCCACTGTGGCTAAGAAGACTTTGCATCAGCCTCCGTCCCTCCATCCTTCCCTCTTTCTCTTTTTTCCTTATCCCCCATCCTCCCTTTTTTTAATCTCTACTTATCCCCAAATTACCATTGACTATGGACACTAAGATAATCATTTTCTTTCTTTAGTGGAGACAGTACAATCTTGAGGAAAAGTTCTAAACTTTTCTATGGGTTCTCTACTAGTTACTCCATGGACATACGAGATGATAAAATTAAAACACTATGTTCTTTTTATTTTTTTAATTAAACTTTTAAAAAATTTTTATGTAATTGTGGTTTCACACGCAGTTGTAAGAAAGAAAAGAGAGTTATCACATAGACCTTTGATCGGATCGTTGGTTCACACCTTCACCCCCTCTGGAGTTCTTTGGATGAAATCCGAAACTGGGTTCCCCCACACAGAGAGCAAAGAGAGACTGAAGAAAGCAGCAGGCCATTCCAAGTTGGTAGCACACAGCGATAATGAACAAGAGAAATTACTCGTGGAGCTTGTCTCGTGTGGCTGCAAGAGCAGAAGATTTTCACACCTGTCTCCAGAATCCCCAAAGTATATACAGAGGTCTCAACACGGTTCAGTCACATATCGGTCCAGACAGCCTCAACAACACATTGCAATCTCAAGGCTGGGTCCCCGGGGCAGCTTCCAGCACAGGGAAGACAAGTACTACGAACACCCCAAGGATGTGGAGAGGATGGGGATCTTCAGATGGCCCGGGTCCGGCTGGCAGGCCAACCAGCAGACTGACCATGACCTTCTTCCAACACCAATTTACCCTAACGGTAACAGGCTACAAAGTCTAGCTAGCGTGGGATATCGCAACTAGGATACTCGCATACGTACAGCCAAGACACACGATATTTCCCTAACTACAAGGATCGCTCACGTTACCATTTTATATCCAGACTCACCTCCCTCTTGCTTCCAGCCCCTCCCCGGCAACTGCTCTCCATTTCCACAATTGTGTTATTTTATGTATGTTATTTATATATATAAATTTGAAAATATAAATATATCATATATAATCTAATAACATTATATTTATATGAAAAATATAAATGTATGTATAAAAATGTAACATTGAAATGACTTTTTTCACTCAGCTTACTTCTCCGGAGAGACATCTAGGTTGTTGCTTATATTGATTTATTTTGATAGTTTATTTATTTCTTTTTAATTTCTGAATAGCATTCCGTGGTATGGTTGTTTAACCATTCACCCATTGAAGGATGCCTATGTCGCTTCTAGTTTTCGATTATCATGAGTAAGCCTGCTGTAAACATTCAAGTAAGGATGTCGTACGAGCATGAGACATGTTGTTCATGTTCATGTTGAATTCGTCTCTCTGAGACAAAGACTCAGGAGTGAAATTGCTGGGTCACGGGGCTCAGCATGTTCAGTAGTTTAAGACACTGATTAACTGCTCCCAGAATCATTTTTCCATTTTCCGCTCCCACCTGCAACAGATAAATGATGAGGGACTCATTTCCTCTGCATCCTCACCAGCCCTTGGTCTTGACAGTATTTTTTATTTTAGTCATTCTGATAGGTGTATAGTGAAATATCATTGTGGTATTAATTTGCATTTCCCTAATGGATAATAGGGCGGAACATTTTTTCATATGTTTATTTGTCATCAGTAAATCCTGTTCAGTGAAATGTGTTTGTCTTTTGCCCATGCTCTAGGGAGATGGCTTTTGTTTGTTCGTTTGTTTTTAAGTTGAGTTTTGGGGAGGGTTAAAAATATATTGTAGATACTACTCTTTCGTCACATAGATGTCTTGCAAATACCTTCCCCCAGCGTGTAGCTTGTCTGCATTCTCTTAACAGGGTCTTTCTCAGAGCAAAAGATTTCAAATTCAATGTGATGTATCAAATTTTCTCCGTATAGATTGTGCTTTGGCCAAGTCTAACAACATTTGCCTCGCCGTGGATCGCAAATATTTTCTCTTCTGTTTTGAATTAAAGTGCTATAGTTTTATATTTTACATCTCAGTCTGAGATTCATGATAAGTTCATTTTTGTATATGGTGTGAGACTTGGTCAAGGCCCATTATTATTATAATTATTTTTAACACAGGAGTGTCCAATCGCTCCAGCACTATGTCTTGAAAAGGCTCTCTCTCCTCCATTGAATTGTTTTCGCAGCTTTGTTAAAAATCGATTTAACATATTTGTGTGGGTATATTTCTGGTTTCTCTATTCTCTTCCATTGATCTATTCTTCCACCCACTCTACACAGTCTTAATTAACGTTAACAATGTGGCAAGTCTTGAATTCAAGTAGACTAATTCCTACCACTTTATTCTTCTTTTTCAAAATTGTTTTAGAGGCACCTGGGTGGCTCAGTTGTTTAAACGTCTGACTTCAGCTCAGATCACGATCTTACAGCTTGTGAGTTCGAGCCTTGCATCCGGCTCTGTACTAACACCTCAGAGCCTGGAGCCTGCCTTCAATTCTGTGTCTCCCTCTCTCTCTGCCTCCCCTGTTCTTGTTCCGTCTCTCCTGTCTCAAAAATAAATAAACATAAAACACTTTTTAAATTGTTTTAGCCATCCTACTTCCTTTGCCTTTCCTTGTAAATGTTTACAATAATCTAGTCCATAGCTGAGAGAAAAAAAAAAAAAAAACTAGCCAGGATTTTTCAGGAACTGTGTTAAATCTAGATACGAATTTGGGGAGAAATGACACTTTGACTATGTTGAGCCTTTTAATTCATGGGCACAGTATGTCTCTCAAATTATTTTGAGCTTCTTTGATTTCTTTCATCAGTATTTTGAGTTTTCAACCAGAAGTCCTGTATATGTATTTGTTTGATTTACAGCTAAGCATTCCATTTCTTGAGTAAATTTAAATGGCAATGTATTTTTAATTTCAATGTTCATGTTCTCATTATCAGTATATAGAAATACAAATGATTTCTGGGTATTGACCTTCTATTTTGCAATCTTGCAATTTTTTAGCTCTAGGCTTTACATGGACCATTACATATTCTGAAGGCAGGAGCAATTTTATTTCTTCCTTTCCATTGCTTATACTTTTGACTTCCTTTCTCTGCCTATTACCACTGGCCAGAACTTCCAGCATTATAATCGAATAGAACTGACATCCTTGCCTTGTTTCTAGTCTTAGGGAGAAATAATTCAATATTTCACCACAAACGTAAGTATAATGTTAGCTCTAGGGTTTTGCTAGATGTTTTTAATCAAGTTCAGGAAGTCTCCCTCTATTCCTATTTTTCTGAGTTTTCTTTATTGTAAATGGCTCTTCAATTTTGTTCGATACCTTTTCTGTACTGATTGATGTGATCGTGTATTTTATTTTCTTTCTACCTGTTAATATAGTGATTTATACTGATTTTCAAATACTGAACTACCGTTGAATCCTTGAAATAATCCTCGATTAGTCACGGGGGTATAATTCTGTGTATATATTGCTAAACTGTATTTTCTAGTATTTTGGTAAGAATTTTTGCATCCGTAGTCATGAATAACACTAGTCTAGACTTTACTTTTCTGTCTTGCTAGTTTTGCTCTCAAGGCATAGGGACATCAAAAAATAAATTGGGAAATACTTCACTTCTATTTTCTGGAAGATATTGGTTGAATTGGTGTTATTTTTTTCTTTAAGTATTCATAGAATTCTTCAGGGAAACCATCTGGGCCTGAAAAGTGTTTTAGGAAGGGTTTTACTTTATTACAAATGTCCTTAATAGTTATAGGACATGTTCAAATGACTCGTTTCACATTGGGACAGTTTAGATAGCGTATTAGTTTCCTAAGGCTTCCATAACAGAATGCCACTAACTGAGTGATTTAGAACAGAAATGTATTGTCTCACAGTTCTGGAAACTAGAAGTCCAAAATTAAGGTGTCAGTAGAGTCATGTTCCCTTCTGAAACTTGCAGGAGAAGGATCCTTCATTGGTTTCTGGTAGTCCCAGACATCCCTTGCTTTATGGAAGTGTAATTCCGATCTCTGCTTTCCTCATCACATGGCTTCCTCCCCATGTCTCTTCACATCATCTTTACTCTCTGTGTGTGCATGTCCAAATTTCCCATTTTTATAAGGACATCTGTCCTATTGGATTAGGGCCACCCCAATGACCTCATCTTAACTTGCTGAGATCTGCAAAGGCTCTATTTCCCAATGTATTCACATCGAAGTACTGGGGATGAGGATTTCAACATATCTTTTTTGGGAGAACACAATTCAACCCGTAACAAGGTTTGTGTTTTTCAAGGAATTGGTCCTTTTCATCTAAGGTGTCACATTTACGTGTGCAGAGTTCTTCACAATATTCTCTTATTTATTTGTCTTTAGATGACTGCAGGATCTGCGATGACCCCCAGTTACCGACTGATGCCGGTAATTTGCACCTTCTTGGCTTTTTGTCCAGCTTGCTAAAAGTCTGCCAATTTGATTGATATTTTTAAAGATTCATCTCTTTGTTTCATTCATTTTTAAATTGTTTTTCGGTTTCAATTTCATTGATTTCTATTCTTTATTATTCCCATCCCTTTTCTTGATCGAGGTTTATTCTGCTCTTTTTTTGGCTAAGTTCTTGAGGAGCGAGCTTAGATTACTGATCTGGGAATTTTTCACTTTTCTAATATACGCGTTGAATATGATAAATTTCTCCATCTGGTTAACTAATCTCACAAATTTTGATATGCTGTATTTTCATCTTCAATGGAGTCATCATGTTTTTAAAAATGTTTTTTAAAGTTTATTTATTTATTTTGTGTGTGCATATGTGTGTGTGTGAGAGAGAGACAGACAGACAGACAGAGACAGAGAGACAGAGAGAGAGAGAATTCCAGCCGGCCCTGCACTGTCTACACAGAGCCCACTGTGGGGTTCAGTCCCACAAACCATGAGATTATGACCTGAGTTGAAACTAAGAGTTGGATGTTTAACCTACTGAGCCACCCAGGAACCCCTAAATTTTTCGAGACTTCTTCCTTGACCCATTGATTATTTATAAGTGTGTTGTTTAGTTTTCAAGGTTTGGATTATTTTTCTCTTATTTTTCTGTTCTTGATTTCTTTTCTATTCCATTGCAGCTGGGGAACACACCGTGTATGATTTCAATTCTTTTAAATTTGTTGAGATTTGCTTTGTGCTCTAGGTTACAGTTTATCTTGGCATCTGTTTCATAGATACTTAAAAAAAACTGTGTATTCTGCTATATATAGGTGTGGTGCTTTCTAAATTTCATTGGATCTTACTGGTTTATGATGCCATTAAGTCCTATATCCTTGATGATTTTCTGTCTATTTTATCAATTGTTAAGAAAGAGTGGTTCACATAGGTAGATTTTGAGAGACTTAGCAGAAAACCATGGGGGAGGGGAAGAGGGGGAAAAAAGTGTCACAGAGAGGGAAGGAGACAAAACATAAGATACTCTTAAATACTAAGAACAAACTGAGGGTTGATGGGGGGTAGCGGAGAGGAGAATGTGAGTGATGGGCATTGAGGAGAGCACTTGTTGGGATGAGCGCTGGGTGTTGTATGGAAACTAATTTGACAATAAATTATTACAGAAAAGAAAAGACAAGGAAAGGAAAGGAAAGAAAAGAAAAAGAAAAGAAACGGAAAGAAAAGAAAAGAAAAGAAAAGAAAAGAAAAGAAAAGAAAAGAAAAGGGAAGAGTGGTTGGAGTCTGTAACTATAATTGTGGATTTGCCTATTTCTCCATTCTGTTCTATTAGCTTGTTGCTTCACATATTTTGCCGCTCTATTGTTTTGTAGATACATATTTAAGGTTGCTATGCCTTCTTGGTGGATTGATCTTTTTATCACTCTACAATCTCACTCTCTGTCTCTGGCAATTAGCTTTGCTCTAATGTCTACTGTACCCATTGGATACTCTTTCCTGCTTTGTCAACTGATTTCTGTACGTTGATTTTGTATCCTGCAACTTTGCCAAATTCATGGATCAGTTCTAGTAAGCTTTCGGTGGATTCTTTTGGGTTTTCCATGTAAAGTATCATGTCGTCTGCAAAAAGTGAAAGTTTGACTTCATCCTTGCCTATCCGGATGCCTTTTATTTTGCTTTCTTGTCTGATTGCTGATGCTAGGACCTCCAACACTATGTTAAATAGCAGTGGTGAGAGTGGACATCCCTGTCGTGTTCCTGAACTCAGGGGGAAGGCTCTCAGTTTTTCCCCATTGAGGATGATATTAGCTGTGGGCTTTTCATAAATGGCTTTTATGATGTCTAAGTATGTTCCTTCTATCCTGACTTTCTCGAGAATTTTTATTAAGAAGGGATGCTGTATTTTGTCAAATGCTTTTTCTGCATCAATCGACAGGATCATATGGTTCTTATCTTTTCTTTTGTTAATGTGATGTATCATGTTGATTGATTTACAAATGTTGAACCATCCCTGCAACCCAGGGATGAATCCTACTTGAGCGTGGTGGATAATTCTTTTTATATGCTGTGGATTCTATTTGCTAATATCTTGTTAAGAATTTTTGCATCCATGTTCATCAAGGATATCGCCAAAGTTAATATAGTTACACATGCTTTCTCTTGAATGTTTGCATGAAATGTATTTTTCCACATTATCATTTCAACCTTCTTATATAGTTCTATTTGAAAATAATTTCCTACCGACAGCATGTAATTGGTCAAGTTTTTATTTCACTCTGCCAATTTTTGTCTTTTAATTGTATTTAGACCATTCACACTTAATGTAATCATCAATATACTAGGGGTTAAAATTGGCATTTTATGTTTTGTTTGTTTTTTCTTTTTTTTTCTTCTGTTTCCTTTTACCTGCCTTACTGTGGTTAGTTAGCATTTTTATTATTTTAATTTCATTCATCCATAATGTTTTCAACATATCTATTTTATACAGCTTTTCTTAATGATTTTTTTCTAAATATTGCATTATATATATGTGTGTGTGTATGTATATAACTTATCATACTCTACTGGTATTTTCAATTTATCAACTAGAGTACAATATAGAAATCTAAGATCTCATATGTCCCCTTATCTTTTTCCTTTTATAATATAATTTTGTTTCCTCTACATACATTTAGAAGCATACCTGACAATGTTTATAATTTTAACTGTCAAATATAATTTAGAAACTTCAAAAAGAGAAATAAATACTCTCGTATTTACCATATTACTGCCGATGGTTCTTCCTTTCTGATGTTCCAAGATTCCTTCCTTATAATTTCCTTTACATTTAGAGACATTTTCTTAGCCATTCTTTCAGGGTAGGTCTATTGGTGACAAGTTATATTATTTTCATTCATCTGAAAATGCCTTGATTTCATTTTCATTTCTGAAGAATATTTTCACTGGACAATGGATATTCTGTTGATCTTTTCCTCAGCATTTGAAAAATGTTGTGTCACTAACTTCTGTATCCATGGTTTCCGATATGAAATCCACTGTTATTTGAACTGTTTTCCTTGATGGGTAAGGTGATGTTTCTCTAGGACTGCTTTCGGTATTTGCATGTCTTTAATTTTCAGAAGTTTGTGATGTACCTTTGTGTGGATTTCTTTGTGTTTATCATGTTTGGATTTTTCTCAGCTTCTTGAACCTACAACTTTATGTCTTTTGCCAAATGTAGAGATTTTTCAGCCATTTTTCTTCCCACATTCCAGAGGCTCTGTTGTTGTTGTTTTTTAAGTCTATTTTCTGTATTTCTATTTTCGAACTAGATGATTTACATAATTTCATCTTCCAGCTCACTAATTTTTCTCTTCTGCCCACTTTGCTGTGTTGTGAAATCATCCATTTAGTGTTTTTTTTTTTATTGTTGTATTTTTAAGTTTTAATCTTTCCATCTAGTTTTTCTTCATGTATTCTATTTGCTAGCTAAGATTTTTTTTTTGGCTGTCTTTCAATTTCTCATTCATTTTGTAGTTGCTCATTGAAACATTCTGATTATGGATGCTTTCAATTATTTGTCAGGTAATTACAGCGTCTCTGTCATGTCAATGTTGGGATCTATTGATTTTTTTTTTCATTCGGTTTGGAGTCTTCCTGGTTCTTACTATGCTGAGTAATTTTCTACCAAAGTCCTTGCATTCAGGGTATTATGTTAGGAGACTCTGAATCCCATTTAAAGATTTGTTTTTGTTGGCTTCTGTTGATGCTGCTCCTGCAAGGCCAAGGGGTTGGATGAGGAGGCTATGCTGCCTCATTAGTACTAGGTAGGGGATAAAGTCTAGGTTCCCTTCTTGACTTTCTACTGACACCTGAGGGAAAGAGATGTCCTCCTTGCTGCTAGGTATGGATGGGGGTTCAGGCTTCCCACTAGTCCTAACCTTCCCTCACTAGACTGGTAGAAGTGCCTAGTTGTTGCTTCCCATGTGGCCTCATTACTTCTGGGTGGTGATGAAAGATCTGATTCTCCACTCTCCCCCAGTGCATAATGGTGGTGGGGGGCGGGCGCCATTACTACTGTGCTGTATGAAAATACAGGCTTCCTTGACGTCAAGATGGGGAGGGATGGCTACAAATGCCTGGCTCCCTACTGGCCTTCTCTGACACTAGCTGGGCTGGGGAATTGGGATTCTTCCTTGGAGTCTCAAAACAGTAGACTCTGGGTTTCCCACTTTTCTTTTGATGGTGTAGGTAAGATGGGCCTACAGGATGTGTGTGTGTGTGTGTGTGTGTGTGTGTGTGTGTGTGTGTGTGTGTTTTCTGCCAGAGCTTAGCCATTACTATTTGCAAATCTTCTGTCTTGTGAAATTGCCCCCTTTCCGGTCCAGGGGCTAGAGAGATGACAAGTGCTTTTGTCTGCACCCAGCCAACACTTCCAGTTTGTCAGCTTCTTCAGCCCCACGTCTGAGATACTTGAGGACAAAAGACAACCCAGGAACTTACCACAATATCAGTCTTTATGTCCCAAGACCCCTAGCTTGTCTGCCTTCTTCTGTGTACCTTTGTGTCTTCTTATATTTGTTTTATAATCTCCAGAGCTTTTAGCTGCCCTTACCAAGAGAGTAAGGCAAAATATACACGCTCCATCTTCCCATGTGTGAAAGCTCTATGATTTTCATTAAAATATATGTATTTTTTTAATAATGAAAAAATACCGGAGTCAACAATACCCTCTCAACAGTCATTTGTTACCCACAACGTCTTTCTTCTTAAAACAAATGTCGTTTTTGCTCAAGGAGATGCTGAAGCAAGCACTTGGGGATTTCTCTGACGGCCCTTCCTTCTAGGGCCTGGGTGTTGGCCTCCGATGGATGACCACAGTCATGGGTTTCGAGACCTCTATGTGCGCACAAGCTTCCGGCAGGCAAGAAGTGAGCGAGCCTCAATTAAACGAAGTGAGTTAGATGGAGAATGGTGAGAAGCAAAAACAGGAAGAAGAGTCCCCGTAACGAAAAACTAGTTGGGAGATCAAGGACTGTATTGCTCTGACTTATCGGCCAATTGCAGGGTAGGAGACACTGAAAATAACATCAAATCTAGCGACGCAGCCTAAGGAACGGTGCGCGACCAGTGGGGGCTGCGGGCACTGCGAGCGGCAGAGCGCGGACCAGGGCAAGTGGGCGAACAACTCCGGGGCTGAGACCCGCCGCGCCCCCGGGGGAGAGGGGAGGAGACGCGACGGCGGGGCGGGGACAGAGAAATTCTTCCAGAGGCACCTCCACTGGGCTCCGGGAGAGGCAGGGAACGCGGCCAGGGAGCCTCCAGGAGCACCCCCCACGGGGGCCGCGGTGCAGGAGGGCCGGGGCTTCTGCCCGGCGATCCGGCGCGGTCGGCGCTCCCCGGCCCGGGCGGAGCGCGACTGCGTCCGCGGTCCCAGCCCGCGCGCCTCTGTCCTCGCGCGCGCCCGTCCGTGCGCTCCGAGAACCGGCTCCTCGCGCCGGACTTCCGTCCCTCGCGCGCGTTTTCCGCCTCTCTCCCCCGCGCGCCCGTCGACAATGGATGGCAACTCCCTGCTCTCCGTACCAAGGTAAGAGCCGCTTCCCGCTTCGCCGCACCCAGTGGCCCTCCGACTCCGTCGTGCGCCCCGGGTCGCTCCCACACTTGCTCCGGGGACGCCAGAGTCTGCGCTCGCCTAGGTCGGGCCCCTGCCGAGCGAGAGGCTCCGGGAGAGGGTGGGCCCCCGTCTAGGGCACCCCCAGGCGCGGAGTGGGTGCGGCCGGGGTCGGGGACAGCCTGGGCCCGCCTCTAGGGTCCGGGCCGGGGTCGGCCAGACTTTCCGTGGGCACAGCCTGCGCGGGTTTCGCGCCTTGTGGGGGGACCGGCTCGTAGGTAGGGATGAGAGGAGGAAGAGCAGGACTAGGGCAAAGTACCCCATCCCGTGCTTTTCGATCTGGACGTGCGTCCGCGGTGGCCCGAGTGGCGAGGGGGTGTGGAGGAAGACGGGGGGATTGCCCCTGATACCCGACGACACCTAGGCTGCGCCCCACCCAGACCCGGGACCGCAAGACCCGGTCCGCTCCAGACCCACCGGCGCAAGCGCCCGCACATCCGAGGCCAGTCCGCGCCGGCCGAGCGCGCCCCCGGCCTCCGCCCCAACCCGGGGTCCCCCCACGCGGTGGGTCGTGGACGCCGCCTCCGACTCTGCCGGGTGGGAGCAGCGTGTTTCCCTGGTAGGCGCCTCTTCCAGTCTCCTTCTCTCCCTTCGCGCCCTGTTCTGCGCTCCCTCAGACTCCGTTCTTTGCGAATTTGAGAAACTGAGATTTTTATATTTCATCCCCCCCATAAAACCTTAGGGGTAAACTGAGGCTGTGGCACCGCTGTTCGCTGAGCTGAGCAGGTGGCTTTTGCGCTCCTAGCGCAGGTGGCTGAGCGTCCGCCCCAGCTGCAGCTCGGGGAGGGGGGTGCGAGGGTCTCCCCGCTGCCCGCACGGCCCCACCTCTCTCAGGCTTATTGGTGTCGCTCATCTTGTCCCCTTCCCCCCAAGCACGCATCTAGACAGTTCCAGCCGAGATGATCAGGTACAGGAAGAAATATTTTTCAGCTCGCATTCTTGGAGAGCAGCGAAACCCAACAGCCAGGGGCGAGGGCACACACGTAGCCGGTACTGTGTTGCCGAGCGGCCAAGATGGGGAGGGGAGCGGAGTGGGGGCGGCCGAGGGCCGGGGCTGCTTTTCCAGCGCGTCGAAGGCTGCCCTCTAGAGACTCGAAGTGTTTATATTCTGTGATGAGCTGCCTGACTCTTCGGGCGATTTCCACTTTAAGCCTCCCTTCTCCGTGGGGGTAGCCAAGGGGTCGGAAGAGGCCCAGGGTGGTTTCTAGGCCTGGCCTGAAGCTGCCGTCCAGGGAGAAATCTCTAACCCTGGGGACAAACACGGTCAAACTACCATGAAGTCTTTCTGTCCTGCCCCAATGGATGAAAAGGACAGTAAGACCGCGGGAAGATTTTCTTTTTTAACTTAAATATATACATACACAGGCACAAGCACACACAGACACACAGACACAGACACACACACAGAGGCAGACACACACACACACACAGACATGCACACACACACAGACATGCAAACACATACACACACATAGACAACGCAGACACACACAGACACCCACACAGACACACATAGACACGCAGACACAGACACGCAGACACACAGACGGACAGACACATACACACACACACACACACATTGCTGCTGATATTTGGGTAAAAATGTGAGGCACTTGAAAGAGAAGCCAACTGGGGGTTCCCTTTCTACACCACCTATTCCAAAGGTAATGAGAATTGAAATGGTCAACTCTGTGACTCCTGCGTTCCAACAGAGACACTTCTGAGAGGAGACCGATTGCCTTAAATCCAGGTTTGCAGATCAATAGGGCTGTGCCTGAACCAGGATCATATTCCTATTCAAAAGCTGGGACAGTTTCTGAAACATTAAAATTCATTCTGCTGATAATTCCTTAACATTAGTTCTGTTGCAGTATTGTAAAAAAAAAAAAAAATGACCTTATACGGAGTAGACCAATGGCAATGATATTGCTCTTGGTCTTGCAGTAGCCTGTAAAAATATTAATATCGATTTACTATCAGCTGCAGCAAATTAAATTTTGAATTTAAATTTGAATATTTTTGCTCATTCACCACGACATAGCACATTTCCTCAAATCAGTGTAGTAATTCAGCTATTTTATTAGCCTCCTTACTCATATAAAAGATATTCGGTTGACTCTAATAGATGAGTTAATTTGATCCTCTATTTCACTGAATACGAAAAACATAATTTACTTTCTATAATATTTAGTTGGAAGCCGCAGGCATTGATACCCAAAAAGTAAACTAGAATTACAAAACAGTGTATGGAAATACTGTATGATTCACCCCACTTGTCCACAGATTTTGAATTTAAAGACTTGATCACTGGAAACTCTACACAAACTTTTTCAAGAAAGCGGCAATGGTCAGGAAAAATCAAATTGTGATCAATCAGTATGTGTGTGGTCTCAATATGAATTGTTTTCAGTGTTTAATAAATTGAGTGATTATAAATCACTATTTCTGTAAAGAATTATAACACAATTGAAGACATCTTGTTTAGCAATTGGGCGAGAAAAACAAAATGACCTAGCTATATATACATTGAGTTAATTATATAATTTTTTATGTGTTGACTTTTACATCTTCTGAAATTTTTCAGTGAATCAGAGTTATAAATGAAATTTTATTCAAGCAGTGTTGTGTCAAGATTGATCTCAAAATTGTATTTTATTCATACACTTTAGATACTTTGAAGCATGTTTTTTTAAATGAATTGTTTATGCTTCCGTGCGTCGTTATACTATATTACCTTACCTCTGTGAAAGCTCCGATTATTCTTAACATGAATATTTTCATTTTTAAATGTACAGTATGTTATATGCATCACATTACAGATTTCTTTAAATCACTGGTATCAAAGCTGGAAGGTGTCTCCAATAACGGGGCTGAACTGTGGAAAGATGAAGTGTTCCCCTTTTGGTTGTATTATAGATGCAGACCCCACGTGTATCCTGACTGGTAGTCTAGTTCGGGAGAAACACGTAAAACAAACAAACAAACAAGAAAATTGAGATCTGAAAGTTTTTAAGATAGTCACTTATTTTACAAAAAGTTTATTCGATTTGCTAAGGTGACAAAACTAAGTATTAGGAAAATAAAAGAGAATCCAAGGACTCTCACCCGGTATGTTCCCCACGGTGGGACCCTGCACTGCAGTACAGTTACTACCGGTGACAGCAGGAGGGACAGTCTCACCTACATCGGTAACTAGTGTGTGCAAATTAGGGTTTATATTTTATGAAGGGTTAACCGATGTATGAAATTGTTCAATCAGTCACATCCCTGTGAGTGAATATGGCAGTCATAATTATCCCCACTTCCTTGTTGAAAAATATGAAGGAAAAGGAAATTAAATGAAGCGAAGAATTAGATTTAAAAAGCCACGCAGTAGCATGTAGCAGAACTGGGTCATTCACAGAGCCCTTCTGGCTTCAGGTTCAACTTTCTTTCTTGTATCGATTGAAAATCCATACTTTTTTTTTTTTTTTTCAAATGGGGGAAAAAGCTTTTGAGGCACAGTTTGGACCAACACTGATAGCACTGGAGCCCATGGGGGCAGCCGAAAAGCAAGATCAGCTTTTAAAGCCAACAAATACTGAAAATACCTTTTGTGCAAACAAATAATTTTGTCACCTTGATCATATCTAAGGTTGAATTTGAAGTTTAAGAAAGGGGCCATCTCATTTCCTAAACCACTTGCATTTTTTCATACTGAATTATTTTGTTATTTTGTTTTGTTCGGCTTACTGGATTCTATTTCAGTAATGCTTTTATATGACACTTTGAATGAGTAAGTTTGTTTTAACCAAACCTAAGTTTATTTTAACCAAACCTAAGTTTAACCTACCGGCATTTCATTACAGCCCACCAGAATCTCAAGGCTTTTCTCTAAGAATGCTAGTTCCGGAGAAAACAAATTGATTTCTTTTCTTTTCTTTTCTTTTCTTTTCTTTTCTTTTCTTTTCCTTTCTTTTCTTTTCCTTTCTTTTCTTTTCCTTTCTTTTCTTTTTTCTTTTCTTTTCTTTTCTCTTCATTCCTTTCCTTTCTTTTCCTTTCCTTTCCTTTCCTTTCCTTTCCTTTCCTTTCCTTTCCTTTCCTTTCCTTTCCTTTCCTTTCCTTTCCTTTCCTTTCCTTTCCTTTCCTTTCCTTTCCTTTCCTTTCCTTTCCTTTCCTTTCCTTTCCTTTCCTTTCCTTTCCTTTAATGGAGCAAGCAACTTAATACTATAGACTATGGTCTTCTATCAAGTTTTTATTGAAAGGTTATCTGTTTTCGAATTTATACAAAAACAAAAAGCGAAGAGTACATTACATTGCCGTGTCCTGTATATCTGAAACTCTCAGAAAAGATGAATCCATCACTTCTAACAATTTGAGGGTCAAGGACAAAAAGCAGACACTATCTTAAATTAGGTGCAAACTGAAGGCCATTCTTACTCCTGGAAGCCATGTCCTCTCCAAGAGCGGTGCTGATGTGACCACGTCCTCCAACTCAAAATTTTCAAGGAAACATGACCCAAGAGGTGGCTCTTTCCTTTAGAGAAAGAAAGTGGGTATTGGTCCGTCCTGGGGATGAGGACCCTGAGATCCACGTTGCTGCGGGGTAATAGGTATCCGGAGAAGGGACAGAAACTCTGAAGGCAATTGACCGTTAAAACAACATTATAAAGAGTCTAGAAGTCCAGCGATAATGCCGCATTTCACATATAGACACTTTTAGAAGCCCCCGATATCTACCCGTGTGCTTCCTTTACTGCAAAATGTGAATCTGATACCAAATACTCAGGTTTTAAATGAACTGTTAGAGCTCTTCTCATTCACAAGGGGTTGCCTTTGTCTAGTACTCTTCACTTTAATGAAGTTTTATTCTGCGCATGAGAGTAACAGCTACAGAGACTTGCAAAAGAGAAAGACGAGAAAAGTACTGTATGTGACGTCAGGAGACCCGGTGTTTAGTCCTATTCTGAAATTGACGGCTGTGACTAGGCAACTTGCTGGACCTCTGTCTCCTTGCTGCTCCTCTGTCTTCCTTCTCCTGGATGTAATGACATAGACCCTGAGTCTTCTGCCTATCTGGGTCTCTTTTATTTCTCACCCACAGTTACCGACTTTATTGAAGCAATGACTCTCAGTTGGGCATGATATGGATGAACATCTCACTCTCCTGAAAGTGATAGATGAACTTAAGGCATTTAAAGGAACCGAAGCAATATTCACCCATCCAAAAGAAACCCCAGCTTAGAGAATGGATTGGCTCCTTTTTAACTTAAAAAGCGTTTATTTATTTTGAGAGAGAGAGAGGGAGGGGCTGAGACAGAGGGAGAGAGACAATCCCAAGCAGGCCCTGTGATGTCAGCACAGAGCCTGATGCTGCGGGGCTCCGAGGTCATGACCTGAGCTGAAATCAAGAGTTGAATGCTTAATCGACAGCCACGCAGGCATTGACTTATTTCAAATGCCTCCCCATAGGGAGAGTAGCATAATGCCCACAGAAGGTATAACACAGTCTTATTTTTTGTAAGGAATTTCACACAGCGATTAATATCCTGGTTCTCCCACTTGGTAGTTATTGGTTGTCCACACTAGGGCAACCATTGTAAGAACGGAGATAGTTTGTGTGACATCCAAAGAGCAGTGAACCTTTTTCTTTTGCTACTTATCGTACTTAATGAACTCCTCTAAGTACGTGTGTTTCATGATAGGTTTTTAAATCAGTGCTGATAAACAGTCCACGTAAGTCAGGCAGGAAGCGTGCCTTAGCTGATCTTGGCATATCTCTCCAGCTTTCTCTTGGTTTACCTTTTTTCATCCTTTTGCTCTTAACCTGTCTAAATCTTCGTATTTAAGTTGTTTCTTATAGACAGGTGGTTCTATCTTCCTTTTTAAAAAAAAAACCATCTGACAATCTCTTTTAATTAGTATGTTTAGACCATTCATATTTATTATGATTCTAGAAAGTCTGGATTAAAATTCACCAACTAACTATGTATTTTCTATTTGTATTTTCTATTTGTTCTTTTTTCCCTCTTTTCTGCCCTCCTTTGTGTTGAGAATTCTTTAACGATTCTATCTTATCTTCTCTGTTAATTTATTATTTATATTTTTTTAAAAGTTAGTGATTGCCCTATGGATTAGAATGTACATATATTATTAATCAGTATTTACTTCCAAATTATAATATATACTTCGTATCCAGTGTAAGTTTCTTACAGATATATATTCAAATTCTCTTCTCCAATCCATCATGCTCTTGTCATATATTTTGCTTTTGTGCATGCTGTAGACATTATTTAGTACTACCGTGTTTTCTCTACATAGTCAGATATTTCTTAGAGCAATTAGAAATAAGAAAAAATAAATTTTATTTTACCCTCACTTATTCCATTTCTGACACTTCATCTATGTAGAGGCAAGCTGCTGGGTAATGTTACATTTTTTTTCTGTCTAAAAAACTTCCTTTCACATTTCCTGTAAGGCATGTCTCCTAGCAAGGACTTTCTCAGTTTTTGTTTGCCTGAGAAAAATGTCAGTTTTTCCTTTACTTTTTGAATCTTATTTTTTATGTGTCTAGCCTTCTGGGTTGGCAAGATATTTTTCTCTTTCATTGTTTTAAAGATGACACTTCATTGCCTTTCAGCTTTATGGTTTGTGCTAAGAAACTGTTTTCTTGCTGATTTTTGCTCCTTTCTAAAATGGTACATGTCCTTTTTTCCTGCCTGCCTTCAAAATTTTCTTTTTAATCTCTTGTTTAGAGCAGTTCGAATGTGATGCGCCAAGGTGTGTGTGTGCGTGTGTGTGCGTGCGTGCGTGTGCATTTATTCCGCATTGTGTTCTCCGAGCTTCTTGGATCTGTGGTTTGGTGTCTGTTATTAATTCTGAAAAAAGTAAATCCATGATCTCTTAATATGTTTCCTACCCAGTTCTCATTTTCTCTTTTTCCTTCCAGAATTCCAACAGTACATATGTCAGGATACACCTCTTGGATACTCTCTTCTGGTTTGATTTTGTTAGTTAGTTAGTTAGTTTTTTTATTATATTTTTCTCCTTTTGTCTTAGTTTAAGTAATTTGTATTGCCCTGCTTCAAGTTCATTGACTCTTTCCTCAGCTGAGTTTATTCTCCTGAAGGAATTATTAGAGGATTTCTTCATTCAGTGATAGTGGTTTGCATTTCTAACATTTTCATTTGATTTTTCCTGTAGTTCCACCTCTCTATAGAAATTACCTACGTGAGCTTGCACGCATTGTACCTTTTCCTCCAGAGCCATTCACCTAATACTAATTATTTTGAATTTTTTGCCAGATAGTTGAACATCTGTGACACAGTCAAGTCTGGCTCCATTGAGGGCTTTGTCCCTTGGAAGTGGTATCCCCCCTGCCTTTTCACATGACTTCTAACTTTTTTTTTATTAAAAGCCAGACATATTGTATAGAGTGATAGAATTTCCCCAAGTGGAAACTGGAAGTCAGTGCAATTGTTTTATTCCTGTTTTAAACATGAAGAAATTTAGAATTAGCGAGGTTAAATGACTTGCCCAAGATCACTCACCTAGTGAGTGACAGAGTCAGAATCTGAACCCTGTTTTTCAAATTCCAGTGTTTGAAATGTTGCCTCACTACGTTACTTTCCTTCTTAATTTCATAATACATGTACAGTCCCACTTTGGAGACCTTCTAGAACTTATTCATGCCACATGGTTTCATTTATTTCAGATATTTTTCAACTCCTATTCTAAGAAAGTTACCAAAGCATATATAAAGATGAGCGAGAAATGGTTCTTGCCCTTGATGAGGTTAGTATATGATTTCAACATGCCATTTTTCTTCTAAATGTCTTTTGACTCGATCGTTCTCAAAACATGGTCTCTAAGTCAAAAGCAACTGTGAAGACAGGTGGATGCCATAAGAGATGTTTACAGAAGCAGAGGAAAGCAGTGGAAACCCAGCAGGTGACAGCCAATGGAGTCAAGCTGTCCGTTCCCAAAGAGGTGTAAGAATCCGACACTGAAACCTCCACTTACACACCAAGCCACATTCTGCATGAAATAGAAGAGGTGACATATTCGGACATATGGTTTGAAAGAATTCCTCTCTGAAAAAAATAACATACAAACCGCTGTGCTTCTTTTCGTTTCTTCAATTTAAAATACATATCACAGGGCCAAATTATTGAAATAGTTAACAGAACGTCTTAGAGAAGCCATGGTTTCAAATGTTTTTTAATGTTTTATTTATTTTTAAGAGAGAGAGAGGGACAGATATTGAGCGGGGGAGGAGCAGAGAGAGGGAGACGCAGAATCCGAAGCAGGCTCCAGGCTCTGCGCTGTCAGCACAGAGCCCGGCGTGAGGCTCAAACTCATGAACCGTGAGATCATGACCTGAGCCGAAAGTCGGACGCTTAACTGACTGAGCCGCCCAGGCGCCCCAAGTAGCCATGGTTTTAGAAGTACAAGTTAGTTTAAAACAAAAAACGAAAAACCGTAAAGGTGTTCTATTAGCTTTCTATTTTGCTCTAACAAATTGCCACAAAATTAGTGGCTTACAACAAGACACATTTATTATCTTAAAATTCTGTATGGCCAGAAGTCAGCCATGGATCTCACTGGAATAGAATCAGGGTGTGGACAGGGCTGCATTCTTTTCCGGAGGCTTCACGGAGGAACCTGTTTCCTTGCCTCTTTTGACTTCCACGGGCTGCTTGCAGGGTTTGCCTGGTGGCCGTCCCTCCGTCTTCAAAGCCAGCGATGGCAGGTTGACCTCCTACGTCACAGCCTTCTGACCTCTGACCTCTTCTTCCGCTTCCCTTTTGCACTTGTAAGAATTCTGGTGATTACATCGGCTCCAACCAGATTACCCAAGATAATCTCCCTACATCGAGGTCAGCTGATTAATAACCTTAATTCCAACTTGAAACTCGATTCTGCTTGGCCGTATGATGACGCATGCGCAGGTTCTGGGGGTTTGATGCCACACAGTGATTCCGGTAGCGTGTCAACAGGAGAAGAGGGGGCCTGGAGGGTCAGACGTCAGGCCACAGTTATTAAGTAGACGCTCATTCCTGACACTGTTGAGATTCTGGGACAGAGAAGACCGATTTCCTGCTCCCCTCGTATGTCGTCGTGGAGGCAGGTGGCATTGCCAATGGAAGGAGACACACTAGGAAGTAGATACCCACTCGGCATATGCCGACTCTGGTTTCTTGTTTCATCTGCTGAGTGACCTCTCTCAGGCTAACGACACTGATCACTTCTCTTATTTGGTTGACATGATCGACAGATGATCCTTAACTTCTTGAAACAATTCCTTAAAAACAATTTCTCCCTAATAAGAAATTTCCTATAGGGGCACCTGGGTGGCCCAGTTGGCTCAGCGTCCAACTCTCGATTTTGGCTCAGGTCATGATCTCACGGTTTGTGAGATGGAGCCCCACATCAGGCTCTGCACCGTGCTTGAGATTCGAGTTCTTGCTCTGTCTGCCTGTCCCCCATGGCTTGCTCACTCTCTCTCTCTCTGCCTCAATATGAATAAATAAACTTTAAAAAAGTGAAATTCACCTATAAAATACGTCTTTTGAAATGATCAAGTGATTGCTCTCTGTGCTGGAGAAATGGGACCATTGATGATGGGATTTTTAGAGCTACAAAGAACTTCAGTAAAGGTCACCGTGCTACATTCCCTACCTTGACAGACAAAGAAATTGAAGTCATGAGAAGTTAAATGAATTACTCAAATCATGCAAATATTTGCAGACAGGGCCAAGAATAAAACCTTGTGCTTTTGATTCCTATACTTACCATTGCACTGGATTTTTAAAAATAATACTAATAATAAGTTCCAGAACATAGAAGCTCTTGGCATTTTCTGACACAGCAGAGTTGACTCTCACCTGCATCTAATACCTTCTTTACTTTTCCTCACGAGCTGTGATATCTGTATAACGTCACATGTTTCCGTTTCAGTCCAGCTGCCAGAAATCCCCGAAACTAACTCAAATTTCAGTTGTAACAACCATCTAGGAGTTTATCGCCTGACTATCTGTGCTGTTTTTAACCATGATACTGACCTTTGTTATAATTTCTATTTTCTTTAACCTTGAGTTTTAACACCCGTTTTACCATTTTATCGTGTACATCTTTTGTTAGCCGTGACAAATCCTTAGAGGAACAGGGTGGAATATGCATCATTAAGTCAGTCATACAATCAATCATTTTATTCAGAAGCAATACAAAATAATAATTTTCGTGTGTGTTGGAGGAATCGAGTTTCTCTGTGGCTAACTGGAACTCCTATAAAATAATGGTCTATTTATATTTAATTGGACTTTCTTTGACGATAGCCTGATTGTATCTGAAAAGTTAGAAG
Source organism: Paguma larvata (assembly GCA_030068075.1). Lineage (NCBI taxonomy): Eukaryota > Metazoa > Chordata > Mammalia > Carnivora > Viverridae > Paguma > Paguma larvata. The sequence continues at coordinate 10,637,654 of CM057825.1, forward strand.
CAGTTAAAATGATTATTAGATTATGAAGATTAAAGTCAAGCCAACTGCTTCAGAATAAACATATATAAAATAGAATGCTAAAGCTTTGGGAGATGTAATTTGTAATTATTTATTAAACGCGATGAGGGGCACCTGGGTGGCTCAGTCAGTTAAGTGTCTGACTATTGGTTTCAGGTTGGGTCATGATCTCGTGGTTCGTGAGATCGAGTCCTGCGTCGGGCCCCACACTGACAGTGTGGAGCCTGCTTGGGATTCTCTCTCTCTCTGCCTTTCTCTCTCTGCCTCTACCCCTTTCACTCTCTCTCAAAATAAATAAATAAGCTTAAAAAAAGTAAAAAAAATGTTATGCATACATTTAAAATATATATACATATGTATTGGGTATCAATTTGCCTCAAGTATTAGTGCCTAAAAGTGCCCTTTTTAGTTTGTAAATTTTATATTTTAGCATACTTTGTTTAGGTATTAAAATGCGTTAAATAAAAGAGGAATTTTAAAATATTTGATTTTGCTTCCAAAGACATGAGGAGAATTGATTATTTTCTCTCTTTATACTTTAATGTTAACTTAAGTTAGACAACACACTTAATTGCTTTTTGTTCTAAAAATCTGTAATTTTAACATAATAATAAGAATGTAATAGGAATGCAATAAGTAACTTTCGATAGTAAATGCCTAGGAATAGATTTATCCATTCATTTACAGTTTGAGTAGCCAGTACTCCCACTTGGTTTATGCAGACAAATAATGCATCGCAGTAATTTAAACCAAAAATAAAATTCAGGTAAAAAAAATATAGGACCATTTACTTCTTTGTGAAATCTTGGCCACACGCAATGTGCTCATTACTGACGCATGCACTCAGTATAACCTGAAGACTTTTAATTTCTACTTTTTTCTTCCGAATGAATTAACAGTGCTTCAAAATAGCAATTAAATAGGTGCGTACACTTCACCTGTCTAATTATCAACAGGTCAGTGATCTGACCTAGCATTCTGTTAAACCGTTAGCCTTCGTTTCTCGCAAAGGAAAAAAAAAAAGTGTGGTGACTTCACAGGAACCTTGCCATTTAGAAAATGAGCTGCAGTTTTAGCACATGAATCATTATTAAAAAAGTGTCCAAGAAGGCGATTCAGGATCCATAGAACATGTCTCCAGAGAAGCTGTCATCCCAGCCTTAATCACATCAGCCCATGGAGAGCACAGTCATCCTTCGTGGAGGAGACAGCGTATCAACAAAATATTAATGATGGCATTTTTCTCAGTTGTCCCACGGGGTCTAAGATATTTTGCATAGCATGGATAAGGGATATATAAAGGGGGGGGCAGAAAAGGTGAAGATCTAATCCAAGTTTTAACCTTGAAGATTATATGGGACTGGTATGGTGGCTGGGAGTGGGGAAAAAATAGTGGGGAAGACTTCCTTGCTTGTTTGAGAGGAGAGAATGAAACCCAGTGAGTTGCGTGCCATCTTCATCGCGTCAGAATGACTGGAACCTGGAAAAGGGCACATGAGGTAAATTCACTACAAAGAAGAGTAAATGCCTTTGAATAGCGGATGCAATTCATACATCTGATTGGAAATTTTATGTTTAAAAATCATGCAATTGATAAAAATTAGCTCGTTTTATCAATATTTTAATAAGAAGAAAGTAAATGTGATTTATGTGAACAACAAATAATGGGTTCCGTGTTGATTGGTTTGGAAGAGCGTAATGTCCCCTTCAAAATGGTCTGTCAACCTGGCGCTTTTGGTGACAATATCACAAACAGTGTCCATTCTGTATTCAGCAGCCTCGTCGGTTTTGTCGGCGCTCCCTTTAATTCTTTGATTCTCGAGGCGATCTCTTGTAACAATACCTGTCACATCATCACCTTCATTGATTTTTCTCTTCCAAAATTAACTGATCTCACTCTGCCAGACGCTCATTTGGAGATGGCTTGACCTGTGGGAAAGGGTTCTCCAACCTCATTTCCTTCTCCTTTCTGAATCCCCGGATCTTTGGGAAGATTTATTCCAGTTGACTAGCATTTTCTTTAGATAAAAGGCACGACCTCTTAAATCATCAACAGAAAACAGCCAGCAAAGGTGCTGATGCAGTGGACAGAGATGAACACTCAAGTGGGAAGGGATCTTCCCTGGAGACTAATTGTTAGTGGTCGGTCTGTTTGCTTCCTTATACAATCTTGAAACTGCAGGGACTGGTTAATGAGCAGCAAGGACACCTGATTTTGGCGGGGGTGTAAGTTCCAATGATTTTAGGTTTGCCAGATTTTCTCCAGGGAATGGCTGAAAATCTTTTCCGTTTTCACAAACATTATCTGTAGGTGAGCAAATTATCTAATGAAGCCATGCAGGTGCAATTGAGTATTTCAAAAACTCAGTCGTCTGGAAATCTCCACTGTAGTTAAGATTACAGAAGTCTTTCTGTTTCCAAAATATCTCACAATTGTTGGTCTATTTTTGATGCACATGTGCTGATTCAGATTGAGTGTATGAAAAGCACCGAGGAAGATGAATAAATTAAATATACATTTCACCTGATAGTCTTTGAAACGAGTTTATCTGGGACCACAGAGAATGTCGATGCCAATAGCTCATATGGAAGACTACCAAAGTCCGTGTAAGGAAAGGGACACTGAGTCCAGGACACTGGATCAGAACTTTGATTACCCTACAAATACACGAAGGTTTAGAATATGTTGAAAGAGGACACTTAAAAACATTGTTCCATCCAAGTAGCTTTGATTGGCATATAAGAGTTTACCCTTAACCAGATAAATATATCAAAGCATTTAATTGAGAAGGTTCACATAATTCTAACTGAGGAACGTTTGAATGTCATGATCACAGAGAACACGGACATGATATTAATCACATGATATTACCCATCTCCTGCTTCCAAGCCCACCAGTTCCGCTCACAGCATCACCTCACAGACACATTAAAAACACCAGTCCAAACTGAACTTACTCCTGTTTAATGTGTATTTTGGCTCATTTCTACTTTCCTCAAGGTGATGAAGGTTTTCATCTTAACGCCCTTACCTGGAAGCTGGTCAGATCAGCCGGGTGTCACAGATTGGCTCCCAGCCAGCACCTGACCATATTCCCAGGAGTAGTCAACAAACAATAAATCGGTCTGGAGGGAGATTTTAAAGACACGCTTTTACAGAAATTATTTCCACAGATAGAGTGGTGGTGGCATAGAAGCGAAATGCATGGTTCCCTGTGGTGAGAAATGAGGATGGAGGGGAAGCCCCACAATCCATCCACCAAGACGAACTTGACCTTCCCCTCAGCCTGACTAAACATAGACATCATATTCCCAACTCCAGTCCCAGGCTTTCCTTTCCTTAGAGCATTTTCTTTAGAACACTTGTGCTTATAAATGATTTCTCTGTCCCTTTGAGATATAAATCCTTTGAAAAGGCTCCTTTCGTGTTTTACGACCCAGGAATGTCTTTGTGAAGACATTACCTGGAATGCCATTACCTGGAGACAGTCTCTTTGAAATGTCAACATTATAGCAGATAGCACCCCAATCTCCTGATCTCCCACTTTCTGTGGGTAGGGAAGAGCCTAGCTTCTGTAGGCACCTCTGCTCCAAGTTATAAAACTGACTCCTGCCATGAAGATATGAGAAAGTTTACTTTTCCTTTGGGTAAGACCAATTAATACCGCTGCCAAAACTTAAAAACTCTCCCACTCTTTGTTTTAATGGAGTTGAGTTTGGACTGCATTCTGGTTTCTCTCTCTCTCTCTCTCTCTCTCTCTCTCTCTCTCCTTTTGCAGTAGCCCTGAATAAAGTCTTCCTGACCTGCCCAGTTTTGTCTGGTACAATTTTTGCTTTGACATCGTCTTTAGGAACATGGACTATGTCTAAGTTGGTTAGTGGGACACTGGTAGAGAGCTCGGACCTAGGGCTAGGGACCCCACGAACCCAGGGACCCACCGCTCCACAGGGCCGTTAGTGGACGATGTGTACAATAAATAGAAGTTGTTCCAATGGAAGATCAACGCTGAACACCTGCACTGATTAAATCCGCCAAATGATTGCTGGATTTTCCCTGGTGCTTTGCTTTAGTGCACAGTCACAGAGGAAGTGAGTCTGAGTGTGCCGTCCATTCCTCTGCGTTATTCCTGACTCCGTGCCAGTGTATCACTCATAATTAGCTGCCCTGAGCTTGGCATGCTCTTTGGCCCCCGGCATCTCCACATCAGTCTTGGGCATTCTGCAGCAGGCGAATAACCACGGCTTAATGAAGAGCAACATTATTTAAACTTTGGTTCCTTGTTTTTCTTGGTAACTTTACCTTCAAAAATCATAATTATTCGACCTAGACAGAACAACTACTGCCCTTGACAGGGCATCCAAATAATTGGTGATAATATTTCAGTCTAGGTGTTATTTTTAAGACTCTCCAAAGAAGGCTTTCCTACCAATCGGAAAGCAGTCCAGCTCATCTAAATTCCACTGGTCCCTGTGGGCAGGCGATTCCCTGCTTCTTAGAAATGTACCGCTCCGTAACTTTTTTTCCATTGTTTTTCCATCAAAATAATACCTCTTTTACTGCCGTATTAATAGGCCACAGTAATAGAAACACCTGCAATAAGGCAAAGAGACTCTGAATTCCTCCGAAACTAATTTCTGTAAAAAACAAATAGAAACGAGAATAACAGGTGTTCCATTGCTAACTGCCAGCTGCTTCATTCTGTTCTTGTCGAGTCCTGCTTTCTTTGAACCTGTGAGTGGAGAACCGTGAAATATTCAGATATATATCTAATTTTTCAGAGAATTCAGAGATTTCATTTTCATGATATTCAAAAGTCAACTCTTTGGGAACATTTAATTTACTTTGGGCAGCGCGTAGACCGTGCTTTGTAATGGAAAAATCCCCAGGCATGGAATTGACAGACCCAGTGTAAAGTGTCCTTTGATGTACTGTGGGATTTTGGCCGAATTATTTAACTTCCTTAAACTTGTATGTTAATGTTTCTTGACCCAATTCTCATTATTTTATACAGAGAAGACTAGGCAAACTATATGAAAATATTCACTTCATAAAATTAATATTCGAGTGTTATTTTCCTTAATCTTTTACACATTCTACTTCTATATCTTGCTTTTTTGTTTCTCTCCTTCAATACAACATAAACGCCATGAAGGCAAGGCTTTTTGTTTTATTCACTGCACTGTCTTCGCACTGTATACAAGGCTCGGTGCTCAGTAGCTATTTGTTGAAGGAATTCAGAAGAGTGCACTCAGATTTCTACTTAGCTTTACGATCGATTAGAAAGCCTCACGTTCCATTCTTCTTTTTCTGCTTACAAAGTGGCTGTTAGAACTTAACACATCGTTAGAAGAAATCCTACTTTGATTGAGCATTTTAGGCAAAATGAAATGCTGTGTGTTTTTAGAAGATCTTGCCTAAGAAAATGAGAAACTCAGGGGTAACTCTGAATCAGAAGCCAAAAGGTCTGGTATATCTATAACTCTTACTATCTATTAATGTCAGCCCTACACTCGTAATTTTGGCCAGGAGGGTCAACTTTATTCCATCTACAGAGGAAAAGAATGGAGCCGTTAGGCAATTCTGGAGTACACATAAAAAAACTGATACAAATAAAGCTTCGTTGTGATTGCTGTTTGTAGATCTATCACAATCACGACGTAGCTACGTTCAAGACACGCACGTCAGATCTCTGAGAAGTCAGAATGTGGACACTGTGACAGTATACATAAAACACAGTAATCTTATCTCAAGATAGGTCTGGAAGGGGAAAGGAAAAGTCTTGTTCTCATAGTTGGTATATCTTAGCTTAAATCTTTCACAGGGGAAGACCTTTCCAGCCGTGATGATCTCCTAACTAGGACACATTCGTTTCCACTTTGCAAAGAAACAGGCTAATAAGCTGGATGGTCGGCTGCGTTCCGTCCCTGAGCTACAATTAACAGCAGCTCCTAAACTTGGAGGCTTTGCGTTCCTTCCTTGCTGTGCCGCGTAGAAGTTCTGTTGCCTGCTCGCAACTATAATTTGCCATATATCTTAAATTACAGGATTTGTCTCAGAAATTTGTTTCTGGCACTAGGAACACTGGAAATAAAAGAGTAAGTGTTTTAAGGCACTGAGCAGCCTGGAAGTGTCTTTACAGAATCTCGCTGGCTGGATTTGCTCACTGCTCTCAGTTCACGTTCCTCAGTGCCGTCTAATGAGGCAACAGCCTAACCTGCTGTGACGATGACTCTATTGTCCTAATAATGATGAAACATGTTCATCCGCTCAGCCTCAGTAAAATTCCGTGCTCCGCTTCCGCTGGAAAGAATGAAATGTGATTTCCAAGAACAAGTCAAGGTGTCTTGATTCTTGAGAATTTGGGAATCTGTGGAGTTATACAATCTGAAATACATATTTATATTCATTTTATGGTCTTTTTACTGAGCAATGTTTTATGTTTCATATGTGACGTGACACTTGAAGTTCCCATTAATAGTAGCTACATATAGATTCTAGCTATTTAATAATCTGTGTTCTGATTGATTTATTCCCATGTCTACCTTTAGAAAGCAAAGAATTCTTCGTCTGTCAAATTTTATCTCAGAAATAGCTACTGCTGAGGCGCCTGGGTTGGCTCAGTCGGTTGAGCAGCCGACTTCAGCTCAGGTCATGATCTCGCGGTCTGTGAGTTTGAGCCCCGCATCGGGCTCTGTGCTGACAGCTCAGAGCCTGGAGCCTGCTTCGGATTCTGTGTCTCCTTCTCTCTCTGCCCTTCCCCTGCTCACACTCTGTCTCTATGTCTCTCAAAAATAAATAAACATTAAAAAAAAAAAAAAGAAATAGCTACTGCTGAGTGAGTGACAGGAGGATTCCTTGCGAACCTTCCAACAGAGATACTGGTCCCAGCTCTAGGCCTTGATTTCACCTTCTGAAAGCAAAGGTGTTTTCAGGATGAAATAAGAAACTATGTCAATAATACCTCAATCATTGGGATTAACCTGGATGAAAAAATACAGTTGTACAGTTTGATAATGCCTCATGGTACCGGAAATGCACTTTTTTATTAGGAATATGGTTTGCACAAAGAAGGAAGAATGTTGAATACTATTAAAAACCAGAACCAAAAGCAAAAAAGTGCTTTTCAGGTGGGTTAAAGGATAAACTTTGTAAATGGATAGTTGGCTTAAAATAACTTAGCTAGGGGCGCCTGAGTGGCTCAGTTGGTTAAGCATCTGACTTCAGCTCAGGTCATGATCTCATGTTTTGTGGGTTCAAGGCCCACATCAGGCTCTGTGCTGACAGCTCAGAGCCCGGAGCCTGCTTCGGATCCTTTGTCTCCCTCTCTCTCTGCCCCTTCCCCCACTGGTGTTCTGTCTTTTTCTGTCTCAAAAAGGAATAAACATTAAAAAAATAAGTAAGAAATAAAAAGTTTATCTATAAATTGTGCGAAAATATAATTTAGCCAGTAATATCAATTATTCCAATTCCTGAAGGGCTGCCCAAATTAAAACTTCATTATTTTTAACTACAATTTTCCTCTCAAGTATAAAAGCTTAGAGGAAGCTCTAAGCTCCTTTGGCTCACATACTATTCTCATGAAGTGGGAAGTGCAGGTATATTTTTCTCTTGCAAACTCACGGTTTTTAAGCATTGTAGCTCAGGACTTAGCATGATGTTCTACATTTGGCCTATCCATTTTTTGTTCACTTATTTCCTTTTTTTTTTTTTAATTGAGGGAACTCATGAAAAAAGAGAAAGTAGATATCTGATTCCTTCCTATATTTTTGTATCTCATTCTAAAACCTGGTCATTTTTAAGTTGCTTTTTTTTAAAAAAGTAAACTGGAGTTTAATAGAAAATTTGATCATTCTACCTGTATCTCAAACATATTGGATTATGCTATCCAACTTCCATTAGGGTGAAAGCGCCTTGTGGAGAAAACAGTTTAGACCTGGCAGGGAGGTAGCATGCATCCTATTTGATTTTTGTGTGTGAGTCACCTACCGAAGCTTTTTCTGCAAAATGAAATTTACAAACACAACGATAATGTATTTTTATAATGCATTCATAACACAAAAATTTAAGATTCGATGATTATCAATAAACTCACATATTGTGTTTTCTCCCACTGGGCATTTTCATATATTGTGTAGAGACAAACTTGCTTTCAAGTGTGCTTGCTTGTCAAGAAAGAGATTGTGTGCTATATGTATCTATATATGAAGACCATATTGTTCAATTTTAAAATGAAGACACTTTCCCTTGGCAAGTGTGTGTTTGTGAAGTACAGTCCTGCAAATGATTTAAAATCAGGTCCGTCTTGAAAACTGTAAGCCATTTTAGCTATATCTTAATCTTCATAAAAAAATGAAGCTAGTCTTATTTAACTTCTAAGGGGTGTCATCTAATGCATTGTTGTTACTGTTTTTGCTAGCGTGCTATTGCATGAGAAGTCTGAGTGACTTGATTGATCTCTAGAGGTCGCTTAATCATCTACTTCCTTCTCCATCCGGTTTCTTCTAATTCTTCATGAAATGCTTTTCAGGAGATGCATCAGTTGTTTTTAACACACATTTTTCTCACCCTCGAAACCTATTGGTACTATTTTTCTCTTTCTGTGTGTCCTTTCCCATACCAACAGATAACTTTTAAAGGCCTATGAGTTTTAATTCTAGTAATATAACAAAATTACTCATCAACCCTCTTGCAGAAAATGGCCGAATTTAAAGTAAAACATTTTTAAATTTACTAAAAGAATTAAAGAGTCGATATGACAATAAAGAATTATTAGCTAAATATCAACAGGTCATCAAATCTTAAAATCTTTTAAAGAAAACCTTAAAAGCTACCAAAAAAAGAGACTCATTACCTGTAAAAACTAACAATGACATTGACACCTGACATCGCAAAAGCAACGGTGGGGATCCAAAGATAACGAAGTGATATCTTCACAGTATGAAGGAAAATAATTGCCAACTTAAAAGGAAAATAATTTCTTTGTGAAAATATCTTACAAGAATAAATAAAGATATTTTCTTACAGACAAAAATTGGGAGTGTTACTAAAGAAAATTACAAAAGAATTTAAATGTATCAACAGGTACATTAAAAGTAAATAGACTAAATGCTCTAAATAAAATGCAAAAATTATTATTCGGATTTTGCAAAATCAAAGAAAATAAGACATACTTAAAACATAAAATACTAAAAGAATGGGAAAAACACAATTCAATAGCTAACCAAAAAAAAAAAAAAAAAAGAAGCAAAACAAAACAAAAAAACTAAGAAAAAACTGACCGATGTAGCTTTATCAGACAAACCGGCCTTTAAAGTAGAAGAGCGTTGCCAGGAGTTAAATATGTCGCTGCATAATGAAAAGTGTGCAATAATCAACAAGATATACCTACCATTTTAAATTTGTATTCACATAACAAAGTATCCTTAAAATTAAAACAAAAAAATGGACAATAAAAGAAAGAATTTATCCCAAAATATCAAGATGAGCTTAGAAGATCTATCACAACCAACTTACTGTACATACATAGAATACTGCAACCCAAACCTGCCAATTACATATAACATTTATTTGGAATTTATTTATCTGGAATTCAAATACATTTAGTAAATGTAAAAAGACACTTGATAAAAATACATCATCCTTTAATGATTGGTAGGATAAAAACACTGGAAAAATATGAAGGGACAAGAACTTCCTTAATAAAAACTTAGAGCAAGCATAATACATAGGATTATACAAGGATTTTTGCATTACTCTAACCAACATTTCACTACAGATCTTAGCCAGTGCAGAAAGGCAACAATGAGAAACAAAATAAATAAATCAAGGGTGTGGCAAAATATGTGGTTCATTTGATTGCGAGCACAGAAAATAAAAAACAAACAAAAAAAATCCCATTTACTAGAATTAATAACTGAGTTTAGCATGTTCAAAGCACACACATAATGTACATTTTTTCGTATGACCCACAAACAAAAAGTGAAATTAAAACAGGAAATTTATGTGCTATCAATAAATATGAATTTTTTAGGACTAAATCTAAAGAAAGCCTACAAGACCTTTCCAGAGAAAATTATAACGCTTAGTGAATGACATAGATTGGAGGTCTTATATGACCACGGAAGTCGCTTAACCCCATCTCCCCACGCCAGATACCTCCTGCTTGGATAGCTGTGATGGTTCACTGCCATGGTCCCCTTGAGCATCTTTATCCACACAGTAAAAATGTCTTGAATTCTAATCATGTACCAGTAACTACCAGCCATAGAGATGCGAAGATAGTTTCATGGACTCCTTTACCATTTGCTCTTACGCATCTGTGTTTTGAGGTTTGAGCTAATACGCTAAGACTAGAGCCTACCTACAGGTAAGAATGGTATAGAAACTTAATTACAAGGCATTCAATTTCCAGAAAAATCTGTTGCCTTGTTTTTCTCTAAATATTAATTGTTTCAAAGTGTATCGCACAGCGTGACACAGGTCTCCATCTCTCGAACCTTGAGGTCATGACCTGAGCCGAAATCGAGAGTTGGTCGCTTAACTAACTGAGCCACCCAGGTGCCCCAATAGTAATCTTAATATTAAAACATTAAACTTGAGAAGCACAATAGGTACCCGTATACTCGGTTGGAAGTCTCTGAAATTCTTATCTACAAGGTGTCAAATCCCTTTTTGATGCATCGAAGATGTGAAACCCAATCACAGAAACAAATCAAAAAGATCATGCAAGGCAGAGGCTGTCTGAAAATATGCATGCAACCTTAGAACCCTTTTTGGAATTTTGTTTTGTGTTTTTAATTGTTGCAACCTCATCATCTAGCTTTCATTCTTTTTATTAAAGACAGCCTGTTTCAGTGTGTCTTTCTCCTTGAATGATACTAAAACTTCTGTTTCTTTTTTTTTTTTCCTCCACCCTTTTCCTCTCCTGCTTCCTCTCCAAATCTGCTGGTGTTTGTAACTCCTTTATTGTGGGTGTGGTCCTCTCCATCAGCCATGTGGGTAGTTGAACCAAACTCACCTACCAGCCTCTCTGCTGCCTTGTCCACCAGGAGACACTCCCAGGAATCCAGGTTGGTTGCAGGGTGCGGGGTCCAGGGGATGTACGCAGCCAAGTCACAACCAGGGCCTCCGCTTTGATTCCAGCATCCCATGGGCCCCCTGGGTTCCCAGGTCTCAGTTTTTGACCCTGACTTTGCAGGCTTTCTAGTTTATGGCACCACTTCAGCCAGACTCCAAACTGCGCATTATCTCTTTCTTACCATCAAATGTTACCCTTTCTATGTCCCGTCCTTTGGGTGCCTGCTACCTCTTTTCATTTAGATGACTCAAAGGTATTAGTAGGGACTCCAATCTCAAGATTAGACAAGCGGCGGATATGTTTAGTTAGGCAGGGCTTTTGTCATCCCTGAAGTCACAAAAGGAAGTTGTTTTTCTCTTCCGCTTTCATGGAGTCCCTGTGTTTGGCTCTTCCCTCAGTTAAGCACAGCCATCTAACCTGGTGCAGCAGCCAGAGACATCCCCTCTTGTGAAGCATCACCCCTTCTATGCAGTGCTCTTCTCTGGGCCCAAAGGTCACCCTAAAATGTGAGCGTCCTAAAAAAAAAACCAGTTCTTAAGAAAGTTAGTTTGTGACCAAAGCCAAGTGGTACTATGTAAAGACTGCAGGACACCTGGGAACGGGCACAGACCTGGGCTCTGGTGTCATCTAGGTGAGGATCTCAAATCGAGTACTTAATTAACCGTGGAACTCTGAGCAAATTCTAAGTTTCTGAGTCTCAGTCCTATGAACATTACAGGCTAATAGCATTCCCCTATTCTGATACTGTGAGGCTATGAAGTGACAAAAATAAAACTCCTGTCATAATGACTGGGGTAGAGTGAATGGCAATCAAAGTGTACCTGATAGTATTGGCTGAGATTTCCTCCCTTCGCAGCAACCAATCTTGAAAAGTAAATAGTATTGGTCCCATTTGACAGATGAAGAAACTGAGGCTCAGGGAGATTAAATAGCTTTCCTAAGGTCAAACTAGTAAAAGTGACATCTGGGACCCAAATTCAAGTCTTCTGACTTTGGCCACACAGTAATACTTTCACTATATCACACGACATGGGAAATTCTTTCGTTTTGGCATATTAACTGCTAGTCTTCTCATCTGGCGTGATGTGTGGGTGTGTCACATCCTTTCACTTTTTGTAGTGGCTTCAAATATTGCAATTATCACGTGAGTTTCGTCTTGACGAAAACTTTGACGGTTCTCTCATGGCTCATATGAATTATTTCTAGCTACCTGATAGTTTCACTAGGATTTGTATTTCAGGATTGTAAACCATCACAGACAAAAGCATGAAGTTAGAACTGAGAGGTTGTCCTTACTTTTACCTGACGATTGAAGACAAATCGCTAAGATTGTAGGTGGTGCCATTTATCGACCCTTCCGTATTTACCGAGCACTGACTAATTGTCAGGCATTGTGCTAAGCATTTTTGTGAGGTTCAACAGTGAATTAGATGTTCTTTTTCACCTCAAGAACTCAATAACAAATTTGGAAAGAAACTCTAGTAATTTTAATTGAACCCCAGCTAGACCGTAAAACCCCTCTTCACTCAATATAAAATACAGATGTGCCTTAAAATAGAAACCAACACATATTAACATTGATAGAGAGAGATCTGTTTACCGAATTGCGACATCTTGAAAAACTCAGCAAATATTCCTGCATTTGTGGTGGTTATTGCCTGTGGTGGGGGTGGGGTGGCAGGGAGGAAAGACACATGATAAATAATAATAATAATAAATGATAATAATTATTGTAATTATATCATAATTCTAATAAACATGATACATAATAAACCGTAAATAAGTACATTTTGTGGAATGTTAGAAGATGATCCTGATCCTGAGAAAAACAGAGCCGGGCAGGAAAGATCAGGAAGCCAGGCACAAGGAGGTGTTGTAAATGGAGTGGCCAGGCAAAGCCTCATCTGGAAGGGGCCTTGGAGAAGGACCTAAAGGAGCTGATAAGGTGAGGTGTGCAGGTCTCCGGGCAAAGAGTCTGGTGTCCCAGGTGAGGGAAGGCACTGAGACAGTAGCACAAGTGGAGAGAGAGAGGGAGAGAGGGAGAGAGGGAGGGAGAGTGTGGGGGACACAAAGTCCCAGAGATGACAGGGAGTCCAGGCATTTAGGGCTTGGCAATGGCAATGGCAAAAAGTCAATGGAAATGACATGCAATTTTACTGGAAGTGAAATGCAGAGATTCTGCAAATTTTGGTGTTTTGAGCACAGAAATGCCCTAGAATAACATTTTGTGTTCAACTGTGTTCATTTAACATTTTCCCATGCCATTTTTTCTTGGTGAGGGAGGGGGAGAAGGGGCATTATCTTAACGTTTGCATACTAAATCCATCGGCGTATCTATTGGTGAATGTATTATTTTTTTCAGCTTTTTCTATCAATAATCTTGAGTTGAACATCTTAGTACATACTTTATTTTGGTGTCTGTCCTCTAGAATAGACTCCTATAAAGGTAATCCCTGGGTGACAGACATACATGGATAAGAATCTTAAATAACATGCCTAGATATAAATTTATACTCCCAGAAACAACATATATTATATCACACGTTGTTTAATCAGCAGAATAATACATTAGTTTTCCTAATTTAAGAGACCAACAAAATCCATTCATTCACTTACTTATCAGCAAAGATTTCTTAAAATCTGTACTTCACACAACAATCACTAGACACATCAGAATGACCCACGCCCATGTTCTTCACACACACTTGCGTTTTCTTATCTTTCCTAATTCCCTCCCCTTTACTTCATTATACCATTTTCATATTACTGATTTTATTTTATTTATTTATTTTTATCTGAGACAGAGAGAGAGCATGGAGGACAGAGGCAGAGAGAGAGAAAGAGAGAATCTTAAGCAGGCTCCATGCTTGATCCCACGACCCTGGGATCATGACCTGAGTCTAAATCAAGAGTCAGCCCTCAACCAACTGAGCCACTCAGGTGTCCTAGAGAACTGACTTTAAATACAAATGACCAGCAAGCTTGGTTCAAGTCAGGATCCCACCCCTCTAGCACTGGGTTCTTTCATTCAGTTTCATGATGTGATGTTTCTGAACTGAAGCAGAGACCACATGGAAGCCTAACTCCCAGTATCTCCAGGAGAAAGGGTTTCCCAAGCAAATTAAGAGGACAAACAGAAACACAGAGGGAAAATATATAAAATACCTTAGAAAAATTACTGTTACACCTTTATTAAGGTAATTATTATTGTTTTCAACTTAATAGTATTTTAGCAATACAGATACTTTTCTCTAGAAACAGTTTCAATTCAGATTTTCGCCAATGTCAGACTCACCTTCTGTGAGCTTTGTAGCTTTGCCTCAGTTGCCTGGATATTTTCTCGTGTCGATAGATCTAAAACTGCCTGAATGAGGCCCATCATTTTGTATACTGTTAGACTAATCAATGAACTCTGTGTTTTCTTGGATTTAAAAAAAGCCTTAATTCTTCATTTTATAATCTTACTATAATAGTCAAGAGTCAACATACGCATGAAAATTTTTACTGTATATATTTTCATTTTAAAAAATTTTTTAACATTTATTTATTTTTGAGAGGCAGAGAGAGACAGAGCATGAGTGGGGGAGGAGCAGAGAGAGCGGGAGACCCAGAATTCAAAGCAGGCTCCAGGCTCCAAGCTGTCAGCACAGAGCCTGACGTGGGGCTCAAACTCACAGACTGTGAGACCGTGACCTGGGCCGAAGTCAGATGCTTAACCGACTCAGCCACCCAGGCGCCCCTGAATATATTTTCAAAACCCAGGTCTGAGAACAGAAAAGAGAAATGTCACTGTAACAAGTATTGATGCATTTATTCAAAAGGTCTGCACGTGTTATACTTCATTTAATATCAAAAATGTGCTGAAAATCCAACAGGGAGACTCTAAAGAGTAAATAAACTTACAGGGATTAATATGATATCATTTATCATCATTTAGCACTAGGATTGAGTGCTCAATATTATGCGAACACTGCCTTACTAATTTATGAGAATAACCCCATTTAACCACAGGAACAATTCCGTGACAAAACTTCTATAATCTGCATTTTACAGATGAGGAAACCAAGTCTTAGAGAGGTTTCAGGAATGTGTCCAGTTCCATCCAGGCAGTAAGCGGTAGAGTAGAATCCTGAACCTGGGTTTTCAGATGCTGAAGCACTGGGCTCTGGCTGCATTAGGACTCATTTAGACATCATGGTCATAGAAGCAGAGGATTCGAAGGACTAGGAAAGATCGCAGGGGGAAAGAACATGGTTTGGGGCTAAGAGAGACAGGTCAGATCTCAGATCAGTTATTGATGAGCAATATGACCTTAGATTATATTATGTTACCTCCGATCTGTGATTTCTCATCTTTAAAGGGGTATAATTAAAAGATTATGTAAAATATTTCTTAGAGCTCTAAGCACCCAATATGCAGTAAATTATGGAAATTTGTGTTAAAAGTAACATAGAGAAGGCTTTATAACAGCACTCGTCCAGGTGGTTTGGTGGAAGAACAGAAATACTCGGGAGGTGAGACGGTTACTGTCGTGTATACCCCGGATGTACCTGAACTAAAGTCTAGATGCAGCAGGATGCGGCAGCATGCATAAGGTGTTTTGACCATCCAAACACATATACGCCTAAGACTTTGTTTTAGAAACAAAGCACTTAGGAATAAATACTTCAGGGGCACCTGGGTGGCTCAGTTGGTTAAGCGGCCGACTTCGGCTCAGGTCATGATCTCACGGTCTATGAGTTTGAGCCCCACGTTGGGCTCTGTGCTGACGGCTCAGAGCCTGGAGCCTGCTTCGGATTCTGTGTCTCCCTCTCTCTCTGCCCTTCCCCTGCTCACGCTCTGTCTCTATGTCTCTCAAAAATAAATAAACGCTAAAAAAATTTTTAAAAAAGGAATAAGTACTTCAGTAGGAAGCATCTTATAGTCTTCACGTATAAATACATATTCATGCAACACTAACCCAGCAACCATGATACAGTCTTTTTGTCTTACATTAAAAATAGTCTTTTAGCAAACATCATTTGCAGGAGATATGTCTAGAAAAATTTCCCGATAGCCTTCATTAGCCAAAAGAAGAAAAGGAGCTAAGCGATCATGCTGTCTTGTTTGATCCTCTTTTCTGAACAAGAAGATATAATTTTAAAATGATTTTTTGGGGTCTTGGTGAAGCTCGAGATTGTCAAACAGCTTTTTAAGGCCCGAAGATAATAAGCCCTACTGTAGGATTAAACTCATGAGAGGACACTACTCTCTACCACCTCTGTCCTTAGAGACAATATATGGATTTGCAAAGCACAATATCTGACACTCAGGAGATCGTCCAGTGTATTTATTTTATAGATACAACTACCAGTAACACTGCGTTCCATAGGCTATCCCTTTTCTTATATAAAGAAGTTTACTATCTGATTATCTCTTCTACTGTAGTCTACTAATTTTTCACAGTATCTACAAATGATGAGGTCGATGTTTCGTTGGACATATCTGATCGACTTGAGGATTGCCTGACTGAAAAAAATCTCTATTGCATACTTTTCAGCATAATGTTTCAGGATAAAAGATTTCAGCCCAACTAGTACTGAAAGATAGAGAAATTACTAGCCTTTGGTGTTTACTAATTGTATCCTAAATGAATTAACTATGCTATAATCATGTGTATCTTTTTTTGGTTTTTGTTTTTAAGTTTATTTATTTATTTTGAGAGAGAGAGAGAGAGAGAGAGAGGAGGAAGAGAGAGAGAGACAGAATCCCAAGCAGACTTCATGCTGCCAGCGTGAGGCCCGATGCAGGGCTCGATCTCACAAACTGTGAGATCTTGACCTGAGCTAAGATTGAGAGTCGACATTTAACTAACTGAACCACCCAGGGATCCCTATTTTTTTTTTTTAATAATCACGATTAGATTAGAGTATAACTAATTGGAACCACTATTTCTGCTAAAAATAAGCTACTTGTTCATGATTAGTAATGAATGCCCTGTTTTTATTCTGTTTAATTTGTAATTTTTTAATGTTTTTTTAAATTTATTTTTGAGAGCAGGAGAGACAAAGCATGAGTGGGGGAGGGGCAGAGAGAGACAGCGTGACACAGAATCCGAAGCAGGCTCCAGGCTCTGAGCTGTCAGCACAGAGCCCGACACAGGGCTCGAACTCACAGACCATGAGATCATGACCTGAGCTAAGATTGAGAGTCGACATTTAACCAACTGAACCACCCAGGGATCCCTATTTTTGTTTTTGTTTTTTTTTAATAATCATGATTAGATTAGAGTATAACTAATTGGAACCACTATTTCTGCTAAGAATAAGCTACTTGTTCATGATTAATAATGAATGTCCTGTTTTTATTTTGTTTAATTTTTAATTTTTTTTATGTTTTCTTTTATTTATTTTTTGAGAGCAGGAGAGACAAAGCATGATCGGGGGAGGGGCAGAGAGAGAGAGGGAGACACAGAATCCGAAGCAGGCTCCAGGCTCTGAGCTGTCAGCACAGAGCCCGACACAGGGCTCGAACTCACAGACCATGAGATCATGACCTGAGCCGAAGTCGGACACTTAACCTGACTGAGCCACCCAGGCGCCCCTATTCTGTTTATTATCATTGACTAGTACCCAGACTTTGGTCTGTAACAACTTTTTCCCTGACCTGAGGGCAAAAATGATAGTGAAGTATGTCAACTATCTGTTCCTACAAAGAAATATTCTTCATTCTTAGATAACCTACCCAAGGCTTTTGTTACAGTGTTAATATGTTCTTTCTTTGAAGAATTATGGTGAGAGCAGAGGCAGGAATTTTTTTTAAATGTTCTTATTTGGAAAAATAAAAAGGCTCATCTGGCAATCTTATTGCTCTTTTATTGTTATTTCACGGGTCCAGGGGTTGGGAAAGTCTGAAATACACCATCGTAGTTACTTGTTTGCTTTTAAATATTGAAACAGGACATATAACAGTGTTTCTAAATATTTTCAAAATTTGGAGAATGGTTGTCTCTGATAAGCTTACCGAAGTCTCACAGAATTAATGAGGACTTTCAGCCACTAATGAACTGGTGACGTATTTAATTTGCACAGATTAGAAAACCATGCTCTGATATCTCCAACCTAGAAAAGAAAAAGATGGGTATAGAAGAAAAAAAGAAAAGAACAAAAGAAAGAAAAACGAAACTTCCTATCTAGGCAATAAAACCAGAGAAAGAGTGGAAGAATACAAGAGTTCTCATTGTAAACAAAAACTTTTGCACCAAACACTTACTAAAAATGCAAGACGGATTTTTTTTGAACTACTGCAGTTGGGGAGAAAGACATGAATATAGAACTACTCTTAACTCCAAACGCAACAGGGACAAATGGAGATTTCTAATCAATGGGCAGAGTAAGGGGGTCAGTGGATGGAAAATTACTAAGCGAAGATACTGAGGGGAGGGGGATCCTTGCTAAAATGGCCTAACAGTATCCTTGCTAAAGGCCAACCAAGGGCATAGCTATCAAGGGAGAGGGGTGAGGAAAGATGTCAAGGGTAGGCAGTTTAGTGGAGGGATTTCCACTAAACCGACTTAGCAGGAATCCTTGCTAAGACGGGGCTCAGGGGGCCAGGGGTAGGACTGCAGGTGAAAGTCAAGATATAGTTGACAAGAGGGCTCAGAGTAGCCTAATTAATTTCGGTCAGCAAGAGAGCCCTTGCTAATAGATTGCTCAGAAGATGAAGATAAGAGAAACTAACATATCCTATGATTTTTAAAACAAGTCAGTTTTTGAAAGACTTGCCTAAACCTCTGAGCACCGTGTCAAAGTGAATCTCTTTGGCTAAAAGTCAAATAAGGACATTCACTCGAGCACACTTTCATTTTGAACCACGTGCAGGTGTATTTTAAAGCCCTCTAAATCCTTTGTTGTAGTATGTCTTTAAGTTGATTTTAATGAGACCAACCAATTCCTTTCTAAAGATCTCTTCTGATGGATGTGAGCTTTTATGTTTTTTTCCAGCGTCGAGATTAAAGGGTTTAGGATAAAGCTCAAGAGTAAATATCCTTAATAGGATGGAGACAATCAAAGGAACGGTAATTACTATGTCTTACTGAAAACATTCTGTAAGTGGGGAGGAGATGAGAACAAATCTTACCTTTTAGAATCTGCTAGATTTATTTTAACTTTACACTGTGTTTACTTGACATTTGAGCAACAATAGCAGCGGGATCCCTTTCCATTAGAACTATCTTGGGAAATTCTTTAAATGAGCTCCTCAGATGTGGCTTATCTCACCATCTGTCACCACTACAGAAAATGCAGCATTGAATTCAGATACCCTTTTGTGCATAGTCTTTTGATATCAAGCCGGAAGCTCAGGGAGATAAGAGCAGACAACATGAATAAGTACTAATTCAGCATCCAACACTGCCATCACTGGTCCAGGTCCTAATGGCCCCCTGTTCTTTCAGTATTTACAACCTAAAGGGGAGACAGACAATCATTACAAAATTATATGCCATTTGACAAGCGTTGTAAGGAGACGTGGTGGGGGTACTATTGGAACCCACAAGAAGAGCGTCTATCCCACTTCTTGGGTTAGGGTATGGATGGCAGTGTGGGGAGTGGTAGAGTGTTGAGTGTGTTTGTGTGTGCATGAGGCATTGGAGATATGTTGGTGGGGGGGGTGCAAGAGGTGATTTATAAATAGAGACTCAAAGGATAGAGTGGGTATTATTCAGGAGGAAGGAGGGGGCCTGGGAAGGGTGTGCCTAAAAGAAGAAACATTATGTGCAAGGAGCTAAGGGGAAAAGGGGAATAGGTATGTAATTTAATATGTCAGATAAATGCTTCTCAAACTTTAATGGGCGTATGAATCACCCAAGTTTAATGTTAAAATGCAGATTCTGATTCGGTAGTTCTAGCGAGAGACCTGCATTCCTGGGTATCTAATAAGGGACATCAGAGCTTCTGGTTCACTGACCGAACTTTGAGTAGTGACTTACAGACAACTTGATTTCCAGTAACTGGGCACTTCTCTCTCTCTGGAGAAATAACTGAATATTTCCTAAGCCATTTTCACTCCTGAGGACGACCTACTTAGTCACACCATGATCACAATGTGGTGGCGACTCAGCACCTCGCTCACATGTGACATTTTCTGTAAGAAAGCCTACTTCTCTTCCCATGATATTTTTTAAAACCACTGCTTCCGGTTCTGCTTTTGTACCTTCTTCTCCGCCTTGATCTACCTCCTCATCGAAACACATTTAGCAGTTTCAGCATGAGACCAGCCTGAAAGGATGTGCTTAATAAATATTGTCGACGTGTGTGAAAATCAGAGAAAATGTCCTAGGGAAGCCCTTGCAGCTTTCCCCATTAGGAGCAACTTACAAGGCTATCCTGTATCTGACAGCCATTCTTTTAATGTCGACTTGAACTCAGTTTAATAAATGCATGGGTTTCATGTCGCTATTTCTGCCTCATCCTGTAGCAACCAATGTTCTGCTTCTCTCAAGACCAGGGACGACATCTTTGCAAATACTCTCAAAATTCCGTCTTTGTCCCAAAGGCATGGAACCAGATTGGTCTGTGTGGTAACATCACTTACTGAGAATTCACACCCATGTCACCTGGTTTAAAAGAGAAGCCTCTCTACATACAGCTTTGTATGTTAAGCATCAACAAATTGATTTATAATGTGTTTCTGGGGACTAGAAGGTGCGTTCGCTCTGAATACTGGCACAGTGGAACTGTGTCACACTCATCGGTTGATGCGTAGATTTTACTCCCACTAACGGGAGTCTGCTCTCCTGCTGAATTCTCAAAATGAGAGACAAACAAACACAGACACACGTATATTTAAAATACATTTCTTTATTCATGTTATACAGACTTAGCATTGGGACAAATGGCGTGAACTTCGCAGGAAAGCGACACTTTCAAAGTCCTTCCATACCTTCGTTTCCAACTGGGATCTCACAATAATCTTAAAGGCAGACGGCCCTCTTTTTCCCTTCCGCTAGATGAACTCAACAGTTCTGAAACTTTTTTATGCGTAAAGATAGCTATGCGCTATGCCGGGGGTGCCTGGGTGGCTCAGTGCGTGAAGCATCCGACTTTGGCTCAGGTCACGATCTTGTAGTTGGTGGGTAGGAGCCCTGTGTCAGGCTCTGTGCTGACGGCTCAGAGCACGGAGCCTGCTTCAGATTGTGTGTGTGCGTGTGTGTGTGTTTCTGCCCCTCCCCCCACTCACACTCTCTCTCTGTCTCTCTCAAAATAAATAAACATTAATTTTTTTAAATTAATATGCGCCTTGTCTACTTTCAGGCATATCCAACATGCTTTATAGGGAAACAAGGAATTTCCATGTGTGATCTTTTCTTTTTCCTATTAACCCTTACTTTGGACCGAACTAACTCTCTGCAAGTTTGACGTCATTCCCCTCCAGAAAAATCAGAGATTGTTGAAGCTCGCTTTCTCCCCTGTTTTATGTTCGATCTGTGTCAACCTTACTTCTCAACCTGTTTCCTCGATACGCCTAAGGTTGTTAAGCCTGTAAAGAGAAATGGGAGATGTCGTAGCATTGGAAAATGGTGATTTCCTTGACTCACGAGCTATTGCAGAGCCAAATTAGCTTGGTCTGCGGGCTTACCTTCCACATATAAGTGGTTTTAGAACCTAACAATGATCAATGTTTGGCATTTGGGTAAGAGCCAAGCTGTCCTAGGGCCAGGAAAGCATTCAGAGGGGGATCTGCAGCTAATTTTGAGGTACAGTCACACTTAAATGACAGCCAAAATGTTATAGGTCCCCCGTTGTGAGAAATCTGTAAAAATAGAGCTGAAAGCTTGGGCTCTCCATGATATTTTCCAAGTGATTTCCAGAGCTGGAAAGGACCACAGACTTCACTCAGTATTCATTTATAGCTGAAGGGACCACCCAGCCAAGCCAGGCAGCAGAGTCCCCAAGGATCTAGAGCCACGCACCACCTTCCTTTCTTCCTTCCGCTGTCTTTTCCTAGTGAAGCAAAGATAACATGCGTGCTGTCCTTTCATTTAAACTAAGCTCATTCTAGGGGCGTCTGGGTGGCTCAGTTAGGCAGCTGACTTCAGCTCAGGTCATGATCTCACGGGATGTGAGTTCAAGCCCCGCATCGGGCTCTGTGCTAATGGCTCAGAGCCTGGAGCCTGCTTCAGATTCTATATCTCCCTCTCTCTGCCCTTCCCTTGCTCATACTCTGTCTCTATGTCTCTCGAAAATAAAACTTAAAAAAAGTTAAAAAAAATTTAAATTAAGCTCATTCTAGTCCTCGAGATGGCCATTACTCAGAAAAATAACGTGAAGATTGAAAACAAAACAGATTTTACTTGAATTATTCTGTGTAAATATTTACCTAAGCCTATGATCCGTTATATACATGATCAACAGTCATTTAAAAAAAAGCCATTCATAGTAATTTAGTGGAAATGCTAACAGACTACACTTACGTATTTTTGACTTATGTTTAATTGCAATGTAATGAAAATTGACTAATTTAGCACTTAAAACAAGGAGGTTATATAATAGTTGGGAATGCATTGTTTAACTTATCTTCTATTTGGTGCTTCTTTTAAGAGAAATGTTGGCCAGATAATTACATAAAATTAGATCATATTCCAAAAAACCATATTTTGACTAATTGCATATATTTTATGTGGTCAAGAACAACAAAAATAAAATGTGTAGACTTCAGATATCCATACATTTTTAAAATTCCAACTTTTCATAGTTTCCAAAGAGAAGTATTTAGAAATCCTTAAGATTCAGAGGGCTTTTTGCTTTTAAATTAGGTTGAATTCAAAATCTTCCAGAGTATCATGAAAACCAGGATTGGTAATAATTTCCATTAGACATAGGGGGAAGGAAGAGAGGTCTAGAATTTTGGAGGCAAAGAAGTGAAGATAATGCCCTCAACCCCAGAAATACAAAGAGATGATGTGTATTTTCTTTTTTTTAATGTTTGTTTATTTTTGAGAGAGAGAGAAAGAGAGAGACGGAGTGCAGGCAGGGGAGAGGCAGAGAGAATGGGAGACATAGACTCTGAAGCAGGCTGAAGGGTCTGAGCTGTCAGCACAGA
The DNA here is from genome assembly GCA_030068075.1 of Paguma larvata. Classification (NCBI taxonomy): domain Eukaryota; kingdom Metazoa; phylum Chordata; class Mammalia; order Carnivora; family Viverridae; genus Paguma; species Paguma larvata. The sequence goes on from CM057825.1 coordinate 10,660,830, forward strand.
GCTCAACATGGGGCTCGAACTCATGAACCGTGAGATCATGACCTGAGCCGAAGTCGGACTCTCAACCAACCGAGCCACCCAGGGGCCCCTGATGTGCATTTTCTAAAGCCCACATTCTTTTCATGGTCCTGCCCTGCCTCCTGATTAAAATTATGTTTTGTCACTCATTTTAAGAAATAAAATGAGTGTTTTTAAATTTCGAATTCCGAGCAGAATTACTATGGCATTTCAAAATCATCGTCTGGGGTTTAAAACTGCTTCCTCCAGAAAAACTAGCGGTGTTAGCAATCAGTCAGATGCACTGTGTCCAGCCAGGCGCTGGGAGTCGCTGGACCGCAGCTTCCTGTTCCCAACAGAATAGTTCACAGCGGCTCCACCAATGGCAGGAGAGAAGCCAGCAAAGCAATGTCAGGGTCAGCAGGATTTGCAGTGCTGAGCGCCGCCCGAAAGATGATTTTTGTTAAACCACGTTGTGTGTCTTCTGTGCTGAGTGTGGAGGAGACTCACCGGAATATGTTCTCTTTTTGTGTTTTGGGGCACAAACAGCAACTTGGAGTCACCACTGATGTACGAGGTGTCCGCACCACAGCAGGGTGGCGCCGGTGGCGGCGGCGGCGGCTGGAGAGGTGGCCTGGGGAGCTCCATCACCGCGTGTAAGAAGGTAACCTTGCCTAGCCCGCGTCTCCTCTCCCCAGTCGAACCTGAACGCTAGTGTAGTTTGACTTTCCAAGGGACTTTTTCTAAAGCAGAGGAAAACGGCAAAAACGAACAACGGAGTGGCCCGCGGTGTGCTTGCCCGGGTAAGCTCTAATGCTGCTAAAAATGTGACTCATGAAAAAGACCAGAAAACTCAAACAGCTCAGAAAAGCAGGACTCGAAACTTCTAAGCCTGCAGTGCCTTTCCGCCAGAGCTTCCATCCACCTCTTCTCAGTGCCTCTCCCCAAACTTGGCCACGGGTGACAGCTTCTTGCATGTCCTTTCAGGAAACTCCTCCCGGTTCCGAGTAGCTCACCTTATGATACGGAGCACCTAAGTCTGTATCTAAGAAACATTCCTAGCTGCTCTCCTTTTGATATTTTCTTAAAGAGAAGGGTGTGCTTGGCTTATGTTATTAGGAGAAACAGAAATGCATTTCCTAGAATACAGACTCGAGAACTAACAAACAAATCTTGCTTTAAGCACACTTGCTGAAAGTTGTCATGTGAATGACATAAATTTCATCTACTTCCTTTTTCCAGCCAAGCCAGCTGAAGGCCTGGAAACTTAAAGCAAAATACCCAGTTTCCCACCTAAAGCTTTTGTCACTATGTAATGCAGAATTCCAAAGGGGTATGAATGTGTTTCTTCTCATCCAGTGTTAGAGGATTTCACACTAGATTAGTTCATTAATTGTTTTTAAAAAGTTAAATTATTGGGATATCTGGTGACTCAGTTGGTTGTGTCTGACTCTTATTTTTGGCTCAGGTCATGACCTCAGGGTCCTGAAATTAAGCCCCACGTCAGGCTCAATACTAGGCGTGGAGCCTGCTTAAGATTCTTTCTGCCCTCTCTCTCTCTCTGCTCCCCCCCACCCACTGCTCATTCTCTCTGTTTCTCTCTCTCGCAAAAAAAAGGAGTTAAATTATAAAAAGTACTTTTAGGTATAAATCAAGACAAATTCTATTACTAAGCATATTTCATAGAATATATATATTGTTTATCCATATATAATGTATATTATGTATGCATATATATTGATTTATTGATTACTATACTCAGTTAAGCAGCCTTATTTATTCTCCACTTGCGTGTTGTTTGTATCATCTTCAAGTAACAAAGAAAATGACACCAGTCTGTGTTAGAGAACATATATTGATTATAGAAAAGTAGCATTAAACATAATTTTACCAAAGCATTTGTACACATACATTTATAACCAAACATAAAAATAAATTGGTCTAATTAGTTAAAGGCTCTAATTATCCATGTTATATGATCTATTATTCTTTCTCTTCTTATACAATTCTTATAGGAGAGTCCGTGCTATAAATTTCCATTTTAATGCAGAAAACTGAGACACTGTAACTCAAATGACCTTGAGTTACTTCTAAGAGAGTTAACACGGCAGGTCTTCAAGCCCTGGGTATATTCTGTTCAACTCTGTAACTCCAAATTATAGTCTTCACCAGATGCTATGCATTTCCCGAGGCTACATGATTTTTAATTTATTCTCATTTTTAAATAACTCTATTTCTATCGATTAGAGTCCACGTGGTACTTAAATTAAGGATCGAAAGCAGACTGCCCGAATTTGGCACCCAGTTCAGTAATTACGAGTTGTGTTCTCTTGAGCAAATTACCTGACCTCTTCAGGCCACAACAATTTACTCATCAGAAAAAAGGTGACAGATGCGCATCAGTGAGTTAATAGACGTGGAATGTCTAGAACACTGTCTGGCCTGCGGTAAGCACTCAAGATAAAGACTGTTTACGAGTAACGTTATTCTGCAGAACAATTTTTCAATAAGTACATGGTGCCAGAAAATAATTTAATATACACGTTATCATGTCGAGAGAGTTGGTACCTTGTGATCTGTTATCTCAGTTACATTTGTTTTCTGGGAAAAGAGGTCATCATATTCATTTTTTATAAATCGTGTCTGTAAGGTGCTGAATAGAGCTTTTGGGGCCCAAATGTCTGCTCAAAAAATGAAAACCCAAACTCAATCATTTATTATACGTTTGTATGTATATATAATATATATGTGCATATACAAATAGAATTTAAAAGGTTTTTTGAAAATGTTTATTTTTGAGAGGGAGAGAGAGTGCAAGCGGCAGGGGCAGGGGGACAGAGAGAAGGAGAGAGAATCCTAAGAAGGCTCTACGCTGTCAGTGCAGAGCCTGACACAGGGCTTGATCTCAGGACCGTGACATCATGACCTGAGCCGAAATTAAGAGTTGGACGCTTAACCGATAGAGCCACCCAGGCGCCCCAAGAATTTAAAGTTTTAAATATAACCCTACTCATACCACAACCATTTCTAGAACTATTAGTAGGTTAAACCATGTGAAATTTCCTTTATTACATATTAAAAATGATTAATTATAGGCAATTTCATATGGTCTGATGTAAATACATTCCAAATTCTGTGGGGAGAGATACAAAAATAGAGACATATTCATGGTCTAGTTTGGGAGACAATACTGGTTTCTCAGTTGGAAAATCAAACAGTAAGTAATACATACGTTAAATAACTATGTAAAATAACTACATAGTTTATAGCTAAGAACAGAGAGAGACTCTGGACCTACAATAGAAAATAATCTTCAGAAAGAGAGTTGGATCTTAATTTAGACTTTGAAATACGATCAGGATTTGAATGAGCGAAGAGAATAGCCAAGCAAATTTAAGAAGGGTCGCTACAAATTAATGCAGGAGAAGTCAACCCCTTTGTGTCCTGGTATATTTTTCTAACGTGGCACATCCCTTTCATTTTAAATATTCTCTTAAGTTTACATAATAATTGCATTTAAAGACAGTTTAAGTAGCCGTATACGCCACCTGATATATATATACCATGTGGGCTCTAATCATTTCCCTTCCCTTCAAAGAGCAGCTCACTATTGTTTTCTTTTTTATACCTAGAAAATAGGCCCTCAATAAAAACACATTGAATATTGAATGATTTCATGCTTTTATTTCATTATTATATATCACTGCAAGCTGATTTAAGTGATCACTGATCAATTTGAGAAAAAAAAACAAACGCGTTAATCACAGACAATGGGTCTAGGTAAGTGAGACTCTATAAATGGACGTATAATGTATGTTCGAAGAGACAGAAAATACAAGGAGAGCTTTATTCATAGAAATAGCAGGACTGTCCAGCTGAGTCACCAGTGTTCACAATCAATCAACCTTTAATAAGAATACCACGGATAATTGAAATCTATTGGTAATTCCCCAGACTGATTTTTTGTAATAGCGTCATCTTCTTCCCCATCAAATCTTCTTATCAGAACTGACATGTTGCTAAATTAACTGGTGGAAGAAATAAAACAAGGGCCCAGAAGATAATGCATTAGTTGGACAATCAGCTTCTGAAAAAATTGCAAACTGACTGAATCTCTCTCCTGAGTGTCACATGGAATCTCTAAGGATTGCAGGAATCCTACCCGCGTGCAGCTGCTTCCATTCCTCTTTGCTGTTGGGAAAATAGAGTTTCTGGAAGCCACAGCTGTGGATAAAGCCATAGCAGCAGAAAAATGATTTTGGTGGACTTATTTGAAGGAGGAAATCCTTCAGGGACTGCGTTTCCCCAGAGTTAAGATGACCATACTGCCCAGTCATGTTTACGTATATTACACATTAACAGACCCCGTTTTGTTCTCAGAAGTGCCCTTGTGTGCACAACAAGTTATGTGGTTATCCCAGCTTGAGCGTCAGAATGATCCTTTCTCTTTCTTCTCCCCTTCCTCTAAATGCTAGGAAAGTTACCTGGTAAATTCTCACCGAGGCATTAGTCATTGTGTAAGTTAATGTAGTTGTGACAAATAAAATCTGTTTTTACTTAACTACTACTACAGCTGAACCAGTTCTATTGCTCCCTCCCGTACTGGCACTGATAGTTGAGCCTATTGAACCTGGACGTGACTTCAGAATTCTATCCATCTTGAAGCTCCAACCAGACACTACAATCCATCCCAGTTGGAGTCTGAGACAGCCTCTGTGTCACCATAATTTACTGAGCCCCAGACTCTGGGAAAGTTTTAAGGTGTGCAGTGTGATACTCCAAAAGAATACATTTTAAATGACAGAATTTCGGGGCGCCTGGGTGGCTCCATCGGTTAAGCATCCGACTTCCTTCCGCTCAGGTCATGATCTTGCGGTTTGTGAGTTTGGGCCCTGCGTTGGGCTCTGTGCTGACAGCTCAGAGCCCGGAACCTGCTTTGATTCTGTGTCTCTTTCTGTCTCTGCCCCTCCCTGGCTTATACTCTGTCTCTCTGTCCCTCTCCCTCAAAAATAAATAAATATTTAAAAAATAAATACACTGAAGGCATTTCAAAATATTACAGGAACAAAATGGGAGAGAAGGAGTAGCTGGTGGAAAGGGACTCCTAGAGCCCTCGTGCTACCCCTTGAATCTTATCTCACACAGATCTCGCCTGATGTTGCCCGTTCTCACAGGACTAATCCTTCTCCGAAGACAAATACAATCATCACTCTTAAACTGAATCATGGGGATTGCCATTGAGTGAGCTAAGTGATTATAAATGTTACCATTTTTAAAACTTTTTTAATATTTATTTATTTTTGAGAGACAGAGCATGAGCGGGGAAAGGGCACAGAGAGAGAGAGAGAGACACAGAATCCAAAGCAGGCTCCAGGCTCGGAGCTGGCAGCACGGAACCCAACGCAGGGCCCGAACTCACAAACTGAGATCACGATCTGAGCTGAAGTCAGACGCTTAACAGACTGAGCCACCCAGGAGCCCCTAAATGTTATCTTTTTGTATCTATTAGACACTAAGTGAAAAGCCTTTATGTTGTTTTTATAATAAATAAAGATATGTTATCTCTAGGAGGCAAGGAGGATCCCAAGTAACAAAGCTGGGTTTGGAATCTAAACATCTGAGTCAGATTCCAGATTTCCCTTTTACTGTGTGATCTTAGGCCAATGACATAACTTCTCTGACTCAGATGTCCTGGGGTTGCTGTGAAGTGTGTGTGCAAAATGGTTTGTGTAAGTTCATAGAGTACGAAGTTGATGCTCACTCTATATTAGTTGATTCCGAACAAACAATCTTTCCACAAGGCAAAATTTATTTAAATAGAATTTAAAACCTAATCTGAGGTAGTATGCACTATCCTCTCGTTACGTGGAATTTCTGCCGGATTTTTTTATGCTTTGAAAGCATCATACACAATGGCACATTTCCACAGTATCTGGACATTTTCAATCCTCGCTTCACTTCCTGGACTGAAGATTTGCTCTTTGGGATACAGTGGAATCAAGCCTCTTCTATAGGATTCATGTGATGAAAGAATTGTCGGGGAGAAATCAGCACCCCAAGTTTCCTTCTCTTTTTATGTCACATTAATTAAATCCACACTCAGCCTCGATAACCGAAGGCTACAGACTGCAAACACTCCAGGTTCCCAGAGGTAGAGATTGATCTTCACATGATATCTGACCATCTCTTTGAAGCTTCAAGAGCGTCCTTTGCCACGACAGGCCTCCTTGAAGCCGACTTAAAATTTGTTGTCAACGGTAGCATAGAAACCTCGGAAGAACTGGCGGAATGAATGTCCCTGGAAGCTTCATCTTATTCTGTAAAATACACTTTCATCTAAACTCATCTCATTTTGATGGCATGTAATCAACAAAAGCAATTCAATTAATGCGTGCAGGCACAGACGTACAAATCGGGCGGCTTCTTCAGAATCTGATCTGTATCTCCAAAGACATTTTTATTGGTCGGGATTGTATTGCTCTGGGCCAAAAGCCCCAGTGGTACTTCCAGGAAGTGCATGATAGAAAACAGCTATAATATTCTCTGCTTCGAGAGGCTGATTTCCTACAGGAAGGAAGGGCTTTAAAAATGTAAATACACAAATAAAATTAAAAACAAAATCAGCATAATTGGGCGTGTTCACCTTTCTGTAGAAGAAAGATACTAGGCTTTTTGCCCTAAATAAATAACTCTCTTCTCCTCAAGCAGCCCGGCAGTGGTCTTCAGACCCAGCTCTTTATTCTAGAATGGCCTGTCTCAATTTTGTCGCCTGGCCTAGGTGTCCTGTTTTATCACCATTCTGCAGGAGTAATCAGAGGCATTGACCAAATAGGGAGATTTTAAAGAAAATAAATGCAGGATTGTGTTACTAGAAGTGATATTTGAAGAAAGCTTCAGAACTTAATAGTTCTGAAAAGAATTCCTTAGAGCAAAGGGAGACTGGAATGTAGGGGGTCGGGGGGTGCACGTGCTGTGCCCAGGGGGCGGGGAGAGGGGAGGCGGAACCTGCATAGAGACCGTGGGAGGGGAGACTTGTGGGGAAGTCAAGATCAGGAGTGAGAGTTAAACAGAACCGCAGATGCTGTCTGTTGAGGCCGGAACATCCGTGCGGTGTGATATTGAGGTCACTGGGAAGAAGAGTGTGGAGACAAAGCAGCCATGCATTCAGATTCAGCCACTTCCACCTACAGAGCCAGCCACAAAATTCCCTTGGGGGATCATGTCACCCAACGCCTAATGAAACTTCTGACCACATTGACTCCTCAAGGCCTCAGCTGCACGGAGGCCAGGATGCAGATAATGAGGGCTCTGGTGACCCAAATTTCCTCTGCCTTCAGCAAAAACAGGTCAGAATCCTGCACGTCTCTTGTCGATAGAGCAGCCTGGTCCACACCGAAATGGAGAGCTGGGGCTTCGTGTATTACCTGGCCAGTTCATCCTTTGGAAAATGTCAAATCAGTAATCCCAAGCGGGAGACTTAGTTTGAAACTCTCAATCATAGCTTGTTTGGCAGTTTGAAGGTGATTCAGCTTCCTATTCCAAAATCAGTGTGTTTGAAGACTTCTATTCAGGACTCCACGCCATCTCTGGCTGCCTCCCCCCTGCAATTGTTCCACAGTGCTTACGATTTCAACCTGCCAGTCTTCTTCTGTCCTCTTCCGCTCGGTTCCTTGAACATCCTTTTGGCTATGTGTGAAGAACTCGTAGCAGGATGTTGCAATGCCTTTTCTTTTCTTTATTTTTTTTAAGCAAAAAGTAGGACTCTGAAAACCCAAAATAGCTTAGAACATTTTGTGGAGTTGGGGGTGATGCTACGTGATGGGAACCGGGGAAGGGATCTTTTTTTCTGAATTCTTGAAATTCCCCCAAACCTTTATGTTCTGTATTAAATATCTCTCTACAAAAATGGAAGAGGTCTAAGGTTTTAAAAAATATCTAATCTGGCATTCAAACTTCTTTTCCTTTCTATATTCGGGTGTTTAAATAAAGACCCACCATTCTTGTTCCCTACCACTCACCTTAAGGCTGCCTCTCCTTCCTGTCAGTCTCCCAACTAAGCCATCCTCTTGACTTTGGAATCTGGAGGAGACACTGCATTCCCCACCAGCCCTAACAGCTTCCGCCTTTCCTGTGTCCTACCAGGCTTGCCCTTCTGATTGAAATGCCCACTTGTCATTTCTGTCAGTGTCAGAGCAGAAAGGAAAGATATAGCTCAGATAAATTTGAACAGCCCTCTGAGGAGGCCCTTTAGCTCATGAATCGCTGAGAATGAGCCCGCCATTTGGGTGATTGTATTTAGGAGGCCTTTTGAGAATTAGACCCACCATGAAAGACTCATATAAGGGCTCATAGTCTACAGGATGGAGATCATCCAAGAAGTAGGTGCCTCCCTTAGCAAAGTACGTGGCCATCAGCTTACGTATTAAAAGGTAGATGTTTTCAGTAGCTTCTTTCAAACAGAAGAGTCAACAAATGAGAATTTTCCCTTTCTTATGCCAAAGGCCAAAGGCATTATCAATCATCGAGGAATACCTGGCCATTAAATCCACTGTCTCTTTGACCAATTTTGCGTGATCCACGCCTTGCAAACCTATACAAAATAATCCAAAATCAATGGTAAGCCTTGATGTGTATCATGTATTTTCCGACATATATGTTTTTCTCATATTTTGCTTCTCCCAACATTAAAAATCACATTCCGCTCACAGATTGTATCAACATTACAGCATTATACTGCTTCTAAATAGCAATTAAATAGCAATCAGCTCTCCTCTATTTATAAGTCTCATTTTATTCGGTTTAAAACATTGCTGACCATTCATAAATTATACTATATTTGCATTTCCTGAGTATATCTGTTTCTGTAACTCTCGCATTTTATACTTGAAACTCAAACTCAGTTATCACTTTCATGCAGAAAAGGCTCTGATCAACTTTCAAAGCATTCTTCAGCCAGCTGACATCTGCGTGATGCGGCAGAAGGAAACAAGAATGGCTTGATATTTCCGAATTGTCCTCTGTGCTCTGAGACCACTCTGTGACTGCACTGACATACAGCGTGGTTTCTGAGATGCAAGTAATCGTGTGGCCCGAGGAAAGCAGGAAGATACCCAAAACTGTCCCCGAAGCTCTGTGTCGTTTGTTCCTTGCGACATTAGGATGCACTGTGGCCGAGATCAATGCACGGGGTCTCTAAATTGCATACACGGGGGCATGGATTTCAAAGAAGAGAGCCCCTTTGTTCATGAAAAATCTCCATTTTATACTCAGATAGTTACACCCGTATGTGACACCTGTCAGAGACGGATCCTCCATAAATCAGTATAGTCCGTGTTTACTTATCAGAGGCAAGTTTACTTAGACCAGGTACCCATTGCTAAAAGCATTCCATAGATAAGGAGTGTATCTGGAGGCCAGTCCTTAGTATATTTGTGATGAGGTATGACAGCGTGGCCTTCTTTCTCATCTGGGGTAGCCCCTCCTGCCCCTTCCTCAGTTAAGACCGAATGAGTCGCGGATCCCTCACTTACCCTTTCCTTCCCAGCCTTCCCAACCAACTGTGCCTCTGATCTGGTCCTTTCTAGGTACCTTCCTCCTCAATAAGGGAGGAGTGTTTTGTTCCAGGACCTTAAATTGCTCCTTTATTTTCCAATACTTTCAAAATAGTTCTTGACCAAGAAGAAGAGGCTATCGAGCAACCAAAGGCATTTATTTGGGGTCTTAGACACAGAGTGGACTGAAAGTAAGAGTGCACTCTGAATGGCAAGTGGGATGTACAGGCTCCTTAAAGGCAAAAACCACCAGATTACATAACTCATTTTGAAGGAATTATGATGGGTGCTGACAAAGTTAAACTGACTGACTAATACAGGATTGGCTATGTGGCCAAGAGGTGTTTCATTATCTCTATTTCAGTTCAGCGTAGAAGGATGTATTTCAGGAGGTGGTCCGGTTGCGTCTGACAAAAGTTGGGAGTTCATGGTGTTCCCAGAATTGAAACAGGAGATGTGCATAGGCCCTGCTTCCTCAGCGTGCTCCCCACCCTATTTTGAAAGGACACTTAGCAATGTTTACTTCACTTTGGAATTTTCTTTCACATAATCAAGATTTCCAAATTGTAGCAGGTGTCCGTGGTACCATGCAACAATGCTTCACACCTAACCAAACAGTAATCATATCACAGAATGTGTCCAATGAATAAGCAATGAATAACCAATGAATAAGTTATTCCTGATGGAATAACTTAAGTGTCTATCAGTGGATGAATGGATAAAGAAGATGGGGGATATATACCACCTGGAATACAACGGAACATTCCTTAGCTATAGAAAAGAATGAAATCTTGCCATTCACAATGTGGACAGACCTCCATGAGAGTATCATGCTAAGGAACTAAATCAGACAGAGAGAGACAAATACTAATACAATGTTGCATCTCAGGCCACTGTACTCTACACTTCATGTAAAGAGCAAACATGGAGACATGTATATGTTGAAGGATCTACGCTTATACCCAGGAGAGCTTAACAAATACGACATCTTGTTATGCCGTCACTGCCTCGACCCCCGTGCCTGCACGCTCCTAATTGGCTTTCCTGTGGAATAAAAGCATTTTATGGGGAAGTAATTATATCTAAATTACAAAACAAGATGAAAAAAACATCAGAACCATGAGGAGCCCAACAAGTAGTTGTCGAATGGATGAGCGAGTGAACCCTTGCTGTGGACAGCAGCTTCCTTCGCTTAGAGACGGCAATCGAAGTTAACATCTGCTCTAGTCCAATTCATGCCTTTCCGCTCTAAAAGAATAAGATCTGGACTAATGTAGAATCCAAACGAAGATTTTAATTTTAGAAGAATCTTAAAAAGGGAAAAAATCCTATTATCTTTACAAATTAAAAGGAAGATAAGCTACGAAGAAACACCACTATGAACTTAGTAGAAGGTCTAAACCGAATTTGAAAGCAAATGTGACAACACCAGGTACCAATGAGGTTGTGCAACAACCTCACTGGTGAGAATGGGAAGTGGCAAATCCATGACAGAAACCAGGCTATCAGTTTCTTATAAAGAAACACTACCTATCCATCTTACCCAAGCAAAAGAAAGCCTGAAAGTGTGACGAAAACCTGTAGGCCTGTGTGTGTTGCAGCCTTATTCATGGTTACCAAAAACTAGAACCAACTCAAACATTCTTCAACTGGTAAATGGGTGTTTTGTTTCGTTTTGTTTTTTAATCTATATATGGGGTGCCTGGGTGGCTCAGTCAGTTAAGTGTCCGACTTTGGCTCAGGTCATGATCTCAAGGTCTGTGAGTTCAGTCTCTGCGTTGGGCTCTGTGCTGACAGCTCAGAGCCTGGAGCCTGCTTCGGATTCAGATTGTTCATAATATTCCAAGTGTCCACCATCTAAAGAATTCAATGAAACTTCATTGACCAAATATTAATGGAAAGAGATTAGAACACTAGGAGGTAAACAAGAATGATGTAACATAAATAATGAATAATGAAAAGTTGCCAAATGTGCAAAGATCCAGAAAAATGTTCCAACGGAAAACATGGTCTAAATCGTACTGAATCCTCGGGGCGCCTGGGGGCTCAGTCGGTTAAGCATCTGACTTCAGCTCAGGTCATGATCTCACAGTTCATGGGTTTGAACCCGACGTCAGGCTCTGTGCTGACTGCTCAGAGCCTGGAGCCTGCTTCGGATTCTATGTCTCCCTCTCTCTCTGCCCCTCCCCCGCTTGCACTCTGTTTCTCTCTGTCTGTTAAAAATGAATAAACAAAAAAATTTAAATTGTACTGGATTTTTTAACAATAATGACATAGCAGTTGCCTACTCTGTGAAGAGATTAGCCCTTGACAAATATTTTCTTATTTGAACCTTGGAACGACTTTCAGAAGGGCTTTAATTGTCCTCATGTAATAGATGAAGAAACTCAGTCCCATAGGATTAGATGACCTGCCCACGTTCATTCGGTAAGATGGCACAGAATTCCAGTTCTGCCTCGAAACCTCTGGGACTAAGCAACCATAAGCTACTGTCTTCTCTAATCTAAATTACTTTTTGAAAAAAAAAAAAAGCAAACAATAACAACAACACCACCAACAACAACAACAATACTGAAGGCATTATGTAGCCATGTGTGGGTTACTGAGAGTTTATTTTTCCCTCTTCATTCCATATCGAAGCTCAATTTCTATAACTTGGATCTCTCTCTACATATAAAGAAATAAGTGTAAAAATGCAGCAGAAGGATCTTTCTTCATTGTTTAGGACATTCATGCAATTTTGAGAGAAAATGTGCCATTATTATTTCAAGTTTGTGAACGCACAGTGTATTCATTAGTAGCTCTTCTTCTGAAATAAGTAAATCGGCAACTAAAAATAGCAGATTAAATAAATGAGCCATAGAGGAACCTGGTGAGTTTTTCTCTTTCCCATCTCAGAAAGTGACTCTCTCAGCAGGGAAATTATATTCATAAAGCTTCAAAATCATTCCATTTTCAAGTACATAGTCTTCCTTCTGGCATTCCTCTGTCTCTAATGGTTTGTCTAAACCATTAAGCCAAAAGCCAGCTCTTCACGGGTTAAAATTGCCTAACATATGATGCTCAGTGGTTTATTGGAGGGTGAATTTTTATTCTCTTTGTTTATTTGGCTCTTCATGTATTTGGGAGAGGAAGCGAGGGAAAACAGGAGGAAAAGGGAAGAGTTACATGCTGTTCAGTATAAAAGAGGCCTTTAGATCTCATGAGTTAATTGTTTATAAAAACTGAGGCTGGGAGCTGGTGAGTGATTTGACCACACAGACCGGGGCTCAGAACTGGGATTTGAACCTCCTTAGCATCCAGATCAGGGCCCTGAAACAGAGATGAATAAACTCATAGACCAGGATTCAGGAGAACAAGAACAAGAAAGTGTGTAATTTTACCAACTTGCAGTGGCTCACTGGCTCATGAGGACTTTGGGGTCAGAGAGCCTGGCTCGAATCCTAGTTCTCCATTAACCTGGAAAATTATTGACTCCTCTAAGCCCAGAAAAAGAGAGAATAAGTGTTATGATAGCTAATGTTTATTGGGAACTTGCTATGGGCCAAGTACTATTTTAAGCACAATACATATATGGACCCTTAAATTCTACCTTGTATGTCTAGTGGTTTAATTCAGATAATATATATTAGGGCCTTACCCCAGAGCATTCTCAGTAAATTTAGTATTATTTGGTCAATAATTAAAGAATATAGGTATTAATAATCTCTAAATATTAATGAAACAGATGAGGAAACTTTATTTTAATCATTAACATAGTCAGGTGAACTATTTCCTTTAATTATGAATAAAATTCAAATTTTAAGTTTACATAGTGAATGAGTACTCTCCTCAAACAAAGCTGTCTTCAAAATACTTCTTCTAAGGCATTGAGAGATTTAGGTTTTATTTTAATTTTTTTTAATGTTTATTTATTTTTGAGACAGAGAGAGAGACACACAGCATGAGTGGGGAAGGGGCAGAGAGAGAGGGAGACACAGAATGTGAAGCAGCAGGCTCCAGGCTCTGAGCTGTCAGCACAGAGCCCGACACGGGGCTCGAACTCACAGACCGCAAGATCATGACCTGAGCCGAAGTCGGCCGCTTAACCGACTGAGCCACCCAGGCGCCCCTAGGTTTCATTTTAAATCTCTCTTCTTTTCTCTGCCATTTCCGTTTCCTCTGAAGCGAAGATATACCATAGAGAAGACGCTCAGGATCCAAGGGATATGGAATAGCCAAAGGGGAAGTCTTTCTAGCATATTCCACTGAGTAAGCAGGTCCAAAGAGCTGGTGACTTTCCTCACTCCTGGGATTGGACAGAACAAGGTCTTCATATATTTTCAGTTATTATTTACTTTAAAAATAGGAACAAAAAACACCCTTAAAGTAGAAGGCTTGACAGATTCATCTTTCCGGTTCATTTTTCTGTTGGAGAAGTTCAAGGCAGGAGAAATCTAACAGGTTAGCCAGCTCTTGTCTCCATCCGTCCCGTCGTGAGACAGCATCTATCACAGCCGTGGGGATCTAACTGTGGAAGGTGTCAGGCTGATGCCTTTGGGTGTCTCCATCTCTGCCTCTCAGTGTGTCACCAGGAAAACATGCCAATCCAGCCACCACTTTTCTGAAAGACCCAAGTGATTTGTGTCTGAACTGTCCTCTTACTAAGGCTGACCTTGGACAAGAATAAGTAACAGTTGCTTTCTTTTGTTGACATATTTTGCTGCAACCATAACGCTATGTGCTTTGAATATAAAGAAAGTTTTTGAGGAGTGAGCTTTGAAATGGCTAAGAAGTGATCGTAATCAGAGCATTTATGAAACTACACCGCAGAGTATTATTAACTGGTATGTTCATTTGATGCATCCATTTTAAATCTCCAACATTGTTAATGGTGGGGAGTGAACGAAGGCATTGGTTGACCGATGGGTGTTCCAAATGTAAAGATCACAGAGAGGCAAGGAGCAGAAGAAGCCCGACAGTAGAGGTTTCTTTCAGTGTCAACACAAATAGATGTAAAAGAATGATTTCCTTTGAAAAATTAAAATACTGTTAATACATGCCAAGTGGATTAATTTAACCATTCATTATAAGTACATCATAACATGTTTCTTCTCCTTGAAGAAAAAACGTCACCTCAGAATTTCATTCCTGGAAAATAGCTTTAAAATGAGAGTCCATAAGAAGGTGTAGTTATATTCACAAAAAAGGTAGATGCACAGAAATTTTGAGAAACATATCCCAAATTAGAGTCATTTTGTATGGGTTACGGAAGGCAGCAGAATTAAATGATTTCATTCACAGGACTTGGTGTCTTCAAAACCAAATCCAAAGCCAGGAGGTTCTGAGCAACTCGAGGAAGAAACTCAAATCTCTCTGAGCCTAAGATCTTCACCTTCAAAATAACAATTTCTGTGAAGATCCTTATCTTTAAAATAACTCCTACCTTATAGCATTGCAGTAAGGATTAAATTAAAAGGTAAGAAAAAAAGAAAGAGAACTTTGGCTCATTTTCCAGGACATTCTAAGCATAAAAAAAAATAGTAGCTGTAACTCTTAATACTACAAAATGCAGAACTAAAACCACACCTTAGATCAAAATATTTGCTAAAGAAAATTTGTCTTCACAGATCTGAAATGGTTTCAACCCACTAATTTCAAGTGAAATTTGTGATTTCCCTTTGTAGTCCATTTTAAATAGTAACAGCGACAACCACGTACTTAGAGGCTAACCTTCCATCGGCAGGCCACGGCGATGACAGTGTCATCTCCCTCAGCACTCAGTGATCCCACCTGCTGGGTAGTAGTCCCCACCCACAGGTGTGGAAGCTGAAACTCAGAATTGAATCAGCTGCCCAAGATCATTCTGCCATCGACTCAGCTAGGATTTCAACTCAGCGCCACCGGGCTTTGAAAAATTAAAATACTGA
This sequence comes from Paguma larvata, assembly GCA_030068075.1. Taxonomy (NCBI): domain Eukaryota; kingdom Metazoa; phylum Chordata; class Mammalia; order Carnivora; family Viverridae; genus Paguma; species Paguma larvata. The sequence continues at coordinate 10,676,287 of CM057825.1, forward strand.
TAATACATGCCAAGCTGTTAAGCTCTATCCCCTGCTGGGAGTAAAAGTGAATGGCCCTCACTGAGGAGGGCACTTGTTGGGATGAGCCCTGGGGGTTGTATGTAAGCCAATTTGACAATAAAGTGATTAAAAAATAACAAATAAATAAATAAGTAGATGGCAGTGAGGAGCGGGCTGGACCAAGAGTCTTTTTCTACTTTAAATAAAGTTAATCTAGATCAATGGTTCTCAATCTGGGAGGAGGGGTGGGGACCAGAATTCCTTTGCACTCTAAAAAAAAATTGGGGACCTCACAAAGCTTTTGTTTATAGGGGTTATAGTTTCTGACACTTTATTTTTCAAATTATCAGTTAAAGCCCAGAAAAAGTTTTATATCATTTTCTTATTTATTTTAAAATAATTCCTATTTTAAAATATTTCAAAACAACAACAGACACATTAAGTATTAATATGCATATCTTTACATGTTTTTATTTAAATTCCAGTTAAGGGACAGTGTAATATTGGTTTCAGGTGTACAATGTAGTGATTTAACACTTGCATACATCACCTCGTGCTCATCACAAGGTCACTCCTTAATCCCCATCACCTGTTTGACCCATCCACCTATGCTCTGGTAACCATCTGTTTGTTCTCTATAATTAAGAGTCTGTTTCTTGGTTTGTCTCTCTCTCTCTTTTCCCCTTTACTCTTTTATTTCTTAAATTCCACAGGAGTGAAATTATATGGTATTTATCTTCCTCTGACTTATTTCACTTAGCATTATACTCTCTAGCTCCATCCATGTCATTGCAAATGGCAAGTATTCATTCTTTTTGATGACTATATATGTGTGTATATAGTCAGACATATATATCACATCTTTATCAAAAAAAGTCTATAATCAGCAACACAGGAATTAATATGCATTTTTATGTAAAATTAAATTGGTTTCAAAAGAAACACCTCTTTTTGATGTCATTTTACATTTTTAGCAAATCTCCTGAACGTCTAGCTTGGCAGAAGGCACCTAGCCTTTGCTGTTGCTTCTGCCCATGGCCAGTCTTGCCGTGACCCCTCACAGGGGCCCTGGAGGACTCCACAGAGAGCTTAAGAGACTGTGAGAGGGAAATGGACAAAACACGTCTTCCTGTTATTATAGAAATAGTTTGACCGCTGGCCTCGCTGGAGGATTTCAGGGATCCCTTGGGGGCCCAGCCCACACGCTGAGAACTACAGTTTAGGCAAAATCTGTGAGAGAACTGAGAAGCTCCGTCACTAACGTCAGTCCACAGTCACAGCCCAAGTTCACCATTCAAATACCTGCTCATCTGCAGGATGTCTTTTGTGCTATTCTAGAAAAGAATGATGGAAATCTGTCCCCTCTAGGTGATAATAAACGTCGAGTGGGGAAAGATTTAAAAGCAAATAACATTTCTTGGTGAAAACAAAAAGTGTTATGGAAAAATGTGTCAGCATTATATTTGGTTAACTCACCACTGAGGCAAAAAATAATGGTTATTTTTATCTTGGTAGCACAAGACAGTCCTTTGTTATACAAACGAAATGTAATTGAAGGGTCATTCTATTTTTGTGGCATTAACCAAACTGATTAAATCTGTTATATTGCTTAAGTGAAGGTAGCAGTCAAATATTAGCAGACATGTACCCTTTTAAAGTAGAGGGGACCAGGAGAGCACTGAAAATCTTATGGAAGATGGAAAAAATGTTGTGCAATGTTTGGGTAATGTTAAGACACATTAGAAGTTGAATCGTTTGATTATTCATGAGATCGCATCTTCGAAATGTCTTGTCTCAGAAATATGATTTTTCTTCCTTGCTTTAGAATCCAGGCCCAGAAACAAGTCATTTGTAAATCATATTTGGTTTTGCTAATTCATTTATTCAAATTTGGTTTGCTTTACTGTACGATTTCTACATGGAAAATGATTATCACGATGCACTTTAATTTTAATCATTTTAAAACTTAACGTCATACCTTAGGTATTCTAGAAAAATTGAACCCTATTTCACAAACACGTTAGCAAAGCTGAAGCTAAAGAATCATCATTTCAGGGGCGCCCGGGTGGCTCCGGTTAAGCATCCGACTTCAGCTCAGGTCATGATCTCCTGGTTAGTGAGTTTGAGCCCCGCATCAGGCTCTATGCTGAGAGCTCAGAGCCTAGATCCTTTGGATTCTGTGTCTCCCTCTCTTTCTGCCCCTCCCTTGCTCACCCTCTGTCTCTCTCTCAAATAAACAAACATTAAAAAATAATAATAATAAATAAGAATCATCATTTCAGTGGCAATATTGCACCAAAAAGAAAAGCACTACATTTTTTAAGATTGAAATTATTCATAGAGTGTGCAAGAGAACCGCGTTAAAATGAACTCTGAGCCCCAGGGTCAAACGAACCATACCCCAAAACACATTTGAAGTTTCCACATGTTGGACATCATCGAAGTTTCCGGATGTAGGATTTGATGACAGAGGAAACATCAGTATTAATACCAATGCATTCCTCTAAAACCAACTCCTGGTTGAATATTTTACACGTTCTAGAGGTGCTATTATCCTGCGAGTTTTTTTTTTTTGTCCCCCAGCATCCAGATGCTCTGAGGTAAAGAAAAACACCAACATGAAAAAACAGGTTCTTGGGAAAAGAGCTGCGTGTTTAAATAGAAAACCCGGCTGTGCTAACACTAAGAAGGTTTTCTGGATTCCCTCAGGTCCTTCGCAGCAATAGCCTGCTCCAGTCTACAGACTACTGGTTACAGAACCAGAGGACGCCGTGCCAGATCGGTTTCGTGGAAGACAAGTCTGAAAACTGCGCTTCCGTAAGTAAACGCGACTCTGGGCCTGGTCTGAGAAAGCAGGGACTATGGCGCCTGCGCTCGTGCGAAGGACGGAAGTTGCATAACGTCAAATACGAGGTTAGGAAAACATCGTTTTGAAAATACACAACAGGTTCATTTGGACCGTTACCAAAATAACACGCAGACCTCATGTTTCTCCTCTCATTTTGCTTATTTTGACTGCTAAACTAACCATATCAATTCTCTGGAAAGGAAAAACGATGTTTACGTTTTCAAAAATGACTGAGAAAGGGATTCCGAAATAGGATTGTACGATGAGACATAAAAGACCATTCGGGAGCTCTCTGGGAATCTTTTCAATATGTTTTAGAACTGCCGCTACTTGGTATTTTCCGACGTGAAAATTGTGTCAAAGTAGTCTACCATTCGTGTAAGTTATAGTCATTATTTGAAAACCTTTTCAACCTAGGAAATATAGAGGCATACATTTTAATATACGGGCGCCGCGCTTTCCATACAAAAGCTTCTTTTTCAAGGAAGAGATGTTCTTACAGATAAATAAAATTCTTAAGACGTACAATGGGAGTACATATTATTGATACGAAAAACCAACATTCTGAATTCTTCCCGTAGGAAATGTGTTCTCTCCTTTATGTTCTACAAAGTGATATGTTTCATTTTAATTGAAATCACCTAGCTCTGTGGGGCCCATAATGGCAGAGTTTGGGGAAGAGTATTTCCAAAGTGGAGAGAAATGTAATTCTCATGACTAAACTGAGAACTTCAGCTCTGAGCTATTTTCGGAGGTAAGTTGAATGCCAGCATTTCTGTTAAAAGGGGAGAAAAATTAAAACAAAAAAGAAGGAAGCTAAAAACGGGATGAAGAAGCTTTTTATATAGAACAGGCGAACCAGAACTGGCAGACAGAGGATGCAGAACACTTCACACCACAATCTCGTAGCACAGGGAAAGCAGAGTCCATTCAACACACTTATTTCAATCTCTTTGTTTAGGCGGAGGATTTTGATTCCACTACTTTTAGGACTTTTAATCCATTATCCAGAAAATCGGTCGGTGTCTAAGCATCTTTGGGGAAAACAAAAAGGATTATGTGGCAAATAATTTAACAGTGATACGTTCTTTGCAAATTCACTTCTGAAAGGAGTTAGAAAAGACAGGTGTTTGTGGATACAGAGCCCTAATCGCACAGCTGTATGTTGTAAAAGGGAGAGAAGTGGAGTGTAGAAGCTATCCAGCTACCTTCGGGAAAAAGTCGTCATCCAAACAGCTGCCGTTTAAGAAGTCTCCCACTTGGAGAAGACATGAAAGTTGGGGCACTAAAAATTGTGTAGTGGAGGGCAACGAGGTCTTCCCTAAACTTTACATTTTTGGAATCTGGATTGTAGATGTGCAGTTAGAAATGCTAAACCTGGGGGCACCTGGGTGGCTCAGTCGGTTAAGCGTCAGACTCCGGCTCAGGTCAGGATCTTGTGGTTCATGAGTTTGAGCTCTACATAGGGCTCTACGCTGGTGGTACAGAGCCTGCTTGAGATTCTCTCCCTCCCTCTCTCTCTCTCTCACTCTCTTTCTCTGCCATTTCCCATTTGCTCTTTCTCAAAATAAATTAACTTAAAAAAAAGAAATACTAAATTTATAGCCAGATTTAAGATTACCCTTGGATCTCCCCGAGTGAAGAGAACTCTCCTCACACTCCCCACCAATCCCAGTGGACTCAGATTTGAGCTTAAAACCATATGGCTTCCTTTCCTAATTCATTGTCTCTTTATAGTGTCAGATGACATCAGCGAAGTTGAGCTAATTCATCGTGCCTTTACGGTTCTTTCTGTTCTTTCCAAAAGAGGAATAACCTAAACACAAATAAAAAGCATACTGGAAAATTTGTTTTCCCTCCATGTTTATGAAAATTGCCCATGACTCTAAACCTAAACAAAATCTTAAAATCTCTATAGCAAAGTAGCTCTCATCTCTCAAAAGTATCCTCTAGTCCCTTTGTCTTCATGTACGAGTCCTTTCTCTCTTTCCGACGTGGTGCAGATTTCTAGGGTGGGAAGAAGAAAATGGTCCAGAGTTAGACATTGCTGAAGGGAGGTGATGATCTAAAGGAGAAACATGGAGATACCTGACCAGCACCAGGACCCCTCTATCAAGATAACCATACAGAGGGAGTGGCCAAAATGGTCAGGGAAACAGTACTTAATTGCTTATCAAAACCAAATTCTCCATAAGCAGGATGAAAGTGAAAGTTGAACTTAAAAGAAAAAATACTGTATTTTAAAATATTATCCTCATTCAAGTTTCATTTAAAAATTTAGTTTAATAAAATCACCCCAAATGAAATCTCTTTTCAGATAATCACAACAGAATCTGAAGAGCCTGTAGCAAAGTTGGCTTATATTTTATTGCTTTGTGCTCTGTTCATGGCTCTATGTTAATCGTTGCTTCTTTAACTCATTTCTTCCTGATCAAAATTAACAGCCAAGTCTTTCCATTCTAATTTAGATTGGCTCGGTATCCATTCTCCTGAACTCCAAGGGCCTGGATACGCAGTTCTGAGAACTAAGAACCTCAGCGTGCCAATGTTTTCTGAATTCAAGATGGCCACCTAAAATTTTTATTGAGGGACAAACTCAGACTTGGAGAGCCATTAGGGTGTTGTGCCCATGGGTCGGTATGGCTGTTTGTTCTCAACCGGCAAGCAATGAGTTTTTTTAGTCATTATTTCAATAGAGAACTATGTTCCCAGCTAAAATGAGTCTAAATGAGGAACGATTTGAGGTAGTCAGAAATACGGTGGGCATGCCAAACAGGAACGGCTTGCCCAGAAGTCCGGCTCCAGAAGCCCCCTACAAGTCACCCTCAAAAGTTTTCAAGAAGCTATCAAATATAAACAATATGCTTATGTTTTTCCAAATAGACTTCTCCTATCAAATTATATAATTTCATTTTCTTTCTAATTTGCCATACTGAAAAAAAAAAAGCATACATTAACATCAGCTTTCAGCGTGTTTTGTTTTTTAACCTGATTACTTAAGAGAAGGAAATGTGGAAAAGGATAAGGGAAATGGAAGCCAATTTCTAAACCCAACTGCTGAGTCATTATCTTAATAGAAGTCCTTGACACAAAGGGTAGGTATTGAACTTTTTAGGACTCCTGACTTTTTTTAATTAAAAACTAATTTAGTTACTTTTTAATCTGCCATTATTCTTTGGTATTTACTCAAATTTAATTTTTAAAATTTTTTTTCAAGAATCGTCTTTTGGTTTAATGCTTCATTAAACTTACCTTGACAGTTCGCGTTATTTCTATTTATAGCTACTGTCAGACTCTTCCCATACTGATCGTTTTAAGACTTGGCTATCTTTGCAAGTAGATTATGCCCTCTAGCTTGCATTTTAATTGACGAATCACAGTATTTGAAAATGTGTTTCGTTCACCTTAAATTTTTAAATAAACAAGTTAAGTTCTTAAGCAGGCTCCAACATTACACACATGATATTGCAAAATTAAGAAGATATTTGACAAGTGTTCAAGGGGTCTCTGATGTCAGTGCAACCCAGTGGCAACAATGCCAAAACAATATCTCAGATGACGGCTCTTTATTCTCTATTATTTCTCCAAATATTTCTATATTTAGTCTATTCTAAAATTAAAAATAAGTGAAGGAAGAGACAAACACTCCCCTTGATATGTTGATCTATGGAAAAATCTAGACTCACGTGATCAAGGAAAAATATAATTATAGCTCTGTGAAGGGACATTTTACATTATCTAGTCCAGATATTTACCAACTTTTCATGTTTTTTTCCTTAAAGTATCAAGTTTGGGGGTACCTGGGTGGCTCAGTCAGTTGAGCATCCGACTTCGGCTCAGGTCATGCTCTCACAGTTCGTGAGTTCGAGCCCCACGTTGGGCTCTGTGCTGACAGTTCAGAACCTGAAGCCTGCTTCAGATTCTGTGTCTTCCTCTCTCTGCCCCTTCCGTGCTCGCACTCTGTCTCTCTCTCTCTCAAAAATAAATAAACATTAAAAAAAATCAAGTTTGGAACTTATTTTTTTTAATTCTTTAATTTTAGACTTACAGAAAAATTACAGAAATTCCTAGAATTCCCAGATTCCCCATATGCTAACAGTTTATCACGTTTGCTCATCCTTTCCTTTGTATGTATGTATGCATCTGTGTGCAAGTATACATACAAGATGGTTTTCTCTAAAATGTTTGAGACTGAGTTGCAGACACAATGCCCCTTTATCCTTACCAACTTCAGTGTGGAACGTAAGCGTTTAAAAATGAGGATTGAACCCAGAGTTTGCAAAAACCCTTGTTCAGGCTCCTAATTTGGTACCCACTGCACAATAATTTTCTTTAAGTATTTATGCAACAATTTTCAAAGAAGTTAAATGCTGCCCTCATAAAAGTGAAAAATCCAGCGCTGACGATGGAAGTCAGCCAGACTGAGCGAAATGAAAGTCCCGTATTTAAGTGCACCAACGCTCTTCTTAGGAGGCAGTGCAAGCACCATCAGGGCTGACTTGCACACGTGAGGGAGCTCTCAACTTGCACCCTTGGTAGAATATTCCTGCCAGCTTTGTCCAGGACCTCTCTTCAAGAGAAGTTCTTCCATCTTGATATATTTCCAAGGGTTTTAGTAGCCTCCACCTTGACTGGTCGGGAAGAACTTTTTGGAGTCTTGCTTCTAAACCCAACCTTAGATAAAACAGATAAAGCAAGACAGCTCTCGCAGATCTCATCTGTGGCCTTGGCCTGAGCGGTAGCTCCAGAGGCACTTTGGGAAATTCACCAGTCCCGGAGCACACTTTGACTCTCAGTGAAATAAAAGTTCCATTAAACTGTACCAAGCCTCTAGAAGCCAATAACTTAGAACACTTTATGGGGAAGCGTGATGCACAGGGCAGTGGAGAACAGAGCCTCTCCTCAAAGCAGTTAGGTGGCCCTGCACGCGTGAGGTCACACACAAGAAGCCAAACCTAGAAACGTGATAAACAAACCTGAGATGGAGCTTTTGATATAACTTGAGGACTCCAGTGCGTGGCCAAATAATACAGTAGTAACAGGCGTGTAGACTTCAGACCTAGCCCATACGTGGGTCAATGCCGTGGATCTTGAAACTAAGAGGAAGTTTTTACGAGTTTATTTTCCTTAAAAATTGAGTTCGTATTCTATTGCTTATGTTGTAGGCAAGTGCTGCATAATAAAAATTGGGATTATTGACTTTATTGGCTCAAGAAATTACAATGTATATCTAACAAAATGAAAAGCCAAGTCACAACTGTATTTATATATGTATATATGACAGCCTCACAGTATTAATCTCAGGGCATAAAGAGCTGCCATAATTCATTATGGAAAAGTAAAATTTCCAATAGCAAAGTTGGCAAAAAGCCAAACACAAGAAAGTCATTGAATAATACAGTTGTTAATATAGACATGAAAAGAAACCAACCTCTCTGATAATCAAAGAGAATCCACTACAACTATTACAGAATTTGTTTCTAATAAACTGAAGATTTAAAAATATATATTTAAAAATTAAATAAAATAAATAAAATAAGAATTATTATATCCAGTGAAGAGGACACTCTCAACAACTGACAGAAAGAGTGGAAATTAACAAAGTTAGTATAATATTTCTGGAGAAAAAATTTGTGATATGGACTATCCAAAACATTTTAAATATTCATGACTATCGATTCACTCCTGGAAGTATATTCTGAAGAAATGGCCACCGTTACATGCAGACTGATGTGAAATTTGGTTGGCGTGCCAAAGTAACTCACCTGCGGCAACACAGCAGACTGATTTAGAATAGAACATGGCATCTGGAGTTAGGCTGCTTCGATTTGAATCTCATCTCCCTTCTATGGCTACGTAATCTCGAGCAAGTTGTTTAGTCTGTGCCTCAGATGTCTTATTTCTCCAATGGAGATGCTAATAGTGTTTATCTCACGGGTTGTAAGGACCAAATGCATTAACATTTCTAAAGTTCGAGAAGAGTGCCTGCACAGAGTAAACATTACAAAGTGTTCCATGAACTTAACAGTGTGTGATGGCAAAAAAAAAAAAAATAGAAAGATCTTGCATGCCCCACAGTACAAGAATGGCTAAACACATGTTGGACATTTATACCATGAAGATTAATGCATTCTTTACACACCAGGCTTGAAAAAAATATTTAAGCACATGGAAATAAAGGCTCACAATATAATTACACATAAAAAATAGGCTCCGAAAATTATACATAATATATATTAAGCAGGACAGGTTAATCAATTGGACTTAGGAAAGAGAAGAATCGAGAATAACTCCTGTTGTTTGGGCCTAAGCTGTTAGATGGATGGAAGCTTCACTTATGGGGATGATGGGGAGACTAAGGGAGAGGGGAGCGAGCTGGAAGTGGCAGGAAGAGGATAGAGCTATGGAAGAGAATCTTCTAGTTATGCAAGCAGGGAAATGCCAAGTGGGCAGTTGGGTGTTTAAATTGGAGTTATCGGCAATGTCAGGTCAAAGGATAAGACATTTGAGGGCCTTCGTGGTGACCCTCAGGGAGGAGAGAAGATCATTTAAAGCAGGGAGAGTGTGTAGGTAGAAAAGAGGGTTTGCAAACGAGCACGGGGTATTCCGGTAAGTGCTTATATGGTGCTCCCCATGTCCCGGACTGCCCCCGTGCAGCCAAGCAAGAGATTTTTATTTAAGCATGTTAACCTGAGTTTCATATACATAATGGAACATTTTATGTATCTCGATATTTTTGCCACTAAAAGTACAGCCAGATGAATAGACCTGAGTGTATTTTTCAAACCCGGGCGTTCATAACCATTTCTCAACTGTGTTTTTTAAATTCATTTTGACAGAAGAATGCATTATTAAAATAGCTCAGAATAGCTTTGGGTTTCAAATTTCATACAATTCCTGTTATTATAGCAATTTTCCTCTGAGTAGAAAGCCTATCAATCAAGAAAAACCGAAAACAATAAACAATGTTTCTCATTAAATACCTTTCAGCTTCAAGGATATTTACTACATAATTTCTATTTCTTCTTAGTGGAATTATTTGTTTGGATCAACATGTCTTCGGTAATCAGTTCTTCCAAAATCCCAGGAAAACTAGTTAGAAGTCATGGCATTTCGTTTTACAATTTAGAGTCTCAAGTTATTTTTTTTAATAAATAAATGATGAGAAGAAGAAATTTAAAAAGCGGGTCTGCTGTAAGGTGTCTGGTTTTTAACTCACTGCATCTGGAATACTATTTCTCTCTTTTGTAATGAGACAAGTTCCACCTAGAGATTTATTAGGAAATAAAGTGCTAAAAAAAGAATTTCTGCTCTTCCATACTTGAATATTATTACACGCTTATTAAGACCAGAGACAGCCCTCCCTTTGCATTTCAGACAGTACAGATCATGGGCTGGTCCGTAAAGTCTAATGATGAAACTGAGTCAGATTATCTGGTCTCATTCAACGTGCTTGCCAGAAGCATCTGAAATGGCCGAAAAGTACGAAGGCTAAATTGTGCATCGGGTTTGGTTTAATACAACCATTCACCGGACATCCTAAGTCAGCGGTGGCTCAGGTGGTTTATTAGGCACCTCGGGACGAATTCTTCAAAAGCAGGATCTGTGAACCTTCGGCCCTGGTCTTGGATTAGGCTGGATGATTTTTCGTTGTTGGGGGGAAAGAGGGCTTTTCTGTGCATTACAGGGTATGTAGTAGCATCCCTGGCCTCTACCCAGTGGACGCCAGTGGCATCCACTCTCCAGTTGTAACAACCAAACAGGCTTCCAGATGTTGCCAATCTCTCCTGGCTGGAGGTGGTGGGTGAGGGGCAAAATGACACCTCGTTGCAATTGCTGCTCTAAAGTTTCTCAAACTATAACCCCTAGTGTCTCCTGAGGTAGCTCCTATCCATGTGTTTCAACTTGAGCTGTCCCTCACCACCGCACAGACATGGAAGGAAGGCACCACCTCCACTTCTCCCAAACGATCCCAGCCCACCTATTCCTCCCCTCAGTGGCCAAATGCATTGGGCGGAACGACTGAAAATGAAAGTTCGTAAGACAGTAAAAAACAGTTGAAAATACCTACCTGAGGTCAAGGTCAATTAATTTGTGGCTGTTGCTTCTACCACACATAGAAGCCAGTATCCCTGGAATATCCCAGGCAACCAATTTCTGGATTGGGATATATTACATTTATTTATAGTATATTGTCTTTCTTTTATCAAATATAATGCATTTATATAACAGATAACTGGAAAGCATCAAGAAAGAAAAGCACCCTAATTCTAATACCGAATGGATCTACTCTTGGCACCCAGGTCATTTCCTTCCACCCTTTCCCCCACAAACTAGAAAGAACAGACAAGTCAACTCATCTCAGCTCCAAATGGGAATATGGGCCCTGGGTTGAAGGTCCAAATTTTTTAAGAGAAGTCAGAAATTTTGTTTGGTACATAAAATCTGATTTCTAAAACTTGGCCAGTAATAAAATTTTAAATAATAAAACAAAACAGAGCACATCTGTGGGAGGGAACTAGCTGGTAGGACTCCAGTTTCTGACATGTGTCATTTCAGTTTGTGCATACCTGGTGTCATTCTTGTTACCTGCCAATTTCTATTTGCGTTTGAATTCAGGACTTTTATCAGTAAACAATCTTTCAAATGCTGTCCAGCTCAAAAGTTCTGCTAGTGAAGGACCAAGGAAGTACGTTACTAGAACTCCCTTTCTCATTACTTGAGTTAGCTTGTCCAGATTTTGACTACGCTGCACAGATAGACAACGCCATCTTCTGTGGCCTTACTCTCAGAAGATAATTTGGAAAATAAAGTCTTAACTAACGTGGAAGCTAAAAGACAGTGGACATGAATTATGCCAACTTATTTCTATTACTCATATGAGTGCATATATGTATTCATGTATGCATATATAATGGCATAATATATATGGTTTGTATATATATTGTATTATATATATAATATGTATTTGTATGTATATATATTATATATATTTCTGTTGAAAGTGTTGTTCTGATAAGTAAACAATTCGCTTCATGAACACCCAACCAAAAAAGAACAGTCCAAAAGATAAAAGTTAAACCAATGGGCATATTTGGTCTCAAACATCCAATTCAAGACCCTCCACCATTCGACCTGTCCAAATTTGGCTCTGGATCAGCCCTGACTCCCTGTCACCAGCCTTTCCCTAGTTCATTGAGATACTTGCCATTCTCCAAACATCAATGTCCCTTTGCAAGTGCTGTTTCCTTGCCCTAGCCTACCTTGGAGCCAGCCTGCTGCCTCCAATATTCTTGCAGACTTTTTTTTAGTCCAACTATGTTCATACAAAACAGTCATTTCAACTTTTAAGCATTGCTTATTCATGATAATTCAGGAAAAAAATATCACATTCTTTCTTTCAGATTAATTCCTGGGAAACTCTTTGTAATTTCTTACATTCCTTAATTTATTTGGAACTAACAGCTAGTTTGTCATTTACTTCAATATTGTATTCCTTCAAAGTCGCTTTGTCTTAAAAGAGACAAGTGGTCATCATTCTTGATAAAAGTGCTGTTCCCCACTGCATTCTACTATACTTGTATACACTTTCCCATTCTTAAAAAAATTTTTTTAATGTTTATCTATTTTTGAAAGAGAGATAGAGAGAGAAAAACAGAGCATTAGTGGAGAAGGGGCAGAGAAAAAGGGAGACACAGATTCAGAAGCAGGCTCCAGGCTCTGAGCTGGGGTTTGAGCTCACGAACCAGGAACCTGACATGGGGTTTGAACTCATGAACCAGAGATCATGACCTGAGCCGAAGTTGGATGCTTAGCCGACTGAGCCACCCGGGCGCCCCTGTTCTTCTCCATTCTTACACGTATTTACGTTACTCCAAATCTCTAGAAGCACGTGTCACAACAAGCAAAAATTATGTTCCTCCTTCTCTTGATCATCACACTTAAGCACTAATAGAAAGTACACGGTCTCTGCTACCTGGTTACTCTCTGGCCATCTCCCCATTCTGCAGAAATTGCTCACCAAACCTACTGATGTGTTTTCACTGCTTACGTTACCTACCTCTTAGCAGAGCTGACCGAATTCATACCCCCACCCAGCTTCTGAACACTAGCTATTTTCTCCCTGGCTTCAAGAACATTATTCTGCTACTTGTTTTCCTGCCTCTGGGATCCTTACTTCTTTGTCTTATTCCTGGACTTTGGCCCTCCAGCACCTGGCACTTCATGGTGGCGTTTTCCAAAGGTCTGTGTAAAAGCCCGGGTCCTTCCTCGCTGACTGCCTTTACTGGATCATTGCTCCATACCTCATGGCTTCAGCCACACCTATATATACAGCCGTCTCTGTACTATAGGCTTATTTCTAGGTACTTGTTGGGTACGCTCACCTGAACATCTCAAAAATAACCCAAATTCAATATAACTGGAGGTAAGTATGCAAAAATATGTTCTGCCCTCTAAATTTTCAGTTTCCGTTGATGGTTTTATAATCTACACATCTCCCCACGCTATACTCCTTAGAACCACACTCATCTTTCTCCTGTACTTTTCATCTCTAATCGGTTAACAAAAGCTGTTTTGATTTTTCACTTCTGCCCTGTGCATTTCCAGTCTTATTGTCACTATTTTATTACCTAATGCCCCACACATTTCTTCTAAAGATTTCATATGCAAAAACCACAAACAAAAACAAAGAAGAAAGAAAAGAAAAAAGTGAAGAAGACCCCAAGGCCTCGGTGTCATTTTCTCCTGAAATCTTTTGCAGCGAACAAATTCCTAGATTTATTTTAAGGTTCTGGTGGTATGAATAATTACATTCCCAGGCCCCACTACCACCCTCAGCATCACAGTTTCTCCAGGGGGCTGCTGAGTCAGTTCAGTGTCTAATTCAAGACCATGGCTCTAGGTTATAACTGGACTGAATATGAATTCCAAAGGAGCTGATTCACCATTGGTATCCTAATTTTTAAAGTGCTGCCCCAGATGACAATCCAGTGAAGAAACACTTTGACATTGGCACCCTTCGACATTGGAAACACACTCATAATATTTATTTGCCAGAGCGTACTGGTAGCACAAAAGTACAATACATCTGGAGAACGCATTTGCACCACATGCTGAGCAAACAGAATTTTGCTGCTGTGCTCCTGTTCTACCAGACTAAGCAGCTAAGCTTCCATTTGTGATGTCGCCACACCCGAGAGCTGGAATAAACCTAAGAAGATATATTGCCCATCCCTCTCACTTTTCAGGTGAGAAGGAAAAATTAGCAGTGGAGAGAAGGGATTGTTCAGGGCTACAGAGTCAATTAGTAGCAAGGCTGGGTCTAGAGCCCAAATCCACCAGCTCTTAGTGCAGTGAGTACATTAGTCAATACTCTGGTAGGTCCCCACCGCTATAAGATATTCTGATAATTGTATCAAAATGTCGTAAAAGGTACAATTTCTTCATTGTAGGGTTACATTTATTTGAGGCATAAGAGGTTTCCATTACTAATCCAAGCTGAAGACCCCAAATTACTATTATTGAAAAGTTCCAAGATATTTAGCTTTTTGGTTATTTTTTTAGTAAGTTTAAGATTATGTCATATGTTCATATATAAATTACTGTCAGATTATATCTGATGGCTCTCTAGTTATGTCATCCATAGGTACAAGTGTCAATAAAATCTGATATGTCCGTACCATCGAGCCAAGCCACATGGCCCTTGGTCATGTCAAGGGGCAATATTTAGTCATCCAGCTGACATTTATTGGGTCTTACTGTGTGCACGCTTCTTGCCCGGCATCTCTGAGGGGTATAGAAATACAAGCAGAGTCTCTGCATCTTAAGAAGTTCAGAACTCTGGATAGTGATCCCCTCATCACTCTCCTGGGCTCATTTTGTTGTTATTTGATTTTTTTAATTTGTTTTGTGATTAGGCTAGGTTGTTTTAGTGAAGTCTGTTTCCCATTACAGTGTGAAGGCTTTGGAATCACTCCTCAGGGATACATAGCCTTGGGCCTGTGCATAGTCACCTAGGATGACATGGGTCTCTACAGATCTCTCCTTTACTGTGTCATTCTCTGATCTTTCTTTTAAGCTGCCTGCTTCATTTGATATTACACCCCGTCTGTTTGACTTTACTATTTTACCAGCTGATTGCTCTATTGCTTTTAACAGTGCCGTGGAGTATAAATTGCTCGGCAGTCTGATCCAATTAAATTTAGGCAGGCATAATTTTTGAGACCAGTTTTGAGTCTTGTTCTGATCCCACGAGGGCTCTTCTTAAGCTATTTCTTTTTCTGGTTCTCTCTAATAAAATAGCTGGCCTGTGGCTTCCCTTCTTGCTCTTAATTAAGAGGAGATATTGTTTTTGAGAAGGCCCTTATCTTGAACTTACAGGGATTCCATTTCGGATCATCTCAGTTCCTTTGGGGAGAGCTTCTGAGCTCTCTTTTCTTAAAGACTACGTCTCTTCCAGGGAAAACCCGCTGAGCCACTGTTCAGAGTATGAGGTGGGACGGTAGCCTCTAGTGTTCTTGGTTTGCCCTGCCCAGCTGGGACCTGTACTGTATAAGCAGGCCAGAGTGAGAGTGATGGTGGCGCTGGGGTCCTCAGTCTGTCATCTCTGGGGTGACACCTGAGTAAGGCCCAGATGAAAGAAAGAAGCAAGCCCCTGACTTCTTGGATTGGCTAACCAAGAGCTTAATCTCTTCAGTTTGGAGTTAGACTAGATGAGGAATGTTGTCGATCCCTGGCTCTCAGTGAGACACACTAGCCCTTGTCTGGAAGGGGAAGGGGACTCAAATGGCTCCATCAAGTTGAACTGGGCAGAGGGGAGGCAGGGAAAGGAGAAAGTGAGTTGTGGTTTAAACGCCGCGCACTCTCTCTGTTCTGAGTGTTGGATTTTCTTGAAAAAATATTTCTCCATTTTCTGTATGTCCTTAAAACAATTTCTTGAGAATTAATCTGTTTGTTTTTATGGTTTTCGCCAGCTTTGCCTATTTCACCGGGAGCTGGTCCACAGAGGCATCCCAGACCTGGAACTCACTACAGTTTCTTTTTCCAGCCCCTGCTACTCTGTAACACGGAGGTTTGTAAGCAGGCAGAGTCTGTAGCTCTAGAATCAGAGGTTTCATGTCTCCAATTAAGAGTAACTTAACATACTGTAGCATTCAGACTTGTCCAAGGTAGAGTTGATATTGTCTTATGCAAGTTAAGGCATCTAATGTCACTGAAGAAAAGCATCTCATTTTTTAAATGTATTTATTTTTAATTTATTGGTATTTGGGGGCACCTGGGTGGCTCAGTTGGATAAGTGTCTGACTCTTGACTAGGCTCAGGTCATGATCTCATGGTGGGTGTGTGAGATGGAGCCCCCCGTTGGGCTCTGCACTGATTGCTGGGAGCCTGAGGGACTCGCTCACCCTCTCTTTCTGCCCCTCCCCTTCTTGCGCTGTCTCTCAATCTCTCAAAAATGAATAAACTAACTTTAATTTTTTTAATTTTTTTTTAACATTTATTTATTTTTGAGAGACATAGAGACAGAGCGTGAGCAGGGGAAGGGCAGAGAGAGGGAGATACAGAATCTGAAGCAGGCTCCAGGCTCTGATGAGCCATCAGTACAGAGCCCCATGTGGGGCTCGAACTCACAGACTTTGAGATCATGACCTGAGCCGAAGTCGGCCGCTTAACCAACTGAGCCACGCAGGCGCCCCAAACTTAAATTTATTTTTATTTTTTAATTGAAATATAGTTAACGTACAATGTTATATTAGTTTCAGGTATACAGTTTAGTGATTCGACAACTTTATAATTATTCTATGTTCACCACAAGTGGAGCCACCATCTGGGAGACTGTCTCAGTTTTGTGTCAAGTAACAAGTTAACGTTTGTCAAGAGAGACAAGATATTCCTCAGGAAAAAAAAAATGGAGTTTTTTGTAATACATGGAGTCCAACTCCAGAAGATGCTTCTGTTAATTTTATTCTGAAAACAGTTAACAAATGTCACTCGATATCCAGAACAGCCATGAAAAACTTGTTAAACAGCATTGATTATTAAAAACAATTTAAGGAATATAATTTCAAAGTAAGCCCACAAAATAAACGGTTGCTAAAATGTTCCCCTTGATAGTACGTGAATTGATTTGCAATCTATTTGTAGGCTGGAAGCTTACTTAAACATTAAAGGTCATCTGGCAAAGGACGATAAATGTCAAATAACTAAAACAGAGCCATCGTCAGCAGTACTAATTGATAGAAGACCCAATTGTCTACTCTACTTCCGCTACCATTTATTCCTACAAATAAATCACCCTACAAGAGAACTTAGTCATGTATTTTTAAAACACACAAGAATTTTTGTGTATTTTCGACCAGAGATTCATGGATGGATGTGTCTGTCGCACAGAAAATTCTCTGGTCCCTGCAATTTTTGTCTCATAACATTGATGACTACGCTGAGGTAGGTGCAGGCTAAAAAAAAAAAAAACAAAAAACAAAAACAAAAAAGAAACAAAAAAAAACTGATATTAAAATTAAGTGTTATACTTCATTTATCACCACAAATTCCCAAGTGACCTGGTGTCCGTGAGCTCAAAAGTTTCTTCCAGTTTTAAGAGTCTTTTCAAATGCTTAGTCATTGTTCTTGACAGGGAAGTACTGGAAGAAAGTGGTATTTTGCTTAATTAGGGAAAGCAGCATAATATTTTTGCCTCTGTTTTTTTTTTTTCACACTGACCTTCAGCGTGGTATTCTGTTAACTCAGCAGATCGCTGTTGTTCTGATGCTTAGTCTGTGAAAACACATTCTGTCTGAATTGCCTAAGAGGCAGAAGAACGAGGGGTGTATTTTCGGTTTACCTTGGTAACTGCAAAGGGAATTCTTCAGTCAGTGCCCCAGGCTTCAGGCTATTCTCATGATAACTCCATTTTTCTTGACGATTTTTCTTCCTTCAGTAAGCTTGTCTGCAAAGATGCCCTTTTTCCTCTGTCCATCAGAACCCTTTCTTCCTCATCATCACGGCAGAGATCTCCTTGCTCTCGAGAGAAGTGATCTGTAAGAAGAAAAACAGTGTTGGGCTTGAGCCCTGTTCGTGTGCCTGGAAACTGAAGGAAGAATTAATTTGCTTAGGCAAGGTCCACTTGGGTTTTAGTTTTGGAATGCGCTTTTCAAAATTAATCAAGGGTGAACAGTTTAGACATTGCCTAAAACAAAGCTTCCCAAGACATTGAAGATGATACAGAAATAACGGGTTCCTGCGGTGCATGAAAATTTAGGTCGCCTCATTTGTTTGAAAACGAAACCGCCCAAGAGCTTGACTAATTTATAATAAACGATATTTATGCAGGATATATATATTAAGGAATATGAGATGAATGGACATGATGTTGTCTTAGTGTGTGGATAGTTATGGGAAAAAATCATGCAGACTTTAAGCTGCCTTCCTATCAGTTTTGTAGTCATTCGTTTACCTTCCTTTTTATAGGGCTACTCTGTTATGAATATAGTGTCTTGTTGAAAATTAAAAAAAATATTAGTACTAATTAGCAATGCCCATTAATAACGCACACTGCCCAAGCAAGATGAAATGGTGGGAGGGCAGCGGTGCCTGGGTGGCTCAGTTGGTTAAGCGGCCAACTCTTGGTTACAGCTCAGGTCGTGATCTCACGGTTTCCTGAGTTCGAGCCCCACACTGGGCTGTGCACTCACAGCGTGAGCCTGCCTGGGATTCTCGCTCTCTGCCCCTCCCCCACTCACATTGTCTCCTTCTCTCTCAGAATAAATAAGTAACCTTAAAAAAAAAAAAGATGAAATGACCAGGGCTTTTCCAGCCCGTCCTTCAGAGGCAGGTGAAGGGAAGTTTCCTGTGCTGCGTTCTAAAGACTACGCCCGGTGGGCACCATGTATTAAGGTGGCAAGACGCTGCATATTGTTTTTGGGTTTAGACATGCGTTGGAGGAATGAAAAAACGACCATAAGCCCAAACTCTGCTTTATTTTTTCCTGTGAAGAAATAAATTTCATATGTTAATGATAGAAATAATGAATTCATTACCGATACTGAGTTTGGTGCAAAGTAATGAGCTTTCTAATAAAAGAAGTGTTCAGAGATGGGAAAACCATGGAGCCCCATTATTGTAGAGGTTTTTCCGGCATCTGGTGAATGACCTCTGCAGGCTCTTCCGTCCCAGACTCCTGTGACTTTATGACACTTTCCAATAAAAAAAGAACTGATATTTATTGAATACCTCTGGCCTGCCAGGAAGCTCTGCTAAGAACATTAGGTAGATTCATTAATTCGTATAACATCTCTACAGAGTGGGGAGTATTGTTTTCTCCAGGCGAGGCTGACTTGGGTGGTATATCTGAGTCACACAGCCAGTAAATGACGAAGCCAGGAGTAAGACACAGGCAATCTAAGAGTCCAGTGTTATAGCCATTTCCACAGAGTCTGCATGCTGTTTCAAGCCATTTCTAGTCCTGTGATTTCATGGCAACTGAATAGTCTGTCTGTTCCATTTTATACAGAGACAGAGAGCCTCTAAAAGTGACTGTTAGTGATTCCATAAATATGCATTCTTTTTATTGCTACCATTTTAAGTTCCTATCTAATAATTTTTCTGCTCACTTATTACCTGTTAATAAATGAGAACTTGACAATACTTCAGTTTACAAGGTGTTTCCACTAGTAATATTATTTCACTGAGGTTTTACAGAAACCCCGAGGAGGAGCCAGAATAGGAATTGTTATGGAAGAGATGTACATGGGTGTTAAAAGGGTTAATATTAGTCCAGGATCATGAAGTGATGGAGTTGGTGCCTGAAACTTTATTTTCCGATTACATTTGCCAAGCAGCGTCTTCCTGACCATGTTGCTTGCCAATTAAAGGATTAATTGGGTAAATAAAGTCTTTTGATTTCTTAGCTTTGATTTTCTAGAGCACTGGTTGAACAAAAACAGTCTGGCTCACTTCCTGTTTTTGTAAATAAAGTTTTATTGAGACACGGTCACATCCATGCACTTACATATATTCTATGGCTGCTTCTTCACCACAGAAGAGTTGAGTAAATGCCACAAAGACTTTATGGTCTGCACCGAAAATATTTACTGTGTGGCCCTTTACAGAAAAAGTTTGTCAATCTGTAAGCCAGAACAAATAGCTAACACTTTGAAGGATAAACACTGCTTTGCATTATTGATTTAGTATGGATACAAACAGGACTGTTTCTGTTCTATCTAAAGAAACTCCCAGGTCTTTTTTGCATCAAATGTTTGAAGGAATTTACTTTCCACCATCAAGACTTGAATTGCTCGATCTCTGCTTCCCAATACGTAAAGCCATGGTCTGATCTGAAATCTGTATCAATAGGACCTTCCGTAACAAATTTCCCACAAACTCTTATTCTTCTTCTGCTTTAGTAAAGTCTTTTTGTGTCTTACCTCTTTGCTTCTTGTAATTTAACTACTCAAAGTGTCCTAAGAAATTACATGTTTTTTAGCATTGTTCCCTGACTTACATCTGAGATTTAGATATACTGCATTTTCTTTTCCTTCTGAATAGTAATCTGGCATCTTTGGAGAACAGTATTGCTGCCCGCATAAACCTAGCCTTTGTTTTTCTCAAAGCTGTAATTAACTAACAGTATTTTTAGTCCCGTAAACCCTAATTTACCATCCCATTTTACTGTAGCCTGTTAATCACAACCTACCAAAAATTGCGAAAGCCATGCTCTCAATCACTGAAAAATCTTTGATGTGTGATTTGCAATTCAGAGAGAGGGTCAAACATTGGTAGGCTCTTTAGAAAAGGCAAGTAAGTCCTTGATAATTCAAAGGGGGTGGGATCAGAAGATACATTCTCCTGTTTCTGGGGCTCAGATTTCAGGAAGTAAGTTAATAAGGGCATGTACGTATACATCTGAGCTCCAACTAAGTCATTATTAATTTTGAAAAACAGACACATCTGTGTATACCAAAAAACCACGTGCTAAAAAGTTACTCCATACCTGGCACAGGAGAAAAATGTAGGTATTATAAAACTGCCTTCATTTTTGAAATCCATTTTTGTGATGATATTCGGAAATATTAATTTCCTTCCATAATTATGTTCTTCCTGCTCGATAGGCGTTGTGCTGGTCCCAGAACTACAATCGTGATTAGACACAGTCTCTGCTCGCAGCGCCAGATTCTTCTTGGCTTTGAAATAGAATGGCCTCATTTTTTCGGAGATATCGGTTGTCACATACCGAACAGAAACTTGATTGTCAGGAATACATGCTGAGAGAGACTGAGTGAGGGGGAGAGGGAAAGAGAAGGAAGGAAAGAGGGAATGAAGGAAAGAGGGGAGAAAGGAAGGAAGGAAGGCAAACAGGCTCCAAAAATAGTCATGTTCTATTGGGGAAACACTTCTGAAGTTTTCAATAACTCACAGTAATAATTTTCTCATGGTTTTAATATAAAGTACACATAATGGTGGGATTATATCAATTCTCATTATAGGATAGTTATGCATTTATTTTTTTTAAGAGATAGAGCATGAGCATGGGAGGGGAGAGAGAGGAAGAGACACAGAATCTGAAGCAGGCTCCAGGCTCTGAGCTGTCAGTACAGAGCCCGGACGTAGGGCTCGAACTCACAAACTGCGAGATCATGACCTGAGCCGAAGTCAGACACTCAACCGACTGAGTCACCCAGGCGCCCCAATAGTTATGCATTTAAATACACTTTTCATTTTTTTTAAGTTTATTTATTTATTCTGAGAGACGGAGAGCACGGGGAGGGAAGAGAGAGAGGGAGCGAGAGAATCCCAAACAGGCTCCTGGCTATCAGCATAGAGCCCTGCATGGGGCTCAGTCCCATGAACTGTGAGATCACAACCTGAGCTGAAATCAAGAGCGGGACGCTCAAGCCACTGAGCCACCCACGTGCCTCATAAATACACTTTTTAATCACAGTGTATATTTACAGCAATTTTTGCATTGCTTATACCTCTTTTCAAATTATCCAAAGCGATAACCTGCCTTCATGCAGGCAATTGCTTGGTCATAGGGGCACATTATGGAAACTGTGACCTGGAGGCTAATTTCCAGAAGTTTATTGTCGTTCACTTGTATAGCAATTTTTGCACGTTGAACCTTGAAACAGCTTTGATTTTTTTTTTAATTGTCTCATATTTCACAGAGTGGTTCTGTCCTACAGTAACGATATGGCATCGGGAATGAGTCTTTGCTCTTCCTCATGGCACCATGCTAACTTCAGATTCAAAGTCATCGATTTTATGCTCTAAAAAAAGATTGTATCTGATAACAGGAGTAACTGCTAAAGTCACATTGATCGAACTTCCAGAACGAGTGAGGCAGGTAAACCTTCGGTCGACAGTGTCCTGAGGGCAGCAGTTTTGTCTCCTGACCGGTAGAGCGGACTGACCAGGTGGCACTGGTTGAAGAGTTCACGGGGCACCAGAAATTATGTGATTCTTGATGTGCTGATTTAATTTGGAGAGCACCGTGGTACAGCTGAAAATCTGGGCAGCCCACTCACATGTGAAGATCTCAGGGGGGTCAGGCTTTTGTTTATGTCACCATGATGTAGTTCTTTCCGCATGTTAAGCAGTACATTAATAACGCATTTTGTTCAAGACTACACATCTAATATTTCTAGGCATGCTCCCTCAGTAGTCATTCTGAGTCAGCAGAATCAGAGTTGGAAAGATTCCTACATTGTCCTAGCCCCCGTGCAGTGCCTACATACTCACATATACGTGTACAATTAGGGTTTGTTTTGGGTTGTTTTTTTTTTTTTTGGACTGGCTCTGCCTAGTATATTATAAGGCATGCAATAACTTTTGGGAACCTCAGTGCCATTGGACTTGCCTTATCCGCTCTGACTATTTGGAGCTATATGAACCAACATTCATTTGGAAAGAAGGTCTTCTCCGAATTCACTAACTCCTGCAGGACACTTCCTGCCAGACCAGCACTCTCTTCACATCACAAGGAGGGAAAGACCATTGCTGTACCACAAATGAGCTGTTAGGTGGGGAGTTAATTATTCTGTCCCTCTGAGCTAATTTTATCATAAGGAAAACAAATTTTGACTAGATTTTCACAAAGTTCTTTCCCTCCCCGAAAGCTCATCATTCTCCAAGTATCTGCCCTAGTTAGAATGGATGCCAGCCATCCAAAACCTTAGTAGCATAAAACAAAATTTCAATGTGCTTATCAGTTCTGTGGATCAAGAATTCAGACAGGGCCCAAGGGGGTGATTTGTTTCTACCTTATACTGTCTGGGACTCAGCAGGAAGACTAGAACACTAGTTCTACTGGGCATCAAATGCACGGGCCAGAAGGCTGGAGGCTAGAATCATCTAAAAGCTCTCTCATCCGCATGTCTGGCATCTTGACTGGAAGAGTCAAACAGCCAGCATCTCAGATAGTTGGGCCTTGCTATGGGTATCTCTTTATTTCTATGTGTTTTTTTTTTTATCTCTCTGTTTCTCCAAGTGGCTTTTCCAGCAAGAGATTTTCAGAGTAGCCAGACGTGTTACATTATGGCTCAGGGGTACCAAAACGTGTATCCCAGGAGCCAGATGGAAGCTGTAGTGTCTTTTTTTGGCCTGTCTTCAGATGTGATTGCTTCTACTGTAGACATGAGCTAAAAATGATAAAAGATAAAAAAGGAATAAATGATCCCTCCATTCACTGCAGGTGTGTTTATGTTGTGTTGTAAAGACCACTTGAAATGATATGTATTGGTGTGACCACTTCTGGAAAATAGAGCATCATGTCATGTAGAAGAGACTTCTCAATTTTTAATCTAGTATAGATAAAAGGAATAGTCCCCACCTCCTTGAATTCTTTAGAACACTGATATCGAATGATACGCTGCCTACAAGTGTCTCACTTTAGCTTTAGGGGCACACAAAAGACTAAGAGTGAAGGAATAGAAAAAAACATATTCCAAAAAAAAAAAGACAAACAAAGGAAAGAAGAGGTAGCTATACATAAATATTTAAAAAGAGAGTCAATTTGTGGCACCTGGGTGGCTCAGTTGGTTGAACATCCAACTCCTGATCTCAGTTCAGTTCTCGATTTCAGAGTCATGAGTTCAAGCCCCATGTTGGGCTCCATGCTGGGCATGAAGTCTACTTAAAATAAATAAATAAGTTAATTGATTAATTAATTAATTAATTAAAAAGAGATAAGCTAAAAATGGTCGCAAGAGAAAAGAAGGTCAATATTTAATGGTAAAGGAATTTATTTATGGAGGAGATATAACAATTTTAAATATTTATGCACCCAACATTAGAGAACCTAAATATGTAAAGTAAATACTGATAGAACTAAAAGGGGAGGAGTCCTGGGTGGCTCAGTCAGTCAAGCGTCCGACTTCAGCCCAGGTCATGATCTCACTACTCATGACTTCAAGCCCCACATCCCACTCTGAGCCTGGAGCCAGCTTCTGATTCTGTGTCTCCCTCTCTTTGTCCCTCTCCTGGTCATGTTGTGTCTCTTTCTCTCAAAAATAAATAAATGTAAAAAAAAATAATTAAAAGGGGAAATAAACAACAATATAATAATAGGTAGGGATGTAATACCCCACTCTCAACAATGGATAGATTATCCAGACAAAAGATCTCTAAGAAAACAACAGATTTGAAAGGCTACATCACCACACCGAGACCAACAAGGAGATCTATAAGTTGGCCAGGGCTACCCCATCAAGGATGGCAAACTGATCAACAGTGCTTCCACCGATCATGATCTGTCTCACAAGAGCATCAAACCTCTGGCGGCTTCGCCCACTGTGGTGAAGAGATCAATGATCTTGTCATGCTGAAAGGCTGTGGGCGGTGGGAACCAAGAAGCAAGTGCTTACCCTCTGCAAGTCCCCAGCAGGCTCTGAAGAAGATTGACCTTAAGGTCATTGACACCACCTCCAAGTTTGGTCATGGCCAATTCCAGACGTGGAGGAGTGAAAGCATTCATGAAATCACTTAAGAAAAACTAAATTGCCAAAGAAGAAGGCGCTTGATATCAGAAGCAGATTGAGCGGCTGATGGGATCT
This sequence comes from Paguma larvata, assembly GCA_030068075.1. Lineage (NCBI taxonomy): Eukaryota > Metazoa > Chordata > Mammalia > Carnivora > Viverridae > Paguma > Paguma larvata. Next base: position 10,701,184 of record CM057825.1, read on the forward strand.
CAATAAAAATTATTTTCCAGTGGAAAAAAAAAAGAAAACGACAAATTTGAAAAACTCCATTGACCAAACGGGCCTAACAAACATACACGGAACTTTCCATCGGCAGCAGCAGAACACATTCTTCTCAAGAGCACATGCAACATTTTCTAGGGTAAATCATATGTTAGGACACAGAACGCGTTGCAGCAAGTTCAAGAATAGAGAAATTATATCAGGTACCTTTTCTGACTATAATGGTATGAAACTAGAAATCAATGAAAATAGGAAAGCTGAAAAAATCAGAAACACAGGGAAATTGAGTCACATGCTCCTGGACAACAATGGATCAGCAAAGAAATCAAGAGAGAAATAAAGAATATTTTGGGACAATTAAAAATGGAAAATCAACATATTAAAACTTATGTGATACAGCAAAAACAGTTCTGAGAGGACAGTTTAGAGCTATAAATAATTGCATCAAGAAAAAAGAAAGATTTCAAATAAACGACCTAACATTACATCTCAAGGAACTAGAAAAAGAACAAACTAAGCCCTAAGTTAGCAGATGGAAGGAAACAGTAAAGATTAGAGCAGCAATAAATGAAGTGGAAAATAGGAAAGCAATAGAAAATGTTAACAAAACTGAGAGTTGGTTCTTTGGAAAGATAAACCAAATCGACAAACATTTGGTAGACTAACCAAGAAAAAAAAAAAAAAGAGAGGAGTCAAATAAAATTAGGAGTGAAAGTTGAGACATCACACCTGATATGACAGGAATACAAAAGATTATAAGATACTACTATGAACAATTTTAAACCAACAAATTGGGCAACCTTGATGAAATGGATAAAACCTTAAACATAAGATCTGGAACTATAAAACTATTAGAAGAAAACACAGGGAAAAAGATTCTTGACACTGGTCTTGGAAATTACTTTTGGATCGGATACCCAAAGCACAAGAAAGAAAAGGCAAAAGTAAATAAGCGGGAATACGTCAAACTAAGAAGCCTCTGCACAACAAAATAAATGACTGACAAAAAGAAAAGGCAACCTACAAAGTAGGAGAAAATATTTTTAAATCACATCTGATAAGAGTTTAATAACCAAAATATATCAGGAACTCATACAACAACTCAATAGCAAAAAAAAAAATAAATAAAAAGGCAAGTAATCTGGTTAAAATATGGGCAAAGGACCTAAGTAGATGTTTATCAAAAGAATACATATGAATGGCCATCAAATATATGCAAAGGTGCTCAATATCACTAATCATCAAGAAAAATCAAAACAATAGAGAAATACACACACACCCAGCAGAATGGCTGTAATAGAACAGACAAGACTTTGCAGGTGTTGGTGAGGATGGGAAGAAAGGGGAACCTATGTGTTCTGCTGGTTGGACTGTAGATTGGCAGTTATTATGAAAACAGTATAGAGGTTCCTCAAAAACTTAAACATAGAACCACCATAGGACCCACGATCCCACTCTGGGTGTGTGTCCAAAGGAAATGAAATCAGTGCCTGAAGAGATACCTGCACCTCATGTCCATTGCAGCATTATGTACAATCGTCAAGACACAGAAGTAATCTGAGTGTCCACTGACAGGTGAATGGATAAAGAAAAATCTCTCTCTCTCCCTCTCTCTCTCTCTCTCTCTCTCTCTATATATATATATATATATATATACATATATTACATATGTGTATATACACACAGTATACATACAAACAAATACACAGACAATGGAATATTGTTCAGCCAAAAAGAGAGACTTTTGCCACTTGCAACAATATAGATGAAACTTGAGGGCATTATGCTAAGTGAGATAGTCAAAGACAAAGAATGTATGCTGTCATTTATATATAGGATCGACAACAACAAATTATAGAAACAGAATAGGCTGGGAGTTGCCAGAGGTGGGTAGGTGGGGGAAATGGATTAAGGTAATCGAAGAATGCACACTTTTAGTTATAAGAGAAGTAAGTTCTCAGGATCTAATGTACCGCATGGGGAGTATAGTTAACAATGCCGTATCATATCATTGAAAGTTGCTAATCTCTCCTGGAAGCACCCTCCCAGATACATCCAGAAATAATGTCTAACTAGGTAGGTATCATGGCTCAGTCAAGTGGAGCTTAAAATTAACCATCACACTGGTGTTGAAGTTCCTTTGGCCGCTTAGCATATGAAATCTTTTCCTATATTTAGAGAATTTATTAGTGTTTTCATTCTTTTAGAAGTGGAAAAAGAGAGATAGTACTCACTCTCCCCCAGCTAGTACACAGGAGTCTAACTTGAGCTTGGCCAGTCACCTGCTCTTGGTCCCAACTGGGACCGGAAGTGGGGTCAGTTCAGAACTCATTCCATGCTAGTGGCACTCAGTATTAACTGCCAACAATACAAGTCACAGCTGACTAATGTGACAGCGACAGTAGCACCCAATCAATCTTCCGATGGTCTGACCCAGAGTGAATCCAGCCTCTTAGCTTCTTCTGTCTTCTGTATGTTTTACAAGCTTGAATCGTTGGAACTCCATCTGGTTCTATAAGTTACTCAGGATCCATCCAGTAAATTTCTTCTCTGTTTGTGTTAGCCAAAATCCATTTCGGTTGTTATAAACAAGAATTCCAATGGTCATAGTAATTAAACATTAAGAAATTATTTGGTATACGTTTAATAAATGTCAATAGAGCACTTTAAAATTTTTTTCTTATGCTTTATTTAGAGAGAGAGAGAGAGAGTGCAAACGGCGGAGGGTCAGAGAAAGAGGAAGACACAGAAACTGAAGCAGGCTCCAGGCTCTGAGCTGTCAGCACAGAGCCCAGAGCGGGGCTCGAACCCACCAACTGTGCGATCATGACTGAGCCGAAGTCTGACGCTTAACCAACTGAGCCACCAGGCGCCCCCCCAATAGAGCACTTTCTGTATACTAGGTGCAGTGCAAGGAGCTGGCAATCTAATATGAATACAAATCAGAATGTTCCTGGAACGAGGTGGCCTCGGGAGTCCCATCATTTTCTCATCCAGCTCTCTCTCCAGCTCAGCTGCCTCTTTTGAAAGGCAGATTCTGGGGCCTCTAGACTGGCCGGGCTTAGGCAGTACAGAACATGGAAAGAAACCTACTCAGAACACAAAAATGAATTCTTAACACTGAAAACTGTTATTTCAAAACAAAAGATTTCAAGAAATAGGTTGAGTGGAAGATGGTCACCATAGAGAGTCAAACTTGTAGTCTTGAGTTAAAGCAGCAGCAGTATCTCAAACTGCGAATTTTAGAAAAGAAAAGCATTCGATACCAAGAAGACAGACATAGGAAATCGAGCGGGAAAATGACCAGCTTCTGAAGAAGAAGAAGGAATGTAAAGCAAATGAAAGGAAAATGATAATTAATTTGAAAGGAAATGCGTACCCGAACTTAAAAAAGTCTTGAGCCTGCAGATCGCAAGGGTTCACCCACTTACTGGAAAGATGGATGAAGGGGGAAATGGCATGCGGACAGAATTTTGCCATAAAAAAAAAAATGGACTGAAAAGAAAAAGAAAACCCAGAAGAACAGGAAAGGTCCAAGAGCTCCATCGAGGAAACATGTTCCAGTTTTGTGCTTCTCAGTGATAAAAGCAGAAGTTTAAAGGAGCAATACACCTATATTACTGACACGGATGTAGGAAAGAGTAGTCTCCCATATTGCTGACGACATCTAAATTGGCCCAACCTCTTTAGATAGAAAACCAACACATTTGTTAAAATTTAAATTTACTGTGTGCCCTTCAATCCAGAATACTTGCTTTTTTTTAAATAACAATTTATTGTCAAATCGGTTTCCATACAACACCCAGTGCTCATCCCAACAAGTGCCCTCCTCTGTGCCCGTCACCCACTCTCCCCCCTCCCACACCCCCCTCACCTCTCAGTTTGTTCTTAGTATTTAAGAGTCTCTTGTGTTTTGTCTCCCTCCCTCTCTGTGGCTTTTTTTTTTTCCCCTCTTCCTCTCCCCCATGGTTTTCTGCTAAATCTCTCAAAATCCACCTATGTGTGGAAACATATGGTATCTGTCTTTCTCTGACTGACTTATTTGACTTAGCATAATACCCTCCAGTTCTATCCATGTTGCTACACATGGCCAGATTTCATTCTTTCTCATTGCCACGTAGTATTCCATTTTATACGTATACCACATCTTCTTTATCCATTCGTCAGTTGATGGACACTTAGTCTCTTTCCATGATTTGGCTATTGTCAAAGTGCTGCTATAAACATCGAGGTACACGTGCCCCTATGCATCAGCACTCCTGTGTCTCTTGGGTAAATTCCCAGCAGTGCTATTGCTGGGTCATAGGGTAGTTCTATTTCCATTTTTTTGAGGAACCTCCACACCGTTTTCCAGAGCGGCTGCACCAGTTTGCATTCCCACCAACATTGCAAGAGGGTGCCTGTTTCTCCACATCCTCACCAGCATCTATAGTTTCCTGATTTGTTCATTTTAGACACTCTGACCAGTGTGAGGTGGTATCTCAGTGTGGTTTTGATTTGTATTTCCCTGATGGTGCGTGATGTTGAGCATCGTTTCATGTGTCTGTTGGTCATCTGGATGTCCCCTTTGGAGAAGTGTCTATTCATATCTCTGCCCATTTCTTCACTGGATTATTCATTTTTCGGGTATGGAGTTTGGTGAGTTCTTTATAGATTTTGGATACTAGCCCTTTATCTGATATGTCATTTGCAACTATCTTTTCCCATTCCGTCGGTTGCCTATTAGTTTTGTTGGTTGTTTCCTTTGCAGTGCAGAAGTTTTTTATCTTGATGAGGTCCCAAGAGTTCATTTTTGCTTTTAATTCCCTTGCCTTTGGAGATATGTCGAGTAAGAAATTGCTGCAGCTGAGATCAAAAAGGTTTTTTTTGCTTTCTCCTCTAGGATTTTGATGGTTTTGTCTCATTTTCAGGTCCTTCATCCATTTTGAGTTTATTTTTGTAAGTGGTGTAAGAAAGTGATCCAGTTTCATTCTTCTGCATGTTACTGTCCAGTTCTCCCAGCACCATTTGTTAAAGAGGCTGTCTTTTTTCCACTGGATACTCTTTCCTGCTTTGTCAAAGATTAGTTGGCCATATGTTTGTGGGTCCATTTCTGGGTTCTCTAGTCTATTCCATTGGTCCATGTGTCTGTTTTTGTGCCAATACCATACTGTCTTGATGATTACAGCTTTGTAGTAGAGGTTAAAGTCTGAGATTGTGATGCTTCCTGCCTTGGTTTTCTTCTTCAATATTACTTTGGCTATTCGGGGTCCAGAAGACTCGCTTTTGATATGAACCCATAAAAGCAACTGAAAATGAGAATCTTTAAAATTTTTTTAATGTTTGTTTATTTTTGAGAGAAAGACAGACAGAGCATGGGTGGGGGGCGGTGGTAGGGAGAGAGGGAGACACAGAATCCAAAGCAGGCTCCAGGCTCTAAGCTGTCAGTGCAGAGCCCAACGGGTGGCTTGAACTCATGAGCTCTGAGATCATGACCTGAACTGAAGTTGGACGCTTAACCGACTGAGCCACCCAGGTGCCCCAAGAATCTATATATGGCATTCTTCATAGTGGCAACAACAGAAATAAACAAATCAACAAACCTGGAAGTAAAGTGACTCCCATTAATAAGAGAACAGTTGGAGGGGCACCTGGGTGGCTCAGTCAGTTGAGCACCCAACTCTTGATTTAGGCTCAGGTCATTATTTCACAGTGGTAAGATTGACCCCCATGTCGGGCTCGCACTGAGTGTATGCCTGCCTAGGGTTTTCTCTCTCCTTCTCCTTCTTCCTTCTCCCACTCATATGCACACATACTCTGTCTCTCAAAAAGAAAAGAAAAGAAAAGAAAAAAAATAGCGAGAGAGAAAACGGTTCGATAAATTATGCTACGCTGGCCCACAGAATAGAATGCAGTTAGTATAAAGAAGGCGCTTGAGCTGTATCACTACTCTTGGAGGGATTAGCAAAATCATTGACGAATGGGAGAAGTCAAATATAAATAAAGGTATATAATATATTCTCATTTTTCTAAAGGAATGTCCAAATCCTCCATATATATATGTACACACACAAACACATGCACACATATGAATATATATATATATATATATATCAAGTTCCTACCACAGATCAGGGTGTGGACAGAATAGGAATTCCAGTGGAAATGACAGATCAAGAAGCGGAGAAAATTAAGTAAAAAGGAAAAGAATAAAATAAAGACTGCACTTTCGCTCACTAATCTTGCCAAATCCGTTCTCACACCCCGTGGATGGAAAATCCAACGTGCATTATGAGCCCATTTATTGAAAACTGGAGTGTACAGAAGCAGAATTAGAACAAATATATATAGTTAGATAAACAGATGTCCACGTGGAAGGCGTGGTGTAGTATATATAGTAAAATTCTCTTATTACAAAACCAAATCCTTGTATCTATGTGTACATGCCTGTATATATTGGTAGTAGAACTATATATCTATGCAGATACAGACTGGTTTGGACAGAGATGTGGAAAGACACACAGTAAGCTGTTAAGATTCATTACTGCTCTGGTATGAATATTGGAGGGGGGAGGTGGTGAGAGGGGTTGGGTTGATCCATTTTGTCTTTACCTATTTTTGTCATTGTTTCACTTATTCTAAGACATATTATTTGTAAAAAGATATATAAATGAAAACATTTTTACAACAAATTAAATGAAGCTAGAGAAGCCGTGTCTACAGTCCCGTTGCGGAGATAGGGAAGGTTTACAGTCTTTCAGCCTCACCTCAAGGTGATGTGTTAGCGCCAAAGATACTAATGAAGGGAGGTGGGATCCCAGGGGAGGGAGGAGTTATTTCAGGTCAGAAAAGCTGATGGGAAAAAGCTAAACGTGCAAAGTAGGTTCCCGAGAAGATGTGATTGTTTTTTTGTTTTGTTTTGCTTTTTGATTTTCTAATAATTTATTATCAAATTGGTTTCCATACAACACCAAGTGCTCATCCCAACAAGTGCCCTCCTCTGTGCCCGTCACCCACTCTCCCCCCTCCCACACCCCCCTCTCCCCTCAGTTTGTTCTTAGTCTTTGAGAGTCTCTTATGTTATGTCTTCCTCCCTCTCTGTGGATTTTTTTCCTTCCCCTATTCCCCCCCTCCCCCGCGTTTTCTGTTAGGTCTCACAAAGCCTACCTATGCGTGGAAACATATGGCATCTGTCTTTCTCTGCCTGACTTATGTCACTCAGCATAATACCCTCCAGTTCCATCCATGTTGCCACACTGATGAGTGATTATGTTTTTAAATGGTAGCGTGAAAAATAGAAGAACATTAGTTGGATGAAAAAGCTAGGGAAGAGAATTCTAGGCAGGTGCAGAAACATGACCAAAGGCAAATACCTGTAATCACCAACTAGGTTTAATATTTACATCGAAGAAAGATCCTAACACATCTCTGAATGAAAGGACTATAGGAGTTACATGATTTTAAGACCAGAGCTCAACCACTTCATAGTTATTTGGTGATAAATTTAATACAAAATGCAACACCAGGGGCACCTGGGTGGTTCAGTTGGTTAAGAGTCGGACTTCAGCTCAGGTCATGATCTTGCAGTTTATGAGTTCGAGCCCCACGTCAGGCTCTGTGCTGATGGCTCAGAGCCTGGAGCCTGCTTCGGGTTCTGTGTCTCCCTTTCTCTCCCTCTTGCACTCTGTCTCTCTCTCTTTCTCTCTCTCTCTCTCTCAAAAATAAAGATTAAAAACTTTTTAAATGAAACTCTGTAATATTAAAATCCAAAAGAATAAAACACAAAACACCTGAAGTGAGAGGAAATGTTTGAAACTCTAAATAATAACAAAGATGTTTTAAAGATAACTAAAGAAGCTGTAACATAAAATTGTAAAGTACTCAAAATATTAGTGTGGATCTACTTCGGCCTGCTTTGGTTAAGGCTTTTAAAGTCTGCTGGGTCCCGAACAGGAGTGCAGATTTCCACCTCCTCACATATTTAACTACTCAAGCTGAAATTTGTGCCTATGCATGTATATTTGTAAATAATTCATATATAGCCTCTGACTATGCCTGGAATCACAGCCATTCTTGTGTTAAGCAACAAAAATATTTTTTTTCAAATGAAGTCTTACCTGTCCCCCGGTATATAAACAGAGAAAACAGAAAAGTAGAAACGCTTCATTGAAGTCCTGGGGCCCTGACTGGCATCAAATTCAGCCACAGCTCTGAACCGGAGACCCCTGCACACATGACCGAATGACAGTCCGTCTCTCTGACCACCTGTCTGTCTGTCTGATGTCTAGCCGGCTCAGCCCTCAAGAGGGCCTATCTATCGGAACGTCAAGATGATTTTAAGGGAGCACATGAAACCTCTGCTTTCCCAGCTTTTTAGCTCCACGTGTGCAGTTCGTACATAATTTTATACTTTGTAACTTGCTAGCCTGATATTGATCTTGTGTCGGTTTCAGTCCATGGTGGGATTCGAAGAATAAACGAATTCTTTACTCGGATCGGGAGCACCCACCGATATTCCCAGCGGGCATCAGTGAGTCGGTGGGATGCACATTACTGAGTCCTGCTCGTGTACAAATGTAAAAGGCAGATGCTCCTACCATTTCAGTTCTTTTACTCCTTTTTTTAATTTTTTTTTCCATTTTTATTTATTTTTGAGAGACAGAGTGTGAGCAGGGAAGGGATGAGGAGAGGGAGACACAGAATCGGAAGCAGGCTCCAGGCTCTGAGCTGGCAGCACAGAGCCTGATGCAGGGCTCAAACGCACCAACGGTCATGACCTGGGCTGAAGCCAGAGTGCAACCGACTGAGCCCCCCAGGCGCCCCTCGATTCTTTTACTCCTATGCTTTAAAGAGAGAAGTAAAAGAGCCTTGTGCCCTGACGTCATCATACGATGAAAAAAGCCAAGGTCATTGAGTCTTTCAACACACATTGAGTGGTTCGGGCTTTTCAAGTCACATCCATGGTGCCGAATTCTCAAATCAGACGGAGGAAAATCCTGGATATGTTTTGCGATAAGGAGTAAACGCAGTGAGACAGGACAGGTGAATAAAGCCTAACAGGAGAGTGCGTCACAAACACACTTCGACGGTGTCTGAAGTACTCCGTCTTCAGCTTACTGGCTTTGTTTAAATGGCTGCTAAAAACAATGGGCGGATTTTAAGAGATTATCTGCTCCAGTAAGTGTGTGCTCTAACGAGAATTTATTATGGCAGAACGGACGCTCCCGTTGCTCCAGACGGCTCAACAAGCCGAGAAGTGTGTTCCCTCCCTTGCGGGCACCGAAACGAGTGTGATTTGTCACCATCTGAGCAATCCGTAACCTAAAACTGCATGCTCATCACAGCCCTGGGCTCTGGCCGCACTGGGGCCCGCACAGCAGGGCCTCATGGCCTGCCAGCTGCTTGGCTCTCTGTTCTCTCTGGAAGGTGAAGGGGAGCTTTGCATCTGCGGATTCACACAGCTCGACTGTAGCTTGAAAGGAGACAGAAGGCAATTGGATAACCTTTTTAAAGGAGGATAAACTTCAAAGAGGCACAAATGGCCATTTTATAGAAAACGAATTCCCTTGTGTCAAGATGAGACCCAAAGGAGAGAGCGAGAGTGGGGGGTGGGGGAGGGGAGGCAGAAAGGACATAGCTGTGGCTGATGATGAGGTCGGATATGGACCCTGGGATCACCGACCTTTGAAGTTTCTGCACACGGGCGTATAGAATAAATGAACACAACTATAGAATATACCACATTTTGTTGGGAAATCAGTTGGAGGCAAAAATCCGAGGGAAAAGATGAAAAAAATGAACAAGGACCACCTGGAGCTTCTCTGGCTCTTATTCCAATTGCCTAATTATTAGACAAAGTTAAGCAGTTTCCTTCTTTCCTGGACCGCTACAGGTTTGGGTTTTGTTCCTGGCCTCTAAGGGTGTATTTTTTTTTCCAAAAAAATTTTTTTAATATTTATTTATATTAGAGAGAGAGAGAGAGCATGAGAAGGGGAGGGGCAGAGAAAGACAGAGACAGAACCCGAAGCAGGTCCAGGCTCTGAGCTGTCAGCACAGAGCCTGATGCTAGGCTTGAACCTACAAACTGTGAGATCATGACTGAGCGGCTGTGTGAGGCTCAACCGACTGAGCCACCTAGGCGCCCGATCTAAGGGCATATTTAAGTTCCGCTGTGAATTACGCCCTTCCAGCCTGAACCACAGGGGCTTCATGGGATAAAGGATGCCATTTGCAACTTCACTCCACTCTTCCTTCGCCCCTCCCACGTGAATCATTCCAACCCAAAGTCTGCACAAACTACTCTCACTTCTCCAAACCCTCTGTCCCCCACTTTGGTGGCTAGCAGCTCTTCGTTGCGCATGCCGTGGCATCTGTTTCACCCTGAAAGGCTTCTGGAACCTGAGGGAGGGAACAGTGTCTCGTACCCCCATGTACCCCAAGACCGTTCCTGGTGTAGAGTTGATTCATGATAAAAATGTCGCTGAGTACAGGCAGAGAAGCAATCTCTACAGCCTGAGGCAGGTTCGCTCGGGGTCAGATTCATCCTCAGTGTCCCCTGAGGCAGCTTTGCCACAGGTCCAAAGGGTGCCCCTTCTTCAGATCAACCTACCGCCTCTCTCCAGAAAACTGTCCTAATAATCCTACAATTCTACCAGGACTAGAAAGGAAATGGCGCCCCTTGGAGTTATAATGGCACAGGCTTGCACAACCATAAGAAGCAGCCTTAGGTCCAGAGTCAGAAAACCAAAGCCTGGAGCAGAAGGGGGGAGGAAGGGAGGCACAATGAAATAACTCAAAAACTCATTGCCAGAAATAGAATTCTCCTTTGGTGGCATTTCTCTTAGCTGTTTACCCTTCTCTGTACTTCCGGTTATAAATAAACTTTTTGACATTGATGAGGCTTGTCTCTTCAGCCTTCAGAACTCCATGGAAACCGCTCTTGTCACGTGGATCAAGGACCAGTAAGAGCCTTTCACATCTTTATCTTTCTTGACCTCTTGGCAACGCGGATGCCTCCTTCCATGAGTGAGTGTCTGTGAAGGATTATGAAAGAGCTCATTTTACCCCGCATTCAAGCTGTTAATCTAAGCTGTTACTGTGAAACGAACACTAAATAAAGACACGAGACTGTTGGGTCAGATTAAAAGCACTTTGTTACTCATAGCACTGCGGTGGCCTGAGAGCCGGTATGCTTCTGTCCGTCTCTCTTGCTTCCTGAGAACCACAGTGGGTCTCAGGTATATGCCATGCACGCTGCAGGTTAGCGCTGCAACCAAAGAATGATGAGCTTGGAAAGATCATTACTCTTAGAGGGGGCCATAAATGAGCCTATTGTTTTGCCAGAGAGGAGGAGAGACCATGTTTCATTTTTTAAATTAATTTTTTATTTGATAAATGTAACACATTACAATTTATAAATTTAAGGTGTATAGTGGGTTACTTTGATATACTTATATGTTGTAATATGGTTGGCATTGAAGCAATATTTATCAAATCATTAGAGTACAATACTATCGGCTTTATTGTACTGTGGAGTAGATCTCTGTGGCTTATTAACTACTTGTCATAAATTTGTATCCTTAAATACCATTAATCTTATCCCCCACCCTCATTCCCTGGTAACCATCATTTTACTCTTTTTTTTAATAGGTTTGACTTTTTAAGATTCCACATAAAATTAATATCATACAACACTTGTCTTTTCTCTGTCCGACTTAATCTCACTTCACTTAGCATAGTGTGTTCAAGGCTCACCCATGTTCCAAATGACAGAATTTCTTCATTTGTCATGGCTGAATAATATTCCGTTACACATACACACACACACACACACACGCATGCATGCACAGTCCACATCTTTTTTACTCATTCATCTGTTGATGAGCATTTGGGTCGTTTCCATTCTTACTTATTGTGAATACTGCTGCGATAAATATGGGTGTACATATATCTTGTCAGTACCCTGTTTTCATTTTCTTTGGGTATACCTAGAAATGGAATTAGTTGGTCGTATGGTAGATCTATTCTTAAATTTTGAGAAAATTCCATCTTGTTTTCCATCGTGGTTGGACAGTTTACAGTCCCACTGGGTGTAATGGTTCTCCTTTCACCTCATCCTTGAGAGCACGTGTTGTCTCTTGTTTTGATGATTGCCATTCTAACAGGTGTGAGGCGATATCTCATTGTCGTTTTGACTTGCATTTCCCTGATGATGAGTGATGCTGAGCATCTTTTAATGTACCTGTGAGTCATTTTGACGTCCTCTTCGGAAAAACGTCTATTTAGTTCTTCCGCCCATTTATTCTATTTTATTTTCGTGAGATAGAGAGAACACGCTTACATACAAGCAGGGGAGATACAGAGAGAGAGGGGGACAGAGGATCTGAAGCGGGGTCTGTGCTGACTGCAGAAAGCCAGGCTTGAACTCACAAACTGTGAGATCATGACCTGAGCCAAGTGCTGGACGCTCAACCAACTGAGTCACCCAGGCGTCCCTCTTCTGCGCATTTTTAATTGGAGTGTTTAACCCTTGTTAAATTGTGTTAGTTCATTATGTATCTTGGATATTAATTCCTTCTCTCCCATATGGTTTGCAAAAATTTTCTCCCATTCTGTAGGCTGCCATTTCATTTTGTCAGTTGTTTCTTTGGGTGTATAAAACCTTTTCAGTTTGACATAGCCCCATTTGTTGATTTTTGCTTTTGTTGTTTGTACTTTTGGCATCACGTCCACAAAAATCATTGCCAAGGCCAATATCGATGAGTTTCTTCCCTGTTTTTTTCTAGGATTTTTATGGTACAAGGTCTTACGTTTAAAATCTTTGATATGTTTTGAGTTAATTTTTGTGAGTGATGGGATATAGAGGTCTGATGTCATTGTTCTGCATGTGCTTCTCCAGTTTTCCCAGAACCATTTGTTGAAGAGACTGTGCTTCCCTATTGGGTATTCTTGGCTCCCTTGTCAAACAACAGTTGACCGTAAATACCAGGATTTAATTTGGGGCTCTCCATTCTATTCTATTGGTCTATGTGTCTATTTTTGTGCCAGCACGATACTGCTTCAGTTACGATGGCTTTGTAGTATAATTTGAAATCAGGAAGTGCAGAGCCACAAAGACCCTGAAGAGCCAGAGCAATCCTGAGGGAAAAATACCTCATCCTTTAAAATTACTTTCTGCAAACACAAAGTTAAGAAATGGCCCTGATGAAGAGTGGTCAGAGCCTTGTGTTTTGGGCACACCCAGCAAGAATATACAAGGGCTCAGCACCCCACTTGGCTGATATCTTGTCTACTTCTCTGGCTACCTGTGACCTTTGTTGGTTCTCTCACTCCACTCCTCTGTCAGAACTTAAAGAGTTTTGTGTTGATTCCGCCTTTCTTCTTCTCTTTCCCTTTATGACCTCATGCTTTAATTGATATCTGTGTCAGGGAACACAAACTCAAATGCCTACTGGGTAAGGCAGGTGACGTAAATGAGTGACACGCAGGAACAAAGCCAACAGCTGCCAGAAATATAATCGTTTGCCGTTCATTTTTAGTAAACGGAGATAAAAACACCTAACGGAATACAAACATGATTGACACTGAAAATAACACTTTAAAGTAAAAACTTGCAAACTCTATACATTAAAAATAGAAGCATCCCATTATTGCAATTTTACATGGGAACTCAACAGAACTTGGTCTGAAACTAAAAATATGAAACTTTTTCTTCTACAAAAGATGTCGATGACAGGTCTTAATGTTTCAGTCTGCAATGTGTGATATCTAGTTCAGCCATGAAGCCTCTGGCTGTGTGTGATATTTCCTTCATTACTTTCCATAATGGAAAAACAACTGTTTCCAAACACAGGTACGACCAAGACTGCATAGATTTGTGCTTTCTGTATTTGATGAAGTTTACCTGGGAGAGAGAAGATTATGGTATCCTAGTGTTACCATTTTTAGATTAGTTAAGATTCTGTATCTCAGTAATCTCCATTGGCAGCTCTTCCTTCACAATTTAAATATTAAGAGAGAGAAACTGAGCAATTTTAATTAATTTTGCTTGCAGTGTTACAACGACCAGAGAAAGGTTTTTCAACACCAACCTTCAAAACCATAGTGTGGACAATGTCGTGTAGTTTCACATGGGAAACTCAATTTGGTGCATAAAAGTGGACTAGGTTATTTCTTCCCAAATGACATCTCCAAATACATAATTTTAGGATTATAAGACCAATGAAAATCATGCATTCTAATAACTAGTCAGTGGTCAGACAAGTTGTATGGGCAATGAAAGTGGCCAAATCTGTAAGGCAATGATGGATGCATGGAAAAGTCAATGTTTTCAGCAGCTAAAATCTGTTTCAGCATTTGTGATTCTGAAGGCACCAGCTTTTTCCACTACTGTGCAATAGTTCATGTTCATTCATCCAGGAATCTTCCCTTGACTCAGGCTATAGGAGCATATTGAGTAGATGATTTAATTGCTATGTTTGTAATATTGTCTAGTTTTTTTAACTAAAAAAGACAAAACTAGTTCATAAGATACTACATGAACTAAAATTGTACATTCTTGAAAAATGTTGCCACTACGTACTAGTTTCTTAACGAGTCTGACTTTAACAGCAACCACAGCAGCAACACCGCCTCTTACTAATTTTGACCAGTTGACAATAAACTATTTGATCTCTCTCAGTAGATGAAGTAAGTCACTTTCTGATGTTATGCCATCAGGAGCCCCATATCTGTAAGTTCTGGGTTAAATCAGAATTATCATCAATACCAGAAACAAATACAATTAACTGGGTACTACATAGAAAGATGATAGAGAGTAGGTAGATAGATAAATGATAGATAGATAGATAGATAGATAGATAGATAGATAGATAGATGTTAGAGAAGAAAGGAAGGAAGGAAGGAAGGAAGGAAGGAAGGAAGGAAGGAAGGAAGGGAAGGAAGGAAGGAAGGAAGGAAGGAGGAAAGGAAAGGAGAAAGGAAAGGAAAGAAAGAAATCTGTGTTTTTAGCAGATGCTACAAATGACTTTCCATGGAAATTATATAGTAACATTTTAGAAGTAGCTTCAACATGCTAAGCAACATTATTTCCAGCTAGAATTTTGTTTATAAAAGCTTGCTTCTGTTCGGAACACATGATTTCTGTGTTCACTCAATAGACTTTATTTAATAAATAACACCCCATTGACTTTATTTAATAAATCTGCCATCTGTAGAAAGCAATTGCCCAGACAATTTATTTTTCTTAATGCATAACTAATTCTGCAGGAGTGTGACTTATTTTACTCATATCCAAAACAAATGCTTTTAAAATTTCAGTCCTTTCTTATAGATCACCAATCGTTTCATCACAAATCTTTTCTTTCTACCTGTGGAGTTTTTGATGATGGATTATTTCATAATATTATTTAATGACTTTATTTCTTTTAACAATAGATGTACTTTGTATGTTAAACATGTCACTTTCACAAAAGAATGGGCCTTCTACCATTTCCTTAAAACTCACAGTCTTGGCATTTTATCTTTCCATTTTTAATAAAGAGATGGGGACAGAGACATACTTTTTCTACTATTAAAACAATTACTGGGGAACCTGGGCGGCTCAGTCGATTAAGCGTCCAGCTCTTGATTGTGGCTCAGGTCATGATCTCACAGTTTGTAAGATGGAGCCCCACTTCAGGCTCTGTGCTGACAGTGCAGAGCCTGCTTGGGATTCTGTCTCCAGCTCTCTCTCTCTCTGCCCCTCCCCCGATTGCTCTCTATCTCTCCCTCAAAATAAATAAAAATCAACTCAAAAAAAAAATACCGTGCAGAAAGCAAAAATGACATTTGCCATTAGACCTCAGGGTTTAGGATGCAAGAGGACGTGGTGGAGACAGGACAACGGCGGAGCACAGTCTACTTGAAAAGGTCTGGGAAATTGTCCCCATATGGAAATGAAGGCTTATTTTCCCAGAGCTTTTATAAAGAGGCTAGAAATTCAGATTTTGAAATGTGAACTTACACAATTACTTAATGGTTACCTTGATCTCCCTTAAAACACTGTCCATTCCACACATTTCCCAGGCTGCAAACGGGCTACTTTTGACTGCGAGTTCCAGTTTGCAATCTCTGAAAGGAATTGCAGGCTGTTCATCATTCATTCGTCACCATTGCTAGGAAGAGTCAGTAAAACAATGACGCCAAGTTTTCTGAATAGTATTGGCCTCAGTAAATATTAGTTATTATCGTCATTCGCACTCAGCAATCGTTTTAGAATCAAGCTTGTTAGTGGTTAAAACTATTTACCTGCAGCCTCTTCCCCCTGCTTTTATTAATCCTTCCCTTTTCATAAAATTCTAACTCCTCTGGAGTAAAGACTCATTGGTAAAGCAAAAATATGGAGAAAACTATATTGTGTATATTTTTGGTGTTGTTTCTATGGAAAATGATGGAGGAGGGGAGAATGAGGATGTGAACATTTTCGGTGAAAAATATTTCCAAGTCCTGGTTAACATCTTCCACAACTAACTAGTACCGGTTAACATCTTCCACAACTAACCAGGCCAGGTAATCGGAGAGAGCAAGCTGGTATTGTTAATTGAAAAATTAAAAGTCAACAAAGATCACATTCGAAACGTGGTTTCATGTGGTTCTCCTATGTAACTGCTAAAAAGCTGTTTAAGCACCTAAATTAAAAGCTGTTTAGTTGTTTAAGCTGTTTAGCTGAATACCATCTTGCTGCTTACAAGAACCACAGAGACAGCAAACTGTGGACTGTGTGATTAAATAAAAACTGTGTATTTTAGTCATAACTTGGAAATTTTAACATGACACAATCTGACAAGATCTATGAGTAAGACTGATAGAAATCTACACCCGATATCAGAACATTTCCTACCTAACTAAAGACAGATATCAAATCCATTTTGGATGGAGTTTCTAATGAAAACAAGGTATTTTGAAGTAGTAGAAGCTTCAAAGAAAAATAATTCTACATACCAGATCTTAAGAGCGAATGTTCATGTTAATATTATTTTGTCGGGGCGCCTGGGTGGCTCAGTCGGTTTAGCGGCTGACTTCGGCTCAGGTCATGATCTCACAGTTTGTGAGTTCGAGCCCCGCGTCGGGCTCTGTGCTGATGGCTCAGAGCCTGGAGCCTGCTTCGGATTCTGTGTCTCCCTCTCTCTCTGCCCTTCCCCTGCTCACACTCTGTCTCTATGTCTCTCAAAAATAAATAAAAACATTAAAAAATATATATATTATTTTGTCCTTTTCCTCTCATTTGGTTACAAATTTCTCAGGTCTGCTCATCTCTCACCCTGCATGTGGAGATTTCCGCCTGTCAAAATAATAAAGCCCATTTTTTGTCCATTTGAAACCTGCAGAAAGTGTTTTATTTTCCCATTTCCAAAGAATGATTCTTTCACTGTTTAGCTGATGCAATCAGGCAAAAACTTTGAGAGTATTCTTTTTACTTTATTTTGCATTTTTATAGCTTAAACAATTTTTCTCAGTTCTGGAGGCTGGAAAGGCCTGGGCGTTAAGGTCCAACGGGGTTCAGTTTCTGGTGAGGACTCTTCTTGGCTTGCAATCAGCCACTTTTGTTGTGCCCTCACAGGGTGGAAGGTGAGCTCTCTCTTTTTTTTCCTCTTCTTTTTTCTGTGTTTTTATATATACTTGTATTCTTTTTTCTTCACATAAATCGCAGAATTTTGTGTGCAATGGTTTGCGTCTTGTTTTCTACACTTCATATAACATGGAGTCCCTTTAATATTGGTGCATACCAAGCTACCTTATTTCTTTGTAAAGTGCTAAAATTGAGTAGCGTTGCACATGAATATAACATGATTTTATTTAAACGGTCTTCTGTTGATGGACAGTAGTTTCAAATCTTACCGTATTTTTTAAATGGAATTGTGAGTTATTTTAATTCCATTTTTACAAATTGTTAATAATTTTAAAAATATTTTTCATCCAGAAATATTTTTTCTAATCCAATTCCAACATGCATTATTTCTCGTTATAACAATACGATCAGCGTGTGTGTGTGATCAGAACATTTAATATGTACCTTCCTAGCAAATCTCAAGTTTATGCTACAACACTCTTAACTATATTCACATTATCATACATTAGATCTGAAGAACTTTTTCATCTTTCATAACTGAAATCAATATCTCATTTAATTCTTTCTCCTGCCAGCCCCTGGAAACCACCTTTCTACAATCTGTTTCTAGAATTTGTCTGGTTTAGGTACCTCACATAACAGATCATGCAGTATTTGTCTTTCTGTGTCTGACGTATTTTGCTTAGCACAATGTCATACAAGTATGTCCAGGTTGTTACAAATGGCAAGATTCCCTTCTTTTTTATGGCTGAATAATATTCCATTATATGTATGTACCACATTTTCTTAACCATTCATCCATTGATGGGAATTTAGGTTGTTTTTATATCTTGACTATTGTGAATAATGATGCAATGAACATGAGGGTGCAGGTATTCCTTGAGATTCTGGTTCTATATATATTAATATAATCTAAATATATATTTATATATATATCCAGAAGTGGGATCACTATCATAAATGCGCGATGAAAGAGAGAGACTTGAAAAAAGACTCTAACATAAAAGGTAGCAATAAAACAGACAAGTAGGACTCAAATAAATAGACAAAGATAGGGAACAAAAGTAATTACTCCATAAATAACTATCTAGAATGCTAACTATCAGAGAAATAAAGAAAACAATGGATCCATAAAATAAGAATAAGACTTATTCTTTTAAATGATGACGAAAGGGGAAGGAGTTTGGGAATTAAAATTGTGAGAGCTGAAATTTTAAAGTTTCATAGAAATGTTGGAAAATAAAGTCAGGAGAATCTTCCAGAAAGCATAGCAAAAATGCAAGCAAAGAAGAAATAATAAAAAATCTGAGGACTACTTCAAGAAATTCAATATTCAACTAATATAAGTGGGAGAGTGAAAACAGAAGATGAAGGTGACAGAATTCACAAAAACATAACAAAATTTCTCAGATCTGAGACAGTGTCTTGCTTACTAGAGCTCAGAAAATAGGCAAAACCAGTAAGAGAAAAGATCTACAGTAAGTCTTACCATCATGACATTTTATCATACCAGGGATAACAAGGATTATCACAGCTTCTAATAAGAAAAATAAGCCATTAACATGAGAAAAAGAATTAGAACATCGTATTGTTCTTTGACAGCATTACTGGAAGCTAGCAAGCTTCCGATGAAGACATCAGAGCAATGTCTTCAAATCTTTTAGTGAAAAGATTTTCAACCTGGAATTCTATATCCAGTCAACCTGTCAATCAAAAGTGGGGATTAAAATAAGACTTTACCAACGGGTGCCTGGGTAGCTCAGTGGGTTAGGCATCCTACTTTGGCTCAAGTCATGATCTCACAGTTCATGGGTTCAAGCCCCACATTGGGCTCTGTGCTGACAGCTCAGAACCTGGAGCCTGATTTGGATTCTGTGTCTCCCTCTCTCTCTGCCCCTCCCCACTCACACTCTGTCTCTTTCTCAAAAATGAAGAAACATTTTAAAAAATTAAAAACAAGACTTTACCAAAACGAGCAATGTCTAAAGCCATCTTCTATGCACCCTTTCTAAGAAAGCTACTTGACGATGTACCCACTCAAAACAAGAGAGTAAATCAAGAAATGATATTGGATGAAAATATATGATATCTGTCTTTCTCTGACTGACTTATTTCACTTAGTATAATACCCTCCAGTTCCATCTATGCTGTTGCAAATTGCAAGATATGTTTTTACCCATATGTGAATTTTGAGAACCTTAATAGAAGACCATGGGAAAGGGAAGGGGAAAAAGTAGTTTCAAACAGAGAAGGAGGCAAACCATAAGACTCTTAAATACAGAAAACAAACTGAGGGCTGGTGGGGATGGGAAGAGCAGGAGGGAGGGGAAAATGGGTGATGGGCATTGAGGAGGGCCCTTGTTGGGACAAGCACTGAGTATTGTATGTAAGCGATGAATCATGGGAATCTACTCCTGAAGTCAAGGGCACACTGTATACACTGTATGTTAGCTAACTTGGCAATAAATTGTATTTTTAAAAAAATAAAGAATAAAAAGTAAGAAGACATTGAGTAAGGAAGGTAGAAGACGCAAAATAGGAGAAGCTGGAAACTCCCAAGAAGACCACTGTGTGTGAAATCTGAAGGAAAACCAACCTGGATGAGAGTAAGAGGGTAGAAGACTTGGTACAATGTCTCCAGGTTAAAGAAAAAAAGTGAATAAAAGTACCGTGTGTTTAATGGTATGAAAAGCATTATTCTTAATGCTCTTGTAAATCAATTTTAAGGGAGGTTAATTGTGAAACAGAAAACTAATAGAAAAAATTAGGTATAGTAGTTGGTTTTTGTTGTATGAGAGTCAACCACAAAGTTTCGGGGGTGTTCACATATATAGTTCATGTGGGTCTTCCGGTTGTTGTGGGGTTCCCAGGCTGGGCTGGGCTGGATTGGAGTGTTCCTTGTGTTCTTCACACCCCTTGAGCCCGTGGGCTAGCCTCAGAACACATTCCTGTAAGGAAGATGATAGGCATAAGGAGGACAACCCCGCCACACAGGTACACTTCAAGTCTTGGCTTGCATTACCTATGCTAACATCTCATTGGCCAAAGCAAGTCACACAGCCAAATTCAAGGTTAATGGGCAGAGAAGTAGATTCTTGCTAAGGAGTTGGGAAAAGGATGAATATTGGCTGAACAATGATTTGATCTACTATATAAGGCAAGAATTAAATCTAGTAAGACTAAGTTTTATTGAAAAAAGGAAAATCATGGTATACAATGTGGTTCCTACTGATCAATAATTACTCAGTCACAACAAGGCAAACATAAAATATTGATTTGCCAAAAAATGTGATATAAAAATGTGGAGGAGAGGGGAGGGAAAGTGAGGTAAGAATAACAGCCTAAGCGTGCTAAAACCTCATCTACAGTAAGGAGACAATATCTAACATTTGTGATCAATAAATAACAGTATACTTGGGGCACTTAGGTGGCTTAGTCGGCTAAGTATCCAACTTTTGGTTTCAGCTCAGATCTTGACCTCGCGGTTGGTGGTTCAAGCCCAGCTGCCAGCAGAGCCTGCTTGGGATTCTCTCTCTCCCTCTCTCTCTGCCCCTCACTCACTCATGCACGTGCATGCTCTCTTTCTCTCTCTCAAAATAAATAAATAAACTTTTTTAAAAAAAATAGCAGTATACTTGAAGAAATTGAACAAGTTTGGGAAGTGTCACAGGTGGGCAGGTAGAAGGCAGATATTTTTCATTAACAGACTTTTAAACCATGTGTGCCTATTACTTTGATTTAAAAGAGTTAGATAATTTTAAATATATATCGATAAGTTTATGGAGAAGTAATAATAATAGCAAACAAAAATATTCATTGAACCTGTACATTTCTAGGGTTTATAAGCTCCATGTCTTAAACCCTCCCAAAAACCTGATGTGATGGATACTGTTGTCTCTTCATTTATTGGAGGAGGACACAGAGTCTTTTAAGAGGTTGCTCAGAAGAGGCAGAGCTGGGACTGGCGTCCCGTTTTCAACTACCATCCCTCTCCTGGCCTGGGCTCTGTCAGGACTTAGCAAGGAAACAGTTGTGCATGAAAGACAGAGAATTTGAATTTCAGGCATAGCAAGGCGGGAGTAGGTGAGGAGATGAGGTAGACGGGAAGAGAATGAAGAGCACGGCATTATGGTAAAGGGGCGAGCACCCCTCCACACACACACAACCCCTCTTAGCCAATAGATACTTAGATATGCTACTAAACTTAAAGGGCTGGTGTGAAGAGTATTCTTTGCCCTGTGAAAACCAAAGAAAGGACTGAGTTCACACCAAAGCTCATCTCTGGCGAGCTGGCCAGCCTTGTAGGAATGTCTGGAGGATGTCCACTTTGTGCCAGCGAATGGAAGCATTAAAGCTAATTGAAGGAGATTTCAAGGGGCATCTACCCTCGTCTCACAACTCCGCATCCTCAGCTGACAATGAAGCAAAATAAGTTACAGTTTTTGCCATCTTCCTGTTGCTTCCTAGTGCTGAAAATAAAAAGCACAGAATCCTATCATGAGAATGGAACCTTCATCTACCCTTTTCCTAGCTTTCTCTTCCAGCATATCTACCTTTCCACTTTGCTCCCTAGATTAATGTGTTCAAAGTTCCATCTGGCATTTCTAAACCTCCATGTCTCAAAACCTACCCTTTTCCCTTGTCTGGATTTCTGTATCATTTTAGCTTGTACCTCTGTTGTAACATCCATTCCTCTCTGTCCTTGTTTACAAAGTGGTCTGGTTTCTGGCAAATAAATACTTTATACTTTAGTTCACCAGACCATAAGGAAGGGAAGGATCCATGACCTTCCTGTTTATTGTTGTATGCCAGTACGTACCTCAACAAGCATGGAAGTGTTGCCCTTTAGTTTTCTTTAAATTAATAAACGAGTGAGTAGGATGAATAAATACATGGAGGAAGGAAGGGAGGGAGGGAGGGAGGAAGGAAGGAAGGAGAGAAGAAAGGAAGGGAGGGAGGAAGGAAGGAAGGAAGGGAGGGAGGAAGGAAGGAAGGAGAGAAGGAAGGAGGGAGGGAAGGAAGGAAGGGAAGGAAGAAAGGGAGGAAAAGAGGGGGGGAGAGAGGGAGGGAAAGAAAAAGAGAAAGAAGAGAGAGAAGCAGGAAGGAAGGACCTAGCTATGGAATTTGGTTTGCTTACGTGGGATTCAGTTCCCTTACAGATAAAAGAGTTGAACCAGATGATTTTTAAATTCACTTCCTTCTCTAAAATCGTTCTGTACTGCGATAAAAATACTAAAACACATTTTCCGATACGTATTTGCACTTACGTTTTAGAAAGCTATTTGTTTTGACCGTTGTCTTATTATTTACTCCTAGTGAAATTAAAATTGATTTGACAGAGCTATTTGAAGGCCAAGAATGTTTCTTAAGCTTTACTCTGCTTCCCTTTCAAGTGGGAAATATTAGCTGGCCACAGACATGGTACGATGAAGTTTGGACATCACAAAGGAATGAACTTGATGGCCCATGCTGGCCTTGTCTAGACAGTGCCGTCCCTCTTTGCACAGAGAGGGGTTTTTCAGAGGCTTTTCAACAGCTACAAATATGCAATTCACAGTATTCTCCAGTTGAAAGCTATAATTTTAAATCTCAGGCAGGAAACTGTAGTGATACATTTTTTAAAAAATGTTTTCTCCTTCTCTGTAAATGATGAGGTCAGATTAATGGGTGTTTTCATGATCGAAGTCGGAAAGATTGAACCATGAAACTTAAAAAAAAAAAAAAAAACTCTGCTCCTGCCTAATTGCGGTCATTGATTTTTGGAGTGGTTAGAGAAGAAAAAGTATTTGCAGAATTTCTGAGTCACCTCTCTGTTTTGAACACTTGATTCCATAATCCGAATTGAAGTGCGCAAGGCTTTACTTGCTGTATTTGTTACCAGCTTGAGCTAACTTGAATTAGCACTTCCGTTAGGAAGACCATTTCTCCAGAAGTCATTACCTTAAACAAATAAAGTTCAGGGAAGCAAACTGGACAAAGAAGCCAGAAATCAGCATAAATGTCGGTTTTACCAAGACACACACACACACACACACACATGCACTAACAGTATTCGTCATGCAGAAAGTCTTTGGAAACATGGATATCTTATTAATTCATCAGAATAATGGTCAAAGGAAACAAATACAAAAGAATAGTTTTTATGGTTTCACTTATGACAGATGTCCCCTCTCATGTTTTTTGTTTCTCTTTAATTATTTTATCTATCTAATTATTTATTCATTACGTGCAAACTACAGTATTCCGAATTTCGCTTTTCAAAGGTTTGACTTTAATAGTCACTTCACTGAAAAGCAAGTTACTTCTGAAGACTTGCCTGTCTGTTGGAATATTTTCACCTGAGTCTCTAAAGGGCGCTCGGTGTCCAAGCTGTAGGGCCTGTCATAGGGACCCGTGCCTTGAGCTAATGGCTTCATATATAGACCTAGAACAGGCCAAACTGACTAAACCCAGGGAAATGGAACATGCCACCTGTTTTCCGGTTCCATTCAACTGTGGACAGTCCGTCTAGATCTGTTCAAAAGATGGGAAAAATACCTTTCCCCCTTAGCAGCTGGGTTGGAGGACTAAATTCTCTAGAGAGTCATTCCACTTTCCTGCATTACATAACCCAGGGTGTGCGTTTGGAAGTTGCTGCTGAGTTTTTTGGGTTTTGCACCTTTTATCCATGTCGGTGGCCCGCAGCCTCACCTAATCACTGAACAGACACAAGGTTTTGCTGAGGTGTACCCAAGGAGAGGCAGAGTTTGGAGCTGCTTATGAGTTTGGCTGTCAAAAATACGAGATGTGCTAGGTAGATGTTTAGTTCAGATAAACTATTTGCATTTTAAAATTAGATTCACTATCATTTATTGCTAATAATTTTAAGTGTTTAAATTGCTTTTCATCTACTCTAAAATAATTGAAGTACTCAGACCCCAAACATGCGTGTCTACCCCCTTTTTGTGTGTGCAAAGGTCTATGGTTTTAAGAAAATGAGAAAGGCCATCACTGGAGGTTTACTTTATTTTATTACTTTAAAGGTGAACAATTGGAAGTAACCTTTAATGAAAGCTTAGTTGAAGAGTTAAAGCACAAATTTCTACAAAATTTAAAACCATATAATATTTATATTCAACCCATCAAGTCTGTAGCATTGGGTTCTTATGCCATAGTCAAAGATGTGTTGTTTACGCATAGGTAGGCTTTGGAAGACCTAGCAGAGAACGGGGGTGGGGGGACGGAGAAGGGGGGAAAAAAAGCCACAGAGAGGAAGGAAGACATGACATGAAAGACTCTCAAAGAATAAGAAAGAACTGAGGGGAGAGATGGGTGTGGGAGGGGGGAGAGTGGGTGATGGGCACAGAGGAGGGCACTCGTTGGATTGAGCACTGGGTGTTGTATAGAAACCAATTTGACAATAAATTATTTAAAAAAAAAAAAAAAGATGTGTCGTTTCGTCACATCCGGAGGGAGACTTTTATCAATTTAACTGATAAGCTTTTCACCACTGATAAAAAGTACCTTCCTGGCTGATTTTTTAGATGTTGAAAGTAAAGCTAATCCGTATATTCATTTATCTACTGTATTGAGAAACTGAAATTATGCATTGGATTCGACTGGTTGAAATTCTATACCTAAAAATTGGTATTTGCCCTTCCTGATTCAAGATCTTTTTTCTAAGAAAACAGGTTCTCTTGTGTCTAGGTCTATAAGTTCTCTCAAACAGCACTCTTCATATTTAGGAACTTAAATGAAAATGATTAAGCAGTGGTCGATGTTCTTCACGTACCTACGTGTCTGCTTTAAATTATATATTTTTTATTTCCATGGATGCCGTTGGCTCCCAGTCTCATGTCTGTTGCAATCATCCACTGGTTTCATGACGTGTAACACCAGGCAGCACTCTCTCCATGGTGTGCATTTTGATGAATGAAGTCATAACTACTTCCGGGAATAAGAAGGAAGGCTTTTCTTAATCCAATGTTTTATAGCCCTGAAAAACAACATAGCACTCTGTACTTATACATACTCCAAGAATAAGTCATAAATATTTAGAAAAAAGAATGTAATGTTTTTCATCAATAACTAATGTTTACATAATTAAATGGGAACAAAGATTTATACCAAGTAAAGAAGATTTGGGCAGAAGAGGGAGTAGCTACGTGCAAAGACACACATTTTCATTGCTTTACATTCTCAGAAATAGCTGCAGTTTATAAATATTCTCTCTCAAATGATTTAGATTGGGCCTGATGAAACTGCCATTTTTGTGTTATCTAAGAGCAGCAATTTCAAATAGTTCACCCTTATAGACAATAATCCAGAAATCAATAAAATGTCATCTGATTTGCTCTGGCGCTCTTTACTTTATATTTCATTTAGTCTTCGTAGAAATTCTCCAGAGCATTTTATTATCCCTCCTTAGACCAGAATCGAGCAAGGACAGAGCAGTGCTTGGAAGCCTCAGCTTGTCTGTAGGCAAAGCGCAACCTCCCGCCTCTTCTGCACTATTGTGTCTCAAAGAGAAGACGCTCTTCCAGCCGTGTAAAGGGCCAGCTAAAGAGATGACATGGTTAGGTCATTTACCTGGAGTTTTTTTCATTGTTCTTTGGTGAAACTTACAGAATTTTTTTTAATTTAAATTCAAGTTAGGTAACATATAGTGTAGTATTGGTTTCAGGAGTAGAATTTAGTGATTCGTCAGTCACATGTAATGCCCAGGGTTCATCCTAACAAGTGTCTTCCTTAATGCCCCTCACCCATTTGGCCCATCCTCCCCCTCACCTTCCCTCCAGCAACCCTCGGTTTGTTCTCTGTCTTTATTTTTTTAAGTTTTTTTTTTAATGTTTATTTATTTTTGAGACAGAGAGAGACAGAGCATGAGTGGGGGAGGGGCAGAGACAGAGGGAGACACAGAATCCGAGGCAGGCTCCAGTCTCTGAGCTGTCAGCACAGAGCC
Source organism: Paguma larvata (assembly GCA_030068075.1). Lineage (NCBI taxonomy): Eukaryota > Metazoa > Chordata > Mammalia > Carnivora > Viverridae > Paguma > Paguma larvata. The sequence goes on from CM057825.1 coordinate 10,727,724, forward strand.
CGAAGCAGGGCTCGAACTCATAGACTGTGAGATCGTGACCTGAGCTGAAGTCGGACGCTTAACCGACTGAGCCACCCAGGCGCCCCTGTTCTCTGTCTTTAAGAGCCTCTTATAGTTTGCCTTCCTCTCTCTGAACAATGATGTGTCCTCTCCATGGAAAATAGGATTATTTTTAAAGATTTGAAAGCTAGATTTTTTTTTTCTTATCACATGGCCTATTTGCTTCTCCAGTTCTTTGCCGTTAGTTCTTTTATTGTGATTGTTCATACTTTGGGGATCTGGGTTAATCCCGGCTTCCATGCTTCAGGAATAGCCCTGTTTTCTCTGACATGCTTTCATTGCAGCATACTTACCCAGTTTAAAGAGAGTTAAATTTTTTGAACAGACAGCATCCAAGAGAGTGATAAAAACTTATTTTTTTAAAAAAGCAGTGTAAGTACAATGAATTTTGAAGGATAAGATGTATAGAATCATCATATTTAAGTTGATAATAGGTAAGAATTTCACGTTCTAGACATGAGTGATTTAAGGTCAGCAAACAGATAATGTCAACTAGCACCTCCTGAGGTCCAGCTCACTGATCAGAAGGTGCGAATCCTCTGACTACTTCCGCCCACTCAGTACATGCTCCCCATACCTTAGCAGAAGATCTTCCCTATGAAACTTGTTGGCGATTCCCATGACTCTCTGAAATCTGGCTTACTTACAGTAGGCAAAGTGAAGAGTTGACAGGTCATCTTGATTCCAAAAGAAACCAAAGGTTTGCTGATGAATGGAAGATCCCTCACCATCATCCATCATGTCAGTAATAATTTCTCTGCTTCATATTGGATCAACGTTTGGCTTTTCTGTGCCTGCACTATACCAGAGCGTGACTCTTGAGAGCTCAGAAATTTATCTCAGCTCCATATGCACTGGAAATCTAAATACCCTCTGTGAAAGAGAAAGTAAGCAAGGTGAAAATAAGTCTATCCCGTGCATTCTCTTTCCCTTCGATTTCACATACAAACAAGGTAGAGCTCCCACCTGCATTCTGTTCCAGGGGGAGTTTGACTCATCTCTGCCCCCATCAACCTTGGGCACCACCGTTTTTCCTTAATACTAGCCCTCCCAGTGGGAGGAGATGACAGAAGAAAGCTTTCATCACTAAGGAGACAAGAGATGACAAAATTATAGTCAAAAAGCTTTTATGTAGGTATGCCCCGGGGAGGTGGGTAGGGGGATGGGTGAAATAGGTGAAGGGGATTAAAAGGTACAAACTTCCAGTTAAAAAATAAATAAGCCACGGAGGTGAAAAGTTCAACAGAGGGAATACAGTCAGTAACATTGTAATAAGCTGGATGGCGATAGATGGGGATTACACTTACTGCAGAGAACATAGCCTATTGTATAGAATTGTCCAATGGATAATTTGTAAAAAAAAAAAAAAAAATGATGTTATATCAGTCGCCAAAAAACACATATTGAATGACTCTGGTTATATGAAATGTCCAATATAGGCCAATGTGTGGAGATAGAAAGTAGATTAGTCGTTGCCTAGGGCTGGGAGTAGGGGGGATTTGGGGAGAGAAATGAAGGCTAACTGCTAATAAATACATTTTTGTGTGTGGATGAAGAAATATTCTAAAGTCGATTGTGGTGATGGTTGCACAATTCTAGGAATGTATTAAAAACCATTGAAGTATACTTCAAAGGGCTAAGTCACATGTGAATTATATCTCAGTAAAGCACATCTTTAAAATGGAAATTTAGGGGCCCCTGGGTGGCTCAGTCGGTTAAGCACCCGACTTCGGCTCAGATCATGATCTCATGATTCATGGGTTCAAGCCCCACATCAGGCTCTGTGCTGACAGCTCAGAGCCTGGAGCCTGCTTCGATTCTGTGTCTCGCTCTCTCTCCGCTTCTTGCCCACTCGTGCTGCCTCTGTCTCTGTCTCAAAAATAAATAAAAACATTAAAAAAAAGTAAAATGAAAATTTAAATACAGTGTGTTCTTCAACTGGTAAACATACATCAGATATTGTATCTAAGTATTTCCTTTTGCTTCAAAAGAAATGTTTTTTGAAACAACAAAAATAGTGGAAAAATAAATAATTATTTTGAGTAGCATGATTATTTTTTAGGTTAGCAATAAAATTGGCTTGATGTATGTATGGCTAGTTAGACGACCTGGCACGGTTTAGAAATTCCAACACCTTTCACAGATTCTCTCGTCACGAGCTGCTCGAATAGCTTTCCTCAAAACAGCAATTCTAAGATATTTTTAAAAATATTGACAGCTTAAAAAGCAGAGAGATTTGACAGTCTTCAGTGTAAGGAAAATCTGGTATTTCATTTTGTGTGATTGCTGCAATCATTTTAAAGCAATAATAACTGGATACAAACACAGTTATCATTCCAAATGTCAGGTGCATTCCAGAACGTCTGACAGCGTCATGGCACAACAACACTGATGCATAAATTGCCATTTTACTTATCATCAGTCTAAAATACTGATGATGGGAAAATGCCAAAGATAATTTTGGTCCAGGATCCCGAATCTAGTAGGCATCTTTCGGTTGGGGTAAGAAGTGAGGCCATTGTTTCTTTGGAAGATGCGTAGATGGGCATTTTAATACCATTGAATGAAGAGATCCTGTGCTCTCTGCATGGCCAGAGGGCTGCGTTGTTAGAAGCAGCTGAAGGAAGGAACTGGATTTCTTCTAAGATAAAACTTAAGTGTGTATTTGGCCATAGTAAACATTCAAATGCCTAGATTTTAAAGGCAATTTGACATCGTGCTTTTCATTAACCTTTTTTTTTTTAAGTTTTTCAATGCTCATTTATTTTTGAGAGATAGAGCATGAGCAGGGGAAAGAGAGAAAGAGAGACGGAGACACAGAATCTGAAGGAGCTGTCAGCACAGAGCCTGACGTGGGGCTCGAACTCATGAATCGTGAGGTCATGACCTGGGCTGAAGTCAGACACTTAACCGACTGAGCCACCCAGGTGCCCCTTGTAACCTTTTCTAAGCAGGATCTCCACAGAGAATGCTCGCCTTCGCAGGATTTAGCTGACATCAGGAGAGATGACAACACCCGGCAGAAGTCAAAGGCCCCGAGCTCTGGATTAAAATCCCTGCGGGCATGCAGCCTCTAGCACAGGGATTTGGCCCTCCCGGGTGGGTCATGCAATGGCATTCCTCGACTATTGCATTAACGACCTGAAGAGTCCATGCAAAACTAAAACTGTCCACATACAGGGCCGCCTGGGTGGCTTGGCCAGTTAAGCGACTGACTCCTGATTTTGGCTCAGGTCATGATCTCACGGTTATGGGATCAAGCCCCACAGCAGGGCTCTGTGCTGGGCGTGAAGCCTGCTTGAGATTCTCTCCCCCTGTGCCCCTCCCCCACCACTCGTTCTCTCTTGCTCTCTCACTCTCTCTCTCTCTCTCAAATTAAAAAAATAAAAAAGTGTCCACAGGCAATGGGAGTTTGCCTCCGACCGTCATCACCACTTCTTTTTCTATGGTTTCTATTCAAAATGTCAAACCTGTTACAAGATACACGGCATTTCTTTTGTCTGACACTTTTTTGGTCTGACTTAAAATTGCTTGTCTGACTTCTACGATAAATAAATAATAAATATTTAAAACTATTCAATAAGTGCAATTAGCTCACGGAAGATGCTGTTGGTCACAATCCACCTCAAATTATTTCTTTTTTCCTGTTTTCCTACATTTTAACGTTAACCTTTTCCTCACAGAGACTTGAACCAAAATAGATCTCTTCTTTTAAATTTTCTTTAATGTTTGTTTTTTCTTGAGAGAGAGAGAGAGAGAGCAAGTGGTAGAGAGGCAGAGAGAGAGGGAGACAGAGAATCGGAAGTAGGTTCCAGGCTCGGAGCTGTCAGCACAGAGCCCGATACGGGGCTTGAACCCACGAACCATGAGATCATGACCTGAGCTGAAGTCAGAAACTTAACCGACTGAGCCACCCAGGTGCTCCCAAAATAGATCTTATATCACTATTTGCTAAAATTTCAGGGTGAAATATTATTTTTAAACATGCCTACAATCTCCTCCACTTATGAAAAGGGACCTACGGTGAAATAAATACTTGGTATTGCTTGTCTAAATGATCCATCGCAGTAAACAGAGGAAAAAACGTATCACCTATGGACAGTAGAATGTTTAGGATCTACAAATAACTTTTGAAGACTGTTTTATGAGATTACATAAAAACCGCAATCCTCAAGTGGCATCATTTTCTCAGTGATACTTATTCTTCCAACATTTTATTTTAAAACTGTAATAATGACAGAAGAGAGGCATTTGCATTTGAAGGGCATGTGCACCCACAAAATTCTCTTTGTTAAGTCGGCAAGAAAAGAGGGGTGTGTTCTCTCGGTTGACTATGTGTTTTCATCTACCTCCACAGAGCGCGTCTGCGGATGGTCTAAACAGGACACATGCAGACACAACACGAAACATATGAAGAGAAAGGAGCTTCTGTTGCAAGGAAAATGTTAATACCTTTTACCCATATTTATTACCGATTATGGTTCTCAGTTTTTGCCTTTTTCTATTTTTCAGCAAATCCTTAATCGCAGGGCAAAGAGGCCAATCTAGGTACTTTAAACAGTATCAATTGCTGGATTAACATTAGTTTAGTTATTCTATAGCTTCTCTATCTATCCCCTTGTATCCCTGTTGGAAGAAAACTTTGCTTACAGACAACATTGAAATTCACTACATAAATGAGGAAAATAATTATTGCAGGTAAGATGCTGGTCACACCTGAGGCAGCGCTTCCGCTGTATCTGTGCCCATGCATTGACCAACAAGCATTTATCGAACACCTACCAAATGCCTGGCTTTGCTAAACACTAAGAATTCAGTGATGAACAAGGCCTGCCTTTGTGAATAAACCATCTAGCAAAGGCTGATGGGAAATAAACTATGTTCAAGAGATTATTAAGTAAACCTACACACTTAAAATATGTTTCTCTGGATCATTTGTTACTTTTTGGATTTGCACATTGGGGCATTTTACAGATAACCCAAAAACATTGCCCCAGACTGAGATGAAGAGTCAACACAGAAAGGTGACATCTTATTCCCAGTTGACTGGTATCTCAGACATACAGCCTCAGCCTCCATGCCTGGAGCATTCTCTCCGCCGAGGGACCCCTTTCAACGCCCAGCCCATAGAACTATAACGCAGAATCTCCCAGGCTTTCATATTTGAGTCACACAGAACACTCACCCAATGCCCCCAGAAACTTATTTTCAACTTCCATTTCCCGATGTTTCCTTATACCCTCCTGCAGTTAACACAGGGAGCAGCCTCACCTGTTGGGAGGGAAGTTCTCACCCTCGGGCGTTTCTCAACTCTTACTACACAGAGAGTATAGCGTGTAATCGTGATTTCCTCTCTACTTCAACTCTTTAAAAGGTCCGCTGAATTATGCCCATATTCTTCATGGCGTAGAAGGAAAGGCATATGGCTCGCCAACTTTGGCCTCCCTTCTGGAATTTCTCTAGGATGTGCCTCTCACCTTGGACTCCACAGCGTCTTTCTTCTCCCTCTCTTCACCTTGTGTTTAATTCAGAGCCTCTCGTGCTCATTCAGCTGGTGCTGATGGGGGTAGCGGGGCGGGGGCGGGGGGATGTAGATCATCCATTCATTGTTTGCGCCCTTGTAAGCGTGTCCTGCCTGCTCACCTCAAATCCCGTCTTCTCTGCAACGCCACATGTGATTGACCCCATTCTTCCACTTTTCTTCTCCACCGCTTCTATAATGGCAGGCCTGTCACTTCTGTAATAATAATGTTCTTCACAGATTTAAAGAATGTGTTCTGCCTCCAGACCGTAACTCCCTGAGAACAAGAACAATAGCGCAAATTGTTTGTCTTCTCAGAACGCAGCGTCAAAACCATGCCCCTCGGAAACGTGGAGCACTTTGCCCTCTCCTCACCTTGCACAAACCTCCTACCCCATACCCACCATCCCCCAGTTCTTCTGGACACAAGCTTGTCACATTCTCCACTTGGAGTTCAGTGTTAGTGAATGCCTAAATCTCAGTAAAGAGCCCAAGGTCATAGAGGGTGAACATATAAAGAGAGGAATACCATTACTGGACCCTTTCAGCATGAAGTGGATTTACTGTAGAGCCTAAAATTCAAAGCCTAACATTGAGTGCTCCTCATGTGCACATGCTCACTCCCACAAGCTCAAGTGGTTATATGCTTATAAAATTTTCAAAGGGAAGATCTTTTAACTACAATGATCTCCTTCCAGTCAGACTCCTACTACCTTTTATTATGTTGAGGGTCATTGGAGTGACTGCAGACATGTGTGGGGTCTGGCTTGAAGGAAACTGAGTGGGGTTGTGTATGCATGAGATATTTTTATATGATTTGAGGTCACTTTTGTATAGAGTTAAGCAATTGCTAGCCACGCCCATGTAATAATGGCTCCCAGGAAGACCTTGATCATTGACAGTGGCAACTCAGCCAGACATGGTGATATGTAGGCATCAGGTCAGAGATGGTTTCACAGTGTAAATATGTCCTACTGGAAATTTATAGATAGTAGAGAGAAAACAACGCTTACATGCCAGAAGCTAGTCTATGAAGAATTCTTCACGTCCTCAGACATATGGACTTATAAACAAAAGATTAGTTTCTCACTGATGCCTGGTCAACACCAAGTTCTCTTGTAGGAAATTTATTTGATAACATTGAAAATTATGATTACACCGTGCCTTTTTTTTTCTTTTTAAATGAGAATCAAACAAGAAGAGAACATAGCCAAATTCTCATGTTTGCAGAGCACAGAGTCATAACAGTTACAACAAGTAATGAGCATGCCTACAACAACTCCTATATGAAAGAATTTTAGAGAGGTTTCCCGCTGAATTTGACAATAATTTGGAAAGATTTTATCAATAAAACTTAGTGAAGCTGAAAAAAATCTACCAACAATATTAGATTAAGGCTGAATTATGCTTTTTTTCTATCCAAAAAAAATGTTGTAAAACTACCATCATATGGAGCCAAAAATATAGGGAAAAAGTATTCTGGAGGTGTACTAGGCAGTAGATTAGTTAAAATATCATTTTTATGGAAGTTGTCATGTTTGTGATATTTATTACCCTTTCTTAAATTTGATATTTGTTAATGATTTTTTCTTCTAAATAAATGAGTATCCACTTTCACTTATAATTTAGAATTTTTGATTTTGCTACTCCTTTTCTTAAAAATGTCTTCAGACATTGTATGTACTTCAGACCCTTAAAAATCTAGATCATCCTCTACCACCAAGATCTGGAAAGATACATAGGCCAAGTGTAAGCAAGTGATTGGTTTATGTCTGGGTTTGTTCTAGTCTTGGCCCAGCTAGTAAGTGTGGAGGGTTCCTTCCAAATAGAGGCCGGGTTTTGCATCACAATCCAGAATGAATAAAAAGAAAGCCCATATTCAGAGAACAAAAGATAGTATCAGAGGGCAGAGAAGTAGTTATTATAGATGACTTGCTTTGGTTTCGGCTTTGCCCTCTGCCGCTGTGATAGAAGAGGCTTGCGATGCCCCAAGTCAAGGTAACCCACCTTCTTCAAGGTGAATGGAAGACTGTCTAATCAATTCAGTCCCAGCTGCATGTTCTTCAAAGCCCCTGAGGACTCAGACATTGACCCAGTTTTCCAAGGGCAAAGTTCCGGTTATTGTATGAATATTTGCAAACTGCTCTCAACCATGAGATCCCTCCAAGAACCATCTACTATTGATGTCTCCACTCGTGCTGCCCCTAAAGGGGCTCACCCCCAGATCCTCCCCATCTAGCCATCTTATCAACCCGAAGGAGAAGAACCTCTAGGTGAGAATGCGGATGGCAGTCCATGCCCTTTCTTCCCCCAAATGCCCATCAAGTTGTTCTTCACAAGCAGATACTGTATCCTAGGGATATGCTGCAAGGATATTGTGAGTCTAGAATTCTAGAAAACCTGTCATGGCGGGGAGTAAAACAGTAGTGATCTTCACGCTTCAGCTATGTATAACTATTATAGTTCCGTTTTTAATTTTTAATTTATATTATATAAATTAAAAGAGAGAGAGAGTTTGCAAACTGGAGAGAGGGATAGAGGGGGAGAGAGAGAGAGAGAGAGAGAGAGAGAGAGAGAGAGAATCATAAGCAGGCTCCATGCTCCATGCTCAGTGCAGAGCTCAATGCAAGCTCCATCCCACAACCCTGGAATCATGACCTGAGCTAAAATCAAAAGAGTTGGATACTTAACTGACTGAGCCACTCAGGCACCCTTAATTATGTAGATCTTAAAGACTTATCCAAAATCTTTTGATTATGTATTTTTTAAATTAAATCTCAAGAAGAAAAAGGTTGGACTTTGGGAAATCATGACCCCAAACAACTAACTGAATTCAGAAGGCTACGTTTGCTTCTGGGCATCAATATAAGCCCAAACATCTGACTAAATATCCAAATAATTAATTTTATCAGTTTTATATGGACAAATTAACTTAAGAATAAAAAACTTTAATCACTATGTACACCTGAAACTGATACAACATCGTATCCCAACTATACTCAAATTCATTAAGTAATTAATTTCAGAGGGGAAAAAAGAGTATATGTCACCTCTTTGTTCTCTAAGTTTTCTTCTCTCAACTCCATGTGAATGCCCATAGTAGATTTTTTTTCCCTCTGTGCTGTATTTGAGATTTAAACTACAATAATTCTCTTACTGTTGTTCTGAATTATTTTTTAACATTGTCACGATTGTTTTCATGCTCTAGCCTATTCAGACACTTATTTAAGATGGCTAAAAAGAGGCAAACTATACAACAGGATTAAATAAATTAGCTAAAACCCTGAAACGAAGAGAAATCCACTTATCATGCACTGTATTAAAAATGAGAAGAGAAAGGGGAGATGAGAAAAAAGCGGGAGAAATCGTGAGAAATGTCCATTGAAATTATAAACAGAGGTTTGTAGGGTTACAATTCTTTTTTCCTATTTCATGAGTTTTGATAACCCTTTATAAGTCTGCAGATTTTGTTGTGACTTACAGTGACTTGAATACAAAGAGACTGTCTGGTTTGTTGCGCCATGATTGGAAGGGGGCGCTCTGTGGGCTCCGGAGAATTGTGAGGAGGGCCTTAGAGGTTTGCATAGAAGCCCAAAGGTACAGCGACTGTTTCTGTGTCAGACCAACTATACAAAATGTGCAGGACTCTCAAACCATTTGCCCCAAACCGATTCCTGCTTTCTTTGAAAAGAACTGCCAGGTTTTTCACTTTCCTTGGCTGTTTTTGCCCCCTTTCTCAGGTTTGCTTCGTGAACCTGGATGTGAACGAGGATGCCTGCAGCACGGAGGACCTGCAGCAGGTAATACTGGGAACACCAACTCCCCGGGAGCCCACGCCAAGGGCGACTCGCACCGACCAGAGAGCCGACATGACCTCATCCATATATGATGCTCATTTAGCTGGAGACTCTTTTGTTGGATGGTGTCATCACGGCCCATTCCCTGACCCTCGCCCTGCCACCTCCCACACAGTTTCCTTCCTTATGCTTGTAATACTTACTTTCCCAAGGTAACAGGACTGCTCTCCAAACAGGCACTTTCTCCTGCCCACAAGGCCTGACAGTGGCCTCTTCAGCCCCGTCTCCTCCTCTTTCAAACTCCCTGCCTGAGATGATGTCTCCAGGGCCTTTCCAAACCTGCTTGATACCAGCCAGCTCTTCTCTGGGGCTCTCAGGCCTACTCCTTCCTGCTGCTTTGAGCAAATGCGTTGTCTCTAACCTTGGTTTCCCAGCCCTACCCTCCTCTGGGGCTCGCGCTCTGTACCCTCCAGCTGCTACATAGTCCAGGCTCAGCTGAGGCTGTGATGATCCTGATGTAGATCCTTGACAACATGCAAGAACCTGAAGGCCCCTCAGTCATTTGGAACCAGAGCTGATAAGGGGTCTGATAAGAAAAATTAATTGGCGTGAATTGATTATCCTTTCACGCCCAAAGCTGAAGATGGTTTGACCCTACTATTTGGTATAAGATGGTACGGTAGCAGACTACACAGAACAGCAGGCCTGTGATTCCTCAGTTGTCCCTGTAATGTTTTGTTCCTTGACAGTGCTGCACCTGAAGCTTCTCAAACCCAGTTGCCCATACAGACTATCCATTACAGACTTTCACAGACCTTTGGATGTCATTCATCCGTGACTGGAGGGATTAAAAACATTGTACATATTATTTCATTTAAGGGACTTATGGTGCAGAGTCTGTCAAAGAGAGTGCACGAGGGACCAAAGCAAATTGGCATCCTAAAGATTATGTGTTTGAAGATTTATGTGAGTGATATGAGACAGTCTTCTTCTACAGCTAAAAGTAGAAACTTGGCATTGATTTAGCTACATAAACTTGTGTCAACTAATCTTCTCTGAGCCTCAGGCTACTTATGTGTAAAAAGAAAAGTAGTAGGTGCGCCTGGGTGGCTCAGTCGGTTAAGCACCGACTTAGGTTCAGGTCATGATCTCATGGTTTGTGGGTTCGAGCCCCGTGTTGGGCTCTGTGCTGAGCGCTCAGAGCCTGGAGCCTGCTTCGGATTCTGTGTCTCCCTCTTTCTCTGCCCCTCCCCTGCTCACACTCTGTCTCTCTGTCAAAAGTAAATAAACACAAAAAAGTAGTAATGGTGCCTATTCCGTGTGCAGGTGTGTGGGGATGAAACGTACTAAGATGTGACATGTATACAGTCTTTAGCACAGTGCCTAGTCCATAAAGCAAAATCAATACTAGAAATTATTTTATTATTGTTATTATAATTATTGACCTTTTTAGAACAGATGATTATTAGTCAACAAGTCTCTCATTCCAATATTTACACAGAAAACAAGTCCCTACTATGCATACCTGTGGTGTGACGGTAATTATTAAGTGCCTACTTTGGAAAATTTAGAAGCAAAGAGTTTTTAAAGCTTTAAGTAATTTCCTATTCCAATCTAAACCTCGCTGTTTCAGTTTTACACAACTTCATCTGCTAATAATTTTAGTAGACTAAGTAATCTATCCTTTGCCTAGTTATTTAGGTATCTTAGTTTTGCAAGTAAGTAGTTAGGGAGCAGTGTTTTGGAGGTGAACAGAAATAATCTAAACTAATAAAGATTCTTCCTCTGCAGAAATTGGTCAATGTTTCACCAGAGCTCCCAAAACTTATCAGCTCCATGAACGTCCAGCAGCCGAAAGAAAATGAGATCGTTCTCCTAAGTGGCTTATCATCTGGAAATCTCCAGGGAGATTTTGAAGTTTCACAGGTAAGAGATATAAACTCTTGATAAAACATTCATTACAGATAAGTTATCTACGGTGAGCTCTTGGCACAAGTCAGTATGAACCTCAAATAGATGCGACGTTTAAGCTCCCGTAGCATAGGCTCAAAAATTTCTTTGTCATCCAAAGCAGTCTTCATTTGTATTTCTTCTAGATATGCAGAGTGTGACAGAGCTTCCCTTACCTCAACTCCTAACATTTATTATCTTCTCAAGTTCATGGTGTAACTTGCACTTAAACTAGAGCGCACACACTGGGGACTGTCTGCTTAGCTTGGTTTTCTACAAATATATTAGATAATCAAAAATAGACTCATCTTGGGGCACCTGGGTGTCTCAGTCCGTTAAGCGTCCGGCTCTTGATTTTGGCTCAGGTCGTGATCTCATGGTTGTGAGATCAAGCCCTGAGTCAGGCTGCACGCTGACAGCATGGAGCCCGCTTGAGATTCTGTCTCTTCTTCTCTCTGTCTCTGCCCCTCCTCTGCTCATGCTCTCTCTGTCTCTCAGAAGAAAAATTTTTAAAAAATAAACTCCTCTTCTGTTTACCATACAACACCAAAATTCTAATTCATACTGTATGCTCCCAGAATGCCAGCATTTCTCCTTTCTGGATGTTATTTATTTCTTAGGATAGACCAAGAGAGCCATGGCAATAAACACAGGATTGCAACCCCCATGGATGGAAATGAGTTTCCTCGACTTAAAGAGTAAAATTCCGGGGCGCCTGGGTGGCTCAGTCGGTTGAGCGTCCAACTTCAGCTCAGGTCATGATCTCACGGTCTATGAGTTCGAGCCCCGCATCAGGCTCTGTGCTGACGGCTCAGAGCCTGGAGCCTGCTTCGGATTCTGTGTCTCCCTCTCTCTCTGCCCCTCCCCCACTCATACTCTGTCTCTGTCTCAAAAATAAATAAACATTAAAAAAAAAAAAGAGTAAAATTCCGAGAGGAAATGAGCGTTACTAAAAATAAAGGAGGAATTAAGATGCTATTTTTCTCATTTGGTGTACTGATGTTCATTGTTATTAGATAAATGATTATAACATTCTTTACTTGAAGACAAATTTTTTAAATTATAAATTGTTTAATCAATTTACAAAAATATGTATTTACATATATATATATAGTATGATCTCTAATGGCATATCAAATCGAAGATTGTTGATTTTCCCAGATAAGAGATGCTGATAGTGACACAGAACACAGCTACAGATTAAAATGATGAACATTTGCTTTTCTCCAAATTGTTCTTTCCTGGGTTTTACTTTTGCTGCAAAATTTTAAAATATCCTTTTATTCTTCAGTCCTTCAAAATATCAAAAAACTCAGAAACCTACCCACTATTTCTAGCATCTACCCCAAATGCTTCGTAAAAATCTGCACACAACCTATTACAATTTGGTAACTAAGACTAGAACCAAACTTCTCCTGGTCAATCTCATAACATATTTTCTTAGTGAGAAAATTAACCATCTGAAAAGAGAAAACAGAAATGGTTCAAGTGCCTTCTCTTTATATTGGGCAAAAGTATGACAAAAATTAATTTCCAAAACTGAGGTTTAAGCGTATTTCTGTATCAAGCCTGTTAGGATTTCTAATTAAACATGACAGAAAATTGGCTCATGCATAAAAAGAATGTAACTATAAAAACTAGTGGGTAGATTATTATAGGGACTTGAACAGTGTCATTAAGACATAGATTTCCTTTTGTAAACTCTTTCTGGCTTTCTAACTCTCTTTAACCTCTATCAATCTTTTCCCATAAGAAGACCATTCCTTTTGGGTTCAAGTTGAGCAAGAGTGAATGTCTCCTCCAGCTGGCTCACAGAAAAAGTCTAATTGTGGTCTATTGGCTCTCAAGTGTCATGTGCCTATTTCTGAACCAATCACTATGGCCTGAGGATTGCAGTGTGCAGATTGGCCAGGCTGGGTCACGCGATCACTTCAGAAGGTTGAGGTGAATTAACTCCCTGTAAATCACTGGCACTGTGGGTGGACCAGAAAATGGGACCTCAGAGTGTATGAGAACCAGAAGAAGATTGAGTGATGTTGGGTCACAAAAGCAACACAGATACTACTTGGGGTTAGGAAAAGTCAAATTGCCCAGGACTTACTAAATATCATCCATCAAAAGCGTGCTTAAAATTCTGCATATTTTTTCCCAAGAGCCATCAAGAATTGCCTGTGAGCTCTGACACTCTTAAATCTTTCCTATTTCCCTCTTCCAAAAGTCCTCATCACTTCCTATATATCACTTCACTCTTCTGCCATGTCCCAAAGGCCTACATTGTTTTTCAGGTACCACAATCCATGGGTTTGGGTTGCAGCAAACTGCCATGTTGGGGCAGCATATCAATAGCGAATTCCATCTTAGTCAACCACGGCCAGTACCTAATTCTTTAGGGATAGTCTCAATTTGGCCACCTTGACTTAAGAAAGTTAGTTACCTGTTCATTCATTAGTAAACATAGAGATATTGGCAGAGGCAACACAAGCTGGGTTAATGGAAGAAGTCTAAGGGCAGTCCCAAGGGCATAGCTCTAGTTCCCATTGACTCTGTGAAGAAGGGAATCAACAGCTACTTGGCACTTTGACCCAGGAAATTATAACGCCACAGATTTTCAGTAATGCAGATAACAAATTATCTCACTTCTCTCAACTCTAATTTCCTATTCTATAACATGGAGATTTTAAAAATACCTTTTCTCCATTCTCTGAGACTAGTCACAGTGATTTTAATAAAATAATATGAAGGCACCTTGGGAAGGACTATTCAAATGCAAAACATGGTATTTTCTTTCCGTGTCCAAAACATGGAAGGAAGCTGAAGTAGAAAGAGAATGACATTTACCGCAAAATAAGATACCATGTGGGGCACTATGTACGCCAAGAGTCATCATCCATTCTCCTTTGGGGAAGAGAAGTACGATATTGTTGCAAGGATTGTGTACAGAGTGACTTTTTCTGTCTCCTGAGGAGTTTCGTGATCTCAGAGATAATTACGAGATGATTATTCAGTGTCTTCATCTTTCCGGCTCAGCAAATGACTCTCCTGCTTTTTTATATTGCTACATTATTTTACAATTAAATTGTACAACTGGAAATAATGTAAGAAAATATTTATAATATACTTTATTCATTCATTCAACAAATATTTGCTATGCACCTGGGAAAGTACAAAACATACAGTGCTAAAGATACAGAGATATGTGAGTCGGACATCTTGTTTCCAAAGAGCAACTTCCTTAGTCTGGCATTATCTCGTATGTTATTTCTTTTGGATATAAGTACACATTGCACAACTATCCATGCACACGTGTCTCAAAAGACTAATGAATACATACGAGTGGGCAACAAATAAGTTGCCACAACAGTTACATTTTCCTTCCTCAAACCATCCTTAGTAGAACCTTAGGATAAGACTCTAAAAAAATCTTAAGAAGAATCGTCATGACAACAGCCAATGGTCAAGTAAAATACTAAGTGGAAAATACAAGTAAAAGTAATTATTTTCCTACAGAAGAATATTTTTCTGAGATGCTTATTATGTGCAATAATAAGATATACTCCTGTGGCTGTCCTTTCTAGGAGATGAACACATAATTTCACTGAGTGTGCAGGAGTTTGAGGAGGTCCAGGTGCAAAACACCGTTCTTTCCAAATTGCGCATTTTTGGTGAATATTGGATTTTTGCTTCTTGGGCCAGGAAGCCATGGGGAGAGCTGGAAAGGACACAGGAATTAGAGTCCAAAAGACCTGGACTGCTGTGCTGGCTTTCCACCTTAGATTCGTATAATCTTAAAAGGACCAGTTAGTCTTTCTGTGCCTGATTTCTCCTCTATAAAAGGGCAATGACGTCACGAGCCTCACAGAAATATTGTTTGGATTGAAGGTAACAATATATTCAAAACACCTAGTAGACTCCAATAAAAATTATACAAAATACCTGCCGTTATTTTACACGTTATACTGTTTGGCCTTAATTTCCCTAAGACTCTTGGGATGTTTATTTACTTTCAAGAAGATTGTTAAGAAAATATATTTTCTTTCTATGAATACAATGGCCACGGAACGTTGCACATTTAATTCAACCCATTCTCTAAGTTTATTCTGAGGTATTATTTAATTGTCCATTAATATCTCTTTTGATTCCTGCAACAATGTATATAAAAACCTAATGTTATATATATTTAATCTGAATGATATGAAATGGCCAATATACAGCCATTTTTACCTACGAATAAATTAATTTGGTTCAACTTTATAATTACTTTTATTCATGCCTTGTCCATCAGTAATATATTGTGTCCCACCCCCCAGGGAAATTATCTAATTCGTGTTTGTACCTACCAGCATATCTTGCATGTAATATGCACCCAGAAAGTATATCATAAATTTCAAGTTAGTGTAGTATGTCTGAATTCAGTAGAAATAAAATTGATCAAGCCAGCTACTGTTACTCTACAGCAATAGTTTCTCATTATTGTGGGGGATCTCAGACCCTTTGTGAATTTCATAAAAGTTATTGACCAATACTTCTCAAATGTTAATGCATGTAGAGTATGCATTAACTCTCTCCAAGAGAGTTCTGGAAAATGCAGATTCTGATTTAGTAGATCCAAGGTGGGTCCTGGGAGTATACATATCTAGCAAGCTGCCAAGTCATGCCAAGGCTGCTAGCCTACACATAAGCCACACTTTGAAAAGTAAGGTCAAAGGGGCGCCTGGGTGACTCAGTCGGTTAAGCATCCGGCTCTTGATTTTGGCTTAGGTCATGATCTCACAGTTCATTGGATCAAGCTCTGCATCAGACTCTGCACTGACAGTGTGGACTCTGCTTGGGATTCTCTCTCCCTCTCTCTCTGACCCTCCCCCACTCTCTCCTTCTCTCAAAATAAATAAATAAACTTAAAAAGAAAAAGAAAAAGAAAGTGATGAACCCCCTTCCATGCAAAATAGACCTACCTGGATAAGCACATAGATCAATTCCATTTCTGAGCCTCCCGGACCTCTTGGAGAATGTTTGGATTTTTCATTTTATAATCATCTGTTCTAGAATTACTCTAATTATAATATTCACCCAAAAAGATTAATAAAGGATATTTATGTAAGAAAAATATACACTATTTTCAGAAATACAACATGGACGTCTGTGTGTATGTATTGCTCTGTGTGTACACATCCTTACCCCTCACACACACATATATCCCAAAATGACAAAATTAACTCCGATCCTAAATAAGCGTGTGATTTAAATAATCCTTTTTATAAGGCAGACACTTAGCCATAAAATATTTATTTCCCCCGAACAATTCAAATTCCACTTCAAGGGGCACCTGGGTGGCTCAGTTGGTTGAGTGGCCGACTTCGGCTCAGTTCCTGATCTTGCGGTCTGTGAGTTCAAGCCCCGCGTCAGGCTCTGTGCTGATGGCTCAGAGCCTGGAGCCTGTTTCAGATTCTGTGTCTGCCTCTCTCTCTCTGCCCTTCCCCTGCTCATGCTCTGTCTCTCTGTCTCTCAAAAATAAATAAATGTTAAAAAAAAAAAATCTTAAAAAATAAAACAAATTCCACTTCAATATAAACTTATTTAGCTTTCTCTTCCCCACTAACTCTTGTCTCCATTCGAAGAATTTTCTATTGAAAATTACTGTAACTGAGCATATCATTCCTTTCATAAAAATAAAAATCCTGATGCACAAGATATGTTTGTAATTTACTGGTAATCTGCGCACAAGCAATTGACACTTTCATTGCCCTTCTAATGAACAATATGAATAGCGGAAGTGTGTGGGGGAGAAGAGGGACATGGTCTCTAGCCCTGGAACGGAACCACACTAACAGGTCTCACTGGGACACCATCGATGATTTGGGACCCCTTATCACTGTTTCGCTCACACACTGGCCTTTTAGAGCTAATGAGGGCACTTCCAATGGATCGCTTCATACCTCACTGTGTCCGCTTCTTCAGAGGAGCACTACACATTATAAATTCTCACTGCAGATAATGGTTAGAACCTCGCCGAGGCAGAAAAAGAAGGGTGCCCAAGACAATCTTAACATTCCCCTCAGCTTGACTAGACTCCAGACAGGCTTCTTCCGGACCCGTAGGCACTGAGTGCCCTTTTCTTAGAACGTTCGCTTTAGAGAACTTGTTATGAATTCTTTCTCTGCCCCGTTGAGATGGAAATCATGTTTTAAAGTCTCACGCCGGTTTGACAACCCAGGAGTGTCTTTCTCAAAGACCTAGGGACCATCTCTGAAATCAGATCATCAAAGAAGAGAGTGTCCCTTTCTCCATGGAAGGATGGGAGCCTAAGTTCAGTAGGCGCCTTCCTCCAATTTGCAAAACTACCTCCTGCCAAGCAGATACAAGCACGTTTATTTTTCCTTTGGATAGAGCCAATTAGCAAGCGGCCCTCCGACACTAGCTCTTGAAAACTCCTCTGCCTCTCGTTTCAGTGCAGTTGTGGTCCAACTCGGTTCCGGCCCCTCTTTTCCTATTTTAAGAGCTCTGAAGAAAGTCTTCCTTAACCTGTTTAACTTTGCCCAGTGCAATTTTTGCTTTGACAGGAGAGAACAAAACTATGTGACACAGCCGGTCTGTTTTCCCCTAAGTCAGACTTTCTCCTAGGTCCCCTGTGTTCCCAAATATCACTTGAATTTTTATTTTCAAGCAATTCATCAGTAGATATTCCAAGTATTTTAAATGTCCCCCACTCCTTATATAACAGGAAAGGTTAGTAGAAGAGGAAAGGTCAGAAGCGATGGGTTTTTTTTATTTTGTTTTTCAATAAATGCATTTTTTTCTCTCTCTACTTTTAGTGTCCTTGGCTGCCAGATATCTGCCTGGTCCAGTGTGCGAGAGGGAACAGGGCAAACAGTACCAATTGCATCATCTTTGAGATCAACAAATTTCTGATCGGTCTGGAGCTGGTGCAGGAGCGACAGCTCCAGCTGGAAACAAACATCCTGACGGTGGAGGACGACACCAACTGTTCCCTGTCTTCAATCGAAGAAGACTTTCTCACCGCGTCGGAGCACCTGGAGGAGGAAAGCGAGGTGGAAGAGTACAGGAATGGTGAGAGCTTCCCAATAAAACACATACGCATCCCGAAATTAGTCACCCTATAAAAACGAGCGAAATTTCAGGAAGGCTTCAGGCCACATCGGTTTGGCTGACACATCGCCGTCTCCACGTTCTGAGTTTAGAGAGGGAAGGAGGGTCAGGGAACACTAGGGAGGCTGCTGACTAATGCACTCAAATTGAATGGTTGGATGGCCGCATCTTCCTAAAGATGCCTTAGGTAATGCTGAAGGCCATCCTTCCGCCTGCCAAGAGACGAAGACTATCACAGGGAGGAAGGTTATCTTCCTGAAGACTTCCATAAAGCCACCTATTAGTTGAAGCCCACTTAAACTGGCCTGAATCTTGGCATTGCCTCTTTGAGGCAGTGAAGCCCGGACTGCTTACCTCATCCTTCTGAGCCCAGTTTCTTTATGCATTACTCGGGAGTACAATAGTGCCTCTAACACTGTTATAGTTACTCTGTTCAGCTATATATATTTATGATACTTGTCTGTTATTATGGGAAGGATGGAAGGAAATAAGCCAGGAGAGTTCTTAGCACTCATCTATTCCCAGTTTCCATTGGCTGATCAATAGAGCCCGGTGAGCAACGTGTTCCTCTTCCCCATCCTTAGCCACAGAAGAAGCGATACCCCCGATGCTGTCGACACTCTCTGGGACAAGCTCTACCCAAACTTCAGAGCGGAATTTTGCAACAAGATTTGCTATGGAGGTTGCTGTAGACATCCTTCCTCCTCCACTGTGTGCACTGGGAAGCTCTAAAATGCAACTGTTTGGGTTACTTTTCCTGTGGAGATAGGCGATGAGCCCTCGGCTCCCCAATGCCTTCTTCTCCCACTCTAGCGCTTACATTTAGATCCTGCATTGAAAGCCATTTTATTGAGTGGGATTCCATACCTAAACTCAAAAACTTTATGGATTCATTTGTCTTGAAGGAACATTCTAAATGCTGTGTGGTTTTTTTTTGGGGGGGTGGGGAGGGGAACTGATGCTTTAAGGAATTTTTAGAGAGTAGTTGGACTCATGAGATCCTGCCATCCATCCAAAAAGTAATAGTGGGCCCCCGATTTTTGTCTTTACCAGGTTATGAAAATATAAAAGCTTCAGCTAATGTTTTGGAAAGTAAAAAACCAAAGGAACCCCCTCAGGAGGACTGGAATTACAACAAGAAAAAGTCGCTTTCTACTTTGGAAGACAAACACATTAGCCAATCTCGTACAACCTCGATGAAAGCAGAAGAATCTCTGGAAGGAGTCGAAGGCGCCACTTTACAGAGCCTCGATTCATCGGCCGAGCCATCGGAGTGGAGAGGAGACGCCGTGCAGAGTGAGCAGACAGCCGGAAGTGTTCGTTCCTCAGGAAGCTTTAAAAGTCATGCGGAAAAATCGCAGGCACCATGTATTCCTGGGAATGCTTACCTCTCCAGGGCGGTTAAGAAAGGTGGACCTTCCGCATATGGTGCCCTCACTGAGCATGGCAGCAGCTTCGACCTGGGGGACCATGGAGACGGCACAGACTGTCTTCCTCCCAAACAAGATGGAGAAGTCACCGCTGGCGAGTATGCTACAAACTTAGCAGAATCCGTGCTACAGGATGCATTTATTCGATTATCTCAGTCTCCGCCTCTGCCGCCCCAGGACTCTGCGGTCACTGTTTCTGTAGGAAGTGCTCTGCTACCCAGTGGCTGTTCCACAAAAGGTGTGGTGGTTCCTCGGTCGTGGAATGAGCTCCCCAAAATCGTCATTGTTCAGAGTCCAGATAGCAGCGATGCTGCCCCCGAGGCACGCATGTCCTCGTGTCCAGAGGCGGGCGTCTCCGTCGAAACCTCGGGTGTTCTCCCTGGAGAGAACTCCAGCAGACACCCTCAGAGTGCTCTGGAAGTAGCATTGGCTTGTGCGGCCACTGTGATTGGAACGATTTCCAGTCCGCAGGCCACAGAGAGACTCAAAATGGAGCAAGAATGTTTGGTTTCAACCCGTCCACTGGGAGGCAATGAACACCTGCAAAGTCAAATATCCCAAGCCCTCAAGGAACCTTCCATCAGTGAATACTCCTTCCCATCTGCCTTGTGTGGCATGACTCAGGTGGCGAGCGCCGTCGCTGTTTGTGGCCTGGGCGAATCGGAAGAGGCGAAGACTTCAAGTGGCCTCCTGCGTGCAGCTGAGGCTCAGGCAACAGTCCCCCCACTCTGCAGCTGGGCGACAGGGAGGAGCATGGAGCTGGGAAATGAGGCCGTCGCACGGGTATTGCTCAAGGAGGCTGCTCTGGTTTTAACGAGGCCCGATCCCTGCAGCAGCGTTGGGGACCTCATGGAATCAGTGAGCAGGAGAATCCTAGAAACGGCTTCCCAGCCTCAGACCGTGTGCTCGGAAAACGTCCTCAGGAATGAACTGGCGCAGACCCTCTCCAATGTTATTCTGAAGCATTGCATCGACGAAGCTCACCAGAAAAACAAAAGAATTGATCCCAACGGTAGCGGGCATTCATCTGAAACTCTCGACACTCTGATGGAAAGTACAAATCAACTGCTCTTCAGTGTGATACGCTTCACATTCAAGAAGATGAGTCATTTTGCACAGCTCGGTGAATGGCCCACCGTCCTCGCGCACGAGACCATCAGATGGAGGGAAACGGACTTGGGCTGCCAGCCGCCTGATCCGGCTGCTGGTCTCACATGGACAAAAGCCACCGAACATTCCAGCGGCCAGCCACTTGGCAGTCCACAGAGTACCAGTCTTGTTATCAATGATCTTGTAGATGACATTTATCTGAAGCAAGATAGCAGGGGCCCAGCAAAGCCAGGCCTCTTCAAGAATCCCTTGCTGCGATCTGAATGGCCCTGTAGTCCCAGAGTGCCGGGTTCTTCAACTACTAAAACACCCCCCCAGGAGATATACCTAAAAGGAACAGCTGGAGAAGATCCAGACAACCCTTCTCAGACACCCAGTTACAATGAGAATGAGTGCAGAGCCTCTTCAGAGACAGAGAGGAGACCGTCAGGGGGCAGGTGCAGCAGAGGCTCCCAGGCTGCAAAGGACGGCTCCCAGGAGAGCTATAATCATGCCTCACCTCTAAATAATGAAGTTCAAGTTAACGTGTCTTTGTTAGGGAATGACTTACCCCTTCCTGCTCCATCCATGCTACAAGCAAAACATACAGACGTATACTGCGTTACAGACTTTGCGGAAGAATTAGCAGAGATGATTGTCTCCATGGCAACTGAAATCGCAGCGATTTGCCTTGACAACTCGAATGGAAAACAACCCTGGTTTTGTGCATGGAAAAGAGGGAATGAGTTTCTGGTTACCCCGAACGTATCCTGCCGACCCTTGAGGAGGAAGAAGGACAGCCAGACCAGCGGGGCCACCGTGAGGAAGCACAAACCCCCACGGCTCAGCGAGATCAAGAGGAAGACAGATGAGCACCCGGAGCTTAAAGAGAAGCTGATGAACAGGGTTGTGGACGAGTCCATGAACCTTGAGGACATCCCGGATTCTGTCAGTACGTTTGCAAATGAAGTGGCAGCCAAGATCATGAACCTAACAGAGGTCTCCGGGGTGGACGGCGTCTGGCAAGCCCAGAGCTATCCCCGGAACCGGTTACTCAGTGGAGACAGGGGCAGCCGGCTGAAGGCATCCAGCTGTGAAAGCATTCCAGAGGAAGATTCTAATGCCAGGGCCTACGTCAATAGCTTGGGTTTCATGAGTACCCTAAGTCAGCCAGTGAGCCGGGCCAGCTCGGTGTCCAAGCAGTCCAGCTGCGAGAGCATCACTGAGGAGTTTTCCAGGTTCATGGTCAACCAGATGGAAAACGAAGGAAGAGGGTTTGAGTTACTGCTGGATTACTACGCAGGCAAGAATGCCAGCAGCATCCTGAGCTCAGCCATGAAACAGGCATGCCGTAAAAACGACCACCTCGATGTGAGGCCAAGCTGTCCCTCTAAGCAGTCCAGCACCGAGAGCATAACAGAGGAGTTCTACAGGTACATGCTGAGGGACATTGAAAGAGAAAGCAAGGACAGCACCTGCTCCAGGCGGAGCAGCCAGGATTGGACAGTTGGCTTACTGTCACCTTCTCTGCGATCCCCATTGTGTTACAGACAGTCATCCATGCCAGATAGCAGATCCCTGGGTGCCCGGCTAATGGTGAATGCGCCCATCAAAGCCAACTCCTTAGATGGCTTTGCTCAAAACAGCCAGCAAGATTTCCTAAGTGTCCATCCGGTCAGTAGCGCTTCCTCATCCAGTCTCTGCAAATCTGACTCTTGCTTGTATCGGAGAGGTGGAACGGACCAGATCACCAATGTGTTAATTCATGAGACCTGGGCAAACTCCATCAAGGCCCTCATGCAAAAGAACAAAATTATAGTGGATGACGCGGAGGAGGCTGATGCTGAGCCTGTTCCTAGGGGCTCTCCCAGGCCAGTGGGGCAATGTGCAAACAGATCATCTTCGAGCAGAGTGCAAAGTGGGCCGGCCCTCCTGGCTCAGGAGTCCATCGACAACCCAAGGAAAGACTCCCTTACCGAAAGCCAACACCCCGCAGTGTCTTCTCAGTGCAAGGCTTTTCCTCTTAGAAACCACAACAGTTTAGATTCTAAAAAGGAAACTTCTTCATGCCACGGGTCTGTCCCTGTCAACCACACCAGGCGGTCCCTGTGCGCAAGGGAAGTACCTCTAATTCAAATTGAAACAGATCAGAGAGAAGAGTGTGCTGGAGAACCTGAATACTTCTCTTCCAAAAGCAGCCCCCCGCAGGAAGCAGAGGCGCATTTGAAAGATGAACAAGTCCCAGATGTGGCCAAGGGTGGAGACACTGTGGAGAGCGCCTGCCAAAACCCCAGGTGAGTCCATGACCTCTTAGACTAGATTGGGTGCACGGGACTGGTCATCTCACTTAGTACTTATTCTGAATCTTAGGGACTTTACTGATGCAAGAGCTGGATTCTTGAGACAATAAATGACTTCCCTGCATTAATAAGCACTTAGAGTAGAAAGTTGGAAGTAATTAAAAAAATTTTTTTATTGTTTGTTTACTTTTGAGAGAGAGAGAGAGAAACAGAAGGTGAGCCAGGAAAGAGCAGAGATAGACGAAGGCACAGAATCAGAAGCAGGCTCCAGGCTTCAAGTTGTCAACACAGAGCCTGATACGGAGCTCGAACTCACAAACTGTGAGATCATGACCTGAGCTGAAGCCACCCAGGCGCCCCTGGAAGTAATTTTTTTAAACTTCTAAAACAAATTGAATTCATCTGTATAATAGAACTCGTTTCATTTTCCACATTAAAATTAATCTCCCATACTGTTACCTTTTAAAATTCAGTCATAAGAATTTTCAAACAAAAAAGAATATTATGTCAACTTATCCACTTGAAAAAAGCTAAATTTAAATACATTTTAATATTAGAATCTGACGTTAAACATATGGATATCATTTTTCTCTACCATCTCTCCTTTCAAGTTTCTCTGTTTTGTGTTGTTCTAAAGATCTTTGCAAGGACACCGTGTCCCACAAATGCTGGACCTTTAGATGCCTGGTATAATCAAGGCAGTCTAAGTGCAAAACCACATTGGAATTTTGTTATTTCAATAGTTCTTTTTTAGAAAATTGTAACGTAAGTGACAATGTGTTTTGAATTTGAGACAAACACATTATTTCTCGGTGCTTAAAGAAGAGTCAATCCTTTTACGATTCCCAGTTTCTGTAGCAAATTCATACTATTCTTGAATATGAGACCATTGTATCATTAAAAAAATTATTACTGAAGTGTAGTTGACATACAATATTAAATTAATTTCAGGTGCGCAACACAGTGATTCCACAGTTCTTCTCTACATCACTCAGTGCTCCCCACAGGCGTGGTCACCATCTGTCACCATTCTACACAATTACAGCATTATTGACGATAATCCTTATGCTGTAATTTTCATCTCCATGACTTATTTATTTTATGCCACTGCTTCATTTTAAAATATTTTTGTGTCTAGTTAAAGTTAAATAAGACAGGGAAAAAAAAACAGAAATTAAGCTACTACCCTTGGAAAACATAAGTTAGAGAACTAGCCTATGTCTTTTCAGACACCTATGCCTGTTGTACAAAGAGCCTGTTATTTTTATTTTTTTTAATATTTATTTATTTTTGAGACATAGAGACAGAATGTGAGCAGGAGAAGGGCAGAGAAAGAAGAGCCTGTTATTTTTAAATGTTTAGGTGCAATAAACAAGCTGAACGATAGCCTTCATCAGATTTCAGCAGGGAAGCAGAAGAGATCCATCCGCAGTTGCTCATACTCCCCTATCGTCATTACAGCATCATTACAAGGCGTAGGTGGCGGTGGTCGAGGTGTGCCTGTTTCCTTCTTAGCCTCTTAGTGCTGAGAACTTAACTTTCCAATTGAATGAAACCCTAAGAGAATTCCAGAGGAAGACAACGTGAAAACCTACAAGCAAAAGAGTAGAAGTTGAACAAAGTGAAATACAGACCAATCAGACCAAAACAAATTCATATATATCAGTAATTCTCCAGATCTAGGCGATACTTATCAAAGTCTTATAGGAGTACCTTACCTCACTTTAGATGAAAGAGTTGAAGAAGCAAAAGAGCCAACATGTAATTCGTTAGAATTACCTTAAGATGACAGAAGAAAATGGAAAAATCTTACTTTAGATTCCAGGAGTTTGACTTCGAATCTTCTTCAACATCATCATAAACCAGCTGAGCTTTTTAGCTGATGGAAGTGACCTAGTGGAGGAAACCTTTGTGAACTAGTAGTTCAGCAAGATGTACGGTTTCAGGCTCAAATCAAATAGTGATTGGCAATGAAGCTAAGTAACATTCATTACACATTGTTGAGCGAAATGTCGCGAACATTATGCTTAATATAGGTACAACCTGGGGACTTTCAAAATATTTGGAAAATATGTGTGAACAAAGCCTCCACGGACTGAGGTTTATGTTCCAGATAATGACTCAAGCACGTATTCTCTCAGCTCAGGATATGGATTTCTGATTTGGTTTCCCAATAACAAAAGAAAAAAAGAATGGAGAATCATCATCCTTAGAAATTCAAGAGCTGAATCTCCTTCCAAAACTATGGACGTTGAATATATTTTTCTTTGTGGAGCGATAGGAAGAATTATTATAGAACATGAGCTCCACTGACTAACCTGACAAACAGTGTCGCTTTGAACAAGTTCCCTAATCTCTCTATGTCACTTTAGGTGAGTAAGCTGTAGGACTCAAACTTTAAACGCAGTGCCTAACCCATTAGGAGTACTCCATAAGTGATTTATGATTGTTGTTGCTCACGGTTAGGGTATACGATTACCTTTATTTCAAGAGATTTTTTTTTTCCCATGAGAAACCTGTTAGGAACAGTGTGAAATTTTTGTTAAAATGGAATTACTAAGATTTACAAGGGGGGAAATTCGTTATATTTAGATCACATTTTCCAAGCTCAGGGTTGCTGTTAGGGGGTTTGACAGGTCAAGATACAGAACTGAACTCCCAGGGAAAGAGTTCCTACCTACCTACCTATACACAGAGGGAAGGAAGTGACACAGCACTCTTGATTCTGTCTGGTCATGGCGAGGGGTCATGTCCTGAAGATATGACTAGGCTACTTTCTGAAGGACATTTTCATAATTCTACTAGAAACTTTCCAAAAGCTCAACATACTGAAATAAAATTCGCTTTCTTACTTTTTTATTTGAAAAAAAAAAAAGAGTAACGATTTCAGAATTCATTATGAAAGTCATGTCCAAATGAAAGTACCTGTTGTGTCTGAAGCTGCCACATTTCTCCAGATACCTGAATAGTCCCTAAGTCATAAAGAAAGTAAATAATTTAGG
This sequence comes from Paguma larvata, assembly GCA_030068075.1. Classification (NCBI taxonomy): domain Eukaryota; kingdom Metazoa; phylum Chordata; class Mammalia; order Carnivora; family Viverridae; genus Paguma; species Paguma larvata. Next base: position 10,753,977 of record CM057825.1, read on the forward strand.
ATAGCCCGATTCTTGATTTCTGGGAAAACAGTATCATACTGGTGGGCAGCAATGTCTTCTTAACTCGGCTGCCCTCTCTGAGTTTACTGAAGAGCAATGACCCAACTTTTCAATGATTTGAGATCACAAGACAGAAACACCAAGCTGAGAATCCGGAGCATTCATTTGTTGCCTTCCCTGGCATAATCTGATTTTTTTAGAAATATATTTTATATTGTGTTTTTATTTATATTTGCTCCTAAAAAGCAATTATTCATCCAGTGATACACGCTGCCCTTGGGGCTAACAACACAGTAGAAAGCAGAGATTTAGTACCTGCTGTCGTGGGTCCTGCACGCCAGTGGGAGAGAGACAGACAACATGCATGGAAAAAACCCTTTGGGAAAAGATCATTATGGTGTGTTATGAGGGAAAAATAAGAAGAATAATGTGGTGAACAACTGGTTGGAGAAAGTAGTTACTTCAGATAGAATGTGGGCATTTGGATGAGACCTAGGGGAGGAGAGTGCCAACCATGTGAAGAATCGCAGTGGAAGACGGACATTTGCATTGCAACCAGCACTCGTGTTCCAGCGAGGCTAAAACAGAATGCTCCCACCACAGACCACCTAGAAATCCTAGATTAAATATAATAAGTATCCTTTTGAATATAGGGCTGACCTTAACAGTATTAACAATAAGGGTGAACACCTCGGAGGCAGGAAATGAAAGGATTTGGAGGGGCGCCTGGGTGGCTCAGTCGGTTAAGCGGCCAACTTCGGCTCAGGTCATGATCTCATGGTCTGTGAGTTCGAGCCCCACGTCGGGCTCTGTGCTGACGGCTCAGAGCCTGGAGCCTGCTTCGGAGTCTGTGTCTCCCTCCCTCTCTCTGTCTTTCCCCTGCTCATGCTCTGTCTCTATGTCTCTCAAAAATAAATAAATACTAAAAAAAATTAAAAAAAAGAACGGATTTGGAAACAAAAGTAGTAAACGAAAGCTAATTCCCTGCTTGCTCTTGCTAGAGTCTTCCTAACCTACAAGCTCATTTTTTAAAAGCTAGAGAAAACCAGGAAATAAGACTGTGGATCCAGGACTGGTGAAGACTTAGAAATGACTCCAACTTCCATATCCTGAAGGGTTATGTCCTCAGAAAAAAAATATATATAAACTTATGAAAAAAGTTCACTCACAGAAAAGGAGTTAAGAAGAAGATGTATCTTTTAGGATTAGGACTCTAAGTAGAAAGGGGGAAAATCCCCGAAGAAGGCATAACCACAGCTTCCCTAATGCATATTTGAGGTTCTAACTTACACTATCTCTGTGATTCAGAAAACCCTAAATTGGTTAAGTTACCTTAAAGCAATCTCAGGTTGATAGCACCATGAGACCTTGGCAGAGGCAACAATAAGTCTCTGGGTATGTCAGCCCAAGTTTCAAAGGACTTCAGTGGATAACACCCCATCAAATAAGGTTCAGAACTTCAGATTACAAGATACACAAGGAATCAAAGCACCGTAAGCAAGACCTAGTACAAACATCAAATAATAGAATTAACCCTAATGAGGATTTCAGATATTAGAATTATTAGATACAGACTATAAAATAAATTTACCTTAAATATTTAAAAAAAGTTATGTAAACCAAAAGCAAGCATAAACTACAATTAAAATAGTTGAGGTAGACCTGAAAATTAGTTAAATACTACAAGATGACAAATATAGTCACTAAAATTAAAGCTTCTATTATAAAAAATAATTACTGAAAAATAAAGTCACTGGAATAAAAACTTCAGTGGCATACTTGGAGAGAGAACTACAGTAAAGGATAGTTACAATGGAGTAACTGAAGCTAGATTGACCCTGCTTCTGTAAACAACTAGAAAAATGGGCAAAATACATGAAACAATTGTTATTAGACACTGTACAACAAGCAGCACTTTGAAAGAAGGGACGCAAACATGGCGATCCCAGTAATCGCCCCAAATTTATGCCTACATTCCCTTCTCAGGCAACAGTGCAAAGAGGACAAGCGTGAACAAAGCTCAAAAGGCACTGACAGTTAGAGAGTCAGAGATTAGAGGATGCCATACAGAGAAAGAACTCGAGAAGTCTGTAGAGGGATCCCCTTGAGCCTGTGGCTGAATGCTAAACCATGCATGTTGTGTATGTGAAATCCATGAAGCCAAAGAGCTGAACCTGAAGAATTCCACAAGTTCACGTGAGACTTGGAGAAGTTTATTTCCAACCGGCAGAGTAGAGAATCCGTGTTAAACACATGCAGCCTTTAGCAGAGACCCCTAAAAGTGTCACGCTATAGAATTAAGGCTAACTTACCCCTAAAAAACAAAAGCGAATCTACCCTTGTTCTAACAAAACTTGTAAATAAACATGGAAAAGATCAAACTGAACTAAAACGAATTTAACCTAGAATGGGTCTTATGCACTTAAAGAAATACAACAGAATCCGGCATGCAACAGCATAAGTTTACATCATAAAATCCAATTAAAAACAATGTTTCACATACAAAGAAGCAGAAAAATGTCACCCATAACCCATAGGATAATCAGTCAATATAAATATATCTAGGAACTACAGAGATAATGAAGTTAACAGACAAGGACTTTAAATAGCTATTAGAAACATGTTCCAATATTTAAAGGTATACATGAATATATAATTTGGTGGAAATTATAAACTCACAAATCAAGAAATACAATGAGTCCTAAGGAGGATTAACAAAAAGAAAACCACATCAAGGCACATCATGATCAAATTATTAGAGACCAATGACAAAGAAATAGTCCTAAACGTAGCTCAGAGGAAAAAACAACTTACATACTGAGCAACACAAAAACTGCAGGTTTCTCATAAGAAAAAAAAGGAAGCTAAAAGATGAAGAATGACATGTTTCCTGTGCAGAAGGAAAAAACTGCCACCTAAGCATTCTTCAGCTCGCAAAAAATAAAAACTCTCTCTGGATAAGATGACTCAATATTGTCACAATGTCAGTTCTTCCTAACTTGATTTATAAATTTAATGTGATTCCATTCAAAATCCCAGCTCATTATTTTGTGGATATCAACAAAATGATTCCAAAGTACATACAGAGAGGCAAAGACCCAGAATAGTCAAGACAATATTTAAGAAGGAGAACAAAGTCAAGCTGTCATCACCTGGCCTCAAGACTTACTATGAAACTACAGTAAATCGAGACAGTGTGGCATTGGCAAAAGAATAAACAAATGGATCAATGGAACAGAATAGAAATCACAGAAATAGATACACACAAATACAGTCAGCTGATTTTGGTAAAGGATCAAAGGCAAAACAATGGGAGAAGTGAAGTCTTTCCAACTCAACATTCACATGCCAAAAAAGAGTCTAGAAACAAAACTTACCCCCTTCACAAAAGTAATTGAAAATGGACTATATATCTAAATTTAAAACTTAATAAATTTATAGAACTCCTAGAAGATGACATAGGAGAACATTTAGGTCGCCTTGGGTTTGACCATGACTTTTTAGATAGACTATCAAAGACATGATTCATGAAAAAAATAATAGGCAAACTAGACTTCATTAAAATTCAAAACCTTTGCTGTCTGAAAGACCCTTGTCACACAAAGGGTCACCAAAGACACACCTGATAAAGGAGTGTTATCCAAAATATATCAAACTCAATAATAAGAAAGCAGACAACTTGATTTTAAAAGTGGGCAAAAGGCTTCACCAGACACCTCATCAGAGAAGATGTACAGAAGGCAAATAGGCATATGAAAAGATGCTCCATATCATATGTTATTAGGCAAGTTCGAGTTAAAACAACAAAGAGATGCTGCTACACACCTATTGGAATGGCCGACATCAAAAATGGGCAACACAAAATGCTGAGAAAGATGTGGAACAATAAGAATTCATATTTATCGCTGGTAGGAATGCAAAAATGGCACGCCCATTTTCAAAGACACTTTGGGAGCTTCTTACAGAAATAAGCATACATTTACCATACGATCCCACAGTTGTGCCCCTGGGTGTTTAGCAAGAGGAGTTGAAAATTTATGTCTACACAAAACACCGGCACAGAAGATGTTATAGCAGCTTTATTTATAATTGACAACACTTGGAAACACCAAGATTTCTTTTAGCAGGTTAATGGATAAACAAGTTCTGGTACATCCAGACAATGGAATAGTATTCAGCATGAAAAATAAATGAGCTATTAAACCCTGAAAAAACATGGAGGAAACGTAAAGGCATATTAAGTGAAAGAGGCCAATCTAAAAGGCTACATACTATATGATTCCAACCGTATGACATTCTGGGAAAAGGCAGTAAAAAGTTCAGTGGCTGTCAGATGTTAGGAGGGAAGAATGGATGACAAGATGGAATCTAGAGGGTTTTTAGAACAATAAAACCATTCTGGGTGATACCATAACGGTGGATACGTGTCATTATACATTTGTCCAAACCCATAAAGTTCAGGGAAGTGAACCCATGTAAGCTATGGTTTGGGGTGACGATGATGTGTCAATATAGGATCATTGATTGTAACAAATGTATCATTCTGTACGAGATGGTGGTAGTGGGGGGGGGCCGTGGGGGGGAATAGTGGGGAGGGCTGTGGAGGGGGCTGTGGAGGGGATAGTGGAGGGGGCCGTGGAGGGGATGGTGGAGGGGGCCGTGGAGGGAGATAGTGGAGGGAGCTGTGGAGGGGGCAGTGGAGGGGGATAGTGGAGGGGACAGTGGAGGGGGATAGTGGGGGGGCTGTGGAGGGGGCAGTAGAGGGGGATAGTGGAGGGGGATAGTGAAGGGGGCTGGGGCACATGAGAACTCTCTGTTCTCTCCACTCAGTTTTACTGTGAACCTAAAGCTGCTCTAAAAAAATAAAGCCTATTATTTTTTAAAATAAGGGCTAAATAGTAACTTGTTATACAAGCAAAATCTTAAAGAATATGGACTAGGAGATCTATACAAAAGGAAGTGCTGATGGAAGTCATTAGGCTAAAGGAAAACAATACTGATGGAAACTTGAACTACACAAAGGAAGCAAGAATCCCACAAATACTAAGTAGATAGGTAAATATAAAACACCTTTTCTACTTTAAAATTTCATTAAAAGATATTTATTTAAAACAAAAAAATGTTTTATGACATATGGAGAACTAAAATATATGTCAGTTAATGACACAAAGGGTCGGAGGGGGAAATGGCGCCTGGGTGGCTCAGTCAGTTAAGCGTCCGACTTCAGCACAGGTATGATCTCACAGTTTGTGGGTTCCAGCTCTGTATCAGGCTCTGTGCTGACAGCTCAGAGCCTGGAGCCTGCTTCGGATTTTGTGGTCTCCCTCTCTTTCTGCCCCTCCCCCACTCACCCTCTATCTCTCTCTGTCTCTCAAAAATGAATAAATGTTATAAAACATAAATAAACCCAGTTATATTGATAATTGCATTAATTATTAATGGTCTGAATACTTCAGTTAAAAGACAGATCATCAGACCAAATATAAAAGTGAAACCCTACTCTATGAAATATATTTCTATAAGAAATGTCCTTCAAATATAAAGAGATACATAGGTAAAAAGTAAAAGAATGGAGAAAGAAATATCATAAGAAATATGAAGTAGCTATAATTAATATCAGACTGGGTAGACTTCAGGACAAGAAATTTTATCAGGGATAAAGAGTGATATTTTATAATAATAGAGAACCCAATCCATCAAGAAGACCATAATTATAAATATGTAACCATCTACATAACAAAAATTCAAAATACATGAAACAAAAATCTGATAGAGCTGGAGGGCGAAATAGACAAATCTACAATCAGGTTTAGAAATCTCACACCCTTCTCTCAGTAACTGATACAATAGTAGACCTAAAATCGATAAAGATTTACAAGATTTGAACAACCTTCTCAATCAAGTTGACCTATTTAACACTTACTAAACACTCCACCAACAATAGCAGAATACACTTTTTTTTTTTTCAAGTGTACTTGAAACATTAACCTGGGTGGACCATGAAGCCATAAAATAAGTCTTAGGGGCGCCTGGGTGGCTCAGTCAGTTAAGCGTCGACTTCAGCTCAGGTCATGATCTTACAGTTCATGAGTTGGAGCCCTACGTCAGGGTCTGTGCTGACAGCTCAGAGCCTGGAGCCTGCTTCAGATTCTCTGTCTCCCTCTCTCTCTCTGCCCCTCTGCCGCTCATGCTCTGTCTCTCAAAAATAAATAAATGTTAAAAAAAAATTTTAAGTCTTATAAATTTTTTTAAAATGGGATATTACAGGGCGTATTCTCTCATCACAGTGAAATTAAACAAAATCAATAACAAAAAAATAAATCTAGGTAATCCCCACCAAAATATTTGGAAATTAACAACACACTTCTAAATTATCCATTGGTTTAAAGATTGGTAATACTAAGAACATTTTTATGCTTTAAAGTTAAAATTAAATATTTAAAATGTAGATGCTTAATTTTCATGATTTCCCCCTTCAATGAACTTTTTATAACTAAACAATGACATGACCCATTGGAAAGAGACCGTCTACCTATGACAAATGATTTCTGTTCTCCACTTACAGTGATGACTCAAGATTTCTTTTTAAAATAAACACTTAGGTTTAAAATAAACATTTTAGTTTACATAAACTGGTTTGTTAGAGTTTTTATTAGTAATATAATCCGGGGGAGTGCTGGTATGGCAAAAATCATGACGGTAGTTTGCTAGTAAATTAAGTTCAAGGAACATTCGGCTTGATGATTTCCGAGGCTGCTGCTAACTCAGAAATTCTACGGTTGAATTTAAGAGCATATTAAGAGCGGTCCTCTGAAGCTCCGTGTGTGAATATAAAATCAGAAGGGGGGGAAAAGGCCATCTACCTACATCTGCATAATGCATCTGTACGTTATTCACAAATAAATGAGCAAAGCCATACATTTCTCTCAATAGAAAATGAAAACCAGTGTTTCAGATAGTCATTATTCATTTCGAATTCCCAGTGATGTGACACAGAATATAAGATTTACTGTAAATAGAGCATGAAATTAGATAAAATAAAATATGCTGACAGACTCATTTTTAACCTGAATGTTCAGTGTCGATCACTGAGATTTAACTTCTGCTTTAGTAAGAAATATCCTGGAATGAATGTTTCTAGGAATGTAAGGTCCTAGCTTAGTAAAGAATTAGTCTAAGAAATTTTATTTCAAATGAGTAAACAGATGGTTTTAGAAGCCTCTCCTTTGTGCTCAGTACTTGGTTTATATACCCCTTTGGGGGGGGGGAGTATGTGTATTGTTTCCGTTTATCTTCAATAAACTTTTCTTCCATTTGAATTTAACTAAATCCACCAAATGTCCTTTGGGTTGCAGCCATTCTCTCACTTTCTCCCTGCTCGATTTGGAAAAGCTCGACATTTTAGAAAGGAAAACCAGGCTGATTAAGGACCTTTTTGCATCAAGTGTCGGTAGCACAGCATGCTAGAAAGAGCCACGCCTTAATGCTGTGCCTACCCAGAAGGCTGTGGGAAGGAATCCCAGAGGCAAGGATCCAATGCTTTTGTGAGATTTTCTAGGTAACGAGTTCACATAACAGAAAAGGAGATTTTTAATTAACCCCCAAAATGTATATATTTGAAACTCTACTCTCTATATTAGAACTGATTTTAAAAAATTTTAAATGCAACCATTTTTGGAGAAAAGATAATGGTACAAATCCTAAGATTGAAGAGAACCACATAGACTTCTCTGCAGCCAGTATCCTGTTTTGAATGAAAGAGATGTAGTGTCTTGGTCTCATCCCCTGGGAACAGACCTTAAGACGGAGAATTTCAGGCAGCTAATCTATTAGGGAGTGCTCCCCAGAGATACCTGTGCCCGCGTCTGCAGGGAGGTAGGAAAGCGAGATTGTCCTGCAGGAAATGCTGAAGATGGAATGGTCTGTCTGTTTGGCGCCAGGTGAGACAACAAGAGGCCTTTTGTGTCGTTGTATCAGCTGGTTGTGTGAATGTTCACTGAGAGAGGGTACGACCTTGGCAAGGTAATTCTCTGCCCAGTGGTAATTCCCGGTATGTGCTGGCAACAGCCAGTCTTCTCTACGGTCAGTGTGCAATGGCCTAGAAAAGCGTTCCAGGATCCACTATGCCAGCTGTATTTTTCTTTATCACCTGAGAGATGCCCTCTTGCTTTCTGCGTGCAGTTATTGGTGTCCTTCTCCCCTACGTTCTTAGTTTTTAATAACTCTGTAGGCAGTGTCAGGAGAAGGGTTCCGTGAATATGTTCACAGTTCTGTACATTTGGCTTCCTGAGCAAAGAGCATGGGCACCTGGTTCAAAGGATGATTGAATAGTAACCCTGAAGCTGGAGACTTCGAGAGTGAACCCGAGATTTCTATTTCTGGAGCTGTTAGTTTACAATCCAGGGTGGTGAAGCAGAGACCATTTTGTCCTCTCTGCAGAGAACATTTGAATTTGCTTATAAGCGATCTCTCTCTCCTTCTCTTTCGCCCGTCCCCTCTCCCTGTCGCTCTTTCTGTTTCTCTATCTCTCTCCTCTCTCTCTCTCCCTGGTGAAAGAGAAGAGGCAAATGTGTCAGCAGTAGTTCCGATACGAACTCCAGGCTTCCTAATCTTGAGGTTTCCCTCTGTGTTGCAAACCTCACTACATGATTCCCCAGCATTTGTCTTCTTTTTAGATTCCACATAAAAGTAAAATCATATAGTGTTTGTCTTTCTCCGACTTATTTCACTTAACATATTATCATCTAGTTCCATCCATGTTATCACGAATGGCAAGATTTTGTTCTTTTCTATGACTGAGTAATATTCCATTGTATGTATTTATTATACTCATCTATTGGTGGACATTTTTGTTGTTTTCATATCTTGGCTGTTGTAATTAGTGCTGCAGTAAACATAGGGGCACATTGGTCTTTTCAAATTAGGGTTTTTGGTTTGGGGGGAATAAATACTTAAAAGGGGAATTGCTGGGTCGTATGGTTGAAAGAGGAGAAATAGTTGGGCTTCAGCTGGTACAACATAGTCCAGACAAGGAGTAATGGTTCAAAGCCCACGAGTCTCGAAACGTGAGGTCTAATGTCTGGCCCCCACTCTCGTTGCAACCTTGGACAAATCCCTTAACCTCCCTGGGCTTCTGCAGCCTAATCCACAGTGAATCTAAGAGGTTCCTTCCTTCCAAATCTAAATTCTAACAATTTAGAAGGACCTAAATTAAGATCATTTCAGGGGCATAAGGACAGGAAGATCCATAGAAATAGAAAAACACAGGAAGGGGATAGGAGGGCAATTAGAATTTGTTCTACATATGTTGATTTCAAAATCAACATCGATGAGCCAGATTGGATGTATTTGAAAGACCAGCTGAAAAAAAAAAAAAAAGAGCCCCCAGAAGCAGGAAGAGGGGCCCTGGCCAGAGTTCAAACTTAGAAGCTATTTTCATAGGCAGGAGAGTAGATGAAATTGTTAGGGACAGACTGGAAAGGAGGGCAGCGAATCCACCAGGGCCGGGAAGGTGGCGCTGAAAGGAAACACTGGGAAGCAGGCTCCAGGCAAGGTGTGACCAGAGAGGCAGAAAGTCATGGGAGACCAGGGAGGAAAGGCTGTAAGGAGAAAGCCTGTCAGATCAAGGGTTAAAGGCTTTAGAGAGCTACTTGACCTAAAAAAGCACTCATCGGGAAAGGCGGTGCTGATATAAATCAGAGGTTTCAGAGGGAGGAGATGGTATAAAAAGGTAGCTAGAAACGCGAAATGTGTTCAGAGGCATTTAGAGGCAAAACGACTTGGTAAACCTCCAGAACTGGGTGGGTGTTTTTCTCCCGGTATCGTCCACATGCCACTTGCATTAAAATTACCTGCAGCGCTTGTTTAAAAGCAGGTTTCTTGGTCTCCTTGCAGAACGAGTGAATCATAATCTCTGGGAGAAGATGCTCTGGGTATCTTCATCTCAAACGCTACTGCTCCTCATTTAGTCTTACATAGGTAGCCGAGAGAGGTTTCAACATGTTTTTGAAATGATTGGAGGGAGTCCGTAGAAAGAGATAAAATAAAGAGATGGGGAAACTGAGGGACAGTAATCTTGAAAAGGCAAAATGGGACCTAGGGTGCCAGGAGAAGGTTCGTCTAAAAGAAAGACTCCACTTGTCTCCCACGAGATCCTGCTCCCTGTGGCAGAGACTCGTGCTCCCCAGCCGCCAGCAAGGTCTTCGTGAAAGCTCTGTGTTGTGCCCCCGCTCTTGGTAATGATATCTTGCCGTCTGCAGCGACAGCCTTGATGCCGGAGATGTAGCAGAGGCTGAAGTCTCAGCAGAAGGCAGAGCCCCCGATGAGTTTCCCAACCTTCCCAGCAGCAGCGGGGAGAGCACGGACAGCTGGTCCCAGCTCGCCAATGAGGAGGACAATCCAGGCGACACAAGTAGCTTTCTTCAGCTCAGTGAGCGATCCATGAGGTACCTGCTCTTTACTTGACTTCCCAGGGAAACGGGTCTCAACACAGATTCTAAAAACACTTTTTAAATGGGACCCGCAAAGGGTCCCTAATAGAGAAAAAAAGAAAGCTCTCACTAGGTCAAGGTGCCTGCCTGTCGTGATTTGTCCCAAGAGATTTCTTAATATCCAGTTGTGCCTTTAATGACCTTGGTCAAGGTTAAGAGTGAGCTGTATTTCTTTCTCTGCAAAACCCAGCTAGTGCATTCAATAACAACTGAGAATTTTTAAGTAAGAGCTGCTATTACACCTGGTGTGTTTGATACTTTCTCTCTGGTTCATTTGTATTTCAGATGCAACTCGGGCTGGGTTTACTTGAGGCAAGTGTCTCCACATTGTATTGTGTCGTTTGGCCTGATCGTTTCTCCCTCTCTCTCTCCCCTGCCTCCTGTACTGCTGCTATGGGAAAGTAAGAGAGGAGTTAATGAAAGATCAGATTTGGAAAGACCTAATCCCATCAAGCGACATAAACTGAACACCATCCCTCTGTGAGGTAGAAAGGGAAAGAGTCTCCACATTTCTGCCTTAAGTCTTATTTGATACTGGACCGGTTCCTCAGACTTTCCAGAAAGGCCAATGGGAAAATGGGATTCAGATGCATCTATGTGTAATGGCTCCTTGGCAGTCTTATCTCTGGCAGTTCAGTCTGCTTAGACTTAGGACATTTTAACGGTGTTACACACTTTGTCTAATATCCCCAAAACCGGTGGAAAATACTACAATATAGAGATAAAAAGCAAAGAGAATTTAAATGTCTGGCCTTAGCAGAAGTTTATAGGGTTAATTACCTTGAGTGCAATGTTTGAGTCATCAGATTTCCATTAGCAAATGTATTTGATGCCCCACACGAAACCCAAAGCCGGAATTTGAAACCGGAGGAGTCTGCTGTGTTACTCACGGTACTCCCGAGGGAAGACTGCCCCATTACGTGACACACCAGTACTCACCCTTTGCAAACCTGACTTGGAAGAGGTGTCACTGGGAAATAGTGGGAGTATGAGGAAACTCGGGGAGTTTGCTAAAATTGGATGCATTCCTTTTTGCAAGTACAGACAGAGCTAAAAATTGGCTCAAGTCAACTGTGTTTCAGCAAATAAGTTCCAAGCTAGTAACTAGACCATATGTTGATTGTGTAACGCATGAAAATGATACATCAGCTCTCCTTCTCCAGGATACATAAGGTATCAGGTGTTGCTTCTCAACGATTTTATGATAAAGGAGCTAATTAAACTTTGGCATTGCCCAATTTCGTATTCGTAACTTCTGTAGTCCCATAGTTAAACAATGATCCAGGTGCATATTCTGTGGAATGCCCCTCAGAAAAATCCCGTGAATGGCAAAGGGAGAATGTGTGTCCCCTGGTTTCTGTCAGAAGTCAAGAAGCAGGCAGATGAGCATTCTGGTAGCTTCCCCAGCCAGGATTCTCAGAAGTATCTTCATCTCCATGGGAACACCAAGGAGTCTCTTGCTGACAGATAAACATCCTCACTATACGTAGAATGAGGAAGATAAAAGTCGTGCTGATTGTCACCCACTAGGTGTGGCCCACTAGGCATGACGCCACTGCAGGAATTTGAAAACAACGATGCTGCTGCTGCTGCTGCTGATGATGATGGCAACTGGCTTGGGCCCAAAATGTCTTTTGTGGTGTTTTCCCCTAATCTGTCCAAAAAAATATTAATTTAGGAGTCCCCCAACAATATTTTCCTGGGGACCAAAGAAGGACCTCTTAGAAAGAATGATGGAACGTCGGTGTTGGCAGTGTGGCCAGGTGGTGGAGACAGGCATTAATATGTAAACTTTTGCTTTGTCAGCAATGGCAACAGTAGTGCCACTAGCAGTCTTGGCACTCTGGACCTGGACATTTATCAGGAAAGCATGTCATCTTCTCCCATGATTAAGTAAGTAGCCACTGAGATGCAGTGATTGTGAGACCACTACCCTAATTCCATCTGGCAATCCATTCTGATCATTGAGGTTGTGCCCAACCACTGAATCATCATGTCTGCACTGCCGTGGTTCCATGTCACTGGAGCAAGAACTAGGGCCTAGAAGGGTCCTACCCTACCACCACTGGTTTCTGGATTTCAAATATGCCCCCTATGATGAAATCATTTCACAGAAAGCTTATCCATGTAATCAGAAATAGATGTCATTTTACTTCATTGGACACAGAGGAGCAAAAATCCTTTTAAATCATACCATGCCAACCAACAGAGACTATTGTCGAATAGAATATAATGTGAATGGCTTTTCCTTTACTTGTAGAAAACTGAGATAATCACCACTAAATGGGTCTAATACCAAATGATGCCACAATGGAGATAGGTCATTGCCACGCAGTCACTCTGCGTCCCACAACCTTGGGACCTATCTAAAAGGTCTACAAGACCAAGGCAAAATAGCACTTAGAGAAGCACATGTGTAACGTAAAATACAGTGCAGAAAAGGAGGACAACGTGAGGTCAGCACTGCATACAGAATTTGTGACTATTCTGGAAAAGTAAATGAATTCAAATCTATTTTTGACCGTTATGACTTAGCTTACTATTTGGAGTTTTCTGAAATCTTGGAAAAATAAAATGGAACTAACTATAAGACTAACAGTGCTCCCCGATCTCCTTTCTCAGTTACTCTCTATAGCTAAATCGTTTTTGCTTCACTACGTAATCAGGTATCTTGCCTGCGGGAGTATGCTTCAGTGATTGAAGGTGACCGTGCGTCCTTTGTTGTTGCATAGAGCCATTATTCACAGGTAGAGATGCACAGACACGTTATCTTGGGTTTGTTTTGTTTTTTAAAGGAGGACCCAAATATAAACAAATGAAAAAATTACTTTGGAGTAAATTTATTTTTCTCTTTCAGGAAACATTTCTTTAGCTACCCTTTTCCATCTTTCCCTAGGGTTTGAGCCTAGGAACCCACAGACTATATGCACTCAGGGAAAACCAAAATAACCACCACCCATATCTGCGTCCGGCTGCTCCACAATAGCACAAACTGTCTTATTATATGCCATTTCATTTAGATCGCTTGCAGAGAGCTAGCAGAGCATCTAGACCCTTGGGAAGTTGGCCATGCTTCTAGAAATAATTCCGTAAGCATGGCAGAACAACCAAACTCTCTCTCTCAACATCAGGAATACAGTGGAATTTACAGCCAGCAAATCTTAAGAGGAATAGAAAATATAATGGAGAATGCTCTCTCATTAAAATACACATTTTTAAGAACTCCTAAAAATTGCTAGACCGTACAAAAATATAGGACAACCACAGTCTTCCAAGATGGCCGCCGCCTTTCAGCTGTTGAGCTATATGCTCTCATTTTGGAAGCACTTACTGAGTTCTACCATTATATCAAGGCTTCCTAACAAGTACTAACTGTGTGAAAACACCTCAACCATTGAACATGACTTTTATCTAATGAAATACTCACTTCGGTTTTATCTCCAGTTCTTTATCACCCCCAGCGTCCTTCATCCTCCTGCTAGAAAGAAAAAGAAAAATTTCAATTTTTAATTGAGATACGTTGTTGTACAACTTTAGTTCTGCAGCCCATTCGTTGTTTTATCCTTTATTTCAGACTAAAATGCAGATTTGTTGCTATCATAATATGGGGGGAAATCATTGTATTAGGATGGAAATATATGAATCTTTAAAAGACAAGTCAAATACAGAAGAAGAATACATCCTTGAATCAGCTCTAGTTGCCTTGACTCAAGATATTTCCTTGACTGTTCAAACAGGTGAAAGTTTATGGAAGAGAAGTTGAGTATAGAAAGATGCATTTCTTAGAGTCTCCCCCACCAATTATCCCAACTAAACCTACGCATTTTAGCTGGTCTCTTTTTTAGGGCCAGGACTGTTTATTGCAGACCCAATAATCCTACATCCTAGCCACATTGTTATTTCCCCAGTGTTACTCCACTCTATGAAAACAATAAATCTAGAATCAATTTCAGAAGCTTTTAGATCAGTAGGACCCATTGCCTCATCATCCATTTACAGCTTACCCTTCCTAAACATTACCAACCATATACTGTTGTTTTCTCCCAAAGTGAATTAGTAGAAGAAAAGGAGATTCTTAAAGGACAGTCAGAAAACGTAGAGGGTAAGCCACGTTCCCATAATTTTGACACACAATTTGCCTGTGATCTACCGATGGAAAGTGTCCTAAGACTGGTTGTGTCTGTGTTCAGGAGGTGCCTCCGGAGTGCAGGTGGGAGCGGCCAGCCCCCAAGGGAGCCTGCTGGTGATCAACTTTGACCTGGAGCCTGAGTGTCCTGACGCTGAGCTTCGAGCCACTCTGCAGTGGATAGCAGCCTCTGAACTTGGGATCCCCACCATCTACTTTAAGAAATCTCAGGAGAACAGAATCGAAAAGGTACCATGTCCTGTGTTTGGATGTGAAGAAAGCTTTGTGTTTTTATCACTGCAGGACACTCAGTAACTTCCCAGTCAACTCACCTAAATGTGAATGATTTTTTTTCATGACTTTTCACCTTAAAATTGTGGCTCGAACTTGGAAATCTTCCACCTGTGTCAAATCATGGTAACTGTTTCTTTGACCCTCAGTTTGCCTCAGCTAGTTGGTGGCAATGAGAACATGAGTTGAGGAGATGGGAACTCTTCCAGAGTCTAGCTTTTTGATTGTTTATTTTTGTTTTGATGGTTCCTTGCTCTGAAACCCACCTACTCATAACACTCATTTAAAGAAAAGGGAGAAGGGAAAGACTTGATATATATAAGAAACTAAAGTGAGGCCGCAATAATATTTAAAACAGACTATGGCATGGTGTCAACGAGAAGCATGTTTAAGTCCCTACTAAACAGGTTTGCATTAGACAGACTTTCTCATTATCATTCTCCTCCTGCTAGAAATATAAAGTTAAGGAATAGATCCTTTGCCAACCCCTACAACTATAATAACAACTATCACTCTAACTCCTATCTTTAAAACTGCCCACTAACTGCTGTAGAATCTCAATTATTAAGATCAATGCACAAATTCATCTGCCAATGTCTTTAAGCTCAATTTTCCTGTAACTTAAAAGTACCCCCTTTCTAAAGATGCTCAAATTAATAATAATATTGCTATATTAGTTTTCTATTGCTGCGTCATAAACTGCCACAAATTTACTAGCTTAGAATAATACTTCCCAGCTCTGTTGCCAGAAGTTCAGGTAAATTCTACTTTGCTCTCTGCTTCAGGACTTGCAAGGCAGAAATCAACATGGCAGCCTGGCTGGGCAGTTGCCTGGAAACTGTGGGGAAAGACAAGGTTCCCGGTTTGTTCAGATTGTTGTCCTCATTCAGGTCCTCATGGTTGTAGGACTGACACCCTGTTTCTTTACGGGGCCACCTCTAGAAGCTGCGGCATTCCTTGTCATGTGGACCCTTTCATGTTCTCTTACGGCCAGTCCCTTACTTCTGCCACAAACAGAGAACATTCTGCTTTTAAAGCGCTTGTGCAATTAGATTAGGTTCACCTGATAGTCTCCCTTTTGATTAACTCCATATGAACTGAAGAATGTCTTATGCCTTGTACAGTAACATAATAAGGGCATAATTATCTCATCCTATGTACTGAGGATTAGGGCAGACATCTTGGTTACTGAGGATTAGGGCAGACATCTTGGGAGCTGTTTTAAGATCCTGCTTATCACTGCCCCGGTGCATTTTTTAATGTCTTATTGTCCCAAAGTACCTCCACTTATTCATTATAGTTGTTTCTCAACAACCCTGGAAGAAGAACCAAATGGCTGGTACTATCCCTTTTTAATGAGCAAGTCAGGATTCGGAGAGGCAGGCCCATGAGAAAGGATGGTAAGTGTGGCTCAGCCTGGTCCTGGAAACCTTTCAATAGCGTGTCTCTCTCAAGTTAAATGATCTTGGAGTTACACCCTGGATTTTCTTTTTAATGTGTAATTGCATTTTAATTCTCACTGTCAAAATCTAGCAGCTCGAAATGAAAGATCCTTTATCATCTTGCCCATGAACATGGTAATTAGAACAGCTTCCCTGTTTCTGTATCACCAGCCAATGGGACTGGCTACTGGAAAAACCGCAGAGACCTAATGTATACTGCCCCCTCCCACATCAGCCTCTCTCTCCGACCAGTAATTTCTATTTCTCTTCATGTCTAGAACTCTTGACCATTCTCTGCCATCTGAATTTTGTCATACCTTTGTTGGCAAGGTGATGAGTGGCTCACTATTTAATAGATTCCCCTTCCACCTTACATTCAGCCTGCACAGTGCAAAGAGTGGAGCGGAAGAGCCCCATACATTAGACCCCTCCCTCTTGCTGTACACAATCCCAGAGACTCCCTGCCACAGGGAGGGGACAAGTACATCTCAGGCAAATGACATCCTCATACTCCTGAAAAAATAAATGACAGGCTGGTTTCCAACTTCATCTCCAGAGCCTTGCTAGGTCCATTTTCAGATGATCTCGTAAGGAAGTAGATTTTTATCCAATCCACCATTTTGAAGAAATAACATAGGACTCTATGTGAATACATGTCTCAAAACTACCTGTTAGGTGAAAGGACAAGGAGTGTGTCACTAACTTGATCAGTAACTCGATTACGTAAATCAGGCCCTGACTTGATATTTCTCTATCCTCACTAATTTCCAATTCTCAGAGGGGATGCCAGTCTTTGGTCATAGATGTTTTTCTGAGAAAATAAATGCTCCACTAGTGTTTTCAAGAAAAACATCAAGAAATGTTTTACTCATGCAATTTAGCCTCAGATCAAGGAGCTTATTTCTAAGGATTATAATTGTAGGGACTAAATATTCTCATTTTTTTCAGAGTCAGTTAAGGGTCTCTGCACAGAGTGGCTTCTCCATAGAAGCCACTGTTGTCTGAGACCGAGCTGGTTAAATAAACCAAACCCTTACGCAAAAATTGATATCCTTTCTTTTATCAACACTGCATTTGAAAACCCACCGTTCATTCTGATTATTTCGTTTTTTTTAATCTGTTAAGCAGTTATTTTCCAGTAGTGTGGAAGAGAGCTTGTGGCCTCCCCAGAGGCTGTGTCACACAAGGGTAGCACTGCTCCTCCTCAGCTCGGAGGAGAATTTAACTCTGTTAAGTTCAGAAATGTCATTTTGCCCACCATTGCTCGAATATTAGATATCATTCACAGATCTACACTTCGAGTCACCATTTGTGTGAATTCTGATTTTTTTTTTTAATAAATGAGTTTAGTTAACAATTTTCTCATTCCTGCGTTCCCCACTCGATGCCCCAGCCTGGAGCTAAACCAGGGCATGAGCTAAAGGGGAGAGGATGCCATGAGTGAATACGGAAGCAGGTCATCTTTCTCACCATTGACCTTGGAGTCGAAGGGCACGTAAAGTCATCTTATAATGAACTTCAGCCTCGTTTCAACTCAGAAGGCAAATGCCAAACATTTTTGGTGGCCAGTGTAGTGTCACTTCTTTCTGAAAAGTGACAATTTCATTTTCAAGCTTTCTCTTCATGGTATTTTCTCTACTCACTAAAATGCTATGTCCACTTGAAAGGTGTGCACTCAGAACATTCATCAACTGTTTATTGAGCAGGTACTACATACCAGGCACTGTTCTTGGTTCTGGGAACAGAAGGAGCAAAAGGCACACGATTTCCTACCCTCATGGAATTTCCATTCTAGTTCAGGAGGGACCCAGAGTAGGGTGAGTGTAAACCAGAGGAGACTCAGGTTGTAAAGAGAAATCTTGAAATATGATGGAAACTTATTTTAGAAACGGGAAATAAGAAATGCACTGAATATGGGATTTCTCACGTATCAACTATGAATCAAGTGCCCAGAATTACCTGGGACACTTATTTTCAATTCATATTCCTAGGTCCTTTCTTAGCCCTGATCACTTTCAATGGGGCCAGAAGTATATATTTTAAACAACTTGTCTCAAGTGAAGCCATTTTGATGAGTACTAAAGTTCGAGACCCCTCCCATAAGAAATACCCTGAAAGAGTGGCAGAATTTGAGGTGGACTTCACATATCCTGAATTCCAGGGCAAAGGTTGCTGAGAACCCTAA
Source organism: Paguma larvata (assembly GCA_030068075.1). NCBI lineage: Eukaryota > Metazoa > Chordata > Mammalia > Carnivora > Viverridae > Paguma > Paguma larvata. The sequence goes on from CM057825.1 coordinate 10,772,511, forward strand.
TGCCTGTAGATCTAAAATACTTTGTAAATGTAGTTCACAATGACTGACATCAGTTAAATTTAATCTACTTAATTTAAGGTGTAAAAAAAAATCATGAAAGCGATTGGTTTTTTTTGTTTTTTTTTTTTTGATGTTAGACAAATGGCAGAAAGGTTCTGATTGTTCACGACTCTTTCTGTGTTCTTTTATTTTTTTATTTTTTTTAATTTAAAATAGTTTATTTTCAAATTGGTTTACATAAAACACCCAGTGTTCATCCCAACATGTGCCCTTTTTTAATGCCCATCACCCCCTCTCCCCCCCCCATCTCCCTCACCCTCAGTTTGTTCTTAGTCTTTGAGAGTCTCTTATGTTTTATCTCCCTCCCTCTCTGTGTCTTTTTTTTCTTTCCCCTCTTCCCCTCCCCCTGGTTTTTGCTTAGTCTCACCAAGTCCACCTATTCGTGGAAACATATGGTATCTGTCTTTTTCTGACTGACTTATTTCACTTAACATAATACCCTCCAGTTCCATCCATGTTGTTACGCATGGCCAGATTTCATTTTTTCTCATTGCCACATAGTAGTCCATTGTATATATGTACCACATCTTCTTTATCCACTCGTCAGTTGATGGGCACTTAGTTTCTTTCCATGTTTTGGCTATTGTCGAAAGTGCTGCTATGAACATTGGGGTACACGTGCTCCTATGCATCAGCAATCCTGTGTCTCTTGGGTAGATTCCTAGCAGTGCTATTGCTCGGTCATAGGGTAGCTCTATTTTCATTTTTTTGAGGAACCTCCACACCGTTTTCCAGAGTGGCTGCACCAGTTTGCATTCCCACCAACAATGTAGGAGGGTGCCTACTTCTCCACATCCTCGCCAGCATCTATAGTTTCCTGATTTGTTTATTTTAGCCACTCTGACTGGTGTGAGGTGGTATCGCAGTGTGGTTTTGATTTATATTTCCCTGATGATGAGTGACATTGAACATCGTTTCAAGTGTCTATTTGCCATCTGAATGTCCTCTTTGGAGGAGTGTCTATTCATATCTTCCGTCCATTTCTTTACTGGGTTGTTTGTTTTTCGGGTGTGGAGTTTGGTAAGTTCTTTATAGATTTTAGATATTAGTCCTTTATCCGATATGTCATTTGCGATGATCTTTTCCCATTCCGTTGGTTGCCTATTCGTTTTGTTGGTTGTTTCTTTTGCTGTGCAAAAGCTTTTTATCTTGATGAAGTCCCAATAGTTCATCTTTGCTTTTAATTCCCTTGCCTTTGGAGACGTGTCAAGTAAGAAATTGGTGCGTCTTAGGTCAAAGAGGCTTTTCCCTGCTTTATCCTCTAGGATTTTGACGGTTTCCTGTCTCACATTCAGATCTTTTATCCATTTAGAATTTATTTTTGTGAGTGGTGTAAGAAAGTGGTCTAGTTTCATTCTTTTGCAAGTTGCTGTCCAGTTCTCCCAGCACCATTTATTAAAGAGGCTGTCTTTTTTCCATTGAATACATTTTCCCGCTTTATCAAAGATTAGTTGGCCATATACTTGCGGGTCCATTTCTGAGTTTTCTATTCTATTCCATTGGTCTATGTGTCTGTTTTTGTGCCAATACCATACAGTCTTGATGACCACCGCTTTGTAGTAGAGGTTAAAGTCTGGGATTGTTATGCCTCCCGCCTTGGTTTTATTCTTCAGTATTATTTTGGCTATTCGAGGTCTTTTGTGGTTCCATACAAATTTTAGGATTGTTTGCTCTAGCTTTGAGAAGAATGCTGGTGCAATTTTGATTGGGATTGCATTGAATGTGTAGATTGCTTTGGGTAGTATTGCCATTTTGACAGTATTTATTCTTCCAATCCATGAGCATGGGATGTTTTTCCATTTCCTTGTGTCTTCCTCAATTTCCTTCATAAGTTTTTTATAGTTTTCAGTGTAGAGGTCTTTCACATCTTTGGTTAGGTTTATTCCTAGGTATTTTATGGTTTTTGGTGCAATTGTGAAAGGGATTAGCTTCTTTATTTCTCTTTCTGCTGCTTCATTGTTGGTGTATAGAAATGCCACCGATTTCTGTACATTGATTTTGTATTCTGCAACTTTGCTGAAATCACGGATCAGTTCTAGTAGGCTCTTGGTAGATTCCGTCGGGTTTTCCATGTAAAGTATCATGTCATCTGCAAAAAGTGAAAGTTTGACTTCCTCCTTGCCAATCTTGATGCCTTTTATTTTGTTTTGTTGTCTGATTGCTGATGCTAAGACTTCCAACACTATGTTAAATAGCCGTGGCGAGAGTGGACACCCCTGTCGTGTTCCTGATCTCAGGGGGAAGGCTTTCAGTTTTTCCCCATTGAGGATGATATTAGCTGTGGGCTTTTCATATATGGCTTTTATAATGTTTAAGTATGTTTCTTCTATCCCGACTTTCTCGAGAGTTTTTATTAAGAAAGGGTGCTGTATTTTGTCAAATGCTTTTTCTGCATCTATTGACAGGATCATATGGTTCTTATCTTTTCTTTTGTTGATGTGATGTATCACGTTGATTGATTTGCGAATATTGAACCAGCCCTGCAACCCAGGCATGAATCCTACTTGATCATGGTGGATAATTCTCTTTATGTGTTGTTGGATTTGATTTGCTAGTATCTTATTGAAAATTTTTGCATCCATATTCATCAGGGATATTGGTCTGTAATTCTCCTTCTTTGCTGGATCTCTATCTGGTTTGGGAATCAAAGTGATGCTGGCTTCATAGAATGAGTCCGGGAGTTTTCCTTCCATTTCAATTTTTTGGAACAGCTTGAGGAGGATAGGAATTAACTCTGTTTTAAATGTCTGGTAAAATTCCGCAGGAAAGCCGTCTGGTCCAGGGCTTTTATTTGCTGGGAGATTTTTGATAACTGATTCTATTTCTTCACTAGTTATGGGTCTGTTCAATTTTTCTATTTCTTCCCGTTTGAGTTTTGGTAGCGTGTGGCTATTAAGGAAGCTGTCCACTTCTTCCAGATTGCCAAGTTTGGTGGTATATAATTTTTCATAGTATTCTCTGATGATTGTTTGTATCTCTGAGGGATTGGTTGTAATTTCTCCCTTTTCATTCACGATTTTATCTATTTGAGTTCTCTCTCTTTTCTTTTTGAGAAGCCTGGCTAGAGGTTTGTCTATTTCGTTTATTTTTTCAAAGAACCAGCTTTTGGTTTCATTGATCTGTTCCACTACCTTTTCTGTCTCCATATGGTTAATTTGTGCTCTGATCTTAGTTATTTCTCTCTTTCTGCTGGGCTTGGGTTGTTTTATTTGTTCTGCTTCTAGTTCCTTTAGGCGCGCTGTTAGAATTTGTGTTATTGATTTTTCTTGTTTCTTGAGATGGGCCTGGATTGCAATATATTTCCCTCTCAGGACTGCTTTTGCTGCGTCCCAGAGCGTTTGGATTGTTGTATTTTCATTTTCATTTGTTTCCATGTATTTTTTAATTTCTTCTCTGATGGCTTGGTTGACCCAGTCATCTTTTAGTAGGTTATTTCTTAGCCGTCATGTTCTTGGATATTTTCCAGGCTTTCTCCTGTGGTTGATTTCAAGTTTCAAAGCATTGTGGTCTGACAGTGTACACGGTATGATCTCAATTCTTTTATATTTATTCAGAGCTTCCCTGTGCCCCAGAATGTGATCTATCTTGGAAAATGTACCGTGTGCAGTTGAGAAGAACGTAAATTCCTTTGCTTCTGGATGAAGGACCCTAAAGATGTCTGTGAGGCCCATCTGTTCTAATGTGTCGTTCAGGGCTATTGTTTCTGTGGAGATTTTCTGATTTGTGGATCTATCCAATGCTGAGAGTGGAGTGTTGAGATCCCCTACTATTAGGACATTTTTATCGATGAGGTTGCTAATGTTTGTAATTAGTTGTTTTACAAATTTGGGTGCCCCCAAATTCGGTGCGTAGATATTTACAATTGTTAGCTCTTCCTGCTGGATGGTCCCTGAGACTATTATATAATGTCCTTCTTCATCTCTTATTACATCGTTCATTTTAAAGTCTAATTTGTCTGATATAAGTGTGGCTACTCCGGCTTTCTTCTGCCTTCCAGTAGCATGGTAGATAGTTTTCCATCCCCTCACTTTCAATCTGAAGGTGTCTTCAGGTTTAAGATGAGTTTCTTGAAGACAGCAAATAGATGGGTCTTGTTTTTTAATTCATTCTGTTATCCTGTGTCTTTTGATTGGCGCATTTAGTCCATTTACATTCAGTGTTAATATTGAAAAATATGGGCTTACAGTCACTGTATTATCTGTAGGTTTCATGATTGTAAAGCTGTCCCTGGCAGTTTGTGTTCTTTGCAGGTTTGCCTTCATAGAATGCCCCTCAGGATCTCTTGCAGTACTGGCTTATTTGTGATAAATTCTTTCAGTTTTTGTTTGTTGGGAAAAACCTTGATCTCTCCTTCTATTCTGAATGACAGGCTAGCCGGATACAGAATTCTTGGTTGCATGTCCTTCTTGCTCATCACATTGAAGATATCCTGCCATTCCTTTCTGGCTTGCCAAGTTTCTGTAGATAAGTCTGCTACTACCCTTATAGGTCTCCCTTTGTATGTTAGGGTTCTTTTGTCCCTAGCTGCTTTCAGGATTCTCTCCCTATCTTTGTATTTTGCCAGCTTCACTATGATGTGCCATGCAGAAGGTCTATTCAAGTTACGTCTGAGGGGAGTTCTCTGTGCCTCTTGGATTTCCATGCCCGTTTCCTTCCTCATGTTGATGAAGTTCTCAGCAATGATTTGTTCAAGAACCCCTTCGACTCCTTTCTCTCTCTCTTCTTCCTCTGGGACTCCTATGATACGGATATTGTTTCTTTTGAGTTCATCGCTCAGCTCTCGAATTCTCCTTTCCTGTTCCTGGATCGGCTTCTCTCTCTTTTTATCTGCTTCCTCTTTTTCGATGATTTTGTCTTCTAAGGCACTAACTCTTTCCTCTACCTCTTCAATCCGTGCTGTGGCTGCTTCCAGTTTCCCCTGTATTTCTTCTAATTTCTTCTTTAATTCTTCCTGCCCGTTTTTAAGGTCCTTGAACTCTGCCGCGCGGGACCCCTTGCATTCTTCTAAGCTTTTTTCAAGGCCAGCGATTAGTTTTATGATTGTCATTCTATATTCATGTTCTGTTATGTTGCTTATATCTGTTTTCATTAATTCTTGAGCTGTCACTGCTTCTTGTGTATTCTTTTGAGGAGAATTCTTCCGTCTCGTCATTTTGGCTGGATGTGTTTTGGGTTGTTTCTTGAAGTTGCCCTGGAAAGGAAAACAGACTGACACACAAACAGAAAACAGAAATACTCAAACGTACTAACAAATGATACAGACCAGCGGTTCACAACAGCAAAAAGAATAACAAATGACACTCTGAGGACAATGTCCTGAAATACCAGTTACACGGTAAGGACAGGGTGTGTACTGTGCTGGTGGCAGAGCGTCTACAGAGAGAATAATGACAGTTCCGGGGGAAAGAAGGAAATGGTCTTTGCCCGGGTAGAGTGGCTAAAGAACTTAATCCAGACTGAGAGAAATCAGAATAAGGACGGTTACAAGGAAAAAGGAGTGAAGACAGAAATTGCTCGGGTGAGATTATGTGGCCTGGTTATTCCAGAGAGAGAATAAGGGAAGTACAGAAGGAGATGAAAAACATGCCTTTAGAGAGTGGAATAAGATTTTGTTTAAGTCAGCCAGGCCCCTGGATAGTCAGCTCAGGAGTGGGGATCAGAAAGAAGAATAACGGGGAGCATCTATTTTAAAAAGAAATGACCTGGAGTTACTCCAGGCAGCGGTCTGGACTTGGCCTCTGTAGCTCCCCGCGGAGAAGTGTCACTTCTGCGCAGATGGGCGTGGTTTAGTGTAGGCGGGGGTTCTCCACTGAGGCAGGGATGGCTCTGGGAGTGACTTCCTGGGGCTGGTGCTTGTGGGCCCGTAAGACAACAATGGTGTCCCTTCTGTCCTTTGTTCCCAGTCCCAGGGCTTCCACTCGCCCCCTTGTTTGTGTCCTTACTCCGCTATGGGCACCGGCGCAGTGCGGTCCACTGGAAGGTGGGCGCCTGCCTGCTTGCCACCCCCCAACCTTCTGCAAATGTGTCAGGGTTAGAGGTGCTCCACAGGCGACTGAGGGCACCCCCGGCAGCCGGTCGCGCTGAGGGCTCCCCGCTCGCCTGGCCGGGGCGACTTGTGCGCACTCCCCACTCAGGCGACCGCGGTAGCGGCAGTCCCAGCGTTTGATCGCACCCCACAGGGCCCTCCGCGGCGACTAGCGCCTGATCCGGGCTCAGGCGGGCAGCGGCAATGGTCCCCGGTCGCCGGCTCTCCAGGGGATGGTGGCGCGACTGGCGCACAATCCCTGTTGAGGTGGTCCCAGCGATGCAGCGGTCCCAGCAGTTTTTTGCTTTCCACCAGGCGCCCCAGCGGCGACTAGTGCGCACTCCCCGTTCCGCCAGCAGCAGCGTGGCGGTCCAGCGGTTTTTTGCTCCCCACCGAGTGCGGCGGCGACTAGCGCGCACTCCCCGCTCCGCCGGCAGCCGCGTGTCTGTCCCAGCGGTTTTTCGCTCTCCACGGGGCGCAGCAGCGACTAGCGCGCACTCCCCGCTCCCAGCAGCAGCCCGCGATCCCGCGGTTGTTCGCTCAGGGGGCCGGAGGCCGCAGCGGTGCCTGGCGCGCACTCCCCGCTCCAGCGATAGCAGCGGCAGAGGTCCCGCTATTGCTCCCTCCTCACGCTGCTGGCGGCTAAGCAACTCTGGGCCGGGGGGGCTGACTGTGCCTCCGTCCGCCGTCCAGCACAAGGAGAGTTCTGCTGGGTTCTGCTGTTAGACACAGAGCTTCTCCTCCTAAGCCCTGTCTTTAGGGGCTGGATGTTGGTGGACTCCCCCTCTCTGTAGCTCTCCTTCGGATGTTGGGGACTTTCCCCGCTGTCCCCGGCTCACCCTTCCCCCCAGCTCAGTTTCCCGAGTTCGTTTTGTCCGTTCTCGGTTAGACTAACGGTCTTAGGGCGTTGTTTTTGTTTCTTGTGTTCCTTGTAAGCTGCTACACCTTTTCTGCCAGGTTCTTGGAGTTGAGAATCTCTCTGTTTCGGTCCCTCTCAATTCAAAAAAACAAGGGAAACTTTGGTCCTCCCTACTCCTCCGCCATCTTGGTCCCCCCGCGATTGGTTTTTTAAATCATGTCATCTGCAATCAGCGACAGTTGTTTTTTTTTTTTTTTTTTTTTTTTTTAGTTTTCTTTTTAACATTTATTTTTGAGAGACATAGAGACAGAGCGTGAGCAGGGCAAGGGCAGAGAGAGAGGGAGACGCAGAATCTGAAGCAGGCTCCAGGCTCTGAGCGATCAGCACAGAGCTCGGACGCGGGGCTCGAACTCATAGACTGTGAGATCATGACCTGAGCTGAAGTCGGCCGCCTAGCCAACTGAGCCACCCAGGCACCCCGGGTTTTTAACAAATGACATAAACTGGCCAATTATTTTGACTTCTGGACCCAAAGTATCATTGCTCTCTGGCTCCTTATCTAAATCCAGCGAGCTCCTGTGAGCTAGAGTGGCCTGATGACTGACCTCACTGGAAATCAGTGCCTTTCTCATCTTTATGCATTTGAGAATTGCTTCTTTTTCTTGGAGGCGATGCAAAGAACAGAGGAAAAAGAGGAAACAGGTATATGCATGCCTTGCCAAGGAAGCGAGGGTCAGAAGAGAAGTGACCTTACTTCTAATCACTCATGCCATTCTACATGCAAAATGGTGGAAGGACAATAAGAGGGGGAAAGGAAGGAAAAATAGCAAAGATTCATATGCTGTTTTAATCAGCTCAGACTACCTTAACAAAATGCCGTAGACTGATTGCTCACAGTTCTGGAGGCTGGGAAGTCCAACATCAAGGTACCAGCAGATTCCATTCCTGGTGAGAGCCCTCTCCCTTCCTCTGTCCTCCTATGGTAGAGAAAGAGCTCTGGTGTCTCTTCCCTTCCTTAGAGGAGAATAAATCTTACCAGAGGAGTCCTGTCCTCATGACCTCACCTAATCCCAATTATCACCCAAAGACCCCCACCTCCCAATACCATCGCTTTAGGGTTTGGGACCTCAATATATGAATTTGGTGGAGCACATCAACATTAAGTACATAATAGATACTACGTCTCTTCGTTTATAAACATAAAAAAAAATTGTCTTCCACTGAATCCTTCGGTCATGGTCCTCTAACTTAGTGTGCACTAGAATCACCTGGGGAGGTTCATAGACTCAGATCCTCTGGCCAATTAAATCAGAATCTCCTCTTGGGATAAAGCTCAGGCATTGGAGTTTTCTAAAGGTCTCTGGTGGTTCCGGGCCACAGCCAAGGCTGATAATCACGGCTCTACAGGCCATAATTGCAGGCGGGGTATAAGAAACCAACTCACTTGTGCTTAATAAAATGGAAGTCTGCCTTGGAGCGAAAGAAGGTAGCTGCTTTCAGAAATCTAAGTTGAGTATTTTTTAAAAATCTCACAACTTGCAACAACTCCCATAGATTCTACCGTATAATTTTATAAACCATTGATCTGATTTAGTAAATGCACTGAGAATATAAAAATCCTCTACGATGTAATAGTCCTCTTCAAATGAGTCTGTCAATGATACACCATCGCAGGATATAAGCCATTCTCGTTTCCTAAGACAAAATATTTGCTCAAGGAAGTGCCAACTGTGGTATGCAGGAAGGGAGCCTAATTACTATGGATTGCGAAATGGCAGGAAGTGAAAATATTTGATTTTTATTTTTCAATGCACTGGAATGAAAAACTCAGATCCCTGAGACACTAAAGCTGATTATAAAATTACCAAAGCAAGAACATGAACGGGAATAATGAAAGACCTAGGGCCAGCTGCTAACTTGAATGTGGTTTTAAAAGGCTATAGCAACAAGCTGGGAATGTCCTTTTCTGGCTTCTTCACAATCTTAGCTTCATTTTTATTTAGAAATTTCTTTCAGCAAAGGAAGAGAAGAGCGTAGACCTTCTTGTTCATCAGACTCACAGATGTTTCAAGGTCTTGATGCCTGAGATTAAGTCATCGCAGCCTCAAGAATAGGCTATATTTACTCAGGCCAGACCATTTTTAAAAGCTGCTTTATTGAGATCTCAGATTGTATTTAGAAATCATGAAACAGAGTCTAGCCTGTGACCATTGCACAAACCACTGGCAGAGTGGCTAACTGGTGGGGCATTTTCACAACATGGCGTCAGCATCATCATCCTGTGGTCATCACCGCAGTGGGAGATCCTACTTCAGCAGGTCCTACGTAGATGGAAAGAATCTAGTAAATGGGCTTCCAGAAAGGTCTGAGGCCAAGAGCCTTCTGGGAAGGATTTAGCAAATATTGGCATCTGCTCCAGAGCTTTGATTGTCTCAGAGCAATGACTCAGAGATAAAAGTTGGGAATGAAATGGTAGCCCAGTGAGCTAGGGTTTACAAGAAGCAAAAAAAAAAAAAAAAGAACTGAGGCTAATTTCATATTTCTGTGTATTTTATGTTGACTGCATCTTTATAAGACACGTTAAGGGAGAGGGGACACCCTCAAGCGAAGGGTCTAGCCTGAGGCCATTGGTGACCCTTGATGGAAATCTTGAAGAGAAGTCACCAACCTATGAGCCTCTCTCAGTGAGATCTCGGAAACCTGGTGTTAAAGCCTTCCCTACTGGTAACGCCTACTTTCTAGACTTCCAGTAAGAGCTGGAAAAGTCTGATTAATCAAATCATGCAAAGACATCATAGCCTTTCTCCCCTTTTCTCTGATGCCTCAATCTTTCCTTTTCCTTTTGCAATGGAAAGCCAACGTCTCTTGAAATGTGATGCTGGGGGAGGGGACCATTCAAGATGGAGGGAGGAGCCAATAAGTGACTGTACCCAAAAGTTCAGCACTTGGTTTATTTCGCCTCAATGTCTACATCCAATGAGAGATTATTTGTAAGACAGATAGAAGGTCCCGGGAGCTATGCTCTACAGTGCTGTCACAGAGAGTCCAACTCAGACCTGAGGAAACTCTTGAAATACCTAAAAGACAGACTCTTGAAAGAAGAATCCCATCTAGTCTCCCACAGGCAGTGGAAGGCAACTACTGTGAAGAAGAAAATTCCAGTTCACTCGAAATAACTCTATAACAATCGGAATTGTCTAAAAAGAAAATAGACTGGCTTGGAAAATGGTCCCCTGTCACCGGAGATTGAAAAACATTAGCCTAGAGGGCTGTTGGCTTTGGAAAAATGGTTGAACGCGATAACTTTGAGGCTCATCCGTGATCCACGAGTCCTAATTCTGTGCTTTATTTTAGTTTCTAGATGTCGTGCGGCTGGTTCAGCAGAAGGCCTGGAAAGTGGGAGATATCTTTCACGCAGTAGTTCAGTACTGCAAAATACATGAGGAGCGGAAGGAGGGGACCCCAAGTCTCTTTGACTGGCTCTTGGAATTGGGATAAGGCAGCTATGCCCTCAGAGTATTCCTTCCCTTTATCCCAGGCTTAGATTACAGTGGTTTGCTCTAAATCCTCTAAACCTTTTCGAAACATCCTATCACGTTAGCAGAGCTATACAAAATCTGCCGTTCAAGTCTGCAGCACATGGAATAAATCTGAGGAAAAGCAAAATATTGATCGGTACCAATCAATACAACCTGTGAGCGAGTCCAAAAAAAAGCTAGTATTAGAACTGCTGGAAAAGCAGAAATTTTCATGGGCCCCAAAGACAAAGCTCTTCACTAGGCCCAAAGTCCAGGAAACCTGGACTTAAATATTTTTAATAATATAAAATGATACGTAATGTCTCCAATTATGTGAATCAACTAGAAACAAAGTCACTAGTCAGAATAATTTTGTAAACTATGATGTAACCTTGATTTTACTTTTTTGAGCTGATTAAGGGGCGATTAGCCCAGGTAAACACTTAAGAGATGGGTGAGAAATTTCCAGAATTTTGATATAAAGGATTTTCACTTTCAGACCATTATCAGTGGATATTAAGAGAAATGCAAGAGTACTTTCGATGTCCTCTGCCAGGGTGATTTCATTTATTCACGGCAACTCGCTGGCAAATCCCCACATCTCCGCAACAATGTCTGTATCCCCAGCTAACAGGGAAACTATCGGTATTCAGTTGAGAGAGAGAAAGACTGAAAATTGTCTTGTTTCCGTCTCTATATTACTTGGGTAACATGATCACAGAACTCTTACCATAAGGGAAACTTTCTTACCAAAAAAAAAAAAAAATCTTTTGAGATAAAATCTGCTTGTGTATTAAATTATATAAAATATAAGCATTCATTTTATTTTTATTGTAAATTATGAAGAGATTATTACCTTACATAATATATGAGTTAGTGTAGAGGTTCATAAAACATGAGAGGATTGTTGTCTTAAGTCATATCTTGACACCGGAGCTCAGTGGTTTCATTATAAATGTGTTGGTACTGGTACGACCGACCTGCTCCCAGGATGACAGGGTGATGGACGTAGGATTTGGCATAACCCGTCAGAACCATAGACTCTTCCTGATTCAAAGACGTGGGCATTTAATTTGGAAAAAAAGAAAACCTTATCCCATTGAAGAATTTTAATAACAGAGCTTTACTCTTGAAAAATCAAGAGATCTAACTTCTCCTTAATAAATCTTCTTTCCCTTCAACTAAATGAGGTATGCTGGCTTTGATTTTCTTGACCAGAGAAGGTGTTTATTAAAGATATCCTTAAATGCCATGCTTGTACTCTATTTTGAAAAATTGTGAAGTAATTTTAAATGTGAACAAGGCGCCACGCCATCAGTGCTGGACTCCATGTTATCCACATCTTGAAATGTCTGGAAAGCTTCCTTGCGAGGCACACCTCCCTCTTCACACACCACAGAATCCTCCCCAGAATTCATCAGGCATTCGTTATACCAATAGTCCAGATTGAGGATATGTGTTTAATTGGTCACGTTCACAAGATGTCAAATTTTAAAATGTATCCATTATCTCAGACTGAAAGTTCTTTGTGCTACTGAATGGAAAAGGAGATATTTATTTTTTACACAATCCCAGAATATTGTGTGTAGACTTTTTTTGTGCCGGAATGAATGTTTACTTATCCTACAAAGCACAAATACGGGATTGTAACCATGTGATAAAGTTATACATGTTGTACCTAATGTTGCAAACTAATCAATAAATTTTCGTTGCTGAATGGTTGGTCATTTTGTGTCTAAAAATTGTTAAGAGCCTCCTAGAAAAAACAGCCACAGTGTGATGATTGGATGAAGGTAGATTGTCCTTTAGACAAGTTTTACTGTTCCACTTTCAACTTTTGAATAAGAAAATGTTCTTTGACTCAATTTGTTAGCATCAGTGATATTCACGTAAATCAACTTTTCTCGACCTTGGCACTATTGACATTTGGAGCTGAATACTTCTTTGTTGCAGGGGGTTGTACGGTGCAGTATTCTGGCTGTTATCCACTAGATGGCAGTAGCCACTTCTGCCTGTCATGATGACCAAAGATGTCTCCCAACATTGCCCAGTGTCCCCTGGGTGGTGAAATCACCACTAGCTGGGAACCTGTGGTATAAATAATGTACCGAAGGGGCGGAGCCTGAGGCTCTAGGAGGTGTGAGGGTAAAGGAAGGGGACCGTATAATCTCTAGTCTAGGGAATCCCAGTAGGAACTCAAAAATCAGGCACCCCCTCCGAGGTTCCCCAGGTCCTGGGGCTGCGGCCCTTACAGCAAGCCTGGGGGGTAGTAGAAAGAGGCACAAGACAAACAAGTTTTGGGGATCAACCGACCTCGACTCCAGTAAACTAGAGGTAAACTGATCAGGCTTAGAGGTAAATGGATCAGGGCTCTTTGCATTCAGGAAATACATGGTTAGAATTCATGCAAATGAGGCACAGAGACTTCCGGGCACTTTATATGATTCGACTATTAAGAAGGCATAAACATGCTCATGTGAAGAATTGTCCAGTCAGCCAGAAGGTAATGTCGGATAAAAACCAACTCTGGATAGTGGCCAGGAGAGATTTTATTTGAACGGATTATAAAAAGAAGGAAAGAGGGGTTGTCGTAATGGGGGACAGGGGTTATGGTTAACAGTGAGAATATTCCAGCCATGAGACCCGGGAGTGTCTCAACATGAAGCAAAAAGGGGTTTTCTTTTACAGTGAGAATAAACGAGAAAGGGCCAGGTGCGGAGAGCGGGATGGACGAGCCCACCGGCGGAGGTGGTGCAAGGGGACAGTAGAGGAGAGCCCACTGTGTCCAGGGCTCAGCCTGTCCTCAGGATGGACTTCTTGGGGAGGGCTGTATGCTGGATCGGACTGAGGACCGGGCAGTGTTCAAGGGCCTGGGGAACGGTGAGAAGCTTACCTGAACTTGGTGAACACGCGCCTTGCGCCCGTTGATCAGTGGGTACAAGCAGTTCTTCGAATCATTTATGAGGCAAAGAATGGGAATTTGGAGGGCCCTGCCTGAGGTAACCCAGGAGGTATCCAGGAGTCCAAGGCTCAGCGCTTAGCTCCTAGGAACCAGCCAAAGGCATGACCTGAAAACAGGCCTCTTTCAGGAATCTGCAAGGGTTTGAGCAACCCAGGCCTCCTGACACCTGCTTCTGCAACAGTAGGTCAGAGACCTGCCTTTCTGTGCGGCCATGATTGTAAGCTCCCGGAGGGCCGGGCCACCCCTGACTCATCCATGGGCTCCTCCTTAGGCCTTCCCACAAAGCCTTGTCCACGGGGAAAGCTAATAGACCATGAATAACTTTGGTTTCCAACTAATGATGGTCAACCACTAATTCTAGACACTCAGTTCTACCATAATGTTCTTCTTAGCTTTCCAGAGAATGCCACCAGGTATATTCAGCTTCTCAAGATTTTTTAGGGAATTACTTTCAGACTTAAGCAAGTAAAACTTTCTATTAAAAAGCAAACAAAACAAAACAAACCTGCCTTTTATTTTAGCTGTATAAGAACATTTGATGGCAGACCCAAGAATGTTCTGTGGTGTTGGGATGAATTTAAGTGATGTTCAGGACGTAATCAGCACGACTCAGAGGCCAGTCGATTATAGACAGGTTTGAATGAAGTGGACAGGGGAAAAATCTGAGTCTCCCTCGCATCAACAAAGATCGTACTTGAAAAAAGCCAACGAAATGTAATCCATTGATATTGCTGCAAGAATCCTTTGACCATCTGAATTTTTCATTTTCTGAAATAGTTCCCTTAATAACGTCCCCCCATTAATGTCCCATATCCAATTCACGTGCTTCTTTTCCGTCATCCCATCTCTTTCCTATTTCCTTCCCCCTGTCCTTCATCAATAGCCTTTCATTAAATTCTTATCAACAGTTATTTATTTGCCTTTGGAAGATTCTCACTGCTGTGATGAGCTCTGCTCTGCTTAACTGCTTTATTCTCTGCTGCCCCTGTTTCCGGCCCAGAATATGGCAGGGACTCCAGATTCTACCAGCACACTCTAAGCACCGCAGAGCACAGGTGCAAAGATTGTTTCCGGCAGATTCTGTAGTTCCCTGGGCTGAACACCTGGCCCAAAGCTCTTTTTTTTTTTTTTTTAATTTTTATGATTGAAACGTAGTTGACATATAAGGGTATATTAGTTTCAGGTGCACAAGGTAGTGATTCAACAATTCTATGTGTTATTCAGTGACCCCATCTGACACCTTACAATATTATTACAGTAATATTATTTTTTTTAATGTTTATTTAATTCTGAGAGAGAGAGAGAGAGAAAGTGAGCAGGGGCAGATAGGGGCAGAGAGAGAAGGAGAGACACAGAACTCAAAGTGGTCTCCAGACTCCATGATATCAGCACAGAGCCCGATGTGGGGCTTGAACTCATGAACTGTGAGATCATGACTTGAGCCAAAGTCGGATGCTTAACCAACTGAGCCACCCAGGTGCCCTACAATATTATTGACTATTCCCTATGCAGTAGTTCTCATGTTCGTGACTACTGTCCACCCTGCCAACCTCCTCTCTGGCAACCACCAGTTCATTCTCTGTATTTTTGAGCCTGTTTCTTCTTGTTTGCTTTGTTACATTCCACATAAAAGTGAAATCAGATGTAGTTGTCATTTTCAGTGTGACTTATTTCACTCAGCATAATACCCTCCCGACCCATCCATGCTATCACAAATGGCAAGATCTCATTCATTTTAATGACTGAGTAAAATTCCATCATATATATACCACAATTTCTTTATTCATCCATCTTTCAGTGGACACGTAGGTTGCTTCCATATCTTGGCTATGATATATAATGTTACTGCAATAAACATAGACTTGTGTATTTCTTTCAGAATTAGCGATTTCATTTTGTGTGTGTATAAAGGCCCAATCATATGGAATTACAGTATCATATGGCATTTCTAGAGTTAGTTTTTTTGAGGACTCTCCATAGCATTTCCCACAGGGGCTTCCCCAAATTGCATTCCCACCAACAGTGCGTGAGATTTCCCTTCTCCACATCCTCGCCAACACTAGTTATCTCCTATTTTTTTTAAATACTAGTCTGCCCCAAATCTTTATAAATACAAAACACATCCTTCTTTGGCCACAGCAAATATGACAGCATGAGACACAGATCACTTAGGAGCAGGAGTTTTGTTTCTTACAGAGGAAAGGGGGATGAATCGCCATTGGTCAAAACAGAATGAAGGTGGGGGCAACCAGGAGAGCCTCTATTTTTGAGCGCACTGGATTCTTCGTGGCTACAGGTGCCATTTGTGAAGGTCACTCTCACCTGCTCTTTCAAGCACCAAGACAAGTATTTTAAGTCTGGCAATATATTTAGTGATAAAGGCAGTAAGACCACAGGTCAACCTTTTATGAAATCCTTAGAAATGTCTAATAAAACCTTACTAAATTAGATCAGCTATTACCTTCTGCCTTCATTGGACATCAGGATCTTCTTTTAAAACTCAAGTGCAAGTATATATAAAAAAAGAGCAGTCATTTCCAGCCCCAGCTGCGTGTGCCCTCCAGCGTATGACTGAGTTTTTTCTGAAACGTTTTGTTTTGCTTTGCTTTTTAATGGGACAGATAAAGTATGCAGATAATGTGATAGAGGAAATCACTTCCAACCGCAACATTCTACAGATTGCTGTTTGGCAGAGAGAAGGAAAATGTGGTATTCTCCTGCGGAACAAAGTGGCTGTTCTACGGAATTTGGCGTCTTGGGGAAATAAAGGTTCTCAAGCATCAAGCGGCAGGTTGTTTCTCTGTTTCCTGATTGCTTGGGGCAAAGTGCAGAGAAATCAGGTTTTGAACAATTTTGGATAAAGAAACGAAGGGGGCCTGGGCGGCTCAGTTGATTAAGCGCCTGACTCCCGATTTCAGTTCCGGTCATGATCTCACAGTTCTTGAGATTGAGCCCTGCATTGAGCTCTGCGCTGCCTGCTTGGGATTCTCTCTCTCCCTCTCTCTTCCCCTGCCCTGCTCATGCATGCTTGTGCTCTTGGCTTTCTCTCTCTCTCTCAAAATAAATAAACAGTTTTTAAAATATTGAAAAAAAAAGAGGTGAGGAAAAGTTTGAGAGTATTGAGGGGGACAAAGAAAAATGTAGTTATGATTCTGAACATTTTTGCCATATAGGCTCTTTTGAAAATCTAAGGAAAACTCCACCTAGGTTTTCCTAGGGATTCAGGGATTACCTATACAGTTTCAGGGGGATTCTGCATGCCATTTTCATAACCCTGCTCGAAGACTCTACATCTCTAGAAAGTGGAACGCATGTCTTATTCATTCGGTATCACCCTCCAGATCCTCCCTCTAGTGCCTGATCTAACTTAGTACCAAACAGATCTTCATTACATGCTTGTTTAAAGAACTGCCCCCATCTAGGAGCTCATGTGTTTGTGAGGAAATCATGTCAAAGGAGTCAGATCCTAGTTAAAAAGAATGCTATTTTAAAGGCATTTTTTTGTGTGTAGAATGTGTCCTAATTGAGGAAGGAAGGAAGCAAGGGAGGGAGAGAGAAGAAAAGAGAAAAGAAAGAAAGAAGGAAAGGAAGGAAGGAAGGAAAGAAGGAAGGGAGGGAGGGAGGGAGGGAGGAAGAAAGAAAGAAAGAAAGAAAGAAAGAAAGAAAGAAAGAAAGAAAGAAAGAAAGAAAGAAAGAAAGAAAGAAAGAGAAAGAAAGAAAGAAAGAAAGAAAAGAAAGAAAAGAAAGAAAGAAAGAAAGAAAGAAAAAGAAAGAAAGAAATGAAGGAAGGAAGGAAGAAGGAAGGAAGGAAGGAAGGAAGGAAGGAAGGAAGGAAGGAAGGAAGGAAGGAAAGGAAAGGAAAAGAAAGAAAAAAGAACAGAAAAGAGGGAGACAAGGGAGGGAGGAAGGAAAGGAAGAAATAGGGAAAGGAGGGAAGGGAGAAACAAACCTATGTATCTCTTCAAGAAATATATTTCTTTTAAAGTGAGAAAATAATTGTCATGGTTAATATATGACAAGATACATGTCCACATTAGCTGCTTGAAGCTTTGGTCAAAGCCTTGGGCCCCATTCATGACTTCTAAGGAGGTTTCCATGCAGCAACAAGAGTTTCTTCTAATTCCTTCTCATCTGCCAGGGACTGAAGTTCTGACGTCCATCCCCCAGTCAAACCACACACATTTCTTTTTCCTTCATCAAAATTTGCTGACAACAGAGAGAACAGTTCTAACTACCTGCCACTCAAAGCGGATTAAATGTATTACTTTTAATTAAAAATATACCCAGAAAACATATTCAGCCACCAAAAGAAGGAAGTCCTGCCATTCGCAACAATATGGCAGAAATTCGAGGGCATTGTGAGACAGAGAAAGGCGAACTCTGCAGGCTCTCACTTGTATGTGGAATCTTAAAAACAAAACAAAAACAAAAACAGCTAATAATAATAAAAAAAGAGAGGGATCAGATTTGCAGTTGCCAAAGGGGAGGGCTGGAAGGAGAGGGCATCGAGGAAGGGGGTTAAAAGGTACAAACTTAGAGTTATAAGACAAATAAGTATTAGGGAAGCACAACACGATGAACACAGCTAACGCGGTCGTAGGACATTCAGGAAGGCTGCAGAGAACGTAGATTCCAAGGGCTCACAACACAAAGGAAAACACCTTTTTTTTTTCTTTTTCTTTTTCTGTTCCATCTCTCGGATGTTGACGAAGCTTATGTGGTAATCGTTTCACAATATATGTAAGCTGAGTCCTCAGGCTCTATACTTTAACTCACACTGTGCTGGACGTCACTATCGCTTAATAAAACCAGTGGTCAGAGGTGTTGAAACCAATAACGATGGTTAAGATGGTAAATTTCATGTTATTTCTTTTTTTACCATAAAAAAGCCATTCGAAAATGTACGAATTACAACAGACTTGCCACAAACACCTCTGAAGAAACAGGAAGCGGTAAGCTCATGCCCTTAACCACCTGTTACTGTCTGGCTGCACATTTCTTGCCCAGTAACCAATTTTCAGAAACGAGACCCAAGAAAAGGGATTCAGTCCAATGCCTGGCATTCGGATAGGTGTTCATATTTAGCCTTTTCATTCCCTGAACATGTATTCGCCCCCAGGCATGACAAGCACCGTTTCCAATGACCCAAGAAAAGGCAACAGAGAAGAGACAATGTGCTTGGCAGTTTAGGATTTCCATTCTACTGAGGACTCCAGATGCTGAGCCAGAGCAAAAGTACAATATGGGGAAGAGGTTTCATTCAGCCTAGAGCAATAGTGAACAGTGCTGGAAATAAAACAATTAAAAAGCAGGGTGAGGGTGCAAGATAGCTGGGCAGTGTTCATTTGGATCATGTCTAACCCCAGCGGTTTCAAGTTCCTCTCGAGGCAAATCTGAAAGTTTTTGAAGAAGTCAAATATTGGCACATGAAATGGCCCTGACCACTCGTTAGTCAGTATAAACATGTGATGTGGGGTCTTTGGTGAGAAGGCACTGGCGATGTCGCCTACTGTCTACACTTTGGCAACTGAGAGAGCTTGAACTGGCTTGTTACCATGGCAGCATCGCCTCATGCCTCTAGTGGCTGATGGTTGGAACAAGAGTTGAAGAGTTAACCATTCCAAAGAGCAGACTGTGCTGGGAGCCAACAATCCCTGTTCTTTGCCAGTTTTTCTTCTCACCTCTGTGTCTCTTGGGCTATGTATTTTTCTGCCCTCAACTAAGATCCCAAACATTCCCTCAGGGCCTTTTCTGAACTGCCTTCAACTCTTGATGTCCCCGTGTGTGGCATTTTCTTGCCCTGCATAAGCACACGGGTTGGTGATACATAAGTACACTCTTGCCTGGGGCACGGAGCCCTGTCTTTCAGAATGTCAAGAGCAATGTTGTCGTCATCAGAGCTGTTCTGATTGATGAATAAATAACATACACAAATAAATGAATTTATTCCTGGAAGAAAATGACTTTTTCCACTCGGCATGGAGGTTTTGGCAAGCCCTTGAGCTGGAAGCTAGTGACATCTGCTAATGAGCTTCTGACACAAGTCCAAGCATGGCCAACTTCTAATGATCCTGAAAATAGAGGACAGCCTCATCCAGAAGCTCCCTGGTGTTAATTAGCCAACATTTTACTAATGATTTCTCCCTCATGTTCCTTGTTCAAGTCCACATAATTCATTTGAGTAGGAAAAAGTTATGGACCCAATTTTGTAGGTGAGGAAATTGAGATTCAAAATGGTGAGAGGACTTAATTAAGGTATAAAGAATATGAGGAAGAATAGCCACACCAACCAGTGACATTTATTGACCACTTGCTCTATATATGCCAGAGAGTATTTTAAGTGTTTCGTATGTATTAACTTATTTAATCTCCACAACAGCCTAGATTTCATTGTCATGATTTCATTATTGAAGAATCTGGACCACGGCAAGTAAAAAGCTTGCTTAGAGTCACAGAACTAGAAACGGGCAGAGTAGGATTCATTTTAAATTGACATAAGTTGGAGGCATGAGAAGCAAGAGAGGTCAAAGGGTAGACCACATGGAAGGAAGAAGAAGCAGAATCACAAACCACTAATCATTCTTTATCAGTTCAATCATGTATTTATTTACTCAACTACCCCATCACTCTCCCAAAATAGAGGAAGAACAATGAATAGAACTCTGTGTTTCTTTGACAGCAATGAGGGCTGGGAAAGTGGGATCGATGATTATTTATAAGCCTGAAATAACTGTTTGAGAATACCCCCATGCGGGGATACTTCTAGATCATTCACGATAGCTGACTCCGGGCAATACTTCATGTAAATTCAAAATGGAGAGTTGTCCTCAATCTTGACAAATACTAGGTTATAAGGTGTTTTCCAAAACTTTAAAATCACAATAAAATTTTCTTCACCAAGAAAAAAAAAATGTGTTTGGCTTCTCTCCTGATGTTTTTCTTTTTTTCAAGTGTTGTATTATATTTAACCTTTTAAAATGTTACATTATATTAAACATTCTTAACCAATAATGAGTGCTGTACCATTTATCTGTTCAAAATGAAAGTTAAACAGCCAGCTAAAAGGCAGAGTCATTCAATGGACCACTGAGGAAGTACATGCCAGCCAAGTATTCAGAATGGAAAGAATAAACATCTCAGACACACTGGGAGGTGAATTTTAGATTCTGTTTTTAGAGCTTGACTCCAGGAGACAGGAAGAAAAAAAAAAGAAAAGGAGGATATTTTCAAAGTAACAAATTGTCAACATTCACTCATGAATGTTGCAAGGTCTGCGAGGTAGCACGGCGGGAAGAGGGTAGGGATGATGAAGTGACCACAGCACACAAGCCTGTTCGTCACCAATTACACCCTGGAAATGACACCTGTCCTTTCTCTATCTGGGCATGAGCGACTCCCACTGGCTGTGGGGAATGAAGGAGATTCTTGGCATGGAGCAGCCCAAAGGAAATTGGTCAACACCGCCCAGGCCCACAAGGATCATTGCCAAGATGGAAGCAGATGATTAGCATGTAGGGTGGCCCCCATGTATAGAGTCTGGGCGGCCTCATCAGCAGCATCCTGTCCCTTTCCTCCTCATCTGATTTCATGAAGAAGTCCACCTAACCCACGTGACGCAGGAGAAACCGATTCCATCTCAGCGATGAAGGCAGGCTGGACAAAGCCCATCCCAAGAGACAGAGCCCAGCCTTCTCATACAGGAATACTTATCAGTTCTGGGGTGGGCATGGGTCTGAAATTGCCCAAACTGAAGGGAAGGAATTATACAGAGGACTCCCTTTCTCTCTCTCTCTCTCTCTAACCCCCAACAAAAATTAAATACGAAAGGATTCCCCTAGATGCTTTTAGCAGGCAACTTGCAAATGTAATGGTTTAATAAACAATCTGAACTGTATGAGGCAAACAAAACCACGGTGCATTTTTAAATTCAACTATTAGGCCAACTGTGTTTTCTCAAATTTCTTTTTGCCGCCCAATTATGTATCTAGGGCAGACCCCTTGGTTGCTGGTGCTTTTATGACTAAAATCTCCAGCCAGTCTAATTCAATTTAAAGCCTGGTTATATATGTGATCTAAAAGCTCTCCTTCCCTTTCTGCTGAGCACCAGCCAGGCTGTGGCCTGAGGAGCTTGAAATGGGAAGAGGGACAGTGTCTGCTATTTTCGTCCTTTTTTCCCTGCCTTTTCTGGTCCTATCTTTCTCAGGGTTGGGCATTGGGAGGAAGGAAAGGAAACAGAGCAAATGTTTCTTTCTCTATCTGGAAGTGCAACTACAATTCTCTATTGACTGTGATTGCTTCTCTAGTTAATACCACCCGGTTGGCAACGCCCCCCTCCCTTGACGCAGGAGGCCCAAACATCTGTTCTTCCCATGAGATAAGTGTGTGCATGTTTTGGAGGGCCCCGTGGGATTATTCACTTCTCTGAAGAGGGAGACACAACTCCAGCTCTGTCTCTTCTTCCTGCAGCCCAATGACCCACCCCTATTCCCTACTTTCTCTCTTTCTCTCTCTCCCCCTTCCCCATCCAAATCTCTTACCCCTGGTTCCCAATATCTAACACACAACTCTCTTGAACAGAGTACCAGCAAAACAACTTAGGCACAGTTACCTACCACAATGTCCAGAGTAAGCGACAGCAAACTCATCATGGCAAGCAGTGAGAACCTTATCTGCCCCAAATCTGTCTCTCTTCCCCCATTCTCTCAGCTGTACCTTCTCTCTGGAATTTTATTCTCCTCTTGGATGTACTTAAAGTAAAATAATCAATGCTGCTGTCTAAACAGGCAGCCAAGCAAAAAAGTAAACAAACCAGAATCCCTTACTTAAGGGATGATCTTGGTGTTCCCTCTGATTTCAAGAAGAAGGAAAAAATGGCCTCTGCCCAAGAAGAAGGAGAAAGGCAGAGGGTCCATTAGTCATGCAGCTGGGAGCAAACGATGCTCGCTGAAATGGCTTAGGAAGTACAGATCTGAAGCTGTGTTCTTCCCATATCTAGAGGTCAGTTTTGGCCAGAGAAACAGTAACAACCAAGAGAGAGGATTTCAAAACCAGACAGATAAGTAGGAGCTGTGTGTTTCTTTCTTTTTCTTTCTCTTCCCTTCTCTACCAACCAGTTGGAGTTTGAAATCAAGAAAGCAGCACCAGCTACGTAATTCGCAGGTCTCAGTGCAAAATAAAAACACAGCTCCCCTTGCTCAATTTCAAGATGGCGACAACAGAGCATTAAACCAAGCATGAGGCTTTTCTATGTGCAGGGCCCTGTGTGCCGCCCAGGCTGCATAACCCAGTGGGTCCAGTAGGTGGAGCATTGTGTCAAACAGGACTATTCTTGAGTCTTAATCTCTCATGAAGTTTACCTTGTTCAGCTTTGGACTTGCTGGGAAACCATCCCCTCACCTCTTCCTTCTTTTTTATTTCTCCTTTTTGGGATGAGAATGTCTATTTTTTGCCTGTCCCACCATTGTATTTTGGAAGCATAGAAATCATCTGTTTCTGCAGGAGCACAGCTAGAGAGGACTTGGCCTCAAGATGAATTTTTCCTTGAGCCTCACCCACGTCTGATTTAGATCATATTTAGCTGGGACTTTGGACTTTTGACTTTAGAGTTGGTGCTGAAGGGAGTTAAGACTTAGGCGGCTGTTGGGATGGAATGAATGTATCTTTGATGTGAGAAGTACGTAGATTGCAGAGATGGGAGACTATATGTACTATAAATCCTAAGGACTGAATATTTGTGTTCCCTCAAAATTCGTATGTTAGAGCCGGAATTCCCCAGTGTGATGGTATGTGGAGGCAGGGTCTTCGGGAGTTATTAGGCCAGATCTTCTGATGCCTTGATATCAGGCTTTCCAGCCTCCTGAACTGTTGAGAAAAAAACGTTGTTTAAGCCCCTAGGAATGGTATTCTGTTATATCAGCCTGTACTGAGGCAAGTCCAGAGAACCTCAATGCCCCCCTCCGCCTTTCTGTGATCACACACACATTCTGAGACAGAGAGATAGTACTGGATGGGAATAGAGTTATAGCGAGAAAGCTTGAGGAGCCTGCTAAGGAATAATGACTTTGAGGTTCCACGTGTCCTATGCTGTAAAGCACAGATCAAATTTGGGAAAGCAGAAATGGAAGACATGTTGGAAAATATCTCTAAGCAAAAAGAAGAGTGTAGGCAATGGGATGGGTCTCAAAGCCAAGGCAGTGTAAGACACAGAGCATGGAAAATGGGAGGATTTATGATTTGAAAGTGGTTGGAGCCAAAACATAGAAGTCCTTGAACTAAGATGTAGGGCTCATTCAAGCAATATGGTGTTTTATACACATTCATTTTGAAAGTAGGTTACTTGTGTTTTGTATTATTCTACTATTTTGAATCTAGACAAGCTATTGCTATCATTATAGATACATGGAGTAGCTAAAAATTTAATGTGGATTCCGTGATTCAATTGGTACTTTAGTAAGTTGGAGACTTCTGGTAATGTTTGCTTTCTTCACAATAAGAAAGAGCAACAGCCAAAGGAGTGAAGATTTGAGATAAAGGAATCTAGACTTGTGTCTCATTTGCCACATCTGTGTATCTCTGGGGAAATCATTAAGATTTCTGAACCTCAGTTTATTCATCTGTAAAATGAGAATCAATATACCTTCTGTATAGGGTTGTTGTAAGTAGTAAGTATTTGGTTTAATAACATTTGCAAATGTTATTTTTTATTTGCTTTGTAAACACCAAGATGTTATCCAAGGTAGAGTGTCAATGTGATTGCTGAATCCTCGGCTCTATTTTGGTAAGGTCACCCCAATTGATGCTTGCTCAAAAATAACATGTAAGTCTGCAGAGGTAGAGTTAAAACAGGCTGATGTATTTATAAATCTGGTTTTCATCTGGTCAAAGCATTTTTGGCATGTAATCACCTCAGGGGAAGCTCTCAAGGGTCAAGTTCACTGACCCATGAATAGAGCTTATAACTGAGGGTAGTTAACATAGCTTGAAGTAGCATTGCTAAGAGCTTGGAGAACATAAGATTTTTTTAAAGGAAACTTTTATGTAATACTTCCGCATTTACACTTCCTGATTCTCTCTGTTTTCCCAGTCCTCTATCTCAACTCTAAAAGAATATAGGGTTCTATATTTTGAAACGAGTGTTGATAGTGATACATTTATTTAATCACCTTTCGGTTTGACATAATTATGATCCAGTCCTTGTGGCTTAGTGGGCACCGACTTTAGATGTTATTTACTCTAAGGTTTCTTGCCATTTCCCTGCAAATGATCCATGACCTTGAAGAATCTTGCGTAAACTGTCTACTCTGCCTGGAATGTATATTCACCTCTCATGGACACTTGATAATGCTTCTTCTGGTATCTGTTTGTCCCATCCCAATGACTTCTAATTTCCATCCTTGTATCTGCTTCTTAAAGGGAAACTAGTACCTTCCCAGCCTCCAGAGGTTTGCACATAACCTAGGCTAAACCAGTCATTACTTTCTATTCCCTCGGCTACAGCGGTGGATTCAAGGTTGAAAATATGACTGAGCCTAGAGAAGGAACCAAAGGTTTATTGATTCTTGAGGTCTAACAAAATAGATCTGTCAGGACAAGTGGGCTTATTTTTTTTATTTTTATTTCTTCATTTTTCTAACTTATTCACGAAGTGTTTGTGGCCTTACACATGGTTTCCTCATACTGAGGTTTCTTGAAACTAAAATGTATTCCTTTCTAAATATTGTAAAGATAATTCTGACCGTCTTTTTAAGCAGTTTGATTGATAATGGAGTTTGGCAAACAAGAAATTGATTAAATATCTCTTCAAAGAGTTCTCTTGGAATCTTTCTTTGGAATGAAATGTGCTTAAGCCTGGCATCTCTCCTCTAGAAACTGGGAGCCCTATAAATCTATTATAATAGATGCCTAATAGAGCACCATGAAAATCATATCAAACCAACTTGACTGAGTTGTTTCAATAATTCATGTCCTTAGTTTATAAACAGATTTTTATAGTTTTGGAAGATGATTTTTTAAGTGGCTGCAAGTTATTCGACACTCCTCCAACCAAGCAGTGTTCCCTGGGCTTGAATCTGAGTAGTTTTGACATTTTTGTACAACAGCGTTGGGTGCAAGTGATGCTATGTGACTTCTCAGGGTAGATAATTAAATGCTATTTAGTTTCTGCTCTTGACTACTCACTATGAGGGAATCCAGCTGCCATAAAAAAAAGTCAGACTAGCTTGAAATTGCCTTGCTGGAGAGAACAAGTGTAGACATTCCTGCTGACAATCCCAGTGAATCTGGGCTCCAAGTCGTCCAGCCAGGCACACATACAATGAAGCAGAGACAAACCATCCCTGCTGTGTACTATCTACATTCCCAACCCATAGAATTCTTTTAATATAATAAAATTTCTATGTGCCACTGAGTTGTTTGTTATACTGCATAGTACTGGGGAGATGTGCTTTTATTCCTTCAAGGATAAACTTAAGGTTTTTCTTTGATGTGTTTTAGCTACTGTATATCAAAATATACCATTTTTTAAATTATATTTAGGACTTAATAAACTTCTTAAATCTGTGAATGGTGTCTTAAACAGTTCCCAAAAATTCTCAGCCATTACTGCTTCTGTACCATTCAGTATTATCTTCTTTCCTTATCTCCCTATCTCTTAAACATGTTAGACCTTGAGACTGTGTCTTCTGTTTCACACACGCTCTTCTGGTGTCTCTTCATGCTACATAATTTCTTCTGACCTACCTTCCAGTTTAAAAATTCTCTCTTCAGCCAAGTCTGCTGTTAAACCCATTCATTGTGTTCAAAGTTCAGTCACTGCCTTTTAGTTGTAAACGTTCTGAGGTTTTTAAAATCTGTTGTCACTTTTTATAGTTTCCTATTCTCTTCAGGTATTTCCAAGTTTTATTAAAAAAAAACCACACAAATATTTTCTTGTACATAATAGTATAATTTTTTTATGGTTTATGTCTGATAATTCCTAGATCTGAAGTCATGTTGGATCCATTGCTATTGTCTATGGATCACACTTACCTCATCTTGGTTCTTTGTGCACCTGGTGTCTTTGATAGCATGCTGAATATTTTATTTGAAACCTATTTGTATATATAATTTTAGGCCTATGATAATGAAACCTTCTTCTATGGAGGATTTTTGCTCACTTTTACAAACAGATGTCTGAGAGATCTTTTAGTCTTGCCCCATCTAAAGCATAAATTCAGGAAATGGCAGACTAACAGAGATCAAAGCTTCTCAAACACTACAACACATACAAACCAACTGATATAGTGTTCAGTGGTGGGATTGTCAACAGGAGTACAGGGTTCTCATTCAGTAGGTCTAGGGAAAGGTCCAGAATTCTGCATTTTAGCAAGCTCCCAGGTGATAGATATGCTAAACTTTGAATAACATGTGTAAAGCTAGATAGAGATATTGAGTGGGAATTGGGAAGATGAAAACTCATGATAGAATACATTCCAAACATAACTTCTAAACAATACGCTACCCCAAGTCAAACATGTTGGAAACTTTCCTTGGTAATATATTAGACATACAGCAGCTGGAGAGACAGAAGCATGTCTGAGAGAACCTGATGCAATGGTACTCCCAGTAGGACTCTGATTTCAGCAGAGATGATTTGTAAGAGAGAAACGTTTATGGGTTAGATTGGAATGATGATAGAGAATAGTGTATCAGCCCTCAACACCACTTCCCATAATCAAGTATCCAAGGGCTGTGGAGGACGGGTCCCTGGATGAAAGCTGAAGGAACCCATTTCTTAGGAAACTATGTAAGACACAGGGATAGAAGTAGGAGGTCATTTTGCATCATCTGGGAACACAACCTGTGACCTCTCCTCAGTAACTCGTACCAAGTTTGTAAAGTGGGTAGTTCCCCTCAAGTTCAAGGACATATTCAAGGCAGTCCAGAACAAAATACCTTAAGTAAATTCAAATGACAAAGAATACCTCCAGGATATGTATATATGTGTACACACACACTTTTTTGCATCTAAAGACCCATATACATTAAATATCCAAATAAGGGGTAATTCTTAATTAATGGAGGTATATTGGAAAGTTTGCAAGATTTTTAATAAGCAGAACTTTTAGGGTTCAAATCCATGATCTGTCATCACTGGTGGGGTCACTTTGGGTTAGTTACTTAGCTTCTTACACTCCAGGAAGTTTGCGAAGCTTAAAAGTGACTACCATAACAAATTACTCCAAGCATATAAGGTCTTTAATAAATGTAAATATCTTTACTTTTCCCTGCCCTCAGTAGCAACAGCTTAAAAAATATATCTCAATCCCAAGTCACAGCTTTATCCACTTAGGTTTGTGATGAAAGAAGATCTAGAATATTTGGACGAGAGATGCTTTGGAAATTAGTGTCACTATTGTGTAAGAACTCAAAGCAATGGAAACATAAGCCTTCTCCTCACTCCTTTTTCAGAAAACCGATGCACCAGCTGGGAACAGTGATTTATTCGGTCTCACCATTCCAACGTTAGAGGAGACAGACTTGGAATAATTAGCTAATAAATTTCATTCTTATTTAATAACCAAGAGAAAAGATCATTCTTCCATATCCTCAAAGCAGCTCATTCTTGGTATAATACAAATGTGGTAAGCATAACTGATCAAAAAGTTTTATTATTTAGAGAAGACATAAATACCAAAATATGAATATAATTATCCCCTATATTCTCACTCTGACCAGTTCAGACATACTTATTAAGAATCACTTGTGGAAACAGAATTCACGGAACAGCCCTTCCTTGAACAATAGAGTATTCACTTATCTCAGCAGAACCACCTGCTGATGCTTGTCCAGCTTTCCTGGACATAATTACTCAGCATCAATATGCTAAGCTTAAAATCAGAATCTAATTTAAATACTGATAAGTACACTTGCAAATTAACCTCTCCCAAAATGTTCTCAATTATCAAAACTCTGAACTCTAAAAATATTTTTTATATTGGAAATTGTGAAAGTGAGCTTAGGAAAAAATAGATTTTATAACAGATACTCGGTTGTGCTTAGGGAAAAAAACATATTTTATAACAAATATTCAGCTGAGCATGCAAACACTGACGGCTCCAGCATTTCCACCCAGGAAGTGCAGTTTAGTAGGAAATAAGTCTTATCTTACAGTGAAAACTACTGATTTTATAGATCATTTGTGTTTTCAGTTAAAAGGGATTTTGGCAATGGCGGGGGTGCTCTAGCCCCTCCAGCCCCTTGCCATTCCTGGTCTGCAAATATATTTTCTTCCATGGAAAACGACAGGCCCTTTTGAAGAAACCTGGCCGATAGATGTTTCAACTCTCATCAATTATTCCTGTAAAAAAGGAAAATATGTTAGAGGCGAGCCTGACATTTGAGTGTCCTTTCCTGGTAAGAAACAGAATTGTAATTGGTTTATATGGGCCTCAGATCGTAATATGAACACACCAAGAGAGAAAATCTGAAGATGGTTAGGCTCAAGCAAAAGCAGTATGGAAGTGTTAACTTTCACAACCCCACATAAAATATTCTCAACCCCACATAAAATATTTATTCTCATAAATATTCTCTAGGGCCCTGTAAGAATAGCTTAATTCTTTGACTATGGACTCAGCTGCCTGACAGATTTAATTTGAATGCCACTTTAATTGTTAAACAAATACCTAAACATCACTGTACTCAAGCATCCTGGGAACCCCAAAACTAAGCACGTGGTCCCCAGAAAATCACTCTTGTATACCAAAAACTGCAATACCCAAAGACTAGGTGTTCTTTCTACCTACTTTTCTTCTCTTTCATTGTAGCCAATGAGATCTTTCTCTCTCTTTTATCATGTTTAATTTTATAATTACACGAAGTATTTGTGTGTGTGCATGTGTTTCTATACAAGTTTGATATTTCCTATGAAGAAATGTTAGTTCTTGATACAAAACGGCCCATGCAGAAGCATAAACAACAGTTCATGAATCCATTGCTTCAAGCTGAAGACTGTAATCAGAAGACCCAAGCACAAACATACAATCACTACCAGGGCTATTCGATGGCTCGTTGGTCAGACCAGGCTGGATCTAAAAATCCTGTTATTTATTTGTCTTCCTTATTATAAAACTTAAGACTTTAACCCAGATAAAATTATATCTTTCCTGCTGGCTGATCTTTTAATAATATACACAAGCAAGTGAGGATTTATCAAAGGAGATTGCTAAAGTAATTTAGAGCGACTTTCTTCAAGAAATGCATTTCTGCATGATAACACATTTGTCATTGTGTTTTGATAAAGTTAAGTATTTAAATTATGTTTAAAAATAAAAAATTCATACTTGTCAGACTAGATATCTGAAAATACAAGCACCTCAGGCTGAAAATTTCTTTGAATTTATACTAAGCTTCTCTTTGACATAACTTCCAAATTAATTAAATCAAAAAGACATGAGCTAGGCCAAAAAACAAGTCAGGAAGCCCAAGTTCAAATATCACCTAGACTGCTTCATTGTTCTTGCGTTAATGTGCTTTTGGGTGGTGCCATTTTAGAAATGTCAAAACTAAATTTATGCAAAAAAAGTATCAAGTTTATGCAGCAAATTGGAAAAGTTAATAAGTACTTCAATCTTCCTTTTCTTTGAATAGATGTTAAAAATTTCTCTCAAGGTAAAACAAGATTCAAATAAGCAGTAAATGAACTTGGCAATCGCTCAGCAAATACTTGAGCATCTCCCACACAGAAACATTGGGTAATAGTTGCAAGCCCCTGGACTACCTGGAGGTTGGCATCTCCATGGCTCAAGACAAACTAGAGTCAGTTTACCCATGAAATGTAACTTCCAAGCGAGACAAAAAAAAAAGGTCGATACTGTTAACCAGCTTGACTTTGGCCTCTGCCTTGACCTGGCTACAGAATAACTGTCATAAATCCATCTGATTGCTTCATTCAGAGATGACATCTTCAATACCTATACTTTCCAATATGGTAGCCGCTAGTCATTTATGGCTATTGAGTATTTGAAATGTGAGTACTGTAACTGAGGAAGTGAAGTTTTGATTTTACTTATTAGTTTGAAGTTAATAGTAAAGTTTGATAGCAAGATTAATGAATTTAGTTAAAACTTGGGCAAATGTTAGGTCTCCCAAAGCCTACCTATGCATGGGAATATATGGCATCTGTCTTTCTCTGTCTGACTTATTTCACTTAAAACCAGGGGGGAGGGGAAGAGGGGAAGGAAGGGGAAAAAAAGGCCACAGAGAGGAAGGAAGATATAACATGGGAGACTCTCAAAGACTAAGAACAAACTGAGGAGGGGGGAGGGAGGAGAGTAGGTGATGGGCATGGAGGAGGGCACTTGTCGGGATTATCACAAGGTGTTGTATGGAAACCAAATTGACAAAAAATTATTCAAAAAAAAAAAAAAACTTGGGCAAATGTAGTTTTCAAACAGATGCTTTTGCTTCAAAGCCAAATCGTTTTTTCCAATAAAGATGAACCAGGTCTGTCGATGCGGGTGGACTATGAAAGGAAAATGATTATTTGGTATTCAATTTAGTTATTGGGCAACTTTCAAATATGGTGGGAAAATTCAGGTATGTGAGCCTAACTTTCAAATGGAAATTTTATGAAATCTGAATACGAAGCAAGTATTTCCAATGAAAATTTAATATCTGGATATGGATGGGTCTTCCCCAATGCTGCTCTGCTATAGAAATGTTCCCATTTTCATTTGTTCTGGAGAGACGATGGAAATTTCACCCACTGGAAGCCAATTAGTGAACCTCTCTGGCAAGGTAGCTACACCTCACACAGGGAGGGCCGGGAAATGCAGAAGCTTGCAGGTACGAGTAAGATTCTTCAGAGGCCCCGACTACAGGGCCTTTCCAGGCAAGCCTCAGATCTTCAGATCTGGGCTGTGTGGTGATGTGCTGGCCAGGGAGCTTTATCTGACGAGGAGAGTAATCCCGGAACTGCATTACTGATTTTCCACAGAACCTAGTCAGGTGCATTGCAGACTTTTTACTGGGGGACTTTCCAAAAGGTTTCTTTGCCTTTTCATTTGGTCTAAAAGAAAAAGTCTGAAGAGTCGAAGGTCAGGTATCACAGGGAGCTTCTCTTCACTGATGATGTCACTGGAGTTGGGATCATAAAGATCTCATGGTTATAGGTGTCTGTTCTTCTACTCCCAGGAGCCATGAATTTGGGGAGCCATAGACCTACAGAGCTAGTGGGTTAAGAAGCACCTGCCTGGAGAGGAAAAAAGTAGATGCACTACACACACATACACAAAATCACACACAATATCTAAAGAGAAGAAAGGAGGATGTGAATTCACCGAGTATCCGGTAAGGTCTTACGACGTGCCAGTTCTTGAGCTAAATGCAGGTATACTACAGCAAATCAACGAGATCTTCTTACTAATGAGCTACCCAGAGAGAACACTTGCCCTGAACACTTGCCTAGACCCATTGCAGAGTTTGCATTAGTGAGAAAGAAATTTCTGTTTTTTTAGCCTCACGAGAATTGAGGATCTTTTTTTTTGTAATCACAGCTTAACCTTATCTATCCTAATTGATGATTAACTAATACACAGTATTTTCCCGTGATAGGTGTACAATCCAGGGAGGTAACTTCAATTATCTCAGTGACTGCTATAAGCACACATGTTTTTAACTAAAATAATTATTTATTCTAATTTACATAGGTGTTTACTTCCAACGATGATAAAAAGCTGGTTTCAATATCAAAACAAGTATAAAGGCGGACAACCAGAAAATTCAAGTTCATTAGAACAGTTGTTCTCAACTCTGACTACGTGTTAGAATTACCTAGAAGTACCTTTCCAAAATGCAATGGCAAAGCCCCAGAGATTTCAATTTAATTGCTCCATATTAGGGTTTAGGCATTAGTATCTTTCATCAAGATTTCTAGTTTGAGACTCAATGAACTCGATAGTTGCATTAAACTCCTGGGATAAAGTAAGTCTTCTACATCTTAAAATTGTACATTAAATTTAACTCTAAACTTCCAGCAAACAGAGGAAAATAGAAAACTTTTTCTCCTTCCTTAAACTTATCATGATATTTTCTAGTGATTTCTTTTTTAAGTTTATTTATTTATCTTGAGAGAGAGAGAGAGCACATGAGCAGGGGAGGGGGCAGAGAGAGAGAGACAGAGAGAGAATCCCAAGCAGTCTCTGCACTGTCAGGGCAGAGCCCGATGAGGGGCTCAAACTCATGAACCATGAGATCATGACCTGAGCTGAAATCAAGATTCGGACACTTAGCCGACTGAGCCACCCAGATGCCCCCGAGTGATTTCTTTTTTCCCCTGTGATAGTCAGTTTTATCTGTCAACTTAGGCCACAGTCCCCAGTCATTCAATCAAACACTTGCTATGAGGGTTGCTATAATGGTATTTGGTAGATGTGATTAAAGTTCATAATCAGCTAACTTTAAATAAGGAATGCTATCTTAAGTAATATGAATGGACCCGATTCAATAAGTTTAAAGATCCTAAGAGCAGAACCAAGGCTTCTCAGGAGCGATTCTACCCATGGATAGCAACTTCAGCTTGGGTCTGAGAGTTTCACCCAGCTCATCCTGATGGCCTGTCCTGAGGTTTTCAGACATTTCTTGTGATCCTTCAAATCATATGAGCCTTACAATAAATGTCTTAATATACATCTCCTACCAGTTCTATTTCTATGATTAAATGTTAATTAATAAGTCCCAACATCCATTAAACTGTATACTCTGAAGGCAGAGGGATCTGCGTTATTCATTGTGAATCCCCGTACCTAGCAATATGCGTGTCCATAAGAGGCACCAGTGAACACTTGTCAAGTGACTGAGTGAGTGAACCATCTGATTGGGGAAGTAGAGCATGCAATATAAAGGGTGGGCCATAAACGCACGATAAATGCTATGGAATTCATACTAAGAAGAAAGGATTCAGCCATGGTGATCAGAGAAGGTTTGCAACATGAGTTGAAGTTGCAGGATGGAGAATTAGGGATCAAAAGTGTAGAGACTGGAAATGGCATACTCAGACACATTATATAAGCTAGATGAGACAAAGAATATATGTGAGCAAATAGAAGAAAATAAGTTGGGAAGAATCAATCGTGACCAGATTTTGCATAATTAAATACAGCCAGTGGTGTCTCTGTCTCTCTCTCTCTCTCTTTCTCTCTCTGTCTCAAACGTTCAAAAACCTTTCTCTGAATGCATTTTACTTGCAGGCTAAAATCAGGAAGAACAAAAATGTTAGGCTCTTCTGGTATAGAAAGATGTGGAAGACAGAGTTCCCATTCACTGGCATGGATGCCTTTAAGAAACCTCTCAGAACAGCTAATGTTCCATAAAACGTCATGAAAATCAACACTGAAGTAACAGGCCATATCAGTATTAGTTCACTCATTTAACTGGCCAGTCAGTCATTGACTCTTTAGAGCCTCTGCCATGCCACATGCTGGAGAAGCTCAGGGTGAAGAGAGAAGACTATGCCTCCTGGTGGCGGGGCCAGCACGAAAGGCAATGACGACTCCTCTGAGGTCCTGAGAGGCGGCCTTCTAAGGGCTCTGAGGTTTACTCCAAAGACAATTAGTCCCTGAGAGAGGAGACAGAGTTTTGTAAAAACCACGAATATGTGCTTACAAGGTTTTTCTCGAACCTCATCTCTCCTCCATGAACTTGTGCCAGAGCCCTGGGGAGAGGAGGCAGAAATGAGGTACTCCACCATGAAAATCTCGGAAGCAGGAGAGGCAAGCCTGCTTCCCAGCCCACACGGCAAACCGCCACACAGAGCATCAGTGCTGGAAGTATCGTCTTCACTCAAAGTGGAACATCTAAAAATGGAATATGAGAAAATGCCACCTGTCAGGAGAGGGAAAGGGGAGGGTCACTGTGGACAAAGGCAGGGTATTTGTCACCTCACCCTACCCAGATCCTGTCTTAGTAGAGACAGGAAGACTGACAAATCCAAAGTGGCCCGAAGAGACTTCAGTCTACTTGCTTGGTTCACTCTGCCTTGCAGACTTTCATGCTTTCCCCCTGACCTTCTCCCTTCCAAAGCCCTGGGCTCTTTCTAGCCAGAGATCTTGTCATTACCCAGGAGGACTTCTGGGTTTTCTAAAAGATTCTTGTGCTGGTGGTCAGTCTCCTCACATCCGGTCTCTGTGCACTGCACTGCCATACCTCACGGCCAACCAGCAGAGCTGTTCTCCCTGCCACTCTCGACTTTGACTGCTGCTGTCCTTTTGTCCTGGTCTCTCAGTAAACCCCAGGCCAGAGCCAATTGTAGGATATGCCTTCTCCACACCTGCGTTGTGCAGCCAAACACCTTGGGAGAGAATCCCATGATCCTGGTACAGATGCCTTCATGCATCCGTGGTCCCGACTGGCTGAACCTTTGGTGCTGCCCATCAGTCTTTTTGATTTCCTTCACTGACTATTGAAAAAAAAAAAAAAAGCCAACATCCCTTTCAGTCTCTAAGCGGCAAAATCTCAGCACACAGCCCTACAGAAACCAACGCCATCGGGAATTTATTAGCCAGGTCTTGGCGTGGCTACTGCCTTGACATCAAGACAAAAAATAAAACCACCCCATTATCAGGTCCAAACACAGCCAGGGTATTAGCACTGTTCAAGCACAAACATGACCGAACGGCCCCATCTCCTGGCTCGTATGAGTGGTGCTTTTCCCCTCACCAATTACATAAAATTTTCCAATTGCAAAAAATCTATGAATATACCCAATCGCAGAATTACACCCACTTCCTGACAGCAACCTGGAGTAAAGAGCAAAGTCTCTAAACACTCCCGCAAAGACCTAACGCAATCCCAAACCCTGTGACGAATCCCTTCCAAAAGTCCCTTTTTGAGAGGCTCCATGGTTCCTCAGGGGAGTCCATTCTTTCCTCCAAGGAGCAATCGACACAGTCTGTTCTTCGTCAGGGGGACATTGACATTATTAACAGGAGTTACGGTTATCACTACTGTTAGGGTCTGTGCTGAGTACTTTACATGTGCTATCTGTTTAATCCTTTGATGACAGTGATGAGTTTGCCCACTGCAGATATGGAAACACTAAGACTGAAAGGAATTGATGGGGTGCCTGGGTGGCTCACTCAGTTAAGCATCCGACTATTGATTTCGGCCCAGGTCATGATCTCACGGTTTGTGAGTTCTAGCCCCACATCAAGCTCTGCGCTGACTGTACAGAGCCTGCTTGGAATTCTCTGTCTCCCTCTTTCTCTGCCCCTCCCCTACTCACACTGTCTCTGTCTCTCTCAAAATAAATAAATAAACTTAAAAAAAAACAAAACATTGATCAGAATTGAAAAGCCATCGTGTCACAGATCCAGCATGACGGATAGAGGGATTCAGGAATCTGGATCGAGCTCATGCTTTTAATGATTTCAGAAATAACAACCCACTGGGGAGCCTGGTGGCTCAGTCCGTTAAGCATCCACTTCGGCTCAGGTCATGATCTCACAGTTCGTGAGTTCAAGCCCCGCATCGGGCTCTGTGCTGACAGCTCAGAGCCTGGAGCCTGCTTGGGATTCTGTGTCTCCCTCTCTCTCTCCGCCCCTCTCCCACTCACACTCTGTCTCTCTTTGTCTCAAAAGTAAACACTAAAAACAATAAAATAAAAAAATAAAGACCCACAAAATTTGCAAACTTACCTTCTTCCTCACACCTCTCCTCCAGAGTTAGAACATGAACTCTTTTTGTTCAACACCGACCCCTCCTTCTGTCTGTTCTGTGACCACCTCTTCTATCTCCTTTCACACCAGGTTCTGGCACGGTTCTATCTCCTTCAAATTCTGCAACCTTTCTTTTGCCACTCGAACAATTTTCTCGGCTGAAATCAGGCATCAGCTTCATTCATCTAAAAACAAACCACGACTCCCTCTGATGGCCCCATGGCCTCTTCATCTTTGTCATCTCCAGCCCAGGTTCTTGAAACCTAGTCTGTATTCTCAAGAATAATGTAATTTAAAATTACAAAATAGACATGCGCAAAGGGAATTTAGGAGAAGATCTTTTCAACCTTGGAAGGGTAAGGATGGGTGGGCGGGATCAAAGAAGAGGTCAAGGAAAAAATGGTATCTAGGGTAAAGTTTAAAGCATGGGGTGGGGGATCGTCCAGCTAAAGGTACCAGAAAAGGAATTTTAGGATAATAGGTGTCCCCCCCAAAAAAAATTCATATGTTGAAAATTAACCCCCAATGTGATAGCATTAGGAGGTGGAGCCTTTGGGAGCTAACTAGGTCATGAAGTTAGAACTCACGTGAATGGGATCATGTGCCCTTATAGAAGGGACCCCAGAGAGTCCCC
Organism: Paguma larvata; assembly: GCA_030068075.1. Taxonomy (NCBI): domain Eukaryota; kingdom Metazoa; phylum Chordata; class Mammalia; order Carnivora; family Viverridae; genus Paguma; species Paguma larvata. The sequence continues at coordinate 10,809,263 of CM057825.1, forward strand.
TCGCCCCATCACCATGTGAAGACACAGCAAGAAAACGGCCATCTGTGAACCAAGACGGAGGCTCTCACCAGACACTGCATCTGCTGGTGACTTGACCTGGGATCTTCCAGCCTCTAAAACTGTGAGAAATAAGTTTCTGGTGTTAATAAGCCCCACCCCCAAGTCTCTGACATTGTTTTGTAACAGCCGAGGGGACTAAAACAGGTGACAGTAAAATCAGAGGGAGGGAAGTCTGGCATGTATTTGAGACGTGATGCGTGGTTTAGTATCTACTGTGGTAGTCGGCTCAGGGCACCATGATGAAACACCACAAACTGGATGGTTAAGCAACAGAAATGTATTTCTCACAGTTCTGGAGCCTGGAAGTCCAAGATCAAGCTTTCGACAGATTTGGTTTCTCCATGAGCTTCTCTCCTCGGCTTGGCCATCCTGCTTTGCCTTCACATGATCCTTTCTCTGTGCGTGTGCATCCCGGGTGCCACCCTGCGTGTACAAATTTCCGCTTTGGACACCAGTCAGATCGGATTTGGGACCATCTTAAAGACCTTAACACCTCTTTAAAGACCTTATCTCTAAATATAATTACATTCTGATTGCATTCCAAAGTGGATTAGGATTTCAACATATGAATTTTGGAAGGATACAATTCATCCCATAACACCTGGGATATCAGCGAGCAAGAAAGATTAGAGCAGAAATGTCGGTTAGGGCCAGTCCACTGATACTCTGGAACATAAGAATGGGAAATCTGAGCCTCGTCTTGAAACAGCCAACTGTATGAATACCTGACATGACATCACTTCATTAGACTGAGGGTGAAACTTACTAACACGATTCAGTTACTAATTATCTATATAGGTTATAATGTATATTTTGCAGGAACTGACTTCCCTCCAAAGAGACTTGTTCCCAGATATACATATCTATATTCTTCAATTTTTATCCTTCTTCTGAAACCAAGTCTAAAAGACCCTTGGGATAGTTGAAGATTGTCTGAAACAAAATAATTACTTTTAGCCAATGCTTGAAAAGCTTTTGTGATTAACACTTGTAAGCATTAGCTCAAATGCTTAAGCAGCTGATGCTATTCTAAATATAGGTCACCTGCTTTTCCCAAGAGACTCAGTCAAATCTGAGTGGCTGAAAGAAGTAGATTTAGGAGGGAGGGCTCAGGCCTTCAGAAAGGCAGAGAACCATCCACAAGGGCAGTTCATGCAAGATCGTTGTCCCCATCACTCGAGTCAGCACTGACTGCAACCTTGAGATGGCAGATTCTCAATGGAGCAATGCAAGGTCAAGGACACTTCTTGACTGCCAGCTTCTTGACTGCCTTTGGGTTGGTTTTTCTTTGTGTGTATTATCTCATGCCAGTCTATTATTATATTTCCCCTTTATAGATGAGGAAACAAACCCAAGAAGGTCAAATGGCTTATTCATAATAACAAAATGGTGGGGCGAGCACTGTCTCATTCCAAAGTGCACACTCTTCGCCACACACCATGTTAAGTGTGTGTTCTCTCCCAATGATCAAGGTCAAGATATCATCAGCCATGTCTGGAAGCCTGCCATCTGCAAGGGCACCAGGTTGCAGTAATGGGTGTGGGCCATGATCAAGGATCTGTTTGAGAACAAACACGGACACAAAGTTTATCACCTTGCACGTATACAGCTATATATTGGGGTGAACCATACAAAATTATTTTTTAGATCAAAAGTTGTCAAAATTGGCAATTCCACATGACTCAACCTAATTGATTATTCATATTAAGAACCCAAGAGTTAATAACTGTAACAGTTTTACTCTACTTCCTGTCAGAGACTTTTCTGGCCTAGAAAATAATTGTGCGTGTCCTTTTGCCTCAGGCACACCTGGGAAACAAGTCTTCTCCCGCCTGGGGGAAAACACCCAAAGTCATCTTCCACTGCAGGAATGGACACTCCTCCGGGAAAACAGGGGAAAACCACTTCTAGATGGAGCCGATAGTCAGCCATTCCTCCTGGAATTGCTTTTTCCATAATTAAAGATGAGAATGAGTCTGAGAAATACTTGCAAAATGCAAAGTGTTTGGGATGAAAAAAAAAATACTAAAACTAGGAACCGCATCACAAAAGAGTCAAAGGGGATTACTGCGTGTTTGGCATTGAGTCCAAACCCAGCACGTTACCCGTAACACACTGGAGGTGACAACAGGAAGTATGTCGGTGCTCCCGCTCACTGAAGGGGCACCGTCTCCTTCGATTGACCGTATGAGTAATTAAAATCCAAACCTGGGGGCATTTTTCAACTCCTCCAATACACGCAACTCACTGACATTTTAACAGGCCCCTGAGAACATCCTGGGGACTATTTCCACCTTTAAGATATTTCTGCGAAGCATCTGATAAATCGCCTCTCGTTTCCCTCATAAGAACATCTTCTCAAGCGCTAAGAGGAGGGTTTCAAGAAGAATTTTGAAATTCCACTTAATTAATGGCATTCGCATCTCTTCCTCTTCAACCGTGCAGGCTGGACGAGGCTTTACCTAAAGCACAGTTTTGCAAAAGGGGAAACATACAGAAACACTGGGCCGATTCAGAGCTATAGAGACAACACGTGTATTAAGCTGAACCAGAATTTTATTCGCATGCCCGAATCCATGAGAACTCATGAGAGATGAGCCCTCACGTATCCCTTCCTATTGATGTCCTGGAAGGTGAACTGGAAGGTTTTGTCTATTGCAGAGAGGCCCCAAGCCATAATACATGATGGTTTCTCAACTCTTAAATCCTTTAAATCTAAATCACTTAAGCAGTGTCTACAAATAACATGAACTGTCCATTAACTGAATGATTACAAAGTATCGGGCTCTTTATGTATCTATTAACTTAACTTAGTTAAACCTCACAAACTTCCGCATACTATTGTTAGTCCTATCTTAGAGATGAGAAAACTGAGCCGAGGGGGTGTGTGAATTCTCAAAGTCCCACATCCAAGACGTGGTTGAACAGCATTCTGATTCCTGGGTCCATGTTTTTAATTACCAAAATGCTGTCCTTCATAAGAAACTGGCTGTCACAGCAGCCACCCCCTCACCAAATAAGGAAGATAGTGTGACGGTTTGATGGCAACAAAGGATTCGTGGCCTCTGCCTATTTGTTCCAAGAAATAGCCACCACAGGGGGAAAAAAAAACAAACAAAAAACCTTTGCCCATAACATTGAGCAATCCTTCTTTTGAAATGTCCTGAAGCTATTTGCTTGCCCCCCTGGCAACCAACCAAGGACTGCCAAAGCTACCTGAAGACCAATTAGGAAGTCGCCAGTTTGCATTCCCACCAAAAGGGCAGTGTTCCCAAAGCACCCATCCTAATTGAACACTTGTCAGAGACTCAGTGTTTTTTACTCTTTGAAACTGATTCTACTTTGCACCTTTAAACTCCCGCTGCAAGAAAAGTGACAACGCCTGGCTCTCCCTCCCACAAGCTTATGAATAAGCAGCCTTTGTTAATTTAGTCTCAGACTTGATCTTGTCTTTGATAGCCCAACACAAACCAATTTGACCCTTTTGATTTATGGTTATGTTAACATACTGAAATTGAAAGTCCTCAGAATTCTTAGACTCTCAACCCAATGAAAATACAATAAGCTTTATTCAAACATAAAAGGAACAGGTGTTACACTCTGATCAGGTATTACCATTAAAAGACGTAAATGGAGGGGCGCCTGGGTGGCTCAGACTGTTAAGCGTCCGACTTCAGCTCAGGTCATGATCTCTCGGTTCATGAGTTTGAGCCCCGCGCCCAGCTCTGTGCTGACAGCTCAGAGCCTGAAGCCTGCTTCAGATTCTGTGTCCCTCTCTTTCTGTCCCTCCCCAACTTGTGCTCTGTCTCTCTCTCTCTCAAAAATAAATAAACATAAAAAAAGGCATAAATGGATATTGGATTCTTTGATAGATTGTGTTGTTTTAAAATAATTAATAGAGGATCTATAGAGAAAAAAGAACGATCTCTCATGCACCTTACAGGTCTAAGTCTTCATAGATAAACATCTCTCCACGGCATCAAGACCTGTCATTGCCCCAGATAAGCCAAAACAGCCCCAAGTTTAAGCCATGCCCAAATCCGAGCACTGTTATATATCCCCACATGACCCTGATCTTTAAAGGACATAGAATAAAAAGTTTACTCTGTATACTCTTCATTTGTAGCTATTAGAAGCAAGAGTTCATCTGCCAAAAGATAAACACTGCCACCTGCTGAGGTAAGAGAATAAAGGCAGGCAAGCTCATGGACTTTCAAAACAGCAACATTTTCTATTTTTCATTAGTGAGAACACTAATTACTTCATTAAGATCTCACAGTCCCAAGAAAATAGTAGCAAAGGCAACTTTGTTCAGAGAGACGCATGCAACATCCAAAATGCAGAATGAATAGCAGTTCTGGGCTTCGCTGCATTTACAGGTTCCAGACAACTTTTCCGGATTTCCATCTCTTGCATTCCCATAAACTCATTTGTCAGTTCTAGTAATGAAACCGAAATTCCAAACTCAGGAGGAAATTTAGGAGTAGAGCGAAACTGATGGTTTTACCTTAATGTGCAGATTTCAAGGATCCCTGTGACACACACACACACGCGCACACACACACACACACAACACACACACACAGTTTTATCATTTCCTCTCCATGTTTTAAGCCAATATCCATTCTGGGGATTTCTTATAAAAACCAGGGTGTTTCAGAGGGAAGGAGAAGAAAGTGGAGGAAAGTAGTCAAAAGGAGTAGAAGACTCAAAGCTATGCCAACTCCCTGGAAGAATCTTCCAGATGTTATGATAAAGACCTGTAAAATTCCACCGTAGTCTCCCTAAAAGGACAGGGTAATCCTAAAAGTAACATTCCCAAACACAGGCTACTCTCATATAACCAACGTCGGGAAGTATCAAACGATGAATTGTTGTAAGAAGACATTTTTGAGCCTCTGGACCTTGTAATTTCAAAAGTATGAAAACCAACTGAACCCTCCTTTTCTGGCCAGATTTTATGCAATAATAAGACAGTGTTTTTCCCATATCATGATTCAATCATCTCATCCTTTAGGTTTGATTTCAAAGTATACCCCTCCAAAATATACTTTCAGTTCTAAAGAAAAAAAAAAAGAAAGAAAAGAAATTCCCAAAATTTCATACTTCTTCTCACCAAAAACTAATCAAGTTGCTTGTACCTTGCACATTGTGTCTCCAACTCAATAAACAATTGTTGAAAGATATTATCCAGCCATGAATATGTCTAAAGAATTAATACCAATGTCTTTACAGGCTATGTCTTTTTCTTCATGAGGTCAATTGTGAATTTCCTTTAAATGATATGCCTCTAGCAGAGAAAAAATATATATATATATTTAAAAATATATATATATTCCATGCTGTGGAAACCAAAAATGATTGTGGACATAGATTGAGTACCCGATATACTTTTATTGAGGTGAAATTCATATAACATAAATCGACCCATTTTACTGTGAACGATTCATTAGCATTTAATAGAGTGTTGTACAATCACCACCTCTATTCCAAACCATTTTCATCACCCCAAAATAAAACTCTGCTCCCGATAACCAGTTGCTACCCATTTCTCTTTACCCCCATCTCTGGCAAAACCACCAATCCACATTCTGTCTCTATAGATTTACGTATTCTGGATACATCGTATAAATGGGATTGCCCGACATATGATCTTTTGTGTCTGGATTCTCCCACAGCATAATGTTTTCAACATAGGTTTACCTACATTTTAGCGTATATTAGTACTTCATTTTCACGGCTGAATAATATTCCATTGTATAGATCTATCCAGCGTGTTTATCCATGCACCCATTGGTAGATAGTTAAGCTGCTGTGAATAGTGCTGCCATGAATATGGGGGTATGTATGCTTAAGCACATCTTTCATTTTGGGGGGTAGGGAGCATATATACCTAGGAGTGCAATTGCTGGGAAATTTGGTAATTTTATGTCTGATCTCTCGAGGAATCTCAATATCGATTTTTAAATCAAGGAACATAACAACATAAAAGCTGAAGCTTGCCAACAGCAGAGATGAATCAAGTCACGACCAACCATAATTTAATCTAGTTGGGCTCAAGGATCTCGCCAGAATGAGTACAGCTGTGGAGAGGACACTTTTCTGTGGTAGAATCTTTACTCCCTTTCACCATATAGGTGGACCTGGCCCATATTTAAGAATGATATAGTCATTCTAATATAAGGGAAAGGAAAGAAATATATGTGAATCATAATCTGTCATTGGCTTATTGTGTTACTAAGTAAAATTACTACCTTGGATACCACAGACTGCATTTAAAAATGAGGTCCGCGGTGGGGCACCTGGGTGGCTCAGTTGGTTAAGCATCAGACTTCGGCTCAGGTCATGATCTCATGGTTGTGAGGCTGAGTGTGGAGCCTGCTTGGAATTCTGTCTCTCCTCTCTCTCTCTTCCCCTTCCCCCTCAAAATAAATAAATAAACATTAAAAAAAGAAGAAGAATATATGTCCAGACAATCCGACTCCAGAGTCCACACAGACTTCACTTACTCTCTACAATACTCCAGATGAAAATAAAGTGAATATATTACCACTTCTTTTATTATCTTAAGTATCTAAACATCTATTTTTTAAGTAGTTTTAAAAATACTACTGGAAGAAGTACAACTTCCAGTTATAAAATAAGTCACAGAGATGAAAAGTACGGCATGAGGAATATAGTCAATAATATTTCAATATCACATGGTGACAGTTGGTGACGACACTTCTTGGGGCGAGCACCGAGTAACGTATAGAATTGCGGAACCACTGCTGTTGTTCATCCCAAAGTAACATAACGCTGTATTGTCAACTACACTTCAATAATAAACAATACTACTGGAAACCTTAATGAATATTCTATGAAGAAAGATTTCTTCAACACATAAAAATTAGAGGAACCTTCTCTGATCAAGGGCTTCCTACAGCTAAATAGGTCAGTGAGACGTAGAATGATCTCCATGACCATGAACTGGCTCTCTCTCTATTGAATGATGTAACAAAATAGTGTCGCAATCTTCCCTAAAGCCATCAGACGCAGGGGAAGAGCCAATGTCGGCTTCTTTTTCTTGGTTTCAGAAGAAGCAGCTAAGTGTTGGCCCAGGTTTTTCTAATCCAAGCTCTCCTCGGTTTCATACCATAGCTGAAGGTCCTCCTTCGGGCAGGTGCACTGAAGTTTTTGTTTATGTTGTTCCGCTTTTGTTTAATTTTTCTGCTGGGGTTCTAGACATCCACAGATGATCTGAGGGGTAATTCTCAGCCCAAACCTTCCCACGGACACATCTGACACTCTTCTCCCATAATTGTTCATTTAAGCACAGGGTCTAATGCATGTGATGCCTCCGGTAGGTTATTTAATAGAGTGTGACTCACCCTCCTCATTTTCAGATCAGTGTCACCGGCTCAGAAACAGCTGGCTGGAGGACCGCGTGGATGACAGGCGTGCAGTGGGTGGGCGGTGTCTGGCAGGCGACACACACTCAGTCACACTGACCACTCTCGTTATTATTAAGAAAATGGCTCCATAAGACTCTCAGGCGTTCTCCTGCTCTGGATTCAGGCATCAGTGGTTTTATCTTGTACTTTATCTTACAACTAATTTTTAATACACATGAAGGCACTTTTACATAGAAAACCCCTTTTAAAAAATAGTTCTCAGTATTTCGGGAGTAATTTCATGATTTTCCCTCCTATCCCAATTGTTTTCCATTCAGATTTTTTAATTCATTAGTCAGAATGTCTATCCTCTTTAATATTTTTTTTGAGAAAAACTTGCCCATATTTTTTACACCCACTATGAACTCAATAATTCATATTTGCTATTAAGCGATATCCATTTTGCTTTCCTTATATGCGACCCTAATTTGATTCAGTGTAGGTTGGCAACTTTTTTTCCAGGGGGGAGGAGGTATAGATACACTTTTGTATTCGAGGGAAGATTACCTTTCCATTCCAATTTTGCCTCTCATTCTTAGCTGCCCAAAGTAAAATCACGAGATAAGTAATAAAACTTCTAGTCAAATTCCAAACACACATGTCCCCCTAAAAATGTGGGGATGCAAACTGGCAGAGCCACTGTGCAGGATGGACTTTCCTCAAAACATTAAAATCAGAATTACCGTGTGACTCTGGATACTTCCCAAAGAACATGAGAACGCTAACTGGGAAAAGCATATGTGCCCCCAAGTTCACTGCAACACTATTTACAATAACCAAGATATGGACACGACCTCAGTGTCCACTGATGGATGAATGGACTGAAGAATGTGGTCTATAAATACAACGGTAGAGTGCTCACCTATAGAAAAGAAGGAAATCTTGCCATCTGCAACAATACAGATGGACCTTGAGGACATTTTGCTAAGTGAAATAAGTCAGACAAAGACAAACACCATATGACCTCACTCAGCGTGGGACCCTAAAAGCAAACCAAAACAGAAAACAAACAAAGAAGCAAAATACCACTGAACTCACAGATACAGAGAGCAGATGGGTGGTTTATTGTTACCAGGGCAGGGCACTGGGGAGTGAGCAGAATTGGCAAAGGTTGTCAAAAGGTACAAACTTCCAATTAAAAATAAGTAAGTGACATGTAGTGTACAACACGGTGACAACAGTCAATAATCCTGTATTGTATATTTGAAAGTTCCTAAGACAGGGGCGCCTGGGTAGCTCAGTTAAACATCCTACTTTGACTCAGGTCATGATCTCACGGTTCATGGGTTCAAGCCCCGTGTCGGGCTCTGTGCTGACAGCTCAGAGCCTGGAGCCTGCTTCGGATTCTGTGTCTCCTTTTCTCTCTGCCCCTCCCCTGCTCCTGCTCTGTCTCTCTCTCTTTCTCTCTCTCTCTCTTGAAAATAAACAAACATTAAACAATTAAAATAAAGTTGCTAAGACAGTAGATCTTAAAAGTTCTCATCACAAGAGACGCGTACATCATACATATAGATGTATAATTCACTAAAAACTGCTTCCAAAAAATTATTCAACAGATATCATAATAGCCTTGAAAGAATCTAGGAGACACACCGTGAAATCACTCTGATTTCTTTTGTCACTACCATGATCTACTAAAAAGTAAAAAGAATTGAAACGATCGGTGACATTGGCCAAACATCGTACTCCTTCCTATCATTTCCATCAAATAATATCAAGAAATGATATGAAATTTATTAGTTTTAGTGGTCATATCTGTGAAGCTAAGGACTGTATATAGTTCACTTGTGGAAAAAGAGAAAATGTGAAATATCAAAACAGCTTGCTTGACGTCTGTGAAGCTCCGTCTTCATCCCCACTGCTGGCAAATTCGCTCATCGCCTGGCTCTCCTCCGTCAGCGCCATATCCTACAGGTGTTATCCTTGCTACCTAATAAAACAAATTTCACAAAGTTATTTTTCCTTTATTTTATTCACCTTCTCTTTTTAGAAATTAACATTTTCTGGGTCATTGACAATGACCAATATACCAAATTGTCCAGTTGTGGAGCTTTGAGCAGCTCGGCATTTTTGGAGCAAGAATTTTTTCTTTCCTTTCTTTTTTTTTTTTTTTTTTTTAATGACTCCTGTCAGTCACAAATGGGGCAAGTTCGTGTCCTACTCCGAGGAGCAAAATTCACAGCGTCTCAGAATTGGCGAGGACGAGAATGCAGCCACCCCAGGCTTCCCCTCTGCTCATCCTCTCTGCCCTCCTCTCAAACAAATGCCACCAAACGGGAAAATCATGAACTGGACCATCTCCAGATCTGTGTGATTAACTTACGAGGAGGCGGCGCATTCCACTTCAGAACATTTCAAAAAAGGTCGACCGATTTTTCTCATTGTCAGTAGAACGTGAAATGTGCATTCCCCTTGCCCGAGAGTGATGGACACTCTTCGGAAGTAGCTTTGATAAAACTGCAGCCCAAGGGCGCCATTCACATTCCTTCTGCCTTTGGAAATGACCCCCCTGGTAGGGAGCAGTGCCGGGCAACGCTGGCTCTCTGACCTTTGGGAACAGACGTGGAACACCAGTACAGGAAGGGTGCCGGGTACATGGATTGGGAAAGCCTGTGACAACCATCCGTTCCACCAAAAGGCACCTCATCTTCTAAACAATGTAACGACTATGCTAATCAGTTCCTTCCATTCTGTGATTCTTCGCCCAACCTCCAGGAGTCCTCTAAAAATTATGCAGTTAATCACACCAGGGTCCGTAGAGAAAAGAGGGTAGAGCCGTTCGAACGAAGTGGTTGCTCTGCTGATGGTGAGACAGACGCGCCGCTCCCTTCCAGTAAGCTCTACCATCCAGCAGGCCGGTATTAGCGCTTTGGGGCTCTGGGCCCCACTAAGAAGATCAGTCATTTCTTAAAGAGCTCAGAAATATAAGCGCCAGAACCGAAAAAAGGCAGAGACAATGTTCCTTCCCTAAAGTCTTTAGGATCCTCTGTGGTTGATGGAAGAGGCACCACACACAGCTGGTCTGACATGAGCTACACGGGCTAGAAAAGGCGAGTCCTCTGACAAAGCAGCCCCGGCCTCCTCCTTCCTTATTGGCAGCAGCTTCCAAGATTAGCATCCTGTGCCCTCTCTCTCCATCGTGGGAAAGTATCTGACGTTGTGTTCATAATAAGATATGTGGGTCATTACGGCATTTTCTTAAGAGTACCTATATTTTAGTGACACCAGCAAATGGTAAACTTCAGAAAGTGATCCAGAATTTTAGAAATTATCCACTATTAAATAGGAAGAGGAGGCTTTGGGGGCAGAAAGGGAGATTATTCTCAGCACCCCTGAAGTTTTTTGACTAGGCAGCTACTTAATCAGCCAATATACCAAACCAACCTCGCGCATGCAACATTTAACTGATGAAGCCAGTTAAGCAATTTTTAAATTGCTCAACGCAATAAGAATCAGGGAGAGCTAGGCAGATTGGGTCCTCTGTACCCCTTAGGGGATCCCCTGTCCCACACTGCTAGAGCACCCCACTCCCTGCCAGCACTTCTCCAGGGCCACCGCACTGACACGACACCATATTCTTGTCATTTTCCACAATCAAAGTTAACCTATTCTCAGTCCAGTTCTTGTAAAACGTTTCTCATATAATTAACTCGCAATATACCGTTAATGGTTGAAAAATGCTCAGTATGGGGCATCCAAGGGAAAAACAATTAAAACAACTTAGCTCAAAGAATACATCTCTCATGGGCTGTAAGTCCAACTGTGTAGAACTCAGCTCCTAACCTGTTTTAATTGCTAACACTTACTGACAACAACCGAGTATTAACCATTCGTTGGACGATGCCTGGGGAAATGTGGTAGCCAGGCAGGCAGGCTCCTGAATTCTTACTTTGTCAAGAGCAACTAAAATTCAAACTTCGCCAAGCCTTACAGTCAGCGCTCACCCCTGCGGTCCCCCAGTGCACCGACAATGAGATGGTGGATGTAGGAAGCACAGGCAGGAGCCAGGGACCCTGGAAGAAGTGTAGGGGACGGCGGTAAAATCCTTTTGGTATTCAGCTTAGAAACTCTAATAGCCAATTTAAAAGAAAAGCTGAGCCTCTGTGTTTCTCTTTCCCGTACCTGTAATGATTATGTTGCCTTTGTAGTTGAAAGCACACGAGAAGATCTCATCAGCATGCCCCTCAAGAACCTGGAGGCACTGGCCAGTCTGAGCATCCCAGATTCTCGCCGTTTTATCAGCGCTGCCAGTTAGAAGACGGTTCCCTTGGGGGTTGAAAGAAATCTACAAGACAGGAAGGAAAAATGATCACAGGTTTGTAGAATTTGATTCCCGATATCTTTTTCATCGGCAGAAAGGGGACATTACGAAGCACCTGTCATCTTCCTAGCCTGGCATTTATTCTTACACAGAATAGCTCCTTCCTGACGGGAAAAAAAAATATTGCAGGGATTAATGCATGAACAGTAAAATCTGGACAGAAGAAATTAACTGGCTACAAGCACCCTCCCACCCACGATAGCTCTAAGGATAAAGACCAAAGGTCCCTTCTGATTTGAGTATTCCCTAGCTGGCCTCTTTCCAAAGTCTCTCCATGCGAACAAAGAGAGCCCTGGCATGGATGAGAACACAAGCCAGGCTCCTTCCAACCCAACCTCCCACGTCATCCCGGTAACCCAAGTTTCTGTCCTCAAGAGCATACAGATCCTCCTTCAACCTGGCCATGTGAATGTCATGCCTACAGGCGGGGACCTTCATCCTACTGCCACTCAAAGCAAAGCACACTGCATAAAGCTGTGCCGAGTGCCTCCTGTGTGCCGAGCATTGTCAAACAGTATCTGAGCAGCCGTCAGAGGAAATGGTTAGTTCACTATTCCTCTGGGCACCATGCTTCTAAGCCTCTCTAAATCATCGTAACACAATGATTTGGGTCACATCCCCTGTGACTAAAAGTTTGATGAGGGCAAGGCTCAAGGCCATGACTTTTTTTTTTTTTTTTGGTCCTTATGTCCCAGTACAATGCCCAGCACAGTGGAAGCTCTCAAAAAGCATTTGCTGATGGGTGCCTGGGTGGCTCAGCTGGTTAAGTGTCGGACTCTTGATTACGGCTCAGGTCATGTTCTCACTGTTTGTATGTTTGAACCCACTTCAGGCTCTGTGCTGACAGTGTGGAGCCTGCTTGGGATTCTCTCTCTCTCTTCTCTCTCTCTCTGCTTCTCTCAAAATATATATGGCTAAAAGGCAATAATGTAGAGTTTGAGACCTCTTTATATTCACACATAAAATATGTGCACTTGTTGAGTGTGACACATCATATGTGTCAAGTTATTAGAGCGGCCACTCAGAAACACAGTCTGGGCTCCCTTCCCACGTCCACACTTCCCCATCTCCCTTCCTGCCAATCCTGGCCTACAGGGACGGTGTCATCTGTGGGCCTCAGAGACCAACCCTAAAGGACAGCTGCTCCTGAGTTCCGGGCCACCAGCAACAGGTATGGGGGTGCGGGAGGGAGGTGGGGCGGAGTGGGGAACACAACAGGGGCAGCCTTCCAAGACCTGAAGCCATCAAACTGATACTTTAAAAGGGAGGAGAAAATATGATCAGGTACAACACCAAAGAACTGGGCTAAACTGGGTGGGGATAGAGAGTCCCCATGTCCAGGTCTTTCCAAAATTTTCAGAGGACACGGCTAAACTTCAGGTCACTGATTGGAAGTCTTTACTCTGTGAATCAGCTGTGGGAGAAGCTAATACAAAATCCTAAGCTACAGCTTTGAAGTTTCAAAATAGGCCATTTTAAACGCTGTTAAGTATTGGGGCACCTGGGTGGCTTAGTCGGTTAATCATCTGACTTTGGCTCAGGTCATGATCTCACGGTCTATGGGTTCGAGTCCTGCATCGGGCTCCATTCTGACAGCTCAGAGCCTAGAGCCTGCTTCAGATCCTGTGTCTCCCTCTCTCTCTGCCCCTCCCCCACTCACCCTCTACCTCTCTCACTCAAAAATAAATAAACATTAAAAAATTTTAACTGTGAAGTATTAAATATTTCCAGGAAATACTTTATCAATTGCATCTAATTCATAGAACACTTGATACTTGCTGCACAGCATGGTATTTTGTAGAATATACATTCTTATGTCAGCCAAGACCAGGAAAAGTACTTTGTAAGTTTCTCAAATAGCTTTAATAAGTATATTCAGCTAACTCGATCTTTTGCTGATGGCTGAGAAAAATGCTGTCTTATGCTCTTTTAAAGGTTTTAGGAATCATTTATTAGGCCAAGTTTGAGGTCACACTTAAAAATGCGGTTTTTAGGTAACTGATTTCTAGAAAGAGTGAGATAATTGGACAAACCCGGCCAGAGACCAGAAGACAATAGCCCTGATGGCGATGCCCAGGGTAAAGACCTAAGGTTCAAGGGCCGTTTGTCCAGAGCCTGGACCCTGCCGGAAGGCAAAGGTGTCTGCAGGCCGGTGCTGGGCAGGGAAGCCATGGAGCTATGGTTTCCAATCCAGGTTGCCCTGTTTGACCCCAGAGGATGGCTGGTTAGCCAAAGACGGGTAAGATTCCTCAGAGGAGGAACAACCTAAGACAGGCAAGTCGCGATGGGGCTAGCAGGAAAATCTGTGCAGGGCCCAAGCAATATCATTAACCTGGGTCTAAGAACTCTCAAGAAAAGCCCCTGCTGTGGTAGCTGCAGGGTGAAGCAAAAGGGCTCCAGTGGCCTCCCCCTCCCCAAGCCGGAATAGGTTCTGACCTGTTTATTTAGTGTTATAAGCCTTAGAGACATATAGTGTTGATTGTCGTAGAAATAAAAAGAAAACCATTCAATAGTAATAACATGAAATATAATTCCTAATCTTTTCTCACTATACTCAAGAGTGCAGCCTGACCCTTGGGAATGTGGTGATTGCTATAGTTTTTGGGTTAAGACATTATCAATAGTCAGTAGACGAAATAATCTTAGGGAGTAACTTTAGAGAAAAACATGTTTTTCACATAATCCTTCGACTCTAGCTAAAACCTTTAATTGATATCTGTATAACCTTGTTCTTATTCTTTCAACCCATGATATTTACCAGAATGTATCCACTAGTTATGCTTTGACTACATGTGAGCTATTTTTTCCCTCATATACTGATTCTTTAAACATTCTGTGTAATCTAAACAACAAGCATCCTTTGTAGTTCTATGGAATATAAAGGTCATTTTAATCAGTTTTTTACTAGGAACCTTGAGAAATTAGAATGATTTAATCCTGTCTATCTTTACAAAATGTATACTTGCTGTGCTTAGAAAAGATGTACTAAAACCCTAAGGGAATAATAAACTTCGGGCAGTCCTGATACGAGACTGGGTCCATGTCGTTTGTCCTAGACCAGCCCTCACGCGGGGAACCCTGGACCAGCCGGAGTTCCTGAAGCAGGAGCTGCCCTCCCTCAGGACGGACTCTGGCAAAACCCTAGTGCCCACAGACCATGAAGCATGCAATTTTTTTTAACTGAATAAATTGCTCCGATGAGAAACCAGCTCACCTTTGCAATTTCGCCTTCATGGCCTTCCAATTTGGCAATGCATTTTCTTGTGACTGCACTGAAAACTCTTGCTGTTCCTTTTTGAAGAAGTGGAGATACATATAAATTCATTTGCAATACAGAACTTTGAACCCTGTGCTTTGAATTATGTAAATATCTATCCCTCTGACATATAGGCTCTGTGTGTTTGTCTTCCTGCCCGCGACAAGAGCCACCACCTCAAACTGTGCATGTAAGCTGGCACCACTGCGGGAGGAGAGGGGGGAGAGGCTGCATCTATAGCCCCAAGTTGATTAGAAGAAACCATGGGTTTCAAGGTAGAAAAGGGGGAAAGGAATCCAGAAAGAAGAAGATTTTAAGGGAAAAGAGAGAATCAAAACAAGTTTCGAGATGTTGGTGATGGAATAAGCAGACAGACCAGCATCACACACCAAAAGGAGTTTAAGAGTCCAGAAGGTTTAAGAAGCCTTCTTGAAAAGGAACAACAGCCACTACTTGCTAGGCAAAGAATAGGCACTAGGGATGCCTTTCTACAGAAAGAGCTAGTAGAATAGTTTGTTCCCAGTTGTTCCCCAGTTTGTGCCCAGAAGTACCAAGATCCCAGCAGACATCCATTAAGTGGATACAGGATGGGTGGATGGGTGGATGGATGGATGGATGAGTGGGTGAATGGATGGATGGATGGAAGGAAGGAAGGAAGGAAGGAAGGAAGGAAGGAAGGAAGGAAGGAGAGTTATATACATTTCCTTAGAATTAAGGAATGAAGGAGTTAAACAAGTGAAGAAGGAGAAAAACAGCAGTAGTAAAACTGTCTGAAAAGAAGTTAAAATTTATCTAGCCGGGTGAAGGCTGCTCTCTTATTGCAATCATAACTTTACATAGAGGTAAAATTAGTGCAATTAAAACATTATATAGAGGTAAAATTAGCAAAGATAAGGAATTTTGGTTGCTTAATTTTCATTCAGAGAAGAACAAAACATCTTAGTAAATCTTTTACTTGCCTTTCTGACAATGTCAACTCAGGAAGAAGTAGATGAAATTGCTATCTGACTCAAGATACAAAACTTACTACTTAGACTTTTCAGAAGTCTTAAAGTGACCAACGTGTTTTAAGAATGTGTTAATACAACTCAAGCGAATATCCTGCATCAAGTCATTCTCTAAATTTCTCAAAACCATTTTTAAACTCCAGGAAAGACAGAAATAATATAGCCTGAAACTATGTTTTTTTTAAAAAAAAGACAGAAATATGACTAGGACATCAAACAGTGATTCGGTCTTGAGAGAAATTCCGATGAGGAAGAAAAGGATGATATATACAAACAGATGCAGCTGCACAGGTAACTAATCCGGTTGAATGGATCATACTTTATGGAGGGAATGAGAAGCAAGAACCAGAGAGAAGTGAACAAGATTTCCTAAGCATTGAGACTTCTTAGAAGGTCCAGAATGGGAAGAGGTTCACAAAACACACCAAAAGAGAAGAAAAAGATTTTTTTTTGAAGTAATGTCTTGTCGAACAAGGAAAGAATAGAAGCACTGCTGGAGGTGGGGGGCTTCACGTATGGTTGAGAAAACAAAAGGAGAAGAATTGAACTTGAAGTTCATTCTTACCCATCCGTCAGCATCCTGATCTCCAGACCTTGTTTCCACCCCGCTAGCGCTGACAAACTCCTGACATGCTTTCTAATCTAACATTCTCTATAATGTAACATTCTTTCTAATCTAACATTCTCTATATTCTAACATTCTATGAAAAACACATGTATGGTATTCTTCCTTGTCTCCCCCTCCACAACATAGGTCCACGAGGGAAGGGATTCCTCTCTCTTCTCTTCATTGATCTAGCTCATGTTCCTAAAACAATTCCTGGCACAAAGTAGGTACTCTCTCTAGTTTTGTTGAATGGATTTTTTTTGTATAAGTAAGAATGATATTTAAAAGGAAAAGGGTAGGTTAATTACAGTTAAGGGATGATTTTAAAAGCCAAGCTCTGTGAGAAGATGAAAAAGTAAGTGGTTATTTTTGATAAATAAATTCTTTAAATTCAGGGTGTTTATAATTCCAGGCTATAGAAAGAACTTTATGTATGATCAAAGGATCACCTTTGAAAAGTCCCGGTGAGTAAGAGAATAAGCATGCAAATGTAATTTTGAAAAAGGAAACAAAGGTGGAATAAAGACTGTGTAATTAAAATGAATCACTGGCAAAATTCTACAAGTGATTATAACACAAAGGATATGTGACTGCTTAACAGTATGTTAGTCACAGGAGCAAGTGCCGGAAAACTAAGAACAAATCATGCCCACAAAAAAGCATTCTATCTTTGCTAGAATTCCTTAAATGGCTGTTAAGAAGTTTACATGGACATGATGTAGAGTCACATGGAGTCACTAAGAGAACTGGACATAATAAAACGTCATATGTGATTATCAAAGAGATGACTTAGACACAGTGGAGGCTTATGCATGTTGACATGGTGATGCCGCAATCATAGTACAGCATGATACGCATTCATGGGAGCATGACACAGATATAGTGTCACACGTGGCCATCACAGAGATGATGCTGACATAGTATAGCACGGTGTATGGTTGTCAAGGAGATGAAAACACATGATGTAGCATCATACATGCCATCAAACAGATAATGGAGACACTGGGTAGAGTCATCTGTGGAATACAGGAAGATGCCACATACACCGTGTAGTAACATATGGTGTCATCAACAGATGGCATAGATCTATTGTAGCATCATAAATGGGTGGTCTCCATGGATATAACACATACTGTATCGTCACACTTAGTTGTGTAGGAGATGATGCAAAATAGTGTAGGATATATGCTGTATGCTCTGTATATCCTATACTCCATAAAAAGCAGAGTATAGGAGATACAGCATCTATCCATATGAGGCTGTCAAAGACCTGAATAATGGCACAGCATGATGTATTCAGTGAAACATTCAGTAGTAACGGCATACCATGATGCATACTTAAGATATGATACAGAGTGTGGCATCGTATGTTTTTGTCAAGGATATGACGCAGAAGTCATGAAGCACCATTCACTGTCTTCAGGGAGTTCACCTATGGTATAGCATCATCCACAGCTGTCAGGAGGTGGGAAAGTCACAACGTAGCATCATATACAGTAGGTTAAAAGATGATACAGACATAGTGTAGCATGATTATCAAAGACATGATGCAGACATGTCATACTGTAGGATTTCCAAGGAGAGAAGTCTTCAGGCAGAAGACACAAACATGCCATATGTCAGACATGGTGTTATTGGGCCAAATTGCATTCCCCACAAAACTCCTATGTTGAATTCCTAACACTGTGCTTCCGAAGTTGACTTACTTGGAGATTGGGTCTTTTTATTTATTTTTAAAAATTTTTTAATGTTTATTTATTTTTACGAGACAGAGTATGAGCAGGGGAGGGGGAGAGAGAGAGGGAGACATATACTCTGAAGCAGGCTCCAGGCTCTCCACTGTCAGCACAGAGGCCAAAACGGGGCTTGAGCTCATGAAAGGTGAGATCATGACCTGAGCCGAAGTCAGATGCTTAATCAACTGAGCCACCCAGGCACCCTGAGATTGGATCTTTAAGGAAGAAATGAGGTTAACGTGAGGTCCTTAGGATGTGCCCTAACCCAATACAGCTGGTGCCCTTGTAAGAAAAAGAGATCAGGACACAGATACGTGCAGAGGGAAGGCCATGTGAAGACACAGGGAGAAAACGGCCATCTTCAGGCCTCAGAAGAAACCAACGTTGCCAGCACCTTGATCTTGAACCTGTAGCTTCTAGAATTGTGAGAAATTGTGTGCCATTCTGCTATGGCAGCCCTGGCATACTAATATAGTTATCAAAGAGACAACACAGGATACCATCAGGTGTCCTTGCACAGACAGTGCAGCATCATGCACGGTTGACAAGATGACACAGATGATATCACAGCGTCATATATGATTGTCAGGAGATTACTTATATAGAGCATTATGCAGGATTATTAAAAAATATGCAAACTGAGTATACAGCTTCATCCACTGTCAAAGACATGATGAGACACAGTATAGTTTTATACGTGGTCATCACCTTGGTTGTCGGGAAATGATGCAAATATAGTGTGGTGTCCTGCACTATCAGGGAGATGACACATAGTGTAGGGTCAGATGTGGTCATCAGAGTGATGATACAGACACGATTTGTGTCATGCATGGATATAATAGACTTGCCACAGACATATTGTAATGTCGTAGCTGCTTATCAGGAATGTGAGACACATATATTTCAACATCATAAGTAACAGTCAGGAAAATAACACAGAAACACCATACTCTGTTTTCCAAATGACACGGACATAGTGCGGCATCATACACGACTATCACGGACATGATACAGAAATAGTTTAGTCACATACTACAGCATGTTGTTTAAGGGATGATAGTAGAGCATCATATAAGGATGGTTTCACATAAAGAGGTTTCACATAATGTAGCATGGTTTTCTAGGATACGATGCAGATATTACGTAGCATCATGCATGGTCATCAAGGAAATCTCTCATAGTATAGAGATTATACATGATTATCAAGAAAATGATATGGACATAGCTTTATACGTTGCTGTGAAGAACATGACACAGACGTAGTATAACATCATACATGTGTTTAAGGAAATAACACAGAAATAGCACAGCACCTTACTTGATTGTCAGGGAGATGATGTAGTTATCAGGAACTGATACGCAGTGTAGCACATATGGTTGCCAGGGAGATGATGCAATCAGAGTGTAGCATCATTAATGGAGGTCAGTTATTACATAGTGTTATTAATTGTTGACACAGACAGCATAACGTTATACGAGCCTACCATTGAGATGATGCACACGATGGCATCACACATAGCACTCAAAGAGAGGGCATAAAAAGCAGATTTCAAAAACATAATCAGACATAATGTAGAATCATGTAGTTTTGTAAATGAGGCAAAGAAGACATACCAGACATTGATGACGTGTTTGCCACGGTGATGAGGTAGAAATATTAGAGCATGTAACATAAATGTCACAGAAACGGTGAAGATATGGTAGAGTATCATACATGGCTATAAGTGATTAAACGAAGATATAGTGTAGTATCAGACATGATTTTAAAGAGAATGACAAGGACTGTAAATTAAAACACAGCAGTCGGGTATATGATATGGAAACAATATAGCTGTCATATACGGTCATTAGAGAGATAATGTGGACTTGTATAGCTCCATTCACGGTCATCAGGTGGATGATACAGACATAGTATAGCATCATATTTGGTCTCCAGGGAGAAGATAGTTCAGCATCATACTTGGCTACCAAGGTGATGTCTCTCATGGAATAGCATTGCATATGGTTACCAAGGAGATTAGGTAGACTTTGCATAGCACCACACAAGGAGATGTGAAGACCTAGTATAACACCAGATGTGGTTGTCAAGGAGGTGACGCAGACACTGTGATGTGGTTAGCAAGAATACGATACAGACATAGTGTAGTGGCCAACATCACACAGATGAGGCAGATGAGCTCAGGTAGATGACCTATAGTGTAGAATTATATATGTTTATCAAACAAAGCCTAAATCCTCCCATAAATTAAAAGTATGAACTGATGACCTACCATCTGCTGAAGCAGTTGCAATAAGTTTTCCAGTGTAATCAAAACAGCTGTCTAGTATTTCATCATCATGGCCTGTTAATGTTGCCACACATTTTCCATTTGAGGCATCCCACAGCTACAATTAAAAAAAAAAAAAAAGACGACTATGACGACTTCCCATCTGAAGTGCAAAAATAGCAAGGAGTAGTCTTTATGACATGCTTATGGCTGGCTAAATAACTGGGCCAAGTCATGTGTATCGTTTTCACATACTCTGTTCATTTTACCTGGATTCACGACAAGAGACCACAGCCAACCATCTAACAGGCACACTTTGGACAAAGAGGAGATCGGAGATAGACATTTAGAATGGGTAGTGCAAATCTGCCTCTACAGTAGGAGAAATCTCAAAGTGCCTGCTTCACCGATTGGAGTGGAAGTGTCCTCTTTTCGTAAGAAGGTCATCAAATGATAAGGAGCTTGATCTAAAACTGTAATGCTAGGAAATGAAACATACACTAAGATTATAATACATTGGATGTGTAATCAAATAATAATTCCAGAGTATAAACTCTTAGCAAAAGAAAGTTAGAAGCAAAGTTAGAGGCTCAAAGTTGTGTTGAGCCCCGTTGAGATTGCCTCTAATCAAAGTTTAACAAATGAACAGAGAGATTAAAGAAAAATAACATGCCTTTTATTTTTTTAAATAAGATCTTATAATATTAATATAGTTTGATCTGATTCAATTAATATTGTTTTACTACATCCATAATTTCTTTAAACTCAGGAGAACAGAAACTTAACATTTAAAAATGCCAATTGTCCTTTATAAATTAATATCTTAATTTTACAGTACCTTTGAAAT
The DNA here is from genome assembly GCA_030068075.1 of Paguma larvata. Lineage (NCBI taxonomy): Eukaryota > Metazoa > Chordata > Mammalia > Carnivora > Viverridae > Paguma > Paguma larvata. Next base: position 10,830,797 of record CM057825.1, read on the forward strand.
TTGTTAATGTTGCAGTGAATGTCTGACACAGTGAAAAACACACACAGAAGAACCATAAAACAAAGGTATTTCTTGAGCTCACCATGCAGGTTTTGTCCACAGAGCCAGTTAATATCAGAGAGCAATCCCAGTTGAATAAAGCATTGCTGATCTCAGCACAATGCCCGATTAGGGTATACACCTTCCTGCAGAATGGAAAGGATGCACGTGGCTGAAAGTTGTCTCACTCCAGGATATGTGCACAAATAATGATGTCTAGCCCACGGGGGTAAGAATCTAAACTTCGGTTTTTACAAAATAACATCTTTGATGACAAAACAATGATGGCTTTACTGCAGCTTAAGAAGAGTCAACTAGGCTGCTAATTTCGTTTCAGCAAAAAATATACTGAAATTTTAAGCACTCGAAGATAACAACATTACTTAAGACCTCAGAAAGCCATGAGTGAAAAATGAAATTCTGGAAGTGCTCTTATACTGGATGAGCAGCCCCGTTGGTAGTTCAGAAACTCCCCATCGGATGTCCGGAGGGCCCTTCCTTCTCTCATTTCTCGTTGCATCCATCTTGATTGCTACCCTTGATAATTAGCCCCCTTATTAAGGTGCAGACAAGTCCAAGATAGAGTTTTACAACACAAATAGTCTAATTTAGTTAACGTCTTAGCAACTAGAACCAAAAATAATTAGGAAGGAAATTGAAGTTCTTGGACTAAATTAAGTTTGGGAAATTAGCCATGATTTTATTTGCTCCTGATATCCATGCCTACGGCAATGACAAGTCATTGAAATTTGATTACATAGTATACAGAATAAATAATAGCCCTACACCCAGGCTACTGTTAACTTTCTCTTTTCATGTTGCTGTGTGCCATTATTTGCTCAGAATTCTAAGAAAGCACACATTTTGTATGGATCAGAAATATCGTTAAATAATGAATTAATTTATTTTTGGTGTGTCCTATTCCTATAGAATCCAAAGCACACTAAATAGATATAAGATTAAACTAACGAACAGCAAAGATTGTCTTCTTAACCCTCTGATTCAAACTTTAAAATTCTTAAAGACAGAGAATACCTTCCAGTTTCAGCTTCCCACACTGTAACTGTATGATCAAAAGACCCTGTGATGATTCTGTTTCCCGAGGTATTAAAGCCCAAACAGATGATTTCAGCCAAATGTCCCTAGAAAGAGAGTGGATGTCATCACACATTCCTGTGAAAAAACACTCCCTACAGATGCACAATATCCTACTTGATAAGAAAATGCTAGAAAAGGCAAAACTCTGTAGGGAGAAAAGAGATTAGTGGTTGGCTGGGGGTGGGAACAGGGAGAGATTGCAAATGGGCACAGGTTTCTTTCTGGGGAAATGTTTGAAAACTAGAGTTTGGGGAAAGTGGCACTTGACTAAATTTTACTAAAAGTTGACTTATACCCTTAAATCAAGTCAATTTAACATAGTTCAGCTGTTTTGTTTTTTGTTTTTGTTTTTGTTTTTTGTTTTAATAGACAGGGCGAGAGCATGGTTTGGGAAATCAGAGGGCTTTTTTCACATTGTCTTAAAAACACTTTTAAAAGGGCTGTATGCAGGGTGCCTGCATCGCTCAGTTGGTTAAGCATCTGACTCTTGATCTCAGCTCAGGTCATGATCTCACGGTTTGTGAAATTGAGCCCCTCATTGTGCTCTGTGCTGACAGCCTGGAGCCTGCTTGGGATTCTCCATCTCCCTCTCTCTCTACCTTTCTCCTTCAAGCTCTCTTGCATACTCTCTCTCTCTCAAAAAATAAACTTAAGATGATTATTTAAAAAAAATAAAAGTGCTGTATGCTTTATGGGTTTACAATAGTGATAGGCAAGTTTGTGAAATAAAGTTAATAACTTAAAAAAAAAGGATGCTCTTGGGGTACCTGGGTGGCTCAGTCAGTTAATCGTCCTACTTCAGCTCAGGTAAAGATCTTGCAGTTCACGAGTTCAAGCCCCACATCAGGCTCTGTGCTGACGGCTCAGAACCTGGAGCCTGCTTCGGATTCTGTGTCTCCCTCTCTCTCTGCCCCTCCCCTGCTCACACTCTGTCTCTCTTTCTCTCTCTCTCTCAGAAATAAATAAACATTGAAAAAACTTTTTAAGATATTCTTATGATGATTTGACATGAAATAGGTTAATAAACATCTGGCCTTTGCCCTGACTGTCACTTGGTCCCTGTCTACCGTTGATGCATCAAACCTGCTGAGACAATGGGGAGAAGCCCCTCCCTGCAGCAGATTCTGCTTTGCAATGTATCCTTTGTTCCTCTAATTGTTTTAGCAAATTAACATACATTACTTTTTTAAATAGAGGAAAAGTTCATTTACAGATCAAATTCTGGTTGATCCCAAATGGCAAAAATTAAATGTAGCCGAACGTTAAAATTCCAAACACACAAAACAAATGTGATCTCCGGCCGCAGACAGGTGCAGGTGTGCAGGAACAGATGCGTCCTTTGGGGGACTGTCAGGCAAGTGTCTGAAAGAGGAGGGAACGCAGAGGCAGTGACCCACGGATGGGGAGAACAAAGATCCAAAGAGCATGCTTACGCTAATGAAGGCTGGCACTCTGAATTAAGAAGATCCCTTGGCAAGTTAGTTAAGAAGAGGGCTTTTTCTCTCTCTGGTCATCTTGTAACTTTCTGGGAAAAAGCTCTCCTAGGAAAGGGCTCCTGTTTTTCATGTCCATTTATAATTTGAAAGGATAAGAATTGGCTTTCCCATCCTGCTGTTCCCACTGATCGGCACAATACGGTAGTGTGGACTACAGGGAGCAGGTCATAGGAAAGTGCTGGACGCCCAGTGGCAGTGGTGACAGAGGCCCCTGTGGGGATGGGCGGCACCAGCTCCTGCGCTACGGGCAGTCCCCTTTGGCCTTTCTCCTCCTTCCACTTGCCCCTCGTCATTTCAGACTTTGTAATACAGGAGGCTTCTAAGACTGGGGGGTAGCGGAGGACAGAATGAGCAATCATCCTTTTAAGGAAACTTCTGGCAAGTTTTCCAGTTCTGCCTCTTCCAGAAAGTGCCAGCCTCCACCTACTTTGCTGTAAGCCAGAGAGAAGGCGATGGTTTTAAGCTACAGTTAGTATGGTTTGCAGACTGAAGCTCGCCAAACTAACGAGCCCGTGTGGCTTCCCCAGCTCTCCCGTCAAAGTCTTTCAGAATAGCCAACCAACCAACCGAGACACTCTTTTCATTACAGTCTGAAAACCAATAGCTCATTTTGTAATAAAAACATAAATAGAAAATGAAAACGAAGAGCTTCTGAAGTCGCTGACGCCATGAACATACTGTCAAAGTGAACACCTCGTCTCCACTCTGAATGTCCCACAGTTTGACTGTCGTGTCCATGCTTCCAGTGGCCACCAGTGTGCTTTGAGGATTGAATGACAAACACACCTGAATTATAGGAAATGGAAGAGATTTTAGAAAGATAAGAGTTTTAAACTGTTAATTTTGTATAGAAAAGCTTCAAGATGCAACCCCCTGGGATTCAGCCTAATTCTTTGTAAACTCCGCAGTGAAATATCATATCCAGGTGGCCCGATTCTGCAGGTTCAATCCTGAAGCCCTCTCCTTCAGAGAAGAAACTGCTCGCTCTGTCATGTCACCCAGCTCGGGCTTGCAGGGGCACTGGCGCCCCTCACTACTTCCAGACCCAGAAGAACAAGAACAGAAGCAAACCTATCTCCTATGAGATTCATGCTCTCTCTGGCTTCCGTCTTCCTTGTCAACTTCACAGGCCTTTCAGTCTTCCCCCTCCCTCACCAAGGACTTTGGCTATTGGGTTACAGTCTCAATTCCAAGTCCTAGGTGGCCTTCCTGTGAGCCACCAATCCAGTACCCCAGACCCGTGACTCTGCACGCCCTTTCATAATCACTCTATGGCCACACCCTGGACTTTGACATAACTTCCTCTAGAAAATTCACTACCAGTACATCAATCGCAAGTCATAATTTCCCAGTATGTCCACTTTCTTCCTTATCAAGCCATCCCCAAGATATCCTCCATCTCATTCAGACCCCTGCCTTTTCCTGGTCCCTCATCCCCCACTCAACTGACTCATCTGACACCCTGGGAACATCACTCCTGCCAGTATCCTCAATACCTTCACTCCCCGTCTTTCCACTGCACCATCCGTAAGACTCCTAACGACTGGAACAAGCAGCCACTGCATCCATTCATTTGCCATCCGTCCTCACTCAGCTTCAGAAAACTGCATAGCAGATGACTGACGTTGCTCATTCGTGCCTTCCGTCCTCGGCCGTGTGCTCAGCGCCACTCCTGACGTGAAGATGCCTCTGCCTTGGGGCATTCTCCCTTTCCCCACTCTTGTCCCCATCTGCTCTCATCCCTCCTCCACAGATAACCTGGCCTCCTACTGTCTCCCTGAGAAAACTCATCTATGGGGGGAACTTCCTCACCTGGGCCTCTCTTCTTCTCCATCAGTCTCAGGAGCAGAGAGTCCCCTTCGCCCTGCTGAGACACTCTCTTGCCTGCACTCCTAGGAGAGATGTGCCCACTGAGTTTTCCCTCCCTCTGGACTAGATCCCTCCTAGTGGCCTAGAAACATGCTTGAGCCTTGCCCACGTAAAAACAAACCCTCCCTTGACTCAAGGTGCCCCCTTTTCAACTATGTTTTATTTCCTTTCACCACCAAATTCCTGCCGGCCTGTCCCTCACTCTTCAACTCTGCTGGCACCACTCTGGTCAAACGGCCGATCCAATGGCTCTGTCGGCCATCCCACTTAACCTCCTTGGTGTCTGTAGTGCTGACTCCTTTGTTCTCCGCATTGTCTTCCTTCTTGACAGCTATGACTCTGCTCTGCTTTTCTTCTTTGCTTCCTATCTGTTTTTTGTATCTTTTGGAGGGTTCTCCTCTTCTTCATCTGCTCAAGATGCCATCACGCTTCTCCCCATACTCACCCTTTTCCTTCCAGAAATTTCAATTGCTCAGTGGTCCCCGTTGCCACCCTGATACCAGTGGCTCACCCACATATCCATGTCTCCTGCCCAGACTTTGCCTCTCAGTTCAGTCATCACGCAGGCAGCTTTGGTCAACGAGTCTAGGACACACGAGTCGTATGACCACAGACCTGCTTTTCCTTTTATATACAGAATTGGTGAACGGCACTGCCATTGTCTGAAATCAGGGAATCCCTCCAGGGCCCCTTTGTTCCTTCATGTCTCTCGTCTACTTGGTGACCCAGTCCTACTCCTCCACCTCATCCTCTCTCCCATCCTCCTCACCTGCCTCCTGACAGGCGACCGTAGCTTCTGCTTGGAAACAAGATGCCCGACTGGCCCCTACTTCTGCTCACACTGCACACTGCCAACGAAACGATCTTCCCAAAGAGTGAAAGTGACCACACCATCCCCCAGCTGAGGAGTCCCAACAGCGCAGCACCGTCCACAGGATGAAGCCCTAATTCCTTAGCATAGCATAGGAATCAGTACTACGGGCCACTTCGATCACGCTCACCACATGATGTGGCTTTGAATGGGTTGCAGGTGTGCCAAGACACGGTGCCTTTAATGCAGGTGGCTGGGCAGCATGAGGGGTCCTCACCCAGCACCCCTGTCCATAGGCAGAAGACAGCTCCCCTCTGCGTGTTGCATGGCCATCTTGTCATACTCGGTGCACATCATCACGGGGTGAGGCTGGGATGTGCTGCTCTGGCCACGCAGAGTCACCCAGCTCAAAAGCACCCAGCACTGTCACACACCTTCGCTGGGTGTGCCACTCCCTCTTCCTGGAGCACACATGCAAAGTCTTTCCTCAACACCCCCCTGCTGGGTGCACACGAAACTCTCCCCTCTGTGACCACACAAAACTCTCCGCCAACTTCTAGCACACCCACAACACATCGTTGAACTTATTTATTGATGCCTCTGCTCCCTCTACTAAAGTACGAGATCCCTGCAGGACAAGATCTGTGTGTGATTCTATCTGGCATGCCAAACACATAGGCAAGGGCTTGACACACGGTCGATATTTAGTAAATATTTATTGGATTGATGTTGTTAACTGTGAAAAGTATCAAGATTTTCCTAGGAACCATATATTAAAAAAAAACTTTTTCAAGATTCCAAGGGAGTGTGAGAATGAGGATTATGTCTTTCTTATGACTTGGGCAAGTTACTTACTCTATGCCTCAGTACCTTCAGCTGTAAAAGGGGGAAATATCTAGCCCTTAGGGTTGCTATGAGGCGCAACTAAGCTAATATATGTGAAGGGCTTAGGACAGAGCTCTGTGCACACTGAGGGCAATTAATGAGTCGGTTATAGTTTTTCTCTGCATTATCCCCCAGTGTCTAGCCAAGTATTAGACATAGCATAAGCCCTTATTGGATGACTACACCGTGAGTTTGAAGGATAAATATAAATAAATTTTGCCCCTAAAGTAAGCAGCTTGTTTATTTTTAAAAGCTATCATTTGTTCCATAGGGTGCCAATTATCTCACTAATTGTTATAAGCTGTAACACGGAATTGGCCAAGGGCAAGGCCTCCCGATAGTGAAAGCTATTTAGAGTATCAAACAATTTATGCAAATTTGAGCTCCAATGATATCCAGGAAACGATCAGCCTAAATATTTCCCATGATATAAAGAAAAAAAGGTTATTTAAGGGCTATTTTAGGAATTTAATCAACCCCCATCAAGTCAGTCCTTCAAAAGCAAGTCAATGAAGAAGAAAAAGTCAGGTTGGATATTGCACATAAATGTGTATCATATTACACAACTAATTGGTCAGCGCAGGATACGGGTTACTGAACAACATCTGCAAGATATAAAAACTTGAATAGCTTGTAAATTACGTGAATGCCACCATAAAAAATATAAACTAAAAATACTGGATAGAATTGTGAAAGTAATCGTAAAGGAAGAACCACCACTTTTATAATGGACTCCTAAAAAGAAATAGCAGAGATGTGGTGATGTAGGTCCATGGATTGTAATGAAGGTACCATTTTGGTGGGGGAAGGTCATAAAGGGACACGCTTGGTTTCTGGAGGGCCGGGAAGGAATATATGGGAAATCCCTGTACCTGCCACTCGGTTTTGCTGTGACTCTAAAACTGCTCTAAAAATTAAAGTCTATTAAAAAAGAGAGAAAGAGAAAAGTAGAGAAGGAGAAGAAGAAAGAAGGAAGAAACAGCAACATGAAAAATATAATAAAATAAATATACTCACTATTTCTGCTGTATGACCCTTAAAGGTATGGTAACACTTTCCCGTTTCTACACTCCATAGCTTGCAGGTCTTGTCAAAGGATCCGGTGGCAATTTTGTCACTAAGATTTAAAACAATTTGGATTTTGAAAACAAATTCAAACACACTATATGATACACTGAATTAAGACAAGACAAAGTAACACACAGGCCTATATCTACTCAGAAATTTACTTCATTTTTAAAACACTAAACAATCCTACATTTGTTTCAGTGGATAACAATTTTAAGGTCTAATTTTTCAATAATATCAGTTTGTGTATTTAATTTTAAATATTTTACATAAATATTTGTACAAACATTTATATTGTATAAATTTATGTTTGGGATTACAGTAGGTTTTTAAATTAGCACAATGAAGAATGGTAAAAATTTTAGTTTAGAAAACTACTACCAAATGGGAATTAAAAATGTATGAGTTGCAGGAACACGGAAAAATTCTATTAGTAGATCTACCGACAAGGAAGATATTGAATTTAGAAGAAGAAAAATGAAAAAATGTAAATCCAATTAACCATATGGCTAGATAAGTTTTTGAGAATTTAGTGTTTCCTTGGGAAAATAATACTGTTAACATTCCAATGGTAAGGTCTTTGAACAAGGAAGAAGGTTTACAGAGGAAATATGGTTGAGACCTCAGTCCCTTTCAAACAAGAGGCTTTCCATGTATACCGCAGACCAGGGTGACTATCAACACCGGACAGATAAGAGTAGGTTGGCCTGTTTAAACTTTGATCACGGAACTAAATCTTTTCCTTTGCCATTGACCCCTTTCTTTTATATCAAGTCATCAAAAGTTCCACCCAACGGGGTCATTGATTACAGTGCAAGCTCATTGTTCAAAAGTGTGAAGGGTCTTAAGACCCAAAATATGTATCTTAGAGCAAATTATATGCGCTTGGCACAGTTGTAGGATTTATATTTTATCCAAACTAACACTAATGCCCTGCATCTCTCCTTTGCTCTCAGGCCACCCACATAGTATTTCTGAGGTCTCTGATACTAAAGGAGTGAGGTCCTTTCTGTCCATGCTCCATGCTCCAGGGACAGTCTGGAGAATATCCACCCACCCAACTCGAGCTTCCTAACACTCAGGGCTGGGTGTCAACCCAAAGCCTGCACTGGCTCTCCCCATCCGATGTCTGAGCATTTCTCATCAGCTGCTGCTGTCCATCACCTTCTGCTCAGATATGCTAAGAGTGCTGTGTACTCCTTATCAGCTCCTTCCCTCCATTTTCCATCACTCCTCCCCCTCAGACATATTGTCTCAAGTTGCTATTGTTTCTCAACCAGTTCCTGTTTGATCACACACTGCTCTCTATACCCATACGCCACTGTATTATGAAAGATAATACTGATTTCATATTTTTTAGAATTACTTTATAGAATCAAAGCTCACTCCTGACCCAATATATAAAACACGTAAACACTAAACTGGTTGAAGTTCGTCTCTCTCTCCCCCCTACACACACACTCCCTCTCTCATTCTTTGGGGGCTATCTTGAATCTTGAACTCACTCTGCTGAAATCCCAAATGCCCCAAAGTGCAGTGGAAAATGCTGCTTTTAATCCATACATAAATCATCAGGCCATGTATTTGGACAAGCAAGTTTTTCATTGGGGGATCTTGGTAGTCTCCAATAGAAAAGTCAAAAGACGAGGTGTTCTCCTCACCTCTCTGTCCCCCAAAAGCTTTGTTCTCAGATGGACACGCAAAAATATCATATCTTTTAAGTAGAATATTATAGGATATGGTATTATATCGTGCAGAATATACTGTAATATAATGTTAAAGTCCTCTAATTAACATTTCAATTAAAGTAGGACTTATAGGAGATGTAAAGCATCATCATTTATAATATCAATAAAATCTATCTCCCACAGATTGGTGCAATAAGGTATTATAAAAACTATCATTTTCTACAATGTAAAACTGCATACATCAAAGTTAAGTTTTTGGTAATGCAAATGGAATACTTAATCATTTTAATGTACCAATTAAGTTTGACCGTGCCATCACAAGTGATGTGATTTAAACTATGTTACATCTCAAAAAGATATAATGACATTAGCAATCTACATATCAAGTTTTTGATATTTATGGTATAAAATTTCTACTTTAAGTGCATCAGATTTTTATAGAATTCCCTTGCCACTATCCTGGACTGTTTTCATCATCTCATGAATGTATCATTTTATCTGCCTCCTAACTGATTTCCTTGCCTCCTGTTTCATTCCAACCCAAACCCTCTGACCCCTTCTCTCTGCCAGAACAGCCCTCCCAAAATGGCACTTACATTGAGTCCTTCCTTTGTACATAAAGCCTTCATCACCACTCAGTCCTCCAGAACAGAGGTCAAACTACATAGAATGCTCTGACCTCACCCACTTCTAATTCTCACCAGGAAGTGTCCACTCAAGAGCTGGGAGCACCAGGGGAGCTGGGCAAAGTCCCAACTAACCCATGGAGCTGCAGGGCCGCCTCCCACCTCCTAAATCCTCCACCTCCCATGATTCTACTGGAGCCTCATATCATCCTCATCTCCACCAGGAGAGATCACACTGGCCTTTCTCCTCTAGTTTTTAAACATTTACTGTTTTGTTCTAGTCACCATAATACTGTCGCAAAAGAACCATATTTATTGAGACAGCTTAGTGAATGGAAAGAGTTGCAGTGGGCAGTCATGAAGAAGGCACACATTAAAATTTGTTGCTCGAATATGCAAGGCAAAGGCCTTTTCATTGGCTAACAGGAGCTCGTTATCTGCCTTACAGAAATCATATCCAACCTCTCCAACTTCCAGTTCGAGAACTTAAACACACTTGGAGGACAATCTGCGCACAAAGATTGTTCTAAGTGTTTCAATGTATTTTCTAATTTTTATACCGACCTCATCTACAACTTCATTTACTAGCAATTTTTCAGAGATTTACCTTATCTACATTTTCACAAAAAAATAACAGCTTTATTTTCACACTATTTCATTAGTTTAAGCAATATTTAATTAAATTCCATAATTAAACTTGAAATCACAACCAACATAAGCAGATTTATGCACAAACACAATTAACTCATGGTAGATGTAGAATCTAACCAGGGGGAAGAGAAACTGAGCACACCAGTGGGCGGCCCAGTTTCTGCAAATATCCAGGGAGCCATGGGTACCAGCAGCATGTCACGCAGAAGGAGAGTTAGATGGAACATTGGTTAATCTGTTGAATCAGTTAACTAGAGGTTGGGTTAAAAATGCTCTTATATTTTGTACTGATATCTAGCATGCTACCGTATACATATTTTTCCTGCCAAGACTGCAAATTAACTTCTGAACAAGGTAAACCATGTTCTGTGTCACATTCTCCAGAAGTCGGTGCTCTAAGCATCAATGGGAAGGGACTGTCAGAGAATGCCCAGGGGAAGGGACTCAGCTCTGCTGGAACTTGGGCTCCAGCTCTCCTCTTTACTACCACGTGATCCTGAGAAGGGTTCTTGAACTTTATATACTTTGTGTCAGAACAGTAAGACCTATCCCCAAACTCTTTTAAGCATTGAAGGGGGTACTTAAAAAGCTTTCAAAGCACACATCAGGCACTTGCAAATTTTAGTTCTGTTTTTCCTTTTATCCCCCAACAAACAGAGGAAGAGATGAATAAATGAAGGGAGAGAAGAATAAAGGAATTAATGGATTCATAAGGAAGAAGTGAATGAGCGAATGACTGCTTACCCATACGGATTGTTGAAGGCTATGGCATAAACCACATTCTGGTGGCCCTCCAGAGTGTGAAGCTCCTCTCCGGACGCGGTGTCCCAGAGTTTACAGGTCCGATCATAGCTTCCTGTGATAAAGCTAACACGGGGAAGCCACATAGATCACAAAGTGACAGCATCGGTGTGTTAATAAAGACCTTGATTCTTACCTGCGAGATTGTAACTTCATTTATCTTGCTTTTTACAAAATGAAATTGCGTACGGAGAACTATTAAATTGAGAACAATAGCTACATCCTTTGGTTAGAAACTTTTCAATTTTATCCCTAAACCAAAAAGGAGCCACTAAATAAAATTTAGAGTAATCCTGCCAATAATCATTCTTATAAATAATTAATAATTAAATAATATTAATCAGCACATTTTCTGAAATTCTAACATATCTCAATAAACAGTATCATCCTTCCCATTGGTCAGCCTATAAAATCTTAGCACCAACTTTGATTCCTCTATTTCTCTCACATACCATACACAATCTATAAATTCTTTTTTTTTCATTTATAATAGTTTATTTTCAAATTGGTTTACATAAAACACCCAGTGTTCATCCCAACATGTGCCCTTTTTTAATGCCCATCACCCCCTCTCCCCCCCATCCCCCTCACCCTCAGTTAGTTCTTAGTCTTTGAGAGTCTCTTATGTTTTATCTCCCTCCCTCTCTGTGTCTTTTTTTTCTTTCCCCTCTTCCCCTCCCCCTGGTTTTTGCTTAGTCTCACAAAGTCCACCTATTTGTGGAAACATATGGTATCTGTCTTTTTCTGATTGACTTATTTCACTTAACATAATACCCTCCAGTTCCATCCATGTTGCTACACATGGCCAGATTTCATTTTTTCTCATTGCCACGTAGTAGTCCATTGTATATATGTACCACATCTTCTTTATCCACTCGTCAGTTGATGGGCACTTGGTTTCTTTCCATGATTTGGCTATTGTCGAAAGTGCTACTATGAACATTGGGGTACACGTGCTCCTATGCATCAACATTCCTGTGTCTCTTGGGTAGATTCCTAGCAGGGCTATTGCTGGATCATAGGGTAGCTCTATTTTCATTTTTTTGAGGAACCTCCACACCGTTTTCCAGAGTGGCTGCACCAGTTTGCATTCCCACCAACAGTGTAGGAGGGTGCCTACTTCTCCACATCCTCGCCAGCATCTATAGTTTCCTGATTTGTTTATTTTAGCCACTCTGACTGGTGTGAGGTGGTATCGCAGTGTGGTTTTGATTTGTATTTCCCTGATGATGAGTGACATTGAACATTGTTTCAAGTGTCTATTTGCCATCTGAATGTCCTCTTTGGAGAAGTGTCTATTCATATCTTCCGCCCATTTCTTCACTGGGTTGTTTGTTTTTCGGGTGTGGAGTTTGGTAAGTTCTTTATAGATTTTAGATATTAGTCCTTTATCCGATATGTCATTTGCGATGATCTTTTCCCATTCCGTTGGTTGCCTATTCGTTTTGTTGGTTGTTTCTTTTGCTGTGCAGAAGCTTTTTATCTTGATGAAGTCCCAATAGTTCATCTTTGCTTTTAATTCCCTTGCCTTTGGAGACGTGTCAAGTAAGAAATTGGGGCCAACTAATCTTTGACAAAGCGGGAAAATGTATCCAATGGAAAAAAGACAGCCTCTTTAATAAATGGTGCTGGGAGAATTGGACAGCAACATGCAAAAGAATGAAACTATACCACTTTCTTACACCACTCACAAAAATACATTCTAAATGGATAAAAGATCTGAATGTGAGACAGGAAACCGTCAAAATCCTAGAGGAAAAAGCAGGAAAAAACCTCTTTGACCTAAGACAATCTATAAATTCTGATAGCCCACCCCTAGTGTGGCCACTGATCCCCAGGCTCCACTGCCTCCATCTCTTGCCTAAACAATGAAACCATCTTCTAATGGATCTTGGCTCGCACATGGTCCTTACTCCTTAGAAGTCTATTTTCCATACCGAAACTGGAGTTCTTTTTTTTTTTAACTTCTCTCAGCTGGCTTCCTAACAATCTAGAGGAAAATTCCAATTTGCGTTCATGGCCCACAAGACTAGCAGCACTGGCTGCCTCTGGGACTTCAACCTGACCCCAAAGCACACCCTGAACAACCACATTCACCTCTTTGCTAGTCTTTCCTCTACCCATCTGGTTTTCTGCCATCATCCCCAGGACCTGGAACATGATTGGCAAACCAGTAAGCGTCAAAGAATATTTACCAAAGACTAGCAATCCTCTTGCATGACTATTCTTCTACAGGAATAATTTGTATGTTGGCCTCTCGTATGCATTTTTTTGAATGCATGTGAGAAAGAGCATATGCAAGTGGGGGAGAGGGACAAAGGGAGAAAGAGAGAGAGAGAGAATCTCAAGCAGATTCCATGTTCTTCGTGCAGCCTGATGAAGGGCTCGATCTCACGACCCTGAGATCATGACCTGAGCCGAAATCAAGAGTTGAACACACTTAACTGACTGAGCCACCCATGCACTCCTTGACCTCTCATATTTTAAAGTTAAATATACTATCTTAGCTATTCCTTAAATATTCCATTAGGAAAGATACTTCCCCAACCAGAAAAACATGCACAAGATTAGAAATCCAGTCTGCAATCAAAAAGAATGAAATCTTGCCATTTGCACCAATGTGGATGGAACTAGACTTCATAATACTAAGTGAAAAAATGTCAGTCAGAGAAAGACAAATATCAGATGATTTCACTCATGTGTGGAATTTAAGAAACACAACAGATGAACGTAAGGAAGGAGAAGGAAAAATAAGGGAGGCAAACCATAAGAGATTCTTAAATACAGAGAACACACTGAGGGTTGATGGAGGGAGATGGGTGGGGAATGGGCTAAAAGGGCGATGGGCATTAAGGAGGGTGCTTGTTGGGATGAGCACTGGGTGTTATGCGGAAGTGATCAACCATTGGTTTCTACTCCTGAAATCAATACTACACTGCATCTTAACTAATTTGAAATTAAATAAATTAATTAAAGCAAAAATTTTTAAATAAAGTAAAGAGATAAATTAATAAGTAATATAAAAAACCAGTCTGAATGTCCAGTGGTAATGATAAAAGGTAAACAGATAAATGATAAATTCTGACATGGAAACTCAACTAAACAAAAGGGTTGACAAGGCAGTGTATCTTTGATTCTTCTTTAGACACTTCCTCTTAGCTTCTTCAGGGATGTAGATTGGTACACAGTCACGATGGAAGATAGGATGGTGGTTCCAAAAAAAATTAAAAATAAAATTACCATATAATCCCACAACCTCACTTCTGGGGATACATAAAAAAATGAAATCCGGATCTCATAGAGATATCTGCACTCCCATGTTCTTTTGCAGCGCTGTTCACAATAGCCAAAACACGGAAACAACAAAAGGGACATCAGGGAATGAATGTCATGCTATCCAGCCATGAGAAAGAAGGAAATGCTGCCATCTGCAACGACATGGATGAACTTGGAGGACATCATGCTAAGTGAAATACGCCAGACACAGGAAACACAAATACTGTCTGATCCCACTTACATGTGGAATCTAAAAAAAAAAAAAAGTCAAATTCATAGAAGCAGGCAGTAGGACAGTAGTCACCAAGGGCTGGGGAGTGGGAGAACTGGGGAGACGTGGGTCAGAGAGCATAAATTTGCAGTTATGTGGGATGAATACATCTGGAGATGTAATGTGCAGGCAGGATCACTATAGTTAATAAAACTGGCTCGAGCTGGAACTCATCCATGAATTCGGCAAAGTCGCAGGATATAAAATCAATGCACAGAAATCAGTTGCATTTCTATACACTGATAACGAAGCAGAAGAAAGAGAAATCAAGGAATCGATCCCATTTACAATTGCACCAAAAACCATAAAATATATAGGAATAAATCTAACCAAAGAGGTGAAAAATCTAACACTGAAAACTATAGAAAACTCACGGAAAAAACTGAAGAAGATACGAAAAATAAATAGAAAAATATCCCATGCTCATGAATTCGAAGAACAAGTATTGTTAAAATGTTGATACTATCCAAAGCAATCTATATATTCAATGCAATCCCTATCAAAATAACACCACCCTTCTTCACAGAGCTACAACAAACAATCCTAAAATTTGTATGGAACCAGAAAAGACCCTGAATAGCCAAAGCAATCCTGAAAAATAAAACCAAAGCTAGAGACGTCACAATTCTGGACTTCAAGATGTATTACAAAGCTGTTATCTATCATCAATACATTGTGGTACTGGCACAAAAACAGACACAGGAATTAATGGGACAGAATAGAGAACCCAGGAACGGGCCCACAAACATATGGCCAACTAATCTTTGACAAAGCTGGAAAGAATATCCAATGGAATAAGAGTCTCTTCAGCAAATGGTGTTGGGAAAACTGGATGGTGACATGCAGAAGAATGAACCTAAACCACTTTCTTACACCATACATAAAAATAAACCCAAAATGGATGAAAGACCTAAATGTTAGACAGGAAGCCATCAAAATCGTAGAGGAGAAAGCAAGCAAAAACCCCTTTGACCTCGGCTGCAGCAACTTCTTACTCAAGACATTCCTGGACACAAGGGAAACAAAAGCAGCAATGAACTATTGGCACCTCATCAGGATAAAAACTTCTGCACAGAGAAGGAAACAATCAGCAAAACTAAAAGGCAACCAACAGAATGGGAAAAGATATTTGTAAATGACATTATCTGATAAAGGGTTAGTATCCAAAATCTGTAAAGAACTTATCAAACTCAACATTCAAAAAACAAATAATCCAGTGAAGAAACGGACAAAAGACATGAATAGACACTCTTCCAAAGAAGACATCCAGATGGCCAACAGACACATGAAAAATTGCTCAACATCACTCATCATCAGGGAGATACAAATCAAAACCACAATGAGATCCCACCTCACACCTGTCAGAACGGCTAACACTGACTCAGGCAACAACAGATGTTGAGGATGCAGAAACAGAGGAGCCTTTTTGCACTGCTGGTGGGAATACAAACTGGTGCAGCCACTCTGGAAAACAGTGTGGAGGTTCCTCAAAAAACTAAAAATAGAACTACCCTAGGACCCAGCAATTGCTCTGCTAGGTATTTATCCAAAGGACACAGGTGTGCTGTTTCAAAGGGGCACGTGCACCCCGATGTTCAGAGCAGTGCTACTGACGATAGCCAAAGTATGGAAAGAGCCCAAATGTCCATCAACAGATGAATGGATAAAGAAGATGTGGTATATATATACAATGGAATGTCACTTGGCAAACAAAAAGAGTGAAATCTTGCCATTTGCGACAACATGGATGGAACTAGAGTGTATTATGTTAAACAAAATTAGTCAGAGAAAGACAAATATCATCTGTCTTCACTCATATGTGGAATTTAAGATAGAAAGCAGATGAACATAAGGGAAGGGAAGCAAAAACAATATGAAAACAGGGAGGAGGACAAAACACAAAAGACTCTTAAATATAGAGAACAAACTGAGGGTCGCTGGAGGGCTTGTGGAAGGGGGCCGGGCTAAATGGGCCAGGGGCATCGAGGAAGACACTCATTGGGATGAGCACTGGGTGTTATACCTAGGGGATGAATCACTGGATTCTACTCCTGGAATCTTTATTGTACTGTATGTTAACTAACTTGGATGTAAATTAAAACATGAATAAATAAGAAATAAAATAAAATAATAATTCTGACTTGAATACTGTAAATACGCTAAAAAATAGATTTCAAGTGCTTTCTTCACACACACAAAAATGGTAACTGTGAGGAGAAAAGATGTTAATTAGCTTGACTGCAACAATTATTTCACTATGTGTGTGGACGTCAAATCATATTGTACACCTTAAATATATACAATTTTATTTAAAAAAATTATTCCTTGGTTGTTAAAAATTAGAAAGAAGGAATAGAAATGGAAATACAGTGGGGTGCCTGGGAGGCTCAGTTGACTGAGGGTCTGCCTCTTGATTTCAGCTTGGGTAATGATCCCAGGGTTGTGGGATCAAGCCCCACATCCAGTTTTGTCCTGGGAGTTCTGAGCCTGCTTGGGATTCTCTCTCCCTCTCTCTGTCCCTCTCGCATGCTCACTTGCTCTCTCTCTAAAATAAAGACACGGAAGGAGGGAGGGAGGGAGGGAGGAAGGAAGGAAGGTAGAGAAATACATAGGTGGAACACATGGATTCTCAGGGCGGAGAACTGCTCTGTGTGATGCCTTAATGGTAGATACCTGTCACTGTACATTTGTCCACCCACAGAATGAAAGAAAACAAGAGTAACTCCTAAGGTAAACTATGAAGTTTGAGTGATGATGATGTATTTGTCAATGTAGGTACATCAATTGTAAGAAATGCACCACTCTTTGGGGGGAAACGACAACGAAAGAAGCTGAGGGTGTGTGGGGACTGGACATCTCTGGTAAATCTCTGGACCTTCTGCTCAATTTTGCTGTGAGCCTAAAACCCCCATAAATAATAAAGTCTAATAATTTTTTTAATAATTTCTACCCTACCACCCAGCAATTGCACTACTTAGGTATTTATCCAAAGGATACAAAAATGTTGATTCGAAGGGGCACATGCACCCCAATGTTTACAGCAATGATAGCAACAATAGGCAAATTATGGAAAGAGCTCAAATGTCTATTGACTATTGAATGGATAAAGAAGATGTGGTATGAATATATATATATGTATACACACACACACACACACACATATTGCCTTTTGCAACAACGTGGATGGAACTAGAGTGTATTATGCTGCGTGAAAAAGTCAGAGAAAGGTAAATATCATAGAATTTCACTCATATGTGGAATTTAAGAAACAAAACCGATGAACACAGGGGAAGGGAAGGAAAAACAGGATAAAAACAGAGGTAGGCAAACCATAAGAGACACTGAAATAAAGAGGAGAAACTGAGGGTTGCTTGTAGGGGTGTTGGGTGGGAGGATGGGATAAGTGAGTGATGGGCATTAAGGAGGGTACTTGTTGGGATGAGTATTGGGTGTTATATGTGAGTGATGAATCACTAAACTCTACTTCTAAAATCATTATTACACTATATGTTAACTAACTTGGATTCAAATAAAATTAAAAATTAAATAAAACAAAAACATCCTTTAAACTTTGGATACAAGAAAATAAATGAATAAATAAATAAAGCATTTTTTTTTCATTTAAAATTTTTAAAATTTTAAGTTTAAAATAAATAAATAAGAGAAACTTACCAAGACCCCGATTTATTAAGTGCAACATTAGTCAACGGCAGTATATGTGCTTTGAGAACCTTCAATGAAAGAAAACACTGTTGTTTTAAAATTTAAAAAATTTAAAAAAATAAGTTTAAATCATTTATTTTAATTTCAAACCAAGGAAGATATTCAAGTTTGTCTAATAAGTGGACAATATTCTCTCCCTGAACAGATGAGAAAAAAATACATTGTATCTTCTACCATGAAGACCAATAATACATTAGTAGTTAACATAATTACAAAAACAATACTGGGTCTGTGTTTTCCATGAAATGGCTTTTAAGATAAATTACTACTATTAAATAAGTTACCAAACAGCACTAATTTATAGTGTGGTCTTTTAAATATTGCACATGGCTTTGTCCATTTGCATGAATAGCATAGAGAGGAAATACACTAAGTATGTTTCAAATGCAGAGTTTACAATTCATTATTACTTCTGGGACCCTAACGTTCCTCTACAGTCAGAATGACTCTTACTTCCTTTATCTTTCAATTCCTACATTGTCGAGCACGGAGTGGATGGCTTAATAGGTATCAAGCGAACATACACAAATTGTGCAGTCTCTTTATAGATGGAGTGATCGGCTAGGCTGGGACAGTCCCAGTTACGTCTACTGGGGACATAACTATCAACAGTGTCTGCTTTCACTATCAAAAACGTTCCCATTGGAAGATAAATTACAAGGTCATGCAAGTTATAGGGCTGATATTTGGAATTAAATAGTGCCACCTGCTGGAAAAAGAAATAGTACAAGAATAATTTCCTCATCTTTCAGTAATACATGAAAGGGGTGACTACAAAAGATGAAATACTTTGTATGAGACAGAATATGCCGAATATATAGATAATAATAACATTTCTTTTTTAAATTTTTTAATGCTTATTTCTTTTTGAGAGAGAGAGAGGCAGAGCGCGAGCGGGGGAAGGGCAAAGAGAGCAAGACACACAGAATCCAAAGCGGGCTCCAAACTCCTTTCTGACAGCACAGAGCCTGATGCAGGGCTCGAACTCATGAACCGTGAGATCATGACCTGAGCCAAAGTCGGATGTTCAACCGACTGAGCCACCCAGGTGCTCTGATAACAAGGACATTTCTTACAAATTCATTTAAATCATAAAAAGAAAACCAGTGTAATATGAAGCAATGTTAGAATAAACTATTAAATATTGTTAAATAATGAAGAAAAGCTAAAAGCTATTCCTGAATGATTGACTCCATTTGTTATACTTTGAATTTAATCATCAAAAGCTATAGAGAAAAATAGGTATATTTACATTGCTTTAAATTATGATATAAGCCATATCAATAAATAATTTACAGAAATATAGTTTAGTTCACATGGAGGTGGAAAATAGTACATACTGATATGCCATGAAACACAGCCTCTTAATATTACTCCCACTGAAAAAAACACTTCAGTTATTCAATAACTTGAAACTACCTTAATGGTCATCCTTTAAACTGAACCTTGTAGAGAATAGCTAAACTTACTACAAATCTTTATTTAACTTCTCGAGAAATAAATGTTTGAACTTCATTCCGTCAGTAAACGGACATTTGTTGAGACTTAGTCTTAGCAAATACATATGAGGCACCGAAGGAAAGAGAAAATAAAATCCGTATGTTATCTCAGGTTGATAGGATATCAACTAATTCTTTGAAGTTCTTCTAGTTGTTATTTTTAAAACACGCATTACCTTAAAAAGATAGAATTTGTGGTTGCTGTGCTGTCTGAGTTTGTCTTGGAGTCTCCGTAGTAAAAGCTTTACTTGGTCTGATCGAGAAGCTGTGATCAGAGGCTCCACTCTCCGGATCTCCTCCACCAAGGCACGGACATCAGTACTGAAATTCACACACACACAAGTTACTATTTTCTATACCAAAATTTGCACACACATGCAACACATGAAGAATTACATTGCATTTATGAAGCACATTTATAAAATGCAAAAACGCCATCAGCTTTATCAAGAGATTTCTGGGGGGAAAATACTAATCAATCAAGAAATCAAGTCTGCATGAAAGTGCCTTGGATTCTTCAGAATGCATCTTCATTATTCGTGACTTCCCTGTGGAAAGGGAACAAGGGTATTGATTGGCTTACCTAAGAAGGCCAAGTGCACGCTGGTTCTGAACTTGAGCTCTTTCTCTTTCCTTTTTTCCTGTTTCCTTTGTCTCTTTAATGAACATATACAGAATGTTCCCGGTACGACTATGCTTTGTGCCTTACATACGCTCTCCTGTTTAATCCTGTAACAGTCCTCTAATATAACGCTTTTATCGGAATTACTTTGGTCATGAAGAAACTGATGTTTGGAAAGGTGAAGTTTTAAATACTTCTTTTTAGGGAAAGAGAAAGTACCTAACCAAAAGTGAACATTCAAAGAATGACGATTATCACTAATAATTCTTACGGGCGCTGACATCATTTTCTTAAAGAAGAACTGCTCGGAAACATACAGATTCGAGGTTTCCCTCAGTATTCAAATAACCTATGGCGATTCTGATACAGTTTGCCAGTCCGGAATAATAGCTGCTCAAGACAAAGAATAACATCTATAAACCACAAAGCATCCCAAATAGGGTCATTCTGCAAAACATGTCACAAACATGTATCAAAGGTGCACTGCCATGTCCCTTCCCTTCGAGAAAGGTCTCCAGGCCCCGCGGGGGTGGGGGGTGGGCAGGTGTTTAGGTGGCTGACAGTCTCCAGCGGCAGCCCCTTCAGGATCCCCCTCAGCATCAGAGCCCGAGTGGCCCTGAGCCCAGGGCTGAGCAGGTGGGCAGGGCGAGAGCCCGGCCATTTCTGCCCCGCAAGGGCCTCACCAGTGAGCTTCACGCCAGAGCCCCCCCTGGGCTTGGCGGAAAACGTTACTGCCTTAGCATCACCGTGGCTGGTGGCTCTTCGGGCTGGACCCTGTTTCATCCCGTCTGTCACAGATGTCACTGCCCAATAATCTTTCACCCACCTTCCTCTGTCTCAGCATCTGCTGTCCAGAAATCCGAACTCTGCTAAGCATGCTCTTCCTCTTCAGACATAAACACTCCTGAGCTCCTGTCTTGTGTAAGGCACTGAGCTTCTGAGAAGCCTATTTCTCCCACTAACATTTACGGAGTCTCTACTATACGTCAGGCCCTGGGAGTGTAAAAGACACAGTCTCAGCTCTCAAGAAATACAATCTATCGGAATACGAGTGAATATTTAGGACAGAAATGAATCAGAGACACAATGATGATTTTGATAAATTTCCAGAGTCAGTTGTCAAAGGAGTTCTACTTTCCGAGGAATTAAAAAGATAATGATGCCTCCTGGAAAGGTTTCCAACAAATGTTATAAATCAAAACGGGTTTCCCAGCAAGGTCTAAATTAACCAGATATTTAATCTGTACATCCCAATCCTGTGGTATTCTAAATGCTCTCTTCCAGTACGGAAACTCGAGTGTGCCCCCACCTCATTCAAATGTTTTTACGTGCAGAATTCAGGTTCGTGAGCAGAACTAGAAAGATCGAGCCTTTCTCTTTTTTGAGACACTTATTACCGTAGAGGATGACTACAGGATCCTAAAGACCTACACTTTTTTTCAAAGTTTATTTTATTTATTTTGAAGTGGAGGAGGGACAGAGAGAGGAGGAGAGAGAGAGAATCCCAAGCAGGCTCCACACTGTCAGTGCAGAGCCTGGTGCAGGGCTCAGTCTCGCCAACCCTGAGATCATGACCTGAGTCAAAATTAAGAGTCGGACATTTAACCAAGTGAGCCACCCAGGCGCCTCAAGGATCTACACTTTTTTAAATACAAAATCTGGGTTTTTCTGAATCTCTACCCGCAAAATATCCCCTCCTGTAGACATTCATCTGTGCCACTCCTGTGATGTTCTGTTTTATACAAGTTGTTTCTCAAGCTAGACAATGAATGCATTGAAGTAGCGATTAAGATTAGTATCTTTAGAGCCTCTCGTAGGATCAAACCCAGACCTTTGCAAAGAGAAGGTGCAAATAACATCACTATGGACTAAATAAATGAATATCTAACAAAGGAACTTTCAGCATGCTGGCAGAATCACACTTATCAGTAATTTGTGCCAGTTGCAAAAATAACCAAAAATGGTGACTTGATCTTAGACTTTGTCTTCCCTGAAAACAGACAGAGCAATGACTGTTGTAGATGACATTCGATGCCGTTACCTTTGCCACCATTTATTTTTTGATTAAAAAGCAAACGGTTGACCACCTTCTCTGTGGGGCCACCTGGCCCAAGGAGGGGACTCTACCTAGCCCATCACCGTCTGAACCACGGGCATCCTCACCCGCCAACTCCGGACCTCTCAAGGGGCCGCAGCTCTGCAACCACGAGAGAGGTTTCAACCAGAGAGCACCTCGTCTACTATGTGACCGTGGTTCTGTAAGAGGTGCCCTTTGCTGCCCAGGTCTGCCCCCGCCCAGCGTTCGTGGCAGAGTCAGTCAGTCACAATGGAAAGTCACTTATTCCGCTGGCCCACAGCCCTGAAATACATATGTGGCATTTCTGTTTTGTTTTAAAATTTTCTCCCACTCCAAATACCTTCACCTCATCTGAACGAGGGCTCCCACGGGACAATCACTGATCTGATTCTGTCTCTTAAAGTGGAGTTTTGCACAGGATTTTGTTTTGTTGTTGTTCTGTTTTGCACAGGATTTCCTAAAGGGAATGCATTCTGGGCAACACGCTCCCACAAGAGGGTTTCCTCCCAGCCCACGATGAGCTTCAGAGACCAAGACGGGGTCCTCCTACCTCTGCCCGGGGACACGTTTGTCTACCAGGCAAATAACAGGCTCGGTGCTATTCTTAAAATTCCAGTCACCAGCATTCCTCAAAAATGTTAAATGGTCACCAAAAAGAAGAGAAGTCTCAGGGACTCTCACCACCACAGGAAGCCTGGGGAGACTTGACGACAATGAAATGTAATGTGGGATCTCGGAAGAGGAAAACCTAATTAAGCAACACACACACACATAACACAAGGAAAATTGAGTAAGGTATGGTCTTTAGTTAGTGATAATGTATCATTACTGGTTCATTAATTGTGACCAACGTACCACATAATCTAGGATGTTAATAACAGGGGATACCGGGCATGTGGGAGCTCCTGTCTTCACAACTTCCTAAAACTGCCCTGAACTAAGAGAGTACAAACAACAGCAGGTCTATTTAGGAAGGAAAAAAAGGCAGACTGACGACTCTTCTCCCACCCCGTCCTCACCCAGCAGGGCACCCCAGCAGGCCTCCCCGAAGCAAGCAGGAAATAATACACCGCAGAAGGGTTTTCAAGCCATGCGAGGTGAGCTCACACAGTCCTTCCCCTCGTCGCCCGGGTCGGGGGTGCCAGTAACGAGTCTGGCTCGGAACCCCAGGCTGCGTCACGCAGCTGGTTTACCTGGGACTGAGGTTGAGCAGATCTAGGCATTTGGTCTTCATTTCTCCACTCGTTTCATATTCCAACATAATTCCTATAAAAATAAACACATATGTATAAACACTGAGGATGACAAACCAATGTCAAAAGTTAGTCTACTTTGCTGTGATTTTTTTTTTTTGTCTCTGTTTTTTTAGTTTTCAAAATTTCTTGGCATCTGGGTAGTTCAGTTGGTTAGGTGTCGACTCCTGATTTCAGCTCAGGTCATGATCTCACGGTTCGTGGGTTCGAGCCCCACATCGGGGTCTGCGCTGACAGCTCGGAGCCTGGAGCCTGCTTCGGATTCTGTGTGTCCCTCTCTCTGTCCCTCCCTCACTCACACTCTGTGTGTGTGTCTCTCTCTCCCTCTCAAAAATAAATAAACGTTAGAGAAAAAAAAAGAAAATTTCTCGGCATAAAACATAATGCAGTGATGTCTGAATCTAAAACAAGATTGTGGGAACTTGCTTTTCCCCAGTCCTTCCTAATTAGAAACCTAATTAAGCAAAACACACACTCAAGGGTATGTACAGCTACATACCCTTGAAATTATTCAGCAGGCGACGCTAAAATAATCAAAAGCTGGGTAGAAGGGGGACCGGCTAGAGGCCTCAGGACTTGAGGAATGACAGCATGGAGAGCCCCCTGAGTTTTCTTTCCATCTCCCAAGTACCCCTAAACTGGGGACCAGAGTGACCTGCAGCCCAGAACCACTGAAAAGCTAGCCAACAAAACCCAAGCCACAGCAAGGCATGCTCTCTGTGGCCTAAGGACCAGGAAAAGGGAAGTCGAACAAAAAAAACCAATGGGGAGCCCCAAGCCCGGCTCCACGGCTGGGGCCCCGTAGGCAGTCTGATTCCCGCAGTGGAAGCCCTGGGCTGCCCCAGTTCTCCTGCAAAGCTGGGCCCCGGCAGCGGTCTGATCTGCCTGCAGCAGCGGCAACAAAGCCCCGGGTGTCCTCACAGCCGCTTCTCCACTGGGGCCCCAGGGGGCCATCTAATCTGTCCACCGCAGAGACAGAGAAGAACCCAGATCTCTCAGACTCCACTCTGCAGCCAAGCCAATGGTGGGCAGTCGCAGCAATGCTGCCCGCAGAAGGGGCAGCAATGAAGTCCTGGGATACCCCAGACCCACTCTGCAACCGGGCACCGTAGCAAGGGTCTGCCTGCGTTTCGCCCAGTGGCGTAACCAGGTACGGCCCTGTTCGCCACCTCCAGAGGGTCACTCGGTGAGACCAGGCATGCTGGGAAGTATCTTCCGCCCTGCAGGTGGCACCAGCTGGAACGGAGCAGGGCCTCAGCAGCACCAGGAAAACAAAGCAGACCAGAAGAGCACTGCAAGGCCTCGGAAAACTAAGCTGCTGTTGGAACGAAAGCCCACAAAGTCGACCAGAGCATTGTCGCTGAATGGAAACATGGTGACAGTCTGCCAAAGTAGATTCAGACAGGATCAAGACTGCTAACATAAGAACCAAAATGTCCAGGATACAATCAATAAACAGGGAGAGACGATCGACAAACCCCAGTACCCAGGATACAGTAAAAAAAATCACCATATCACACCGAGAACCAGAGAAAGGTAATCAACATCACACATACGGAGCTGACTCAGAGGCTGGAAATCTCTGAAAAGGATTTAAAAGAAATTTTTTTTAACGTTTATTTATTTTTGAGAGACATAGAGACAGAGTGTGAGCAGGGGAGGGGCAGAGAGAGAGGGAGACACAGAATCCAAAGCAGGCTCCAGGCTCTGAGCTGTCAGCACAGAGCCCAGCACAGGGCTCCAACTCACAGACAGTGAGATCATGACCTGAGCCGAAGTCGGACGCTTAACCGACGGAGCCCCCCAGGCGCCCCTGAAAAGGGTTTTAAAGGGGATGTCAAAAATGCTTTAGCAACCATTTACAAACTCACTTGAAACAGATGAAAGAAAAAAAAAAAGTCACCAAAAAATAGAAGTTTTTAAAACACACAAATGGAAATTATAAATAACTGGAAAGTGAAAACCACGAACGTAGGAAATGAAAACCTTGTTGAATAGGTTCCGTGGGAGAGTGGAGAGGACAGAGGATAGACTCAGTGACCTTGAAGACAGATCAATAGAAGATTCCATCCGAAAAACAGAGAGAGAAGTTCCGGGGGGGTGAGGGGGGACCCGAACAGAGCCCCTTAACCATTTCGTTGCACTACCTCTACAAATGTGGGCCGTGGGTCTCAACCGTTTTGGCTTTAGGACCACTTTACATTGTCCAAATTATTGAGGAGGCCAGAGAGTTTTAATTTCTGTAATATTTTCCATATTAAAATTGAGAAAATTCTAAATCGTGATTAAACTGTTTTAAAACAGCAATAATAAAGTCTTCGCATGCTGATGTAAATATTTTACAGAAATAATGAAGAAGAGTAGCATTGCTTTACACTTTTGCGAATCTCTTTAGTATCTGGCTTTTTTTTTTTTAATTTTTTTTTTAACGTTTATTTACCTTTGAGAGACATGGAGACAAGAGTATGAGCAGGAGAAGGGCAGAGAGAAAGGGAGATACAGAATCTGAAGCAGGCTCCAGGCTCCGAGCCGTCAACACAGAGCCCGACACGGGGCTTGAATTCACAGACCGTGAGATCTGACCTGAGCCGAAGTTGGCCGCCTAACCGACTGAGCCACCCAGGCGCCCCAGTATCTGGCTTCTTTAAACACAGCTGGAGCCTCATCACTGCTTCTGTGTTCAAGTTCTTGCTATGGCGTATTTCAGATGAAGTCCATGGAAGACCAGCTGGTCATGCCCAGATATGTAGCTGGAAAATGGGTAAATGTTTTAATGGCATTTTCAGGTAATCATGGATAATCTTCTTTGATACTACATTAAAGCTTAACAAGTGTTAATTCATAAAAAGTAGTTGCAGTACAGAATCTGAAACCACATACATTAACTCTTCGTACACTACACGAAAATCCATTGGCCTATCTTGCACTTTCAAAGGAAATTTTATTCATGTATGGTTTATATGTCACGCACCAGACATCTGACAAATATTAGTTTCCTGAGTTATGCACATCTTCTAAATGTCGATGTATGTAATCATACAACATCCCCTCAAAAATCGCATTTGTTGATATCACTACCAATACCTATCATCAGAAAACTCTTTTAGTGTTGGTAAGCCACCATGGAGGTAGAAACAAGGGTTCTGAAATTCTAATTTTTTATCGCTGACAAGAAATGTTGACAGTTTTGCTTGAAAGTTTCGGGCTCACTTTGCTCCTTTTCAAACAAGATGTCTTCCAAATGTCCGGGTCTGAAAGCCACACTTGCTTCTCAGTCCTTCAAGTAAAAACAGTGTTGCCAGTTGCTAGTTGCTAACGGCTAGTTCATCTCTCCTTCCAAAGGACTGCACAGTGTTTTCCTCAAAACCACTAGGGGGCATCACTGTGCGGAAGTGTTTAACGAGTACCTTCTACTTCATCACCCAGAATACCTACTCCTGTGTTAGTGTCTCACCACACTAGTGAGCTTTACTGTTTCATCAAGGACATTCCTAAGTGAAACGGAGGGGGTTTCTTCCTTTTGCAAGTTTGTGTCGGTGAGAAATACAATGACCATGCTGAGCATTTGTGGCCACCTCCTGATTTGCCATAAGTTTCTAGCAGTTTCACCTCCCCTCCCTTTTGTAAAGAGATTTGACCTTGAGGCCACACTGAAAGGGTGCAAGAGACCCCAGGGGTCCTGCTACAATTTGAGAATCCCTGCTCTCAGATATATTTGAGATAAAAGATATGATTCCAGAAGCATTTCAGATCAAGAGAAAACAGGAAATTCTATCAAAACACGGTCTTTGCTTTCCGAAGCACTACATCACTGAAATGGGGTGTGAAAGAGTTGAAAAGGCATGTGCTCGGCATCAAAGAGGCCCAGGTTTGAATTCCAGCTCGATTCCTTACTTACTTCATGATACTAGTAAAGTAATCCCTTTCTATCCCACTTTTCTCATCTGAAATTAAAGAATCTGCATATAAAGCTTCTGGCATATAGAAACTCATCAAATAGTGCTTATCACCTAATGATTAATCAAATACCGCCTTGCGACATATCCCACATAGTCAGCTTGTGTTACTTAAACTGCATCTGTGCCTTCTCTCCCCAGTGAGGTTGTGACATCTTTGAGAAGAAACCCATTTGCTTCTTCATACGCCCAGGAGGACCCTCCTTGGAATGAGCCATGATGGTTTCGGCACGGGAAGTGCGGGATTTGGCCGGCTTCGAGTACAGCCAACACCGTCAAATGGATTTACATTACTTCCCCTCCCTGGTTTCCACTTCTCCCTCACTGGTGCCTGCCCTACTATCTTTCTGTTTTCCGTCCTAGCAACATCAGACTCACTAGACTCTGAGCCCCCGGATCTGCCTTCTCTTCATCCCCAGTGTCTACCACGAAATTTGGTACATAAGAGACACTCAAACAGTGGGTGCTGAATACGTGAACTAATGGACGGATGACTGGGTGAGTGTCTCCGGATGCTTAAGGCAATTAAGAGTCCCTGTCTTTATGACACGTGGACTTTCAGAAATAATTGACACCATGACCAAGTCCCTCCTTTAAATACTATCCTCAGTAGGCTTTTGTGAAATCCCTCCATCTTTTTCTCCACTTGGTTACTTTCCATTCTCCTTTACTGGTTCCTTCTCTTCTGCCTGACCTTCAGCTACTGATTTAGGGTGCCGGTCTAGGAATTCTTCTCTTTTCACTACATTTTTTTGTCTCAGAATAAATTCACCTATACTCGTGGCTTTAACTGCCATCAATGCCAAAAATCACTCTCCCATCGACACCTCCTCTGAGTTGGAGGCATGTCGATATCTCCCCTGCACCTCAAACAAGTCCAGGATCATCCCCTTCCATCTTGTTTCTCCTAGAGAGCTTGTTCCTCAGTGTCAGACGTCACCCTTCACCCAACGGGACAGCTACAATCTCAGGAGGAATTCATCTGAACACAGTCGGCTTCACGGATTTGCCACAACCTAAGTAGGTAAACCCAAGCATCCTTTGTAATGAAGTGTAACATTTTAGGACAGAAAAATCATTCAAAATGCCTTTAATAACCGAACCACGAGGACACAAACAACAACAGACTTCGCGGAACACCACCCAACAGGCAGGTTCGGTACGGTTTATTTTGTTTCTTTTCCCCAAGAAGGGATTCTTTCACATCAAAGACTTCAAGCCAGACGCTAGTCTCAGCGAATTTACAAAGAAAAAAAAGAAAAGATCCTGTGGAGAGCCAGCCACCGTAAATACTGTTATTTCCTTGGAGTAAAAACAGGCTTCCTGTGTCACATTAACTTCTTCAACAAAATATGGATGTTATAACACCGTTAAAACCTTCCTAAAATCCTATTTGTATGCGGTATGTTCTAGAAAGGATTTAAGAGAGCTTAGAAAAATAGGTAGAATAGGAAAAGCTAAGATTGGAAGTAGGTAAGAATTAGATACATGGCCAAGGAAAGATACAAGAAAAGGAAAGACAATTTATAACTGCATTGAACACCTAAATATAAAATTAACAACAAATGTACAAGGCCTGGCTCTGCTATTTTAATTTTTTTGTACTATTGAACATACATAAAACTGTGATAAAATGGAGAGACACTTTTCTAGATGAGAAAATGCAAATTGATAAAGATGCCAAGTTAATCTATGAATTAAAGTGATTATAATGATTTTATTTTTTGGACTTTGAAAACTTACCACATAGTATAACAAACTATAAAGCAATAAAGTGTGGTTCTGACACAAAATTAGATCAATATAATAGAATCATCTGTATATGGGAATTTAAAAATGAAGTGAAGGTAACACTTGAAATTAATGTGGAAAGGATAAATTAGTCAATAAATAATGATGTAATAATCAGTTGGATTTTAGAAAAATTGATAAAATTGGATTTTCGCAATATAGGAAAATATATTCCAGGCTGATTAGAAATTTTAATGTTAAAAACTAACTATAAAACAATCAAAACAATACAACATATTTACATCTTAGTGTATGTAATTGGCTTATTAAGCATGATGTGAAACTCAACTCCTAAAAAAGAAAAACCAATGCATTTGTCTGAAGTAAACTGGAAGCTTCTCACAGGAGAAGATATCACAAAGTTAAAGGCAAATGATAACCAGCAAAAAATTTTCAACTATAAATACAAAGCTCGAAGAACTTAATACAAAGAAGCCTAAAACTAATTTTTCAAAAATGGCCGAAAGGCATGAACGGTCAATTTGCAAACAGAAAAAGACAATGATCAATAAACAGACCAAACTAAAATATCCCCAACTCCATTAATAAGAAATACAAATACAACAACAGGTATAATTTTTACTCATCAGAAGAGCAATACTGCTTAGACTGATAATCTGAATGTCAGCAAGGTTGAGGGACGGGCGCCTCGCTTCCTGTTGGTGGACGCATCAGGTGGCTCCCTTGCAGGGGCCACCTCACCTGCAAAGGGCTGAACATGATCTCAGCTATCCTTTTACATATTTTTCAGAATTTTGTGAAAAGTAAATACTACTTTTATAATAAAAAAAAAAAAAGTTGGAGGAAAAGAAAAGAAAAGAGGTAGAAGAAAAACTAGACCATGGAGAAAAAGGAAGAAAAATGATACAGATTAACATTAACAGAATATCAGGTCCTAAAGATTGAGATCCCTGAAAGGTTATTTGAAACTTCAAGTAAGATTCAGAGCTATAAAACATACAAAATCTCTATCGATCTACGCCATCGCTATCATTGAGGACTACTTTTTCCTGTTTTGTAATTTTAGGAACTTTGCATTATATAGAAGAGTACACAATATGCACTATTTCTTCTTGAGGAAAGTAAGCATTCAATGAATAGCTGAGTTAATAAACAATGTGAACAATGAGTAAACACTATAATCCTAATCCGTGACTCCGGGAAGTGCTGGATGGGGCGCCTGGGGGGCGTCTGCCTTCAGCTCAGGTCATGATCTCAAGGTTCATGAGTTTGAGCCCCACATCGGACTCTGTGTTGACAACGCAGAACCTGCGTGGGGTTCTCTATCTCCCTCTCTCTCTGCCCCTCCCCTGCTCATCTGCACTGTGAGGGAGGGGGGGACACATACTCTCTGTCTATCTCAAAACTAAATAAACATTTTAAATTAAAAAAAAATTTTTAATGTTTTTTATTTATTATTGAGATACAGAGAGAGACAGAGCATGAGCGGGGGAAGGGCAGAGAGACGGGGAGACACAGAATCCGAAGCAGGCTCCAGACTCTGAGCTGTCAGCACAGAGCCTGACGCGGGGCTCGAACTCATGACCCATGAGATCATGACCTGAGCCGGAGTCGGACACCCAACCGACTGAGCCACCCAGGCACCCCTAAATAAACATTTTAAAAAAGAAGAATTAGCACTTGACAGCCCACACAACATAATTTATATCCTAAGGAAATGCACTAAAAAATTGCAGCAAATTCACAAAATTCTGTGGGTTTTTTTTTTCACACTATCTTGTTTCTTATAAAATAAAAAAATGTTGAGTCTTTAAGGTGACTACTAAAATTAGTTGGTTAGTATACAAGTGGATCTAGAAAACAAAGGGCAAAATCTGAAACCTGTGCATCGGACTATTTCACTGAGACAAAACATCGGGTCAGATGCCCACACCACCCCCCGCCCCTGTGACCACCGAGCCCCCGTTACGAGCCAGAGGCTGGACGGTGCGCAGTGAAGGGCACGAGCAGGACACAGACAGAGAAGCTCCAGGAGTACGCGTGGTTCCTCGGTGACTGTCTCCCACAGCGTCTTACTCTTCTCAATCTTCCCCTGGTCTCGCATTTTTGTGTAATAGGTATGGTTCCCAAAATACTTAAGTGAGAAGCTGCTACCCCCAAAATTCTGCAAGCTTTACAAGATGTGAGCATTCCTTATTTCCTTACTGGGCCTTTACTGGTTCCTTACTGGGCCTTTAAAGTGCTCAGAATATTAACTAGGCTTTTTTTTTTTTTTTAACATTTTTTATTTATTTTTGAGAGACAGAGAGAGAGACAGAGCACAAGCAAGAGAGGAGTAGGGGAGGGGGGGGAGAGTCACAGAATCCAAAGCTGGCTCCAGGCTCTGAGCTGTCAGCACAGGGACCTACACGGGGCTCAAACAGACAAACAGGGAGATCATGACGTGAGCCGAAGTCGGACGCTTAACGACTGAGCCACCCAGGCGCCCCTTAGCTAGTGTAATTAGTGTTTACTCAGTTCCTTCTCCTGGCCCAAAACACTACAGGTGTACACACAAGAAGTGAAAGACAAAGGCTGTCCTGCCTGAGTCAGTTGAAAAGCACGTATGCAACGCCTACCCTTCACAAAGCGAAGAGTTTATGAATTAATGAAGAAGATCAAAAGAGAATGCCCATGTCTGATTAGCCATATTACTGCTACGGACTTCAGGAGGGAGAGGGATCATTCCATGGATGCCAAGGACGGGATGCTCCTGACCTATATGTCACTCAAAACAAAGTAGGAGGACTCAAATCAGGGGATTAAGAGATGAAACAAAACTGGAGAAGGGATGAAGGGACATGGGAATGATTCAGTGATGAGTGATTTTTTTCCTACTTGATAATGTTATTCCAACACCCACCTGCTATTCGGAAGTACCTCAGAAACTTGCATAGAATAGATGGCGCGCCAAAGATTGGAATTCAGAAATTAAGTGTCTAACCTGCTAAGTGATAAGACTTCATCGTAAGATCATCATTGAGGCAGTAGTTGCAAGTGTGAGACCAGAGCCTTACTGGAACGAGAGACTGTGGCTGGAACCCTGGACTGTCAGAGCCGGCAGGAACCTTACCCATCAACTGTCTGACTTACTCAGCGTTTCCGGGGGCGCTCCGGGTTTTCTGCTCAATACACATCATCTCATTAAACTCATTTATTCAATAACGATGGGACTGCCTATTCTCTCTCCAGTCTCTAGCTTCTCTAGGCGCCAGGGATACGGCTGTAAACAAACTAGAGTCTCGGACCTCGTGCAGCTTTTGTTCTCGTGGGGGTGATGGAGGGAAATAAGCAAATTAAAATCATGGTATATTGAGCTGAGATCGTGCTAAGAAAAACAAAGCAGGGGAGGAGGCTATGAAATATCTTGAGAAGTTGGCAATTCTAGAAATTCTAGAAGGGGGGGCTTCACTTTTCTCACTTACTTTTAAGTACAGAGCTAAAAAAAAAAAAAAAAAAAAAAAAAAAGGCATGAGAGTGCTGGCTATGTAGATGTCCAGGGAAGATTATTCTAGGCCAAAAGAGGAGGAAGTGCAGGGGCCCTGCGTGGGGGCATGCCCAGCTCAGCCCAGGAATACGGGGAAGGGCAGCTTTGCAGGAGGGGAAGCAGGGCGGGGTCTGAGGCAAAGGTAGAGAAGGTCCTGTAGGGCCTTGAAAGTATGACCTTGGAGACCACAGCCCTTCTATAGTAAGTGAAATGAAAAGCCATTGGAGGACTCAAGCCTAAGAGTGACATGATCAGATTTCGGTTCTAACGGTCATCCAGCTGCTGTGTTGAAAATACACAGAAGTGAGGCAAGCTGGGGGGACACTCTAACAATAGAAAAAAAAACGTGGTAGGCATTGCTACCATGAATAATGTATATATTTTAAAGGTAAACTGGTAAGGGGCGCCTGGGTGGCTCAGGCAGTTAAGCGTCCGACTTCGGCTCAGGTCAGGATCTCATGGCTCGCGAATTTGAGCCCCGCATCGGGCTCTGTGTGGACAGCTCAGAGCCTGGAGCCTGCTTCGGATTCTGTGTCTCCTTCTCTCTCTGCCTCTCCCCTGCTCACATACTGTCTCTCTGTCTCTCAAAAATGAGTAAACGTTTAAAAAAAATTTTTAATAAATAGAAATAGAGATGAGCTGGTAGGATTTATTACTGGACCAAATGCGGGATTTGCATGATGGGAGAAAAGAACGAGGCCAAGGTTTTGCCATGAGCGACTGGAGGAAGGGAGCTGCCGTTGACCGCTACCAGAGAGACCACAGGATGCCTGGCATGCCATGCACACTGCATATCCCACTGAACAATCAGGCAGGCTGTGAATGACACAGGACTTCTCGGGGTTTTAAACCTTGAGAATGGATGAGATCATCTAGTATAGACAGAAAAGTCCAAGGACGGAGGCCTG
Organism: Paguma larvata; assembly: GCA_030068075.1. NCBI lineage: Eukaryota > Metazoa > Chordata > Mammalia > Carnivora > Viverridae > Paguma > Paguma larvata. Next base: position 10,864,692 of record CM057825.1, read on the forward strand.
GGACACTCCCACATCAAGATCAGAAGGAAGGGAAGCCAACATGATGGACAAAGAAGAAATGATAATGAAGCAGAAGGGGGAAAAATTGGTTTCCAAGCCAATGGATGTGGACGGAGTGGTCACATGCATCAAATGTTGCTCTCAGGTCAGGAAAGCGAGGACTGAGAGGGGGCCAGTGTGGTCAGTGTTGTTGGAGGCCACTGAAGATCTTGACGAGCACAGTTGCACTGGAATGGTGAGGGTGAAAACATGGTGGGAGCGAGTCCCAGAGGGGAGAAGAGAAATGAGGAAACCATTCTTCCAAGGAGGTCTGCTGGAAAGGGAAAGAGGTAAGTGGGAGAGTGCCCACAAAGGGTCAGGAGCCCGGTGTGAGACGAGTGTTATTATCACCATGTGACTTGATGACCAAAACAGCTCGAGGGCTCAAAACGAATTGCCCGAGTTGCAACATTTGTACATGGTGAGAGCCAGTTGTTATGACCCCAGAGCTCACCACGCTAACCTACACTCCACAGCAAAGGGATGAAAGTAAGTCATTCACGAATCAGTCCATTTACGGGAACCGGCCCCAGCCCACACCAAGCGCAGCCAAAGTAGAGTTGTGAAGGCTTACAGAGAACAAGCTATTTACAATTCCCTCTGTGCTACTTCTCACATCTAGAAGCCTTTTCACGTTATTTTTTTTATTTTTTTAATAATTTATTGTCAAATTGGTTTCCATACAACACCCAGTGCTCATCCCAGCAAGTGCCCTCCTCTGATTTTAACTGACACTCTAACAGGGAGAAAAGGAGTATCTTTACTACAAGAGTTAAGGTCACATTGGGGAAAAAATGGCTGCCGGTCTCACCCACTCTTGCAGGGAGGCCCAGTCTTCTCATCCGGCAAGGATGTCTGGCCACCTACTGCTTTGTAGCAAGTCTTGCAGACTTTTTATTTTATATTCTTCTTATTTTCTAAACGAGTTCTGAATTGGAACCAAGAGTTCTTCCCCTATTTCTGTACCTAAGGAGCTGGGTGACCAGTGGGCTTCATTCACTTAAGTCTTCCAAGGTGACCATGTCCTCACCTATGAAACAAGAGACCTAGGCAAGTTTATCCCCATTCTAAAACTATAGCGTTCGGTGGACTTATGTCCAAATTCCTTAGCTCCCTGGCATCAAGGACTGTGATCTCAAAGCCCCAAGGGCCCAGAGCGCCTTTGGATCAACTGATCTGTGTGGTCTGGAATGTGGTCACTCATGTAATATGCTCTGTTGAATATGCATTCTTTTCATACTCAACATACCTTGACGTGACCATTCTGGTAGGTTTAAAATAAAAAATGTGGTCCTTGTCGGTGTCCTCCCTTCTGGAAACCAGGATCCCGGCACTTCTCCCTCCCTGTCTACCACATTCCTAACTAACCAGAAAAGCATTATAGCCTCAACGTTTAGAGACTTCCTAAAAGAATTATTTTGAAAGTTTCTCGAGGAAAAGAACCCAGTCACCAAAGGAGTGGTGGGTTAGGTTGGGAAGTGCCCCGCTTCTCGCCCCACCCCCCCACGTGGAGCACCCGCTAGGGGACCCCGCAACCCCCTCCGCCCCAGACCCTCCCAGGGCCAGAGCCGAGGACCCCCGCGCGAGGACAGAACCGGCCCCGCCGGTACCTGGCGGGTAATACCGGAGCAGGAGGCTCTTGAGTTTCATTCTCTCCTTCGCAGACCCTCGGTCGACGCTCTTCGTCGTCAAGGAAACGGCCAAACGGCGGCGCGGCGGCTGCGCGCATGCGCGGGCTTCCAGCTCCAGGAGCTGGGCGCGCAGGCTGGGGCGGTGCGCGCGGCGGCGCGGGCGACCCTGGGCGGCCCCGGGGTCCGCGGCCCCGCGAGGCGCCGCCAGGGAGCGCGCCCTGCCCCTGCCGGCGCCCGCACCTGCCTGCGCGTGTCTGGGGGCGGACGGGGGCTCCAGGGCGCGTGGCCGAAGACAGCGACCGCGCCGTCGCTCGCGCCACCTGAATCTGCCCCCTCGGTGCCAGGGCTGGAGAGACGGGGTCCCCTCGCGCCCTCGGTCGGGTGACCTCACAAGGGGCGAGGTGCGGGCCGCGTGCGCTGTGGCCCATTGGGTTTCCAAGGAGGAGGGGTGGGAGGAAAATCCCCTCCGGGTCACCATTCGAGGTCCTTCCACGTGGCCTGGCCGTGTCCCCACAAAAGAATCAGGACCACCACTGAAGGTGCTACATTTCCTGACGCTGTGCCAGGGACCTTATACACCTACAGTGATAGGGACTAACAGAGACTAACAGAGATATGAGTTGTGCGCCGTTTCTTACCGCCCCATTTCACGGATGAGACCACTGAGATTCGAAGGAAGTAAAGAACCACCCAAGATCCCAGCTAGGTAGTGGCGGAAGCGCGACGAGAAGGCTGTAACCTGGAGCCCACAGTGTGCCCTGAATGCTGGGTTTAAGGCTGTCCAGAACGTCTGGTGGCCTGCCCTATTTCTTGCCAGCGTCTGTCCTTTGCCTGCCACGTTGAGGTCCCATTGGGAAAAGTGGCCGGCAAGAGTCAGCGAGCCCGACTGTCCATTTCCTTTGAGGAATTTGGCCTAAGTTCCTAAGTCTGAATTTCCCCAAAGGTGAGCACTTCCTGTGTTGTCTTCACTACTGTGGGCCCCCTCACCTTATCACCCCCCAGGGCTCCCTCCCTAAAAGTTTTCTTAAGTTCTTACAATTTCTCTAAATTGAGTCACTTATTGTACGTCTTGTTTTTAAAGGTAAACTGAAAAAGTTGTTGTTAATCTTGTAAATTAAAATTTTTACGCGATTTTCGGTGAGGAGCTGCAGGTAACTATAAAAATAAATATGATTATTTATTTATATTAAATGTTTATTTATTTATTTTGAGAGGGAGGGAGGGAGGGAGGAGCAGAGAGAGGGAGAGAGAGAATCCTAGGCAGGCTCTGCACTGTCGGCGGGCAGAACCCAAGGAGGAACTAGAACTCACTAACCCGTGAGATCATGACCTGAACTGAAACCAAGATTCCCACGCTTAAGCGAGTGAGCCATCCAGGTGTCCCAAATGTGATTTTTTTAAATGCTATTGAATGAGCCTATACTATTGCCTACCAGAGACCATGAACCAAAGGCCCTCCCTTTCTTAAAAATAATAGAATAGAAAGAATAGAATAGAATAGAATAGAATAGAATAGAATAGAATAGAATAGAATAGAATAGAAAAATCAGCAACCATTTGAAATTTTCAAGACAGCCTAGCACCCGAGGGAGCCTTTCTACTTCATGTATCCAGGAGATTGGAGAGATCAACGAAATGGGAGAGCCTCTGCTACTATGCGATACAATGGAGGCTAATCTAAGGGGCGGCGCATAGAAATCATAGCCTTCCCCTCTTGGGAAACAGAAAACCAGGTCAAATCTAAAGATTCCTTCTAGTTCAAACTCTGCCCTACTCATTAAGACTCTGGAAAAGGTTTAAGTATGGAAGGGTCAAGAGTTCATTTATAGAAACAAGGTAACCTTTAGTAGATTTTGTTTACCAGTTTATTGTTTATGCTTGTGGCATTTAAAATGAGGCCTTTGGAAAAATAGGAAATGGAGACACCATTTAACCACGTGATCGAAGTTAGCATCCCCGATATAGGGACAAACTGACATCCGTGTCTCCTGTTACAAAGCACCGAGAAGGACACAGCAATTCTCTGAAATTCCTGCCTGCAATGCATTAGCTGTGTCTAATCATGAGGAAACACCACGGCCACCCCAACTGAGGAAATTGTACAAAGTAACGGCCAAGGTCAAGAAAGAAAAAGCCTGGACACTATTTCGGATTAAAGGACACTAAAGACATAAAGCTATTAGATGCACTGAGTGATCCCGGGTCCTGAACCAGGAAGGAAATTCGTGTTAAAGGACATGGCTGGGACAGTTGGATGAGATTTGAGTAGACATGGCGGTTTAGATAATATCATATTAACATTATATCACTATTAAGTTTCCTGATTTTGATAATTGTACTGTGGTTGTATAAGTGAATGTTCTTGTTCTTAGAAAAAAGAAATACGCTGACTTATTTAGAGATAAAGGGGTGTGATACCTGCAGTCAACTCTCAAATGCGTTTTGAAGAATTTATCTTTATGTATAGGGGTGTGTGTGTGTGTGTGTCTGTGTGTGTGTGTATGTGTGTGTGTGTGTGTGTTTGGATAGGTGGGTAGATAAGAAACAATAAAGCCAATGAGAACAATGTGGGATTCAGCTAGGCAAAGAACTTTTGAGAAGTTCCTCCTACAACACTTGCAACTTCTCCGTATGTTTGAAATGATCACAAAATAAACAGTGGTCTTTGTTTTCCACAGAACAAGCCAGGCTTCAGAATGCTCCGGGGATATAGATAACAATCACAGCACTATTTGGCTCCGCTTTTGTTAAGAAAGTCCCAAGTTCAAGCTCACCGCCTGTTTCACCCCTAATCCTACCTCCATCTTCCTCTAGTTATGAGACCAAGAGCCTTCACCATTGTGACCTATGACCTATCCCTTCCCACTCCCTCCATTTGCAGGGGCTCCTGGACTCCCTAAGTGGCTCTTGGCTTTCTGTCCCAGGTAAAGAATTTCTCCTCTTCCCTTGAACCAAACTTTAACAGGTCGTCCTTTTGCTTCTTAAAAAAGAATGCCGGCTCTGAAGCTTTAACTCGACTCAAAGAAGTTAAGCCAAGTTCTCCTACTTAAGTTAGAGATCTTCCTCACCACCTCCACATCGTATCCAGAGCCCCGTTGACCAGTCCTGGGGCAAAGGCCCTTAGTGTTCAGGTCTGATCTTTCCACAGCCCATGCCCCCCAGGGGTCAGGAGCCCTCACCTCTGTTGTTGCTTGAGAGTCATTTATCTGGATGTCCAAGCACCCCGACTGTCCCTTCAGTTTCCAAGTTCCCTCCTAGTTTCTCCCAAGCACCTAGACACTCTCCTGATAGGATTCCTAGAGCTCTGACATAACAGCCCAGGATCCTGTCCCCAGTTCCGCCATCCCCACTTTGCTTTTCAGAAGGCAGTAGGGTTGTATGCAAATGAAGCAGTGATCCAAAGAGAAGCGAGCAAAGTTCACGAGTGCCTGCAGATTTCTCTTCTTGGCCTTGGCTTAACTTGAGGTTACAGCTACGCTTAATTGACTCACCATTTACTCATTCCAAAGGTGCTGCGTGAATCTCTCGACCTGAGTCAAAGGCTGTTTCACGCTAACTCAGCCCCAGTGCAGCGCTATGAGCCATGAATGATGTACAAAAATTTGCAAAAACAAAATTCCTAGATTGCCCAGGTGCCGGGCTCTCATCTCAGTGTCCCGCTGACTAGGTATGACTTCCTCCCAGGGCTGTGCAGATACCTTCCTAAACGTTGAGTAATACTTGTCTTCAATTCATGCCATTCCATGTTGACTCGAGACCGTTGAGTCACTAGATCGGCAAGGGATGTTCACATGCATTTGTACCTGTAAATGTACCTCCTGACTCTGGGTTTCTTCCCACCGGCACCTGCCTTGAACAACCAGAGACTTCAAAATTGGCAGCATTAGCTTTACTCCCCCAAACTAATTCTGTCTGGTGAACTGAAGCCACTCTGGGTCCCTGAACCACCAGCGTCACTATCTCCCATAATTTGCTAGAAATGTAAACTCTTGCTCCACCCTACCACCCACGGGATCAGAAATGCTGATAGCGATGCCCAGCAATCCATGTTCGAGCAAGCTTGTCTGGTGATTGTGATGAACAATAAAAAGTCGGAACCACTCAGTTGGTATAGTAAGTCACCATGGCTTGGCCAGGGCTGAGTGAAATCGGGCCCTCTCCCCCGACGGTCAGGCCCGTTACGTAATCTGAACAGTCTTCCCTCATCATCAGGGACAGTGAGCTGTTGCTCAGCCACATCTAAGGTTGTGAGTAAGACCCAGAAACAACGTGGGAAGCAACTGGAATTCTCCACATAATTGGGTTTCGGACGCTCCAATGCACTGAGAGACACCAATAGATACCAGACTGCGAAGGAAGCCTGGGGGCGGGGGAATCTACAAGTGGGAGACCGAAAGAAGGAGAGGGAGAAGGACCAAGGACGGGAGGCTGGAGAATCCGGCTTAGCGCTGAGGCGAGACAGACGGGCAGGAATGGGGCTCTGGCTCCAGCAGGGCTCGGTGGTGTCCATTTGACCCGTTCCTCCTGGAAGGAGCCAGGGCATGGATGAGAGACTGTAATCACTAGTCTTTGGGGGCACCCGCTGAAAGTGGTCCCTAAAAAGCGCCTTCCTGGAAAGAAAGTGCAAAGAATGAGATCTGAACGTGCAGAGACTGGCAGTACAGGGCAGGGCCATGCCCCCCAGGGAGGGGGACCCCACCAGAGCAACCCCAGAGGGGCTGCAGCCGGGCTTTTGAGCCTTCTTCCCATTCCTGCTTCCACACCACTGAAGGACTTGTCAAGGACCCAACCTTACCTGGGACATGAAAACCCTCGGGGCCAGGGGCCACTAATTGCATCATTCGGTGAGCACGCTCGAGGGAGCCACCATTCAGGCACAAGGAATCTAAATCTGAAAAAAAATATTTGGGGGAAGTCATTCCTAGAAAGCGTCAGACTTCAGGTGGTTTGAAACTATTATGTTTAAGGATGGGGACACCTCTCTAGGCGGGACCGCATGTACCTTCACTGAGGGATTACTAGGGGGACACAGGCCACACTGACATTGAGCCACTACACGAGGCCCGGCTTTGCTCTCTACCAGCCGAGTGCTCTTAGGCAAGGTCCATGACCCTATGGCTTCAGTTTCCTCGTCGGAAAGATAAGGATGATCCCAGTATCTCATTAATGGGGTTGTTATCTCTCCGTCTGGCTTGTTCAGAAACACTCTGTAAGTATCAACGATGGTGGCGATAACGAGCATTTGTTTTCCTAAGGTGGTTTGTTTCAAATTGGGGAAAGGGTGTATGCATACTGCTCCCATTTGAACTGAAAATCTAGATCAGCGATTAATTTGGAGTCCTTCGTATGATCCATGACTCTAGGTCTACCTTTCCAGTTATGTATTAGTATAATTAGTATAAATATGAAAACTAGTTTACATCCCTAAAGACAACTACTGTCTCTGTAGATCCAAACAGATTTCTTATTATTTTTTTTAATTTTTTTAATGTTTATTTATTTTTGAGACAGAGAGAGACAGAGCATGAGTAGGGGAGGGGCAGAGAGAGAGGGAGACACAGAATCCGAAGCAGGCTCCAGGCTCTGAACTGTCAGCACAGAACCCGACGCAGGGCTCGAACTCACAGACTGTGAGATCATGACCTGAGCCGAAGCCGGACGCTCAATCGACTGAGCCACCCAGGCGCCCCCAGATTTGTCTTCTTAAAGAAACGGCCTGTGAGGATGTGGAAGGGGGAAGAGGGTTATGTATGGATTTGGAAGGGGGAAGAGGGTTAGATATCTTAACAACTCTAGAGATTGTCCAGAGAAGAACAATGAAAGGGTGTAAGGACCTGAGAGTATGTGGAACATGAGCAACGGGACCTGGCATGGGCACAATACCACCTTCCATGCCTGGCACACAGTGGGTCCTCCATTAGTGTTTGATGTTTTATAACTTAGAGGATCCAGGGCGCCTGGGTGGCTCAGTCGGTTGAGCGTCCGACTTGGGCTCAGGCAGCGATCTCATGGTTGGTGAGTTCGAGCCCCACATAGGGCTTTGGATCCTCCCTCTCCCTCCCTCTCTGCCACCTTCCCCTCTTGAGCGCGCCCTCTCTCTCTCTTTCTCTCTCAAAAATAAACATTAAAAAAAAGAAAGAACTTGGAGGATCCATTTGGAAGAGGAAGTGACTGATTATGTGCAGGTAGGGGACAGGGTTGAGACAGCCAGATCCCCAGAGACAGACTGCGGCTCAATACAAAGAACTGGGTGCCAGCGTGTCCAGTAACAGAGCAGCCGGTCTCAAAAAGTCCTGAGCGTTTCCCAGCAGGGGAAGTTTCCGCTGAGGCCCTTTGCCCAGCTGCCGGGATTGTGGCCGCAGAACACAATGTGAACTGGATGAGGGTCAAAACTAGATAAGAGGCCTAATTTCCGTCCGATGCTGCAGTCCTTGGCTTCTGCGCCGTCTGTGCGTTTTCACCAGGGAATCCGTGCGGACAGGGGAATGACTGTCCGCTGACAGTTGGAAGACGGAAGCTCCCTTCCTGCCCTTCCCACGGGTGACCTTTGAGCAAGTCATTTGTCCTCACCCACAGTTCCTCATCTGCAAATGGTTGTCTTCCATTGCATTCGGTTACAGCACAACCCGGCCAGCGTACTCGTGCTCTGGGCTCTGATTCCTTCCACGGACAGGCCACAACTTCATCCGTCCTGACGTCACACCGGGCTCCAGGCACCTCCTGCGCACGCTCAGCTCAGTTGAACCACACGCGGTGGGTGTGGGTTTCACATCGCGACAAGGGCAATTCTCGCCTCAAGCCCCCCTTCAGAACCCTGCACCCGGCCACTTTCAGGTAAATGAGTAAGAATCCAGGGATTCCTCTGGAAACCACTTCGTGTTTAAAACCTCATTACACTCACAAGTGTATTTGTGTTGTGCTCCTCCAACAGAGAGTCTTCTAAACTCCTCATCGATCTGAGACAATAGCCACTTAGCATGGCTTGTGGAGAAAGGCCCGGAAATCTCAGCCATGGTTACCCTTGATCCTGCCCTGCTACTTGTGTTTGTGACCCCTCCCCCTCCTTGCCAGGGTCCCCCCTGCCACCATGTTGCAGCCAGCCGCTGAGATGTGACTACGTCCTGCTTTGGATCCCAGCTTGACCGTCTGTGCCTCATCTCTCCATTTTCTCCTCGAGGCCAGCAGACCCTAGAAGGCGCTCTAGCTTTTCCTTTGTTGTCTTTCGTGCCCCAATCGTGGGCCCTGAGCAGTTTCAAATATCTAAACTCACCCGTTGGATTATGAGAAAGTAGGGGGTTCTCCCTAATCCACCTGGGGCTGCCGTCTCTACCCAGTTTCCACCCACTGTGGTAACGCACGAAAGCTCAGTCGTGAGGCTCGTCGGGTACTAGTGTCTCAGAGAAGGCTGGGATCATTCTTCTTTCCTCCTGGATCCCAAACCCCAAGGAAGTTCTCGATCACCCTTCCACATCTCACAACAAACCATCTCCATCCTTCCCTCGTCTACCCACACGAGAGGGTCATTTTCTAAATACGCTGGTGGTAGTGGTGCCGGTGAAGGGGGTTGGTTTGGAATCAGTTTGCTGGCACCTTCTGCGGGACTCGCGAATCACGAACAGGCAGGTAACACCCAGCAGTGCTTTGTACACAGTCAACACTAGCACGAGCCGTGCCTTTGGGGGGATATATATGCCTTTGGGGTGTCACCTCTGGGTTGGAAAATTATAGACGATGCCCCTTCACCGCTCTAGGGCTCCAGGGCCAGGATTAATGGGGTCGCCCCCATTGTGGACCAACCCGAGCTGGCCATCGGCCAGATTTCCCTGCACTCTTCCTCCAGGGCAGGGCTGGCGTGCTGGCTGCCCCCTGACCTCCGCGCATGCCCAAGGGAGCGTGTGGATCCCTCCAGCCCTATTCACGTAAAAACCTTTACCCACCTAAACTCGCCTGTGTGGCTCATCCTCCACCGAAGTGCATTTGCCTACAAGTTGCTTTTCAGTGCAGACGAAGTAGGGGAGAGACAGTGTGCCGTGATTCTGTTAGACTTGCCAAGAGTCAACCGTTCGAGGCTGTTGACCACCGTGTTCTCTTCCAGGAGGCATCGTGGCCTGGAAAGGACGCCAAAACAAGTCAGAGCCGTTTGAAGTTGAATACCAGTTCTGCCGTTTATAGCAGGGTCACTTTTAGAACCTGGTTTCCTTCACTCGCGGTGGGGGTAATAATAGCATCTGCCTCGTGAGACTCGTGTGCCGATTAAGGACGTAAATATAGGCAGTGCCCTGTACACTCCTTTAAATCTGTAGGCATCTAAAACTGTTTTTCTTTAAACATTATCACACCACAATGATCTGCCTCTACAAGTAAATCATCTAACTCTGCGATGTATACCATGTATCTAACCATCTATTCGCAATAAACATCTCTGAAGGTTTTTTACGATTCAGGTATGGTTATTTAGCTGCAAACTAGCCCATTGGCAGTAGGGGGCAGCAGTGTCTACATGTTCCCTATGAACGGGGACACTTGGCTTTGCAAAGTGCAGAGACGAGGTCCCACAAAGGAGTTTCCATGCCCTCTCACAGAGTACACACCCTCCGTCTGGATTCCAGAAGCCTCTCTTTGCAGACCATTCCCTGGATACACCAAAACAGCGCACAAAACAGACCCTAGTTTATCTTTTTGTAATTTTGTATCTGTTCAGGTTTGGTTATTCGAATGTGTGCTGCTCTTTGCCTTGAAAGAATATTCCATATTGGTGAGCTAAACTTATCTGCTGTCTTCTATTGCATTTAACTTTCCTTCTGTGTTGCTGCTATATTCTCGGCCATAATTTAATCGACTCGACAGAAAGGAAAAAAATCAATTATGGAATCTATACTAAAATGGTGATTATGGTAGGTGACGTAGCTGGAAGAAATCAAAACACACGGTGCGAAGAGCCTTGCTAATAACATGCAGATAGGCTGGCCATGGTAACCACAAGCATAATTCACATTTGCTGAACGTTGCCTTTGTGCCAGCCGTCGGGTTAACTGTATCACACAAATTATGACCTGATTTAATCTTCACAAAACCTCAGTGAAATGAGGATCACTGTCCCCAGTTTGCAAATGAAAAACTGAAGCTCTAAGAGGGTAAGGCAGCCTGAGCCTCCATCTCCCTGTGGCATGGCCTTTTTAAATAGTTCTTTTCTTTTTTTTTTTTTTTTTTTGCTTGCCTTTTTAGGCTACATTTTTTAATTCAAAAAAATCTGAAATTCTATTTTCTCCTTCGTTTCTTTTTTTAAGTTTCTTTTTAATGTTTATTTGTTTTTGAGAGAGGGAGATAGAGAGCGCAAATGAGAGAGGGGGAGGGGTAGAAAGAGAGGGAGATGCAGAATTCAAAGCAGGCTCCAGGCTCTGAGCTGTCAGCACAGAGCCCAAATGTTGGCTGGCTTGCTGGAATTCAGGAACCTTGAGATCATGACCTCTGATGCTTAACCGACTAAGCCTCCCAGGCGCCCCCCCCCCATTCATTCAAAGAATGTAGCACTTTCGCCAGGAATGAAGAACTCCTTATCCTGCACCTTCCCTGAGATGAGTCTCTGCAGACTCCAGAGCCCACCCCTACACCCCCCACCCCCCCACCCCCGCCCTTGCAGGACAGTAACTGCCTCTCTGTCAGCCAGGAGTGTGACTTCACGTGGGCCAATTCAACCCAGTGCATGGTTGCTAACAAGTCAGATTTCAAAATGGAAGAGGAAAAAACTCAAACTGCCCTCACCGTGTTTTGTTTGCCACGGGACTATATGCAGAAATACTGTCAGCAGTAAGGAATTTGAGACCCAGGGAGCTATTATTATTATTGTTGTCATGGCTGTTGTTATCCTTTCCCCCAGAGCTAAAATCGTCCTGGACTTCCCTTAGGTCTCAGAGCAGCAAGTTTGGGGGTAATTGCAGGAAGGCAGAGTGGAGCAGACCTCAGCTGCTCTACCATCAGGGGGGTTCCGAATCCTTTCCCCCTCCCTCCTCTTTCTCTGACCCCAGTGGCACCCTCACCTTCTTTTTCAAAGCTTCTGGGGCTTTCTCCTGCCTTTCTGACCTACTTCATTCTTTCTCGTTTCAGTCCCACGTTGCTGTCTCCAAGGGGACGTAGGGAGCAGTGTCCTTTGCCCAAACCCCCTGCTCTTCCGACACTTTCTAGACTTCCCTTCCTCTCTTTCCTCATGTTGAGTCAGCTGATGAGTTTTTTGATTTCCAAAACTCTTACCTGGCCACTTCGGCAGAGCCTGCAGGAAGGCTCACTCCGCCATGTTTCATCTCCTGGTCGGTGGCAGCTGCAGGCAGCCTCAGAGCCAGGTTCCACGTGGGGCCTGACTTCCCCCAAACAGGCGGTGCCCACGCCCTCTGGAAGCAGAATCCATGTCGGGCAGCGGAATCGTCCCAGCCTGGGAAGCACTGTAGCTTTTTGGCAGCTGCTTTAACAGTTTCCCACACCCGCTCTCTAGCTTCAGGGATGGCGAGAAGCAGGGCGCGCGCCATTCAGAATGCCCACAGTACTGTGGCTTCAGTGGCCTTCCGCTGCGTGCTGGCGTCCTGAGTCCCTGCTTTCTGTGCGTGGCAGGGCTAGCCACTAATGGCCACCAGCCACCAGCCACCAGCTCTATGGTGTTGTTTTCGTAGACCTAACTGAAGTTCCTGCCCCAAAATCTGTTCTTCTCGCCCTCCAATGACTTGGAAAACTTCTATTTCCTGTTTTAGTGACTTTCATTTAAAATAAAATCCTGGGAGCTCCTGGGTGGTTAAGTCGCTTAAGCGTCTGACTCTTGGTTTCGGCTCAGGGAATGTTGTCCCCGTACGTGAGTTCGAGCCCCCCATAAGGCTCTGCCTTGACCGTGTGAAGCCTGCTTGAAATTCTCTCTCTCTCTCTCTCCCTCTCTGTCACCCTTCCCTGCTTGCACTGTCTCTGTCTCTCTCAAAATAAGTAAATAAACTTTTAAAAAAATAAATAAATCAGGGTGCTTGGGTGTCTCAGTTGGTTAAGCCTCCAACTTTGGCTCAGGTCATGACCTCACAGTTTGTGAGTTCAAGTCTCTCTAGCAGTCGGGCTCTGTGCTGACAGCTCAGAGCCTGGAAACTGCTTCGGATTCTGTGTCTCCCTCTCTCTCTGCCCCTCCCTCACTCATGCTCTGTCTCTCTCTGTCTCTCAAAAATAATAAAATGTTAAAAATTTTAAAAATAAAGAAATAATGATTAATTAATTAATAATAATGAAGTCCTGCCCAACCATTACTTGCTAAGAAAAAGTGGTTGGAGAGAACAAATTTTCAAAGCTGGCATCTGGGAGTGGTCATCTGAGGTTGACCATAGTGGTCATACTATGGCTGGGTCTGTAACCATCGTAGGATGATGTATTGAGAGTCCACAGCACGGAGGGACTTTGGCCATCCCAGCGACTCCCAAGAAATCATGCCGGTTCACTAGGTAATGACACTATGCTAATAAGACGGAGTGAGCAAGAAGGACAGGATACCCCGCGGAACCCATCGATGCAAGTGATTCGAAGATAAATTCCGTTAAATGCAAGGATTTAAACTCATTTACTGAATGATCTCTAAGGCGGCTGACTGAGTGGGACTGAGCCAGAAGGGTCCTCAATGCCTCCAGGCTGCAGTGCAGACAGACCTCTTGGCTCTTAAGGGTCAAAGCATGATGGCTGCTGGATAGAACCTATAGAGAGAGCCATGAAGGACAAACCACTGGGTTTTGAAGCACACCATGTCCTCTTCTTTAAGAAAATCTTCTTTGGAAAAATAGTGCTTGGCTTGCTATGGAACCCATGGGGAGGCTAAACCCCTTGCCAAAAGCCCAGTTGCCTTGTAAATGGAGGTGTCCACCCTGAACCGGATGTTGTCTGGCTCTTCAAGCGATAAAGTCAGGCGTGACCAGCCACACACTATCAACACGAGGGAGCACATTTGTGGATTCCCACTGGAGCAGATCCTGAAGGCATCAGTTAGTGGCATGAACGAAGTTTATACCCCACGATGCCTCTGCTGCTGCACGGACACCTTCTCTTCTGCCATGTAAGGAGCTTACCAATAAACTGAGGAAGGCAAAAAAGTTAAATACTTGGCATTGAGATACCAATTGGGGATCTACTTGGCAATGAGAAAGAATAAAGTCATGCTGTTTATAGCATCGTGGATGGAACTGGAGGGTATTATGCTAAGCGAAGTAAGTCAGTCAGAGAAAGACAGATACTGTACGTTTTCACTCATAGGTGGATCTTGAGAAACTTAACAGTAGACCATGGGACAATGGAAGGGGAAAAAAATTGGTTACAAACAGAGAGGGAGGGAGGCAAACCATAAGAGACTCTTAAATAATGAGAACAAACTGAGGGTGGATGGGGGGTGGGGGAGAGGGGAAAGTGGGTGATGGGCATTGAGGAGGGCCCTTGTTGGGATGAGCACTGGGTGTTGTATGCAGGTCAGTTTGACAATAAATTATACTTAAAAAATAACAACAACAACAAAAATAACTTAAATAAACAAATGTGCCTTCATGAGTTGGAAGTGGACAGCTGCAGAGTCACGGTCCCAGCTAGAAGTAACTGTCGAGGACACTGGGGAGTGAAAAACCATGCTCGGGACACAACTTGAAACAGCACACCTCAACGTCCACTTTGCACGGGGTGGGAAAGAGGGGCTGCGGTGTGAGCGATCACTACCACTTGGAAGAATGTCCAGGGAATTGGAAAGAAAAAGTTGGAATTTGGAGACAAGGAGGCCTAGAGAAGGTGAAGGCGGAGGGCCATCTCAGAATGGGGCCAGGTTGTGAGAATATTTATTATGTCCTATGAATGTTGACCTAAGACAAGACAATCCCCTGACCCTCCAAAATGAAGGTTCTCAATGATGAAGAAAAAGAAAGCAAACCCACCCCGGAGCTGTCGGTCAGTCTCCTCTCCACCAGCCCCACTTTTTGCTTCATGGGCCATGCATGAGTCAAGTGGTTGGAGAGGCAGGGGTGAAGCTGAGGCATGACCCCGACAGGATTTCTTCTTCCCCTGCACTGGCCTGCCTGCTGCACTGCAGAGTGTCCGAATCATCGGAAGCCCCACCACCCTTGAATCCCATACCCTGAGGACCAGGCTGACACCACCAGAAGGTTTATTATATTGAAACTTCTCATCGTGGAGGGGACGGAAAATCGCCCAGTGGAAAAGACACCTACACTGGTAAGAATTCCTCTCTGCCTAGCATGGTCCTTCCTCCAACACCATCTGCCTGAGGCATCGCTACAGACGAATACGTGCCTCTCCCTCCACCAGGGAATCCAGATGCTGAAATCTAAGGCCCAGTGTGATGGTATCAGGAGACGGAGCCTCTGGGACGTGATCAGGTCGTGAGGGTGGAGCCCTCATGAATGAGATTAACACCCTTAGGAAAGAGGTCTGAGAGAGAACTCCCTAACCCTTTTCCCCGTGTGAGGACACAATAAGAGGTCCTCTGTACCCTGAAAGAGGGCCTTCGTCTGCCCATGCCGGCACTCTGATCTTGGACTTCCAGCCTCCAGAAATAAATAAGTAAGAGAAAGAAATGAGAAAGAAATTTTTACTTTGTATCTGCTGCCCGGTTGTGGTATTTTGTTAGTAGCCTGAACGGACTAAGACACCATCATGATATCTATACAGTCTTGCTTCTGTGGGGACGCCTGGGTGGCTCCGTCAGTTAAGCATCTGCCTTCAGCTCAGGTCATGATCTCACAATTCGTGAGTTCGAGCCCCGCATGGGGCTCTGTGCTGGCAGCTCGGAGCCTGGAGCCTGCTTTGAATTCTGTGTCTCCCTCTCTCTCTGCCCCTCCCCCTGCTCATCATGAATAAATGTTAAAAAAAAATTTTTAAACAGTGTTGCTTCTGAATAACAACAACAACAACAAGTGTACATACCAGACAATTAAGGCGATGAAAGCGTCCCCTGCTCTCACCACAACCTCACCACCTGGAAGCAACTGGCCTGTGGAGCAATCAGTTCCAGGACTGGGTAGAAAGCGCCGCTTGGTTAGATGAGGGTGTGTTCTTTCTGATGCGGTTGTCTGCTCTGAACCAACGGCCACATTGGGGACTGATTCTCCCATAGTCAGAATGCATTGTTCTGAGATCCACAGGACGGACAGGAGAGTGGCATGGCTTAACACCCCATCTAATAATTCACTCGTAAATCTTTGCTCTTCATCTTTTTAACAATTCTACTGGTTTGGAGATCCCAAGGACAAAATTAGCCCGCCCTTGGACGAAACTATGTTCCCATACCCAAGAACTGCCTTTGGTCCCTTTTGGGTTCCTCAGGTCCCTGGACAAACAGGTAAAAGAGAAAAGGAGGGTCACCGCATTGACTGAGGAGATTAGATTGATTATCAAGGAGGAAGAGATTTCCTATTAAATTAGGCACACAATGGGAGACTCTTCCTCAAGCCAAGAAGTCCTGGGGAATGGCTCTATATCACGCTCTGTACCAAGTGGCCAAAGTCAATGGAAGACCATGAGAACCAATATAACAGGGAATCTCCCTAAGGTTCATGCCCCTTGAGAACAAAGGTTTCAGTTACCCGCTGAATAAAGACCCCTAACCTGCTGAGGGGCTGGCTGAAGACAAAGGGAACACACAACCGGCAGCGCAGTAAGGAAGACAGAAACAGCGAATGCTGAATAAAGTCACGGCCGGATGAACCCTGTGGGCCTGACATGTTTCTGTTCACCGTGCTGTGTCCTATCTTACCTTCTCCCTCCCTTTTCCTACTATTTAACATGGGCCTTGGTTATAATTTTGCCAGAAGGTTATAGCAAAACAACCCAGGCAGAGACTGAACTAAAGGAGGAAAGACTGACACCCAGCGGCGATGGCTGACACCGGTAACACTTGGGTGTCCGCTTTGGAGAGCGAGTCGGATATGTTATTTGCGTGAGCGATGGTTTCATGACAACAATGAGGGCCTTTTGTTGTTGTTGTTGTTGCTGTGGTTTGAAAGTTTACAGGCAGGAAGAAGGGTATTCACGGATGTGGAGGAGCCAGACGTACGGTCTGTGGCGAGCATTGGATAATGGCTCCATCTAGTCCTTTCCAAGCCCCTTATGTTGCATCAGGCTTTACTGCAAGACGGAGGCTGCGAAACCAAGACTGCATCTCCCAGACACCCTGCTAGCACACGTTTTCCACACGACCTTGCCACTCTAGACATCTCTCAAGAAGAAGGGGGGAGGAGGTGTGATAACCCTGAATCGGGCTATGTTTTCAGCTGCAATATTAACTTCAGGGGTGTCAGCATCGGAAGAACGAGACTGCGAATCCCCTCACCGATTACCGAATCCCGACCTTCCCAGAGCTGAGCCTCAGCATCCCGTATGTGGAATGACAGCCTCTCCCTGGAAGGACCGTCGTGAGAAAGAAGTGAGATCATGAGTGTAAACCACCTAGTACAGTACCTGGCACACATCGCCAAATGCTGGTTCCTCATCCCTCAACAATGGACAGATCTGTTTGGCAGTTTGGCAACTGGTCATATCTTTTCCAGAAATACAGTGAGTAAAAAAAAAAAAAAAAAAAGTGCAACATTGTAGGAACGGTAAGGAAAGAATTCATGATATTATCTAAAAGGGCAGGAAGCCAGGGGAACTATCACAGCAATCTGACTTCTTTTTAGAGGTAGGAAGTTATCTGGGCAAAAGCCCCTTTAGAACGTGGGGTTAATATCCCACTAAAACTTCAGGACTCCACCACTGCTGTAACTAAGTGTGTTCATTAAGTAGTTTACAGGTGGTAGAACTGTGTTCTTGTGGAGCTCCCTGCCTCCTCCACTGTCTTGATTTATTCCCCTCTTGGAGTAGAAAGTGCTATTTAATACATAGCAATTGCCTACTGTGGTCTTTTTTTTTTTTTTTTTTTTTTTTTGCACTTTCCAAGTTAGAGTTCCTAAAATATATTGTTACCTGCTGTCCACTTCCATGTTAAAAGCAGAACTGTTTGAAATGCGCATGCTCAAAATTCACTCACAACGTTAACCTCCAGCAGGGAACACAATAAGAATTTAAACCACATTTCTTCACAGTGGAAACCACCACTTTTGAAACAATGAAGTGGAGTGAGCTTTCGGGGCTGGCTGTCCCGCTGATGCTATTGTTCTCGAAAGGTTGGTACCTGATAAACCAGAACAGAACAAGAAAGCTATTCATTGTCGAGCAGCAAAATATACAATGTGTGATATATTAAAGATATTACCTGCTCCGTACTTCCCATACACAAGGCAGAGAAAGGAAGTTCACCTTTGAGAATTGGTGTAGAGGGAAGAAGGAACCTGTTTTCTCTTTAAATAAAATATTTCATGAGCCCAGTGAAAGTTATATGTAATCCTTAAATATTTGCAGACCGTATTCATTTGATTCTTCTAATTTAACCCAAAATATAAAAACAATGAGCAGATATTTAGGTATATACGTATATAAATATAGTACATAGATATTGTTTAATACATGTATTAATTCCACCCATTAGTGGGTGATAGGAAGGAGGTAATGGAAGGATGGGGATAAAAGAGAAAAAAACACAAGAGTTAGATGGTTTAAAAGAAGGGAAAGGGAGGCATTAAATGCAGACAAAGAGGGAGGGAATTACGTAGGGCATATGAACTTACGGAGAAAGAGAAGGAAAGAAAAAGAGAGAGAGAGGTGGACCCTGAAATATAACAGGAAACAGTGCTAAATAATTTGAATCTGAATTCCAGGTTCTGGGAGCAAGGGATCATGAGCATAGGAATAAAGCTGTCCATTCCTCTTTCCTTCCTACTTGCCACGTCTGTCGGTTCGCCACTGTCCCTCATGCCTCGCCCGAGGACAAGAGTAAGCCCTTGCTCTCTAACTGAACGAGGATCGGGAATCATCATAGAACCACGCAAGGTCACTCGCAAGGACTTTGGAAAGGTACTCCCGTCCAGAGGCATGGTTCGACCTATCTTGGTTCTTTCCAGGAATAAAGAATTCACTTCTCAAGGCAGTCAGAGATAGCTTTGTTCTAACAGGATAAATCCTCAGTCTGTGTCTGCCAACCGTCCAGCCCTGGAGACCAGACTCAGCAAGTCTAAGCTGTCTTCTACAGGACAGCCCATGGGAAACCAGCTCAACGCGCCCTTCAAGGTCACCTTGAAACCCTGCCGGGTCCTCACACCCTCTTCTCTTCTCCTTTTCCAAGTACAGCTCATTCTCTGCCTGTGGTCTGAACACCACAAAAAAAAGGGGCTGTTAGCTCCCTCATTCTAGAGCCTACCAGTGTGATGCTGTATCTTCGATTCCAATGATTTTCTTTGGGCTATAGGAAGAGCTCACCATGGAAGGGCAGTTTACACTTGGCGTGCCTCACACTAAAAAACAGTTTCCTTCCCCTTCCGTGGGGACAAAGCCCTGGAAACTTGTTCAAACAGGGTAAGGACTCTTGTCTTTGTCTCCACCTCAGCTGCCTTCATGCACCAATTCTCTTTCCCACTAGGGATGCTCCCGAGCGCTCTTTTCCTCCTGCCTCTGCCCTTCACAAGGGTCCCGCTGGACTCGTGCTAATTGCCAGGGTATTACAAGCCTCTACCCCAGCTGCCCTCCTTCACAATCTTCCTCCAAACCGTCTCCCGCCAAACTTGCTCCTCCCACGTAGCATTCCGGTGAAGAGGGCAAATCCGGAGCCAGATGGCTTCATGACTCAATTGCACGAACCCAGGTAACCGAATTAACCCTCATCCTCCCTCCTACAAAACAAGGATAATAATGGTGCCAACCTCACAAGGTGCATCCTGGGGAGTTACAGAAATACATATGAACCCTAGAATAGGACTGGGCATTCAGGAAGTGCTCGGGAAGCAGTAGCTTCTATTACAATGCTAACTCCGGTTCTGCCTCCTAAAAAAGCCCACGTGATTTATAAAGTCACACTAAAGAGTAGCCGACTATTGGCTCCAAGGAGCATGTGTCAGATCCCTTAATACCCGGCTCGTGAAACGGTATGCACAATTTTGGGAAAACGAGCATATTTTCCCTCTTATTCTCAACTCTGGCAGCATGCTAGAATCATCTGGAAAGTTTTCTTTTTAATGTTTATTTATTTCTTTTTTTGAGAGCGGGGGAGTGGCAGAGAGCGAGGGAGACAGAGGACCTGAAGCCGGCTCCGCGCTGACAACAGAGAGCCCGATGCAGAGCTTTGACTCACAAACCGCAAGATCACGACCTGAGCTGAAGTCAGACACTTCACCAACCGAGCCACCCAGGCGCCCCTTGTCCAGAAAAAGCTTTGAAAAACTACGGACTCCCAGGCTCCCTCCCACATCGGATAATCCTAATACGAGTCGTGCGGGCGGGGCTCAGGCATGGCTCTCCAAGGAAGCGTTCTCACGGGCATCGGTGAGAAACCCTTGCATGGTCAGGTCCTCATGAGACCAGACACCAGATCTTTTTGTGATTTAAACACAACAGCAAAACAAAAACGTGTGTCCAACATCTCCTTTCCACAATCTTTGATATCGGGTGTCTGAAGCGAAGCCAAGTGCCCGTACATGTCTAAAAGGTGGTTCTGGTGTGTTCTGGAGAACCGCGGGGCAGCACATTTTCATCACATTTGTGATAAAGAAAGCCTGCCTCCCGAACAGAAGACTGAGGTGTGGTTTCTGTCAGGGGTGAGGGTTGCCCCCATCCAGACCCCTATCGGGACACAGAATGCCTGCACTCAGCTCTCCCGGGGGGGTGGGCTGCGGCAACCCTGGGTGGAAGGGGCCACCAGGAACGGAGGGAGCCCTGGAGTCTCTGGCTCGCTCTTTCCCAGTTGGGCCAATCAACAAGAAGAGCCGCTTTCATTACTGAGAACGAGAAATACGAGGAGCGATGGCTGGAGCCATGACATCCCTTCTTCATCTTTATCCAGGATATTGTAGGGTGACAGACGCAGCCTGAAGAAAGTTGTTCCTATTTCTGTCAACATACGCATCTGAGACCAGATTTTCAACAGTAACTGATAAACGTTAAATGCAGGAAGAAGTAGAATATCGTCACCTCACTTTACAGGGCTTCAAATATAAATGCGCCAACTGACAAGCTTTTATAAAAGAAAAAATACACTTGAATGAAGTAAAATCAGCTGTTGTGCTGTTCTGTATTTTTATCTATTTGCATTCTTTAATATGTTCTCTTTTTTCAAAGAGACATTTAGAGAGCAACATGATTTTACTTCCTATGCTCTCTCAAGATGAGTTTCCATTGCTCTGAAATTATTCTTCTCATATTTATGCTGTGACAATGTCCCTTTTTAAATGAAGTGATGGCATATTTACTTGTTCATTTGTCCTTAATTATTTTGCCTTGGAAAATAAAGACTTGGTAACCCTGTGTTACTCAACCCCCCTTCACTGTGAATCCCCTATGCCTACAGCTTTTTAAAAACCAATCTGTGAAATCCCAGACCTGGGAAACAAGTGGTTTCTACTAAGTGCTCATCAAAGTCCTTAAACAATATTCAAATATACAAAGTATACAGAGAACTGAAGCAATATACAAATAGCAGGTGTGGAGTGGGGCTCTTAACAAGTGCCCCAGACAGGTTTTTGCATATGGAAATTTGAGAACCAAACTAGAGATAATTGCACTTTTAAAAGGGAAATTTCTTTGCCCAAATAGATCTATAAGGAGTGACACAGCTAATGAAAGGAAGAACCAAACGATTAAATTGAGGGGAAGTGAGGACTAGTGAATTTGAAAAGTGCTCCTTTGGGAGCACCCGGGTAGGTCAGTCAGTTAGGCATCCAACTTCAGCTCGGTCACGATCTCACAGTTCATGAACCCCGCATCAGGTTCTGTACTGACAGCTTGGAGCCCGGAGCCTGCTTCAGATTCTGTGTCTCTCTCTCTCTCCCTGCCCCTTCCCTGCTCACGCTCTGTTTGTCCCTCTCTCAAAAATAAATACACATTTCAATTTTTTTCTTAAAAAAAAGAAAAAAGAAAAGCGCTCTTTCGGAATGATTAAACAAAACAGGGAAACCATACTATGTTGGATGAATGATGGATGGATGGATGGATGGAGGGATGCATGGATGGATGGAGGGAGGGATGGATGGATGGATGGAGGATGGAGAGAGGGATGGATGGATGGATGGATGGATAGATGGATGGATGGAGGGATGGAGGGATGGAGAGAGGGATGGATGATGGAGACATGAATGGGGGCTAGAAACAGGAAGACTAGAATGATTTTGGAAGAGGGAGACAATGAGATGAAGAGGAGGAGGAAGGGGACAAGAAATATGAGAGTGTGAAGACAGCATGAAGGAAGGAACACTGAGATCTATTCTACAAGTGAATGAAACGTTCCTCATGTCCTCAGTTTCCTCTTCTGAAAACAGGCGAATTGGTTCCAATTATCTCTAATATCCTCTCCAGCGGTGACAGTCTGAGGAGAGGTAGACAAGGAAGACAGAAAAGGAAGAAAAACAGAAAAAAAAAGAGGTTCAGTAGTTCCAAAGTGTTAAGTTATGTATTAATTCCTGTAACAAATTACCACAACCTTAGTGACTTAAAACATCACTTTACTCCCTTACAGTTCTAGAAGCTGGAGTCCTAAAACCCAGGCAGCCCTCCTGTGTAGTTCTCATGCAAGCTTTGATTCAGAGACACGGGCTCCTTTCGTGTTTTGGCCCTCGCTTGTTCTATTTGTGGTTCCCAAGAACGCCTTGGGGATACGGCTGTCAGAGTTAGCAAATAAAAATACAAGATGCTCTGTTAACTTTGACTATCAGATCATCAGAACATAGTATTTTTCGTGTAAGTATGCTCCAAATATTGCATGCAACATAACAATGCTAAAAAAAAAAAAAAATGTCGTGTATCTGGAATTTGAAATGAACTGGCTGTCCTCTATTTTATCCGGCAGCCTTCCTTGGGAGAGTAGACCCTTTTCAAACAGGCAGATGGGGAACGGAGCATGGATAATCACGCTCTCAGAGAAGTTGATGGTCCGGGCCAAGATGAAAGATGGTTCATCAATCAACAGCTTCCCATCCTGGACCTGCGCTCAGACCAATTTCTTCCCCATCACTCTAGTCCCTTCTAACATGCTTCACATGGGAAGCTGAGCCTGTTACCACTCTACAATCCTCCCAAACTCCTTCCTGTTGCCTGGGAGTCCCTGCTCCCCACCTATTCTGCAGCCTCACGCGTGCTACTGACTTCTCTCTTCCCTAACTCCCTCCACACAGTCTTCCTCCAGCCTCTCACATAAATCTTTGAGCCAAAAATGGGGCTCGTCTGCACTTGCATCGTCCCTGAGAGAAGGAGAAACGCCACGATCGAAATGAGCTGAACGTCTTCCAAGTTAACACCCAGGACCGAAGTAGGAAGGGCTGCAAGATTTCCTATCTCTTTCCAATTCGCTGTGGATTCAGAGTCCGGGGTCTTTTGATGGGCTCAAGCAGTGTTTGTGAGCACCTCCCAAAACCTAGAAAAGAAACCGAGATGAAAAATACTGCAAAATATGAATTTGTTTAAGGGAGGGTGGTTTTTAGGCTTCCGTTGAAAAAATGGTCTGACCCAGTTTGCAACTAGGTCAAGATGTGGTAGACTGAGTTAAATCATGAAAGGCACAAATTACCCTAGAGCAGAGGAAGATTTTCGTGAGGTCACTTCCTAGCTGCTCCTTTCGCTTGAGTGGAACTTGCCTTTCCAGTCGAGGGAGTGTCCTGCCCCCAGGAAAAGTGAACTCATGGTTTTCCCAACCTCCTCCCAACTGCAACCAGGCCCCCCATTCCTTCCTGTTTTAGTGCCATGGAGTGACCCCAGATGGTTGGCATTGCAATGTTTTTCAGCGTTCATCTTTTCGGTCTCCTTTTTCTTTTTTTCTTAGCAAAGTAAGAAGTAAAGACACTGGGAATCTAGAAAATCTTACCATTTTCATTTTTTTCTTCTATATTTTCTCTGGCGTCATAACTCATAAGTATGTTTTGCCCCGTTGACCTGATCATTTCCCTGAGCGTCTACAAATGAGTAAATTAATTGGATTTTTCTCCTATGATCATTCTTGGTTGCTTCTCCCCCACCCCCAACTTCCATTACTTGGTTTTGTTGAACTTCGAAATATAAGCCCTTTAGATTTCCTGTAAATATTTGTTCTTTTAAAAAATAAACCTCATTTTCTTCTTGCCCCATGAACTTTTAATTTTCTCATTCCCGTAGACATTTCTGATCAATTTCTCTTTTTTTGTTGTTGACACTTTGTTTCTTAATTCTCTTTCACGTGTCTTTCTGCTTCCTTCACCTGAGAGGAAATTGGTCTTATCAGCCTTCCTTTCTCTCCCTGTAGTCCTTCTGGATAAATAGTTTTAGTTTTTATACCTTTAATATAGTTTTCCTTTGGATTTCCCTCCTGACTTATTCCCTACCCTCTTTTCTCCTTTGTGTCTATGCCTCAATTTTCCCTTCGAAGTTTCCTTTGTTTCCTCTTTGTTTCTTTAGGTCTTCATGTCCTAGTAAATCTCCTAAAAGCAAGCGGGACGTTTGCCATCTGACCTGTCTTGCCCGCCTCTTTCTTATGCTCCCACACACGAACCTGGAGTCCCAGCTGTCACTCACTCTCCGGGCTCAGTCTCACCTCTGTCCAGAATGTTTTCGTCTTCTCTAACTTACCTCCGACTCTTCCTCCAAGGCCCAGGCAGGCCATCACCTCCCCCCACCTTCCTGGTCTGGTTAGTCAAACGTCGTCTCTGTTTCTGTCACCCCATGGGTTTTAACTTCCTTATGAGTAAAAATTCAAGGTGAGATTGTAAATTCATATGTTCTTTTTTCCTCTTTATCTTTTTTGAGAGAGAGAAAGAGAGAGCAGGGGAGAGAGGCAGAAGAGAGAGAGAAGGAGGGAGAGAGAGAAACTTAAGCAGGCTCCATGTTGAGCATAGAGCGTGATGCTGAGCTCCATCCCACGTCCTTGAGGTCATGACCTGAGCCAAAATCCAGAGTCATATGCTCAACCAACTGAGCCACCCAGGTGCCCCTAAATTGACCTGTTTTTTTAAAAATTCAGATATAAGAACATAGGAAAAGAGTGCATAAAACAAATATACGGTATATTGAATACTTACTTTTTTTTGCGTTTATTTATTTTTGAGACATAGAGACAGAGTGTGAGCAGGAGAAGAGCAGAGAGAGAGGGAGACACAGAATCTGAAGCAGTCACCAGGCTCTGAGTTGTCAGCACAGAGACCGACACGGGGCTTGAACTCACAGACCACAAGATCATGACCTGAGCTGAAGTCGGCCGCTTAACCAACTGAGCCACCCAGGCGCCCCTTGAATAATTATTTTTAAAAACTCAGAGAGCCACCTGGGTTAGCAATCCTCAAAATTTCAAGTATCCTTTTTGTCACATGCACGGCTTACTCCTGAATATAACTGTTATCCTTGCCCTTCAGGCTAATCACTTCCTCACTCTGCCTCAGAGTTTTACCACTTTTGTATGCCTTCTCAAGCAACAGCATTTAATTTTTCCTGATTTTGAATTTTCTAGAAAGGGGATCATCCCGTGGGGAGAGCATGAAGATCTCTTGCCTTTTGTCTTCTTTCTCACACTCAGTGTTGGGTCTGAGGTTCCAGGCCACTGCATTTCGCTGTGGTTTTGCTTATTTTCCCTTCCGTCTGGATTTTCCATTGCATGAGATCACCCACAATTTGTTCATTCACTCCAAAGCCGATGGACCAGTTTGGAACTACTGTAAACATTGCTGCTGCAAACATTCTTGTACAAGACTCCTGGCACATGTGCGCCAGGTCAGGAATGAGAAAGAATCGCTGAGTCACGGAGGATCCTCCCGGTCAGCTTTGATCGGAAACGCCACGCGGTCTTCCAAAGACGGGGTAGCAATTTACGTTCCCACTGGCAGTCTATGGAAATTCCTTTTAATTCAGAGCCTCATCTTCTTTGCCCATCTCATGGGCAGGAACGGGCATTTTC
Organism: Paguma larvata; assembly: GCA_030068075.1. Lineage (NCBI taxonomy): Eukaryota > Metazoa > Chordata > Mammalia > Carnivora > Viverridae > Paguma > Paguma larvata. The sequence goes on from CM057825.1 coordinate 10,890,360, forward strand.
GTCTCCGTATGCCCAGAGCTACCCAACTGACTGCTTTCCAGAGGGCGTTCCCCTGCATTGATTAATTCCTAAAACTCCCTACGATTTATGTTTCATTCCAGACTTATGCTGTGTCTGAAAATTTTCCAAAGATCTGCCTTAGGAGAACTTGGGTTAAGCGTGCATGGATGACGGCGACCCCGAAAACTTGTTTTCTCTGACGTGTAAGAGCTTTGCCACTACCAGCAGTGCCCGGGCATGGGACAAAGTCTGTGGAAGTCCTTGTGCAGAGCAGGGGGAAGGAGGCTGTGGTCCGGCCCGTGTCTCCAGTCCTAAGATAAAGGCTGGTCAGCACTCCACATTCCTGAGCTCAGGAGAGGCCTTTCCGTCCTTCCTTTACATTCCAGTGGTTCTGGAATCAAGCAATCTGGGCTTTCCAGGGACTTTCTGTGGAGTTCTGCTACCCTGGAGGCCAGACGCCAGCAGAATCACTCCTTTCTACCCACCTCACCAGGATCCTCCTGAAATTCTCATCCCCATCAGTTAACAGATGCTCACCAGGAGATTTTCTAAACGTACAAGTTTTTATGCATTGATTTTTAAAAGTTTTTTAATGTTTAGTTATTTTTGAGAGAGAGAGAGAGAGAGAGAGCAGGGGAGGGGCAGAGAGAAGGGGGGCACAGAGGATCTGAAGTGGGCTCTGCATGGACAATGGGGAGCCCAAGATGGCGCCCAAACTAACAAACCTGTGAGATCATGACCTGAGCTGAATGCTTAACCTACTGAGCCACCCGGGCGCCCTGACTTTTTTCATTAAATGAGGCAAAAAGAGGCACTTTGGACCCTACCTAGCATTGTGTCTTCATACTTCTCTGGAGATCATTTGCTAGAGAGGTACTAGAAATAAGTGAAGTTTAAAAATGTAAGAGAATGGCCACCGTAAACACGTGTTCGGGGATTTTTTTTTTTTTTTAATGCCAGTGAAGTATTCCTAGTAAAAATTTCCCCATTTGAAAACAAGGGTTTCCCTTAATTTAGATGTTGATTAAATGTGTGACTTAATGCTTTATAATATTTTTAAAAATGACTTTTGGTTAAGGCCCCTGTGAGACGTTGGTCTAAAATTCTCATTTTAAAATCTTTTCCACTTTAGTATTTCCTCCAGAAATACTTGGACAATGTGTGTTTGAAAGGGCTCCTCAAACTGAATGTGAAGAACATTCCTATCGGAGAAGTTATTTAAGAACTTCCTCGAAAGTTGATTGGAAGAGAAATGTCGTTAGAAACTTGTGAATTTTTGTAACACTCTCAGAAATGAGGTTTGAGATACGTGAAAAAAAGAGTCTCCAGGCTCAACCTGTCCTGTTATCAGCCCCTGGCAGCCTCTCCCCGTTCCTCCTTAACTGGTGAATGAATCCTTCTTAATGAATGATAGTTACAAGTCAATAAAACAAAAAATAGATTAAAGCTTCACTCAGAATGATCACGTGTGCCCTCACAGTCAGCCATACTGCTTTTTAAAAGTCAAGAATAAGCAACTTTTTGCAAAAAGAGAGTGTCATCACTGAGGAGGGAAAGCACATGATCAAATGGCAGGGGCTTTGGAGGAAAGAAAGAGCCCTGGGATGCGAATCTCATAGTTCACATTCCAGAATCTTCCTGATAGATACTTGGACCAGCTCCCTAAGCCTCATTTTCTATACCTAGAAAAAGAGTTCGACTAAATCATATCTAAAATCACAGGCAGGCTTTAATTTCTATGAAAGATTGATACTGAGGCTCCAGAATTAATAAAGAAATAAACTTTTTTATAAATCAGAAAAAGATCATAATAGTGTATACACTCAAAAGATAAAACTTGGGGAGCCTGGGTGGTTCAGTTGATTAAGCAGCCAACTTCGGCTCAGGTCATGATCTCACGGTCTGTGAGTTCGAGCCCCGCGTTGGGCTCTGTGCTGACGGCTCAGAGCCTGGAGCCTGCTTCACATTCTGTATTTCCCTCTCTCTACGCCCTTCCCCTGCTTATACTCTGTCTCTATGTCTCTCAAAAATAAATGTTAAAAAAAAAAAAGATAAAACTTTTCGCAACAATAACAAAAGCACCTCACACTTACCAGAATAGCTAAAAAAAAAAAAAAAGTTTTTTTTCTTTTTATGGTAACGTTAAATCCTGGCAAGGATGTGGAACTTTCCCACATGGTTGGTGGGAATTTGAAATGTTATAACCATTTCAGAAAAAAAAATGGCACTTCCTCATAAAACTAAATATATAGTTACCCTCTCACCCAGAATTCCACTCCTAGCTAATTTATCCAAGAGAAATGAAAACGTATGTCTGCAAAAATACTCTGCAAGAATATTCATTGCAGCTTTCTTCATAAAAACCCCAAACTGGAAACATCTTGGATACTCACTAGCAAGTGAACAGACTGTGGTATATCTATACAATGAGATGTTACTGAGTAATAAAAAAGAAATAAAGTATTAACACATACTTCAACCCGAATGAATCCCCAAACCTTGCTAAGTAAAAGAAATCAAACACAAAAGAGAATACTTCTTTTTTTTTCTTTTTTTTTTAACATTTATTTATTTTTGAGAGACATAGAGACAGAACATGAGCAGGGGAAAGGCAGAGAGAGAGGGAGATACAGAATCTGAAGCAGGCTCCAGGCTCTGATGAGCCATCAGCATAGAGCCCGATGTGGGCCTTGAACTCATGGACCGTGAGATCATGACCTGAGCCGAAGTCGACCGCTTAACCGACTGAGCCACCCTGGTGCCCCAAGAAATATTTCTTGATAACACTTTAGATTAACCAAATGTATGCATTTGTCAAAATCCCTGAAATGGTACATTTAAAATGTGTCCATTTTGTTTCAAGGAAATTACTTAAAAAAAAAAAAAAAAAAACTGGAGTACTGGAAACAAATATCAAATCACAGCTCCTGATACGCAGGCTGACATAGTTGGGAGTGGAAACTACTAATGTCTGCAAGTTGTTTGAAATGCATCAAAATATGTCAGATTAATGATGGAGATGAGCAGACTTCAATGTCTATCATGATATCTAGTTAGTGTGCTCACTGCACAATTGTTTCAACTTTTCTCTATGTTTGAAAAACCTTATAATCAAATGCTAGGGAACCAAATCAACGAGAGAAAGGAAAAGGAAACAATTCACCTAATCCTTTGTCAAATTGATAACAACACGGAAAAATGTTTATTTCAAGTGATTTGGAACACAGCAGTCTATATAAACTCAGCAGGATAGATGCTACATGGACCTCAAAAAGAAATTATAAACTTCACTTTTTGGCTTTATTGTTAAGAGCAACATCGTTATTTTGAAACTATCTCATATATACTGTAAGAGAAAGCAAGCAAGTATATTGTTATTATCGAGAGCCAAGACTTACAGTATAAAAGGAGAGACCCAAACTAAAACCCAAGAAGTAAGTAAAAATTTTACAATATTTATTACAATTATAAAATGTAATATTTAATTGAAAGTATCTGTAGGTACTCATATATTTTTAGAAACATATTCCCTAGTCTTTTTTCCCTGGAAGATATTAGAAGCAATACCCAGTTACAACCAGTACCTTAGAACAAAGATCTTGGTTTCTATATACCACTCCCATGCCCCAGACATAACTATGATTTCTTGGAGAAATCGCAGATTCTGGTTCTGAGGCAGAGAAAGCGCAAGATAAGCCTGGGATGTCTTGTTGCTGGAAGCAAGAAATGCTTAAAGACCAGTGGGTACGTGGCAAACAGACACAGGAGTCAGCTGTTAGGACACTACGGGCTCCATAAAGGCTAAGCGATTGTGACACATTGAGTAAATAAATATCCATGCTACTACCCAGAGAGAGCAGAGGAAACATTTGGCATCACCGGCAGTGTCTACCGTACTAAATCATTATTCTGAAAATTAATGCCTTTTTGGGAAAATTATCCCCAAGCGCTGAGGAAAAGCTCTTCTTTCCAGAAGAACTCCAGCCAGTAATATAGAAGGAATAACAGGAGATTACAACCACCAGAAATAATTGCTTCATGCAAGGACCAGCCATGGACGTAAAACTACTATGTAAGTTACACTGGGCATATCGGTATGAGGTCCAAATATCATCCCACAGATTGCTTACTATTCACAAGGAGAAATATTTCCTTTGCAATAAAGAGCTATCTGTCACCATCTGAGCCAAGTGACCAAATTAGCATCGCTAATTGTGAGACGAACTGGCACTCTGTGCTTTGTGAAGGGAAGCATAGGTGTTAACCTCACCTGTGAAATCATGGCAGAAGGTTTTACCTGCATCGAGTCAGCTCCAGGCCAAAGGAAATATGGAGGGCAGAGAAAAAGTGAAATTAAAAGGAACGGTCACCAAATGCAGAACACGCAGTTTGATAGAGTAATTATCCAAACAGTCAATCTGATGAAAAAATAAGTGGAGAAAGTCCGGCATAACTGTTCAAAAGAGATGAAATAAACAAGCAAAATGTGTAAACCTTTGTTGGAAACTAACGTGAAAGAAAAAACTAACCAAAAAAGATATGTAGAGCCCAATCTGGGGAAAGTATCATATGGTTTAGGCACAAGATATATGATAAAATGATTATTAATTTTATCAGGTGTGATAATCAACCTATTGGTTGTGGAGAATTTCATTGTTTTAGGAGATGCCTGCTAAAGTCTTAGGATATGATGGTATTATATCTGAAACTTACTTTGAATAATTCAACTAAATAATTCCGATACAGAGACAGACATTGAAAAAGGGCCAGAGAACAATGTGGCAAAATGTTTAAAGTGTCAAAACTAGTTATTCAATACACTGTGTTCATACTAGCCTTTCCAATTTTCTCTATATCTGAAATTTTTTATAATAAAAATGTTAACAAAAAGAAGAAATTGCTATAATAAAATAATCTTTTAAAACCGATAATAGAGAGGATAATTTAAAATAAGATTAAAGTACGGGGTGCCTGGGTGGCTCGGTCGGTTAAGCATCCCACTTTGGCTCAGGTCATGATCACATAGTTCATGGGTTCGAGCCCTGCATCGAGCTCTGTGCTGACAGCTCAGAGCCTTGGAGCCTGCTTCGGATTCTGTGCCTCCCTCTCCCTGCCCCTCCCCTGCTCGTGCTCTGTCTCCCTCTGTCTCTCAAAAATGAATAAACAGTAAAAAAAAATAATAATAATAAAATAAGGTTAAAATAATATTAATTGAATATTCCATCTACAGTGAGGGACACAAACAAGGACTTCACGCAAGGATCAGATCATGCAGCCAAAAAGGTCAGATCACGTTATTCATGAGCCAAATCCCAATTCCACCTCCACATCTTCTGACATACTCCTATTTATGTCCCCACAATGCTCAGACAAATGACTTTGCTCTACTTGATGGAAATGACCTTCGTACACGTCCCTTTGCTCTCCCAGTGTGCTGGGTACTGGAAATGGGCTCACTCAGCCTCCCATCTACCCTCCTTCCTGTAATCAGAGAGGTTGGAAAACTAAAGCCCCATTTTTCAAACCGCTTTCGGCTAGGGTGCCGAGTGTGCTGTGATCTGCCTATTGGAAGTTCAAGATTTGGAATGCAGAAATAAGGCAGGGATCATCTTCGCATTCCCCTTTTCTGCTTTTTGTTCTCTGTCAAAACCACGACATCATGAGGTTTCCTTGCTAGCATTCCAAGTTCATCTCCACCTGCAAGGTGCAGCAAGGAGCTATCAGTGCCTCTTGATGAGGCTTTCTAATCCCTGGGTTGGAGTTACTTGCACCTGTGTGCCAGTTTCTAGATAGTCTAGGGGTGGCTGAAGTGGCAACACCAGGGCCACCACCAGCAGTGGGCGATTTCAATCAATACTCTTGATTCCCATGGTGGGTCAGTTCTTTACGGTTCTAGAATTATTCCTGGAGACCCAACTTTGAATGCATTCTGTCAACCCTTCCAATAATTTTCTAAGACCTAATTTCCTCTATTAAAACCTATTTTGAGTGGGTGACGGGCACTGAGGAGGGCACTGGTTGGGATGAGCACTGGGTATTGCATGGAAACCAGTTCGACAATAAAAAGTTTTTTTAAAAAAACACCTATTTTGATGAAAATATCTATAGTGGTTTTTATTATCCACACTGAACGCTGGAGAGTTTTCTGAATCTGAGAAACATGTATCTTAAAATATAAGATATTTTGAAATCACAGGACCTTACATTTGGTCAGGGATTCCAAAATCCGGACCATCAAACTACCTAGGGCACTTGCGAAAAAAATAGAGTCCCAGACCCCACCCAAAATCTACAGAATAAGAATCTCTCTAGGCGGAGCCTAGCATGTATTTTTAAAATCTCTACAGGTAATTATGATGCAACCTGCCTAGCCCAGAAATCCATGGACAAGTATGCAGGACTTCAGGGTGTAAAGGTTTGTAGACGTCATGAGACCCAATCTTCCATCTGATGCAAGATTCTCCATGCTGACATTTTGATATTTCCCAACCCTCCTTTCCTACAGATTACCTTATCGTCTTCGGCAGCTTATCAACATAGCAGGAACTCTGTGTTAGGAAAAGCCAGCTCTGCGGAAAGAGGGAAATAACTTCTCTCAAAACCGTGCAATGAAGTAAATGCCCAGGTGAAGCTGTGCCTTAAAAACGCACCTTTCACTTTACAGAATGTATATTAAGCTGTGATTGCATATGATACACTACCAAGCTCTTAGAAAGTATTTCTGCTACTTGGAAGCGCGTTGCAGATACTGTTTATATACCAAAACAGGGTCTCAACGTAGTATAACGCAGATTCGCGGAATTACAAGATGTAAGATTAGAAGCAGTCTTAGAGATGCTTATTTTAAAACAGGGACCTGGAATGAAAGGCGCAACTTGAAAATAATGAAGTAATTTTTAATGAATGTATAAATGAATAGCAAAAATAAATTTTAAAAAGTGACCTCAGAGGCCTTTACTTTGGTCTTTTGTTCGGGTGTTAACGTTAAGCGGGGAGGGATGTCTTTCATCCGTTTGGGACTGCATTCAGGCCTGTTTTCAAATAAGTGACAATTTATGTTCACTTTCCTACGTAATCTTTATTTTTCCCTGGGGTCTCTCTCACCTTGAGATGCTCACTAACCTTACCCTACAGCGGGTCCCATTCCAACCTCAGCAGTTAGAGAGTTGATTAAAGACGGAAAAGAAAACAGAGCCAAACAAAGCAACAGAAGCTTAACAGAAATCTGTGATTCTGAAAAACATAAGTGATCATGGGTATGTGTACAACGAACTTAAATCAGAATGCAAAGGGGGAGGGGCAAGTTTCTTATAACGCCGCCTTTGAGAGCCTGAGAAATCCTCGAAAATGGAAGCCTGTCCACTCTCAATATTCTGACTCTGACGATGACACTGGGCTGCTGCTTTCTGCTGATGATAGAGGTAGACCACAGCTATGCCCAAATTCCTTTTAATTTCTGATCCCTCTTTTGGGTATCAACTGCATTGAGCTCTCTGAAATTAAAGACTTGTCGTTAAAGAAAATCACCGATTTATGGTGTTGTAAAGAAGCAGGCAAATTCACAATCATTCGTTCACTTGGCAGGTATTCCTGGATACCTAGCGTGTGACAGGCACTCTGCTGAGCTCCGGGATAGACTGGTGAACAGCTTCCTTGTTTTCTGGGTATGCAACATGTGTTTGGAATGCTACCATTAATCTGATGATGGCCTCATTCTCTCCAGTAACTCTAAAGGCATGGGTTTGGGGACCAAGCTGACATGAGCTCCATTCCCAGCCTTACCTCTTGCTGGTCATGTAATCCTGGGAATGTATCTCCCCTGGAGAGCTCTCTCTTCCTGGTCCCCATGGTGGACACGTCCAACACAGCACTACTTTGAAGCAGGGAGTAACCAGATCTCATTGTGTAGGGAGAGAAAGCTCACTCATTTCCTTTAGATGAAGAAGGCCAGCCCTTGGGGAAAAGAACATTTCTCTCGCTTTAATGGATTTTTTTCTTAGTCAACCTCCCAGTTTAAAGACCTTTTTAAGATAGGATTCCTCCAGGCTGACCTTAACCTCCACAGAGATAAACAGATCTGTTCCTTACTCATGAACTTTGTCCAGGAACCAAATTCACTTAACCATGAGAACCAGCTGGCCGCTTCTAGAAACAGAGATTCTTGGATCTCACACTAGACCTAATAAATCAGAATCTTCAGAAATTTCTATTTTTAACAAGTAAGAGATGAAACCAGATGGGTATTTCCATTCTGTTTCTATTTTTAAGTAAATCTAGATATTGCATTGAAACTTTAGAAAATATTTTTTAAAGTTTTTTTCTGATTATGAAATTAATATATGTACATGGTAGAGAAGTTTTCAAAAAGAAAAAGAAATGTTAAGAAAAAAACAAAATTTACCCATTATTCCAAGGCCTAGAATTAAGAAAAATAATCATATTGGTGTTTCATTTTCCATTTTTCTATGAATATGCCTATATATTTTATAATATATATGACACATAAAAATATATAGACATATGTTTTATGTATATTATAGAATATATACATACATATTTATAAATGATTTTTATTTATAAATATAAATTTATAATGTATTTATATAAATATACTTTATATTTTATATTATATTTTGTCCAAAAGTATATAAAATATATAAGATATAAGATATACAATATATACAATAGATATTTTTATAACTCATATAAAAATATAATTTTTATATTTTTATAATATAGATAAAATCATACAATAAATACTGTTTCTTTTCTTGTTTTTCTGTTTGTTGTCTTTTCTTGATTTTCTGTTTATATGCATACATACTCTGAACACAGGCCTCATTAGTATTTTACAGAAACAATTTCATTTAACTATTATTTATTAAGAATCCCCTGTATGTACTCACTTTTAGGTGTTGGGGATACGGTAGTGAGTATCTGGGGATACGAGTAGAAAGAAATGTGCATGAGGGAACTTACATTACAATATCAGAATGTGCTCAAGAAACTAGCCAACCGATACATAAATGAATAAGTATAGATAATGCGAGAGGAAGGAATGATAACATTTGAGTGTCTTTGAGGTGCTGACAACGGTTCCCATTATGGACTCATTTCATCCTGACAACAACCCCGTAAGGCAAGCACTAGAATTATCCCCACTTTATAAACGTGAAAACAGAGGCACTAACTGCTTGCCGGTGTATCCGACTGTTTACAAAGCGCTATGAAGTAAGTGAGAAGACGGCCTAGATCGGGTGGCCAGAAATGGGGTGACACATCACGAGGTTTCGGTTGGCAGGTGAGGAATTGAAGGCAGACAGATGGAAAGAAAAGGTAGGAACCAAGAAACTAGAGACCTGCGTGAGATTAAAGCAAAGCAGGTGCAAGGAAATGGGACTCGGAAGCCAGAAAAGAGGCTGCCATTCTCAGAGCGGAGGCAGCCAGCCTGCCCGGGGCCACTCCACGCTCTTGGGGGTTTCTAGCTGCTTTCTTGGGGGCGATATTTTTACATCCCCCTCACCCCTGATTTGCTATAAAGTGGAAAACTCCTTCCCTGCAAGTGGCATTTCCACCTAGGCTGACTCATCCGCTGACAGGCTTCACATCTGGAGACTGTCAAGCCGATTTTGTACAGTGAGGCAGGAGGGAGGCAGGCCCGGTCAGGCCCAGGCAAGGTCAGAGCCCAGCCAAGCGTGTGGCGGCGACAGGAAGACACGGGCGGTGAGAGCAAACCCTAGCCCGGCCCAGGGAGCCCTGGGGGTGGAAACTGAGGAAATGGAATCCCTTCAACTGGTGAAACACAGCTTCCGAGCCAGAGGGGACTGCACCCACTGTGCCCAACCCAGCGAGCCACGGGGTGGCAAACCACCATCCAACCAGAGAGAAAAAGCACAACATTGTGACATGTGTCTGGCACCACCCACATCTCAGCGGGAGCTTGCTTCTCCAAGAAACAGACTTTTTAAGTCATTTTGATACCCGGAAAAGTCTAAAATGTTCTATAGTCTAACACTTTGATACTTTCTAAAATGGCAGAGCACATAGATTATGAAGACGACGAAGAGCCAGAAGAAAGGAGCAACACTGAGCATCCAACGCCACGGGTGCTGCCGTCAGGGCCACCCAGGTGGCTCAGTCAGTTAAGCTTCCCACTTCCGCTCAGGTCGTGATCTCATGTTAATGACTTTGAGTCCGGCATCGGGCTCTGTGCTGACAGTGTGGAGCCCGATTCGAATCCTGTGTCCCCCTCTCTCTCTGCTCCTCCCCCCCCAGAAACAAATAAACATGAAAAAATAATAATAATAACGCCACTGGTTGCTGCTGTCTTCACTGATACAGAAACACCTTTATGCCTGATGCCTGGTCAGAACTTGAGACCAGCTAACTCCATCGTATCTCAGAGACTGTGTGACACCGGGTGAATTCTTAATTCCTTTGACCCTCAGTTTCTCTATCTGCAAAATGGACCCAACCGTAGTCCCTACCTCATGTTTAAATGAGAGAATACATCAGCAATGTTAGCAGGCGATATTGGCACCTAGGCTTACTAATATAGATATTACTGGTGGCAGGACTGCTCCCACACCCAAATCCTTGCATTCATCTGTCCGTGTGCAAACCGCTCATGCCCCCACTCTAATTCTGTGTTTTGCCTCCAACTCATCTCCATGATGGCCCACTCTGGCCTCTGGTGGCAACTCTTCCCTGTTTTTCCATCCTTTGCTCCTCTGGCTCCTTGCCTGTGTTGAAACCTGAGTCTGTGGCAAGGACGTCACTCCCCCTCTGGTCTTCTCAGACAAGCATGGAGCCAGGAGCAGGTTGAGACCAGCATTCCTGTGCCTCCATGATGACACCTCTCCATTCCTCTACACTGTCCCCATCACCCCATTTGAAGCACATGGGTGTGGTTAACACCTCCCCTCCCCTCACCCCCCAGCCGTCAGTTGAAGGTCTGGAACAATCCTTCACATTCTGTGAAGACTTGGGCACAGGCCTACAGTCTCCTCTTTCATTCCTGTTGCTGACGTCAAGGTAGGCAGCTTTACACCCGCATGGCACAATGTCACTTATAAAATGTCCCCCTCCTCAAACCAAGCTCCAACTCAGCCTCTATGTGTGACTTGGAGTTAGGGATCATGCTAAATGACACCAGATGAGTGCAACCAATAAAATCCAGAAGGTAAGAAACTACAGAACAAATGTCCTGGTTTCTCCAAAACATAAAAGGTGAGGGTGGTGGGAACATAGATTAAAAGTAAAAAGAAACAAATCGAACAAATGCAGTGTGTGGTCCTTCTCTGGATTTTCTTTCTCTCTCTCTCTCTCTCTCTCCTTTTTAATTTTGAGAGAGAGAGAGAGTATGTGAGCAGGGGAGGGGCAGAGAGAGAGAGAGAGAGCAGCCGCCACACTGTCAGCACAGAGTCCGATGCCGGGCTCAAACTCATGAACCGGAGATCATGACCTGAGCTGAAATCAAGAGTCAGATGCTTAACCAACCGAGCCACCCAAGCGCCCCTGGATTTTCGTTCAAAAAAATTCAACTGCTAAAATATAAATAAATAAATAAAAAAAACTTTTGGGGGGAAACAAACAGGGATTTTCTTTTCCAAACAGGAATATTTCAACATTGACCAGGTATTCGGTGATATTAGGGAATCAGTGTTGATCTTTAGATCTATGGTAATGAAATCGTTCTTGCATTTCGAATATGTATTTATAGACAGAGTAATTCGGTATCTGGGGATTGCTTCTGAGTTACTCAGGGGGTATATGAGTGGAGAGAAATGAGTTTGAGATTAGAGACGTGACAAGATGGCCGTTCGAGATGGCTGAAGCTGTGTAAGGGGGGCTCCAGGAAGGACTCTCTGCTTTTGTGCTCTCCCTGATATAAAGCAGGGAGAAGCAATCCATGTGGGTGGCCCATCCAACCTCAGAACCTTCCAGTTCCCCATTCCACTTGAGTCACATACCACAGTCATAACCCTGCACCTTCCTCTTGGAGCCACTCCAGCCGCCCCAACCCCCCCCCCCCCGGCCCTTTTAGCATATTGTGGCCTTTTATCTGAGGGCCTCTCCATTTTCTCCCAGTCTCCCAGGTATCTTCAGGCTTCATCTCCTCATCTCTGGTCTACAGCCCTTGGTAGAGTACTTCAACCTCTCTCTCACCCTTCATCATCGACTCTCTAGCCCTCTTGTCCTTAGGCTGTCTCTAGAGGCAAAGCCTGTGCCTGGATTCATCTCATTAGTTCTCTGTTCTTACACCTGAGCTTCAACAGGCCTCCTGGCACATGCCAGGTGGAGGCCCAGCACGCTGATTGTCTCTGAGCTCGGTAAAGCCCCGACACCACGGAACAATCCTTCAGTGTGTCCCTGTGTCCTTCCCTGGCTGTCTCATCTCCAAGCCTCAACTCTGCCTTATCACTCAGCACTCTGAAAACTCTGAAAAGACAATGGGCGTTTCACTAAGAAAAGCAAGACCGTGATGCGAACTCTGTGAACTTCCTCCGCCTCAAATAGTAAACTGCCCCTCCTCCTCTTCCCCGCTCTTTCCTCAGCACCTCTTCTTCCAAAGGAAGAGATAATCTCCATTGACCTGTGTTCTGGAAACCACTTCTCCCACCTCATGAGGGAAGTTAACCACTATCTGCCCTCTTCTTAGAATCTTCAACTCTTTGGGGCGCCTGGGTGGCTCCGTCTGTTAAGCCTCTGACTTCGGCTCAGGTCATGATCTCATAGTTCGTAGGCTCCAGCCTGGTATCAGGCTCTGTGCTGACAGCTCAGAGCCAGGAGCCTGCTTCGGATTCTGGGTCTCCCTCTCTGTCTGCCCCTTGCATGCTCATGCTCTGTCTCTCTCTCTCTCTCTCTCTCAAAAATAAACATTAAAAAAATTATAAAAAAAGAATCTTCAACTCTTTAGTATCCTCAGTATCTTCTCAACTTCTCTGTCTTCCTCCTTCTATCTATCTGTCTCTCTTTCTTCTGGCGTTTTCAATACTTTTCCATCTTCAGGGGGAAAAAAACCCCGTCTTTCTAGCTTCCATTTCCTCTTATTTTCACTGCCAAACTATTTATCGCCATTCATTCTTCAACCCACTATTTCTCAAATAACCAAGGACCTACAGAGTCGATTGCCAGAGTCAAAAGGCATCATGACCCCATCCTGACCTCATGTGGCCTCTTATTGACATCTACGCTAACGGGAAGCACTGGGGAGGTACCGAAGAGCTTGGAGTCACCCAGGAGGACACAAACCGAATTCACATTTGCGTTAGCAGTTTACACAGAGACATTAAGAAAAAGTACGACTTGAAAACCTGAGACACATTCAAGTGGTCAGAGACTAATCCCAGAGAGAGAGGACTAGACTCTAAGTATAAATTAGTGGTGAAAATCTCTGTGCTCAGGAAGATTGCACAGACAGAAAGGGCCACTCAGACTAAGACAAAGCAAAATCTGTCCTGTGGCGCTACCTCTGTAGAGGGAGAGGGAGGGCCTTGTTGGAAGTTGAAGGAGGCTTTGCTGCTTCTCAATCACTGGAATTTAAGAATGAAGGTGAATTCATGTATTACATGAATAATTAAAAATTAGTCAAAAAGACAGAAGACGCAGGGTGCCTGGATAGTTCAGTTGGTTAAACGTCAGGCTTCGACTCGGGTCATGATTTCACAGTTCATGAGTTCGAGCCCCGCGTCAGGTTCTGTGCTGACAGCTCAGAGCCTGGAGTCTGCTTCAGATTCTGTGTCTCCCTTTCTCTCTCTATCCCTCCCTTGCTCACACTCTTTCTCTTTCTCTCAAAAGTAAATAAACATTCAAAAAAAAAAAAAAAAAAGACAGAAGACGCTAATGAAAGAAGCCAGATACCAGAGAATACATTCTGTGGAGTTCTACTCATACTAAACCAAGAAGGGGCAAACTCCTCTATTAAGAAGTAGAGCAGAACAGCTGTTCAGACATGAGGGGGCATGAGAGCGCCTTCCGGGTGCTGAAAGCATTTAGCATCTTAAATGGCCCAGAGTTTCCACACAGGTGTGCAGCTAAGCAAAAGTTCATCAAGCTGTACCCTTCAGATTCGTGTATTTTACTCTGTGTAAATTATACCTGAATTAGAAATTAAATAGAAACATACACATTTTGCAAAATGAAAAAAAAAGAAAAGAGAAAGAAGGGAGAAGAAGAGCTGTGTCTTGGGAACGACCTCCCGAATCCAACAGCACGGTTAGTGCGGGGAGACTAAGGAATTCAGCATTCAGATGGCATGGCCGGCACTCAGCCGTGCACTGGGATCCCAGGCTGAGCAATGGGGCTTTGTGATTCCAACTTGACCTCATAGGGGGAATGTGCTGATCCACCCATGTGCTCATGGCCGTGATCTTGACACTGGAATGTTTTCACTGTGATTAATAAATTGGCATTCTGGCCTGGAAATTTCAGTCTCCAGAAACTCAGCTAGTAGTTATGAGCACTCCTAGTCTCGAGCCAGACGCCTTCAGAGCTCACACAAATGTGCAACTTCTCTGGCTCTGCGAGGATCCCTTGCTCCGACCACTCAAGAGTCAGTCTGGTGCAGGGTCCCTTGACCGTGGCCTGCTTTCTCTGTGCTGTTCCAAGAGAGGGTAATGGCCGTGGGTGGGAAGGAGGTCTAGGATGATTCTTAGAAATCCCAAAGTCAGGTCTTCGGCATGTGTCTTTCCACACTGAGTTCTTGCCGCGTCTAATCTGACTCACTGCTACTCTCTCTGCTACTTCTTCCATTTTCCATTCCCCTTCCCTTCCCCCCTGCTTGGATTTTTTCAATGGTACTTCAGTGCTCCCATGTTCAAGTTCAAACCACTAGGCTTAATGGAGATAACAGTTTCACCTAACCTGCAACTGCTCCACCCCCACCTCCATTCCCTGCATACTTTCCACTGCATCCAGTTTGCCAAATTGGTGGCACGGTTGACATTTAGGATGGGGCAATTCTTTATTGTGCAGGACTGTCCTGTGCATTCCAATAGGTTTAGCATCCCTGTCTCCTGCCCACTGAACACCCGTGTTACCCCACCTTCAGACATTCTGAGAACTAAAATATGCCCCCAGATATTTCCAAACACCCCCTGCCTTGCCAACTGGGTGGCTCGTCCTGGCCTTTCATACCTCAGCTCAAGTATGGAATCATATACAATCGCCATCCTCCTAGCTCAAGAACACAGACTATTGACCATTTCATATGATGCAACCAAATACTCTTTCCTTCTGGAAGCTCTCACTACTGATGCCCTACAGCACTCTGTGACTCTCCTTTAGCCAGGTGTTCACACCATGTGTGGTAAGAGCCGGTTTTCTTGTCCCCTCCCTCTCACCTCGCCGCTCAGCCCTAATTACCTGGGAGCGGAGACCGAGTCCTAATTTAATCTCTTAGTACCTCAAACTTCACTTGGCTCAGTACGTGTCACATAATATGTAATAAGCCCATGTTTGATGAATAAACGAACAGGATATTGAGCATACTTTCCCTGATGACTCAGTGTTATTATTCCTGGGCATAGAGACGACTTCCAGGCTGACTGAGCCACTAACAGCGTTTGGCTCTACACCAGTGACCCACCATTGCCCTGCTTTGCGGGTTCGTGGGTTTGGATTTTGCATCATCTCATCAGCGTGCTTGCCTCCAGTGATCCCTTGTGGCCTCTGAAATCTGAGGCAGGTTGTCTCAAATGCTGTGTCCAAGCACCCCATGAACTTCGGTGCATGAACATTGCAGGAGTAAGTACCTTGGTTCAGGAGCCTTTTGTCCTATTTCTGAGTTCTTCCTAGGCATCACACAGCTGAAGTTCTCTTTTGCTTAGTGAGGCAGTCAGTTTCTAGAACCCTCTCCACGGTCCTTTTCTTTTTGGAAACTGCTTAAAGACGACCCAGGAGGACTTTTGAAATAGAGAAATGTTTCAGTGCTGAAGAGCCCATTCCTAGGTCCCTCGCTGGTGACAGAATGACGGACAAAGGAATTTCTCAGGGTGTTTTCTCAGTAGCTGTTATGTCCCTGTAGTCACAAAGTATATGGGTATATGGGTCCACCTTTTTATTTTGAAAAGCTTTATATCAATAAATGTCGAGCTATAGATGTCAGATATAGGATTTTTCTAATTTTTGGTTTGGAGGACTTCGAATAAAATAAATAAAACACCTTTTCATTCTAATCCATATAGAATGAGATCCAGGACCATGAGGAACAGAGATAAGGGGAACAACCGGGCAGAAGTAAATGAGGAAATACAATTCCTCCCCACCCCAAATTTTTGTATTGACCATACCTTTAAATATTTTTAAAATATTTTAATAGATATCTTAATAAGTGTTACATAACTCTATCGATGAATAATTTTTAGTTCATTCTTTTATTTTCAATATTTTTATCACTTTTCTCTTTTACAGGTTAATTACAACAGTTTAAGAAACAAAACTATGTAGACAGAAGAATGTTAAATAGTTTTTTTTTTTACAAATAGCTTGCAGCTTACAAGAAAGTCCACATAACCTCATTCCTCTACATATAGCGTTATACCTCATACTAAACCAAATAGCTTATAGGAAATTAGTATTAAATAGCAAAATACACACACAAAAACATATATATATATATAAATAACTTAACATAAAATAGAGTTTGACTCTAATGTGATGCTTAACAAAGCAAACTATGATGCAATATGTATCAACTTCATTAACTGGACAAGTCCAACGAGGCACAAATCAGGTAAGTGCTGAACTCAACTGCCAACGCCAGCTAGATTCTTTTTGTTCTTGGGCTCTGTCCAATTCCATCCCAGAGAGCATCAGTTTTTTACATCTTCTTGACTCTTTGGCTGTCAAGAGGAAAAGAGGAAAAGAATAAGCAAAGACAGGGTGACTGGCTGGGAGGAATGCCTTTTGTACCTAAAGATTACTTCTCGCTAATCTCAGGGCGCCAGCAGCTCAGAGTCCAAATGAGGGAATCAAGGTTCAGAGAGGAAGGGCCGCGCCCAACACAACTCAGCCGGCTAATGACAGAAACAGGATCGAACACTTAGGTTGCGTCGTTAAATTCAGTGTCGATGGCACCTTTTGTATTAGGTGACTTCTGTTCATATTGATAAAATGTTACTCTCTATTATTATCGATGGAAATCAGAACCATCGATCTCTTTAGCTCTTTAGTTTTTCGTTTTTAATAAGCAAATATCACACGTTCTGTAAATTGTATGAATAGGAGGCACCAAAAGTGAAGAAGTTCGTGACTATCAAATACGTAGAGGACTAACGCATCCTGTGAGAATCACTAAATTAAAAAAAAAATAATAAAAACGACCTAAGTGGAAAAAATGAATTTTTGTTTTCATGGGCCAACTCAAATTTCCCCTTTAAAATTCCACAGTGCTTAGGCTGAAGGGTCCCAGCGAGCCTATGATCCACTACTTCTGCACATGGACTTTGCCCCCAGACATTTGAAGATGGACCGACGGTAACTATCCCATACCTGAGGATACGCACAGCCTGTTTCACCCAGTTCTTCTTTGGATCTGCACACACAGCCAATCTTTTCTTTGTGTAAAAGCTAAAAAGAAAGAAAGAAGGAAAGAAAGAAAGAAAGAAAGAAAGAAAGAGAGAGAGAGAGAGAGAGAAACACAGAAAATTTGTGCTTAAAAAGTTTTGAACGGCTATTTCATAGAACACACAATGAAAATTTTGTATTCCAGCTGACTGCTCTACCCACCGAGTATTTTAGTTATTTCAGAGGTGAAACAAAATGCCAAAACCATTATTTCTGATAAAGCTCGATGCAAGAAATGAAAAGGACTTTCTCCTACTTTCTCTGCAACTTAACAAATGATTGAGCAATGGCTAGAAAATAAAGTCTTAGAATTGTTTAATTTTGTTGCCGCTGGTTCCAGTAAACATGTGTATATCTGACTGATAATTTATTTCATTCCAAAGTATACTATTCTATGTGAATCCTGTATGAATATTACATGAGAAAGCGTAATAACTAAGCTTTTACTTAGAGCCCCAACCATTCTCTGGTAGAAGATGCTCATTTCAAAACTGATGTCTTCTGTATTTTCATGAGAGAACATGTTAGTTGCTTATAAGTTTATCTTAGAAAGTGATGTTTGCCCTCGACTCTTCTTTTTCTGAAAAACGAAGCTTTCACCTTAGTCCAGTCCTATTTAAACTTTGAAGTACATACGTACTAGTATCAAAACAAAGGTATCTTCACCACATCAGTTATTTCGGAATGAAAGTCCAAAAAGGCAAACTTCTTTTGTACTTAAAATTCCCGTGTACTCCTGAGACAATTGAATTAAAGTCAATTGATAACTTACATGATTGCGTTGATATCACAAGCTTCGTTGGACAGCTGCTGCGCGAAGCCCACAATAAATCTGGGATGAAGGACGTGTTCTGTATACCGGAGGCAGCAGTCAAAGCTGCTTGCTGCTAAAAAGAAATTACAGGTATTTTTGTAATATAATATAATATAATATAATATATATAATGTAATAATATAATATAATATTCTATAATAATATTATAGTTATATTATATAATTATATTAATAAATTATATTATATGAATAAATATTTTTAATTTAATTAATTATATATTATATAATTAAAATTATATTATATGAAAATAATATATATTATATAATAATATAATATAATATATAATAATATAATATTATAATAATCACGTAATTTCGTGAGTCCACACGAATGAATGTGTCCTGTGATAGGTATTACAAAACTACTTGAAGTTGTAGTTGTAATATGGTAAATACACTATTTAGAGAAAGGGTTCCAATGTCTTCGAGACCTGATTTAACATAGTTTCCAGTTCTCTTTAAAAACTTGGTTTATATGCCTGGCAATTTTGGTTCAAAAATACCATTTAGGAATATCTTTACTAAGAAACACAAGCAGGCAGTGCTTTATATTAAATTCATTATAATCTCTCAAGAATATGAGTACTTTCCACTTGAAGAAAGTCGTTCTAGGTAAGCTTCCAAATTCAGAAAATGAATAAATATGGAATAAATATTATTTGGCCACCGAGTATTGAGAGGAGGGGAACGGCAAGGAGTTATAAAGGAAAATGTGATTTCTAGGAGCTGCTTATAGGGGCTGCGAAAGCACTTTGAAATTGTAGTATTAGTGAACTTTTTTTTCTTTTGTTCATAGAAGTTCAACACGTGCATTTTCAGGAATGCACTTGTCTCTAAACGTCATGTCCTCTGACACTCATAAAGTCATTCTTGGATATCCCCCCAGGTTAAATTACAACCTGCTATATGGTAAGGAATAAATGTTATCTCTAAGGAGGCAACAGATGGCCTCCAAGCCATGTAAGGATGGAGAAGGCAGGTGTCATAATCTTCCCCGAAAGGGTGAGTTTTGAACTTTACTATTTAGCTGAGAGGTTAAAAAAAAAAGTTGGGAAAGCGGGAGCACTCCCTACATTTCAGAATTGACCCAATTAACTGGCAATGTTACACAATTTCCATCACTCCCAGAAATAGCACTTTGGCCTTGTTGCAGAGCGTGGGGGTCTCTAAGAGCCCCCCCACTCTTCCCCACCCCTAAATCTGTTGGGCTTGCCAGCAGAGAGAAAAGCCTGGTCAGCAGCAGTAACCTTTCCCTCCTCACTCGCCAATGAGCTGACACCTCCCATCACTTCTGAAGACTTTCTAACAGGCTCCCATTCCTTGGGGACCCCCAGGTGAGCCCCAGGCTTAGCAGAAAACGAAAATAGTTCTTCCTCCTGCGTTAGCAGAAAGGGTGATACTTACCTTCTGACTTGCTGCACAGGTGGAGTAGCAGCACTGACATCAAAGCAGCCAAGAGCAAATTCTTGCTACTGCACATCATTTTCAGCTCAAGGAATAGATCTGCCCGGTGCTGGGTACCCAGTGCGCTAGGAGTGCTGCTGGGTTCTGATAGCAGCCTGGGTCTGGGATGGCCCTACTTATAGCAAATATTGGGAATGTACACAGAAGGCGTGTTCTAGCATGGGTTTTCCCCCATTGATCAACCTGCCCCATCATGTCGTCACAAAAATAACCACAGGGAAAACTTCCTGCCTTTCCCTAATGTTGGGAAGCTGCGAAGGTCAGAGTAGGGGGGGCGGTGTCTGAGAAGGGGAAAATCTTGCTAAATCCTTTGGATTTGCAAAGAGGGAAAAGCCGCCCAGCCCTGTGGCTCAGCAAAGATTTTCATGCAGTTTTAACTTAATCTCTTGTCTCTGAAAAGAGAGGACAAGGATTAACAATGAGACAAAGGTCAGTCCCACACCTGAACGCTATAGGTTTCTATTGTTAACACTGTATTTGCTTTCCAGGGCCAATTGGGAGCAAGAGGATGAGACGGGATGCCAGGCATACTTGGGGATGCATTTATAAATTGCATAGTTGGTGCTCAGCTATCACCAAAGATCTTGTATTTCTAAACTGCTACTCAGATTACGTAATATGACAATGCCATCATAGGGCTCCTAATTTTGGCAGAGAATACCGGACCTTAAGTAAGACTCAAACCTCAATCTTGATGCCGTGTCAATCCTTCTAAGAACCTTCTACATTGACATGACTCCCCTCAACTTACAGCCCAGAAAATACTCCCCATCTGCCCTTAACTCCTCGTGCTGATATAGTTATACAACTCAATACAAAGCCTCAGAAGAGTTGAAGAAAAAAAGACGATCCACAAAATAAATGTCAAATAATAGTGATAATGATAAGAATATAAAATGAATCCCTGACCTCGGATGGTATGATAAGAACTCCCCACAAGGGAGAATATCATTGTATGTCAGGGATTAGGTTTGTAGGAAGGGAATTTTTGGAGAAAATGGAATCATTTTCTATCTTATCACAGGCATGGTTACACGTATCTACCTGTATGTTAAAATTCCTAGAACTACGCATCAAGAGAAAAACATGAATTGTATTGTATGATTATTTTTAAAAATGAATTTAAAAAACATTGAAATCATTAAGCAAAAACTATCCACTAAACACAAATATGTTGAAAGTAAATAGGTCAAAAAAGATATACCACATAAACAGTAAAAAAACAAAAACAAAACAAAACAAAAAAGAAAAACCCCAAAACTGGAGTTGCTAGGCTTATATCTGACAAAATAATTTTACCACAAAAATTGTTAATAGAGATAAAGAGGGAGTTCCATTGTAATAAAGGATCAATTCATTGGGAAGATACAGGGATTATGACCATATATACATCTAACTAATAGCACCCAAAAATATATGAAGTAAAACTGACAGAATGGAATGGAAGAATAAATAATTCAACAATAAAAGTTGGATACTTCAATACCACGTTTTCAATATTGAATAGAAAAACTAGACAGAAACTCCACAAAATACACTGTAAACCAGGTCGACCTCACAGATATCTATAGAACACTCCACCCTACAATAGACTAGGCATCCATCCTTCTTAAGTACACATAGAACATTCTCTAAAATAAATCACATGCAAGGCCAAAGAACAAGTCATAATAAATTTAAAAGGATTGAGATCACACAAAGTATGCTTTCAAAACACAATGGAATTAAATTAGAATCCATAGCAGAAGGAACTTTGGGAAATTTACAATGATATGGGGGTGTTAAATGTTATATTCCGATATAACCAATGTGTCAAAGAGGAAATCATAAAGAAAGTAGAAAATACTTTGAAATGAATGAAAACAAAAACACAAGCATACCAAAACTCATGCGATGCAGCAAAAAGTACTGCTCAGAGGGAAACTTACAGAAAGGATACATGAAATAATAGCAAAACAATAGGAGAAATCGGTGGAACTAAAAGTTGGTTCTTTGAAGAGATCAACAACACTAACAACCTTTAACTAGACTAACCAAGAGAAAGCAGGGAAGGGGGTGTGAGCACTGAGAGAAGACAAATTTCTAAACTCAGGAGTAAGAGAGGTCATCACTACCAACTGTAAGAAATAAAAACGACTATGAACAACTGTATGCAGTAAGTTAGATAGTATATATAAAAGGGACAAATTAGTAGAGAGATACAAATTCCTTAAAGTGACTCAGGTAAGCATAGAAAGTTCAAAAGCCCGATAATAAATAAAGATATCAAATTGGTAATGAAAAATAAATTCCATAAAGAAAGCCAAGTAAATTTGACCAAACATTCAAAAAAAATTAAAACTAATTCTTTCACAAACTTTTCCAATAAGTAGAAGAGGAGGTAACAATTTCTAACTTATTCTATGAGGACAATATCACACTGATATCAAAGTAAGATAAAGACATCACGAGAAAATAAAACCACAGGCCAAAATCCTTAATCAATACAGGCACACAAAAATAGTCAAAAAAAATTAGTAAATCCAAGTGGGATTTATCCCATGAAATGTAGTACATGATATTAACTAAATTTAAAGTAAGTATGAAAAGCATTTAATAAAACCCAACACCTTATCATAATAAAAACAGTCAACAAACTAGGAAGAGTAAAGAACTTCCTCAACCTGATAAAGGTCATCTATGAAAATCCCACAGCTAATTATACTTACCGTCGAAAGACTAAATGCTTTCCTCCTGAGATCAAGTCCAAGACAAGGATGTCCATTCTCACCAATTCTATTCAACATTGTGCTGGAGATTCTAGCTAGGACATCCAGACAAGAAAAGGGGGAAGATGCCTAGATTGGAAAGGAAGTAGTAGCTATCTTAATTTGCAGATGACATTATCTTATATATGGAAAATCTTAAAGAATCCACTAAAAAAAAAAAAAACTACTAGAACTGATAAGTTCAGCAAGGTTGCAAGATTCGAGGTCAATATACAAAAATTATCTGTATTTCCACACACTATCAGTGTTCATTGATAATAATGCACACCTGAAAATAAAATTAAGAAGGCAATTACTTTTACAATAGCATGAAAACAGAAAAGAACAAAATACCTAGGTGTAAATTTCACAAAAGATGTGGAAAAATGTAACTAAAACTACAAAATATTACAGAAATTAAAGAAATAAATAAATTCTAAATAAATAGAAAGACACCACCAAGTCTTAAATTGGAAAGACTCAACATTGTTAAGATGGCACTACCCACCCACCCCCAAAATTGATCTTCAGATTCAACATAATTCCTACCAAAATTCCAGCTGGCTTCTTTGCAGAAATGGAAAAGCCAATCCTCAAGTTCATATGGAATTACGAAAGATCCCAAATACTCAGAACAAACCCAACAAAGAAATGGAAGAGCAAAGTCGGAGGACCTACAGTTCCTGATTCCAAAACTTACTAGAAAACCATAGTAATCAAGGCATGTGACACTGGCATAAGGGTACACTTGTAGATCAGTGACATATAATTGAGAATCCTAATATAAACCACGTTGTAGAGTCAACTGATTTTATTTCATTATGGTGCCAAGACCATTCAGTGGAGGAAAGAAAAGTCTTTTCAACCAATGGTGCCAGGACAACAACTGGATATCCACGTGCAAAAGAATGGTGCTAACCCCCCACCTCGAACCATGCACAAAAATTAACACGGATCACGGACCTAAATACAAGAGCTAAAACAATGAAACTCTTCGAGGAAAGATAGGAGTATATCTTCATGACCTTGGCGATGGTTTTTACAGACATGATACCAAAAGCTCAAGCAACAAAATAAAAAATAATCTGTACTATATAAAAATGATAAACTTTGGGGCTTCGAAGGTTACTACAAAAAGACATCAAGAAACAACCCACAAAAGGGCATGAAGTAATTTGCAAATCATATCTCTGATAAATGACTTTTACTTGTATCCAGAATATATGAAGAACTCTTATAAATCAGTAATGAAAAGATAACCAACTCAATGTAAAAATGGACAAAATATCTGAATAGACATTTCTCCAAAGAGATGTAAATGGCCAACAGGCACATGCAAAGATCATCAAAGTCATTAGTCATCAGGGGAAGACCGCAATAACATATCGCTTCGCACCCACAAGAATGGGGATAAGAAAAACGATGGATAAGAAATATTGACAATGACATGGAGAAATTGGAACCCTCATACACCGTTGATGGAACGAAAACTTATGTGGTCTTGAAAAATAGTTTGACAGTTCCTCAAATGGTTAATCATAGATGATTCGGCAATTCTTCTCCTGGGAAACACCCAAGATAAGTGATAACATAGCCCACACAACAACCTGTACATGAGTGTTCACGGCAGGCATTATTCATAATCACCAAAAAGTGGGGGAAACATCCAAATGTCATCAGCTGATGAATAGATAAATAAAATGGGATAAATTTGTACAATGGAACATTATTTGAGAGCCAAAATGAAGTACTGATGGATACTATGACATGGATGAATCTTAAAAACACTGTACTAAGTGAAAAAACATAAAAAACCAAGCATAAAAGGTCACATAGTATACGATTCTATTTGTACGAAATGTTCAAAAGTGATAAATTTATAGAGCCAGGAAGTAGTGGCAGGGTGGGGTGCCAGGGGAAAAGAAGGGGAACGGAGAGTGATTGCTAATGGGTATGTGGTTTCTCTATAATCTAAAAATAGATAGTGGCGATGGTTGCGTAACACCATGAGCATGCTAAGACACAAAATGAGCACTTGGAAAGAGTCGATTTTATGATGTATGAATTATATGTCAATAAAGCTCGTAACAACCATAAAAAATTCTCCACCTACTAGATCAAACCCTCACACCGGCACACAAACCCTCTCTCCTTCGCTGCCTCCATTTTTCCTTCTTTCTCCATCCTGTTGTCTCTCCTCTTCTTTTCCTTATTTCTCATCTCTGAATCACATTGTGGTTTTTGGCTGATTTTTTTTAGGGGGGGGTGCTTTTTAATACTGAGTGAAATCGTATGTCCCCATCCTCAGTTTGATAGATGTGTCACTTAAACTTTTTTTTTCTAATGTGACCTTCAACTGATTTTTTTTTTTTTTTGGTCAATGAACATGTTAATGGGAAGTTTAACATAAGATTATTTCAAACCTAAGTTATTAGAAAGCTATGTGTCACACTGGAATTTATTTTCTAGCTATTCTTTTTTTAATTTTATTTTAGAGACTGAGTGAGAGTAGGGAAGAGGGGTGGGGGGGGAGAGAGAGAGAGAGAGAGAGAGAGAGAGAAAGAGAGAGAGAATCTCAAGCAGTCTCCACACTCAGCTTGGAGTCCAACACAGGGCTCAATCCCATAACCCTGGGATCGTGACCTGAGTGGAAATCAAGAGTCAGATGTTCAATTGCCTGAGCCACCTAGGCACCCCTCTAACTGTTCTTTTCAAATATCTCAGATACCTTTCTAATGAGTCCCAATTCCTACATGTAGCAGAGCCTTAGTGTCTTTCTCTTCCCCCATCCCCAAAATTGACAAGTGTCTCATGTGGCAAGTACTTAGTGGTATATACAGATGATTAGAACATGACTAAATTCGAAAGAACTTACAATAAGAGAATCAAACACAACACAAGTAACTACAAGACAAGGCAACTCGGATAAGTGTCATATTCTTATTACATAAAACATTGCCACAGAAATTGTTCACAAAATGTGATCATTTAAAAGTTACTTAACTCCCCTTCCATTTCTGTGACAGATGAACATAAGACATGTCATCCTGACTAATGGAGTGTCCATCCAAAAACTGTTCTCTTTCTAATAGAGTTCCATAGAACGCCTTTTTTAGAAGACGGTAGGAGTTCCCTTTAAAACAGCATTTATTGAGCACCTATTAGATGCCGGATATCTTGGTAAGGAATGTGTGTGAAAGCAAAGAAACATGATGTTCGATTCCAACAAGGGAACATGCACCAAAGCCCGGCAGCCCTGAGATGTCTGGCTTCCACACTGCGGGCCCTGACTGTAGCTGAGCTCCACTGACAGGAATGGTTCTTACCATCGTGCTTGACTAGTGCAAATTACAGAACTTCTAAGCTGGAGAAGGACAGAGGCCGTCTAGTTCAAAACCTTAATTTTAAAGATGGGGACACCAAAGACAGACTTTTTGTCAGAGTGGCATCATGAGGACCAGGGCCGGGTCTAGAAATCAGGCCTTTCTAAGTCAGTGAATTATTCCTCATTTCCTCCTCGACTTTTATTATCTGATTATCCAGTGGATGGTATTACATATCATTAGACCTCACTTTCATTTCTTCCAGATAGCAATTCAAGTTGTCGTTTCCGTACAGGCTTAATCATACACACCAAATGCTGAGGTATTATAGAGATCACTAAAAATGAAAATAATAAACCACAGCCTCCATGGAGGATGGCAACAATACAAATTCATACAATGACTACTTACAACAAACCAACAATCTTGTTTCTTGGCACCCTAGTTTGGATTTCCTAAAAGCAGAGCCTCAGGTGCAGGTCACTTACTTGAGTGATAAAGTCAGGAAACAAGAGTGAAGCGGGAGGATGGAAGGAGGAAAAAGCTTTCGAGGTCATTCTCTGGGCACCGATTCCACTAAAACCACCTGCAAAACACACAGATGTCTGGGAACTGCGCTCCTAAAAGACGGTGTACGGAGTATTTGTCCGTTGATTTCACATCCCTCATTAGTTGAGGACAGTCCCCAGGTGTATTAGGTCCCCTACAGATTTAACCTTTCCATGGGAGAGGAAAGATTGGTCCAACATTTTCCCTCAGCCCTGAGAACTTCCTAGAGCAGACAGACAAGGTAAGTTGTTATTAGTGAGTTGTGATCTGAGCTCATTCCCCCACAGCTGAGGCTGAAACCGATGGTGGCTGAAAGAATGTGACCTGGGGTCCAGAGATGCCTGGTATAATTGAGTAAGAAAAGCTTTTTTTAGAAACAGAAAACTGGGGCTGGCAATCGTGGAGAAATGAACTGTCCTACAGGCTAAGGTCAGATTCCTCCAGAGAGCCCAGGAAGACGGCTTTGTTTTTGTAAAAAGTCTTCCCCAGAACACACCCCATATTCACAGCTCTGTTTTCCGTTGTCCCATTTATCCTGGGACAAATGCTTTGGCCTATGAATTCATTATGCAAAGGTATGTACTTATCCTAAGAAATACTTATGTACTATACTCAGGAAAACCAAGACCTCATGGTTCTGAGACTCACAAAGGGCCTCATAAGATCATAATTAGCACTAAAGGCATAGTCAAAAGGAGAGCAGCCGAAGAATGTCGCTTTGACCTGCAGCGACAGTCAGAGACAAGGTTCTGGGGACCGTCGCTACCATCAGGAGGAAAGGCATCAAGATAAAGAAGTCTTCTACCTTCAGCTTCAGTCCCAACCTTAAATAGGACACACTTATCAACCTGATACTTGATAAAATTCCTACAGCGAGTAGGTCAGATATCAGTTTTCAAAAATATATGTAATGTTTTCCTATAATCGCCCCAAGAGACTCACGCATAAATTGCTTCTTTTCAAGAGCCGAAGGAGATTGTTAAAGAACTGGTTTCAGTTAGAACAGGAAGCCAGCTCTCTTCTGAATTCCTGCAGGGTTGTTTAAACCGAAGCAAAGAGCCTCGATACCTAGTCAAATGAAAACTGGCACCATTATCTCAAGAGGACAGTTTTGAGGGTCGGCATGTAAATTTTTGAGTGAACATTTGGACACCTACCTGAGTCAGTGATCAAAGAAAGTGCCTTATGCTCCATGTGTGAAAACAGTGTACTCCTTTATTAGCCCACTCAGCGTCCATCAGTTCAGATTTAGCTTCTCTGCAGAGAGAAGAATTAACATAAACTTAAGCTAATTCCTCTCTGTATTGTTTATCCTGACTGGGAGGCTCTTCAATTGCCTCCAGTTTCCCAGATCCTCAGTCTCTGTGTAGTCATAGCAGAGGAGTCTCTGTTGAGGACATATGGGAAGAAATCAGCAGGGTTGTTTTAGGACTCATACGTGTAACCGGCAGATGCAATCCAAGCCAAAGCTTCCTGTGCAGGCCCATAGAATATCTTTCCCAAAGCCGCCAAGGTTAGCCTATCAAACAGCTTAAGGATGGTATAATGAGGCAGGCAAAGAAGATGTCTTGACATCTTCTCCAAGAGTAAAGACAAAACAAAACAAAACATGAATTTAATAGTCTGGCATCCAAGCCAGTGCTGGGCTCATCCAGAAACAGGACAGTTGAATCTGTATCACTTCCGTTCCAACGCTGGACTTCTTTCTGTCTCCTCCAGACACACTCCAAGTGAGCTGGTTCTCCGCCTCGGAGTCCACTTTGAGGGCAGCTCTTGAATGATTTTATTAAATGTGTTCGTTTGTTGTCTGACTGCTTACATTTGCCACAGGGCTGCTGAAAATGCTGTTTTCTCTTACCATCAAAGCCCCCCCATGTTACCATCTCGGACATACTAAACTGTGGGGCTTTTGATGTTGGCATGTTGAGGGGTTCTATTAAGCAGAATATCTCCATGGAGACAACAGGGCCCCTTCTTCACAGCCATTATGACTCACAGGGAGGACTTGCCCGCAATAGAAGGTCCCAGGGTCACATTAAGAGCAGTATTTCATCACTCCATGGACATCTTTCAATAACTCTTCAAGAGAGTAGGAAGTCACTCTTCTCCTTCACTCAACAGCAAATGTTATGAAAACTGAACACAGGTCAAATAGGTAACATCTCAAAGTCTTCGGAGGGCCCACTAAGTGAACCATTGTTGCTTGTTGTTGACATTGGGAAAATGGAAACATTCTTCGTAGACATCCAAAAAATTATTTTCTCCACCGTGCTGCCATGGGATGGAATAGAATCATAAATGGAACTCTGACTTCTGGAGCTGCTGACACCACTGCTTTCCTGCTGTGGAAAATCATCTCTACTTAGTCTTACATTTTAAAATATACACATGTACACACACACACACACATATGTGCGCACACGCATATACAGAGGGCAAAAGAAGGAGGAAGGGACAAAGAACACTCAAAGGAAAAATCTGGAGAAGATGCCTCATTTACACGGGCCATCCTATTCGCTGAAGAGGAAGTGGAGAAATTCATTCATGTCACCCAACGAGGATTTATTGTGCATCTTAGAAGAGTGGTAAACAGCTTTGCCTGGCTGGCTCAAAAAAGATCTGTACCTTGAAATCCAGGTGGAAGAAGGGTTAATAGCTACATGAAACACCAGGAAATGAAAATTGCCATAAGAAACAAGATAAATACCACACAACAAACCAAAAATTTCAGTGTTCATGCTGGAGGTTATGTTTGTATGTGGGTAACAGTGAGAAGATATTTAAATTTTCTAGGCATACACTGTTAAAACATGACCACCAATTGTGAAGCTGGGCTACAAAAATATTCTTGATTTTCTATATGTGCAACAGGTATGCTACTTTAAATTCCATCAAGCTAATATGGGTTTTCCTTCTTTCTTTAAACAGACCAAAGCATGAATTGTATTTTCCTTAAGGGACTTCTCACTGATGAAATGCTATGCTTGGTTTAGTAGAGTTTTCTTATAACCGTATTCAGTGGAAAATGCAATAAATGCCGTTTAAAAGTTTTATAATTGATTTTAATGTGATAGTTGCTGTGCTACCGATAGAAGTCAACCTTTTATAAAATGCACCATGGATTCTGAGGCTAAGTGCAGGGCCTTGAGGTGTCATGATATAATAGAAGTATCTTCTGTGAGGCATGGAGATGGGATGTGAGGGCAGCAAACTTGCGGTCCCCGGAGTCACAGCGGCTCCTGAATTGTTCAAATGGTTTTAATGAGATGATGGAATATTTAGTCTTTTCTTTCCAAAATTATTTTGTCACGAAGTGTATACATCAAGTTGAATACAAAAATCTTCTAGTGTCTTTTCTTAAAAATTGAAAGAAAAATCTATAAAGCGTAATATAGAAGAACAGAGGTTTAAACATCTTCCTGCCCCTTTGAAAAATATTGCCATAATGGCTACGCTATTGAAAGAAAAAAGATATTAAAGAAGTCAAAGGAGAAATGCAAAGATTCAGAAACTCACCATCCTAGAGAATTACATGTTACAAAAATTGTTGTTTAACCTTCTAGACTTGTGTCTTTTCATATATTTATCCTAAGTCAGACCACAGTGCACATGTGTTTAAAAACCTATTCTTTTCATTTAGGAATATAGATATGGTCAAATATTTATATCAAAAAAAATGTACTCTCTATACTGTCATTCTAAATAGGAGTATGGTTTCTCATTGCATGGTTATCCGTGATTTAACTCCCTAGGTTGTTTCTAACTTTTTGTGGTTATAATTAGTACCATGAAGAACTCTCTATGGATGAATCTTTGTACATATTAGTAATCGCTTTCTTAAAAGAAGGCCAAGAAATGGAATTTTAGGGTCTAGAAATGTGTACATATTTCACAGTGCAAAGCTACCTCAGAAATCTGAGTGAGTGGACCCGATTCCTTGTATATTTCACAACATAAATGAATAGAAAAAATGTGTTTACTTAGGGCTTTGTGGAAGCAACATCGACTTCTCCACTAAATGTAAGTCTAACTGTGGCAAGTGCCTAAATGCAACCAGCTACTGTGATCTATCATCCTAGCCTCTACCTCACTAACTGCTGGGGACTTTTTTTTTTTATTATTTTTTTTCTGGCACAAAAAGAGCATGCTGTGAAGGGTATACGCCACGCCCTGAACCCTTAAAGTAAATATTTTGCCAGGGACATCGAAGAACCGGAAGAGAACCAATGAAAAGGATGAGGGCAGTCCCTGTGACTCCCGTACTTTCCAAAGGAACCTCTGGGTACTGAGCGTATTTACTTAACAGATTAGAGGTTTTAAATATCTAACTGAGTTATTGCTCCGATGATGAAATCTCAGTTGCTCCCTATTGTAAACTTGAAAATTCCCCTGCATGCTTTCAAAGCTGACATGAAGGAGCCAGCTTTAATAGTCTGAGTAGGCAGAGAATAATTCGCTCAAAGCTGACATGAAGGAGCCAGCTTTAATAGTCTGAGGAGGCAGAGAATAATTTGCTAAGGAATGCAAGACATGGATGGGGACCGATGCCACATGTTCCTACAGAGCGCACAGTTTCATATGAGAGCTAGCAATTTTCCTTTGGTCCTTAAGGATGGCACGGGCTAAACGACCAGCAGGGTGACATGTTCCAAGTTCTTACATGTGATGTTCAGATACTTCAGTATTTTGTCAGTTCACTACACTTCTGGAGAGAAAGATTCAGTGTCCATTTGTTACTCGTTTCTGGCGTTATCCTAGGAAAGACTAAATCTCATCACTTATTTAAGACAATTTGTATTTACCAAGAATACAATCACAAATATTTGCCCAAAAAATGTGACGAATGGCACACAAAACTGTTCATTGCAGCACTAGGTAGAATAGGAAAGAGAATGGAAACACCCAGTTAGTTAATAATAGAGCAGTGATTAAAATAATGATAGGATCTCTATAGGATTGAATAATATGTTGCCATTTAAATAATTTTGAAACATTTTATGCAAGGGGGAAAATGTTAATGACATAAAAATAGAGAAAATAGTAGGACACAAAGTTGCCAATAGCAGGTTAAGCCATTATGGGAAACTGTATATTTGTATTCATGTGTTTAAAAAAAAAAAAAAAAGACTGGAAGGAAATTCACCAAAATGAAAACAAAAATTACCTCTGGTGGTGGGAGATGCTCCTCATTTGTTTTCATTTTTTTCTATACTTATCAATTTTTATAATAAGCACAGAATGCTTTTATAATCAGAAGAATACATTATTTTCAAACCCACATATTAAAAATCTTCATTTCCTAGTATAGCGAACTTACAAATATAATTTTAAAGAGCTACTTTTATTCATAATTTAAATATTTTTAGTAAAAGTTACCACCAGAAGAGAACGAATGGTCTTATTTCTTGGAATATCTCATATCAGGCTTTCATGATGATATTGCAGGAAGTCTTGCAAAATTTTCACTGCCCTCCTAACTTCATGGAGACCCCTAGAAGACACCTGACTATTCCAGGAGAACGTCGATGATATATCTTGCGTTGGAATTTGCAGGATAAAATAGGTGAAAGCTAACTGGACACTGTTTACATGAGCTAGTAGCTGTTTCAAAATTTAATTGGGAAGTTGCCTTATTAGGTAAGGAAAATGTATCCATAAAAAAACAAAGTTTCAGAAACACAGCTTGCTTTGCTGGTGAGGGCTAACAAATAACTAAGCAGATCAATAACTTGCTGTGTGATCGGGCAAGTCGGTGTGTTCTCTGGGTCGGAGCATCTCCGTCAGAAAATAAACAATGAGCAAACACCTGCTCTCCAAATTCTCTTTTGGAAGTAATAAACTATTCAAAGGCATAAAATAATTATTTTATAGATCTTATTAATCAGCAAATTCACTTCTACTAAATAAGAATAAATGTCTATAAAGTCTTGTAGTATTATAGCCTTATGATGTGTGTGTGTGTGTGTGTGTGTGTGTGTGTGTGTGGTGAGACTATTTCAGATTTAGTCTTTTGGCAACTTTGAAGTATGTAACATAGGATTATTGATGATAATTCCAGTGCTGTGATTGATCGTCTGACTGCAAGTTTGTAACTTTTAACCATCATCTTCCAAATTCCCTTAGCCCCTAGCCCCGTAACCACCATTCTACTCTGTTTTTACTAGTTCTGTATAGCTGTACAGTTTTAACCAGCTTATAACAAGCCAGTTTAACCAGTAGGCTTATAAACACTTCCTTGCATTTCACAGTGGCCTGACCCTAAGCAGGCATCCGATTTGAATCTTGTTACATTTCTTGACCGTGTCGCATTTGCCCATCTTAATCATCCTTCCTCTCAAAGTAGAAGTTAGGCAAATTCCAAGATATGTTGTCACTTCCAGCTATATACAGTATCATTTATGGCACATTTTCTCCGAGCTCACAGCTGCCCATTGGGAGGCAACCCAATGATAGAACCAGATAAGCAACTGGAATGCTCCGCCATGCCCTCCGGCTCAAGCCAAGAGCTCCCGATCTGCCTGGAGCCTATCTGTCAATTCAGGAAGATTAATGAATCATTGGCTTGGTTCAAAAGATGTTTCAACTACCACTAGAACTAGGTGGAGTGACATAATAGCTGGCCAGGGAATGAAACCAATAAAGCCAAAGCTTTGGACTCATTCCTGAATGGGTTCATTGATCTGCTTCTGTCCTACAGACGTCAATCTACGTATATGTCAATCTATATGTAAGAGGACGGGGGTGAGGGATGGTAGATGGGCCAGAACAAAACGCGGTCTATACTGAAATAAAAATCAGCACAGCATCTCCAGAATAAACCCCCAAATTACCCTGAAGCTCAACCATAAGGATTCACCCGAATCAATATCATGATTACTGAGTTTAAGCACTGTCTGAACTATTTCTATCCTTTCTGAAGACTGATGTCTTCCCCAGGTAGAGAATCACAAGTGAAAACTGTCAGACTTTCAAACATCTGTGTCATAATTTTTTCTAGTACAGAACTTTCTCCCAGAGATGAGTTGAGGGCCACAGATGGTGTTCACGCATGCTGAAGGATGAGCAGGACCACTGGGAGAATAAAAAGTTGAGACCAACTATAAAATGATTTTAAGAAATTGTGTATCCCACTGTGAAAGTCCCTGGAGAGTTTTCTACCCTAAAACTATGTGTTGATTAATTAGTAAAGATACATTATCACTTTCAGAAAGATGATTATAAAAACAGGAATGAGGAAGTCAAGGCACCATTGATCCTGAGGAGCTCATGAAACAACTTCCTACAAGTCTGTGGCATACGCTTCTCTTACGCTCCATTTCTCTTATTTTATTATTTTTTTAAATTAAAAAAAAATTATTTTTGAGAGACAGAGAGAGACAGAGCGCAAGCGGGGGAGGGGCAGAGGGAGAAGGAGACACAGAATCCGAAACAGGCTCCAGGCTCTGAGCTGTCAGCACAGAGCCCAATGCTGGGCTTGAACTCACCACGAGGTCATGACCTGAGCTAAAGACTGATGCTTAACAGACTGAGCCACCCAGGCGCCCCTCCGTTTATCTTATGATAATATCACTTCTGCTTTCTTTAGGGATTTGAGCTTATTTTCTCTCTCCACCCTCCTCTTTCTTTTCTCGATCCTTGTCTTCTTTCCTCACCCTTCCCAATCTCATTCCTTTTAACATATAAAATATAAGATGAACTTTGCCCTCTCTTTCTACTTCTCTTTTTCCTTTCTCACTTCCTGTGCCCAATAATGGCGTCCAAGAGTATAATTAGCTTGGCTAGCTCTAGAAGACAGGCTGACTCTTTTACTTATTGACAAGTGTGTACATATATTGACTTCCCACCTCTGTCCCTAAAATAAAAACCCTTTCTGATCCCTCTACAGACTTTGGGGAGTTTAGAGTAAGTTGGTACAAGGCACGCATAATTTTAGCCTTTACAAATGAGAAAGTTTTTGTTTTACAGTGAAGGCAACTAAGAAAATAATTCAAGCCTAATCTTCCTCCTCCTTCCAACTCCAAGGAATTTGGATCCTTGTTAAATGTCACAATAAACGAGAGAATAATTACAAGGATATAAATAACTATTTTAAGCACCTGGAAGACTAATATTTTTAATGTTCATGTAGTTTTGAGAGAGGCAGAGAAAGAGAGACAGCAGGGGAGGGGCAGCGAGAGAGGGAGACACAGCAGGCTCCAGGCTCTGAGCTGTCAGCACAGAGCCCAATACAGGGCTCGAACTCATGAACCTTGAGATCATAACCTGAGCCGAAGTCAGATGCTTGCTTAACTGACTGAGCCACTTAGGCGCCCCCAGAAAACTAAATTTAATGAGAGATTTAATTAAAGGGGGAATGGAATTAAAGTCAAGACATGGACTATTATAGTTCCTAGAATTTTTAGCAATAAAATACATCAGAAAGACTGAAAAACTTCATATTTCAAGAATTTCAATCATGCCAAAATATATAAGAAATCCACCCCAAATGGCAAAAATGGCCAAATTACTTTAGAGACTGTGAAAGAAAGAACATTTTAGAGACACACATAGACACATGAGTACTGGTTGAACATGGGCTGTGTGGTTGGCAGGAGGGAGCAGCACGGGCCCAGGGTCAGAAGGACTAAGTTCTCATGACACCTGGGTCACACACTGGCCATGAGGCCCTGATCAAGCCACTGAGTTTTAACCTCAGCATCCACAAAGTGAGGATAAATATGTATCCAAGTATCACTTAGAGGGCTGGTGAGGCAATCCAAGTGAAAGCACTTGGTACCGTGCGAAGTATGAATCACAAGCAGGCTATTGGCATAGACACTGTTTTCACCACGCTAAGCAATGCGGTCAAGACAAAGATGTAAAAGAGATAGTCTTGGTGGTTGAGAAGATTATACCTCAGTTAAAAGGATAAAACAGGAATCAGTGAAAGGCACTTGGGTGGCTCAGTCGGTTCAGCGTCGGACTCCGGTTCAGGTCATGATCTCACGGTTCGGGAGTTCCAGCCCTGCGTTGGGTTCTGTGCTGACGGCTCAGAGCCTGGAGCCTGCTTCAGATTCTGTGTCTCCCTCTCTCTCTGCCCTTTCCCTGCTTGTGCTCTGTCTGTGTCCCTCTCAAAAATAAATAAACATTAAAAAAACAACCAAAAACATGTATCAGTGAAAAAGTACACTTATACAGCAACTTCCTGGGAGACACTTCTATAAGTATTTTATGTTTATTTATTTGTTTATTCATTGCAATAATATTATAACATTATATATAGATTAATATGTAGATTAATATATACAATATTATATAGTATTATCCTATACTAATTATATATAGTATTATATAAAATACTATATAGCATTATACTATACTAACTATATAGTATTATTTCCATTTAACAGGTAAGGAAACTGCAACAAAGAAAAATAAAGTAACTTCCTTAGAGTCACAGGTAGTAAGTGACAAAAATGAGATTTGAATCCAGGAGTCGAGGGGACACACAGGGAGGGAGGGGAGAAGGAGAAGGAAGAAGAAAGGGAGGAGGAGAAGAAAGATAACTAGAAAGAAGAAAATGAGGTTCCAAACTCAGGGCTTCAGATTCTATGTTATTAAAAGAGATTAATTATTTAGGCAACCACGGCCCTCCAAACTCTCCGGAAACGAAGATATCCAAGAACTGCTGTGGTTAGAGAACGTGGCAGACTGT
Organism: Paguma larvata; assembly: GCA_030068075.1. Taxonomy (NCBI): domain Eukaryota; kingdom Metazoa; phylum Chordata; class Mammalia; order Carnivora; family Viverridae; genus Paguma; species Paguma larvata. The sequence continues at coordinate 10,926,539 of CM057825.1, forward strand.
GAAGTGTTAATAACACGGTGGTGGGACGTGGAAATGCAACACGTGACGTTTACAGAAAAGGAGAAATGGGGTGGTTCACTTTCTCCCCCACTATTATCACAAAACTTTTCTGAAGCATTAGCCGAAGTTAGTGTTTCCTCAGCAAAGAGAGAAGATAGACACTGGGAACGGGGGACTGAGATACTAAAAATAAAGAAATAAAACATCTTCAGGGCACCTGAGCGGCTCTGGCGGTTGAGCCTCTGACTCTTGATTTCGGCCCAGGTCACAATCTCAGGTTGTGAGTTCAAGACCCAAGTTGGTCTCTGCTGACAGCGTGGAGCCTACTTGGGATTCTCTCTCTCTCTCTCTCTCTCTCTCTCTCTCTCTCCCTCTCTCTCTCTCTCTCTCTGCCCCTGCACCCACTCTGAAAATAAAATAAAATAAAACTTAAAAAAATAAAAAACATTCTCACTCAACGTCGGTGCCAAAGACTTTTAAAAGTACCTAGATGTGAAGAAACTAACCTCCTGGCACCTGTAAAAATTTCTCGTGTGCAGTTTCTCAGAAAAACACGCACACACGCATACACACACATGCCCCACTCCACTGCTATCCTGGCATTCCAAAAGCATTCGCAATCCACCCACAGTGTGCGTGACACCCTCTGACAGAATTTTCCCCAGCACGTGTGCCATTCTGCCAGCAGGTTTGGCAAGAGTTCCACCTGTTTCCCCCATGGCTTCAACTCTCACAGTCGAAAGATTGCTGATCTTCTCACTCTTGCCTTTCTTGTGACCTATTTACTGTTTCCTGTATGCCAGGAAGAGACTTGATTTGGGAGTGCAAAGTAACCTGTCAGCAGCGAGTCACAGTAAATGCTTTAGAACTTGAACCGAATCCAGTTCCCAGGAGTGACTAAGCACAGCTTAGCATGATCACACATGAACTTCATGAGGCCCTTTTCCAGGGCCGTGAGAATGAGGCTCACAAATTCAAACAGGGATTCAAGATGAGTTTCTCAGAACCGACACTGGAGGAAGAGTTGGTGTGATTCCAAATGAGGACCTGGCTGTGAAAAGGGAGGGAGGGCATTGCTTCGGAAAGTAATTGCAAAACCTCATGTCAGCCTCAGACACAGACAAAGTCAAGAGTTGGGGGGAAAGGGATGCGATGGTGCCTGCAGGATTGTCCTACCCCTTCCTGGAGCCATGCCTTCAGGGCCCCCCCAGTTAGGAAGATGGCGGCCACTAGACTGGACAACAGTCGCCATAATATCCACAGGCGGGGGAAGACTCTCAGAAGGTTGGAGGGTCCTCACTTTCTGGAGGTCTGCTCATACCCCTTGATGTACCACCAAGTCCCAAAAGGGCTTTCAGAAACCTAGGAATCCTTCTGGTCTTATCTCTCACCCAACAATATGGACATAATGATTCAAGGACCTTTCCCTAATATCTCCCCATTTCTGGAGGAATTCCAGTTACTCCTTCTATCTCCACCTGGCCCATCACTGTTGTTGGGTTTTTCCTATTTGTCACTCAAGACCTAATTCAAAGGTTACTTTTATAGGGCAGTTTCTATAACTGGATGAAATAGCTCTTTACTTTGGACTCTCATGGGACTTTGCCTTTCGCTCCACATAAGAACCTATATTTTCCTGTCTTTGTCTGTGTAGCACCCGACAGAGGGTAGAGGTTCAAGAATGTGTTCCAGATGAGTGAACCCACTGAAGGTCGCCTTTGATTATCCTCACCCCTCATTTCTCACATCTACGAGTCACTAATTATTTTACACATTTGGCTTCCAACTCATTTTCTTCTTTCCCACCACAGCTGCCTGGGACTCAGGTCTCAGAAATCCAAGTTGGCATTAATATCATAGTTTCCCAAAGCAGCCTCCTCACCCATCATAGAATCAAAATCTATTGTCATAATGACACAGAGACATTTGTTCTCCATTGTTCCAGTTGTTGGTTCCCAAGGAGAGGAAAAGAGTATGGTGGACCAAGAAAGAAAGAGAGAGAGAGAGATGTGGGGGGGAAGAAACAAAGGAAAGGAAGGAAGGTAGGAAGGAAGGATGGAAGGAAGGAAGGAAGGAAGGAAGGAAGGAAGGAAGGAAGGAAGGAAGGAAGGAAAACAGGAAGGAAGGAGGAAAGGAAGGAAAAAAGAAAGAAAAGATCATTTGGTATGAGCTAGATCTTAAGAGAAGACATAAATGAGAAAGAAGAATGATCATGCAGAGAAAACATAAACAAAGTGAGACGAAGAGGTTTTTTTGGCAACAACTATAAGTTTGAAATTTTAGAGGCAGGGAAAAATTAAAATAGCTCTTTAATATACACAGTTTGGCCTTAGGTCCTTCATAGATCTATGACTTCCTCTCGAGCTGGGATTTGAACCCAGATCAGTTCAGACCCACAGTCCATGTCGCTTCTGCATCACTTGCCTCCTCCACATTGGCTATAGAAAGAGAAAAATGGGAGTTATCACTGAACAGCTTACTGTCAATCCCAGTTTTGTGGATTCCTAGGACCCATGAATGGCTTTCAAGATATTTCCCAACCCCCAGGAATTGTATGTAAAAGATTAGGTCCAGCCAATGCAACGTTGAAGGAAACGAAAGCTGGAGGACTAATGCTACCAGATGCTAAGACTCACTATAAAACTACAGTAATCGAGACAATATGGCACTGGTGAAAAACAGAAAAATAGCTCAATAGAACAAAATAGCGAGTCCAGAAATAGACTCACAAAAAAACAGTGAATTGATCTTTGACAAAGAGGCAACGGCATTACAATGGGACAAAGATAGTCATTTCAACAAATTGTGTTCAAACCACCAGGTATCTGTATGAAAAAAAAAAAAAAAAAAGAACCCAGGCAGAGACTTACACTTTTCATGAAAATTAACTCCCAATGGATCATAAACCTAAACACGAAACTACAAATCTTCCAGAAGATAACACGAGAAAAAACATAGATGACTTTGGGTGTGACAACGACTTTTAGATACGACATCAAAGACACAGTCTGTGAAAGAAATAATTGATAAGCTGGACTTCATTTAAATTAGAGACTTCTGCTCTGGGAAAGATAAGGTCAAGAGAATCAGAAGACAAACCACAGACTGAGAGAAATCATTTGCAAAAAAATATATCTGATAAGGGCTGTTATCCCAAATACACACAGAATTCTTAAAACTCGACAATGAGAACACAAACAATCCAATTAAAAAATGGGTCAAAGACTTTAACAGTTACCTCACTGAAGAAGATACACACATGGCAAATAAGCATATGAAAAGATACGTCGTTAGGGAAACGCCAAGTAAAACCATATTGAAATTCCACTCCACACCTATTAGAATGGCCAAAATCCAGAACACTGACAACACCAAATATTGGAGAGAATGTGAAGCAACAGGAACCTTCGTTCACTGCTGGGTGGGAACGCAAAATGGTAAAGCCCGTTTAGAAGACAGCTGGGTGGTTTCCTACAAAACTAAACGCCCTCTTACTACACAACCCAGCAATTGTGTTCCTTTCGTATCTACCCGATGGAGCCGAAAACTTGTCGACACAAAAACCTGCACACACAGATATGTATAGCAGCTTTGTTCATAACTGTCTAAACTTGGAAGCAATCAAGGTGTCCTTCAAGAAACCTTGGTTCACCAAGACAATGAACTATAATACAGCACTAAAAAGAAATGAGCTATCAAACCACAAAAAAAAAAGACATAGATGAACCTTAAATACATAGTACTAAGAGAAAGAGGCCAATGGGAAAAGACTATATCCTGTATGATTCCAACTACATGACCTTCTGGAAAAGATAAAACTATAGAAACAGTAAAATAGTAAAACGATCAGGGGTTACCACAGGGCGGAGGTGGTGGGAAGAGGTAAACAGGTGAGAGGCCCAGAGGATTTTCGGAGCAGCGAAACTACTCTGTGTGATATTATAATGGTGGATACATGTCATTATACATTTATCCAAACCTACAGAAAAAACAATGCCGAGAGCCGATCCTAATGTAAACTATGGCTTCGGGTGGCAATGTCGTGCCAATGCAGGTTCGCCGGTTGTAACAAACACATGCAGTCAAGTGTGAATGTTAACGGCGGGGCAGGCCCTGCAGACAAGAGGGCAGGAAATATATGGGAAATTTCTGTACCTTCCTCTCAACTTTGCTATGAATCTAAAACTGCCCTGAAAAAAATTGTCTTAAAAAAAAGAAAGGTTGGGTCTATGTGTGTGGGTGTGTTTTCTCTGAAGAGGCAGGCACGGTGTCCACCTGAGTCTTCAAGGAATCTACAATTTCGAAAAGGTCATCATTTCGCCGCCTTGGAGGATTTCTGCAAATCCTTGGATTTGCTCTGAAGAAAAGTTGTATGTTCATCCCTCTCGATTCCTTTCCCCACTGAGCCCACCACGCAAAGGCTTTTCACCCATCCGGAGTCTATTCTTGGACACAAGATGGGCTCCAAATCGCCCGCTGTTGTTTCCTTTGGGCAGGATTCCAGGATTCTTTTTACTCGAGATGGTACTTTCCCAGCCTTGGCTCCGCTCTCCTTCTTTCCTTGATCCTCTTCAGATAATCAGGCGGTGTTACTTGCCTGCTATTTGCTTCTTCCTCCTTAGAAAACCTAACTGATATGCTGTTCCCAGCCTCTTTATCTCAAGCCTTCCCCACTGCGCCTGACCGGGCAGGTAGTTTCCTGGTGCCGGGACCAGAGCCAGTCAGTTCTGGTGGGTTTTTTTCTTTTAATTCCCCAAAAGGAAAATGCATTTTCATATTAGAAAATGTGACAAAGGTGAATCAATTTTATTCCTGTCATCAAATTTTCATCAGTTCAGAGCTCCAAGTTAATGTGTGTACAACCGATTTGGAGGGAAGAGAGGGGAGTGTTCAAGTCCACAGTAAGATTTCAGGGTTGTGAGTGACTTCAGAATTTCCACTCACTTCAGCCAATAACTCGACTACACGCCCAAGAGTTGTGTTCAAGTTTTAAAAGTAGTTAGTTGCAGAGTCAAGAGCTTCCTTTTCCCCAGACCATTCTGCACCACCAACTCCGAGGTACACATATGTTTTTTTCTTGCTTAACGTAGCATTTTCCTGCAAAGCTTCTTAGCTATAAAACCAGGCACATGTGGATATAGTGCATCAGAGCAATTTTCCTGGTTATACTCCTGAACTGAATAATACAGATTAGATATGCAGATTGTGTAGCACCTGCTCTGAAAACATTTATGCTTAAGAGAGAAAGAGAGAAAGAGAGAAAGAAGAAAGAAAGAAAGAAAGAAAGAGAGAAGAAGGAAGGAAGAATGGAAAGAAAGAAAGAGAGAGAAAGGAAGGAAGGATGGAGGAAGAAAGAAAGAAAGAAAGAGAGAGAGAGAGAAAGAAAGGAAGGAAAGAAAGAAGGAAGGAAGGAAGGAAGGAAGGAAGGAAGGAAGGAAGGAAGGAAGGAAGGGAGGGAGGGAGGGAGGGAAGAAGGAAGGAAGGGAGGAAGGGAGGGAGGGAGGGAGGGAGGGAGGGAGGAAGGAAGGAAGGAAGGAAAGGAGGGAGGGAGGGAGGGAGGGAGGGAGGGAGGGAGGGAGGAAGGAAGGAAGGAAGGAAGGAAGGGAGGAAGGAAGGAAGGGAGGAAGGAAGGAAGGGATTGAGAGAGAGAGGGGGAGGGAGGGTAGGAGGGAGGGAAGAGGGAGGGAGAGAGGAAGGAAATAAAGACCAAAGGTGTGGACACATCTAAACAGTGCACAATTGAAGATTTGTAAACTGGTTGCATTGCTCAAGGTCTAGCAACTGACTCTTTGTGGGCTCAGCAGCAGGACCCCAGCCCCTCAGTAAAGTGTTAAATCCGCAAAGACAGCTGTAGATCAGAAGGCCGGCAGCTTCTCTGGTTACGTGGCTCAGCAGCCTTCCAAAAGCCAGGCAGAAGCTCTTCATTCAGCAGCTCTTCACCCTCAGTTTTCTTCCAATAGGAAATAATCCATCCCAAAAGTTGTACCAATTCTGCCAAACACCTCTCTCTCCCAACTGCAGGTGCTTCAGCAGAGATGAAAAGGAGAAACCATTAGCTAGTTTCTAAGTTTAATCGTTGGGGGCCCCCGTGGAGCCGGGTAAGAGAAAACGCTGATGCAGTCAGCACTCTTGCCCTTAGGTGTTGAGGATTCTGTCTCTCTTGTGCCATACAGATCTGGGCAAGTGAAATAGGGGACAGGAAGCAGGGTAAGGGAGAAAGGTTGTGACGCCGGAGTTGAAGTTGAGTGGACAAGGCAGGGCGTGGTGAGGGGAGCGATTCTAGTAAGGACGGGGGGGCTTCAAGATAGTACTTGAGATGAAGGTGGCTACTTTGGGGATTGCTACCTAGTTTGAGAATCAGACGTATGCTTGATATCTACTTAGCTTTTCTCTCCTGCGGGTGGGAGGATTTCTCTAAAAGTACAATTAACTTCATCTCTCAGCTAGCACAGTGATCAACTTCTCCACACAGCTGAGAGTTTTGGTTATCTTCTGTGGCCCAGCGTCACCGTGGCGGAACCAACCGAGGTGGGCCATCGCCCCCAAGCCCTGTTGGGACTAGCAGCCCCATGTAAGTGATTTTCCAATTTCTTCTTGAAGCCAAGGGTGCATGGTTCCTTACTATCCAGAAGGAAGAAGATAGGGAAATTTCTTTATTTTTCAACATTCACGTAGCACTTACACACTAAGCCTTGTTCTGAGTGATTTTTCAAATACTAAACTGTAACATGCAAAAGTGCTGTGCTCGGGGATTTCATATTTATCATTTATTCTAGTGTCTCTCAAAATGATATTTGGGAACTACTCATGTCGGAATCAGGGGGTTCTTGCTAACCATCGTGGTGTCTAAACCATTGCTTATGATTACCATGTGAAGCAGGCTTATTGGTGCCCATCTTACAGGTAAGAAAAACGACGTTCAGAGAAATCTGCATCCGGTCCAAGGTCAAACAACAATAAAGTGCCGGGGCCCAGGTCAAACCTGAGTCTACCTGACTCTAACGCTCAGCCTTCTTAGGCAACACAGAATGGGATGAGCATTGATACCCCCTGCTGTCATTTCAGCCACAAATCGTGTGTATCTATGTACTTTGTGCAAGACACTCCAGTGGGGCACTGTCATATCTTAAACATGGCGCCTTGGGATCAACAAACTGCTCTGTGACAAAGGAGCCTGGGTTCCTGGGACAGGAACGGCCTGGATAAAACCTACAGACCTGGGAGTTGTACAAGTTGTAGGTCATACAGGCAGAAGACTGAGGTCAGGACACAAGTATGACACACACCCACTGTCCCAAGGATGACAAGTAACCTATGAAGGGGCCTACCCCATGAAGTTGGTGAAGATATAAAGCACAATGGGGAAATCCAACAGGACCCGACGGAGCCCCAGCCTCTGGGCTGTTTTGGGGGCAGGTTTGGGGACCCTGGGGTGAGCTGATAAGAGCCGAATGACAAGACAGGGCCATCTCCAGGACCATGACCTGAGATATGACATTGGCCCCATCCATAGGGCAGAGCCCAGGAACCATGGTGGCAGCACAGACTCAGTCTGGGCCAGTGGTAAGGGGGCAGAGCCCCCAAGCGTTCCTCAAAGGAAGCATCTTCCACACTTTTCTGTGGACCCCCATTATCCTGGGAAAGGGTGAAAGGCGATCTTGGCAGCCCCAAGCTAAGCAATGTTAACCAAATACTTTACTGATGTTTGCAGAGACCGTTGTATACTGAGATTGGTTTTCAAGCTTCAGAGCATTTCCTTAATGTATTTGATCACAGAATGCGTTTTTCTGTGTTTTTTTAACAGATCATCTACTGTTCTATTGGAACGCATCGTCATTGTTAGCATTGTTATTGCTAACATCAAAACTCGGCTAGGTAATGTTTCTTGTATTCATTCTCCACCTGCAAGATTGAAAATAGGTCCTGAAAACAGAGTGATTCTGGGCCACCAGGTGGGAACCCAGGTGACCCAGGCTGCAGTGCTGGGAACCCGGCAGGGCCAGACAGACACAAGGTGTGTGATGCAGAGAGGCATCACTTCTGCTTTCGAGAAGCTTACACGCTATGGAAACCTAGCCCTTTGAAAGAGACAACTAAACCTTTGCTCTTATTTTACCCAAGTCACGCCATCAGCCGTGTGACAGTTCTGCCAGCTTTCTCCTCTCACTTTCATGGAGTCAGCTATTAAAAGTAAACATGAGGGGCACCAGGGGGCTCAGTCGGTTGGGTGTCCGACTTCGGCTCAGGTCATGATCTTGCAGTTTGTGAGTTCAAGCCCCACGTCGGGCTCTGTGCTGACAGCTCAGAGCCTGGAGCCTGCTTCGGATTCTGTGTCTCCCCATCTCTCTGCCCCTCCCTTGCTCATGTTCTGTCTCTCTCTGTCTCTCAATAATAAATTAAAATGTTAAAAAAATTTTTTTAAATAAATAAATAAAATAAAATAAAATAAAAATAAACATGAGGCTTGGGGCGCCTGGGTGGCTCAGTCAGTTAAGTGTCTGACTCTTGACCTCAGCTCAGGTCACGATCTCCTGGTTGTTGAGTTCAAGCCCCTCGTCGCACTCTGCACTAACAGTGTGGAACCTGCTTGGGTTTCTCTCTCTCTTCTCTCTCTGTTCCTCCCCCTGCGTGCTCTCTCTCTCTCTCTCTTTCTCTCAAAATAAATAAACATTTATAAATAAATAAATAATGTGACGTGTCCATCTTCTAGAACATCTATCTGCAAAAACCTAAAAAGTGAAACACGGATACTTATTACAGCATGGACAAGCCTCAGAAACCTCATCCTAAGTCAGAGAAGCCAGACAAAGAAGACCACATAGTGTATGATCCTGTTTGTATGAGATGTCCCGGAATAGGCGAGCCCAGAGAGAGGGGCTGAGGGTGGAGGAGGAATAGGAAGTGAGCGCCAAAGTGCTGGGGCTTTCTTTTGCGGGGGGGTGAAAATGTTCTAAAATAAGATGGTGATGATAGTAACACAACGGGGTGAATACATTGAAAAATGTTGAATAAAATTAAAAACATTTTAAAAAATTGCATTGCACACTTTAAACGGCATGTGACTTAAATCTTAATAAAACTATGAATAAAAAAAAACATTTACTGTGAACCTCCGTCATACCCTACTCACCCTGGGAACAAAGAAAAGTCTTCTTGTCTGCCCAGGGTTTGAAGAAATTGGCACTCCTACGTTGGTTAAGTCACTAAAACTCTGAATTGAGAAGAAATAGTCCCTTTCCAGCTCTATTCCTGGAGCCCTTACCCTTGATTAAATAAAATAATTTGCTGCCATTCTCCCTAGAAGCCAGTCGTCTTCTCCTAGGCACAGCCCGCCATGTTTACATTGGGGCAACATTGACCCAATGGGTAGCTTCAGAGCACGTAATGGTGAGAGACACTGCTATTTACCAGGGAGTCAATGGGCCATCTCCTATTAAAAAAAGAAAAAAAACTTTTAAAAAAGGATTTTTACAAAACGAAATAAGATAATTAAATTACAGAAGATAAACAATGAAAAAGCTTTGACTCCTCAAAACTGTCAAGGTCATGGACAACCAGGAAAGACTGAGAGCTTGTCACAGACAAAGGACTGAGACAGACCTACTAAATGTAGACTGTTCATCTAGCGAGGATCCTAGAACAGAACAGGGCCATTCGTGTGAAACTGGTGAAATCCAGCGACGTCTGGGGTTTAATTCATAAGAAAGTGCCAGTGAGAATCTGTCAGTGCTGTTACGTGTGCAGGGTACTAGAAACTGGCCGCATTGGGACGGGCAGGTGACACGTACACAGGATCCTCCCGGTACCGACTCCGTAACTTTTCTGCAAGTCTAAAATTTCTCCCAAATAGAAGAGACAATTTTCAAATAAATAAAATATCAATGCGCAAACTTGAGCCCAGTCAAAGCAAACTGTTATTACTCTCTTAGCTTAATCCTGCTTTTCTCCTATTTTGGAGGAAAAATTTAACTTTTTCAGACCTTACTTCTCTACAACCAGACGTAAGAATCAGTTCTTCCGCTCTCTGGTTCCCGAGGCCCCTGCCCCCATGCCTCTCTGCTGCTTTCTCTCTCATGACAGAAGATTTTCTTTCTTCTCCTTTTCCTTGTAGTCTTCAAGGGGAGAATTTAGAGAAAATCAAGTCCCTCTGGGAGGTGACGGTGACATAGGGCTCCCAGGGTGGCCTCTACTCACTTCTGTCTCTGCCACGTACTCCCCACCATGCTCTCCATCTCAACAAAAATCATATAATACTGCAAATATCATAGACTCCCACCTGCCTCTTACCAGAGTCTCTCTAAAGGTCAAGCCACCCCAGCAACCTAAAACTTGGAGCAAAACCCATGAATTTATAGTGGCGCATTCTTATGCCGTTTTCGTTTTAAGCAAATGGCTCGTTTGAAGTGATGCCAAGTAGAAAGCGAATAAAAATTATTCGTGTGGATTGGGACTGCACCTGTCGGCACATAGGAAGGAAGAAAAAAGTGACCCAAAACATGTAAATGTCAACATTTTTCTTTTGTTACAGGAATAACCTTTACTCTTAGCATCACTTTTCGCATCAGTTTTCAAGCTGTGGGAGAAATTTTTTTTCTTCCAGTTTCTATTGGAAGGGACAAGTCACCACAATACCAAGGATAAATTTCAACATCAATAGTTCTTGGAAATCAGCATTGATGGCATGCACACGCTCTCCTAAACCACCAAAAAAGTTAAAGACATAGAACCCTCTATAATTCCAGGTGGAACAATGAAAAGTTATTAATCAACGGCAAAGATGAAGAAGTCCAATGGTCTTTCCATGATCAGTGGAAATTCTGATAGACGATACCAGAACTTTGATTTTAAAAATTAAGAAATGGAAAACTATAGACTCATCATTTCCTCTCATATTCTTTGTCTTTCTTGTTAAACTGACTTACATCTTTGAAACATCTTTCGAGGGTTCACTTAGATGTGGAAAAATCTACTCTGAAAAGTGACCTACTTAGAGCTCAGTCATATTTTCATAGAAACTTCGGAGGTCGTCTGAGACAACCACTCACGTTTCAGATAATGAAATGGAGGCCCGAATCGGGTGAGCGACTTTTCCAGGAGAACCAAGACTTTAATCCAGGTCTTCCAATGCCATCTGCCCTTTGGCCTCTTTTCTGCTATTTCACGCTAGTCAAAATAGGTAAAATGTTTAGATATGGAGAGAGGGTGAAGTGATTCATTATTATGTCTAAAAAAGGCATTTATAATCATAAAAAGGCCCAAGAAGACATTGGGAGACAATAATTATCTATTATTCAAAAGCCACGGTCTATTCATTTTGTAGTATTTGGTTCAGAAATAAAGTGGTGCTCTCAAAGCAAGATTATATTCTTGTTGGAGCTCAAGATCCGCTTACCCTAGGCCATGTCTACCTTCCCCTCCACGAATGCTATAGGAGAACTAAGTTTGCAGAGAATACATAGGCCACTACCTTAACACAGCTGTCAGAAATACTCTCGGAGAGGGATCTGTTTTCATCAGCAAACTCTCATAAGCAGATAAAGACTCATCATATGCAAAGAAAAGGATACAAAAGAGAAAGCTGAGCGTTTGCATTCGAAATCCACAGACGCTAAAACCCCAAACCATAAAACTCCTAAAAGATAACATAAGAAAAAATCTACATGACCTCGAGTAAGGCAATGATTTTTTTTTGAGATAAAACACCAGTCACAAGCCATGAAAGAAATAACCAATAAACTAGACTTCAATAAAATTAAAATTAAAATTAAAATTAAAATTGTTTGCTACACAAGGACAACGTCAAGAAAATAAAAAGATAGGCCACAGACTGTGAGAAAATATTTGCAAAAGAGACATTTAAGAAAGGATTGGTGTTTAAAATTTACCAAGAACTCTTGGGAGGCCTGCCTGATTCAGTCGGTTAAGCAGCCAACTCTCGATTTCGCCTCAGGTCGTGATCTCACAGATGTGAGGTTCTGTGCTGAGCATGAAACTGGTTAAAATTCTCTCTCCCTCTGCCCTTCCCCCACTCGCGCTCATTGTCTCTCTCTCCCTGTCTCAAAAAAATAATAATAACATAAAAATATGTAAGTAAAATAAAATAAAATATACCAAGAACGCTTACCTATCAACAATGAAAAAGCAAACAACTGGCTTAAAAACTAAGCCAAAGAGCACTCACTAAAGAAGATATACAGATGACAATTAAGCACGTGAAGAGATGCCCCACATCTTATATCGTCGGAGAAACGCAAACTAAAACAGCGCTGAGATACCACTCCACGCCTATTAGAATGGCCAAATTCTGGAACACCGACAGCACCAAATGCTGGCGAGGAGGTGGCGCGAGAGGAATTCTCCTTCACGGCTGGTGGGCCAAACGGGGGAGCCGCTTTGGAAGACGGTTGGGTGGCTGCTTACAAAAACCAGACATCCTCCTAACATAGGCTCCAGCAAACTGCGTTCCTTGGTATTCATCCGAAGGAGCTGAAAATTTATGTCCACACAAAAACCTGCACGCGGATGTTGATAGCAGCTTTATTCATAACTGCCAAAACTTGGAAGCGACAAAGATGTCCTTCAGGAGGTGAATGGGTGAGTGAACTGTGGGACATCCAGGCAACGGAGTATTCTTTGGCGCTAAAGGAGCTATCGAACCATGTGAAAAACATGGAGGAAGCATAAATGTATGTTACCAAGTGAAAGAAGACAATTCGAAAAGGTTATAGACTGTATGATTCCAACTCTACAACGTTCTGGAAAACGCAAAACTATGGAGACAATAAAATGATCAGTGGGTACCAGGGGCTGGGGCGAAGGGAAGGGATGAAAAAGTGGAAGATGAAGAATTTGCGGGGCGATGAAAATACTCTGTATGATACATACTAATGGACACGGGTCATTATACATTTGTCCAAACCCACAGAACGCACAACACCAGCAGTGAACCCTACTGTAAACCGTGGACTCTGGGTGATGGTGATGGGAACATACGATGCATGTTTGTCCATTGTAGCAGAGGCACCGCTCTGGGGTTCCGGTGGGGAGGCTGTGTATGTGTAGGGGCGGGGGGTACATGCAAAATTTCTGCACCTTCCTCTCAATTTTGCCATGAGCCTAAAACTGCGCATTAAAAAACAACAAGTCTTCATTTTAAAAATTAACTGAAATTCGGGTCCGATGAGAGGCTAGAGCAAGGACGGTGGGGTGACCATTACAGGCACCGGAATTGGACACATCCCTGATACTGTCAGAAAACCGGAAGATGATGGCGTGCCCAGCGGGACCCCGACTGCGAAGACTGAGCTAGAGCCTAGGGAACAAAGCTGGCTCACACTATGTAGACATACCGTGGCATATGGTTAGTGAAAGAGGGCTGGGTTTGGTGTTTGGCCAGTGGGGTGTGTTCTGTGGTTTGCAGGGCTCAACCGGGCCGCTGGGAAGTATGAACTTCCCTCCTACGGTGTCACCTGAGCTTTTCACCGCTCAGGCCAAGGCGCAAATAAATAGGACCTCCTGAAGCTTTCAAACCCTCTCTCGTTTGTTTTCCGGATTTGTTTGTGTGCTTTGCACTTCGAGTGCTTACTCTTGGTACTCCGGGGAATCTCAAGAAGAAAAGTACCTGGAGAAGGTCTCCTAAGGCCTTTGACAAATTGGGGAGAAACTTGTCGAGTTGCCTTAACTTGTAAGAAGGAGGGGAACCACAGATCACGTAGGAAAAGCCTTTCTTTTTCTAGTGAGAAACCAGTGACTACAGGAAGCAGTCGGCTGGCCCCAAAAGTGTCAGCTCGTTAGAGTATAGCCAGATATTCCGATATTCAGATGAACGCTGAAGCCAACAGCGCTTACTCCGTGTAAAACACGCCTCTATCTCTGTCAAGCATTCGACGGCATTCTCTCTTGACACAGTTCAAACCTCCGCGACTCGTGATCAGAGGGGAAAGAGTTCCAGAAATTAGGAAACACTAAGGAAAAGTCTTCTCAAGCAGAGCCGGGGGGCGTTAGTAGAAGTCGTCAGGACAGGGCCAGTTGTAACAATACATAAAATAAAAATATAAACTATAACGAGAAGCTGTAGCTTCAGCAAACCCATGTTTTCTTTGCTAGCAGCTTGAATTCCTAAAGAATTCTAAAGGGAGCATTTTCTTTGACCGAACAACACTTCCTAAAGCTAAAACATTTGCTTTTAGTGGAGTTGCGCCCGCCTCCTGTTTTGCAAATATTTTGAGACTAAACACGAGTCTCTGAGTCACCCAGTTTGACTAACGTTGAGGGGAAAGTGCTGTGGTTGACTGAAGACTGGGTCCCAAAGATAACCAGGTCCTCATCCCTGCAAGCTGTGAGGGTCCCCTTCCAAGGCAGAAAGGAGTCTGCCGACTTGAGGAAGGCTTTTGAGATCAGGAAATTGTCCTGGATTATTAGGGTGGGCCCTAAACACAATCACAAGTATCTTCAGAAGAGGGACCTAGAAGGAGACGTGACTACGGAACAGGCAGAAAGTGAAAGGACATGGAAGCAGGGGGGAGGGGTGGAGGGATGTGGGTGGGGGTGGGGGTGGGGGTGGGGGTGGAGAAAGGACTTGAGCCAGGAAATGCATGAGGCTTCCAGAATCTAGAAAAGGCAAGGCAGCCTTTCTCCCCGCCAGAGCCTTCAGAGAGAACCAGCCTTGGCCACATCTTGGCTTTATCCCAGGGAGACTGATTTCAGACTTCCGGCCTCTCCAGAACTGTAAGGGAATAGATGTGTGTCACTTGGAGCCACCACGTTTATGGTTGTTTGGCACAGGAAACTACAGGTGCTAAAAGGGGATTGACTTCCACGTGGGTGATCAAGGTGCATTTCCATTTCAAGAGAAAAGAATCAGAGACACACTCATCAGATAGAGCCCAGCAGGGTAGGTATGGGTGGGGGGAAAGGGGAGTGCAGGGGGGAAGACCGCACCTCCGGTTTGGCCCAGGAGGCTCACTCAGCATCTGTTCCCACACCTACCCCGGGAAGTACTTCTCACACTGCTTTTCTAGGTGCCCTAATTAGGAAGGCTTCTGGGTCCTCAGAATTTCCAAATTAATCAATGAAGCAGGATGATAATGTTATTGACAAACAGTAAGCCACAAGGGAACAATTCCTAAGCAATTCCCTTTCGATACTGCTATAAATCATGAACAAACTAAAAACGCCAACAGTGCTCAGCAAGAGGGAGTGTTCCCGTGAACTTGAGCAGTCAAAGAGTGTCACAAAGTTAAACTATTCTGCATCTTAGGATTTCAGAGCTTTTTTTTGAAAGTCTGGTAGCAGACAGACCACCCCTGGGAGGGAGTTGGTCCTGTCCAGTTGTTCAAAGGCCACTTGAGGGGGGAGAGTTTATGTTTAACGGAGCGCTCCCTTCCAGGCCTGCTCTCTGGTCTCTACCGGGGGACCCAGGTCTCAACACCTCACAGAAGAAAGATCTCTCTCTTCCCGTAGCACGTGGAGGAGGACACCTCTGAGCATGGGTCGATGGCAACATAAGCCGTTTCATCCCTTCCTTCTTTCTTTCACCTCTGTTACTTAGCAAGTAGAAAGAGCTCAGGAGCAAAGCAGTGATGACAGTTGACAATGGCTGAAGGCACCTGTCAGAGAGTGAAAAACTTGTACAGCTTCCCGTGTCTCCATTTCTCAGGAAAGCACTTGCCAGGCTCCCCCTGCGGCATCCGAAGACAACAGAAATGAGTATCTAGTGGCCAGCGGGGAGGGCTCGTGAGGAGAGGAAACGGTTTGACAGTTCTCGACACACGAGGACGATGCGTACCGTCACTGGCCGGCCACCTGCACTGTGTTCCTCCCTTCTACCTTTTTTATCTAATTATCACAAAACATTTACACAAGGATTTCCACGCCACCCCCGGTATAAGAAAATAGTGTCATTTTTCAAAAGCAGTGGAGAAACTGAGTCAGTCGACAAGCGTTCTAAAGCCACAAAGTTTATTTCCAGCAAACGTGAGCGAGCCGTGCTTTACCACGCTTGTCCTGATTTCTCTTTAAGTTCATGAGTGTCTTTGGCACCCAAGAAGGGTGTCCTGTTGGTAGAGAATCTCCATCTCTGGGCATTACCTGTCTAGACTCTAACCCGTGGTTGTTCTAGCTAAAACTCGTACCCAAAAGTTGCAAACTCTTTTCTTAAACAGTGGCTTTGCCGCCAAAAAATACTGTATTAGAGTCCGTGTGAACTTTCAGTGTATGAAGAGTCTATGAATTGCCATAAGGAAGTTTCCTCTCTGTCTTCTAGGTCCTCCTGTGTGTACAGAAAAGGGATGGTTCTGTAGAAAATTATTCTCACCGGTCAACCCATTGGTGTCACTCAGGGATAGCGGCGTGCTGGAATGTCTCTCCTCCTAGGCAGTCGCTGTGGCCAAGAGCTGCCGAGCAGAGTGAGGGCTTCACAGGCGTTCTGGAGAAACAGCCGCCCCTTTCCACTCACCCACCCACCATTGTGGGTTTACTGCACTGTTCTTGGAACTGAAGCTCGTTTGTCTGAAGTCCAGAGCACCAACAGTGAGAAATAATTCATGTTTCGCTGAGAATCGATCCCAACGTCAAGTGTTGGATGGCCAACCAGCAAAGCTGGCCATGTCTCAGAGGGCCCTGGAGAAAGGAAAGGAGGAAAGCCTTGAACCTACCCTTAAGACAAAGTAATATCCGCCCGAAGGAGAACTTTACTCCCATGAGCTGCCAACTTTAACCAGTGGCTTCCTGGAAGATAAGGCCATATCCAGCTCTCTGGGCCTCAGAACGCACTTGTCAGCTCACAGAAGCCTCCTGACCCCTCCCGGGGAGGCAGGGAACCCTGGACGAACTCAGCCCGGTGGAGGGTGTCCTTGAAATCCACGTGGAGCACAGGGCCTTGTTTCTGGGAGGCGGCATGCTGATGGGGAGTGCTTCCTTCCGCTCTGGCTCCCTGAGCAGCCTGGGGAGGGGGGGCGGGGGGAGTGGGAATGAAAACAGCATGACCCAGCCAGTCGGTGGCCTGTTCTGGGACCCTGGCCCGGCAGCCACAGAGCCGACACCGAGTTCAGTCCATGGGAGACGGGCCCCATTGACACATTTGGGATTCCTTGTTGTAGGGGCTGTCCTGGACCCCATAGGATGGTCAGCAGAAACCAGTTACGAGAACCAAATATGTCTGGACATTGCCAGATATCTCCTGGACTCAAAATCTTCCCTGATTGAGGGTCACTGCTACGGGAGCTTCAGAAACAAGGAACAACGGTAACTATGTCTTCTTCCTGGTGTCCCCAAACCTGCTCCCCCTGCCTCCTCTCCACTGCCCATCATCATGTCCGCAGACCCCACCATCATTCTTCACTCTTCCGTCTCGTCCCCTGGCCTCATGTCCACTGCCAAGCCCTGGCCGCTTGGCCCCCCTAAGTCCTCCTTGACCACAGTGCTCTCCATCCTTCTGCCAGCAGCTCGTCTTCTCCTTCCGGCTGCTCTGTTGACCTTCTGCCCTGGTCTTGTCTCCCACATCCTCTTTCCTCGTAACAATGGGGAATTTGCGTCAAATGGGAATCTCGCCCCATTGCTCCTGTGGTTTGCTTCTCAGTGGTTTCCCATCAGCTCGAGTTCAAAGTCACAGTCCCCTGTGAGCCTTGGAGCTCCCCTGTAACCCGCTCTCCATGACATCACCACTTCATTTCCTGGCTTGTTCCCCTTTCCTCCTGGCCCACCGAGATTATCATGTTCTGCACGCGTGCTGCCTAGACTGTAGCCTTCCTGCCTCGGCACACGTTGCTTCCTCCGTCTCAAATGTCTTCCTAACTTCTGCTCCGAGTTCACATCTCCCTGCCGCCTTCTCTGACCTCCCTGCCCTGGCCCAGACACACCTCTATTGTCGCACTTCCCATTCTCAACCACCAGGTGGCAGCGCAGGGCTGTGTTTAAGAGCTCCAACTTGGGAGCCAAGCAGCCTAAACTCAAGAGCCAACTCTGCTGTAAGTTAAAGGACCGTGCGGAGATCACCTAATGCTTCTGTGTGCCTCATTGTCTTTATCTGTAAGACGGAGGGAACACAGAATTTATATCATGGAATCGTTGCCTGGATTCTATGAGCTGATGTAGAGAAAGTGCTCAGAAAATCCCCTGGTAAAGAAAGGCTCAGTAAGAGCTGACTGTTGTCCTGTCAAAATTTTCTGTTGAGGTGCCCCCCTCTCCCGCCACACTGTGCTTAATATTTCATGCTTAAACGTGAAGAGCAGAGAGCCCACTTTGCAGGAGTCTAGTAATGCTCTCCCAGGGGGTTCACAATCTCCAAATATTTGCGAAGTGTCCTGGTCACTTGTAATACACCCCCTTGGAATGTGAATCGCTTGTTCAAACCCTTTGCCTTATTACATTTCCTCCTGAGAAAGGACTTTGGAGAGCTCAGATCTGATCACGCCACTCCCCCGCTTCAAAGTCCTGCCTGGTTCACAGTCGCCCGGAGGATAAAGTCTGGTTCCGCACGGCTCCCAAAAGTCCACGGGGGGGGGTTCAGGATTAACTGCGGGTCGCCTCCACCCCCTGTTGTCATACACCATCGCACGCACTTCCCCGCCCCACACGCCTTCCTCGCACTCATGACTGTTTACAAGGCGGTTTCTGCCTGAACCCACTCATTCTCCACGGAGCTTCTCCCCCTCATTACAACTCCCTTAGTACTCCAGAACTTCCTTTTCTCCGCTTCATTGCAGGTTGTCTGTATTCCTCCCGTAACGACTGTCACAGAGCCTCGTAATTATTGGTATTGGTATCTGACTTTTACGAATGAATTTTCACATAGTACAAGTTCCTTCATTTTCCAATAAAGACAGTTTTTGGTTTGGGGTAAATGCATCTTTTCCAATTTTTATGCCTTTTATTTCTTTTTCTTTTGATGCTACATTGAAAATAGGTAGTGAGAGTAGGCATCCTTCTCTTGTTCCTCATCTTAGAGAAAAAGCTTGAAACTTTTCGCTGTTGAGTATGATGTTAGCTGTGGGATTATCATATATGGCCTTTGTTATGTTTGCTATGCCTACTTTGTTGAAAATTCTTCTCATGAATTGAAGCTAAATTTTGTTAACTGCTTTTCCTGCGTCTGTTGAGATGCTCATATGATTACTCTTCATTTTGTTCATGTGGTCCATCACAGTGACCGACCTCTAGATGCCAAGCCGTTCTTGCATCCCTGAAATAAATACCATTTGAGCATGAGGTAGAATCCATTTTTATAACCCATTTTTTTAAACTGAAGTGTACTTGACAATAAAATATTATATCGGACTTAGGCGTAGTATAATCTTTTTAATGTATTGTTGAATTTGGCTTAATAGTATTTTGTTGAGGACTTTTGCATCTATGTTCTTCAAGGACATTGGCCTATAATTTTCTTATGGCCTCCTTCTCTGGCATTGGTATCAGAACGATGTTAGCCTCATAAAATGAATTTGAATGAGTTCCCTTCCCTTCCATTTCTTGCAAGAGTTTGAGAAGGATTGGCGTCAATTCTTCTTGAAATCTTAGGTAGAATTTGCCAGTGTAGCTCTCTGGTCCTGGACTGGGGTTTGTTGGAAGGTTTTTGATTGCCGATTCAATCTCATTGCTAGTAACCAGTCTGTTCAGATTTCCTTTGCATCATGATTCAGTCTTCTGGTTGTGTGTTTCTAGCAATTCATCCATTGCTTCTAGGTTGTCCAATTTGCTGGCATATAATTGTTCATAGTAGCCTCTTATTATCCTATGTGTTTCTGTGGTATTAGTTGCCATGTCTCTTTCATTTCAAATTTCAGTTGTTATCAACTTAAAATAGACTGTTTTAGATATAAATTACTATATGTAAATCTTGTGGTGACCACAAGACAAAAGTCTATAGTAAATACACAAAAATTAAAGAGAAAGGAATATAAGCATTCCATTAAAAAAAAAAGTATCAAATCACAAAGAAAGAGAGCAAGAAAAGAATAAAGGAATGGAGAATGATAAAAAGAGCCAGAAAACAATTAGCAAAGTGGCAGTAAGTACATAGCTATCAGTAATTACTTTGCATCAATTAAAAGAAATAAAGTAGTTAAATAGATTTAAAAAAAAAAAGATAGCAGTGCCTGGGTGGCTCAATTGTTAAGCATCTGACTTTGGCTCCGGTCATGATCTCCCAGTAGTGAGTTTAAGCCCCACATCAGGCTCTGTACTGATCACTCAGAGCCTGAAGCCTGCTTCAGATTCTGTGTCTCCCTGTCTCTCTCAGCCCCTTCCTTGCTCGCTCTCTCGCTCTCTCTCTCTCAAACATAAGTAAACATTAAATACTTTTAAAAAGATGGTTTATGGTAGACTCTGTATGTCATATGTTCAAAGATGTTCATTGCAGCGTTGTTTACAATATCAAAAAATTTGACATGACCTAAATGCCCATTAACGGTGACAAAGTTTTAAAACCAATTATAGTAAACCAGAAGATGGAAAACTTCGCGAGAACTTCTAAAAGATATGCATGGGCCAGAGAGATGGCATGCAGCACTAAAAAGTGAAAGCTGCACAAAAGTAGCTAGAACTTCGTCTCGTTTCGCAAATATTAACTATCTGTTAGTCTGTGGCATAGAAAAAAAGAACCTGGCCACCAAATGTAAATGCGATTCTATTTAAGTGATGCACTTCGCCGTGGACTTCTGCTTTTTACTTCGTCCAATGGTGGACCGTTTAAATTTCTCCATTACCATGATTTGCTTTTGCAATATAAAATCAAGGTAGGCTTACAGCGGTAGACGGATAGATGTCTACGTGCTTTGTAAAGCTGCATCGCCTTACGGTCTATCAAAGCACAGTCATATTACCCAGGAAAAACTAAAATCCGAACGTTCACTGCAATCTCTTAGCAAAGTTCAAATTGGAAGCAAATTACAGAAGCCGGGGGAAAACATCCTAAACATTTGCATCCTCCAGTCTCTCTCCAGCCTCGCCGTGACAGCGTGGCCAACCTCTTCATCTCCTCACCTTCTGAAAATGACCAGCCAATTCCCAAAGAACTCAGCCTTGGCTTTCTTCTTTTAGGATCCTACCTGTTTTCTTTCCTCATCTAATCCTCTGTCCTCCGAACATAAATAGATTTTTGTCTTTCTGGACTTCTTTGGGTTTTCCGCTCTCGGAACTGGCAGACAAACTCGAAAACAGTGCGCTGGAGGGGAGGGCAGGCGGGCAGGTTAATTCATGACGAGCATGTATCTGTGCAACGCATGCTGTCTCTTTTATAACGTGTTATGCACACATACACACCGTGCGGATTCCACTTCAGTAATTTTCCCTATAAATAAGTGAGATGCAAGAGGCTGAAAGCAAAACAAAGAAAACGAGGGATCTTCTATGGTAGTTTTTACTGTTGGATTTAGAGGGCACATACATATTTAACAAAATACTTCAAGCTCTTTTGAAGACGAAGAACAGCAGCTATCCAACAGCGTTAATCATTTAAGACACTATTTTATGCGCTAGAAAAATAGAGTCTAGAGAAATGGTGCATTACAGCCAATGATTAAACTTTGCCCTTTTCTAAATCTGGCGCACTCTACTCTCTTGTGCTATGTGCCAAAAGGTCAGGGTAGAAATGCTGGAGGATTACCTCGTGTCTCATTAACTCTTATTTTGCATAACTGTTATTTAAACGGATTAACATTCTTTGTGGTATCTTTGCAGGCAGCTCGCCTCTCTGGACCAGAACTTGTGGAGAACATCACAAAAGTGCTTCAGCCCCAGCTCGTCGTCTCAGTGGACAATTCCTTCAAAGGCAAACCATTCCCAGTTAAAACAGTAGATGAAACTTCGTGTGGGACTAGACACCTTCAACTTTGAATAAGTGCCCTCTGTTATCAAGTATTTCCTGGGCAGAGGTTTTGAAAAAGAAAGGGGACGCATGAGACACTGACACACAGGTGAGAATATGAGCCCTCCCCAGCATTGCCGCCAAACTAAGGCACAGAATATGAACAGGAGGAGAAGAACAACCCCAGCTTTGATACCCCTCACTAATTGCTTCAGACTAACCTTTCAATGCCCTCTCCTGGACTCCAGCCAACTGCCCTTCATAAACTAGCAGCGTCAGGCCCCTCAGCATCCCTGCTCACACCTGTGAAAATGGAGGTACCTGTATTTGACACTGGAGAAAGCTGACTAGCTACAGGATTGACTAAGTGTCCTCCTTCATAAGGTTTAGACTCTGCAGAATGGAATTGGTGTTCAATGAATCCCAAACTCATCAAGGACTGTTGTTGTGATTACAGTCTTGACCAAAACACATCCAACAGAAAAGAAAGTTGTCCTTGAATACAGAATATGCGTTGACAATGTCATTGTGAAGATATACATGTAATAAGCTATTTTTTAAAATGAATAAAGTTTGGGGCGCCTGGGTGGCTCAGTTGGTTAAGCGGCCGACTTCGGCTCAGGTCATGATCTCACGGTCTGTGAGTTCGAGCCCTGTATCGGGCTCTGCACTGACGGCTCAGAGCCTGGAGCCTGCTTCAGATTCTGCATCCCCCTCTCTCTGCCCTTCCCCTGCTCATACTCTGTCTCTACGTCTCTCAAAAATAAATACACGTTAAAAATTTTTTTAAATGAATAAAGTTTTATTTTTCATTATCAAAAAAAAAAAAAAAAAAAGGCCGCCAGAAAAGTTATTTCTGTCTGGGATGAAATGAAAGAAGAAAAAGTCTTTTTCTAACACTGTGCTCTTAATTAGTTCTGTCCCACTTTATTCCACATACATATATACATGAAACTTTTTTTCAAGTGCAGAAATAAGAATGAAAGAATAGCAAGGAAAGAAAAGACGGAGTGAAGTCAAGAGCGAGTCTTATTCAGGAAAAGGACATTGTGAGGTCTTGAGAAATCTCAAATCTGGGTTTGATATCTCCAAAAACAGTCTTTGCAAAACAAGGATGATAAAGACGGTATGGAGTTGTCATTTGGGTTTTTGAAACGGGTCATAGCATGGGAACACAAAGAGGTAGATGGTTAAAGCTCCAATCTGATCTCAGAACAACAGGTTGTGAGTGTGTCTCAGGGGCGTTTGGTCAAACCCTTCATTTCCTTTATTTGCATGGACCAGACCAAAAGACATGAACAGACACTTTTCCAAAGAAGACATCCAGATGGCTGACAGACACATGAAAAGATGCTCCACGTCGCTCATCATCAGGGAAAAACAAATCAAAACCACAAGGAGACACCACCTCACGCCTGTAAGGATAGCTAAAATTAACAACTCAGGAAACAACAGATGTTGGAGAGGATGTGGAGAAAGGGGAACCCTTTTGCATGGTTGGTGGGAATGCAAACTGGGGCAGCCACTCTGGAAAACAGTATGGAAGCTCCTCAAAAAATTAGAAATAGAACTACCCTACAACCCAGCAATTACACTACGAGGTATGTATCCAAAGGATACAAAAATGCTGATTCGAAGGGGCACATGCACCCCAATGTTTATAGCAGCGCTATCAACAATAACCAGATTATGGAAAGAACCCAAATTTCCATTGACTTCTGATGGATAAAGAAGATGTGGTATGTGTGTACATATAAAACCTTGTCATTTGCAGCAATGTGGATTGAAGTAGAGTATATTTTATGCTAAATGAAAAAAAGTCAGTCAGAGAAAGACAAATATCAGATGATTTCACTCATGTGTGGAATTTAAGAAACGAAACAGATGAACATAGGAGAAGGGAAGGCAGACTATAAGAGACTCTCAAATGCAGAGAACAAACTGAGGGTTGCTGAGGAGTGTTGGGTGGGGGGATGGGCTAAATGGGTGAGGGGTATTAAGGAGACACTTGTTGGGATGAGCACTGGGTGTTATATGTAAGTGATGACTCACTAAATTCTACTCCTAAAATCATTATTCTACTATCTGTTAACTAACTTGGATTTAAATAAAGAAAAAAAAAACGGACAATACTCAAAAGTCATTGTTAGTAAATATGGCCTTGAGAGATGGCAAATGGGACGAGAGAACGATTCTAAAATATATGAAAAAGACGTGTTCATTGAAGAAGAATAACTTACATAGCTCCTCAAAACATAACAATTGACTCTCCACAAGCAAGATGGGGCTGTGAAAATCTACCTCTGCGGATGAGAGGAATGATCGTTTATCATTAAGGTGAAGTGCTTCTCTCCCAGTGTACCTGGCTCCTTTTGGCAGTATGCACGACTCTGTGTTTGGAGGAATTATTGGGTCCATTTTTCACTACGCATCAAGATAAGGTAGATAGAAGATGCAGAGAAATGCACATAAAGCAATGTTTTTCAGGGTCGCCCGGTGGCTCAATTGGTTAAGAGTCTGACTTCAGCTCAGGTCATGATCTTGTGGTCTGTGAGTTCAAGCCCCGCATCAGGCTCTGAGCTGACGGCCCAGAGCCTGGAGTCTACCTCAGATTCTGTGCCTCCCTCTCTTTCTGTCCCTCCCCCACTCACACTCTGTCTCTCTCTCCCTCTCTGAAAAATGAATAAATGTTTTAAAAAGGTTTTTTAAGTAGAAATAAAGGTTTTTCATAAAGTATGCTTTTCTCCTGCAGGAGGAGGACTGCTCAGGATGAGTCCGTAGCAACCAATCGGAGAAGCTAATGTCTGGGAAGCTCCAGCAAGGGAAAGTAACTTTTTCTCTTGGCTCAAGAGCCAATGGCTTTGGTTTGATTATTTTCTCGCTGGCTTATTTATACTCCACTTCATTTCACAAAGGACTTAAGGTGGTTTACAAAAAGCACACAGAAAGACAAAGAGTTGAAAATGTGTTGGCAAGAGAACCCTAGAGCCATGTGAGTTACCCAAAGAGGAAAGATCGATATAGAAAACCAGACATGACACAGTCCTGCTCACCACTGGAGTGGACAGAAAACTTGACTCGAAGCTTCTTCCCCACAAAGTCAGGCCAAGAAAGCTATAGCATTCATTCAATGCTTTACCCATAGTGTGCTAAGTGCACACACAAGGTACAATACATATTCTATTTCCAGAGGTAATTAAGGATACATAAAGTCATAAGGGTGGAGGTCTAATCCAACAGGACTGGTGTCCCCCTTATAAGAAGAGAAAGAGACGCCAGGGATGCCTGCACTCAGAGAAAAGACGATGTGAGGACGCAGATAACCATCCTTGAGCCGAGAAGAAAGGCCTTGGGGGGAACCAAACCTCCCCAAACTCCGATCTTGGGATCTTGGACATCCAGCCTTTAGAACTGTGAGAAAGTAATTTGCAGTTATTTAAGCCATCCACCCTGTGGTCGCTCACTATGGCGGCCTTAGGAAACTAATACAGTCTGCCCCTCCTAGCAGATGGTGTCCTTACGAGAAATAAGTTAAAATGTGGTTGAGTATGTCATACAACATTTCTTAGTAATTGACCCTTGAAATGTGTCTAATATAAAAACTAAAACTCATAGTACTATTTTTCTTTATCACAGGAGGTTCAGTTCAGGATCGTCTGACTTGAGTTGAATTAGTCTAACAAATGTAAAAGAGAAATCACCGCTTGAATCAACTGAAAATATAAGAGAGATTTAGGCACGCTGCTGTTACTTCAGGGTCTTGCCAAGGTGTAAAGACACTCGTGTTGAGAGAAACTGAATCACAGAGTAAAACAAAAAGTCAGTAAGGCTGTGTTTTAACTTCAGGCATCTTGATCAGACAGTAGAACCAGAAGTAGGTCCAAAGAAAAAATTAAGGTAGACCAAACCTTACCATGGAAAGGCAAGCCAACCATCACTGTCCACCTGTTCGTCCTTCCCAGCACCCTCCTATCCTTCTCACTGATGCTTGCCTTCTTCCTCCCCAGGCAGCCAACGCACAATTCCAGGACATTCCACACTCAAGATCCTTATGTCTTTGCTTCAGCTGTTTTGAAGTGACCAAAGGTCCTTCGGATGGTAACACTCTAACCTGTGATAACCTGAATCATGGAAGCCAGAGTGGGAAAGTAAACACAAGACCAAAGTCCAAGGGGTCATGGTTGACCCGAAGATCAGGAAGGAACAGACGGAAGAAGATGGAGGCAAGCCTTCACAGAAACAACTATAGTTCAGAGCAGATCTTCACAAATCACTAGGTTTTATGAATGAATGAAGAAACAATCATGTGGTAAGTCATAAAATCCGGAATCTGAGTGCATATGTGTGTGTATGTGTGTATATACAGGTATGTAAATATTGTGTATAACATATATATATAACCGGATGTGTATATATAAAAACATAGGTATAACCCCTGCAAATAACATATGTAACAAAAATAAACAATGATAAATATAAATAACATGTAAACGTATAAAACATATTGGTTACACACGTATATTATAATTAGTGTCTACTAATTATAATAATATTCTGAGCAAACTGTGTGCCAAACTTTGTGATCCATACAAAGCATATTTTCAGTTGGTGATCTGAATCCAAATATTCCTCCTAGAAATGAATGCAAAAGATCAAGATTAGATAAGTTTTTTTTCTAAAGAAAAAGAAAATTTTTTCAGGTCTCAATCTTTTTAGGTCAGCAAATCAAGCAGACTTGCTACTTCTCAAAATACCTATCCCCAGGGAGTAGAATAAACATACTGTGAGGAGGATCAGGGTGATTTATGAGAGAATTTATTGTGGAATTTATTGGACGGCTTTTTTACGCCGTTATCAATTCCCTTTAACTCCACACTTCACAGAGTGAGACAAACGACCTTAAAGGAAATGGTCGGTTCCTCGCCTACTTGTTGGCCATATTTAATATGAATTTAAAAACAGGCTGTCTTGTACAGTATCCTAAATCTCTCAGAAAAGAAGAATAGAAGTCACTATGTGTTACTGCTACATCACGGTATTTTCCCAGGCTGCCATAGCAAAAGAACATAGACTCACTTAAACAACAAAGATTTGTTTTCCCACAGTTCTGGAGGCTACCAAGTCTGAGAGCAGGGTGTGTGGTTGGGTTCTGGTGAGAGCTCTATTTCGGACTGCAAATGGCTACCTTCTTGCTGGGCCCTCATGTGGCAGAGAGAAAGAGAGAAACCTGGTGTCTCTTCCTCTTCTTATAAGGGGACTAATCCCATCATGCGGTCACACCCTCGGGACTTTATCTAACCCTAATTACCTCCCAAAGATGCCATCTCCAAGTACTATCACATTAGGAGTCAGGCTTCAACACATGAAGGGGAGGGGGGGGCGCTGTATCATTCAGTCCATAGCTATCACCACTGGTGTCTTGCCTATTTTGGGATTGCAGACACAGTCCTCACTTGTCGGGTTTTGTATCATGCTTTTATCACCTACAAATACGCTTGCGGTTCCCATTCTGCCGTTGTATTAGGTCCTCGCTGTTTTCCCCAATATTGCTGAAGTAGCTTCAGTTCTGTCCACGAACCAGTTAACTCTCTATGTTGTAGTTAAACATCCCCTCCCCAAAACCACCAGCGTGTAGGATTGTGGCACTTCCGAGCTCCACCAGCAAGATCTGTGTGCTTTGAGCTAGTTACTTAACCTCTCCTTGCTGTTCCCTTCTGTGCAATGGGCATAATGATAGGGCTTCCATCAAAACGTGCAAGTTCTTAGAAGAATGCCTGGCTCTCAAAGGCAACGTGAATACTAGTCTTGAAGTTGGTTATTTCCAGCTACACTCATATACTCTAAACTTAGGACACACTCGACAGCTTGCGAGCCCATGTATGTCTTGAACTTCCCCATCCTTCATTTCTTTTGCCCTTCGGCTTGAATATCTGTCCCCAATCGCCTCCCCCTGTCAAAACCTCACTAACTCTTTAAAGCATGCCCCCAAATGGCATCCCTTTCTTGAGCTTTTCCAGTTTTCACACTCATTCCCCATCCAGCCATGTGGACTCTCTCCTGTCACAACACACCACCTCATGGCCTTTTGACTTGTTTGTCATGCCGCCTTGTGTCGGTGGTTATTGGCGCGTGACTAGACCGTCATCACGGAAGGCCGTAATTATCTGCGTGCCCTCGACGGCCCCAGCCCACGGAGGAACATAATCAACACTAGCTCAACGAAAATCACCCCAAGGATAAAACAAGATAAAACAGTAACAACTGGTCAGAGTTTGTTTTTGCACTTTATTAAGTGATTTTTAGGCGAACATCTATGGCCACAGAAAGGACACAACATTTATAGTAAATACCAAAAGCCTTAAAGTCTAGATAGGAAAATAATGCAAAGAAGAAAACAGAGTAGGAGTCATGGACTGCCGAACTCAGTCCTCAAGGCGTTCCCTATTTTTTTTCTTGGATGAGAGTGTAGAAAATGTCCACGGGACTCTTTTTTTAAGTTTATTTCTTATTTATTCTGAGAGAGAGAGAGTGAGTGAGAGAAAGCGTGAGTGGGGGAGGAGCAGAGAGAGAGAGAGAGAGAGAGAGAGAGAGAGAGAGAAGCCCAAGCAAACTCTGCGCAGACAGTGCAGAGCCCACATGCCGGGCTGGAACTCACAAACCGTGAGATCATGACCTGAGCTGAAGCCAGACTTAATGGACTGAGCCACCCAGGTGCCCCTCCACGTGGCTATTTTTAAAATGGCAAAAGTTACCTCAAGGCGGAGCGTGAGAACCGATGGGGAAAGTACCAGAAGGTCCAGGACACAGGGAGACAGCGGGAGCAGACAGGTGGGATGGAGGGAAGCCTTAGCCCTGGGGGCAGGCAGACGCCCCTCTCCCCCCAAGCACCTGAACACACCGCCGCCACCTAGCAGCAGCACTGCTTCTTGCAGCAGCACTTCTGCTGACAACAGCACTTCTGCTGGCAGCAGCCCTTCCCGCAGCCGCACGAGCCGCCGCCGCACCCGCCGCACGAGCCGCAGCCGCAGGACCGGCGGCAGCAGCACACCACGGGGGTGCTGCAGCAGCCGCCGCAGCAGCCGCAGCAGCAGGGGCAGCAGGCGGAGCAGCAGCCCACCCGGTAGCACCTGCAGGTGGTGCAGCTGCCGCAGCCACCGCCGCAGCCGCCGCCGCAGCCGCCGCAGCCACCGCCGCAGCCTCCGCCGCAGCCACCGCCGCAGCCTCCGCCGCAGCCACCACCGCAGCCACCACAACTTCCGCAGCCACAGCACCCCATGGTGTCAGTAGAGAGGACTCAGGAGAGTGAGGAGGGAGACTCAGGAGGTGAGGGAGGTCCGATGCCGCCTTCTGCAGGGGGAGGGGTTTATATACCAACTCCTCCCCCACCCCCGTTAATTTTTAGCCCAGTGTCCGTGGAAGGCTGTCACGAGATCTTTTATTTACTTCCTTCTTGAGTTCCCTTGCCGCATAACACTGCTATTTTTAGCACAGCAGCCTCCGTAGTAAACTTGGAGTTTTCGGTTATGAATGAAATAGTTGCGTGTTGCACCCTGAGTCCAGAACTGGAAAACCGAAGCCCACAGTGGAGGAAACGAGTAGTTCCAGGGCCCTGACCCCGACGCCTGTATGTCAGACAGGAGCCATCAGAGAGCTTTCACGAGGCCCCCTGCACACAGCAGGGCTTCTCCGGGTTGCTGAGCCCCCAAAAATGGAGCGTGGGAACAGTCCTGAGGGCCTCCTGGTGGAGGAGAAGCAGATCATGGGAGGGCATTTTAAGTCTTCCTTCTCTGGCTTTCAAAAGGGAAGCTAATGAAACTTGTAAATCCAGGGACACCAGCATTCTGCGGGAAGTGCAGGCCTGACAAAGCCAAAGCCAAAGCCGAAGCCGAAGCCAAAGCCAGCGTGTCTGATCCAGGAGCCGCAGCATAAGCCCCAAGACAGACCGTGGAACGGTGTCCTCCTCAGTGCCTGGTGTGGAGTGGCTGGAGTTCAAGCCAGAACTTGAGCAGGCCTCAGTTCTCAAGTCAGCCTGGCGGGAACACGCCTCTCTGGGTGACCGATCACCCCCGCAGGCTCTCTGCGCCCAGGGAGTGAGCCGGACAGAGACCAATCCTTTCAAATCCACATTCCCAGGGCGCCGTTGGTCTGAAACAGGGGACTGAACACAGGTCCTCCCCAGGAGAGCCCCTAAAGAGAAAGCCAGCTACCAGATGAAACCTTTCTTATTTTTGTTTTCTCATTTTTTTATTTGTTTTATTTATTTTTGAGAAAGAGAGAAAGAGAGCAGGGGAGGAAGGGGGGGAGGGGGGAGACAGAGGATCTGAAGCAGGCTCTGTGCTGACAGCAGAGAACCCATATGGCTTTATTTATTTTTTGAGAGAGAGAGAGAACACGGGAGGAGCAGAGAAAGAGAAAGAGAGAGAGCAGGGGAGGAGCAGAGAGAGGAGAAGGATCTGAAGGGGGTTCTGTGCTGACAACAGAGAGCCCTAGGCTGGGCTCGAACTCACAAACCATGAGGTCATGACCTGAGCAGAGGTCCACGCTTAACCGTGGGAGCCACCCAGCCACCCTTGTTTTGTCAATTACTTTACAGACAAAACAGCAGCAGAAACTACTCTTGACAGATGACTTAAGAGTGGGCTGTGCACAATTCTATCTTTAGCATCTGACATTACACACTTTTAAAAAAATGTTTGAGTGAGCAAGCAATTCTTGTAAACAAAACTAAACGAAAAAAAAAAAAACAAATCTCGGAGTTGGGAAAGGCATGTCCGAGTTGTAAAGTGAGATAGAACGCATTTAGGGACGCCTACTGTTTCTCCTTTCAATCTGGGTTTCACTTATTCTTTCAAAAGTTTTTTTTTTTTTCAACATGAATCCCCGTAGAGAGGAAAACAATCTTTTTTAACCCACATAACCAAGAAGTATATACAGAAACACAGGACTTTTACTTAGCTCTGGACTCAGACTCCCATGTGTTTTAAAAAAATATTGTTCTTAAATATTTCAGGCATTTATTTACCCCAGCAGCTATCTAGTAAATAGGATGGACCAGGCACTAGAGTAGGCCCTGGGGCAATATATATATATATATTTATGTATATATATATTTACATATATATATATTCACATTCTCAAGGGTGCACACCTCTTACAAGTGTGTTCTAATCCAAATATAGGTTTCAGAGACAAGTAAAAGTTAAAATTAGCAAGGTCAACTGGCCAAGACTCCAATAAGAAAGGGTGTGAGAGGCCTCGTGAGGTCTTTACAAGGAAGAGGGGTAAACAGCAAGGCAGGGGCTCAGCCCCTGGGGATGGTATATAAGCCCTCCCCCCGCAGAAGGCGGCATCAGACCTCCCTCACCTCCTGAGTCTCCCTCCTCACTCTCCTGAGTCCTCTCTGCTGACACCATGGGGTGCTGTGGCTGCGGAAGTTGTGGTGGCTGCGGTGGCGGCTGCGGTGGTGGCTGCGGTGGCTGCGGTGGCGGCTGCGGTGGTGGCTGCGGCGGCGGCTGCGGTGGCGGCTGCGGCGGCGGCTGCGGTGGCAGCTGCACCACCTGCAGGTGCTACCGGGTGAGCTGCTGCCCCTGCTGCCGCGGCTGCTGCGGCTGCTGCTGCACCGTCCCCGTGGTGTGCTGCTGCCGCCGCTCCTGCGGCTGCGGCTCGTGCGGCGGCGGCTCGTGCGGCGGCGGCTCGTGCGGCTGCGGCTCGTGCGGCGGCGGGAAGGGCTGCTGCCAGCAGAAGTGCTGTTGTCAGCAGAAGTGCTGCTGCCAGAAGCAGTGCTGCTGCTAGGCGAGTGGGTGGTGGGCGGGTGCTTGCAGGGTGGGGGGCGTCTGCCTGCCCCCAGGGCTAAGGCTTCCCTCCATCCCCTCTGTCTGCTCCCGCTGTCACCTTGTCACCTGAACTTCCTGGGAATTTTCTCTTCGGTTAAGTATCTCATAGGCTGAAGTGTCAACGATTCCCCAGTCTTCGAGAGCAAAAGCGAGAACCTCTCCTGCAAGGACGTCCGGCGGGGAAGGATGGAGAGCGTCTGGATTACTCATCTGTATGGCTCCGGGGCTGTCACATTTGGCAGATGCTGGCAGTTTGGCTGACCCCGGGGGTGGGGTGGGGGTTGGGGGGGGCCGGCCTGGCCCGGCGCCCAGGCTGTAGTTGCGGGTGGCAGACTCCCTCCACCCGGCCCTGCCTGCTGCTTCCCGGCTACTCGCCCTGCTGCGTGAGATGGATCCCTTTGGGCTGTGTGTTGCTTCTGTGTCTTCTCCTTTTGCTTCGTGCAGCTCAAGACTTCACCCCGCAGAAGTGTCTAAACCCAAAGGAATAATTAATCTAAAAGATGAGAGCCCCTTCCAGCGCCGGAAGAGCAGCCTGCAGCCACCTTGAGCGCAGGCCACGAAGACCCTTTTGTTCTGTGTCCATTGCCGTGGCCGTCAGTGTGCGCCTTTCTCGTCTCTAAGTCCGGTGGAGTCCGGATTTCTCGGTTGCGGCTTTGTATTTCTGCTTCTCACGCGGCAACCCTCTAAATGTCTAATAAACGATACTAGGTCGTCCTTAAAATATTGACTCACAAAAGCTTATTTGGTGGGTACCTCTCCGGGAGGACGAGCGGGCCGTGCTGAGCAGGCAGGGAAGAGCCCTCCATCCTGCATCCTGTTGCCTGCATTGGTCGTCGACACCGATTACATCTATAATGGAAGGCCTCCATTAATCAACACTAGGCTTTTCAATATTTTATCTGTTTCAAATCTATATTGTAACTTGAAATAAATTCCTGTTTTTCAAGTAGGTCTTAAGTAAACTGACCATAATAGCTACCGACCCACACGCACAGCGTGATAAAATCTACCTTGGGCATTAGAATTTCTGTCATCGCCATCCACGCGTATTCTTTCCAAGATAAAATAATTTCACGAAAATACAGATGTCATGTAGGATTTGAATTTGATTTGGGAATGGCATCTTTTTGACAGGTGGATTTCTTCGGTTGAATTAAAAATCCTAGTTCAGTTACAAAAGATTCATTCCCTTCGCCAAGGCTAGGTCTGCCTACAACCTCAATATTCTCTTGCAGGAGAACATAATGCCGCTCCTCAATTTAGAACTTTATTGACACATTAAATATACACAAATCAGCTCTTTGAGCTGTGCAGCATTGAAGGAAATACTGCCATCCCATTTGCAGAAAGGATTTTCCGTAGAGGGTATCACACACACCACCACCACCACCACCACCACCACCACCGGTTTGCATTAAACAAGCATGGATACGGAGAACGAGGGAGTTCGTCCTGCAAAAGTCTCGAACAGCCTTTGCCCAGTCCCCACTAGCTGTTTTTGAAATGAATAGCAGCCTGTTGGCATGAGCATGGAAAGATTGTCCCTTTTCTACAGCCTTGGTGAGACATCTAAATGGCTCTATTTCTCAGGGCAGCAAGCTCACCATCTGCACTTTTTTTTTTTTAAGTGCATGCCTTTCAACTCAGAAATTTCACATCTTGGGCCAAGACACGTTCCTGGTAAGTCTATTCATTGCAGCATAAAGACTAGGAAAAAAAACTATACATCTGCTATTGAGGTCACATTAAATGTTGTATCTATACATCAGAATATTGCAGAGCTGTCAAAACAAGAGTGAGATCCAAAAAGTAAAAATAAATACAGAAAAAGGGGCGCGGGGGGGGCTCAGTCAGTTAAGCGTCTGACTCTTGATTTCGGCTCAGGTCACGATCTCGTGGTTCATGAGATCGAGCCCCGCATTGGGCTCTGTGCTGACAGCATGGAGCCTGCTTAGGAGTCTCTCCCCCTCTCCTTGCCTCTCCCCCATTCACTCATTCTCCCTCCCTCTCTGTCTCTCAAAAATATTTGTTTTTAATTTAAAAAAGAGTGAGATCCCTGTGAACTTCGATGATTTAAGAGCTCAACGAGATCATTTGTGTAAGTAGAAACTTACCCAAAAAATCATAATAGGCAGTCGGGGGAAAGGCGCCGTCAGCAGGTGTGCATGAGCACGGTGCCCATGGGGGTACAAAAGGGTTTAGGAAGAAAGACTTAACCGATGGAAATCCCACAGGCTTTTAGATGGCGAAGGCACCACCAAGCCCTGTAGTGTTCCTGTGATGTCACCTCCGAGAAGCGCCAAAGCCCTGGGGAGCTTTCATAACCAGGGAAACAGTGCTCTGAATTCTTCCTCTTCTGCGGACGCACTGTGTCTCTCCAATTACACACGGCAGCTCTGGGCCTGAGGCTGAGGGTGTCCAGGCAAAATGGCAGCCATGACTGTGACCATGGCTGCCTTCATTGCTGTGTAAGGTGCAAGTGTCTGACTTCCAATAAGCCAAAATGTTCAGTATCTCGAGTTTGGGCTGAGAGTAAAGCAATTTGGGAAAAAATCGTGGAATTCCTTATGGTCAAGTTAGGTCAATCTATAGGTTTCATTAAGTAATGCACCCTAAGCTTGTCTCAAATTCCTGTAGGTCCTTCTGAAAGATCGTCTTTAGTCAGGGAATTAGACCTACACTGTCTCTCAGATTTCTAAGGAAACACACCCAAATGAGAGGAACTTGTCCCCAAACACATTCACAACAGAGGTGAGGCTCGTCCTACTCTTCCTTGGTTAAGAGCACTTTGACAAATTTGTGAGGAAGTGCCACATAGAGACATGGACTGCTGCCCTAACTGATGAGTCCACCTGCTGTGACTTCAGATCATGGACACTGACACGAAACTTTCGGAGAGAAAAAGGAAGAAAATAGACCGGGAATTCTCCCCTCTTTTAAAAAGAGTTTTTATGAATTTAAATAATGAAAATTCATTATAAACAATTTCAAAACACAGAAAATGATAAGGGTGAAAGTTAACATTGCTTATAATAACCACTTTTGCCAATTTATTGTATTTCTTTCCATTGTTTTCCTATTCTTTTTTCCCAATATTTTTATTTCGGAGAATTGCAAACCTATAGGAAATTGTGAAAATATTGTGAGAAGATCCTATGTATCACTTGCTGAAGTTCACCCATTGTCAACATTTTGCCAGTTTTAGTTTTAGCTCTCCCTCTCATTTGAGAGTAACTTGTAAATATGAAACTTCACCCTTAAAAATGTTAGCATGTGTTTCCCAAAGGGAAAATATCCCCGTTGGGAACAACGCAATTTTCACACTTAAGAAACTTAATAGTGATATATGCTACTGTGCAATATACAGTTTTCAATTTCTCAATCCCAAGAAAGCTTTGTAATTTATATTGACTTTATTTTTTAATGAGTTTATTTTTTATTTTTTTGAGAGAGTGAGATCATGAGCCAGTGAGGGGCAGAGGCAGAGGGACAGAATCTTAGCAGGCTTCAAGCCCAGCATGGAGCCTGACTTGTGACTCAATCTCATGACGGTGAGGTCATGACCTGACCCTAAATCAAGAGTTGGATACTCAACCAACTGAACTACGTAGGCACGCCTATAGATTTTTCAACCTGGATTCAATCAAAGGTATATCTTCCGTAATTTAAGTTGGACTCCAACATTTTATTTTTCTCCCAGCCAGTCGTTTTTGCAAAGTCACCTTTAAAATGAATTTGCATGTTTGTTCCCTTGTGGTCGAATTCAAGTTAAGCATATTTGCAGGAGTGCTACACAGGTGATTTTTTTTTCCCCTCAGAACATGGCATTGAGAAGTATGTAAGCTCGATTTACCCCTCACAGGTGACGTGATCAGCTAATTAATGTGATGTCCGCCTGGCTTTGTCCATTGTTAACCTTCTCTTTCCTTTATAATAACCATGGTGCTATTTTCTGTGTATCTATATGACAAAATGAATATTATTACAAATATATAGGCTTTATTCTGATTTCAAATGTAACATTTAATTATATATAATTATCCTTATATTAAATATTTGCTGGGCACCTGGATAGCATTTAAAACATTTAAATGTCTGCCAAATATTCAAAATAAAGTCTCAATTTTTTTTAAGCCAGGGAAACTACATATGCTCATGTGACAAACAAAATATAAATATCTTGATATGTAAAGGGTTCTTACAAACCCATAAGGAAAAAAATGTACAAAGACCAATCAGTATTTAGAAAAAAAAAAACATAGGGGCACCTGGGTGGCTCAGTCTGTTGAGTGTCCGATTTCAGCCCAGGTCATGATCTGGTGGTTTGTTGAGTTCAAGCCTGTCAGCCTGTTAGCGCAGAGCCCGCTTCAGACCCTCTGTCTCCCTCTCTCTGCCCCTCCCCTACTTGTCCTTTCCCCCAAATAATAAAATATTAAAACAAATAAATAAAAATTAAAAAAAAAACATCAGTCAAGTCTCCTTGAAAAATGGGTGTTTTCTGGTTTGGGTCATAAAATGGACAAGATAAGCCCCAAGTATCTTGTCACTTTAGAAAACAGGAGGCCTAATGGGGTCGTATTGAGAAGACAATCTGAGCATCAGAAATAACAATAACTGCAATGTACAGAGACACATTAAAGATTTTTAAATACGCGAGTTCGTAATAATACCAAAAAGAAATAAAAAATAAACCTCATTAGTCATCATTGGAAGATGCCGGAAAATTAACATATTATTTCGAAACTCATTTTTACAAATGGTGGGAGGGAGAGTCAGGCCCTTGTCCTGCCTTTTCAAAATAAAATATACCTCAGAGCAACCAGAGAGTAGAGAAGAGGACATTCCTCTCTGCAGACGGAGTCCAGGTAACGAAGAGGAAGGAAAATGCAGCCCTAATGAATTCATGGGTGTAGGTAGTGACTAATCATGGATCCCAATGTCACACAGTGAGACGAATAGAATCAGGTGCCTCTTGATGGGGCAATTCAACACCACCTATGAAGCAGGCTTGTCTAAAACTAGACACTGAATCGTGGCAGGTGGATCTGATTACTGGAAATCCAGGGTGTTACATGATTCCATGGAGGTGCAATCTTTCAACTCCAAAACTCAGTCGCCCAAAACTAATGCTACACTGAAGACAAATGGCAAGAAGGTAGACAGGGCAGCGAGGGGAACTGCAGGTTAGAATAGACTGTATAGGGGCGCCTGGGTGGCTCAGTTGGTTAAGCATCGAACTTTAGCTCCGGTCATGATCTCAAGGTTCGTGAGTTTGAGCCCTACGTTGGGCTCTGTGTTGACAGCTTGGAGGCTGGAGCCTGCTTCTGATGCTGTCTCCCTCTCTCTCTGTCCCTCCCCTGCTTCTCTCCCCCCTCTCAAAAATAAACATTACAACCAATTAAAAAAAAAAAAAGAATAGACCATACGGGCCCTTCAATCAGTTGCAGGGATACATGAGCCTTATTAGAACCCTAACTAGCTAATTTTTTTAAAAAATAAGATATGTGTGAAAATTTGAGCATGACTACTTACTAGGAGAAACGAATTAAAAATTATTGTTAATTGTTAGGCATGACAATGGTATTGCAGTTATACTTTTAATTCTTATAAATTGGCTTCAAAATAATTGGCTATGAAGTAATTGTTGAAGCTGGATACATGGGAGTTCATTATATATATTTTTATATATAATATAATAGATATTTTTTTCTTACAATGAACTTCACTAATGATCAAGAAAAACAGTTATTTTTCTCATCTGTTACATTAACAAAATATTGTTTTAATCTTGTCTTGTGTTGGTTGCAAAGTATAAGAAAAGCATCATACACAGTGGATGGGAATAACTGATGAACATTTTATAGAGAGAAATTTTGTAAATTATCAGCAAAAAGTGGATAATATTTGAACCAGTAATTCCACCTTTAAGAAGTTGCTCCAAGGAAATATCAGAAGGGAGAAAGGATGCAATGCGTGGCTAACATTTAGTAAGCTCTTATTTTGTGCCAGGTGCTGATTCATTTAATCCGTAGAATAACCACTTTGGTTAGGGTATTATTATTATGATTATGATGATGTTCATTTTAGAAATAAGGAGACCAGAAAGGTGAATCACTGTAGAGCTAGTAACTAGAAAGGGGATTTGAACCTGAGATTTGAACCAATGCCTGGGTGGGTTATGTTGAACATTCCTTACAGCATCGTTTATAATAGCAAAATATTAGAAACCATCTACAAGTTGAAAACCAGACTTTTGATCTTCCTACCAGTAACCCACTCCCTCCCCAAAATGCTTTTCTCACAGATACACCCTTCCTGGTTAATCATCTTCAGCAGTGACTTCATCCTTCCTGTGACCCAGGCCAAAGAGACATCGGTGCCCCTTGACCCCTATCTTGCTCTCATGTCCTGCGCTAGATCGATCTCAAAACTGGGTGACATCAGCGGAATCCAACCCGCTCAGCACTTGTGCCCCTACCCCTAAGGTCCCACTCCCAGCAAGAGCTCCTCAGGCTCAGGGGAGAGCCACCCCCATCCAGCCCCTCCCATAGTCAGTTCTCAAGGCACAGTTTACAGTAATCCTTCTGCAGTGAAAAGCAGGTGACCTCATCTCTAACTTACACCCTCCCAGCTTGCCTAGGACACTCACCGACGGGCAAGGCTGAGGTTTACGATGACCTAACCGAACACTGGGAGCTACGATTTCCTCATCGCCTTGCTGAACTCTTGCTCCCAGCACCCTCATCTGTTCACAGTCCCGCAGTCCCCAGTGCTCTTGAACTTAATCCCTGGATGGTTCACTCCTAGTCTGCGCTCCAATGTCCCCATCTTCTCCATGAATCCTATGAGAATCACTCAGTTTAAAATTGAAATCCTGGGGCACCTGGGGGGCTCCGTTGCTTGAGTGTCCAACTCTTGATGTTGGCTCAGGTCTTATTCTCACGGTTGTAAGATGGAGCCCCCAGTCAGACTCCCCACTGGACGTGAACCTGCTTTGGATTCTCTCTTGAACCTGCTTTGGATTCTCTCTCTGCTCTGTCTCTCCCGCATTCTCCTTCTCCCTCTTTTTCTCTTTCTCAAAATAAATAAATTTTAAAAATATACAAATAAAATAAAATTGAAATCCTACTCACCCTCCCTGCAATCCAAATCTCTCCTACACTGCTCTTTTCCCCCCATGATGCTATATTTTACGACAGTACCTTTATTTAAGGACTTCCAAAGTACAGAAAACAATGAGCCATAATGTCTGGTTCATAATACACTCTAAGCATAGCCTTCTTTATTTAATTTGCTAATTATTTTAGTCATGTAATGGGACAAAGCCTTGATATCAGAGGCTAACTAAAAGGTTCCTCACCATGCCAACCCTTCCTTCTGCACCCCTGCACGCAAAGCAGTCATTACTCGAAAGCCTGTGCTCGCGATTTTTTTTGCTTTTTTTTGGACGTGAATTTATTACGTCTACAGGCATTCCTTTACGTGAACGTACTAAGAGTTGTTTGTTCATCTACTCTCTGGATAATGGAAATTTCCATTGTTTCCAGGGTTTTGCTATTTTTTTTTTAATTTTATTCTAGAGAGAGAGCACACATGAGAGGGGCAGAGGGGCAGAAGGAGAGAGAGAGAATCATATGGAAATAGACGAAGACCAAAGTGAACAGACAAAGCTTCTTTATGTACTCAGAGCTCACGACGGCAAAGGGGTCGGCCACCATCACTTGCATTTTGGCAGAGGTTCGAATGTGGGAGAGATGTAGAGTGGGAAGGGATAGGTCTCAGGTGTTGCTGATGCGAGCCTGTGGCCCAGGGAAGGCGGAGGCAGGCTAGAAGCGGGGCGCCCTATGTTTCTGGCTGGGGAGTTGCGTATGTGGCTCTCTCTGGTGAGTCCTAAGCTGGAAGTGGGGATGAAAATTCAGGAAGCTGGAAGTTATTGATCAGGTCTTGACCATTTGGGGTAGATTAAAGGAGTTATCACCTGACTTCCTGGATTATTTGCTACAGATAATGATCGGACTTCCTGTAAGTCTGACTTGTAGGTAGTAGATTGGGCAGCTTAC
The DNA here is from genome assembly GCA_030068075.1 of Paguma larvata. NCBI lineage: Eukaryota > Metazoa > Chordata > Mammalia > Carnivora > Viverridae > Paguma > Paguma larvata. Next base: position 10,966,234 of record CM057825.1, read on the forward strand.
TTGGATGAAGGTCGGTTTCCTGCCGGTTGCTACAGATTATGGGTGAGAATTCTGTTTTTATACATGGCTTGGCCATCGACCATTTATATGTTCAGTCTTTAGTCTCTAACACATCAGATAATATACATTTATTAAGGGTATAGTCTCACTCCCACAACGAGCATATTAGTTCTATGAGAATAGGAATTTTTACCTGTTTTTTTCATTGAAGTACTCTTGGTGCCTAGAAGAGTGTCTGGCACATTTAGGTACTCAATACATATTTGTAAAATCAGGAAATATAATATGTCTATACACATATGTTATTGGTGCACATTTTTTTATTTTGCCATTATCCTCAGAAGAAAACATTGCATCACTCAGATGCAATGTGTGTAATCTCCCTGTGTTATCCCCTGATTACTTTTGTGTATCTTACCATGCCCACACACGTCTGTGAGAGGTGGCGATCGCCAGGTGTGCACTGAAGCAAATTCATCTATTACATAATTTTCTGATTCCTTTAATGCACATATTAGTGTGATGATTGGCCAACAATAAGTAATAACCATCCCAGAAAGCAGTGTCACCCATCATCTTCTAGGTGTATTTGAAAACAGACTTGGGGGGGCGCCTGGGTGGTTCAATCGGTTAAGCGTCCAACTCTTGGTTTCTGTTCAGGTCATGATCTCATGGTTCATGGGTTCAAGCCCCACCTTGGGCTCTGTGCTGTCAGTGCAGAGCCTGCTTGGGATTCTCTTTCTCTTCCATTCCCTCTGCCCCTCCAGTGTTCACACTCTTTCTCTCTCTCAAAATAAATAAACTTTAAAAGAAAAAACTATTAAAAAAAAAAAAAACTTGGGCCAGGCAAGAAGTGCCCATTTCTTTTGTATTTTTTAAGTTTATTTTTATTTATTATGAGAGAAGATAGGGAGCAAGCAGGAGGTGGGGGGCAGAGAGAAAAGGAGAGAGACAGAATCCCAAGCGGGCTCCACACCGTCAGCACAGAGCCCGATGCAGGGCTTGAATTTGCTAATCGTGCTATCAAGACCTGAGCCAGAGAGTCAGATGCTTCAGTGACTGAGCCATCCAACTGCCCTAAGAAGTGCCGATTTCTGCTTGAGTCTTTTCTTTTTAATTTTTTAATGTTTCTTTTTATTTTTGAGAGAGAGAGAGAGACAGAGACAGACAGACAGAGCGTGAGCAGGGAGGGACAAAGAGAGGGAGACACAGAATCTGAAGCAGGTTCCGGGCTCCGAGCCATCAGCACGGAGCCTCACACGGGGCTGGAACTCACGAACCGTGAGATCATGACCTGAGCCGAAGTCTGAGCTTAACTGACGGAGCCACTGAGGTGCATCTCTGCTTGAGTCTTGTGAACCTTGGGGCGCCCTCTCCCCAGGAGCGACCCTGACTCTTAATGAGGTGTGTGCTGTTACCTTGCCGCCTGTGACAGCCTCTCCTGCAGTTCTTTTCAAAGCAACACTCCTGAAGCATCTCGCGTGCTCTCTGTGAGTGCTTCCTGGATGGAAGAGAGAGAGGACCAGTGACCTTGAGGTCTGGACCACGAAGTGGTGGGAGGACATCTCCTTAGCCCCTCCTGAGCAGCTGCCGAAACTTCGAGGCACGCTCTTCGGCCCTGTCTCCATCTCTTGCTTTCGATAAGAGACAGATTTTGGTAGAAGAGTCTCCGGCCAACTTCATAGCACAAGGTCTGCATCCCGAATGCGGGTTCGTTAGTGTCACACACGGTATGTGGTTTCACCTTCAAGGGACATCGAGGCGCATGGTCTGAAAATAACTCATTGTGACTTTTTTTTTAAGTTTATTTATTTTTAGAGACCCAGAGACAGCACAAGTGGGGGAGGGGCAGAGAGAGACGGAGAGAGAGAGAGATTCCCAAGCAGGTTCCATGCTGCCAGCCCTGCCAGTTCAGTGCAGGGCTGGAACTCTTGAAACCGGGAGACCATGACCTGAGCCGAAACCAAGAGTCAGTTGCTTAAGTGACTGAGCCCCCCAAGCTCCCAAGGTGACATTTTAATTGTTCTATGTTTCGATACGGCAGAATATAATCAAAGTGGAGAAAGCATTTTGGAGACTCACGACTTTTACTAACAGATTTTTTCACTTATGACCACATTAGCGTTTTGTGACTACAGTGTGCCAAAGACACAGCAAACTAGAACTGCTGATGGAATAAGAATTCTCATTAATAGGCGATCAGATTTCAGGTCGTAAATATGACCAGACTGAAATAACCAAAACTTCAATAGATACACATTGCTTTGGGTGTTGAACTTCATCTGGCTATTAGACACTGAGATCAAAATCTGTTAGAAAAGTTGAATCCCAAGGTGGAGAGACAGTGATGATTTCCATTCCTTACTCCAACCCCATCCCGAACCAACACGGGGGTCGTACTCATTTCGATGGGTGTAATCGCGTCCTTGGGTGAGACACAGTGGACTAAAGACAAGAGCGGAGATGTTGGTGACACTCTGAATGCCAGTTTTATGTGCTTTATTAGGAAAATCATTGTCCTAGGTTTACAGAAACAGACACTAGAAGAGATTCAGATGTAGAAGCCACAGACAAGGGGGAAAGCAATAGAAACAAACATTTCGATGGTAACATTTCAAGAAAGCAGAGCATTAAAAACTGTTGCTCTGTTTTGTTGGGCTCCTTCTTTGATGACGGACAGAGGCCTGGGTTGGTATTTCTCATTTGGAGGCGGGATCTCAGGCCCCAGGGGATCTGGATCACACTCTGCACCCTGAGAACCGGTGTCCTGTCGCCCTGTGACCTTCAAACCAGGGAGACTGGCAGGGAGAAAGAAAATCTTACCAGTGGTACAGTTACCTGCAGGGCGTGCCCAGACGCCCGCCGCCACCTAGCAGCAGCACTGCTTCTTGCAGCAGCACTTCTGCTGACAACAGCACTTCTGCTGGCAGCAGCCCTTCCCGCAGCCGCACGAGCCGCAGCCGCACGAGCTGCCGCCGCACGAGCCGCAGCCGCACGAGCGGCGGCAGCAGCACACCACGGGGGTGCTGCAGCAGCCCCCGCAGCAGCCGCAGCAGCAGGGGCAGCAGGCGGAGCAGCAGCCCACCCGGTAGCACCTGCAGGTGGTGCAGCTGCCGCAGCCGCCGCCGCAGCCGCCGCCGCAGCCGCCACCGCAGCCACCGCCGCAGCCGCCGCCGCAGCCACCGCAGCCGCCACCGCAGCCACCACAACTTCCGCAGCCACAGCACCCCATGGTGTCAGTAGAGAGGACTCAGGAGAGGTGAGGAGGGAGACTCAGGAGGTGAGGGAGGTCTGATGCCGCCTTGCGCTGGCCGCCCCTTATATACCAACCCTGGGTGTGGGGGACAGTAAGACACGTGACCTCTTCCCTGTTCCTATTTGGCCCGGTTGTCATGGGAAAATCTCATGGCATATTAATTACTTCCCTTTTTGTGATGTCAGCTAGATTTATTAGATTACTTGTTTATTTATCTAAGTCAAAGGCCCTAAACATTCCAGCAAGGGCTCCTGAGAGCCATGGAAAAGAAGATGCTGTCAGCAGTCAAGGCCCAGGTGGGCCCGTGCTGGGCTTGAACCGACATTGGAACAACAGGTGAAGTTGTTAGGGGCCTGCTTCTGTGTTCCGTCCAGGAGGCCTCTTACTAAAGACTGGAAAAATAAAAGGAGTGTTCGGCCGAGAGGTCGTCGCCTACTGCAGATCGGCCTTGAGCCCCTCGTGGGGGGTTGTTCACCAAGGAGTGAGCTCTTACCCCCGCCGCAGAGCTGCGGTCACCACGCTGTGGTGTATTTCACGTCACGAGGCCACCTAGAAAGCACAAGTCCATCTTTGCAATAGCTCCTCTTTTTCTGGTATGATTCCTACTGCCTTTAAAATAAGAAGACATTTCTTTGGGGTGCCTGGGGGGGCTCAGTTAAGCATCTGACTCTGGCTTTCGGCTCAGGTCTTGATCTCACGGTTCATGAGTTCAAGCCCTGCACAGGGCTCTGCACTGTCTGGGAATCCTCTCCCTTCCTCCCTCTCTGCCCCTCTCCCCACTCGGGCATATATGCTCTCCTCTCTCTCTCTTTCTCTCTCTCTCTCTCTCTCTCTCCCTCTCTCAAAATGAATAAATAAACTTCTAACATAAGAAGACATTTCCCAATTCGAACAAAAAATGAATTTAAGTGCTTGGAAAGTTTTGTCAGTTGATATCTTAAGAGGATACCCTATATATAAAGTGGTTTGCGCCACCATGGTAGACAGATGAAGAGAAGTATTTTACTATGTATAGATATTTTTAAATTAATATTCAGGGCATATTTGAAAGCTACTGACGTGACCCATACCGCACCTTCCATGGGGTCTGAGACAGAATGTGCACTACGGGAGCTGTACACCCACCTTAGTTCCTGCTCTCAATCGCAGACCAAATAATGGCACAAAATGGTCCGTTATAGAACCTCCTAGCACAGAACGTCATGCATGCAAGGAGCCAAATGCGTCTTAATTATTGAGAAATAATTTTCTTCGCCAAATCTCAAGCAACTAATTCGCTTTGAAACAATAAATGAGAGGGGCGCCTGGGTGGCTCAGTCGGTTAAGCTTCCGGCTTCGACTCAGCTCACGATCTCATGGTTTGTGGCTTTGGGTCCCACACTGGGCTCTGTGCTGACAGCTCGGAGCCCGGAGCCTACTTCGGATTCTATGTCTCCTTCTCTTTCTGCCCCTCCCCACCCACACTCTGTCTCTCTGTCTCTCCGTCTCTCTCTCAAAAATAGACATTTAAAATTTTTTTTTCAAGAATAAATGAGAAAATGCTTTGGAGAGGTAGACAGTGTGGCAGGGGATTCTTAATCTTGGCACCACCGACCTTCTCAGCCAGACAGCTCCGAGTCGTGGGGCATGTCCTGTGCCTTAGCACCTGGGCCCCACTGGCTGGTTGTGACAACCTCTCTGCCAGTTGCGACAACCCAACTGTCTCCAGACATTGCTAAATGTCCCCCAGGGGGCAGAATCACTACCCCCTCCTCAGATCCAGAGCCCTACAGAAATGTAAGGGGAAACACCCCATCTCAGAGCCCTCTGGCAAAGAATGCAAGTTTAGAAATAGCCCCTCAAAGGCCTCAAAGTATTTTACATGGAATCCTTCTTTCCTTTTACGTGTTTGGAGAGAATCCCTGGGACGCAGGATTCTGCAGGGGTGGAGTATGCGGGGTAGCTGGCGAATGAGGCCAGGAGGGCCCGGCCCACTCGTGCTCAGCCCTGCCACCACGCTGATGAGGACTCGGTGCTCCAGAAATGTCTGCCGGAGTGAATTGATTTGCGCTCTAATCACTTTCTTTTATGTCAGATCCCGCAGGGAGGCAGGGGTAAGAACACCACAGGAAAGTCTAGCGATGCCAACATTCTAGGATTCTAGAATGAAATCCTAGCCCCTTCATAAAAAATGAAGTAGAAAGAACACTAGACTTCAGCTCAGGTCATGATCTCACGGTTCGTGAATTCGAGCCCCACGTCGGGCTCTGTGCTGACAGCTCGGACCCTGCTTGGGGGTCTTTCTCACCATGTCTCTCTGCTCTTCGCCCGCTCCTGCTTGCACATGCATTCTCTCTCTCTCTCTCTCAAAATAAATAATGTTTAAAAAATAAATGAGGTAGAAAGAGCAAAGCATACAAACACACACACACATAAACACATACACACAAGCCACGTGAGCCTATCTTGTTTTGCTAGTCAGCACAACCCAGCATTCCATCTTTCATCCCCAGGGGCGTTGGGGGGGTGCAGGGGAGATGGGGGGAGAAAAGGAATATGGAGGAATGCCAGAGATTCCTGGAGAGAGAAAGAGGCGGGTACAATGGTCGGACCAGCAGGCTTGCCTCTGACTCCTGGCCGCACGAACGCTGCTGAAAAGACAGGAGATGAGGCAAAGGGGCCTGGGGACATAAACTTTTTATGTAGTACCCCAGGGAGCTCAAAATGGCTTCCAAGAGGCCTAAGTTGCTGGGAATAGAAAGGCCATGCTCCAGGAAATAGGAAAGATGCCCTAAAAACAGAGCTGGAGAACACCCAGGGACAAGCAAATCTTCCATCTTGTAACTCTGGCCCAGGCCATGTCCCATCCCTCATTCCCCCTCAGTCCCTGGTGCTTACAGGCAGCGTAGGAAGACCCTATCTTCTTCAAGGTCTGCCACTTCCTCTTTAATTTCTTTTTGGAAGCCTTCAGTGTGATTCTTCTTGGGCCCATGTTATTTTGTCCGATCACACCTGTCTTAGTTTGGGTTGCTGTAACTGAATACCACAGACTGGGGGGCTTAGTAACCCTCACAGTTCCGAAGGTTGGAAGTCCGGGATGATGACACTGGCGCTGTGGGTTTCGGTGAGAACCCTGTTCCTAGTTGCGAACTTCTCAATGTATCTTCACAAGGTGGAAAGAGGATGAGGGAGCTCGCTGGGGTGCCTTTATAAGGGACTCATCCCATTCCTGGGGCTGCACCCTCATGATCTAGTCACCTCTCAAAGGCCCCACCTCCTCACACCATCACAATGGGGGGCTAGGGGTTCAGCATGTGCATGCTGGGCGGGATATAAACCTCCAGCCCATTGCACCATTTTCAACTCTCACCAAGCTGCCTCCTTATCAAGTCACCTCTGTGTGAATCCTGATACAGCGATGCAAAAATAACTAAATATGAGCCCAGACTTCAAGGAGCTCAGTCTGGGCAGGAACACAGACAGGGGTGTATAATCTGGCCACATGAAGACATCAGAAAGGAGTAGAAAAGGTGGGAAGGAAGGAGTGAGTGATGTTTTCTGGGCAATGATGGTACGCAGAAGATGTTTTCATTGAGCTTCGAATGAGAGCAGAAATCTTGCAAGAGGCCACGGGTGAACGAAAGAGTGGTGCTGAGGTATCTTTCATTAAGTATCATTTGTGTTAGTGACCAATTATGGTGTATTACCAAGTATGAAAAAACAACCAAGAGATTAAGCTTGGTCATGAAAGCAAAGGTCATGCACCATTCCCCCAGGGCTCGCAACCTTCGGTGACATTTGCAGAGGGGACCCGAGTGGTAAGGAGCCACAGGAGCTCCTTCAGAAGTGACAGTTGACTGAGCAGGTGTGAGCCACTGCAGGCATTTCTGCAGAGGAATCTCAAGTTCATTGTTCTATACAACGTATGTTAAATAAGATAGGAAGTAATTGTCATCGCTGCTCACGATGTCAAACCTCAAAGCTATCATTGAAAGGAAAAATAGAGCCCGGAAATTTCAGCAGTAGGTTCTGAGCAAACAGAGCAGATCTTAGAATTGAAGGGACATGATCGTCCCTTTGTTCTGTTCTGCCAGAGTGAGGCAGAGCTGAGTTGGAATCCTGGCTCAGACCCCAGAGGTGACACTCGCCGTGTACCTTGATCTCTTTGAACCAGAAGTGCTAATGGCATTTACCTCCGAGGCCTGTGCTGACGCTAAACGTCGCACAGTACCTGGAGTGGAGTTACACGCTGTATACGTGTGGTTAGTTTTTCTTCTAGAAAAGCTAGAAGTAGAAGCTACCGTGGCAAAGTATGTTTCTTATATTTACTGGGAAGCTCAATAAGTAATAGGATCTCGCTGGGATTATTTTAGGTGTGACAACACTAATCTAGGCAGGATTAAATTATATACAGTCGATCCTTGAACAATGCAGGTTTGGGGTGCCAAAGCCTCACACGTTTAAAATTCTACATATAACTTGACTCCACTAAAACTTAACTACTGATAGCCTGCTGTTGACTAGAAGCCTTCATGATAGTATAAAACATGGATTAACATGTGTTGTATGTTGCGTATACTATAGACTATATTCTTACTTGAAAATAAGCTAGAGAGAAGAAACTATCATTAAGAAAATCATAAGGGGGGGGCGTCTGGGTGGCTACGTCGGTTAAGCGTCCGATTCTTGGTTTCCGCTCAGGTCGTGATCTCACGTTTTTGTGAGTTCCAAGCCCGCATTGGGCTCTGTGCTGGCAGCATGGAGCCTGCTTGGGATTCTTGCTCTCTCCCTCTCTCTCTGCCCCTCCCCCCTCATGCCATCTCTGTCTCTCTCAAATAAATAAGTAAACTTTAAAAAATAAATAAAAAAATAAAGTAGACATAACTTAACCTAAACTAAGGAAACGAAGTCACAGAGGAACCATGGCTTTCTCTGGGGCTTGGAGCCAACTTGGCTCCAGAGCACGGAACACAGGGAGTCATGAGCCGGCGTGGGAACCTCAGGCTGCAATGCGTCTGCAGAAACCCTCCAATCCCAGAGCAATCCCTTTCCAAGTGACTTTCCCGTATTTCATCCCCGGGGGCAAGGACAAAGTGAATCTGAAAATCAGTGCGAAAAACCCTTGGACTTTCTAGCCTCAGAACTTCTGACATGTAAAAGGAGACAAATGAGGGTGCTTTGCTGCCACACACGGGGTCCCCCCTCCCCTGGCGCCCAGCAAAGACCGCCAGCAAGCAGAGCAGGGGGCCTCTGCCACCAAGGGAAAGACAATCATTCAGTGTGAAGGAGTCCCCACGAGCTTTCTCTAAGGAGACTCGCGTGTGGGTCATCCTTGTACTCGGAGGCCTCGGGATTCAAACGAGGTGACACCTTTCAGAAACGCATCGTTTTATTAGAAGCACAACTTGAGGAAGAAGTAAATGTTAAAACCAGCAATTCTATGTTGTCAGAGGTGTTCGATGAGGAAACACCTTCAGGGTCTTGTGACATTCTGCCAGGGAAGCTGGCAGAAACCACAACAAGGAAGTGGCCATGCGCCCTGGCTAGGTCCCAAAGAGGGTATATAAGGGCTCCCCCCCGAACACCCCGCAGAAGGCCGCATCAGACCTCGTCACCCCGAGTCTCCCTCCTCTCTTCTTCCGAGTCCTTTCTACCGACCCCATGGGGTGCTGTGGCTGTGGTGGCTGCGGTGGCGGCTGCGGTGGCTGCGGTGGTGGCTGCGGTGGTGGCTGCGGCGGTGGCTGCGGTGGTGGCTGCGGCGGTGGCTGCGGTGGTGGCTGCGGTGGCTGCGGTGGCGGCGGCTGCGGTGGCAGCTGCACCACCTGCAGGTGCTACCGGGTGAGCTGCTGCCCCTGCTGCCGCGGCTGTTGCGGCTGCTGCTGCACCGTCCCCGTGGTGTGCTGCTGCCGCCGCTCGTGCGGCTGCGGCTCGTGCGGCTGCGGCTCGTGCGGCTGCGGCTCGTGCGGCGGCGGCTCCTGCGGCTGCGGGAAGGGCTGCTGCCAGCAGAAGTGCTGTTGTCAGCAGAAGTGCTGCTGCAAGAAGCAGTGCTGCTGCTAGGCTGCCGGTCAGCGCTGCCTCCAGGGCAAGAGCTGTTTGGGGCTGGGCCCACAGCGTTGGGTAAGACCTCCCTGCCTCCTTCCTGCTTGCTCCTGCTCTAGGTCCTGGCATGTCTCGGAGCTACCCATGCTGTCCTGGGCTCTGAGGTTCCGGGGCTGGCTCTTTCCTTTCCAGTGTGGTGTCATGACGGACACCAATTTCTTCACCCTGTGCTTTCCAGAAGGTACCATGAAGCAGGTAACTCTTCTCGGTCGTGTTCGTAATCCTGTCTCCGTGTGGAAGAAAGATGAGTAACCACCTGTATGGCGGCCACATCAGCTGCCCGTGTTAAAAATCTATTTACATTATAAGCTTGGTAAAGTGAAATCATGATAGCTAAGATTTCCTTTTCTTCAAAAAATTATTTTTGATGAACTTTTCTATTGTACATTCACTAACCTCCTCCTGTTTGTCTCAGTAAAAAAAAAAAAAAAAAGGCAACTCTTTCTTAATAAAAAGAAAAAAAACCTCCTTATTCTAATGTGTCTCTCTGTTCTAAAAAAGATGTGTACCTTTCCATGACTGAGGCCAGACAGCGACTAATCAACTAACGAATGATCGGTCCTATACTGCCTTATAGTGGATTTTATAATAAAGATAGAAATCGGGGGGGCTGGAGGGGTAGAACCTCAACTTCTGGTTGTCAGGGTCATTGAGGGAAATTCCTGTGTTTTCCTACAGATGCCCTCCCGATGTCTGTGTTTGCAACCGAAGTCTGTTGTAAGTGTTGGACAGCCCCACGTGTAGGTCACGGCTTCCCTCCATGGCTCCGGGTCCATTTTCCTCCCTCATTAATTCAGCAGATACATAGGTGCTGTGTTAGGCCAGGTATTTATCCAAGCACCAGAGATCTAAAGAAAAACAATTCTTTGCCTTTAAAGACTTGATCTGAGAGGGAGGGAGGGAGGGAGAGAGAGAGTTAATTACAAAGCAGCATCCTACGTCAGGTTTCTTCGGTCGCCTTTTCTCCATTACTGAGTCAACTTTGTGTGTATCACTGCAGCCATCTTGTCGGGTACCGGCATCAGAGACTCTCCATTCATTTGCTGGGTATGACGACCAAGCGAGCAGTTGACACTGTCTATGGGTTTTTCCCTTGGAGCCCAGTGGCATTTGACACAACTGAGCACCTGGTCCTCCCTAATAAACTTTCCTCTCCCAGAGTTTCATCCTCCTCCTAGTAACTCCTTTACATCTTCTCCATGTGCTTGTCCAACATGAATACCCTAGTGCTTAGACCCTAGCCCTCTCCTCCATCATTCTCCATGCTTATCTGCTCTCTACTCTATCTTTTTTTTTTCTTTCTTTTCCTGAGCACCTAAACTTTCTAAAATACCACAAGATTTGGGAATTTATCCTGTTTATTCCTGCCGTCCCCCCACATACAACTGAAATGTATGTTCTACAAAGCAAAGATTTCTCACTCTTTCGTTCACTATCTCAAGCACCTAGAACAGTGTCCGGCATACAACATGTACTCAATAAATAGCTTCTTCCTGAAGAAATGATTTTTTTAAGTTTTTTTTAGTATGGAAAATGCCAAACATAAACAGAAGTGGCGACCAGTACAATAAATTCCTGAGAACCACCACCCAAGTCAACAGTTATCCACATGGCCAGTCTCTTATCACCTATGACCTCGCCCATACCCCTCCCACCACTGGATAATACAGAACCAAATCTAGGCCTCATGTCACCTAATCAGCAAATATGTTTATGTTCCTTCAAATGAATGAATTCCTCATCATCTCTCTGTGACTTAGACTATGGCCGAGGGCTATCAGAGAAACCCAGACATAACTTCAAGGTCCAAAATGAGGTCTTGTCTTGGCAAGAGGTAGGGAGGAAATTATGACACCCTCGACCTTTAAGAAAATTCCAGGGTTCTCTGGTGGGGCCTGGCAGTCAATGTACAAGGGCACTGTTACACAATGAGCAGGGTACTCCCATTCCCAAGGTGTATCTTGGTAAATTATAAATCGATTTTCCACAAATCATAGAAGGATGACAACAGAAAAATCCAACCCAACAGGAGAGTGACTCAGTACACCTGGAGGACTTTTAATCAATTTCATTTCCAGTTGTAGTCCTTAGAAATCAAAGAGTATTTATCTTTGAGGAGGGTTTTCCATTTCTACCAAAAGATAACGAAAACATTTTTTGTCCATTTTAATCAACGAGAACGTCACATCGCTTGTTTTTTTAATTTTCAATTTATTTTGAAAGAGACAGAAACATAGTGAGTAGGGGAGGGGCAGAGAGAGAGAGAGAGAGAGAGAGAGAGAGAATCCCAAGCAGGCTCTGAGCTGTCAGCACAGAGCCCTATGTGGGGCTCCAACTCACAAACTGAGATCATGACCTGAGCTGAAATCAAGAGTCGGAAGCTTAACCGACTGAGCCTCCAGGTGCGTCCACATCGCTTTTTAAAACAACCTCCGCTTAACAAAACCTATTTAACATTTGAACCATTTATTAGAATTCTCAAAGGGCAAGAAAACCACACCACCTCACAACCTTAAAAAATAAAGTGAAAGAAAATAACAGGGAGATTATAAACATTAGCTCTGGAGCCGGGATGCCCAGACAAAAATCCAGACTTCTCTGTTTACTATTCCCACTGCCTTCTGCCTCACTTTCTTCATCTGTAGAATGGGCATTCTAGCTGTACCTCTCTCCTAAGGTTTGGAGAAAAGTAAATGGATTTATAGGCAAGGATCTATCTGTAAATAGATCGACACTGTATTCAGTTCATGCTGCCTTATCACACTGATGTATCCGGATAATACTTTTATTATTATAAAAGTTGCTTTTTTCGGGTACAGAGGGCACCAGGTATAAGCTGGCCCTCAGACCTCCAACCTACTCCTGAGTTTCCTCCTAAAATTAGCATATGCAAAACGTGGGGGCGGGGCCTAGCGGCTTCGCGTGTGGCAGGCTCCCGCACCCACCCCCACTTTCAGCTCTTGGCCTGACCCAAAGGGGCTGCCTCCCGGCCGGCCGAGGGGACCGTCGGGGGGGTGGTGGGGGGCTCGTTCTCCCGGGATGTGAGAGATTCGGAAAGCAGAAACCCCCTCGTATAGGTAAGACTACCTGCGGGAGGCGAATTCCCGGCCGAAACACCATCACCCCGAGGCTGCCGCACTCCCCTTCTCCCCGGTTTCGGCGGCGCGGGCGGGACGCCTCCCGGGCGGCCGCGGGCGGGTTGGGACCCGCCTGGATTCCCGGGCGCGGCGCGCGGGCTGCCTCGTGGTGCGGCCCCGCGCTCTCCAGCCAGCTGGGTGCCGAGGGCCCGCCCCGGGAGGTCTGGCAAGATCCTCCCTTTCGGCCATCTGCCGAGCGGATTAAGTAAAACCAGGACTCTGGTAAAGAGCCAGCATCCCCCGTGGTTCCACCCGCGGGCACAGATTTGAATGGGAAAGAAACTTCGGCCCTGAATTCTAAAGCCCGATCCAAGAATGGAGAAAAGGCGCCCGTGGGCAGAGCCCCGGCCCTCCGCTGAGACTACCTCAGTTGAAATTAAAGGAAAACACGACCGTACCTGACAATAATATTTCTAGAAAGGATACCTAATTCATTATTTGGCGAGTCGCGTTGCCGCTGTCAATACGCAGAAGGCTCGGGGGTTGTGGAGTGAGTGCTTGACCTTAGGAAAGGGTGAAGGAAATGTTTTCCAAAAATACCCGCCAAGACTGGGACACATTTGTATCTCCTAAGGCAAAAGGGATGTTTTCATTAAGGTATATCTTTTTAAATAGACCCAAACATAACCAGCTTTCCAAATGTGTCTTAGTAGTAGCTGAAAAGGGCAGAAAAACTGAATTTGCTCAGTCATTGTTGGTCAGAGATCACCAGTGGTTTCTCAAAGTTGGGTAATGGTAAATCTAATTCAAGGATATATATTCAAGGGAAATTATTTACTGCGTACCTTTTCTGCAATCACGGTCTCTGAAGTGTGAGTGCCAAGCTGTGTTCGTTCTGGTCGAATTTTCTCTGTGGCTTGCTGGAAGCAGATGGGAAGGAAGCTTTATTGAGCAACTAGTGTGTGCCGAGAACCAGACTGAGCAGTTCTTGAGACAGCTGTGTGAGGTGGGCGTGGTTATCCACATTTTAAGAGCCGACTGGAGGTTTAAGTACCTGCCACAAACTGGGGTGGGGCTGGGAGAGGAGGGCGGGGGAGGTGGAACTTGAGCTTCAGACTCCAAAGTCATGCTCTTTCCACTGGACCACACTGGCCACCAAACCTGGAGAGAGAGAGGGAGGAAAAAATAAAAGCCTAAAACTGGGAAGGTCTGCAGCGAGATGTCAAAATTTTAAATACTGTATCCAGTAATTAACAACTGTGAGCAAATCATTTAGATTCAGAGGAATAAATTGGAAGTTATTTGGATAGGCTGGAGATAATGGTGAATGGTAGCAAGAATTAAAAAGAGAATTTTTGGAAAAGGATAATTTTTGTTAAAGTTCTTATTAACTCATTAATGAGGAAATGGGGACTGCTGTTACAACCAGGTCAAAGAAGAACCTGAAGAATGGGTATATTTAGAGATCAGTAGTATTGAGAGGTAAAACTGGTTTTCCATGGGGGTGCTAGCAGAGGTCTGTCCCTTCCTTGGATAGAATTCATTTGCATGTCTTTAGTCAAGAATTATTTCAAATCGGTATTACTACAGTTTACATAGTTGTAAAATAGCTCAAACTATGCATAGTTTTTCCGTGAAGCACAAATTTTTCCCTGGCTGGGTCCACACGGCTAGTTACCCACGTGGCATTGGACTAGGTACCCACACGGCATTTCAGCGGCTAGACATGGTCAGTTGTCCTGCGTGTAAAGCTGTCTGCCAGTTTTATCCCTCTAGCTGCACCTGAGCCTAGATTGATCTCACCACAGACATGCAGAGAAGAAATAGCCTGGAAAGGGCGGATTCATTCATCAGCAAAGGTTTCAGACATTTGCAATAACAAATGATGCCATATGGAACAAAATGGGATCCGAAGCCTGTGTTTTTAAACCATCACCTGTATCTGCTCTTGGAATGGTTTTGACCGAAAGCACAACTATTCTGGCCTGCATATTGAATATAGGTCTAATTCATGCCTTTTGAAGCTGTGTGGAGTCCTTCGTTCTAGCAAAGATTCCCTAGTGTTTGTTTTTGTTATGGTTGTATTATGTATGGTTGGCTTTGTTATGTTTTTTTTTGGGGGGGGTTGAGGTGGGGAATATATAAAGGATTATGAACGGCTGGTAGATATAGGACTGCTTCTTGCTTTTCTGAGAGTCTAAGTCACTTAATACAAAATTTTAGAGAAACTAAATTGGGCGATTTTTTTGTCTTTTTTTATTTTTTAATGTTTATCTATTCTTGAGAGAAAGAGACAGAGTGTGAGTGGGGCAAGGGCAGAGAGAGAGGGAGACACAGAATCCGAAGCAGGCTCCAGACTCTGAGCTGTCAGCACAGAACCCGACGCGGGGCTCGAACTCACTCACTGAGACATCATGACCTGAGCCAGAGTTGGACGCTTAGCCGACTGAGCCTCGCAGGTGCCTTTAGACTATTTTAGTTCTAACCTTCAGGAGAGTGGTTTTGATATATTTAACTCCCTAATTGTCTGTGTTTCACAAAGATCTGGTTCTCAATTTTTTTTTTCTAATGAGATTCCAAAAGAGGATTTCTGCGGAAGAGGGTGGGTTCCAGTGTATCAAGAAAGGGGTGGGCTTTGGTGTATAAAGCCACTGCTCTTCACACAGCTCAGTTCTGAAGGACTCCAGACTCCAGGAGGGGTAGGTGGGCATTGTGACATGGACTCCCAGCAGGGCACATCAGGAAGGAGCTGGAGTCGGATCTGAAGGCAGGAAATTGGATTCGGTTCTGGAAAGAAATAAACTCAGGACAAAAAAGGAACAGGTAACTCTGATTCTCTTTGTTTATTTTGAAGAATGTCCTATGTAGCCAAACTTACAAAGTTTCCTGTTCTGTCCTAGCTTTGATTTGTGGGCACTGTTGCCATTCCAAATTTTCCAGGACAGACCCAATTTGAAAGATTCTATTCTCTTTTCCAATTGCCTCAGGTAGACTTTGGAAAACATTAGTGCTTACAACAACAAGCAAAGTCCAGGGCTGTGGAGAGTCTCACACAGTGAAATGCTTTTAAAGATTGGGGGGTAGGCAGGGGAAGTAGGATGCATTTTTTTTACTTAAGGTATAATTTATATACGGCATAAAATATGGATTTTTAAGTTTGAGTGTTTATAAGTGTATACACCCATACATCTATATCTTGTCGAGACATAGAGTATTTCATCACTCCAGGAAGTTCCTTTGTGCTCTATTGTAGTAAGTCCCTCCTCTCTCCCCCGACTCCCACGGGCAACCAGTGATCCCGTTTCTATCACCATAAATTAGTTTTTGCTGGTTTTGGGATTTCATGTACCTTAATGGAATCACAGTTTTGTGCCTGGATTCTTTGGCATAGCATAACTTCTTAAATATTCACCAAGGTTTTGCAATAGCTCATTCCTTTTTATTGCTGATTAAATCAGTATTTGTTGTTTAAGTACACAATATTGTTTATTTGTTCACCTTTTAGTAGACATTTTGGTTCCTTCCTGCTTTTTCACTATCGTGAGTATATGAATTTTCTTGGATACATTGCCAAATGGTTTTCCAAAGAGTTGGTGGTGGCATTTTACTTTCCCACAAGCAATGTGTACGAATTCAGCTGCTCTGAATCTTTGCCAGCATTTGGTTTGCTAGTCTTTTTGTGCTTAGGCCTTCTAGTGGTCGTAAAGTGTTCTCTGTAGCTTTCCTTTCCATTTTCCTAATGGTATCTCTTGACAAGCAGATACAGTTTTTTGACAAAATCCAGTTTGTCAATTCATTTTCTTTTAAGTGGAGTCCTTTTTGTCGTGTCAATGATACATTTTCTAATCCCTATGTCATAAAGATCTGTTTTCTTCCAGACAGTACTCTGTGGTTCCTAGAGTTGATTATGTCAAATTAGGTTTTATGTATGGAGTGAAGTAGAGATCAGTGGGGTGCATTTTAACTAAGATGAAGGCTAAAACACAGTAGCTCACTGCAAATGAGTGAAACTGCCTTCCGATCCTAATTTTGCAACAGAGGAACAGTAATTAAGCAATTCCCTGGAATCATTTCCCCATACCTCCCTCCAGCATCGACTTGCCGGGATTTAAGCACACTGTGGCTCCCTGCCTTATTTGGAAGCTTCACTCAAAGTTATATTCTCTTCTACTTTCGTAGTAAGTAGACGGAAAGGTACAACTAGTTCTTCTTCTCCACTGTCCATGAAAAGCATACATTTCGGTTTTCAGTAATCAAACTTTGGCTTTGCTTCTGACTGGTGAGGGGCTTGGCTCCAGCGGTGTCAAAAACCCGAAAGGTGGGATTTGGGAAATACTGGCCCGAACTCTGGTTTTAAAAAGGCTTTGGAGCCTGGGGAGTGAAACCATGTGCAAACATCCTCTCTCTGGACCAGCTGCCCAAGTCTTTTGGCAGGTAGGGGTTGTAAGATTCATGGTTATTTTAAATGACGAGTCTGATGCTCTGTTATTTGAAATTGGTCTTTTGACTGCAGTCAACATTCTGGAGAATAGTGGGAAAAAAACGAGGGCAGCCCATTTTCAGATGCTAGCTGACTTGTCGGGTACCCTCTCTGAGAAGACTAGAATGTTTAGTGGGGAGTACTTGGGCAGGAATTGGGTGGAGACTAGGGATTCTGGAGAGTTTTCTCCTAAATTATTCACACCTCAGTTCATTTTGGCAGTTATCGTCAAAACAAGCATGAAAGAAGGTTTGATAAAATGCCTTCCCACTGACCAAGCTCCTGCTACTCCCGTCTCTCTGTTATCGGAAACCTTTGGAAAACCAGGTTTGGGGCAGATCTTTACTTTGACTAGGTCATCTTGTCCCCTGCATGGGGGAGCTCACAGCTCTTAAAGCTTTGGCTGTGGGAGGAGAATTCCATTTTCATGAAGTGGAGAGTGGCATGTGACCACCTACAACCCCCCCCCCCCGCTAGGAAGCACACCTAGCCCACTCCTCAAGGAGCCAAGATGCCAGCGTTTACCACTCTTGCTTTTTAATAGTTGCCTGTTCTACGCAAATGGAAATATACACTCACAAGTATTTGTGACCACAAAGCTTTTACAGCTATACGTAACAGGTACACGTGCATAGCCTACCGTTTAGGAAACAGGACACTGACGGTGCTTTGCAGTTTGGATAAAGTCCACATTGGCATGGCCCCAATATGGTCCCCCACGGCATAGGTGAACGATACATGAAAATTTTTGTGTGCACAAATATGGAAAAGGTTTCATTCACGCGATGAGTTGCTAAGATAACTAACTGAAGGAAATACAGCAGAGTGGATGACTGTAGACTTCAGCAAGCAGAAAATGTGAGTGCCAGGTTTACCTTGCAACTCAATCCAAATGGGCTCCTGGCAACAATAAAAACAAGTTTCCTTTTCCCCATATCATAGGTTGATAGTGACAAAAAACTTCTTTTGCAGCCAATATAAGAAAATTGGGAGTTTCAGGGACAGTATTATAAATCAAAGAACACTTGAGATTATTGGTAAAGCTATGCGTATTCATGTGGAAAAGCCAGTTGGAAAGATTTAAAGATGTAGTTAACAGTAGAAGTGGGGAAAAGTCAATAATGTGGTAACGATTGGAATGAAAGAGGAGACAAAAACCTGAACTCTGATATCCGGAGACTGGAAACACATAAGAAGATGCATAAAAAGAAATTGTTCTGAGGCAGATAAAAACAAAAGCAGTGAGAAGCCACCCCAACCCAACCTGATCATCGTTGAAACACAAGTAAACCTTAAATGTTTTAGGAGATGGAGAAAAGTCTAAAACAAAGTTGGTTTAGATACACTAACAAGGGTCGTTTATTCTGAAGAACGCTACAGCATCCCACATACCCTGAAGAAAGGGAGGTATCTGTAAAAACATGAGACCTTCCAGAAACAGACCCCACGTAGTGACTAAGAGACTGAAGACTTGGCTGAAGGGTCCCTGGTGAATTTTAATGAAAAATAATCATTATTTTCTTATCAACAAAAAGCAAAAGGAACATATCATTTCTAAAATAATTTAGGTGAGATGAGTCTCTTCCCAATGCAGAGGTGTCTGTGGTCTCCAGAGCTCAGGCGAGGTCACATGTGCCAGCTGATAACCCCAATAGTGCACGTGACCATTTACTGCTGGGGCCCACGTGTTGCGATGCAAGGGCAGAGATGGCGCAACTTGGCTCGAAGTAAGTGCTCTCTAGTCCACTGGGCAGGGAGAGCAGGAGGCTGCACCCTGCAGGGGAGGGAGGCGGCGTGTAGCTGAGGAGTGAAGCAGAAGAGCATGCTCACCTTTCCTCCCGCTGTTGCTAGTGAGAGCTCTCCCTCTGAAGCGCTTTCCTGCACAGCCCCGCCAAGCAAGGTAAGTTCGGGGGTAGATTCAGCTATGGCTCCAAGTTCCCTCCAGAAGGAGCAGCTGATTCATTCAGCCTCTCTTGTTATTTCTGGCATTTCCACTCTAGATTTCAAGCCACGGTAGTCCAATAGGCTGACTTTTGTTTGGAGGATGTCCTTGTACTGTATTTTCTTTTAATCAACTGCCAAAATAATGTTCTCGTGCCTTTTAAAACATGGTACTGGAGCCGGGGGCGCCTGGGTGGCTGAGTCGGTTGAGCGTCCGACTTCGGCTCAGGTCATGATCTCACCGTTCCCGAGTTCAAGCCCCGCGTCCGGCTCTGTGCTGACGGCTCAGAGCCTGGAGCCTGTTTCGAATTCTGTGTCTCCCTCTCTGTCTGTGGCCCTCCCCTGCTCATGCTCTGTCTGTCTCTCTCTCTCAAAGATAAATAAACATTAAAAAAAAAATTTTAAACATGGTACTGGAGCGTAAGAGTCATATGTGAGAATTACTACTGCGGGAGCAACTTTTGAAAGGATTATCTTCAGCACAGAAAGGGGAGAGGCCAACCTCTCGTTTGTAGAAGCATCAAGTGACAAAATCAATCCAATTCATGACCTTGAGGTGGAGTCAATGAAGTAAAGGAAAGTTTAGAGTATTCTCTAGGGGGAAGATAATATTACAGGGTCAAAATGAACGATCAATGGAAAAGTAGCAAAGGACAGTCTTTTCCATGATGGTGTTTTCTGTGAAGGCCGAGGGCCTCTGAGGCAGAGCAGGTGTTCTGTGATGCTAACCGGTGTGCATATGAGGGACATCAGTAAATATTTAGTCCTATGTTTTCCTCTGCAACTTCTTTTTTTTAAGTTTTTTTTTTTTTAATGTTTATTTATTTTTGAGAGAGAGAGTGTGAGCAGGGCAGGGGCAGAGAAAGAGGGAGACAGTATCTGAAGCGGGCTCTGCACTAACAGCAGAGAGCTCGAGGCAGGGCGCAAATTCACAAACCGTGAGATCATGACCTGAGCCGAGGTCGATGCTTAACCGACTGAGTCCCCCAGAAGCACCCCCCCCCGCAACTTCTAACCCTATGACTGTGTCCTACAGAAAGATGTAATATACGGTGTGATCACTTTTGTATATTGATGTATTGATAACCCAAACAAAGTCCAGAAAAAAATAAGTCCACTCTGCGGTGCACTTTGATTTTTAATATATTTTTCTGCAAGCAAAAAAAAAAAATTCTGTTTACAGCTCACCGAATGTTTTTGACACCCACAATCTGAAAAACACTATTCAAAATCAAACAAGGGATTGGGATCTTGAGGGTACGACCAGGCCTCTCAACACGAGGAGTAAGATTACTGAACTTGGAATTTGAACTTGGAATTGGAAAAACCGAGTACAAGTTCGGGCTCTAACGTTCATTAAAGGTGAAAACCTGCACAAATATTACTGCCTCTGGCCCTCAGTTTTCTCATCTATACAATGAAGACTATACTGTCTTCTCTTATCTAGCTCACAAAATTGTCAAGGAAAAAATAAGATAATTGTCCAAATATAAAAATTATAGACTGTGTAATCTGATTATCATTGTCATCGTCTTGATGACATTACACAGCAGAATCTCTTCAATAAGATAAAAATAAAAGGTGGTGATCAGTACTTCCAGACTTTATGAGACCATTAGCCAGAGGTTTCTCCAGTAGGAGAGAATGATGTTGGCAGGACCTAGATTGTTGGGTTGGAAACCCAGGCGCCGCAGTGACAGTGCCTCTGGGGACGGCTGGTGAGGAAATGATAGGAAAATGCCCAGGAGGTGAGAACGATCTGCAGAAGTAGGAGGCGCCTACCCGTCCGAGTAGAGGGAAGATGTAAACTCAGCACCAACAGACCCGACCCTGAACTCAATCTTAACCTTTCTTAGCTGAGTGGCCATGAGCCACGAGAAGGCTCCATTCCCATGTCTGAAGAATTGGGGAAGTTTTAGGGACATATAAAAAATATGTAACTACAATTGATCTTTGAACAACATGGGAATTGGGAATGCCAATGCCCGCAGAGTTGAGAATGCACGTAATGAGCTTTTGACATAACAAACTTCTTAAACTTAATTACTACCAGCCTACTGTTGACTGGAAGCCTCACTGATAACAAAGCAGTCAATTAACACCTATTTTGTATGTCATATGTATTATATATGCTGTATACTTCTTTCAATCAAGTAAACTAGAGAAGAAATCATAAGGAAGAGAAAATCGATTTACAGTAGTGTACTGTATTTATCAAAAAAATCCACCTGTAAGTGGACCATGTAGTTCAAACCTGTTGTTCAAGGGTTAGCTGTATAATACATAATATTAAATATAATAAATTAGGGGCGCCTGGGGGGTTCAGTCGGTTAAGTGTCCGACTTCGGCTCAGGTCAGGATCTCACAGTTCATGGGCGTCGGGCTCTATGCTGACAGCTCAGAGCCTGGAGCCTGCTTCAGATTCTGTGTCTCCCTCTCTCTCTGCCCCTCCCGTCTCTGCACTCTCTCTCTCTCTCTTTCTCAAAAATAAATAAATATTTTTAAAAAGTTTTTAAAATATTAAATATAATAAATCTATTTTATAGATTCTGTAATTATAAGTATATTTCATAAAACCATATTTATTAATTATTATTTCTATAATAAATACCTGCATATGATTATTATGTTATATAAAAATCTAATAACTATAGATAAATATGTATAATGTATATAATTAGGATCGTTCTAAGGAGTAGAGGCAATAATTAAATGTCTAATACACTGCTTGTGGCTAATACAATAATGGATACAATGCTTAGTGTAAAAGAGGAGGCAAGCAAACAGTAGCTGACAGATTGTCGTCAGGTTACCTGTGGGAGTAGCAGGCTCTTATATAAGTAAGAAAAAAGAAATCGGTGCCTTCAGATAAGGCAGATAATAAATCATGTCTTCTCCATGCCTTCTCCAGCTGGGCTGGAGAATTTCAGATACCTATGTGTGTCCTGTGATAACTGAAGGAGCCAGAACCATACTATTTACTCAGTGCTAGATACAGGCACTCCAGGGTCCCTACTGGAAAAGGAGTTGGGCCAGGTGGGTCAGAATGGGTCACAAACAGGGAGTGATGTGTGCACATGAAAGGGATGGTGGGTTGAGGCAGAAGACCTCTAGAGCGTGAGAGGCATATCCACAACATCACAGTCACCTGAGGATTTTTTCACCTGTCCTGGACTCTTCAGGACTCAGAGAGCCAGAAAAGAATTTCAGGGTCTCATGTCGTCTGTGTGTAGTTTTACAAAAGCTCGCTGGACGATTTCCATCCACTTCCCCCTCCACCTCGTTAAAATCCGAGACTGCGGCATGGAGCCAGTTTCCCCGGGGGTTTGGGTAAGGGGCAACTGTCCTCAGGCCTCCTGTGTCAGAATCTCTCTGTGAATAAATACACATTCCCGGGCCCCCAGACCTACTGACCCAACATTAGTGATAGAGTCCAGGAGTCCATATTTCTACCAAGCTCCCAGGCAATCTGTATGCCAGTCAAGTTCACAGTCTTTGTTAACTGGCCAGCGTAGGAAAGGATTGTGGAGTGAAGCTAGTGCTAGACAAAGAGAACGTGGGGTAGGGCCGGTGAGAGAACAGCTGGACGTTCGCCTCTGAGAAGTCTCCCAGTGGGCAGATGGCTGTAGCCCTGAGGGCTGAAGAATAGACGCTAGGCAAGACATGGCCTTGGTAAGGGTCTGGGACCTTCTGTTGCCATGAAACCAGGAAACTTGAGGCCCTCTACCCAGGCCTTCTTGGTTAATGGATTCCTGCTCGTGTTTGGGTAGATGCCTTCTCCTCTGTCCTCTGGCAGAAAACCTGGCTTTGGAACATGAGTGTGTTTCTGCGGGCCAGAGGCTTGAAACGGAGGGAGGAAGGGAAGCCGAGCACCTAGGATGCAGGTACGAGCTCCCCGGATATTTCTCCGTTGTTTTCAGCTACGGTCAGACGCCTTCCCACCTTTTCTCCTCATTGAGCCAGAATCACCGTAGATCCTCCAACCCGAAAAGAGCAAAGGGAAGAGAAATGCCTTGTGTTTGAGCAGCAGCACTATGTCCGACGCAGCAGCACAGCCTTTCCAGATATCAAGGCACTCGATGCTCTCGGAGAGCCCGCTCACACGGTTAGGATCATTACCCCATTTTACAGATGTACAGCTAAACTGCAAGGTACTTGGTAGAATTAGGAACCTCCGTGGCCTTTGCTTGATGCAGCTAGTACTACACTCTGGAAAGGTGGACAGAGCTATACTCGTTCTCAGTGGTGAGGTTTGACTTTCATTCTCTTCCTTCCGTAAGACATACCATGTGTTGGACACTTTTCTAGGCACTAGGATTAGAGCAGCAAACCAACCAAACAAAATACCCCGGCCTCCTGCTTACACTCTAGTGGGACATAGACTGCATTTTCCCATATGACCTTCCTCACCAAATCCGGTTGTAACGGAACAGTTAAGAGATGACGGGACAGATAATCCAAAGGACTTTTAACAGCCCAGTGAGCCATCCGAGTAGTGCTGGTTCCCTGAGATGCATGGAGAAGATGAAGATGATGACTTGAAGTTAGTGGACAATCCATGGTCAACATAGATGGAGAGAATGTTCTAGATAGTAGAGTCTGCAGGTGTTACCCCATTAAGACCAACCTTTGAACAGGAAGACAGGAAGGCCTCAAGAATTGCCAACCCCTAATATAGACTTTTAGACTTTTCTACTAAACCATTACTTACAAAAAAAAAAAAAAAAAAGGCCCCAGCAGTTCACTGGTGTTTCTAGCAACCCCTCAGGAAGAGATTTTTCCCAAGCATTGAGAGCTGAAGGCAGTCAAGACCAAGATGCTCTTGGCAAAACTTTCACATGGTTAGCATTGCTTGCAATTATAATCCCATCCAAATATTGATTTCCATGGTCTCTGCACTGCTTCATCGAGGGTTTTGTTGACATAAACGACCAGTGTTCTCCTCACTTAACTCAAGGTTGGAACTATGCAGCAGTCTTGGGTCACCTTACGAAAAGATGGGGTGGGTGGCAGACTGATGGTGTGACCCAGTAGGCCCTCCCCGCCTCCCTAACCCCTAGCAAAATTCCTCTTCCCGGATCCCTGGAATTCCACTCAGTGACTTGCTCTTCTGGAGTGAGCGTTACTTTCCCTCTCTTGGGTCCACTTTCCAACTACAATCGACCTGGGAAGCTGTATGGAGTAAGTCATAATCTTTAAGATGAATGTGTTCATGAAAACACTTTCTCCCCTCACCGCAAGGGGAGGTTGTCATTAGGTCCTACCAGCAGCTGAGCGAAAAAGGGCCACCAGAATGAGGCAGAGTGGAGCAGGGGAAAGGAGCCAGCTGGAAGTCAGGGAGATCTGGATTCAAATCTTGACCATCTGGTTTGAAGGCAGGGGTAGGGCACCTTGGATCTCCCATAGGCTCACCTAGGAATTTGGGGAAATAGTGTATACTTTACAGTTATTATTAGGACTTAATTAGATTATATGCAGAAAAGCATCATACTCACAACAAGTTAGTTTCTTTCCTATAAATTATCTCAGAGAACTTAACCCCATCCAAGGCCAACAAAAATGTGTATACTTTGTAAGTAGAGCTTGATCCAAAATAGGAAGGAATGAGAAGGAGTTTTCCTATTGCAGATATTCCATTGGACTTTTTGTCTGAAGTCTGAACTTCAAGCAATCTTATTTGTGGGTTAGAAAGAAAGTGTAAACCATTAATGAGCTGCCTGCCCCACCGAGGGGTGTGAAGCTGCAGACTGAGACGGGAAATGGGCCCAGGCATAATGAAAAGTGGAATAACAGTCAACGAAGTGATGCCTTTCATTCCCAACATAGAGTTAGCATCAGTCTGGAAGAGGGGGAAACAAACATGGAAAAAGTGGCCAGTCAGATTTGTACCTAGTTTAATTTTTTAACAGAAGAATTATAAATTCTCAGATTGGAGGGGTGTCTGAGTGGCTCAGTTGGTTGGGCGTCCGACTTCGGCTCAGGTCATGATCTCGCAGTCTGTGAGTTCGAACCCCATGTCGGGCTCTGTGCTGACAGCTCAGAGCCTGGAGCCTGCTTCGGATTCTGTGTCTCCCACTCTGTCTGCCCCTCCCCTGCTCGTGCTCTGTCTCTCTCTCTCTCATAAATAAACATTTAAAAAAATTTTTTTAAGAAATAAATAAAATAAATTCTCAGATTGGAGACACCTAACAAAAGTATCTTGGGTGTCCATTATGTGTCAAGCACAATACTAATCAAGGGGTAGTCTAATGGAGAGATAAATGCATAAATAACCACGTGCCGTTCAGTGTGTTAAAGATTTCACGGTCACGGTGCAAAATACAGTGGGCAGACTCACGATAACTTGATCAACTAAATGGATGTTAAGTTGGATTTGACCTCCTAAAGGTACTCCACCTACCACATGTACACCAGTAATCCACTAACCAAGGTTTTACTTGCTCTCGAACATTAATTAACCCATTGTTTACCATTTATTAGTAACTAGTTGTCATCATGTTTGTGACGGAGAGCACTTAAGGAAGTGTCACCCTGTCCCAGCAATAATGAGTAACAAGCCCACTGACAAAGGAGAGTTTGGCTGGCGCACCTGAAGAATATTTGAGAACACTTACTCATCACTCACCTTTCCACTTCTACTGCAGAGAGAAGAAACTTTATTCTTTCATGAAATGTTTAGCAGTCAGCTTTTCCTTTATATCCAAGATACCAAAAATAATGTAACATCAGCTAATTTTGGCGTCGTTTCCATTTGACCAGCAATGGGTTGTTTCCGAACTTCACCGAGCCGTTCCTGGATTTATCCCACTGTGATCCTGTGCTCATTTGGATTTTTCTCCATGATGAGACCCTCCGAACCCTTCCTAATTCCGTACTTGTCTGGACCAGATAAAAACCTGACCAGCTCAGAGGTAAATTAATATGTATACATATCTTCACATGGTTTAATTTTACAGCACTTGAACGGGACTTTGAGATTGAGCTTTCTTTCAACTTGAGACATTAACCCATGGATCTCAATGATCCTATTTTCATGGTATTTGTCATTTAATACAACTCTTCAAACTACCTCACGCTTGCAAAATGGGACACCAAAACACACTATGTGTGTACTAACTATTTTAACTTTTGTGAGTCCTACCTTTAGTCTCAACGCATGGTAACTTTCAGGTCTCGATTGATTCTGTTAAACAAATGCTAAAGTAAACTCTCTGCCAGGCGCAGGATCTAGTCCTAGTAAACTTTTAGGCTGCGGAAGGTATGAGCAGGCTCTGGTAAAGAATTCTATCATTTCTGCAGGAAATCAGCCTGAAAATCTGTTTGCCAGCAGGTGAGACATTAACAGCTTTATCTCCCAGTTTTAGCTTCCCCTGAAGGCAAAATTCTCTTCCTTAAAAGATTCGATTCCCTTTTTATAACAAGTGCAACAAGAAAATGCACTCACCCAACGGGAGCACTTCTGTGGGCTGGTTTTAAAGCTCAGCCATAGCCCATAGCCTTGAGAAACACTGCAGGGTGTGCGGCTCTGCCTAGAAGGCTAATTGGTGCTGGTTAATTGGTGGTAAGGTACTAAGGACAGAAAAGCAAGCTTCTTGTGGGATGATGTAAAATCACTTAGGGGCAACTCTGTTTCCGGTTTTTTCCAGATGGAAAAGCATGTCATGGCTAAGATAAAACAAAGGACAAAAGGTCCAAATTCCACCAATGAACCCTCTGGGGGCTGCTTCTGTGACCACTATGGACCAGTTAACGCGCCCATGCTCAGAGGTGCCACTCAGTCCCACTAGCCTTTCAAATCACTGGACTTTTCCTCTTCGTTGACCTTGGGACCCATGGAGGTTGCTGTAGACAGCAGAGAGGCACAGAACAAAGGCTGGTGTGACTGAGCCGCCGCCACACCCATCCTGCCCCAAAGATCAAGTCGGGTCGGTCCTTCCTTTCTTTGAATAATCACTAAGGTCCCCTGAGTTTTGATTACAGCCACGTGAGGCCCGCATCAAATTGAGGCCAGAGTTGAGCAAGCAGAAATTAACCAGTAGAATTGGGAGGGAAAAGGGTTTGGGAGCCCAGCAAATTTGGCCAGGAAGAAAATTCTGCGCATTACCTGTTCCCACTTCGTAATTCTGCAAGGTTATTGACTCTTTGCTGTCTTCGCGTGTGTTCCCCAGACTGTGGATATTTATGACATGCTGATGGATCGAATGAACATAAAGGTTGTCCCATTCTTCTAACATCGTAGCCGCTTTATCTAATGTTAAAATCTTTGAACAAGAAGCGAACAGTATATTTTAAGAGCCCAAAAACCCTAGAAATGTCTGTTGAACAATTGTTCACTAATTTAACTCAAATGTACATGCTATTTAAAATTTTAAAAAGTTCAGATTGCACATTAAGCAAATATATTCTGTTGGGATTTGCATAAATTTATAAATTGGTTTTATTTTAGAGAAGGGGGAGGAGCTGTCTTTTCTTTGAAAGTTTTCTGTTGTGCTCTTCCCTAATATGAAGACCGTTCTATCCAATTGGATGCAGAATTTGGTACTGGGCGAGCCGCCGGTGCCATAGCAATGTACTACCTACAAAGGTGTCTCTTTTACCTCCTGGTGCTTCATGGTCACATGATCCGTCTTTCAACCTCGCAGATCACGAATGAGATCCTTCCCATTTGGACATACTCTTACCTGGCCCTGCTGCTCCCAGTGTTCGTCCTCACCGATTACGTGCGCTACAAGCCAGTCATCGTCCTCCAAGGGATCAGCTTCGTCATCACCTGGCTGCTGCTCTTATTTGGCCAGGGAGTGAAGGCCATGCAGGTTGTAGAGTTCTTCTACGGGATGGTCACCGCCGCCGAGGTGGCCTACTACGCCTACATCTACAGCGTGGTCAGTCCAGAGCACTACCAGAAAGTGAGCGGCTACTGCAGGAGCGTCACCCTGGTGGCCTACACGGCGGCCTCGGTGCTGGCCCAGCTCCTGGTGTCCCTGGCCAGCCTATCATACTTTTACCTCAACGTCATATCCTTGGTCTCTGTCTCCGTGGCCTTTCTTTTCTCACTTTTCCTACCAATGCCCGAGAAGAGCATGTTTTTTCATGTGAAACCCAGCAAAGAAGTGCAGAAGCCCCCCAACGACACTGCAGCGTTGGATGAAACTTACAAGGTTAACACACCAGGCGGTGAAGAGAAACGCCCTTCAGAAATACCCACCATTTCAGGGACCCTGGATGATCGGGGATCGAACAACCCAATGCCGAGAAACGTAGCTTTGAGCGTTTTCGTGCAGTGGTTCCAAGATTTGAAGGCTTGCTACTCCTCAAAGCATCTTTTTTACTGGTCCCTGTGGTGGGCCTGTTCCACAGCAGGTTTTAACCAAATTTTGAACTACGTTCAGATCCTGTGGGATTACAAGGCACCGTCGCAAGATTCTTTCATCTATAATGGGGCAGTAGAAGCCATCGCAACGTTTGGAGGTAAGTAAACATTGATTGATCTTCTTTTGATGGGCTACCCCCATTAAGTTTATGTCTCCCGTTGCTAAGCTCAGCTCCACGGTGGTTCAGAAGGCATATTAATCTTTTTTTTTTTTTTTTTGAATGGAAGGTACAGGAGATAAAAAAAGGACCATGACACTTGTATTTCATGTGGTAGAGTAACAACAAGTAACTCAAGAGCTCAGGATTATGCACCAAATGATTAAATTCTAGCCAAATTCCTTAGATTCCATTTCATCGGCAGGAAAGGTGTTAGTAATGCCCCTCGTTCTTCCAGGATTGTTTTTAATATCAAAGGAAAATACTCGCCTTGTATATAAGTAAGTAGTTTTTATTATTTTAGAAAATGGATGAAACTCTTAAGACTTCCAGATTACCAGTGAAAGAGTTTTGTTAATAAAGGATTTGATTCAGCTCTTGCTCACCTGTAGCCGTTTTAGGGTCTACACCAAAAATCTCCAAAAGTAGCTTTCCTAAGAGATCTAAGTTAGAAGTGGGATATACGTGAGAGTGAGGACTCTAATGTCAGAAGGAAATCTGCCTTTGAAGGTTACAATAAATATTTATATCCTGGTAAATGGAAACTTAAATTCAACGGAGACTTTGAAGGTATTTTCTAGGAAGTAAGAGATTTCCACACCCTCATTTACAAAAAACGTCAGAAAACTCATGTAGTGTCCTTTCTCTTCTTGTCTCTCCTTTGGGAAGTTTCATCTTAACTCCTGCAAATCAGGACTGCGCTGGAATTGGTTTATTGAAATTATTTCTCCTATGTTCTCAATTCTGGAGGAAAAAATAATTTTATTCCCTTTGTAGCACTGGTTCTTTCTTGGATCACACGTGGAAAGTGAATTAATCAAATGTTAGTAATTTGAAACATAAATACCTTTCATTTTGTTAAAGAGAACTATAAATACTAACCCTAATTACTGTCAATTATTCAATCTCTTTTTTTTCTAAGTTTATTTATTTAGTTAGAGAGAGAGAGAGCATGCTCGAGTGTGAGCAGAGGCCAGGGCAGAAAGAGGGAGAGAGAGAATCCCAAACAGACTCCATGCTCCACAGAGACAGAATCACAGAACCCCAACACAAGGCTCAATCCCATGAACCGTGAGATCCTGACCTGAGCCAAAATCAAGAGTCAGACGCTTAACCGACCGAGCCACCCAGGTGCCCCAATTATTCAATCCCTTAAGCCCTATAAGTCAATCTAGAGTTCACCCAAATGAGGCCAGATCTCAAAGACATTGAGATGGAGACTAAAAGATTAAGATTGCGAATAAAGACCAAAATGTTCTGCTCAATGCAACACATCTGTCACCCATTGAAAACATTTACAATAAAAAAACAATAAAGAAAGGCAAGTGGTCGGGGCAGCGTACTACCAAAGCAGCTGTTTCATTCTTCTCTATCCCTGCCCCTCGCGTGTCGTAGCAAGTGACTGGCTTCAGGTATCATTTCTCCCCAGTCTGCTGTGGCAAAGAAACCTTCTGACCCCTCTCGTGGTACAGTTCCTGGCATGTAGCAGATACTAATTGGAAGCATAGGAGGTAAAGGGAGAAGCCCAAAGAAAGCATGATTAAGAAAAAGATAAATCCACGTTTAGGTGGATCACACTATTTTTGTAAAAGCCATATATTCATCTTGTACATTTACTTATGACCTGGATTTATAAAGAGAGTATATTGACACATCCCGTGTATAAAGTCAATGTGTTTCTTTTTCAGGGGCCGTGGCTGCCTTTGCCGTGGGCTTTGTGAAAGTCAACTGGGATCTCCTGGGAGAGTTGGCCCTAGCGATCTTCTCCATCATTAGCGCAGGCTCCCTGTTCCTCATGCATTACACAACCAACATCTGGGCATGCTATGCTGGCTATTTGATATTCAAGTCCAGCTATATGCTTCTTATAACCATAGCAGCGTGAGTACCACCAGCCATGTCTCTCCACTCCTAAACTCACACCGTATTCTCTCTTCGGTTGCATTTCTACAGTTCCTTACGGAATTTCAGAAGGATTTTAATCAACTGCAGTATTCAATGTCGATTACAGATTAAATTGGACACGATTAAGCCATGTTTTCCTTTAACTATTTTTCCTCTGAATGTTGCTGAGATTAGTCACCGAAGGAAAAAAAAAAGTTCTGTGGGTTCATAAACCAAAAGCAATGGTACACTTTCAGGTTGTGATTTTTATGTCAAGCCATTTGCCACCACGGGGCATGGCACAATCTGGTTTTGAAGGACCACGTGTAGATCTCATCACTAATTTCATTTGGTTGTGTAACTGTAGGCATATACTTTTGTGTGAAGCAACATATACTCGGTAAGTTATAAAAAAAAGTTGTATTTTGAAAAAAAGTAGATGCAACAATTATAAGAAACTGTATATCTCAGAAATCTTTTTTTTTTTAACAGTGAGAAATGTTTTGTTCCACATAGAAGTGCAGAGAGAGCTGACTATAGGCAATGTGCTTCGGTATTAACCAAAGAGATAAGAAACATTTGAATTTCAAATCACAGGAAAGAAGTAGAGCCAAAAGCTGTATTAAGTTTTGGTTTTTCATGTGTGAAAAATATTTGATAAGCAATTGATGAAACACAGAAATATGAGCACCCTGGGAAAAGATCACGGAACAAAAGAAAGAGAATAGGTTTGTTGGCAGCTTTAGCTTTACTTTTTTCATGGAAATATGTCAGTTTAATGAATCAAGCTCATGTCGCGTAAGTTTCTTTTTTTAATGTGAGGACATTGTTGAGGTAGGATTACATTACTTCTTTTCATTTTAAGAATATTCAGAACCCAAAGCCTTTCACCTGTGTTCCAAGGGAGAGCTCTCAATAACGTACATTTGCCCCTCGTTGCTGAGTTGTAAGATGCCAAAATCTATATAATGATCAAAAATACGTTAATTACAGATTCACTCAACTGCATAGCCAGGCATGATCTGATCTTCCAAAGAATAAATAACTCGCCTACAAAAATTTGAAACTATTAACACAATTGCCGATAAAAAGAATAACTCTCCAAACAATTCCGTTGATTGGGTGTTGCTTACATTCTCACGAAAATTCGCTGCGAAAAGGTATCTAAAATCAGATAGCATCGAATATTCTCAGGTTACGAGAACTTAGAACATTTAGGTTTAATTTCTGGAAGCATTACACTGGAGAGGAGGAATTTCGTCACATTCCTTTCACCTGTCTTCTAATTCGGCCTGCAGCTGTATTTGTTTCATTCCCTTTCTTTGCTCTGCCTGTTTGTCTAAACTGGAGATTTAGACAAAAAGTACTGGTAACAAGATGCCATGTTTATCTTCAGCTTCTGTCTTTTAAAGGTAAGAATCCCATGTGTATTTTGTTTCAAAACAACGTACTTCAACGTTTCGTGATAGATTTCAGATTGCAGTGAACCTGAGCGTGGAACGCTATGCCCTGGTGTTCGGAATGAACACCTTCGTGGCCCTGGTGATCCAGACCATCATGACAGTGATTGTCGTAGATCAGAAAGGACTCAACCTGCCGATCAGCATTCAGGTGAGCTGAAGTGTCGCTCTTTTCCTACGCAAGTAGTTGGGGTGAATGTAGGAAAGCTAGGTTTTTTTCAACCTCACCACTGTCAATACTTAATTTCTTGAACTGCTCAGCTAAATTTTTAAATAAGCAGTTTTTTAATTATCGTATCGTAACACACACAGCAGGTTTTCAGCAGTAATCACAATCAGTTAGCCTTTGCCTCTGGCCCCTAACATCTCATCAGATGATGCTCCGGCCATTGAGTCCCCCATACGTCTGCTCTTTCTCCCACTATCCCGTGTCAAGGTTTAGGGGATTCGACGAAGAATGTTACATGGTTGCCGAGCTCAGTTCCTCTTCCTTACTCCACTGAGGTACCTGAAATCAGCCCAATTTCACATCTTACATATGTATCTGGAAAAGGCCGAAATGAGGCATCTAAGAAGTAACCTCATTATCTAAAATTCATTCCTGGAGACGTTACATATAGCATTGTACTATCCTGCAAACATACACACATATCGGTGGGATTTAGTGATTTTTTTCACTATTGGCAATGTTAGCTGAAGTTTGAACCCAAACAACCTTGGCTTCAGAACCCACATTCTTAGTTACTGCATTTTCTAAAAATTTTTTTAATGTTTATTTATTTATTTTTGAAAGAGAGAGACAGAGCATGAGTGGGGGAGGGGCAGAGAGAGAGGGAAACAGAGAATCCGAAGCAGGCTCCAGGCTCTGAGCTGTCAGCACAGTGCCTGATGTGGGGCTCGAACCCATGAACCGTGAGATCGTGCCCTGAGCTGAAGTCAGACATTTAACAGACTGAGCCACCTAGGTACCCCTAATTACTGCATTTCTTACACTTTTATGCCTGATTCTTCTAAGATAGAAGAAAGTACTGTGCAAATCTAATTGACCCATATTAAGATCATGGGTCTTAGTTATCCAAGCAAAGCAACAGCATCACTATGTATTATCAATAACATAGACAGTCATATTTCATGTGTGTGTGTGGTTAATCCTATTTGTTTTTCTCTAGTTTTTAGTTTATGGGAGTTATTTTGCAGTTATTGCTGGCATTTTTCTAATAAGAAGCATATACATCATCTGCTCAACCAAGTGTCCAGGGCAGTCACAGAGATCCACGACAAGTCAGAATCCAGCTGAGCCCCTCCCAGACGGACCCGGGAATGTCAACATGGAAACAAGACTCTAACCTTATGGCAACTGCTGCATCCACTGAGCAAGGACCTTCCTGGTCACAAAGTCACTGAGTGACACAAAGTGACACACTTTCTAAGTCTGGATTTCAGTGAACATTTTCAAAGCCACAACAAAATATCGGTTTTAGCCCAGATATCTATGTGCCTAGCTGGATGCATTCGACAAGTCTCATCATCTCAATTCAACAGCCCGGGCTGGGGACCCCAGGGAACAGCAAGGGCTGGGAAGTTCTGGCTTTGATTACTCGCTAGGACATGCAAATGGCATGAAAACAAACCATGAGAAACTTCAGCCATTCTGGAGCTGGTGTTCTCGACTCCCAAGCGGAAATACTAACTGGAATCCCCCTGTTGCTTGGCTTAGATATTCGTTTCATCTTACTGAAACTGGCGAGGGATAGGACATTGTTTGTCACATAGCCATTTTCCTTCTTCTTCTTCTATTAAGTACATTTCTATATAACATGCAGTTCTCTAAGAGAATTTTAAGGTTTGGTCCCATTTCTAAGGATCCCTCTTCAATCTTAATAACATGGCATTATTCACAAGCTAAAATTTGATAATATCACTGTATAGTTTTGTCACGATTACTTTTCACCTTGTGTTCTGCTGAGCTTTCTTGTTGAAACTCTACCTCAGGAAAAGCTCTAGACATTCCTGGATGTCCGCAGAGTGACATTCAAGTCGATTCCTGGTGGCCATAGGAGAGGCAGTGAGCTTTCTCCCGACCATGACTCCAGACAGGTGTTTTAATGCTGTGTTCATGTGATCTCTGGTAAAACAGAGAAACTTAGGTAGAAATTTCTAACAGTTTTTAGGTATTTTAAAATAAGAAAACACTATTCGGGTGGGGGAAAATGCCTAATTTTTTGGCAGAGCTTGTGCCAAATAAAATAATATGGGCAAAAATATTAAAGAGTCTTTCTGATTTGGGAATGAATTGTGCCAAGAACCGTCTGCACTTCTCTGTCCTTTGAAACATCAGTAGAGGACCCATTGAGCAGTCTGCCATGGAAATAAAGGATGTTGATTCAAGATCTGCACTTCAAATATACTTCTCTCCAAATCCTAAAATCCGATCACTGGACTGAAATTAAAACTCGGCCCCAAAGCCAACGCTTACTTAGTAGGGAAAAGTAATGACGTTGCTACTTCTACCAAAACCAAGGAAAGGATGACCAGTATCATTCTTCCTATTTAATTTATTGGACTAGTGGTATAAGCCAACGAAGTTAGACAAGCAAAAAAATAAAAAGTGAGAAACTGTAATAGAGGAGGCAAAACTGTCATTATTCCAGAGACGACAAATACACACCCAAGAAACTCAACTGAAAACTAAGATCACGGTATGGAAAGTAAGTGTATAGCAATCAACAGTCTTCATGGTACAGCAACCATTTAGAAGATTCAGGGGCATTAAAGATCTGAGTTATGGTAGGAAAAAAATAATACAAAAATAATCGCATTTAATCTATTTAATAATTTAATAAATGCGTAAGGCACATATGAGTATGCCTGGCAAACACTTCTGAAGATTACAAAATAACACCTAAATATATGGAAAAGCCTATCTTGTTCTTGGTTATGAAGAAAAATTACATAAAGGCATCATCCTTTCCAAATAAGTTTATAAGTTAAATCCTATCCCAGAGGAAAAAAATACATTTTTTTTCAGAACTCGTAAGGGTGATGCTACATTTATTTGGAAAGCTAACAAAGAAGAAGCAAGAAAATGCTTTGTCAGGGAAAATGAGATTAAATTATTTGTTGAGAATAACATGCTATGCTAAACTCTTAACTACAATAACATGGCAACATCAAGAGACAGTCCACTGGACTAGAGTAGAAAGTTCTGAATTAGTCCCTAGTTTATATGGGATTTTAGACCATGATAAAGATACCACCTTATGCAAAAGAAAGACAAAAATAGAATATTTAATAAGATTGTCACAATTTTTTTAAATTTTTTTTAATGTTTATTCATTTTTGAGACAGAGTGAGACAGAGCATGAGTGGGGGAGAGACAAAGAGAGGGGGAGGCACAGACTCCAAAGCAGGTTCCAGGCTCTGAGCCGTCAGCACAGAGCCCAACGCGGGGCTCGAACTCACAGACCGCGAGATCATGACCTGAGCCGAAGTCAGACGCTCAACCGACTGAGCCACCCAGGCGCCCCATCACAATTTTTTTAAAGATAAAAGATGCAAAAGTGATAAAATAGATAAATTAGATAAATTAGATGCAAAAGTGATAAAATAACTTTATCAAAATGCAATATATATGTTAGTACACAGATATAAAAAAATGAAACCACAAAAATAGTAGGAAGAACACATAAAGATTATTTATAATCTCAAACCTTTCTAAAGTAGCATAAAACCTCAAGTCATTTAAAAAAATGAATTGACACCATAAAACTAAACTTACGTGCGGAATAAAAATCACTGCAAACAAACCCAAAAGACAAATGAAAATCTGGAGTAAATATTGCAACTCATCAAAGCTGCTTTCCTTAATTTCTAAAGAAGCAATACCAAATGTTAAGAAAAAGACCAGTCCCCTGATAGGAAAACGGGCAAAGCATGTGAATAGGGAATTCAGAGAAAGCAAAATGTGGCTCAGACACGTAGATGACCTTGAAGTCCACTCCTACGGAAGATGTATGTTAAATGGCGATGAGATACCATTTGTTACCTGGCAGACTAGAAAATAATCCAAAAGCGTAATACACTTGGTTCTCTGGGAATGGGTCCCGGCCGTCGGCTGGTGGGCGTATAAATCAGCTTCATTGCTGTCAAGGAAAACTCCACACTCTCATGGTTACAAATGTATACATCTTGCCACCTATAGATTTCTCTGGTAGAAATATACACTCCTGATACACTGCACAGCTGGGAAATGACTCACACAATGTTTTATCATTATAATGCTGTTTCTGAGACCAAAGATTGGAACCTATTTAAATGTTGTTACATGGAGACAGGGACGGTGTCTTAGGGTCCATCAGTATGTTCCCTTGTAATAATATTAACTGGATAAAAATGAGGAAGATCATTACGCAGTGGTCAAGGCCTAGAAAATCAATTATTAGGTGGAGAGAAGTCAAATGCCAAAATAATGAGTGCAGTAGCTCATCATTTGTGTAAAAGGAAGATGCAAAGTACCTGTGTTGGCTTGTGTACACATACAGCTTTTCTGGAGGGACAAACAAACTGACAACAAATGCCCGATGCGGGTGATGAGAAATGTAGGCGAGGTGTCATCTTACCCATGGGTTTCGATGCTTGTAAATGACCCATAACCACTTGAAATGCTAATTTTTATTTATTTATTTATTTTTTTAAATATTTATTTTTTAGAGAGAGAGACAGAGCGTGAGCAGGGGTGGGGCAGAGAGAGAGGGAGACACAGAATCCGAAGCAGGCTCCAGGCTCTGAGCTGTCAGCACAGAACCCAACGCGGGGCTCAAACTCATGAACCATGAGATGGTGACCTGAGCCAAAGTTGGATGCTTAACCGACTGAGGCACCCAGGCGCCCCTGAAACACTAATTTTTAAAAAAGTGGTTAACCTCTTGAGACATAACATTGGAAAATAAGGAGCTGAAGGTTTTTGGTTTTTTACGTGTGACCATTCTGATGGTTTTTCCTTTTTTTTTTTTTTTGTAATATGCATGAATATCCTAAATGTACATTTATAATTAAAAGGAACAAACGCAGAAGACAAAAGAGTATTTTTAAATGAAATTTTTTTATTTGGTATCTCATTAAAGAGAAAGATTTATCTCTATATATTAAAAGGTATGTTTGCTTTGTAAGGTATAGGGTTTCTTGACTGGTCAGAGCACCTTATGGAGAAATATCTTAAATGCTTTGTTTTGAACATAGAATGACTTATGGAAACAACAACAAAAACAGAATTCACGGGGTGCCTGGGTGTCTCAGTTGGTTAAGTGGCCGACTCTTGATTTTGGCTCGGATCATGATCTCACAGTTCATGGGATGAAGCTCCTCACTGGGCTCTGCGCTGACAGCACAGAGCCTGCTCGGGATTCTGTCTCCCTTTTCTCTGGGCCTCCCCACACTCGCATACAAGCACACGCACTCTTTCTCTCAAAATAAATATAAATAAAAAATAAATTCATAAATAACAGAAGTAAGGGGATAGAAATGACAAGAGTCATTGAGTCCCACTTAGGATCAGGTCATGATCTCATGGTTCATGGGTTCGAGCCCCTCATCGGGCTCTGTGCTGACAGCTCGGAGCCTGGAGCCTGCTTCAGGTTCTGTGTCTCCCTCCCTCTCTGCCCCTCCCCCGCTCATGCTCTGTCTCTCTCTGTCTCTCGAATGTTGAAAAAAATTAAAAACGAGAGAAAGAAATGGCAAGAGAATAACCATTTCTGAGAAGAAAGAAAAAGGTTATGGCTCTAGCTCGTTTGCGCTTGCCCTCGGCCTGGATGTAGGTGGAATATTTAGATCCCGTTTGAGGAAATTGTCGCTGAAGGGCACATGACACACATGTGACAAGTGAGCAGGGTCACTGGGCCTTCCGGGAAGAGGCACGCATGGCCGTGTGTGCTGAAACATCTGAGGGAAGTGCCTACCAATCTTAGGAGACGGAAATATGACAGGTGGCTGCGAGGGGAGACCCGAGGCCCGGAGGCAGCCCGCCCACAGTCCTCAGCTCCTACCGCTGCCGTGCACACATGCACACAGCTTGGCCGAGGTGAGAGAAGCCTCCCGCATGTCCCCTGTTGCCACAGCAGAATAGAAGCAGAATGCCTTAGGGTTGACAACAACCCAGCCACACGAGCCACAGCCATTGCAGCCACTGCGGCCACAGCACCCCATGGTGTCAGAAGAGAGGACTCAGGAGAGGGGAGGAGGGAGACTCAGGAGGTGAGGTCTGATGCCGCCTTCTGTAGGGGAAGGCCCTTTAATGCCATCTCCAGGAAGAAGGGGATGGAGCCTCCCAGGACACGTGACAAATGGCTTCTTCCTTATTATTTATTCCAACATCCAGCAAAGAACGTAGAGTACATCCTTACTGGAAACATTTAGAGTTTTTACCACATGGGAGAAGGACCGTCGCTCTCCTGGACAGAGTTCACTTGCATGAAATAAGAATGATTTCATGTTGCCTGTAGTTATCTACAGCCTACAGGTCTGGAAAATAGCCCACCTGGTAATGAAAGACTGGGATCAGGTCACTGGGAAAAATGTGCTTCAGAGTCTAGACAATGTCTAGTTCTTTCCGGATGCATCGATTCTTCCCTTACGTATCAAAACACCTCATAGTCCGTTGAAAAGTGAAAGAGCAAGGTAAGAGCAACGACTTCGTGAGCTAACCATTTGATGCCCCTTTAGTCTTGCAGAGGCTGGAAAACATGACCTGTGGCAGGGGAGGGAGGATGTGGGGGGTTCGGGTTGTGTCTACACCGGGTGGGAGGCTGCACTGGGAATCTTTTCTAAATCTGTGGTTCTAGAACTTTAAGCCACTAAGCACAAAATTCTAAAGAAACTCTGAATTAGGTTCCTTTGGTCACAGCATTGGGGAGAAGATGCTGGCTTGCTTCCCTTACCACCCCCCCCCCAGACACCTATATTCCCAGAAAGATCTAGATTTTAAACTTGAGTCTCTGTGTAGCTTTACAAAAGAAGTTGGCTCAAGCGGGATGCACACTTCACTGTGTGGACTATGCCCCGACAGTTTGGCAGGGAGGGAGGGGGCGCAGAGGCGATCTTAGATACCGGAAGCAGGAGAAGAGATCAGAACTCGTCCAGAAAGGGAGAGAAACCAGCAGAACTGAGAAAAGCTAACTTGTCTAATTTGCCAACCTCCTGCGTCCCCAACAATGGCAGAAGGAAAGCGATGGCCTGAGGTGGTATTTGACGGAGGGAGTGTTGGTTCTGTTCGCGCAGTCAACCTGCCCCACTGGAAAGAGTCTCGCACGCTGCATGACCTAGGAAAAGTTACCTAACGTTTCTTTCTGCACCTCAATTTTCTCATCTATAAAATGGGGACAAGAACGGTCGCACTTCACTGGATTGTTGCAAAGATTAAAGGGGTTGAGACACGCATCGAGGGCCCAAGGGTGCCCAGCACACAGGAAGGGCTCAGTAAGTCTGGGATGACACTAGTGGTAGCGATTATTTTTCTACATGTGACACGGCCAGACATACCATTTCCTTGGGCTGCCTGAGTTTGGACGGCAAGACCACATCAGCAGCATTTTGCTAAGACAGTCACAAGTAGAATATCTCATGGGGCTGCCTAATCGCATTGCCGAGCGGACGGGTGATTTTGGGAAACCACAGCCATTGCACTAATGGGAAAATGAGAAGTCTCGAGAAGAGATCGTCTGCATGAGGTCCATAGCAGAACTTCCATCTAAAGTACGAGGGGCGCCTGGGGGGCTCAGTTGGTTAAGCGTCCGACTTCGGCTCAGGTCATGATCTTACAGTTTTGTGGGTTTGAGCCCTGCGTCAGGCTCTGTGCTGACGGCTCGGAGCCTGGAGCCTGCTTCGGATTCTGTGCCTCCCTCTCTCTCTGCCCCTACCCTCCTAATGCTCTGTCTCTCTCTCTCTCTCTCTCTCAAAAATAAATAAACATAAAAAAAATTTTTAAAGTACTAACCCCTCTTATTAATAATGAATTCAGTGTTTAATACGAACCAGGCATTTTTGTAGCCCCGGCAATGAGCTTATTTTTAATCGGAAGTCTTCCAAAAAAAAAAAAAAAATCCTCCTTTGAGGAGAGAAAGAGAAATTAAACAGCTCTCCTGACTTCCCATCAGCTTCTGCCTCCATCTGATCCTGGCCAAATTAGAACAACATATGCTGGCTTTATCTAAATTTACCGGGGTTTTCCTGCTTTGACACTGAAGAGTAAACTAAAATGTTATTTTATTTGAAAATATATGAAATTTAACTAAAGGCTTACATTTCCGTATTCAGGTGTCCAGTTTTGGTAGACTGTATCCCCACCTTCGTTCGGTAACTTTTTGGTCAGAGTTTATTCTGGGGACGCTGTAGGAATGGGGGGGCTTGTAAAGAAGGGTGTAAAACAGAGCTGTCGAAGTGATGTAGGCACTTTTGGCAGTGGGAGCAAATCCTTCTACAAATTTATTATCTCGAGTTGAGCGCTTCCAGATCTTCAGAATTTAAAAAAAGGCTGGAGTATGGGAGTAAAACAATAGTGGGGATCTTACGCGCGTCCACTCCACCGACCCTGTTGTTTGAGGTATCCCACTGGATACTTCTTGGTATATGCCTCTTGCAGTTTCTCTTCCACAGTCAGGGTGACCCAGAAAGCTAAGGGGTGACTCTTGAAGGGCTGGAGGAGGCTAAAATTCCCACAGCAAATTCTTAGAGCATGGCGGCGGGGGAGGGGGGGGCACATCCCACACCCTGCTCCCTTCTGCTAAACACAAAATGAGAACTTTGGACAACACCGTTGGGGTTTTTTTGTTTGTTTCCTTTCCCATCTTTGGAAACAATTCTGAGGACAACTGACCTAATCTTGGAATGTATGTGAGTTTCGAGGTCATTATATAAGATCCGCAGAGCTGCCTGGCCCGCGCCCCGCCCTGTGAGCTACACCCACAAACAGGGAGAGGAAGGCTGGCCTGGAACCCGCTGCAAATATCCGGAAGGACCTGGCTCAAAAGCAGGTTGTAAGTGATACAGCAGAAAAAAGGAGGTAGCACATTAGTAATTGGCAACAAAGGGAGGCAGGAGGCTGAATCTTCATCCTCAGAAACCAAACTGCTTTGGAGATCCCAGCAAGGGAGGCTGTCTCAAAGGAAATGATTGAGGGTGGGAAATGCTTCAAGCCTTGAAGATTAGGAATTCGAGTAAAATGTCGTGGAAGAAAAAGGCAAGTGTGTGCTCGCAAAAATTCAACGCAATGAGATGTTCCAAGGAAGAACATCGTGACCTGGGAAAAGACCCGTGGGGTGAGATCAAAATATGAAGCTAGTAAAATAGTAGCAGGCGTGTGACTGCCTGGTCTCCTTGCCGCTAACAAAAACAGGTGCTGAGAAAATCCGAAAACTTCGCTTCTCCCAGAAGCTGTTAATATGAGAGCAGTGATCTATTTTTAATACGAGGAAAAAATCAATTCTCTGCGGATGCAAAGGCGGAGGTCTCCTTGATCTGTCGCAATGAACTCTGCCAGGTCCTTCCTGTCTGCTGCGGATTGCAGCGTGCCACGGCGTGCCTCATTGCTCAACCGAGACTTTCGGCAGGTGTTACAGACCAGCCCTGCAGACCGGGACTTTGAGATCCCGGCGGCTGGCGGCTGGCCTTGAGTCCCGGCAGAGCAGAGGACAAGAACGCCGCGCTCGCCTTGTGAATTTCATTTTTTTTTTTTTTTTGGCTGATTAATGCTCTCCTTTTGGTTAGCCTCCTCTTCTCTCGCTTTTAAGACCACAAAGGTAAGCCCAGGCAAGCTTTACTTTTCTGCTGGAGAAAAGTTGATGAAAGACCCCTTCCTTGTTTTTGCTTCAGACACTGCTTTTGCCAAATAGGGGCCCACCCTTGCTTCATCTTAGTAGGGTAAAATAAAATATAGAGAATTATTCATTCCAGAAGGGAAAAAATTATATCAGAACAGAGAGGGCAAGAGCCAAAGAATAATTTGCATAGAATTCTTATTTCTACCTCTTGTGATGGAGAAGGTACGTGAATCAAATAATAATTAAAATGTCATTGCTTTTTATAATTTGCCCAGGGTTGGAGAGGGGCTGCCACATTCACTCAAAATTGTGTACTAGTAAGTGTAATAGTAAAAGCAAAGGATTCTTGAAACAACCTCTAAAAGTCTGGGAGCAGCATTGAGCAGCAGACTGGAACAGAGGGGTCTATGCCTCATAGCACCCAAAGGATAGAGCCGGCTGTCAACGCAGATGGGCTTCCCTCCTACATCTGAACCCTCGGTTTAGGAGCCTTTACAGCTAGGAGTTAAGCACCACATCCCAGAAAGCCTGACAACTCTAGCAGTAAATAGCGCAGGGGCTCTTTGGCCCAAGGAACAGCTTGTGGGGAGCCTAAACTGTGTAAAGAAAACCTCTGTAAATACCCACTGAACTGATTTCAAGAATGCATGCCGCATTACTCAGCCATGAAAAGAACGAAATCTTGCCATTTGTGACAAAATAGATGGATCTAGAGAGTATAAAGCTAAGTGAAATGAGTCAGAGAAGTACAAATACTGTATGATTGCACTTCTATGTGGAATCTAAAAAACAAAACGAATGAATCAAACAAAACAGAAACAGACTCACAGATACATGAAACAAATGGTGGGGGCAATCGCAAAAGAATAATTGTACAGAATGCTTATTTCTACTCCTTATGAGGGAGCAGGTACATGAATCATGTACTTTGGGTGGGGGGAAGGGCTGGGGAGCGGCAAAATAGGTGAAAGGGATGAAGAGGTATAAACTTCCAGTTTTAAAATAAACAAACCATGGCGATGTTTTATACAATAAGAAGAAGAGAACGCGGCGCCTGGGTGGCTCAGTTGGTTGAGGAGCTGACTATGACTGAGGTTATGAACTTGGCGATTCATGAGTTCTAGCCCCGCGTCGGGCTCTGTGCTGGCAGCTCGGATCCTGGAGCCTGCTTCGGATTCTGTGTCTCCCTCTCTCTCTGTTCCTCCTCTGCTTGTGCTCTCTCTCTCTCTCTCTCAAAAGTAAATAAAGATTTAAAAAACAAGCTTTAATATAAAAAGAGTATGCATGCTGCATATATTAGCAGTAGGGGTAACACGTGACGTTTAACGCCGCCCATCATTGTCGATGGCGACCTTAAGGGG
This sequence comes from Paguma larvata, assembly GCA_030068075.1. Classification (NCBI taxonomy): domain Eukaryota; kingdom Metazoa; phylum Chordata; class Mammalia; order Carnivora; family Viverridae; genus Paguma; species Paguma larvata. The sequence goes on from CM057825.1 coordinate 11,009,108, forward strand.
TACGCCACGCAGTGGAAATTTGGGGGAGGGGCCGGCATGGACACAGGAGGAGGGAAACGAGACTGTGGAACAACTCGAAAGGAATGAGGGAAGGGAACTTCAGACCAGCAACGCCCCACCCAGCAGGTAGAAGATTTCAAGCTTCACATCCTTACGGAACTGGATTCTAAACCGCATGACCCCGGGCAAGCCACGTTATCTCTCCCGGAATGTCTGCCTCCTTATCTGCCAAGTAGGGACAATATCTCCTTTGTGAACTTTCCGAGGATTCGAAATGAGGCATAGAAAGCAGGTAGTAGAAGCCCGCCCAGGCAGGTTGTAGGTTACATGGCACGTACCAGAGGTGTATGATTTTTATATGCTTGTTGCTAGTATGTGTTAGGAAGCATTGATTTGGTTTTGATAGAGAATCACATCCTCGGAGTCCACGCTGAGCACTCAAAATCTCAGGACATGTGGACAGGCAGGTAGTCAGATTCAAGTCGGTCGCTACAAGTAATAATTATGTGTGGTTGTTCAAAAAGAATAGGTATTAGAATGAAGAGGTATCAGAAGAAGATGGATTTCATTTGACTACTCACGTGCTTCCAGCGGGTAGGTACGGAAGGGCCGAAAGTCTTTTGTGGGCTGAAGAATTTCAGATATTTGTGTGCATAAGTCATTTAAACAGTATCAAGTAAACACTCGCCTCTTGCAACACTAAACCTGGCAGCGTCCAGACCTGACCCTCAGGTGCTCCCTTTTTGAGAAAGTAGTCTGGACAGTCGTATTGGAATGGTTGTCGGCTTGCGGGTGGAGTGCATCGGAATCTGGAGAATCTCGGAGTGGAGTAGCAGCTGAAAATTGCATCCAGGCGAGTCCAGAACCTCCTCTCGGAAGGGCACTCCAGGAACTCCGTGAAAGATGGGGAAAGTCCTGATGGAGAACTCAGCTATTCATCCAACAGACGCGAGAAGGAATGCAAAATCACCAGCTGAGAAATGTTCTCCAGAAAAAAACCTTAGAATGAGGTTTTTTTCCACACAGATGTGACCTAAACATGGACAGGCGATGGAGCTTAAAGGCATTGGTTTGATTATTGTAGAAATAATAATGGAAAGAAAGAAAGGAGAAGTCTGGCATATTGGGGGAGGGGTAGAGAGAGAGATTCCAATGGAGCTAAGGAATGGTACAGTCACAGTAGCAGGTGCCATAAGCAAGAAGAAATGGCTGTAGACACAGCCAGATGACGGGAGCCCTTACCAGCGGGAGAATACAGTATGGCCATGAGAATGGGGAGCTGAGCAAAAAAGGGAAAAAAGGGTCCTTGGAAATGAGAAGACTCAGGAAATGGGAAGACGAGACGCATTTCAGTGGCTTTTGAAGAACGGTAAGACAACAGCAGGACTTGGGATGAAGAATTGATGCCAAGGATTTAGACAGCCAAGGAAGAGAGATGGGGAAGTCAGTGAATAACAAACAGCCACTAGAAGAGTGGCCAAGCGAAGTGAATTCCAAAAAAAATGAACATTTTTATTTTCTCCCAAAGGGTCGGGAATAATTGTCTGGAGACAGCATCGAGGATCAAGGACGGTACCAACTACCGCATGGAAACGCCCGAAATGACAGCTAGAAAATGACGAGGCTGGTGTTTGATCTCAAGAACCTGGAAAATTCTAGCAGCACAATCGTTCTTCTTATTAGTTGGGACGAGTAACTTCTATCTCCCTTCTCCCTCAATATCACCCCCCTCCATTTCTAACTTCTTGCCTAATCCTGGCACTTTTGCCTATTCCTCTCCTGCCCTCTCCAAAGAGGCTGTGGTCCTCTCCCATCCCCATCAAGTGGGAGATGGTGTTTCTTCCATTAGATTGATCTCTGGTTTTCTCGAGCCAAAATTCAGAGGGTGGAGGAATTTCAACTTTTTCAGGACAGTGGAAATAGCTGCAGGTCCATGGAAGTCACGAGGAAGAAAAGACCAGAAGTTCAGCTCAAAGTCCAGCTGTAGAGTTGAGCAACAACCCACAATCAGGCTGAACAGAAACATAATGAATGAAAGAAGAGGGTGGCCTTCCAGATGACTCCCAGGATGGCTCATTGATGGCTCCACAGATAGCCCTTTCCTCAGCCACTTACACAAGAAAGACCTAGAAAGCCCCAGAAGCATTCCATATAGAAGAGCATATCCCTGCTGTCTGTAAGTGGAAGTAAATAGAAAACAGGTATCTCAACCCATCCACTGGCAAATTGCTTTCAGTGTCGTCATTTGTCTTTACTGCTGTAATTCAGTGTCTGACCATCATTGCCACCTACTCCACTTCAGTAAGAGCTTATATTGATAGAAATTGGATCAGCATTGCCTTTACGTCAAAGAAGAGGACAATCAATCTAATAGGCCCTGAACTAAGCCAGTCTTCATGGAGGCCCACCTTGTGAAGGAACAGAGTGGGTAGCAGATAACAAGGAGTAATCTGGAAGGCCATCCTTCTCAAAGCTCTTCGCCCACGGAAAACCAAAATTCCACACAAGGTTACTCACTCTTTTCCAGGTAACATCATCTTCCCTGGTGAACCTTATCTCTGACCTTTCGAAGTGAAATTATCAGATGACTAGGTGATTGTCAGAAGCCAGTGTGTGAATGCACTTATGGAAACACCTGTTTCTCTCGCCGTAGACCGCACTGCTCCCGCTAAGGATACCAGAAGCCAAGTCCTTAACACATGAGTTCTTTAACACGGCACATCTATTTTCAGGCTTTGTTTTATGTCTAAGACCACACCCACGCCCACACCCACACTCCCTGCCCCATTATCTCAATGGTCGGCAGGGCAGGAGAGACCTTGTGATTCAAGGAGAAAATAAAAAAAAACTCTGAGACTCCGCGGGGGAAGTCTACTCAGAAGGTAGATTTTTATCTTAAGTTCCTTCACCTCAGTTTCTTTGTCCATCGGCAACTCGAGGTCATCCCCACCACCACCAACTGTCAGGGCCTCCTCCCTGCTAGAAGGGACATTTGCCTGAATCCACTTCCACTGTGTGGTTGCAGGCCAGCCTGCTCATGAGAAGCACCTCTGTGAGATTTGGAAGGTGGAAAATTAAAATCAAAGTGGCCAGGATTTTCCAAGGCAGTTACCTTAATTGCAGTCAAATCCAGTGTAGAATTCCTTCTCGGAGAGGCCTTTGGATAAATATAAATACCCATTCCCTTAATTACATTTAAATCCAAATTTCTGGAAGCCTGGAAGAATATTCTCTAACATATCGGGGTGTATACAAGTAAAATATGATAATTTAAACAGTTACTGGAAAGTGTCAGACATTATACTTTTAAACCCAGAAATGCAAGTGGAGATTTTTCTATAAATTCATATAGTGCTTGGATTATGGGTCCAAACCCAGAAATGCAAGTGGAGATTTTTCTATAAATTCGTATAGTGCTTGGATTATGGGTCCTATCAGAACTATTCTATAAAACACACTAGATTTTGCCATCTTAACACGTAATATATATACTCCTGTTGATTCTATTTCTCTGGAGAACCCTGATGGAAATAATAATCAGTTTTTATGCTATATTCTTTGATAGCACTAGGTAATTTATGCAAAAAAATGTTAATTGAGGACCTACTGAATACTAAGAATACAGTAGACACCAAGATGGATACAGCTCTTTTTCTTAAAGGGAAGAAATAGGGGCGCCTGGGTGGCTCAGTCGGTTAAGCATCTGACTCTTGATTTCGGCTCAGGTCATGATCTCAAGGTTCATGGGTTCGAGCCCCGTGTCAGACTCCATGTTGACAGTGGGAAACCTGCTTGGGATTCTCTCCCTCCTTCTCTCTCTGCCCCTGCCCCCCTCTCAAAATAGAAACAAACTTTAAAGAAAATAAAGGAAAGATTTGAATAAAAACCGTTACGCATATAGAAAGTGACAGGAAAAGAAAAAAACATTTTGGACAGGGTGTTTTGAGAAGTCCTGTCTGAAAAGGGGCATTTGAGCACAATCTGTAGGAAGGTATGGGACGTAGCCCTCAGGTGCCTGAAGGAAAAGTATTCCAACAGGTGCAACGGGAAGATTCGAGGCCCCAAAAAGGAAGTGCATTTGACTCACCTGGCATGGTCATTGCACACAGTCCTGTAGGTTTTTCCTGTGGAAAAACATTGAGCTGCAGTCAGGAGACAGGCCCTGTCACTACCCAGCAGTCATGTTATCTTCCAGTCTCTACTTCCTTCTAGAAAGATGAAGAATTAGGACCAGATTGGTGTTTCTTTCCAAAATACAGTGGCCCTGCATTCTCTTCCCCGCTCTCAAGGAACTCCAGCATACAGATAAAGATGCTGAGGAACATTCCAGCCAAGGAACTCATATGACTTTATTTAACCCAAATGCTTCTGAACTTATTTGGTGTCAAAATTCTATTTCTATTATTAATAGAACTTGAATTCATTGAAAACACTTTTAGAAAGCCCAGACTCTAAAAAGCCCATTTATCTTTCTATTCTAAAGCTGTCTGAATAATGGGGCATAAAATCACCCCCTCTCCCCATCACCCCTGCTCTCCAGCTGAGAGGCCCTATGACTTCAAAAAGAAGGGACTGGAGAGAAAGAAGCTTTTGAATTTATTACCAGAAGTAGAACCTCTCTTACATATAAATTCCTATGCGAAAAAAATAATGAAAAATAAATAAATTCCTATGTGAACCGTCAATAAACAGATAAAAATCAGAGCTATCATCTGGATTTGATGGGATATCAGCTACTCTCTGTCCCTGTGTGCCGGGACCACACCGCCCTCTAGTGTCTAGTCTTCAAGGAGCATAAAGCTACAACTAACAGAAATCTCACTCAAACTTCCAGGCTCAGAACTGCCCCTAAATTGCTGTTTGCTAAGCTGTGACTCTCAAAGTGGAGGTCCCCACACAGCAGCCTCAGCATCGCCTGGAAGCTTGTTAGAAAGGAAAATTCTCAGTCTCAACCCCTCCCCACCAAGACCTGCTGAATCCGTAAGTAGGGAGAGACCCACTGGTCAGCATTTAAGCACATTTTCCTACCAATTTTTTTTTTTGGTATCATGTTAACTTTCAATTAAGGAGTAAGAAGGGACTTGGGACAGCCTGTCAAACCCAGAAATTCACAAAGGAGTTTCTATACCTAGCAGTTGTTCAGCAATGTTCACTTTATGCCATTCTTTCAGACTCCATAGGAGTTACATCCATTCCAACAATACACTGGACCCATTGTATTTGTAGACTGCCATGAATAACCGAAGAAGGTTCTAGAATGAACCTGGTCATCTTTTCTTTAAAAGAAACTTTCTGCAGTGATAATGCCCACTATAAAAAAGAGGGTTTGCGTTGTGAAGTAGTAGTGAAATCCCTGTTAGCACTAACCCGTATTTACCATGTACACAGGACGGTGTTTCCATCATAAGTCTTTTTCTGGCCACCCATGCTGGATTTATGTTCTGTTCAGACCAGGGAAACCAAATAAAGGTATATGAATGGATTAGAGCAATTTCCCTACAGCTACAATAAAACTGGCCACCTTCCTTCCTTCCTTCCTTCCTTTCCTTCCTTCCTTCCTTCCTTTCCTTCCTTCCTTCTTTCCCTTCCCTCCCCCCATCCCTCCCTCCCTTCCTTCCTTCCTTTCTTTTTTTATTTCTTTCCCCAAAGGCTTCCTGAGTACTTGGGGTGGACGAGGGCTCTGTTGGCGGAAAACAGAACCTTACCAAAGGTGCCCGGGAACCTCAGCCTCCTGGACAAGAGACTTTCATTGCCACCATGGCACACTTCTTACTAAAACTTGATAACTTGATAAAGAAGACAGATTCAGTAAAAAGAAGAGCAGTCGTTATAAGTATCAGTATCTCAGTGGAAAAATCAAAATAAAATAAACTCACAAGTAGAGTAATGACGAAGCCATAGAGAAATTTATAAATTTTTATTTTAAAAATATAGTTTGACGGAGCACCTGGGTGGCTCAGTCGGTTAAGCGTCCAACTCTTCATTTCAGCTCAGGTCATGTGATCTCACGGTTCGTGGGTTTGAGCCCCACATTGGGCTGTGCACTGACGGTGCAGAGCCTGCTTAGGATTCTCTCTCTCCCTCTCTCTCTCTGCCCCTCCCCTGCTCTCTTTCTCTCTCTCAAAAAATAAATAAACTAAAATAAAGAATTTTAAAATTATAGTTTACTGAGGCAGGTGACCTAAAAGGGCGAGGCCCCCCTTTATCATTTCTGCAATTCATACAACATTAAATTTGAAAAACTAACATTTCAGTCTTTTTTTTTGAACATTTCAGTTTTTTGAACAACCACCATATGGGGTATAAGCAATGTTTATTACCTAGCTGGAGATATTTATAGGTAGCTACAAAAACAGACTGGGAAATTTTACTCCATATGTAAATAAAGATTCATTTTCCTCTTTATATTTAACAACAATGAAAGTGTGAATACAAGGAAATCCAGGCTAGAATATATTTAATGAAAAACTCTGAATGTGAAATGCATCATATGTTTTGTCCAAATTACCAAAAATTCATCTTATGTGTATCAGAACCAATATCATCTTCCTAGGATGACTGTAAAAAACAAACAAACAAAAAGTGCCACAAAACTGGGTGATTTACAACAACAGAAACATACTCTCTCTCTCATAGTTTTGGAGATGAGATGTCTAGAACGAAGGTTTATCAGGACCCTCCTCCCTCTGAAAGCTATGGGGCTAAGAGCCTTCCTTGCCTCAACTAACTTACGGTGTTTGCTGGCAATCCTTAAGGTTCCTTGGTTTGTAGATGCTTCTTTCCAATATTTATTTTTTAGTTTATTTACTTATTTTAAGAGAGTGTGTGTGTGTTTGTGTGTGTGTGAGCAGGGGAAAGGCAGAGAGAGAAGGAGAGAGAGAGAGAGAGAAAGAATCCCAAGCAGTCTCTGACATGGGGCTCAAACTCATGAACAGTGGGATCATGACCTGAGCCAAAATCAAGAGTCAGATGCTTAATGGACTGAGCCACTTGGGTCCCCCTGCCTCTCTCCAATCTTTTCCTTTGTGGTCACATGGCCACCTTCTCTGTGTGTCTTTGTACCTGTGTTTCTCCTAAGCTCTCAGTCATGTTGGAATAAAGGCACACCCTACTCTAGGATGATGTCATCTTGACTAATTATATGTGCAACAACCCTGTTTCTAAATAATTTCCATTTTGAGGTGCTGGGAGTTAGGGCTTCAACATCTTTTCTTTGTGGTGGGAGGGGGGACACAATTCAGCCCGTAAGAGTCCACCTTCTGGCCTCTCAAAATTCACACCATTACCACATGCAAAATTACATTCACCCAATTCCCAACATTTCCAAATGTCTTCCCCATCCCACATCCACTCTAAGTCCAGGCTCTCATCAACTTAGAGTCCCAAACTTCATTGTTTAAATCAAATAAATCAATCTGGGTGAGACCTGGGGTATGTGATTCATCCTTTGGTAAAATCCCTCTTCATCTGTGAACCAGAGAACAAGGTATCTGCTTACAAGATACAATCTCATGGGATAGGGTAGACATTTTCTTTCCAAATAGGACAAATTGAAAGGAAAAAAAGAGGGAATAATGGGTCTTAAGGAAGTCTTAAAAATTATCAGGGCAAATTCTATCAGATTTCAAGCCCTGAGAATAATCTTGTGTGGCAACAAGATATAAAATTCTCAAAGATTTATGAGACTCCTGTGCAATTCAGAGAGGCGCCAACCATCAGACAAGAGAGCCCTCCACGGAGGTTTCCTGGAGAACCCCATCTCCATTCCCGGAGATGCTAAGATGGTTCATTGGATCCATCAGCCACACACCTGGGCTCTTTAGCGGATGATTGTCATGCCATGCTCTTGGTGCTGTTTCTAACGTATGCTATCTAGATGGGCCGAGAATCTTCCAAGTCACTGAAGAGTGGTTCCTTTTTGCTTTGCAGTTCCTTCCTCAATTTCTTTCTTTTCCTTCACATTTTACTATAAGCAGCAAGGAGAAGCCAGGCTGCGCCTTCAACACTGCTCGGAACTCTCCAAGCAAAATATCCAGGTGGGTTGCTTACAACTTCTACTTTCCTTCCAAGGACAGAACATAACTCAATCATGTTCTCTGCCAATTTCTACCAAAAATCGCCTTCCCTCCAGTGTCCAACAACATGTTTTTCCTTTCCACCTGGAATGTCACCAGAAGCACCTTTACCATTCCTATTTGTGGCCACATTCTGTTCCTGGTGATATATGTCCTCTTTAAGAAATAGACACTTTCTTGGTAGCCCTCCGCTCTTCTTTCTGAGCCCTCGACAGAAGTGCCTTCAACAGCAGTATTTCCACCAACAATCTCTTCAAGGCAGTCTCAATTTTTTCTATCAAATATCTCAAAATTCTTCTAGCCTCTACCCATTGTCCAGTTCCAAAGCCATTTCCACGTTTTTTCATGTTCGTTACAGACCACATCACTTCCCAGCACCAACACTGGTATCAACAGTTCATTAATCCTCGCCATTTCCTGGACACAAGGGAAACACGCATTGAAATGGGTCCCTAGGCCTACCTGATGGCCTCCCAAGAGCAAGATGAGTGAGGTGGCCGTTGAAAGTCAACTAGAAAGAAATCTGTCAAATCGCCATTAAAAATGATGAGGCTACAATGTCAGTGTGCATTAACCAACACTGCTGGCTAGAACGGGCAGAGCAAGGTCCAGATGGAAAACGTTGGCATGGAGAGATGATTGAAGTCATCTAGATTTTAAAAATCAACAACACTTTTAATACCGAGTCATAGTGAGCTGGAACATGGAGATCGTTTTTAATTCTTTAAGAAGTATATACAGTAAATGTTCACTAATTTAGAGAAGAAGCTAAATGAATTTAGTAAAACGTTTACATGGAGAAGAATAGGTGTGGACAGCACGTACTTGGAGCAGAACCTAACTAAACTGATCAAGCATTCTCCATAATGGCCCGACCATAAAGGCCTGATTAAAAGACAAATATGTATGGCTTATGACCTCTCATATGTAAGTTAGTATTTATAAAGGGCTCTCAGACAATTTGAGTCCTTAAAGAAATAGTTTTCCTTACAAATCTAATCTCAAACTGTAAACTTCCTTTTTCAGTGTCTTCTTCTTCCCTAAAATAATTTCGAAATTATTTATACATTTTGTACTGATGATCAGCGATTCAACTTGGCTGGGAGTATTATTATGAATTGTTAATTTTATCAGCAATTCATTGGTCTTGTGATTTCCTGAGCCACGGGACTAGACCAGATTCACAAAGCAAGGTCAGGGGAAAACCCTGGTGTTTACTGTGTTAGGCAGAACCCCGAGTCCTCTCCTGCTGACCTCATTTACTCCTCGGAAACACTAAGGTAGATCATTGTGACCTTCTTGTAATCAATGGGACTCAGAGAGGTGAAGGAATTCGAGTAAGTTCAGTCAGCTATGGTTAGTACAACAGAAAAAACATGTATCAGAAGGTCCGCGTCACAGTAATAGCCAGATTATTTATTCGATAGATTAGATTAGAGGCAGGACTCCCCACCTGAAGCAGCCGAAATAGACCTGTGTCCTGAAACAGAAGCCCACTGCGTTTGAGACACCCAACATCCTCAGGAAGACTAGAAATTTGCATTTTGTCATAATTAGGATCAAATCGGAGCATCAGTTTGGTAACGTTTTAACTGGTTTCCAATGACCTTTGAAGCAACAGGTTAAAAATCAACTAAGTGTTATCACCTGCTTGAACTATTAACAACCACACCACTAATTTACAACCTGGGATTGTAAATTCAGTAGTTGTCCCTTTTTAAAGCAGTAACTCCATCATTAATTTTAAAAAGAGAAAAATGCCTTGGAATTAAAAAAAAAAACCAAGATCTAAAAAAGGAATGTTTGCATCTTTCATGTTGGGTTCTTCACTCTCTTCAATCTCAGCAGAGACCTCACATCAAGGAACAGCGTACGCCTCGTGTTTCAAGGTTCTTTCTAGGGAGCCATTAGTTTTCCACAGGCCATAAGGAAAGCGGTTCAATCCAGAAGGTTCGAGCAGGCAAAACGCCACAGAGAAGATCAAATCACACTGTCCTTTTGCAATAAGTGAAGAGACCAGCAGGGGGTGAACTTGGAGCCCATCCTCACACCAGTAGTCCAAATTCCGCATTCAAGATTTGTTGTTGCTATTTCTCCATATGATTACTTCTTATGTAAATCTTTCCATTGCGGTGGTAATGGATCCCATAGCCTAGTCAAACCAACCAGTCCACCCATCTTGTCCAGGGTCACACAACTCAGAAGGTGGATTAGAGAGCAGAATTTGCTCAACTACAAAGCCCGTGTTCTTCTCACCAGGAATTCTCCTTTCATTATTCCGAAACTATTTTAAGAGTAACTTCCATATTCTTGAAAATCAAACGGTGGCTTGTAGCTCCCACTCAAGAGAACAACGTTAAATAACCAGAACACTTGGGAAATATCTCCTTATTATTATTTGAATCTTTCTGCTCAGTTAGAAAACCTATTTGGTCCCATGGATGTACTCTCAACAAATATTTCCAGGAGACCTTTGATGTATATGATTCTGTGCTAGACTCGGTGACAAAAAGGGATGCCCGCCCCCACGGAGCTCCCAGGCTAACGAGCAGTTGTGCCTGTCAATACGTGAGTGCCTCTTAAAGCCATCTATACTCCAGACTGCATAGGTTAGGCCTACCGACTGGCGTCATTCTAACAGCTACTAGTGTGTGTCATCTTCATGACAAGAGGTGGGTATTATTATCCCTATCTCACAGATGAGAAATCTGAGGTACCAAAGAGACCCAGTAACTTGCCAAAGTTTACATGCTTGCAAGCAGCAGAGAAGAATTTGGACCTTCTTGACTCCAGAGCCCTGCCCTTGACTTCCATGCCACGATGCCTCACTAGGGCTGGAACTGAGACAAAGCATAGACTAAGGCAGGAGAGAAGCTGGAGAGGGTCGGGAAGCTTCAGGGAGGAAACGGTCAGTGACTGAGCGAGTGAGGTTCTCTCAGCACGGTGGATTGCCTTTCTAGAGGCTACCCATGTCTTCCTTCAGTCAGCCAACCCTAAGGTTTATCCTCCAGGACATGAGTTCTGGCATTTCAGTATTAGTAACATAAGTGGGAAAAAATAGAGCGGGAACCAAATATCAACTCAGAAAAATTCTTCTAACTACCGTTGAATTTCATCCATGATGCGATCCTGTCATGTAGTTCTTCTGAAGATAGGTATTAAAAACAAATCAGGGGCGCCTGGGTGGCTCAGTCCGTTAAGCGGCCGGCTTCACCTCAGGTCATGATCTCACAGTCTGTGAGTTCGAGCCCCGCGTCGGGCTCTGTGCTGACAGCTCAGAGCCTGGAGCCTGCTTTGGATTCTGTGTCTCCCTCTCTCTCTCTCTGCCCTTCTCCTGCTCACTCTCTGTGTCTCAAAAATAAATAAACGTTTAAAAAACAAAACAAAACAAATCAAGTCACCTGGGTGGATGACAGTTTTAATTAATTGAGGCTTCTGAGGCTAAACCAATGTTCACTTTGAATTCCATACTTAGAAAAAGCAAGGGATCTATCTGCTTTATAAATCTTTACTCCCCCAAAGGCTATTTTATTCACCATTTTAAAGCACTCATTAAAATGGATTTCCAGGTCATCAACTGCTACAGGGTAATAGACTCCTAATGGGGGCAGGAAGCAGATGTTCGCTTAGCAGCTATGTCTCTCGAAATTCCACCCATCTTATCTTCTGCCCAAGATTTCTGCCTTAGGAGAAATTCCCTGACTTTTTTCTACTGTGAAAGATTACAGGAGCGCCTGACTGACTGGCTTGCAATGCTGGGGAGTAGTTTTTTATCAGCGACCCCGCCGTTCCAGCTGAGATGAAATGTAATCCCTACTGCAGTGTTTTCAAGTAATCGTTAGTTTTCTCTTTAAACCAAGAAATGCAGAGACAAGACCCAAGTTCCTGTGTTTTGACCTGTGATACGTATGTACTGTCGCAACGCTTTTCATGTTTTCCTTTTTAAGACCCAAGAACAAATGGAACACGGGGATGAGAATACACGTTTTATGAAAAGAAACCATCAATCTTCTGACTTGCTTTTTTTTTTTTTTTTTTAGTGGAACCATCCATGAATTGTTGCAGAACATCACCGAGCCGTTCCTGGGTTTTTCCCACAGTCAGCCTCTGCTGCTTTGGATTTTTCTCGATGATGAAACCGTCAGAGCCATTTGTTGTTCCTTATTTAGCAGGACCAGATAAAAATATGAGCCTCAGCACGGTACGATTACTGATAGGCTTATCTTAGTTTACATATTGTTAAAACCGATGTTTTGGGTGGAAGCAAAATATCAGAACTTCTTACAAACTCAGAGGGAAACAAACAGGTCTTAGTAATTTCTGTATGTTTGTTGTGAAGGAATGTAAAACTTTTTGATACAACAAAGATGGGTGATTTCAAAACAATCTTCCAGCTGTCCAAAAATCATACTCCAGGATGTCATCGCTTACTGTCACGAACCTTTTAAAATAAAGCCATCCCGGGGCGCCTGGGTGGCTCAGTCGGTTGAGCGTCCGACTTCGGCTCAGGTCATGATCTCGTGGTCTGTGAGTTCGAGCCCCGCGTCAGGCTCTGTGCTGACAGCTCAGAGCCTGGAGCCTGCTTCAGATTCTGTGTCTCCCTCTGTCTGCCCCTCCCCCACTCATGCTCTGTCTCTCTCTGTCTCAAAAATAAATAAACAGTAAAAAAAAGAATTTTTTTTTTAAAAATAAAGCCTTCCCTAGTTATAAATACAAACCTTACAATATAGTATAAGACTTGGAGGGGAAAAGTTATGAAAAAGGATCTGAAAAGTCCTCCAAAGATTTTTGTCCTCTTTACATATAAATATTAAGATTGTTGTTAGCTTTTGTCAGGCCGTAGGATCTAATCCTAAGGAGGCTATTAGTCAGTGGTTCTCAAAGTGTGGTCCTTGGACCAGCGCACCAGCATCACCCGGGAACTTGTTAGAAATGTTCATTTTCAGGCCCCACCCAGATCTATGGAGTCTGAATGTCTGGTTTTTAACAAACCTTCCAGGTGAACCTGGTCCGTGCTGGAATTTGAGAACCGCCACATTAAGCCACCGAACAATAACAAGATCAGACAAAGCTGTGTATCGGTTCGATTTCCTCAGGGAAAAAAATGTCACACCTGCTTTATGGGCTGGTGATTCAGCAAATGGGGTATAACAATTGTATCCCCCTTGGCCACCCTCTCCCAGAAACCATTCTCATGTCCCTACCCAACACCAAGGAAGCTGCCTTCTAAACCAACCCACCGTTTTCCCTCCCAATAAAAAAAAGCATGTGCCAATCTTGAATGCCATTGGTTGCAAACAGGTTTGACTGGGAGAGAGCCGTGGGCTGGATTTAGACTCCAGAGATGACTCCTGGGTTAGTGGCTACCCCTGAGTGTCAGGAAGAGCAAGAATGAAGTTCTACCAAACTGTGAGAACACTTAGGTAAAAGGTGACCTGGGAACTCAAGGGCTGAGGACACAGATTAGGTCAAAACAAAGGACACTCTTCGACTCAATAAATCGATCGGTCTATGTCAGTGACCTGACATCCTAAGTTTTGAGAGGGTCAAGGAGACCCGAAAAGAGGGTCTACAGCCTTCTTTCCATCATCTTCTGTCTGGTATAGATTCTGCTTACAGAAGCTGGAATAATCGTGAACTATCAACGGGCTCAGATGATTTGCTGATATAACCAGTGTTCTCTGGAAAATCACGTCCAAAGCTGATCTGAACAAGAGAGAGAGTTTTGGGTTTTGGTGCCTCCAAAGCAACCCAAGAACCTAAGACTGAGAATGCAGAGGAACTGAAGAACAGATTCCTTCTTCTGACATTGAGTCTTGAACTGTTCATGGGTTGTATATTTTCCTGATCACTCACATGACAGCCTAATGGGCTGCACATCTTACACACTGATGTGAATCAAAGGTAAATATAGTCGGGTTCTGCCAGGTCCTGAAACATTCCTTTTAACCTTGTTGGAGAAGAGGAAGCTATTTTAAATGTACAGGAACAGCACCTGAGCCGCCCTAAACTGCCTTGGAAAAACTTTGAGCTTAATATATGCATTATGACCTCTTTCCTCAGCCTCAGTAGCCTATGCAGATCATATTACATTTTAAAAATGTAAGAAGCACATAACTAAGAACAATACGGCTTTTTCCTGATACCTGGAGGAAAGAATCCACGTGTTATGAATTTCTATGATATTTGGACTTTCGTTCCTTGAGTTTCAGTTTCCCATTGCTTTCCGTCAAATTGTCAGAAAGTCCTGTGAAGTATAAATAGGTGTTGACCCAGCGATGTGTCCTGGGATTGATACTTGTCATCTGGAGAAAGTATATGCCGGATGTGTTTCACTTTCTCATGCTTTTGTCCTGACGCCCTCCCTGTTTAATCTCGCAGATCACGAATGAGATCCTTCCCATTTGGACATACTCTTACCTGGCCCTGCTGCTCCCAGTGTTCGTCCTCACCGATTACGTGCGCTACAAGCCAGTCATCGTCCTCCAAGGGATCAGCTTTGTCATCACCTGGCTGCTGCTTGTATTTGGTCAAGGATTAAGAGCCATGCAGGTGCTAGAGTTCTTCTACGGGATGGTCTCTGCCACCGAGGTGGCCTACTACGCCTACATCTACAGCGTGGTCAGTCCAGAGCACTACCAGAAAGTAAGCGGCTACTGCAGGAGCGTCACCCTGGTGGCCTACACGGCGGCCTCGGTGCTGGCCCAGCTCCTGGTGTCCCTGGCCAGCCTGTCGTACTTTTACCTCAACGTCATATCCTTGGCCTCTGTCTCTGTGGCCTTTCTTTTCTCACTTTTCCTACCAATGCCCGAGAAGAGCATGTTTTTTCATGTGAAACCCAGCAAAGAAGTGCAGAAGCCCCCCAACGACACTGCAGTGTTGGATGAAACTTACAAGGTTAACACACCAGGCGGTGAAGAGAAACGCCCTTCAGAAATACCCACCATTTCAGGGACCCTGGGTGATCGGGGGTCGAACAACCCAATGCCGAGAAACGTAGCTTTGAGCGTTTTCGTGCAGTGGTTCCAAGATTTGAAGGCTTGCTACTCCTCAAAGCATCTTTTTTACTGGTCCCTGTGGTGGGCCTGTTCCACAGCAGGTTTTAACCAGGTTTTGAACTATGTTCAAATCCTGTGGGATTACAAGGCACCGTCCCAGAGCTCTGCAGTCTATAATGGGGCAGTGGAAGCCCTTGCGACCTTTGGAGGTAGGTCCACCAGACTTTCTTTTTTCAATGTGCAGGAAATATATTCTTTCAAATCATACTCCTGGAGAGATTGGTGGTAGAGATTTCAACAGTGAATACCAAATACTTTGAAAAAGAAAAGAGTTTTTGTTGCAAAATTTTAAAAAGGCAATGTGTTGGGAGCCGTTTTGGGCTCACAGGTTGAGACCCCTCCCTGTGTGGAAAAGGTTGAAGCAAAAGCTCGCCAGCCAAACTGGCGCCTAATCTTACAACTACTCTCCTCAGCCTAAGGAATGTAATGCTCTTTTGTTTTACCGCATTTAGATAAAAGAGAAGGACCTGGAGCAGGATGCTTTGATGGATTGCATCTGAATGAGAGTAGCCTGACCACCTTAAAGTTGCATCTTGGGGATGGGTTGCACAGATTGATGGCAGTTATGAACTGGCTGAATATTGGTGTGATTTGTGTAAATGTTAGGCTTCTATTATGTAAATTCACTCATTCACGGGCAAAGGACAAGCATTGGGAATTCTGTCCTTGCCAGACGGGTTGTACCTCCCCCATTGTAGTTGGAAGAATAGGCAATGACTCCTGGCCTGTTTATAGATAGTTAACATAGGCAGGCCTAGGTAACTTCCTGCTCTCTCCCCCAGCCTTAAATTTATATGCTAACTAACTTGAAAACAACTTGCAAGATTGAGGAAATCTCCGCTTTACTGATATAACACATTATTGTTCAAACTATGCTTACTGATGGGCTGTCACTCATTGCTGTAATGTAACTCACAACCTTTAAATAAAGACACTGAGACCAGCAGGGCAGAGACTCCAGAGACGCCAAAATTGCCAGGGCTGCCTGCTTGGTCATCAGACTCCATCTCTCTCATGGCTCTCTCACTTCATTTCGCCTGACCGTCCGTCCTTCGTGGACCCCAAATTCGCCGGAAAAAGGACCCCAGCAACAATGAATACATAAGGGAAGATTGACAAAGCTATCCATGGAAAATAGTTTAACCCATCCCTAAAAATAAGGACTGTAAATTTGCGTCCCACTGACCAAACCTGGCTTGGCCATAAAGAGTTGAACAGTTTAAGGTAAAACTACCAAATCACTTTCCTCTCTGACCACTCTGTAACACTAGCCTTTAAACTGTGGTTTACAAACCATTACTGGAAGTGGGCCAACGATGGCCCACGGCCCATCAGAGCTAATAGTTTTTACAGTTTTAAGAAGTTGTAAGGGAAAAAAAAAATATATGACAAGGGTTGTAAAAATAATAAATCCAGGCAAGCAACCAACCTGTGTGGCCCACAAGCCTAAAATATTTACTATCTGGCCCTTTATAGAATATAGAATTTGAGATTAATATAGTGGATTTCTAACCAGCATTTTTAAATCAAAGAACAGAATAGAAAATTTAGAGTGGAATGGAATGGAATGGATTAGAATAGACTAGAATAGACTAGACTAGAATAGAATAAAATAGAATAGAATAGAATAGAATAGAATAGAATAGAATGTAGATTAGGGAGCATAGCAGCTTATGAGGATAAGTTTCATTTCATGAAAATTCTGTTTACATGCATATATAAATGTACTGGTGGACATATAGAATATATTTCTTTTTCAGACTTTTGTCAGAGAAGTTTGAAAGCTACTGTTCTAGGAGCTTTATCATTTCAAAGGTTCCCATTAAGACAACTTAAATAATATATTTATTTTTATCTTTCCTTCACTCTACGTGTAGGAATTTGCCAAAGTTTGTTGTCTTCTGATTGAGATTATTTTCCATACTCAGCTTCTCCATTCCAGTTATTTGCTAAATAATACTGAATCCAGAGTGGATTCTTACAATCTTTTACCCTATCTCTTCTCCGTGGCCAGGTTATCATATTGTATAATTCTCCCTCTGGCCTTTCACACATATTATACTTTCATTCAAATGTTTGGTAAGAGCCAGTAAGAACTGTGTCCTTCTGCAAGAGCCTTTAACAAATAGTAATCTTTGATTTTGGAGAAAATGGCAACAAAAGACAAAGAACAGAAAGAAAGCAGAAAGGCATGGTATGACATGGTGGCAGAGGCGGGCCCTTCAAGAGAATATGTGTGTTCTTGAGTATTCCTTCTCCTTAAGTTGACTGGTAAGTGTCTGCTTCAACCTTATTTACCCATAGACGGATTTCTGATATTGCATTTTGTCCAACGGGAAAGAGGCAGCAAGACTGAATGACCTTGAGAAGGTCTCTGGGGGGTTGAGTGTTTCCAACTTCTGCCACTGGAGTCACCCTTCAACCCTGTCCTGGGCTTTGTACTTTCAAAACATTTCCCTCCTGGCTGAGAAGCTACAGCAGTTTTGGGGGATTTTAGATTCTCGTCCATGGACTCTTCCTTTTTCCCAGAACATATTTTGTGATGTTTGAAATACTTTTCCAAAGGTACTGAGGTGAAAAGAGTGAGGGACGGTGGGCTGACACAAGAGTCAATGTTCTGAAGTCAGAAGGGTAGAGCCCAGAGCTGTCTTTGAAGTGATCCCAACCACGCACATGGATTTTCCTGACATAACAAAGCTTTCACATCAAACAAGACTTTGAAGATATTATTTTTGAAGTTGGGGTGTTCCACGCCCACGTATTTATTGAACATTTCAGGGTCCATTGTTAAGGTAATATTCTTCTCATTTCCCTTTCTAGAAATTCCATTTGGCTCCTAGAAACCTGTTCTAGGGTTGTTTACCTTAAACCCATTTCCTCTCTAAGGACTTGCTTCTGGAGAGAAGGGAGAAAAAAAATCCTCTTCCCTTCAGATAATGTGTACAAAAGGTAAAATGTTCATAGAGTTTATTCATTAAAAGCCCCCTAAATACAACTGTTCTTTAATCTCTTTGTGATAGCGAGGATCCCAATTAATGTCAAATTTTTAGGCAAAAACCAGGTGAAGTAGGAGTGGTTTTCTGACTCAAGACCTGATGGAAATTAACTCACGTCTTTAAGAAAGAAAGCTAAGGGTTAGTAAGAAACCTAACGAGTGACTACTTTGTCCACAGCACACTATAGGAACACGTTATAAGTACATCTATATAATGCACGTTACATGAATGTGTCCTAAGGATGTATCTTGGGACTACATGTTGGGGTTGGGCCAAAGTTTCTCGCCCTCAACAATATTAACATTTTGGGTGGGAAAATTCTTTGTCGTGGGGGCTATCCTGTGCGTTGTAAGATGTTCCACAGCGCCACTGATCTTAACCCGCTAGCTCCCGTTAGCATACCACCGCCACCACCACCACCCCTGCCAAGTCGTGAAAACCGAAGTTGTCTTCAAATCTTGCCATCTGTCCCTTGAAGGGCAAAACACCCAGGTGAGAACCACTGAGTCATACTTTGTTTAAATTTGAGTTAAGAGTCAGTGTTTTCACAATCCTTATCATACTGTTATTAAAACTATAAATTGATAGATCCGATTTCTCCGGTAGACTATCCTATTTTCAAGAGTAAGGATCCAAAATTTACCACCGTGTTTTCCCACAGAGAAGCTCCGAAACAGTTGCTGGGTGCGTAGGCGAATGCACGTGTGAACAAGTGAAAAGGGGAATGACCAAACCAACAAATGGTGGGAAAGCGTACAGAGAGAATTCTTTAAAAGACGTTTGGTATCTGTCAGGAATTTGAGGAAATTATTAAGTCAATGTTATAGAGAAGACAAAGAAAATAAAGACAGGGACACAGAGAAAGAATGTCTCCTTGCTAGAGTATCCATAACTTGGCACAGAGAAGGACACGGTAGCAAGAGCTCGCATTCAGTTTGAAGAACTTGGTGTCTCACTAGGTCACCAACTATTCCCAATTTACCGTTCCTGCTTTGTCTTGTCTGAACTCTAGCCAGGCTCCTCTCCTTACTACATGTCCCTGGACATTCTGCCTTCTCCGACTCTGAGTAAACACAACACAGCATGGAATGTGCCGCGGCCCCCGTCAGCTTCTCCTGAAAATTAGCTGACCACAGCGGGACACTTTCCCGTCAGACTCGCCTGATCATTTCCCCTTGCTTGTCCAGCTCCCCCTTCAACGATCCTGCTTAGGCCGGCTTGCCCTCTAGTGAAGGATGACCCTACAAAAGAAAACCCTTCTTCTGTTTCATTTCAAGATGCTTGCAGACTTTTGGCCATCAGAATATACTATTGCAAGCCTTTCTTCTAAATAAAGCCTCTCTCTATCAAAGTCTGAATGTTTTTGTTTGACACTAGATTTCTGAGCCTGAGTTTTATCTTCTGCAAAGGGAAAAAGAAAGGAAAAAAATGGCCTCTACACTTCACAAAGCTGGATGGAGGGATTTTCATTCAATCGATGTTCACAATAAGTCAATAATTTTTTTTTCCACCAAAGCCTGGAAATGCTTCCATCTCTATCCAATGTGAATTTTAACAAAGACGTATGCTCCTTTGTTATGCGTGGAATGACAAGATGTAATATACGTTGACTCCTTTCTTTCCAGGGGCTCTGGCGGCCTTCACAGCGGGCTGTGTGACAGTCAATTGGAGTCTCCTGGGAGAGCTGGCCCTGGCGGTGTTCTCGGCAGCCGATGCAGGCTCTCTGCTTCTCATGCATTACACAACTAATATTTGGGTGTGCTATGCTGGTTTTCTGATATTCAAGTCAAGTTACATGCTTCTCATAACAATAGCAGCGTGAGTATTTATTATCTCTTTTATCTAAATCTGAAGCAACGAAATCTGTTTATTCATTCTTCCAGTTCTTCTGAATGGTATTTGCAATGTTCGTGAGAGGCAACAGGGTGTGGGGAGTGGCGCCTGGGTGGCTTAGTTGGTTAAGCTTTGGAGTCTTGGTTTCAGCTCAGGTCATGATCTCACGGTTTTTGAGTTTGAGCCCTGTGTTGGGCTCCGCACTGATAGCCTATGGCCTGCTTGGGATTCTCTATCTCCCTCTTTCTCTGCTCCTCCTTTTCTCTCTCTCTCTCTCTCTCTCTCTCTCTCAAAATAAATAAATAAACAAAAAAAAGAGACAATAGAACTATACTCTTATTTTAACCAACTTTCTCTTGGGACTTGATTGAAGTTATTAATCGGGCAAAGAAAGTTCAAAGTTCTCACAAACAATAAACAGTGAGATGCTCTTACATTCGGATTTTTTATCTTTTTTATCTTTTATTTACTTAATGGAATAATTTTATTAATTTTTTTTCTTTTGTAGTCCTCTTTTTCTTATTTTAGTAAAAACACAACATGAAATCTACGCCTCTTAGCCGACTTTGAAGTGTACACTCCGGTATCGCTATCTGTAGGCACAAGGTTGTACATCAGACCCCTAGAAATTATTTGTGTTGCATAACTGAAAGATATGTATTTATACACACTAATTATCGGCTCTTCATTTTCCCCTCCATCCAGCCCCTGGAAACCACCATTCTGTTCTTGGCTTCTTTGAATCCAATTACTTTAGACACCTCAAGTAAATGGAATCGTGCAGCACTTGTCCTTCTATGACTGACACATTTTATGTAGCAGAATGTGCCCAAGTTTCATCCATGCTGTCTCATATTGCAGGATCTCCTTCTTTTTAAGGGCAAACAATAGTCATTTGTATGTATACACCACGGTTTCTGTATTCACATCTTGGCTGTTGACAATAGCCCTGTAATAAACATGGGGGTGCTTGTATCTCTTTTAGGTCCTGATTTCAGTGATTTTGGATAAATACTCAGAAATGGGGATTTCTGGATTGTAGGGTAGTTCTATTTTTAACTTGTTGAGGAACCTCCATACTATTTTCCATAGTGACTGCACTGTTTTGTATTCCCACCAACAGTGTACCAGTGTTCCAATTTCTGCCCTTTGATTTTGTTTTTTTAGCAACATAATATAATAATATGTGTTGTAGCTAATTTTGACTAAGTTAGTTTCCACTCCCAATTTCCTGTACCTGCTTGAATAATCATAGCCATCTATTTCTTTTTCAAACAACTTATCAAATAGTCTCAGAGCAGTTGTAGTGGTGAAGCTGTTCTATAAAACTACATGTAAATATAATAAATGTTAAATCACATGGTAGTTTAAACATAGGAAGTATCTGACCTAGATTAATTAAAAAGGAAAGGAAATGAGCTAAAGAGGTGATGAGTGTTGCCTGGAGATTACCTAAAGGATTAGGTAGGTGTTGCTCCTCATTTCCTACGTGGCAACGTGTTTATTTTTAGTTAGGAAGTTGATCAGTGATAAAGCAAGTATCTGAAATATTTTCCTCGGCCTGATATTATCAGCTGCATAACCTTGGGTGTGCTCTTTGGCCTTAAACTTTTTTTAGAGGCTTGTGGAACACCGTGAAGTGAAGCAATATATGCATCATGGGGTTCCGGAAGAAGAGAACATAAAGACGAAGAAAAAACATATAAAGACATAATGGCCGAAAAGTTCCCAAATTTGATGAAAAGCATTAACATACATATCCAAGACAACGTAACTATTAATTTAAAACGCTAATTTACACATTCAAGAGGCTCGCCCATGAACTCCATGCAACATATGGTTAGGTTTAGGTCTACCAGTTTGTTGTTTGTTTACTATTTGTCCCACCTGTTCAATTGTCTTTATTCTTCTTTTTTGAAGTTAATTGAGCTTTCTTTTTAATTCCATTTTATTTCCTCTCTTGGCTTTTCTTGGCTAAGTCTTTATGTTTTTAGTGGGATTAGATTTTTAACTCATCAGTTTTCCTTAAATTAATGTTATACCACTTCGTGTATAAATACTTCAGGGCAATATAATTCTATTTACTTCCTGTCCCTTGTACCATTTCATAGATTGTACTTCAATAACTGTTATAAAACCTACAATACATTATTATTCCATTTGCTGTAAGCCGAAAATTATCTTTTAAAAATTAAGACAAGAGAAAATACTCTTTTATGTGTGCTCTTAGATTTGCCATTCCCCGTACTTTCCATGTCTTTCTATCGATCCAAGTTTTCATCTATTAATTTCCTTCAGCCTGAAAACTTCTTTTAACATTTCTTGTAGTACAAACCTCCTGGTGACAATTTCTCTCAAATTTTATATATTTAAAAATGAAATTTACAGTCATTTTTAAGTATAATTTTGCTGATCAGAACTTTTAGTTGATAGTGTTTTGTTTTGTTTTGTTTTTCCTTTCAGCATGTTCAAGATTTATCATTCCATTGTCTTTCAGCTTGCATTGAGGAGTTAGTTGTCATTCTCTTTGTTGTTCCCCTAAATGTGATGGTGACTTTGCTCTGGGCTGCTTCTAAGATGTTCTGTTA
Source organism: Paguma larvata (assembly GCA_030068075.1). Taxonomy (NCBI): domain Eukaryota; kingdom Metazoa; phylum Chordata; class Mammalia; order Carnivora; family Viverridae; genus Paguma; species Paguma larvata. The sequence continues at coordinate 11,031,658 of CM057825.1, forward strand.
TTATTTGATTTTCAGCAGTTTAACTGTACTTATGCTTTCTTAATGGGATAGCATGATTTTTGGCTTATCCTGTTATTTTCTTGTTATTTCAGTCTTTTCTGACCTTCAATATCCTAACAAGGAGATCTCTACTTTTCCCCACTTTTATTTTAGAAAATATTTAGAGTGTCGTTTTTGTTTTTTTTTTTTTTCCTTTTAGCAATCTAGGAGATTAGGAAAAAGAACTCAAGTGAAACCTAAATCAGTTTGGTTTAATGCTCAATGGTTACATTTAGGAAAAATGGAGAACCCAGAAGTTAGGAAAAATATTTTTTCAGAGTTATTTGTACTGTCCCTGGCCACAGCTTCTACACAATGAAAAGATGAAAATATTATTCTTGAATATTTCAGACCAGATTGGTTCATAGCCATCTGCATTTCTACTGCATACTATGAAACAAGTCAATATTCTACTAAAGAAAAAATCGGAAAATTTGGAAAAAAAGTAAGATTAACTGTCAGAATATGAGATAGTTTAGGGAAAAACACAACCCAAATGTTTTGGCGTAGTGATAAATTCTCAGAATGATTTGTTATAGACGTAAGGAAGTAGAGGGTTAAGCCACATGAATAAGAATGCTGAGATTCTTGGAGGCCATGAAAATAGAACTCATGCACTGACTGTCAGGGTTTTCCCAGACAGTGCGTTCAGAGGATGCTACATAAAGCTCAATGGTCGCCCTTCATCTAATTTGTCCATTCAGTCAGGTGATGGTTACGTTTAGTGAAGAGAAGAATTATTTTAGACATAATTAACTTTGGCTCCATTATTTAGATTATCTAATTACTGAACAGCATTCAATGAATAGTATCTTAATGTCAGGATACACATCCACAGTGGGGAAAAGAAGAGAACTTGACTTCATAAATCTGTCAAATTTGGTGCTAGATGAAATTATCACTCACGTGTCCGACTTCAGAATACCGATTGGATATCATTTTCTCTGTAGGTGAACCCAATCACCGTAACTCCATTCACGTGTTATTACTACTCTAACTTCTAAGAAATTTTTAAAATATATTTAGCAAGTGGACGATAAATGTATCTCTAATACAAAGGGTTAGTGTTCAGATTTGGAAGGAATTCTAAGATAACTGACCAACCATGGTTTCAACCATCATGTGATACAAGAAGTTCATAAAAAAAATCATTTGATTTTTCTATAAAAAGATATTTACTACCTATATCTTTTTCATAGTAAAAACTGACAAACTTAATTAAATATTAGTCAAAGCAGTTATCTGGTACCGGTAAAATATTCCCTGTTGGAGTGTAAGCTCTGTGAAGATAGAATCAAGTTTGTTCATTGTATGTCCTGGTGTTTACCCTCGTTCTCATTTCATGATAAGTATTTGGTTAGCATTTCTGGGGGGAAAAAAAGTGAATACAACAATACAATATAAACACAAAAAAAAAACACAAAAAATGTTGGGCTATTGATTTTTTTTAATTTAACCATTCTATTTTTATATAGGCAGAAAGTAATGTATTTTTAAGGTTCATTTATTTATTTTTGAGAGACAGTGAGCGAGGGAGGGGCAGAGAGAGGGAGAGAGAATCCCAAGCAAGCTCCGCACTGTCAACACAGAGTCTGATGTGGGGTTGATCTCGTGAAATGTGAGATCAGGACCCGAGCCGAAATCAGGAGTCAGATTCTTAACCGAGACATCCAAGCACCCAATGTTTTCTTTTAAAGTTTTAGAAAATGTTGCTATTACTTTCCTTTAAGTTATAGGGTAAATTGGTAAATGCCAATCCCATAATAGCATCTGTGGAACATAAATGATCCAACAGCATTTCAAAGTGGTTCTGTCTTTTAAATTACAGACCATCCCAGAGGCTCATCTGTATTTAGCGCTAAATGCCTAATAGAAGAATATGATACAGCTCTCTTTCCAAGAACTTACTAGTCCTGGGCAATGGTTGTTTTAGGCCTACATAGAAACGACCCAGTAGGAGCTTTGAAATAAGATTTTAGGCAGTATGATTACTTGTCATTTCGGATACCCGGGACAATAGTTTTTGGGTTTAGACTGAAAAGTCTTAGGATTCGATGCCACTCTCAGCCTGAGGTCAGTATTAGGTCTCCATCTGAATCCACCACATGTAAAGGTCTTATCCCAAACCAATAACCACTGATAAGCTGTTGAACCGTACCTATTAAGTCAAGATTCCAACCTGGAATCATTGGCATACTAAAAGGGACTCTGCCATCTGACTTAAACTAGGTTTCAAAAGCATCTATCTTGGGTAACACTTTTTTCCAAAGGAAAAATTGTTAGCTGAGCAAGAAAATCCCAAAATTATAAAACTTATTTGGACCACCTGTTATATTCACTTTGTGGGATCTAGGATCATTGTTGGGTTTTGCTGTGTTTAATTGGTACGTTTTTGCACTGAAATAATACATTTTCATTGAGTCACATAATTTTAAAAATTTGTTTTAATGTTTATTTATTTTTATTTTTGAGAGAGACAGAGTGCAAGTAAGAGAAGGGCAGAGGGAGAGGGAAACACAGAATCTGAAGCAGGCTCCAGGCTCTGAGCTGTCAGCACAGGGCCCTACGTGGGGCTCGAACTCACAGACTCTGTGATCATGACCGGAGCTGAAGTCAGGTACTTAACTGACTGAGACACCCAGGCGCCCCCAATTTTTACATGCTTGTATTGTTTTTTGTGGTGTGGATTTGGGGAGGGCAGTGTAAAAATAGCTAAAACTTACCATTTGTTTTCATATTTTTAAATAGATTCAGATTATAAATGTTTTAGCTAAATTAGGTGGAACAATTCTAATGCATATGTCAGTCTTGCCTGGCTAACAATAAAACCCAATAAATTATTTAAAATGAACTAATGCCAGATTGGATCTACTGTGAAAGAAAATAATTCGTGAGTTTTCTAGAGAAAAATCCACCTATTCGACTCTGAAACTGCTAATGTAGACTGTCAACGATCCAGGGAACAATCTCCAAAGAAGTAAAAACTCATCAAAGTGACTTGGGATTTACCCACTGATATGTCTAGGTTAGAGTGTCTGACAGACCCTGTCCACATCCAATAATGTTCAGTGCTCCCTGGACATTTGGAATATTTGGTTCAGTTTTAGAAAAGGTTAATTCATTTTATTATTTTTTAACATTTTTATTTATTATTGAGAGACAGGGAGAGACAAGAGCATGAGCAGAGGAGGGGCAGAGAGATGGGGAGACACAGAATCTGGAGGGTCCAGGCTCTGAGCTGTCAGCACAGAGCCCAACACGGACTCTAACTCCCAAACCGTGAGAGCATGACCTGAGTCGAAGTCGGACAGTTAACCAACTGAGCCACCCAGGCGCCCCAAGGTTAATTCATTTTAAATTCTTAAAATATATCCCGTCACATGGAATGTTAAAGTACAACACTTCACTAATCCCTTTACCCTTTGCTCCTTTTTCTCTGCTAGAAGAGCAGTTAGCAAGAAACTGTCAACAGAAGCCTGGGCTTCCTGAGGGGAGCCAAGTGTTGAGAACAACACAATTCCCTTCACTGTATTTAAGAGCCACGTATGTGTGCTTTCAAAACTCTTTCCGTTTGCACGATGTTAGATTTCAGATCGCTGTTAATCTCAGTGTGGAACGCTATGCTCTGGTATTTGGAATCAACACCTTCACTGCCTTGGTGATCCAGACTGCCATGACTGTAGCTGTGGTTGACACCCAGGGACTGGGGCTTCCAGTCAACATACAGGTAAGTGCCCGCTTCTGTGCCCTCACTGACACAGAGGCATAATTTGAAAGCTACACACACACACACACACACACACACACACACACACATGTTTATATTATTATACATAGTAACCAGACTTACTGAGATATAATTTTCATGCAATAAATTGGCACATTAAAAAATTATATACAGCTCTATTAATTTAGGCAAAAACACAGCTGTGTAGCTACCACATGAAAATAAAGAGCGCCTGCACCCAGATAATACCCATGTCCCTTTGCAGTCAGTTGCCTCTCTCTACAGCACCCCCAGAAACCCACTCATTGGTTTTCTATCACTATAGCTTTGTCATTTCAGAAATGGCCCCCCTGGGTGGCTCAGTCAGTTGAGTGTCTGACTCTTGATTTTGGCCCAGGTCATGATCTCACCGTTCATGAGATTGAGCCCCTCATCCGGCTCTGTGCTGACAGCATGGAGCCTGCTTGGGATTCTCTCTCCCCCTCTCTCTCTCTGCCCCTCCCCCATTCGCTTGCTCTCATTCTCTTTCTCACGAAAGAAATAATTTTTTTTTAAGTCAGATAAAGGGAACCACAGTGTCTATAGCCTTTTGGTTTTGGCTTTTTTCATTTAGTATATGTCTTCAATTGAATAATTCTGTATTGAGAGCTACAAACATGATGTAGTTAAGATACATTCTAGTACTTTTTAAATTTTTTTTATTGTAGAGATACAGAGCATGTGCTCACACAAGCAGGGGAGAGGGGCAGAGGGGCAGAGGGACAGAGAGAGAGAGAATCTCAAGCAGGCTCTATGCTCAGCGTCCAGCCCAACATGGGACTCAATCCCTGATCTCATGCCCCTGGGATCATGAGCTGAGCCAAAAACAAGAGTCAGACACTCAACTGACTGAGCCACCCAGGGGCCTGATACATTCTGTTTCTTAAGAAAATTTTTCATTAAACAGGCGACCTTTTCATTAAGTAGGTGATAGTGTGAAAGACTGACCTAAAGTAGAGCTACGGAGTCATTCCTGTTTAAGTGGTTCTCATTACCCACAGCTAAAGGTTTTTCTTGCTCTGGATAAGGTTCAATCCTATTAAAGCTTAGTTCACAAATTTCATAAGCCTACTCAGTCTTATGGACAAAATGGTTGATCTTACATGTCTCTACGTATCCAATGCAAATGTTTAGAATATTGAAATATCTTCTTTAAAAACAAAAAGAGAAAAAGAAGTCATTTCAGGAAACACAATTAAACAACACCAGGGCATTTAAGAAATTGATTTTAATCTCACACTAGTTCTATAGAAAGAAAGACATCTTCATTGAATAAATGCAAAACTAAGATTAATACAGACTCAATTCTTTTCGAGAACATAAAACGAGCAATTGTTACTTTCTAAAGTAAATTTTTTTAAAATTTTTTAATGTTTATTTTTGAGAGAGAGAGAGATAGAGTGCAAGCTGGGGAGGGGCAGAGAGAGCGGGAGACACAGAATCCGAAGCAGGCTCCAGGCTCTGAGCTGTCAGCACAGAGCCTGATGCGGGGCTCGAAGCCCACGACCCGTGAGATCATGACCTGAGCCGAAGTCAGACACTTAACCAACTGAGCCACCCAGATGCCCCTAAAGTAAAATTTAAATTCCTGGTTTATTATCCAGCTTGAAATTTGCTGTCCAGTTTTTTACAAATTATTAGGTATGTGATGTGATCAAGATAGCCCAAGCTTGAAAAGAACACAGAGTGGATTTGAACCTTGATGTTTATTAGTGATTTCTTAAGAACCTTTTCTTTGAGAAAATTTCAAATATCTTTTAAAAATAGAATAGTGTCATGAAATCTCAGGTACCCATCACCCAGATTTAGCGATTATCATTTTATGGCCAATCTTGTTCCGTCCGCACCTGCCACACAATCCCTCACCTTGACCCTAGAGACGTAATTTTGTTTTAATGCGTCAGCTTTCTGTTCAGTAAAATGGGAAACATAATGCCTACTTTATGAGATCTTACACAGATTAGATGCCCACCTGCGAAATGCCCCATTCCTGGTCCATAGTGTACTCAATACATAGGTACGTTCCTCTCTTTTCTTAATAGAAAAAAACAATAGTAATTCACATTAGTCAACACCGTTAGGATGCACTTATTGTCTCTAAGGACTTCTACATAAATCACACCGCCAGATATTTCCTTCATTTTTGTGTCTTAATCTGAAATTAACGAATTCCTAGACCAGAAGGAGGCAAAATGGATCTTGAGAAGAAAATTGCCCATCAATCTCCCTGTCCTCCTCTCTGCCACAATTTTGCATAATCTGATTGAAACAACTGCTTTGTGGGAAGATCAATACACTTTTGACCTTTCCGAGGAGTTCTCGCAAACATCAAGAGCTGGGGGTGAAGATTAAACATGGCAGTAAAAGTCAAGCCCCTCCTTTGTTTCCCCTGATAATTCAAGATTTCCAAATGGTTTTATCTTCAAAACAAAGATATGATAAGATAAGAAATCTAGATTTGGGGCAGTCCTATAAAATCTTTCTCTGTACTCCTGTCTATCTTCTCTTGTAATCACTGCCAATATCCTCAGTGCCAGAACAACTTTCATAGAGGTTCCTTCCTGTAAGTTATTTAATGTAAAACTCAACTCCTAAACAAAGGACTAGTTTACCTGGGTGTCAGAGCCGGGTAAGCAAAACATACACGTCCAAAGGCATAACAGAAGACAAATCATAGTTCTATAAAATATTCTCCAGACCAAAAAAAAAAAAAAAAAAAAAGCGTAATTGAAGATCCCTGGTTTTGAAGAGCAACCTTCTTAAAAATTGATTTTGGGTAGGAATCTGATTAGATATGCTTGAATTAAACTTTGGAGAGCCAAGAATATACAGGTATATTGATTAATAGCTCCCAAATCTCCATCATAAATGCCTATTTATCATTGATTATGCACTTACCGTATCCCATGAGCTCCCTAATATAATTTCAAGTGCCATTTTAAGAGGTTGGAATCTTAAAAGTAGAAAATACAACCTGAGTCAGCATTTCCATATGACATAGAGACTCTGCAGAGAGAGTCGGCATTGAGAATCCTGAGCTAATTCCTCCGTTTTCTCATGATTTCTCAAACTGTTACCACAGCGTGGGCTTTTTATAACTTTCTCAATTTAAAAGGACCATAGAGATTTTGAAAAGAGGTTCCACATACCTCCTTGACTATTACTGAAAGGCTGAGGGGAAAAGGCCCATGAGAAAAGCTAAAAGCATCTTTTTTACCTTATCTAGAAAAAGCTAAGGAGTGATTCAGTTAGTTATGTCAGAAGTGGTAACTTTAAAGTGTATCTTTACTAAAGGCATAAGAAAAATCTGTGGTATACTGATGATATAACATAATTTTCTGGGGAAGTTTTGTTTTTAAAAATAGGAGAAAATCATAAGTCTAAAATATGAGGGACCTTTGGAAGGAGTGGGTGAGTAACCACACAACTCCAAAAAGGCTAATTTTTTAAAAGGTAATCTTTTCGTTAGGCAAAAGAGTTAATAACACCTCACAAGTTTCACGCCGAAACACCCAACTATTCCCAGGTTGGTTGCCTGTTACTATATCCCTCCATCCCTCTCACCCCCAGACCCTGTTCCACCCTCCGATTTGCAGAGAGACCCCTTGGAATGGGGACCACGTTGGTAACCAGCAATTTTGTATTGATGGTGGGAGATGACATTGACTCCACTCCCTTTCATAATCTCACTACCTTCACTCCCTTCCTCCCTGGATGGTCTTGAGGCTTAAGCTATGAAAAGCAACTCTTGATGCCGAAAGGGAGGAAAATAGTGTCTCCTCTTACCCTATTTGGTTCTCAGCTGGGTCTCTGGACCAAAGACAGATTAACAAAAGTATACAAATGTGTTTGATGTAAGTTGTATGTAATGCGGAAGCCTTCATGAGGAAGTGAAGACCCGAAGAAATCGTTAAGCCTGAGTGTTTTTACACTACATTTGATAAAGAGTAGAGAGTCGTGGGAAAAAAAATATGATAGGAAAAAAAGAAGGATACGAGCTAAGAATAGTAAGCTGGGGAAGCTTCACACAGCCTGTTCTTCAGATTCCTGTCCGTGTCCCTTTGTCTTCGGAGATAAGGATGTTCCTTTCCTCCAAGTACAGACACTAGGGTCTTATGACCTGCCCCGAGGGAAGGTCAGAAAGTCCTTCCTGCACCTGCCGCATCTCAAATTCCTTCAGTTAGAAGATATTCACTATGGCAAAGTGCCATATTTGGGGGTTTGTCCTGAACCCTGTCACCAGCTAGTTGGGCAAATACACGTGAAAAGAAAAAGGAAAGGGCATTGGTGTAAAGTGACCCCCTCAATGTCATGAAGACCACAGCTGCCGCCCTGCTCTGTCCCCCCTGTCCTCGCTGAAAAATGCAAAGCGACCCTCCCCAGCTCTCTTGGCGGGAGGCCACTGCACTCAGCCACTCTGGGACCAGACGGACCCTGATTGCACGCTCCATTAGATTATCCAGCCAGGGTAACTGGTACTTTCGTCTGCCTTAAATTAAATAAAAATTAGACTCATGAAAATGGATTTTTTAGTTTTAACCCCAAAGGGCTTAGTAAGGGAAGGGGGACTCTAAACAGAAAGATTATCTCACAAAAAGTAGAACAGCGATGCCATTATTTTAAGTGCATGAAATGGGGATTCGTTCAGATTTGGGGCAGCCTCCCATACCTCAAACCTGAAATTTTTCAGACGTGTTTAGATCATGGAATAGTTTCTGGTCTAGATAGCTTGGATGAGTGTTTTCAGTTCACACTCGTTACCTCAAACATACGTGATGTGTGGTCTGTCAGACTTACGTTTCGCTATTTCATATGCTACTTTGGAATCTTAACTTGAAGAATAGCTGAAGGTGAGGCCAGATTTACATTATCAAACAAAATACTTCTATGGATTTTCAATGAGTTGGAGTCCTGACCTTCAGACATTGTCCTGTTTTCTTACTTTTCCGTTCTAGTGGAAATGATCTGAATACAAGTACCTTAGAGGAGTTGGGGTTAAGGGATTGCATGTGAAGAAGGAGAAGAAGGGCGGATGTCCAGGTTGTTTGAAGTTTAAAGTTTAAACAAAGGCCAAAATATTAAATTAAGATAGTCTTCCATTAAAAGCTACATACTTTCAAAAAAATTTTTTAATATTTATTTCTGAGAGACAGAGACAGAACATGCTAGGGGGAGGGGCAGAGAGAGAGAGAGACAGACAGACAGATAGACTGAATCCGAAGCAGGATCCAGGCTCTGAGCTGTCAGCGCAGAACCTGACTCAGGGCTCAAACCCACAAACCGTGAGATCATGACCAAAGCCGAACTCAGACACTCAACTGACTGAGTCTCCCAGGCGCCCCAAAAAGCTACATACTTTTAAAGATACTAAAGAAGAAAGGCTCATTTCCATTAAAGCAACAATAGACTAGATATCAGAAAAATACTTGATACTACAGAACACCTAAAACTCCTGGATCTAAATTTAAGATGTTTTAATAAATGGCTGAATTGGTAAGAAGTAAAAGACAACTCCTCAGAGGTCAAAGCAGGAACAGGAAACCACAGAGATAAGGGCGCGCCGAGTCTATCCTGTCCTCGAGCATCTGCCGATTCTCCTAGTGACCTGGAAGTTGGGCGTTAGTGGCCAACCCCAAAGTCCACAACCACAGTGAGTGGTGAAACAGAACAAAACATGAAATTAAGGGGGGGAACTCCAACAAAGAAGATGAGTCGGGGTGGTACCAGAGGAGTTCATTCTAGAGATTTGCTTTCATAAGCCAGCACTCACATAATTCCAGGGCCCAATCTCTACACGCCAAACATTATTTTTTAAGCCGAGTAGTTTAATACTACTGTAGCCGAGTAGTTTAATCAAAGTGGCCCTGATTGGTAATGGCCCCAGGCACTTATACGTGTCCCAGTCAATGCTGTCTGCTCTCTGGAAGAATGTCCTTCATACAGAAATCAAAAATCTTATCGCAAACAAAATTCCAGCAAATATGAGATTATGATTTTTTTAAAGTCCAAATCATGCGTAGCTATAAAGTACCATGAGCAAGCCAACTGAAATAATAAATAGCAGAATCAGACCAACAGAGATTTGAGACAGAGGAATTAGCAGCATCAGAACGTAAAGTAAGATGTTTAACACATCTGTACACAGAGGAAAATAGCAACAAGAATGGAACAAGATAGGGGCGCCTGGGTGGCTCAGCTGGTTAAGCGGCCGACTTCGGCTCAGGTCATGATCTCCCCATCTGTGAGTTTGAGGCCGGCGTCGGGCTCTGTGCTGATGGCTCAGAGCCTGGAGCCTGCTTCAGATTCTGTGTCTCCCTCTCTCTCTGCCCTTCCCCTGCTCATACTCTGTCTCTATGTCTTTCAAAAATAAATCAACGTTAAAAAAAATTAAAAAAAAAAGAATGGAACAAGATACATCATGAATATCCAGAAAAAATAGAACTAATCAGAATTAGAAACTTAAACATGTTAAGGCAATGTGGACGCATACATAGGAAAAATTATTGAATGGGAAGAAATCACCAAGAACACAGCACAGAGAGAGAAGTAGGAAAATTAATACACGTGGGGATTAAAATGAGAAAGTTCAACCAATATCTATTTCAAGTTCTTTGAGGAGATAATGAAGGGAGTAGAGGGGCACCTGGGTGGCTCAGTTAGTTAACCATCCGACTTTGGCTCAGGTCATGATCTCAAAGGTTTGTGAGTTCGAGCCCCATGTTGGGCTCTGTGCTGACAGCTCAGAGCCTGGAGCCTGCTTCGGATTCTGTGTCTCCCTCTCTCTCTGCCCCTCCTCCACTTGTGCTCTGTCTCTCTGTGTCTCTCAAAAATAAACAAATGTAAAAAAATTTTTAAAAATTGGATTACAATTTAAAAAAGGAAAAAAGCAAAATTATTTTTTAAAAATTGTTCATTTTTTAAGTGTGATAATGATTTGTGGTTATGCTTTCGTGCATCTCTATTTTTATTTTTTTTACGTTACTTATTTAGAGAGAGAGAGACAGAGCATGAGCAAGGAGGGACAGAGAGAGAGGGAGACACAGAATCCAAAGCAGGCTTCAGGCTCTGAGCTGTCAGCACAGAGCCCAACGCAGGGCTCGAACTCATGAACCTTGAAATCATGACCTGAACTGAAGTCAGACGCTTAACCTTAACTGACTAAGCCACCGAGGTGCCACAGTGCATCCCTGTTTTTAAAGATACAAACTGAGGAGGCGCCTGGGTGACTAGGTTAAGCGACCAACTCTTGATTTTAGCTCAGATCATGATCTCATCTCATCCCGTGAGATGGAGCCCCGCATTTGGCTCGGCTCTGACATTGCTGAGCTTGCTTGGGATTCTCTCTATCTCTACCTCTCCCTGACTTGTGAGCGCGCCCTTTCTTGCTCTCTCTCAAAATAAATAAATAAAAATTAAAAAAATAAAGATACAAACTGAAATATTCATTGCATGATATGCTACTAGATTCAAATTAATCTGTGAGATGAAAGCAGTAGTGGTTGGGGCACCATGAAGACCAGACTGGCTATGAGCTGGTAATTGATTAAACCACATCATGAATTTATGGGCATTTGTATAGTATTCTGTCCACTGTTGTGAATGTTTATAATTTTCCAAAAAATAAAAATCAAGTGATTCTAAGCTAAACAGCCCAGTAAAAAAAATAAGAAGAAGAAGAATAAAAAATATTTTCAGGTTAGATTCTTACAACTATAGTCTATTTACAGAAAACGCATCTAAAATGTAAAGACATCTAAAGTTTGGAATGGGGAAGGAAAATTCATATAATTCAAATAAAAATTTTAAGAGTTAATATAGTTAAGATTTTTGAAAGATAAAGCATAATTAAGACCTCTGGATCTATATATGTAAAGAGAGTCATTAAAAATGATTAAAGGTTGGGGCACCCGGGTGGCTCAGTTGGTTAAGTGTCCAACTTCAGCTTAAGTCATGAACTCATGACTTGTAGTTCAAGCCCTATGTCGGGCTCTGTGCTGACAGCTCAGAGCCTGGAGCCTGCTTTGGGTTCTGTGTCTCCCTCGCTCTCTCTGTCATCCCCTTCCCCACTGATTGCACCCTCCTCTCTCTCTCTCTTTCTCTCTCTCTCTCTGTCTCCAAAGTAAATAAACATTAAAAAATTTTTAAAAAATGATTAAAGGTTGGGGTGCCTGGTGGCTCAGTCGGTTGAACATCCAACTTCAGCTCAGTTCATGATCTCATTGTTTGTGAGTTTAAGCCCAGCGTCAGGCTCCCTGCTGTCAACATAGAGCCTGCTTGGGATCCTTTGTCCCTCTCTCTCTCTCTGCCCCTTTCCAGCTGGTTCTTTCTCTAAACAAACTAATGAATGAATGAGTTAATTAATTTTAAAAAATGATTAAAGATTCAATTTATTCATTAGTAATATGTATGAGTTCTAAAATTCTATATACCTATTAATATCATTTCAATATTTTGGATAGAAACATTCTCAAACATGTTACATTCTAAGAAGAAAATAAACTCCCAATTTTATATACTAAATGTGAATATGAAAAAAAAAAAAAAACAAGAAGGAAGTCTATATAGAGTCTATAAAGATGGAGAACTTCAGAACTATGGAAACAGTTAACATTGATTGAATTCTACTATGTAGGTACTTTTCTGTACACCTTATATGTAATAGCCCATCTAATCCTCACAATAAATGTGTAAATATGGTTATTATTCTAGTTTTACAATTTGGAAAACTGAGGCAGAGAGAGGATCCATGACCTGTTTAAGATCTCCCAGCTAGCAGTAAAGCGTCATTACCTACCTTTCGTGTTGAACATCCCTTTTATATCATTCATTGATTTCTTTTTTGTTTTTTGTCTTGTTTTAGTTTTTAATTTATGGGAGTTATTTCTCTGTTATTGCTGGAATTTTCCTAATGAGAAGCATTTACATAATCTATTCAGCCAAATCCGGAGAGGAAAGATGTAGTTCTACCACTGGCCAGATTCCACATGAGCCAGAAGACTCGATTTCCGAGATGAACACAGTGACGCAGTTTTAGGCTGGTCTCGCCTACCACGGACTCAGAGGACGGACTCTTCTGAAAATATATGGTGCTAAACTACATGGCATTTTAGTTTTTTGTCCTAGATTAAGACACCATAAAAGTCAGGATTATCATGAACGTCATCAACACTACATCGAAACCTCAGCTACGGGCCAGTGAACAGGGTACAACCAAAAACTGGAGTTGACCAAGTTAAAAGCAGCCATCTTTATGGCCTCGGTGAGCAACTGGGACCCTAACTACTGTTTGAATACTTTGAAGTCCATCCCAAAACAACATGGAAATCAGACAAGTGGGACCATCCAAAAAGCAGGAACATGAAATATCACACAGTTAATGATACATATTAGCTTTCTGTGCCCAACCTCATAAAAGTGTGATTTGTTTTGAACTGGGGAATAAAGACGTTTCTAGCACAGGCCTGATGCATATTCAATGATCAGTATGTGATAACCGGGGCTCCTGGGCGGCTAAGGCAGTTAAGCATCAGACTTTTGGTCATGATCTCAGGGTCATGAGATCATGCCTTGCATCAGGCTCCCCACTGACAGCGTGGAGGCTGCTTAGGATTCTCTCTCTCTCTCTCTCTGCCTCTGCCCCACTCACAACAAGTACTCTCACTCTCTCTCTCTCAAGAAAAAAATAAAATATGCGATAACCATGTTGTACTCATATTGTATACTACCAAAAAAAGTTAGGATGGGGGAAATAATTTAATTCCCACAAAATGGGGCCAAAAAATTAAGGGAAATTTTTTTTACTAAACCTTACCACGACCCTACAGGAAAAGACTGAATATTGTAATGATTTCAGTTCTTCTCAAACTAATTTATAAGTTTGTTGCAATTCGTGACAGTCTTATGTGTGTCCACTGGACTAGGCCAAGTTCCTCATTTATTCTAACAAGCACTAATTGAGATATTGCTGTGATGCATTTCGCAGATGTGATCTAAGTTTACAATCAGTGGACTTTAAGTAAGGGAGATTATCCTAGATAATCTAGATGGGACCAGTTCAATCAGTCAAAAGGCCTTAAGAGAAGAATGGAGACTTCCCAGAGGAAGGAGAGGCTCTATCTGTGGACAGGAGCTTCGAGTCATGCCTGAGAGTTGTAGCCCACGCGTCCTGAGGGCCTGCCCTATGAATTTTGAACTTGGCCTCATCAGCTCTCACAATCAAGGAAGCCAACTCCTTGAAATACAGTTTTTACTCTATATCTCCACGGGTTCTGTTTCTCAGATCGAATCCTGATTGACACAGATTTTGGTACCAGGAGTGGTTGTAGGGGACACATCTACGAGGCCAACTTTTCTGAACTGTTTCTGGCTTTTCTGGAACTGGTTATCTAGTCTAGCTAGATTTTAAGCCACTATGAATCTGTTTCCAGGCATAAAGAGGGCATTACTAGTCATGGCATGATGTAGTTTTGGACATACAAGGGTCAACATTGGACCCTCCTAATCAAATACTATATTAGTTTCTTAATGATCTTATAACAAATGACCACAAATGGAGTGACATGAAACAACAGGAACATATTTTCTCGAAGCTATGAAGGCTAGAAGTCTGAAATCAGGTGTCGGTGGGGCCATGCTTTCCTCTGAAAACTTGGTCTTGGGGAGGATCCTTCCTTGCCTCTTCCTAGATTTTAGCAGTTGCTGGCAATTCTTAGCATCCCTCGGCTGGTAGACACGTCACTACAGTCTTTTCCTCTGTTGTCACATGATGTTCTCCTTATGTGTCTGTGTCTCTATGTCCAAAGTCCCCTCTTCCTATAAGGAGACCAATCATGTTGGATTTAGGGTCAACCCTAATAAAGTCACATTAATAGGTTCCAAATGGACATACGTTTTGGAGGGGAAATATTCAGTGCAGTTGAAATACCTATAGGAGGTGAGGTTCTGGATTGCTGTGTATTTGTTGCTTGTGTATCCTTATATATATATACATATCTCTATTTATGTATGTGTATATATATATACATACATAAGGATGAGCTCGGGGCTTCAAATTCCCAGCTCAAAGTGCTGCATTAATGACCCAAAAGCCTAATATCATCCCTAAAATAAACCCTGGTCTCCTGTAGCCACAGAGCTGAGATTTCTGATAACCATACCCAGAGTTTCATTCTGCTAGTGGCTGATTTACAACATAAATTGAATTCCTAACTCTGCAGGACGTCTTCTGATAAAGTGAGGACATTTGTTGGGAATAAATGAAATCCTAAAAACTGGAATGGAGACATAGGGTCAGATCTCAATAAAGCTGGGGACATCTAACCTCTACATATGTCAAGTCTTTGCCCTTAGAAGCTACCCTTCCACCCCTGCCTAACAAGGTGGTCCTATACTGTCAGCTGTTTCAGCAGGCCCCAAAAGGTAAAGTACAGACTGTGTGGAGATGCATTACACCCCGAAAGAGCCACATGGTTCCCCCAGCCTGTATAGAAATCTAAAAATCTAGGTAATATGTGTGGGAATGGTCCTTAAGGATGTAGGATCCTAACAGAAGGAACATAAAGTTGGATCAAGCAGAATTTGTTGATGTGGGCTGCCAGTTTGGTTGGTTAGCTGAAACACGAAGCCACAGGTGGCCCACCCTGAAGAAGTTGAAATGCCAGAGCTGCCTAGGTGTACTATAGAGGAAGGTATTCCAAAGCTTAGGCAAATTATAATATTAGAGTGGATTTATCATGTGAATTTGTTCACCCAACTTGGGAAGGTCCAGAAGACACACCTTTTACCATGACTGTGAGATTACATTTGTGAGAGCAGCCCAGCATTCTAGAAGAACCCTGTGGCTACTTTGTTCTGTAGGTCAAAGATTCCAGTGGGAGGTGCTACCAATGAACTGGGGATACTTAAATACAATGGAGATGATGGGATCCCAGGGTGGCAGGGGCCACAGGGAGGCACTTAACTGCTAAAGATAAGGTGGGTATGGTTACCATAATGGACAGTGGAGCCAAAGCAGTGGTCAGAGTGGTCTAACTCATAGATACTCGTGGTGTTGGCTAGTTGGTATCCCTAGAAAAGAAAGAGATGAACAGTTTACCAAATTCTTACTTGATCTGGATGAACAAATGTGTTCTAAGGAATTTTAAGCAACTTAATATTCAAGAACAGTCATAATGGAAAAGGCTACCATTAGGTCATGATAATTTGGAGTCCAGTGTTTTTTAAACTAAAAGCGCCTGAAATCTAATCCATCCAGGGGTATCTGGAATTTAAGTCCAAGGTGAATAAGTTTGAGGGTAGTAGAAAGAAATCCTTGAGCATAAGAGGCAGCCCCATTGGGAAAGTCTTCAAAACCTTTTTCTCAGATTAGTTATCATGTCGAGACAAGCAACTTCGGTTTCTACTTTGGGACTCTCTCTCTCTCTCTCTCTCTCTCTCTCTGTCGCATGCTGAGTGAGCACCCAATGTCTATCTTGAATTTATACATTCTCTCTTTGAGGATGTCTAATTTTGTTGCTTGAGTTTTTATTTCAACTCATATATTGTCTTTATTCCCAAGAGTTTGACATCAGTCTATTCTTCTTTTGTTTTTATCCGTATTTTCACTATAAATCCTTCTTTTTTTAAACCGAAGTCATTTTATTACTTTTTGTTGTAAAGATCCAAAAAATATTCTTTAAAAGACAGTTAGTGCTGCAAAGTCAATTTCATCGGAAGTGAATTCATGTTGCAAGTTTATTTTGTTGTCCTTTCTTAATATTAGATGTTTTCAAATGAGTGTTAGTTATTCTGTTTACATAAGAAATTACCCCCAACACTTTGTGGCTTAAAACACTGCACATTTATTATCTCACAGTTTCAGAGTCAGGAAACTGGGCACTTCGATGTTTCTTATAGGCTGTAGTCAAGGTGTTGACTGGGCTGTGGGCAATGTCAAGGGGACAGGATGCTGACTGGGGCATAATGCATTTCCAAGTTCATGTAATTGTTGGCAGGATTCAGCTCCTCGTGGCTACTGAGCTGAGAGCTTCAATTCCTTGCTGGCTGTTGACAGGAGATTCAATTCCTTGTTGGCTGTTGACGGGAGACCGCCGTCAGCTCCTGGCCACGTGGGCCTCTCCAGCGTGTCAGCTGGTTTCACCAAGCCTGCAAGCCAACAAATCAAGGGTTGGCTTGGAGATGGAAGACTTTTGTAACCTAATCGAGGATCCTAATCCTGTCACTTTTGTGGCGAATGCCTTCTCTGGTCTCTAGAGCCAGCACACACCTGAGGGCAGGTGATTTCACAGGAGCGTGAACACCAGGAGCCGGGGACCCTTCAGCACCACGTCTGCGGCTTCCTACTGCAAGGAGTTTTTGAAATTTTGCCAGCTTCCTCTAGATGAGAACTGTTTTGTTTTGCTTTCATTTCTCTTGCTCTCCCTCTCCTTACCCCAACCCTTACCTTGGCTTTTACCTATCTAGAAGTTTCCCTAGAATATTTTCCTGCCCCACCTCCAAGCCCTGTCCCACAGCGTAATGGGATATCATAGATTAGTCTCAAGCCTGCAGGTGACCTAAGTCAATTTGTGACCTTCGGACGAGGTCCATATGTCCCTGGTGGATACCAGTTCACAGGCCGGAGCCTTAAGCAGCAGAGAATCAGAGAATTTTTTTCAAGACAAAAGGGCCCCCACCCTGGCACAAAATCCCCGAAGTGAGCCTGGCTGTCATCCCCTCCGTATGGCGAATATCTGAGCTCTGTGATCATATGCCCACTTTCCTCATGCCTACAACCCACTTCCAGAACCTGACCCCAGCAAGGTCATGGCCACAGCCTTGCAGTCTGCATTTCCATGCTATGTTTGGTCCACAGAAATAGTTATCTCATTTTGAGCCTAGCTATGTGATTCACTTATATTAATTCGAACATGTTATCTGCCACAGCTTCCCCCCTACCCTTTCTGGACAGATGCAACAATGTGTGAAAATCCTGAGCCACCGTGATACAAATTCTCCTCAGGCTACAGTCTCTCCTGCTCATAAAAAGCTTTAGAACATAAAACAGCTCAAAAAGGCTTTAGAAAATAATCAGAAAAAGAAAAAAAGGAAAGGAACGGAAAGGACAAGAAGGGGGAGAGGAGAGGAAAGAAAAGAATAAAAACAAAAGACAAGAAAAGATAGAAGAAAGAAAAGAAAAGAAAGGAAGGGAAGGGAAGGGAAGGGAAAACAGGAGAAGAGAAGAAAAAAGAAAACAGTTTACCGTCTTGTTCTAAATGAAATTGAAGCAGTGGAAGCAAAGACTTCCTCACTCAAAGAAGCATTGAACACCCCCTTTCCCCTGGGCTTCCTTCCATGAGACCTCTCTTTCATTTAGCACTTTTGCTGTAGTTGAGAAGACAGAGGCACCAGGAGAATTTACAGCAGAATTAAAGCAGTACTTTATTTAGGAGTGTTTCCGATGTCTATAATTGAATATTGCGGTGCACTGAAAAAGCTGAAAGAAGAAAGCTGTATGCACAAAACAGCAGAAAGAAGGGAAGGAAAAGATTGACTATGTCAACAAAAGAGACCCCATGGAAAGCCCGAATGGTCTCTGGCCCACCATGAATTTCTGTATTTGAGTCCCGATGGGAATGCCCACGAGGGTTCAAGCGGTGGCCGCTGAAGGAAGGGCCATGTCCCTACATCAGCACACAGGGACTGGACCTCCGGGGAGACAGCGCGTGGGGCTGTAATGGGGGAAAGGGTCTGTGAGGAGGTGAAGTTTCACTGAGGACAGACACTGGTCCCCAGAGACCCGGCCAGGGCTTCCAGGTCCACCCTTGAACGTGCGGCTGCTGCTGGCTTCTTAAGACATCCTGTGAAGATAAATTCACCCGCAAGCTTCAGGACAAACCAGGATTCCACGCGCTCAAACTCGACAAAGGCAAAAAGAACACTTTTGATGGACTTCTAGTTTTTATTTTATTAGGAAATTTAAACAGCGTTATGTAATGACTAAGCACAGAAAACTATGCGGAAAGACGAGAAGCGGGAAAAGACAGAACCGAAAGGCAGTGGCTCTTCCCATCAAACCAGGCATTTGGGATCGTGATTTCCTTAGTAATTCGCACAATTACTCTGGTGCTGGGCTGCGCACGGATTTCTTCCATTAGGTGATTTTTTCCACTGGGGATTTCTGATCGAAGGCCTTAGGGCACTAAAGAAAGACGGGAAGAGGGTATTTTCAAGGTGGGGGAAGAGCAATGAGAAGCAGGAAGTCTTACCAACTCTGCGCACGGCCGCCTAGCAGCAGCACTGCTTCTTGCAGCAGCACTTCTGCTGACAACAGCACTTCTGCTGGCAGCAGCCCTTCCCGCAGCCGCACGAGCCGCACGAGCCGCAGCCGCACGAGCCGCCACCGCACGAGCCGCAGCCGCACGAGCGGCGGCAGCAGCACACCACGGGGGTGCTGCAGCAGCCCCCGCAGCAGCCGCAGCAGCAGGGGCAGCAGGCGGAGCAGCAGCCCACCCGGTAGCACCTGCAGGAGGTGCAGCCGCCGCAGCCGCCGCCGCAGCCGCCGCCGCAGCCGCCACCGCAGCCGCCACCGCAGCCGCCACAACTTCCACAGCCACAGCACCCCATGGTGTCAGTAGAGAGGACTCAGGAGAGGTGGGGAGGGAGACTCAGGAGGTGAGGGAGGTCTGATGCCGCCTTCTACTGGAGGAGAGCTTATATAGCATCTTGAGGAGGATGCTGATGGAGCCACCCACGACACATGACCCTGAGCACTTCCTCATTGTTGCAGTTTCCACAACAGGCTCCTCTAGGGCTGTTCCTTGTTTACATACTAACCGATGACATTTGACCCAATACATTTGCTAATTTTAGCTTTTCTTCTTAAAGTCGTTTAATTATTTTTTTAATGTTTATTTTGAGACAGAAAGAGAGAGAGAATGAGCACACACATGAGCAGGGGAGGGGTAGAGAGAAAGAGGGAGAGAGAGAAAATCCCAAGCAGCCTCCATGCCGTCAACTTAGAGCCCCACTCAGAGCTCGATCTCCTGGACCATGAGATCATTGTCTGAGCCGAAATCAAGAGTTGGACGCTTAACTGACTGAGTCGCACAGGTGCCCCTTCTTACAGTCATTTTTAGAGGCAAATATTTTGGGGGGCTCTACATTTTCACAGAAACACAGCTGAACCTTTGAGATGTTAAACTAAGAAAGCTCTTGCCAGCTCCTTTTCTGCTTCTCGATGGTTTTCTCTCCATACATTCAGCTGGACCCCTCCCCGCAGCTCTAACAGAAACTGCCAAGAGGTAGGGTCCTTATGACTAACCAAGTTGAACAAGCCATTTCTCTCTGATTTTGTCACATCTATTACTGTCGTGTGGCTCACACCTCATTAAATGGGTCCTTTCAGTTCTTGCGAGGTTTACATGTTCACAGCTATATTTCCAAAGAAATGGGGACTATTTTCCAACTAAATGATCCCCTTTTCTCCCTCAACCCCAAAAGTTCTCTACTGAAAGTCTTGCCCTGATGCTCCCTTCTCTCCCGCTACACCCCCTCCCTAACACGCTCATATCCAGTACCGCGGCTTCAGTTTCCATGTGCATTTCCTGAATCCCTTCCTCTTAGACCCTCCTCCACACTTGGAATCCACAGACATCCAACTGGTCACCCTCTCCCCGGCAGCTGTCCCGAGGCACCCGCCATGTCCCAGGTCACAGGCTCAAGGCATAATCTCCCCAGCCCAGTCACCAACCCCACCACAAAAGGTACTCACTCCACCGCGTGCCTTCTCCATCGAATGGACGATCCATTAAAAAGTTGGCTTTGAATCCTTTGTTTCTCTCAGCCCCCCTGGTCTTCTACCCAATTCTGTTGATTCTGCTTCCTTAAAAGCTCTCAAATCTCTTATCTCTTGCCCCACTGCACCCCCCGCCCTGGCTCAAGCACCCCACCCCCAGGGTGGTTGAAAGGCTCTAGTCCACATACCACAAAAATAGTTTGGGATCATTAATAACAATATCAACATGCCCTGGGGACCTTACAGCATTTTCTGTCACTCAGGTTCCTGAAGGACAATCTCGTCGGATTGGGGAAACAGACTCCGAGCATCAAGCTGTTCACAAAATGTAGTTTGGGGATCCGAGGATCCCCCACAAAGGTCCTCAGAACTCCCCGAGAGGCCAGAGCGCCCCTCTGTCAGCACTCACGGTGCAAAGCTCACTTCTGCTCTCGTTTTTCTTATGTTTTTCCAGCCTCCTTGGTTGCTAGCCCTCTGATCCCACAGGGCCCCAGCTACACACTTCACCACGTCTCACACCTCCTTTCTCCCCACGTCGGGCCTCTCCTCACTTTTTGGGCCGCTGCACCTACATCCCGCAAAGTACCTGCCCTGCTCTCGAAATCGCCTACCTCAGCCTCCTTAGCAAAGGGGTGTTTCTCTCAGACGTCAGCTGACGTCAAAGCCACAACTTAAATCCTCATCCAAAGCAAACTCTACCAGGGATAACACCCATGTAGACTCTCAAGAGGATTTATTTCTGTTTTTGAAATAATCAGGGGCTCCTGGGTGGCTCAGTCGGTGAAGCATCTGACTTCGGCTCAGGTCATGGTCTCCTAATTCATGGGTTCGAGCCCCGCGTCATCCTCTGTGCTGACAGCCTGGAGCCTGCTTTGGATTTTGTGTCTCCCTCTCTTTCTCTGCCCCTCCCGCACTTGTGCTCTGTCTCTCTGTCTCAAAAACAAATAAAGAAAAATAAATAAAACAAAATAAAATAATCAGTATGACCTGGGGGTGAGAAATCACAATGACAGGAGCACCCGGCTGGCGCAGTGGGTAGAACATCTGACTCTTGATCTCAGAGTCATGAGTTCAAGCCCTACGTGGGGTGTGGAGCTTGCTTAAAAAAAAAAAAGAAAAGATAGAAATACTGTTATTGGGACACCTGGGTGGCTCTGTGGACTGAGCATCCAACTCTCCATCTCAGCTCAGGTTTTGATCTCAGGGTTGTGAGTTCAGACCCTGTGTTGGGTTCCACACTGGGCATGGAGCCTACTTTTTAAAAAAGTCACAATGGTATCCTTAGTTTCCACTGGCCAACAATAGCAATGATGGCATCTGGCCTTAGCAGTGACCTTTGAATCTGTTGCCAATTTCACATCCCCAGCTCCCAGTGTTATTTCTATTGCAAGCTCTCTGAGTCAGGGACTATACCTTGACCTTCACTGTAGCCGCCCCCCCCCCCCCCCCCCGCCCCCAGAGCTCACAGATCACCTGGCCCAGGGCCTGCCTCCTGATGACCGGTGTGCTCTGCACGCCCCGCGGACACAGGTGGCTTGGGAACAGAGATGCTGCCCATTCCTGTTGGCGGCCTCACCATGCTCCCGGTTCCCAGGAGGATTCCTTAGAACTTTTAAGCTTTTTAAACTTAAACTGGAATCTAGGTTTATTTAAACAATAAACTACACATGTGATGAAGACAAAGATATCTAAAAGGGAAGCAAATAAGAGATGATGCGATTCTTCCCTGTAAATAGAGCCAAATGGCAACAGGGAAGAGGTCACGTGTCTTCCTGCTCCTACTCCCGGGTTGGTATATAAACCCCTCCCCCCGCAGAAGGCGGCATCGGACCTCCCTCACCTCCTGAGTCTCCCTCCTCACCTCTCCTGAGTCCTCTCTACTGACACCATGGGGTGCTGTGGCTGCGGAAGTTGTGGTGGCTGCGGTGGCGGCTGCGGCGGTGGCTGCGGTGGCGGCTGCGGTGGCGGCTGCGGCGGTGGCTGCGGTGGCTGCGGCGGCGGCTGCGGCAGCTGCACCACCTGCAGGTGCTACCGGGTGGGCTGCTGCTCCGCCTGCTGCCCCTGCTGCTGCGGCTGCTGCGGGGGCTGCTGCAGCACCCCCGTGGTGTGCTGCTGCCGCCGCTCGTGCGGCTGCGGCTCGTGCGGCGGGTGCGGCGGCGGCTCGTGCGGCTGCGGGAAGGGCTGCTGCCAGCAGAAGTGCTGTTGTCAGCAGAAGTGCTGCTGCAAGAAGCAGTGCTGCTGCTAGGTGGCGGCGGGCGTCTGGGCACGCGCTTCGAGCGACCATGCTGTAGGTAAGACGTCCCCCTCCCTCTCTGTCTGCTCCTCTCTAACTTTTAGGTCACAAGCAGGACCCGAGCCTTACCACCGACCCATCGGAATCCCACGTTCCTGTAGTTTCTGTCATCCCATCTGCATTTAATAAACACCAACCAAAGTAATAAATGCGTAGTCTCCTCCGTCAATTACGTTGGAATCGTGTCCTTGACAAAAATGAATGGAGATAGCTCATGTTCTACCTTCTTAAAAGGCCTTGAACCTTGTATTTATTTATCTCCTGGTTTTACCGCTGCATTGCCGTCTCTGCGGATGCAAAGCGACTGTTCCGTTAATAAATTAGGCTGAACCAGCCTCAAAGACCCATTTCTTTTTTTCTCTCCAGTCTCTAAACTCTCGATCCCTGGGGGGGAAATGCATTTCAATCTCTACAGATGAGGCAGATAGCATATTTGTGAAGACAGCGATGAATCAAAGCTAAATTGTTTGCAATAGGTATAGACGGATTAGTGGGTGGTTAACCCACTGTGGGTTTAATCAAGCGGCAAGAACGCAGGGGCCCTTCCTCTGTCTTAACAGCTGGATGTCATAACCTAAACTCTTCCCAAATCTCTCCCTTGATGGAGTCTTAGCAGCAGCAGCAGGACTGCATGGATATCCACACACACCTTGCATCATCATTTCATCACTTAGGGGCATGGTCCAAACTTTTGAGACTTATCATTTATGATGGTCACTTTTTGTCTACTCCTAGAGTCTCTTTCTACGGCGTGTTGTGGATTGTTACCGCCTCGTTGCGGAGAATTACTCCAAAAGGCAACATAAATGGAAGCCTTGAGTTGTTTGCATCTCTTTGCCCATTAGCTTTGTGGTCCCCGAGCGCTCTCCACGCAGCCGTAGCCTCACCCAGCACCCATCCCCCACCCCGTGCGTCTCTCCCGGAAGTTCTGCTGGATCCATGGCTGACGCCACGGAAGTCTGTCTGTCAGTCGCTGCAAGCTACAAAGCTTTCAGATGTAATGTCGGAAGATGAGCATTAGATTCGAAACCGTCAAACTGAGCCACTTTCATACCACACCTTCAGCTCTGTCCAGAGGAGGCCACACCACACACACGATAAAATGTGTCCCCCAAGCCCCCTTCTGTTAATTTCCCCTAGTGCTCCCTCCTGGTTCTTTTCTGTGTAGATTCCGGATTCTCGACCCATCGTGGTTGGCTTAGCAGTGAGCTGAGAGAGAAAGGAGGCAGGGGACTCCCGGTTGGGGCTGGCCGTGGGGCTGGGGCTAAGGGAAGCCAAGCTCCTGGGGTCTGTCTCCCAGGAGAAGGACATTCTTGCTCCCACACCACAAGTTCACATGGGGTATTTCCTTGTCATTCTAAGTAGAGCCTGACAAGGACATTTGCTTAAATAGGCTGAAGTGACCAAATGCAATGAAATCACAAAAGGAAGCAGGAATTGAGTAACCATGTAAAGGCCCCCAAAGGGGGCGCCTGAAAAGATAGACTTCCTTCCCCCTGGGAATTCAGAAGATAGGGTTTGAGAAGGGGGTCTGAGATGAGCTTCCTCAAGTTCTAAGTTGACACCCACCCATCTGTGTTTCTGGTTCCTTCTCCACATCCAAGAGCCCTGAGTCTTTAGTGCCCTCTGACTACTCAGCACCCCCTAGTTTCTCTCAGACTCCCGAGTTTATCCCAGGTCCCCAACCTCAGGCTCACACTTCTGCCAGGCTTCATCTTAATTTTCTTTTACTTTTTATTTAATTTAATTTTGAGAGAGAGAGAGAGAGAGAGACAAAGGATGAGCAGGGGAGGGCAGAGAGAGAGGGAGACCCAGAATCCGAAGCAGACTCCAGGCTCTGAGCCATCAGCACGGAGCCTGACGCGGGGCTTGAACTCACAGACTGTGAGATCTTGACCTGAATCAAAGTGGATGCTCAACCAACTGAGCCCCTCAGGCGCCCCATGCTCCGTCCTAGAAGCACCTCCTGTCACATAGCTATTCGCAGCAAGAGAGAGTCCCAGCATCTCTCTCACCCAGCCTTTCCTCACGGAGGACTCACTGAGACAGTTTTCCCACAAAGTAAGGGTGACAGGCAGAATTCTGGGACACACAGTCCTCCTAGTATCGAAGATGTAACACTTGTTCGGCTCCTGCTCTCCCCACCCTGCTCACTAGAAGTGTGAGCTTATTTTCAGGCAGAACAGGGAGGAGAGGGGGGTTGTCAGGATGGCTAAGTTGCTATTACTCAGTATTGACATCAACAGATGAGAAAGGGATCCAGGCAGCAGGGTGAGCCAGTGACAGTCACTGAACGTTTATTTGTCAAACTTTGTGCTGGGTCCTGTGAGGGACACCGAGACACAATTCCCTTGTGAGTTAGGTGACAATTTGATATAGAAAAGAAAGTAAGTGTAAATCTGTAATGGCCATTGGCAGAAAAACAACAACAACAACAAAGGTCACTAACAAAACCACATAAATGAAGGACAAAGCACAAGACTTATGGATGTTTTGTTACCCTTCTGTTATGGACTGAATTGCATCCCCCCAAAATCCGTATGTTGAAGTCCTCACTCTCAGCATCTCAGAATGTGACTATGTTTGGATATGGGATCTTTAAAGAGGTGATTAGGTCAAAAGAAGATCCTTAAGGTGGGTTTTAAGCAAATACGACTGGTGTTCTTATAAGATGAGAAAATTGGGACACAGATGTGCATGGAAGGAAGACATGTGAAGACAGACCAGGAAGGCAGCCATCTTCAAGCCAAGGAGAAAGGCTACAAACCAAACCCACTGCCACCTTCGTCTTACGCTTTGAACCAAGGAGCTTGGACTTGATCTTGGACTTTCAGCCTCCAGAATTGTGAGAAATACATTCCTGTTGCTTAAGCCACCCTATCTATGGTATTTTGTTATGGCAGCCCTGGCAAACCAATACACTCTTATAGGACATGCCTGAAGAGTATCAACAATACACGTATTTGTGGGGGCCCTGAGTCACAAGGCTAAATGGATGCTGTGGCTTAGGTGAATCTGTGTGACAAGTCGTCCCTGATGCTTAAATGAAAGAAACACGGAGCGCCTGGGTGACTCAGTCGGCTAAGCATCCAGCTCTTGGTTTCAGCTCAGATCGTGATCTCACGCTTCATGGGATGGAGCCCCACGTTGGGCTCTGCACTGATGCGGATTCCCTCTCTCTTTCCCTAACCCCTCCCTCCACCTCTTCAAAACTTAAAAAAAAAAAAAAGGAATCAAGTTTTAAAAAAAGAAAGAAGTGTGCTGCTGTTGCATCCACGGTGTGGCACGCGTCTGCAGTGCGATTCCTGATTTTCTGGGATACACTCGGCTCCCTCTTCTTCCGCCTGAGCATGGCCCACACTCATTCCCACTCTATGAAGCTACCACAGAATTCACAAGAAAATCCCACAGGTTCCCGTATGGGGGTTTGGTGACGAGGGCCGGAAAGCATGGGAAGAGCACTCAGTGTGCCCGTGTGTCCCGCATCTCACGCCGGTCGCTTGAGCCATCCCGTCTGTAATCCAATGGCAAATACGAGTCTTCATTGAAGTTATCTGAATAACTGGGAGAGCAAAGTAAGAATAATATCAGATTGAAAAATGAAAATGTTTGCTGAGTTCAACTGAACTACAGAAATATTTTCCTTAAATTGTGATCCATCTTTTCCTTTTCAGCACGCAGTCCATCTGAGAAAGGCGTGCCTTGCGGCCAAAGAAGGGGAAAGTTATTGCAGAGACAACAGGGCTGACCTTCACGTTGCAGTGGCAATAGCCTCTGCCATTCTCTGGCTCTGGTCCAAAACAGAGCAAATGTGACGGAGAGAAAGGAGTCCCCAGGGAACAAGAAGCCGCGAGATTCCGGGCTATGGAAGCCACTCTGGATGTTTTCAAGAACTCCCTCCCCACCTCTGATGGAAACACCTACAGAAAGTATCATACTTGGCCTTGGATTATCATTCTTTGCACACAACCCACCCCACCCAACGATACTCCAAAGCAGGAGCTATTCCATCTTTGAACTGGCTTCAGCACTGAGACCTACCTTTACAGCTCAGGGTTTCTCAGGGAACATTTGTCAACAGAGAGCACATTCTTCCAAAATCTTTAAATCCTTCTAAATACTCCTCATAATCTGAATCATAAAATATGATTTGTATTTTGATTCATGTCTTCCAAGGATCAGCTGAACTCTAGTTTCCTCTAGGTGTAAAGGAAACAGATCTTGCTTATAAAATTGTTTTCCGATCAAGAATGGACTACCAGCGGGGCGCCTGGGTGGCTTAGTTGGTGAAGCGTCCAACTCTTGATTTGCGCTCAGATCATGATCTCACAGTTCATGAGTTTCAGCCTGACCTCAGGCTCTGTGCTGATGGCTCGGAGCCTGGAGCCTGCTTTGGATTCTGTGTCTTCTTCTCTCTCTGTCCCTCCCCTGCTTGTGCTCTGTCTCTCTGTCTCTCTCTCTCAAAAATAAATAAACATTAAAAAAAAAAAAAATAATGGACTACCAGGGCCCTTGGGGGCCTTAGTTGGTTAAGCATCTGACTCTTGAGTTCAGCTCAGGTCATGATCCACGGTTTTGTGAGTCTGAGGCCCGAGTGGGGCTCTGCACTGACAGCACGGAGCCTGCCTGCGATTCTCTCTCTGCCCCTCCCCCTCTTGCACTCTCTCTGTCTCAAAATAAATAAATAAACTTAAAAATTTTTTAAAATAAATAAATAAAAACAGAATGGACTACCAGGGTCCGGCAAAAGGACACAGATTAGAGGACTAGTCAGAGCCCCTCTAAGCTCGTGAGTCTCAAAAAAACTGAAATGAAACTTAAAAACATCCGTCAAAGTTTGTTATTAAGTAAGATGTGAAATGAAGTCCAAAGGAAGCCTGAGCCTTAACAATACCCCAGTTGAGGTTTAATTGATATAAACAGAAAAGAATGAAGATAAGGCCCACGTCCACCCAAAGTGACCCACTTAGCACAGCCTGATGGCATTACTTTTAGTAGTTAGGGAGACTGAAAGTCTAAATGGGCTCTGGCTGGCTAAATTTATAGGGGAAAATGAAAGGGCCCGCCCTGCAGGGGTGGAGCTCTGCCCCAGCTGCAGAGAATAAATGGCCCCAGTAGACGGGAATCTAAGGCAAACGCGGCCCTCCAAATTTTGGCAGTAGATGTATTTCGGAAAATTTGTTTGAATTGGCTCTTTGTGAATAACACAGGATTTTTAATGACTTAGGGCCACTTGTTTCCCTGTAACTGAAACTGTCATCTCCAAACAGAATTCACATGATAGGTAAAGCACTTCCACGCGCCCTGTTGGTGCTGGTCGCTGAAATGCATGGGCAGCGGGGGCAGGAGCGCTGTTCTCACGGTTCCGTGCCTTGCTCCGCGACCACTGCCCATCTTCCAGCGGACTTTTAAGTGAGATTAAGATGTTGCGGAAGGTGGGATATGGTAAAATCAAAATAACGGCAAAGAGAAACTTTTCATGATAAACGTTCATATTTTATTAGGACATTGAGAAAAAAAAAAGCTGTCGACGAACAGGAGTGAGAGATTAAAAAAGAAGCAGAGATAAAAGCACATACAGGGGAAGGAAATCATCACAGACGTCTAAAGAACGTTAATTGTGATCCTATCTGATGGCGCCCCAGGAGGTCAGCTCTTCTTTCAGAGCCGCGCTGTGCTCCTGTCCTTGTTTTCGCTGTTTGCTGTTTGATTAGAAACTTTTCAGATGGGAAATCCGAAAACACCCAAAGCAGAAAAAAAAAAGCAGCCCAAGAGGGTGGGTCTCAGAAGAGCAGATGAGGACAGTAGGGCAGGTAAATGGAGTGGAGGAAAGTTCCAGTGTCTCCTGTGTCGGGACAGAGGCCACATGGCCGGCCTAGCAGCAGCACTGTTTCTTGCAGCAGCACTTCTGCTGACAACAGCACTTCTGCTGGCAGCAGCCCTTCCCGCAGCCGCACGAGCCGCCGCCGCACCCGCCGCACGAGCCGCAGCCGCACGAGCGGCGGCAGCAGCACACCACGGGGGTGCTGCAGCAGCCCCCGCAGCAGCCGCAGCAGCAGGGGCAGCAGGCGGAGCAGCAGCCCACCCGGTAGCACCTGCAGGAGGTGCAGCCGCCGCAGCCGCCGCCGCAGCCGCCGCAGCCGCCACCGCAGCCGCCGCCGCAGCCACTGCCGCAGCCACCGCAGCCACCGCAGCCACCGCAGCCACCGCAGCCGCCACCGCAGCCACCACAACTTCCGCAGCCACAGCACCCCATGGTGTCAGTAGAGAGGACTCAGGAGAGGTGAGGAGGGAGACTCAGGAGGTGAGGGAGGTCTGATGCCGCCTTCTGAGGAGGGGACCCTTATATACCCACTCAAGGGGAGAGTATTGACCCAGGACTCAAGGCCACTTCCCTGTTGTTGTTGATGCTAGTATCCATAGCAGAACCTCACATGGCCTTTTGTGCACTTCCTTAAAGGGTCCTTCTGACTTGGAAACCTTGCTAATCTTTTACTTGTCTTGTTAAGGCCATTCTTAAAATAGGACAGGAAGTAACTATGAAATCCTGGTTCTTTGTTTGTTGGGGGGTGGTTTTGGAAGGATTTTTTGGCAATTGTATTTATTTTATTTATTTGTTGGTTGGTTGGTTGGTTTTGGTAGAGGTCTAAGTGGGTCAGAATTTCCCTTGGGTATGTGTAGCATCCCTTAGTCCTATCAGCCCAGGTCAAAGGTTTTTTTTTCATTCCCGGACCACTTATTACTGTTTTTACTCAGTGGTGAAGCATCCTTTTAGACAGAAGAGGACATTTTGAGATTCCAAGGGAAAGGTGATCCCAGGTCATATTATTTCATCCTCCCAAGGCAGGGCTCCTTGGGTGTTTCTTCATCTTGGAACATCAGTTAGGGGGAGACTGTGGTGTCCGGGAGAAGGGATCCGGTGTTATCAGGGGTTATTACAGAGTGTCCTGAGGATTCTGCCAGAGGATAGAAGCACATCCTGACCACAACATTCCCAAGCCATGTGCCAGACTCGAGCAGGCTTCTGCTGTCGTCAGCCTATTAAAAGACAAAGACAAGCCTCTAGGCATGTTTCCAAGAGCTGCTCAGTCCCTAATGATCGTGGACCAGCCCGATCCTTGGAATCGTTGCTTCCAATCGGCCATCTCTATTCAGGTCACTCTTTCTGATCAAGGGTAAACAGTGAAGGCAGTGAGCACCGTCTGCAGGTCAGGTTCTGTCGGCTGTTGTGGAATATGAAAGTGCTCTTACTGGCCATCCTACAACAGTCCAAATGGCACACAAATGAGGCAAGCCCAGGTGTCCTGTCAGCCCCCTGAATGAGCCTGAGCCGAAGGAGCTTGGAATAATGTTATGAACCGAGTCTTTAACACAGGACACACTTTAGGTTACTTTTTAGTTGCTGTTAAAGAGGTCTGAAAACTTAACCAAGGAGGTAAAAGACCTGTACTCTGAAAACCCTAAAACTTTGGCGAAAGAGATTGAAGACAACACAAGTAAATGGAAAGATATTCTAGGTTCACAAACTGGAAGAACCAACATCGTTAAAATAAAATAAAATAAAATACTACCCCAAGGAATCTGCACATTCAGTGCAATCCCTACCAAAATGCCAACAACACTTTTCACAGAACTAGAACAACTAATCCTAAAATTTTTATAGAACCAAAAAAGACTCTGAATGGCAAAGCAATTTTTAAAACAAAACAAAACAAAACAACAAACAAAAAAGGAGCAAGACTCGATGTCACCCAGATTATAAGGTGTACTACAAAGCTGTAGCAATCAAAACGGTATGGTCCTGGCCAAAAACAAATACATAGATCAATAGAACAAAATAGAGAGTCCAGAAATAAACCCACACTTTTATGGTCAATTAGTCTATAACAAAAGAGGCAAGAATATACGATAGGAAACAGACAGTCTCTTCAACAAATCGTGTTGGGAAAACTGGACAGTTATGTGCAAAAGAATGAAATTGGACCACCTTCTTACACCATACACAAAAGTAAACTCAAAATGAATTAAAGACCTAAATGTGAGACCTGAAACCATAAAAGTCCTAGAAAAAACAAAACAACAAACAACAACAACAACAACAAAAAACATAGGTAGTAATCTCTTTGACATCAGCCACAGAAATATTTTTCCAGAAGTGCCTGGGTGGCTCAGTCGGTTAAGTGACCAACTCTTGATTTCAGCTCAGGTCATGATCTCACAGTTTATGGGAGCAATCTCTGCACTGACAGTGTGGGGGCTGCTTGGGATTCTCTCTCTCCTTCTCTCTCTGCCCTTCTCCACACTCACTCGCTCTCTCTCTCTCTTTCAAAAATAAATAAATAAGCATTTTTTTAAAAAGCAATATTTTTCCAGATATGTCTTTTCTGGGAAAGAAAACAAAAACAAAATTAAACTATTGCTACTACAGCAGAGTAAAAAGCTTTTGCACAGTGACAGAAACCATCAACAAAACAAAAAGACGAAGGGGAGAAGATATTTGCAAATGATGCATCCAATAAAGGGTTAATATCTAAAATATATAAAGAAGTTATGCAACTCAACACCTAAAAGGCAATAATCTAATTAATACATGGTCAGAGGCCACGAATAGACAATTTTCCAAAGAAGATGTAGAGATGGCCAATGGACACATGAAAAGATGCTCAACGTCACCCATCATCAGGGAAATGCAAATCAAAATTACAGTGAGCTGTCACCTCACGCTTATCAGAATGGCTAAAATAACAAACAGAAGAAATGACAAGTGTTGGCAAGGATGCGGAGAGAAAGGAACTCTTGTGCATTGCTGGTGGGAATGCCAACTGGTGCAGCCGCTGTGGAAAACAGATCGGACATTCCTTAACAATTAGAAATAGAATTTACCATATGACTCAGTAATTCTGCTGCTGGGTATTTACCCAAGAAGTCACAAAAACACCAATTCAAAACGATATATGCACTCCTGTGTTTAGTGCAGCATTGTTTACAATGGCTAAGAGAAGCAACCCAAGTGTCCATCGATAGATGAATGGATAAAGAAGATGTGGCATGTATATACACTGGGATATTATTCAGCCATAGAAAAGAATGAAACCTTGCCGTCTGCAACAACATGGTGGATCTAGAGGGGATAATGCTGAGTGAAATAAGTCACTCAGAGAGAGACAAATACCATGTGATTTCACTCGTGTGGAATTTAAGAAACAAAGCAAACAAAAACTTTAAAAAAGAGACAAACAATAAAACCCAGACTCTGAACTGTAGAGGACAATCAGATGTTTACCAAGAGGGGAGGTGGGTGGAGGGAAGGGTGAAGGAGATTAAGGGTACAGTTATGATGGGCACTGAGTAAGGTAAGGAATTGTCGAATCACTATATTGTACGGTTGAAACTAATGTAACACTGTACGTTAATTACAGTTGGATTTTTTTAACGTTTTAAAAATGACTCCTTTGTGAATGCAACTATGCCCCGCTCTTCAGAACAGGACGACAGGGAAGCAGTCTGGTGCTAAGTCTCCATCGTACAGACCTGTAAGCCATGCGTGCACCTACCTGGCTTCGAAGGGTCACTACCATTCTAGGATAACCTCTGTATTAAACAGTCGTTTCTGGCTGACACTTTTGTGTTGGAATGTGGTCACGTCCTGTGAATTTTTAGTAGTTTTTCTTTCTTGTACCAGGATAGAGACAGAGCAATAAAATTGCTTAAACGACTACGCTGGAAGATAAGCTGGTGAACAAGCATCTCCTCCTTACCTTCGGCTCGCACACCTGTCTCCCCAGTTCTCGGACCTTCAAGATTTGTCTGTTCCTATTTAAATGGGCTCCTGAACTTCTGTTTTCATGCACATTAATATTTTCCATCGAATAAACTTGGGGGAAGCAGTGAACGCAATTTAACAAATAGTTGCCGAATTATCCTTGTCTGACGAGGAAGTAGCTCTGAGGACATGACAATGAATCCATGCAAAGGATTCCAATACACGGGCAAGAACCAGGATAACTCTGCCAATCGACTTTCTTAAAGGTATGAGAAAAAAGAAGTTGATTCCGGGGGCGCCTGGGTGGCTCGGTCCATTAAGTGTTCGACTCTTGATTTCGGCTCAGGTCATGAGCTCGAAGTTTGTGGGATCAAGCCCCATGTTGGGCTCTGCATCGAGAGCTTGGGGTTCTCTCTCTCTCTGCCCCTCCCTGCTTCATGCGCATGTTCTCTCTCTTTCTCTCTCAGAATGAATAAACATTTTTTAAAAGAGGTGGTTCTGAGTTTCTGTAGGAGGGGAATTGGGAAGATTGTGATAGGGACCTTCTATCACAGGAAAGGCTTCCTTCTCATTAAGGAGCTTCAGTAAGGATCAGAGAATGGACACTGTGAGGGGCGATCCAGGCAGCACCCACCATAGGCCTGCAGCTGGCGCTTACAGGGTGGGACTCAGGGTGGGAGCACGGAGAGCCAGTGGGCTAGAGAGTGAAGAGAGGGAAGGAATGAATGGTGAGCCACAGAACGTTCCCCAGGGGAGCCCCATTACAGCAGAGAAAACGGCATCGCATTAACAGTGACAAACTGTGTTTTACTAGAGCTGCTACTTAGTCACTCAGTAAGTGGTCAGTAAATATTGTTGAATGTATTGATCAATTGATTAACTGAAGTTTGCTCATCGTTACGTGCTACGTAGGTTCTCTCAGCCCTCTTCAGAGTCCAACAGCATCCTGCCCCAACAACCGTCGCCCTGGGGTTCCCACAAGGTATCGGTGAGCTCAAGAATGTAGCATACTCAGTGGCCCAGTGAAGAGCCCTTTGCTCCCCCGGCCAGTCCCCCAGGGCCTGCACTGATGCAAGTCTGAGGCCTTGGGGCCAGGAAGAACCATGAAGGCACATGGTGGATGCCACCTGCTCCAAGTACTGCTTGAGGGTTGGAGGTCCTAAGCCAAGCCATACCATGATGGAGCCCACATTGCCGCCAGCCATCACAGTGTCTTGTAGTTGTTACCAGAGCCAATCTTCCTGGCCACATCTGTACCAACATCGTCTCGCCCTGATGTCACTCTGCTGCAACGGAGAAGATGTCCTCCCCCACCTTGTGCCACGCCCTGGACCCTCCACGTCTCACAGGAAGTGTTTCTCGTTGCCTTTTTTTCCACGTGCTTCAAGCCTAAGTCCATCATGAGATACAACTTCTATAGGTCCATGACATGAATCACTCAAAGACCTTTAGTAATTGGGTCATTGTCACAGAAATTAACCCCATCGCCTGGCTCTTTTCCCTTAAAATGACTTTCCTTGCCTTTGGTTTTGTTAGGATGTCCCTCAGTCTTCACCCCAAGAGACTCCTGGAGGACCCACCTCACCATTTCTCAAGACCTAACCAGACATGTCAGAATCCCCAGACCAGTAGAGGTGAAGTTCAGATGGGACGGTCATTGCCTAAGCCTGCATGACCTCATGGAAGCAGAATTGATAACAATTTGTGGTGACCCATATGGCTTTCCAACTATTTCTTCTAGCCTAATAAGCTGGTCAACTTTATTCCTTCCCTTTTACTTACTTGCTACTACTCCCTGTTTTTGTATCAGTGCTCCCTACAATTAGGCGATGATGTAAGTTCTGCAGATGGTACATGTGCTCAAAAGGTATTTGTGGAATGTCAAGGGGAAAAAGTATAGAGAAATTCTTCACTGGTGTCCCCCGCTCTCCACGCCATCCTTCAAATGAAATATTCAAGTAATAAAGAAGATACTGACAGGAGCACGATAGAACTGAAATTGACATTCAGAGGCCCTGCTCTTAACTGGCCTGATATGGAATGGATTCCCACCACGTAACGTGACTTAACGTCTATAAAGGAAATTGAATCATTTGTTTTCATCTCAAATATTTAACTGTGCTTCCCTTATTTTTTGTTAGTGAGAGGCTAGGAGAACCTTTACATTTTGTCAAAAAGTGTTCCTCTTTCCCTCTTAAAGGACAACCCTGTGCGCAACCCTAGAGTTAAGCATGGAGGTTAATGGATGTGCAAAAGAGTGTCTTTTAGGGATACTCCACAGAGCCAAAAAGATGATGGAAAAGAGTGATTAAGATGGGAAAAGACAGAGACTAAAGAAATAAGGACTCAGAGCACACTCTTTTACAATACCCTCCATTGTAAAAAGAGTGCAGGAATCCATACAATTACCCGAAGACTAAACTAGACGCCGACACAGATACCATCGAATGGGTTCTTCGCTTCTCTGGAACTTGTACCAAAGTTAGAAAACACAACATTGGACAATGATCAGATCTCATTCAAAGTGTGACCGCATTCCGGTTAACCTACATTTGGGCATGTCAGCTCATCTCCATCCTGTTGGGATCCACAACAATCCCAGCTCCCGACCAGTACAACCAGGTCATTGGAAACCAGAGACCATTCAAATGTGTGACCCATTAGTCAGCAGCACAAATTCCTACCTAAAGCCCGGTTCCAATGCATAAGCGTGCCAGTTAAAAATAACCAGGTGTGACTGTTGTAAATAGAGGATACTCTCCAACGCATCTATCAATTAACTTCCTGCTTATAGTTCTACTTGGAATGATAAACACTTGAGCAAAAGCAAGCCAAGTTCACAAATATTCGTTGAACCCATTTTATGTGCCAGGCCACGTGGGCTGTGCAAAGAAATGTACTTCTAAGTAACTCCAGCTGATCAGAGATATGAGAAGAAATAACTGGGTAAACTGAGGAAGAAAAAGAGATTTAAATAATAGTCTAATGAAATAAGAGTTGACTCCAAGTATGGGCTGATTAAGTTGCAAGTGAATATTAAGACTTGCAAGAGTTCCAATGAGGGGTTAATTAAATCCAATTACATAGTGAAGATAGAAAAGCTTTACGAAGCAGGCAGAGCTCACTGGGTCTTGAATGGGCAACCAGATGGGAACAGGTAGAGAGGAGGAAGGAGCAGAGGGTGGGGGCTACAGTCTGGGATCATCCCGCCTGAGCTGTTTCCTCCCTCCGCCTCCAGCAATGTGACCCGATCCTTCTGTACCTCAATTTCCTGATGAAAATAATAATCCCTATAGCATAGGATTGTAAGTATGACAATACATATAAACACTTAGAATAGAGCTTTGGGACCTACTCCATAAATGTTAGCCATCGTTAGCATTTTGAGGTAGGCTACATAGCGTCAGGGAAAATACAAGACTTCTTCAGGAGGCAGAAAAGAAAGCACATGTGAATATAGTTGAAAGTTTATTCAAGGGAATTAGTAGGTATTCAAGCTGGAAATATAAGTTGAAACTAATTCTGAACTTTAGGTCATAGAGACTTTGAAGTTTCTTTTGCAAGTGAATTATGTAATATGTAGAAATGGTATTTTAGGAGCACGTAGCTGGCAGCAGCTTGTAGGATAAATTAAAGACTAAGACCTCGAGAGAGACCAATGAGATGTCTGTAGGTAGGAAATTCCATCCTCACTAAAAATTCAAGGTTCTCAAATGCAAACGGCTTATTAAAATTCTTGTTTGTCATAATACATTCAGTAATGAATACAATGGACGTATTTCTTAGAAGCGAGTACAGTTCACAACAGAAACACAAGTTGAACATACTCTGTTATTCCCAGCAGACGGACAACCAAACCGGGTTGTATTCTTCTCTGCCGTACACTGTGGTGGGCACTGGGCTCGGGTGGGAGCGAGAGGAGTCATCTACGAAGGTGACTGAGACGGCGTTCCTGTCCTGTGCTTTGATCATCTCAAAAGCTGAGGGGAGACCTTGGTCCAAGGTCAAAGGGTTTTGTTAGAGATCTGTGAAGGGCTCATGGGTCCTGGGAGAGAGCAGTCACGGGATCCAGTCTCCAGAGAGAGAGGACATCTGACCCAAACCCCGAGGAATGAGGAGAGGGCCCACTGCCTGAAGAGGTTTGTCTTCCCTGCAGGGTCCCACCAAGGTCAGAGTCTACCATCACGTTCAGGCACAAGGAAGGTGGTTCTCCCAACTGTCCAGAAGTTAAATCCATATTAAAGCACTTCCTCTATAATGTTTAATTATTTTCTTGCTCTCCGCATCAATATTTTTTTAGCTCTTTTTTTAAATGTTTATTTATTTTGAGAGAGAGAGAGAAAGTATGGGTGTGAGCAGGGGAGGGGCAGAGAGAGAAAGAGAGAGAGAATCCCAAGCAGACTCCATGCTCAGTGTGGAGTCCTCTGTGGGGCTTGATCCCATGAACCATGAGACCACGACCTGAGCCAAAATCAAGAATCAGACACTTAACCCACTGAGTCACCCAGGCACCCCTATTTTTTTTTTAGCTGCTTTAGTATTCCAGAAATAATTCTAAGTATTTTACCTGTATGATTTGACTTAACTCTTGCCATAACCTTCCAAAGAATATACTGTTCATGCCCCCAGTTTACAGATGAAGAAAAAGTAAGACACTGGAACATTAATTGTCTAAGGTCACAAGAATATTGGAGTCGGGAAAGAGGCGCAGGCAACCCGAGCTCAGGGCCGGCCCTCTCAGCCAGTCTGCAACCCTGGGCTTCCTGTCTTCGAAGTTCAGCATCATGGTCAGGGGTCAACTAAGGACCATTTTTGGCCTGCCACCTATTTTTGTAAATGAAGTTTTATGGGAACAGAGCCACTCACACATTTAAGTGTTGTCTGTGGTAGTTTCGAGTTACAATGGCTGAGCTGAGTAACTGCGACAGAGATCACGTGACATTCATCTGGTCCTTTACAGAGAAATTTGCCAAAATTTGTCTGGATTATGCAGAACGTTGGTCCAAAAGGAATTTTGAGCGCAGGCAAGCTGTGTGTGACCTGATATCCTGTGATGAGCTGCAGAGAGATGCGAGCGTGGCCTCTCGCTCTCTCTCCTGCTCGAATCAGCCACACTCTTTGAGCTCTTGCAACTGACTTCCCTCCTAAGTGGAATCTGTCTTGTTCCCACAGCCAGAATCGGGATGGCTTTCCTGTTTATTTATGAGTCCTTGGGATCACGGGTGCCTAGTCACAGGCTGAGAATATCCAATTTAAAGTAGAATTTCTTTCCAACGAATGAATACTAGTCCATGTAGAAAATCTGTTTTATATCTGCATAGAAATCACAGTGGGAGGGTGAGTGGGGAACAAATATTTGGATCCGCATAAGTCTCCTTCCCAGGGCTCATGAAGAGAACGGGGCACTCACCTGGAGTGAAAACTGAAGGTGGCACCAAAAACCTCAAGCCCTCAAGGTATTTTTAAGGCGATATTTTAAAAAATCAAAATACATGCAAGAAGTCCATGATGAAAACAATCACAAAATTTTACCAAAACACAGGGCTGGACACTGCACTGCCTGACGGCCTCTCCTAGTCCCAACCCTACAGCTTACTACACAAGCACTTGGCACAGCTTAGTACTGACCAGTTATTTAAATGCCTCTAGAAGTCTACAGACACAAACACGGCTGTACCCTCGCCATGGCAGGAGGGAAGATACATGGGGTTAGGGTGAGTGCCAAGGACTTAAGACCCCACTGCTCCTGGAGCAGATTTTTAATTATAATCACTCCAGGAGAAAGGCCTCCACCATGAGCACCATGCCAGGTTCTAAAAGGCCACCAAGATGAGCAGAGCTCGTTCCCACCTGCACGCCTGCTCTACGTCACCGTCTGGGGTCTGAGAGAGCCAGCTTGGCGTCCGGCAGACTGGATTTGATCCAGGCTCCCCCGTGCAGGGGCTGAGAGACTTTTCCTCACAACCTGGATTTCCTAAAGTACACAGAGGGGAGGAGATTCAGACCTGCTTCTTAGATTGTTACGTGGACTAAACGGGAGGAGGCTTGCCGGCAACGTCAGCTGCCACCATCAATATCGTTGACTCAATGGGTGACCAAAGGATCCGTTCCCTCTGTTCCCCCACCCGCCCCAGTTCGTTCACCTGCCGTCTAGTATCCACCCACTTGTCCAGGCTGGAATGCCCTCTCTTGAATTCTTGAGTCCATTTGCTTCTTTACTCACCACTGAAGTGTTTCTCGAATGTCCCATGGCATGGCAGTTCAAGCTGCCACCATCGTGCCCAGATCACTAGAGCAGCTTCTTGTCTGTGTTTCTGCCTCTGGACGCATCTCCCGCCACCCATTCTCCTTGCGCTGCCAGACTGCTATTTTCTCCAAACCCTGTCGCTCCTCCACAGAATCCTTCAAAGAATCTTTCACAGTGTGGAACACAATGTCCACACACGTGTGTGACGTCTATCCCGCTCTGGACTTTGCTCACCTCTCCAGCCCCATCTCCTCACGTGACACCTTCACCCTCGACTCGGCAGCCACACCGAGCTCCGGCTGTCCCCGCCGGCCATGCTGCCTCTCACCTCTGCCCTTTGCACACATAGTTAGGTGCCTCTGCCTGAAATAGACCCCACCCCCGCCATGGCCCCTGACACTCCTGCTTCCCAGAGGTTGCCTTAACCCTTCTTGACTTGGTCTAAGCGTCACTTCCTCCATGAGCTTTGTATGACCCTGGCACCCCACCCAAAGCCCGGGTTAGGTCTTCCTGCATTTCCATGATACCTCAGGCTGCTCCCAGCCGTAGCACTTATCACATTACAGAGTATTTCTCATTGACTTGTTTGTCTCCCTCGTCGCGTGAGCAGCACAAGGCCGGGAGCCGCTGTTCACCATCTTCCAGCCCCAGTGTCCAGCACAGCGCAAGGCACAGTGAGTGAGCACCACTGTGGAGCCTGGCTGGACAGACCCATCAGGGGGACAGAACAGAAAAAAATTATATCTATAGATAGATCGATTGGTTAAAAATTATATATATAGGGGCGCATGGGTGGCTCAGTCAGCTGAGTGTCCAACTTTGGCTCAGGTGATGATCTCAAGGTTTGTTGAGTCTGAGCCCCGCATCGAGCTCGCTGCTGGCAGCGCAGAGCCTGCTTCAGATTCTCTGTCCCCCTTTCTCTGCTCGCACTCTCTCTCTCAAAAATAAATAAGCATTTTAAAAAATTATATAGATAATTATAAAAATATGTATAAAATTATAAACACAATTTTAGGAAGAAGAGAGCCTCAATCATCTATCTATCCACCTACCATCATCCCGTTTATAAGTAACAATAGTAAGATACAGACACGTTATCTGATACTAAAGAAATAAGAAAGCATTATCGGAGCTCAGAGACAGAACTTCCGGTCCTAGGGGCGGATGTTTAGTGGGGAAGATGGAATTTAAGCTGAAAGCATGCCATCACTACATGACCTTAGGTGGGTTCAAGACGCATAAGCAGCAGGACTTAAAAAGCAGCTGAAGTCCTGCCGGCCGCGGCCCCCAAGTCT
The DNA here is from genome assembly GCA_030068075.1 of Paguma larvata. Taxonomy (NCBI): domain Eukaryota; kingdom Metazoa; phylum Chordata; class Mammalia; order Carnivora; family Viverridae; genus Paguma; species Paguma larvata. Next base: position 11,071,835 of record CM057825.1, read on the forward strand.
CCTAGGTAACGATGGGCATATTGCCCCCAGCATTCTTCAAGAAACCCAGAGCAAAGACTCTACTCCAAGACCACTGCTGGAGACTAAAACTCCTCTTTTTTCCAGCAGGAAACCCTGGTGGACAGATACATCCGCCCCGTAATGAGTTATTAGCTATCACCTGGATAAGCAGAGATCTCGTGTGGTCCAGAAATACCTCTGAGGAGTGCTGAGAAGGAACTTGCTGAGATGTGGCTCTCACCCAGGCAGCAGGGTTCCAGGACCACCTGGCCGTGTGAGGAATGGCCAGATAACAGCAGGTGCATGCGTGAGCTTGGGGAGGCGAAGAAGGGGAGGGAACGAATGAGCAAGGACACAGGTGTAAAGTCTGAGAATCAAGGTGGTATAGGAATAGGATTGCCAGGGTCGGGGTCAGAAGAACCTGGGGTTAAGTCAAGATATATTAGCTGCATTTCTTTGCGTGAATTTCTTAACTGCCTCAAGCTTAACTGCCTTTCGTCAATGAAATGGATCTAATATAACCCACCTCACAGGGCTACAGGGAGGAATAGAAGTAGCTGGGCACATAGAGAGGGGTCCGCAGGAACTCACCGCCATGCCTTTCTTCTCTGAATGGACACAGGGGCGCAGTGTGAGCCGAATAAGGGGACCCCTCTGTGGCCTTGCTGCCGAAGCTGGGCTGGCAACGAGGTTGGCCCTGGCATCAAGTGACTTGTAGCGACTCCCTTCCTGTTGCACTGAGCGAATCAGCCCATGCGTTCAGCAGCTGAGCACCAGAGGTCTTCCCTCCCCGAAGGCCTGCCCGGTGAGTTCGCTGCACGAAATCCACAGAAGCAGAGAGGAAATACACAGCTGTCGGTGTTGGAGGCACATCCAAGGATGCTAGCAAGAACAAGAGCCTTCTAGAACCGTCCAGAGCGCTCAAGCTCCCTGCCAGGGCCAATGCTTCCCAACGTCCCCAGAAACCGCCCGGCACCTCAGGGTAAGGGGCTACGTGCCTTCTTCCTTCCTTTGGGACCCCTTTTTCATTTCTTAATAAGTTTCAAGACACAACCCCCCCCCCCATCCCCACCGCCCTCGCCCCACCTGAAACGCTCCCGCCCGCACCCCCACGGGAATCTGAGCACAGACGACCGTCAGGTGAACTGTCATTTCGGGGGAGCAGCATAGGGGGCCGAGTGGCTCTCTGAAGACGGGCTGTGGGTGCAGGGTCGCGTTCGCGGGGCACTGCAGGACCCCGCGGGGGCGCCAGAGCCAGAGCCCCATCCACTGCGCGGCGACCCGAGTGCCCGACTCAAGAAAGGACAGAACATGGGACCGACGAAGAGACGTTGATCGTGCGTCACTTTATTAGTAAGTTTGAAACAGCAGATGTAGACAGAGCCGCAGAAAAGACAGCACGCAGGCAGAAACCCCCAAAAATGGCCAGAAGCCAGGCCGGAGTATTTATCGAAGATGGGACATGCCACACAAATAAACTTTTGGGGCTCCCGGTAGAGTCGGACTTGGCCCCTCTTGTCTCATAAGCATCGTGGCTCCGTGCCGTTCGGTGGGGGCACATTTGTGCCGAGTGTGGCAGGGGAGGCTCTGCGCAGCACAAAGCAGGAGGAAGGGGAAAGCTGGTGACAGGCCCAGGGAAAGGAGACGGGCGGGGGGGGAGGGGGAAACGGGGGGGAGGAGGGAGGCAGGAAAGTCTTGCCAGCAGGGCAGGGGGCTCCAACGGCTCCTGCGCAGGGGCGAGGCCACCCGCCCGCCTAGCAGCAGCACTGCTTCTTGCAGCAGCACTTCTGCTGACAACAGCACTTCTGCTGGCAGCAGCCCTTCCCGCAGCCGCAGCCGCACGAGCCGCCGCCGCACGAGCCGCCGCCGCAAGAGCCGCAGCCGCACGAGCGGCGGCAGCAGCACACCACGGGGACGGTGCAGCAGCAGCCGCAGCAGCCGCGGCAGCAGGGGCAGCAGCTCACCCGGTAGCACCTGCAGGTGGTGCAGCTGCCACCGCAGCCACCGCCGCAGCCGCCGCCGCAGCCGCCACCGCAGCCACCGCCGCAGCCGCCACCGCAGCCGCCGCCGCCACCGCCGCAGCCACCACCGCAGCCACCACAACTTCCGCAGCCACAGCACCCCATGGTGTCAGCAGAGAGGACTCAAGAGAGGTGAGGAGGGAGACTCAGGAGGTGAGGGAGGTCTGATGCCGCCTTCTGCGGGGGGAGGGGTTTATATACCAACCCGGGACGTGGGCACGGGAAGACATGTGACCGCTTCCCTGTTGTTTATTTCAGTTCCTACAGGCAAACTTCAGGCTCTTCCTGTTTATTTCCTGACACCTTCAGTCTCATTAAGTCACATATTTTCAGTTTAGCTAAATTTATCCCTGTTTCAGCCAGTGGGAATATTTAGCAAAGAACCCAGCCCCGTTTTCAAATATAGCCGGTCTTGGAATAGACCAGCCGGAGGAGACCCATCTGCCCACTGTTCGCCTTGCTCACCAGTATCCCCCCGGGGGATTGTTATTTCCCTTGACACCTCTTTCAGGAAAATTCTTAGGCGTCCTTTCAGGGGGAGGAAGAGAACATAGAACCTTAAATAAAGGAGGGAACTTGCAACATCTGCTCTTTCTACCACTGGTCCGCATGTCACAGATCAAAGAGGCCACGTATATCTAGACTAAAGACACGTTAACTTCTCCTACCTGGGACAGATGCCCTGGCTGCAAACGCGGAGCTCACTCAGCAGTTACAAAACTCATCCTCGCTAGGCCCAGCCTCCAGGTCCATCTTCAGGACCTCCATGCCCTATAATGTCTACCTTGTGATTAATTCTCTGTGCATGAATCACACGTGTACGCTTAGTCCTAGTCACAAACCAGACGTAAGGTGACCACAGGTGAGGTTTCAGAGGGAAACTCCTCCTTCCCAGAGACTCCCTCTCATCTGATTGGCTGACTTGATAGGGTTTGCATTAATCTAAAAATAACACTAACAGCCCATGACTTGCTCACATAAATAGCACTTTTTTTGGGGAAAATAACTACATTTACCCCAAAATTTAGTGAACACAGTGACATCGTTTTACACTTTTGCAAACCTCTTTGATGTCTCCCTTCGTGGAAGACGGCTGGATTCTCATTATCTACCTTCTGTGTTGAAACTGTTGTACCGTGCCCTTTTGATCAAAGTGCATGAAAAAAAACCCAGCCTCTGGCAGATGCCTGGTTGGAAATGGATGATCTTACCAGCCTCAGGGCCCCACATGGGTCCTTGAAGCACACCCTGAAGACTGCCGGAACAGAGATTTGGAAAGTTTGGGCCGCTGAGGAAAGAACTTAAAAATGTACCCAACTATTGACTTTAGCCTCATCAAGTATAATAAATCTCTACACATGGTTAGTATATGGTACAACAATGGCTCGATGCCATTTAATAAAATTTTATTGCTTCTATATTTAAAAAACAAACCCTACCTTATGCTGCTGTATTTTCCAGTGGTGCACATTTTGTTCCTATTCAACAGTCTTCGGCTGATTGCCTTTGTCTTTAAACTAAAGTCCAGACTCACCAGTAACAATTTGACTCCAATTTGCTTTGCAGCCTACTCGTCTGTGTGGGGCTCTAGGGCAACCCAAGGCTGCAGGAGAAGGGAGAGTTGGATAATTAATACCATTATGACCAGTAGTTAATCTTTGTGGTCAGGCACTATGTGCTGCAAGCCCTTAGAAATGAAGACAGAGACAATAGCGATGAAATAGACAAGACTCAGCAAAGAACACCCAATGCAAGAAAGAACAGGGTCAACAGAGCAAACGCCCAGTGGGATGAAAGTGACGACACAGAGCACGCCCTAGATTCCTCCTGTGACCCCAACGTTTTTGCTCTTATAAAGGAAACACAGCAGCCCTACAATCATTACTTGCACTTTTAACCTTCCAAACCTCCCTTGTGACTGTGTCTTTAGCTGAAAATACCCTCTTCCACCACTGAAGTCCTGTTCATTTTTAAAGACACAGTTCAAATGTTAGCTTTTCCCAGTCACTCCAATTGAAATTAATCATTCTTTTTTCTACCCTTCAGTTGTGTCTTCATTGCATTATTATTTTTCTTTAATTTATTTTTGAGAGAGAGAGGCAGAGCACAAGCGGGGGAGGGGCAGAGAGAGAGGGAAACAGAGAGTCAGAAGCAGGTTCCAGGTTCTGAGCTGTGAGCACAGGGCCTGATGTGGGGCTTGAACTCCGAACCATGAGATTGTAATCTGAACAGAAGTCGGTTGCTTAACCAACTGAGCCACCCAGGTGTCCCTTCATTGCATTATAAAAAAGGAAGGAGAGAACAAAAGCAAGGAAAACAGGCAGACATGGTGATGAGTAGGAGGACAATGGCGAGGCGGGAGGGGGCTGAGATCTGGTAGGGCCACTCTGAATGGCATTCCCGTTGTCCTCTGTGCTCGCCTCTCTTCTCTCATCAGCTCAGCTTCCCCTCCTCTGACAATGACAACTTCCAGTCTCGTCCCCTTTCTTCAGATACCAGATGCCTCTCCAGACCCTTCACTCTGAGAAAGCACTTTCTACCGTAGAATCTATAAATTAGCTGCCTGACTCAGTGCTCTCTCTCTCTTTTGTACTTTGACCAACAGCCACTGTGGTGCTCCGCTTACTCCTCCCGTCACTGGCCAGCCCCCCGTCTGTGCTCTGAAGCCCACCCCTCTGGTCCTTCTCAGGCACCTTCTACCTCCCCAGGTATTTGTTGAGCACCTTACTAAGTGCCCACCCCCTGTAGGCACTACAGACACAGCAATGAACTCCTTCCGCTTTCTAGATGCTTATCATCTTCAAAACCTTTTTATTTTTTTTAAGGATTTTTTAATTTTTATTTTGAGAGAGACAGGGACAGTGCAAGTGGGGAAGGGGTAGTAGAGAGAGAGGGAGAGAGAGAGAGAGTCCCAAGCAGCTGCAATTGGATCATGAAAGCTGACAGTGCAGAGCCCAGAGCGGGGCTCGAACCCGCAAAACCGTGAGATAATGACCTGAACCCAAAGCAAGAGTCGGACACTTAACCTACTGAGCTACCCAAGAGCCCCAAGCATCAAATCCTTTAGGATGGCCTCTCTCCCACCCTCAAGCAAGGAAACACCTGTTAGACCCAGTCTGCCTCCTGCCGCTGCCTCTTGTCTCTCCTGCCCTTGACACCCACACTTGAAGAAAGCCTCCTCCCAATACCATCTCGATGACAGGCATGAGAACAGTGACATTAGGTAAGAGGGACTGACCTCCCACACCATGTGCCTGTGTCAAATCATCATGCCGTAAACTTAAATATCTTCTCATTTATTTGTCAATTTTACCTCCATAAAGCTGGGGGGAAATGAAATAAAATAGGGACTCAGTGCGGATCAAGTATGTGTAGGACAGTCAGCACAATATCCATGAGATCATATATCATAAAATGCATTGGCAATCTTTTAATATATAAAAGATTTATATGTAGTTCATAATATGTAAATTATAAAATATGTAGAAATGAAATATTACTCATGATTTCACTGTTTAAACATAATTACTGATAATAACACAGGTAAGCATATTTAACGTAAGTTTTGCTTTTTCGGATCATGAAAGCTACACATGTTCATTGTAGAAAATTTGGAAAAATGCACAGAAATACAAAGAGAATAAATAATAGCCACAATCACAGCTTACCGAAATAACTACTGTTCACTATAATTTTTCTTCTAGAATTTTGTGCATACACATATGCATTATTCGAAAACATAATTGGGGATGATAGTGTGTATCCTGGGTGTTACCAGTGTTTTCACTTAATATAATAAATAAATATCTTCACCGAGAACTCCAGAACTTCTCCACTCCTCCCTAGATGACCTCTTCACTGGAAATGCGCTAACTCAAGTTCTGGATGGTCTCCAGGTGGTCGAGCCCAAGGTATGTGCTCCAGGCAATTTGCAAGATAATTTCTCAGCACCAGGCAGCTGGGAAATCTCTCTTTTTTGACACACTCTTATCTCTTGGCATTGATAAGACAAGATTCTGTTTCTCTCCTAGTGATTTTGCCATTCCCCCTCGGTCTAGTTTGCAAAGCCTGAATGAGAGGCTTGAGAGTTGGCGTGTAGTCTTCCTTGGTGCTGTCTCTTCCAGAAAAGGCCACTTCCTTTATAACTTATTGACTCCTTTGTCAAACACTGTACATTGTATCACATAGATCAACCTTCTTCTACAATCTGATTTTGAGGGGCACCTGGGTGGCTCAGCCGGTTGAGTGTCTGACTCCTGATTTCGGCTCAAGTCATGATCTCACAGTTCATGAGCCCAGCATCAGGCTCTGGGCTGACAGCACGGAGCCTGCTTGGGATCCTCTCTCCCTCTCTCCCTCTGCTCCTCCCCCACTCCCTCTCTCCCTCTTTCTCAAAATGAAATAAACATTAAAAAAAAAAATTAAAAAAAATAAAATCTGAGTTTTTGGAGGCACCTACCTGGTGGCTCAGTCGGTTAAGTATCTGACTTCAGCTCAGGTCATGATCTCACAGTTCGTGAGTTTGAGCCTTGCACTGAACTCTCTGCTGTCAGCACAGAGCCCACTTTGTACCCTCTGCCCCCCTCTCTCTCTGCTCCTCCCCCATCCCCCCTTCTCTCAAAAATAAACATTTTTTTAAAAAGAGAAAACATTTCAGACTGAAAGTCTTCTTCAAAAAAATAATATTTTTTAATAGTTTTTATTTTATTTTTTAAATGTTTATTTTTGAGAGAGAGATAGAGTGGGGAAGGGCAAAGAGAGACAGAGACAGAGACAGAGGATCCGAAGTGGGCTCTGGACGGACAGCAGAGAGCCCAATGCAGAGCTCAAACTCACAATCCCTGTGATCATGACCTGAGCTAAAGTCGGATGCTTAACTGACTGTGCCACCCAGGCGCTCCCAGTCTGAAATGTTTTCAATAATATTTTCCCAAATGTGGGATCATCTTTTTCCCATCTTCATGGTAAGGTGGTGGGATATCACCAGGTCTTCTGATAACAATCTGGATAATTAGGGAGCTATTAACTGTCTATTCACCAGAGTCAAGACCAACACCAACCAATAGAACTTTTGACACTGAAGGAAATGTTCTCTTCTGAGCTGGCCAGTAAGTGTGGCTACTGAGTACTTAAAATATGACCAATGAGGCTGAAGAACAAAAATTCTTTACTTAATTAATTTTGGTTACTCTAAATTTAAATTGCCGTACCTGGTGAGTGGCTACTATATCAGAGAGCCAGCTCTAGAGGGACAGCACCGCACGAGAAGGGACCACCCTTCATCCTTCTTTGGATCAGTTCACCAAAAGTTTAATAATTGTCTCCTACATTTCAGACACTGTGTAGCAGTCAGGGGAGAAAGGTGAGTAACAGATGAAACCGGCCCTAAAAGGGTCTATAAAGGCCAGCGAAAAGACAGAGACAGAAGGAACCCATAATAATGTCATATGAAAAGCTGTACAACAGAAGGCCAAGTGGAAAACGTACAGAAGATCAGTTAATTAAATTCCCAACACCTAGCATCACTCCTCGTACATAATACAGTCAGTTCTGCCATAACACTTGTTTTAAAAATGCAAATTTGTTCCAAGGAGGACATTATGCTAAGTGAAATCAGTCCGACATAGAAAGACAAATACGGCGTGTTCTCAATTATGCACGGGATCTAAAAAAAGTCAAATTCATGAAAGCAGGGAATAGACAGGTCGTTGCCAGGGGCCGAGGGGAGGGGACAGTGGGGAGGTGTTGGTCAAAGGGTATGAATTTTCAGTTAGATGAGTAAGGTCTGGGGTTCTAACGTGGATCTTATAGTTAATAAGACTGTCTTGTATACTTGAAGTTTGCTTACAAGAGTTAGTCTTAACTGTGCTCAACACAGAAAGAAAAAAAAATGGTACCTAAAGTGAGGAGATGGATGTGTTCATTAGCTCGGTTATGGTGATCGCTTTACACTGTGCACACGTATCAAATCCTCACATTGTACACCTTAAACACGTACAATTTTTTATTTGTCAATTATACCTCGACGGGGCTGGAGGAAATTTACTCCAAGGAGATTGGTACATTAGGGAATAATCTGAGCAGAAGACAAATTCTGTTTGCTTCTGCAGGACTTTGTCCATAAGAAACACTAAGTAAATATAGGAATCTGCCTCCAGCGCATGCGTGCGCGTACACACACACACACACGCACACACACACACACACCGCGCGCGCGTGCACACACACACACGCACACACACTTCAGACAACTAATGCCCAGACCCCTGGGTGCCCTGCACTCTGAGCTACGCTCATCCTCACTTGTAGTTCCAACCTTCCCTCCTATTTCAGATCTTGACAATAACACAAGCTGCAGTCCTTCTCAGTCCTACTTTCTGCAAGCAAATTTCACATCTCTTTCAAGGTAGAGTGCCACGTTCTGATAGGATTTATATGCTTTTTTTGTGTTTATTTCTTTTTGAGAGAGACAGAGTGTGAGCAGGGGAGGGCAGAGAGAGAGGGAGACACAGAATCTAAAGCAGGCTCCAGGCTCTGAGCTATCAGCACAGAGCCCGATGTGAGGCTTGAACTCACAGACCGTGAGATCATGACCTGAGCTTAAGTTGGAGGCTTAACTGACTGAGCCCCCCCCAGGTGTCCCAAGCGTCTGACTCTTGATCTCAGCTCAGGTCATGATCTCAAGGTTCATGGGTTCAAGCCCCACATCAGGCTCTGTGCTGCTTGGAATTCTGTCTCTCCTCCTCTCTGCCTCTTCCCTGCTTGTGCCATCTCTCTCTCAAAATAAATAAATATACTAAAAAAAAAAAAAAGAATAAAACAATGAACAAAGAAACAGTGAAAAGAGACCAATATTTTAAAAATCTCTTAGGGTTTTTAGTAGAATCACAATGAGTTTATTCATTACTTTGGGAAGGACTGACATCTGGATTCATCAATGTTCTGCAGAGAAACAGAACCAATAGGATAGCTGGTATGGATACAGGCATATAGATTTACTATAGGAATTGGCTCACGTTATATGGGGGCTGAGAAGTGTCACCGTCTGCTAACTTCCAGCTGGAGAATCAGAAGAGCCAGTCATGTCTGAGGTGTGAGTCTGAAGGCCTGAGAGCCAGGGGCTCTGAAGTCTGGGGGCAGGAGAAGAGGGATGTCCCAGCTCAAGCAAAAAGCAAATTTGCCCTTCTGGCACAGACTCTGGGTCTGGAGTTCTCTCTTGTCCGGCAAGAGAGCAGACGGACGAAGGATTGAAATGCCAGAGAGGCTAATGTCAGGGAGGAGATAAGAGCCCCAAGTAAGGGTCGTTGCTCCATTTTTATTAAGATCAGAAGGCTTACAAGCGTGATGGACGTACACACAGAGACAGTAAAACTGTGAACATTAACTCATGGGTGTGGGGGGAAGGGGGTCTTGAAGCTATGCAGTGTTGGGGGTTTGGATCAATACAAAACAATGTCCCGGCGCTGGGCGGATGGTACCGCAGGCATGAGGCGCCATGTCTGTCTAGCTTAGCTAGCCTAGGGGACAAGACAGAGCATGCTACCTCAGAGTCAACAAGGAACCTTCCTTTTGCTAATTAGCTCTGCTCCATGCAACTTGGCCCTGCTGTGGTCTACAGCCCTGTTTGCCTGTTTACCTATTTTGGTCCTTCCTGCCTGTGAAAGCAGCTTTCTGCTATTGTAGTAAATTGGGGGCGTTTCCACCCTGAATACTCAATCTTGTTTACCTCCTCTTGGATGCTTGCATCCTTAGATTTCCTATTCCTACACCTTTGTCCTCTACTGGGGGCCTTTGCCCTGTTTACCTAACCTTGGATGCCTACGTCCTGAGGCTTTCTACGTCTTTATACCTGGTTAACCATCGGTGCGAGCTCAGGGAAACCCCACACCCTTCTTCTGCCTTTTCATTCCGTCTACATCCTCGGTGGATTGCATTTGCCCACACCCACCGACGAGGCGGTCTTCTTCACCCAGTTCACTGGTCTAAAGGCCAATCCCTCCCAGAAACACCCTCACAGACACGCTCAGAAAAAGACATCTTACCAGATAGCTGGGCCTCCCTTAGCCCACGCAAGGGGCCGCGGGAAACTGACCATCGCAACATCGTCTAGATATTGAGAATTCCCATCCATAAACCCAGTACAATTCTCCATTTATTTCCTCTTTTGTGTCCTTCAACACAATTAAATAATTTTCTTTCTAAAGACCTTGCGTGTCATTAGGTTTAAGCCCTGTTATAATTTTAATCCTATTTTGAATGGGTTTTTTTTTTAATGTACATTTATTTGTTTTGAGAGAGAAAGTGAAAGCATGTGAGCAGGGAAGGGGCAGAGAGAGAGAGAGAGAGAGAGAGAGAGTCCCAAGCAAGCTCCACACTGTCGGCACAGAGCCCAACACAGGGCTCGATCTCATGGCTGAGATCATGACCTGAGACAAAGTCAAGAGCTGGACACTAATGGATGGAGCCACCCAGGCACCCTTGAATGGAATTTTTGATTTACATTTTCTACTTGATGTGTAGGAAATTGCTGAAAATTGATTTGTTTTCTTTTCAATTTTTTCCCCTCCGGGACTTCTAATTACCTCTGCTCTGTTAGTGTCAATTTCCCGAATGGAGATCCACTGTACGGCTCCTCCTAGGGTATTCGACTATAAAGCCTATTTGAATAGAGACTCTATATACCAAATCCATGGACTTTTAAAGAGTGATTAGATGAGATAATGTACATAAAATACTTATAATTAAAGTAAGATAAAAGATAAGATAAAGTGCCAGTCGGTAGCTCTCCTCTGGGAGGCCAAGATCTGCCGAAGAAGAGAGAAAGATGAGTGAATCGCCATGGTTTAGATCATCGAATATTAACCCAAGGAATTATACTTGCGGGGCGCCTGGGTGGCTGAGTTCATTAAGCACCTGATTCTTGATTTCGGCTCAGGGCCCGATCTCACCGTCATGGGATGAAGCCCCTCGTTGAGCTCCGTGCTGAGCATGGGGCCTTCGTGGGATCCTCTCTGTCCCTCTCTCTCACTTACTCTCTCTCTCTCTCTCTGCCCATCCCTCGCTTGTGCTTTCAAAAAAAAAAAAAAAAACAAACAACAAAACTGCACTCGCAGGCAGCCGTACTGGATGCAGGGAAGCCGTGTTTTATTATCTCAGTTCTGATTCCACTTTTGAAATCAAAGGGAATCTGTCTGAAATGGAAAGAAAAATTAGGTCTCGTCTACTCGTGAGGAAGTAACAGGAAATAAACATCCCTGGGGCCAAAACAAGGAGGGGGAGTGAGTACTATCTTGTGTGAAACCCCCAGATCCAGTATGTAAGGGCCCCCTGGCAGAGGCAAGCATCAGACCTCCCTCCCCACTGAGTCTCCCTCCTCACCTCTGCCAAGTCCTCTCTACTGACACCAAGGGGTGCTGTGGCTGTCGTGGCTGCGGCGGCGGCGGCCGTGGAGGGTGTGGCGAATGCAGCAGTGGCCGCGGTGGCTGCGGCGGCGGGAAGGGCTGCCGCCCGCAGAAGGGCTGGAAGCCGCAGCGCCCCTCCGAGCGGCCGGCCCGCCTCCGGTAGAATGTGCCCCGACGGCGCTTGCCTGTTGGTCCGACTTTCCTCGAAGCCTCCCCATGTCTCTTCCCACGACCTGGAAGTCAGCCGTGGGCACTCAGGGGCTACAATTTGATAACTGTCCTCTCGGTCACATCACGAATCGATCATTTCAAAAGACGCCGCTGCCGAGGTGAACAAGAACTAGGAAAACAGAGACAGCCCGGCTGCTGGGGTCAATTCACGGGTGCAACAGACTGCAAATGGAATCATAGCTACTCATTTACTTTCGTCTTTCTGGAATGCTTGCCCACCAGTGGTTTCAGTGCCTTGCTTGCGTGGTGCCCGCACATTACGTGCCGCTTCCGCTGTGTTCTCCTGCCCAGCAGTTCTGTACTGCTGAAAATCAAGTGCACCGATAGGATAATGGAGCATACATTGATGGTTACCATCTTTTTTTTTTTTTAACTTTTATTTGTTGTCTTCCTATGAAAGGACCTTTTGTGCTCCATAAATTCATGCAAGCTAAATAAAGAAACCCTTGTTGGGAAGAACGTCCCCTATTGTCACAGCCGTGTCCTTGACGATCATAGTTGTGGACCAATCCCAGGGCCGCCGGAGCTCTGGAGGGCTGAAGAAGCAAGGCCATGGAGAGAGGACGCTAACCTCCACATGGGCCTGCAGCGCCGTTTTCGAAAGAAAAGAACTGACACATTTTGTTCTATCATGTTTTCTGCCAATTACCACGTAGAGACCCTCAAGAGAGCTGGAGTTTTCTGTCAGCGTCCACTCCGAGCAAGCAGCCCAGCCCCTGGCTTTTACAGCTAAAATTTTGATTTTTCGTCTTTACTCCCGGCCACGACCCGGGGAGACGCTGTTTTCTGAATCTTTTGTCTGAACGCCCTACCGCCTCCTTCACAGCACCCGAGATGCGGACTGACTCCATTTCCGGTCTTCGGAACTTGACCCTCGGTCACGTGGTGAGGGCTTCCGGCCCACACGCGAGCCCGCGCGCAAGGCGGCCGGACGGGGGCCAAAAGCGCCGGAGGAGAGGTGCGTCTCGGCTCGCGCTGGTCAGCCGGCGCCGGACCCAGCAGGGCCTTTCCTCTGCGGGGGGAACCGGAGGGGAAGAGGCGGACCACCGCCGCACTCCGCCTCCTGCAGGAAAGCTTTTACCTCTTCCTGCTGAGCTCGAGAACGCCGACTGCCCCGGGAAGTTCGGAACCGGCTATCTGCCCTGCCGGAAAACGTCTTCCATTTTGCTCTGAGGTTCTGGAATCAGATCTCACCCCCCCTCAGAGTGATCTTCTCTGGTCGGCGGATCGGAAGCAGCTCTTGGGTTGTTTGTAAACACCCAAGTTCGTGGGTCAGTTGGCCCTCATTTATTTTTCTTTTCTCCACGAGAGTTGAACTCTGGCTGCGTATCTGCGCTCGCGGGGCCGTGCTCCCGCCGCTCCCGGCGGTGCCTGGCACGGACTCAGGAAAGACCCACCGCGTTAATAAAAGGAAGCTCTGTGAGGCCTCCTTTACCGTCTCTTCTCCCCCGGGTCGGAGTCGGTTACTCCCTCACCCGCGCGAGCACCTGCCTACTACGTGATCTTGCTGGTACCTTCGTGCGGTCACGCGCGTGCCTGTTTACAAGACCTTGAAGTTCTTGAGTTCTTGTGCTTGGTGTTGCCGTCTCAGGCTCGTTCACTGTGTGAGGCATCAATTAATATTTGATGAGTGAATGACTTCACCCTCTTTCCAGGGTTTGACCCCAGGTGGTCCCGTCACCGAAGATCCATTTAAAGCCACTTAGGAGTCCGGTGGTGATGGATATTGAACGTTATCTTACGTGAGGTGTGTGGGTCAGGCACGGGAGACCTGACAGTTCTCTTCTCATTGAAGTACACAATTGGGCTGTGTCATTAAGCTTCCGGCCAAAGACATGCTTCACAGAAAACTCTCCAAAAAAGAGCAAAGCCACAAATCCTAAAGCGCGAGCGTGTCGTCGAAGAATATTTTGAATTGAAACAATCTTCTAAAAGGCGCGTCATCTAAAACAGCAGAGGAAGGAAAAGGCCCATAATAATACAACAGATTTCTTTCAAATTAAAATCAGTGATTTTCAGAAGGATGTTCAAGTGGCCTCTGGGCTTTACTAACCTTCTGGGAAGTAACCAGAGTGGGTGATGGAAACTCACTGAGTAAAGTCATCTTAAAAGCAGACGTGCCTTTTTTTAATCTGTGCTATTAGGAGACCATGCTAATACTCTTTTAAAAACACATTAAAACGATCCCACAATTCATCTAGAGTTTTATTGTTGTGGCTTTTATTGGTTGTTACAAAAAAAGTGTAATTAGTTAACAAGCAAAACTGAGCTACCAAAAACAAACAAACAAACAAAAACAAGCCAAATAGGTCATCAAAAGGGAACCTTTGGAATGAGGTACCTAAACTGTCTAATCCTTGTGGAGATTGCATAACTTCCTCTATCCAGTGTGGTGACTAGTTTTCAACAGGCTGGAAACTCAGGCTCCAGAAAGAAGACTTTGTCCCGGCTACCTCCCACCCGGTCCACACTGCAGGCCACGCAGCGCCCAGCCACACTAGCCCCAGGGCCCAGTGCCTTTGTTCAGTTCATTCATCAGCCTCTTGATCCTGGGGTAACAAAGTTTTGCCGGCAGGACCAAGACAAGAACAAAGCAACACACCTAACTCCGTGGGACCCAACGTCTTCAAAATGGCTTTTAACTATTTTTCAAGGAGGATGTTAGTGACTATTCTTTTCCCTTTGAGTTATTCTGACACAGAACAGAATAAAGAACTGGAAACTAAGAGCCATTGAAAGGAACATAAAACAGGTGTCTGGGGAACATTGCTAACCCACCAGGAGCCAGTAGGTAAGACCAAAATCTCATCAAACGGTTCTCCATGCCAGCCAGAGGATAAGGGGCTGAGTATTTTTGCCGAGGAATGACCAGCTTGGAAATTGTCCACCGGACGGTAGGGAGACAGTGTGGGGAGGCTGTAATTAACACTGGAGGCTCTACAAAACCTTTTGAACTGGAGATCAGGAAAGAGCCTGGGTGTCGTAAGGTTGGTTGGGGTTGAGAGCGCGTGAGAGGTGGACAGTGTACACTGGGGAGCTCGAACAGGGAGCTGAAGACAACATTAAGAGAAAACTTAAGGGCAAGTGACCAGTATCACTCTTCGTCTTTTCCTTCACATGGGACTTGGTGCCCTAGAATGAGCACTGAGTGGGGATGGGGAGCAGTGTGAGCTGGTTTTGTCCATGTCCCCGGGCGGCTGTCTGCCTACCGATGAGTCACTAAAGCTCGCTAAACAGCCATGTTTTCGCTTGTAAACATTGGCTCACATTCTCCCAAGGGTCCCGTCAGCTCTTCACTTCTTCAGTGAGTTCAGTGATAATACAGAATGGTTCATTTTGAGTAGAAAGTACTTCCCCGATATATACTTATTTAGGGAATTACCTGTCTAAAGAGTGTAAAAGAAGTTATGTTTGTGTGATCTGAATTGAAGACTCCTTCCTGTTAATTGGATGTATACAACTAATATGTGCATTTATTGTTTATTTTCACCATAAGAGGTTAAGCAGGTGAATGCTAGAATTGCAATTTAAATTAATATTAGCATATAGGCCCAAATTTTATTCCTAAAAATTAGACCGGACCTAAAAGAAATTTAGACTCTGAAGAAGTAAAAAGTTGAAGCTAGAGCCACGATGCTAATAATGAAGATATGATAATAGTTAACACCTGTGGAGCACACCCCACATCAATCTAACCTCATTCCGATGACAGCCCTACAAGATGGATACCATGATCCGTGATTTCTCACATGGAGAAATATCCAGGGACATTAAATAAGCTGCCACAGAGTCAGGGCTTGCTGAGGTGTGAAGCCAGAACTAGAATTCAAATCTGAGGGATTCTACAGCCCATGCTCTTAGTTCCCTCACTGCAAACACCAGCAGAGTCACGGGAACGGTGGATGGCTGGACACACAGGACCAGTGGTGGGCTGGTGATGACTTGATGTCGTTGCATTATTTTAGCAGTAACTATTAGGATTGTTCGTTCTTTCTGGACAAGGAAAACCAATTTATCAGGATATTTTGAAGGACAACTCAACTGTTTCTTGACTTGACCAATGTCAGTGCTCTATCACTTTAAAAGTAGCAGAGAGGGGCGCCTGGGTGGCTCCGTCAGTTGAGTGTCTGACTTTGGCTCAGGTCATGATCTCATTGTTCGTGAGTTTGAGCCCCAAGTCAGGCTCTGTGCTGACAGCTCAGAGCCTGGAGCCTGCTTCAGATTCTGTGTCTCCCTCTCTCTGCCCCTTCCCTGCTCATACTCTGTCTCTCTCTTCAAAATAAATAAACAAAATTAAAAAAAAAAACAAAACACTAAAGTAGCAGAGAAAAGTAACTCTCAGGTTCTTTCTACACTTGGGGCCAGGACCCATTTTCCATTTGTACCTGTGCTAGTCACCCCTTCGTTTGTCATTGCCGCTTGTCTCTTCTCTTCCTCCTCCCACAGCGCCCCAGCCCTTATGACCCGACTTGGCGATGGACGGATGCTTTCACTGCAGAAACATCTCAGCCAGTCTCTCCATCCAGGCAATCATGGTGTCCTATGTGAAATCTTAGAATGATCGTTAAAGTGCCGGCACATAATCTGTTAGGACCAGGCTGAGCAAGTCGATGTTATTTGGTATGTGGCTGACAGCTAAATCCAGGAAGGGAAGCAGTGGAATCACCAGCAGTCAAACAACCACATCATCACTGAGAGATGAGTCATACGGTTTCAATTTTATCACCCCTGGGAAATGAATCAAAGGCATTCAATTTAGGATAATGTATGTATTTAGTTCACTTGTTTAATCTTTCAAAGAAAAAAATGAGTGCTGATTTGGCGCTATGGATTCTGATGAAGTCTTCTAGTCCATTAGGGAGGTTAAGTCTCTGAATAAGTTATCCATACATAGGATTGTTGTGCTTTTTTTTTTTTTCATTTTTAATTGATATAATTCACGTACCATAAAATTTACCTTTTAAAGGATATAATTCAGGGGTGCCTGTGTGGCTCAGTCGGTTAAGCGTCCAACTTCAGCTCAGGTCATGATCTTGCAGTTGGTGAGTTGGAGACCCATGTGGGGTTCTGTGCTGACAGGTCAGAGCCTGGAGCCTGCTTCAGATTCTGTGTCTCCCTCTCTCTCTGCCCCTCCCCTGCTCGTGCTCTGCGTCTCTTGTTCTCAATGATAAACTTCTAAAAAAATTAAAAAACAATAAAGTATATAATTCAATGTTTCTTCATATAGTCAAAAAATTCACTATTTACTGTTGGAATATTTTTATCACTCCAAAAAAAAAACTAAACCCATTAGTGGTCATTTCCTGTTCCCATCCCTCCGTCCATGAACAGGGTTGTGTCTGGCTTTTTTCACTTAGCATCATGTTTCCACAGTTTATCCATGTGACAGCACGAATCAGTACTTCCTTCCCACGACTGAAAAAGATTCCATTGTCTGGTGATACCACATTTTACTGTCCATTTATCAGGTGACGGGCATGTGGGTGGTATCTACTTTTTAGCTATTACAAATGATGCTGCTATGAACATTCATATACAAGTTTTTGTGTTTTTGTTTCTCTCGGGTATACATACACGTAGCAGTGGAATTGCTGGGCCATACGGTAACTACGCCGACTTTTCTGAGCTGCTGAAGTATTTTCCAAAGCCACTGCATCATTTGGAATCCCCACCAGCAGTATATGAGGGTTCCAGTTTCTCCACATCCTCGCTAACACGGACTGTTGTTCTATTATAGCCAATCCAGTAGGTGCGAAGTGGCATCTCATTGTGGTTTGATTTGTGTATCGCTAATGACTGATGATGTTGAACTTGTTTCCCATGTGCTTATTGGCCATTTGTGTATCTTCACTGAAAAAAATTCTGCTCAGATCTTTGGCTCATGTTTTAGTTGGGTCGTTTGTCTTTCTTATTGTCGAGTTTGAAGAGTTGCTCCAAATGGCTCTAACTAAGTACAAAAAGGAATGTTTTACACACTATGTTATGCCAAGTTTGAAATACATGTTTAGAGCTCATATATAAGCATACTTTTGTCTTTCAAGTTCAATAATTTTTTTATGAATTGGTATTTACGACATTAAGTTGCAGCCACAGTTATCATAAAAAGATGAGTGAGAGGCTCTAGAAGCTCGAACAACTCTTAAATAGATAGTAACAAAAAAAGTGCCAAATACATTTAGATTTTATTATAGGAAAATAAATAATTCCTCAGCTGCCATGAAGTCCAGTCACCTGCTAAGCTCTTCATTTGTCAACTGGCCACAAGACTTTTTCAAATGGTAAGCAATTAGAAAAAATTCTGTTACAGCAGCCTGAACGAAGACAGGCTGCCTACGTATATTGAGCCACGCGTCATTAAATATTGAGAAAACAAGATTTTAAACACCTAAAATGTATTCCATAAGTAGATACGCAATAATTTACTAAACATCCCCTAGTGTGTTTCCAGCTTGCATTAGTACGAATATCTTAATAAATATCCGCACACATAAATCTGTGTGCATCTATAGTGTTACCTTTGGAAAGATTTCCAGGAGTAGGCTGACTGGGATTGATCTTTCCAAGATTCTTACTTCGAATCGCCAATTGCCTTTCAAGAGATTTTTACTGAGTTTATACTCTTACCCTCAGGATGTGAAAGTTCATGTTGCTTCATCCTTAACTGATGGGGGATTTTTAAGTAGTCTTCAGTATAACTATAAGCAGAAGATGGTATCTCCTTGTCTAAATTGTGTTTAAACTGCTAGGAAAGCTATTTTCTCAAGCCTTATTTGCTGCTTCTAGTTCCTTTTTGGGAAGGGGTGGGGGGATTTGTCTGTTCACATACTTAGCATGTTTCTTAACTGTTTAGTAAAGGAATGTTCTTCCTATTTGGAATATATGCATCCTGATATCCATTCCAGAGATTCATTTATGGAGCTGCAGTTGAGCAAAGATGCCGACATTTGGCTCGTGATTAGGAACACTAACAGCCTGAAGGTTCAACTAGGGCAGTGCGCAAACTGTATGTAGCCTGCTGGCCTGGCTTTGTAAGTTTCACTAGGACACAGCCCAGCTCAGCCATTTACATTTCGAGTGCTTTTGCTTTACTGAAGCAACACCCAGTAGTTGGTACAGAGATCACATGACCCGCAAAGTCTAAATATGTACTCTCTGGCCATTTTAAATAAAGTGTGCGGACCTCTAACCTACAGAACTAGTAAAGATTATTTATGGACTGACTAAAAAGACAGATAACCTCCACCATTAAAAATGACCTTATAGGGGCGCCTGGGTGGCTCAGTTGGTTAAGTGTCCGACTTCAGCTCAGGTCATGATCTCACGATCTATGAGTTCGAGCCCCGCATCAGGCTCTGTGCTGATGTCTTAGAGCCTGGAGCTTGCTTCGGATTCTGTGTCTCCCTCTCTCTCTGCCCTTCCCCCACTCACGCTCTGTCTCTATGTCTCTCAAAAATATATGTTAAAAAAAATTGTTTTAAATGACCTTATATACCATTAAGGGTGAGGAAAAGTATTTGTCAATTATTAAAATGTATAGATAATAAACAATATTTACATAAATTGTATACCAAAATAGCCCACAATTATAATTGGGAAAACTCTACACCAAAACGTTGATAGCGATGATCTTGGGGTGATGAGATTATTTTTTGGATGACGGGGGGGGGGGGCTCTTGTTTTTTTCAATGAACAGATTTTACTTTTATAAAAACTGTAAACAATAGATCTGTCATGTGAGACTCCTTTTAAGTTTTCAAAGGCAAATGGTTGGGGTACGAGAAAAATAAAACATAAAATCACTTCTTAAAAGTCATCATAGGAACCACTGCCTCTCTCCAGCCAGCCCAGGCCGTACCTCGGTCGTACCTCGGCCACGCCTCGGCCAGCAGGGGAAGTGACACGCGCGTCATCACCACCGTCCACTCCACCGCTGCTCTTCTAAGCAGCTGCTCCCAGGTGGACTGGCATATGGTTCAACTGCCACCACCAGGAGACACTTCGGGTGTCCTTCGGTGCTTGTGTGCTGTCATCTGCAAGAGCCTCCTTCCCCTTCCACTGCCTGGTGTCCGGTGACAGTGACAGCTGGGGCCTTCAAATCCCCCTCTTCCTCAAACACCCTCTGAAGAGGAAGTCCCTCTTTCACACACACCTCATTCTACAGCGTCGCCTAACGCCCTTCTGTGCTCTGAGGTCAACACTGACACCTGTCTTCACCAATCCCTTTTTCAAGAAATAAAAGACCTTCTGCCCTGACTCCTAATTCCTAGAAACATACTTAAAACTGAACACGTTTAAGAGGAAACTGAATTCCAAGGTGATGAGTGTTTCTTAAATCTACCTTTTTAAGATTCTCTAGGACATTTTAGCATAAAAAATGTACACCGATTTAAAAGGCTAGATACAGAAGTTATTTACCTAACATGGGTAGGACCTAAAGCAGTGCGTTCTCTTCATATGTGTACGAATCGCCTGAGATTTGTTAAAAGGCAGAGGCTGACTGACTACCGTGGGAGAAGACTCTGCGTGCCTAACCGGCTCCCAGGCAACATCGGGCTGGGTCCCCAGACCGCACTCTGAGGAGCGAATGACCAGATCATCTTTAATGCAACAGGTGCAATCCGTATGCTTTAGAGAAGTCCAGATTAATACTGCTTTGCAAAGGAAAGTATTTCTCCGCCCCACCCATTCCCCCCACCCCCGTCCTTTAATCTAATGTCCTAATGCCCTGGGAAAACACTGGCCAAAGTGTTTGTAATAGCTGCTTTCCCAACATATGGAGTGCCCACAATACAAACCCCTCGCCCTTCTGCTTCCTTCAGCTTCAGCTCATCCTTACCCATCAGTCTTAGATTCCAGTTTCAAGGCTACGACTCCTTCGTTAAGTCTACACTAGGCAGGGTTGAGACCTTTCCTACTCTCCGGAGCCCCTTGTCCCTGCCCTTGATTTGCACAGATTATTATCCATGAGCCTCCCCCCTCCCTCCCCGGTCTAGATGATGGGTTCCTTCTGGGCATTGTTAAGTGGTTCTGAGCATCTGCTGGAGTCAGAGCCCGGTTCGAGGCTCAGTTCTGCCACTCCCTTCACTTGAGCAAGTATAATTGTCATCTCTAAGCCTGTTTTGTCTGGTAAAATAGAAGTCATTCCTACATACAAAGTTGTGAGGGTTATAGAAAATGTTTAAAAACCATTTCGCGGGGCGCCTGGGTGGCTCAGTCGGTTGAGCGTCCGACTTTGGCTCGGGTCATGATCTTGCTCATGGGTTCGGGCCCCGCGTCTGGCTCTGTGCTGACGGCTCAGAGCCTGGAGCCTGCTTCAGATTCTGTGTGTCTCTCTCTGCCCTTCCCCTGCTCATGCTGTCTGTCTGTCTCTCTCTCTCTCTCAAAATAAATAAATGCAAAAAAAAAAAAAAATTAAAAAAAAAAACCATTTTGCAAAGTGGCACCAAACTAACAATAAACGGAAGCTACTATGACAAGGTCATAAAGCATAATTTCGTTTAGTCAAAAAAACTGTTGGGGCACCTGAATGGCGCAGTCAGTTAAACATCAGACTCTTGGTTTCAGCTCAGGTCATGATCTGGTGGTTTCGTGAGTTTGAGCCCCGTGTTGGCTTCTATGCTGGCAGCAATGAGTCTGCTTGGGACTCTATCTCTTTCTCTGTCTCTCCCTCTCTCTGCCCTCCCCCGCACGGTCTCTCTCTTAAAATAAACTTCAAAAAAATTTTTTTCAAAACGTCAAAATTGTTATGCATTTCGAAGGTATTACATCTAAATAGAAGAAATTCAAAACATTGAAAGTTTCTGAATGGTCCTGGATTTGCAAGTTTCTCTATTCTAAAATCCCCATAGTTTAGGATGTTGGATTTCTATGGAAGATGTGCTATTTCCTCACCTCTCTGAGAGAGCTACGCAAATGTTTAGTAACTGAAAATAAGCCTTGAAAGGAACTGTATTGTTCCAAAATCGTAACTAATGTATTCTGTAAGTACACAACATCCTTCTGTGATAACTTCGTGAAAATCTAGTCTGAATTGTTATAGTCATAAAAATTTTAATGTTTAAAATCCTTCTACGATTACGCAGAATTTTACTTAGTTTTAAAAAGCTTCAAAGTTACTGCAGAAGACCATAGGGCAAAGATAACATTTAAAAACAGAATGATCGAGAAACTTGCAGAACTGGTAAAAACAGCGATCCAAACTCGAGGCCCATCAAATTCCAAGCACACAACAAACACTTACATCTAGCCAGGTCATAGTGAAACTAACATACACCCAAAATAGCCATGTCTACATGTAGCAAATAGAGGGAAGGGAGAAAAGATGCACTTGTGAGCCTTAAAAATGATGACTTAGAGGATCTAAAGAGGTAATCCTCTTCTCTGATTAAAAAAAAAAATTATGGAACTAGAAGGAACCTTAGCAGTTATCTGGATTTGAAATCTCATTACCGAGGAGGGTATTCATCCTAAATTAAATGACATCATTAGCATTAGAAAGGTTCTCCTCTGTGCCTCTGTAATCCCCAAATATACAATGTGATGAATAACAATATAAATTTAGGTGACCTAATTAATATCTTAATTTAAAATTAACTTTTAAAACAATTCATAAGTGGAAAAGTGCAACTAGGAAATCATAAGGAAGATCAACTTCACCAGTAATCAAAGAAAGGAAAATAAGATGGGGCATTATTTCATATCCCCGAAATTAGCAATCATTAAAAAGAATTCTCTCTGGCAACTGGATATTGAGGTTAAAAATGCCCCACGTGCCTTTTAGGTATTTGTAAAAATTAAATCAATCCCTTTAAATAGCAATTTAGTTGAGAGGATAAAATGTTAATCCTTCTAAGCCAAGAGTGTGATTTTATAAGAATTTATTCCAAAAAATAACACAAATGAAAAAATCACACAAGCAAGATATTCAACTAGCATTATGAAAAATGATAAATGACCAAGATACACATTGTTCACTCAGTAATTCCATTTCTAAGAAAACATGACACCACCCCCCTAAGCGTGTAAAAGTGTAGGTAAAATTTCTGATGTTGAAAAATTAGAAACAATCTCAATGTTCACCATAGGGATGAGAACCTATCATTAATGTTTCATAATGAAACACCATTGGCAGGGAACGTGAATCTATATTTGAAGTTGAAAGAAAGCCGTGATACACTGAGGAAAAGATTACAGAAAGTAAACACAGCAGGATTCCATTCTGGAAAGAGGCTGCTGTATTTACTTCTGCATGTAATGGAATCCAGAAGTACTTACAACATACCTACACGAGATCAGGGTTTTTTTAAGAAAAATTATTTTCCATATTTCCAGATTTTTTACAATAGGTGTATCAATTTTTACAAGCAGAAAAAAATAGTGTGTATTTCCCGTTCGGAAGAAAACAGTTGGGGAAAAGTATCTTAAAAATTAACTGGCTATGATCACAATGCAAGATATGCTATGGGGCAGAAGCAAATATGGAAGGAAAAAAATCCAAAATTGGGTAAGACTTTTTTTTAAATTTCCATTAATGTTTGTGAAATAGGTTTTTAAAAAACTCACACTCTTATTAAAACTGCTGGAATAAAAGGTTCGAAGTATGAATATAGAAGAGAGGATGAATTTTAGTCAGAATTGTATTCCTGCCACTTACTAAATAACTCTAGTCTTGGCCAACAAGACACCTGAACGCCCACTTTTCGGTCCACAAATACTGCCTGGAAACAGTTGCCGTGACCAGTAAGTGAGATCGATTATATGAGATGCAGGTCACAAAATTAACACATAGTAATTAACAAGTAGTGGCTATAATATTAAACTGTATGATGCGGACACCTGGTATTTGGAATCCACGAAAACACCAGTTTCAACAGCTATTATTCCGAAACATTGAATTCTTCCAATTCCCAAGGCGCATTACTAATTCATTTTTTTTTAATTTTTTTTTAACATTTATTTATTTTTGAGACACATAGAGACAAAGTGTGAGCAGGGGAGGGGCAGAGAGAGACAGAAACACAGAATGAGGAGCAGGCTCCAGGCTCTGAGCCATCAGCACAGAGCCGGACGCGGGGCTCAAACTCACAACCTGGAAGCTCATGACCTGAGCCAAAGTCGGGACGCTTAACCGACTGAGCCACCCAGGCGCCCCGCGAATTACTAATTTAACCATGTACTCCAAGGCTGAGGGGAATCCTATGTCACCATTTGGAAGAGATCTCATTTCTTTTTAATGTTTTTATTTATTGTTGAGAGACACAGAGACAGAGCATGAGCATGGGAGGGGCAGAGAGAGAGGGAGACACAGGACCTGAAGCAGGCTCCAGGCTCTGAGCGGTCAGCAGAGCCCAACACGGGGCTCAAACTCACAACCTGGAAGCTCATGACCTGAGCCAAAGTCGGGACGCTTAACTGACTGAGGCACTCAGGCGCCCCGGAAGAGATCTCATTTTAAAGTTGAGGAACTGAAAGCCCTAAATCACAGCCCCAAACGCCAGTTAATGACAGGACCTGAGATCTGAACACAAGAAAGGGCTCTAGGTGATTTCTTTTTGCAGATCCCAAATCAAGTTCAATAAAGATTGTCAGCACACATTTAAAAAAAGTGGGGGGGGGGTGGCAAAAAGAATTTTAATCTTTTCTCATGGAGACTAAAATAAACATTAGTTTTCCCCCAGGAGAAAGGGAGATGTTACTGGTGGTCATGGTGGAAATACCGATTCTAAGGGAAATAAATTTCCTTCTGGGTTCTGGTGATGGTTAATGACAAGTTAAAGAACAGAAATGTACAGAATGGTCAGGATGGATACGAAATGACAGTGACGACGACCATGAGGACTCAGGGTTAAAGAGCTGGGAAGTAGTTCACGATTTACCTGTTATATTTCCATAGGTAACAGAGTAGGTAAAACCTAATTACAGTAACTACTATCTTAAAACCAAGCTAGATCAACATGTATCTCAAGAGAAAAATGTCATTGGGGAAAAAAAAAATCAGTATTGGAAACTCAGTAAAAAAACACATGCTTTCAAGATGTTTTGCAGGGTGCCTGGGTGGCTCAGTCGGTTAGCGTCTGACTCTTGGGCTCGACTCAGGTCAAGATGTCACAGTTCGTGAGTTTGAGCCCCACATCCGGCTCTGTGCTGACAATGCGGAGCCTGCTTTGGATTCTTTCCTTGCCCCTCCAGAGGCGCTCTCTCAAAAATAAACTTAAAAAGGTGAGCTAACATCTAAAAAAAAAATAAAGCTTCACAATGTGTAGACAAAAAAAGTGAGAAACATTAATGTGTAAATAACAGAAAAGATCAGGCTCTAAGTAGTAGATGCAAGGGCTGCTTTACAGAAAATATATGCTACGCAACAATTAAAGAGGCTACTCTCAAATGGTACACAAATTGAAGAGTCTTTATTTTGAAAAAATTCTTCCACCAATATTTCACAATGAACAGAAACTTATTAACCAAATTTATCTACTAAAGGGTTTTAGAGATGGACACTGAGATCAGCCTGTAAGTTTTTGTCCAACACCTAACACCATCTCCTGCATCGCGCTTCATAAATGTTGGCATATTAACACACCTTCCAAGAACCGCCTGGCTGGCTGAAAGGGTCTCCTTTCTGTCAGATTTCTCAGTCCTCTCCCCTCCCTAGGCTGAGCCTGAAGGTGCTATGGCACCTTCGCCATCAGTTAGAAGGGCTGATACCATTCCTCACAAACAAACAGTTCCAGAAAGCAAATCCTGTCTTGACTAATGGTAAATCCACGTTAAGAAATTCTCTGGACTCTATCTGATCTTTTGAGGGATGAGAATCAGAACCTTCGGTTATCACCCGAGTCTTTTCTAAGGCAAAGGGGAACTAATTTTGAAGAATAAATATGTGGTTGTGCCAGAATAGATTTTGCTCGAGTAAACCTACACCTTTTCTCTTTAAATATAAGGTATATTCCACACCAATGTATAAGGAAAGGTACAATACCAAAAAGTAGTAACAGAAAATAGCCCCAAAGTGCACTTTTAGAAACCTTCAGAGTCATGGGTAGGGACAATGGAAAACTTAAGGTCCAATATGGGGATGAACTTGCACCACCTTCCAATGAACTGACTGAAAGAAATCCTTCCAAGTTCAGTAAAAAGCATAGGCTTTTTGAAATACCGAAGATGTTCAATCTAAGGGATATCCCCCCTTTCGTGGAAGAATCTCCTAAATGGAAGCGTAAGATAAAACACAGCTGGTGAGCCTCGAAACTGAAGGAGGTCTGTTTTATTGAGTTTCCAGTCAGGCAGAATCAAGACTTATCTTCATATATGCACAAGGATATTCTCATTTTAATAATGTTTTTAGTAGAAAAATCTATACAAATACTCTTCAAAAGGGATATCCATAAAATGAAGCCCTGAAGCCATTGAGTGAGTTCGAGCTGGAGGTGCTAATGTGTAAAGACAAATCAAGTTAAATAAAAAGAACCAAGTTACAAAATTGTACATTTAAAATAAGGGAGGACAGCGAGAAGAGTATATATGTAAATAGAGGTGGAGGAAATAAATGGTAACATTTCTCAAAGACTATACAAGAATACAAGAAACTCTATTCCCTGTGGTGTGGGAATGAAGTCAGAGGAAGGAGACGAGACATAACTTTTCACTTTATACCCTTTATATATTGCATAATTTAAAAAATCATAAGCATGTATTATAACATATAAAAAAAGGTAAAGTCTTTAAAAAACCTGATTGTACCCACAGCATTCTAGGAAACATTGACTATACAGCATCAGTTTACAATCCTTTGCTGCCTTTTACTTAATGGTCATTTAGTCAAAATTAGAAGGCTCCTCGGGTGTGCTTCCTCTAGGTCTCCACTCAAGATTGAGGGAAAACGTTGAGAATTTAAGAGTTTAAATCTTAACTCTCATTGCTTAAACTGTAGCCAGGATGACACCTACTCCAGATTCCAGAGAACCAATGAAAATATGGGCATATGAACCACTTAATTATATATTTTATCCAAGATCATGTTTCCTTTTTACAAAAGCCTGAGTCACAACATTCTCTTTTCATTAAACTCCAAAGCCCTTCGAGTTGGACAAGCACAGGTTTCAAAAATACATTCAAATACACATTGAATTCTGATCCAGAGACGTAAAAGAAGCAGAATACATAGGGGCCGCAAGTTTGAAAAGAAACACGCTGTTGGTAAAAGTCTTCGCTGGAGAACACCATAAATTCAAATCCTACAAGACTGTAAACTCTGAACGGTGAGGCGGTGTAAGAACACCTCTCACACAGACACAGGATCTGCCACCTTGAAGGTCTTAAACACACTGGAACGTTTGAGGCTAAGGAAACTGGGAGGGCAAGGCTGAAGAACGCATGCCCTTTAAAACTATTCAACATCCAAGTTCCAAGAAACACTGTGCTGGTCAAACAAAACAGAACTGCAGACGGAACTCAGAGTTTGTGCCATGAATGTGCGAGCCCTACCACCAGCACGGTAACTGGACTGTTAATCCCAGGGTTCACGATACTTGGGTTTTTCCAGATTAGACGTGTCAGTGCCCCAAACACTGCTACGCACGAGTGAGTGTCCACACGCTTGCTGAATTAACAAGAGAAAACAAAAGCCTCTCCAAACACTGGATACAATCACCAGCGAATCTACCAGACGGGCTGTGGACTGGAGTGCTGAGCTGGAGCCGGCTTGCAAAGGCCTGGGCGCCGGCTGTGCATCTCCTTCTAACTCCCCATCTTGTGACGTCAGATGGCAAGGTGACGGCAGCCACAGTGAGACGACGTCCACCACAAACATCAGTAAACAGTACAAAACAGGGCACCTGTTCATGAGAGTTAGAAAGGTCTCACCAGCACAGCACTAAGAATTCCATCTTGGTCACAGATTCACTTGTTCAAATACGCAATGCAAAATTCTAATTAAGGATATTATAATGTGTTAAAATACACAAAGAAAAATATAACTAGTGAGGATGAATTTAATATAACAAGCTATTCTTACACAAATGTTAGTTAACAGCATCCTTTACAAAGTTAAATGTTAAAACTGTCTAGGGCACGAACCTTAGCAATACAAGTTGGAACGCTTCACAAACTAGGAATCGCTGTGATACTTCAGACGCCTCTTCAGTTGAAAACAAGCTCTTCCACTAATTACTTCATTAATTTACTTGTAAAGTTTACCCAAAAGCCTATGCTGATATCACCAAATACGGAATGGAACCCAAATTAAGTTGTATTAAGGTACATGGGATACAGACACGAACGTTCTTGGAATTTCAAAAGATTTTTGCTTTTTAAAGGCTACTCACAAATTTGACAGCCTTTCAATCCAGCAACGACGTCCGTCTGTTCTCCCCAGAGCCCCAGCCCTGTCATCAGCTTACCCTCCCTGTGCGCTGCTCCCTGCACCCACTTTCAGGGTCGTTACTACACGAAAAGCACCTGGCAAGTGTCTCATCCATGGAAAGGGCTCAATAAACCACACTCCGCAATACATTCCTCTGAGGTCCTTACTTTTTTAAAAAGCGGATCTTCTTCACAACGGGCTCCTAGGGATAGATTTTCTGATAGAAGTCTGAGACTGTCAGTGGAGGCCAAAGATGAGGGGAGTCATTCTGAACACAAGGTCAGTGAAGGAGCACAAACAGGGACGAAGGCGGCCCAGGAAACAAGGCACATGGCTGCCTGGGGATGGAAGCGGACAGCATTCTCTCAAAGAAGCATGGTTTACAGTTCGCCAACAGCAGCAGCAGCAAAAAGCCAGAGTTGGTGGTGACTAATTACTGTAAACCGTCTTTTAAAAGTCACTTCAAAAGAATTTCAAAACATTTTGTTTAAATGAGAAGCAACAGTGAGTGCGTTCTTTAAAAACGAAGTATAAAAAGCCACTGGTGGGAAAACCAGAGCAAACCTCTTTCTTAAGCAGTAAACACATTCCTTTAATTGTAATAGCGGACTTCCTGGAGGAGGGTAGTGAGAAGAGTCTACTTTTCATTAAAAAAATTCTTTATAAAGGCTAAATTATTAACTATAAACATGAGAGATAGGAAACTATTTTGAACTTTTCTTCAAAGCATTTAAAAAATTTTAGAATAGCTATCTGATAGTCCCCCAAAGCAACTACACAATTTCAAAGTGGTCAGAATAGTAAAGGATTCCAAAACAAACATCGATAACCATGAATTTGAACTTGTAAAGTCCTTCAAGAAGATATGCACCCATTTCATCATTATTAAAATGACTTCAAGTAAAAACAGAGGAGGAAATCCAGAAGATAATATTAAAAATGTTTGCAGTTTCAACTTCAATTTCCATTTTTCCCACCACGCAAAGAAAAACACTTAGAAGTTTAGGGAGCAGTATGTTTACAGAAACTTAAGGTGTCATGCAGTAGTCTTCCAAGTGTGGTTGGAGGACTTGTGAAAATTCCCCAAAAGCCACAGTGTCAAAACTATTTTCACAACAATACGAAGATGTTATAGGTCTGTTTCACCCATGACTTCACAAGCGCAGAGTGGCGTTTCCCAGTGCCCACATGCCATGTGATAAAAAAAACAGCTGGAATGCTAAAGTAGTAACAGAATCTCACTGTTTCTTAAGCCAGGTATTAAAGAGCTAAGCAAAACATAAAACAATACTCTTCTCATTAATTAACTGTTTTTGGAAGACAATGAATTTTTTATTAAAAAATGGCATTTATGTTCACATGCAATGGGTTTATTATTGTTGTATTTAAATGAATAAACACGTTTTTTAAGTACCTCAGCGTTAATTTCTAATACAGTAATTTCTGATAGGTACAAGCTATATAAACAAAAGCTCTTTGGGCATCTTCAAAACTTGAAGAGTTATGGGTCCTGAGACCACAATGTGTGAGAACCGTTAAGTCCTGCCATAGAAGAGCAACTTCTCTCCATTTTGCCGACTGCTAGGACCTGTACCGGGAAAGGGGTGTGCCGGCGGCAAGGGGAACTCACAGGAAGCGCACTCACGTGCTTCTTCAAATTGACAAAAGGCATGGTTTCAAGGAAGAAAGTGATGACCTCATCTCTGTGGTCACAAAAATAATAAAATACGCCTTTAAACTGTATCAACCATGTTTGCCACCCTAAAGAAAAGAAAATGTTCCTTCCAGAGCAAAGAGAGAGAAGATCGGATTCGACCAGTCAGCCAGAAAATTCGTAGGTCTTCAGCTACGCCGCTTTCGAGGGTTTTCTCCTCTTTAGCACTCAACACAACTGTGATGGTCTACAGAAAGCCAAAAGCAAATCTGAATATGAAAGTCCAACAGAAGTGAATTTAAATCCAATTAAAGCCGGTCACTGTTTAAGCTAAGCATTTTGATTTTATAAACACTCATTTAAAGTAGTAAGTCAATAATGGAGAATTCTCATTTAATTACAAACTTCAAGATTTACCCAGAAAAAAAATAGTCTTTAAAATTATTTTAATAACAACGGTTTAATTTACTTATTCCTCAGATGGAAAGCCTGGTAGGTTATTTCGGTAATGGCCTACAATTCTATAGCATAACTTCGTACATATGAATTGACTGGGACCCAATACAGTCTAAAGCATAGAAATTCGAAGACATTTCTAAAGTATTCCCTCCGTGAAAAGTGGGCTGGAGGGAGACCCCCAAACTGTAGGTATTCCGAGTACACATTCACACACACACCTAGACTCTGCCGCATTCACTCGATTCTAAGAGAAGAGGCATAATGTTCAAAAAGGGGCAGAGGTCTCTCAGTCTCTTGCTCTTCAACCACACGTTCGGCTGGAGACACAGTGGGCAGCAACGCTCTAACGAGTCTGAAACACTACACAGATTCTAGGATAGTGCAACAACTCAGGTAGTCACCACTGGAAAAGGTATTCAACACAAATAAAATGTCTGAAGAAACTGATGTTCACTTCTTTTAATACCAAAGCTTTTTCAAAAATGTTTAATCATTGTAAGATGAAATTTTCAAACACGTATTACATATCTGTATATGTGACGTTACCTTTTCTTGATGACACAGAGTCCTAGTAACAGACTACTGTCAGCAGGTGGTGTCGTACAGTGATGTCCTCTAGGTTGGCCTAGCTGTCCTTACACTAAATGGTCGACAGTTTTTCACAGTTTTTCTATCTCCTTCCAAACCATCACTTCTGAACTGCTAGTATGCTGTGGGCTGGGAAATCAGATCATCAAAATTTCACATAAAAACAAATGCATGAGCTCTAACACACAGAGACTCTGTGACTTATGTGCGTCGCTCAAAGGCATTTAAGAAAAATTAAAATTCCAAGTTTCTCAGTTGTGTTCGGTTTTGATGAGACTGCTAGATTATGTCCTGATGAATGAGGCATTACTGTACATAAATATTTAAACAAGTTCATGTCTTGACTATTAACAAAAAGACGTAACTAAACATTAGTATCGTTGCCTTTTTAAACAAAGTATTCTATAACTCTAAGGTAACACTGGGTTCCAGTTTGTTTCCCCCCAGAAATGAACATAAATAAATGTCCTATTTTAGTAATATCAGTTTATCCAAACAAAGGGAAAAAAAAAAACTGAGGTGCAATCATGTCACAGTTAATGCATGTCTGCTTCCAATACATTCAAAGACAATATTTTTGTTGAAAAATCAATAGTTAAAATAGGACTTCTGCAGTCTGAGAATTCAAGATACTTAAAAAAATTTGTAAATACACATACATGCAAATTCTTCATATATACAAATTTTCACAGAATTAAGAAGTTGCAAAGAAATTAGAAGGATTATGGTGAATCTGACAAGCTACATTTAAATGCTTTACCACTGACATATTCCTGAATATAGCAGTCATAGTAGTTTTAATAAATTTTCTACATGGCCTTTTTATAAAATTTTCTCTTTTAGACATAAAAGTTAGTCAC
Source organism: Paguma larvata (assembly GCA_030068075.1). Taxonomy (NCBI): domain Eukaryota; kingdom Metazoa; phylum Chordata; class Mammalia; order Carnivora; family Viverridae; genus Paguma; species Paguma larvata. The sequence continues at coordinate 11,103,409 of CM057825.1, forward strand.
TAGAAGTCTTCTGAAATTCTAATTTAAGAATTCAAGATGTTCTCAATTCACTACTCATATTTTAAGGCCACTTTGGTAAAGGCATTGCAGCAAGAACACAAAAACGATAGCATATTTTCTAATATTTATTTTTTTCACCTGCAAACTGTAGCAAAACATGATCAGCTTTATGATGCAGACAGGTATCCCTCTACATTTTTAAAGAATTTAGGTATGTATAAATAGAAGAGCTCTTTAGAAAGGAAAAATTCAAGAATGAATAAAACCTTCCAATTTTGACTTTGTAACTTTCCAGTAGCAATGGTTAAAATGATTTTAGGTCATTCATTCCAAGATATATGACAGCACCTTAAAAGTGGCTGATCTATTTCCCCAGTAACATTTCTCACATAACAATGTGTTAAAGTTACAAATACTGATATGCACAAATAGCTAATTTCTAAGAAAAATATGTACAGTACTGCAGCATAATGAATGTGGTATCTGCAATAACTTAATATTAGCCAATTTTCAATATACATGATACCGCTACCTTTTTCTGCCAATTCACAGGTTAAAAGTTGTTACTGGAGCCCTCTGTTTTGCACATATTACCTGGTGTTTAATACACAATGCAGGCTTTTTAAAGACTTCTTTTGTGTTTAAAGCTAAGATCAGTGAAACAAGACAACAGTGCAAGAGGCGGAGAGATGTAATGTGACCAAGTAAAAGTTCGTTCCAGTAAAGTGTCTCTATAAGGCTATAAGAAAGGATTGGTTGATGAGCTCCCCGTCGGAAACTGTCCCGTTGGTGCACCAGTCTACAGGAAAACAGAAGACGAAACAAACGTGTGAAGAGTGGTGTGTATGGGCAAATAGGAAAATAAACTTTATTTGATTAAATCTGATTTAATTAAAGAGTATTGACATCAGAAGTTCTTTTATAATTGCTGGCAATTATATTTGTTCATTATTGTAATTAGCAACATACTGTACCAACACTATTAGGTGTCAGGAACTGTGTTATGGCCTTTAGTGTCCATTATTTCAAATCATTCTCATAATAGATTCTAAGAAAGGACTTCGTCCTTAAGAAAACGTATTTATGAGTCAAACCAAATCTCTGACTTCAAGCCCTTTTCACACGATTCACTAAACCTACAGCCACTCATGAAATATTATTTTGTCAAGAAAGCAGGCAAGTTTCACATTATAAAATAGCTTATTTACTGTCCGTGCTTTCATCTGCAGCTGATTAACGTCTGTGTTTTTTACGTCACAAAAGGGTCGTGCATGGCAGCCGCCTCAATCTGCACAATCTCACAACGCGCCGTCCACAGAGTAACGGCATCTGGCGGAGTCACATCCTGCTTTCCCTAATCTGAAAACAATACACGACAACTTACAAAAGTGCCTAACGCTGCATCTCACTTACCATAAAAGGATTACTAGATACTCCAGCAGCTGCAACTTGACCAAAAGGGGTTACCACTGGCTTGGCTTGTCCAAATGCTGCAAAACCTGCACCTGGTTAAAACAGAACCACCAATTACAGGCCATACCTTTCAGAGACAATCTGATACTCGTAAAACTTCAGAAGAGGTTTCAGAGGAATTCCCACCAGAGCGATAGTAGAGTATCAATGTGAAATTGTTGAGTCTCTTGCTCCTTCAAATACCAGAGACAGCACTTCCTGTGCTACATCTGAAAAGAGCTTTCATACAGTTCCTCAGAAATGGTAAATCCTAATCTTTCTCAGCTACGTAAACTGCTGGCATTTCAAAGGATGGAATTAATTGATGAGCCTGGAACGGACTCTCTGAGAGGGACTGTGAGTGCAACACGATAGTTTTGTGTGAACAGCACAGTATTCGTTAGGAAATAATTTATCATTATGGCTATGCCATGGACCAAATTTTTATCTGACTTAAAAGAAGAAAACATACAACTGTAATTTAAGAATAATCTTCAAATCTATGGACTTTCAAACTTTAGTGAATGAGCTCCAGGGGTTAAAAAAAAAAATCCCTGGTCTCTAGAGAGAGTTCCTGAAAACAAGTAACAAACTCTAACCACAATACAGTTACCTATTTGGAAATTTGGTCTATGTCACCAAAATAAATAACTTACATAAAACGGTACACACACAACAGTTTCTGATGCCAAACGAGAACACTCAAGCTCTTTTAAAATCAAGAGGAACATTAGAATATACAAGATAAACTAATAAGAAAGACACTGGGGTAGTCTTTAGAAAGTCTTTGATTTCTCCTAAATCTACAACCTGGTTACAAAATCTTACCAAATCACTCCGTTTTCCAAGGCCCAAGTCACCAGAGGAGTCTATATTTGTGTAGTAGTTAGCAGATAATGCCCATACCATACCACGGGGTGCTTTAGACAAGCCTTTTTGTCCAAACATACAACATTCGATGTATAAAGGACACGTGAGGTGGACTTACAGCTACTCAAGTGTTGGAGCTTACCATTGGGCTGCTGAGAAAAAGCTGTCTGCTGAGGGAAAGCTGCTTGGGCTGGGAAGGCAGGCTGCTGGAAGCTGCCGCTAAAGCTGGTGGGGAGACTATAGGGCGCAGGAGTTCCGAACCCCGCAGGCATGCTCATGGACGCAGTGCCAAAGGTCGCGGCTGACAGAGAAAACAAGGGCTGATCACTTCCACACAACAGAGCAGGCTTTGTTTCTCATACCACATATTACAGAATAATTTACCTTGAAAAATGCACATTAAAGGCATTTTAAATTCCAAACCTCTAACAAAGTTAGCAGTAAGCTTTAGCACTATACAACTTAACACGACCTATACAATTTTGTTCTCCTAAAACCCAATGAACAGAATGAAACTATCATTTGAAATTACAAGAAAACTTCCCAAAATAACTATAAAAAGCTCAAGTCTAAATAGCACTCAACTTTTTAAAGCCCATCATCATGCAATTCACATGTATCCTAGTATACACTTTTAGTTTCATTTTGCTACATATGGTAAAATGGCCAAAAAATTAATTTTATCCACTGAACTGTCTATTATAATGTAATAAAGCATGTTCTGAAAAAAATTTTTTTAGACCTTGAAAAAATAGTTCACTAAAAATAACAAGAGTTCTAGGAGAAACAGGGTTAGAAGCAGACCACTCAAAACCTATGCAGCTTTGTAACCAAAGCCCAGAAAGGGCAGGAGGGGGGAGGGGTTTCCCTAAAAAAACTACCAACAAAATTAAAAGAATATGTGACGTTCCCAATACATCAATTCCAAAAGAAGTATGTGGACACCCATTTCTTGTTTGGAAGATAAACAGGCTGCCTTGGATAAGGGGTTTAAGGTTAGGACTGTTGAGTTACAGAAATTAGGGCAAAATGCATAAAGATTGAAAAGGAAGTGAAAGAAGCATTCTTTGAAAAGATGGATGGAGGGTGAATGAGCACTGTGGTCAACACTGCAGTGAAATCGTGTGTGAACAGCCAGTACACACGTGGGAATGCTGCCCCCAGTCCCCCACTTAGGAGTTACTTGTAATCCGCACCACAGAAACACACGTAGTAGTAAAACAGGGTATTACTGCTAGTGAAGATTAAAAACAGAACCTTCTGAATCTATGTCCTAAAAAAAGTCTCAGTAAACTAAGAGCCAATAATGGTGCTTTTAATACAGAATACTAGTAATTACAATAGCGCAATATTGTTGGCATGATGCTATCAAAAATGTGGTAATTCACTGAATTTCCTAATTTAAAAAAATTTACCAATTTGCCCTCTGATTTAAGGCCCAGGAATTAATACTAAAAATGTCAGACAGATTTATATTTTATCTAAAAAAAACCCAAGAAAGTCATGTTACAGATACTGCCCAAAGTAATCTGCATAATCCTATTGTTTATAACAAGGCAACTTTTCTCAATGAACCTAAGTACAATGCCAAATTTTTTGAAATTACTATTAATGAGAAAAAAGGAAAAACAAGCCACTAGGAAGCAAGTGAATTAAAGAATAATAAGCACACTGCAAGGGAAACAGAAGGGTTTCATAACAGACAACAACGCACTGACGAACTTTGACAAATCACTTTTAAGAAAGCACTAAAAAGCGTAACTTGTATACAGTTAAGCAAAACCAAACTCCATGGAATAATGTGGTAAAATGGTTTGGTATATCGAAAAGGTGTCAAAGTACTATGAAATCAAACTCAAGAAAAATAATCAAAAAAGCTATTAACGTTCTAATGTGACAATGGAGGTAAGCAACAATGCTTTTCAGCATTAAAAAACAGAATCACCACAATTTTCACGTCACTTTAAATATAATGTAACCCCAATGCCACACATCCATGCCCACTCCATTTTAAAACATGGGAAAAACTCAATTCCACATGCAGGGACCCAGAACACTAGCAGAAGCTTCCACAAGCAGGTAGACAAATTGCCACACAAATCTAGGTATTAGCTGTGGCCACCTACCAAAATGAGCGTGAGGGAACACTTGAGAATGCATTGCTCCAGAAAGGCCTTACGGAGAGCCATAGAGAGACCAAGGTCAATTAACTTATGGTTAACTGTTGTCAAAACAAATCTGTTTCATTAAAAAGTTTTAAAATTACAATACACTGTTACAAAGTGGGTAGCATAAGAATACACATAAAAACATGTCCACAAAGTTTTTTAATTTCAACTATATTCATGACACTGTAATATTTAACCTGTTTGAAGTAAAAGGAAGACTGCAATAATAAATAACAGAAAAATAAATATCTCATGAAAAAAGCATTTATGAAATCCATTTTTAAATTAAATGCTAACATATTTTTCATGTCAAGACACAACTATATCCATTAAAAGACTTTGTAGGTCTCATGAATTACACCCCAAAATGCTCTTCATAGGATCATCTAAAATGATCTAGAATCTACCTTTTGAATCTAAAAAGTCAGATCTTGCAGAGAGTACCCGGATGATGTTTGACTATTTACAAGTCTGTACACTAACTAAAAATACACACCTCAAGCGAACTACATATTATGAAAGGGAAAAACTATTCAATGTAGTTCATTAAAGGTTAAGTGCAACTTTCAGCTGAAAATGTAATGGCTGAAGAGAGAGGAGAGATGTGCACCTGTGCAAATCTTACCTGGCGTGACGGAGACCAGAGAGGTTACATACAAACGAATGTCATGAACAGAAAACAAGTTTAGGTTGTTAAGTACTAGAAACTTTTCATTTGTTTTAACCATCTGGAGTGGAATTGTTTCTAAACATCTATGCATCTTAAGTTAGCATACTTTACCAATTAAATTTGGGGAAACAGAGCAATTGAGAGAGGACAGTGGTTGTGAGTACTGGTTCTGTCATTTTCTAATTATGGGAGATCATGTAACCTCTACAGGCCTCAGTTTCCTCATTAGCATATAGGGGTAGAGGGACAGGGAAAACAGTAGCTACTTGACACAGCTGCTGTAAAAATAAGTTTAACAATAAATTTCTTAAAAGTGCTGTAAATATTCAATGAAGGTATTTTACTTGCTAATCACTTTAAAAGATGTGTACTTAAAAGATATACCAGTACTGTGTTATGAAGCAACAAAGAGGTAATTCAGGGGGAAGGATCCTAAAATAAATAAGTTAGGTCACTTTATGTTTATCTCCTTTCTTAAAGCACATTAAGTCTCTTGAGAAGCTCTACGATAATATGGGTTGAGCTGTTTATACCAGCATTTCCCATATATTTGGGCATAAACCGTTTTCCACGGAGTATCTGAGAACATCTCAAGAGACATGCTCTACGAAACAGACTGATAAAAACTGACCTTTAGTCAACAGTGACTGTGAACCAGTATTAACCGCTGTAACCTCAGTCTGCAACGACGATGCCCTCTCCAGTTCTAGTCCTGGGACGCTGCTACCGTGTGCATTCTGGATACACCACCATATGTATGGAATCACATGTTCTACATTATTCTGTGACCGGCTTCCTTGATTTTAGCTTAATGTTGCAGCATGTTTGGTTCATTATTTTTTGTCAGTATCTTACTAATTTTTATTATCAAGCAAATTCCATTGTATAATTATAACACATTTGGTTAACCATTCACATCAGTTGATGGGCATTTTGAGTTGTTCCTCTTTTGGGCAATCATGAATAATGCTGCAACGGAATATCTGTACACCAGTTTCTATGTGGGTTACATTTTCGTTTCTCTCAGGTATATTCTTAATGAGTGGAACCAGTGGAAACTGTGCTAGTTTAGAAGGGTTCTAGGTACAAATATTGGTGCCATTAATCAATTTTGAACCCTTAAGGCAAACCCATTGCACCAGTCTCCCCCTAGATAACGAAACAAGGACACTAGCCTAGACGCTCCTGTGATTCTTTCAGTTCTATATCTCTATTAAGTTTATCTCTTTGGGGGTAAAAAAAAAAAAAAAAATCTTTAAAATCTTTATTCATTCATTCATGTGGCTCAGTTGTTTGAACGTCCGACTCTTGATTTCGGCCTAGGTCACGATCCCAGAGTCGTGGGATGGAGCCTTGCATCGGGCTCTGGCGCTGCACGTAGAGCCTGCTTAAAGATTCTTTCTCTCCTTCTGTCCCTCTCCCCCCACTCTCTCTAAAATTATTTTTTTTAAATCATTCATTAAAATGAAGTTAGAGAAATAAAGACCTTTCATTCCATTGCAAAAGAGAGATTTAAGAGTTGTAACAGAATTTCATAATTGAAAATTGTATTAAATCAGTTAGATTTAAAGTCTTAGGAGCCCTGTTTAAAAAAAAAATGCTATTACAGAATCCTAAAATAAAACAGGTCTTAGGCCATATTGGCTAATATCCTAATGAAAGTTTCTATGTAACATGGCAGAAGAAAATTAAAGCCCCAAAGCTTTATAGATGCAGAAGAAAAATTATCAAAATATATATTCTAAGAAAGAAATGTTATCAGTAAAACATTCTACATTTTAATTATGCAATCTGTCTTTCAAGAGCTACTTCAAATGGAATTTTGTTGTTGACAGCAACAAAAATATTTCCTAAAGAGTATTAATTTTGACACTGGAAATTCCTAAGCATAGTATATTTGTCAAAATGTTGCTCATGGGGCATCTGAGTGGCTCAGTCGGTTAAGCATCCGACTTCGGCTCAGGTTATGATCTCACAGTTTGTGAGTTCAAGTCCCGCATTGGGCTCTGATCAGAGCCTGGAGCCCGCTTGGAATTCTGGGTCTCCTTCTCCCTCTGCTCCTCCCTCTCTCTCTCTCTCAAAAATAAATTTGCATTAAAAAAAAAAAGAATAGGGGCGCCTGGGTGGCTCAGTTGGTTAAACGTCTTAAATGGACTTCAGCTCAGATCATGATCTCACGGTTCGGTTCGTGAGTTCGCGCCCCGCATCGGGCTCTGTGCTGACAGCTCAGAGCCTGGAGCCTGCTTTGGATTCTGTGTCTCTCTCTCTCTCTGCCCACCGCCTCACCCACTCCCCGTTCACCTTCTCTCTCAAAAAATAAGTAAACATTGAAAAAAAAAATTTAAAAAAATGCTGCTCATATTTCAACTTTGATAGAAACATATGTATTATTAACATTTACTTTTCATCAATTCTATAACAATTTAATGAAGGTGATCAATGTGGTAAATCAAAGTGGTTTATAGAGCAATTTTTAACCTTGAAATAAAAATTTGCGGACATAGATTTACCTTTCAACAAATTTTTCTTAGCCTAATACTAAAACTACCTCAAATTATCTGAACATATACTATATGTTTTATATTAATGTACATCCTATGTAGAACCTTAACTTTAAAGGACTTTCCTATTCTACATAAAATAAGCCAAAAAAAAAAAAAAAGCCCTTAATTCTAATGACAAAACTAACTTCAAGGTAGTCATGAAAGGAAAGCAATAGGAATAATTTACCATATAGGATAATGCAAAGACATGTAAAAATGATTTGTACTCTCTAAATTCTCACAAAAACCCTCCAAAATAGGAGAATATTACTCACACTCTATAGAAAAGGCCGACAATAGGGCTCAGAGAAGTTAGATCAATGCAACTTTTAGTCAAGGCACGATCTGAATTTCCATCTTTCTGTTGTCAAATGGGGTTATAACAGCTATAAATGTCGCAACAGTATCTTGTCAATAATTTTAAACACTCAACAAATGTGAGTACATCTTTCTATCATCTTTATTCACTATACAACAAATATATAAAAAGATATCTTAGGATCACCTAGGAAGTAAATACAAAATCAGGATCTGAACACAAGTCCGGCTGTACCCAAAACATATTCACGCTTAACTTTTCTGAACCTCAGTTCCCTCAGCTGTCAAAGAGGGATTAAAACATGTATTTGATGAGAATTAAGAAGATGAAACGGGACAATGTACGAATCCCTATGTGCCATGAGACATTTTACAAATTCATTCCACCGAGTCAAAATAACGTGTTCAGAAGTAGAAATGTTACATACATATTGTAACTGATAAATACTTTTGTCTGAAACACATAGAAACTAAAATAATCACTGATTAGGTACACTTGAACTAAAACAAAAAAAAGACACTTTTTAAAACTTATGTGTGAAAATACTTATTAAACATCTATCATGCGAGACACCAACAAATTACGACCGAAGACATTTACGTAAAAGGAAAGCTATAGTTCAAACTCCCTTAATACCACAATTCTCACCTTGCCTATGACAGAGATTTACTAGTAAATACCAATTCTTATGGCACAAATTATGTTACAAGCACCTTACTCTTTCCAGATTCCACACCAACAGAAGCTATATGCTGAAAGCTTTAATTCTAAATTCACTGGGACCATATACGAAAACAAAGCTGGCCAACCACAGTCTCACCGGGTGCCGAGCAACAGCACACGCACTTGCTGATGCTCGATGGCACTGGCACACAGCTCTGGTGTTCACGATGGGAAGGCAAAAATCAATGAGGCGCAATGCAAAAAAATATGTGGCCGGCTTGCAGTATGAACCGAAAACAAAAAAAGGAAGGAATAAAGGGGATTAAAAAACTATCAAGAGAAAATATTAAAATATCATACCCTAAATCAAATCAGGTTTGTAGAACTTAAAAAACGTGAACACTCTGAAAGAGATAAGCACTGGAAAAGGCGTGAGTTTTAAGACCTCATGAAACAAAGCTCATTTCTTCCTTGCCATCTCATGAAGAGGAAAGTAAGAAACAAAAAAACTTCTCCTAAGTTTTTTCTATTAAGACTGAATGAGTAATAACCAGTAATTCCAAAACCTGATCACCAAGTCAGTCAGAATTACTGTGTTCGAAAGTCCCATCTTGGTCACAAAGCGGCCGCAGGGCTCTGAGGAGGCCTTGCCCCCACACTTGGGCTTCCCCACCTGAAGAATGAAAGCAGGGAGTGGGGGCCGGGGGCAACAGAGAACTTCTAGAGTTCCTCCCAAATATTAAAGTCCAGGATTTTATACAGTTTCAGCAAGTGTGGGTCTTTGTGGACAAAGTCTTCCATCCCCTTCCCATTTACTACAGTAACAAAGAGCTTTATTTTCTGATGTTCTTCCCATGATGCCTTTGCAATAAAAATACCTTTTCCACAGCTTTCTGTTCTATGACCTGTATTATTTCTCACCTGTGCCTCCCCTGGCACCGGTCTGAAATGGATTTGTAGACGATGCCACAGAAGGACCAGCAGCAGCAACAAATGGATTTGTGGAAGGCGTGGCTTTAAAAAATTAGAAAATATGCTATTAAATCCTAATATATTTGTATTCAGTCATTTAAAATATTTGCTCAAACATTTATAAAGACCAGAAAACTACAGCTTTTGGATAATAAATTGTGGCTCTGTTTGCCTCCCAGTACCCCTAAGAAAATGCTCCATGATATACACAGGCTCCTCAGAAAACCCAGCATATATACCAGAAACACGTACCTCCAAACGGAGCAGGCACACTCGAAGAAGCAGGCTGTGTCTGTGCAGAAGCACCCACGGGCACTGTTCCAAAAACATTGCTGAAAATAGAGAGTTCTTTTAATTTATTTTTTCAAGCAAGGGTAATGTATCTATAGAGTGGCCATAAAATGTGGAAACAGGTAATACTGAACACATCATGTATCACAGCCATTCTCAAACTTCTGAGTCTGGCCTCATTTACATTCTACTTTTTTTTTAAACTAGGCTCCATGCCCAACGTGGGGGCTTGGACTGAGGACCCTGAGACCAGGAGCCCGCGTGCTCCACTGACTGAGCCAGCCAGACCTTCCGGGACTCGTTTGCACTGTTCTGAAACACTACTGAGGACTCCAAAGAGTCTTTGTTTAAATGTGCTGTATTAACAATTATGTTTAGTACGGAAACTAAAATAGAAATTTTTAAAAATCTCATACTTTTAAAATTAACCATTAAGCCATTACATGTTAATATAAGTAGCATTTTTAGGATAAAGACCTGTTATTTTCCAAAACCGAAGGAACTGAAGAGTCGTGAAATGATATTTTTGCAAATCCCTTCAATGGCTGGGCTTAATAGAAAAATCAATCTGTTGTAATATGTTGTTTATGTTAAAGTGTATGGAAAAAAACTGCTCTATGTCATAGACACCTAGCTAAGCTAAACAAACTAGGAGAATCTGGACAGCTTCTTCAGATAACTGTGAATACTTTCCTTGATATCGTACCCAAAACGACAGTGATAATTTCCTAAAGGTTAGCTACAAAATGGAATTTGAAATATCAATGAACTCCTTTGTGCTCTACTATAGTCACATTTACTAATCTATCTTGCATTTTAAATGAATCTTTTGCCAATTTTATATCATTTGGAAAATATCTGCTACAAATCTTCCAAATGTTAAAAATTTCCTTACACAAAATCAAAAACTATCACCGCTCACCTTATCAAAAAGTAATGTAAAACTGTCAAGTTCACGATGGAGTCAATAAAATTTTCCAAAATTCTAACATTTGCTTTGGAAGTGTGAATTTTATCAGTTATTTTCCTTAAGGTGACAGACTTCAATTATTTCATTTTTGAGAAAATGTCTGCCAAATATCCAATCTGAATAACCATGGTTTATCGGTCCTAAGGAAAACGGCATTCCATAAAACAAGTGGCTGGTTCCTTCCACAACTCAACCATACAAGCTGATTTTCCCGAAGCTACCTACCATACTTCAACATGCATCAGGACTGCCCGATGCATGCTTCACCTGAATGCACAGCAAGAAGACATTATTTCAGGGTCAAGATTTCATAAAGCTAAACTTTCTACTGTTTCATCAAGAATATTTGTAAGAGTATATAAATAAGTCATGGGGATGTAATGTATAGTATGATGACTACTGTCAATAATACTGCAGTGCATACTTCAAAGTTATCAAGAGAGTAAATCCTAAAAGTTGCTTTGTGTGGGGACAGAGAGGAACTACATTTACTATGGTCATTTCACAGTGTACACAAATACCAAATCATGATGTTGTACACCTGATATCAATGTTAAATATCAATTATACCTCAATAAAAAAAGGTAAAAGAACATTCATAAGAAAAACTGTATCACGACTATTTACAATAAAACTGAACGTGGTGTAAGAAATACAGTGACTATGACATGACTAGGACAGCTGGTGTCATGGCCTTAATCTTTTTACTTGCCACTGTTTTTGCACCATCAATACAAACATCAAATACTGAAAACACAAATAACCCCTCAGAATAATTATGAATATAGTTTTAACTTCACGAACCCCTTGAAAGCGACTCAGGTACCCCCAAATGTTCCCTGGACCACACTATGGACCACTAAGATACTGTAATATAATATCAATAAACCATTTGTTAGGTATACCTGTCTGTTTCCAGACTTTATGGTTACCTTGCTGTAGGCCAAGACTATGTTATCTAACATAGACAATCTTCACGAAAGAAAAATAATAAATACTCTAAACTGTTCTTTGGATTCAATTTTTCCCATCTGGGATAGAGAAAATTAATTACTAGAGAGTCCAAGTCATTAGTGTTACAATCCTCCCACTTCTCCCGAGCAAAGATGCTAAAGGAAAATAAATACTCGGATAACAAAAGAAAGAAGAGACGATCTGCAGGGCAGAAAACAAGCAGATGGATAAAGCACTGCACAGCTAAGTCACCTAGACTTCTGGGTCTGTTTCCTCACTTCGAAATGAAGAAGTTACAACTAGAAGTGTTTGTAAAGATCTATTGCTATTAAAATGTGTTGGACTTCCTGCTGCCAAGAAGTCCTTCATTCCAGACAAGTGTGAGCACAGTAATGGATACGTCTACTTGTTAATACCAGTGGGGCACTGAAGAGATAGAGAACTGGACCTGGGGTACTCTTGCAAACGTATCTAAAAATGTTTATTTACAACTAAAGCTACATGTTACTTTCAGTGTTTAGTCTTCATGACTGAAAACTGTACCTTCAAAGTATATAATTTGCTAAATGGACTCTCTGCTCAGTATAATTAAATCTGTATGTAACTCTCCATTTTGAGATGTGTACGTACTCTCAATTACACTTTTGTGTTCGAGGAAGAAAAGTTAACAAAACTTTTGATTAAATAGGAAAATAAAATGGCAATCAGTCAAGGATTATATTTTAATTAGCAAATTAAACTCCGTTTCTGCAAACTTACAAAAATATTCAAGAATTTAAAAATATGTCCCAAGAGCCATTATTTAACACTGTTATTCAGAGTTGAATTAAAAAACAAAACAAAAAAAGATACAAAGCAGGAACACGGACAACGACAAGCTACCTGCTAGCATTGCTTGTGGAAGTATACGCGTTACTGGATGTGGCCGCAGAGCTGAACACGCTGTCTAGTTCTGCCAGGGCTGCGTATTTGTCTGATGATGCACTTGACTGACTGGGAACTGAAACCACAGAACCAACAGGAGGTTTACCTGTGGTCCCAAAACCACTCCCCTGATCACCACCTATAAACGAACAAAAACAATTACACCAAAACCTTAGTTATGCTTTCAATTTATCAACCACACATGCCGTGAAACACATGTAAATTTAATTTTAAAAATTTTTTTATTTTAGAGAGAGAGCACATGAGCAGGGGAGAGGGGCAGAGGGAGAGACAGAGAGAATCTCAAGCAGGCTCCATGCCACGCATGGATCCCTTGACTCTGGGATCATGACCTGAGCCGCAATCAAGAGTTGGACGTTCAGCTGGCTGAGCCACCAAGGTCCCCTAAACAGATGTGAATTTAAAACTAATATAATGCTAAGCGAATAAATGGACAGGATTCTGTACTCTTACCTAATGAACTATCTACAAACTACTAGACAAGATTAGTCACGATACATACCACTGTGGTAAAGGCAGGATATAGTTTCTGTAACAAAAACTAAGGGGGGGGGGCCTGAGTGGGTCAGTCGGTTAAGCATCCAACTGTGGATTTCAGTTCAGGTTATGATCTCACAATTTGTGAGTTCGAGCCCTGCGTCCTGCATTGGGCTCCACAGTGACAATGCAGAGCCTGTTTAGGGGATTCTCTATCTCCCTCTCTCTCTACCCCTCCCCCGCCTGCACACACACTCTCTCTCTCTAAATAAATAAACTTAAAAAAAGAAAAAAAACCTAAGAATCTGTACCAATGTCTAAATTACGCAAAAGAACAAATTCTCAAAGTGCTACATTAACATCTCCAAAACAGGTGCATGTCATTCAAGCGAACATGTAAATTTATAAACTGCCAGGCCTAGTGTGAACAGTCCATTAATAATATCATTTTCCCAGGGCTGTCCATGAAAAAGATTAGAGACAGTTGTCCGAGGAAACATTTCCACAGCACTTACTACGTGCCAGGCCCTGTTCTAAATGACTTAGATGTGCTAACACATCTGAGCTCAGCACTATTCCTACCCTCGTGTGGGAGAGGACAAAGCAGCTACAGAGATCAGGACGCAGAATTCAGTCCAAAAGCGGACCTCTACTGTTCCCTACCACGCTATGCATTCTGGGAGGCAAAATACTGGCCTTAAGATCAAAATCAGGTATAAAACTATATTGTAAAACTAATGATTATTTTTAATACCAAAATATTAATAGTACAAATAGTTCAAAATGAATATTATAAAAACAACCAGATAGCCCTCCGGTCAGCATTATTAATAGGATTTGTTGGCCCTGTATCACCTCAGAATAGTGAAGCATGCTTTATAAGACAAAATTAAATTTTGTCAATTACGTTCCTTTAAAAGTAGTTTACCAATAGTTTCTAGTGTTCAAGGCCTTCCAAAAGGCCTATTACTATTTCACATCAAAATGTGCCAAATGATCATGAACGTTTAGTGTAGACAAAATTTCTTTACAACTAAGAAAAGCATAACAACTTTAAATTGTAATAAACACAACCAAATTCAGAGGACTGTGTAATATACAAATTTGTATTTATTTTGTGTAAAGCTTAATACCTTGCCCAGCACTAAAGATATTGTCTAAATTAGCAAGTGCTGCATATTTGTCTGTAGTCTGTAGACCAGCTTTGTTCGTTGAAACTTTACTAACAGCTGATGCTGTTTGATGACTCTGGGAAGTATTGAAGGTTCCAAAATCAGCACTGGAGGATTTGGGGAAGTTATCAAAATGAGCAAAATTAGCATTTACTGATCCAGCACTTCCACCTGTAACAGAATAAACAGAACACTTGAAATTTCTAGACTTTTCCCAAAATACTTTGATAGATTATACGATCATTTCTTCCTTAAGTGTTCTACCAGCAATCTTACAGTCTTACAATTAATAATTGGCAAATGGTATTCGACTTTACTCATCTATCTACGTAAGACTATAATTTGGGGAACTAGATTTTCAAAGATCCTGGCAACATGTAGGGTCATAAGTCTCTATGTGTACTTATCTACCCTGAAGACTATATAATTCAGAGGAATAACTCCACGCTACTCGGTTTGAGACTCAGTTTATAGAATTTTCATACACACACACACACACGCACACACACACACACGCACACACACGTATATATACTATGATCTTTCTTTACTATCTCTTCCTAAATGGATTCTATCAGCAAGATGCAAAAGTATCTTACACTATAAGCTCTTATAGCTCCAATGGAGATTTGGTGGGAACCAATCCCAGAGCAGAGATTTAAAATGTTTAAAATGTACTGTTTTGATCCACAATCTCTTAAAAAGTGGTTTTTGAGCTCTAGAGCTTATTTTACTTAAAGAGCTAATATTTAATTTCACATAATAATTTAACATTGTAATATATATACAGTATCAGTAAAATCATGCCCTATTATATAGTTCAAGGGATAGAAATAATAGCATATAATATATAATCTTTTTGGATTTATAGATCATAATTCATCTAATGGTCACTAATGTATATCCTAAGATTTCAAAGACTGTTCTGTTTACTAGAGACTTCCCAAAAACACTACCAAAAGACTAAAAAGCCAGAATATCTCATTTTATGCTTTTGATGCCACACTGCTGGTATTAGCTCTTTACACCTACACACTAGTTTCGGCAATCAAAACAGTATATGCATATAGCTGTTTGTTAAAGTAACAGCAAAGCACAATTACAGATATTTTCAAAACAGAAAGGATACAGCCCTATTTTAAACAAGAGAACACAAACACTTTCCCATCAATCAGTATATTACAGACATTCTAAAATAAATATGGATAAAATTTCTTTCAGGAATTAAACTCCAGTTCGTTTCAATTAAAACTAAGTAATGTGTATTGGTATTTAAGACTGTGATCTGTTACAAGTAGCTGGTGAACAAAGTACACAATACTAAGCTTTCAAAATTTGTGTATGATGAAATTTATTTCAAATTAGTAAAACTGAATTATTAAATCAACTCTTTTACTGTATACTATTGTGTTCTCAAAGTCTGAGCTTAGTAATAGTGAAAAAACAGAAATGAGAATTTCGGAATGATTACTATTAAAAGATGAATAACATTCTATAATTGAAAAATCCACGAAACAGCACAAAACATACGAATTAGTAAAAGATGCCTACTTGACAACACAACTTACTGTTGGAAGCCTGGAGAGGAAAAGCTGAAGTAAATTCACCAAAACTGCAGCTAGATGAAAGCATTCTAAATGCTGGACAGCCAGAAATTATGTAAATGATGGAATTTAAAGAAAAAAAAAAAGAAAGAAAATTGAAAGAAAAGACTTTAAGACAATACACAGAGTTAAAAGTTGAAAGAAAAGTAATCAGCCAAAGATCTAAACAAAGGTTCAACGAGATTCTGAAAACAATACTTAGTTTATGGGAGAATACTCATGTTTACGGGAGAGTACTCAATGTCTAAAGACCAATTCCTGCACAGAAAATTACTTCCAAGTCTGATTAAAGTTACTGTGAATTAATCTACTCTTGACTAATGGACTGACGGTATCTATTTTCTCAAGCTTTCTGCCCTGAAAATTATTTGTATTTGTATTTCTATGGAAGCAATCAATTAGCTTCCTTTATTCAAAGCCTAAATCAATGTGTTCTGTGAACCTAAGAAATTTTTAGTACTGTAACGCTCCTGTGCAGAAGAAATTTAAGGAAGATTCATATGCAGGAAAAGGAAGAGAACAGACACCATGAATTAGACAACACACCAAGGAATTTAAAAAAACAGATGAACACAGAAAAAAATAAAGATTTCAGGTTTCCCCAGAGCTTTGTAAGACAGAACTATTTTTAAATCAAATAATTATAGAATTTAAGTTTAGAATAAATTTTCAAACTACATCTAGAGAGTTTTGTGTTTCAAAGAAAACATTTAAGCACAACGCCGGAGCAGCTCTACCTGTAGTTTGGGGCTGAAAAGGAGAGTGACTCGCTGTGGGGAAACCTCCAAAATTACTCGAACCACTAGACTGTCCAAATGCATCAAAGTTTGCAAAATCTGCATTTGCAGAATTCTGAGCTGTAAATGGTAAGGAACAATATATGTTAATGAATATGAAAATTATAAATGAAAAAATGACAAATGAATTTAAGAATTTTATGAAAAGTTTCTGTCTCACAACTCACTTTAAAGAGAATTCATTCAGAAATCCAATTTTAAATCCTGCCAGTGCTGATTTAACCCAATGTCAAACAGTTTATTAAAGGGTATCCAAAAATTTCCCAAAACACTTTGTACACAATACCCTTTGAGTGACCTCAGGAATAGTTCTGTAAAAGTGACTCTATTAAAGGAAACTCGAAGAGCATTAAATACAAGAGTTACAGTAAAACAAACTGATATGTAGGATATAGATTACATTCTGGAAAACTTAGATTTAAAATGATAGCAAGTGATTCATCAGCTTTGTGAATCTAAAATAATGATACAAAGAAGGTTAAATTTCATTAATGTTCTTTTTGTTTTTCCCTAAGTTTATAACTATCTCACATCATGGCATGTAAAAATGAAAAATGAAAAAGAAAAAAACTTAAAAGTTTAACAAGGATATGACTGTCAAATAAATCAAAGATATTCACATTCTCTTAGAAGCATGCTATTTGGGGACGCCTGGCTGACTCAGTTAAGCATCTTACTCCTGATTTCGGCTCAAGTCATGATCTCACAGTTGTGAGATCAAGCCCCGAGCAGTCACGGAGACTGCTTAAGAAAGATTCTCTCTCCCTCTCCCTTTACCCCTCTCCTGTTCAAGCTCTGTTTCTCTTAAGAAACAAAAAAAGCCTTCTATTTTTAATACATATTAAAACTTGAGAAATAATGAAAATAGCAAAATTTATTACATTAGTGTACTTCAGACTCAGTGAAAAAGATTAACTGGTATTTCCCACTGGTTATCAACCTAAGAATAAATTTTTAGGCTTCCCTAAACTTAAAATAACTAAATACAACAATTCAAAATATTTTTTTTAAAGTTACAATGGATGCTGAATTAAGATTTTTATAGAGAATATACGGAGAAGAAGTGGTTAGTATGTAGGAAAGAGAATGCTAAGTGGTAAGAATGAAAAGCATGCGGTAAAGATAAAAAGATTAAATGCCATCAACTAGTAAAAGTCAACCACTTTAAATCCTCTGCAGGCAATTCTATTTCAAAAAGTTTTCATAAAGAAATAATTTTGCAAATGAGTATGGCTGCATCTAACAGCTAAATGATGAATAATGTCATTAAAATAATGAAAAAAAATTTACAACTCAAATGGCCAGCAATGAGGGATCACTTACATTATGAAACACCACACAAAGAAATGTATCGCAGCTATTTAAACAAAATCACATAGAAAATATAGTCCAATTAAAAAATGCTTATGATGAAGTACATTAAGATAAACAGGTTAATAAACGCCAAATACATTTTCATCTGCCAATTTTGTTAGCATGGTATCACGTGCACAGAAAATCTGCAGTTTTGTTAACTTGAAGTAGTGAGTTTTCAGATTGGTATCATCTTCTCCTTTGTTTTAGCTGACCAAGGTTTTGCAGTGAGTATGTATTCTAATTGTAAACAAACCAAAAAAAGCTACAAACAAGAAATTTTCCACTAACAAAGTAAAACATTATTCTCTGAAGGTAATAAAAAAAAACTTACAGCATTTTACGAAATTACTATTTTGTGTCCATCCAAAAGGGTAGGACTGCAGGGGGAAATGCATCAGAACCACACAAACCTTTTCTGACTAGACACCTGTGCCACCCCCCTCCCTGTGTCCTCACGGCCAGCACTTCTGACAGGTGGAGTGCCGTCCTACACACACATACCACTGCTCACACTGTTGAAAACATTTTCTAAAGACGTCTGTCCTCTCCCTCAAACACCACACAGAGGTCTCTAAATTAAAAGGCTATTTATTGCTTAACACAACAAATTCTGTATTTCCTGGATACTCTGAAATCTTTTGTTATTGTTTTTACTTAACATGATAAAATTCAATTTCTTTATAGGTTGAAACTTTACTTGAACAAATGAAATACATCTGTCCCTTGGAGAAACAGGAATAGGTCCCTAAGCTGCTTGATTTATCACTTATAATCTCAAATACAGTAAGTAGGCTATAATAATACCTATTCTACATTTAACTTACATTTAGAACACGTTAGGGGAAATATACATTTAGCATGTTTCAAATGTCATCATAAAAAAATCAGTTCAATGTAATCCATTTTGTTAGTCTATTTTTATTACATTTATAAACACTGGTGTTTTCCAACCAGTGCACCAAACACATTAATCAAATACCTATTCATTACAACAAAACGGGACTTTGTAATACCTCTCTTTCAGTCTTTATATGGAGACACTGAGTCTATTTAGTGTCTTCAACAATTGGTTATAGTAAATTTTAAAATTTATAAATACTGTGGAATGAAACTTTTTAACTACAACTTTGGAAACTAAACAATAATAAATTCAACATGCGAAAATTACTGTCTGGAACCTCAAGCAAACACCATACAAAGAGAAACTAAACAGAATGTGACAAAATAGTGATAGATGCTTTTTAAATAATCTTATCTCAAAAAGTAGAAAGAAGTGGGGCGCCTGGGTGGCTCAGTCAGTTAAGCATCGATTTCATCTCAGGTCATGATCTCAGGGTTCACGGGTTCAAGCCCCATTTCGGGCTCTGAGCTGACAGCTCGGAGCATGGAGACTGCTTCTGATTCTTTGTCTCCCTCTCCTCTCTGCTTCCCTCCGTCCCCCCTCCCCCACCACCACTTGCACTCTCACTCCCAAAAATAAACAAACATTAAATAAAAAATTAAAGAAAGTACAAAGACGTAATCTCAGTTTAGAATTTAAGGCACCAAGTTATTCCCAGCCTGACTCTGGCTGGGAACAGTCCTTCCTCTTCAGCGAGAAATAGGAACTCCTGAGAAAGGAAGTAGGGACCGGAGACAGAAACTGACTGCCTTCATCATGAATTCAGTTGATAAACATACTTTGTTTCACCTACATATTTAAATTCTTTTTCATCAACCCCAACATTTAAAAAGACAACAACTCACATTAAATAAATAAGATTTTTTGCTTCTCTTAAAAGAAAATCAGTGTATCTAGTAATCTTGAGCCTGACTGACCATGTGGCAACAGGAGATGACACCACCCTCCTGTGCACAGGGGTCCTTCCACATTGCATTATAGTACTCACTTGTGCTGAGTGCAAACACAATGAAAAATCTGAGATCCCCAGTAAAAAGTGTGAGAAAAATCAATTACAGTTTACAGTTCATAGGTTTGTGATGTTTATTACCAATTTACTATTAAATTCTGTGGGTTAACTACGTTTCTAACTGCACAAATACTTCTTTGGAAGATGACTTTTCCTGAACACAGTAAAAACCTCACCACTGATACACATCCTCACATGCCATCTCAGCCACAATGTTAGATGAAAGGTGAAGACTTCTGGGTTTTTAAGCCATTAAATGATCTGCGAAATAACCGGTTTCCCTACAAAATAATGCTAACTAGACTGGCTTTTCTGAAAAATCATCATTTGAAATTAAAGGTTCCATTTGTCATATCAATCTTCACAGGAGAAAATTTTCACCTGAAAAAGTTTAAAAAAAAAAAACATGAAAATTTCAGGGTGAGAACTCAGCTGTCAATGACTTTGTATTTGTGAACTATACACAGAAAAATAAAGATTCAGCATTCTTGCAAAGGCTGGAGAAAAACACAAAGAATGGAAAAAGAGGAAATAAATGAGTAACTATTAGCTTCTTCTTGCAGTATGTGTATATATTTCACTCTCCTCGAATCAAATAAAGTTAAAAAAAAAAAAAGCTGATTGGAGCGTGCATTTGTAAGTAAGAACTTCAGGCTGAAAACACTCCTCCTCTCGGGCAGCCTGGCCTAACCGACACGGCTGGTCCACAGTACCTTCACAGACTCACCTTTCCTACCGTTTCCACCACATGTGGAAAAAAGAGAAAATCTTTAACATCTACTTCCTCCTATCAACCTGATAAAATTATAGGTGTCATTTCTTTCCTTTTTTAAAACATATTCTACCACTAAATAATGGCTATTATTTTCGAGGAGAATTCCAAGGGAGTTATTGATAGGACGCGTGCCATGATGATACAAAGCAGTCCGTGAAGCTGCAGTGACTTGTATAAACATGTCTGGCTAACAAGTCTACAAGAGTACAGCATCAATTCCCTGAATGCGGAATGTTCGCAAATTGCATTTAAAGACAAAAAACACACAAGGGAAACATGAAATAAGTTGAAAATTTACAAAAGAACTTGGTACTTATCAGCCATTTCTCACCATATTTCAGTAAATGTAAAAGTGAGATAAATGAAAACTATTCATGAATTACAGAAAGTTCACTCTACATTCATTGATTCTCTAACTCCTTTTGCCAGCATTCAGAAACAACAGGTGGGAACAGAGAGCTGAGACTCCTGTGTGGTCAGAGGAGACTGAGGGCTGCCCACCCGGAAGGTGAAGGGGAAAGAGCCTCTCCAGGTTTCCTGGATTTTTCCCTGCTCGGCTAACAACATAGGAGAAGGGAAACCCACTACAGGCCCAACAACTTAATAAGCTTCCTGATTTCTTACTCTTCTCAGCATAATCTTTGCAAAGAAAGAGATCCTCTTCACCCTACAATCCCCTTTTAAAGGAAACACATGCAGCATACGAATATACACAAATCACACCGTAATTTCCTTCTACAGTATGCCCTTGGAGAATACTTTAGGGGCGCTGGGGTGGCCTAGCTGGTTAAGTTTCCGACTTCAGCTCAGGTCATGATCTCATTCTTGAGTTCAAGCCCCATGTCGGGCTCTGTGCTGACAGCTCAGTGCCTGGAACCTGCTTCAGATTCTGTGTCTAACCTCCTCTCTGCCCCTCCCCTGCTCGCGGTGTCTCTCTCTCTCTCAAAAATAAATAAACGTTAAAAAAAAAAAAAGAAAGAAAATACTCTTAACATTTAAAACAAAAATTTCCCTTAATGCTTGTTAGAAAGAAACGTGGCTGGAGAGCAGCTTTTCCGTAATTTTTCAAACTATCTTCAACAGTGTGGCTTGGGTGTATGTGTGTATGTACATACGATATACAATCGTGATCCAACTATAAGCTAGTCCTTGAATTGAAAGAAAAAGAAGAGACAGTATCACAATCTCACGGGTGAGTAAAAGGCAAATAAGTTCTAAAATAAAATAGGACAATAACTCTGTAAGTACTGGTTTCTGCTATGCTCATTAAATAGTGAAATACATGTTTCAGAAAGATAGTCTTGAGTTTTTCTTGATTATATAACTAAAGTTCTGAAAATCAATGACAAAGAAATAATAATAAACGTTAGCCGATACCCCTATACATATATCCAAAAATACAAAGCTAAGTTTCAAATGATCAAATACAATGGCTATGAAATGACCTAAATCAATTCTTAATTTTAGGGCTCTACATTTGGTTTGATGCTTACTCAATCATTCACAAAATGCATAATAAGTAAACTTTCTAGGACATACACATCAAAGCTTACCAGCATGTACAAGATATTTCACACACATGTCTGATATAAATACCAGGTAGGCATTCAGACCATTTACACTAGACTTTATAAAAAAGTAGAAGGAAGCATAAACAAACAGCTATAAGGACTCATTCTAACTCCAAAGTCCATTCTTTTCACTACATTAAGCCATTTCTCTGTTCATTACAATTAGTTACTATTACAATTAGAGACACAAATGACTACAACTATACTTAAATAATAATTTTTAAGTACTACCTAGGTAATTGCAACGTTTTTACATTCATTCACAAAATAAAACTCCATAATTCCTAGTTTCTGGTGAAGTGCATTAAGCTCTTTGTAACAAACAAGTTAAATCTGAGAGTAAAAAAGAAGTTCAATCTTCTACCGCCAACCTAAAGATATCGCTACTCTAACGATGAGATAATTTGAGAACCAATAAGAGAGATATAAAGATAATAATGGGAGTGCCTCAGTGGCTCAGTTGGTTAAGCATCCGACTGCAGCTCAGGTCATGATCTGATGGCTTGTGAGTTCAAGACCCGCATTGGGCTCTGTGCTGACAGCTCAGAGCCTGAAGCCAGCTTTGGATTCTGTGTCTCTGTGTCTCCCTCCTTCCCTCCCTCTTTCTCTCTCCCTCCCCTGCTTATGCTCTCTCAAAAATCAATAAACATTTAAAAAATAAAGATAAAACTGACAACAGATTTGAGATGTAGCTAATGTTGAATCTATGAATTCACAATGATACGAAACAAAAAACAGACCATCATTAAAATATGGTAGGGAAATCAACTCACTCTGGTATCTGACTGGTCAGAATCAATCACATATTAACTTTCTTACACTAACTATATCATTGGATAATCAAAGATTTTTGAAGAATTATTTCAGCTCCTAAACGAAGGGATGATACATTTAGAATATCAACATTTTGCATCATGGACCCAGGCACTGAGCACCAGCAGCTCGCATTACAGAAACAGGAACAATGGGTATTATTTTGTGCTTCTTAAACCTTACGTGTCAGGCGTGCCCCCCCTCCAAGAAAAGAACCTATGGTGGGTTAGGCATTTTGATCCAACTATCAATTTATAGAAAATACAGAGGAGAGAGGAACATGTTAAGGGAACCCACAGTGGTGTTATCAACAAACTCAGACTGCTAACCACTCCACAGGACAAATCACCATATTGCTTCAACAAATAAATTACAGGGGAGAAAAATGGGATGGAGGAAGTACCCACAGAATAAGTGATAGATCTCACAACTGCAGTGTGTAGACCTGATCTGAATAAAGTGTGTGTGTGTGTGTGTGTGTGTGTCTGTCCATACTGGAATAGAAAGTCCAAATAGTGACTAATGATTATTGTTCCTGCTATTATTTAAGGGAATGATATCACTACGATGGTAATGTTTAACAAAGTTCTTTTGTTTTATAAATATAAAATATTCAAGGATAAACTATTATGTCTAAAATTGCCTCACAACAGTGTAAGAGGAGGAAATGAGTAGAATGATAAATGAAAGAAGATTAGCCATGAGCAGTGAATACACAAGGGCTATGTTATCTTGTCATGTCTTAATATTTGCAATTTTCCATATTAAAAGGGTAAAAAAACATATTGAAAAGTCTTTCCCCATTTTTCTTTGGAAAGAGATGTCAGTATGTGACGTCTCTTCTGCGACTGAAAAAGCCCTGGAGACACGGTTACACGCGACAGCTCAACAGCCACGAGGGCCCACACCCTCAACAGAACCCATTTACTGATATTTAAGTTTTCAAAAGAATGGATGTCTCTTAGGGCTAAACCGTGTCTGGCAAAAAGCCGTCGAGAACAACTACTTACCTGCATGACTGTTGAAATGTGCAAAGTTAGCAAAATTGGCTGTAGCCGTCGACTGAGGTGCTGGGGCAGCAAAGATGTCTGAGCCAAGATCACTTAAAAGGTCAAACTGCTTCTTTTCCTGCTGCTGTCCTTGAGAGCGACCTACAACAGGGGACTGCACACCACACGTTAACTGTAAAGCGCTTCCAGTCAGACCTGCCACATTTTTATAACACTATTTCCAACTCACCAAGGTTAAAACACAGTTGAAAGATTACATAATCTTTTATTTGTAGTTTTGAATACTTTGATATTTTTTGAAAAGCACAAATTTTCAACATCTATTCCCAAATTATCTCTCAATTTTAAATACAGGGTCAAAGACAAAGAAATACTGTTTTATAACAGCTATTACACCTCAGAACACAAGTGAGACTTACTGCTGAGAGAGCAATAGTAAGACTTTCACAGAACACGTCCTTTCTATGTGGGGAGAGCACTTTTCTCTTCAGCTGTTACTCAAACTTCTTGTGAAAACTGAAAAATTTTAACCAGATGTCCTAGTATACATTATTAAAAAGGGTGGACTTTAATTCAAACGGTACTATGCCTCAGAACCATTCTTGTGTAGGACAAACATTGTCATGCCGGAGTAGCAAACTGGTCACAGCTCAGTTAGCTGTAACAAAGCGCAGAAGCACAAACTTTTTTACCAATGTACAAAAAGACTTCAGTCTGTTTAGTTTTTTAAAACAAGGTATGTAATGCAAAACCACCTGTGTTTCAATGATGAACACGCATCACAATCAGGTAGGGGAAAAAATCTACTACTTAAGAAATTCTCTCTTGTAAAAGTAGAGCAAAGGGATTATACTGCTCTAACTCTGACGGTCCCCGCAGAATCCTGTTTCACTACATGTAGTTATGGGACAGATGGCTATTGACGGCGTTCCTGTGCACCTTTACACACCTGGGGAGTCTTCAAAGAAACTCCAATTTGCAAGAGTAAAAAGCACAAAATTATGCACATCCCAACCACTTAGCCCAGACTCTTAGAATGTATTATCTAAACCACAGGTTGCTGTATATTACCATAGGGACATAATGCTGACGTCTTAAAGAATTCTCAGGTTCATGATACTCAACCCTCCTGAAGCAAAGCCTCCAAAAAGACACAGACCACTCACCTGACTAGGTGTGCCCTTGTTTAAGTGCAGTGCTGGTGCTGAGTCTCCTAAAAGAGACTTCAGTGGTTTGACCTCAGGCGTGCTGCTCGTGCTACTGGCAGACGACCCTGAAATGGACGCATGCACTGACGCCACGACTCTGGCCTGTTCTGGAGGGACATACCTGAAACACATGAAAATGCAACACGCAGTTAACTGAGAAACAGGTCGGGAATATTGTACTTAAAAATGATAAACTCAATTCTAATTTTTTGTAAGACTATTTTGACATTATCTTATTTCAAAACCCTCTTAGAACTGACAGCTTAAGACTGCACTTAATTCAAGTACTCAGAAAGGCTAATAAAGACTAAAAGCACAAAACTTGTTTCAATTATTTACTTACAATTTTTCTAAAAAAATAAATATAATAAATAACTGTTTTTTAACAACAACAGAGAACCTATAGTTAATCATGATGAACAGTTAAAACTCCCAATTTTTAAAAACTAAAGTATAAGATCATGAATAACATTTAGGAGGAGAGCAGAAGAGAAAACATTTATTTATTACAGTTAATAGTCTGAAATACAAAGATCTATTATAAATCTAGAACAAGATCAACAACTCAGTTTCTAAAAGAGCAGAAACAATTCACAAATGGAGACATAGAAATGAAAACACTTGTAACCTCATAAAAATGCAAATTAAAATATGATTCACATTTGCTCTGAGCATAAATTTTATAAATTTTGTTACTGCCTGCTAAAATACATAAATAGGTATGCTGTGTCCCAGAAGTACAACTTCCAGAAACTTACCCTTAGGGATTAACTGGACAGGTGCACACAGATACGCGCACATGCGTGTTATCGAAGCACTCTTTATACTTTCAAAAAACTGGCCATGTACCAAACATTCATTAGGAGAGAAATATTCAGAGGGATTATGGTAACATCTGTATAACAGAACACTGCATAGCTACTCTGTTTTGACAGGGAAAGATGTCCCTAAGACTTTTAGGGTCTTTCAGGTTTGATCCCATTCACGTAAGTACAGGACTTAACAGGAGGAAGAGAGTAAAGAGAGGCAGTAAGAACAGAGTGCCCAAACACTGGCAGTGCTAATCTCTAGGGCTAGGATCATGTAAGACTTTCTGTTCTCTTTCTGGGTTTTGTCCCACCCTACCCTTCTCCCCAACACCACCCCCGTATCACTTAAGGGACACAGGAAAACAAAGTGGTTAAGGAACACCTATGTGTTCTAGAGACAGTTCAAATCCCAGCTCTACCACTCAGTAGCTGTGAAACCTAGGGTAAACTGCTTCAACCCTTTGTACCTCCGAGTTTTCATCTATAAAATGGGAGACATGGTTGCCATGAGGTAAAACTGAGTTAAGATTTGCAAAGTACTTAGAACAGTTCCTGGTACACATGTATTAACTACACAAGTGTTAGCTATTATCAATTATACGACAGTGACAAAACAATACAACTGCTTTCCCATAAATTGGTATAGTCACTGATGGTATCAACTTTTGAGTACAGTCAAGTCTTACCAAAGGATAAAACCAGATTAATCGTATTTAGTTCAAAACATTCATCTGACTAAAAATAAAGAAGTTAAGCTCGTACTGCACAGGAATTGAGTTTGAAAAGTGGTCATAGAATTTCAAAACCCCTTTAGATCTAAGACAACAGTAGCCTCAATGTTTTAGATACGGCTGCCTGAAGTGAGGATTTTTAGGGCGACTGCGTTTGGACAGTGCTTATATCACGTTAAGAACCCACTGCACTGCTCTCTCATTACACGTCACAGGTGCGCAGAAGTGTTTAAAGCACACAGGACCTGGCCCACCTGCACGTTGGTTCCTCTCTCTACACGCCTAGCATTCAGGTCGGTATTTGTATTCTTGTTATTAATATCCTGTTTCTCAGGACAGAAAAAAAAACAAATTATAATTATTTGAGGTCTACAGTTATATATTTGGGTTATAGTTTGAATTAATAATTTTATCATCATCATCATCATCATTATTATAAATGCAAGGGCGAAGTCTATGGTTTTAAATCTAACAAGTCTTACTCATACACAATTTTCTTTTGCTAGCTGAAGCCTAAACTATGTAAAATCTTAGTTCAGTTCTATTCAAACTAACTTGCTGAGTTGGTAAAACTGTTGAGAAAATACAAAATTAGGGTACAGCTATGTAAGGAGAAAGGTCTGAGTACAGGATACAAGGTCTTGGAAATAAAGAACTGAAATGACAGAAGGCTCAACTATATACTGCATTTTAAGAGAATCATTTATGCCATCACGTTTCTACTATCACTCCGCCCTCAAAGATCTTCTTAAAGATCTTCTTCTGTCTTGAACTAAAATTTTACCAGCATGCTTTCATCTGCATTCATCCCTAAAGTATCTAGTGCTGCTACATGTAGCCAGCGCTACAGCTGATCTTGCCTTGCAAAAAGTAGTCTCCTCCAGAGAACAGTTAAGAATACAAAGTTCGCAGAGCAACTTAACCTGGCTTAAGCCATTTACTTCCTCCTTATCTATTCCCTCTAATGTGACTCTCTCCTTTATTTTCTTAAGCCCCCAACAAGGACATATACACTACTGAATAATGGGTCTTAATAAACTGAATTAAACTGTGCTCATACAGCTAAACCTAAAGAGTCCAAAGTAGTTGAACAGTAGTTTTACAGACACATTTCCCTGCTCTGCTTTTTAAAGGGCTGTGCTAGCCATATGTCCAACCCATTTTAACTGTTTTTTAAAAATTAGCATCTGATGGATTTAGTTAGGGGAGCATAAATGCTCTCTTCCTAACCAGGGAGTAAAATGATTTCTTGGGTGAGAAGTGAGGATATTTTGGGCAAAGACCTACTGCAAGATGAAATTAAGTGGATGGATTACTATACAAGAGCTTTAGCATACTGCTTAGTATATAAAAGATACTAAATAAATACTTGCAAAATGAATGACGATTTTAAGAAAAGAGGCTGTAATAAAACTAGAATGTCTTGAGAAGCTAGCAGGGCTAGAGAAAGATTAAAAGGAAGGATCCTTAGCTTTCCAAAAAGGGTAGGAGGCCTGGGAACAAGGAACGGGCCAGTGCTAGGCACAGACGACTTAAGTAGAAGTCAAGGTTTTTCGAAACCAAATTCAATTAAATGCCAAAATATAAGGCGTATCCATCTACCTACATACCTATTTCCTTATTTCCTATATAACTATTTCTTTCCTTCCTTTCTTCCTTATGTCAGATTAATCTTACCCATAATTAATGTGATTCTGGGAGCCTTTGTTCTAAATACAAACTATTCACTCACCATCTTTTCTTTTCATACTTTTCTTGTAGGAACTCTTTCACTTTTTGTGGATCCCTGAAGTCTGGAATTGCTGAAGATCTATCATCAAATAATCCTAGCCAAATCTGTTTACAGACCTTTGGAAAGAATTAAAAAAACAAAAGTGTTAAATTCAACATCTTCACTTAATGAAATTTTTAGGGAAAATTATGATTCTTTCAAAAAGCTAACCTACTGAATACCACTACTTTCAATAAGAATATTACCAAAAAGAGAAATGAAGAAGCAATGAATGAATTAAATTTATTTTAATATATTCCAGTATGCAGGAAAATCTCAGCAACAGCATCATAAAGAATAACACCTCATATAATGGGAAACAAATAATGAAATGGGATTTGAATGGATCTGGGCCTTTTTGGTCTTGGAACGATCATAAACTGTAAGCCATGAGCAAAGCTGTGTTAACCTTTATAAACCCCAGTTCCCTCACCCCTAAAACAGAGGAATTAGACCAGGAGCAATTTCATGGATCTTTGACAAATTTAAAAATCAACCAAAATAGGGGCACTTGGCTGGCTCAGTTGGTAGAGGAGCATGTGACTCTTGGTCTTGGGGTTGTGACTTTGAGCCCCACATTGGGTGAAGAGGTTACTCAAAAAAAACAAAACAAAACAAAACAAAAAAAGGTACTAGAATCATAAACAATTTGAGCTTAAAATATAATAATAATAACAAAAACACAAGGCAGATACAACTCTAGCTTTATAATTACCTCCCATGCGTTTTCCCACTAAAGGCTAAAAAACAAAAATCTAAGATATTTAACATTTTAGAAAAAAATCAAAGAAATGAAATGATGCAGAACTCAATTAGGACACAAAGAGCAGAGAACTGTAAAGAAAACAATTGGTAACACAGATTTCAAAATTTAAAGTTACTCTTCTTGGGGCGCCTGGGTGGCTCAGTCAGTTGAGTGTCTGACTTGATTTCGGCTCAGGCCATGATCCCAGGGTCTTGGGATGGAGCCCCACATTTGGCCCTGTGCTGAGCATGGAGCATGCTTAAGATACTCTCCCCCCTCCCCATCTGCCCACTCATGCTCTCTCTCTCTCTCTCTCTAAAATTAAAACATTAAAAATAAATAAATAGAAATAAAACTTGCTCTTCAGGGCACTCGCTGACTCAGTCAGTAGAGCATATGGCTCTTGATCTCAGGGTTGTGAGTTTGAGTCCTATGTCATTTGTAGAGATTACTTAAAAATAAAATCTTAAAAAAAAAAAAAACTATTGCTCTTTAAAAGAATTAAAAAAATGAAAAGGAAAACCAACTGATAAAAAGTATTTGCAAAATGTGTTAAGATTTTGTGATCTAAAAAGGGTAAGAACTGGAAAGAACTTGAATCCAAAATACATTTAAAAATTCTTAAAACTCAACTATAAAAAAAAACCAATAAGAGTGGGCAGGGAAGTAGAACAGACACCTCGTGAAAGACGCACACGCAGCCCAGTATCATTAGGCACGTAGAAAATTAAAACGACACTGAGATCCACTACACAGGCACCCACAGACACCACTCACTGGTTCAAAGTGAAAAGATGAACAGACCGTGTGCTAGCAACAATGTGGAACAACTGGAACTCTCAAGAAGGTGAAAAAGGTACAACCACTTTGGAAGACAGTTTACAGTTTCTTAAAAGTTAAATAGACACCTACCATATAACCCAGCCATCCCTTCTAAGTATTAACCCAACAAAAATAAAAACACCTTCTACACTCAGATTGGTACACAAATGCTCGGAGCAGCATTGATAATAACTGATAATCAATAATAACTCCAGGGTGGAAACAACCCAAATGGTTCACCAATGGGATGAATGCATCAATTTTGGAACATCCGAAGAGGATACTCTTCAGCAATTAAAAGGAATAAACTTTTGATACAAGCAACTACATGCTGAGAAGTCAGATCCCCCTCCGAAGTACATACTGTATGATTCCCCTCGTTTAAATTTAGAAAATATAAATTTATCTATAGCGACAGAAAGTACACCACTGCAAACACTACAAATGGGCACAAAAAAACTTCGGAATAATGAAAATTATGTTGTCATGCATGCTGTTAGTATAGTATATGTTGTTACTACAGTGATGGTTTCGCATAGGTCCAAACTCATCAAAATTATACACTCTGAATATATACAAGTTATTGTAATTAATTCCTCAGTAAAGCTGTAAGAAACCAGTCAACAAATTTCCAAAATTGTACCATTTTAAAAATTAACCAATTATGACAGTATGAAAAGCACATGGAATCTAGCTTCAAAAAGCCCAGAAAAACTTGAGGAATCCGAGAATAAAAAAGCAGCATTCCTCTCAATCTTACCTGCTCACTGAAATGGGTAAGGGAGAAGGAAGAACCAGAAGAAAGGAAGAAAGGACTTCCCCTTTTCCTCTCTCCATACCCCAAGCATGCTTCAAAACCATTTTTCTTGTGGTTCCCTCCTACTCCAGGCTCGGTAGATACTGTAACATCATTAAGGCAGCGTAGGTGACACACTTGAGGCCTAGGCTAAGGCACGATCTCATTATAAAAATCTTTCAGTGGCAAAGCCCAACAAGTACACCCAGAAATGGTAATGCAACTTACCGCCAGGAATACTGTCAGCCTGCGCAGGGCCAGTTTCCCCACTGACTATTTAGCAACTTAAAAAGAACCACATGGGACTCTCCTTAGTCAGAAATCTGACTAATGATTCTCCGAAAATGTAATTTTGAAAGATTCTGTGGCTTTGCAATTACATTTATAAAGAGAGGACTGGAAGTTTCTAATTCTTCTATCTTAAAAACTCCCAAATGAGAAAATAAGAGACATGGTAATTATTTGCCTAAAGCCAAAGAATTATTAACCGTATCTGACACAATTAGTTCAGGACACTTAATGACATTTAGTCTTTGCATGCTAAAAATTCCTATTAACTATCATATACAACTTTTTTTTTAATTTTTTTTTAATGTGTATTATTTTTGAGACAGAGAGAGACAGAGCATGAGTGGGAGAGGGGCAGAGAGAGAGGGAGACACAGAATCCAAAGCAGGCTCCAGGCTCTGAGCCGTCAGCACAGAGCCCGACGCGGGGCTCGAACTCACGGACTGCGAGATCATGACCTGAGCCGAAGTCAGGCACTCAACCGACTGAGCCACCCAGGCACCCCCATATACAACTTTTTAAGTTCATTTATTTCTTTTGAGAGAGAGAGAACACGCAAGCTCAGGGGAGGGGCAGAGAAAGGAGAGAATCCCAAGCAGGCTCTGAGCACAGAGCCTGAAATGGGGCTCAGAACTCACAAATCATAAGACCATGACGCAAGCCAAAATCAAGTCAGATGCTTAACCAACTGAGCCACCCTGGCAGTTAGTTTTTAAAACTAAAAACAAATAGTGAATGAATTATAAACATACAAACAAAAAGGAGATAGGCTGAAGACAGATGGGCACTCCTTCATCACAGTAACACAAAGCAGAGATGACGTGTTTGGCGGCTGACTTCACAGGTATCTGACAGCAGCAGCCAGTGGGCATCACTCAAAATTCTGTGCTAACTACTGCAGTTCTGACCCTGCTCTCTGACAGGAAAAATCTTTAGTTCTTATTTCTCACTCTGGTACCCCACAATAGCTATTTCCTGTAGTGCTCAAGATCCTAACCATACCTGCCACTCTTGGCAGCTGAAGCCATACCTAAGTGAAGCAGCTCTCAAAATGGATTTCCCAACTCCCTGGGTCAGCAGCATCAAGGTCACCTAAGAACTCGTAAATGCAAACTTTCAGGACCCATCCAAGACCTATGAAATCAGAACCTCAAGAGGTGGTGCCCAGCAATGTGTGTTTCAGCAAACCCTTTAGGGAACTGTGAAATAGGTCAAAGTTTGAAAACTGATGCTTTAGTAGTAAAATCTAGGCCAGCAAATGGAAACTTTCTCTCATTATATACTCCATATGGTTTCCAGTATTTCTCAAAATTATGTAATCACTAATCCTGGTATTGGGCAAGATTCATTTTACAGAGACAGTGTTCCAGGGACACATCTGGGAAAACACCACGATGTCTATCTCTTTGAGACCCATTCACATTTTCGTCCCTGGAAAGCTGGCTTCTGTTTCAACCATTCTACTAAAATTGCTCTTTCAGGTTTCTAGATTTGCTGAAAGTATACAGTTCTTTTTATTCTGTTAGTAAAATAATAAGCAGGATCACCTGAAAAGGGACAGTTTTCAAAGCTGAAAGACAGTGGAGAGTGAATTACCAACATAACCAGCAGCACTGAGGACTCCTGGTCACGAGTGTTACAGTGAAATTGGTCTTAATAGTTGTGTTTCCCTCCAGCCGCATCTGGCTATTTAAGTACAAAATAGTTGAGTGATGGCTTTCAAGATAAAATACAAGTTAAAAAGGAATGGTTATAACCAACCATGAAATCTGAGGTAAGAAAAACAAAGATATGATGAGGATGATGGACAAGAAGTTTAGCCTCAGTGGGCTGCCTTCCTGATGGCTGTACCACAATTGTTGGGATTTAGAAATTAGAGGGAATGAGCTGGGAAGAGAGAAGTGGAGATGGTAAGAACAGATGCTTGAACTTGAACTCTGAGAGGTGATACAGTTATGATAAATAAAAAGTCTAAAATAAGATGAAGGATTATTGGAGGCAGGAGTCTGAGGAATTCAGGAGGCCAAATTATCTATTATGATGATAATCCTGTGTATGACCTATGTGGCCAGTGAGACTGGAAGAGATAATTAACACTAGGAGGAAAGAGACATTACATAAGGGCTAAAATCTATAATGAATGAGGGGGATGACTGCAGCAAGAAGCCACAGAAGGTGACAAAAATCTACTGGACGAGAAACGTGGTGCTGGGGGACCACAAACACCATGGAGGAGCAAGAATGATACCTGAAGGCCATCATCTGAGAGAACTGCACTCATGATGGAATTAGTTTTGGTAATCTCTTTTGGGGAGGTGGATAATCAGTTCTAATTATAGAGTCATGTGATGGCCGGGGAAGTTCAGAGCCTGGACAAGGGGAGCCAGACAGCCTGAATTTGAATCCCAAGTCTGTTTAGTAATGGAACCTGCTTCACAGGGACTGCAGAAGGGTTAAAGGAGTTAAGGGGTGTCTTCCACTCCAGAACAGGTGTATATAATGAACTTTAACTAGTACTAGTTATCATTACTTTCGGAGATGGGTTATGGAAATCATGAGGTAAGCAAGGACCGGTTTCCTCAGGAACACAGGAAACTATGGGTCTCCCTCCTATCTTGCTGCACACAGAATCACAGAGGTCTTGATTTAAAAAAAAAAAACTCCGTCTTCCTAACTTCTATAGCACTTTGTACCTTTCATATGAGGCTCATTACCAATTGCCTCATATTTGAATTACTGCACACGTGTCTCATTTTCTTTTGAATTCCCCACAATGCTTAAAATAATGGGCTGTGTCACATTAAGTGTTCAATAAATATACCAATGCTGAAAACCACACATCATTTATTTATTTTAAAATTACAGATCAGCCAACAAGAATAAACCCATGAAGTTGTCAGAATAATTTTTTCTTATTCTAGGGCTAATCCACTTTAGAATTGTTATCATAGCCACTGACAGAATCTAAAATACTTTAAAGCAAACTTATCAGCCAGGGTTGACACAGAAAACAGGTGACATACTCAATTCGAAAAATTTGACAAAAAAGTTTGACTATTTACAAAGCACAGATATTTACACAGGCTGTAAAGAACTCACACGTGAGACTACAGTTCCTCCTCGTCGTTAGTAATGGCCCAACCCCACCCACTGGCAGGGAAGGGAGGAGAGCAAGAGGTAACCTTAAGACAAAAGAGGGCGAACTGATGGGAGTCTGACTTTTAATGGAAGGATGCAGAAAGGATACAAGAAATCCCACAGGGAAGAAGAAAGTATTTTTTTTTTAATTTTTTTAACGTTTATTTCTTTTTGAGAGACATAGAGACAGAGCGTGAGCAGGGCAAGGGCAGAGAGAGAGGGAGACACAGAATCCGAAGCAGGCTCCAGGCTCTGAGCTGTCAGCACAGAGCCTGAGGCAGGGCTCGAACTCACAGACTGTAAGATCATGACCTGAGCTGAAGTCGAACGCTTAACCGACTGAGCCCCCCAGGCGCCCCAGAAAGTAAGTATTCCTTGCTTGCTTTCTTTAAGCTGCTGACAATGTTCCCCATCAGCTAAACCCAACTGGAAGCCAGGAGTCAAGTAAGCCCATCTGTGTATCCAGACAAATGAGCAGCCTGGAGCCAGAGCGGGTAAAGACCAGAGCTAGAAGGGCAGCTGAAAGCCATCCGGCCAGCACCTAAATCATGATAATAAATATATGCAGCGCAAGCAATTTAGCAAACTCAGTTATGGACGCCGAAGATAGGAAGCATCCATACTAATTCTCAATTACTCGTATAAAAAAGGAAGGATAAGAAAACAGTGCTGCACCAGGCCTGAGAAGGAAAACAGATAAGGGCAGAGGGCACAGCTTTATAATCTTCTCGAGGACAGCAAACTAGAGCAGAAATTTGCCTGAGTGGCAATTTACCTTTATTCCCACAAACCCTTGTTTTCATAAAAAGGATACAAAGAACAAACACTGTGACTGGACTCTGCTTGCAACCTCTAGGTAAAAAGATAAATAAGGAAAGGAGGGGCGCCTGGGTGGTTCAGTCAGCTGGGCATCCAACTCTTGGTTTTTGAGGTCCAGCACAGAGCCTGCTTGGGATTTCTCTCTCCCTCCCTCCCTTCTCTCTCAAAATAAATAAATAAACTTAAAAAAAAGAAGGAAAGGACAGAAAGACGCCCTGGAATTAAAGAACCTTTTTTCATTAAGTCAATATACATATATCCAACTAGATTTCAGATGTTTTTGCCCTTTCACTCCTTCCGGGAGATGGGAGATTACTGACTCCATAAGATATAATTACAGCAGTTGGTGATACTGCCCATAAAATACAGAAACAAATAACTGTAGGCTTAAAGACCTGAAAAATTCATGAACAAGTAATGAATAACCACTCTTTGAAAGCACAGAGAAAACTGTACAGAAATAAATATTAACAGAAAACAAAAGCTCTCTAGAGAGATACCATGTGACGGCAATATATTATTTTTCTCTAAAAAGAAGAAACAATCATTTTGCCTTAATTTGCCCTAAACATCCAAAATCAGAAAAATACCTCAAATCTATGTCATAAGTTAAACACTGAAAAGTACATTATTAACATTTCCTACGCTCATCCAGCCTACATTAGCATGACTATGCTAGTATTTCTAGACTGACAGGGATTTCTCAGTTACAGCCTATCTGAAGGATGTGTATTTATTAACAATGCTTAGAGAAATGCAGACACTATCCATACATCTTATGTAAGAGAAACAGTTCTCCATTTATGTATCTTTTTCAGACTGTATGGCACATTCCATCTTAAAATTTGGTTCTAAAAAATGTGCAAGAATTAGAACATATGCAACTGATTCACGGAAAACAGGAACCCACAAACTTTATGTGCAGATCACTAAGGCACCAGAGGCTTAATAAATGGATACATGAGGGAGCAAGAATTCTATAATCTCCAATTTATTTAATCTTAGGTTTTTTTTTTAATTTAAGCATAAACTCCTTGTAATGGCTTCCTTAACATAAAAATCAAATCCTTCACCTAGTTAGGCCCCACAGGAGGCACCCCATTACCTCTCCAGACTCCTCTACTATCCTTACTCTTTCCAGCCACACAGGCCTCCTCACAAAGTCTTCCCTCAACATCCAATCCCACGGCGGAGGGGGGCAACGTCTCCCACACCAAACCTCACATATACATTACTACGACATGTATTTTCATGCCCTTTATCTCACAGCTTCTAAATGTAAACCTCATGAGGCAGGAACCTCCTCTCTGATTCACCACTATTTGTATTCTCAGAGCTTAACACATACCAGACACTAAAAAAATAACCTAGCACTGAACGAAAACAACTTCCTAACAGTGTTGAAATATATGTACTGAAGAAATTCTTTTTTCCCTGTGTTCCATCTAAAATATACAGGCTGACCTAGAACATTTAGCATACTAACTTATTCATGCAGAATTAATAAATTCACTGATCCGAATTCTCACATTCTGTATAGACCAGAGGTTAGCAAAATACGCCTCACAAGCTAAAATCTGGCCTTCAGTCTGTGTTAGCAGCTGAAGTTTCACTGGAACACAGTCATGCCCGCTTGTTTATCTCCTGTCTATGTTGCTTTGTTGGGTAGATACAACAGAGACTGTACAGTCCACAAAACCTAATATTTACGATCTGACCCTTTAAAGAAAAGGTCTGCCAACCCCTGACTTTAACTGCAACTATGGTCTTTCTATGATACCATCCCGGCATTCAAATATAGTAACAATTTAAATATGATAACAAAAGCCTGCTCTAGAGGCAGGTCTTATAATGTGCATAGGGAATAACAGAGATGAAACTAACACGAAAGAACCCTTTCCCTGGAGGAAGTACTTTCCAAGAATGAGGACTATCTACGGGCCAGTTTATTCTCTGGACCTTTCACTAGAGAATAAGGGAGAAAAAGTACCTAAGTTTCAGGTAAGGATTAACACGTACTTGACACTGGTTTTCTATGTAACTGACAAGCACAAAGAAACAGAAAAGACAAAAGCAGAAAATACTTAAACACTGGAGAGGAATTAAACGCAATGGTAAGAGCACTAAAACCTACTTGCAAGCATCTGTGGTTTGTGCACATAACACAGAAACCTACCGGGGAACGTAGTGAAGGCAGGTACACACGATGCACAGCACATTTCCATGCCTGAGTTCACTTAACATCCCTCACTGTGTTCCAGAGAGGTTGCAAAGAACAAAAACCCAGTCACACTAGTTCAGATAAAACAAGTTTATAGGAACCGTACAGCAACACCAAGAAAACAAAACCTTTAGGGGAAACTTGGGCTGCAAACAAAAACAGCCATCTGGGACCTAGGTGGTCTGAGAACCTGTTTCCCACGCCCCTCTGCACACCACACCACACACCGCTTCTCGCACTGTGTCTAAGTCCCTACTCTTGCTTATCGTAGGCACACTCTTTTTTTCTTTTTTTTTCTGTCTAGCTTGTTAAGACTGCACATGGTCCAAGTCTACATCCTGTCTTTTTGGTTCAAGTGATTCATCATTTGAATCCAGCCTCTGTGAACCTTAATTCAGTTTCTTATAAGAGGGAGGATCAGATTAGCCACTGGCCCCCAGGGTTAGCTGTCCATTCCTGGCCCAATAAGCTGTGTGTTTTGTGTCTTTATGTTGTGGTTCTCCCAAGGCAGGGAGGGAGTCTTCCCCCTCTCCTTCCTTCAGCAAGGAGCAAGAGAGCTTGGCAAGCACCCCCAACCCTAAACACACATGTTTATTCATGAATATGCTTTACATTTATAATGTAAAATTTATTATATTAGCGAAGCCACATTGGTTTCGAATTAGATTATCAATTGCCCTCCTTTCTCAAACTAATTATGACTTATGTAAATACCCTGTATGGGTAACAAAACAATTGTTCTTTTAATTTTGTATGCTGTCTTTAACAAGCTTCCCAGTTTTAGCTAGTTAAATGTATCAATATTTACCTTATGATTTTCCACTGCTTTTAGCACATAAAGTCCTTACATGTTTAAATGTTAAACAGCTATATTTTCTATTAATTTTATAGTAATCACTTCTGTTTCTTTATTATCTACCCTCAAGTGTTTACATCCTTAAACACTACAATTTACTTTGTCTGTTTTTTAGTTGAAAAATAACTGGTTTACAGCAAAGTTGCAAGTATATTAAAGAAGAACTCCCATATACCCTTTACGCAAAGTCTCTAATGTTAACATTTACTTTATCATTTTCTCTTGAGACAGACAAAATTTTTTATGAACTTTGAATGGTTTAGAACCTTCTCCTAAATGTCTATCTCCTAAAAATAAAGACATTCTTTTACAGAACCGTAAGCAAAATTATCAAAATCAAGAAATTTACATTTTATTATTCTCTAATCCACAGACTCGCCAATTATCTTAAGAGTGTCCTTTATAGTGAAAGGAAAAAGTTCAGCCGATAGAGAATCTGAAACTGTCCTGTTGTCTTTGATCTGGAACCATTCCTACAGGCGTCTTTGTCTTTCATGACCTTGACATCTCTGAAGAGTATAGGCCAACTAGTTTGTAGTATGTTCCTTTATTTAGGTTTTCTCATGAGTAAATTTATGTTATGCATTTTGGCAAGGAATACGACGTAAGTGATGTTGTACCCTTTTCCCTGCATTGTATCAGGAGACACGTGATATCCATCAGTCCCATTCCTACGGGATGGTAACTGACATATGCCAGACCTCTTCACACTAAAGTCACTATTTTTCCCTTTGGGATTGATTAAATAGCTTGTAGGGAGGTACTATGAGACATTTTTATTGCATTCTTTATGCCTTAAAACTTTAACCCTAAAATACTTCTGAAATTAACTTTGGCCCACCATGTCGGTTAACACTCTGACTTTCCATTTACTGAATAACCAATTCCTTCCATGCCCAACTGCTGAAATGTGTTTATTTTATAGTAATTTACACACTTAGTATATATAAAGATTATAGCGTATCTCAGGATCTAGTCTATAGATCTGTGGCTATTCTAGTTTCAGACTGTTGTAATTACTGCAAGTTTATATTGCAAATTATTGCCTATAAACACACAGATATACATTTAGTGTCTAAGTAGAGCCAATCCTGTTTACTCTTTGGTTTACAAATTCTTCCCAGATAATTTTACTTCTTTGGTTTTTCTGGATGAATGTTAGAATCATTATCTAAAGAGGAGAAAAAAACTCCCACCAGTGTCTTGGTTCCAATTGTTCTACGCTTAATTTGTGAAGCCTTTGTAAATCTTAGGGCACAGCATTCTCATTCCCAAAGACAGTTATGAGTATAAGCACGGCTGCCAAAAAGGAAAGATTAACCAAAGGTTTATGTTTCTTTCTCTCTACAGAGTAAGTTTTCAATTTTTACATTTTCCAGAATATTGACAAGAACAAGGTACTGAGTGAGAGAGCAGAATGGGAAAGGTAACCTAATGACATTTCCTTCAGAATGTAGTACGAAGTACTAAGTACTAAAACTCAAGTTTTATTTACTTGTCACGATATGCCATAAGAACTGTTCGTGGATTATTGACAGTTTACAGAGAGCATCACTACCAGCGAACCACCTATAACAGAACACTATTCACTGTTTAACTCAACCTAAGGCTCAAGGACAGCACTATTGTCTGGTTGTCCTGGTGACTCGAAGCATGCATTTGCCGGGCAGCTGACTGAGGGTGAGAATGTAGCCTTTGGCTGAGGACTGGAGAGACCAACTGGCCCGAAAGCAAAACAAGCCTCTGAAGTAAACGTGATCTATACCATACTCTATGTAAATTAATCACAAGGAAAAGAAAAAAACATTTAGTTTTCTTTGAACATATGAGTACGTGGGTGGCTCACAGGTTAATCAAAAAGAAAAAGAAAAGGAAAAGGAATATTCAGGCAAAGTTCTTGTAAGTAAAAATAAGATCTGCAGAAGAGGTGAGTTTTAAGTAGGTTTTCAAAACAGATTATCTCAATGTCCAAAGGGGACAATTCAACCACCAATAAGAATAACTACGACAGACTGAAACAAATCAAATAAATAATTTCACAATATTTAAAAAAACACACGTAATTGGTCATTGTTGGAAGATGTTTTGAAACTCATTGTGAAAAAAGTTAAACACTGAGAACCATATATAGCTTTATGCGCACTATACCTGATATTTATGAGGAGTTATAATGTACTTAAAAAAGAATGATAACAATATTGCACATTAATGTAAGTTTTATTTATTAAAATAGCAATATTTTCTAAAACCAAAAACATCAGTGAAAAAAGGTGTTTTACATCTTTGCAAATTTCATGAATACCTGATTTCTCATCTGCCTCTGCATTTTTGTGTTATATAGCTACTAAAAAACTCCACCATATACTCCTGAGAATGAAAGTTAAAATAGCAAATCACGTCTTCAAACTACTATTAAAATGTTTGATTTTACAGAATCCCTGAAAAGGTCTCAAGGACCTCCAGTGGGTCCCCAGACTGTACCTGGGAAATCACTCAGTTAGAAATCACCACGTTACAACCCCAAATTACTGGATGTAGGAACAAAGAACTACAAGAACAGCCACTAACATAACCGTGCCACCAAAATGTCTCCCCACGAAAGAACACACCACCCAACCTGTGAAACACCGGGTCTTCCTCTTTCTCCAAACCGAACACAAATCTCAAGAAGCTACTATATCCAACTACCAATTTACTGGTAACTATGATGACCAAGGAACACGGAAACTACTACATGGATCGAATCAGCAAAATCCAAACAGTGGGAAACTACTGAACAAAACGACTGGGCTGGAGAAGGGAGAAAAGGG
Organism: Paguma larvata; assembly: GCA_030068075.1. Classification (NCBI taxonomy): domain Eukaryota; kingdom Metazoa; phylum Chordata; class Mammalia; order Carnivora; family Viverridae; genus Paguma; species Paguma larvata. The sequence continues at coordinate 11,144,725 of CM057825.1, forward strand.
GGGTGAAGGAAGGCAGGGGACATGGAAGGAGGAAGAAAGGACAAGAGAACAGGAGAAAACAACTGGAGGGGAAACTTACAGAAAGCAAAGATTTAACAGGCAAGCAAAGCAGGTACCACTTCTAGTAATGTCAGAATAGCTCACATTAAAACCCAACTCTCCAGCAGACAACAACTATAAACTCTGTGTACATTATAAAAACTACCAGAAGATGCTAGGGAACAACCACAGCAAACAGAATCTTGGCAAGGAAATTAGGTATGTGCTGTTTTTTTAAAAGATCATTGCTAGAAAGCAGGACATGATCAGTGACAATCAGAGCTGGTAAAACTCACACAGAAATCCCCAAATCTTAAAGAGAAGTTTGCAGCAACTACAGAAGTTGGAAAGTGAGCAGCAAATCCAAGGAAGGAGAGAATCAGAGAGTAGGAGCCACAAAACTCTGCCAAGATCTCTGGCTCACCCTTGACCTAGGCATGTGCGGGGCTAACTCCAAGCAATTCAATTAAAGACTAAAAGAACTGACTAGAGATTAACCGGTATCCTCCATAAGAAGCAGAATTTGCTAAAAGTAAACAAAAGAAACAAACAAAACCAATACTTTTTGAAGCAACAAAACAGAATCCAAAGGCTCTACAATATACTATTTCCAGTATTCTGAATATAATCCAAAATCACTAGATACACAAAGAAAGAGCAAAGTGTGACCTACAGTCAAAAGAAAAACAATCGGTGATGACAGACCTGATATGACAAAGACTTTGGAATTGGCGGATAATGATTTAAAAGCAGGTGTATCCCCGTGTGCAAGAGCTTAGAATGAATAAAACTATGAAATCTCAGTAGAGGAAACAATTACAGAAAAGAATCAAATGTAAATTCTAGAACTGGAAAATATCAAATTAACTCCACATAAAAAAGTAAGTATGGAGGTAACACAAGAGTCAGGTGGGGATAAACAGAAATCATTCAATCTGATGACTGGAGACTGGAGTCAAAAAAGTAGTTAAGTAAACTTGAATACATAAATTAACAGACATTTAAAAATGAAAGACTGAGTAAAAAAATTAACAGAGCTTCAAGGACCTGTGCGACAGTATCAAAATGTCTTAACGTATATGCAGGTAAAGTCTCAGGCAGAGAATTGAGGGAGAATAAGGCAGAAAAAAAAATCTGAAGAAAAAGTGGTCAAAATTTTTCTCAATGTTAAAATAATTTTGATGTAGACAAATTCCCAGATTAACAAAGCTTAGCAAACGCCAAGAAGGATAAACACACACAAGCTCATAAAACACACATGGGTACATCGCAGTCATATCTAGAAAGAAAGGATAGAGCGCTTCAAAATGGCCTATCACCACAGAGCAACAATAAAAAGATCAGATAATACTCTCAAAGAAGAAAAAAGTATGACCAAAGATAGAGAGACTGTATAGTGACAGAATGCCACCTTTATCAGTAGGATACGGTAATAATAAATGTTAGCCCCTTACAATAGTTTCAAAACAAACGAGGCAAACAATAAAACAGGGGAAAATACACAAATCCACAATCATTCGTTAACTGCTCTAGCTATAACTGATAAATTACCTACGCAAAATCAATAAAACAGAGCTGTAAGATCTGAACAGCACTATCAATCACGACCTACAGTTGACATTTATAGAACACTATACCAAATAACTTCAGAAACACATTGTTTTCAAGTGCACATAGTATGTTCACCAAGACAGACCATGTGCTGGACCACAAAACAGGTCTCAAAAAATAAGGCAGGGTTGAGAGGACCTACATAGAGTGTTCACTGACAAAATCAGAATCAGAAATTGATTATAGAGTAAGAAACCTAGAAAAACTCCAAATATGTGGAAATTAATCACTTCTAAATAATCCGTGGATCAAAGAAGAAATCATAAGGGAAACTAGAAAACGTTTTAAACCGCATGATAAAATACAACAGATCAAAATTTGTGCAAAGCAGTTAAAGCAGAGGTTAGAGAAAAATTTATTGCTTTAAAAGATGAGAAAAGAAAGCTCTCCAATCAGTGATCTTAGCATATAACCCCAGGTAAATAATCAAACTAAATAGAAGAAATAACAAAGAGCAAAATTATAGAACCTAAACACATTTAAAAGAGGGCTCTCATACACTTATGTCAATAAATATGACAACTTAGAAGAAACAGGCAAATTCCCTTAAAAATACAATTCATCAAAACTGATACAAGAGATAGATAATCACAATAACCACAGTAGTCACTTTCACTCTCTGCCCCAGTGACGCTCAGATCCCAGTGTTCCTCTTCCTGTCCTTCAAAGGAGCCCAGTCATCTCAACCAGAGCAGCGGGCCAAGGATGTCTGAGTCATCGACTCCCACATAAGACTCCAACACTCGGTACCGGAAACTGCCAACAGGGGAAGGGGACAGGCCAGGCGTGGTCTCCATGTCAAACAACAGTGTATCACCAAGTGGGACTTTTTAAAAACAGGCAACAGGCCAAATTTGGCTGGTGCGGGGGAGAGGGGGCACACAGTCTGCCAACTCTTGATACAGAACACGTAGAGGAATCTTTAAAGAAAAGGGAAGTTGGAGGGCTTGCGCTACCTGACCTCAAGACTGACTTCGGGACAGTGCGGTACGGGCACAAGGGCCAATGAACAAATGAATGAAACTGGACAAAGAGCCCTGAAACGTACTCATACTTACATGGTCATTTCGTGTTTGACCGAGGTTCCAAAGTAATCCACTGAGGAACACGTTTTTGCCAAATGGAGCTGGGACAACTGTATATATTCACAGAAAAACAGGAACCTCAACCTCTAGCACACCATATGCTAAAATTAATTTGAGATTGATCATAGATGTAAATGTAAAAGCTAAAGCTTCTAAAATAAAATTAGATTATGATGATGACAGCAGGCAGAAATTTCTTAAGATAGAGCCTAGAAAGCAGAAACTATAAAACTAAAAACCGATAATATTCATCAAAAAGACAAATTTTGGCTTGTCAAAAGAAACCACTAAGAAAATAAATGAGAAAGCCACAGACTGAAAGAAAATACTCACCAAACAGATCTTACTAGGAAAAATGAACAAAATCTGATATATTCATAGAATAGAACAGTACTAGGTAATTAAAAAGGAACAAACTACATGTATTCACATGCATAACCTTCAAAAGAAGTTTCACACAAAAAGCACACTTTATTAAACATAAATAAAATTCAAAACAGTGGTTGCCCCTGGAGAGGGGAAACAGTAAGAAGGAATATCAATGTTCTTTATCTTTGCAGGGCTTTGGGTTGCCAAATTGGATGCATTTATCAAAACTATTCCCAAGGTAAGATTTTTACCTTTCTTTCAGTCTATGTCAATTATACCTCAATTTTTAACAAATACTGAATTCCAATTACTGATGTCCTAAGGATTTAAGGGGTGATGTGAACTAATGTTTGCAGCTTACTCAGAAATGTAAGAAACATAAGTGAGGTTGACTAATGGATGGATACACAGATGTGTGCTAAAGCAAACACAGCACAATGTTTACCACACCTGCACAATTTTTCAACTTTTATGTATATTTGAATGTTTCATAATAAAAAGTTGGGAGGTGGAGGGGGCAGAAGACAGGCAGATCTGGTGGTTATGCTATGGCTTTGAGACGGTCTTGCTATGGGCATCCATGAGAAGGGGTTCTGAGAGACAATGCAGCACGCAGCTCAGCCTGCAAGCCACTCACTCTACCAGAGACCCCCCCTCGACCTGCAGCATGCTGCAACAGAAGGTAGTTGCTCACTACCACCCCACCCTCGCAAAGATCCCAGAATCACAGGCTGGTATGAGGTTGTCCTCGGGGAGTTGGTGGGGCCCATGGTCTAGGAGAAGATTGATGAGGTATCATCTAAATCCCTGAGAAGTTCTTGCTAGGCGTGGCCTTCACTTACACCCAAAGCTGATACTGCCTATGCAGGATGACTTGAATTTCATGAAACAGAACCAAGAAATCTTCAATTTCATCACCAATTCCTCAAAAATCTATGGGCCCAGAGCCTGTTTCAACTTTCTTCTTACCAGTTCATAAAGCACCCCACAACCGGATGGCATCCTCTGTTGCCAAGATGAATGCCAGGTGCTGACCTAGAAGCCAAGCAGAATCCTGCTCTGTAGTAAGAACCTAACATCAATTGTGAGGAGCCTGAGTAGCAGCTGATGCTGAAGCAGCAGAAGAGACACAGGTGAAGGACTAGAACACAGATGTGTGCCACAGGGCACTTGTGCAGCAGGTTTGACTGCTAGGTCTCAAGTCATGTGAGCTGTTAGGTTTCCCAGAGACTTCATATAGCAGGGCCCCCAGATTCCAGGGTATCCAGTCCCACTGGTCTGAGGCCCCCACTTTCCTGATGCAAACCAGGCTCTACCCCACAGTCAAAGCGATACAGTCCAAGAAGTTGCCTGCTCAGGCTGTGATTCTAACCTCTGATCCTTTATCAGCAGGTAGAGTTTCAAAACCGTTATTAACCGCTCACAGCACATGGACCTTACCTGCATCTTGATTCAAACAAACCCTTAAGGGGAAAAAAAAAAATGAAACTTATGAAATGAAAGAAATTTGAACACTGGCTAGATAACTAGATTATTGCTAATTTTTATGGACACAAAAATAGTACTGCGATTATGTATTTTTTAAAGTCCTTGTTTTTGAGAGATAACATTAGTTGATGAATTTACAGATGAAATTGTATGTCTGAGATTTGCTTGAAAAAATAAAGAAGGGGTGGTGGTGCCTGGGTCGCTCAGTCCATTAAGTACCCAACTCTTCGTTTCGGCTCAGGTCATGATCTCACTCACAGCTTTTGCGGGTTTGAGCCCCGCACCGGGTTTTGCACTGACAGTGTGGAGCCTACTTGAGACTCTCTCTTTCTTTCTCTCTCTGTGCCTCCCACACTCTCTATCTGTCTCTCTCGAAATAAATAAATTTAAAATATCTATATAGATATATATAAAGAAGGGACAAGACCATGAGTGGGTGGAAGTTATATTATTCTGTCTACCTGTGTCAATATATGAATATTTCCATAATAAGTTTTAAAAGGAACAAAAAAGACTGACAATTTCTATTTTCAATTAGATCCAAGTTAAGTTTTTAAAAAGATAACACACTAATAGCAAGAAAGAAACAAAATAGCTGAGAGATGAGAGGAAGCTAGGACGGCTGAGGCGAAAGAGCTAGAAGGAAGTAAACGACATGACCTAAGTTCTAGTGCAAAAGCTGAATCACTGCTCAGAGCATTAGTTACAAACTAGCACCCAGCTCCTTCTACAATGCTCTGGGTTTTCAGTCACCATTGAAAAAGGTACAAGACAGGTACTTCTCACAGATAAAAAGGAAAATGAAACTCAGGGAAAAGGAATCTGCCCAAAGTGACAAGATTCATTTATTAGTGGTGCTGAAACTAGACCACAAATTATTTTGAGTCTGAGTCTGGAGACTTTTAGGTGCTCTAGAGCGGTTTCTCAAATGGTGGTCTGTAGCCCTCAGCTTCAGAATCACAGTGGGGTTCTGGCTCAAAATGCAAACAGACACCCCTTTGCCTCACCCTACATTCACAGTCAGAATCTCTGGGGAGTACAGCCCAGGAGTTCTCACACACACACATACACAAAATAAATAAATAAAAATAAATAAATTTTAACAACTACTACAAGTAATCCAAATGAAATTCATGAATCCAAAGTCTCAAACTTCCTTGGATATATACTCTTGTATACCTCTCACTGCTATAAGTGTAATGAAAAATTACATAAGGTATGACACAGAAATGTCCACAATATTCTGAGGGCAGTAAAACCAATACAAAAGAAACTATAAAAATAATAAAAAATACATTGTGCAGTATCTTAGAGTAAATATCATGGTGTGTGTGTCTGTATGTATGTATACACACACACACACACACACATATTTTTAAGTATGAATGGGGGGTTATATAGTTCCTGTCAGCTAAAATACTCCTGGAAAGACTTCATAGGATAGTAAAAATCTGATAGAGCTTAAAAAAGATTCACAATAATAAAAGATCATGAGCAAAATGGCAAGAAAACTGAATACAGATAGCATATATGGAAAACAAAACAGAGATCACTACAGTTTAAACATTTCTGCTGGAAATGAAGCAAGAAAAAGATTAACTAGGAAGGTTATAAAAGGATTTACGCTGAGAAGTGAAAACTCTGGAATGCCAAAGACTAGGAGTCTTCAACCAACCACCTGCAGATCAAATTACACCACTGGCCTATTCTTGCACTACTCCTGACCTAACAATGTTTTACATTTGTTTAAAGGATTATTTTAAAAAATGCTTTATTCAAACAAGGATATGCAACAGAGACCTTATGTAGGTGGCCCACAAAGCCTACAATATTTACTGGTCCTTTACAGAAACAGTTTGCTAACCCTGCTAAAAGCAACAAGGTTAATTACAGATCCCGGAGTACCGAGTTTGTAACTTAGCTCTGCACTCAATCATGACATTTAATATGCTGTTAGTAAAACCACAGCCAATTTTTGCTATTACTATTTAAGATCAGCATAAAACTTAAAATGTTCCAAGAGTTTACATATATAACCCAAATATCGATGATACTTTTATATATCATGAAAATGAAAAAATCCCTGTAATAAAACAATTCTGTGCAAGGAATAAAAAGAAATATTGACGATCCTTCCCTTGTAACTTCTACTATCTTAGATTCTGATTCAATAAATATCTGAATACCGACATTATTCAACAAGAACTACACTCAGAACTTTCACAGACTGCCCAACTTCAAAGCCTTTCTATATAGAGATATTACTGTCACTATTTTACAGTTGGTAGAAATGGAGTCTCAGAGGCATCCTGTCCAACGTTCTCAGCCTGCCGAGTCCAAATCCTGTTCTTTCTGCACAAACCACTGCACTTCAAGAAGTATTTAACGAGTCAGCCCAAATTTTACCTATTTCCCAGAGAATTACAGTTTGGGTTAAGATCACTTAGCTTTTAGTAAAACTTTAAAGAAATGAATACACCACTTTGAAACTACAGAATATCTTCACACACTGATTCACAATTCATTCAAAAGTTCACAGTCTTTGCTCTGATAATGTCCCATAAACTCTTTCTGATACTGACTCTCCACTTTTCAAAGTCCACTCTTCTGTATGGAGAATCACCATCACTTATTGAGTTTACAGGACACAGTGATTTAGGGAATAACCACGGGTGTCCTGCTGAACCCCGTAATAGACTGAGTACACACAGCATGTCATAAAATGGTAACTGGATATTCTAGAAAAACTGTCAGAGCCTGTGAACTTAGAATTTAAAAAATTTTTAGAAACAAAAATATTTTTTGTGTGTGATAGTGTTTGTTTCCTGTCATATATGGCCCCAATCTCTCCCAACGATGCAATTTAACTGCCCAAAAGCTCTCAATAGCTTATCTCCTAAAATAAGGCCTATTTAATCATAAATGTAACTTCCTGAAAAACACTCGTCTCCACACTCCCAAAGAATCTACAATTTCCACTGAAGCCCTTTCTCACTCTTAAACCAAAATGGGATTGACAAAAAATGATTTTTATTGTGTGCCCTCCCCGCCCCCCAATAAACTCTAAGCTCTACATGAGGGCAAGTTGTGTCTGCTTTTGCTTATCACTCTATCTCTAGCAGCCAGGGACAGTCCTTGGTACACGGTAGGTGATTAATAAATCTCTGCTTAAAAATGAAAAATGAATCCATTATAAATGCGGACAGAGAGAAAAGAGCACCTTAATTTATGCCGCAATTGTTTTGGAAAGCTTTTTTTTTTTTTAAACCAGGAGTTTGTTTTGGGAGGGTTATTTTTATAATCTAGCATAAAAATAATCAAATATTGTCTATTGCATGATTTTATCTCTACATGGAGACTGTATGCCTGTGGGGCATCAGTAGTAACTCAGGCCTAAAACTAATTAAGGAGAGTTAATTTGCTACTAGAAAAGAAAAACTGATGTTTGAAAATAAAATTACTAATATATTTTCTTTTTATTGAATTTCTATAGCACTAGATCACCAGGACTCCTTCCATTAACTTTGATAATCAGGATTTAACCCCGTAGTGAAACTCCTTCAACCAGAGGACCACAAATTACCCACAGCATCACAAAAGAGGATATATGGAGGAAACAACTAGATTTTAAGTTAACATCACGATAGAAAAGAAAGTGCTACAATGTAGATAAATATAGTATATGGAAATTTTTTATAAAACATATTACTTCTGAAAAAATGTCAAAAGTATTTCTGCAAACAATAAGTACAAAATGCTTTGCTGAGAAATATTTTATTAACATCTGGCATATTATGTTCTATAATATAATAATGTACACATCTGCTCCACTGTCTGCATTAGAGGAGTCGGAGAATACTAAAGTAATATTCAAGTACTTTGTAAACCACATCTGTAGAAACTAATGATATAATGTTATAAATATTAAGCATGTCCCTGATACACATTTATAAATAGTACCAACAGTATTTGCTTACCACAGCTTGCAGACCAAGACAGATGTACTTTATTAATGACTCAAATATCATAAGTAATGCTGCCATCAGTTCTGTGATTTTCCAAAACCACCGAACAATTCTTACTATAGTTCTGAATGAAAAGTGAAATCTTCCCCAGAATGCACATGTGCTAGGCTACTGCGCTGATGGTGAGTAAAACGGATTCCCTGCATCCATGCCCTTTGCCCTGTAACTTGGCAGTCCCTTCCTACTCTTCATTCTGAATTTGGCAGCATAACTTTCTCTGGCAAGCCGTTCACAACTGTAACGCAAGCATTAGAGTTACACACACAGATGACTGTAGACAGGTTTTCCCACATATAAACGTCTGGAGGAACACTCAATGTAGGCAGGACATAGGTTAATTCTGCTCAACACACTGTGAGTCCGTCAGCAACCACTGCGCTTACCTGCAACGCTCCAATCCCAACAAGCAAACACGCCCCTTAGAACACTAACCCCCGGAGGGAAGAGAACCCACGGCTGGCGCCGGTCAGTACGCTCTCTTTTAACTGATGAAACACTCGTCTTCAGGTATGACCCATTCATGCACAAGACATAAGACAGTTGTGCCCTTTTAATCCAAAATATACATGATTGAGTATGGTCCTCAAACACAGTGACACAGAGTCGGAATATGGCAGCATGTTTTAAAATGAAAAATTAACATTTGCATACTTTCTCTATGCATGTTATACTTAATAATTAAATGTTTAAACAAGATAAACTGATAACGAAGCACCTGCACTTGGAAGTCTATAAAGTGTCTTAGGTTGTACCAACCATCCTGCACTTACTAATCCTCATCTTCTAAGCATCTCTTAAGTTTTTAAGAACACAGATACTGTTAATGTTTTTAAGAATTAAATATACCTACACAAGACTTTGGTTCTAATATGTTCTTAGGGACAAAAGAAATATGTGAGTCTTCCTTAACAAGTATTTAAAAGGTTGGTATATTTTCTGACAGCACAAATTAAATTTCCCTTTCTCTTTGTGCACTGTGTTTGCTCTGCCTTCAATATCTTTTCCTGCCACAGGGTGCCTGGCTTGCTCAGTCAGAAGAGCATGCAACTTCTGATCTCAGGGTCAAGAATTCAAGTCCCACGTTGGGTGTCCAGATCACTTAAAAAAAAAGAAATAAACTTAAAAACGAACACATATCTTTTCCTGCCAGCTCAGGTCCTAAATGTTTTACCCCTAGGAGATCTTCCCAATCCTTTCTTTTTCACCCACAGATTGAATCCGTCCTTCCAGATTACTTCTGAAACTTCTTATTCTTATCATTAATTATCTAACACATCTAACACATGCTATAACTGTTACCTATCTGTCTCCTCATCTAGACTGTGAACTCTGTGTCAGCTAAGCCTCTGAGACACACCCCTAACTGCACCCACAGTACCTCACACAGTGACTGCCCTGCTGAGGGCTTTAAGTGGCCTATCAATTTGCATGGCTCTTTTTAGGATTTAAAATACATGAACTCATTCCAGTGGTCTCTAATGTCTATATTTTGTTCCTACTTTTTGATATGAGTTGCCTAAAATTATTTCCTTGCATACACTCTAAATGTATTTTGATGTCCAGCCATCTTAAAAACGGCCATATTCAACAACATGGAAGAACTTTGAGGACACTACGCTAAGTGAAATAAGCCAGTCACAGAAGGACAAGTACTGTATGGTTCCACTCACATGAGGCATCTGAAACAGTCAAACTCACTGTAGCAGAAAGCAGAATGGCAGTTAACAGGGGCTGGGAAGGGGAGCGGGGAGTTGCTATTCATTCAGTGGGTACAAAGTTCATTTATACAAGATGAGTTAAGTTCCAGAGATCTAATGTACAACACTATGCCTACAGGGAAGAATATTGTATTGACACTTAACTTTTTTCAGAGAGGAGATCTTGTGTTGAGTGTTCTTACCACAATTAAAAGTTCCTTCAATCTTGTATTTTGAGACCAGTCTTCATCTAACTTTAGCTACCTACTGACAGGCACAGATGTTCGTACTTAAACTCTTCAACAGATTGTCACATTTTCAGTTCTATTACTCTGACTTTATCTATGATCATTAGATTTTTAATCTAAGAACAATAATATTCTTTTATTTCTGACTCCCTATTCTGATATCCAAAATTCTGCATACTAGGCCAACATTCTAAGAGTATGATTAAAAGTTTGCACTGCTAGTTTAATCCCAAACTTTATATAAACAATTCAAATTGCATTTTAATCAGTAAATATATTAGTCTATACTTACTGTCATTACAAATCTTCTGCCCTTTCCCCTAGTTTTAGATTTTCCCATGTCAGTCTGAAACCTGATTGCGCAAAATAATTCTTTAACAAGCAAAATCTGGAGAGTTCAAAGTGTGCTCACATCTCTGAATCATGTACTTAAAAATATTTCATAATCTTCAATTTATACCTCTTCACTGTTTTAGAGCCAAAAACACATGTGCATAACAAGAAGGCAAGCAAGTTTAAGATATTACTTGCTTAAGGAAGAAGGAGAGGCAGAGTACAAAATGCTTACATGTATCTTCTGAGGGTGAAAAAGAAAATTAAAATGAACAAAATGTTAAAACAACTTTTTTCTTTCTCTTAGATCAAAAATATGCAAACAGCACTGCCAGCCTCCTCCCTACCCAGCACCTGCTCAGCACAAAGTTCAGCATATAATAAAAAGGCAGGAGGGGACCTCAAGTAAAAGCTGATTACAAAATGGCCTAACAAAAGCTCACTCTTTTGGTCTTTTGAAGTAAACCTTAACAGTTACTCCCATACCAGACATCCTCCAAAAATGGCTTTTATATTCAACACTGATCAACTTTAGATAACATGTTTAACTCTCGGGATAAAGGTATTTACACAGTAGATATTAATTCTAAGTACATTACCAAATGAATACATTCTAAGTATCTAAATATGGAACACAAAAATAACTTTTTAAACAGTGAAATCCACCATCCTTTTCTTTTAATGTTTATTTACTTTTGAGAGAAAGAGAGTGTGTGAGCTCGGGGGAGGGTCAAAGAGAGAGGGGGAAAGATGATCTGAACCAGGGTCTGTGTTGACAGCAGAGAGCCCGACACGGGGTCAAACTCACGAACCCTGAGATCATGACCTGAACCGAACTCTAACACTTAACCGACCTGAACCAGCCAGATGCCCCTCAACAGTGAAATCCACCATTCTAAACAACTTATTAAACCTTATTAAAATGATTGCCAATAAGAAAGTTAAAAATTGTAAAAACACTTACTTCATTTCCATGTTTCTGCAGAAATTCAATTTCCTGTTGTGTGAATGTTGTCATGGAGATAGATTTCACCCTGTGTGGTGGATTTAACCCTCTCCTAAAAGATAAAATATTTTACAAATTTACTATTATACATCTTAAAAATTACATATCAATGTAAAACATTTTTAATTAGTGCATTTAAACGTGGAACAGTTCACTCCATTAAATATTTAAAAATTATTTTACATTATTAATCCCCACAATAGATATGTCAAGATAAGTTAGATTCACCCTAAATAATATATTTAAAGATAAATTCAGGTAACTATCTAGCTGGGAGTACACAGTACCTGTAACACATGAACTTCTTAGAAATACAAGTGTTGTTTTAGTGTGTTTCTAATGGAAGGACTATGTGAGACTTCCCATGGGAGACTGTGTAAGAGCTCCGTGGTAAAGAATTCAAAAAGTAATTAATCATTTAAATATTTTCACACTTGCTAAGAAAATGACAATGGTATGTTAGAGTTTGGGGCTATACACATATTCGAATCAAATAGCTATTACCTTTAAGCTTGAAGTTGATTTGAAAACTGAAAACTAACCCAAGAAAACTGGGAATGATTAATCTGTAAGAATGAAGTCCCACCTCTCCATCAATTCAAATAAAAACGTAAAATAATAAAAGGATATTTGCAAGCATCTCAGAAGGCAGTATGTGTTCAAGAAGAAATTGAAGAGACATTAAGGGATTCAAGAAATATCTGGACACATGATTAAATGCTTGTTAAGTTCTTTTACAACTTTAAAGTCTTTTCTGAATAGATGGCTTTAAAAGGAAATTTTTTCTCTAAATTTCTTGATGATGGTTACAATGCACATAAAAAGCTGAATAGGAATACACTCAAGAATAAAAACTATTTACAATTTTTTTTAATTTTTTTTTTTTTATGTTTACTTATTTTTGAGACAGAGAGAGACAGAGCAGGAGTGGGGGAGAGGCAGAGAGCGAGGGAGACACAGAATCCGAAGCAGGCTCCAGGCTCTGAGCCGTCAGCACAGAGCCCGACGCGGGGATCGAACTCACAGACCGTGAGATCATGACCTGAGCCGAAGTCGGCCGCCTAACCGACTGAGCCACCCAGGCGCCCCAAAACTATTTACATTTTGCCTCAACTATCACAAAGTGACCTACTCAACCCACAATAAGTAGGCTTAAATAATCTATGCAAAGTCACAAGTAATCTATGCAAAGTTTCATAAAATTACATTTGAGTCATGTCCTCTAGTAAAGGCCTCATTTGGAATCCGGGTTCTAGAGTGGGTTATTAATATTTTTACATAATTTGTCATGGTCACTTTGTAGTCATCCATGCTGAGAGATTTAACAAAGATGTAAAATAATAAATGAACCAAAAGTCTTTCAAAAATAACCTGGACACATTTTGAATAATTAAATATTACACAATAATCCTACAAATTCACAATATTATAAGCCAAACGATAAGGAAAATTGAGAATTAACAGAAGCTCCTCAAAGTTCGCATCCTGCTCCTTCCTGCTCCCTGACAGAGCAGTCAGAGGCAGACGGCACATCTTTCAAATTGTGCTTTGAATTATGACAGAGCACTTTATCTGTTTCATATTCTCAAGTTGGAGAAAAGTTAAGTTGGGTTTTGTTACTGTTTTTGTTTTCTTTAAATTTTAAACATTTTTTTTAACATTTATTTATTTTTGAGAGACATAGAGACAGAGTATGAGCAGGGGGAGGGCACAGAGAGAGGGAGACACAGAATCCGAAGCAGGCTCCAGGCTCCGAGCTGTCAGCACAGAGCCTGACGCAGGGCTCGAACTCACAGACCGTGAGATCATGACCTGAGCCGAAGTCGGACGCTCAACCGACTGAGTCACCCAGGCACCCCTTGTTTTCTTTAAATTTTAAACTAATTCGTTTACTTCTAGCTCTTGGTTAAGTCATAGGATGCAGAAATAAGGATTGCAGGGTAGGAGAAATTGAACACAGCAATTTCATCCTTGTAAAACTTTCAAACATAACTAATGAAGAAACAGCTAAAGTATCTCCTAAATTCCCAAAAGTGAGAATGTAGGAAAGTCACTATGCATTTTAAGCAATACCCTTTGTCCTCTAATTCTTCTGTGTTATGAGAACAAGTAGATTCACCATTTTCAGGGAAGCTTATTAATTTATGATGTGTATTTACATTCCACCTTGTTCCCAAACAATTTAAGAACAAATTAACTTATTCTCTTAAATTCCACAACTCCTTCCCTCTCACTTAGCAACCTGGTCTCTCCTTATTCCCTAATGCCACCTTCCTTGTTCCAGTCAACCCCGCAACTGAGTAATTTTCTAATGAGGAAGTATCAAACACTGTTTACAAGGGGGTACGTTTTGGATAAGAAATTTTCGAGCAAAGAATTGTACTCCTGTATTTCTCAAATCATTAAATGAGGAAACCCCTGATTCTTTTTTCTAAAACTCGTTTTTAGTTCTAGTATACAGATGTAATCTCATGAAAGCAGTACAGTGTAGAGCTAACTCACTCACAGATCTCAAGACCCTACAGTATCACAGGGTCCGTTTAGGCATAAAGAAGGCATTGATATTAAATAAGTGACAAAATTTTGAACTTATGAAACAAATACAACCACAATGAACTCATAACCAAAATATGAAAGGACATTTTTTTCCACTTAACAAGAACACTTACTCTGGGACTTCTTTAAGTGAGCTGACTCAGTGCATTTAAAATAGGAGTCAATTTGCACAACTGGAAAACACAGTTTTGCAAGGCCACAATAATTACGACGATTGAGTAGCTCCAAGAAATTTTACATGTGTTCATGCTGCTTTCTCTAATTGCTCTTTTACATTCCATTTACTCAGGCAGATTAACTATACTCTCAATGCAAGAATATACAATGATTTTCCCCTTTTGGCCTCCAAAAGCTTTGTATAGATATTACATCCTTATAAAATAGTTTGGTGAGTGGTGCCTGGGTGGCTCAGTCGGTTAAGCATCGGACTTTGGCTCAAGTTATGATCTCGCGCTCCGTGAGTTCAAGCTCCGATTCATGAGTTTGAGCCCCACAGCAGGCTTTGTGCTGACAGCTCAGAGCCTGGAGCCTGCTTCAGATTCCAGGTCTCCCTCCCTCACTGCCCCTCCCCCACTTACACTCTCTCTTTCTCTCTCAAAAAAATGAATAAACATTAAAAAAATTTTTTACAATGAAATAGTTTGGTTAAAAAAAGTGATGAAGTCCAAAATGAAAATAGGTGGTCTCATATGCTATGGTAGAATAATTCACCGATTTGCTACCAAGAACCTCATTCACACCTTTTGACCCATTAGTACCCTTTAAGGCTCTATTCTAAAGAAGGAATTTGAAACATGGCTAACTAATTACGTACAGGATGTTCATCGAACATTATTCATAATAAGAAAACATCAGAAACACTTCAATATCAAAGGGAAGTGGTCAAATAAATGACAATAACACTAAACGTTATGCATACTTATGGTTATGTTTTAATTTTTAAGATGAAATTTATATGGTTATTCTCAGAATTACATAAAAAATATCTACAAAGAAAACAGACAAACCAAATATCCCCAAATGTTAACAGTCCTTGCATATAAATGATAGGATTGGATGATTTTTTTTCTATTTAAAATTTCCTATTCTCTCCAAGTTTTCCACGATGAATATGTATTATTCTATAAGAGGAAAAAAAAGAGCAAGAAATAATGGAGAGTCCAACTAATTAGTAGCAGCAGTCAAAAATTTTGGACTTTGAGTCCCTGCTAATAGCAATGTGAATGCCAGTGCTGAAGAATTAGAGAAAGAAAATATGGGAAGGAGAGAACAGTTTTCCTTTCTAAGGCTTTCTTTCAGTTTTCTAAAAAACCCTGGAAAGCCTTTCCTCCCAAATA
Source organism: Paguma larvata (assembly GCA_030068075.1). Classification (NCBI taxonomy): domain Eukaryota; kingdom Metazoa; phylum Chordata; class Mammalia; order Carnivora; family Viverridae; genus Paguma; species Paguma larvata. The sequence continues at coordinate 11,160,519 of CM057825.1, forward strand.
TACCACCAGCATCAACACCAGATCTTCACTTTATTCCTCTAAATCCGGTTTTCTCGGCTTTCGCGCTCCTGACGTTTGGAGCCAGGTAACTGCTGCGAGGGGGCTGTTCTGTGCCGTGTAGGACACAGGGCGGCATCTCCAACCTCCACCCGCTAAGCGCCAGTACATCCTCAAACCAGAAGGGACCAGGAAAGAGGTTTCCAGGTATTGCCAAAACTCCCCCAGGGCACAAAATGCCTCCAGTTGAGAATCACTGCTCTACGTATGCCAAATGTTAATTACCAAGCAAAAGAAATTACTGGAATTTCTTTGGATCTTTCTGAGTATAAATTTCTACAGGTTTAATCTTCTACAAGACATTCTACCCCATATACAACAACAAAGTTAAATTTTCCCTTAACATCGGTACTTTCGGAAGAACAGAAAATAAAAATGAACTTTCTTCTATGAAATGATAAATAATAAAATAAATATACCAATTTAAAATTTGCATAGTATATATTAAATTTAAATTAGAGGAGACTATGGAAAGTATCCACCAAAAAAACCAAAAAACAAAAATGAACTTTATTATGTCAAGTATGCTTATACAAATTGGTGGCAAAATATAAGTTAATAAGGCACAGTGAAATTAATATTCATAAGGTATCTATTACTGGCACTTTGCATATTTAATCTCATCCAATTTTTACTTCCAATAGTATGGCAGACCAGATATTCTGAGACGTCTCCTCTGTTAAAATATGATAGATACTCCATAAGTTACAAAATGAAATAAAAATAAGTTACAAAATAAAAACAAACCAAAAAAAAACCCCTGTTAACTTATTGTTGAGCTTTCTAGAAAGGAAAGAAAATCTCTAAGGATCCCTTCCAAAATGAAAAATGGAAAAAAAATTAAAAACTGAGCTGAAATCAGAAAAGTAACTCATATTATACACAAAATATAATGTTGCTCAGAAGGTAAATACCAATCAACAACAGCTAAGACCAGATGAGAGAGCTGAAACTGAGACAGACCTGTTAAACTCAAGATCCTAGAAGAGAAATAAACCCATTTCGGGTTGTAGTAACCCAGGTTCAGCAGAAGAATGCGCAAATCCTCTCAGGAGGAATGCATTTCCAATTTATGCTACTGGGATTTGGAAATATGAAGCTCAATAAACTATGAGGTTACAATAAAAATCGTCACACAACAAAACACACCACTAAGCTTGTCAGTAGAAACGACATCTTTATACCCCCCTCTCCCAAAGGCTTTAGATACTGGAGTGATCAAACACAAAACAGAAAATAAATACATTATATAAGAAACATTAAAATAAATAAAAGATGGCATAAAAATAAATGATATATGTAGTTACCAGAACCAAGCAACTTTAAAAGTCAGAGCTTTTAGAAATGAAAAATTATAAATGTAGAAATTAAAAACTCAACAAAGCAGGTAGAGAGACTAGATACACCAAAAAATAAAACTAGTGAATTAGAAGACAGGAAACGAACCACCCAGAAAGCAGCATAGATATGTATGGAGACAGAAAAGACAAAAAGGAAAAAAACAGATATGAGAAGGTCTAACATATCTAATCAACGCTCTTACTTTTGAAAGAGAACATCGAAAAAATAAGGAGAGGGGATATCTGAAGAGATAATGGCTTAGATTTTTCAGATCCAATAAAAGGCATGCATCTACAGATACAGGAATTACAGCTCATCAGAAAAAAATAAATAAAATCCACACTTAAAAACATTTTGTTTAAACTTCAAAAACAGAAAATCTTAAAAAGCAGTCTGAAAGAAAAGATGAAGATAAAATCCGACTGAAAGTAGACTTCTCAATGGAAACCAAAGACAACAAACATTATCTTTAAGTCAAAATAAGTTGTGAATCCAGTAAAAATATCTCTGAAGTAGAAGAGCTGAAATATAAGGGAAAATCAGGAGCCCCGGATGGTTCAGTCAGTTGAGTGTCCTGACACTTGATTTCTGCTCAGGTCATGATCCTAGGGTCGTGGGATCAAGCCCCACCTCGGGATCCACACCTAACATGGAGCCTGCTTAAGATTCATTCTCATTCTCTCTCTCTCTCTCTCTTCCTCCCCACCCCTGCACCCTGTCCCTCTCCCCAATTCACACTGCCATTCTCTCTCTCTCTCAAAATAAACATTTTTTTTTAAAAACTCAAAAGGAAAATTGTCATTTTAAAAATAAAATTAAACATACACTTTCCAAATGGCCTAGCAATCCCACTCTTATTTCCCAGGTGAAATGAAAACTTATGTTCACCCCAAAATCTCCATATAAATATTTGTAACAGCTCTATTCATATGGATCAAAGACTGGAAACACAACTGTCCTTCAAATGGGAAATAGATAAATTTGCAATCAATGGAATACTAACTACTCAGCAATAAGAAGAAACGAACAATTGGAATATGTAACTACCTTGGATTAATCTTAAAGGTACTGTGCAGAGTGAAGAAGGCAATCTGAAAAAGTTATGTACTTATGACACAATTTACCTGAGGGTTACGAGAGCCTTCTGGGGTAGCGAACAGCTCCACGTTCTGATCATGGCAGTTCTTTTGGGAATTTATACATATGTTAAGACTCACACAACTGTACACCAAAAAAGTTAAGAGTGATGTACACTAACAAGAAATAAAACACTACAGTCCTGATTCCGCGCTACTATTCATAGTAACCACAACTTTCACGCTAATTAAAATAAATTTCTTCTCATTAGTGGACCTACCTACCTTCTTCTCCGCCTACCAAGTTTGATCACTGCAATTAATGAAATCTGATCAAAACTGAATTATTTATGTAGTTACTTTAAAGGTGGATTGTGGAGGCTGGTGCCACTTCTCTTTTTTGCTAGGCCCAGTCTAGCTGTCATGTGAACTGTGTTTATAAAACATTTTACTGTAATGACATTAGTCATAACTATTGGATGAAAGTGTTGAGCAAGTAAGCCACATTATTTTTATAGTGCCAATATTGAAGTACCACCCATTCCAGATCCTAAAATACACATTTTAAGTCTCCAATTTAGTGGGGAAAAAAATTAGGTAATGACTCATTTAATAACAGCAGTATTGATATTTTGAAAGCATGTTTGCTAGTTAATTGGTTTCAAGAAGTTCCAAAGTCACCTACTGGTGGAGCCCAATATGTTTTCACAGTGTAATTAAGTCATATGCAGATCCCTGGGAGCTCTAGTTTTAACGACCACCACCCAGGTATGACTGTCAGTCACCAGATGGTGTGACTCACTCCGTATGTCCCCCAGTATGCCGCTCTTAACTATGCCTCAAACAATCTTGCCAATAGCCATTTGTTCGACTCAAATAACAATGTGTGCCGGGTGAAGAGGAACACTTATTTTATTAATTGTTTTTCTCCCCATGGAAGAAAAGCTGGTTAAAATATTTTCATAGGCTGTGGAAATTTATGTGGTTGCTAATATTGACATAAAGTAAGAAAGTTAACCTGACATTTAGATCTATTCCAATCCTAGTTAAGCAGTTACAATATTACATATAAATAATGTTTCGTATCAGAAAATAATACTTTTAAAATCTACAGCAGATGGAAGATGACTTGAACAGGTTATCGAGATTCTATACGCTGTTGATGCCAATGCACTAATATGTACTGGATAGTCCAAAGTATTAGTCTATCCAGAACCCAACTTTAAAATACTGAAAACAGGGGCGCCTGGGTGGCTCAGTCAGTTAAGCGTCCAACTTCAGCTCAGGTCATGATCTCACGCTTTGTGAGTTTGAGCCACACGTCAGGTTCTGTACACAGAGCCCGGAGCCAGCTTCAGATTCTGTGTCTCCCTCTCTCTCTGACCCTCCTCTGTTCATACTCAGTCTCTCTCTCTCTCTCAAAAAAATAAACATTAAAAAAAATAAAATTAAATAAAAAATTAAAATACTGAAAACACACACATGATGTAAACCACATCTCTTGGGGGGGGGGGGGGTTGAAAGTCACAAATACAGTTTGTAAAAGGTCCTTATAAGACTTATGGGAAACATCTAAAAAAATAATACTCAAGTAATAATTTAAACCTAATTAAGGTATTCCAGTTAAAAGCAGACAAAACCCAAGAATGTCTTCATGAACCTCTCCAAACCTCACTGAAATGAAAGCAAATGAATAAAATGGCATTAACTCACAAAGAGACAGAGGAACAGAGAATAAAGGGAGGAGGAGGAGGAGGCCAAAAGTATACTATAGTTTTCTAATAACAGAATTTGGGAGATAAAAAGTGAATATAACAGCAGTAACTGACTTCGCAGAATAAAGAAAAACAAAGCAGAAGCTCCTTCAGAGAGAAGCCAATTAGAAGCTGATTCCCACTACAGAACCCCTAAAAGATGCACAAAAGGAATCAGAGGCAGGTTGGGGGAGGATTTATGTAGCGTCAAAAATAAACCCCCCCAGTTCTGATACAGCCACAAGACTACCCCTACCAGGCACTAGGCAGAAGTCTGAAGGAAAATTTAATCTGCAGAGATTATCCAAATAGACTACGGACTCGGGCACAGCTAAGGACTGTTATTAGGTACTGTGCTAAACCCAGAAGCTTCACTGAACTCTACCAACTAAACGATAGATTATGTGCCCCTCATCTTCTCCCTCAACTTAGACCCTAGAAAAATGGTAGCCAGGCTTTTTAGTCACCAACAAGAATTTTGGAGAAAATACCTCCGAAAAGCATGATTTCCAAACCAACAAATCAAAAAGAATGGCTAAAATAATGAACAAAAGACCTAACCAAAATACTTCAATGTACGGTTCAAATCAGCAGGGATAAAAAAAAAAAAAGATCATATACATTCCCAGAGAGGGAGGGGAAAACGGGACACAAACAATCAGTAAAAAGAACAGTATCAGACTTCCCAACATCAATACCGAGGATCTGAACAATTAAGCAATGCCTTAAAACTTCAAAGATAAAGTATTTCCGCCTTTATGAATGGGGACAAACTATCGATTTAAAAATGAGGGCGGAATGAGACATTTACAGCCGCATGGCTCTCTCTCAAAACAATCTCCCACTGACCTTTATCAGGAGGCTAAGGAAGATGTGGGGCTCCTGGAGAGAGGGTCTAACACAGGTTAAGTAAGCATGAAACAGAATTTCCAGAATGAAAGCAGAAGAAAAGTCCCAGGATGACCATTGCGTAGCAGATCTAGAGAGCAGTATTTCCAGGCCAGAAGATGACAGAAGTGCCCAGAAAAGATTTATCAATAAAAAAAAAAAGAAAAAAAGAAAAAGGCAGTTGATGCATCTGATCATATTGAAAGAAGTTTTATGCCTCAGCCAGAAATTATTTATCTGGGGATATATTAATGGTACATACATGAAAAATAAAACAAATGAAGAGAACAATTACAAACTCCAGGGGGAAAAGGTTGTATAAGTAAGAAAATAATAGTAGTAACATACTGTAGGACTCAGCTGAGAACAATACGTACATACTTACAGTAAGGTAAATACTGAATAATGATTTAACCAACGACTGTGGTAAAATTATTTGGAAGAGGTAGAGACCTTAGATGGAAACGGAGAGAGAAGTGTTAAGAGGACCAAATCCTTATCTTCCTCTTTGTACAGCAGAGAAGTCAATATATAAAGCCAAAACTGGAGAAAAAATTTTAAATAGCTATAACTACGTTAGAAATACTAAGGTAAACACAGAAGGAGGGCACAGACAAGTTCACAGTCACCATCTAGAGCAAAGAGAAATGGAGAAAGGGAACAGGTGACTGCTGTTCATTATAAGCATTTGCCTTTTTAAATTATGTGCATGTGTTCTTTAGATAAAAATTAAAACTGAATTTAAAATTAAATATAAAAAAGAATGGATATAAACAGTTCTTGCTCTTCAAAAATAAATTTAACTAATGTACACTTACAGGTTGTTTTCTTTGGTGAAAAAGTTTGAGGAATTTTTTAAATTTCAAAAGTATCAAGTCTCTCTACTAGATCTACCAGTGATCTTTTTTATAGAATTACCTACTGAACACAACTGTTCCAAGTTGGAGCTACCAAGATTCACTGAGTAGGAAATAAAGTTTTTAAGACAGAAATGACGAAGAGTTTTCAAGTCTTCCCACATTAGCTGTAGTGATTTTAATACTCTCCTCACCAAAGAGCTAGCACAATCTAACAAAACATGGGGGAAGACAAGAATTTTTAGAATCTGACAATTACAAAAAATTCCTCTCTTCCTTTTGTAAACACGTATGCTTCTCTACAGCTTCCATACACTTGTCTCCTATTCCTCCCACAGAATAAATTTATTACCTCCTCCACGTACAGACAGGCCTTAAAATTACCCAAAGACAGTGACCCTATATACAGCTCCCCACACCCACTACTCTTCACTTCTTTAAGCTAATAATGCTGCTGGTTCCTGCAGTTTTAAATCTGTTTATCATCCTGGTAAAATTCTTTAGAGCATGCTGCAGTAAATGTACCTCTTAAAAGAAGCAACCAGAATAAAAGCAAGGTGTATTTATGACTTCCCTCCCTCTGAAACAGTATGGTTCCAATCAAAAGGAGGCTACATCTTACTCGGGAGTCTGAAAAAAAATATGTTTTAACTTAAAAACACCTGTCATTCCTCATATTTCGAACAATTCAAACAAGCTTCCCATCCCTACTATAAAGTAAGTTAGTGAATTTCATTCTAATCACATCCAATCAGGTGTCTTTAAGGCAAGAGTTCTCAGGGGTGGGCCTGTAAAGGATGTCACGAGGAACCTGCTACTAATTACTCAAAGTTATGAATGATTTACCTTCTTTTATACACATTAGAGGAATCTAAGATGGGTATTCCGAGCCAATCACCACTCTGATGCGTGAAGTGGGAAACACATTAATGTGTCCGGGAAACAATGGGAAGGGCACCAGCACCGGGCCCTGAACATCCATGGGACTTTCTCAACAATACGAGCGCTATGCATGTCGCGCTGAAGAGAGTGAAAATATGATGCCACCATACCATACCATACCATATATGCTCATGAGTCTTCCCAGGACAGGAGACGCTCGCAGCACTACAGAACAGTCCCCCTTCGTCAATTCGTTGGGTGAATCCCGGTTTCTCCTGCCTGCTGAACGACCTACTGCACAACATTCACAGCTAGGAGGCCGCTCTCTCCTGTTCCTTCCAACTGAGTTTTATGTTTATCAAGAGCCGTTTAATATAACAACTTGGTGATACAGTTGGCATGGTACTTGGTGAATATACAGTTTAATTAAAGATTATGTAAAAAATGACACGAGAATTGTTTCCATAAAAACGAAGTGAAGTATTTTGGAGACTTAATTGAGTCACTATGAAACTTGTTATTTAACTGTAGACAAGAATTGTAAAAGACTGAAAAAAAAAGATCTAGAACAATCCAGCACTCAACTTGCTTTAAAAGTAACTTAAAATTCTAAATAATGTAAACAATACAACATGAGTCTGGGTTACAGCAAAGGGGAAAATAATCTAATCAGCAGAACCACATTCAAAGATAAGTCTTAGATATTACAAAAATCTCTGGCAAATGAACAAGTATATGTTAAAATAGAAAACCTAAGTATATAAAAACATTTTTACATATACACACATACATACATAATTGACTTTTTAATAAATCTTATCGCTATCAATCCTAGATGCATAGGATAGGAGGTTTTCATTACAATTCAGACATAGAAAATAGTAAGAGAATTCAGTCATGGCAGAGTAGACAAGCCAAATTCAAAACACCACCATATCTCTATTATACTCACAATACACAACAGCAGTTTCTGAATAAAATTCAAAGTTAAGAAAACACATTTGCAACTACCTTTAAATTTTTTTAAAAGCATAGCTATGAAACAAAAATGCATGATCCATCCATCGATTTGCCTGTCCTGCTTTTAAAATCCAATGAAGTTAAAATCCACTATTTAAATCCCCAAAATATAGAATTCAAAACAATTTACAATAATCCATGGGAAACCTTTATACATTCATTAGTGATGCGCTCAGCATTAGTTCTGGACCCCAATAATCAACCAAAGTATTACAACGAAGCTCTAAGAATGTATGCTAGAGGCGCCTGGGAGGCTAGGTCGGTTAGGCTTCCAACTTCGGTTCAAGTCATGATCTTGCAGTTTGTGAGTTAAAGTCCCGCGTCAGGCTCTGTGCTGATAGCTGAGAGGCTGGAGCCAGGTTCAGATTCTCTGTCTCCTCTCTTTCCCTCTCTCTGCCCCTCCTCTGCTCATGCTCGTGCTCGTGCTCTCTCTCTCTCTCAGAAAATAAACGGATATTAAATTTAAAAAAAAGAATGTATGCTAATTTTACAATTTAAAGTTGTTTTTATGGAAACAATTCTCAAGTGTCACTATTTACATAATCTTCAATTAAACTATATATTTACCAAATACCATGCCAACTGGATTACCAACTTATTATACTAAACAACTCTTGATAAATGTAACAGTACCTTCCTCATATGTTACTAGAATCCTACCTGACACACAGCTAGCACTCCATAAATGTTACTAATAGTTATTATTATTACATATTCCTTTTCAATGAATACTTTATTATATCCCCAACCATGTACTAGTGCTGGGAACCTAATGAATATTTGCTTTAAAAACTTCTGAAATTAATACTTTGATGGTAGCAGGTCACTAATCTTCAGCCATTGGTAGTGTTAATGTTTTCCACTGGAAGAACTTAGGATGTGTTAGCTATGCTTTGATTAATCACATTTATTCTTTCATCTTTGTTTTGCTTTTGATGATATAAACTATTTAACGTGGTTTATTCTGTTTTATCTTGTTTCTTTCCTTGTAAAATATCTTAAAATCCTTACCTAGTGTTTGAGAAACCTCTATTGAGTTATTTGTACTGTTTGCCCTTGATGGAGATTCTCTGATATACCAAAACAACTGCCCCAGTTTATTTATACACACACACACAAATTCAAAGTACCACTTCATTTGTTAATCCTAATTATCAATGAGTGATCAAAGTACAATTGTAGTATGCCACTTTTAAAGCAGATATATTGGGGCGTCTGGGTTGGTTAAGTGTCCCACTTCGGCTCAGGTCACGAGCTCCTGGTTAGTGAGTTTGAGCACTGTGTTGGGGCTGTGTGCTGACAGCTCAGAGCCTGGAGCCTGCTTCAGATTCTATGTCTCCCTCTCTCTTTCTGTCCCTCCGCCGCTAATGCTCTTTCTCTATCAAAAATACACATTAAGAAAAAATTAAAGCAGGTATATTAAGACCACTTCCAAAGACTGGAATGTTTGATTTCTGAATATCTCAGGTTGGTTTCAACATTTTTCCCGTTTTCCCTTTTACAGAGGTGGGCAGGGGGAGGGGAGAGTCTGTTGCAAAAAAAAAAAAAAAAAAAAATTCTGCCCTTCATAACTGAAGTATCTAATTGTCTTCCCACTTAAATTAACTTGAAATTGAACCACATTTTCAAAATATCTCATTAAATATAGCCACATTAGAGTACTAAAAAAATTAAAAAGGAATTAAAGATATAAATCACTGCCCACTGTGATCTCATAAGGTCTTGGATATTATAAACAGAGCTCCAAAAGACTATTTGATTGCAATCCACTCTAATGCTAATAATTGTATAAAAACAAATTAAATGCCTTTTCATCTAACTTTAAAGTTAAAATTCTGGCAATATTCACCATAAGTGAAAATACACACAAAATTAATAAAGTATAAGTTAATATCAGGCTATATTTATGCACCTACTGAAATTTCCATTTTAGATACACTGTCCACATAAAATAGCTGGTATTAAGAGGGACAAAGTATTTCTCAAATGTTATTTTTTATCTTATCTAAAATTCTCTTGAAAAACTTGTGAATTACTTTTTAAAGATGAACAATTCTTATTTACTGATTATACTAAATAATTTGGTCTAAAACTAGACTTTTCTTTTAATTTTTATGTTTTATTTTATATTTGAGAAAGAGAGAGCGTGCGAGCAGAGAGAGAGGGAGACACAGAATCCGAAGCAGGCTCCAGGGTCCAAGCTGTCAGCACAGAGCCCAACACGGGGCTTGAACCTGGGGACAGCAAAATCATGACCTGAGCCGAAGTCAGATGCTTAACTGAGCCACCCAGGCACACTCCAATTTCTTTTTTTATTTTTATTTTTTGAGAGAGAGAGAGAGAGAGAAAGAGAGAGAAAGCACATGAGTGGGGAAGGGGCAGAGAGAGAGAGAGAGAAAGCACATGAGCAGGGAATGGGCAGGGGGAAGAAAGAGAGAGAGACAGAGGGAGAGGGAGGATCTGAAGCAGGCTCTGTGCTGACAGCAAAGAGGCTGATGCGGGGCTCGAACTCACGAGCCGTGAGATCATCACCTGGACTGAAGCTAGACGTCAAACTGACCAAGCCACCCAGGCACCCCAATTTGGTCTAAAACTAGACTTTAAGTCAACTGAACATTCTTTAACATAAAGGCAATGTTTGATTTTTGGCTGTAATAGAGTGTCCATTCATAATTTTAAGTATTTCTGTAGCTAGGAACAGAAAGAGAGTGACAAATCAATGTGTTACAACACCCCTATTCTAGCTCAGTAATAAACAGCGTAACTGCATCTAAATTTACAGTTTCACAAACCGGATTCAGTCATATACTCTGAATGAGCCTCAAATAAGCATAAGACAATCGCCAGGAAAGAAAGATTCTCTAAGTCTAGTAATATAAACAGTAAGATGCTTGTTCAACTTATTTAAACAAAGATACTACTAAATGAATGAGAAAACGTATGTGACTAACCTCTAAAATTTAGAATTCCTGACAGTAGGTACCATTTACTGTCTGTCAGCATTGTCTAGGCACACCAAGGTTTCCAAACGGATTCACAGCCTGCACAGGGCGGCCTCGCTTAGTACCTTGCCCTAAGTCACAAAGCTAGTGGCAGTGTCAGAATCTGACTTCAAAATTCATATTCTTCCAAGTATACCATGTCACCTAAATACCAAACATACAAAAATTATTAATCCAATAGTTGTTTTATTCTTCTCGAAATATTTTCCTTTATCATTGTTTTTCGAGAACAGAATTCCTCAGGAGCCACTGGTCCTTCAACATTTCTGCAGTAGCCATTAGACCCTGCATCTACTCCTTCCTGCCCAAGCACCCCAGATTTAGGATCTGAGAACTCCATTTGCGGATCCTTTTTGTTCCAGGGAAGTCACTGTAGAGTGCGAGTCCAACCAGGGCACTGGTTCAAGGTAGCGACATGACGGAGCGAACTGCACAACTTCTGGAAAAGTTGAGACACTGATAGGAACGAAGACAATACACAGCCGCTGGGGGCAGCCACCGTAGGATGAGAGCAATCTAGGAGACATGGAGCCCCTGGAAACAGTCTTACTTAAGAACAAAGGTTTTGAGTCACATCTGAAAAATCCAAACTGACAGATTTTTATAAGGGTGCTTCTCATTTCCATGTCTTTCACATACCATTCCCTCCTCACAGAACAGCCCTCCCCCCATGCTAATACCTCCTAGCTACCCGGCAGCTACTAGGTACCAGGCATCAAGTGAAGTGTTAAACGTGTTATCTCCAATACTGAAAACTAATCTATACCCAAAATCCAGAAGGCGAACTTTATCCTCACTATTCAAAAAGAGAAATTCAAAGTCAAGGAGACTGAGTGGCATTCTCAATACCACACAGCTAATACACGGAGCCAGGATTCAAGACCAGGTTTATCTAGCTCACAAGCACTTGTTCTTTCAATGACATGAAGCAGCCGGCCACATGGATCTTGTCTTTTAAGGTCTTTGTACAGGAATCAAATCTTCTGTGAAGCTTTCTCTATCCATTTACATATTTCATGAATCGCTTTTAGAAAAAGGACACATTACAATGTATCATCACTGTGTTTACAACAGTTAGAACACAAGTTCCTTAAAGATGGCAGGATCCAAGTAGCACCAGCGCCTCCCACAATGTATGTGACGCAGGCCAAGTGAGCAATAAACATATGCAGAATCGCCAGTGAGTGGAGGTATGAAGTCCTATCTATTACAGTTTAAATTCCTTAAAATAAACGCCTGTCATCATACTGAGATAGCCTTCTGTATAGAATGTTTCTGAAATGTGGGGTTTGAGAAAGAAATCTGTAAATATTTGCTGATCTTAAACATTTTGCTGCCTAGACTAAATGCTGCCCGACTATACTTATGAAGGACTACAGAGAAATGTCAGAAATTCAGACATTCAGAAACTCAGAAATATAGACATTTTTTTCAAGCTGAACATTTCAAATGTACCAAAGGATCTTGTGTTTCGTAAAAGCACTCATTATTATGCACAGACCAGAGCTCAAATACATTTAAATCACTGGACTGTTGGGCTTCATTTTAGAACCAAAGCTGCCCCATATGGGTCACTTAACTTTACCTGTAAGGGAATAGTATGAACCAGACTTTCTCCCGGATACCACCCAGCTCTACGATTCTGTGTAATTCAGTAATATTGCTATTCATCACTTCTTGGAGTGCTTCCCTGAGTAGGGTTTAAAGGTAACCTTTCAAACAAGGTCTCTCTATCATAATACCTGAGCGTGCTTGGCCCCAACACTTCTCTCCCTTGGTCACTGTCTTACCATCTCCCCTACAGCGTAAGCACCAGAAGAACAGGGGTTTTCCTGTATTCATCAGCACACCCCAAGGCTTCACACCAAACACAGTAGGCACCCAATAAATGTTTGCGGAAGAATTAACATTCGTGGGAGACTAATAACGCCTTGCTGCCCAACATGAAGGGGAAAAAAGCAAACTGTGCACTGCTAGGCATGTCCTGCATTTTCTGAATATGAGTTTTCTAATATAGCAGGTACTTTGCCTCAGTATTAATCTTACAAAGGTGGGTTTTTTTTTTGGGGGGGGGTGTCCAAATTACTTTATTTGAAGGAATGCTACAAATAAAGAACCCAAGTAGCTGTCTTGGTACAACAAAGGTTTTAAGAATATTTAGGGACTACCACTTCATCAGTAACTTACTTTAAGCCCAAGATAGTTAGTACGTAAAAGCAACTTAGCAGTTCCAAAAACATCTGCGAACTTCCCAAAGGACATTTCACCGTAACAAAACCCTCATCAAAATAAAGCCTAACGAAGCAAAGAAGAACAAATACAAACCATCCCGATCATTCAAGGCGGTCGTCTCCATTTTTTCTGAAAACATGCTGTCTTTCCTCATCTCCCATTTCTGTATGCAACCAGATACGGACATCGACGGAGAAGTCTCACCGATACCAACACACGGACAATGACACAGCTTCTAGTCAGTACCTTACTGCCATTCGAACTTTCCCCAAACTCAAGACTCTCTTCGGACCATAAAACTAACACCCCACAACCTCACATCTGCTTCCCTGCCCCCTCTCTAGCAATTAAGCCTCTCCAACTTCTCCCTGGAGATTCAAATCTCTGCCATCAAGAAATGTTAATCCCTGCCACTGCTAAGTGCCGATTTCTCCCAATGACCTAGGTACTCTCGACCCGAGGGGGAAAAAAAAGCCCAGCCTATGCGTCTCAGCTCTTTCCCACCCCAGCTTCTCCCCCACCCCCTCTCTACCGGCGCCCGGCAGGTGCCTCGCCGGGGATCTCCGCGCCCTTGCCGCCGACAAGCGGGGCACACAAAAGACCCGCACGGCCCTCCCGGGCCTCCTCCGGTCTCTCCCCTACAGCCCCATCGGGTCAGCGCCCCGGAGAGCAGAGGCCCGAGGGAGGCGGCGTCGGCTCCGCGGGGACCAGAGATGCTCGCCCGGAGCGCCCCCTCCCGACCCCACCTTCGCCCACGCCCCACCCACGAAGGCAGCCCCGCGCCGGGACCCTCGGTCAGAGAAACCGAAAGCGCATCCCCAGCCGGGCAGCAGGGGCCGAGCGCATCCCGCCCGCCGGCCTCCGCCGCCCCTCCCCGCGAGCCCGCGCCCCAACTGCCGGCCCAGGCGGGCGCCCCCGCCGGCCTCCCGCGCCGCCCGGCGCCCCCGCTCCTCCCCCCACCCCGGGGAAGGGCCCACGCCCGCCCGACGGCCCGGCACTCACAGGCTACCGGAGCAGGAGGTACAGACGAAGGAGCCGACCGTCATGTTCACGTAGGTGGGGCCGCGCTGGTCGCAGTCGAAGCACTTTCGGTTGTGCGGGAGGCCGGTCATGTCCCGCAGCATCTTCAGGTGCTTCTCCTCCTGCTTCCGCTTCGCGCTGGCCGCCATGGTCGCGGCGCCGAGGGAGGAGGCCGGCAGGGCCGGGAGCGGGAGCCGGGCGGCGCTGCGCCGGGGGCCCGCGGTCCCACGGGCCGCCCTGGCCGCGGCCGCCGCCCTCCGTCAGCGCGCGCCGCCCGCGTCGGATCCGGCCGCCTCGGCTCGACTCGGCCGCGCTGGGCGCGGCGCGGACGCTGCGGAGCGCGGGCTGACGGGCCACACCAACCGGCCCGGCCGGGACAACCGCCGCCGCCGCCGCCACCTTCCCGACTTCTCCTGAGGGGAAAAGAGGAGGAAGGGGGACGGCAAGAGGAGGCCCGCCCCGGGCGGCCGGAGGCCAAGTGTCGGCTGGCGCCCTCTGCTGGCCAGGAGGAGTTAGTTACTGCGGCCGCGCTGAGGCCTGGAATTGGGCTGGGGCAAAGGAGCAAAGATACAAAGGTGACGGTACCTTTGTAACCAGTGATGGACGCCAGTTATTAGAGAGTTGTAGGTGCTGAGCGCATTACCTGAGTTCCCTTCCTCCCCTGCTCAAAACCCTCCACGGGCTGCCCAGTGCTTTGGGGATAATTCTAGCTTCCTCACCATGCTCTAAAAGGCGCTCCTCAACCACGCAGGCTTTCCGTTTATACCCCCCGCCACCGTAAGCTGCCTTCTGCCCCAGGACCCTTGCCCTGCTGCTCTCTCAGTATTCACGTTTCTCTGAATGGCCTTGCCAGTATTCACATTTTGGATTTGATAACGTTTTGGTGAGGGGCGCTGTCCTATGGCATTGGAGAATATTGAACAGCGTCCCTAGCCTTTATCCATTAGATGCCAGAATGACCCCTCAACCCCACCCCCAGTTGTCGCAACCCAAAATCCTCAGACGTTGCTAAATGTGGTCGAGAGAGACGTAATCAACTGATTTATGCCAGTATGGTAGGCAACCTTCCGCAGTCAAACAACCCGTTTAATGTTGCCACCCGCCTCCCTGAAAGCAGCCCTCCATGAAATCGCTGTTGGTTTTTCTTCAGAGTTGTAGCTATTTGAAATCCTGCTTCTTATTTAGTGTCTACTGAGTGTCGTCTGGGACCCCCCCCCCCATTGGGCTCCAGACAGCCTGGCCCCAGCCTTTTCTTCACTACTCCACCCTCCGCCCTTCCCAGAGCCGGAAGCCAGGTGCCCAGGGTTCATGGAATGAATGCATTCACTATCTCACTTAATCTTCTCAGGATCCCTTTGGGGTAAGCATTATTGTTCTTTCCATGTTTAAAGCTCTGGGGCATTAAGCAAATTTACCGGAGGATACAAATGGGAACCTGGGATTCCGACCCAGACGGTCAGACCTTGGGACTCACATCTCTTCATCCCTCTAAGCGAACAGCCGGCAGGATGTTAGAAACCATCCCTGCTCGTCTTTCCCTGACGAGTCCAGGCAGACCCAGAGAAAGTGAAGTTCCAGAGTCACTCAGCTGCCGAATGGGCGAGTAAGACTAGAACCCACCAGCCCCCAGGCCTCCCATGAAAAGTGCCCGGACGCATCGCCCAAGTGAGACTTCATGTGAATATAATACTATTAATAATAGCTAAATAGTAAAGTGATCGACAGATTTAGGATCAGTCAATAGAATTTTTTTTTTTAACTTTCCAGTAAGGCAAATATCAAACTCCCCTGAGACTGCGGCCCTCCTTCAGGAACGACTAGCTCGTGGCCGATGCGCTTTCCAGCCCTCATCTTCCCGTTCCCCCCTCCTGTTGTTCCGAAGCTGTTTCCAGATAGCATCCCAGTCCCCTGCGCGTATTTTAGTTTGGGTTGCTACAAAGCAAAATAGCAACTCTCTTTTTTTTCGAAAAGTTCCCGAACACCCGAAAAGTTCATGCTAATTCCCTAAAATCACGAAATATCCCATCAAGTGTTCAAGTTTCTCATCGAGGTTCAAACCAGATTTTTATAGTTTATTTCAATCCCCCCGGTGCAGTTGGGTAATATATGGGTTGCAAAGTCTGTGAGTTTCCCCTCTGTCTCCTTTTTCCCTTGTAATTCCCTCCTTTTAGGAACTGGGCCCTTTGTCATGGCCTTTCTCATGACCTTTGTCATTGAACACCTCTACCCTTTCTATTTCCTAAAACAAATTGTGGTTGGGCCTAGTTCACTTGTTTCCAGTTCGTTTTTGTTGTTGTTGTTGTTGTTATTGTTCTTGGCAAAATTTTGTTTGTGTCAGGAGTCACGTAATGGGGGGAGGGGAGAGGGAGAGGTCCTTTCTTTCTTTTTATGGTGTCAGCAGCCATTGATGATGAATGTCCAGTTCATTAATATATTAAGGGTTGCACAGTGGTGATAATCTCTCTGTCATTCCTTCTTCATTAGTCAGCTGAAATATTTTCAGCTACTACCTGGCACAGTTTACGTCAGAAAGGATCAATATTTGGGGCACCTGGGCGTCTCAGTCGGTTAAGCGTCCGACTTCCGTTCAGGTCATGATCTCTCGGTTGGTGAGTTCAATCCTCGCATCGGGCTGTGAGCTCACAGCTCAGAGCCTGGAGCCTGCTTCAGGTTCTGTGTCCCTCTCTCTCTGCCCCTCCCCTGCTCATGCTTTGTCTCTCACTGTCTCAAAAGTAAATAAACCCTTTAAAAAAAAAAAGAAAAGAAAGGATCAATGTTTGATTCCTTTCCTTTATACGCAAATTTTCAAAATAATATGTTGGTTTCCTATCACCTGGCAACGGTGATCGGTATTTTTGTGCGTCATCAATATTTCTGTCAAGGTCATTACCAACTGGAGAACTTAAACACAGTTGATATGTTTCATATCCTGGGTACTCGCGTTGTCTCATCACTGTCCAGTGAGAGCCTCTCAAAGTTGGCCCTTGAGTCTTTCTGACAGGATCCTTGACGGAAGGTCACCAGGAATGCCATTACTGCGGGGCCTGGGCTGTTTAGGAGATGACAGCCCTGGAATGCCCAAACATGGACCGATGGAAACAGAGGCTTACTTACCAGCCCCACTCTGGCTAAACATGACACCCGGCCCACTCTGATTCATCACCAACGAACACACTTCACCCTCAGCCAATGGCTTGCTTCCTCTTTCTACGATTTATCATCCGATAAATGTCAAAATCAGAAGGCGTGGCTGTAGCGCCTTGTGCAAACAGTTTAATAAGTGGTTGTTTCACTATCGCGTTGTTGGAAGAAGCAGGAGAAGGTATTTCCAGACTACCAGTCTATGGGAGGGTGAAGTTCAAGCGAAGTCCGAAGTATTTTCTCCAAGTAAAGCTGAAAGTTCATACGGTCGGCTGAACTTTGGCTTTTTCGTATTCCGTGTCATATGGACACAGGTTTCCACTTGGAAAAAGTCCCCAGGGAAGTGTGCCACGTGTCAGGCCAACTATTTATTCACCTAACTTTCCTCATCCCTCATAACAACGCAGAACGAGGTATTATTATCTCCACTTTATTGAGGAAATTGAGGCTCCGAAATGCTGGCTTGCCCAAGGGCCACACTGGAAGTGACGCAGGAAGCTGGGATTCAAACCCAGATTGGTCTACGCTGCACCAGCTTCTGCCTCTAGTAACTGGATACTGACCCTGCCTTAGAAGCAGAAATTACCTTCAGGGATGTGTGCCCTGCAGCCAGTGATCTTTCAAAATGCTAACGTGACCTCCTCCCCCTGCGTAAAACCCTCTCATTGCTCTAAGGCTGAGGGAAAATCTGGGAGGCCCAGAAGTCCTACAAAAGTGGCCTCCTTCCTGCAGACCATGCTAGGTCTCCACGTCCTGCCCCAGCTCCAAGGCGCATCCTAAGTCTCCACCACCCTGCTCCAGCCCCACTTCCTTCTCAGGGTTTTATATTCTCTTCTGTCCCACCTCAGGACCTTTGCACATGCACTACTGCTTCAAAAAGAGAGTTCCTTCTCTTTCCTTTCTCATCCGTCAGATCCAGCTCAGATCTAGCTCGATGTCTGGGTTTTCAGAGATCCTTCCCTGCCCCGCCTGACTAAGCCAGGCCCCCTAATGGGTGCTCATAGCACCGTGTACCTCTGCTTTAGAGCATTTGTTGCCCTGGCTATTTACAGTGCTTTGTGATTTTCAGTTAGGGTCCCTAGCCCCACACTACATGGTGGGCTTCACCCAAGAGGGGGCTAGGTCTGTGTTTGCTCACCATTATTCCTCGAGAGCGTGGAGCCTGGCTCTTGGGAGACACTCAGTAAATACTGGTTGGGTGAATAAATCAATGCAGCAGTGGGGAGGCAGAGAAGAAAGCTTCCTTCAGTCCCCCGCCGTGGGTTCAGGGTTCTGTTTATTGTTGTCTCCGCTGGTTTGGCTCCCGGAACGATTCCAGCGCTGTCAAAGCTTCCCCGGTTTTGTTAAAGAACTTGCAAATTTCTGAAATCAAACCTCGGAGGGGAAGGATCTCAAACCAGACTCGCTTAGTGGCTCCTGCCTGTCTTATCCCCAAGGGCGACTCAGAGAAAATGTCCCAGAGAGGCGCCTGCAGGTGAGGCCCAGAGAGGAGGCCCCTCTGTGTCCTCCCTGCCCCAAAGCAGGACAAGCCGTGGTCCGTGGGCGAGCCGGCAGTGGCTTCGTGGCCCAGAGCATCTGAGTTTGGAGAGGAGGGCTCCCCAGTCAAGGAGGACTCGAATTTAGACTTGACAATAATCTCTAACTGAGTTGCCCACGAGGTCCAGGCCACCCCCCGACAGAATAGAAAGATGGTGTTGCCAGATGCACACGTGTGTCCCTGTCCTGGTCACCTGCGGCCCACCCCGAATTCATCCTCTGAGTGAGTCTTGGGATTCGCCTTGCAAATGGCACCACTGTCTTGCGGTCTTGGTTGGCTCGCGTATTCAAAGGCCTGATTTGTTAAGTATAATTATTTTTAAACACGCCACGGTCTCCGTGGCCCCATTGCGACAGCTTGCCATGCTTTAATCTCCTGGGAGCCTTGAAAACCTCGACGTGGCCCGCACCCTCTCTGAGCTGAGCGCCCAGGTCTCTGCCCAGCCCCCAACCTGGAGAGCAGACCTTCCAGAAGCTCCTCGTCCTCCCTCAGACCCCCGGTTTCGGACATTCTCAGGGTCCTCCTGTCTTCCTTTCCTTCAGGACCCCCGATGCCCCAAGCTGGTTCTGATTAAGAGAGCAGTTACCCAATGAACTTTCACAGTCTAGAAAAACTGGAGCAGCAGGTTTTTCTATTTTATTGACACCTCGCGTGATTTTTCCAGCTGGTGGCCACAGAAACCGATGCTCGTTTTTATGGCCCCTTTAAGAAATGCAAAAGGCAAGTAATCGTGGCCCCATTCATTCCCCCCCAGGCCCCCGCAGGGGTTTCACGGAATGAATAATCACAGGGCCGGTGTAGAAAGCAAGGCGGAATAATATTCAACTCGGGGTTTTTCCCCCCCTTTCTTCTGTTGATAGCACCTTCCTTTCGCTGTGGTTCGATTATTTTTAACAATGCTTTCTGATTCGCTTTTTAATTTGCAAGAAGCGGCGAGAGAGAAAAAGAAGAAGGGGGAAAAAACCTATAGACGACACGCAGTCAGTGCATACTTCCTGGAAACATTGGTGTGGTTTCTGGCTAGACTGCAGAGAGCGCCGAGAAACTAGACACCCCAAGGACCCTAGTCCCTCAGTACCAGCAATCGCCTGGCTTCCTTCTCCCTGCAAATGCCAAGATAAACAGAGAGGCGGGCAGAGCTGCCCCCCCAAGCCCCACCCCCTGCAGCTGTCCGAGCTGCCGAAGACTTTCTCTTCTGCTGGGGTTCACTTCACTCGGTCCTTTGTGAGTTTTGTCTCTCAGCAGCCGAATTCTCTCTGCTCAGAGAGCAGGGATCGGGTCCTGAACTGCCTCTCTAGTTTGCCAGGCCCTAAAAGGGTCATGCCAGGTGGTTGGCGGCTCCAAGCCCCGGCTATTCTGGAAGCCTAGAACAGTTGCAACTAGACTTCCGTTACCCGTTTATCAGAAAGGCATTTTCTGGAATGCGGAGGGAAGACAAAAATACCTTTCAGACTTCATTCATTCATTCATTCAGTAAATGTCCACTGAGCGCCTATTTCTCCGCCAGGCACTGTGCCAGACGCTAGGGACTCGGCAACACTCGGCAACGAACGAGACAGGATTCCTACTTGGCCTGGAACTCCTGTCCCACAAGAGGGAGAAGGAACAATGAGCATGTTCACAGAGATGGAGCAGGTGATGCTAAGCGCTCTGATAGGAAACCAAGCAGGGCGAGGGAAGGCGGTGTGAGTGAAAGGAGGGGCTGTTCCCGGGTGGGCAGGGCAGGCGGGCTCCCAGGGAAGATTCTAGGACGTGCAGTGTTGGAAGCCCCGGCGTGCCTGTAAAATGGCCTGTTGTGGCGCCTGGGCCAGCGGGCAGCCTCCCTCGCCTCGTCCCACCGGGCCGGAATCAGACATCCTGCGCTGCCCTGCCCCGGTCGCCTCTAGAGAACGGGAACCGTGGTCTTCGGAAGCCAAGGGAGAGAGAAAGGCCCCTTCCTCCGCGGCAGGAAGAGTCTCAGGGTAAGAAACGCTCCATTCACGTTGTCAATGGGACGTTGTTCTTGCCCATTGCTGAGGAGAGAAAGGGGGCCTTCCCTTCTGGTTCAGGGGAAAGAAAGCGGCCCCTGTGGGGAGAGAACCTGCTCTCGTGGTCAGGAAAGGAACGCCAGCAAGGCCTGTGGGACTTCCAGAAAAGGCACATGGGCCCCCACCAGCCCTCTGTTTTGAGGAGGCCAGACGCAGACGTTTTAAAAGTGGGTCTCGGCCAAGACCCCTCTTCCTTTTCTCTCTCTCACCTGATGCCGGCAGACGGGCAACGGCTCCTCATGCAACAGGAGCTGAGCTGAGCACGAAGCGACTCTCCCGAGCCCCGTTGAACCCTGCCGCCGCCACGCCTCATCTCGAGACGGCAGGCGAGGCCACAGCGCTCCCCGCTGCCATCCCAGTAAGGAGGCCTGACATCTCCCGGCCCCGAGCACCAAGGCCTGTGCAGAGCGCAGGCTGCAGGGCGACCCCGTTCACCCTCACGCCGGCCTCTGGCTGTCGTGCCCATTTTGCAGATGAAGAAACTAAGACTCCCGAGTTGAGGACTTTGCCGAGGCCACGCAGCTGGGAAGCGAGGGAGCTGAGATTTGCGTGACTCCAGAGCCCACGACTTGATACCCGCCGGGGCCAGCGCTGCGCTGTCTGCGGGACGCTCTCATCACGGTCCTGCAGGAGAGCAGAAGTCAGGCAGTACGTCTGTTTCCCGGTCTCGATTTGGCCTCTGCGGGTAGGGATGCCCCGGGCCATAACTGGGCTGGTTTAGCCTGAGGTTTCCTTAGCCTGAGGTTTCCGTTACCAGGATGTCTCCTTTGCCCAGAGCTCCAGGCCGTACACTTAAAGGACCTGTTTCCTCTCCAAGAAGTTCTTTAGATAAGAAAAATTACCTGAAAAGCCACACACACACACACACACACACACACACACACACACACACACACGCCAAGCTCCGGCAATGAGAAGGTCCTTAATATCCATTCAGGTAATTGTTGCCTGACAGCTTTGTCCTCACTGAATGCGCATAGCGCCTGGAGCCAAGTCCGCTTTGGAGGCTGCGCAGCCCCTGGAGGAAGTTTCCAGGAGCAAGCCCATTGCCATTTCTATCATCAGGATAACCAACCACTTTGTTATTAGTCACCGTCCCAGCCCTGGGGCTGCCGATGATTCAGAAGGTTGTGGTGAGGATTGCAGGAGGCGAGATACTCAGCACAGCACCTGGCATTTCTGTAAGCACTGCAGTCATTCTTCTCATTATTTTAAACAGGCGTACTAATTCCCTTTTCTTCGCTGGCTGTGTGTTGGTTTGTAAGGCGCCAGGTCAACCACGAGTGCACTGTAGCAGTAATTTGCTAGAAGCTGCTGTAAGTGAGCCCGCCCCGGACGTGTGGCTACTCTTTCACCAGTGCAATGTCACACTCTGCTTGGCTGAAGTCGCTCGTGGTCTGAGGAACCTGCAAGGCCACCAGCGATGTGCGGGAGCAGCGGTATTTTACCCAGTCCCTGCTAGCTCTTGTCTAGTGAAAGCTCCGAGTCAATGTCTGACTGAATCTAGTTCAATGGATTCTGCAGTTTATTTAAAAGACTTTTTAAAAAATATTTATTTACTTTTAGGAGACAGAGTGTGAGCAGGGGAGGGGCAGAGAGGGAGGGAGACACAGAATCCAAAGCAGGCTCCAGGCTCTGAGCAGTCAGCACAGAACCCGACGTCGGGCTCGAACCCACGAAGTGTGGGATCATGACCTGAGCTGAAGTCTGATGCTTAACCGACTGAGCCACCCGGGCGCCCCTGGATTCTGCAGTTTAAATGCTCTAAGCACATCTAACCATAGAAAGCTACAGTGTCGTTTATTACTGTTCTCTTTGGAGGGGGAGGGAGGGCATGTGTGTCTGCGTGTGTTTAGGAAGCGGCGAGAAGTTTCTTTAATCAGACCTACATTTCCTACGTGTGTCTCGCACACACGAAGGAACAGTACAGCAGGGCAGTACTCGATTTCTGAGTCAGACCATCTCGATTCCAATCCTGGATTCCCCACGCCCCTCCCCCCCCCTTGGGAGCTTGAGCAAGTAACTTAACTTTTCTGTGTCTCAGTTTTCCCACCTATAAAATGGGAACGATACCATCCCCCGCCGTATAAGATCACTAGGAAGATTAAGTGACTTAATACGCACAAAAGCACTTGAAACAGTGTCTGGCAGATAGTTAGCACTCTACAAGTATTAGTTGTTATTATTGCATTCTCCTCTCTTCCCATCAACCACCTCTCCTGCAAGTCAGCCGGAGTGAGCGAGCAACTACTATGTGTGTGTGTATACGTATGCACTGGCTTCCTAGAACCCTCCTTTCTGTTGTTGTTTCATTTTGTTTTTTAACATCCTAAGTACCACACTAGTGAGTACAATCTCGGTTTTTAGAAACATTTCCCACAATGCCGGCGTGGTGGGTTAAATGGGGTCCACGAAGGTCAGTGATTAGTTGAGAAGGTCAAGATGAATTTATCCTGATTCCGAGTGGACCCTAAATCCAGTGACTGGTGCCCTCATAAGAAGACAAGAGGACACACACAGACACACAGGGAGGCGGCCATGTGACAGCCGAGGCAGAGATCTGAGAGACGCTGTCAGGACAGGGACACACTGGAGGAAGCAAGAAAGGATTCTTCCCTAGAGCCTTTGGAGGGAGCATGGCCCTGCTGACACCTTGGTTTGGGGCCTCAAGCCTCCAGAACTGTGAGCGAATAAATTCCAGTGGTTTCCAGCCACGTAGTGTGTGAAACTAACAGCCCTAAAAACCAATACAGTCAGTAAAACCAAACTTCCCCTGGACCGCGGCCAGGACAGGGTCGGCCGCCGCTGCCTCTTCCCAGGTCCCTCAAGGACCATCTCCTGTCGCCCACAAACATTGCCTCTGATTCACCACCTCTAAAAGACAAGGGAATCCTCTAGAACAACGTGTCCTTTTTCATAACTCGTGGGCTTGCAGGGTAATTTTAACAACGCTACTTCCTCTTTCTCACACAGGTTACGTTTTGGGTCTACCTCAGTCATTTTCGGCCAGTTTGATTAATATAGGTCCTTTCATATTAAGATGGGTCAGTTCTCCGTAAGAAGTGGAAGAGTGCTCTGCCCCCGTCCTGCAGCTGTGAGCAGGAGACACAGTGATCCGTGCAGGAGGAGGGATTTTCACCTGCCGCGTTTTAGAGGCAAAGAATGTTAGAAATCACCTCTGCCCTTAACAATGTGAGGGTCACAGGTCCTTTTGAGAACCTGGTGAAAGACGCCGTCCCCGAACTATGCACCGAACATATAAAATATAATCTCAGGCCAGTCCTTGTGCCTCGTTTTACGGATGAGAAGAGCAGCCTCTGAGAAATGAAGCAAAAAAAGGCCTGAAAAGGATCTGTGGACAGAACCAGGAAAAGAGCGAGGATTCTCCACGACACAGCGTGTCCCTGTGCCTCTCTCTCTGTCTCACACTGAAGACCCCAGTTTGCCAGCAGGGGTGACAAAGATGGGGGAAGAGGACACCAAGAGAAGGGAAACCCTGGCTTGAAGGTAGCCGGTGGTTAGAGCGGCAGGAGAGTCCAAAGTCTCCACCATAGGTGCACGTGGCGGCCGGGACGCCACAGTGGGTTCCCAGGACGCGGGATTCTTCTGCTGTCCTCCAGGGCCAAGATGGAGGAAAGGAACTTTACGTTAAAGCAACAAAAGCCTTGGATAATGCAAGGAGAATTTATTTTAAGTGACAATCTCTGCATTTCCGTTTCTGAAAGAAGTTTATGTAATGTCCTCGGCAAACCTCTTAAAAAAAGAATAGCACCTCGTTTTTCTAAGATGATTTATTTTTTCAATGTTTTTCATGTTTGTTTATTTTGAAGGAGAGAGCCTGAGCAGGGGAGGGGCAGAGAGAGGGAGAGAGAGAGAATCCCAAGAAGGCTCCATGCCCAGCGTGGAGCCTCGCAAGAAGGCTCGATCCCCACGAATCACGAGCTCGCAACCGGAGCCGAAATCAAGAGCGGGACGCTTAACCGACGGAGCCACCAAGGCGCCCCTAAGATGATTTAA
Organism: Paguma larvata; assembly: GCA_030068075.1. Taxonomy (NCBI): domain Eukaryota; kingdom Metazoa; phylum Chordata; class Mammalia; order Carnivora; family Viverridae; genus Paguma; species Paguma larvata. The sequence goes on from CM057825.1 coordinate 11,185,370, forward strand.
ACGTAGACAAACAGGAACGCGAGAGGACCGGTGAGTCAGGAAGGGTACACCATCCCCCCTGCCTTCACCTGGGCAGGCATCGTCAGTCCACCTGGGACTGTGTCCAAACCAACACCAGAGGTGGCCTCAGAATCCTTCACAACTCAGCACTCCAGAAGCTACTCCCAGGAGGCAACGAGGTCTGCAACCTATTTGCCATTCTGTGGCTAAATGACCTTCTGACATTGTTTCTCGTCCCTCGTGAGTAGATATTTCCCTGTAGTCCCATTTAAACTTTCTGATGGCTTTACTAGGTTCGGCAGAGGCCTGGAGACCTCCCTTTCTAGGACAGCGATCTCTCCTGAGATTTCTTCTAATAGCTGTGCTCCTACATTCTCGGTCGTGTGAAATAATGAAGAGAGACTTCAGAATTCTCGCTGATTCCCTATGTTTACGTAGGTTACGAAGACGGTTCTTTAGAAGTTTCACATCCAACATCATTATTGCCCATAAGTCTTGTGTCTTAATTTTTGATACCTTCTTTTGTAACAGTGATCTCTCTCTCTCTCTCTCTCTCTCTCTCTCTCTCTCTATTTCTGGACTACATCCCTAATGTTAGATATTTAAAAAGAAAAAAAAATAGGGGTTCCTGGCTGGCTCAGTCAGAAGATCATACATCTCTTGATTTCGGGGTCCTGAGTTCAAGTCCCATGTTGGGTGTAGAGATTACTAAAAAGAATAAATATTTTTAAAATAAATAAAAAGAAAAAAATAGACTGACGCAAGTCTACGCCGCCTCATGAAAGTCAAAGGCAATGACAGAGCAAGGAACGATGCGGTATGTAACGTCTTGCCTCTCTAAATATTGAAGAAGAGCAGCTCTGTGTATTTGCCACACAGGTTAGATGATGTTGAGAGCCATCGAGCCCTGGGGTGGCGCCCTTTCTGGACTCTCCGCTCGCATCACCAAGCTTTCCAGAACTACTTCTGGAACTTTCCAACCCTATGTTTGCCTCAGCGCCCCTTGACTGATGATTTGTCTTCTGCGGTTTAACTCTTCTGCCCCCGAAGGGAGCTACAAGTGAGCCCAAAAGTAGTGCTCTGCCAAAGTGGAAGAAGGCACGGGCTCGGAGCCTGTGCTGAGGAGGGCAGCCAAGTTTTCTCTTATGAGATGGGAGTGCGAGAGAGGGGCTGAACCGGAGTGGGTGTTGTGTCTTTTGTCTTCTGGTTCAAAATCTGGTTTCAAACGATGCAGATCAAAGAGGTTTTCATGCTTTCCGATGTGTTTCTGTTTAAGGAATCATTGGGTCTTCTCGCTCCACTGTCCACCAACCGAATGCTAGAGGTCGAGTGCTTTTTAAACTTTAATTCAGATCATGTCGCCTTGCCACTCAAAATCCCGTATGACCCCCCCACCCCTGCCGTTCCCAGCTCCATCCTCCTGTCCACGGGGCTCCTCCTCTCCCTGTCTTCTTGGCCGGCCCCGGCCACTCTGATCTTCTTACCTACATCAGAAAGATGCCAGGCTCCTACTTGGGGCCCTCACTCTGCTCTAGACTGGATATTGCTTGGTCGTCTACCCTCGCGTCTCCACGGGGCCTGTCCTGATGGCCCAGTTTAACCTACACACCATCCCCATTAGCCCTACCCTCCATTCCCTCCTTTTTGTTTTTATTTTTAATTTTACTTTTCCCCAAGCACTGCTTACTTCTGTTTCCTGTTTACTACGCAGTGATCTCCCGTGAGAATGGACTCTCCAGGAGGTCAGGAATCTTTGCCACTAATTCTCTTTTTCACGGATGTATTCCAAGTGCCCTCAACAGTGCTAGGCAGTTAAGAGGTTCTCAATTAATATTTGACGCATAGGAGCACCTGGGTGACTGAGTTGGTTAAGCATTTGACTCTCAATCTCGGCTCAGGTCACGATCTCACGGTTTGTGAGTTCTGAGTTCAAGCCCTGACCACACTCTCTGCACTGACCTCAAAGAGCCGGCTTGGGATTCTGTCTCTCCCTCTCTCTGCCCCTCCCCTGCTCTCTCTCTCTGTCTCTCTCTTTCAAAATAAATAAACTTTATATGTATATATACATATATATATGATGCATAAAGGAGCGAATGAATAATCAAATGGCTGAATAAGGCCTTTGTTCTGGGATGAGTACTGGTGAGTAGCAAAAACATCCCCAACGGCTGTCAAAGGAAATGGAAGGAAAAAATCAACATTATAGCAAGGCTGAACGCAAACGATGGCGTTTATTTCTCTCCTTCATGTATTACTCACTGGTGGTATTTACATATCTTGATAGGAGGAAAAAGTGATCAAATTTCCAGCAGGTCGTTTTTACAGTATTTTTTTTTTTTTTTTTTAAACTAAAGAAGTTCCCAGTCGATCTCTGGGTCTTTGGGGCCAAAAACAAAGCGTTGCCTAGACCACTCTAACAGAACGTTAGGTTTGCCTTCATCAGAAGGGAAGCAGAAATGTGCGTACAGGGAAGTTACTTACAAGTCATAAATATTTTGCCCAAAAAAACCCTGCTTTTGTGGTTGAACGATGGCATTTACGCAGGCTACCTTTCAGCGGCTCTGATTTTGCACGCAGAGGTGAGCTCATGTGATGAGGAGCCAAAAACCCTTAGTGAGACATGCTCTCTGGACGGTTAATGAAATGCCAGGCCCAAGGGTAACACTAAGCCAGGGTAATGGATTGCCAGTGAATAACCATCATCCCATCCAATTAACTTCTGTGGGGGAAGCAACCTTGAATCTATATGCCAGAAATATTGGGAATATATAAAGACATCGTGATTCTATTTCAAAGAAAGCCCGACCCTTGAGGCCCGATGTCCATAGAGCTCCGAATTGGGGGGCTGAGGGGGAACTCTCACGCAAAATCACGTTACAGGCTAGAGGTACTTGGAGGCTTTATGCTTCTTAACGAAAATGTACATTTTTGTAGCAGTTTGTGTTTTAAAGACTGACAGGCCTTTCTTGTTTCCTTCGATGTACTTTGCTGAAACACTTTTCACAACCTAGATGCCGACGCGACTAATGGAACCCGAACACAACGGCATTCTACGGTGCAGGCCTAGCACAACTGCAGGCCTAACCTTTTGAAACAGTACACGGAATTGCTAAGACTTGACGAGAGGTGAGTCAGGAAAGCTTTTCAGATGACTCTCTGGTGCAAATCCAAGGTTAGCAGCATTTCCTGGACAGAGAAGGGGGTAACTTTGGTTTCTTGGACATGACAGCCTCCTAAGAAAACCCAGGCCCTGTGTTTACATCTGGCCTGGATTGGAAAAGTCTGGAAGCCTCCTTCTTGCTGCCTTCAAAGTCAACAGGTGTTAACAGGGCTCGGTGCCAGGCCGTTCTCCGTGACCTCTCTGTGGCCACTGGGCCAACCCTTGTCCCTCTGAGGTGTTTTCGTCACACACCATTTCTTTCCGACCGTGCCTCTTCCTCCTCTTTACAGGGCTTCTTCCCAGGAGAGGAAGATCCCGAGTCCTCCATCCACCTTCTCGGGTCCTGTAACGTTTCCTGCGCCCGCCTCTGACCTCCCTCTGACCTCCCACCTGCCCCCTGCCCTGTTCTGTGCCAACGTTACGTGCCGAATTAAGCTCAGGAACCAGGCCACTCAGGCCTCGTTTCTGCCCCGCCCCCAACCACGTATGGGAGTTTGGGATAGCCATCTCAACTCTCTGTGCCTCGATCTCCTTTGCAAAGTGGGTGAGAATACTGACCATGTCTGGCGAGTATTAAATGAGACAGTACATGTCAAGTGCTCCGAACAATGGAGGCACGTACTATCCATTGCCGCCATGATCTTCAAATGCAGAAACTTATTTATCCTTCAAGCCTCAGGCCAGATTTCAATCTTAACTAAAGCCTGGCCAGATTTTTTCATTGTTGTTGTTTCAACCAGATGGAATGGATCTTGGTTCTTGTTTATGATTTTGAAGGCTTGACTACTGGGTTGGTGTTTTTCTTATCCCCTTGGAAAGGTACCATTTATTGAGCGACTACATGTGTCAGGGACTGGGCTCGATACTTCATGTGCACAGTCTCATTTGTTTTTGAAAAGTAGGTGTTACTACTTTTCTTTTCAGCTGAAGAAACCGTGACTCGCAAGAGATAAGCTGCTTCTCCAGAGTCACAAAGCAAATGGGACCAAACTCACCTGTCTCCTCAACTTCATTTTTAGATTAAATTCCCTCCAAAGGCGAGGACTGCACCTCTCGCTCCCTTTGCCTGTACCGCATCTGGAGAAGGCATTCACAAACACCAAGTATTGTTGGAATGAATGTAAGGTTTGGATACGAGAGAGTCTGGTGATACCGGAACTGGCACTCACGTAGCACTGAACAACTTTCCGATGCATGCTCACTTGCCTTATCTCATTAAAATCCCGCAACAATTCTAGAAGGCATGTATTGTTATTGTTGTCACTTCCCAAAAAGGGGACTGGAGGGAGGAGAGGTTCACTGGCTTTCCCCAAACCAAATTGCCAATAGCGGCAGAACCAGGACCCGGATTAGGTATCCTTCCGTACTCTGCCTTCCAGAACACCTTTCCCTTTTCCCCAGGACCGTCTGAGACCCAACCAACAGCACAATATCTCGAAGACAGAATAGATTTTGTACGAATCTCAAATACTGCCAAAGAAGAAATGACCGCAAATTGGCAGAAAACATGAAACCGTTTTACCAGCGTTCGGTTCTTCAAAAGGAGGAAGACAGGGAAACTCAGAGCCAGGCCAAGTTAAAGAAATCTAATTCTCATTCTGTGGTTAGAAATACTCAGCTCAAATAGTTCCTTTAGTCCAAATATCAATTTATATAAATAACAAGCCAATGGGTCTAGGAACTCTAGACATCGTCCTTCCTCATTTGTAAGAATTCACTTCTAGAACATTCTTTCCTATCTTTCAGAAAAGTTAGGCACGGGATCATTTCCACATCTTTCTTGCAGTGGCATCCCTGCAAAGGGGTTGGGTTAGGTGACATAATTGTTTTTATATGTCTAAATACGAATGAGCAGGTTGGCGTGTTATACAACAGAGAAAGAAAAAGAATGGTGTGTCTTTAGTAACATGCCTCATTTCAAGTAGCAGCCCGTGTTTACTAGCGAGTTTGTTCATCACAGAGCTGTAGACAGAATGGTAGCAAAAATGCTGACACATGTTTGTGCAGGGAACAATTGCAACATTAGTCCAACAAGTTGAACTAAAACTGGTATTTGCATTTCTTCAACTGATGGAGTTGGAGGGGAGCTTGACCCCGTTATCTTGACCTCCAGACAGACACACTTAGGATCGAACAAATATCAGACACGGATATGTATCTAAAGGGTCATATATGTAACATGTTATCTACCAAATACAGTGCCCTAAGCCACATGGTATGAGAACTAGAGCAAGGAACCAGAGACAGATCTTTGCTGGAAGGGCCAAGTATCGCAGGAGTAGGGAGATAATGTACTCAGGCAGCTCAGAGGAAGGTGTGACCTCCTTGGTCTCAAAGGATGAGGGACAGAACATTCCACGGAAGCGGCGGCAGTTGAGATGGGCAGGGTTTGGAGAGCACCTGGCCCCGGGAAGAAAGACCATCCCAGACAAAGGGAACAGCCAGCGTTAAAGCTAGAAGTGGGAAACCCCAGGAGGCACACAGAGACTAGAAAATCTCGTCTCTTCATAGTGTTGGGTGCTTGAAGGTCAGGCTTTTAATGGTCAATTCTGTTCCTGAGATTCAGGAAACATTAATCATTTTCAGTGAAGTGAGGGTGCCTGGGTGGCTCAGTCACCAAGCATCTGCCTTCGGTTCAGGTCATCATCTCATGGTTCATGAGTTCGAATCCCATGTTGGGTGAGCACGAACTCTGCTTAGGATGAGCCCCGCTTCTCTCTCTCTCTCCCTCTCTCTGCTTCTCTCTCACTTGTCCCCTCTTTCTCTCTCTCTCTCTCAAAAAAATAATAATAATGATTTTCAGCGAACTGGAATTCTTAGCAGTTAGCCGGTCCCTTCTCTGACCCCCCCTTACCTCCTCCTAGCAGAAGACGACATTTCCAGAGACACTGAGCTACATGACCGGTGTAGGCAGTTGCCCAGGCACCCACTAGAAAGGATGTCATGAAATAATGTTCAGCTTTTACAACAAAAGACCTGTCCTTGGTTTGCACGACCTGCAAGCCGCCGAGAAGATGGCAAACTCCACACTCCCGTCTTCTTGGAGCTTGCTAAGTAAGGCAGCCGCCTGATTTTCAGCGTTCACTTGAACACTAACAGCAAGCACGCAATACTTGTGCCAACACATCCGGGCCTCGTGCTTGATTTCACAATCCAGATGTGTCGAATCAACTTTTCTTATATCTGTGAATACCGTCATGAAAAAAAAAAAAAAAAAGGAAAGGAAAGAAGAAAAGAAGAAAGGGGAAAAAGTGGTTTCTTTTTTGCCTCTGCGTCTCAGTTCCTGCATCTCATAATTCAGCAGAATCTGGGAGACATAGTGTGATATCTCTATTTTCCAAAAAAGGAAAGAAGGTGTTTCCCTGCCAAATTGAATATATAGATTTGGCTGTGATTTTTAAGCCACCTGGTTACATATCTCAAGATGTCTGCTTTTGCCACTATGTCTTAGCTCCATCTATATGCGGATATGGGCTGGACAGGACCACAATAAAAAGGCCGATTTTTTTTTTTTTTACTTCGCCTCGAAGCTCTAAAGTTTTCTGCCTTCTGAAAAATGTACACTGCAATGTTGTGTTTGGCCCAGGTTACTAAAAAAGAAAAAAAAAAATCCTTCTTCGGGAGAACGTGACTCTGTTCCCATTGTTTCTTCAGCACGTTCTCAGCACCACCACATTGATGATTATGCCGTCATTAGCCAGAATACTGGGACAGGAAAAGATCTATTAGGTCATCAAAACCCATCCCGGAGCGGGTCTGTGTCCCTTGGGAGAGGCTGGGACAGGTCATCTTAGGCAAATGACCAAGGAAAATGGAGAGGCGTGTACAGTTTTACTCCACTACGGTTCTTAAATTTCCAAACTAACTCCTAGAGACTGTCCACAAAACAGCTATACTGCCGAGTTTAGGTTAGGGGTTCTCAGTGGGGGGAGACTGTGCCCCCAGGAGACATTTGGCAATATTTAGAGACATTCCCCCCCAACCCTTGTCACATCTTGGGGGAGGGGAAGGCACTAAGGGACGCCACTAGAGATCCTAGAGAAACTGGTTTAGACTTTTTCCTAAGCTTTTTTTCCCTGATGTCTAACTATCCACTCAGCCCTAAGCAAAGCCAATTTCTTGGCTCCATGGCTCCAAGGAGCACACATTACTCTGAAATAAGCTATTTAGAAGTTTCCTACTAACTCTGGCTCTTAGTTCCCAACCTCAGCAGGTATGAAAAATCATACAGAGAAACAAAGCACATTCTCTAGTTGTTTCAAGAGGTAGACCGTTGAACTTCATCGGACTCCCGATCAAGTAAATAACATTAGAGAGATTTAAAGAAAAAGAAACCGTCATACTTGCCTAAATTATTAGAGCCCTATTGTTATCGGAAGCTCATATTTTTGTTTCTACATGTTCCTCAAGTAGAGGTTTTTATAGGCAGGGCAGATCCTCAAAGTCAAAACCTTAAGTGAAGACCTTTTGGTAGCAAGCATCTCAAGAGTATTCAATAGATACTATCACCTGCCCTCACCTCAAATCATAGCAGCATTCATTCTTCTTCAGGAAGTAAAGAAAGGAAAAGAGAAGACAGAATGGAGCAGTAGAATAAGGGAAGGAAAGATGAAATAAAAGGAAAGTAGAAAGATTACTAAAAGTTTCATGTCTGCAGGTTCAAAAGGACGTTGGCTGCCCCAAAAGTTCCTGGTTAGCTCTTCAACCTCCAGCTTTCTGTGGAATTTAGTCCTGGCCTTGTTCTCATCTGTAGTGTAGATTTTTTAAAAATTATTTTTAATGTTTGTTTATTTGTGAGAGAGAGAGACAAAGCATGAGCATGGGAGGGGCAGAGAGAGAGGGAGACACAGAATCCCAAGCAGGCTCCAGGCTCTGAACTGTCAGCACAGAGCCCGACGCGGGGCTCAAACCCATGAATGGCGAGATCATGACCTGAGCCCAAGTCGTATGTTTAACCAATTGAGCCACCTAGGGGCCTGTGTAGTGTAGATTTCAATGTAATGTAGATTTCAGTGCAACTCTAAAAGGGGAAAAAAACAGGTAAAACAATTTACCTCGTGAGCTGTTACCAAAATACTAGCATCAAGAATGTAAGCGGAATTACAAATACATTAGCTCAAGGTGATCACCTGTCATAATATTTTTGCTTGCTTTGAGTTTCTGGTCTGGGGAATCTAGTTTGAGTCTATATTTTCAAAGACCAAAGAGTTGTTACAAATTTTAGGTTAGCTCAGATGTTTTGGAAGTGTGAGGAGCAAGCCAGATCCCCTGCAAATCCTTGTTAAGTACAGGGGATTTTGTTTAACGCTTTGATATCGGTAGCAGAATAGGACGTGCCCATGTGAAACATTAAAGACATTTACTCTGCAATCCATTAAGGAGTCATTCTTTCCTTGAAACCGTGCCTCAATTATGACAGTCTATCCTCTCCCCTGCCCCCAAACAGAATCAAGGTTGGACTTTTCTGCACTACTGGGCTAAGCTGAATTAAAATCTGTCACTTGCGTTCAGTTACAACTCTGTTACATTTCTTAATGAACTGTGTCTGATCCTTGGGCATTTCCTGGGGGTATTAATGACAATAGTGCAGCTAAGGCTTAGCGGAGACTTCCTGGGAAGCATCTTTACAAAGGATGCAGTCTAGAATCTTAGTCCTTTATTGTTATTAAAATCAGTTGCTTACATTCCGCCTCTACTGAATGAGCTGCCCAGGATAATTCCAACACGAATTCTTCTTCGCAGGGAAGACAATAGGAGGGTCATAAGAGAATTAAGAATGGCAAAATCCAGGCCTAACTTTCTCTGTAAACTCAGAATCCACTTAATAAACTCTGTTCCTTTCTTCCTGTTTTACTGATTTTCTACAAATTGCAATAGTCGTTTCAGCTCATGGTGAATGAAAAAAATGCCTATCTCGCAGAGCGGTAGTGAAAGCAAAATTTCCTTTCCCTACCTGCCCAACCTCCAGCCCCACTGCTCAGAAACGGGAACTATTAATAGTTCCTCATGTGTTCTCCTAGAAATTTTCAGAGAGAAGAGACAAAAAAATGATTTTTTTCTGTGCCCCAATTCCTTTTCTCTCTCTCCCTCTCCCTCTCCCCCCCACCTTTTTTTTATTTCCAGAGCTCACAGTACTTAAGTCACCACTAAGTCTTTACCAGGCCAGTCCCGTAAATATCTCAAGCTATTTCAAATAGTGAGAGAGATAATTAGAGAAAATAATCTCTTAATATTAATGGCAGACTGTAAATAACATTGTCTCCAGCCTTCAGTGTGTTCTCTCGGTGTTTATCTGCCTTTAATCCAAGTTCCCGAGTTCACTTCGAATGTTGTAGCTGTTTTTCTTTAATTACAAAAAGGGCTTCATGTAGCGAAATGCAGTGGAGCCTGAAAGTAACATTATCCTGCCAGTCCAAGGAGACCCCGAGGAACGAGGAACTGGGATGTTCGTTAGCCGACACATAGACCTTGAATATCTTGTTACTTCGAGATGCAGGACCCTAGCTATTACCTTTAAATCCTAAAGCAGATTGCATCATTCTCCCAGCCGTCTCTCTGGCTGGTTTCCTCTTCCCCCCGGGACGTACCTTTAACCTTTGTGCTTTTACAAAAACCACATACCAGGAACACACTACTGTAGCTGGGCCTGCCCCCTGCTCTTTGTACAGTCATTCTGGCTTCCAGTCTGCTCTGCGGGAAACTCACCAACTTCACCCAAGCCACTAAGGGACTGCCACCTGGTGACAGATTCCTGGCCGCCTGTCACCTGCCAGGCATTCTCTGGCTTTCTATCCACATGGAATCAGAGCTCCTCCTGAGTCGTCTCTCCCCAAGCCTGGGGATCCCTCCTTGTGATGGTTAGTGGGTCACATTCCCCCATCTGGCCCTAGCCTGGGGGCCTTTGATCATCGTGGACAGAAAAATATGGGGAAGAAAGTTCCTCCTTCTCTTAAATTCAAATCAGTCCAGAACCCTTGGCACCAATTGAAATACAACTGAGTCAAGGCACCTGGGTGGTTCAGTCAGTTGAACATCTGACTTGGGCTCAGGTCATGATCTCACAGTTCATGAGTTCAAGCCCCAGATCTGGCTCGCTGCTCTCAGCCCAGAGTCTGCTTTGGATCCTCTGTGTCCCTTGCTCTCCGCCCCTCTCCTACCTCTCTCTCTCTCAAAAATGAATAAACATTAAAAAAAAAAAGAAAGAAAACAGTAAATCTGCAGAAAGAGAGAGGTATAAACGTCTCCTGGGTTGATAGGGAAAAAACTTCCATCACCCTTCCTGAGCCTCAGTTTTGCTCAAGACACCCTCAGATTCTCAGACCAGCCGTGCGCCCGGCATGGCAGGGAGCCTGGTTGGTGTGTTCAGAATCCCAACCCTGCTGTCAACAGCTGGTTCAGCAAGGGGCCAGGGAGCAACCCGGGTGAGAAGAGAGCTTTCCTTAAGTCTCCTTTATCTGAGGAGGCAACAAGATCTTTGTCTTGTCTCTCCAGCCATCATCACGGTGGATACAAGCGCCAGAACTTCTCAATGGTGGCCTACAAATGAAGGCGGCCCACAAGGGCGGCAGAGTGTGGGGAACTAGAACTACCGTTGTAGATTCGGCCACCCTGACCACACTGTACCGGCTCTCCAGTCCCGTGGGCCGAGACAGCTCCTCGCTGTTGAAGCCCGTTAAGTTCAACGTCTGCTACTTGACACCGAAAGCATTCTGAATGATACAAAGATAGAGAAGCCAGCAGCAAAGGAATAAAAATGGAATTTCCCCTCCACAGACCGTAGTTTGTCCTCCTGGGCAAAGCAGACGCTTTGAAAACCAAAGCACACTGCGAGCACTTCGCAGTGACGTACGTTTTCTTTGAACTTCTGTACAACTTCTATCATATTTGGTTTGGCCTGTTTTGTTTTCTTTATGGAATGAAGACTCAACCTATGTCGGTTTTTTCCCTTCATGTTAATTTAGAACCCTAGAACACAGCTAAATGCATGATAATAACAGTATCAATAAGAATAACCATTATATTCAAGGCACTGGACTAAGTCCAGGGCTAAGAAGGGACGTAAAGAAAGATGAACAGCTAGTGGTAGACATAAGATGCTCTCGTTCTGCTTCCATCCCCACAGAGCCTTGGAGAAAGAGCAATTAATGTAATTCTAACTGACAGGAGCCTTGAGTAGAGCTGACCTTTGACCTGAGTCTTGAAGTACTTTTTTTTTTCAAATAAAGGAACTTTGAACATAAAAAATACAGAAAATTATATAATTCGCACTCATGTACTATTTTAATAAACACTCACGTCGCCATTTTTACTTCAGATCCACTTTTCTAATTAAACTTTTTTTCTTGAGGTAATTGTAGAGTCACGTGCAGTTATGAGAAATATGAGGAGCGTAGTCTTTACCCAGTTTCACCCGATGATAACGTCTCGCAAGGCCAAACTACGATATCACAACAGGGATGTTGACTAGATAGAGTCAAGACACAGAACATTTCCGTTACACCCTGTTGTCACCACACTAATTATCTTTCCCACTATGACCTCTCCTTAAAACCTGGAAACCACCCATCTCTTCTCCATTTCCATACTTTCATTGCATCCCGAATGTTAGGTAAATGGAACCGTACCTCTGTGACCTTTCAGGATGTGCTTGTTCACTCGGCTTAACTCCCCAGAGATTCGTCCAAGCTGTTCCATGTGCTAGTAGTTCTTATTTTGTTGTTGCTGACCAGTCCTCCAGGGCACACAGCTTGCTCAGCGCTTTATGCATTGACAGACATCTGGACTGTTTCCAGTTCTGGATCATTATTAATATCCATTATTTTTGTTGCTACAAACATTCATGTACAGGTTTTTGTGTGAACATAAGCCTTTATTTCTTTGGGATGAAGGCCCAGAAGTGCAATCGCTGGGTTGTAATAGTTGCATGTATACTTTTTTTAAGACTCTCTCAAACTCTTTTCCAGAAAGGCTATACCCTCTGAGATTTCCACCAGTAGTTTGAAGAGTGATCAAGTTACTCTGCGTCCTCGCCAGCATCTTGTGTTGTCCAAACCACTTCGTAGGTTAGCTGTTCTGGCAGGTATTTAATGATATCTCCTTGTGATTTCGATCTGCATTGCTCCAATGATGGCTGATGTTGAATACCTTTTTATATATGCTTTTTTGCCAACTGTATATCCTATTCTGTGAAATGTTGCTTCATGTCATTTGCTTTTTCTTTAATTGGATTGCTTTATGTTTGCTTTACTGTTGAGTTTTGAGAGCTCTTTATATATACTGTATGCTAGTTCTTTTTTTTTTAAAGTTTATTCATTTATTTTTAGAGATAGAGAGCACAAGTAGGGGGAGGGACAGAGACAGAGGGAAGGAGAGAGAATCCCAGGCAGGCTCTGCATTGTCAGTGTGGGGCTTGAACTCACAGATCAGGAGATCATGACCTGAACTGATTAACTGACTGAGCCACTCAGGTGCCCCTACTATATGTTAATTCTTTGTCAGGTATGTTGTTTGAAAAGATTTTCTCCCACGCTATAGATTTTCTTTTCATCCTTTCAGCAGGCTCTTTTGCAGAGAAAGAATTTTTCATTTTATGAGGTCCCATCTATTATCTTTTTTCTTTTAGGGATTGAGTTTTTATAGTCAAGTTTGTGCATTCTTGGCCTAACTCTAGATCCTTTAGAGTTTCCCCTAGGTTTTCTTCAAAAAGTTCTTTGGCTTGACATTTTAAACTAGATCCATGATCCACTTTGGGTTAAATTTTTTTTTTTAATTTTTTTATTTTAGAGAGGGAGAGAAAGTGTGAGCGAGGGGGTGGGGTAAGGAGGTAGAGGGAGAGAGAGAGAGAATCCCAAGCAGCCTCCATGCTCAGCATGGAGCCCAACATGGGGCTCAATCCCACAATCCTGGGATCACAACCTGAGCCAAAATCAAGAGTCCGATGCTCAACTGACTGAGCCACCCAGGCGCCCCAACTTTGGGTTAATTTCCTATAAGGTTTGAGACTTAGGTTGTGGTTCATGTTTTTGCCTGAGGATGTCTCAATGCTCCAGCACCACGTTGAAAAGGCTATATTGCCTCCATTGACCTGTTTTGCACGCTTATCAAACATAAAGTGGGCGTATTTGTGTGGACCTATCTCTGGGTTCTTTATTCTGTTCCATTGATTTACAAGTATACCCTTCCACCAACAGCACGCAATCTTCATTACTGTAGCCATACAGTAAGTTTTAAAATCAGGTAGGCTACTTATTCCCACTTTATTCTTCTGTTTCAAAATTGTTTCAGCTATTCTGGTTCTTTCCCCTTTCCATATAAATAAATTTTTTAACATTTGTTTATTTTTGCGAGACAGAGAGAAACAGAGCATGGGCAGAGGAGGGGCAGAGAGAGGGAGACACAGAATGGGAAGCAGGCTCCAGGCTCTGAGCTGTCAGCACAGAGCCCCATGCAGGGCTTGAACCTATGAACTGTGAGATCATGACCTGAGCCGAAGTCGGACACTTAACCAACTGAGCCACCCAGGTGCCCCATTTCCATACACATCTTAATATAATCTTACCTAAATCTACAAAAACTCTTGCTGGGATTTTGATAAGAATTATGGTAAAACTGTATGTAAATTTGGGGATAAAGGACATCATCATTATGTTGAGTATTCAATCCTTGCACACAGTGCGTCTCTCAAAGAAATCGATCTTCTCTGATTTCTTTCATCAGCTTTGTGTAATTTTCCACATACGAGTCCTTTACATGTTTTGTTAGATCAACATCTGAGTAATTCATTTTTTAAAGCAATTGCAAATGGTATTGTATTTTTAATCTGTGTCCACATGTTCGTTGTTAGTATATAGAAATGAACGTGATTGTGGTAAGTTTATCTTGTATCCTATGACCTTGCTCAGTACACTTATTAGTTCTAGGAAATGATTGATTGATTGATTGATCTGTTTTTCCCTTTGGATTTTCTACATAGAAAATCATATAATCTTCATGGGGACAAATTTTCTTATGTTATATTATTTCTATTTTGTTTAAGGCCAATGTAACTTTTTATTTCCTTTAAAATATTTCATGGTGTGTTTAGTTTCCAAATATTTCGAGATTTTCATGTTATCTTTCCATGTTTGATTTCTAGTTTGATTCCACTGTGGTTGGAAAACACACTGTACAATTTCAATTCTCTTAAATGTTTTGAGCTCTCTTTTGTGGTCCAGGATATGATCTATTTTGGTAAATGTTCCATTGGAACTTGGAAAAAATGTGTATTCTGATGTTATTAGGTGAAGGGTTCTATAAATACCAGTGAAATCCTGTTGGTTATTAGAGTTGAATTCTCTACTATTGCTTATTTTTTTTCTTTCTTTTTTTTAAATGCTTATTTATTTATTTATTTTGAGAGAGAGAGAGAGAGAGAGAGAGAGAGAGAGAGAGAGAGAGAAAGCACACACTTGAGCAGGGGAGGGACAGAGAGAGAGGGAAAGAGAATATTAAACAGGCTCCATGCCCTACCAGAGCTGCATCTCATGAACTATGAGATTATGACCTGAGCCAATATCAAGAGTTGGATGCTTAACCAACTGAGCCACCCAGGCTTCCCTTGTTGCTAATTTTCTGTTAAGTTGTCCTATCAATTATTGAGCAGAGTACTGAAGTTTCCACATATAATTGTGGATTTCTCTGGAATACATATGGGACAGAAAGAAAACCCAGAGATTTAGTTCTATGTCAGTCTTGGAGACCTGAAGTTCCTAGTCAGGATGCTTCTTCTCTCCAAACTTTCAGAGTCTTATTTTTTTGTTTTGTTGTGCTTTAATTTTTAGAAATCTTTTTTTTAATGTTTATTTGGTTTTGAGAGAGGGAGCATGAGCAGGGGAGGGGCAGAGAGAGAGGAGGACAGAGGATCTGAAGCCTGCTCTATGCTGACAGCAGTGAGCCTGATTTGGGGCTTGAACTCACAAACAGTGAGATCATGATCTGAGCCAAAACCAAGACATTCAACCCACTGAGCCACCCAGCGCCCCCACCCCCAGAGTCTTCTGTTTGTCTTACTTATAGTGCCCAGGTATTATCATTGTACTTAGGCTAAGGGAATAGGGAAAATTACGTGCACCTATAACTCCAAGATTCATTATTTTTATGGAAATAAAATGTTATGGTTCATGTTGAACACTTCTTTGTAAATTCTACCCAATTCCGTGGTCTTCTCTCCTACTCCGTGTATCTATCACAATTATTTTATGTTTACCTAGTGGCACTTTGGTGGTTTAAAAATGCGCATGTCGGGGCGCCTGGGTGGCTCAGTCGATTAAGCGTCCGACTTCAGCTCAGGTCATGATCTCGCGGTCTGTGAGTTTGAGCCCCGCGTCGGGCTCTGTGCTGACGGCTCAGAGCCTGGAACCTGCTTCAGATTCTGTGTCTCCCTCTCTCTCTGCCCCTCCCCAGCTCACTCTCTGTCTCTCTGTCTCTCAAAAATAAATAAACGTTAAAAAAAATAAAAATAAATAAAAATAAAAATGCAAATGTCGTATTTTACACAAAAATGAATCCAGGATATATCATAGATCTAAATGTAACATATAAAGCTAGAAGACTTTTTGAGAACAATGTTAGTCAAAGTGTTCTTAGGTATGATGCAAATAGTAATAATCCACAGAAGAAAAAATTGATCAATTAGACTTTATCAATGTTAAAAGTTTTTGGTCTGCAGAAGATACCTTTAGAGAATGAAAAAAAAAAAGGAAAAATGAGAAAGTATTTGCAAGTCGCACATCTGACAAAGATTTTTATTTTATTTTATTTATTTATTTTGAGAGAGACAGAGACAACATGAATGGTGGAGGGGTAGGGAAAGAGAGAGAGAATCCCAAGCAGGCTCTGCATTGTCAGTGGAGAACCCGATGCGGGGCTCGAACCCACAAACCGTGAGATCATGACCTGAGCTGAAATCAAGAGTTGGACGCTTAACCGACTGAGCCACCCAGGCACCTCTGACAAAGGATTTCTGTATAGATTATCTAAAGAACTCTCAAAATTCAACTGTAAGAAAACAAACAATCCAGTTTACTTATTTATTTTTGGGGGGCAAAACATTGGGGAAATACTTCATCAGAGAAGATATACTCACAGCAAATAACCACTTGAAAAGATGTTCCAATTGTTAGTAATTAGGAAAAAAATCTAATTAAGCCACAGTGAAATACTACTATAGCTACTAATGACTAAAAAATTCAAACCCTGACAACGCCATGTGTGGCAAGGATGTGGCACCTCTGGAACTCCCGGACACGGAAGCTGCTGTAACAGTTTTCTATAAAATTAAATATATCCTTACTATGCAGCCCAGTAACCCTACTTCTGTGCTGTTGCCTAAGAGAAATGGAAGTCTATGTTCACGCAACAACTTGTGTGCAAAATGTCTAACCCCAGCTTTACTTGTCAAAAACTGAAAACAGCCGAAATGTCTCTCAACTCGGGAATGGAGAAACAAAACAAGATGTGTGCACGCGCCGGAATGCTACCTAACAATGAAACAATACCTTGATACCTGCGGCAACTTGGAGCTTCTCAAGGGCATAATGCTGAGTGAAGAGAGCTAGTCTCAACAGGTTACATTCTCTGTGATTCTGTCGATAGGACATTCTGGAGAAGGCTATAGTGACAACTTACAGATCCGTGGTGGCCAGAGCGGGAGGGATCTGGGAGGAGTACTGTGAGATTTGACTACCAAGAGGCAGCAGAAGCAAATTTAGGGGGGCGGGGAGATGAGATTCTCCTGGCTTGATTGTGGTGGAAGTAACATAACTGTATGAATTTGTCAAACCCCAGAGAACTGTACACCCAAAAGCGAACATTTTATTGTACCTAATGAAAAAGTAGAGAAAAAAGTTACATGAATGTTGTTATGTACTATACTCGATCCTTCTGCAACTTTCTTATTTACTCGACGTTTAAAAATTTTCAGACCTATCCACGTCTGGGAAAATTCTCAATAGGTAGAATGCATTCCAAGTGGAGACATTATTGAGAACAGATTCAGAAATAATATGACCGGGGAAGTCATCCATGCACTAGATTCTAAAATGGACATGTCATTCAGACGGAGCAGGTTCCAGATGACGCCCTGGGGAACAGTGCTTGGACACAAAGGTTGACAGAGGTTATCTGTCACCTTCAAGGCTGTTATTCTCAAAAGGTGAGTTTTCCCAGGGACCTCAGCTTTATCAACACTAGGTAAGGAACTTGGGGAGACTAGGCTCTATAGTCTCTCTAATTTGTTTTCGTCCGGTCCTGTAAGAGTCAAGTTTACTTACGCATACTGCTTAGGAAAAAGTACCAGATGTTGGGGCGTCTGCGTGGCTCAGTCAGTTAAGTGTCTGACTCTTGATTTTGGCTCAGGTCATGATCTCACGGTTCGTGAGTTGGAGCCCTGTGCGTGGAGTCTGTCTCCCTCTCTCTGCCCCTCCCCCACTTGTTCTCTATGTCTCTCAAAACAAATAAAAATAAACTTTAAAAAAGAGAGAGAGAGAGGGAAAGAAAAAGTACCAGATGAGTCCTAATCCTGTTTTGGCATCTAAATAGTTGGTGTGACGTTGGCAAGTCACTTAAATACATGGAGTTGCTTTCTTTTTTCATTAAAAGTTGGATTGCGCTAAATTATTTTAACTCTCTTTCTGTCTATAAAATATTACATGATATTAATCAAATCTCTGAAGCATTCGGTTGTCCATTCAACTGCCTGACATGTCCCAGGACGCTATCTAGGTGTCCTAGACAAACAGACTTAGAGTCCTCCGTGCACTGGGGGCTAAGCATAGTCGTAGGACAGTGGGCGGGTTGGTCAAGGCTGTGGGGAACGCCAACGAGAGAACAGTTCATAGCCAACGTGGGAGTCAGGGAAGGGCATGAAGGGTGAGGATACCAAATAAGCATCCAGGCACACCCTTCCCCAGCTAAAGTCGCTGCTGCTTCTCTGTTCTCTGATTTTGTCTGAGAAAGAAAATTTTTCTCTCCTTCTCCTAATCTGTCAGTGGCTGTGAAGGAACAGGAAGCTATAGACTCTCAGTCACGCTTACGGCTCAGATGTACCTCCTTTCAAGTTTTCATTTCTTATTTAACAAAACATAAAATGAAGGCATCTGAAACTGGGGGGGGGGGGAGGGGCCAGCGCTTCTGTTCATGTAAAGCTGTAAAAGTCTTCCCCGGCGACAAGTACGCATTTAGAATCTGGACGTTTTGATTTTTGTTAAAGCGGTAACAGCCTAGCTTTGAGAAATATGTGTAGCACATTTTCCCACACTTCTTCTAGAGAAGTAACAAAATAAATATTGTAGAAGGTGATTTTAGAGAATGAACATAATTCCTGCCCGTTAATTGCCACATGATTTGATGCCAGGAATGTTCCTTTAAAAACAGTTAACCCAGAGGGTTACGTGACAAGGGAAATTACTGTGGTAAAAATCTAATGGTCCGTTAATGCAGTCTCACATATATGTGGAAAAGCATAAAAAATTAATGTGGAACCAATACTGTGTATTAGGAACATATTTGGCAAAGATGGAACGGAGTTTCTTATGTGCTAGAGAATCTTGATCGGAAAGTTTTTATTCAAATTTAAATAGGAAATGGAGTTTTTTTTCAGCACTGTAACATCTATTATTGAAATTCTTACTAAAATATATAAACTTTCATGACTTTCTAAGCACGAGGTATCCTCATGCTTGAGCTAACCCTTGAAGACCGAGGTATCAAAACATCCCTGCTAATGGCCAACTACAATAGATGCCAGGGTTGAAGACCAGTCCTCATGTAGACCCTAGAATATTTTTTAAAATTTCTTTTAATGCTTATTAATTTTTGAGAGAGAGAAAGAGAGAGAGACAGGGCCTGAGCAGGGGAGAGGCAGAGAGGGAGGGAGATACAGAATCCAGAACAGATTCCAGGCTCTGAGCTGTCAGCACAGAGCCCTAATGCAGGGCTTAAACCCACGAACTGTGAGATCATGACCTGAGCCAAAGTCAGACGCCCAACTAACCGAGCCACCCAGGCGCCCCTAGAATAGTTTTTTGGAAAGGTAAATTCCTGATGCCAGCTTTAAAACATTGTTTAAATCCTTTTCTTTCCCCAGGTTGTAGAGAGCAACCGACAGTTTAGCAAAGAAAAACTTCTATTCCATTGACTCTACCCAATTGAGATTATACTGTTTTTGGAGAAGAATGTTCATCTGAATCATCTGGTGGACCTCAAGGAATATTCCTTCCCAAATACTTTTTAATTAGAAAGGGGAAACCAGTTACTTTCCAGTGGACAAATATGGCAGACACCTCCTTAACAAAATGACCCAAATTAACGTTGCAACAATGGGATAAGTCAACAGTAGGTGTTCCTGCTAGGATAGTCTGGGAACTGGCATTGCTCCTGTGGTATTCCTGCCCAGAGTGCATAACCTGAATCTCGTCATGAGGAAACATCAAACCACCTGAGGGAAGGGATAGTCTGCAAAATAACTGACCTGGACTCTTCAAAAATACCAATGTCATGAGAAAGAAAGGCTCGGGAAAATGTCTCAGATCACAGGAGACTGAAGAGACAAGAGGACTAGATGCAGGGACACCTGGGTGGTTCAGTCGGTTAAGCATCAGCTCAGCCCATGATCTCACAGTTCTGAGATCAAGACCCCCATTGGGCTCTGTGTGGGCATGGAGCCTGCTTGAGATTCTCTCTCTCCCCATCCCTCTGTCCCCCTCTTAAAAAAAAAAAAAGACTGGATTCAAATTTTGCATTGTTTTGCTATAAGGCATTGTGGGGACAATACACAAAGTTAATAAAGTCTATAGATAAGATAATAACATTGTTTCAGTATTAATTTTCTGATTTTGACCATTGTCCCATGGTCATGCAAGAGCATTCATGTTTTTAGGAATTATAAACAAATATTTAGGAAATAAAAGATCATCGGGGCACCCAAGTGGCTAAGTCAGTTAAGCATCCTACTTCGGCTCAGGTCACGATCTCATGGTTCATGAGTTTGAGCCCCATGTCGGGCTCTATGCTGATACTCAGAGCCTAGAGCCTGCTTTGGATTCTGGGTCTGCCCTTCCCCTGCTGGCACTCTATCTCTTTCTCTCAAAAATAAATAAACATTAAAAAAAAGATCATTGTATTTGCAACTTACTCTTAGATGGACATGAGTGAACCTATATATAGGCTGAAAATGTTTCATATCTTAACTGTCATGGTGGTTACGATGATTAGACAAATGTATGTATTTGTCAAAGGTCATCAAACTTAAGTGTATGAACTTCATTGTTTGTAACCATACCTCAATCAATAGAGCTGATTTTCTTTTCAAAATGTTGTTCATTTGGGGGGCACCTGGGAGGCTCAGTCGATTAAGCATTTGACTCTTGATTTTAGCTTAGGTCATGATACTGAGGTTCATGAGTTCAAGCCCTAGGTTGGGCTCTGTGCTGTCAGTGTGGAGTCTGCTTCAGACTCTCTCTCTCCCTCTCTCTCTCTGCCCCTCCCCTGCTTTCTCTCTTTCTCTCAAAATAAATAAACTTTAAAACAAAACAAAACAAAATTCTGTTCATTTTGATATTGTATGATATTTTTTGTGACTTATTATTACTTAGATAATAAGTCAAATGAACTACCTTTCCAGTTTTTATGTGTATAATTTTATATTGATCGATTGATTAATAGATTGCCTAACCTGATGCATGAAATCCAATAGCTACCAAACTGTTGCAAGTTATGTCTTTTTACCTCCTCTATTTTAAGTAGTTGGCAAATAGGCACACGGTTCCCATTCAAATCTTGCTTGCTTTTTAAACAGCTGCAAATATTTTCTAACTTAAAAAACCTTTTTTCACCAATAAAAGCTCTCTCCAACATAAAACAATCCCTATATCTTGTATTATATAAAAATGAAAAGAGAAAAAAGAGGAAAAGCATGTTGGCTCCTTCAAAGGAAATGAAAAACTAGGACTAGGCCCATGTCTGATCACTGTATAATAGGATTTTAGTTGTTCTATACCCCACAGCAGCTCAGCTATTAACTCCACTTAGGAAAGGGATTGCAAAATGGATCGTCTCCTGTTGTGAAGAGATTCTGATGCCTTTACATCGCACCACCAAAGGCTTGAAGAAAGGTGAGCTGCCAGGGTCAGCGTGTACCATAGAAATTGGCTCTCAACCCTCAGGAGCGAAAGGCTGTTAGTACAGGTAGAAGCGTTTCTGATCGGCACATGGGTTTGGACCTGACCCACATTAGCAAGGCAGGATGTGGATGCCGGCCGCCTCCAGTGGCCAGAGCTTAACTGAGAGGTAAGCTGGAAATGTGCTAGCTTTCCTTCCTTCCGGTCCTACCAAAATAATCAGGTGTCCTTGTACACGCTTCTCCATGGCTCTGTTTCCCTATCTTTTAATTTTTTTTTAAATTTTTAATGTCTTATTTTATATTTGAGAGAGAGAAAGAGACAGACAGACAGAGCATGAGCAGGGAAGAGACAGAGACAGAATCTGAAGCAGGCTCCAGGATCGGAGCTGCGAGCACAGAGCCTGACACGGGGCTCCAACCAAAGAGTAGTGAGCTCACGACCTGAGCCGAGGTCAGACGCTCAACTGACTGAGCCACCCAGGCGCCCCTCAGTTTCCCTGTCTACAGGATGAAGAGTTGCATGGAGTAATCTTCTATCCTATGATTCTGAATCTCAGCAGCCTTGGTATGCAGCACGGAGGCTTTCTGCCCCCCAATTTTTCTTCATTTCTCTCTCTCTTGCTTCCCAAACTGATATTATCATATTTATTTTCTACAGTGCTACGTGGGACATTCTTTGGATAAGAGGAAATATTTACATGGTTTCCATTGTGGTTTTGGCTTACTGGGAGATAGAAAATGCTTCTTTCCCCCACCCCCAATGAATTCCCGGGACCATCCATAAAACTCTCCACAGCAGGTACTCACAGTAACAGAGTACAGATCCAGCTAATAGACAGAAATACTTTCTGTTTGCTTAAGTACCTAGGGATTTCTGAGTAAATGAATAACTTCATCTCGCAGGTAGTAACACCATCTGTGTGAATGAACCTGTAGCTTGTTTTCTCATCATTGACAAATGAACACATTACAAATTCTGGATTTGGCATTCCCAATGGTGTAGGAGGCCAGTCTAAGCTTCAGCTTAGAACGTTGCCCAGCTTTACCTTATGGTGAAAATGATTGGGTTAAAGTTGGCCTAGGACTGGAAGCTGGAAAATGCTGGAAGACACCAGGATCAGCCACCCTAAAACATTGCCTCTTTGGCACATGCGTCATTTTGAGAACGAGCAGAAGAAGGAAAAGCTTTAAAAACAAAACACAGGGCACAAATTTTCCTTTTGTAAAGGAAATGTGTGCTAATAGTGTAAATCTCTAGTGCCCAAAGAGAGACTCTTAACAACTCCTGTCAGTGGAGAGACACCATAATAAATGTTACTAAACAATCCTTGTTTACCATAATTTCCCTTATTGCCTAACCATATCTTTTCTCCCCTCCTAGAAGCCAAGACCCCTTTTCCTTTGTCTAGCCTACAATAGTATGGAAGCCCCTTTGGGGTGACTTGTTACTGAGTGCTCCCATGTACATATGCCTAACACACAGGTTAATTAACTTCCGTTTATTTTTTCTTGTTAATCTATCTTTAGCCAGATTTACAGAACTCTAGTTGGAAAAACTAAGAGGATAGAGGAAGAGATTTTTCTCCCTTCCCTACAGTGCTGTACCTGGACTAAAATATTAGAATCAACATTCTTACCTTAAAGAAGAGGAATGTATCAGACTTATGAAAGAAGCAATTTTTCATCCCCTTTGGGGGTCATCCTTGGGGACTGTTTGTCAGATGCCTTCCTGAGAACGATAGTCATGAGGGCTAGATGCCGAGATCCATGTCAGCCCGTCCTGGGAGAGTCACAATCTACCCTGGCCCATTCGAGGCCCTAAGATGTTCTGTGTTCATTAAAAATACATTTAACTTTACGATTAACTTTAACTTGTAGCATTCCAAATAAATGACTCAGAACACTTTTTCCACATAAACTCTTCTCATTCTGCAGAACACCCTCTGGGAAACCCAGCACCAGCTTTCGTTTTCCCGACGAAGAGTCCGGAATAATTTCTGCGCCAGTCATTTCAATATCCTCCCCCCGCCTGCTCCCAAGCTTCACTGGCAGGACAGAATGAAGTCGACCTCAGGGTGCAGGACACGGGGTAGCAATCACACCGGGAGCGCACGCAGGAGTGGTGGAGGAAAAGGGTTCAGCATCTTGTCTGGGTCCCTGTCTTAGGACATGGTTGTGGGGCTAAATGGGGTAGGGATGAAGGGGAAGGCACGGTCCCCGTTCTGTCTTAGGACCAGCAATCCCCAGATTGTTAAACCTCAAGTTGAAAGTCAATGCTGGCGCTTTTATCTGGAAATCCGATCTGGGACTACAGAAGAGACCATCTGTACTTTCATGTTGAAGATCTCGGACTCCAAATTTGGTCCAAGTTTGGCCCAGTCCCTTGCTGGTCATGTGACCCCTGGCAGTAAACATTCTATGCTTTTGTTTCCTTATTGTAAAGTAGTGAATAAAACAGTACCTATTTCTTTAGCTTGTGAGGATTAAATGAAATGTTATAGTGAAGAGGCTTAACTCAGTATCTGCTGTAAACTACGTGCTCGAAATAAAGTTAGATATTGTCTTATGTCAAAGGTAAAACTACAGTTACAAAATAAGTTCATAGACACCAGTTAATAGTTACCTTAAAAAGTCAACTGGGGTACCTGGGTGACTCAGTCAGTTAAGGACCCAACCCTTGATTTCAGCTTAGGTCATGATCTCACAGTTTATGGGTTCAAGTCCCAAGTCAGGCTCTATGCTGTCAGCACGGAGCCTGCATGGGATTCTCCCTTTCTCCCTCCCTCCCTCGCTCTGCGCCACTTTCCCACACATTCTCTCTCTCTCTCTCTTCCAAAATAAACAAAACTTAAAAAAAAAAGGACCAGCCAACAGAGAGCTACAGAACATGAGTAGCAAGAGTACCTTATGTATTGGTGACAATCTTTGATTAGGACCCAAGCTCTTTTGCCTTAAAAGTGAATTAACTTAGGAAAGAAAACCATGACTTAGTGGCTTAGTGGTTGAACAGGTAGATGTAGATGATAAAACATGTATACACTTTGCTGTTTTTTTGTGAATCTTGGGCCTCATTGCATCTCTGAGTCTGTTTCTAGGAAGTACCTGTGAGTCTAATTCTAGGAATTGTAATAAATTTTTACTTGTATTTTAAAAAGTTCAGTCAGTCGTTTAATGGATAGAGAGTTTCAGTTTTGCAAGATGAAGAGTTCTGGAGATCGGTTGCACGGCAATGTAAGCATACCTAACATTAGTGACCTGTACGCTTAAAATGGTTAAGAAGGTAAATTTTATGTTATGAGTTTGTTTTGGTTTTTGTTTTAAGAAAAAGAAAGAGAGAGAGAGAAATGAGTTGGATCAATGTCTTGTCTTCACGTGGTCTATGGGAGAGGTGACATTGTCAGGGTTGAGACTAAACAGCCTGCATAGTGGCCCCATATATATCAGTAGGAGAAGGGATGTGAGCAGATACCGAATGGCTTTAGAATATGTCTTGATTCCACTCAAGATCTGGTAAGAAAGTAGGGTTTTTCATGGAATGTGGGGTTAGGCCCTAAGTGGGCTCTGCTCTAATCCTTTTGAAAGTAGCATATTATAACTGGGGAATGTGTCTAAAACAGAACTCCATTTTCTTTGCAAAACTGCTCCTTCTGTGTCCCACGACCCCACCAACCTTCTCACCTAAACCAGAAACCTGAGCAATGGTGCACGGATAGATGCGTAACAACCAGCTCTCCAGAAAGCCGAAAGGAACCTTCACGCACACACGTGCGTGGAAACTTTTACTGCTATACGGAATGTGTGCCGTGAAATTTACAAATATAATAAAACATATAATAATCTTTATTGTAAGTTCTTACCGAAATCTCCTGTTGATTTTTACTGACCTCTCATAAGCATAGCCATCGTATGGTGGGACAGATGGAAGCGTGTGGCTCCAACAATGAATGTTGGGTAATATTAATATTTTTATTTGTAACAGTTAACATGAAGCATGGAAGATATTTATTGGAACTTCACTCACTCGTCAATGATATGGATGACTTTTTAGTTGAATCAGATATTAGATTTGACTACTGGAAGTTTCAAGGTTGTATGCTACTCGCAATGTAATGGCTACAGACATGAAACTCTTTCCTGTTGAACTTACATTATTAACAATTTCTCCATCACTTTCTTAAATCTAGACCAGGAGTTGGCAAACCATGGCCAGTGGGCAAAAAGCAAAAGCAAAAACAGAATATCAGGCTGCTTCCTGTTTTTGTCAATAAAATTCTACTGGGACACAAGCCCACTCCTTCACATGTTGTCCGTGGTTATTTCTGTGCTCCAATGGCAGAGCCGAATGTTTGGATAGGAACTGTATGGCCCGGAAAGCCTAAAATATTCACTGTCTCATCTAGTTTTCTCCCCGATCTAGAAAATCAACAAAGCAACAAGGTTAAGTCCTGATTTGTAGCTTTTTCCCATTTCCATAGTGTAAAATGTTCCCACCATGGCGGATTTCAAGTGATTAGCGTGGCATCAGCAATTGTGAAGTGAGGGAGAGACGAACAGGGCCACATCACCATGTAGCGTTTCCATCAAACAGATAGAGTAGATGCAAATAACCTCAGAGCTTAGATAATAGTGAAACAGAGAGTGATGACTTTTGAGAATTTGTTACCTTTATATTTAATATAATTATTTTATTGTGAATGTGTATAATTTAATTTTTAGTAATGGGTATGTGTACACACAATGGGATTGCCCCCTGGCTCTGGCATGCCGCCCTCTGAAGGTCACGTGAGCTCCCCACTCCCTCATGCCGGCTACATCAGTTTTCGAGCCCTATAATTCCTTCCCCCGAACCTGCATAACAATCTGTTCTTCTCCTTCCTTAGGGTTAGTGCTTTAGCTCTGGATATCTTTCTTCATCTCTTGACCAGATTATCATAATTTCTTCAAATCGTCTCAACTTCTGAACACATCCCTCTGTTCCATCTTCTAGACAATGCTTCTTAAACTATAATGTTGTATCCAAATCATCTGGGATTCTTATTAAATGAAGATAGATGTCCATTCGGTAGGTCTGGGAAGGTCTTGAGATTCTGCATTTCTCACAAGCTCTCAGACGGTGCCGATGCTTGTTGGTCCCAGGACCACACTTTAAGTAACAAAGCAGGACTGCTGCTGCTAAATGCTCTTAAGAAAATGTTTTTAACAATTTATTTATTTTTGAGAGATAGAGAGAGACAGAGCACGAGCAGGGGAGGCACAGAGGCAGAGGGAGACACAGAATCCGAAGCAGGCTCCAGGCTCTGAGCTGTCAGCCTAGTGCCCAACGTGGGGCTGGGACCCGTGAACTGCGAGATCATGACCTGAGCTGAAGTTGGACGCTTAACTGACTGAGCCACTCAGGCACGCCAAAATGCTCTTTTTAAAATGTAAATCTGGGGTGTCTGTGTGGCTCAGTCTGTTGAGCATGTGACTCTCGATTTCAGCTCAGGTTACGATCTCATGGTTGTGAGATCAACCCCGGGTCAGGCTCTGCTGGGCGTGAAGCCTGCCTAAGATCCTCCCTCCCTGCCCCTCTCTCCCACTCACTCTTGCTCTCTCAAAAACAATAAAATGTAAATCCGACCTTGTTACTCCCTGTTTCCCAAATACCGCAGGCTGTTTCGCACCCTTGTGCTTTATTAATATTGCCCCCACTGCTTAAAATCACTCTGCTCCCTCCTGTGTCTGCCTGGGAAATGCCTTCTTTTCAAAGCACTGCTGTGTGGCGTGTCTCCCACGAAGCCTCTTCTCACGTCCCCAGTTAGACAGGAGCACCCTCCCTGTTCCCACTACTCGGCACCAGCTCATCCATCTAAAGACGTTGCTGCGTTTATTAGTGTGCCTTTCTCCATCATTAAATTCCAACAACCAGAATCCCCTAAGCCATATTCTGACCTCAGCTCAAATGTCACTTTCTTAGAGAGTTTCTCTGACCTCTCTGAGAAACCCGCCTGCCCTTGCCTGGTCCCTCTCCATTACACCATGCCTTTTTTTTTTTTTTTTTTTTTTTTGAGACCTACACCCTGCAATTATCTTGTTTTAGTTTTTAGTAGAAGTGGTCTCATTTCATGCGATTGAGACCAGTAGTTGGTAGACACGAAAATTGGGGAATCGCACAAAATGAGATATATTTGTGTTAAATATTCTCGTGAAAATATAAATAAATGCACGTTCATTTGCCTCAGTTTTAACCTAGAGACAAGGTCGTCGTCCTGAATGGGAGTTTGTTGATTCAAGTTCAGCAGCATCTTTCTTGCATAAACTATCGCCGTAGAGCCTCATCTGTGATTTTTGGTTTCAGCTGCTTCAAAGCAGAGCATGAACATAAAGGAACTTGGAAAGCAAGCTTTAAAATATTTTCCTTATCTTTCACAATTAGGCCTTGCCCACATCTAATTTAACAGCATTGTTTGAAAGCAACCCGCAATTTTCAAATCTTCCAAAGCATGTAATTTAGTTTTTTTTTTAATAGACATTTGTTTTGGAGTAATTTTAGATTTACAAGTAAGTTGCAAAGATAGTACAGAGGGCTCCTGAATACCCCGGATCCCGCGTCTCTGAGTCATTAACATCTACATTTGTCAAAACTAAGGAACCGGCAATGATATATTATTATTAACTAATAATAACTCCAGCTTTATTGGGATTTTACCACCTTGTCCATTGTCTCGTTCTGTCCCAGAGACGAGCCCCCTGTGCCAAATTGCACTTCGTTGTCACATCTCCTAGATTCCTCTGGTCTTTGAGAGTTTCTCCATCTTTTCTTGCTTTTCATGACCTTGACAGTCTTGAAAAGTACCAGCCAGGTATCAATAGACTGTCTCCCAATATCGATGTTTTTTTCAAGAGACTGGAGCCGTGGAGTTGAGGAAAGGACACACGGAGATGAGATGCCCTTCTCAGGCATGTAATGTCTGCCCACTTGCATCACAGTTGATAGTAACCTTCACATAATTTACTGTTTTTTTATTTTTAGTTTTATTTTTTTTAACATTTATTTATTTTTGCAGGAGAGAGACAGAGCATGAGCAGGGGAGGGGTAGAGACAGAGCGAGACACAGAATCTAAAGCAGGCTCCAGGCTCCGAGCTGTCAGCACAGAGCCCGATGTGGGGCTCGAACCCACAAACTGTGAGATCATGACCTGAGCCGAAGTCAGACGCTTAACCAACTGAGCCACCTAGCCACCCCCATAATTTACTTTTTATAAAAAGAATGCTCATCCTTTGGGCACTATGTTTTGTTGAGTTATATACTATTTCTTTGAGTAATGTAATCAGAAACATAAATAGAGGAACCCAATGGAGCCAGGTCAGTGTGGGGGTCGCCTGGCGGGAGCCGGGGGTTTGGGAGCACAGCCATCAGCCTGACAGGGTCTGTCTCCTCCCCCGTGAGTACTGGGCGCTTTGACCTGTTCATTACTGAATCCTCAGCACTTAACACAGGGCCTGGCACACAGCGGGGACTCATTCCATGCTTGTTGAATGAAAACAAGCGCACAGCAAACTTTACGAGTATGTCAGTGTCCAGGCAGGAGATACTTGAACGGAGAGAACTTAATTGTTAGGGTTAGAGTTGTTGACTAGATAACAGAAATGGCTTTAAGATAGCAATAAGTTATCACGGAAGCAGTAACTGTAGAAAGTAGCCATCACCCCCAAGGCTTGGAAGCAAAGAGAAGAGGCTACAACTCTTGACTCTCGGATGCCTGGAGGAAAAGCTCCCCAGAGCTGAAACCCAGACCAAGACCAAAGACGCCTCCTTGAAGGAGTGTGTTGAGACCAGCTGTCTGAGTGATGGAAATGCAGCAGACTGGATTCGGAGGCTGCCGTGGGCAGACCCTCTGCTGCCAGGGTGGAGGAGTGTTGCCAGAACGCCGCTCAGAGGAGCAGGAAGTGGTCAGGAAGGAGCGTGACCTTCTTCCTCTTCCAGTCTTGCAGTCCCCTTCCGGCGTCTTCCGGACAGAGCCTTCCAGGGAGCCAACTCCAGAGCAAAAATGTGGTCCAGTGGCAGAATCACAGAGCAGGGTGTGGAAGGCTGGGTTTGGAGCAGAGAAGAGAGAGCTCGCTGACTGCCCAGGTGAAAACTAGGTCACAGTAAGTGTGGGTTTTCTAAAATTTATTTATGTAAATTCAAGTTAGTTAACATACAGTGTAATCTTGGTTTCAGGAGTAGAACCCATTGATTCATCACTTACATGTAACACCCAGTGCTCATCCCAGCAAGTGCCCTCCTTAATGCCCATCCCCCATCCAGCCCATCCTCCACCCACCTCCCCTCCAGCAACCCTCAGTTTGTTCTGTATGCTTAAGAGTCTCTTATGGTTTGTCTCTCTCTCTGTTTTTGTCTTATTTTTCTTTCCTTTCCCCTATGATCATCTGTTGAGTTTCTTTGATTCCACTTATGAGTAAAATCATACGGTATTTGCCTTTCTCTGACTTTGTTTCGCTTAGCATAATATGCTCTAGTTCCATCCATGTTGTTGCAAATGGCAAGATTTCATTCTTTTTGATTGCCGAGTACTATTCCATTGTACGTATACACCACATCTTCTTTGTCCATTCATCAGCTGATGGACATTTGGGCTCTTTCCATACTTTGGCTATTGTCCATAGTGCTGCTGTAAACATTGGGGTGTGTGTGCCTCTTGGAATCAGTATTTTTGTACCCTTTGGATAAATACCTAGTTAGTGCAATTGCTGGGTCATAGGGTAGTTTTATTTTTAATTTTTTGAGGAACCTCCGTCCTCTTTTCCGGAGCATCTGCACACCAGTTTGCATTCCCACCAGCAGAGCCAAAGAGATCTTTCTCTGCATCCTCGCCATCATCTATTGTTTCCTGAGTTTTAGCCATTCTGACAGGTGCGAGGTGGTATCCCACTGTGGCTTTTATTTGTATTTCCCTGATGATGAGGGATATTGAGCATCTTTTCATGTCTCTGTTAGCTACGGTCACAGTAATTGTTAATGCAGCATTTATTACCTCGATTTCCCCTATCTACCCCAATTCTAGAATGATTTAAACCATGAATCTACAGAGACTTATTCTTATAATACAATAAAAATCGATGCACTTATAAACAGTTAAAGACACAAGTCCAAACATTTAATATAAAATCAGTTTTGCAAATATTTCATTGATAATTTTCTTCATTAAGGTTTCCAAAAATATACGTCCAGTAGAGTTTGGACTGAAGATGCTTCCTTTTCTGGTACATCTGCTTAGCTAGTATAGCTGTTTCTCATTGCAATAAGGAATTTCAAAGCAAATTAACAGTCAGGATTATCTTTCTTGAACAAATAAGTGGTGTTGTCAATGTGTTAAGCGCTGAGGCTTCCAAATGCTTTGGTTGGTAAATGTGACAGGAGGGATAAAAGGAGACAGTGGCTTTGCGATGGCTTCACGAATGTCTTGCTGCTGTTTCATCAGAGTTCACTGCCTGGTGCTATTCAAGGATTTTAACTTTTTTCGGGCGAATCTCTCATGTGCCTGTAGGAGAAACTGGAACTTCCCCCTGAACTCTGAGAGGATACACGCGACCCACTCCCTGAACTTGATCAAATCATCCTCCGCTGAGGTTACAGGCATTTTACTGAGCCTCTTCTTAAGCACTTCAGAGTTTCGAAAATAATGCCACCAGGGAGAGCACCGAGAATGTTCGGGGCAGAGAAGCTGTTCTGTGTGACAGCATGATGATCAATGCGTGCCATCATGCATTTGTCGAAAGTCACAGAATGTGCAACACCGAGAGCGACCCCTCACATAAACTATGGGCTCCGGGTGAGAATTTCTCGATGGAGGTTCATGGATTGTAGCGAAGGAACTCCTCCAGGGTGGGGGATGTGGACAGCCGCGTGGATGCAGGGGCGGGAATATAGGGGAAATCCCTCTTCTGCTCCCTTTTGCTGTGGATATAAAACTGCTCTGAAAAATGAAGTCTATTAAGAAAAATGTAAAAAAAAATATAATAATGCCTTTGCTGAAATCATTACTTGGTTTCAAGGCATCTACCATGATGATAAATTATTCTCGATAATTACCTTGAGAGACCATGATGACAAATTGTTCTCCTAAGGGACCTCAGCTTTCCCTTTCAATCTGGTGTCTGTTGTCGACTTCCACCCCCCCCACCCCCCCCCCCCCCCCCCCCCGCGCCAAATTCGCCGTTGCTGGGAGGGGGCGGGGGGAGCCGGGTTATGCAGGTAGGATCTGTTGTCGCCAGACATACTCGAGCCTCAGCTCTGGATCACCCGAGATCCCATGTCTCCATAAACCTTTCAGCGGCAGGGGCCGAGTCTGACTTATCTTGGCTTTCCAGCACATAACATAGTGCCTGGCACATATCATTTGCTTAATAAATGTTTACTGAGTGAACGAATAAATGAACACACGGGAACAACAAACGGAGATTTAGGAGTTGGGTAGAGGCGTTTAGTGGAGAAAAGCTTTGAAGAGAAAAGAACAGAGCGATGACAAAGCCTGTATTTTTAGTACCCCTTCTTCTGTTCCTTGGCAACTCTCGTATGAAGAGAGGCAGAGATTGAGTCAGGAAGCCTCACTCCAGGTTTAGAAAACACTGTCAGGGTGACAGAAGAATCCAGTCCCATCCTTCCTGTTGGCTTCGCTCAGCCTGACTCCTTGTTTGGGAACACACAGTTCAGAAGCTGACATTTCCAACTGCAGTGGCTGAGAGATCCCCACGAATTTCAGGATCCAGAATTACCGGGAAGAGAGAAATGGGTCACGAGACCACAAAAACACACGTGTGCAGACCCCCGTTGAAGCAAGGTTTAGAAATTCATAAAAACGAATACAAATGAGTTCGGGCCAATTTTGACCTTGGGTTTTGCAATACGGGCGGACCAGGGCAGGAGTCATAAACTGGGGGCCCAGGCTGAATCCCACCCACAGACAAAAAACGTCTGGCATCGGTGTTTGGGTTTTTTTTTTTTTTTTTTAATTTTAATTCATTGGCAAGATCTAGAAATTGAGAAATTTCAGATCGAATCTGGATTTCCAGCTTCTGGTGAAAAAGCAGATCTGGGAACAGTTGGGCTGTTTCCTCGTGGCCACAGTGTGCTGGGGGTGGGGGGTGGGGCACCTTTCTTCACCTGACTGGCCTCTCTCTTTAGCCCACCAGCCTGGCCCTGTGGCCGCTGGCACGGACACCCCCGGTTTCTCCGGACGCAGCCCAGCAAGGGCCTTCATGGGAACGAAGCCGATGGCGAGGGCAGATTTGCGTGATTTATTCCTGAAAGGATAACAGTCCGCTAATGAGCCCTTCTGTGTAGCAGGAATCGAAGCTTCCTGGAGTCTTTCAAGTGCAAGCTGCCCCAGAGGATGCCACAGGGCCGCAATTGTATTGGGCGATTTAAAGATCCAAGCATCAGGTTTTGTAAATAGGACCAATTGTTCCTCTCTTTGCTCTGGTCCATGTGGTCCATTTTAAAAGGCCGGAGAAGGCTTTCATGTTTATTTCATGTATGTATCTGGGCCAGATGTCCAAACGAAGGCACGTTTCTCCCATATTTAACATGTCACCGTAACTCAAATTAAGGGAAAAAAAAAACGCTGAACGAAAAATAATCTAAAAAATTGGCTGAATTATGAAATTTGCACTTATTTGAAATACCATTTCCTACTGACATTTCCCTTCCGGCTGCCTTGGCATTAAAGTAAGAATTATTTGTGACTCAGCGTTTCTCCACAACAGCTGCCCACAGGGCAGAGCGTGAACTGAAGAAAAGAAAGGACCACGCTGACTTCACCCTTTCGGCGTTTGCCCTCCTGGCTGGGAAGACGCCGCGGCTATAGGAGCACGGGCTCCCCTGGGGCCACGTTGGGTTACGATCCTGCCTCTGGATTGTACTAGCTACGTGACCTCGAAGCTATTGTCTGCAGCAGGGGTCAGCAAACAATTTTTATAAAGGGCTGGCTCGCGAATATTTTCCGCCTTGCTCTGCATATAGTCCCCGTCACAATCACCCGACTGCCAGTGACTATTGTAGCACAAAACCAGCTGAACACAGTGTATTCGTCCACCAGGGCTGCCAGAATGAAGCGCCACAGACTGTGTGGCCTCAGCACCAGAAATTCATTTTCTCAGGGTTCCGGAGGCCGGAAGTCCAAGATCAAGGTGTGGGCAGGGCTGGTTTCTTCGGAGGTTTCCCTCCTTGGCTTATAGACGGCCGCCTTCTCACTGTGCCTTCATGCGGTGTTTCAGCTCTGCCTGTGTCATCTGTGTCCTAATCTCTTTCTGTATCTAAGGACATCATTCATATCAGATTGGGACCCACCTTAATCAGTTCATTCTCACTCTTTAAAGGCCCCGTCTCCAAATACAGTCATATTCTCAGGTACTGAGGGCTAAGACTTCAACGTACGGATTCTGGGGGGACACAATTCAGCCCAGAACAGACAACGTGTTCGGTCAGTAATCTCTCAGTGTTTCGATGAAACTTTACAAAACCAGGCTTGTGGCCACCTTTCGCCGGTGGACTCGGGTTTGCCCGTGCCTGGTTTCTACTGTCCCCTTCCTCGGGTCCTCCCTCTCCTTATCCTCACTCACATCCTTCCACCTAAAAGCCTCTCCCTAAAGTCACCAGCGGCCTCACCTCTCTTGCCAGCAGCAGTGCCCGCTCCGCACAGGTGACCCCCCCGTGAACCTCTCATCCCTGAACTCTAGTGAGGCCACGCTCCTTCGATTTTGTACCTTTCCGGCCCTCCCCCTCCCCGATTCTTTGCTGGCACCTCCTCTTCTTCCCAACCACTAAATATCCCACTGCCTTGAAGCCCAGTGCCTTAAGGGGCTCTCTTCCATTCTTGCTGTATAATTTCTTCCAAGGTGATCTCATCACTTCCAATGTCAACTCCCCTCTGTAAGCCGAGGACTTCCGAATACACAGCTCCAGCCCGTAGGTCTAACCCTTCCTGAGCATCTCCTCTTGCCGTTGTTGCTGTAATTTTGTGTGGCGCGTCCCGGCTATTTGCTATTTGCTTTTCTTTAACTACGATAGTCCCCAGGGTAAATTTAGTTCCATCCTAAAACCATCCCCATGGCTCCTCTGCCCTGACCTGCCTCCCTGCCCCACAGTTCAGGTTGGAACCCTCTTTCCCCTGCTCCCCGAGCACACCGTATATTTCTTCCTCATTTACAATCACAAACTTGTGTATTTGATCGAGGTCTGTGTACTCCGGAGGACAGTAAACCCAAGAGAAGCAGGATCTCATCTTTTCTTCTCTTCGTGTCTGAGCACTGATTCCAGAGCCTGGCACACGCTGGAGCATCAATCAACGCGCGAGACAGTTGAAGAACTTAAAAATTTTTTTTAATGTTTATTTGTTTTTGAGACAGAGAGAGACAGAGCATGAGTGGGGGAGGGGCAGAGAGAGAGGGAGACACAGAATCCGAAGCAGGCTCAGGCTCTGAGCCGTCAGCACAGAGCCCGACACGGGGCTCGAACTCACAGACCGCGAGATCATGACCTGAGCCGAAGTCGGACGCTCAATCGACTGAGCCACCCAGGCGCCCCTGAAGAACTTTAAATAAAAGAATTAAACTCTCTGCGGTACCGAGAGTGAGTTGACTTCGGTTCAGAATATTTTGTGTTAGTCTGCGCTTAGTTAGTTCACCTTTTTGTACGTTTATTTTAATTATTTTGAGAGAAAGAGAGAGTGTGAGGAGGGGAGGGGCAGAGAGAGAGGGACAGAGAAAGAATCCCAAGCAGGCTCAACGTTGTCAGCGCAGAGCCTGAGGCAGGGCTCGAATTCAACAGACCACGACCTGAGCTGGAACCAAGAGTCAGACATGTAACCATCCGAGCCGCCCAGGTGCCCCTGTGCTTGGTTAGTTTTGAGATGCGACCCTCAGGAAGGTTTTCCAGGTATATTTCCGTTCCTTCTATTTTCCTAAATTCTGCCTGTGTGGAAAGTTGATGTCATTTGAAGAACGAACATTCTGGACTCTATGTATTTTAGTTCTGTGTATAAAAGAAGGGCTAGAATCCTGGAGGCAGACAACCTTGGTTCACAGTCCAAGCCCGCTACTCACTAACTTGCCTCATGGCATTACTCCTCAGTTTTTTCACCTGTACAATGATGCTAACACCTGTGTTAAGTGTAGGGCGTACGGACAGAGACTGTCACAGAGTGCTGGCATTAGCAAAAGTTCCTTATTTGTTTAACAAATACTTCTTAGGTGCCTACAACTGGAACAGGTACTGTTTCCGGCGCCGGGGCACCGCAGTTAGTCAGCCCAGCCCTGTGCTCAGGGGCTCACGTTCTGGTTGGGGAGACAGGCAGTAAAGATAAAGCCAGGGGTGCCTGGATGGCACCGTTGGTTAAGCGTCCAACTCTTGATCTTACTTTGGGTCATGATCTCCCAGTTTGTGCGTTTGAGCCCCGCATCAGGCTTTGTGTTGATGGCGCAGAGCCTGCTTGGGATTCTGTCTCTCCTTCTCTCTGCCCTTCCCCCACTTATTCTCCCTCTCTCTCTCGAAATAAATAAATAAACTTAAAAAAGAAAGACAAAGCAAGGCAAGGGTATAGAGATTGATATTGAGGGGACAGAAAGGGGGAGCAGGTTAGCTGTGGGGATCAGGGAAAGCCTTCCTGGTGAGCTGAATGGAAGTAGATAAAAAGTAGACACCAGAATGAAACAAGGATCCACGTATGTTCATTCTTCTCCCTTTTTGCTTCCCCGAAGGCACGATTCCCTCTTCACCTGGTCTCCAGGGAGAATGCCTCCCCCCTACTCATTTCCGTCTGGGCGGGAGCAGTGCCGACAGACGCAGGTGGGATTCAGGGGGCACCGGGCTGCTCTAGGCACAGACTGTTCCGCCCAGCTGGGGGTTAAATGTCAAGGTCTTGGGTTGGTTTGCACACTCCAGAAGAGCTGATATGCAAACCAGATTAGGCACGGAGAAATGCTTCTGTGTAACGGAACTTCTGCTTGGAGAACAATAGGTGACAATAAAACCACAAGAAATCCCACGTCTCTTTCAGTGGGTTCAAGGTAGGAGTGGGCAGGTTTGTTTTTGCCTTTGCTTGCCTCCGAGCAGAAAACCAAATGAGTCAAAAGGCAGTCAGAATGGAATAAGTTGAACCTTGGGAAACTGAAGGCTGCGCTGGTAACCGCCGAGGACTCCTGGGGTCCCAGGGATCTAAGGAGGCAGAGGCGGCTGTGCCCCGGTGTGGTTGCCTGTCTTTCCACACTGCCTAGTCCTACAAGAGCGGGAGTGCCTTGGCTGAGTTATCGCACCAGCATGTTACACTTGCAGAACGTTTGAAAGATTCCAGATCTTTGTGCGCAATAATTTCTCCTGTCTGGTCAGTGTGAGGCAATGAGGGACAAAGAACCCCTGTCTCCCACGAAGAACCTAGGTCTATTTGGTAGCCTTAATAAACCCGAATAAAAGGACTTCCTTCCCATCTCCAGAATCCCTTTCCAGCCAGAGAGCGTGTAGCCACGAGGAGGGGAGTCCTTATTGCGTGAGAGATAAACGTGCCCTCTAGGGGGACCAAGAATTGTTAGCCCGTAGATAAAACATTTCAATCAGATAAACAGTTGGACCACAGAAGCAGCTGAGAAATTAGAGAAGGCATTGGTATAGTAAGATCGAAGAAGCTGAGGGGCGCCTGGGGGGCTCAGTCGGTTGAGCATCCGACTTCGGCTCAGGTCATGATCTCACGGCTTGTGGGTTTGAGCCCCTGTATGGGCTCTGCCCTGACAGCTCAGAGCCTAGAGCCTGCTTTCAGATTCTGTGTCTCCCTCTCTCTCTCTCCCCCTCCCTCACTCGCACTCTTCTCTCTCTCTCTCAAAATACATAAATATAATTTAAGAAGCTGAGAATTCATGGAAACATTTGATTGGTTACCAAGTCGCTTACAGTCTTATAGTTTCCGGGCTCCAACACAGCCGGGGGAGCGCACACACAAGAGCCACCCTCTCAAAGTGCCGAGGTGGGAGATTTGAAAGTTGATATGCGTCTTTTCCTGAGGCAAATTCCCTATCGAGAAAGCCGGACTCTTCTCTCTGACATCTAAAAGTATCTGACAAAAGCAATTAAGTGTCCAGGAATCTTTGAGTCCAGATCAAAGTGAAAAAACTTTAATTCAAAAATGATGCATCAATAAAATAAGGCTATATCCTACAGAAGAAATTTGGTTCTTCCCATTTCCTTATTTACGGAGGCCTGCTTTGCACAGGACACTCTTCCAGATGCTAGAGAAGAAGACAAAGATGAACTTGACCCACTCTTGGGAATGGAGAGCTTTCCATTAATGGCACGAGGTGGAGCAGAGCATGGAAAAAGATATGCAACCGATTTCCTGTGCCGAGTGATGGCCTGGGGATAAAAGCTGGGCAGAGCCACTGTGTTGGTCCGGCCAGGTCCGGCCTATGAACTTGAGATCATACCCTTTGACCTGCTGCTGTGGTTCCATTCAAGTCTGAGTTTGGGGAGCATAACCCGGGTGTCCTCTCAGACCCAGCCAACTCCTGGGCCGCCCAATGTGCTCCCAATGACCCAGGGTCCCCCATTGGAGTATGGCCATTTGGATCGCAGCTAGCTTTAACATTGTTTTCATTTGTTTGTTACTTTTTTTTTATGGGGAGAGAGAGAGCAACTGGAGGAGAGAAAGGGGGCACAGAGGATCTGAAGTGGGCTCTGTGCTGACAGCAGTGAGCCCAACGTGGGGCTCGAACTCACAAACTGTGAGATCATGACCTGAGCCGAAAGTCAGACGTTCAGCTGGCTGAGCCACCCAGATATCTCCCTTGGTTTTAATAACAAAACACCTCATCTTAAAAATCTCTGTTCCTTCATTTTCAAGGTTTGAGGCTCCTCTCTTCATTTCAAAGCGGAAATGACTAATAACCATAAGTAAGGAATGATGAACTGGGTATTGGGGTACAAGCAACAAGCCGTAGCAGGCTCTAGGTCCCTAAGATACTTCCAGACTGATTCACAAGTTAAGTCGCATTTGTGTTACAGCAGTGTAGCCAAAACCAAACAAATTATGTAGTCTGGCATCAGCGCAGGTTTTTTGTTTTTGTTTTACATTTATTTATTTATTTTGAGGGACAGAGCGCACAAGTGGGGAGGGGCAGAGAGAGAAGGAGGGAGAAAATCACAAGCAGACTCTGCGCTGATAGCGTGGAGCCCAATATAGGGCTAGAACTCGCGAACCGTGGGATCACAGCCTGAGCCGAAATCAAGAGTCCGAAGCCCAACTGACTTGAGCCCCCCGGGCGCCCCTCGCATCAAAGCTTTAATTGGACAACCACGGTAATGCATTTAGTACACCGGAAGGTGTGTTTAATATAATGCTGCCAGAATTCATCTGAATTTAGAAATTAAAAAAGATATTCTCAGAAGACAAATAAAGACTAATCTCTGCTAATTTATACAGAGACTGTCTTCAGGAAGACGTAAGACCCTAGTACCTGTGGCTGCCTCCGTTTGGAGGAACCAGGTGCCTGGGAGTGAGGGGGTGAGGTGGGCATGTAGCGGTTTCTCCGCTGTACTCACCTTGAACTTTCTGCATTTCGTTCCAAGTGTATGCACTACCTACTCAAAATTAAATCATTTTTATTACATACCAAATATTTTTTTATTACATACAAAGAAAGAGCTGTATTGCTTATTTATTTTTGTCATGAAGTCACTCCCTCTGACACTTCTCTAAAGTAAGAAATTCTCTCGAGGCCTGAGGAAAACGATGAATCAAACTTCTTCTGACAGGAGAGACAAGGTCTGAAAATTATGCCTGATGGCTGGAATGAAGAATCCTGGCAAGGGACGCGGTGGTGACAGACGAAGACACGCACATCTGACAGAATTTGGACTTCACACCCAAACTGAGCTAGAACCAGAAAAAAAAATGTGTTTAGAATTGTATCTTCCTTCTTATTGTCAATTTATTCAACGAATCAATGTCCTTTTTAGTCATCGCAGCCACTCCCCATCCCCGTTCACCTAACCGTGGAGTCTTTTTTCATTTCTTCCGAAATGACACAAAAGTTGAGAGTCCCGCTTCTGGTTCAGGAACGCGTCGCTGGCTGGGTGCCTTTTTCACCGCACGATGGTTCCCTGTGCCCCGGCGATGGCCTGGGAATGCCTGTGTGCCTGGGGATGGCAGGACCGAGTGATGCGACCAGAATTAGAGGAAAGGATTAGCAGCGAAACAGCCCAGTCCACACGTGCAGAGGGGGCGGGGCGCGCTGCCATCGGGCTGTTTGTCAGAAGCGTGCCAAGGCTGACGTCTGGGGACGTGGCCAAAAAGCTCTTTTTGTGATGCCCTTTGACCTTTTTCGGAAGGTGAGTCATATGCTACCAGTGATGTGCCCCAAACTTTAACGTGCCGCCCTGACCGAAAAGAAGTAACAAGGGGCTGGATGCAGACTTTGCCCTGGCACCATTCGCTGTAAGGTGAGCGAGGTCTCGGGGCACCCGGGTGGCTCAGTTGGTTGAATATTTGACTTTGGTTCAGGTCATGGTCTTGTCGGTCCTGAGTTCAAGCCCTGCGTCGGGCTCTGTGCTGACGGCTCAGAGCCTGGAGTCTGCTTCGGATTCTGTGTCTCCCTCTCTCTCTGCCCCTCCCCCCCTCTCTCTCTCAAACAAAGAAACATTAAAAATAATAATAATTTAAAAAAAAAGAAGTCTTTTCTGGGGAAGGTTTATGGGCGTCGTCATCTAACGGGTGATCCGTGTGTATGCGAAGGGAGCAATAGTTTATATAACAGAGGCTTTCTGTTCTATTTCCTCAAAACTCACTTTTTAAAAATAACTAATGGCAGGGAACAACTTCTAGAATACTAAACACGCTGGCAGGGAGCCAGAGCATGGTTCTACAGGTAGGGCTCTGAGGTAACCACGGTGTCCCACGAAAGTGCCAGGTTGAGTGGCATTTAGAGGAGTCAGAGTTGGCTTCTGGCTACAGGGATTAGGGAAGGTTCCAGAAGAGGGGGGCATGCATTGTTCGCTTTGTCAAATGAACCCCCAAATCAGTGAGGCGCAAGCAGGCCGAGCTAGAACCCTCCCCAGGGCCGAGACCACACGCATGGCCCGCCTCCCCTTGGCTTCGCCTTTGCTGCAATCCCCACTCTCCACTGTGCTGTCGGAGCCATGGGGCCAGATGGTATCTCTAAAAATGTGGCCTGCAGCCACGGAGAGTCGAATGTGTGACTTGCATTCTCTTTCAGAATAAGAATAGATAACGTAAGATAGTGCCGGTTGGGCCTGGCTCGGAGAGAAAAGAGGCTAATGGGTGAAAATATGGCCTGCGGGTTATTGATCTGTGTCCTTATTTATTCACCCTTCCCTCCGATTAGAAAGTAAGCTTCAGGAGGGCCGGGGCGGGGCTAGGGGACTCAGGACCGCAGCCGAGCCCCTAGACTCAGAAGCCGGGCACGTTTTCCTCGGATGAATGAGGGGCTTGCTCAGAATAAAGTTTTGTGATCAGTGATCGACAAGGCAGCTGATTCTCGGCAGACTTAAAGTCTGGTTTTTTTTTTGTTTTGTTTTGTTTTTTTTTTCTGAATGTCCCAACAGAGGACAAGTCTTGATGACAGTCATCCTGAGCCTGGACTGCGGCAGCGACTTCCCTACTGTCCTGAACTCAAGGACAAGAATTCCTCCCGGCTCCTGATAGGCCGCCTACCGAGTCTGACTTTACGTCCAGCCTCTTCATCAGACTTCAGGGCCAAGCCGGCCCCTCCCCAACATATTTTATTCATTCCTTTTAGCTCCGGGAGGTAAGCCAAGAATTCCGGGAGGAGGTAGAGTCCTTTTCCTGGCCCCGGTTGACGTCTGAGCACACACCGCCCTCTAGTGTCTACCACACGGTTGACAAAATCCTTTCCACCATCCGCTAAAGTCCCGTGAAAGTGAAGTCGTCTAAGGGCTCTCAGGCACACAGAGCTCAGCATTCGTGGGGGAGGGGGAACAAACATGCCGATCTGCCCAGAATAGTCCAGAATGTTGTGAAGATGGTACTGATTACCCAACCCAGAGCTTTGAAAATGAAAAGAAATAACATAAAAGCAGCCCTGTTAGAATCCACATTCGAGGGTTCCCAGACAGAAAATTCTGCTTTGTAACGGCGTTGGACATTTTCCATAAACTGAAATTCAATTTTTTTTAATATTTGTTTATTTTTAAGAGAAGGAGAGAGAGAGAGAGAGAGAGAGAGAGAGAGAATCCGAAGCAGGCTCCAGGCTCCGAGCTGTGAGTGCAGAGCCTGACGTGGGGCTCAAAGTCATGAACTGTGAGATCATGCCCTGAGCCGCAGTCAGACGCTTAACCGACTGAGCCACCAGGTGCCCCTCCTTGAACTGAAATTTAGACTATGAAGTAGAAGCATGAGGATGTCCCGCCAGCTTTTTCATCCTCAAGGTACTGCCTTTTGAATCACCTTTCATATCCTTTTTTGTGTTGGTCATTCATTCAAACACTGCACACGCACACACTCACACACACACAGAAATAAACCCACCCGCTGGGTTACCCTCAGTATCGATGTAAGACTGCTCATCCTGCTCACGTACCGTCTCGTGGAGGGAGAAGGACCTC
This sequence comes from Paguma larvata, assembly GCA_030068075.1. Taxonomy (NCBI): domain Eukaryota; kingdom Metazoa; phylum Chordata; class Mammalia; order Carnivora; family Viverridae; genus Paguma; species Paguma larvata. The sequence goes on from CM057825.1 coordinate 11,227,296, forward strand.
AGATCTCTCACCCTGACACGTCCCCTCCTCTCTACCCCTGTAAGCAGGTGCAAGGTGGGTTTCTGGCACCGTCTGACAAGCACCGGAATCTGAAAGTCTCATATTCACTGGCCCAAGAGTGGCCTGGATGAGACTAGGTGCCTAGAAACTTCTGTTCTATTGTTCGTTTGTTTTTTTAAAGACACGAGAACAAAGGCACTTTCATCATCAATGTTATAAAAACCGTCTTCTGAAAACTCAGTTATGTGTTGTCCTGGGTTACACACTATAAATAAAGAAAGAATACAGACACACCGCATTGAAGGAGCATACTTTTTACAGGTGCACCTCATGCAGGTGCAAAAATGGCAGAAAACTGTGATTAGCATCTCTGCAGGAGGCCGGGGACGCAGTATAAACAGTGCCTCTGAAGGCGTGCGGGGCGTGACCTGAGCTGGAATCGAGAGTCGGATGCTGAACCAACTGAGCCGCCCAGGGGCCCCTCCCCGCTCTCTTTTTTATTTCTTATCCCAAACTCACTGACCAAAGGACGCTCGGCCCCAGTGACAGTGTAACTCTGATCTCTGCCTCGAGGGTCTCTGACGGGCAGCAGCGATGATGTAACGGGCACAGGAGAAGTATGGTTTGCTCTGCACTAAGTTCTTCCAGGAATTTTTTTCTGATTTCCCTTTAAAGTAAACAGAAGCTAAGGGTAGAGAGCAGGACTCTCGGGTTCACAGTTTTCTACTGTAAAAGAGATGAGCTTAAAACCTAACGACGACTCCGTCCTCTCCAGGCCAGCTTCCAAGGCGTAAGATGCCCAACTGGATGGGTCCATTAGCTTTTCAAAGGGATTCCTGAGACACTTTCCTTTTTCTGAGACCTGAGAGGGGTCTCTTCTTGGGGGGAGAATCGAAGAGAAGTCTAAATGTAACCGCTATCACCCAAGCTTTGTTCTAACCGAGCCCATGGCCCCATCCAGAAGGTCCTTTCGGGTCCCCACGCTGCTAAACCCAGGGCACCATTTGCAGCCCTCCTCCTCCTCCAGCTCTCTGTAGGACCTGCCCTCTCAGAGTTGCTCGTTCTCTCTGGAAATGTTCTCTCTTCTTGGCAACTTCCCTGGTTTTCCTACCGCAGCTCCGCCTCCCCTACCGTGGGTCTTGCAGGGGCTCCCCCGACCTGGTCCTTCTCTGGGTCTCGGGCACATCCACGGCCTACGTGGCATCTCCATGTCACTATGAGCACGCATTTCCAATCCTTCACGACTGACCCCCAATCTTGTCTTCACCCAAAACAACCCAGCAGCAAAACGGCTGGCCACTCAGAACCTGGAGCAGGTCTTGCTCTTGCTCTCGTCCCTCCCTCACCGACCTTGAAGTCCCTGCTAAGAAAATGCTCAACCCCTTGACTTCCTCCCTCTCCCCTGCTGCCTTTACTCTGCCTACAACCCTCCCCTCTCACCCTTCTCTGGTCACAACATCTCCCTCACTGTCTTTCCTTCTCCATTTTCATCCCTTTCCAAAGCCATCTCCACACTGCAGCCGGCGGACCCCCCTACCCTGAGCATACCCCCTGCTCTCAGGAGAGAGTCCAGGATTCCACAGGTCTTGCAATGTTCTCCTCAAAACCTGCCATTGCATTGCAAGCCATTCCCTGCTTCCTTTGTCCACAGCCCACGAGCTCTAGCTTTCTTTCAGTTCCTCTAAGCCCAGAACCTTCTTGTCTCAGACTCTCTGAACCTGTTCTTGCCTTTCTCTGGATTGTTCTCGTTCCTTCATGTTCGTGGCCACGTCCTGGTCAGACGTCAGACATCAGCGATTTTCTCCAGGGGCACCTTCCCTGACCCACAAGCCAGGCTAAGATCCCTCTTCTGTACATCTCTCCTTCATAACACTCCTCACCGCTGTAACCAACACACATCTTCAGTTCTTCGTAATCACCACTGCCTTCCAGTGAAATCAAAGGACCCAGCGGCTGTTGAACATTTCAAGGAATCTGCCTGTGAATGTCTATGGAAGAAATAAAATGTTCTCCCGAACACAGTAGTAGGAAGTAACAACACTGGGTTTCTCTAACAGTCCCAGAAACATGAGCCAAGGCGGGCAGTGGGTGGGTGTCGTGGGAGCAAACGGTACGGAGAGGGCACCCATGGGGTGACTAGAAAAATCCTTGTGGAAGAACGGAGTTAGCATTTACAATAAACCATTGAGTTTACCCAGGACTCTAAGAGCGGATGCACCTGTCGATGTAAAATACTTCGATGACTCAACTCCTATTGAACATGAGTTTATGAAGAAATTCTCTTTCAAGTAATAAGGACACATATGGCCAGAGAGCTGTCTGTAAGAGAACTGTCTACAGGAGCGGACGGGTTCAAGATAGAATCTGGCACGATGGACACCCACCATACCCGGATCCCGACCTGCAAGTGTCCGGGCTCAGATCCCAGGAGGAGGCAGAGCTCAGGAAGGCAGGGGGGTGATGTGGAGGCAGCGTGGGTGGAGCCTCCTTCCCGGCCACCTCTTTTCTCAGAATGAGCTGGCCCCCCAGGGTGACAACAGAAGCTGCAGATGTCACCTTGGAAATTCCCCAAGATGAATCGTTACCTGGTAATCCATTCAATGTTTCCTTTTTTTAATTTATTTTTATTTTTTTTAATGTTTATTTTTGAGACAGAGAGAGAGACAGAGCATGGGTGGGGGAGGGGCAGAGAGAGAGGGAGACACAGAATCTGAAGCAGGCTCCAGGCTCTGAGCTGTCAGCACAGAGCCCGGCGCGGGGCTCGAACTCACAGACTGCGAAATCATGACCTGAGCCGAAGTCAGATGCTCAACTGACTGAGCCACCCAGGCGCCCCCCATTCAATGTTTCCAAAGAGGAGCCATTAAGGCACATTGGTGGGTAATCTGTGTGGTCCCAGTCACGCGTGAGTGGGAATAAATCCTTGGACAACCCACACAGAGACGAATCCAGCCTCTCCGCGGTGAAGCCCAGCTGGTCATCAGTTCCTCAAGGCCTGCAGCTACCAACCGGCCTAGGCGCCTTGTTTGTTTTTCTAATCATTTTTTTTTGGGAAATTTCCCCAGAATAATAGTATTTTCTTAATTAAGAAAAACGTTTCTTGGGGCGCTGGGTGGCTCAGCTGGATGAGCGTCTGAGACTTCATTCTGGCTCTGGTCATGATCTCATGGTTTTTAGTTTCGAGTCCCGGGTAGGGCCCTGCGCTGGTAGTGCAGAGCCTGCTTGAGATTCTCTCTCTTCCTCTCTCTGCCCCTCCCCCTCAAAATAAATAAACTTGCAAAAAAAAAAGGAAAACAGGTTCTTTCTAATCAATCAAATGAAGTCAAAAGGAAGTTCTGCCTTTGAACAGGGTTAGAAGTTTTTTCTGGAAAGGGTCGGGCAGCCAATCGGTCAGGCTCTGTGGCCACCTACTGTTCCTGCTGCATACTTTTATTTTTTCTTTCTTATCTTGACAACACTTAAACGATATAAAAACCATCCTGAGCTTGGAGATGGTACAAAACTAGACCAACAACAGATCTGCTGACGGGCTGTAGTTTGCTGACCCTTGCTTTAGGTGAGGAGAAGTAGTAACGCGAGAACTCAATCACACTTTCTGAGTGCTCATTAGGGGCCTTAGGGGGAGGCATCAGACGGAGGGGAGGAGGTCAGAGAGGTTAAGTAACTCTCCCAACTCCAGAACAAGAAAATGCAGAGCCTGAATTCACACTTGGCCACCTGACTCCAGAGCCATGTTCTAAATCTCTGTGCCAGCCGGTGCGTTACGACGGTCTGCGCTTCGTAGGATGCATGCCGGCGGACCTTAAAGGGACCTGTGGGACTTTCAACCGTTGTGGCACAGGCAAAGGTTTCACAAGTGAGCAACCATTCAAAGGACTCCTGAGAACCAAGAGGGAAGGACTCAAAATCTGTGTTCTTCTTGCAGGGCGTCTACGGTGCTTTCTTTCCCCGTATTTGTAAAACCACTCATAACTATTTATTGCTTATAATTTTTTTAATGTTTATTCATTTTCGAGAGACAGAACACAAGGGGGGACAGGGCAGAGGGAGAGAGAGAGAGGGAGACACAGAATCCGACGCAGGCTCCAGGCTCTGAGCTGTCAGCACAGAGCCCGACGCGGGGCTCAAACTCATGAACCATGAGATCACCACTTGAGCTGAAATTGGACGCTTAACCGACTGAGCCACTCAGGTGCCCTTTATTGCCCATAGAATCCAGAGAAAACTCTCCTTCTAGGGTTGGTTGGGAGTAAGGGAGGAGCTGGGGAGAGCCACGATGTTTATTGTTTCTCCTGTATGCCAGGCACTGTTGTGAGTTCAGGGTCTCCAGCTCCGAGGGTAGGGTCTACACTGCCTGCAGGGGCTACACTGCGTGCAGGGTCTAGAGCTGTGAGGTGTTTGCTCTCACTGCAATTACCTTACGGCGGTGGAAGACAGACAACGAACAACTACACAGATAACATATTCCAGGTACTAATAAGTGCCTAAGAAGGAAGGAGACCTGAGCGAGAGCATCGCAGCGGGAGTCTGGCCAGGACCTTTAGAGAAGAGCAGATCTGGATGAGAACAGAGAGCCTCTGGAAGATGAGGGGCCGGAGCGTTGAAGCAGAAGGAGCAGTTCTGCCCCTTGCTCCTTTCCACTGCCACCGGGCTGTGCTCCCCTCCACATGGGAGCCGGCCATCTGGGAACGGCGTTCCGCAGGCCAACGAGGGCCTCTTCCTCCTCTCAGGGTGCGGCTGAATGTGTGGGCAAACGAGAGCCTTGGTGCGACGTGTGCCACTGCACGGCGGGCAGGTGCGCCCCTCAGTGGAGGTTTCTGACTCCCCCCCCACCCCACCCCCCAGTTCCCTGGTGCTCAGCTTTGGCTGTGAAGCTGAAAGCAACTGTCCCCTTCCAATCCTTTTATAGGGACGCATCAGATTCTCTGATTAAACCTTTGCCCTTTAAAACAATTGCTAGAGTGGCTTCTTGTTCCTGATTCAGTTCCAACTGATGTACCCTGCGAACGCAGAGTCCTGAGGTGAGAACACACATTTTGGAGACACAGAGAGAAAGAGAGAGTCTGGCAGAGCTGGGGCAGGGAGAAAACGGTGAAGGACGGGTTTACTGGACAATCCGCATCCAAACCAGGAAGGGCCTTGTAAGTTACCCTAACAAGTCTGGATTTTATCCTGGAAGGTCTGGGGCAGGACTGGAAGTTGAAGGAAGGGGAGGGAACTAAACAGGAAAGAGAAGAAATGGGCAGGACCTGGAAGAAGCAGACGGAAAAGAGCTAAGGAAGTGTCAGCGATAATAATAAAAACTTAGCAAAACTTAGAACAACATATTCTGGTAAAGAAAAAAGTGGCTAAAAGATAATTTGGCAACTATTAGTTAACACCTGCAGACTTCTTTGATTTCTTATTTTTGCCAGATGCTTTCTGTGGACAGAGGACCAGCCTCATGCTACAGAAGCATTCAGGTTAGTTACATGGTGGAAAAATAATTCTTGACTGCAGAGAGAGGTTAAATAACCTCTTTTCCTGAGATTCTATAAGGATAAGGGAGACACCTAATGAGTTTTGGATGGATGAAATCTAGTTTAAAACCGTGTTTGAGCGTCCCAATTGGACCCACGCGATTATTTTGATCATGTTATTTGATCTCCTGTCCACGAAAGTTGGGACTTGATTCTGATGCTGTGTGTTGATTACCCTTGGTGTGTTCAGAAAGTCTAGGCTCCTGGAGGGGAATACGCAATGTGCACATTAAGGAAATAATCTGGGAATAATGTACCTTATAACATTGTCGCGAGTATGTTATCAGCTACGTCAACAAGGGTAAGGAGTCACCCATCATTCATATTGTAAGTTATCTACGGAACACGTGATAGGTCCGTGGTAGGAACCCAGGGAATGGACCCATGGGCAGGGCATTAGTGACTCAGCTCTCCTCCTGACCCAGGCACCCAGGTGGCCAGGTCAAGGTTTCAGCCCCAAGCTAATCATGAGGAGATCTCAGGAACAGGATAGGAGACGTGATCTCTAACACCCCTCATCTGTCAGCTCTGGGCTCAGAGGGAGACTGGCCCATTCCAATCAGGCCCCACCAGACTACTGATCTCTTACTTGGAACTTGGAGGGGTAGGGCCTGAGGAAGAGACAGAGACCTTCTGTCCTGAAGGGAAGCCAGGAAAAGAAACCTGACACTGGACTCCCTTTCCTGGGGCCGAGTACAGCAGGAGGCCCGGATGTGGGAGAGAGGACTGAGACACAAGCCCAGAACAGGTAAGATGAGAGGCGGGCTGGAGTGAGGTCCCCGGTACAGGCCACGCGTGCACAGAATGGACAGAGCCTGCTAGCTGAGGTCACCAGCACCTGGCTCAGAATCCCAGCCTGACGTCACCACTTGTGGGACCTTGGGCAAAGTACTTGACCTCTTTGAGTCTCAATGTCTGCCCTCTGAAATTGGAAAACTGGAGTCTTCATTATCCAGGAGTAATTATTACAGAGGGCAGATAACTTGAAGGGAGTGAATCAGTTTAAAGAGGCGCCAAAGTTTCACAGCAAATAATTGAGTAACAAGTTTGATTATAACCCTACCTTTAAAAATGAAATTAAAAACAAAGAAGAAACAAAATGAACAAGAAGAGAGACAAACCAAGAAGTAGACTCTTTACTGTAGAGAACAACCCGATGGTTACCAGAGGGGAGGGAGTGGGAGGATGGGGGAAAGGGTGAAGGGCATTAAGAGTACACTTACTGTGGCAAGCACTGAGTAATATATGGAATTGTTGTATCACTGTATTATAAACCTGAAACTAATGTACCTTGCATGGTAGATATACTGGAATTAAAATAAAAATTAAAAAAGTAATTATTGCCAGGCTAAAAAAAAAGAAAAATGATGCCTATAAATTATTTTAGAGTTAATGAAACATAGGTTATAATTCCAACTATGTGCTAATTTCTAGAAAAAAAAATGATACATATGTGATTGCAGGGTTTCTGGCATGTTTTTTCCTGAGACAACATTCTCCATGCCAGAAGGCTCTGCCAGTTTTTCCAAGGGTTTCTCCTAACATTTTGGTAGGCAATTCCTTTCCCACAATGTGGTATCCAGTTGTCAATACATTCCTCTCAAGAACAGATATGAAAAGAACAAATCTAATTGTTTTTCACTTTAACGTTAACTTTATATACCATTCTAGAAATTTCTACAGATCATTTCCATTTCTGGCATTACGGTGGACTCGACACCCCGAAAAGTCTTCTCTCTCCACAAAACACTTAGAACACGGGAAGAAATGGAAGAGGATTACACACCAAGTGGGCGAGGGGAGATCTGAAGTGTGGACCCTCGAAGGGTCCCTGTCAATGAAAGGAGGGTTTGGAAAAACCCTGCTGGGACAAAGTGACACCCGTAGTGTGTCCGCCCCAGTTTGGGTGGTGAAGAGATGGGGGATTTGCAGAAGTATGTTTCGTTGTGTGTCTTTTCAGTTATTTTCCAGCATGTGCACACACACACGTACACGCATAGGTACTTGTCTATAAATGAGTCCATATTGTTCTGTAACTTGCTTTTTTCCTCTGAATTTGTCTTAGAGAGTTTTCAATGTGTACTCTATGCATTTATCTCATTTTTTTAAAGTTTTAAAAAAATTTTAAATTTATTTTGAGAGAGAGATAGCACAAGCATGGGGGAGGGGTGGAGAGAGAGAGAGAGAGAGAGAGAGAAAATCCCAAGCATTGTCAGTGTAGAGCCTGATGCGGGGCTCAATCCCACGACTATGAAGCGAGATCAAGAGTCAGATACTTAACTGACGGAGCCGCCCAGGCGCCCCTGCATTTATCTCATTTTTAAAAATCTGCATGAAATACATGTTATAGACATGAATTAATTTGAAAGTACAAAACCACCCCACACTTTTAATTTTTCTTATTTTGCTTTCCTTTTCTATTGAACCTACCACTAACATACTCCATATTTACCCATTATATTTATGTTTTGTTTCTTCCAATGAATATGGAAGTTTTGTGGGGCAGGGATATGTGTTGGGTTTGTTCACTGATTTATCCCATTTGCTTAGAACAGAGCCTACATGGTAGATTCTCAGTAAATATCTGCTGAAAGAATTAAATTAATGAGCTATCCTTCAACCAACTCCCCAATGACTTCTAAGTTTTCATGACTCTAAACAATACTGCAAACATCGTTGTATGTGCTTCTATGGGCACATTACAAATTACAAGGTCAAATACTCTACGTCTGAACAGTGATGGTCACCAGATTAGCAACTGTATGGAAAGCGACCTCCACGGGTAAGACAACTCACTATCATTTCACTTGTGATCATTTCCTGTTGATACCTAATAAATGAATCTATTAGAAATGCTACTCAGAACTTTTCCTGGAGGCTTTTATTATTGCTCTGCCTCAGAGAAGATGCAAGACTAAAAAAAACATGAGTTTGTTCCCGCTTCCCTTTCCCTCGAATCCATGTCCTTCCCTCAGATGAGTATTCTCTTCTCTGGGCCAAGAAGGTAGAGAAAGCTAGCTCTTGTCTACTTCCAATTCCATTATTCTGAGTTGAGCCTTTTTTTTTAACCTATTTTTTGAGCCTACACAGAGCTGAGCATTTTAGGAGGATGAATGCCAAGGTTCACGTTATGTTAAATGTGGAAAAATCAGGATCCCATTAAATTAACGATGTTTGTTTTCAATGAGTAATGTTCCCAATGAAATGGGGAATGTGATACAGGATAGGGGGAAACGACCACATAACGGCATTAGACAGGAAGACACTATCCGTGGGGATCCCTGAAGCCAGAAGGACACGCACGAACACTGTGTGCAGGGGGCTACCTCACCCCCCCAGCGCATTTTCCTAATACATCATGGCTGCCTTCTAACTTCACATCCAACAACATTCCCCACAAAGTTACTCTCTCCTAAAAAATCCCATGATCAACAAATGACCAGATATTCCATTTTAGAGAATGTCCTCTTGTTTTCTTTTGGTATTTTTTGTTACCTCAGGTAATTTCCAGAAACACAATGGCCAGGCCCCACTTTCTAAAAGAGGGTAACTCCATATGAAAGCAAGATCTGGAATGGACCCATTTGAACACTGCCTCCGATTTCTTTGACTGAAGAGGAATAGTATCTTGGGGGTTTCCTCCCAGAAGATACGGTTCTGAGCATCATAAGTGACTGCCCAGTGTGAAGAAAAACTCACCTGCTCCCTGGACTATTGCGACTTCTTTCCCCCTTGTCTCACCTTCCAGTGCTGCTAGTCACCCACAGGATGAACACGAAGGGCCATAGTGTTTTTCAAGCCTCTCTGGAGTGTGGCTCCTGCATGCCTAACTGATCTCCTCCATCCCAGCTCCTCCCTGCCCCCAGTTTTCCAATCACACCCCGCCGTGGCTGTCCCGCGCATGCCCTCCTCTCAGGGCTGGTGGACGCCCTCCACTTTTCTCTGCACGCAAGCCCAGCCTGACCATTTGCAGGGCCAAGATTTGAGTGGAAAGGAACGGCTGCACACTGCACGTCTCAGCATTAAAAAGTGATAAATCCCGCCAGCAGATTGTTAAAATATGCTCTGTCCTTCTGCCTTGTCAAATATACCTTCAGAACAACCAAACGAAAAAATATGCCTAAATCTGTGATTTTTCACACAATATCAAAGGCATCTGAATTTAATTACTATTGCATTATGTCTGGGTATTCTGTTGATGGGTCAGGCTGTTCGGATGAGTAGTAAACTAGAGATACACATAATTCATAAATTTTTGTATCTTTATTCCAGAATGTTTTCCGTTACCTTCATTCGACAAACAGTTAAGTATTTACAATATCAAAGATTTAAAAAATACTCTATTGTACTCTATTGACAGGAATGGTCTCAAGGAGTAAAAATGAAACGTAATAGTGTTTCAACTATACGAAATTTGAATCTATCTCACCAACAGGACAAAACATAGGAATTATAAAAGTAAATACCTTTTGAAGTATTTTTCACCTGGTTACATGTTACCTTTCTTGAAAAAAATATACAAAATTAACTACAAAACTAAAAGACAAAAACAAATTATAATTAATGAGCATCCACATTTTAAATAAAAAGTATTTATTTTTTAAAGTTTATTTTTATTTATTTTGAGAGAGAGAGAGAGAGAGAGAGAGAGAGAAAGCAAGCAGGTGAAGGGCAGAAGAGAAAGAGGGAGACACAGAGAGAGAGAATCTCAAGCAGGCTCCATGCTGTCAGTGCAGAAGCTGACACAGGGCTTGAACTCATGAACCATGAGCCGAATCTGAGCTGAAGTCTAGAGTCTGATGCTTAACTGACTAACCCTAAATAAAAATTATTTAAATAAAGCTGAAAATGCTTTAGTCTAATTAAATTTTAGCAAATATATGAAGAGGGTAGTGTTCAACGTCCATTCATTGCCCAAATAATTGATAAGCTATTTCATGTGCATTGTGTCTAGAACTACATGGAAACAGATCTAAGAGGAATACAAATTCCGCAATATTGTAAACATCGTTCAGCTACTTCCTGCCACTGTTGTGAACACCGCACTAACATGGGAGCACCCCGGAACAACCAATTAGAACCCCAGGAGAACCCAGATAATGGGTGCTCGTCACTCCTAAAGTGAGGTTTTACTACATGAGAATATTTTGCATTTGTGCTGAGAAAGATTTAACAAGCAAATCTGTCTTTTCTCTTGTCTAAGTGTTTCCATTGCACAAACCCTCCTTCCACGCACTGTGAAGCAATCAGCCCACAAACCTCTGTGACAGAGGCACCAAGCTCCCGTTTCAGGGACACTGGGAAGGGCTGAGGACACCACTTCCTGGGGGCCTGAGAGGGTTAGTCATCTCATGCGGTGAGGCTTAGGCTCACAGGCTGAGCCATGGACCCCAAGCGCCAGAGGGACCCCTGTGTTCAGTAGATTTATTTTTGTGTGCTGGGGGCATGTGAGAACCTGACGGGCAGGGCCCAGAGGTCCTCCTGCCCATGTCTAAAGGTGTCCCTGGTGCATGGAAGGCTGCTGTGATTACTGAAGATGCCCCCTCCCCCACCGCCACCTCCGGACCTCCTCTGTGAAAGACGGCCTGTCCCTGGGACATGCCTTTGCAACAGGGCCCAGCACGTTGCACTGAAATGACTTGTGTGTATGTGTGCTCCCACTCAGCTGCCTGAGGGCCTGTAGCTTATAAACAAGACTTAACGTGTACTTCATTCTATTTTGAAGGTAATACACGTTTAATTTGCTAAATGCAAAAGTTGAGTAAGTTTTTTCAATTACTCCTACCATTCCGTTTATATGCCTTGTTGGAAAGCCTCCATGCTCTGGGGAAAACCTTCATGCTCTGGGGAAGCCATCATGCTCTGGGGAAGCCTCCATGCCCTGGGGAAGCCATCATGCTCTGGGGAAGCCATCATGCTCTGGGGAAAGCCTCCATGCTCTGGGGAAGCCATCATGCATTGGGGAAGCCTCCATGCTCTGGGTAAAGTCTCCATGCTCTGGGAAAGCCTCCATGCTCTGGGAAGGCCTCCATGTTCTGGGGAAGCCTCCATGCTCTGGGGAAGCCTCCATGCCCTGGGGAAGCCATCATGCTCTGGGGAAGCCATCATGCTCTGGGGAAAGCCTCCATGCTCTGGGGAAGCCTCCATGCTCTGGGGAGGCCTCCATGTTCTGGGGAAGCCATCATGCTCTGGGGAGGCCTCCATGTTCTGGGGAAGCCATCATGCTCTGGGGAAGCCTCCATGCTCTGGGGAGGCCTCCATGTTCTGGGGAAGCCATCATGCTCTGGGGAAGCCATCATGCTCTGGGGAAAGCCATCATGCTTTTGGGGAAGCCTCCATGCTCTGGGGAAACCATCATGCTCTGGGGAAGCCTCCATGCTCTGGGAAGCCTCCATGCTCTGGGGAAAGTCTCCATGCTCTGGGAAAGCCTCCATGCTCTGGGGAGGCCTCCATGTTCTGGGGAAGCCTCCATGCTCTGGGGAAGCCATCATGCACTGGGGAAGCCTCCATGCTCTGGGGAAAGCCTCCATGCTCTGGGGAAGCCATCATGCATTGGGGAAGCCTCAATGCTCTGGGGAAAGCCTCCATGCTCTGGGGAAGCCATCATGCATTGGGGAAGCCTCCATGCTCTGGGGAAAGTCTCCATGCTCTGGGAAAGCCTCCATGCTCTGGGGAGGCCTCCATGTTCTGGGGAAGCCATCATGCTCTGGGGAAGCCATCATGCTCTGGGGAAGCCATCATGCTCTGGGGAAAGCCATCATGCTTTTGGGGAAGCCTCCATGCTCTGGGGAAACCATCATGCTCTGGGGAAGCCTCCATGCTCTGGGGAAGCCTCCATGCTCTGGGGAAGCCATCATGCTCTGGGGAAAGTCTCCATGCTCTGGGGAAAGCCTCCACGCTGATGGCCCACATTCCTGGGCTGCACAGCCACCAGGGTCAGCCTGCCTCCATTACTCGCTCACTTGTGACACAGCACACAGCTCGAGGAGCAGCAGCGGCCCAAGGCTTGACTCCATGACCCAAAGTCTTACAATTCGGTCTTCTTTTGGCTAACTTCTTTGTACTAACTTTTGAGAGACTCTCCTCGTATCTCTTAGTTTATTTGCAGGAAGCATGAAAAAGGACAGGAAAGGCCCCACAGGATTTTCTCCTTGAATCTGGGATGTGGGAGGTGTGGAAATGGCCTAGATTTGGGTGTTTCTAATTGGTAGACATGTCAGCCTCAGAAAGTATTTCCTTACTCTTAAGAGAAAGGCTATCAGTGAGGATATGGAATAAAAATGGAAAAGATCAGATGTCCTAATTCTAATCAACGTTTATAATTCAGATCAGAGTCAGACTGGCATTGGTCATATGGAAAAGATAGAAGACAGTAAAATATTTCAGACCCTCATCGTCTTATTGTAAAGACTTCTTTAGAACCCATAAATTTGGAACTTAAGTAAGCTATGTTTGAGGCCAAATTTTCTCAAGGAAGTAAACCAGAGGCCCTGCAAAATTTGCCCACGGAAATGGAAATAAACAGGGAACTACTCATGTACTTGGTCGGGCCAAAGCCAAAGTTACGGTATATAAGGGCCTCCCCCAGTGGAAGGCCTGCCTCGCCCCATGAGTCTCCCTCCTCCCCTCTCCTGAGTCCTCTCTACTGACACCATGGGGTGCTGTGGTGGTGGTGGCTGCGGCTAGCATTGCATGACTGCGGGAAGGCTGCTGTCAACAGAAAGTTCTGGAAGAGCAGTGCCCCACCGGATGGCCTACAGACCAGCCTCTGGGCAGGTGCTGCGGGGGATGGGCTCACTCTTGTGCCTAGATCTTGAGACGTTCTGAACTTTCATCTCTTCTGATTCACCTAAATATCAAGCTTGTAATTGAATAGAGAGATACCTGACTAGAAGTCAGAAGTCCCAAATTCAAGTTCACACTCTACCAGAGCAACCTGACCACAAATACGTCACCTTAGCCTACCTAAGTCTTACTGTTTTCCTTACTAGTCTGTAAAATAAGGCTTAACTAAGAATTTCTGAGGAACTTTTCAGCTTTAGCAGCGTATGACTCCAATAAGTTCTGAAAATTAAATTCAGTTTCCCCACCTCACAGATTCCCTTATTTATCTTGGCTATGGTAGGCATTAATTTGTGCACACACACACACACACATATACATATAACACATATAAAACATATGTATCGGCATATATATACATATAAGTATAAAAATTCTCAACCCAATATGATCAGCAATCAAAGTCCACACTGCAAAAAAAAAAAAGAGAGAGAAAGAAAAAAGGCCACAGCTCACTCCTGAGGGTGCAAAACCTCACATTAATGAACTCACTGGAATGAAATAATGCTTTTCATATATTTCATTCTTTTGAAATATTTACTTTTTGAATATTAACTTCCGCACTTATGTTCCTACTTATATTAAATGGTTACGTACTATATATTCCCTACAATTTCTAGTGTTCTCAAATTTTCCTAAACATATTAAAAATTTTTTTAATGTTTATTTATTTTTGAGAAAGAATGAGACAGAGTGCAAGTGGGGGAGGGGCAGAGAGAGAGGGAGACACAGAATCCGAAGCAGGGTCCAGGCCCTGTCTGAGCTGTCAGCACAGAGCCACACATAGGGCTCAGACTCACAAACCGGGAGATCATGGCCTGATTTGAAGTCAGACGCTTAACCGACTTAACCCAAACATAAGTTTTAAATAAAGCTGCAGAAGTCAAATTCAGTGATCCAGGGTCCAGTCACTATCCTTGAGGTCGTGGAGGGTCAGTGCAGGTACAGCAGCTCTCCATTCGGCAGTGAGGTCCCAGAAGACATTTCTGGAGGCCGGCTTAGTACCTGCCCCACCCCCCACTCCCAAACAAGCCCTCCAACAATTTTGTACACATAATTCCACAATTACCTTTCTGAGACTTTTGGTTTTCTGCAACTGACACTTTTAGACGAAATGCCCCTTGACCCCTGTTTTGTGTCAAATTCTAGCCATCCTCCAAAGCCGAGAGGAATCCTAGCTCCCCACCTGTCTTGATAGAATCCTTCCTTTTTCTGAACTCTTGCTGTTTCAGCATGGCACGTGAAAAGTAACCTGTTCTTTTCTATCCTTGGTTTTTGTAACATTCAGTTTTGGCTTTTTTTTCAGTTGTAAAAAAATAAAAATCATTTAAAATAGTGTAAAAGGGATGATTGATTATAATATAGAGGCATCTGACAGAAAACAAAGACAGAACCTACAGTCAGGCTTCATGTGGTAGGAATCAAGAAGAAAACCTGCGAGAAGCCAGGCGGCTACTCTTTCTCTGACTCACTCTAAAGCCACACGGTCTCTCACTTCTTTCTGCACATCTGTGTCTTCTCTTCCTCCACTTCCTTCTTTTCTGCAGATTGGTGTCTCTATTTCTTCTGGCATAACTTATGAATTCATGTGACCTGGTAGAGACTGTGAGTAGTCCTCCCAAGACCCTCTGTTTCCTACTCACCCTGCCTCCTGCCATTTTAACTGGGCATAAATCAGTTGAAATAAATATTTATGTAATGCCCAGACTCCCTTGCAGCTAAATGTTGTCACGTGGCTCCATTGTAATGGAGATGGCTCTTTAAAAGATGGCTCTTTAAAAGAAAGAAGGTGCGCCTTTCTCTTCCTTTATCCTTCTGAGTGGAGAAGATAATGATGGTTACAGCTATGGCCGCCATATTTCCATCATGATAATGAGGGGATCAAAAACATGGTGAATCCATAAGGTGGAAGGGTCTCTGAGGAAGTGGAGCTATTATTCAGGCTCTTGAATACTTACCTGAAGACTTTTTATGAAGAACTAATTTCTGTCTTATGTAAGCCATTGTTATCTTGAATTTCTTTTTACATGCAACTAAAGCTTAATCTTAATTGATATGTGTGTGTTCCCCATTTCATGCATAGACAAGAACTAGTGTTTCTTTTTTTTAATTTTTTAAAATTTATTTATTTATTTTGAGAGAGACAGCATGAGTAGGGGAGGGGTAGAGAGAGAGAGAGAGAGAGAGATAGAGACAGAGAATCCCAAGCAGGGATTCTGTCAGTACAGAGCCCGATGAGGGACTTGAACTCACAAACCCATGAGATCATAAAATGAGCCAAAATTGAGAGTTGGACATTTGACCAACTGAGTCACCCAGGCAGCCCACAAGTGTCTTTTTCAATTCTAAGATCTTAGGAGAGTTTAGAAGAGTTTAGCTTCCGTATCTACTTGTATTCCAATTAGCAATGGCCAGGGGGAGCAAAGTTCCATAATACAAATGAGGTACAGAAGGTCTACTCATGTAAATTGGGGGGATTGTTTTTACAGAAGGAGAAAGGTACCTTAAAAGTTGTCTGCTATATTCCTTTTCTTCATTTGTTAAGTGGATTCCCTTTCCTTCTTTGTCCCTAAATATCTTTCCCCTGATAATACAGATTATATTTCTACATTTTTACACAATTATTCAGGTACCTACTTTTAGCCTCTAGTGTAAAGAGTACCAAACCCAAGTGGAAGTAGCTGTTGTTATGGCCGCCAACAAGGATGCTACTTAGTTCTGGTCTTCTAGCGAAGAGTCTAGAAGTCAGGTAGAGTCCAACAAGTTCAGGTCTCTATGGACAAACCGATACCTAACGAGTTCTTTCATTCAACTCCTTATGAAGGTGGGAAAGGATTTGAAATTGCCAAGTCTGCATTCTAAAATAAGTAACTACCTCCTCCCATGCAGTTATCTCAGTAATAAATATATAACTTACTCATATATTATTATAATTCCATAGTCATGTAATTTATATAATTCAGCAGGATGGTAGTTTGTAACTGTGAATTTTTATGAAATAAATGCAAACTTATTTTAGATACCTCAACTGTGCAGAAGCATACAAACCGTACAATGGAAGTATTCCCCTTCTCATGGTGCCACTGCCATGTGGCACTCTGTACTGGTGTTCCTTCAGTCATTTTCAGTGGTTTGGGTGCTACGGTGATGAGCGGGGTATGCTTAATCCATTTGGTACAAAGAGTCATTTTCTGCTTGGACCCCAAAGTGGAACTAATGTTGCAGTGTCCATTACCAGACATGCCCAGTGTAACACACGCCACGTGGTCTCCCTGCTTCTGCAGGTTGGGGTGCCACTCTCCGAGACCACGACACCTGAGCTTGTGGATGACACGGACTCCACTTCTGCACTCACTCAGCCCTACGTCGTTCCCAACAGCATCTGCTGCTCCCATGCTCTGGGCTGGAATGGGGACTACTTGGAAGCAGAAGGAAGGCATGGTAGGCATTGGAGCCACCTAATGTCTGAGTCTCCTCTGGACACACGTTGGTTTGTATTTCATCACCGCCTTGAACTCAAGCACGACTGAGTGACCATTTGGCCAAGCGAATGTGAGAAGAGGTGATGTGGATCTCTTCCGGACTGAAACGTGAAGACCCCGTATGCGGCTCAGCACATCTTTTTACTCTGCCTCCACAACCGTGATAGCCGGGGTAGAGACGGCTGTGCCTCTGTCAGCCCGAATCTCTCCATAATTCCCGCAAGCAGAGCCCCCTTGTTGGCTAATTGATGGCCAATTAGCATAAGTGAGACCTTTCGTATTTTATTTTAGTTTTTATTATCCTTTTTTATACTTTTAAATTTTTAAATTTATTTTTTAAATTTACATCCAAGTGAGTTAGCGTATAGTGCAGTAATGATTTCAGGGGTAGAATTCGGTGATTCATCTCCTACATATAACACCCAGTGCTCATCCCAACAAGTGTTGGGATGGCCCTTTGCCCATTTAGCCCATCCCCCCCACCCCCAATCCCTCCAGCAACCCTCAGTTTGTTCTCTATATTTAAGAGTCTCTTATGTTTTGTCTCCCTCCCTGTTTTTATATTATTTTTGCTTCCCTTCCCTTATGTTCATCTGTTTTGTATCTTAAATTCCATATGAGTGAAGTTATATGATATTTGTCTTTCTCTGACGGACTAATTTCGCTTAGCATAATACACTCCAGTTCCATCTGTATTATTATTTTTTTAATGTTTATTTATTTTTGAGAGAGAGAGACAGGGCATGAGCGGGCAAAGGGCAGAGAGAGAGAGGGAGACACAGAAACTGAAGCAGGCTCCAGACTCTGAGCCATCAGCAGAGAGCCCGACATAGGGCTTGAACTCACGGACTGTGAAATCATGACCTGAGCCAAAATCGGACACTTAACTGACTGAGCCACCCAGGCACCCCATACATGTGTGTTTTCTTATTGAACATTTCCCAAATAAGGAACTTCCATAGGTGGTAATAATATCAATACAATAGAAAAAATATGCAAAGTGGATATTCTTGTTCTTATTTTTTATAAGGTATACTAGTCAAATATATTAGAGAAGCATATTTAAACCCATTTTTTAAGTTTAGTTTTTTTTTTGTTTTTTGTTTTCATCTCTTTATTTTCTTGTATAAGAGTATCTAACAGAAACTACAGATTTTTTCCCAGCCTTCCTTCTTCTGTAGAGGCATGGAGAGTGACCTTTATCTGCGTTATTACGTGGGTCACAAGGGCAAGTTCAACCACGAGTTCCTGCAGCTATAGTTGCTACCTGACAGGACATTGAGGCATGCCAACAACAGCAATTACACAAATGATGTCATGATCAGAAAAAGAGGCTTATGTACACAAAGGTGTAATAGAGAAATTGAGGAGAATGATCAATGACAATGAAAAAGCCAGAGAGGACGATGCTCTGTGGCCTCCTGCTGAGAGGGTGGGCTGGCAGGAGCCGGAAATTGTCAGTACAGACAAACACGTTTTTTTGACCACATCAAAGATTGGTTCCCATCGATGTCAGTCCATCCACGGATCCAGAAGTCTTACTGGTACTTTACAGTCTTGCCCGGGACCTGAAGTGTTTTCTCTTCAGTCCTGCTGGATGACGCCTCAAGATTAAGTCAGTGTACGGGCATCTCGGTGGGTCAGTCAGTTAAGCGTCTGACTCTTGACTTAGGCTCAGGTCATGATCTCAGTCAGGGTTGTGATACTGAGCCCGATGTTGAGCTCTGTGCTAACAGCGAGGAGCCTGCTTGGGCTTCTCTCTCTCTCCCTTTCTCTCTGCCCTTTCCTACACACGCTTGCTCTCTCTCTTAAAATAAATAAATAAACTTTAAAAAAAGATTAAGCCAGTATAGACTGAATACCGGGGTGGACTCAAGTGTGTGTGTGTGTGTGTGTGTGTGTGTCGCGGGTGGGAGTAGCTGTTTTTAATCATTATCAGGACATTTTTGTGTCTGTTGGGGAAATATTTTATTGTAAACTATAAAACGTTGTCTTTAATAAATACATAACAAAATGCAAATAAACCCCAATTTACTTCCTTAACAGTTCTCATAATAGTGCCCTGCCCTACTGGACTCTGAACTACTTCCCATAATTATTTTTCATAAGTTTTAAACTTTAACTAGAAGGCTCAGGATAAAAGGCAAGACGGTGCCACCCAAGCAGCCACTTTGACAGGGTTTCTCGTTGAACCAGGGGCTGACCATGACTTGCTGTGAAGGATGGACATCCTGCAATGGATTCAGCTTGCTGGTCTACTTCTTCTGGGAATAACTCTCAATGCAATCCCTCTCATCACCAACTTCGTTGATGAAGGCCAGTTTTTTCAAAACCCCATCTCTTGCTTTGAGTGGTGGTTCCCAGGAATTATAGGAGCAGGGCTGATGGTGAGTAACATTTACTTGGTCTGATTTGGACAAAGGCCTGCCTGTTTTACCAAACTCCTAAAGACTTTTAGCCTTACGGTGGGCTACGTCGTGGCTCAGGACACTGTCAGGAGCAGTGGAATGGTATTAATTTATACTGGCATGAGGAAAGAATGACGATTTAAATAAACTGGAGTACAGACTATGGGGCTTTGGGCAAAAACAATATAATAATTTGATAAAAGTTGATTGGGTTGGTACGGATCATATTCCTTTTCTTCACATGTAAGGCTGCAAGTTTAGGCTTTACTATGTTTGAGATGTTTCAAATTCATTCCCTCAGCGTTCCTTTGCCAATACTAGTCTCTAAATATCCACAGGAATATGGGGTAGGAAGTGCTACCTAAGGGGTTCTGATTAAAGCCAGAGAAATGAGCTTGTGTGTGTGTGTGTGTGTGTGTGTGTGTGTGTGTGTGTTTCAATGATGATGACATGTTACTGCTTCTGCTCTTATCCCAGACTTATATGAAAACACTCTTGGGTCATTAGATATTAAGCTTTAGATAGAAAATACTCCTTTGGCTGGCATGTTGGATTTCAGACTACTCTGGCACCAGAAAGCCATTTTAGGAAGCATTCCCCCAGAGTTGATGGTTTCTTTTCCATTAACATCATGAGCAATCTGTTCGTGATGTTTTAGGTAGAAAAAGCCACCAAAAGGGCTATTTCTTCAAACAACCCTGAGACTTCTTTTCCAGGCCGAGAGAAAGTTATCAACAGCACTCATCCTCAATGCAACTGCCAATCCTTGTGTCTCCTCTTTTTGCCCTTCTGGAAGTTCCTCTTTACTTGAATGGCATGAGCTTCCTTGCATCTGCTTAGACCAGAAGCCAGGAGCAGCTGGTCAAGTGTTTTTTTTTTTTTAATTTATTTTGAGAGATAGTGTGTGAGAGCACATGCACAAATGGAAGAGAGAGGAGAGAGAGAGAGAGAGAGAGAGAGACAGAGACAGAGACACAGACAGAGAGACAGAGAGGGAAGAGAGAGAGAGAATCTCAAGCAGGCTCCTTGTTGTCAGCGCAGAGCCTGATGTGAGACTTGAACTCACACACCATGAGATCATGACCTGAGCTGAAGTCGGACACTTAACCAACCACTCAGACACCCCACAGCAGACTAAATGTAACCAATGATGGCAATTTCTATGAAGACCCTACAAGTTCCCAAAACAGTCCGTGAGGATAACTCATATGGCTTTAAATAGAAATTGGCTCTACTATAAACCCCATCTCCATTAAAAACAATTTCCTGCTAGCATTAATGGAGCCTGAGGTGGTGACAGTACACACCTACATTCTAGGTATGCTTATTTGGGGGTGGGGTGGGGAAGAAAAGAAGTGAAGACACAGCAGAAGACACCCAGAGAGCCCTGTTAAGTGCCAAGCTACTGGGGTCACACTTGACACTTGCTCGTTTCATCTCTCTAATAATCTGGCTAAGCAGATATTATTCTTTGTATTTTAACAGACCAGCAAACAGAAGGTTAGGAAGGCTAATAAGGTCACATGGTAGGTGTGAAACTCAATTCCAGATTTATCTGATTCCAAAGCTTTGTTATCACCGGTATTAGCACCATCATCCCGCAATGGGTGTCTCCAACTGCCAGAGGGGAAAGATGAAAACCAGAACCTAATTCATACACTTAAGTGGCCAGGACACTGAAGCATAGAAAGGTAATAGAATCTGTGAAACAATTCCAGAGAATCTGGTCTTCCTGGTTCTATGACTGCATTTACTTTATCATCCTTGATAAATATTAATGACATACTGGAATCTCACAAGGCTGTCTCTATTATGCAGCATCGTAGAAGGTCATTAGAGCAGCAAACAGCTCCTTGAAAATTTCAATAGGCATTTTATGGACTGAGATTCAGACTCTAGGCGAGGCTCACAAGGAAGCTGGTGGGTGATAGAAAGGCTCAGAATACAGGTATATTTTCCTGACTATACATAGGATATATATTTGACTATATTTAGGATAAGGAAGAATACCTTTTTCAAAGGCAATCATTCAAAATATGGAACTCTTAACATACGTGTAAATACGAAGAAAAGTTAATAAGGAAGAATTCACTGCCTGTATAGCACATTTGTCATAGTTCTTGAAATCTTTCTAAAATTGCTATGGTATTTTAAATTTTCTTCAAAAATGAGATTTTGCAGGAAGTAGGTAATAATAAAAACTGTGGAATTCATTATTGACTATTTCATAAAATACACATTCATTTTATGGTTTTCTGAGTTACTCCAAAGAGAGGGGAACCTTTTCATATTTTGAAACCGTGACCAAGAGTAAAGATATTGCGTAATTATTTTCAATCGTTACCTACTAAGTGGAAAAATCAACATGGTATTTTTTTCAGGTACTAAAGAAAAAAGACTTTCTGTCTTTCCGCTAAAACACAGAAAGGCCATTTTATTGTATGAGTTAGTTGGAAGTCTGATCTTAATTGTGCTTATTCATTGAGTGCACTTATTACATAATGACGATTTATTAAATATCATTAACAGAGGGTAAGTCTTAACAGAGAACAAGTTGTTGAATGTTAAGCACACTAGGAGATGTTATGTACAACAAGAATTTTCAAAATGTGATTTTTATATTTATGCTGAACTATGGCTTTGTGTGTTATTCTCATATTCGAGTATGTAGAAAAATCCCCAAAGTCGGCATTCTATTAGAGTTTCAATGATCTAAAATCTTCCTTATACTTCATTTGCCAAATCATATACTAACTTGCTTCTAAAACTGGATAAAAGGGTGGGATTTTCTATAAGAAAAAAATGAACAATACTACTTCTTTATGAAAACAAAAATCTATCAAGGTGCCTGGGTGGCTCAGTCGGTTAAGTGTCTGACATCGGCTCAGGTCATGATCTCATGGTTTGTGAGTTTGAGCTCCGTGTTGGACTCTGTACTGACAGCTCAGAGCCTGAAGCCTGCTTTGGATTCTGTGTCTCCTTCTCTCTCTACCCCCACCCTGCTCATGCTCTGAGCATGAGCTCATTTAATTTAAAAAAAATTTAAAAAACCAAAGTCTATCAAGCTTTTTAATTTCACAAAAACTTATGCTTAGGAATTGAAGAGAAAGAGTACTCTCATAATTACTAATTTTCTTTCTTTTTCATAATTACTAACTTTCACAGGAGATTATCTGGAAGATTTATAATTCAGTCACCTATGTACACACATACTTCCACATTTTACCGTCCACGGGCACCTGGTTGGCTCAGCTGGTGGAGCATGTAACTCTTGACCTCAGGGTTGTGGGTTCAAGCTCGACATGGGATGTAGACATTACTTAAACAAAAATAAAATAGTCACATTTTACTGTCCATTTTTATAAAGAGTCCCTCCAACTTCCAAAACTCTGAATGGGCAAAATGGTTGAAATACAGGGAGTTATTAAGTTGCCCATAATGATGTAACAAAGGTGTGTTAAGATGTCACAAAGCCAGGGCGCCTGGGTGGCTCAGTCGGTTGAGCCTCTGACTCTTGATTTCGGCTCAGGTCATGATCCCAGGGTTGTGAGATCGAGCTTCGCATTGGCCTCTGCTGACAGTGAGGAGCCTGCCTGGGATTTTTCTTTCTCCCTCTCCCTCACTGCCCCTCCCCCTCTCATACTCTCTTGTATTCTCTCTCTCTCTCTCAAAAAAAAAAAAAAGATGTCATGAAGTGAACTGGGTGAAGATTCACATACTATAAGTCATCGTTATGTTATAAAACACCTTTGCAAGGGAAAAGAATTATGAAGCATGTTCTGTATGTCTGAAATAAATTAATCCTCAAGAAAGTTAGAGTTTAATTTACATCGATAAGGGAAAGGGAATGATTTATCCATTTAAGTTGCAACTTACTGTTGTTCCAACTTTAACAGATTCATTAAATTTCTAAATCAGGGGTGGGGAATTTTGTTCTATAAAGAGCCACAATAGTGAGTATTTTAAGCTTTGTGAGCCAGACAGTCTCTCACAATTACTCAACTGTACCATTAATGTGTGAAAGCAGCCACACATAATATGTAAGTGAATGGCCATGGCTGTGTTCTGATAAAACTTTATTTATAAAAAAAAAAAAAAAACTGGCCATGGTGCCAGTTTCTGTTCTAAATTACTTGTTCCTGAAGTTCAGAAGGCAGTATAGCTTATGAGCACAACAAAAGCAGCTTAGTCCATCAATGCTGACGCCTATTCAGGGGTTAAAGTTTCTTTCCCTTTTCTTCTTGGGGTTCTCAGCTAATGCCCCCAGGGGGCTCAGCTGTCATACCTACGTGCGCCTCCTGAATTATAAGGGCGCTGGTGTTCAAGGCAATAGGTAAGCAAAGCTTGGTAACAATACAGTGTTCTCCACAAGTGACATGGAGCCAGCACCTGGTTAGAGTGGGGTGCAGTTTGTCAGGAAGTCTGCCTTGGTGTGTAAATCTTAGACCCGTTCTAAAAGAACAAAGGTAGATGTGGGCTTGGAAAGAAGCCTCAGGGAAGGAAGAGTTAGAGGGGAAGGATGAGATGAGCCAAGGGGGTGGTGTGGGAGGAAGGAGGAGGTGGGGTGGCGGGAAGGAGGTGTATGAATGGATTCTATGTAGGAAGAGAGGGGAACTGTCAGAATTGGCCAGTGTGGAATTGTGGTTGAGTTGGGCTCTGGGGGTGTCTGGGTGGCTCAGTCGGTTAAGTGTCCGACTCTTGAATTCAGCACTGATAGTGCAAAGCCTACTTGAGATCCGCCCCCCCCTCTCTGCCCACCCCGCCCTCTCTCTGCCTCTCTTGGAATAAATGAATAAACATTAAAAAATAAAAAGAGTCTGGGCTCTAGAACCCAAACACCTAGCTTTGGATCCCAACTTGTCCAGTCTCTTAGGCAAGTCACTCAAACTTTCTGTGTCTCAGTTTTTTCACTGGTAAAATGGGAGTAATAACAGCGCCTACCTCAGAGGATTGTTATGAGGCTGGAATAACTAACACATGTTCATTAACCTCTTGTCAGAACTCAAAAAAACATTAGAAAACCAGTGGAAGGAGAAAAGAGAGAACTGCTTTCAGGGCAGCTATGCTGAGAAGGCAGAACAACCTCAGGGCTAACATTGCTTAAGCAGAAAGAAGTGATTTACGTGTCGCTCTTCAATGATACAAAACTTTTTCCAGTAAGAATTTCTAGTCATAGGTGCTGACTGGATATTCTAAAAATTTAAGCCTAATCCTGAAAATGCGACATCAGTTCTTGCCGCTCTCAGCATTGTGTATCTCCCTTGACATCGATAGAATGTCCTACAACCAGGATTCCCGAACATCGGGGTAAAGTGAGATCATTGCCCATCATGGACACGTGAGCAGAAACGAGAATGCAGAACCAAAAATAATTCTCTGATCAGAAGCTCGGTGACTAGCTAGACGGTGGTGACCTCGGGGATATGAGGAAACTTAGGAAGTGGGAGAGGGTGGTGATAGAATTCTCAGTTCCCAACTGCCAGCCCAACAATTTCCTTTCTGGATGCTTGCCAGATTAACTTATGCGATTTTTGGGAAATTGGATAAGTGGTTGTAGATTATAGTAACTTAAAAAAAGAAGAAGAAAAAGAGAAAAGGAAGAGGGCGGTGCAGACAATTCTTTTAGAAACGTTCCTTCCAAAATAATGGATAAAGACCTCGTAATCCATTTAAAACCCAAGTCTCTCTAAAGATGAGAAGAGAGCCAGCGTGTAGATGGGAGAGTTTGAAGCTGATATCCCGAAACCCCCATCCCTCCCCTTCTTTCGTCTCTGTGGTCGAAACGGGGGCCTCAAAGTGCACAAGACCGGGAGGTGTTGCCAAATGTCCCCGTTTGTTCTCTTGAGACTTGATTTCCCACAACTTGGCGGGAGGTGGGGATTACTGCTTTTTCATCTGATGGGAAGTCATAATGCTCATCTTTCCCGTTGATGTGATTTCCAGGTCATTCCAGCAACGACGATGTCCTTGGCAGCGAGAAAGAGAGCGTGCTGCAACAACAGAACTGGAGTGAGTACCGCACCGTGGGGCTGGAGCCAAAGCACACGGGCAGTTACTGATGCCTCAGCAAACTCCCCACGCCGTCAGGGGCAGGACCGCAGGCTTAGAAGCAAGCCGTTTGCAGTGATTACATGATAATATGGAAAGTGTGAAGTTTTTCTTTTTTTTTTTTCTTCCCATAAAAATTTAGCATTGGAGTCAGTCTTTCGGACCTTTTCTCCATCCTCAGTGGTCACTAACGGTTTTCAAAGAAAGGGGATTTGTAAGCCACACCCGGGCTGCAATCGATTTCATAATTCTCAAATATTTGTTATTTTTTATGGTGTGGATAAAATACTTTGGAAAAGCGTATCCTCCGTTCTCTTAAAGATTGGTTTGCTATGATCAGGAGAATTGCCCTTATCCAGTATAAAGAAGATAACAGGTTATTTTTTCAAACATGTAGTATATACCTATTATATATAAAATTGTAACTAAGTTAAAAGTAAAGGAAGTTAATAGTTATTAACCTTCTGTTACTATGCTCAGAATCTTGTTGTGTTACTATACAATATACTATGCCATACTATATGTGCTATATAGTATGGCTGAGAGAAATAAGATTATATTGTATGGTATAGTATATATAATATAGTATATATAGCATATACTATATACTGTACTATATATATACCATATAGCATATTTACATATATATATATACTATGCTATTAAATATACTATAAATAAGATTGTATGGTATAGTATATATAATATAGTATATAGTATATATATATAGTATATATATATATAGTATATAGTATATATAATACTATAGTGTAGTATAGTTTAGTATATATAATACTATAGTATAGTATATATAATACATATATATACTATATCATACAAGCTTATATATATATAGTATATTATATATACTATAGCATACAATCTTATTTATAGCATATATAATAGCATAGTATATGTATACTATATACTATACAATATCCTATACTATATAAATCCTATATTATATATACTATACCATATTATATAGTCTCATTTAATTCTCTAAATCCACTAAGTGGGAAATATTATGATCTCTGTTTCATTGACTGAGAAATTCAGCCTCAGAAAAAGCAAATAATTTGCCAGTGTAGCACAGCTGGTAAATAGGTGAATTTGTATCGAATCCATCAGATTCCAAACTTCACCATCTTTACACTGTTTACGCCATGACCATTGGTATTAAGTAACACTGAGGGCTTTCAACAACCTCTGAGGAACGGGGCAGGTCAATAGCCAAGCAGTCACAGTGAATGTTCCTGGCTGAGTTTGAGGTTTTAAAGCAACGGAGCCCAGCCTTAGGAGAGCATTAGAATCAACCACCAGAATGATCTTAAAAATATCAATGCCTGCTGGCCCCCAGAGATTCAGTATTTTTCAAAAGCACCCTATGTGATTCAAATTGTAATCCTGGGGGTGAGAATCAGTGTTTAAAAGCATACATATCTAGATCTGTATTACATATTTATATCCATATCAGAACACTTATATTTTTAAAAATTACCCTTTTTGACATGTGATATTTATCTAGGATTATAATTACTTTCTAAGTGTTTATATAGTCCATCTTTGTTCCTGATACACTATAGGTATTCAATAAATATTCGTCTTCAGTTCCTCCTCTCTGGTACTTTTTAAAGTGTAATTTGCAGTTTGACTTTGTATTCCCTCTATATTGTACTTACATTTTTGAGAAAGGCATCTTTATTTTTAGATTCTTTTTAAATGTTTACTTATTTTTGAGAGTGAGACAGAGCATAAGCAGGGAAAGGGCAGAGAGAGACACACACAGAATCTGAAGCAGGCTCCAGCTCTGAGCTGTCAGCACAGAGCCCGACCCGAGGCTCGAACTCACAAACAGTAAGATCGTGACCTGAGCTGAAGTTGGATGCTCAACCGACTGAGCCACCCAAGCACCCTGAGAAAGACATCTTGAGATATTTCTAAATCCTTGAACGCCAAAATGTCAGAACACTTCTATAGATTTTTCAGATTTCAAAATATCAGAACACTTCTTCAGATGTTTCAGTCAAAACATATTTCCATTAAGAATCATATCCTTTCATGGCAAATTAGTCATCTTTTCAATGAGCATTTTTCTTTGTCCTTGGGGGACAGCGAGTTGAGCATAACCAAGACACATTTTCACGCAGGCGTTGGGCTTAACATACCAGGCTTTGCTCCCCCGTGCCATGCTTGAAAATCATTGCAAATCATGCTCGGCAATATTACAGATCATTATGTGCCAAGGAGCCACAGGAACTCTGGAGGGCCAAGGCCATGGCGGAGGGAGGGGGTGTTGTATAATACCGCTCATGCTCTGTTAATATAGTGGTGCTGGCTATTTAATTAAATTTTCCAGTTTATATTGATTAGATGCAATAAGGTTCTCCCAGGCACTTTTCCCACTTGGTGGCAGCGATGGGAAGACTGGTGTTTAAGTCACACCATGTATCTTCCAAGTCTAGAAAAGACCAAAGCATCATAAAGGTGACAAAGGCCAGCTCTCGGGTGGGAGATGGGGTCACCAAGGCTTGTCTTCTATATTAACTGTTCCTACTATTTCCACCACTTTAACTGTTCCTTGCTCCTTCCCTTTGTCCACTTCTTGACTTCATTTCCAGATGCTTTGGTTTTGCTGACTCATTGAAATGAACCCTGACTCAGGCAAATTCAGGTCCCCAGAATCACCTTCTAGAGCCAGGCCCTGTTGTAGTGATGAGAAGGCAGAAATGATAAAGGACCAAAACATCAGTGGGGCACTTCTTGAGGAGTAGTTAAGCATCTTGCACAGGCCACGGTCGTACAGAAGAACCCGGATTTGAATTAGAGTCCGAATCCATCCTTCTGTACTTTCAGCTGGAAGAATTTTGGGGTCCTGATTAAAATCCGAGCACTAGCATTTCCCTGAGATCCTGACAAGTTCACCAACCTCCCTGAATTATAGTTCTATTTCTCATCCGTGAAGCGGGACTAATACTATCTATCCCTTGGGGGTCATTGAAAGGGTTAAATGAGATAGTCTATGTAAAGCCCAAGATCCCACAACATACACTATATCGGTAGCCACTTACTCTGCCTACACATTAAAGGCAGGTCTCCTAAACCCTCCGGGAGTGGCAGTAATATCACGTCAAAGGAAAAGGACACGGATTCCTTCATTTCTGTGGATTTTAAGTCATAATCATTGCTAACAACTTCACTGAAACAACACAGAGCTTCTTTGTGGAAAACAAGACGTATACAAACTTTCATTTGGGCCACAACATTTCCTATTGGCAGATTTCACACTTTTTTTCTGTTTTCTCTGGCTCTTCCATGAAATGAAAGATGCTTAAGGTCTTATAATCTTTGTCTCAAGCGCCGTATGGTTCTCCAAGGGAGGGAGTTCTGCCCACCCCCCACCCCCACTAAGGGGACCTTCAGCAATGTCCGACACTTTCGGTTGTCAACAATTTGAAGCCGGGTTGGAGGGGGGGCTGCTACTGGTTTCTAGCGGGGAGAGACCAGGTATGCTGCCAAACACGTACAGGCAAGTTCCCAGAACAAACCGGCCAAATGTCAGCAGTGCTGAGGTTGAGAAACCCTATTCTAACACAACACCGTTGACTGATTCCTGCAGAATGTGGGGCTGCTCACAGCATCAGGACCAAATCTGGAGGAAAGATTTGGGAGTCAGGAGACCTGACACCAAAAAGCGTGTGTGGTTAAGATCTAGTCGAGGTTCTGTGAAGTAGGAAGTTCACAGAATGGGGACGGGGGTACCAGATTTTAGTGGTCCCTTGAAGCGGATAAGGCTCCAGTATCTGAAAGCACAGATTTTTCCAGAGACAGTGGCAAGCCCAACAGACTTTTCGTGAGTCTAATCGAATGACCGAGACTTCACCTTCTTTGTTCTTTTATAGTCAAGACCTAATCAAACTGAGATCTTAAGACCTGGGGCTCTGGCGTGACTGGCGAACAGCAGCAGGTGACAGAAGCCTGCACGTGATGCTGAGACTTGAAACAGACCAGGAACAAACACGGAAAGAACACATGCCAATCGGCGTCTCCTTTATTTTTCAGATGTTTCTGTCCTCACTTCTGAATGTAATCACAGTCATCGGGGCTGTGTACTGCATGTTGGTATCCCTCCAGGCTCTCTCGGAAGGTCCTCTCATTTGTAACTCTCCAGTGAACAGCACTGCCAGTTGTGAATTTTCATTCAGTAACTTAAGGTGAGTCACCTGATTTTCACGGATTCTTTCGTGCTGCAGCTACTTACTGTTCCCATGTGACATGTGCTGACCATGCGCCATGTTGTGCTTTGATGGAATGGCTGGCACGCACCCTTAGGGATATAGCACATTACCCCCAATTGGCACAATCTCATAGAAACGGAGGAACCACTATATTCGGAATGCTTTGGGGGGTGATCTTGTCTAAAAGGAGTCGTTGGCCTCAGATGGCTGATCCTGGTCTCTTAAAAATCTGTGGTGGCATATGTGTATGTGTATAAAGAATTTCTAGAAATAAACAGCAGAAACTTAGCTTTGAACCTTGGAGAATGGTAATGGAAGATGCCCTGTGGAAGCAAAGAGAGCGATGACTTTCTACACTTCCGAACTGACTAAATTTCTAAGTAAGTCTGAAGCGTATGTGACTTTTATAATTTAAAAATTTGAATAAAACACAATACATAAAATCTAGAACCTTTTACGCCCAAAAAGAAACAAAAGCAGTCAACAGATTCATGCAGACTTACTATAAATATTCTGTAGGCACGGGAATGAATCAAGTTTAACTCCTATAGTCACGACACTGAAAAGTTACTTGCAAATGGCTCCTTTCAGTCTTGTAAGACGGTTCTGTGCCTGAATCTAGGCACTGAATCTGGAAGAACAGAACAATCTAATCCATCAGTTATCTACATATATGTTCCTCGGCTTGGAAAATAATCAGAATTCATTTTTGTAATTATGTGAAAAAAAAATTTCCCCTTCCTTTCCTCTTATCTTGCTACATCAAAAAAATAAAATCTCTTGAGGGCGCCTGGGTGGCTTAGTCAGTTGAGAGTCAGTCCAACTTCAGCTCAGGTCATGATCTCGCAGTTCATGAGTTCAAGCCCCACCTCAGGCTCCGTGCTGACGGCTCAGAGCCTGGAGCCTGCTTCAGATTCTGTGTCTCCCTCTCTTTCTGCCCCTCCCCTGCTTGCACTTTGTCTCTCTCTCTCTCTCAAAAATAAACAATAAAAAAAAGTTTTAAATAAAAATAAGAAGCTCTCAAAATTTGCATACTGCAGTTGCTGTGAATCAAAATTAAAAAAAAAAATCCCTTTCCTACTAGATCTGAAGTTTAAAATAAGAGGTTGTAAGCACAGGTGCTGTACACATTCAGTCCTCGGATGACAAGTCACCACACACAAAGCTACGCTCTGGAGCGGAGAGCCACTCTAGTTGGGGACACAGACAGCTCCAGAGAGTAAACAGTTACAAGAGTGATCCTACGCTTGCTGGCAAACTGCAGAAAGCTCACTCCTTTTCTATGTGCTGAAAACACTGTCATCTTCCCAGGATAAATGTCAGCTGTTGGTCTCCAGAAATGCAAACTTTCTAAGAACACGTAGGTTTACTCTGTAGTAAACGAAGGAAACATCATCTTAGGATAGATCGTGTTGGGGCTAGAAGCTCTCATTTTCCAGACCCGGGTACGGCAGGCACAGATCGTAACCAGACGTATTGAACATGCCTTTTGTCAGAAGTGGCACTAGTCTTGCACTAAGGATTGAGCTCCGTGAAAGAGGTGCCTCCTTAACTTGCGTGTCTTTAGCAAGCAGGAGAACGCCTGTATAATTCGGTGGGACCACATGAAATGAATAGTCAACCATTTCCGACATAGACAATGCATATGGTTCAACCTAAGAGCAGGCGCTAGAGAAAAGCCAGTTGAATGATGGGCTATATAACAATGAAAGTTCCGTAGCTATCAGAGTACAGGGACGCATGATCGGAAACCTTGAACTTAGCTATAGTCGCTGGGCAGAGTATTTCAAAGTACTTGTGTTTTATTATACTTGCCCTTTTCTGCGAGTATAATAAAAAGCACAATGCTGCATTGTTTCTGCATGGTAAGTGATATTCCTGAATATCTTCTATCGTTTCTTGCGTTTCAGTGACATCCATCCAGAAGCCTTCGATCTGCAGTGGTTCTTCAAGGAGTCCTGCGTGGCTTCTACTGGTGTCACTGACCCCACCAGCAGTGGGACCACGGCCAGTGATGGGAGACCCCATGCCTTGAGCTTCAGTTCTAAAGAAGACAGACATAGGACGATCCATTTATCAGTGTTCCTGGGCCTGCTGCTTGTGGGGATTCTCGAGCTCCTGTTTGGGCTCAGTCAGATGGCCATCGGTTTTCTCGGCTGTCTGTGCGGAGTCAGTAAGCGGAGCAGCAGGATTGTGTAGTTTCGTGGCAATCAAGTGGGAATGTTAGCAGTTTGAATCATCTGAGGATTCGCTGAAAAGACGCTCTTTCTGGGGCACCTGGGCGGCTCAGTCGTTTGGGTGACCGACTTTGGCTCAGGTCGTGATCTCCTTCCTGGTTTGTGAGTCCGAGCCCCGCGTCAGGCTCTGTGCTGACAGCTTGCAGCCTGGATCCTGCTTCGGATTCTGTGTCTCCGACTCTCTCTGCCCCTCCCCTGTTCACGCTTCCTCTCTCTCTCTCTCGTAAATAAATAAACATTAAAAAAAAAAAGACACTCAGAAGTTCAATAGTGGAACACTGTCTAGAAAACTTCATGAGTCTTTGAGGCCCAAAGTCACCTTCAACCAACCTTCAGGTGGTTAAAAAAAAATCAGCCTTTCACATCCGAAGCAAGAGCCATCATCAGTGGTTGACTTGGAGGAAAGGCAGAGCAGTTTCCGCTTGTTTTGTAGTTTTTGGTGCTCCTGTACTATTTGAAATTTTAAGTTCTACATTCTTGTGTGTGGAGGGAAAAGGGAATGAGAGGAAAGAAGGGGGATGGGGAGGGAGGGAGGAGAGGAAGGAACGGAAGTTGCCCTGGAAGTGAAACTATGGAACTTTTTTTAATTGTATTTCTTTATACTTAAAATAAAATAATTAAAAAAAAGCAGATAACCTGAATGTTTTTAGACCTAACTTCTAGCTTACGATATGGGGAAGAGGACACACTCAGACAAACCCCAAAGGTGGGGCATTAAACAGACGAGAGCCCCGTTTTCAACAAGAAAACATATGGGAGAGTAAAAGGTGGGATGGGCCAAGGCAACGATTCCAGATTAAGAGGCATGATTCAGTGAGATGCTTCACGCAGACTCTACTGGGGATAACTGGGGAGACCTATGCAAGGACTGGTTAGGGGGCGACGCCTGGATGGCTCAGTCAGTGAGCGTGCGACTCTTGATCTTGGGGTTGTGAGTTCGAGACCCAAGTTGCACATAGAGATTATTTAAAAAAATAAATAGGGGGCACCTGGGTAGTGCAGTCGGCTAAACCTCCTATTGCAGGTAGCTCAGGTCATGATCTCATGGTTCTTGAGACAGAGCCTCATGCCAGGCGCTGTGCTGACAGCCTGCTTGAGAGTCTCTCTCTCTTGACTCCTCCCCTACTCATGTTGTCTCTCAAAATGAACATTAAAAAAATAGATACATAGATGGATACATTAAGAATTGGTGTCAGTGATGTTATTAAACAATTATTGCTAATATTTTTAGGCCTGACAATGGTTTTATGGTTATACAGAAAATGTTGTTTTTTAGGAAACATGCATTTACATGAATGTTCTTATTTTTATTATTTTTTAAGTGTTTGTTTTTGAGAGACAGAGAGAGAGAGAGAGCATGAGTAGGGGAGGGGCAGAGAGAGAGGGATACACAGAATCTGAAGCAGGCTTTGGGCTCTGAGCTGTCAGCACAGAGCCCAATACAGGGCTTGAATCCACAAACTCCAAGATCATGACCTGAGCCAAAGTCAGACGCTTAACTGACTGAGCCACCCAGGTACACCCGTAAGTATTCTTATTTTTTAAAAATGTATATTTACACGTTTGGGGAGAAATGTCATGTTTTTAAAATACTACAGCCAAAAAATGAAGCAATGGAAAAATGTTAATTGTTATATTTAGGAGATAGGTATATTGCAATCCATTTACACTCCCATTTTCGACAATTCTTTCACAATTAAAAATCAATACCTAGGGGCGCCTGGGTGGCTCAGTTGGTTGAGCGGCCGACTTCAGCTCAGGTCATGATCTCGCGGTCTGTGAGTTCGAGCCCCGCGTCGGGCTCTGTGCTGACGGCTCAGAGCCTGGAGCCTGCTTCAGATTCTGTGTCTCCCTCTCTCTCTGCCCTTCCCTTGCTCACGCTCTGTCTCTAGGTCTCTCAAAAATAAAATAAAAACGTTAAAAAAATTAAAAAAAAATCAATGCCTAGAAAAAAACCAGTCTTGCAAAAGCTGCTTTCTATATATGCCAATCTTTAAGAGACAGGATAATAAAACCATGCATTTACCATACTCAAATGTTATAAGACAGATAAAACTAAAAATCCAATTTTCTGAATGCGATCATTCCTGCATTTTATAATTATTAATGTTTACTGGGCTTAAGGTTCTAGAAACAATTTTCATTACACACGACACACGATAGCTGCCCCCACCCCCAATTGGGAACATCAAGAACACACAGGCCATTTCTTCCTGATTTTATCTGCTGCATAAAGACCCTCTCCCCACATCCCCACGTGTGCGTATGTAGCCTGAAGGTCTGGCTTTAGTACCCCCTACTCGAGAAAGCCTTCCCAGGGCGCAGGATTCCAACCAAGTTAGCGCTTACCCAAACCACGGTCATCGTACTCGTCACAATGGAACAGAAGCATGTGTCCATTCCCATCAGAAAATGTAAAAGAACAGGAACTGTGTCGTTCTCAACCGTTTATTCATCAGCTCTTCCTCGCTTCAGAGCCTTAGCAAGGCCCGTCCTCTGCCCAGGCTCCAGCCCCCACTCCTACAATCTCTGGCCGCATCCTCTTCATTCTTAGGACTTCAGCGCAGCCAACGACTTTTTCGCAGGGGCCTTTCCTAACCGCCTGATGAAGACTTCCCTTGTCTCTCCCTGCTAGCATTCTGTCACTGATAGTACTCATCACGATGGCAACAGCACTTTCATTTGTGCTGGTTTCTTAAATTTCACTCTCCCCCCATAAGACCATAAGCTCCGTCAATACCGGGATACGTCTCTTTTATTCGCTCCTGGTGTACTCAGTAGCAAGTACAGTGCCTGATACACGGTGCGGACATTATAAACATTTCGTTGAGTGAATTCGTGAATCTCATCTTCCGTACTCAGCTTTTAGTGGGAGTCAATGCTTACTGAATGAATGTCAAACTGCTGAGAGCCTCAAAATTAGAACCCAAGTAAAAAGAACATGACCGCTCACTGGACTGGACTGAACGGTACGAGTGTCAGTGAGGGTGCGTGCAATCTTCTCGTCAGCCTGGAAATGGGTGAGGCGACCCTAGTTCTCCAGGGTCATGAAGACACAGAGACTTAAGCCTCCCATTTAAGAGCAAAAGAAAGGCTGATTGGCAGTAGCAGCAGCTACTTTAGTCTTGTGGGAACTACTGCCTTGGACAAATACCTACAGCCTAAGGCCACCTGTGGTTAAGTATCTTTCGGGGACAGGTCACCTCTGCTCTGGTAACTACAGGTAAAAATGCATGTATGTGCACGCATGCGCGTACACACACACACACACACACACAGAGTCATTTATAAAGCTCACTCTTCCTTTTCACTTCTACCCCATGTTCATTCAACCTTGTTTTGGAATCTTTAAACTTTCATGTTTCCTGTGTTCATCCTCCGAAACACTCTCCTCTCCCTATCCTTCAACATATATCCCAAGTTCCTCCTCGTCCACAAAATCATTTTATTTTTTTAATATTTATCTTGAGAGAGATAAGGCAAGTAGGGGAGGGGCAGAGAGTGGGGCACAGAATCCCAAGCAGGTTCATGTTGCGACCGCAGAGCCAGAGGCAGGGCTCAAACCCACAAACCACGAGATCATGACCTGAGCGGAAATGGAGTTAGGCGCTCAACCAAATGAGCCACCCAGGCGCCCCTCCATAAAATCAGTTTATAATCCTCTAATTCTTTCATGAGCCCTTCCCCTCTTCTTCCCCATGAGACTGTCAACTTGTTGCGGACGGTTAGGGCTCGTGGCCTACCGGCTACACCCGCTGACTGCGGGGGTCAGGGCGCTGTGCACGTGAGTATTTACTCTGTGACACAATCACATGTTGTGAGTAAACAGCAGTTATGGTAAATTAAACCCTTCTGAATTTGAGGCCCAGGAAAAGAGTACAATTTCAGTATCAAATATAATTACGAAGCTAGAAAACAGACATTCATTCTAGAAAGGAAGCTCTCTCGCAAATACATTTTTCATAAAATTATCCCTCACAGTGTAAATAGCCTGCTACAGTTTCAACAAGGGTTCCTAGAAGTAGGAACCCCCCCCCCCCCACCTTTGAACAGACTCTGAAGGCAGCGTAACAGGTTCGCTGCACTAGTGCGCGGGGCCGGTCTTGGACGCCTGGCCCTGGCTGCCCTCTCTGTGCATATTATGTATGTATTTCAAGGTTCAGCTCTAATATCTCAGAAGTATTTCTTGACCATCCTGACCAGGAATGAATTTGTTCCTCTCAACTCCAAAACCACCTTCTTACAGAGATGAAGGGAGGGAGGCTGGCATAACGGAGCTTGGCTTTGGGGCGAGAGATTCGAGCGCTTCTGTGTTCTAGATCTGTGACAAGGCGAAGACTGGGTGGTAAGTTGGTTTCCTGTTTTCCCTTTCTCTGAGGGGTGGGGGGGTCGTCTTTTGTGGCCTCAGCTTCATGCAGGAATCCCCTCAGACATGGAACTGTATCTCTTGTCCCATGCACAGCTCTTCTAGGAGAAAGCTCTAGTCTCCAGGATTCGGTAAAAATCAACAGGGGGAAAAAACAGCTTTTGTGTTTATCTCCTGGAATGTCTGCTTTTATTTCATTTTTGGCCCTAGCAGAATCCTTTTCCTGCCTGTCCAGTAATAGAAGTACTAATTTTATCCATCATTTTTATCATTTTTGTGGTTTCAATTGGGAGGATCACTTCGAAATTACCTTGTGATACACACACACACACACAGACACAGATAAAATTAATATAATCACATCATTGGGCTATTATAAAAGTCAGAAGATTTTCATAGGTAAAAAAAAAAAATTTATCAAACTCATGATAAATTCTAGGAAGTAAAGAGAAGAATCCTTCCTCCAGGTATCTTTCTTTTTTTGTTTAAATGTTTATTATTTTTGACTTGGGGGCAGAGAGTGAGAGGGAGACGGAGAATCCCAAGCAGGCTCCACACTGTCAGCGCACAGCCTGATGTGGGGCTTGAACTCACGAACCGCAAGATCATGACCTGAGCGGAAATCAAGAGTCGGATGCTTAACTGACTGAGCCACCCAGGCTCCCCCCACCCTAGGCATTTTATTTTGGAAGGATGGGGGAGAAGCAAGAACACAAACATTAAATACATCCATCTAAGGCATTTCCTTCAACTACCTTTCCTGAAACCAATGGCCTGGGTAGAAAGATACTGAAGGCGCGTGGAGAGCACCACGCCTAACTAAAATCCCATCTGTTTCTGAGTGCAAAACAGGGGAGAAAAATTTGGAGAGCTACAGGGTCCCAGGAGTCAGTTCCGCTGGTGCATTTAAATCCCCTGCGACTGTGTATCTCGGCTAAATACTACAATGGAAAAAGCAGACACAACTCAAGCTGTTTTCATCTGAACCGCCTGACAGACGCTGCGACTTAAACCACCTGTGATGCGACCAGCGCCTCCCGCTGGAGGGACGGAGACCTGAGAGGAAGCGCGGGTGGTCCTTGCTCCCTGCCAGGTTGCTACCTGCACTTCCTGCTCCTGCGGCGGGAAGACTCGCGTTCCTTAATGGTAATATGATACAAATCATAGCTCACGGCATGAGGAAATAAAATTTGCTGACAGACAACCGTTGCTTTAGTTGACAGTTTATTAAATACACTACATTTGTACCTTATTCTGTGTTTTTTTTTAAATCATTCACACAGGGGCTTAGTAAAAACATACTTTATAGAAAACCATCTGCAAAACTAAAATAAGAATGCACATTTTACACACACATTAGATAAACTGCTGGAAAAATGTCAGGAATTATCTGCACGAAGGTGACTGTGAAACACGAGGCGCCTTGACTTCATTAAACCTGACACCAGACCGCGACGACGGAAGCGCGAACGCCCAAGTGTGGGTGCAAAAACGCCTGCTAGCAAAACGGCTGCGTCTAATCGTGTTTGAGAAACAGGACAAAATAAAGGACTAGTCTTCTTTCACAGGTGCTTCTCTACATCCACTCACTACGCACTCTCCTTCCCACTCGGAGAATTAACTGTGCGGACTGATGAGGCAAAATGAATTTCCTTGAAAGAAAGAAAGAAACAAACCAGAGCCTATTTACAAAACATGCAAAGGGAGGAGCTGAAGGAGGCGTGTTACCGCGGAACTGCCTGGAAGGGGCCACGGCGGGGGGAGGGGGTACGCCTCCACGTCTGCAGGGGTCAGTCCCGCCCCTCCTTTCTGGAGCAAACACACGGCCGGGGCATGGACGGTAAAACGGCATAGGATGCACAGACAGAAACAAAGAGGTTTGCAAATTCTTTATGTTTCCAGCTGTTGAGACAGTGTTTCCGAGAGCTGAGGTCGCCTCTAGCGGCGGAACCAGAGCCAGCTGTTGAGCAGCCAGAAGGCTACGGTGATTGAGTACATGACCATCTCCCTCTTGGCGCGCTCCTTGTTCTCCTCTTCCAGCAGCTGCAGGCGTCTATTTAGTTTGATTATCTACGCGAAAAACAAACAACAACAACAAACAAAATAGAAGCTTTAGTGCGAGGAGCAACTGGAGTCTTAGGAAGTAGTATGACCTATCAAAAGAATTCTTACAAACGCGGAGAGTTTCACTCGGAGCGAAACGAACCCTAGACATGTCACCCGGGACAGCTTAAATTCCACGATGATCTTCTCCAAATTTCGGAGTCAGCAAAGAGTGTAGTTTCCTTCCTTCCTCGATTAAACGTGAGGCGGGGAGACTGCTGCACCCTGATGGCTATTCTGATGGGGAAGGCCGAGCAGACAGTCAGGTAGGTGCGGTGCGGCAGGGTGAGCTCCTGTCTATGCTCCTTCTAGAAGCTTCTGTCACCCGGCCTCATCAACTTTAACCTGCGTTAACTGCCGTCTCTGCCTGCCGAGTTCCTGACGGGATCTCACAGAACAGCCCATTGTGGCGAGCCCCGTGCTCTGCCCCCCGGAACCCTTCAGACTGAAAGGCTAGGCGTTCTCCAGCTGCGAGGAGTGGCACTCGCTGACTGCACTGCCGGTCCCCACTGCGGACGGCCCTGGGCTCAACGAATGCACTGCCCAAGTGTACGCTCCCTTTCTGGGGCTGCAGCGTGAGTCCGAAGACTGGTTCGTGATGGGGTTCAAGGCCCAGGCCACACCCCCCCAGCTTCAGGCTCCTTGTGAGGCTGGCCACGTGCAGCCCCACACTCCCCTGGTGTCCCGTCCTGCCTCCTCTCCTTCCCTTGCAGGTGGTAAGCGCGGGAGCACTCCCCGGCAGGCTTTCTAGGCAGGCTTTCTACACACAAACCGGCACCCCGGGATCTGCTTTCTGGGGAGTCCGACCTGCCGCACCTACGTGAAAACTCAGTGCACTCCGGAGAGCACTGGGAATGCTCTGCGGGATTACTGCTGTCACGTTAGAGAAGGTGAGGAAGAGATTTCCACCGAATGTGGACTCCTTAGCACTTGGAGGACTGAGAACTCAAACTGGGGGCGGGTGCCGGGAACAGCAGTCTACGGACCGCGGTGCAGAGATAACTATTTCACAACCTGGAAAGGTACTTCACTTTTTAATCAGCGCTGAGCAACCATTTTTCCCTTAAGGCCAGTTAAAAAAAAAAAAGATGAAGTGCCTAAAGTTAATTACCTTCCCCAACCACTCGCGGAGAGGGGCTTATCTGGTCCCATGGGGCGCTACGTTCTTACGCTAAATGCCCACTTGATCCTCAATGAAAAAAATGGGCATTGGTTTTGAGTCGTTATGATCTTTTTATCTGGGCACATCTGAGCAGCCGCAGCAGCAAGGCCGCGTCTCAATATTGAGAGTGGATTACACTTTCTATCTTGAAGCCAGGTGGCCCACGAGTTCCCCATCCCTGGACGAAACGGAGGGCAGGCTGGTGGGTTTCCAAATTGGCAACGGAACAAAGGGGGCTGCAGAAGCCACAGCTTCCCCTGCCGCCAGGCTCATGTGAATTCTGCAGAATCTTCTCGTGAGGCGGGGCTTGCGACTGGTCTCAGAAGCTCAGGTTTCCCCCCTGGCTTTCTACTCCTTTTGAATTCTCACAGGACGTGGGAAATCGGTTTACAAGGACTCTACCTCTGTCCTCTACTCGTTCAGCCTCTAAGCTGAGGGTCGAATGGATGTTGTTAAAGCTCTGAAGCTCCTGTTATACTTTCAGAAAGCAAGGCTGCTGGTGTGACTGTGACTTCAACAGCAAATGCCGAAGAAACTCCCTTTCTTCAGCAGAAGAGGGTATAAGTAAATACATGTGAGAACTTCTGATAGAGCATCCATTTTCTAAATGAATGGGACTCAAGATAACAAAGCAGTATTTGTTTCATATTATCCTTATATCAAATCTTTACGATGACATTGACTGATTCTTATGCTAAAATATTTAGTTTCTTGATCTTAGAAATACTTCATTTCGTTCACGTCTCCTCCACGTCTATTCGGCTCAGGCACAATTACAACACTGACTATGCCTTCTCCACGCGCGTGTCCGTGGGAGTCTGGAGGCGGTGGGGCTGCACGTTAGAGCTGTGTGTACGGAACCGCACCTCCCAGCTAGGACTTGTTACAGAACACGAGAAATAGGTTCATAGGGACGCTGTGCAAGCTGAAAGCAGTGACTTCCAAAATGGAACTCTCCGACATGGTGACACGGGCGCCCAGAGCGGCCGTCCCCATTTCCAAAAGTCACACAAGCAGTTTAATGGGTGCGCCGGTTTGCTAACATGCCAGAGGCTTTGTCAGCGGCCAGAACCATCCTGATCCACATGGGTAACACTGTTTTATGCTGGTTAAAACATGTAAATGGCGGTTTAACGTATCTTCAATCCAAATGGAAAGGTCAATTATGGCTTTTTAAAAACAGCTTTGAGAAATAAAATAACTCATGGGTTCCACGGGAGAGAAATGATAAAGCGTTAAAAATCATCGTTAACATATTGTACGAATCCAGTTCAGGATCCTATCTGGTCTGGAACATCAAATACCTGTCGTCTTAACGAAGCTGCGTCTACGACAGTCATGTCGTCCGAAGTTCCTTCAATCGTCGCATCCAGATGGGACACGCCGTGCCTAGCAGATGAGAAAGAAAAAACACGATTTCCTATCAGGACAGCACTGAGGGCAGCCGGCAAGTCACAGCCCATGTCGGGCACTGCTCAAAGAACTGTTCGGAAGACTGATATTTAACAGCGGGAATTACTAAAACATTTTACCGTCTGAATCGGTGGTAACAAAGGAAAGCAGAGGAAAACGCAAAGGTATTGTGAGCAATGAGTTAAGAGATGCCACTCCGGAGTCTGTGGGTTCGAGCCCCGCGCTGGGCTCTGTGCTGACAGCTCAGAGCCTGGAGCCTCCTTCGGATTTTGTCTCCCCCTCTCTCTGCCCCTCCCATGCTCTGTATCTCTCTATCTCTCACTAAAAAAAAAAAAAAATCATTAAAAAGAGAAATTAAAAACAAAAAAGAGCTACCACTCCGGGCTATAGCAGTGCATCGATGCACACATAATTCTTCCACAGACTTCTGTCCGTATCACTTCCGCAGGCGCCCCTGCTGAGACGCACTGGCAGGGAACGTACAGTAAACTAAGTCTGGCTAAAAAATTAATAATAATTATCATAATAATAATTTCTCCTTTTCTTCTCATCGCCTCTTCTCTTGCCAGTTCTGCTCTGTACCTCTTTCTAATGACCTGTTCTCTACTGCGTCTCCCACAGAAACAATTACAAAATTGAGGACATCTTGTCACTGCATTCAGATCCAGAACTGGCTCAAAGATAAATCATTAAGAGGCTGTGTATAAAATAATACTGGAAAGCCAGGGGGAGCACATTAAAAAACACTTCTTTTTCGAACACAGTTACTTCTCAAAGAGCACTGATTTTTAAATGCCTGGCGATTAGCCTCTGAGAAGCAAACACACACAAATGCCATGCTTCCCCTTTGTCTGGATTTCCACTTCTTAAGCTTATTTTAATTAACAGCTTAATCGAGATATAATTTGCATACCATACAATCCACCTCACAGGTTTATATCCTCACTATTTTAATCCTGTATGGTTATTTCACTAAAATGGCATAGTAACTTTCCGGAATGAGTAGAATGTAAATAAGCTGAATTAAAAAGTCACTCCTTCATCTTCCAGAGAGAGTTGGCACCTGGATCACACTATTCTTTCAAGCGAGTCCCCGTTACAAAAAGCACATTACCGCACCAAGGGGCATGGAGAGAATTATGTTTCATATGCTGTTGAAAATAATCCAAAAATAATTTAATAAAGTATGTGGAACAGGATTTTTTATTTTATAACCATTCACTGTGTTCCCAGCCAGGGTCATCATTCTGAACGCAGATGACAACTATACGAGTTGCAGTGTCAATGGCTGATGGTGTGGACTGACTCCAGATAATCTAGAACAATCTCTACATGTTCCTTTTATCACTAAATGAACTTGTTTTCTCATTTCACTCTCTTCATTGTAAGAGGAAAAATCCTCAAATATTGAGGGTAACTGCATTTGAG
The DNA here is from genome assembly GCA_030068075.1 of Paguma larvata. Classification (NCBI taxonomy): domain Eukaryota; kingdom Metazoa; phylum Chordata; class Mammalia; order Carnivora; family Viverridae; genus Paguma; species Paguma larvata. The sequence goes on from CM057825.1 coordinate 11,269,542, forward strand.
AAGCTTCTGTGTGAATACAACTATGGGTTTACAAATATCAGAGTTAATTATTCTTTTGAACATTAAGACAGAATTATTACATGACTGGAGGAAAACATGGGGATTGAAGATTCCTTTTCTCTACACTTTGTCTTCAAAATAAAACTTTTCTGGGCATTTGGATGGCTCAGTCAGTTAAGCCTCTGACTTCAGCTCAGGTCATGATCTCATGGTTTGTGAGTTTGAGCCCCGCTCGGGCTCTCTGCTGACAGTTCAGAGCCTGGGGCCTGCTTTGGATTCTGTGCGTCTCTCTCTCTCTCTGACCCCGCACCCCCCCCACGCCCCTGCTCCCGCTCTGTCTCTTTCTCTCTCCAAAACACAAATAAACATTAAAAAAAGAGTAAAACTTTTCTATTTCCCTGAGATTGCCTATGAGATATAAACTGGGGGGACAAAAGGGGCACCTGGGTGGTTCAGTTGGTTAAGCGGCCGACTTTGGCTCAGGTCATGATCTCGTAGTCTGGGAGTTCGAGCCCTGTGTTGGGCTCTGTGCTGACAGCTCAGAGACTGGAGCCTGATTTGGATTCTGTGTCTCTCTCTCTTTGCCCTTCCCCTGCTCTTTCTGTTTCTCTTTCTCTCTCCCTTTCTCTCGAAAATACATAAACATTAAAAAAAATTTAAATGGGGGGGGGGAGAAGCAATGGCTTCAAAGGTAAAGGATCCCCAGACTGAACACAGAGAATGAAGTATGAGTGATCGGAATTACTCAATTTAAATCCCGAATTAAAGAAGGCGTTAAACACCTGTAAAGGCAATCTTCATTTGCAAAGAAATCTAAGGATATGGGAAAAGGTTTTACCTATATAATTCAACTTACAACAGAAAAAAAACATTAAGATCTGTTTTAAGCTAAAAGCTCTATTTATCAAAACTAAAAGCTCTGTAAGAAATGTTGAGTCAGCTCACTGAAAGTTCTTTCACAGAATGAGAAAAGGATCACAAACTTATAGTTCCAACTTTTGGGAAATATACGAGGTAGTAAACTTCCAGCGGACTGGACTGATGCTGTGAGAGAAACTGGTGAGCAGAGGGAAGGGCGCCGCCAAGGATGCCTCTGCGATCCCTCCATCCTGAATTCGGTGTTATTAGGAAGCTGATGCTTCCCTCTTCTCTTGCCTAAAAACCAAGGGGTCAGATTCCCCTCATCACGGAAATAACGCTGACAGTTTTAACTCTACTGCCACGGGTAATACACTTCTCCTTAAAATGAACAAAATTAGCGCTGAAAAAGTTACAGTTAGTGGTATCTGTGAGTACCAATTTTCTTTTCCCCAGAAGCTGGGAAATGGGGCTTTTTGGCACCTCGGAACCTTAAGCATTTGTAGGTGCCATTCTGTCTGTCCCCGTGCACGACAGGAAGAAAGAACTACTCAGCCTAAGCAGGTCTGAAGGAATGAAAATAAGAGGGAAGAGCTTAAATCAACAGATGACAAAAACTCTTCAATCTAAATTCCTTTTCTAAACATTTAGCTGTCTAGATTGTCAAGGCTGATCCCCTCAATTTAAGACGATGCCTTACTCACAGGCTATCTGCACAGAGAAAGGGCCACTCCAGACAGTTAACAAGAAAGGAAATGGCAGACAGAGCCTCGGGCAACAAATAAAATGATGCACATAAAACGAGATTTAGGACGACTTTTTCTGGGTTTCAGTACGATCCTCGATAAGTGACTAAAACTGTATTTAAATCGAGCATCTCAGATGTGCACCTGGTACCTTAACTGCCACGCACTTTTCTTCCTACTCTGGGAGGTGACTATCCTGAGTGATTACACTCCGTGTTCTGAGAGAAAAGCCAGGATGTACTCAGAGAGGACAACGGCAGAAGTTCAAACTATAACATAAAGGCACGGCTACTGCATGCAAAATACAAATTCAGTAAGTGGTTTAGCCTGATAATTACAAAGTGTGGAAATTTACCTGACGTGGTCGTGATGAGGATTAGAAGTGGCGGCAGCGGACCCACCACGCAACACGGGTCTAAGGCAGGTTTTTGCGGGAGAAGGCACAAGACAGAATCAGGAAACAGAGAAGTGATAAAATAAAAGCAAAAACAAGACAAAAAAATGTCAAATAGGATTATATTGTATGTTGGGATACAATATAATATCTCTCAAATACTTTAAAAATCTTTGCATCACATGCCCTCCGTTTTGATTTCCATAAATTTAAGGTTTTATTGCAGGTTAGAAACCAAAAGGACTCTTGTGTGACAAGGTGGCACCCATATAACGTTTTTTTTTTTTTTTCCTTTGGTGCTTATAGTTTAATTTATGAAATTCAAGAGAGAGGACAACTCGGTGTAAAAAGTATAATTTCTCTTTTCTCGTTGGGAAGGAAAGATCACCAGCAACTTTGGAAGCGTGTCGAGAACTGGTTAGTAGCACCTGCGTGACCATGACCGCTCACCTGGTGTCAGCAGCCCAAGTAATTCCCGTTTCCCCCAGCGCCTTCCCTCCCGCCTCACTCGATGGACTCACGCCTGGTATCTTAACGTAGCTGCATCTCATTCAAACCTCGGCTCCCAGAAGCAAAACTGCGAGCCTGGGTTGTGGCGCTGAGGCCTTCAGAGGACGTCTCTGAGGGATGTACCATGGCACAGAAGTACACTCAAATAGCGAGTCTCTCCTGGAGAGACGAGCGGCAGGGACACGCGGGCAGCTGGGAATGGAAGGCTACGGTAAACTGGGAAACCCTGGGGATTCTCATCAGCCTCGGGACACACTGTGGTTCCAGAGGACAGTTAGTTCTCTACTGAGGTGAGTGGTAACCTTTCCAGTAAATTTCATTTTTAAAAATCAGAAGCCAAAAACTCCTGTGGTTTCTGGTCAATTCCCCAAAAAGTAATTGGCAGTATTTACTAACCGGAGAAAGGAGGCTGAGCTATAGGGTCCAGAGAAGGATTTTAAGAATTATTACATTCTGTTTCAAGTGTCTCATTTTCTAAGTACTGACCAGGTGTTGCCTGAATTTAAATATCAAGGCAAAACTTAATTATAGTAAACATTTAACATCAATTGAACTAGTTTTTTTCTGTTAAGTTGGTACAGCTCTAAGCCTTTGGCTACAATACGAATCACTATTTTCTGTCAAGTTAATTTATACAAGACAATTTTCATGTTTGGCTTGTACGTTTCCTAAAAGCACTACTGGTGCTTAAGGAAATTTCGGAAGCCTATGGGATAAGGGGTTCCGAGACTTTGGGGGAGACATGGCAGGCTTCTATCGTGCTGGCTAAAGAAGAGTGAGAAGGCACGTATGCCTGAAACGAGTTTTAAATCATCTTGTTCTGCCCCTCTAACTACCCTGTGGCATTAGGGAAACTCCCTTCACTGCAAGCTTCCGGCATGAGAACGGTTACGTAAATGAAGCCGCTGCCGGGTGCTTTTATTAAAAAGTGCACAGTGATGTGTTCAGTGTGGGTCTGCCAGAGTCAGCATATGCCACCACGGAGATGTCCCTCCTATAATGCAGAGCCAGAAAATAGTACAGTTACCTTTCACAACGTATTTCATTTTGTCTTCTCACACTGGCAATTGACACATATAATATAAAAGTAAATGAGACAGGTATTTGGCAAAGTTAGACACTTCATTCAAGTACCAGTTTCTACCGTAAGTATGATTTAACACAGTAAAAGAAATCTTTTTAAGTCCGATAATATGTTCAACAATACTATTTTGTAACTAAAGAGGCAAAAGGGAAAGAGAGCAAAGGCTCTCCGAGTTCTGGCATTAACTTGTATATTGACATTTTTGAGTAAATAAATGGTCTGACTTAATAAAATGTGTTTCTTTAGTAAAAAAAAAATTGAAACTACTACAGTAAGTAAACAGTAATATAATTATATGCATACTTTGCAAAAATACAAATACAAATTAAAACACAATGGTTTCATATTCTATTCACTCAAAGCCAATATAATCTGCTCTCAAAAAACTATAAAAATAATCAAGCCGCTTCTAAAAATAAAACTTAAGCATGCCTAAGCATGACTAATCTGTTGATATTTAAATAATGTTCTTACATGAGAATTAAGTTTCTTTTTTTAAATGTGAGTATTCTGCATTGGAGAATGAGACACGGAGCTCCGGCTGATGTCGGGAGACACAGGCGTTGCCTGAGCAGCCAAGGATTAAATCGTAATCGCATTTTAAATCCAAAGAACACACCTATCTCAGGAGTTTGGGTAAATTTTTTGATACATCAATTTTCCAAATGCCCAGCACCAACCCACGTGGACCAAAGATTTGACTTTGTCTTCATGTTGAGCTTGGTTTTAAATCAAGTAAGTTCTCATCGGATGAGAAAACAGAAGTGTAGTACATAAACCTTTCCACAGTGTTCCTTAAAGTGTAACCTGAAAATTGTTCTTCTAGGAAGCAACTGTGAATCTGCATTTTTTTAATGATAATAAGGCAGGCAGGAAGTTTCTTTCTTTTTCTTTCTTTCTTTCTTTCTTTTCTGCTAAATAGTTCTAGCTTAGTTTAACTGCACCTAAGGCGAGGGCATAAGACCAAAGATAGGATATCCCATGAGCATAACCGCCAGAGTAATAAAAGAGAAAGGAAAAAACGATGTACAGAGCAAGGAACATAAAAGCACTTAAAACTCTATAAGCAGTATTATTGTAATAATCATGCAAGTAGAACATTATCCAAATTTCACATTCCTACTTCTTGCATCTGCGAAGTCATGCCAGACAGTTCTCTTGTAGAAATAAAAACTGATTTGGTACTTATAATTCTGATTAAATTTTGTTCAACATTTAGATCATAAGAGATTGAAATACAATTACAAAAAAAAAAACACACACAAGAAAAAAAGAAACCCTTTCAATAATGGAAGCATCCAATAAAATAAGAATCTAACCCTCCAGGCTCCAAGGTAACAACTGATGTATCCAGGAGCAAGAAATTATTAATACAATTACTTTATGAATTTTTAAAATCTCATTGAAGTGAATAAGATAATTCCTTTGCAGAAAAAATGGATTTTAAAGCTATCAATTTATTTTAATTAAAAAATTAATGACCAGAACTTCACTTAGGGCTCAATACCGTTTTCTGCAGTAAAAGAATACAAAGTAAATTCTACATTAGTGAGATTTCTGGTTTTGTATTTTTGAACCTGAGGCAAAATTCTTTTCCATTATGGGCAAGGACTGCTTTGCGAGGTCGCAAGTATTTAATCTATGTGGAATTTATAAACATCTTCCTCATTCAGCTATTTTCACTGTTAATAGCATTTGATATGATATAATTTGACCTAATAATGTGGACCCGCTGTAATTAAAAGGTGAAAGAGGACAGCTGGTGAAGAATAAATCTGTTTCAAGGAGGGAGAAGAAAACAGGCCTTTGGGAATCTCGGTTCTTAAATGCCAGGTACTTTACACTCATACTTTTCAAGGATTTACCATGACACTAACTAAAGAATTTGAGGCCATTATTACCTAGATCTTAAATAAAGATGGAGGTAGCTGAAGAGTCCTTGCAGGAATCTAGAAAACTAGGTAATGCTACTGTTGCCCCGCATTTTTTTTTAATTTAATAGATGAAGACAAGGAGGCCCAGAGAAGCTAAACAATTCGCCCAAGGCCGTCCTGCAGCTAGCCGTTCAGTGGGGTGGGGTCAACGCTGAGTCTGGCTGGCCCCCTGAATCCATGCTTCTTCTGAACCATGCTGCTTCTTTCTGGCTCCAAATATCCTAAGATAGTTCTCTGAACCTTTGGGGAGAGGGAAGTATAGGTGTATGCATACACACACATACATGAACACACATGGACATACATGTATGTATAATTTTCCCCTATGAGCTTTCTCTTTTCAGTGCTTTCTGTTGCAGCTCTAAGTCCCCGGGCCCAAATGTATATGACTACATGAACCCGGGGCAGGCTTAGAAGCACCAGTTGAGGGTACGGACGCGTGCTCATAAAGCACAGTAAAACCTCTGAGGCTCGCGTGACGATCAAAAGCACTCCACAAGAAAGTCTGTTTGGAGTGAGCCATAAGACGTGTCACTTCCTCAGGTAAGAAACAAGGTTTACTGGAAGGGCCAGCTTAATTTACTGGGACTTCTTCAAAAGTTAACAGTCTACTAAAATGTCCATGAAAATTCAAACAGTGACTCACAGAGTCACTAGGTAAAATGTTTGGAGTTGAAAGGAAACGGACTACACCTTTCCCACACTATGCCAAAAAGCTCCCCAGATTTTATCTTTAAAAAATACTATGAAGTAAAGAAGCAAAGGCAAAAATGTCTGAAATGATGGCAAGAAAAAAATCGGTACAAGCAAGTCTAAGTGGACTCCTGATGATTTTACTTGGAGGTATTCAAAAGTGAGATTCCTTATCCATATTGAAAAATATCACTATTATCAAAAAGACAAGAGCATTTGGGGTTTTCAAGATAGGCCTAGAAATCCCTAGCTAACAGGAAAGTAAAAAAGTGTCCTAGCAGCTACGCTGATACTGTCTTGACAGATTGGCTTCGGTAACCCAACCATTAGTCTCATAAACGACTAAATCGAAAGACTTACTAAAGAACATCGGTGTGCTTCAGTTCCACGTCCTCTACTCCACCCGACAGTATGCCTCACACAGTCCAGGGAGTCACACACTTAGCACAGGTCAACAGAGCCTTGGAGAAAAATCATTCTACTTCCTGTTTCTAGTTATTAACTGAACACTCTCTCCCTGACTGAAGAGAGAAGCTAACGGCGTCTTGTGAAATGTGAATTTTGGACAATAATTTCAATTTAAAAGAAAGCAAAGCAAGTTGTTTTAAACCACTGCATCTTAGAAAGAGACGAAGGTGCAAACACAAAAGGAAGACACCACAGTCCACTAACAAGGAGCCAAAAAAAAAAAAAAAAAAAGCGATACAGCCAGCAAGAGTCACGGATGGCCAGTCACCTGCGATTCTCGTCCAGCACATCCAAGATCTGCTGGTAAGCCCTACGAGTGGAAGACTGGATAAGCGACAAAATGCCTCGAGCAGAGGAAAGATTAGCTCCATCTTCGGGTAACGTTTGGGGAAGACAGGCCCGGACCTGCTGGGGCGCCGGTGTCACACTGTTTACGTGAGCATAGCAAGTGAAGAGAAAAACACTCAAGTCAGAATCTTATAAAACTTCAGCCGAGCAGTTTCCCCAAACACTTAGTATTTTAATAATTATCTCAGTTTTCTTGTCCCTTTCCCACTCTTCCCTTTCCCCCAGGAAAACAGTCAAAGCAAACAAGTTCATAAACGTATTAAATTGTTTCAAAAAACCAGCTACGATGCAAGGTCTGTGACCATGCAGCCTTAAACATCAAACTGAACAAGCTGAGAACGAGAGACAACTTTGCGGCAAGAAGAGAACCGCGGTGAGCAGCGTGTTCGACGCCGAGCTCCAGGAAAGCGGCATTCTTCAGGCGCTCGCCGTGTGTGTTCCCATCCAGGAAGTCAAACGTCTAACAACCAGCACTGCCCTTGACTTACGGGTGGTGAGGAGATCAGGACAGAGAGCTCTGGTACAAAGGTGTCAGGGATCAAACACGAATCAAATGTGATCCCCCGAAAACGCCATTTCAAATCTTTCACAAAGACAACGAAGCAAGCTGAGTGTATGACGCGTAAATTAAAAATGCATTAAACTTCCAGAAGGCTGTAACAAAAGCATTTTGATAGCTTCATTATATTAAAGCACATGTTCTCCAGCTAAACGACTAACACACAGAACTACTCCTGATTCTGTGCAGAGAGTGAACAGAGAGGCAAGACAGTTCTTCAATTACCCAGATGGGTGTTAAGCTACCACTTCTGGGCTTCCAGGTGACAGTGACCTTAATCATTCTTTCAGGTGTGAGCTGAGAGTCATAATTTCTTTGGCTCCCCTGCCAGGGCTCCCTAAAAGCCGGACAGATTTGAATGAAGCAATTTTACAGTCCTAGCATCAACTCGAGCGTGGCATGTTTTCAGAGAGCTGTGTAATGTTAGCGCACGATCAGCTGTTTGAGGGGTTTAAGTGATACCAAGAATAGGCATCTGGTTTGTTACATGGAGAGGTTTTGCCGTGACAAAAGGACCGTGACCCTGGGCTGTGGGCTCAACACTTCTCTCAATGTCAGGGCAAAACACCTTGGGGTAAACCTCACCCTGTGTACTTCATCCAAAAGAATGAAATGTGGAGCAGACGGAGCATAACTGAAAAGAGAAAAATCTTTTATTTTGACTTATGTAATCTTTTTTAACTTAACATGCATTTTTTTTTTTGAAATCACAACATAAGTGGGATAAGTTTTGAAAGGACTAACATCTTACATTGTTCCCAGAGTCCCTAGAACATTAAAAACTTTAAAAACAGGGGTGCCTGGGTAGCTCAGTCGGTTAAGCACCTGACTCTTGATCTTGGCTCAGGTCATGATCTCACAGGCTCATGAGTTCGAGCCCCAGGTCCGGCTCTGCGCTGGCAGCGTGAAGCCTGCTTGGGATTCTCTCTTTCTCTCTGCCCCTCCCCCTGCTTGCAGCTTTCTCTCAAAATAAATAAGCTTAAAAATTTAAAACTTTATTAAAAAAAAAAACAAAATCCACAATTTTGTGAATAACTCTGAATGCCTTAGTGACCCAAAGCAAGAAGTATTATGAATATGAAAACCATGTTTTCCAAACACTACTTAGAAGAGAAAGATCTAAGCCATATTTAGGCATATTGAGAAATTAATTTATCAGGGCTGATTCACTGCAGGAATTTGGCCTCACGCTGCCAAGATAAGAGGGAATTTTCAGGTACAGGCTCATGGATGATCACCCTAAATGTCTGTCCAGAGATTCTGGAATATATATAAGCCGACTGACCACCTGACCCATGGTACTTAGCAAAACCCATATTGAGCATCCAAGAAGAATAAAAAAATCAGTATTACGTGGGATACAAAGTCGAGGCACGAGCCTTATGCCCAGAGTTCTCTTTAGGGAGCACAGGGAAAGCCTGAAGCTCTTGCTGTTTGTGAGACAGCAGACTGAATTCATGTTAGAACAGTGCCACCAGCGGCAGGAATAAAAACGGCGAGTTATGTATGCATCACCAGAAACAAACAGTCCACCTTACATTTTTCCTGACAGAGCTGCCGACAAACCTGCTAAAAATGTACTTATCAGGCAAGTTGCAAAGACTAATCAGTAGAGTATTTTCATGTAATTAAGGTTTTTGTCTTAGTATTTTGGGGCTTAAATCAAACACTTCGCATGTCATTCTTTATTAGTACATAAATCAGCTACACAACTGATATGTTAAAATCTATAATAATCACTTTTTAGAATTATAATCCTAGAGCAACAAGGTCAGCAAACTAAATCCAAATCCATGACAAAAGTATGATGGATTTTTTTGTCCACTAAAAATTAAAGAAGGGTTACTTCCTTTGAGAGAAATAATTTTGTCAGGAACAAGTAATAGGAACTGTTTGTGTAAAGTTCTAAAAGTGCAAGTATTTCCTGTCCATACACAGGAGATCAGATGGTAATCTGTAAAGTAGTCAAGCATAAACTAATTTCAGAATAACTGCAAAGAATTTCCGTCTAGGGGCATTTGGGTGGCTCAGGCAGTTAAGCATCCATTTTTGATTGTGGCTCAGGTCATGATCTCATGGTTCATGGGACCGAGCCCTGCACTGGGCTTTCCGTGGACACCGCGGGCCTGCTTGGGATTCTCTCTCTGCCCCCAACTCACTGCTCGCATGCACATGCGCACACACTACCTCTCTCAAAATAAATAATAAAAATATTTTAAAAATTTAATGAAAAAGTCTATAAGATCTAATTCTAAGATTCTATGCATGACCATATGAAAATTGGGATATGATAAAAAATGAAAAAAAACTTACATGGGCCTTAATTGTAACTTAATGAGAAAATATATTTTATGTAGAAAAAGATGAAATTAGGTCCTTATCAATACTAGTAAAGGCATTTATTTTATCAAAGACCAACATCAAAAGCATATTTGGACTTCTGGTTGTTTCTTGAAAGAAATTAAAGTTTTACAGATTAGTAAGAAATTTAACTTTTCAGTATTTATACGGTAATCTTTTGCGTAAACACCAAAAACAGAATAGGAACTATTTTTAAACTGTTGGCCACTCTGAGCAGTACATGTATAGATTAAACGCCCTGGATTGTTAACATTTATTTCCATCTACGGTTGCACCAAATGATTAAATCACAAAATGACCAAAGTTACCCTAATTAGAAGCAATAGATACTTTAGCAATTTTTCTTTTTTTAAAGATTCAAGCAGGGTTGCAAGTTATTTTGTTTTGTTTTACAAATAAACAAATTTAAGAACAAAAAAGAATAGGCCCGTTTTAGCGACCAGCCTGATGCTGGCTGGAACATCCACCACTGGCATCGGCGGAGGAGGAAACAGTGCTTTCAGGATTTTCATCTCTGTCCACTCATCTACCCAACCAAGGTGTAGTGACTGTTTGTTCTGACAAGAGAACTACTGTGAAAAGCGAAAAAGTAAACATATTGCCAAGGCACTGGGGCTGTTTAAGCAAATGTTATCTTATTAGTCATTTAATAAAACTGTGCTTTGATAGTAAATTGATTCCTAGTAATGTTATAAAACAGCGAAGTCTCAACTTTATCTTTTTCTTTTATATAAGATTAGGAAATTTTGAAGAAAGCTCTGATGTTGACCATATAAGTTCATTAGGGATAGCTCTCCCTCATGCCTATATGAAATCTTACTACACGAATGTGAAGTAAACAACACTGGCCATTGTCAGAACTAAAATTTATGTGAAAATTTACTTGGCATAACCGTGTCATTATTAAGAGATAAGCCCAAAGTCAAGTATCTCTTTCCCCGTGGATTTTCACAGGAATAACGTTTCTCAAACTGTGAGGGTAACCTCTTTGGTGAGGCTCTGATCTCTTCAGAAAACAGTAAAAGGTAAAATTGTGAAAGGGGAGAGAAAAAATGTTCATGGAAACACAAATTTTATACCATTTCTCTTGAAATGTTAAATAGAAAGCCCTAACTTGTTGCCACTGTCTAAGGGAATATACTGGTTCCAGAAGCATAATGAAAGAACCAGAGTAAGAAAAAAATCACTGGTTGCCAGAGGGATTCCTGTTGCTTAAGAACTGCAGTAGCTGCTGAGTTCCTGTACTACACACTAAAGCGTCCTGTACTGCACACTAAAATACTCCCAGGAGAGGTCAGTGACTCCCACACCTTCTTTTGTTACACTTACAGAAAGAGTAGGGTTAAATGATCTCAAAACATTCTTTCAAGGATAATTTTAATCTATGGAATTAAGAAAAAAAAAACTTAAATGACTAACCACTCTTAGATTCTTCCTTCTGGATCAAAATAAAGCAAGAAAGGAGAGGGTGCTAAAACTGAAAAAAGGGCGGGATCACCGAACCTGGTTAAGTTGAATCTGTACAGAACTACCATGCCAACCAAAAAGCAAGATAAAGAAAATAAAAAACGATGCATGGTCCAGATGTGCAAATTATTCCATTTTACTTCATTATCCAAATTACTACATTATTCAAATTACTCCATGATACTTCATTATCACCATTACGCTGCAAATCATACATAACGTCCTTAATTGGTCTAGTTTCCTTTTTTTTTTTTCTTAACAAAGTGTATAAGGGCAGTTTGAGAAATCCTAAAACCGAGGAACTGAGAAGCCAAACAGTAAAAGCATTAGGGTATTATATGATAATTACTTGGTGAAATATTAGTACAACATAAGCCTGCAAAATTAAAACGACTCCTAGCTGTGAAAAGCAGAGCAGAGAAAATCTTACGTGTACTCCGGTGCGGAAATCGGTGCCTGGAACCTTGAAATTTTATTTCTTGGGGCAGAGTCTGATCTGTGCCACCTTAAATAATAATTATGCTTCTTTTACATATTCAGCTTTCATAACACAAAAAGAAAAAGCTAGATACAAATCTACTGGTCGGAAGTCATTTTTGTGACAATAGCTGACAATAATCAATTCTACTGTCTCTTGAACACAATTAAGAAAACGAAGCCCAGTGTTTCTGCTCCTGTGTCTACATGTAGTTGTACTCTTAAAGCCAAGGACTATAATAAAGTGGAGGCAGGCAGAGGTTCATGCACAATGAATCATAATTACATCATAAGGAAGAGACTAAAATAGGTGAACATAGCAAGAATTTAATAATTACTTCAGTGGAAGTAAAATACTGCTGTTTTATAAAAAATTAACAATTTCTTCCTTATCACATCACCAACACCAAATATATGATAATGCTCACTATATAAAATTCCTAATGTTAATTAAATGTAGATTCTTAAATATGAATTCAATTACAAATTTTGAAATTAATAACGGTAGGGGAAGAAAAGGCAAGGTCACATTATTATTATTATTTTTTTTTTTTGAGAGAGAGAGAGAGAGAGAGAAAGCATGAGCAGGGGAAGGGCAGAGAGAGTGGGAGACATAGAATCTGAAGCAGGCTCCAGGCTCTGAGCTGTCAGCACAGAGCCCGATGCGGGGTCCGAACCCATGAGCGAGATCATGACCTGAGCCGAAGTCGGACGCTCAACCGACTGAGCCACCCAGGCGCCCCACACATCATTAACAAAACGATGCTTCGGTAGGGGCGCCTGAGTGGCTCTGTCGGTGAAGCAGCCGACTCCAGACTGCAGTTTAGGTCATGATCTAACGGTTCATGAGATCCAGCCTTGCATGGGGCTCTGCGCTGACAGCACAGAACATGCTTGGGGTTCTCTCTCTCTCTCTCTCTCTCTCTCTCTCAAAATAAATAAATTTTTTTTTTAAAAAAGATTCTCTTTAAAAAAATGCTTAAGTATCTTACCATAATATGGTAATATACATAATTACCATAACAAAAAAGTATGATTAAGTAATCTAAGAATTTCACTGTGAAAATGTATAGTTAAATATTCAAGTTATCTTTACTACCAAACATTAAAACATTTTTCGTTTTATTAAAAATACATCTAAAAAAGTGCCATTAAGGCAGCTTAAAACACAAAAAGAAAGCAAGTATTAGTTAACTCTGTTAATATTCTATTATGAGGAACTTAGGTAACTACAAAAATAACTACGAACGAATTACCTACTCTAAATTATACCTCTTTCGGCTGGTTTTCATACATAATAAAGCTGTTTCCTTTCTCTTCAACCTAACTCAGCTACCAATAATTACACATTCTGCGGAGGGAAAAAAAAAGTGATGCTATACTAAACAGTCCTGTTTTGAGATTGAGTCCCCAATCTCACTAATGTGAAATTTCAAAGAAACTAAAGACCTGGACGCCTGAGTTGTTCAGTCAGCTATGTGTCTGGCGGTTCATGAGTTCGAGCCCGGTGTCGGGCTCTGTGCTCCAGCTCAGAGCCTGGAATCTGTTTCGGATTCTGTCTGTCTGTCTCTCTCTCTGTCCCTCCCCCACTTGTGCTCTGTTTCTCTTTCTCAAAAAAAAAAAAAAAAAAAAAAAAAAAACTATTAAAAAAATTCTTTAAAAAAAGAGGAGACTTAAATAATCAGTCACATCTTCATATAACAGAAAAGTTAATTAGAAACCTTTCCTGTCTTGAAAAATATTACAAGTAGAAAATAACAAAAGCTCTTTGGTACATGCCTAATCAATCATTCTGAGAGGGTGCTAAATTTCAAGAAGCTATCTTAGCCATAAACTGTGTAGCCTTTTCACCATTTGTATAATATATTTGGAAATGTGCTAGGAAAACGGATTTCACGGACCAGCTGACATCACCGCCAGTCAGGTATCTCCAGGGAAACATAATTACCATAAAAAATTTCATATTAAAGGTAGAACTTTTCAGGTAAGTATTTCCTGAGGGAGATATAGATTCATTTTAACTGACTGTCTACCTACCTACACAACCCTTTGGAGTAACCGTACCTACTTTAGGACACATCTCAAGATCCCCCAGGAAATCAGAGCAAGCCCAGCTCTCCGCCACGCCTAACACAAGGGAAGAAAGCTCCGCCCTACCAGAGCCCCTTCTGCGTCCCAGCGCCAAACTAGAACTCGATGTGGTTTGGTACGAATGTATATTGTAGTGTGCTCTAGTTTTTGTGTATACATTGAAGTGTTTTGCTTTTATCCAGACTGGCACACTCCGAGAGAGATGTACCATCTCCTGATTCTGCCGTGGTTCCCGGAGAAGCTAACGTGAGGCCTGGCATCAAATGTGATTCATGAACAATGAGCTCATGAAAACTGGCCAAAAATGTAAAGAGGAAGATACCTTAATTTACATTAAACAACCTAAATCATCTATTTAAAAAAGCCACAATCACCAGTGGCTTTGAGAGTTAAAATTCTGACCGGATTTCAAGGGGATATTCTATGTGTAAAGACCCGTTAATTTTAATCGAAACAACAACAAAAAGACATTCGCCTGATCTAAAGCGTCTTAGAATGGGGGGCTCTGACCAGAGGACAGAACAGAACCAAATGAGAAAGAAAAGTGTATAGAGCCCTTTCGACATCATACTTGTATTTCTGGAAAATGAAATGCATCTGACAATTCGAGGACTCAGGAGGCAGAGAGCTAAACAATAGTCCTGGGAAGTAAGGCGACTGCGCTTGCCTGAGCTACACTGGTTACCAGGGCTCATTAGGAGCAGAGTGGGGCACCTGGCGGGGCTCAGTTGGTTGGGAGTCTTGACTTCCGCTCAGGTGATGATCTCAAGGCCGATAAGTTTGAGCCCCACGTCGGGCTCTGTGCTGACAGCTCAGAGCCTGGAGCCTGCTTCAGATTCTGGGTCTCCCTCTCTCTCTGCCCCTCCCCCACGTGTGCTCTGTCTCTCTCAAAAATAAACAAACATTAAAAAGAAAAATTTTAGAAGCCACGCTGGAAGGGCTAGTTCACAATCTTATGACAAACTGAGTAACCTGAAAATGAAGACATTTGCTTAAAGTGTTTTCCTTTTGTTTTTTGTTCCGACCTACATGCGAGGTACACCTTCCTGAAGACTGCACAGGACTGAGCGCCTACATCTATCAACTTTCCCCAAGTATACTTTACAGGCAATTCCCAAAATAAGTAAATCAGACTTCTAGAATTCTGTTGTACATGCAGAAGAGGGGAATGCTACTGGAAAATTCTCATGACATGCTTTAAAGCTATAAAAATAACTGCAAAAAAAAAAAAAAAAAGGAAAATGGATGTAAATGTAAAACAGATATCAAACATTTAAAAGCGAATTATTTACTTTTCTCTCAGGTTCTTAGGCACGAAATACACACTTCTTCCTCTTTAAAAAATATTTGGGAGTTAAAAAGAAAGAAAATTATTTAGAAAAAGATGGGGACACTATATGTTGAGAACTTATGAAGGAGACACATGTCTCGGTGTTGTACTCACATGGAGTCGGCTCTGACCAGCTGTCCGTTTGGGCGAACAGCATTTTCACTCATAGAGCGCTCTCTTTTTAGCCTGCCAACTGCACGGATCTGTTCAGGTCGGCATAAAGACAGGGAAAGGAGTAGAAAAGATTGTTAGTGGCCTAGTAGAGCTACTTAGCGTCAAAAGAACCTTAATCCAAGGCTATTCACAAAACCCACAAAGGACATATAACCAAGAATTGTTGCTAAACAGGAATATTAAAAACGGGTTAAAAAAGGGGCACCTGGGTGGCTCAGTCGGTTGAGCATCTGACTTTGGCCCAGGTCATGATCTCGCCGTTCGTGAGTTCGAGCCCCGCGTTGGGCTCTGTGCTGACAGCTTAGAGCCTGGAGCCTGCTTTGCATTCTGTGTCTCCCTCTCTCTCTGCCCCTCCCCCACTCATGCTCTGTCTCTGTCTCAAAAATGAATAAACATTAAAAAAATAAAAAAAAAAACGGGTTAAAAAAAACACCCCTACTTATTATAATGCAGATAACTTAGGAATGCTTATTTACCTCACGAAAATGTGACTTCTGGTTTCTGTGTAAGTATCCATCTTACTTGGTACGATTATATTTTCATTTATTATAATTTATATAATACAATTCTATTACTTAAGAACAATTTATTTAAAGGCACATATTTCATAGGAAATGGGATGTACTTGTGTTACAAACAAATTCCAGGTTTCTGGGGCTAAAACAAATTCAGATTTGGTTGGATATTTAAAAACTAGAACAAGAAAGAGTTAATACTAGCTTAATGGTTCTGGCATTCCAGAGACCTTCACAATCTCCCTCTTCACACGCTCTTCTGATAAAAGGTATCACTGACCTTTTCCATTAAGGGATAGGATTTATGTTCCCTTCCTTTTAATTGGGTGGCCTGGTGACTCCTCTAGAGATGATGCAATATGGCTTCTGAGACTAGGTCATAAACAACAATAAGGCTTCTGACTTTCTTCTCTAGGCTGTTCAAGTTTGGAACCATGGCACCATGACATGAGGTGGCCAGGAGTCCCACGGAAAGGCCGTGGCTGGGTGCGCCAGTCAACCACCTTGGCTGAGCTCAGTCCCACACGACAGCCTGTACCGACAGACACGTGAGTAAGCCGGCAGAGGACCGCAGACGCAGGCTGTGGAGTCGCCCCTAGCTCTGAGACTCCCTAGCTTAGACCCAGATACGGTAAAACAGAAAGAAGCCTTCCCCATGAAGCCTGCTGCACCTTCTCAATGCACAGAACCTGTTAGGAACATGAAATTTTCGTTCGTTTAAGTCAGGGTGGTTTATTACACAGCAGTAGAACAATGGTAATCACTAACTTTCCTGTTTGTTTACGATTTTTTTTTTTTTAACTAGAAACAGCCATGGAAACTTCACGGTTTAAACCAAAAAAACTTTACTGTAAAGGATGATTGGTATGTGAACCAGCGGACTTGAATGTTAAGATTTTAAAAAGTAGAAATCAGTATCTTAGTGATGCTTGTAAAACAAACTTGGGAGTAGATAATCGGGTTACAAGCCCCTTCGATGGAGAATAAATCCTGATTTCATGCCAACAAAACTGAAAACCACAACATGCAGTATATAATTTCAGAGAATAGTTTAGATTTGGTTACAGTTACGAACCATCTACCCGCTCAAACAAAGGAAAACACACTTCTAGCAACAGAAAGGAGTCCGTGTGGAGCTTCCTGGAGGAGCTCTTTACAGTTAAACTAAAAATAAGAATTATTTTTTAATATATTTTTTAAATGTTTATTTTTGACAGACAGAGAGAGAGAGAGAGAATGCAAGCAGGGGGAGGGGCAGTGAGAGAGGGGGACAGAGGATCCAAAGCAGGCTCCAAGCTGTCAGCACAGAGCCTGAAGAGGGGGTTCGAACTCATGAACAGTGAGATCATGACCTGAGTGGAAGTCGGATGCTCGACCAACTGAGCCACCCAGGGACCCCCCAAAATAAGAATTACTTGAAAGGTGTATCATATGTACATGATATATCTCTATCTCTATCTCCCACACACCTCCACAACCAAGTACATCAAGTTCGCTTCATCACAGAGGGCAGAATCGGGTTGATCTGTGAGAATCCCAGTGAAACCTGCCTTCCCTAGAGAACAGCCCTTCCAGGTTATAGTGATCGAGATGAATTTTCTACTAAATCAGAACCCTTCCTGCTGCTGTGCTGTAAGAACTAAGATTACGCAGGACAGGAAATGACAGAAGACAAAAATTATGCCTGTAGTTTCGCCACAGCCTAGAAACGAGAGGATCCTAAGTCTGTTATTTTCACCATTTGAAATCTGATGTAAATATAACTTAACAGGAGCCCTAAGCTTGATATTACGGCCACATCGGGAAGAAAAGCAATTCTCACTAAAACATGTATTTGTTATGCCTTCGGATGTGACCAACTTGTATACTGTAATTTTAGCCAAAGTGCGTAGACACTGCCTGAGGTGGTAAGGAACCTGATCTTTTAAAAATTTCCACACTTCAGTTCAGTAATGGTGGTTGTTTTTTCAATCTAAGTTTTTATTTTTAAAAATTAGAGGTATTTTTTTTTCCATCTTCATTGAGGTTTAGGTGACAATTCAGGGCTCTGAAACATCATTCAGAACCAACCAGCACTGATCACCCATTTAAAAACTTGTATTCACTCCTGGAGCTAAGAAGTCATTTCCTAGCTTCGGGTAACTTCCTGGAGAGGTTAGGTCACAGGGTCTTCTGTGCCTGGTAGGAAGGCTTCAAATTCCTCTCATGTGCTTACGAATTCCGAACAAATGAATAAAGGTGTGTCCTCTAGGCCTTTGTTTGCTGGTTCTCTCAGTCCATTTAGCGCTTGTCTCCCCTTCAAGAACCTGCTCATGGGACTTGCACTGGAAAAGGTGAAAATACTGCGTAAGACAGGGCGGGACCTCCCTCCCTCCCAAACACGTTCACCGTCCAAACTGTAGAATAGTGGGCTGTGGAGAGAAGGGCGGAGATGGCGACTGAAGGTCGCGGGGAGGGAACACGGAACGTGCGCCAGCGGTGAGCAGCTCAGGCCTGGGCTAAGGGGGCACGAGCCGTGGCCGCACAGAGAATGTGAGTGCACATCTCTGAACTGTCCATGGATGACCGTGTATACGTATATACAATCACGTTGTTCTCGCTTTTTCCTCTGCTCTCCCTTTTGCTCCATGCTGCTCAGACCCAGGCCTCTTTACGCAGGAGGGGAAAGAAAAGGAAGCTAAGCAAACTGTCACTGAGTGGTGATCAGTCCCACATTCAACAGCTTCTGAGCTAATACAGGACCCTTTTAAGTATTCAGTGAGAGCCTAGGAGTCCTTCTCCATTAGTTTTCGGATGTGCCGTTTGACTGGGTTGCTCATTGCCCTTCAGGTCAACTGTGCTCTTTCACTCCCCGGCCTCAAGGCTGTCCTATCAGTGAACCGGACATCAGACGGCATTGATAGCCACCTGCTCTTTTAACAGGCCTAGAGCTCTTCTGTTAACCCTCATGAAAGCTTCTAGGGCAGACGCTCTCCAAGTGTAATCCTGGGTGAGGTTTGTTCTAGCTGGCTGTAGTTTTCCTGGTCCTTGGGCTCCAGCTGGACACGGTGGACGTGGCTGCTGCAGAACGTGGCATTTGCGTGGATGCCATCTGATGACTTCCGTAGTAAAGCATGCATGGCTTGGACATGTTCCTTTTCTGAAAGCATTCATTGTCTTTGTTCTTCCTTTCCAAACCAGGTCAGAGTTTATATAGGCCAACTGATTTTCCCCAACAGGGCTCCTCTGACCCTTGACAGTTCTTAGGTATGCTGGGGTTTAGTGCTTTTGCAAAGATTTACTGCAAAAATGGATGGCATTCTTCTACTTGTCTTTCTGGAAGTAGGAGTTGCCAATTCAGGCAAAAACTCTTACTACCTGTCACTAGTCCAACCTGTTTTCTCCTTCGGTTTCAATGGCCTTTTCACAAAGCTCTTCGTAATTTTTACATCCTCTGAGAGGAGGGAGACAGAGGATCTGATGGGCTCGAACTCACAAACACTGAGATCATGACCTGATTGAAGTCGGATGCTTAACTGACTGAGCCCCCCAGGAGCCCCTGTAGTTGATCTTTCCAAAGAATACTGCTGTGGCTGACAGGATGTGCTGGTGGCGTCCAAATCTTTGGCTGGGTTACACCTCTTCAAGGCAGCATCAAGTCTTCTTATTTTCCAACTCTTTTGCTCCATGACTTCTTCCTTTTTGTTCTCTGGAAGATCTCCTCTCTCGGTCTCCCATTTGGACCCTGTTTTGAGGAGGAGGCGGTGTTGGGTGTCGAAGCCCCCTCGCTCCTCACTCACACCGCCTGATTGATGCTAACAACACAGAGAACTGCCATGACTTGGGTACTTTGCAGTTTGCTTCCCAGATCAGTTCACTGCTCAGTTCCTTTATTAGCTTCTCGCAGGCAGAATCATCAAGCAGAGGTCATGTCCGACAGTTGCTTCCCAAGTACTGGGACAGTTCAGACATTTTGAAAGGGTTCAACAATTTCCTGTCTATCAGCCGAGCCTCCAGATTTTATAAATCCTGTCTGTGCTAGGGGATTACCTGCTTCATGCTTTAAGCCCTCGTCCGTGGGTTCCCTTGGATTCTTCAAGAAGCCAGTTTAAGAATTCAAGAGGTTACTTTCTGCAAACTTACTCCTTGTGTCAGATGACATTTTAGACAACAATTTCTATAGCCTTCTTTATAAGCCACCTTCTTATAGTCTCCTTTCTCGCCATAGGCCAGTGGTTCTTGACTGGGGGTGATTTTGCCCCCAAGGGGACATTTGGCAATGACTAGAATTTTTCCTTTCTTTTTATTGTGATGAAGTACACGTAACATAAAATTTAATGGACTCACAATGTGCAACCATCACCTCTACCTAGTCCCGGAATATTTTTATCATCCCAGAAAGAAACCCTACAAAGATTAAGCAGTCACTCCCGATTGTCCTTCCCCCGCACTCCTCTGGCAACCGCTGATCTGCTGTCTCTGTGGATTTGCCTCCTCGGGATAGTTCATGTCAGTGGGATCGTAAAATTCCATAAAAGTGGAATCATAAAATATATAGCCTTTTGCGCCTGGCTTCTTTGATGTAGCGTGGTGTTTTCAAGGTTCATCCATGTCATACAGTGTGTATCTCATTCCTTATTATGGCTGAATAACATTCCGCTATGTGGATATACCAACATTTGGTGTATCTATTCATCATTCGATGGACATTTGGGTTGTTTCCACCTTTTTGGCTATTAGATACATTGGCCTCTAATGGAGGATTCCACTGGTACCTAGTAGACGAAGATCAGGAATGCTGGTAAACATTCCATAGTGTAAATGGATAGCCTTCATTGCAACAAAGAATTATCCAGTCCTAAATGTCAACAGTGCCAAGGCTGAGAAACCCTGTCATGTGCCATAAAATGACTACTAGCGAGTAAATGATTCAGGGGATCTCACTTGACAGATTCCGACTAGCATCTGAAGGAATCATCAGTGGTTATCAGCACTCAAGGCTTTAAAGCCCTCCTCTTTCAATCCACCTTCTAGAAGTTACTAGAACTCTGGTTCTTCCTCCTTTCTCCTCTGGTCAAGAGACTGTTGTGAGAGCTGCCTGACTCTTCTATGGACTCAAAGCACAGATCATTATCTTTGCTTTCAGCAGGCAGTTGGTACTAATCTCAGAAACTCCTTTCTTACACTTCAGGATTTGGCTCCCGCCACAGGATTTTAATTTTATAACAATAATATTTAAAGATTATTAGAACATGTGCTAAACACACTACATGCATTATTATGCTGAATTCTCATAATAATCTTAAGCACTGGCATCACTCTGATCTTTTTTTTAGAGATGAGCCTCGGAACTGTTAAATAACTTACCCAAGGTTATGTCATTAGTAAGTAGCAAAGTCAGCCTTCAAACTTAGGTCTAATTCTCAGCTGAAGTTTTTCACTCTAGTGTTACACACTTTGGACATTTATCGCGTTTGACTAAATATCACAATTATTGCAGAAGTAAATGCCATGTAGGCTTACAACCGAGGTCTACTGAGAGCAATCCTGGTAAACTTTTTTTCTTCACTCAATATAAAAGCAGTCACTCAGGGATGCCTGGGTGACTCAGTCAGTTAAGCATCTGACTCTTGGTTTCGGCTCAGGTCATGATCTCATGTTTTGTGGGTTCGAGCCCACGCTGGGCTCCATGCTGACAGTTCTGCACTGACAGCATGGAGCCTGCTTGGGATTCTTCTCTCTCTCCTCCTTTCTCCTTCCTCTCTCTCTTTGCCACTCCTCTGCTTGAGCGTACTCTTTTTCTCACTCTCAAAATAAATAAAAAAACTTAAACAAAACAATTTCTCAGGAAAGTGCCTGACTTCTTTTCAATCAGTAAGTATCTAAATAGTGAGAGCAGAAAGAGCAAAAGGAAAACAAAACTTGCATATAAAGGGAAGGTTTCTCCCCCGGTAGAATCTTCACTCCAAGGCAATATTATCCACAGCAGTAATTTCCACTGGGAACTTCTGGGGGGCCAGGGAGCAGGGCTTCTGATATCTTTTGTGTCACTTAACAATATTCATACCTTCCATTATTCTTTGCTATTAAGAACTTTGTATCTTCTGCGTATGTTGGGGTCTTTCCCTCACTCATGCCACTATACAGGAACTGTGTCTCTCTGCAAAGGGTCTCACACAAAAGCTCAAAGAATGTTCTGTACAATTCTACAAGTATCTTAATGCCTTTTCGCCGTTTGAACACTCAAATGTAGTGCTTTTCACGAAGCAAAAATCTAGAATGTTCAAACTGGCACCTAGGAGTATAATATCTCAGTTACCTCAGGAGAAATTCCCCGACCTAGGAAAAGGCCACACCTAGTACTAGGAAGCTGTACTTCCCTACGTTATACGGATACTTTACCCTCACTGGATAGGACTAAAATGAGAAATGACCACAGGCACTTCCACTAACAATAAAACTGTATGTTTACACATTGCCTTACACAACACAAAAGTTTAGAAGCTACAATATAAAAGTTACAATTATATATGTCATCACAGAAAAGAACTTTTACAAGATTGGCCCCGAATCAATAGGAGAGGCAAGATCTGAACTTTCCTACTAACACCTTATTACGTCCACACTGCCATATTTAGGTCGGCAGGGCTATTAACGTCACAAGGCACATAGCTTAGTGGAGGCGTCGCAGCAAGCAGGGAGAAGAGGTAGTGCCAGGGAAAAGGAGCTTTCTTTGCCTGTTTGCCAGACTTCTCTTGTAACAAAGTGATGCGTTCATCCTCTCTGCTAATCTTCCCAACTTTGTCTACAGTGCTTTACGTATAATACCTCGCCACAGAAGCTCTGCCTTCTAGGGGCGCCTGGGTGGCTCAGTCGGTCGAGCATCTGACTCTTGGTTTCGGCTCAGGTCATGATCTCACGGTTTGTGAGCTGGAGCCCCGGGTCAGGCTCTGAGCTGACAACACGGAGCCTGCTGGGGATTCTCTCTCTTCCTCTCTCTCTGCCCCTCCCTCGCTTGTGCACTCTGTCTCTCTCAAATAAATAAATAAATTAAAAAAAAAAAAAAGCTCTTCCTTTTAGACCCATATGAACCTTAATGACTTCTAAAAAATTTCCCTTCTCATGAAATGTACCACTTAAATTAAAAACAAACAGCATATTATCTTACTTGGGTGTCTACAAACCACGATTTATAGGCCCCAATGGTCCACGTGGAAGGCTTTCATTACATATTGCCAATGATAGGATCTACAGCCTTTAGTCCTGTTTACCACTTGCTTTTGTCTAGATTATTTCAAATTCAGTTCACATTAAAACTCTACTTACTTCTTCATTTTGAGGGGTGGGAGGAGGTCTTTCTAAATCCAGAAAATCTAGTGGTCTCTCACTTAACGTAAGTACACGAGGTGGTGTTTTTAGTGCCAGAGGTTTAAAGGGAGTTGACTGTATAAGGTCAAGATCTGCTGGTCTTGAAAATGGAATGTCTTCATTGTTTCCTAGGAGTAAAGAACAGAAAGGAAGGAGGTTTTAAAAGAGGGTGGTTTTATTAAAGAGCACCTGCCACCACACACCCCGTGGAATGTCTGAAATTAAAGACTGACGGCACGAAGCATCGGCAAGGATGTGGGGCAATGAAAACTGTCAAACATCAGTGCTGGGAGTATCCCAGGGTACAATCAGTTTCAAAAACAGTGCAACAGCTCTTCGTAAAGTTAAACATAACTTACAGCAGGACCTAGCAATTCCACGGCTAGGAACATGAAAACACAGGTCCTCACAAGGACTTGTATGTGAATGCTTGTAGCAGCTTTAATCCTAACAGTCCCAAACAGGAAACAACCCAAATCTCCGCCAGCAGGCGACTGGATACACAAGTTGGGGTGTGTTCACGTAGCGGAATGCTACCCAGGAATAAAATGGGATGAGCAACTGGTGCCCGCAAGACACGAAAGAATTTCAAAAAGCATTATGCTCAGCAAAAGCCAGACCCAAGCGTATATACGGTATCACTTCATTTATGTGAAACTCTAGGAAAGACCAATCTAGTCTCTGGTTCTAGAAAGGAGACTGTGGTTGCCTGGAATCGAGGGGGAGGAACTAAACGAGCTACCTTTCGGGGTAATGAAAATGAGCCGTACCTAGACCGTGGTGGACAGTTACAGGGGGACCTACACTGGCCAAAGCTCATCGAGCAGTATGCTTAACAATTACACGTGATTTTAGGTATGTAAACTGTATCTGAACTAGTTGAATTATTAAAAACTACTGTTTGAAATGCCAGTTTATTAGAATAGAAATTTTGCAAATACTGCAAAGTTGTATTTCCCAGCCCCTTTTCTGGATAATAGTTTGACAGACCCAGAAGTTTTCATAAAAATATATACTTTTAATTTTTTAATGTTTTTTATTTATTTTTGAGGCACAGAGACAGTGCGAGCAGGGGAGGGGCAGAGAGAGAGGGAGACACAGAATCTGAAGCAGGCTCCGGGCTCCGAGCTGGCAGCACAGAGCCCGACGTGGGGCTCGAACCCACGAACCACAAGATCACGACCTGAGCTGAAGTCAGACATTTAGCTGATTGAGCCGCCCAGGCGCCCCTTTCATAAAAGTACATGAGACAAACCTTTATGAGGCAACTTCACAAACAAACATAAAATACCTGCTACCACAATCCTCTCTGGAACCTGCATAATGACACTGGCATTCGGAACTCCTTCTTGGAACCCTTGCTCCAGGTCAGCGTTTGGTGGTGCTACCTTTAGTTTTTCCGGGACCCTCATCTGCTGACTAATACCTTCGGTGTATTCCATTTCATACTGAATGCGACTAATCTCCGCCATCTCAGCAGCGCCGGGAGAAGAAAGTGCTGCTCCGCTCGCTCTGTGGGCAAGAGTTTAAAGACGGGGGTGACCAGGTGTTGAAACGCCAGTCTTCCTCACACGGCCGAGTCAGAAGACAATACCTTGTGGGCAGAGCGGGGCCTTCCCTTCTGCGAGCACTGAATACATACAGAGGGAAAACAAAAGACTGAAGAAAACGGTTTCCTCAACATAACGCCTTCTCCCTTTATCCACTGAATTTGCACCTCGAAGACATTGCTTAGGAGCAAATTTTTAAATTATTGTGTAACCAGGAAACAAATATGCGTGCGTGTGTGCGCGCACACACACACACACACTCCCTCTCTTTCTGCACAGAGATGCATGCTGCTTACAATTCAAAAATGCCTGAAAGAAAACTTAAATTAAAATCTCCTAATCGATGATTTGAGGGAAAGCTGCCAGGATTTTCCAAAAATGAGATGAGGAACTGCTGTCATGCATGAAAAAAGAAAACCCTTTGATGATGAAAATCAGATTCGTAAAGTAAATAAGGCTAATTCTCAGTTTATTTTAAAAAAACGTAGTCCCTGAAAAAACACAAGATACAAGTTAAAACTTCTCTCACTGAATGTATACCTGGTGACTGAGATGCAATGAGTGTCAAACAGAAGACTATGGAGGAATCGATCCTTATGCATTCATTTTGGGGGATTAGAAGCTTCACAGTAATCTGCAGTTAATATTATATTTACATGTATACTTTTAAAAAGCATAATGCGCCTTTAAGGGGAGAGACAGTATAGAAGCGTTGAATAACCTTCTAAATTAGAGAAGGATCCAAGCTTCAGGGAAACACAGAAGAAAGCAAGCTGCCCCCAAACAGAGCGCCAAGAGAACTGTGAAAGAGCATGATTGGCCTATGGCGATCAGGTTTCAAGCCACTCTCTCTCAAGCCTACAGCAGCTCGACTGAATACAATGTCACTAACCCTCCTACCGGTGTATCACTGCTTGTTCGTTTACGCATTTTTAACACACGTAAGTGCGATACACACAGTGCACACACCTCTAAAACAGCTATGACAATACTGCTACCCTGTGGTTCGGTTTGCTTTAGACAACAATTCCCCTACAGAGCTGAACTTTTTTTGGAGGTGAACAATAACACCACGAACACTGCTTTTCCAGCTGTAAAAAAGAAAGAATAAACATCAGTATTGCGACAATGCGTTCAATTGAAAAACACAAACAAACCATGAATAAAAGTAAGTCTGTACTTAAACTCATCTATGAAGACTTGATCTACAGAAACAGTTTTCACATTTCTCCTAAACGGAGTTATTCTACGTCTGAAAAATCGTGAAGGTGGTTTTATGCACAGTCATTACTTTATGATATTGCAAGCAGGAGAAAGCTATTCAAATATATAGAAAAATGCGAAGTCAGATTCAAAAGAAAACATTTTGCCCTAAAACTCCTTTAATCATTACATTCTGAAGGGGAAAAAAGGTCCTTTTCTTTTTGAAGACTGAAGTACGATACCAATGAAGAAATCATGAGGAGAATGTCAAAGTCAGAAGTGAATGGATTTGACGTGGCCTAAAACACCGATATAGAAGTAACGGCTTCTTTAAAAGGAAATGACTTCAAAAGCCAAATTATACTGAATTTTCAGCAAAGGGCATCATATATAAATTAAGGGCAACAATAATTACAGACCGTATAAATGTCAGTCATTCCTGGGATATTTCCTAAGCTGCAGGTCAGAGATGTGTTACGACCCTTGACCAACCTCAAGGCGATGCTTAGGACAGTTCTTGGAGGTTGCTTAGGGTGCAAGGCCCTGACCGCTGTATGACTAAGCTGCTTCCTCTATTCTTTACCAAAATGTGCATGCAGATGGCTTGAAGACTAAGAACACAGAGCCAAAAGACAAAATTTTTACTCACAAATGTGTACCAATGACTGCTTGCTATTTGGCACTATCTGCTTCTGTGCTTCATATTAAATCCTTTAACTTGCCTCAGTGTGCCTGTGCTGGATTTCAAGCCACTTTTGTCCCTGGGGGAGAAAAACAGGAGCTCATTGAGAACCGACATGATACTGACAATAGGGACTCACTGCTGGAAATCCTCAAAGTGAGAAGTCACCAGAGATATACACCCTTACATTAAGAAACCAATAATAAAAGCAAAAATTAACAAGTGTGCTTCCAACTTTAGTCCCACAGACAGGGCCCTACAACCATTCACCAGTTAATGCAAGATAAATAAAGAACTGTCATCATTTCTGATTTGAACTTAGATGTGGCAGATGAAAATTATTTAAATATAAAAGAATCTTAATTACATGGAAATGCACATACACATATGTATAAAGGAGGAACGAGTGTATTGGCTAAATTTTCATTCAGCTATTTTCATTCAATACTTAATTTAGTTTAATTCACAACTTTCATTCAGTATTTGAATCTGAACCAGTAATAAACGCACATGGCACAAAACACACAAGAACATACAGAGAAAATACAGCGTCCCACCAGGTCCCATCCTACAATCACCCAGGCCCCAACAGCCAATCTCTATTATCAATTTTTGTGCATCTTTCTAGAAGAGAACGCCTTTCAATTCCTGTATGTATGCGAACCACAGTAAAAGCCTATATTCAACTATGAATAGTTATGGCCTTCGGACATTATAAATTGAAGTTTTATAGTAATACGCAAGGGCCAAAGATAACCAGAACAGCGCTATCTCCCTGAAATGTGCTATTCCCCCATTTACTGCATTTCCATCTTCTTCCTGACTTTCCGCTGGGACACCCTGTTGAGTCTCAACGTTTCGTTCTAGAGCAACATCTGGTCTTAGAACCTCTCAGTTTGTAAAATATCACAGACTTAGATCGTAAAGGTAGGCGCTGAAAAGACAACTTTTGGAAAAAGCCAAATTCTCCTGCAGCCTATCTGAGCTACCTAAATTTAAAACGTAAATGGTGCTTTTCTAAGATCTAACACTACACTGTCCTAATTAGATCAGAATCTTTTTTTTTCCCCTCCTTCATTAGATTATAGCATGTTTGGTATTCTGTTTTAGCAATACATAAAATAAACTTCTCCTTTGGAGTTGAGACATTAATTCCTGAGGTTCTATCATTAGAATCTACTAGGCAACCAGTACTCAATTCTCCATTGTAGCACTAAGGAGACAAAATCCCCTTAGAACCATAGATGACCTGAGAGCTCTAATTTCTAAGCTTAGTACTTCCCAAACACAAGTGACAATTTCATAGTTTTTCCCCACAAACAGTACATTTTCTCTTACCTACGCTTCATTTTTCCTTTATCTCAACTCTTAAAAATATTGAATAAATGTGTTTGAAAAGGAAATTTTACGTAACGCCTTTAAACCATGGATTTGATGTAAATATAGATACATGCAACAATGACATAACTATTGGAAACAGTCCTCATCCATATATCACCTAGAATCAAGTCACATCCCACTCATGGATATTGGGACACGGTGATTCAAGTTTGACTTTAATCTCTATATCAGAACAGTGGAACCCAGAGAAACCGCTCAGGAAGTCACAGAAACAACTTTGGTCAAATTGATTGCGGTTGCAAAGCTTTATAAAATTCTCCAATTATTAAAAAAAAAAAAGTGGTTCTTTATCACTTATTGTGTGGACCTAGTTCAAGGTTTTTATATAGGTCACCCTGTTTCAGTTCTCTTTTCGAGCAACTAATATAAAAAAAAAATTGGCGTACTAGGAAATCAGGGTGTAGTGATCCAGGATTAATTGTAGTTTTTAAAGAAAAGTCACTGAAAAGACACATAAATTAACAAATTTTGAAATAAGGTGAAAACAAGTTTCAACACCAGAAGGCAGGAAAGCAACGGCTAAGCTGTGTAATCCTACAATGGGGCAGCCCTATCGGACAGGAAGGGATAGAACACACAATTTCCTTCTGGAAAGAACAGCAAAAGCAATTCACATGCGTTTGAAACCAAAAAGACAGCAAGTCCTATGCATAATTTAATTTTATGGGTAAAGTCTACTGAGTACAACCAAATCGTTCTAATTCTTTCCAAATCCATTTTCCTGAGGGTTTTCCTTTGGGATCTGGTTAGCAGACGAAACTGACACAGAAACAAATGTTTTTTGTGTTTGTTTGTTTTTTTTAATCTAGGGAGAGAAAACATTTAGGGTCCCTCAGTTCAAGTCTCTCAGTGGATGCTAGGCTTGAAGACAACTGGTTCTACATTTAGGAACAAGGGCCCTGGGGCTTTTCTTAGCTGCTGCAATCAAAAGATGCCACCACTTTGAAAGGTTCCTCACCCCTACAGAGTGCCCCTCGCTCTAACGACGCAGGACGCGGCCCGGGGTGTCCCTGCACCATCCAAGGGGCCTCACCCTGCAGACCAAGGCCAGAGGCTCCGAGGAACACAGGCACTCGAGCTTTCCTCCGGCTTCCCGGTTCCTGGAAGGAAATCCGAGAAGCAACTCCCACCAGCCACACCTGGGAGCAAGGCCGCTTACGAGAGCGACCCGACCAAGGGGCCTCCCGCGGCCGACCCGCTTCCAACAAGGCCTGCCTTTGCGAACACGATTATTTTCGACAAACTACAAACAAGAACAAAAAAAACCGTAAAGTCGGTAGGCGTCTGATTCAAGGTCATACTGAAAGGTGCCTCGGGGCCTTGGCCGGGAAAGGATGAGGAACTACCACCAGCAAAGCTCCGTGGTCAAGCTCTCAGGACGCCCCCAATGTTTGCCACCATCCCCCCAAACTATTTTCTAGCCTGGAAAGTCCACATTTGTTGTCAAAATGAGACCCTGAACTAGAAAGACGGGGAGAGGTTAGCCCGAAAACACTCGCAGGAGAGTGTGCTGCTCTCCCGTGCGCTCCTCCGGGACGAAGGAGGCGGCAAGGCCCCGAAGAGGAGCAGGAAAGGCCAGAGCCCGAGGGTCGGGACTCGGGGCGACAGATGAACGGGTCGGGGTCACCGAGGGTCCCTCCGCAGGCCGGATAGTCTCGGCCGCGGCGGCAGGCCGGGAAGCCGGCTCGGGCCGCGGGTCCCGGGTCGGGAAGGCATCAGTACTCACCCCTGGGCCCCCTGGAGGGTCCCCGGCGAGGGTCGCCGCCCGCCGGCTCCCGGGGCGTTCGGGTGGGCGCTCCCAAAGGCCGTTGGCCGAGCGCACGGAGGCGCCCGGTCGAAGCACCGGCCGGAGCGGCCCACAGCGGGCCGGCAGAGAAGCGAGAACGGCCGGGGCTGGCCCTTGCCAGGAGCCGTAGCTGAGGCAGGTTCGTGGTCATGTGACGCAGGGAAGGGCGGACGTGAGCCTCACGCACAGGGGCGAGGGCAGTGCGACGGCGATTCGGAGACATCTTTGTCGAGGGCAAAGAGCGCCAACTGCAGGCAACAAAGCATCTGCGATACAAGTTTGGTTCACGCTTGAACTTTATTGGAGTTCGTGATCTTTAAGACCCACGTGTTTACAAGGTAAACCTTCGGTAGCCAGTTAACTGGCTATTTTTCAGACCTGTCTGCACCAAAATCTCTGTGATGTGAGACCTAATAATCTGTATATTTCGCCAACTCTGGTGGTGATCCACGCTCCAATTTTGATTTCTCGTCGAGCCCCTCTAATTACTAAACGTCTTAACAGTGGCCCCTGCCCTAACTGGCTCCTCTAATCCCTAAAGATGAGACTGCTGGAAAAAGAGAAGTTAGGATTCACAGTAGTTAGCAGCCTTGTTTAGCCTCCGGAGAGCCCTCTCTGGATCTAAACACCTAACTACCAACTTTTCCTCGGGAAATTCAGTACCATGATCATTGACATTGGTATGGACTGAAGCCAAACCACGGAATATTTAGTATGCCCGGATTTTAACAAACACCCCAACGAGGACCTACACATGAGTAGGTACTTCTCTAGAATCTAAAGATATTCAGAGATGTTACCATTCTTCAAAATAATTTGGGAAGCACTTTGAGAATTTAATGTTTTGGGGGGGCCCATTCATGATAGTGGCAAATCATCCTTCTTACGAATAGACTGATTTTAGGAATGATCAGTCGTTCCAAACCAACCTTTTCTGGGGAAGACAGGGACCAAGCTGGGTAAGCCATCCATGACCAAACTTTTAGAAATGAGAGCCCTGCAGCTTTCACCGTCACCCTTCAACTTCTTAATTACTTGCAATTTGCATTCTACTCCTGTCCCCTTCCCATAAGAAAAACGTTTTGAAATAACTTTCAGATGAAGGTCGTGAACCAGTTGCCAAATCCAAAGGCTTCTCTCTTTATTCTTATCACCCTTAATCTTCCAGAATCATTTGATTCTGTTAAATAAGTCAGTGTAGTACATGAAATCACCAAACACTGGCAGTACATGCTTAAAGGAAAAAAGAAAAAGGTTTTTTCTCTCCCTTATTTGGAAACTGCTCCCTTATTTTTTGTGATAAAGCTTCATTCATGCTGAGTCTTCCTTTAGTTCCATAGTTATTGTGGACATTTCTGTTTATGATTCAATCCATCATTGACTATCCTTGCACTCACAATTGCCCCCAACTGTTTTGTGAGGAAGAGGTGGCATCATATAAATGTAAATAACACATACGTTTAGTCTCATCCTGTCGCACTAGTTCTAGTCAATTCTTTATAAGTGTCCTTTTGGAGTTTTGATCCCAACAGGGTTTCAAACTCAAAATTTCTCCCTCTTCCTAGTTCAGATACCTTCTCTTGAATTTTCTTTTTTAGTTTATGGCCAGATTATTTTTTCAGTCACTGAGTTTCAAAATTCTGAAGTCATCTTTCATGGTCTCCTGAGCACTCCTCCTTCAGATTCCCCCACCTCAATGCCAACTGTCTACGTTCTCTATCCATTCTGTTCTGCCTGCTAGACCATTATCCATCATCTGGGCTGATGACCTTTTAATTGGCCTCCCCATCTCCAATCATTTTTTTTCCCTCTAATTCTTCCTAGAGGCTGGATCTACAAAGAACCTAATGGTACGAACTGTGACATCCCAAATTTGAAGCCCCAGGTTTAAAATAAATTGATGATTTATAGTTCTCTACAATTCAGGAGTCCATAACAGCAATCCAGTAATTTTTAAAAACACTTGAAATTATGAAATAGCCTGACAAGGGCAGTATCTAAGACACTAGATCTTCTATCATTTATATGATCATTTTCTTTTGTCAGAATCTTCATTGGCTCTTATACCAGCCAATGAAGTGCGAGTTCAACCTGGTATTTGAAATTCTACCCAATATGGCCCAGCTCCTACTGTGATACTTTATTTACCGCTATTTGTGTATGTATGTGTATGTGATGTTTCCATATATTCCACATATTATGTATTCCGCGTATATTCTTATATTCTATGTATTTTTGACCACTAATTATTCTCTGAGATAGCTTCATGCTTTCCTAACTACCTACCCTTATCCCTACTACTCCTGACACCTGGAATGCTATCCTGCCTCTGATGATCATTTGCTTCTTGAAATCCCAACTAGCGGGGCACCTGAGTGGCTCAGTTGGTTAAGCGTCTGACTTCGGCTCAGGTCATGATCTCCCAGTCCATGGGTTTGAGGCCCATGTCGGGCTCAGAGCCTCGAGCCTGCTTCGGATTCTGTGTCTCTGCCTCCCTGCCCCTCTTCTGCTTGCTCTCTGTCTTTCAAAAATAAGTAAGCATTAAAAAAAGAAAGAAATGTTAACTAGCTTTAAGGGACCATCTAAAACATTCCTTCTTTTATAATTATTTCCTGAGGCATCCAACTTTTATTTGTCATATCTTATAACACTTATCATATTGTGTCCAGTATTATAATTAACCTAGGTATTTGCCTTATTTTTTGCTACCAGATGAAGTTCTGTGTTTGAGACCACGGTCTGTGTCTCACTCATCTGGATGTCTTCTGTGGAGCCAAATACCTTGAGCACCCTCTAGGTCTTGGGTATAAAGTGATAAGACTTATTTCCTGGTTTGGCGGATAAACTGTAATTCAAGACAATTACAAAGCTACAGTTCTCAAAAGGCTTCGAGCCTTCGAGTCAGCATTTTTACCGTCGAGTCTACAAACACCCAGCGAGGGTCATATTTATGTGAATGTTTAGATTTCATCTGGTTATTCAAAATCATTTACTTTTTACTCCATGTCTGGTTGTTTCTCAGTTTCCAGTAGGCAGAGCTGGGAATAGGGTGGGGTGACCTAGACACTGTCAATACTCTGCAAGTGCCCTCTCAGTAGGCTGCTAACAATCCATTAGAGACTGAGCACGATTTTCCTTCCAAACAGGCTTGTAAGTAGAGACAGAACGACCACTGTCATTCATTCCTCTACTTGCCGGCAGTAAAAATAGGTTCCTTTAAGTAAACATTTTTTTTCGGCTCAAAATATTTTCAATTTAGATTTTTTGCCCCAATGATGAGAATATTTCTAAAATATGTATTTGAGCAAGAGTTTTCTTTATCTTCTTGGAACTCTTACCCAGGATTCCTGTTCATTCACCTTCTTCCTTTGATGGCAATTTAACACAGCCTGAAAGTTCCTTACTTACAAAATTCCATACTTTGTCTATGAAAAGCATTCCTCTTTACCATTTCTCTACATTTAAAATTTTATAAGTATGTTTCCTTGCATGAGGAGTATTTGTTTTATAAATGGGAAACATCAAAAGGCATGACCCATAATTTCTGTAATCTACACATTTTTCTCACCGATTTGTAAAAATTTCTGAAACACCCTAATAGAAAATGAGCAAAGATATGATCAGGCCCTTCATAGGAAAACAAAAACAATCACTAATAAAAAATACTAAAAAAAAAGCAAATGTTCATTAAATGTGACAAGTCTGCGGTGTCACTGGTAGTGAGAAGAATGGAAAATAAAATGAGATAGGCAAAATTGTAAAAGAACAACAATATCCGAATTGGTAAAACCATAAGGAGATGGGTGTTTGCATTGTTGCTATAGCTTGAAATTCTTACAGCCTTCCTGGAGAACATTTTGTGTGTATATCAAAGACCAAGGTTGTGGGAGTCCTTTGATTCTATAATTTTCCTTCTAGAGATTGATCCTAAGGAAATAACTGTAAAATGTGAAATGAAATATGCTCAAGAGGGGGTGCCTGGGTGGCTCAGTTCAGTTGAGTGTCCATCTCTTGATTTCAGCTCCGATCATGATCCCAAGGTCATGGGATCAAGTCCCATGTTGGGCTCCACGCTGAGCATGGTGCTTGAGATTCTCTCTCTCTCTGCCTCTGCCGCTCTCCCCTGCTTGTGTGCTCTCGCTCACTCTCTCTCTAAAAATTAAAAAAAAATATGTACAATATGTTCATAATAAAACTAAATCAGGTCTCCATCAATTGGGTATTCATTGACTTATGTAATAAATCCATGCAATGGACTATGGTATAAATAGTGATTAGTTCCTGTCTATTGATGTGAAAATATGTCCACAGAGTATTAAGTTTAAAAAAAAAAATCTGGCAAGGGACACCTGGGTGGCTCAGTCGGTTAAGCATCCAACTTCACACTTCATGGGTTCGAGCCCTGCATTGGGCTCTTTGCTGACAGCTCAGAGCCTGGAGCCTGCTTCGGATTCTGTCTCCCTCTCTCTCTCTCTCTGCCCCTCCCCTGCTCATACTCTGTCTCTGTCTCTCTCTCTCAAAAATAAACATTTAAAATAGTCTGGTAATAAAACAGCATGTTTTTAATCCCATTTTTTAAAAAAACATATTTATAGGGAAAAACTCTGGAACAGCATATATGTTAGTTATTTTGGGCGCGTATGATGGGTTAGATCGTGGCAACTTTCGTATTCTTCATAAGTTTGTATTATGTGTTGTTTTTACAGTGAACATATATTAGTTTTACAACTCCAAAAATTATTTCCATAATGAAAAAAATAAGACCAGCTATCACTTTTTCAATTTTATTTTTAGACAGTACAATAAAATAATTTTCAGCTATAATTACAGAAATATTAGTACATTACAATATTGTAATGTTGTCAGGATATAATAATATAAAATATTCAATATATTTTAAATATATTTCATTTGGTTATAGAGTAAACATTAAATTAAGTTTAGTTGTAGTAAGTTACATTTGCTGCATAGAAAAATCTTTGTAAGTTAAATTAGCACTGAAATTCAAATTTAGCATTATTGTAATACTTTCATAAATAAGTTACTTAATAATGTTTACCTTGCAAAAAAAGAGACCTCTGAGAAATCCATTACTTTAGCACACTGTGAAATTCCAAAATTGAAGCCCCATTTTGAAAAGAAACAAGTTATTTACATTTTATCTACAAAGGTAAATCTTCAGTTATAAGCTACTCCTAGGCACCTGGAAAGTGAGGCTGGGGAGCTGTGTTTCAATGCTCGGTCTTAGACATATGACGTGGGACTTAGGGTGTATGGTGGAGCAGCTGTTGCTAGGGCTTCGTTGGAATGTAAGGCTTTAGTAGCGCCCGTCTTCCTCAGAAGTTAAACACTGATGAGAGGGCAAGAGGCGACGGAGGCTTGGATAAGCAGAGGCCAGTCACTAGGCTGTAGCACCAAGCTAGGGCTCTTAGGTATTAGCAAAACTAGCCGACCTTCGGGCGTTTGTGATCTGGGACTTTAAAGAGAGGCACAGATGGAGCCCTGTTAGCCCGCCGTGCCAGGTAACCGCCTGCAGAATCACGTCTTGGCTGTTTGCCTCCAGCACTTGGCCTTCATATCGAGCGCTTTGGCGATCACCTGGGGTGCCTGCGAAAATGCACATTTCTGGGCCTTACCCGCTAGAGTTTCTGATTCTGTAGGTCTGAGGTGGGCCCTAAAATTTGCATTCATAGCAAGTTCCCAGATGCCGCATACGGCAGCTGGCCCAGGGACCACACTTTGAGAACTACTGGCCTACAGAGGGTTTGTGGACATCGGTTAGCCCTATATGCCATTATTGCACAATTGGGACAGTAGGATATCTTGTAGAACAAAAAAGTCTTCATATTAGGTGAGTCTCAGTCAACTAGGTAAAACGCACCTTATAATGTTTAAATGTAAAAATGTCTTGGTGGCAGTCACGCGAGCAGTGAAGGAAGGGAACCATGGCCACAGTGTGTGCTGTCCTCTGCGGTCACACCTTCACTTAGCCACTGAGACAGAAGCAGTAACCTGAATTTGAACATCAGCACCACCAAGGCCACCTGGGGGGATCCAGAAGCCTCTTCAGAGCTTTGCCTCCGGATACCTGGCCTCAGAGATCCATCACTACGTAGCGCTCCCATCAAGTACAAGTGGTTTTTAGGGTTTTGCAGATCTTCGTTTTAACACTGTTCCTACCTGGCTTCTGCGATGCCTAAGAGAAACGAGATATTCTGGGCTTTCCCTGGGCAAAGATCTTACTTGTAAACCTTTACAGAGGCCTGCTGAATTACGATGATGGCATTTAAGAACAGTGAAGAACAGTGACAAAGGAAGAAAAGGGGGAAAAAAAAACCCCAACTCAGATATGTGGGATTCTTAACATCAACAGTATGTTAATTACCTCTTCTGGAATATCAGATTAAAAACAAGTCTCTTTTTCTCCCCCTTACTATCTATAATTTAGCACCGTGCCTGGGGCATGGCTTGGCGCTGAATGAAATGCTTGTTCAGTTGAATTAAGGAACCTTGGGAATGTATCAGCACAACGAAAAGCAAATTTTAAGACATATATCTGCCAAGCTATACAATTTGTACATTAAGATTTTTACACAGCTTTTTCAACATGGTTGGTAAGAATATGTAATATAAAACACATTTTTTTTACAAAAAAAAAAAAAAAAGAATTAGAGAAATAGCCAGGGAATTAATCTGTAAATATCCAGGTTAAATGGAATATGAATGGATCACAGCAATGGAAAAGTACTTTGAGCCTGATTAGCCAACTCATGTCTTAAGTTTTCTCAGTATCTATAGGGATGGGGTTAAAGTGCACATCGAATAAGTAGTGTCCTGTTAT
Source organism: Paguma larvata (assembly GCA_030068075.1). NCBI lineage: Eukaryota > Metazoa > Chordata > Mammalia > Carnivora > Viverridae > Paguma > Paguma larvata. The sequence goes on from CM057825.1 coordinate 11,306,361, forward strand.
TGTGTGAGTGAGCTGGTAGAAAGGAAGTTAGATACATCACAGAGTACGTGTATAACATCATCCTATGAAAATTAATTCAGTAAGTAACCATTTGAACACAAGCAGGTTTGTATTGCTGCAGTGAAATGAATTCAATGGAAAAACAAAAAATATTAAAAAAAATACGAAACTCTCTTTTGGCCTTAGGGAACCTCCCTTTCGGCCTTAGTCTTGGGTACATTTGAAAAAGCCCTAGAATAGCAATGAACCTTCGTTCAGTTCTGGTTTCCCCAGGCCTTAGGCTACTGAACGGCTGTGAAAGTCCAGTCCAGTTCAGGAGGCTCCATTTCTCCACCCATCTCCACCTCCTTCCAGTCCCAGGGGCTACAGTTTTAGGGAGGGGCTGGTGGTGCAACCTAAAAGCGATTTAGCCTCCCTGAGTCTCAAAGACTGGAATAGAAGGGGGCAAATCTTGGGAATCCAGTTACTTTGTGGCATCAAACTTTATACAGTTGCCATGGAGCCAGTGCATTGGATACAAATGGGATATGATTGCAGTGGGATTTTTGGACAAGTCGGCCTTGCCGGGACACTTTGCAAGAGCATAGATTTAGATACCCGGATGGCAGAACTGACTTAGAAGAAACGCTTTGTTGTGTGGGGGAAACAAATAGAAACTTTGTACTTAGTTTTCACAGAACCATATTGTTTAGTTAGAGAAAAATTCCCAAATAAATGCATATTCTGCACCATTACTTGGTTACTTAGGACAAAAAAGGACAGTTCTGTTTTCTTCATTGTCTTCTCTTCATGCACACCCGACAGCGACTTATTATCTTTTCTAACTCCCCAGCTTTCATAGTCGATGGAATAGGTTTTCTGAAATGAAAGCAAAAATGCAAACAAAAAAAAAATCTCACCAATGTATAGATAAAAAGGGAATATTTGCTGGCTTTGAGGTTTATTAATAACTACCAGAGCTCATCAAACTCTATTACAGGAAGTCTATTTCTGTGAAGGTGTGTATGTTGACATTTTATAATTTAGTTGTGTTTCAGCAGCAGTAAGGAAACATAGGCTGAGATGCAAACTTACAAGTCCTCTTTTTTGTAATAAAAACCACCCTTACCATTTAAATTGGATTACTCACAAGTCTGCCAGTGCAGTAAATTAAGAGTAGCAGATCGTTTAGTGGTTTTGTTCCTCACTTGCTAGAAGTTTATATACAAATGTTATAAATATATTTGGTGGGGACAGAAATCACATTTGTGGGGTCTTTATTGGTGCAGTAGTACAAAACCATGGCTACTTGTTCACTGTGGGACACTTGTCACTGGGAGTGCCAAGCTAAACCAGATTTTCTTGGCATGATATCTTTCAAATGTGAGGTTCATGGACACCCAGGCAACGAAAATCTAACCTGGCAACCTCTGAATAGTTCTGCGATCGAGTCATCAGGTTAAACTTGACTCTGAATAGTTACCTGAACATCCTTTTGGGGTTTAATGAAGCCAACCAGAAACTGTAGGAATTTGAATAGTAGTTGCACGTTCCTCTTCCGTGACATTCTATAAATGGACTGGCTCGGAATTCTTCCAAGCAGGATCCGGGGGAAGCCAGCGCCTGACCGGCGCCCTCGGAACCTGCACTTGTGAACTGTCGCAACAAAAATACCTGAATAAGAATTCCATGCATGGAGTTCAAGTTTTCAGTGCTTGGGGGTAATAGACAATAAGAAAAAAAAATAGCATGAATTAAACTTCTTCTGCTTCTTTACCCAGATTTGCTAATACTCTAGGTACCTTCCAAGTTGAGATACAGTCATCAAAAAGAAAGTAAAAGCTATTTATTCTGCCTGGAAAGCTCCTTTTCCTCAGCTAGTTTGTTCTCATAGTTCAGGGGTCTACTAAATATAACCTGAAGAAGGCTTTCCTTGACTTTGTCTCTTTAACAATCTCTCTCCTTATCTTTCCTTATTTCCTTCATAGTACTGATCACCATCTAAACTCATTACTATTATGGTTATTTTGTCTTCTTGCTTTTTGTCTACCTTCACCACTGGGATAGAAGTTCCATGAGAACAGGAACTTTGGTTCATTGTTGGTATCCTTTAGAACAATCATGGCACATGGTAGGGGTTCAGTAAATACTTGTTGAATTAATGGTTGAATGAATGGATGTCTGTGAGTAAAGAAGAGGGGATAATGTATCATAAATGATGCTACACGAAATATGAATAACCACCAAACACATATGTGCAGCCATCACAGCCACACTGATGGTCAGTCCATAGATTTCTTCATTTAGCCCTTGCATCTGGGGAATCTCTTTAAACGGCTTTTTCTCTTGGTTCCCATCTTCATATGAATGTCAAACGGGCACAGTGTAAGGCAAAGGATTTTGGAGCAGACGGACAAGGGTTCAAATCCTAGCTTTACCACTTACTAGTTGTGAGACCTTGGGGAAATTACTTCATTCTTGTTTATAAAACTGCAGATGATAGAAACCACCTTTAGCGTTTCCCTAAGGATTACAGAGGAGCTATATAAAACAGCTGCCATGTGAAAATATAGTCATTCCATTACTAGTATGGTATTATTCTTCACCTAAATGTCTTATTTCGAATTGGTGGGTAAAGTCATTTTTTAATGCTCTTTTTTTTACAAAAAATAAATAAAAACAAAAAACCAAAAAAACGACTTGCTTTAAAAAAAGTATCTTTCTAGGGGCGCCTGGGTGGCTTAGTCAGTTAAGCGTCCGACTTCGGCTCAGGTCATGATCCCACAGTCTGTGGGGTCAAGCCCCGCATCAGGCTCTGTGCTGATGTCTCAGAGCCTGGAGCCTGCTTCGGAATCTGTGTCTCCTTCTCTCTCTGCCCCTCCCCTGCTCCTGCTGTGTCTCTATGTCTCTCAAAAATAAATATACGTTAAAAAAAGTATCTTTCTAGATTTTCAGGCAAATGTCCATGGCATGCTGTATGCATTATCGACATCAGGAGGCTTCATTCCCTGAAGGGGGCTGCCTTTCACTCAGTCCAATGTAAGATTCTAAGGATGATCTTTACTATGACCTTGCTGTTCCTTTCCTCCTTACCATGATAAAAGAAAATCCTTTCCAGAGGGAAATCCAGCCGTGAGGACACGAGGGAATGTCCGTGGTCTGGCTGTGGACGGCTATGGCCATCGCAGGACCTTCACAGACAGTGCATCTGAAACATGAAAAGAAGAGTATGGCAGCACGACCTCTCTTCTGCACCGCGATGCGCTTGCTGCCTTACGTTCCATTACCCATGAAGTGATTCACCTGGTCCCGTCACAAAGCTGAGGGAGTAGATTTTACCTGCTAATGTAAGGCTCCAGGGCCCTGCCGGTAATTGGAGCCATGTCCATTGGCATCGGAGCTGGTGTTGACAGCCAGTATGAATAATCATTTCGAGATGCAAAATTACATACATCGTTGATGTTACAGAACAAGAATGGCATTGTGCTAAACCGCTGCAGGCAGCTGCCAAGAGTCCCTGAGGAAACATTAGAGCGAGTATCACTGTCAGTCAATGAAAATCATTTTGAGGATCGTTACTAGCTAGAGGCTGATTCAAACAACCCATGGCAGAAATGGGAAAGACAACACAATAGAGTTATTTGCAGAAGGCGCTACTGCAAAGTTTTAACAGTGATAGAAATCGAAGATCCAATAAGCAAACAAATCATCCTTCTCCCACCCTTAAAACTTCCTGTGACCCTTTCTAATGAGCCTAGCACTTGAGGACTGGGAGAGGTCTGTTGGAAAAACATCTCTGCTTCAAAATATCCCCAGTTTTCATATGCATATAATAGCTAGTAGCTAGACAAAGCTTGAGCAAGGATGCTACTTTTAAGATTAAAAAGCAAACAGGTGATTTAAGTGAAAATGTTTGTATTCAGCAGGACGAGCTAGATCAACTTTCATGAGCAAGGCTCCTTCCAGCGCTATACATTCCAGAACGAAAATCAGGCATCAGGCCTGTGTTGTCTTACTCACTGTCTTCAAAAAGCACCGCAGGGCACTCAGGGCTGTTTACACTTAGCTTCAAAAAAAATTTTTTTTAACGTTTATTTCTTTTTTGAGAGACATAGAGACAGAGTATGAGCAGGGGAAGGGCAGAGAGAGAGGGAGATACAGAATCTGAAGCAGGCTCCAAGCTCTGAGCCGTCAGCACAGAGCCCGACGCGGGGCTCGAAATCACAGACGGTGAGATCATGACCTGATCTGAAGTCGGCAGCTGAACTGACTGAGCCCCCAGGCGCCCCTACGCTTAGCTTCAGAGAGAAGCACCCCCTGCTGTGAAAACCACCAGTCTGTGTGTGGAAGAAAACGACTGAAAACAAGGACTGGGGCATTACCCAGGTCTTGCCCATGCGCTTGTTCGTTTCCTTGAACAAAAAGCAGAGAGAACCCGCTGTAGAGAGGCTGCGTCCCTTCTGGGCAGGAAGGGACCGCTGTGGTCTGACTGTGCCTGGTGAAGATGAAGCCCCTCGTGGTCGTCACAGTCGCGGGTGGTCCGACGTCTCCGGGCTTCCCCTTCAGGCCTGGCAGCCCGTCCAGTCCAGGGGGCCCTTTAGAAAACACGGTATACATGTTGCTTTTAAGATTAAAAAGCAAACAGGTGATTTAAGTGAAAATTGTTTGTATTCAACAGGACGAGCTAGATCAACATTCATGAGCAAGGCTCCTTCCAGGGGCTGTATATTCCAGAACGAAAATTAGGCATCAGGCCCGTGTTGTCTTACTCACTGCCTTCAAAAAGCACCGCAAGGCACTCAGGGCTGTTTACAATACAAACAAAAACTCAAACTCATTTTCTGGGAGCACTAATTTAAATGTTTGTGTATATCTGTTAGGCCCCTCTTTAAAGGGGTCCTAAAAAAGAGTGGCTCACAAAATGGCCGAACAATATTAAATGTTCACGAGTTCATCACACAGTGCCTTATAAATATTTGTGTGTACTGTATGATGAGTTTTTGAGATCAGGTCTTTTTTTTTCCCGAAGAATTTTTTAATGTTTGTTTATTTGAGAGAGAGACAGAGAGAGAAACAGAGAGAGAGAGATAGTGCAAGTGGGGCAGGGGCGGGGGTGGGAGGGAGACACAGAATCTGAAGCAGGTTCCAGGCTCTGAGCTGTCAGCACAGACCCTGACACGGGGCTCAAACCCACAAACCACGAGATCATGACCTGTGCCAAAGTTGGACACTCAACCGATTGAGCCACCCAGACGCCCCAAGATCAGGTCTTTTATGTCTTTGCATTCTGTGATGCCTGACACGGTGGCCTGCATCTGGTAGGTGTTATGTACAATTTTTTTTTGGTACCAATGAATGTATCCTACAATGTGGGTAAATAAGTCAAATCAAATATCTACAATTTGAAAGTCTATTCAAGGAGATAATAAAAAACTACGTGTACTTTTGATAAAGTCAGTAACAATCATGGAAAATATTAAAAGTTTTTTAAAGGTGCAAACTTCAAGAAAGGTTTTAATTAGTAAGGCAAATAAGAATAGAAAAGACTTTTACTGTGATACGGTTAGTTTTTAAATTTTACATGAGTTTAAGGCAAAGTAAGTAATTCGTATGCCTTTTTCCCTCTGCACTTAGAGTATTACACATTTGTCACTTGCTGTTATTATTTTTTAGTAATCTCTATGCCCAATGTGGGGCTCAAACTCATGACCTCGAGATCAAGAGTCACACGCTCTTCTGACTGAGCCAGCTAGGTGCCCCAACTTGTCACTTCCTAAATAAGTCCCAGAGAAGTATCCTTTCTCTCCATTGTCCTGTTCTTTCCTCTCCTTTTCTTCATGAAATAGCTATTATTTATGATATTGGCACTTGCTTCCATCCCCCCTTGGCCCCTGATCCATTTCCACTGCCACTGCCCCCTCAGCTTCACCCAGCCCACCTGGGGTTCTAAAGAAGAGCAGAAAGGGTAGAGACTCTTAGATTTGGGGCCCACAAGTCAAGGGAGGTATTGCTGCTTCCCACAAACAACCATGCCATGGTGTCGGGTAGCACCGCAGTACAGTCTCTGCTCAGAAGTCCGTGCTTTTCATGAGGATTTGTTAAAGCCCCAAGATTATATTTTTTTCAGTCTCCCCACCATCCCTATCTTTTCTGGGAGCCTTGGTTCATTCTTTGAAATGAAAAACAAGCCATATCTAAATTTGTCGAAGTCTCATGTCTTACTAGAATAGTCCAAAAGTCTATGTTTTTAACATATCAGATAGAGAAGATACACATTCTTCACTATTCCCAACATCTACCCTCATTCCCAGGGAGCTATAACTGTCCACACGCTAAAGATGCCTCCGGGTATGTGCACGGGAATCGTGATTAGCTGAGTATGACAGAAATTAAGGTAAACTGCTGTACAATTATGCACGATCAAGGATATTCTGGATTGCTGAGAGAGGAGACCAGGGTCTCATTTTATACCTGTGTTGTTTAACACTTAGATCCTTCTTCTTTTTTAAATGTTTATTTATTTTGAGAGGGAGAGGGAGAGCATGAGCAGGAAAGGGGCAGAGAGAGAGGGAGAGAGAGAATCACAAGCAGGCTCCGTGCTATAAGCGCAGAGCCCAAAGTGAGTCTCAAACTCACGAGACTCGAACCACAAGATCATGACCAGAGCCAAAATCAAGAGGAGGATGCCTAACTGACTAAGCTGCCCAGGTGCCCTTACTTTTCAGCAAGTTTAAATCCTTGAGGGGTATAGCATCACACAGGTTCTGTGGCCAGTGCCTTTAGCAGGAAGGTAGCTTTGGAATTTGGCATGAGCCATGCCACTGTTTCCAGGAGTGCGAATTCCTTTTCCCCAGATTCCTCTGGTTTTGGTGAGTTTGCCACCAGGGGTCACTGTGTTGTGCTTTGCTTTGTGCACATAAGCACATCTCTTGCCCAGAGAGCATTCAGTCGTATCTCCAGCATAAACACCTTCAATTTTAAGAACCATGTGCTCCCTCTGGTTCCGGAGACCCTGCTTACAGCTAGCAAAAATGGCCTTGGACCACAGCCTTCCAGACCTATTGTCGTTTTAGGAGTCCTGTTCCCAGAGCGGGCCCTGCTTCTCTGCCCGCTAAGTTCAGCAGCAGCTCCTTCCCTCACTTCCACCCAGACCCAGATATTTAAGAGGGCCTTCTTCAGGACACACATGAATTGTTCGGCTATGTGGTATTCAAGAATGGTATAGCTGAAAGATGGCTTTCCTAGGGGAGCCTGGGTGGCTCAGTCCAGTAAGCTTCTGACTTTGGCTCAGGTCGTGATCTCATGGTTCGTGAGTTTGAGCCCCATGTTGGACTCTGTGCTGACAGCTCAGAGCCTGGAGCCTGCTTTGGATTCTGTGTCTGCCTTTCTCTCTGCCCCCTCTCCTGCTCTCTCTCTCTCTCTCTAATACACACTCTCAAAAATAAACATTAAAAAATTTTTAAAAAAAGGAAGATGGCTATCCTAGATAAAGATACTAAGTTGCTCTTCTATTCATATCAAGATAGTATTTTTTTGTAACTAGATATTATTAAATAAGTACTCCTGTAAATAATTAAAAACAGTATCGGCCTTTCCAAAAATAGAATTAGTGCTTTATGAGGTTTGTTTGTCCTCAGGCTAAAATTCTGGAGGACATTTGCCCACTTAAGAGATAGGAAGAATGGTGTATTCCAATAACTCTTGGTTTTCCATCTTCCAAATGAACGTTTTGTCCCTGGCTTTTAATGTGAACGACACAAACTGAAAGACCTAGATGACTCTTACAGTCACATGTTTAAAGGCAATCTCTCTGGATATCGAAACAGCAGTCAATGAAGAGAGGGGAAGAGAAGAGAACAAGCCAGCTGTTTGTTTACCTTGCTCTCCTTTACAGCCTTTGTTGCCTTTTTCTCCAATTGGCCCAGGAGTTCCCGGTCTTCCGTCCTTGCCTGGTTTACCTCTTGGCCCACAGGGTCCTAGGCAAAAACCCAACACTGTGTTGAATGGCTCATACAGGAGAAAACAGGGGCAGCCAGTCATCCTAGATACCTGGGGACTTCCCCAGATTCAGCAATGAAAGTCCAACAAACTGAGCCGTGGACAAACTGGGACAGTTGGTCATCCAACATGTTAACACCCTACTTTTCAGAGGGAAAAAGGACCCTAAAGAACAGACTAGAAACAAATGAGACAACAGTGGTTTAAAGTTGTGCTGCCATTTTGCTTTACACTGTTCCAGAATTTGCTCTGCCCTTGTGCTCATCAACATAATATGTAATGTCTCTTTTATATCACATGTAATTCAGGCAAACTTAGAACACAACAACTCCGTTCAGAAGTCTATTACAGTGTGCTCACCCTGTACAGAGGGGTTAATTCAACTTCTGTACACCAATACTTGAAAAGATTTCATGAGATTAAGCGTATATTTGCATTTGCTACTCTTCCAGGCGCTCTACAAAGGTTGAGAAAACTACACATACATAGAACTCAAGTTTATTCAGCCAGTCGTTCTGAAATAAGAGCTCTAAGACCAATGGTTGTCAGAGAAGATAGAATTAATACTTGATCTTAATGAAAAAAAATAAACAAAAAACGTAAGCGCCTAAAGTGTATTTGCTCAAGCTTACACACTGCACAGCAGTTTTCAGTAGAGTCAATATTTTCAATAGACTCAATAGTGCTTGCTTCCAAAGCACTTTGTAGGTGTTTTGGTTCAACCACTTCCTAGTAATCCATGTCAATATGGCCAGTTCCATACCTAGGATTCCTGGTGGCCCCGGTGGCCCAGGATCTCCTTGCATCCCTGGTTCTCCAACAGGGCCAGGTGGCCCCGGGCTTCCTGGAAGGGAGATGATCTTCACTATGCCAGGGTCTCCACGTACACCTGTTGGCATGAACAGAGGAGAATGATGGCTTCACTGATGACCTCCCCTTTCTTCATGAAGAGAAATACTAAGGAGAAATAATATTTACCGGGTGGTCCTTTTGGCCCAATTTGCCCTGGAGGTCCAGCTGGTCCCAGAAATCCTGCATTACCCTTCTCCCCTTGAAAAAAAAAAAAAAGGCAGTGCGGTTCCACTAGAACAATGGGTTTCCCAGCTCTTCAGGCTTATGATCAACTGTAAGGACAGGCACTGGAAGCTAGGACTGGAGGCGATGGGGCCCTGTGACAACGGCTGCAACTTCTGGCATTTTATTTGAACCCAGTCAATCATGCTTAATGTTTATTAAAAAATATATTGTAGAAGTAGGCATTAAGATTTTGATTTTAGTATTGAAGAGGAAGAGTTCATAAAGTTCACTTTTTCAGTTCAGAAACGAATTTAATATTTAAAGTAAAGTACGAAGTGACATTAAACCTATTTTAGTGCTTACATCAATTGTCATAATTATCTACCTTCTTAGCTTATTACTCCAGCTTTATTAAGAGCCCATTAGATATATTAGGGACTTTCATGAACACATATAGAATGATTTCTCTCTCAGTCTTGGACATGAATAAAAATTTACCAAGAATCATTGATCTGGAGAAACACTCTCTTTTTAAAAATCTTGAAATAATGTAGATGTTATATCTGATTACTTAGAAAGAATTTAATACTAAATATGGTATTTATAGAAGCAATACAGTAAAATAAATATATTATCAAAAGTTAACTGGAAACTACACTCTAAATCATACGCTTGGTATCAGAATTTGAGGAAGATGTCTGTATTTATTTATACACATCAGAAGAAGCCTGTTTTTCCTTTTGAAGGTTAAAAATTTCCAAATGAGGAAGTGCAAGCCCGTCACTAGTGCCAGCTGATGGACGGTGAAACCCGAAGTTTAGGTTTTGTGCATGAAAATCTTAAACTTAGAACCCCCCAAATTATATTTCTCTTCTGATGATAATACATGTGCCCAAAACCAAAATACTTAAATCTTGCATGTAAAACTTTGCTTGCCCTCCCCCATTAACTGTTTGGTAAATATTTGTTTAGATTTTCAGTTTTTTAAAATTATCACACACACAAGTGAAAATAAGCAAATTCAAAGCAACAGTGTTGATATTGATGTAGTTCCCCATCATACATCAGTATTCTCAAAGGTACTCACTTTAAACTGTTTATTTATTTATTTAGTTTTTCTATAGTTTCCATCCTTAAGGCGTGAATTTAATTTTTAAGACCCCTGGAGTTGGGTTCTGGTGGTCTTCCTTCTTTACTCATAACTAAGATCCTATTTGCACCATGTCTGTGGTGACTGGAGGAGTTCAGTAAACATTTATGTGCCCTCAAATATAAATCACAATCATCATCTTTGCATCCAAAGAGTAGTGCAGAAAAACAGTACCTTTTACACCTGGAAATCCATGGAACCCAGGGTCACCTCTGAGCCCCGGCAGACCTGGGGTACCTGGTGCTCCCTACAGTTCAGGTACAAGGGAGCAGAACCGAAGACGAAATTTTAAAAACTGCAATTGTCACTGTAGTTTTTTTTTTTTTTTAAAGCAAATAGGCTATAATATGTTGGGTCAGAATGAGCTGAGGTCCACCGATCTCATTTTTACTTTCCAATCCAATCCTCCTATAGTTCCTCTGCCACCTAGACCTCTCCTTAGGACTAGCATTTTATTTTATTTTTTTAATGTTTTAAGTTTATTATTTGAGAGAGGGAGAGAGTGCGCACATGAGTTGGGGAGGGGAGAGGGAGAATCCCAAGCAGACTCTGCACTGTCAGTTCGTTGTGAGGCTTGATCTTGTGAGCCATGACATCATGACCTGAGCTGAAACCAAGAGTCAGACACTTAACTGACTGGGTCACCCAGGTGCCCCAGGACTATCATTCTCAATAAAACGGAAGCAAAAACTGCACTTAGGGTCAAGAGCAAACACAACTTCTGGGTTAACGTTAATGTCTGTTCTATGAGTATTGACTACAACTCAATATTCTGTGTCCTAAATGGACCTGCCCAGTATTTGGAGATCTTTCGGGAAGAGCTGGCACTGGACTGCCAGAATGAAAATTATAATTTTTATTTATAATTTTTGCAAAGATAACAGAACCAATGTTGAATTGTAGCGCACCCACCATCATTTTCACTAAGTTGGCAGAGTTATAAATTACTCCTGGCCAGAGTGGTGGTAGAAGAAAGGTGTCTGGGGATTGGGAACATGAAGGGGTTATCTGGGGGGCTCTGACATGCACTTTTGGCCAAAGGATACAGTGATCTGACCAGGAGGAGATGCTCCCTCCTTAGGTTCACACTTGCCCTTGTAGCCATGGAGTGCTCAAGCTAAGCCACAGTGAGCAGGGCTGCAGAAAGGAGCCACATGTCAGAAGTCAGTGAAATGTACTATTATACTGTCCATATGAATGGAGAATGAATACTATTACTTGAAAACAAGGAACTGAAGGGCATTAAAAATGCCAAGAATAACAAAACTGGCCTCTAAGCCAACTGCTTTGGAGCAAGAAGACCAAAGAAGGAAAAATCCTATACCTTGGATAAGGTAGTGTCAGGTGAAAAAAGGGAGAGAAAACAGAACCACCTGGTCAAGGACTCTTCTCTAGAGGCAGAGATCATCAGGGGGGAGGGGCAGATAATCAGCCCTTGGGTGAGGAGGGAGCAGCTCCGTGCAAGGAGAGGATTGTTAAGGGCACAGAGCCAGTTTAGACATCCATCAAGAAGAAATTTTTCTTCCTTCCTTCCTCTTTCTCCCTTTCTTTCTTTCTCCCTTTCTTTCTCCCTTTCTTCCTTCCTTCCTTCCTTCCTTCCTTCCTTCCTTCTTTCTTTCTTTCTTTCAGCTTTTCATTTTAGAGAGAGAGTACTCATGTGAGCAGGAGAGAGGGGCAGAGGGAGCGGGGGAGAGAGAAAGAGAGAGAGAGAGAGAGAGAGCGAGCCTTAAGCAGGCTCCATGCTCGAGCCCGACACAGGGCTCAATCTCACAAGCTTGGGATCATGACCTGAGCTGAAACCAAGAGTTGGACATTCAGCTGACTGAGCCACCCAGGTGCTCCAAGAAGAATTATCTTTCTAGTGCAAATGAAGACGTGTGGACGGACCTTGAAAGCACCAGAGTACTTAAGAGAGATCACATTTTCAAACAATACTTTCCACACCCCAGTGTCCTTGGAAGGACTTTGTGATTTTAGGATCAGTGTTTGCCACTTTCAAAGAATCATGGAAAACATGAGAGATATCTAATACTGGGCAAATATTTCATTTTTATCAAAAAAGTTTTAAAAAGGTAGACTCTGGAAACCAAATACCAAGAGAGCTTAAGACAACCTCACATGATTCCTGACACGCCTCCATGCTGAAGTACCTCATTCCCCTCACCGATGAGCACACAGAGCAGCTATGGCATAACTCTGAATTCCTCATCAGTCTCCAAGAATTTGATGTAAGCAGGGGAAAACAGGTTTCTCAGATGTGCTGCTAAGGACAAAGTGAGGGAAGACAGCCCAGATGTTGGGTGAGAGACTGAATTCACAGAACTTCGTAGTCTGGGAACATGAGCCTAAATGAACACAATGACAGCTGTAAAATGGAAATGTGAAAGTTCTGCACTTAAGTCACAAATAAACAAGAACTAAAAGTAATGGAGAAAACTTAGAAGGCGTTCATGGGGAAAAGGCGCGCGCGCGCGCGCACACACACACACACACACACACACACACACACACACACACACGGGCTCTGGTTGACCAGAAGCTCACTGCGCAGTGACAATGTGGTGACATGGCAGCCAAACAGCCCAATGGAATTTTAGGTTGGATTATGAGATGGGGATGTTCCAGACGGTGAGATTTCCCTCCTTTAGCCACTCTGTGGGGTGCTGAGTGTTTGTCTGAGGGGCTGGGTTTTTAAAAATTTTTTTTAATCCTTATTTATTTTTGAGAGAGAGAATGAGCAGGTGAGCGGCAGAGAGAGAGGGAGGCACAGAATCTGAAGCAGGCTCCAGGCTCTGAGCTGTCAGCACAGAGTCCAACACGGGGCTGGAACCCAGGAACCCTGAGATCATGACCTGAGCCGAAGTCAGCCTCTGAACCAACTGAGCCACGCAGGTGCCCCTCGGGGCTGTGTTTTTAAGGGAGATGTTAACCAACTGTGATATGTTCAGAATAGACGCAGGGTTGGCGAAGGGTTAAACTGAAATTGAAAAACACAGGTATTTATCAGGGGAGAAAATACTGAGAAGGAAGTGGCAGCTATTTAGAAACCCTGGAAAGTACGTCAAGGGGAAAAAGTAGATAGACATTCAGGAGATAGCACTGAGAACTTTGAAAGTATATTAATAGAGAAAATTGATCTTGTCCTCTAGAGTGATCCCAAACTGTTGGGTGTTTTGTTAAGATTCCTTTGCTGGAATTGTTCAGAGTCTAAATAAGAAAAGGTCAGGAAAAGGGTCCCATACAAACCAAACTTCTAGAGGCCAAGTCTGTCCAACTCTTAAGATTCTTTGAACCTCCTGGACTCTTCCCGTGGGTGCTCAGAAGCACCACAAATGGGAATTCTTTTTGTTGCCTTTGGGGATGTCTGATCCTGGCAATTAATGTAGAAGAATATAAGAAGTCAAAATAATTTTCCGCACTTACCGGCTGACCCGGTGGCCCCTCGTCTCCTCCAGTTCCAGGTGGACCTCTGGGACCAGGCTCGCCCAGAAGCCCCTTGTCTCCTTTCATGCCTCTTCCGTGACTCCCTGGAGGTCCTGGAGGCCCCGGCTCACCTGCATTTGCAAAGAGCAGGTCAGTATCGCCAGTTGGGGAGGCTGGCAGGTTCTGTCAGTGGGTTTTCGGACAACAGACACAGCCTGCACCCACTGGGACCGGGCACGTGCTTTCTGTTGTGGAGCTTGATGGGTTTGTGGTGAAGACAGACTGAGACAAGGCCAGGGAAGTGCTGGCCCAAGGCAGGAGCTGTTTGTCCCCTGGTAAAGGTCTTTCAGAGCAAAGCCTGTGCCTAGTATGGTCCTCGATCCATCATAGGAACTCAATAAATCTTGGTGATGGGATGCATCTCTCTCTTTTAGGCTTATTAATTTGGTAATTACTAATTTACAAACAGGTCCCCTCTGTCCCCATCACACCCACAGCCGTGATGAGCACCAGGTGATGTATGGAAGTGTTGAATCACTATCGTACACTGTAACTAATCCATCGTACACTGGAAACTAATATTACACTGAATGTCAACTAAGTGGAATTTTTGTAAATGTTTATTTGTTTTTGAGAGAGCGCACGCAAGCAGGGGGTGGGCAGAGAGAGGAGGACGGAGGATCTGAAGCAGGCTCTGAGCTGATAGCAGAGAGCCTGATGCAGGGCTCGGACTCATGAACCGTGAGATCATGACCTGAGCCAAAGTCAGGCGCCCCGGCTAACTGGAATTTAAATAAAAAGTTAAAAAAAAAGAAAAGGAAAGGAAAGGAAACTCCAGCAGCTTTGCAGCACCCTGCTAGAGCAAGCAGGTATGAGAAGGTGAAGACCAGAGGGAAGAAGAAGCAAAGAGGTCACACCAAGGGAGGGCTGAAAGCTTCTGTTGTCCAACACTACTTTCATTCTTCTATCTTATTTAAAAGTAGGCCGTCTACCTGGGTTTCCTCTGAAGCCTGGTGGACCTCGATTTCCTTTCTGGCCAAGGATGATTGCGCCAGGAAAACCCGGTGGCCCTGGGAGTCCCGTCGTGCCGGTGGGTCCCCATGGCCCGGCATCTCCCACTATCCCTTTCCTGCCGGGGAGGCCGGGTAAGCCTGGGGCTCCTCTGTCTCCTTTGGCTCCTGCAAAGAGAAAGGTTTGGGAAGCTTCCGTAATGGCCTTCGACTTGGAGTTACAGTTTGGGGTTATCTCTAGTCATGCAGACGCTGTGCTTAAAAGACATTAAGATTCACAATATATTTTTAAAAAGAGGCTGGTAAAAGAAATATAGGTCTATAAGAAACTGAGTCGAGACTAATTTCTGCCTTAGTTCTGTCGTTTGATTTTGTCAAAGTCACCTCACTAGTATATGTGTCAGTTTTTCTTTTGTTGTCTTTTATTTTTTGAGAGAGAGGGAAGGGGGAGAGAATTTTAAGCAGGTTCCATGCTCGGCAAGGACACAGATGTGGAGCTCGATCTCGTGACCCGGGGATCATGACCTGAGCCGAAATCAAGAGTCAGAGACCTAACCGACTGGGCCCCTCCAGGTGCCCCAGTTTTTCTTATTTTAAATACCCGATGTAGCTCAGTCTTTAAAGATCAAGTGAGGTAATATACAGACGGAAAAGTGTAGTGTAAGCCCTAAAGTGTTCTGCAATTAATATTATTATCTGATGAACTTTAATTACAGTGACATTATTTAATCAACAGAGAGAACATTCGGAGCTAAACTTCCCGGCGCTGGTGTGCGCATCTGAAGAGTCAGGCAGGTAAACCCAGACAAAGAAACAACAAAGTTGCAATCCCTCTTCTCTCCTCTGGTTTCTTCTCCCCCATAACACGAACACTAATCTGGAAGGGAAGACGGTGGCTGGGGATTGGATTTACCAAAGAGATTCCCCAAAAGTCACCACTTAATTACTAATATTTTTCACCTTGGAGAACCTTCAAGAAAATTGTGCTTTGACGTTCATGAATGGGAAACATTGTATGAATTGAAAATAATCGCTCCCTCCTCTTTTCTATCTCTGTGTTATTCTAGAAATAGCGAATGGCACACAAGTAGGAGACAGGAAGAAGAAGGATGAGGCCGCTAGCACAGGGAAAGAGTCGGGATGTTATCGTGTAGGAAGGCAGAGCGATGATGAAATAAAATGGGTGAATATTGAAATACTGAATATCTAGCCTTTGTCTATCATGTTCTTTAGCTTTTTTGTGCCTATAATTTGTGTTTTTTGAAGAAAGCGGTTAGAGGACTTCAGCTCACTTCAAGCTCTGAGGTGCTGTATTTGTGTGACAGGGTCTGGCAGTGGGGTTGTATAGTCCATGCCCATGAAGATGCTTCCTTGTTTTACAATATGATTTCATTTTAGCATTTGGGAGAATTAACACTAGTTAAAAGGATTCATACCTTGCAAGTCTCAGTGAACTCTTCTCTATATTTAGTTACCCTAGAGGGACTGAGGCGCATAATCCTTTACGTACATAACTGGGCTAGTTGTTTTTTTCTTCAGGCTTTTTGACTTAAGGTATGATTATTTTATATCGAATTTTATTTCCAGACAAATGCCAAAGTGTTCTCACTCCAGATGGTTAGACAGTGAACTTAGCCTAGGAAAATGAACAGAAACTCTCCCATTGGCCATAATTCTAAATCAGATCTGTGAACTAGACCTGGAGAAGCCTCCAGGCTCGTGGAGGAAGGTGGGGCCCAGGAAGCGTGAGGACACGGAGCTCAACCAAAGAGACTGTGACATCACCAAGAAACAAACAGAAAAACGCAGCTCTTGTAGACTTTCACAGTCGGGCTCGTAGGTTGAGAGGCAGTCCCTGCCCCTCTGAGCTTCTCAGTAGGACCCAGCTACTCCCTGCTGGTTCCCGTGAGCATTGATTTAGGAAGAGTCCTTTTTGCTCATAAAATACTCCTCCTGCCCACGGGACCCACCTCTGTGAAGGGTCCATAGAAGATGCAAACAATCTAATATTTCTTGTGGCAAATTTCTCCACAAAATGAAAATGTTTGAAGAAGCTGCTTATCTTGCAAAACATTGACATGAGAAATCCAGACTCACAGTTTGTCAAACTAAAATCTTGTGTGTACTTTGAATGAGATGTTCTGCAGACTGCCATGTTTGGCGCTGAGAGAGTTACTGGTAGTGAGCCCTTAATAAAACATGGCCTGAACCACAAGCTGGCCCCGAGGGTGGGAGTCAGACCAATGAGGAGAACACGGTGGGAAAGAATTCGTGTTATTACTGTGTGTTATTCCCACCCTCCCTCATCCTACTCAGAACAGCAGAGAGGGAGAGGGGTGCTCACCGAAAAGCTGGCAATTCCACCGCCACCCTTTGAGGAGGTGATACATTTAAACCATGCTAACAGCCACAACAAAGGACTGCATAGGGAGTCTTTTCATTTCTTAAAGACTTTCAATGTTAAGAAATTCCAAAATTGGAGCATAGCTTCTGATTCATTCACTTTGTAGCGGTGGTCATAATTTTTAAGCATCTCTTTACTTGAATACTAACAATATAAACATATTACCACTGGGTCTTCTTTAATCAATATGTTAAGTTTATTTTCTATATCGGGCATTTTGATTAGATTCTGTCCTTGAAATCTAGATCACCAGGGTCAGGGGGGAAGCACTGCTCACCTGGAACACCAGGGCTCCCTCTGGGGCCTGGAAGTGCCCCCAGCAAACCTGAAAGAGAGGAGTTTGGTACTGAGCGTTTTATATGTGGTTAATTTCATGTAGTCCGCTTGGTCAGTTTCGCTTTGGCAAGAGAAGGAAGTTTAATCACCACACACCCAGAACACATGAAGAATCGTCGATTCCCTCGGACAAGAGTCTCTAGAGCAGCCAAGGGTTACCGTGCCACTAACCATTCAATGCAAAACGAAAGCGGCGGACTCAAGCTAATGAGCAACGGTACCTGTTTCTCCCTTTTCTCCTGCTGGACCAGGAATTCCATCACGTCCCTGGTTGCCTCTCAGCCCCGCTGGTCCAGGGGGTCCTGGGAATCCTGGAGGTCCTGAGAAAAGAAATGCCATTTGAAGAGAAGGCATATGTCCTATCAGTGGCCCGATGTGAACACTGGGTATGTAGAATTCTATTAGACGTGCTCCGTTTTTTTTTTTTTTTTCCAGAACTGTGTGGACGCTCCATTCACAGTGAAAACTATGAACAGATTAATATTGTCATGAAGATTATCGCTTCAGAATGTGGAGGTTGGAAGATCTTTGAATTAGATAGGTATCAATACCTAACCTCACTTTTTTTTCCTTTTTTCCAATGTTGTCCGGGGACTGAGGAACTGGGAGCTAAATTCTAAAGAGCAGCAGGAGAAAATGTGCCTCCCTCCTGAAGGGGAAAGAAACAAAGTACAGAAATGGAACCTGGAGGGCCTTTTACTCCTGGAGGACCAGGGAAGCCTTTGATGCCTTTTAACCCCAAATCGCCATCAGGGCCCGGCTTTCCTATAAATAGAGAGGAGAAAGGGAAAAAAAAAAAAGAAGAGCAGAGGGTAAATGGTTACAACAGTGGCAGAAATGGTCCGTTTTCACAGTCACCTGTGCTCACCCTGGCCTCCGGGCCCTTCCCCAGAGAAGCAGAGTAGAGATGTGTCCAGTCACTTTCAAATGTGTTTGTGGGGGCGCCTGGGTGGCTCAGTCGGTTGGGCGGCCGACTTCGGCTAAGGTCATGATCTCGCAGTCTGTGAGTTCAAGCCCCGCGTCGGGCTCTGTGCTGCTGGCTGAGAGCCTGGAGCCTGCTTCGGATTCTGTGTCTCCCTCTCTCTCTGCCCTCCCCTGCTCACGCT
The DNA here is from genome assembly GCA_030068075.1 of Paguma larvata. Lineage (NCBI taxonomy): Eukaryota > Metazoa > Chordata > Mammalia > Carnivora > Viverridae > Paguma > Paguma larvata. The sequence goes on from CM057825.1 coordinate 11,324,784, forward strand.
CAGTCTCTATGTCTCTCAAAAATAAATAAATGTTAAAAAAAAAATGTGTTTGTGCACCAACCACATGGGCCATCCCGTATCTGATTTATGACTTTAATTGGAGTTAACAGCAAATCCACTGAAACTTTGAGCATTTGAAAAGATAGTGTCAATGTTATCTGTCAGCAAGCTGCGACCCAGTAGCCTGGCGGTTGTTTTTAATAAAATAAAACAAAAACTTAAACTCAAATTATAGGCAAATGAGAAAGAAAGCCAACACTCAACCTGAAAACATGCCATAAAAAAAATCACAACAACAGTGTTCTGGATTGAACTGTGTTGCCCCCAAATTCATGTTGAAGTCCGTAACCCCAGGACCTCTGAAAATTACTGTATTTGGAGATCCGGTCTTTAAAAATAGCTATTAAGTTAAAATGAGGTCACTAGGGTGGGCCCTGATCCGATATGACTGGTGTCGTCACAAGAAGAATTGATTAGGACACAGACACGCGGAGAAGAAGACCATGTGAGGACACAGCAGGAAGATGCCCAACCCAGGAGGAAGGCCTCGGAAGAAACCATCCATGCTGACACCCTGAGCTCAGACTTCAGCCTCCGGAACTGTGAGAAAATAAATTTCTGCTATTTAAGCCACCCATTCTGTGTTATTTGTTATGTGAGCCCTCGAAATCAATACAGATATGAGGTTGGGCAATGAACTAACATTAAAAAAAATTTCTTTTACGTTTATTCATGAGAGAGAGACAGAGAGAGAGTAGGGGAGGGGCAGAGAGAGAGGGAGACACAGATCTGAAGCAGGCTCCTCAGCGCTGAGCTGTCAGCACAGAGCCTGACACAAAGGCTTGAACCCACAAACCATGAGATCATGACACCTAGCCTCCTAAGCCACCCATGTGTCCCAATGAACTAACATTTTGTGTGTCTAGGCTGAATTCTTTGGGACGGCACTTAAGTTTTATTGACAGGATCAGGTGTTTAGATGTCAGTCCATTCACCTGGCTGGTCGGTAACATTGGGCTCCTCCTGATTAATTTCCTGTTCCTCAGAGTCTAAGAATTTGAAGATCAAAGTTGAGTAAAAGCAATTGTAATGCAAAAACCTAAATGGCTTTCAATTAACGCAGCTGATTCTAGGAGGTGAGGGCTATGCTAAGTGTCTCACTTCTGGCCTTCAGAGTCGTAAAGCCAGCGCTCACCTGGGTGGCCAGGACTTCCGGGGTTTCCAGGGGCTCCCTCAGGTCCGGCAGGCCCCGAATGTCCAGGTGCTCCAGGTACCCCTCGTTCTCCTTTCCTTCCCACGTCACCCGGCAATCCCGGATCTCCCTTAAAGTCAGCCAAACACCTTTAGAATTCTCACATAAGCAGGCTATGTGATCAGAATCAAGTGTGAACTCTGCTTGCATTTAGTTAGTGATTTCGTTACTTAGATAACAATTCATATTGAATGTCTGCTGCCTGCAGGCACTGTGATAGGAGCCGGGAACAGGATGGCTACATAATTCGCTGGGACCAGTGCAAAAGGCAACACAGGACACTTGAATGGCAGGAAAAAGGATGAGCAATTCCTTGGGGACTGAAATTGGAGGGATAAACTCATAAGCCGATAGCTGTGTGATAGGCATTCTGAGCTGTGGGAAGAGGATAAAGCATCCAAGTCACGGCCTGAAAACACAGCAGTATTTTCAAAGCTCTTTGCCCACACTGAATCTACACACTTGCTGATACTTAGAGACTCCGTTCCCCCACTAAGGCATAATTTCTTCAGTGGCCGGTATACCTTCGGTCCCGGTGATCCTGGCCTTGCACCTGCCGAATAACCCGGCTCTCCCTTCTCTCCCCGGAGACCATGAACGCCTGGGAGGCCTGGCCTTCCGGTTAAACCTGGTAGTCCCAAAGTTCCCCTGCGTCCTTTAGGACCTGAAATTAGAAAGAGGTCAGGTAAAATAGGTAAACACAGGGATCTCGAAACATTCCGCGTCTCACTTTTGCATAAAGCACCTTTCTGGCTTTTTAGAATCACTGATACACCGAGTAGTTATGTTGGATGATCTTTACACAGTGTGAATATTTATTTTGTTCTCCCTCGTGTTCTAATTGTACACCGTATGTTTGTCTAAACGTAAATCTAGTTTTGCACCAACGCTCTACCAAATGAGAAACCGAAACAACAAACAATATGGAAAATCTAGAACTGGGGGCCAGCACGAGTTTTGGCTCATGGACAGGACCTGACACCTTACCTGGCACCCCCATGTTCCCCATGCTTCCCGGCATGCCACGCGGTCCCGGTTCTCCAGGATTCCCAATGCTGCCTGGATCTCCTCTGGGGCCTGGAAAAAAATAGATAGTCACATGCCCTGCACAGTTCCTGGACACAGTAGGTGCTCAGGAAATATTTGTTGCTTGTATGAATAAATGAATTCTAAGCAGTCTGATCAGCTCGGTTAAGGACTTGTGTGGCTGCCTTTTTGCCTTCAGATGAGGAAGGAACTGAGGACCCAGAAAATGTAAAATTAGAGAAAGTTAGATTCTTATCAGCAGGCCTGGATTTCAAACATCAAAACCTTTCGGAGCCCAATGCCAGGAGAAAAGAGCGGGCTCCGGCCACGATATCGCAATCAATTTCCAAATGCAATACTGAAGTTTTACTGCTACGTAATATATTTTGTCACTGACATGGTCATAGAGAAGAGGAGGTTGCTGTCATTGTTTAAAAACTTACTTTGCAAACTCAGTAGAATGTTTACGAAAAAGAAGGGCAAATCCATTACCTGATTTTCTTCTATGATATATGATACTGTGATAAATTATAGCTTATAATACAGATTGGCAACGTCAAAATAACATTTTTAGTGCGAAAGTGGAACTTTGGGGGTACCTGGGCGGCTCAGTCCATTGAGCATCCAACTCTTGATTTCAGTTCAGGTCATGATCCCAGGGTTGTGGGATAGAGGCCTGTGTTGGGCTCTGCACTGAGCATGGATACTGCTTGAGATTCTCTTTTGCTCTCTGTCTCTCTCTTTCTCTCTCTCTCTCCCTCCCTTTCTCTACCCTATCCCCCACTTGTACTCTCTCTCTCTTTCTCTCCTGCTGCCCCTCTCCTCCACTTGTGCTCTCTCTCTCTCTCTCTCTCTCTAAAAATAAAAAAAAGTTCAAAAACGGAACTTTATGTAAGTTAACATTTTTTAGTTAATATAGACTGACTATAAACAACTTCATTCTGATTTAATTGTGAAGCAAATTTCTGTTGGAACACTGCGGGAGCAAAATTCATATTCAACCCAATAAGTCAAGAAACACATTTTTGTTACATTCAGACATAGGGAAACTTAAATCCTGATATTTCTATCAGAGAATCCACTCTACCTGGTGGTCCTGGTGGTCCAGGTGGCCCTTGGAGTCCTTTTAAACCTGGTAACCCTGGAACACCGCTGTTTCCTTTCTCACCCGGCTTCCCTGCAAATCCTAACGTTAACCATGGATTAAAAACGCAGGTTAGAACTTTATCAGACTTAGTTAAATCCTGGTTAAAATTGATGACGCGTTATCGTAATAACACCCATAGCATATTTGTTAAGAGCATAGGCAGATGTGGGCTCTTTTCAAAGAGCTTAAATGAGAGAATATACGTAGAGTGTTAGCCTGGCATGAGTTAGCTCTTAAGTGACACTAGCAGTGATAATATTTATGCTCTAAACAAACATCTTAAGAATGAATGAGTGGTCTAAATATAGCTTCTTAAATTCTTTTTTCTGTTAGTAATGATAGAAGACCATTTATTATACTATTCTCGTCCGGACCATCCCTTTCTCAAATCCATTGATTACAGTGAGCATTTATTAAGTAATTAGTACATGACGGACATCATTTTCTTTTATTTATCTTATTTAATCTATGGGCTATGTCAGTCTGTCCTTGAGCCCTTCTAGAATGGGTGTAGAGATGGCCAACCTGAGCCTCTGTGAAGTCAACGGACTAATCTGGAGGCACGATCAATGAGTGACCATGCTGGGGTCTGAATCCAGCTGTGCAGGGTGGGAAGCTCGCAGACTTCCTACAAAACCATCCTATTTTCCATAAAACATGGCTTTGATCGCATTACTCTCCGGCTCAAAAACAGTCTCGGAATCTGTGACACCTACAGGGCACATGACGAGCTCCTTCCACTGGCATCTAAAGCACTCTCTGATATGTCTGTGACCTGCTTTGTGCCTTTTCTCAAGAAGATTCCCTTCCTTGGTCAGTTTTCCTGCTTATATCCTTATTCATTCACATAAGCACTGAGTATCTAATTAATAGACGGGTGTTGTGCCAAGTACTGGACACTTAAATCATGTTCCTTTCCCCAAGTCTTTAGTGCTTAACTGGGGAGTCAGCCAAGTAAATACACAGTTACCACCCAGTGTGCCCAGTGTGATAAGTTCAGTAATAGAGCTGGGTACAATATGCTACAGGGAAGAATTTCTGCAAGAGGGGACTGTGTGTGTGTGTGTGTGTGTGCGCGCGCGCGCGCATGCACGCATTTGTGTTAAAGACTGAAGAGGAGCCAATTGGGTGGAAAAACCATGAAACAGGCCAAGATGCCCAGGCAAGAAAATAGCACAGATGAAGGAATGATGAGGAGCAGGGATTTAGACTTTTTTCTTTCATAACATTTGTTTTTTCTATTGATGTCATTTATCACAATCTAAAAATATATATTATTTAGCAATTTCATTTGCTTTGGGCTTGCAGGGGTTAGCAGGCTACTGCCTGCAGGCCAAATCCAGTACGGCTGGAGGGCAAAAAATGTTTTTTTACATTTTTACACTAAACACTGAAGACAACCATGCAACAGGGACCATATGTGGTCCAGAAAGCCCCAGATACTTACTGCCTGGCTGGCCCTACACATAAAATGTCTACAGATCAATTAATGTCTCTTCCCCTGTTTCTCCCTACTGGAGTGAACATTTCCTCCTGACCAGGAGACTAACCTCTGCTTTGTTCACCTGTATGTCTTTAGGACATAATAAAACACCTAGTCAATAGGTCCTGAAAAATAATTGTTGAAAAAGTATCTGTCATGTGGCTGGTGGAGGCAGGCAAAGGGCGAGTGATAAAAAAAAACTTTGTATGTCAATCTAAGATTACTTTTTACCATACTTGGCAAAACGGTGGTTTTGAGGTTTATGATTTAAAATTGACGAGTGGCAGTTTAAATACAGCAGACCCAAATGCAGAATGAACTTAGAAATAAAAAGTCACAGGGCACCTGGGTGGCTCAGTCGGTTGAGCATCCGACTTCGGCTCAGGTCATGAGCTCTCCATCTGTGAGTTCGAACCCCACATCGGGCTCTGTGCTGACAGCTCAGAGCCTGGAGCCTGTTTCAGATTCCATGTCTCCCTCTCTGTCTCTGCCCCTCCCCCACTCTTACACACACACACACACACACACACACACACACACACACGCTCTCTCTCTCTCTCTCTCTCTCTCTCTCTCAAAAATAAACAAACATTAAAAAAGTTTTTAGAAAGAAATAAAGTCACACATTAAGGAGGCAACACGTTATTGTGCAAGGCACACAAGACCCAGTTCTAATCCAGGCTTGGGCCACCAACTGGCTTTGTGACTGAGCGGGATGTTAAGTATCGGTTCTCAGTGTCCTCATTTGTCAACTACGGGGATTTTCTTGGATGAACCTTAGTCTCAGAACCAGTTCTGATGTTCTGGTTTTACACAAAAGGAAGGCTGTACCTTTGAGGCCTGCTTCTCCTTTGTCCCCCACTAAGTGGGATATTCCAGAAGGCCCCGGGGGTCCTTTGTCTCCTTCTTCCCCCTTGGCTCCTGGGGACCCTTTCTCACCCTTTGCTCCTGGAATTCCAGAGCCACCTAAAAAACAGGAGTAATAACATCAGTTCCTTACTTCTTGAAATTGTTTGCAAGGATTCAAATTTAACAGTGCTCAGCATAAATCAAAACAAAACAAGACAGATAAACCAAAACAGGCAGTCACTTAAAGGCAGTGGCATTAGATTGCAGGGAGAAAATTTGACTCCACTCAAATGGAAAAAGGAATATATAGCAAAATCGAATACGTGGTTCTCAGAATTAGATTTCCCTCAAAGGGTAAAATATAATTTATTCCTCTTCTACATAAGTGAACATCGCTCATGCCTCCTGTTCCTGGGAAGACACTCCATCACTTACCCCTCTGTCCTGGGGTGCCTGGGTTCCCGGGAGGCCCCAGAGGACCAGTGTTTCCCGGATAGCCCATCATCCCAATCGTTCCTTTTTCACCTGTGGAAACAAGTTAACACAAGGCAGCTTAGGTTGTGCAGAATGACAGAAGCGAAATATTCCATAAAATAAAATAAGTTATACTTCTTTTTTTAAAATGTTATTTATTTTTGAGAGAGAGAGAGAGAGACAGCACAAGCAGGAGAGGGGCAGAGAGAAAGGGGAACAGAGGAATTCGGAGTGGGCTCCATGCTGACAGCAGAGAGCCCTACACGGGGCTTGAACTTGTAAACCATGAGATCATGACCTGAGTTGAAGTCAGACACTTAACCGACTGAGCCAACCAGGCACCCCTAAAATAAGTTATACTTCTAAAGAGAGTTGAAGAAATGGTTTCTTTAAATAGAAAAAAAAAACGTATTTACCTACGTGGTGGGCCAGTAAACAGTCTATTGAATTATGTTTGTGGAGGTCATTGGTAGCAAATCGCATTTGCAGATGAAAGTAGAATATGGTAAAGTTATGGAGCGCTCCCTCCTCCCCAACCCTGTATGGCTTTCTGTTGTGTTCCCTTGTTTTATTTTTCTCATAGCAGCTGTCAACTGTTGAACCTTTTTTATATCTTATTTTTTAGTTTTTTATTTTATTTTTTTTTGTTTTAGAAAGAGAGAGGGAGAGAGAGAGAGAGAGAGAGAGAGAGAGAGAGAGAGAGAGAGAGAATCTTAATCAGGCTCCATGCTCAGTGCAGAGCCCAATGCAGGGCTCATTCCTACGATACTGGAATCATGACCGGAGCCAAAATCAAGAGTCAGATGCTTAACCAACTGAGCCACCTAGGCACCCTGAACTTAGTATTTAAATGTATTTGTTATTGTTTCCCCCATTGTCAGAGGTAGAATCTTGTCTACTGACATGTTTCTAGTGCTGGCATGTGGTAGAAGCTTAATAACATAAATGAAAGAATGATTTGTAGATTAAGTTGTTATTCTGGGCTCTTCTCTGGAGGAAAGAGATGAATGGGGTCCTTATGCTGTGAGGAATAGTCTTCCCAAACATTCAGACTATAAAAACAGCGAAGAAATAAAACGAATGATAAGGGAATACTATGAACAACTCTATGTCAGCAAATCAGGTAACTTAGAGTATTTGCACAAATTACTAGTGAGGCACAGATTACCCAAACTGATTCAAGAAGAAATAGAAAGTCTAAGTAGACCTATAACAAGAAATTGAATTAGTAATGTAAAAACTTCCCACAAAAGAAAGCCCAGACACAGATGACTTCACTGGTGAATTCAACTAAGTGTTTAAGGAGTATCAACTCATCACTGACTCTTCCGGAAAATACAAAAGAAGGAAATACTTTTCATCTTGTTGTAGAAGGCCAGTGTTACCCTATACCAGGCAAAGATATCACAAGAAAAGAAAATGACAGACTAATATCCGTGATACAGATAGATGCAAAAATCCTCAAGAAAATACCAGCAAATGTATTTTAGCAGTTGCACAGCCAAAGTTGTCAATTACCCAATGCTGGGTAATTGTGAAATATGATCATCCCACCACCAACACTGTCCTGCTCTCTGAACTCTTACAAATAATTCAGTAGGAAAACACTTATACAAACTCAAAGTGTTAGTGTAACAGGCCAGTCTTATACTAACTCAAAGAGAAATGTAGAGTCAAAAGCCTAGGTCTATGTCCAATTTATACAGCCACCTTAAAAGGAAGCAGATAGAAGAAGAAAAATAAAGCACAAAAAAGGATACCTGGTGGTCCTAAAAATCCTGGATTTCCCGGATATCCTTTTTGACCAGGTGGTCCCATCTCACCTCGCTGACCCGGCATTCCTGGGGGTCCAGGTTCTCCTGGAAAGCCAGACCTATCCAAGCCTGGAATACCTGGGTCTCCCTTTGGCCCTGTTTCACCTTTTCTGCCTATATATGAATGAATGAATGCAAGAATGAATGAACGAACAAACACACAACTGCTTTCCCCACCAACTCCAGAAATATTTTTATGACTATAAATATTTAGTTGTGTGATTATGGGCAAACCACACACTTATCTGATTGATTGACTGAATGATTGCTTGATTTCATTCCCTTCTGTAAAATTTCTAAGATCACTTCTAACATTCTGTTTCAGTGATTCATGCAGTAATAAAAGTGTAGAGTTTAGATCTATTTTCTAGTCTTGCAGACATATCCTGGGACCACACTTTAAGACTGTAACTCAGTCTTTATCCTGAAGAATAATACATACAGAGCTACTCATGTGGAGGTGAGCCACCGGATACTTCTGGAAACAATAATAGCACTACTACAGCCATTAATGTCTTAGCCCAGAATTGGTTTGTAAACATAAAAGCAATATGATAGCCCATACGCATTGGCTGAGCTTTAAAGGGTTTTTCTTAGTTCACAGATCTGATTGAGAAAAGCCAACAAAATAGAATAAGTTTCACATAACTTGGGCCATCTAGGCTGCATAATTTAGATTTATTTCATACCCTTATTTTGTGTCGCTTGGGAAGCAATTAACCAAGACACAACCCAATTTTACTATGTTAACCTCAGGTCTCTTACTCTATAGATGGTACTCACTGCAACAAATCCATGACAAGGTTTAGATTGCTAAAATAACATTCCCCACTGAAGAGTGGTCAGCACTCCTTGCTGGACAGTTCCCATGTTAAGCAGCAAAGCACAGAGCAGGAGTCTCATGTCACCTGTCTGCCCAATGACTGGTTTCAAGGCGCTCCCCTTACCTTGTTGCCCTTCCAATCCATTTAATCCTGGAAGTCCTTGGGCTCCCCTGGGACTCTCCATGCACCTTCCTGGGGATCCTTTTTCTCCAGGTGGTCCAGGCTTCCCTGGATCCCCTGCAAAACAGAGTCCCAGAATATGTTCAGGTGCCAAAACCCAAGGTCCTAATACAATCATTCTCTTGCAGCTTCCCTCCCTAAATTGAACCTATATTTAATACCACTGATATGCCTTTTACAGAGGACACTCACTATAAAAGACAGAAGGAAGGAAGGAGGAAGGAAAGAAAAAAACAAAGGTAGGGCTGTGATGTTGAATGGAAAAATAATTTAGGACCCGCAGATTCTATTTGTTGAACTAGAAGTTTGAGAAGAATTCTTCATCCTAAAGCACTTTTGATTTGCTGCCTTTTAGCAGAGATTGCAGTGGAGAAAAGTAATCACACGTGCTATTGTACCTTGTGGTCCATCAAGCCCTCTGGTTCCTGGAATTCCAGGGAGACCTGGATGTCCAGGGAGTCCAATTTCTCCATTTTTCCCAGAATTGCCTCTTTCTCCCGGAAAACCTGGTGTTCCTGGTTCTCCAGGCAAGGCTAGTCCTGGCTCTCCCTGTTGCACAGAAGTCATGTTAGTTTTGCTACATAATGCTTCCCAATCCTTCTTGACTATCAACTGGTTTGGGGGCTATTAAATGGAAAATAATCTGTTTTGGGGCGCCTGGGTGGCTCAGTCAGTTGAGCATCCAGCTTCGGCTCAGGTTATGATCTCACGGTTCATGAGTTCGAGCCTCACATTGGGCCCTCTGCTGTCAGTGCAGAGCCCCCTTTGGATTCTCTGTCCCCCTCACTCTCTGCCCCTCCCCAACTCATGTGTGTGTGTGCACGCACGTGCGCCCTCTCTCTCAAAATAAATAAATGGATTAAAAAAAGAAAATAATCCATTCTGCACAGTCATTGCCATTCTAACAACTTTCCTATTTCACCGTGGTTGCTGAGTTTTCTATACAATTATGCTTAACTATTCTTGAGGCTGTGTAACCTCTACTTTTTCAGAAGACTGAAATTGTCTGGAAACAGTCTAGATGTCTCTTCTTTTGATAGCTTTTCTCCTAGTTATCCACACTTCTTGTTAGAGTCCTTCCATTGTAAATACTCTGGATGTTTCTGAAGATTAAGGAAGAAATAGAGAGGTAAAACTGTTTTCTAACCTCTTCTCTTTTCCTTTCTAAAGGGAAGGGATGGTTCAGAAAAACATTAAAAAGTATTTAATTTCTTTACCATCTACAAATATATAGATAATTTCTATACCCAGAGCATCCTAACTGGCTGATTGTAACTGCCCACCTCCCTCACCGCCCACCCCCCCCCCACCAGTCTGAGTTTTAATTGTTGAAGAACCTTGGCTCCGGGGAGACCTGGTTTTCCAGGTGACCCAGGCTTCCCCATTTCTCCTGGACAACCCGGTGATCCTTTTGCTCCTGGAAAACCTTGTTCTCCTACGGAGAAAAAACAATAAAGGTTGTAGGATTAGACTTAGTAAAAGATTCTGAGCCAGTATCTCTGTGATTTTTATCTGATGTTTTTATGGGGCAAGTTGCTAGAAATGTTTTTATGAAAGTCTGAATAATGAAAAAGCCAATTGCGGGGGGGCCTGGGTGGCTCAGTTGGTTACTTGATTTTGGCTTGGGTCATGATCTCACGGTTTGCGAGTTGGAGCCTTGCATCAGCCTCTGCGCTGACAGTGTGGAGCCTGCTTGGGATTCTCTCTCTACCCTTCTCTGCCCCTCCACCACACTGTCTCAAAATAATAAATTAAATAAACTTTAAGAAAAAAAAAAAGAAAAAGCCAACTGCTAAATTAGCAATTAAAAAAATTCTGTTTCAAATCAGATCCTCAATTTAAAAAATGACTTTCTCCATTTTGTTGTTTAGCATGGCTACAATTTGAATCAGCAATTGTTTAAACCACTGACGCTGGCTGTCAATTTGGCTGACTATTTTACGGGAAGTGTACAAGCAAATGAATTTTTGCATGTGTAGAAATCCTTGCAAGCATGACCCAAATCAAGATAGAAAGGCTTTCCAGTACCTGAGATAGGCTTTCTCCACATGGGTGGCGCAAGAGAATTATTTCCTAATGCCACTGAATGTAATGAATTAACTTTTTTCTTATGTATTTACAATGGGAGAATTGAGAAAGGAGTCACACATACCATTTTCTCTGTTCAGAAGAGGAAACCCTGACAGAGCAAGGCTGTGTTCAGAGAGTTCTTTTGTGCCCCTAATATGACCAATTTTTAATTCGCCACTAGTTCCTGGATTATTAGGTTCAATGTTGAATTTTGAATTTTGAATCTGCACTTTCAAGGATTTTCTTAGGCTACTTTTTGTCCCCATGGTTTGGTCTCCTTCCAGAGGGTAAATCCATAGGGTTACGAGCTAGGACGTAATTTCTTAATGCAGGGTCCAAGAAGAACTAGGCAAAAATATGGGCCAGGCTGCGTTACTTCATAGATCATGGGGAAGACATCCAAGAAACTGGGGTCAAGGACACTCTTGAAATTATTACATCTTCCATTTTAAATATTCATAAACTGAGATCAGTTTTCCCACATTTGGGCGGAACTAATGCACCCTAGACACTGATGACATCTCAAAGAGAACAAGTGCCAAAAATGGCTTTTATGTTGACAAACACTTTAAATAATATTGAAAGAAACATAAAATGATTATAAAATCTGAAAGTGTATGTAATAACCCAGGGACCATGGTGGCTCATACGCCATCCTGGACGAGACTTTGACGTATTTATTAGGTGACTGTTTGAGTTTTCAGTTTCTGGATTTCTTTGGAGTATTTTCCCTTTGCTGGGAAACAGCATTTGTTCCTAAAGGAAAATAATTTCTGTAATTTATAAGGGAGTGTATAGGACAACCAGTTACTTGTGATTTGATAGCTTTTTAATTATAAAAGAAATGTATAAAGTGAAAAAAATGCATACATGTAAAAAAGTACAGACATTTATTAAGAAGTAAAGAAAAAAATCCTCATAATTCCACTCAGGAAGAATCACTTTCACCATTTTCATAAATTTCTTTCCAGATTTTTTTTCTACATCTTTTAAAATATTTTGAGATCCATAAATCTGTATGAATTCTGCCTTTTTGCCTAACATCATAGTAAGATTTTTTTTCTCATTTAAGAGGGATGAAAAACATTATTTTAATACCACATTATGGATCTCTTCTGTTATTCATGACATATATATATTTATATATATACACATATATATATTTATTTTAAGCTTATTTATTTTGAGAGAGAGAGAGTGCATGTGCGTGCAGAGCAGAGAAAGAGGGAGAGACAGAGAATCCCAAGCAAACTCTGCACCATCAGTAGAGAGCTGGACACAGGGCTCAAACTCACAAACCGTGAGATCACGACCTGAGCTGAAATCAAGAGTCGGACACTTAAGTGAGCCACCTAGGGACCCTTGTATTTATATTTTCTAAATATCCACAATGATCCCTGTGTTTTAAAATTCGTAAACCTACCCTTAGGTCCTGGGGGCCCAGGGAAGCCAATTTCTGGAATTCCTGGTTCACCATCAGGCCCAGGAAGACCCGGATCACCACATTGTCCTATGAATCCAGGGATACCTTAAAAACACACACACACCCACATAAGGAACTTCCCTTAATCTTGCCTTGAAACAAAAAGTCTAAGTGTCTGTGTCATCCTGGGTCTTTTGGATATTAAGAAATAATTTTAACATAACCCCAACTGTATGCTCTTCCTCTCCACTCTTATCCAGTGGACTAAGTCATTTGGAGCTACAGATAATGTTTAAGATAGAGTCTAATTCCTAAAAAGAAATATTCTAACTAACTTGGACTACATATGTCTCCCTCCATACGTGCAAAATTAAGTTTTCGGTCATACTGGCAAAGCAGTTACATTTTCGAATGAAGAAGCAGTGGGGACCGTCCTGATTAGCCACTGGCAAACATGACTTACTCCCCCACGAAAAATCCATGAAGACTGTTCTGCTCTTGAATTACTTTTAAGTTATTATATCAATTCCTTTTTTTTTTTTTTTTTTAAATCAGAAGCACCAATGGGGAATAATTTGGATAATCTCAAAGAACAATGACAAGTCCCCTGCCTGCTGGCTTGTTATGTGACCGGCCTCCAGCCTCTGCATTCGTTTAGAGCCAACAAATATGTTTTGTCCTTACAAAGGGGACAATATTTTTCCAGGACAGTCAGGATGCCATTTGATGTCATGCACCAGACTTGACAAAGGGGATACTCACCAGGCGGACCTTGGGGGCCGGCACGGCCAGGGGGCCCTGGAGGTCCTGGGGGCCCAGGCACTGGTGTCGAAACAGTGAATTCTCCCTTTGGACCTTAAGAAAGTGTGTGATCATAAGATTGGTATGCATATTGAAGCTTTTTTTTTTGTTCAGAGGGAACGAATGTGATTATAAGGGTTTATAAACATATCCCAAGGAATATAAAAAGTAGTTGCTGCTTCCATAGGTTTCAAAACTGGCTTAAAGATGACCAACTCATTGAAACTTTCTTATTCAGTTGGTGAATATTTATAAGCATTTGCTATTGTCTAAGCTTCAATTATAGCCCAACTCAATGCTCTACTGAAAGGGAAGCTATTTCCCTTTTTTCCCAAAAAAACCAAAAATATGGAATTCAGTGTACACGGTAGTGAATATTTATTTGGTAGGATCTTTATTTATTGGGTGACTAGTTTTCACAGGAAGGAAGTATGATATGCTGAACAAAAGATGACGCGTGCTTGGGCACATATCTTAACCTCTCTGGTAATTTCTTCATGTGTCATTGGGGAAATAATGCCTATTCAGCCCATAAAGATTCGAGATAAAGTCGCTATAGTGGCCAACATTAAAAACACATAAAATAAATAAATAAATAAAAATAAAAACATGTTAGTGATCTGAATTATCCGTATATTTATAGAAAAAATAAGTTTACAGTAGTTTGATGGGAAAAACTTGATGATGGTATATTTTACGACAATGGAGTCCTTCACCAGAAATTCACATGTAGAAAGGACAGAAGAAGATTTGAAAATGGATTAGAAGAGAGGTCAGGAAAACTTCTTCTGTACAGGGCCAGACGGTAAATAATCTGGGCTTTGTGGTCCAAATGGTCTCTCTGCCACACTCAATTCTGCCATTGTAGCGTGAGAACAGCCAGGAACAATATGGATACAAATGAGGGTGACTGTGTGCCTGTAACATGTACTCATGGACTCTGAAACTTGAATTTCATACAATTTTCATGTGCCACAAAGTATTATTCAAAAGGTACCCCCCCCAATCATTTGAAAATATAAAAACCATTCTTAGCTTGTGGGTCATAAATAAATATGTTATAGACTGGATTTAGACTATGGGCTGCCACGGTTTGCCAATCCCTGGATTAGAATAGCAGCCTCCAAAGTAAGGTGCAGAAAAAAAAATGCATATTTTTATAATCACAAAAGAAGCTTTACATACATGTGTGGACAGAAATGCATGCATACAATGTAAAAAATATACAAATACTTGGGGAGAGGCACTGACAAAATTTTTTTTTACTGATGAAGGATACTATAAAAAGATTTGGAGGCCGTTAGTTTATCGGGTCTCACCCTTTAAATGATGTTAGAAGTGAGAAATGACACGGTGGCATTATTTGTTGAAAACTGTCAGCCACGTGCAATTCTCCTCTTCCACTATGTTCTTCGCCACAGATAAACATTGAGGATCGAACCTCTCCTGAATCGACCAACTATGTTCAGTACACATGGATCCCAAAAGTTACTGGGACTTTAGAACTATTATCAAAAAACCTTTTTTCATTTATCTTACATATTTTGAAATTTTACTTGTAAGCCATCTATTGGATTATGGGTCAAAAAGAACAAATTTGCAACAACATCCGTGGGCCCTTGAGACTTAGGAGGGGCTTCTCAAATCGATTTCATAGATTTCTGCCTTCACTTTGTTTATTTACCATAACTGACTTCCACTCGTTCCATATATTTCTGTTAGTATACAGAAATAGACTATCTTAGGAAATTTCAACTGAACTTCTCAGTAACAGAGAAAATGAATTTGTATCCTACATATATTCTTTCTGAGTGTCTATGAGTTGACATATTAGAAGCAAGTTTCTATACATTCATTAGTCTTGAGGGAGCTTCACTGGCTTTAGGACCCATAGACCCACTCCATCGGAAAACAGGACTGGAAAGAAAACTAACCAACCGGCTTCTCCAGGTGGTCCTGGGGCTCCAGGAATTCCTTGGGTACCCTTTGGACCAGGCTCTCCCTGCGGTCCATAGTTTGGTGGTCCAGGTGGTCCTGCAGGTCCTGGGGGCCCAGGGGTGCCAGGATCCCCTGGAGGACCTTGGTCCCCCTTCTCACCACTCAGGGCCTGTGACGACAGGGATACGTTTGGATAGTGCTTCATTCTAGTATCTCTTACATGGGTTAATCTTACCATGGATATGAGTACCCGATAAGCAGCCAATGAGAAAAACCTGAATTAAAAAGCAGTTGGTATTTGAAGGGGATTATTACTAAAATAAGAGCGCTGTATGGTTTCTGCTGTTTTGTGCTCTTTGGATTTCAGCAACATTTCATTCACTTGGAAGTCTCTCAAGTCCCACTCGAGGTGTCTTCCAGTGGGATGTCACACACATAATAGCTCCTAAGACTCTGTGCAAATCAGCCAACAGTTCAAATAGCTTTAGAGCTGAGATTCATGTGAATAGCATATTTAGAAACTAAAATCAGTATAACAAACTTTTCTTAGTTTGTTTTTTACCAAGTATTTTCATTACAAAGGAGATACAGATACAGATAGAAATGTATTCATTTTTTTCTTATAAAATATCTTTTTGTAATTGCATAGGGCTAAAACTCTGGAAATGATTTGTATATTTTAATTAAGTTAAATATGACATAATAATCAAGTTCTTCTTTCTCCCCAATATGGCCCCAAATAATAAATTTGACTGAATTTTTTCATTGTTCAGTATCATTGGGTGACTCAGGGTTTTTATGTTTTATTTTTGATTGATTTTTTGTTTTTTGTTTTTCCTTCTCCTATAATGACAGGCATAAGACTCAACACATTAACTCCTTGATTTTTTTCTTACCTCACTTTTACTGGGAACTAATAAAGAATTAGTAAGATGCAAATGGAAGGATTGTGTGAACTGTATTAGTACTAGACCAAAAGAATTCTAGACTCTGTCCCTCTGTAAGCATCACTACCACCCCCGGGGTATATGGGGTGGGGGTGGGAGTGGATGCCTTGGCTGTTTTCCAGAGTCTCAGAAACACTGGCCCTGATCGCTGCTCTTGGACAAAAAGTGTTTTGTAGTCAAAAAGGTGTAGCGAAGATTGTATCTAGTTCTAGGTCCTGAGGAGCCACACTTTATATTCTGATATTAAAAGATCTGTAAACGAATCTTTAAATTTACTTGCCAAGTTTTCCTGTCCAAGGTGGGACCCTTTTCATTGGATCATACTGATGAACTCTGGGAGACACTGGTATTTCCTAGAGCAGGCTGGGCAGCATGCCTGGCACGCTTCTCCCAAATTCACTGTGGGAGGTGCTCAGCTTCTGACCCCATGACATCTTCAAATAGATCCCAGGAGGAATCTTAAGTGCGCACGTGGGACATTCTGTACCTATCCCATGTAAAGAGATAGAACTGGGGCACCTGGGTGGCTCAGTTGGTTAAGCGTCGACTTGGGCTCAGGTCATGATCTCACGGTCTGTGAGTTCAAGCCCGGTGTCGGGCTTTGTGCTGACAGCTCAGAGCCTGGAACCTGCTTCAGATTCTGTGACTTCCTCTCTCTCTGCCCTTCCCCCACTTGTGCTCTGTCTCTCAAAAAATGAATAAATGTTAAATTTTTTAAAAGAAAAGAAGTAGAACTTACATAAACTTAGCTGTTTTAAATGACAAAACATTTGATCTGTTTATTTGACTACCCGACTCCTAAATATTCTGCTTTATGCATTTACTCTTACTTCAGAGAATGAACATTGCCCTCAAGATATTGATGAAAACTTTACCTTATTTATAATTTTCTAAACTTGTCTATAAACTCATTGGATATAAATGTGGCATTGTAACTTGCATAGGAGACAAGGTCATTACTGATGTAGAATTTTATTTCGGATAAAAGCACCATTGAGTGCTACCTATGTGTCAAAATACTACTCCTATGTACTGGGGTTAATACAGCTCATTTGAAGATGTCTCATTGTGCAGCAAGACGCACTGTGCTGAGTGGCCAATGGTTTTATGAATGGAAATCACCCAATGTGGTAACTACAGAGCATATCAGTTATAGGGAGGGTAATTCGAAAAAAGTTACTAGATACCAACCGGTTCCCCTTTAGCTCCTGGTAATCCTTTTACCCCAGGGGTTCCAGGAATTCCATCCAAGCCTCTTCTTCCGGGATGCCCTCTGAGCCCAGGGTCCCCTCGGGGCACCCACTCTGTCCGTCAGGTCGAGATGCATCCCCTTTTTCTCCTTTAAGTCCTGGATCCCCCTGAGAACCCGGGAACCCCTAGGGCGGTACAGAAACGGGTCTGCATTGCATTTGGGTATAGCTCTTCTTGTGCCCATCTTAAAAAAAAACGTCAACCAGAATTTTTCAAGTTTAATGAACATGGATTGTTTTTTTCGACACTTTCTTTAGCCTACAAGTATACTTTCAAGGTTTTTTGCCCTCTCTATTGGCTTCCAAAACTGGAAAAGAATTCAGTTAGAATGATTCAATGCAACACACACAATAATATTATTCAATATGATACAGATATCATCATAATTTAGACTATATAAGAATACTGGGGAATTTTAACATGCATCTATGGATAATTTGATTTGAATTTGATTGAAGAGTATTTGTCTCTATATAACTTTCTGATCCACTGTGAAAGGTGAAATTTTAACTTCTAATACTTTATTGAGGTATAGTTTACGTATCATAAGATATATCCTTATACGAATACAATTTAATGATTTTTAGTAAATTTGTACATTTATGCTACAATCGCCATAATCCAGTGTTAAAACGTTTCCTTTACTCCCTCAAATCCCTTCAGATACATTTTCAGTCAATCCTTGTTCCCAACCACCGCCCCAGCAACCACAGATCTGCCTTCTACCTCTGATCCATTTTAAATGATTATAAATCCATTAATTCATTCACTTATTCACACATCATTCATTTATTCACTTAACTGCATACCTATTAAATACTCTAATATTAAGTACTCTTTGCCAGGCACCAAACTGGTAACCTTTGTTGGTGTTACTGTATTTCCAGAATGTGCTATTTTCCAAATTGAAACTAAAGCTTCCAAACTATGAAATCTTACTGGATATCCTGGAACACCCGCACTTCCTGGGGACCCTGGGATTCCTTTAGCGCCAGCTGGCCCTTGTCCACCTGCAAAGCAGTGAATTATTAAATATTCATTGAATACCAACTCCGAGTAGCACAAGTAATGCAGTATTCGAAGGGAATAGGGTGTTCTCTTCTGAGGAAAGAAAAACGATTTCTATCTTAAAACACAGAGTGCAGGGAGAGGATGGGAGTAAATTACTGGAATAAGAGATGATGTAAAAAAAAAAAGCTTTTAAAAAATTTTTACCTTCCTAAAATTCTTGTCTTTATAATTGTAAGGAGATAGGTTTATTTTTTGATCATAAAAGCAATGCGTGCTCCTTGTAAAAAACAGATTCAGAAAGAAGAGAATAAAAACCACCTATAAATCTGCCGCCAGAGGTCAATATTTGTTAAAATTTTGATGTACGTTACTCGTAAAATTTTATATCCATAATGTACTGAATGTATATATGGCATTTTGTCATCTATACATAGGTCAATAAATACAGATTTATGGTTTCACTTTAAATGGCTGCAGAGTAGCCCAATGTGTGGGCCAACCAACATTTATTCAGCCAACTGCTATTTTAGAATTTGGATCCTTTTTCAAGTTTAGCTGTAGTAAACAATGCTATACTAAATATCTCTAGAGAATTAGTGCTTCAGACTTATCCAATAATTTAAATACATTTCTAAAAGTGTAAGTGCAAGACAAAATGGACACAAACTTTTCTGAGGC
The DNA here is from genome assembly GCA_030068075.1 of Paguma larvata. Taxonomy (NCBI): domain Eukaryota; kingdom Metazoa; phylum Chordata; class Mammalia; order Carnivora; family Viverridae; genus Paguma; species Paguma larvata. The sequence continues at coordinate 11,343,952 of CM057825.1, forward strand.
TTTGGATATTTGTGGCCAAATTGCATTTGACTGAACAATTTTACGCTTCCTACACGTATGTAAGATGATCCCTTTAGAGGGTCTTTTGGATGGAACTCAAGCCAATGTATTAACACATGTATATGCTAATTTTATTTTCTGCAAGATTTGAGTCAGGATTTATTTTTTTATTGTAATCCAAATGCTTTCACTGCATATCGTCTTCGAGCTATACCTGTAGTATGTCGAGGGTAGAGAAACCAAGGACAATACAACACAACCACTTGGTCAGCCACAGAGAGCTGCCTACCCGCATTCTACCCTTGGGCTAGGCGTCACTCAAGGGGAATGTAGGAAAATAAGCATGGCTTTCCTTTCATTTTCTTCCTCCCTCCCTCCCTCCCTCCCTCCTTTCCTTCCTATCAGTTTTTGTTTAGAAAAAAAGTTTTTATGTTTATTTTTGAGAGAGAGAGAGACAGACAGACTGCGAAGGGGGAGGGGCAGAGAGAGAGGGAGACACAGAACCCAAAGTAGGTTCCAGGCTCTGAGCTGTCAGCGCAGAGCCCGACTCAGGGCTCAAACTCACTATCAGCAAAATCATGACCTGAGCCAAAGTCAGATACCCAACCGATTGAGCCACCCAGGCGCCCCTCGTTTTTGTTTTAGTAGAACATTTCACCTGCAGTCTTAGGCACTGAACAGGAATGGCATGAGGAACCCCCTATACCCACCCTTCGCCCCTTTTCCCTCCCCCTTCTCCCCTCTCAGGCCTGTCTCAGGGAGTCAGGGGGCAGAGATGGCAAAGTAACTAAGGCATCTATAAAGGAACAGGAATGATTTGAGGGTGGCAAAGGACTCTGGCTGAATCCATGTCCCGGCCACAAATCAGCTGGCCACAGTGCCTGCATTGCCACCATCAGCATTTTCTTTTTGGACTGATGCCCCGCTCCCTGAAGGCCCTCTGCGGATGCAAATGTCTACCAGACGGTGGTAACATACAAATCCCCCCTGATCTGTGCTGCCAGGTAGACCTTTGGATTCACTTGCTCAAAGGGAAGCCCCTGGCACAGCAATTGAAGGATGCCAGTGTAGACAGCAGGAGCGTGACTCCAGAGGAGACTGGATTTCAGCCCAGGCTTTATCACTTAACATGAGCTACGCCACCGTATGCCTCAGCTTCCTCATCCGTCAAATGGGATTAATGATAGCACTTACCTGTAGGACTGAGGTGAGGAAGAGGCACGGAGGTACAGAGGACGCCTATAACAGTGCTAGCATGTAGTGGTCTGTAACTTAAGCTCTCATTGGTTAATGATAGAGAATTTAATGACAGTGTCTACAGACCAAGGTGGTCATGGCAAAACCAGGACCACACACGACACTATGTGAGAGGCCCTGATTAGCCGGAGGAGAGGTACCAGGGTCAAAGGGACCCAACTAATGAATAGAAGCTCTCTCTACCTCGAGATTTTGTCCCCGGTCAGCTCTGTGACTAAGGAAGGGGGGAGGTGGGGGAGCAGAGGCAGTGACAGTCTGGAGCCACTGTGTGGGGTGGTGAGTCCTGGTTTGGCGCGGACGTCCAGAAGAGAAGTGTCACAGGCTCTATTTAGCTCTCAGAACATTGGCCTAGGAGATGTTTTTTTCCTTCAAACACGGAGTTAGCAGCTAACTTTGAAAAAAAAAATGAGATTTCAGATAAAAATCCGAGTTTCTTCTTCTCATGAAAAATTGGAAGATTTATCAACACAAGGGCCTACAGTGCTGTCAGTAACAATAGGCCGGAGCTGGTGTGGGATGGCCCCTCCCCCCCACAATGTGCCTTCCAGTTAACCACAGTCCTCTCCAGTCCCTATTGTGCCCCATTGGTGTCCTTCTCTATTGCACTTGTATCCTTTCCTTTTTAAGTTTATTTATTTATTTTGAGAGAGAATTCGAGTGGGGGAGGGGGCAGAGAGAGATGGAGAGAATCCCAAGCAGGCTCTGTGATGTCAGCATGATCTCACGAACTGCGAGATCATGACCTGAGCCTAAATCAAGAGCCAGACCCTCAACTGACTGAGCCATCCAGGCGCCCCTGTGCTTGTATCCTTCTGAATGAAATGGTGCCTATGCCCATGGCTCTATCAAATGTGGGGACCTAAAACACAAACGGACTGAAGAGAGTTGTGTCTTTTAAGAAAAAAAAAAAAAAAATGAGCGAGAGCTCCTTTCTTTATGGAAGAAACAAGCGGTGTGTGTCTGGTGTGGCCACCTGCTGGATCCTGCAGGAACCCCAGTGCGCAGTCCCCGGGGAATACCGTGGTTTGCCAGAATTCGGCAACTAGTGTGGAATAGGGGGAAATGCCAGTTTCTGTGTTATTTTGGCTTACTTTATGTTAACACAGTAGATGTTTGAAAATCTCCAAGTTCATGTAAGCCCCATCATGACATTCAGAAGACGGAGACCTTTTTTTAACCACCCAGCGAGCTGACCCTTTTGTGCTTGCAAAAAAACCCGTGTGCGCAAAACGTCTGTACCTGGGATTCCTTTCCTGCCGTCTAACCCCGGCAATCCTGGGAGGCCGGGAGGCCCTGGGACACAGGGACACTGGACACACAAGAGGCCTGGTTCCCCTGCAATGAGAGCAGCTTACGTTACTCATGAACCCATGTCTAGTCTGCAGGCAGGACAGAGGTTTCCCAACCGCATAATCATTTATTACATTAAAGTTTTTGTGTGTGTGTAGTGAAAATCATCTAGGACACTGTGCACTTTTTATGTTGTGAGATATATATGTGTATATATATATATATAAATTTTAAGTTTATTTATTTTTGAGGGGGGGAGGGGCAGAGAGAAGAGAGAGAGAATCCCAAGCAGGCTCCTCGCTGCCAGCACGGCGCCCGACTTGAGGGCTTGATCTCACAAAGCGTGAGATCGTGACCTGAGCCTTTGAAATCGAGAGTCGGATGCTTAACCGAATGAGCCACCCAAGCGCCCCAGACGTTGTGCATATTAATAAAAAGCCATTCATCTATTAGATCTGCTTACTTTATCCGTCTGACCTTCTTAATGTTCTCAGAGGAAATCCCGAGTCAAGCATAAAATACCCTCTATTACAGCCACCTCTCTCCTTCAGTGCAGGATAAAACTCAGTCCAGGAATATCCAACAATTTATTGCATGGGTGCTAAATAAATGATTTACTTATGGATAAAGGAATACTTTGAGGTCATTTTTTTGGAAAAGAGGCCATCCCTGACTATCTGAAGTTTGGGATCATTTTTGTTTGGTGGGGGCGGAATCAAATGGGGACAGTAATGATGAGGAGAATGGCTAATCTGAACAGAACAACCATTGATTGAACTAACCTTTGGGCCCATCAACTCCTGGGATTCCCGGAAACCCGATATGACCTGGAAGTCCACTATCTCCAGGTGGACCTTTGCGAAAAATGATGTCACCTGAAACAAGACAACACCAGAACTGGATTTGTATTTCTTTTCGTGTGTTTTTTTTTCAATTAGCAAGTGTTTCAGCATTACGTATTATTTTATATGCACTCCCCCCATATTTGCTTTGGAAGCTGAGTCTTTGGAAGGTTCGTCTACACTAAAGACTGAAACATGCTGACTGACCAGCTTTTCCCTTCTCATTACACATATGTGATTTTTCTTAAGTTTATTTATTTTGAAAGAGAGAGGGAGAAAGTGTGTGTGAGTAGGGGAGGGGCAGAGAGACAGAGAGAGGGAGAGAGAGAGAGATCCCAGTCCTCAGAGTGGGGCCTGACTCAGGGCTTAATCTCACAATTGTGAGATCACGACCTGATATAGATGCTTAACTGAGCCCCCAGGCACCTCATACAAGTGATATTTTTTAATACTGGTGCAGTGTTTCCTTGAAAGCTCGTTATGTGGCTATTTCTCATCATATAAAAAATCCATGTTATTTTATTTGGTTATTTCCAATTATATCAAGGCTATCCTTTTAACATTGTTAGGCAAAGGGTCAAACCTCATTCTTCTATGTATCTCGGATACACTGAATCTTCCTGATAGATTGTGGATGTTTAATAAGGATTGAGTGAAAAAGTTCTGACAGAGTATCATTTGTTTTCTCTGTATTGCTTGTTAACATCCATTGAGTTTGTCAATTTTTTTTTAAAGTTTATTTATTCAGAGAGGGAGAGAGAGAGAGAATCCCAAGCAGGCTCTGTGCTGTCAGCACAGATCCCAAGTCGAGGCTCAGTCTCAGGAACTGTGAGATCATGACTTGAGCCTAAGAAATCAAGAGTCAGACACTTAACCGACTGAGCCCCCCGGTACCCCTGAGTTTGTCATTCCTAAAGTGGTCTTCGAGAAAGCTCGTTCCAGTCTTCCACATGTATCTGCTACCATAATGCTACAACGAACGGCTAATTCTCTTCAACTCTTCTGTTCTACGACCGAATTTTTGGTCTTGCCATTTCAAAGTTTGAAGGCAATACTGATGACACTAAATATTTGAAAATAGTACCTATAGCTGCCCCAGATTTCAGAGCAACAAGGTACCAGTGGAAACATTTAACTGAGATGGAGTGTGGTCTGTGTTTGACTTGGAAACAAAGGCTCGTTTTGTGATCCAGTTTTCTATGTCTTTAGAATGACCCGAAGTTATCTTTAAACAATAAAATCTTATGGTAGTTTTATACTTAACATAGCCATATATGTGTATTTTCTCACTGATACATTTGTATTTACTTAACCATTTTCATACCTCTGTCATACTTAATTCAACAAATGTGTGAGTACTTACAGTGTTCTAGCCCCCTGTGCTACATGCTCGGCTTAAGACAGCCAACAAGACCCTGTCTCTGACGTCGAAGAGCTTTGAGTCTTGTAGGGGACACTGACAGAGACAGGTAATGTGAAAAACTCTCCTATCGGATAAGTCTGAGTGTTACAGGATGTGGGCTCAGTGAACACTTCCTGTTGGGCTTGAACTTGACTGGAAGGGCAGATGGGGGTTGTTTGGTAAAAGATAGGAAACCAGAGTTGTCTCCGAGGGGAGAGGATGCATGGTGTCCTGGGGAGGGGACCGTATTCCTGCAGCACCCCGACTGTGGCACTCTTTAGCTACATGAGCCGTGGGCCTCAGGCTCCTCCTCTATAAAATGACCATACTAAACCCACATCTTGAAAAAGACTCGGAGGACTAGACATGGTTCAAATGCCCGACACAGTGACATGTTTTAGTTTAGTTTTGCTTTGTTTTCCGCATTGGTTCACATCTCAGCTTAATGGCTTTTGTTCTTGGATACTGTACCTTTTTATTAATGGGATAATTTCTTAAATAGCTATTGGCCTAAAGGGAAGCTTTTATTCTTTTTTCCAATATTGGTCAAATAGCCAGACACTTAACTGAGTTATCTTATTAATGCTTGGAGTTTTCCAGGTTATTCTTTTGGATTTTCCATTTTTATAATCATACTATATATAAATAATAAATCCTTCCTTTCTTAAAAACAAAATTCCTGGGGCACCTGGGTGGCTCAGTTGATTAAGCATCTGACTCTTGATTTCGGCTCTAAAGGTTCGTGAGATGGCGCCCCGAGTGGGGCTCCCTTGGTGACAGTGTGGAACCTGCTTGGGGTTGTTTCTCTCCCTCTCTCTCTTCCCCTCCCTCACTCATGCGGGCTCTCCCTCTCTCTCTCTCAAAATGAGTAAACAAACCAAAGGAAATCCCTGACACTTAGAAAATTCTTAAAGCTATTAGGAGGGTTGAGTATAAGACACAAGACCTACAAGGTAGCTTCCAGGGAGATGTTTAAGATACAATGAGTGGCCCACGTGTTCTGAGGTTCTGTGTACCTACCAGCCAACACTGAATGCTAAGTGCCTTTGTAGGTTGATGGAGAGGATAGGACCCCCTCTCCCCCCACCAGGCATCAGAACTGCCAGGTACCCCTTCACCTCCTGTAGGCTGCAGCTCTGTGGTCTCTGCCCCAACTTGACCTGGCAGCATCTTGCCTCATGCCCATGTTGCGCACCTCCAGCCCACAATGCTGATGCCAGGGCAGGAGCCGTGCAAACCCAGCCTGGGAGTGTGTGTGCATGTGTGCGCGCTCGCGTGTGCGTGTGTGCGTGTGGTGTGGTTAGTCTGGTCTCGTGGGATATAGCCTTGACCCATGACTAATAGGAACCAGTGGACAAATCCTTGCCTCTTTTTCCTCTGGGACAGATTCTTTCCGGAAACAAATTGATACAGCTTCTTGGAGGATATTCTCCAGGGACTGAATGAGCAGTTGCAACCTTGGTCCCCCTTCTCTGCCTCGCTCCCCATTGCGCCTGCCTCCCACCGCGCCCTCGGTGGGAGCTCAGCCTAAAGCCCTGCTGCCCCTGCAAAGCCATCATTCCACCAGAGCAGTTTTCACAGTAAATACGATGAAAACACCAGCAGGAAGACGGCTCCTGAGACCCACGCAGAATGACAGCCAAGCTGCAAGTAAGCTTCCTCATCGCCACTGATCTGCATACAGCTGTCACTGGGGCCGTGTCCACAAAGGGGGCCCCGTCAGGTAGCTACCTGGTGGTCCGGGGTATCCCGGCGACCCTATAGGGCCCGGTGCCCCAGGACAACCCAGGGACCCAGGAGGCCCCACCGCATTCTCTCCTGGGGGTCCTCGTTCCCCTTTACTTCCTTTCACGCCTGGGAATCCAGGGGCTCCTCTGAGGCCAGGCCTTGACGACCCTTGGAGAAAATAATCATTTTAGTGTTTTTTAAATTTTTTCCTGATTCACCCATGTTGTTTTTCAATTGCGAAAAGTAATATATTCTCATTAATAAAAATCGCCGCATCGAGAGGTATATAAAACATATAATACAAAAAGAATATCTTCTTCCTTTTTTCCGTAGCCTTGTCAAACTACCCCAGTCCGGCAAAGCTCAGAATGCCCCAGTTCCATGAGGTGATTTATGTAATTTATTACAAGGGACTGAGACAGAGTTAGGGGTGCATTGTCGTCTTCTTACTTAAAAGAACCTCATGAGAAATTCTTCAGTATGTACTGTTTTGTAGATTTTTTTCTTTCAAGACTACAAGATACCAAGCTTTCTGTGTCCCAAATGAGAAAGAGAGACCATTGTCACTGGACTTTGTTCCTGCAACCAATAGTCTTAGTTATAAAAGGGCGTGATGGGGGAGGCCGAGGCATCTCCTGGGAAAGGAGCCAAGCCAGGTGACACAAAGCTTATCTGTCCCCCATAAGGTGACAAGGACGTGAAGAGGGGCCCATTCTCGAGTTTCAGCCTTGCAAACAGTTTAACTATGAAGAAGAGAGACCTTACCACCAAAGGGCTATGAAACCAGCAGGGGTAATGTCCGATTATTTCTGATTATTGAACATAAGGATTTTGCCGTTAAAGCAAATCCATCTGTGTGATGTCCATTTTAGAGCATTGTAACTTTTACTCACTGCTTCCTAAAGGAGCTGATTCATTACTTGGGGGGTCTGGAGTAGAGAAAAAAGTTTTCCCTAATCTTTGGCCAGACCTCCGATATATCCTTTTGTATTCCAACTTAAAGAGATGCCCATTGTTAACAGTTTGGTGTATACTTTCCCATGCGCATGCAAATACACATAATATTTATCCATTTCTCTATGTTTTTTTACAATGGGATTATAAGATACATATAGTTCTGCAATCTGCTTAATTTTAATTCATTTTCAAAATTATGCAATAGTTTAATATACAACACGATATAGAGAAAATTATAATTGATAGCAGGGGTTATCGAATCTTTGCTATTTTTTGTCATGGTTTCGCTTTCTCTACAAAATGACATGTGACGGTATTATAGGTATAATTAAAGCCACTGAGGTTAATCCTTGATTAAACGTCCTTGATCCTCATCTTCCTCTTGAAAAAAGCAATTGCTCCAGTGACTCATGGATGTTTTTATATTTTATGGAATTGTCTGTAATCCATAAATAATGTACTGTGAAATTTAAAACTTTACAGGAAAGTGTAATCTATGCATCTTACACAACACGTGATTCACTATGAAAACTATGTTTTTTAAGCCAACCTAATTACTGTAAATTATTGTTTTCTACCTCTGTGCCGCCTCTGAGCTTCAAGGCCTATTGTCTTACACTTAGTTACAACCACTGAGAAGTAAAAAAAAAAGTGCGTTTCTAAGTTACTCTGTGTCCGCTTTCACTCCCCCTCCCCCACCTCAGCTGTAAATCACAAAGTTAACAATTAAGAAGCAGGACACACTTTTAGCTCTGTTAATGAACATTTGTCTCAAATAAGCAGTGCGAACGTGATTTTCCTTCTAAGAGCATTTCTCTTGGTACCCTGAGAAGCAGGTACATACCAGCACTTCCAGGAACTCCAGGAGGACCACTGGGACCTATAAATCCATAACAGTAATTAATTTGCTGACAAGGATATAAATATTCCCCACCTCCCCCTTTTTTGAAATCTTGGGGCACAATATTATAATAATAAATGGTAAATATTTTCATACTTTTTCTCTACTCCCACAGAGGTAAATATTAGAAAGCCTCACTTATTTAGACAAACTACAGAGAAGGAACTGGTCTTAAATGCCTAACGTTCAAAAGTGGATCACGCCACCACCGTACCACCTTCAAACAGTTCAGCAGAGATTTACTAGGGGCCTGCTGTGTACTCGACACTTTGCTGGCATGGCTCAGATGCAAGAAGATGGCGCTCCATCTCAGAACACTTCGAGCCATGACATCGCCTGGGGCTCTAATTCTTGGATACATGTAAGTGATTTACAGTGAACGTATCAGATTAAAAAAGTCTCTGTCTGTGTCTATACTTACCTGTCCATTTATTTAAGAATGCTAGGTATTTTTTTCTTTTAAGTGAAATTCTCCTTTGAAATCTTACGTGTTTCAATAATTTGATTTAGATCAGTGGTTCTCGATCCCGGCTGCACGCTAGAATGATCTGGAGAGCGTTTGCAATCTACCAGTGCCCATGCCTCCCCCCGCACCCCCCCCCCCCCCGCCCCAGATAGTTACATCAGAATCCCAGGGATGGGACCTTCGCATGTCTTGTTTAGAAGCTCCTAGGGATTCTGATGTGGAACCAGAGAGGAGAGCTCTTGGCCTCCTTTCCAATGTATCTACCCAAAGGGACAGCATCTAATACATGTGGCTCTACGTCGTGGCACCAGGAGTTGGGAAACCCCAGGTTTCAGTCCCTTCTTGTCCCTATTAGGTGGGTTTACTCAAATTACAGTTTTTCAGGGTGTCCGTTTTTTTCTTTTGTATCCCACTAGGATTGCTGATTCTTCACGTTCCCTCCTCCTGCCCTCTGGCCACGTTAGTGTTTTCTTGTCAGACTTGAACTTCATGCTTGCACGCACAAAGAGAATTTAACTACCTTCTATGGTATAGCACCTATGGAATTTTCATATAAAGGTGTGAAAATTAGGAGACCGGTGAAAATTGGGAGACCTCCCTTCACCCCTCCGCCTGCAAATGCTGGGTCTTTAAGCATGTGTTGTACATTGCCTGGAAAGAAACACACAGAAATGGGCACCAAACGCTTTAGGAAGAAATTTATTCTCACCCTGTGGGCCACGAGCTCCTTTGGGGCCTGGCGGGCCTGGAATTCCTACATCCCCCTTTTCCTGGTATGCATCGTAATATTCTGTCTTAAAGGAAAAAGAAACAAATAAAGAGAAAAGATAGCTATTTATGGAGAGCTCGCCAAATGCCATATTCCATTCCATTGTCTTTTATTTTGACCCAAATGATAGTTTCCTAATCTTCCTGAATTCATAGGATTATGTGGTAGCAGAAATACGGCAGTCCTACATACATGAGGGAGAAATGTAAAGATAAACATTGATGTTTCTGGTATTGCAGTATCATATATTTCCTGGGCTTTCAACTAGAAATACATTTTACGATGTGGCTCACCTCACGTACTCAGACTTGTATATACACATATATACATACATATCTAGATATGCGTGACTATATATGAAGAAACTAAAGTTTCACAAGCAGTGACTTACCATTTTGACATTTGATCAATGCTGATTTTTTACTATGTTCTATCTTACTTAAATATTTTTTAATGTTTATTTTTGAGAAAGAGAGAGAGAGAGCATGCGCACATGAGTTGGGGAGGGGCAGAAAGAGAGGGAGACACAGAATCAGAAGCAGGCTTACAGCACAGAGTCCGATGTGGGGCTCAAATGCAGGAATCCAACCACGAGATCATGACCTGAGCTGAAGTTGGAGCTCAACCAACTGAGCCACCCAGGTGCCCCTATTCTATTTCACTTTTTAAAAACACTTGTCCTCATGGACTAACTTTATTTCAGAGTCTGTTGGGACCCACACATCAGAAAAATACTCTAGTGAATGTTTCTTTCAATTTCAGGATGCCAGTGACTTCCAACAATTGAGGACTACTGTTTCTGACATGCTCAGTGGACATACTGCTGGTCTCCTTTAACCATCTACTTCCTAAGCACAATTTCCAAGGGCGTTAGTGGAAACTGGAATTGAAGCACACACAGCAACCTAGGAATGCTAATTCCTCTCAAGTGCAAGTAGCAAGTAGGTTTCACTTAGAACTCAGTACATTTATCTCAAAGGAAAGAAGATGGGAATAGAAAAGGTTTGTGTTTTGTTTTGTTTTCTTGTATGCTGCATGGGGCTAATGACTTCGCTGGCTTCTTTAAAAAAGAGATAACAAGAGTGTTGTGGCTAAGCGATGTGAATAAAATCACAACAAATAATTCATAACAGTAACACTAATGATAGTGGAGTAATCTCCATCATAAAATCCACAATGACATATGTGCACCTGCCGAGCGTTGGCTATGTGCCTTCCCAACATGACCCAACTCTTCTTCCCAGCAACTCCATAAAAGCATTTTGGGACGACTTGCATCTGAATCATTTGCTTGTGTGAAGATGAGAATTTCCAGGACCTCCCTCCCGTGACTGAGTTCAATTACTGAGGGGTCTGAGAACTGCGTTAGTAATAGACCCCCTTACCCCACCCCATGACTCTTGTACTACCATGGACCTTTCTGTAAGAGCCCGTATAACCGTGAATGGGAGCTCCACTCAGCTGAATGTGAGAACCACTGTCCTTTAAGGCAGGAGAGGAAGGGGTACTGGAAGTCAGAGCCCAGACTGCTTGGACTCCTCTCCTTAAGCTACAGAGTCACAAAATAGAGACTGTGCTCTGTCTGCAGTCAGGAGCTGACAGACGTTAATGAACTCCACCTCCACACTGGAGAGAAGAGCCAGCCTGCTGAGATGGGGCTTGGCCTGGGGTCAGTGGCTTTTGCTGGCCCTGGTTGAGCCTGTGCTGCCTGGAAGTGCAGGATGTCACACCCATGCCCAGCTGGAGTGGGTAGAACTGGCTCCTTCTGCCCTGGGTACCCCAGCTGACCTCCACTGCACCCCTCCTTCTACGCTCAAGGTCACAGGTCACCTGGGGCCATGTCTGATTGGACAAAGGTTTTCTTCTTTCCCTCCACCGAGGGTGGGCATTATCAGTGCCTTCCAGAGACCAAACAGGACCATATAGAAATATTTATCCATTGTCAAATCGACAAATAATGCCGACAGCTATTTTCTTCTTTAGTTTGATAAAAAAGTAAATACTATCATCTCTAAACAGTTTATAGAGACGCAGATTCAAAATTTCCTTGATATTTTGAAGGACTTGATCAACCATGACATTGATATTGTCTTTAGTTACACTTACTGGACCACGAAATCCTGGAGGGCCAATGTCCCCTTTCCACCCCTGTGTTGAAAGACAGGTACAGATCGTGAGCACATTAATCCAAAGTATTTGTGTATTTGGTATACTTAAAAAGCAAAATGCATAGGTAAACAAAAAATTGACTTTGGGTTATTTCCCCGGAGGGCCACATCTGGGGCAAGAATTCTGTCAACGAGGTCTCGAGAAGCAGCTGTTGCTCTTGTGGCTCCCAGATTTCCTCCACGTCAATACCTTCACGGGGGCGTTTCTGTGCATCACTCATTCCCATGTTCTCGCCCAGATCACAGGCACAGCAAAGCCAGGCCGTGAGTTGTATGCAGTTCTCACTGTCCCAGCTCACCTGTAACCAACCCCCTTCCTTACCTATGCAAGAGGGCATTTCAGTATTCGACAGGAAGTGATATTATAGGATAAATCTTGAATCTGGACATATCCCCACATATAACACTTATTTGAAAATGTCTGTAATATGTTGCCAACGACCAATGAAATGGACCACAGTCCCCAGTTCATTGATCATGACCCTTCAGTGTGTCACGACCCAGGTTGAGACTCATGGAGTTCAGCCTACACGTGACCTCCGATGGCCAGACACCTTCTCTTGGAGGGCTTCTCCAACTCCCTCCTCATGAGGAAATTAGATCGCACTGGTCACCATGCCAGCCAGCTTCTACTACACAGAGCGAGTTTTATATCTCTTCCACAAAATTGCCCTTCAGGTGTCCATGAAAACTTCACATCTCTCATTTCCTCCTAACAAATATAACTAAGGTATTTTTAGTGAACACTGATCGCAGTTCCTTGTACCTATTTCCAGGGCACAGTGGGGAAAGGGTGGACAAGACCCAACCAGTTAAAAAGTCTGAAGATAGGATGTTAGAGAGGGCATTACCTTAATGCCGTCTTCACCTGGTAACCCCGGGAAACCCCTGTTGCCTTTGGCTCCCTGTGGAAAAGGCAAAGAGAATGGGTCAGAATCCCTCAGGTCAGTTTCTTCTGTGGGAAGCAAGAGCAGTTGAAACTCTTTTTTGAATAGAAACAATAGGATGGCTCATAAGGCCTCTCTTCACAGTGAGGGTGTAACACTTTGTTTCTCAAACATAGGTTTATTTATTTATTTATTTTTAAATAGTTTATTTTCAAATTGGTTTACATATAACACCCAGTGTTCATCCCAACAAGTGCCCTCTTTAATGCCCGTCACCCCCTCTCCCCCCTCGCTCACCCCTCTCACCCTCAGTTTGTTCTTAGTCTTTGAGAGTCTCTTCTGTTTTATCTCCCTCCCTCTCTGTGTCTTTTTTTCCTTTCCCCTCTTCCCCTCCCCCATGGTTTTTGCTAAGTCTCTCAAAATCCACCTATGCGTGGAAACAAATGGTATCTGTCTTTTTCTGACTGACTTATTTCACTTAACATAATACCCTCCAGTTCCATCCATGTTGCTACACATGGCCAGATTTCATTTTTTCTCATTGCCATGTAGTAGTCCATTGTATATATGTACCACATCTTCTTTATCCATTCGTCAGTTGATGGGCACTTGGTCTCTTTCCATGACTTGGCTATTGTCAAGAGTGCTGCTATGAACATTGGGGTACACGTGCCCCTATGCATCAGCACTCCTGTGTCTCTTGGGTAGATTCCTAGCAGTGCTATTACTGGGTCATAGGGTAGTTCTATTTTCATTTTTTTGAGGAACCTCCACACCATTTTCCAGAGTGGCTGCACCAGTTTGCATTCCCACCAACAGTGTAGGAGGGTGCCTACTTCTCCACATCCTCGCCAGCATCTATAGTTTCCTGATTTATTCATTTTAGCCACTCTAACCGGTGTAAGGTGGTATCTCAGTGTGGTTTTGATTTGTGTTTCCCTGAAGATGAGTGACTTTGAGCATCATTTCGTGTGTCTGTTGGCCATCTGGATGTCCTCTTTGGAGAAGTGTCTATTCATATCTTCCACCCATTTCTTCACTGGATTATTCGTTTTTTGGGTGTGGAGTTTGGTAAGTTCTTTATAGATTTTAGACTCAAACATAGGTTTAAAAAGCTATACACTTCTGCTAGCTTAATGCCTATGAGTGACTCCCCAAAGTGCTTCTTCATCTAATGGAACTGAAATTGCAACAACATCAGTAGGCCAAATCATATCATTACCTCAGTGCCAGGGAAACCAGGGGCGCCATCTTTTCCAGGTTTTCCCTAAAAACAAAACAAAACAAAAACACGTAGTTTAATAAACATGGAAAACCTAAATGGTATGATCATCTCCTTCCGACCTCGGGCAAGAGACCCTGACTGAGGCTCCCCAACCACTTGTGAGAAGAAAAAAACTATTAATAATGGAACACATATGACCTTCTCTTGCTGAGAAAGGGACAGCCAGTCAGAATGGGAAATTAGGGAGGGTCAATGGAAAAAAAATTGGAAATTAAGGACTAAGCTTCAATGAGATTTCATACTGTCCATCCAAGTTTGGAACAAAACTTGAAAAAGCAGAGAAGTGGACAAAGAAACTTAGAAAGAGGGAGGTGTTCACAGTCGAACTATTTGAAATATCTGAACTTCAGATATGTCAATATTTGACCATATTTATAAAACTATGTTGCAGTATTCTACACAGATAGGGCTTTTGGATGAACTATTATGGGGTTTACCCTCCATGAGAGAATAAAAATCATATTGACTTGAGTATTTTTTCTTAGAAAAAATATATACTTTTCTCAATATATAATTTTCAGAGTTTTTAAGCAATATATGTGCTTAAATCTTTCTAAAATAGAGCTGGCTAGGTGAGTGGACCCTGGCTGCTTCAGTCTCTCCAGTACCCATGTCACAGCATGCCCCATTTTCTTTAGAGAGTGGCCCTTCCCTCACTCTGTGTGGTTCTGATGGGGCTGTCAGTCACAGTAACCCTGACCCCGCTGGTCTGGCGAATCCCAGAAACTTTTCCTCCTGGCCACAGTCACCTTTCCAGAGTGAGGCATAGGACCAAGTTGGGTCAATTAGAGTGATTCTCTGGGGTTTTATTAGTGGCCACAGGGAGACACATTGCCTCCTTGGATGCCATTAATCTGAACTTCTCACCTTTTCTCTCTATTGCTGCCTACATGGAAGAAGTTCATGGTCACAGGAGAGCATGAGGCCAATACACACAGAGTGGGAGAAATGGTATGGAGAGTCCTGCCCATATTGTTTCAGGCTCTGAAGTGCTTGAAGGCTATTTCAGCCTTGAACTTCTCAGATACTTGAACAAATAAGTCTCATTTCCTAAATCTTTTTTTAATTTTTTTAATGTTTATTTATTTTTGAGATAAAGAGACAGTGTGAGCAGGAGAGGGACAGAGACAGAGAGAGACACAGACTCAGGGGCAGGCTCCAGGCTCCAGGCTGTCAGCACAGAGCCAGACACTGGGCTCAAACTCACGAACCATGAGATTGTGACCTGAGCCGAAGTTGAATGCTTAACCAACTGAGCCACCTAGGCACCCCACATTTCCTAAATCTTTAAAAACTTACAAAAATCTAAGCTAATTCGAGTTGGGCATCTTATACTTGCTTCCTAAAGAGTCCTGAGTATTGACTAATACAGGCTGCACATGACACTGAATTTCCAAATTTACCTGCGGGCCAGGTTCTCCAGGAGCACCTTTCTCAGATCCGTAAGATTCCCCAGGTGGTCCCTGTATTAATGAGAGTTATATCAAGTTTTACATATCGTTGACTTTTTTTACTTATCTCGATTGTCATTAACTTTTTCCTTCTGATTATTCTGTTATATTTTAAAACGTTAAAATGATGGCTCATAGAAGAGGGAATGATAAATATTTGTTTAAAAATAAATGCTAAAATACCAGATGCTGTATGGAAAGAGCCCAAATGCCCATCAACTGATGAATGGATAAAGAAGCTATGGTATATATATATATACATATATATATATATATATATATATATATATATGTGTATATATATGTATATATACACACACACACACACACACACACACACACACACACACACATATATATCTACATACACAATGGAATACTACTTGGCAATGAAAAAGAATGAAATTTGCAGCATCGTGGATGGAACTGGACAGTATAATGCTAAGTGAAATAAGTCAGTCAGAGAAAGACAGATATAATATGTTTTCACTCATATGTGGAATTGAAGAAACTTGATAGAAGACCATGGGGGAAGGGAAGTTAAAAAAAAAACAGTTGCAAACAGAGAGGGAGGCAAACCGTAAAAGACTCTTAAATACAGAGGACAAATTGAGGGTTGATGTGAGTGAGAGGGCAGGGGGTGGGGAAAATGGGTGATGGGATTGAGGAAGGCACTACTTGGGATGAGCACTGGGTGTTGTATGTAAGTGACGTATCACGGGAATCTACTCCTGAAGCCAAGAGCACATTGTATACACTGTGTGTTACCTAATTTGACAATAAATTATATAATAAAAAAAATTAAAAAACAAAATACCAGATGCTGAAGATGAATCATAAGATGGGTGACATTGGGTACATGTACAACAGCGTAGGGATTTCAGCTAGAAGTAGATGTAAAATAATCCTAGTATACTCATGACCTCTGTGGTAAAATATTATCCTCTAGAAAATATTGAGATTTAAAAGTAGATCGTGTGTCAAAATAGGCACTAAGACTCTATGTTTGGAGGGAACAGTATGACTCTAAATGACCTACTGAGGGTCCAGGAGGTCCGGATTTCCCCATGGCTCCCTTGTCTCCCTTCTCTCCCTTGAGGTCCTGCCACAAAAACAATTTCAGGTCATTACATACAGATCAAACAAGATTTCACTGCTTTCACTTGGAAGATTTCTCTATCTGTTCAATATACTGGATATACAAACTACTCATGTACCTGCTATTAACACAATACATTATCGTTTTTCACATTTCAAATTTTATACTTGTGTACCCATTGAAACACAGACTTTTTTTTTAAAGAAAGTATCTTTTGGATCACACCGTGTTAAATCAATTTAATTCCTGTATCAGTTTTCAATAAGCACATTCAAATCATTTTTAATGTATCTTATTTTCATGTTAATATACACAAATTATTTTCACTGGGATCAATTATTTTCTGAGTATATGTTACAATGAGAGTTTGATTGCATTAATCAGGTTTGTGCGCACCCTTCATTGACTGTATTTTCCCTGCCGTGAATCTTCTCTTGGGGCATAATTTTTTTTTTTCAAACTTAATATTTCCCCCTGGGCCAAATCATTCAGATCTAGATTTTGTCAAAATAAGATTTTTTCCTGTCAATTTCTAGCCAATAAAATTTTAGGCTTTGTTAATTTCATTTTTTTGTCAATTACCTTGGAAACGTTGTTATTTTCCTCAGGTAAAATTTTCTCCAGTCTTCAATGAGAGTTATTATTTCGGTTAAATCAAATTTTGCCATGTTTTGTTTTAACTCTTTTCAGTTTTGTTTTGATAATTTCTACCATTAAAAATTAATTATATTAGAGTGTAATGGCTAAGGGGTTTATTTGCAGGTGGTAATACTTGTACAACCCCACGAATGCATTGAAAGCCATTGAATTGTAAATTAAATAAGTAAGTTTCGTGGTATGTAAATTATATCTCAATAACGTTAAAATTAATTATAACTAAAACCCATGAATTTTATCCTATAAGACAGATTTGTGAATTATAATAGATGAATTATATTTCAATCAAGCTATTATTAAAATAATCATAAGTTTTAAGAAGAAAATGATTTATGTTTATTTCTTCCACAAGAAAATTGGGTTAGTTAACCCCTCACTTCCCTCCTCCTCCCCCCTCCCTGAAACATTCCAGGATCAATCTAGTATCTAGGTTTGGGGTATTATACTGTGATTCACTTTTTCCGAGCATTCAATTCAGTTCTATATCCTGGTCTTTCTAGCTGCCTTATGGTAGGAACAAAATGCAAATGCTAATGTCAGAAAACAGGGTCACAGTGTCCTTGGAGAGAAATTTGGGCCAAATTGCCCTTGGAGTTTTAATGGCAGATAAAAATGTCCCATTTGGTTACAATACAGTTCCACCGATACTTTTAGGTCATTACTGTCCAGTTGGATCAGAGCTGTACAACCATTTTGTTATCATTTATTCAAAAATACTCATTGAATCCCCATCTGAGTTAGGAACAGTCAGAGGGGATGAGGATAAAAGGTGAGCAAAATTAGATCCAGGCTCTACCTTCTAGAATCTTGGAAGCGACTTGCCTCTGATCTTGCCTCAGGTCCCTGGCTCATTGTTTTCTGGTTCTCCAGTAAAAGATGGGGATAAAATAAAATCCAGAGGCTCAGGCTGGGCTTGGATGGAAGCTAATAAAAGAGGTAAAAGATCACAAGGACCTCCCTGCAGAAGTGAGAAGATACAACCCTAGTAATAAAGTGGGAGGGTTACCGTTCTGTTATCTGGGCCGGTTAGCGTCACGATAACCGTTCCTGGTGGTCCAGGGGGTCCTGTTAATCCTTTCGCACCCTAAAGACAAACATACTCAGGAATGCAAAACTGAACAACATCACCTTTGCTTTTTTGAAAGCTGGACTTTAGATAGAGCCAATGATAGAGCAAACACACATGTTTATCTCAGCGTCACTCGGTGACTGAGATGTACAGGTTGGTTGCTCTGAGACTTAAAATGTCCTGCCCACAAATAAGCCCCAGTATTTGAATTACCCGCTCTCCTTTTTGTCCTATCACGTTATCGCCCATGTGACCCTGTAAGAAAAGACAAAACTAAATTATTTAAAAAAACAAATGACTTTGAATAATCTAATCCCACTGATGTTCCAATGTTTGTAACTGAACATTTATATTTTAACTATAATATTCGTATTAGAAGCACTATTTTAGCTATTTCTTCGGGGAGAGGGGCACTATGTTTCTTTCAAAAGTAGAGGTCGTGAAATGTAGAAAGCTTAAGGGATTTAGCCATCATGACAAATGATGGCATGATGTGGGATGCGATGGGGAACTGGAAACCAGCTCAGAGCACATTTTTTTCTGGCTCAGCCACTCGCCGATTACCTAACTTTCTGATGCCCTAGTTTTCTCAACTTAAAAACAAGAAGTGTAGCTGAACTTCAGGATTCTGGAATTCCAAAGTTCCTAGAGAGGCTAAGAGTACAATTCAGGCTACCCGACTTCACTAGTAATTTAGTGAAATGAGAGAAGTCTAATGAAAACAGTGTGTCTTCACTAACAATGGCCAATCTATCATTTCAACCAATGCCTCCTTGCTATTCTGCTCTTGAGTATATAGATCTTCCCCTCATTAGCCCAGAAGAAAAGAAAAAGCTCAAGGTAAGGAATCAAAAGACTTTTAACCTTAGCTCTGTCATTTACTGTCTATTTGACAATTCGGTTGAACAATGAAACAATAAATGTGAAATCACCTTGGTAAGTTTCCTATACACAAAGGCTACCTGGGTAGTAGGTAAGAGATGACATGTTGTGGCGATCAGCCTCCCTCAACATTTTCCTACTTAGTTAAGAGAGGGGCTCAGAACAAGCCACCCCAAAATATACCACTTTGGAATAATAATTATTTTGAGCTCAATAATGAGCAATTGAGTAATAACGAATGCAGAAGAAGTTCTCTGCCCTCCTCTGTCTATCTAAGGGCAGGGCATAAGCTTCCCTTGGTGAAGGTGTCATCCACCCTTCTCCTGTACAGGGAGAAGAGACAACTCTTATCACTGGGACCAGCACTGACTGAAATGTGTGTACACAGCCCTTACTGAAATAACCCTTAACTTCTATTAGTTTTCCCCATGTATTTACCTTCCCACAATGTACCACCCCTACAAGCTCAAAACCATATTCCTTGTCACTCCTCCACAAATTTATCACCCTTTGCTAAAATGGTACACAAGCCTCTGTGCCTGACTGCCTCTTTGGGGTTTTCATTTCATTTCTGTGAGGCCCTCAGGTGCATATGAAATAAACCTTCTCCTCCTGTTAATCTGTCTTTTTTCAGTGCCATTTGCATGTCCTCAGTCACAGAACCTAGAAGGATAGAGAGAAAGTTTTTTCCTCCCCAACACTAGCAATAGAATAGGTCTTTTTCATAGGAGGACATGCAGGACCCTGCTTGATGAGTCCATGAATATTCATCCTTCACTTACTGGCATAAGATCAGGTTGGTTTTGGGAACAGCCCACTCAAAAGTTTATAGGATGAAGTGTTGGGTGATCAGCAGGATTATCGGAAATGGGAAACCTATGGACTTGCCCTTTTCTGATACGGAGCTCCTTATAGCTGAATTATCAGGGATCAAGTTACTAAGTGCAGGGAGAAGCGAGTGAGGGGTGCAGAGCTGTCTGCCCCGTTCCTTTCCATGGAGTATTCCAGAGAGGGGCCGGGCAGTGACCACATGTCCAGTCAGACCAGGTTTGGGTTTTAGCTTGCGTAGGGCGTTCTGGCTGTTGTGACACATGAACTGTAACCTACCTTAGGTCCTGGAGGCCCCATGGTTCCTGGAAATCCCTAGAAAAATCCAGAAGTCAAAATTACAGCAGGAAATGTGCCAAGCCGAAAACTCTGTGTAAAGCTTTTAGCTATAATGAATTTATTAGTTTATGGTGTTTATAGCTGTGATGACTTCATACTCACAAAGAACCCTGGAGGGCCGGGTGGACCAACGGGTCCGGGAAAGCCTGGAAGGCCTGGTAAGCCCTGTAAATTAAGAGAAGAGTAGGGTAAGTTCGAGTTTACTTCTCACCTAAGAACAATGCCCATAAATTAAATCCATGAACATAGTTTAATGAAAGCTGAGGGGCACGATGTCTCTCATTTATGCCTGCAGTTAATTACAAAAAAAAAAAAAAGAAAGAAAAAAATGCTTAAGAGTGCGTTGCCATGTAACCTGTTCTACCAGGGAATACCCAGACGGTAACATTTCCGGGAGTGTGACCAGAGCCGTTGCTTTACTTTAGAAGAGGTTTTTAAATTTTTGATATTTTGCTTTTCTGTCTGTCTGTCTGTCTGCCTGTCTCTCTCAGCCAAGCATGCTCCTCCCTTAGGGCTTTCCACCTGATCTCCTTCAGCCTAGAATCCTCTTTCCCCAGACATCTAGAGGACTGACTTCCTCTCCCTTTTCTTATTTTCACTCAAATGTCATCCTTTCCCTGCCTGCCCAGTCTAAACCCACAACCCTTCTTCCACCCCAGACACTCCCTTATCCCCGGGCCTGCAGTATTTTCCTCCTTGGCATTTTTTGCTATATAACCAACACTTATTAATTTATATATTTTCTCTTTTCCCCTACTAGAAAGTAAGCTCCATAATGGCAAGAAATTTTTTTAACTGATTTGTGCACCGTGGCAGCTCTAGAGCCTAGAATAGCTCTCGACACACAACTGGCATATAAGTCCTATTTCTTGTATAGATGAATGTCCCACTGTTATATCTTCATCAGTAGCACACTGTAGGACCTAGCAACACTCAGTGCACACTTAAGGGCTGCATCAGTGTCCCAGATGGCTGTTATCTCTTCTTATTGGATCCATTTCCTTTGACATCAGGCCCCTTAAATGTTTCCTAAACAAGAAAAATCAAGAGGCATCTGGTTCTGTATCTTTCCTCAAAGGTTGATAAAAGCTCCTAAGTGGTTCATTCTTCCATTCTGTTGGGATCATCCCATCAGTTGGATGGGTCACCATCCAGGAGTTCAACAACCAAAACTCAAACTCTTTGACTCACTTCGACAAATTTCCAGAAATTTCCACATATACTTCTGAACTAAGTTAAAATATTTCTGGTTTTAACCTGAAAGATAGTATCTATGACTTAGGTCTACTGAAAATTAGTACCTGTGCCTTAGGTCTACCAAAAGATCCTTTTGAATCACAAAGTAAAGCACACACAGTCCCCCAAATGGCTGTGTCTCTTTGTATCCATTATGGATCATGCTTAGATCTACATACATATGGATCAGAAAGTAAACGACCCTACGGGAAAAAGGCACATTTAAAGAAAACTCATTTACTTACTCCCACAAATTTTATAATAGGGCTATTATTTAACATTATCATTTTAAATGATATTCAATATATGATACAAACCTATCCTTGATTTCAACAAATACAGAATAAGTGGAACATAACTATTCCTTGAAGATTCCTCCTTAGGCCTAGGAAAGCCTGGGTAATTGAGATTTAATAATAGATTAAAAGACTTATGCACAAAATCATCCCTTTATGTTAGTCTCATGGAGTTTCTCATAGAGTGAATGTTCTAGAATGAAATGAAGTCGCTATGTAAACAGAAGAAATATGAATGTCTGTTGCACACGTTCTCGCCGTTGTCAGAGCCCGGGGTGGAGCACTGGCGAAACGTACAAATGTCCAGTTATAAATAAATAAGTCTTGGGGACGTAAGGCACAACATCATAACTATAGTCAATAACACCATACCCCAGACTTGAAAGTTGCTAAGAGAGTAAAATTCTCATCACAAGAAAAAAGACATTTGTCACTGTGGTCATGGATGTTCACTGGACTTATTGTGGGGATCATTTCACAAGATGCACAAATATCTAATCACTACCCTCTACACCTGAAACAAATATGTCATATGTCAATAGTACTTCAATGAAAAAAGAAAAGAAAATGGAAAACAAATAATAAAAATGTTCCAAAGAGGAGGAGGAAAAGATCTAGGGAAGAGAGAGGGAGGAGGGGCAGAGGCAAAGACAGAGACACTGAGACACAGAGAGGGGAGAAAAAGAGAGGGAGAGACGGACAGACAGAGAAAAAGAGTCAGAGCCAGAGAAATGAAAATGATAGGCCCTTCCCCGAAGTGCTGTACCTGTAATCCTGGGGCTCCTGGCAACCCGGGGTCACCTTTTCCATACCAAGGTTCTATACCTTCCGCAGCAGGAGCGCCCTTGAAAATAAAGAATTTCATCAAACATAATCAGTGTTATATTTTCAAAACTCATTTAAATGCTTATTCAAGCTCCTACTGCTTCAAGGATAAAAGTGCTTTTCAGGATACGCACGTAAAGAAAAGATTTAAGATTATGTAGTTAGTTACTCCATTTCGAAGAGATCTAAGATTTTCGTATATCCTAAAATTGACATTTTACTGTGCCAGCAAGAAAGACATAAGGAAGACAAAGCATTTCTCAAGGGACCGGAATTAGTGGCAGCTCCTGATCTGGAAGATGGGACCCGGAGCCTGGCGTCAGTTCTGTCCTCCTGGACTCTATTCCCTTGAAGGATTTTCCAAACGTTGTATTTCTTAAGAGGTACTTATGACAAGAGCGAAAAGAGAGTTGTCAAATAGGAACAAATATCATGGCCCAATTATTAATTGGTTTCTGAATTAATTATGAAACCTGATTTGTAATTACTTATACCTCACCGTTTACTGTAACTCCTTTCATATATACCATTATAGATTTTCTTTCTTTCTTTTTCTTTCCCTTTCTTTCTTTCTTTCTTTCTTTCTTTCTTTCTTTCTTTCTTTCTTTCCTTCCCTCCTTCCTTCCCTCCTTCTTTCCTTCCTTCCTTCCTTCCTTCCTTCCTTCCTTCCTTCCTTCCTTCCTTCCTTCCTTCTTTCCTTCCTTCCATCCTTCTTCCTTCCTTCCTTCCTTCCTTCCTTCCTTCCTTCCTTCCTTCCTTCCTTTCTTTCTTTCATTTGTTTATTTTGAAAGACAGAGAAAGCATGAGCAGGCGAGGGGCAGAGAAAGAGGGAGAATCTCAAGCAGCCTCAACACTGTCAGCCCAGAGCCCATGCTGGGCTCCAACTCACGAACGGTGAGATCATGACCTGAGCCAAAATCAAGTCGGACACTTAACTGACTGAGCCACGCAGGTGCCCTGGAGATTTTCAATACTAATATCCCACACATGACTTACCTTTTCTCCTTTCAAACCAACAGCACCCTAAGAAAAGGAAACCAAATACACAGCATCACTGCTTTGTCCTCACTCCTATTCAGCCCCCTCTCTCGCTGTATACTTTCCGCTGGCTTTTAAATATGTTCAAGTTTCTTTCATTTAAAGAAACAAAATCTCCCCTTAATCTTCCCCTGCCAGTTCTGCCCCTATCTCTCCTTCATCTCATCTGCAACCTTCCCGTTCTGTTCATACCCCATTCATTCCTCAGTCCCGCACCTGCCTCAGGCCCCCATCCATGCTCGCAGTATCCCTTGCTAAATCCTGCAAGGATGGTGATGTTGCTAAAGTCAATGACAAGGTGTCAGGTCTTCATGGACTTCTCAGCAGCATCGGGCAGCTGTCTGCCACTCTCCTCTACTGAAATACATCTTTCCTAGGTTTCCATAATCTACTCCTCCTGGTTTTCTTTCTACCACCAGGGGCCCCTCCTCTTTACAGGCTTATTCTCCTTGACCCAGACATCCTTTGCTGGAGCTTTCTGAGTCATGTCTAAGGCTCTTTTCTCCTTATTCTTGCTCCTTGAGTCACCACCATCCGGGCCTCTCTGAGCAAATCGTGCTGCCTATCACTCATCTCCGCTTAGATGTGTCAAATGCGAAATAAAGGCGCAAAGCGCAAACCCAAACTCAACGCATTCATTCCTTCATTCCCCATCCATTAGCTGAATGTCTACTCTCAGCTGCCCCAGACTTTCCCAAAGTCTTGACAGGTTTCAGCATGCGGCCATTCTGGAGTAAATGACCTGTGTTTACACTTTATACAGAGTTAGAAATGGATACCTACTGGGATCCCCGGGTAGCCTGGTGTCCCCGGAAGGCCTGGAAACCCTTGCTCACCCTGGAAGACATACAAAGCTTGTCATTCTTTTTCAGTTGTTCTAGAACAGCCTATTGAGATATTTTCCTGGTTTCTCCCTTCCAACCCCGCAGTGGTAAATCTAGACAAAGTAACCCAAATTCCTTATGGCTAGTGGGTCCTGAGGCTGAGGGCCAGAAGACAATTATCTTAATTGAAAACAGGATTAGGATCTACTGTTTCTCAAATTGTGCATAAACGGCAAAAGTCTAATCGTGCCAAGAACTTTTTAATTGCTGTTTCCTTGAAACTTTACTAATTCTTTCTTTCATGGCCACCATTGTGGGGAAAAGGAGAGTGCCGTCAGGAGACAAAGAGGATGAGTGAACACTGGGAAACTCAGTCATTCTTTGCCAAAGACCAATTTTCCATTCCACGCTTTTGGTTTCTGATTTACATACACTCGCAACCTCTGGCAAAAGTAACCGAGTGAGCCCCCATACTTCTGTGGGAGAACATGAGAGAACGTTCCCAAAAGACCATCAGAAATCAAACCATAAGAAGAATGAAGACCATCATGTTTCTGTACACACACCATCGGTTTTGGCTAAAAGAATCTTTCAAGGAAAGCCTATGCCATCTCGTTCCTCCTTCTCCTTGACTGATTCATTCAGCAGAAGGTTTCCTAACCAGCTTCTGCGGGAGGAACACAGACCTTAGAACCATTGCATCCTGGTACGCCAGCCGGTCCATATGGTCCAGGATGGCCTGGGGTGCCCTGGAAACACAGCAAGACTCAGAAAGGAGACATAAGCACCAGGCCCCGGGAGCGAGGAGCCCCAGGTGAGGAAAACGATGGACTAATTTAGAGAGTTATTGAAATACAAATGGCTATTAAATAGTTAAGTACTGTATATAGTTACTTTGGATCATTTAAATAAGAATCAGAGCAAATAAAGAGTGAGATGCAAGTATTTTAGATAAAACAAGAGACCTTTCTATATAAAATGAAGTCCCTTTACATGCTCTTTTAAGCCAGAAGACAAGAAAGGAAAAAGAAGAGGGATGCGTGCATGAAGTAACTAGTATTTTATTATTCTACACTATTCAACAGAGAGAATCTATTCTATTCTATTCTATTCTATTCTATTCTATTCTATTCTATTCTATTCCTTCTATTCCACACTCCACTTCATTCCATTCTGTTCCATTTATTCTATCTATCTATCTATCGCATCCCATCCCATTCCACCCTATCCTTTCCCATTCCATTCCGTTCTAACCCATTCCGTCCACCCCAACTCATTCCATTCTATCCCATCTCATGCCATCAAGCCCCATCCTGTCTCATTCCATTCTATACCATTCTATTCTTATTGGATTTCAGGAACTATAGTTCGGCTTGTATGTCCTACAAATCCACACTTTAATATATTATGTGATTCTACTGTGACATTTTCATCATGTAGCCAATGTCTCAGTACCCATGTCCTTGGACTATTGCTTTAACCCCTATATTAAAATGAGCTTTTTAAATGTACATATTTTCCCCATTACTTACTGGAAGTCCAGGAGGACCTGAAAATCCTGGTAGTCCAGTTATTCCCTAAAGATGTAGAAAAGGGAAAGATGGCAAGAGAAACACTTTAAAAATGTTTAACCTCTAAACATAAGATTATTTGCCATTCTAATAACCCATCCTGCAACCGTAATTAGGAATGGCTAAAAACTATCTGAAAAACAAACAAACAAAAAAGGTTTGACAAAGTTTTCTAAATCTTACATTTATAAACCTTTTTAAAAGAGATGATTAAGATCGTTTTTGCCCTTTTAGATAGATTTTTAAGGCATAATTTGCATACAGTAGAGTGCCCCAAGCTTCCGCAAACAGTTTGAGGAATGTTTACCTATGCGTGCATGTACATACTGGTATTACCACCACCCCATCCAGACAGTGAATATCTCCACCTCCCCAGACCGTTATACACCTTTCCCAGGCCATCGATACTGGGACATACTGACCACTGTCTTCTGCCATTACAGATTGCTTTTACCTGTTCTTGAACTTCGACTACAGAGTGTACCTTACAGAATGCGCTCCTTTGTGACATCTGTATAACTTTTACAGTGCAGAGTTCTTATTTTTTTAAAGAAGAAGAATTTTCATCAGACAATCAGGATGGATCGGTTGGACTACTAACCCTTCCACCTTTGGGACCGGTGAGTCCTGGAAGTCCCGGCGAGCCCTAGATCCAAAAAACGAAAAAACAAAACAAAACAAAACAAAACAAAACAAAACCAAAAGGCAAACACTGGAAATCATTTGGCACTAACAAACCCATAAATTAAAAGTCGCCATTTTATTCATACACCAAACTGTTTTGCTCTTGTGATGATTTCAGTGTTAACTCAGTAAATTGCTTGTTTGCTTAATTGGAGCTAAAATATTTATCGGAAAGGACAAACAAAAATTCATTCAAATCCCTGCTACTCCATGTGGGGTCTAGGGGGGCGCCTAGCATTAGCGTCACCTGGAAGCTTGTTAGCAATGCTTGCTCTGGGGTTTCCCTCACTTCTCAGACGGATTGATTCAGAGCCTATATTTTCACAAGATTAGAAAATGATTCGTGTTCGTATTAACGCCTGTGAAGAGCCGGGTAAAAGCCTCACATTAAGCCAGACAGCTGCTGAGGTCTGATAAGGATAATGATACAGTTACAATGGGAATGAGAACGACGGCCAATATTTCTGTGCACGAAAAATACTTTATTAACAAAATGTGCCTGGCATACACAAACAAATAAATAGCAAAGTAAGAACTGCCTGAACCAGAGATAAACTAGCTTCGGGCATCTAATAAATGCAGTTTAGAGGCCCTGTTTCTTAGAGAATTACCTTAAATGGAGACTGTCCTAACCAGGCCACTTGGTGGGTAAGTTCCACTGTCCAGAAGCTGTTTTTATCATTCCTGAGAGTTTCAGTACGTTTTGGTATTTTTTAAATTTTTTATTTATTTTTTGAGACAGGGGTTGTTATGGAGGCTTCTGAGATTGGATGGTGAAGGCTAAAGCGGGCCTTCACCGACGAGGTGGAAGTCCTGGTCGCTTGGCCGTGTTCTCCTCCTCTGCAGCAGGCTCTTTGCGTTATGCAGAAGACTCCAGGGTGACTGGGTTTGACTTCTTCATTAGAAATGTTCTTCATGCATGATATATTTAAAATTAAGAAGGGAAATGTTTTGACCTGAAAACTCTTTTTGGTCAGGTTTAATATGCTCTAAATGTCTGCCTTTGAGCAAATTATCTTTTGCAGCTGTCTATAAAGCACACCTTCCTATACGAACTCCATAACAACATGGCACACAGATTTTATTTTCTTTTTTTTTATAGGTTTTATTTATTTTTGAGAGAGTGTGGGTGGGGGAGGGGCAGGGGGAGAGAGAGAGAGAGAGAGAGAGAGAGACAGAGGATCTGAAGCAGGCTGTCAGCACAGAGCCCGATGTGTAGCTTGAACTCAAGAACCATGAGATCATGACCTGAGCCGAAGTTGGACACTCAACTGACAGAGCCACACCGGAGCCTCGCACCTAGATTTTCTGGATTAGCTTTGCAGAATACCTTCATATCACATAATCCATTGTAAGCACCATATGTTAAAAATTGTCATTTTGTTTTTATTATTTTTAGTTTTTTAAATGTTTTATTTATTTTTGAGACAGAGAGAGATAGAGCATGAGCAGGAAAGAGGCAGAGAGAGAGAGGGAGACACAGAATCTGAAGCAGTCTCCAGGCTTTGAGCTGTCAGGACGAGCACGATGCAGTGCTCGAACCCATGAACTGTGAGATAATGACCTAAGCCGAAGCTGGACGCTCAACCGACTGAGCCACCCAGGTGCCCCTACTTTTTTTAATGTTTTATTTTTTTGTTGAGAGAGAGAGAGACAGAGCATGAGCGGGGAAGGGGCAGAGAGAGAGGGAGACCCAGAATCCAAAGCAGGCTCCAGGCTCTGAGCTGTCGGCACAGAGCCTGATGAGGGGTTCAAAGTCAGGGACGGTGAGATCATGACAAGAGCTAAAGTCAGATGCTTAACCAGCCAAGCCACTCGGGCGCCCCTACAATTATTATTTTAATTGATTGTTGACTTCTCTAAAGAAATGCCAAGGTAACAAGCAGATTGGGTGCAGAGAACAAAACAAAAAGGAAAGAGTTGGCATGAGGTTGACCCAAGTCCAGAATTGAAGCAAATTCAATTTATCAATTTATTAATGAAATGGATGGATACCCTAGGCCACACCCAGGAGGAAGGCAGGGGGATGGTCAGAGACTGAATGGGTCTGAGTTCAGACACTAAATATCCAGAATCCGCATGACTTTTTTTCAAAATTAGGGAGAAGAAGAAAGAGAAATGGAGACACAACACATAAATGAATTGGAAAGACACGGAATGGTAGAATTCCTAGAAAAAACCCACAAAATTTTGCATGTTTACTTAGAACCCGCAGATGTGGGTTTAGTTTCTTTGGTTATAGGAGTTTGATCCCGGCATCACAGAAGACTAGATTTGAACCCTGATTTTGCCACCTTTCACTGCGGAGCCCGGGATAAGTTACTTACGGGCTCTGAGTGTCAGTTTCCTCGTCCCTAAAATGGAGACAATATGAGTCACAAGAGTCATGATTTCTGGGACCCACGTGAAGAGTAAACGAGATACAGCCTGGAGTAAATAGCCCAAGGCCTCACATAGAATAGAGTTGCAGTAAATGTTGCCTTTGATTACCACTTAAGTATTCCGCACATTTGGGAAATTTAAAAAGACTCTGTGGGGATCAATGACAATTACCTTTCACAGCTTATTGTTAGTTCAAAGCTTGCTGGAGGCCAGCAGTCAGGGGAACAACCACGTGAGTGTGTGAGCCCAGGCTTAAGTTCAGCTAATGTCCACAGCAGGAAAGAGCCATCAGCAAATCTGGTGGTTATGTAGTTCTTTAGCAAATCCTCTAGGGTCTTTATTTAAACAAAGCCCTTTGTTGTATCACAGACTTTAGGATAAAAATGTGTGATGAGTTGAGACAGAGGGACCCATGAAAAAAGAGAAGGGTGTGGCCAAAAGTAGAGAATCTGAAGAAGGAGAATTCCAGAAACAAGGGAGGACAAGTGTTACAGGAAGAGAGCGATCTGCAGAGTTTGAAACAAAGCAGAGGGGTGCGGGTCAGATAAGGACACAAAAGTCATGGGTGATTTCTGCAGGAATGTTTTCGGGGCAGGGGGACCAGAAGCAAATGATGGCTGGCTGCAGAGTGAATAGGAGATGAACTATAGTAAGTGGGGTTAGTTTGTTTTTTAAATCCTGACAGAGAAAGGAAAGACAGGGGAAGGATGGCGATCCTTTGCTTACAGGACTGGAAAGATCTAGAGGAAATCTGATTTGTATGGGGAACATCTGCATGCCTAAGGATTGAAAGAGAAAAGCTAACATCCAAAAGAAAGGGATGGCCAAGAGGCATGGTTCTAGTGGGAATCCCAGGAAGAATAGTTTCTAAATGGAAGGCAAAAAGAACTCATCTTTTGATGCAGGACTAAAGAAGTTAGGGGCCGGTGCAGGTATAGAGACTGTGGGTCAGGGAGGAGGAGAAAGTTGAGCAGGAAACTTCAAGGTGATGAGCATTTGAATCGTCTTGGGATAAGATGCCGTTTTGAGGGCTCAGGTGAGATTGGAGGGCAGGAATTCATCATGGTGCCCACCAACTGGCTGAGATGCGGAATTCTCTCCCGGTTCCCAGCAGCCCAGGAAAGGCATAAAGAAGGGTTAGGTAAATTGGGGATGTTCCAAGCTTATAAACTGACATACCTTGGGTCCCTGTGGTCCAGGCAAGCCTTCGGGACCTGGGAATCCCTTCTGGCCTGGAGAACCAGCAGGTCCAGGAAAGCCTTTCTCCCCCTGTTAAAACCAAAACAAGAGAAGAAACACACAGAAAAGCACTGCCCGGTGATAAACACACCCACACCGTTGCTTTCTTTTCTTTACAACTTAATGATAACATTTGGCATATATTTTTTCCTTGGGTCAATAACATTAGCACTCAGCAGTAAGTATAACAGTAAGTGGAAGGCTACCAGCTGTTAGGATTTGTCTGTAGGCTTGAAAGGGTTTGCCTTTGGTCTTGTAGGAACTACTTCTCCCCCGAAGGTGGGGCTACACAGAGCAGAGACGAAGAGAAAGGGAATCAGGAACTGGGAGTGGGAAGCCCAGTTAGAAAGTTGAGATTAGTGCAGCGTGTTTGCTGCAAGACGGAGAGACAGTGAGGCCAAGGCACAAGAATGTGTTTGGGGAGTGTGCATAATTGCTGTGGTAGCTTGAAAAGAACAACGTGCAGGCTATCAGTTTTAGTCCTTTCTTGATTACACAGGAATTAGTAATCCAATCTATTTGTGTAGGAGATGCAGGAGATATCGAGAGTGACATAACCGAAAGGGTGAGCCGAATAGTTTTTTAGAAAGAGATGCTGTTATGACAAAGCCCCTAGTAAATGAGTGAAAATAATTTAGGCCCAGTGGGTCACGTGGTTCTACCAACACATAATTTTCCTGTGAACAATGAATCCTAGCATTTCACTCTTTAATAGGAAAGGTCCCTGGTTGATTCAATCAATTTAACTACATTACACAATTGGCAAATTAAATTTAAAAAAAGAGAGAGATCAAGTTTGCTGTTTCACATTGTTGTGTGCACATGCCCATATCCCATAAAAAGAGAAACAAAAGAATTTGCCAGACCTCTCCCAAAACTCAGTTACCCTCATACATTCTAGAGTAGCAGCTTGCACATAGTAGGGACTCAATAAATTCTTGAATGCAAGAACAAATCCCAGCTTTCCAACATGGATCTGAGTATATACAATCATAGCTTCAGGGAAAACCCTAGTTCAAACTACACATTAATTATAGAATAACTTGAAAGAAATAAAATAATTATTATAGTTAGTATATAAATTATATGTAAATCATTTTATCTAAAGAACTAAAAGTATGTTCTAAAATACTTTTAGTCACCCTTCACTTTTGTTAAGCAATTCATTAGCGCCCTGAGGAAAGGGTTTCATAGACAAAGAAAAAACTTTAGCTCTGCCTCTGTCTTAATTATCACAAATTGCAAGTTAATGGAGCGAATTAATGAGATTTCATGGCATTCTTTTTTTTCTTGAAGTCTGCAATGGAGCTACAGGTTTCCCCCGCTATCTGAAAGCACAGAGTTCCTATGAAACTTTTCCCGAACTGAAATTATGTGAACCAAAGAGTATCCCTGCTTTCTAAAAGTTTGACACCATTTTGCTTTTATGAAAAATCTACATTAGCATGGTAATTTTTTTTCACAGAAGCAAAAATCCTCTTTGGATTTCTTTTGCTTAGCAAACACAAAGACCAAGGTCGGTCTTTCCTAAAAACAAAGTGGCTCAAGGCGAGCTTTCAGAAAGCGGGGGACACCTGTACTTCCTGGTGCGGAATTTTGGCCTCAACCAGATTGCTGCTGCAGGATTCCTTCACCAGGGGGCGCGCCTGCACCAGAGCTGCAGGACTTGGAGTCTGCAGATTCCAACGTCTGGGTCAAAGTGAGTGAACCGAGCTGTTTTCAGTTGTTCTTTTGTGTTTATCAACATTGTAAATAGGGTTATATATATATAGATGTGTTCTTATAAACTTTCTTTTTTGCTAACTTGCTCCTTTTTCTTTACAGACCAAAAGAGTTACAATTTAACTGACGGCATTTACACGAGTTGCCTGAAAGATTCCAGAAGGTTTATATTTTTTTCCTTCCTTCCTTCCTTCCTTCCTTCCTTCCTTCCTCCCTTCCTCCCTTCCTTCCTTCCTTCCTTCCTTCCTTCCTTCCTTCCTTCCTTCCTTCCTTCCTTCCTTCCTTCCTTCCTTCCTTCCTTCCTTCCTTCCTCTGTTAATGTTTATATATGATTTCTTTAAAATTGGATTTGGGAAATGGAATAACACACTGTGAGTCCTTCTGTTATTAGGGAAGAGAGAGTGAATTCTTGGGTGAGCCCTGCAGAGGAAAAAAAGCAATATTAAGATTTTGTTTTTACCTTCTCCCCTTTGATCCCATCACAGAAGCACTGGCCTTTGTCTTTACAGACACAGCCCTAGGAAAAAGGGAAAAAAGAAAGCGTTTTGTTTAACGACGACTTAATAAATCCTGACTGACAGGGCAAAAGCAAACATATTTTTCTGTTCTTTGAGCATTAAACGCTTTTCATCAGGAGCCATGCGAGACTAGGGCAACATCATCAAGAGAAACAGAGTCAAAAAGTGAGATGTCGCATGTAGGAGAACTCTCGGGGGAGTGTGCATCATTTTAGCGTATGTGGGAATTTTATTTATGCGAAATACAAAGTCATCTATCCTTTTCGTCAGGACAACGTGTCATCGAACCACATGAAATTGACATAATTGTGAGCAGAAAGTGGTCTAAGGTGGCAAATTTCTTAGGTTTAACATAATATACATATATGCGTATGCATATATTAACTGATCATACCTTCCATAGGTGATTCGAAGGGTTTCATTTCCTGAAATAATGTTCAAGACTGAGAAAAGGTGAGCAATACGTCCATGTGTCTTTAAGGGGAACAATCTAATTCACTAACGTCGGCATCAAAATGTTCTTAGTTTAAAAACAAACCCCAAAATTTAGCTGGGAGCTTGGGACCTCTTACGTCACCTAAGCGGTCACTGGGACATATTTGAACACCTACGCACCTGCCAACTCTAAGGAAGGTCAATTTTTAAAAATTTCTCTGCCAGCAGAGGAACCAAAAAGTAGTTTAGAATATTGGATTTGCGATGTGTTTTGATACATGCCCTATGTTTACATATTTATCTTTTTAATTTTTTTTCTTCAGGTTAATATTAACTGAGAACAAGTTTGCTTTCCACAGGACAAAGATATTAACTGACAGCAAAAGGCAGGGCAAGTCTAGGGCATATACTGGCTGGTTGGTAGGAAAAATAAAAGAGAGATTGCCTCAGATATTTCCAAAGTGGAAGACCCTATTCGTGCAATTAAAATAAGATGACCAAGCAAAAACATTTTTGATTAAATACATTTCCTGAGACTAGGGAAGTAGGCTCTGTTGCCGTTCAAGGAAGGGAAGTGTACAGTAATTTTCAGACACCGCATTTATATACCCCGCAATTTATATGAGTGACTCATATAAATGGAAATGGACTGATTGAAAAGAAAAATCTATATTCTCTCCCAAAGTTGGATATTTGGTATATTTTTAGAAGACTGCATTTTTCTGATTTCTTCCTAGATGTTTGGGGTCAAGTCATACCTTGACTTCATTATTTAACCTTGTTGTTCTAGATTTTTAAACTTTGATGCTCATTTCGATCACATATTCAAGCACCCTCTATGAAAGCAATCATTCCCCAGACCAACAGCCACCGCACCACCACTGAACTTGTCAGAAATGCAAATTATTGGCCTCACCCCAGACCTGCTGAATCAGAAACCCTGGGGGTGCATCTCACTATTCTGCTTTAATAGACCCCCGGGGTGATGCTGCTCTCACTGCTCGAAACTAGCACCCAAAATCTGAGTCTGCAAGACAGAGCTCATTCTCTGTTTCTGAACACTGGATCATGTGAGACACGAATCTGCACATTGGTTTTTTGTTTGCGATGTCTTTCTTCCTGTCATTCCAAGTAAGGAGCCAGGCTTTTGTGCCCTTCACTTGAGGGACGCTTTTGTCACTGGAGTGAAAGCAAAAGCTTCCTGAAGACCAGAGCCCTTCTAGCTTTTGTTTCTGGTTTAAATACCTGCTAACAGTTGGTCCCAAGAGTGGAGGGTCAAGCACACAGCTCCCACACAGCCTCTGGAGGGGGCAGCAGGGCCTCAGAAAGGGGTCTGAGTCTCACACCCGAGGAGAGCACCAGATATTGGGCAAGAAAGCTCAACCCTCCCAAGGACCCAGCGCTCTATTTCAAACAGCGATGGCAGGCCACCGTCTTCCAATGGACAATGAGCAGCTCTGATTCTTCTGCCTCCCAGACACAACACAGCATGTTCTGAGGATCTCTGAACCACAGGTAATCCTCTGACCTCTGAGAATGTGCATGGAAGCCATGAGATAGGCCATATTTTATTTCTCGAAGTAAAAGCCGTATTTGTCATACATTACTGGAAACCTTTCAAAGTCAGCTTGAACAAATAAGTGTTTGCTGAACTCCCCTGAAGGAGATCAGGTCCTCATTTGCTCCCGTGGACTGCTCGTAGTTACATGTTTAATGTATATTTTCCCTAATGCCCCTGGACTCTAAGAGGGCAGGAGTTCTAGTCTTACCCACATTAGTAGTCATGGTGCACAATACATCCTGGACAAATGCTTGTGGACTAACTGAATGGGTCAATGGGTTGACGGTAATTTGTTTATATCCTATTCGGACCTGAAGTTTCAAGGCATTTGAATCATATGACTGTTGTCATGCTGCCATGACTAAGATTTTTCTCTGCGCATGAATTAGGCATAGCTATGGGTGAAGTGGCCAAAAAATGAAATAGAAGTTTTGGCTATTTTACTGTATGTTAAAATTAATGAAGGCTAATTAGCTATTAGTTGCTTGGACTTAAAAATATTTTTTTGGAAAATTTAAAACCCTGGGAAGAATTGAAAAATAGTGCAAATAGTCATCAAAACCACAGTTCCTGAGTTTTTACATTATTTTCCTTCAGTTTGGATCTCGAAACTTTAGGAGCAACATATTTAGCTTTTGTTTGTATTTGGTTTCATTGTCTTTACATTAGGGTAAAAGCCCTATTTGATGGTTCAAAAACAGCTGGTTGGCTAATTGAAAAAGTTAAAGTGAAAAAGCAAAAACAAATGAACAAACAGACCCACAAACATTTTAGACATTTCGTAACTTACAACATATACATCTACACCAATTCTTCAGTTTTATGAAAGAGGGTCCAGGTCTTTTCTTTGAAAATGGTCTGCTGTTAGAATTCTGTGAGGTCATTTTTGCTAAGTCACACCCATAATGCGCCACTGACAATGTCAACTTTTGATTTCTTCGAAACAGGCCAATGGCTGAGCAATTTGCATACAGTCCTTCTAACCAGGTTTTCTCTAACATCTTAAATGTTTTCTCAGCCGCACTTAATTGAATAGTGGTTTTTCTATCATTTGATCAAACCTTCCAATCTAGTTGTCACAGAAACACAAATATACATTTGTATTTAACCAATTTGGAATTTAATATTTAATGAAATTCCTTTGTTATAATAATAAGTACAACTGACAGAAACCACTAACTCTTGGCAATCATAAAACTCTGCCAATGGAATAAGCATATGCCAGTATACGAGGGAGAAGCCTAAGGGATGGGTCTCAGGTGGGCAGTGTCAGTGGGTATTGACTGGTCTACTATTGAACAAGCATGGAGAATTCTGGTCAGTCCAACAGTCACTCAAAAGGAGAGTCATTGAGAGAGGATCTACTAAAATAGCTTCTATTCATCCATCATGCCATCCACATGCAGGTGGTCAGTACTGTTGGCAAGACTCCAGAGCCAGGTCCAGGGTTTTTTCTATGCCTGGGTTAGCAGAAATGTTCCCAAACCATTCCAGCTTTAATTTGCAGTTAGAGTGGCAAGGCATGGCCTGCCTATATATCTGCAAAATTGGACTGACTAGGACTTCAGAGAATGTGACAATTTTGCTGACATGTGGATGCTCCACCTGATTAAATAAGCTTAAAATTATAGTCAGGGCCACTCTCTGGCAGTTGTTCAACTGCTGCTAGAAGCTAGTGCTGCCTGTGTGATAGAGCACAGAGCCCTGCCCCGGGCCGTCGACATGAGGCTCTTCACTTTCCAGATGGCAATGACAGTAACCCCAGACTCTGGGGGTAGTCATTTCTCTTAATGAAGCTGTTTTTCCTGAATTAATTTTTAAATTTGCAAAATGTGTTTGAGTGACTCAAATAGATTATTTAGATAAAAGATAGAATGGCTATATTTTCATTTTCATGGAGTTTGATGCACTTTTTTGGACTCACTTTAGAAACACTGTGGAATGTTGTTCCATAGTAGAATAGAATATGACCCATTACTTTCTACTTAAAGACTAAATCACTTAAAAACCAGAGTGGCCAAATGCTATTAATCATTAAGAAAGCATAACTGATGGATATTTCTTTAGCAACATTTTTATGATTTTTCCTCTTCCAATAGTAAAGTACCTCTTAGTTTCCATATACCTTAATGAAGTAAGAAATCATTTGTCATGAGCAGAAAGCTCTTAATAATGATTTTATGGGTTTTCTCACCCTGCTAACCATTAACACATCAGGAAGGGATCCAAGATTACATGATGGTTCAGCGCTTTTGCATATTAAGTAGTTAAACTTGTGAGAATAATTCATATAAAGGTCACATGCATTTTTTACAACCTCACTTAAAATCCAAAATAAACTTCAATAGTAGAGAATCTTAAAAGGTTTAGAAGCCCAGAAATCACAGTTCTTAGGCCAGATCTACTTAGGATCTATTCCTAGATTTTCCAGCTATGAACTGGAGCTTCGGACAAATTACTTAATCCTTCCAAGTTACTTCTTCTAAAGAGGAAGATATTAACATCTATCCTGCAGCGTTTTTGTGAGGAGGATTTGAGATGCTGTCAATACGGAGCTTCCAGAATGCCCTGTATTCAGTAAAAGACTCAGTCAAAGGCCTCCCCCACCTCTTTCTCCTTTCGTGCTGCAATACTCTAGGCCAAGGGGACACACACGCTGTTGTCTGGTCCTTCCTAGGTCCTTCTGGTCCTATCATCTTATCTAGCCACCACCTTGCAGGCACTTCCTTCTGAAGTTGTTTGTCCAATGCCAAAGAACTGGTCCCGATTCCAAGGCGATAGTGAAGGAGATTGAAAAGCCAATTTTCGTTAAATTGCAAATCAATTAAGTATTTGTTAATGGTACTCTCAGAGTATACTGAATATATGAGTTGATATCATTTGTCTGTGAGCACAGATATAATTTATTTTACTTGTTTGGTAAAATATCGGTTGGAAACCCCAATGGTACTTGATGCTTCTACATGAAAGGTGCCAGGTCAAAGGTATTACACAAAGGCAGCAGGCACTTTTCAGAAGCCTGATCAGCTGCTCTCATACTCTTTTTTGTCTCAGCTCCTGCCCTGCCCTTGGATCCCCCAGGGATGCCCCCCACGTTGCCTTCTCTCCCAGGCAATGTGGCAGAAGGGTTAAGGGCATGGTTCCAGGACAGACTTCCTGAGTCTACATCCCAGCTCTGCCAAGTCACGTGTGTGGTTTTAGGTGATCTCTACTGCCTCAGTTTCCACATCTGTAAAATGGAGTCAAATGGGTTAATATTGCTAAAGCACTCAGATGAGTCCATGGCATGCTTACTGAGGGCCGAGAAGGAACCAGAACATGTCACCCGAAATAGGCCTCTGTGGCATAAAAATTACCTTGAATTGAAAGCAATTAAAAAGCAGCGAATGCACAGAAGGCTCCCCTTTTTTGTGCAACGGCAAGAAATAAATTCTCATTTGACTGGAGAGGGACTCTTCTAAGCCCAGAGGCAGCCCCAGAGGAATGCTGAAAATAAAACTCACCCTCTCAGTTAGTCTTGCACCATTCACTACCTCTAGCCCAAACTCCTTTTTCTTGTTAATTCTTCACATATTTTTTTGCTTCTTTGTCTAAAAGGTATAAAAGATTCCTGCTCTGCTCATTTCTTTGGCTCTTTGTTCCCTCATGAGGGCTCCCAAGCACATGTAAAATTTTAATGAAATGTGTGTGCTTTTCTCCTGTTAATCAGTCTTTGTCAGTTTAATTTTTAGACCCAGCTAGGGGCCCTAAGCGGGTCAAGGAGAGGGGCGCCTGGGCGGCTCCAACCGCTGGGCGTCCGACTTCCGGCTCAGGTCATGATCTCACCACTTGTGAGTTTGAGCCTCACATCAGGCTCTGTGCTGACAGCTCAGAGCCTGGAGCCTGCTTCAGATTCTTTGTCTCCCTCTCTCTCTGCCCCTCCTCTCTCTCTCTCTCTCTCCCTACCAAAAATAAACATTAAAAAAAAGAAAGTCAAGGAGAACTTTTTCCTCCCCTATAGCTCTTACTGTGGGCTATCAGCAGGGTGGGCAATGACTAATTTATCAATTTAATATTACTACTTAAACGCCGATGAGTTGAGGGCATACTATGTTTTCTAGAGGTCAAGTAGAAATGACATCTCACAATTCCTTCCATCTCCCCAGCGCTGGCAGGCAGCAAACCTTTATCTTTTTACTCTTAAAACAAATAAAGAGTCTAACCATGCACATGCATTTGCATTGGTCATTAACAGGCCAGGAGATAATTTCCAAATAATCTTGGGTGTTTCCTCTCTCTACCCTTAAAAACCTGTAGACCCATCCTACGTGCCTTCCCTGCCTCCCCCCTCCCCGTCCCCACCGCCCCTCCTCCACGCCCAGCCCAGCCCGGGTTAGTGTAAGGGGAAGTTGGCAACGTTCAAAGCTGGTTAACACTCTGCTGAGCAGGTCTGTTGATTCCGGCATTATGATTATTGATCCTTTGCCCAGCCAATAGCCTGAGGCGAAAGTTTTTGTGCGTGAAAAGAGCTGACCAAGTGTGGCTGACTGGGCCAGACAGACTCCATGAGCAGCTCTTTGCAGGGCCCCTCCATTCCCCGTCTGCCTTAAGCAACTGACCGTGAGCCTTGGCAGCGTGCCCTCCAGCAAAGGAGAGAGACACCCGTGTGCCGCTCTGGCGGTGGCCACTTCTTCCCCACCCAGAAGCCGCTGTCTCCACACTTGGGTATCACAGAAATCTCACTGGAGCTGCCACTTCCTATCTTTCAACCCCTGTCCAGAGAGGCATCACCAGTCTAGACATCTAAATCAGCCACCCGTTTTTGATTTTCTGGACGACAGCAAGCACGCAGATTGCTGGCTCTGACAAAGAAGGTGGCAGTCAGAGGTCTCTGGTACATTTGGGAATAGGTCCGGTAAGAAAGGTTCGTCCATCTCGTGTAAGGCAGTGAGTGGGATTCATACCTAGCATCATTAACTTCAGGTATTTTTTTTTCTTGCCCTAAAAAGTGTTGAATCCAGTAGGACCCAGAGGTCTTCGCCATTGACCTAAGATTAACAGATTCGGAAGGGTCCCATGATAAGGGTGCTAGAGAGGAAATGAACTTTGATCGGTCCTATAATGACTTCAGTAGTTAACACGTTTTGAGCAGTGACTGTGTATGCTCAGGCTCTCTGTCTCGTGCACGACCTCATTTACACCTGGTGACAATTCTGTGAAGTCGCTACTAGTATTAGCCCCCTCTTTTAGCTACGAAAACGGGGGTGTCAGAAGCGAGAGGTAGTTATGAATGGAGCTGGAGGGATCTGAGGCAGTTTGACCTAGAGCCATAGTCTTGACCATTATGCTATATTTAATTATTAGCTGGGTTTGTAGGCTACTGAGGCATTGGGGGAGGGACTCAGATGGATCTCTTCTGCTCCCCCTGCCGCTGTGCCCTCAGTGATGGCATGTAAAATCCCAGTGACGAATGTAACATGGTAGTTCTTGAAATTTGCAGTTTAAATCAGAAATTGGCACACTGCACCCCACAGGCCAAATCCAGTCAGCCGTCTGTTTCTCTACTGCTTTTGAGCTAAAAATGGTTTTTGTATTTTC
The DNA here is from genome assembly GCA_030068075.1 of Paguma larvata. Classification (NCBI taxonomy): domain Eukaryota; kingdom Metazoa; phylum Chordata; class Mammalia; order Carnivora; family Viverridae; genus Paguma; species Paguma larvata. The sequence continues at coordinate 11,384,137 of CM057825.1, forward strand.
AAATAGTTAAAAAAAGAAAAAGAAAAATAATATTTTGTAACGTGTGAAAAATCTATGAACTTCCAATTTCAGTATTTATAAACAAAGTTTTATATTTTGTTAAGAAAAACACTTAATGTTTTTTAAAATGTATTTTCTCTCTTGTTCTATAGGCATCTGCATAATATTCTTGATGTTGTCTCTTAGCCCACAAAGTCTAAAATAGTTGCTATCTGATCCTTTACAGAAAAAGCTTATTAAGCTTTGTCTTAACTATATTTTTCTGTGGCCATATAAAAGTTATAGTAAAAAATTAAGATAGAAACAGAAGAAGGGGCACCTGGGTGGCTCAGTCAGTTAAACATTCAACTGCGGCTCAGGTCATGATCTCCCGGTTTGTGACTTTGAGCCCCACGTCGGGTTCTGTGCTGACAGCTCAGAGCCTGGAGCCTGCTTCAGATTCTGTGTCTCCCACTCTGTCTGCCCCTCCCCACTTATGCTCTGTCTCTCTCTCTCTCAAAAATAAAGAAACATTAAAAAAATTTTTTTAACAAAAAAAAAGACATGGAAGAAGAGATCAGTTCTGGGCTCCAGTGAGAGTTTTACATTTTTCGGCTTTGGGTTCTGGGAGAGGTGCTAGAAGTTTTTTTTTTTTTAAGTGTATGTATTTATTTTTGAAAAAGAGAGAGAGAGAGAGAGAGCATGGGGGAGAGGCAGTGAGAGAGGAGAGAGAGAATCCCAAGCAGGCTCCACACTGTCAGCCTGGAGCCTGGCATGGGGCTTGAACTCACAAACCGTGAGATCACGACCTGAGCCGAAATCAAGAATCCAACACTTAACCAGTTGAGCCACCCAGGTGCCCCATTAGAAGTTTTTACAAACTTTGCACTTAATCACATAAATATAAGACATTTCAAGGAAATATTCATTTTCTATCTGTGAACCTAAAAGGAACCTGGAAGGAACAAACAAGCTGAAAGTCACCCAGAAGATGAGGCCAGTTTTCCAAATGGAAGCCTTCTTGGATTCTCAGGAAGACTGCGATGTGATACCATCTGAAAATATGGACAGTACTTGGGCAGAAATATTATTCTGAATAATAAGGAGAAAAAAATAGGCTCACTTGTGTATGTAAAAGCTAATCCAGGAATACAGTCATTTAAGTACTTTCATATGTGTCTTCTTGTGTGTGTGTGTGTGTGTGTGTGTGAAAACCAGAATAAGATGACGGATAAAGAATAAACAATAGTACCAAGCCACAAGACAAGAAAAACAGGTGAAAAGACAAAAAATAGATGAAAATTGTCAATCGTTAGAAGCTGGATGGCCAGGGAAAGCTTCGAGTCAACTGGACCAGTACATGTGTAAATACTCTGGCACATATCCTCTGTGCCCATAATAGATAAGACACAAAAGCAGAAAATAAAACAGACAAACTCTAAAACAAGATAAATGTTTCTGGTGATGAAAATGCAATGGAAACTCAAAGCAGCGGGAAGGACTGAGGCATTAGAGGTTGGACTGAGTCTAGAAGCCAACTGTGGTGCTTTGGAGTTTGACTCCTGTGCATAATAGGGAGCATTAGCCAAGAAACACCATCTTAACACTATTTGGATTGGGATCATGAAGAAGTCCCAAAATGGGCCATTCCAAAAGGTGGGCACACACAGAGGAGAAAGAAAAAGAAATGACAAAAATTGGAATAGAGAGCTGTGGTAGCCAGCTTCCAAGATGGCCCCCAGTGATCCCTCGTCCTGGCATTCATGCTCTTTTATAGTCCCCTCCCATTTTGAACCAGGTTTGGTCTGTATGACCAACAGAATAGGACAAGTATTATGCCATGTCACTTCTGAGACTAAGTCATAAAATGATATTGTAATATCTGCTCTGTCTTGGTTACTTGCTTCAGGGAAAGCCAGCTGCCATGTCAAGTCAAGGAGTCTTATCAAGAAGCCCATGTATTGAGGAACTGAGGTCTCTGGCAATAATCCTGTGAATGAGCTTTCCTGCAAGCTAGTCTTCCAACTCTGTCAAGACTTAGATGACTGTTGCCCCAGCCTACAGCCTCTGAACCCCATGAGGGACCTTGAGACAGCACTACCCAACTCCCAGACTCCTGACCTTCAAAAAATGTATGAGATGGCAAATGTTTGCTGTTTTAACCTGAAAAATTGGGGGATAATCTATTAGGCATTAGAAAATAATCCAGGAGTCCAACTTAAAAGTTTAATTGAAATGGTAAAAGAGAAATTCAGAAATTTTCCCAAAAAATAGGACAAAAGGAAAAGTGAACACTAAGAAAGCTCATGAGTTTTGAGGGTCAATCCAGGATGTCCAGTATCTTACCAAATAGAGTTTCAAGAAGACCAAAGAGAGAAAAATGGAGGAAATTATCAAAGAAATAATATAAGAAGCAATTTTCTAAGTGAAGAAAATAAATATTTAAATTGATAAGGCCCACTAAATGTCCCCTTCTCACAAACACATCCATCTGAGGTACATTATCAAAACATTCCAGAACACTGGGGACACTGAGAAGATTCTAGAAGGAAACGACAAGAAGAAACGGTCACAAATGTATTGGAATCAAAATGGCATTGGGAAAAAAATGGCATCAGATGTGTCAACAGTAATACCACAAGGGAGGTGTGGCATGTAGGCCTTCAGAATTCTGCGAGAAATTGATTTTCAACCTAGACTTTTATACTCACCAAATGATACATTAAGTTTGAGGAGACACAGATCATTTTCAGATATGTAATGAAGCAAAAATATTACCATCCAGGCATACTTTCATGGTTAACTACTGAAGGATCTGCTCTATCGAAAAAAAAGAAGGAAGGGAAAGGGTCAAGAAAGGGATAGACCTGGGGTCTACGAGAGGATCCAACTTAGATTGACTGTCTCAGAATGACCATGGTATAAATAAATAAATTGGAGCTAGAGGGTGGCAGCCCCTGGGGGGACACCAAGAAAACTGTCTGACAAGTGTGACAGTAGAACATTCAAAAACTTCAGGAAAAACAAAAGTTTGTCCAAGAAAGTTGACCTACATGAAGAGCAGTGGCTTAGCAATGAACAAGATTTCTGAAATACTCTTATTGATATAACCAAAAGTTTTGACGTAAGCATATTGGGAAGATTTGATGAAAAGGAGGGTTGTGGTTCACAGATGGGCCCTCACCTACTCACTTACTGAGCTGCAATCAATAGATAGTGTTAAAATAACACCAGAAGCCCGTTTGTCAGAAATATGGAGGTAAAAAAGTGGAAGAAATAGCTGCAAGGTTCAAAAGTAGTTGCCTTCGGGCGCCTGGATGGCTCAGTTGGTTAAGCATCTGGTTTGGGCTCAGGTCATGATCTCATGGTTCACGGGTTTGAGCCCCATGTAGGGCTCTGTGCTGACAGCTCAGAGCCTGGAGCCTGCTTCTGATTCTGTGTCTTCCTCTCTTATCTGCTCCTCCCTCCATCTCGCTCTCTCTCTCTCTCTCTCAAAAATAAACATTAAAAAATATTTTAAAGCAGTTGTCTCTTTGAAGGAGAACTTGGGAGAAGGTAGACTGGAGGGAGACTTTGTTTTTGTTCCAAGCCTTTAATATTACAAGTATATTTTTTATTACTATTATTTACTAATCTGTATTTTTTTTTCTTGGCTAAAAATTAACAATAGCAAAGAAAGTTCATCTCGAAACCAGAAAAATTTACTGTTAACTGTACATTTAGAGTCCTATAATTTATTGTTTTCTCAACCTAAAAAGCATTCTAAGTTCATCTTAAGTGATGTTTTTCTCTAATTTGGAAAATCACCAATCTAGCTTTGACTTCCTGGTAGAAAAAAATACAGTAAGAATAAACAGAGGAAATTTTTAAAGAAAAATGATTCAGACATTTGATGAAGAAAACTTTGGCTGACAATTCTCTGCCTAGAAGGTCAGTCCTGGAGGTCGCCAGACCTCCCCTTTGCTAGTGGTGGGGCGAGGGGGGCGGACACTCTCTGTTGTTCTAAATCATACAATACGAAGACCGCAAAAGGCCTTAGGGATCATCTGTCTGATACTGAGTTCAAGGTTGGTCCAGATTTTCTTTGGAGCCCAGAATTTCTCCTTTTCTCTTGGGCAGAGGAGCAGACTATATTTTGAGGAGATTTACAAGCACGGAGGCCATTATACTTGCTAGTTCTCTCGTCTACAGCTGCGGCTGGATTGGAGGAGGGGGCCCACAAGTCTATGAGCTTTGTTCTAGGTGTGCTCCCCTTAGAGAAGACTAACTCTTTATGGCTGAATTGGGCTGGGACTCCATTCCTGGCTTGCATTGGCCACTACTGTAAAAATACCTTCTCCCTAAAAGCAGAGGACAGTAGATGATGTCCAGTTAACCCTTTGACTGGGGGAGGACATAAGCCAACAAATCACATACAGAACTCTCAATAAAGGAGGAAGAGAGAATCTGATATCTTGAATTTGCTTTTTAAAATAAACTATACAAATGGCTGGAATGTTTTTGTTGCATGTGTTAGGATTAATGCAGTTTTTTGATAGCACCAGTTCAAATCAAATTGTGATTAAGAAAAATCTCTCTGTTTCATTTCGTGATGTTCCAATGGAAAGTTAGGATCCTGGTTCTCAACTCTTAGTATACATAAATTACCTGGAGCCCTTAGTAGTCTTAATTTTTCCAGGATCCCAAGCCTAGAGAATAGTTTTGAGTGGGTGAAATCCGCGTTTAAAACAAACAACCTAGGAGATTGGGTTGCACTGGTTGCCCAGACCACACTTGGAGAATCTCCTTTACATCTTTAGCGTTAAATATCATATGTTTTCACTCATATGTGGAACTGGGGAAACTTAACAGAAGACCATGGGCAGGGGAAAAAATAGTTTCAAGCAGAGAGGGAGGCAAACCATAAGAGACTCTTAAATACAGAGAACAAACTGAGGTTTGTTGGGGGTGGGGCTGGGGGGGGAGGAGAAAATGAGTGATGGGCATTGAGTAGGGCACTTGTTGGGATGAGCACTGGGTGTTGTATGTAAGCGATGAATCATGGGAATCTTCTCCTGAAGCCAAGAGTACACCGTATACACTGTATGTTAGCTAACCTGACAATAAATTATATTAAAAAAAAGAAACTGACGCTCATCTGGAAAACTATTACACTGATTTATGAAATAAAACAGTATTTATTTTTAAAAATAGAGATTAGGATTAATTATCAACCATAAATAAATTTCCTAAATTGTATTATGTCACTTCCCTGATTAAAATTGTTTGTTCATTCCTCACGGCCGGCAGTGCCAAGTCTAAACTCATCCGCATGACGTACGAGGCTCTTTGTATTCTGGTTCCCCCTATTTCCCCAGCCTCGGAGGCCACTGGTCACCCCGAGCTCTCTTTTGCATTCCTGTGATTTTCCACATGGTCCTTCTTGGCCTGAATGCCCACTTCTCAATACCCCTTACTCTGCTTGGCTAAGCCATGCTCATTCTGGAGAAGTTCAAAGGTTACCTCTTTCCGGAAGACTACTTCCCTAAATCCTCTAGGTGGTTACTTGCTCTCTCATCTGTTTTGTGCATAACTGCTCTTATAACACATATCTAATTGCATTGTAATTATTTGTTTCTCCACCACCCAACAAGCTTCTCTTAGGAAGTCACATTTACTCATCTCTACGTTCCTAGGAGAGGGGACAGTTTACTGGGCAGGAGTGGAAAGGAGCTATTCTCCTGGGGGAGGGGAGGAACATGACATCTTGGCTTATTTGATCATACAAGACCCTCCAGACATACCTGAGAGGTGGGGGTGGGCATCCATATATACGGAAAGGTATAAAGAGAGATGTAACAAATACTCCCTCACTTACCACCCAGAGTATAAAATAGCACATTATAAATGTGGTTGAAGTCTTTGGTGTTGTCTCTGAATCTTCAGTCTAGTTTGTTTTATAAAACTGCCTTATCCTGGGAAAATTGAACAGGCAGCCTCTCTCCTGCTCTGGTCCATTAATGGAAGTATAATTGTGGAAACTGACATGCTCATGAGACTCCATGTTCAGCACGTACAGGAAGTCAGAAAGAGAAGCTACAGAGACAATGCAGGCCCCAGGGAATTTGCAGAAATCTTGGGCAGAATTTGGATTTCCCGTGGATTTGAGATGCTATTCCAAGAATTCCAAGTAGTTTTAAATCTCAAAGGACAGGCTGCTCCTAGATAGCACGGGGGCTACAATCATAAGTAGTAGATGGTCAGTAAATAGGTAGATGACAGGGTACTAAATACGTAAAGTTGGTAGCATAATTTATATAATCATATAAGATATATAAACATGGTTAAAGCAACAAAAGAAGGTTAAAACTGGAACCGGGCACATGTCAAGAAGAACACAACGCTCCATGGCACTGGAATCAGACCATGGAAAGAGAAACCTATGAATGGGGTGATGACAGCTGGAGCAGGACATCATGCAAAAATAAACAAGAAAGTGTAAACTGTGTCTCAGGAAAAACAAACCTTTGGATATTTTAGACATTTTGATGACTGACGGATTTTTTCTTCTTATCTAAATGACTAGTGCCAAGTAAACAAAAATCATAGGAGCAGGTAGATGAGAAAACCAGGGGAGAATTAACCAGAATTCTTAGGATGAGCACTGGGAAAAGAAACGCACTAGCTGGTACAGTGGAGTATACAAATAGGAGGGACTCAGAGAAGGTAAACGCACCAGCTGGAGAGCAGAGTGAAGGGGAAAGGCAAAGACGAGGTAGAAATCACGGGTCGCCGAATTCTCCTGCACTGTATGTTGACCAGCTAAAATTAAAAAGAAAAAAAAGAAATAATGGATCAGAGAACAGAGATTTCATTCCATGCTTTCTTAATTTAGATTGGAAGGAGAGAAGTTCTTCACAATGGTGATATCTGTTTTGGGGGGGGATACAAAAGAATATGCAAACTGAGTTTTACTGATTCTGTATTTTAGAATAAAAAGGAAAAGTAGGCAAATATGACAGTTCCGAATTTGAAGCAATTGAAATCCAGGTCACTAAATTCCTTTTATTTATTTATTACAAAATTGTTTTTTAACGTTCATTAATTTTTGAGAGAGAGACAGAATGTGAGCGGGGGAGGGGCAGAGACGGCAGGGACACAGAATCCAAAGCAGGCTCCAGGCTCTGAGCTGTCAGCACACCGCCCAACATGGGGCTCAAACTCAGGAGCGTGAGATCATGACCTGCGCCGAAGTTGGATGCTCAACCAACTGAGCCACCCAGGCGCCCCCAGGTCACTAGGTTTTAAGTGTGAAGCATCAGATATCTTTGGGAGCTGTCTCACGTGATTGTATTTTCACACTTTCCTAATATTTGCTTCGCTTTGGTCTGGATATTAAAAATACTGTGGGGAGCCTGGGTGGCTCAGTCGGTTAAGCACTAACTTCAGCTCAGGTCACGATCTTACGGTTTGTGGGTTCAAGCCCTGCATCTGGCTCTGTGCTGACAGCTCAGAGCCTGGAGCCTGCTTCAGATTCTGCATCTCCTTCTCTTTCTGCCTCTCCGCTGCTCACACTCTGTCTCTCTGTCTCTCTGTCTCTCAAAAATAAAATAAAACATTAAAATTTTTTTAAATATTGTTTGTTGTGGCTAAAATAGAGTTTGATTGTTCAACTTGGGTCGGCAGAGCAGGCATCTAGATAGCTTGCTTCGCTGTTAGTTTTGGAAAGAAGACTACAGAAAGAACAACAAAAGCATATTTAAATTAGTTTTCTCAAGACACAGATGCAATCAGTATCACATCCTGATGAAAAAAAAATGCAGTGTTTTTAGTTTTACATGACATCTTTTCAACTCTGCAGTTGCATTTAGAAAACCCTTAAAAAAAAAGGTTAGCTATTCTGGCAAATTCAAAAGAATCACACACACACGCATACACACACCTATACAATGGTGCAGCTGCCCTACGATAAGACTGGTAGCCAGGGCTCACGGCAGCAGCAGTGCTGTGTGCTGTTTGTAGTCTTTACGCAATGTTGGGAGCATGTCATGTTCAGGTATTTCAAAAGTCACTAACTGAGAATTTGAATGTGTATTTTAATGGATGAATATGAATTATCACGGCAGCGCCGACAATATCTTCTGCCCTTCAGCAAGCAGGGTCTTGTTTGCAGAAACATTCTGCATCATGGAATAAGCGAAGTCAGTAATGTCCCAAATAATGTGTAACTTTCAAGCTTCCAAATGTTAATACTTTATCTCCAAAGAAGAATACTGAGGTCCCATCAGAGACTAGTAACCAAGGATTCTGTATGAGTGCATTCTTCTGGAGTGATTATCTCTGCTACTGAATTCAGTTGCTGAAACCACACATTTCATTTCTGATTCTTCATGTGGTGAATAAACTCCTAGATGACATACAGATAATTTTCACAATTTACAGCTTCCCCAGGAAAGAGGAGGAAGAACTCCAAATTAATCATCATGAAGCGATGGGATACTAAGCATGATTTTTTCTGTACTGCGTCAGCTTTTTCAATAGCCCACATCTCTGAACTGCGGCTACGGGCACAAATACCCAAATACAACAGAGCTATAGCTAAGAAAATACGGTGGTTAAAATCAAGTTATTGCAAATGTTTAAAACCAGCAAATGTGCCTTCATAATGTGCACGCCTGTTGCTTGGTGAATACCGTGCAAGTTTACAAAACTTGGTTGAAGTCTACGAAAATAGATAAAGTCACTAATCTATAGATGATTGTTAAACAAGAGTCTCATTTGGAGCCAGGGTTGCTGGGAAACATGAAACATTTTAAGAAGTACAATTTCCCGATAACTAAAGTTCACCCTTACAAGTACCCAATCTTTGATCAACGCTCATTGTGTTACATGGTCTTTTGCCTTTGTAAATAGACTGTAAGTGACATAATCCTCCCTTTCTAAACACGATTGCTGTCACTGTCAACACATTTGTGCCCCAATGGATTCTTGGCACACAGCTGATGATGAAGAAATATTTTTCGAGTGATGCTATTGCACGTATTGAGATATTTGCTTCTATATCACTTGATTGCAGGATGGTATGTGGTTTCAATTGCTAAATAGCTTTGTTTTTTTCTTTTGAGGGAAACTCTTTTCATGGGATTAGGCATTCTGCCTTCCTTCTTTCTACTGGTGACCTCCTGCCTGTAGCTGTCTTTTCCTCTCCCTACATTTCTTACTGCTTCATACATGCTATTAATTAAGAAATCAGTTAAGTAAAGCTTGGTAGAATTGCTTATAAATTCAGCATAAAGAGAACCCAGGTAAGTTTTGACAGCCTCAACTATAAATGAAGTTTAGGAGCATTGTTCTTTTTTTTTTTTACTTACCTTCTAGATAACTGAAATCACTAGGTAAGAATGTGCTTATATAATGAATAAGTAAATAGTACAATAAATATAGACAGTCATCTTTAAACATCTTATTTAAAAAACTTTTTTGTGGTAAATATATATAACATAATGTTTATCATCTTAACCATTTTCTTCACATTAAAAAATGTTTGTTTATTTATTTGGCGAGACAGGGAGAGACAGAGAGAGATGCAGGCATGCGCGCACGTGAGCGGGAGACAGGCAGAAAGAGAGAGAGAGGATCCTAACCAGGCTCTGCTCTATCAGCGGAGCTTGATCCCATAAACCGTGAGACCATGACCTAAGAAATCAAGAGTCAGACGTTTAACCAACTGAGCCACCTTGGTGCCCCTCATCTTAACCATTTCTGAGCGTACAGTTCAGTAGTGGTAAGTACATCTACACTGTTGTGCAACCCATCTGCAGAATTCTTTTCATTTTGCAAAACTGATATTCTGTTCCCATTAAACAGCTCCCTGTTTTCCCCTCCCCAGCAGCCTGCAACAACCACCAGTCTTTCTATCTCTATGAATATGACTGCTCTAGGTACCTCATGGAAGTGGAATCATGCATTACTTGTCTTTTTGCATATTTCACTCAGCATAAGGTCCTCAAGGCTCATCCATGCTGCAGCATGTAAACACCCTTTTATTTTTTTCCTCGGAATTAAAATTTTAATATCAAGTCATCTGCGATTGAAAGCCACAGTCATGAGATGCATCCCCGCACACGTGAGGTTAGGAAAAGAGTGTTTCCACGAGATAGACAAAATCTCCTCAGGACTCAGTTGCCTACGTTATGGCCTACCAACATAGTGGAATATTACGGAGATATACGAAGGATGAGGCAGATGCAGATGCTTTACCTTGGAGAGAAGATATGACACTAAGCAAAGAAAACACATGGCTGAATGCTATGATCCTATTTTTGTACGACACACATACGTGTATGCAGAGCAGCAGGTCTGGAAGTACGTCAGAGAATAGTTAAAAGTGGTTATTTCTGGTGGTGGGACTAAGGTATCTTTCAAATTTAACTTTTTACTCTCTTGGATTGTTTTACAACTTTGGCATCTTCATTCCTTCGCAATCAGGAACGAAAAACAATAACATTTCATTTTTTTTAAAAAAGGAAATAATAATAACGAGGGAATGGTAGGCCGTTGACCTATCCACAAAAATGAAAAACAAAAATGCTTTGCTAAGAAAGAGTCTATTTTAGGTTTAGCTTATGTTACTTTCTCCTTTCCATTCCACATTCCAAGCCAATTAGAGAAACAAACAAATAAACAAAAACCCAATAGAAGTTTCAGACATTGAAGAATGAGTCTGTCTGAAAAATGTTTTCAGGTACACTTTTCATTTTTGTGGAGTTGATAAATAGTGCCCTTTTGTAGGTAATGATGTGATAAGAAAGTTCTTAAAGCAGACGTCCAGGCTACAGAGCCCCATGAGTGTACAAAAAGCCTCTTCAGAATATGAATAAAAGGTAGGAAAGCGAACATACCCAGCAACCATATTTCAAAGGACTCGGCACTGAGTCTCCAATCTCCACACACAAATCTCTGAAATGTTTTCACTTTACACAGCCCATGCCTATAATAAGGAACAGGTATTTGAAGAATGGAAAGCCAGTTGTATGCCTAGAGATAGGACTGTGAAGTGTTTTTATAGACTCTGGCTTCAGGAATAAAAAATGAAAAAAGACACAACCTTGGACACACTCTACGGGAAACTGAATTTACAGCAAGCGACAGAGAAAAGGTTCTGATACTAAGCTGTCGTGAAAACCAAGTTCCCTTAAAATGTGTACGAGACAAACAACTTTTGTTTAAGCCAGAAAAAATACAAACAACAAAATCCCCATCAAAGAACACTTCTCTAATAGAACACTAGAAACATTACTGGCATGTCTATATGCCCTAGTTATAATATACTTGGAGAAGCTCTAAGAATAATTCAATACAACCTTTTAATCTTTAAACCGAAGAAAAGTATGATATATATTAATAATCTTGTTTTCCCTGTGTGCATATTTAAGGGATTATAATACACATGCACGGTATTTTACCAGCTTATCAAGAATTGTCATATCAATTTCCATTCCTAATTCTGTGGTTTGGTACCAAAGAGTCCCTGAGGCATACAGACTTCTCAATATGTAGAAGATAAGATGAACCACACTCCAAGTGACTTAAGCCAACTTGAGAACAGATGCTCAAATACATACAGTACAGAATTAAGTTTCTGTCTAGGAACAGAGTTTCATTTGTGGTTGCTTCTACATTCAGTCGGAATCTTTGTAATATTGGGGCTTTGTTTTCATGTGCTTCTTATCACTGAAAGGGCAGAGACAAGAGTTTACATCTCTTAGGCATGGATTAGAGCAGGGATGGAAATAAAGCCTACAGGGCACATCTGGTTCACTGCCTATTTTTGTCTGGACTTCAAGCTAAGAATGGTTTTACATCTTGAGATGTAAAAAGACTATTAGCCTTTCTAGGAGAACAGTTGCTCAGAATGCCGAGGACATGGCCTCTTGACCCACAAGCCTAAATATTTACTATCTGACTCTCCAGAAAAAGCTGGCTGACCCCTGACATAGAGTTAGAAAGATTTGGAACTGGACAGAAAGCAAAAATATTTGAATTATTTTTCAGACTGTATGATCTCAGGCTGGTTGAAGACCCTCTCTGGGTCTCCATACTCTTATACATATGGTCTCTTTGTCATCGTATTCTAGATTGTGTTTCAGGCTACCCTGTAGCTATTTAAGACATCCTAAGTGAATCTGCACAGCTTTCAGAGAATAGCACTGTGACCTTGATTTGCTTTGGAAGAAAGCAGTCTGGGTCAGGATGAAAGGAAGTGATTATGGTGTTCACAACTTCATAAAGGTCAGACTCCAAAGTTTGACCAGAATAGATTGGTTTATAAATGACTGTGCCTATTCTGACACAGTCAAGAACCATCTCTAGGGCAAGGGTCTTAGGTTTTACTTTAAATGTTTATAGTTTACAAGGCTTCTAGTCTCCAAGCAGACAGGAAGGGCAGTGTTGTGTCTTGTCTCTGCCACCTCTCAATTACTTTCACCAGGACCTTACAAATCATGGATGTTCACCCATGCGGTGGCCTGACATTTGACGCCCTTTGGTGAGAACTGAGAATGTTCTAGCACAATGACGGGAGCCATAGGCATTGGGATGACTGAGAACCACAAAAAGTTGGAAACTCCATTCCAAAACGTATATGGAAGTACAGTGGGCCTATAATAGCAAAACACATCTTAGTAAAAGAAATGGGGAGGGTGTATGCCGTTCTAGATTTCAAGAATTATTATACAAAGCTTTAGTAATGAAGATACTGCGGTGTTGGTGTACAGATGGAACGACACAGAGAACCTAGAAATATACTGAAAGTTTACATACGACTGAGCCAGCAAAGCAGGTCCCTGGGGAAAGGGTAGACAAAGTTTCTCCAACTCATACTTTACAATGGTTCAATGTCAAAAGGACTAAGGACTGAAATGGAACAGATTACATTTTTTAACCTTCTGAAGAAAATTTGAGAGTATTTCTTTATGACCTCAGGGGAGGGAAGGGTATCTTAAACATGACGCAAACACACAGGCCATCGATGAAAAAGTGGATACATTCCACTATAGATAGTAAAGCAAAAATCTTTTGGTTTTTAAAAGATCACATAAAGAGAATGAAGAGGTAAGTCATGAACTGTGATAGGATATGTGCAACACATTTCACCAACAAATATTTCGTCTCTTAGGAATCAATTAAGAGAAGCAAAACGATGGACAACAGACACGGCCAGTCATTTCACAGAAGGGGGAACACAAACAGACCGTAAGTATGTGCAAACACGCTCAACACCTTTAGTGATCAGGAAAACTGCGTGCTTAATCCAAACTCTGGTATGACTTCACGCACACCATTTTCGCAAAAATTAGAAGTAGGTTCCAGAATGGCAAAAATTAGGTCCTACGCCACCAACTGAAGATAAACTAAAACTCTCATATCCTGCAGGAGACAATGTAAACTGTGTTCCACCATGGCTGTAGCATTTTCTAATGGAGACACATATGTGCATACCATAGCCCACAGCCTTCTAGTATATTCCCTAGAGAATCTCTGACACAAGTGCATCAGGACAGATGTGCAAGCAAGTTCAGCACAGTATTGTTTGTAACAGTAAAAATGGAAAATCTCCACATATGCTTTAAGGATATGGAAATATATCCATGGAATATATATTATATATAAATATATATGTATTCCTAAGCAAATAAACATAGAACTATACAACCATATATATACATATGTAACTATACAACAATATATATGACCATATATATATAACCATATATATGGTGAAACTATAAAGAAAGATGTAAAAATTTAAAAAAAACCATGAAACTCCAAGTCCCGTTCGGTGGCTAGGAGATTGTGGGAAGAGAACACAGCTGTGGTAGATCACGCTGGTATTTCAAAGGCACTGATAACATCCTCTAACTTCAGGCATGCGTACACCAGGTTTATTTTGTATTCTTTACATTAAGTTAGGAGTCTAGCGCTTGAATCCCTACTCCACTACTTTTTGGCTAACAAAGTACCAAAACATTCTGAATTTTCAGTTTCTTTATTTGCAAAACTGGATAAAGGTCTCTTCTTCATGGATTGAATGGAAGCTTAGCGGAGATGAGAACCCATAATATTGAATGCCAGTGTTTGTCAGTGGTTGCCATGATTATTATTACCCTGTGATCTAACTTGACCTTGATTTATGCACACAAATCACCGGGAGGGAGGCGGTTGTTAAAATGCAAATTCTGATTAGGTAAGTGTGGGGCCTGAGAGTCTGCATTTCTGGCAAGTTCCCAGGAGAAACTCATGATGTAAGCAGAAGGATCCAGACAATTCCTTCTATTCCAACTGCTCCCACGGTGACTCCCTTTTGCTGCCTTTCTTTTCTGGCTGCCTTTCTTCTGCTCTCTCAAACTCTCATTCTTCCTGTTCTGTGCCTGCTCCCCATCCCAATCTATCAAAACCCGATTCATTCTTCGAACTTAAAATCTAATTGATGGTGCATTAGAATTGCTTGGGGAGCGCTTAAAAGCTTGTGAAGTCCCAGGCTACATAACACTCCAGACCAACTGATTCAGAATTTCTGAAGGCTGAACTCAATTGTCATAGTTTTTAAAGCTGCCCTGATGATTTCCATTGGAAGCCAAGGGGAGAACTTCTGTCCTAGAGCCTCGACTGAGCAGCCACCCGTCCACATAAGATGGGCTGACCCACCAGGAAACCTCTCTTATGACATTTGGCATCTTGCTGTTTTATTTCATTACATAGGTCCTTGTCCTATGCTACTTAATCAAAGGAGAGTTTCTTGAAAGTCGAGACGTGTCCTAGTAATATTGAAAACTCGTGAAAATCACGAGAACATTTTGAATTAGATTTCAAAAGATATTTCTTGTTTCGAGTTGTATACTAACCAGCATGAGTTTTGATCATTATGAAATGGAAGATAGTGCTATCATTGATAAATATTTTTAGGTACTTTACTTGCTTCCAAGTGACTTTTTTATTTTTTTAAAAAATGTTTTTAATGTTTATTTTTGCCTTTTTTTAATGTTTATTTTTTATTTATTTAAAAAAAATTTTTTTTTTCTTTTTAATGTTTATTTTTGAGAGACAGAGAGACAGAGTGTGAGCAGGGGAAGGGCAGAGAGAGAGGGAGACACAGAATCCGAAGCAGGCTCCAGGCTCTGAGACACCAGCACAGAGCCCAATGCGGGGCTCAAACTCACAGACCGCGAGATCATGACCTGAGCTGAAGTTGGAGGCCTAACCGACTGAGCCACCCAGGCACCCCTTAATGTTTATTTTTTGAGAGAGAGAGAGAGAGACAGAAGACAGAGCATGAGCGGGGGAGGGGCACAGACAGAGAGGGAGACGCAGAATCTGAAACAGGCTCCAGGCTCTGAGCTGTCAGCACAGAGCCCGATGCTAGGCCGGGCTGGAACTCACTGTCAGATCTTGACCTGAGGCGAAGTTGGATGCTTAACCAACTGAGTCACCCAGGTGCCCTGCTTCCGTGTTATTTTTAATTTCAGTTGATAATAATCTCAGGTGTCCATTAATATTCTCAAAAAATGTACATATCTCTGGGATTATTTACAACAATAAAAATAATTTCCAATATAAAATATTAATTCTGTAATTATGGAGTAAAATATAATCATTGTAGGTCCTGAGGCACTGAAAATAAATTCTCTGTTATAAGGAATATCATAAGGTTTGTGCCATTGCAGAGATCGCGAATCTAGAAAAACAGAATTTTATTGTGAACATTAGCTTTAATATATGGATTAGATTGTTTAAAACTGTGAAATAAAATACATCAGACCTTTAAATTTCAAGATACGGGGACGCCTGAGTGGCTCAGTAGGTTAAGCGTCTGACTTCTACTCAGGTCATGATCTCAAGGTCATGAGTTCAAGCCCCACGTTAGGCTCTGTTCTGACAGCTCAGAGCCTGGAGCCTGCTTCAGATTCTGTGTCTCCCTCTCTCTCTGCCCCTCCCCCAGTCACACTCTGCCTCTCTCTCTCTCTCAAAAATAAACATCAAAAAAATTAAAAAAAAATTTCAAGATGCATGTGCAGTTTCATACAATATTCATAAAGTAACTGAATCTACCTGTTTCTGCCTAAAGAAACTTTTCTTTCTGATTTGGAATATAATTGAATCTTTCCATAATTTTCATTTACACATTTTAAAGGTGAACCAGAAGGATATGAATGAATCCTGTTCTTCCTCACCGATGTACACGTACACACTCCACGCACCGTGTGCCCATGTATGCAGCCAGTCGCTAGCCAAGCATACCAGAAATATTAAAAACTGTCTTGATTCTTACAATTTGTGTTCAGGTGTGCACCACATTCATGAACACACTTGACATCACACGTTTTTGTTCTGAGGATCCAGACACAGTGAGGAAACGCCTTAGTTTCCTTCATTAAACATTTCCCTGATTAAATAGGGAAGCTAAACGTAAAGTAAGAGATAATGTGTGGTTGAGGCAAGTCAGGGATGAAATTGGCAAATCCCTGGATTCTTGGTCCTATGTCCAGCTGGGCAATTGTTGGGTAACAGGATTAAGCTAAGAAAGAGGCATTCATAAGGAAATTCAAATGCAGAATTCTGTTAGCCTGTCTCTAGAAACTAAAAAATTCTGTTTTCTTGAGCCACCATTTGCATGGGCCCCTATGTAGAGTGAATTCAGGAATGTGTGTGAGAGTCTCTAGCAGGATTCTAGTGAAGGAGAAGTGGGAGAAATAAAGGAGGAAGAAAACAAAGTGAGGTAGGAGGAAAGATGGAGAAATAGAAGCGAGAGAAGAAAAGAGAGCAATAAACGTGGCATCTAAAAACCATACATTAGAGTTATTGAACATTCATGTGTGCAGGCATTGCCCTAAGTATGCTATCTCTATAAACCCATTTTAATCCTTACAACATATTTCAGATAAAAGAAAACTGAGGCCCGAGAGAACAGGTAATTTTCCAAAGGTCACCCAGTTAGTAAATAATGGAATGTGGATTTGAATTCAGGTAGTCTAGATTTACTGCATGCTATCAAGATGATACCCGAGGATATTTGTGCTGTAAGTTGCTGCTGTCATGAAAAAGGCAAGTCCATACTGCCGAGGATCTTATTTTTTCGGTACTGCATCCTCAGATTCCAGTTAAGAGTGAATTTGAGTTAGCAAATACTTTTTAAGTCCTTACTATGTGCGTGGAACTGGTCTAAGTGCAGAAGATCCAGCAACGAACATTCCACACACACTCAAGAAGCTTATATTCTAGGGGAATGTACTTGATATGTAAAAAATATGTGTGCAGAATTATTGCTGAAAATAAAATGAACTGGAAGACAAAAGTGGACTTTGCTCCTGTCATATAGGTTTTTTTTTTCTTTTAATACTAGCAAACCAACATCATCAGTCAATAAAGACAGCAAGCTTTGGGTGCCAAAACAAAACAAAACAAAAAAACAACATAAAAAAATAACCCAGCTAGCTATAGTTATAGAAGTTAGGGCTTCAAGAAATACATAAAGCAAAAATTAAAACATTTGACAGATAGGACAATGAAACATGCAAAAACATGGGAAGAGGCACAAAGAAAATATAAATAAATTATACCATCACCTGAACATAGATGAACCACATAGTGCAGGCACGCTAGAACTTGTGAATGTCCTGATATTCATACCTACAATGTTACACCGTGTTTGAAACATCAAGTTCCAATGAATCTTTATTTAATAGTACATGGCAATACAATAATTCTGGAGAGGAATTCTGTACCTGGGGACTTTCACGCTGTTAACCAACAGTTTGAAATCAAACTGCTAAAGAGCACTTAATTCACAGGCAATTCTTGAAGTCTTTTCTTTTTCTTTCTTTCTTTCTTTCTTTCTTTCTTTCTTTCTTTCTTTCTTTCTTTCTTTCTTTTTTTTTTTTTTTTTTTTTTTTTTACCAGCGTTCAGGTTAATGGTTAAGGGTTGGTACTTAAAGTATACTGCAGTTTCTTTTAGTTAATAATACATCATCCCATGGGGTCTGAAGAATCTGTCAAAACAAGTAATGGTAAACTAGACCCATGCTTCATTTGGACTAGAGGGTGCCTTGGAGAAAATGAATCTGGTTATCTGGTTCCAACAGACGGGAGTCATTAATTTCCATAGGGGAGATCTATATAACCGGAATGCTTGAGCCTCATAGATGGTTTTAAATCTCTTGTTCCATTTAGAATGGTTTCTATTTTAGAGGTGTTTCTCACTGTCACCTGTAGTAACATCAGGTATTTCTCAGTTTTTAGAATGAACTATTTGTTTCTTTAAACACAGGGCCCTACACCTTGGATTTCACAGTCTATTGAAATCAAGGTCAACTGGAAACTGATACTCTGCTTCCATTCTTTTTGAGCCTTCAGACTTCAACAGAAACCATTGAGAGAGGATAGCCTCAAATACCATGTAAGTCTGGGATGTGACAACTTGCTTTCCAACCCAAAATATGTTGGGATTTCTTTCTCCCTTCCTCTTTCTCTTTCTTTTCTTTTCTTTTCCTTTCCTTTCCTTTCCTTTCCTTTCTTCCTCCCTTCCTTTCTTTTATTTTCTATTTTGCCTTTTGATCCTATTTAACTATCTTGCTTAACTATTAGGCTACTGTAACATTTTACCAACAAGGAAAATTTTTTATTGCCTCTCAGTGGAAACATGTCATGTCTTAAAACTATTCATGAATTTATAAATAGGAAGATTTTTTTTTCGCAGAAAATATTCCCTTCGTCTTTACATGGATGCTAAGTCAAATGTGTTCAACTTTTACTCTCTTTGTTCTTTCTTTTGGGGGCTGATTGGTTCTAGAATACAGACTCATCAAGATAACATCTTGATCTAACTTTAAAAAAATGTATTCAATTGTTCAAGCAAAACTATGTTTATTTATTTGTTTAATGTTTATTTATTTTGAGAGAGAGAGAGCACACGTGCACGTGAGTGGGGCACAGGTAGAGAGGGAGAGAAAATTCCAGTCAGGCTCTGGCTGTCAGCACAGAGCCAGATGTGGAGGTCGAACCCACAAACCATGAGATCATGACCTGAGCTGAAATCAAGAGTCAGATGCTTAACCAACTGAGTCACCCAGTGGGGGCAGAGGGAAGTCCCCAAACAAAATTATTTTTAAAAACAATCAAGACACCCCATGTTTTAGACATTAAAATTAAATGTGAAAAATGCCAGTTCTAACCTAAGTTTAAGTCAATTTAAAGGAAAAATTCTTTCAAATTTCCTGCAAGGGTGAAAATTTCCATAATAACATTTTAGAAAAACAATAAAGTAAAAAAAATAAGCAGAGATTTTACCTTTGCAGTTGAAAACTGCAGTCGTAACATTATTGTGAATTCACATCATATAGCTGATTACAGAGACAAACTTACAAGTCACAGCACGGAGGACTAAGGTGTTCTTTTAGTTCTCAGAGAACTCTGCTTTTGGGGTGTGCATAGGTTTCTAGAATTAGCAATCTGGACCATAAATATTTCAGCTCTGTTTGTGCTGCTGAAGGGGAACAGAATATGCCACCTTCAAATATGCCACTTTGGTGTGATGCTTACTTGCAGGTGAAGGCAACTGAGAACCAAAGAGATACAGGATACAGGGTATGCACTCTACCCTCCCCAATCTGTCTCAAAGCAAGGCACGCCCACCCCTTGTGAAAGCGTCCTCCCAGCTCCCATGTCAGGGAGGAACAACCCTTAGCACCAGAGACGGAGACAGTACGGATGAGCCTGCATAAATAAACCGGAATAAAGAACTCTTACCTCCAATTCGTTTCCACCATATATTTACCGCTCTTAGAAGCCCAATCCCCCTTTTCTCTAGCAGTCACTTCTCTATAATTTATAGAGAAGTTAAAATACTGTTAAAATACTCTGTAAGCCCTAAGTCTAACCACTTCTTTGGGTTTTTCACTTCTTCTCTGTGAGGTCCCTGTGTCTGTAAAAATATTAACGTCAAATAAAAGTTGGATGCTATTCTTCTGTTAATCTATCCTTTGTCAGTTTAATTCACAAGCCTCTGGCATAAAACCTAAAAGATCAGAGGAAAATATTTTCCTCCCCTACACTGTCAAAGGGCCTGTTATAAACAGTTTTGTGAGTCTGAGCAGTGTTACAAGTCCTAGCCCCTGTGTCTAGTGGGAACATGACGGGCAACTATTAAATCTACATGCATTCTTAAGCACCTGCAGTATGCCATAGCTGTGTTTGGAATGATGAAACAAATGCCACTGTGGGCCAGCCTCGAAGGAAGGAGAATACAGAACAGAAGAGAAAAGACAATCAAGGAGAGAACAACCAACAGTTGAAACCCTACGTGGACTCAGGGTTATTTGAGACGATGGAGAAAAGTAAGGTTCCCGGGCTGCTGGCACCCAGGAAGGACTTTGCAATACTTGAATCCAACATCCTTCTTATTTATTTTTTCTAACATTTATTCATTTTTGAGAGATAGAGAGAGACAGAGTGGGAGGAGGACTGGCAGAGAGACACAGAATCCGAAGCAGGCTCCAGGCTCTGAGCTGTCAGCACAGAGCCCACCGTGGGGCTCGAACTCCTGAACTGAGAGATCATGAGCTGAGCTGAAGTCAGACGTTTAACCGACTGAGCCACCCAGGCACCCCTTGAATCCAATATTTGAATGGCAAGTAGCTTTACATTAAAGAAAAAAAAAAACAGCCCCTGCTTAGAACATATATATACATACATATATATTCTATGTAAAGATACACAATTGTTTCCACTCTTTCTCTTCCCATGAATGTCCACATCACAAAAAGAAATACCTTTAATTTTTTTAAATATTTATTTCTTTTTTGAGAGAGAGACAGACAGAGAGAGACAAAGTGCAAGCTGGGGAGAGGCAGAGAGAGACACACACAGCATCCAAAGCAGGTTCCAGGCTCTGAGCCATCAGCACAGAGCTCGATGCAGGGCTACAACCTACGAACCGTGAAATCATGACCCGAGCTGAAGTTGTACCCTCAATCGACTGAGCCACCCAGGCGCCCCAAGAAATGCCTTTAGATGGTAGGATGATAGGACTCAGCTTCCAGTTGGGGGCTCTGCCAGCAGTTAGCCGTGCACACCTAGAAAAGACTTCACTCCTCCTGATCCTCAGTTTCCTTAGACTGGCCAAAGCCACCTGTACTAGCACCTTCTATTTCTACGAAGAGGTCAAACTCTGCTATGCCTGCAGAATGTGGTACCTTCAAGGCTATGCATTACTTTACATATAATATGTAAAGATAAGTCCTTGCTTCAGCTTATCTATTCTATAAATCACTGAAGGCATGTCCCATCTTTCATACTAGTTTTTCTTTTTAACATTTTTTTATCTGCAAAAGAATTACCCAGGGAACACAGCTAAAGTACAAGCCCTTTTGAACTCCCGCTCCCTTTCCCCCAGTCCTCATTCTGATTCAGGGAATCTGGGCTGGGCCCAGGGATTTGCATACTTAAGTGCCCCCAGGTGATTCTGATGCCATGGATTGCGGATTGTTGTCCTGGGTTGTGGGCAACCATTCAGGAACACTGAAGCAGGGGATTAAGCCTGACCCTGAGCCATTTCTCCAGCTGAGTACTTTCAGAGACTTTACGGAAGTTTCAAATCAATCTCTTTGGAATGCTTCAGATTAGAGATAAACCCCTTAGAGCTGTTTTGATCCAGTCGTGGTTACGGGCTGAACCAAAATGAACTGCAACAGGGCATTGATTATCTGGTTACAGTTAAATCCACAGGCCAAAATTTTCCAAGTTGTATCAATGATAGAAACAACACAAAGGGGGCAGCGGAGAGGTGACGGACAAGGAAATTAGCAACTAACTCTGCTAGAAAACTACTGAGTTCGCAGAGACCAAGGTAAACCCTCCAGAGGAACATGGACTTTTTCTTGTGATTAACATCTCAAGATGTTTATTTTGAGATGCCCTATTGCCATGCTGACGGGTCTTCGCTTACCGGTAATGTGCTTCTCTGTGCCCGGCCTGAAGTTTTTATTCCTTCGCTCATGTTTGTCTATCCTGTTCTTAGCTAAGAGTAAAAACGACTGCTACTCTCCGCTGTAAAACAAACCAAGAAACAGAAAAAGTTCTACATATAAGGAGAATATTAAAATAGTCCCTCGGCTTACTCGTCTTATTTTCAAGTGTGGTGAGCGCTATTTTGGATCTTCAGTGAACTTGCCTACATTTTCGAAGAGGGAAGTCGTTGGTCCAAAGTCACGGCCCCACTGTGGGTCAGGCTGTGTGCAACGCTGGTATGACAGGATGGGGTGGGGTCTAAAGTCTCAGGCCCTTGCTTTGGTTCCTGGGTTCAGTAGGACCACCCCAGTTCTTATGATTTTCAGTCAATTTTCTTTCCGGCCACCCTTAAAAAAGTTTTTTTTAACATTTATTCATTTTTTTGAGAGAGAGAGAGGCAGAGTGCAAGCAGGGGAGGGGCAGAGAGAGAGAGGGAGACGAAGAATCCAAAGCAGGTTCCAGGCTCTGAGCTGTCAGCACAGAGCCTGATGCAGGGCTCAAACTCGTGAACCATGAGATCATGACCTGAGCCACTCAGATGCCCCTCCAGCCACCCTTTATACTGTCTCTAGAATGTAGATCTGTGTTGATTCCCTGTTAAACACCTTCTGTTGCCTTCAATATAAAATTGAAATGCTTCTAAAATGGAAACAACTGAGGAGGGGCTTTCATAAGTATGGAATATCTCTCCGCCTCCTTCTCCTCACATTTTCCTCTTTCTCCCTCCACCTCCCCCAAAGAATCCTGACCTTCAGCCAGGCTGACAGAGCTCTTCTCTCCTAACTTCTAAGGCTGACCTCACCAGAGCAGTTTTACAAGTAGTTTGGAAACTTTTCTAATCTACCACTCTGATGGGAATTCCTTGAATTAATCTCTCTTCATATCTGGCCTAGAATTTTTGTTAAATGAATACACTTTTTAAATGAATGAATGAATGATTTGTCTCAAAAAATTACATATACATCTCATGTGCTTCATTGAAAGTAATAACAAATGATATATTGTAACAATATTCAGTTTTACTTAATCCATCTGAAATAGTTTAGTACTTAACTGACATAACAGGTCATGTTCTTCCTAAGTGATACATTATATGTATATTTTTCTGTTTTTATAGACTACTTTTTATTTGTTTATTTAAACAACTTTTTAATTGAAGTATGGTTGACATATTGTATCGGTTTCAGGTGTACAATATAGTGATTGACATTTACATAAGTGACAAAATGCTCACCATGGTAAATGTAGCTACTTTCACCTTACAACGATATTACAATATTACCGAATGTTTTCTTGATGCCGTAGTTTTCATTCCCATGAGTTATTTATATTCTAACTGGAAAATTGTGAAGTTCTTTTATTTACTTTGAAAGAAACAGAGACAGTGTGAGTGGAGGAGGGGCAGAGAGGGAGCAAGAGAGAGAAAAAGAGAGAGAGAGTAGGGAGAGGCAGAGAGAAAGAGAGAATTCCAACCAGGCTCTGCACTGATAGTGCCTGACACAAGACTCAAACTCCATGAACCAAGAGATCATGACCTGAGCCCAAATCAGACACTTAACCAACTGAGCCACACAGGCGCCCCTGCCTGGAAACTTTTTACCTCTCACTGGAAATTTTTACCTCTTAATCCCTTTCACCTATGTCACCCATTCTTCGACCACCCCTCCTCACTGATAATCACCAGTTCTCTGTATTTATGTGTCTTTCTGGGTGTATTTCACTTTTTCACTGTGACTTATTTCACTTAGCGTAATACCCTCTAGGTCCAGTGATAGATTATAGTTAAATTTTTAAACAAGCATTGTGATAGTTTTTTTAAAAATCAACGTCTGAGGTTAAGCCCCTACTTCTAATCAGACTCCGGTGGCCATTCACAAATCCAAGTTTGCTTGATTAAACCCTGATTCCGGAAGCACAAATCTCAGTTCCAGGCTTGAGTTTCAATGCCAGGGGAGGTTAGCAAATGAAGATGGCTGCCCCCACTATCACTTACAGAAGATGGCCCACATAGATAGCTGAGAACTGAATCAAATCTATTCCGACCAAGGGAAAAAGGCAACAATCCTTAGAAAGACAAGCCAACAAGCTGAGCCTCACTAATACACAGGCAAGAGTGAAACTGGGGCTATTTCCTTTGGCATTTTGACTGCTCTTCGCCTGGGCATAAAAGTGGTTTCCATATTTAGGAAGGGTATGGAAGGCGGTATATTGGGGTGGTCATGCCCAGAGTTCTAGAGTCGGGCTGCCAGGCTCACATGCCAGCTTTATTATTCACCACTCTTCCAACTTACTTCACCTCCCTCTGCCACTCCCTTATCAGTAAAATAGAATAATTGTAACCTACCTCACGGGAGTACAGGGCATTTGAGTTACCACGTATGGAACGCTTATCACCATGCCTGGCACACAGTAGGTGGGCTCAGTAAATATTAGCTACTGTAATTATCCACTTATGTCTGCTCTTCCAAGTTGTGTGTGTGTGTGTGTGTGTGTGTGTGTGTGTGTGTGTGTGTTGTGAGAAATGACTAGAAGTTTTTCAAATGCTTTCTAGTATCTCTAGGGAAAAGGTTGTTTTTCTTTTTTGACCTTTTTGATTCAATTTATAAATAAAAGTATTAAATGGCTTTGCATCTCTCTAAAGCTATGACTTTATGGTGTTTTATTTTTTTAAATATACTATCCCATGTTTTTCTTTTATTCCTTCGTTTTATTCTGCCAATGTTTTATTCAGGACCTTTTTATCAGGACACCTACAAGATGGCAGTTTTTCTGCAATAACTTGCTCAAGTCTGGAGTTGGTTTATAGTGATTTGTAAAATAACAGAAATGGAAACAAAAATTAGGACACCTACTATTTTACTTTATATACTAGGGTTAGGTTGCAGATTATTAAATATTAAACTTTACTGAAATGGAGAAAATTTCACTTGCGACAACTTTGGGTAAGAGTTTTCTTAAAGGGTAATTATTAGAGAACTTTATTATTTCTCCCAAGATTATTGACTTATTCTATTAATTCTCTTAATTAGTCTCTTAATTTTCTTAACTTTGATAATATATATTCTAATTGAAAATCAGTCCAGTTCATCTCTGTTTCAAATTTATTAGCATAGAGCATTCAAACTATTTTTACTTTCACGGATACATGTCATTATTTTCTCATTCTCGTTTTATGTATCAGCGATTTTTCTATTTTTTTTAATTAGATGAGCTCATATTTTTCTACTTCCAACTATTTACAAAGACCTAGCTATTGTATTTATGAATATATAGTTTTCTATTTTCATCGACACTCACTTATATGTTTGTAGTTGATTTTCCTCTTTTGATTTCATTTTCTGTATTTGAATTTTTGAAGAAACCTTTTGAGTTGATTGCTTACTTGTTTGTCTTCTTTATTCTGTTAATGTGTTTTACAGCACTGGCAGGTGACTGCTGGACCTCTCTCCAGGCCTGCTCCCTGGACCGGGAGGCTGACTGTGAGGTGCACAACCCGGAATCCATTACGAGGGGCTCCTGAGATGTTAGGTTTCGGGAAGAGATGGAGGGAGGGAGAGACTGAATGAGGTCAGGACTTCATCATGCTGGCTCCTTCCCTGCCTGGTTGCCTTGAGCTGCTGGGCCCCTCTGTCTGTGTTCTCTGCACCCCTCAATTTGATGGCCAACTCAGGACCAGTGCATTCCCGGGCCCCAGGGAACGAAGAAGAGGTGGACCCAGTTGGGCTGCTCTGCTACCTCTGATGGTTTCCCTGGACCTCACCTTCGTAAACAGTATGTCGTAAATAAACCTGGCTCGAATCATCTGATCGTGAATGTGTCACACGTGACTTGTTGGGACATTGAGTGACATAATAGCTATGCATTTTCCTCAGAGGACATTTGACTACATCCCATAGGATTTTATTTCTCATCTTCTCATTAGCGATATTTATTTAAATATCATGCCCTCGTGATCTTGACTTCCTCTTTAAGCTAAGGGTTATTTAGGAGGAAGATTCAAAATGTACAGGTAGGCTTTTGTGTTCAGTTTGTTTCTAATTTTTTTGGTTGCAATTTTACTGCATTGTGAGCAGAGTTTGATTCTTACTTTATTTGTGGAATTCGTGGGATTTCATCGGCTTTTCTTTGTGGTAAATTATGGCCAATTTTTATTTATTTTTTATTTTTTGAAATTTATTTTTTAATATAATTTATTGTCAAATTGGTTTCCATACAACACCCAGTGCTCATC
The DNA here is from genome assembly GCA_030068075.1 of Paguma larvata. Lineage (NCBI taxonomy): Eukaryota > Metazoa > Chordata > Mammalia > Carnivora > Viverridae > Paguma > Paguma larvata. The sequence goes on from CM057825.1 coordinate 11,410,385, forward strand.
CCAAGTGTCCTCCTCAATGCCCATCAGCCACTTTTCCCTCTCCCCACCCCCTATCAACCCTCAGTTTGTTCTCAGTATTTAAAAGTCTCTTATGGTTTGCCTCCCTCCCTCTCTGTAACTTTTTTTTCCTCCTTCCCCTTCTCCATGGTCCTCTGTTAAGTTTCTCAAGATCCACCTATGAGTGAAAACATATGGTATCTGTCCTTCTCTGACTGACTTATTTCACTTAGCCTAATATGGTCCAGTTCCATCCATGTTGCTGTAAATGGCCAGATTTCATTCTTTCTCATTGCCAAGTAGTATTCCATTGTATATATAAACCACATCTTTATCCATCCGTCAGTTGATAGACATTTAGGCTCTTTCCATGATTTGGCTACTGTCGAAAGTGCTGCTATAAACATCGGGGTACACGTGCCCCTATGCATCAGCACTCCTGTATCCCTTGCGTAAGTTCCTAGCAGTGCTATTGCTGGGTCATACAGGGTAGTTCTATTTTTAATTTTTTGAGGAACCTCTACACTGTTCTCCAAAGTGGCTGCACCAGTTTGTATTCCACCAACGGTGCAAGAGGGTGCCTGTTTCTCCACATCCTCACCAACATCTATAGTCTTCTCCTGATTTGTTCATTTTAGCCACTCTCACTGGTGTGAGGTGGTATCTCAGTGTGGTTTTGATTTGTATTTCCCTGATGATGAGTGACGTTGAGCATCTATTCCTGTGTCTGTTGAATGATGGCCAATTTTTATAAATATTTTATGAGCACTGGAAAAGATGTATTTTTATATTCAGGAGATGGTCTGACATATCAGGTTAATTATTAAATGCACTATTCAGGCCTCAGTGACATTCAAAGCGTGGGTCTTAGTTTCTTAACCAGTCCATGATTAGATAAATACAGAACTTGACAATAAGGGTTTGGGAAGTTTAGAGGAATCTGACAGAGCTAACAATGCTGGCTGAGTCTAAATCAAAAGATTGGGGCTTATATTTTATATCTTTCTTATAACTCATTTTCATCATGTTTTGCAACAGTAGTGGTCCATGATAAAAAGGAAAGTAAACCACAAAATAAAATTATTCCTTCACTACAGGAAGTTTGAGAAACATTGCTCTCCTACTTATTTTGGCCAATTTGATTTATCAAAGATCTTTTATTCACTCTTCATCCTCGCCCACACAGAGGACACATCTCTATCCTTTTTCCAGGCCACTTGTCCCTATCCCCTCCCCCACCACACATACAGAGCAAAGTCCCAGGAAAAGGGACCCTTTCAAAGACTGAGGGTTTGGGTCACTGAAGGGGGCTGTCATTCAGTCTCTCTCCAATGACAGGTGTTGCCACTTTTGAAGACTTCACAGTCCCAACGTCAATCCCAGGGCAAGAGGGACACACTCATATCGGCTACATCATTTCGTCCCCACAAAAAGCTGAGATGTAGCAAGAGGAGATCGGAAAACTCAAGTCTGGGATTGGTGTTTATCCTGGTCTTCTGAATTCATTACTCCCTTGCGAGGTTCTGGGGAAAATGAAATGAGCCAAGTCAAATGTGGCAGTGTAGGCTAAATCACTTTGGCATTTCACAACGTTATACGCACGTGAAGAAATTCAACAAAATGATAGGAGGGGAAGATAACAATGAAAGGCCAACTCAGACTTGTTTACAATCCTGTAACGAGGTTTGGAGAAGCTGTTCAAGATGAAATAGGCGGTCAGCACCTGGAATAACGGAATTAATGAACCATCTCTTTTTCAGATACATTTTGCAACTGAATGGTATTTATGCTCTGTTCTAAAAGCATGTCTTGCTTTTCATCCTATAACCAGAGGAAAAAATGAGTTCTTGAATTTAGAGCAAACTACTTCTTTCTCCTAAATGGTGTGCTTCAGAAAATGAAGAAATTATGCACTCACAGTTAAAGATATTCAAGCAAATAAAAATTTCTCTTTCGATGATTTTTTTTAACTCTCCATGACTCTCATTAGCCTGTTTTTGAGAAGGGTGCTGCCCTTGAAGAAATTATCAGACTCATTCCAGTGCCTTTGTGCTCTGTGAGAATGTTAGTATTATTTTAAGTTCTTACTATTATTAGTGTTTCACAAATGAATTATGACAAAACATCTTTATTTTCAGCCTTTTGCAATTACTAAAATAAGGAAGCAGTTTCCATTAAAAGTTACGTGAGATTTCACAGTGGGTTTCGATTAGAATTACACTGAAATTTCTTGAAGTTGAAGCCAACGGTGTAAAGTTTTAGCCATATCTGTCTCCAAGATGAGTTACGAGGCTGACTTTGAAATCTGATAATTCTGTTTTGCTGAGTCACTGTAATCTATTGCGGCCCCTTGGCACGTTTTGCTTTGAATCCTTGATACGGGGCCTGGCCACCACGGGTGCTCCGTAAATCCTTCTTGGATGGAGCCATTGAACACTTTTCATATTGCTGATGCAGAGTGATTTTGTGGACTGTTTTTCAAAACTCTTTCGTAAAGCTGATTGCATCTCCTGCTTTCTCATTTTTCCCCCCATAACATTCAAATTCAAAAATGAGTCTTTTTTATGTATCAAGAATCTTGCGAAAGACAGATACCATATGTTTCCATGCATAGGTGGACTTTTCGAGACTTAACAGAAAACTAGGGAGGAGAGGAAGAGGGTGAAAGAAAAAAGACACAGAGAGGGACGGAGACAAAACATAAGAGACTCTTAAATACTAAGAACAAACCGAGGGTTGAGGGGGATATGGGAGGGGGAAGAGAGGTTGGGATGAGCACTGGGTGTTGTATGGAAACCAATTTGACAATAAAAAAAAAAGCATCTTGCACATTCACATCCTTTGACATAGCAATTCCATTTCTGGGAATTTATACAGAATATAGAATCCTAAATCTGAAGCAGAGTGCCGTATACAAATATGATTATAGCAGTTATTATTTACAGTAATAAAAGATTTGTGATGTCTTGAGTGTCCACCAAGAGAGAAGTAGCCAAGAAGGACTGAATGTTAAAAAATGTTTACAAGACCAAATAAATATTATTTACAGAGTCTATTTTTGTAAGAAAAAAAAAAAGACCGTAGAATTGTATACATTAATACATTTACATCTCTATTTTTAAATATCCTACACATAATAAAAATGCTAGTGGAAAATACTAAAAACATTAATGATCTTGTCATAAAGTACTGAAACTATGACTGACATTTCCCTTTCAATTTTTCAGAATTTCGCACATTTTCTTTCATTAAGCACATGTTACTTTTATCATTGAAAATCATCGCACATTTTATTTCTAATTAACCACTATACATCTTAGCCTTATTACAGAGACTACAGAAACTCCCTCATCCGTCCCTCATTACATGTTTGGATCTGAAATAGTAAAATTATGTGTGTTTCTAGGTAATACATAAAATACATGGATCTACTTCTGTGTTTGGTTTAGACAGCCACAGTCATGCGGGAATGGTTACAGACTTCTATAATGAGCATCGTTTTATGTCCAAGTTTTAAAGGAGCATCAGAATCTGCAAAGGATGAGATTCAAGGTGTGTCTATAGAACCGGCAGAGAAAGTAAGAGTCATGGTGCCGGTATGCCTCCAGCTCCGCGGGACCTGCATGTGCCTGGCACCGAAAGATGAAAAATTATTTCAAAATTCCTTGTTTGGTAAGTATTTCAACTCATTTACCACAGTGAACTTCAGGTAAGAGGCAAAGAGAAATTAGCTGAATGTAGTAGATAATTGCTTTCTTTCCCCCTCCATCTGACATTCTTCTCCTTCTTCTTGGTTGGAGCACGTCTTTCTCTCTGGCCACCGTGATTGCTTCCAAGTGTGGGACTCCAAAATATTTTCCTAAGTATTTTTGAGAAATGCAACTCGCTGTTTTGGGAGGGAATAACTGGTGGATTTGGTTCGTCCTCGGGGTTGTCACGACACAAACGTGGAAGTATGTTGTTGAGTCCGTGACGGAAGGCAACCTTAGGGTGAGCCAGACACGTGAAGAGCAAGGGAAAAGAAACCAGGTCTTTGATGATATCATTGAAAACCGGAGCCAGCCTTCCCTGAAACCCTCCTGACCACTGGATTTTTAAGTCATGAGAACAAAATTTGTATTGTTTAAGCCGTCTTTCAAAACATAGACTGTTCATGTGTGTATACGTGTGTGTATTTAGTAATCTCTACATCCAATGTGGGGCTCAAACTCATGACCCCAAGACCAAGAGTCACATGCTCTGACTGAGGCAGCCAGGTGCTCCCAGTTGGGCCATTCTGAATAGAGTTTTAGGTTACTTACAACTACAGGGCTGCTAATGGGAACTGTGTGTTATTTAACTCTTACTTGATAAAAGGAATGCTTATAAAATGAATGTCCTTAGTTGAGGGCAGTACTTTGATGCGGACTTTGGGTAGACACAGAGCCATCCATCTGCCGTCATCAAGTTCTATCCATTAGACCTACACATACTCACACATCTGCTTGCTTCTTTCCACCCTCATGACTCTTAGCCTCTTTCAGACCACCTCATCTTGCACCAGAATCACCACCATGCCTCAGTTTCTCCCTACCTCCAATCCATCACCCATTCTACAGCTGGGGTGCTGTTTCCAAAGGACAAATTTGATCATCTCTCTGTCCTGTTCAAGACCCTCCTGTGTTTCCCATCACTCTTAGCATCAAGTTCAAACTCCTTTAGCTTTTTATTTTATTTTATTTTATTTTTGAGAGACACAGAGACAGAGTGTGAGCAAGGGAAGGGACAGAGAGAGAGGGAGATACAGAATCTGAAGTAGGCTCCAGGCTCTGAGCTGTCAGCACAGAGCCTCACGCGGGGCTCGGGCTCACAGACCGTGAGATCATGACCTGAGCCTAAATCGGCCGTTTAACCAACTGAGCCACCCAGGTGCCCCTCAAGTTCAAACTCCTAAACCATGACCCTGTACGATGGAGTCCTACCCATATCTCCAATCTCCCTTTTCCTTCCTCCCCTCTCTCTGGCCCTCAGATAAGAAGCCCCAGTCCAGCATGGCTTGTTCTCTCTACTGGAAGATTCTTCCCTCCTGTCCTTCCTGGTTGCCCTTTCCTCATCTTTCAGGTCTCAGAGTGGACATCACTTTTTTGGGGAAGACCTCTCTGCGCTTCTCCACGTGCCTCTTTGGCAAGCATTCTCTCCCACCACATCACAGGCCGATTGTTCGACACTGCAGTTGCCTGGCTCTTACTAGACTGGAAGCTCTGTGAGGTCAGGTCCACTTCCCTCACTCTCAGGCCCCCGCCTGTAGCACAGCTCTTGGCACACCATAAAATCTCTGTAAACATTTGTCGAACAAGTTAATTAGAAAATTATTCATCTGGTAAACCCAATACTTAATACCATAAATATATATATCAATACAAAAAACTATATTTTTTGTATCTATATTTTTTAGATTACATATATCTGTATCTAATCCTGAAAGTTTTTTTGTTTTGTTTTGTTTTGTTTTGGTGTTGTAACACATTAAGGGAAAATGGTTCCAGTTTTAAAGAAGTTAAAAACATTTCGTTTGGGTTTTCATTTCATGAATCACAGAACCTGTGCCAATTTTCTAAGCAAACTGCTGTAACTCTGTTACGTGAGATGGTGTGGGGGAGAAGGCTTTAAAAATAGCTGACCGGATATCCCTCTTGGTGGCTTGGGTTATGTAAAAGTATTTTGTGTTAAGCCGATGTCTCACAATGGATCACTGAGCTTTGAAAAGGCTGTTTGGGATCCTTTTTTCAGTGTTAAATATCTGCTTATAAACAGAATCAGACTGAAAATCTCCTAGAGAAAGGGTACAATGTCCAAATGGTTATCACTTTTAACTCCAGGTACTCAAAAAATTCCAATGTTAATACTGAAAGTGATTTAAAAAAAATAACAAAGTCCCTTAACAACCTAGTGAGACAGAAGCCAGGATTCTTATAAAGAAATGTTGTTAGATTTGGGCTTAAAATATTTTTCTATTAGAGCAGAACAGTCAGATAGTATCTGGCACTATTAAATATTTATTTTAGTTTTTAAAAAGAAGTAATTTGGGGACATTGTTCTCATTAAGACTCCATAAAAGCAAAATGGTAGGGAATGTTGTTTGAGAGTTTATTATGGACTGAATCTTTGGGCACAGCTGATTGGACCAAAGCAGATGAGTCCGTTGTCCTGTGATATGCCCTGGCCCAAAAGCTATATCCAGGCAAAGATGGAATGATTAGCTGGACCAATCAGGTTCTCTCTGGAGTGGGGAATTAGGTGGTTGGGGGTGAGAAGGGAAGCCCAGACCAACAGAGAGAAAGCAGAAGACAGCACCTGGTGGATGATGTGAATGAGCAGAAACCACAAGATCGGACACACGCGAGGCAGAGGATGGCATGGTTGGTTAGCTGGGGCAGGCATGACAGCAACAGAAACTTCTACTGAGATTCTGTAATTCCTGCTGTTGATGGGACAATGAGATAACATGGTCACAGAAACCTGCATATTCCTAAAGCAACTTCCGTCATCCGTGAGACCTGCCTCAAGCTTTAGATTACCATTTCTCTTATTGGGTAGAGTGTATATCTACAAAACACGTGTTTCTTGAGATAGCAGGAGAATCTCTGTTCCCCATCAAAAAAGCCTCATCCAGATGTATATATCCAAAATGGCACGCCGACTCACGTGGCTTGTCCACCAAAGCTCCCCACTGCCCTACTTCCCCCTTGGCGTGGCCACAGTATTCAAAGCCCATTTTCTGTGAAAGCACTGCCAGATTCGCCAGTCTCATCCGGTTAGAGTAGTGACCTCCATCATTGCCCGTCCTCACCCCCATCCTTCCTCCAACTTGGCAGAAGAACCCATTCAGAACCTTGCTAACTCAGTATCTGAACACTTGTTGGCGTTTTTATTTTATTTTTTTGAGAGACATAGAGACAGAGTGTGAGCAAGGGAAAGGCAGAGAGAGAGGGGGACACAGAATCCGAAGCAGGCTCCAGGCTCTGAGCTGTCAGCACAGAGGCGAACACTTGTTGGGATCCCTGTGGCATGAAGAAGGTGGGGAATCTCTCTGTTATCCTGAGGATTGTGTACTAAGCTTTTAAAAACAATATGCTGTCATGATTACAGGATGGAAGAAATGCATCGCCGGGCCCCTGCGGTTTCACCATATGTACTGAAAGTATCTGGTGAGAAGACCTTCCAAGTAGTTTCTAACTAGTTGCTCCAGGTGGCATTGTCTGTCCTGACAAACACAAAAACTAAATTTTATTCATTTTCTCTACATTTTGGCTCTGTAATGGTAGTACTGATGTATTTAATTTTCCTGCCAACTGTGTTTAAGACACAGTAAGTACTAAATATAGGGCTGATTCCTAAATGCTTATTTCTTGATGGGTTCAAAATTTCTTTGAAGATGAAAGTTAATTTAACAATACAGTTTGATTATGTTTGCCTGGAGCCTTTTCTAGGCTGCATCTGTTTTCTATAGTGAATTATATTGATGACCAAACGCTAGCTTTATTTCCAATTAAATTAATTGTATTTTTCTTCAACTTTCACACAATAAAGCCTAATTATTACACAAGGTATTATATAGATTCATATGGTTTTCACATTGTCCAAAACATAACTGAATAATTAACATGAGTATGTGGCAAAGTGAATCTATAAGGTAAATATTCATATGATTCTCAAAGTTGAGTTATGGAACAGAATTAGGAAGGGAAGCTTTATTATTCTTCATTTGTGTCCTGAAGCAAGGATATTTTATCTCATAGAATATCTCTCAAAAATCGATGGTCTACACTCCCCGCATGGTATATCAATTATATTAAAATCTACAAATAGGGGAGCCTGTTTGCCCCCGAATAAAACCCAGAATCATCTGAGATATGATGAGTGCAGATTCCCAGGCCACAGCATGAGGATTTGGCCAGAAAAATCTGCATTTTAAAATAAGCTCACAAAGGACTCTTACGCAGTCGAAAGTATGCGAACTGCTCTAAGGCTTTCCTTCTGAATTTCACTTCTCTTTGTACTTCTTCCCCAGCTACTGCCAGGAAATATTCACCTTTTTCTGTGGGGACCATAATTACCCATGGAGTAGGGCCTCGCCCTCTAGTCTCAAAAGGGCCAAATACCCCTAAAAGGTAAAAACAGTAACATGATGATGGGAATGGGGGAACCTGGTGCGCCGTCTGCTGACAAATGAAATATAACACATCCTTTTTATATTTGAAGATGAACACGAAAACCTAAACTTACATTTATATTGCTCCCCCAGTAGTAGTGACCGATTCGCCATACATACAAGAGCAAACACAACTTCCTCTCAGACAGCCAGAAGTCAACCAGGCCATGTGGAGATTTTATGTGATCTTTGTACACTACCAGCACCAAGTACTAACCACCTGGGGTCATCGCTGAGAGCCCTGGGGCAAATCACCTCAAGCTACCTATTCTCCATTTAATCAGTAATCAACGAAACCTTGCCCTTTGCCAGAAGCTCTTTATTTTTTACCATTTGGTTGACCGAATCCACTTCTGAAAAATAAATTCAACCTAATGTCAAAAGTCCAATGGAACAGCTATGCAGAGTAAGGGTCAAGAATGTGGACCCCGTTTACAGAGAATTTTTCCAAAATGTGCGCAATGAAAAAACAGGGTTAGATGTTTTTCATATACTTCAAATGCTTCATTTGGTTTGTTTGGTTCTGTGTATGACCTTCAAACGTGTTCGAATTAAATTATTTCAAGCAGCTAAAAAAATAATTGCTGGTGAAGAAAACGCAGGCCTTACAAAGCAAAAAGACGTATTTTATGACAATAGGCTTAGAAATGAATGCCGAAGGATAGCGCAGCAAAAATTTTGATCAGCTCCTTCTTGGTACAAAAGGCAAGGACCATAACTTTTTAAGGGGCTTCAGTGAGCAAGGCAGGGGGCTGAAACCAAGCTAGCAAGTAAGATTACTTTGATAAGGGTCTAAATCAAGTCATTATGCCAAGTTACATCTTCTGGGAAGAGATAATATTTCAATAGTTACTACTTCTTTTATAGCTTGATTGAGTCAACCTTGATTTTACCTGGGCTGGCACTCATGCCAGATGTATTCAAAACAGAAAATGCCTCACAATTTGGTGATAAGCAATGATTAACCAGTAACTCAGTTCTCACATTCCCCTGGTCTATCTTGGGCAAACGCCAGATCAGTTTCCTAGCAAGAGTTCACCCATGTGCACTTGCTGGCCTGAATTTGTTGCTCCTGAGGGTAACTCTCTCCTCACATGTTAATATAAGAGGCTTCTTGGCCAGGGGAGAAGGTTGCTGACCCACCAGTTCTGCTGGCCAGACTGTTGTCTGGATTCCTGAATCCTTGCCAGGGTTCTTTGGTGGCAAGCAACAGAAATTATTTAGGCTAACTCAGTGATAAAAGAGGAATTTGTTGGAATGACATGGGGCAGCACACAGAAGTTGAAGAAAAGTTAAATAAACAGGCCTCAGAAAAGACCAGCCTCAGGGCCGTTGTGAGGATCAATGTACAAAAACTAACGGAAAGTTTTTCAGGGCACTGCTGTCAGGATGAATAAGCTCCTTGCATTTTCAGTTGAAGATCCAAATTCCTGGGGGAGGGCACTTACTGGCTCAGCTGAGGTCATGTGCCCATGCCTTTGGCAATGAGGGGACGATAGTTCCCTCAAGTAAAATCAACATGCTGCCACCAGAGGGGGATAGGAGAGAGAGGTCAGGAGAAAAAAGCAGATGTCCACTTCACTCTGTTTTCTGGTGTCACCTGGTTTCCATCTGCCCCCCTATTGACCTTAGACACATTGTCTCCTCTTTGTTTAGGCTCTCCTGGCCAAGTTTGATAACCACCAAGTTTGAGTCAATCTTCTACCTGGCCTGACCTAGAGTCTGAAGTCAGATGCATCCCAATGAGCCTTCTGATATGTGTTTCCCTTATTCCCACCCACTACTTCGGTGTGGTCTCTGCATGTAACATTCACATGTTCCTGGGCCGCCAGGTTCTCAGAAATCCCCCAGATCATCCTGTTCTTACGTTGGTCACTGTTATCCCGGGCTCCTTGGCCCCAAATGCTTATTTTAAGCAGAACAATTCAAGATGTTTATATATATACTTCCAAATCTTTTTAAAATATGGCAAAGCAAGCAAGCAAACAGAACCACTCAATTTCCTTTGGAAATGCATAACACTCAAGAATCTATTTATACAGAAATGACCTCATTTATGTTCAAAAGTCGAATCTTTTAAAACTCCAATGTCTGTGAATACAATGTCATTAGGAACAATTCTAATTTATGTTTATTTCTGTTGGTAAACTGAAATAAGAAATTAAAACAAAGACTTTGTGATACCATCAGAATCTCATCTTAAAAAATGGACAGCCCGACTGATCTCTCCGTTGTACAACAAGAGACTGTAAAGCAAAGCGTAAAGACTTTTGACTGCTGGGTTCTAGTAGGTAGAAGCCAGATGGAGTTTGGTCAAATACTGCCAAACATCACCCTTCACCACCACCAATACCTGCTGAGCGCCTAATAAGCTGGGCGCACTGCTAAGCATTTACAGACATCATTGTATTTAACCATTATCATATGTATGAGCCTATAGATTTATATCATTTTCCCCCTCTTACAAATAAGGAAAACAAAGTTCACCAACTCAGTCAGGGCCACACAGCTGGTTCTGGGTGGCATGAGTTATGTAAAGACTGACTTTCTGTCATCTCAACTACGTTTGTCTCTGTGAAAAAGTTTGGCAGGGGCAAAGGGTCCTCAAGGTAAAAAATGGTGAGAAATGATGGATTTAAGAGTTCAGGGAGAAAATATGAATGTAAGTAAGAATCCCTTAATTTTATTCTAGTGCACAGCTGTGCTCAGTTGTACTTCTCCAGAAAGTCCCAGATACAGACCACTGGAGATCACCTCTAGGGGCTCAAAGCTCACTGTGCTGATTCTGATGAACATCATCACCTTCGTCATGCCTATGGGATTAGGAACCATCACTCCAACGTTAGAAACACAAAGCACGCTCTTCCTCATAGTGAATAAACAGGAAAATTCTAGGCCAAGAAAAGCTTATAATAACAACAACAAAGAGCCTGCTCTATTTAGAGCAAGTCAGTGATTTATCCAAATGAAAAAGCACAGCAGTTTCAATGTGAAAACAAGTCTGGTTTTCATGAAGCTTTTCTGACTGCTATTTTCTGAAGGTGAACTTTATTGAAATAGATTTCCAAGTAAATCATTTACAGTATGTGAGTGGGTGGATGTTAAGAGTAATTGGTATTCGTCTTCTGTTTTTACATCAGAACGTGTTAAACACTTTGCATTCGTGCTAACCTGATTAAATAAAAAGTTCAGGAATCATATGTATGTGAGGTTCAGGTGATATTTTGTTTCAATAGGTGTAAGTCAAAATTTTCAACATTTTCCTCCTTTACAAAATCATGAGTCTTAAGGTCTTTTCTTTATTTCCATTTGATTTTTTCCCCTGTAACTATATTTGCTTCTGAGATTAGAATGCAATCATTATACAATCTACTGAGGTTGTACTATCATGCTTACCAGGTTACTGCTCAACTTGATATAAGGAAATTAATCTAGTTTAATTTCAACGCATGGTTTAAGGCCTAGAAAAAAGTCTAAGAGATTCTAAGCCCAACTGTCACCTGCTGGAAGGTCATAAAAATGAGTGAGGGAAGCAAGAGGAGATGGGGTAGATGGAGTGGTATTGGGAGAGAGAAAAAAAAATTGCTCTTTGGCACATTGATTGGAAATGGCCCATTTTCGCCAAATGCCTGGAAATGGTTTAAAATCAATGAGATGCCCTATGGTAATGAGTAGTGGGGGTCTTTGAGCCTGTCTCCTTCCAGATTTAGAGCGAAGGGCGAGGGATGAAAGGGCACTGTGAAATGGTGAGCAGATTGAGGCAAGAGTCTTTAAATCTATCTAAGGCAAGACTGATTCTAGGTCTATAACAAAGAAAATAACTGGCAAAACCCATATTTTTTGCCATTAGCCACGCATCTCATCTTCAGCTCTGTGTTCTAAGAAAAGCCTGGTTCTATCCAAGATATTCTTTTGGTTCATTTTTGAGCAGAGCTGAGATCACTAGAAGTCAATGGGGGAATGGGTAGATTATCATAAAGATAATGTTGGCAAAATTGACTTGTTCAGGAAATTAAAAATATTTAGATGCTTGGCTCACATCATATATCAAATCATATTTTGGATTAAGTAAAAAAAAAAGACAATAGAATTCTATTGAAATGTTATCTCTAGTTATATTTCCATGAGAGGATTTGGCATGATTTTGCTTTCTTTTTTGTTTACTAGTATTAGAATTGTGTCTGTCAATTCACAAGTAGAATCTGTGGTTAAAAAAAAAATCACATTAGTTAATCTAATTAATAATATTACTATATAAGTCTATTACAAAAAGATGTGGGCAAGAATTCATCATAGCTTTGTTTATTATATCAAAAATTTAGGTTAAATAAATCTAAACATGGTATCTAAACATGATGGAACAGTATGTCATCATTTTTAAAAGATGTTTAATTAAATAATATAATGTCAAAACAGTAGGATACAAAATGCCTTATACCATATGATCTCATTTTTATATAAATAGAACACAATATTAACACTGGCTACCCCTAGGTTCTTTTACTATGAGTGCTTTTTAAAAATATGCTTATCTATATATCCTGAATGTTCACAAATGGGTATATATTACTTTTATTGTTAGAAAAAAAGATCAGCATAGAAAAAATATTTTTGCTCAGTTAGTCCGATCATTAGTCCCAGTGGCTTCATTATCAAACTTCCCAAGGAGCCATCCTGTTTAAACGTTATTTGGGAGGGTGCCCAAGTGGTTCAGTTGGTTAAGTATCCAACCGGTTCAGGTCATGATCTCCTGGCTCGTGGGTTCTGGCCCCACGTCTTGCTCTGTGCTGACAGCTCAGAGCCTAGAGCCTGGTTCGGATTCTGTGTCTCCCTCTCTCTCTGCCCCTCCCCTGTTTGCACTGTCTCTCTCTCACTCTCTCTCAAAAATAAATGAACATTAAAAAACAAAAAGTGTCCTCAGCATAGTGTACTGTCCTTAAGGTAGGTGTTCAGTGAATATGCACCAAGTGAATTTACACTTTCGACCCTGTTGCTGCCGATTACACATTAGTGGCATCTGAGGGAGGCTGTGTACCCGAGCTGGTTCATGGCTTCTCTTGAAAACACATGTCAAAAAACCTATATTTGAAAGATAAGAAGGGACCTAATTATTACTATTAAAGGTTACCCAGAATTATCTCTATAATTAACAGGTGTTTCAGGTGAGGTATTTGGTAAGCCACCACATAAGCGATGAAATCACTGGATGAGTTTCAGCGTCAGTATTTACATGGGGCAGCATAAAAGTAAACACACTGTCCATTTTGTAACAGGGACGGTGCTGAGGGAGGATGCCATTTCTGCTGATGTTTCCAGATAATGTTATTAGAAAATACCAGCAGAAGAATGCACTGAATAATATTTTTGAAAAGAAGAAACTCCTTAATACATTCCAGGAAGTTGATACTGAGTCACAAAATAACAGGAGAATTAAATGAGTATAAGAAACATTTGGACTATTGCTTTGCCCATATTGAAACTCATTCCTGTCTCAATACTACTTGGCATCTGTACAATGCAAAATGTAGTCAATTATATTATTTCTGGAGAGAGGAGGGATCGGTTTTATCTAGCGCATTTTATGATGGAGGAAATGGAGAGTCTTGGAATTCAAGCGACTTGCCCCAAACTGTCACAACAGTGACTTTCTTCAGGCACAGGATGGTGGGGAGGGCATACTACTGCCTTGCATGATCTCTCTTGGATAGCAGAGTGTTCCAGATGTCCTTGCCTCCATGACTGCTCTCCTGGGGGCGGGGGATGCTGCTCCTTCAGGTCACGTGGGCTCTGAACGCTTTGTTTCTGAAAGGCCTGAGCAGGTCACAGCGGGTAGAAGCTCTGAAGGTCCATGGGCACAGCAGAGGCACATGCAGCGCTCCATAAATCTGTCGGTCTTCTCCAGCGTTTGTGCGGCCTCAGAGAGTGCTGGCACCTGCGTGGGCCTGTACTCTGGCTTGCAATCGGTAGGAAACTTACCTGATGAGATTTCAGATACAGTCCTGTTCTTAGGCTTTTTTTCACTATTGGGAAGGGTCGGCAGGAATGCTTTTGCCTAACATGGCCAAATAAGAGAATTCCCGTCCATGTGTGTAACTTTTGGAGCACCGCTATCTAAATGCTGACATGGGCTCAGAAGGGGTGGAGGCTGGAAGCTGATGCATGTACCTGTACGTGCTGCTCTCTGCACTCACCCCAACAGTTTTAAGTACTTTACACTTTGAAGGTAAGCTGTGTTTTCAAGCCACTGGAATCCTACCACTTTCCTACCCCATTGTCGTTCCATAATTTATTGCCGTTACACCATAAAGCCCATGTGTTCCCTCTTCTGTACATTTAATCGATCTTTATTCTTCCTTCTCAACTCCACTCAAATTTTGCTTTTCCGTGTTTGCCCTGTGATACCATATCTGATTTTCTTGATATTGTCTGTGTCCTTATCTAAAGCCCTCATTTGGTGGCATACTCCGTCAGGGCAGGAGGGACCATTTGGGTTTTGTCTACCTTTGTTCCCAGCATCCAGCTGAATTAATGAATGGTGCACTCAACATTTCACCTGGAAAATAAATGCTTTGTTTTTATTCTTGTGCCAAAGGATTCAAGAACCTACTAATTCTTTATTGCCTTTTTAGTTTTAGTGTTTAAAATATAATATTGGCCCTGTTCCAAAAACATTCATTGAGGACTAGTAATTCCAATGGTCCTGCCAAGAGTTGGAGCCGCATGTGTTATGCATAAGATATAACACACATCCTCCAGGAGATCAGTAGGAGAAGCAACATGGAAATAGGGAGAGCTCTTTCTAGATCATGTAGACCAATAATACCTCAGTAAGTCAAAGGATTTCATTGATGTTTTGATTGTAAAAGGGTATCGTTTCAGAATTCAGTTCTTTCTGAATAACCAAAGCATTTTAAAAATCATCTTATCCAAATAGTGCTTAGTTATTTAACTAATGAATAAAGCACCATCTGACACTCCTTTTCAATCATCTGAGAAGTTTTTGGTAAGAAGGAGTCCTACTAAAGAACCCAAATAACCAGAATTCCCAATTCTAAAGCTGTATTTTTTTCTAAGTTTATTTATTTATTTTTGAGGAAGTGAGAGAAAGAGAGAGAGAGAGAGAGCACAAACAGGGCAGGGGCGGAGAGAGGGAGGGAGACAGGAGACAGAGAATCCCAAGCAGGATCATGCTGTCAGTGCAGAGCCCGATGCAGGACTCAAACTCACGAACTGTGAGATCATGAGCTGAGCCTAGATCAAGAGTTGGACACTTACCTGACTGAATCACACAGGCACCCCCAGAACTCCCAAGTCTATACCTACTTACTCCATTAATTTGATGAATTCTCTTGGTTCAGACCTGTAAATCATGAGTGATACTACCTTTCCATTTTACTCAGAAATGCACAAAACCAGGCTTTCTTTGATAAGAAAGCATCTTCATCCAAAATTATTTGAAAAATGATCTTAGAAAATGTTTGTCTTTAAGGAGTTTATAAACAATTGGAAATAACCAAAAAAATTCAACAGAAAGGTATTCCCTAAATAAGTTATTGGTACTAACCTACAGTGAAGTCTTCTGTAGACATCTAGAGATGATACTTGTAATAATTAATAACCAAAAGTTTTCATTGTTAGGTAGAAAAGAGTAGAATAAAAAAAATAATCTGGTAGAGAATAGACCAAAATGTTGTCAGTAATCATCTATGGGTGATACGATTACAGATACTTTTTATTTTTACATTTATTTTGGTACGTTTAAACCTTGTCCAAATTTTGAACAACACATAAAACTTTTTTTAAAGCCAGCGTGTGAATGCTTCACCTTTCCTGATATTATTATACGTAAATAAACCGAATAAATTTATCCTATCATCTAGTTAAATAGAGAGAATTGATATTAACCTTGTTGTTTTGGGTCTCTCCAGACATGCTTTCACATTTGATTTGAGGGAAAATATAGCAAATTTCTCAACTTCCATTTGTAGAAATTTTCTTTGAGAAGTTCATGTAACAACAAAATATCCTGGTGGGAAAAAAGTCCAGTGACCTGACTGTTTTGTCTACATAATGACAAATCCTCCCAAGGCTTCTAAATACACTTGAAGTCATTTTTAAACATTGGGATCACTTCTCTAAGAAACGAGTTTGGAAATACAATCTAATTAACCAACATCAATCTTAGAGATTAAAAATGGAAAATTCCTAACTTACCCCAAAACTACTGTCAGAAAAATAAAAGATCTTCATGCAATTATATTTTAAATAGGTCTGAGGATTATACTTTTGTTAAAAACTATTATCTCATTGCAATAATACCAAAATACTGAGAATATCAAATACTCTTTAAACGTGTATTTATATGTGTGTATGCACATACACATATAAACTACCTACAATGATAGGTGAAATATTGTTTTGATGGCATGATATTGTATGTACAGGACATCAGATTGGGTTTTTTTGAGAGAGGCTGGAGGAGGAGTAGAGTGAGGGAGACAGATGGTATGAAACAGGCTCTGCATTGACAGCAGAGAGCCTGACGTGGAGCTTGAACTTGCGAACTGCGAGATCATGACCTGAGCCGAAGTCGGGCACTCAACCGACTGAGCCACCCAGGTGCCCCCAGACTGGGTTTTTAACCTTCCTTTCTTGGCACATAAATGAGTATTGAATTAATTGCGCTGAATCAATTAACAGGGACAGACGGATTGAGCAACTGCTCTGTTGATCTAGACTGGTTCTCCTCCATTCCTTTTTTTCTGATTGCCAAGGTACCAGGATCCAGAGAAAAAGCACCAACAAGACTTGCTTCCTGCTTTGTCACCTCTTCTTTATGTAGGCTAGGTTCCCAAGAGAACAATCAACCTCACCGTGTGACAGTCATACAAATCTTTAAAATAGAGATCATGTCACAGTTCTTTTGAAACTCTCCAGTACCATCCCATTGCATCTTGAGGGACCCTCCAGGGTCCTTTACCAAGGCTGACACAGTTCTCAGAGGATACGGTACCCAGGAATCTCTTGTGGAGTTGATTAATATGCAGATTTCGGTTGGGGTGGCTCAGGGAGGGGCCGACATGACATTCTGCCTTTCTAGCTGCGCCCACCAGGAAGGAAAGCTGGGGCTGTGGGTCCTATGAGTGAGGAGCACTTCGCCTCCTGCTGGCAGGTCCTTCCCCGGGTTTCATTCTTCCCTGGCTTAGAGCCCGCTCCGGTCTGAACCTATGTCAGCTGGGACAAGGGCTCTTTGGGTCAGCTTTACCTTCCTGCCCTGGGCCTCACAGCCACCTTTGGCAAATTCAAACGTGTCCCAGTGAGGTTGAGGAGAGGATGACAGACACACATCAACGGGAATGAAAGAACATTTTCCGCACCTCATTTTACACGTGGGCCCTTTACCAAGCTGCAGTGTGAATTCATTACTCATCTGTTACTAACGTAACAACTGTCTTGTGAGTAGCATAAACACACCACACGGCCTCTTTTGTTAAAATATGAATCTGTTAAGTGCAAACATTAAAATTACAGTCTTGTGGACTTATGCCACCTTATCCAGGGACCAATCTCCCATCCCTAATTAGCACAACCATCAGGACCCTGCCCTCTGACTCCCTGCTATCCATCCCTTCCCCATCTCTAGCAAAATACCCAGCATATGAGTTCCATCAGGGTGAGTACATTAACTCAGGGATTTTCTTCTTCTTTTTGTAAAATTTCTGTTGGTCTGTTGGTCTTGGTTTTATTCTTTGACAACCCAGGAGCCATAAAACTAGAAGCATCTCACCTCACCTCACCTCACTTCTCTCCACTCTTCCTCAGCGCTTCCCACATTCCCGAGTCCCCATGTAAGGCTCGTGGGTTACGTGAGCCAGTTCCTCAGAAAGGTTTTCCCCACTGACCTCCAGCTAAGGTGAATGCTCTCCTTCTCCGTCACCACATCCTATTCTCTCCTCGCAGGCACCACAACCCAGAGCTGTATGTTTGTTTACAGGCCTGTTGCTTCTCTCTCCTATTCCCCTGGACACTCTCTCCCACGGTGGCCAGGAATGCAGATTTTTTATCAGTGAATCGAATCGCCAGTACCTGGGTCACATGCCTAAGTCTATACTATTATCTCCTTCCTGATTTTAATAGTAATAATAATATAATTGTAGTTAAACTATAAAAGTTGGGCATCACGTTGAATACTTTATCTGCAACAGATATAGTACCACCCTTTTTAGATAAGAAAAAACAGAGATCGTTTTGGAAGTGACTTATTTAAGGGAACACTAAACCTCTTACTTGGCTAAGTTGTAGTGATAACTTAGTTTAGAATTTAAGCTGAAAGGCGAGGTGTTGGTTTTCAATGTACTTCTCCTTTTCTCCTTTCCTTTTGCCAAATGTTCACTGTTTTGTGATGTGTTTTCAACTCTTCGTGTACATACCTTACTCGTATTTTGATAATGGCACAATATAATCAAATATGTACAAGTGGTAATTCGTGCAGCTCTAAGCATGATAGCCAAGGTCGACTACCTTGATTTTCTGGAGGAAAAGTTGTGCAGATAGTTAGGTATAATCCATGCTGACTTCTTGTCTTTAATTGAAGTTCGTCATTTTAATGTGTGTTTACTTCTTTTTTTTTTTTTTAAGTTTATTTATTTAATCTGAGAGAGAGAGTGCGAGTGGGCTAGCCACAGAGAGGAGAGGGAGAGTGAGAATCCCAGGCAGGCTCCATGCTGTCAGTGCAGAGCCTGACGCAGGGCTTGAACTCACGAACTGTAAGATCATGACCTGAGCCGAAATAAAGAGTTGGAAGCTCAACCATCTGAGCCACCCAAGCACCCCTCGATGTGGGTTTATTTCTTATGGCAAACAGGCAGATAAAATGTGTTCCATTCAGAGATATGACCTTATGGACTGGATCTTCCTCTCATATCTGGACACCACGTACGCGGTTCTGTGCTATCGAAGGTGGCCACATGTGGTTACAGACATTTGAAATGCAATGTAGAGATGCTGAATGAAGATATTCTAGAAATGCAAAACAGACACTGAATTCTGAAAACCTAATATGAAAAAAAGATTGTAAAGTATCCGCCAGTGTTTCTAACAGTGATGGCACGTTGAAATGATAAAATTACGAATGCACTGGGATAAGTGAAATATATTGAAATTAATTTTACCTGTTTCTTTTTATTTTTTTAATGTGGCTACTGAAAACTTAAAATTACATATGTGGCTCAGAGCTGTGGCTTATGTTACATTTCTATTGCATGGTATGGACACCGATGCTTACTTATCTGAACTTAGGAAAGCATATAAAGTGGAAAAACTGCAGAGCCAATATACTTTAATTCTGTCTTGGCTAGAATATACATCTGAAGCCAGAGGTCTTAAGTGACAGTTGCAGAAAGAACCCTAAGAGGGATGGAAGGACGGACACGGGTGTTTCAAGAAGACAAGAGCGAGCAATGAGATCTTGTGAGATAAACATAGAACTTGGAGTAAGAGTCCTTCTCATCTGATTTTTAGGGATGAAGATAACTCAGAGAGATTAAGTAACTGGTGAAGGCCATGGTGGTTGGGCTGATAGGGACGAAGTCTACTCTGTTAAGAAGTTGGTATGATCTCAGTTTCCTTATTTTCTGAAACTGAAAGTGGCGGTGAAATATATAACCTATGGTGCAAGTCTGCTATGATTAAAAAGTTTAGGCGGAGACCAGGTATAAACTTTGTAGAACAAAATGCTCTGAGCACCATGTGTTTTTACTGATCTCGGAAACTCTTTTTTTCTTTTCTTTTTTTTTAATGTTTATTTATTTTTGAGAGGGAGAGAGACAGAGCATGAACAAGGGAGGGGCAGAGAAAGGGGGAGACACAGAAGCCGAAGCAGGCTCCAGGCTCTGAGCTGTCCGCACAGAGCCTGACGCGGGGCTGGGACTCACAGACCGTGAGATCATGACCTGAGCCGAAGTCGGACGCTCAACCAACTGAGCCACCCAGGCGCCCCTGATCGTGGAAACTCTTTTACTCCGTGGTCAAATGCACATGGATGAAGGACCACAGGGCATCTGCAAACCAGACAGCCCTGTCGTTGGAATCGTACGCTGACAGGTTTGGGATGATGAGGGTTTTTTCATCAATTGCAATGTTTAACAAAGTTAACTTCGCTCAGAATTAACACTAGACAGTTATGACTGTGCTCTCCATAACAGGGCAAAGACTGTAGGGGAAAGGCGAAGACAGATTTCATTTAATTCACGGTTTTCCGGGATCATGCCTGAAAACAAACTAGCTACTACAACCCCAGAGAAATGCTCAAGAAAGAAGACCCTCTCGGAGGGGGAGAGGTGGCTGAGAGAGGAAGCTGGTGGCTTTGCTGTTGTTGGCCTTGACCTCTACCTCCCCTAGTGGGAGTCAGAATGTTTGGAGGAGGTGGGCAGTGGGAGGGCCTGGAGGAGGGTGGTCCTGAGAACACGGAAGGAAACATGTTTGGTGCCCCCCATCCTCCCAAACCATTACTACATAAGTCTATTCTAATGGGAAATAATTCTCTTGGGAGCCACGGAACTACTTTATTGTTTTTTTCCTCCCAGGACAGAACAGCTCCAATCTGCAAGCAATGAGGTGAAATGGAGGGGGTGGTGCAGGCTGAATGATGACAGAGGAGGCTTTTATTTCCCCAAACTTCTCGTTCACCTTGTCTCCCCACGGGTGGGGATCAAGGATAGACACAGAAGAAACAGACGGACCTAGACCTTGAAATCACTGAAAAAGAATCAGAAAGTGATTGAGTATGAAATGAGCATGTGTAAAATGAATAAAGGCATATAAATGGGGGGAAATCTACAACAAAAGACAAAAAAATCCCAAACCCTAGATAGACCTAGACTTCAGAAAGGACTTGTAGAACAGTCGTTGAAATTAAAATTTAATGAATAAAAATAATCATAGTTAACATTTACTGGGTGATTACTATGTGACAGACATAGCGAAGTATGTGTTATGTGTATTAAATCACTGAATCCTCATAAAATCCTGAGGAGAGTCTCTAACTTCCATTTTAAGATAAAGAAATTGAGACAAAAATTTAAAAGCCGATAATTAATAGATCTGGGGTTACAAACCATGTTGAATGGTTCCATCCAGAGTTTTCTTTTTTTTTCATCACTGAAAATTATAATAGCTTGAAAAAGCAATCTACTGAAATTTCCAAACAGCAGAAGAGAGAATTAAAAATTGAAAGATAAGGTGTGAGGAGGGTTCATAGGATGCAGAACAGGGGAAGACATTCCTGAAGCAGAAGCTGAGTAAGCTACAAGTTGGTCTCAAGCACAGCTGACGACTGGTCTCGTGGACAGTCTGGGTTAACCTCTGTAATTCCAGAAAGTTCTTCTGTGTGGAGAGGAGAATTTACCCAATGGCTCCCATCACCCACTGGTCAAAGGTTTGCCCGCAGGTGTTAATACCCTATACCTCTAAGGTCCAACAGGGAGCCATGAGTAGAGTCTAGAGGAACCATGAGGCTGTTCCATGTACAAAGTCTATGGCCAAGCTGGCAGCTGAGGAAAGTCAGTGCCCACAGACCAGGAGCAAGGTGAGGCCCAGAGGATCCGAGTGGCATACGAAAGGTATCTCGTATAAGAGTTAGGAGACCTGGAAAAAACATGAGAAGGTCAGGATACATCCTAAGAATGCCAGGAATAGAGAGAGTGGGGAAGGAGAAATATAAAAAAGGAATATCTGAGAATTTTGAAGATTTGATGAAAACTATAGACTCTCAGATTAAATATGCACTCAGTAGGATACATCAAAAACAAATGTGCACTACAAGCTTAATAACATGACTAAAAAATCTTGACCTAATTGATATATATATGTCTTTAAGTCAGAATATCATATCTATCACAATGTCTTAAAAAATAAGATTAACTAGAAAATCTCCCTATGTTTGGAAATTAAGAAATAAGTATCTAAAAACCCACAGAACAAATAAATCAGTTAGAAAGGATTCTGAATTTAATTATATTAAAATAGCACTTATTCAAATGTGTATGATGCAGTAAAAGCAATATTTGGGGGGGGGGAAGGTCATTAGCCTTAAATGCATTTGAACTATTCGGAGTTGCTTGATTAAAGTCAAAATACAAAATTCAACCATGTTGGTTATATCTTTGATAGTTAGGCTATTAAATTTTGGGAAAAAAACCACATTTACAATAGCACAAAAAATATCAAATACTTAGACATTTAAGAAACAGAAAACTTGAAAACATAGTGAGAAGTTAAAACCCTAAATAAACAGATCCACACAAGAATACAAACAGGCTCTAATACGAATGAGTGCTTGGTACACGTGTTTGCAGATGTAACACCTCAAAACAGGGAGGGAAAGAATGGACTCTTCGATAAATAATGTTGGCACAATTTATCATATTTATGGAAAAAGATAAAATCATATTCCTTAAGTAGAAAAGCAATTCCAGGATTAAGAGTCCTAAATACAAAAGAGCTAAATTATAAAACTTTCTTTTTCTTGACATAAGAGAACATTTTAATAATCTCAGGGAAGGAAAGGATTACTTTAATGAGACACAAAACATAAAACATCAAGGAAAAATGGGTAAGTTTGAGATTACAGTGAAAAAAAATAGTTCGATGTTAAGGTACCAGTAGTTAAATGAAAAGATAAATCAGAAATTGGAATGAAATCTTTGCTGCACATTTAAATGGCAAAAGTTTGGCATCCAAACATCGAAATAACTCCTAGTTATTAGCAGGGAAAAGGGGAAGGCCACGACAGATCAACAGGCAAAGAGCTGTCCATGAGGTTCACCCTGAGGTACATAAGCACCGCCAATGAAAACATGAAAAGATCCCCGGTCAAGACATCCCCTATTTCATCCCCACTAACATCGAGACCCACCAAGTTTTGCTGAGGATGTAGGGAAACAGGTACCCTGGCCCATTGTTGGCTCCGCTGTTTTGCAGTCTGTTTGACAATTCCTAATGCAATTTAAAATACGCCTTCTCTTTGAATTCTACCTAGGGGTTCCAAATCTAGTTGTCACAATGGTACCCACACGGAGCTGTTCATGTTGTCTCGACTTTGTAAAACAAAACCATGGAAACCAACTTCCTATGCTCAGGGGGAACGGAAGAATAAGCTGTGCTTTATTTATATCACTGGATAGTATGCATCAGCCATCACAGCATATGTGTATACATGAATCACATCTATACGTATCAACATGGATAAAATCCAAAACCATAATATGGAGAGAGGGAAGCAAGCTTATGAATGTGAAACCATTTACTGCATTCGAAAGACCACAAAACAAAAATATTTTTTTTTCACGGTGACTAACACACACATGGATGACTTTTTATATTTATATACTATTTCCCTAAAGGGAGAGACCTGAGAACAAACAGGTCAAAGCCTATTAATACTTGCTTAATCTCAGGGATGAATAAATTGGTGTCTGTAATGCTACTCTTTGTTTGCTTCAACTTCATTTTTAAAATTTAAACTTGAAACCAGTTGAGAAAGCATCATCCCTAAATGCAGCTGCTATTCAGCTGCTGATATTTGCTTGCCGATATTTCTGCTCTGTCTGGAATTTTAAGGCAAAAAGAACAGGAAACCATACCTCAAATCCTGAACCTCACCTTCTGCAGATATCAGAGGAGGAGCTCTCCCTAGCCCTTCTCCTAAATCTATTGCCTGAGGCAACAGCAACGTGCCTCCCAGGTTCAAGTAGCATGCTGAGCTGGGCCTGGCAATGGCGGTAGAAGCAGAGGATGCGCTGAACAGCAGGCCTGGGGCTGGATGTGTGGTGAGCAGCAGAGAGATTTCACTCAGGGCACGTCGGAACAAATTGTGTGGGCGGACAGTTCCACCCTGTCTGAACTCAGAATGTGGGGTCAACATCACTATTCTCTCCCTGTTTTGAGAAACTGCTAAAATTAAATTGCAGAAATTTAGAGCAAAATAATGTTAACTAGTGCAGGACCACGATGATAAATACCAGGGCCCAAAGGCTCAATGTAGCCTGCACTCACACATTATTTGGCCCCATGTTTGTTTAGCCCTTTACAGAAAACGCGGTGCGTTTTGTAAAGGCTTCGACTTATTTGCTAACATCCAGAGTTTGAGAGATTTCTAACGGAAATTGGACACTACCACCCCCCGCCCCCTGCCCGTCCCTAACCGTTCCTGCTTCTCGTCTGAAAAGGCAGGGATTCTGGCATTATCCATCTTGAATTCTAGAATGCCAACAAATGGTTGGCCCTGTAGACTGGCCCCTACTCCATGGCCTGACTCATTATCTACCCTGCTGGTCTCACCTCATTTTACAGATGATAAAACTGAGGCTCAGAGAGGTCGAGTATCCTGCCCAACGCCAGAGTTACCCTGTGGAGGGAGCCTTGCTGGCTGGCACTCTTTGGACCAGTTACCGGCTGACTTATGATTCTTTTTCTCTACACACATTTCATGGTTTCTAATGACACTTTTTATGTAATTCAGCAGGCGCAGTGGAAAGGATAATTCTTATAAATTGTAACAAAGGCTTGTTTCGAGTGATGATAAAAATAATACGAATGGATTAATTGTAATATCAGCAAGAAATCGCCAAGATTTGGCCAAATTCAAGACAAAAAGTTTATATTAAAAAACAAGAAGGGAATATGATGACATAATTAAAAATTGGTAGAATTTCTAATGGAAATTAGTTCTAGATTCTAATGGAATTGGTTGCATGATCACAGAGCATCACTTTTCAGGCTAATCTTCACATACCTCTCTTTCTCCATCCTTCCCCAGCCTCTTCTCTTCTTTGGAGTCTAGAAGGATGTGCAAACCCTGCTCTGAACCTCTGCCTTAGGCCTTCTCACAACATATACTTCCTTTAGGCTTTTTGCTTGTTGGACTTATTTGCTCCTGGATTAAAGATGGTAGACAATGGACACTGACTTAAATGAGATTACTACGGCATGCTCAGAAGTATTGGGTTGGGCACTCCTAGTCTATGCAAAGTGCATTTTTGTTAGAACGAGCTACATGAAGAGATAACATGGCTTACAAAATCCTACAGAATGTAAAACCCTTAATTACCTAAGTGTAAATTAAAAGGGGGATGGTTCAATAAACTTTGGCCTATTCCTATATTGTGGAAAGTCACGCAACAGGGCAAAAAGAAAGGTGAATCTATCTTAAATACTAACATGGACAGGGGCACCTGGGTGGCTCAGTTGGTTAAGCTCCCGACTCTTGATTTCAACTCAGATCATGATCTCACGGTTGGTGAGATCAAGCCCCGCGTCAGGCTCTGCATTGGCAGCATGGAGCCCGCTTGGGATTCTATCTCTGCCCCTATCTCTTTTCCCTCTCATGCTCTCTCTCTATATCACAAAATAAACTTAAAATAAATGAATGAATGAATACTAACATGGACAGATCTGTAGGTTGCAAAAGGATACATATAGCAAGGTATCGGTTATGTTAAAAACCACCAATAAAATTACATGTTGTTTGTGAGTCTTTTTATGTGTATGTAAATGCATAGAAAATATCCAGAAAGAAACCCGAAGTGGTTAGTGGATGACCGTTGTTTAGACAGGGAGGGGAAGAGGTATGAAGAAGCTCAGAGAGGGTTTTAGCTTCATCTTTCATGTCTTAATTTAAAAGAAAAAAGTAGATTACATGTGGTCATAGATTCTAACAATCTTTATAGGTAACATTTATTTATGTGACTACTGACTTCCAGTTATAGCCTGGATCATGAAATTGTAAAACTGTTCATCTTTAGAAATGACACTTATGCTGCCTTAACACCCAGATGAACTTTTTACGTGTCCAAATCACAGAAGGCATCTGAGAAGCTAAATTTCACTTCCACGAGTTCAAATCAAGTAAGTCTAACTAGGAATCCTAAGAGTTTGGAGGACGCCCAGTTTATCTTTATTTGCAAAGAATAAGAAGTATGGAGTGCATTTAAGTGAATCTGGAATCTCTCAAATTATGAGTGGAAATCAAAGTGGCAGATTGCTTAATTCATCCTAACATGAGTTTTAGTTCTTAGGCGCTATGAACTTTTCGGGGATGGTATTAGCTTTTCCCAACAGTACTGACAGAAACTGGAGTGCAAGTTTAAACAAGGGGGAAACCGAGCCCCAGAGAGGTCAGAGTTCAGTGTGAGGTGACAACTAAGAAATGTCAGGGCTGGGGCCCTCTGTGCTTTTTGCCAAGCCATGCCGCCGGCTCTGATTCACCAGTGTGACATCGCGTGTCTCTATATCCGGTGTTCTCATCCCTGGCCATTTTCTACCCAGGTCTGTCTCTCTATCTGCCTATCTGCCTGCCTATCTATCTATCTATCTATCTATCTATCTATCTATCTATCTATCTATCTATCACCTATGTATCATCTACCACTGGAGCCCGTTCCCCAGTACCCCTGACGCCCAGGGAACCAGAGTCCGCTCCCCGCCTCTTCCACCAGCCTTCCTCCAGCGCGTTCCACCTGTTCCCCCGCATCCCCGCTCGCTCGCATCCCCACGCTGCCCGCCCAGGGCACGCGCGCACCCGGCAGGGACTCCAGGACAGCGCCCCGCGGGCGGGGCTGGGGGATCGCGCCGCCCCGCACTCACCTTGCCTGTCGTGGGCGCCGCCGCCAGGAGCACCAGCAGGAGCGGCAGCAGCAGCGCAGGCGGCGTCCGCGCCGTCTCGGGGCGCATGGTGGGTGCCGCCTCAGAGCCCCGGCGTGTCCAGTGACCCGCAGGTTCTGCGGCCACCGCGTCCCTTGCGCGACGCGGGTTGGGGAGCCTGACCGTGAAGCTCGCCTCGCCAGCCCGCCCGGGGCGGGTTTTGTAGGGCTCAGCCGCGCCGTCCGTCTCTCACCACTGAGGCTTTTGACTGCGGCTCCAAGAGAGGGAAGGAGTGGCTCAGGTCCCGCCCTCGTCCCCCCCCTTCCCTTTAACTCACCAGGCAATGTCCCTTCGACCCGGGCACCGTGCCCAGGAGCACAGCAGAGGCTGCGCGCTGCGGGGCAGGTGGGCGCGGATCCAGGGTAAGGGGTTCGGAGATGATGCTCCCGAGGTCCTGGGGCCGAGGCGGGGCCGGGGGTGGGGGTGGGGGCGCGCGGGTCTGAGGTGGGGAGTTTGGGGATGTGCGCCGCGGAGGCGGCCGAGCGGGGTGGGGGGAGTGGCCACCGCGGTGCCCAGATTAAGCGGGAGGCGCGCCGGGCGGCTGCACTCGGGCGGCCCAGCCGGCTCCGGGCTCCCACCGCGGTGCCCTCTCGCCGCGCGCCGCTGCTCCACCCGCCGCCAACTTGCTGCGGCCGCACAGGGCGGCGAAGGCGCAGCGACCCCGCCGCGAGCGCGCTTGGACGCGGCGGAGCCGGGAGGTGCGCGCGGCGCGCGCTGCGACCCGGCGGCTTCCGGCGCGGCGGGCGTCCCCCGAGGTAAGACGCCCACCGCTCCGTCTGTGCCGTGGCAGTCTCCCCGGGCCCCGAGCACCTGCGCTGGGGAGGGGGGCGGGGGGGCAGGGAGGAAGCGTGGCATCCGAGGGTGGGGGAGGGGCTGCGGAGTGGGGGCCCCGGGGTCACCAGAGGAGAGCTTGTCTGGCTCCCGGGCTTGTCTGCCTGGGCTTGAACTGGGCGCTGTGTTTTGATTAATTTGGAGACTCGAGTTACCAGCCTGGCAGTCTGGGCACTCCGGAATGCCAAGAGCAAGAGGCAGCTGAGGGGAAAGAGAAAGCCCATCCTCTGCTACGTTGAACTGGCTTTTCAGGGTAAATCTTATCTGCGGAAACGCAGGGGAAACCAAGAGCCAACTTCGTCCTGGGTGTCGCACTCCTGAGAGGGCCCCTTCGCGGACGCGGATGCAAACGCACAGTATCTGGCTTCTTAGGGCACTGTCTTCAGAGCAGTGAACCGACGTGCCACTCGCCACTGGTTCGGGGTGGGTGGGAGGAACATTTAGCTTGCTTCTCAGAATCATGTCATTACATGCAAGAAAAAAAAATACAATGAAATCAGAATCAGTTCCTACTGGAATACAAATCAGGGTATGGAAGTCCTGATACAGTAACAGATACGCAACATTATCATTGCACTAACCACAGATCCCTAAACAACTGTAATCTCCAGCAGTGGTGACAGCAAAACTAAGATATGACATGAAAGTACCAGTGGATGCAAACTCCCAAGAAGTGCTGATGCTGGTGTGGTTGGGCCTGTATTCATCATTGCAGGAAATGGGAAACTTCCAGGAAAGGTTAGAGAAAAGGGTCGCAGGCTCTTCGTTGCCATACAAGGGCCCCCTGAGTTCTGTCTCCAGGTTAAGCACCCCTGCTTTGGAGCAGTGTTGCTGACATCTGCAGTAGGTGGCCATCGATACCGAGTGTGAAATGTGTGGTTTGGTCAGTGACTGTGGGGAGCCACTTGCTTAGAATTAGGATAGGATCTGCTACTGTATTACACCTGTGTAGCCACGGACGTAGGCAAAACCCTGACGGTGAATAGATGAACACATCTCTCCCCACCCCGACCCCCTTTTTTTTGGCCGGAGAGTGAATTTTACCATCTTCCCTCTGTTCGTCGTGCCAGGGATTGTCACCTGTGGGTGTGTATTAGCATCTCCTAAGGAACTTCTAGAAACCCTGATGCCCAATTCATCCCAAGCCAATCGCACCAGACCTTTCAGGGGTGGGATTCAGGGGTGTTTTAAAACTCCCTGGAGATTGCCGTGTGCTGTGTTTGAGAACTATTGTTTTATACGCAAACTTTAGTTAGCTGAATTGAATTAGGGTCTCTTTGTAGAAAAATCAAAAGGACATATCTTAAACTCTTCTTGAAGACTCATGTGTGCCCAGGCACACAAAATGTTACACTGTATATAATATACAGTATATAATAGCTTCTCCCTATTGACAGGGAAGGCTCTATGGAATCTTCTCCTGGCACCCTTGTTAGATAGGACTTCAGTGCTCAGTTGATGAAATACGAGTGTCCAAGAATTCCAAAAGATGTATGATAATGTTGTATGAAAGGACATTACTTCCTTGACAAAAAGAAACAAACAAACAAAAAAACAACCCTCAATGCTAGTGCTAAATACTCTTTCTTTTAATTCCAGAAGAGTTCTTCATTTTGGATTTCAATTCCTTTGCCTGAAATCAAGTCATTTTGAAAGAAGATCAGACTTGGCTTTATCGACCTTGAAATGGGCGGCAACGGTCAACGGCAAGTCGCTTCTGACGCTGCGACAGAGCAGGAAAGAAAGCTGTGATGTAAGTAGGTAAGCAGGAAGCAGTGGTTAAGAGCTTGGTCTCCGAGGTAGACTCTGGATTTTGAATCCTTTCCATACTTGCTAGTGTGAGCTAACCTCTCTGGACCGGTGTCTTCTCTTCTGTAAAATGGGCATAATCACGGTACCCCCCTCGAGGAGCTGTAGGAATCCAGTGCAGGGACGCATGGGAAACCCTTCGTCCAGGGTCTTCACAAAACATGCATA
This sequence comes from Paguma larvata, assembly GCA_030068075.1. NCBI lineage: Eukaryota > Metazoa > Chordata > Mammalia > Carnivora > Viverridae > Paguma > Paguma larvata. The sequence goes on from CM057825.1 coordinate 11,440,080, forward strand.
TGTCGGGATCTGATTCTCCAGGCGCATTAAGGAAAGTAGGGTGAACGCGATTAGAAATGGCGGCGCAAGGTGGAGATGCTCTTCTCGGCTCGGTAGGAAAGGGGCAAGGGCCAAGCGCATCCCACTAGCTCCCTTGAGGTCAGCCCACTACTGAGGCATCCTGAGAGCAGTAGCTTCTGCATTCTGGAGAGCTGGTTAGAAATGCAGAGCCTCAAGGCACCTGGCTGGCTCAGTCGGCAGAGCATGTGACTCTAGATCTCAGCGACTGAGCTTGAACCCCAAGTCAGGTGTGGAGCCTACTCAAAAAAAAAAAAGTGGAATCCCCCGACCCATTGAAACAGAGCCTACATTCACCAAAGTCTCCAACAGATTCCGCCTTACATTAAACTTTGAGAAGTGGCTCGTCTAAAAGGCAGATTTCATCATGCATTCCCCACCTCCCCGCCACGTAACCTAAACTCTCCTTTGGTACAGTGTCCTACACCTGAAACTAATGGAATTTTCTGTGTCAACTATACTTCAATTAAAAAAAAAAAAGAATAGTCACACACACACACACACACACACACACACACACACAATCACAATGTTTGGTACACTCACTAGGTGGTATCAGTAAACCAGAATCCTTGACTTAGAAAAAAATAGGCTTGGGGTCAAGAGAGTTGATTTTTCACTGTTGGTTCTTTAAATGTGAGAAAGTAGAAGGCAAGGGGGGCTGGTTCTCTCTGTACGAACAAAGGACACAGAGACCTCTACTCTTGACATTGACGGCAGATGAAGGTTTTGAACAAAATGAAGTGGTCGTTGCCTTTGACAAGCCCTTTATTATTGTTTTGCCCCTTCCCTATAATGACAACATCATGGGGGTTTTCCACACAGGGCTTAAATGTATAGTGGTCGCTTCCCTCCATTTGTATGTGAGCCCCCTGAGGGCAGGGGCTTTTTGCTGTTCTTTACTGTGGCTCAATGAACGACGTTAAAGTGACGTAACCAGTTACCCCTCAGGATTCACACCCAGGTCTGTTTTCTTCCAAAGTTCTTGATCTTTCTATAGCCTTTATTGTATAGGGATGTGCATCTGCTTTCCGTGAGGGGCCCACAGCTCCTCCTTTCCTTATTCTTCTTTCTGCTTCCTCTCCCCATTTTGCCATCCCCTTTCTTTCAAAAACCTTCACCTTTCGACACCTCGAAAACAGAAGTTTAGGTTCTTTTCGAGTCTCAGAGTCATTATCAACTCAATGTCCACTCTTGCCATTACATCTCTGGATTCTTTCACTGCTTTGCTAAGCGCCTGCCTAGGCTCCGCACTTATCATCTATGGATTACGGTAGCCTCGCCAGTGCCCTGCACGCTTCCTCTGAAACCCATCTTCTAAAACCTTGTTGGCGGTCCACTTAAAATTGCATGTTGAATGGGAAAAGACGGATTCCTTTGGGAGCAGTTATAAACAATCCCCAAATTTCAGAGGCTTACAGTAACAAGACTTTCTCTCTCTGTTGACATTACATCTTCACCCGAGAGTTCGGGGAGCTGAGAAAGGGGAGGATGCCCCGCTCATCGTGGCCACCCAGGAACCTCCTGGAAATTCCCATGCCACATGTCCTCTCATCTCAGAAGGGGGAGAGAACGTGCCAAATAAGAAACTGCTCTAAAAGTTTCCACTGGGATGTGGCTCATGCTAATTACACTAAACTCACAGTTCATTGGCCAGAGTGGTCACTTGACCACACTTCATTTCGTAAGTGATGGGGAAAGTCTGCCACGTGCCTGCAAAGAGGGCTGGAAATATTTGATGAATGTCAGTAATGCCCATCATCTTCGTCAGAGCGCTTGCTTACTTTAAAGCCTCCAGACACCCTTCTTTGTCTACTTTGCAGCTAATGTCACGCTTCTTACAATAGAACAGGTTGGTCTAAAATCGACTTTTCGTACTGCCTTTTACTTTTCTGGATTCCAAGGCCTTTGAGGGAGGGGACAGAGGTGATTTTTTTTTTAACATAATAAATGGAGCACAGACAAAATTAATTCACTGACTTATAATTTTTGTACCAGAAACAGTGCCCATGTAAAGTACACAATGAGAGGAGCTTCGCGGACACGTCCCTCCCGTGACCCCAACCCCACAGTCGTGAAGCAGTCTCTCCCTTGCCGCCCCTTTGCAGTCCATCTCTCTCCACTCCCGTTCCCAAGCAAACATTGATCTGCCCTCTGTTACTGTAGGCTGGTTGGCATTTTCTGGAATTTTATATAAGTGGAATCAAACAGTGTATCCCCTTTGTGTCCTGCTTCTTTGACTCAGCAGAATGGCAGTGAGGCCATCCATGCTGTGTGTCCCAGCAGTTTGTTCCTATTGCTCAGTAGTGTTCCACCCGATGGACGGCAGCTTTTCAAACACCATTTACCAGCGGCTGGACATTTGACCTGTCTCCAGTTTGCGGGGCTGTTAGAAATAACGCTGCTGTGAATATTTTTGTACAAGGCTTTGTGTGCACATGCGTTTCCGCTTCTCTTGAATAAATACCTAGAAGTGACATGGCTAGACCAGAGGGTAGCTGTATGTTTAATGACAAAAGAAACCGTTCTCCAAAGTAGTTGTATCATTCCATGTTTCACCTGCCTTCCGTGTTCTCCCCCACTGTGTGCGAGAGCTCTAACTCTTGCATACATTTGTGGTGCCTTCTTTTGGTAGCCTCGATTTTTTTAATTCTATTTTTTTTTTTCTAACTTTACTTTGAGAGAGAGAGGGAGAGGGAGTGAGCACGACTGGGGAAGGGCAGAGAGAAAGGGAGAGAGAGAATCCCTATGTGAGGCTAGATCCCATGACTTTGTGAGGCTAGATCCCATGACTTTGAGATCATGACCTGAATCAAAATCAGGAGTTGGACGCTTAATCGACTGAGCCACCCAGGCGCCCCTGTCTTTTTAATTTTCTTCTGATGGTTATACGGCAGTATGTCAGTGTGCTTTTCGTTTGCCTGATAACTAATAATGCACCACATCTTTTCATGTACTTACTATCTCTTTGTAGAACTTCTTTTGGGAGGTGTCCGTTCAAATCTATTTCCCATTTGAAAAACATTGATTGTTTGGGGCGCCCGGGTGGCTCAGTCGGTTAAATGTCCATCTCTTGATTTCAGCTCGGGTCATGATCTCACGGTTTGTAAGATTGAGCGCCACGTTGGGCTCTCTGCTGACAGTATGAGCCTGCTCGGGATTCTCTCTCTCTCTTCCCCTCTTTCTGTCCTTTCCCTGCTCTCTCTCAAGCTTGAGCTTTCTCTCAAATAAACTTAAGAATAAACAATAAAAAAACATTGATTGTTTCTCTGCTTACTGTTGAGTTATATTAGTTGTTTATGTATTCTGGATACACAGTCCTTGCCAGATACATTTACCGTGAATATTTTCTCCTATCCTGTGGCTGATCTTTTCATTTCCTTATTGACGTCTTTTGAAAAACACATGTTTTTCTTGTAATGAAGCTCAGTTTATCAATTTTTTCTTTTTGTGGTTGGTACTGGTCTTGCTATCTGAGGAGTCTTCACTGACACCAGAGTTATGAAGCTTTCACCTGTGTTTTCTTCTTTTGTAGTAATTTTACAATTTAAGTCAATGATCCATTTTAAATTAATTTAAGAGCACAATGTGAAGCAAGGGTCTGTTTTATTAGTATTATTTTTTTAATTTTTCTTTCAATGTTTATTTATTTTTGAGAAACAGAGACAGAGCACGAGCAGGGGAGGGGCAGAGAGAGAGGGAGACGCAGAATTGGAAGCAGGCTCCAGGCTCTGAGCTGTCAGCACAGAGCCCGACACGGGGCTCAAATTCACAAACCATGAGATCATAACTTGAGCCAAAGTCAGACGCTTAACTGACTGAGCCATGCAGGCGCCCTAGGATCTGTTGTAAATTTCCCTTTCTTGTACGGATATCAAGTTGTTCCAACGCCATTCGTTGAAAAGGCTTCTCTATCTCCACTAAATCGTCTTCACAAGTTCATAGAAAATCAATTAATTGTCTATATTTGGGTCTTTTTTTTGTTCCCCTGATATACATGTTTTTTCTTTCACCAATGTTGCATTTCCTTAGTACTATAGCTTTTGAGCAAGTCTTGAAATCAGGATATGTAAGTTCTCTAACTTTGTCGTTTGTTTTTTAAAAAATAGCTTATACTGTCCTAGATAATTTTAACTTACATATATGTGGATTTGATTACCTCATGTTGTGTTAAGGAAAGTTGTGTCTACGTTCATGAGGGGTGTCGATCTGTAGTTTTCTTGTAATACACTTGTCTATTTGGTATCTGCGTAATACTTACCTCATAAAATGAGTTGTCTAGCATTCTCTCTTCAATTTTCTGTAAGAATATGTGAAGAATTGGTATTATTTCTTGCTTAAATATTTGATAAAATTCACCAGTGAAGTCAGCTGACCTCGGAGTTTTCCTTGTGGAAGGTTTTGAATTTCATTTAATTATCATGAATTTAATTGATAATAGGGCTATTCAGATTTTCTATTGTTTCCTGTGTCAGTTTTGATAATTTTCATCTTTCACATAATACGTTCAGTTTTTATACATCATCAAATATGTTGGTATGTAATTGTTCAGAAGATTCTGATCTTTCTTTTAAAAAATTTTAATGTTCATTTATTTTTTTTTAATGTTTATTTTTGAGACATAGAGACAGAGTGTGAGCAGGAGAAGGGCAGAGAGAGAGGGAGACACAGAATCCGAAGCAGGCTCCAGGCTCTGAGCTGTCAGCACAGAGCCCGACGCGGGGCTCGAACTCACAAGCTGTGAGATCATGACCTGAGCCGAAGTCGGCCACTTCACCGACTGAGCCACCCAGGCGCCCCAAATGTTCATTTATTTTTGAGAGTGAGAGCGAGAGCAAGAGCGAGAGAGGGCATGTACAAGCGGCAGAGGGGCAGAGAGAGGGAGACTCAGAATGTGAAGCAGGTTCCAGGCTCTGACCTGTCAGCACAGAGCCCGACGCGGGGCTCAAACTCACAAGCTGTGAGATCATGACCTGAGCTGATGTCAGATACTTAGTGGACTGAGCCACCTAGGCGCCCCTGATCTTTTTAATAGCTGTAGATCTGTCATGTTTTACCCTTTGTTGTTTTTGACAATGATAATTTCTCAAGTTGATCGATTTTATTTACCTTTTCAAGAAACTGAAGAACCAAGTTAGAGTTCTCTATTGCTTGAGTGCTTTTTCTTCTATTGAGTTCCTGTTCTATCTTTATTATTTCCTAGCTTTTACTTCAGGATTAATTTGTTCTTCTCCTCATTTTCTAGAACAGGAACTTAGATAATTAACTTAGACTTTTCTTCTCTCCTAATATAAACATTTATGGGTATATTTTCTTTCTCTGCATTGGGTAAGTTGTATCCCCTAAATTTTAATATGTTGTTTTCATTATCATTCGGTTCAGAATATTTTCTTTGACTCATGGGTTATTTGGAGTGTGTTAATTTCCAAATATCTGGAAATTTCCTAGGTGGTTTGTGAAGTTGAGTTTGAATTCATTTCTCCACAAGATTTCAGTCTTTTGAAATCTTCTGAGATTGTTTTATAGTCCAGTGTGTGGTCTATCTTGGTGAACACACTACATACACTTGGGGAAAGAATATATATTCTGCAGTTGTTGGTTGTAGTCTTTTTTATATATAAATCATGGCAAGGTGGTTGATGGTGTTATTCAGATCTTCTGTGTCTTGACTAATGCTTTCTACCTTGTTCTATCAATTACAAAGAGAGAAGTTAGTCTCCCAACTATGTTTGGAAATGTATCTCTTTCTTTTTTTAGTTTTTCAGTTTTTGCTTCAGGTGTTTTGAAATTCTGCTACTTAGTCCACATATTTATACTATGTATGACTTTCTGGTAGATTAACTTTTTGATCCGTATTGTGTTGCTTCCTATCTTCAAATCTCTTTTAGGTGTCATTAGCATAGCCGGTCTGCCTTTCTTGTACGTACTATCTCTGTGGAAGATCTTTTCCTGGCCTTTGCTTTCAATCTACTGTGTCTTTTTATATAAAGTGTATATTTTATAGCATATAGTTGGCTTTTTTCATTTTTAAATCAAGTATGACAATCTTTGCCTTTTATATTTTCATAGAAAGTAGTCGATAGGATTATATTTAGGTCTGCCATTTCTCCATTTATTTTCTATCTGTCTCATCTATTTTTTTGTTCCTTTTTTGGCATTCTTTATGTTATTCAGTTTTTTTTAGTATTCTGTTTTAATTTTTCATTGGCTTCAGTTATATCTTTCTGAATTATTTTCAGTGGTTACTTTAGTGCTTACAATATACATCTTTAACTTTCCTTAATCTACTTAAAAATAATATTGAATTACTTTAGGTAAAGAAAATTTATTTTAGTACCTACATTGCCTAGCATCGTATTTGATACAAAATGGTAGATCAATAGATATTTCTTGAAGAAACAAAATCATAGGTATTTATTTATGTTGTACCAAAAGTGTATGGAGTTGATTCCAGAAAAAACTTTTTGATTAATGCCAGGCAAGTTCACTGAAAATCACTTCAAATTTTAAACATTATTGTATTTTTAGTCAATTTGGATTTACAAATCTGGTAATTTTCATATATAGTCAAGATTCTACGTATTATTTTATTTTTTCCATATGCTTAATACTTTTGTTGTAAAAAACCTTAGTATAGACCTCTTCTTATCCTTAATTTTTGAAGTTTTGAAAAAAATCTCACTTTCGAATTTTAGAACAGGGAGACAATGTTACTTTAATAATAGAATTCTTTATGTTTTTGTGAAACTTCTAGCTGTTAATCTTCTCGGCCATTCTGCCCACATGACATCCTCATCCAATACCTAGCACACTGTCTTGGCTTTGCACAGTTACTTACTGATGTGAGACATCCACACTGAAACACTGAATGTATTTTATGGCCTGCGGCAGACTGCGGGATGGGCTAGCTTCGAAGCCCAGATTTGAGGGATGCCCTTGAAACATTTATTAGGCTCCAGAGTGTCAGAAGCATCTCTAGAGGCCTCTAGTTCTAGGTCTTGCCCAAAGAGGGAGACCCAGTAGGAGACTCCGAGTTTGTAGGAGCCAGTGCTTGCCAGACGCAAGACAGATGGACACTGGGCAGAAGAAAAGGAGGTAGTTACCTCTCCTTAGAAAAGGCCCAAGACTCACATGAGTACTATGCTCCTTCTCACCAAGGCAAAGCTTCTGTCCTATCTTGGAACCAATTGCATGCTCACCCACATTTATATTTAACTTTAAGTTCATTTGGATACTTTTGTGAAATCTCTTTCTTTTCTTTCTTTCTTTCTTTCTTTCTTTCTTTCTTTCTTTCTTTCTTTCTTTCTTTCTATCTTCCTTCCTTCCTTCCTTCCTTCCTTCCTTCCTTCCTTCCTTCCTTCCTTCCTTTCTTTCTTTGCCTATATGGCTACTTAAGTGTTTGAATATTTGACTTTCCTACATTTTAGTTAGATACAGTGCCCTTTAAGATTTCCGACTGTCCTATAGAATTTTCTAGACGTGTGATTCCAAACATAAGGACCTTCACATAAGAAGAATTCAAGTTTTCTGGGTTTCATGGGCAGTCGAATGTCTTTGCATCATAGTGCTCCCATTGGTTCAGAATTACTGTTCCCACTGCTGCTATGTTGAAGGCTAAAGTTGTTCTCAGAGATGAATCCCCAAAACTCATCCGTGAATTGTCCTGAATTTTGAAGCTGTGTCATGTAATAGCTAATAAGGAAGCCTTTGGAGTTCGAATCCTGGATGTGCCACTTACTGCCTGTGTGACTTACTTATAAAAGGAAGACTTAACTCAGGGTTATTGTGAAGGCTGGAGGTGTATGTTAAGCCCTTAGCAGTGCTTAGCATGTAGGTGGCTCTCTGGCAATGCTGCTCATTGTAACTTCTAAAAAATTTTTTATGTTAATTTATTTTTGAGAGAGAGAGAGAAGAGTGTGAACGGGGGAGAGCATAGAGAGAGGAAGACAGAATCCCTTTGTCACACCATCGAACCCATGAACCGTGAGATCATGACCTGAGCCGAAGTTGAATGCTCAACTGACTGAGCCACCCAAGCGCCCCTATAATTTCTTATCGTGGTGGTGCTGGTGACCACGGTGATGACGGAGAAGAGGAAGAGGAAGGAAGGCAGAAGAGGAGAAGGAGAGCTAGGAAGTGTGTGTGTGTGTGTGTGTGTGTGTGTGTGTGTGTGTGTGTGTAGTGGGGCAGGGGTTAGGGGGAACTGCAGCAACAGTGACAGCAGAAGGAGCTGTCTTTCTGGTTGACAAACCCAGCCTTTTGGTAGGGTCTTCTCAGAGTCAACTTATGTTAAGTCTATGATTCTCCACTAATTGAAGATTCCTCATCTCCCTCCATAATTTCTCTCCTCATGGTTTTTAAAAAAATGTTTATTTATTTATTTTGAGAGAGAGAGAGATGAGAGCAAGTGAGTGGGGGAGGGGCAGAGAGCGGGAGACAGAATCCTCCATCGCGCTGTCAGTGCAGAGCCAGATTCAGGGCTCAGGCTCACGAGACATGAGATCATGACCTTACCCGAGATCGAGAGTCGGACAGTCAACCAACTGAGCCACCCAGGCGCCCCTGTCCTCATGTTTAATAGGTACTTTAGGAGGGACTGTCATAGCGTATTCCTCTCTTCTTTTCCCCATATCGTCCTGCCTCTTCAGATCAATCTTGCCCTCTTCCTGAGTTCTGCCCAGGCTTATTCCAGTTCCCAATTTTCTAACCCATCTTTAATATATTGTATATGGGAACTCTTCGCTCCTACAAGGAATTAGGAAGGAAGGAAACAAACATTTCTTGAGCCACTACCATATACCAGGCACTGTGCTTGGCACTAGTTTAGATTCATTTAATTCTCTCGGGGTTTAATTTCATATGCTGAGAAGTCAGAAGCTCAGAGGAGTTATTTACTTGCTCAGAGTTACAAGGCTAAGTGATCAAGATCTGAGCACAAGGCTTTCTAACTCCAAGTCTGTTGTTATCCCTAACTGTGAGAATGCATGGGACCAGGAGAAGAAGGCAGACAGTCTCTGTGGAGGAGGGGAGAAGTCACTGAAGGCAAACGTCAGCCTCACAGTGCGGGTGGGCCCTGCCTGTTGGGATTATGGAGTGTTACTGCCAAAGCTCAACACAAAGGCAGTTCCCGGAGGTCTGAAAGGTTCAGAGAATTCAGATAGAGTCACCCCGGCCCTGCCCAAAGGCGAAAATCGCAGACCTAGAGAAACCTGGGGGATTAGTGTTTTTGGCAAGAGACATACAGCATTTTGAGTCAAGAATGTCCTTAGCTTGGAGGTAAATGGCCCATCTGTTTTTCAAAATCCATTGTATATTTTTGGAACATATATCACCTCCATGCGGTTCCCAAGCAGTGACATTATTATGGTTGTCGTCAACTTTTCTGTTGATATTGGGAGGAGTCCTCAAGGAGAAAAGGGTAATAAAAGCCTATGTTGGCAGAATAGTAGGTTAGCTGAGATATAGTCCAGTTGGCTTTGGACTAGCAAATTCAACTCCAAGGTCAACTGAGGACTCCGTAGCACTCTTAAACAATTCAACTGAACCTGCAAGGAAGACAAGGTGGGGGCGGGCTTGGCCATACTCCAGCAGCATACTGGTCAAGTTGGAACTCAGAGTCATTCTCAAGTATTTACTTGAGTAGTTCTCAGAGTTTTTCTGTGATGCTTCTTAGAGAACATGGAGCTCCAACCACATTCCAATGGTTCCTGGACCACACAGATTCATGACTGGCTTTAAAAGCCTTGTGCTATTCGTTGAGATGGACTGTCTTTGCTAAAAAGCTCAAGTCAACCTGAACTCTTTGAAAGTCTGCAGGTAGAGTAAACCCAAGAATATGGGATTTTCAAAAGACCAAAACCAAATAACCAGCTTGTATGTTGGGGAAAGGTCAAGTCATCTCTTAATAGGGGAAATATAAGCCTCAAAAGGAGATGTCCAGTCACTGAGGGGGACACAGCAGGTCATTCTTTCTCTGGGAGCACTTTTCTATTCTTCGAGGCCCTTTTCTTATTTCTTTGCGAAGATGAGCCTTTAGGAATTCTGTTTTGGAAAGATAAAGGTATATACAAATAGGTGTTCAGACTATCAGAAAAGTTTCACCCTGGAGAGTTTTCAGATAGCTCACATCAGGAGGTCAAAGGAAAGAACGTGTAGATATTAAGTTAATAGAAATTTATTTCACTGAAAAACAAAAATATTATTATTTCAAAAAGCTCAAAGACTAATGTTACTTTGGAAAAGAAAAGACATTATACTTATATTACCTATTTGTGACTGGAAGATTCTAGTACTTGGTCTCCTGCTATCTGGTCCTTTAATCTTGACCACTGCCTGCTCCCATCCCCCAATCGATGAGAACCCAAGCAGGGTGTATTTCTTTTCAAGATTGGGTTGCAGAGAAAACAAATTCCCCGTGGTAGAAATGATGATTCGGAAGGTCTCAGATCTTGTTCCCAGACATAGCATTTGGAAAACATCGAGCAAAGACTCACGAGGAGTCCCAGGGGAATCCGAGTCCAGGAACTTTCATAAAGGAGTGAAGAAAAAAAAATCAGCCCAGGGAGTTGGAAAAAGAGAAGCTAATGATATCTGCTGGATATATATGCTAGAAATTACTGAAATAGTACAGGCTGGGAAGGAGCCTGTGGACCTTACTTTGGTTGTTGAATGAGGCTGGTGTCCAGGGGTCCAGGATGCTTGTGTTCAGCCTCTGGGGGAACCTCCAAGAGAGCTTCCTGTTGGGGCGTCACAGCCTTGGGACCAGCTGTGGGGGCAGAGCAATGCTTTTCGTCAGACTTGGTGGACAGGTCAGTTTGCGCAGGTAAAGGAATAGACTCTAAACCTGCAGCAGAAATGGGGCGGCTCTCGGGAGTGAGCTAGTCTTTCATGCTCTGATAGACCATCAGTCTTTCTCTTTTTGCATTTTCTTTTCTTAAAAACCCAATTTTTTATGATTGCTGAGGATGTCTGTTTCCTCTAAATTCAGGCTCATGCTTCTTCTTGACCTGTCCCAGCCTTCGAATGTCTGACTGTACTTCGGGCCGTCTTCCTCCGTCATCCCCTTTCTTCTCTTTTCCAAATTTTCTGTCTCCGAGAGGACCGATCCAGTCTGCACCGTCCTCCAGCCTGGAGTCAGAGCTCTAGGTCAAGCTCTGGGTCGGGTCGGGCTGCCTTTGGGTCAGGTGGTTATCCTCATCCTCCCTGTGTGATGAAAATCTGGCCGCACCCTTGCTCAGTTGGGCCGAAGGCAGGACCTGAGTGGGCCCTGACGTGGCAGCCTCTGGGGAATGCTCCCTTCTTGAGAATAACAGTTGACAAAATAAAACATGTTCTTTGAAGGGTGCAGAACTTTGGTAGAAGTTTCGTAGGTAGGCACTCTCCCAGAGCTGCTGTTTGCAGATGTCTTAGTGGTGTAGGCATAGCACTTTGGGTTCTTAAAGCTTCTTTTTTTTTTTTTTTTTTTGTAATAATGATAGACTCCATTGGAAACTCCCTGCCTTGGCCAATTCCACATGATGACAGCCGTATATTTTTGAGAAGGTAGGCTAGAAGGATGCTGTTCTGAGTGAGTGAGTATTTTCATTTGTTGTTTCAGGCGGTCAGAAGCGTGGTTGAGACCAAAGTTTTTAGGCTCTTAACACAGGCATTTGCAACAAAGAAAATCCTCTCAGATTGCTCTGGATTACCTGTGTGGCTGTGTTTTGTGAACACCGATGTTCACGGTGTCCAACTGATAGTAACCTGGGCCCTTTGCTCAGCTATTGTGGCAACTTAGGTGACTCGTGGCAACAAGGAACACTTGTAAATCTTCCACAACTTCTTCCGGGCTAGTTTGGGGCTCGAACAGACATGCAGGATTAAGACATGCTGCCCCAAGACTTGCTCCGGGTCCAACAGTGAACAAGGCAGTTTTTTACCTTTGGTAGCTCTTCAAGAGCAGAGATCTTCAAGCTGAAGTACATACAACCTTAGGAGACAAAAAGCTGAAGTACATACAACCTTAGGAGTTGTGCCATCAGCTTGGAAGAGTAAGAAAAGGAAGTGGTTCGCAGATCCTCAACTGCTATAATATTCTTCCTTAGAATTGTTCTGTCTGAAGATGGGCCTTTGCCTCATGTTCTCGCCACCCCCTTTCATAATTTTCCTTTTGCAGTTTTTCACCAGAGAGGCATACCCCTCCTCCCCCAGCCACCCCAAGTGCTACCACCCTGCTTTGCCCAGGAAAAGCTAGAACTGTCTGTGAGGTGGATGCTGGGCAGCGTAAATGCAGGCGCTGAGAACAGAGAACATTCTACCTCTTGGGTTCCACGTGCCTGGGCCAGGTGGTTTCTAATAAGACTTATCCGATGGTAGATCACTCAAAATGATTCTTGATGATACATTCTATATTGCTTTTGGCATGCAATTCAGGAGAAGTTCAAAGAATTGAGTGACATTTGTAGAAGAAATTCCTTTCATTCACAACGTCTTATTTTTGTAACTAGGTTTACTAGAATTTATAGTTTTAAGAAATTAAAATCGAAGGAGTACCGTTGCTTGACCCGTCTCATCTCTTGACCAGATCTCATTTATTGACCTGGTAAATAAATAAGTTAGCTGAGAAACCAAAAACCCCAATTCTTTCATTGCCGATGAATTTCTAGTGAAATTCCATTTGTAATGTGTTCAATAATTGTTTATCAAAATTTAAATTTATTTGGTTTTGGTGGATTGTATACTACTTATCATCATAATGACAATCAAACTGAGGCAAACAAAATTTAAGACTTAGAGATTTGTGATCATAGGAAATAAATAATATTTAATTTATATACTTATTTTTGTCACAGAGAAGCATAGTAGGGTAATCGATATGAGAATTTTCAAGAATAAAAATATGTTGCACTAGGATTGATGTGTCGGGATGGAATGGAAATATGAATTCAAGAATAAAAATGAGGTAAAATTTCTAGCTGATTAAGAACTTGTGTGCAGGCATTTTAAGCTGATGGCGGCAAGAACCGTCGTTCTAATGGTTATGATGGTCCATTGGCCATGTCAGAATAGGGCTGCAACTGGTTTTGTTTTATAGCTCACCATGTACAATGTTCCAAATTATACTCTTTGCAACTACTTAAAGGGAAGATAAAAGTGTTTAGATATTAACTTGTAAAAAAATGAAAAGTGGGTGCGCGTAATTTATAAAACATTCTTGGGGGAGTATCACAGCAGTCATCTACAGACTGCTGTGCTCTGGTGTCAAATGGGATCATATTGGAGTCATCTTTCCCTCCCCCCCCCCAGTTCTACCATTTATTAGCTCTGTGGTTTTGCACCCGTTACTTAAACTGACCTCATTTGGTTTTTCTTTACAAGGGAACTAATACTTTCCTAGCTAAATTGTGGTGAAGTAAGTGACTCGAGATGCACAACGCTCTTAGCAGAAGGTCCCCTATGTAATTAGTGTCCGTGCCTCTCCGCTTCCCCCAAGGCTGTATAATCCCTCTTTCCATGTCCCTCTTTCTCCTTTCCTCCATCACCTCGTGTATTCAAAGCGTGGCCTTATCTTACATTCTCTACTAAATACATTTGATTCACATTCTAACGGTCCCAAAGTATATTCTGTAAATTCATTCATCCAACGAATATGTATTAAGCACTAACTCTATTCCAGGCACGATTATGGCCCTAGGGCTAACTGTGAGTTAAAAGAGACAAAATCCCTATTGTCACAGGGCTTACTAAGCACATGGTGACGAGGACGCCTTGGCTGCTCCCAATTAGCAATGTCCTTTCATAATGGGAGACTAGGCACATTTCTGCGGATTGGCCCATCTGTCCATCCACCCATCCAGCCAGCCAGCTGGCCGTTCAGTTACAAATGTACTGAGAAACTCCTAAGTGTTAGGACCATGATCAGGCATTCTTGTTCTGAAAGTGACCACCACAACACTCTATTTTAATAAAATCCCTTTTCGTACACCTTTTATCACCATATGTGTAGAGATTAATTGCATGGTGTATCTATTTTGTGGTTAAATATAAATATCCCTGGTTTTCTTTATTTTTGGACTATTTACTATCTGTTTAAAGTATTGACTACCTTTTTTTTTTTTTTTAAATTTTTATCCATTTTTGAGAGACAGAGAGAGACAGAGCATGAGTCGGGGAGATCTCACGAACCATGAGATCATGACCTGAACTGAAGTCAGACACTGAACCAATTAAGCCACCCAGGTGCCACTATTAAGTACCTTTTGAATGATTCAAACCAATTTGTATATTCCTTCTAAATCAATAATTTGTTTTTTTGAGATTTTTCTTCCAGTATGCAGCTAAAAAACATATATTAAATGATGAATTTGGAGGGGTGCCTGGGTGGCTCAGTCGGTTAAGCATCTGACTTCAGCTCAGGTCATGATCTCGAGGTCTGTGAGTTCGAGCCCCACTTCGGGCTCTGTGCTGCAGCTTAGAGCCTGGAGCCTGCTTCAAATTCTGTGTCTCATGCTCTGTCTCTCTCGCTTTCAAAAATAAATAAAGTTACAAAAAAATTTTTAAATGATGGATTTAGGAATGGGAAATGATCTGGACCCTCAAAGTGATTCTGTTTCTACTTGACTTTCAAACTGTATCACCAATGTTGTTCTACCACTTACGTGGAGAACTAGCCTTCGGTAAATACAGTATTGAGTTAGTTTATCCAAATTTTATCTAGAAATTTAAAAATTTCAATTTCAAGACATTTCAATTTCAAGATATTCCTTTAAGTGAGATCTTTTAAATATAATATCTATATCTTTTTAAATCTAAGATATAGAAGTTTTTGAATCATAATATGTTTTCTTTTTTTTTTTGAGATAAAGTTCACAAAATAAAATTCACTGAATTCTTTTAAAGTTTATAATTCAGTGGTTTTTAGTATATTCCCAATGTTGTGTAACCACTGCCACTATCTAATTCCAGGACATTCCATAGTCTGGAAAAGAAACCTCCCAATTCTCTCCTGCAACCCCTGACAATTATTACTCTATTTTCTGTCTCCATAGATTTGCCTATTCTGATATTTGATATACATGAAATCATACAGTATGTGACTTCTTTCCCCTACCATAATGTTTTCAAGGTTCATCTATATATCAGTCCTTCATTTCTTTTAATGCCACATCTGTTGTGTAGAAGTAGCACAGTTTGCTTATCCATTCACCAGTTGATGGACATTTTGATTGTTTGCACTTTTTGGCTGTTATGAATATTTATGTACAACTTTATGCATGAACGTAGTGTCAATTCTCTTGGTTATAACTAGGAGTGAAATTGCTGGGTCTTATGGTAATTCAGTGCTTAACTTTCTGAGGAAACGCCCAAGTGCTTTCCACAACCGTTGTACCATTTGACATAAAAACATTTTTATACGTATTTGCCATATGTGTGCAAAGCGTGTATTTCTATACTAAAAGGTTCCCTTCCTAGTTTAAAAAAGTGAAAAAAGGCACTTAAGTGAATTTTACCTTGGATTTTCAAGGGCAAATGTTAAATAGAAGAAAATGCCAGTTAACAAAATAAAGGAATAATTTTTATACAAGCATTACATACATCTATATTTCATTTCTCAAAAATATATTTAGGACATGAATAAGTGAAGACTGTTTTTATTTCTAAGAATAAAAATTGGTATTTATTGAGTTTTATTAACACTAACATTGTTTTGTAAAAAAAGCTGAACTCCCCCTTTAGAAAATATTTCCATTGCTACAAATAACAAAAGTAATTATTTTCAACAGTATAATGAATATTGTGTTTTAAGAGATGTACTTATATTTAACATATGCAAACTTTAATCCCAGGATATAGCACCCCACTTGCAAGTGAGAGTCTTCTGGAAGAGAAGAGAAACCTGACAGAATTTTTTTCAAGCGCCAAGACTTGACTGCGAAGTAATCCAGGCACATGGCGTTAATAAGGTGCTCGTTCAGGGGGGTCAAGCCCGTGGCCTCAGATCCCTGGTGAGTGTCCTCCATGTGATAACTTGCTTTAATTTAATAATTTCTCCTAAATGTTGGTTTTATAGTTATGGAGTGTCTGGCTGTTTCCTGTGTCAAAGAGCCAAAGTGTTCCAGAAATGTATGCATTATGCCTGCTATTTTGTGATTCATTTTTATGAAACACCAATTCTCTCTACTCTCCCTGAATTATATATACCCACATCATCGCCAATGGGAAAGACATTCATCTAAAGGTGGCAGATTCTTGTCCTCCTACTAGGTTTGAATAGCAGAAACCTTCCTAAAGTCCAGAGCAGCAGGGGCTCTATAACCAATAGGGTTAGGACAGGGCACTTCAAGAGCATGGTAGGCAGGTAACAGCCCCTGAGGATGTCCACACCCTCATCCCTGGATCCCGATAATATGAACTGTTACGTGGTGATGGGGATTTATGTTTGCCGATGGCATTAAAGTTGCTAATCAACTGACCTTGGGGAGCTTATTCTGGGTTATCTGGGTGGGTCCAGTATAATCAAAAGGGTCCTTAGAAGTGAAAGAGGGAGACAGGAGAGTGAGAAGCAGAGGAGATGTGACCATGGAAACCCATCACAGGGAAGAGACAGACTTGACCAGCCATTGCTGGCTCTGAAGATGGAAAGGAGACCAGGGGTCAAGGAATGCAGGCGGCTTCTAGAATCTGGAAACTACAAGGAAACTGATTCTCCCCCAGAGCCTCCAGAAGGACCACAGCCCTGCCCACACCTTGATTTTCAGCAGTGAGACTCATGTGGGAGAATCATGACATAATACATTTCTGTTGTTTTTAAGCCACTGAGTTCGTGGTAATGTGTTATAGGACTGGTAGGAAACTAACATGATATTGTTAGAAGGGGCTAAAAGAGACGTTGGGAGTTAAGACATAAAAATGTTAAATAGTGAAAAATGGGAAAAGTTTGCAGCTAAAGAATATATCTGTGTGAGAGAGCGGTAGGAAGGACAATGGTCTTGTTTCAGAAACACAGGGGAACCTTACTTATTTGGAGCAGATGGGGAGGAAACTGCAAAATAATCTTAATTTTAAATAGTTTTTTAAAAGAAAAAAAGAATTGCCTTATTTTTCAATACATAGAGCAGCAGGAGGAATGATCAGAAGACAGGGCAAAGGAAGAGCAAGAGAGGTTGGGCACTGGCCCCGCAGCTTCCCTCCTTGCCGCCTTCCAGCAAGCTTTTGACGATATTGTCCCAACATTTCTGGGTCAGTTTGCTTTTGTGGAAAATGTGGAAAAAACATGCCCGACTACAGTTTTTTTTTTTTTTTTTAAGTTTATTTATTTTTGAGAGAGAGAGAGAGACAGAGACAGAGCACAAGCGGGGGAGGGGCAGAGAGAGGGAGACATAGAATCCGAAGCAGGCTCCAGGCTCTGAGCCGTCAGCACAGAGCCTGATGTGGGGTTGGAACCCACGAACTGTGAGATCATGACCTGAGCCGAAGCTGGATGCTCAAACGACTGAGCCACCCAGGCGCCCCGTCCCTGACTATAGTTTTAATGAGACTATATATTTGGAGGCCAAAACCACGAATGGGATGTGACATGTCCTTATTTACAAATGTCCAAAGCGATAAAGGCCCAATTAGCAAACAGTAGTTATAAATACTTGACTTAAAACACTTTATTCCATGTTTAACACATCTTTCAACCTTTCATTCTCTTAATTTACTTAGTTACTTCACTGAGGAAGACCTCGGCGGGGTAGCCAGTAATCACTGGCTAGGCCTGCCCCAGTCCCCAGTCTCACCCACGGCATGGCTCTGCAGCTTTCTAAAATGTTTCTCGGCATTTCAGCACAAGAGGCGGACAGTGTGGAGAAAGAAGTCTCACTTAGGACATGGGTTTCAAACAGAAGACTCTAGTTAGAACAAGGACAGAGCTGGCGGGGAAATCACAGCCTGAATCTGGCTGGACGGCAGCTCTCCTCCCATCCCTGGGGAAGATGTGACCTGAATCCCCGAATGCCTCAGGGCTGTTTAAGAATTAAGTAAGATGATGAATATGAAAGCTCTTTGACCAATATAGGCCCAAGGCGGATGTATGGAAATGTTTAGTGGTTGTCACAGTCATATTGGGCTCCTGGAGTAATACCATAGACCAGGGGGCTCATAAACAACAGAAATTTATTTCTCCCAGTTCTGGAGGCTGGAAGTCTGAGATCAGGGTGCCAGCATGGTGGGTTCTGGTGAGAGCGTCTTCCAGGTTGCAGACTGCCGACATCTTGATGTGTCCTCACATGGTAGAAAGAGAGGGAGAGAGAGCTCTCTGGGCTGCTTTATAAGGGCACTAAACCCATTCATGAGGGCTCTACTCTTGTGATCTAATCACCTCCCAAAGGCATTACCTCCTAGTACCATTATAAAGGGTGAGGATTTCAACATATACATGTGTGGGCGGTGGGGGGCAGAGAGATGCTGCAAACATTCGGTCCTAACAGTGGTCTTTGTGGTTGCATCTCTTCTCCATTAAAATTTGTTTATAGTTGTGGTGGCATCACCAGTGAATTTCTGCCTCACTTACAAGACCTTGAACCACTTAACTCTTCCCGAACTGGTTCATATTATTTTCCTTCCCTTCCAAACCATCTCCCCCGTCCATTAGATTTTCTTCCCTCCTCCCTCCTTCCAGCTGGTTCCACTTAATGACATCCAGGAGACTCTGGTCTTTGGATTGTCTCTGAATAGAGCTACCTCCTTCCCTTGGTCCTCTACATTTCATCCAGAGAATCGTCTCTGTTCCCTCATCCGCCCATCCAGGTCTCACTTTCAGAGTGTCCCCAGGGTACCCAGCACACTGAGGACCCCACTAAGGGGTGTGAGTACTTCTTGACTGATTAGCAAGAGGGAAGATAATAATGACAAGCATAGAGAGAGGGTAACGTTTATCTTGTCACTGATGACAGTGGCCTATTAGGGAAAAAAAAAAGCTTTCTGGAATTTCTTTCTTTGTTCTTTCTCTTTTTAGTTTGTTTTGCATAAAAATGAACACTTTATGTTAATGTGCATTTTTGCTGTTTCGTAGGTCGCTTATACTTGTCCTATTTTCTGTACAATATGTTTATGCGGTAAGTACATTAATTAGCTCTGATTGCATGCATTATCCTTGTTATAAACCTTTTTGTTTTAAACAAGTCACTCTGTAGGACTCTGTTTTCTCATCTGTAAAATGCAAGGTTGGACTAGGTGATCTCTAAGGTTTCTTTTCTACAGTCAAGACTGCTTACCAAATTGCCCAGGTATTAGAGAATTCTTCATTTTATAACATTACCCTTTGTTAAAAATCTTTTTTTTTTTTTTTTTTTGGAGGGGGGCAGTAAGTGGCTGGGCCACTTCCAGATTAAATCAAGAAATACAAGATTACATGTGAACATTTTAACTCTGGAGAAAGATAAGCCTAGAATATTCTGTAATAAGATGTCTTTCTTCTGCTTCCCACTGAGGAATCTGAGTTATTAAACCCAACCCCAGACATTTCTGGGAAAGCACACTCTGGACCGCCGGTAGCTCAGGTAGATCTTGATAACTGAACTGGTGAAATCACCCTAGTGAGCATGTCCGCAGTGTCCGTCCTCCCTGGCTTGGATTTGCCGAATCCAGTTTCTGTGATTTAAGTTAACATAGGTCTTTTCAAGACAAATCAAAATAGAGAGTTGCTTTCTGTTCTTCTTTTCCTACCAGTCAGGACCAGAGAGGAATCAGAAGCTCACCCCAAGTAGGATGATACAACTTGCTCCACATAGTCCCATGCATCCGAGAGCATCATCAGAAATAATGAATGGAAACACACTGAAATATATGTGTCTGGATATTTTTTCTTACCTGATTTCTCTAAGTTTATTTTTCTATTATATTCTTTTTTTTTTCCTATTAGAAGAGCCTACAGAGTCTTAAATTTCACTTCCTTTGTTTCTTATGTTCCATATGTGGGAAGAAAATTCTAGAACCAAAGACCCGTCTAGCCTGGACCCTCTTATCAGGTTGTGCTGTGCAGAGATACTAGAGATTTCACACAAAAGCAGCTAAACTATCGCTGGGTTTTAAAGATAGTGATATAAATTGATGCAATAGCTCTGGGAAGCAATTTGGCATTAGCCGTCAGAATTTCAAATGCATAGTCCTGTTGACACAGGAATTTTCCTTTTTGGAATTTATTATACATATTTACACTGACTTGCGCATAAAGAAAACGCACAGAAATATTGTAGTGTAGTGTAATATTTGTTAGTAACAAAAGAAGGGAGGTAGCTAAAAGTCCATTGAGAAGGACAAATTAAACAAGTTACAGTTTGGCTCTAGTTTCCCTCTCTGAGGGAAAGCCATTCTATTAACTTGGAATGACTTTGAAGATGTCTGATTAAGTGAAGGCAGCAAGGTACAGAGAAATATACCATCTGGGAAAAAGTAAAACAAGACTCAAATCCCCCAAAATATGTGTGTGTGCACGTGCGCGTGCGTGCATGTGTGCATGTGCACGTGTCTGTGCGTGTGTGCATATGTGTTCCTGGTGTGAAAGTGCTCGTAACTACCCAGAAACAGAGTGAGGAGAGTTTCCTCTAGGTGAGGAAATGGGGAGCCTGGGTTGGAAAAGAAAATTTCTTTCCCCATTATACTCTTTTGCCCTGTTTGAATTTTTTTCATCATACGCAAATGTTGTTTTTCAAAAAAGAAAATAGAGCTACGAATGTAGGACCGGTTATAATGTGCCTTTGAGACATTTTATTCAACATGCATTTGTTTAAAAAAAATTTGAGCTAAAATACAACTTTTCCTTTTTTTCCTCTTTGAAGAATAATATTAGTTTTGGAGAATGTCCGTGTATTCCGGTGAGTATGGCTTGTACTTGAATGTTGCCTTGTGTGAGCCATACTCTTTATCTTTTTCAAATGGGTTCATACAGTCTGTTTTTGTGGCACGTATTTTTCCTCTATGAATGCCTCCCCTAAAGTGGTATTTATTGGGCTATATCTAACGTACAAAAACTTCTTAGAGCCTAAAATTACCTCTTGCTTTTTTCTTTTATCAGTATCAGTCAAAGCTTTATATATGACTATTTCTGTTTTTTTTTTATTAGAATCTGCTAATTTATATTAAACCAATTCTTTCCTGAAATGTAATTTTGCTACAAACATCTCTGTGATGGTTGGCACAATGAAGGAAAAAAAACATCAATAAAAGAACAAACTTGTCTTTATCAGCAAGCCAGCTAATCAACTGACCTTCTTTCTCTGGTTGTTTTGATATTTCACTGAACGTAGTAATGAGTCCCGACCTTAAATGAACCCAAGTGTTCAGACCAGTTATTTTAAAGTGTTTTCATGATGTCCTGGACCTGGGCATTTAACTTTTTCTTTTTCCCCACCTTATCAGAGTCTTCAACTTGATGGCTCTGCATTCATAGATAACAATATGACTCAAAACTCAAGAACATGTATTTTGGAAACTTCAAATACATTTTTTTAACTTAACTCTTGTAAAGGCTCACATTCTTGTATACTTTCAATGACCCTAAAGAGTTTTGTTTTTAAAAATGTCTTTTTTAAATTAATGCTTAAAGATTTTTCTTTTGGGATGTGTCTGAGCATATTTTTTTTCTAGGAAAAAGAGGTCTAAGTTATGTGATTGAATAATAAATACATTTTGGATAGACCCTTTTCCCTCCCATACACATATTCACGTATATGTGTGTATGTTTACATGTCTATTCATACGTACACATACTTATAGGTCTTTCCATACATATGTACGTCAGTGCATATGTATACATATTTATTTTCCATCAAAACTATAAATATTGGTTTAAATATTATAGTTTCCCCATTATACTTTGGTGTAAAGACTCAAGTTTATATCCTTGAATGTAAAAGATCTATCCGTCATAGAAATGTGTGGTTAATATGTAAGTATTGCAGCGAGGGCTGGACCAGGCAAGATCATCAACTAGGCAAAGTGTATCCCTGGTGCCTTTCTGATATTCCTGTCCACATTCTCAGCTCGCGGCGTCTAGAGCTGTTTTTGCTATTACCTCCTCCCAGGCCACCGCCCCAGGCTCTGAAGGAATGGTCAGTGTTCATTGTCATTGTCATTGCAGGTGCATCATGTTAGCTGTTTTGTTGTTCAGGGATCTACTTATGGAAACAGTTATTCTGGGATTATGCTTTTGTATTGAAGTGACAGATGACTCTGGATATAGACAATGAGGATTTGTGAGAACGAGGGGCTGATTCTTCCTAAGGAGCGCACGCGTGCACATGTGTGTGTGTGTGTGCACACGTGCGTGTGTTTGGAAGAAGCATGAAAGTCAAGAAAATATGTGAGTGTGGAGAAACTCTCTAAAGAGAGTATTGGAGAGAAGTTAGCAAGAAGTGGGAAGGGCTCACATTATTCAAGTTCAGGAGCTTTCTGGTTGAGAGACATATTAGAGGAACCATCTTGGAGTTTCAGCAGTTTGCGGGAAACAGTTTTCATGTGAAGTCTAAGGCTGTGACAGGAGCAGTGACCAGGAAGGACTCGATGGTCCTGGAAGGGAAGGGAGAGGGTCTTGAAAAGCAGCCAAGTTTATAATTGACCTGAGACAGCATTGTATCCTTACAATTTTCCTAATCAATAGTTTACACTCTAAGATTGTTCACAACTTAGTAAATGAGGTCTTGCCAGGAGAAACACATCACAGAAGATTCTCGCTAAAGACAAATGGCTCCAGAAGGGGGCTTTTTTTCAATGCCAGCTCACGTAAACTTTTATTTTTCTCACACAATCATCAGCCCTCTTATCGAGCCACAGTGGAAGTTCTTTGCCTTTTTATGTATCAACGTGAGTCTTTTCCTTTCGCGGCTTCAAAGGTAAAAGTACACTCTGGAATTCTCATGAGTTAGGTAAAGTAAGATGCTTGTTATAAGGTACGTATCATGCACCCAGCTAAGTGAGGAGTGCCTGTTTACTAAACCAGATGCTTCACTTTCCAGAGTGGAAAGAAGTTTATTGGGCCTTGCGGAGGAAGAGATTGCTCGGTTTGCCAGTGCTTCCCCGAAAAAGGGTCTCGGGTAAGTGATGTAAAAATCAGCATGGGCGGTGGGAGGAAGAAATGGGGAGTTGCTCGTCCAAGGGCATAAAGTTTTGATTATGCAAGATGGGTCAGCTCTAGAGATCTACCTAGAGTCAACAGTAATGTCGTGTTCACTTAAAAATTGGTCAGGAGGGGGGCACCTGGGCGGCTCAGTTAGTTAAGCACCCAACTTTGCTCAGGTCATGATCTCACAGTTCATGAGTTCAAGCCCCACGTCGGGCTCTGTGCTGACAGCTCAGAGCCTAGAGCCTGCTTCGGATTCTGTGTCTCCCTCTCTCTCTGCCCCTCACCCGCTCACACTCTGTGTCTCTCTCTCTCAAAAATAAATACACATTAAAAAAATTTTTTTTAATTGGTTGGGAGGGTAGATCTCATATTAAGTGTCCTTACCACAATAAAATGTTAGAAAAAAGTCAGCATGGGTGGCATGTTGAAATTTGAACCATGGCAGATATTTAATATTACGTAGTCCCAGATTCTTAGCATGTTCTGGTAATAGTCAATATTTCTGTTTTACAATGAAAGTTCTGGGCATTCTGATAAGCCATCCCAATTTTATTAGACTAGGCGTCAAGCTTAAAAGTGTAAGCCGTGATTTACTGAGTGTTTCATACCACACTAGTCTTGTGAACTGCCTTATGCAAAGAGGGTCCTGTATCAAATGGTACATGCTGGGTCGCCATCTTGAAACTCAGGTTGCATATCAGCATTTTATTTTTAATGTATATTTATTTTTGAGGGAGAGAGAGAGAGAGAGAGCATGAGTGGGCGAGGGGCAGAGTGCGAGAGAGGGAGATACAGAATCCGAAGCAGGCTCCAAGCTCTGATCTGCCAACACAGAGCCCGACGCGGGGCTCAAACCCATAAATCGTGAGTTCATGACCTGAGCCGAAGTCGGACGCTTAACGGACTGAGCCACCCAGGCACCCCAACATATCAACATTTTAAAGGCTCTGAGAAGTAGTGCAGTGAGGCGGGGGAAATCTTGTTTAAACTTACCGAAAGTGGTATATCTGGACATTGGACTACAAGACTCTTTTTTGGATGACACCTATTGAAGTCACATGGCATAGTGTTCTATAGTGGGAGTGATGGCTGCATTTATTGTGCGCCTCTTATGTGCCAGACACTGTTCTGTGTTTCTCAAAATGCTTTAGGTCTCTGAATCCTCATGACTACTCTTACCATCTTGGCGTGCCAACTTTTCAAGGCAGAAGATCAAAGCTCAGAGAGGTGTAGCGTGTTGCTCAAATCCACCCAGGCCAGTTCTCTGGGTGACTGCCCTAGACTCCTTGTCCCTGCAAGGCACTAGAGTCCTTTCGGCTACTGTATATCGGGTCATATGCACATGTATGGACCTCTGTCTCCCTTATATTCTGACAGCAGCAGCTGGCAGCCCACTCGCTCGTTTGTGCTGGAGTGTTAGATCAATTCTTTTGATTAAAAATACTCCCGCAATCTTACAAGAAAAGAGCATGCTTCAGAAACTTTGGACCGTTTTTGAGTCAGATCGATGGTTCTGTAGAAACATGTCCGCATTGATCCTATAGGGCCAGACGCTCAGAGAGCACAGTTTGGCGGCGATCAGTCTGCGAGGAGGCAGAACGTCTCCTGAGAGAAGGGACCGCATATTTCTCCCATAGCTTTGCTTTCTCTCCACACAATACGCGTGCAGTACGTAAGGAGATCTGTGTTGAGCTCTCCTCCCGAAAGCAGCTACCTTCCTGAGCATAAATTAGGGCAGATCCCCTTCTCCTCAAACTGCTTTGTTTCTTTGGTACTTCAAACACTTTGGTGCTCAGAATCTATCTTAAGGTTTTTCTTTTCTTTTTTAAAAAATTTTTTTAAATTAAAAATATCTTTAAACAGCTTTTAAAATTTTATTTATTTTGAGAGAAAACAAGCGGTGTAGAGGCAGAGAGAGAGAGAGAGAGAGAGAGACAGACAGAGAGACAGAGAGACAGAGGAGAATGAGGATCCCAAGCAGGCTTTGCACTGTCAGCACAGAGCCCAATGCAGGGCTCCAACTCACCTTGAGGTCATGACCTGAGCCGAAGGCACACACTTAACCGACTGAGCCACCTAGGCGCCGCTATCTTGAGATTTTTCAAGCTGCTTTCATGACATAATTTAAAAACAAGAAGTACAGACTTCCAGTTATAAAATAAAGAAGTCCTGGGAATATACTGTACAGCATGATGAGTATAGTACATAATATTGTCTGGAAGATTTGAAAGTTACTGAGAATAGATCTTAAAAGTGCTCATCACACGGGAAAAAACAACCCAGTGACTGTGTGAGAACAGATGTTATCTGAACTTACTGTGGTGATCGCTTTGCAACCTATACATGTATCACATTATGATGCTAAGACGCTGAAACGAATATAATGTTTATATGTCAGTTACATCTCAATAAAAATTCTTTTAAAAAGTAAAGACACTAAAAGCTAGCAATCTAAGAAGTTCCTCTTCCATGTATATGTCTGCATTATTCGGCGGGGGGGGGGAAGGGGCGGGTAGAAAGCCTGGCTTTCCTGTGATTTTTAATTTTTTTTTTAATGTTTATTTTTGAGAGAGAAGAGAGGGAGTGAGCAGAGGAGGGGCAGAGAGAGAGGGAGATGCAGAATCTGAAACAGGCTCCAGCTCTGAGCTGTCAGGACAGGGCCAGACGGGGCTTGAACTCTCTCTAATGAGATCATGACTTGAGGTGAAGTCAGACACTTAACTGACTGGGCCACCCAGGTGCCCCTCCTGTGATTTTTAATATAAACATATCAAGATTGTATAAATGAGACGGAAAAGAAATCAGTGCATCTAAATTCTAAGACCCTTGGAGTTTGAGACTCAAGAAAAATGGATGGATCAGCTTAGTGAGAGGATGCTAATGGGGGCATCACAAAACAAACAGGAACAGTTGCTTGGATAAGGCTCTGATGTAAATAAGGCTGAGAGTTGTTTTGGTGGGGACATCTGGCCATGTCTGGAGACATTTTTTGGTCGTCATAACTGGGTGGGGGGAGGGGCGCCACAGTATCTCGTGGGTACAGACCAGGGATGTTGCTCAGCACCCCCAATGCACAGAACAGCCCCCACAGCAAACGCGTACCTGTGCTGAGGTGGACAAACCCCTCTCTCATCCCACAGCAGCTCTGTGAGGCTGATGGGGTTAATATTTTCATCTTGCAATACTAAGAGCCTGGACTCCCAGGAGTTTTAATAACTCCCTCGTATGTGGAGGAGGCGGGAACCCCACCCCAGTGTCTGACTTCAGTTTAGGCACGTGGCCCGTGATCTTAAAAAGAGGTCTACACACTGAAACACCAGGCTGTCGTCATAACCTTGTTAACTAAGGCGGGCGCTTCAAGCTGCCCCTGCATTCGTTTCCTTGTATTTACACCACGAGTGCTTTGTCTTCTGTTTCCTCGGTGTTCAGCAATCACGAGCAACGCACCTTGCGTCAGGAAACACAGTCTCCAGTGCCAGGGGTGACGAGCGCTCAGGGGGTGTGGACTGCACTCGGCCGTCTGGGTCCCTGTTTCTGGGTGGTCGGGCAGAGCAGAACCTCTGGCCTTCTCGAGACAGATGGCTGCAAGTTGCTGGCAGCGGTGTCCAGCGGGGAGTTTGGAAGCAGTGGCGTGGGCGGGGGGGTGCTCTCTAGTGCTCAGCGGCCAGCCAACTCACACACCATCTCTGGGGCTGCAGTGACGGCTCTAGGGGGTCTAGAGAAATAGGAATCCACGCAGTTCCAGAGGGCTGAGGATCCGCCTGAGACGGCACAGCGCGGTAGTGGCCCAGCCAGGCCTTCCTAAGAAGGAAATGATTCCCCCTTTAGGGGTTCACGCCTGGGTGAGTCGTTTAAGCCCCGAACCAACACTGCTGTGTCTGGAGCAACCGCTGGCCCCGCGCAGTGGAACGGTGGGGTTGGGCTTGGAGCTGCAGACCCGCGCTGGAGTCAGAGGGAGAGCTGGGGTGTGTCTGAGGCAGGGAGCCAAGGGTGGGTTCCCTCAGTTCTGGCGGAGTGAAGTTCAGTACCCTGGAGGCCCGCAGCCTGGCTTCACCACGTATTTCCGCCAGCAAGCACCATGGCTTCCGCTTTGCTCCTCTCCCGCTGCATCCGGTGCCCCCCATCCCCTACCTGGGGCATAATCCGGACCTTCTCACTTGCCTACCCTTTTCTGAAATGTCTTCCCACTCCCGCTCTGTCTCTGTTTCTCCTGTCCTCCCCAAGGAGCTCGGTGGAGACCCCCGCCCTCCCAAAGCATCCTCACCCCAACTTCTCCCAGCCAGCGCTGAGGCCCCTGGCAGGCCCCTGACCCCCTTCCCTTTCTTTACTGCTTGCACCGCGACCTGTATCTCTGCTTGGGTGTGAGTGTCTGTGCCCACCACCCTCTTCATGAGATCATGAGCACGCACTCCTTCAAGGTGGTCACGTGGACACATGGAAAACACTTACGCTTATTCGGATGCCTTTGCGTGCTTTTCGTCCTGGCCCCCAGTGGACACATATCAGGCAGTTAGTATACGTAAATCAATGCATGAAAACTCAGTCCCCAGCCTGGGCGGGATGGAGAGCCTGCGTGGGTGACCGCGCCAGACTGTAGCATGCTTCCAGGGATACCTCCACATCTAAGAGAAGCGTGGAGGGGGAGCAGCCTTAACAGGAAGTCTCTCACCTCAGTCCTCCCCCCACCCACCCTCACACGCATCATTGAAACCTGTTGTTAAATGTACAATCTCAGTAAACTCAAATTTCCTGGTGGTTTCAGGCAGGGCCAGAGATAAGTATTTTGAACAGTGCCAGAAAGCGGTTCAGGAGCATCCTGGAAAGAACTCCAGTTGAGGGTGGGAGACTGGAAGCCCTGCGCCTTCTTTTGGGTGGAGAATCTCGGCTGAGAAATAAGGGTCTGTCCTGTCAGGCTGGTCCCCGTCCTCCCAGCCCTAACAGCCTCCGGTTCCGTGAGGTAGGTGTGGCCTTTTGCATATAACAGCTATTTAATTGGCTTCCAAAATATTTTGCAACTATGCCCTGACATTTCCCCTAACCTCATAATAGTTCCTGTTTGAGGATATGAATGAGGTTGGCACTGGCTGAGATTTTAAGATTTTCTTTCCCAGTTTCAGTGAAAGAATCTTCATGTTTTTGACAGTTGTCTCCTTGCAGGGAAAATTATGTGTCTTTATAGACTAGATGGGACCTTTTGCAAGCCCCACTTTAGTAACTACATGATAATAAAGACACGTTCTACAGTGTTTTCCGAAATAAAATAGGAAATATGTCCATATTATTTTCCATCAAATGGAGTCTGCCGACTATTAAACTGTTAACTATTCTGTTAAGAACTTTATAATTTGGTGGCTTTTATGCAAAGAAGTCAAAGAGTGTAAAACTCAAGACCTATCTTGTTTTTTCATTTTATTTTATTTTTGGTTTGAAAGCCGAAATCACACATTAGCAAATCAGTGTTTCCTCTGAGAATTTTAAATCACTAAAAAATAAAAAAATGCACAAGTATTTTCCCCCACAATCTCATTCGTTTGTCCCTCATGCTCCTAAGAGCCTACATTCCATGATAAAAATGGAATTTACTTGGGAGATTTTAGCTGTTAACAATTTTTGACCATTAATTATGTGCACACAAAGTTCTAGAACCCAATCTCTTTATCCCTCACACAGCTGTATTCTAGTACACTCTATAACTGCAGTCTGATAAATAGTACAAAGCAATTCTTTTGAGCTCCCAAAGTGCACATAAGTCAGTGATGTTATATTTTGGTGTAAGCAGATTCCAATGACAACTGACAAATTTGATCTGTCACCCACCGCCTTAGAGATTTGGTTCTGCTGTCTTCTTTTTCTTCCGCATCTTTCTCCTCCATGAACAAACTCCCCAGCTCATTTTGTCTCTGTTGGAAGCCCTGCCTAAGACTCAGGTGCTTTCGGAGGACACCGCAGTGAAGGGCCCTGGGACGGCACGTCTGCCTTGGGGACTGTGGGGAGCTGGACAGTGCGTTTGTCATGCAAAGCCATCCGAATCCAGAGTTAAACAAAACACAGAGCCTCCCAGCAAACCTCCCAGTAGAATTTATTTCACCAGCTGCTGGTTTACAACTTTGGCTTTTCTTGTTAAAGTGTTCCCCGGTCAGGAATATTAACCTTGGGTCCTAAAGAATGAAAAACTTGCAAAAGTTAAAAGGATGGACCATTGTAGGTACTTGAGGAAGTATTTCTAAACAGGGTGTGGGAAACCTGGACATGCCTGTCATTTTCTACTATTTGGTCTATTAATGATCGTAGCGGTAGAAGTAACCTCTGGTAGCTCGTATCCATATGGAAGAATGACTCCAGCCACTAACACAGCTTTCAGTAGGCTGACAGATCTCTCTCTCTAAACCTACCATTTGTGCTTCAGAAGGAAGGAGAGAAAACAAGCTTGTATTTGCCTACCGTGTTGTAGAACGTGTTGTTTTTGCAACCAGGCCAGATGTCCCGAACCTCACCGGGGAATCCTAGTGACAGTTTGGGTCTGGTAGGTTTTGGCGTATCTGCCCTGGTCAGTCACCTCATTAAATTGCCAGTGATTTGCAGCACAGCCTTTGGCCTCCTCGTGTGGAGTTCAATTCCATAGCAACGACGATTGCTGAGCTCTGCGACCCAGCAGGAACTGAGGCCAGGCGGCCGCAGAGCTCAGCAAATGTGGGACGACGCTGCACTTGAGTGGATCAAGGTCATGACCAAAGGGGAGACAGCTTTGTTGTTGGTGAGAAAGAAGGGCTAGCGATACAGGTGCACCCCAAAGCAGGGCATATGCCCCACAGGAAAATGGGAAACAGTGTTCATAGCTCTAGGAAACCTCTCTAGTGCAAGGTCAACACTTGGCTGACTACGTTAATTAAAGTGCTGATTTACAAAGAAAATAAAAGTAGATTTTTTTCTTTCAAGTACTATGTTCTGTAAGTCTTCAAGAAGTCCACAGGGAAACAGCCAGCTCTCAGAGGTGCTAAGTTTTTCACTCCTCCGTCATACAAGCTTATCTGCAATTCTTTCATCAAAGCCCATTCGTTCATTCCCTCCATTCAGCAAACAGCCATTGACCATCTGCCGCATGCCTGGCATTGTGAGGCTTCAGGGATAAAGAACGAAGTCCTTGTGACCTGGAGCTCAGCGTCCAGCAGGAGATTCACCTTCCGGACATTATTTCTGGGTGCCTGAGGAGTGCTGGGCACTGTTAGGAGCTTGGGTCCTTGCTCTGTTCCAGGGATGATGTGGTCTGCTAATTTGGTTTCATGTGGGAGCCTGGGGGTGGGGGTGGGGGGGCAGGCGGAGACAGCAGTGGAAGCGGAGGTCACCTAATGACGGCCTGGAAACCTGTTGTGTCTGTGCCTGGCCTGGGTTATGGCAATAACAAAGTACCACATGCTCAGGGGCTTTAAAACCACAGAAATTAATTTTCTTGCACCTTCTAGAGCCAGAAATGCACAAGCAAGGTGTTGCCATTACTGTATTCTCTGTGGGAAAGAGCGGAGACTCCATTTCCTGCCTCTCTCAGCCTCTGGTTGCCACCAGCTTTCCTTGGCTTATGACCCTGTCACTCCAATCCCTCCCTCTGTCTTTGCACCGCCTTCTTCTCTGTGTCCCCTCTTCCTCTGTGTCCCTCTCAGAAAGGTACAAGTAATGGCATATAGGGCCCATGCAGATAATCCGAGATAAACTCCTCCTCTCAAGGTTCTTAACTTTAGCACCTCTTTTGCCATCTCAGGCAATGTCTACTAATCCCAGGGGTTAGGACGGGGACACGCCTTTTTGTGGCCACCATTCAACCTACTGCAAATGTCTGGACAGAGAGAACAGCCTCCACTCGGACCCTGGGGGAGGAGCTTCTGTTCAGACCCTGAAGAGAGAAGGAGACGGGCTGGCATGTTTAAGGGACTGGAAAGTGGCCAGAAAGATTTGGTTGGAGTAGGTGAGGGGGCAAATGACATGAGGTGCAGCTGGAAAGGCAGGCACAGGTCCTCCAGGCCAAGCAGGAAGGCTCTGAGGGTTTTACAAAGGGTGGAGGCAGGTCGGATTTACGGTATAAGATCATTCTGCCTGCTGTTTGGAGAACATAGTGTGTGTGTGTGGAGGGGCGGGGCGGTGTTAGGGAAAACCCGTCAGGGGGCTGCCACAGTCGCCCAGGTGGGAGGCGAGGGCGAGGGGTGTGTGTGAGGAGGTGGGGGAAGCAGGCGGGTGTCAGGAATATTTGGGAGGCAGGGTTGATAGGAGGGAGGGCGACAGTGGAGGTAGGTGGGCGAGGTGTGCACAGCTGTGTGGGCAGTGGTGTCCGGCTGAGGATCACATTGGGGGGATGATCGTGGGTCTACGAGTGCCATTTTGAGCTCGTTGAGTCAGAGGTCAACTGAATATAGTCAGGGCTCCAAAGAGAAGCCTGGGCTAGGGAGGAAAGGGGAGGGACTGGTTGTTCAGCATCAGATGCCATTCACTCCATGGAAAAGGTCAAGTTTGCCCAAGGGAAAGTGAGAAGAGGGCCAGGGCAGCCCTGTGGAGATTGGCCCCACCAGGAGGAAGGGGGCCGGCATGGAAGACACAGGAGAAAGACACAGAGAGGACCAGGGGCAGGGACGCCAGGAGAACAGAGCCAGGAAGAGGAAGGGAGGGTCAGCCGTTCTGGCTCCTCCCAGATCCTACTGAGAGCTCTCCACGCTGCCTCCTGCAGTTCCCACCGCAGGTGTATGATGTTGGGCTGCTCTTACACCATTTTTAAAAATGGGGAAGCCACTGCGATGACCAGGCTCCAGAGGTGACTTTATTTATTGCTCCGCGGCAAAGCCCTACCTTCTGGTTCTCAGAGCGGGGTTCTTTCCACTGTACCATGCAGCCTCTTAGGAACACACCTGAAAATCCAGGCTCAATGTCCCTCCAGGCTGAAGTGGCCAAGGGATGCTCTCATTGACAAGTGAGGCGATCTTAAGGTACAAGAAAATACTCCGCCACAGCAGTCTGGTCTCCTTGGACTTTCTACTCCTTGAATAACACCATTTTGTTATTTATTTTAATAACCTTTCGTGTGATCCATTAGTTTTTCGGTTTATAGGTAGGGGAAGACCCTGGAAGCACTTAAAGGGTTTAATCTACCTGCAGAGTCCTGTCAGAGGGTTTAAGTAATGTTATAGTGTCACCTAGTGGATGAATCTTTGAATTACGGTCAAACATTAAAAAGGTGGGAGGTGATGATGCTCAACTGTTAATTTTAATTATAAAAGTCTTAATCCATTCAGTCCATCCTGAGTTCATGTTGAGAATGTATACCATGCAAGGCAGTGGCCAAGGTCCTGGGGTAGTAACAAAATGTACACGGATCCCTGACCCCAAAAAGCTTACCAGAAGACATCGCCCCAAGCAAATGTTAATTGAAGTAACATGCATGAAACAATAACGAAAAATAGCTGGTGCTCGGGTAACCCACAGGACCGCGACAGGGGAGGGCTTTCTCTGCAGGGAGGTGACAGTAAGACAGACACATGAGATTTAAGTCAAGGGAGGTATGATAGCCTTGGCCATGGGGTGGACATGAAGAGCGAGGGAAAGCTGACAGCTGCATGGTGAGCTCACGTGAAGGAACAAAGTTGCCACCTGATGGGTCTGGGGCTAGGAGCAGAGCACAGGGAAACTAGTTTGGGAGTGATGAGCTCAGCTTCTGACATGATGAGTGCGAATTAACAGAGAAGGAAGGTTCAAGAAGGTGTGGAGAAAACGGTTGGACATATAGGGTAGGACTAGACAATTGAACTTGAGAACAACAGATATAGAGGTCTTTAATTAACTTGATGAATACTATTATTTCCTAAAGAAACTTTAGAAAAGAACACAGAATTCACTAAGATTTTTTTTTTAAGTTTAAAAATAAGACACAGCTGGAAGCAAGGGGCGTGTCACAGCAGGCATGGCGTGAGTATGGTTCAGCGGATGGGCCCACTGCCTGGCTGAGACAGCGGGAAGAGGAGAGGTTTGTGGGAGCTGACGGATACAGGTATGAATGCGAACTCACTGAGTGTATGAGTCTGAGTAACTTATACCCCTGAATAGACTTTTCTCGTCTATGTGTGGGGTAATAATTCACGTTTCTCAGTGTTGGTGGTTGGATTAAATGAAGCAAGGTATGGGGAGTGGTGGGCACACAGGATCACTTGGTGACCATTGGGCACTTTGATGATCACCATCGTGGTCTTAGAGTCCAAGGGTGTTTTGGAAATGTATGTAGAATTAGTATAATAAGAGCATCTTTCATATTTATTTATTCATTAATGAAGGGAGGAAGGAACAAACATTTATTTATACTTCTTTGCACTGATTCAACTTCTGGTTGGGCAGGAGCAGAGACTGTTGCAGAAAAAGTGTGACCGGATATGTATTGTAGTCGTCTCTCTCTGTACTTATTTCTCCCAATCCTCATACTGCTGAAATGACGGAGGGTTTCTTAGATTTTTGTCATTCCCTGAAGGGTTTGGTCCGTGGCAGCAAGCACGTCAGGGGCAGCCCGAAAGGCTGAATTGAAGATCTCGGTATTAGCAATGTACATAGTCTCTCATCTGTTGGTGTGTTCTACCAAGTTGTGAAATAAAAATAATTTGATCTTAGCCCTGCTCAAGAGCCGTGCCTGCTACAGATGATTAACAAGTGACAGAACGCTAAAGGAATGCCCCGGCCCCAGAGGGTGGGGCGACTCTGTCCACTGGGATCGCCTTCATCCTCTGTTTGCACAGCTGGCCCGGGAGCCTACCGTTCTGCAGTCTCAGTCGGAGCACACGGAGCACGTCTGATGGCACGGTGGCAGCCTGGGCTTTGAGGAGGAGGCAGGGGGTGGCTTGTGGCATCACAGAGCACGCCAGAGTTTCCTCAGCGGGCAAGATGATTGTTATTTCCGGATTCGGTGAATCTTTCCTGATTTCACTGTCTCTTGCTGAAAGTTGTAAAACACAGAGGCAGTTCTGTTTACACAGAACGAAGGAAGGAAGGGAGGATGAACGAAAGAAAGAGAAAGAGAGAGAGAGAGAGAAAGAAAGAAAGAAAGAAGGAAAGAAAGGAAAAAAGGAAGGAGAGAAAGAAGGAAGGAAAGAAAGAGGAGAGAGAAGGGGAGGGAGGAAGGAAGGAAGGGAGAAAGAAAGGGAAAGGAAAGGGAAGACAAAAGAGAAAAGAGAAGAGGAAAGAAAAGAAAGAAAGAGAAAGGAAGGAAGGAAGGAAGGAAGGGAAACAGAACAGTAGGTATCAGGGAGACTACAAATGAAATAAGGCATTGATTCCACTGGGCTTTTTTCTTTCTTTCTTTCCTTTCTTCCTTCCTTCCTTCCTTCCTTCCTTCCTTCCTTCCTTCCTTCCTTCCTTCCTTCCTTTTTCTTTCTTTCTTTCTTTCTTTCTTTCTTTCTTTCTTTCTTTCTTTCTTTCTTTCTTTCTTTCTTTCTTTCTTTCTTCCTTTCTTTCTTTTTTACTAGCCTGAATCCACTGTATCCACTGTATGTCATGTTATTGTTCATGGTTGGGGGGTGCAAAGTTAGGAGTTAAATATTTCTTTAAAAATTTTTTTTAAAGATGCCAAATTCTTTTGATTATTTAATGAATCTCCAGTTATAGAAATGTCTCCTATGGATTTGTTATTTAAGTCTGTTCATCCTGAAGTTAATTCCATTATGGCCTTATAAATAAATAAGCCCAAATATTTACTTGTAAACATAGTTTTTTTTTTAACTGACCCCTTCTTTTATATGAAATAGTTTAAGGATATTGGAGTTATTCTCTACATTGCTGTGGATAAATAATTTACTCAAATTGGATGAACTAGCAATGACTATTTCAAAGATTGGGATTTGGAACTATTTCGTGAGCAGCTTTCTGACAGATTCAATACTATGATACAAGGTTTGGTGTATTTCTTTAAAAAATTTATCCTATAAGGAATTACCCGTTAATATGAAAAAAGAAAAAAAAATCAGGACTAAATATAAAACAAACCACAGCTTTCCCCAGCATCCGTAAATAAGTAGGCATTTAATATTTTATGCTGGTTTTCCCACCCGCAAAGTAGAGGTTATTTTGCCCTTGAAATGAAGGCACAGCAAAGCCCGTGTTCTGTCTCAACAAGAAGACACGAACATCACTGCATTTAGGGCCATTACCCACGGTGTGGGGTTGCGCTCTGCTCACCTCAGCATGGAAACGTTGACTGTATCACTGTTTGAATTATTTTATTATTTATTGCCTTTCCTACCATCACAATCTTGGGCACATAGACTGTGCCCTCCAGAAGCTCATGGTCTAGCAGGTATGGGGTTAGGGAGATAAAGGGATGGTCACTGTAACAGGGGAGGGCTGCTATTATAGGAGCATCTCGGAGAGGCATCTAGCTCTGAAGGGCGGGTTGGGGGAGGGCAGGAGGTTGGGGAGTCTTTCCAGGAGAGCACTAAAAGATGACCTTGGGAGTGGGAGGGACTATTCTGGGACAGGATACCAAGTCTGTGAAAGAACAGAGCTTATTAAGAAATGGGGAAGAAATGACTGTAACACACTGGGGGCCAGGGTGGAGTCGGGGCAGAGTCCAGAGTTTTAACAATGCGAATAACCAATTCTTGTTTTATTTTGAAAGCAGTTTAGATGGCACCTTCTCCCATCAGGACCCATTTCTGTACCCAGTGGAGTTTTATCATTCTTACCACCATGTGAAAGGCTTCCGCTCTTTTTTTTGTTGTTGTTCACAAAGTTCCATTAGTTCACTGGATCCGTCCTTGCATGCCCAGAATGAAGCACATTAAAGAGATTTATAGGCAGTTAATTGGCTTTCTCTTTCTCAGTTAATGTTTAAACATACATTTTTTGTTTGTTTGTTTCTAAACGTTACATTATTGTAAATCACAGCCTTCACAAAAGATAATTCAGGAGGTTTTCTTCTGTAAATTACCTGTAAGATGAGAAGATAATTCCCAAACTTCATGAAAAAGCAGTTAATTTCTGAGTCTTATATTCAGGAGATCTTACCATGTAAGAGTAATTAACACAGGTTAAAAAGAAAGAAAGAAAGAAAAAGGTAGCTGAAGTCATTATTTATTCTTTTAGATTGTTGTTTACAATTTGTGCAATATTTAAGTTGATATGCCCACAAAATGCCCCCAAATGATTTGTGCCTGTATAATTACATTTTATATTTTATTGTCCTTTTTGTAACACATTTTTATACATTCAAGCTTCCTCGAAAATCCTAAGCTTTATTAGTATTTTTATGGATACCTAATAAATAGTTGCTATGATGACGAAAAAGCATGAAGAGAAAGGAAAGTTCAAATGAAGTACAATTTTGATTTGTGAAGTTTAGGCAGATGTTAAAGGTTGTTGATAACAAGTGTGGAGTCCGTGACTTAATGATGAAAGAGAAATGGTAATTCATCTTTGTTATAAAGGTCACATTCGCTGTTGGTAAAGACTGTAACTTTGCCCTGGCTTGACATGACAAAATGCTGCTGAGACATGACAAAATGCTATTTCTTGTATATCCTTCAAGAAATGTTCCTTTATAAACATGTATTTAGAGAAAATGTCCATTTGTTTCTCTATAGGTGGGGTCCTATGACATACAGCTTGTTTGAACAATGAACTATGTATAATAACCAGAATAATAATAATAGGTTGCATTATGGTTCCAGGCACTATGCGATAAACACTTGTCATGCAGTATTCTTTTTATGTCCTTTGGCCACTGACAGATAAAGAAGCTGAGGAACAGAGAGGTTAAGAAATGTGCCCTAGGCCACACAGCTAGCGTAGGCCTGGGCTTACAGTGCAGGAGGCTGACTGCAGGGCCTGGATGTTCAGTCACTGCGTCTTCCTCATGAGCATCGTGAGGTTGATCTGTGTCCGCTCAGAAGGCCCTCCTCGCTGTCTTCAACCGGCAGGCCTTGCCCGGTCCCCACGGGCCTATTCCAGCTGCGGGTTTCTGCACTCTGTGCGGGCTCTATGAGAGTGGGCACCCAGCACCGTGGCCCCCCAGCGAGGAGGTAAACACTGCCACTCCCTTGCTCTTGAGTGGGGTCGCTCTAAGGTGTGTGTTCTACTCTGATTCCGGGAGTGCCCGCTCTGGGGCGGGCTCGCAACCCACTGGTAATGTTACCAGAGTCGGGTTCTCGGGCCCAACAATAGAAACGAGGCTGGACCCCAAAATCAAAGGCACAGGCAAGGCTGTCTTGGGGCTGCAGCTTGAGCTGAAGGGAGACAAAGCAAGGAGAGAGCCTGGTTAGGTCGGCCTCTAGGAGCAAAGAGGGCACCCTGCTTGCAGGGAGAAAGTTACCGCTAGGGTTTCCACTCCAATATGCTAATGAGAGAAAGGGGGAAAAAAAAGCCTCATTCTGATTGGTTGGAAGAAGCTCATCCTGATTGGTCGCTATTGGCAGGCAATTCAGGCAGCTCATTGGTGCTTTTGGAGCAGCTTCTTCAAGTTTGTGGAGACTCCACTGTAAATCCAAGTTGGGTACCCGGCTGCGTGCCGGTTCTGCTCGGTAAGAGAAGTGGTTTAACAGTGGGTACTCCCCGGAGCCCCGGGATGGCTCAGTGGGTTAAGCTTCCGATTTCTGCTTAGGTCATGGTCTCAGTGCTTGTGAATTCCAGCCCTACATTGGGCTCTGCACGGGTTTTTCTCTCTCTTCCTCTCTCTCTGCTCCCCGACTGGTGCTTTCTCTCTCTCTCAAATAAATAAATAAGTAAGTAAAAACTTAAAAAAAAACAACAGCTAACAGAAAGCGTCCCAGGTGCATGTTTTTTTCACGTGGCACTCGTTCCGATGGTCACTTTCTCAATGACTGGCTTGATTCCACACCCTGTTTGCCTGTCTTCCTTTCTCTGTGTCGCGCCCCTGCTTCCTTACCCTATCTCCTTCAAATCTCGAACCAGCGGTTTGCATTGACTTCTTGCCCCGTGCTTTGATTCTGAAGCACCCAGGCCAGGACAGGCTGCATGGTGTTCCGTTTTCGAAGGTACCGTAGTCTATTCTGTCAATCTCATTTGGGCAGATTTTTATAAGATTTCCAGTTTTTCTTGCTATCATAAATAATATTGTTGTGAATATTCTGGCGTTGTTGTTCTTAGATCAGGGCATACATGGCTCCTGCTTCCAATACCTCACCCATCTGTCTTGTGTCTGGGCCTGGCCAAGGCCAGCAGCACTGTCCAAGGTGGTACCCCACATGTAGACCAGGACTGGCTGGGTCTGAGAGTCTGTTTCTTCCTTTGAGTTGTTAAAAATGATTACAGAAGCCAGTTTAGGTGATACAAACAAACTTTAGTTAACACTTCCTGAAGCGGGCAGTCTTCCTTCCCAAGGATCCAGAGAACCGCGAAATGGGGCAGAAGTCAGGAAGTTTTTATGGGATAAAGAACAAGGAAAAGGAAGAGAACAATGGAAAATGAATAAAGAGCAAGGAAATAAGTATAGACCCCAGAGCTGGCTTGGGGTGCGGGGACTGGCTGACTGGAGGTACTGTGTGTCTGGTAGACATGAGCATTGACAGGGACCCAAACGTTATCTGCATCATTTTGCTGACATGGAACCCCGGCAGGGGGAGTGGCTCCATCTTGGGCCTAGAAAGCTGTTTCACCAGGGTACTCTTGGATCCCGTATCCTATGTGGGGTTCATTTCATGAGGAGCTCAGGGGTTCATGCTTATGGGACCACACGGCTGGGCCCAGGTTTTAGGAGGATGGCCACCCCACCAGCTCTTGGGATTCCATTCATGGGATCACAGGGTCAGCAGAATAGTGCTGACACACTGATTTCAGGTGACTCCATTTTTAAATATGAGGCCCTCTAAAATATATTTTCTCCTGGTCCCCACACACCTGAGGGGGAATGTGGTCCTACGCACACTTGGAGTTGAGCACCAATAACTCGGAATTGTCCAGAGGTTTGAGATCTGATCCGAGCAGGTATCTCCTGAAATCCATTCAGCTTTTCTCTGCACATTTCAAGGCTTACTTGCTCATGGAATGCATGAGCATCTTGTTTGGTGGGGCAAGGGGATACGATAGGATTTGCCTTAAATCTTTGGGAAAATTTTAAGAAGCACAAGAAATTGCAGGTGAACATCCTGACTTCAAATGAATACAAAGAGTGTTTTCAAACTCATAAAATCCAGCATGGGCTCTGAAATGTGTTAGACGGCACCCAGACACCCTGGACAGCACAGCGCGTGGTGTTGCACAGTCCAATCATCTTGCATCAGTGAAAACCTTGTTGTAAACTAGTCATTATAAAGCTGCTTTTTACTTAATGTAAGGGTATAGTCTTCAGACTGTAAAGTCAGTGATTTAAAAAACCATATGGGCCACTTTTCCTGCTCACCGGTCCTGTCCCTGTGCTTTAATAAAATCACCTTTTTGCATCCACCCCCCCAAAAAATGGGGCACCTGGGTGGTTCAGTCGATTGAGTGTCTAACTTTGGCTCAGGTCATGATCTCATGGTTCGTGAGTTCGATGAGTTCGAGCCCCATGTTGGGCTCCGCTCTGACAGTGAGGAGCCTACTTGGGATTCTGTCTCCCGCTCTAGCTCTCTCTATCCCTCCCCTGCTTGCACTCTCTCTCTCAAAATAAATAATAAAAATTAAAAGAAACCACATGAATCTAAGATACTCTCTGCCCACATCGAATTATGAGAGAGATTGAATGCTGAGGCTAGAAGTATCACTTAGAAACTCTGTTTTTAGATTCTTAAGTTCATTCAAGTAGCTTCACTGTTCCTGTACATTGATTATTTTATAAAAAGTAAGTAAGTTTGAATATATAAAATCATTTTACATGTCATGAAGATGATAGTTGATAGAACTGCTTTTTTCAGAGTCCAAAAACCATACAGGGCCCAGGTAGAGTGTGTCCAGGGTGGCCGGGTGGTCAGACTGGGAGCTTGGTGAAGGGATTTCCTGAGCCAAAGCCTGTGGTAGATGGTGGATGGAATATTTAACTGGTGAGCAAATATCCTTGCCCTCATAGCATTAATATCTGACTGGAGAGGTGAACTATAAATGGATGAGCAAAGAGTTGAAAAATATGAAATGCTAAGATGCCAGGAATGAAATGGACGGGCCAATGTGAGCAGCAGTGGACTGGAGATCCTACTTCACTGGGTTGGGGGGCTGGAGGTCAAGGAAGGCTGCTAAGGAGGTGGTAGTTTAGGGGAGATCCAGGTCATGTGGAAATCTAGAGAAGGAGCGCTCCAGAGGGAAAGCCAAGCCAAGGAAGAGCTGCAGGGCTGGCTGGGAAGTTGTGAGTGTGGGGTGCAAGGGAAATAAGGCCATCCCCTAGAAGGTCCGGAGGGAGTTCAAGGTTTACTTTACTTGCAGTGGGAAAGTAAGGACGGTTTTTAAAACTGGGGCAGGGCCATGGTCTGATTTCTGTTTCCGTGTCACTTGGGTTGTCCTGCGGAGGGAGGCACGGGGGAGGGAGAGAGGAAGCTAGAGAGCAATTTAGGAGCTCTCTGGTGGCTGGGGCGCCGGGGGGGTGGGGGGGGACTGTGAAGAAGTGAGTTCCCGATCTGTTTTGGAAGCGAATGGCAACAGTCGATTGTAGATTCAGCGTAAGTGTGACAGAAAGAAAATATCAAGGGTGACTCCAGGATTCTGGCTGGATTTGGGAAGGTTGAAAGAGGATTACATTTTGGAGGAAAAGCAAGAATTCCATTTCAGATTTTTTCTTTAAGCTAAAGGTTCCATTATATCCAAGCAGGTGTCAAGGAGGCATCTGGATATGCTCATCCATCTAGAAGTTAGAGAGGTCTGTGCTGATTTATATACGTGCGGCTGTTCGAACCCATGATATTTGCAACTTGAGTCCTAGGGGGAACCATGAGTGTAGGGACTGTGGAGGGAGACAAGGGAGCCTGGGACAGAGAAGGGAGCAATATCACTGAGTCACGGGGAAGGGCGTGAGCTCCTTCAAGGTCAGTCTTCCCTACTCCAGATCAAAGAGCTGTGAGCCTCAAAACTGCTTGTAGTAGGCAGTGACTCAATGTCCATTCAGTGGATCAGGTCATCTAAATGCAATGGGGGACAGGCAGCAAGGGTGCAGAGGGTTTCTCATCTTTGTACTGGAAATGTTCCCACTGTGACTTCAGGGGGGAGAACTGAGCTCATGAAACTTCTTCACCTAAAATAAGAGGCGACTTTTCATTCATGGAAAGTCAGATTGCATAAATGTAAATTGATGTGGAGAGCCTACTTCCAAATCAAGAAATAGATATTAGGTAAAAGCAGCTAAAAAAAAGAAAGGTTTTCCACTAAAAGGGCAGAACAATCATTCACCATGTGAAATTTAAAAAAATCTGACATATTTTTTTCACTCTTAATTTGTGCCACTAACATAATGGTAGTGAGACTGGGTTTTTTTTTCTTGCTTTGTTTTGCAAGGTGGTTGCTTTGCTAAATAGCCTAAGATTTATAAATGTCACTGACAGAATAAAAATAGTACGAGAACTATCATCAGTTTGTGTGTGTGTGTGTGTGTGTGTGTGTGTGTGCATACACACGGAATAATTCAAATTTATCATATGGCTTAAATTCAGATCGAAAAAGGCAATGTTCCTCTTTCTTATTTTTGTAATTAATTGATTATTTG
Organism: Paguma larvata; assembly: GCA_030068075.1. NCBI lineage: Eukaryota > Metazoa > Chordata > Mammalia > Carnivora > Viverridae > Paguma > Paguma larvata. The sequence goes on from CM057825.1 coordinate 11,481,851, forward strand.
TGCTTTTATTGTTAGAATTTGTTCAAACTCTAATTTTCCAGTCTTCTGTTAGCCCTTGTGAACATGAGTTTGTGTTAGAAGACACTAGTTAAGAATCAGCCACCCCTCTGCCTTTTAAATCTTCCTTCTTAGGGTCAACCAGGACCACCAGGGCCACAGGGTCCTATTGGACCCCTGGGACTGCCAGGACCCATTGGAATTCCGGGAGAGAAAGGGATGAGAGGTGACAGTGGTCCTCCTGGAGCAGCAGGTGACAAAGGTGATAAGGTAAGCCCCTTCTTAAGTGAGGCAGTCTTACTAACCACTCACCGACACTACTGTGCCAAAGTTTTTATAATCACAAGTACTATCTACCAGCACTTTAAAATAAATTAAGTCTGAACTCCTCTTCCATAATCCGCCCTCTTTCCCTAAATCCTTTCCAGGGGAGCATACCTTTCTAGACTTTTCTATGCACTTACATACCTGAGTGTACCCAGGGAAGGGTTGTATTCTTTCATGGCTTTTTAAAAACCTAAGTGACGTATTTGTCATGCTGAACTTTTCTTTTTTCTACTCAACTGTATGGCTTACAAATCATTCTTTTTCAATTTATGTAGATTAAACTTATTCTCTTAAAAATACTGCACAATGTGCCTTAATATACATAAAACTATGGTTTATTCCGTTGATGTAAATTTGAGGTCCTGTCCCAACTTTGTGTCGTACTAGTGTGCAGAAACAATCTTGTAAATTACCTGGGCTTACGTTTCAGAGTTTATTTCTCTAGAGTAGACAGACCCCGAGAAGTTGAATTTCTGGCTTATAGGGTATCGAACATTTTCTTTGAATTGGCTTCCTAAGTACACAGAGAAAAGTACAAAAGGTTGATTTTTAATTGTTGGCATTTAAATTCAATCATGTAAAAAATAAGTGACAATGACTGCTAAGAGTCTTTTAAAAAATGATGTCATTAATTATTTATGTTTTCAAGTAAATCCATCTGTTAATCTAATACCTTGATAACTTTTGTATCTTTTTTCTGTTCTCTGGGATTTTAGGGTCCAACTGGCGTTCCTGGATTTCCAGGTTTGGATGGCATACCTGTAAGCATCCCTAAATTTTCTCCATTGTTTAAAAAAAAAAGGAGTTCATCAAAGCCCTTAAAAATCACATGATATATCCATTATATGTTTATATGGCAAACTCTTCTTTCTTTTCTCCTGATAGTGCAAGGCAACGTGGTTGCATTCCAATTTGTGAAATAACTTTGGGACTAAAGGACTTTACTTGAAAAGTAAGGTTTTCAAACAGAGTAGAGAAAAACATTATACAGTATAAGCTATATATACCTGCCCTGTTCTGGAAATAAATGTATACTCACAATGCAAGTTTTTACTCGCTGGTTCATTTTGACAGAAGTGGGCTTAAAACTCTCATTTCTAACAGGAAAACGAAATGAAAGAAGGAAGAGTTATTTCGGAAGCTTTATAATCCATTAGAGAGTATATCTAAGGATTTTAAGGAAGGCGCTCCCCCAAATTTCTCAGAATATTCTAAATTAATTTCAACTGGGCTGTATTACAATGTATCTACATGTTTTTACTATGCTACACAGTACTTGTGGGTGGGAAGATAGTTTCACAAATTAATTAACATGTGAGTCACCAATGCCATAATTAAGGTGCCCACATTGGGTAAACTTTGTGTTGCAGTATTCTTGCAAAAACACTTTAGTTACAATCTTGATTCTTACAGGGGCACCCAGGGCCTCCTGGATCCAGAGGCAAGCCTGGCATGCATGGCTACAACGGCTCAAGAGGTGATCCGGGGTTTCCAGGAGAAAGAGGAGTTCCTGGTCCGAGAGGCCCCCTAGTAAGACCTCCCACAGCTCATCCTAAAGGGAATCTTAAGTGAAGGGTTCTACAGTGGGCACAAGCTTGATATGCTCAAGAAACAGAATTAGTACAAGTATGCCTGGGGCACAGCGAACAGATGGGGGTGACTGGAGGATGAGCACAGAGAGGTGTGCAGGACCTAGAGCTCCTGGGCCTTGCAGACTGTGGGAGTAGGCTGGATTTTCTTTTCCATGCCATGGGAAGACACTGGAGGGTTATAAGGAAGGAAGCAGTATGAGAAAATTGATGTTCCATTAAGATGCTGCAGGCTTCTGGACAGAGAATGGATAGTAAGGGAATGAGCAGGGAGGTCAGTTAGCAAAACTTATATTGTTTATCCTTCAAGGTCCACTGCAGATTCATAAGCGCTCTAGGTATTTCAAACAGGAAGGAATTTGATATAAGGAATTTGACGCATATTGGAAAGGCTGGAGGAATGGAGTGCAGGGGCCGCTGCAGGTCTATGGTTTCATGGGCTCACACTTAGCTGAGTTAGGAGGCTTTTCCTGGACATAACCACTGCCTTCCTCCCCATGTCGAGACATCAGCAAACAAACACTCAAGCTTCTAACCTTCCCTGCTCGGCAATAACAACAGTACTAGGAAGAGGATGTCTTCCTCACTTCTGCCTTCTATATCTTATAAGTACTTCCCCTGGATGGACCCTAAGTCACATCAAGCTGCAAAGGGGTCTGGGAAATGTAGTTTTAGCTTCCTCATCCCCATAATGCAGTAAGGTAAGTGGAAGGCATTTGGAATGGGTGTTCAGAAACAGTTGACAATATCTAGCACTTGAGGAAACTTTACTGCTTTTAGGTATTTTTTTATTTTTAAAATTTGGACTTTTATTTAAACACAATTTAGCAAGCACTGCTCTCTCCTCTACCTGTGATAATCCCTTTTTCTCTCCTTACCTTTTTCTCACATAAAGATTGGAGATGATTTGCTCTTTCAAAACTGATTTTCTGTAACTTTTTCAGCCTTTCCACTTCCCTATAAATACCGTTTCCCAAGATTCCTTCTAAAAAGTTTTCTTATCACCACCATAGTCATCCTGCTTTCTCCTCATGAGTTTTCCATTTGCTCCCAATTGTAGGGAAACTGATTAGAATACAGAACTCAGAAACAATTTCCATATTGTTCTTACAACCGTTTTCCATAGTTCAGCTTCTCAACCACCCTTTGTTTTCAAACTTGAAGGCACAGGTGCAGTCTGGTGAGTGCATGTTTCTTAAGATCTTCAGATTGGGTCAAACCCCATTCTGAGTGTCCATGAACGTTCAGAAGAGGAATTCTCGATTTTGGCTTTCACAAAGCATGTGTAGTGACCACAATACAGAAGTGTGTCCTAATGGTGGTTTTGCAATGCAGCTTTCTTACCCTTGACCCATTTCATTTATAGTCAGTCCTCACTTTGCCCAGGAGTGTGAGATGTTAAGAATGGCCATGCACGCTAACACCACACAAAGCAACCTTACCATCCAACGGGAAAAGTGACGGTTGTTCCATGACCTTCAATATGTCTTGTTAAAATATTTAAAACGCTCTTAATGCTATTTATAAATACATAGGGAAAATTTAAAAAAAGCAAATATTCATTTAGTACATTGTTACTTAAAATGTACACATTGAGAATGGAAGTGTTTCAGTTCTTTGTAAAAACCTACCCAGAGTGCTTTGCACAGTTGCCTCCCTCGCCCCATGTAGCATACGATGTAAAGGGAATACATTTTCTGGGCTTTGGTGAGTTGTCATACTCTTTTCTGGGTTTGGATCAGCTTCTAGTGCTGCGAGCTGTGTTAGAGTCCCTTCACTACTAGGGTGGCACCACTGTGCCAGTTCCTCTGGCAGTCTTCAACCTTTTTGTCTTGGCTGTTTCTCTTTTTAGTGTTGATAGCTGCCTCTTTATGGAGTGCCTCTGGCTCAAGAGTCTCCACATCGCCCAGTTATTTCTTCTATAACTCTACTTACATTGTGTCAGAATTTCTCTGCCAGCCTTATCATTTTTCACTTCCTCACTTCATTTTCATCTTTGATGGCCAACTCCCTCTTCCAGCGGCATCTCTCTTCGTGAAATGTCATTTGGGTTTATCCCTGGGAGATAAGGAGGCAACACAAGTACACACTTGGCTGGTGTGTGTGTGTGTGTGTGTGTGTGTGTGTGTGCACGCACGCCCAAGAGCGCACACCCGTGCATGCTAACAGGGGTACAGTGACCAGTCACTGACAGATTGAAAGGGATGGTGGGACCAGGGATCATGATTCGATCTGTTACTTATAGCGATTCGAGCAGCAGTGTGCTACTACTCGCTCAACATGCAGTTAGCCGGTCAATATAAAGTGGTAAGTGAAAATTAAGCCATTTTGTTGGAGGACTGGTGCTTTGAACTTAACTGCGGAACTAAAATTCATGCATACTGGAACGGTGTGGAGCAGAAACTGTCTGTATAGGCCAGTATGGGAAAATGGTCGCTGTAACTTAACCATAAAAGCCTGAAGTTTCTCCCATTGGAAGCAAAGTCACGACTTTTCTAGGAGGGATTAACTTTGACGTCTGCATGTCCTTTGGAGGAGCTTGGTGATATGGTAGGATTCTTAGATGGTTACCAAAAACATATATTGAGATATTCAGTAGGAAAACCTTGGGAAAAAAGTATACAGTGAATTATTTCATTCACTTTTTAAAACTACTCTAAGTAAACTTGGATCTACCTACAGAAACCTTCTAAAAGGAAGACGTGATGTTTTTAAAAGTTAATCTTACAAAGGATACAGAGGCTCTACTTTGAATACCACAACTGAAATGGATAAAATCTATTGTTAAAAATTATTAACTGGGCCTAAATTATTAACTGACAATTGCAAAGTTGTTTACTCCTAAGAAGAATATATTTTCATTACTATGTTTGAGGGAAAATGCAGGTTTCCTGCTGAATAATTAGTAAATGGCTGTGTACATTATTATATAATACATGGCCTGTATATATTATATATTTATAAGATATATGGATAATATAAATATATTAATACACTGGAGACTCCTTAATGGATCTTAACTGAATATTAAATAAATATGTATGAGAACCTTAGGATACAGCAATAATGAGGAGAATAAAGAAATGTCCTCTAGTGAAACATGACCATAATGGTATTTTACTGGTGAGTAATATTTCATAAAAAAGGAAAATACTAAAATGGTAATATGCTTTTTCCCTCTCTTAAGTGAATATTTTACTTTCAGGGCCTTCCTGGGGAAAATGGAGAAAAAGGAAATTCCGTGTTCGTTTTAGGTGCCATTAAAGGAATTCAGGTAAATTTTATGATCATAGTGAGTTTAAAATATTATTTTCCCACTAGGTAAACTCATCCAGGAAACACATGGACATATCTCTTTCGAAATGTCCCCGAGCACACTGTTTTTAATCGTTACCCTGACTCCCTAGATGGCATCATACTTCTTGTGTGAAGACACTTGGCTTTAATTGCTCTGGCTATAAAATTCCAGTCCCTCCCAATTGTTCTTGCAAAGTGCAACAGAGACATTGATTTCCGGGTTTCTCAATCTTGGCCCTGCTGGCCTCTGGGGCCGTATAATCACTCCTCGCTGGCGTTGATTCTGTGTATTCTAAGATGTTGAACGGCGTCTCTGGCCTCTACCTGTTAGATGCTGGTAGCGTTCCCCCCACCTAAATAATATCTCTAGATATTATCAAAGGTGCCCTGGGAAGAAAGGGCACCCCAGTCGAGAAGCACTGAATTATTTGTAGTTAAAATGTTGTCATGTTAATACCTACCATCTGGTATAAAAGGAATCACTGCTGTTGAACTTGAAAATTATGGAAGCCTTATAGCACTATCATTGGTAAATGAAATGCTTTTGTGTTTTCATACACAATGGTATACAAACTTTCAGAAATAAACTCTTGAATGACTATCTGTATCTGTAATATGAGTACCATGAATGAATTAAGCAGAAGATCAGTAGATACAAATCAAGAAGGAAAACACAGTACATTTTCAAGACCTGATCATTTCTCTTAAGGAAGAACATTCTACAACCTTTAGGTAAAACTTAACTTTCTTCTATTAGACCCTAAGTTTTATGCCACCCAGGATGGGCACACCTGAGTGGTGATTCCTTTAGTGAGCTCACAGTGTTCGTTTGCAGCCTCTGAGCCTATACACTCTTGTTACACAGCAACAACTATGCTTTTGTTTATACCTTAAATGATAAGAAACTTAGCATCAAGAGGAGGGTCATTCTAGGAACCAGTGTGGTATATTGGGAGGAGTAAACTGATCCTTACCACTGTGATCTTGAGCAACCGCCTCAACCTCTCTGAGCCTCGTTTTCCTTATTTGTGAAGGAAAATGAAAATACTATATACCCTCCTGTCCTCTCAGTGCTGATGATCCATGGTAATAATTTTTTAAAAAATTTTTAGTGTTTATTTTTGAGAGAGAGAGAGAGAGAGAGAGAGAGAGAGAGAGAGAGAGAGAGAATGAGCAGGGGAAGGGCAGAGAAAGAGAAGGAGACACAGAATCCGAAGCAGGCTCCAGGCTCTGAGCTATCAGCACAGAGCCCGATGCAGGGCTCAAACTCACGAACCGTGAGATCATGACCTGCACCGACGTCAGATGCTTAATCCACTGAGCCACCCAGGGACCCCCCATTGTAATAATTTATATTGCAGCACATTGTAAACTGTAATGCACTGTACAATAGGAGTCATGATGATGATTTGCAATAGTGCAGGAGAGAGAAGAGGAGATAGAAGGGAAGATGGACATAGAGAATTCCTCATCCTAGAGAGAAACAGAAGGTCCATAATCAAAATGGTCTCCAGATCAATAACCTTGGAGAAACAATACTTTTAAGAGCTCATAGCGACTTCTCAGCCATTTGGATGGTTATTTAAAAAACAACAAAACAGGGGCGCCTGGGTGGCTCAGTCGGTTGAGCGTCTGACTTCGGCTCAGATTATGATCTCGCGGTCTGTGAGTTCAAGCCCCGCGTCAGGCTCTGTGCTGACAGCTCAGAGCCTGGAACCTGCTTCGGATTCTGTGTCTCCCTCTCTCTCTCTGACCCTCCCCCACTCATGCTCTATCTCTGTCTCAAAAATAAATAAACATTAAAAAAAATTAAAAAAAAAAACAACAAAACAAAACCAAACCTGAAGCACCTAGGTGGCTCAGTTGATTAAGCGTCCAACTTTGGCTTAGGTCATGATCTCATGGTTCATGAGTTCAAGCCCTACATCGGGCTCTCTGCTGATGGCACAGAGCCTGTTTTGGACCCCCTGTTCCCCCTTCTCTCTGTTCTTCTCTCACTCACATTCTCTCCCTCTTGAAAATAAAACATTAAAAAAAAATTCCAGAAAATCTTCAGTGTTGACAGTTACGGGGAGAAGTTGGAACTCTTATGTATGGCTGGCGGGGGTGAAGAATGTGTAGCTCCTCCGGAAAAGAGGACGGCGTCTCCTCAAAAGCTTAAGTGGAGAATTACCTTATGATCCAGCAATTGCATTTCCAGGTATATACCCAAAAGAAGTGAAAGCAGGGACTCAAACAGATTATTTGTACACCCATGTTCCTAGCAGCATTACCCACAAAGGCCGGAAGGTGGAAGCAATCCAAGGGCCCATTGCTGGGTGAAAGGGTAAACAGAATGTGATCTCGACATACAATACAGTATTATTCAGCCTTAAAAAGGACAGGAATTCTGACACATGCTACCCTGGGGATGAGCCCCGAGGCCGTTATGCTAAGTGAAATAAGCCAGTCATAAAAGGACAAACGATGTCTGGTTCCACGTATAATGAGGTTCCTGAAGGAGTCAGATTCACAGAGACCAAGAGTAGAATGAATGGTGCCTGCTGGGAGCTGGGGGAGGGGAATGGATTGAATGGCTACAGTTTCCATTGGGCAAGATGAGAAGTTCTAGAGATGGTGGAAATACTTAATGCCGCAGAACTGTACCCTTAAAAATGGCTAAAATGTTAACTGTTATCTTATATATACTTTATAATATACTCTACATTGAAAAAGAGGCTGTATTCAAGAGAATAGACACCCTTTGCATTTTTAAAGTGTGTTGTCTCAGGGCAGAGCCACCAAGCTGTTGCTCTGCGCAAAGGCAGGTATGAGAGACTTTCCACACGAATTCCCTTTCCATCCACCCTAGGGCGATAAAAAGGAGCAAGGGGTCCATTAAGGGGGGCAAGTTCTGGCAGTTAGACCAGAGGCAGTTAAACTGTGATGAAATAGGACCACGGGATTGAGAATCTAGATTGTCAATGGAGAGGTGAAAATCTCATCTTGACTCTGTGTCGTCATGACTCCAGCAAACTTTGTCTGGTTTTGGCTGAGTCGAAGCAGAATTCCAGGCCTGGGAACGGACACAGAAAGTTCCCTCAGCAGAGCCCTCCACGGTTGTCTTGTCAACGGTGAAGAATTGCACAGCCTGCACAGACGGTCCCAATGATTCCTGTGTGTTTTCCTCCCTTCGCATCACGTGTGTTTGGGGGAAGTGGTGCGGCTCTTCTAAAGCAATGCCTCGTTACTATTGCAGGGCGACAGAGGGGACCCAGGACCTCCCGGCTTGCCGGTAAGTCTCCCGTGCAGGCTGTTTGCCTCCCTTTGCTCCTCACACTGTTGTACACTAGCAGGACTGGCTGCATAATTTGCAGAGCCGCCCCCATGCAAAATGAGAGCGTAAATCCCTTCTTCAAAAATTATTGAGAACTTCATGGTGGTGACACTAGGGCATTATACCAGGCATGAGCCCCTGTGTGACCGCACAGGTCCCAGGCCCGTGGACTGTCCTGGAGTCTCAATGAGCTGCTACTTACTTTCTTCTTCTGTTTTTTTAATGATCATTTGGCATTGCTCAGGTGCATACACTCTCTTAACATTTGGGAAGGTAAGTGTCCCTCTAGACTACCTAAATAATACGTGTCAAGTGGAAATGACTTTGCCCTGTACCATTCTGCCTGCGGAATCAGTAACTGTGTATTGCATTTAATGTTTGGCCCCATCTTTATCTCCCTGAAGTTTGTAAATCAATGATTGTATTAGTTTTTGCAGTTAATCAATCAGTGTTCACAAGATTAAAATTGACTGCAATTATGCCTCCAAAGGATTAACCTATTATTTTGCTTGGCAAATTCTGGCTGTAGACATGATTGTTTTCCCACATTGCTTTGCTCACTACCCCTGAAGCTCAGTCCGACGTAATCAATGAGATACCTTCATGTCGCTGTTAAAATAAATACCAGTTCATCCTCCTGGAGACAGTGATTTCTTGCACAGCTGCGAATCATTTGACAAGGGCAGAGTTGGTGGGAGAACAGAGAGCCTCTCTCCACACTTCTAGGAATGCACAACTATAACCCTTTCTTGTGGATTTGTATAGAATTCAAATGCTGTCACTTACATGGTACAGAAAATTGTTTGTGACTGAATCACCTTCACCTTGAATTGGGAGCATTTCTATCACACTGATCTGATAGGGCAGCTCTTAAAAATATATTGAAGAGTAGAAGTACATTCACAGTGTAATATTCATTGTTATTAGCTGATATGAATATTTTAAAAAGCATCTTGATGTGTATCAATGTTATAACATATATAGAATTTAGGAGTAGCCGGTAATACGTTTTTTTTGGTCTCTGTTTTTGCTATTACGAGATTTATTTATAAACAAGTAGATTGACCTCTGGGTCTTAGTTTGATCCTAAATGTAAGAGTTGGCCAGACTGTTGCTGTCATGTGGCTCTGTGCCCCCCCTTTTTTTAATGTTTATTTATTTTTGAGAGAGAGAGGGAGAGAGCATGAGTGGCAGAGGGGGAGAGCGAGGGAGACACAGAATCCAAAGCAGGTTCCAGGCTCTGAGCTGTCAGCACAGAGCCCGACGCAGGGCTCCAACTCAGGAGCCATGAGATCATGACCTGAGCCAAAGTCAGACTCTTAACCGACTGAGCCACCCAGGCACCCCACTCTGTGCCCTTTTAATGGTGTGTTGGCTGCTGTGAAGATGCTCCTGCTGTAGGGCAGATGTGTCTGGAACTGTGATTTCTTTGGAGGTTTTTAATCCACCTTGGATTACATGCAGCTCTTGCTGTGAACCATGATTTTGAGTTTGGGTAACTAATGTACTGATTGTTCTCCTGTTTAGGGATCTAGGGGTGCAAGAGGACCAGCAGGCCCAGTGGGACATCCAGGAGAGCCCGGGTTAGCAGTAAGTACAGCACTGATCATTCTAGTTCTTAAAAAACCCAGCCTGGATGTTTAAATTAAACAAAAGAAAAAAAAAAAAAAGGCAAATTGCCATCTTGGGTTGGGTAGGCACTGGTGGGTTGTTTGAGAAGTTTCCACCTGATGAATCTGTTTACAACCCTCCCCACGAGTGTAAGTTTGTCTTGAAGCCCAGTCCCTGTCCTCAGGAAGTAAGCCATGAGAGGAAACACCCAGGAGGGGAAGACCAGCAGGCATGTTTTAAAGTTCAAGGTTTCCTAAACAGGACCTTGAAACAACCTAGCGTGGACATATTGTGATTTCTCTGACTGATACTTGATTTATGCATTTTTGCCATTGATTTAGGGTGCTCCTGGACCTCCTGGGAGACCAGGCTTGAAGGTGGGTGGTCCCGAGTAAGGTACTACAAATGGAGACTGTCCGTGTATAATGAGATAAGTGACCACAGAGATTTGTCAAAATTATGTCTTTCGCTTATTAGACTTCCCCAAATATTTAATAAACTTCAATTAATTGCTTAACCAGAAGTCTTACTTGCTTGTAATTACCTTTTAAATATTCAAAAGCAATTACCGTTTGTTTTTGTTTTTTTCCTTTTCTTTCCCAGGGAAATCCTGGCGTGGGAGTGAAGGGGCAAATGGGAGACCCGGTAAGAATCCCCTTTTGCACGGGGGAGCCGATGTGAAAATGTATATGCTGCCCGGGGTGGGGGGGAGGGGCTGGAGGTTGTTCTGATTGTCACTTAAATCGTGTTCATTATCCGGTCACTGCCCAGTTTTATGGCTGAGATGCTTTGTGCTGAATTATTATGGCACCATTACCTTTGACTGTAAAATGACAGTCCCTACAGAATTTACCAGTAAACTGAAGTTAATGTACATGACACATTTTACCCAGCAAAAAGTGGTTCAACATTTCTGAGAATTTAGTATATCCAGCGTAATAGTTTGTTTAATTACTGATTTGCTTGGCTTAATTTCACAGGTTTCCTCAAAATCCTAAACTCCACACATAAATAAAAATATAAACACCCTGGAACCAAAAGCGTTTAGCAACACAGTCTCCCACTCCCTCCCGCCTCCCAGCTATCTATCCTCACCGTCCCTTACCCCTTCCTCCCTCACACCTTTCTCCGGAGGCATGAGACTCAGCAAGGATAAGCTTTAGAAAGTTGTGCTAAGATGGCAGCTCATCTGGAAACAATCAGAATGTCTAACAGCTGGTAAGTGGCTCGTGCCACAACTGCAGGCAAGTAGATGTTGAGTGTCTACTCTGCCAGGCTAAGACTGGTGCTGGGGATTTAGCAAGACTGACCTGGTCCTCTCGTGGAGTCCCAGTGCGGTTGGGTAAGTTATGGTGCAGCCATTTAGCAAAATGACTCCGTTGCCCAAAATACACTGGAAGACTTCGGGATGTGCAAATATGCCTATGCGATAATGTTGATCAGAAAGTATAGGTTACTAAAGTGTAAGGCCAATTAAAACAACACAACAGGGGCGCCTGGGCGGCTCAGTCAGTTAAGCGTCCAACTTCGGCTCAGGTCATGATCTCGTTCACAGTTCGTGGGTTCAAGCCCCATGTCAGGCTCGTGCCGACAGCGTGGAGCCTGGAGCCTGCTTCGGATTCTATGTCTCCCTCTTTCTCTGTCCCTCCCCCACTTGCACTCTGGGTCTTTCTCTCTCTCTCTCAAAAATAAACATTAAAAGAATGAGCATGGTTATATTTACCAATACGTGTTACTCCCTTGCTTATGTATTGTTTATGCGTTTGTTCAGTCATTTATACACATAACATAAATGCTTCAGACCAGCTGCTGTAACAACAGCGTTAGGTACTAGGATATGCCAAGAAAAATAAGCCGCAGCCCCTAACCTGTTCTTCTATAGTTTCCAGGTACAGGTAGAGATTGAAGTATTGGCTCTATTATTTCATTTAAACTGGAAATAGTATTCTTCTTACCCAAATCCCACTTAACAAAAACATTAATGGCTTAATAATTATTTATTTGAGAGTCTTCTTTGTTCCACTCAGTGTAGTAAGTACTAAGCATTTTATGTGCAGTATCTATTTAATAAAGTAATAATACTTCGAAGTAGGCAGAGTTATAACTAACCCCCATTTCACAGAGAAGGAAGGTGAGATTCAGAGGAATCAAGGAAACAAAGGCAAGGTAGGAGAGATTTTAAGGAACTTGTCCAAAATGACAGTCAGTAATTATGTTTAAGTGCAGAATAATAGAAATATTTAGAGAAGTGAAAAAACAATTATCTGCTAATTAAGGGTGAGAATTTTTGGTTGTATCATGGCAAACCCAATTCAAGGGACATTTTATTCCCAAGAAAATAACATTCCTAATGACAGAAATGACAACTTTTGGCTAATTATTTTATACAGAGAGTTTAAACCTATTATTGAAAACAAATTTGAAACAACCTAAATCTGACTAGAGTGGGATGGCTTAATAAATGATAGCGTATCTTATGATAGATTATTGTGTAGGCACTAAAAATCAGGTTTTTGAAGAATTTATAGTATAATTGGAAAATATGCAAAAAAGTAGTATTATAAAAGAAAATATAAAATTATTTTAAAATTTAAAACTTTAACATATGAAAATATAAACTATATTGTGTTTTTTAAATCATGTTTATGTATTTTGTATAGTATTCTCATATTATATTTTAAATTATATTTAACACATCACTTGATCACATACATGCCTGTACATAAGTACATTATTCATGTACAGATAGATACATACACACAAGCACACACACCACAAAGAACTATACGAAAGTTTTAATAGAGCTCTCTGATGATAGGATTATGAATCACTTATACTTTAAAAATTTTTATTTTCATTTTTATTTTTATTTTAAGTAGGCTCCATGCCCAGCATGGAGCCCAACGTAGGGCTTGAACTCAGGAACCTGAGACCCGACCTGAGACCCGACCTGAGATCAAGAGTTGGATGCTCAGTTGACTGAGCCACCCAGGTGCCCCTAGGTTTTTTGTTTTTGTTTCTGTTTTTTAATTTTATTTCTAACGATAAGTATTATTACCTATGAAAAACAATAAATACTTTAAATTACATGATGTATTTGCCATGATTTTTACTTTAAATTCATGACACACAGATTGTATGCATTATATCACAATACATGGGTGAAAGTCTTCTTTGTTTCAAATTTTATTTCAAAATAAAGGTAATATGAAATTCCTATTATCTTGATTTTTTTTTTTTAAGGGTGAAGTTGGCCAGCAAGGTTCTCCTGGACCCACCTTACTGGTACAGCCACCTGATTCTTGTCTGTATAAAGGAGAAAAGGTAATTCCGAATCCATATGTTGCCTTGGTCAAGTAGTACAGCCAGCAAGTTCTGAACACGCACCCATGCCAGCAAGGTGCTGGGCGCCTACAGGCCTCACTGCATCAATCCCAAAGCAACCTTAGCAGATGGGTACTGCTATTAACCCCATTCTATAGTCTTGGAAAATGAGGCTGGGAAAAGTTACCAGTGTTCTCAAGTTTATTCACTTGCTGCATCACAGACCTAGTGTGGGGTGCTAAATTGTGACACGTCCTCCAGGATGTAGTGCCCCGTCCGTCGACACTGTCTTTGATATACGGGCCAAAAGGACCACTGGAAGTCCAATGGTCCTTGAGATATTACATAGGGGCTTGACGTTTTGATAATTGAAAAGGTAGCAGGTATGTAGAACTGGACACATAATAGAAATTTGGCAAATATAACTTCCTCTGTGAGCCTGCAGTACCGAGGTTACAGATGCCACACGCAGATTCTGTTGTCAGTTTTCAATCACTGGGTTAAATTTCACTAACTTGCTCAAAACGAGCCACTCCTCTCAATGGCTACATTCCATCTGATGCCCCGGTTCCATGGTGGCCACATCCCCTGCGCCCACGACGCCACACCTCTCGCACAGCGCTGGTCTGAACAGTGTCAGGGTCAGAAGTGGACTTGGACCTTAGTGCTAATTAGCGACAGTTGAAGAGTAATCCTCTATTCTGAAAATTAGTAAAGTGGTTGTTGAAAGAGATACTTTCTGAAAGAGATGGAATTCAGTATGTTAAATAATAATAAGTCAGATAATCTTCACTGTGATTTTTAGGGCATAAAAGGAATGCCTGGTATAACTGGGCCTCCAGGACCACAGGGACCCAAGGTAATTCATTGAAATACCTTTTTTTTATTTGTATGAGATGCTGTATTAATTTAAAAAATTATTTTGCGTGGGTCTTTATCATTGCTTTAAATGCTAATGTATGTTACCAGGAGTTTTCACTATTTTATCATAATCCTATAGGGCATCTATTTAAAGTACTTGTTTCCCTTAAGCTGCTGGCAGTAATTTTTAAATCTCATTTTGCTTTTGAATGCCATGTTGCTGAAATATTGCTGCTTGAATGTCTCTGAATATTGTCATCTTTTTAAGGGAGAACCTGGATTTGGAGCCAAAGGAGAGAAGGGTATTCCTGGGTTCTCAGGACCTCGGGTAAGGCTTGTTTGTGCCATCCCTGCCGCCCCTAACGTCAGTGAGTTGGCTTTCTCTGTCATATTTTTAGAAACTCAAAAGTGGCAGTTTTCTCAAACAGGAACAATGTATTTTGGATAAGAATGATGAGATAGCGACATGTCCCAATAAAACATCCCTTCCATTGACATCATTTAGATAAACCAGGCAAGCAGAAGATAGAGTTGGCAGCAAGAAACAGGATCGTGGCATTTCCTGCATGGTTCAGTGTCAGTGTGAACAGCAGCTTGGAATAGTTTACTTAAGTCTATTTGATAAAAGAGGGTACTGATCTACGGGCAGTAGCTACAAAAAGATACACAGCATCGGGCCTCAAACATCACTACACATGCCACCAATGGGATCATCACTGATAGAGTCACTATAGAGACCAGACCTCCTGTGGGTAAGGGCATTGAGTTTTTTGACTCCAGATTCCATAGTTAATGGGACCACGTAGGCTTCCATGATAATTTTTATTGCTGATAATGCACAGAGTACCTATTAATCTCTAGACAAGTTTTATTGCAATGATTCCAAAGATATTTAGTCCACTGCAAGCATTATACTAAGTAAGTTAAAACACAAGAACAACAACAACAAAAATATGTTCTTAATTTAAAACACTGGCAAGGACATGCATTTTTAAGATAAAATTAAAAATCAGTTAAAATAGCAAATGTTATAAAGAGGCAATCTATTTTATACGTATTTCCTTTTATTTAGCTACCTCTGGAGATGAGATTGAATATCCATCGAGCAGTTTCATAGGGTGAAAAATAATGCATTGAACTAGTTCGAGCACTTTGATTTAATTCTGCTTGTGTTGATTTTTGTGAATTTATTAGGGTCATCCTGGTTCCTACGGATCGCCAGGATTTCCAGGATTAAAGGTAAATGCACACAATTATAGAGATGATAAGTATATTTTCATTCATGAATACAATTCGGTGTCATTCCACAGTTGTACTCGGGCGTGCCAGTATGCACACAGTAATTGGAAAAGGAGACCCATTTATGAATTTCATGATCCAGCTGTAGGTGCAAAAGCTAACATACGAAACTATCGGAAGCAATCCAAAGGAGTGTTAAGACTTTGCACAGAATCTCAGTGAGCATGTGTTGTTCAAATTAAACAAGAGTGGGATAATTCGTCACCAGTCCCGTTTTTTTTTTTTTTTTTTTTTTTTTGAAACAAGCCTGTTTGTGGTTATTTGTAGGGGGAACCAGGACTATTTGGAGATCCTGGATCATTTGGATTTCTTGGCCCAAAGGTAAAAAAACAGACTTATTTGAGGATAACCCGAAAAAATTCAATACTCCTTATGTTAACTAATTTATTTTAAAAAAATATTTGAAGAATCATTGAGAAACATAACTTTGGAAAGCGACAGAGTTAATTTTGTATATATTATTTCAGTGCATGTTGTAAATGATTGTATTTTACATTTGAGAAATGAACCTTTTGAAGGCGAATAATAACGGAAGTTTCAAAAATTCCATAGGCATCAGCTAGGATCACAATCAAAATCAGAGGGAGTTATGGAGAGGTCTCTGCTTTCACCACCGCAGTTTTTCTTTCCTTTGCACCTCTGTGCCCTCACATCCAGCATTGGCTCAGGGCAAGCCATGGTAGCATAAGGGGCCACAATATTTGCTGTTAAAATAAGATATAGATTCTTTTTATAGGTGAATAGACTATTTATCCCAGAGTGCCAAGTTCGACGTGAATGCTCATAGTATATCTAAAAAACTTCCTGGTTTCCAAGGTATCTAATTTATGGGAATGAAAACACTTTTTGGAGTTATTTTTTTTTTCTTTCGTGAGAGTTTTGCCAGTTGATCCTTTACTTCTGCTTGTAGGTAGAGGTCGGATGCTTTTGTTATTCCCAGAACTCTATGAATCATTCTTTTTTCTGTTCAGCCTATAATCTTTATCTCTCATATGAATGCACTCTTGGTCCTTCTAATATTTAGTTACAGGCAACGTGAGAAAAATATTAATATTTCTAAGAAAAGTATATGAATGCCTGATTTCAGGGGGATCCTGGAGATCGCGGATACCCAGGACCACCGGGTGTTTTGGTAACTCCATATCTTCCACTCAAAGGTTTGTGTTTAGCGTGGTTCCGCCATAAATTATCAGGAAATGGGATTTGGGTGGCCCTGACAGAAGAGTCTGGCCCACTATTTGTGTATTTTGGCACCCTTGGCATGCTAAATACATTGATTTTAGCAAGAATATGTAAGTGCATCTGGATCATCTCTGTTGGCATAGACTCCAAATATTATTTTTTTAGTATGTAAGCTGTATGCAGAGATTTTTGTTATGCCATCTTTCCAATCTTAATTGCCAAAAAATGTTTCCAAACTGTTTAAGATCTACCAAGATGCTGCCTCCAAGAGAAAAGTGACTCAAGTCAGTCAGACAGACAGTGCCACTCAAAGTTCATGTGTCTGCAGAGAAGGGAGCTAAGATCCTGCATTTTTTTTAAGTTTATTTATTTATTTATTTATTTATTTAAAAAAATTTTTTTTTAACGTTTATTTATTTTTGAGAGACATAGAGACAGAGCGTGAACAGGGGAGGGGCAGAGAGAGAGGGAGACACAGAATCGGAAGCAGGCTCCAGGCTCTGAGACATCAGCAGAGAGCCTGATGCGGGGCTCAAACTCACAGACCGTGAGATCATGACCTGAGCTGAAGTCGGCTGCTTAACCGACTGAGCCACCCAGGCGCCCCTATTTATTTATTTTGAGAGAGAGAGAAAGCTCGAGCACGAGCGTGAGTGGGGGAGGGGCAGAGAGAGAGATGGAGAGGGAGAATCCCAAGCAAGCTCTGCACCATCAGTATGGAGCCCGACGTAGGGCTTGATCTCATGAGTCCTGAGATCGTGACCCGAACCAAATTTAAGAGTCAGATGCTCCATCGACTGAGCTCCTCAAGCACTCTTAAGATCCTGCATTTCCAGATATGGTGAGACATTGCAAGAACAAACTCTTAGTTGTTTTCAACCAAGCCTCATGAGAAGTAATTGTATGTGAATTTTAAAATGTATATATACGTTTATTACATTGACACGTGTTGTTTTGGGCAGGCCCTCCAGGGGATCCGGGGCGCCCTGGCCGCTATGGAGAAACGGGGTCTGTTGGACCACCTGGTCCTCCTGGTCCCTCAGGACCGCCTGGAGAAACCTGTGCAGGTAGAAATCCACTGGCCTTTACCTGCCAGCTTTCCTTCATCCTCATCCTCACTGGAGGTCCTCAACTCTAGCTGCTACTGAGGCCTCCTAGGAGCACTTCAACTGATGGCCGACCCGGCCCCGATCAAGAATGTTGGGCATTCTGGAGCACTGACCTAGACATCTCCTGCTATAAAAGCACCTCTTATTTCTAATGTACAGCGCGGTTTAAGAACCTCTGAACTCAAACCAATTAATGGCTTACTTGGAAGAAATCCAGGCCCCGCGGCTATACTTCAGAAATATCCAGTCGGCATCTCGGGAGTGTGGTGAGGAATATGCGTGTGTAAGAGGCATCCTGCAAGATAGTCACAGGCAGATAAGCTTGGGGAACTGGTGCCAGGCTCAAAGTGCTTTTTCAGGTCTTTCCATCCTCTTGGAAAGGCTTTCCCTGTTGACATCTCTTCATTAAAATTGAGTTCCTCTTCGTGAAAGATGGAAACGCAAATTGTGAATTAAAAGATAAAACTGTGATTCAGCCTTTGTTTAAAAACCAAAACCGAAACAACAGTCCTCACCTCCCCCCAAAGTCAGTACCCCCTCCAAAACAAAAGGAAAGAAAACAAAACCTTACAGCTCATGGTGATAGTTGAGGAAGTGCCTGGGAAAGAATCCTATTGATACAGGACTTTGAACTCTTTCAAGCGCTGTGCTGGTTAATATTCCCAAGTAAGATTAGGGATAGCATAGAGGAGATTTGTATTCTGTGAACTCAAGAAAATTCATTAAATGTCTGAGGAGAAAGTCTGTAATTTTATCCAGTGTGTGTCTCTTGTTATATTTACTGAGAAGGCGTGAGTTTCCTGACATTTGTCTGTTAACTACAAAGTTCTTTAATCTTCTACGAATCTAGCTTCCACTTTGGAGGATCTGATAACCAACCACAAAGATGGCAAAGTTTTGTTTACTTGATTTAATCTGTAGATACTGTAGCCGTGGCTTCATTGACCTAAGACTATATAAGTTGTGTAGAGGGTACTCAGTTGGTTAGGAATCGTTAGCGTCTGGTCTTAGTTTTCTTCTTTCAGGTTTGTTTATAATAAAATAGTGGCTCTAGCAGATTGAAATCAAAACCCAGTGGGAGTAAGCAACACATATCTCTAGCAGATTGAAAGCTGAATATAACAGAAAGGCCCTTAATTCACAAGATTTTTTAAAAAGAATTAACCCTTTGAAACCCAAGGCTTTCAAGTCTTGACTAAAATCTATTATAAAAAATATATTTTATATTATATTGCATTTACATTACATTGAACAATATGTGTATCCATATATACATATGATTGAAACACAAATTTCATAAGATAATACCTTTTTGGGCATAATGTATTCTATTTTCTATGCCACTTTTTTGTTTTGAAAAAAAAAATTAAATGCTAGCCACAACTTCTTTGATTTCATGAGTGGTCAAAATTACCATATGCCATACACTAACTCATTTTCCCTGTTGGAAAGTGGTTGAGCATTTTCCACGGACTGGACAAGACGCCAGGCAGCATCCAAGTCCATCCAATGACTGTGGAGGTTTGGAGACAAGTCTTAAGAATGACATGAAGCCAAGGTGACAGCCAAGTCCACAGGAGCACATTTCATTGAAGTACACCAATATTCAGAGCCTTTGTTAGATATATTTTATAATCACTTAAAATATTTACCATGAGAAAAGCAGGGTTTTGGAGTCAGATACTTGTGACTGAACCCCAACCTTGCCGCTTAGTGTAGTAGACTGAAATAGTTATGTGTTTACACTGTGGACTAAGAACATTCTTGGTTCTACCACAAACAAGCAATATGATCTTAAGCATTTACTAAACGTCTCTGTGCCTCAGTTTTCTCACCTTTAGAGTGTAGTTCTTGTTAGGGTTGAAGGAAGTGACATGTAAAGAGTTCTTAGAATGCCATTAGCCATGTTAGCTATTTTTGGTGCCTTATCTATAAGGTACAAACTTTGCAAGATTGTTTGAGGAGTAAGGATAATAATGTTTGAAAATGTATGCAAAGCCCCAGCATATATCCACACAGTAATGAATGCCATTAATTTAGCTAGTGTGCTACCTACTGATTACTGACAGGGTTTCTGTTGTCTGTTGCTGAATGAATTACCCAATCTAGGGGCCTAAAACAAAAGTCAGTATATGACCCCACCACACTCTGTGGTTCAAGAATTCAGGCAGGGCTAAGCTAAGCAATTCTAGACTGGGATGTTCATAGCTATTATATGGCTGCAATGGGCACGTGAGGATTGGCTGGGTGTCTCTGTCCTCTGTCTTTCCTACAGTCTCATGGCCTCTCTGTCTGGCTCTGTATTTATTTAGGCTTCCTTATAGCATGGTGGCTTCAGAGCAGTGATATCGCTTCTATGGTGGCTCAGTATTCCAACCCCAAGCATTTCAACTCACAAGGCAGAAGCTGAATCATCTTTAATGACCTAGCCGTGGTCTTTATATATGGTGTCACTCCTGCTGTACTTTGTTAGCCCAAATAATCACAAAAGCCCATCATGTTCAAGGGGAGGGGAACGAGAGTGTGAGGATAAGAGCTACCATGGCAGCCATTTTTGGAAACTAATCTTCCACAGAGAGATTCCTGCTCAGGAAGAAGACGCTATGAGAAGTGGTCCCTCTCACAGGAAGGCTTCCAGCTGTCTTTAGCCAAAGACCCCCAGTAAGGGGGTCAGATATCACGAGAAAGCAGGATTTAGCTTTTACTCACTTTGACCCCTGAACACACTAAATGTCTCAGCATTCGTTGAGTGTGTCTGTAATTACCAGGTATTGCACTAAGATTTTTACATGGATTATTTTATTTAATCCTCATAATAAGCCTCTGAGTAGATATAGATGATTAAAGAAGTTCAGTAACTTACTTAAGTGCGTGTGGCTGGAGGGAGAGAGTGCGGGTTCTAATGCAACACCTCTATGCCTCCCCCACCCTAGCTTGTTATGAAAGGTTTGGTGTTCTGTGTCTTGGAGAGATGATACGCAAGTCCATATTTTTATTCACTACATGTGCTAATATGTTCATCCAGATTATTTTTAACCAAATTATCAAAGTGTAAAGATTGAACAGTAACAATTAAATAATGTTTTTTTTTCTCCAATAACCCTAAATAATAGGAAAAAAGTAAGAAAATATGATTCCTCAAAATTTCTACTTATGGGCTTATTTAAAAGCAGGCGAGGTATTCTTATGGCTGGGAAACCAAGTTAATTTTGAAGTACATTTTTTTCCTTTAAAAATTTTTACAGTCTAAGGAAGAATGTACTGATTTTGATTTCTTTTAAAAAAAAAAGTTTACTCTGAGAGATACATGTGGTTTTCATTCTCGATTTCTCTTGGAGGCATGATGGGACCCCCTGGGCCAAGAGGGTTTCCTGGACATCCGGGATTTCCAGGGGCAGCCGGTGTCCCGGGGAGAGCTGATGCCACTCCAGGGAAGCCAGGGAACCCGGGGCCGCCCGGGCTGCCCGGAGCTCCAGGACTGCAGGGCCCTCCAGGATCAGATGGTAACGTGCTCCTCATTCACCTTCACTGGCATTTATGTCGCGTGTGATATCTGCGGTGCGCTTCAGAAAATGTGACTTTCTGAATATTTTTTAACATTATCTAATATGTCATGAGCCAAGTTAGTGTTCTTAATAACATGAAAAAGTAGACCAATGTTGGGTATCACATTAGCTAAAGTGTATGAATGACTTGGCTCTGTGTGGGCTCATCTGCACTCACTGAGTAAGTTCAAGCCAACACAAATCCTCCATTTCTGGAAAAATTTCTTGAAGTGTTTCTCTGAAGATACTTTCTCCTCCATTTCCCCTTTGTTTTCTCCTTCTGGATTCTATGTATTTGCCTGTTAGAGAATCCACCATATATGTCTCTTTATTCCTTTTCACCTTCTTATTTTTCTGTAACTCTTTCTGGTAGACTTCCTCAACTCCATTTTACATCTCTGCTCCAAAATTTTTCAGTTTCTACTTTCATAATTTTTTTTTCATTTCTAAGGGTTTTGTTGTTGCTAGTGTTCTAATGTTTTTTAAAAAAAATTTTTAGGTTTATTGATTTATTTTGAGAAAGAGACAGAGTGAGTTGGGGAGGGGCAGAGAGAGAGAGGGAGACAGAATCCTAAACAGGCTCTGTGCTGTCAGCAGCTGGGCTCAAACTCATGAAATCATGAGATCATGACCTGAGCCAAAACCAAGAGTTGGACTCTTAATGGACTGAGCCACCCAGGAAACCCCTTAATGTTTTCTTTTGTAGCAGTCTGTTCATGTTTTAGGGGTGAAATGCTTTCCTTCATCTGCTTTTTAAATTATGTAGCTTATTTCAATGTTTTCTTTTAGCTACGTTGTCTCTTTCCTCCAATTCTGAGTGGTTATAGTTGCTGCTATAATTTTTGAGAAGGGGATCTTATAATTGATCCTGTTTGGGGCACTGTCATTCTACTTCAAGATGAACTTTGGGAGACATATCTCCTGTAAATTGTGTTCTTTGTTCGCTTTTCCCAGTGCCTGCTTAGAATTCAGCTTTTCAAGGTCTGCTAGGGTCTTCCACACTTTTTGCTTTGTTTCCTTTCTCTCTCTCTTTTTTTTTAATCCTGTGGGCTTATACCTTTTTATAATATTCTTTTCCTGTTTGCTATGTTACTGGGATTCAGGGAGAATAAATAACTTATTGTTTATGTTTTATCTGTCACCCTTAACCAGATGTCTCTGAATTTTCGCTTTTATGGGCTTTCTTAATTTGGTAATTATTCATAATTGAAGGGGAAAAGAATATTTGCTGTACAGTTATTTTTGTTTGTTTGTTTATTTATTTATTGTCTTTGTTTTTCTGTCCGTCACCTTGCTCTACAGACCACTCAGTTGGAGTTGAGATTAGGGAGGCTTTATCAATGGTTGTGGTAGCAGAAGCGTGCTATGACAGTTGTAGTGTCTACTTGCGTACACATTCTTATATTAGAAAGAAATTTGGGAAAGGAATGGAAGAAAGCGGGCTTGAGGGGAAGATAGGAATGCAAGAGACACTTGCACTTATTCTGTAGAAGACGTTCACAAAATCTGAGTGATTCTCTCATGCCCCACTCCCTTCCCCACTGTAAAGTTATATATTGTAGCGTTGGGCACCCTGGACCACAAGGAATAAAAGGCAAAGCAGGTCCTCCAGGAAGAAGAGGCTCGAAAGGAGAAAAAGGCAAGTATGCATCAAAGGTAGGATTTCCTGAAGACAATAGCACATGGGGGGTTGGAGGCATTCAGGAAGTGCGCAGTGAAGCACGTCACTTCGATGCGATACACACCTTCATTGTGCCCCTCTTCACTGTGTGCTTATGATGTGATTGGAACTTAGCCCAAGTCAAGTCTTTGCATCTGAGAGTCTAAAGGAGACGTTTCCCTGCTGTGAAATTTGCCTCAGAGTGGTGACTTTTTCATGTGGTGCTTTTTGTTCCTTGAAAGAAGCAGCGATGGGAAAGTATTGATCTTTTATTTCATTTTCTCTCTGTGGGTCCACATTTCCCAGCATCATCAAATGCTTATGTCTCAATGTTTCCCCACCCTAAATTGCTTGGTGGCTTTTTGACCATCTGGGACAGGTGGGTGCGAGAGCATAAACACAGCTGAGTTTGACTACCCAAAAGGCATTTTTAGACTAAAAGTCCTGATGATTAGAAAATGCACTGCAGTGAATTAGCAGTTGTAATATGCAACACAGTCAGTAATCCTTTTTCATATATTATTTTGTTTCCTTATTTGTTTAGAGTTTATGCTCTAACCCAATTTTTTTTTTCGTTTCATCAGCAGGAACCAAATAAAAGACTTTCAAACTTTTAAAAATAAGATTTCTTAATTTTAAAGTTCCTTCAGTAAAACCGGATATCAGTTTATCAGAATGAGTTTATTAAGACCAAGACACCCCATTTGTTTAGAAATGATGTCTCTGCCCCACATAGACCATGCTTAGGTACCCCTACACAGTGCCCCTCCCCCCCACACCATACATTATTAGTTATGGGAGATAAGAACCATGCATGTTAGACCCTTTTTGTTGTTATTTTCATTCTTGGTTTTGTTTAGTAAAGGCTTTTTGGGATTTTATGCAGGAAATATGACATAGTTGCCTTTTATCCTCTGTCTAGGAAACGCGGGGCTCTGTGCCTGTGAGCCCGGTCCTATGGGTCCTCCAGGCCCTCCAGGACTTCCTGGGAGACAGGGTAGTGAGGGAGACTTGGGGCTCCCTGGGTGGCTTGGAGAGAAAGGTCATCCGGGCCCTCCGGGTGCTGAAGGATCTCCAGGACCACCAGTGAGTAGCTCTTACCAGTAACAATCTTTCTAGTTAAAAGAGACAGAGATAAAATTCAAATGTAGCTCTTTCTGCTTTATAGTGTGATATATATTTTATGTTTTGAACCTATGCATATATTAATGACCAAAAAAATCATCTATATTTATTCATTCATTCATTCATTCATTCAACTAATATTTATCGAGCACCTACTATGTTCCAGGTGCCATTCCAGGTGCTGGTGATAGAGAAGGGAGCCGAGCACGGTCTGTGCCTTCCTGGTGACTCTGGGGACTCCTGGGGTTGGGAGGGGCACATGCCATGAAGCAAATAGATGAGTACGTGAGGCTGATGATGATAAAGGCTATCACCATCTAGTGTGGCTTGAGGGACAGAGCTGGAGGAGATGAAGTCAAAGAAGTGGCTGGAGGTTACATGGGGCTGTGAAGCATGGGGCTTGGCGGGTGGGTTGGGTTTGGGCTTTTATTCTGGATGACATGGAACAGCCAGTGGATAACGCCCGATGGCAGACATTAGCTTCGAATGGCTCACTCTGGTAGTTCTAGTAAGAACAGACAACGGGGGCAAGGGAAGAAGGAGGGAGATGAGCTGGAGGACTACTGACTGCAGCAGTCCTGGTGAAATATGATGGGAGACTAATTAGCACATTGGTGCTGGGTGCGACGAGAAGTGATCAAATTCTCAATATGTTTTGAGATGAGTGCTGATTGATCGGCTGTTAGGCTGGACATGGGGTATGAAGAAGAAAAGCAAAGGGTAAGACCCAAATGGGGAAGACGATGTGAGGAGTAGGTGTGGAGTGGGGAAAGGAAGCAGTATCATTGGAGCCATCCTAAATTTGAGGCGGCAATCAGACAAGCAAGTCAAGGTATTGAAGGGTAGTGGGATGGTATTCAAGCAAGAGGTTCAGATGAGAGGTCCAAGCTAGAGATACAAACATTGACTTTGTCAGGGTTTATGTGCTATTTTGTGCCACAGAGTACATCTATTTTGAAATGGTTCTCATCTGCTGACCGTTAGAAGTGACTCCAGTTGAGGCACAGCGTTTCAGCAACTTGACTCCTCAGAATAAACTCACTGGCCCTAAGGGCATTTGAGGCTAGGCACAGCCTGCCTGTCCCCTCTTTATTGAAGAGCCTTAATCCTGGGGTGACCTGGAGCCTAACCATCAGCCCCAATGTAGTCTTTTCCATTTTCCCCAGGACATGCCATGAAAATGAAGTTCCGGTATGAGAGGAACTTCAGTGAGGGTGACAATTAAGCTCTCAGTACCACTCTCAACACACTTGCAAAACACACTTGCAAAGTCTGCTCGACAAGAAGCTAACTCCTTAATGTGTGTGTGTTGAATGAACATGGCCGCAGCTCTTAAGTACTTTGCATTTTATAGTCTGCTTTTTTAATTCAGCATTTGAGCATAGTCATTTTTTATAGTGGTACCTTCATTAAGAAGATAATACTGGCTCAAAAATATTTTTGTGGCTTTCTCTTGAGTTGCTTCTCAGGGCTAACATCTTTTAGTGTGAATTGCTATTTCGCCCAGGGTTGTCCCGGCTGAGCTTTATGTCATTCAGTTGCTATAGAGCTTACCTCTTTGGACAGCTTGTATTTCCGATGTCTTTTTTCTGTACATGATCCTGTCCATATGACTTCTCTACATCAAGTTCATCACCGTGTGGTCACAGCTGGGGACTAGGTCCTTATACTGTGAGGCACAGTGAAAGGAAAGTCGTTGGGGGAGAAGAATGGATAAAAAAAGAGAGCATGGAGGAACCACAGATAATCACTGTGGGTGGCTCTCGCTTCATTGGACACGTCCTCTCTCAGCAGCTGGTCTTTGGCCTCCGCAGCCACAGATTGGTAGGCAACTAGAAAACAGAAAACTGCGTTTAGGTTCTTTGCAATTTTTTCTCTGGTTAGAACAAAGCTTTGTATTTATCACCATAGTCTGAGGTTGAGGGTTTCCTACCAAGATGCTGTCATGCACGGCATGGGGGCTTGGAGGCACATGGACCCACCTTCAAATCCCAACTATGACATTGGTGACCTCTACAGTCTTCCTGAACTTCAGTGCCTCATTTATAAAATGGTTATAACAACACCTGTCTTACAGGTGTGTTGTTAAGAATTCAGTTCAGCAACACATTCTGAAGGTTGTAAGGGATATACCAGTGAACAGGTAGGGTCACAGCCCCTGATGAGTTGTAGAGCAAACCAAAGGTCACAGCCTTGACATGGGCTAAACCTGACCTCCTGGCATGTTTGGTTTTGTCTTCATGGTGCTTGGTTTTGTATTATTAATAAGATTTACAGCAGCCCTTGAGAAATTGGAAGTTCATTAACGGAGGGTCAGTGCGTTCCCACGGTTGCCAGGAGCTGAGAGGTGGCCATGCGTGTGGGAGAAGGGCTGGGTGCTCCTGGCTCCACCATCCACCTGCTTCCCTCGTTAGGCAGGGCCCCCGTGGGTATCTGCGGCACAAATCCCTGATCTAGGTCATGTTTTCAACAACTGGTACACGGCTGGCGGAGAGGAATTTTTTTTGTCGCTATTGAGACTTTGTTGTCATGTTAACACATGTATTTGATGATCTCAGGTCTTGGACTAATGACAAGTAGTCCTTGATCTCAAAGCTGCTGGGAATCTTTGTTCCAAGAATCTCTTGGATTCAACATTTGTTTCACTAAGAGTATAAGTGCCATGAAGGCAAGATGGTCTGCTCTTGACTGTTGTGTCCTTGCTACTCTGAGTATTCCCTGGTCCTTTAGGTTCTCAGTGAATGTCTCTCTAGTGAAATCCAAAACCTAGTACTAGCTATCTACTTTTTTTTTTCTCACTATCTCAGTTAAGTCTGTGATCTGACTCTAGGGCTGAAAAGTCTGTATCTGCAGAGCATTAGAGCAATTTATAGTATAGTCTAAGTCTCCAATGGCTAACTAACAAGGTGCTCAAAGTCCCAGGGCACCAAGGTCTCATTTATTAAGCATTCCACCGGCATTCTCCTTCTGGGGAGAAACTTGTTCACATGTTCAGTGAATGGTTTTATGTGTTGATAGTTCATCCATTGGAAGGGTGTTTTCATTATCTACCTCTTGGACTGAACACTGTGTCTCATATACTTTGGCCCTGTCATGTTGTCATTTATGACTTAGCATATACACAAAAAATAAGAACTCAAGCAACACTCAACCTTTATTAGCTCTTTATGATTTCTAAAATTCCTTTCCTGTCTAACCCAGCTCTTTCTACTAAGAAATTTGTTCCTCCCACCTTTTTGATGTCACACAGACATCATTACCCGGGATGCTATACTACAGTGATGCCCCTGGAGGGGTTTGAGTGGGTGTGTGGAACTGACTTTTCTCTACATCTGTGGCTCCCAAGTATTTTTGCCATTTGGGTTTTTATGCCTGTTGTGTATGGTTTTTGGTTTCTTCATTCTTACTGCTTAATGCTGCCATCCATCATACTGATCTCTACTGCTACCTCCTTCTCCTCTTAGTAGTTAACTGCTTATAAAGTGCCAGTTAAGTGGGATAAGCTTGCATGAACTTGTTAGATTGTATGAAAATAAGGCAAGCTATAGAAAAAGTAAACGGTCTTCTCATTTTTACCTCCATCTAAATTCTTATCTGTGTTTATTGACTTTCAAGGTCATCCAATAAGTAACCTTAAGCCATGTATAGTGTTTCTGTAGCTGTATTTACTGTGATGCTTGGCCACTCTAATATGCTGATGGTAGCTTTCCAGATTTTTGACATGGCTGAATATTCGGTAATATATAATGCATATTAAACCATGACCCAGTGAGTCTCAGAGCAATGTTGAGGTCAAAAATGATGAGCCCATTAGCCAAAGTCAGCTGTTTACTTGCTATATAGAGGAAATATATCAACGATAGCCAAGGTTCTTCTTTTCCCTCCTCTTGCCCATCAATATCCCTCAATATCACACACTTTTCCCTAAACCTCTGCCTTGAGCGTTAGTGGCAGCTCTTGTGACTAACCTACCCTTCCTCTTTCCTCCTCATTCTATTAATACACACAAGATAGTTAAAAATTTAATTATACATTTTTATTTTGAGATAAATTTTATGTTATGACTCAAGGAAGTTGCACAATCATGCAGAGAGTTCCCATGGACCCTTCACCCAGTGTTCCCCATGATAGTGTATATAACCATAGTACATTCCCCAAACCAGGAAATTGATAGTGATAGATGCTTTTGTTGAATCCGGTACAAACCTTAGCCAGATTCCACAAGATTTTAAATGCAGGTCAAGAGACTCAGTTTTGCAAGGTAAGACCCACCTTAGAAGGGCAAGGAAAAGAATGATACCATGAGTACCACACCCAGTATCTGGAACAGGTGATTTAGAAGGAAAGAAGAGAGAGACTAGATGTAGGTGAATAACTTTTGACCCATCAAAATTAAACTGATTTGTGCCTCTTATTTTTCACCAAGGGAAAACCCGGTGCTGCAGGTCCACCTGGCAGTAAAGGAGAAAAGGGTGACATGGTTGTATCAAGAGTGAAAGGTGAGCCTAGTCAACCCCTTAGCTCCCTGCCATTTTTATGAACGATATACGAACCATCATCTTGCATTCATTTCCCTTGTGACCACAGATCAATTCTGTAACAAGCCACGGAATTGTTCAGATTGCTCAAAAAAATATTCCTTGCTTGGGGCTCCTGGGTGGCTCAGTTGGTTGAGTGACCAACTCTTGATTTTGGCTCAGGTCATGATCCCAGGGTCGTGGGATCGAGCCCCATGTCAGGCTCTGCACCGAGCATGGAACCTGCTTGCGATTCTCTGTCTCTCTCTCCCTGTGCCCCTCTACCCCACTTGTGCTCTCTCTCCTCTCTAAAATAAAAAATAATATTCCTTGACCTTCCACAGGGAATGTGGAATCTCAAATCCTCCATCTCTGATCTGAAAACATAAGTGCTCCTTTAAGCACATATTTAAATCCTCATTGTGAACTTGGATTTGACACAAGACCTCGTTTGACTTGCCTGCTGTTTTTTCAGTGCATTATGGTATCCTGTAATACTCAAGACTATTTTGGTCATGACAGAAACCCAGCTTGAAGAGGTTTTAGAAAACAAAGTAATTTATTGACTCAGCCAAACAAAATTTGAAACGTGATACTTGGTCTCCCGAGACAGCTGGGTCCAGGAGACTGCATCAGCTGCATTTCTTCCCAAGACTAGCTTTCCCTGGGTTGGGGGTAGCCTGCCCTTCCTAGCGGAAGCGGTAAGTTCTTACAAAAAGAAAGATAGCTCTACCTTCTCAGTTCCTGTTTGAAAAAAAAATTCTGGAAAGATTGGACTAGCCTGGGGCAAGTGCACAGCCGTGGACTGCTCCCCATTCACCGTTGCCAGGGGATGGAGTCCCATGTTTGGCACCACACACGCAGCAGTGATGTGATTGGCGCCTCTTTACACAACCTCCTCGGCAGAGGGCTCCCCAAATAAGCGATTCCATGGGTTTGGCTGTTGTCATTCTCCCCTCTGACTTTCACGTGGTTGTCTTTACATGACTTTAGTCAACAGAGACGCTCGGAGGAGTCTCCACTGGCCCACGTGGAGGCAAGGTCATTGGTTTTACCTTTTGTCCTGTTTCCTTCGACTTCACCCAACTGCTGAGAAGAGCTTGAATATCTTTTGGCCTTTATTCCCAGGGCAGAAAGGAGAAAGGGGTCCTGATGGGCTGCCAGGATCTCCAGGGCAACAGGGACAACATGGCCTGGATGGACTTCCTGGAAAACAGGGAGATCCAGGACCCCCGGTATGTATAATTCTTCCTTGGCTATAGAGTTTCATTTTCTTATATGGTCATAAAGCATCTGTTTTCCTCTTCTCAATTTAAATATAATTCAGTAAAGGGTCACGTGCTGTGAATCAGAGTCCCCTTCCATTGACTGCCAGAAAAAGATGATTGTTACAAAAGGTGTGGCATAGTTGCAGATGGTCTGAAATCCTGAGTAACAGTTGCGTCACGGCGTGACTTTCTGTGCCGTCTTTGGTCTTTGTATAATTCTCATGGTGTCGATTCATTTCTGGGGCCCTCGTATCTACAAAGCCCCCAGTGACAGCAGGCCCGTTCAGTTAACTCTGTGGGGTGGAGCATAGAACACAGGTCCCAATAATGACCTTCAGTTCTGACCCCAGGTGAAGACATGAGGGGAAGTGGCAAGCAAGAGAGGGTGAACTAGTGCAAGTCCACTGAATTGACATATTAGTTGATGGAAAACTCCATTGAAAATTGATATTTTTTGCATTTTTCAAACATGTTTTGGGTGGAGACCATGTGAAGGTAACGGAGGTCATAAGAAAAGACTGTGAGCCATGATCCCGGCTTAGGAACTTACAGTATCTTGGGCACATGCTTGGATGTGGCATGTTTGGATGCCTACATTATGTTTCACTTACATCATTAATTTTTTTTTTTAAGTTTATTCTGATAGAGGCAGAGAGAGCGAGAGCTGGGGAGGGACAAAGAGAGAAATAGAGAGAGAGAATCCTAAGCAGGCTCCATGCTACCAGCTGCAGAGCCCAACATGGGACTCAAACCCACGAACCATGAGATCATGACCTGAGCCAAAACTGAGAGTCGACACTTAACCGACTGAGCCATCCAGGTACCCCCACATCATCAGTTTTCTGAAGAGCAATCCTCTTTCACATTTTACCGTAGGAAATGGAGGCTTAGGGTGCGTTACTCAAGATCACCTATCTATCAAGTAGGCTAAACAGCAGCGAAAACCCCGGTCTGTCTTATACCAGAGCATGTGCCCCTTCCACTGGACTGTGCTGCCTGCCGTCGACAGTGTCATAATAGAGAAGGATTTATAGGAACTCCTTCAGACAGATGGTATGTGAGTAAGAGAAGCCTGGAAGTCAAATCAGCCTGGTCATAAGGCTCCCTAGTCGTTAAGCTGATATCAAGTATCATGAATGATGTCTGCCTTAGATTGGGTAATCCCTGTTTCGTTTTACTCTTCTGCTTCAGAAACTATTTAGAAACCAATGCCCCTGAGTGGTAATGGTCCTCGGGTTCCGATCTAATTGTGAAAAACCAAAATGTATCTGTAGGTCGCATTAGGTGAGGAATTTCTATAATGGTCTAGAGTGGTCTTCTTAGAGTCACAGAACCAATCCAGACTCACGAGACTCTTGTCAACCCCATGTGAGACAGGTTCCTCAGGAAGACAGAAGACACAGCCCTCAGGGTAGCATCAGACATGCCTCACTCATATGAAAGAGTCCTGGTAGCTGTTCATTCGGTTGGAGAGAATGAACTGAGATCCACGTGGGGTACATGTGCCAGCAACCTTGACTTGAGAGCTCCTGCTCTACAGGGGCACAGCTCACGGGGACCCCACAGGGAACTTGCCGGTTCTAGGAACCACCACTCAAGGAAGCCGTACTAAGGGCTCCGCACAGATCTTCATAGTTTTCCAGACCAGATGCAAGTTTCACAGCCAGGGATTGGCGTTACGATAAGCAGTGTTGCCTTGCGATATACATCCAGTTTTTATGAAGTTTCCAGAGGAACAGAACTAGACAGTTAACCAAAGGTCAAATTCTTCGGCAGGAGAAGAAAGTGTTTGTCAGCCCTTCGCTTGCCGATGTGGAGAGTGATCAAGTCTATGCTATATCTTCTCCTAAGAAAACAGGAAAACAATTTCAAAGACATAAGAACTTCTTTATTCAGTTTGTAAGCCTTCTGTCTTACCTCCCTCAGTTGACATATTTCTGTATTTTATTCTATTTGATATTAGAGAGTTGTTTTAACAAAAAATTTCTGAATTCTGTATTGAACACATAACACACACAGCTTTCTGTATTTGAGGTGCACCCCCCCTCTATAGCATATATACGTTTGTAAATATTTTTTTGAGGATGAAGAAGAAACTAAGTTAATCATCTAAAATTATGTTTGCTATTGAGTAACTGTCTACTGGAATTGTGAGGTTTTTCCATGTGTTTCTATAGCCTATGACAATGACCACTTTGGGTTTATGGACTTGCAAAGATTGGTAATTGACTCTTGATGCAAATATTCCCAGGGGGATCACGAAGACGCAGCCCCAGGTGATAAAGGGTCTCTTGGATTGCCGGGGCTCCCGGGCAGAACAGGACCGAAGGGGCAACCAGGACTAGGATTTCCCGGTCCACCAGGAGAGAGAGGGCCACCAGGAGCTCCAGGCCGGCCCGGCGAGAGGGGCCTTGAGGGCTTGAAGGGTCAGAAAGGTAATTTTGAATGTTTTGTGTTACAAAATGCCAGTTCTGGAAAATAGTGGAAGCTAAAGCGATCCTCTCTTCTGGGCCAAGCTATTGTATCAGAACCACTAAATAAAATTCCTTCAAGCTGCTGTTCAAACCATGAATATTGCCAGACAAATAAAAGCATTTTAGCACAATCAATATTTAAAACAAATTCTTAGAATACTAAAATGTCTTCGTTGCATTATTTGCCTGGCATACCAAAATTGTCTTCATTCGTTTCTCAATCTCAACTTATGCAGTCTGCATTAAATTTACATATATTTTCAAAATATCTATTTGTTCATAGTCTTTTGAGACAATGCAGTGTATCTTAATAAAAAACACCAGTATTTCACTTAAAAAATGTATCATTGTCCTTGAAAACCCATTTGTAGGCATTCTAAGAAGAAAAAAAATGAAAGGATTTCAAATACATTTGACAGTTATTTGAATTTAAACAAAGTGACTTGCAGTATTATAGCTGAAAACTTTTGAAAAGGAGAAAGGAGAAAGTAAGGAGAAAGTATTAAGATTTTTTTCTTTTGTGATGGGCACATACACCTTGGATTACATTATTAACTGCGAAGTTTTAGAATGAAGTAGTATCTTTGGTTCTTGCTTTGACAACATAGAAAGGCAATATTTTGGTTCTCAGTAAGGTTTAAGATTATGGTTCTGGACCCATCAAAATCTAACTGTTTTTATTCACTTGGTACATTTTTGATTTGAGAGCATATGAAGTAATACATTATAATGATTTCTATGAGAAAAGAGAAATGTTCTATTTTAAAGGGGAAGGGAACTGAGAGCCGCAAGCTTTGGAGTCTTACTGTCTTCACCAGTGAAAATGGGGGATGACAAGGATCACATTGTGGAGTCATTTTAAAAAAACCTATATTGGAAGCCGCTGACCCATGGTAGCCTCTCCCTGAATGGCAGCGGGTATTAATAGCTCACCCGGCCCCCGCATCTACACACTCCCACACCCAAACTGGGAGTCAGATCTTCTAAACTCAGTGTCAGATGTTGCTGCTATTTCCTGCTTTACCAAATCTTCTGATTCCATTATGTTGGATATCATTGAGCCTGTAAATACCTTATTTTCTTCTAGGCTGTTAAAACCAGTACTTCTTGGAATTTTTCCTGTTCCCCTTATGTTTACGGCTGTCTGACCATTGAAGTTCAGATTTCAAGACCAACCTAGAAATTGAGAATAAAGATGTTCAAATGATCTAACGATACTTGGGGTCTTCTTTTCCCTTGAATTCCACATATACTACATGAAAAAAATATCTTGATTGAGTTGTCTTTGAGATTCACATTACATTGGGCTATCAGTTGTGTGAATGCCACTTTTTTTTTTCTTTTTTAATTCCAGGCGATATAATTTCTTGTAACGTAACCTACCCTGGGAGGCCAGGATCTCCAGGTTTTGATGGACCTCCAGGTACGATCAGTGAAAAGTTAACTGTTTTGCACACACCCCAGAGTAAAAGAACTGGTAAGAGAGATGAACCAATAGTTCATCATCAGGCAACTAATGAGGATATTTCTAAAACTCTTACTAGGTTTTGAGGTATTATGGGAAAACAGTATTGTGGTCATTTCCTTTGGGGTTCTAGTCTACTGGTTGGGCACACTCTAGGTGGGTCTTTAATTTTTTTTTAGATCTCTGTGCAACAAAATTTACCTTGATTTGATCACATATCAGTAAAAATGTCTGCTCTTTGAGAAGTTTAAACCTGTACCTTCTTTCTTTTCCTATGCCCCAAGAGTGAAAAAATAATAATTTGCTTACTGATTATGTCTTACTCTCTTCTGCTTTCCAAATCACAAGGGAAATGAACACTTAAACTTAAAGTCGGCAGATGTACCTCCTTTACAGTTATTTTAGCTGAGATGACTTAGAGTAGGAAATCTCAGAATCATTTTTTTTAATTTTTAATTGTTTTTTTAATCTCAATGCTTTTTGCCTATACTTCATTTGAGGGCAAATTCAGTAAGATGTAGGAAATAGATTTTGGCCTTTATCCAGCAGGCCACATCTCTTTCCTCCTACAAGGAGGGCTATGCTTGAAATTTGTGTTGAGACACAACAGGGGAACCAAAAGATTCATCTGAGTGCTGGTTTATGTCTCAAAGGCTT
The DNA here is from genome assembly GCA_030068075.1 of Paguma larvata. Lineage (NCBI taxonomy): Eukaryota > Metazoa > Chordata > Mammalia > Carnivora > Viverridae > Paguma > Paguma larvata. The sequence goes on from CM057825.1 coordinate 11,516,474, forward strand.
TCAGAAAGAATCCTTTACCTATAGCTTAAAGTACACTAACAAGGGGTGCCTGGGTGGTTTAGTCAGTTAACCATCCAACTTCAGCTTAGGTCATGATCTCATGGTTCATGAATTTGAGCCCCGTGTCCAGCTCTGTGCTGATGGTACAGAGCCTGGAACCTGCTTCAGATTCTGTGTCTCCCTCTCTCTCTGCCTCTCCCCTCCTCTCTCTCTCTCTCTCTCTCTCTCTCTCAAAAATAAACATTAACCTCTTTTAAAAAAAATAAAGTACATTAACACAATTATTCTTCTTTGAAACACTTATTTGGAGCACGTGATTCATAAAATGATTATGCAAACCAGGCGAGGCAACATCTTTACTTCCATAAAGTAGAAATCTTCTGAAAAAGACAGCATAGGGCTTTTTTTTAAATTATCTTATTTCATTCTCATTTGATTTGTGTTTTATTGAGTCTGGGTTTGGTTGTTATCATTTAGGACCAAAGGGCCTTCCGGGCCCTCGGGGAGCTCCAGGGTTGAGGTGTTTGGATGGGCCAAAGGGCCAGCGTGGCAAACCAGGAATATCAGAAATACCGGGTCCCCCTGGTAAGTAAGTGGTTTTCAGTTAAGAATGTGTATAGACCTCTGAAACGCGATGACTTTAGTAAGCAAAAAGCCGATGGATCCCTAAATCATGGGGGGAATGTTTTTTCTTGAAACATTAAGCTCTTAGCTATGTTTTGATAACTTTTAGGTTCTGATAATTTTGTAAATCCTCAGGCTCCTTCCACCCAGAGCATGAGTTATAGGCAATTATTGGTCTGGTATTTGGTAGAAACCGCTCAGTATAGACAGACTACCAGGGGATGAAAGCAGTGAAGGAAACATCATTGGCTTCTAGAAAACACAAACTCACAATGTATTTTCCTATGAAAGGTGGCAAAGCAATGTTGCCTATTAAGTTACTCTTAATTTTGGTTCTGTACCCCTGTTTTTTTTTTTAAATGTGTTTTTATCAAAGTAGTAGTCTTACGTTTGTATTGGTTCTGTATTTGTACACTTAACAATTTAAACAATATTTTTCAATAGGTTTTCGTGGTGACATAGGAGATCCAGGTTTTGGAGGTGAAAAGGGGTCCTCCCTTCCTGGGCCCCCAGGATCTCCCGGTTCTCGCGGAGCAAATGGTCAGAAAGGAATCATGGGAGACACTACCTATGGCCGCCCAGGGCCCCCGGGAGAGAGAGGACTTTCAGGGGTGCCGGGGTCAAAAGGACACAGAGGTGATCCAGGACGTCCAGGCCCTGCAGGTATGATGGCTGCGCTGTCCCTGTGGTCCACGAAGCTGGCTCAGGTCTGCAGCAGGTCACCGAAGACTATTTAGACCCTGTAGCCTTAGAAGTCTCGGAGGCAAAATTTTTCCCCGGGCATCTTCCCTCATAAATGAGCACTGGTCACATTTCAAGTAATCTTCGTCCTTAGTGTTGCCTTTGCATTTTACTGGTTCCTTTCAAACCCAGGACCACTGGCTGTGACTCAGTCAGTTCAGTTTGATTCAGCAGCTGCAGGACATCTGCCTGCTTCGGATTCAGGACTGTATGTTAGCTCTGTAAACGCCCAGGGAGCAGGGCCCGGGGAACCTGCCCACTGCCAAAGCCAGGTTGTAGGCCAACCTGTAAGAGGAGGGGCCGCTCAGGGAGGCGGAGCAGTGTGAGCTGGCTTCAGGGAAGGCTTCTTCTCTTCATGGGAGAGCTGAGTGTGGGCTGGGCTCTGACACACAAGCTGTGTCATTGGACAAGTGACAGGGCACAGGGACTTTTGTCCCAGCAGGGACAGCAGGCGGGGAAGGTGGGAAGATGGCCCTGGCACTGACTTACATCCATTTCCAAATTCATCAAGGATTCTTCAGGATCAGCAGAGGTCTTTAGATTTCATGTACTTGAAAATGTAATCCTGGGTCAGGGTCATTAAAATCATCATCTTCGGGTCCCTCGTCTGAGGAATTTTGACTCATTGCATCAGAATCGCATGGGGGCCAGCAATCCAGTCTGAACTTATTTCACCTTTCGGGTGATGGTGACCAAGCGTAGACCCCAGATCAGACTTTTACAAACACTGCTCTGGGTCCTTTCTGACAGTGGATGGGCCAGGATAGTATCATAATAGTATCAAATACAGGGCAAAATGGAGGACGAGGGACCAAGCTGCATTCTGTGTCACCTGGGAGCTTACTTATTCTGTAGTTTGTAAGTCAACATATTCCTATACAAAACCTCAATTAGTTGAAAAGTAACAAGATAATATATTAATATTCAGATGATATGTTATCTGAAAAATAAAAATAACTTTGACTTAGTAGTTCGCTATCTCACTTGTGAAAATGTATCTAATGGGAAGTGCTCAGCAGAAGATGAAGGTTTATATGAAAATACTCTTGGGGGCGCCTGGGTGGCTGAGTCGATTGAATGTCTGACTCTTGATTTTGGCTCAGGTCATGATCTCACGGTTTGTGGGGCCCTAAGTCAGGATATGGTGACAGCCCAGAACCTGCTTGGGATTCTCTCTCTCCTCTCTCTCCCTGCCCCTCCCCAACTCATGCACGTGCTCTCTCTCTTTTTCACTCTGTCAAAGTAAATAAATAAACATTTAAAAAAATACTCTTGTATCATCCACATTAGAGGAACGAATGGGAACAACAGAGTTAACAAATAGAAACACACACACTCTCAAAGGAATACTATTCAGCTATTAGCCATGAAAATTATATTCATAAAGATTACGACAAAATGGAAAACATTTGCAGATTAATATGCAAGTGAAGTAATCCAAGAATTGAGTGTGTGCTGTGATTACTACTTTAAAAGTATAACCGTATGAACAAAAGTATAATGAAAATCTGGAAAAATAAAATAGATTTAGGTTAGGGCTTGGAATGATGCGGGATTTTTTTTTTCCCCTGGGAATTATGACACTGCCTTTCCAATCAATTAAAATTTAAGAGTTCAGGTGATGAAATATCTTACAAAAAGCACATCCATACAGCGCGAACTGCGTGTGTAAGCATTGTGGAGATTTGGTGTAAAGCCCACCACAATGTTAGAGGTTAATTAAAATCAATAACTGCATGGTTTTTAAATTTGCAAAAGCAACTTCTCTGTTGTCTACATAACCCTATCAAGAAACTCTCTTAGTAATACATGGTTTTCCCATTCATTTGGAGCTCACTACCATCTATGATAAGAAAATCCTTTGAGAGACTTAACTCCTATGAGCACTGAGCCAGGATCAAAACATTTATTTCTGGGATTGATATGCATGAACCTTTTGTTGCAGGCTGACTCTATTTAGTTTCATGCCTGGCGTGTCATGAGTGCCTTGTATCATTTCAGGGCCAGCTGGCTTGCCCGGATTCCCAGGTCTCAAAGGTCCCAGAGGCAGAGAGGGAAGTGCTGGGTTTCCAGGGGTCCCAGGTCCACCTGGCCATTCCTGTGAAAGAGGCGCCCCAGGAATACCAGGGCGACCCGGACTCCCTGGGGCTCCAGGCATTCCAGGTAAGTGTCAGCACTTGTCAAGCCCTCTGAACGGTCTGTGACTTGACCCTACTCACCAAGGAATAAGATTACCTGCTGCTCTTCTACGGACGGACAGAACCAAGACTCTAGGGGCAGAGACCATGGACTGTACTATTCACAGAATGACAAGTAGCATGAGCTTCCTGGTGGCTCGTCTCATTTCCCCTTGTCCCCCTAGTGTCCTGGGGGCGACAGACGTGGGGTTAGATGGGTGTTACAGATGCAGGGGGGTGCAGTATCTGAGAGGAGCACTGTGCCTGGGGAACTGGTGTTTTATAGCAGCCTGCAGGACAGACAGCCCGCTCTTTGTACCACCTACCAAGGTGGCGGGCTCTAAACAGCCTTGAGAAGTAGCCCAGGTAAAGAGTGCCCGGGACCTTGTATTCTCGGCGCACCCAGCAGCACATGTAGGGGCCGGAGAGACCCAGGAAGAGGTATCTCTCTACACAAGGTGCTAGAGGGCTCTTCCCAGTGTGGTCTCCATCTCACCACGTGGTCTGTCGCCTGTTACTCAAATCCTACTGCATTCGTCCAAATGCAGGAATACAGCCTCTCGGTGGATCAGAGCGAGACTGGGGCCATCCCTGCCGCTGTGGGGCTTGCTTTCTAGCCCCCATAATACTGGGCGTTGCCGTGATTTCTACAATCCTCTCTGGTGAACACCCTGACCAAAGTTCACTTGGCCATAGCTTCAGGAAACACCTGGAAAGTTTTCTTCTATTAGTTTCAAGAGTAAATGCAAATAAGAGTTTTGTTCTTCACCCTTATCCATTTTCCATTTTTAAAATGCTCTTTATAGCAGTCTCGTATCTCTACTGGGAAACAGTTACTCAAGTCACCTGCCTTTCTTTTTCCGGCACCCAGAGAACTAGGTTCTTAGACTGATGGAGGCTTGCCACTGTGGTTCGAGCTGATAACCAGTGTTTCCTAGGCACAGAGACATGATTTAAGCTATCATGAATTTTTTTCTTTCCTGCCCCATGTGCAAAGCCGGTTTTCAGTCTTTGTACGTTATTGTCCTTGTGGTTTGTCTCAGGTGCCCCAGGCTGGAAAGGACAGCGAGGGGATGTGGGGCCTCCTGGACCAGCTGGAATGAAGGGTCTCCCTGGAGTCGCAGGACGGCCAGGGGTGGATGGAGCCCCAGGACCCCCAGGAGTCCCAGGCCCCTTAGGCGATGATGGACTTCCCGGTCTTCCAGGCCCAAAGGGTGGGTAGTGCTTTTCCATTATTTCCCACTGTTTTAGAAACCTCAAGTCCACTGCCAAGTGAAGACTGTTACATGTGATCATACTATTGAATTTACGGTTACATCAGCCTGATTTTGTCCTTCCCTTGGGGTCATCTCCCTTCTTATCCCCTATATTGTTATTTCCAGGCACAGAATTGTTTCAGGGTAGGTAAATGGGAGAAGGTGGGTGGGGGTGTTAAGACCACAGAACCCACAAAAACTTCTGCTCAACAGACTTTGTCAAGCTCATAAAGCAGAGGATCAGAGCTAATGTGCTTGTGTTTTGGATGGGCCCCCACACTCCAGCCCTGCATCCCTGGCTCCTGGTTCTCTTAAAGCATCGTGGGATCGGGGCTCAGAAAACATAAAGCCTTGCGCTTCAGCCCTGTGGGCCGGAGAGCCGAGCAGGAGAGCACTGTGGTTGTCTGTTGACCTTCAGTACAAGCTGAGTACATGGGTGGGCATGTCTCCACGCTGACAGCAAGGAGCACAGATCTAGGAAGCAGAGTAGCTTTCAAAATGGCTTTTCTAAAAATTCATGTTCTCATTTCATCAGGATCCCAGGGGCTGCCTGGCTTCCCAGGTTTTCCAGGGGAGAGAGGAAAGCCCGGCCTGGAGGGGCGCCCTGGCAGTAAGGGGGAGCCAGGAGAGAGGGGTCGGCCTGGCTTCCTCGGAGACCAGGGAGTGAAAGGCGCCAAAGGTAAATGCAGTTAACAGCACGATGATGCAACATGTCTTGTTCCTGGTGCTCGATCAGAATGGGTAAATATGGTCTTTGAGAAATAAACAGGACGTGGGATGCCTGGGTGGCTCAGTCAGTTCAGTGTCCGACTCTTGATTTCAGTTCATGAGTTCAAGCCTCTCTCACACCTGGGGAGGGGGAGGGGCAGAAAGAGAGAGAGAAAGAGAGAATCCCAAGCAGGTTCTGCGCTGTCAGCACAGAGCCCAACTCCAGGCAGCCAGAGACATCAGGGAAATCCACTAACGTAGCTATGTCCCAATCACATTTTATTCACGGACACTGAATTTGAACTTCATTTCCTTTTCACATGTCATAAAATATTATTCTCGTTTTGAGTTTTCCCCCTAACGGTTTAAAAGCATAAAAACCATTCATAGCTCACAGGTTCTACATAAACAGGCCGCAGGTGGGGTTTGGCTCTCCGGTTTGCGCACCTCTGAACTAGAAGCAGCCCACTCTCATCTGAGCCGTGAGTTGCGCCTCCCCCAAGCTTCGTGTAAAGAAAGAGTTGTCTTTGCTATTAAACAATAAAAATTGCAAGATGATGGGTTTAAATGTTCTGTGCTTGTCCCTGATAAATATTTAATTTTACCACTTAGCCATGAGGCTGCAGTGAGTGAAGGTAACATTTCGTTTCCAGGGTTGAGAATGAATTTTTAGAAACAAGTTTTTTTGTCCTTAATGCCTTTTGGGTGAATAGCCTCCTATAAAATTCAAATTAACTTTTACTTCTTTTTCTTTAAGCTTATTTATTTATTTTGAGAGAGAGAGAACAAGATGGGGAGGGACAGAGAGAGAGAGAGAGAGAGAGAGAGAGAACATTTCAAGGGAGCTCGGCACTATCAGTGTGAAACCTGACATGGGGCTCGATCCCACAGTGAGATCATGACCTGAGCTGAAATCAAGAGTCAGACACTTAACTGACTGAGCCACCCAGACATCCTATTCTAATTACTTTTACTTCCTAGTTGATTGATTCCATCATTATTTTTTTGTTTTACTGGCCTGTAAATTTATGACGTAGAATCAAAGAATCACAGTCACTCTTTGCTAGCTCACACTGAGTGATGTTTGCTATGCTATTATGGTCTCCAAAAAATAAATTATTGAGAAAGAATATTATACTGTGTTTTAACAAATGAATTTAAATAAATAAAAACTTTTAAAAAATTCCCTGTTTTGTGTTTACTCCCATGGTGTAAGTATTCCCACCATGGTTGTTTTTTTGAAAGTTGCCAACAGTTTAACAACTGGCTTACACAATTCTTGGATTGTTGCTAATTGACTCTCACCTTGCTGGTATGAGCCCACTTGAACACACTTCTCTAACTGGACAGTGTTTACAAAAACCTGATAGAAACATTATATATTTTTCCCTACCTTTCAGTATTCTCTACGTGAAGAAGCAATTTGAAATAAGCGTTCTTGTAAGGAAAATGATAGAGTGTGGCCACGAAGGCAGGGAACCGAGAAATATGAGATGGGCAATTCACACTTAACGAGATAAAGAGACATATTTTCGATCTGGAACTTTTCAAGCCTATCGTTTTAAATTTAAACCTCCGAGACCTATTTGGTTGTATTTAGCACACACATTCACGATCACTCCCGGTCTACCAGACCCTGTTGATGGACAAGTCGGGAGAGGAGTGTAAAAGGCACGGCCCTTCCTTTAGACAAATCGGTCGACAGTACTGACACCGTGCAAGCTGTAAACACAACTACGGTTTAGTAACTGAAACGTGGACTTGCAAATGGGACGTTACGTGCTGTAACAGAAGAATCACGTGCGGTGCTTCTGTTTTTCTTCTCTTGCATCATTAATATCCCCAGGGGCACGGGGACTCCCAGGAAATGAAGGGGAGATGGTTGTAATTTCCCTAAAGGGGAAAACCGGAGAACCTGGACCTCCTGGAGATAGTGGATTCCCAGGAGCAGAAGGTAAACACTTACTTTTTTTTAAAACCGTATCAAATGAGTAGACTTCTTTTTGGATCATTCAAATGAGCACGCATACAGACAGCTTTCCTAACGATGCTGAGATTAGGAAAGGTCACTATACCCAGATTAATCTCATGCTGCATTTTCCTTTTGCTTTTCCATGCCAGAACGTCAAATTCATAGGTATGTATAGGTTTGGACATTTCAAACTAAGATCAATCCTAAGATTATATGTATAATACCAATTAGTTTAAAGTACTCCTGTTTTTGGTGACTGGTATTAAAATGGATAATTTTACTTTTTTTTTTTAAGTTTATTTATTTGTTTTGAGAGAGAGAGCACAAGCAGGGGAGGGGCAGAGAGGGAGAGAGCGAATCCCAAGCAGGCTCTGTGCTGTCAGGGCTCAACAACCGTGAGGTCATGACCTGAGTTGAATTCAAGAGTTGGATGCTTAACCATCTGAGCCACTGGGCGCCCCAAATAATTTTAATGATGAAAATTGATTGTCTAGGTCATTTTGACCAGGACTTCTCAGTCTTCAGTGTGCATAGGAACCCCTGGGGCTCTTGTGAGAACACAGATTGTCAACCAGCAGATCTGGGGCAGCCCAACTCTGCGTTTCTAACGATCATCCCAATGCCTGTGCTGCTGCTTCTCTGAAACACTGCATGGCAGGGGGTTTGACCACCACGTCTGCATCCTCCTTCCCAAGTTCGGATTTAGGTTGCATGAGGCCCGGCTCTTGTCTTGGCTCTCTCCTGAACTGGTTGTTAGGGGGCGAATGTCTTTTAACTGCTCTGAGGTTCTTCCTCATTTGTAAAAGGACTCGTTTTGTGAAAGCAAACAACCCTGCATGCCTGTTCCTACCTTGGGTATCCCCGAGTCTCTTCGCGGGCGCTTCTTTCACTGAAGCCAAAAACCATCACAATATGGCTTAGGGCGGGAATTTAGATTCCCAAAACCTTTGGCTTCATCTCCTAAATGTAGAACCCAAACCCTCAGCCTGACTAATGCCCAGCCCATGATTTTCTCAAAGAGCTTTGTTAACACTTCGACCCCGTCCCTCAGGTGATAAAGGCAATCCAGGGACGCAAGGGAGGAGAGGAGAGCCGGGAAGATATGGACCACCTGGATTTCACAGAGGGGAGCCTGGTAGAACCGGGCAGCCGGGGCTTCCTGGAACCCCGGGCCCTCCAGGCTCACCCGGGCTGAGAGGCATTATTGGTTTTCCAGGATTTCCAGGTGACCAGGTAAGTGACTGTTGTTGGGGAGGAAAGAAATAAAAGAACCCTTTTGCTCTTGGGATGTCGATAAGGAGTTATAATTTGGCAGGATACATCATTGCCCTTTAACCGGCTTTTAGAATATAAGGGATATACCAAAGGAAGGATGGAACCTTCTGGAAGGCTTGATGTAACTGTAGGTTTTGGCCAGTGTTCATGCCTGTTTATCATAACAGATGACCTTGTCACTTACTCCCTGTACTGCACCACCAGCCTAGTTTAAACAACTCCACAGAAATTTGTGTCACGCCTGAAGGTTTATCAGAGTAAAGAATCATCTGAAATATTACCCAAATTCTGGTTTCTAAGCCTTCCTATCGAATTGCAGATATCACAGATTTTTCTGTAAATACATTTGATCCTCAGAACCATGAGTAAAATACTCCCTTTGGAAGCCAAGAGGCACAATGCATGTAGGAGCCTGCATCATAACTTCCAGAAGATGTATGTAATTTTCTACCCGTTTTTTGGAATCAAATTGTGTTTTTGAAGTTTTTGGTAAAAAAAAAAGTCTTCTCACAATATTTTATTTGGTATCAGTTCACTCATTCAAAACTTAATATACAAGTTATGTGATTCAATTACTGTTTTACAATCAGGAATGGAGAATTGGATGCTACCCGTTGGTACCCCTAATTGTGGGCTTTTAGCAACTTTGAAAAGCTAGACACATGAAATGGTATTGCCTGTAATGCATTTCCAATTTTCTTTACCGCTGCAAATATACGGACATTGGTTATGGAAGATTATAACTGGATCATGTTGTGAACGTGTCATTTGTATTTGAAACCAAACGAGGTCTTCTGTTTTAAACTCTCAGGGTGAGCCAGGTTCTCCAGGGTCCCCCGGACTTTCAGGAATCGATGGAATGAGAGGCCCTAAAGGTATGCTTTGGAAATACAGCAGCCGTCCACCAGGCTTAGAGTCCTGGGTGTTCATAACCCATGAGTGTGCAGATTTGGCCCAAATGAAAAGTTAAATCCATCAAACTGCAACATCCAAGGGCTTCTTTTTATTATTTTTTAAGTTTTTATTTAAATTCCAGTTAACATGCAAAGTAATATTAGTCTCAGGTGTACAGTGTGGTGATTCCACACTTCAGACACACCCAGTGACTATCACGACAAGTGCACTCCTTAATCCCCATCACCTATTTCCCCCAACCCTGCTCCCCCTTCTAGTAACCGTCAGTTTGTTCTGTATAGTTAAGGGTCTGTTTCTTGGTTTGCCTCTCTTTTTTTCCCTTTTGCTCATTTGTTTTGTTTCTTAAATTCCACGTATGAGTGAAATCATCTGGTATTTATCTTTCTCTGACTTTTTTCGCTTAGCATAATGTTCTCTAGCTCCATCCATATAGTTGCAGATGGCAAGATTTCATTCTTTTTGATGGTTGAGTAATATAATATTCCATCCCATAAATATATATATGTATATTTATCTGTATACACACACGGACACACACACACCACATCTTTATCCATACATCAAATGATGGATGCTTGAAGTGTTTCCATAATTTGGTTATTGTGGATAAGGCTGCAATAAATATTGGGGTGCATATATCCCTTTGAATTGGTATTTTTGTATTCTTTGGGTAAATACCTAGTAGTACGATTACTGGGTCGTAGGGTAGTTCTATTTTTAATTTTTTGAGGAACCTCCACACTGTTTTCCACAGTGGCTACACCAGTTTGCGTTCCCACCAACAGTGCAAGAGACTTCCCCTATACCTGCATCTTCACCAACATCTGTTGTTGCCTGTGTTGTTAATTTTAGCCATTCTGACAGGTGTGAGGTGATATCTCATTGAAGTTTTTAATTTCATTTCCCTGGTGATAAGTGATGTTGAGCATCTTTTCATGTATCTGTTGGCCATCTGGACGTCTTTTCTGGAATAATGTCTCTTCATGTCTTCTGCCCATTTTTAATGGGATTATTCATTTTGGGGAGCATTAGGTTATATAAGTTCTTAATATATTTTAGACACTAACCCAGTGGTTCTTTTTAGACTCTGCTAGATAGTCAAACACTTGAGACACAAATCACCTGCATTTGTCATTTGGATCCAAGGGTACCGGAGAGAAAACAGTGTGCCTGTAGAACACACAGGTCTTTCTCCTCGGTGAGGTCCTTTCAGTGGTCGTTGTAGGGATTGCAGCTCCGTGAGTGACAGCTCAGGTGCATGAAGACCAGGTCCACGTTGGTGGGCAGTGTCCACCTTGGCTTAGAAGCCTTCTGTACCATAGGACCCAATGTCTCCTCTAAGGACTCTTTAGATCTGGTGTTTAGGGTCCCAGAGACAAGAATCACAATGCACAGAGAAGGCCAAGACTGTGACTTCCTACCAGGTGTTAATATTTCACTTAAGAATTTTTACAGTTGGGTCGTGTTTACCCTAAGCCAAGGATCAGCAAGTGTGTTTTTCAAGGGGGAAGACCACAGATATTTTCAGCTATGCGGTCTCTGTTACTACTACTCAGCTGTGCACGAGCGCATCTATAGCATGAAAGCAGCCAGACAATATGCAAACCAGGTGTGTGGCTGTGTTCCAATAAAAATGTATGTACAACAAGCTGCAGGTTAAATTTGGCCCCATAGGCCTTGGTTTACCTTGTACCATAACAATGTTTCCTTGTAACACAACTGACATTCTACCTATTCTATCAGATTTCCAGGGAAACAGAAACACAAAATTACCTGTGGTTAAAAATGTTCTTAGAGGGGGGCACCTGGGTGACTCAGTCAGTTAAGTGTCCAGCTTCGGCTCAGGTCATGATCTCACAGTTCGTGAGTTCGAGCCCTGCGTTGGGCCCTGTGCTGACAGCTCAGAGTCTGGAGCCTGCTTCCGATTCTGTGTCTCCTCTCTCTGCCCCTCCCCTGTTCGCACACTCTCTCTGTCTCCAAAATAAGTAAACATTAAAACACATTTCTTTTAAATGTTCTTAGAGGAAGAGAGGTTTTATTAACCCTTAATTCAGACACACAAGCAAACAAAAATCAGGATATCTTAAATTGCGATGTTTGCATAAAATTTTTGACATTGTTTTTGTCCTTGTAAACCATCGGATTAATATTTTCCTTTGAATCTACTTATTCACCTTTGTAACCTTAGCTTTAACTTCACTATCTATGAATTCACAAGTTTGATAAGAAGTTATATTTTACTTTATCAAAGATTAAAATGAATAACTTTAAAATATAAAGTATAACTGAGCCTGGGTGGCTCAGTCGGAAGAGCATGTGACTCCTAATCTCAGGGTTGTGAGTTCAAGCCCCACATTGGGTGTAGAGATGACTGAAAATTATAATCATAAAAAAAGTAAAATAAAATATAAAAGAATACTTCCTGAACCACTGAAAAATCTCCCTTACCACTCATGAAACATGTTGTGGATGCTGAGAGACTCCATAAATAATAAGATAATTGCTATAGGGAAAAAAAGAAATATGAACACTTATTTATTCAGAAGGAATGACCTAGATACCTTCTTTGGAAATAATTATAAGTAGAGAAGTTTTCATATTTGAGTTGAAGCTTTATAGCTTCCTGGTTTAAAACCCATTCATCTTCTGCTTACCTAATGCATTTATCATAATCCCTTTGCCTCTCTCAGAATACAAACCTACTTCTTTTTTTCTTCATACTTGTTTTTGGCCATGTTTGCAAGGAACTGAAATGTGCTCATGGTACCTGGAGTCAAAGCTCTCTCATGAAGCTCACATAAGGCTAATGAAACCCAGCCTTTAGGCAACCCATGGTTTTTCTTTTGAGACTTTCCTGCTTTTCTTTATGGGCTGTTTTTTTTCTTTCTTTCTTTTTTTTTTATAAATGTTTATTTATTTTTGAGACAGAGAGCATGAGTAGAGGAGAGGCAGAGAGAAAGAGAAAAGGAAACTCAAGCAGGCTTTACACTGTCAGCATGGAGCCTGATGAGGGACTCAGTCTCACGAACCATGAGATCATGACCTGAGCTGAAATCAAAAGTTGGATGCTTAACTGACTGAGTCACCCAAGTGCCCCCGGGCTGGTTTTTACTTATCTGCCTTGTGCCTTCATCATTCTCTATCCAATATACTTTCTGGACTTTTCTGGATATGTATGGATTGCAAACATATACTCTGTACATCAAAGCATCGTGATAATCCTTTTGGTTGCTGCCTCAGTAACCAAGGACCTCAAAATCTCACTTTGAATTCCAACTTCTCAAGAAAAGACTGACTCACCTGGGATAGACCAGATTCATACCCCTCAAGCGATTAGCTACAAGAGAGACTTCCACAATATGTGGTTGGGACCCCTTAGAATGGGGGGTAGGGGGGAAGTGTAAATCATGCCTAATTAACTCTCTTATTCTCTCTTACAACTGCATCGATTGTCTTGCCCTTCCCTACCCCAACCATTTTGAGTCCATTTATAACCTGCTCCCAACCGTGAGTCCTGTGTTGGGAAGAAGTCAGCCGTGATGCAGGACAGCTCTGTGGTACAGTGGGAGCCATTGCCTAGACGGCGTTTGCATGTTGTTCTCTTGCGAAGTCATCAATAAAATGTGCCTTTGTATTTTTTTTTAAGTTTATTTAGAGAGAGAGAGAGAGAGAGAGAGAGAGAGAAAGGTAGAGAGAACATGAGTGGGAGAGGGGCAGAGAGAGAGGAAGAGAGAGAATCCTAAACTGGCTCCATGCTGTCAGCGCAGTCTGATGTGGGGCTCGAACCCATGAACCATGAGATCATGTCCTGAGCCGAAACCAAGAGTCAGATGCTTAACCAACTGAGCCACCCAGGCACCCCTGTAATTTTGTTTTTACAAGGATGTTGAGTTGAGCTTCCTTGTGGTGAGCTTGACATGTGATTGCAGCAGTAAAAACAAGGACAATTTCTGCTTTTTGTTTCTAAAACACAATACAAAAATATAGTCACTCAATGCCAAGTAATTTCTTAGATACCTAAATTTGAAACTATTTTAGGGAATTAAAAAAATTCAAGCTTATTAATATCTATAGTTTCTTATGATTGTTATGAACTATAAAAATGCGTGTGTGTGTGTGTGTGTCTGTTTAAATCACATCTTGCAACTATGTTTCCAATTGTTCTTATATATGAAAAACCCCTGTTTTTCCAAAAATTCCTCTGGACCATTTGTAGATAAACTCTAAAGACAAATATAACAGTTATTGAGTCACTCATATGAAACAAAATTAAATTGTCTTAAATAATAATATGTGCATTTTATCACTTACAGGAGACCAAGGGGACCCTGCTAGTCAGTTCGGCCCACCTGGTCCAGAGGGAGACCCAGGTAGTCCTGGATGTCCAGGTATACCTACGTATTTTTTTCATATTAGAACAAAAAATAAATGTTTGGTTTGAAAAATAGAACAATTGTTTATACTCCTAGCCAGCAATGATTATATCAGTACTTTTCCCCCTTTGCCCATTAAGATACATCTCAGAAGGATTGTGTATCAACACTGCCACCACATCCTTGGGCCAGCACGACGTTAGGGTTATACCCCAGGGATTCTCAGTTTTTTCATTCCCCCACGGCCCCCATGACCTATGAGGTCGACGTAGCGATCCACTCTCCTTGGCATGCCCAGATTTTGACACTTTGGTCAAAAGCGATTATTGCAAGCAATTAAAAGCCGGACCGCTCCCCAATCTCTAGAATTATAAACGATACATTAGCGATAGCCTCTCCCACTGACCACGGCTTCGGGTTGTGATTTCTCACTCAGAAAAATCATACGTGAATGCCAGTGGGGAGTGCCATTGTTGAAATATGGAATATCTCATTTACTAAAAACAAAACCAAAAAAAAAATTAAACTTCATCACCAACATTTCTTCATTTATCAGTGACAGTTGACTTGGAATCCCTCAGAACGGATTGGGATGTTCCTGTGGGCTCTTGCCCTCCACTCGAGGCTGAGGCTGGTTTCAGTGCCCGACCCACCATCGATGAAATATACATGCCTTTTAACTTAGTGACTTTACTTGTAGGAATTTATCGGAAGTCGATTATCAGACAAGTGTACAAGGATGTGTGCACTGAACATGCATTGTATGGAAAGAACACATGTTATCCACAAATGATTGGTTAAAGAAGTATGCACAGTCCCAGTCAGCCAATAACGGACAGGTTAGAAATAGGTTCATCTTTAGATGGGTCCCTCGTAAATTACAATATGTCATATTACTAGTTTTGTGTATTATCTTAAAATTCTCTTGGACAATAGTCATGTTTCATTTCCTACCACAGAAGGAATATCTGAGCAGAACCATTATCAGAAATTTTATTTTTTTGTTTTTATACCACAAGATTGCTAAAATGGAGGTCTAACAGAAAAACAAGCTATTATAATGGCAAGAACTTTCCCAGTGTCTTTGACATCCATCTTTTACCTCTGACCTAGTCAAATAAATTTAGATAACAGAATAGTTTAACCAAAATGTACAGCTTAAGGGAGGGGAAAATAGTGAGCTTAACATTATGGAGGTTCCTGATAAATACTAGAGGGAGAAGCCTTAAGAAGTGAAGCCAGTGGTTCAAAGTCAGCTTTCACTGTTACTGTCCGCGTGGTCTTGGGTAAGTTACTCATCATTTGTGAGCTCAGTTTCTTACTTATAAGAATGAATATAATTATAGGATTAATAATTGCATAATTATAATTGCATAATTATAGGATTGTTTCGAGGATCAAATGAGATTCCTTGAAAGCAGTTTGTAAACTGAAAAATTCCTCATTTACTGGTATTTTTATGTAAACCATTAAGATAGAAAGATTTTATAAGCTGAAACTAGTCTCCAAATGGAGGCCTTTGATATTACCTAATATTTTAAGTTAAAAATTATCAATCTGAGTTATTTTACACTGGCTAGCTTTTTTTTTAATTTTTTAAAGTTTTATTTATTTATTTTGAGAGAGAGAGAGAGAGAACATGAGCAAGGGAGGTGCAGAGAGAGAGAGAGAGAGAGAGAGAGAGAGAAAGAGAATCCCAAGCAGGCTCCACGCTGCCAGTGCAGAGCCCGATGCAGGGCTCAAACTCATAAACTGTGAGTTCGTGACCTGAGCCGAAATCAAGAGTCGGATGCTTAACCAATTGAGCTACCCAGGCGTCCCAGGCTAACTTTTTAAAGAGAATTTGCCTTAGCGTAATTTCCCTGGTGTCCTGTGATTATCACCATTTAAGTTGTTCCCTTTCTCATATACCATAGCTTTAGCGTAAAATTTCTAAATTGCATCATAGATTATTCACCAGCACAGAGTTTACCTAAATACAGAATTTCCATTGATGGGGAAAAGCTGCATGGATTGAATTCGAATGAGTCCAGCGAGAAGGCCTAGAGCTCACCTGTCTCAGGGGATTTTACATGAGCGTACTGGGTTCAGTTTTACCTCCCCCCTTTCAATTCAGAGAGGGAACACAGCACAGATGAACTCAGAAGTTCTGTTCGGAATACAGGTGTGACTGGGGTGGCAAACCTTAATTTCTTCATTTGGAGAGGAGAAGAATGCTGCTTTACCTTTCCTGCAAGAGTGTTTTCAGGATATATACAATCACCCACAGTGAAGCTCATAGATCTTAAATTTTTTTTAATATTTATATTTGAGAGAGAGAGAGAGAAAAACAGAATGCAAGCTGGGGAGGGGCAGAGAGAGAGGGGAAACACAGAATCTGAAGCAGACTCCAGATTCCGAGCCATCAGCCCAAAACCTGATGTGGGGCTCGAACTCATGGACTGTGAGATCCTGACCTGAGCTGAAGTCGGACGCTTAACCGACTGAGCTGCCCAGGGGCCCCTCATAGGTCTTAAATTTGATCAGAGAACAGGTATAGACTAACGCAGGCTTGTTTCATGTATGTTATAGTAAATAATGACTGTGCCCCACCATCGGTTTGTAGATATAGAGCTATATACTTTATTTGCCGATTCGACTGGCTAATTTCAGCACAGACTATTTTTTGGCTTATCCTAGAAGTCTGAATTGTGTTAAAGTGATACATTATAAATAAGCATGCGGAGATAGTCATCTTCTCTAGTAATCAAAGAGATATAATTAAAGTAAGTCTGAAATATTATTTCCTTTGACTGAATCAGCAAGAAAAGAAGCCAGCAAACTAACAAGTTCTCGGTGAGCACACGAGATTTCAGGGGGTGACGTGTGGTGGCGTGAGAATGGGGCAACACTTAACTGTTAAATAAACCATTGACCTTCAGCAAGTCTCTGTCCTGAGAAAGAGATGCTAGTAGATTTTTTTTTCTTTAACTTAAGGGATATAGCTACCAGTTGCAAGGTGTGGTTCCGGAATGGGACCCAGTGAGGACAAACCAGCTGTAAAGGACATTAAGGGCAAAATTGGGGTAATTCAAGTATGGAATGAGTACTAGGTGATGTTAATGTTGTTCTTAATTTTCTTGGCTGCGATGGTGTTATTTCGGCCGTGTAGGAAAATGGTTTTTTTCAGACATACCTCCTAAAGTATTTCGGTATGAAATTTCATGATGACTATCATTTACTTTGAAATACTTCAGCATCTTAGTGCGTTTTTAAAAACCCAAAATATCCTACAATGTTACTAGAAATTTTCTACTCCTAGGAATATTTCCTAAGGAAATAATTCGATATGAGAAAAATTGATTAAAAATGTATAAAGATCATTATGCATAACAGCAAAGAGAAATAATTTGAGCGGCCAATAGTAAGAGAAAATTAGATTAATTAATTTAATTAAGATGAACTCAGTAAGCTATCAGCTAGTCATTTAAAAACAATAATTAGAAAAATAATTGCAAATTTGGAAAATTATTTCTAATACAATGCTAATATAAAAAAATCGAAGTATAAAATTACGGGTCTTATTTGCACATTGTTATACACATGAAAAATTGTATTAAGATGGTAGGATTAGAGGTGTTTTGTTTTCATTTTTTCCTTAATGTTATCTTTTCAAGAGAGAAATTATAAATGTAAACAAGTCATAATAGAAAAGAATGGCGGGGGCTGTAGTTGGAGGTAATTATAGATTCACCAGCTCAAAGCCCAACCTCCAGTTACTGGACGTTTGATCTTTCTTTCTGTAGGACAGCTTGGAGCACCTGGAGAGCGGGGCTTACCCGGTGTCCAAGGGCCCAGAGGACTACCAGGAAGGCCAGGACTACCTGGCTCCTCCGGACCACCAGGCTGTCCAGGTATCTTGAAAGGAGCCTGGAAACTTCCGGGCACTGATCTATCTTCTGGTGTAACAGAAAGAGCCAGATTTCACTTAGACCTAGTTTCAGATGTGACTCTGCCATTTCCCAGACCTGTGACTTTGGACAAATCACTCAAACTTACCTGTTCCTCTCTGGTAAGTTTGAGCTAGTCCAGTCTCACTGGGTTGGTCTGGGAGTAAACCAAGACAACACCTGTTAAGAGCCTAGCAAGGAGCCAGGTACAAAGTGATTGGCTGATAGAGAAAAGCCCCTTTCCCATCCTTCCTTAATTTACTTGCCATTCAGATGCTGGTTTTCTTTTCTCCTCTAGACTTCAGGCAAATATCACACACACAACACAACATTAACAATTCCCCCTGTTCCCGCCAATTCAGAATATAATGAAAGTTTAAAATTGTAATTGGCAGCTTTAATCGCTCCAAAGTGTATTTGCTCCATCTGAGGTTAAGTATATTTTTTCTCTCTAGAGTTAGGAGGTCTAGGGAAAAAACAAACAAACAAACAAAAATGATAAGACGTTTCCCAGTCACCCATGTATTAAGAACACAGGTGACCTTCCCCGTGAAGGTAACTCATACATCAACTGGGTGTCTGCAGAACCTCCTTCTTGTCCTCAGGTGATCAAGGGGTGCCTGGGCCGAAGGGACAGCCAGGAGAAATGGGGGATCCTGGGCCAAGAGGCATGATGGGGGATCCGGGAACACCAGGTCTTCCGGGAATAAAAGGTAAGTAAAAGGAAGCCTGACCCGTAAGGGCAAATTGACAGAGCTTTTCCTGCACTGAGTGACACTGATCTTACTCATGGCTCCTTCCCCTTCCCCACAGACACCCCTTAACACCCGCTGCTCCCTCACTCAGAGCTTCAGGCAGTGCTTCTAGTCTCTTGACCTGCCTTCTACCAAAATGATGGTGCTGCCATTTTTTAGGGCGTTTCCGCCAGTGTTTTCTGCAGTGTTCAGGCCTCTTCATTTCTTCTTTTCTTAGATAGTTAAGCTCCTATTATGTTCTAGATTGTGCGTTAGATACTAGGCATACAATTTTGAGGAAAATAGACATGGTTATTGACTTCATGGAGCTCACAGTATATATAGCAAGGGAAACATATTAAAAATATATTAGTAAATAAATATATATTTACCAGTTGTAATAAGTGGAAGGAAAATAATAAAATGCCATGGAGAAAGAGTTACTAATATTCACTTTGTTAAAGAAACATTTTTTCCTGGTTGAACTTTTGGTCTTTATAGGTAATAGTAAACTGGTTATAAGTTTGGTTACAGTAATATCATATATCATATCACCTGCCACATTTATGTTATTTTTTTGTTTTCTTTTGGTTTTTATTTTTATTTTTTAATATAATTTATTGTCAAATGGTTTCCATACAACACCCAGTGCTCATCCCAACAAGTGCCCTCCTCAATGCCCTTCTCCCACTTTCCCCTCTCCCCCAACCCCCATCATCCCCCAACCCCCATCAGCCCTTAAATACTGTTCTCAGTATTTAAGAGTCTCGTATGGTTTGCCTCCCTCCCTCTCTGTAACTTTTTTTTCCCCTTCCCCTCCCCATGGTCTTCTGTTAAGTTTCTCAAGGTCCACCTATGAGTGAAAACATATGGCATCTGTCTTTCTCTGACTGACTTATTTCACTTAGCCTAATACCCTCCGGTTCCATCTACATTGCTGCAAATGGCCAGATTTCATTCTTTCTCATTGCCAAGTGGTATTCCATTGTATATATAAAATCATCATCTTTATCCATTTGTCAGTTGATGGAAATTTAGGCTTTTTCCATGATTTGGCTATTGTCGAAAGTGCTGCTATAAACATCGGGGTACATGTGCCCCTATGCATCAGCACTCCTGTATCCCTTGGGTAGATTCCCAGCAGTGCTAATGCTGGGTTATAGGGTAGTTCTATTTTTAATTTTTTAAGGAACCTCCACACTGTTTTCCAGAGTGGCTGCACCAGTTTTCATTCCCACCAACGGTGCAAGAAGGTTCCTGTTTCTCCACATCCTCGCCAGCATCTATAGTCTCCTGATTGTTCATTTTAGCCACTCTGACTGGCATGAAGTGGTATCTCAGTGTGGTTTTGATTTGTATTTCCCTGATGATGAGTGACATTGAGCATCATTTAATGTGTCTGTTGGTCATCTGGATGTTTTCTTTGGAGAAGTGTCTACTCATGTCTTCTGCCCATTTCTTCACTGGGCTATTTGTTTTTTGGGTGTGGAGTTTGGTGAGTTCTTTATAGATTTTGATACTAGCTCTTTATCCGATATGTCATTTGCAAATATCTTTTCCCATTCTGTCGGTTGCCTTTTAGTTTTGTTGATCGTTTCCTTTGCTGTGCAAAAGCTTTTTATCTTGATGAGGTCCCAATAGTTCATTTTTGCTTTTAATTCCCTTGCCTTTGTGTCGAGTAAGAAATTGTTGCGGCTGAGGTTCAAAGAGGTTGTTTCCTGGTTTCTCCTCTGTGGTGTTGATGGTTTCCTGTCTCACATTCAGGTCCTTCATCCACTTTGAGTTTATTTTTGTGTATGGTATAAGAAAGTGGTCTAGTTTCATTTTTCTGCATATTGCTGTCCAATTCTCCCAGCACCATTTGTTAAAGAGACTTTCTTTTTTCCACTGGATATTCTTTCCTGCTTTGTCAAAGATTAGTTGGCAACACATTCGTGGGTCCAATTCTGGGCTCTCTATTCTATTCCATTGGTCTATGTGTCTGTTTTGTGCTAATACCATACTGTCTTTATGATTACAGCTTTGTAGTAGAGACTAGGATTGTGATGCTCCTGTTTTGGCTGTTCGGGGTCTTTTGTAGTTCCATACAAATTTGAGGATTTTTTGTTCTAGCTTTGAGAAGAATGCCAGTGCAATTTTGATTGGGAGTGCTTTGAATGTGTAGATTGCTTTGGGTGGCATTGACATTTTAACAATATTTATTCTTCCAATCCATGAGCATGGAATGTTTTTCCATTTCCTTGTGCCTTCAATTTCCTTCATAAGCTTTCCATAGTTTTCAGCATACAGATCTTTTACATCTTTGGTTAGGTTTATTCCCAGGTTATTTTATGGTTCTTGGTGAATAGGATTCTGAATGGGATCAGTTTCTTTATTTCTCTTTCTGTTGCTTCATTATTGGTGTATAAAAATGCAACCGATTTCTGTCCATTGATTTTGTACCCTATGACTTCGCCGAATTCATGTTATCAGTTCTAGCAAACTTTTGGTGGAGTCTGTCAGGTTTTCCATGTAGAGTATCATGTCATCTGCGAAAAGTGAATGTTTGATTTCATCTTTGCCAATTTGGATGCCTTTTATTTCATTTTGTTGTCTGATTGCTGATGCTAGGACTTCCAACACTATGTAAAACAACAGTGGTGAGAGTGGACGTCCATGTCCTGTTCCTGATCTCAGGGGGAAGGCTCTCAGTTTTTCCCCATTGAGGATGATATTAGCTGTGGGCTTTTCGTAAATGGCTTTTATGATGCTTAAGTATGTTCCTTCTTTCCCGACTATCTTGAGGGTTTTTATTAAGGATGCTGTATTTTGTCATATGCTTTTTCTGCATCTGTTGATGGATTCATATGATTCTTATCCTTTCTTCTGTTGATGTGATGTATCTTGTTGATTGATTTGCAAATATTGAACCAGCCCTGCAGCCCAGGAATGAATCCCAATTGATCATGGTGAATAATTCTTTTTCTATGCTGTTGAATTCGACTTGCTAGTATCTTGTTGAGAATTTTTCGTGTTCATCAGAGATATTGGCCTGTAGCTTTCTTTTTTTGCTGAGTCTCTGTCTGGTTTTGGAATCAAAGTAATGCTGGCTTCATAGAGTGAAGTTTTCCTTCCATTTCTATTTTTTGGAACAACTTGAGAAAGATAGGTATTAACTGCTTTAAATGTCTGGTAGAATCCCCCAGGGAAGCCATCTGGTCCAGGACTCTTTTTCATTGGGAGATTTTTGATAACTGATTCAATTTCTTCACTAGTTATGGGTCTGTTCAAATTTTCTATTTCTTCCTGTTTGAGTTTTGGTAGCGCGTGGGTGTTTAGGAATTTGTTCATTTCTTCCAGGTTGTCCAGTTTGTTGGCACACAATTTTTCATAGCGTTCCCTGATAATTGCTTGTATTTCTGAGGGATTGGTTGTAATAAATCCATTTTCATTCATGATTTTGTCTGTTTGGGTCCTCTCTCTTTTCTTTTTGAGAAAGCTGACTAGAAGTTTATCAATTTTTTTTTCCAAAAAACTAACTCTTTGATTTCATTGATCTGTTTTACTGTTTTTTTTGTTTGTTTGTTTGGGTTTTTTTTTTTTTTTTTTTGATTCTATATTGTTTATTTCTGCTCTAATCTTTATCATTTCTCTTTTTCTGCCGGGTTTGGGGCATCTTTGCTATTCTTCTTCTAATTCCTTTAGGTGTGCTGTTAGAGTTTGTTTTTGGTATTTTTCTTGTTTCTTCAGATCGGCCTGGATTGTAATATATTTTCCCCTTAGGACTGCCTTTGCTGCATCCCAAAGGGTTTTGATTGTTGTATTTTCATTTTCATTTGTTTCCACATATTTTTTAAATTTCTTTTCTGATTGCCTGGTTGACCCATTCATTCTTTAATAGGGTGTTCTTTAACCTCCATGCTTTTGGATTTTTTCCAGACTTTTTCCTGTGGTTGATTTCAAGTTTCGTAGCATTAGGATCTGAAAATGTGCGTGTTTTGATCTCAGTTCTTTTATATTTACTGAGGGCAGTTTTGTGACCCAGTATGTGATCTGTCTTGGAAAATGTACCATGGGCACTTGAGAAGAAAGTATATTCCACGGCTTTGGGATGTAGAGTTCTAAATATATCTGTCAAGTCCTTCTGGTTCAATTTATCATTCAGGGCCATTGTTTCTTTACTGATCCTCTGTCTATATGATCTGTCCATTACTGTAAGTGGAGTATTAAAGTCCCCTGCAATTACTACATGCTTATCAATAATATTGCCTATGTTTGTGATTAATTGTTTTATTATTTGGGTGCTTCCGAATTCAGTGCATAGACATTTATAATTGTTAGCTCTTCCTGATGGATAGATTCTGTAATTCTTATATAATTCCCTTCTTCATCTCTTGTTACAGCCTTTAACTTAAAGTCTAGTTTGTCTGATATAAGTATGGCTACTCCAGCTTTCTTTTGTCTTTCAGTAGCATGATAGATAGTTCTCTATCCCCTCACTTTCAATCTGAAGGTGTCCTCAGGTCTAAAATGTGTCTCTCGTAGACAGCAAATAGATGGGTCTTGTTTTATCCATTCTGATACCTTATGTCTTTTGATTGGAGTATTTAATCCATTTCCATTCAGTGTTGTTATTGAAAAATATGGGTTTAGAGTCATTGTGTTATCTGTAGGTTTCATGCTTGTAGTGATGTTTCTGGTCCTTTGTGGTCCTTGCAACATTTCCCTCACAGAGTCCCCCTTAGGATCTCTTGTGGGGCTGGTTTAGTGGCGATGAATTCCTTCAGTTTTTGTTTATTTGGGAAAACCTTGATCTCTCCTTCCATTCTGAATGACAGGCTTGCTGGATAAAGGATTCTTGGCTGCATGTTTTTCTTGTTCATCACATTGAAGATTTCCTGCCACTCCTTCCTGGCCTGCCAAGTTTCTGTAGATAGGTCTGCTACTACCCTTATGTGTCTACTTTTGTATGTTAAGGCCCATTTATCCCTAGCTGCTTTCAGAATTCTCTCTTTGTCCTGGCATTTTGCCAGTTTCACTATGATATGTCATGTAGATCGATTCAAGTTATGTCTGAGGGGAGTTCTCTGTGCCTCTTGGATTTCAGTGTCTGTCTCCTTCCCCAGATTGGGGAATTTGTCAGCTATGATTTGTTCACATACCCCTTCAGTCCCTTTCTCTCTCTCTTCTTCTGGAATTCCTATGATATGGGTATTGTTCTGTTTCCATCACTGAGTTCTCTAATTCTCCCTTCGTACTCCTGGATTTTTTTTATCTCTATTTTTCTTGGCTTCCTCTTTTTCCATAATTTTATCTTCTAATTCACCTATTCTCCCCTCTGCCTCTTCAATCCGTGCTGTGGCCACCTCCATTTTATTTTGTACCTTATTTATAGCATTTGTTAATTCATTCTATTTTTAAGATCTTGATCTCTGCAGCGATAGAGTCTCTGCTGTCTTCTATGCTTTTTTTTAAGCCCAGTGATTAATTTTATAACTATTACTCTAAATTCTTGTTCAGTTATGTTGTTTATATCTGTTTCGATCAATTCTTTAGCTGTCATTTCTTCCGGGAGTTTCTTTTGAGGAGAATTCTTCTGTTTCATTATTTTGGCTAGTTTTCTGTTCCTTATGAGTTTTAAAAGCTTGTTATGTTCTCTGCACCTGTGAGCACTGCTCTATTAAAGGAGGGGTCATACACTGTCCAGGGCCTGGCCGTTCAGGAGGAGGTGTTTTTTGGAGAGTGTTACTTGGTCTCTGTTGTTGTGACTTTGGTTATTTCATTTCCCCGCTCGTAGTGATGTTTTGGACCCTCCACCAGGTGTGCTTCCATTTGTTCCTTGAAGTAGCCCTGGAAAGGAAAACAACAGACAAACGAGCAGGAAAGAAAAACACGCAAACACACAAATAAAACAAACAAACAAAACCAAAACAAAACCCCCCAAAAAAACCAAAAAACAATCCAAAAGCAAAAAGCCAGAAACACCAGCCACAAGTAAAGAACAGGGTGGAGGCGGTGCTGATGCAAGAACACATACAGAAGGAGGAACAACAGGGGCAGGGTAAAAGGAAAAATAAACATTGACCAGGCAGAGAGACTAAAAGGCTTAATCCAGAAAAAGAGAAACGAAAATAAGGAAGGAGGCAAGGAAAAAGAAACAAAGATAAAGTTACCAGACAGAGAAACTATATGGCTTGATTATTCCAGAGAGAGAGAAAGGGAAGTAAAGACGGAGGTGTAGAACATTCATTAAGAGAATGGATTAGATATGTCTGCTTAAGCAAACCAATACCCAGAGTAACCAGCCTAGAGGAAGGAAGAGATAAGAAGGAGAAAAGGGAGAATGTACCTAAGTAACCGAAATGGTCCTAGAATTAAATCCAGGCAAAGCCGCAGTGCCGGTTGGGAGGAGGGGGCCGTCTGGTTCCTCAGCATCGGTCCGCTCCAGTAGATACGCAGTTACCCGGGGTGGAGGGGCGTGGCTTGGTGTAGGCAGGCCCTGCCTCCACTATGGGCCCTGCAGACTGATCCCTGAGGCCCCGCCTTGGTGGTGGGGGGAGAAAAATGGTGACCCCCCCAGTCCCTTCTCCACAGACCCGTGGACTCCGTTAGGGCAGTCTTCATGTGCTGCAGGCACAGACTGGGCGGTCTTTCTTGGTCCACCAACTCCTGTGCCCCACCGCTTGGCTGGGTTTTAAACCCCCACTCCGTGCTCCCTGGTACTGGGGAAGCTCTTCCCTATGCCCTCCCCCCCATATGTGGTCCCGGCTGGTTCTGTCCTGTGTCACAGCACTTCAGGGGAGGGGGCCGGTTTCTCCTGCTGCAGGCTGCGCCCCAGACCTACCCCGAAACCTGGAGGTGGCTCCCCTCCTCCCCAGGTACGCCAACAGGGCAGCCAGCCCCAGTACAAAGAAAGCCCTGCAGTTAGAGATGGGATCTGTCTCCTTCCCCATCGGTCGGAGGTTTTTCTCTTGTCCAGATACAGTCCTATGCCTCCCTAGCTGCTCTTTCTCTTGGCTTTGTTTCTCCACAGAAGGGCATCCCTCCCCTCCCTGCGCACCGAGCCCATTTTATCTCCCCCAGTTCGCAGTCACCCACCTATGGGCCGTTAGGTTGTCCCAGTTTCTCTCTGGTAGACTCAGCCTCTTTTCCTCCTCATTATTAACACATCTTCCTGCCCCTCCATTCCTCCGTGGTACTTACTCCTCTTCTGTCCATTTCTTCCATTTTACAAAAAAAAAAAAAAGCTTTTCATGGACACTTTGTATATACTCCTAGCATAGCACCTATACTGTACCACATCTGTATGTTGAGACGTCTTTCTCACCAAGTAGAAGGTGATTTTTATATCCTTGGCATCCAGTGGATACCCAGTAAGTCTATCGGATGGTTATTGTAAGTATTTTTAAATTTGTGAATAAATAAAGAAACAGAGGCATGGACAAATCGAGAATGAACAACCGAGCTGGTAGCTGTGAAGTTGAGCGTCTTCACTTGAATTAGCAGATGAAGGTTCAAGCCTTAGTTGGCAGATTTCTGCAATCAAGCTCCCCTTTCCTCTCATACCTCCTAGGTGGCTCATCCATGTACGGAATTTCGGTCAGATGAAAATTACCTCCTCTCAGAAGAGTGGGGAACCCCTCCTTTGGGCTCTTAGTTGCTTCATTATTTTGAAAATCCAAATTAAAACTTTCCACACTTTCATCTCTTCCCTCATCAAATAGTTTTCTGATAATTCCTGTTTTCCAGCAAGTGGTAGTGTGGTATGTTTTATTTGGAACAACTCTGCAGAGAGGGAAGCCCTTTACTTTGGAGAGTTGGTACACTTAGGTATTTCCGTGCGGCCAGATATTATTTGGATTCTGCTTCCCATCACTAGACAAGATGTCTTTATGCTTTTCTTCTCCCTCTTCACTGGCACTTAATGTGAAGTCCAGTGATTTGTGATAAATTTAGGATCTCAAGCAAAATGATCACTGTTTTAAAAGTTTTTATTTATTTTGAGAGAGAGAGAGACCACATGTGGAGGGGCAGAGAGAGAGAACCCCAAGCAGGTTCTGCATTGTCAACTCAGAGCCCGACTCAGGGCTCGAACTCACAAACTGTGAGATCGTGACCTGAGCCGAAATCAAGAGTTGGATGCTTAACTGACTGAGCCACCCAGAGGCCCCCCAAGTGATCATTTTTTTATGTTCAACGTTTATCTAGTGATCGTGGCTGTTTGCTGTCACTGGAAATCCCTGTTGCCCTCGTGGGGTGTTCTTGGACACTGTTTAGAGTGTCTGGAAGATGAAATGGGTTAAAAAAAAAAAAAGAAATAAGAGAAAACCTTTCCATTAACCGTTCCTACTGCATTTCCCTTCCTTTTCACCCTCCTGGTTTAATAAAAATTGCAAGGATTTTCAAACCTCTTGGTGCCAAAACAATATACACTCAATTTGACTGAAATGACGAGGCTCCTGTCACTATTGTGGGTTTGTCTTTCTCTCGATTTAGCTTGCATTTATCACACAATTTCACTGTGATATGTTATTAATATACCAGCAGCTAATGATACTGACTGAGGAACAAAATTACTTGAAAATTCAGTCTCTCATCACACCGTAGTTCTGTGCTACGAAACAATGAGTTTGTGGGGAGAAGCTGAGGAAACAAACACGTCGGCCCGAGTATCTACCGGAACAATACAGGCGGAGGTTGCAATGGTGCTTCCTGACCATGCAGTGACACTGTTTCGCTGCAGACAGCCCAACGAACGACTGGGCTTTAAAATAACAAAACCAAACCATGCACTACATTCCTAAAAATTAAAACGTCCACAATATAAATCCATTGTTGTCGTTTATCCTGCTGATATAAAAATGAACCGCACTCCGGCAGAAACTTTGATCTGAGAAGCTAAATATTTGAAGTATGTTCTAAATAAGTCAAGGGGACTGATTATCTTGTTTGAACAAACCAGCTGTTGAACTCAAAGTTGTTTGCCCTGCTGGAACAGGCCACATGGATTCCCAGTCCTGCTTGAGTTCAGTCAGATTTAAACTTGAACTTAAACATATGCTAAAAATGGCTCAATTTGTAGATTTCAGTTTTCACGCACATACGCCCTCTTTGGAAGGAAGACACTCAGTTCCTCGCTGGGCGTTCCTGAGATCGCAATAATGAAAACCTAAAGACAACTGTTTGTACCGTGACAACAACTATAAAGATGACCGCTGGGTTATTTTGGCTGGTGGCAAGCACACTGTCACGTAAGAGAAAAGGCACCTCGAAACGTCTCGTGTCTGGAAAGAAATACCATGCAGCTTACAGCTGAGAAAATCGTGGAAATGTGCTCCCTGCTTCTACACCGAGGGCAGCGTCCCTCCCGGCCCTGCCCCCACAGCGCTTATCACTCTCCATGTAATTGCCTGTTTGTTCTGTGGGTCAGGGATGGTTTCTGTCTTGCTCTCCATTGTCTTGTCAGCAGCTGTCACTAAGTACATTTGGGGACTGAAGCTCCAGGGGTCGGGAGACCATGTCTTTATGCTCCTGTGCCTCTCCTTAGCAAGCACTCATGTGTTTTCTGAATTGAAACAAATTCAGAATCTGTTTGGATAGGCTTTCCACTCCGTTCCACCATTAACCTGTACTTACGTCGGTCTCTTTCCCATCAGCTCTCACGTTCAGGTCACCAGCTGTCCCGGTTTGCCTGGGACTGAGGGGTGCCTCGGGATGCAAGAACTAAGAAAATCCCCTACAAACAGGGACGAGGCGGTCACCCCATTAAGAATATAAACCTGTGTAAAGGCCACCGGAGATAGAGTAGCGTTTTCAGGCTTTAGAACAAAAGAAAACCCCAGTGGAAAACCAGTCTCAGAGTGGGCTGGCTAACCCGCATGGAGGCTGTGATTCCCATTAGGGCTGGAGCAGAAGGTTCGATTCTCTGAGTGGGGGGAGAGCGCCCCAGCCCGAGAGTCCAGCGAGATGCAGCCTTAAACATCGGTCGGTAAGCCGGAGGACGGCCAGAGAGGTGGATGAAAAAATCCTCATTACTAAGGAATGTGCTTTGTTAGCCTAATTGCCTCTCATCTGCGCTGTATATATTTTATGCATGAACAACTTTCTGATTTAGAGATGGGATTGATAAAAAGCTTTCAGTAAAAAGGAAAAATTGCCCTTAAAATCCTACCCAGATGTAGCTGCATTCAATTTAGAAAGATAACATTGGGTCAGATAAGGGTCGGCCAGTTCAACAATGGTGAGGGGCCGGGCCTGTGACAGCCCGGGATCTGGACGCGCTGATGGGACAATGCAGCGTTGGCAGAAGCTGAGACATTCCACCCCAGGGAAGTCCCCCAAGCCATCAATCTTGGTGGCTTAAGCTGGAGATCAAAACACATTGAAATAGCAAAGTGTTCTCAAAAAATTTATTATCATTTCAGATAGATGGCAATAAATATCTAGGTCTGGCAGATGAAGGGCTGCGTGTTCTTTTGGTGCAAACTTGAAACGTTGGCTCATTAATAGGAAAGAGGATTGAAAAATAAACTCAGCCAGAGCTGTTAAAAGTGGTTAGGAAATAAGAGCTTTAGGAAAAGTAAGGGTCCATTCCCCTTCCCCCACCTTTTTTTTTTTTTTTTGGTGTGAGAGACTATGGCTCATTTGCACCGATCTGAAGTTTAGAGTTTAAAAATAGAGTAAGTGTCCATTTCAAGTACGGATAATAAATCGAATGGAACCAGCTGACTGTTCCGTCTTTAAACAAGAAGCCCACAGAGAACTTGCATATTAATGAAGAGATAATAATTAGCACATCAATTATTTATACACAAATGGATGCCTGTATCTTCACCAAATCTCATTCCTCCCATAAATCTATCAAAGAGCGTGTATCATGCAAAGAGAAGTTGTACCCCCTCCTTCCTACAGATTTCTCTCCACCCGTTCGCTGGCCCTCCCTGTTGCACATTTTCTCATTCACTCATTCATTCGTGCATCCACCCACTCATCCAACAGACATCTACTGAACAGCAACTGCCTATCAGGAGACGTGCCAAATGGGGGCTTGGGAGGACTGAGAGGACCCGATCTTGTACTTAGTTTACCCAAAGTAATCCAGTCACCCAAAGACATGCTTGGTGCACAGCGTGGGGCAGGCACCGGCATGTGGGCATCAAGGGAGCTCTATGTGGGTGTAGGGGTAGGCGAGGGGCACCTTCTGTGCGCTAGGGTGTTACTATTGCAAATGAGAGGGATGTGGCCCCTCAGCTGAATGAACGGCTGGCTGGCACTCAGCCTTGGATGAAGATCCACCAATGACTTTGGAAGGTCACAAGGTTTGGACGGGGGCCGAGGAGGAGATTCTTTCCTCCAAATCAGTAAGACAAGACATGTATGAATCATGCGGTGGAGGGCTCAGCTCCCGGGAAATGTTCTGTACACATCAGTTGTCTGCCTTTTTCCCTCCTCTCTCCCTCCTTCCCTCCATCTGTCCCTTGTTCTCTTCCTCTACGCCCTCCCTATAAATCTGTATACTTGTCTATTATAAGTGTACTAAAAATATTATCATATAAATGTATTATACATACTTTAAGTATTTATATATTTGTAAATCTATAGATTTATGGTGTTCAGTGTTCACTGACGACTTAAGTCAGGTTGGTAGATGTCTCCTTGGAGGACTATACGGATGCCTGGCAGAAGGTTCTAGAGATGCAGACATCAACGAGATCGTACCTAATTACAGAGACTGGAGTTTTCACTGATTGTTATGAAATAAATTTGGTTTCAGTAAAGAGGTATCAGAGCGGTTCTTTAGGAAGAAGTAGTTGCATCAACCAAACTTCACCTGTAAGCCTCTTTCTGAGTAGCATGGTGCTTAAAGAAAAGTTAGGTGTGTCATGTATTCCCCAGTATGCCATGGGCCCCACCTGTCCATATTGTCTTCCTATCTTTACCTGACTACATCCTGAAGAAATTAGTATCAACACACCGTGACGGAGCGGACAGGTCCTGAGCCGGGGAGGATGGAGGTCTGGGTTTGCTCCAGTCCAATATCGTTTCTCTTGTCTAGGATGAGTTCATGTCATAGAATCTAAGGTCCCTTTCTACACTAAGAGTCAGTAATTCTTGATAGAGAATCTCTGGGTAGAGAGAGATGTCCATGATGTGACATGGATAGAGAGAGATGTCCATGATGTGGTCAGAAGCCAAGAGCAGTATGTTAAAACCACAGAAATGCATTAAGCTGTCTTGCAGAAAATGTCCATCAAATGAACGTGTTAAATAATAATCACTGGCATGGACTTAGCCTTGACAATGACATCCAAACAGTGAGATCTCATGGCTCCCTCCTGGAGAAGCTGTTGGGTTTCCATCAGTGAATCGTCCCCCCTGGGTTGTGCCCGTGCGGGGGGGCCAGTGGACTTCAACATCTGGTCTTCCTCGATGGGTCACTGGCCTGCTATGTGTTTCAGGTCCCTCCGGGTCGCCCGGTCTGAACGGCTTGCATGGTTTAAAGGGTCAGAAAGGATCCAAAGGCGCTTCAGGTAAGAGAAAATCCTTTGTGAGTGATTGAACTACAGTCAGCAGACCATGAGACTCTGCTGGTATTCCTTCACTACACACAATTTGGGGTGTGAAGCTAAGAGACTGGCTTAGCTTAGAGACACACTATTGAACTATTTTTATTTTATTTTATTAAAAATTTTTTTAAATATTTATTTAATTTTGAGAGAGAGAGAGAGAGGCAGAGCACGAGAGGGGAAGTGACAGAGAGAGAGGGAGACACAGAATCTAAAGCAGCCTCCAGGCTCTCAGCTGTTAGCACAGAGCCTGATGCGGGGCTCGAACTCACAAACTGTGAGATCATGACTTGAGCTGAAGTTGGACGCTTAACCGACTGAGCCACCCAGGCGCCCCTGAACTATTTTTAATAATGAAGATGACTCACCTAAGAAGGACACTTGAGAAAACCCAATTTAAGAAGGAATGGCTGGTTTACAGTGACTTCTGTTGATGTTACTAGGCGCTTTCCCTCTGCTAAAAACACTCTGAGTAATTGCTTAGGTGGAGCTAGACTTCAAAATGTTACAAATAACAAAGAAATTGTTGGGAGATTCTTTTTTCTTTTTGGTATTGTTTTAAGGGTAGTGATGCCAAGTACGACCCCGTGGGTCTAATTAGTACTTTTAGCACCCCTCCATAGGCTGCTGCCAAAACAAATTACCTGAACAATTGCTGTTATTTTTGTTATCACAAATGGGCTAATCATTAACAACTGCATTTGAGTTTGTTCTGGCATTTTACTATCGTGCCTGTTTGCTGTCTCAGAAAAACAGCTCGCAGTCAGACATGGCAGCTGGAATCAGACACGGAGGTTTGAGGGTCTCCGGTGAGAGTCGAGTTGTCGTGCTGCTAGGTTTGACCCGTTTGCTGGAGAGAGTCAGAATCTTTGTACAGTTCGGAAGGTCGAGAATTAACGTAGGTCACGTAGGATTCATCTTGGGGGCTCTTCCAAATAGTCTGGTAAAATGTGTGCCTCCCCCGGGAAACCAATGACATTCTCCCT
Source organism: Paguma larvata (assembly GCA_030068075.1). Classification (NCBI taxonomy): domain Eukaryota; kingdom Metazoa; phylum Chordata; class Mammalia; order Carnivora; family Viverridae; genus Paguma; species Paguma larvata. The sequence continues at coordinate 11,548,709 of CM057825.1, forward strand.
CTGCCCTGTGAGATTCCACAATGCTTCCTTTACACGTCAATTTCCACCTTAACTTTCAAACCAGTTTGTTCATAATGACTTATTGCTGGATCCTACTGGAGCATTGATAAGCTGTTATATTGTTGTTGTTGTTGTTAGTCTGGGTAATAACCATAAGGTAAACTCAACCTGTGGCTGACCGTGTGATAGGGCGCAAGAGGGTACCTGGCGACCCAGCGGGAGTCCGCAGCCTTTCGGGTCTCCACTGGGCAGGCGGTTGTTCTCAGCACAACCCGCTGTGTCCCTGTCACCCCGTTTGGAAGCAGTTCTTTTCCAGGAGCCGCAACAGGAACAGACAGGGAGAAGACATGGTACTAATGCTGTTTCCCGCGTTAAGGTTTGCATGAAGTGGGCCCGCCCGGTCCAATGGGCATACCTGGGCCGAAAGGGGAGACAGGAGCCCCTGGGAGCCCAGGAATTTCTCCCCCAGGCCTTCCTGGAGGAAGAGGTCCCCCCGGGCCCCCAGGTAAGAAGCAGCATGCTTCCCCCTCCATCAATAACTAAATCAAAACCTTCCAAATGCGATGAGGCTGACCTCCGAACACGTCCCTCCTCAGGGAGACCTGGATCACCTGGTCCCGCAGGTGCCACGGGAAGACCTCCTGAAGGCGCCGTTCCTGACCCAGGTGCACCCGGAGATCAGGGACCTCCCGGCCCTGATGGCCCGAGAGGTAGGAGACAGTCCTGCCAGAGGATGGTGGCCCTCCTTCCCTTAGACGCGGCCAGCTCCGGAGGATTAGAGGACCAGAGAAGGGCAGAGTGGCAGGCCCTCAGCAGCCCCGTCAGCCTGGCAGAAGAGAGCCTGGCGGAAGGGAGTGTGGGCAGTGCCCGGCTGCCAGGACCACCCCGGGGCCAGAGCTCAGAGCTCGGGCTTCTGTCCAGTTCTACCAAGCACCTCTGCCTGAGGACACACTGCAACTCCCAGCAGACCTTTCCCAGTGCCAGTGCCAGGGGGATGCTGAACACAGGGGTCAGAAGTGTCTGGTTGGGGTAGGGGGGACTCTCACTCTGCCCATTGGTCTCTAGCACCTGCCACGTGCACTACCATCGGCCAGCGTGGCCACGCCCAGGCGGGCGCGTGTGCGTGCGCGCGCACACACACAGACACACAGACACACAGAGACTGTTCAAGTGCTGCTAACAGAACGTGTTGCTCCTCTCAGCCCCTGGCGGGGACGGAGTCCAGAAAGGCAGCATTGCGCAGAGGAGGGGCCGGCTGGAGCCGGCTGGGGCGCGGGGCAGAGAACACGGTGCCAAGGAGCTTTGCAAAGCGCAGGCAGTCATGTTCCTATATTGCTCACGGAGCTCTTTCAGAGAGACCCAACCCACTGCCTTTAAATTGTTGGGATTTTAGTCAGGGTGGGGTAAAATATTATATGATTCTATTTTACACTGAGGAAAATGAAAATGCTCAAAACTATTCTGGGTAGCTAAGTAGAATAGGATTTGGGCTCACTTCCTGTGTGTGGACACCTGTTTTCAAATAGAATCGTACATGTGATTGAGTGAATATTCCTTTTCCATCAGCCAGGTTTTCTCAAAAGCCCGTCATCTATCTATCTGTTCGCCCATCTGTCTTTCTGTCCATCCATCTGTCCTTCTTCTACCTGTCACATTAAAGCAGTGGGATGACATGCAAAGAAAAGCCATAAAACCACGGTTCCAAAAGGAATGGCGTGGAAGGGAAGGAAGGCTGCAGGTTCGTGTGTCTAACGGTTGCTGACGGACCACTTACACCATCTCCCAGCTTGAGCTCCAGGAGACACTCTCTGTTTCCCTTCCGATACTGTTCATTTTTTTTTTATTCTTCTAATTCCCCCATCTCTTGCTTGCATTCAGTTACTTTCCTTAAGAAGCTGTCAGGCAGCCAGCACTCACATTTGTCTTTGACCGAAAGACGCTTTCTGTTTTTTCCTTATGGTCAGGAGCACCCGGGCCCCCGGGCCCCCCTGGGAGTGTTGACCTTCTGAAAGGGGAACCAGGAGACCGTGGTCTGCCGGGCCCCCCAGGCCCCTCAGGCCCTCCAGGCCCTCCAGGACGCAAAGGCTTCCCAGGATGTGATGGAAACGATGGCCAGAAAGGTAGGAATGCAAGTTATTTCTGAAGTAGTGCGTGATGACTTTTGTGATCTTGCCCTTCAGGGTCTGGGGTTCTGCACCAAGGTGAGGTAATTCTCATTTCCTACAGAAGTAGTGACTGCATTTCCCAAACGCCCTGACTTTCCCAAAGAGTCTTAAAGTTTGGGTGACATTTGGGTAAATAAGCAGAAGAAACACAAGTTCATCTTCAGCCCCTAATAACATACTTGATAATCTCCTAGACCAGAACTGAGCAATAGGAAGAAAACACAAGCAGGGCGCCGGGGTGGCTCAGTCAGTTAAGTGTCCGACTCTGGATTTCAGCTCAGGTCAAGATGTCAGCGTTCGTGAGTTAGAAATATTGATGAAACCACTAAGCCTGCTTCTTAACTCCCATCCCAGCGGGCATGTGGCCCAAAGAGTGTTTTAACTGTGGAGAGGAGGAGGGAGTTTCTTCAGCTTATGTTTTCAGACCTAGTGGGAAATGCAGTAAAACCTTGGTTTGCAAGCATAACTCGTTCTGGAAACACGCTTGTAATCCAAAGCACTTGTATGTCAAAGTGAACTTCCCTATATGAAATAATGGAAACTCAGATGATTTGTTCCATAACCCAAAATATTCATATAAAAGTGATCATAATACTGTAATATAATAAATAATAATAACAAAAATGCAAAATATAAAGAAAAATAAACACATTAACCTGCACTTACCTTTGAAAACCTTCATGGCTGGTGTGAGGGAGACAAGAGAGAGGAGGGCTATTGTGTAGAGCGACTTACACTATCACAAATGGACTCACTGCTGTTGGCTCAATGGAATCTTTTTCTGCTGGGGCCCTTGTATATACTTGCACAGATATTAACTACAGTACAGTTTTAATAAACTCATCATAGACTATATTGAATGTAACTGGCAATAAAGCAGCAGAGGAAAGGGTCTCTATCTGCAGGCAGCCTGACCTGGAGCCTCACTCTTGGATGGAAAACCAAAGGAATGTCCATAGGTGCTTTGGAATGACAAAAACTACACTAGTGGGCACCTTCCAACATTCTGAAAAATCACCAATTTCTGCCAAACACTGTGGCCTGAGACCGAGCATCTGAGCATGGGAGACAATCATGCAGCGAGAGAGAGGGAGGGGGTGGGGGGAGGGCCATTGGCTCAGTTGTGATCACGCAACGTTCGGTATTGCATACGACTGGCATTGCAAGAGAGCGCTCATTTATCAAGTTAAAATTTATTAGAAATATTTGCTCATCTTGTGGAATACTTGCAAAACAAGTTACTCGCAATCCAAGGTTTTACTGTATTTGATCTATCCCTACAGGTACCTACAGGGACGTAACAGTGAACAAGTATAAACAGAGTCCCCACTCTTATTCAGCATAGAGTTTCATGGGGGAAGACAAACACTCACACTAGAGGGTCATCCATGTAAACAGAGGCAGGGGCTCTGAGTAAAGGAAACACGAGTCCAGGGAATTGGGTTGGGGCTCCAGAGATGGCTTCCCCGAAGAAGTGAGACTTGCAGAGCACTGTCCAGAATGAGGCCCCCGTGGGCACGGGAGGGAATGAACCCCACAGGTGAGGCACCGAGTGGCCGGTGGGGCTGAGGAAGAGAGGGAGGAGCTCGGGGCACGTTCTCCCAGATGGCCGAGCGCTATTCCTGATTTTCCCTTCCCTTCCAGCCCTCTGTCTCCAGGGAGAGTTCAGGATTGCAAGCCTTTTCATTCTGCTTAGTTTTGTCTGGATCATGAAACCGTTTTCCCTAGTCCTTTTCACAGACTGTTGTGTTTCCTTCAGACGGAGGCAGCTTTCAGCTTTACAGATAAAAGTGAGAAACTCACCTGGATTCTAAGGCCGACTTGGCCCTGAATTTTGCTGAAGTGAATCTCTGAGTTCAGCCCATCAGACTTGATATCGCTGTGTTCCAGGCCCCCATTTTTATGTTCCTTGTAGGACCTATTGGATTCCCGGGACTGCAGGGGCCACCTGGACTTCCGGGGCCACCTGGGGAGAAGGGTTCACCTGGCTTTCCAGGCAGACAAGGGCCCCCTGGGCATCCAGGTAAGCTCCCAGTTGGTAATCATCTCACCCAGCAAGCCTACATACAGCCTTTTAAAAAAATATTAACTGTGAGGGTCCACTTCCAGGAGGTAATTATTCTGAAATTGCCTGCAATTTCTTCTGAGTTATCCTGTTTCCGATATAAAGATTATATTTATTTCAGGGCTCACTACAGAGTCTTATGCTTGGTAAACTAATGTTTATTATTAGAATGAGTAAGTTTGCAAATTAGGAGTTGATTTTACATGCAGTATTTCTAAGATAGATAAATCCTCGTTCCCTCACACGAGAAGCAAAGACTGATTTGATTATTGCACGTGAGGACTGTCTGTTCATTTCTGTCCCTGAATTCCCACTGGTTTCCCTAGATGTTTTATTTAACTTGTTCTGTAAAGTACATTAGTTCCTGTGAAGATGAAAGGGCTATTCGGTTTAAGGTCAGTAGCCAACACGTTTTCATCCTCGGGTCACAACCGGCCAAGGGAGAGTTGGAAAGGCAAACAGACATGCGTATTTGAGACTGGCAGAAGTAACATCTTTGGAGATCCTAAGTCAATAGGATGATAATGTGTCGTTCAGAGTCTCTTGCAATCTCCTCAATTAGCATGGCAGTCCGGAGAATGAAGAACCCACCGCTTTCTGATGGGTCATAGAACAACATGACTAAGAGCTTATACTTGGATTCCTCTCATGTTGTCTTTCTGTACACAACTTGTAAAACCTGGCTAGATAATATGAATAATACGAAATTTTCCGAAGCCTGCCCATGAACAGAATTCTAGATCTGTTAGATTGGGGCATACTTGCCATCCGAGATCAGCTTAAATTTTATATTGTATAAGAGTACACATTTTATATGGTTCAGGCTTTTCTAGGGATGAAAATCCCATGACGAAATCACAGCTGTTCTTGTCGGTCACATCGGTGTGGACTTGTTACATAAATAAGAGGCTGTCATTCTGCTCATTGATGCTGTCCTCAAGTTTTGATGTGTATTCTCGAATAACCTATTTCACTTTTGTCCTAATTCACAAATTTAAAATCTCTTCCCACCACACGGAAATCACTGCGTGGCACTTTGCCCTGTGGCTTTGGATCTCTCCAGGCGCCAGAGGTAAGCGTTGCTCTAAAATTAGCAATTTCCTCCAACTCTGGTTTCCACTTACTTCTGTACTTGCCTTTTCCACTCTATTTGTGAGTTAAACTTTGTTACATTTTCATAGATGGGGGGCTGTAATTATATAAGGTTTCAGTGCATTCGCTTCCTCATTACGGATACTGTAACCCCATGTTAGAGCATCCTAAAGCCCAGCCTCATTATAGGTTGTCAAGGCAGGGAAGACACGCAGCTTACATAGTTTCAATTCAGGCCCAGAGTGTGAGTGCTTTCTCTCTCAAGTGCTACAGTACATACCAATGCAAGTGGCTTTATGAATTCTACAATATAAATACATAGGACAAGTGGCTGTGACAAGGTTTTCCCATAATATCGAAGTCCATGTTGAGGGAGCATGTTGCTTTGTGTGTTACGATGAAAATGCCATTATTCTTTCCAGCTAAGTTCACTTTCCCCTACAAAGGTGGAAGCAACATATTATTTCGCGTCTGGGGTTTCCAAAGAGACTAACAAGAGTTTCTCAAAAAAAGAAAAGAAACAGTGAGTGCCTGCATTTGCTCTCTCCAGGCCTTTGTAACCCAAAGACAGTTAGTTGGTCCAGAACGCGGGGCCCCTAATCACCGCTATTCTTAAACTTATTTTGAACATTCTTGTGAATTTTAAGAAAACCATAACTGATAAGCAGTGTGTTTTAGAATTCGTTGTATTCCGGGGCCTGAGTGGCTCAGCCAGTTAAGCATCCAACTTCGGCTCAGGTCATGATCTTACAGGTTTGTGAGTTTGAGCTTTGCATCAGGCTCCGTGCTGACAGCTCAGAGCCTGGAGCCTGCTTCGGATTCTGTGTCTCCCTCTCTCTCTGCCCCTCCCCACTCACACTCCATCTCTCTGTCTCTCTCAAAAATAAATAAACATTAAGAAAATAAAAAATAAGATACATTGTGTTTCTTAGAATTTCTCACACTGGCGTGAAGAGTTCTGTGGGCAGTATGGTGTCCTGGTTAAGAGCACAGGTTCGGAGCCAGGCCATCTTGGATTTTAATCTAGACTCTGCCTCTGCCGCGTGTTAGCTGTGTGACCTTAGATATGACGCTTATTTATCTGAGCCTGGGTTTTCTTACCTGTAATATTCTAATAATAGCAGCACGCACACACGGGCTTGTTGGGAGCCTTTAACCCTAAAGCAATTAGCACAGAGCCCAGAGCTTGATCAGCTATTCAATAATGCTGTTACTAATATTATGTTAGCTGTTATCATTATTGGTTAGTGTTATTATTATTTCTCTTCCCCTCTGGAGTACTTGTAGGATGACTGAACGAAGCTTTAGAAAAAATATCTTGGGACACCTGGGTGGGCTCAGTCGATTAAGTGTCCAACTTTGGCTCCAGTCATGATCTCACGGTTCATAAGTTCAAGGCCCGCTTCAGATCCTCTGTCCTCCTCTCTCTCTGCCTCTCTCCCGCTCACTCTCTCCCTCTCAAAAATAAACTTTAATTTTTTAAATTTTATTTAGTTTTGAGAGAGAGAGAGATAGACAGAAAGTGAGTGGGGAGGGCAGAGAGAGAGAGGGAGACACAGAATCCGAAGCAGGCTCCAGGCTCCGAGCTGTCAGCACAGGGCTTGAAACCCGTGAGATCATGACCTTAGCTAAAGTCAGTTGCTTAACTGACTGAGTCACGCAGGTGCCCCTCAAAAATAAACTTAAGAAAAAAAAATATCTTAAAGATGTGAACATAACCAAGTAGGAAAAACATTCATACCTTTCGAGCAGCGGTTCTCCAGGTGAGACCCCAGATCAGCACCATTAGCCTCACCCGGGAACACGTTAGACGTGCAGATGTTGGCGTCTACTCCAGACCTACATGCGCAGAAACTCTGGGCTCTGGCAAACTGGCCAGACGATTCTGCGGGGCAAACATCAGAACCACAGCTCCTTGGCACTCAACAGAGCTAAAACCCTGGGTGGCACCGGAGTCATCTGGGGAGTTTAACAAACTCCCCACCTCCAGAAGTCCCTACTTAGTAAGTCTAGGTGGGGTCCCAGCACTGTACTTTTGAAAAGCTCCCAGGCTGGGTTTATTATACAATCAAGCTTGAGGGCACTGCCCAGGCCATGTGTTCTACAGTTAAATCAGTATTTCTGGGGTGGCACCCCAGCATCAGCAGATTTATGTAGTTCCCTGGAAAATTCCAACCAACATGCACTCAGGGTTGAATGTTGCTGCTGTGCCACCTCTGGCAACCCCGAAATTCTGTCTGTCTGAGTCATGGACTGTATTGAAGCCCACGTGGCTGAAATGTACAACGAACGGATTTGAGACACATTCGGTTGAGCACAGGAACCAGTGGTAGCTCTCCCGGTGCTACGTGTGGCTACCGTCCCATAAAAAGTCACCCAAAGGTTGGAAATCCGATGAAGGTCACCAAACTATTACTGCCCCAATCAACTTTCTCTATTCCATACTTTTTTTTTTGCTTCCCCTGAGATCCCATTCTTTCAGTCAGCCAGTCGTTAGTTTATTTAACAAAACGCTCTCTGGAAAATTTGTCATGCACCCCACAGCGGACAGCAGTCCCGCCTTATGTGGGGCGGATGAACATGGCTGGGTTCTTCAGGGTGGTGGCCGAAGCCCGTCTAACTTGAGAATGCAGAAGGAGCTTCTTCATCACACAAGCCGTGATTCCTATTTCAGGTGAACCGGGGCCCCCTGCAGATGTGGATTCCTGCCCCCGAATCCCCGGACTTCCTGGGGTACCAGGCCCAAGAGGACCAGAAGGAGGCGTGGGGCCCCCTGGAATGAGAGGCCCCCCAGGAGCAGGTACGAGCCTCCCACTGACTGTTCGTTATCTGCATCCTGTGCTGCGGGAATGAAAATCCAGGTGTCCTGCTGTGTAGTTTTTAGCGCGCAGCCTCAACAGTTCGTGAGTAGGAAGCAGTGCAGTCCCCTTCCTCTTACGCATTTGTCTACAGTTGTCCGAAGGTGTGATCATGTCCTAACTGGAGGGACACGTGCCTCCTATTTTTATGCTGAACTCCTACTTCAATCTTTCATATGGCGTACTGGGGCAGCTTTGGGGCACGGGGTTTTGAAGCCTCTTACATAACTCAGTAGATGCTCTATTGATAGTCATTAACAGCTATTGACTTGACTTGATTTTGCATTACGAACACTTGGGGGCAGAGGTAGCCTATGAGAAGAGGGGGAAGAGGGGAAAGGGAAAGGGTCACCCTAAATTATGGCCATGATTGGCGTGTTCATTTAAGTGATGTGAGCATTGCTAGTCAATTTCAGGATAGCAGGATCCTTATGTAAGTACTTAAACGAAACCATTCCTTTAAAAAGGCTCCTTCAAATGCATTATTTTCTCTTCACAGATCCCTACCACACTGGTCATTCATAAAGAGATTAGGGAGTCCGGGGTGGTCATCCAGAGGTCACTGATCTCTTCAGACCAACTGGAAGTGCCCATGATTCCAGACCGCCTGTGTGCAAATTACCCTAAGAGGCATGAGGCCATTTTCTTTTCTGTTTTCCCACCTGTTTTCCCAGGTGTGGCTTTGGCTCTCTTTGGTTTAGGGCCAAAGGAATTGGAAGTAGAACTTGAATTTTGCACCACCTGGGGTGTGTGTGTGTGTGTGTGTGTGTCCCCAAAGTCACACAGTTAAGGGCTGGAGTCTAAATAGTTCTTGGGTAGTGTCCAGAACAGCTCTGGAGCCTCCCTCACGGTAGTATGGGGGGGGGGTGACATTTGTATTTGCTGCATTGCCTCTGCGTGTGTGCACTAAGCTAATTGGGTGTCCACTGGAGCAACTGCTGTTAACAGCGCATGAGCACTCGGAAGTGAACGTAGTTCTCAGGCACTCACTACGTGAATAGAGTTCGCGGTCAGCCAGAACAACTCATCACTCAACCTACTTTTAAAACCAACAGCCTTGTTATATATATTGTGCAATATTGAAGGCTGGGGCACCCCCCCCCACACCACACACACACACACACCCTTAAAAAAAAATCAACTCTCAAGTAGAAGATACAGCCAGTAACAGAATTCTGCAAATTTATTTCAGGAAACACTTCCAGATCCCCTGCCCCAGTCTTTAGAAAGCATGGTACTGGGTGTTGGGGGCAGTACGAATGTAGGTAAGATTGTTTTCCCCCACCAGTGCCTCACGACCGCATGGCAGATATAGTCGGCAGAACAGAAGTAACTCTAAAATAACAGGAGATTATAATTTGTGCTTTGAAGGAGATTCTGGCAGAGGCACGAGGACAGTGGCACGGGGAGAGGTGAACTTCAGCATGGAGGCCTGCAGGGGGCTGAGACCCAGGAGACGTCTGGCCTGTGAGCAGAGCCTTTACGGAAAGTTGGGGCTTTGAAGAACCAAAATCGTCCAGCAGGGAGATGGCAGGGGCCCAGAGGGGGTCAGTTGGCTTAAGAGCCTGGTGACTAAGTCAACCACATCCTCTAAGTGTGGTCCGAGGACCCGTAGCAACTCAGGCCACAGACCTACCAAGTTAGAATCTGCATGTTAACAAGATCCCCAGAATACTTGTAGATCCATTCAAGTTAGAGCAACCCTAACCGTATCAGATGAGTACTGTCCTTAAAAGAGTCAGCTGAGTGACACAATCCATAGTGACTCAGTCCTAGTTGTAGGTCAAAGTTATACGGAGGGGCTGGAAACACCAGTGATGCCTGGGCCTCCTCCCAGCCCGATGGAACGCAGAGGGAGGCAGGGCCCGAGCACCTGTGTTTGGGAAAAGCTCCCACGATGACTCTAGTGGACAGCCAGGATTGAGACCCAGTGCTGTACCCCAACACCAGTGGAGACAGGTTGGGTGGCTGGGCTCACCCATTGTGGTGGCTTTGGCAAAGAACCAAAGAAAGTTACCGAGAAATAAAAATCAGTAAATAGTTATCTTGGGCACATACAAGATTCTCTCTCCAGAGAGTATGAGCTTCTGAGAGAAGGCTGACTGTCTACATGGGCCCAGGTGTGATCACCTGTCTTTTCTCATTCTGGCTGACTTGGGGTCAGATGGGTCCTCCGGTTGCAGGTAGCCTCAGAAGGGTCTCCTTTGGCCTTCTGTGCCCTCTCCTTATTGATGTCACTGACCCTGCCAGCTGGCAGTGGGGACACCGGAGGCCACTGTTGTATACCACAAAATGTGACTGTTATGCTAAAAAAAAAAGTGCTCAGCACTTCCTGCAAAGCGCTTCCCGTTCTCCCGTGGTCTCACAGCATGGGACCGTGGCTCAGCTTCCCTGGAGCTCCTCGCTACCCTCCTGTGTCCCCACTCCCAAGCCAGTGTCCCCATCTGGGTCCCCCTTCTCCGGCATGGGCCTCCAGCTCCTGTTATAAAAGACCCCTCCTTGCCTGCACTATATTCGTTGGCCCCCTCCCCCTCCCTGCTCGCCACCTGGATACATCAGCTACGCCGTCCTGTTACTAAAAAGCGACAAGTCTCTTCTGAGGGTCTAAAGCACCCTAACCCTGACTGACTTGGGTCATGTGCAGGACGTGTTGCTCGTCACCTTTTTTCTGAAGGCGTTTCTTTCAGCACAGTGTCGGGGGCTGTCTGTGCCGCCCCCAGGGTCGGTTGTGAAGGATCGGCTGCGACCAGGAAGCACCATATCTACTTAAAATGATGTCGTTGGTCTCTTCTTGTTCTCCCTCCCAAACCTCTTCCATGGTTCTGTAACCAGGTGCCACAGCTGAGATCTGTACAGAAGCAAAGTTCTGGCTCTTTCCTGCCCAGTATGAGTGGGTAACAGCCACACTAAATATAACTCAGGTCTGCGAAGAGTCCTCCACCATGGAAGGCCTAATGTTTTTCTGCTCACACGTCTCTTTGATCTACAACTTTTCCTTCCCGGTGGAGGGCGGGTGGGGAGAGGCTCAAAGGCTGGGGCTTCCTGGGATGAGCACAAAGGTGGTTTCCATGTCGGGTTGAACTGTCGCTGCCTAATGCCCCACATCCTGTTAGAGTGTGTGTAATCTTCAAGTCAACAGGGGATGCTCTCGGAGGAGGTAGTCCATCAAACACTGGAGAGCTTTTAGACGTGGCTCTCGTCCTTAAGGCAAGTTCCAAGTGGAGAACAAGTCCACGCGGCGAAAGCTCCGGGCACTCGGCTCGGGTTGACAAAAGCTTTCCTCCCTATCTCGGGAAATTGCCTGACAATTTATCCAAAGGGAGTGAAGAGCCTATATCATCACATCTGGTGGGGGGACTCCTTTCCCCAGATCGACAGAGATCTCGCCACATGTCCACGTTTCGGGAAGACGCCTGCTGCCTTTTCAGCGATCAGCCCTTTTGTTGGCTTGTCAGCACTCGGGCAGCACTTTCCAGGCACCACATGCTGCTCTCCTCTCGTCGGGTAGGGGGGGATGAAGGCAAGCTCTGAGCTCACCCTCAGGGCCCTGTGTTCCTTCCAGAGTAGCTGATGTTCTCTTTGCAGCAGGTGGGGAGGAGGGTGGCAGCCAGCACGCAGCAGCCCCACCCGGAGAGAGGTTTCCGTCCCGTTTCTGGAAAGGAGAGGGCACCTCTCACCCAGATGGGGAGCGGGAGAGGCTTCTTTTCTCACTTACCGAATGATGACCAGGAACTGAATGCAGTCCAGGAACCGTGTGACCGGCCAAGAGAATTTGTTTAAAACCCAAGGAAGCAGAAAGTGAAATGATAGCACCCTGAAGGCCAGGGATGCCGGGGGTCCCCACAGGAACTCTGCCAGCATGGAAGGTGGGGTGAGGGGCTGGCCAGTATGGAATGTGGGGGAAGGGACTGGCTGGCTGTGGGGACAGAAGGAGGATGTTTGTATGGGACACTCCTAGGCAGGCAATGTTAGAATTCCAAAGGCAGCGAGGTTTGGAGAAGCAGGCATCTCTGACGGTGCTAAGAGGGGGGCCTGTGTGAGACCGGAAATTGAGTGGGACGTCCACCTGTTCACCCGAGGACGGCAGTCCCCTGCTCTCAACCCTCCGGTGGCTTCCCCACTCCCTTGAAGAACAAGTCCAAGAGTGAAAAAAAAGAGTGAAAGGTGCTTGAGTGAGCCCTCTCTGACTAAACGGTTGGTTTTAGGCTAATGTGCGGCAGAGAGAGAGTGAGAAAGGAGAGACGGAGAGAAAAGAAGAGGTAGAGACCAGAACCCTGGGGAGGGCTAGTGATTCAGGGAGTTCAGGCTAAAGGCAATAAACTCCTCCGCAGGCAAGGGCCAGATCTGCTACCCACGAGGGGAGACTGTGGCTAATGAATGGACGCCTTGGCCCAAAGTAACCAAGCGTTGAAAGAACCCCTCGAGGATCAGTGTAACCGCAGCCATGTCCTCCAGGGGGCGCATCTGAGCTCCACAGTTGGTCGTGAAGCAGGGGCTGCCGGCTGCGCCTTGGCCCTCAGCCTGCCTGCCTGAGCGAGGTTCCTCACACATGATCAGCTCTGTCACCTTCCTGAGCCTCAGTCTCCCCACTGGGAGGCTGGCATAGGAGATCTCACCTGGTCATACGGCTGTTGAGAAGACCGAGTCGGTTAGCCCAAGCGAAGGGTGGCATCTCACACCTTGCGATCCCTCAATTATTATTTTAAATAATTGCTGCTTTCATCTCGCTCCAAATTTAACTCGACTCTCAATTGCATCCTGTTAAATTTGATTTATTCCTCCACTCAGCTTTCTAAAAAAAGTCATTGTTAAGGATAATATTTAATTTTTATGAAAGTCATATGTGTTCAGTGTAAGAAAAAACAGTCGAATAATACAAGAATATGAAGAAACATGAAGAACTCTCTCTCAACATCTCCCTGGTCTGGCTTCAAATCCCGGCTCTCCTGGCTTATTACTTAAGTAAGTTACTTGACCTCCGAGAGCCTCAGTTACCCCGCTGCTGAGCGGAGATAATACTTCCCAACTTCACGAGTCTGAGAAGACAGAATGAGCGAATGCAGAACCGTCCACACGGGGAGCCCAGGGCTGGCACCTGGCCACCAGGTGTCATACTGTTTTCCCCACGGCCATCATGAACTCTTGTGCAGGGTGCAAAGGAGAGTCGGGTCCGGATGGCAGGAGGGGCGAGGACGGCCTCCCAGGGTCGCCTGGGCCTCCTGGAAGCACAGGGGACACGGGAGAAGCGGGCTGTCCTGGAGCACCAGGTAAACATTTTTCAGCTTCTCTTCTTTCCTTTGACGCCGTGGCCCTGAGGACTGTGTACAACCCCTGGCTTCCCCAGTGGCTTTCCAGACTGCTCTTACTAAGAGCATTTGTCTGAGGTGTGGACTCACCAGGTATTAGGGGAGGCAGAAACGAGCAGAACAAGGATGTATCCCCCACTGAGGAGCTAACTGATCCTCAACCATCATAAAGATGAGCCAAGGCCCTACCCCCCGTTAATATCTTCCCAATCCGCTGTACATGATCATAAATCACCCCGCTCTTTCGGCTGTTTGCTTTGCCAAGGCAGGCCTGGTGTTGCGTGTGATCGGCACTGCAAGGCCGTGCTGAGACGAGGTGTTCTCACCCTCCCCGACTGGCTGAATCACTTGGCCTCTGTTTTCTGAGTTCACTCCATCGTATTGTACAAGTGTGGAAACGTTTATATATAATGCTCTTAAGAAAAAAATTGGGGAGTAGGCGTTGGTTGAGGGGAGAGATAAGACATTACAGAATAGCCATTTGAATTATAATGCTCCAGGCAACATGTTGGGCACTGGGGGCCCAAAGACTCCCAGGTAAGTCTCATCTTCGCAGAGGATCTACCAGGTTGGTAACGAGAAGGGGTGAAGGGGGCCGGTGAAGTCTGTAACAAAATGGAGCCTTCGATCAGCTTCAGCCAATTGCTGCAGGGGAGGAGAGGGCTCAGTGCTGCCCACACTGTGCTTCCCAAGTCCGAGGCTCCTGCCCGTGCGGCCTCGACAGGTCAAATGAAACGTGAGCAGGCCCGATTCAGTCCCCAAGTCCTCTGGCCCCCAGTATGCATGAGGAGAGCCTGCCAGTCTTCCAGAAATGAGTTGTTTTTTTTTTTTAATGTGAATCCAGATTAAAAAAAATTTTTTTAACATTTATTTTTTTTATTTTTGAGACATAGAGACAGAGCATGAGCAAGAGAAGGGCAGAGAGAGAGGGAGACACGGAATCCGAGGCAGGCTCCAGGCTCTGAGCCGTCAGCACAAAGCCCAACGTGGGGCTCGAACTCACAGACCGCGAGATCATGACCTGAGCCAAAGTCGGCTGCTTAACCGACTGAGCCACCCAGGTGCCCCCAGAAATGAGTTTTTAAAAAAATAAAAACTCTTGATTTCACCTTCACTCTTGCCAATTAGAAGTCGCCACTGGCTTCCTCCAATGGGTCGGCCCCTTAGAGATGCCAGAGGAGACAGACCCTGCTTCCCATCTGCGAGGAGGAATGCCAGAACCAGGCCTGCCTGCCTCCTCTCTCCCTCATTAAAGAAGGTCCAAGTTGTATATGTAGGTCCCAAGCCCTTGCCCCCCCTCTCCCCCATAGGCCAGAACCGCGAGAGGGCCCGGGAGGTGTAAGGAAGGCCAATGGTGAGAATTACCTTTTCAGATGAGCAGGCTCTTAGTTCAGTCTGAGAAGGTCGCACACGCCTGGGAGGTCACATGGAGGGGGGAACGCCACCCCATCTTTCTCTTCTCAGCATTTCACATTTCACAGTTTGTCATTTCTCATGTTCAAGTAGAATGTCAGCTCCGAGAGGGCAGGGATTTTTGTCTGCTTGCTGTTTTCATGCTAACTTAGTCCGACCACCTGCTTGGGATAAATACTTGCTGAGTGGGTTGTCTGTATCTGTTGTGGTTGTGTCGGGGGGACGTTCCTGGGCACGGGCCACGACAGGCTCCTCTCTGCTCCCAAGTGCTCAGAATGGAGGTGCTCAGAAGTGTTTGTTGAAGCAAACCCCCTAAACTGCCTTCATTTTTTCCTTTATTCCTCCAGGCCCTCCTGGGCCCACTGGGGATCCCGGGCCCAAAGGGTTTGGGCCTGGATACCTCAGTGGCTTCCTCCTGGTTCTCCACAGTCAGACAGATGGAGAACCCACCTGCCCAGCAGGCATGCCCAAGCTCTGGACGGGCTACAGTCTGTTGTACCTGGAAGGACAGGAGAAGGCCCACAATCAAGACCTTGGTATGTGTGTAGAACGTGCTAGCCCTTGTCCGTCGCTCAGGAGTACAGCTTCTGGGTGAATTTTACGGGTACATCAACATCCTAAGTGATCGCTCATCTCCCGCAGGATTTTTTCCTTTTAAACTACCATGCTCCTTCTCAATGAATTTTATGAAGTGTGTGTGATTCCTATGGGGGCGCCAAAGAATCTCACTCTGGCTACGGTTATTATCCTCTGGCTACTTACTCATTTTTTTAAAATAATTCTTCCTAAGAATATTTTAATGTATGAGTGAGATAAAATTTACTCATATAAAAGGTAGTTTTTCCTTCCAAAGGTAAGTTATTTAATCAGGACATGGTCAGTGGCTGTGTTTTCCTGTGAAATGGCACGTGGGCAGCAGCCGAATGCTTAGATGATGTCCCGCACCAGCCAGTACCAACCCCGCCCCCCACCTCCAGCTGGTTTCTAAATTACAGAACTTTATTTGGGATTCCCTTGGTGCTACGTGTCCATTTTTTAAAAAATTTTTTAAATGTTTGTTTATTCTTGAGAGAGAGAGAGAGAGAGACAGAGCACAAAGCAGGGGACGGACAGAGAGTGAGGGAGATGCAGAATCCGAAGCAGGCTCCAGGCTCTGAGCTGTCAGCACTGAGCCCGACTCGGGGGCTCGAACTCACAAACCGTGAGATCATGACCTGAGAAGTCAGACGCTTACCCGGGCACCTCTCTCCATTTTCCATAGTAGATCTGTGAGCTACAGGAACTGATTTCAAGCCAGGAGTTCAAGGACCTTCCCAGATCATGCTGTTTGGGCGGTGGGTAGAGATCATTCCCCACTGGGCTCAGCTACGGCCATTCCCATTAGAGGGCCTGGTGGGGGAGGGGGAGGAAGAAGTGATGTTTAATATCTGGCTCCATTTACTTCCCCCCTCCTCGCCCTCTGGCTGTCAGTCTTCTTCCTGCCTGTTCTCTGTTCCACCAGCCTCCCCCCGCCCTGGTCTAGCCAGAGCCTACTCACAAAGCTCTTCAGAGCCCTGGGATAAAATCTAAGCTCCTTTCAAGATAGACGAAGCCCACAGCCTCCGGTCTGGCGTATCTCTGGACACCCTGAGACAGACAGACACCCAGATGTCCTCTCCCCCTCTCACCAACGGAATTCCTTTGAGTTCTTTGAGCTTCCACGCTTCCTCACCCCCAGCCCTCTCTACTTCTCTATCTTCTTCTTTGCGTACTTCTTTGAATACTCACCATCTTCAAACCTGGCCAAATCCTTTTCATACTTCAAGTCCTAGCAGAAAAGCATTCTTCCAGTTATCCTCTCCGCAAGTGTCTGCACTCTGCACTTCTCACCCATAGCGCTGGCCATGCCGTATCTTCCTTGCCCAGTTGCTCAGCCATCCAACCTGGCCAGGGCATGAGCTTTGTGGGGACAGAGATGTGGGGACCGCACCCCTCCAGTATCTGGCCCATTGCTTGGTTCATGAGTGAATGAGGACTGAATGAGGAGTGAGGGAGGGTTGCCCCCAGGACCAGGGAGGTGCCGGAAAGCCACCACATCTGTGTCATAGAACACGCACCAGCAAATGCCACATGCAGGAAAGGTCGCGGGCACACCAGGCCGGGCTGTTCACATACCACATTCCCTTGTCTTCCCTCCCAAGGTCTGCCAGGGTCTTGCCTTCCCATGTTTAGCACACTGCCCTTTGCCTACTGTAACATCCACCAAGTGTGCCACTACGCCCGGAGAAACGACCGATCGTACTGGCTGGCCAGCGCCGCGCCCCTGCCCATGATGCCGCTCTCGGAAGAGGAGATCCGCCCGTACATCAGCCGCTGTGCCGTGTGCGAGGCCCCGGCTCAGGTGGTGGCGCTGCACAGCCAGGACCAGTCCGTCCCCCCGTGTCCTCGGACCTGGAGGAGCCTCTGGATCGGGTACTCGTTCCTCATGGTGAGTCCCTTGCACGCCCGCTACCTTGTGACACCTCTTGCTCGCCCCTTCCACCCAGGCTGGGCGGAAGTGGTTCCCTGAACTGTGTCGGGCAGACAGACAGCACTAGCACCTGTGGTCGTGACGCCCACCGAGAACCACAGCCAGTCCGGGGGCTGGGCCATTCTTTACTTCTTATCACCGATCAAGCTTTTTATGGTTTTGCTAGGGTTCGGTAGTTCAGCCCTCCGAGGAGTGTGGTTCAGTCCGGTGTGCACATCCGCACGCCTTCTGCTTCTCCTCTCCTCAGTGGACCTCAGTGTGTTCTTCTTGGGGTAATTTCGGGGGTAATTTCAGGGAAACGTAAAGTTAGGCCCAGGCCTCCATGTGTGGCTGACTGGGTCTGGGTTCGTCTGCACGCGTCCGAGCCCTAACTCTGTCTTCGTTGTCCTGGTAGCACACAGGGGCTGGGGACCAAGGAGGAGGGCAGGCCCTCATGTCACCTGGCAGCTGCCTGGAAGATTTCCGAGCGGCGCCGTTCCTCGAATGCCAAGGCCGCCAGGGAACTTGCCACTTTTTTGCAAATGAGTATAGCTTCTGGCTGACAACCGTGAGACCTGACTTGCAGTTTTCCTCGGTGCCATCACCAGACACCTTAAAAGAAAGCCAAGCCCAGCGGCAGAGAATCAGCAGGTGCCAGGTCTGCATGAAATATAGCTAGAGAACCCACATTTCGCCACCATGTCGCCAAGAGAGGCTTTCTCGGGGGCCCCGGGGGGGGGGCCAGGCTGTGCTAAGAGATTAATGGTGCTCATTTCAGACTCCAGCTTCAGCTGTTTCTACTGTTTCGATGTGGTTCTTCCCACCATCCTATCATTCTTTCCTCTGTTCGGGACAGATTAAGCAAACGCTACCCGTATGGATTTGTTTGGACCTACCAATCTAGATGAAACCCAGATATCCTTATGTGTTTGAGGATGACGGATGAGCTGGCTTTGTTTAAAATTATGCTAATTCACAGGAAGGCAAAGAGATGATAAAGGCCAGATTACAAACGACATTACTGAAAACTTCATTCATTGGTTAATAGCACCTCCAACAACTGAAGTCAATTACTCTATAATACAGTGGGCTTGGGGGTGGATTTTATAGGAAAAAAATAAATAGGCCAACAAATGAAACTAGAAAGTAGAGATTTCCAACATTTCAAAATGATTTCCTCTGTAATCTGTTTTCCCATGTGCGTTAAATAATTGTAAAACCGTGACCCAAGGAGATGTAAAAAAAAAAGAAAAGAAAAAGAAAAAGAAAGAAAGAAAAAGAAAGAAAATCCACACAGCCAGCATTTAACCATTCATTTCAAAGCAGAATGAATCACTGTGCCAGGAAGGACCACAGTCGCTGTATCCCAGAGATGCTACATTAGCATAAACACATCACAGACGAACATGAAACACGTTCTCTTCTGCATTTTTCAGAGAATGGAAATGCCTACTTTGGCAACCCTTTTGAAAAGCAGCATTTATGGGAAAAAATATATTCAATAAGGGATTAGGAGCCTAAAAGCTATTAATGAATATTAAGGCAGTGATTCACAAAAATTGACTCCCCATTGCCGTGAACTTCCAACAGAGGGCATTTTCCCCAGTCGGGGTCCAGCTCGTCTTCGGCGTGCGCGCGCTAATGGGACCGAAGCCACATGGGGCTCGCTCAGGCGCTCGCAGCTCGCACAAAGCATCCTGCTCTCCCCCCAGGAGCGCCTGCGGAGCCCACGGTGGACGCTTTTCCTCCAAAACATAATGGCATTTCATACGGGGAAGTGACAGAGCCATCATTATGCACTTGGGAGAAAACGAAGGGCCGGGTTAATTAAACTTAGGTAAGACGATTCATTGAAGTCATGGGTCGCCCCGCCAGGAAGACGTGGTGCTATTTTAATAGAAACAAAAAACAACCTGCCGTCTGCATGTTATGTTCCTGTTACTGGTGTTCGCAGAAGCATCCTGTTTTTCCAATTTTAAAAACATTCTTCTATCTTATGTCAGTATTATATACCAAGGTGGCAGTTTGACATTTGGCATTAATATTTCCTGTAAAAGTTTAGGAGCTACGTCAGTTTATAATGAGTAGTTTTCTGAATAGCAAACGATACATTGCCTATTCTGTAGGGACTCGGCGGTCCAATCCTAAAAATCAAAGGCTTGTTGGAAATAAATGAGAGGAAATCTGCCTTCCTCATTTAAAAACATGTCATGTGAGAAAAGAAACCGAAGAAATTTCTCATGAGTAAAAGGGATGCTCATTTTCGTGCTTAGTTTCAACGCACTTAAAATAATTGAGAGAAGAAAAACTCAATTAAGATTTTGTTGAGAAGAGATGTTTTCCTTGCCAAACATTGATTACCAATGAGCTCTTATATGCAGAACATATTTCAAATGAGTCTTGCCATGGGCTACTCCCAGGATAGCGATTTATTTTAATACTTTCTGGTAAAAAGGAAAAAAAAAGTCCACTTTAAGATGGAAGCAGAAATATTTCCTAGTTCCTTGGTCTCATTTATTGATTGTTTTTCATCATGCTGTGGCATGTTAAATATTGTTGAGCACCTGAAATTCAAGGCAATTTCAACCTCGTTGATAATTACACTTTTCTGTCTCCAGCGTTTTATTATATGTCCCCAAACGTCAGACCTTCTAAAATTTCATCTCGTTCTTCATGAATTTGGTCTGAAAACATTTTCTGGGATGAGATAAGGGTGATAAATAGAACGTAAGAAACGCGTACCTTGCTTGCTGAAGTATTTTAAACCTGTTAGGATATTATCTTAATAAGCTTGCCAAATAAATCTTTAAAAAACAGGTTGAATTAAGCGGGCAATTTACTGCACAGTGAGCCTGGGATTGTGTTTGAGACTGATTATTTGAAATGCTGATATTGCAAGAGCCCGTCTCCAAATGTACCCCATTTCTGCCTTCCGATTTTGAAAAAATTATTTTAACTGGTCTAAAGGGCAAAACGATGGAAAAAATAACTCCTTGGATTAGGAGACTGTGCCTTCTTCAGCTGGTTACATCTCAGTGTACTTTGAAATATCCTTTCTCTGTGAAGGGTGAACAAAGCTTTACGGTGGTCGGTGGTCCTAGTCCACGATCGTGATTACCCTTATCAAAATGTCCTTCCCAAGAGCCTCCCTCCCCCACCTGGGTTGGAATGCGTCCAGATGGTCCAAGGGGAATGGCTGTGGCCCACACAGCGGAGGATGGGGTGTTTCCTTCTGGGTTCTTATTCTCGGTGAGTGGAGCCCCGTCCATGCAGGCGACCAGGGACCCGGGCCTCCATGCTGTGGGCGGTGGCTCGTTCTTTCTCCACCCGTATTTCCCAGACCTAAGCTGAGTCACCACATCCCGTGTGACTGCTATCTTCCCCTCTGGCCTCATGGCGCCTTGACACAGCCATGGTTTCATCCCTGCTTTTGATGGTAAACACGTCCCAGCTGATGCCTCCACTGTCAAATCCCAGCCTTGTCTCCGAGATGCAGACTTGACTTCGTTGATCTTTGGCTTAAAACTCATTCAGTGATTCCTGTGCGTATGAAGTTCAAGTGCCTTCCCATGGGGTGAAAGGCTGCAGGAGCTGCCCGCAGCTCACCTGTACACTCATCACAGAGGTGTGTGCCTCGCTCTGTGACCTTGCTCCTGCTCTTTGTCCCAGTGACATCCCCACTCGGGTGACTTTATCTGGCACACAACTTCTTTAAAGGCTGAATTAGCAGGTGGGGAGGGGCGTGGGTGAATTTCCACAGGGAGCTTTGGGCTCCCTTCCTCTGCCTCCAGGACGAGAAATGGGCCTGGCCTCTCTCGTGTCCCCCTCCGTGCTCCTGTAAGGTCTCCTAGCTCTTCCTCCGTGCTCCTGCTAAAGCGCAAGCCCCTCGAGGGCAGCACCGTGCTTTCCTCCACTTTGTGTGCCCCGTGCCTATACAGAGCAGAGTGCGGTATTGACGATTCTTTTTTCAATGACAGTTCGATCAGTATCATTTAGCGTTAGATCCATGGGTGTACGCTTCTCCTGGACAAAATGGTAACAAGTATAAACCATGTCTTATTTCAAAATGCTTGAATTTGACAGTGTATCTGCCCACCCACAATCTCCTCTTTATAGTGATTGACAGAAAGCCAGTTACTAAGCTTTGACCATTTATCCCCTCCTGAAGTATAGTTTACGTTTCCCAAACCGAAATTTTAGACATGGTGAGATTCGTGGGATTTGGCTGAGAGAAGGCTCTTCCCTGAAATGTGATGAGACTTAACTCCTGCTGTAACCAGTGTTCCTCATCATACAAGACCTTCCTAGTAGAGATCGCATCAAGTTTGTAGACGTGTTTTGGGGCTTAGGAGAATAGTTGATGGAATGGTCCACTGAAAGTGAATCTTATCAGATTTTATTTTGAGCCTCTTATAGATTATAATAGAGCAAGCCATTCTGTGCGTTCCAGGGAATTACATGAGATTTGAGTTTCTGTCCGCTTCGAAAAATGAATTTGGTAATTTTTACTTTTATTCGGTATGGACGCAAGAATAGGGGAAGAAATGCGGACTTGGGAGTTGGTTTGAATCTGACTCTGTCACTTTCCAGCTGTGTCGCCCTGGGTGCGTTACACCTACTCTCTGAGCCCCATTTTCCTTATTTATAAAATGGGACCTAATGCTTACTCTGGCATTGAAAATGAAGTTCGATTATGTGTCTGGCATATAGCAGTCATCGTGCATTTATTCTGGTCACATCTTCTATCGAAAACAATTGAATACAAAAAAACCCACATTTCTTGTTTTTTTTTCCATAGTAGAATTATACTATGATTTTTACAGGGTATATTAATTACTGATTAGAATTATTTATATCTAACCAATTCTTCGTGTCTTTGGGAAGGTTATTTTATTTCTGTTCTCAAAGTTACTGCCCCCCCCCACCCCGCACAGACACACTCAAAATCACAATTTCCTACGGGGACATTATCAGGAAGTTCTGCAGGGAACAAAACAATTGACATTAAAAATCAGTACTCTGCAATTGTCACTGTTATTATCTGCCAAAGACTCTGCATAATGCATGTTAAACCATCAAGGCTGGCTGCCACATCCATGTGAGATGCTTGAATTTTATGGTGCTTAAATATTTAATGATTCATAGGAAAAAATGTGAGATGTGTCCAATAAATTGCATCCCTTTCTCTAACCTGTGGTTGTAAAGTTGAAGACTTGCAACATGGCACATTTGCAAGATACCTGGCCTGCTGCTGACACCGGAATCTTCGTTGTGTTACAAGTTACAATATTGTGCATTATATATAAAATTCTGTGATGACCTCCAAACGCAGCTGTGTTTTATCTGGGTGAATTTGTTCTCTTTCGAGCCAAAGTAAGTTTACTTTTTGAGGCCCCTCGCTCCTACTATGGCCCACTCTGGAGCTAGCTTAGTGGGGAGAATGGGTTGCATGGTGAGGTGTGGTCCGTGGGTGGGCAGAACATGAGCAGAGTGTGGAACATGCCCCCTCAGAGGGAAAGGATGGGATTGTGAGGGAAACGCTGGTCAGCATACCAGGATGGGGTAGGTGACGGGGATGAATGGAGCCAGAGGCCCTGTTAGCAGGCATGGGGCTCAGACCCTTCGGGCCTCAGTCGTCATATTAGTTGAAGAATGAGACCCCCTGCTTCACAGGGTTGTGCTGGGATTAAAAGTTAGAGATACAACTACAAAGAGAAAAAAAATCTAAGGAAAGTACTGTTACTAATAAACCATAGTAACTGGAAGTTGGGAGTTCGCATTGATAGTAACTTTTCATGGGATTACTCTTTTTCGGTAGGAGTATTTGGCCCAACCTCTCACCTGATAGAGAAATAACAATATTTAGCATTTCTTGAGCACCTACTAAGTGACAGGAACTGTATTAACCCTGTGAAATGTGTTCCCTCTCAACCTCTGAACTCTCCTATTTTATAGGTGAGAAGACTGAAGTTTAGGGAGAGTAAGCAACTTGCTCAATGTCATAGTCAGCACCCAGTGGAACTCGGACCCTGGTCTGTCACTAAGGATTGTACTCTTACCTGTTACACCGTCACCTCCCACAAGCTTCCCCGTTTGTGGGTTGGCTAGATAATAGAGGGTCCCATATAGATGTCACCCCGACACCCTCAACTGCTGTCACTGCAAAGCCCCAGGTCCTCAGACAGCCCGCCAGGCTCGATTTGGAGACTGTCTTAACCTGTTCTCGGAGAGATGAAAGCGGGGGACCCACGAGGACAGAGTGATTTGGGGAGAGCCCAGAAAGCATATATCTTAGGGTCAACCGAAGAGCAGCTAGGCCTCTGGAGCTCCCTGATGTTCATTCAAGGTCAGCCACTCAGGAGAGCCGCTCTGAGTTGGAGAAAGAAGTATTGGGAGGCCCTTATCCGGAGGCTCGGTAGGGTGGCACCGGCCAACTTAGCTGTCGTTATTCTCCCGTCTGCCAGCAAAGGCGTTTCCTGTCATGCATCAATTTGGGGAGTGGCTTGCATCTTCAGTGGGCAGGTTTATACCTAGGGTTTATAATTTTATCGGCTAACCATGACATTCTAACCAGTCATCATTTTCATCTGTGTGGAAAAAGCAAGAACATTTAAAAATGAGGAGTAAAAAGTGCTTCTGGTCGCAAAGCAGGCTGTCTGCTTATAACGCGCACCGGAAATGGGGACAACCAACTGCGGCGGTGTGTGCGGGGTGGAGCCGCCCGTCATTCCGCTCTCATGATAAACGGGGAGTAGTAACTGGCACCTTCCGCATCGATTTTCGGCCGGTCCTTTCCTGACCCCCACAGCTGCCGCTCACAAGCACTCGGGATTGGTACCTCGTTGCAGGAGGGACGTGGGTGTGAGGCCACCCGCAAGTTCTTTTCCTCAAACTTCTTTCTGCTGAGGTCAGCCCCTCTCCTTCCTGCTCCACACAAGACTGTAAGAGCGGGCGGTGCTGTCAGGTCCTGGTTGCTGACCCTGCGTCCCTCACTTCACTTCACTTCACTTCACTTCACTTCTCTGAGGCTTAGGATCCAAACTAAAAACAGGGTGCCTGGTTCCCTGGCAGGACGGTTGTCAGGATCCAGGCAGATAACCGATGATCCTCTTAAATGCATTTGTGCTCACTGGAATCTGAGAAGGATTTTGGCGCTTAAACTACTTGACATCAGTTTTTTTTTTGCTCTTCCACCTCCACATTCTTATTTGTTTCCCTAGTGGCGGGAACCATTAAGATCCACTGTCTTCGCAAATTTCAATAAACGATACAGTGTTATTAACTATAGTCACTATGCCCTATGTTAGATACCCAGAATTCATTCGTCTTATAACCGGAAGCTTGAACCCTTTGACCAACATCTCTCCATGCTTCCCAACCCCTGGTAACCACCATTCTACTGTTTCTGTGTTGGATTTTTTTTCTTTAAGATTCTACACATACATGAGATCATACTGTATTTGTCCTTATTCCACTTAGATAAGGTCTTCAAGGTCCAAACGTGCTGTCACAAAAGGCAAGATTTCCTTTTTTCTTGTGGCTGAGTAATATCCCGTTGTATATACATGTATATGTCACCTCTTATCTGTCCCTTCATGCACACTTGGGGCCTGTTACCGTGTAGATTATGATTCATGTGTTCTGGGGGCAGGAGTCAGAATTTCCAGCGACTCCTGGATGCTGCTGGCCCTGCTGGCCCGGGGCCCACACTTTTTGAGTAGCAGGGAGGTTAGCCCGGGTGCTATTGCTTAATGACATCCCGAAGAGTCAGTTCAATGGTCCTAATGCTTATCTGCTACGAAGGATGTGCAGGATATTTTCAACTGTTGACGGAGGAATCTTGTAAAGAGTCAACATCACAAGGCTACAAGGAGACAGTTAACTTTTGAGGACCTCAAGTCAATGCCAGAATCTATGAAGTCACATGCTTTTCTTTGTTTGAGTTGTTCATGTTTTTAACACTTCCCTCCAGACACTATGCAGGGTATTTAGGAGGAAATAAACTGAGAGAGATACAACTTCCTGGCAGAAAGCCTGGCTAGTGGGTGAGCAGCTGGTGTCAATGCTTCGAAAAGGCACCCACGTCGGGTTCTGTTTACAGAGAGCCGTGTGCCAGAGTGCTGTTTCTCAGGTTTTGCTTGCGTGGGCCCCAGATTCCAAGGGTCTCTGTAAGCCACACGATACCATTGTTATCACCTCACTCTCTTCCCAAGCGCCAGCATGTATTACCACCAAATTTAATGATTTCTACTAGCATCGTTCCAGTTTTCCTTGATAAAGCATAAATCCTATGTTCAAATTCACCAGCCCGTTTCTGTCATCCGAACAAGATGTCAAGATCACTACCCCCTGCCCCTAAATACAAAAGAAGGGGGGGAAAAGGTTAGCATGGACACATTGAAAGCATTCCTGCCAAAGTACAACAGCCAGATTTGGTGGTATACACAGGGAGCACTCAGTGATACCTTTTGGACATATGAGAATCTTGAATTTTGTGCAGTGACACAGGGTGTGTCTTCAGACAGATGCAGGAGGGTGGTGATCCCTCCCCCCCTTCTCATCAGGAAGCATGCCTGAAGCATGGGAAAGGTCTGAAATTCTTCCCATGGGCAAATCCTTTCCTTGGAGTTACTCCTTCCTTGATGTGACTCAAGAAAACACAACAATATCCATTAGCAACATCCCCACCTTTTCCTACGTGCTGCCGGTGTCGGTATAAATGAGCTTCTCTCTGTTTCAAAACACAGGCATTTATTGGTTCTGACGCTGCAGACATTGTTGGAGGTAATGTGAGGTGATACACAGAAACAGTCATGGTCCCTGCCTCATGAAGCTTACAATCTAGAGAGAAAAGACACTCTTTCACTGCAGGATACCTAGAAATTCCAAGAGGATTGTGAGCAGCAGCCAATAAAAGCAGTAGACCATTCTGGGCTGTGGTATCTGGGGGCGGGACAGGGAGGGTCTGGATGGGCTGAAAGAGAGGAAAAGACTGTCCCACCTAAAAGCACATCACAGTGAAGTCACAGGGCAAGCTCACTCCTCAGACAGGGAGACCAGTGAGCAGAAGCACAGACTCTGTTATGGATAACTGGGGATGAGCTCAAAAGACTGGCTGGAGCCCCATGGCCGAGGTTGATGAGTCTGACCTTCACGCTTTGGCAACAGAGGGACAACAAAGGGTATTGAGATTATGACTGGCCATCGCAAGAGTCAGTTTTAGGAGATTAACCGGCAGAGCGATGTAGAGATGAGTGAAGAGGTATTTTAAGTCTCGAGCAGAGCAATGAATCGAGAGAGTTTAAGGTCCTCTAAGCAGAGAGTCTGTGATTCTAAAAAAAAAAAAAAAAAAAAGGAAATGATTGCAATACCCCATGGGAAGGGAAAGGAAGAGCTGTATATAGAAGGTTTTAGAAAAATGATTAATTGAACACAACTCTATTGAATACTGAACCTCTCAAGAGAAATGGAAAACTGGGAACACGGAGGCCAGCGCTGCCACACAGTGTCTTATATTCTAGGTGGCAGCTCTCATCTCTTATACATCCACTCCCTGGCGGCAGAACAAGTGTCAGGTAGATAGATTGACCCCCATCTTACCAGACCCTGCCATTCACTGCTGGCCTGTGCCATGGCCAGGATGGAGGGAGCCATGACTAGCGTGTGCAACTTGGGGATCACAGGCAATGAACGTGCTCAAGGTCATTACAAGGAAGCAACTGTAGCCATCCCCTCATCTTCAGAAGCACAGACAGATTCTGAAATGAGAGGTCTCCTAGGTTGACTGCCCACAACCAAAGTATGGCAACCGGATGCTTCACAGAAAAGCACGAAGTTACTATGGGCTAAACTACAAACCAAAAATCAAAAAGAGCCCTAAATGCTTATCCTCTATGAGAGATCATTCATCTCATATATTTGCTTTTGTCTTTCTCAACGTAATCCAGTGTGTTGACATAATTCTGGGGGCTCCTTATTGCAGGAAAAAAAATAAGATGGACACTGAAAATAATAAGCATTGGTCACAGGCCAGTCTGTTAACAACAAAGTAATTATCCTAATTTCCAGAACATCTCCATTGTTGTGCTAAGGTAATTGCTTTATAACTAAAATGACCTCTCCCACGTCTCTAAAGTTGAATGATGTTCCACTCCATAAATAAAGGCGGTCTGCATATTATATGACTTCTGCCATGCAAAATTCAATTCCTGTGTCATTGTATCTATTTGTATTCAAATACAACAAAGACTCAAGAGCAATTAAGAAAAACACTTCCATATACAGTGGCTGGACTTTCAGTGTAATAGAAAGAACACTTGGGTGGGAGAACATTTAATGAGTGCCTCCCAGGCGCCGGGACCAGCCTCTGGCTGGTGGCAGGGGAGAGAGGGACAGTACAGAAACATAAGACCCAGTCCCTTGTCCCACAGCCCTTCTCCCCATGTAGAAGGCATGTTTTTGTGTAGTTGTGCACAAGTAATAACAGGGTAAGACATCAGTGCTATCCCAGAATTGCCTTTACAAAGTGCTATGACAAGATGGTCTGGTAGAAGGAGGTTATTGCTAACAGGGAGAATAGGAGTCAAATCCATACAGTTTGGGAGCAAGAGAAATGACATTTGAACGTTTTAACATATCTAAGGCTAGCAGACTCACAGATACAATTCATATAATAAGGTGGCTTCACGTTGATGATGAATTGACCCGTGGAGCCCAGGTAGCACTGTGCAGGTCAAGGTGCCCCCAGGACTCAAGGGTTTTCTTAGCTCATTTGTGTGCAAGGTCAGTGCCTCTCAGATCAATTCAGATCAGGAACTGGACACAAGACTGCGGAGTTGGCGTGCTCCAAGTTTGTCAAATACGCACAAAGAAAAACCGAGAAAGTAATATCCCCGAAATATTAACCTTGTGTACCTATAGAAGTAGTGAAAATATAATTGATTTTAAAATTGTACATGCATTTATATCTGTTTCTATTGTGAATTTTCTCAATGAAGACATAGTCCTTATTAAGTCTATTTTCCTGATTATGTATTTCTGGCTTTATTATTATACGAATCAGTTTTACTGATTGCAAAAGTAATATACATACATACAAATACACACTTTTTTTTTTTTTTTGAGAGAGAGACAGAGACAGGCAGAGAAGAGGGAGAGAGAGAATCCCAAGCAGATTCCACGCTCAGCACACAGCCTGACGGGGGTGTGATCTCACAACTGTGAGATCACGACCTGAGCCAAAATCAAGAGCTGGACACTTAACTGACTGAGCCACCCAGGTGCCCCCAATACACACATTTTTAAAACACTGCAATATAAAATTGTAAAAAACCAGAGAGCAAAATCCTCTGTGTTCTACCCCCAAAGATAACCTCTGTTAACACACGGGTATATTGCCTTCAGATGTTTGCTTTACACACAGATAAGGCACATAGATTACTCTGATGATCATAGGACCATATGCAAATGCCAGAAATATCAATGAAAATAGGAAGATCCTTTTCTGCTTCAGCTCTCTTTACAGATAAATATCTCAGTGACAGCAAGACATCAGTGATATCTGACTTTGTCTTTTTATTCATGAAACACAAGCACCAGGAAATAGTTTAAGTGACATGGATGGCCTGTGGGTTCTAACACTGAGGAGTTCTGGGGGTGTCCTGGACACCTGGGAAGGACAAGTGGCTGTCACAGTGGCCATTTAAAAGGCACTTTTATGGGAAAAAAAATTCTTCCTCAAGAGGGCTTTCTCCGGGACCAGCCCGCTGAACAACTGGTTTACTCTGCCGGTAGCACCAGCCCCTGCCGCACTGGCTGCTTAACCAACCCAAGTCACACCTCCGGGAACCTCTCCTCTCGCTGGAGAGGCCGCTGTGAGCCCAGATGTCAGTGCCACCTATGTCCCATGGAGTGTGTAGGTGGTTTCCCCACCGAGGTCTCGCCCAAGCTTTTTCAGCCCAGCGTTCTCTAAAAGAAGCATGTGAGAACAAAGCGAGTACACTGCCAATGCCACCCGGACGTGGGCACCCAAGGCGCCGAGGTGCCTGGGCAAGGGTGGCAGGAACAACATGCTGTTACGGCAGCCACATTGTGTTTCCTGGAAAGTCATCATAGCAACGAGTCGAGAGGACGAGGGATGGCTTCTGTCTTCCCGCCAAGCCCAACCCTGGGCGCACCGGGCAGGACGGGGGGCCTGATCTTCCAGCTGGTGAAAGTCACAGTCTTCAAAAACAGAACAAGGCAGAGGCACCGCCGAGCTAGCCGCCTGAGGAAGGAGTGTGGGAACTGGTCCCTGCGTGGAGGAACGGACCTTCTGCCAGTGACGCAGGACGGGCCGGTGACATGGGAGAAGGGCAGCTCCCAGACAGCTGTGGGCTGCTTCCACAAGTCTGGTTTCAAGACAGGTCAATCTGCTTGTGGATAGAGACCCACAGGGGCCACGGGGTGACCAGCCGAGGCAGATGTGAGATAAAGCTGGACTCCGCTTTTGTTTAAAGTAGGGGCTTGGGAAACGATGGAAGAAATGGGCAATAATCACGACGGGACCGCTTTTGCCCAGGACACCGCGCCCCCTCACTGGCTGTCAAATCTGCGAAGGCGCTGCCTCCTCATTTCTTCTTCTGGTGAGAGACGGAACCCGTAGGGCTGGGGACCCAGGTGGCTACTTCCTGTAGTGAGAAATCACAAGTGGGAATCAAACACTGCCCATCCATTGTTCTGACATTTACAGGGCGCTGCTTCCTAGGCTTTCAAGGAGAGAGAAGACGGATGGCTTGGGTGTCATCTCTGTTTTAGCACGAAGCAGAAATGTAATGAACATATTTCAACTTCAGCTGTCAATACTAAGTTTCAACATCAAGTAAATACTTTCAGTGCGGTCCAGCCTACGAGTCTAATCCCATCCTTTTGAAGATTCTTGACAAATCTCCCCATTTTTCTTTTTTGCTCCATCATTCTTCATAATTTGCATCATCTAGCTTCTACAATGTCTCAAGGGCTTTACTTATTTTTTTAGGTACAGAAATATCTTGTCACTGTTTCTAACTTCCCCACCAAGTATGCTGGTTGGTTTCTCTTCATCAGCCTTTGGGCACCCCCCTCTCCCTACCTCTGCCCAGCTGCTGCCTATAGCACTTCCCCTCCCCCCCCACCACTACCACCTGCATCCCAGCCAGTGAGAATTAAGCCTGCTTGAAACACACAAAGACCACTGAGCATCTGAGCATCCGGGGCCACACAGCAGGGGCCCAATTGCCATGCTGACCAATTATCTGGGAGGGCAGACAAAAATGCAGGCTTAGCATCTGAAAATCATCTGGAGGACCGTGGAAATCATCGCTGCAGAAGGGTTTCTGCTCATTCTCCAAGACTGGCACCTTTTCAAAGATGTTTCCAGGTAACACACATTGATACGACCATTGTTAAGACAAAGATGAAAAAGAGTTGGAGACAGCAGTGTGACACTAAGTTAGCCTGCTCACAAAGAAAGACAAATACTGTATGATGTCACTTCCGTGTGGAATCTGAAAAACTGAACTCCTAACCAGAGAGTAAATGGCAGTTACCAAGGGCTGGGGGTGGAGGAAGTGAGGGCACAAACTTGTAGCGAGTACATAAACAGATCCCGGATATCTAATGCATGGCACTGTGCCTGCAGTCAATATTACTGTATTAGAAACTTCCAAGCTGCTCAGAGGCTAAATCAACTGTTCTCAACACAAAAAAGAACTGATAAATAATGTGACATAATAAAAGGTTAGCTGATGGTACTGTAGTAATCATATTGTAATACAGAGATGTATTCAACCAACGCATTGGATACCTTAAGTTTTCTTTAAATATTTTTCACTATTTATTTTTGAAAGAGAGAGAGAGAATGCAAGCGGGGGAGGGGCAGAGAGAGAGGGAGACACAGAATCAGAAGCAGATTTCAGGCTCTGAGCTGTCAGCACAGAGCCTGACGTGGGCTCAAACTCACGAACCGTGAGATCATGACCTGAACCGAAGTTGGACGCTCAACTGAGTGAGCCACCCAGGCGCCCCTGTACACCTTAAATTTACACAATGCTGTAGGTCAATCATATCTCCAAACGAGTCAGTCTGCTCAGTCCACGACAGGAATTTCAGCTGTCAGACGATGAGAAATTTTGAAAAGGCAGTCAAAGGTGACTCTTTTTTTTCTCTCCCCATTTTGTTGCTTCCCTAACACTTACTCTTATCTGGTTCTCCTTTCCTTTTGAGATCATGGGAGAATTACCCCTCCTGGACACCTTGTGGCCATTCCTGATTAGGAAACCCAAAAGTCAACTGGGAGGCCCAGCTCCGCACTCTCTCTGCTGGCTGAACCCTACTGGGAGGCTTTCTGGTACAGTGGGAGAGAGGTCAGTTTATCAACCTTCTTTGAGGACGGCATTCAAACACAGTACGAGCTTCCAAGACTTCCACCGTAAAGAGTTTATGAATACAATTAAGAGTTTAGGGGCACCTGGGCGGCTCAGCTGGTTAAGCATTTGACTTCGACTCAGCTAATGATCTTGCAGTTCATGGGTTCAAGCCCTGCCTCAGGCTCTGTGCTGACAGCTCAGAGCCTGGAGCCTGTTTGGAATTCTGTGTCTCCCTCTCTCTCTACCCCTCCCCCACTCACACTCTGTCTCTCTCGAAAATAACAAACATTAAAAACAACTATAAAAAAAGATGAAAACTTTGGATACGGCTTTTGCTACATGTTTTTGAAAGGGAATTTGTCTTTGTTTCGAAGTGGCAAAGGCCTTGACATTACAGAGAAACTCATGAATCCAATTACCGTTAGTTTATTGCTTGAAACTGTTTCATGTGAGGAGATCCAAATCCTGCTTTCCCTTCAACAGCTGTTTGCGACAATAAGGCTATTCTTAATTGCACTTGTGAGCGCAGGCCAGCGCGTGCCTCCCCGGTCCGGCACGGCAGGGGGCCGCGAGGAGGAGCCATGGGCAGGGTCAGGGGCAAGCTCAACGTGGCATGCTGAGTCTGGGCCACGGGGCATGAGCCCATGGAGGCCGCAAGAGCGCTCAGACTCCCCAAGGGAATCGTGGCGTCCACGAGAGAAGGGCGGAGGCTGACGCTCCTATGCGAGGAGATGCAGGGAGGAGCTCGGAGTCGCAGGCCGAGGAGGCTGCTGGGGTCCAGGCTCCGCAACCCAGCAGCCCGCACAAGTGCGCGTCGGGCTCGCTCACAGGGCCGGCGGGGAGGGCAGGGCCGAGCCAACGAGGCGCCACGAGCTCAAGCAGAGGACTCACATCGAGCAGCGATGATCACGCTCGTGCCCGGAGAGCTTTCTTAAGGTGCCCTATTTCCGTCAGCCCTCACTCCCAGTTTTAGGATCCCAAGTTTACAGACGAAGAAACTGGCTCACAGAGTGTTGGGGACACACACGAGGTCACGTCTACCCACTTTGGCCACTACCCCCACGCCGCCGTCACCGCTGACGTCTTGCCGTCCCCCTGCGCTCCCTGCCCAGACCCGCGCCGACGTGCGGGGAGCTCGTGCCATTTGGAAAAAGAAGATCCAGCCTAAAGCCCTCGACTCTACGTGACTCTGCTGTCACCACAGATAGGACTACCAGGTTCCCACAGGGGCCCCCTGAAATTCCTAGCTTCCCGGGACCACCAGGGGGCCCGGATTACAACGGTAACACGATAACACCCGGTTTGTAACCAGGCCTGATTTTATGGGTATTTAAGCCTGTGCTTTGGGTCAGTGCCACCCCGGGGGACGACAAGGCCTCTGCTATCCATTCAAGTCTCAGCTAAGCTCTGTCTTCCAACCCCTGCTTTTCCTTTCCTCTTAAAACCATTTCCGTGTTTCTATAGTTTCCACTTATGTCACACGGTCTGTTACTCCTCTCCACAGCCTCCGGGACCCTCTGCAAGGCGCTTCTCAAAGGGTCTTAGAAGTGTTTACAGTACGTACTTACATTTGTTTTTTTGTTTTAAGTTTCTTTACTTTGAGAGAGAGAGAGGAAGAGGGAGGGGCAGAGAGAGAAGGGGAGAGAGGGAGAGGAAAAGGAGGAGGAGGAGGAGGAGGAGAGAGAGAGAGAGAGAGAGAGAGAGAGAGAGAGAGAGAGAGAGAGACAGACAGAGAGAATCCCAAGCGGGCTCTGCAGTGATGCAGGGCTCGAACCCACAAACTGCGAGATCACGACCTGAGCTGAAACCAAGAGTCGGATGCCCAAGCAGCTGAGCCAGCCAGGTGCCCCATATCTGTGAAGCACTTGGCAAAGGTCTGGACAGGCCTCAGCTGGGTGGTGGGAGGAGACGTGGGGGTGGGGGCAGCCCCCCTCCCCGGGGACGCGATGGGAAAGGTGTTCATGGGGCACCAGCAGATGCTTTCAGCCCAGCCTGGAACTGGAGGGGACACCCCAGGCCGGTCTCCATTTCGCAGGTTCTAGCAGGCTCCTTTGTGACGGGAGACTGCCCAACCAGGTGGCGACTGGGTCCCTTCCACGGCTGTGCGGCCTGACCACCTGGGACGAAATCCCGACTCCTCCACTCTTAGCTACACACCCCTGAGCAAGCTGGTTATCCTCACTTGGCCTTAGCTTCCCTATCCATAAAATAGGAATAGAGAGAGATTCCTTGGCTGGACTGCTGAGAGGCAGGGAGAGAGACGTGGCACGTGAAATGCTTAGCCGAGCCCCAGGCATGCAGTCGGCGCCTGATGAGTGCTGGCTGTTATAATTTTTCATCTCTAACATCATCGTGAGTCACGTGTGTCACATGTCTACTTGTTAGTATCGTTAACTAATAACTCTGTATAAGACACAAAATAAAATGATTTCTTAAAAGACAGTGCCCAATTCTGTTGGAAGCCCATTTGGCAGCGTTTTGTATAAAAGGTGGAGTTGCTGCTTACTAAATATTTGCCTTCTAAGAAACAGATACAAAAAAAAAAAAAAAAGGGTAATTAACAACCTCCAGTTAACAGCATCTTTTGTAACAACAGAGGAGTCTTTTCAGTCGCTGGGAGAGCTGGCCGGCCCAGCCGAGACCTCCTTTCCTCTGCTGCGTTAAATCACGCACTGAACATTTTACAGGCCTGGGAGCGACGGCCCTGCTCTGGGGGAACGTGGTGCAGAGTACCAGTGTTGACGAGCCTTGCCTCCGTGTCCCTGTAAATGGAGGTCAGCACTCAATGTTACTCAGAGAAACAGTGAGCACGCCTCACAGAACCTCAGGAACAGGGCCCAGTTTAAGATGATTTAGCTCCATTACAGCTCCCGAAGTGAGATCATCGGATTTATTGATTCGTGGTTCTTGATGGAAGGATTCTCAGTTCTCTACCCTCCTGTATGACGCAGTCACCTCTGCATTTCACATCTAAGGGAGGAGAAGCAATTTCATCCAGATAAGAATTGCTAAAAAGAGCACCACGAGTCCACGGCCTTTTCCCCTCCTGGTCGCCGTCCCCGTAAATAGAGATGTTTAATTTGCTGGTATTCACCGATCCTGCCCAGGACCTGATGAGCACTCGACACCGTTCAGCGAAATGAGACTGACCTGCGTTACAGGATGGCCTATCTCTCCCTTCCAGTAGGGAGCTGAAGAGGCAATCACTTTTTTCTTTTTAAACCAGGAAACCTCTAAATAAATCACCAGTGTTCTGGGGAGTTCTATTGTCCAATGAGGGCAGCAGCATGAGACCGGCCGGCATTCTCTCTTTTCAAGTTACTTTATTAGAATTCCATGAATTACAAAGCTCCCCAAATGCCTCCTGAAAGGATGGTTGCTAAGTCATTTAGTGACAAAGACCAACAAGGCTGGAAGAAATTCCAAGTCCAACAATTTGGCAAGACGTTCTCTGGAAAGGGGAGACACTTAAGGACATAAGACCACTTTACTTTTTGAGTCACTAACTCTAATACGTTAGCTATCTACCTACCTACCTACCTACCTACCCATCTCTTTAAAAAAGAGTTTGAAGTTCACCTAAAATCTCCTAACTCCATACAAATGGAAGCTTCATTATGGTTTAAGAGAAAGGTAACATTTAGAAGTGACTTGAGAGA
This sequence comes from Paguma larvata, assembly GCA_030068075.1. Taxonomy (NCBI): domain Eukaryota; kingdom Metazoa; phylum Chordata; class Mammalia; order Carnivora; family Viverridae; genus Paguma; species Paguma larvata. Next base: position 11,584,139 of record CM057825.1, read on the forward strand.
GAAAATATTCTCCATTTCTACTCCTCAACCAATGGAGTCAGCCACGGTGGGGATTTCTTGGTTCTGAACTCCTATCTGGAATCTTAAAATGAGGAGCTTTGAAATGGAGATCCACTCAAGGGCTACTTTGCCTCTCTGACTGAAGTCAGTTAATTTTGGAAATCGTTAGGGCTACAACAGGCTTACAATAAATAGCCTATAATTCAGTTAGCAAGTCAAGTAACCTAAAATATTGGGTCTACTATGTCAGGTCTAATGTTTCTTGCGATATAGACAAGGTACAGTCTGACCTCTAGAACAGAAAGTTCTGGAGACCAGGAAAGTCTGTTGGGTCGTTACTACATGCTCACCCTTCTCATTCTCCCTCCTTTTTAAAAAGTGCACAGCTTGATTAAGTTTCACAAACTGAACATGTGGGACCAATATCCAGATCAAAATACAGAACATTTCTGGGGCGCCTGGGTGGCTCAGGTGGTTAAGCATCTGACTTGGGCTCAGGTCATGATCTCACCGTTCATGAGTTCGAGCCCCGAATCAGGCTCTGTGCTGAGAGCTCAGAGCCTGGAGCCTGCTTTAGATTCTGTGTCTCCCTTTCTCTCTGCCCCTCCCCTGCTTATGCTCTGTCTCTCCCCATCTCTCAAAAATGAATAAACGTTAAAAAAAAATCCCGAACATCTCTGACACTCATCAATGTCGGTGTGTGCCCTTCTAAGTCACTGCTCCCAACTAAAGAGAGCCCACACCCTGATTTCCAACGGTGGAGATTCCTTTATTTTCATGCCTAAATGGATTCATACACCATGTAACCTTTGTGAATGGTTTCCTTTTATGTTCTGTTTGTGATCCATATGGTATATGTGGTTTTATTCTACCTGTGTCTCCAAGTGGGACTTCCCTGTCTATTTATAGACAGAGGCACTGAGGCTGAGAGATTTCAAGTAACTGGCCAAGGCCACACAGCCGGGTCAGTGGCCTAGTCAAGACTCAATCCCAGAAGACCCCTTTCTACTCTGCTCCAGATCTGAGGTGTGTCAGTGTTTTTCTTAATCCCAAACCAGACTCTGTGAACCTGAACAATACTCTTGCCGTAGTCGTGACTTGGAGGCCAGATCTGAAGTCTTCCTCTGCCGTAGAGAAGACTCACTGCAAACAGCAACCCTTCTCGGGTTGCTAACGGGACCTGGGATAGGCTCTCCTTTGGCGAGGTACAGGTTTTGCGACGGGCCGCCTTGGTAGTCCACTATCAAGTAACGTTATACCCAGAGAACAGTTTCTAATTTCTTACAGAAGCAGTTTTGATGCACTTTCTACCTCGCTGCACGGGAGGGGCAGCAAGGGAGGTAGGAGAGGCTGAGTGTCCACCTGTCATTAGCAGTCACTAGCATGTGAGGCTTTTCTTTTTAACTCGAGTACAGTTGACATGCAATGTTACACTAGTTCTAGGTGTATGACATAGTGACTCAACAATTCTGTACGTGATCCTATGCTCACCACGGTGCAGCCGCCATCTGTCACCATGCCACGCTGTTACAATACCAGTGCTGTGTTCATTCCATAACAGGAAGCCCGAGGCTCCCACTCGCCGTCACCCATTTGCCCATCCACCCCCACTCCCCTCTGGCAACCATCAATTGGTTCTCTGTATTTACGGGTCTGTTTCTGCTTTTTGCTTATTCATTTATTTTTTAGATTCCACATATCAGTGAAATCATATGGTGTTTTGTCTTTCTCTGACTTATTTCACTTGGCATAATGCCCTGTAGGTCCATCCGTGCTGTCACAAATGGCAAGACCTCAGCCTTTTTTTTCTGGCTAACACTCCATTATATACTTAAAAAATGTTTTTTGACATTTACTCATTTCTGAGAGTGCGAGAGACAGAGCGTGAGCAGGGGAGGGGGAGAGGGAGAGGGAGACCCAGAATCCAAAGCAGGCTCCAGGCTCTGAGGTCCCAGCACAGAGCCCGACATGGGGCTCAGACTCACTGACCGCGAGATCATGACCTGAGCTGAAGTTGGACTCTTCCCTGGCTGAGCCGCCCGGGCGCCCAGAACACTCCATTACATTTCACATCGCATCTTCTTTATCCGTTCGTCTCTCAACAGACACTTGGGCTGCTCATGGAAATTGTTTTTTAAACAAATGAATGTGAATTTTAATACTAAAAGACTGTCCTCTTTTTAAGATCAACCTGTCTTAAGTCTTTTGAAAATTCCATCACCACCTCAACACTTTCTCACAAGAGATTTTCATGACACTAGCGATGATTATCAAACACCTTTTACAGACATTCAACAATGCTTTAGAATGTTCCAAATTTTCCTTGATCTAGAGTGTTTCTTTGACCAAAATGCCATTTGGTCAGCAATCTGTAGGTACCTCCGTTTACCTGTCCTATCAATCAGCTGACTCTGGAAACTGAGAAGAGGTTGACTATGTCTAAGAATATCCATATACTTCAGGCCTGTATTTTGTTTTTCCCAATTCAAAATCATCTAGGGTTATTCACTGGACAAATAGATACAGACTCTCGGAAAACTAAACACAGGGCTCCCTGAAGGCAGATGTCTCTCGCTTCTGTATTCTTGTTGCCTAGCACAGAAGAGGGGCCCGACGTGTCTGCTTGGGGTGACAGAAACCACATGTGGGCCTTGTCATGAGACACGCTTTACAACAGAAAAAAGGAACTGAAGGTAGAACTTCCCATCTGTGAGGAAGGAGAGAGTTCTGATCACAAATGTACATAGTGAGTAGGGAGATGCTAGGAAAAAGATGAAATGAAAACCCCTTGGAAATTAAAACTCCGCAGTCTTCTCAGAAGCTCCGGGGCCGGTGTTCCCACCTGGCTTCGAGGGACAGCTGGCGTCCCCTGCCTGTGCGTCCTGACATTTTGTGATGAAGATTCCACACCACATGCGGAGGGGGCCTCAGTGCAATGTGCATGGGGCCCCACTGCTGAGCCCCCCCTGCCCCCACAGTCCCGGCCTGCATGGCTGCTGCACCCCGCTCTGGGGACCCTCCGGGCATCACAGGATTGCTCAGGTCCAGACGGCTCTCTGCTCCAGACTCTGGACTCCTCAGCCCTTTGTTGGCCTGACCCTCCGGCCTTTTCTCTCTCGCACATGGAGGGACCCACAGGCAGGAAGGGGCTTCTAGTGGCTTCCTCAGAGCCTGGATACAAGTCCTCCTGCCAACTCCTCATGGTTCTTGATCTTGGTTTTTTTTTTTTTTTTTTTTTGGATTTTCATAACTTTTAATTTCATTATTTAGAGAAGGAGAGGACAGTGGCGCCTGGGTGGCTCAGTCGGTTAAGGGTCTGACTTCGGCTCAGGTCATGATGTCACAGTTCCTGGGTTCGAGCCCCATGTCGGGCTCTGTGCTAACAGCTCAGAGCCTGGAGCCTGCTTCAAATGCTGTGTCTCCCTCTCTCTCTCTCTGCCCCTCCACCACTCATGCTCTCTCTCAAAAATAAACATTAAAATTTTTTTTTAAAAAAAGGAGAGGAGGACAGTAGGTAAGAGAATATTTAAACTATAATAAATTGAGCTTGACAAGATAAAAAACTGCCTCCTCTCGAGACACGTAGAATTCTGGCCCACGGCCTGCCCCTCGCTACGACGTTCACCGTAAAGAGTGGCTGTGGTGAATTTTCCCTTCCTGGCTTCCAGCAGCCCCAGCCCTGTGAGCACAGTTACCACCACACAGCAACAGACTGGCCACTGAGGGCAGAAGTCAGAGTCGGGGTCCCAGCCCTTCAACAGGGCAAATGTGCGATGTCTGGACAGAGCCAGACGGTCTCAGAGACACCACTAACTGGACAGTTGCCCAGTGTGCTGCTGTGATCCTTAAACATTAGTGAATGTCATAAAGGAAAACTGGTTAAAAACGCAGATTACAAGATCCCACTGCTAGATTCCTGGAGCCCAGGAAGCTGCGTTTTAACGAGGACCCAAGTGATTCCGTTGCAGGCGGTGTATCAAACCACTGAGAACTGCCGTGGAAAAGGAACACACTTCACCGGACGTGGGCTCACATCCTGACTCTGCCAGGACCTTGGACAAGTCATTCCCCCCCCTCCCCCCCCGCTCCTAACCCTGCAAGTGTCGGGCTCCTGTGCCATGAGGGTGCTGGACTGGACATTTTACCCACACAGAGATGCCATGACTTGGCATTCCAGGTGAAGATGGGAGAGTCTGGGCTAAGATGGGAGATGGCGATGGGACACACCAGCCGCCAGCCTCTATGGCCTGCAGCCTGGGTGGCTCGCTTTAGAGGATCCTACCTGCCCTGCTGGCTGGCCTGGCCCTGACTTCTGGCATCTGGACACATACTGGCTGTGCTGCGCTCCTTGGCAACGTCCTCCAACTCGACTGGTCTATCTCAGTGCCCTCCACTCTGACATTTTAATTTTTAGTAAACTTTTTATTTTGGAACAATTTTACATTTGCAGAAAAGTTACAAAGATAATAGAGATGATTCAAATCCCCTCATGTTAACATCTTACATTATCACGGTATGGTTGTCCCAACGAAGGCATCGTTTACAGGGCCGGTGCGTTACTATTAACTAACTTGCAGGTTCCATTTGGACTTTGCCGGCTTTCCCACTCATTTCCTTTTTCTGTGCTAGGATCTGATGGCACACTTAGTTGTCGGGTCTCCTTAGCCCCTTCTGGCCTGTGACAGCTCCTCCACCTTTCCTTGCTTCCTATGACCTGGACGATCTTGAGGAACCCCAGCCAGGTAGCCTGCAGAATGTCCCTCAGTTGGGTTTGTCTGATGTTTTTCCTCATGCTTAGACCGATGCTTAGACTCAGGTTTTGGGTCTTAAGAAGAAGTCACAGAGGGGAAGTGCCCTTCCCAGCCTATCATATCCGGGGTTCCTGCTATCCACATGACTAACCACTGGGGAGGCAACCTTGAGTACTTGGTTAAGTAGTGTTTGCCACGTTCCTCCACTTTTAAACTTGTCTGATGAGTTCCGAGGCAATAAACCTCTGACTCTCTCCAGAGTGACCAGGATAAAATGGAATAAGTAGGAGTGGGAACCTCGAGCAGGCTTGGTCACCTGCTTGGAAGTGACTGGGTAGGGTGCGGGTCATCCCTGACCTTCACTGGGCCCCAGGTCCCTGAATTCCAGGTGAAGAGGCTCCAGCACTGGTGTGAGTGTAAGAATCACCACTAGAGTTGCTGGAGAGAGTTTCCAGTTCTGCGGGCTTGGCATGGAGCCCAGGGCGTTGTATTTTTAATGAGCTCCCAGGTGATGCTGACCCCCACTAGCTCTGGGGAACCAATGAGCTCCAGCTTAGAGTTTTCTTTCAACTAAAAATATCCACCTTGGGTTCCCTTCCAGTTTTTACACTTGCCAGCAGGTGGACCCAGAGGCCCGTGACATCGAGTCCACTGAAGAAAACTAGGGCAAATTCAGTCAACAAAGCATTCCGCCTCGTAAGCAGAATTGGGGTTATTTTGAAACAGATGGGCTCTACAGAGGCTGCCGCACTGAATATTATGGAGCTGTTTATTGTCTAGATGGTCTGAAACTCAGGAATTATCTGCCAGCATCTAGCAGTTTCTATGTCACATCAGACTTCTTCAAGAGCAGAAGAGGAGACGGACGAGGCGCTCGGAGAGGGTTAGACGCAGATATGGATGTGGGTGCAGAGTTGGATATTTTAACCGACTTGAAACTCAGACTCTACTCCTGCTACTGTGTTTACCGCCTTGCATCACGGAGGGCTTTTTACTGCAAGGCTCTGTATCCCCCTAAGTCCAGGTTAGGAAAGATAAACAGACGCAATCTGTGGGAATAAAACCATCTTGGATACAGTAAGACTAAAAATAATTTATTTTAAACCTGAATATAAGTGGTTGTGCTTCCCGGTCCACACTGTGACCCAAACTCCCCACTTATACTTGCCCCGAATCCTCTTTCCTGCTGTCCCCTCTCCTTGCACCGCCCTAGCGCCCTAGCGGAATATCAGGAGGGAGGATGCGAGATAAAGAAGGGACTTCTAGCGTTCATTTCCACTCTGCCTGGTGCAGTGGTTGTGCACGAGCAGGGCCGGGACTTAGAAATGGAGTATTCTATGAGTCCTGGAAATCTGCAAAGAACTCCAGCATTGATGGTTCCTCCCTGGAGGATGTTTTCAATTCCTTAGCCCATGACCTCAGACACTTAGCTGCTGTCCTGGCCAGCCCAGGCCCAGAGGGGCCATGAGGGGGTCTTTGAAGTTGGCGGCTCGGTAATTGGTGGTCTGGCTGTCTCCGTGGCTGGTCGGCCCCCAGGCACCTGAGGGATATAGAGACTGGACCAGGCCCTGCCTGAGGTGGTGGGCTCCGAACTGCCTGGGCCACCAGCTCCCCTGGCTCCAAGGGATAAACCGCCAGGTGCATAGTCCACCGCCACCCCCACTTCACGTGCAGGGGGAGGCCCTTCGCTCAGAAACAACAATGTCCCTAAAGCTATTGCTTTTTGCCTGGGCTTTCAAAGCCTCTGTTCACAAAGAGGTACAGAGACGCGTTTGTGATGACATTGAGACCTATTTCATTTTTTTCTTCACTCCTTCTCCCTCGAGTTTCGAATCAGAGACAGCTCAAGTTTCAGCTCTTTAAGCAAAGGCCCAAAATAATGTTTTCATTGACTTTTGAAATCATAGACCATTTAAAATTAGACAGTATTTCACTCAGAAACCTCGATCTTCTGAAAACACCGTTTAGCCCTGGGGAATGAAAAAAACAAAACAAATAAACATCATCTCAAGAAATCTTGGGATAAGGAAAAAAATACCTAGAGCTAATGTGACGAGAACTTTGGAAAGGGACAAGGGAATGTAGGTTGAAAACCTCTGCTGACAGGGACCACTGGGGGGTCAAGTCCAGGGCACCCTGGACAACCACTGCAGGTAACAGGGTGTCAGGAGAAGGGAAGAGCCTTGGGAGGCCAGGGGGTTAGGACGGCTGGCCCCTGGGCTCGGTGGCCACAGCGACCCCGTACTTCCATGCCACAGTCCTGCAGGAAACATGGTGTAATGAAGCACTGAAGGCCAGATACTATCCCACAAGTATGGCGGCTTGTTTCTGTATTCGATGGTACTGGGCCTAACCCTGAGCCTAACTGCCACTCTTTGTGTGTTATTTTAGGTCTGGTTAACTCACTCTCACCACATTCTGATCTTGTGCCCCATCTAAGAGAGTGTGTGTATGTGTGAGTGCGAGTGGACACGTGTATGTGGAAGCACATGCACACACCTACACGTACACAGAGACACACATCTCTAATAAACAAACCCTCCCAGCCTCAGGAAGTCCTGGGGGCTTCCTCCGATGGTTTTCACACCACCCACACAGCTTGCCTCTAACTGCCTCACGCTGACCTAGAACCATGACTCTAAGAATGGCCTCTTAGCAGAGGAGAGTTACTCCATAACAATAAAAAGTGACTTACTCTTACAGGGTTGTTAATAATCTCTAGGAAAATAAAACTTCCTTTATGAACATTAAGGGAGACCTGGGGACTAAATGTTTTGAACTTTACGTGCCAAATTAGGAGTCTAGAATTTGGCTTATCTTGGAAAACGGAGGAGCTAGATGAAAGGGAGGAATATGTTGCTCTCTGAGCCTCTCTGGAAGTATCCTGTGCGTGCCACGGACCGATTAAAAGCTAGTGCTGGAAGGCCTGTCCATGGTTTTAAGAAGGAAGCTCTGAAGAGTCATCAAGTGTGGACACGAGATGCGGGGATGAGATGCGTCCAGCCCATTGTAGAAATCATGGGCTTTCAGGGAAGGGGGGGTCACTTGGGATGGTGGTATCTAATCACCTCACTTTGGAGATGGGAACAGAAGCGCAGAGAGGTGTACCTGGCGTGTGTAGCTACGGGGGCAGGACCAGAAGTCAGGTTTCTCCATGGCCTGTTCCCACTACCTGGCTTCCTTACTTTGTTTCTTAAGTTTATTCATTTTGAGAGACAGAGAGAGAGTGCATGTGCAAGGAGGGAGAGGGAGAGAATCCCAAGCAGGCTCTGTGCTGTCAACGCAGGGCCCGAAGTGGGGCTGGATGTCAGGAACCGTGAGGCCATGACCTGAGCCGAAAGATGCTTAACCGACAGCCACCCAGGCGCCCCGTCTTATTTCTCTTTTAGGCATTTCATCCTGCTTAATCCACACCTCCCTTGCCAAACCTGCAGTGGACCCTGGTGTTTCACAAAGGTGCCCTTCTGCCACCTGGCTCTGGCTGGGGACAGAGAGAGGAAATGATTTCTGGAGCCAGACAGACCTGAGTTTAAAGACCACCTCTGCTCCTTGTTCTGTGCCCTAGGACAAGTCACTCTCTTCCCTGACCCTCAATGTCCTTATCTGTGCCGTGCAGAATTCTACTTCACAGCTGTGCTCAGAACTGAATGAACTGAAGAGTGTCAACACCGGGACCCAAATCCCGTTACCCTAATAATCGAGAGTATGTGGTTCCTAATTATTATACTAATAAGCCCCCTTCCAGGCTGCCCCACCCTGGGAATGTCCCCACCATCCAGCCAGTTAGTCGCACATACCCAGATCCTAGTCATCCTAGACTCCTCCCTCTTCCTCACCTGCCCCTCTTGGACTCATCACCAAACTCCATCATTTTAACCTGAACGTTTCCCGAACGCGTCCATTCCTCTCCACCTTCCCCATCACCAACCCTGCCTGAGCCACCTGTTTCATGAGCCTGGGCTGGCGTCTGAGCCCCTAAGTGATCTCCCCACATTCCCCCTGGTCTTCCTACCTGCCATTCCACACACAGTTGGGGGAGAGTCTCTGGAAAGCACACGCCTCATCAAGCTCATCCTCTACTTGCCAAGGGTCTCCTTTTATTTAAGCATAAACATCAAAATTTGTTCCCAGCCCAGTTATGTTTGCCCTCTGTCGCCTCCCACTCACGAGTTACCTTATCCCTCCTCCAGCAACCAGCACAAACACCATCCCTCCAGGAAGGTGACCGTGCCCCCCCCCACCCCGAACCCTCTGCCCTAAGCTCTCACAGGAGCACAGCCCCTTCTTTCAAAAGCACACAGTGCCGCCATTAGTAACTGGACAGGACTCCTTATTTCAGGAATGTGTGTTCTCACTGGGCTGTGAGCTCCACGACCCTAAGACCGAGGAGAGGTTGTGCTCACATTCTCTCTCCAGGGATGAATACATAAATGAGCGAATGCATGACTGGGAGAGAGGGAGGGTGCCGGGAGGGAGGAGGGAGGAGGGAGGAGGGAGGACTGTAACTACTGTCCTCATTTTACAGATGGCCAAACTGAGGCTCTAGAAGGCGTGTGACTTCCCGAGGCCTCAGGAGCCAGCACATAGTACGGCCTGGACACGAGGGGCTGGATTGTGTCTAGCATTCTCCTTCCTCCACCAGGCTGCTCTGGAAACCGGCCCCCACCTCTCTCTCCAGTCAACATCCAACTTTCTCCACTTTAGCTGGTGGCTCAGCAAAACAATCAGTGTTTTTTGTTTTGTTTTGTTTTGTTTTGTTTTGTTTTACATGGGAGGCTATGAGGGTATGGGAGGGGCCATAATTGGTACATGAAAAATGAAGAAATTGCAAGTTGATATAGTGGATATTTTGAGTTTTTTTTTTTTTTTTTAAGATGACCATGAAAAGGCACAAAATTTGTTGCTATTTAGACCAAGTGTAACCACATCTCCAGAATCGTTTCTACGGGTCTGAAGATAGTAGATTAAGGGAAACTGACTTGGCAAAAGGCCTAGACGGGTTTTCAGACACTCTTAGGTTAGAAAAAAAATAAGGGCGGTAAGAGCCCCGGTGAGGACACTACAGCAACATGGCTGATATAAATGGAACATACTTCTATGAGTCATCTGTAGCTTTAAATACTATAGAAAAAAGAATGTATAAAACATGCCCAAACAGCCTCCCTTTGATGTGGTGAACCCTTTTAAAACCACATTGTTCAAATTTATGTTAAAATGCAAACCCTTCATGTTTACAATGGCACTCTTGGAGAAATGCAATATAAAAGTACAACTGTTAAATTTCAAAGACAAGACTTATAACCTCAGAACAATAGGGCATTCCCAGTGCAAATTTATGAGCTGTTAAACCTCAAAAGGTTTCTTCAATTAGCAGTGAAGGCTTTTGACATATTTGCAGCCTGATATAGGGGCTGCTCTTTCTATAATTTGGGGTGTATTGCTTTTATCAGAACTTTTCCTTACTTTTATTGACCTCGGCCGACAACTATTGTGCTTCTCTCTGCACAGCGTTTGATCCCGCTAATTATGCTGTGGGGCCAGGACGGCATTTCACGGTTTACCATTGCTCCTGGGGCACGCTACAAATTATACATAATGCATTGCATTGTAATTGCTGCATTGTGAACTTGGCTCGCCTTTCCAACATAAAATACCGACATCCAAGTAGTTTTATTATAAAAAACCATAAGGGATTCTTTTGGATTATAAACATCTGAAGACATAACATTCTCATGAATTCCAGCTGGCTATTTTGGACACACAGAGGGCAGGCAAGGCTGAAAAGCAAAGCAAATATACTTCATATTGATGTTTACAGAGGAAAAGAGGAGGCAGTCAGAAAGCAAGGCAACTATGCTGAATGCAAAGCACAACGGAGGGAGCAGAAGCTGAAGGGCGGACAGAAGTCCAAACTGAGAAACCAGAGATGCAAATTCTAGGGATGGTCCTTTGCCTCACTGGGCCTCGAGTTCCTCATTTCGAAAACAAAGGCACGGAACCAAGCGAGTACAAAAGTCCCTTCTCCCCAAAGACTGGAGCCTCAGGAGTGCAGTGGCTTGTTTTCTGGGTCTAGTTCGTCAGGCCGACCTTACCAGGGGGCTAGGAATCTGCATGTTGTAGTAAACACGAGGCCTCTCCTGGGGACCCTATTGGTTTGGGGCCTCGCAGAATATAGTAATGGCTCTTGAAAGGGCGGGGGGCAGAATGAGTGAAGCCACATGTTTTATCTATGCAACACGGCCAGCTGGAAAACAAAATCAGGAGAACAGTATGGTGGTCAGTGAGGCTTATCGCTGCTGCCTCCATGCCCCGGGCTGGAAGTCCGCGCTTCTGACACCCCCCCCACCCCCACTCCCACCCCCGCTCAGGCTGCTTGTAGCTCCGGGCCTGCGGTTTGGAAGCAACACCTAGGTACCAGGCAATTACTCCTAATCCTCTTTTCTACCCTGCCCCCCATCCCCCCACAATGAGACAACAGCCTGATCTATGAATTCAGACTGGTTTCTTTCTACTTCCTTTCAGGGAGAAAAAAGTTCTAGAAGAGCTTAGGTGGAGGTGGCACTCAGTCTGAGCACATTCTGCATTAGTGAGGATGCCTTCATCAAAGACGGGGAGAAGGGGGGTGAGGTTGTGCTGGGTGGATGTGGGTCAGGCTCACACATCTCAGTAATTTACAAGAAATCATCGCTATCTGAGAACACACTGCTTCCTCGCTACTGCCGCATATCACAGTGGCTGGATTTGGGTCGATGACTTGGCATCCTCACTTCTCTTGTCTAACGGTGTTTCCAGGTGCAGAGTGCTGGGGGAGGTGCATATCTAAGATCCAGGCTGCCCCCACAGGCCCTGCCTGGAAGCTACATTTGGGCTGGCCCTGACGGGGACAGCCGCCAGTTCTGTCACACCTTCACAGTGTCCCTCGTGCCACGGCGTGGGAGGCTTCATCCCTGTTCCGATCCACGCTGCACTTAGTCCCCAAACGATTGAGACTTGTGACCAGTCAAGTAGGCCATGCCATCTGTAGTTTCTACAAGCATCACCACAACTTCTAACGGGCCAGTATAAAAGGCAATACGTAAGGAGTTTATGTGTAGGTCACTGTTGAAAATTCTAGGCCTGACAGATGTTCAGGCCTCCTTTCTTTGTATAGAAATATACGCCTTTCCATGCCTTTCTACAAGAGACAACACTTGACACAGTGTCTTTGCATCCAAGCAACTTCCCTGTTCTGCACCACACCGCCCTCCTTTCCTTAGGAGACAGCTTCTGTTGCCTAGGTGGGGCTGGCCTGGTTTCTGCGGGCTCCAAGGGGAAATGAGAAAGTGTCAGGAAAATCAAGAACTGGGCGGCCCCAGGAGGAAGGGCCCTTCCACACGAGGATGACCATCCTGAGGAGGGCCAGCAAACTGTTAGGGCCCCAAGAGCACCTACTCCACAAGCTTCCGACATGGCCCCATCAAAAGGAGTTTCTCGTTATGCTCCTTTATCATCTTGGCATCACGTTAAACCTTGGGAAACCCTACAGGAGCTCAGGTCTGAAAGTTCACATGTTAGAAATGGAGCTGCTGGTTAAAGGGAAGGAATAGTTGGCAGTTTTATTTACTTATTTTTAATTCTTTTTTTTTTTTAACGTTTACTTATTCTTGACAGAGAGAGACAGAGCAAGAGCAGGGGAGGGCAGAGTAAGAGGGAGATAGAATCCAAAGCAGGCTCCGGGCTCTGAACTGTCAGCACAGAGCCCAGTGCGGGGCTTGAACCCACGGACTATGAGATCGTGACCTGAGCCAAAGTCAGGCACTTAACCGACTGAACCACCCAGATGCCCCATGCTGGTGGTTTTAAAAACACAATTTCCAAGGCGACCCGGTGGCTCAATTGGTTGGTTGGTCGTCAGAGTCTTGATTTGGGCTCAAGTCATGATCCCAGGGTCATGAGATTGAGCCCCTTGTTGGGCTCCACACTAAGCATGGAACCTGCTTGAGATTCTCTCTCTCTCCCTGTGCCTCTTCCCCACTTGTTCTTTCTCTCTCTCAAACAAACAAAACCTTAATTAAAAAAAACAAAACAAAACAAAAGAAAACACACCACAATTTCCTTTCCACCACCAAGAGACTAGACTTTTCCCACGCTCTTCCCTAGGTCACTGCAGTGAAGAAGTTGGGGCAACTGGGAGTGCTGCTGGCCCATATGTGGCCATCAGACCAGTGGGCCTGGGGCTCATTGTGCCACAGAAGCACAGCCTACAGGAGATATAGGGCCTAAAACTGGTAAAGGTCACCTATGTGCAAGGCCGGGGACCTTACAGGAGTGAGCTCCAATTACACAACACCTTCGGCTCCAAAGGGTCACTACCCCGCCCTCAGTGATGGCTACCGGCACTAGAGTACCCTGGTACTTGGAAATTCCTACGCAAATCAATTCCAGGGTAAACTCGTATTTATTTTTCAACCAACTGGGAGAATCAAATGACCAGATGTCTCTTTTGTACGTCTTCATTAACGAACAAGAGATCAGACAGAATTCACCACCTGGATCCTCGGGACTCAAAAACAGCAACACTCACACAATAGTGTGGGGTCAGGTCCTGGTTCAGCTTCACCACATCCACTCTCTCTGCTTACCACTGTGTCCAGAGACCTGAAACTCCAGGGACCGACACTGAAAGGACCCTGTGAGTCAAATGTGAAGTCCAGTAAAATTTGGTGTAAAGGGAATATGCTCTCAAATTTCAGTTCTATTGGGTGATGATCCACCTAGTGTCATAATCTGGTTAACTAGAAAACTCCCAAATTCTTCTTCCTACTGCCAACAGCTGACATTTTATTGCATGCTTACTACGTGTCGGGTATGGAGTTCAGCATCTGACGTGACTTCCTCACAATGATAGACAATGGAGGTGTGCCTCACCAGTCACAGCCAGGAGAGGACACAGCTAATGTCCTCATTTCCATCTCTCTAACCTCCTTTATTTTGGTTTACAGCCTATAATTTCTAATTCCAGCAAAGTCTCTGAGGCTTTCTGAGAATTTAGCAACTTGCCTTTCCCCTTTTTCCTTAATTAATACGACCGACATTAACTGAAAACACGGACTGTGTGTCAGGTACCATTCTAGATTAAGGACGAATAAGGTAGTTTCTTCTCTTGAGAAACGCACTGAAGCCTAAGATGAACAGGGATATATGGTTTAAATGAGTGCATATATTCACATCCACTTCCATGCTAAAGCCAATATTAAACATATACAAATTTCTAAAGCTAACAAAGCTACTTAGACACTCCCTTGTTTTACAGATCCTAAAACAGGGTTCAGAAAAGCTAAGAAACTTCCCCAAGTCCCTCAGGGAGCCTGCAATAACTTTTTTTTTTTATTTTATTTTTAAGTAATCTCTACATCCAATGTGGGGCTCGAACTTACGACCCTGAGATCAGCATGTTCTACTGACTGAGCCTGCCAGGCACACTGCCTGCACGAGCTCTGGAACTGGAACCTGGCCCTCCTCATCCTCATTGACTACAGACATGCCTACGATTCAGCGCATCAAACAATATACGTGCTCCAACAAGGTTTCTAGCAAGAAGGGCCATTCTAGTGGCTCAGGCGGCCATAAGGCATTGCCAGTCTTGCTCACATAGCACATAACTTGACTCTGTTAGAAGAGTGGCTTCTCTTTGATCTCGGGCCACAAACACTCAAAGCATGCAGTTGGTGGGCAGTTAACCTTCCATCAAAGAGTTCTGTGTTCCTCCGACTGCTCCTCCCACCTGGTTCAATAGTGACCAAACGGCCCAGCTAATTTCAAACCAAACTTCAGACCTATATTTGGCAGCAAAGTATGTTTAGAACTTTACAGTGTTGGGCATGCAAGGGTCGGAATCCTAACTATTTAGTCAAATTGTTACACCCAGTGCTGTGTAAAAGGAGTCTTTGACTCTGGCCACTCGTCGAGGCCTGTGATAGTGGGTAAGGATGCAAGAGTGTGGCAAGGCCGTGAGTCAGCCTCCCCACAGTCCCCGCAAACCCTCAAGTCTAGCACATGCCCGGCAGCCATTCTCATACCTAATGGCCCGCCCGAACAAAAAGGCTCTCAGGAGGGAGCAGCTGGAAGGGTCTACAGTCAGGATTACAATTTTAGGACAGAAAACTCTACTGGCCTTACCCTGTTCTAAGGCTCACAGAAATGCTGGAAAGGGATGTGATCAGTGGCAATTATGCCCATGAATGAAGGAGGTCCACATTCTTCTCATTTGGTTTTCACTCCGTAAGACAATAATGATGCCAGTCATCACAAAATGATGGCAGTGTTAAGAATGATATCTCTAGAACTTTCAGATTTGTTTACTCATGATCTAATTTACCATCTTTCCTAAAACAAACATGACTCAAACAAAAAACATTAGGAAAGTTCTTGCTGAGGCACCTGGGTGATTCAGCCGGTTAAGCATCTTACTCTTGATTTTGGCTCAAGTCATGATCTCACGATCTTGAGATGGAGCCACATGTTGGGCTCCGTGTTGAGTGTGAAGCCTGCTTAAGATTCTCTCCTTGCCTCGCTCTCTCTCTCTATCCCTCTCCCACTTGCACACGCATGCTCTCTCTCTCTAAAAAAAGTTAAAAAATAAAAGTTCTTGCTGAAGAGCTGGGCAGGGAAGAAAGAGTAAATAGGAATAGCAACATCTAAGCACTGCTTTGGGAAAGACTTCCAAGGTCATGGAGCTTTACTCTAAATAAAGAAATACCCATCTTCCAATGGGGATAGTTTTGGGTAAATGGCAAAGCATACGAGGAAGTAGAGTGGAAAAGGGCATATGAAAATACCACCTTCCCGACCTCCTTACACAAGGAGGCCAGACGTCTCCCCTCAGGCACCCAATTCTTGGTCACCAACGTCTCCAATGCAACAAAGCATCTCAACATTTTCCTGAGTAATTATATTCTTAAATTGATATCAGGCAAATGCTGTTCTTTCTCTGGGGAGAAGATGCTTTGAGATTCCTGCCACAAATGAAATGCCCTCAGTGAGTTTAGGAACAGTTCATTTAAGAACCATACAGATCTAGGGGCTCCTGGGTGGCTCAGTTGGTTGAACGTCTGACTCTTGATATCAGCTCTGGTCTTAATTTCAAGGTTTTGAGTGCCAAGCCCTGTATTGGGCTTCGTGCTGAACATAGAGCCTACTCAAAAAAAAAAAAAAAAAAAAAAAAAAAGAACAATGCAGATATATCCATACAAAAAGGCAATCCTACCCAGAGGGGCACCTGGGTGGCTCAGTAGGTTAAGTGTTTGACTTTGGCTCATGTCATGATCTCACGGTTCATGGCTTTGAGCCCAACATCAGGCTCTGTGCTGACAGCTCAGAGCCTGGAGCTTGCTTCAGATTCTGTGTCTCTGTCTCCCTTTGCCCCTCTCCCACTCACGCTCTGTCTCTCGAAAATGAATAAATGTTAAAAAAAAAAAAAAGTATAAAAAAAGAAATTGAATGAGAGTCCCTGGGTTGGAGAGCTCAGGGAGGAACCACCATGAGGAAGGATGGTGCCAAAGGGCACAATACAAACTCAAGAAGGGTTCTACATCTGCTTATTCTGAAGTCCAGGTCTACCAAGAGATTTGAAAAGAAATACAGAAAAATCCTATAGCAGTGGAGAAACTGAATGTTTACATGTTCAATCTTTAGGCTATAGGCATCCTTCCAAACTCTAGCTTTAGTTTATAAACACACGGGTTGTCTTTTGAATACACAAGGTCACGTGTGCATGTGAATACAACCCAACCAAAAAATGAGTAATAAAAAGCAAAGATATTTCAAATATGTTTCACAAAAGGTACTCCGAGGAAGCAAGAGCTTGATGCAGTGTGAAGAGACAGACCTCTGGACTCCAGGGACAAGTCTGTCCTGGTCACTGGTGTTGCTAGTGCAGGTAGCCAATGAGTACTTGTTGAATGACAGAATCCCAAAGGATTTTCATGGATGGAGGGCAAACATTTCTACCCGGAACCGGAAACTCAGCCTATCAAGCAGCACTTCAGCTTTTTGAGTTTAGCCCGCGAGTGCCCTGGAGGCCTCTGAAGAGGTCTATCACAGCCTCTGGAGGCCCTGGGGGCTTTCTGCCATATTTGATAAGTCACTTGCTACCAAACCCTAGAGCTTTGAAGAAAGATGAAGATTCCTCTTTGGATTAAACCAACTCATACAGTCATTTGTCTTAATGCATTTGAAATGATAAAAAGTAAAAGCCCACAAGGGTTCTCAGACATCCCCATGTGACTGACAGGACATCTCTGTTCTCACGAAGCTTACAGTCTGGTGCGGTCAGAGGCACACACCACCAGCCACCATCTCCTTGTTGTGAAATATCTGAGAAAATAACTTCTCTGAACCTCAGTTTCCTCATGAAAAAATAACCAACCCAAACCCAGAAACCACGGCCTTCGGGGCAGTTTTGAGGACCGAACTCAAAACAAGAGAGATGGGAGAGTATTTCACAAGCTCGAGCTGATGAGAAGTAACAAGTTTTAACTTCTTAAATCTTGGTACCTCCAGGTGGTAAATGTCACTTACTGTGTCTAATGCTGCACCTGCTACCTGTGAAGAAATCAGTGCTCAGAACGGACAAAATCTCTACCAAACCCTAAAAATAAGTCTTCTACAGTGCCCTTCTGCAGTCAACACATGTTCCAGATGGACAGACACACATAAACCAGGATATTTCATGCACAGACAAATCTTGCTCCATTATCATGACACTCTGAAGAGCCAGAGGTTTAAAAAAAAAAAATCTTACTTTGGAAAAAAAATGAAACCATTTTTTAACTAGCTTCAATCTGAAGCAAATAGCACCATTTATTTGCCCTAAGAATGAGAAGCCATAGACTGCTCCTAAATTCAATTGTGCGTCTCTCTTTTGCAGACATTTTATTAAACACCTAAATCCTCCCAGCCGGCAATGCTAGTAGGTAAAAGGGGAAAATGAACTCAGCTTTGGAATGAAAGCATCACATGACATAGTTTGGAAATCTATCCTAGGAGACAATCTGGTTCTATTATTTGTCCTGGTTTTTTTTTGTGTTTTTTTTTTCCCCCCGATTCTTTTTTGTGGGCACTCTTTTGGGGAGCAACATGGGAGAGGACTGGGGTGGGATGTGGCCAGGTTAAAAGCAGCCAAGGATGCACCAGAAAGCACTGAAGAAGGATAACATTTAGAAATCGCAGCGAAGAGAAAACTGGCTGCTTCGAATGTGTGAGACTAGACCCTCCCTCTGGCTTCAGGCTTCCCTTTGTGTTTCACCACAGGAGGTGTGTTAAGATGGTGTGCAGCGTGTTTAAATAAAGCAAGAAAACAAACCGAGAAAAATTTAGTCTTATGAAGAAGGAAAATCGCCTAAAAATACTTTACTACAACTTCAAACATGAAATCACATTTACAAAATAACATTTTAATGACTTAGGCGCAAATGACTCAGGAACATATGGATTAAATTTCCTCCAAAATGCATATGGCTTGAACAATTAGGGGGAACTTGCTTGGCAAAAATTAGCTGGGTTTGTAGAGCACAGCTCTGGAAAAAGGAAAAACAAAACAAAACAAAAGTGTGTCAAACGGCACTCAGTGCTAGTGTCCCTTTCTGGTGCTTTCTTTGGTGACTGAGTCAATTGGCTACAGCAGCCATTACCTAACAAACTTGGAACAACTTTCTTGGAAATGGTTTAATTCTCTTTCCCTATTTAGGCAAAGTATTCAATAAGTTTATAATAAATGACTCTCCTTCACCCCCAATATTGCATCAAAAATAGAGGCCCACTTCTGTAAAAAAAAAAAACTGTTGAGCTGTCTTAGGCCCAGAGCAAATGGCTACCACATCTTTTTGACAATGGGGATTTAACATTTTGGGATGTTAAAACAGGGATGTATTTATTTTCTTTTAATCTATTTGGAGTAAATAGATTTACTTTAGAAAATATCTTTTTTTTTCCAAAAAAAATTAAAGACACAAATTTTAGGCAAAGCCCACCATAATCAGGCTCTGTTTTGCTTGCCCAACCTTTTTTATTTTTTCACTAAACTTCACATGCAAATACTACCACCATCATTATAAAATACCTTAGCATTCACAGTGCTTACTGTTTCCAAAATGTACCTTCAAATACCATCTCATTCCATCCTAAGGGACAGTCATGATGAGTACTCAAAATATTTTTTTTAAGATTAAAAAAAATTTAATGTTTATTATTTTGAGAGAGAGAGAGAGAGAGAGAGCACATGAGCAGGGAGAGGCACAGAGAGAGGAAGAGAGAGAATCCCAAGCAGGCTCCATGCTGTCAGCGCAGAGCCTGATGCAGGGCTTGAACTCACGAACTGTGAGATCATGACCTGAGCTGAGAAGAAGAATTGGACGTTTGACCACCTAAGCCACCCAGGTGCCCCTCAACCCATTTTTTTCAATAAGGAAACTGAGAACTGAGGTTCAGATAAAGGTCATAAAGCACCAAGCAGCCATTATGCAAACACTAGTTGTACATACCTGTCTTGAATTCTTTTGTTGTTCACTTTTAGTCATATTTGGTAGGGACACTCTCTAGAATGCCTAGTCCCTTTATCCCCACACACTAGAATCTCCATCTTCAAGGACCAGAACAAAAGCCACGCCTTTCAAGATATGACCCTTGAACACCCAGGCTCTAAGTGTGATGGTCTTTTTTTGTGTGTCAACCCGGCTCCTCTATGGTCTCCAGTTATGCAATCAAACAGGAATTGGGGTGTTGTTGTAAAGGTGTTCGGTAGATACGACTAAAATCCATTATCTATGGACTCTAAGGGAGATGATTCTAGATCATCAGATTGGTTGGGCCTAATTCAGAAAGGCCCCCAAAGACCAGAGCTGAGGTTTCCCTGAAAAAGAAAGAATTCCACGTGTGGACTGCAGCTTTAGCTCGTGCCCGAGAGTTTCAGCCAACCTGGCCTACAGGCAAGTCCATGGATTTCAGACTGCTCGGTTCAGCACCCTCAGGTGCATGGGCCAATTCCTTGCATTGAATCTCCTAACATATGTCTCCCACATATGGGTTCTGGTTGAACTGGACTAATTCCCCAGGTAAATCTCCTTCTCTGTTTCTATCATTTATAGAATTCTTAAAACCATGTCTACAGCTTATTGCTAGTGCTGTAAGTTCTTTGTAGGCAGGCCCATGTCTCAGACATCTCTAAGCCACACAGCACCGAGCCCTACATATGAATAAATATTCACTGGAAGAATTAGATTACATACTGCAAGAGCAGAAGAGAGAGTCCTTCATCCTCCTATGAAATAAGTAAACCTGATGGCAAAATGCTCGTGGGGAAACAGGACAAGCTAAGGAGAGTCACAGACTTACAGGTGATTTCACCAAAGAGATTATTCTGTCACCTACCGACAGGTTGCCAGTTATTCCTCACTGGACATGACAATCCTATGGGTGCAGGACGTTTAACATCTCTGGGCCTGAGGCACTGAAGGATGATCACAACCTCTCCACTCACCTCATCTGTGCAACAGCTAAAAAGTCCTCACATATTTCCCAATGACACCCCTGCAGGGGGCATACAGTGCTTACCAAAAACTACCTTCTTAGCATTAAAACAATGAACACTGATCAAAATACGGAGTAAAAAAATATGCCAAGAACAGCTTCTTCTAAAATGAGTGGCAGAATTATGGATCAGAAAAATGGAAGATACTAACAGGTTATCATGAGTGCCAAAAAGTGATCACACACAGAAAGGCACAGGCAGGATAAGATTTCTTAACTTTGGATATTTTATCCAGGCTGAGGATATAAATATTTTTTATTAATTCGACAAGTACTTAGGAGCCCTTCTGTGAGCCAGAAAGTATTTGTTACGAGCCCATGAGAAAACAGCTAGAAAGACTTTCATGGAGTACGTAGGGTATATCTTGGGACGGTAAGATATTACGTATGTGGCATTCAAGGAATTCATTCCGGGGGACCTGGGGGGGCCTCACAAAGAGGTGCTCCACCTTCTACGTCACCTTCTCAAAGTGATTTGTAGACCAGCCTCAGAGCATCAACCGGGAACTTGTTAGGAAAGCGGAAGTTCTCAGACCCCATCCCAATCCCGCTGATTCAGGAACTCTGGGGAAGGGGTGTCCTGCTTAGTGTGTATCAGAGTCACCTGCAGAGCTTGCTGGAACAGACTGCCAGGTCTCGCCCCGGTGTTTTTGGTTCAGCAGGTCTGGGGTGCTGTCCAAGAATCTGTATTTCTAACGAGTTCCCAGGACCCGCTTTGAGAATCTATGCTCTCCATCTGCCCTAGTATGAAGGCCACGTGGCTATTTACATTTAAAGGAATTCAAATTAAGTAAAACGAAACTTCAGTTTCTCGGCTGTATTAACCACAGTAGTCCCCCACGCATCCATGGTTTTGCTTTCTGCCGTTTCGGAGACCATGGTCAGGAGATAGATGATCCTTCTCGGAGGTGCTTGGGATTCTTTCTCTCCCACACTCTCTGTCCCTCTCCCACTTGTGCTCTCTCTCAAAAATAAATAAATAAGATAAAATTTAAAACCTTAAAAAAATAAAATCACCGGGCCTCTTTTTTAACTCTGATGGAACAAGAGACCAAAGCAGAATCTATATGGAACCAGCAACTGTTCATTTCCTAAAGCAGCTCCTGTCAACGCCATTGCTGACCTTGGCCTTGCTAAGTCCAAGGACCATTTCTCAGCCGTCATCCTACAAGTACTATGAGGAGCATTTGACATAGCTGAGCCCTCCTCCCCCCTGACTTATCTTTCAGGAGCCACACTCTCTTCTCCACTTTGTGGCCCCTTTTTCTCACTCCCCTTCGCTGGTACCTTCTTTTCTTTCCAAACGTCATGCCAGAGCGCTGGGCACTCAGTCCTTGACCTTCTTCTCTATTTACGCTCACTTCCTTGGAGATTCCATCCAGCTTCAGAAAATTTCAGTATGATTTACAGCTCACTGATGACTGCAAACAGACTGCACCTAGCGTCCGGCCTCATACGAACCACCTCCTCAGTGTCCCCACCTGGAGCTCTCCTAAACCTCCTACTCGCGGCTCCGAGACTGAACTCCACCCTCTGCCCTGGCACATCTGTTCTCTCTGCATGTTCAGGTTAATGGAAACTCCAGCTTCCCAGTGCCCTCAGCTGAAACCTCAGTCTCCTCTCCCTCCTCTTTCTCTTACGATCACAACTATTCTGTCAAAAAAATCCTTCTGCACCACCTTCACAATGTATCCAGAAGCTGACCCCATCGCTGCACTGACCCAAGGACTGCTCTGTCATTGGGTCTCATCTTGAGACCACTGCCTTATAATTACATCTGTAAAGACTCTTACTCCAAATACATTCTGATGGGGTCCTTTGGGCATCACCACTAAACCTGCTATGCCGCCCCACAAACTAGTCTCGACATATGATCTTTTAACAAGTTAAATTATGTTACTCCATTGCTCAAAATTCTCTAAAGGTCCTATCTCGGAGAAAAACGAAAGTCCTTACACTAGCCTGAAAGGCCCAACATGACCTGGCCCTTTTACCTCTCCATCCTTACCACCTACCTTCTGGGCACAGACAGCACTGGCTCAGACTAGTGCACGTGGAGAGAAGGGGAAGAATGCGAGCCATGTTTTGAGTCAGCACCCAGAGCACTTGGTTATTGACAATGCTTAACAAGGAATGAGTCGGGGAGGTGGGAAGGTCTGACAAATTCGGTTTTATACGTGCTGCATCTGAGATGTCCTTGAGTGAATTATATAGAATTTCAGAAGCTCAGGAAGAGATCTGGGCTGAGGAGATAAATGTGGAAGTTGCCCGCATATATACAGTAACTGAAGCCTCAGGAGAGAACAGAACACCCAAAATGAAGTCACTAGGAAAACCGGTATTCAAAAGTCGAGTGAAGGTAGGTGAACCTGACAAGGAGGACAAGGAAAGAGGCCAGAGTAGCAGCTGGAAAACCAGGGGAGTGGGCATTGGGCGGAAAGGGAGGCAAAAGGTAGGGTTTCAAGAAGGGGTGATTAGGTCTAGCAAGAAAATAGAGGGGAGAAAAATGACCCCAGGTCTTAGCAACACTGAGGTCGCTGGAGAACTTGGCTAGAGCTGTGTGATTTGGGTAATGGCGGCCGTAACATGATCGAGGAAGTGGAGGCAAGAATCAGAGTTGAAGAAGTGAAGACAGTGAGCAATTCGCTGGAGGATGTCAACGGGGAGAAAGCGCAGGGTGAGTGAAAGGCAGCAGTGTTACTGCTCTCTCTTTTGGGATGAGGCGGGAGGGAGGCTCGCATATGTTTCGCTGTTGACAGGAAGGATCCAGTAGAGGCCGACAGGATGGGCTGAAGACAGGGGGAGAAAGGGATAATCAGTAGCAAAAGATTTTCCTGAGAAATTAAGAATTCTTTGATAAGGAGACCTCCCTGCCCAGCTGTCGGAAGGGATGAGTTAAGTATGGGGATGGGGATAAGTAAGTCTGTAGCTTTCTTGATGGGAGACGGAAGTCATTACCTACAGGTGGATTCCATTTTCTCTGGGCAGTCAAGGCCAGGTGGAATGTTGATGTGCATTTATAAGCTCAGTCTTGTCTATTGGGTCATGTTCTCCAATCACATTCAGCTGCCAGATGGAGGGTCTGAGAAGCCGAGTGGCTGGGTTCGTCCCAGTCTGTGCTTGTTTCTAGATAGTTGGAAGAAGGACTAAGCAGCAAGGGCATGGACGGTATTTGTAAGACAGTACTTGAAACAAAGGACCAGAAATCTAAGCAGGGTAGGGAGGAAAGCTATGGAATTAACGGACTGAAAAGGGGGACAAAGAACACCTGAAGCTGACTAGTAGGAACATTACGGTCACCTGAAAGGGGTTGAAACCTTAAACATTAAATCCATGAATGCTAAGAGCCCAGTATATTTCACATGAAAAGCAAGTGGTTTTTTGTTTGTTTGTTTGTTTGTTTGTTTGTTTGTTTATTTTGAGAGAGAGAGAGAAAGAGAGAACTAGTGGGGGAGGGGCAGAGAGCGAGGGAAAGAGAAGATCCCAAGCAGGTTCCACACTGTCAGCACAGAGCCTGATGTCAGGCCCGATCTCATTAATTGCAGGATCATGAGCTGAAGTCGAATGCTCAATCCACTGAGCCACCCAGTGCCCCACAAAGGTGTTTTAGATATAGCTACTTTACTATCAAGCACCACTCTACTTTTTAACAAGGAGAACTAGAAGGACCTTGACATTGAAAAGGTAAGGAGGTACTGCAATTCAACAAATATCATTCCAGGGGCGCCTGGGTGGCTCAGTCGGTTATGCGGCTGACTTCAGCTCAGGTCATGATCTCACGGTCTGTGAGTTCGAGCCCCGTGTCGGGCTCTGTGCTGACAGCTCAGAGCCTGGAGCCTGCTTCAGATTCTGTGTCTCCCTCTCTCTCTGCTCTTCCCTTGTTCATGCTCTGTCTCTATGTCTCTCGAAAATAAAATAAAAACATTTAAAAAAATTAAAAAAATATATCATTCCAAATCTCTATTTCATACTATTAAATTACTTCTAAATGATATGCTTTATTGAGTTCACTACAGCTGTTTCTACGCAAGTGTCCTACACGCAAGTTTCACCGGATTTCTTTTTTAAAGCTACTTACTCTCTATGCAGTGGTTCTCAACTAGGGGTGACTATGCCCTCCTGGAAACAATCGATTATGTCTGCAGATATTTTTGGCTCTCATGACTAGGGGGGATGGTGCGCTGCAGCCAGTGGGTAGGGGCCAGGTGCTACTCTTCATTCTACGATGCAAGGACAGTCCTGTGCCACCCCAACAAGGAACTATCCAGCCCAAAATGTCAATAGTGCTAAAGAAAACGCAGGCTATTTACAACAAAGAAGGCTCAACTCTGGATCAAAGTAACTGACAAACTATCTTCAAATTTTCTGTATCTGAAACATAACAACGGCCTAAACAAAATCAACTTCGTTTCCAGAAAAGGCATCAAAATAAGTACACAAGAAGGTTCGAGGTTTAGATATGTACGAAAGCCTCTGGATACAGTTGACTTTTCCCTCCATCCTCACCTGGCTTTCCCATTCCCTTGTTCCTCTCTTTCCTGCGTGCTGGAGAATTAACTTCCAGTGATAAATTAATCTTGACAAAATTCCTTTACCAGAAGTAAATGTGAAAGTCTGAAGAACTTAGTAAGACGGCCTTTTGCCCATATATAGAAACGATGAAAGACCCGGCTGCGGTAAATTCCAAGCAGAGTAACATAATTATAGCAAATTTATGAATGGGTCTTCTTTTCACAGTTCTAACTGTCAGGACTAATTACTTGTATTAATTAGGACTGTCAACACATGAATGTGCTTGTTGAGGCTGCTTCCTATGGTAAAATATGAGACTTGTAAATATCAAGACACTTGGAAAGATGCAAAGACTTTCATTTATTAGCAGCTCTAAATGATGCGGGAGCTCCTACATACAATGAGCCTTGGGAATTGACTGTAAATAGATTCCTGGTTAATGAATTTGCTGTTTGTTCTTCCCTGCTTAGACATTTCTCCCGGTGTAGCCTTTGGATCTGATAGCCAATACATCACTGGTTTAGAAGGACTGTAGGAAGGATAAAGAAAGAACTCCTCACGTTGCTGGAAAATTGGAAAAGAACAGCCAGGATGGTTAAGGTGAACAGGAGGGAGCAGAAGCAGAGTCTGAACACCACTTTTAACTCGATGTGACCCTGGGTAAAAAGTGGATGAATGACTTAGCCTCTCTGTGCCTCGGTTTCCTGACCTGAAAAACAGGGATAGAGACAGAACTCGTACAGAGCTGTGGTGAGCCTCAAAAAAATCGATACACGTAAGTGGCTTAGGGTACCATCCAGGTGAAGTATGTCCTGGCTGTAACCGTTTTCATAGTCATGGCTACCTGGGGTCGGGGTAGACACAGAAGTGAACACTCCCTAGAGGAGATCCTTGGAGTAACACGCACAGGTGTGAAGAGCTTTGGAGTCAGACAGGTCTGGATTCATACCTCGACTCTAGTACGCTTAATTTCTGAGTCTCAATGGTGCTGAGCTCCTGAGTTCTTGCAAAAAGTAAATGGAAAAGAAAAATGCATGTAAGGTACTTGCTTATGCCTGGTACCTAAAAGGGGCTTGCTAAATGTTAGTGGCTTAAGTGTTCATTACCAGTATTAGCTTTTCGGAGAAATCTCTGAAATTGAAACGGATGCCAAAAGAAAAGACTTTGATAAAGTGATCTAAGAGAAGTGGAGAGAGAAAACACTTGGAAAAAGAGAAAGGAAAACGAAGTGGCAAGAAGAGGCAGCCCCTTCCAGGCCAGATGCCCTTCTGCTCCTGTCTCAGGCGGCTACCACCACAGTGCCACGAGCAGCGCCTAACTCCCTTGCCACAAAACTCCCCCAAATCCCCCAATTACCCTGCCCATTGGTGAAGGAGAGACATCTGGGATTCCGACTGGGGCCCGACTGACTGCGAAGCCCAGACCTTGTTGAGGTGGGGAAGCAAGGATGCAAAGGACTTCCTCCCAGACTCAGGGGTCTACAGATTCTATGCTCTTTCTGCTTTTCCTTTTTCCCTTTTACACGTAAAAAATAGTAATAAAATTCTTGGTAGGCAGAGCGTGTTCTGGCTGGTTGGTGAAACTTTACCTGATGACTACCATAAAATGCCATAAAACAATTTTAAATCAAGGTTAGTTTATCAAGTCATTTCAATTTTAGTCCCCTTAAGTACCAACTTGGCAACAGTCCACAAAAGACAGAATTATTCTGTATTTTATTTGACAAAGTCTTTCCAGAGATGCCATCTCTGACAGTGTGAAGATGGCCTGTCTCAGGTGTGCTGCACGGACGTTTTGGGAATGACTAAGAGGGCGTCTGTTAAGGTCCCTCCTGATTCAAAGATCTTCTATTTCTGAATATAGCAAGACGTCCTTACTATGAATGATTTCAATTGAAAATCCATTTCTGTATAAAAAATGTAAGATCAGACAACTAACAAAATGTGGTAAGTCGACCCCTAATTTTGTCTTAAAAAATCATGCAGTACCTTAAAAACTAATCTGGCTAAGAGCGCCTGGGTGGCTCAGTTGGTTGAGTGTCCAACTTCGGCTCAGGTCATGATCTCAAGATTCATGGGTTCAATCCCCGCGTCGGGCTCTGTGCTGTTATCTCGGAGCCTGAAGCCTGCTTCGGATTCTGTGTCTCCCTCTCTCTCTGCCCTCCCCCACTCATGCTCTGTGTCTGTCTCTTAAAAAAAAGACAAGAAAAAGGAAAAGAAAAGAAAAGAAAAGAAAGCCAATCTGGCCAAAAGTCTGTAGCATCAAAATAATAATATAAGGAGAAAATCTAGTTGCAGGATGTTCTGGCTCCTTTCACAAGGGTATTTGTTAAACACAGGGTGACAGAAAATCCACTGCAGTTCGATCCACACTGATCACTGGAACCTGTTACAACTTACTTTAAGGAGATATCTCCCACCTCTACTCCAGTTGCTAATTGCTTTCGAAGCAAATGCAGGTAGCAAAGGATCCTCCTGACACTCCTCTAAGGTAGCGGGGAATCTTTAGTAATGGGCACAATGTGCATTATTGAATGCACTTCAATGAGCTCAGTTTACTTTTTGATTGCATGTTAAGCTTAAACATGAACTTGCATGATATGGCAGAAACAGCTCTAAGTGGGGAGTGTAATGAGTGGATTGCTGGCTCTAATAACAACATTTTCTCTGAGGGTGCATAGTGCCTAGGTGGTTAGGACCAGGCCATTCCTAGTACCCTTGCAGAGTGAGAATCCCAGGAATAAGTATGTTAACAAGAACTCTGTGTAATTCTTCTAAGGCGAAACCACTGCCATGGGGCTTATAGACTAACAGTTCTGCACCGTTTCTGGAAATGTCAGCTGAGCTCTCTTTAAATGGCGCAGCCAAGACGTCAAGTTATAATCATCTCTAATTGGTGATCTTGTGAACTGCAACTTCCCGAACCACTAAAAGGGCTGACAATATCATTCCTCTAATAAGAAACCTGTTAAAAGGCAAAATAATAAAAAGAAAGCACTACAAGCAACAATCATTAAAATTCACTGTATTGTGTTAACATCCTTCATCAGTAAAAACGTAGGTCTAGAGAAGAGAATAAACAAAAACCAAACCTGTTACTTTACAACTTATTAGCTGCGTGATTTCCAATAAGAATCGGTACGTGATGTAAGATGGGTTAATGGTTTCTTTTTTTTGTCATGGAGACATGTTAGGAAAGTGTCTTCCTTCCTCCCTCCCTCCCTCTCTCTCTTGCTTCCTTCCTCCCTCACTCCTTCCTTCCTTCCTTCCTTCCTTCCTCCCTTCCTCCTTCCTTCCTCCCTTCCTTCCTCTTTTCCTTCCTCCCTCCCTCCCTTCCTCCCTCCCTCCCTCTCTTCCTTCCTTCCTTCCTCCCTCCCTCCCTCACTTCCCTCCTTCCTTCCTTTCCGTCCCTAAACATTCACAAGCAGTCCCCTTTTCATTTACTAGCAAGTCTCACCTAGATAACAGCTATTTTTGCTGATGCCTTACCAGTTCCCTCCCTCCACACGCACTTCCTCTTTCTCCCACCTGACCTAGTTCTCTTAAGGGAGGAAATGTGGTCTTATCTTCATTCTGGAGAGGGGAAAGCTATCTTGCTCATGTTTGGCACAATATATTCTAAAAATCGTATACAAAGAAATTGGAAATCTAGGTACTAGATAAGAAAAAAAAAAGTGCCCACTGCCTTCTGCCAGAGTTCCTTAAGAGTGAAGCAGAGATAAATGGGAACCTCTCACCTTGATCTTCAAGGCTCTGTCCATCTAAAAGACTAGGGGAGCTTACAAAGCAATCCCAGTGCCTGGGCCCACGCTGCCATCTCTGGGCACTCCTTCACCCCAACCCCACTGGATTCTGATTGGTAATTTTAAAAAACTCCCCAGGTGATCCTAGCAGGCAGTGGCTGAGCACCAGCAAAATCTCTGAACCATCTCCTCTAGTCACTTAAATACTAGTCAACTGTATGTTTGGTCTTTCTTGAATTACAGTCATTGGATGCACCCACCGTCACCATTCACTTACTGAAATGCACTGGATTCCCATGGTTATTCTGTTCTCAGAAACCAAGTGAGGTCACTGCAGTTACCAATATACTCAGTTCTCTTTGATGCCAGTGAGCTGTCTCTTTCATAAAAGTCCACTCTCATTTATTCTCAATGCTGCCTTTCCTATCTTTCCACTGAATTGGAAGATCCTATCCACAGTTAGCTGAGTGTTATTACCTGTGGGGTGTGGGGGGGGGGTATTTTGGGATTTTGTATCCCCTGGGCTCTCACACGTATCCACTGAAGGCCCTGAAAACACTCAACCATGAAATTTGCTGCACAAATTCCCATACGAAGCTTAAAGTGGACCAAGAAGATATTAATTAACCTCTAGTTGGAAAACTTCATTGGAAACTTTTTGATGAATATTTTACAGAACTCTAATTCACTAAAATTTCTAATTTCATTCCAATAGGAATGAGTATGGATACAAAAGTTCACAAAGCTAGTAAAGTAATAGAAGTATTTCATAGAAAACTAGTACTATTATTATTAATTAAAATACAATGATGGCAATCCTAAAAATCATATACAAAGAAATTGGAAATCTAGGTACTAGATTAAAAAAAAAAAAAGTTCCGATACATAGCACATAGGCTCTGGGACTAAGACTGTACACAGGCTCACACCTTATCAGCTGTGTGACCTCGGTCAACCTTCCCTTTGCTTTAGTCTTCTCTCAGAAGGATAAACAGTAAAACTCACTTCATTGTTGCTGGATTAAGTGAACACACACACACACACACACACACGTGGATAGCATGCACAGGTCACTTACGATGGTGACTGTTATGGTGATCATTAGGTTCCATCTCTTTCCCGGCAACCCGATCCCCACACAGTGATCTTAAAATCCATATCTGAGGGGCGCCTGGGTGGCTCAGCTGGCTGAGCATCCGACTTCAGCTCAGGTCATGATCTTGTGCCTCATGAGTTAGAGGCCCACATCAGGCTTGCTGCTGTCAGCCAGTCAGTGCAGAGCCCACTTTGCATCCTCTGTCCCCCTCTCTCCACCTCCCCACCTGTGCTCTCCCAAAAATAAATATTAAAAAAAAATCTATATTTGATCTTATCACTCACCTACTCAGTGGCTTCCACTGTCCCCAGGGCCAAGTACAAAACCCTGAAACACAGTGTACAGGGCCTTTCACAACCTGATTCCCACCTATCTTGCTACTTGGGGCCCCACCTGAAAAACATATTGCAGCCCCAGCCAACTTAGTTTTTCCAACAGGCCATCGTCTTATCTCAGGATCTTTATCCATTTTCTCTGCTCTCCTCTTGGTTCAAACCTTTCAGTACTCATCACTTTCAGAGTAAAGCCAAAATCCTGAGTTGGGTCATGGCCTGGAACCCACCAATTCACATTCAGAGTCAATACCCAGATTGCCCCGAAACTTAGATATCATACATTCATCCGTAGGAGAAAGGATGCTCACTACTTGAGTGTCCTGTCTGCCAGTCCTTAAGACAATGAAGGGGATGGCAGACTGTTATGACATTACTCCAGCCACGCAGGAGGAAGACCCGTGGATTCCAAGTTTAGAGTAAATGGCTTCCTCTCTGTGTGCCTGTCTCCTGTTTGCTGTAGGTGCAATTTTTAATCTATTTCCGTTTTAAGTTGTTATTTCTCTATTTGCGTAACTGCAAAGAGCAGAGGAAGGTATGCTTTTTCAGCAAATACAAGTCTGGGTGTTTTTAAGGACAGTGCTCACTTGATCTCATTATTCTGCCAGTTAATTGAGAGGAAAGAATGTCTTAATTGCTCATTAACTCTGAAGATGTCCCCCTTGTATGGTGTCAAGGTCTTAGAGACATAGGGTACGCAGCATCTGTACAAGATGCTGCTGCTTTGGGGGACAAAGTGTAAGTTTCACACAGCTTAAAAAAAAAAAGAAGCCAGCAGATGTTTTTGATTTTGGCTTCAAACGATCTTATCTATAATAGAGTAGAATTTGGTGGGGAGTTATTTTCTCCTCGGGCTAATAAGATGAACCACATTGCTGATTAAATACTATTTTCCGGGGCCCCACGGTTTTTTCACAGCCATCGCGTATGGAAATCATTCTTGGTTCGATGGAAATCTGCCAAAATGACAATGGAGTTTTAAAAGGTACTCCTCGAAGGACTTCCGCTTCTACCGACCCCTGTGTCCCCATATGCGGGACTGTGATGAGTAAAACCATAACGGAAAGAAGCCATCAACACAGGCGGTGCTCAGGCCCCTTCCTCATAGCATACAAAGAAAGCCAGAATTACTCTAAACAGCTATGCCCACATACCAAGAATCCCGGTGTGCATGCTTCTGTGATATATAAAACATTAAAAAGATAATTGGCAAATAATTAGGGCTACCAAGGGCTGGGAAATGTCATAACCTGTCAACAGTCTGCATGTCAAAATTATATGCTCAAAACGGGCCTTTCTGGGCCTGAGTTATCTAAGTCAGGGGCTTGTTTCTCTCTGCACCCCCAAATGTCCCACCAAAAAGCACCCTCTATTCAACGGTAAATTACTTGGGGTTTAAAATGTATCTTTGTCACAGCAGTGTGTGCCAAAAGAAGGGCCCTGCTAACCCCCAGAGACACAGCTTATTTAAAGTTATAATGAAGACAGCAGGTGCTCTATACAGATGTCACTTCTTCTAGGAGACACTTATTAAACACTTTATCTCCCTTACTGTCGCTGGGCTAGCTACATTTTATGTTCTTTCAGCATCACTGTAGCCAAAAGCAAACTGTTTCCTTTTAGTCTCACTGAGCTGAAAATTAAAAACTACTGGGCTTTGGGTTGTTTAGGTTGATTTGCAAAGAATTCTAAATGTAGTGATTCAAGAGTCAACCCATACTGTTTGCTAGTAACACAAAACTGTATTTTGCAATACTACAACGCTCTCCCACGGAAAGCGTGCCAGACTTCTTTCCCTGGTGACCCAAACCTCTGTGCTCCAACCACCACACAAACTTTCGTTCAGATGAAGTGGAACAGATAGGAAAGGACCACACTCAGGAAAAAAAAAAAAAAAAAAAAAAAGGTATGAAGCTTTATATTTCATATACTGTCAGGTAAAATGGAACCGCCTGGGGCCATGGTTCGGAAACTTTGTGCTAAAGCAGCCTCATACGAACACAGAAGCAGACATGTTTCGGAACCTTAAAAAAAGAAATCACTGCAGTACCCAGGGTGAGCTAGCTACTAATAACAGGAGCAGCTGGCCTTCTTGCCTAAAGTGTGTGGATCGCTTGAGCCTGGAAAGCTCAGAGTAGAGATGGAAAGGCAAAGGGGAGGCTGGATGTGGAGGGATCCGAGTTCGGAAACTGGGCTCTGCTCAGTCTCCCCCCGTCACTCTGACTGCCCCTCGGTAAGTAGCCTGCAGAGGCTGGAGGTGAATGAATGAAGAGCCTCTGCATGTTTCCACAGCAAACAGCCTGAAGCCTTAAATGGAACGGGGCTATAGAGAACATCACAGAAGAGCATGGTTAATACTAAACATTTTTAGCAATGCCCCGATTAATTTTGATAATTGCTTTTTCTTTATAAACATTCTATATGATTTTGTAGAAATTTTCAAAATGGGAATTAAGCCAAAGCAAGAAAATAAAAGTCACCATAATCTTATTCTTGAGACATAAGCATAGGTGGCATTTCGTTAAGTATTATCCCCATCGTTTTTACAGTGCATTATTCTACATCATAATTTATTTGACCTGTCCCTTCTCAAGGCACATGATGAGGCCATTTGCAATTTTCCCAAAGGATATGATTACAATGTAATTTTAATCAGCTTAATATTTATAGTAATCTTCGTAACACTGAACGGTTTTGGTCCTGTGTTACAACAAAGATAGATTTAAATAACACAGATGTGACACAGGAAGATTTCTGGTCCCTAATTGAGATTCGTGAAGATATATAAATAGATAGTATGCATGACTCTCACATCTGGCTCTCCGTAACTAAGTACAACAGAATTATAAATAGTCCTGGACCCTTGGAGAACCGCCATGTGATGGAACGAGACCACTGTGAAAGCCATTTGTGAGTCTATAATAAATGGAAACCAACATATGACTTGATTTTTCTCACCAGCAACACAACACGACACAATGGATGGAAGACTGCACAGCTCTGACTCAGGGGACTTGGACAGGCAGCGTGGATGACACCGGGAATTCTCATGGGAGTAATTCCCACTCCTGAGGAGCAGGAGAAACGTGTGACAGCCTGATGTAAGAGTCTGATGTCGTCAGCCACACGTAATGCGAGCACGTTTACTCCTTTCTGTTCTCAATCATTTCTCCTCTAGAAGGAAAGTTACTAGGGGCACCTGGATGGCTCAGTCAGTTGAGTGTCTGACTTCAGCTCAGGTCATGATCTCATGGTTCAGGAGTTCGAGCCCCGTGTCGGGCTCTGTGCTGACAGCTCAGAGCCTGGAGCCTGCTTCAGATTCTGTGTCTCCCTCTCTCTCTGCCCCTCCCCCAGCTGCACTCTGGGTCTCTCTCTCTCTTAAAAATAAACATTAAAAAAAATTTTTTTAAAGGAAAGCTGCTGAAAATAGAGCCCTGTTAAAATGAACGATGCAAATATCCTTAATTAAAATGTTACTGATGTTTCCATATTAAAAACAGTATTTTCATGTTCATATGCTATAAATTTTGGCAGAAATGAATGAGAACCCAGAAGATTATTTATGATTGTCTACAATAAGCACTTTTTTTTTCTTTTTTTGAGTGTGTGTCCTTTAAGGTACCTGAGATTCAGGATGCTTACATAAGATGGAGTTCTTTCTCTACAAAAAAACATTTATTTTGCTATTTTTAAACATATCCAGATCTGTTGCTTAAACAAAACCCAAAACCAACCAAACAAGAGGACTTAGCCACTCATTTTTGGACAGGTGAAGACAGCAGTGAGGGAAACGTCATTGTTATTCTGTAAGTAATACGGTCTTTCTAAATGTAGCCACACCCACCTCTGTTTTCAGTGTTCTGAACTCAGGAACATCACAACAGCAAACCGCCTCCAAGAATACAAACACAACTCCAGCGCAGTTAGATCTTGCCTATGTGGAGAAAACGTCTCTCCTGTCACCAACAATTCAGTGTCAGCCTAGAAATGCTTCTTCTAAACAAGCTGTATTGTAGGACATAAAAGTGTCCCAACTAGTGTCCCTTCTTGTCTGGTATTTACCACTTAGAATGTGACCCTGGGCAAATCATTTAACTTCTCTGCGGCACTGCTTCACTATCTGAAATCGTGAAGATAATTACAAATGCTTATTTCTTAGGGTTCTGTGTGGGTATGTGAAGCTTCCTAGCCCCTTGGGGAGGCACTTAATTCTCACTGACTTGGGAAGAATTTCACCACAACATTTGCTATGGTTTCCTTCCAGGTGCCTATGTTATGGGTAGCTGCAAGGATACACCTCAAATGTTATCGGTTTTTTTTTTTTTTGTCTTCTTTTGTCATTTGTATTATCCACAAGGAATACATATTGCTTTTATAACCAGAATGACAAACGTTAATCAAATTCTCAAGACCATTATAGATGAGCGCAGGCAGCCATTATCACCTGTCTTAGGTCCTCAGCACAGCCTACCTCAGGACATCTGGAATTGAGATAGAACTTCCAGAAAAGGAGTTGAGTGCTGACCATTCCGATGGCGCAACAGAAGCAGAACCGTGCAGCAACCATAGCACACATCTTACCAGATGTTAGCACACGTACATCAGAGCCGTTTGTCACACTTTATCGTCCATCTCCCTTACCTCGAAAGCCAGGTGGACTCTTCCCCTGGTGACAGGGAAAAGCTGAAAGTCTGTCTGTAGTCAAGTCCAGAAGGCGGAGGTGAAAACTCACTCAGACATTCAGCTCTAGGGTGGACTCATGGGCGCTCTAAAAATATGGGTCCGATCTAGCACCTTCCAGGGAGGTCTTGACTCACACCTGCCCACTTCACAACCTGCATCCCCAGGGACGCTGTCAACAATAATCAAGACCAAGTTAACAGACATGTAAATAGATGATGATGGAATATTAAGTCTCTTGGCTTCTCTGAGTCTGTTTCCTCATTGGGCAAAATCAGGTGTCAGATACGGTGCCTTCCCAGGTCACTGTCGGTGCCAGCATATCACAGCTACATTTGAAAATGGCACTGCTTTGTCCTAGTCTTTGTCATTGACTTTAAAAATAATCTAAATAAATTAAGCAAAGGATCACGATAATGCATCCATACCCAAGATTTAAACCGAAGCCACAAGCTTACTATGGTCTTTACAAACACCATACTCATCGTTGGTGTCATAGTTGAACTCAAAGATGAAGAGGAAATATTAAGACACAGTCATGAGAAACGTTACATATTTTCACTTTGATGTGTAATTACAATGCTTAAAGAGGAATCAGAAAGGCTCAAATAAAAAGAAAATCAAATCCAATTTGCTGAAAATATCAACTAATGAGTCTATGAAACAAAGTCTGGGCCTTTAGCTAAAAAAAAAAAAAAAAAGGCACCATTCTGTATTATAGTTTAGTATAAATGTGTAGGATTAGAAACTTCCTCACATCCTCAATGGTTCAATAAGAACTTAAGATCCACTGTAATTTTAAAGCACTATTTGATATCTCTTTTCCAAATTAATACATTTTGTAGAAACAAAAAGAGCTTCTTAATCAGGTCTATATTAATAGTTTTCTGCAATGACTTGATTTTACAGGGACACTGACTAATCACATCACTTCTGAGATTAAAACCTGTAGAGACAGCTTGAGTTTAAATCATTGTGTCAGTAAACTTGGTGGTCTATAAAATTCTTACATAACTTACGGAATCATGGCTTTGCTGAAGTGGAGAATTTCACAGATGGGTAAGTAAAGCGATCAACTCAAAAGTTACTACATTGCTTTTGTGGATCTAACATATTGGCGAGCTGAAGTGAAGTCAGTCACTTAAATCTCCTCTTGTTCTGCAAAGATGGTAAGTAACAGAATTTCTTCATTTCTGTAGTGCTAAGTGATGCACGTGAGAGGCTCAAACACAGATTTGCTGAGTAACAGTATGAATAATGATCTCGGGCAACGCGATGAGGGTGCCAGGTAATATTTCTGAATCCGTTAAGATCTGGTGGCCCAAAAGCCGTCTCCAAGTGTTGGGGGAGGTTGGAGGGGACGAGGGTGGGTGGAATTGATTCATTACAGTTCCGTTTATACTTTCATTGTTAAATCTCCTCATTAGCATCTGAATAATGCCTTTTAATAAACGGTGATCTTGGGGGGTAGTGGCAGAGGAAAACTTATAAATACACATGTAACTATTACTGTCAAGTTCCCAAATATGTTTAAATTTCATGTATCTTTTTTTTTTCTATTTTATTATTTCAGTAACCGTGGGCTATGGTTAATATTTTAAAATCTGGGACCTCAAGAGAAACCGGCTCCTTTCCAACAGGGACCTAAACAGAACTCGGACCCACTCATTTTACGATTTTTCTTCCCAGCTGGGATATTCACATGTTGTTTCACAGATTTTAAAAGTCATGTGCTTATGTTTCTTTACGTGCACAATTTGACATCTAGACACAGTCTCGAATATCAAACTTCACTCACTGAAGTATCTCCCAACACAGAGCAGCGAGTAAGAACCGTAATCCAAAGGAAGTGTTCTGCAATGAAACTGCTTTTAGACAATCTGGCAGATGGTACTTTTTTATTACATAGAAACTTTTCCTAGGGGAAAACACGCCAATTTACTTAAAAAAAAAAAAAAAGTTAAGTGGTCACACAGAATTAGCTGTACATCTCTCTCCTGGCCTGTAATGCCTCTGCCAACCCAAGCAGGCCAGCCGTGAACATTTGCATATGTTAAAAACTGACAACCGCGTTATGCCTGCACTGGGCCAAGGAAGGACCATATAATCACGCAACGCAATAAGCCACCACCGTCTAAGCCACCTATTTGCCGATTTAGGTCTGCCGTGGATGGCTGTGTGAGTTTCTGTTCCTGAAATGGTCTTTCATCCCTAAGTCCTGACACCAACAGATCAAACACCAATATTCCCGACGGTCCCCATAACCTCCACCTCTTTCTAGCCACACTCCTCCTACTCAGTCCATTGCCACAGAATAATGGAAAAGGAAGCGAGGACCCAATTCAACTCTTTATTGTAAAAAAACAATAATCATAAAACAGAGGTCTGATGAGATTTGGTCATTCTCACCTCAAGTAAAGCTAATTAATCAACATGCCAGGACCGAAATGCAGACCACTGACCATTTGCTCTTTGCACCGCACCAGGAGAGATAAAAAGAATGAACATAAGGTATTCCATTTTCCGCAAACATGCCCACACAATAAAGAAACAAGACAAATGCTCCTCTTAAATGCCCTGGTGTAGCTTCAGCAAAAACAAAAATTGGACAACAGTTTTTTTTTTTTAACCTAAAATGTGTCTTGATTGGTCCTTATGAACACATGATGCTTACAAACAAGATTCAAAGATATCATCGAATAACCTGT
This sequence comes from Paguma larvata, assembly GCA_030068075.1. Lineage (NCBI taxonomy): Eukaryota > Metazoa > Chordata > Mammalia > Carnivora > Viverridae > Paguma > Paguma larvata. The sequence continues at coordinate 11,621,524 of CM057825.1, forward strand.
TAAGAACAAAAGCACTAGATATTGATTTGGAACCTCAACATTTTTTTTCCCCCAAAATGGCTCCCCTGGCAATTTCACATTGAGAAACTCAGAGACAAAGCAGCAACCAGTTTCACTCTGAAGCCAGGACCTTTGTAGTATATTCTGCCATGGTTTCACATATGGCCTACCAGCACCCCCAACTGTACAGTGCGGGGGGAGGAGGGAAGGGGTGACAGATCTGTTTGATTTTCACGAGAGAGCCAAAGTGTGATCGTGGCCACTTGCCTTTCAGAGAGAGGCTTCTTTAAGAAGCACAAGTTACTCCACATGTCAGCAAGGATTTCCAGCTTTAACCAGTACACATGCTCCAGGCTGGCAGATAGAAGTTGAAAAGGACACAGCTTTGTACCCGGCTGCCAGCTGAACTTGGTGGCAGGCTTTAAAAAAAAAAAAAAAAAAGAAAAAGAAAAAGAAAAGAAAAGAAAAAAAAAGGTGCAAATTATACATAGAAGGATGTGGGGGAGGGGAGAGAGGAAAATGCAGTGAGCTAATGTTCCCACTTGGCATCTGCCTTTTGACTCAAAGAAAGAGATGGCTCTTTTCCAAAAATTTTCTATTATTGTGCTATCAGCTGCCTCTTGGACTTGCTTATAAAAGCGGAGACTGCCAACAGAAGAAGACAAGATTTCTGTTGATAGTAGTAAATGCACAAGCTCCTTGAAATAATACGGATTTCGCGATTTCTCCTACAAAGGCTACTTTGGGATTACCATGCCCGGCATGAGCTGCAGGACGCGCGCGGCCAGGGCCTGTTGACTATGCCAACGGCAAATTCCGAAGTTACAAAGGTGCTACCTTGATTCTTTAATTTCCTCCTCCAGTAAAATTTAACTATAAAGAACAGTCTGAAACTAATTGGTGCTGGATGTTTCTTGCTGGATTGGCATTCAACCAAATGAATTGCCATTAGTTGGCCCTTTCGAATCTCAGTATTGCTCTATGACACTAACTTCTTGCTCTGAGAACTGGAAATCGAAGAGAAAAAATTAAGCATCCAGGCTTTTTTAAAAACAACTATAGAGTCTACCTACTTCGTGAGGGAAAGATCTTACTCGAGCAAGAAACACAAAAAGGTAATCGATAAAGGTACTGAGAATGACAGATTCAAACCCAATGAAGAACAGGGAATGCTTCCAGCTTCCCTTTGGGGTGTAGAAAGCTAGGGAAAGCATCACTTCTATCCTTATAATAAACATAAATGCTGGACAATCTACGAGTTACTAACTTTTTCTGAAACCATCAAAGAGCTGTAGCAGTGAGGCATCTAAACTGAGGTCTCAAAAAGTACCTGAGCGCTTGCGTACCTCGGACAGACTAGCTAGACACTCATAACAAGAATTTGGCCAAAACCATGAACAAATTGCTAAAGGCTGAGTGTGAGCAAGAGAACACAGACTATATTCACAGAGCATATAACACAAAGTGTACTGGGGGCGACAATATAAAAGAGTTCACACCCGCTTCTAGGCTCTTCCCTGAACCTCTTGTGGGCCTCCCAAAAGGGACAGGTGAGTCCAAGAAAGCGTTCTCTATTATTCCTCGTTCAGTCCTGGGAGAAAGAGCAGCAGCCAGGGCAGGAAAGGTTTGTAAAAAAAAAAAAAAAAAAGGCCGCCCATGTCCTTCTTCTCTATCCCTAAAGAGCAAAAGCCGTCATTGCCTGGGAGAAAGGCAAAAACCACTGGTTCCCTAAAGGGAAATGGCAAAAACCTACTGCAGTTTAGGAAAGGGGGATGGGAAATGAAAAGGGACCTCCAGGCCTGGGGGTGGGCCAAGAGCACGGAGAAGGCCACAACTCTAACCACAGGGACACAGTCGCTGCCAAAGGTCAAGGCCTAATCAGGGCACACCCCACTTGTCCACCATCCCAGACTATAAAACCCACAGAAGGCAGCAGCAGCGTGTGCCTGGGAGAGGGGCATGAGAGCGTGTGGGGGGCCTGCCCAAGCCACAGCGCAGAGGAAAGGCTGAAATTGAGGGTTAAGCAGACACCGAAAAAACCTCATCATCAAATCGGGCCCCTACCCTAAAAAAACCAGGTAACCCTGGAGGAATCTGAAGTGTGTGGTGTACAGAGGGTAACCGCAGCAACCCTAGGCATTCAGTAATACTGAATTATATACTATATATATTAATATGTTTTAATATGATGTATTGATATAGTAACTCATAGGATTCAAAATGCAGTATGCAATAGAACAAGTAGATAATAAGAATGGATTGGAAGACCTGGGGGTGCTGGACTAAGTCAATCTAATTAACGTCTATAGAATATTCTGCCCAACCAGAGAAGAATACATATCAGTTTCAGGGGCACATGGTGTGTTCCCTAGGATGGACCATAAAATGTTACAGCCAGGTGAGACTCATCCTGGGAATGCAAACCTTCTTCAACTTTGAAAATCGAAATAATTTAAGAACAAAAAACATATAATAACTCAACAAGTAGAATTTTAAAAAATTACTACTTACAATAGCCTACCTTCCCCTCAAAAAAATACTTAGGTATAAATTTAATACATGGAGGATCTGTATGTTCAAAACATCTAGCGGTATGAAAATATGATTACAACATAATACTGAATGAAAACAAGTAAGGTACAAAATAGCATGTACTATATAGTCAGAATTTTATAAAATTAACTCAAACCAAATATTCTTCACATGGGGAAATAAAGGCTAAAAAATATTAAGGCTTTTAAAACAATGTCTCTTTGGGGGCGCCTGAGTGGTTCAGTTGTTTGGGCGTCCAACTTTAGCTTAGGTCATGATCTCATGGTTTGTGAGTTTGGGCCTTGTGTCAGGCTCTGTGCTGACAGCTCAGAACCTGGAGCCTGCTTCGGATTCTGAGTCTCCTTCTCCCCACTCACATTCTGTCTGTCTCTCTCTCAAAAATAAATTAAAAAAAATTTTATAGCAATGTCTCTTTGGTTTTATTTTTTTATTTCTTAATTATTATTTATTTTGAGAGAAAGAGAGAGAGAGAGAGAGAGAGAGAGAGAGAAAGCAGGTGTGTGAGCAGGGGAGGGGCAGAGAGAGAATCCCAGTAGGCTCTCCACCGTCAGCGTGGAGCCCAATGCAGGCCTCCATCTCACAAACCTTGAGACTGTGACCTGAGAGAAAGATATGAAGAGTTGGACACTCAACAGACTGAGCCACCCAGGCATCCCATGGTGTCTCATAATCACAAAGTGTTGTAAAGAAAATAAACCTGAAATTAATATAAACAATTTGTAAAGTTAATCCCTTTGCTGCCCCCCGAGCCTGTAAACTGTACTTCACGAAGTCTCATTAGGTCAGTTTCCTTAGAACTAGTTCCATATGCTCTTAAAATCATTCACTGAAAATAAAGTTCTGTGGTCAAAGGAGTTTAGAAAACAGTCATTTAATAAACTGGTTTCCCAATTAGAATCGTGCCATTCTGGATCTTTAAGGAATAAAGTTTGCTATATTTTTATAGCTTTGCAGTGTTTCCCAAATCTATTTGGATGCGGAACTTGCGGAGGGGGGGAGTGAGATAGACGGGACAGGGGTGTTTCGCCTGACCTTCCAAAGTAGCTTGCAAGATCGTATTATTTTGCTTCTAAATACGTCAGTGTGTATCTCCTGAGAATAAGGGGCATCCTGCTACTTCTCCACGTTACCATCCTCACATCCAAGAAAGTCAGATTACTTCCCTAACAACATCTAGTAACCAGTCCAAATACAGAATTCCCATTTTCCCAACTGTTTTTATGGTCAGTTTTTCAAGGTTCTCATGTTATGTTTGATTATTGTTTCCTGTTCATACACAACAACACCCTGTTTTTTTCTCTTTTTTTTTTTTGACATGTTTTTTTTTTTTTTTTCCAGGACACCAGTCTCATTGAATTGCAGAAATCCCATGTGTTGTCTAATTATTTCTCCATGGTGTTATTCAGCCTGTTCTTCTATTCCATTGATTTCCTGTATATTGACACCTGCGTTGAGAGGCTCAGAGTTAGGTGAAACGCTTTTAGCAAGAATATGATGCTGTGTGCCTCATCCTCCATCCTAAGAGGAGACACACAACAGGCCATCTCACTAATAATACCGCTAAGCTTGATCACTGCAGTGAGGTGGTGATGCCAAATCCCTCTGTTGCGAAGGTACGTTTTCCCCTTCGTTCCCACTATGAGGTGATAACTTCCTCACTGTCTGGTTTCTCAACAACCTTTGTAGTCGCTGATGGTCTCTGCAGGAACACCCATTATTTCACTGGGTTTCTTATTAATTTTTATTTACCTCTTTAAAATTTCTTTACAGGAAAATTTACTTTGTGATGTACAGGTATGTGAGTTCAGACAGAACTCAGAGTTGTGAATTCACCACAACAATCGAGACACAGAAATAGTTACATCACTTCAAAAAAATGCCCTCACACTGTCCCTTGGGGGGTCCTAAGTGAAGTTTGGTATAAAGCCCATGCTCGGTAGTTTTGCTCCAACTGTAATTGTCCCATAACATTTCTTGTCTTGCCTGGTAGTGATTAAACCCCTGTGTGCATAGGAATAAAACCATGAAAATCTGTTTTCATAGAGGCTCTGGGGCCCTAGCCCCGGAAGTTAGGATTCCAAGGCTAAGGCATGCTGTTAGCAATTGTGATACTAGTAACCCATAGAGTGTATGCGATGTGATCATACAAGAACGGCCCTGATTCTCTACCTTTCCTTCTGTCCATCCTCCTTGCAACGTGACTCTGCAGCTCCCGCCATGGAGAGGTGGCTTCTATTCCTGAATCTCAGGAGTCTGGGCAGCGCATTTGTTTCAGCAACAAATACAATGGAATTGACAACGTACCAGCATAAGCCTGATTTTCACCCTCTCGAAACCCTTGGGCTGAGGCCTGGTGAAGGAGCCTGGGCCAGCCGGTTGGAGGAGCAGGCGGGCACGGCCTTATCTCCACCATCGCCCCACATGATGGTCAGTCAGGCAAGTGAATGGGGTCATCCCGGGGCAGCCAGATCCAGGTGACCCACTGCAGACACCTTAGCACACAGGCCAAGCCAAGGTCGCTTAAGCTTGAACAGCTGGCCCATATGCTCTAGAGCAAGAAAAAAATGGTTACTGTTTTTAGCCGTGTGTGTGTGTGTGTATACAGTGTGTGTGTGTGTGTGTGCGCGTGCGCATCAGTGAGACAGAGTGTCCGGGTGATCTGTTACACAGTAATAGATGACTTATATACCATAATTCTGATACGCTTTACCCAAGAAATACTGACTTATCTCTTCCTCTCATTTCTCTTGCTGCCTTCCTCATTTAGGCTTTTATTACTTGTTCGGACCACTGCTCTCATTCGAGCTCCACGCACACTGCTGCTGCTGACTGTATTCTTTAAAGTCAGAAGCGAAGTTGTCGTAATTTAAGCATTCTTACCATCTAGCATAATGCCTGGTGCCCCCCACAGGCGCTCAGTCCTTCTTTACGCAATGACTGCAGCCAGACTCGTACAGCGCGGCTCTGATCGCGTCGCTCCCACACACGGACTCTGCCGGCATTCGTACCACATTCCAGGTCCATTTTCCACTTGGCCTGTTTAATTCCAGGACCTCCGGGATCAGGCCGCAGCCTCGCTTCCCCCTCCTCTTCCCTGTCTTCTCTTAACGCTCCCTTTGAAAGTGAGGGCTGGCTGACCACCCCCTTACTGCCCGGTCCATGTGACACTGACTCCTGCCTGGAAGGCCCGCCCACATCTCTGCAAACTCCACACATCCCTGACCCTCTGTGAGGGTCCGGTAGCGGTGGTTAAGGAAGAGCTCACCCCTTCCACCTGCCTCTACCGGTTGGCCTGAGGTTCTCTTAGCTGAGCACTCCCACCTCAGCACCTGATACGACAGTTCCCTGTTCCCTGTGGCATCTAGCAGGCATTTCCTCTGGGACCGCAAACTCATTTTTGAGGGAGAGTCCCTCTTTTACCTCTCTGTATTCCCTCTGGTACCTAACACAGTCCATGAAACATAGTAAGGCCTTCCTAAATGCTTACTGAATGAATGAACAGATGGGTTTTAGTCACCAGTAAAACAATAGTAACAGTAATAAGCCAAACTCACAATAAAGATGGAAAAATAAATACAGTGCTTTTCATGTATCAGTGTGTAAAAGAAATCTTCTGGAAAGCCTGTTGGAAGTACACATTCCTAGGCCCTGTCCCCAGAGAGACTGGTTCGGTAGGTCACGAGTGGAACCCTAACTTTGAATTCTTATCAAGCTGTCCATGTGATTTGGGGGAAGGTTTGTGGGCAACATTTTGAATTACAGTGGTATACAGCCTGCTTTATAGACATGAATTCCAGAGCAAACTCCTTCTTTCACGCACCTAAGAATTTTTTTTTTGAAGTTTCCTGACTTTGATGCCAAAGCACTGTGTGCAGCAAACCTATAAAAAGAGCAACTTTAACAATATATACAGAGTCTGGCACCTCATGAGCTTAGGTTGCTGGAATACGGCATCACGCCACATTCTCTGTAATGACAATCCGCACATATTTTTTTTATCTACACATCCTTTTTATAAACTATTTGAGGTTTAATTTGCGACAAACAGTCCTTTTTCAGACCATCTCACCATGTGAGGCATGCTTTAATATAAGAGAAGGGCGCAAAATTCCTACCTCGGTCCCAGAGGCTGGCTCTCAATGCCCTCTCCAGCTGCTCCTCCTCACTCAGCCCTGCTGTGTATGCATCGTAGTTCCTGGGTACTTCTTCGGGGTAACCTGGCCTGCCATGGGGGTAGTAATCCTGATATCTGGGGTAGCCTATAAGCACAATGAGAAGGTTATAGAACATTGGCATGCACTGTTCTTTCCATTCTATTTTGTAAGTGAAGACAATAATTTACATCGTCATTTTGAGTACAGGAATAATCGCCAAAATAAGAAAAGACGACAAATGGAGAATGCCTCCATGAGGGTGGGCAATGATAGGTCTTATCTCTGTTGTACCCACAGTGCCCAACATGGAATTGGGCACACGTGAGACCTCATGTGCTGAAGAGGTAGGAAATGTTAATTTAGAAGGTCTGAGTGGTACTGAAAAGGGGACTGCTTTGGGCTACTTTCACCTGGAGTGGATTCTTACAGTTCAGAGCTATACAATACTTGGGGTATTTTCTGTGAAGTGCTTGGGAGAGTCAAGGGAATGGCTGAATGATGGTTGGTAAAGCTTCTCTGTCTATAACTCCATACGATGAGAGGCAGACTACCACCTAATGCAGATACCACAGGGTTGCTGTGCTGGGTATGATGCTTTGGACAGTAATGACTACATTGAGAGATACAAGGCAGTGTCTCTGTAATTATAATTGTATGTCAAAGAACATGGTTTCTATTAATAGTTCTTTCAAGAAATTGGTTGCTGGATAAAACAAGAGAAGAAACAACCTGCTCATTAAATAATGCTTTAAGTATCAGAATTACATAGCCCATCACTAAAGGTCAATTACAGAGCAAAGTTCAAGGTGTTTCCATCAATCTTCTTAGGTTAGTTTGAGTTTACTTCTCACATTTTCTTTAACTGCCCACTTTAATGTAATTTGTTTGGAAGAGAATGTCTTCCTCCAAAAGATTACCAATCTAATTCTGGTGTAATGAGAGAGAAGTTAATAATAGTCTGTTTAACTTTACCCCTTCTTTCCTTTATCATACCCTTTGGAGGTGAGTTTTTAAATGGTTAATTAATGTGCTTTTTGTTGTTGATGAAAATTCCTACCCTGTACTATGAGTCCTGTGTCATATGTCTCCATATATCCCCATATCATCCAACATAGTACACGCCTGAGTTTAAACTTCCTATTGCTTTAGTAAGACCACAGGAAAAGAAAAACAAAAACAAACAACAATCAAGCCAAAAAAAGAGGAACGTTGTGGGGGAGAATCTGGTTAATTAAGATTTCATATTCAGAATATTTGATAATTGGTCCTGAGCCTATTTTAAAATTTACTTTTGTGTTGGTTATAAATAAAATGCAAGATTAAAAGGGAAACGGTTTAACTATCTCCCATAAGAATTTTCAGGCACTCCAAAAGTCCTTATTTTCATAGACACAATGAAATGATGATAAAACACACTGATCTAGTTTCAGCTGATAGTCTAAAGTAATGACACATGTTTATACAAGTATTTGTCTTGTAAAGTATATGTGTCTATTGACCATGTTTTTATAGCAGCTTTAATGGGATATAATTGACATATGATAGAGTTCACCAATTTAAAGCATACACCTCGATGGCTTTTAGTATATTCATGGAATTGTGCCATCATCACAACCAATATTAGAACATTTTCATCACCCCAGAAAAGAAAAGCCTGTACCTGTTAGCTATCATGCCCTGTCCCTCCCAGCCCTAAGTGACACTAATCTACTTTCTGTCTCTATAGCTATGACTATTCTGGACAATCATATAAATGGAACTGTGTAAGTGTGGTGATCTGTGTCTGGCTTATTTCACTTAGCATAATGTTTTCAAGGTTCATCCACATTGTAGCCTGAATTGGTACTTCATTCCTTTGTGTGGCCAAATAATATTCCACCCATGATTACATCACATTCATCAACTGACAGACATTTCAGTTATTTCCACCTTTTGACTATTGTGAATAACATTCATGGACAAGTTTTTATATGGACATATGTTGTCATTTTCTTGGGTATATACCTAAGAGTGAGATTCCTGGGTCATATGGAACTTCCATGTTTAACCATCTGGAAGTGCCAGAATGTTCTCCAAAGAAGCTGTAACATTTTACATTTACACAAAGCAATGATTATGGGTTCAGATTTTTACAATCTTCACCAGTGCTTGTTACTATATATCTTTTTTTTTTTAATTTTTTTTAACGTTTATTTATTTTTGAGACATAGAGACAGAGTGTGAGCAGGAGGAGGGCAGAGAGAGAGGGAGACACAGAATCCGAAGCAGGCTCCAGGCTCTGAGCCGTCAGCACAGAGCCCGACGCAGGGCTCGAACTCACAGACTGTGAGATCATGACCTGAGCTGAAGTCGGCCGCCCAACCGACTGAGCCACCCAGGTGCCCCACTATATACCTTTGTAATTATAGCCATCCTACTAGATGTAAGTGGTATCTCATTGTGGTTCTGATGATGAATTATACTGAGCATTTGCTCATGTGTTTATTGGTAATTTGTACATCTTCTTTGGAAAGCAGTGTATTCAGAGCCCCTGTCCACTCTTATTATTACAATACTCTTCTATTTTGGTACTGTTGTACTAAACATCCTGGAAAGTCACTCACAAAGTGAATGATTTAAGTAAACATTAAATAAAAATTTCAGAATTTTGGGAATTATTTCTACTTTCTGTCTCTATAGCTATGACTATTCTGGACATAGCCTTGCTTCTAAAGTAGTAAAACAATTAGTGGAAATTTACTAAATATCTCCAATGGCCCAACTTCCACGTTTTCTCTCATGTTTCCCATGTCAGAATATTAACATTATGATATTTAAAACAGGAGAAGGATACAAATAAAGTTCCCAAAATCCTCACAAAAGTGTAGGACTGAAGTGGGATCTGGATTCAAATTTAAATATGGACACCCTTCCTCCGACTGGTCTCCACTCCACTTTCCTATGAAATCAATTTAGCTCCCACTGCTATGTTGGGGGACACCCACCAGCAAGTTTCCTATCCTGAGAGCAAAGCAGACTGCAGCACTGCTACAAACAATGGCAACCACAAAACCTTTCACATAAGGGCAAATGGTTAAAATGTAATCAATATGTCTACTTCATCAAGAACCAAAGACAGGGGCAACTTCCAAAACATAATAGAATTCTTACGGATAAGTCATTTACATGCCATGCTAGGCTTTAGCAATCCTGAACAGAGAGACTGCCCAATTCCCTACGAGTGCCAGCTATTTTACTGCACAGGAAGAAGCTGTTGGGCACGTTCCCATGTGGTCATTACCATGTTCAAACCCCTGTGGGAAGTCATTCTGTATAGAGGTCTAGGCAGCATTTCTACCTATCGACCCTCGAAAATGTTCGGCCTAATTCAAAACCCAAAATAACCCCAGAGCTCTGAATACCCATCTCTACAGATATCACAATTACTGCATACATCTACAGAGTTTCAGTTACCAGGTAAATTTGCTACAATTTGAGGCAACACTTTCTTGAGATAGAAAAACATTTTTCTTCATGTTATTTCTTATTTGAAAACAACCCAGCAGTGCCTAATGAAATAAAGTCTACAACTCTAAACATCTGAATATTATAAAATCTAATTTGGTACTTGTCAGACAAAACATAGGGAGAAAAAGGGAAAGCTTTAGTAAGTTAAGTTAAAAAGACTAGTGTGGTTAAAAGTTCTCTATCATCAGTCGTAAATCATCAAGAAGACCCAAACTCCCATCAATATCTATTATAATGAGAACAGGTCTCTTAGGACAAAAAATTTTCTTCAGCTGTTCCGCTGGCCCAATCAGATATTTTTAAACCTTCATAATAAACATGGCTGGAAAAACCCAACAATCAAACACTTAAGATAAATAAGTTTAAATTATATCCTGCAATGAATACCCAGTTTAATATTCTTTTGTAGCTATATACTTTGGCTCTGTAGTAAAAGAAATTCTGGTTATCATTATTCTATTAACTACTCCATCTGTTCCTTATACACATACCAGGATTTCATGGCAAAAGAGATCAAGAAACACCACCAAGATTAGAAAAATTGGTAACAGCTTTTTAAACATTCATGAGGTTCTTTGACCTATAAAGACTCTTCCAGCTAAGGACGGTCATATTAAAAATAAATCATTACTTGTAAGAGATACATATGCTCTCATACAAGTTCCCTAGATGACCATTAGCATGGCCACCTGGCCTTATGTAGCTCTGCTTTTGAAGAAATCCAGTCACTTCAGAGGAAGGAATATAAATATAGTAATCTTACAGGGGATAAGAGAGAAAGGTAAAAGAGGCTTTTATTTTTGCCTTTGATTCTCTGGTCTGTGTGTCTGCTGTGTGTATGCCTCTTCCATATGAAGGAGGAAAGGAGCAGTTTTCCCTTTTTACTAGTTTTTTTTTAGTAAGTGCCAAAAGAGAGAGAGAGACAGAGAGACAGAGAGACAGAGAGAGAGAGAGGAAAGAAAAGACAGTAAGGGAACTGCCCTATTTTGTTAGGATAAATCGGCAGAATGTCCAATCCATCTCCCATCCCTGTACAATAGAAAAAGCAGAGGCTAGGAATCAGTGAGTGGCATTTTTGGTCCTGGTTTTATCACTAACTATGTGTATGACTTCAGCCAAATTACTTAACATTCCTAAACTTCAATTTCCCAGCTGTCACGCAAGGCCTTAGGACTAGGTAATCTACCGATAGTTTTAAGACATATCTGTGCACAAGTATATTCTTATTATTCTCTTTGTCCAGAGGAACATTCCTGTACGTTTGGGGATTTAATAAATCAACCAGGAGATAAGCCTTTTTTGTCTCTAGGAAGGCCCAGGTGTTATGGGTCATGTTCTCTGCCAAGTAAAGGGAATAAAGTCAACAAGAAGTGAGAAACCACAATGGAAGAGAGGACCAAAATGGGTGTTCCTGTCCAACCCACCTCTTCTTAGTTACATAGGCCAATAAAGCTCTTATAATGAAACCAGCATAAGCTGGTCTCCATAACCAAAAACTGAAAGGAATCAGCGCTCTTCCAAATGAGTGTATTTATCAGCGTAGTAACTACTCATCGCACTTCTTTTTAGGTGAGTCCACAGACAGAGGGAGTGAGCTGGCATTGCCCAACAGCTGTTCCCCTCCTGCACCAAGGCCACAGTTCTAATATTTTAAGCATTCAAATTAGCACAGGCCAAAGCCTCAGAAGTGAAGTCTTTTCTTGGGGCAGCAACAGTATTCACTTTTATGGTTCCCAAGTCTATGTAAACCCAATCATCTAAGCCTATGATTTTTGTTCTTGATTTCATTAAAACCACCTGGGAAGTTAAAAAAAAAAAGTCCAATTCCCTATATCTATCCTCATTCTGATTTAATTTGTCTTGGATGAATTCAAGGCATGGATAGACTATAAAAACTTCTCAGGTGCTTCACATATATAGCCAGAATTGATAATCATGATCCAAACCTTTATAACGACATCAAACACAAAGCTTGAACATAATTCCAACAGTATCACTCCACTGATTAAATCCTCCAGCGGCGCTCCGACACATTCTGCATAATCCCAAACAGGCTCTTTAGTAAAAGCCTGATAACCCCTTTCTTCCCATTGCTTTGCTTAACTTCTACTTATTCATTCAAGATCCTATACTCCACTTCCTCTGAATAACCTCCACCAACTGCAACCCTACGCCTCTCTCTAGGGATGAACACTGAATGGATTTCTACCTCTGCTAGAAAGGAGTAACTGGAACTGAACTAGCCCATCTGCCATACTCAAGTAGAAACCTGGAGAAAATATATGAAATAAATGTTAGTGGACACTGTATAATAGGCAATACAAGATTTTGAACCTTGAGAGAAAGAAAATGAGCCTGGAGGTGACTTCCAGACTGTGGTACAGGGAAGGAGACACAAGCAGGTGCAGCAAGGTCCTTGAGATGAGCTGATGTTTGCAGGGCAGAGTACTGCAAAGGAGAAAACTTAAGTGTACAGAAAAACCTTCAGAAATCTCCATGGGGCCTCTGGAGACATTGCTGAATTATTACGCCATGCATGTGTGGGAGAAATGCCATAAGACCAGGGAAAGAATGATGAAGAGCTAAAAATTGAACAATTACTAGAGCTCAGGCAGGGCTGCTTCCCAACAAACCAGAACAGAGAGGCCTTGCTGAACAAAGGTCATTCAGGAGAGACCCCAGAGAAGTGACACCTCAGTAGTAGCACAGAATTAACCACAGAATAAAATACTTTAGGCCCACCTTAAAGAACGTCTTTAAAACCAAGCACCAGAGGGATCAAACTGACCATCAAGAAACTTAATTGTGTGCCAAAACGAAGTTCAGTTTTCTCTGAAATAAGATAAATTCAACGCCACAAAATACACAACGTCTAGTATCCAATCAAAAATTACTAGACAAACAAAAATTGTGACCTACAACCAGGAGAAAAATCAGTGTGTACAGATGCAAATATATATATATATACATATATATATATTAGGATCCAGGGACTTTGAACATAAATATTATAGCTGTGCTTGGGATTTAAAGAAAACCATGAATATAATGAGAGAAGAAATGAAAGATATGGAAGAGAATGAAATGGGACTTCCAGAGCTGAAAAGTACAATACATGAATGGAAAAATTCACTAGACAGAATTGACAGCAAACTCGACCTCATGGAAGAATCTGAACACAGAGCAATAGAAACCATACAAACTGAAGTTCCTATGTACCAATTAAACAGAGTCTCAGATTTTTGTTAGACAAAATGAAGAATTCCAACATTGGTGTGACTGGAAATCAGAAAAGGTGGGGGATGTTCTTTAGTAAAATAAAAGCTGGAAAAATGGATTACCAAGAGACCTGAACTAGAAGGAAATGCTTAAGAGAATTCCTGAGGCAGAAGGGAAATGATAAAAGATGAAAATTCGGATCTACACAAAAGGAATCTCCTACTTCTGTGAATCAACTGGCACAAGTCCTAGGCCCATCTCTGAGCTATGTATGTGATGAACAGACCCAAGGGGGGATTAAAAAAAAAGTAGGGGTGCCTGGGAGTCTCAGTCAGTTAAGCATCTGACTATTGATTTTGGCTCAGGTCATGACCCCAGGGTTGTGAGATCATGGGCCGCATCAAGTTCTGTGCTGAGCGTGGAACTTACTTAAGACGGATTCTCTCTCTCTCTCTCTCTCTCTCTCTCTCTCTCTCTCTCTTTCTCTCTCTCTCCCCTTCTGCCCCTCCCCCCTCACACACTCTCTACTCTCTCTCTCTCAAAATAAAGAAATAAATATTTTATTTAAAACTTTTTAAAAAGCAAAGGCTTTAAAAACTGAACTGCTACATAATCCTGCCACACAAATATCAAATTAACCCATGAGAGGTACATGTATGAGATTGGCCCAGATAGCCAATTCAGTAGAAGATCTGAAAAGTGAAATGACACTGGAACTTAACCACCCATAGAAGGAGACAGAATTTGTGGTCTAAACCTAAACAGGGTAACTGCCTGCACAAACAAAAATGTCAATACTTTACAGAGGATTTTCACAGGATCTGGAATCTCACAATAGTCAAAAAAGTCACCATTAAAATTACTGGAAATCGCAAACTAAAACAAAACAGAAGATAGTGACCAATTCTCAGGAGAAAAAGACAATAAACAGATGTCAGCGCCATGAGCAGACTCAGAGGTTAGAATTATTAGACAGACTTTAAACATGATCCAATGACCAATGACCAAAGACCAATGACCATGCTTTGTGAGATAAAGGTGAACACTCTTGAAATGATTGGAGAGAGAGTTTTCAGCAGAGACAGAAGCTATAGAAGAGAACTAACTGGAAAGTTTAAAACTAAATAATACGGTATTGTAAAAAGCCACTGGGTAGGTTCAAAAGCAGAATGGAGAGGACAGAGGAAAAAGACCATGAACTTGAAGATAAATCAGCAAAAATTATTCAAGGTGCAGAACACAAAGGGAAAAGGATTAAAAAAAAAAGAGAGAGAGCCTGAAGGGCTTGAGGAACACTATTGAAATGTTTAGATTTCATGTCATTAAAGTTTCAGAAGGAGAGAAGAAAAATTCGTACAACTAATACCGGAAACCCTCCCAAATTCAGTGAAAGACAAAATACATGATGCAAAAACTGACCAAATTACAGGGAGATCCAGATTGTTCCATAATCACAGCTGGAGATTTTAATACCCCTCTCTCAGCATTGACAGAAAAATTAGGTTAGCAAGATCAGTAAGACATGAAAGATACACACACACACACACACACATATACACATACAATACACACGGAGACACACTAATATATATAATTTTCTGTACCTATATTATTAAGCCAGGGGTCAAAAAGCTACAACTGTGGTCCAAATCCAGCCCACTATCTATTTTTGTAAATCAGGTTTCACTGCGACACAGTCACACTCATTTGTTTATGGGTTGTCTCTGGCTGCTTTCATGTTACAAGGACAAGTTGTGACAGAGACCGTGTGGTGGTCAAAGCCTTTAGAGTCTAGAGCATTAGCTATCTGGCCCCTCAGAGAAAAGGGTGCTGACCCCAGATTTAGGCTACAATGGCTCTCCAGTGGAATGACTCTAAAAGACACGAGACTTCCCCAGCCTTTGGCTTCTTTAACACCTCTCTGCAGGAACAGGCTACAGGGCAGCCTCCCCAGCACGACACGTACGGGCCTTAGTCTAAAACAGGTCATGTGCTTTAACAGGAAGTGCTTGCTACGTATTCGTAAACCATTTAGAAAAAAATATATTCTCTTCTTTCAATCACATGGTATTAACTAGCAGAGGAATGCCTACCTCAGCCTCTTAGGGTAGGCATGAGTCCTCCTGAATATGTAGGTGGGGCGGACATTGAAAAAGAGTAGATCTGAAACTAACTTCTAACACTCAGCAGGTAGTGTGGACCTGTAGACTGAGAATCTAGTACTAGACCCAGCTCTAGTATGAATGTTACCACGTCTGAGAGACCTCATACCAATCATACAATATTCTCAGGCCGGAGTAACCTCCTTCCCCAGCCTTCCTTACCAATTTACCCAAGTACGCTCCCTGGGCTGTGGCTCCATCTAGCTTTCAGGCATGTTGGCGGCACAAAAACACACCTGTGGACTACCCTACACCAGCACAAGCTAGAATTACTGTAAGGTAGCTCTGTGGTGGCGAACACTGTCATTTTTTAAAATAAAAGGTATCAAATGAAACAAAGTGCTTACCTGAACTATTAAAGTAGTACTGCTGTCCTGGGTAATGAACATGGGAGGAAAAATTGCCTAAATATGAAGGAAACAGACATTTTAATTATAATCATAAGAATCCCTCCACCCCGGTTTTACGGAGGTCTGATTTACAAATAAAAAACTGCATGTATTTGGGTTGTACAGCATTAATTCTTAAAAGGTATATAACATGATGATTTCATATACATAGACATATGGAATGACTGCTATGATTAAGTTAATTAACACCTATCACCTCACACAGTTACCATTTTGTGTGTGTGTGAACTTAAGATCTACTCTCGGTAAATTTCAAGTATATGATACGGTGTATTAACTATGGTCACCACACTGCACCTTAGAGCCCCATAATTTATTCATCTTCTAACTAGAAGTTTGAACGCTTTGACCAACATCTCCCCATTTCTCTCCTGTCCCTAGCCCTTGGCAACCACTGTTCTACTCTGATTTTTTTAGATTTCACATATAGGTGAGTTCATAGATCATTTGTCTTTCTCTCTCTGGCTTACTTCACTCAGCATAATGTCTTCTGGGTTCATCCATGTTGTCACAAACAACAGGATTTCTTTCTTCTTTAGAGTTGGCTAATTCCATTACACACACACACTCCACATCTTCCTTATCCATTTATCTGATGGACAGTCACCCTATCTTGGCTATTGTGAATAATGCTGTAAGGAACACAGGAGTGTAAATATCTCTTTGAGACGCTGATTTCATTTCCTTTGGAAATCTACTCAGAAGTAGGATTGCTGTATCATAAGGTAGTACTATTTTTAATTCTTTGAGGAACCTCCATACTGGCTGTACCAGTTTACATTCTCACCAACAGTACACAAGGGTTTCCTTTTCTCCACATCCTCCACCAATGATTATGATCTCTTGTCTTTTTGATAATAGCCATCCTAACACTTCCCCATTTCAATCTGCATTACAAAGTCATAGTAATCAAAACTGTAAGCTACTAGTATAAAAATAGCCACCTGCACCAATGGGACAGAGCAGTCATAACGCTTTAACTGATGGTCTTTCCAACAATTAGGAGGTTCTTTATAACAAAACCAAGGTCATTTCAAATGATTTCTAAGCAACTGTTAAAATAAACTCCCTTTTGTTTGGGGCAAGCCCTATTGGGAACAGAATATGGGGAACTCTCTGCAGTTCCTCAGAGGTTCCTGTTGACCTAAGAGGGTCTTTACCTTCTAAGGTCCTAAGCCTAGGCTTTGAGGTCCCTGTACAAGTGGAGATGCTGTGTCCAGAGAACTTGCCCCCAGACGACCGTTAGGGGAGCCATGGTTCTCACCCTTCTCAAGGGCCTTCTTTCCCCTTCCTTGTCCCTAAAAGGGCAATGGGACAGTCAGTTCGGCACTGCAAAGGGACGCGGTGCAGGGAGTAACAGGCCCAACGTCAGTGTGAGGCTCCTTCTCTAGGAGTTATCAGACAGATGCACTTGGCTGTTTTCCACAGGGCTCCTGGGTCACCTCAAATTTTCAGGTCACTCCAGATCTTTCTCCGGTTTCACCGGAAAAAAAGGCAGAGAGATTATAGGCTATTTGGAAATAGCACTGAATGTTTGTTTCAACTCTTGGTATCTAATTTCTACTGTATTACTTTGAAAACAACATGATGTAAAAAAAAAAATAAGTCTCCCCAGAACTTACGCAAAGTTTTAAGAAGGAAAACTAAGAGGGGCGCCTGGGTGGCTCAGTTGGTTAAGCGGCCAACTTTAGCTCAGGTCATGATCTCACGGTCTGTGAGTTCGAGCCCCGCATCAGGCTCTGTGCAGATTGCTCAGAGCCTGGAGCCTGCTTCGGATTCTGTATCTCCCTCTCTCTGTGCCCTTCCCCTGCTCATACTCTGTCTCTATGTCTCTCAAAAATAAATAAACGTTAAAAACATTTTTTTAAATAAAAAAATAAAAAAAAAGAAGGAAAACTAAGAGTTGAAATGGTATAATTGTGGGAGAAAATCCTCTTTAAAATCAAAATACTTCCCTAAATTCTGCAAGAAAGCTTTACAAACCGCTTCAACTTCGGATACACGTAGAAAATAAAACAAAATATGGGGCACCTGGCTGGCTCAGTGGATAGAGCATGCAACTCTTGATCTTGGGGATATGAGTTCGAGACCCACACTGGGTGTGGAGTTACTTAAAAATAAAATCTTTTAAAAAGAATAAAGCAAAATATCAAACTCTCAAGAAACAGTCATTTTCCTTTATCAGCACTAAGGAGCACTTGGGCGACAAAGCTCGTTACTAGATTTCCATAATTAAGTTGCATCAAAAATACAATGAAACTGGACATTTTCAATAAATGCAGTTCCTGCTGCCTCCTCCAAGCACACACACTGGAAACACAGTAATAAGCAAATGTCAGGAAATGGGAATCTATTTAGATGCAACACGGCCTGTAAGAATCATCTGAAAGTGAACACAGTCCGCTAATAAAGACGGCAGCGCAGGGCCTGGAAAGCTTTCTAATATCATGAATATTATATGGTTCTCAAGAATACCAGTCATCGGCACAAACTGTGAAAACAAATTATTTATGGTTCAAGGAAAGGTAAAATAGTCTCAGAAGATTTCCTATGAATAAAAGATGAAATATTGGAACTCGTATGGTCTATAAAACAAGTGTCTGCAAAATAGTTTCCCTATAAGTCAAACACGGTCTAGCATTTTAAATTAAGAGGGCTAAAAAATTCATATATTTCTAAATAAAATAAAGTATTTTCATTGAGCATCAATTTGACAGGAAAAAAAGCCAAAAGAACAAAAAACAAAAAGACAAAAAAAAAAAAAAACACCCAAATTTTATAGGCAGGAGCCACGCTTTAAGCCACAGCACACTCGGTTTGGCCACGCGTGAATATGCATCTTGTCCACCGAGAACCTGGGGTCATTCTGAATTCTTGCAAGTACTGACCCTACACACTTCGGTGCGGATTTGTTTTTTTCTTTTTTAACTTTGCCTTGTACATATATTAATTTGTGGAATATTACAGATGAATGCATTATTTTAAGTCCATTTTAGGGGCGCCTGGGTGGTTCAGTCGGTTAAGCATCCAACTTCGGCTCAGGTCATGGTCTCGCGGTTCATGAGTTCAAGCCCTGAATCGGGTTCTGTGCCGACAGCTCAGAGCCTAGAGCCTGCTTTCAGATTCTGTGTCTCGCTCTCTCTCCCCTACCCTGCTTGCATTCTGTCTCTCTCTTTCAAGAATAAAATAAAAAATATTAAATTTTTTTTTAAAATAAAAAAATCCATTTTAGTTTTCTGCATTTTCAAGAAAATCGTGGTTTTCTGTGAGTGCCCTTAAGGCTGCAGGTAAAAACACCACAATGTGTCTGCTAAGAAAGCTTCTGGTTCACAATTTGGGTTTGCAGCCTCTTCCCTGGAGCAGTGTGCGCACGTGTGCACCAGCTGTTTGGCCTCTTGGTTTTAAAAAGAGCCTATTAGGGAATTCCTAAGCTGAACCACAGGGAAACTTGGGGTTGCTTCTGTTTCCGTTAAAATTAAGATGAACGTCCAACCTGTTGTCAGGCTAAGGGTGTTTTGTTCTGTACCTGAACACATTTCCATGATTTTCTTCAGAGGCCCAAGAGTGTACATCAGTCCGACGAGAATCCCGGCCAGATGCCCAGCGAAGGAAGCCCTAGGAGAGAAGGAGACCCTTTGTGAGTATTTGCTCTGTGCTGATTAGACACATTCTGTCTCCTCATTAGGCCAGGGCATGTCAATTAGTCACAGTCTGCAGGCTTTGCTCCCCATCACGTCCTTTATGCCGAGCTGCATTTAACTCTGTCCAAAGAATGTTTCCTACCTTAAAAAAAAAAAAAAAAAAAGTACAAGAATAACAACCACCACATGTTTAGGATGCAGTAACCGTCCTTGACCGAGGGAAGTGGGCTGGCTCCTTCACAGCAGTGGAAGCGTTTTGTCAAGACAAACCTATCTATTTCTTCCAGTTTTTCTCCATGGCTCTTATCCCAAAACATAAATGAAATCCGTTTTCTCTGAATTACATCTCAAATTATCCAGGCACTGTGAGGCCCCATATCTCCCCGCGTAGCAGAGCCGATTGCTGCCTTTTATAGACTACTGACGAGTGAAACAAAGAGGAGGAGAAACCCAGCAGAGGGAACAGAGATGTCCACACCCCTCCCCCTAAAGTTGTCTTCACATGTCCCTTTCAGGCCCTCTGCCAGAAGAGACAAAAATGTAAACTTCCAGCTTGAAAGATGAGGTAGGGCATTAAATTGGTTCCATTCTTCTTAAGATTGCCATCTAAGATTGGCAATCACTTAGCAGTGATGCAGCAAGCCCCAGCTAAGTCTTTGTTGAATGAGTGAAAGAATAAAGGAAAGAAAATCACCTAGCTGTCTCCCTTCCCCTCACACCCCCCACACCCACTCTTGCTCTCTGCATCCCACACTCTGCCATCAGCTGTTCTAGAACAGCGGGTCTGCCATGTCACGGCCATTCAGTGGCCCACTGACTCGTCTGCTCACGGAGCACCCCAGCCTGCAGTCAAGGCCTCCCAGCACTTAGCCTCCTCACCTGCCTCTTCCCTCCACTCTCAAGGCCCATGAAGGCCATCACCGCACCCCACCACCTGACCCTCGCGAGCTCAAAGGTGACCACAAGTTGAGCTGAATGGCAGGCACCCCTGTCATAAAAATCCTGTCCCTCCTTCCTTCCACTGTCTTCCCGCTGCAACACTGCTTCTGCCTTTACTATAGCATGTACTCAGCCTGCTGGGTAGCGAAGTGTTTACACACGGGCCAGGCTCGCTCTCTTTCTCTCTCTCTCTCTATCTCTTTCTCTCTCTCTCTCTCTTACAAATTCCCTGAGGGCAGCAATGATGTCTTCTTATTCATCTGTTATGCCACATTAGAAACTAAAAACAAATAAATAAACAAATGGTCAAGTGTATGAATATTTCCACAGTTTGGGGAAGTGACCCTCATTCCAGAAAGTTATTAAGGAGCTAATGTGAACTTTAAGAGCAGAGTGATTTTTGTCGTTTCCACATATGTATGACACACTCCTAGGATCATGCCTGGCACTGGAAGACACTCGAATGTGGGTTGAATGAATGATTCGAGTGTCGTTCCGGGAGGACACCAGGAGGCAAGTTAAACACATTACATCTTCGACTTAGTGTGCACGCCCTGAGCCACGGGGGTGACGGAGCTGAGGGGCTGACCTTCAGTCAGAATCAAAGCCAACACGCTTCGCCTACCCTAGCAGCAACCGACAGGGCACAGGCCCTGGAAAATCACAGGCAAGACAGCCACAGTCACTGTCACTGTCTTTAAGCTGGCGAGACTTATTGGGTCCCAGGAAAAGAATAGACCATAGAATGCTCCAGAGAAAAGACCACAGGAAGCTGTCTACAGGCAGGAAGGCACTGCTGTTTGTTCCATTAGCCAATTCACTCCCACTATTGCCCGAACGAGCTCCTGCCAACGTCCACACACACCGAAAGTCACGGTGCATGTGTCCACACGCACACACGCACGTACACACTCATCCCCCCCATACTCACACACACATCCCTTTCTTGAAGCACGTCCCTTCAAGAGGGCTATTATCTTCATCAAATAGATTTACCTCAAAGTATGTGTAACCTGATAATAAAAACATAGGATCAGACACTCGGGTTCCCATTTTCAGGGGAAGAACAGCATGAATTGTGCTTTTCTTTAGCTTTTCCAAAAAAAATAAAATTGTGCTTATTTTATTCTATTTTTAGGCTACATAAAACCCTTCAAATAGTTCTAGGAATGGCAGAGAAAGTGGTAGTTTGAGGGATACAAAGACGAGCCCAGAATCAATTTTTTAAAAATAGTAACCTCGATTTCACTGAGAAGAAGAAAATTGCATCAACATTTTTTAACTTTTTAACCCAATCTTCACAGTGAATCGTATATATATAATAACATGGGAGAAAATTTCAATTTAAAACTCCGACCTATGAAACAATTGACCCTGAACCTCATTTACAATTTAGAGTACAATACAGTGAAATGGATTTCTTATCTCTCTAAATGAGTTTGCATAAGTTCGAGTTATAGTCTAATTATCCTAATGTAATTATGAATAACTGGGGATGGAAAGCTGGCGGGCCAGAGACCATATTACACTATCATCCAACATTCCACATTTTCACAGAAGTCCCATCTCAAAACCGTCCCTACCATTTAAGCTCCACACAGGCGTCCTTAAAAGAAGAGATTATGATCGTATCAATCAAAACTGAGAATTTCTCAACATAACACACACAAAAAAAGGGAGACGCCACCAATGAAAAAGGAAATCCAGGCTCATTTTGAGAGGCAGTTACCTTTTTCCATGCCGTTGGTAACCATACGACAGACCGCCTCGCTCGCCCTTGAAGGGACACCTGTGTCCTGAGAGAGGAAATGGACCTGCAGGCAGGAAATGGGACTGGAGACTTGTCTCCTTCCCAACAGGCAGGGCACCCCATTCCTAGCACCTGGGCACTTTGTCCCTGGTCCTGGGGGTGCTGCGGGGCCACAAGGAGCTCCTGGGTTTTGGAGGAAGACAGTGAATGGCTTCAGAAGCAGACTATGTCATCATGATCATAACTATATACATAACACAGACGTTTTGATGTCTGCATTGTCCGAGGAAGCCCAGGGTTTCATAGCATCTGTCCCCGAAGTATGTATTCTACTCTGTTCTTAGTCACACCCACAGGCTGATGCCACCTGCGGCAGCCTCTTCAGAACGCGGCTTTTTTGGGACCTGAATAGGTCTTAGGCTGGGACCGAGGATTTGGTGATGGCCTGCCACCTTCCATCCTAATTCAAAGTAATTCTCAGGGACAGGACCACCCTCTTCAACCCGATGACCTTACTAGTGCAGTAAACACCCTGACACTAGCACTCAACAAACGAAGGAAGGAACGGAATTAACGGATTCTGGGCTTGTCTTTGTATCCTTCAAAGCAGTGGAATTAAAATTACATATAAAATGCATGTTTCTAATATACGTTACAATTGCTTTATAAAAACACAAGTTAGGCACGGTCACCAATTAACAATTGTCTTAATATCAGATCTCATCCAGAGAGATAATGATTAAACACAACGCCCGCCCCATCCTGCATACTTGGACAATGTATTACACAAAACACCCTCTCGATTAACAAAACAGCAGCACTAAACCTATTATTATATCCCAAAATTGGTCATTTAGAAGCTTTACTTCTTCTGATAGCTCAATAGTGACTCCCTTTAGAAATCGTAACAGCTATAATCGAACACTGACTGAAGGCAAGGTACAGTCACAGGGGCCAGACACATTGCTGCCAGGTCCAGTCACACAGGTTGTGTACCGCACAAACAGACTATAATGAGAAGAAACATCATTTGTCTGGGATCTCAAGCGTTTCACAAAGATCCAGTATTCAAGTTCAGATCATTACTTCTCAACTTTGGGGAAAGTACACATGTAATTTTGTTTCAATAGTGGGACTATCTCTTAATCCAGTAGCTCTTAAGCTTGTTCAGGTTCTAAGCCCCTTTCAGTGTCTGATGAAAGCCACAAATCCTGTCTGCAGGAAAATTACACATACACAAAATATGCCACCTATAATTTTAAGAAGTTCACGGATGGCTTGAATTCCATCCATGGACCTCCGGTTAAAGACCCTTGCCTGAAGTGAAAATAATTCATCACAAATGGGAGAATTTCAAACACCGGCACCAAGTCTAAACATTTCGTCTGTACTCAAATCCTAAGACAGGGGCAGCCATTTGTTTGGATTACTTAAGTTTATTAACACGCCCCATCTCTTGGCTGTGCCGTGGCTCTGTAATGGTGTAACCTACTCCTAGATTCAAGTTCCTTCCTGCCAAAATCCGACTGTTAGTCATTCTTCCAGCGAAAGTCTGAGGGTAAGAAATTCTGCTACTCTCTGCATGTCTGAAAAGGTCTTTCATTTCAGCCTCCCATACTGTCCAGAGGCACAGAATCAACCACCACCGCTAAAATTCTAAGTGGGCCCGTCCTTCATCTGTCTCTTCTCCTGGATTTTCAGATTTTCTCTTTATTTTGAATGCACTGCCATTAATACCACAATCGCTCCCGTTGTAGGCTTCTCATTTTTCTACACTCCTGAAAAATCTTTAGCCGTTATTTTTTGTCCTACAGACCTCCAGAGACGCATCACTGACACAGAATTGGGGTGTCTGTAGGAAAACAAAACAAAACAAAACAAAACAAAGTTTTGGAAAGTTAAAAAAATCAAATCAATGTGGGTACACATTACTTACAGGGGATAGTGATGGTAATTTTGGACCAAAACTAAGATGAAGATATTACTGTGTGTCACATGTCAAATGTTATTTCAATAAAGCTGGGAAGAAGACAATTTTGGATTCCAGTTATGCAAACTATATGCAGATATTATTAACACCAGGACGGAGCGCCCCTTCCTATCATGCCGGCATAAACCGTTTGTCACTCCTCTGAGAGGCGACTTAGAAGGTTGAGCTAAGTGGTTATGCAAAACGTTCATGCTCCCGTGTGCCACTGCTAAGGAATCAAAAGCCAAAGCTATGATTGAAAGCTGTGACAAGCTAGAAAGGTCCTCTTCTGCTAAATGGCAAATTCTTTCCACAGCCAAAGAGGCTGCCATGTCAGGCGTAGCTCGGAAAGCAGAAAATGTATTGCTCTACGACATAATCTCCTGGTGTACGCAGAGCAAACGACCTCATTAAGGACGTAACTTGATGGAGACACAGTGTTAGACACGGCAAGAGAACAAGGTAAGGTAAGAGGCGGTCAGCCGGAAGGGGGCTATTGTATCACACTTCCTCCTATAAAAGCAGCTTACACCAGGCTGGAACTGCACTGATCAGCACTTCTTAATTGGAGAATCTTAATAAATGATCCTAATAGATTGGCCTAACGGCAGCAAGATATGGCGAGAAGTTTTCAGGTTTTTGGACATTCGTGCCACAAGGAAAGACTTTGATAGGACTGCTTCTTCCCAAGAGAAACTGTTCTTAGACTGGCTGGTTTCTGTCCTCGACGCTTTCTTCAACCACTACGCCAGTGTGTGTCTTTGGCAATGGCAATTTGGGAGAGACTTGGTCTATACGTTCCTTCTCCTTACCACATTCCCCCGCACCTCCTTTGACTGCCACCTTTGGCTGCAGGAGTAAAACTAATCCTCTTCCAATATTATATTCCCTCCCAAGGGAGGCACTGAAATATTGGCCATGTAACCTCTAGTATCCATGTGCCTTTATTAAACATGGCACCAACCTTGGGCCTAGGGCTGGGAGCTGACCGCTGACATTTCCCTGAGTCCTAGACAAACATGATCTAGACCAAAACAAGATTATTGAAAGGGGATAAAAAGTCTCTCTTATGAAAGGGCTTCCAAGATAACAGATGCTGCCTTGCCGTTCCTTGGCTCTCGATCCCATGCCCTTCAGCCTGGCAGCAAGATAACTCCATGAGCTGATTCCGGAAGGTAACATTCATTCATTCATTCATTCATTCATTCATCAAACGTGTACTGACTGATCATTACATAAATAAGACAAACATGGTCATTGCCTCATGGAGCTTACGATCTGGCAGGGGCACACACATGCTCTAACTGCAAACTGTTTAACTGTAAGGAAACAACTCTAGAGTAGTCTGGGATGGCTCCTTAAGTGACATTTAAAGTGACATCCATAGCATTTGGAGCTCGTATGCCCCGAGGGGAGGAAGGGAGCCTCGAATAGGGAAATGCACATGTGTGAGAGCTGGGAGGCTGGGAAGAACCTGGTGTCGCCGAGGTGGCCGGGGCAGAGTGCGTCGGCGTAAGGACATCCTACGGCATGAGATGAATTTGGAAAGATGGGCACACATATAGGCCACAGATGCCAAGGGGAGGAATTTGGGTTGTTTCCTGAGTACACTGGGAGGCCGCAGGAGAATTTTAAATGGGAGAATTTTTCGGAATGATCAATTCTGTCCAGTGGGAGACCAGAATCTACAGAGGCAAGAAGAGCCAGTGTAGCAGACCAGTAAGGAGGCTAACGTAGCTCAGATGAAGAATGAGGGCAGCTGGAAGAGGGTGGCAGCAGCAAAGGTGGGGAGAAGCAAGCGGCATCTATTCTGGCAGCAGAGACGAAAGAACTTGTGATGGACTCCATGCGGGGGACGCAGGTAAAGCCCTTGGGGCGCCGGGGTGGCTCAGTTGGTTAAGAGTCTTACTTCGGCTCAGGTCATGATCTCACAGTTCATGAGTTCGAGCCCCACGTCGGGCTCTGTGCTGATGGGCTCAGATCCTGGAGCCTGCTTCGGATTCCGTGTCTCCCTCACCCTCTGCCCCTCCCCTGCTCGCACTCCGTCTCTCTCAAAAATAAACAAAGATTTTTAAAAATTGAAAAAAAAAAAAAAGGATGGACGGTGGAATCCTTTACCGGGATGTGGGAAACCGGGAAGAGGAGAGGGCAGGGTGGGGAGCGTTCAAAGCTCAGTACTGACGAGTGTAGGGACAGGGGCCTGCAGACAACTAGACAGAGGCACGTAGTAGAGCATCCAGTAGGAAGCTGGGTACCGAGTCGGAAACTAGGTGGAAGAATGATTTAAAATATTGCTCCAGGATATTTCATTAGTAAGATGTAAAGAAAGTACTGTACATTAAAACAGCAACAGATAACGGGGGGGGGGGGGAACTAGGAGTAACATCTCCCTTTCCATTTTCCAAACCTCTTATAAGACTGTTTTAGTAATTGCATTATTTTTTTTCCCCAAATACAAAGGGAAGAGAAATTGGGCAAGGCCCTCCTTCAAAGAACAGCATTTCTCTCATCGGTGTGGTGGGTAAATCTAAATGTTTTGCTGTTGTGAGGGTACATTGTTAAGAATGTTCTCCCCCATGTGGCACAGGCAAGTGTTTTTAAATAGCACTCCAGATGAAAACCTGTAGCTTTGCAGTATTACCAAGTTTCTTTAGAATCTGTTGTTGTTACTCGGATTTTCAAAACGAAATGAAAGGTGGGCCGAATTAACTGAAAGCAACAGGTAGGTTTTCTTTTGCACGTGAAGTAAACAAACAATGATTACCCTCACACACTTAACTGGGGGCACAGACGTTACAGAGGCCGTCCACGCAATTCCGGAAGTGAGGCCTGAGCTCCTTTACTCACCATACACCTCACGTGACCAGACACATCCTACAGCTTCCTTCCCCTGGCTTTCCATGTTCACTGTGGAGTAGATTCCACTTGCCAAAACTCTCTCCCTCTTCTCTGCACCATCCCACAGGCACCTGGCCCCTGGGATCCTCTAAGAAAGTGTTTGAGAACAGAGGAAACTGGAGCTCCATCACCTGGGACTGAATCCTGGCTGTGACACCTTCGGGACCAACGTGCACCTACCTTCACGGGCTCTCCCAACTGGCACTGCCTTCATTCAGGCCTCTCCCTGGCTCTGTCCCCCTTGCTCTGCTCCAGCCTGGTTCACCACTGTGACAAGCACTCTCTCTAACAAGCCAGTCTCGTTCGAATCTTTAAGCCTCTTGGTAGCTCCCCAATGTTTCTAGAATAAATACAAGTTAGGCTTGTCACATCCTTCACATGGCTCCATCTGCCTCTTAGCCTTCGCTCTCTACTGCCAGCCCCCAGTTCTACTGCACCCACACTTGAGCCATTTGCAAAAGCCTCGCTTTCACCCTCCTCATGAGATATTGCCTTTGCCCTCCACTCAGCCAGCTAAGCCCTAGCAAAACACCCCTGGCCAGTGCGTTCCTGCAGGACAGGGTAGTGGCTGCTCTTCTGCATTCCCGTGGCACCCGGGTCTTCCCTTGTCTGCTGATTTCTCTGCCATCACCCTGCTGCTTAATCCAGTGGCTCTCCACCTTGTTGTACCGGATGCCTCCTTAAACTCAAACAGTTTGCAAGGCTCCATATTCTTGAAATAAAATTTATAAGCATCACAATCACACACATACTTTTTAAGGCACAGACACACACACACACACACACACACACACACACACACACACACACACACACACACACACAATTTCAACTCAATGTTACAATGCCCTGGCTGTAATCTAAGGAAAAATTTTAACAAGTAATACAAGGAAATAATAGGAATTGTTTTGTACATGACGCCACCAGAAGACACAGAAAATGGTCTTTTGCTTGCCCCTATGTATTGAATCTGCATGAAGGTGAAAATAATAAATGCAGGCAGATACAGATGGGCTTTTTGTGACTCAAATACCACATGCAGGGTTCCATTGGTGACATGATTTTATGTGAGGATAAATAACTTTTGACTCCAAAAAAAGCAAAGTACAATTTTCCCTTAAGTTACATTTACAACTTTCCTGGAAAAGTCATTGTATATTAAATCCATGCCAAAAAAAAAAAAAAAAAAGCAAAAACATACACACACACAAAACTCTGTGTTTATATGAAAAGCACAACTAGGTTTTAGGCTCAGATAATCATAAACAGCTTGTTCGCCTCCATTAATGTTCTTTCAACAGATCTGGGGGCGGGGGGAGCTATGTGGGGCCATTCTCGCTGTAGGGCACGGTCCTGCATGGTGCAGGGCGACTAGTACCTTGGGCTCTGCATCCCCAGTGCCAGCAGCACCACCGCTCATCATTACAATGATAAAAAAACAACTGTGCAAATTTCCAAAGTCCTTCCTGGGGACCTAAGCCACCTATCCCGGAGAAAACCACTGGCTTAGCGCACAGCAAATGCTTACTAAATGTTGTTGAATTGATAACCTTTAATCATGAGGCCTCAAAAATCTTTCTTTTCAGAGCACTTCCCATGTGACTATGCTATGCACAAATTCCAAGGATTCCAAGTAAATCTACAACATATTGAACTGATACGCAAGAAAACTTCCCACCACGACTGAAAGGCACATGGGGAGTCAGAATATTTGAAAGAGGCCGTGATCACTTCCACATTGCACTGTGGTAGAAGAAATGCAACTTGGCACGTGAAAAATGCTCTGCCATCTGCTATTACTATAGACAGAAATATTTCTGGATACCACATGAATGATTATTTGCACATCACCTCCAGAACGTAAATACAAAATGAAAGAGAAGTTGGATTGTTTATAGCCTGATTTTAACATGTGCTACTGTTATGAAGCAAATAGATGTTCCTGTGAGCTCAGCCTTATGGAGGGGTTTTCAGAAGCAGTGTGGTTCCTAGAAATCCATGGCCCTCTGGTAGTGGGGTGGCTCTCTGAGGTTGCAGGTTCTGAGCGGTATCAGTGACCTTGAATGATAGGAGTCATCACAGTAATACACAAGGAAGAAAGGGGGTCAGGGTGAGGTGCCTGGGAGACTCAGTCAGTTGAGCATCCGACTCTTGATTCTGGGGCAGGTCATGATCTGCGTGGCTTTGAGCCCCACATTGGGCTTCACGCTGACAGTACGGAGCCTGCTTGGAATTCTCTCTCTCTCTCTCTCTCTCTCTCTCTCTCTCAAAATAAATAAACTTAAAAAAAAAAGTTATGCTCCTTGGACTCCACCCCCAGAAATTCCTCGAAATTTCCTTAGAGTGGGACACTGACATCATTTTGTTTGGTTATTTTTCGGTTTTGTTAATTCCCTAGGCAATTTTAATGTGTTGAGGTCCACTGATCTTAAGCCAAAGTTCAAATTCTAATGGTGAGATTACACCTGCCATTGCAGGCCAATAAGGGAAACATTTTGAGTCTAGGCAAGATTCTTTACCCTACAAATTACCTCACCGAAATGACATCTGTTTCCCTTCTTGGTAAGTGGGCCTTAATATATTCTACTATAATGCTGCAAGAGAGTAAGTATAACTTTGAAAATTCATGCAAAGAAACACGTGAGCTTACTTCAAAAGATTTACAAGTTCTTTGAACTTATAAAAACCTGATAATTCAGCTAGTGTGCCCACATATTCAAGAAAGTGATATACACATGGCCAAAGATGACAACAGTAATGAGTTAAGGTAACCCCCAAATCCCTAGATCCAGCACAAAGACTGGGAAACAAAACTTGATCACAAAGTTAGCCTCTAATTGCAGAAAAATTAAATTCTACTTGTGGTTCAATCTGGTCTGAATCAAGATTCTGACTATGAAGGCCCCACCTACTACTTGACTCGGAGACCTGGGCGTGCCATTGATATCACATACTGCTTCTGTAGCAGCTTTGTTCATATGCCCGGAAGGGATGGTTTATGTTAAACAAGAGCACAGAACCACCAGCAACACAGTTCTGAAAATGCCTATTAGAGGAGAATCTGTTTATGCAATGCAACCTGCTAGGCTGAGCATCTGTGAAAGCCATGAGACTCATGTGAGCTCCTCTCAGAACACTGTTAGAGTCAAAGAAATGGTCTCACCTCCAATGGAGGTCCAAGGTGGGTAGATATCCCCTCATCTCCCTTCCTTGCAGCTTGTACACAGGCATAGGACCTATACTTGGCCAGTGAGATAAATCTCATCTTGAGAATCTCATGATGAGCGTCCAGTGTACCAATGTTCCATGTCCATCCAGTCCTCGCGGGTGTTTCCAGCCCAGTGCTTCGGAATTCTCAACAATTCTAGAAGATATTAGATAGCCTTCCAATCAGTCCTTTTGTGGTTAAGCTTGCCCGAGTTGATTAATGTTTTCAACCAAGAATCCCAATTGGCAGGTTCCAGGTGTATATATGGAGCTGAGGAGATAAGCGGCTCTATTTTCTCTAGAATTGCCACTAGCCCTAGGATGACGGGAGGTCGGAGCTTTTGGTCAACTCTGCCACCAGGTAGGTAGGTGAGCTTCTGCATGTGGAGAATGAAGGTGTGGTGGACAGATTCCAAGATGGGCCCCGACTATCCTTGATTCCTGGCCCTCACACCTTTCACAATCCTTTCCTTCCATGCATGGGTGGGACTTACAACTTGCTTCTAAACAGAATAGAGCATGCCACTTCCACAATCGTGTTATGTAAGATCGTATTTTCTGCCTTACTAGCAGACTCCGTTTTGCTGACTTTGATGAAGGAAGCCACCATATGGTGAGCTAACCTGTGGAGAGATTCCGGTGGCCAGGAACTCAGGATGCCCCTGGCCGACAGGTGACAGCAAATCTCTTAGTCCAACAACGCACAAGGAACTGTGTTCTTTGATGAACTACATGGCTTGGAAGCAGATCTTTCCTATGTCAAGCCTTCAGAGGAGATCTTACTGTTGGCTGATACCTCTGTTGCAGTCCTGTGAGAAATCCTGAAGCCAGGGACCCAGATAAGCCACGCCCAGCCTCCTGCTGAAATACTAAAAGCATATGCTCTCTCAAGCCATGACACTTGGTACTGTTTAGCACACGGCAATAACTAACACAGAAGCCAACATAGGGAAAGAAACAGAGCCAGGAGATGGAGACAAAATCCTCATACACCTTGTCTGCACCTCCAAAGTCTACCACATCTGATGCCTCTGAAGCCCTGGACCAGAAATTCTAATCATGTAAGCCAAGAGAGGTCCTTTTCTTTGATCACGTTAGTCTGAGCTGGGCTTCTTCAAACTGTAACCAGAAGAATCTCAACAACAAAAGTGTCCAAGGATGACGGAAGCAATGTAGAACCAAAAGATTTCAAAGTCTGAGAGGAATTCTGCCATGCAGTATTTCAGTTCCAGTGTAGGTTAAGACTCCAGGTAGAAGAGGGGACTTAAGGATCCTAATGAGAGTCCGAAAAAAAAAATGTCACCACACCAAAGAGTTATTAACCCAGATGTTCAAGTCACCAAATTAATTCTCAGAACCTATGCCCTTGTATTAGATACAGCTCCATTCCTTGTGTGAAGATAATAAAAATAATATATCAAGAATTAAAACAGAAAATACATATAAAAGTATTCCATATAATACCTGACATACTGCAGGTGTGAAGTAAAATGTGAGGGAAAAATTCAAACATCTCATTTTTTTTTTAACTGAGAAACACTATTTACTACCTCTATTAATGAGCTCTTTGAAATTCATAGAGACTTTATTCAATAAGTGTTAGCACAGACTTCTGGGGGTTGCAGGACTCAGGTAGTTCTGGAAGGCTCTGAGATGCTCCGACTAGCTTCAGTTATTCTTCTTGTACCCACAGAAGACAACTCAGGGGCACTGATGTGGTGCTGGCTCTTCCAAGGAGCCAGATGCGGATTTCGGGACTTTCCCTGTGGTATCTTTTTAGCTCTCCTAGAAAGCCCCTAAGACAGGTACTATTATTGGACCCATTTTACAGATGAGGACCTGAGATTTGGAAAGAAGTAAAACCAAGGGCTAAGCTTATAGAGAGTGAGGAGAAAGTGGGGGCAGTGCTCAATAAATGTGTACTGAAAGGAAGACTCAGGAATGGAGCCATCCCCAAATCCTCCCCTCCCCGATGGATACACTTTCTGCCTGTCTGCCTCAGACTCCGCACATTTGAGGAAGTTTAACTAGGAAATATAACGTGCAACGGGACTCCAAAAGCAGGAGTAGGAACCATAAAATTGTTCATGGGACACAAGTCTAACAATATCATGGGTCACGTTTTGAGCCACAAAGCACCTGAAAAAAATCAAATAATCTCTGATTTCTAATTTGCAATCCTCAACAAGTTTTTTTTTTCTTTCAAAAAAACAGTATGCGCCTTCTTCAAATCTACTAAAAGCTTTGTTTCACCAGGTGATTTCAATCTCCTTTACTATTTTCTAAGATCTTTTGCTGCCCATTCCCCCATCCAATCTTCTTTTTACCATGGATTCTGGGCTGGACCTTAAGAAGATTCAGCTGAAATTAACATGTAAAAATCTATGAAATCCAGAACGAATGGGGACCGTGAGCCATCATTAAAGACCTTTAAAGTCCTATGAAGAAGATCTTGGAATACAAGGAGCACACGTAGAACACCTTTCTCATTAGTTAGGCAGTCCACCTCCACCCGAACAGGGAACAACCGCGCTGATGAATCTTTCCAGATGGAATACGCAGAACGAGTCACTCTGCAGCACTTGAAATACCATTACAAACAATGCGTGTCAAACAGTGTATAATCAGCAGGCTCAAGATGCTTGATGGCAATCATAGGCAGTGTACTCAGAGAGACATGGGAGTGGAATTTATGAATTTTAAATGAACTTTTACCGTTTCTTACATCAAATCTTCAAAATTACTGCTACAATGCAAAAAGCTTTAACCTTAATGTTCCAAGACAGGTGTTTTCGCCACCCGTGTCTCCTATCTAACTGTAACTCTCCATTCTCTGTGGCCATGACTCAGTTCTCAATCCCTGCAGATACACCTTAAATCTTTTGCCACGACCTAAGAATCTCAGATCAGAGATGTGATGGCTTCAGAACTTGAATAAGACCAGGGTGACTAGTATAAAACGGCTGACTGAGGAAAACAAAACAGTCATAATGATGATGATGAAAAACATTTTTCTGCCTTCAGAAAAGCCACAGTTTTTTATCAGTAAGAGGAAGAGTTGTACTCAGTACCCAGAATTCCATCCAGCCTTTTCACATAAACAAGATTTGCTCGGTCACTCCTTAAAAAAACAGCCTGGGGACGGGAGGATCAGGAGAAAAATGAGCGCTGAGTAGTGAGTCTATGAGGAATGCGGCTGAGAGTCGTAATAATCTATAGCCCTTACTTTTTCACACAATTAGACTCTTGAAGGAGGGAATTTTTCCTAAGCGAACTATCTTCTGCATCTACTCTAGCCTCATTTCTCATTGAGCATCTTGCAGGAGGGAATAAAAGGGAAGGAGGCCACCGTGAGGCACCATCAAGTTAGATAAAGCAGACAAGGTTGCCTTCAGAAACCTATTTCACCATAAGTATGCAGGTAGTATCATTGCTGAAATGATTTTAGGGTGATTCTCAAAAGTGAAATGCAGAAACACACACACACACACACACACACACACACACAACACCAAAAAACATTAGTAACAGCAAATTTCCATCAACGCTATACTACACTGGTTATTAGTAAAAAGATGGATCGGATAGTGTTCATTTTTAATTCATAGACTCCACTTGTATATTCAGTACAAAAGAGCACTGCAAGTTTATAAAGTCATTTTTCTGCCGCCTGCGTGAGTACTGAATTATTTAAAGCTCATTTGAAAAACACACACACACACCTGACAGTTTTTAAAATACTGTTTGACAACAGCATTTTCAACATCTATAAAAATATGTGCTAGAAAAGCAGATTCTGTGCACACTGTCTTTCGTTAGCGAGTCCTAAGGTATTTTTACCCACCTGTGTGTCACACCTCAAAAAATCACTAGAGAGATAAAGGGGGAAATGTGACCCTTTGTTCAGAGTTCAAATCACTTTGTGTGTGTGTGTGTGTGTGTGTGTGTGTGTGTGTGTGTGTGTTTATATATATATATATTCCAGTGAATCTATATCACCCTCAATTAACTGGTTCATCAAAACCTGCACAATGTCAGTTACACCGGGAAATCTTCCCTCAAATGACAAGACTGGAAGTCCTGGATAAACTGACACTACCCATGAGCATTCTCTCCGTAAGACATCACCAAATAAAACTGTGACTTTGGATGTAGTCAGTTGAAATACCTCAGAGAAACTCAAAGACTTAAAAAAAATTATCTTAAATATTGTTTGGGTCATGAAATCTCCATGTTTTCTTTTAGAAAGAACATTTGGTTTTAATTGTATCATTCCAAAACTTTAAGGAAAACACACACGGTAATCTCTTAAAACAGAGAAAGATGTTCCTCCTCAAACATACATCCTTCCAGAAGACAATCCAGCTTCCTCCACACCCCTGCTTCCATTTCCTTTTCTGTATCTGATCGTTTAGGTAGCCTTTCTAATTCTCTTAGTTAAGCCTGCCACAGGCTTGCCTACTTGATTTGTCTTTTTCAAAGAAGACTCCTCAGTGACCAATTCTGTCATATGTTTCCTTTTTGGTCTGTTAAATTTTGCTTTCATCATTATCTTCCTCTAATATTTTACTCATTCCATTTATAGCTTCTTAAACTGAGGGCTTACATTATTTACTTCGTAAGCTTTCTTGCTATATTATTTAAAAAACACTTCAGACTTTGCCATAGCCTGCAGGTTTGATGTGGGGCGTTTTTACCATTTATTTATAAAATTTCTTTTTTAAATTTCCTCTTAAATCAGGGAGTTATTTGGATATTTCCAAGTGGTTATGATTATTGTGATTGTATATTCCTTTAGCTCATATTTAGTTCTTTAGGTCTTTCTTATTACTGGGTCATCAGAGAACACGGCCTATAAATCTCCATGTTTTCAAAGGTGACTGAGGTGCCCTTGTAGCCTCATACACATCCCTGTTTATCTCACACAGGTACCTATGGTCCCCGTGTGGGATGATGCAGGGCACGTCACCTGTCTCACCTGGGTGTTGAGATGCCTTTTCAGTCTTCTGAAGCCTCAGTTTTCCCTTTTCTTGTTTGAGTCCCTGACTTTGCTTTCCAGCTCTGTACTCATAGATTCTGAATCTGACTTTTCTTTACTGCTCACTCTATACTTCTGGACTTGGCTCAATAACTCAGCTATTTATACTTTGCCTTCTATCTTTAATTGGGCCAGCCACCCCATACTCTGGCTTTATTCCACAAACACACATTTATTGAGTAACTATGATGTGCCAGACACTGTCTCAGACGCTGAGGATAAGCTGTGGACAGGACAGACCAATGATATCCCTACCCTCTGAGCACTTAAAGGAGACAAGCGAGACTGATGACAGTATGAAGATACTTGTGAAAATACGCTACTATATATTTATATTTTACCAACTCATTTTTTCTACTGTAAGTAATGCATGTCCACTATACAGAATTTGGCCAAAAAAAAAAAAAAGATAAAGGAAAAAATGATAAACTCTGTAACCTGGAGTTAACCATTAATACTATTTTTGAGTTTTTTCCTAATCCTTTCTGTGACTGTTATTTGGGGAAAAAATTGAAATCACATTATATAGGATAGGTTACATTCTACTTTCTACCCTCATCTTAAGATTTTCAAATTTAATGGTAAGGCTTCCAATATTTAACTCCATTAAAATAACCTCTGAACGTATCATTTTAATGGCTATATAATATTCTATTGCATCATTTATTAAATAATTTGCTTGCTATTGGACACTTAAGTGGTTTCCAATATTCCAACACTTCATGACAGTAAGTATATTTCTGTTGACCTTTTCTGTATTTCTGGTTATTTATAATTGGGGCAGATTCCTAGAAACACTGTTACCGAATTAAAGGGTATAAACTTTTTACGGCCCTTGATACAGATCACCAAATTCCTTTTCAGGAAGTTTGTACCAATATGCAGTCCAACTGGAAGTTGATGTATATATTCCAGTTCACCAAATCCTTGACAACAGTGGCAATTCTTTAATCTCATTAATTTAATGAGCAAAATAGCTTATTTTTTTAATTTCCCTTAATTTTATAAATGCTGAATGTTCTTATTATACAATTATTAGCCACCAATTTCTTCTGTTAACTGTCCATCGGTGGACTTTTTCGATTTCCCTACATTTTTTTGCAGTTAGTATTACTCGTCACAAAAAAACTGTTCCTCTTTTTTTCCTAATTTCTGTCTTGTGTGCTTTCTACTTTGATGCATGACCTATTTGGATCTGGAAAAACAATTTTGTTGCTTTGGCTTCATTTGAAATTACTATGTTCATTGCTTTTATCCTTAGAAATCTCCTCCCAAGTCAATACCTGAAAAAATTCCTTCACATATCCTTAGACATGTTTTTAAAATATTCTAAACAAAATCTATAAGAAATCTGTTTTCACATATAGTGAGGTAAAGCTCTATCTAACTTTAGTTCCTTCCAAGTAGTTAAAAAATTCTTCAAAGCACCATTTGCGAAAAAACCCTATTTTCTCAACTGAGTTCTGATTGTGTCTTTATTATGTTTGTGGCCTATTTTGTTCTAAAAAGATGTAGGAAAAAAATATGTCTTGGAATTGAGGAACTATGGTGATATAAATAACAGAGGAGACATATACTGCTAGAAATAAAACTTATTTATTTGACCTGTGTGTTATAAATGACTACAAAATTAAAATGCTCTCCTCATGAATTCAGAGGGGAACAATGTCCATTTAAGGAGAGATAAATTAGAATCAGATTATTTTATCTCTCATAGAAGCTAATGAGAAGCCAACTTTAAAATGGAAGGAGTCTGCAGCCTGTTCTCAGCTGGTTATCACAGAATAATTGATGCACTAAATGACTTCAATTCATAGCATGGACTGTCTTCATCTTGCATAATTTGAACCAAACCTGAATGTAAATGGAAAAGTCCTCTTGCCTATTTAACTCCCATGACTTTTAACTAAAAATCACTTAAGACTGCAGAAGAGGAAGGAGGGAATTAGCAAGTATAAAGAACTTTCAATCTGAAAACATTCCTGCCTATACTGAAAGGAGTAAGAAGTAAGTAAATACATCAGAAATCTCCAGAGATATGATTTATCATCTCATTAGCTGAGAGTGAATATTTAATTGTATAACATTTATTTCCAAAAGTAACTCCTGAAAAAAATCCCAAACAGGTCAAAGTGCAATCTAAATACTCCAAAGGGAAATAAAAGTACTTCGCAGAGTTAATTTTTTTAATGAAAAAAATATTAGGAAAAAGAAAATCCAGTCAAAATAATTGCTACACTTGGTAATTAACTTTTCAGAATAAAAAACACCCGTTTGCTATAAGACACATTACACAATTTAGTAAGAAGCCTTTATTCCTAACACCTTTTAACCCAGGATATAGAACTTTTCAATTTTTAAAAAAATACCTTTTTAAAATACCCTCCAGTCATCATTACCTGAGACAGCCAACACTGTGAACCCATGTCTTACACCTGTCACCAAGTCACCAGAATGGATCATTAACAAGCCTAGTTAGTTAAGTACAGATTAGGTAGATCCCACCATCCGCACACTCACAATGACATCACAGCATGGTGGCCAATTAGTTGCAACCTGGGTAGTGAGACTTATTCCAGA
The DNA here is from genome assembly GCA_030068075.1 of Paguma larvata. Classification (NCBI taxonomy): domain Eukaryota; kingdom Metazoa; phylum Chordata; class Mammalia; order Carnivora; family Viverridae; genus Paguma; species Paguma larvata. The sequence continues at coordinate 11,659,551 of CM057825.1, forward strand.
CAACTCCATGATCAGCTGGAAAACCAGCTGCTTCCTTTTTTCTACCTACTGCTTTTCTCTGTTATTCTGAGCCAGCCGATTGGGTAAAGCGGGCACTAGACAAGGTCTGACAAATTGACAGACAGCAGGCACCTTCCATGCTGGTGCCTCAGGCTGGGATGGAAATGTCTCAAATCTCCCTCTGTGTATGACGTATATGTTTTAAAACAGAACCACGACAAGAATGTCCAATTACAGAAAACAATACGAGTCATATACCTAAACCAAAACTTACTCAGAAATCACATTAGTGGCCAACTGAACACTGTTTCTGAATCACATGAGGACAAAAGAAAGGAAGGTAATGCTTAAACACACAGATATTTATGGATAATAATTTGTAACTCTTCATTAAAAATTGAAAACAAACAAACAAACTTGTCACAGCCGAGAGAAGCCTCTATGGACTGAATTTTGTTCCCACCGAAGTTCATATGTTTGAAGCCCTAACTCTAAGTGTGATAGAATTTGGAGATGAGGCCTGTGGGAGGTAACTGGTTTAGGTAATTCATGAGGGGTGGGGCCCTTGTGCTGACATTAGTGCCCATAGGAGAAGAGATGCTGGAGACTAAGCTGGAGTCCCTCCCTTGTCCTCCCTATCATGTGACAACACAGTGAGAAAGCAGCCATCCACAAGCCAGGAAGAGACTTCTTTTCTTTTCTTTTTTTTTTTTTATAAATGTATTGTCAAATTGGTTTCTATGCAACACCCAGTGCTCATCCCAACAAGTGCCCTCCTCAGTGCCCATCACCCTCTCTCCCCCTCCCCCCATACCCTCAGTTTGTTCTTGGTATTTTAGAATCTCTTTATGTTTTGTCTCCCTCCCTCTTTGTGGCTTTTTTCCCCCTCTCTTCCCCTCCCCCATGGTTTTCTGCTAAGTCTCTCAAAATCCACCTATGCGTGGAAACATATGGTATCTGTCTTTCTCTGACTGACTTATTTCACTTAGCATAATACCCTCCAGTTCCATCCACATTGCTACAAATGGCCGGATTTCATTCCTTCTCATTGCTGCATAGTATTCCATTGTATATATATGTATATACACCACATCTTCTTTATCCATTCATCAGTTGATGGACACTTAGTCTCTTTCCATGATTTGGCTATTGTCGAAATTGCTGCTATAAACATCGCGGTACACGTGCCCCTATACATCAGCACTCCTGTATCTCTTGGGTAGATTCCTAGCAGTGCTATTGCTGGGTCATAGGGTAGCTCTATTTTCATCTTTTTGAGGAACCTCCACATTGTTCTCCAGAGGAGTTGCACCAGTTTGTATTCCCACCAACAGTGTAAGAGGGTGCCTGTGTCTCCACATCCTTGTCAGCATTTATAGTTTCCTGATTTGCTCATTTTAGCCACTCTGACCAGTGTGAGGTGGTATCTCAGTGTGGTTTTGATTTCTATTTCCCTGATGATGAGTGACACTGAGAATCGTTTCATGTGTCTGTTGGCCATCTGGGTGTCTTCTTTGGAGAAGTGTCCATTCATATCTTCCGCCTATTTCTTCACTGGATTATTCGTTTTTCAGGTGTGGAGGTTGGTAAGCTCTTTATAGATTTTAGATACTAGTCCTTTATTCGATATGTCATTTGCAACTATCTTTTCCCATGCCAGGAAGAGATTCTGAACCAGAAATTGGCTATGGCAGCATCATGATCTCAGATGTCTAGCCTCTAGAGAACTGTAGGAAAATAAATTTCTATTCTTTAAGCTTCTATTGTTTAAGGTCTATGGCGTTTTGTTATGGCAGTTCCTGCTAACTTAGACCTAAGCAGATGTGAAGACTAAATATTATGTGGTATCCCAGAAGAGATTCTGGAACAACAACAACAACAAAAAGGACAATTGGAAAAAACTAGAAAATCTGAATAAACTATGGGACTTTAGTTAATAATCCGTCAATACTGTCTCATTAATTATAAGAAATGTACAAACTAATTTTAAGATGTCAAAATTAGGAGAAAATGGGTGTAGACTATAGGGAAACTTTCTGTATAGCTTCGCAATTTTTCTGCAAATCTCTAAAAAATAAAATTTTATTTTAAATACATAAGTAAATAAAACCTGTGTCTTCACTCTTTCCCCCAAAACAATCCATCATACCATCATATCATCTATTTTTGTTCTTAGCTACAGTTAAAGTGTATCTTTATCCATTAATATCAGCAAGAAAGAAATTCCCCACAAATACTGTCTTAGTTATTATTTATAGAACATAAAATTGTACTATGTTCTTCAGGTCTCTTAGTGTGTGTATATATATATATATATATTAGTATATAATCTAAGAAGAATATACACTTAGTGTATATAGTGTGTGTGTGTATATATATATATATTAGTATATAATCTAAGAAGAAGAACCACATGGTATTAATATCACACAGCTTCTTAAATATATGTAAGGGACACAGACAAATCATACACAATAAAACTTACTGAAAAGGAAATGACAAGTTGTCCTATTTCACTAGTTAAAAAAATTGCAAATAACAGCAAAGTTATAATTTTTGTTATGTATCAAATTTAAAAAATAGTGAAGAGAATATTCAAGCTGGCCAGGAAGTGGGCACTTGATTTTCTTTTTTCTTTTTTTTTTTTAACGTTTATTTATTTTTGAGAGAGAGAGAGAGAGAGACAGCAGAAGCAGGGGAGGAGCAGAGAGTGAGAGGGAGACACAGAATCTAAACCAAGCTCCAGGCTCTGAACTGTCAGCACAGAGCCTGACGTGGAGCTTGAACCCATGAACTGTGAAATCATGACCTGAGCTGAGTCACCCAGGTGCCCCGAAGTGGGCACTTTCACATACTGTCTCTGGACAATTAACCAGAGCAAACCTACAGAAAGAATGTTGATAATATGTATAAAAAGCCATGAAAATAATTCAAACCCTGAGCTCATTGATTATATTTCTGGAAATCGACTCCAAGGATACGTTCAGGCTTGGGAGCCAAGACTTGCAAACAATGTGCTGATAGACATCCTCACTTATAATTTGAAAGATCAGGTACCAAGATTACTATGTAAAATCAGACAATGAGAAAATAAACTTAAGAAACCACATAGGAATCCTGACTCAGCCATTAAAATCGAGGCTTTTGCAATGTTTATAGCAGCGCTATCAACAATAGCCAAAGTATGGAAAGAGCCCAAATGTCCATTGATGGATGAATGGATAAAGAAGATGTGGTGTGTACACACACACACACACATATACATACATATATAATGGAGTATTACTCAGCAATCAAAAAGATGAAATCTTGCCATTTGCAACTACATGGATGGAACTAGAGGGTATAATGCTAAGCGAAATTAGTCAGAGAAAGACAAATATCATATGACTTCACTCATATGAGGACTTTAAGATACAAAACAGATGAACATAAGGGAAGGGAAGCAAAAATAATATAAAAACAGGGAGAGGGACAAAAACATAAGAGACTCTTAAATACAGAGAACAAACAGAAGGTTGCTGAAGGGGTTGAGGGAGGGGGGATGGGCTAAGTGTGTAAGGGGCATTAAGGAATCTACTCCTGAAATCACTGTTGTACTATATGCTGACTAACTTGGATATAAATTTAAAAAATAAACTCAATTTAAAAAAATCAAGGCTTTTGAACTGTGCTCACAGCAAGTTAAAGGAAGAAGGGGGAGATGTAATTGAGTGAGGGTAGCGGGTGTGACAGAATGCTAAGAGTAGTTTTCTCTGGGTGGGAGATCATGGGAAATTTGCTTTCTTCATCACCTGTTTACAGATTTTCAACTCTTCTACAATGAATATGCAGATAATCGATTAGCAACTGAGAAATTAGGTTACACTTCCATTTAGCTGCTGCTTTTTTTTCAGTTCAATTATTTTGTAATTTAACCGATTTTTAAAAGAAATTGTCATACAAATCTCTTAGAAAAGAGTAAGAAAACTCAGTCATCTGATGAAATTGTCTTTTCTGTTTTCCCCACGCCTCCCATGCAGCTCCAAGTTCACTTTGGCTGGCTGGTCCAGGGCAGGGTCTCCCCAACGTCCACAGGCTTGGACTCCAGAGCCAGAGAGGTGATTTACACACCCCCTTTCCCACGAGGAGTTCCAATTCTAGTGGCAGGGAAAGTTCCCGGCCTCGAAATTTCTCATTCTCATCTCATAAAATCTAACTCCAGGGAATCATTGCTTTGGTTAAGTATTGCTCTCACCTTGAGCCCTGTTCTACTATAAGCCCTCCTGGGAGACAGACAAATTAACTAACTCTTTTATAGGATTCATATAACTTTCCTTTACGGGAGCCTATGAAGAGGGGAAGGAGGAAGCGTGTAAATGGACGCCCGAGGAATGCAGAAGAAAAATTTCCCCTACTTCACAGGATTTTCTCAGGACGGCCCTGGAATGTTGATTCAAACTTATCTCCTTAATAGGCTCTGAAAACATGTTTCCATGAAATAAAACAGAAGGTGAGTATCAGTGCTATAAACATTTGTCATCCAAGCTTATTAGAAAAACACAACAGCCCCAGTAGATACAAACAAAAGATGTGATTATGTATTATAAACAGAACGTCAGCATCTCAGAGAATGCTCATCCTGGACAGTGCACAAACAGATCTGTGTATGCGTGCGCGCACACACACACACACACACACACACACACACACATACAGTAACATAAACACACACCAAACAACTTGGCACATCATATCTACTAAAAAGTTTATGTTTTATTTTTTTAATTTTTTTATTAAGTTAGTTTATTTATTTTGAGAGAGAGTGAGTAGGTGAGGGGCAGAGCGAGAGAGAGAAGGAGAATCTCAAACAGGTTCCATGCTGTCAGTGCAGAGCCTCATGCGGGGCTCAAACTCACGACCCGAGAGATCGTGACCTGAGCTGAAACCAAGAGTCGGACGCTTAACCGACTGAGCCAGCCAGGTGCCCCAAAAAGTTTATGTTTTAAATAATGATATCCAGTGCAGTTCAACTACAGACAAAAGTGCTATAAGAAACTGGCATAGCTTCTTGAAAAACAACTTAACCCACCCTTGAAAAACATGAATTCCAGACAGCAGCCCTGACTCTTCTCAGTCATCTGCAAACACTGCCCCAACTCTGAAGAGGCGACCGTTCTTTCTTGGGTACATCCATCAGGCCATTTTTGTTGAAGGAGCTTTCTCTCTCAAGCACGATTAATTTGGGCATCACTGGAATTACGTATTTGTCACTTGCAACCCCCCAGTGTATATTTTGACCCTATATCCATTTGGGTTTTACTTTCCACTAAGCTGCTGGAAATACTTCCACATTTATAGTTTAGAAAGGAATGTTGTACTTTCATTTGGGAAAAGGTGTTACCTCTTACACCCTGTTTTCCGCTTTGCTCTAAATAACCCTTTCTTCAATTTTCAAAGGATTTTTTTAAATAATGCTATTTGTCACTGAATAGTTGTTATCAGCATCTTTGGTTGAGGTGAACTCTAAAACTGTTAGCATATATTTCCATATACAGACAGCTATCTTGAAAGCTGGCACGGCCTTTAGCAAGCCTTGTGAACAAATAATACTCATTCTAATGAAAAACAGTAAATTAGCAGAAATCTGTGATCACACCCAGCTCTTCTCATTGCCACCAAGGTTCTGGCAATTTATTACCACTGAGGACAATACATTACGCTGCTCCTCTATCCACGTTTCACTCCAGTTTAAGTGACCCATAGCTGCTGGAAAGTAGTTGCTCTCAAGATTTTTGTGCCATGTCCCACAATAAACAGACATTTTAGATTTGACCCGGGTCACATACACATACAGCTAAAACAGAAATTTCTTCTTACTCTTACTGTATTCAAACCTAATATTTCTAGTTCTCTCCCACCCCACTGCCTCTCTTTCTGAATACCAGTTGTGACCGACCAAATTAATGTCAGGATCTCTTAAAGGGTTAGAACTCACAGCTGAAAACTCTGCTCTAAAGCCCCATTACTGCTGGGTGACGTCGCTGATTCAGGGCACCATAGCATCTGGGGAAGGACTTGCCCCACGCCTCTACCCTTTGCTTCCACTCCAATCTCCCCCACCCCCCCAAGCATTGTCCTCTGTCCTCGTGGCTTTTCATTCTATTTTCCCCCTTTTCTTTCCATTCAACTCACTGTGGCCATCACAGCTTCTGCAGAGCACACCTGCCCCAAGGTAGAGGCGTAAAGCAAGCATTTTCTCTGACCCGTACCCAGGAGTTCAGAAAGAGCACAGAGGGGTGGACAGCCTCTGCTGCATGACATCAAGGCTAGGTTGACTGCTGGCGGTCTCTGAAGGCCATCCGCTCACATGTCACATGCCACTTCCTCAGGACAGAATCGGAGGGGATGGACTTCTAATGCGGACCCTAAGGCCAAGTATTTCTGCTCACAAGGCAGGAAACGTGTTGCCTCCAAATTGTGAGGCACTTTTGCAGCCATCTACTGATTACAGCGGGTCACAAATCCACCCAGTTCAGGAAGAGGTGAGCTGGACCCCACCTCTTGATGACGGAGCGGCCAAGTTCTAAAAGAACACGTCGGGCAGGAGATGGTGTTACAGTCATGTTCTGAACAGTTATTGCCCAACCTCACTCCTAATTCCCAGGCAAAGATCCAACAGTCTACTGTGTAGGTAGATCCACATGCATGTCAACCGGCACTTCACATGTGATGCAGCCAAGCTGACCACTGTCCTTTTCTTCAGTGTTCCCTATCTCAGTACAACCGGGCGGAGGAAAAACCTGTATGTTATGTTTTAGACAAATATGACAGAAGCAACTTATCACAAAATTTAAGCAGAGGGGAAGGAGAGAACTCAACGTAGCATGGCAGTTCCGTGCCGTCTAAGGGTTCTATCCCATATGGAACACAGGCAGATTTCATAGTCAGTCCCCGGAATAAGACAGACCAGGAGCCATTCTCCTTTAGACAGACTTAACAACTCACGCTGACAGTTGTTTATCTAGCAGTTTCAGCAGTTATGTATGTTTTCGCATGCCCCACTCTGTGTCCCTCTCTCTCCCACCCCTGACTGCACCAAGCGCCCCTGGAAAAGGTTCTACTTTTCTAGAAGAACGTCACCACCTTTCCTTTCATACAAGCTCAGAAACCTTCAAGCAGCTAGAGAGGCAGCATGATGGCTTAGAGCAGCAGTTCCCTAAGTGCACTCCATAGGCCACGGGAAGTCCCAGAGACCCTTCCAGAAGTCCATGAGGTCAAAAGCATTTCCCTAACAACATTAAGCCATTATTGCCCTCTTTGCTGTGCTGATGTTTGCACTAATGGTATGAAAGCAGTGGGGGGTACAACTGCTGATACCTTAGCATGAATCAAATGAATCAAGACAGTGGCCCCAAACAGCACCCTCAGTCACTGCGCTCTTCACAGCCACGTAGTCAAAGTTAAAAAAAAAAAAAGGCAAGTTTTATTTCAGAATGCTCTTAATAAAACAGTAGTATTCTTAACTTTTAAAATATCGATATTAGCACGTTTTTTACATGTTCTGTGACAAAATGGGAAATACGCCTAACGCGCTTCAACTGTGTACCAGAGCAAGATGCCTGTCACCAAGAAGAGCTCTTGTGACTGGGTGAGTTGTGTGAAGAACCACAGTTTACATGGACCAACCTCTTCCATGTCATATTCACTTGGAAGAAAATCTGACAGACTATGATTAATTATGATTAATAAATGGAAAATGATACCCACTTTCTCAAAAATGAACAAGATGAACCTTCAAAAAAAGAAAGAAAGAAAGAAAGAAAGAAAGAAAGAAAGAAAGAAAGAAAGAAAGAAAGAAAGTAAGTAGCTGACAATATTTATCGTCAGTGATAAAGTTTGAGCTTTCAAGTGAAAATCAGAATTTTGGAAATTGACAAGATTGACACCATGACAGCGTCCCGATGCTTGAAAGACTTCTGGCGAAATTAATGATGATATTTACAAATGTGATATTCTGATATTGCATAATTAAATCCGCCAATGTTTATCAGGTCTGCATAGTCAGTGAGCCAGTATTTCCAAATGATCAATATGAGATATTAGAAAAATCATACATGGGCAGAAGATCTGCTCAAAGTTTAAGACAGGCCAGCGGATCTTCACATAACAGAGTATGGTGGGATTCACAGATATGGTTGCAGATTCCATAGTAGAACTAACCTTTAAGAAAGTACTGCTTGCCAACTGTTGGTATGGTACAAAGAAGAATACCCACAATTATCTGAAAAGGCTATTAAAATGCTCCCTCCTAATCTTTCCAAGTACACATTAGGCTAAATTGTCTTTCACCAAAATGATACAGCTCAACAGATTAACTGGGGAAGCAAATATAGGAGTCAGATGCTTTTCTAATAAGCTGATCATCAGTGAGTTTTGCAAAAATATTTATTGCCATTCATCTCCCCTTTGTTGGTGTGGAAAATATACTTATTTCCCATAAAAAAATACTATTTATGTGGACACATAGGCTTACTATTATTACTTTAAATGAATTATTATTAGTAAGGTTATGATTTTAAGTTAAATATCATGAACATTAATTTTTGAAAAAAGTCTCATTTCCAGTACGATTGAGATTGATAGATATAATCCACATAAGCCAAAGCTCTTGGGATTGTCAATAATTTTTAGGATTCTAAATTGGTCTTATGACCTAAAAGTATAAGAACCACTGGTTTAGAGGATGAATTCACAGATCTGATTGCTGAAGCTTAAAAATTTTTTTTCATTTATTTTTATTTTTGAGACAGAATGAGAGCATGAGTGGGGGAGGAGCAGAGAGAGAAGGAGACACAGAATCTGAAGCAGGCTCCAGGCTCTGAACAAGTGTACAGCACAGAGCCCAACATGGGGATCGAACCCACGAACCATGAGATCATTACCTGAGCCAAAGTCAGACGCTTATCCGACTGAGCCACCTAGATGCCCCTGCTAAAGCCTAACTACTGGCTAACCAATTTACTAGCTGGTTTTTGCATAGCATTATTTAATAAGGTACTTATACATTTGTATGCTTCAGTTTCCTCATCTCATGAGAGAAGTCATTATTCTTCCCTCATAAAGTAGGCGTAAGGAAGATAAGAGATAATACAGAACCTATAATGGCGCTTGGCAGGTTAAGAAGTCTCCCATACAGGAAAGTCATTATTATTATGCCCCATGGACTATCAAATTGGCCTTGGGGACCTCTCTTCCATCTGTTCCCTCCTTTTGCTTTATCTCAGCTATTGCACTAGTTCCAGTCTTCAGTTTCTTGTCTAGTATAGGTCAACATTTAACTAGATTCCTGCCACCAAATCTTAAATCGGAGGTCAGTTCATGGCTGTTCTTTCTCAGAAACCAAAGCCATCTACCTACAAGCAAGGTCGGAATTCATTAACCTGCCATCCAATTCAGTAACCAAGGCTCTCTACAGAGGGGCCTCATCCCATGTGTTCATGAAACATCCTCTGAAGAACTTTGTTCTGTAGAGACTACATCATGCTAGCGCTAAACAAAAGGGTGCCAACATCAAATAAACTTGGGAAACTAATTGGTTGCCCTGATTTCTTGCTTTCTGAAGTAGTTTCCTGAACCTTTCAGGTGTTCATGTGTCCTACATGTAGCCCCTGGATTGGAACAAAGAATACACAGGTGCCAGGCAGGGATGTCTCAGGAACTGGTGTTTGAAAGGACACAGGGAGAAACACTGCTAGCTTTATTTCCCAGTATTTATGGGTGGATTCTTTGCTAATTCCTGAACTTGTCATGCTTCCTGCATTTTGTTCTTTCTGTTCCCACTGCAAAGAGTAGTCTACTTATTATCTCCCAACGCTCAATGCATATATACTCTCCTCCTCTGTGAAGTCTCCTAATTTCTCAAATCAGAGTTAAGTATCTTCCTTTTCTGTTCCTTTGCTTTTATTAAACTAAAATTTCTGTCTCTGTTTTGTTTCGGTTAGTTGGTGGTATATGCTTCTTTCACTAAACTGTGAAGTTGCTGGAGGCTGGGGGTTCGAGAAGCAAGGAACAGAATATTGATTTGGGTCAGTATCTAACAAGAACCCCAACAGGAAAGGCACAAGAGAAACAAACATTCTGTTTTTACTTAAGATATAACTCAAAATTGCTCAAGATTACTCCCTCCTTACAGCTGAATGAGATAACAAGTTCTAAAACAATGATATTGGCCTACCTTATAAATGAAAAAAAAGGAAATAAAATTAAAATACTTGACAGAGGCCATAAAGGAATCCATCAGAAGATTTCAGAGCAAAAGCAACCATGTAAACAATAGGTCTCTTCAGTGATTGTATTACAGTTTTCCAGAGAATAGAACCAATAGGATGGATGGACATAACATTTATTTAGATTTTTTATATACAACTTATGTATTTATATTCACATGTAAGTTGTATATAAATTTATTATAAGGAGCTGGCTCACATGATTATGGAAGCTCAGAAGTCCTACAATCTGCCATTTGCAGGCTGGGGATGCAGGGAAACTAATGGTATATATTCCAGACAAAGTATGAAGGCCTGAGGACCAGGGACACCGATGGTACAAGTTCCAGCCCATGGGCAAGAGAAGGCTGAAGTCTAAGCCCAAATAGGCAGAGAGAAAGAGAAGAGTTCAACCTCCATCCATCTTTTTGCTCTATTCAGTCCCTCCTTGGCCTGGGATGATGTCCTTTCACAATGAATCTGAGTTCATCCAACTAAAAATATTTACTCAGAGTCTACTATGTGTCAAGCAGGTGATGAAGACACAGGGATGAATAAGAAAAGTCCTCAGTCTCAAGAAGTTCCTAGCCTAGAATATCAGGGGAAAAAAAAAAAAAGATAAATTCTAATGGAAACAGTGTTGTGGTAGAGAAATCTATAAATACTATTGGAGCAAAAACAAGGAAGTGATTAACTCTGCCTGGAGAAATCAGGGAAGGTGGCAGAGAAACAGGTTATTATTTGATTTGGGTTTTGAATGACAACCGAGAGTTGACAAGGAGAAAAGAATGAAGGGCATGACAAAGAGAGGGAAGAGGGCAGCACTCCCAAAGGCCCAGACACACGTGGTCGGTGTTTTGAGTCTGAGTTTTCACCCCTTCTACCTAGCTTTGATAGTGTGGTAGGCCAAATGATGACTCCTCGAAATATATCCATGTCCTAATCTCAGGAACTGGTGAATGTTACCTGTATGGCAAGGACTTTGCAAGTGTGATTAAGTTAAAGACCTTGAGATGGAGTGATTATCCTGCCATACCAGGGGTGAGTCCTAAATGTAACTCCAAGTGTCTTTATGGAGGCAGAGGGGAATCTGACACAGGTAGAAAAAGAAAAGGTAATGTGATTTTGGTGGCTTTTGGGTGATACTCCCATAAGCCAAGGAACCCTGGCTGCCATCAGAACCTGAAAGAGGTAAGAAGTGGATTTCCTCCAGAGTCTCCAGAGAACGCATAGCCCTGCCAACACCTTGATTTGAGCCTAGTGATACTGACTTTGGCCACTGCACTTCAGAAATCACGAAAGCATAAATTTCCATTATTATAAGCCACCACATTCATGGAAATTTGTTACAGCAGCAATAAGAAACTCATACAGATGCTGTCTGCTATCTGTCTCTAGGATCATTTCCTGACGTCCATGGAGGACCCTGGAATAATCTCACTATCTTCATCTCTACTCTACTTCCTACAATTATCCTGGGTGATTTCACCACCTATGTAGATAATCCACCCAACACCTTAACCTTAAAGTCACCTCTTAACCTCTATGACCCCAAAGACTATCTCTGCCACCATTTCTCAGTGTCACACCTACTCAGACATGCTCACCAGGAAAAACTCTATCACCCTGTCTTTTGACTACCAGTTCCTGTTCTCAAAGTTCTCTGCGTTTTCACCTTTGACAAAACCTCTGTCTTACCTCCCCATTTGCCCACCATGTACAGGCCTCTCTAGTTCCCTTCCCTTCCCTTCCCCAGAGGCATTACTGGAACAACCCTCTTGGAACCCACAGGTGAACTTGCCAAGACGCTCATGGAGCAACAGGCCCCTGGGAAAATGAACCACATTCGTTAAAACCACTACTGCTATGCATGCCAACTTCTACTGTCACACATCCTCCCGTGTCAGGCGGCATTAGCGTGGCCACAGACATTTTGGGGATTCAGCTAAAGGGAAGCAGAGTTGAACTTACATCTAGTTTGGATTCAGTGGGGTTTATTTACATGGTTGATGGTCAATTCAGGGCAGAGTTAAGTCCCTGCTAGTTATGGCAGTGTACGAATGGCTTCAGGAAATCCTCCTAATGCCTACTCTGTGTCTTTTTTCTTTTTTGAAGATTTATTTATTTATGGGAGAGTGCAAGTGGGAGAGAGGCACAGAGAGGGAGACAGAAGATCTGAAGTGGGCTCTTCGCTGACAGACTGACAGCAGCAAGCCCGATGTGGGGCTTGAACTCACGAATCACGAGATCACGACTTAAGCCGAAGTCGGACACTCAACCAACTGAGCCACCCACATGTCCCCCTACTCGGAATCTTTAACTTGAATTGTAATAGGAGGCAGAGGGGCACAAGTCCCAAAGCACTCTCAAGTGTCCTGGGGCAGCCAGCACTGGCAATATAGTCATCATGCCAGTGTTAGCGCCCAGGGTCTGGAAAATTCTCCCAATCACTGAGCATGTAAAACTGTAAATGGAGGAATTCAGTTCCCGCTAAAACATAGTGAAAACGGCCACGAAACAGAAGTTCTCTTCTGCCAAGAACTGACTCAGTAGCACGGCGTATGCAATTATAAATGCACCGCCCATTTGCTTTTTCCTTTCCGAGAATCCTGCAAAATCAACTTTATCAGAATGCTTGGGTTTGGAGCTCTCAAAAATATTTTCAAATCATATCAGAAGGTGTAAAGAAAAGTAATAAATAGGTAATCCAGTCAATGAAGAGAAGTGAATCCTAAGGGCATTAATATTTAAATTTCTTGCCGACTCAGCATGAAGTATTGGCATCTGTGAAGAAAACGTGAATCTCTTACTATGCCACTAAAGATCAGTGACAACATTCAAATCATTCAAAGTACATTTGAGTTTGGTCACTGCACAAGGAAACTTGAAAAGCTCTGAAATTCTACAGCTTGTAGGTAAAAACACTTTGATGGAGGTTTTTCCAAATCAGAAAACAGTGCTAAAAATTTACATAAGTTGTAAAGAAGCTCTCCTGAACCTTCAATAAAAAAATAATTTTGATGCACCATGCCATTCTCTCCACAGAAATACTACCGCCAGATTACTGTCATATGAACAAGAGATCAAAAGCACACAGCCAAACCTGGGAGGAAAATATTATAGAGGCATGCCAGAGAGTTAATAGAATATTATATTAATTTTATGGATTTGGTAATGTTTATACTATTTGTTAGCTCTTTAAAATTTGTAAATTGGGGCGCCTGGGTGGCGGCTCGGTCGGTTGAGCGCCCGACTTCGGCTCAGATCATGATCTCGCGGTTCGTGGGTTCAAGCCCTGCGTCGGGCTCTCTGCCCTCAATGCAGAGCCTGCTTCAGACCCTCTGTCTCCCTTACTCTACTCCTCCTCCAGCCTTTCAAAAAGAAATAAACATTAAAAAAAATTTTTTAATTAAAATTTGTAAATTGTTGTGCTTTGTTTTCCCGTTTAAAATTTCTACTTTTTTTCCAACTTTGTATTTTTTTTCCTACAAAGAACCCACAAAACTGAAGAGCTCAAGCTCATAAAACTAAGATCTGCCCTAGACAGAACACTCATCTTCCGCGATCCCTTGTCTTTGGGTCTTAACCACTAACCGTGGATTAACCCCACCTAATAAATGTAGAAGGAATGACAGAATCAGAAAACCACTCTTCACAGCTCCCTCTGAAATTACCAATTCAGACAAGGGTCATCATTGCCATATACTAAACCATAAGGTAGAAGGTTATTAACAAGTTATATGCCTGATATCCAATTATCACCTCACAGATTACTTTCCAATTGTGTAGGGATAGATGTATCCTCACAAGGGAGACTACCCTAATTAATTGATCGAACTCAGAGTTCCTAATGGAGGGACAATCAGGCATCGTGTCCTTTCTGTCATGATACAAGAAGATATTACAGAGCCTTATGGCATTGCTCTATGAAGTATTCTTGCCAAGGGCCCAGTTGAACCTGAATGTAAAAACATTTGCACCTAAACTTCCAGTTCACAGAAATGCAGAGGGGCTAGAGAATGCAATTAAATAACGCCACATGTAAACAAGCAGAGAAATCTAGAAACTGAAACATTCTACAAAACCTAGTCTCTTCACAATTTTTCCCTGACAGTTACTTTTCAATGTTACAGAAAAATAAAAAGGTAGAACAGCCTTAGAGTAAAAGGGAACAAAGAAACATCATAAACAAATGTGTGAACCTTAACCATATCCTAACCATCTTTTATCTCCACTCCATCCTCCCCCCCGCCAAAAAACAAAACAAAACAAAAAACACAGCAGTTACAAAAGACACTTGAGGGGCGCTTGGGTGGCTCAGTCGGTTAAGCGGCCGACTTCAGCTCAGGTCATGATCTCACGGTCTGTGAGTTCGAGCCCCACGTTGGGCTCTGTGCTGACGGCTCAGAGCCTGGAGCCTGCTTCAGATTCTGTATCTCCCTCTCTCTCTGCCCTTCCCTTGCTCACACTCTGTCTCTATGTCTTTTGAAAGTAAAATAAAAAAAAATGTTAAAAAAAAATAAAAAAAAACAACAAAAGACACTTGAAAACTGGGGAATATCTGAATATAAAATAATTATTAGAGAACACTGGGGAATTACTGTTAATTTTCTTCAATGTGATGATAGCAATGTGGTTATACAAAGCAATTGGTTTTTTAGGAGATACACGTGGAAGTTTTTAGGGGTGAAGTACTCTGATGTTTGCGACTCACTTTCAAATGGTTTAGCGACTTCTCATTGTGTTTGAAAAATGTTTTAGTGGAATTTAGTGGGAAATTTTTAGTGGAATCAAAGTAATTATTTTCATCAAATGTTAGCAATGAAGCAGTATCCAAAGCCTAGGGGCTAATGTTTTCGGAATCTCCATATTGTACTAAAGAATCTCCGAGGGTCCAAATGCAGTCATGACCTGCTTAATTTGTGTTTATGAAGAGGACAGGGGAATTTTTAGACTGCTGACTTCCATTCTGGAAGGAAAAGTCAAGTAGAAACAAAGGGTAGGGGAGAGACACAACTGAAGCAAACAAAATTTTGTCTGATTTATTTTATTGATTTTAGGAAGAAAAAGATTTCAAGTATAATGCCTTTCAGACACACTGCACCCGTCCAGTGACTGATCTCATAATAGAAATGTCAAATACTTTTATAACTTATAAATACTTTCACATAGATTATCTCTTTGACTCCTTAAAACTGACTTAGGAAACAGAGAAAGCAAGTAATATTCCCTATGGACAGATGAGGAAAATGAGGCTCAGAGACGCGACATGATTCGCCTGAGGCCCCGCTGCTAGTTATGTCAGCCTGGGTCGATCACTGTCCTCTAGCATGGTCACTGAGTGACTGTCTTACAATGGGTAACATTCCTTTCTCTGAAGCTTCAGTTTTTGGACTAAATAGCCTCAGGCTCCTTATGAGAAACTGGAGAGGTTAGAAGTAACACTTGGCATCAGACCCCCTTTCTTCCATCAACAGAAGGTGGAGGGGGTGAGGGGCAGCAAGGACCAAGAGCCCAGTCTACAAGGAGGCAGCCTCCTCAAGGTGTCTGCACACTTCCCTGCTGTCTCACCTCCAGAGCAGCGACACTTTTATAAATACAGTCACCTCGCAGGGTCCCAGGACACGCAAAGAAACGAAAAGACCATGTGAGGCAAAGCAATCACAGAAACGAGGTACAAACAAGGACTGTGAAAAGCGAAAGCACCAACAAATGAGTGTGATTACTTCACTCCACTGGTCAAGTCCAACCCCTCACAGTGCCTAATGGCTGGCTGTGTGGAGTGGCTTCCCTCCATAGCATGCTGTAACTGGGGGAAATTACTAATTCCGTGGCTTTCATAAAACACAGAGGTCCACCAAATGTTTGCTTGGCAGATTTTTTTTTTCTCCCTGGAGGGCAGCTCATTAAGTCTGACAATAAAGCAGGCTTTGTTCTAAAGATTTATAGTGTTTTCCCAGTGCAAATTCTAATTGACAACCACTCGGAGAATAACAATGTAGAGCCAAGAGAGCTCTGGTTTCTTCCATTCTTCCAAGATCCATCTCAAAGAAGCACTCGCTTCTTAGTTTCCTGGACCAGTGTTCAGCTCGGTCTTTATTTAGACACCGGCATAAGCAGATGCTTGGGTATCAGAAGTGTATCATTCAAGGTAGTCAAATCTTAAAAACCAAAAAGATTTATTCTTTCCAACTTCAAAGACAGGAAAATGTCATCTAATTCCCAGGCTCAGAATATCGGGTCCCTCCACGCAGAATAAGCATGTTACATAAAAATGCGACCATGCCTTTTCCACGGAAAGGGGGGAACCCTAAAAAAGAAAATAAAGTGCATGATGATTGAGAACTCTTCAGAAATCGCTGCATGAGCATATTAAAGGCACTGTTATTCAATAGATTCACCATAGAACAAAAGTTCAAGTATCAGAGGGAGTAATTTCAATATGAATGTTGGGTGTTGTGGTCACAAATAAGAGTCTCTCCTCGACACAGAGAGCCGAGTCACATCAAGCAAGTTAGGGAGCTGTGAGTGACAAGGTATAGAGCCAGCGAGCTGTTCAGATAAGGGACAGACATTACAGGACCCTTTTTCAAAGAAAACTTTGAAGATTTTGTTAGGCTTTCTTCATGGAACTGTCACGAGATAACAATACAGTTGCAAATGAGTGGTGTTCAGTGGTCACATCGCTGCCTTTTACAGACCAGCTGGCAATGGCTGCCCGTGATGGGAAATTGGCATTAAAGAAGGAACTCCTGGTTATGGGGCTGAAGCACAGCCCACAGAGAAAATTCTCAGATAAAGTACGACACCCAAAACAGCCACATGAACCAAAAGCAAAATAAGACTCCTGTCTGAAAAGAAAAAGGGAAAAAACAAAACCCTCCTCACTTCTTCCTGAATCTTCCTGAATTTCCCCCTTCTCCGAATAGTATCCAGGTCCCCACAGTAAAAATACCCCATGTGCTTCCAGTAGTACATACAGATGAAGAGGAGTGAAACTGCTGGGAGACATAGGAGAATAACACAATTGACCCTCCTTTTACTTTTTTTTTAAGTTTATTTATTAATTTATTTTGAGAGAGAGGGACAGAGCTCGAGTTGGAGAGGGGCAGAGAGAGAATCCCAAGCAGACTCCACACTGTCAGCTCAGAGCCCTGTCACGGGGCTCCATCTCACAAATGGTGAGATCATGACTTGAACCGAAATCGAGAGTCGGACCCTTAACCGACTGAGCCACCCAGGTGCCCCTCACCCTCCTTTTTCTTAACAAAAACAGAGAAAGGAACCAAAGTGGGAAGGCATAGAACCCCAGGCAGGAGCACCAGACCATGACTGGGCAGTCCTAATCCTGACTACGCTAGTGTCTAACATGAGCTGTTTTAAAAAGTACCTTAACCTTCCGACTTTTCTTGTCCTCATCTGAAAAGGAAAGGATGCATCTTAATCAGCGGTTCTCAAATTTTATTCCTTGGAGCCCTCGGGTCCCATGGAGGTGCCTCGAAGGCAAACACAGCAACATGGGGGTAAAGCAAAAGGAATGGGGCCCCATGCTTCCTCTCAACCCTAAACCATTCACAGTTGATCTGTTTTATATATTAAGTCAAGTTGTGAGTAAAGTCTTTTGTTTAAAAAGTTCTGTTACCAAGGGACTATGAGTAAGGCCTTTTTTTTTTTTTTTTTTTTGAAGAGTTCTATTACCAAGCCACTTCACAAGAAAAACGGCTCAAAAGCACTGGACCAACACATCGCATGATTTTTATCTTTATAATTATGTGGTTTCTATGTGCCTCTCTGCATTACTATTATTAGAATGAATGAACAGATAGTCTCATTAATATTGATCTTTCCGATCTGTATATCAGGTTCTCTTATTCCTACTTCCAGGACAAGGAAACAGAAACTCAGATAAGACATGTTTACCAAAAATCACAGGACTCAGTAGAGGACAGGACTCAAATTCAGGAATGTCTGACATGAAAACCAGTAAGCTCAATGCTGCCCTTAAAGAATCAACTTCGCTGTAAAGAAACAACTGGTTACCTCATTATTATTGCAATTCTTTCCCCATGGAACATCAGGTTCTTCATTTGTATACTCTAAGAGTAAACACTTACCCTGGTGAGATGAAATGAATAGCCACAAGTTCTGCCCAACAAGCAAATCTGTTGGGTACAGGAAAGCCCAAAATGCTGGCAAAGCCTCCAGGGCAATAATGGTTGTTAAGAACTTTCAAAGCAAACAAAACTCCTAGAAGGGAATAAAGAGCATACAAATATCAACAATCCAAATGTGGAGACAATCAACATTTACAAAGAAAACTAACTGAATGTAAAAATGATTATTTGACTATATCCAACTTCTTGCTTTGAAACACACTCTGTTCTTTACAAGTCAACCCAGCTTTTGGTAGAAAGACAACGTTCGGAATGTTCAAGGCAATTGTTCTTTTGATGTTTCTTAACACAGAAGTTCATGGTGACTTTCGGTATGCTAGAAAATATATAACCCATAAAATGAGAATAAAATACCCGAAATGGTACTAAATGCCACTAAATTGTTCACTTCAGAATCGTTAATTTTAAGCTATGTGATTTTTTAACTCAATAAAAAAAATAGCAGTGATGTGTATGTTTTGAACGTCTGTGGAAAGAGGTGTTGAAGGCAGGACATGTTTCCTTTCTTCCCCCACAAGTGGCTGCGTGAGGATATATCTTAGAGAGAAGGAGGACGGATGGCAGGGAAATTAGAGAAAAGAGTTAGATTTCCTTCTGTTGCAGCACTCTTTCCCTCCTCCCCTTCACATTCTAATTCTTAGAACACCTGCTTAAGCCCTGATGGCAATTTCAGTCCTAGAAGATACATATACAGTGACCATCATAGTCGCTGAAACACAGCGTGCATGCCATGGTAGGGGGTGGTGCATTTTACTGAAGTTATTGAGAGGTATACTCCATGTTTTCGAGAGCTCTTTATCACAGATACACCAGTGGGTCTTTCTCTGGTCCCTCCATGATGGAGCCAGTGTGTATTTCTAGAACTACTTCTCCTACAAAACTACCTTTGAGCAGACCCTGGTCCAAACAAATTGTCCAAGAGTGAATGAGGCAGTTAATCGGTGAATGATTAACATAGAACAGCAAGATCTACGTCCCTCCTGTGCTCCAATCAGCCTTCTCTCCAAAATCCAAGCCCCAGCAATCTTTAGCCACTCAGAATTCAGTTCCCTCACAGAACAGGGACCTGCATTTCCTAAAATGGCAACAGCCACACCTCCCTGACTGTCTTCATGCATTACTTTGGAAATCTGTCTGCCTTACCTGAAAAACCCACAGCACAGTTCCTTCTGAAGCCCGGCTCATTCATAAATTCTGCAAGAGCAAATTCTAACAACAGGTATACCACCCCGGTGAGTAGCGAGAATATGAAGATGATGTAGGCAAACCATTTACTTCCTAGT
Source organism: Paguma larvata (assembly GCA_030068075.1). NCBI lineage: Eukaryota > Metazoa > Chordata > Mammalia > Carnivora > Viverridae > Paguma > Paguma larvata. The sequence continues at coordinate 11,679,255 of CM057825.1, forward strand.
CTTCTTTCCAGATTGATCCCTTTCCATAGCATGGACACCATATTGAAATACAAATGCCAATCATCAGCATGGTGTAAAGGAGAAAGCAGCAAGCGCTGCCAATCTTTTTGCTGGTAACATGTCTCCACGCTGAGGCAGGAGTCCAACAGTGGCTTCAGAGGACTCAAGAAGAACCAGATGTTGAGAGCCAAAGTGGCTAGGGTGACAGGTGGAATATTGTTGACACCAACATGGAAGATTTGAGAAAGGAGCAGAATAAGTCCAGTGTTAATTCCTCTTGATCTCCGCTGCATGGTTAGATATCAGCCCAGTGATGGGAAAATGTCAGGTTTTAGGAATCTGAGAAGATGTACAGGCAGCTGAACCTAAAACATAAAATAAAATGCACATGAAAATCCATCAATTAAGACTAAATGCACTGATAAGACATACTCATTTGAAGATGAGCTTACCTTATGTACATATGTACATATATGTACAAATATACATATGTATATGTGCTTGTATATATATATATATATATGCATATAGATCTCACACCTCCTGTCTGACGGAAACACTTATTATCAGTGTCTTCCAGAGCAACACCCAGGTCGCTAGCTGATGTCCTCCCTCTTCTTACATTCTAAAATAGAACATTTCTCCCAAATCCCAACGGACCACTTAATGGATGGGTATGGTTACTGTGACAAATATGCCATGAAAATATGACTTGCCTTCCTTACAAATAAACTTGTAACCTAATAAAAAAAAAACCCTGAGAGATAGTATGTAAATATTCAATAACGATTTCTACTCAGAATGCTGAGCAAGATTCTTTACCCCCTTAATGTTTTTAAAGAAATAATCAATTTTGATATATTCGATAAAGTCTGCCCCAAAGGTTTTATTTTTTTATTACCTATTTATTTATTTATTTATTTAGCCCCAAAGTTTTTAAACTTCCACAGGCAAGTTTAGAGAGACAAGCATTTACTCTCTTCTGCTCCATGTTGTCGGCGATCAACGGCTAGGATGCCTTATCTTCCCCAAAACTGCTCTTAAAAGTTTCTTGCTATGAGCCAATCCTAGATTGAAACACTCACTGCCTTTAAGGAGATCACCTTCTACTAGGAGAGAAGCCCACAGCTGCCACGCTATGTTTTAAGCTCAGTGACAGAGGAAGCCTGAACCTGAGGCGGTAACAGGACTGTGGTCTTAACGGAGCAAAATGGAGTTAGCGACAAGAAAGAGCCAAGTTCAGCACAACTTCTATATCCCCTGAACCTGGGCTGGCCTTGTGACTGACTTCCTTTGGCTGACAGAACGCAAACAAAAGGACGCTAACTCCAAATGTAGACCTCGAGATGACTGACAGGCTTCTGCTCTCTCTCGAAACCCTCTCAAGCCACCAGGTGGACAAATCTGGGCTCACCTGCCGGATGAGGAAAGACACAAGCTCCAGGCACCCTTATGGCCCTGACTACTAGCTAATGCCCCTGAAGCAAAGCTGTTAAGCTGACCAGAAGCTGACCACAGACAAGAAGTGAGTCCAGCAGAGCCCAACCTAATTTGCTGACCGACCCACAGAACAATGAGCTAAATAAATCATATTTTAACTTCACCAAGTGTTAGAGTGGTATGTTACATAGCAATTACTCACCAATACAGAAGGGACTTGCTTTGATGAGGGACTAGCTTAGGCTTATGGGAAGAAGTTAGGAAAGAAAGAGCCACAGACTAAAGATGCAAAAGATAAACAGAAGAATCAGGTCCTGGGAGGGAACAGCGTCGTCCATCATAACAGGAGGAAAGAAGAAAAATGTCAGTTGCAGATAAGCGTAAATAGGCAGATTAGGGCCAGGATGCTGAAAAAGTTCTCATCTACTGGTTTTTACTCTGTGGAGGTTCTTGGGCTCCCAACCAAATACGTGACTTATGCTCATACCCTAAAGATTCTCATTCAGACAGGACACTGGAAGGTACATGGGCTTCAGGGTAAAACTGGGTACAATTCCACTTTATAAGCTCTGTGACTTAGAGCAAATTACTTTAAAATGCTCTAACTTTACTTTCTTTACTTTAACTTAGGAATGAGAATACCCCCCTCCCAGGATTACTGTAACATGTCTGGAAAAAAGCAGATTTTGAATATACAGTTGCCACATTTTTTCATTACCGTAAGGTAATCCCAATTATGTGGACAAGTTTTGCAAATTATAGCATCTTAATAAGGTTCAAATGTACTCCCTCTCCACCTCCCATATGGATTCCAAGAAATGACCCAGAAAAAATTAGGCTTAAATGTGTGCATGTGTATATGTGTATACCCCCAATATTAGCATAACCCAAGGTTCTTTATTGCTATGGGCTTATTAACATAGCTCTGTAGCATTCTCATGAACCAGACAACTTAATAAAATTTCAACTGAAGAGCTCCCAGGTTATTTTAGAGAAATAGTCTGTATTTTTCACATTGACATTCAAGTCGACTTTCAAATCTCCAACTACTGTGACTTTTTTTTTCAATACTCCCTAAATAATTTTAATATCAAACCTCAATACCTATAAAAGGAGCAATGGGAAAATAGAGCCTTAATCATTAAGTAATTGGCTTGTAAGAAATCATAAAACGAACCCTTCAATCTCAGTATAAAGACTGTCCTATGATGCCAGGCTGTGCAGAGCAGAAAGTCAAAACTATGTCTTTGTTTAAGAAAAATCCCCGCTTGGGATGCCTGGATGGCTCAGTTGGCCCGACCTAGGACCCTGCTAGTGAAGTCCATTCACATTCACTCTCAACACGGCACATCCAGGGGGACCACGGTGCTAAAGTCCTGGCAGTGGAGGGGCGCCTGGGTGGCTCGGTCGGTTGAATGTCTGAGTTTGGCTTCAGGTCATGATCTCATGGTTCATGAGTTTGAGCCCTGCATCGGGCTCTCTGCTATCAACATCAAGCCCACTATGGATCCTCTGTCTCCTTCTCTCTCTGTCCCTCCCCTACCCTTTTTCTCTCAAAAAAAAATAAGCATTAAAAAATTTATAAAAAATAAAAATAAAATAAATAATATTAAAAAAATAAAGAATAAAAATTAAAAAAACAAAAAAAAGAAAATTCCCCCCCTTGACTGGAATCATTAGTGATGAGGAGTATGAACAAAAAGACAGTGGGATTTCTCCAATCTTATATCACACTGTGCACTCAGGCTCATATTGCACTTGCTTGACTTCTGCCCAAACCCAAAGGTCCCTTTCCATCCATATCCATTCTCACCACCATCTCCCGCTGGTGACGGCTCTTGCCTCCTGGAAACTGTGTCCGCCTGCACCGCCACCCCTCCTTCTGATCCCCCTTCCTCTGTTTTTCCCTTTCCTCTATCCTTGCTCTCTTTTGCACATGCTCTCAGAACTCCACCCTCATGGTTTCTAGAATCCTTTTTGTCATTTTGATTCCCCAAATTTATATTTTGCAGACTGGATTCTTCAGTAAGTTTCAGGGGCATAATTTTATAGGAAGAATACAGCCTGTCTGATCTCTTGGTTTCTGAAAACTGAACTACCCCTCCTTCTCACAAAATGTATACTTAGCCATTCCTTCCGTCACTCACTGGTTTAATAAATACCAAGTGCCAAGAGCATGCCGGTCTCTGTGCCAGGCAGTAGAGGTACAGCAAAGAACACAACACTTACAATCTCAGTCCCTAAATAACCCATTTTTACTTGCTGAAAGAAATAAAAATATCAGCTGCAGAAAATCAAAGGGTGAATAAAATGATGCGGTTTGCAATTGCAACAAATGTATACTTAACGTGAAGGCAGACTATAAGCCTAGCCAGCGACGCGAGATGTGCAGAATATATACATTTCCAAATAAAGGCCACTAGAATACCAGGGTGGGTAGAATTAGAAGTTAGGGGTTTTAAGTAGCAAAGATAAATGGGCATATTTCATACCAACTCTATGACCCACTTTCCTTCCACGTAAGCTATCAAGTCAGCCTTACGAAGGAAGGGATGCAGACCGTAACATGGAAACAGAAAATCCACGTGGTCCATTTGAAGATCAAATCTACGACCTGACCTCGTGGGCTAGGCGGGCACAGTTCTAGGAATACCAAAGAGAAGAGATCACAGTAAGTGAGCACTGACTATAAATGAATGTTGTTTTGTCCTGCTCATCAAATACATAAAAATCTTCAGACTGCGGAGCTACAACAGAGACCACAGAGGCATGATCGGTTACAGCAACTCGTCTATAAACTGGAAACCAGTTCAGTGTGTTTGGTTTGGGAAGTGATTTATTTATTCTAACTTGTATCCAGACCACAAAGCAGTTACCACAGCCCAAGGAAGAGGAGGCTAGTCCCTGCACTCCCCCACCTCAAACCTGTCCTTCCCCACAAGGTCAACCTGCCCCACGCTGGACACCAGATCCTCCCTTCTAATTCTGCTTCCATGTTCATCATCTAAGGACCCAGAACTTCCCACTCCCCATGTGTTCAAGTCAGAGATGTAGGAAACATCCTTGACCCACCCTTTGCCCCCATCGTCCCCTACCTCCACATCCCATCCACCACACACAGTTACTCTTCCATGGCGGGTGTCGATCTACTTCTTTCCAGCTCTTGAGCCCTAGTCCGACCTAAGCCACAATCCTACCTCGCCTGAGTAACAACTCCCTAGCTGGGTTCTCTGCTGATCCTCATACCCACCAACTGTTTTCCACCACCACCCACAGTAATCCCTATAAAACTGAAGTTGGATTCTCCTGCAATGCGTTATTATGTAAGTCAGAATGAAGTCCAAACTCCTTACCATGACCACATGCTGTGACAAACAGGACCCTGCCCATCTCTCTGGTCTCCCCAGTCATGGTGCTGCCATACCAGGACCTCCATGATTGCAGCAGAAATGGACAGAATTAACCTTATCTGTTCTGGTCACCACTGAATACCCAGAGCCTACTACAATGACTGGCATCTGGTCAGTGCTTAATAAGTTATCTGCCCAAGGACTCGATATACAATAAATAAGACGGGCTGAAAAGACTATGATCTGTTCATCTTCTAAGTATTTTTCCTGCAAATTGGAGCTTCCTTCCCCATAGAACTATGTATATGCTTCCACGTATATTTTAGTTCCAGAACAGTGTTTGTAGCATTTACCTCAACTTAACAGAAATAAACCTCTGATCCATTTAAAATGTATTAATAGGTTGTTTTGCCAGAACTATTTGATTAAAAAATGGCATTTTAATTATGTAGTAATACACACTAGACAGCATTGTATCAAAGTTGTGACAGAGAGAAATGGAAGACTTCTTGGAATACTGAAAGGAAAATTAGCCATATTTACTTTTAATGAGAAATTAAATATTAAACAGGTATGTAATAAGAAAAACTAAGTGCCTAGAACAAACAAAAGAAAGTGAATTCGTAACTTGGGAAACCAATGTGTCTCAAGGGGGAGAGAAGGGAGTTTTATAAAAAGGGGGAAAAACTAATTACAGTGATTTTCAATTCTACTTACAAAGCAGAAAGTATTTCATCATTACCATTTACTAGGGTGGTATATGTCTCAATTTTCAGTTAAAATGTACTAGAAGAATTCAGACCACTGAAGCTGCAAGAGTAAACAGCAGTTAGAAATTATATTCCCAATTTGGCGTCTGACGGTAACAGTGTTTATCCATTCACCAGCTTATGGACATTTGGGTTGTGTCCACTTCTTGACTCTAATGAATAAGGCTGCTATGAACGTTCATGTATCTTTTTTTTTTTCTTTTGGTAAGTATACACGTTTTCAGTTCTCTTAGACATACACTTAGGAGTGGGCTTGCTGGGTCATATGGTAGCTCTATGTGTAACTTTTTGAGGAACTGGCAAACTGTTTTCCAAATTTCTGTACCATTTTAGATCCTCTCCAGCAGGGTATGAGGGTTCCAGCTTCTCCACATTCTCAACAATACTTGTTTTTATCCACCTTTCTCATTACAGCCATCTGAGTGGATGTGAGGTGGTTCTGACTTAGACTTCCCTAATGACTACAGACATTGACGAATGCCTAAATTTTTATTGTTTAAAACGTAACACAAACACATGTTGGCAGGCACACATAACCATATAGACAAGCTTATGCCCTCTTGCGTGTTCTCTCTCTCTTCTCTCTCTCCCTCCAAGAAACAGTTTAACGAACTCAAGTCAAAAGAAAGCTTCAGAAAGAAAAATGGAACCACAAAGAAACGGTTTTGGTTACACTGCCAGAATTTTTTTTTAAGTTTTTTTTTTAATGTTTTTATTTTTAAGACAGAGACAGAGCGTGAGAAGGGGAGTATCAGGGAGAGAGGGGGACACAGAATCCGAAGCAGGCTCCAGGCTCTGAGCTGTCAGCACAGAGCCTGATGCGACTCTCGAACTCCTGAACTGTGAGATCATGACCTGAGCCGAAGTCAGACGTTCAACCGACTGAGCCACCCAGGCGCCCCTCCACTGCCAGGATTTTAGCACCCTGGTCCCCCTGGATGTGCCACGTTGAGAGTGAATGTGAATGTACCTCACTAGCAGGGTCCTAGGTTGGGTCAACTAAAGTGACAATAAATACTGTAAAATTGTTAGTATGTTTTGTTTCAAACAAAGAAAATATGTTATGGAAATAGCAGATTATGTTAAACATAAGCACTTCTGCTTCTTAAATTATGGGAGCCGGGCAAGAAATTAGTGCATCATAAATACCACACTAACTTGGTCAAAATATACACAAAACATTATGCATTTTTTTCTTATTCTGTTTTAGTACAGTCTACTTTCTCCAGGAATGAACTGAACTAAACCATTTCTTCTCACCCCTCTAAGCCTGTCAGGAATCCTGTCATTCATGGCTTTTCTAAACCAGACATAAGAAATTATTTTCTCTACTTCTTCCTAGAAGGCCAATAGATGGTAACATTTTAGTCTGGCACAAAATAATAAAATTCTTTGTTCATCCAATAAAACTTCTTTGCATAATTTTACTTTTCCTAAAAGGTACTAGCTACCATAGGTCCCAAGAGAACCCAATTACAAAATGCACATTTCCAAAATATTTTTGAAAATAAGAAATATTTTCAATATGGTATAGTGTAACATGCATTTGCATTTAGTGAAAAACAAGAATTTATTAACTAAATGCTTGCAAAGTAATTTGTTTCCTCTTTCCAAATATATGAATGCATTTCCAAAAGCTTATGCAGCTTAGAGGCAATATATGGTTGTTAAATGCAATACATTTTTGTATGAATAACATGCAAATTATGCTTTTAAAACTTAATACTTAGGGGCACCTGGATTGCTTAGCCAGTGGAGCGTCTGACTTCAGCTTAGGTCATGATCTCACACTTTGTGGGTTTAAGCCCCATATTGGGCTCTGTGCTGACAGCTCAGAGCCTAGAGCTTGCTTCAGATTCTGTGTCTCTCTCTCTCTCTCTCTTTCTCTGCCCCTCCCCTTCTCATGCTCTCTCTCAAAAATAAACATTAAGAAAAAAATGTTAACCTAATATTTAAATATTAAATGTAATAGATGGTATGGCTTCACACCATTACACCGTGTTCAATTTACCAGAAAAATCCTCTACCTAAGCTGATCAGTAAATGGGGAGTCCTGGGGGTACAGGGTGGAACCCTCCTTAAAGTACCATAATTGTTTAATGGCAAGTGGAATATTAATGACAAATTTTTCTGGCCATCTGTATCTGTTAACTGGCTTCTTGAGTCACAATAATTTTAAGGCCAAAGAATCAGGGTAGGGCTCTCTATTTTCTTATTTTTTAAATTTTTTTTCATGTTTATTTATTTTGAGAGAGAGAGAGAGCACAAGCAGGGGAAGGGCAGAAAGAGAGGGAGAGAGAGAGAATCCCAAGCAGGCTCCCAACTGTCAGCAGAGAGCCCAATGCGGGGCTTGATCTCACAAACCATGAGCCAAAATCAAGAGTTGGATGCTTAACTGGCTGAGCCACCCAGGCGCCCCTGTTATTTCATATTAAAGCCAGAGAGATCCAAAGAAATGAAAACAGTCAACTGAATGAAAACTGACTTCATGAATAAAAAATGAAAACTGAAATTAAATTATATTAAGAAGATAATGGGGATCTAGTTATGAACACGTGACACCCTCAGTAATTATGTTTTATTCACGGAAATACCTACAACTTGGTCTCTGTTCCAGAAGAAACTGGGAATTGAAAGCACAATTCCTCTCTTGAGGGCTTCTGAGACCTCCATTTATTCAACGGCTCTTCAGCCTCATATGCTTCCTCCTTACAACCACACGAGAGACTGTCTTACCTGGCTCTACACAAGCACTACACTATCTCCCGAATGCCAACTGGGTAAATTATCTTGATTTTAAGCTACCAGACATTGGGTTTCTATGACACAAGATCTCCTCCTCCCTTTTTTCCCTCTTCTACCATCTCTCCAAATGTAAACAAATACAAGATTTCTCATATCTTAATGAGACAATGCCCAACTTTGTTTATAATAGCCTGCTTAAGTATCAATATCATTCAAATGCAAGGCAGAATCCCTGATCCCTCAGGGGGATGGGATTTAAAAGCACTAAAATAACACAAGAAGTAATAGAATATTCCAGACAAGTGAGGAACCATTAATAAGGGCATATACTATGTGGTGACAGACCTGACCATAAGTCAAGCCCTTATCACTGGACACTCTTCCCCTGATCCACTTATATAATGACTGACTAGATTTGCTGAAAATCCAATCTCATCATGTTATTCCCTGCCCCCAATCAGTCATGTTTTCTACAACATCATCCTAAGACTGAAGAGTATCATAGTTAATAGAATGGACTCTGAAGCCTAATGGCCTGGGTTCAAATCCTGACTCAGCTGATTGGAATTTTATGATCTTGGCTAAATTCTCAGTCTGTGCCTAAGTTCCCTCATTTATAAAATACATAATAAATAATACTAAGACCCGCCTCATAGACTTGTTAATATCCATAAACCTACACAGGACAAAGCCTGAAACATAATAGGCACACATAATAAACATATCAGTGTTAGCAGGTATTAAATATTTACCATCATCGTCTGATCAACTTCGAGCATTTCAGCCTAGGATTCAAAGTCTTATAACATACTTGCCCAATAATAACTAGTATCTCACGCATTTATTTACAGTGTTCAAAGTAGTTATGTATAATTTGTTTCACGTGATTCTCACAATCATCTGAAGACAAACGCAGTTCGATGTTTATTGACTAACTGGTCTACCCAAGCACTTGCCAGGAAAACCGCCTAACTGTCCTGCTGCCCATTCTGAAACATAAAACTATAGAGCTGCCCATGTGAGGAGTAACTCAATGGAGATTCTGCCCTGGAGACTTTCTGGGGCTGTTCACACCTCGGCCCTGGGGTTTCTCTGTCCAAGGTGCTTAGAAGTGGCCATCTCCACAAACGGACAGTCACGTGGGGGCACTCTCACCACCAGAGGTCACCAAAGTGAACTTCACATACATCCCATAGCTTAGATTTTAAATCTGACCATCCAAACACAACCGCCTCAATTCGGTAGAAATCCTTTCAGCAGTTTTGGTGTGAAACCATGAAACGGAGAAAGAAATTCTACTTTTCCTGTATAGATAAACCAAGATGGCAAGGCTCACAAACTGGATTTTTAGGACTCAAATCCAGCTCTTCCCACCAGATGGTACCGATTATCTGGCAAGCCCTTTCATCTGTGTCTGTCACTACGGCAAACCTTGCCGCTATGGCCTGTTCCTACGAGAAGCTCTCCCAAAGTCTGCACGTCCACCACATGTAACAAATGCCTCGAATGTCTGTAAGGGGTTAAATAAAAATCTTTGGAAATTCTAGGCTGTGCTCTAGAAGCAGTGCAGGAAGTAGTTCAAAGTTCTGCTTCATACCCAATATCTTTTAACATAACTCACTAGACTAGGAACCCCTACAACGCCAGCTACTTTTCTTCCACACAAATGCTTCTTGGAGGGTAGACTCAAGTTTGAGAGAACTTTTTTAAAGTACTAAAAGGGAATAAAACAAGGTTGCATTTTTAGTTCAATCCCTACTTATATGGTGTAAAATTTTCTTAGACTTAAGTAATAATGAGAAAAAAGTGATTATGAGTGTAAAGATTTCATTACTTAACCATTTAGCAGAGGACTTCTTTTTATGAAAAGATCTCACCAAGAGAGATAAGGCAGAGCAATACATTTGAAGTTAGATACTGCTTTCAAAAGTAATGAGGGTCACCGAAATGCAATGTCTATTTACAAAAATTATTACAAGGAGAGAATTACATTTTTAACACTTCAAAAGAAGTAAACAGTCATCTTAAAGTAAAATTCCTAGAAGGCAAACCAATGTGAAGAAATTCTGAGACATAAACAACTTTACTTTCTGAGAGTAGAAGGGTTATGTTAGCAAGATTGGAAAAAAATGGGTAAGACTTATACAGTTCAGAAATACACGGACGGTGCCCACTGGGGAAGAGGATTGTTCATTTTCATGATCATCCCCCCAAATAACCCAAATTAACATACAATCTAATTAAAAAGAGTATGCTTGCCACACAAACACAGTTTACAGGCATCCCCTAGCTACTGGCCCCCAACCCTGAGCCCCCCACTTCTAACCAGATTTCTCCTTCTGAGACCCTTAAATATAGAAATTCTAGAGCCATCCGAACTTCTGGAGCCACTGCACACAGATATTTGAATAAAATTTATTTTGGACACACAAAAATAACTGAGGCAGAACTACTATGGTAGTGGCTATGAAAAGAGAAGTATAAATTAAATATGGGAAAGTGATTTCAAATGATGCATTATCTACTCTGAGGCATAGAAATACATGTCCCATGGCAATAAATGGAACCAACCAAAAAAAACTGGCAGGACCTGATAATCTGTTCTATCCTGTGGATTCTTAACAATACTCAGGAAGGGATAAGATTCACAGTGCTTAAGGCAAAGGTTTGGTGATTTCACCTGAAAGATACACAAGGTTAGACAGAAGACTTCAGTTCCCATCCTGGCCCGGCCGTTAAGGAGGAGGATAGAAAGGCCTAAGGAGTAAAAGATAAAACAAGAAAACAAAAAGCCACTGACACTACCACAAAAAAACCACGCTTTCCTACTTCACTGACGACCAGCTGAGGATGGAAAAAGCTTCGGCGGGGGCTGAAGGTGTTGGGTGATTCTGGGCCGGGTCTCTGTCCTGCCCGCATTGTCCTCCACAGTCTGCTCCTCCACTGTCCCATCTGACTCAGTGATCTTGGCCACAGATGCGCTCTTGAAGTAGTACTTGGCCTGGGGCTGCAGAACTGGGCCAAGCCCTTCTAGGAACCTGGGACTCCAGATCACTGTCGTCTCTGTCTCTATAACGGGGCCACATGTTATCCAAGTCTGGAAAAGTCTCTGGTGTGGGGGAACAATGAGCTGGTTTCACATACAGGCAAGAGGCTCAGGAAAGGAACCACAGATTTAGGAAAGGCTCTTAATTAGTTTCAACAACAATGACAACAGAAGAGCTATGTGTGTTAGTTTACTTACACGGAGTAGAGGAAGTTAAGATTCACAATACATTCCAAAGGACTTTGTCAAAGTGAAAGGAAAAGACAAGGCCTTGCTCGTGGTGAGCAGTATGCTGGGGATACCCCTGGCCATTTGAAAACCTTAAGTAAAAAGCATGAAGAGGATTAAAACAAACCAGAGAAACCATTCCCAGCAAGATAGCATGTCCTCTCCCACTTCTGCCCACAGTCCTGGTTCTACTCATCCCAGGTCTGCTCCTAGCTTTGGGGTCCTGAACGTCCAAGTACATCCATCTCGTTAGGCTGAGTTGGACCATCAAGTTGCTTTGTGGGACACAAAGCTCAGAAAGTCTGAGTCTAGTCTTAAGACTGAATGGTTCTCTCTAAACATATGCACCAAATATGGAGACTGAGACAGATGGAGAAAGAGACATAAAGGTGCACACAGAGAGAGAAATCAATCAATCCAGCCTGGGAAAAGAAAGTGTAATTGCATCCTAGCCTGGAAGAGGCTAATTTTTTTTTAATGTTTATTTATTTTTGAGAGAGAGCACACGTGCACATGAGCATGAGTGGGGGAGAGGCAGAGAGCAAGGGAGACAGAGGATCCAAAGCAGGCCCCCAGGCTGACAGCAGAGAGGCTGATGTGGGGCTTGAACTCATGAACCATAGATCATGACCTGAGCTGAAGTCAGACGCTCAACCAACGGAGCCACCCAGGCGCCCTGGAAGGGGCTAAATTTTAACCAGGTCCCCAAGTGATCAATCCACAAACAACATACTGACCATCTACCACAGGCAAGGCAGAGCTATTAGGCTCAGAGAAAGAAAAAGACAAAGTGCACACAACTGTTTGTTTTAAACGAGTTAGGAAGTTGCTCTGATTATTCCCTGCACATGATGAGACGGGCAACCATGTTTCACTCCACGGGGTGATTAAGGATATAGATTAAGAAAAACATAAAATAGTTCCACAGAACTACCCAGCTTTCATTCTGTCATGGCCACCAGAAGAGTCTGACCATATGACTGTGCAGTAAGCAGAAGTCCTCGTTATACATATATATATTTACTTTAGAGAGAGACACAGAAAGTGCCTGTGGGGGAGAGAGGCAGAGGGAGAGAGAAAAGAATCTTAAGCAGGATCCACACTTTGCGTGGAGCCCAAAATGGGGCTCAATCCAGCAACCCTGGGATCAGGACCTGAGCCAAAAATCAAGAGTCAGACCTCAATCGACCTGATAAACCCTGCTATAATGTACAATTATGTGCCAATATAGAAATGTTAGGTCAATCCAAATCAGGGAATACCTCCCCTGCACCTGGATGTGAAAACTAAAAAGTGGAGAAAAGAAGGAAAGACATTTTAAAGACAGGAAACCGTACGCATGTGCTGTTAGCATAACTGCTTGAACTATATTAGAGAAGTGCAAGTTTATTAGCCTGGTCAGCTCCACTATAGTGCTCGCTTTGTAACAAGCAAATCTGTTCAAATGCAATTAAAATATCAGGGAACAACTGGAACATAATGCAAATTTTGTATTTGATTATGCGCAATTTCATCTGCAAGAAGCATTAGGTGAAAGCAGAAAACTGCGCCAGCTGAAGAATGCTGCACAGAAATTCACCAAATGCCCCCAATTACACCCCTCAAACATTTACCACCTACCTAAGATCAGAGAGTACATTGCAAGTTACAGCCATCCGCATCTGCAGTTACAACTTACCTTCCAATTCTGGATAACCCTTCTTCCACCACCTGACAGTAATTCACAAGCTCCAATCCTCTGACAACCACTTTCACAAGCAGAGTTCAGGATTTTTGGAAGGCAAAGTACCATACTTATTGTAGTATGTATATACTTCTTAACCACCTAACATGTGTGACTGTGTTACCATTTTATTAGGGTTCCTTTTTTTTTAATGTACCACTAACAAAGTTTTGTGAGTGTTTTGCTCTACCGTTTGCATCACAAGCACTGTGGTTTTTGTTGCATGATTTTGCACAGCACGGTGCCTTTAGGAATGCCATGTCCCATTCTAGCACAGCTGACTATATCCCCAGTATAAAGAGTGCGGGAGGGAGGTCAGCTAACTTAAGAAGTGCTGTTTGTCAGTCATTATTACTCACTTCCACTCCATGTTTTACTCCTACAATCCCATCCTTAAACCAAACTCACCTAAGTTGGAGGCTCTCATCGCTCAAAGATTTAAAATGTATGCCCTGACCTTCCTTGGACTAATGAGAGTAAGAGGGGACAAATTCTCTCTCAACCTATCAAATATGCCCTTACTTTTCCTCTTAATGTCTTCTCTATCAAAAGTTGTTCTGCCTTCCTTCACATGGAATTTAAAATCAAGATTCCTCTAATCTCGGCATTTGTTTGCTTGATCATATGTCCTTAATGTGCCAATGTTTACCTCTAATTATAATTACTCGAGGACATAGACCACATTTGTGTTTGGCCAGATGCTTTTAGGAAGAGAGATCAGTATAATATCTAGTTCGACTGTAGCAATTTCAGCAAAGGGAAGAGCAAAAATAAGAGCCCAAGATCAGATGCTCTGTCAGTACATGCAGCTCAATGGAAAAACCTGCATTCACATGCATTGTGCGTGTTTCACTCCTAGACAGCATACAAGGTCAAACCACTAACTGTCAGTTACAATAAGCTTCCAAACTTCTGGTCAATTACCTGGTTAATAACAAAAGACAAGGCTATGACATCATTATAGTTATAATTAATTTACGCAGAGCAGCTTACAGTTAATCAAATACATCTTTAAAAGCATTTAATTATTTTTCACCTAGAAAGCAACACTCAGCTTTGTTAAATAAAAAGCAATCTTGCTGAATTCAACACGAAAGGCTGTCGGGCTACTCTCAGACATAGAGGACAAAAGGCTTCACAGGGCACACTGCTGCAATGTAGGAGCTGTTGCCACACTCACAGCAAACAGAAGCACAAGGTGATGGCTAATACAACACATCTGAACAGTTTCTGAACATAACGAAGTTGTCGGGAAACAGGGTAAATACATAGGCTTTGGGAAAAGAAACGTCCTCATGTTTTTTGTCAAAAAGATAGACAGGGCCAGCACTATTTACATATGAAGTATAGGACAGTAGTTAAGGGCACAGTCTTTGGTAAGAGCTCTACAAAATGCCTTCGAAAATGTATTTGATCACCAGTTTCTCACCTGTAAAAAGATATGATGCTGGCTCATTGGGTTTTGTGAGGATTAAATGACATTACATTTTAAAATCATAAATTGGGAAGTGATCGCGTTTTTAATCCATATAAACAAATAAATTAAGATGTAAGATTAAAATTTTAAATAGCTTCCAAGTATCTTTATAACTTAGTAACCAATTAGCATTTTTCTCCACTTTCTATGATCCCCTATGTTTAAACTACATCATATGGCTCAAGTCCGCATACATTTTAGAAACAATATAACAGTGTATGTGGAAGGCACATCAAAGTAGAAATTATTTTTTATTTTTTAATTAAAATACATCTTATAACCAAGTCTCAAACCACAGTTCCTGTCAACATGATCTGATAATCTGAGAATTTAATGGGCCTCCAAAAAAATTTCAGTAGGTCAGATGGCAAAATTTTTATTTTTATTTTTTTTTTTGCTACTTTTTAAAGTGTTACAGTCTTAACAGAAAGGATTAGATTATCTTTATACCTTAGAAAAACGAAACCAGTGGGTTTTGTATATAATCTTGACTTTTGCTCCACGGCGAGGGGAAATTAGTGCCAACTCCAATTGTGAGCCATCACCACTTATGACTTCCAGTATCAATCATAAGCCGGTCCCTTCTCTCACAGACTACACGTCTTAGTGTAATGAGGGCTCATTAGAGTTCTCCGACTGACAGCCCTTCAGACATAGTTCCTTAACCTGGAGACACGTGGGGAGCAGCAAAGCTCCTCATCACTCCCTTCTACAGGACTCCAGTAAATTCCACGCTCACCTTTGCTCTGCACCAGACTTCTTTGTTTATCTGCCTAAAGTCCGTGAAAAGCAATAGCCATCCCCCCATTTAGTCTCTGTGTAAGGACTGTTAATGAATTATTTATGTGCCTGAAATCCTCCCAGCACAAGAACTAGTCGAGAGGGAGAAGAGCACGCCAGACTTCAGAGATGTGGTTTATGTTCCCACAAAGCACGTGGGATTACACTAACCAGTAGGTGGTGGGGGCGGCTTGGAGTTCTGGCCTGCCCAGCAGCATCGACACTTCATTCTTTTGGTAACAGGAAGCTGCCTCCCAGCCTCACTGGATGCAGCTCTGGGGTGGGAGGGGGGCGGGGAGGCAAAGTCAGGGGTGTCCACACTGATTCAAGGGTGATGGTGACCAGAGTTGGAATCATAACTCTCTCCCTGGAATCTAAAACCTGTGCAGAGATATGAAGACCAACAACATCTGGAACTGATATTCGAAGCTTTGACTTGAAGGTACTGTCCAAGTCCACCAAGTCTACTTGAACCTGGAAGGCTCACCTGGCTACTACTATCCTTTACCAAGGCTTGGTTGTTCAGTTTTCTGTCAATTCTCTGAGCTTATCCATTGACTTCCAACAAATCTCTTGTTCTCGAATAAGCTATCTGGATACCAGAGTATCCAGATGATTTACTTTCTGTTGCTTGCAAAGAACACTATCCAAAATGCTACACTTGTAAAGGGCTGGCAAGCAGACCCTAGTGTCACTCAAGCATCACCAGCTCTTGGCTCCTGGTTCACCACTCTAGTCTGTGGGAGAACCAAAACATGATGCGTACATAAGCAGTATCTCAGAGGTCTGTTCCAGCCATGCTAACACTAGAGAGAGAAGAGCACACCCAGCTAAGGACGTGAGAACAAGAGCAGCTTCTGCATAAATAAGGCAAAGTCCTCTCAAAGTCATCTACTGAGTGTCAAAACTGGGACACTGGATGGGGCACCTGGGTGGCTCAGTCTGTTAGCGTCAGACTTCGGCTCAGGTCATGATCTCACGCTCTTGAGTTTGAGTCTCGAGATGGTCTCTGTGCTGACAGCTCAGAGCCTGGAGCCTGCTTCGGATTCTGTGTCTCCCTCTCTCTTAGCCCCTCTCCTGCTCATGCTCTGTCTCTCGTTCAAAACTAAATAAACTTAAACTGGGACACTGGTTGAAGAAGGTAACCACAAAAGGAAAAATGGACGGTCTAAAATTTGTCTTCTATTTATACAAGGTTGATGATTTTAAAGAATACACCTAATTACTGATTTTCAAAATATACTCCTTGCCTTTCTTCTTCACTGAAAATAAGACTCGTCTGTACATTTAATAAAAATGTTATCACTTGATGAAAACTTCTGACTAGGACTTTGGGACAGCAAATCATTTAGATTCATCAACAAAACAAAACAAAAAGGAAAGAGGAAGGAAAAAAGGAAGGAACTCAGTAAGAGGCTTCTTCAACCTTCAACCTGACAGCCTTTAGAAAGGATCATGGGAGTATCCTGCATGCTTTTCTGTGGATTTACCTGTGTTTCACCGTTATGTAATTCATAAACAGACACCAGTCAACACATTTCTCTAATTATGAGCCCAAAGAAGAAAACCAATGAACGTGAAACTATAGCAGTAAAACCATTGAGCATATAATTTTATATCTCACTGTATCATTTAATAACTATCCGAGTGTCTATGAGAGAGAATTAGTGTCCTTTCAGGCAACCACAGCCTAGAGAGCAGACATACAAACAGTGACACTACAGTGTGATAAAGAATGAAAACGTGAATGCATAATAAGATGCACGGAATGTTCAGAAAAGAGCAAAAATAAGTTTTAAGGATTGGTGTGGGGTGTGGGGTAAGGAAAGAAAGAAAATACCGGGTAGGCACTATCCCTTAGGCAATGGGGAGGGAGATGAATTGATCCATGAAACTCATAATCAAAAGCAGGAGAATCGTCACACACACACACACACACACACAGAATAGCTACATGCTAAAAATCTGGAAAGCCAAAAAGTCCCTCTTCGACACAAAATTAACATACCTTAAAAGAAAACAAAGAATCTTGAATACTGCTGTATGAAGGAAGACACTACATGGGCATTAGGCACAATATTTATTCTACATTTGTTCAAACTTGGACTCAAACTGATTCATTACAACCACATGACTGCAAATTGCTGGTATTTGTAACATGAAGAAAAATGTAGCAAAGTTTCTTTTAGTGTTGCCCAAGAGGCTCCCTCAAGGAAAAAAATATCCAAAATTAGAAGGAGCTGCCAACACACAGACTGAGGCAAGCACGTACACACGCCCCTATATATTATTTATGTAAAGTTGAAGTCATTGAAATATGTATCTAAATTTCATTCATAACTATCCTGATACTGTGACTTTGGATTAAAAATGCATAAGCAAGTTTACACCATGCAGAAACAGCTGTTGGTATAACGAGAACATTCCTGGAGCTGAAGCCAGATTTGGGGTCAAACATGGACGCCACTGTTTACTAGTGTGTGGCCTTGGGCAAATCATACAATCAATTCCGCTGAGCGTCTGCTTCTTTATCCATAGATGAGAAAAATTCCACTTACTTACTGGAGTCATTGTGAAGAATAAATGAAATTGCCTATTATGTGAAAGCACACAGCACACTCCCAAAGTTTGTTTTCCAATCTCCCTTCCTCTCCATAAAGTAATGAGCCTTTCCCCCCGTGGAACTAGACTTTATTGCTTTATAATTATGATGTGCATGTAACAATGTCCAAGAAACTAGATGGTAAAATAACACCAACACGCAAACCTGAATGCACGCATTGTGAGTCGACTATCATCTAGATCCCAAAGGGCTCTTATACGGCTCTTGTACACTATCTATTGCTTCCCAGAAATTTGACACATTTTCTTTTCTGAATACAGCCAAAATTATCCCACAGGCTTTGAAATATCGCCATCATGATGCTGCACAGAGCAGCTGCCTGATTGAAAGTGACTCCCCCTCCCCCACGCTCCAGCTGTCACCAGGAAACCCTCCTCAGTGTGTGAAAAAAGACAATGTGATATTACTACGGCTCCTATTAATAACAATCTAACAAATACTTCGCATTTGAGATTATTTTTCTTCTGAAAGCTCACTATTAAGTAAAAATTAACTCCTTAAGAAAAAGCCTTTGCCATATAAATTGCAAACCAGCTGCTTTCATACAACAAAAAACAGAGGGACTGTAAACACAAGTAATGTATTTCCCCTGACTTCTTGTTTCTTTTTCCTCGAGTCATCTGTAATGCTAAACAACAGCCAGTTAAAATATTAAATAGCTTTAACAGTGATACAGCTGTCACAGCTTAGAGGGATCAAAAAATAAGAAAAAATTAAAAAAAACTGAGATGATTTCTCAAAAAGCATGCAGAGACTCCCAGTTTTGTAAAATATGGGTCAGACTGAAGGCTGGATCTTTGCTCTTTTTTTAATCACCACTGGCTCCTCTGCATGAGAAGTCCTACGTACATTTGTCATGGCTGAAAGCCCTGGGAGTAGGCTTCAGATCAAGTGTGCGAATCCCACTCACAGTAATTCTCAACGCAATGACTTTGTAGACAGAACTCATCTCTTGACGATTTCTATCCCACAGATGAAGAGTTTCACACCCAGCGTCCTGGACTCCAGGCTTCCAGGAACACGCCTCGGAATGTCACTGCAAAAGTCAAGTCAATGTCACTGCAACGTCACTCGAGGTGAGCACCAGCAGGCAGAACTGTGCCCTTCAACCTCTCCTAAAGCCTCTCAGCTCCTGAACAATTCAGCTAAGATTCTGCTAAGAGGGTTGTCTCCTAAAAAAACAAACAAACAAACAAACAAACAGAAGGACCACTGCCTACATGACTAGAAATGCAGCATAAAAGGAAATCTTTCTAAAGCATCATTCCTATCTTTTAAATCATTCATAAAAAGAATGTTTATGTATACATGCACGTATCTAACTTTACATAAATGTACCCCCATTAGATTACTTACCCCCGTTCTCCATATTATAATACATTGCCAAGTAAGCAAAATTATGACCTGGTCTAGCTCCTTTCAAGTATTTTCCACTCTCGTATATTCGTATGTAATATACAGACAAAAATACATGGCATTTTTACTTTTTAAAAACAGATACATAATGCATAGTGTGTGTTTTCACTGCCATCCCACCTCCTGGAGCATCCCGTCCCTTCTCTAGCTGACTGTCCTGGTTAACGAACTGAAGATACTTAAACATCCATCAACGGACCTCAAGCTCAGTGGATCTGGAACCTCCAATAAACACCCAAAACAATTTAATGAAAGTTGCTCTGTTGTGGTGATGAAACTGAAGACTGTGTTTTTCTACCAGGTTCCAGAGTTCTAACCTTTTCCACGTGTTTGCTTTCTCTCGCTCATGATAACGTGAAAGCTTTGACTCTTCACTTCAGGATTTCACCATTTAAGAAGAAAAGCAGTACAGTCAGGTAATGACAAAATTACCTCACTTATTAAAATAGCGTAAGGAAATAAATGAGAGGTTAGGTTTGGGGTGATAACTACCTTTTCCCCTGTCCACCCTGCAGCATGTATGGGCCCTCTATGCCTTCGCACAGTAGGTGTGCTTTGCACTTTCATTTTAATTCAATGTCCTGAGGGAGGGACACACCGTGACTCCTACTTTATAAAGGAGGAAATTAAGGCTGAGAGGATGTTAATTTGTCTAACGAACTCAGTAAGCAGCAGAGGTGAAGTTCAAAGCAGGGTCGACGTGACCAAAACCACTGCAAGAAAAATTGGAGGCCTTTGAAAAATGAATGTATCGTGTTGGGACAGTGTTAATTCAGGGGCAGCATTAACAAAATTATGTATAGAAGCTGATATCCAAAGTGACTCATGTTTATCTGAAAACTCCGACACACAGACAGTACCTAGGAGCCAGGGCGTGGCTCAGGAGCAGTGCGCTCTAATCAGAGTGAGTGTTGTTTACGCCACAGTGCGGCACTGGCGGCACTGACACTTGTCCACGGTGGAATGAAGGAGTCTAGGTTTCATGGCAACTGCCTCAAATCCTAAATACTTCTTCCCCATCCCCCCCAACACTGGCCCCCTGAAAAGGGAAGAGTGGTAAGTAAACACAGCATCTGACAATGGGGCGGGGGGAGAACTTAGCAGGTAAAGAGCGCATTTAACTTTGCTCCCACAGTGCTTCCAGAAAAGAGGTATAGGGAGTGGTTAGTATGAGGTCTCCTCTGCTGGTGGAGCCGCACATGGGAAGGAAAGATAAGGTGCTTGCGACACCTCTCATCTCCATAGCTAAGGCTCATCTCTGGTTATCCGCCCTACTTCTTTACCAAGTTCTGGGTCAAAAGAAGCTATGATTAAGCTAAAAACACCAAAGAAACCATTCCTTAACACACTTATTTATGTCATTCTCAAAAATACTCAGTCCCAGGGCACCTGGTTGATTCAGGGGGTACAGCATGTGACTCTTGATCTCGGAGTGGTGAGTTCAAGTCCCGCACTGGGCAGGACACCTACTTTAAAAAAATTTTAGGGGCACCTGGGTGGCTCAGTCGGTTGAGCGGCCGACTTCAGCTCAGGTCATGATCTCGCAGTCTGGGAGTTCGAGCCCCGCGTCGGGCTCTGTGCTGAAAGCTCGGAGCCTGGAGCCTGCTTCGGATTCTGTGTCTCCCTCTCTCTGCCCTTCTCCTGCTCACGCTCTGTCTCTATGTCTCAGAAATAAATAAACGTTAAAAAAAAATCTTAAAAAAAAATTTTTAAAAAAACTACTAATTTAGTGGTAGCGTGTGGTATTAGCCCCAGTAGTGTGGGTATTAGCACATACTGCTATAGCTTTCAACTAAATATCCTGCATCCAACAATCTTAATTATATAGACCATGACTAGAATCCAGAAATAAACAAAATGCCCTCTCAGCCGTGGTCACAATATTCATGCACTGCAATTCACAATTAACCCCATGAGAATCCTTCACATCATATATGTGTTTATTTAACTTTATGCAATTCTTTTTTTTTTAATTTTTAATGTTTTTTATTTTAGGGTTGTGGGGGTGGGGGCAGAGATAGAAGGAGACACAGAATCCAAAGCAGGCTCCAGGCTCCGAGCTGGAGCTGTTGAGCTGTCCGTGCAGGGCCTAGTGAGGGGTTCAAACTCACAAACCATGAGATCACAACCTGAGCCAAAGTCAGAGGCTTAACCAACTGACTTACCTAGTTGCCCCAGACTTCATGCAATTCTAACTAGCTACTAAATAACACTTCATCTTTGAGTGTTTTCTATGTGTGTGAGTGTTAAACGCTTTCCCTGAATGTTCTTTTTTTTCTGTTTGTTTATTTTTGAGAGAGACAGACAGAAAGAGAGAGAGGGAAACACAGAATCTGAAGCAAGCTCCAGGCTCTGAGCTGTCAACATAAAGCCCTGCGGGGGCTCAAACCCACAGACCGGGACATCATGACCTGAGCCAAAGTCAGACACTTAACCAACTGAGCCCCAAACACTGTCCCTGCATTTTCACCCTGAATACTTACCAGCCCTGTGAAAAAGCCTCTAAGTCACCTGTCCAAGGTCTTACACCTAGGGAAGGCTTCGCCTGGACTCAAAGTCCATTTTGTGACCTCACAATAGCTACTCTTTATCATGACAGCAATGCTTCACAATGTTACCACCAGGTACACTTGGGATCAACTGGAAAGCTTGTTAGAATAGATTTCTGGTTCAGGAAGTCTGAGATAAGACCCCAAAAATCTGCATTTCCAACAAGTTCCCAGGTGACGCTGATGCTAGCAGTCCTGTGACAATTAGGAACTCAATGTACTGCTATTCTTTGTAAAATTACTTGCTTCTCCAAGCCGCCATTCAGCAGCAAATTATAAGTCTTCACAGTTTATTGGAGCTGGGGCAGGGGGGACATAAGTGTAGGACTTTAGAACTGCAGAGAACTAAAAGAGGCAAAGTACAGCTGTCACTGAGTGTCCTGCAAAGAGACCTACACGATGCGATGATTAAGCCATGACTATGCAATAAATTCCCAGTAGCAACCCTGAGTCTTCAAAAGTTATTGCTCAGTTTGGAAAAACAAAGCATGTGACCCATTTTTTTGGACAGGGTTTAAAGTGTGACCAGAAAAAGGGTTAAATTCACAGGCGGATTTCCTATCCCCTATTAAAAGAAATACCACTATTTAGGTTCGAGTTCTGTCTGCCACACACTTGCTTGGAGAATCAAAGTTACTCCTCCAGCACCCGAAACTGCAAGTTGTTGCTGATGCAACGTCACTTTAAACTTCCTGCTTTCGAAAGGAATCCTTTAAAACCCCCACAGAGCCAAGCCCATCCTCCAAGCACGTCCTTGTCAGGACAGTTGGCACCAGACCAGACGGGCTGCAGAGGACGCGACCCCCGGTGGACTCGCCGCGGGAAGCACCCTCCCGCCTCTTGGATTTGCCCAGGGTGCCCGGGATGCGGAAGCGCGCCTCCAACCCGACCCCCGGCCCGGCCCCAGGGAAGCGGCGACTGGCGGCGCCCCGCAGCCCCTCCCGGCCCCGCGCCACGACCCTGGGAAACGGCGAGCGACACCTGGCAGAACCAGCGACGCGAGAGTGGCCAAACAGACGCGGAAACTCACGCTCTCTACGGCCCGCCTGCGTCCCCACGTCTTGGCGCGCGCGTGCGTCATCACGCACGGGCGCCAGACACCGAACGCTCCCGGTGCCCGAGGCCACAGGGCGGGGAGAGGAGAGCGTGGGCGACCTCGCCGCGCGGCTCGCACAGCAGAGCGGACGGGCCGGGTGGGAAGGGCCGTAAAAGCGGGCCGCCCTGCCTCCCTACGCGCATGCTCAGTTGCGCGCGCCCGTGCTCTTCACCGCCACGGGCTGGACGTGCACGCCGCGTGCGGCCGCAGTGGCTTCGGGCCAGTTTTGAGGGCCTAGCTGGAGAAGGAGCGCACTGAAACCCACTGGGGGCGCTTGTACCCCCGACTCATCCTCCCAGCACCGAGTGAAACGTGGATGATCTTCCTTGCTGCCGTAACTGTTGGTCGCCCACCGCGCATAAAGCAGAGGGGCGGCCTGCTTTCGAGGGACCCGACGTGGGGGACACCCGGAAAGTGGGCCAAGTGGCGGCTAAGAAACTGGCCTTCTGGGCCCATCAGTCCCGCGAGGTCCTGCTGCTGCGTCGAGGAGTCGGACACCGCCAGTGAAGTGCTGGTGGGAGAGACAGAACCTCCCACCTTCGTGAGTTGAGTTAGCGGCAGACAGTGGCCGTCCTTGGTGGCAGAGCCATCGTTACCAAACAGGCAACCCAAACAAGGCCCTGGGTGTGCTGCTCACTCCCCAAAGCTTAGCCTGGAGCTTGCATTTCTTAGTCTTTTTCCCCATTTAAGGGCTCAGGTGTTAGGTATTTGGATGGAGGTATCCTACGATGCTACTTTAGGAATTCAAGCCTTATGTTCAGTTGTAGGAGTTAAGTTAAATGTGGTAACGCTGTATTTCTTTTCTGCAGTAAGAAGAGGCTGTCTTACTCTTTCGTATGGAATTTTCTAGTAACTAGGAGGAATACATGCCTTTTTCAAATGCAGGAATCCAAATGCAGGTGGTGGTATGCTGTTCTGTACTTATTGGAAGTTGTGACAGCTGTGTGTAGCGAAGTCTCCTGAAAAACTCTCTAAATCAGAAGAGTTTTTATTGTCTTTTATTACTGTTTATTGCAAGGACTCCTCGTGGAAATGTTCATTTTGCAGTTTGAAATTTAAATGAAAATTTGGCTCACGTTCAAAGTGACAGGGAAGATTCTTAGGAAATTCCAAGTATGTGTTCTTTGAGCCTTACAAGTCATCCCTTCTAAAAACAATAAGTTGATCAGAAAGTTTGACCGACAGAACCTCCATTCCTAGAAAGTCAACTGAAGAGGGATGGAAAGTAGATGAATTGCCTATAGGAGAATTTTGTATACTTTTCTAGAAAAAATTAAATGTAATTCTTCAGAAAGAAGGGGTCTTCATTTATCTACCTGATCCATGATCATATGAATTAATTTAATTCATACTAATCCTGTCTTCTCTAACGCCCCTATACCTTTTCTAATTGCATCATTTTTCTTGTTCTTATCTTAATACATCAAATACAGAAGTAATTTTAAGGGAGCCACGAGTCAAGAAGTCTCAATAAAGTAATATCAAAAATGTCATATATAGGAATTAAGAGTATACTTAGGCAATTATATTCCATTTTAAATATTAACTAGTGAAAAACTTCATAGACATTTAAGAGGACAGAAAAAGGCTGCCTTTTTAAAAATGACGTTTTTTTGTCCTATGATTCATTAAACAGACTGCAACTTTAAGTTCTGTTGAAATCAGCAAGTGTTATACTCAAGTCCTATTTAAATTGGCAAATATCACTTAGATAATAATTGTGCATCTTAAACATTAACGTAGGAGGCAGCCCCACATCCTTTCACTGAGGCAGGCTTTAATAACAATAAAAGAAAGGACAAAGATTGAATGCCAGAAGACCTTGAACATTCAATTTATGCAATTGTTACATTACTTGGTAAGATAATGATGCCTAAACAATCAAGGTGTTCATTATCTTAATCATGAGAAGCATTTGTGCACATCACGTATAATATCCAAGACTGCTCTAATGACCTGAACAATCGTCTAATTTTGTCACAGGTTTGCAGGAAAGCAGCAATACCTCGGATTAAGCCATTTGATGTAAATGAGTGTTCCTAAATTGTGGTCCTAGCATATAAATAGAGGAGTTGTGGTATCAACCTTTCCACAGTTAATAAACCTAGGATTGGAACTGGCAGGAAGGCAGAGGAGTAACATTTTCAGCTCTCAAAACTGGCTTGAAGGACCAAGGACATCAGCAGCACCATGAGCAAATAACACAACTGAATTATTTTTTGAAAAAAGAGCTTGTTTTGGTATCCAGTTGCTTTTAATGGATCACTCGTTGTTCTACTCAACTGTACCAAAAGATGTATAACACTTATCAAAGAATATATAGCTTTCTTGTTAGGAAAAAGCTTGGAAATTAAACAATTCAGGAACAACCTAAGAACCACAAAAGTAAGTACAAAATTTCATCATGTGTTACGATAATAAGACCAACAACAGTATTTAATGATAAACCATGCAAACAGTAACCTTAAGAAATTTGCAGTGGCCTTCCTGATATCAAACAAAATAGACTTTAAGATGAGAAAGAACTCTGGAGACCCATTTCACATAGAGTCAATACATCAGGAAGATCTAACAATTGAAAATGTACATGGGCCCACCAACAGAACCCTAAATACATG
Organism: Paguma larvata; assembly: GCA_030068075.1. Lineage (NCBI taxonomy): Eukaryota > Metazoa > Chordata > Mammalia > Carnivora > Viverridae > Paguma > Paguma larvata. The sequence continues at coordinate 11,705,116 of CM057825.1, forward strand.
AAGAAAAGGCTGAGTGGAATGGAGGGATAGAAAAATAGTAACAGTTTGATATTATTCACTATCCCATTCTAAATAATGGGTGGAGCAACTAGACAGAAAACCACTGAGGATATAGAATGCCTGGACAACACTACCAATCTGATACAGAGAGATCACTGTACTTAAGGACAGCAGCATTCATATTCTTTTTAAGAAGTATAGTCTTCAGAATAGTCCATATGCTGGGACATAAAACAAGTCTCGATAAATTTAAAAGGATTCAGATCACATTCTATGATGTAACCATGTTCTGTTGTTACAAGATTAGGAATAGGCAATAGGAAAAAATAAAAATAAAAAATCTCCAAACATTTGGAAATTAAATTACTCAAGAGTCAAAGAAGTTACAAAGGAAATTAAAAAATATTTTGAACTGAATGAAAATGAAAACATTGAAATTTGGGGATGCAGCTAAAACCATGATCTGAAGGGTATTTACTGTCAACACCTGTATTAGCAAAGAAAAAGGCTGGCAATAATCCAGGTTTACACCTTAAGAACTAGAAAAATAAGAGCAACTTAAACCCACAGCAAGTGAACGGGAGGGAATAATTATTGCATTAGAAACCAGTGAAATCGAGAAGAGAAAAATAGAGAAAATCAATGAAAATAAAAGTCGACTATTTGAAAAGTTCAACAAAATTGATAAAACTTTATTTGGCTTCCCCTCCTGAAGAGAAGATACAAATTACCAAAATTAGGAATGAAAGCAATACATTGCTGCCCAGCCTACCAAAATTCAAAGAAGCTATGAATAACTTTATGGCAACAAATTAGACAATGTGGTTGAGTTGGACAAATGACTACAAAGATACAAATTGCCAAAACTGAATCAAGGAAACAAAGTCCAGAGTTTGCATTCATGTCCTACAGCTTCCGTAACAAAGTATGGCAAACTGGGTGGCTTCAACAACAAAAATTTCTGTCTCACACTTCTGGAAGCTCTAAGTCTCAAGATCGAGGTGTCAACCGACCATGCTCTCTCTAAGACCTGTAGGAGAGAATCCTTCCTTGACTCTTTTCTAGCTTCTGGTGCTTTGTCGGTGGTCCCTAGCACTCCTCAGTGGGAAGCTACTTCAGTCTCTGCCTCCGTCATCACGTGGCCTTCTCCCTTCATGTGTCCGTTTCCTCTTATTAGGACACTAGGAATAGAGGATTGAGAGCCTGTCCTACCCCAGTATGATCTCACATTGACTAATTACATCTTCATCGACCTGGTTTCCAAAGAATACATTCTGTGCTACAGCAGGTTGGGACTTCAACATATCTTTTTGGGTGATGCAATTCAACACATAACAATCTATAACAAGTAAAATTAATATAATTGGCCCTTGGACAATATGGGTTTGAACCATGTGGGTCAACTTATACATAGATTTTTTTTTTTTTGTAAATACAGTACTGTAAATAAATTTTTCAAATTTTCTTAATATTTTTTCTCTAGCTTTATAGCAAGAATATAGTATATAATACATATACAAAATATGTATTAATCACTATGTTATTGGTGAGGCTTCTGGTCAACACTAGGCTATTAGTTTGGAGAAAATCCAAACTTATACATGGATCTTAACTGTGCAGGGAGTTCGATGCCACTAACCACTATGTTGTTGAAGGGTCAACTGTACTTCAGAATCTTTCTACAGGGGCACCTGGTTGGCTCAGTCAGAAGAACATATGACTCTGGATCTTGGGTTTGTAAGTTCGAGCCCCATGTAGGTTGTAGAGATTACTTAAAAATAAAATCTAAAATAAAATAAAATCTTTCTACAAAGAAAATCCCAGGCTCAGATGGATTCACTGGTGAATTCAATCAAATATTTAAGTTAGAAGTGATGCAATACAAAACATAAGAGAAAATCTCTGTGATTCTAGGTTAGGCAAACACTTCTTTGCTATGACACCAAAAGCCCAATCCACAAAAGAAAAAAACTGATAAACTAGATGGACCCAAAATTTTTTTTGAAAAATTGCTTTTTAAAAAGACATCATTAAGGAAATGAAAAGCTACAGATTGGGAGAAAATATTTGCAAATTTTCTATTTGATAAAGATTTGTATCTGGTTATTTAAAGTACTCTTATAACTCAACAAGAAGACAAACTATTCATTTGAAAAATAAGCAAGATTTGAATAGATCCTTCGCTGAAGAGAGCATGTAAGAATAACTAACAAACATTAAAATACTCCCTACATCAGATCACCTGAGTGGCTCAGTCAATTAAGCATCTGGGCTCTTGACTTTGACTCAGGTCATGATCCCACAATTTAGGGGTTTGAGCCCCAAATAGGGCTCTGCACTGACAGCACAGCACCTGCTTGGGCTTCCCTCTCTCTACCTTCCTCTCTGCCCCTCTCCCACTCACTTTCTGTCTTTCAAAATACATAAATAAACTTTAAAAAATTAACAAAATATTCCCAACGTCACTAGTCATTAGGGTAGGCCAATTAAAACTGTTGCACAGCCCCTGCCCCTGCAGTGACTATACGAGAGAAGACAAGCGATAATGTAAAGAAACTGGAGCCCTTGTACATTTCTAGTGGGAATGTAAAATGGTATGGCCTCTTTGGAAAACAAGAATTTTTTAAAAAGTTATACATATATTTATGGTGCAACCCAGCAATTCCACTGTTAAGAACGTACCCAAGAGAAATGACAATATGTCCACAAAAGACTTGAATGCAAATTTCACAGCAATAGAATTCAGGATTGTCAAAACCTGCAAACAATCCAAATGCTTATCAACTGTTGAATGGATAAAGCAACAAAAGAAGATACAAATGACTGACTCATCTTACAACCTGGATGAACCTCAAAAGTAGTATGCTAGTTGAGAGAGAACGCAGATCCAAAAGACTACATATTGTAGAATTCCATTCATATGAAATTTCCAGAAAAGGTAAAAATCTATACAGACAAGAACAGATAAGTGGTTCTTGACACTGGAGATGGAAGTCAAGTTGACTAAATGGACAGGAAGGAATTTAGGGGGATGATAGAAATGTTCTAAAACTGGGTTGTGAGGATGGTTTCCCAACTTTACAAATTACATAGGCGAGGGCGCCTGGGTGGGTCAGTCATTAAATGTCTGACTTTGGCTCAGGTCATGATCTCACAGTTCGTGAGTTTGAGTCCCACATTGGGTGAGCTTGAACCCTACTTCGTGTGAGCTCATGCCACACTTTGGGTGAACCCATGCCCTGCTTAGGGTGAGCATGAGCCCTGAGTGAACCCTGCTTCTCTCTCTCTCTTTTCCTCTCTCTCTCTCTCTCTCTCTCTCTCTATCCTTTGCTCACTTGTGCCCTCTCTATACACAGAGAATGATTGAATTTTGTGATATGTAAATTCCATCTCAACAAAGCTATTTAAAGAGCAAAAGGTAACCAGTCTGTGGACACATGCAGCCAATCATCTACAAGGCCTAGTAAAGAATGAGCATGGCAGACTACACAGGGCTTACCCATCACATGCTATGTTCAGACCATTATTCTTGAGTTGGGGGATACCAATCAGATATGGATGCCATACTCCAAGAAATTCTAGTCCTGAAAAGGAGCCAAGGGATCTACGTAAATTTCAAAGAAGCCAGGTAGAAAGAGCTAACTACTCTTACCAATGTTTAGTTCAATTAATTTGGGACTCGAGAGAATATTAACTAGGAGCTGGAGAGAGGAGGATGTCCTTTGTGAAGTTGACATTTGAATGGTATCCTTGACATGTAAGTAGGATTGTACCCACTGACCTGAATGGAACAGAGCATTCTAAGCCAAAAACAAGGCAGTAAAGTAAGAATGGTATTGTGAGGAATCATTAGGGTGATTTATGCTTATGCATTATTTGAACGGAGTATTATTTTGATCAATAGTAACAGATGAAAAGAGTATGCCATGATGTCCACTGTTCTTGGTGTATGACCATTACAATGTAGATATTGGACTAAATGGAATGGAGAATTTAGGAGAATAATGGGAAAGGTTAGTTGTAGATTATGGATGTAAGATAGAGAATATTAAATCTTATTTGAAAAACAGCATCAATAATAAAAATGCAATCAATTAAAATGCTTTAGAAATGTTTATAATGCTCTTGTCTTTGAATCTTTATCTGGAAACCTGTGCTTTAGAACTCAAATGGTTTTTTATTTGTTTAAAGGAAGAATGTAGAATTAAGGATCTATCATGATTGAATTTATTCTACAGCCAATGAGAGAAATTCGGGCAGAATAAGGTATACTAAAACTACAAATAGTAATGCACTTGCAATAGACCTGTGATGGTTAATTATTCTGGACATTATTATAATTGCATATGAATTTTCACTACTCAACTCTCAATTAGTCTACTGTGACTGAGAAGGGCTGCGGTAACAGTAAAATATTTCATGTTATTCTGCAGGTATTTTAATGCTTAAAATTTAATGCTTAAACTCCTGTCCCTAGATCAGCCACTTCCTGATTTCCAATCACACCATAAACAGATAATTTTACTTCTTATATTGAGCATTAAACCAATACAACTTCATTCTCTCCTCATGTGTTGTCTTATTTATTGTCTAAGGAGTTATCCCTTCCCTCCATAGAAGATGAATAAACCTTAATTTCCTTCTCTCCACCCCAGTAACCACTAGAGAACAAGAATATAACATGGAAACCTGTTAGTCAAAGGTTCTCTCTTGGGACTTGGACTCTTAGGAGATCTGGAAATGGTTGGAAGCCATAGTCATCTCAGCACCATAAATGACAGTGCTTCAGTGTGAGAGCTGAAGGCCGAGTGCCACTGACAGCACCTTTAGCATGACTACCTCAAAATACCCTGAACTTTGACTCAACCCTTGACCTACTCCTGCTAAGACCTTCAGATATAGATTTTATTTTTTTACAAATCAGTATTATTTTGGTAAATTGGAAAATTGTTTTCTTACTCCTCTAACACCCTACAAGCTCTATTACCACCACTATGACTTCTATTATTTAAGTAAATTAATGCATTTAAAGCTCTTAATCAAAGTGCCTATCACACAATAAATACTCAATATACATTTGCTGTTATTATACTATTAGCTACCATTTGTTGAGTGTCTATCATACGCCAGGCACCTCACCTCTATTTTAAAAATAAGGAGGGGGACGCCAGGGTGGCTCTGTCGGTTAAGGATCTGACCCTCGATTTCCACTCAGGTCATGATCTCACAGTTCATGAGCCCACACCCTGCATAAGGCCCTGCACTGAGTGTGGAGCCTGTTTGGGACTCTGTCTGCTCCCATCCCACTACCATGTGTGTGTGCTCTCTCTCTCTCTCTCTCTTTTTCTCTCAAAATAAATAAACTTTTTTTTTTTTTTTGAGGAAACAGAGGGTCAGAGAGCCTAATTTATCAAAGCTTATATACCTAGTGGGTAGAAGGAATGATGGAGATGATCGAACTTTCTTCCTAATACATTATTTCTACTTCTGAATATTAAATGACTAGTACTGTGTGTCACCAGATGCAGAATCATCTATATAAGAGGTAATTTTGTTTTTATTCATATACTTGTTTTAGAAGTTTTCCTTGTTTCATTAATTATCAAAACTTAAAACTGGACATAACCCTTCACTGTCCATTTCAGAATTATTTGGAATGATTGTGTTTCTTTCAATTTTCCACATTTTTCTATTTTGAAAAGTAGTTTTTCTATTGTTCTGGATAAATCTTCCTTAATCTTGGTTTCACTTATTATGATTATTATCTCAAATTAAATTGGGTTTATAGATGTCCCATTGTTCTTATGTTTACAGGATGATAGTAGACTATTGTTTGAGAGCTTCTGTTTCTTTTGAATAATCCTAAATAAGTCTATTTATTTTAATAATTATTTTACCAGTATTTTTCTTTTACATCTGCAAATGTCCCTTCTGTTTTTATATCAACTAAAATTCTGATGCTTCCAGAGTACCATGAATGATTTCACTCCAATCTGCCAAATCACATTTTCTACGTGCCCTCTGGGACCTAACAGGAGACCTCTAAACCACACTTCCTCAAATCGGGCAGAATGTATCAGGAATATTATACATGTGCTTTATGAAAAACTAATTTAGATAATGAAGTCTTAGAAAAGGGAGAGCTTCAATCACCTTGCTAGGAAAAAAATATGTCCATAAAGGAACTCGCATCAAAATATGGGAAATGTAGCTGTGGTCACAGCAGTAATAGTAGTAGGCATTTGGGTCAACCTGCAGCCCAGGTGATTTCAGGACCTCCTTTGGGCGCAGGTATGCAGGTACCCACAGGTGCACAGCTGTATCTTCACCACTGCTTGCTAATAAAGAAAAGCACTTCAAAAAGGCCTTTCCATCCACAAATATTAAAAAAATTTTTTAATGTTCATTCTTGAGAGAGAGATAGAGAGACAGAGCGTGAGCGGGGGAGGGACAGAGAGAGAGAGGGAAACACAGAATCTGAAGCAGGCTCCAAGCTCTGAGCTGCCAGCACAGAGCCCGATATAGGGCTTCAGCTCACAAACTGCGAGATCATGACCTGAACGGAAAGCCAGACACTTAACTGACTAAGCCACCCAGGCACCCCAAAACATAATGTATTTTAAATGGAGGGCTGTTGAGGGAACACATATAAGAGAGTGAATGTCACCTAAAGGTCGATGGTCAACCTGTTCCCTAGCATGTGCAGTCCTGGGTGGTGACTGGGGGAATCAGAGGCAGAGGCGTGTCAGGTGGAGGGAGCCAGGGACAGAAGACACAGTCAAAACACTTACAGAATTATTGCTAAGGTTCTATCCAATTTACGACCACAGACTAGGAAAAGTGGGGCAGAGCATGGGGTGATGAGAGTTTTCAACATCACCTATAATGACACAGAGCTCCACTGTGCATAATTTAGATTTTTCTTTTTCTGTTTAAATTTAACACACCTGATTTCTAATCAAAGCATTTCCTTCTCAGGGGATTTGCTTTTTTTTTTTTTTTTTTTTTTTTTTTTTGAGCACTAACCACATAAGTAAGGGCTGTCGTTTATCTGAGGATGTTAAATATATGTAAATGGAAAAAGATTTTTAGAAGTAACTTTATTTTTCATAACTTATGAGCATCCAGGCATCAAGTGAATGTCAGATCATACAAGGTTTTACGCTGCCAATTATTTTTTAATATTTATTTTGAAATCATTGTGGACTTTAGAAAAGTTGCAAAAAATAGTACAGAGAATTTCTGTATATTCACAAAATATGTTGTTAACACTTGTTTCTCTCTCCCTCTCCCTCTCTGTCTTTATATATACATTAATATTAGTTCAGTATGTTAATATATACACACACACATTTTTTCTTTTTTCTTTAATTTTTTAAATGTTTGTTTATTTTTGAGAGAGAGGGAGACAGACCGCAAGCGGTGGAGACGCACAGAGAGAGGGAGACACAGAATCTGACGCAGGCTCCAGGCTCTGAGCTGTCAGCACAGAGCCCCATGCAGGGCTCAAACTCACGGACTGCGAGATCATGACCTGAGCCAAAGTTGGACGCTCAACCGACTGAGCCCCCCGGGCGCCCACACACACATTTTTTTCTTAATTATTTTCACAGAACTTGCAGGCAAGGTGTTCTTTTGTTTCAGTATGCATTTCCTAAAACAAGATTTGTTAGAAAAAAGTTATTAATCTTAAATCTCCAGGGTAAATCTAGCACAGTACTCTATCCATTTTAAGTTGCAAACATCCAAGTGCCATAAGGCTCAATTGACAGCAGATGTTGATATCCCTTGTATTCTAGACCATACATCTAAATGTTAAGAAGAGCACAACCTGGGCTTTAAAAAAGGAAAATGCAAATTGAGACTTTGGGCTGAACTACCAACACGACTCAAACATTTCCTTGTACTAGGGCATGAAAGGACAAACATTCCAACAAAATTTAATTCATTTGACTCAGTAATATCCCAGAACCTTAAAATCAATTGATTGAATGACTATAATCAATCCATAGAGGAACAAGATTATCAAGGATGCGGCAAGGTGGGGGTGGGTATGGGTCTAACAGGCTATGGTGGAACTTACTGTTATATAAGCCTTTAAAGCTATTTGAGGGCTTGATAGAGGTTTTTGTTTCTAATGTTTCTCACTTACAAAGAGCAAGAAAGCACAGAAAATTGGAAAATGCACAGAATATGATTTTCAGTTCTACCACTGCCACGTGGCCTCAAGTAAGCCATTCTGACCCTCTGAAACTTAATTTTCTCAACTGTAAGATAAGGGAATCACATGAAATTATTTCTAAGTTCTCCTTCAGCTTAAATATATTAAGATTCTAAGATGTAGAAGAAAATATAAATACCATGTTAGAAAAAACAACAAAGGAGACAATAAAATACAAAATATGACTAAAAGTAAAAGTTGCTGAGCCAAAGAAAAGTCTAAAGATATAGGTAAAAGATCACTATAATTTTCAACACTTGAAAATTCACGTAAGTTTAATTAAAATGTTGATAGTGGAGAAAAGTAAAAGGAATAAAACACATAGTTTTGCTATATTTTAGAATGAAGAAAATAGGACCAACAGCCAGTCAAAAAACTAAACACAAATCACGATTACTTAATAAATATGTCTTGTGTTATGACGTTGACGAGAGGCAATTACAGTCTCTGGACAAAGAAATCTAAATTACTGAATAATGCACAATTTGAAAAGTCAAGCAACATGAGATTAATACATTTCTATCTATTGAGAGCCTGTAAGTCACAGGGGGAAAAAAGGAAAAATACATAACTAAGAAAAGTCAACAACTGCGAAACCAACTCAAGCAAAGAGTAAGCTGATTATTTTTTAACTTTGTAGGAAAAATTTCAAAAATCCATTAACTGCCCTTACGAAATACAGAAAACACTCGTATTCATGATCGCATTCATAAGTAGCCTGAATTCCAACAAACCAAGCTTCAGCCTTAGCCTTAGATCTGACCCACCTCTCACCTGGGCCAATAATTCTTTCTTCTGTGGCTTCTTGCCAGGATTAACTAAGATAAGGCATGTAAAATATAAAGCTTAGTGACTGGCACATAGTTAAGGGCTCAAAAAACACAAACTATAATATCAACCTTTCCATAATTCACATTCAATTTTTCACTTTAGGGGGGACAGCCAGAGCCTGAGTGGCAGAGATAAAAGAGAATGGGGGGTTATCGGAAGCCAGAGAAAGAGCAGAGGCCTGACTGATGCTGGGGTGCTGGGTCCCCACCTTCCTGGACCAATTAATGGGCCCCATTTCTTCAACACTGTTCTTTGGAACACCAAAGGTTCTGGCAACTCCTTTTTGGGTCTGTGTTAAGAGCTTTTCTGATCTAACTTTCAAAAATAAAAGTTAATTTTTAAAACAAACATTTACTTTTCTTTGAACTTCTTTAGAATATGCACCTGAGAAATGTAAGACTCAGCAAGACATTCTTAGGAGCGATGGATGACTAGCTATTAGTCTAAACAATGCTCTGTCATAGATAACTCATTTGCCTTTTTCTTTGGTTGAGTGAATAAAGCTCCTTACGAGAAAAATTAAAACAAGGGTTGACTACTTGCTGTTTTAGGGAGTTTTTCCTAGGTCTTAGGAAATATCATTTAGTCAGTATCAGAAAAAGAATCACTGATTAAAAGAAAGGGTATCATTTATTGAAACTGTGCCATGTACTTTGCTCATCAAACTACATTTATCCTTCTAATGAGTCTACAAAATAGGACTATTAGCTCCTTTTATAGATACAGAGCTCCAAAACAAAATGACTAGTACAAGTACACAAAGACAAAGAGACTTGGCACTTAAACCTAAATCACCATGAATTCATCCACAAATCTTCAACTGCTCTAGCTACCAGAGGAACCTGATTTATAGGAGAAAAATACCAGTTTAGTTTTCATACCTAAACCTCAAGTTGATATTTTATTAACAGGTTTTTACCTTGAATTTTCTTGAGACTTATTTTGAGTGCACATAATCAAGGGAGAAAAAAACAATGAAGAGAAAGGCTGATTTTTCCAACACCAGGTTATATTTAATCCTAGGGAAAGGCAACATCTTGTTTAATTTGCAAGCCCCTAGTGAGAAATAATATAAAATATTTTAACTATATTTTTATGGAAGAAATACAGGACATGTTGCTTATTGAATATTCTTGCACTTTTAACCACATGTGATTGATTTAAGGTGAGTTTTTAAGAGTGGTTTTTAAACTTATTTATTTTTGGAAAATTTTTGTAACCAATTGTGTTTCCTATAAAACAACAGTCTCTAGAAGCACTGTCTTCCTTTTGGCTATAAAAAATATTCAGGAAATAAAATATGCACATCAATTAGATGTGGCAAATTGTGTAGCCTCTTAGAAAGACTTGAGTTAGATTAGACCTTCTTTTGATTAATGGGCATTCTTTAAATGAATTAGCCCAGATTCTGCCCAGGAGCATAGTCTGGGGATCCCAGGGGAATGCACTAGAACAAGTCGGAATGCGGAATATCTGTCTTCATCATCGAATACTGTTCAAAAGCAATTGGTTTTGAAGTACTCTTCAGACAGAGGTCACAAACTCCAGTGCCTAGAGGAGGTAGGCAGGTGATACAGAGTCAAGTGGGCTGGGTGGAGGAAAGGACCTGACACATCATGGTGACAAATGGCACCTGACACTTGGCCATGGTGTCAGGGAGATGATCTGGAGCCATGGGACTCTGGCAAACTGGCCATCGAAAGGGGCAGCTGGTCTTCAATTTTGGCTGACTGAGGCCATTTGGGAATCAGGGCTCAGTGGTTTCAGGTCATTTGATTTTTAAAGAGGAATTAGAATTTCAAATTTTGATGGATATCTTCTAATGTTTAGTTGTTGACAATTAATTTTTAAAATACTATTTGGGCCAATTAAAAAAAAAAAAAAACAAACGCTCTGGACCACATCCGGTTAACAGGCTGCCAAGGCCACAACTTCCGATTTAAGGAAACGAGACAAGTAGTAATAGAAAGAATACCTGAAAATGATCTCATGGTTCTCAATTCTTATGTCTCTTTACAGGCATTTATATAACATTAAAAATGCAAAAATGCAAAAACTTAAGTTGTACTTGACCAAAACAAACAGGAAAGAAGATGTAGGCCTAGCATTTTATAAGAAACCCTATGGTATGTTTTTTGATATGTGAACTCTATACCACCTTCTTCGGAATTAACTAAAGAGCTTATTTAAAATGTGCGTGCTGGATTTACATTAATTAGGTCTCAGGTGGCTGCTACAATTGTGACTTTGTGCAAGCAAGCACCTCAATCCCCAAATGATTCTAACAGCCCTTAATGGAGCTCCCCCACTTGCAGAATACGCAGGCGATGTGGTCACTTCCCTGCCAGCCCTCACGTCTGTGTCATCCCTGTAGTCCCAAGCAGAGACAGCTCTGATTTAAAAAGGGTTAAGTTTTGGATCCTTGGGTCCCTGGTTGGTTGGGTGATCGGGAACACGTCTGTGCTTTTGGACCATTCGATTCTGTAGTTACAGTTCGATACTTCATAATGACAAATGTCTGCCTCATTAGCTTGCAGTTTATAGTTGCTCAGTATACGTCTTCATTTAGCTAATGTCTTAGTGGGTTATTTCCTCTTGGCTCCCTACTGAGTATCAGTGTAATGTACCTGATCGGCAGCCAGTAAGTAATTTTTGATGGACTATTATAATGTATTAATTAGAACACTGTCAACTAGGCCTACCAAATCAACTGTCTGTGACTGAACTGAACAATCATTTACTTTAACCCACAAGGCATTTTGGGTAAGCCAATAATTTGACTAATTTTTAGCTCTCAGAAAATTATTTGATGATATTGACCAAATGAGCCCATCCCCAAATATTAAAATTTCTGGATTCACCTGCTCTTAAATTCAGGAAGTAAACATATTATGAGGCGCATAACTCATTATGCACTCTTACCCAGGACAAAAATAGTATCATGAAAGCGTGACAGTCACACCATCTTAGACACGGGAAACATTAGCTGTAGAATATGCTGATAGACTGACACGTTCAATGAACTACACATTGGAGTGTGTCCAGGGAAAAACCACAACTGAAATATAAATTGTTATTTTGCTTCAGTGAAAAATGAACCAAAATGCAAGTTGTATTTTAAAAACATTGAGATCGGGAGAAGGCAGTAGACCTGTGTGTTCTATCTGGTGCGCATGTCCTACCAACGACGGGATCTGGGTACAGGGCACAGTTTAAGAGATTATTCAGCACTTAGCTTAGACTCTAAATAAGCTGCCTCCTAAAGCATTCCATGCATTGTTAGACAAAAGAAATTTTTGACCTCCAAAGTAACCTTCTCCAGAAGATAAACTGGTAATTTGTTGCCCAGCTTGTCTTTTTTCATCATTTCCATGCTATTCTAGTTAAGGCAACAACCCTTACAGCTCAGAATATTCAAATATGCTGTTAGGATCCTGGACACAGTGATGGGTCTTGAATTCACCCCTGCAGAGGTGAAGTAACATTAAATTTGTCACTGCCTCCTCTAAGTCAGCAAGATGGCACTGTATAATACCTTTCGAAATACTAAGTTAGGAAGTCCACGGGGAAGAAGGTGAAAAGAAGGTTAGCTACAGACATAAAATCATGCACCAGATGCGATGACCCTTCATCAGAGGCTTTGTAGCCTGCGAGTCAGCATAATGTTATCGAATTCACCTTCCTAGCTGAAGCCAGACACATCGACAAAGGCCCCCCCCACCTGCACACTGATAGGCCATCACCTCACAAACACAGAGCAGGGGCAATTTATAAAAGAACTTAAAGCTATAAATAGCCTCTTTTATTTTCTATTCCCCTCACCCCAAAGGATTGACCTTTTATTCTAATGTCTGAAGAGCCCATGAATAATATAACTTAGAGAGACATAAAAATTAACCTTTGGTAGCCAGAATTCTGAAAATAATACTTTGAAGAATTCCTAGAAAACTCAGTCCTCCATTTGTTGAGCAACTGGAATAAAAAAACCTTCAGTTTTGCTGGGAACAAATAGAATTACTGCTCTTCAAATAACCTTTTTCTTCCACGGGATACACTTAGCAGAAATAACTTCAACTAGAATTAATGAAATGAAATAAAAATCGCGAGTTCTAATTTTTACTTTTGTCTTCTGTTATGTAGGTAAAGTGCACGGTCTTGGAATCAATCAGACCTGATATGCTTCGATTCATACAGTATAAAAATTTCCAAAAGAGTTCTATGTTACCTAGAGGAATTGAAAAGGAAAATATTCAATGAAATTTGAAAGCTTGAAATGAGTAGAAACTGTATTACCTGATACATAGATCTTTATTTTAGAAAAGAGAATCCCCAAACTGGATGAGAAGTGGGATTCCAGACGGCAGATTCTAGGAAATTGTTCATGATGAAATTTTATTTTATTTATTTTATTTTTTAATTTAATTTTATTTATTTTTGAAAGAGAGAGAGCATGCAGGAAGAGCAAAGAGAAAGAGAGAGAGAATCGCGAGCTGGCACTGCACTGTCTGGGTAGAGGCTCATGCAGGGCTCGAACTCACGAATCGTGAGATTATAACCTGAGCCAAAACCAATAGTCGGACACTTAACCAAATGAGTCACTCAGGCCCCCAGAAATATTTAGAAGTTAGAAAAATAATTTCAACTGCTCCCACTGCAGAAATTAACTCATCATAAAATTACTGATGGGAAATTAATTGCGTGAAGACAACCAATGACCTCAAATTAACAATTACAGTTCATGAATAAGGATCATGGGAAGAAAAATTAATTACGTTGGTTTGGGCAAAGAAAAGAAAATAAATTCAGGCCAGTTATACCTAATGAGTAATCAGAAGCATACACTTTAAAAGAATGGTGTTAGGGTGCCTGGGTGGCTGTCGGTTGGGCCTTCGACTTCACCCTAGGTCATGATCTCGCAGTTCGTGAGCTCAAGCCCCACCTCAGGCTGACCTGCTCAGAGTCTGGAGCCTGCTTTGGATTCTGTGTCTCCCTCTCTCTCTGCCCCTCCTCTGCTCGTGCTCCATGTCTCTGTCTCTCTCAAAAATAAACATTAAAAAAACTAAAAAAAAAAAAAAATTTTAAATGGTGTTGGGAGAGGCATCCACCACTGGCCAGAAGCAGTCAGTGAAAATTCTTTCTGAGTGCCCAGCCTGTAGGCTTCTCCCTTTCCTGATGCTGAGCAGTCTCTGTAGTTAGTCACATGGGCAACCATGTCAATCAAGCTGCATGCAATGTGACTTCCATAACTGCCCACTCCCTGGGGGACAGCAAGGATGGGAAGGTGGCTTGTTTGCTGCTTGCAGGGCTGGGGTCATGGGCTCCTTTTCTGTACCAAGCCCACTTCTTGCACAGGATCCATTTCAACCACCTGTGTCTGCCTGGTGGACATGTGGGAGAGAAGAAACTGCACAAACATCACTTGTCATTACTGTTTTTTCTATGAGTAATAAAACCATTCATCTTTGGGGAAGAAAGGCGATCAGATGTCCCATCAGCCTCCCAATCACTTAGGATTAAAATTCTACTTATCTTTGACTTTGCTCACAATGCTCCTAAATATCCAATCTGTTTACAGAGCGCCTGGTCTCCACCTCTGAATTTTTTCTGCATCTGTTCCTTCCTCTTCACTTTTACCACCACAGACTTAGCCCAGACTCTCATTATCACATTAAGTCTATTGAAACGGACTCCTAACTAGCCTACCCCTGCCCAAGGTTTCCATTTTATTCTATTTCCTGGATCTACTCATGTCACTTCCCCTGTTTGTTACACCAAGTGCTCTTCATTATTAACAAAATAAGTCCAAACTCTTTGATCTGTATTCAGAGTCATCTGTGTGGTCCTCAAGATTATATAATAGAGTTCAATTCTACAATCGACTATCAAGCGCCTGCTGTATATAACAAAGATATGGCACTATCTGAACAATTCTCAGATGAAGAGGACGCTCTTCTCCTCAAAGACTTTGTGGTTGCCACGTCTTATAATGGCTATCATGACGATTAATTAACAGGTGCTAAATACATTACATACATGGTCTCGTTTATGTACAGGCCATATGTTCTCCTTACTCCAGTCCACATAGAATGCCTGTGTTTCTTCACGATTCTCCAACCATTGTTTGTATAGTCCCCCCAGGAATGCTTTCTTCAAGCCACCTTTCTTTAATACATATTTATTGCTCACTCAAAGAGAGCAGTGAACGAATCACACCCATTCTCTACTTTGTGAGAATAAATAAGTATAAAACATATCTGGTGATATTTAAGAAAAATATGGTAAATTAAGAGGGTCAAACTGCCCCTTAAGGATGGGGTTTCTGTGATCCTCACCACTCTATGGGAGTCCCTATTCTGCAATGGGGTAGGGATTGAAGGGTGAGGAGAGATGAGGAGTGGTAGGACTAATCCCATTCAAAACACATGATTAAGGACAATGACCATAATGCTGGTGACGGTTAATATTAATGAGCACTCATAATATAAGCTCTATCTGCTTAAAACCTCACAACGATTCAGGGAAATACTGCTTTATTCACATGCTGTTGATATTTGAGACATGAGAGAGGTTGAATAAAATGGTTGACATTTATAATGATGATAAGTGACAGAGTCAGTTGCCCCAAGGCAGTCCAGATCTAAGGTCTAAACTAATAGCCTGTCTATGATTTGATGCACAGAATATGAGGGTGCTCTTGGCAAGGTATGAGAAACTTAGTGCGGGATAAACGCCCCCCCAAATTTCCATGTTAACTGCCTCTGTGCCTCCAATCTCCTCTCTTCTAAACCCTTCCTTCAAAACTCCAAGAGTGTTCTATTCAACAAGAAAGTCCAACTTTGTCATTACCTGACTAAACAATTCAATGGTTCCTACTGCTGGAGAGAGAAATTATTATTATTATTATTATATTATTATTATTATTATTATTATTATTTGATAACAAAACGTATGAAGTGGTGTGTACCTTGACTGTCAGTTTAAGAAAATCTCTACACCAAATTTAAGCACCTGGTACAGAAGGAAAGGTTTATTTAGTGATTTATTAGCCATTATGAAGTGAATTCTTATTGATTTCACTGATAGACTGAAATTCAGTTTTCATGCACAGAAATAAGTCCTCAGGGGTATAACAGCAAAGTCAGAGGCAGCTCAGGGTGGCAAAAGGAAGAATAAACATAAGGGCTTTGGAGCCAGAGTTTGGAATCGTGGCGTGCTGACTCTTAGAGCTCTAGAAGCCTTATCTGCAGCAGCATCAACTGCAATTTGAGGAATTTTTTTACTTTTCATAAGGTTGTTATGATGATCAAATGAGATAATATATTAATGGGCTTAAAACAATGCCCGCATAGAAATTCCTAAGCAAATGATGACCATTATCTATCATTAAAGTTTTCATTGTTCTACCCTTATTATATTTTGTTATCGTAGTTTAATTCAAGTAGTAATATGTAAATATAGCTTTAAGTACAGTCAGCAAACAATCTTGTATTGCTTGAATATGGGATAAAAAGTCCCTCTTCCTGATAAATCCATTGCTAAGATTTCTTTTTTTTTTTTTTTAATGTTTATTTAGTTTTGAGAGAGAGAGAGAGAAACAGAATGTGAGCTGGGGAGGGGCAGATGGAGAGGGAAACAGGTTGCTCTGAGCTGTCAGCACAGAGCCCACGTGGGGCTTAAACTCACGAACCCATGAGATCATGACCTGAGACGAAGTTGGACACTTAACCGACTGAGCCACCAAGGTGCCCTTCCATTGCTAAGAGTTCTTATTTGTCCTAGAATTTTCATGTGTATAAAAATACACGAGCTCTTTAAAAAAAAAATAAGTGATAGCATTTATTATATGGTTTGCTTTTTACCTTTTTTTCTCCCTCTGTAAGGATTATTCTGTAGTGGCACTTACAGATCTACTGAATTATCTTTGGTGCCTATGCAGTGTTTCAATACGTAAATGTGGCATAACTTATTTAACAAGCTTTCTTGCTGATGGGCATGTATGTTGTTTTCAGTTATTTTTCACTGCAAAATAACATTTCCATGAATATCTTTGTGTAATTATTTTTTTAGAATTCATTTCTAGAAGGGGAATTGTTGGGCTCAAATGGTATATGCTCTTAAAAT
This sequence comes from Paguma larvata, assembly GCA_030068075.1. Lineage (NCBI taxonomy): Eukaryota > Metazoa > Chordata > Mammalia > Carnivora > Viverridae > Paguma > Paguma larvata. The sequence goes on from CM057825.1 coordinate 11,722,289, forward strand.
TAGTATAGCTCTTGTGCAACTGCCTTCTGAAGAGGTTGAAAGAATTCATACTGCTCAGTTGTAGTATAAAGAAGCTATTTAAATACATTCCTTATAAATCACTCAATTTTCTTAAGCCAATTTTCTCACTGTCCCAGAAAACCCCATGCTACATTCCTACCTGCTTTCCTGTAATCGTCTTTGCTCTCAGCCTAGAATTATCCTTCTCATTTGTTCTCTCTAAATCTTCCCTATCTGCATTAGTGGGAAACATTCAGTCGTAAGTAAGAAAACACAAGTGAAACTAGATGAAGGAAAATTAAAAGAGAGGGGAGAATAATAACTGAATGGATTCTAAGTAGTTCACAGAATTGAAAGATGAGCTGCAGGTTCTAGGGCAGTTCTAGAGAGCTAGGGCCAGAGTCTGCACACATGTCTAACTATATATTTACAACTCTGTGAATCTTTGGGTGATTTAATTATCTTCATTGGTAGACCTGGTGGGTCTCATAACTGTCAAAAATGTGAAAAGGTAGCAAAGCATAATCATGAAACTTCAAAAGATGTTTTGCACTGGCAACTTACGGTTATCCATACTATTGGTATCTTTCTATTAGATGGAATTCAATCAAGTTCCAATCAATCAAGTTTTAGTTCAGAAAAATCATTCCTACTAAATATCAAGGAGTCATAATTTCAATGTTATTCTTTTTTTTTTTTTACTGTTTATTTAATTTTGAGAGACAGAGCATGAGCGAGGGAGGAGCAGAGAGAGAAGGACACAGAATCTGAAGCATGCTCCAGGCTCTGAGCTGTCAGCACAGAGCCCCACGCGGGGCTCGAACCCACAAAATGTGAGATCATGATCTGAGCCAAAGTCGGACGCTCAACCGACTGAGCCACCCAGGTGCCCCTCAAAGTTATTCTTTATACTAATGTCCTACAAGTGAAAGTTGTGCAGCAACAATTCAGAGTCATCTCCTCCCCCACCTACATGACTAGAATATTTTGAAAGCGCCCCCTTCATCACGCTCTCCGTGGTCCTGAACCACTACAGTCAGTTGAAATGTGATAGGAGGGGGAAAAGGGATAGAGAAAGTGAAGAAACTGTCCAGAGAGAAAAGAAAATATTTCTGTTTTGTTAATTTTTAAATACTCTCAGTAACTAACAAAGAAACCAAAACCAACCTTGATCAAACCGAAAGAGCAAGCAATTTTGTAGGAAGCACTGTTGATCTGATCCGTGCAAATGTGCAAGTGCACAGGCAAAGTCACGTGGGGGAGTTAGCAGATCATCACTGTGTAGAGAAAGGTCACGTCAACTGCCATTTGCAGTGAACTTATAACAAATTACCTGGACTTTCTTTATTTTTACTTTTATGTTATGATGGGATAATTGCAGAACTAAATAATAAAGTCCCACAATTCTTAAGTCTGTGTTTCAGTATATTTTGTAGTTCTATGAAGATTTTGAGTTATAGTTTTAACTCTTGGATAAATTGTGTGCTCATCAGTGACACAGTCATTTTTGTTTTACATAATTATATTGTTGGTGTTGATTTATTTTACATAAGATTTTATGTCTTATTTTTCCAACTTAAAACTAAGTGCTAGTATCGATATTTGTCTTTTGGGTGCACTAAATTATGTTATATTAATCTTTAAAAGTAATTCAAGATAAAGGGGAAAGCTATTATTTATTTGGGAAATTTTTAAAGCAATAAGGTATGATTAAGCTAGAAGTAAATTTCTAGAAATAAACTTTCTTCTAAAAACATTATTTAAAAGTTTGGTAAAAAATTAGGACATATTACCCTGGAAATTTTTTTCTATGAATCTCTATCTCTCTCCTTCCTTTCACCTTCTTTCCCTCTCTCTGAATTTCAAGAAATTTCTAGAGTCTAGGTTTTAGAGACAAGAAGGTAAAAGTCCGTGGTGAGAATTATCTAAATATAACATCAATATCTTTATACATTTCAATACCTTTATCCTCATGGCGATTTTTCAAGTAAGAATTATTTAGCAATTAGAAAATATGTTGCCATAATTATCCATGTAACCACTACAGATTTTACTATACACACGTACTGTACCACATACATCCGAAGAGTACATTGGCCTCTAGTGATTTCCCTAGAAATCAAATCATACCCTGGGCATTTGTCTTCACCTGAGATTAACGTTGATCAGTCTTACACATAAAAACACAGGGTGGGGCCTGGGTGGCTCAGTCGATTAAGCGGCCGACTTCAGCTCAGGTCATGATCTCACCGTCTGTGAGTTCGAGCCCCGCGTCCGGCTCTGTGCTCAGAGCCCGGAGCCTGCTTTGGATTCTGTGTCTCCCTCTCTCTCTGCCCTTCCCCTGCTAATGCTCTGTCTCTATGTCTCTCAAAAATAAATAAACATTGAAAAAAAATTTTTTAAAAACACAATAAGGCTAAAGCCTGTGCCAATTCCAAGGTTTCCTCTGATTTGACCATCAGTAGCAATTGAGTCAGTAGTTTACTTTCTTCTCCCTGATACAGTGTCTTTCCTTTGCCTTAAAGAGAACACCCTTAGTAGTTACTCTTCCCAGTATCCTTTGCTGGTTCCTTTGTCCTATTCTGTTCTCTACTTTCTGCCTCTCGATGATATTGTCCAGTGTCATGGGCTTTCAATTCCACATATGCCAACAACCTTCACATTTACATCTTCAGCCCAGACCAGTCTTTTCAACTGCAATTTCATATATACAAATGCCTGCTTCTTATCTTGACCTAAAGGTTCAACAAGCATCTGAAAAATCAGCATGTCTAGAACTGAATCTTCCTGATCTTCCCATCATCCCTGGGCCTGTATACCCACAGTCATCCAATGTGTGGTGGTTTAAAAACATGGCTACAAGTTCTTTGTTATTCTTCCTATGAAGAATTATGGTCCAAGTGTCCTCCCCTTTAATCTGGCAGGGGTTAATGACTGCTTTGCAACTGAGAAAGTACAAAAGTGAAGCTCTGTGACTTCTGAGATGAGGTCATCAAAGGCTACACAACTTGTGTTTGGTTCTCTTGGGGTGCTCTCTCTGCAGTCTCAATCCTTTGGAATTCTGAGCTCTAGCCACAGGGAGAGGACAGATATAAGTGTTCTGATTGACCCAGCCTTTTAGTCATCCCAACCCAGGTGCCAGATGTATGAGTGAAGAAATTTCCAGATGATTCCAGGCTCCAGTCATTCACGTTTTCCCCAGGCAGGGTCCTGGACATCATGGAACAGGGAGAAGCCATCCTCACAGTGCTCCAACTGCATTCCTGATCCAACAAAACAGTTAACATTTGAAGACACTTCCTTTGGAGTGGTTTGTTAACCCACTAATAGAAAACTGACACTATCTCAGTGGATGGAAACTTTACTTTTCTGGTTGCCCAGATAAAAATGCCCTTTTTCCCTCATGTCACATCCAAACCACCTACAAATCCTGCTGACTCCACCTTCTAAAGATATTCAGAATTTGACCACTTCCTCCCATATCCCCTGCCAAACATATCTCCACTACATGATTTTTTGTAGTTTCATCCACTGTTCTCTCTTGATTCCTCTTCTTCCTATTCTCTCCTCCCCAACTCTGCTTCAGCTACACTTCCTTCCTCGCCATGCCTTTAATGTACCAAGCAGTTGCCTAACTTGAACCCTTTGCACTGTTTCCTCTGCACGCAACACTCTGCACATTTTTTAGTTAGCTATTAGCTCACCTCCTTTGGGACACAACGTCACCTTCCTGAATGAGACCTAAACCTGGACCATCTATTTATAACTGCAATTCTCTGCTACTACCAACATTTCCAAACTTCCTAATCTTGATTTAATTTTTTTTCTTCCATAGCATTTATCAATTTCTAACATACTAGATATTTTAATCATTGAAGATGCCTGGTCTTGGGGCACCTGGGTGGCTCAGTTGGTTAAGTGATAGACCTTGGCTCAGGTTACGATCTCTCGGTTAGTGAGCTCGAGCCCCAAAGGAGCTCCATGTGGGGCTCTGTGCTGACAGTGTAGATCCGTCTCTGCCCCTCCCCTGCTTGCACACTCGTTCTTCCTCTCAAAAATAAAAATAATATTTTTTTAAATGTTTCTTTACTTTTTAGAGGGAAAGAGAGCAAGCCAGGGAGAGGCAGAGAGAGAGGGAGACAGAGGATCTGAAGCAGGTTCACTGCTGACAGCAGAAAGCCTTATCCAGGGCCCAAACCCACAAACCAGGAGATCATGACCCAAGCCAAAGTCAAGGTCAGATGCTTAACCAACTGATGCCACTCAGGCATCCTATGATAATATATTTTTTTAAAAAGATGCTTAATTTTACTGCCATGTGTCTTCCCTTACTAGAATATAAGCTCCGTGAAGGCAGATATCTGGCTACCTTGTGCTGTAAGCATCTCAAGCACTTGAGATAGTGACTGACAAACAGTAAATGCTCAATAAATATTTGTTGAGTGCATGAGAATAAGCTCTTAAAAATGGAATTTCCTAGTACTTGGAGGCATTTATGTCTTATAAATTGGGAAGTACAAAAGAGCATTTAACATTTTAACTAGTTTAATGAAACTAGTCAATAAAACTAATTTACATTACTAATATGTAGTTCATTTTTCAATATGTCTCCTTTACAATAAAAGACAGTCCTTTTCCTACGTAGCCTCATTCCAAAAGTGTGCAAAAAAAAGATAGGTTTATATGAATATATTTTACATGCATTTATGTCTACTTCACCTCTTTCCCCCAAACACTTTATACTTCATGTAAGGTAAATGACATTAACAATACAATAGAACAAAATTGAGAAATGATAATAAATGTCTATTATTTTTTAATAAAATAGTAATTGAATTACATTTTGTTCTTAATTTGCCTTTCACCTGTATTTAAATTTCCGCTGTTGAGATATATGGAAAATTTAAGTAGAGCAGATTTCATTGCTTAGCAGGTACATGTTGGCCTCAGCTTAAAAAAAAAGGAGTGGAAAAATCATATTTGGTTGGTACTAAGAACAGTATAATTTAAATGAACTCGAATTCACTGGAAGTGTGATGTGCTTTTCCTCCTTGGGAGACTTTATGGTTAGCGCAACCAAGGAACTAGAAGTGGTGGTTGTTTTGCTTTTGAATTCAGAAATACTCATATAGCGAGGCAAACGGCAGATCATGGCATGTTAACGTGCCTGGAAATTAATTTAGGAGATCTTAGCAAGCATTAAAAGAAGAGCATGAGAAGGAGAGAGAGAAGGATGAGTAAACAGATCTGAGCACATTGCCAGGACTAAGGATAGACTGTGTTTCAGTCGTGCGTGTACACGTGTACAGGGCTTGATGTACGATGAGTTTGTAAAATGTATTTTTACTGTGCGTCATGGTCAAAAGATTTTAAGTCACTGCAGTAGAGTATTCCAGAATAAAACTGTTGACCAAAGGTCCGTCCTTATGTATTTCGTAATAATTTTGTTTAAAATATATGATTTTAGACATCAGCTAATGAGTGGTTTTCCAATCTTAGCACACATAAAACTCAGTGGAGGGAGCGGACATTAACCGAGAGAGCATCTGATCTAGTAGTCAGGGGTGGGATAGAAAAAAGCTGTACATTTAACAAGTACCCAGGGGATTCTGATGGGGTGCCCCTTTGCCCACATGTAGAGAGCCACACCAGACAACACCACAGTTATCGATGTCTTATGAATGTCTTGAGTTCAAATTAACTCATATCTTCCTAATCCACACAAAGTAAATATTCCTAAGCTTCTAATCAGTTGTGGGCTTTTTTTTGTAGGTTTTTTTGTTTGTTTTTAAATAAAGAGCCTCAAAATCATAAGCCCCAGTTTGAGGAATTACTTCAAGAAGAAGAAGGAGGTGGGGGGAGGAGGGGGGGAGGAGGAGGAGGAGGAAAAGGAGGGGGAGGAGGAGGAAGAAAAGGAGGGAGAGGAGGGAGGACGAGGAGGGGGAGGAGAAGGAGGAGGAGGGGGGAAGTGGGGGAGGAGGAGGAAAGAAACAAAAGATATGATTATTAACCCTGCCATGAAGTGGGGTTGGTGGGAGAAAAATGAGGGGCTGTGGTGATCCAGGGATTCTTTGTTAGGAAAACCAACTTATTTTACCTCCAGACCCTGAGTACTGAATAAGAGGTATTGCAAATGTCATTACTGAAATTCTTATGAAAAAACAAGTAAAGTTGGGGCACCTGGGTGGCTCAGTCGGTTAAGTGTCAGACTTCGGCTCAGGTCACAATCTCACAGTTTGACAGCTCAGAGCCTGGAACGTGCTTTGGATTCTGTGTCTCCCTCTCTCTCTGCCCCTTCCCCACTTGCATCCTGTCTCTCTCAAAAATAAATAAACATTAACTTAAAAACAAACAAGTGAAATTAGTTTGAAGACTTTTTTTGGTTATCGAAATTTAGATTGAGTGCACTGCACCAAAACATTTTTAAATTTTTAAAATTTTTAAGAAGAAAAGGCAAATCCTTTAGATAACGGTCAGTTATGAGGAAGTAATCTAAAAAAATCACCAATTGGTAAAATTTCTGAAATATAAAAATGAAAGAGTGACATAGGGTTCTCACCTTCTCCCTCTCCTCCAACCTGTTTATCTGATGCTGTGTTTATACTGCAAACAGGGAAAGGTTTGAGACGGTCTGTCTAATGCCTTTCTGAAATACTGTGTTAGTTCTCAGTGCATTTATCTGCTCTGAGTTCTCTAGGATAGTTGAGAATGAAATCAAGACCAGAACAGAACCGGATTCTTACTGGCTGACTGCCTGTAATTGATTATTCTCAGACTCAGAGACTTACCAGGCCTGGGTCACTGCCTGCTCCACCCAGTTGTTGTAAATAGCCTGCGGGCAGAGACTTTTGCTTACTGGTTAAGGCTATGCATTTACCTGTTCCCGAGGTATTTAATGAAACATTTCCCTTTGTGCCTAAGCCAATGATTCTGAAGTTTTAGTGTAAATAAGAATCCCTTGGAATGCCACTTAAAAAGCTTGAAATGTTGTAGGATTTTTACCTCAATACCTGGGATTCATTGTCTTGCTGCTTCCAAGAATGAAGAGGTGGGCACAAAATCAGCAGCAGGCAGAAGTTTATTAGAGTATAAGATTAGAAAGGAAGAATAGTAGGAAAGCTCTCTTTACAGAGGGAGGACATTGGAAAGCCAATGCCTGAGGACCAAAGGCAAGCGTCCTTGTTTTATAAGATTCTGGTGGGTCCACCCCATCCCTTCCTCCTTATCCCTTCTCAGGTTCTACCCTTATTGGCTTGATAGCTCTAGATGCTTGGTTGTCCACTCCTGATTGGCTCACTTCCATCATATGAGGGGGTTGCCTATAGCCATACTTAGGTCTTTTGTCAAACTCTTGAGGAAAACCCAAGGGGGAGTTGGTGGGGTCTGTTACATTCTTAAGAGGAACCTTTCACCGGAGGGGGTTTGCTGTGGTCGGACACTCCCAGCATTGTTCCAAAATATGCATTTTTCCCCACCCAGTGACCTCAGGTCCTATCCTTTCCCTCTCTGTCTATTTTATCCTATCTTTTCCTATCTTAACGACTGCTACTTAAAAATGCAGATGGGAGGGGGGTGTCCAGCATCCTCTAAGAGATTCTGGTTCAGTAGGACTTGGAGGTAGCCAGAAGTCTACATTTTTAATCACACCTTGGAAAACACACACACACACACACACACACACACACACACATGTTTAAGAGACATAATAAGTCTTCAACTTGTCAGAAAGATTTGATACCTGTGAATGAAAAGAGAGAAGCCCCAATGCACTAATGCCTCAGTTAAGTAGAATTTTCACTGCTGTTGTTGTCTTGCAATGTATATGATACTAAAATGTAGGTACTTGCATTTCACAGTAGCAGATTGTTGTGCCTTTTAACCAACCATCAGTCACCTGAAACTGTGTTACGGAAAAGATGGTGCCCGCGCGGACCCAGCAGAAGTGGTATCACCGAGAGCAGGTCAAAAATATAGGACATCAGCCTGCCCTAGACCTTCTGCATCAGAACCTTCACTTTACCAACATTCTCAGATTTGGGAAGCATTGATCTTGCAGATTCTCGAACCAAATGTTCACTTTCAATTTCCAGCTCACTTTCAATTTCCTTACTTCACTTTTTTTTTAAATATGAAAGGATGAGAGATTTTAATTATGAGAACAAGGTTAGTAAGGGGAGGGGCCTCTCCAGGCTCCCAAATCATATCATTTGTGATTGACAACTTTTAAATCAGAGGGCAGTCGGCTGTTAAGGAATTTCATTTGCCCTGTGCCTACTTTTTTATGAGACCACAGTGCTCCGTAATTGTATTAGTTCGTCCCCCACCTTCACTGTAAGCTTCCTGTGGGTGGGACCGTATCTCAGGTATATAAATCCTGTGTCCAGCTCAATGCCTGACCAAGGAGGTACCCCATAGCACCTAAACAGAAAAAAAATTGCCTATCACTTCTCTGAGTGATAGCCGCTCTTCAAATTCAAACTTAAGGCTTCTCTCCTCCACCAAGATTTCTTTAGGTATTTCATCTACCATGATCGCCACCTGCTCTAAGTAAATACCCCTTATTTGACATTTAACATAAGTACATAGGACTTTAGGTATTATTTGTCTTTATCTTGTAACGCTTATTATCAAAGCTGTAAGACGCTCTCTTTTATATATTTTATACTGCCTTGAAGAGTAGGTATTCAAATATTTGTTACTATTAAGCTATTTTAAAAATTGACATTAAAGTGAAAAAATCTGCAAGTTTTTATTTTCCTTCAAGCATCATTCTAAGTGGCCAAAATTTTAGAGATGACTATTTAAATTGCTCTTCCAGTTGGGAGCTATTTCTCTTTTTTTAATTTTTTAATGTTTATTTACTTTTAAGAGAGAGAGAGAGACAGAGACAGAGTGTGAGTGGGGGAGGTGCAGAGAGAGAAGGAGACACAGAATCTGAACCAGTCTCCAGGCTCTGAGGTGTCAGCACAGAGCCCTACGCGGGCTCGAACTCATGGACTGCAAGATCATGACCTGAGCCAAAGTCTCAGCTTAACTGACTGAGCCACCCAGGTGCCCCCGTGAACTATTTCTCTTAAGCAGAACATATTCTGATATAGGAAATACTAAATACTTTCTCATTGTCAATAGTTGTAGCTTCAGCCAATTCAAATCTAATTTCTGTTATTTCTGACAGTGACTTAGACTTCTCTGTGTTGACAATATATAAAATGTTTAATTTATAGCAGTTTAATTCATAACTGAAATACATTTATAGTTAGAGATCACTTTAGAGATATAAGTAATAATTTACAAAGTTTTTATGATGTCCCTGATAGAATTACATATGGACCAATATTTTCATTTCAAAGCTAAGTGTAGACATACTGCCCAACAGTGCGTCCATGGCATGTGAAGTTTTAGCTCCCAGAATCATAACTGCATTTGTGAATCTCAACACAACTCTTTCCGGATTTTGATGAACCATTTCAGCTCTTGGTTTTAAAATGCACTCTCGTCTGCTCCACAAATCATCTCTAACTACCCCATAGATGGCAGCATTGAGCAACATATTTGGTAATAGGTTTGCTTTTTGGTGTCTGTGAATTTTCAGCTAGGGCTGAATTTTTCATACCGTGTTATTTCACTATAGTAGGCCACGAGACTAATTTAGCACGTACGATGACTTGACTTAGAGTCCACAGAAGGAACTCTTTCTATTCTGTATCTTGTATGAACCAAATCTGCATTTCCAGAGTAATCTGGACCCACTAATAAAAAAAAAAAAACGTGAAGAACAAATGAACTTACTATGGTATAATTATAACAAATATTAACCACTTTTAACATTGGTAGTAAAACCTCAGCCAGTAGGAAGAAATGGCAATAACATCCCATGATCAGCAATAACCTTCCTCCTGAAACCCACTGGCCTGAATGGAATTTGTCGTAGCAATCTGGCTTATGTCACGATTTTTATAGAACATGTTAGCCACCGAAATTCAATTTTTAGGGCAGAAATCACTTCCCACTAAGACATTAAAAAAGAAAAAAGATTTTATACTAGTACATAATAATTTGTGTCTTATGATTAAAATCCAAATCTTTCTTTCTTTATTGTTATTATTATTGAAGGTTATTGTTACAATATTTATTTGCAAATTAAATCGATCTTCCTGCTTTTTCCTCCTATTAGGAAAGAGTATTTCGTTTTCCCCAAAGACATATTTGCTTTATTTAGCTTTTGGGGGGTGGTGGGGAAAGGAAGAAGATCATTTGAAAAGTAAAAGTCTATGGATTTGGATTATTTTTCTACAAAATGGGAAATACCCTCCAATCTCACCCCAGCTAACCACCAAACCTGTAAAAAGCCCTTTGGCCTTAGATCATGTTACTAACAAATAACCCTTTCATCTCACTTTTTTCTTGCCAAGGGTGAAAGCCCACACAATTACACGTTACTACTAACTTCAGTCTCCCCTGCTCCGCATCCCCTTCTCGGCTCCCCATAAAGCAAGCTACGCCCCCAGAATCTCGGTCCCTGTCCTTGCAGCCTCATTACCAGCTCCAAATATCTGCTATTTATAGCTTCGCTGTAGTGGGCACGTGTGCCCTCATCACCAAGCTGTCAGAGGCAGAGAAGGGCGGGCTTTCAAGTCAACAGTGTGTCCACAAATTATAGATTAACCAGGTTTAGATGAGCCTGCGTGATGGCTGGGAACCCGGAGTAAGAGGAGAAATGAGAAGCTCCCAGGCTTGCGCAGATGCCGGGTCTCCCAACTCACACACCACACGCCACTGAATGGCGCCTATGGTTCTCTCTCTCTCTCTTTTTTTTACTACGCTTTGCAACCTACCTTGGTACCCTCACCCTCTGTCCCCACCTCCCCTCCTGCAATGCAAGGCTTGAAAGACAGGCGGCCCTACCAATCAGCAGGCTTCCCCCAGAAACAGCCCCCGCCCTCCACCCCAGCTTTAGGCCCAGGCGCGCTCCGCCGCGGCCCAGCCGGCCGGGCCAGTGAGCATGCCCAGCACTTTCACTGCTGCGTTTTCCCAGCGAGCATCCTGCAGTGTCTGCGGGCTGGGGGCAGAGGAGGGTCTCCGGCGTGGAGCGGGGGCGGAAACCCCCAACCGGCCGGGAATGGGGTGGATAACTAAGATAGCATTACCCTGAATGACAAACGTCATCTTCGTAGGGTTCTTAATGGCAGCTGGGCCAGCAGGGCACAAACTGCTTGTTCATAGGTCAGCTTGAAAAAACAACTTTGGGGAGCGTTTGCGTGTGGTGAGACGGAGACCCCAAGGTAACTGTTAAGAGTCTATCCAAGTAGATCCAGGATGCTGACCTGTTCTAGTCATGAAGTACCCGTTTTACCATAGCGTAGAGCTGGTACGATCCTTGTTTCCTCCCGATTATCCTTGTGGTCAAGGGTAAAAATGTTACGGGCTGGTTCAACGGGTGTGGATACTGTGCGTGGAACGAACACTGAAGCCAATATTTACACAGGAGGGGTTTGGCCTTATGAACCCTCTGTAGGTCCCTAACATCTTTTTTTAAACACAGATAGATTTCGGAATATGATAAAGGGCATCTCGTTTTCTCGCCCAGCCTTCACCCCTGTGAATCCCCGCCCCCTCGCTAGGAAGGAGGTAGGGGGAAGTCGTGATATTTACATTTTCTCCCTAATTAATCAGCATTTAACCCCACAGCGCCGGGGATCGAACACTCTACCAGGATCCCTCTTCTCATTTTGCAGTGACCAGAATCCCCCAGTATATGCCCTTGGGCGTCCCTCTGTTCCTTCGAGGTACCTCTCCCTGCAGTGGTTTCGGGGATTCCAAGGAGGAAGGCTGGCCCAGACCTCCCTTAGAAGACCTTAAAAAAATACAGATTTCCTCACTGGGGCCTATTACCCTGAAACTGAAGTCTAGCTTTTATATTTCCTGGAAGAAAAAGGCTTGACCAGAAGCCACCCTCTCGAGGGGTCGGTCTTACCTGTTAGGTAAGATCTAGCCCAGCTCCCGCGCCCCCTCCTCCCTGAGCCCTCCCACTCAGGGCCCCGTAGCCGCAGTGCCCCCCCGCCGCCCCCCACCCTCACTCCTGCGTCTTCCCGAGCTCGCCCCCCCGCCGCCGTTTTCCCAGACTCCCCTCGTGCTTTCGGGTAGCCACCCAAACACACCCGCCCGCACCCGCGGCGGGGATTCCTGCGGGCCGGGGGCACCCTGGGTGGCGCGCGGGGAGGACGGCGCTGCGCCGGGGCGGGCGGCCGCGCAGGGGCGCTGCCCGAGCGCTGCGCCGGGGCCCAGCGCGGGCGCCGCTGCGGCACTGCCGGGGGGCGGAGAGGGGCGGGCGCGGGGCGGGCTCGGCCGGGAATGTAGAGACCCGGGCGGGAGCCTCCCGGCGGCGGCGGCGGCGGCGGCGGCCGGGCTGCGGAGCGCGGAGGCTCCGTCACGTGTTTTTCTCCTCCGAGTGAGACGGCGGCGCGGTCGGCGGGGGCCGGCGCGCAGAGCCAGACGCCGCCGCTTGTTTTGGTTGGGGCTCTCGGCAACTCTCCGAGGAGGAGGAGGAGGAGGGAGGAGGGGAGAAGTAACTGCAGAGGCAGCGCCTCCCGGGGAAGAGGCGTCTTCCCCGACTCCTTCCCAAACCTCCCCCTTTGCCTCCCGCCCTCGTCCCCTCCCCTCCTCCCCTGCCGACTGGAGCGAGGGGCAGGGATGAGCCTGTCCCTCCGGCGCGTCCCCAGCTCCCTCGGCCGCCTAGTCGCGTTTCGCGTGGAAAAGGCACTTTCTCCGTCCGCCGAGATGGGCCCGAATGGGGGCTGCAGCGGACCCGTCCGCGGGCGGCGGCAGCAGCAGCAGCAGCAACAGCCGCAGCGCCGCGGTCTCTGCGATTGAGCTGGTATTTGGGCGGCTGGTGGCGGCGGGGCGGTTGGGGGGTGGGAGGAGGCGGAGGAGGAGGCGAAGGAGGAGGAGGAGGGAGAACCCCGTGCAACGTTGGGACTTGGCAGCTCGCCTCCCCCTGCCCAAGGATATTTAATTTGCCTCGGGAATCGCTACTTCCAGAGGGGAACTCAGGAGGGAAGGCGCGCGCGCCTGGAGGGGCAACGCGGGGACCCCTGGCCGCCGCCGCCGCCCGCCTGCGCCAGACTCCAGCCCGGGCGGCGAGAGATGCATCTTCGCTCCTTCCCGGCCGCGGCGGCTGCAAGGAGATTTGGCTCTCGGAGGATCCGGGCTGCACTCGCGCCGGACGCACTGCCTCCCCCCAGGGCATGAAACGCCCGTAAACTCCGGCCGGGCCACCTCCTTGGCGCAGCCGCCGCGTCCCCCCTTCGGCTGCCCCTCCCCGGCGCGGGCGGCGGCGTGGTGTTTGGAGTCGGGGGTTCTGCCGCCTCCAGCCCTGTTTGCATGTGCGGGGCCGCGGCGAGGAGCCTCCGCCCCCCACCCGGTTGTTTTTCGGCGCCTCCCTCTCCGCGGCGGCGGCGGCGGCGGTGGCGGCGGCAGTATGGCGAGCCCTCCGGAGACCGAAGGCTTCTCGGACGTGCGCAAGGTGGGCTACCTGCGCAAACCCAAGAGCATGCACAAGCGCTTCTTCGTGCTGCGGGCGGCCAGCGAGGCGGGGGGCCCGGCGCGCCTCGAGTACTACGAGAACGAGAAGAAGTGGCGGCACAAGTCGAGCGCCCCCAAACGCTCGATCCCCCTCGAGAGCTGCTTCAACATCAACAAGCGGGCGGACTCCAAGAACAAGCACCTGGTGGCCCTCTACACTCGGGACGAGCACTTTGCCATCGCGGCGGACAGCGAGGCAGAGCAGGACAGCTGGTACCAGGCCCTCCTGCAGCTGCACAACCGGGCCAAGAGCCACCACGACGGGGCCGCGGCCCCTGGGGCAGGAGGCGGCGGGGGCAGCTGCAGTGGCAGCTCGGGCCTCGGCGAGGCTGGGGAGGACTTAAGCTACGGGGATGTGCCCCCAGGACCTGCGTTCAAGGAGGTCTGGCAGGTGATCCTGAAACCCAAGGGCCTGGGTCAGACAAAGAACCTGATTGGCATCTACCGGCTCTGCCTGACCAGCAAGACCATCAGCTTCGTGAAGCTGAACTCGGAGGCAGGCGGCCGTGGTGCTGCAGCTGATGAACATCAGACGCTGTGGCCATTCAGAGAACTTCTTCTTCATCGAAGTGGGCCGTTCCGCAGTGACGGGACCTGGGGAGTTCTGGATGCAGGTGGATGACTCTGTGGTGGCCCAGAACATGCACGAAACCATCCTGGAGGCCATGCGGGCCATGAGCGACGAGTTCCGTCCTCGAAGTAAGAGCCAGTCCTCCTCCAACTGCTCCAATCCCATCAGCGTCCCCCTGCGCAGGCACCACCTCAACAACCCCCCACCCAGCCAAGTGGGGCTGACCCGCCGCTCTCGCACTGAGAGCATCACCGCCACCTCTCCGGCCAGCATGGTGGGCGGGAAGCAGGGCTCCTTCCGTGTACGCGCGTCCAGCGACGGCGAGGGCACCATGTCCCGCCCGGCCTCGGTGGACGGCAGCCCGGTGAGTCCTAGCACCAACAGGACGCACGCGCATCGGCATCGCGGCAGCTCCCGGCTGCACCCCCCTCTCAACCACAGCCGCTCCATCCCCATGCCTTCGTCACGCTGCTCGCCTTCTGCCACCAGCCCGGTCAGTCTGTCGTCCAGCAGCACCAGTGGCCACGGCTCCACCTCAGACTGCCTCTTCCCACGGCGCTCTAGTGCTTCCGTGTCCGGTTCCCCCAGCGATGGCGGTTTCATCTCCTCCGATGAGTACGGCTCCAGTCCTTGCGATTTCCGAAGTTCCTTCCGCAGCGTGACCCCGGATTCCCTGGGCCACACCCCACCGGCCCGCGGGGAGGAGGAGCTGAGCAACTACATCTGCATGGGAGGCAAAGGATCCTCCACCCTCACCGCCCCCAATGGTCACTACATTTTGCCTCGGGGTGGCAATGGCCACCGCTACATCGCAGGAGCCGGCCTGGGCACGAGCCCAGCCCTGGCTGGGGATGAAGCGGCTAGTGCTGCCGATCTGGATAACCGGTTCCGAAAGCGGACTCACTCTGCTGGCACGTCCCCCACCATTTCCCACCAGAAGACCCCCTCCCAGTCCTCTGTGGCTTCCATTGAGGAATACACGGAGATGATGCCTGCCTACCCGCCAGGAGGTGGCAGCGGAGGCCGACTGCCTGGCTACCGGCACTCCGCCTTCGTGCCCACCCACTCCTACCCCGAGGAGGGTCTGGAGATGCACCGGGGCCACCACCGTCCAGACGCCTCCGCTCTCCACACCGACGACGGCTACATGCCCATGTCCCCAGGAGTGGCCCCGGTGCCCAGCAGCCGCAAGGGCAGCGGGGACTACATGCCCATGAGCCCCAAGAGCGTGTCTGCCCCGCAGCAGATCATCAACCCCATCAGACGCCATCCCCAGAGAGTGGACCCCAATGGCTACATGATGATGTCCCCAAGCGGCAGCTGCTCTCCTGACATTGGAGGTGGGCCCAGCAGCGGCAGCAACGCCCCTTCTGCCAGCAGCTATGGGAAGCTGTGGACAAACGGGGTAGGGGGTCACCACTCTCATGCTCTGCCGCACCCCAAACTCCCCGTGGAGGGTGGTGGCGGCAAGCTCTTGTCTTGTACTGGCGACTACATGAACATGTCGCCGGTGGGGGACTCCAACACCAGCAGCCCCTCCGACTGCTACTACGGCCCCGAGGACCCCCAGCACAAGCCAGTCCTCTCCTACTACTCATTGCCAAGGTCCTTTAAGCACACCCAGCGCCCCGGGGAGCTGGAGGAGAGTGCCCGGCACCAGCACCTCCGCCTTTCCTCCAGCTCTGGTCGCCTTCTCTATGCTGCAACCGCAGAAGATTCCTCCTCCTCTACCAGCAGCGACAGCCTGGGCGGCGGGTACTGTGGGGTCAGGCCCGATTCTGGCCTCCCACACATCCACCATCAGGTCCTGCAGCCCCATCTGCCTCGAAAGGTGGACACGGCTGCCCAGACCAACAGCCGCCTGGCTCGGCCCACGAGGCTATCCCTGGGGGATCCCAAGGCCAGCACCTTACCTCGGGTTCGAGAGCAGCAGCAGCAGCCGACCCTGCTGCACCCTCCGGAGCCCAAGAGCCCAGGGGAGTATGTGAATATTGAGTTTGGGAGTGATCAGCCAGGCTACTTATCTGGTCCTGTGGCTGCCCGCAGCTCGCCTTCTGTCAGGTGCCCAACCCAGCTCCAGCCAGCCCCCCGAGAGGAAGAGACTGGCACTGAAGAGTACATGAACATGGACCTGGGGCCGGGCCGGAGGGCGACCTGGCAGGAGGGTGCCGGGGTCCAGCCGGGCAGAGTGGGCCCCGCACCTCCTGGGGCTGCTAGCATGTGCAGGCCTACCCGGGCAGTGCCCAGCAGCCGGGGTGACTACATGACCATGCAGATGGGCTGTCCCGGCCAGAGCTACGTGGACACCTCACCAGTTGCCCCCATCAGCTATGCTGACATGCGGACAGGCATCGTGGTGGAGGAGGCAAGCCTTCCAGGGGCCACGGCGGCTGCTCCCTCCTCATCCTCAGCAGCCTCCGCGTCCCCCACTGCGCCTCAAAAAGCAGGGGAGCTGGTGGCCCGCTCTTCCCTGTTGGGGGGCCCACAGGGACCTGGAGGCATGAGCGCCTTCACCAGGGTGAGCCTCAGTCCCAACCGTAACCAGAGTGCCAAAGTGATCCGCGCGGACCTGCAAGGCTGCCGGAGGCGGCACAGCTCTGAGACCTTCTCCTCAACCCCCAGTGCCACCCGGGCGGGCAACACAGTGCCCTTCGGAGGGGGGGCTACAGGAGGGGGCAGCGGTGGCGGCAACGGTGGCGCCGAGGAGGTGAAACGCCACAGTTCGGCTTCCTTCGAGAACGTGTGGCTGAGGCCTGGGGAGCTCGGGGGAGCCCCCAAGGAGCCCGCCCAAGTGTGCGGGGCTGCCGGGGGTTTGGAGAACGGTCTTAACTACATAGACCTGGATTTGGTCAAGGACTTCAAACAGCGCCCTCAAGAGCGCCCCCCTCAACCACAGCCGCCCCCGCCCCCGCCCCCTCATCAGCCTCTGGGCAGCAGCGAGAGCAGCTCCACCCGCCGCTCCAGCGAGGATTTAAGCGCCTATGCCAGCATCAGTTTCCAGAAGCAGCCAGAGGACCTCCAGTAGCTCAACTGGACATCACAGCAGGTGCGTTTCATGGTGATAAAGCCAGAAGACAAATCTGCTTTGAACCTTGTGCTGGAATTCTCTTCCTCTTTGCCTAGGCCCCTTTCCTCTCCTTCCTACTGCTTCCTTAGCGGGTGCATTCACAGGATGGGAGAGGTTAGGGCACACAAGGTACCCTCCCCACCCCGCCTCCCCTCCCATGACACTTGGCTGATGGTCAAATAAACCTGTTGGAGGAGCGGCCCAGGAGGCCTTTTTCATTTGAGGTTCCCGAGTGAAATACTTAACTGTATGGTTTTCAAAATATATATCCTATACCAGGGCTGATACAGAAGAACCGTGTTTTCTTTTGACTGTATATTTAGGTCAGTCCCTGGAAGGAACAGAATACAAAAATACTGGTTCGTACAGGGTTATCTAAACCAAACCCTCCACTTAAGATAGTTTCTTGGAGCCCTCAAGGGTGATCTTATCAAGTTGCTCCGTGTCCTTCAGTTCTGTGATTTCACAATACCAAGACAACATAAATAGCAGTGGAAACATCAATTTTTATTCGTGCTGCCCTAAAACGATTCAGGAGGGAGGGCTTATTTAGGCTTACGTATTCAGAGAGAAATACTTGCCTATTTATGACTCTCTGTAGAAAGTAATTACGGGTGACATTCTCTTTTTGTTCCTGAACCAGGATCTGTGCAATATTATTCACACGCCGACCCACTGCCTCACAGGCATGGCTGTTTTTACACGGGGTGTGCAGTGAAGTCCCCATGTGCCGGGACCCCATTATAAGTTAAGAGTTCTGGAAATTCACCCCAGCGTGTCTGCTTTACAGTTGTCCGTTCTTGCAAAGGCCTCGGGGAGACATCGCCCAGATCATTTGGGGGCTATCGTACATTTTCCGTAAAATTCCTTATTTTTGCATGGAAGAAGGAGTACTCAGTTAGGGAAGTGCAGGTGTGTGGTTTGGTTTGTATCGAAGGTGAAGCCTTTTCATTTTGGGAGCGTTTATGGTTGGTCTTTAAAGGCAAGAGGAGACACCTCAGTCAGTGTGGCCAGTTAGCCTGTTACGTCTTCTGTGGCGAAGGCGCCACTGAAAATGAAAAACATTTGTAATAGGAAATCGGCCTGTCCTTCATTCTGTTGAGCCTGTTTTCTGGTGGTCATAATTGTGGGAAGAAGAGAGGAGTACAGTGTGCAAATAATGTGATGAGTTGGCAATGTAGAAGTTTCCAGCATTTGGAAACACTTTATTCTGACGAACTGATTATCTTGTGATAGTCTTTTTGACATACGCTTCACAGAATCAGCTTTTAAAAGCATTATTCTTTGTAATGTGTGTCCGTTCATAAGAAATTGTGCATTGGGTTCCTACTGATAGGTATTCGGTTAACTATGTGGCCTCAGTCTCCTTGATTCGAACAGCTTCTAATATTTGACCCCTATCCTTCTGTTTTGTAGAACAGGATATAGATACAAAAACATTCAGACTAAGATTCTAGGTGATATGATCTTTTACACAAAGCATTATTTGATTAGTAGTTAACCTTTATTTTCGTGATTCACTAGAAGTTAGATTTCATTGTATATATCAACATCAGTTAAAAACTTTGGTTATTTTTAAATGATGAAAAAATGTTTTTGGCAATGTGAATCCCTGTAATACTTTCACCATTTGGGTTGCAAAGTGTTTCATTTATAAAATAATGAGAGTTTGAAGGAAAAAAAGGCCAGCAGAACCAAAATTTTGGCCTTAGGGGAGATGAAAGAGGCCAGGAAACAATAAATTTTCCTCACCTGTTTTCTTAGCTTGAACAGGTCTCTTTTTATGTAGAGTAGAAGAAATAATGTTTGCTCTCAAAGAAACTGATGACCAAATAGAGTTTTCATCTTTTAAAGAGGCTTTAAAGTAAAATCCTCTTTATGCGGAGGGTACCTTAAAAACAAATCAACCAAAGCGTGATGATCTTCCAAGCTTTCTTAGGGAGAGTATGATATTTCAGAATAAGCACATAGTCCTATCCCTAATACCCTTGGAGTAGCAATACAACGTGCTGTGACAGCACCATGCCAGAAAAATTCTACAGTGTGCATTTGTAAGATGCAAGCGCAGAGAGGAGAGGTGTGCGCGGGTGTGTTTTATGTGAGGCACCAAATGCCCTTGGCCCCCTTCACCTCCTGAATTCTGCTCACTTGCCTTTGCCCTGTTGAGTTTAAAGATATGATCCGATAGTCCATTCTCATCTGAAACACACAATCGGACCTGCCCTTGGCAAACAACGTCTCCCAGGAATGAGTATGTTGGTTTGTGAAAACATCCTCTTCCTAACTTCCTCAGCAATTTCTGTCTTTGCCTGTCTTGCTCCCTGCTCAGGTAAAACCTGAAACGGAAGGAATGAGGTTCTATGAGGGGTTGTGTGCTTCCTCCCAATCCCTGGTTTTGAACATTGCGCCTTCTCTACTATTTTTTGCTAGTAAAGGAGCACATGTGTGGGGCAGCTCAGGAGCCCAGAACGGGTGGTCTTCCTTCTGATTGACTGCATGGCAGCTAACAATTTTTTGTCAACCTGTGTCCCCTCTGAGTTCTGCATTTTAGTTGTTTTCCAGTATCCCCTCTCCCTTTCTCTTTGTTTCCCATCTCTTGTTTCATGTTTCTGGCATTGTCTTTTTTTTTTTTTTTTTTTTGCCTCATTTCAGAATTTCGCAGTCCTGGTGGCCTACTCTCTGCAGAGAGCAGGTTGAGAGCCCATGAAGGCGGCAGAGAGGACACAGCAGCCCAGTTATCTTTAACCAGCTTTTACCGCAATTTGTTTTTTAGTTTTGAAACTGCAGCTCGGGCGCATAGATCAGGCTTTGGCAAAGGCACAGACGCCAGCCACCCCTTTTAGGTTTCTTTCTTTTTTTTTTCGTTTTGGTCATTTTGTTTTGATCCCTTCAAAAAAAGGCGGTGGGGGGGGGCAGTTCTTTTCTTTCACTCCATTTCCTTGTTGTGATTTCAAGGATTCCGTACCTCCACGACTCCCTCCCGGCTCTCCCTCCTCCTCCCTCCTTCCCTTCCCCTCCCTGTGTGGCCTTTTTGTCTGGCGCATACCGTCTCAGCTCTGGCACTTTCCCGTTTCCCGGGTCACCTCCGCTTCCTGCATTCCTCCCTATTTATTTGGCACTTGGCTCCCCTCCTTCTAGCCCCTTTAGCCGGGGGTTGGGGAGTCTGCAGCCGGGCCGAGGCCGCCCTCACGAACCTCCCACCCCGCCCACCTCCGGTCGCCTGGGGGCGCCGGGCGGCCTGGGCCCGGTCCCCGCCCCGCCGGCCGCGTGGTGGTCGGGAGAGCCTGGCGAGCCCTGGCCCCTTGGTGCGGAACTGGCTCTGGGTGGGCCGGCTGGGCGGGCGCTGATTGGCTCCCGCCAGAGCCAATCAGCGCGAGTCCTGGCAGCACTGCACAGGGCGCGGGGTGGGGCCTCGAGCGGGGGTGGAGGGGGCGCCGTGGGCTCCGTTTGGGGTACCCGCGGTGGCCAGCAGGCTGGGCATCAGGGGCGCCAGTCGTCTACCTCTGTTCCTCCACGTCTTCCCTCTAGTGCCTGCGGAACTGAGCCAAACGCGCGTCTCCCCCACCCCCACCCCAGAGGATGTTATGCTCTCAGCCTTATTCGTGCATCCAGCCCAGAATCCTAAGAATGAGAAAGTCCAACCAGCCCACTGACAGAGGCCGGAAACACACACTTCCTCTTATTTTTAATTGAGAAAAATCCAGGCCGTGACCATGTGACGTGCCCCATTTTGTTTCCCTCCTCTCTTTACTACGGTTTACTACGACGCCACGTTCCTTCATCTTCCTGTCTGGAAATCCAGGAGCACGTGGTTGTAGAATTGATTGGGTTGGCTCAAGATTCTTAACATTTACGTCCCATACTAATGAGAGTGGGGGGGGGGGAACGGAGGAGGAAATACAAGTGCTGTGGCTGGCACTGTTTGGGGAATCATTCAGGAAAAACTCATTTGACTGGAAATTGCATTAGGGTCAACACTATATATCGAGCGGCCGCAGTTCGCAAAGCATGGAGCCAGATAAGATCAACAAAAACTGACCCTTCTAGGCCCAGGGGAGCTCCCAGCGAAATGAAAACGCCGGATATAGCTTGCAAATCATGAGAATCTAGAGATGCATTGCAAGGGCCTGGGTAGGGTTTGGTACTGAGGCTGGAGGAAATGCTGCTTAAGCTCTCAAAACCACATTTGGCTTTTTTGACCAGTGACAGCTCAAGCGAAAGATCATCAGGGCAGGCTGGCTACCTTTCCAAAAGCTTGCTAGATTTGTGTCGTGGCCCTCACATAACCAACATCATGTGAGATGTATTACTTTAGGGGATGGAAAACGTGTTCAGATCTGTCCTTTTAAAAATAAAGGAACGGAAAAGAAATTCTCTCTTTCCCCTCTCACCAGCCAGCATCCCTCATGCATCCCTGAAGCTTAAACCCCAAAGACAGTGTTTTTCTTTAGGTGTAAATGTAGGGAAGAAGAACCGCCCTGGTGTAAATACTCTGCCTCCTGCTGCTCCGAGCTGTGGGAGAGCTTCTCTGTTGTTCCAGAAAACTTTGAACATCTAACAACCTTCTTAATCTCTGCTCCCGTTGAGGTAGCACTTTATGTTAAAAAAATAAATCCATAAAAAAATTCTATATATTGTAGTCCTTTCTCTGATTGCACCCCTCTCCCAAATGAAGACTCTACAATATTGCCTACAATAAAGGACTTGGAATTCAAAAGTTTATGTCTGCCCTGACCCCTGTTTTTTTTTGGAGGGGGGGTTGGGAGAGGTTATCGAAATTCCTGGAAAATAGCTTTCTGTTATCTTCAATGATGGAATGGAAAAACCAGTTCCTGGAAGCCAGAGATCTTGTGTTGTAACACAGCCTGTGCCCTTCACTAGCTAAGCGACCTTGGGCCAGTCACTTAAATTCTCTGAACCTATTTCCTCATCAGTAACTTGAGAGTTTTGCTCTAAATTATTCTGACCTCCTTTGCAGCACTAAACATAGGAATATTTTGGAGACCATGACTGATATTCTTTAATGGGTCAGTTATAATGAGGATTCTTTCTGAAGAAGCTGTTGATGGGGTCATCATGAAGTGTCTGAGAATATTCTGTTTCTTCCTGTTCTAGCTTTTGGATCGTTTTTAATGGTTTTGATTCAGGACCTATTTTAACCTTTCTGGTTTGCCGGGGGGGAGGGAGGGGGGTGGTGCGGGGCAGTTTTTAACAGACCTTAAGACAAGACCTCCAGACTGTACCAGTCTCCATTTTTCGAGACTTCTCTAGACTAAACTGGGCTTCTCTTCCTCCCCCCTGTTGAAAAATCAAATGTGTGTGGGAATGCAAGTCGACCACTAGTTCCTTGCATCCTAAGATCAACTGTTGGAAACATCCCACCCCACAGTATAGGACGAGCTTTAACCATTCGATTGACGTTACTCTGTTTCTTCTCCTGGAAATCACTCCTTCTGTGGGTGGTCTGTTTATGGATCCTGTTTCTCATTTGTACCATCAGAAGCCTTCAATGAGGTATCAGAGAGGAACCCCGAGAGGGCAAGTAAGGACTATAGGAAGTCTTTTACGATTTTTTGTTTCAGTCTTCCCTTTGAGGTGCGTGAAAAAGCTCTGTATTTCTCTGCCAGCAGCGTGAGTGTCGTTTAGCTTTTTTGTGTGTTCTAGGATTTTTGACTTGTTAGTTGAGCCGCGCACTGCTTTGCTGACCTAGTGTTATCTTGGCTGTCAAGCTGCCAGTGTATTCAGAAGTTCCGACCCTTTGGGTCCCTCTGTGTGGACTGCATAAATCATTAGAATAGTCTCTTGACTCTTTCATTCAGAACTTCATTGATGACTCTTTTCCAGTCCTGCTACAACCATGTATATGTCTTAGCCTTATAGTATCTTAATGGTTCTTTTTGTTTTGGTGGGTTGGTAACTTTAGGAAAATGGAACACTTCAGAATTGCAACCTTTTGTTTTAAAGCAAGCTATTTTCTCAATTATTTCCTCATGTTACAGAGTTACTGGAAATTGTATTCAAGGAAAATAGTGTTTCGCGAATTCAGTTTGAAGTCAGTTTCACACTAAAGGTTCTGCAACTCTACCACGTCTACAATGGTACACTTGATTTATTATTTCCTTATGAGTCCGTAGCTACGCGGCAGACTTAAAAGCTCTTCTTAAAATGTTATTGAAACATGTTTAGAAGTTGTGATCACATTGAATTTTAATTGAGCAGAATTACATTCTAGTATTGGTATGGGATATAATATTGGTATGCCGATTTCCAACTAATAGGAAAGGGTTGCCTAAAAAAAAAAAAGTTATTTAAAGCTTTTGTAAATGGTAGCTAGGAAATATCATCTACTGACTTCGATTCTTGTCTCACCATGTGGAAATACATGGTAGTATCTCGCCCATTCTTGATTCACAGAAAAAAGGAGAAGATGGATGAGAGGGGCAGAAGGTACTGTCATCTATGGAGAAAGGAACATTTCCCATTTTAATAATATTCTTGCTTCAGGCTCTGCTATAATCTATTTGTTAAAATGAAGTTGGTTGGATAAATGTTATTTGTGCTTCCTCAATGAGCCAGTGATCTTGGAGTAACAGAGCTTTTAAAAATGATGTGTTTACGTTGCAGAGGCTGCTTTTCTTTCTCAGCCCACTTTCTGCATTTTCATTAATGATGGCAGTAGAATTGAAAAATGTGGGTCAGGCTCTAATTTTAATTGGATCATCGCATCTGTCTTCAAGCAGAGAGGAAACTTTGTGGTTTTATTACCCCCGCCCTGAATGTTTTATTGAGTAATGTTTTACTGAACGCGCGTTCATTGTTTCCCTTTTGCCATTCCTTGTTTGGCCCTTTGTTTGTTCCTCACTCTGTGTCATACTTTCTGCCATCCACCCCTGGTCCCGTGTGAGCCAAACCCACATACATCGGATGCTAATTGGTTGGGCTGTAAAGAAAATGCTGGTAAACCCAAGTTCATAAACTTTTCCCCCTTGTTTTCTATTGACCAAAAAATACTTGGATGCGAGTTCTCTGATCTGCCCTGACATATTTAGGTCATGTTGGTGAACAGTATCACTTAATCTTGAGAGATTGATAGTTGTGTTACGTTTGTTGAAATGATTAAAGAGACATCCCCCCCTTTTCTTTTTTTCTGTAAACATGCATAGTGAGGCAAACAAATTATATTTTGCACAAAAAGTCATGATTCTTACTTTTAGGAAGGTTACAGTCCAGGAGAAACGGGCAAAAATTTAAGAGAAGACATTTATACAAATATAACAGTTAAACGGCTGCATGATACTCGGTAGTTACTCTGCCTTCAACCATTATTCATCTTTTATTCTCTTGTCATCATTTCCCTGTTCATTTTTAAATCATTTGAAGGGCTCGTTAGGATCCCAGAAAAGAATCATACTTACCTTTGAATTCTAGGGATTGTGGGAATAATTAGCTTCTCTGGTACAAGATCAGAGGCCACCTACTTCCCAAACTCAACGTAAATGACCTGCCCTTGGCCTCACAGGCCCCAGACCATGTTTTCCTGCCGGTCCTCCTCCCTCTTTTCCTCAATATACACCATGGAGCACCTGTGGTGTTCCAACAGCACATATTTTCTTGTAAGTGATGGGGGTGGACACATGGAAGTGGAGGGGGAAAAAAGACGGGGAAGGGAGTTCATCCAAGTGATTACAAAATTTCTTTTTTTTTTTTTAAACGTTTATTTGTTTTTTGAGGCATAGAGACAGAGCATGAGCAGGCGAAGGGCAGAGAGAGAGGGAGCCGTCAGCACAGAGCCCGACGCGGGGCTCGAACTCACAGACTCTGAGATCATGACGTGAGCCGAAGTCGGCCACTTAACCGACTGAGCCACCCAGGTGCCCCTGATTACCAAATTTCTTACGGCACAGCTTATCTGGGGAAAAAAACAAAACAAAACAACCCCCCCCACACACACACACAAGGTTCAGAACATGAAATTCACGAGAGTCAGCATTTTTCATATACTTACCTGGTGAAAGTGCCCATCTACCTCAAAGTATCATGCTTTTCTTAATCCTTCTAGCCCTGGCTTCCTGGCTGGCAGGAACACCGGCGTACTTAAATAGCTTATAAGGCTGCTGAAACTATTTGGAAGAGTGGCCCGATTTTGGATATTCAGCTGGCCAACATAATATTAGCAAGAAGCAAGAAAAAGATATCTTTGGCTCTTTGGTGCAGACGAAGCGGCCAGGAGAGGGGTGCAGGTGTTAAACGAACAGGAGTTCACGAGGACTTACTAGAGGTTGGTCCCCGTTAGGAAGCGTGGCTGGAGGTGGGGGCCGCAAAAGAAATTGTAAAGTCTTTTCTTTCTGCCTGAGAAGCTCTATCATTCAAGGACTTTTCTTCCCCCCTTCGGGTGGGTGGTTTTTATTTTTAGTTGTGAAAGGCTTTAACCCTCTGACCTCTGGTTCCTGTGCTTGCTTCTGGCTGGAAGTCGAATCTCCTTTGAGGTTTTGTCAGTGCTGTTTCTTAAGGGTGTTCGCTTGCACTCCCTCTGCTTTGATGATGTGCAGTCATATTTGTTTTTAAGTTTCTAGTAGTTTCTTCCGGAAACATAAAAAAGCATTTTTTTTTTAAGACTACCAAGTTTTATGATGGCTTGCTGGGTCTAGTCACACTATTTAAAAATACAGCTGTTTTGGTGTTGGCAATTCAGGCGCATGCTGTACATTTCAAGCAGTTTAAAGCATTCTTTTTAAAGGTATAAAGTGAAAAAGAAGCGTCCCTCCCCCCCTTGCTCCCCAGGTCGCCTTCTCATGGGCCGCCATCAGTGCTGGATTTTGTTTATGTTTCCAGAGATGAACTGCTCATAAATTTTGAAGCTTAGTAAGAGAGAGTTGGTTCAATGCCCAACTGCTTCAAGTCTTCCATGGAAGAACATGCTCAGGTCCCCCGTTTTTGCACCGAATAAACACAGCAGACAGGACACCTCTTACAATAGACTCACTGCCTTTTTTGTTAAAAGGAAAAAAGAAAGGCGCTCGTTACTTTCCATGCCTCTCGTGACTCTTCAGGTCATACTATAGAAAGCATAATCTAGGATAACCCAGCGATGGAGGGAAAGCATTCCTTGGGGAAGGATCTGCTTTTTAAATTTGGAAGCGTTTGTGCAAATTGATTAGGAAGGGAGAGGGGTCTCAGTCTTCAAAGTGCAGGTCTTTACTATTCTGTTTTCTCCTCGGTGCACTTCCGCGGTCATTGGCCGGCATTTCCCCGCCCCCTCCAATGGAATGAATAACTCGTTCTTAATATAGTGTGGTAGGATTAACTATAAAGGTTAACGATCCTTTTGAAGACTTTCTGGTCACCAAGGTCTCCTATTTCTGAGAGCTCAAAAGAATGAAAGCTTTCGATTGGCATAGTCTGAAAGAATGGGGAAACCCTTTCAAATTCTGGGAGCAGGTTATTTTAGACATCATAATTGCATGTGAATAATCCAGTAAATTGCTTTCATGATTTCCTCTCACGCCAAGTGTTACTAACTCTGGAGGAAGTGAGTGGAATTTAGAGAATCTGTTGCATCTCCTGAGGAAACGGGTATCACTGTGTGTATGACAGAGGGAGTCTCTACTTTGTACCAGTGAGGAACCCTGATGGTTAGACATATTTACGGCTGATGCCTTGAGGTTCTTGCTGATTGCGGTCCAGGCACAGAATGAATAAGATGGGGCAGTCTTGTTACAAAATAGAAACTTGCAAGAATAGAACAGATAACATTTAAATCATATTTATCAACATTTTGTCTTTTTGGCGACTTGTTAATAGGAATATGCTAAAGGCAATAATACCAGTTTTTCTTCCAGATCCTCTGGAGTGAGGGACGAAGTTCAGCAACGCGCAGGAACTTTTAAAACAGCTGTTAAAGAATTTAATATATGAAGCAAGCTAGTTTCTTAGGTATATGCATCATTCCGCTTTGATGTGGAAGCAACCGCCCCAAAACCTGTTGCCTTAAGACATCAGGCACTTGTTAGATCCTAGTTCTGAGGGTTGGGGAGTTGGGCTGTGTTCAGCGGGGCAGTTTCTGTCTTACCTGGGTAAACTCATGTGGTTGCAGTCGGTGGACGGTGGGCCCGAGGGCTGGTTGGATTAGAACGGTTTCTCTTACTGGTCTGGTGGATGATGCTGTTGGTTGGCGCTTGTTGTTGATTGAACCAGAGCAGGCTAACTCACACTTCACACACTACTTGGGCGAGGCAGCCAGCCGCAGTGAGAGGGGGCAGGCATGCACAAGTACTTTTTAAGCCTCTGCTCACACCACATTTGCTACTCTCCCATTGCCCAGAGCAAGTCACGAAGCCATGCCCAGTTTCAAGGGATAGAAAAATAGATACTACTTCTTGATGGGAGAAGCCGTTGTCTCCGATTTATACAACGTATGAGTGTGTTTATAAATGCAGATGTTTATACCACCATTGACCATTTATCAGTTGCATGTTGAATATTTAAAATGAAGTTATTCTTAAATGTTTATAATGAGCATGCCTAGCTTTGGGTGAAATATCAATGATTCCCTTTGTCTTAGGTGTTATCACTTTTTTTCCTTCTAATTTTTCTTTGAAAACCACAAAAGCTTAGATTGTCTCCATAAATTTTATTGTGTTCATACTGTGAGCCGGGCACTGGGGACTGAAATAGGTGTGTCCCTGCCTTCCTGGTGCTTGTAGGAGGCAGAGAACAAAGAAGTAAATAATGAATTGCATTACTGCAAAATGTGGTATGAGGAGGAAGAAGGACAGGGTGTTACGAAGAAGAATAATGGGAAACCACTTAAATGTGGGGACAGGAAATGATTTGAGAAAATAGCACATAATACGGTTCTATCGTTCAGGGTCGTGAAAGGAGAACAAATATTTTTATATCACATGTTCATTGGGTCAGGTGCAGATTCAGATCTTTTTTGAAGAGTTTTGTTTTTCCCCTTGAGACATGCCCCTTACGGAATGAGTGAGAGCTGGAAGGTCGCTGTTAAGAAAAACATGGCAAGTGACTACTGAGGTTTCTCGTACCAGAGGCCGTTGTCGATAAGGTTAATGCCAGTGGTAGCTGGTGAAAGTGTTTATGCTATCTGTCCTGGGCTAGAGGACTACCCTTCCTAACAGTCCTCAGGCAGCTCACACAGTCCTGGAGATGAAATGGGGTACTAGAAAGGGGCCCAAAGGCACAGGGCATCAGGCATCTTGTCCCGTCCTCCCTCTACGCCTTCACCGACACCACCCTATCCCCGCGCACGTAGCAAGCCGGACCAGAGCAGAGCTTGCTCAGAGAACTAGGCTTTTAGTGGGGAGTGGTGGAGAGCGAGGGGTGAAATGGAGTCCAAGACATTTCGACGGTGTGAAAGAAGTTTTCCCGCCTGAGCACAAACGTAGACGTTGGTGACGCAGAGTTGCTGGTTCTTGGGAAGCAAATGCATGATGCTTGGCAGTGTCCCACGGCCAGCCCTGTCCCCGGTCTCTTACCAGGAAGTATTTACATTTTTCTTACACCGGAGCCTCAGATGACTCAGACGTTCCTGAGGTCGCAGGACAAAACAAAATTGGGACCCTGGGTAACATATGTGATATTGGGAGGCGGGAGGGGAGATCCCTAAGGTGTTTTGAGGGTCTAGTTGGGTAGTGTATTTATATCCTGATCTTGGAAGCTCGTATCCACCCCCTAGCTTCTCCTTGGCTTGTCCCCTCTGCCCCCCTCCCAATTCCAGCACACTCTTTGAACAGCAGTCAACATATCTTCCTTTCAAAGCTGATCCCCTTTCCTCTGGTTAGAGTAAGGACCATAAATATTACATTTTTTTCCCCTAAAGAATGGGTCACGATTTGACTTCTGAAAATATTTTACTTTCCCTGGTAGGGTAGCCTGGAAGTCACTGGGATTATAATGAAAACGTTCCCCTTTGCTAAGCTTTTCCTGTGTGTGTGCGTGTATGCGTGTGTGTGTGTGTGTGTGTGTGTGTGTTTGGAGGTGAGGAGGGCTAAGGAGTGGAAACTACATTCCAATAAAAGGGTTACATTCCTAAAACTAGGTCTTTAAAAATATGTTGCAGGCTGAGCCTTTGGTCCCTCACAAGTTCCTACAAGGGACAACCTTCAGACAGTGTATGGGCTTGTTGATTCTCGGGCCTTTGAACTGGGTGAGGAATGTGTCTCTAGACGGGAAAAGGAATGGCTCCCGCTTTTGGCCTCTCACTTGAAAGCTGGAAGAATGTTATTGTGTCTTCAAAGCCTGCTTCCCACCACGCTGTATTAGATGGGCTCTTGGGAAGCGTCTTTGCATGATCAAGTACACAACAAAAGCCCTTGCCACCCAATTTGATCTAATTCAATGGCTACTTTTAGGTGGGTTTTAAATTAATGTGTCTCTTCTGTAAGGAGAGAGCCCCATTCCACTCCTCCCTCTTTAGCCCAATTGAGATGATTTATAGTTACTCACTAGATTAGGAAACTTTAGGCCTTCGTCTTTTGGCGGGGAGGGGGAGTGGGGATGGGAATGTTATTTTAAAAAATAGTGGCAGAGGTATTTACGAAGATAAAGAGTTCTTAGTTCTGTAGAATTGAGAATAGATTTTCATCATAGGCGCGTCAGATTGCATTTGCATTGTAAAATGAATACATCTAAATGAGCACAGAAAACATTTAGCGTATTTTATTTGCTGGATTCAAGTGTACCTGGCACCCTCCCTCTCTCCTTTCTTTCAGAAAGTTTCCCTCTAACTGTGATAACGGGAACGGGAACCCCCGTGCTTGCTGTAGTTACTGGTTTCTCTGGCACTCTGGGACTCTTTCCTACTAAAAATTGTGAGCCCTTCGAGCGTAGACTCCAGTATCCGAGGAGGGAAGGGTCCACAAGACACTTGCAAGATTAAAAACTTGTTTATTAACAGTTCAGGGAGCAGTTGTTGAATCAAGGCAGGGGATAACTTTAGAAAAGTCCCCCAAAGAAACAATACTGTGGGTGTATTTTGAGTGCCTCCAACCATTTCATTCCCCCAGATACTTTAAAAATCAACTTCAGATTTACCATTGTATTAAAAACAATCAAGCCAAACTACAGGAGCTCTTGCAATCTGAATACGACCGGATATGAAGAGCTCGTGTGAAATTAATTACAACCTCATCATTCATATGTCTGAAATCCTGGGATGCTTCCTCTATTTTCCCCAATCCGTTCTTTTAAAGATTGATGGAAACTTTGCTTTGTTTTGACAAGATTTATATCTCTGCTTCCAACAGTAGTTTAACCAACTTTTATTCTCATTGAGTTCTTCCGATGTTAATTGTAGCTTACTAATCTAGGTCAGAGCTTAGCATTCTCCCTGAGGTTTAAAGATCTCAAAAGCAACGAGAAAATTACTTGAAAAATAATTATTGTATCACAGTTACCTCTGTCTTTACAGAGAGGCTAGTTTGTTCTCTGTGCTTAGTCCTTTTCTTCTTCTTGAGTATACCTTTGCTAGTTAGCCCCTCTACTAAAATATTAGGAAGATCTGGGAAAAGGAAATAAATTTAAATGGGCCCATTCTGCCAGTGTGGCGCTTCACAGCTACTCTGCTACAATGTTAACCTTGGTCTGGGAAGCTGAACATAATTGCCAAGGTAGGAGACTGTTCTTCCCTCCCAACCCCCCCAGCCCCCACCAGATTCTGTTTCTACACTCCATTGAGACTGGCTGGTTTGACGGCCACAGTACAAGAACATGTATTGTAAACGAGTGTATCAGCTCTTAGAGCAATTCTTCTTAAACATTGCTTTTGCTATTTCAAGTATTAAGCTAAAACTTAGAATCTATCCAATCTTATACGCGTAGCAAACCATTTGTCTTATCCTTTGTTCTAAAACCCCACAACTCCCCAAAATCTATCATATAAATGTCTTCTATTTTATTTTGAAGAGGATTTCAATTTTCTTGGCCAGTCATTTGACATTTGTGCTGCTTTCTAAATAAAACCTCGTCGTGTTTCCCAGCAGGTATATGCATCTGGTATTGAGCTAGGCTATTTCTGTTTCGGCCAGCGTGGTTGACTGGGTTCGAATGCTTCATGCAGTGAGTTTGGCATTTGGTAGATACTGTTTGTTGTAGATACTGAATAAATGAATGTGGGACCATATGTTTTGAAACCACAGTATGGGAAGTATGCCAGCACTTCATTTATCTGTAGACCAGAATCATATTCTATTCAGGAGGACAGAGAGTATTTCTGAGCGCCATTGCCATCACACTTACTTGGCCGGTACTTGCCTTAAATGTTTCCATTCATTCCATAATTAAGCTGTTGTGGTTACCAAACCTGGATATTTGAAGAAAGCATAAGTGGTCATGAAGACAGTGGTGAAGAATTGCCAAAGGCTCAAATGTTTGTAGGCCAGACGTGAGAGAATGTTCTAGTTAGTTAATACAACAAGGAGTTAGTGGGTTTCTGCTGAGTGCCAGGCATAGTCCTAAGTTCCGGAGTTACAAGTGTAAAGAACACACAGTAATTCAGGCCCTCGTAAAGCTTCTTTTCTCAAGGACTGATTGAGGGAGAAAGCTGTCGAGGATCAGCTTCCCCAGAGGACAAATGAGACCCACTGAGAGATGTGACAAGGGCTTCTGTCGTTTGAACACTCTGATGCAAAACTGGCGATGTGTCATACCAATCCTTTTCTGAAATTTTGTCTGGAAATTCTGTTGGAAAAGTACTTACTATACTTTCTCTATGTTTATTCCTTATACAAAATGTTTGGGAGGAAAGACCAAAATCTTGAAACTACTCCTATATAGAAAGAAGATATTATTGTGTATTTTATTAGTAAGGATCTTCCAGCGTGTTCCTGTTAGAGCCGTAGAGCACGAGAGGAAATCCCACAGTTTCAGGTAATGTTTTCTAGTGGTTTAAAGCTTTTATGATGAGATTTCTGTATTGACTTAAGTCCCTTATTCTCAAAGGGAGGATTTCCCTCATTCTGATTTTAGTCATGGTGACCAGTGATGGCCCCTGTCGTTTTTTTTTTTAAATTGGGTATGTAAATTTTATTTTTATCAGAAGGCTTAAAGATGTATATAAAATCTACTGTAAGGGGAAGTAAGGTTGTAAAAACAAAAAATAAAATGACTACACTTATTTATTTATTTTTAATATTTATTTATTTTTGAGAGAAAGCTCGAGTGCAGGGGAGGGGCAGAGACAGTGAGCAGAGCCCAGATGTGGGGCTGGAACTCCCGAACCTTGAGATCATGACCTGAGCTGAAGTCAGTCACTTAAACCACGGAGCCACCCAGGCGCCCCTTTAATGACTACATTTCAGTGTGTAGAAGATAATACAGGAAATCATAATGACCTTGATGCTGTTACTAGTCCGTGTGCTAAAAGAGGAAATAAGGCTGGAAATGAATTTAAACCAATTCTTTGAAGAAAATAGCCATAAACATAAAATATTTCATAAGTGATTAGACAATGCTCATTACAAGACCAGTGCTCTAACCCCTGAGCTATGGAGCCGACCGCTTAGACAGTGCTCATTAAACTGGATATGACTTTCTGGGTTTCAAATATAATATGTATTCATTAGCTGAAATTTATTTATAGAGTCACATTCTTCTGAAAGGAATTTTTTATATTTTGTATCTTATTATATTTTATATTATATATTTTATAAGAAATATTTTATATTTTATAATTTGCTTTTCCAGAAAAAACAACGATGCATCCAATACAATTATAATTTGGGGCTCTTTAAAGAGTTTTACTTTTAGGTACTCTCTACACCCATCAGCGGGGCCTGAACTCCCAACCCCGAGATCAAGAGTCATGAGCTCCATCCACTGAGCCAGCCAGGCACCCCCAATTTAAGGTTCTTTTACGTGGCTAGGAAATTTAAAGGTGTTTGAAAACCAGTTGGCAGACTTGCTGAAATATAATTTGTTTTTTCATGCAAACTTGTTTTATCGTTCCTTTTTAACTCAGTGGTTTTTTTGTTTTTTTTTTTTTTTTTAAAGCATTTCCTTCCTTGGTGACACGATAAGATGCCCCAGGATCATTTATTTATTTTCTGCCCTAGTCCTGGAATCTTCCGTTTCTCCAAGAACCCCTGGATCCTTTCGCTGGAGAGTTGTATTAGACACCAACATGCTGGCACTGGCTGTGTTTGTTGCTACGGGTGTTATTTATTTTCTGCCCTCCCAGTTGCCAAAGCAAGGAAACACGTGTGTACACTATGCCCTATAGATACAGACATATCTATAAATATTTCTATACATAGCCATCTGTATCCATACCAAGCTAAGCTTGAGTTCATACTGATGTCTCTTAACTCTAATGGATTTCCATATGGATTCTTCTAGGTTTTCCCCTTGTTTATCTGTCACCTCCTACTCCCAACAGTGGGAAACTTGGCTCTCACCATCCTGCATCCATTCACTTGCTGGATCGATTCTACCACATGCATAGTGCATACCAGTTTCAGAAGTGTTAACCTGTGTCCTATGGGAAACAACTTTATCAACCAGAGCGTGGTGCTTATGTACAGTTTCTTCTGCCTTAAGTCTTACAGATTCACCTCATTTCCAAAGTCAGCACCTTATTCTTCGGTCCTCTTCAGTGAGGTAGTTTCATGTGCTTATAATACGTTTTGATTCTTCTGTCATATTCTGTGTTCTGCCTGTGATCACTGACTTCTTTTTTTTTGGTAGGATTCCTTAGAATCTTTTTTTAAATGTTTTTAATGTTTATTTATTTTTGAGAGAGAGAGTGTGTGTGTGTGAGCAGGGAGGGGCAGACAGAGACGGAGACACAGAATCCGAAGCAGGCTCCAGACTCTGAGCTGCCAGCACAGAGCCCGAAGCGGGACGCGGGCTCGAACTCATGAAGCGTGAGATCAAGACCTGAGCTTAAGTCGGACGCTCAACCGACTGAGCCACCCAGGCTCTCCTGTGATCACTGACTTCTTCATGATTTTTAACATTTGCAGACATTAAGGTTTATTCTTCGTGCTATCTAAAGGGCTATTTTTTAAAATATTTATGTATTTATATATTTATGTATTTATTTATTTTGAGAGAGAGAGAGCAAGCCAAGGAGGGGCAGAGAGAGGGAGACGCAATCTGAAGCAGGCTCCAGGTCCTAAGATATCAGTACAGAGCCTGATGCGAGGTTCCAACACACGAACTGTGAGATCATGACCTGAGCCGAAGTCAGCTTAATAACCTGTATTTGCTACTACAGTGTCATGCAAAATAGTTTCCGCACACAAAATATCCCCTGTGCTTCCCTATTCAACCTTCGCTCCCTCTCGTCTGCTGCCTCGATCACCTCTGTAGCTTTGTCTCTTCCTAAAAGTCATAGAATTGGAATCATACAGTATGTGCCTTTATCGGACTGGCTTCTTTTACCTAGCCGTATGCACTTTGGATTCATCCAAGTCTTTTTGTGGCTTGATAAGCTCCTTTCTCTTCACTGCTGAGTAATATTCCATTGTGTGAATGTCCCAGTTTGTTTATCCCTCCCACGGACCTTTTTTTTTAAGTTTATTTATTTATTTTGAGAGAGACAGACAGTGTGAGTGGGAGAGGGGTGGAGAGAGAAGGGAGAGAGAGAGGGGAGAGACAGAGGGGAGAGAGAATCCCAAGCAGGCTCTGCACTATCAGTGCAGAGCCCGATGTGAGGTCGAACCCACAAAGTGCAAGATCATGAGCTGAGCTGAAACCAAGAGTCGGGTGCTTAACAAACTGAACCACCCGGGTGCCCCCTCACCTACTCAACTTTCATGGGAAATTTCCCTACGTATGTTCAAAGACCTTTGTGAAGTCAGCTCTCAATTTAATATTAACCATTTTCAGGTTTTACCCATTGTTCTGATTTCACAAACCTGCACTCAGTTTTGTGGTTCTTTCCAAGACCTATAAAATTTTCCACGGTTTTTCCTGCCCGGAACTGGCCACCGTTCTATAGTAGAGTGTTTCAGACCAACTCAGGATACAGTTGGAGATGTGCTTCCTGATTTGTCCACAACCTTCCCATTTTTTTTAATGTTTATTTATTTTGAGAGAGAGAGAGAGAGAGAGCTGGGGAGGGGCAGAGACAGAGGGAGACACAAAATCTGAAGCAGGCTCCAGGTTCTGAGCTGTCAGCACAGAGCCCGATGCAGGGCTCAAACCCACAAATGGTGAGATCATGACCTGAGCTGAAGTCGGACGCTTAACCAACTGAGCCACCCAGGGGCCCCCACATTCTTCCCATTTTGATCTGTTCTATGTCAGTATTTATTTGTGCAGCAACCGAACATTATAGATTTTTGTACCACCTTAGAGTGACTGCGATTGTCACAGACTGTTTCAGCTTTCTTCCTTGATGGGTCTAAATATATGGATTTTTGAAAACACATTATTTGAATCCTTCTACTGATCATCTTTAAAAAAAAAAAAAACTATTTTGTAATCTTGCCTCCCAGTAGATATTTATAAAATCTTCATTTTTGCTTTGCCATCATCGATTTCCCGGTCTCAGGGAAATGAGTTAATACAGTTAATTTGAGCCTGGCCATCATCAGTTCTAGACACTCAGTGGGAATCTGGAACTGGCCACACACTGTGTGCCTGGACACAGCAGCATGGGTCACAGGAGGCCGCCACAAGGCTCATCCCCATCTGGATTTGTCATCTGGGGACAGGGCTTTCTTTGCCCGACTGCAGGAAATTGTTTCTGGGCTTAACCAGAGGAGCGCACTTGTCGGGATTATCACGGGGTGTTGTATGGAAACCAAACTGACAATAAATTATTCAAAAAAAAAAAAAAAAAGGCCACATTGTGGTGAATTGGTGTTTATCACCTTTGTAGGGAAATAGACAGCTAGTTAGCAACTGGCTGAAAGTGGTTTGCACGTCCTACTGATACAGAGTCTTTTAACACTCAACCAGGTTTTTTGGTTTTTTGGTTTTTTGTTTGTCTTGTTTTGTTTTTCCATCATTTACTGCAAGCAAAGTATGATCAGCCTTAAGGCTACTCTCTCCTGGGGTGCCTACCATTGACCGAGACAACACTCCGTCCTACCCACGAGGAGAGCGGGTGTGCTGTGGGGCAGGTACTCAGAGGCGGGAGTGACAGGGGAGCCCCAAAGGCATCGATGTTGGGGTCCAATGGGAGGACACAAAAGACAAATAAAATCCAGGTCATTCATGCTTGGGAGTCTTATTCCATACAGTCTTTTTTTTTTTCCTTTAAAAACACAGACATTGATTTTTTTCTCAGTCTCTGAAATTGTCTAAACTTGTGTTTCTGGCAGTAGAATTCCTGACATACTAGATCATAAAGATTACTGCTAGGCGTATTTTATATCTGTGTGTGTGTGTGTGTGTGTGTGTATGTGTGTGTGTGTTTTCTCCATATATTTAACCTTGGGTTACGTGTGTAATTTTTCAAACATTCCCTTATAGTCAGTTTTGTTGTCTGTACTTGTTGACTGTGAAAGCCTCTGGAAAAGCTGTTTAAAATACAGGAGACTCAGGGGTTTCTTTATACACATACTTGTCACCAAAATGGGCCTCTCTGGACGAAAGTTGTTTTTAAAACCGTTTAAAAACTTACTGACCTAAAACAAATCTTATGCCCTTTTTTAACCTTATATTGAAAACAGGCGTCTATATCTGCTAACGGCCGAGATTTCAAAATGGCCAGAAATACCCAAATACTGTTCCACGGGTCACTGAGTAGAGACACTGACGGTATCCTCCATCGAGTTTCTGACACCGCTTGCTTTTGCACATTCCAGATTGTCACCAGAGTCTAAAAAGAATTAGTCTGCCTGGACTATATTTGCATTTAGAGTGTTAGCAGCCCTCCAGAGTCCACACACTAGGCTATTTATGAAGCAACTTCAGCTGAGAGCTGAAGATCAGAAGATTCTATTTTGGGAAGTGTCCTAAATGTGAGGTTCTGTGGTGAAAAAATTTAGTGCCCTGCAGATAAGAATACTTAAAACAGGAAGCAGTGGTAATTTATTGCTTCCTGTGTAAGTATCCTTATCACTATGATAAGCTTTAGGTTTCAGTTCTGCTTTCCTGATCCCAAGATCTCTTTTCTTGTAATCAGCTCCTATAAGAGGATTACAAATAATAATAATAATAATAATAATAATAATAATAAAAGAGAAATGTACAAATGTGGTGGTTGCAGGGGAGCAGGGGAGGGGGAGAGAATTTACCAGCATGATTTTTCCTGTCTTGAGAAGGGTCTCTCATTTCCTACGACTCAACAGTATTTGGTAGGCTGAGACAAAAACTGTATACCACCAGTGGCTCATTCCCTTGGCTCCATCTGTTGCGCGTGTGTGCATACAGCATTCATTTCAGGTTAGCGTAATTGACTATTGCTCGTGAAAGGTTAGATAATGGGATAGAACGAGCATGGATAAGAAAAGAGGTGCTGGGAGTTTTATTCCTGATTCTGCTACTGCCTGGGATCTACCCTTCCTTGACCTAATTTTCTGGTTCATAAAATTAGAGGGAGTAATAGTTCTCCAATCAACCTGAGAGCGTCGTTCCAAGGAGCAAGTGAAGAAGCAGACGGAAGTGCATTTATGAACATTATAAACGGAATCGCCTCTGGAGGCTGAGGTTTATCGTGGTTTCCCTTAAATTCACCACTCCCCTTTTGCTCTTAGCACACTTTTGGTTCATGTTCCTTCCTTATTGAAAGTGTTTTTCAAGTTCGGTCAGCTTCCTAGATTTCTCGGCTGGATGGTGTCTCGTGATTGTGCCTGAAAAGATGCATCGACATCGACTCCCTAGTTGAGATATTTGTTTCATGAAATAAAAGTGTGTTGTACTGGTAAATTCTAGGGAGCTGGGTTGCGTTTATTAGCTTGGCATAGAAAAATCAAAGTTCTACACGTGGGCTAAATTATTTTATAAGCCGTAAGTATGAATCAGGATTAAAGAGTGAAATGTATTTATTAAATTTTAAAAGGAAGTATGTACATGCATTTAATAGTTCTTCTGGATTTAATTATATACTAAATATGGAAAATAAAAGTATTGCTGGGTAGCACTGAACATTTTCTTCCACGAAACTCTTGTTGATAAGTGGCTTTACTCTTGAGCCTGTGCCCTCTTTGCCAGAGAGATCTGGTGTGATGTGCTGTGCTGAACAGAAGGGACCGCCATCTTCAAGAGATGGGTAAAGGAAAGCCGATAGCATGGCTCAACGTACCTAAGCAAAGGAGCTATATCGACTCTTTAAGGTTGCTCATAGATTCTAGATGATGTAATTTACTCTTCCTAAAGAATGGAAGCTTTGGAGAGTAAAAACCAGCTAAATCATCTCGTATTTCACTCCTGCTCTTACAGAATGCCTTTTTGTAGCTTTGGCTGTGTTGTGATTTTAAAGGGTACCATGTTTTTATGGAGGAGAGTGAGTATTCATGTGTGAGCTCATTTTTGGTCCAGACTTGAGTTTGTCAACGTCATGGGTTTGTGGGAAGGATGGCGATGATAGGGTACACATGGCCATAGAGGAGTTTACAGTCGGGTCCCCATTCCTGTGCTCGTGTATAATATTGCCCAGCCATCCAGAATAATGTCATCAGTGGTCACGAGGCTCATTTGTGTTCCAAAATTATTGCAGAGAATTGGCTCCATTGGTCAAGGAAAAACAGACATAAAATGAAAAGAACAAAGTGGTAGGTCGGAGGCAGAGTAAAATTCACGTGGCGGGTTTGTAGACAGCCACTGACCAGAGTTAATTAATAATTTATAATTACCCAGGGGTCAGGAGTTTGAATTTTTGTTATTTTGCTGTTTTGTTTTCCACGTAGAGTGGGTTATGTGAATCATTATATGAAACTTTGAATTTATTAAGAAAAATACCAGGCCTGAAAGTGTCCCTAAAAATGATAACACTTAAAACATTCGTTCTGTGGTTAAATAAATTCAGGCCCAGAGAAGTTAAGTAAGTTGCTTACGATGATACAGCTGTTTAATGATAGAATCAGCAAAGAACCCTAATATATTGTGTCCAGCTCTTTCCCGCATGCTGTACTGCATGAAGACTTTCAGGCATATAATGCCTTGTTGATTTTTATATATATATAATGTTACACATGTTACGTACATATATGTGTGCCCAGAAGGTATACCTTGTAGCTTTAATTGTTCATTTATTTGTTCCTCAAATAGTTATGATGCCAGGCACTGTTTTGGGTGCTAGGAATATAGCTGGGAATAAGAATTAGTTTCTGCCCTCATGAAGTTTATATTATAGTGGAGTAGGCAATAAATAGATACATTTATTTCAGATAATGGTAAGTGCTCTTAGGGAAAATCAAGCAGGGTGGAGGTAACGGGCAAAATGCATGATCATCAATTTATCAAAGAAGCTAAGTGGACCACATTCAAATTTAGTTTTAATGTATTGTTTTTGAAGTAGTTTTGAAAAATTCGATTGGGCAAGAAGCATTCGGGTTTTCAATGACATGTGTGGCGAAAAATTATAATTTATGAGAATAATTAAAGGATTTAAAAGATTGCTTGTTAAATGAAGTTTCCTCTTTTATATGCAGAGTGTTTGATTATTAGCCCTCCGTGAAAATAATTCATGAGCACTGGTAATTAACCGCCTGTATCCATGACTTAGCCAGCCCGATCCGTAAAGTTTTAAGAATGCATTTATGACTAGTAGGAGTTTATTAGTGCTCCTTTTTCAACCTCCTCTTTCCTTTCTGGGGGAGGAGAGGGGTGGATTTCCCGGGGCTTTCACTGCTCTGCGCATCTACGAGAGCCCTGAAAATGGTGATGTTGCATTTTATAGAAATCAGAAGGATGTATCTTAAATGATAATAAGGCAACCAATGGATGATATGTCTAAACTAAGATAAATGTATGCTGGCTATCCACGAACAGCCCCAGTTCCTTTGGAAAAGTTGGAAGACTTCTATTTCCTTGGCTTATGACTTATTTTTATATGTAGCTGTTCTCCCCACAGTTGTAAATAAAACGTTTTCTGGAGATAATACCAGAGTAGTCCTTGCCTATTGTTCCCACCATACAGATCGCTTTGTTAAACTAGTCTGGTATTATAATAATGGGTTGATAAGTTGTTGCTTTTGAAGTGGAAGTTAAGTCTCCAGCCTCCTGTGAAACTCTTAGGAAGCCTAAAATGACGTGTCCTGCACGTCTAGGTCTTCCATCCATAAACTGATTACCTGGAAGGACAGGCCCAGAAATGGGCTCTCTGGTCCCATGAGGTGCTGGGCGCCTGGATTGTTTTGGTCTAATGTTTGGACTTTCTGAAAACTCTCTGTGTATCCTGGCTTGAGCTCCCTTTCCCTTTTGGTCACTGATCATTTGAACCTGGATTCTCTTGATTTTAGTGTCCATGTCCTGCACGGCGCATGTCCATTCTTGGTTTGTCAAGGGCCTGTGTCCTAATTATCTTCAGTTCATTGTTCATTACTCTTTTCTGAGCATGCTCAGTTGACTGCAATCTTTGGCCTGTCTCTGTGCTCTAAGAGTACACTCGTGGCCACAGAGCAATTTGGGAATAGCGATAGTGTTGAATTAGGAGAAATCTAATATCAGTTTCTAGATTTTAATGGTCTTTCCCAGTCGCATAAACAATTTTGAAATACATTGAATAGAGTCACATAAAATGTATAGAATGTGAGTAGTCCCACGAGGCAAACAAGACATTTTTGGAGACTAGGTTGTGGAAGTTACATCTGTCCTGCCTCAGTCAGCTCTGATGACTTTAAAGAAGAATCGAGATCTTTCTGAATTTCTAAGGGCATCCATATTGATTCGGTAACAGCCAAAGCTTAGTTTCAAATGGATTTGAAGGTCAGCAAATATCGAGGAGTACTCAAGGCAGTTTTACCAATCATCTCTTGACATACTCCGTAGTACACACACACTTAAGTCTTTGATTAGCCTTTGGCTTTGGCTTGGTTTATTTTTGTCTTATAATGGTTATTTGCTTATTATACTCATTATTGTCTCATTATGTCATAAAATATATTTGTATAAAGGCAATTAATATATATTCAGTCATTCATTGCATAGGTATTTATTTGTCGACTATCTACCATGTACTCAGCTACTTTGGAAGATGGAGACTCTCGTAAATTAGGCAGAATAGGTTTTTGTCATCATGGCGTATACATTACCCTAGTGGAAGAGACAAATGATAAACAAGTAAACAAAAGCATATAATTTCAGGGAGTAAGAGCTGCTAGGAAAATTAAGTCATGTAAAGTGACGGAGAAGGAGTAGGGCGGGCTATTTCTGATAAGAGGAGTCAGAAAGGAAGTGTTTGAGCAAACATCCGAGGGAAGTGAAGCAGAAGGTCCTGTACCTATGTGCTGGTGAAGAGGGTTCTGCGGAGCAGCAGATGGAGTCCTCCAAAGGGAGCAATTCCAGTACATTCCAGTGCAGCTGGAACAGCAGAGAGAGGAGTAGCAGATGCAACAGGAATAGTAGGTTAGAGCCAGATCGTGGAGGGCTTGATAGGTCATGATGAGTAGTTTGGATTTCCTTCTGGTGAGACGGCAAGCCCAGTAGGAAGGTTAGCATACATGCGATGACCACCCTACATCCCTACCAAGGATTATGCAGGAGAGACATGGAGTCCGTCTATATGCGCTCTTACTCTCGCCTCTTTACTTTCGATTGAACCAGTCAGCTGGGGCCTCTTCCATGAACTGAAGCCACCTTCCACTGAGATTTTCATAGATTCGTTCCCAGACTCACCCAAGCGCACTTTAGGAGTACCTCAAGGAGACGTCATCTTTGGTCTTGCCACAGCAGCACGTTGCCCAAGCCACGGAGATTGGCCCCTGGGCAAACCAGCCCCTTTGGATATTGTCACTGTACTTTAGTCCTCATTCCAAGACTTTCTGGATGCTTGGCCACCTACCTAATGATCCTTGACACATTCCTTGCAAGGCACGCCCACTCTGGTTTCTTTACAGCCAGATCACAATTATTCTATAGAGAATGGCAAAGCCCTTTTCTTCTGGGGCGGGATCCTTGATTGAAGCCGCCATTAAGCATTCTAGCTGTAAATAATTTAACCCAGTTTTTATCTACCTTGGTTTGGCCATTTTTGTTTGGAATCCATGTCACCTGACATGACCCGTTCGCACATTGGCCTTAGTCGTGCTTACATTTATTTCAGCCCTCTTTTTATCTTAAGTGGTTTTTAGGTTATGGGATCCAAATTTAGACTTGCTGATAACACTTGGCTGCCAGTGGACTGCCATTGAGTGGAAGTCTGTATGTTTTAGGAAGTACAATATTAATTCATTTTAATCCTTTAATCTTCCTGTATGCTGGATGCTAGTCAGCTCTAACACCTACATTTCAGAGCATTTTTTTCTGTGACATTTAAAAGCTATAATGGAAACATATGGCACCAATCAGGTAGAGTGAGTTAGCTTTGACTTTCATTGCCTTTTTTTTTTTTTTAACTGGATTTTACCTACTTCCTGGAAAATGTTGGCCGAGTTCACTTTTAGTGATGTTTTTGGTATGCCATTTGCTTTTAGATGTTAGCTCTGTGATCGTTCTTGTTTTGAGCTGCTCTGGACAGCTGGCTGTAGTGGTTTCATGGAGACGTGCTCATGGGTTGATGAAACCCTAAATATGTGTGCGACAGGGGGAGGTGACAGGGGAGAGTGATCTTCATTATCTGAGGTCCTGCAATTATGAAGGATGTAGTAGGGAAGTAGAAGCTATAAGAATATTCACTAATGAGCTAACCGCTTCTAGAGTCTCTCCTTGCTTATAATCTGTCTGTACTTATTATCAGGGACTACTCCTCCAACTGGTTTATTCAACATTGAAAATGTACATTTTGCAAAAGATGCAGAATTTCATGAAGTCAATGAAAATGATGTTGAAAGTGTGCCTGGGGGGCTCAGTCGGTTAAGCATCTGACTCTTGATTTCAGTTCAGGTCATGATCTCACAGTTCATGAACTCAAGCCCCGTGTTGGGCTCTGCAATGACAGCACTGGAGCCTGCTTGGGATTTTCTCTCTCTCTGTCTCTCTCTCTTTCTCTCTCTCTCTGCCTCTCCCCTGCTCATACTCTCTCATATTAAATAAACTTTAATAAATAAAATAAAATACTTAAAAAAAATGAAAGAAAATGAAGAACTGCTGAGGTCCCCAAGTAGTCAATGGCAAGTCTAGATCTAGCAGAATTAGATGAGAGAACTGTTGAAGAAACAAATCAAAGATAATGACTCCTTTAGGGAATAGTAAAAATATAGGATTAAGAGAGGCCCATGGGGAAATAGATAGTCTTTGAATATTTCTATAGAATAATGTCTTTTTTTTATGATTGTTCTATAAAAACCAAAGAACTCAAAGAGATGAAGTATGCAGGAAAATATTTAAAAAATGAACACTTTGATCACACTCTGTTCCTTCTAAGACTTTGCCAGGAGATGCAGCTGACTTACATTTTGTGAAGTACAGGCAAAATAGCTTTTTCCATCTATTTTAGTTTCAATATTTACAGTATTCTAACTTTCCAATATAAAATTCCATCGAGACTGCTTTTTGCTAGAAAAATGGGCTCCCTCTTTTAAGTAGATTTTGCTTTTTTATAACTTTTTGTTTTGAGTGAGAGGACAAGTTGAGAGAGGGGCATGCATGAGAGAGTCCTAAGCAGGCTCCATGCTCAGTGTGGAGCCTAATGTGGGGCTCAGTCGTATGAACCGTGAGATCATGACCTGAGCTGAAATCAAGAGTCCAGTGCTCAACCAACTGAGCCACTCAGGCACCCAGATTTCACTTTTTTAAATGGCTTTTTGCTAGTACCAGTTATGTTCAGCTGATAATGTTATTACATTGTGTATTGTTTTTATGCATGTGGCATAAGACAGTCACGGGGAAGAGTCCTTCCCTTTTCCTGCCGAAATTTTGCAAAGTAGAATGGAGTTTCCCATTGTGTCAGACCAGTTGTTGAGACGAGTTGCTGAGTAGGAGGTAGCAAAACTCCCGGGCTAATTCACCCTCGTGAGCCCAAGAAAGACCATTAGTGCTCACGGGTTGTTTTTACAAACTCAGGGGAACAGAGTGATGCTAGCCAACATTACAGAAAACACAAATAAGTTGTCAATTCCACAGGGTCCCAATTAAAAACTTCTTCCTGGCCCTTGCAGCTGGATGTGGATGAGTCCTGAAGAAGGCTACGTAGAGAGGACCCTCTAAAGAAGTTTGTCTGGACCCTCTAAAGAAGTTTGTCTGAGAACAGATTGAACTAGTCAATAAAGTTTAAAATTTTAAGGGTTTCTTCTCATGTCTCATGCCCATTTCAGCTCAACTATGTATTTTCTGAAGGAGGTGAGTTAGAGCAGATTTTTTTTTTTCCTAAGAAAGGAATATGAATCGTTGAAGCCATAAGTGGGAGCTTGGGCTAGGTAGTGATGTAATCCAAAAGGAGGGAAATGAAAATATGAACAGATTTTTCTTGTCTGGGAAGAGAATTACCAAGAAAGAAAGTTTGTTTGATAGAGTTCTAAGCACTATATTGATGGTGTTCCTAGAACCACCACTTCAGTGTGATTAGGCACGGTTAGGTCTTCAGGGAGCACGCAATTAGTGTCTCGTAGAAAAAAATCAAATCTTGCAGAAGAAAATCAATTAGGCAACTGACCAGTTTCTGATCTGCTCACACAAAAATGAAGATTAAGACCTTAAGAACTGCGACACAAAGCAGAAATTGTCGTGTTGTTCGT
The DNA here is from genome assembly GCA_030068075.1 of Paguma larvata. Taxonomy (NCBI): domain Eukaryota; kingdom Metazoa; phylum Chordata; class Mammalia; order Carnivora; family Viverridae; genus Paguma; species Paguma larvata. The sequence continues at coordinate 11,767,251 of CM057825.1, forward strand.
GTACAGAGATAATGCCGCAGGGTGACCACCACGATCTGGCTTTTATTCCTTTTTCTGGATTCAGAACATCACCCTCATTATTCATTCTCTTTTTCCCGGTCTTCATGTTTTGGGCTCATGGAGTACTTTCCATAAGCCATTTAACCACCTGTATTTTAAAATTTGATTCTTTGTCACATTCTTTTGGTGATTCCGTTATTGCCAAACCAATACACACTTTTGTTAGTGCAGTAAAAGCAGAAGCAAAAATATTGTTTAGAAAATCTGGCATAGGGAGAAATCGTAAAATTTATTTTCAAATGAATAGAAATGGTATTGGATTGTGTGCTGTTCAAGTTTATCCATGCTCCATCTTCCATCATTCGTCGTGAACTACAGAGTTATCTATAGGGATTTTTGTCGTATTAGTGTTTGCAGTTCATTTGCTGTAAAACATTGATACAGATAAGTTTGGAAGCCCCGATTACTAAGTGATTGGCTCAGAGATTATCATACGAAGTAGGACATATGAATTCCCTGAGACCCATTGTTGGTATTGACAATAGTAGCTTGGGTATTGCTCAAGAGAAATTTGATTCAAATTGTGAATGGAGGACTTATAAAGGGGCTTTTCTGACGGCATTTAAAGTGGACTTGGGATCATTGTGAGGATGACGAATAACTCCAGATGGAATAAAACTTGACTTCTATCCTAGAAACCAAGACAGACCACAAAAATGTCGATACCTTGGCCATTAGAAATCAAACGCGCTATGATCAAATATTTTGGATTGCCGGTGCTAAGGAAGAAGAAAACTGTTTCTGCTGTTTTGCTTTTTAAAAGCAGATGGCATCTTTTTAAAAAACACCCTCGAAATCCAAGCTCTCTGGATGGCTCATTTCATTTTCACATGGGCATTAAAAGGGGTAACCGCTGGGATCTGGGATGCGGCGTCTATGGTACTTCTTGTAGATTTTGTTTGTAATATTTTTGTCAGAAATGTGGCTAGCGGCCATCCAGAGAACCTTAATACAGGACTCTTAGAATCTCACATAATTTTAGGACTGAAGAAACCACGGTATAAAAAGAAAAACCCCAAAAATGTAGCAATTTGAATAAAAAGGACCCCAAAATAGGACGGTACGGGAAATGTTTTTTAGGGAATGACGAGTTAGAACAAGACCCTCCAGTGGAAGACGGTCAGCCATGCAGCCATGCATTCTCCACTTCCTGCATCTCTCGCACTAACCATTTTCCCTCGTTGCCTTCAAGGGCTTTGTCTCTTTTCTCTTTTTGTCTTTCCATTCAGAAAATTGCCATACGTTCTTTACTATAAAAGCATTTAAGAGAAGATAACGACAGAGAATGCTCTAAGTTAGTCTTAGTCTCTTCTCAGTGATCAAAATAGTTTTGCAACATTTTTGCAAGAATCACAAATATTTATCCTTGACAGATCACCTGTTAGCTATTTTCTTGCCTGATTCCTTGCATTAGAAAGGTGTTTTTTTACTTGTAGGGTTGTTACTCTGAGCTGATTTGGGTTTAATGTGTAGTCCTCTTTGTATTATTCCTGGTTTACAGTAAAATATGTGATTCTACTCAACAGTAGATAAGGAGTTGACAGAGTAGAGCCTGTGGGCTAAAATTTGGCTGTCACCTGTTTTTTTGTGTGTGTTATTTATAACGGGGATTTGGCCACCCCATTTCTTTATGTATTGTCTGGCTGCTTTCGACCTAGAACAGCAGAATTGAGTTGTTTGAATAGAGATTGTGGGTAGAGATGGTAGGTAAAACTTGCATTGTGATTGCTCTTTGTTTTGTGCATGTCTCTGGTCTCGTGGCGTTTTAGATTATTATCTCGCAGGAGGTATGAGTTAGGTGTCTTTTTCATTGTCAGTATGATGTGACATCTTTAATGACTTTCCCAAGAATCCTAGACCGTGATTCCAAGTCAGGACGTCACATTCAAATGGTGATAGTGCATATTTGTAGTCACTAAGAGCAAGGTTTTAAAAAAGGTGAATGTATTGTTTCTGGAAAATAAGGATCGCCAGTTGTTCAAAGAAAGTGAGCCTTTGAGAGCCTCGTAATTCATGCTTAGAGTGCTTCTGTAGTGAGCAAGGAGTGGATAGATGTAGGGCTACAGATCAGCCCTTTGTATTGATTAGTCATGTTAGTCCTGTTTTGTTGTTTTTTTTTTTCATTATATTCATTTTATTTTTAATTTTTTTAGGTTTTATTACATTTTATTTTTAAAATATATTTTATTGTCAAATTGGTTTCCATACAACACCCAGTGCTAATCCCAACAAGGGCCCTCCTTTGTGCCCATCACCCACTTTCCCCTCTTCCCCACCCCGCAGTTTAGTCCTGTTTTGTATGCTTTTTGAATCATCCAAATGAAATGACAGTGCATGCCACCGACCAGGGGTCTTTGCTAAAATTAATGGGAAACTTTAATTTTCCTATGGTTTCTGATGGAAGGTACTATTACTCAACAGCCTCATTCATGACCATGCTTATGGCCCAGTCATAATTTCTAAATTACGCTCGTGACACAGTTATTCGAGATTCACAATTTGTATTTTAATCTGATTAGATAGCTCTTCCTTGAGCTGATTCCATGCATTTGGAGAATTTCGGGTTTATCGATGTGCCTATAAGATCTTAGTTCTGTTCAAATCTTAGAACCTGTATCATCTGTGGTTAGGGATTCTTTGTGGGAAGGAGAAAGCCCTTTGAAACCTCAACCAGTCTTCATTCAGTGGAAGGTTTGATAAGAAGCAAAACTTCATCACTGTGAATGACAGTTGACTGGTGTGGCAGAGGTGGCTGGAAAGAAATACATCCGAAAGTATCAGGGACAAGATGGCTAATTTCCAGCTTTTTCTGAGACGTAGCTCTTGGTAACTGGTTTACAATGGCATAAAAGAACTCACAATCAGCGGGCTGTATGGCGCAATTTCACAGGCCTCTTCTCACGCAGACAGTGGTGTAAATAGCGCCCCCTATAGTTGTACTGTCATAACCTCAGTTACAACAAAAAGCCAAACTAATACCAAAACACATTCCAAAGCCATTATGTTGTTTTAGTTAAATTATCCGAAGAGTTGGGTTTTATTGCCCTGATTTGCTCAGTAAAACTGAGAGTTAAGAATTGGAACTGTCTGTCGGTGCCCACTCCTGCTGATTAGGTGTGGTGTAGCCTCATACAGAACCCTGCTTGATTCTAAGTTTAACTTCCCATCATGAGCCAGCCCTGAAATCTAGAAGTATTGTTTTTCATGGAAGCAGTGTGGAAAACCTCAGCAATTCCTGAATCTCTACTGAAGGACACACGTGTGAGTCCGCTGCTCTGGAGGGGGGCGGGAAGAACTGCAGGGCGAAGATTCTCAATGCCGCTGTTGCAAGATTGGCCTTCGCGTTTTGTGTATTTGCTTCCAAGGCTTCTAATGCCGGTAAAAGACAGCGCCTTGGATTTCAGACAGCTTCCATGGCAAGTTTTCAAGCTTTGTTCTTGCAACATCTTTTCAACAAGGAATTATTGGGTGCCTGATAAAAGTACCGAATTTAAGTTTTAAAAAAAGCCACTCATTTTCTCGCTAATAACTTTATCTGAAAGTGGGAAGCAGAGGGTGCTGGAGGGATGAACCATTTAGCCAGGGTCTGCATGCACGTCAGTGGGTTCCTTCATACGTGCCCGGATCTCTCCCAGCTGTGTACTTCTTCGTCTTTCACAGGGGTGAGGGTTTTCCTCTGACGTAGAGACATTCCAGATGGACAAGAGTGTAAATGCCAGGTTACATTTTTAGGGGCTTACTAATGGAGCCACAGCAGATTAAGAGGGGGAAAAAAAAAGTATGACTGCATAGATTTGTAGGGAGGTGTGGACTGGACGCTATTAGATTAGATATTCATGAGACTCTCTTTAATTGACATTTCATAAACTCCTTGGGTATTTTCAGTTCTCTCCAAGGAATAGAAAGTAGAATCTTAATGTCACCTTTTGTGGAAATAATATTTCTAGCGGTCTTTTTTTCATTGTCATTATTTATTTATTTTTATTATTTTTATAAAAATTTTTTAAATGTTTATTTAGTTTTGAAGGAGAGAGAGACAGAGTGTCAGCGGGGGAGGGGCAGAGAGAGAGAGGGAGACACAGAATCCAAAGCAGGCTTCAGGCTCCCGAGCTGTCAGCACAGAGCTGGATGTGGGGCTTGAACCCATGAACAGTGAGATCATGACCTGATGCAAAGTCGGACGCCCAACCACCCAACAGACTGAGCCACCCAGTCGCCCCTCAGGCTACCTTTCAGTAAAGCCACTTATTGAATCTTGGTTTTAAAATTAATTGTTAATCTTGTCTTAGGGCAAAAGACAACAATGCAAAGAATAAAACAAATTTAATTTGTGCAGATAAACTAAAGAACTTGTTTGAAGGGTGGGCCTATTCTGCAAATGTCTTTTCATTGTCATCCAAGCCCATGTACATGTTCTAACAGCATGAGGTCCAAGCGTTTCAGCGTATTTTCATGGTTTCGTTATTCATGGCACTGATGCCATACTGACATTTTATTGTGACTTTGGGTTCTCTTGCGTCTTCTCTAGTATTTAGAAAGTGCCATGTTTTAAATTACATTAAAAAAATGGATTTGGTTTGGTTTTGCACGATTTTTGAAAAAAGAAGTTTCTACGTTGCTTTTCATTGTTTTTAAATACATTCAAAATTGTATTATCTGCTTTGATCATAACAGCCCTTTTCTCCTTGGGTAGTCTCATTCAAGCTTTGTGAGGAAATAAATTCCGTTGCATATCAACATTTTTCTAGATTATAGGAAGTGCTACAGAGTTTTGGAATGTGACTTGCTTCAGCTGCTGTTGGTGGTTAATGGTTCAGGACATTTGCCAACTGCCATGGTTTGCTGGCTATGTCAAAACCTTCGTAACTTCAGATTCAAGAGCCTAGTGCTTACTTGTCTTTTATTAAATGCAGGTGCCAGGTTTAGACGTGTCTTTGCTCCAGAGCCTCACAGAAGTTTTCTCTGGACAAAATGTTTTGCTTTTGTAGAAAGAACTTGTCCGTTTACCAACATGGCATCATAAAAATACAGCAACTTTATCTCACATTTATAAATAAGCTGTTGGATTTGGCTTTCAAAACCACATGGATGCCTCATGAATATTACTTGCTAGTCATGACTTTTATTTGTGCTTTGAGCCCTTTTGTAATATTTTTCCCCTTGAAACAGGCATTTTGGGGTGTTAAGGCTCATTTTTTCATTATCCCCCATTGGGCCTCTATGAGTCATGTTCCGGGCACACACAGAAGTGAATGTATAATTGAAGAGCCTCTCTTCTTCTACAGTTACTGGATAAAATAATTTGTAGTGTGTACCGAGTATCTTTGTTAGAGGAATTTGCAAAAATGTCTTCGAAACAATTCCCATATCCGTTTGTCCTTCAAAATCTGAGCAGCCAACATTTCTTTTGATATATCAATTGTATGCCAAACGGTAGACTATTGGTGCATTAACATCTTACTGACTACAAATTATATTCGGAACTTAAGAATAAAAAAACAAATACAGTGTTGTCAAAGGATGCTTTTGTGTTCAATTAATTTTTACCAACTTTTCCATCCTAAAATTTCTTTTGTTTCTACTGATGTATATTTTGCCCAGGATTATTTGAATCGTGACGTTCAGGGAGAAATGATTTTGGGGGGAAATTTTTTACGCAGTCTTTCTTGAAGTGTGCTTCACAGGGGGTTCGAGTTGGTAGATGGAATAAGATCAACATACTTTCTGATCATAAGTTCGGGAAACCCAGAGTTAAACAAAATGTGAAGGCTCTAATGTCAAGAGGGAGATATTTCCTAAATGTCATGGGCCACAGAACTTTCTTTGTCACGGAGCTCATGTTTTATAGAACATGTTTGGTACTGCTGGCTTACTGCATGCCCAGGACTGGGTCTGTTGGAGTCCACAAATTTGGGGGCACCAACTGTCTCTTTAATGGAAGCTTCTTACTTTGTATACTGTAGGTTCCCCCAAGTGTTGCTGTGACTCGGAGTCTTGGTCATGACCTACTTTATAAGTTGACAAATACATTTGCTCTTCTTACACATGGCCTTCATCACTGAAAGCAAGCATACAAGCATTTAGACCTTTCTTTGGCTCTAAATATATGGTTGCCTTCTCAGAAGCCTGTTAAGAAGAGGAGGAACCATTATATTGACGGAGACAATTTGGGGCTTCCCTCTAATTCTATCCCAATTGTGGTTTGGAGCATTGAGTCTGAAGTCACACTGCTATTGTAATGCATCAGTAAGGATATAATTGATCAAGAAGTCATCTGATTTCTTTAACTATCTTCTCTACTTATATTCTAAAGGAAAAATATATTCCTTTGGAATGTCAAGGCATTGGGATATATTTGGATAGTCGGATGTCAAGACATTGACCTCTAGTTGCATGGTTAACGTTTATGAAGAGTGCCTGTAACTCTTGGGCGATGGATTCACTGGCGCAGGAGGCATATGCAGGGGTGTTTCACCGCCTCTAGTGGAGCATATGTTTTGATTCAGCGAACCAGATTTGAGTCAGCGATGCCAGATTTTAACATCGGGATTTCTCAATAAGATGAACTTGGCGATTCACCTTGGCTCGTACCTCAGATGTGTGGGTATAGGACACATGCTTTCTTAATGAGAGTTCATTGCAGCCAAGTCTTTTATCTGCCTGAACTTATTGGCTCTCTTCCCTCTGATCTTCATTGGCCGCTCCTGATGGAAGTGTGCTTGTATTAAAATTTAAAAGGTACTTAGAATGAGGTATCTCCCTTTGTCCAGACCATTGAACGTGAGTATGTGAGGTCCGTAGATGACATGGTGTTTGAAAGACTTGTTGCCAACTGTTGATCTCCTGAAAATGTAACCGTGTTTTGGAGATTTGACTCCTCCCTTCTCCTCTTCCACTTACAAGATGCTGGGACACAGAGATTCACGCTTTTCCCATTTGCTTTTCGTGGCATTCGTGTGTTAATGCTCGAAGATAAGAATTTAAAAACTGATTCTTGGGATGGGGCCGGTTTTCTAAGCCAGAGTATCAATACTAAGGCTGATAAGGATTTATGGGTGGCACTAGTTGATAGGGAGAAGCTAGTCAGGGAAATTTTTAAAAAAGTTGGGAGAAAGAGGGAGAGAAGCAAAGGATGAAGGCACCGAGTGTCCCCAACAATGGCATCCACCGTCACCCAGGCCTGGGGCCACCCGAGCTCAGCGCGAAGAGTTTTGGGTTACAGTAAAACCTTGGATTGCGAGTAACTTGTTCTGCAAGTGGTTCCACACGATGAGCAAACATGTCTAGTAAATTTTAACTTGATAAATGAGTGGACTGTCTTGCAATATGAGTAGTGTGTGACGCCGAGTGTCACGTGATGGCAATGGAGCCAATGGTGGTTGAAATTCGTTTTGATACAGGAGTGCTTTGGATTACAAGCATGTTTCTGGAACAAATTATGCTCGCAAACCAAGGTTTTCGTGTAGTTTGATTTGTTAAGCCACTTGTATCCCATACCATACAACCGGGAACATACACTCGAGCTGGGTACCATTTTAAAGGTAACATATATTTAGAGCTTTCTGTAGACGGACATCATTAACACAATTACAACTCTCCACTTGAGCCCATTTTACATCAATTGCTGCCAACTAAAATAATAACACTGGAGTGCTGTTTCTATGTACCCTGTATAATATCTTAAAGCTAACGTCATTGTTTTCCCCTTCTCAAGTACAGCATGTTTTGATCCACATCGGGAATATTTTTAAAAAGTGGACGTCTAAGAATGTAAACAGTTGGGAGGGGAGATGCAGCTGTTTATGATTTACTTTTTAATCTTCTGTTCTTTGGTGGCTTCTAATGTCAAAGGACTTTTCTTTACATATTATAGTGTATGGCTTAGGACCATAAGTATGCCGTTTCTGGTTTTTATTTTGGCTTTCTAAATAAAGGACGGAAGGACTGACGGAAAAGTCGTTGGATAAAAATATCCCCCCGCAGACTGGATCCTGCACTGGAAGCATTGGGCCAGAAGAGCGTATGGTCCTAGAGTGCAGAGGGTTACTATTTTATGGGGCCAATAAATGTCAGGCTGTGAGCTTTATCTTTTGGATGTGTGTGTGTGTGTGTGTGTGTGTGTGTGTGTGTGATTGTCAGAGTCTATTAGTCACACCCAGTTGCTTGCGTCGACCACTGTCTAGACTCTTCAAGAAATGAGAGATTTCATATTTAGTGTTTTTACAGGAGGACACATAATAAGGGGTAAAAGCGTGCACTTATGATGGCAATGTCTTTTACAGATGATTTTCCGGAAGTGGAGGGATTTCAAATATCTGCGTCCCTGTTGTGTGAACTGGTGTTTTAGCTGATTTCGTTTAGATTTATCAGAATGGCATTTCACTCTGTAGTTTCTCATTGCCCTGTGTAAACATGAAGCTTACCCCATCTCCTGTTATAAAAATAACTTTGTATATTCCGGTGGACTCTGTTTAGAGGAGCGGTTTGACAATACTTCCACCCATGCTTTTTCTAGCGTTGTCTGTAAACGTGTGGTCACCAGCATCGAGTTTGAATCCCAGTGGCCCCAGGTACCAGCTTTGAGATCTTGAGGAATTTACTCTTCTTTCCAAACCTCAGTTTCTCATTTTTTTAAAACAGGAATAGTCATACAGTCTCAGGATGGTCAGGAGGATTACATGAAATAAATAAAATAAAAAATAAATAAATAAAACCCGTAACTTTATGCTGCCATTGTACTCATGTGGGCTGTATGGCTGGTGGGGACTCTGTGTGTGTGTCTGTGTGTGTGTGTGTGTCTGTGTGTCTGTGTTGTGTGTGTGTGTGTGTGTGTGCAACATGCTTACGGATCACCCCCTCACCCCAGAAGTGCTTTACTCAGCTATTGGGAGAAGGAGGAAGATACAAGTGAAATCTGAAAACAGAATCAGTATCAAATTGACTTTATTTGTTTGGTCCTATTTAATTTGTAGTATTAAAAAGAGATTGAGCTTTTTAAAAAAAAATATTTATCAAAAGGAGATAACACTTTTGAAAGGTTAACCAAACCCCTACTACTGTTAAATGGAAGGGAACCCACAAAAATTTAAGCGCCTATTTTTCTTTGCCTAAAGTTACTCTTAATCAGGTCATATGGACCTTAGACTATGTGCATATGGACATCTGAGTTTCATACAGATACCTTTATATCTATAAACACTTACTGAAAGCCAGTTACGTATGAAACGCAATAAATCAGGTAGAGCTGGAGATGACAAACCTCAAGAACAATTTGCTTAACGATGTCGATCAAATGAAAGTTTTATTGACAAGCTCAGAAAGTTAGATTTCATGGCACACGTGGCATATAGCATGATTCTACTATGCCAAGATGGAATTTTACCTTTGAGCTAATGAAGTATAAAAATTCAGGTTGTAAAAGTTTAGGGTGCTTTAGAATTGCTAAGAACAATCCATCTTAAATAATGGATCGACTATTAAAACGATACATTCAGAGCAAAATAGGAAGCCCCTTCCTACCCAGTGATAAAACAATGGAACAGTATTCCTTTTTTTAAAAAAAATTTTTTTAATGTTTATGTTTGAGAGTGAGAGAGAGAGAGCACAAGCAGGGGAGGGGCGGAGAGAGAGGGAGACCCAGGATCTGAAGCAGGCTCCAAGGCTCTGAGCTGTCAGCACAGAGATTGACACCGGGCTCGAACTCCCGAACCAGGAGATCATGACCTGAGCCAAAGTAGGACACTTAACTGACTGAGCCAGTCAGGCGCCCCTGGAACAGTATTCCTTATTGACAACGAGTGTTATTGTTGGGGTTTCACTGACACCATTTTTTGAGGTGCCCCTCCCTGCAAACACGCCAGCAGTATTGCAGAGAGCAGAGAGCAGTCAGTGTCGAATACGTTTTCATTTCCTTTATGTTTGCATTTCCGCCCTTCCCTCTCATGGCCTCTTACTGCTGGATGGGACGCATTGATGGTTCTGTAGTGGCTTCATTGTCAGGGTCTGTGCCGTGTGTTTTACACCATCTCATTTAATCCTCACCAACAACCCGATGAGGGTGGGTGGGCACTTTTATTTGTCACCTCAGTGAGGTTGATCGAGTGGCGCAGAGGACCTAGGGTCTTACCACCATCAGAAAGCCACAAGGGTAAGCACCTGCAGGCAGTTTCCATTCCTGTTGTAGCCCATAACCCTTGATGAAATGCCTTTTCATCCCCTCCCCACTGGTTAGGAAAACAACTCACGTGAATTGCACAGCATGCGAATCGCGCTACCTGCAGTGGTTTTAGAATTCGTTCTTGGGGAGGATCCCTGGCCACCTCGTCCTTTTCCTAAAGCCGTTAGAAACCTATGCTTGTCTCTCTGGGGCTTCTCTCCTAGACTTTTAAAGCTGCACCTTCTAGTCAGAGCACAGGGTCAGGCCCGGTGAATGAGATTGCCATCAAATAATGAAGACCTTTGTGCTGCTATAAAACTTCATTAACGTAAAAATGCAACTTTGTAGTGACTAACTTGCCAATAAGTTGGACTAAAGGGCATGCTCTTGACTCAAGCCCTTTGCCTTCTTCTAGAAATCAGACGACTTTGCTACGGTCTGTTGATGTGATTGGAAGTTACTAGTGTACACACGCACCATCCTTCTGTGCAGAATTTTTAGGCTTTTCCAAATTGTGATACCTCTGAGTCACTATGGCTTTGCTGCTTCCCCAGATGCAGAGTGTGCCGCTTCTAGATTTTCCTCTGCACGCATCTATGGTTCTGGGGATTAGATACTTGCACATGGAGTCGTCTTTATGCTGCAGAAACATTATGAGGATAAATTAATGCTCAGTGGAAAAATGGGGACCTATTTTTATACCAGTACTTTTGATACTTCAGAGCTTAAGGTGTTGTCATCATTTAATTGTAACGTTGGTTCTACTCTTGTATTCCAGATGGGATCTGAGTTGGCAATTTGGTGGCTTTCACGGCCTGCTGGTCCCCTCAAATAATCAAGCCCGGGAGTTAGGAACTAACCTCCAATTTGTGCCTTGTGGTTTATTTGGTAAAAGACGGCTGGAGGGGCGCCTGGTTAGCTCAGTCGGCTCACTAAGTGTCTGACTCTTGATTTCGGCTCAGGTCATGATCTCACCGCCCATGAGTTTGAGCCCGGTCACACTCTGCGCCCCAGCCACTTGGAGTCTGCTTTGCTTGGGATTCTCCCTCTCTTTGTCTCTCTCTGCCCTCCCCCACTCTCTCCGTCTCTCTCAAAATAAACTTAAAAAAAAAAAAAAAGACCTGCTGGAGGGCAGGGTCTATGTATGTGTTTCATTGAGTTACGGTGAATGCTTGTTTATTTGGGTTCTATCATCTGTGAGCTAACACACATGGCCCAACTCACTTCCTCCTCACCAGGACCTCCAGACTTCAAAGTAATCTGCATTCGTGTTTTAAAGAGATAGAAGTGTATTGGATCACAGTTTCCATCCCCCTCTCCCCAGGCCAGTAGTCTCCCTTAGCCTGAACACTAAGCAGGCAAAAGCCCAGCAGCGTGGAGTCTACTGTTGTCTTCCCAGGTGTCTTCTCTGCAGCCGTCTAGAGCTGTGTTTGTTCAAGAGGCAGAGGCTTCCCATTCTGCAGTTAACTCTTTAGAACCTTTCCACCTGGAAGTCTTTCTCTGTGTTTCCCTGTAAAACTCTTTCTCTAATTTAAGCTCATTTACCCTAGTGAGATACGGCACAGATGGCTAATGGTCCCGCCTTCCTCAGAAGTCCGCAGTGAAATCCTCTTATTATTCTTTTACTTAAATATGTTTGTTTCCCCTTTCCTTCAAGGTTCTTTACTGCTTCGCGACTCAGAATATGGTCCTCAGACCAGCAACAGGAGTGTCGCCTGCCCACAGGTTAGACGGGCGGCATCTTGGGCCTGTCCACAGACGTAGTGATTCCGAATCTGCATTTTAACAAAACCTCCATGAGATCCGTGGAGACTCACTACTTTATTTTATCCTCTCAGAGTTTAGTTATCACTTTCTCTGTACTTTCCTCTGGTGTGCCTGAAGAGTGGAGATCCCAACTGGACACGGTCCTATAATAGTGGAAATAGCTGGTGTTTATGTATCTCAAATCCCTATTAATTTATTATGTATGACATTATAATAATTGTGAACTAAATCAGTGTGTATTCTTCATTTACAATAAATTTGTAGTCTTCAGAGACTTTTTGGGCTCTCCTCTGCCTGTTTGCCCCTTTTACCTAATGGAAGTCCCCACTCTGCAGTTGACTGACTCAGCTGCTCATATCTTGCTTTGCACTTATGTTGGGTACCACCTTGTTTTTCTTCTTCTTTTGGGATCTTTTCATTTTTGGCGGGGGAGTGGGACTCTTTTCTTTTCTGAAGGCGTGGGCTATTAAGATGTTAATGATTCCTGGTTGGAAAGAGTACTGTTTGGGGTGAGGAGACCCTAACTCTCAGTGGAGTCTTACCTCAGTGGTACTTTTCACCAGTTTCATGAGCTCAGGCAACTCTTAACAATAACCACAAGATCAAGGAAGTCTCCATAATACCAGGTGTGGGACTGCTTTGATTGTTCCATTTATAGTAAATCGTGAACCCTTTCTACGATGACTTGGTCACGCCATGGAAGTCACCTGATGAAATGGGAATGGGGCATCTAAAACAAAAGTTGGAATAATTACCATCCAGATGCATATTTTGGTTAGTCCTCTACTATCCTCACCACTAGCTTATTTATTTGTATCAAATGGTTCGTAAGCCTCCTTCCTATTGATTTCCTCCAGCTGTGCCTTAGAAGAGGCAATTAGCAAAGATCTGGCTGCTCTTAATCCTTCCACCTCCCTATAGAAGACTCTGGGAAGGCCTTTGTTTCTACTGGAAATTCTCTGGGGAGGATGCAGAAGAAATTATGTGTGTGTGAAGTCAGCGACTTTGTTTAGGGGCTCCTTTGGGTGCCGCTGATGGCTTAGAGTGAGGAGAGCTCTGGGTAGAAGGACAAGAAGGAAGAGAAGCAGCTCCGAAGATTCACATTTGACGTGGACACTTACATGGTCTTGCTTTCCCTGATACAGCTAAGGAAGGAAAGTGGAGGTAACCACATGAAAAGCTAGACGGTTGCCCATTCGTGACATGGTTTTATGGGAAAAACTTAAGGCAGTTTTTAAGCAGAATTAAGCAAAGCTCATCTTAGGGATGTTAATTAAATGTTAATTATAGCCTGTCGCTGCTGGGTAGTAATGGTGAAATTGTGTGGTTCAGTGTTATTCGGAAGGTATTTTGTCAGCTTCTCAGGCTACAGTGTAGAAAGAATAGAAGCTATTGTTTTCTTTGTGTACTTTAGGACCACAGTAGCTTCTGGGGCTTTATTTAAGGAGGATGTGCTCTTATTACCATTACCTTTGGGCTCACTCCGAAAAGCTTCATACTTAGCCACCCGGAAATCGACTTGTTCTTTCTACTCAATGTCTGATTTTTAGAGTTTTGAACCCTTTGTCCTCTCGTTGATGGTGGTGTATGTACCCTGCCCTCCACCTAGCATTTTTCAAGTTTAAGTTTTAGGGAAAACAGACCCTGAACATATCTTCCTGGGAAGACATCTTATATTTAGAAACAGCCATTGGGGTGGCTGGGTGGCTCAGTCGGTTGAGCATCTGACTCTTGATTTTGGCTCAGATCATGATCTCACAGTTTGTGGGATCGAGCCCTGCGTTGGGCTCTGCACTGACAGCAAGGGCTCTGCCTGGCATTCTCTCTCTCCTTTCTCTCTGCCCCTTCCCTGCTTGCACTATCTCAAAATAAATAAATAAACTTCAAAAAAATACTTTCAGAGGCACTTGGGTGGCTCAGTCAGTGAAGCGTCCGGCTTTGGCTCAGGTCATGATTTCACAGTTCATGAGTTCAAGCCCCACATCGGGCTCTTTGCTGTCAGCACAGAGCCTGCTTCAGATCCTCTGTCTCCTTCTCTCTCTTCCCCCCCCCCCACCCATCTCTCCCTCTCTCTTTCTCTGTCTCTCAAAAATAAATAAATATAAAACAATTAAACTTAAAAATTAAAAAAGTACTTTTAGAAACAGCAACTGGAATTTCCATCTTGTACTTTGACTTTTTTTTTTTGTAATAAATCATCTTCCGAGGTGAGTATTTATTTCATAAAGTGAAAAAAAATCTCTAGGAACTAGTAGTCTGACTTAGGAGTAGCCTCTTAGAGAACAAAGTTAGCAGATTTCTTTTAAAAGGTTGACTAATTCTGGAACAGAGGGGCCCTAATTCTCCGCTTCATTTTACTCCCAGATGTTGGAGCACGATGGCCTGACTAATAGTCACAAATAACGTAAGGAAAGTCTCTTCTTTCTCAGTGAGTTTTACAAACGACCATGAGGACTATAGATATTTTCTCCATTTCCTTAAGTTGCGGAGGCCAAGCGAGGTCAGATGACTTGTCCAAGACCATCCCGACGGTACCGGTCCAGTCAGAGGGGATACAAAGCCGGAAGTAGTAAAGCGTATCTCTTCAGGGCGTAGATCTCTTCTTCATGGTCCGCGTAGGGGGAGCAGCATGGCACCTGCCCGTCACCCCCACACTCTGTTGCTTTGGCCTCTGTAATGCCTGGCGTTCTCCTCCTGGTTGGTCCTCGCTTTGGCGTCACATCTGGACACTCTTGTTCTCCTTTGGAGAAGGAACATGGGAAAATGTGGGCCTGGACTGGTTCATCAGATTGGCCGTCTTCTAGTAAAACAGGCGGGAAAGGGGGCACAGCGGAGGTCAGCTGCCAGAGGTACGGCTGTGAGCACGGAGCGCGCACCCACCGGGCCTCTGAAGCCACAGGGCAGCAGTCATAAATAAAGGACGGGCTTGGAAACAGGAGCACCTACTTGTTTTGCACGCTCTTCCGTAGAATTGGCGTGGACCCCAGAGACAGTTACCAGGCACGTTTGGGGACGTCAGCAGTAGCTCTGGCTCGCGGTTTCTCAGCCTCAATACTATTGACGCTTGGGGCCAGATAGTTCTGTGTTGCAGGTGGCCATCCTGCGCGTGGTGGGAGGTTGAGTAGTATTCCGGGCCTCCACCCACCACATGCCAATGGCTTCTCTCCCCCCCTCATCCCAACCCCAGTTGTGACAACCAAAAAATGTTTCCAGGCATTGCCAAATACCTCTTGCAGGGAGAAATTACTCCTGCCCACCCAAATTGAGAACTAGAGGTTTAGTGACATGCTTGGAAGCTAGAAGGTCTCTGCAGAGAAAAGTGGTTTAGTCCCATGAGTGTGTTTCAGCGGAGTCCAGATGGCTCCTGCCTGGCTCTCCAGTGGGCCTGAGGATTACCTTCGCAGACCCCCTCATCTCCCCTGGGACTGGGAAATGGGTCACTGATATGTATTCTTTTTTTTTTATGGTTATTTATTTATTTTGATAACGCACATGTGTGTGGGCGGAGGGGCAGTGAAAGGGGGTGAGGCAGACAGAGAAAGAATCCCAAGCAGGCTCCACGCTGTCAGCACAGAACCTGACTTGAGGCTGAACTCACAAACTGTGAGATCAGAATCTGAATTGAAATCCAAGAGTCGGTCCCATAACCAACTGAGCCACCCAGGCGCTCCATTGTTCCTTTTTTTTTAATGTTTATTTTGAGAGAGAGAGAGACAAAGAGTAAGCAGTGGGAGGGGCAGAGAGAGAAGGAGACACAGCATCTGAAGCAGGCTCCAGGCTCTAAGCTGGAGACTTAGACCACAGAGCCTGACGCGGGGCTCGAACCCTCGAACCGTGAGATCATGACCTGAGCTGGAGTCGGACCCTTAACCAGCTGAGCCACCCAGGCACCCTTGCCCCATTATTAATAAGGAGCCTTTAGTTAAGAGTTGCTACCACCTCTTAATTAAGAATTTGGCACAGCTGTCCTCAGGAGGCTTCTAGTTCAGCCAGGCGGCCGGCTCCGCACCCGAGTAACGCGTCGCGGTTCAGTTCGGCGTGCTGTTAGGGAACTTCTCAGCAGTTGCCATTCTCCAAATTAAAAGGCCAAAGGCTGAGATGTCAGATAATGGGGAGGAGAAAGAGGAACAAGAGCAAAGTGGAAGTGAGACTTGAGAGATGAAAGCAGAGACCATGAACTTGGGGTCAGCTGGAAGAATTTTGCCTCCCGATCGTGGACAATAGAGAAGTGTTCTCAGTCGCTTAGAAATCTACACCATTGTCTGCTTCAAAGGCCTTAGAGATGCAAGCAATGTATACATTATCAATAATTTCAGATGATCTTTCCAGTTTTTTTCCCCTCTCCCAGCTGCCCACCCTTAAGATGTGTGCATCTGGCAGTAATTTTAGTTTTTCGTCAAGTGAGTCAGGCAGCATTGACTGGCCGTGTCACATTCCCGTTCAGTTCTTCAGATGCGAGACTGGGGACAAGAATTCACAAACAAAAGCCACTCCAAAGCATGCTTTGGAACCTGGAAATACTGCATAAGAATCTCACTGAATATCCATTTAAGTCTATTCAGGAGAATTCTTGGTGAATCACTTCGTGTTGTAAGTCTTTCGTTGGCTGACTTAGAAGGGGTGGGGGACTTCGGGCTTGTAATTCTTCCTAGGAAGCAAGAGAAGTGGGCTTTCAACAGTGTTTCTGTAGATAGCATTAATTTAAGATCCGCCAAAGATACGCTAATGCTCTCTGTCCTAATATTTAACTCGTGCTGTTCCCTGTGTAGGTAGACAGGTCTTTGTCTAAAATTCTATCCCAGGGTCTTATTTTTAGCTTCACCACTACTACTTTCACCTTTTCTTTTTGTTCTGGCGCTTCCTCCATACCACCCCCTCTCGCAAATCATTTTGTCACCCTTCCCAAGACGCATCCTAATCTTGGCTTCAGCCTCAGTCCTTGGCTGGTATCTGGTCTGTGGATTTATTCTCGCTTGCAAATTCCACCAGAGCATTTTCGGTTGGTGTGTATTTGCAGGTATCAGGAAAAGATTGGAGATCCAAGGGTATCTAGGTCTTTTTAAAAAATATTTTTAGTGTTTCTTTATTTATTTTGAGAGAGACAGAGACTGAGCATGCATCAGTGAGGGGAGGAACAGAGAGAGAGGGAGAGAGAGAATTCCAGGCAGGCTCCACCCTCCCGACATGAGGCTCAAACTCATGAGCCATGAGATCATGGCCTGAGCTGAAGTGGGATGCTTTGCTGACTTAGCCACCCAGGCAGCCCCAAGTATATCTACTTCTTAATAAGAGTTCTTACAATAAGAGCTAATGTTTGAGGGCTCCTGTGTGTCAGGTTATAATGATGAAAACTTACCATGTTTTATCTCATTTAAGCTCAAGAATAACCCTATAAAATGGGTACTGTTATCCCCATGTTACAGATGAAAATATTGTGATTTAAGTGGGTTAGTAACTTATCCAAAATCACAGAGAGAAGAATGAGAGGAGATCATGTAAATTGTTGTAGTCTCCTTTTCAATTTTTTTTTTTTTTTAATTTATTTATTTTGAGAGACAGAGCGAGCCCAGGCAGAGAAGGGGCAGAGAGAGGCAATCAGAGGATCTGAAGCAGGCTCCGGCTCCGAGCTGTCAGCACAGAGCCCAATGCGGGGCTAGAACCCATGAACTGCAAGATCATGACCTGAGCTGAAGTCAGATGCCCAACTGACTGAGCCACCCAGGGA
The DNA here is from genome assembly GCA_030068075.1 of Paguma larvata. Taxonomy (NCBI): domain Eukaryota; kingdom Metazoa; phylum Chordata; class Mammalia; order Carnivora; family Viverridae; genus Paguma; species Paguma larvata. The sequence continues at coordinate 11,784,959 of CM057825.1, forward strand.
CCCCCAGTTTTTTTTTTAGAACAAGAATGCAAGTGGGGGAAAGGGGTGGCCTGGGTGGGGGGAGACACAGAGAGAGAGAGAGAGAGAGAGAGAGAGAGAGAGAGAGAATCTCAAGCAGGCCCCATGCCCAGCATGGAGCCCAATGTGGGGCTCAATCCCACGACCCTGGGATCATGGCCTGAGCTGAAATCAAGAGTGGGACGCTTAACCAACTGAACCACCCAGGTGTCCCCTCCTTTTAAATTTTAACTTGGAAGTATGTTTTGAGTTAAAAGTGATCAGTTTTTAAAAAGGGTAACAGCCATGTGGTAGGACCATCTTCATTCTCAAAATAACCTTTCTTGGATTTGACTTCCTAAATTGTATTTTAGAATTCAAAAGTCCATACGGGATACGCCTCGCTCAGATAGTGGCAGGCAGACACACACTTACTGCGCGACTTCACCGCGAGCAGGGTTATGGCTTATCTCTGACATGGCCCAGGTCTCCCCTGTGGCCTTCGGGGATCGGACAGTTTTCGCTGACTTCTGTTTCAGACTTGCTTTTGTAGGGGCGCCTGGGTGGCTCAGTCGGTTAAGTGTTCGACTTCAGCTCAGGTCACGATCTCATGGTTCATGAGTTCAAGCCCTGCACTGGGCTCTCTGCTCAAAGCACAGAGCCCACTTAGAATCCTCTTTCCCTGCATCTCACTACCCCTTCCCTGCTTACACGTGTGCACAGACACGCTCTCAAAAAAATAAATAAATAAAATTTAAAAAGACTTGCTTTCATAGCCCAGAAGTCTTATCACTTGCATTTCTTTAAAAAGAATTCTTCAGGTAAAAGGAGTCACAACTGTGCTCTGCATACATCTGAAATATGCTGCCCTCTACCAGTTTCGATTGGTTTCAGAGAGTTTTCTTTCATCATTTGGACCACATAAACAACAAAAGCCCACTTAACTTCCAGGAATCTGGATTAAATTCTCCCCCACGTTTTTCCCCTTAGTATTCTCCAAGCAAGAAGGAAGACAAAGGGGAAAAGCTTTTTTGTTTGTGATTTATGTTGATGGTTCCCAGGACATGTCCAGGAGATGTGTGCAGTAGGGAGAGTCTTCCACTGAGCTTGGTCTTGCTGGGAGCCGTTGGGAACGGCCCTGTCCTCCGTGAGGCCAGTTTAATGATCAGAATAACACAGAAGATCAGAGCCACAGCCGAGGTACCTCGTGGTTCCTTTTAAAGATGCTTGTTCAGTTCGGTGCATTTTTCTCGCATTACCAAATTCTTCCATACAGTCAGCCGCAACCCATATTATTGGGGACTCCGGCTAAAACTTGTGGTGAGTAGGAAGTCGATTAAACACAGCTTTTCCCTTTCCCCCGGCTGCCAAAAGTGATGTCAGTGGTGGTAATGATCCTTACCTCAGCCGGTTGCAGACTCGAGGCCGTCTGTGTGAACGCCGTTCTGTGCTCTGGATCCGACGCTATTACGGAAAAGCTGCTGATGGTTGATAAGAAACAATTGGGTAGTCAGACAATTACTCAAATGTAAAATCAGGCACTTGCTTTCTTGAAGCAATTTATGATATGACTCCGGGGAGAGAGGGAAGAATGCGAAATCTATTTAGCGCTTAGCAGAAAAATTAAAGGCAGCAGGACTGGGCTGCGTCTGCTCGATTCCCCTTTGCGGAAGTGCAGAAATGGTACTGCAGACACTTTGTTACTATCTCTACGCCCCATTGTAAACTAAGTTGTGATTTTAATTTACGTCTACTGGTTCGGATCAAAGCCAGACCAATGGAACCTGTTTCCTGTATTTTCGAACATAAAACAAACAAACAAACAAAAACCAAAACCAAACAACTGATGCGGAATGACAATATAAACTATAAACCTCAGAGCTGGAATTTAATTCCTAGAAGAGAAAATACACTGCAGAAGTAGCTCCCATGAAAGCAGAAGAAAGACGGACTTTTAGAACTCGCTTTCTCAGGTAGGGAAGGAGGTATCAGATTACCTTCGTGTCTTCAGGCCACAGGTTTATTTTGGTTGAGCTCCGTTAAAATTAAATCTTCCTGTCCCACATTACGTGGTCTGACTTGTAATATAGAGGGACTGTTTTTCTGAGTTCCCCTACCTTGACTGCCACGTGTGTGGATATGCATGCTAATTTCTGTAGAAGAGAGACTGGAGACATTTTGACTGACCTTGGGGGGGGGAGTGGGAGGGCTCTTATGGTGTGGACTCCGATTTGCTTTATCTTTTTCATGCTCTGTATTAATAAAAAGAAGGTGAAATAACTGAAGTGAATATTCTTTAGCTTAAAATATTTTTTAAATGTTTACTTATTTTGAGGCAGAGAGGGGGCAGGGGAGGCAAAGAGAGAATCCCAAGCAGGCTCCACACTGTCAGTGCAGAGCCCCTCACAGGCTTTGATCCCAGAAACCAAAAGATCACATCCTGAGCCAAAATTAAGAGTCAGATGCTTAACTGACTGAGCCACCCAGGCGCCCCTGGCTTAAAAGATTTATGAATGCTTATTCAAATTTCCTTCATATGTCATTGGCAGAATACTTTTTTTTTTTTTTAAGATTTTATTTTTAAGTCATCTCAAACCCATGACCTCGAGAACAAGGGTCGCCCACTCTACCCACTGAGCCAGCCAGGCACCCCGGGCAGAATACTTTTAATTGTTGCAAACCATAGCTTGTAGTCGTCTTAATCTGTCTTCTCCATAAATCTCCAGCCCTCTTGAAAAGTCCCTGCCTTTTGTTTTTTGGGGGGGCAGGAGAGGTCCACAGTGCTGACAGAATTCACCCCGGGGGCCACAGCCGGGCCTCGCAGGCTGGATGCTGGGCTCCTGGGTCAGCCCCTCTCTTCTTTTCATAATACACGTTGCCGTTCTTCACTGGTGGTCTCCTGAAGTCACAGGCCCAGCCGGAAGGTCTTTTTCAGGGACACAAGGGGAACTGGAGCGCGGTGGCCCCTCACATGTTGGCAGCTCTCCCTGAATGTTCCTCCCTGGCAGCCCTGGGCACTGGAAGGGCTGGCCAGCAACCTTGTTATCTTCACCAGTGCCCGCCCATGTGACTTGCACCAGGCAAAAGTGCTATTTAAGCAGCTCCGTTAGAGCACTGGTCTGGCTGGTCACTTACCCTTTGCCTTTTAAGACCGTGAAACCAAGTCTTTCCAGCTCCCTTCTGGCCTATTTTAAAAGATGTTTCCTTTCTTTAGCTTCTCGTCAACAGAAACTAGCAAACATCTTGGTCTTGCCTCTAACTTGAGTTCTTTAGTTTAATCCTACCTTGATTTTTCATTCCTTTTTTCTTTTTTCTTCTTTCTTTCTTTCCTTATTTTCTTTCTTCCTCTCTTTTTTCTTTTCTCTCTCTCTCTCTCTCTTTCTTTCTCTCTCTTTCCTTCCTTCCTTCCTTCCTTCCTTCCTTCCTTCCTTCCTTCCTTCCTTCCTTCCTTCCTTCCTTCTTCCACCACTTAGGTCTGTTCTTTGCAAAGTCTCAGCTTGCCCCCACACTTCCCAGCTGTACCTCGTAAAAAGCAGAGCGATTCTCCCCATGCCCCAAACTGAAAGCTCTCTGGAGTTAACTTTTCTTTTCCTTTTACTTGGATGGTTACCACGGCTAACAGGACTGAGCTGGTAATTCTGTTTCCTCCCTAAATGCTGACATCCAACCCTTGGTGGTAGAACCACACTCTAATCCAGGAAATGTCTTTAATACGGGTTTCATAGTCCATCAAATGGATCACCAGTCTCCTTCATCCATCTGAGGTTGAGTAGTGTGAAGGCGAAAGTGCAGAGCACACATACACACTCAGAACTATGACTCTATTTAATACCAATGTGTGTTTGTTTTTTAATTTACTGACCTGTTTGCTAGAATCAATTATGCCTAAAAGCAGAATACTTCGGCAGTGTTTTATAACGTACCTTAGTAATTATAGGTAAGCATTCTAGAAGACTCGATCTAGATCTAGGTACTGTGAATTATTGTGTCGGCATCAGTGAGGTGGCTGAAGAAATGGAAGGTGATCACAGTAGTGGTATGCAGTTGAATAGCATTGCGTCAAATAAGAAATCAACAGGCCGGGGAAGACAAGTTCTAGAGAGTTGTCACAGGACCCATATTCAGCATCCTGCCAAGTACAGAGTTGCCCGTCCTGCCCACCATTTCTGTCTCTGTTCCCAGGCAAAGGGAACTATCTTCCTTTCTGAGAGGAATCTTCCCCTCCTGTTCATCTAAATACTTTGCACCAATCCCATAAGGACGTGGGCTTTTGGACCCCCAAGCCAGGAAGCCAGGGTTTTTTTTCTACTTTCAAACTCCCATCCCTTTCTCCGCACACAATAAATTGGGAGGAAGGGAAAGGAATAGAATACCAAGAAGGTTTAAAAGTTGGCTAACATTTCAAATATCTTCACCTCACAGATTTTTTTTTAAGGACGGGGAAGGTCTAAATATGATAAGAACGTTATTTTCCAGTCCTAGTTCAACAATTTTGACATTAAATGTGGAATTTTAAAAGTTCAAGTCCTTTAAGTCAATCATGAGTTTAGAACCACAGCTGAATCGTGGGTTTTCCCTGGGTGACAAGAATTCGAGAAATGTTTATTCCTTCTTTACGTTTTCCTGTGTTGTATAAATTGTCTATATTGTGGTTGAGAATTTTTTCTTAAAATCAGAGCTGTTTATGTTGAGCGAAAGAAAAATAGGCTGGTTTGACACATTTCTTTAAGTGGAGGAATTTCTTTATAAAAATTTTTCTAGTTGGATCTACAATATAAGATTTCAAACAATGACCTCCATTGAAGAAAAGTCATTTACTGTAGTCATTGTTTTTCCAAGCATAGTTGGGTGAGGAAGAGTTCCTTTCTGGCTACATTTGGTATATTTTAAGTAGCCCAGCAATTTAAAATATTTTACTCCTGTTTTCGTACTAAAAGAAGAAATTGCAAGGACTGCTTTAACCAGACACTTATAACTGTGTTGCATTTGCCTCAACAAATTGGAAGGAGGTGTCAAGGCCTTTGAATACAAGATAAAACTTTAAGTCAATGACTTGGACTAAAAATTAGTTGTTGGAAGGGTATGGATCCTTCACTGTATGCATATCATAACCTTATGCTGTTTTCAGCTGCTTTGCAGTGAAGATTAATCAGGCTGAGTGTGAAAAGGAGCAGAAGCTTTATTTGTTTCTCAGCTCTCGTAGGCATAGTTTAAGTGGGTCAAGTCCAAAAGATGTAAGTTCCTGCTGGACACAATAATGCAGTAATCCATAGGTCTCAAGTAGCATTGCTCAAGTGTTGACTTATTTGATAATGCTTTAAAATTACATTTTTCATTACTGGCAACAGGATTAGGTAGGTTTTATCTTGCGAGAAGACTCACAGAAAGGTACAAGAGATGCTGATGTGGTGATGAAATTTTATCAAAATGTAATTTCCTGCTGCTAAATCTCATGACAGGTGCCTCGTATTTCTGAGTTCAGAAGTTATTCCCCAGTGATGTAACTAGAGAGGAAATATCATAGGAACATCACCATTTGGTATTTGCCCAGCTCTTCTGCAAGGACGTGTTTCGCTTTTTTGTTTTCAGTTTATGGATGTTACAAATGAGTTTTTGTATTTGTAAAACATCGTTGCAATAGTTGCTTCCTATGGTTGGCGGGAGTCCCTTGGGGTTGTATATATAAAGTATATCAAACATACCTATGCCCTTGTCTTCCTTTTCAGTGCTGATTATAGTCTTTATCACTGACTTTTCATTTGTCACTCAACAGATGTTTCTTGTATCGAATGACTGCTGGAGCCTACTGTGGGTATTGACTTTTGAAAAGCATATTCCAAAACTGAATACTCTACGTGTTTGCCTTTTTTCAAGAGAGTTCCTTTATTCAAGATCAGCCCTTCTTGACTGCAGTTGTGTAGAGACGGGGATCTAGGCAAATGAACTTAAGTCCCATGAACATACGCTGAGGTCTGTCTGGAATGTCCTCAGAGTTCATTTCCAATAAACCCCATCAGAGCATTTGTGAAAAGCCATGCTCTTGGAACTTTAGTTTTGGGGTTCTTTGGCTTTAGCTAATGCCTCCCTGGGAGTCATTACTCAGCTTAATCAACCCTTTTATTCACCCTGTTTGGCTCTCAAGACTTTTTGGCTGTTTCGAAAGATCAAATATGCCCTCAAAGGGCCAAGGCTGGCTGCCATAGAGACCGTTCAAAAGAATATGCCCAAGGCTGAGAAGGCAGTCGCAAAAAAAAAAAAAAGAAAGAAATGGGAACTTGAGAAGGCATTCCAAAAATGCTTCCGACAATGGCTGCCTGATTGGAATAAGTATGCAGACTGAAGGACAGTTCTCACTCAGGCGTGTCTGTTAAAACCCTGCATCATCCTCTCCGGAGCTACGTTTTCTGGTGGACACGGAAACACAGAGACACAGAGACACAGGGATACACACACCCTTGAACAAAGATAAACAGAGGTGAACTTCAGACTTTCCCTTTAAGTTTCTCTGGGCCTCTGTTGCCTGTTTATAGCCTCTGTCCCCATACTCCCGGTCAGCGCCCCTTCCACTTTCCCCACTTGCTTTCACTTTCTCAGAGATCCCCGAGGGGACGGCTCCAGGAGGGAGCACTCGTGGCCGACACATGCACTGATCAGGCTTTACGATACAGGACTTTGAAAAGTAGCATGCCGGGGCCGTAGAGGGAGACTTGATGGCGCTCTCGACAGGGCCTTTTATTTCCTGCTCTTTGAACATACGTCCATGTGGGAAGTTGCAAGGAGGGTTTCAGAGCGGCCCCAGAGGGACACATTTCAGCATCTGGCGAAGCCAGGGTGTTTTCCCTTCTCAGAGGGCCCCCGATCTCTGCCCCGCTGCGTTCATGCAGGTTGGCACATGTGACAACAAAACTGAATACAGTGTGTTCCTGTGCTGAGCTGTTCTTTCAGCCATTCTGGCCAAGAGCCAGGTATAAAATGAAAAGCGTACCGTGTGCCCTTCGCTCTGGCCACACACCTCCCCCCCTCCCCTTTTCTGTAAATGAGCAGTTTGTTTGTTTGTCTCAAGTCCTTTAATAAAGTGAGGCCCTCCCCCTTCATCTGAGGCCCAGAGCTGGGAAGCTGTGTATCTCGGAACGTTCTGATAGATTACAGTGTGGGTTCAGGAAAAACTTGAAAGTCAATAGGAGATCCGGACATGGTTCTCCTGGGTTTTCGAAGGGATGGGTTTTCCTTACCCTTGTAGGAACCACACAAAGTAAGTCCTGTTTCTCTGATAACAAAAGGGATAAGCCTTTCATTATCTTGTTTTTACATTCGTGTCTCCATGGCAGGACCGTATTTGTATATAGAAAAATAGACTGTTTACCTCTCATTTAGGGGTGGAGTTAATATTTTGAAATAAACAGAAGTCGTCTCGAAAAGCTAGAGTCTCCGTTTAGTCCATTTCAATTTTTTTTTAATGTTTATTTATTTTTGAAAGACATAGAGACAGAGCGTGAGCAGGGGAAGGGCATAGAGAGAGAGAGACACAGAATCTGAAGCAGGCTGCAGGCTGTGAGCTGTCAGCCCAGAGCCCAGTGTGGGGCTCGAACTCCTAGACCGTGAGATCATGACCTGAGCTGAAGTCAGCCGCTTAACCAACTGAGCCCCCCAGGCACCCCCGTTTAGTCCATTTCAACCTACCGGAAAGCCATTATGTAAACAGTGAATGTTGACAGATGCCAGCCCTACTCTCCTTCGAGAGATGAGAGCAGGAAAAAACAAAACAGTTCTATCGGTCAACATATACGCCGTAAGAATTTTGGAACCTGTTCCTTTCCTTGCCGCAGATACTGCTACATCTTGACATATCATGACACATGTCCTTGTTGTCCTTGTACTTAAAGATGTCTTGGGGTTTCCTTCAAAGGTTCTTCATCCACCCAACCTACATTTGCAGGTTCACCTCCTCGACCCCTTTCCACATACCTTGTGATCCGGCACAACCGCACTCCTCACTTGGCCTTCCTGCAGCCGCACTCTCTTCCACAAGCCTTGTTGTATCATGTACTCACAGCGGGAAGTGGCCTTCTTCCCTGTGATTCATTCCACTCGTGTTTACTGAGTACTTGCGGTGTGCCAGCCCTTGTGTGGAGCTCTGGAGATGCGACCCCGAAGCCATGTAGAAACGATCCCGTTTCCACATACATCCCCAAACTGTCCCTTTCCTTCCAGACCAACCCAAGTGTGTCCGTGAAGTCCTTCCTTTCTATTCCCAGATAGAAGTATTCTTTCCATGCAGCGAGAGCTTTTTTCCTGGGCATGGAAATTTACCTCCCTCCCCTTTTGTATTCTCTCTGTTTATGAACGGTGCTTACTGTCGTTTCTAGAATTTCTAGGAAGCAAGGCCAGTAGCACAATTCAACTTTATATCGCGTGGCATTTAATGCAATCGGTTACTCAGTCAGCAATATTTATTATCTACTCTGCGTTATATACTGTTAAGGGCATTCTGTAAATATTGGTATTTCTAGATAGCTTTCGAATGCATAAAAAAGCGGATCTCAGAAGGACTGTCTGATGCTAAAACTTGAGAGCAAAGCAGGGTTCATAAGGTTGAAAAAAGTGTCTCCTCTCTGGAAGGGAATGGATAGTAGCCCGTGAGGTCTGCCTTCGTGAATTATATGGAAGAAATGTGCTTCGTCCAGAATAACGTTTCTGTTAGATCTAAATCAGAATCCCTTTCTTCTTTAATTTAATGATTAACTAGGTCTGTGTCACCTGGGTCTCCTTTCGCATCTAAAATTCTCATCTCATGTCAAACGATGTCACATTTAAAACCAACTTCAGATTTTGTAACGTTGGACCCTCCGGCTTCAAATTCTAAAAGCTACACTTGACTTTTAACCAAAAGAAGATGAAGCGTGGCCTGGTTGGGACCTGCCTGCCGTATTTTATAGTAGTTTTACACAATAACTGTAATTCACATTTTTGTTTTGATCCTGAGAACATCAAAGTATTTTGTGTTGTTAAACTCTGAAACCTCCAAATCACATCGATTTGTTTACCAACTTAATATTGACTGTTTTGAGTTTGTATTTGCTTTAGACTCTTGCGTTTAGAAGGGGAAAAAAAAAAGTTAAATACAGCGTGTTGATTTTATTTAAGTACACAGTACTGTTTGTGCCTGTAACTTCGGCTTATCTGACCCTGCCTCCTTTTTAAAGAAAAACCCTTAGGAAATGATGGAGTATGCGTTTTGAGATGCCTTTGCTGACGAATCTTTTTGTTTTCCTTTTCAGAATGAAGACCTGAATGACCTCAGCAAATCCTCCCTTAACTCATGGGTACCCAGACTCTGACTATTTCATGATTCACAACCAGGACCTCACACCTTCCTCCTCAGTAGATGGTACGATGCATCCATTTCAGTTTGTTTACTTTCTACAATCCTCAGGAGTTCCTTGACTGAACTGCACGTACTATATTGTGCCAAGCAAAAAAGCACTGTGACACCAGAATAATGAGTCTGCATAAACTTCAACTTCAACCTTAAGGACTTAGCTGGCCATGTGAGCTGATGTGGCCACCTCCATGCCACGAGAGAATGGGTTTACTCTCATTGCATTTACAAGATATATTTCATCTGCTGCTGAAACTGTGTACGACAAAGCGTCATTGTAAATTATTTCATAGAAAACTGTTCGCATTGGGTGGAGAGAGTATTAAATATTTAACATAGGTTTTGATTTATATGTGTAATTTTTTTTAATTAAAATGTAACTTTTCTTACAGCACATCTTTTTTTGGGATGTGGAACTGAGGTATACAATGTTCTGTTGTAAAGAGTGGAGCAAATACTTAAAACAAGGCTAACAAGAGTAGAATAGGGTACGATCCTTGTTTTAAGATTGTAATTCAGAAAAATAATATAATAAGAATCATAGTGCCATTAGATGGTTCTCAATTGTATAGTTATATTTGCTGATACTATCTCTTGTAATATAGCCCCGATGTTGAGCTGAGATCCTTACAAGAATTGATCTTAATTTTGTATTTTTCCTGTAAGGCAATAGGCCATGTTAATTAAACTGAAGAAGGATATATTCTACTGGGTATTTTCAGGCGTCAGCTTCAAACTGGCAATTGAGTGGAAGTAAAATCGCAAGAAAAAGAAATCAAAGACTTCCATTGTATATACTGTAAAGAGGAGGTGACTTGGGTGATCCCTTTAAATCAAAAGCTCTCTTTGGAATGAACAATGTGGGTGTTTGTAAATTCTGGAAATTTCTTTCTATTCATAATAAACTAGAGACTGTTGATCTTTTCTTCTCCCCCTCCCCCCACTTCTGTAAGCTTCCTGCTCCATTGCTACCATTTTTTTTTCCATGCACACATCAGGATCTTTTATTTCCTGCATTGTCTCGAGAAAGATGGTAAGACAAGTGAGTTCTTGTCTTTTATTTCTAACCAGAAATTAAAACTCCAGAAAAGTGTTTCTTATCATGACCAGGGCTACCTGTCACTTTCCGTAAGACCCTTATCTCATGTTTTCAGAGAACATCCCATGCCACATCATTTAACTGAATGTAATTTGGCCCATCTGCCCTGGTGGGTGCTGGCCTTTTAGTGATTAGTTAATAAAACCCAGTGTACAGAGAGCATGTCAATGCAAAATGACCGGCTACTGAAACATCCGGCCAGCAGTGAAGAGGTTAATCCTCCTCTTATTTGGAAAGTACACACATCTTGGAATTTTCCTTATGAAAACGAAAAGGCAGTGGACATACTTAGAGCTATTGCCTACAGTGCTTATAATCTTTTTTACCAGGGAACTTCCTAAAGGTTAAGTGAACTAGTGCCAATGTCAGGCTCTTCGGAGTCCATGTAAACTCTCTATCAGAAATTCCTAGCCCTGCTGTTGAGAGGAGCAACATTTGATTTCTCCGATGGGACAAGCTCCCTGGGTGGGGAAGGGTGACCAGGAAGCGGCCAGGGTTGGGGGCCATTGCAGTGGCCACTGCCTCTTGTCAACTGGTTGGGGGACCACTCCACAGGGAGTGGAGATAAATGGAATTCCTCACACTGCTGAGGCCTGCGTTACTGTTAATTCAGCCGGAGGGCATGTACCTCACAGATTGTTGTACAATGTTCGTTGTTGCAGATTCCAACCATTTGCATGCTCATCAGTTTCTAAGATGAATAGGTCTGTGGTCGTAAGAATCCATTGTTTTCAAGGAACTTGCTGAATTACATCATTTCCTATGAGGAGAGAACACTACCGATTTTAAAAATCTGATATGAATTTTCTTTTTTACACTTTTATAAAAAAGACTTTCTTGGTCAAACAAACTTAAATGTTTCAAGTATTCTGACTCATACTCTTGCTAGTGTAGGAAGAAAGCAAGCTGTCCTGCTCTCTTCCATTGGGGACATAGGTAGTTAAAGAGAAATCGAGGAACAGACTCAGTCCCAACCACTTTCGTGTGAAGCTGGTTATTATTTCTCAAGGAAACTAAGCTTTGACTGTGTATTGCCAAGATACCTCTGCGTGTGCAGTATCAACATCTTTTCAGTGAGAACAGAAATGAACAGACTGGAAAAGCCACCTCTTTGGTTAATTTCTCTGATGCTTTGTTGAGTCATGTAGCATAAAGTTCGAAAATCTTATATAAGCTGCTTCTAGGGGTCCCTGAGCTGGGTTTGGTGGTGGTATCCAACCTCACCAATTTAAAACTGGAAGTTGTTGGTATTTAAGGCCAAAACTCATGCTCTGACTACAGAGGGGTCACCTTGAGCAACATCAGCTGCTAAATCCTTGTGTTCAGTTCCTATTGAGAGCTGGCTTTTATCCATTTCCAAGTATTTGTAGGCCAATCAAGGAATTACATGAATGGGGTTTCTAGTGGCCTCTGGTTAACCTATAAGTTAGTGGCTTTTTCCTCATGAGACCAACCTTTTGTAGTGTTCTTTCTTAGAGACCTAGGCAGAGTTTTAAAATTCTCCTTTGTAGAAAGAACAAATATATTTCATGACTTTGAGGATATCTTCATTCTGGGCCAAAAAAAAAAAAAAGTCTTAGAACCAGCTAGGAGTGAAGAGAATCCATTAATGATCAACCACCTGAGTCAATAATGACAATTCAGTACTGATGTTACATTTGTGGCTATTTCTTACTAACTTTCAAAGGTCAGGGATTTTCTTAACTAGCTAGGTTGACTGCAAAAATGGGTTTACTGAAAACCATGTAGCCAAAAGTAGAGATTTTTAACCTTTTTTTTCCTCTATTGTCTCCTAACTTTTAATTTTGGGACATTTGAAGTATTAAGAAACAATTTTACTATCCTGTAAGAAACAGTATTTTACAACACTGAAACTCATTTTCTTCAGTCTCGCCTCCTGAATGCAATACACCGTGTAGTTGAAAACTTTAATTTAGGTGGCTTAAAAATGGGAGGGGAGCTCATCAGCCACTGACAGTAGAGCCATGAAAAGTGGGAGAGATACAAAGTGCTCTGAGTGCTTCGGCAGAACTCTGTGGGTCAGTCCGTCAAACAAAGAGGTCCTGAAACCAGAGAGAGACACTGTGGGAAGTAAGAGCTTGAATGGGGAGAGACGGGAGGGCCCCTTGGAAGGCATACGGAGAATGGATGGAAACCAAATATGAAATCGCTGCTTTGCAATGACTTGACAGTGGAGTTAGTGTTCCTAGGACATCGTGTGTGTTAGGTGGAGGTAATACTGCATTCATAAAGGCTGCTGAAAAATTTGAGGAACAAGCATGCATTTCTTGGGCCTCACCAATACTAAGAGAAAGACCTCCACTCTGGAAAGCAAAATGCCTTCTTGTAGTCAGAACATCAAGGGTTAGACACTGGTGCCTTTGATCATTTCAAAGCCAAGCCAGAGAAGATCTTGGAGGTGCTACCTACCGGAGCTCTGTACATTCATCTCTCCTAAGCCTGGGTAGAGGCTCTGTATGTCCGTCTCTCCTAAGCATGGATCAGATGGCCTGTTGGGTTTCCCACTGCTTGTAACCAGAGCATCCAGTTAGATGCGGTGAAGAGGTAGAAAGATAGTGAAGGTGTTTGATCCCATTCTTAAGGACTTTATCAGTAATGGAGAGCTTATAATTAGCTAATAAGATTAGAAAACGTGACTCAAATGGAGAGTTGTCTTCCTTTCATTGTTGATGATTTGGCATTTGTGATATATACACCGGGAGCTCTGGTGTTTTCAACCCTTGCCCTTCACCTGGCATTAAAAATCTCTCCTTGCTTATGTTGTTAATTTCCCTGGTATGAACCAGTCTGCCACATGATAGGACAAATTCAGTAAACAGGAAAACTTGTCTGTATTTGTAGAGACCTCTTGAGTGTTGTTTTGTATTTGTTTTTGTTTGTTTGTCTTATAACTTTGCTATTTGGCTTAAGAATGTAGTTCCCAGGACAATTTTTCTTACAAAGTTCTTTCCTTACACCTCTTGGCTGCAGGGTGGGCCAAATTAAATACATATATATTTTTTTTCATTTAATGTATGTGCAGTTTGGTTTATCATCTTAAGATGGTGGTGCTGTCCATGGTGCTACTTCATCCGTGTACAAAAGGACCAATGCATGGTCTGTATTGCTACCAAAACATTTACTGTATATATGTGTATAACATATGTATTATGTATATATGTAATGGGTACCAGGCCAGGTATATATTTTTATTTAGAAGTGTTTCACTTTTCCAAGTTTTCTTTATAGTGTTATGCTTATTTTCAGTTTTTCCCCTCCTGATTCTGTCTGGTACTTAGAACTGTAGTGTCTTCATCGTTAATTAAAGAAAATTGTCTAAATGAATTCACGGATGTGAATGCTAGTGATCCTTAATGTTTTTGGTTATGGGATGTGAAACCGAAACTGCCAATTAAAAGAGTTGCTGGGACATTTGGGTAAGAGCAGTGTACACCATTTAATGTACTTTAATAAATGATTTTGGAACAGATAGGTTTGCTTCACACTGTCCCTCGTCAGTTGGCTCTCAGTGGCCAAGAGCATAAAGAAAAAGACCTCTGGAAAGATTTTAAGCTGCTTTTTGTGGTGGTGGTAAAATGGGAAGAGGGAGAGGGGAGCAAAAATCCTTTCTCCTTGGGATGGAAAGATAGATGCTCTGTTGATAGGCACCGGAACAGCCTTGTCAAAATTTTAGTGTTCACCTGGATCCCCCAAGAGGTTGCTCAAATGCAGATTGCCATTGAGGGGTTGTGGGGACAGGGCCAGAGATGCACTGGTGACATGTTGCCATCATCTGGATAGCTTTTAAAAAACAATGGCCAGGCCAACTCTAGAGATGGCTGATTCACTTTGGAATGGGGTCTGGGCATCGTCCATGGCTACTGCTGCCACTTTTTACGCTGTATAGGACACTAGGACAGGTAAAGTGTCTGATTACTAGAGTCACTTAGAAATACTGATTCCTTGGAGCTGTGTAGGAATGTGTGTTTAAACAGGTGACTCAAGGTAGGCGAGTTTGAGAAATCCTGATTTCTGTCCAAGTGGAACCTTTTGGATTGTTTCACCACTAGAAAGGATAGAACACCAATGATTTTTGCAAATAAGAAAGCATGTTGCCAATATAGAAACAGCCAACTCCCCCACCTTCTCCCAAATCGAGCTTCCTTGCTTAAGCAATTTATTTTTTTAATTTATTTTTTTGAGAGAGAGAGTGCAAGCAGTAGAGAGGCAGAGAGAGAGGGAGACAGAATCTGAAGTAGGCTGCAGGCTCTGAGCTGTCAGTACAGAGCCCAACACAGGGCTCGAACCTATGAACCCATGAGATCATGACCTGATCCAAGGTTGGATGCTTAACTGACTGAGCCACCTAGATACCCCTAACTTAGGCAATTTATATAGGTAATTGGTGTGTCTTACATTGTTAGGGTGGACTCAGATTATTGAACATTGTGGAAACAGTTTGGAGATTAACTAAAAAAAAATTTTAATGAACCTGATGCTCCACTGAGAGTAAAAAGCCTGAGTTTTCTTATTTGGTGCAGCAGGCTAGCGGGGTCTTCTGTCTGCCTAGCATTGTAAATGGTATCCTCATTGTTAAGAAGCAGCACAGAACATGATTGAATAAATTCTTGAAGTCATTAGTTCATCTTTGCTTTACAATAGCTTTGTCCATTTATTTTCAAAAGAAAAACAATGACAGCAACTGATTTTTCTCTCCTGGTGGTATTACACACCAAACATCACTCTAGCCCCTATTGAAATTATACATAAATGTCACTAATTAGGAGTAATTTGAGGGAGGTCTAGTTGGAATGAATTGATGGTATAATTTATAGTATAATTGTCTTACTGCCTTTTACACATATACAGAAACTAACCAGAGCAAGTAAAAGGTCAATGAAAGGACTTCGAGAATTAGCCTTGAGGATTTCGGATCATCTCTCTGATTCTGTTTGTAAACAACAGCGACATTACTCTGCATTCATTCTAGGTTAGCATCCCAGAGGTAGGTACTGTCCTTCTTCCCGTTTCCCAGATGTGGAAGCAGAGGCGAGAAGGGGCGTGTCTGTCACTGGCTAGGATGCTTCAGAGCAGCCCCTCAGTGAGGACTTGATGGCCAAGTCTGTATTCTCATGGACACCACTGCAAGTCTCTGGTTTCTAAGTACTTAAAACTGAAGTTCTATACGTGAAAAACATTTATCATTCCATCTGTCTTGTTTAACAAATTTGCTGAGCAAGTATGATCTCACAGGAGCCTGAAAGTGAAGCTCAACTTAACAACTTTTACCCTACAAAGTAACAGGGCCTTATTAGGTTTATCTTTGTGTCTAGCTTCATTTACTTGTGTCAAAAATCTTTTCCTGATTCCCTCTTGTTTTAGTCAATAATATGCCCCTTTTTCAAAAGCAGCATAATAGAAATATTTGGCTTTATTTTAGGAATGAACATAGGCAGCAGGTGAAATGTGAAAGCCACATAAAATCCAAACCACTGTGTTTTTAGGCATTAGCTTTTATATATTACCTCCGTAAATAGAGGTAAATCAGAACTTCTTAGATTCTCTGATAGAGAGCTCAATAATCAGATAAACGACCAAAATTGTCCAGAGGAAAAACTCGAGCAGGTGAATGCCGGAGTCTCAACTGAACTGAAGGGCAAGGCCTTACCTGACGTGAAAGAATGGTGGAAACTCCCCTAGTACAGGAATTCCCCTCTCTGCTATATCCTGCAGGGGAGGAAAGAGTTTCCCTCAACTCTTAAGGTTCCCGGTTTGGTCTGAAAATTAAACTGACAAAGACAGATTGACAGGAGAGCACACCAATTTATTCAGCATAAGTTTTGCATAACATAGGAGCTTTCCTAAGGAAACAAAGACCCAAAGAAACAGTTAGCTGGGGATATTTAGGCTTGGTTTGATGAAAAGTGGGCAATTGTGGAGGAAGGTGAAAGGTTAAGGAGAATGAGGTTTTGGTAGTAAACAGGGAAACAGCAAGGCCTGCTTGTTCGGATTCTTTTCAGACACTCTTTGTCTTTAGAGAGAAGTATACTCTTTTCCTGTGGGCATAGGGCAGGCACCACTCACATGAGAGCGTTATGACCGGTTCCAGGGGAGAAGGTCAGAATGATCTTCCTACTTCTGCTGTTTTCTTAAACTACTTCAATTTAAAATATTTAATATGCCAAGGTGCTGTGCTTTGGGGTAGCACATTCCAAACTCCACCAATCCACAGTGCTTCTCAAAGCTTGGACTACACACGAACTACACAGTTTCCTGAAGGGCTTTTACCAAATAGATTTTAACAAAGACCTCTGACACTGTATTAGTAATCAATTGTTTCCCCCAAACACACCTCTCTCCAGGATTATTTTACACCCTGACCTTAAAGGAACGTGTTGATGGTGCTTGCCAAGCATTACCCTTTTTGCTCTCTTCTACATGTATATTGCCCCTAAGCATCATGCTCTTAGTCGTAAATGTGAGAGAAGGAATGATATTGCTGGAGATCCTCACTTCTTCTGGAAAAAACAAAACAAAACAAACCAGACTATAAAGTAGAAATTAGTCTCAACGTACATAGGGAATAGCAGAAAAATAAAGGAATTAGGTACATTTGTACTTACAGTGTTATACAGCATTATCCTGATTCTATAAAACAAAATCAGAAAACCCAAAATATCCCCCAATATTAAGAAGTGGTATTTCTGATGGGAGTATAGATTATTTTAATTTTAGTTTTTCTATTTTTCTGTGTTTACAATGATCATATCTTATTTTCATAATGTGAGACAAAGCAAAATAATTATTTTAAAAAAGCACAAAGGGGATTGGGCACGAATCACAGTGAATCCCACATGTCAGTATTACCATACATCACACCATGCCATTCAGTCAGAGGTCAGACAACTGTGGCCTGTGAGCCGAATCCAGCCAGCTGCCTGTTTTTGTAAATAAAGTTTTATTGGAACGTAGTCATGCTCATTCATTTATTTATTGCCTATAACACTATAACAGCAGAGTTGAGTAGTTGGGACAAAGTCCAACTGACCCCCAAATAAAATATTACCTGGCCTATATATAGAATGTTTGCTGATCCCTGTGACTTATGGTTTTCAAGAGTTGTGTTTGGGATGAGGAAAAATTTTGTGCCCTGGGCTTCTGAAATTCTCCCCAGTGTGTTGAAAAATTTTCAACAAACTCTGAGGCCACTATTATATTGCTGTTGGACAGAGTTTATGATCATATGATCAGAGTTTATTAGTCCTCGTACATCTAATCACTGAAGCCAAAAGGACTTCTTTAAGTGTCACTTACAAACACTGAAATACTTTTTTATAGTTAGGCACGTACAGCTGAATTAGAGTGAATCTAGGTTGGTACCTTTTTGTTGGTGTCTCACTAGTTTCTAGTGTTTCTTGGTGTCTCCAGTGTCTAGTGGTTCCAGCCAACCGCACCTCCCCCACAACCTGCAAAAGGGAGAAACAAATTAAAGTTTGTCCTTTTCAAAGGGGGCTGGATTTCCTCAAGAAATTCCAAAGGGAGTTCAGAGTAGATTGTGGTATCCAGAACAGCAGGACCTCAACCTATCAGAGAGATAATAAACAGGCATCCTTTTCCAATCTCCTTTTCTAACTTGTCACCAACTGTCATGCTGAGAATGGAAACCTGGGCCAAGAACATGAATTCCAGGCAGGAAGATAATACCTGGTTACTTATGAGACAAAGTTAAAATATCTGAGAATTACTGGATTAAAAAAGAAGAACCATTGTCATAAATTGAGTCATTAGCTAGGAAGGCAATTCCTTGTTTTGTTTTGTTTTATAATTACAGATCCCAGTATTTATTCACCAACAATATTATTGAGGAACTATTATATGCTATGTGTAAGAGATACCCTCATGATAACACACCTCTTGTCCCCTTGGAGTTCTCACTGGGGGTACTCTCAACTCTGGACCACTTGTTTTATGTACAAAGAAACTGTATTTCAGTCCCACCCTCACTGAATGTGACTTTATTTTAACATTGAATTAATGGGGTATCTGGGTGGCTCAGTCAGTTGAGCATCCCACTCTTGATTTCAGCTCAGGTCATGATCCCAGGGTCATGAATGGAGCCCCATGATGGGCTCCACACTGAGCATGGAGCCTGCTTGTTGAATTTATATTAGTCGATTAAATGGATTCCTTAACACCTGCGCCCCCACCCTAACAAGTGTTTGGGGTTCTTTCAGGGACCCGGCATGCAGTGTGTGAAGCTGGTACACAGATTTGCGAGGTCATGTCCTAGATGGTTGCTGATGTTGACCTGGACAGCTGGTTAGGTGGAGAGTGAGAGACAGGTACCACAATGAAATGGGGCAGCGGTGAGGACCAGGAAGCTGGCATGAGGAGAGTCAGAGCAGGGAGGTGGGGAAAGCCCCCCATAGCCAACCTTCGAAGAATCATAGAGTTGCTGTGGGACAGAGTCTTTTATCTGTCATCAGGAGCAACTCCTTATACTTAGAAACTAAAGCCCCCAGACACCAGCCCATCAATTCACAACTTCTCCTGGATCAAATATAGTGAAAACCTAAGTAACACCCCCAGCTCACCTTTACTGAGCATTTTTGCTACATGCTTGAGGCTGGTCATGGATCAGCTCGTGTGCCCATGTAACCCTTCATCCCCAATGTTTGTAGATATTATATAAAACACCAATTTACAGAGAAAAAAAACCCCCAAAGATCTAGAAAAGAACGTGCCTACGGTCACTCGGTGGGTAAGGGTAGAGCTAGAGTCCCAACTGAGCCCAGTAAACTTCAGAGCTTTGTTTTAGTTTCAATTACTGAAAGCCATGGAAACAACAACATGACTCCGTGTTCTGTGAAATCTTGGTATACATTTATGACCCTAGGTTGTCAGAAAATTCCACGTGGAAGTTCTTGACTTACAGTTTCAATTCTCAAGACACAACCTCTACCCCCTCCACCACCCCCCTCTCCCCCAAGCCCAACTTTCTCCAGTGCTTGTGAGGGTGTCTGGTTAAGTCAGGATGAAAGTGTTCCTGGGCTTCTCGAAACTCAGTTCTTAACTAAGTGATTTTGGGGCGCCTGGGTGGCTCAGTCGGTTGAGCGGCCGACTTCAGCTCAGGTCATGATCTCACGGTCTATGAGTTCGAGCCTCGCGTCGGGCTTTGTGCTGATGGCTCAGCGCCTGGAGCCTGCTTCACATTCTGTGTCTCCCTCTCTCTCTGCCCCTCCCCCTGTTCATGCTCTGTCTCGTTCTGTCTCAAAAATAAATAAAAACACTAAAACAAAAACAAAACACCAAAAAACTAAGTGATTTTCCTCACCAGGTTAAATGCAGCTTCTAATTTGCTTGTCACAGAAGACGGCAGTCAAAGGCACACACGCATGCATACCACACCACTCACTTGAGGGCTCACACAACCCCCCCCACAGCCCCTCCCACACAATTCAAGGAGGAAATGTTAAAGAGGCATCTACAACAGCCAGCTTATTATTTTTGTTTTTACATCAGCAGCATGTTTCTAGGTTAAATTCAAATTGTTCATTTAATTGTACATCCCTCTCTCATCTCCACCACACAGCAACTATTCCAGTTAGCAGGGTCTCATTCACCATATGTGAAAAAAAAAAATGTAGCCTTCTGAATCTGGTTTACTTCATCTGTTGAAAAATAAAACGAGTTGGGCCGAGCTAAACAAACTTCTTCCTGAACAGAGTAACCCTACTATTTGTGTTTGCTGAAATGTTTGACAGATGGGGATCTGATGGGGGTGGGGGCAATTTCCTTTAATGGCTGTGTGAATACTTCAAATCTTGTCTTTGCCTCGCCACTACCTGTGTGACTTTGGGCAAAGCACTTCTCTCTGGCCCTCCACTTCTTTGTTTATAAAATATGAGGGTTACCTAATTGTAACCTGGGGTTCAGGAACTTGAAAACACTAAAATCTAATTGCAGTGTTTTTCATGGGGATGGCCATGTGCATTTTTTTTCCCCTAGGGAGAAGGAATTGTGATTTCTACTGGATTTGCCAAAGATTCAAAGAGATGGTTTCTTGAAATCACAGAATTTCACAATTGGTAGGATGTGCTAGCAATTTGTGTAGAATTAGGGACTAGCAAAGATATTAGATCAGCAAAAATTTCCCCTAGTTCTTTCCTTCCTCAGCCCTACACATTGGTTGAGGTTGGGTACCCCCCACCCTCTTTGCCAAATATTTTCTTCGGGCCCAGGGTCCTTCTGGAGTGATGAAAACATATCTGATAAACTATTTCCCCCAGAGGTATATGAAATAAACATATTAGCTCTCAGGGCATTTGGCTCAAAAAAGAAAACATATCCAAAAGGAGAAGAACACTTTTGCAAACAGGAATTAATTGTTAATGGTGGGGTTTTAGGTAACCATGTAGGGAGATGTTTAAAAGGGGGTATTTAGTTTAGTTGAAGCAGATTTCATACTTCATAGGCACTGAGCCTCGGAAAGGAATACAATGGGGTGATCCCCTTCTCTTAAATGTAATTAAAACTTGACTCTGACAATGACATAATACATGCCTGTTTGCTATATTAATGACAACCTTAATTTCTAGATTTTCTGAATAATTTTAATTTTGGGTAAGTTCACCAAAGCTAAACTTTTTCTCTCCTTTGTTTTTGGGGTGAAAGGAAAGTCCTTGCCTGGCTGGTGCTCTCAAGTCTTTCCTGGGTTCAGCCCTCTTGTCTTCACATCTCTGAGGTCATTTTGGTAGGTGACCACCTACACCACCCGTTCGTGAAGTTGGCTCTGACTCACTCCACAATGAACTTTGTTTACTTGTTGGCAGAGAAAGAACTGAAGCAGGAAAAGAATGAAAGAATTTCCTTCTGGCAGACAAACAATTCCTACTTGTTGCTACTAACGGGAAATCTATTTTTACTCTTCCGTGCCCCAGCAATGGAGTTGATCTTCATGACACAAAGAAACCCTCAGCCAAAAAACTTAAAAAGAGCATTTCTCTTTGGAAATTACCAACTCCCAATATCTTCTCTAGGAAACCACACTACAGTATTTCAAGTATGAAGACGATGCTCACTGCTCATTTTTTATAAAAACATTGGGCCCCAGTGAAAACATAACCAAACCAACGATCAGAGATTTTCAACAAAGATGACCACGCAGCTGAAAAATCCGCCATTTAGTTTTTCCTTTGGTGGTCACGAAGAGATAAGATTTTATTCTAGAAAGGGTTGTAGCGTTGGGGTTAGACAGTTGTAGGGTAATCAGGAAATCCTGTTTACTAGCTAAGAGACCATGGCAAAATCACTTAACTTCTCAGAGCTATAGTTTTACCACTTGTAACGTGGGGATGATGATATTTACCCTGCAGAGGTCTGGTAAGCATTGAAGATACTCCTGCCATTCCCAGGGCATTTAAAGTAGTGCTTCACCTGTAGCTGCTACCCAATACATGTAGACCCTGTAGAGTAATTTTGAGTCTCAACATTTTTACAACTTTTGGACAATAGCTCTTCCTTCATGCCAAAACAGTTTGATCTATCTGTGTATATCTATAAAGTTTAAAAGGCCTTAGACACAAGAAGTCTTCCTTGCTTGGTCTTCATTCTGTATTTCTGGCAAAAAAAAAGAAAAAAGGCCCAGGGTCCAAGGAAAGTTTATGGCGGGGCCACAGGTGGAATTTGGCAACCATGGCATCACTTCTCAGAAATGCACTCGTGTAGTTTCTGAGCCCAGAATTGGCACCGATGAGGAAACTGGGCATTAAAGATAACAAACAACTTAGCTAATTCTACCTTCCATTCCAACTACCATGCTACTCTCCTCGAGACGTGAGCAGGGACTGGACACTCTCCTCCCAGCCGGGCATGGTAACTTTTCCGTTAGATTCAAATATGGTGCCTGAGTCTCACCCTCTCATGCTTCCTGCTCGTGCAAGCACTGCTGTTTTGTTCTAACTGCAGCCCTCTTTTGGAGATGCTTGTCTATTAGCAAATAGCCACTGCACCCTTTGGCCCCCGGGGTTGGCCAAGATTAAGTTCAACTCTTTTTATATTTAAGATCAAAATTAATGAAGACATAGAAATTATGTAGCCTCCTACGTAAGAGGAGGCTATTGTTTTTGCCTCATTTATAATGTAGGTTGTCTCCACCTCAGGGCTCCTAGAGAGAGGGTGTCCAGGGGACCCTGCCACCCCACGCTGTGGAGAGAGCTTCCTGCTGAAGACAAAGGAGCCAGGTAGTGCCGAGCAGACCCAGCTTCTGGCCAACTTCCTCTTACCGTGTTTCAGCCCTTCTCCTGCCTTTCGTTTCTTTCCCTCCATTTTAGGGCTGAGCCAACCTTGCACGGCGTTATTTTTAGTTCTCACATGGGAACGCTGACTTGTCTCTTCCCCTGGTTTCTTTTCCCCCTTTACCAAAGATGTGCGATTGTTTTTCTGCCGTGCATTCGAGGGCTCGGGAACATTGTGTGCTTACTGACGGTTAACCCCTTCCCCGAGGTGCTTTATTCAGTCACTCATGAGCTTTTAATTTTTTCCAGCCTTGTGTGTTTTGTCCAGACTGCGGCTCTTCTGGAGCTGGGCCGGCCTCTTTGTTTTGGGGAAGCTTGTTGCCTCACAGGGAGACCATCTGACAGTTGTTATCTGTGACCTGAAACCCAGAGGCAGCCAGGGGCCTGTTCTTCCTGAAGACCTCCCAGCTCCCCATCCCCCACTGCCATCTGGGACCACCCGAGGAAAGAGACCAGTGTGACAACAAATGTTCACAGGAGGATGGAAGTTTTCTCCACCCACCAAGGCCGGCCTCGGTCTGTCCTTGAGCCCCAACGAGGGGGAGAGCCATCAGATTCATCTGTGTGGGTGTCTACTAGGATCTTCTCTCCCCCACTCCGGCTCTCCCTCTGTCTCTTTCTCCCTTCCTGTCTTCCTCCCTTCCGTTCTTCCACCTTTCATAAAACTCTGTGGACTGGCTGCTGGGTAACAGCTCTCCAAGAGGCAGGCACAATGGCAGATATAACACTGAGTACAAGTCAGTGAACCATGTCTTCCAGAATGTTCCCAACACCCTGAGAATAAAATCCGTGCTCTTTATCAGCACCAGCCTGGCCCTGAGGGACTGGCCGTCTGCCTGTCTCTTCCCTCCTGAACTTCTAGCATGCTTCCCTTCACTCGCTGTGAAGTCAGCTCCTTCCCCGGCCAGAGCCATCACATTCATGCGCCCTCTTCCAAAATGCCTGGCTTCGGAACTTCTCATACGTGCTTTCCTCTCATCCACTGAGGCCACTCATCCAAACGCTTGCTTCCCAGAGTGGCCTTGGCTCATCGCACCTGCCCCTCTCGCTGTCCACTACACATATTTAGTTTGTTCACAGTGCAGTGCTCATCTGCAATTATCTCTGTACTTATTTGTTCACTTGCTTATTTTCCGCCTTTATCCCGCAGACCCTCTGTCTTTTCCTCCATGTGGCCCCCAGTGCCCGACACAGACTATGTCTTCAATAAATATCTGTTGAATAAATGGATAAATAAATACTTCAGTAGCGGATGTAAGAAATAACAGAAATAACATCACAAATAATGATAATGATAACAATGATTGACTTCTCTCGGGATTTTACCAAGCACTGTGTTTTGCGTATGCTTATCTCCAATCTTCCAAACAATTCTGGGAGTATATCATTCTTATATTTTGTCCCCCCCTTCCCCAAAATGAGGCTTCCAAGTATCAGTATTTTCCCAGGACCACCTACCTAGTGAAGGACAGACCTGGGATCCATCCTCAGACAGGTCTGACCTTACAGCCAGCAGTTGTTCTTTCCTCTTGACCGTGATGTCTAATACACGTAAACAATGATCATACAAGCCAGAGAGAGATAAACTCCGTGAGAGGCACAGATAAAATGTCATGGGGATTCAAAGGAGAAAGAAGTGGCCTCTGGATGAGGGCAACAGGAAAGGCTTGTGACAAGGTGATTTTGTTTTGCTGGCCTTGTGCCCTTAATGACTCAAGCGAGAGAGGTGGGGGGATTTGGACGGTTGGAGTGGGGTGAAGTCAAACCCCAGAGGGCTGCGTGTGCGTGTGTGTGTGTCCACGCGTGCACACGCAAACACACGCATGATCGTTGAGGGCAGAAAGGCAAGAACGACAAGATGATTTTAAAGTCAATTCAGACAAAGCTAGTGCTCGTAATAGGGAGTATTTTCTTCTTGTCTCCAGTTCTAACTCTGATTATTATTTAAAGACAAAAGCACACATCTGTATCTATTAGAGTAAGAGCTTCATATAAACAACTATTATCTCACATTTCTGTTTAAGCAAACCTCACTGTTTATCTACAAAAAAAAATGTGTTTTCTTCCTGAGTCACATCTTCAGTTCAGACGTAGTCTAAATGTTCCCAGGCCTATCTAGCCTGGGGGTCACATGTGACCACATTACCACGAAACCCAAGTTTTCATGATTCGGTGTCCCCATCTCCTGAGCAGGATTTATTCTTTGAAAAACCTCTGAACAGATTTTCCTTGAGTTTTAGGGATACATGGGCTGTGTGCATAGACAAGTCCTTCCTGTCTACTCTGCTTTTCCCTCTCTCCGCTGCTGGACCCCACAGCCTCCACAGGCTCCTGGACCCTGTGCTTTGGGCCAAGCCCTCTGCCAGTGTCTCCAAACCCAGATTCCCAACCTCCAAATCAACTGCACTCCTCTAAGTCTTCCCGGCACTGGAGCTGTACACTGTGGTCCTCACAGCACGGGGACAAAGGCCTCCTCTCTTCTGAGGCTCAGACCTGACGGGGGAGGGCTGGCAACTAGAATCAAAAGCACAGCAAAAGCCCTGCCAGTCACAGTAGATTCCATTTAGATCGATACCAGTGTGTTTTCAGGGAACTGAAAATGATGATGTCGACGTGATTGTGACAGTGTGATGTGAAGGACGGTCGTGTAGACGTGCTGATTTCCTGACCTTTTGGGTGAAGAGACAAAACATAATGTATAGCTGAGAAACCAAATGGTAGAAGTAAAAGTATATTCAAAGTGTAAAACTCAATAGTACGAAGCAAAGTTGATAGTAGGAAAGAGCTGAGCAGAGGTCAGGAAATAGAACTCTAATAATTCTGATCTATTGGTTGCCTTTATATATACATATGTATGTATATCACAGTTTAGTATGATTAAAAGTGCAAATCAGAGCAAGGATCTAACGGTTTTGAATATACATAAGCCTAAGAACATAGTATCAAGATTCCCAAAGAAAAAAAAATCAATACAAGACACAGGCAAAAATACTTTATAAAGGCATCTAGGTGGCTCAGTTGGTTGAGCATCTGACTCTTGATTTTGGCTCAGGTCATGATCTCAGGGTCATGGGATTGAGCCCCACATCAGGCTCCACACTGTGCGGAGACTGCTTAAGATTCTCTCTCTCCCTCTCTCTCTCTCTCTTTCTCTGCCTTCTTCCCCACACACAGTCTCTCTCTTTCCCTAAAAACAAAACAAGAGGTGCCTGAGTGGCTCAGTCACTTAAGCATCTGACTTCAGCTCAGATCATGATCTCATGGTTCATCGGTTTGAGCCCCACGTCGGGCTCTGTGCTGACAGCTCAGAGCCTGGAGCCTGCTTCGGATTCTATATCTCCCCCTCTCTCTGCTCCTCTCCTACTTGTGCTCTGTCTGTCTGTCTCTCTCTCTTTCAAAAATAAATAAAAACATTAAAAAATTTTAAAACAAAGCAAAACAAAAATACTTGCTAGCAAAAGACTTGCATACATTCTTAGTCCATGACAGATCAAGTGAATAAAAAGTAATAAAAGCAGTAAAATACCTAAACAACAAAATTAACAACCAAAATCCAGTTGCTATATCTCATAGTTTTTTCCATGAACACAGACCATACTTTTTCCCCTACGTGTCCACGGAACATTCACAAAAAAAGACCACATATCAGGACACAGAGAACACTAAGCAGAGTCCAACCTGCACAAAAATCATCTCCTGGTCGTAAATGGGAAAAAAAATGAGAAGAAAACAATCAAAAATAAAAGCTCTACTCACTGGAATTTTCTTAGGTAACTCTTGGGTCAAACAGGAATTCAAAACTGAAATTGCAGAGCCAAAATTATTTAGGAAATAATGAATATAAAAAAACAGCTACCTATCAGAACGATGTTATAAAGGTATAAATTCAACTCTATTCCATTTATATGTAATAAAAAATGAAAATAAACTAACAAAGAGGGGAGAATAAATCAAAGGAAAGTAAGAAAAAGTATGAAAGAAGAAAATATAAATTAATTGAGAAAATAAAGAGTACAGTAAAAAATGAAAAACCTAATCTGTATTTTTTTATAGAAGCAATGCAAAACAAAACTATCAGCTAATCTAAATACGTGCATAAAGAAGACACAGAATGAAAACTATATAAACTAATAATGAGTAAAGAACCACCGGAAAGGGGATTAAAAGACTTCCCTTCAAAGACTGCATCGCTTCATAAAAATAAATGTGTGAACTTGATTGTAATGGATACATTTTCTAGGACGAGTTATAAAAACTGATCCCAGAATAGATAGGAACTGGAAATATTAGAAAATAGCAAAAAGAAACCCAAAACTCATATTTTTGGAAACTAGGTAACATATAATTATATAACTGTCAAGTTAAAGTGGAAATTATAAAGAAAGAAGCATTTAGTAATGAACAATATGACAATACTATAATTCAGAGTTTGTGAGACAGCACACATATTTGTACACAAATGTTCACAGAAGACTTATTCATATTAACCCCAAATTGGAAACAAGTCAAATGTTCACGAGTGGGTGAATTGCTCAACAAGTTGTGGTATATCTATCCAGTGGAATAATACTCAGGAATAACAAGTAATGACCTATTGATATGCCCAACAGCAGGGATGGACCTCAAAGACATTATGCTGAGTAAAAAACACCAGGCATACAACAGTAGCTTATGTTTCCATTTATATAAAGTTCCAGAAAAGGAAAAAATTCATCTGCAGTACTAGAGAGCAAATCAGCAGTTCCTTTGGTGAAGGGTCAGAAAAGACTGACTGACAAGGGGCATGAGGGAATGTTTGGAAGGTCATGAAAACGTGACTATGGTTGGGTACTCAGTGGGATATGTAAATTAATACCTCAACCTGTCCACTTACAATGACTATATTGGATTTAATTTAAATTAGATCTCAATAAAGTTGCGTTTTAAAATTGTGTGGCAGCAAAACAGCCCTTTGAGATAAATTTACTTGGAAACAAGGAAGGTTTCAAAAATAAAGATGCTAAAAATAAAGATGAAGATACTCATGTTATGAGTTTACCTATAATTTCAGTGCAGCCCTAGTCAAAATGGCATTTGGAGTTTTAAAAAGAGACTTGATAAATTTATCCTAAAATGTACGTGGAGGAATAAAGTTCTACAAATTGTCAAGTCAATCAAAAAAAGGAGACAAAGAGTGAGATTTGTCTTACCAGGTATTGTGACAGAAGTCACAGGCTTGGTTTCACGAAAGGAGTGTTCATAGCAAATCGTCCCATCAGACCAATAATCAGGATAAAGAGTTTAAGGACAGAGCCCTGAATGCATGGTTCTTAATGAATTATGTTTAAAGCTAAAACTACAGTATTAGTTAGGGTTCTCTAGAGAGAAAGAATAGATCTATCTGTCATCTATCTATCTATTACCTATCTATTATCTATCTATCTATCTATCTATCTATCTATCTATCTATCTATCTATCTGTATTTATCTGCATATATAGATATATACACATTTATTTTAAGGAATTGGTTCTCAGAATGTTTAGAATTCATCTAAACTACTCCATAGTAGGGGGCGCCCTGGTGGCTCAGTTGGTTAAGTGTCTGACTTCAGCTCAGGTCATGATCCCACAGTTTGTGAGTTCAAGCTCCACATGGGGCTCAATGCTGTCAGTGCAGAACCTGCTTCAGATCCTCTGTCTTTCTCTCTCTGCTCCTCCCTTGCTCTGTCTTTCTCAAAAATAAATAAACATTAAAAAAAAGGTAAATAAACTACTCCATAGTACTGCTGCCTCGGCATCCATTTTATTTTGGCCAAACAGCCACTGGCAGCCTTAAACTGACTCTCGCCCCTTATGCAAGCGCATGTCCTAGATAACAGCCCCCAGGTCACAAGTAAATGTAGGTTATTGATGTGACTTCCACGAAGACCCTTGTAATAAACAGTTTCCTGGCCTCCCCAACGTCCCATGTGTATTGCTTAGATAGAATTCTCACGGAGCTTACCAACACCTGCTTCTCTCTCTTTTTTTTTTTTAATGTTTATTTATTTTTGAGACAGGGAGAGACAAAGCATGAGTGGTGGAGGGGCAGAGAGAGAGGGAGACACAGAAGCAGGCTCCAGGCAATGAGCTGTCAGCACAGAGCCCAACACGGGGCTCGAACTCACAGACCGCGAGATCATGACCTGAGCCGAAGTCAGACGCTCAACCGACTGAGCCACCCAGGTGCCCCAAAACCTGCTTCTTAAATTTGAATTTCAATCTTGCCTGAGTCTGGAGAACCCCCAAACACCACGCCCAGAGATGCTAATCAAGACATGTGCCCCAGATCCCGTCACTTTCTCTCCCTCTCCCTCCCTTGACCTTCCCACGTGGACCTTCGAGGAATGCTGTGTACTACCTCCAGCACCTGTGAGTAATAAAACTCTTTATTTCAATTTCTCTTGTGGTTTTTTGTTGAACCATGACTCACCATCCAGCTCTCTGAGCCTTCGCTTAACAAATGTTAATTTAACAAAGTCATAACACATGATTATGAAGGCCGGCAAATCTGAAGTCTAGAGGGGCAAGCTGGATACCCACAGAAACACTGCCGATGCTGCAGTTGAAGTCTGGAGACTATCTGCTCAGGGGTTTCCTCTTCGCAGAGGTCCATCTTTTGTTCTTTTCAGGCTTTCAACTGATTGCATGAGACCCACCCACATTATGGAGAGCAACCTGCTTCACTCAAGTCTACCGATTTAAGTGTTAATTGCAACCAAAAATACCCTCATAAAAACATCCAGAATAATGTATGACCACATATCTGAACACCATGCCTGGCAAGGTAACACAAAAAGTTAACCATCACAAGTACATATCCAATTAAGGCGGTATTAGAAAAACTTGGAGGAAAATCCAACTAGATTCTTCTCGAATATCTCATGAAAAGGTAAACTTGAAACTTGAAATGGATTTCATTAGATAATTAAATCACAAAGAAAAAAAGTTATTAGAGGAAAATACAGAAGAATATCTTTGTTACTTAGAGCAAGTATGGTATTGTGATTTATGATAATAAATAAATATTTGGTCTTTGTCCCATTTCTGGCACAGAGCTCCTAAACTTATTGGAATTTCCTAACTGATGAGAGCAATAAGGGTGTCTTTTCTTATGTTAATGAGGTGACTTTTGCAAAGTGCCTGGGTAACCTAAGGGAGCAGGGGGTTGCTAGTTGCCCGGAGAGATGACCTTGAAGTTGGAGGGCTAGAACTTTCAGCCCCATCTTCCCAACTGCCATAGGTGAGAGAGGCTGTAGACTGGTTTCAATAACCAATGGCCAGTGATTTAATTAAACATGCCTGTGGAACAAAGCCTCCACAAAAACCCCAAAGGATGGGGTTCAGAGAGCTTCTGGATTGATAAACACACACAGATTTGGGGAGAATGGAGTGCTCAAGGGTGCATAAAATCTCTTCTCCCATATCTTCTTCCATATCTTCTTCTTTACACTTCTTCCAGTGGGCTATCCTAATTAGACTTTTTTATAATAAACTCGTGATCTAGTAAGTAAAATATTTCTGAGTTCTGCTCTAGCAAACTAATCAAACCGAAGGAGGGGGGTGCCTGGAACCTCCAATCTATAGCCGGGCAGTCAGGAGCACAGGCGACAACCTGGTCTTGACACTGGCACCTCAAGTGGGGAGTAGTCTTGGGGGACTGAGTCCTTAAGCTGTGGGACCTGATGTTATCTCCAGCTGAATGGGGTCACAACGGAGACAAACTGTAGGATATTCAGCTGGGGCCAGGAATTGCTTCGATGTCTCGGAAAACACCCATCCCCCCCAAACTGGAACTGGTGATCAGAAAGTTAGCAGGAAAACACTTTCAAATAAAATCTCAAAAGCAAGACCATAAACGAAAATTCTGAGAAAATTGATTACATCAAAATTAAGGACTGCTCGTCCACAAAAGTCATCATGACTAAAGCAGGTAGATCAAGGAGAGAAAAAGAGAGGCATTTGCACTGGCATTTGGACTAATATCCAGATTAATCCAGAAACCCTTGAAAACCAAAAAGAAAAATCGAGCAAGTCCATTAGAAACATGAGCAGAGGATATATATGAAAGGGCAGGACACCGAAGAGGACAGTATTTGGATAACTAGTATTTGAAAAGAAATCAAAATCGAAATTAAAGTAACAATGATATATTGGTGTGCACCTATTGGACGGTAATTAGAAAACTAGATCATCAGTAGGATTCGAGGGGTGGGAATCCTTACACACTGTTAGCAGGATTGTAGGCTCCTCAGCTGTTTTACTCAGATGAAACAGGACATCTCCCGTGGCCTTGCCTTTCTGCCAGTGAGTTCTGACACCACTTTCCAAGGAGCCAGGTACAGGGATACTGCAGAGCCCCTTGATGGTGGAAGGCAGGGCATTGAGGACCACCTGGGTGCCCATCGCTGGAAGAGTCCAGATTTTAAAATCAAGAGGATGCACACTTTGGAATCTATTGCACCAGTTGAAGGCAGTGGATTTCATGTTTGCGAAGTGACATGAATGGGTCTTAAAACAGTACTTGAGAGAAAAGGTAACAAAAAGAGTAAGA
Organism: Paguma larvata; assembly: GCA_030068075.1. NCBI lineage: Eukaryota > Metazoa > Chordata > Mammalia > Carnivora > Viverridae > Paguma > Paguma larvata. The sequence goes on from CM057825.1 coordinate 11,816,303, forward strand.
CACATAGCACCACACCATTTATGGAGATAAAAGAATGCCTACACACACACACAAATGCAGTTTGCAAGGATATATTTATATATATATTTAGAAAGATGCTCATTAAACATATTAAAATAGTTGCCTGTATTAGGGGGAGGACATGAGGGGTAGAGGGAATAGATGCTTTTTTAAAAAAATTTTTTTAATTGAAATTTTTTAATGTTTATTTTTGAGAGAGGAAGAGTGAGCACAAATGGGGGAGGGGCAGAGAAAGAGGGAGAGAGGATCCAAAGCGGGCTCTGCACTGACAGCAAGAGAGCCGGATGCCGGGATTGAACTCACGAACCGTGAGATCATGACCTAAGCCAAAGCCAGATGCTCAACTGACTGAGCCACCCAGGCTCCCGAGGAACAGATGCTTTTAAAAAATGGATGGGGGGAGGGGGTTCTTGTGAAGCACAAGGATAACAATGTATTATGATTTGAGGAGTCTGATAAAACCAACCTTCTGTTCCCGAGCCTTAAAAAATCTAAACTAAACTAAAATATACACTGGACAAATAATATAAATAAAACAGAGAAGTCTGTGAAAGCAAAGCCTTGGAAAGCCCCAGGTCCAGACCGTTTCACAAAGAAGTTCTACCAAATGTTTAGAAGAACAGGCAACTCCCGTGTTACTCAGGTTGTTCAGAACAGAACAAGGAAAGCTGCTAGGTGATTCTTATGGGGCAAGGAAAATATTGATCTCACAACCCAACAAAGCTAGCACAAGAAGAACGCCATAAACAGTATTACATGGCTATCGATGCAAAAATCCTAGATGAAATACTAGCAAACAGGACTCTTGCAAGAAGAATAACTATTAAAAAAAAATCATAGTCACATAGGGATTATTTCAGGAACATAGAAAGATTTAAAAACAAAAAATTTGGGGCACCTGGATGGCTCCGTTGGTTAAACTTCCAACTTTGGTTCATGTCATAATCTCATGGTTCCTTAGTTTAAGGTCCTCATCGGGCTCTGCACCAACAGTGTGGAGCCTGCCCAGGATCTCTCTCTCTCCCTCTCTCTCTGCCCTTCCCGTGCTCACATGCATGTTCTCACTCTCTCTCAAAATAAATAAATAAATAAACTTAAAAAATAAAAATAAAAACAAGGTGTTTAACATAATTTAGCAAGTCAGTAGCTAAACTTTGAGAACAATGTTCTCATTATATGCGGAAAAGGCATTTGATAATATTCAGTGTCCATTTGTAAAAATATTTATTTATTTATTTCTAAATGTTCATTTATTTTTGAGAGGGAGAGAGCACGTGTGCATGAGTGGGGGAGAGGCAGAGAGAGAGGGTGACAGAATCTGAAGCAGGTTCCATGCTGACAATGGAGAAAACAAATGTGGGGCATGAATTCAGGAACCACGAAATCATGAGGCGAAATCAAGAGTCAGATGCTTAACCAACTGAGTCACCCAGCTGCTCCTATGTATTTATTTTGAGAAACAGAGAGAGAGAGAGTGAACACAAGCAAGGGAGGGGCAGAGAGCAAGGGAGGGAGAGAATCCCAAGCAGGCTCCACACTGTCAGTGCAGAGCTCCAAGTGGGGCTCGATCTCATGAACCTGTGAGATCATGACCTGAAATAAAATCAAGAGTGGATGCTTAACTGGCTGAGCCTACCCAGGCGCCCCTCAGTGTCCATTATTTTTTAAATTAAAAAGGCTTCCTAATAAAATAGAAAGAAGTAGAAACCTATGTCATAATCAAGGAGGACTAGTTATATAAATGATGCATACACGCAATGGAATGTTCTGTCCCTTTAAGATAAGAGCAAGAGAATGAGGAAAATCTTCACTGCTGATATGGAAATATCTCCGAGATACATTGTTAAGTGAAAAACAAACAAACAAAAAGTGCAAGGTGCAGAAGAAAGAGCATTACATATTATCAGCATGTAGAAAGGAGGAAAAAATATATGCTTTTGCTGTCTTGAACATATAAATTTATAAATATCATCCGGGAAGATAATAAGAAGGTGAAATGATTCTAAGTGGTAGTGTGCATGTGTGTGTGTGTTGTGAAGGAGTAATTGAAACCAAATAGGTGAAGGAAAAATTTTAAAGTATATCTTTTCATACTTTTCATTCTGGGATCATATGAATCTATTGCCTATTCAAAATATTAAATAGGTAATTTGAAAAATAAGTTACAAGTTTGTGCTACTATGATTACCTGTGCTCTCGCTGCAAGCTACAAATGATGATACTTTCGGTGTTGCTGGGCGCGTGATCGTAGGACTTTTAAATCTGGAATGGATGCTAATGCTCATCTGAGGAAATCCAAAATCCCTTTTGCTGAGAGTGAAAGATCCTTTTGCTGAGAGTGAAAGACCCAGAGACGTGACGCGGTCTGTTTTACCTACTGTCAGAGGGAGCTAGAACTAAGACAGCTTGCATTTTCCTATTGATTCACTGGCAAATTTAGTTATCATTTCTATAATTCATTTCAGGCAATTTTAACTCCCCTGTTAGTTTTTCTTGCTTATTATTAATTGTGTAATAACGACTCCATGGTTCTTCCAAGTTTGTTTTGCCCCAATAGGGAATTAGATCTCTGAATTCATGGCTAAAGACTGGAGTGATAACTAAATTCATCCGTATACAGGAACATTTTGTTTGAGGTCTTATACTGAAGCTAGGTATCACATTATAACTCTAAAGAATAGAGATTTGATTCTGTAAGTCAAGAATGTTCGGTAATTTGGGAATGCTGTGTAAGCTTTCTGTTTTTCTGGAAAAATAACAACAATAATATGGCTGACATTTATTGGGTTCCCTCTATTAACAAGGAAGCAAGAGCTACCTGCATGAACTCATTTAATCTTCTTAACAATACTAGGAGACAGATACTGTCACGCAACCCATTTCACAGGGGAAGGAACTGAGGCTTGCAGATGTGAAGTCTCTCAGGTTGGCAGAACTGGTCAGTAACGGAATTGAGTTTCAGCCAAACAAAGGTCAACTCCTGAATCAACATCCTTCATGGTTTCTCAGATGCCTGTGTCATAAGGAGTTCTTGTTTTGTTTTGTTTTGTTTTGTTTTACATCTCTGACTCTGCTTTCCTTCCACTTCTTTCAGACCCACAGAGTTAGAAATGTCTTCATATTTTCACAAATTTCTGAATGCAATGAGCTCTCGGGGCAGCCTACCAATAGTTCTGGTCTTGGACACTTTGTCTTATCTAAGACTTCATTGAAAGGGCATCTGGGTGGCTCAGCTGTTAAGCATCCGACTTCTGCTCAAGTCATGATCTTGTGGTTCACGAGTTCGAGCCCCGCATCAGGCTCTGTGTTGACAGCTCAGATCCTGGAGCCTACTTTGGATTCTGTCTCCCTCTCTCTCTGCCCCTCCTCTGCTCTCTCTCTCTCTCTCTCTCTCTCTCTCAAAAATAAACATTAAAAAACAAAAGACTTCATTGCAGACATCAGAATGGAGGTGTCTGGGTGGCTCAGGCTGTCGAGCCTCCGACTTCGGCTCAGGTCATGATCTCACAGTTTGTGGGTTCATGATCTTGTGGCTTGTGGGTTCAAGCCCTGCATCAGTCTCTCTGCTCACAGTGCAGATCCTGCTTCAGATCTTCTGTCCCCTCTCTCTGCCCCTCCCCTTCTCCCATTCTCTCTAAAAAAATAATAAACAAAACATTTTTTTAAAAAGAAGATATCAGAATGCTACAAGGTTATTTCTCTTTGTCAGGTACCTACACTTTAGCAAGAGTGATTTTGAGTCCTAATATGTTGTTAACACATAACTAATGTAGGAGATAACAATAAGAGTAATATTTTGATTCATAATTTTTTTTCCTTAGAGGTACTAGTTATTGAGTATTAGAGTAACTCAAATGCATTCAGTTATTCAGCATGGCTTTTAAAGAAATGTCACTTGCATTGCTTTTAAGTAAAAATAGTAAGTAAAAGAAAGTCAATAATTTGTTGCCTAATAAATACCGTAGGAAAACTCTTTTAATATAGATGATTTATAATGTACATTCCAATAAATATTTTAATTTTTATAACAAATAAATATTTTAAAGTACTTAAAATATTTTTCTTTCATGGCATAGATTTTTTGGGCCACCTTTTATTTCTAAAAATATAATTGATTTACTTACATAACAGATGCTTAGTTGGAGGTTTTCATGTGTTGTCAAGATAAAATAAATGCTCACACCATTTATGAAAGTTAACTCGAAATGGGTCAAAACCTTTAATGTAACAGCAAAAGTGATAAAACTCTGAGGAGGAGACATGGTTGTATATCATTAGGATTTTGGATTAGGCAATGATTTCTTAGCTATGACACCTAAAGCACAAGTAAACAAAGGAAAAATATGTAAATTGGATGTCATCAAAATTAAAAACATTTTGGCCTCAAAGAACGCTATCAAGAAAGTGAAAAGACAACCCACAGAATTGAAAATATTTGCAAATCATGTATTCAGTAAGTCTAGTGTTGAGAATATAGAAGGAATTCTTACAAGCCAATAATAAAAAAGACAAGTTACTCAAAAACTGGACAAATATTCGAATAGACATTTGCCCAAAGAAGATATACAAATGGCCACTAAGCCCATGAGAAGATGGTTAATGTCAGTAGTCATTAGAGAAATACAGATCAAAATCACAATGAGATACCCTTTCATAGAGAAACTAGAACCTTCATATATTTGGGATTGTAAAAAGGCTAGTGATTTGAAAAAAGTCATGATTTCATAGCTCGTGGGCTGGAGTGCTGGACCAGGCTCTGTGCTAACGGGGTGGAGCCTTCTTGAAATTCTCTGTCTCTCTTTCTTTCTGCCCCTCCCCTGCTCGTATGTGCACTCTCTCTCAAAATAAAGAAATAAACTTTAAAGAAAAGAAAAGAAAAACAGTCTTGAAGTTCTTCAAAAGTTTCAACATAGAGTTACCATGGAACGCGGCAATACCAACCTTAAGTATATTCCCAAGAGAACCGAAGGCAGATGTCCACGCAGAAACTTGTATGTATTACTCATAAAAGCCAAAAAAATGAAGACGACCCAAAGGCCCATCAACTGATGAATGGATGAACAAAATGTATTACACCTATGTGATGATATTATTCAATCAGAATGGAGGTTGGTGGGGGCACGAGTGGAATAGGTGATGGGGATTAAGGAGCACACTTGTCTCCAAGATCACCGGGTGTTGTACGGCAGTGTTGGATTACCGAATTGTACACTTGAAACTAATATTACACTGCATGTTAACTAACTGGAATTTAAAAAAAGGAATGAAATAGTGATACACGTTACAATATGAACGACTTTTGTAAACACTATGCTAAGTAAAATAAGTCACATATTGGGTGGTTCCATGTGTGTGAAATGTCCAGGAGAGGCCAATCTATAGAGACCGAAAATAGATTAGTAATTGCCATGGTTTGCAGAGAAGGGGCAATGGGGAGTGACTGCTGATGAATATGAGGTGTTTTGGGGGGATGATAATAATATTCTGGAATTAGAGGGATAATCGTACAACCTCACAAATACACTAAAATCTACTGAATTGTACACGTTAAACAAGTGAATTTTATAGTTTCTAAATTATATCTCAATTTAAAAAAAGACTCGATAAATGTCACATACCAAGATTATCCATACACACATTTCAAAAGGTATATTTCAGAATCTCTTGGATTCCTAACCCAAGTGACTCTTGCCTAGATGAAGAATATAAAATGTGGCCGTGCGCAGACCTATAGAATCACTCTCACCTCCCAAGTTTCCTGGGAAAGGTTCATTTGTAGGGAGGGTCTTATCAACCTCCCAGCAGTGCCTTCCAGCAAATTAAATGCTTTCCTCTGAAAGGTGAAGAAAAAGAGGAAGCCCTTGCAAAGTAAATAACGCAGTGCTAACAGCCTGATGAGCTGCATTTTCTTAGCAGGTTTATGATTGAAGAAAATATTCACTGATAAGCACTTTCTCACCTATGACACTGCATAAATTAATTTCTTTAATGAGTAATGATCAGCACTTTCTACAGAGTGTCTTGATTTTCGAGACTTCATGAGTTTATTTCAGGAGGTGCTTAAAGACAAAGTGTGTGTTGTGGTAAACGCTACACATTTATATCATTCATGAAAGTTCCAGAACGGATTTAACAGTGCAGACACATGTTTATACGTAGGGTCAAACGAGGGGCTTTAAATACAGTATTTGGTTAAATGGCATAAACCTCGTTGTTCACAAATGCAATAGTTACACCAGCTGGCATGATCTTGATTGCTCTCTTGAAATAATCCCTTTAAAAAATAATCATCTCTATTTGGGATTTAAACAGGATGCTGTTTATTCTATACATTTTTGTCTATAAAAGGAAAAATAATTTTTATTGCATTTATATTCTAAAAAAAAGGCACTATTTGTAAGCTACACATTGAGTGATGATTTTAAACCATTTGACAATGCAGACCACTGAAATCAATAAATAAGGGAATCTGGTGTGCAATGATCTAATCCAATTCTCCCATTTTATAGATGAGAACACCAAGGCCCAGATGTGATGTGTCAAAGGTGAGCTTGTCTAATTCTAAGACCAGCCTACTTTCTACTACCCAATGCTGATGGAAGAGCAGAAGTCCCTAATGTGGCTAAACACCACTTATCAAAATCTTCGACAGTTTCCTCAAAGCTCTTATTCAAAGTCAACTTGACCGAAACAACAGAAAAGGAGTTACAGTGGCTAAGTCCATTTTGTCCTGTAACTTTGTTGCCCTCCTGTTGAGGTTGAGAGAGAGGAACTTTAGACTTTGCCCTTAATCTGTGGGCATCATTACAATTCTGTGATTTCAGCTTTGATACACCTGGGGGAGATGGGGTTTCCGGGATCAGTGGTTTGGGACCATAGCATCATGATGATCACGGAGAATTTGCAGCGTTTTACCTTGCTACTATTGTTGAGGAAAAGCAGAGGATCTTAACAGAGCTTGGGCTATATGGATCCTACTGTAGCCTGCCCTATAGTCACACCTTCCTCGAAGCTAACACACCGAAAACCAGAAGAAATGAGAATGAGTCTTCTGTCAGTTGCCAGTGTGATTGACCAGTTGCCATTGTTTTTATTTAATTTTATTTTATTTTGTTTTATTTTATTTTATTTTGTTTTATTCTATTCTATTCTATTCTATTTATTTTTGAGAGACAGAGCACAAATGGGAGAGGGACAGAGAGAGGGAGACACAGAAACCGAAGCAGTCTTCGGGCTCTGAGCTGTCAGCTCAGAGTGTGATGAGGGGCTCAAACCCATGAGAATCCATGAACCGTGAGGTCATGACCTGAGCCGAAGTCTGGTGACCAACCGACTGAGCCACCCAGGCGCCCCACTGCTGCTGTTCTTTGTTCACAAAACATCTGATGGTTGTTTGCTACTTATTTAATAAAAAGAAAATTGGGCATACTATATGAAGGCAGAACCAACTGGTTATTCGTTAATAAGTGTGAGTCTGTGTATTAGCTTCCTGTCGCTTCTGTGACAAATAACCACAAACTTGAGGGCTTAAAACAACACGTGTTTATTCTCTCATGGGTCTGGAGGTCAGAAGCCTGGACTCAGTTCCACTGAGCCAAGATCAAGATGTCAGCAGGACTGTGTTCCCTGTGAGTATCTAGAGAGCAATTACATTTAGCACCTACCTGAATAACCCAGGATGGTGTCTCCATCTCAAGATTCTTAATTGCACCTGCAAAGTCTCTTTTGCTAAAGTAACATTCACAGGTTCCAAGGACTGCACCCTCGATATATTGGTGGGGGGAATTATTTAGCTGACCCGAGTTTACAAGGTCAATAAACTTTCTCAAGAGTACACATGAGCCCTGCTTTTGAGCATAATTTTAATCATAATTAATTCTTCAGGGCCATTGGGTACACTCACTGTGCCAAAGTAGATCTTAGAAGCCCACAGAAATTCATCTACTTTCCTGAAGACTCAATTTACACTCAGAAAGGGGCTTTGGAACCAGATTCAATTTTTATCCATAACAGCTACTACTCTTTACATCAGGAGAAGGCTGAGTTTGCTTACATTTGTGCAGATTTGGAAGTAAGGAGAAGGGTTATTCCTCTCTCGTCTTGTGCTCTTCACTCTTCCAAATACAAGTCTAATCACCACACAGGAGCACGGACTGGAAGCCCTATTGGCTGGGGTCCTACTGGACCTCAGCTGGATTTGGAAGGGTTCCGTGTGAGGCTCTGGGCTTGGCAGCTTTCCACTTCACAATTGGGAGCCCCTCCAATGACACTGGCCAGTGACTTTTCTCTCAGTCTACTTAACATGAGCCTTTAGATTGAAGGTATGGGTGTCTGTGACCTCTGCAGGTAGGGATGCCATGGATGGAGGAGGAGGTGAGTGAATCTTATTGCTGGATACCGTGAATAATCCAGATGATGTTGGAAGAAGCATCTGGCTTAAGATTTAAGGGCCCAGGCGGTGAAGTTAGACTACCTGAGTCTGAATCTGGTCTATGTGACCCTGGCAAGTTGGGAAACCTTTGGGAGTCTCGATTTTCTTAGCTGTAAAATGGGGGACAATTGCAATTCTTAGCCTCTAGGGTTGCTGGGAAGGTTAAATAATATAATGTGAGTTGAGCTTTTAGCACGATGGCTGGCATCTAGAAGCACTCAATCCGTGGAAACACTTGTGAATAATGTGTCCAGCCACGGAGAGTTTCAGGACCGGAATTTGCTTGTTGATTCCCCAAGGTTATGCTGCATATATGTGTGTGGGGGGCGGGACAGGGGGAAATGTACTGCACTCTGAATCCTCTATTTAGTCATATTTATGGAGACTCTTGACAGAAGTCAGTGCTGTGGGAAAGACAGAAGTGTATGAAACATAGAACTCAGCATCTGCAAGAGAGAGTGAAATAGACATAGAAGTTCTCATAAATGCCACAGGACTAAGGCAGCTAGGTCATACTCCAGGAATCCAGAGCAAGATAGAGGGACAGGGATAGAGAATTTGGTCATCGGATCACTTGTAAATCTCTGCACACCATTGCCTTAATTCTCTAAATTTGTTTCCATCTATGATTATTTGGTGTCCATTTATGGTTAAGGGTGCTGCATGGAAACGTGATTGGAGGCTGTGTCTGCACGGGCAGAGACTGTAGACTCATGGGCCTCACAGGGGAGAGTTCAGTAGGGGCACTAGCCGGGGAGGTCGGCTGCCCCAGGGAAATTTCTGCCAATCTCCTGCCTGGGAATTGAGTTCTGGAGCTAAGGAGGAAAAGCAGGCTGATGAAGGTTATCAGAACTTTCAGGATGTATATTTCAGTTTACCTTCGTCTATCCAGGAGACCCTTACTCCTTCAACCCCTGGGATGGCCTCTCCAAATCAAGGTGATTATATTAGCTTCCCAGGACTACCATATATAACAAAGTAACACAAACTGGATGGCTTACAACAACAGAAATTTATTTTCTCACAGTTCTCGGGGCCCTAAGTCTCAGATGAAGGAAGATGCTGGGAGGGCTGGTTTGTTCTGGAAGCTGTGAGGGAGAATCCATGTCATGCTTCTCTCACAGCTTCTGGTGACTGTTGGCGATCTTTGATGCTCCCTGGCTTGTGGCTACATCACCCCATCTTTGTGTCTAGTTGTCACATTCCCCCCCTGTATCTCTTCTTCTCCTTTCTGTCTCCAATAAGGGATCTCCTCATTAGATTTAGGATCTGCCTTTATTCAAAATGGTCTTCTTTCGAGAGATCTTTATCTTCATTACATCTACAAAGACTATTCCAAAAAAGGTCGCATTCTGAGGTTGAGGGTGGATGTCTTTTGGGGAACACAAGTCAACCAATATAGCGACTATATATATATTTTTAGACATGTTGGGATTGACAAATGCTAAACAGGAGGGAATGCCAGTCAAGTCCTTGCTTGGTCACCATGGGCAGGCTTATGGCCACCTTCTAGATAACCACCCGCCATCTTCCTCTGAGAGGAGTGTCTGCCAGACCATGTGGGTTAGAAGAGGAAGTGTGAGGACTGAACTATTCTTAATACCGACTTCTGAATTTTTCCAATATTCTTTGGCAAAAATTCACTTGCTCTCTGAGTCTTCTCCTTTAGGGACACCAAGGTTGAAACCTAACTCACTTCCTGCTTGTCCATCACTCCCCCTCTTTCAAACTTTGTGATGTCCTCTTCTGCCATTGTCCCTTCTCTTCTTTTTATTAACCATTGTCCTGTCACTTCAGTGGGAAAAAAGACAATGAGGAAAACAGTCCCTCAGGAACTGGGACGAAGGAGAGGTAAGTATGGACATTCCATCTGCTTTTGTGTACAGGGATGTGCACAATGAACAAGTCCATTTTGGTTTTACTTTCATGTTGAGATGCAAGAAGCAGGTATTCCTGGGTGGCTGAGTCAGTGAAGAAACTGACTCTTGGTTTCGGCTCAGGTCATGATCTCACAGTTTGTGAGTTCGAGCCCCACGTCGGGTTCTAGGCTGGCAATGTGGAGCCTGCATGGGATTCTCTGTCATTGCCCCTCCCCGCTTCTCTCTCTCAAAATAAATAAATAAACTTAAAAACAAAAAAGATGCAAGAAGTGAATAAGTATAAAGAGACCCTCAACCATAGTTTAAGCAACTGTAATTAAAACTGCAATGAATACTTATATTTAAATGTCAACCTAGCAGATTCTTTTTACAGTGATATTGTGATATTTAGTATTAGGGTTGTGGAGACAATAGGCAGTCTAATATACTGCTGGTACAACATAGATCAGACTTTTCTGGGGGACAATTTTATATCAGCTTTCAAATGCCTGAAAAATATACCCACCTATTCACCCAGATTCACATCTAGGAAATTATCCGCAAGAAAAACAAAAAAGATTTGATGCAGAGCTATGCATGAGAGCTCTGCATTCACAAACTATGTGTAGGTCAGAACTGGTTAAACGTTAGTATGGTAATAGTTAAATCGGAAGGCATCCATATGACAGCATTTCATGCAGCCATTAAAAATCGTGTTTTAAATGAATATTTAATGACATTGCCAAATGGTCAGGACATTGTTTAAAATTTAAGAGGCAGGTTACAAAGTAGTAGGTTCATAATGATCTCTGATTTAAAAAACTCAAACAACTTCATGTATTGTAAAAAAAGAAAAAAAGCTGGAGAGATACAAGTCAGAATGTTAAAGTTCGGTATCTCTGAATGATGTGATTATAGGCAGCATTTATTTCTATTTTTGTGTTATTTTGCATCTCTATGTTTTCTACAATACATGTGTTACTATGTATTGCTGTTATTTTAAGAAAGTAGCCCAAGAGAACAAAGGCAAATGGAAAAAATGAACACAACAGAAAAACATAATGCGAGTTGCTGTCCCTTCCCCCCGTTCTTTACATATGGCAGTGTCAAGCTATGTAGGGAATGGAATCTAGATATATACACTCCCCAGGGACTGCTGGCCTCTTCCTACCACCTGTGTCTTCGGAATCCAGCTCTTCACAGCCCTGTTTCATTGAGATCTGACACCACAATGTTTCTCTAAGCCTGCCTTGTTCATATATCATAGTTGGGAAACTCTTTAGACCTTGGGGATAAAAGAGATTGCTTTTCTTTTAGCTACTAATTGAGAGCAAAATTCAGTCTTTTGTAGTGCTTACTCTTTCTCCATGGTGACCCCTTTCTGCCAGTCACTGCATCAGAGCACTGAGTTGTCACTACTTGTACGAGTAGTGAAGAATTTAGGGTGAACCTACCATTCTTCCCCTTGGTGTAGTCCTTAGCTTTACCAGAAAGCTATTCTTTTGGTTAGACAGATAATCTTGGACTTCTTATGCTCTGGGTACTGGTAAAGTATTTGAGGGTTTTTTTTTTGTTCCCTTAGAGGTGTTGATTGAGTAGTTACAAAGTCGAGAAAAATCTAACACCCACTCGCCCTTGATCTGTTATCATACCTCCCCCCAAATCCACTAATCAGAGCCGAGATGCTATAATTTCTGATCTTTATATCGTTGTTCTATTCGTCACTTTCACCTAAGTTACTGCCTTCAGAGCACCCTCCTGCTCCTCACAATCATTTCTTTCTCAACATCACGCATGCACCCGCACGTGTGTAAGACTTGCAGATATGTAGCAAAATGCCAGTTGAACAATTATATATGTTTGCACACATTTGGCAATCTATTTGGGATTAAAATGTAAGACTCCCCATTTAGGTTACTCCATGAACATTTAATATACTTCTCTTTGTTTAGGTGACCTTAGATACTCAAAGCAAAGGTTAAGACACATAATGTGGTATATTTTTTTCTAGTGTTTAAATACCTATTTGGTTCAGCTTATAAAGGGATAAAAATTAAAGAATGTTTAGTTTAAAAGTTACCTGTCTTGATAAAAGAAAATTCTATGTCTTTAGGGCTGCTTTAGAAAATTTTTAGCTGTTGACCACTATTGTATTGTTACCCTTGGTTGGATGTGTGTGTGTGTGTGTGTGTGTGTGTGTGTGTATGAGATGCTTACAGATGCTCAATAGACTTTGTATACAAGTAGTAGTATATAAATAATCCCAAGGTATTAGAATATGTAATATTTCAAAATGTAGTTTTAATGGAACACTACGTGGCAATGAGAAAGGATGAAATCTGGCCATTTGCAACAACATGGATGGAACTGGAGGGTATTATGCCAAGTGAAATAAGTCAGTCAAAGATAGATAATAGATACTGTATGTTTTCACTCATAATGCATCTTGAGAAACTTAACGGAAGACCATGGGGGAGCGGAAGGGGAAAAAAGTTACAGAGAGGGAGGGAGGCAAACCATAAGAGACTCTTAAATACTGAGAACAAAATGAGGGTTGATGGCGGGTGAGGGAGAGGGGAAAGTGGGTGATGGGCATTGAGGAGGGCACTTGTTGGAATGAGCACTGGGTGTTGTATGGAAATCAACCTTACAATAAATTGTATTACAAAAATGAAACAAAACAAAACAAAATGCAGTTTATATTGACTCATTAGGTTGTTAACTTATCAGACCTAAACACACTTAACACTGAGCAGCAATCCTCATGGCAGGTTATTTCTCGCTCTTCTCGGCTGCCAGAGGAAGGAATGCTAAAAATGGCCTTGTAGATTGTTACACTTACACTTAAAAAAATGATATTCCTTATTAGCAACACAGAGTGGGAATTTTTGGAACAAGAACTTCAGATTCCTGTGGCTGTGATACCCATTGTCCAACCTACTTTGTTGTTTATCTGATTATAAAAGTTGCTTATTGAAAATAATCTTTAAAATATCGAAATAAAGAAAAGTATAAAGAAAATGACAATAACTCAATTTCAACACTCAGAGACAACTTCTATGAAGAATTTGACTTTTAAAATAGTTTTCTGTGGGTATATAAATATATAAAGATCTTGTCGAATATTTAATTTAGTATACTGCATTTTTTACTTAGCAACATATGTTAAGCATATTCTGTATAACTAAAAACTCTTAAGAATGTAATTTTTGAATTATGTAAACTCCTCTGTGGCAGAGATGTTTGTCCGGATAGTGCCTAGACTTAGTAGACCCTTGATAGCTATTGAATGGCTCTGTATATTACGAATATACTCTAATTTACCTGTTTACTCTTTAGTCATGGGCAGTTTCTTTCTTTTATAAATTATATTACTACGGATGCTTTTGAACACATTGTAAATCACATGCCTTGGGAGTTATTGCCCAAAATTTGATTTCCTAAAAGTACAAATATCAAGTTAAACAGCACAAACATATTTATGGACCTTGATACAAATGGTTTTTCATTTAGGGTACCCAACTTGAAGAGGACTAGTAGAGATTATGGATTAAAATAATCTCTTTGGACAGAACATAGGTAACCAGTTAAAAGGATAATCAAACCATGACTTTTCCTGAAATCATTTAACCAAGATATCTTATTAGTCACATATTGACAGTGGAGTCAATATGTATACATGTTGACCTCCCTACAGTTAACACTAGGAAGATTTATTACTTATTCAAAAATTGCATATGGAGCACTAATAATGAATCATGTAGAAACCCTGGGAAAACCATGATGAAGACAATCTCTGCCTTTATAGGGCTTACAGTTGACTGGGGCTATGAAGGTCTAGCACTGTCTGAGAGTGTTGAGTTGAGACACCTGAGGGCATTTTGACGTAAACTTGGAGAAACTACATGTAATTTACTCATTTCTTAACACATGGTGTTTATTCTCTCGGAGAAGGGATATTCAGCATCATCAGATCGAGTTTGGAGGGAGATGAGCCTAAAAGTGAAGCATGTATGAGGCATGTATAAACCATGTGTGACCTCTAGCAGAGTTCCAAGCTCACTGTTCAACTTCACAAGGTCTTGGTTTTTCACTTGTAAAATAAAGAAGGATAATTTCAAATCCAGCTCCAGTCTTCTTTGATATATATATATATATATATATTTTTTTTAAGTTTATTTATTTTAGAGAGAGAGAGAGCGTGCACACACATGTGCGTGCGCACACACACACATGTGGGGGAGGAGCACAGAGAGAGAGGGAGACACAGAATCTGAAGCAGGCTCCAAGCTCCAAGCTGTTAGCACAGAGCCCAGTGCGGGGCTGGAACCCACAAACTGCGAGGTCATGACCCGAGCCAAAGTCGGATGCTCAACCGGCCACCCAGGCACCCCTTCACGTTTCTTAGGAATCAGAGTTTCAAGGGTCTTTGCTTAGCAGTTTAGAGGCAATCTCCAGGCAACCAGGTAGTATTCACTGAACTCTAAAGGCGGAATTTTGTGTTCACAGGCAAACATAAGATTTTGGAAGATTCTTGAGATGATAGTCTGTGACTAGCTTTTTCAAAAAAAAAAAAATTCTTTATAGGTGTTCCTGGGTGGCTCAGTCAGTTAAGCATCTGACTTCAGCTCAGGTCATGATCTCAGAGTTCGTGAGTTTGAGCCCCACGTCGGGCTCTGTGCTGTCAGCTCAGAGCCTGGAGCCTCCTTTGGATTCTGTGTCTCCCTCTCTCTCTGCCCCTCTCCCACTTGTGCTCTGTCTCTTTCTCTCAAAAATAAACAAACATTTATCAAAAAAATTAAAAAGAAAGAAATAAAAATAAATTTAAAAATTTTTATTAAAAAAATTGGGAAAATTGAATTCCTGTCTGCCTTCTGCCCATTTATCTTGACACCACATTTTTTTTCCCTGATATTTTGGCCATATCCCAAGCCGAGAGCATCTAGGAGCCAGTATTGATTCCTTTTCCACTATTTCTTGGCTTCAAGTGTGCTATGGATGATAGAATGACAGATTTATATCGTTGCACAGATACCAAGTACATTCCTTTTCTTTCATATGTTTTATATTTATTTTTTGGTGTGGGGTCATGGACGATTCTCCATCTCTGTCCTCCCTAGGTGAGCAGGAGCTGAGACACTCATTGGATGGGACTGAGGGGCCCAGGGACTAATTCTCAGTCACTGAAGGAACAGCCCGGAGAGGCAGCGTGTGGGGCAGAAACTGAAAACAAAACTGGGTAAAACCATCCAGCTGGTTTGTCAGTCTGAAGGACCCATCAGAGGAAGAAAGCCCTGTCAGTGGGAGGGAAACCAGATGAGTCCATGGGTTAGAAGTGGAAAGGAAATAGAGCCTGAGTTATGAGAGTGACTCTAGCAAGTTTTTGTAGGCACCTTGTAACTTCTGGGGATAACAGAGAGGTACCATGAAGAGCAACATCTGGACCTAGCCAACTATGAAGTGACTGGAACAGTACTAGTAAACAGGACCATGGCTGGCGAGCAGCCAGCAGCAGATTTTTCTGGAACTACCACACTGGCTCAGGGCCAAGGAATATGGCAGGACCCCTGATCATCTATTCTCTCGCTAAGCCCTTCAACAGGAGGCACTGTGGAGTGCTCACAGTGGAGCATCGAGCGATATTGAACATTTTGCTTGCAAACTTCCTCATGATGCCTTGTTGCCAGGGAGCTTACCAACAGGTGAGTTGGCGTTAGCCTTCAGGACCGCTCAATAGATGGCCTTTGTCAGGTGAAGAGCCATTCTGAAGAGATGACTAGATGACAGAGTGCTAGATTTCTCTGCCTTAGGGGCTCAGTCGATAAAGGGAGGACTGAAGGTGGGTTAAGAGAAAAAAAAACTTCTCTTCCATGAGGCGTAGATCAATGGTAGGAAGAAACTGGCACTCCTCGCCTTCCCTCTCCCAACTTAAATGCCAGTGAGAAAGTTCTGTCTTCACACAACCAAGATTACGCCAAGGAGACAGAGTAGTCATCGTTTTTGTCCTTGAGTGTTTGGATGACTTGAACTTTACTTTCTCCTCATGTTAATAACTCTAGGCCTAAATTAGTACTGTGTGTGCTAGTTTAGAGTTTTCCTTTGGGAACCTGCACCATTGCTTCTGGTACTAGCTGTTCCTTCTTTATTGAACAGTAGCAAATGTGCTACCCAGTTTTAAATCCATATTTGGCAAGTTCTCCACGGTTCAGTGTCAAAAGAGGTGATGGGGCCAGATTTTCTTGATTTTTATAAGAAATTGAATTCTCTATTTTAAAGGACATTTGCCAAGTGTTTACATTAAAAATAAATATATCTACGCAAACAGTATTTGACTCAAATTAGGATAAGCTATGTTTGGAATGTAGATGAGATGCATTGTTTGCCAGAATGAAGATTCATTCAATACTCAACAAACATTTATTGATTTCTCAATGTTGGCCAGAAATTGTGTTAAATACTATGAGGTTTGTATTGATAAATGAGATAATGCCTGCCTTCAAATCACTCACCGTCTCTCGAGGGAGATGTATAATAAAAGATTAATGGCATGTTGCAATTAATGTTTAGGTGTGGGTAAGCACAGGTGTCTTTAAAGCCATTTTGGGGGGCTCCAGACATAAAATATCAGGCTCAAATATCAACCATTTCAATGTCAAAGACTTCTATAACTCTCTATATGGATTTTTATTTTCTTCAGTTTCCCAAATGCTCTTTGCATATTAGAAGGTTTGCTAACCTGTACTCTTTAAGTCTTTCCTCAAATATCATCTTCCTACTAAGGTCTTCTGTGATTATCAGATTTAAAATTGTATCTTCAGCCCCCATCCACCCGAACCACTCTCCCCCCACCCTGTATTCTCTAATCTTCTTCTGTACTTTATTTCTTTTTTGTTTAATTTTTATTTACTTTGAGAGAAAGAGGAGAGAGAGAATCCCAAGCAGGGTTCATGCTGCCAGTACAGATGCAGGGCTTGAACTCATGAACCATGAGATCCTGACATGAGCTGATATCAAGATTCTGACGCTTCACCGACGGAGGCGCCCAGGCCCTCCTTCTGTGCTTTATTTCTTTCTCTCCAGAAACTCTCACCTTAAGATGGAATATATATTTTACTTTTTGTTATTATTATTATTATTAACCAACTATTTTTCTCTCCCCTCACTGGAAATATAAGCTCTGTTCTTATCTTGTCGTATTCTGAACACCTAGAATGGTGGCTGTCACATGGGAGGAAATATTTGTTGACCCAAATCGAAGATGAGGACTTTTATCATTTGCACAAAATTAAGGATATACCTAATGGCCGATGCATTTTATTTTTATTCTCTGCATAGCAAAAAATTCTAAGGGAGAAACTATTAGATAAACGTTAGGCAGGAAAGTTATCTTGTAATTAATTAATCAATAGTTATTGAGTGCTCGTTGCACATTAGGTATTGTGTTGTATAATATCTGAAGCTCAAGAGAGATCTTTGCCTTCAAATATCTCACAATTTAATTGGTGACGGAGATATCAATGCACAGAAAAGTAAGAACCCAGAAAAATAGTATGAAGTCTCTAAGGCAGAACAAGAGAAAGAGCTAAGGGAGTGTCTCAGCAACTTGACTGAGTGGACTGAAGGTAGGCTGGTTGGTGAGGAAAGTTTTCTGGAAAGCACAGGGCTTGATCCGGGGTGCAGAATTTAGGATGAAAGAAGTGAAAACCCTAGCAGGAGTGATGAGGTACAGAAATGTGTGACTGTGCAAAGCCATGGCACTGGACGGCGTGTTCTAGTATGAAACAGCCCTTACAGTTTTGCATGAGTGTTCTTTAGCAAAGTTATATTGGGACACAGTGAACTTATTCCAGTAATACTACCTTTGCTCCAACCATTGCGAAATGCCCCTTTGGAAATGATCTTCAGAGACTGTGACTTGTGCTTTTGGACTTTCTCACTGGGGGCATTCTTCGTTATTGGAGAACATATTTAATATATGGGAAAAGCCAACAGTGGTTTGGGGTCAAGCTGGGTGCTATAGATTGGATGTTTGTGTCTCCACGCTCCCAAATTTATATATAAAACCCTAATGGTCAGAGTGGGGCTTTTGGAGGTGATGACGTCATGAGGGCTCTCATGGGATTAATAATGAGATTAGTGCTCTTGTAAAAGGGACCTCAAAGAGCTCCCTCACTCCTTCCACCATGTGAGGACACAGCAAAAAAGACGGCTGTCTATGAATTAGGAAGCAGGCTCTTATGAGCCCCCTGATCTGCTGATGCCTTGATCTTAGACTTCCAAGCAGCTAGAACTGTCAGAAGTAAACACTTGTTGCTTATAAACCACCCAGTCTATGGGATTTTGTTATAGCAGCCTGGATGAACTGAGACATGGACGCCCAGCAAGGTAGATGATACTGTTTGAGCCTCAACCAAAGTGTGATTTTACTGTTTATTTATTTATTTATTTTTTAATTTTATTTTTGAGAGAGAGACACAGAGTTTGAGTGGGGGAGGAGCAGAGAGAGAGAGAGAGAGAGACACAGAATCTGAAGCAGGCTCCAGGCTCCAAGCCGTCAGCACAGAGCCCGATGTGGGGCTTGAACTCACAAACTGTGAGATCATGACCTGAGCTGAAGTTGGACGCTTAACCAATTGAGCCACCCAGGCGCCTCTGAAGTGTGATTTTAAAGTAAGGGCTATGTTTTCAGATGTGCCCCCTACACAGGAGCTGCAGGCAACTCAGGGTTGTCTTTAAAGTCGGGGTTTAAAAACATGCTGAGGAGAACTGTGTTTGTCATAAATCACCTTCTAAGGTGACTGTTTAGAAAACCATTGCTCATTTGGATAAATAATTGCTGAAAAAGGCAGCATTACTCCTTCATTAGTCACTTTCCACAATTGTAAAAAAGGATTCGTCATTTCTCTGACTTCCTTCTACTAGCTCTTTGCACATAGAGATGTCTTCTCTGCTTCTGTAATTGAACCAATTAGCTGTGATGTCGAGAAATGACCTCCCTGACTCAAGAAAATCATAGGGAAAAGAGAACAAACTCAGCTCATATTTAATTATTATACGAGCATCATTGGCGTGGTCTAAGGAGATAATTAACTCTGACTTCGTCCTTAATAAAAGAGAAAAAGTAGGCAGTAGGTACACCATGCGAACAAGACCCAGTGCCCATTTGGGGACACACGTAACCCTTTCCGTTTCTCCTGTCCCTTGATGCTCTGGCACATCCAGCTCTATGCCTCAAACTTGGGCTTCAGGCCTGAGTCCTGAAATGCTCAGGTGACGGGCTCGCTGTGTGCATGATAATCTCTAAACGTCGCCTCGCTTTCCTGTATAGATGTCATTTCCATGTTCATCATTGGATGTTTTGGTGGTAGAGGGACTATGATCCCCCCAAAGGATATCTATTTGAAATATAAATGGGACGACCAATAATCCCATTTGATACTTGGCGTCCATTGAAATTATTCATTTATGGGAGCTTGCAGAAGACTTTGATAGGACCAAGTGCTAATGGGATAACATTCAAAAGGCTGACCCATCACTGTGACTTTGAAAGTAATTCGCTTCCACGCATCTATCCCAGGGTGGACCACCGGAGAGAAGAGGTAAGTGTAGATATCAGCTAGAGTTTCACTAGCTGCTGACAAATAGATCCTAAGTGCAAGGGATCACTTGGTAAGAACTAGCCTTGTTAAAAGAGACAAGGTTAAGCTTCAGGAATGGCAGTTCAATTGTCACCTCGATTCTTAATATCCACAAGACTTACAGCCTGAAAGGCATAACGGAGCCCGTTACGTGTGCTGTCCTCGAATACCTAGAGCATTAAAGTAGAAAGGGACTGGGGAAAAGAATTCATTTTCCAAAATTCACCTGTAATTAAAGTACAATTTGTCATTGTTGCTTAAGGTGGGTTAGACTTATCTCCAAGATTAGATTGTGTGCTCCTTGGATATAGTATAGAGTATATGCACTTACACTGTCTCCACTTAGGTTAGCAAGCGTTGGACTATTTGGAAACATGCAGTTAAATATGTTGAGTTACTGTGAGGACTCGCCATTTGTAACTATGTCGGAGTCTCACAATATCTGTAGAAATACACAGAGCACAGAAATAAAGCAAGTGGGGGAATACAAGGCATACTGCTACAGGCAGAGTGACAAGAGACAAATTATTGTACAGCAAGTTTTCCTACCCCTCCGAAGTTCTCATAGCTATAGAAGTCACTTAGCTCTGCGGTCTTAGATCTTTATTGGTGATCACTGCCCAGATCTGTAATTTTAAAGGCGACGTACTAACTGGTGTTTAAGCAGGAAAAGAAACCGTGCTATTTGCAGTGAAATGCAGGAAGAGCAGGAAAACATGAGCAAGTTGGCACTTTGTAGGTCATTATTGCCCTTGCTTAATAAAGTAATAGATGCTTCAAAATCACTTTGAAGTGGTTGCCAACTTCCTCCAAGCGCTGTGAAACCTGATACTTTTGCCTTTAAACCACGCGTGAAAGTGCAAATGGTAGTACTTGTGAATTCATTCAATGACTTCCAAACTGTAGTCTAAGCAGGAAACGGGAACCCAAGGCTGAAGAAGGAGGGAGAAATGGCCTCCATGAGATTCAGTGGTTGGATGTCAGATTTGGCTGACTTTCAGTTATGCAGACTTGAACTTTACAGAGATAAACATTGGTTTCCCTAAAGGATCTAAAGGAATTAAAAGAGGGAACTTTGATCTTCTTAACAATTTTTTTTTTAATTTAATAAGCTCATGGGCAGAGTTAAATGAAAGCCAGCTCAACCCACATTTAATGAAACACTTATTGGACTACCAAATTTAATAGATATGTTTTAGAAGGTGGAAATTAGTGTCCAAATAATAAAAGGGTGTAGGTCAGAAGAATATTTTCTGTGCTCGTACTGAGATGGCTGGTGAGAAAGACTGTTCAGTCCTAGGGCCGAAGTCATTTTCTGTTATCCGTCTTCCCTCTCAGAGCAGGTGGTCTGTGTGTTGGGGGTCTTGAAAATGTCAAGAGTCGTTTTCAGGAGCGTCATAAAGGCCACACAGGAAACCAAGGAGGCCTTATTTCTAGAACTGCTGGATGGCCTCAATCTCTGTCGTATTGGGGGAGACCATGACAACCGGGTCGTTGTCCTTGCCCAACTTGCTTCTCACGAAGCTGCGGTGCTGATCACATACACAAGACACATTCCTGCAATATGATAACACCCTCATTAAAAACCAGAAGAAAAGAAATGAAAAGAAGAAGAAAGAAAGCTGAAGTTACAGGTGTTTCTCAGGATGGCTTAGAACAGAGGTTCCCTCCTTCACTGCTCGTTGCCTGTAGAGTTGGGTAACAGGATCGGAGTCTGAGTCTGTGCGTAACTTTAGCTATTCCTAAAGCTACCAGTCCCTAAGTCAGACAAGCAGAGCGACGAATTTCTTGTGCAACACTGTGGGCAGTACCAAAGAGTCAAGTGGTGCAATAGAGAAATCTTCATGCGAACACTGTCGCAGAACAGCCAAGTTTCTCTCCAAAGATTCATCCCCTGGCGATAGTACAGGTCTCTATGAGAAAAATCCGTGTTCCGCAGCAGCTTTGTTCAATAAAATACCTTCCACAGAGAAGGAAACATTCTCTACCTGCACTGTCCAATATGGTAGCCACAAGCCACATGTGGCTCCTGAGACTAAGAAACTGAAGTTTAGTTTTACTTATTTTTATTTTAAATGTTTATTTATTTATTGAGGGTGAGAGGGGATGAGAGGGAGAGGGGGAGAAAGAGAGGGAGAGAGAGGATCCCAGGCAGGCTCCGTGCAGTTAGCACACAGCCCAACACGGGGATTGATCCCATGAACCATAAGATCACGACCTGAGCCAAAATCCTGAGTTGGATGCTTAACTGACTGAGCCACCCAGGCACCCCAGGTTTACCTATTTTTAATGCATTTTAATTTAAGTGGTCACATGCCTCTAATGGATGCTATGTTGGACAGCACGGTTCTAGAGAGACCGCAGCAGAGTGTGCTCTGAGCACCTGCTTCACCTGCAACCTGACATTCATGGACACAATGTCTGGTGTATGTTTTTAAAGCTTGGGTGCTTCCACTGATTTTTCTCATGAAGCTGCAGTGCTGATCACATAAACAAGACACATTCTGCAATATGATAACACCCTCATTAAAAACCAGAAGAAAAGAAATGAAAAGAAGAAAAAAAAATGCTGAAGTTACAGGTGTTTCTCAGGAAGGACTGATGATTATTTCTTGGCCAGATATTCGCCATGATGGAAAGCAATAATGTCTCAGCAAGCAGACCACTCTCCTACTGTCCTTCATTTCTGGATGCTGAGTTCCTGCACTTTTATCTGGGCTGGAGAGCTAACTCCTTTCCAAGCCACATCTTAGAAAAACAAAACAAAACAAAACAATAAAACAGAGAGAGGAACATGTGCTAGGTGTGGGAAAATGCTTTCCGACGCAGGTTTCAACTTGCTACCAAGTCATTCCATGTGTGACTGTAACTCACTGACTTGGAATCTGGAACACTCTGTCTATGGAAGTACTTTTTTAATTTGCTACTTTCCAGGCTGGCCTCTGGTAGTCTATTTTACCCATCATGGAGTTGATGTATGGCATATTTGCAAAAAATATGAAAAATGCTTCTGGGGAGTACTGGTCGTTAGCGGAAACCCATGCCCAAACACTCACGCCCAAACACGGCAAGGTTAATTATTTGATCTTGCTCTCCAAAAGACTTATGAATTTTGAAAAATTGTGGAAGAGTTGATGTTTTTGTTTTGTTTTGAAGTGTTCACTGCTCAAAGAAAAGTAGAGTAAATTTAGAAGAAGAGGGAGACTTTGGGGGGTATTCTGAAGAAGGTATGTGGGGTACTCTGGGCTTATTTTTTTAAGTAGGCTTCATGCCCAGTGTGGAACCCCATGCAGGGCTTGAACTCACAACCCCGAGATCAGCAGGTGAGCTAAGATCGAGAGTCGGGCACTTAATGGACTGAGCCTTCCAGGCTTCCCACTCTGGGCTTATCTTAAGAGTGTTTGCCCTTATTAACCCTAGTCCTACATTTCGCTTCAAATATTTTATTTCGAAGTAGATAGCTTCCCTTTTCTTGTCTGTGGGTATAGCAGTGGTTCTGCTCTTAGAATCATTAAGTAGCCTGGTTTGGATTTGTGACTGGAACACATTTCCAGAGAGAAAGAAAACTTGAGAGGCAAACAGAGGCTGATATATAGGACAGAAGTTGAAAGAAAGTAAAGGACAAAGGAAGATGATTGCTGGAGGAGAAATGCACAGACTTGGGAATAATCACCCTCTCCACTTAGAGACATCTCCTTCCAACCCGGGAACTGAGCTAGATTATTTGCATGGATTCTCTCTTGTCATTTTCCTGACAACCCTGTGGAGTAGGTCTTCTCTCCCTACGCCTCAATGGGAAAACCAAAACTGAGAGATAACTCACTCAGGTAACCCGTCACCCCCTCCAGGTAAAAATGTCGATGTGTCCGGATTTAAATGCAAGCCTGTTGAGTGCCAAAGACCCTGCCCTTCCGTTACAATATATTCTTGACTCCACCTACCCGGGTGAAAAATGAAAGATGTGAGTGGTCATTACATGTGTGAGCCCTCAGGGAGGGATGGGAAGGGCCACTGAGGAGGGTGTGGTGGTTCCTGCTACTTGTCAGGAAATGAGTGAGGAGCTGCTGAGGAGCAACACGGGATCAATCACGGAGCAGCTGGCTGGTAGCCGCATCAGAATTTTAACAAGCCTGGAGATCCAAACTCAGGAATGCCTCTTGTTGCATCCGTGTTAGTGGAAGCTCACTACCACGGAGAAATAACGGAGACGAATTGCACTCTCTGACTCTTGGACCCATTGTTGGGAATATGTCGGACGTTTGTGGGTTCTGCGAAGCTCATTTTCTTAGGGACGTTCCTTCAGAGAATGTTTTCTCTGATCTGCAAGGGAATCTATGTAAACTGTGCAAAATGACACATTCATTGGAGCAATCCACCTGTTTTGAATATCTGCTACTCATTGCCAATCCTTCCACGTTCCACAAACGTTGAATGAAAGAAAACCTGTTGTGTGTCAGATGCTCTTCAAGGCCACCTCATGTGAACACTAAATCCATGTATTGGACCATGTATTTTAAAAGTCAAATTTTAAGGGCGCCTGGGTGGCTCAGTCAGTTAAGTGTCTGCCTTCGGCTCAGGTCATGATCTCACGGTTCAGGGGTTTGAGTCATGCCTGGGGCTCTGTGCTGTTAACATGGAGCCTGCTTCAGTTCCTCTGTCCCCCCCTTTCTCTGTCCCTCCCTGTTCTCTCTCTCTCTCTCTCTCAAAAAAAGTCAAATTTTCATGTTCTAAATCTCCTGTTTTAATACCCTTTTAACACCCTCTCTACCCTTGATACCCCAACACCGTGTGACACTCAAATGGTACTTAAAGGAAGTGAGAGCATTTTCCTTGCAGTGTATTTATAACTTTCTTTCCCATTTAGGGTTTGACAGGGCTGAGTAGAAGACTAAATATAACCAGCATTTGTATTTTTCCCTCATAAGCCTGTTGGGCATTGAAAAGGAAGGACGGGCACACAAGCTTTGTGAAAAAGGCTTCCAGTGTTAATGAGCAGCTGTATGTATCTCAGAGAAACAGTTTGTAACTAAAAATAGAGTCTATCTAACTATAGCAACTCAGAGCAGTTAATACCCGGATCCTACACGGGCAGAACTGTATTCCGAACTGAATTCCAAACGAGTGCGATTTAGGAGGGTGGAACCGGTAGTGTTGAAGGGATCAGAAGAGCAGAGGGCCCCACACCCAGGGTCGGTCAATCCCCTCATGAATTTCAATCAAATATGCTTCGTCCATTCACATGAGATTGTCTCAGTCTCAAAGACAATTAGAAATCAGTTTGTAACAATGAAGCCAAAAGGAGAAACAGTGCACGCAGGCTATTTTTAGCACACTTCACCGAATTGTTTGTTTTCTTTTTTTATTTTAAGCCAAGAGTAAGTAGAAAGAAGGGAGTATAAATACTTGAAGGAAAAGGTAACAGAAATTTCTTGGCATGTGGCCTCAGTTTCTAAGCATTCCAGGTATGCCCAGAGCACAGAGGACATTCATTTTAGAATGGCTGCCTCTGTTATTTTATTAATATGTGTAAAATTCAGATATCCAGAAAGTACTACCTAAACTGGATTAGAAAATTTGAAGAGGTCCTTTTTGTTATTAACCAGTGCTGGGGACTGAATTGTGCCCCACCCCTATCCCATCCATATGTTGAAGCCCTAACCTGTAAGGTGATGGTATTTGGAGGTGGAGCCTTTGGGAAGCAAAGACATCTAAGCTCTTGGTGGTAGGGTCCTCAGGATGGGAATGGCGCCTTCATCAGAAGACACACCAGCGTGCTTGCTCTTTATCTCTCTCTCCCTCCACTATGAGAGGATACAGTGGAAAGGGGCCGGCTGCAAGCCAAGAGGCGATTCCTCATCATGGACCGAAGCTGTTGGCTTCTTGATCTCAGACGTACTGGCCTCCAGGATCCTGGGAAATCAACTCTGTTGTTTAAGCCCCCCAGCCTGGCGTACGTTTTTACAGCAGCCAGGGCTGTGAATACCCACTAGCATTGCCATTGTTGTGTTGAAAAGATAAGTCGTATGGGTTATTGTTCAGTAAGTCAAGGAATGACCCACCCAGCAGTTTTGTTCCTTTCCATCTTCTTTCTCCCTTCCTCCATGATGAACGCAGTCTTTTGGAAATGCCAACAGGTAAAGATTTCTTCCAATACCTGTTCTGATCTGAATTGGCCTTCACTCGATAAAGCATTTCTACCATGTGTAAAACCCTGTGTAAAAATTAAAATTTTTAATTAAAAGGCAAAACCCTCAAAGCTAAGCATTTCTATGTCTTTGTCAGTTTAATACTGGGAGGAGGAAGAGGGAAGCTGTGATGTTTAAATGACTAATAGTCACATCTTTGTTTTGAAATAGTAACTGTTATGTTCTTGGCCATGGAGGATGACCTGGTTCCACACATACCTGGAAAACACAAGAAATAGTAAGGAAATAAAACTTCCTATACGGAAGGATTTTGACTGTGGTAATGCTTACTTACAATAGATTTGGTGAGTTCCTTCCTCCCAAGGACAACAGATTAAGTTGAGAAATGAAAATGGAGCAAAATTTAAGAAAGAATACAATCGTTCTTAAATCTTTCACACACATTATCTCATTTGTATTTGTATTTTGGGGTCAAATTATATTGGCAGATATAATTATACCCTGTTACTGATGGAGAAACCCAGTCAGAAAAGTTCAAGTAAAAGGATACTTTATTCCTCTCTGTGGGATGCTTTCTCAGAAACTTTAAAATAATAGTTTTCCATTTCCAGAGGACTTAGATCGGCCATTCTCAAACTCTTTTGACGCACTTTTCTTGCAGTGATGAGGGGTCCGGAGCTGAAGAAGAAATTCCATTGCTATTCTCAGATGTATATTCCCAAACATGGGTAAAAACAAGGAAGCATTTATAGCGCTGTGTATTGTTGAAGCCCTCTTGGGTAAAAATGGAATAAAACAAAACAAAATAAAACGGAATAAAAACATTGTGGGCAGCCTTCTTCCAGCAACTGCAGACCTGTTCATCGGGAAGGACTGGATGACTTTTCTGGAACAGTCTGTTCCCAGGTTGATTTAAGTGCAATGTGAATAATAAATTGAACTATCTGAAATTGTTACTTTTGCGGGTCAGAAATGGTCAAATATTGGCAATTTCTTACAGTCATATTAGAATGGATATTTCTCCGTTTCGATCCCACAGGTTGATGGTAAAACTGATCAGTAGTAGCTTAGGCGTTTTAAACTTTCTTCTCTCCCTCCTCCTTCCTCCTCTACAATGATGAGTTGACATTTCCATGCGCTGCACACTCACTGGATGTATTCAGATTCCATTGAAACACCAAATTAGGAGGTGGGGGAAGGGAGGGACTAAAGGCAACAACGATTTTTATCATTGTAAGAATTAAGAGCCCTGGCTTAGATAAAATGGGCCATAGGCTTATTCCCAGGGCAGAGGTCTACAGCTCTCTCTCTCTCTTAAAGAAAGGGTGAATGAAGTTGCCACTATTACAAGAATAACCTAGTATTGGCTCTCGCTTATCAAAGAATGCCATCATTTTCCAACATCAGTAATGAATTATTTCCAGTATGCTTCATGCCTAATACACATGGTGTCCTGACTCCCTGGACGAGAACCCCTAGCATTGCCTAAGAGTCTGTGGGAACAAAAGGGTTAAACTCTACAACCTTGAGCCTGGGCCCCACGGAGCATGTACAATGAGCTTCCCAGGGAGTATCAAGATGACCAGGAATTCCACTTGTCTGGGAAACCTCTTTCAGTTTGAATCCAGCTTGGAAGTTACAGTCCGTTGCTTTAAAAACCTTCCCAGATGCTGCAGTCCTTTGGAGGGGGCTGACAGAGCCTCTGTGGCCAAGATCACTCAAAGTGCAGAGTACAGGCAGAGCCGGGAGGCCTTACAAGCACAACCAACAAGTGTATGTCAATCGGAGCCAACCTTTCGAGGGCATCGAATGAAAGCAATTGGAGTGGTACTAGGGTTGATAGACGGTTCACCCAAAATCACCACTTAAGGCATTGCAGACTGAGAATCATTTGTAGCTGACATGAAGTACCTTGCCATGAAGAAACAGCTCACCAGTGCAAATAGGTTTAGAGCCCTTTGAACTGAGTCTTCAGGGGACAGAATTGGGACTCTAACAACGGGCGAGGGTGCAGACTTGGCCAGGGATGGGCTAAATCTTACCTGGCTAAGAATTTCCACTGATCCTTGAGTAAGAAAGCAATTCACTTAGAAAAGAACACCAGAACTTCAAGAAATAGTGTTCTCAGTTTGTTTTCTAGGTGTGAGCATGTGCTGATATTGGTGAGTAAGTCAATCTCTCTGGTTTTTTATTTCATAGCATGGGTTTGATCACTTTCAATGGACTCTTTATAACCTATTGAGTTAAATAGCCTGTTCCGATATTTTTACACACATATCTGTACCAGGCAGAATCAACTAAGTTCACAGGAGATTTAGATTCTCAGAGGAGACAGATAAGACAGAGGTCTCCTTACAAGAGTGCCCGGAAAAGGCTTGTTGCAGCCCAGGCTTACCCCCAGGTACATCCGGCCACAGCATGCGTGCTCATGCTCACCGACTCATTGCTTACATGCGGCAGAGATAGGGAAGGAAATCTATTTACATATTTTTTCCTCAGAGTTTTGGGATAAAGATAATTATATTCTAAAAGCTTTCAAAATAGGCATATAAATGAGGAGAACTGATTATTATGATAATGATAAAAAAAAGGGACAAAAGCCTGAATCTTTGGAGGAAATATTTGTGCTCTTAATTAAATAATAATAATAAAAAGAAACTCCAAAAGAGAGGCTGGTATAAGACATTAAATGCACTTGAAGACTTTAAGACCAGGTCAGCAATTAGATC
The DNA here is from genome assembly GCA_030068075.1 of Paguma larvata. Classification (NCBI taxonomy): domain Eukaryota; kingdom Metazoa; phylum Chordata; class Mammalia; order Carnivora; family Viverridae; genus Paguma; species Paguma larvata. Next base: position 11,845,127 of record CM057825.1, read on the forward strand.
ATTAGGGTTTTGTTTTTGTTTTTTCTCTCTTCATTTCAATTTCTCCTGGTTGGCCAGCGAGAATATTGTGAGGGGAAGAAAGTGTGAACTCTATTTGGTCATGGACTCAGGGTAACGTGGAGTCTTTGCAAACACCCACAAACTCTGAGCTTGACGGGAAAGAAACTCCCTTACGTGAATAAAAATACAAAGTGCTACGTAAGAAATGAGAATTTCTAACTCTATTTCTTATTACTTAGAGGTGAGGCACCCCTCATTGTTAGTGCCTGCAGTTTCTTACCTGTTTCTTTGGGAAGGACTGGCACATTTTTCCCTACAGGAAGCAGAATTTGAATGGGGGGCACGGTACTTGGGCACCAGGAAGCCGCAGAACTGCCAGTGACCACAATTATTGTGTGATGGTCTCCAAGGCATGCATTTCAGTAATCTCTAAAAATACTTTTGGAACAAGACAGGACACAAATGCGTCAAACAAAAGTAACACTATAGCCTAGTTTAAGCAAATTGTGATCTGAGAAGACAGGATAGGAAGAAAACAAAAGCTCCCACCCACCAGTCTTGTGTGAGGAGATATCCATGTCAGCCTTGGTCTTTGAGGGGTCTGAGGGAAGGGTTCATGGAAAGGAGGGAAGAGACGTCAAAACAAGAGAAACAAGATTATTTAATTACTTATGATTTATTAACGTCTCATAGGGCCATGCAGAGGTGGGGGAGGGGCTGCGTTTCCACTGCCCCTCATTTCTACATGGAAGCACCTCATTTCTAGCAGAAATTCTTTGATTTGGGGGGATCTTTTTGGAAGTCTGGCAAAACTTACAAACCCATTCTGAGAATAATGTTTTTTTGTTTTTGTTTTTTTTTCATTTTTATTCTTTAGAGGGAGAGAGCATGAGTACTGGAGAGGGGCAGAGGGAGAGAAGGAGAGACTCTTAAGCAGGTTCCATACTTGTTTGGAGCCTAATGCAGGGCTCAATCCCATGACCCTGGGATCATGACCTGAGCCGGAATCAAGAGACAGACACTCAACGAACTGAGCTACCCGGGCACCCCAGAATAATATTTTTAAATTATATAATACATATACTGTGTACACATATATTGTGTCAGTAAAAAATTTATATTGTATCATAGACGAAATTAATTCTATCAAAATGCCATTATCGACACCTAAAACAAATCTAAATTTGTGCTGTAATATATATGTATTTTAATATACTGACCAATAAGACCTAGCAGCACGTCTGAACTTCCATGACTTTGAAGATTCTGCCTCTCTCCATGGTTGTAACGTGGCATGAAAACATCTGAGCCACCCGTCGCCCACAGAGTCACATGCGAGTGCTCACGTCAGTCTGGCCTATTGCCTCCTTTCATAACTGAAGGAAATGCTAAATTTCAGCCAGAGGTGAGTAGGTCAGACAGAGTTCAATGACAAGAAAGAAGTAATTTTCTCCCCTCTCCAGTTTCAGAGCCCTCCCTGAATTTTCTCCAGGGACCTCTGGTTTCGAACCCCTGGACATGCTTCCCTCTCTCCTTGCCACAGGAGGAGGGGTGGGTTATCTGCCCGGTGACTTCGGGAAAAGAAGTGCAGCCCACTCTTCTCGGTGCAGCTTCCTGCAGACTTTTCTCTCTTTTCCAGGAGGCCGGTCTGCACGCTGCCGGTCTTCCTACCTCTCTCCATCCTGAAGAGAAGCCTGCGCTGTAAGGGACATTGAGCCGTTTGCCGGACACAAAGCGGGCAAACCTGTCCCTTTCAGGGGTCCCGCACACCAGCCTTTGTGACGGTGCTAAACCATGTGTTCGAATCCAGTTTTTCTCGGGCATGAAGCTACCGTTTTGCACTCCTGGTGTCTCGCTGTGGTCCGCCTCCCCCTGCACCCCCAGGCGGCCCCAGTGAGTGTGCGGCTTAGGCCAAAGATTCTGGAGGCAGACAGGTTGGGTGCAGAGCCCACCCCTGCTACTCCCTGCTGGGGACTTTGGAAAGTGACGGAGTTCTCTGACTCAGTTTCTTCGTTTGTAAAATGGAGCCAACAGAACCCGCCCCAGAGGGTTGTATGAAAGTGCAATGAGTTAAGCCACATAAAGGTCTTAGGATGCTGGTGAGAACGGGGTCCTTGCTCAGTAAACGCAGCTGTTACGATTCTGAAGGGGGAGCCGGGGGATGGCATGCTACTGACTGGACCCCCGAAACCCAGCGACTTCTACTAGTTGCCTGTGTGGATTAAGTTAACTAGATACTTGCCAGGTCTTACCTACTTGTGCTGGCTTACCAGAGCGTCAGACTCTGCCTGTTTTGAAAGAGGCATAACCTCTGTATGTGCACCGGGATGGCCGTGCTGGTTACAAAGATAGTGAAGTTTTAAGAACGCGACCTTTTCGTAGGCTGAAAAGGGTTACATATCAGTAATTTCTTGTGAGTTAACACGATACTTCCATACTAGTTGTGAAATCCCCACTGTCTCCCAGGCCTCAAGGGGGCGCCCCTCTGCCCCCAGATTCCCTGGGACCTTCCAACCAAAGGGGTCCTCAGGATCTTGCTGTGGTGCCGAGGCTGACATCCGCTCTGGCTCTCGGGTGCCCTTTTTGTGTTAAGGGAAAGGTTTTTAAAAGTCTATTATTCACTGAGTATCTGAGGACTTGCCTTGGATGTTGAGACAGTGTAAGGCCCTCTGCTGTTGGTTGCAACCTCAGTTTTCTGAAGCACTCACTAAAAACAAAGAAAACAGCACTCCCCAAATCCCAAAAAATAAATCACCACCACCAACAAAACCCCCAAACAACAAAGAGTCGAGCCTTCTGATTGTCCACTTGGAAAAATCAGGGCATTTCTCCAAAGGCAAGAGAATTAAAAGCAAAGATGAACTATTGGGACCTCATCAAGATAAAAAGCTTCTGCACGGCAAAAGAAACAACCAACAAAACGAATAGGCAACCAACGGAATGGGAAAAGATCATCGCAAATGACATATCGGATAAAGGACTAATATCTAAAATTTATAAAGAACTTACCAAACTCCAAACCCGAAAAACAAACAACCCAGTGAAGAAATGGGCGGAAGATATGAATAGACACTTCTCCAAAGGGGACATTCAGATGGCCAACAGACACATGAAACGATGCTCAATGTCACTCAGCATCAGGGAAATACAAATCAAAACTACACTGAGATACCACCTCACACCAGTCAGAGTGGCTAAAATGAACAAATCAGGAAACTATAGATGCTGGCGAGGATGTGGAGAAGTAGGCACCCTCCTACACTGTTGGTGGGAATGCAAACTGGTGCAGCCACTCTGGAAAACGGTGTGGAGGTTCCTCAAAAAAATGAAAATAGAGCTACCCTATGACCCAGCAATAGCCCTGCTAGGAATCTACCCAAGAGACACAGGAATGCTGATGCATAGGAGCACGTGTACCCCAATGTTCATAGCAGCACTTTCGACAATAGCCAAATCATGGAAAGAGACCAAGTGCCCATCAACTGACGAATGGATAAAGAAGTTATGGTACTTATATACAATGGACTACTACGTGGCAATGAGAAAAAATGAAATCTGGCCATGTGTAGCAAGATGGATGGAACTGGAGGGTATTATGTTAAGTGAAATAAGTCAGTCAGAAAAAGACAGATACCATATGTTTCCACGAATAGGTGGACTTTGTGAAACTAAGCAAAAACCAGGGGGAGGGGAAGAGGGGAAAGAAAAAAAAGACACAGAGAGGGAGGGAGATAAAACATAAGAGACTCTCAAAGACTAAGAAAAAACTGAGGGTAAGGGGGATGAGGGAGGGGGGAGAGGGGGTGATGGGCATTAAAAAGGGCACATGTTGGGATGAACACTGGGTGTTATATGTAAACCAATTTGAAAATAAACTATTATAACAAAAAAAAAAAAAAAATCCTGATGTTACCATGTAAAAAAAAAAAAAAAAAAAAAAATCAGGGCATTTGTGACACTTCTGAACTCTATGCTGGGTCCCGATAAGCCTAATTATCTCAGCTCTCAGACACGTAAGACTTCATGTCCAGTTCTCTTAGGAGGAGCAAAGTGTGAGGGCCGATTAAGCAGAAGCTCCTAAAAGGATTATCAACGGGCACCTGGAACGCCCCCTAGCTGAGCGCCCCCTAGCTGAGCACTGCCTCCTGGCGTGTGAAGAGGGAATGCGTTATGGTGTTACTTCCTGTCACTGCGTGAGTCCCCTCATGGACACGACAGTTCTGACATCCGAGCTGACTGGGGGGAGCAGACCACGAAAGAGGAATTACTTTGGCTTTTTAGAACTGCTAGGGTTTGGCTCCATTTCCTCACCTCTTCGCCAACGGTCCGTCCCATGGGGATTTTCACCTCTGTGTTTTCAGCTCTGTGGCCCCTCCGGAAGTATCTTTTCCTTCCACCATTCGCTGCTGAGATGGAGGACCAGCCCAATGTGTCATTCTTCTCAAAGCCTCACGGGGCAGACCGAACGACGTGATGGCTTCTGGATCATACCAAGGGCACGCACGGCTTCTTTCACTGTGGCACAGATATGCAGGTCGGAGTTTCCTCTTTCAAAGGCTGGAGCAGTAGGAGGAAGAAGGTTGATGGAGATAAACACTACTTGAGCTCTTGCAACGAATCAAATACTTCTGAGAACTATTGTGTGATCACTCATTGGGCAAATATTTATGTGCCAACCGTGTTCTAGGCACTGGAGATGGAATGATAAGCAGGACAGAGTCCCTAAGCTACCTTTAGAATCTAGATCTTTCTATTTATGAAGCATGGCTTTGAGTGAGATTTTTTCTCTCTCTCTGTAAGAGCATGTACACAAACACAAATGCACGTGGAATGAGAACTAGATCTATTTATTCCGTTGTCAAATCTCCTCCAAATTAAGAATTCGGAATCACCATTTTTCTACCTTCACCCCTGTGGACACCAGTATAAAATAAAAATAACCGAAATAAAAAGAGCCCAGAGTATATGTGCCTGTATTCCCTCATGACTTAAGATCAACCGACTTTGGCCATGTCTCTGTGGACCTTGGTCGTTAACACCTCTATAGCACCAAGTGTTTGTCACCGGGCTACAGAGACAGTGCATGTGTAAATCAGGCCACCTGAGTGCAGAGGCCTGCTCAATTTACCAAGCCAGCGTGTGGAGACATGGAGAGGTCCAGCCCAAACTCCGTGGCGAGCTCGTGCTCAGATAAGCAAGGCCAGGCATCCCTGGGGGCCCAGGCAATTCTACAAGGGGCAGTGCGTTGGGGCCCCCAAATAGGTTGCCATTTGCTTCTTGCTTTGTTTTGGGCTCGGGGCCAGTGTGATACAGGGAGAATTATATTGTCTCATTCACTTGCCAGAAAGAAAAAAACAAAACAAAAAAACCTGTGCTTGTTTGTTTGTTTGTGCGTTCGTTTGTTTTTGGTCAGTGTAACAAATAGTCTTGTTAATGTAACCCAGATGGGATTTTATACTTCTAGGGGCCTCGTTTTTCATTTTTAAGGTGAGTGGATTTTTAAAATGTGTTTGCTTTCTGCTTAGTTTTGAAACCATTTTGAAAGTGTAAACAAAAATTTCTATGTGTGAGCTGCTGTTGTATATAAGTAGGTGTTTATATTTTTAATGAGAGCAATGTGACAGCTGTATATTACCAGGTGAAGATATTACATACAAATTACTCTGTAGCTATTTGCGTCCAAAGATACTTTTGATGGGGGAAGTTTCTTGGAGATGCTGGCACCAAGTTAGTGTTTGGACGAGGATACTTACAAAGAGTTATGCATATTAATGTAGTAATTTCTAATTAGCAAACGACTTTCAAATAAACAATCTAGCTACGTGTCTGAGGAGCAATGTCTTTAATTGCCCTGTGATAAACCACTCACGAAAGCCACAGCTGGATAACAGATAGCAGTAAAATCTGTCAATAAAACCAATATTGTTATGCTTCGCTGGCTCTGCTCACTTGTTAGAGTGCGTTAAGCGGAATTTTAATGGAGAATTATTTGAAAGACATTTAGGCACGCTGGAACATATTTCTGTTCATATGATGTGATTTAGTGGAATGTATTATCCTTCAAAGCTGATCATAAGAAAGCAAAACACATCCAAAACACTTAGGTAAAACTTTCCTCCTTTATTTATTTATTTATTCATCTTTTATTTATTTATTTATTTACTTTTAAGTTTTCTCCTTTAAAGACTTATGTGTCTAAAGGGAAAACCTGACCGGGATTATTGGTATCAGGACAGAACATATATTGCCCCTGTATCTTATGCGTGGACATGGGGTACTACTAGGGCATTGTGGTTCCCTTCTCAATGGACTAAACTTCACTCGAGATTAGTAAACACTTTCATTACAGTAGCATTCTTGGTCTGCTTGGCGATGTTTATTATTGAACATTTTGTTAAATTTTCTGAACTCTTAATTTACCATGTGATTTTTAAAAATATTAACTTCATGCATGTGGATGGGAATTACCATGGTTTATATTTTGTTTTTAAACACTTGTTTAATGTTTATTTATTTTTGAGAAAGAGAGAGACAGAGCATGATCAGGGGAGGGCAGAGAGTGGGGGAGGCACAGAATCTGAAACAGGCTCCAGGCTCCGAGCTGGCAGCACAGAGCCCGATGCGGGGCTCCAACCCACAAACTGTGAGATCATGACCTGAGCCGGAGTCGGACGCTTAACAGACTGAGCTCCCCGGGCGCCCCATTACCGTGGTGTATATTCAGGGTGGGGGATTGAACACATTCAAATTACCTTTCAGGAAGCCACAGAATAAAGATGAAAACCCAGAGAGCAGGTCGGCCTGTGGTGACCGTGGCCTCTCACTGTCCTGCATGCTTCTCCAGTGTCCTTCTGATAAAGGATCTTCGTTTTCCTTTTGGTGCCAACCCTGCCCATTCCACGTGAACTTGGTAGAGCTGGCAGTCACACTGGCCTTCCCTCTCGTGACCCCAGAAGCCAGGCCCGTAATTCAGAGTATCCTTCTGGCATGGGTACGGTGATTGATTTAGAGACTGGCACGTGGACTGGCCTCTTCCAAAATCTCAGAATTCACTGTTTTCTGCTGAAGTTGCCACGCTGAGAGAACGTGGTGGGCAGCCCCTGGGGGACATCTCGGGGAGACACAGGTTGAAGTGTGAAACCAAGTGAGATCAATAAGGAGGAGGGATAGAGAGAGACGGAGGCCTGGAGACATTATTTACTTCCTGCCGCCAACTGTGCCTGAAATCGATGATAATTCTGCACCTCCCAGAAATATGGGATTGTTTTTTTTTGTTTTTTTTTTTATTGCAAGAACTCATTTGAGTTGGGTTTCCATCATTTGAAACTCAGAGTCGTGATTCATAGAGAGGGTTACCTGTTTGTTTGGGCAACGTTCAAAGCAGACTATATTGATTAGGAAGCCTGAGTCTAATTACTTACAAGTCACACCAAAATAGGGCTCTTTTACTACAGGTGGAAAGTACAGTGTGGAAGACGTTTCTGTTAATGTAACAAAATATATCGGTAAGTGTTATTAGAGACTTGCAAAAACTATTTTACACTATTTTTTCCCACATCATTTTTTGCTTCAAACACTGTATCTCTATACGAGAGATCCACTTCGTGAGATAATTCATTTAGTTTGTTGAGTTATATGTACAAAGTGACCCAGGAAAAAAAAAAAGCACATTGCACAATAAAACCAAAAGAGAACATACTCCTTTCTTACTTGGTAGTTATAAATACTACCTCAGAATTGGCTGAGTCTCCTTTCTGTGGCTCCTCTGGGAATGGAGTAGCCCTGTCTGTATTTGTGGTTCCAGTTACCCATGGCCAACTACCGTCCGGAAGCAGATGATCCTTCTGATGTATTGTCAGAAGGTCAGTGATTGCCTAATGCGATGTCCCAATATTTGCATCATTAACGTCACTTCATCTCATCGCACGGACATTTGGTCATCTCGTATCATCACAAGGAGAAGGGTGAATACAGGGCAATAAGATATTTTAAGAGAGACCATATTCACAGAACTTTTATAACAGCATATTATTATAGTTGTTCTATTTTATTGCTAGTTTATTGCTAGTTATCTCTTACTGTGCCTAATTTATAAATTAAACTTTATCATACGTATGTACGTATAGAAAAAAACATAGTATATATAGACTTTGGTATTATCCAGTTTCAGCCACCCAGTGGGCATCTTGGGGTGAATCCCCAGTGGATAAAGAGGGGTTACTGTACTACTGTTAGGCTCACCCCCAAGACCTCATGTCCCCATGTCTTTCTGATTTAAGTCCCAAATTTTCTGACCCCCATTGGCTCACTCCCAGCCTCTAGGGCTTCATACCTTCATCTTGTCTTTATTTTTCTATTTTCAGCCTTGATCTAGTTTCTGAGACCCCCCTCTGCCACCCCCAAATTGTCGTTTCTTCTAGGCTTTGTGTGTTTAATGATAGTTCTTTAGGCAAAACTCTTCCTGGACTAATCTATGTTTCCAGACTCTTTCTTCACTCACACTGACTTTGACAAGTCTCCTTCCCTCCCAAAGCCAGTCTGTCATTTCCAGTAGGTGACATGAGCATCATTAAGTGAGTTTTCCAATTGGGTTTCTCTCTGAAATCCAAAATTTCAGAGGTTCATTCTCTTGTCTTGTTCCCTCCCTTGATAAAATGTCAGCGATAATGTTTTGGAGGGGGGAGCTGTGTTAGACCTTGTGGTTGACTCCACTGTGTCCATCGCACTGCCCCCCACTCCGGGATTGGAAGATTGTGCCAGCTCAAGGGTGGGCGGGACCCTGATTAGTCTCAGTCAATGATGGCCCTTCTTCCCCTTATCAGTACTTGGTTGAGAAACTCAGACACAGCACAGCATTCCTTGTATGACAGCTTAGGGGTAAAAGACATATGTTGGTCTCAACAGACAGAAAAGAAGGCTTTGATTCAGTGGCTGGGGAAAGCATCTATCTCTCTCTCTTTCTCCTGTCCCTCCTCACTTGCCCCTCCAGGAGACATGGAAGCCCTAAGTGATACATGTAACCATCCCATAACCACAGGGAAACAACCTTAGGATGAAGCTAACATTGTGTTTAGCAGAGCAGAGAGATAGAAAGAACCTGAGTGTTTCGTGACATTGTCCAGTCCCTGGATAGCCTAATCCTTATCAATGCTTCCAGACAAGTGAGTCACACATTCTGTATTCAAACCCTGAACTTTCAAAAAACTAATGTAACTAATACAATGGGTTTATTAGTGCTCTTTTCTGTGGTCAGGTTTTGAATCCAGGGGAATAAATAGAGCCCAGAAGGAGGTCAAAGGAAAATAGTTCCCAGAGGAGGAATGAATAGGGTAAAATATAGAGTAAGGGAGTGAGAAACACCAGAAATAAACTCTTCATACTTCGCAACGTGCCAGGAGGTCAGCTCTCGGTCTAAGTAGCCTGGAGATATGATTATATCATTTTTTTCCCTCCATTAACCAGGGATAAAGGCCCCTTTTCAGAAACCTTCCTTGAAACGCTCCAAATCATGCTACAGTGATGGAGAGACCTGTCCAGTGTTCCAGGCAAAGATCATAAGGTTGGGCCATCAGTCCAGCAAATACTAAGAGCTAACATTAACGTTTGTAAACCATTTTCCACTTTGCAAAAGACTGCCTCTACCTGATTTCATTTGATCCTTCGAACAGTTCTCCAGAGTCACTTTTCATCATCTTTGATGAATGAGGCGGCCAAGGCTCAGGGGGACAAACTGAATGCGTGGCCTAGAGCCACCCATCTGGAGATAGAGAATCCAGGACCAGACGCTGGAATTCTGACTTGAAGCTTCACTGGTGCAACCATCCCACACTGCCCCTCTGCCCTTTCACGGGGCTTCTCTGTACCCTTGCACGCAGTGGCTTCCTCTAATTCAGAATCCATTTTCCTCGTTGGCATCTCTTTGGGAAGGCAGCCCCAGGCCTTCCTTATCTGTTTGTGGTTGCTGGACTTCCCTTACCATGAAAAGGGCTTTATTTCTCGACATTGAATCCCCTTCCTTATCCACTCCCTCCTCGCCATTACTTCACTGGGTCTTCTGTTGGTTTGGAGTCATGAACACGAAGTGTTGACAACTGAGGTCAGTTTCTGCGTTTGATTCAAAGGAAACTGGGGTTGCGTGAATTCTACACAATGGTGAACTTAATGGATCATTACATCTTACGTAATTCCCAGGAAATGTGATGAAACTATAGAAAAGGTATCCTTAATGTTAAATAATGTGAGCTGAGCCTGAATGAGCTCTTTGGGTCTTAATGACACCCAGGGGACTTTTGATGTCTGCCCATAAATGTGGAACAAAGATAATGCAAGAAAAGGTGAAAAGCAGTGAAAAAGTAGGAGAGAGGGAGAAAATAAAGACATAATATATGTACAAACATTGGGAGTCAAAGAGCATGTATATGCAATAATTTTCTAACCTTTAAAGTTTTTCTCCCATTTTTGAGTTGAAGTAGGCATTGCTTAGCAAGCATGGTTAGCCATTCTGCAGAGGCTCTTGAGTACTGCCGAATGTATTAAATCAGTAACTTGTGTGATGGGCTGATAGAGTTAGCAGCTGACAAAATGGCGGACGTAATCAATACCGTACTGACTCACACAGTTGATTTGGCCCCCAGATACCTATTGTGTTTATCTGTGAATTACAAGACAGTGTGGATCATTTTGTGCAGGTGTTTATTTTTCTTTCTCTCAATGAGCCCTTACGAATTAAAATGCAAAGTAGAGATTAGGAATTCATAGGTCAAATCTTGTTTTGCTCATTTTCCCCAGTGCACATTTGCATTTAGGGTGGCTGAAATCTCTCCCTCCCTGCTTTGGCGAGGCATGGGGTTGTTTAACTCTGCCTTATGAAAATTATGATTTAGCTAAGGCGAAACTTGGATAAGGATCAGAACATGTCAACCAGGGACTATTAGGTTAAAAGAACTTTCAATCATACTTGTCCTAGACCGGGGGCCTCTCTTTGGGGCTTGTGGTATCTCTGAATCCTCTGATGTAGGAAACTTGGGTGCTGGGGTGTCCACACTCAAGAAAATGATAAGATGGGTTTTATATGTACTTAAACTTTGTCTTTTATAACCAGGTGGCAGCCAATTTATTTAAAGCACTGATGAATAAGATACACTCTGGAAGGGAACATTTGACTCATTCTTATCTTTACTTGTGGGAGGACGATAATCCTTGGAATCAGGGAACATTCAAATAAACCAGGTAACGCTCGATCCGTCTGATTAGCCTCATTAGTAGAACTGTGAGATTTACCGAGGATAATTAAAAGTTGGATTTGGCATGTGTCTTAATTGTTAGTATGCAGAATATGATTTTAAATATATCAGATGAGAGAGTTATGGTGTAGAAAAGTGTGGGAAAACATTTGCAAAGTTTATCCGTATAACATGCCTTAAGTTGTCATAGAGTATATTCGTGTAGTAAAAAATGCTCAAGAAAACCAATAGCATGGGATGTCCACCTTGAGCGTATTTCTCTGTGTTGATAAGGGAGAGCTTGGTAACTAGAGCAAAGCCATGAATGTGGAATCATTCTGAATTTGTGTTCACTTAAGGAAAGATTTTTAATGTTCTAATTTGCTTTTACTTTTTCTGGCCTTCATGACACTAACGCCTTAGTGTCCGTTTCATAGCATAGCTCAACAGTGCAGGTTTTCTTTTTTTTTCCTTCTACTCGTTAATTTTCTATCCAGTCCCCAAAGTGAAGCTTGTGTGAGGGGTGAGGGCCAGGAAAAGAGCAAGTTATGAATGGGTCAAAGGATATGAGCAAGCCATGGGGTAGTCTCCAAGCTATTCAAGCTTTTCTCTCTTAAGGTTTGGGATGTGTGTGTGTTTGGCAATGCTGAGAGAGGAAAGGAGGTCATCTTCCCAGTTCCTATTTCAGAAAGAGTAACAGGCACAAAAACTACAGCAAATAGCCACCACGATTTAGTACACAATAGAAATGTGTTCAAAATTTTTTTAAATATTTATTTTTTAAAGAGAGAGAGAGAGAGAGCGTGAGCGGGGAAGGGGCAGAGGAGGAGGGAGACACAGGATCCGAAGCAGGCTCCAGGCTCTGAGCTGTCCGCGCGGAGCCCAACACAGGGCTCAAACTCACAGACCATGAGATCATGATCTGAGTCGGAGTTGGATGCTTAACCGACTGAGCCACCCAGACGCCCCAAGAAATGTGTTTGTATCCATTGTCTCATTTAATCCTCTCAAAGCTCAGGGAGGATGGCAATATTATCGCATTTGACGGATGTGGGAAAGGAGATGCAGGAAAGTTAGGTAAATGGGCTCGAACCTGCACAGCTGAAAGTGTTAGAGTGTAAACCCAGACCTGGCATCTGCTAAAGCCTGTTCATTTCTTACTGTGCCCTGCTGCTTTTATTAAGCATGGTCTTGAGAATGTAGAGGATCAGATGGGGCCATGGGTTACACGAGCTCTTCTCTGATTGCTTCCTTCTTCTCTCCTGGTGGCATTTTCCCCCTCGCTTTTCTACCCACCACACTCAGAGAACAATGGGGCAGAACCAAAAAGAGACACTGGTTGTCACTGACTTAGAAGTAAAAGAAGCTAGACTTGGAAAGTAGACTTTCTAAACATGCGATTTGGCCGTGTTCCCAAATTCTAAACTTGGAGGCTCGGCTCTTTCCATTGAGCAAATTATCAAGAAAATCATGTAGATGGGATTTCCTCTGAAATGTAGATAAGTCTTGTTTCAGAATTTCGGCTACGAAAGACCCCATTATCACTTATTTGCATTGCAGGCTTGCGATGCTGGTCTCCAACCTTCATATGAATGAGATTCATCCAGGAGTGACTCAATTAGTGTTGTTCAGTTTTAAGTAACAGAAATCTTCCCTGGTTACTATAAGCAGCAGGGATTCAGGCAGCTCTCAGAAATAAAGGGAAGCCTGGAGAACAGGGCCAGAAAAAGGAGAGAGACAGGGGTGTAGGTAGGAGGAACTAATTTTGTTTTCTATCTACATTCAACTTTGCGATGTCATTGAATCCAAAGATGTTTAAGTAACTATCTATAGTGGTCAGAGTTCTAAGATGGGCCTCAAGGTTCCCACCCGCTGTATCTTAGTGTTCCTCAGAGAAACAGAACCAATAGAATACATATGTATGTTCTGAATAGATTTATATATTCTGTGTATGTGTATATATTCTGGAAATAAAAAATAAAAAAAAATTTTTAAATCTACATATGATGTTTTATGTTTATATATTCTGGATTAAAACATAAACTTTATTTATATATACATATAATGTTGATATATTTATATATATATATATAATGTTGATATATTTATACATATTCTGGATAAAAACATAAACTTTATATATACATATAATGTTGATATATTTATGTATATATATATATTCTGGATATAAAACACATAAAATATATTTATATCTATATGCAACATTTATATATATTCCAGATATAAAAAATAAAAAGAAAATATATAAATATATATTTAGAATAAAAAATAAATAAAACAAATATAAATATGTTTCATACACATGTAACATTCATATAAACATTTTTTTAATGTTTATTTTTGAAGGAGAGAGAGACAGCATGAGTGGGGGAGGGGCACAGATAGACGGAAACACAGAATCCAAAGCAGGCTCCAGGGTCCCAGCTGTCGGCACAGAACCCAACTTGGGGTTTGAACTCATGAACCATGAGATCATGACAAAGATGGATGCTTAACCAACTGAGCCACCCAGGCACCCCATAACATTCCTAACCATATAACATTTATATATATATTTATATATATATAAACATAACATTTATATATATAAAAAGATTTATAGTGAGGTGTTGGGTCATAGGATTATGGAGCTTAAGTCTCACAATCTGCCATTTGCAAGGTGGACGCCAAGGAAAGCTGGTGGTATAGTTCCCATCCCAACCCAAAGGCTGGAGAAGCAGGAGCTTCTTTGTGTGAGGGCAGAAGATGGATGTCCTACCTCGACAGAGAGAAAATTCACCCCTTCTTCAGTCTTTTTGTTCTAATCATGCCCTCCACAGATTGGTTGACGACAACATGCATTGATGAAGGCCATCTTTTTTATTTTAATTAGTTAACTAGTTAGTTAATTAAAATATTTATTTACTTATTTTGAGAGAGAGAGAGCAAGCCAGGAGGGGAGAGGGGCAGAGGGGGAGAGAGAGAGAGGGAGAGAGAGAGAATCTCAAGCAGGCTCCACATTCAATGCAAAGCCCAATGCAGGGCTCGATCCCTAGACCATGACCTGAACTGAAATCAAGAGTCGGAGGTTTAATGGAATGAGCCACCCAGGCACCCCGAGGGCCATCTTTTTTGTTCAGTCTACAATTCAAGAGCTAATGTCTTTTGGAAATACCTTCACAGATAGTCCCAGAGATAATGTTTTATCAGCTATCTGGGCAGCCTTTAGCTCAGTCAAGCTGACATGTAAAAATAACCATCACACTCTGTTACACTCATCCTGTGTAATCCCTTGAGTGTGGGTGAGATTATGAGTGATGGGCTATCACTTCTGTCAACAGGTTACTTACTTATCAGTTGGCTTTGAATTCATCAAAAGAAGGGTTATCCTAGGTTCACCTGATCTAATCAGATGAGCTCTTAAACCAGGGCTGGGCCCTCTCTGGGGTGAGAGATTTTATGAGAAAGAGATTCTCTTGCTGACCTTGAAGCTAAATACTGCCATGGACAAGGGCACAGGGCAGGGAGCTGTGGGCACCTCCAGGAACTGGGAGTGACCCTGAGCAGTAGCCAGTCAGAGAGTGGGACCTCAGTGCTCCAGTTGCCGGGAACTGGATTCGCCATCAAGCAGCTGGGTTGGAAGACGACAGAAACGTCACTGCAGCCCCAGCCAACACCTGATTTCAGACTGTGAGAGCCCACGCAGAGAACCCAGTGACACTGTGCCTGCACTTCTGACCTACAGATCTGTCGAGATAATAAATGAATATTGTTTTAAGGTGCTCAGTTTGTGGTGACTGTGTCTATACCATCTCTATGCCGATGACTCTAAAATCCAGACCTCTTTCCTAACTTCAATCTAATACCCAAACGTCTACTTGATATCTCTGCTTGGATGTCTAACAGACACGGCAAACATAACCTGTCCCAAACTGAGCTTCCCTCTTCCCTTCCTCTTAACCCACTCTTCCCACAGTCCTTTTATGTCAAAAGCGACAACTCTCTACTTACAGTTGCTTAGCTCAAGAACTCTGAATCGTGTTTCACTTTCAATCCATCAGTTTTAAACTTTGACTCTACTTCTCACTAATGTCTCTGCTGTCACTCTGATCTCTGCCACCCAATGCGTTTCACATGGGAGAGTGCAACAGCATCTAACTGGCTTTTCGGATTTCACCCTGGGTCTATTTTCGATACAACAACTGGAGTCATGTCATTATACGAAAGATCGTGTCAGTCATCTGCTTAGAGACTTCAATGGCTCTCTGGTAGACTGAGTTATTCATCCCTATTCTCATCTCTTCCTTTGTCATATGACTTTGCAGTCCCTCTCATGAGAGGTGAACTATGTGGCCCCATTCCTTGACTCAGGCCATATACTTGTTTTAAGCAAGTAGACAGAAGCGGGGAAAGGTGTACAGAAATGACAGTATCTCAGTTCTAAGTTAAGGCCTTATGAGTTAGAACCTGTTTTCACTTACCTTCTGCACCTCACAGTTGCTGAAAAGAATGTTCCCTGGCTAGTTCAGTTGTTTAAGGACGATGAGAGACCCTGGGAGCAGATAAGAACCCGGCCCACCACTGAATGCTGTCCAGATGAGCCCAGCCTAGATTTGGCTGGCTCTAAGCTGATCTGTAGGTATGTAAGCAAAATAAGTGTTTGTAGTACATCGCTGAGAGTCTGTTTCTTTCCAAGCAGTAGCTGACTAAGACAGGCTCAGAAGAGAAGCCGAAGTGTTTCCAGTGGCCCGCAAGGGTCTGCCATTCCATCTCCATGAGAGACCTCACTCTCCATCTTGCTGTAATCCAACCACATTGGTCTCTTTGCTTGTCTTGGAAATTTCTAGGCCCACTTTCATGTAGATCTTTGTATTTTTTCCCTCTGTTTGGAATCTGTCTGTCCCTGACAACTTCCCCTACTGCCTTCAGGCTTTTACTCAAATATCTTCTCAGTGAGAGCTGTTTTCAGTCCATTTTCCTTTTTCTTTTTCATTTTCCATTTTCCTTTGCTGTATCCCATCCTCGGCCTATTTTCTCTACACCACTTATTACACTTTACTTTTTACTGTTGGACAACCACCACCCCGGCTCTCTACTCCCCCACCCCTCACGCTAGAATGCAAGCTTCCCAAAGGTGGGGGTTTTTGTTTGATTTGTTCACCCCTGAATCCCCAGTTTTCAGAATGGAGCTCAATAATATTTATTGAATAAATGCAAACATAAATTAATTCATTTCTGATCCTTTTAACAGGGAGCCATTTTTTTTTCTCACTTCTGTATCATTCTGCCTAAGAACTAATATCTCAGGAGGAGATTAGGCCTGGCCTGGATCTCTGTCCCACTCCTTGGCCAGGACAAGACAGGACAGCTTTGTTCATAGTCCCTTCAGTAGGGAGGGAGGATTCCCACCAAGGAACCTGAACCAGGGGACACAGATGGCACAAAGCCGAGTAACACAGAGCGGTCTGTTATACTCAACCTGTGTTAACTAGGCCCATCCTCATAACGTTCTAGAACTTCCACCTTACTTTGTCAACAGCTCCCATTTTGAGAAACGTCAGATGCAGTGAAATACCTTACAAAAGTCCTTGGAGAATCCCAAAGAAACATGGGGAAATTTGAATCTCTTTTCCATATGCAAGCGAAAGAGAAATTTCCATTCGAAGCCCTTGAAAGAGGTAAGCCCTGGACCCCTGGGCTGGGTCACCTGCACAGAATAGGGAGTATCCCCAGGGAGTTCCATGAGATTCCAGCCTGTTTTCTGGAATCCATTATTGAGCTCTCCTGCACCCCCCTGGCCTTTTCTCCACCAGAGCCACTGTCCCAGGCCTCGGGGGTCCAGTGGACCTCAGCTCCTACTTCCTGGTTAGTAAGTAAGAGGTGAAACGTGGCTCCTACCTGTGGCCAGGGCTGCAGCACCAGAGATGTACACTTGACCTACTGGGTTTGGAATCCCAGCAGTACTTTCCCCGGTTGCCGGTAGTGTGAGGTCCCTGGGACTACATTGCACTTGAACCACGCTGAGCATGTGACAGGGACCTGACCACACTGTCAAATGTGTAAAAAAGCATCCCGAGTGCCACACACAAAGTGGTTGACCTGTTTGTGGAGTGTAGGTTGTTTGTAAGTTGGAAATTGTCCGTGCTTCTAAGGGAAGGAAAATTACACAGCCTTTCTAGGTAAAGTACGTGGCATTTAACAGCTTGCCGGAGATTGACTTCCTTCCTGACCAATCTCCCTGTCATTTTGATGGGAATGTGCAGTGGGGATGTCCCTTGTAAAGCTGGAATAAGGTCTTTGATTTGAACAATAACGAAACACTTGGCCGTTATGTTCCAGAAGCTTGTTACCAGTGTGCCTTTACCTTGGCACCGTTATCTACTTTCCAAATTTCTGTCTAATGGGAATAAAGGGACTTCTCGTCTCGGCGGCTCATGGAAAAATTGGTTAAGGAAATGAAATTATGCGAATAACTGTGAGCCCTTTAGAGATAGTCATTATTTAAATCCATTCATTTATTCTATAGTCTATAGACATTTTGATAAAGTCTATAGACTTGCTGCTATCAGATCAAGGCATTTCAAGTTTTACTTGTTATTTTAACACCATAGGTATTTCTACATCCTGGGAATCAGGCTTGAAGGGTTAGAGTCTTTGAATAATGATAACAAGAGCAGTCGTGGTAATAGAAATGGTAAGAGTAATGGAAACCATCACAATAATCCTAGAAGCAATCATTTTGAGGATTTATTGTGTGTGCTATGGGCAGTACTGGCACATATATTATGCCACTTAAGCTTCCAAATCTCTGATTCTTCTCATGTTAGAAAAATGGAGGTTCATTTAGGGAGTGGAGGGTTCTTTTTTAATCTTTTTAATGTTTATTTACTTTTGAGAGAGAGAGAGACAGAGCACAAGCAGAGTAGGGGCAGAGAGAGAGGGAGACGCAGAATCAGAAGCAGGCTCCAGGCTCTGAGCTGTCAGCACAGAGCCCAACAAGTTGTGAGATCATGACCTTAGCCAAAGTCGAAGGCTTAACAGGCTGAGCCACTCAGGCGCCCCTAGGGAGCAGAGGTTTTAAAGTCAGATAAATGTGGGTCTAAATCTCCCCTCTGCCACTTAACTGGCTGTGTGATCTTGGGCCAGTTACTCAACCTCTTTGTAGATCGGGTGTGACAATCCCTGTCTCAAAAGATTTTTGTGCAAGCTAGCTACAACTCCATATATGAAAGACGAGGTATGGAGGCAAAGAGTCATCCCTTCATAGATGGTGGCTATCTGTAAGGAATAAATCTATCCCATGTTCCATGTGGCAAAGCTCCTCTTTGTGAATAATCAGACAGGAGTGAATGAGTGGGGAATGCTGTGACCACTCAGGGCTCCACGAGAGAACCCGCATCTCGGAGCTGACTGAACATCCTTATTTGCTAAGCATTAATAAATGCCAGGATCAGAGCACCTTACAAGGACTCTGCCCAGAGCTACATCCCCAAATCCGAGACAGGCTGACCATCAACCATGGCTCCTAAATCCTTTCTCATTAAGGTTTCAGTCTCTGAGCTGTGCCAGCACCATCAATAAAAAGCGCAGTTCACAAAAAAAAAAAAAAGAAAGAAAAAAAAAAGTGCAGTTCACGGGAGATGGGACGGGCGAAGCGGGAAAGGCTCCCTTGCAAGAATACTTTGCCCAAGATAATTATAACCCCTGGAGAAGGATGCAAGCAAATTAGCATCATAATCTATGGGAGCAGAAGGCATGGCGGTGATTTTCCCATAAGAAATACTTCTATTTTGGAATTCTCAGTAGTCTACCACTTGCTCTAGCATGGGAGTCAACACAGTTTTGATTTACTGACTCACTGTCCCTGGAGTGTTTTCCTCTGAATTTTAAGCCAAAAAAAAAAAAAAAAAAAAAAAGGGAGATAAAGAATAGTAGAAGAAATGCAAAGCAAGAAAGAAACACAACGAGAAAAAAAAAAAAGGAAATGAGAAAGAAGAGGAAAGGAGAGAAGACAAAGCAGCGTGCTGTCGCAGAGGTGTAGAGTTAGAATATTGAAAGTTAACAGTAGAAAGCGTTCTTTGTTTTTAAAGTGTTTTTATTTATTTTGAGAGAGAGAGAAAGGGAAAGAAAGAGAGAGGGCAAGCGACTGGGGGATGGGGAGAGAGAGAACCCCAAGCAGTCTCTGTATGGTCAGCCCTGAGCCTGAGGCAGAGCTCGAACCCACAAACCCCGAGATCGTGAGCTGAGCCGAAATTAAGAGTCGGACGCCTTAACCAACAGAGTCACCCCGCCGCCCCATCAGTGGAAAACATTCTGATTATCTAAGCCTTACTGAAATATCAATAAATTCAAAATTTGGGCATATATTCAGTCTGGAAGTATCCTATTAACCTGATTTCAAGTGTCAACTAAGTATTTATCGTGGGTCTGAATTGGCCAGGTGCTGTGGGCACGGGCAGTCTGGGCTTATTGATGGCTCAGTGTCTGCTCCCTCCATACTTGTGATTTGATTGGGGATATAAAACAATTAGAAAATTAGTTATCTTATAATCAAGAAGCAAAATGGACAGAAAGGCAGTTTGTTTTAGTTCCACGGGTTTCTAGAAAGAAAAAGAAAGCTGCCCAGTCAAATACCTTTGGGAAGCTCTCCGTCCCTCCCTCCTCTAGGAGAAACTGTATAAATCAGTGTATTAAAGGTTCCCTCGGCAGTAAAGTAACTTCTTAGCCCGAGTTCCCTTGGAAACAGGCTGCCGAAGCTGCATGCAGGGAGTTTATTAGGGACTGTGAACTTGAGACAGTGGGAGCAAGGGGCAAAGGGGAATGGGAAGGGAAGGGCATGAAGGAGAGGAAGCCAACATATGCATGTTACTGACCTTGAGTCACTCAACATGAAGGGCATCTGGTACTTGACCTCGTGGGGCTTCCTGCTGGAAGATGAAACCAAAACATGGGAAAGCAGGGCGAAAAGTTGAAAATGAGTGAGTTGAATCTGGGAAACTATCCTTTAGCCTCTGACTAGAACCCTATCAAGTATGTCTCAGAATTGTCCACCAAGAAGACCGGAGGGGGGCTGTTCATTGATTCGCTCTTGCATGCCTTGGTCAAGGGCAGCCCCCATGTGCATTGACTCCCTGCCCTTCCGGGTTGCACATAAACGATCTCTTAGCAGTTGCCATCGGGAGAATCAGATCCACACGCAGAGACTGGGGGAAGTGATAGACCCAGGAGTGTTAAGAGTGGTACGCAAGCGGAATCCAGATGCTTGGAGCTTTAAAAATTCTCGTTATCTGTCGTCCTGTGGAATTATTATTCTGCTGAATACATTTTAGTACGTTCAGGAGTGCTTTCTTTGACAATAGGTCCAGGCGCTGGTCCCACTTCAGGCATAGCTCTAGGCAGGGGCTCAAATAATGTTTCTCAGATTTTTTTTTTTTTCCCTCGGCTCTTGCCCTGCTTTGCTATGTTTTCGTTTCATTTTTCTAGCAGGCTCCTTTTCCACGTGGTTGGAAAGGTGGAGCCTGGTAACTCATTCGATAGCTTGCCCGTTCTTCCTGTTGCCGTAGGGCACACGCTTAGAGGATTCTCCCAGCTTCGCTTTGCAATTCACATGATGGGTTCTGGAGAACGGAACATGGAAGAAGTGATGCATGGCACCCTTCCTCATGAGCCTTTGCTCTCTCTTTCTCCCTCCCCCACCCCCTGCTCTCCTGCACTCTCTTTCTAGCTGCCTGCGGGTACGAGGGATGCAGCAAGGACTCCATGGCCCAGGGATGGAGGGAGTCTGGCTGCTGCTTCTCTGTATGGAGGGTGACCTACCAGATGCCCATAGCGGATTGTTAAGTGGGAAGAAAAGAAGTTGATGGTGTGAAGCCACTGCAATTCTGGTGTTGTTCGTTACTGCAATTAGCCTATCCGAGTCCTGCTCTCATGATGCCTATGTCTGTATCAGCTCTTGGAAAGAATTCGCATTATGTCAACTTAGGTTATTTGACCACACACTAGAATAATCGGGGCTTCCTAGGGAACCGAGGAGAAGTGGAAACACTTGACTCCCACCGGGAACACGTGGAACGGGAGCGGGATAGTTTATAAAGGGAAGAGAGGCGAGACAGAACAAAAAGGAGCTGTGGCAGTTGCTACAAGAGGGTACATAAGTTGGCATTGGGTTCCAGACTTGGCTTTACTGTGACTTACATGCGTGGCTGGGGGGTGTGCTGCTTAACTGCACCATGCAGTGTGAGAATTGGGCTAAGTGGTTTCTAGTGGCTTTAATTAAACTGGACAGATTTTCCTTTCCTTTGTTGATTGAGTGGCTTCTGTCCCCTCATTTTTACAAGCATCATCAGAAGTATGGGCTGCTGGCTGAATCCTTGGCACTGCCTCCCACCATGCTGGTGAATCCAAGCTATGGTCATGGACGCTGTAGACCCAGAGGTTTAGGGTCACCCACCTGCAGTAAAGAGGAAAACACAGGTGTCTCCTATGCTGGTTCTGCACCTGCAGGGGACAGAGTGCCCATGGGTCCTCCCTCACATGTGAGCGGGATGTTTGAAAGGAGGAAGTTAGGAAGTGCCAGGGTCAGAGCTACTTCCCTTGTGGGTGGTCTCCCTGATGGTCGTGTCTTGTCTTAAAGATCTTTATCTTTCTTCCTAACCATTGGGTATGAAGAGGGAAATAATTGCCCTACCCACTTGATAGATGCTTAGTTAAGACAAAGGTTGAGGGTAGGGATGCCTGGGTGGCTCAGTCGGTTAAGCGTCCAACTCTCGGTTTGGGCTCAGGTTGAGATCTCGCGATTCATGGGTTTGAGCCCCACATCAGGCTCCATGCTGTCAGCTGTCCCAGCTCTCACTCTCTCTCAAAATAAGTAATAAAAAAGAAAAAGATTGAGTATAGATTTAGAAATGGTAGAGACAGGGTCAATTCAGCGGCTGGCAGCCATGTGTGGTGGCCATGTGGGCAGAACTGAGAATAGAGGAATTTAGTGAGAAAATGTAGAAGGAAAGAGGGGTCCCTGGGTGGCTCAGTCGGTTAAGCATCCGACTTCAGCTCAGGTCATGATCTCACAGTTCATGAGTTCGAAGCCCGTATCAGGCTCTGTGCCGACAGCTCAGAACCTGGAGCCTGCTTTGGATTCTGTGTCTCCCTCTCTCTCTGCCCCTTTCCCTCTTATGCTCTGTCTCTTTTGCTCTCTCAAAAACAAATAAACATTAAAAATTAAAAAAAAAGAATGTTTTTGTTTAAAAAAAGAAGAAAGAGAAAATTAAAATGTAGAAGGAAGAGAATGTTTCCAGGAGCATGAACAGTGCCTGAAGGGTGTAAGGCAGTAAGGAGTGACATTTACAACGATTTACAGGGATAATAGCAAAGGACCAAAATAAGAAGTAATAACCACCTGCTGAGTCACTTTGGAACTATAAGGTCTTAAGAACCTTAAGAACATGGCAGAATGTAACAGAAGGGGAAAGGCAGGAAGGCATCAGGATTGACGGAGCTGAGATGCAGACCTAGTCGGACCCAAACGGATGATTTTACCCTATTTTTTCAATGTTTATTTATTTATTTTGAGAGAGAAAGGGAGAGAGAGAGAGCGAGCACGGGAGCGTGGAAGGGGTAGAAAGGGAGAGGGAGAATCCCAAGCAGGCTCTGTCTGTCAGTGCAGAGCCTGATGTGGGGCTCCATCTCATGAACCATGAGATCATGGCAGGAGCTGAAATCAAGAGTTGGCCTCTTAATCAACAGCCTCCCAGACGCTCCCACCTAATTATATTTTGGAAATGAATTGGATGATGTCTCTTAATTTTTCTCATACTACTTTCTAATCAGGGGTCCTATTCTGAATCTAAGTTGATGGCTTTGCATGTGTGGGGGGGGAGCCCAGACATCTTGTCACAAGGGACCAAGTTGTGTCCTGGCAGAGGGACACCCTTGAGAAAAGATCTGGGCTTCCATTCTAGATCCAGTAGAAAGCGATTCAGTGTTTTGAGACAGTCTGTGGAGACACTTGTCTTGGTGACAGATCTTATAAATGCACATCTGAGTTGGTGGGAGCTGAGAAACTAAAAGCATGGGGAGAACTTCATTCACTAAAACTGTCTGACAGCAACACACTCCTCTATTCCTTGATCCAACAAACATTTGTTGAACACTTACTATGTGCCAGTGCGGGCAGTGTCACTGGAGTATAGTGATAAGTTCCTGCCTTAGCTGAATTCTGGGGAGATAAGACCCCGGGAGAACAAGGTCATGCCCAAGCAAATGTCAGCTGGGGATGAGGAAACAATCAGATTAATGAAATGGACCAGGATTAGGTGCTCGTGGGAACCAGATTTCTTGGTGGAACCAGCCATGCAGGGAACAGAGCGTTTCAGGCAGTGGGAATAACAGTTGCAAAGGCCCTGAGGAAGGAAGGAACAGGCATGTTCTGTAACCTGAAAGGAGGCCAGAGAGACTGCAGAATAATGAACAGGGTTAGAGAGTCAGGAAGTGCGCTGGTCATTTATGGCGGGATTTCTTAACCGCAGTGCTATTATCGTCATTTGGGACCAGAAAATTCTCTGTTGTTGGTCATCCTGGGCATTGTAGGATGTTTCAGAGCATCTCTGGCCTCTACCCACTAGATGCCAGTAGTATCTCCTAGTTGTGACAGACAACAACGTCTCCAGACACTGTCACATGTGTTTTGGGGGTTAGAACCAAAGGGGAGGTAGAACACCAGGGAAGGCTACCAGAAAGTGAAATAAAAGAGAAGGGCGTCGTGATGGTTAGGTTTATGTGTCCACGGGCTGGGCCATGGTGCTCAGCCATGTGGTCAGATTGTATCTTAAATGTTTCTGTGAAGGTATTTTTAAGATGAGATTAACATTTAAATCCGTAGACTCTGAGGAAAGTGTTTGACTCTCCATAATGCTGTGGGCCTTGTCCAATCAGTTGAAGTTCATAAGAGAAAACAGACTGACCTTTCCTCCAATAGGGAATTCTGCCAGCGTACTGCCTTTGGACGTGGGCTCCAACGCCAACCCTTCTTTGGGCCTCCAAGCCTTATATGCCTCTTCAGGACTTACCAACCCACATAATTTCATGAACTAATTCCTTAAAATAAATTTCTCTTCTCTCTATATATATATTCTACAAATTCTAGCTTCTAACGAGTACCAGTGCCTTGGAGGTTGGGGCTGGAGAGTAGAGGCAATAGTGGGGGTGGCTGAAGTCCAACCAACAGCTTCTAGAACACTGCAGAGAACAGATGCTTTGTCAGGGAGGGTAGTTGTTTTTGCAGCGGGGCCAGAGTGGGGCCAGCCGCAAGGCAGTTTCAGAGAGCCCTGTGGTTGAGGGACGTCTCACTGAGCTTATAGGAGGTAGCCCTACCAAGGTAGGGCAGAGAAGCTTGTCCATGGTGCACATGAGGTCCTCTGGGGACCCTCCTACTAATGAGCGGGCAGGACTTTCGGTGGGGCTGGAGACAGCATCAGGAGAGGTGACAGTCAAGGAAATACAACCACTGCCATTTGGTGCTGATATTTTCACTCCCAGGCTTGTGCAGGGAAACTGGAGAGGTAGATATATGAGAAAGACCTCAATGGGGGCGTTATTTATTCTCTGGTGGTCTCAAAACAGTGCCCAGATACAGACAGACTCCCTGCTTGCCCCCTGATTCAGGGGTAACAAAACCGGAGTCTGGGAAGCAGGGGTAAACATACCAGCACTTTCCACCTCTCGGAGCACAATTAAAGAAGTACTTCCGTTGCCAAATGAACATACTTAACTTTTAATGGACAAAAACAAAGGACACATCATCTCGCCGAATACCTGGAAGTTGGATTCTTTCCCAAGAGAGGCCAGAGGGGACAGGAACAGTGGTTTCTCCTCTCCTTCCCGCTAGGAAAACACTAGAGCTTGCTGATTCGAAGGGGAGATTGAAGGGAAGCTTCTTTTTATAGATGTTGGTTTTGGAGTGCGTTCCAGCAATCATCACAGGTGTCCATCCTGTCTGCTCAGTAAACTGGCTGTGACCTGGCCGTAAGGGGAAGCTTTGGCGGCCTCCGCTCCTGGGCTATGTTGCTGACCAACCTGAAACCCTTCTTCAGGGCGAGTCAGCAACATATCCCATGACTTTTGGGTGATAGGTTCTTTTATATAAGACCATAAAGCAAAAGGCCCTTTCTGCGTCGTGTTAAATTTCCCAGAAGTGATGACCAGGGATTAGACCAAGGTAAAGCCACCAAGAGATACTGCTAAAAAGCATTGAGGAAAGCATAACTTGGCTCCGTCATGCCCTTCAAGCATTTGTGGAGAGCAAATAAGACCGTGGGTAATTGAGAATAAAATGTGTTGCTTTTCACACGTTGGAGGAGCTCAAGTGAAAATAAATCCCTTTAAACATTTTAATTTCAATTAACTTCATATTATAAGACACACACGTACACAGTCACACATTTTTTTGGCTTGCCTTCCTTTTGCTATGGATGTAGTTCTCCAAACCCACTGTTAAACCAGCACATAAGAGTTTTTCTTAAAAATTATCCAATTTATACCCTAAATATAAAAATCTCAAAAAAGAAAAACTATGTCAACACATAACTAACCAAATAGTTCTGATCTTTACTGGTCTGGCGTTTGTTTGTTTGTTTGTTTTGGCTTTCTGATACTCATTCTAGGTTACTGGTGATCTATTTTTCATCCTACTGATGCTGCTCATGGCTACCACTCCCATCGGTAATGGCGG
Organism: Paguma larvata; assembly: GCA_030068075.1. Taxonomy (NCBI): domain Eukaryota; kingdom Metazoa; phylum Chordata; class Mammalia; order Carnivora; family Viverridae; genus Paguma; species Paguma larvata. The sequence goes on from CM057825.1 coordinate 11,871,074, forward strand.
CTCTCTCCAGGTGCCGCATAGATTCTGATGCTCTCCTTTCTCGTGTATTGATCCCAGACGCTTCAACGCCGTGGCGACCCAACATCATGGCTGATGTCTGCCAGTCTAGTATATAAGATGGTCAGTGTGATAGGACCATGCCATCTCAGATTCTTTTGTTTTCTTAATTAAAAAAAATTTTTTTTCTTTAACATTTTTATTTTCTTTTTGAGAGACACAAAGACAGAGCGTGAGCAAGGGAAGGGCAGAGAGAGAGGGAGATACAAAATCTGAAGCAGGATCCAGGCTCTGAGCTCTCAGCACAGAGCCCGACTCGGGGCTCAAACTCATAGACCGTGAGATCATGACCTGAGCTGAAGATGGCCGCTTAACCGACTGAGCCACCCAGGTGCCCCGTGATCTCAGATTCTAATCGGCGGGTTAGTACCATCCAGATCTGTTCATTTCAGCATTTTACTGTACAAAAATGGATATTCCTTGAGGAATTGTTTGTAATAAAAAGAAAATCAAAAAAAGAAAAACAAAAACGAAAACAAACCTTGTTCTTTGTACTCAAGAAATCTGGTCATGACTGGGGGCACCTGGGTGGCTCAGCCGGTTAAGTGTCTGACTTCAGCTCAGGTCATGATCTCATGGTTCACGAGTTCAAGTCCTACATCGGGCTCTGTGCTGAGAGCTCAGAGCCTGGAGCCTGCTTCTGATTCTGTGTCTTCCTCTCTCTTGGCCTCTCCCCCCGCCTCTCTCTCAAAAATAAATAAAACATTAAAAAAAAAAAAAGAAATCTGGTCATGGTGAAATCCAAAGGTGACATGATTAGTTCTGTGACTGAGCAGATGGCTCAACTTATTCTGCATTTCAGTTTCCCTGTGTACAAAGTGGGGCTAATAATAATAGCCCTAACTCACACCCAGGGTTGGAGTAGTCACAAGTAGTGAGATAAGAGATAGTGGTTGTAAGATCAAAAGCATCCCAGGCTCATATGAGATTGCATTCAATCACTAATAAGTATTGAACACTAGTATTGAACACTTACTAATGTGCTGTCATCCTTCGTGTGCTAAGCTCCAAGTTCAATATCCAACAGAGTATACATAGGTAAGACACAGTCCCTGCCTAAAGGGATTGCATGAGGCGATGCCCATGAAATAAGAAGAAACGAACTTTCTCTCACATTACGTAAATTTCACATTACTGAGAAGTAGTGAGGATTTAAACTCTGTGATTAATCCTTTTCACAGACATTTAAATAGCCTTGACTGAGTTTTTGTACTTCGGGTTCAATTTTGGTTTTGAGTTAAGGTGGTGAAGTTGACACCTTTCCTTAATTTATTAAAATAGAACTTTTCTTTAAATTACAAAAAAATAAACTATACTCACTTAAACTAAAGACTACAGAATTGCAGAGAGTAGAAATTACGAGTCCCTTGGTTCTAACTGGGTTTGAATCCTCAGCTACGGCTGTGATGCCTTGGACTGATAATTCCTTATCATTAAAGGGAGGCTAACAAATACGAATGCAAAGTCTTATGGGAATTATGAGGAAAGTGATTTAAAATGCCAAGGATAATATTTGGTTGGTGTTTAATAAATGTGGGTTCTTTCCTCCTTCCTTTATTTTGAAAGTTAATTTGAGTGGAATTAACTTTATATGTAATATAGTCATCTGAAGAAAGCCCAATCTGTTAGGAATATATATTTGGCTCATTTCTCAGGTCCCGTTTGTCTATAATGAATGCTCGGTGGAAGGCCCTTCTACGCCATTTTTCAAATGAACCTTCTCAAGGACTTTTCAGATAGTTGATCATTAACTCTCAGGAAATGCCTGACCCTCACAGTCTCCTGGCTGCTTCACATTTTTGAGGAAAAGGTACATTTGAAAGATTGTCTTTTTGTTTGTCGAATAACTTTAATCTCCAGCCAGTCATTCTTTCTCCCGTGGGTACAAACAGACTAAAGTGTCCTCTGAGTATTTAGAGCCCGAAGCAGTCAAAATAAGTAAAGAGCGAAGTTTCACTTTTATTATTCTGTACAAGTGGTTTTATTGTAAATGATGGAAAGAGATCTGGCCAGTCGGCTAAGGAATGGAAAAAGTTTTCTTTTCTACCTTATGTGTTGTGACTCGGGGCATCTCGGATGTAGTAACTACACTATGAAAGCAGGTTCTGTTTGCTCCTCAGTTAAAGTAGGAGCTCGCCAAGAGTAGTGGCTATGCTGACGGTATTTCTAGAAAGTCCGCCATGGGGTAGAATGGTTTTCATGGTGACAGGTAAAAGGCTCAGCTTTTCTTTGAAGAGGGCAGCCTGGTGTCCCATACAGAGCCTGCATTTTGGTGTCACAGAGCTAGTTTCCCACTGGACTCCACATCCTATCCCGTGATCTAGGCAAGTTGGTGAATTTTTCTGAGCCTCAGTGTCTCTGTCTCTGATGGGGTGATGGGGGTGGCGCTCACAAGAAAGTCGAGAGGAGAGCATGAGACAATATATTCATATTTTGGGTATACAATAGGCACATAATAACTCTCTGCCTCCCTTCACTAAAAATGTTAGTCTAGGTAGTTTTAAAACAAAATGTCTGTCATTTTATGTACGGCAGGCTACAGGGCGCTTTCACATACGTTATCTCTGTTGGTTTTCCAAAACAACCCTGTGAGGTAGGTGGGCTTAGACTTAATATTAACATTATTTTATACCTAAAGAAACAGCACTCAAAGAGGTTGTGAGGATGAGCCACCCAAACTCGCTTGGCTGGTGAAGGAAGATGCAGGGAGGGGGTCCAGGCCATTGGGCACCCATGTCTGTGCTTTCCAATTCCCCTACTTGGTAACCCCATTTTTGTCCAAGATCCAAATGGCAAATTAGAGTGGGTTCTTCTTGTTTTCTGACAATAACTGTAGCAGTCAGGGTTCAGCCAGAAAAGCAGAACTGGCATCAGATTTATTACAAGGAATTGGCTCACCCGATTGTGCGGACTGGCTAAGCAGGTCTGGAGACTAGTGAGGGAGGGGTCAAGGAAGGAAGGTCGTGAGATACCAGAACCCCAGAAGCATCGAGCAAAAACTCGGAGTCTCTGAACTCAGGGAGGGTCCCTGCCTTCTTTCAATGGGCTTCCTACCCATTAAGACAGGTCTGCCAGGATGGCCTCCCTGTAGAGCAACTAAGTTATCTAATTAGGGACCTTAATCACACCTGCAAAATCCCTTTGCAGCAGCACCTCCATTAGTGTTGGACTGAATCACTGGGAGAAGGCACGTGTCTGCCACCACATGGCCTCTGCCTACCTTCCTTTCCTGAACTCCCAGGAGAGGACATCCCTTTGAGTCCACCCTAACCAGAACATTCTAGAAAGAGAATTCTTGGGATCTTAGTCAGTTGAGCCGAGTTGAAAAAATCACACAGCCATTGTAATAACAACCAGAAGCCCGCCTCTGAAATGCAGTTTTCTAGAGAAGTATTTCTCTGGCCTTTGTGCACAGGTTCTGGTCACCGTGAGGGGAGCCTGAGCTGACTGGGGAAGTGATTGTTCATGAGTTTACCCTTAGCATTTCTGCTGTCAGATTCCGGGGGCAGAGCTGTTACGCACACAAGCTCTCGTGGATGGGGTCTCCGGGACATTCCCAGAGAAATCACACATACACAGTGAGCGCCTGGTGGCGGTTATAGTGGGCGAAGGACTCACAGCTGAACTTGACGTGTGTCACTGTGTCAGGCAAAACCAAAATAAAGCAAAAACAACTGAACCAAATAAAAATAGCAACTATAGCACTAACAGCAAAACAAGATCAACAGCAGTGATATGAATAGCATTAGGGGTTTATCTTGTATGAGGCTTTTGTTCTTGAGGACTGGAATTATTTTGTGATGCTGAAAAAAATCAAGGGATGGCATGCCTGGGGACAGGCCAGCCATGTGCCTTCGTCAAGCACTGAATGCTCTTTCGTCTTTATGTCTGGCACAGGACCCCACTAAATAGTTGTCTCAGTTGATTCTTCAGAGAAACAGAACCAGTAGATGTGTGTAAACACACACACACACACACACACACACACACACACACATGCACCCACAGAAATTTATTATAAGGAACTAGCAGATGTGATTTTGGAGGCTGACAAGTCCCAAGATCAGCAGTCAGCAAGCTGGAGACCCAGGAGAGCCAATGTCTTAGTTCGAATCCCAAGGCAGAAAAAAAAAAATCCCATGTCCCAGCCCAGAGGCAGTCAGACAGGAGGAATTTACGGAAGGCTCAGCCTTCTGTTCTATTTAGGCCTTCAACTGCTTGGGTGAGGCCCACCCGAATTCGAGAAGGCAATCTACTTCATTCATTCGATCAACTTCGTTGTTAAATTCATACAAAAGCGTCCTCACAGAAACACCCACCATAATGTGTGACCAAGTATCTGGGTCACCTGTGGCCCGGTCAAGTTGACACAGAAAATTAATCCCCACACTAGTTTTAGTTTAGACCAAGCATCGAAGAAAGTCCCTGAAGGGGCTCTAATCCTCTTTTCTCAGGATCCCAGGATATTTTTTTCTCTGGTTTTCTCAGCTCAAAGCATTCCCAAGGTGCTTTCGTTCGTGGCCCTCACTTTTTTTTTTTTTTTGCCTAGAAACATAAAGCCGAGTTCTACTGCCAGTGTTGTTACCTGCGGTCTATCCGCTACTCATGCACAAGGGATTATCCCCATCTCGGCACCAGCTGGTGGGAGGTATCACCCTCAGGTATCCTTGTTGCTGGGCTCTGACGCCGCACTCAGTCCCTGCTGACAGGTACCCCTACCCTGGGGGTTTAGTGAGTGTGGCTTTCAGTAACACATGTATGAGAGGTTTGGAGGAGATTGCAGATATGGCCTCAGGTTTTCACGCCTGCAGTGTGTCTTGGCAGCTCCTCTTATCAATAAGTGGGTTTTATTTCCCCACTTCTTGAAATAGGTTGGCCTTCGCTTTGGCTATAGAGTGTGGTGGAAGTGATAATGTGCTAGTTTTGAGCTCAGGCTCCAAGAGGCCTTGCATACTTCCATATTTTTCTCTTGGAACCCTGTCCGGATAACCTATGAATCAGCCCAGGCTAGCCCGCTGGAGGATGAGGGGATGTGGAACAGAGATGAGCCATTGTAGCTGAGATATTTCTAGACCAGCCTCCCTTCACCGGCTTCATAGCCAACCACAAATGTATTATTGACCCCCACCGGGACCAGAAGAACCCCCCACCCCACACTGATCTGATCACAGCCCCAATTACCAGGCTGCAGAACTGTGAGCTACATAAATGGCTATCATTTTTAAGTCATTAAGTTTTGGGGTGGATTGTTAGAATCTTCAAATTTCTACATATGAGACTGGATGACATAAGACACCAGGCTTTGAGTATCTGTTTACATAGCTGTTCTGTGGACCCCTAAGGGTTTAAGAAGGCATGGCCTCTGGCTTCCCTCTTACTCTCGTTCAAGTAAATGTAGGTTCTAACTGGCCAAGTGGCCTGAGCAGGTGATAACTACACTCATTTCCTACTGCATTTATAATCTCCTGCTGAATTTCCTTGACCTCAGCGGGGTCACAGATTTGAAGAATTACAGAGCGATTTAGTGGAAGTGAAAGAACAATTTCAGAGGAGATTCATAGATTCCGATGACTATGAATCATACCTTAAGAATTTGTGGCTACCTTTGAAGTGCAAACCACAGGATGTATCTGATTTATTCAGCATCTGTGCTATTCCTGTGGTTCAGTTTCCAAAAGACCTGACTGAGCTGAAAACGAACTGTGCCCCCAACAAGACCATCGGTAAAAATGGGCGTGTTAACCAGAAGGTTTCTGACTTGTCCGGCTACATGGCCAAAATCTTGCTCAAGTTTGGGCTTTATGGAAATGGCTTTGTGGCAATGTTTTCTTTTATGAGACTTTCAAGATCAAAGCTGGATGTCTCCTAGATGTATAGATAGTGATTCCGAAACGCGATGTGCCCTCACCAAATGTACTCCTGAGATTCTTCAGAATAGCTCAGTTTAATAGAAATTTCTTTATTGACTAAGTTGTGCAAGTGACTGCCACCTGACCTGCAAGGATGGAATGTGTTTGGTTGAACGACTTTTTTTAGATCACTTTATATTGAATGAAAAGAAAGTGTGTATCAGAGTGTCGTCTAATTCTAAGCCTAATCCGGTTAGTATACGAATCTGGTAGACAGTTGAGTGTAACACAATTAATATTTTCATTTACTTTACCTGCTTCCTTTAGTTGAAGGGCCTGGTGGAATACTACGTAACTTTCTAGGAACTATGTATCCATTGAAATGATTATGCAATTTGTTGGAGAAGTCTAGTGGCTTTACCCCCCAGCAACCTGCATGGTTTTTGAAATATTTTCTATTATGATTAAAAAGGATACTATTTTTCAGCGAACAGATCGTGCCATCCTTCCTCAGACACGTATTCCCTGTAGAGGCCTATTTCATTTGGGCAAAAGAGACTCTACCTTCCTAAGGGATGACATTATGCTTTCGGCTAAGCCAAGTCCAGCTCTTTAGACTTGAAGTGGAAAAGTTGAACCCAATGACTGTTGATATTAATAGTGGTAGTAGTAGTAATTATATTTATTGAGTCCAGGGCAAGACACTAAGTAAAATTGTCCATATTATCATCTCCTGTAATCCCCGCAACAACCCTCTGAGGCAGGCACTGCTGTTTCCTCCATTTTCAGATGAGGAAACTGAGGCAGAGAGAAGTCACATGACTTACCCACAGGGCTTAGCGGGAAAATGGAAGAGGTGCGGTCCAAACACAATTTTGTTAGGCTCAAACCTCATAGCTTTTTTAAAACACTGTATAATATTAAATCAAGTACTAAAGAATCTCTTTTTTTCTTATTTTATCAAAATAGGATGGTTAGTGTCAGCTCCTTTGCACAGGCAAAGTGGGTGATTAAAACTGTACAGGAAAAAACAATGAATTTCCCTCTGCCCTTCTGAGCCCTTGGCCAAGACCTCCGCGATAAAAGACCAACAAGATCAAAAGATAAATAAAAGCCAAAAGATCAACGAGAGAAAGACAAGTTTATTAACGTGTAGCCTTCATACATAAATGCGAGATACCAGGGAGAGTGAGTAATTCAGAGAGGCGACTTACAGTTTAGGCTTAAAAACCATGTTAACAGGGAAAGCGGGGGGGTGGGGGGAGGGAGGCCTCTTAGGGGAGAGTAAATGATTTTGGAAAAGGTGAATGGACCCTTAGGAGAACAGATGGGAGATGATGGTTTGGGACAGAGACGCCTGGGTGGGATGTCCTACTCTAGTCTCCTCCCCTGGGACAAGAGTCCATCTTCCTCACGTGATGAATTTCCTGGGGAGAAATTTATACCAACTGAGTTCCTACCGGAGGATGTGTCTGTAGACGGATAAGAGTTCAGAGAAAGCCTTTCCCTGCCTTTGCTGGTGTTCGAGTGCCTGCAGCTCAAAAACAATGACTATCCTCAGGGGGCATATTTCGGGGTGGCAGGTCATGTGACCCTTCAAAACCGAAGGTCCGTTGGTTTAACTTTTGATCAAGGGACATTGCAGGCTCACTCATAGAAGAGAGAATGGGGGGTGATGTCAAGTTTAACACCTCCGTTGGGTCCTATTCTTTTATTATTATTTTTTTTATGTTTATTTATTTTTGAGAAAGAGAGAGAGTGAGGAAGGGGTGGAGAGAGAGGGAGACACAGAATCCGAAGCAGGCTCCAGGTTCTGAGCTCTCAGCGCAGAGTCCCATGCGGGGCTTGAACTCACTGAATGCAGGATCATGATCTGAGCCGAAGTCGGTCGATGAACCGACTGAGCCACCCAGGTGCTCCTGTTGGATCTTATTCTGACGTATCTCTTAGGGTCTTGATTCCATTTATGGCACATTATTTTACTCCTATCCCAGAGACAGGGGAAAGAAAGAGAGTAAGAAAGGGGTGGGGAAGAGAGAGGGAGAGAGGGAGAATGAGAGCGAGAGCTACAACCAGCCCTCCACCATTTGGCATCTTTCTGCATTCCATTTCTTGCAGCCAGGACACGTCCGAGCATCTCTTAGTATTTCGGTTGCATTGCCTGAAAAAGAAAAGGTCATAACACATTATAAGGTGTGGTCTCTTTCTGGTCTCGTTCTAATTAATTTTATACACAGCTGGTTTCATTTCCGCTCCGTCAGCCATTGGCCCCTCAGAGGCGGCCGCAACGGGCCGCTGTGTCTCAACCAGCCAAGCATGCCTTAGTCAACACATGGGCTAAGTTCGCGTGCCCCATGTCATGGGAAGCCCATGAAATGTAGGCATTTTGAAATGTCCTAGAGTGAGCCCCAGCGGGTCTCCTCTTGCAGAACTGACTTCCTGGCTGGAGGGAGACTCACGGCCAATGCCTTTCCCAACCGAGAGACATGTTTGTGACACTGCCCTGCATGAACGTGGGCTTTGTGAGCGGAGGAGAGCCCACGGTGCCGGGCAGGTGGGAGGCTGATTCTGAAAACGGGGGACTCGGTGGGTCCGCAGGGCGGCCGCCTGCCCGCAGCCTTTGAGAAAGCCTCCGGCAAAGGAGAAGGAAGCTCCCAGTTCCCTGGGCTGACTCACTCCACGTTCGCTGGGTGGTTCCCACGCCCGCCCGCCTGCTTGCCGGAACAGGAAGGCCCTTATTGTGCTCAATTGTTTTCCTGAATGCCTTTCTCGACAACAGCAGAAGGAAACAGTACTGTTTGGCTTCAAGCCATCCAGGCCGCTTGGTACTTACAGTGCTTAGAATGTAAAAGTCGGGTTCGGCCAAGGCACGCAGGGACCCACGGTCGCAGTTATTTCTGCCTGTGTTTCAGATTAAACGGCTGCCTCTCGCAGTAAACAGTCCCGGGTGATTTAAGACAACGGGAACTCCCTTTACTAGAAACAACTCCCGACCCAAAGTCTGACCATGTGTTTTATGAGCCTGTTACTTGTCCAGTAACCCCAAGGGTCGGGGCGGGAGGGGGGGGGCGGCTGACACCACCACCCAGTGAGTCGTCTGAGTAAAATATGAAAGACCCTGCCTGCCAGCTACCTCCTCCTTGGATCTAATTGTTCCAGGGAGACTGGGCCGATGGGGAAAGTGTGACCTGGGGAAAAGAGGAAGGAGGAAACCAGAAGGTTCATTGATACAGGAAGGGAAGAGAAAGAACTTGCCCCCCCCACCCACCCTCTCCTCCATCCCTGCTTGGGGCTCTCCAGCCTCTGGGCAGAATTAAGGGGACAGTAAGGTCCTAGTAATGGGAGTGATGCTCCTAGGTGACCTTACCTCCCACCTGCACACTGAAAAAGTCTTCCCCGTCACTGCCGAGGGCCTCCTGCTTGGTGGTGTCCCCCTTGGGCTCAGTAACACATCTGGATCCTTCTTCCTCCGTGGACACCTTCACCAGGACCTTTGCCTGTTTCTAAGCTTCTGCTGTTGTTCCTGCAAAACCTACTCCACTGGGCTCAGACCGCTGGGATGCGGTCTGTAGCAGAAAATAGGGTGTGGGGAGACGGTAGCAAGGATGCATCTCTCCGACAGTCGGGATGCTCTGGGCCCCGGCAGCCCTCACTGTACACACAGCCTAAAAGTGTCCTTCATGTCAGTTTCTTAAACTTCTCTCCACTGAGGTTTAAGCTGGAGGCAGCGGTGGTGGAGGTTGTGGGGGGGGGGTTGTGTGGGACGGACGGCAGCAGGAATCAGTCAGATTCTGCTCCAGACTCTTCCTCCAGGCCTCCTCGCTCCCGTCCTGTCCCCGTTCCTTCTTTCTGGTTCTGCCGAACCAGCTCCATCCACTCCTCCAGCCCCGAGCAGCTCACAAGCGGATCACCGGGTACAAAGCGAGAGAGGTGGAGGATTTCCTGGCCCACCTGTTCTGACACAGGAAAGCTGAAATCAGTTTGGGCTCACCCAGAAAATCTGCCCCGTGAGCTTATTCCATATCCTCAGGGGGTTTTCGTCAGTCTGTATTCATACACACCCAGGGCAGGTGGGTTGCCAAGAAGTGCGCCATGCTCAAAATAGTTTGGGCAACTAGATTAAAGCAAACAGGTTCTTTGCTGGAGGCTTCTCTGACACATAACCATGCAGTTGTGTGCGGTGGTTTTGGAAAGACGTCGGGCTGCGCAGGATAACCTGTGCCTTAACCTAGTTAAGTACTTCCTCCTCTCTCTGGTTCCGAAGGGGGAGTACAGGCAGGTGTTTTGCCTTCAACTGAGTGGTCCTCTCTCTTTTTTTTTTTTTTTTTTAATTTTTTTAACGTTTATTTATTTTTGAGACATAGAGACAGAGCGTGAGCAGGAGAAGGGCAGAGAGAGAGAAGGAGACACAGAATCAGAACACAGGCTCCAGGTTCTGAGCCAGCAGCACAGAGCCCGAAGCGGGGCTCGAACTCACAGACCTCGAAATCATGACCTGAGCCGAAGTCGGTCGCTTAACCGACTGAGTCATCCAGGCGCCCCTGAGTGGCCCTCTCTTAGTGCAGCTTCGCTACATACAAGCTTTGTCGCTGCCTCCAGCACCCCTAAATGCATTGGGAGGCAGGGGAAGTCCAAGCTCAAGAGAGGGGCAGGCTTACAGCACTCAGAGCCCAGGGCAGGGTAACAGGCAGAAGCAGCCAGAGTCCAAATTTAATGCACTTCACTGGGGACAGGGTGGGGACAGCCATTTTAATGGCAGGTTCCAGCAGGGCAGCTGGCTGAGAAGGGGCCAGAAGCCTCAACCTTTTAGCAGAGCCGACTGGGAGAGTCAGGGTTCCCAACGAAAACAGTCAAGCCCGTACGGCGAGGGCGCGAGGCTTCCGTGTCACACAGTTCTCTCAGGTAACTGGAAAATAAGCAAGCCAAGTCTCAACGATGTAAAGAACACCAACCACACTCTTAAATCCAAACATCACATTTGCACACACATCACGCTGCCAGTGTGTTATAACCAGATGGAACCATCTTGCTCATTTCTTGGGCCCAGAGTGAAACCTGGAGCTCCGCTCAGGAGTCCAAAAACCTGGGGGCCGGGGGTGGAGGGGAAAGGTCTGGAAAACACAGTCGATAGACAGCCTTGCTCTCACAGACAGTGGAACCCCCGCCACCTTCTTCTTTTTCTTTTTAAAAAAGAAACATTTAAGGACACTTCTTGGGAATAGCATTTCACAGAGCCCAGTTAGGAAAGGGCTGGTCTACACAGATTCCAGCTTTTTTGTTCTCTGTACAGAGATAGAAGAGATACGCAGAATGTCTGAATCAGAAATCAACAACATACAACCACGTGGGAACATGACAAGTGTATAAGAGACATCATCAACAACACAGGCAACAACAGATGTTGGTGAGGATGCGGAGAAAGGGGAACTGTTTGCACAGCTGGTGGGGACGCAAACCGGTGCAGCCGCTCTGGAAAAGAGGATGGGGGTTCCTCAAAAGGTTAAAACTGGACCTACCCTACAGCCCAGCAATTGCACAACTAGATATATATCCAAAGGACACAAAAATGCTGATTCGAAGGGGCACATGCACCCCAATATTTATAGCAGCACTAATCAACAATAGCCAAAGTATGACAGGAACCCAAATGTCCATTGACTGTTGAATGGATAAAGATGTGATATATATATACATATATATATATAATGGAATACTATTCGGCAATAAAAAAGAACGGAGTCTTGCCATTTGCAACAATGTGGATGGAACTAGAGTGTCTTATGCTGAGCAAAACAAGTCATTCAGAGAAAGACAAATATATGATTTCACTCATATGTGGAACTTAAGAAACAAAACAGGTGAAAAGAAGGGAAGGGAAGCAAAAATAAGATAAAAACAAGGAGACAAACCATAAAAGACTCTTAAATACAGAGAATAAACTGAGGGTTGCTGGAGGGGTGTTGGGTGGGAGGGGGGATAGGCTAAATGGGTAATGGACATTAAGGAGGGTCCTCGTCGGGATGAGCCCTGGGTGTTATATGTAAGTGATGAATCACCGAATTCTATTCTTGAAATCATTACTGTTCTATGTTAAGTAACTTGGATTTAAGTTAAAAGAAGAAAGACTTAAGTATTTGAAGTATGTGACAGAATGGACATAGCCCAATTTAATTGGTCGAAAGGATATCCACCATCTAGAAATATATCTACCTTTTGCAGGCATCACACAAAATTGTAAAACAGCAACAAAAACTAAGAACTGTACAAGAAATGCTAAACTTTGCACCAATGATTTGACTAAAAAATGGCCAAAGGGGAAAAAAAAAGATGCAGTATCTTTCAAATTTCCTCTCCTCTTATGTTATATTCTAAGTAAGCAGAGTGAAGGATAAAGGGCTGGGTGGAGGGAGGAGAGGGAGGGTTGTACCAAGAAGAGAGCCCGATTATGGCTTGTGTGACTAGCGGTGACAATAGCTGTTTACCAAGAATGGGAAAAGGGAGGAAGGCACGGTCTTTGGAAGAGAGGGAAGTCAGAGAGCTCCTTTTGGACAGGGCTTACAGACATCCAAGTGGAAATATCCACCAGGCAGGCAGATATATGAGTCTGGAGCTCGGAGACGTCTGGGCTGGAGGCATAACTTCGGGTCAACAGAGAATTGAAGCCACGAGTGTGCATGAGATCATTGGAGACAGTTGTGCGTGAGCAGAATCGGGGCCTGGGACGGGCTGGAGGAGAGAACCGGGACGGAGGCCACGCCGGGAGGCTGCAGGAACAGGAGGAGCAGGACAGTCAGCTGCACCTGCGGTCAGCGCTCCTCAGATGCACGCAAACCTGCCAGAGCCAGGATGGAGTGAACGCTGCGAGTTGCCGTTGAACAGTTAAAACGGGGCCCATTTTTCTTTGTCAGTATTACTTTTCATTGGCACTCTCAAGTAGGGTTTTTCAGAGCACTTTTTCAATGATTTTATTTTTACAAAATTACACAAGGAAGTTGTGAACGTTATGCTTCTCCCCCTTCCCTGCTTCATTGAGGTGTAATTGACAAACAAAATTATGAGCTACGTACAGGGGGCAATTGTACGTGTACATTGTGAAAGGGTTCCTTCTGTCAAGTGAACAGATCCATCGCCTCACGTGTTATTTTTGTGTGCATGTGTGCGGTAAGAACAAAAGAGGTCTACTCTCAGCAGATTTCGATTCTGCAACATGGCTGTTACTAACGTTAGTAACCGTGTTTTATATCTGATCTTCAGACTCTATTCATCTTTTAGTTGAAAGTTTGTACCCTTTTACCAGCCTCTCCGTATTTCCCTCATCCCCCAGCAGTTGGCAACTCTATTTCTTTTATTTAAATTTTTTTAAATGTTTATTTATTTTTGAGAGAGAGAGAGAGACAGAGAGAGAGAGAGTATCCGAAGCAGGCTCCAGGCTCCGAGTTATCAGTGCAGATCCCTAACCGGAGCTTGAACTCACAAACTGTGGGATCATGACCTGAGCTAAAGTTGGTTGCTTGACCCACTGAGCCACCCAGGTGCCCCTTTATGAACTTCTTTTTAAGGACAAGGAAGTTGAAGCTCACCTGTGGGGAGAAAGGGCAACAATGGTTAATTGGCACTTGGCGTTAGTGTCTTCCTGGCTCTTTCTTTGTACTTCAGTTTGACTCATCACATATGACCTGCCCGTGTTCCTACTGGATTGCAATGTACTTGACATTGGGAATTCTGACTTCCTGTCCCTGCAAGCTCCCCCTCCTCCATCCAGCATCTTCCTTTGTAACTCCAAGGTATTTGATAAATTGAGGGTGAATGGAATCGAGAGGAGGACCAAAGCATTCGTGGTTTGAATACTTTGAACTTTTCATCTGTGGCTCGGTGATTCTCTTCCCTGCTACACAGCAGTGGCTCCGATGGATTTTGGTGCAACCAGCATTAGAACAACAAGAAGGGATTCACACATCCTGTAGGGGAAACTTCCTAGGAAATCCAGCATGACCGGCTCAACAAATACTTTCGGATCAGTATGTATTTTCACACAATTCCTTTCCCCCCTTTTTTCCCTCCCCCCAATCACACACACACACACAACTGCTTTGGAATTTGCTTTAGGAAACGTGGAGAAGCAATCTTCTTTCATTTCTTTAGAGTTTAAAAAATATCTATCTCATTTTTATGTGTGACTTTTCCCCCCCTATAATATATTTTGTACAACTTTGCATTTAATTCCTCTGAGTTTACACACCCGTAGGCTTCCTGATACTGGCCAGTTTCTGCCATGGGCTATTCGACATGGGGGCGACTCATATAGCAAAGGGGTGAGGATGCTGGCTTTGGCTTTAGTAGATCCAGTGTGGGCACCGTGTGACCTCAGTCTAGTTACTTGGACTCTCAGAGTCTGTTGCTTTATCTGTAGAAGAAATGCTATGGCCTTCACAGGGCTTGAAATGAGAATTCAGTGAAATGGAGCATAAGGGTAGCCCATCCTGGCCGCTACTATGGGACTCGTAAATATTTATTTCCATCTACTTCCTCTATTTTAAACCCTGACACGTATTTATTATGTAAACTTGAGAGAGCTCTTGCAACACGGAGGCACAGTATCAGTCTCTGTCTGTCATTTACCACTTGTTACTGTTTCCATGAATCTCCGCTTCCCACAAGAGTTTCGAAATACCTTGAAGATGGAAAGATATATTTTATTTTTTTAAGTGTTTTTATGCCCAATCACCTATGACACGCTCATCATCAAGCAGGTGGTCAGGTAACTTTTAAGTATCTTTTCTTTTTCTTCTTCTTTTTTGTTTTAGTGTTTATTTATTTATTATTTTAATTTTTTTATTATTCTTGAGAGAGTGTGTGTGCGTGTGTGTGTGTGTGTGTGTGAGCAGCGGAGGGTCAGAGAGAGAGGGAGACACAGAATTGGAAGCAGGCTCCAGGCTCTGAGCTGTCAGCACAGAGCCCGACGCAGGGTTCAAAGGCACTAACGGCAAGATCATGACCTGAGCTGACGTCGGAGGTTTAACCGACTGAGCCACCCAGCCATCCCCCTTCTCTTTATTTCGAGTGCACCGTTTGTTATATAGTGATAACAGCAGTATTTTCCCCTGTATAAGAAATTAATGAGAAATAAAAAAAAATCCGTAAATCTCAGGTATTCATGGTGGAGATCTAAGGTGTCCTTACCATTGATTTTGCCCCATGCTTTCTCTGATCAGAGGACCCTTGGATTTCTCTTCATCACTCTGTTCTCTCTGTGTGGCAGGCTTCCCAGCACAGTCTGCAAATTGGCAAGCAGTGAAGTTTGTGCAGACATGACAGTCAGTTAGAAACAGAGGGAGTATATAATTTGTTGTTCAAATGGGGACACATGTGAAAGTGAGAAGGGGGAGCTTTTAATGATTGTGTTGGCTCAACAGTGGTAGGGCAGGGCCATCCAGGGCCCTCATGGCTACTCTGGTTCTCCCAGACAGGTACCAAGGTTATCCCTGCCTTCTAACGGCACTTCCTAAACTAACCCCATTGTAGGATATGGAAGCGATTATAACGCTAATTGAATTTTGTATGCATTCTGCGGCATGGTTTTAACCTGTGCGTTTCTTCACCCATTTCTATTAGCATCTAATGGGGGGGTTGGTATTGGCTAAATTAAGCACATTATATTGAAGAGAAGTAAGAGAAGTAACCTAAGTATGAGAAGATTCCCAGTTTGGCAGAAAAGAAATTAAATGAAGTCTTTTAATCCTGCCACTCACGATCTAAGGAGGGCCTCTTGTGTGGTGCAACTATGGTGCTCCTTTTCTCCTCCACCTTGACCCCAGGCTACCTGCTCCCTCTCCAGCCCTGGGCAGGAGCGTGCCAGTTCTAAGGATCTTCTCCGAAAGACACCATAACCAGTGTGACTCCAAGAGTATTTACTACAACTTACTTTGTAGAGTAGGGAGAGAAATTTCTTTGCAAACAGCAGATGCTTGAATACGAGCGTTCTTAATTCTTTACATTCATCCTCATTTGAGTAGCAGTTGGCTTTCTGAGGACTTGTGAAGTCTTCGGTGATATGGTGGTAATAACCACTGAGATCATAACTTTGTCCTTCACAAAATAAATCAACAAAGAATTTCAAGTAAAGATGGGTATTTAAACTGTTTTGCTTATAAGTTCCAGTCTGTTATCCAGATGGAAATGAGATGCCTCTTGATTTGCAGGTAGTCAGTAAACGTCTTTTTTTTTTTCCTAAGTAAAAAAATGATCTTTTTGAGCAAGGTTGAGGCCATCCTTTGCTATTCTTTACCTAAGCAATAGGTTTTCCTGGCCTGGCTGGAGATGTAGCAATCACCATAACAATGGTCTTTTTTTTTTTTTTAATGTTTATTTATTTTTAGAGAGAGAAACATAGTGCAAGCGGGGGAGCGGCAGAGAAAGAGGGAGACACAAAATCTGAAGCAGGCTCCAGGGCTCTGAGCTGTCAGCACACCCGACAAACTTACTAAAGTTTGTCAGGATTCAAACTTACTAAAATGCGAGATCGGGACCTGAGCCGAAGTCGACGCTTAACCGCCTGATCCACCCAGATGCCCCCGTTAACGATGGTCTTAATGGTAAATTTTGTTTACCAGCGTATTAGAAAGAGGACAGAACTTGGAGAAAATCAGATTCGGAATCATACCCTGCCTTTTACCTGCTATCTGGCTTCAGACCAGTCACTTTATCATGATGGCCCTCCATATTTTCATTTGTCTACTTTTATGGACCACATGAGATAACACGCGTCCAACGCTTTATGTGGCCTGCAGTCACAAAGTTAATAGACCTGATTAGGATGCACGCACCTCCCATGGCGCTCTCATGGGGCATTTTGTTTACATCTCTACTTTGTATACTCGTGTGCTCAATACGTATGTCAAATGAATGGCTAGTAGTAACTAGAAGAATAGTCAATAACTGTAACGCGTCACTATGGATTCATTTAGCATAGCGTTGGGCCTGTTTTGTACCTTCCATCTCTCCTGTTCTGAGCCCAGAAGTAAAACATGAAAGACAGGGTCTGCACGTGTCCATAGTTCTTCAGATGAATTACTACTGAACACAATTTACTGTGAAGTCATTGGTGGAGTGGTTTCTAGGCTTTTCAGCCAGGCCACAGAAACCTATTGCTGGGTGAGGAATAGCCAAAGACAGCCTCCCTTGCTCAAAAAGATCAATCTTCATTATATCTGTTTATTCCTCCCTTTACCCAAGCATGTGTTATATGTGTAGGGCGTTGTGAATCTCTGTGGCCTTGCTACTTGTGACCAACAGGATCTCTGAACTTGTTAGAAATCACAAATGGTGGGGGCACCTGGGTGGCTCAGTCAGTTAAAGCATCTGACTTCAGCTCAGGTTATGATCTTGGAGTCCGTTACTTTGAGCCCCACATTGGGCTCTGTGCTGACAGTTCAGAGCCTGGAACCTGCTTCCAATTCTGTGTCTCCCTCTCTCTCTGCCCCTCCCCTGCTCATGTTCTGTCTCTGTCTCAAAAATAATTGTTAAAAAAAAGAAAAAAAAAACACAAATGTTGGGCCAGCCTTGGTTTTATGTGAGCAGAATCTATATCCTAGGGGCACCTGGGTGGCTCAGTCAGTTAAGCATCCGACTTTGGATTTCCGCTCAGGTCTTGGTCTCACGGTTCATTTAATGAGATAGACCCCCACGCTGGGCTCTATGCCTACAGCATGGAGCCTGTTTGGGATTTTCTCTCTCCCCCTCTCACTGCCCCTCCCCTGCTTGCACACATGCCCTCACTCTTTCTCAAAAACAAATTAATTTAAAAAACCCTGTATTTTAACAAGATACAAGTGGTACAAGTGTGCATTGGCCCCTGCGAAGTCCTGCTGTAGGAAGGAAGGTGATCTATTTGGGGTCCTTCTAGCAGCTCACGGTCTTCTGGAAAGTTAAAAATGTGCAGAGGTAGCTGGTAGAGACTTCAGGCCACAAGCCTCAGTATGCCCCAAATATGACTTTATTCTTCCTATAACCCAATTTATTTCCTGTTTCCAGCTCCATGCTGCCGGCGTGCTAGAGACTTCATCTCAAACAATTTGGAGTTCCCCCTCTCTTCTCCTGGGGTAACAGCAGGGGGTTTGGAATGTGGGATGATCGGTTCATTAGTCTTGTGTTCAGTGGGGTGTCCTCTGAGATTTCCACGGGTGGCTTTGGTCCTTGGTCTCCTACAAGTGTGATAGATAGTCTTCTCTTTTTCTTTATTTTTCTGATGGGCTCCTTTCAGTCCAGTGACTGAAGGCCCATAAACTGGTGTCGTGGCGGGAATTACATTGAGGCTTCCCAGTGCCCGATGGGCTTGGACACAGCCCACGAGTGTCTGCTCAAGAAGTAGAACAGGTGAAGAATGTGTGATGTTCTGTGTATGTCCGTGTCCGGGGTCCACATGTGTGTCTGTGTTTATTTGTGTCTGTGTGTCCCTGTGTGTCCCTGTGTGTGTCTAGTGGGGGGAGGATTTTCTCTCCAAGACCTACTTAGGACCTTGCTCTCTTTTCTCTATCTCTTATTCTTACTTCAGGTCAGGAAACCTTTTTTCTACCCTCAGAGATAATCTTTCTTCTCTTCATTTCTTCTCTTCAGAGGCAAGTCCAGCAATCTCTACCTTAAAGGCACTAGCATGCTCTCTTAATGAATTTATGTTCCTGGAACCACAAATGCCAGGAGACCCCGCCACAATAATTGTCTGGGTCTCCTCTTTGCTTGTATAGGCGAAATTACCATGGGGATAAGACCAAATAAAATCATGTCTCAGAGGGGTGCCTCGCTGGCTCAGTCAATAGGGCATGTGACTGTTGACCTCGGGGTCATGAGTTCGAGCCCCATGTTGGGTGTGGAGCCTACTTAAAACAAAGTCATGTCTCAGAAATACTATTTCACTACAGGAAAAGAAAAGTGAAGAGAGATTAGTTACAAGGTAAGACAGAAACTGCAGCTGGACAGCAGTAGCCCATGAATGAGCCCATCACTCACTAAAGAAAAGTCCTACAAGTTGCCATCGCCTACCAAAGGAGATTGAGTGCTTCTTGGCCTTAATGTGGGCATGCCCGGCCCTGCACTCCACAGCCTTCAAGGATGAAGTTAAAGATGCCCAGTGCCTCTGTGTGGGGCCTGGAAAGTGTTAACATTTGTTCCATCTGTACTGTCATACCCTAGTCCTGAACTGTAAGCTGTTGTTGAAAGTGAGACCATGTCACTCCAGCCACAGTGAATCTTTAAAGGGCTGTGTGGTTGAGCCACTTTTGACGGTTTAGGCTCCGTCGGCTGACCACATGAAGGTTGTTTAGATGTTCTGCTATTTTCTGTTCTCTTCACAATCCTTTTCCAATTGACAAACATCCGAAAGGGTGAAAGGTGTTAAGCATAGAATTAAATACTGTGATGTCTTGTAGAGACATAGACAGGGCTGCTCACTGGACAACTTGGGTTGGAGTTCTCAATGCGAATAATTTTTCTGTCTTTCTGTCTTTGTCTATCTGTTTCTTTCATTTCAGCTCATGGGACTATTGAATATTTTCCCAGGCTAGTACCTACTATGGTGATGGAATAGAGACCCATACAGTAACAGACCCTGGTCTGGGGCCTCCTTAAGACTGTCTCAACTTGCCTGGTATGCAAATAACCATTTGCCTTCCTCTTTCAATCTTCAGGAATGCTACATCCAAAGGCTCTTCTTCCTGTGACAGGAAATAAGTAAACGGGCAAGGTGTTTCTTACTTCCTGGCATTTGTAGATAAAACAGCATTTAGGCACATGATTTGGAACCAGTGTCATTAGACACATAAGGGTTGCTGTCACATTAGAGTCACCTTACAGTTGCTCAAACACTTTTGTGTATGTGTCTCTTAATTCACGGGAGCTTCACAGCAGCCTATAGAAATAGATGACAATCTTTCCTGGTTTGTAAATGAACAGACGGCAGCTGAGTGACTTGCCCAAGTTCAGATAAGTAGTAAATGGTAGACCTGGAGCCACTTGTGGCTTGGTGGTGGGTGTAGATTGGAAAAATGTTAAAGAAACTATCATAAAATCCTGAAGAAATGGTGACTCATGTTATATAACCGTGAAGCACTTGGTATAATGATCTTCTGTGGCAAAGCGGAAGGTAGGCATGTCACCAAGAAGCTTGCAGAGTAGCCCCGATCTTCTGCTTTTAAGACATCTGATGTGCAACGTTAACTAGAGTTGACATAGAGTTATTTCTTCATCCACATTTTTATTTTACTTGTGTAGGTGGGTTGGCACAATATGGTGCTTTTGACAGGTTCGCTATCCTTAAAATTCAAATAGATTGCCTTTTATGGTCACAAGGGTGTACACACGCTGGTTTTGCTTTCTCAGCATGCAGTCCTCTTACTTTTGATAACAAAACATTGATTTTCTTTTGAGGACCAAATATTCCCTGTTATATGTAGATTTAGTGAGATACTACCCTGGCTTCTCACTGGCCTGGGGTTGAGTCCTTCAGCTAGACTGTCTTGGGAATTGAATCTTCAGCTGAGTGACTTAAGGATGGAACAATTTCCCCCCGTCCTTGACAGCTTTCCTCGCAGAGACTATGAACGTCTGCTACCTAGACCTTTGGAAATTTCTTGTCCCTAATCCTTTTCTGAGGTCTGTATGATCAGATTTTTCTTTGACTTTATGAATTTCTCCATATTTTTCCAACGAATTCCCCCATGACTAGTATAGCCAGATTGATTTTCATTGTTTACACCAAAAGTTTCTTAACTTATATAGGAATTATGAAAAAAAATCAAGGAGAAACAAGATTTTTCTTGTGGCACATTTAACTGCAGCATTGTCACATATATTCTCTTCTTTTTCTCACTTCCATGGAAGAAGTAGACTTTTCTACTCCATGGGACTTGACCATGTGACTGTCTTTGCTTTCATAGTAGGCAGAAGGTACCTCCCTCCCCCTTGGTTTTGGGTTTAGAATGTGATTGTTTTGGCTCATGGAATATTAGCAGGCATGACTCAACCGAGGCTAGAAATACTCTTGCAGGGTAGGTCTTGGGCTCTTGCATTCTGCTGTTGCCATCGAAAGAACATTCCCAGATCAGCCCACAGGTTCCAGGAGGAGGAGAGACATGGCTCAGAGTCACCCAGATGTGCTGACCCCAGCCTGGATCAGCACATCCCCAGCCAATCCACAGACATGTGAGCTAAATAAATGTTTATTGTTACATACCGCTGAGATTTTGTAGCTGCCCTTTTTGCAACATTTTTGTAGCAATAGCAAACCTATACAGGAATTTGTATTAATATGTACTGTGCTGGCTGCAAGAAAAACCTAAAATATGTGGGGCTTGGTGGTGGGTGTAGGTTGGAAAGTGTTGAAGAAACTATCATAAAAGCCTGAAGAAATGGTGACTCATGTTATATAACCTTGAAGCATTTGGTATAACGATCTTCTGTGGCAAAGTGGAAGATAGAAATGTAACCAATGAACTCGTGGACTAGGGCAAGATGGTTTCTATTAGAAGGTTGAAGTATTAGCTGGCTTCTTTCAGCTACATATGATGAGCTCAGAAAATAACTAGCTGGTTTGTAATAGAATTTTGAGGGACTATAGAGAACCCAGAACTTGCCCGTTTAGGGAAAAACAAGTTTCTCATACTAGCTTTCCATTCAGTAAGAGGTTCTTAAAAGAAGGCATAGACCAAGAGTGTCGGTAAAGTCCCCACCTCCAGCAAGAGGTGACCTGTGACTCCAGTCTCTGCTTCAAGGCGTAAAGACCAAAAGCAAATGTTAGGCTATAACACCTTTGAAAACCTCTGGAAAGGAATCAAATGGCAAGTAGAACATCCTTTCGGCTGGAAAGTGAAGGGTGTGTCCCAAAGCAACCTGATACATCCAGCACGGTAATTAAATCTAGAGAGAGAGGCATGTCTGGAAAATAATGGTGGGTGTTACTTTTGTAGACCACAGTAGTGAACTATATATAAATATAGCAGATGTTTGTTCATTTAAAAAAATAGTTGAAACAATTCCATTCAGAGAATGTTTTTCTTTTACTTACTGAAAATGCCTAAACAACTAAAACCTAGATATCTACCAGGTGCAAATATGCCCTGAGCCAATGCACAATTAAGAAATAGAAATTTTAATATTATAGTATATTAATTAGAATAAAATGTCGGTATTTCCCTTCCCTGCTAGAAATGAGTTGAAATTATTATGACCATTAATGGACTGGGAACATACAAAAGTTTACAACAATAAAAGTCCAGTATCAGTGATGCGGGGGACATTCATAAGGCATATGGTGAATATTAGGAAACAAACTTAGAGGAGGAAGTTCAGAAATAAAGGCAGATGAAATAATAGCACTTCTAGTGAGATCTTTGGAACTGAAGAGACCACACTGAAAAACAAGGAAGCCCAAAATTAAAGTTGGCTATAATTGGTCTTTTATGTCTTAGGTTTTATTCAGTCCATTTTATAACTTTCTGTTCCCAAACCACCAACATTTATGAAGTTTAAAAGGGAATTAACATACTAAGACTATTTTAAAATAACCAATAATTTTAACAACGAAAGATATTGACTGGGTCTTCCTTATCTTTTTCCGGTAAAAATTAGGATCGGGGGCGCCTGAGTGGCTGAGCATCCGACTTCAGCTCAGGTCATGATCTCACAGTTCGTGGGTTCGAGCCCCGCATCAGGATCTGTGCTGACAGCTCAGAGCCTGGAACCTTCTTCTGATTCTGTGTCTCCCTCTCACTCTCTGCCCCTCCTCCACTCACACTCTCTCTCTCTCTCTCTCAAAAATAAATAAAACATTAAATTAAAAAAATTAGGATCAGCTTTTTAAAATTGTTATACGACACAGTCCAATGAACTTGGCCCATTTTTCATTGGAGTAAAGAACTTCTTATCCTCTGTTTTTTGAAACTTTTTTTTTTAAAGTGGGATCCTTTCCTTGTTGAAAGGTAAGATCCAAGGATTAAGGACCAACATAAATATCCTTTTCATCGCTGAGTTATTAGAAATATACTGCTTAATACAGTAGCCACTAGCCACATGTAGCTATTAAAACTAAAATGAACTAGAATTAAAAATGTAGTCCATTGGTTACACTCTAACCATATGTCAGGCACTCAATAGCTACGTGGGGCTAGTGGCTGCCATACTGGACAATGCAGATATAGAATGTTTCCAGCATCATAGAAAGTTCTAGAAAGAACAATGCCCCCTAAGAAGACAGTAGGGTGCCTTGCATATCATAGGTACTTAATAAATACTTGTTAGCTAAAATTATCATAATGAACTACAACGTTCAAAATCTTAGGAAGATACACTGATGATCCTATGCCAAGGGACCGTCATTACGAAGGGAATGAGTGCAGTCTGGAGACACCCCGATGTTGATGTTCTAAGTTTCGAGGAGGAAGCAGCAAGGAGGACTGAGGAGCAACAAGTGAAGTAGGAGAGCAACTCTGAGACCTGGCAGCCAAATGAGGCAAGATACCAAGGAGGGAGTCATCAACTGCTCAAATGGTGCTCAGAGGTCAAGTAAGATGAGGGCTGGGATTGAACCATTTCTGGCTTTATTTTTCTGATAGTTGACTGGCCATACAAAGTAAGGTACTTATACTTCTCTTTTTTCATCAGACATATCAGTATTGATCTCTGCTCGTAGAGGTGAAAGAGGTGTCTTACTTATATCCACTTTTTAAAACTCTCCTTTACAAGTGATGCTCTTTTTAGTTCATGATAATATGTAACTCCATGCACTTCATCCATTCAGGCTGTTAGAACAAAGTACCACAGACCGCGGGGGTTATAAACAAGAGAAATTTATTTCTCACACTCCTGGAGGAGGAGGCTCCAAAGAATAGGGTACCAACATGATCAAATTCTGGTAATGGCCCTCTTTGGGGTGGCAGTCTCCTGACTTCTTATGTCCTCATGTGGTGGAAAGAGAGAGAGAGACAGCTCTTTGGGATCTCTTATAAGGTCACTAATCCCACCCGTGAGGACTCGCCGTATGTTCTAAATAAAGTCTCCACCTCCCGAGAGCATCACCTTGGTCATTGGGTTTTTAACATACGAATTCTGGAGAAACAAACGTTCGGACTGTAGTATATTTCTGTCTCTGTTTTTTGATTTCTCAGTTTTAGGCAGTACTTCTTTGAGTTTTCACTACATGGGTTGAGGAAACTCATTTCCCACCTGTACGTTAGCTTTTCCTCATGCGACCGATTGCTGACCGTCATCAGTTCTATCTTTCCTTTGCATCGTTCAGGTTTTTAGCATTTACATTCTGTTCTGTAACTGGAATTAAGCTCCCCATACTTTATCTATCTTAGGTAAGAGATTATAAAAATATAAACACAATAAAGACAAATTATGATGTTATAATATGTTCCTGTCAAACTAACTGTTGTGATTGTTAATGGGTCCATTAGATTAAAAAAGCTGTTTATTTTGGGAATCATAAAAAATGGTATTTACCTTAATTATTATATTTTAACTTGAAACACTTAAATGTTTTTTTTTAATTTTTTTAATGTTTATTTATTTTTGAGAGACATAGAGACGGAGCGTGAGCATGGGAAGGTCAGAGAGAGAGGGAGATACAGAATCTGAAGCAGGCTCCAGGCTCTGAGCCGTCAGCACAGAGCCCGACGTGGGGCTTGAACTCACAGACTGTGAGATCATGACGTGAGCCGAAGTCGGACGCCTAACCGACTGAGCCACCCAGGCGCCCCAAACACTTAAATGTTTAAATAGGTTTATTTGTCCATATTCTTAAGTAAATTCAGGACCTTACGTTTCTAATAATCACTATAAGAGATTTGTAATATTTGAACCCTGGCATCTTTTGGAAGCAGGCTGTACTTAGAATGATATATTTGGGTCACTATAATGCCAGCTTCTATGAATGAATAATATTGTCCAATAACTGACCTAGTAAGTGGTGTGAAAATAAAGTTTATCTGAAAAATTATTTCTAACGTGTCATTATTACCTTCCTATGGTTGACTCTGTGTTAAAGCATTAGAATTGATTACAGAAATATGCATACATGAAAAAGCTGTTACTTTTATGCTACAAATCCTCATGTTTTTGGTGTTATTCAGTGGCAAAGCAATAATAAAAATAACAATACTAAAGTGGTGAAAATCCAAATATTCTGCAAAATAATTGTATAATTTATATGTATGTGACACCTTCCTCTGCATGTAAAATTTCTTTTTTTAAAAATTTTATTTATTTATTTTGAGAGAGAGAGTAAGCAGTGTAGGGGCAGAGAGAGAGAGAGAGGGAGAGAATCCCAAGCAGGCTCCAAGATGTCAGCGCAGGGCCCAACACGGGGCTTGAACTCACAAAAGGTGAGGTCATGACCTGAGCCGAAATTGAGTCGCACGCTTAACCTACGAGCCACCCAGGTGCCCTGCATGTAAAATTTCTTTACTGGCCCTTCCACAGCCTTCCTCTGTAGTAGTTCAAGCCCCGCCCCAGAACTCTCACCTGAGAGGTGAAGAAACTCTTTTAACAAACAGCGAATGGAGTTTTCGCTCTGTGCGACTCAAATGGGTTTGGAGGCAGAATCCGAGTTTGGCAACTTCAGTGTCTGGAGCTGTGGTTTTAAGTTTTCATCTCTGGGTTCAGAGTAATGATACTTGATGAGGCCCTTTTTTTTTTTTTTTTTTTCAGTCACGAAGTGCTCTTCTTAGGACAGAAAACGAACTTGCAAATTTTTCTGGAGTCTTGTTATTTCTGAGGGTTAACTTGGTTGTAATCAGTAGAGTCCAGGTGCTACTTTCTTAATATATGAAAAACTCTGTTCTCCATACCTACAAGGATACATTTGTTCATATTTGCCTCTAGTCTTTTTTTTTTTAATCGAAGAAATAAAATGGCACCAGTTCTCTTTAATACAATTCTACACGTATACGCTGAGAACAAAGGACTGTTTTGACAGCATAGAGTTCTAAGAAAGAGGAGCCTAGATTAAACAAACAGTAAGTGCTCCTACATCTCCTGCCAAAGGAGCAACAGTGCTTGGGCGATGTTTTCCAGGCAACTCTATGGCATAAATCTTTAATCCCCTTGCCTTTCATGTGACATTTATATATAAAAACTGTTTATAGAGCAATGAAACCTTTACTTGTGTTCATTAGAGTTTATCGGGGCCGCCAGTGCTTCCATTCTTAGGATATAACTGCTCACAGGACGTCAGCAAATATTATCAAGGCATTTTGCTTTTGCTCTTTGTTTGGATTCTCACCAGGACCAAATAAGGCGCGGATGTACCAGCGGCAAGACAAGGTCAATGGCAAGAAGACAGCGGACCTTGAGCAGCTTATCCTTGCAGGCTCCAGTGTTGAAGCGCCAATGAATGTTTGTATCAGGCAAAAAGGGGAAATGTTCTCTTCACAGCATCTGTGAATTTTGACTTAATTAATCTTCCCAGAAAGTGTAGGCAAGATGAATTGGATTGAATTTAAAGAAAAGAAAACTGGCCTGGGAATGGATAAAGTGGCATGCTCTATTGGAAAATAATCTGCCCAACTTAGAGAAGAGGGTATGTTTTAGCATCATAGATCTGGAAAAAGGCCATGAAGAATACTTTTTCCATTTATTGAGTAGACTAGAAAACCAATTTATGGGGATAAATGGCAAACTATAGGAGGCTCTTGGTTGCAAATCACGAAAACCCAACAACTCAAACTAGATTTTGTGAAAAGGTTAATCGGCGGACCTGCGTAACTGGAGAGGCAAAGAGGTGTGCTTGACTTTGGGCATAGGTGGTTCCAGACCTCATAGATACACTTTCCTCACCTGGATTCCTTCTCGTTGTCACCCCAGGAGGTGGCATCCTGGCTCCCAGACGTTCCAGATCTGTGCGGTCTTCAGTGTTCCTAGTTATAGAGAAAGAACAACTGCCTCACAGGACAAAAGTCTGGAAACATTATATTGGCTCAGTTTAGCCTGTTCCTCATCTAATCATCCTGCCCAGAGAGATGAGCTCAGTTCTATGGGTGACCTAGCCTGGGTCGTGGCCACTCCTTCAGCAGGAAGGTGGTATCAACACCACCAGCACCATGTGGTCTAAGGAGGCTTCTACAGAATTGTGGGGGAGTCACCTCCCAAAGGGAAGGTTGCGGGACAGACCAAAAAAATATATGCCCACTATAACTAGTCATTGACAGCTATAGTGAAACATGAGGTATGTGAGTCTCAACTCCATGTTTCTTTGTATTGGTTGATTCTTAGTTTCTGTTGTCTCCCTAATCAGTGTCTCTATTCTAGAGACGGTGGATGTGTGTAAGTGTGTAAAAATCAATGTACATACATTTGCCCTTGGGTTTGGAAGGCTAGGGGTTAACAGAGAAGTAGGCTGATAACTGGAAGGAGCTCTCTATTTCCTAGGAAGTTCATAAATGGATCATAGACCAAAAAATATTGAGAAACTTTTTTCATCACTAAGGCATACTTTCTTCTCAAGGTGGTTACATGCGAGTTACTATAAAATTCAACAGTAGTCTGGGCTTTGAGGTGATGGCTGGTGGGCAAACTGAAAAATGCACCTTTAGGATAAAGAACCTAATGTCTGGAGTTTTATCTGAACCTTTTGAGTGTAAAGGAGGAAAATCATAAAACAAAACATAACAAAAAAACAGAACACTCGTTTGTGTTTTCATGAGAAAAAAGGTGCCTCCTGAGATTCATATCTCTCTTGCTGGCAGTCCCAACTGGAACAAGGACATTTAGCAAGTGAAATTTAGCAAATGAAAACTTGTTTAGTATTCCAGGATCTTACAAACCTCAAAAACAGTTCTGTTGTGGTCTTTTCAGTTTTTATTCAATCAGGTCCACTCAGATTTCCTCAGACTTCAATTGAGTAAAACTGTAAGAACAAAGACCACTAATATTTCTGTTGTAAGGTAGGAAAGAGTTAATATGTGACCACATTTGGTGCGACACCATCACACTCTGTGTGAGGGAATAGAAGAAAGAGGTTCTCTCTTTGTCATCAGGTGTCAGTAGATTTTCTGGTACATTTCCCTTTGCCCTAAACCAGTGGGCCTCAAACTGTAATGTAATGTAATGTAAGAATCACTTGGAAGGCACGTGGAAACCCAGATAGCCTGGCCTCAATCCCCAGAACCCAGAGGTTCTGATTCCGTAGGTCTGTGGCGGGTCCTGTGATTGGCATTTCTAGCAAGTTGCTGTCTAGCACTTCTGCTGCTGATCTGGGACCACACTTGGAGCAGCGCTGCTCTACACCAATCTCAAAGCTCAGCTTTGGGTGAGTCATCACGGGCCATAGTTCCAGCCCAGATGGGGGTCGAGGCTGCCCTGGGCCGCATCGGTAGCCGGTTTCCAGTAGTGCTGATGGTCTGAATTAGGGTATAGGCACAGTTCCAGAAGGGAAGCTTATGAGTGAACACAGGACTCCAGCTCGTGTGTGGGGTAAAATGACAGGGTTTGCATCCTTGGCAAGATGAGATGTACCAAGCAATGACTGAGCAGGTTGCTAGGCCTTCCACCAAATATTCTGGGTTTTAAGGGCAGGTTTCTAGAATGAGTTCAGAACTTGGGTGCCAATTAGGATAGAAATCTAGTTGAAGAGCCTGGTGCTCTCATGGTTATAAGAGAGGCTGAAACTGGAGGCCATGTGAATTCCCAGGCAGCTTACCTTGACTAGGCTTCGGGCAACAAGGCTAATTCTAGTCTCATGCATGAGGGAGACCGGAGCAGAGTAAACACTGAGCCAAGACTAACTCAGGATGCAAACGTGCCTGAATGTTGCCTGGTCAGTGCCGATCACGGTCAGGATTAGGGCAAGCAGGGCCTATCTGGAAAACTACTTTGTTCCTCAAACTTCTTTTGACCCTGACATACACTGAGAAACACAAAATACAATATAGACTGTGACACACAGACACACAGACACACAGACATAGATACACAGAGACACACACACACATAAACACACACGCACACACACACACACACACTTTCCCAAAACAGTATTTCAGTTAGCATGTTCAATGTATCCTCTTCTGTTTAGTACTATTTATTCTTCCATATTCCCTTATTTCATGAAAATAACAAAAACTTTTCACTGTCCAATATTTTATTTTGTGATCCACTAGTGGGCAAAGACCCACGGTTTGAGAATGTTGTTAGAACTTGCAAAGTATGCCATCCCTGGCCTTGACCTACAGCTGGCCTTCTCAGACCCCCTGCAACAGCTAGCACATCGAGACCAGCTGCGGAACATAAAGGCACCTCCAGCAAAGAGGCCAAGCACTTCCTGCTTCACTCCCTGCACTATTACTTCCTGGGGGCTCCCTTCCCGGCTCAGCCTCCTTCATTGCTGACCTCCTTGGCTTATTGGATGCTAGGCCTTGTGTAATTTTTGGTTTTGACCTTTTTGACATTGGGAAAAATCTCAGGGAAGAGGCTTTCTCCTCCAGGCCTGGCTTGGGGAACCCCATCGGCTAGACTAGCCCTCCGCCTTCCACTGCTGAGGTTGGATACAGACAGAAAGTAAGCCGTGCATTTCAGTTCTGTTTCCTGTTATGTACCAACCCAATTCCTCTCACTGAAAATCAGCTTTATCTTCCTTTCTCCTTTGAGTGCTCTTCTTCGAGTTAAATGACAAGCTAACAGTTTTTGAAAAGCCCCTATTTGTGTTAGAAATAATAACAATTACATCAATTAAAATAACTGCCGATAAGTTCCGGCTGATAAACAAAACCACACTCGTGTGAGAAATAAGACCATGGTACTATTCGATGAGGAATCAGTTCTAATAACTGTGGCAACTATAATGCAGACAAGATAGATATTACCCAGGAGCGTTTGGGTGGCTCAGTCGGTTAAGCATCAGACTCTTGATTTCAGCTTAGGTGATGATCTCACAGTTCCTGAGTTCGAGCCCCGCATTGGGCTCTGCGCTGACAGCCTGGAGCCTGCTTGGGATTCTTTCTCTCCCTCTTTCTCTGCCCTTTCCCTGCTCTTGCTCTCTGTGTCTCTCTCAAAATAAATAAATAAACTTAAAAATCATTACTTTAAAGAAAAGGAGGATATTAACCAATCAATTAACCAAACAAACTAAATTTCCGTCAACATAAGTGTTTGAAGAAGCAAGCCTTAGTTAAAGCCATACACAAGCATGACCGGAATAGATGGTGTGGTAATAAGCCACATTTAAAAAAGGCAACTTGGGTGTGTGTTTATCACAGTAATAAAACAATGAGAAAGATATCTGAAACAAAGACAAAATATCTGTTTTCAGGCCACCAAATGAATCTCTGCCCAGAGATATATTCTAATGTTTCAACGCTTTAAAGAATATTGTCACTTGTAAATTGGTATAGCCGCTATGGAACACAGCATGGAGGGTCATGAGAAAATTAAAAATAGAGCTACCATAAGATCCAGCCTTCCCACTCCTGGGGAAGTGAAATGACTGTCTCAAAGGGACATTCTGCACACCCACGTTTCTTGCAGCATTGTTCACAATAGCCAGGACCTGAAAACAATCTAGGTTTTTGTCGATGGATGAATGGATAAGGAAAATATGATATAGATGTGGCATATTATTCAGTCAAGAAAAGATGGAAATCCTGTCATTTTTGACGACATGGGCGGACTCTGAGGATATTGTGCTAACATATCAGGACCAATGCTATCTGATCTCTCTGATCTCACTTATATGTGGAATCTAAAATAAAAGCCAAACTTGTAGAAGCGGAGAGTCAAATAGTGGTTACCACAGGCTGGAGGGTAGGGGAAATGGGGAGATGTTGGCTAAGTGGTACAAACTTCCAGTGATAAGATGAATAAATTCTAGGGATCTGCTGTTCAGCATGGTAACTCTATACTGTATTATATTTTAAAAGTTGCTAAAAGAGTACATCTTGAATATTCTTACTACACACACACGAGGACAATTGCATGAGATGATAAGGTGTTAACTAACCTTATTGTGGTGATCGGTTCATAATATATACATGTGTTAGATGATTGTGTTGTACATCTTAAACTTATATCCTATTATATGTTAGTTATTTGTCAATAAAGCCAAAAGAAAATATCACAGCGGCCAAGAAATGTTTTTGAAGGTACCCTTCATTTCTCACCACTGTTTTATTTTTAATCCAAGATGGAACTTTCTTAAGGAGGATAATTTACCTCCTAAAATAGCTGTTTTTAAGAAATCGAAATTCAGAGGCACCCGGATGTCTCAGTCGATGAAGTGTCTGACTTCAGCTCAGGTCATGATCTCGTGGTTTGTGGGTTCCAGCCCCGAGTCGGGCTCTGTGCTGACAGCTCAGAGCCTGGAGCCTGATTCAGATTCTGAATCTCCTCTCTCTCTCTTTCTCTCTGCCCCTCCCCTGCTAGCACCCTGTCTCTCTCTCTCTCTCTCTCTCTTAAAAATAAATAAACATTAAAAAAAAAAGAAATCAAAATGTATAAGAATCACCTTGGGAAATGCAGATTCCCAGGCGCTGCATTGGAGATTCTGACTCACTGCCTCTGGGGTGGGGAAAATGAGTCCCCCGGGCCTCCCCTTTCTCACCACTGCAAGTGGTTTTAATGTAGGTGATTCACAAAGGCCACAGTTGGAAAACATTGTCAGGAGACAAAACAGTTTATTTCAAGGGGTCACTGAGTCTTTTCCACAGATGCACATGTCAGCGACCTGACATTTGATGGAATGATGAAGTTGTTTTTCATACTTCTTCTCTCACTCGATTAATGGTCAATTTCCAGAACTTTCCATGTGACTATTCTCAAATGCTGGCAGGCTGGCTTGGCACAAGACCTCTCAGTTCCCAAAGGAACACAGGCTGTGGGAATACAAGTATGAGCGGAGTGGCAGGGGTGGCTGAGAGGCACACTTCTAAAACAGCCTGTGAGTCAGCACCCACCCCACGTGAGGCCCCGATGCCCACCTCCTCCCTCCCGAGCATTCTTCATCTTCAGGAGGTTCTAGAAAACTTCACAACTCAAAATTGAGATCACAAGTAGAGAGCAATTCTACCTCGTGAAATCAAAGACAAATACGAAAATAAAATAAAAAAATACTAGGTCATTTCCAGTCAGATGTACCGAAAGGAGGATTTAAAATAACACTGTAGTCTTAAAAAACAAAACAAAACAAAACAAACAAACAAAACATAGTTGTAAAGCATACCTAAGGAGGGAAATGTGGTTTTTGAGAACTCCCCAGCTCATTGTCTGGCTTAGTCTCAGAGACCTAGAATTTACTGTCCAAAAAAAGTCATTTATGCCTCTCTGGCTGAGTTTCTTATCTGTGAAATGGGGCACAAGGGCTATTCTTAAATGATGCCCAGAAATGCCACATGAAATTATTAGGCAGATCTAAGCTTTTCAGAACAACATTGTGGAGATTTTCTTGTGCAAATGAGAGAACCTACCTCTAGCTCATTAGTGCCTTCAGTGAGAGAGAGAGAGAGAGAGAGGGAAACATTTCGGGCAAGCCATTATTAATTCCAATGAATACCAACACCTTACTGAAAATAAATAAATAAATCAAAGGAACATCTCAGAAGCTCCAGCGTGCTTCAATAAAGAATCAAGTCCTCTGCAGATTGAAGTGATTTATTGTCCGACGATTCACCTAAAGACATTTTTCTCCAATTGCTAAAGGTCTGGCAAAGAAGAAGCTTTAATGACATATTCCACAGAAGATATCTTGGAAGGTCCTCTCAGTTCCTCTTTGAGATCCAACAAGGGGACAAAGTTAGAAACTGGGAAACATTTGGCTGGCTCCTCATCAGAAAAAGAGATATTTAATCCCATCTAGTATTACAAGCAGCTTTGCTCAAAATAAAGCAGCTGCTTGGGAACTGATTTCAGCCCGTTCCTGCTTAAGCAGATCCATTTTGTGTGTGTGTGTGTCTTCTTCAGCTGAATCTGACTTGTCAGGCTGAGAACATATGTGTGTGCCATTCTAGAAAGAATGCACATTTATTTTCCTCCCATTCAATGTTTGAACATGATCACAGTCACCAGATGGGTCAGAAAAACAATGACAGCATGGCATAAATCTTCAGAGGGTTTATCAATCTGATTGAATTGAGAAGATAAAGTGCATTTTGCTAGAAATCCAATAAACTCTCTTCACCACAAAGAATAAGGGCTTGTGCCAATTTTCTCCTTTATTCCCATCTCTGCCCTTTCACTTTTTATTCTCTTTTCTGTTTCACTTCCTTCATATTATAAGCCTCATTTTACTCTCTAAAGATGTTAGGTGAGCCTCAGTTCTTCTGGACTAATTAATCAAAGAAATTGGAGACAGCACGTTGGCAGTGGAAATAGCAAAAGGGCTTAAAACTGGACAGACAGGAGTTTGAATATGGGCTCCTTCTCCACCCCACTGTGTGGTCCTTGAGGCTCATGTAAAACATGAAGCTAACCATCCCAGTGGTTGTGAGTTCTCGAGATAATGGATGCATGTATGTGCGTGATTTCTGGCCCAATAAAGACTGACTCTTATTACCTTGGACACTCGAGGTAAGATCTGTTAGCTGGAAGTTCATTCTTTTTAAGGGGGTAGGAATTGTTACCAACAGGAGAGAAGCATTCCTTACCAAAGATCTTTAACAGCACGATAGGATATAACCTGTATCCTCTGATTTTGTGGTGGCCCTGACTATGGGAATGGCTGTCCGGCTAGTGATTTTTTTTTTCCTAAGCATTGAAATATTCGGTGTGCTATTGTGCGCTAATTGGGAGATTGCAGGTCCTAGCTCTACACATAGAGATGGGCAAAATCAAACTCCAGTACTCTTGCACTCTGACATGAGTCTTCAGAGACCTGGATTTAAAAACATAAGTGGTTAGATTCTATGAGAACTTATGAGAGTTCCTGGTGACCTTACTTCCCACCGTAATAATCAGATGTAAATTTGCAGAATTAACCTACTGAAGACATCTGAGGTTAAGACGCCTTCATTTTGGTGAATGAGCTTAATGGCTGGTAAGATGAACAATTTCACGTAGGTCACTGTTCCTTGTGGTTACTTTCTCTGGGAAAAGTAGACACCATTCTTAGAATGACATAGAAAACAAGAGAGGGAGATTTTTAAATTCAGTAACAAACAAGGTTATTTTTATGGTCACATTTTAAGGTTTCATAGTTAAGGGAAAAAATCCTCTTTGAGGAAGCAGTTTGAATTGAACCATGTGAGGAAGCCAGTCATGCAAAGATGGGACAAGAACATTCCAGGCGGAGTACTCATGGGCCACAGATTTCCCGAGGTGGGAATGGATTGGTGGTTGGGTGACAATAAGAAGGCTAGTATAGCTGGGACATAGGGAACAAGGAGAGAAAGGCACGAGGTGATGGGGATTAGGGAACAGAACATGGGAGCAGATGGGGCCAAGTGAGTTCTTGAAACTGGCAGGTTGCCAGTGGATATCTTTAGGTAGATAATGAAGTGCCTGGTAGAGAGTAGATTTAGGGGGAGGTGTGCATAAAATCAGGAGCCCAGGTAAGAGGCTATGGCAATAGTACAGGTAGGAGATATCAGGAGGTGTCCATGTCCCATGCTAGGGAGTGGCAGCAGATATAGAGACAAGTGAATGGATCCCAGATATATTCTGGAAGTAGCCTTTGAATAGAATGTGCTGATGGTTTGGGGCACCTGGGTGGCTCAGTTGGTTAAGGATCTGACTATTGGTTTCAGCTCAGGTCATGATCTCACAGTCTATGGGTTTGAGCCCCGTGTCAGACTCTGTGCTGTGGAGTCTGCTTGGGATTCTCTCTGCCTCTCTCTCTGCCCCTTCCCCACTTGCTCATGCTCACTCTCTTTCAAAAATGATAAATAAAATTTTAAAAAATGCAAAAAAAAAAGGAATGTGCAGATGAATTGGCTCTTGAGAACAGAAGGGATGAGGCGAAAGAGCGAAATCAAGATGACCCCTTGGTTTTCAGTTTATTCAAACAGTTGGCATTGGGTGTTGATGTCGAGCAGGGAGGGGGATGGAGCATGGATGGGGTGACACAGAACTAGGCAATCAAAACCACAGGGGTTGTTTGGGCTGTGCTAAGACCCTAGTGATGTTCTTTAGAGTTTGATCTGAGTCAACGGTGTAATTAGTGACAGAATAAGAGGTAAGTTCACCCTCATAAAGGTCAAATCACTGAAGATCATGTGCAAAGAGAAGCCTAAACCATGGAGGAGACCTAATGTGACTCTGAAAAGTCACTTAGAACCTGCCAGCTTTCCGCACCTCTCAGCAGCTCCTTTTGGATGCCTCTTCCCCATTTTTCTTCCCTGGAGCATGCCTAGAGAGAGCACAATGTTCTCTTTTCTCTTTTCCTGCTGGGCTTTGTCCTTGTAATCTCCACTAGTTCTCAGTGCCTAGCAAAGGGCTTGCATAGGGCTGGTGGTCACAGAGTTTTTTTAAAAAAATGTTTTATGTTTATTCATTTCCTGAGAGACAGAGAGACAGCGTGAGCAGAGAAGGGGCACAGAGAGAGAGTAAGACACAGAATCGAAAGCAGGCTCCAGGCTCTGAGCTTGTCAGCACAGAGCCTGATATGGGGCTTGAACTCACAAACCACGAGATCATGACTTGAGCCGAAGTCAGATGCTTCACTGACTGAACCTCCCAGGTGCCTCTTTTTGTTGTTGTTGTTGTTTAATATTTTTATGCGTCTTCTAAATGAATGAGAGAATGAATGAAGGCGTGCTGAGAGATCTCGATCTCCACTCCTCGTTCCAGGCTGTCATTTGAGAATGGGAGACATTGAATTGGTTTGGACTTGGACTTCTATTCATGGCACAGAGTTTCATCTTCCACTCTCATTTTGGTAAGTGGCTGTTAATCCTGCTGTACCTAAATTCTTGCCTTGTTAGCCCACCCACACTTTCAGGCCATTGAGGACAGGAGCCCATCAAGTTCTCACCAGGTCTCTGTCCTGTCTATAGTCCATCTTTTTCATGCTCCCTTGAGTCCATGCTTGTGATGAAGCTGTGGCCATTTTACTGAAATACATTTCCTGCTCCCCAGTCTCTGTTTCTGAGCCCTCTGGCCAATCAGGTCAGTCCATCATTCCTTTTTGGCCTTGCTCTGTCACAGCTCTTTGCTAGTGTTCCTATTTGCTGCCCATCACTGTTTGGTTTAACCATATGCTACTTGACCGTAAGCCACCACAAGCCCTAACCACATCTCGATAATGTGCCACCTCCGGGAACAGAGCCAGTTCAGCTTACAGGCACCTTCAACTCTCCAGCCACAGCTATCATTCTTCAATCTGGCCAAGTCATTCATTAAACAACTAACATAATCAAACAAAACACAGAGAGGAGAAAATAAAACATCCTACTGGTGTAAAGAAAAGTAGCAGGTGCTGGTCAGTCACATGGCTCCAGAAGGTCACATGTAAGATATGTTGGAGAGAGAGAGAGAGAGAACGAGAGCACAAGTAACTTGATACGTTTATCTATGAATGCTTCCAGTTTTCGGTTGTTTACTCCATTCATTTTCTAGGAGAAAACTTAAGCTTTGCCACACTGTCATAGGTCAATAAGCATTGATTAAACTCTTACTAAGGGGTGGAATATATGCTAGGAACTACAGATACCAGTTTCCATCCATTCACTTGTTCAACAGGCAAAACCGAACCCTACTATGAACCCATCCTTGAACATTTTGACCAAGATAAATTTCTGAGATTCCTTCTCTTCTAGGAACTTGTAGGGAATGATAGACAAATTCCTTGGTGGCCCCTTTTCACCCACCGTATGATTCAAATCCAAAACACCTCTAAACTATAAAATAAGTGCAAGGAAGTCCAACAAAGTACTGACTTTTTTCCTGTGATGAGATTTTCAACAGTTTGGTTAAAATAAATACCAATTATCAAAATATCTCTATATTTTCATTTTTGTCATTGCTGTTGACTCTTTTGTTAAGGGCACACACATATTTCCTGGTCAATAATCCTGTACTCCTCATGGTTAATGGGAGCAATAGACAGGTAGACAGATTTGAATAAGTAATTGCAATATAAAGAGATACACCCTATAATAGAAGTGTATCCAGAGTAACAGGGAGGTAAACACAGTTCTGTGTGAACACAACACTCCCTACCCCTCCCTCCTTTTTTTTTTTTTTTTGGCCTTCATATTCATATTCAGGGGAAATTATTTCCAGATTCAGGGCAAAATGGAACGCATGAATGTAAATCACAGTTCTCACAAAAAATAAGGTAACATATGGCTGTTTAGGTTTTTGTGTGAGATGAAGAAATGAACTCAGAAATATCCGCCTGTACTTTTGAAGCTTCGTAGGTCTTGTTATTGCAACCCTAAGGTGTGAATTGTGTGCGCTGTGTCTGGAATTAAAGTTTAGGATAGCTGCTAGCTCAAAAGTTTCTTATGCTTCCTTTTTCCTCTTCACTAAGTTTTAGCTTGCACAACTCGTTCAAAGGATAGCATCAAAGGATCGTTTTATCAGTTAGTTTAGGGTAATAGAGTGGGGTCGAACTCTAGTCAGTAAAGGGAAACTTTTCAGACTTGGACTTAAAGTTCAATCTGTTATTCTTGGCAAATGGCCTGAGAGGGAAATAGAATTCATGGAGGAGGCTTGTTGGCTGGACAGCTATCTGATCCAACAGTTGCTATGAACAGATCACAGAATGGAACCATCAAATGAATGTTCACGCACTACTGACAGCATGGAAACATTTCCTTTTCCTTGCATGTCTGTTTCTTTAAATGCTGTTCTTAGTGCTCCTTCGATATAGCAAAATTTCAGTCATTGCGAGTGAAAGAATAAGTGTCTCCATGTGGATTCAATTCTGGTGTTCATTAGGTTACAGCAATCGGGAACGTATTTGCCCTGGGACTCATGTTTCTGCTTCATGTTGAAGGTGATTACTTGGCATTCAGATCAGATTGGTAATGATTTCTTGCTCTCTGATGTCCAAAGACAAGAAAGAATTCATGTCTGGTGGCACTTGTGAGATGATTGAGAACAGTAGTCAGCTGAGGTAGTGCCAGAATGCTCATCCTGTGTCTAATTAGTAGTATTCCCTGCTCTTGATGTCTTAGTACCAACAAGAAGGAGAGGTCACAGGAATAGAAAGAGAGGGAGAGAGAGGCAAGAAATTGGATTAATGACAGTCTTAGGACTATGCAATGGATGGGCATGTTCCTACCTGATCTCCATGAGCACTGTCTGATGCTATTGAAAGGAAATCATTGCTGGACACCACCCGTTTCTCCTGAGTGTATGCCATACCCCCTCTGCTGTTCCAGTGGAGCCCAGCCAGCCTGTGTGTCTGTGAAAGGTGTACTGGGTAATGGAGGCTGGTCTGTGTCTAGAGAGTGACACCTCATCTAAGTCCATGGTCTCCCCTTTCTAGTCACCTCATCTGGGCTCCAGTGACCTTTCCGTACTTTGTGTCTCATTCTGCCAAACCCAGAGAAGCTTTCCGGTGTCCGGTAAAAGTTTTGCTCTTCCCCCACTGTCCCCTTGGCAAAAACATACATGTTCTCCCTGATTTATTACTTAGACACAGCCATCATTTCAAAAGTATTACCTCACCAGTATCACTTTCCTCCATCAACCTGTAGGGCTTATAAGGGAAGATTAAGACTGAAAGTGTCAGTGCAAATGCAGACATGTCCTGAGATGATAAACCTATTCAGAGGCAAGATATTTTAAAAAATATAAATGAAAAGGTAACAAATATGATTGAAATCCAATTGCTCAAACATATAATGATAGTAATAGTAAATACCCATAGAGCAATGCCCAGTACTGTTTGAGCTTTGCTTGTATTAACTCATTTAACTCTCATAATAACTGTCATTTTCATGCAATTTATTGTCTCAATTTTTTAAGATTCCTTTTTTTAAGTTAAAAAATGTTTTTAATGTTTATTTATTGAGACAGAGAGAGAGAGCAAGTCGGGGAGTGGCAGATAAAGAGAGGGAGACACAAAATCTGAAGCAGGCTCCAGGCTCTGAGCTTTCAGCACAGAGCCCAATGCGGGGCTCTAACCCACAAAACATGAGATCATAGACCTGAGCCGAAGTTGGTTGCTTAACTGACCGAGCCACCCAGGCACCCCATTATTATCTCCATTCTTAACAGATGAAGAAACTGAGGCACAGATATGCTAGGCATTTAGTCACACAGTTGATAAGTCCCAGAGTCTGAGTCTGTGTACTTAACCAGGACAAGATAAGAGTGTAACATACTGGTGGAAGCAAGAGGACACTCTGCAAATAGAAAAACCAAGTGGATTTGGATTGAGAGGGCTCTGCTGCCGGACAAGTCACTGAACTAATTTGGGTCTCGGTGCCCTCAGTAGAACACAGAGATAACTGCCTGGTTCATGAAGCTTTGTGTTAGGAAGACTTCATGCGAAGGCACTTAACTGTAGGTCTGGGGCAGAATGAGCATTCAATGGTGTTTTCTTCTTCTCTCCTATAACCACCCAAGTCCCTATCTATCAGACTCAGTCTTCAGGTATATTGCTGCATGATGGAGATAGTATTAATAGTGTCTAATAATAATAATAACCAAGTGGAATTATTAATTTATTTAAAAACATTGAGTGTTGTAA
Source organism: Paguma larvata (assembly GCA_030068075.1). NCBI lineage: Eukaryota > Metazoa > Chordata > Mammalia > Carnivora > Viverridae > Paguma > Paguma larvata. Next base: position 11,910,596 of record CM057825.1, read on the forward strand.
CTTATACAACAATGGCTCCCCAAAGATATCCATGACGTAACCCCCAGAACCTGTGAATTTATTAGCATTATACTGCAAAAGAGACATTTCAGATGGAAGAAAGTTGCTAATTTTTAAGTAGGGAGATTGTCCTGGGTTATTCCGGTTGGTTCACTATAATCACATGGACCCTTGAAGGTGAAAGAGGAAGGCAGAAGAGTCAGGGAGAAATGCAGTGGAAGAAGCAGCAGAAGAGATTCAAAGTATGAGAGGAACCATAGCCACCATTACTGGCCTTGAAGATGAAGAGGGTCATGGACCAGGGAATGCAGATGGCTTCTAGAGGCTGAGAATGGCCCAGTGCTCACAGCCAGTAAACAGGCAGGGCCTCAGTCTTATCATCACAAGGCACGGAGTTTGGCCAACAACCCGAGTGAACTTGGATGCGGCTTCATCCCCACAGCCTTCTGAAGGAAGACAGTGCTGCAGACACCTTGATTTCTGCCTGTGAGCCAAACCTGAGGGCTCCAGCTGAGCCATGATATTCCCAGACCTTGGACCTGCAGAACTGTGACATAATAAATGTGGTTTTAAACTGCTAACATTGTGGGAATGTGTTACTATGGCATTAGAAAGCTAATACAAGTATCGAGTTTGTCCCAAGAACACAGCTAGGTCCTGAGAATGAAGCTCTGAGCTGCAGAGATTGCAATCGGGACAATAGAACTCACCCAAGTCCAGATATTGGCAGAGGCCATTTTTTTTTCAATTCTGTTTGCCAATTGTCCCTAAAGCAAATTGCTTGCTGGTGTGAGCCTCAGTCTGCAGCTGTCAGACAGTCATAATCACACAGGGCTTTTCTCTGGAACTGAGGTGTAAACACTTGTGAACTGTTTTCCATATAGTCCTCGGATGACCTGTGAAAACTCAACTTCCTCCTAAGGCTCAAATGACTGTCTCCTCCTGAGACATGGCTGTGCCCCTGTGCTCACAGATGTGGTTTGAAAAGACACTGCCTCCAGCTCAGGGGGAGCACTTATTCGATGGGATAATTAGATTAGCTGCCCAAATTAGGTTTTAGGAAATATCCCCATGTGTGTCTTTTTTGACTGTGGCCCCTTTTGTAATTCTTTAGACAATAGTAATTATCAGATGAAGGAAAGAATTAAAATGGAAAGACAACAAAAGAGTTCTCACTGTACTGATCTCAGACAAATTTGAGATCATCAGACAATTGGTTGCAACAAACCAAGGTCACATGCAAACAAACGCAATTATCTAAAAATACAAAATACTGCCCTCAGCAAACAACCTTAAGAACTGAACAAATATTTGGATTTGCCAGCATCTGTTGAAAATCTGTATGAAATGTCTCCAATAAACTGAACAATGCTTAAGAAACACTTGGGCTAAATAACCTGGAAAGAAATTATTCATATTTACTAAGGAATTACATAAATCAAAGCCACACATGCTGGAATATAATCCTATCTGGAGAATTTATCTCCTAGGATAAGCTCTTCCTGACTGTGTTGTCTGATTTATTACACTAGTAATTCTCACTTCATCCTATTTATTTTCTTTAGAGTACTTAACAGTCTTTGGCACTATCTTCTTTAAGTGGTTCCCTCAGTGTTTCTCTCTCTCTCTAGAATGTGAGCTCTATAAGGGCAGGGCCTGGTTTTTCAGTTGAGGTGCCTTTCATGCATCTGTACTTACTGTGATTTTCCTCTAGAGAACCCTCTGCCTTCTTCTGTTATGTATTCTCAAGGATGTAGAAATTACCTTGGACTCCAGTCTTGAAATGTAGGCCATCCACAGCCCAAGCCAATCAGTATTCTCCATCCAGTGGGCTAGAAAGATTGGTGTGCGAAGGGCACACAACCAAAGTCATGCCAACCAGGACCAATGTGATTGAATTCTCGAACTTTTGTTTGAGCTTTTCGACTTGAATCTTAAGCCTGAGAGGGTATGAGGACTGGCATCGCTGTTGCCATTCTACCTCCACATTGAGTTTATCAGAATGAATGGAAGACTGAGCCCAGAGACGGAGGAAAGGGAATCCTGATGGCACAACTTGGGCCCCAAATCCTGTCCTGTCAAATTTGGCACAAACACGGAGTTTTTACTTAAATGCACCAATGAAGATTTTTCTCAAAACAAAGAACCTAAAGCTGAATTTTAACTGATAATTTCAATAAACCAGAGAAGTATAAAATAACTGTGGAGTAATGAACTCATTAAGCTGGGTACAAAATTTCTGCAACTGCAACTGAAAAATCATGTGGATATATGTGCTGGTAGGGATATCACTCAACCAGTATCATCCCATCTCTTGAGATCCAATACGTTCAGAAAACTCAAGACAGGAGAAACGATATGGTATATTTACTATTGCCTAAAATGGCAAGTGAAATCTGTGACTTAGGGTTTTGGAAGCTGAACAACATTTCTGATGTACCCAAGTTGAGCACATACTGAAGCTTACTGAGCATTTACCAAGTTGAGCTATTGAGCACATACTGAAGTTTTGGTGTTTATTAGCCAGGACTTTTTGGTTAGATCATAGATGGGAACAACAGAAATTTTTTTTTTTGGGAAGCTATTGTTTTTTTTTTCTTTCAATATTTTAATTTTATTTTATTTTATTTTATTTTATTATATATATATATATATTTAATTTTATAATAGTTTATTTTCAAATTGGTTTACATATAACACCCAGTGTTCATCCCAACATGTGCCCTTTTTAATGCCCATCACCCCCTCTCCCCCCTCCCTTATCCCCCTTACCCTCAGTTTTTTCTTAGTCTTTGAGAGTCTCTTATGTTTTATCTCTCTCCCTCTCTGTGTCTTTTTTTCCTTTCCCCTCTTCCCCTCCCCCTGGTTTTTGTTTAGTCTCACAAAGTCCACCTATTCGTGGAAATTATTTGAAAAGTCAGGCTTTGATAATCTCAAAAAACTCATAGAAAAGAGAAAAGCAAAGAGACATTGTAAGAACAAACATTTAGGACATACACCCAAAGGATGTCTTCAACTGCATGCTTCCGTTCCCAGCAAAGGTCTGGGAAAACACCACAGAATACACCACAAGTACCTTCAGCAAATTCCAAAATTACTTCACTTAAGATGCATGCATGACCAAAGAGAAAGATGGAAGTTTCAGAGGACTGGCTAAGTACCTGGCAAATGTTGGAGATCTGGGCCCATGAAGACCAGTGATTCTTTACCCTATTTGGATCGAACACCTTAGTAAGGGAGGAAAAAGACATGAAAGCTATTACCTTAAGAATCAAGATATCAAGATTGACTCAACACTGAGCTCATAAATAGCAGACCTAAATCCTTAGATTCCCTACATCTAATAGGAGTTAAATGGCTCTAGCTTCAAAGGAGGGAAGCATAAAGGGGGGGTTGCTGCGGAAAATGTGCTCTGTATCATCAGGTCCCAGGCTTGATCAACAGAAGGCTGGCAGATAAAGAACAGCCACTATGGAGACAGTAGAGAGATGTGCCAAGGCAGACAGTCTGACCAATTCTAGCAATGGGTAATAAGAGGAAATGTGGGTGGGTGGGGTAACTGGGAGAGGTGCAGGAAAGTAGGTGGTCCCAGGAAGGTAGGACACAGGACTCCAGAAGCGAGACTTTGGCTCAAACAAGGCAAAAGACTTCTTTCCTTAAAAGGGTTGGAGTAGGGGGTAAGGCATTAGAACAAATATGGAATGTAGGAGAGCTGGATGCACAAGATTTCTATATCTCAAGCACCAGGATGAGGTGATGTTGGGCTGGCTGGGAGCTCCTGTGGCTGAATCTTGGTTCTGCACTCTTTTAACCCTAGAGTGAAGTTCAGTCTGCTGTGGACACCTGTGAAATCCCAGATCTGGAGATCGGAGGGCCATGTGGGTAAATAGGACATAGAACTTCATTGAAGATCTGTGCTCCTCACATTTCTGTTCTTGGTCATTCTCTCTTCACTCTCCCTGAATGTTTTTCCTCATGGTTTCACCTTCCAGCTACATACTGAAACTTCCTTCAGCTCTTTCTCTCAATTATCTATCTATCATCTCTCTCTCTCTCTCTCTCTCTCTCTCTCTCTTTCTCTCTCTCTCTCTCCTGCATGTTAAAAATGCTCTCAAATGTCCCTGGGATATTTTTGGGCTCAACAGCATGGGACATAACTATGTAGCCCCAGGAGATCGAGAAGCTATCTTGAAAGACTACCTTATTGGAGGTTAATGATTCATGTGATCCCATTACTTATCCGTCCATCCATCCATCCATCCATCCATCCATCCATCCATCCATCCATTCATCTGTCCACCCAAAACATGTTTACCTAATAGAACAGATGAAATCCCTACTTTCATGGAACTTCCAGTCTAGAACTCAGTTTCATTGAATCTCGTAGACTTTCAGATTCAGTGCATTCCTGTCACACTCATGAGACACATAATTTGTTATGTTGTATGGTTGGTCTGAAATGTTGCATATTTTGATGAATTTTTATTAATAAACAACTGTATGATCTGAGAAAGTAGCTTGGTAAATATCTTCAGCAGCGTCCAAGACTCTATCGAACCAAGCTGCTACACTTTAACACCTTCCAAACAGTCCATAGATTGGTGATGCACAAGTTAAAAAAATAACAATAGAAAATAAGTTACTGTTTCTTGCTAGAGATTTGTTTCTTATGGAAAATATAAATAACCAAAAATAATAAAATTAACTGTAATCCTACTACCTAAAGATAAATCACTGCTAATTATCCAAAGTATTGCTTTCTAGTTTTTATATAGTTATATAACTACCCTACACTGTTTCCTGTCTTTCTTTATATATCACAAATTATCTTTCTATAGTATAACCTTAGTGGCTATCCACAGTCCCATCTCACAGATGTACTGTAATTTATATAATTAGTCTCATATTACTTGAATATAGGTTATCTCCAATATTTTCAGTGTTTGTTACAACACACATCTCGTAATGATATCTTTGTGTACATTTCTTCTGGAAGAAATGCGTAGAAGAATTTGTGGGCTCAAAAGATATGCAAAACTTTCAATGCTTTTGTTATCCGATTTCACTCCAGAAAGCTTTTATGACCAAATTTGCAATGAGCAATTGTGATCGACTCTTTATTGTACTATGAACCTGGCTGTATAAACTCTCTTGATCAGTGAAAGCAATGGAATTGACTGTTAAACCTTCTTCTTTCCTTTGTTTGCATGTACTCTTTTTCTGGCAAAAGAAATAAGAGTATTTCATATTCAGACCAAATACCTGAAATTCTGGTGGTTAGGTCCTCCTCGATTGTAATGGTGTATTAGATAGAACTATTTTCAAAAATCGATTTAAATATGTTATATGTATCAAGTGGCTGGAGTCCCGATGTCAGGTTAACCTCATGGTTGCACTTCCGGATTCTGGTGGAACATGGAGAATTTGGGAGCTTTTAGGCATGTATGTCTTCATAGCAGTTCTGGTTGCAAAAAGCTTTATTTCCTTAGACATCTGGAGAGAGAGTAAACAGATGAAACTGGTGACTACTCCCCAACCCCTCATTGTTCTTGAGCCAAGTTAAAGCCAGGATATCTTGAAACTTCAGAAAGTGGGTTACATCTCTTTTCTTACCTCTTTTTCTTTAAGTTTATTTATTTATTTTGTGAGAAAAAGAGAGAGAGTGTGGACGGGTGAGGGCCGAGGAGAGAGAGAGAGAGAATCCGAAGCAGGATCTGCACTGTGAGCACAGAACCAGATGTAGGGCTTGAACCTATGAACCATGAAATCATGATCTGAGCTGAAATCAAGAGTCAGACTGAGCCACCCAGGCACCCCCTACCTTTTGTTTTAAATTCCTTCTGGCACAGTTTTACATAGTCTACCTAATTTCTACAGACCGCTATTCCCAAAGCAGATCTTTAACTTCTTGCCTGGAGAAAGCTCACCATTTGGCGGGGATGTGTGGTAGTTTAAATTCGGCCATAGATTCTTTGCTGCTCCTCCCGTTAGGAAGTGCAGTCTGTCTCTGTTCCTCTTATGATCTGCTTTGATCAATGATAAGTGAAGGCAGTGACACTGAATAGAGGCTAGACCCGGCCTTAACAAGTCTAGCAGCTTGAAGGACGGCTGCCATGTGGCAAGGAGGCTCAGGAGAGGCTGCCGGGTGATGAACCAGCAGGTGGAAAGAGGCTTTGGCCAATGAGAGGCCACCCCAGAGGTCCAGGTTCTGTATGTGCTCTCAGCCTGCTGCTGAGTGAGTGACCTCAGTCAGCTGTTACTACACCTGCGGAGCAGAACTGTCCAGCTGAAACCAGTTGGGCCAGAAAATTATGAAAAATAAGTTTTTCTAAAATGTGGCTCTAGGCTAGTAAGTTTTGGGGCAGCGTGTTATGCACGAATAAATCACTGAAACAGAAGAACAAATGTACAATTTCATTTCATAGTAATATTGGTTATAAAGAAATAAGCTGTAGAACATAACTGGGTATCAACAATTACCTGGGAAAGTCAGAAACGTCTTTCTTGGAGGACTGATACATGACTCGAATTTTGAGGAATGAATCAGAGTTTCTGGGCAAGTGAGAGGGAAATAATCCCATCCATTTTTGATGGAATGAACAGCCCCAAAGAAGAATTGGAGGCTTGAAAGAATGGGACATCCTCAAGGGAACTGATAACTTGATATTGACAAGGGTTTAATCTGATCGTTTAGAGAGCACCTCTGCAAAATTAGGAGGAGGAATAATAGTAATCTCACACTTTTCTTTCTTTTGTATCATTCTATTGAGGGGAAAAGACCCTACTGAGGCCTTTCACCTACTCACATTTTACAGGGGCAAAGATTTTCTCAAGTGTTAATGAGACAAAAGGAACTGCTTTTGTTGAAAGGCAGTGTCTGATCCTCATTTACGATTCTAGCTAAATGATTAATTCATTCCAGAAACAAAAACAAAGACACAGCCATATTATAAACATGAATTCCTCAAGAAACCCGTCAATGGACCACCTAGGAGGCTCTCGGGGACCACCGGTCAGGATTGGTCTGGGCAAGATTATGACGTGGTTGGAGTTTATCTTGGTGTTCCCGGCCTCCCATCTCTGTGTCTTCATTTCGGTGTCTTGGTAGCACCAGGATCTCATCTTCCTGTGAAAATCTGCTTTCCAGAAAGGATCGGATACACATGTTCTTACTCAGAAGCATGACCCCAAAAAGAGGGGTATTGCCTCTCTCCCAGAGCGATGTCCATTGTATTTGTTAGAGGATGAGGATTTAAGCTAAAGGGATGATTGTGTGATGATGGACTTTTTCTTTTCCTTTTTTAGTAAGCGATTTAGTGTGAAAGAATTTGGAGTTGGGGTAAGGAGAGAGAACATGATGCCTTCTCAGTTTTTCTATAATCACACTCTTTTAAGAGGCTGCCTTTGTCTCTTATTGTTGATGCATTCAAGAAGTTATCAAAAGAAATAGGCTAGGGTCAAGAACAAAGCCAGCTGCTCTGCAGAATACAATTGTTAAAAATAGTCCCTGACCTCAAGGAGCTCATAGCCTAGTAAATGAGGTAACAATTGATAATGCATGACAATAAAGCAAGGCAGAATAATAGATGAGGATATATACAAAGTATTATATGGGACCACTACCTCTTGCCCCCCACCCCGGCAAAAACAAACAAATAAAAAAACCCCACAATGTTTATTTCTTTTTTTTTTTAATGTTTATTTTTGAAAGAGAGAGAGAGGGAGACACAGAATCTGAAGCGAGCAGGCTCCAGATACGAGATCATGACCTGAGCTGGAGTCAGACGCTTAACCGACTGAGCCACCCAGGCGCCCCAACAGTGTTTATTTCTAAAAGGTGAAAGTCATCAGAGTGGAATAGTGGTCAGGACAGGAGAAGGGCAATGTGTGGTTGGTATTTTTAGCCCTATATTGGGAGCATTAGAAAGTAGAGGTTCATGAAGTTAAATTACTTCCCCAGTCACCTAGTGAATGACTGGTGTGCTGGAGCTTACGGTAAGTGGAGGCATGGGGTAGGAAGTGGTATAGGGATCACACTTTAATTCTAGAATAAGGGGAGGCAGTGAAACCTTCTTGTTCATTTGTGGGGTGGAGTGTGTTGTTGGGTAACATGATCTAATACACATTTAAGAGAGTTTCTCTGATACTGTGAAAGGTGAGGTCAGAAAGGAAAGAAACTGCCGACAAGGAGATACATGACAAGGATTTATCTATTCATTTATCCATTTATTCAACAGAAGTTTTTTCAGTATCTACTAGTTTCCAGGTTACAATAACCCATGTAAAAGAATGTGAGTTGTGGAGTGACCTAGAAAGAGTGCTGTAGGATTTTAAAGTACAGGATGGGACCATCATTCTGTATCTTGTCTTTGGTATTTTTCTCAAAAGCAGGGCATGGCCCTTCCAGCATTGTCCAAGTTGGCTGTCTGCACATATCTACTGTCTGGCTATAAGCAGAGGGGTGTGGGGAATGATGAAGCTCTGGGAGGGGCCTTTGGTCTTTGGATGGGAGTGGAGACTCTGAATTCAGAGCTTCTTCCCTGAAGACCAGAGAGAGCAGAAGCATCTATATACCTTTCCATCTCACGCAAGCCTCTTCCCCAATAAGACCCTGCTGATTTTCTCTGAATGTTTTGTTTCCAGAACCATCTTTCTTTGCAGACTTATAGGGACCTGGGATTTGAACAGGGGGCCAGAGAATTAGATTCAGTGCTTCTCTACAAATTGTAGAGGGTAAATGTCTAAATATAAAAATTAATCTCAAAACATGTAAGCCACGGATGCAAATGTTATCAACTTCTTTGGGAAGTTTTCCTCTTCAATAGCGCTAACCTGGGAATATGGACAAAGACTCAGGATGGTGTTGATAAGTGTTGGTACTCCAACCACAGAGGTTACATGTCACTAGGGAGAGTGTGGAGGTGAGTAGTATCGGGGGGCTGGGGGCTGCAGGGGGAAAATAGTGGGATGATGCATCCAAACACACACAAATCTCCAGGGCAATTTGGAATGTTGCCAGTTTGCATTTATTTCTGTCAGATATTTTCATTTTCTTCCTTCTCCTTTACTAAGTGATCTCTCTTTTCTACTATTTATTTAAAATGAATAATACATCTGCTAATGTAAGATGTTGGTAATGGGGAAAACTATGGGGGGCAAGTATATATTAAAATTTTCAGCTTTTCTGTACTTTCAATTTTTCTGTAAACCTAGAAGTGCTCTAAAAAGTCTACTAATAGAAATAAATAAATTCTTAACTTAATTTTACACTACAACTAAAACGAAAACTGAATAATTCACTCAAAGTTGTCTTCTCTTTGCACATATCTTGATTTTCCTTTAATCAGATTAACATCTTGTTTGACTTACACTGTGATCTATTGTGTTCTTTTGCCTCTGGTGGAATTCTCTTTATTTTCGAACAATGTCTAGTGGATTTAGGTGAGGAGAGGTTCCTGGGATCAGTTTAACAAAATAGAGGAAGTGATGCCCTTCATGGAAATATTTTATTCCATGATGCCATTTAGGAAGAATTTTATTCTAAAATTAAGCCTATGGTGTCAGTCGGGAGACAATATCCTCAGTGGCTTAGACTCTGTGAATTTGCAATCAGGGACCCACTGGGGCTGTCTCTGTCATGGCCGGAATGCATGGGTCTGGGGTGTGGACCTGGGAGTAGGTCCTCTCACTAATAACCCAATGGTGATTATTTTGTTTTTCATTTGTTTTGGAGATCTTGCTTCCAGAGAGCTAAAAGCTTTCACCAGAGCCTACAACAGTGGCAACAGTGGTTTCATTGAATTGGAAGGTGAGACTACTACCTGGCCATTTTGGGCTCCCTTGCCCCTAAGCTGGCTGGGTCAAGAATGTGTTACTCTACTGGCTAGGGGGATCAACGTGATTACTAAGGCAAATTAGGTTGGTACTCACAATGAGAGCAAGGAAGCGTATGTGGTAACTGCTTCCTGCAGATGCTACCTCTGTGATATTTAAGGTTCTCTTTCTGACTTTACAGCGATCCAGGTAGATGAGTGCATATGGTAGAAGACTCATTTGGAAACACGAGTAGAGATTTTCTATGGAAAAAAGGACTGAGGCTCAAATATAGATCTTCTGATCCTCTGAGTTTCCATTGGTTGCAAAGGAGCCAACTACCTTATGTTACTAATAAGCGTCTCCTAGCTGGATGGATGAGGCTGATGTCTCTTTTTGGTAGATGTTGTTATTTACCTACTCCATTTTTATATTAAACTGCTCATATAATCTTCTGCTAACTGTCTCCTGATAGGACCCTGACTGATACAGTGCTTCATAAGACTCAGTATATAAAATAAGACTTGGTATAGTGAGATCAACTGTTGACAGATAATCCCCAATTCTAATTCCACCGCCCGTGATTCACTAACTCAGAATGTACTGACAAGCGACACGACATTTTTGAAAGTTAGAGTCCTCTGGGGTGAGTGAGGAGGATGGCTTCTGCTCTGGTCTGTCCAGAGGTTGAGGTGGGAATGGAGCACAACAGTGTATGAGGCAGTGCTTGGTCAATTGTAAAGAGCTGTACACATTTCAGGAACTATGGCACAAAAGCTGAAGACGGTCTAAAATGAAGACATCGATCTCATCTGTCCAGCTAAGAGACGCTTATTGGTGACTCTGCAGGTACCTGGCTCATTTGCAGCTCATGGAAACTGAGAGGACCAAGAGGTCCATAGATGAGTCCCAGTGCTTTTTATAGATAGAAAATCCCTACTCATATTTCCGAATGAACTTCATCTCTTCCCAATTGCTGCTTCCAAATGTTACCCATGTTCTATTTTTGTCTTGCCCAGTTATGAGAAAAATGTCAACATTATTATCATTGCTATTTTGCTCTTATATTTTAAATGAAATCTGGCCCTCTCGTGCTACATGGCTTTCGGGGCTGGCTTGTTCCAGGGCTTGGATTCTGCTTCCATTTCTGCCTCTTGCTAACCGTAAACCAGTTATTTACCCTTCCCGGTCTCAATTCCCTCATCTGCTAAATGCAAATAATGTTGTTTTACCACCTGCCTCATAGGGCTCTTATATTTCATAAAAAAGTGCTTTGTGATTCAAAAGTGTGGTAAAGAGTGTTACTATTATTGTCAGTAGGGTTCATGACAGTGGGAACCTAAGATTGTTTAAAAGGATCCTGTAAGCAGTGTCTGGAAATAGCACCTTATGAATTAGCATTAAAATGTGCTGTTTCAAAGCTTTTCCACTGATGTACATTAAACATATCCTGGTAAAATACGTGCTATTGAATTTCAACAAAGCATTAGTTTCTGGAACAAGATCAGACACTTTGGCATCTTTCCTGGCAGTTTTGATCTCATGAGTTTATCCTAATACAGCAGCCACTTGCTCGTGTCTGAAAGAATGATTACATATAAGAGACATTCATGCATCAGGAAAGTAAAGACTGACAAATGAATACTTGGAAACTCCGGAATCAGAAACAACTGATTCCAAGGTTTTAAATATCAGTGATGTGTATGTTTGAAGTGATGTGCATGATAGAACTGTTGGATAGAGGGTGGAAAACACCCCAGACCAAATTATTTCTCTGATGGACTTCAGAATGATGTTCACCAACCAATGCTACTTGCCATACATTTTTCTTTCAGCTACTGTTTTAAGCCGCTTCCAGACACAAGGGGAAATGGAGAATGGAGTCAATTATCTGCAGAATTCATGCTAACAAGCAGTAAAGGCTCATTATATACTTATTAATTCATACAAAATCAGTTATGTCTGACTTATTTATGTTGGCTGTCTATATTGATTGGATTCATTATATAATTGCTAATCACTTGCAAGATGAAAGGCACAATGTTCACTTAAGAAACAACGAAGACATGATTTGCGTGTGTGTGCTTTTATTTCCACTGTAAAACTAATCAGATTTAATCAGACAATCGAACCAAGTCTTGCCAAAATAACACAATTGAAATACTTAACAATTATTGAGTCTCCAAATCATATAAAGGGCTGTTTCTTGATTGAAAGGGCATATGTTCATACATAGCGATCCTGGCAAGTCACCCCTCCCTGGTGGTGAATTATTGGCTGTCTATCCAATTGTGAATGTGTGAAGATCCCAAGACGAACTAATTTTAGCTTTTTGTTAGAGTTTCCACTGGGTAGAGTAGAAAGAGTTTACAGACTTCTGCGACTGTCTCTCAAATCATTCCCCATCTTGAAAAGAATGTCTTCATTTAAGGTTACTATGTCATGTGATGTTTTCTTTTACTAAGAATTTTATAGTTAGATTTCTTGAAATCATTAAGCTGCCAGTGATTCACCACAAAACTCTCATATGTGTCTGTAGGCATAAAACTGTTCAAACACTTACGCTTTTTTAGATATTTAATTTCCAGGACATACCTGGCTTTCTAGCGAGCTAGCTCCTTTTTCAGCAGCCTTGATTTAGCATGGGAATATAATCTGTTGCACAGCATATGACTTATGAATTGGGCACATTTTATGTGCACACCATCATGTCTCAGGAGATTGAAAGAACTCCTTGATGAAGGCGTGGTCATCACACGGGGGTGGAGGTGGCCAGATTTTGTTCGGCCTGAAGTAAGTAAGGAAGTAAGATCCTACTAAGGTATTCTCTTAATGATATGGATCACTGGGCCCTATTTTGTGTTTTTGTCTCTTTAAGGGGGAAAGGTAAATCTTTTATACTGGTTAGGCAGCAACAGTGATTAACCGAGATGGTTTTTTGACTAATACAGTTGTTTGTCAGTGAGTGGTACCACCGCTAACAGCCCCCAAAGCTGTGGTGGATCCTCTCATTGTCCATTCATGCTGGGAGGAATTTCAGCTGTAATTGCTGGCAAACACCTTTACCTCATTTTATCAACGAGCAACACAAGGCCGGGAGAGGTTAACTGACACAGAACTCATGACGGAGTCAGGTACTTTGACCCTTGGCCCACTGCCTAATAGACCAGTAATAATGAAGCGAACAACACAAGATGCCTACCTTTGTCTTTCCAGATTTCTGGAATCAGTGTTCTTCATTCTCTGTAGATGTAAATGAGTCATGTCAAATTAAAAATGACTCCAAGTGCTTTTCTGGAAGATCGTGTTGTGGGAGAAGGAGGTTTTAGGTTATCTACCACTGCATAACAGATTACCCTAAAACTTAACAGCTAGAAACAAAACACATTATTATCTCACAATTTATGTGGGTTAGGATTCCAGGAATAACTTAGCTGGGTTCTCTGCTTCAGGGTCTCTCACAATCCAGGTGTTGGTCAGGACTGCGGTGTCATTCGAAGCCTTGACTGGAGAATGATCCAGTTTTTTAAAAATGTTTAAATGTTTTTTTTTTTATTTTTGAGACAGAGAGAGTGTGAGGGGGTAGGGGCAGAGAGAGAGAGAAGGACAGAAAATCCAAAGCAGGCTCCACAGTGACAGCAATAAGCCTGGTGTGGGGCTTGAACTCACAAACCGTGAGATCATGACCTGAGCTGAAGTTGGATACTCAACTGACTGAACCACCCAAGTGCCCCGAGAATGGTCCAATTCTAAACTTACTCACATGGTTGTTGGCAGGATTCAGTACTTTGTGGGGTGTTAAGCAGTGGGCCTCAGTTCCTCACTGGCTGTTAGCTGGAGGCCACCCTCAGTTCCTTGTCACGTGGGCTTCTTCAATATGATGGCATACTTCATGAAAGCCAGACAGCTAAGAGGGCAAGAGAAAGAGAGAATGCTGGAAAGACGCAAGTTACACTCTTTTGTCACCTAATCTCAGGAGTGACACCCCATCACTTTTGCTTTGGTCTATGTTCATATCCACTAGAAGCAAACCCCAAGGTCCAGCCCATCCTCAAAAGGAGGGGGCCACACAAGGGCATGAATACCAAGAGGAAGGAAATACTTGGGAGAAAGTTTTCTGCCATTTTAGAAAGTCATCTACCCTAGAAGTGTTGTCTTACTCGTCACATATTTAGCGCATATTAAATCTCTTTTACTCTGGTTTGCTAGAGTTCATCACAATGTGCTGTAAGAACTTCAGTTCATGTTATTGCCACTAAGATACAAATGGGGATGGAGAGTGGATAATCCCTCTCTAACTTCTTCATGGTCTTTGGTTTCTGTTTCCCTACTCTGAGGCACACAGAGAGAAATAGTGCTTACGGGAAGCACTTCAGCGCCTTCTGTATCTTTCTAGATCAAGACAATTACAAATTTACCTCCGGAGACAGCAATTATAGGGCAAAGTGGGGCCGATGCAAGGCACGGCACCAACCACCAAAGTCTCTACACTTTAGAGAAGAGGAGACTTGACTGAATCTAAAGTCTTATTCTTTTTTTTAAGGTTTACTTATTTTTGGGAGGGAGAGAGAGAGAGAGACAGAGAGAGACAGAGAGAGACAGAACATGAGCAGGGGAGGGGGAGAGAGAGAAGGAGACACAGAATCTGAAGTCGGCTCCAGGCTCTGAGCTGTCAGCACAGAGTCTGATGTGGGGCTCGAACTGACAAACTGCCAGATCATGACCTGAGCTGAAGTTGGACACTTAATTGACTGACTGAGCCACCCAGGCGCCCGTCTTCTTAAAGCTGTATTCATTGTTTTAAGCACTAAACCGACATTTTGAATTATTTCTCAGTACAAACCGGAAGTATCTACTAAGAATGATACAAATAAACACTTTTCATTATTTAAGAACCCTGAAAAGTACAGTTGGCAAAGAAAAGAAAATTCTGACTCCCTATAATCACCTTTTTCTACCTCTGCTAACAGAGATAAAGCTTGCATATGCACCGAGGAAGAAACAAGTGTGAGAGCCAAACGTTAAAAAAATTATTTTTGGCCACTCTCCTCTCATACATCGTGTGTGTGATGAGCCTGAGATCCCCAAAGACCATGTATGAGATATACATGATAGTATCACATTCAAATGGCCTTTGTCTCATAGGCTAATCTTTTTGGTTTCAGCTATTCCTTCTCTTTCCTGGGGTTAGCATTTCGCTCACCGAAGTGAATGGATACACGTGCTCTTTGAAGTCAGCTTGACTTGCCTTCCTCTTGAATCATTGCTGTAGAAATTCAGCCCTGGTTTAAACATATCAAATTTACCCATTATCCTCAGAGAAGCTGGCAGGTTTTCTTCCCCGGGAAGAAGGTCTCCTATAAAAAGGGATAGATACTCCGGACAATGATGAAAATTGGAGGTTTTAAACATCCAACAAAGGATATTCAGAGCAATATTTGGTGAGAGAGAGAATGAAAGCAAGAGTGTGCTCATGAAAGGGAGATGCAGAGTGAAAGAGAGTGAGCGAGTGAGAGAGGAGAAAGAAAAATCCCTTTGTAAACCGTCATTGAAATACAACTTCAAATACTCTGTGTTTCTGGGAAGAAAGCCTCCATGTAAAAAAAGTAGCACCCCTCCAGTAAGTTCTAAATTAAGTTCATAAAAACAAATCGAAGCAAGGGCCAAGTCTGCTTTCTGGAGGCTACTGTGAGAGCTGGACTCTGGCAGCCGTTTCTGTGAGAAAATTGGTTGACTGTGAGAACCCAGTGATTTGTATAGATTGATTTCTGCTGTGGATGTATGGTGAATCAGGGTATCCCGTCACTTTTCCTCTCTTGCCCTCTCTCTGTTTAGTCTTCCTAAAAATTTTCCCTTTATCATCCCAAAGCAAAACAAATAAAGTCCCCCCCCCCCAGTCGCTCTGTCTTTGGGGACCCAAAAGCAAGTGAATAGATTTGTCACAGGCCAGTCAGCACTCTGGGATTGGAAAAGAGCTGGAACAGTGCAGGTGTCTGTAATATAGACAGAAGGGGTTTGCCCAGTCCCCGAAAGAATCTGTTTTCCTTGGACTGCACCTCAGGAAAGGTCAAATAGGATTAAAATTTTAAGTTGACCAGAACAAAGATAGATGACTTGATTTTCAGTGCAAATTTGGTTATGTCAAACCAAGGAGCACCAGAAATATGATCGATTAACCTCTGGAGAGTCACTGGCATATTTCATTTCACTCCCTTCAGTGTCACCGTGGGCACAGCGCTGTCTTTCAGGATGATGGATTTACAGGGATTTCCAAATGTCTATTAATGCCCTTCACCCACTTTGCTGAGATCAGTCATGTGAACAAATGGTTTGAAGATTTTGTATGGAGATGCTATAAAAAGAGTCATTGGTTTTTCTTGTTCGTAGCAGTCGTCATGTATATGGGTAGAGGAGAGACCTGAAGTGGAGAACCGATGTCATTGAAAATAGAGCAATATTTGAGAGCCTTGAATTCTCTGAACGGAGTTCAAATAAAGATGCCCATTTTGAGAGGGTCTTTATTTTCCTACACATTTCCTGGAAGTACATTTTTCTATAGCTTTCCTTACACATGTTTTATTTTATATATACCTACGTGCTCTGCAGGTTATCAAAATCCCAAATTTTCCGTACCTGAGTGCGATGGGGTTGGTAGGAAGGAAAATGTGAGAACAAAAGCAAAACGGAGAATGTTTAGGGACAGTAATCACGGAGAGCAGTGGTAGTTTTCAACCTAGAGGTTCTGAGCTAAAGCTGGGGAGGGCCAGGAAGGAGTACGCAGGCTGCTAGATCTTCTCAAAAACACAACTGAAGGCATTGTCTGAAAAGTACATTAAAAAAAAATTCGTATATGTGTAAGCTACATATACATACATTTAACAATTTTCTACTGAGGGATTGCTGTATATTAGGAAATGTGATAGGCAAAATGGTCATTTTGGACAGTGGGCCATGAACTCGATATATGGGGGGGGCAAATGATCACACGAACGAAAAAAGAAAAAGGATCACACAAACTCTAAATGTGAGTAGAATCTAAATGCTGCACAAGAAACAAAAACTGTAAACCATGCACTACAGGGAAAACAGAGGGGGGTGGACTGGTATTATTAAGGAGGAAAAAGAGAGAGGTGGGAGGAAAATGGAGGTGACATCCCTATGGAGGTGAAAGCAGGAGGCTTGAGGCATGAGTAAGACTTAGGTTTCTTAAACAAAAAGGCAAAAAATGAAGGAGGAGGGGAAGAGGTGGGTGATAAACTGATTCATTCAACAAATACATATATATATATGTACGGCATACCATATGCCAGGTGTTGTTCTAGCACATTCTAACTGATAGTGTTCTCTGTGTGTGTTCCTCAGGAAACCCAGTGGAGAGGTACTGGAAGAGATGAAACAATGCCAAATGCTAAGAGGAAGAAATAAAGCAGGGGAGAGGAATAGAAAGTCTGGAGGGAGGGCGGGACTTTTAGATGGGTGGCCACGATGTTCTCACTGAGAACCAAAATTGTGAGTGGAGACCTGAAGGGAGTAAGGGAGGGAGCCGTGTGGCTCCTGGGACAAGACCATTCTCACAGAGACGGCAAGTGCAAAGGCTCCAGGTGGGAACATGCCTGGGACAGAGAGCACAGAGGCCGCTGTGGCTGGAGCAGAGGAGGGTGAGAGGTTTGGGGAGGGTGACAGTGAGGGCAGGAGCTCTGGGGCAGGAGCTTTGAAATAAAAACAGGCCTTGGCCTTTGCTCTGAGTGAGACAGGAAAACGTTGGAGGGTTCTGAGTGGAAGTGTGACATCATCTGACCCTTTCAGAACTTACACTTTGGTACCACTTTGCTCTTTGTGAAGTGCTTTCTCACTTTACATAAGTCCTCATCCCCCCTGGTGAAGAAACAGAGGCTCAGGAAAGTTAGAGCAATTTGCCTGAAATCTTTTAGTTCCTGAGGAGTTGCCCCAGAATAAGCCATCCTCGGCAGGATCCAAGTTGGAGCTGTTTCCATCACGTCCCCCCGAGTCCACGATTGTAGGGAAACACACAGGGACACTTAAAGAGAAACACCCAAATCTCCACTTTGTTGATTTTTCTTTTCTTTCTTTTTTTTTTTTTTTTCTCTCTCTCTCTCTTTCAACCAGAAACACTTTATAAAGTATGCCGACCCCGCCCTTCGTTTCGAATGCTGTTTTGGGGAAATGCAGTGTGAGAATCGAAGCCTGAATCACAGATTTTGATGTTCAGTTTATCAACACGTAAGCATTTGGCTTAAGGACATAGGCTTACACTCTTTCTTAAGGCTAGAGATAGATTGGGGGCTAGAGCTGATCACGACTCTCCATTTCAGAAAGTCATTCTGGCAAAATCGAGGGCTGGCTGCTCAGCTTTCTGGCGCTATAAATCCCATCACCAAGTTAGGACAGAGGGAGGAGAAGGAGTGGCCGAAATGTCTTCCTATCTACTTCCTGGCTGGCTGTGGGATTGCATTTTGCAAGGGGAGCATATGTAGGCAACAGATCATGTTTCTCAATTCTCTCATGTCTTCCCCAGAGATGTTTCCCTGATTCTAGAAAAAAAAATATGTTATTTTTAATTTTCGATGCTTTTATGAATTTTTACCATTTTGGAGGGGTTCGTGTTAGCATTGCTACACGTAGTGAGGGCTAGAATGGCCTCATTTTTAACTTTTTAGATGAAATTAGTGCACTTAAGTCTTGATGAATGTTTACGTAAATAAAGCTATGTAACCACTACCGAGATGGACAACCGTTCTAGCCCATAGAAAGGCTCTCTTGTGTGCTTTCCAAAAAATGAGCCCTAGTTTAACTCAAATGGTTATCTGTGGTTTTGACCTTCTAATTTGGCCTATTTTTGGCAAAAACTTACTCCTGGTTCAAAATAGAATCGATTGTGATCATATGGTTATTGTCAATGTCTGTTATAAACATCTTTTATTGATGACAACATTATGTAAGAAAACACTCATTATATGTTACTTTTCATCCATGCATGTTTAAATATCCAAAGAAAGAAGATTTGGGGTCAATTACTATTAAAGTTTTTATTCGACACAAAAATATAACAACAAGCACTCGGAAACACAGCACCAAATCCCAATGGCCTCCTGCCCTCCCATTTGTCATATGTTCTAAGCCACAAAATTGAGGTACTTAATGGGGGCTTCTGTTAGGAAAAAATGAAGTCCTCGTCATCACTTTTTTTCTGTTGACTTGGTATGCTGCACCTAGTCACAAGTAATGTGGAGGAAGCCATTTTTGCAATTTTCATTTTATTCAAACTGAAGAGAAAAATCATTGATTCTCATTTGGGAAGGACAATTGATGCTACCAATACATCAGTATCAAGTATAGATATAGACTACTAACCAGTGATCATATTTACTCTTTCTCCTTCATTGAATATTTTAACATCTGCATTGATTTGATAATGTATATTTGCTTTACACATTACCCAGCCTCTCAGTAAATTCGTTGCTGCAGTATGGAGCATGTTTCTAACAAAAATGTGAGTCATACAGGTGGCTTTAGAGAGACTTCTGGCAGTTATTCAAAATTAAGATGTATGCTGTGTTTGCTTGTGTCTTACATCTCTATGCTCAGGGAAAACACAGCAAATACTTTTAGAAAGGAGCGCTTTAGGGGCGCCTGGGTGGCTCAGTTAGTTAAGCGTCCAACTTCGGCTCAGGGCATGATCTCGCAGTTCGTGAGTTCGAGCCCCGTATCAGGGTCTGTGCTGACAGCTCAGAGCCTGGCTTCTTCTTCGGATTCTGTGTCTCCCTCACTCTCTACACCTCTCCTGTTCGTGCTCTGTCTCTCTATCTCTTTCAAAAATAAGCAAACATTTAAAAAAATTTAAAAAAAGAAAAGAAAGGCATGCTTTATTATCAAGCCCCAGGACTGATGTTTATTGAACTAACTTAGGGAACATGCCCATTCCTCAACCACCATTAGGGTCAAGGGAATGAGATGTAGTGATGGTCAGAGTTGGGAAATGTGCTTATCCCTGGGTATGGAGAGATATAGGAGGTGTCTTACTCTGCAGAACTACTTTAGACAAAAAGAGAACAGTGTTTTCCAAAGGAAACTCTACTACTTCCAGATATAGGGGTGGCAGGGGATAGGCTTAGTAGGCAAAACACTTGCAGGTATGTGGGAAGTGGGAGTAGGATGTGAGCTCCAAGCTCAAAGTTCAGAGTAGAAAGGACCATTTATAAAGCTGATATCTTAAGACTCATGTGGTCTTTTGAATGACTTGTGGGAAGTTGGAGAGGTGATCATGCATCCCACAATTTCCAAAAGCATGACCTGCCCTGAAAAGCTGTGAGTGGGGATTTTCTGGGATGTATATGAGCTGACTACTCTAGCACCTTTTGCAAAGAAAATTCTTCCAAAATATATTTCCCTTTTCTTTCCCCTTTGCCTTAAACTGCTCCTAGCATTCCTTCAGAGGACCAAGGCTTAGATTTGGTTGAAGGTATTATCAAAAGGGGGAAGATGGTTATTCTTGGATAATATTAACTGATTTTTTTTCACACTCTTCTGAACCATAATAGAAGCTCATCTTACTGAGAATTGACTTTGCTCTTCCAACTCATATAGATGGTAAAAGTTAACTTCTTAGAGAGGGTCTTAGTAAATATGGTTGTTGTGTGTAACATTTCCATCCCTAGTATCTAGTTCTGAAATTTTAGAATATTTTTTAAATGTTCTTAAAAATGATTTAAATGTTCTGTTGGGTTCCAGATTAACTTTCACATATTTGTAAACAAATAAACAAGCAAAATCATGGCAGCAACGAACTAACCCATTTCAGTATCTTACATATGTTTGGGCTCCCCAATCTGGATTTTGTTTTCCTATGGAATCTTGTTTTCTCCTTGATCTTCTGGAGATTTCTGGTGTAGTGGATTCTTTTTCTGTACTAAGAGATGTGCTGTTAATGAGCTCAGGAATGAAGATTATTTAGATCAAAGCTTATTTATCTTTTTCTCTAATTATTTTTCTAGGCCTGGGGTCAATTTATGTTTCCTTCCTAACACTACGTTACCTCTCCCTTCAATGTGAACTTTTTAGGGAGAGAGGGTGTTAGTAGAGATGAGCTCTTGCTACGCACTGAGAAAACCCATCTCTTATTTTACAGTATGTGGGCTGTGTGCCTCTCAGCTCATCCTGCCAAGGTCTGTCTCCAGTCTCTTTGTTCTCTTCTCACTGCCTTATATGGGTGTAGGAAGGGTTAATTAATTAACACTTATAAAGAGCTTTGAAGATGAAAGTGCTCTGTTAGCGAAGCCATCTTCTCTTGGCTTCCCCTGTTTGTGGATTTTACTATGTGGAGGCTCCTCCCCCACTCAGAACAGCAGCACCTCCCCCTCAAGGCAGAGACACTGTTTGGACTTGTAGGAATAGAGTCCTAAATTTTCAAAGGAAGAAAACCTAGGTAGAACATAAAATAGACCCGATGGAAGCATTCTTTTTATTCCTGGATTTGCCAAAACATAATGATCAAATTTTAGGTCAAACTCCTTGAGATCTTTTTTTTTTTGAGGTGGAGGGCATTGAATATACATAATGGATTTATATTCCAAACCATCTTATAACCCCAAATGCCCTTTCTGCCATGAGACAATGTCCAAGTTAGTCATTTTCACTAACATTTGCTCTCCACCCCTACTTTCACCACAGCTGACCAGGGCCCTGGTCTCTTCACGCTGGGGATGAGGGTTCCCGCCTTAATTTTCTATCATAATAGAATCTCACATCTTCACAATATCTCTGCTGACTTCTTCTTTAAACCACATAAATGCTTACTGTGTCAGCATTTCCCAGTGTGTTGCCCTTCTCATACAAACATGCTATCCAGAAAGTCGATCAGTCAGCGATGGTGTTTGGCTGATACAACAGATGCAGTCACAAATTTCACTCCATTTGCCGGCATGTGAGCGTGGCCCTTCTACTGACAGTACCATGGAGTCTTGCCCCTTCCTACTTAGTGCCAGTGTACCCTGGAAGCAGCCTCAAAGCCTCAGTGATCTATTGCTGTCTTTTCTGAGTGACCCGAAATGGCTTTTTGTAAGTGGAAGGGAAGAGAAACTTGTGAAAACTTCACAGACATGTAGAATCCAAACCAAATGCAGACTATATTTCTTAATTTTCAGAGACAATGGTGCTGATTTGTAAATAGATATACAGCCAAATAAAATATTGCTTTAGTACATTTTGCCCTTAGGAAAATGACTCCTTCGTTTGGGATTGCTGAGCCAGAGTTTAGGTTTGAGATTGTGCTTGGATGTTCTATTTGTCCTAAAATTGTGCTGAAAAAAGTCCATTGATTTCTCATGTCTTTACATCATCTTGCTATATTTACTTCCGTTTTCTCATTTGGTTTAGATGGAGCATTACAGGATAATTATCATGATAATTACCATTTAAGAGCACCTGCAATATTCCAGGCACACACGAGATACTTTTCTTCCAGTATTTCGTTTCATCCTCATTAGAGTTCTCTGAAGTAGGTTTTACTGTTTCATTTTATAGAGGGGAAATGGGGGATAGGAAAGATTACTAATTGGCCCAAAGTCATGGAGCTTGTAAATGGCGAAGCTGGCCAGAGTGCATCCAGATTCCATGCCAGGAATCTGTGCTCCAAGTGATGTTCTCCCTCTTTGGGACTTTATCTAATGTAGCGAGAAAAAACTTATCCTCGTCCAGTGCATAAAATGGATGAAGGACTTTACAATCCACCCCAAGTGTCATCTAACATGGGGGGAGATCTTCAAGATTTTTCTAGCTGATTTTCTGTTTGGGTTGCACTGGGTACGTATTGGCTGGGGTGACACTGAAGAGCTCCTTAACCCATTTGAGCTTTCATATCTTCTACTGGAAAGTGGGGCTTTTTGCTATGGGATTATGTACAGGCAGTGTATAGTGAGGAGTGAGGTGCTATGTCACAGGGGTTAGGAAGCAACTGCATTATTCTTGATGAGAGATTGTGAAACTCTGAACTAATGATAATGGAAAGGAGACATATATAAGAGAAATGGCTTGGATGGGGGCGCGAATGAAAGAGAGGACTTGAAGATGAAGCACCACTCAGGTGGAGGTGGTTTAACTGAGGCAGGGATCACAGGAAGAGGAGAAGGCTTATCAGGGGAGATAAAGAGTTTTGTTTGAAACATTTTGTGTTTGAGGTGATAGGAGAATTTCTATGTTGAGATGTTTAGCAGGGCTTTGCATTTGAAGTTTAGCCATGAGAAGGCCAAGTTAAAGATGTAGGCTTGAAAGCCATCTGCAGAAAGGAGATATTTTGAGATATCAAAGTGAATGAGATTGTCTAGGAGGAGAGTGTGAAATTCAAAGCAAATTCTGGATACAGAAACTTGCGAAAGCCTACACTTAAAGAACAGGCATTTAATGGGGATCCCAAGAAGGTTCTGAGAAGAAATGGCAGAGACAGGAAAACCAGAGCATGAATTCCACCACAAATAAGGAGAAGAGGGTTTTAAGAAAAGGTTGACACTCCTGTTGAGTTCTGCAGAAGTTGACAAGGATCAAAGGGTTGCGTGTTGTGTTGCAAACTTTGAGAAAACAGTTTCTGAAGAGGAGTGGGAGACAAAGCCACGTTGCAAAGGTCTACAGAATGATTTAGTGCTGCTAGGCTGGAGCGAGTGAAAGGACACTACTCAATGGATCGCAAGTGGGACCTTGAGAATGTCTTATCCATTCAGGAGTTAAAGGGTCCAAAATGCTTGGTGGGGTGACTTAGCTTCTTGGGTTGGATTCAACCAAAAGCTGATTCAGACAAGGATTTGAATATAAGTAGTTTATTCAGGAGATGGTGTCAGAAGGAATCAACAGGGAATGAAGAATTGAGGTGAAAAGGGACAAAAGCCAATCCAGGTGTTATGCTCAGTTACTTCTAAGGCACCTGGAGCCCGTTTTTGCTGGAGACAATATGAAATACATCTTGGACTTGCCCTTTTGGGGAGGGAAGGAAGCTTGAGTATTTATTCTCCAACTCTTATCTGTATTGACTGAAAATTGTTCTCAGGGTGGCAACCCCTAGCACCTATGACCTGCCTCATGCCTCCAGGGAGCACATCAAAGACAAAGAAAGCCCCCCAAACCAGAAACAAAACAAAACAAAACAAAACAATAAAACAAACAAAACCAAACCTGAGAGAGAGTCACCAGTGCTTGCAGTAGGAGGCTGTCCTCACCAGATGGGCGGTGAGTTCAGAGAGCAGTGGGCTGGGTCAGTCACAGCTAGGAGTGAGCAGGGCAAGGTGGAGATTGACAAGGGAAAGGAGGAAGGGATTAACCTTTATTGAGTGCCTAATATGTACGGGACACCGTGCGTGCTTGTGTGTGTGTGTACTTCATCCCATTTCACCCTCAGACTTCCACATGAGGAAACTAAAGTTCAGAGAGATTAAGTCACTTTGCAGTGAGCAACAGAGATTCGATTCTTCCTTCTATCATTTGAATACAAAAGTTGCCACCATCAGACAAGTAAACATGGCATGGCGCCTTCATGGGGGCAGAGCTGAAATCGTGGCTCGTGCGTGGTGTGTTAGGACAGATCACCTCATTGAAGGGATGCTCTTTGTTTCTGAATTTGTGCTTTCGTACCTTCTCTCCTTTGGAAGGAGTAATTAACAGTTTGGTGTTTAAAAGGTCCCCTGCAGGCTTACAGGCTGCACATGGAAATCAAAATATCTAAAAGAATAATGAAGCGTGTTAACAAAGGATATTATTATCTCTTCTAATTATTTATGTTGTTGCAAACTGGAATGTAAGATTTGCTATGATTATGCTGTATTGCTGAAAATAGAAATTATTACACTCCCTCCTGTCCTCCGAGGTTCCCTTCCTCCCTTTTCCTTCTTTTCCTCCTGGAGCTGCACCCTGCGGGTCTCCTACCTGTGCTCAGTCCTTCCAATTCCTTCCCCACCCCTCTGCCTGGATAGGACCCTGCCCAACGACACTGATTTACTTCAGACTTCTGCTTGAACTCTTCCCTTCTCTTCCTATTCGTCTCCCCCCTCCCCCCCATCCCCTTCCTTAAAGGTCCCTTTCTATATCTCCTCGATTAATCATGCAACTCGGGCAGTTGTGTTGTTTCTGGCTTTCCTCTGCTTCCCCTGATACTTTTCTGTGTCCTAATCCTCAGGCTCTTGGCACCAACTCCAGCTAATCTGATAAAGATCATTCTGGTGAGTGCTCTCAGTGGGAGAGACCAGGGCAGCAGGACGGCCTCCAGGCAACCACCCTCCAACCCCCCCCACTCCCAGGAAGAGTCTCCCTATGAATGGTGGTATTCTGTTAATGATTTTCCAGTTTGGGTTTTATGTTTTTGAAATGTAAGATCTAAAAATAACAGCAAAGAACACTCTAAAAAAAAAAGAAAAAAAAAGAATGGAAATGAATACCGTCACCCACCCCACTGCCTCAACACACAAGTTGTTTTCTTTCTACTTATTCCCTGCAAGTCTTTATTCTTGTCTGGAATTTTGAGTTCTGCATTTTTTTAAACATGGCATTATTTCAGAAATCCTTTTAAGACTCTTTCTACATCACTGCTGTTAATTGTCCTTTTTAATGACCGATTAATATTCCACTGTGTTGGTGGCATCATCTTTAACAATTCTCTTCACGAAAACAAGTTTTCCTTTCTGTAGGATGAATGCCCAAGAGTGCAATTGCTGGGCCTTATGATAAATCTATTTTTAGTTTTAAAAGAAACTGCCAAGCAATTTTCCAGAGTGGCTGTACCGTTTTACATTCCCACTGGCAACGCAGGACAGATCCGGTATCACCACAGCCTCCCTCAGCATTTGGCGTTTGTTATTAGTACTATTTATTTTATTTTATTTTATTCATTCTAAGACGCTTGTCTCAGATAGAGAGCCTCAGATCTAGCTCGTTGTTTCACTGCAGTTATTAATAGTATTCTTTTCACCTTCGCCCGGTACCGGTTTCCTTAGTGCAGTGTATGGGTCCCCTGCCCCGTCACATTAGAGAAATAGCTGCCCGCTTCACCCCTACTCACCACTCTTGTATCTCTTGGCGGTTTACTTTGCTTTTCCCTAAAGGCTAGTGATGCCGAACAGCTTTCTGTGTGCTTTTTTGTCATCCACGTGTCCTCTTCAGTGAAATGAATGTTCATGTTATTTGTCCATCTTTAAGTTGGATTGTTTATGTTTTAATGTCGAGGGTTGGAGAAATGGTTTGAAATGCCTATATCCTGATATTTTTCATCTTCACCACTTGTAAGCATACTCAGTAGTTTGAAGTACATTCACACTGCAGTACAACCAACCTCCACAACCGTTGCCGTCTTACAGAACTGAAATACTGTACCCATTAAACAACGATTCTACAAACCCCACCTCCCGCGAACATGATTCACACTTTCTGTCTCTATGAGTTTGACTACTCTGGGGACCTTATGTAAGTAGAATCCTTTGGTACTTACCTTTTTGTGACTGGCTTCATTCACTAAGCTTAATATCTTCAAGTTTCATCCATGTTTTCGCATGTGTTGGAATTTCCCTTTTGAAAAATATGGAACGATATTTCATTGTGTGCATAAACTACATTGTGTTTATGCATTTATCCACAGAAGGGTGATGCTGAGTTTTAGAGTTCTTTATATAGTCTAGGTACAATTCTTTTACTGGTGACATGATTTGCAAATATTTCACCCAGTCTTTTTTTTAAAATTTTTTTTGCATTTATTTATTTTTGAAGGACAGAGTGAGACACAGTGAGAGTGGAGGAGGAGCAGGGAGAGAAGGAGACACAGAATCCGAAGCAGGCTCCAGGCTCTGAGCATGTGTTCACCACAGAGCCTGATGCGGGGCTCGAACCTACGAACCGTGAGATCATGACCTGAGTCGAAGTCGGACGCTCAACTGACTGAGCCACCCAGGCACCCCCGTGTACCTTTTTAAATGTAGGGAATCATATTTAGAACAAGAGTGGGATCAATAAGGCAGAAAGTAGGTAACTTTTAAAGAACTATCTGGGTTTTATTTCTAATTTAGAGGATGACTATGATATTGGGAATCTCAAGTGCTGGGAAATTGAAACTCTATTGAGGAAAGAGCACAAACGTGAGATATTTGCAGAGGGCGGGTCCTGGAATGCCTCGCACAGGAAGCAAACCACACGTGCTGGTTGCTCTAGGACAGTCTGAGATCACACCTACTCTTCCGTTAACATCATTAATAGTGTCACCTCCCTTGTCAAAGGGTAATCAGTTTCTTATATATGGAATATGGTCACCCAGCTTGCTTATTCCATATTCCTACTCTAAGGGCAATATCACAACCAAAAGATGTTTAGATCATTGTGTAAGAGACTAAGTTGGTGCTTCAGCTTCAGAAAAGCACAGAAATAATCTGCTGGAAGGAACCTTAGCTAACATTTATCTAGTATTTATTATGTTCTAGGCCCTCTTCTAAGACTTTTACGTATAATAATCAGTTCTCGCCACAACCTTTAAGGAAGGTCTTATGTTCTCATTTTCATTTGATAGGCAAAGCTGCTGGGGGATGGAGGAAACTAACGAACATCCTGCAGTTTTTGTGGCTGGGATTATAAAGCTCTGATTCAGCTCGGGGAGAATGGCTCTGGAGGCTGCACCTCAGCACTGCTCATCTGCCCCTCTCTCCATGTCCTTGGGCAAACCCTCAAAGAAAGCCTAAAAAGGTGAAAATGTGACGGGTGAAGGGGACCCGCTCCAAGTTTGTGTCTCGTAACCAGTTTAACAGTGATGCATGGCAAGTAAAACACATTGCGGACTAATGAAGCCAGAATATATTTCCTTGTGTGCGGAAAGCACAGGTGTAGTGAAGACTCGGTTAGAGTTGCAGCTACGCATTGTGAGACCTTGGGCAAGTCACCCTCTTCATGAAATACCTAACTCGCGTAAGGTGTATCTAGGCAGATGGGGAAGGTTGATGGTGTTATCTGAGTTACGTATCAGAAAATCATCAGAATGCATTGAAGTGGTGGTTGTCTGTGCCTCGGTCTGAAAAGTCACAGTTCATTCCTCTGTGTTCCTCTGTCTGCTCTTGAACGGTGGCAGAGAAGTTTTTCTCTCACACGCTACCCTTTTAGAAGGTAAAGATAGAAGTGGCTCGAATGCACATGTCAACAGAAGCAGAAACTTTGGTCCACATCCAGGTCTCCTCTTTATTTCTGAAGCAACTTTGCTCTCATTTGCCATCATATCCCTGAATGGAATGGACATTTATAGCTCATTGGTAAGTGTCCAATTTATAGCGCATAACTACAGGCAGCATAAAGAGACACTTAGTTCTGACACTGCATTGAAATTCCCGCTGAATATATGGGAAGCAGAGCGAATGCTTTGGGTGTTATACCATTAAGCTCTGAGTAATTTTTATCAGAACAAGATATATTCCCCTCTGTATAGAAGGTGCCGGAGTGTTTCAAGTTGTATCACTGGCTGCTCTGGAAGGCCTTGAAGAAAAACAACAGCAGATGCAGTTAAAAGTAAAAGAGACATTTAAACATCCCTTCTAACCCAGCTCAAAATTAGAACCAGAGAAGATACCTGTTTTGACCATATCGATGTGGAAAACGCAAACTAAGATTTCAGTAAGGAGAGGCATTACGGAGGTGGGCTCTGAAAGCCAGGTTTGAATCCTGATGGGAATCTCGGGGCGGCCATGCATTAGCTGTGGCCCCGACCAGTTCCTCATTCTCTGTGATTTTGGTTTCCTCATCCTCCAGCTGGAGATAAACACACTGCACACGCTCACAGGCGAATTGCAAAGATTAACCAAGGGAACCCACGTAAAGAGTTGAAAACAGAAGCTGGCACATAGGAAGCCCACAGCGTAAATTGATTTTTATTTATATTATCTAAAACCCTGTGCTTCGAAATTTGCTTTTCCAGAAAGAGGTTGTGGAAATTAACCTACAGCACACCATATATAACTTCCTGCTGGGGGATCGGAGCTTCTGGACCTGCCCGTTGTGAAGGAAAAGTTCTTATGACTTTCAGTTTCTTTCTTTCTTTTTATATATATATATATATATATATTTATTTATTTATTTATTTATTTATTTATTTATTTATTTAGAGAGAAATAGAGAGCGAGCAGGGGAGGGGCAGAGAAAAAGGGGAACAGAGAATCCCAAGGAGTCTCCGCACCGTCATTGCAGAGCCCGACCCGAGGCTCAAACTCACAAACCGTGAGATCCTGACCCGAGCTGAAACTAAGAGCCGGATGCTTAACAACCGAGCCCCTACAGCTTTCAGTGCCCAAGCTGCTTGACCAGCTGGATTACTTGGTAAGACAATTACATGTTGCAGCAATGAGAAATTGCTATAAGAGTTTCTAAATGCTTCCTCTCACTTTTTCTTCTTACCTCATCATTGACCAGTGACCCCAGTCGGCTTACCAGCCCTAGTTCTTGGACGATGACGTCACCGGCCTAGAGTTTCCTCTTTGCCCTTTGCTGTCTGTGGTGGATGTCGGTTCCTCAGCGTCCCTTCACCTTTGCCCTCAAAACAGCATCTCCTTTCCCTTTGGGAACTGCCCCTCCTCCATCCCATATGCTCGGGAGGGGTTCCAAACCAGAGTGCTCTGCCCCTCCTGCATACAGGGAGGATCCGTCCTGGTCCCGAAAGGAGACAGATGGCACCCTCAAACTGGGTAATGCGAGGGCAATTTAATAATGACAGTGTTTGCATAGTCGGGGGCCGGATTTAGAGAAACAAACAAGAGATCATGCAGTGTTTTGGAGCTGAGAAAAGTGAGGCACGCTTGCTACCTCTAAGCCTAAAAGGCAAAAGGAAGAAGTGAATATCAGGTCCTGGAGAGGGCAGCTAAGATGGCTGTCTGAAAGTAGCTGAGGTGTTCAGAGGAGCTGTTTGAGGCTCCAGACACCATAACCCTACTCTTCTCCCATGCTTTAATCTCATTGGCCAATCCTATTGGCCAAGCCCAACTGGAAGCCGGAGAGAAGGGAATCTTTAATGCTTTCCGTGCAGGTCAGGCTCTTGGGCAGAGGGCAGAAGTAGGAGGAGAGTGACTCACAGGATGACCAACCACTCAGGTTCGCCTGGGTCTCAGGGGTTTCTGGCCCAGGGAACTTCCAGTGCTAAAGCTGAGCCAGTCCCAGGCAAACTGGGACCATTGGTTACCCTAGATATGGAGGAGGGTATGCAGAGAGGCAGGGCATAGGTCCAAGTCTGACCGATCATAATACATCCATTTTCTTAGCCACGACAATGTGTCTACTTTGTCTATTCATCACCCCAAGCGGCGTGTGTGCATGTACTCACGTGGGAGTGGAGAGGAATCTAATCCAATTAAGTCGAATAATGGGTATGAGGCCCTCAGGCTTCACTGAAATCACTGGGTGTCCCGGGCAGGGGCTGGCCCACAAGGGGTCCATAGTGATTGGTGTAATCTTAATCACACTGACCGGTTGTTCTCTATTTTGGCTGCACTCTGGAATCACCTGGGGAGCTTTAAAATTACTGTGGCCTTGGCTCTTCTCCCCTATAATCAGATTTAACTGGTGGCGAGGTGGCCTCGGTGATTCCCATGTGCAGTTGAGGTTGAGAAACAGAACGGCCTCGAACGGGGATGCTGAGGCACTTTGCGAAGGCAGAGCAGTGCTTCAGGCTGCTGTCAGGAGTGCCGGATGCAGCCTGAGATCTAGGCGATTCGCCCCACGTTCTGTCAGCTGGGGTCAGGGCTTTGTGTCAACGACCTGCCTTGGGAGGGGCTAAAACACTGCACATCTCTGGCTCTCCCAGTGACCCCATCTGGAGAAGGGAAGACAGGGACGTGTCTAAGCTCTTTCAACAGTCTCCTACCCTAGAGTCCTATTTTAGGAGTATGAGGCTGCGCCTTTAGTGGGGGGGGGGTCTGCCGTGCTTCTGTTGTCTGAGGG
The DNA here is from genome assembly GCA_030068075.1 of Paguma larvata. Classification (NCBI taxonomy): domain Eukaryota; kingdom Metazoa; phylum Chordata; class Mammalia; order Carnivora; family Viverridae; genus Paguma; species Paguma larvata. The sequence goes on from CM057825.1 coordinate 11,941,355, forward strand.
GGAGCTTGCCATCCTAAGCCCTGGGCAGCAGGCCTGTCCCACAGAGCACCGGGATAAGGCCAGTGAATATATTATTCTTGTGACACTTAGCTGGCCTTCCAGGAAGCATTCGGGAGAATCATCAACACCGAGTAACGACCACCAGGAGCACCGGGGCAGGACTAGGTGAGGCAAGAGAGGTGTCCGGGAAGAGAATTTAAGGAGGCATCTACTCTGGCCCTGGAAACAAGTGCCTGCTTGAAATTCGGACCCTTGGCACCTTGCCTCACCTCATCCTTGCCCTGTGCTGCAATCCCCACGTTGTCTAGAAATTCCCCGTTTGACAAGCCGCTCGCATGCGTAGTTTGGAGCGTCTGCTCTCCTACCTGAGATTGGCCAGGGAGGGGTCCCGAGTCATTTCAGATTCCGCTGTTCGTTTTGCTCTCTTGGCTCCACGTTGACACGAAAGGCAGCCCTTTCTGCGGTCCCAGAGCCTTTCCCTCCCCGATCACATTTCAGCTTCTCTGAAGGGTTCGTCTCCATCCCTTGGAAGAACTCCTTGGCTGGGCTTCTCACAGCAGATTTTTGCTGAGTGCCATACAGCCTCCATTTTAAGGCAGACCGGCTAGAAAATCGCTTCCAAATTGGAACCCAAACCGAGGCTGGAGCAAATCTTCAGGAGCTATGGTATATGGCTGACTGCCTATTTCTTTCAGGTGCCTTGCTGATTAAAAAAAAAAAAATTAAGTTTATTTATTTATTTTGAGAGAGAGAGAGCACAAGCAAGGGAGATCCAGAGAGATGGAGAGACAGAATCCCACGCAGGCTCTGCACCATCAGCCCAGAGCCCAGTCTGGGGCTCCAACTCACTAACTGTGAGATCATGACCTGAGCCGAGATCGAGGGGCGGATGCTTAACCACCTGCACCACCCAGGTGCCCTATGCCTTGCTGATTTTTACATGATCAGCTGCAAACGTACTGTCCACCTTTGGTAAAACTCAAGTCACTTTCACACGATATGTTCCAAACCGAAATTTCATTGTATTATTCCAATTGACCTTTTTGAACTCAGTCACTGTTTCTATAGAAAATTGTCTTCATTTCCAATAATGAAGTTGAGAGTTTAATTATGAGTCGGTTTATATATCTGTATATATGTATTCTTTTAAATTAGAAGTCAGTATTATTTCTTACCAACAATGAAGCTACTTTCTGCCCTCTTGTCATGAGAACTTCTTAGTATTGGGAGCTCTAAAGTTTCTTTCAAGTGAAGGGTGCAAGGCTCTGTCTTTTGCTGGTGTTATGGGGAGCCTAGCACTTTGCAATACTTAACACAACTAGAACAGTCACTTTGTACTCATCATGCAATAAAGGCTTTGCCTATCACACGACACGAAGATAATGCTTCGTAGTCATAATGGCCCCCAGCCAGAATGTATCCCGACCTGACCCCTTTTGTTTATATAAAGGAACTTAAACTGAGGAATCCACACAAAGGGGCTTATTGGTGGATGGCTCTTGGCTATTGTCTATTTCCCAGGACAAAGAAAATAGGCCTAGAGAATGGGGGTGGAAGGGAGTATAAGAACTTTGGAATATGAGATGGTAATGAAAGCCTAAAGGGAGATGGTGTGATCTTTCCCTTCGGAGCCTGTTGGATGTGCTTCTCTCCTTTTCTAGGGACACGAGGACACATGCGTGTTGCCTGAGTCACAGAGTGAATCCACATCTCCTTGGAGACTGTGATTCCTAAGCCTTGGCTCAGGCCTTGGCAGTGGTGGGGGTGTGGTGGTGGACGTGGGGGTGGTGTGGGCCACCATTAACGCGGAATGTGAATTTTTTTAACAGTAAAAAAAAAAGCTTTGGAAATCAGTTTCCCTTCACCACCACTATTGATTTCCCACTACTGATAGATTTTTTTTTAAAGACCATTTGCCTGTAAATCGAGCAGATACACGGGCATTTGCAATTATATTAGCAGCGCCCTCATTGTCACTAATTATTTATCGTTTTTAGTTACTTTGAAAGGTGGATTCTGTGGTCTCCTTTTCACACCTGAAAAATTTCTTTAAAATTCTTTTTTGAATGTTTATTTGTTATTTTTGACAGACAGAAAGAGACAGAGCATGAGCGGGGGAGGGGCAGAGAGAGAGGAGACAGAATCGGAAGCAGGCTCCATCCAGGCTCGGAGCTGTCAGCACAGAGCTCGACACAGGGGCTCGAGCCCATGCACTGTGAGATCATGACCTGAGCCGAAGTCGGACCCTTAACCGACTCAGCCACCCAGGTGCCCCTGAAACTGGTTTCTGATGATTGTGCTGCTAATCCCAAGTCTGGTGGGCTTTTGTAACTCATGTAAGCTGGCAAGGAGGGCCCTCTTCACTTGGGATGGGTACTCCCGGGTTTACCGAATGAATTTTTCCAAAGATGATCCTTCGTGAACATACCAGCTTTTTGAGATTTCATTTACTGTGGTTATGGAAACCTTCTGGTTAATTTGTTGTTAGTTTTGGTGAACTCTGACTGTGGAGGTTTTCAAGCACTCGCAAAAGCAGAGGTGGCAGCGTAGTGAACTCCCAGGCACACACATCCGCCTTGCACAGTGATCAACAATTTGCCGATTTTTTCCCATCACCTCCAGCCTCTTGTTTTATTTTTGATTTTTGTTTGCCAAAATATCTTAAAGCAAATTGGAGGTGCTAGAGACTTTTTACCCATAAATGCTTCAGAGAACAGATACTTTTGAAAACCAGAATCACAATACTATTACCATACTTAATAAAATTAAGTCATTTAACATGATCTACTCCCAGCACACAATTTAAAAATGCCTTTTTTTTTTTGGCTTCTTGAATCAGAATCCAATATTTGCTGCTGTTTGATTTCTGTATCTTCGACTTGATAAGTGTTGCCAAGGACCAGTTATGGGGCAGGGGCAGTGAAGACCCAGGTGGCTTAGTCTCTGACCTGGGTGTGGTCACAGTCTCATAGCAAAGACAGGCACAGAGGAGGGCAGAGGTGGCTAAGTCATTTGAGCCTCCTACTTCGGATCAGGTCATGATCTTTCTGTTAGTGGGTTCAAGCCCTGCATCGGGCTCTGTACTGACAGCTCAGAGCCTGGGGCCTGTTTCAGATTCTGTGTCTCCCTCTCTCTCTACCCCTCCCCTGCTTACACTCTGTCTCTCTCAAATAAATAAACATTAAAAAAAAAAAAAGATTGCTTGAGAAATCTCTGGGGAGGAGACAGGCAGTGGCACAACTCCGAAAAGCTCTATTCTGCACTTCCCTAAAGAGAGTTTGTTATTTTCTTACTATAAAAAGTAATACAAGCTCATTGCGGAAGGTTTAGAAAAGATAGCTTTACCTTCTTGTGTAAAGATACCCAGAAGAGGTGTCTTCTGCTATTTTGGTGTGTCTCCTTCCACTTTACTGCACAGACCTACACACACATTTTCTTTCTCTAGAATTTAGATCATCATTACATACCATTTTGAATCCTGTCTCTTTCCCTTAATATTATGCCTTAATATTTTCAGCGTCACCAGGGATTACACAACGGGACTTCACATGAACATGTTATTTCATCAAATAGTGACATCATCATTTACTAATTATCCTCCTATCATCAGACATTTAGGTTATCTACTCCTTCCTGTTTTCTTGGTTTGCCTTTCAGACGGGTAACCTTAACCTTTGCTTGCCTTTGTACCAAACGTCTACACCTCTGTCAGAATTGCAGCCCTTCATCTTCCAATGCTCTGACTAAAGCAATTACTCAAGGTTTCCACTGAAACCATCCACTCCTGCCCTAACGCAACCAAGCAGCAACCACAAGAAGAGGAGACACTGAACTTCAGGAAGCCGGTGTGCAGTCTGGACTTGCGGCTCCAAATTCCACCCACCGGGTGTATTTTCGATAACAACTCATCAAGCAAGTGGGTTGACAAGGCTCTGACCTGGGTTTGTAAATCTGGTTAACTCTGCTGTTGCAACTGTTGCCTACAGGAGTATGTTTTTTCCTGGATGCTTCTCACTTACCGCAATAGCCACCTTTTTTTTTAAGTTTATTTATTTATTTTGAGAGAGAGAGAGAGCAAGTAGGGGAGGGGCAGACAGAGAGGGGCAGAGAGAATCCTAAGCAGGCTCCATGCTGTCAGCACAGAGCCTAAGCCACCCTTTTAATCTGTTAATAATAGCTACTTCCATAATAAAAGGGAGTGAAAATGAAAATCTTTAATTTTGAGGATCTACCAAGAAGGGACAGGTTGTTGAGTTGCTAGAAGTACCCGCTGTTTTGTGGAAATCATTAGAAATACTTCGATGTTCATGTGTATGCCACCAAGGACCTCGTTATAGGAAGTTCATCTATTCTCTCCTAAATCATTTTTCACTGTAACCCTAGATTGATCATCTGAATTCTTTCCAAGAATGCTATGGTTAGATTACTTGGGAATCTGGGTATAAAATATAATCTCTCCAGTGTTGATGTGTAAACTTATCACACCATATCTAATGGAACAATAGGAATTAGAGGTAATGGATCAAATCAATTATTCACCCTCCTCCAAAGTAATATGATAAGCCAGCAGAACAGTGTGAAAATACTAAGAATTTAGTTGGTGCAAAGAAAAAGAAAGAAGAAAAATAAAAAGAAAATGACAAAAACAATAGAAAGTTGGTTGTGTTTCTAAGGAAGTATTTCTCCAGTGATCCATTTGGATGCACCCAAATTTTGCTGTTTATATGCAATGCATTTTGACTACTACAGAAGTCAATGGTTTATTAATGAAATTGCCGGCTTTGAGAAGCAACCGTCATGTACTGCTCAAGGGTGGTCACCCCCGAGTAAAGTGTGTGCACTGTGAGAAGGCATGATCCACAGCGTGCAGGTAGACTCCTCGAAGATGGAAGCCAGGCAGCTTTCCTCAAGAGAGAGCCCCGCGATCCCTGAAAACTCATTTCTGCACAGGCAGCCACATGTCTCCATTAGGGATGTTTGTGTGAAGCCATATTTCACCACCTCCCTCAAGGGAGTGAAGAAAACTTTTCTTGCAGGTTTGGCAGGATTTGGTTGGGGTCGGTGGTCTGAATCTAAGGCTTCGAATTTCTTTTTTAGATTACAAGAAACGTGATTTTTCAAATACTGATCTTGAAGTTCCTTCTCAGACATCTGTGCCATGGAGCAGTAAGGAGCACGGAGCAGGCATTTGTTAATAGTTGTTTACCGCAAAGTAGAAATACAGCGTCCTAAGGAATTGTGTATATGGAAGGCGAGAGAAATGGAATGTTGGAAAAACCAAACAGTTCATTGAAACATTGTCATTTGAAGGATACAGAGATGAATTCATATAGTGAAGGGCTACCACTGCTACTGTGATGTCTCCCTTCCCTTCTTTTTTGCGGAGTTGCTCAAAAAGGAAATTTAAGAGGGAGGAACCAGGATAGAGATGAAGGAAGCGTAATGGGCTATAGGATGGGGTGGGGGGCAGAGGAGTGAAGCCACTGGTTTATGTAATACCTTTGCATTTCATTTCCTGTTTTCTGAGGACAGGATTTGATTCTATTTGTGTATGTAAGAGTCATTATATCATAGGGGTCTCAAGAGAGTTCCATCAGACAACCTTACCCTTAACTCTGATATTGGGGAATAGTGCTGGAATTCCTATTTGTTGATGTTTGAAAGTCATTTTTATTTCTTTCTTTAGATAAATTATGAAAAATCTAAAAAATATAGAGAAACTGGGGGAAAAAAAGTAATTCCTATAAGTTATCCAAAGAAAGGCTCTGTTGATGTCTGTGTCTCTTCTTCCAGTCTTTATTTTCCATATATTGTAGAGCATAGTGTCAAGACTGTAATATTTTTATCGGGCACCTGGCTGGTTCAGTCAGGTAAGTGTCTGACTCTTGGTTTTGGCTCAGGTCATGGGCTCACAGTTCGTGGGATCGAGCCCTGAGTCGGGCTCTGGGCTGACAGCGTAGAGCCTGCTTGGGATTCTCTCTCTTCCTTTCTCTCTGCCCCTCCCCCACTGGTGTGCTATCTCTCTCTCTCTCTCTCTCTCTCTCTCAAAATCTCAAAATAAAAAAAATAAAGGAAAAAAAGAATAAACAAAACAAAAAGACTGTAATACTTTTGGAATCAAGTGGATCTCAAGTATCTGTTCTCGTAGCCAGGAAGAGCGATCTCAGCAGAAACCCAGCTTACTAACACCTTGATCTTAGACTTTCTGCCTCCAGAACTGGGAGAAATAGATGCCTGTGGGTTAAGTCCTCCAGTCTCTGGTATTTTGTTATGGTAGCCTAAGCAGACTAGTATTCCACCTTAGACACCCTGTGTGTTTGCACACACGTGACAAATGCACCCTTACACACTTAGTAGTGAGAGAGAGAGAGATAGAGAGTGCCCCAGTGATCTACCTCGTATCTTTGCCAACTCTATGACTCTATGGGATATTCTTTGTGAAATGTACCAATTAAAGAAATACACATATGACAGAAACGATCCTTAATTCATAAGCGGTTGACATGAATCACTGTGACGAATAGTGACAGCTAAAAAGCAAGAGGAGGAAGCTTCTGGAGCTAACACCAACATGTAGGAAAAAAGAATCTCCCAGTAAGCAATAGACGGCTAAGGTGTGTCCCCCTGGATGTCCTCCCAGACCCTCACCTGTGGTACCCATCACCAAGTGATGACTTCTTCTCCTGAGCACCTGCTCGGTACTCCCCCCTCCTCACACTACTGCTCGGTGTACCCCGGGCCCACCCTCAGCCACTTTAGTTCACACCCCATGTGAAGAACTCTTCGTTGTACTCACAGGAGGCCGGGGCTCCTGCCATATGGCTATATGGACATTATAAATGTCATAGCTGTGTTTCAAGGATTCCCAGGGGATTTTTAAAACACACGTAACTCAGGAAATCCATCCCAAACCCTGAAAACGTGTTGCTATAGATGCCTGAATCCATGTCACAGATTTTATTTTATGACTTGAAATGGCTCTCTTTTCAGTGTTATCTACTCTCGTCAGCACTTCTGGGTAATAAAGCATACAGCATTCTGGGCTCGGGAAGGGTGCAGTTTGGACATCAGCTATTAACTTTGTTTGCAAGCCCACCATTGTCTTGCCAGACTATAAATGGCAAGTTCGAAGTCGTCTTATACCCTCGAGCCACATTGTGTGTCGTACTGTACCAAGTCAAATCAAATCCAGCCACCTGAAAGCTTCTTAGATAGGTGTGGTTTGGGATACAGAGAAATTCAAATGCTGTACATGGGCTTTAAGGAATTGATGGTCTAGACTTAGAGTAGAAGCTTACATCTTTCAAACCTCGAGAAAATGAGAGGTCAAAAGAAGACATTTCAGAAAGAAAGGAAAATGGTAATCCTAGCCATGTAGTCATGGTTGAGGGGGTGGTTGTTGGTGGGGATGGATATGGTGACAAGGTAACAAGATAGAAAAATGAGTATCTGGGTCCTGGAACCCGTGTTTCATCATATCCTGTTTCCCTGCTCATCCAGATTCTCAGCCTCTCTCAGCCTCAGTTTCCCTGTGGCAATACGGAAACGGTAACAAAATCCCATCACCGGATCCCGTTGTGAAGGGTAATACGCAAGGAAATGCATAGAAAGTGCTTCAAAAGTGTTTGCCAGGTAGTAACCTCTCCATGAATTCCAGGTCAGTGTGTTTGCTTTTGGCTTTTAAATTTAAAATGCATTTCCCCAGAGGGTAGAATTTTCAGAATAAACCACACAGTCTTCTTCACATTTATACGAGCTATATCTTTAATGTGATCAGAGGACCTTACATGTATGAGCAGGAGGAAGAGTTTTTTCCTTCCTAATGAAGGATTTTGCTTTTTTTTTTTTTCTTGGTAAACATCAGGAATGAATAAAGGGAATCAAAGCCCCACCTGGGAGTCTGAGGCCCCGGGAGGCATCGGTCTGTTGCTGATCGCCTCACTTTTTCATCTCTTTACATTCTAAATCCTAGGACTCTTGAAAATTCCTAAGTGTCTTTGGTTTCTCTCTTCACGGGAACAGTGGCGCATCTCCTTATGTGCTCCGATTTGGGGGTTGGGGAGACGGATTCAGAACAAAGCATCTTTGAGAATATGCCGTCTGTAAGTTGGGGGTTTATAAGTTGTCTCCTTCTGTACACAAACAGTAAGCTGAAGCAGAAACTAGTTCTACATAGAGTTTACTGTGGCTGAATTGTCACTCTCTGTGTATGTGTACGTGTGTGGACATGGGAGAGAATTTTTTCTCTTGTGCTTGAGCACAAAAAGTAATTAGACTAATGTCTAGAGGTCAGTCTTTTTTCTTTCCATGTTTTAAAAACAATATCGTAGGATGAGACCTATATTCATTCCCAGTCTGTTTTGTGTGTCTATGTTTCTCTTTCTATACGACATTTTCTGCTGCATTTCATCACCTTTTATAGCCAGTAATTCTTTTCAATTAACGAAACTGCAAGGCTGAATATCATAATTATATTACCACAGATATTATTAACAACACATACAACTGAATAACAACAACAAAAAATTTCTTTGACTGCATTTTGCTTTGTTCTTTGCCCGCAGAGGAAATAAATTCTAAGCACCTAATTTTGAAAGGTGAGGTGAGCTAGCCTTAGGGTAAAAATTCATGGTAGATATAAAATTTGCTAGAAAGCCAAGCAACTGATGGTATACTTAAGTTGTAAATTAACATGCTCTTTATATAAATATAGGCCAATGCAATCTTTTCTTTTAGTATCTTCTCCAATGTGTGTGTGTGTGTGTGTGTGTGTGTGTGTGTGTGTGTGTGTGTGGTGTCTCAGGTTCTAATGAAACCATAGAAAAGGACAGAAGTGCACATATTTCATAAAAGGGAAACATATAGAGGATTGATTATAAGTGGTGTGTTAATGACTTTATTGAATAAATATTGCTTCTTAGGTAGGTAGTTGCATTAACATTAGAACAATAGTCTATTGCTTCACTGAGACATTTATTTCATTCTTTTGGGGCTACAGTGTACCAGGACGCTTTAGAAAAAAAGAAAGCCAGCTATTATAAAAAAAAATGAATAACTTTTTCAGCTTCGATTTATTTTACCTCCTTAGAGATCTAACGATTTTTTTTTTTAGATCTACTTATTGTTCAATTCTGCCAGACAAGGAATCCTATTGTTTTAAATTCAACAATGTTATTTTCCAAGAGAATTTTTTTTTTCCCAGAGGGAGTCTATCACTTCTATTTGTACTGATGGTTCATGCACTTTGTTGTTTATAATGGGTAAAATACAATTGAGGGGATTCCTAGTCGCCAAACATGGATGAGAAATAGGATTCACAACAAATAAGAGTGTTGGAGCAAATGTGAGTTTTAATGAATGAATGCAACGGCGTTCAGGGATAATGAGCAAGGGCTTCTCTTTGTCAGAGGGAAGAACCCACTGGTAAGTGGGAGGAGGTATATGGTAGTGATTTGGACACATATCATCATGTCGCTCGCCTTGCAAACCATCTTCAGGCACACCCACATCCCTCCCTGACTCCGCTCTGACCTGTTTTTTCCAAGGCGTGATCATCATTCTATATTGGGAGAAGAGAAGTGACACAAATGTTTAGTTTTTGACTGGAAATACAAAATTAAAAATTTTTATTCTTAGGCTATGTATTAAGAGAAGGAGCAATTTGTTATTTCAATTTTAAGTTTTACTTATTATATAGAGTTATTGATTTACACTTGCTGTGAACCGAATTGCATCCTACTCTCAAAATCATGTATTGAAGCCTTGACCCCCAATATAGCTGTATTTGGATATAGGGATTTCAACAGGTAGTTAGGGTTAAATGAGGTCATAAGGATGGGGTCCTGATCTAATAGGACTGGTGTCCTTATAAAAAAAAAAAAAAAACCCAGGGATGTACACGCACAGAGAAAAGGCCAGCTGAAGACAGTGACAAGGCGGCTGTCTGCATGTCAAGGAGAAAGGCCCCAGGAGAAAACAGCCCTATTGACACGTTCATCTTGCATTTTTATCCCCCTGAAACTGTGTGAAATAAATATCTATTGTTCAGGCCCCCCAGTCTCTGGTATTTTATGACATCACCAGCAGAATCATCTACTATTGATGAGCAATTCTAAAGAACTCGTGCATTCGAAAAATGAGTCTATTGTACTTGTTTCTACCCCTCGCACATATGGTTGAGTACTGTTAGCAAATTGTCCTCTTATTTATTGAAAATAATATAATCTGAGCCTTAATGGCTTTATCGCCCTATAATCAAGGAGATTGCAGAAACCTAGAATCTTTTCTGAGAGCGTGGTGACCCAACCACTATTGGAAGATCCGGGTAATTAAGAATAGTCAACCTAATTATCAGAAGCACTTATGAATACAAGACCATCAGCATGTGGGCTCATAAAGAGGCTGAAAAAAAGTACATGTGTGATATTCCTCTGTATTGTAGGAAGACTCAGCAGCCTTAAATGGGAAAGTCTGTAACGCAAGTGAAAACAGGATAGCTGACCGCACACTCTTTGCTTGAACTAACCCACCCTTGAAGGTAGGCACTCTTGCCATTTGATTATGCAATAGGAAGACAGTTTGGGATATTAACTTAAACAATAAATATCAAGAGATACCTCATAAGAATTGTTATAGTTGAGCAAAAGAACCAAATTCTTGGCTTATTTGTAAGCTTTGAAAATGAAGGTGTACATATATAACACTGATGAAGTAAGAGACAGCAACCTCTTTCTCTACTTATCTTTCCCTTTCTAGATAAAGATTCCATGGGCTTGACATGAGATGAAAGTCAAATCTGAAGAAAAAAACCTTCAATGCTGACAAGTTCTTGGGAAGTGGCCTAGAGCTAGCTTGGGCAAAGAGTAGGGAACACACAACTGAAAGCTCAGGTGAGTGAGCTCACTTGAGAGTTGAGGAGACCTATTCCTTGCTTCCTGGGCACAGCTCTTCAATATGACAATTTGCTCAGCTGACAAGACACAGTTCATGGCAGAGGTGCTCTGGACAGAAGCGTTTGGACATATTGGTCATAAATCACCACGCAGAGGTTCTTCACTCCTAGTCATAGATTTCCCGTATGTTCATGAGGTCCTTGGGTATGGCCCTGGGAATGTCTTAGGCCAAGAGGAAGAGAGCCCACAGGAATGCCTCTGCAAGTCCACCATTGAAGAGCTGAGACCCTGAAGACATCTCAGGGACATGGGCAGTTGGTGCATCTGTACTCCTAGGTCTTGATCTTTGCATGCCTGTAGGACCAAAGGGCTATCTCTGGGGACAACTCTGAATTTCATGAGATTATGTTTCTCTGTTCCTTATCCTTGCCCAATGAAATGGGCATTCCAAATGAAAATGTGAGTTTATTTGTTGATTATTTCCTTTGCAGCACAGAAGCTTTTTATCTTGATGATGTCCCAGTAGTTCATTTTTGCTCTTATTTCCTTTGTCTTTGGAGACGTGTCAAGTAAGAAGTTGCTGCAGCTGAGGTCAGAGAGGTTGTTGCCTGTTTTCTCCTCTAACTCATCGGCAGGGAAATACAAATCAAAACCACACTGAGATGCCACCTCACACTGGTCATAGTGGCTAAAATTAACAACTCAGGAAATAACAGTTGCTGGTGAGGATGTGGAGAAATAGGAACCCTCTTGTATTGTTGGTGGGAATGTAAACTGGTGCAGCTGCTCTGGAAAACAGTGTGAAGGTTCCTCAAAAAATTAAAAATAGAACTACCCTGTGACCCAGCAATAGCACTACTAGGAATTTATCCAAAGGATACAGGAGTGCTGATTCATAGGTACATATGTACCCCAATGTTTATAGCAGCGCTTTTAACAATAGCCAAATTATGGAAAGAGCCCAAATGTCCATCGACTGATTAGCGATTAAAGAAGATGTGATTTATATATACAATGGAATACTACTTGGTAATGAGAAAAAATGAAATCCTGCCAGTCACAACAACATGGATGGAACTGGAGGGTATGATGCTGAATGAAATAAGTCAGTCAAAGACAGATACCATATGTTTTCACTCATATTTGGATCTTGAGAAACTTAACAGAAGACCATGGGGGAAGGGAAGGGGAAAAAATAGTTTCAACCAGAGAGGGAAGCAAACCATAAGAGACTCTTAAATATAGAGAACAAACTGAGAGTTGATAGTGGGGGGCAGGAGGAGAGGGGAAAATGGGTGATGGGCGTTGAAGAGGGCACTTGTTGGGATGAGCACTGGGTGCTGTATGCAAGCAATGAATCATGGGAATCTACCCCTGAAGCCAAGAGCACACTGTATACACTGTATGTTAGCTAACTTGACATTACATTATATTAAAAAAAAGAAAATGTGAGTTCATTGTAAAAATAAAAAAATGATTTCTTTCTTGTAGACATGAGTTTGGGCTTGAAGGTCGTGGCTGCTACAACTATACATCAGCAGTTGATCTTAGCTGGTTGCTTGTGGAAACTAGTTCTCACCAGGTAAGGTGGAAGGATTTTGTATTTGGGAGGCCTGTGTAGAAAGGGGAGAGATTGTCCAGCAGGTCCATTTCTTGGGCCTAGAACACTCACTTCTGTAATTGATTGCCTTTGACATATTGAGAATTTATGCTCTAAAAATTGGTTGCTCTACTAGGGCTTTGTGGGGGAACATTTGCTTCTAGTTCTTTATTTTTGGTCTTGTTTCAAATTCCCTGAAGAGGCTATTCATAGCCTAATCCTCAACCTGGTGATGTGTATACACTGACGATTTGGGGGTGGTTTGAAGTGACTCTAGGCAAATGAGATTCTTACTACTAACTGGAGTAAATGCAGTAACAGACTGACCTTGGACCCATGCTGACTTTTTCAGAACATGCTGGATCTTGGAGGAACTGAATTAGGGACAGAGGCACTAGCTGAGGAATAGCCCAGGGCTTGCCCTTCCCCAGTGTGCACTCATCTTCTGGGTGTGAGCTAGAACCAGAATGGTCTTCAGGTGACTAGGTCCTGCCCTACCTTCAGCCCAGAGGGCATTCTCTAAGTGCACCCAAGCAAGGGTCATTTACCAAAGTGATTCCATGCCAGATTCTGTTCCAGGCCATGTTCATAATGAGAGCAAGTCTGAGTGTGTTCTTTGTGTGTGTGTCCTCTTATGAAAACTACCCTCCTCACCTCACCCCATACTTTGCAAATAGCTCTTTAAAAGGTCTTTAGCTCTCTGGTGTTTTTTTTTTTTTTTTTTCCTGGTAAACTCTTGAAGGGCTGCAAATATTTCCTCCTAGGGACAGAAACTCCAATTTCTCCTTGGGCACTTTAAAAGCACAACCCACCCAGTGTATAATAACTGAATTTTCACACTCCTTTGCCACCTACTGATCTTCTTAAATAGCCGGCTTCTTTTCTGACTTCTGCTACAGAGCTGCTGTAGGGAGGAAGGTACAGAACAGGGTGTACAATTTGCTAGGTGCTGCCTGAATGAATGAGTGTGTTTTGTCTTTGGAGGTAGGGCTGGGGTGTGCAGTGTCAGAGAGAGCTACAATGGAATTAATGACCTAAATAGGAGACATTTAGTAGCTGGAGAGGGATTGGGTATTGAGCAATGGGAAGAGACCCAAAGGTAGGGCTAATAACCCAAAGCTTCATTCCGGACATCGCCAAAGGGAAACAAAAGTTACGTATATTTCCCAGTAAGGACAGTCAACAGGACAAGGATATAAAGATAGAAACCAAGGTAAGAAAGCAAGTTAGAAGATATACTTTTGTTTCTAGTGATGTCGAACTTGTTTTTCTTCCCAGGGAGGGAGCGGGGAGACTTGTGTATAGTTAAACAAAACTCCCTAGCTGAAAACAGTGATTGCCCTCTTCCCCAACATGAACAGGATGGTATTTCTAGCCACAAAGAGCCACGTACTAGTTGAGATCGACAAATTGCAAACACAAGAATGCAGTGAACCCTTTAACACTTTTGTGCAAGGGAGAACCACACCCTCAGACATCCAAATATGTTCATGTCCTCCAACCAAGAAGAAAGAGTTCTACTCACTTCCAGAGCAAGCACAGTTTAGCAAGGGCCTAGAACAGTGGTTCTCAACCAGGGGCAATTTTGCCCCCCCTCCCCACCTGACATCACAAGGGACATTTGGCCACGCCTGTAGATACTTTTGGTGATCCCAAATGGGTGGGAGGAGAATCCTACAGGCATCCTGTGAACGGAGACCAGGCTTGCTGCTAAATATCCTACGATTCAAAGGTCATCCCCGGACACCCACGAACTATCCAGCTCAAAAGGTGAATATGCTGGTGTTGAGAAACTCTCGTCTAATGTTAATTCCAAACGTTTCAAAATGCAGCGGGTGCTCAGAACACAATGTCGCTCATCAAAGGATTGGTTTTTAGACACCTGCTATGGATTAGACATAAAGAAAAGTGATTGATCGTTGAAATCACTGTAAAAAATGACTTACAGTTAAAATATAAGCTGACAAACCTGCTCCTCGTTTTGAAGGAACTGATTGATAAAGAAAGGAGGCTGCTTCTTTGTTGTTTTTAAAATTTGTTTCTTTATTTCTAGAAACTACTCTTGCTTTTGTGTGTGTCAGTGAACGTGAAGTCTCCACAGAATTTCCACCCATTTTTGAACATGAATAGTGAACAGACACTTAAAAACCAATTTGTTAGACTCTGGGATGATTCCAGCACACTTGGGCATACATGGATTTTTTTTATTCCACATCTCGTAAGGCACAAAGTGCTTATTTTAGATGAAAATGGACACTGGAATTCAAATGCTCCACAGAATATGCATGTATTTCAGCCTTGAGAAAAGGATCGATCGTTCAGTGTGAGGAAGATTATAGCTTGTTCCTATTACAGTTGAAGCCTGAGTCATTAAAGTTTAAAAGTTCACAAGGACCTGCCTTATACTTTAACCACTTAGAAATTGTCATGGGCTGAGATGTCTTTGGGCATGAACAGGTGGATGACTCAGGGTTTACTGTGGTATTTTGCGTATGTGTGGTGCTTCACCTTGCTGTGGGACCACTCCGTTTTGTCCGTGAGGAGATGACGAGGGCGTTGTAAGACTCTTAAGTCAATAAGAGCCTGACTTTCCTGTATGATGTTTCATCAAGCAGTTGGATTGATAATGAAAAACATTTTCAAAGACAGAATCTTAATATAGACCTTTTAAGCTCTTGTGAATTCACATCAATAGAACTAATAAGCTCGCTGTCACCAGGCTAGTGTGTGTGTCTATTAAGTGAAACTAATTTCACTTAATCTTAATTAATTTTCAATTTTTATCTTGTCTCCTCAGTTGCTGCATATTCTCTTAATTACAGCTTACGCTTAGCTTTGCCGATCCTGGAAATAAAAATTAAATGGGGAAAGGAAGCCAAATCCAAAGCTACTTAGGTGGGAGGGTCTCTAGGACCAAAGCATTACTTGAATGTGGAGACGGACGTTCCCCTGCAGGTGTGCGTGTGTGCACATGTCTGTGTGCGCGTGTGTCCATGAGTGTGTGTTTACCTCGAGTTTCAATTTCTACAGAAACTAGCTTCTTTCTCAATGTTTCAGTGCCTATTTGAAGTGGTGGGGGCCTTTTTCTATCTAGAAATACCTTCTTGAACCATTCAAAATCATACTACTATTGGTACTTAGAGTTGTATAAACTTACTAAAATGTAAGGTATAAGCTAAACAATTCCTAAATGACCACTTTACTATATATACAGAACTGAGGAATCCTAGAGTTTTTCCTAAAGGAAGTCATAGCCAGTCATAAACCAGACCCTCAACGTCACTCGATACTTATTTAATGTAATTTCTAAGTATGTGATCTTGCTTCTCAAGTGAATATTTTATTTTATAGTACTGGGTTGAACTTTTTATCTTAATTTCTTTTTTTTAAAGCGTAAAGATTAAGTTTTACAGATTCATCTTAGAAATTAAAAACAAAAGAGGTTTTTTTTTTTTTTCTTTTCAAATTTTCTTCTGAAAAGAAGCTGTATCACCCCGGGCCTGGCTGATAGCTGTCCCCAAGCTCCCTCTGCTTCTTCAAACATAGTCATACTGAGCTGCTGCACACTGTTGTAAAAGTCACATCTTTTTTTTCTTTTTTTTTTTTTTTAAAGGTTTTAATGTTTATTTTTGAGAGAGAGAGAGAGACACAGTGCATGAGCAGGGGAGAGGCAGAGAGAGAGAAGGAGACACAGAATCTGAAGCAGGTTCCAGGCTCTGAGCTGTCAGCACAGAACCTGATGTGGGGCTCAAACTCACAGATCACGAGATCATGACCTGAGCCAAAGTTGGACGCCCAACTGACTGAGCCGCCCAGGTGCCCCGAAGCCACATCTTATTCACTGCAGCTCCATGTGCTGCTAGAAGAGCTCAGGTGTCTGAACTTTCATCCTTCTGCGTTACAGTGTCCGAAAAGGAATGCAAGTATCTCATGGCTCTGGCCAATGTGTTACCACGTCTACCTTCTCACCAATAATCATGTAATGAGGGCAGAGGAAAAACACCTTCTTCAGTACCCACTTCCAAACTTCCAGTTTAAGAAAAACATCTTGTTAATGGCCCTCCAAACAAACTGTTTTACAGAAAAAGGTAATAAGTTATACTGGGTCCCAAACCGAAAACGAAACCCTTTACCTATGGCCGGCAGCTAGAACAATCACAACTAAGCTTTGGTGGCTGGTGGAACGAATCTGAACAATACACTCAGTGGTCCTGAAAGTGAACATGACACCCTTTTAACCATTTTTCACCCTCTGCTAGTAACGTAGAACTAAAGTCTTTATCAATCGAAAAACACAACAGCTTCTCTGGTGTTACGGGGCACCCCAGTCCTTCTACTCTTTCTACTCCCAGACTGACACCCCTAGAAAGCAATCGCCTGAAAGAGAGAAGGGAGATGAGGCAGGGGAGGGGATGGGGTGGGTGTGGGGGAGGATAATGGTAGATGCAAGCGGACACAGAAGGCATCCAGGTTGTATTGTATTTTCTTACTTACATTTGTTCAAAGCCAGAGAGCCAAACAATGGGGTCGATTGGATCCCATCTCATTAATTAGAGTTAAGTGTGCTAGTGCAGGGAAATTCGCCTCGGAGCTCTGTGCATACCCATCTGCCATCCACATGGAGATCTGAGAAAGAGGAGAGAAATTTGACCAGAACCCAACTGGGCAAAGAACAGATCCAAAGTTAATACATACATCCTGCCTTTTGGATGCTGAGTCTGGAGAGATCTCTTATTTAAACAGAAACACACATACACACACACATATGTTTATATAAGCCTAGTTTTATATATATATCTCTATATAGTTTATATATATATTTATATATAAATATATATTTACTTAAAAACTATGTATAAAATATATATACTTTATATATATAAACTCTATATAAAACTATATAACTATATGTATACACATGTATATCTTATCGTGTTATATGTTTATATACATGTCTATACATGTATATATGTATATAACACAAGATATCTATATATCTATATGTATTAGAGCAAGAAAAATTATTCAGAAGACACAAAGGAAGAGCAGATCCCTGAAAAAGATTTACTGTAGGAGTAAGAAAAAAATATATAGAAAATGGCATCATCTATGTGATTAAAAAACAAAAACACATGGGTACCACAAAATAGGAACAGGAATCCATATTCGAGGAAATTGTTGGGTAAGCTAGAAATATACTATAGAAAAGATAAAGATGCACTGACAGAATTAAAGCAGCAAAGAATAGAAGAGGTGTTCTAAACGATCAAAACAAAGAAGAGAGAGAAATTCGACCAGGATCTAGAGGAAAAGACAAGGGTTGGGAACAATGACAGAAAATGAAATGTATAAAGGATAGAGAAGGGGAGCCAACCTGAGAATTATAGGTGTTCTAGGAGAAAATAAATACCAAGTAGAACAGAAGCAATTATTCAAAGATATAATTAAATAAAAAGTTTCCCGAGTTGAAAAAGAGTGAACAAGAACAGA
The DNA here is from genome assembly GCA_030068075.1 of Paguma larvata. Taxonomy (NCBI): domain Eukaryota; kingdom Metazoa; phylum Chordata; class Mammalia; order Carnivora; family Viverridae; genus Paguma; species Paguma larvata. The sequence continues at coordinate 11,959,337 of CM057825.1, forward strand.
TCAAAAGGGCTCACTGTGTTCAAAGTAAATTAAATGAACGAGAGCTTTGTAACATTTGAATTACAGGGATGGAAAAAAAGAGACTCTAAGCATTCATGCAGAAAAAATAGGTGAAAAACAAAAGAACAAAGCTACACTCGCCTTACACGGACTTTTCCATGGATACAATAGAGCTATGTCTTCAGGATTTTGAAGGAAAAAAGTTGTTACATGACAGTTTAGCCAAGTTTTAAAATGTCTGTTAATATAAAAACAAGACATTTACAGATACACTAAAAATATGCCAACCATCTGATTTTTTTTTTTCTGAAAAAGGGGAATGATCCTTTAATATATGAAATTTGAGAATAGTTAAGCCAAGTTACAAGGTGACTGCTCCAGGATCCAGGGGCACAAGAGCTGGGCACAAATACAGTTTGCTTCTCAAATCCTGAGGCAAACTGTCATCCCAGCAAATGTGGTTAAATTGGCCACATTAATAAAGCTACAGGAATTTGAAGTAATCGCTGCCTCTGTCAGCAGTGTCATCTGGAGGTAGACTACTCTTTCGTTACAAATTGTCGCTCATTGTTATGGGAATCAAACTAACTGCAATCTCAGAAATATATATGTACAGTGATAGTGAAACGGGGGATACGTACAGATGTATTTGTGTTTTCTGTGCACTGGTTTCTTTTTTTAAATTTTTAATTCAAATTTTCTTTCCCTTTGAAGTATCATTGACCTACAACATTAAATTAATTTCAGGTAACAGCGTCACGATTGGATATTTGTAATCATTGCAAAATGATCGCCACAATAATTCTAGGTAACTTTCAGTACCCTACGTAGTACGAAAATTATCTCTATGTGTGTAACATTTTTTTTTTTAGTGTGATGAGCAATTTAAGATTTCCTCTCTAAGCAACTTCCGAATATATAATACAGTGTTATTTATTGTACTCATCGTGTTGGATGTTACATCTCTGTGACTTAATTATTTTATAATCAGAAGTTTATGCTTTTGATCCCTTTCATCCATTTCTCTCCCCTACTCCCTGACTTCTGACAATCAGTCTGTTCTCAGAATCTGTGAGCTTGTTTTTTCGTTTGTTTGTTTTGTTTTGTTATGTTATGCTTTTAGATTTCACATATAGATGAGATCATACAGTATTTGCTTTTCTCTGTCTAACTGATTTCACTAAGCATAATGCCCTGGAGGTCCATCCATGATGTTGCAAATCTTAAGATTTCATTCACTCTTTTTCTTTATGGCTGAATAATATTATGTTTTATCTATTTTGTGGTGATTTCTTTCTTTGTTTCTTTGGTTGACAAGATTTTTTTTTAATGAGCTGGCATTACTGGTTGAACAGAGCGTAAGTTTCAGGAAAAGTGGTCGTTTAAAAATAAAAACAAATTATAGCTATGTTATTCCGCACTCGTTATAGAAATAATGGGCTGTGCAATTAAAGATAGTTCTTTTTTTTATTTTAAGTTTTATTTATTTTGAGAGAAAGAGAGAGAGCAGGGGAGGAGGGGCAGAGACAGAGAGGGAGAGAGATCGGCTTCTTGTGCTCAGCACAGAGCCCGACATGTGGCTCAATCTCATGACCTAAGCAGACATCAAAAGCTGTATGCTTAACTGAGTCACTCAGGCGCCTCAAGATTGTTCTAATCCTGTCACTCTTCTATTACCTGGACTTCAGTTTTCCTCAGGATCCAGGAGGGTGGTGACAATGTTTCCTTTTAGGGGTTCCTGAAGGAGACGCTGTTTTTACCCTCACATTGGTCACATCGATCATTCCAAGACTATGCTTTGTTGTAGAAAAGGTTTTGTCTTGAAAAAGTGAGTAGGAAGAGGGGTGCCTGGGTGGCTCGGTCGGTTGAGCGTCTGACTTCAGCTCAGGTCATGAACTCCCCGTTCGTGGGTTTGAGCCACGTTGGGATTGGCGCTGGCGGTGCGGAGCCTGCTTGGGCTTCTCCGTCTCCTTCTCTCTCTGCCCCTTCCCACTCCCCCCTCTCTCTCAAAAATAATAAATATTCAAAACAATTTTTTAAAAAGTGAGGAGGAAGAGAGAAGAGCCAAGGGGGTCTGGGGTGAAATAGTTATTCAGACCTGTTCCCTTTCTGTCATTCCTGTTTGCTCCGTCTATCTGTCCCCAACTACAGCAGTGAAGGGATAAATTTGTTCTGACCGCCTCTGTGGTGTTCAGGGTATGGAAGCCATTCTCCACGGTCTCGTACGTCCACGTTGAACATGGCTGTGGAATCCAACAGCCAGCTTCTGCCTCATCCTAGTGGGAAAATTAGGCAGATTTAGGTAATTACCAGATGACCACAGTTTTGAAGTGATGGGGGGGGTTGCCATTGTACTGATTTGGATTTCCTAAGTTTTAATTTTTATCCCTCAGCCTCCCCTTTGTTCTTTTGTGCTTTATTCCAGGATATAGAATGTGCTACGGCGCTTTTCAAAAACCATTCTTACGTCTGTGCTAGCATGCCACATCTCATTCTTACAAAACCTCTATGGTTTTAGTGGCCAGGTCCTAGAGCGTGCACTCCATGTCAGTAATTGGACATTTCACTTTTGGAGAAAACCAGGCATGTAACCATGGTTTGTAAGTAACTCATAAAGCATATTTTGAGATGTGTTTTTTACCAAGCTTTTTTTTTTTTGCACATTATCTCATTTCTCCTGAATAATATTTTTTGTTCAATGTCACCATTAACATCCTGCTTACTTTGAAATCAATCTCCCCAGCTGTTTAAAATTTTTCTAAATTTTTTTTTTGTTTGCTTGTGTTGTTTTTGTGCATTCCTCAAGTCTCCCTACTTGAGGATTTTAATTTAGTGTCTGACTAATGTGCCATTGTTATTAACATCCTTTTTATATCAAATTTATGAAAGTCAACCTCCCAGATATGGGATAATTATAAAAACAACCCCACATGGTAACCGTCTGGAGTTTTGGTTGCTACTAACGATGAGCTAAAATTATCGAGAAAGCTTACTGTGTGCCAGGCACTGAGCTAAGTGCTTTATTTTTGTGGAGTGTCTTAACAGACCCTCTGGATAACAGTAAGAATCAGGCACTATATTTGATTACTATTTTCCAAACAGGACAACTGTGGTATAGATCCAAGTTTATGCAAAAATGACAAAGGTCTTGAGTCTGATAATTCCTAGATGAAATTGCGCCTAAATGAACAACTCTTGTGTATTTCTGCTTGGTTTCAGCGGACAAATGCTGTACCTAAGAGACCAGTATGTCTTGAACACCACAAGGGTGTTTTTTCTTCACAGTTTCCAAGAAGAGTGATAAAAATCAGAAAAAAAAATTCCTAGAATTATCAAAGATTAGGAGGTTCCAGGAAGCTAGTTTCTGACTAGTGTTAGCAATCTGTTGACAAGTAGATCAAAACAAAATTAAATGGATTTTTAACTCTATGTAAGTATTTAAAACAGTAGGAGTTCCACGTGACTGGGGCCCCTCTGAGTTTTTGCAAGGAAGATTTGCAGGAGTCTTTCCTTTGTTTCAGTTTGGGCACTGGCCGTGTTGGGATGGAAAAGAAAAGGAAAAACATTTCGACTGCCACGGGCGCCCGTTCAGAAACCACACCTCTTGTGAATATCAGCAGCCTTTTAAGAAAATAGGTTTTGCTCTTTAGGGCGCATGTCATAAAGCAGCAAACACAGTGAGAAGCCTTAGCATGTCTTTTGAGTTTAAAAAAAAAAAAAAAGCAGCTCTGCCTTGTCTGAAAAATGTTTACATCACAGATAGTTTTACTTTTGAGGTTCTAGACAAGACAGGTGACTGTATCTACGGGAACCAACCTAACTCATCCAAATCCTTGCTCTCACTAAAGGGGTGAGGGGATGTTGGCTGGGCAAGAAATGTGCTGATGTCGTTGGACCTAGAGCCCCACGGGGAGCAAAAATTCTTTCCACACCCTGTACTTTGACAAACCTGTTCTTGCTTTGCTGCCTATGTGCGAGTTTTCTAAATAGCTATGTTTAGATTAGAACTAGATCTAACAGAAGTTCTAACATGTTCTCCTGATTAAACAAATTGAGATCAAAACAGGCAGACAGAGAAACAGACAGGCGTACTTCTCTGAAATGTCCCATTTCTTAGAGAGCATGGAAGAAATCTCTGTATAATTTCAGAAAAGGTTGCTCTAAATCTGCATAGAACGCAGAGCCTTTGGGAAATAGACTTGCTATTTATTTGGTGGGGATAAATGAAATGCAAGAATAATAATGATAATAAAAAGAGAGAATGCTTGCGTTTGCTGTGGAGATGGGACCACGCATGCCTGACACTGGGAGCCTCGCTGTGAGGGTTGAAGCCATGACCCTGAGTCATTTGGGGGTCACGGCAATTGAGAAGCAAGAAACCTTGCCGGGGGACGTGTCCTTGCGCCAAATTGCTCCTGCCCTGTTGGCCAGATGCTAAGTCAGTTGGAGGAGTGGGGATTATGCCCGAGGAACGGATAAATCTTCTCACTGATACTCAGACATGGATGTTATTTTATGGTTCTTTTTACAAAGGCAGATGATCGGATTTAAGAAAGGAAAGGGGAGAGCCTGGACAAGTGTAAGCTGTCATGGTGATCTCACTACTTTAATCTTTTAAGTGCATTGCCTTATTTTCTTTGGTAGATACAGTTCCTCAAAAGCTGCACGCCACGAGGTTTCTTGCCGTTTCAATAGATTTGACAAATGTATCATTTAAAAATACCTTTAAAAAAGAGTCGCTTAAAAAGGTAAATGGAATTTTTTAATTGAATTATTTAAGAAGCGGTCAGTCCGTGTCCTTGTAGAATATAGGGCCGAAGTAAACACAACAGAGATCGTGATATTTACCAAATGGCTACGTAATACTGGGTTACCCATCTAATTGTAACTTGCTGAGTAATAAAGCAGAAAATTGACTTTCGAGAGCCTCAGTTCCAGCTGTGTTGTATTAAAATAGGAAAGCTTTAAAACTTCTCCTGACGCTGTGCTTAGGAGTCTCCAAGCTGCTTTGCTCTGTTGTTTACTTGCTCTGATGCAGAGTAGAATACTTCTCATTTTAAGTGGACCTAAGACATATAATTTGGAATTTGAAATGCAGGCAGCAAGGAAAGCTATATTTAGGGTAACTTCTAAGTTTAAAGGGAGAGTATTCGTATCCTAATAAAGATCTTCTTTTGCAATTCTCAGTCGTGTGCTTACTTGGGGGTGCTTAGTAAATGCACTCGTAATTTTTTTCTAACATAATAAAAGCAATAGTATTTGAAGCTTTGATAAAGCGTGACCCAGGGAGTGTAGAGAGAAGGGGCCAGGGCAGGAACGGAAACATTTTTGGCCTTTTGTCACAGAGGCTAAAGCCCAGTTGTTAATTGCCAGTTGTCATAGACTTTTGGATAACCTGACCTTTGACCCTGCTTAGGAGCGATCTTCCCTGCCTCCCTCTGGCTGTGCTGAATTCCTTGCCCAGGCTAGACTTGGACACATCCCTGTAGAGCCCACAGACCCTCCCTGCAGTTCTCCTGTGAGCCTCCAGTTATGTGCCGACCTCTTGACTACGAGCTTACTCATGACAGATGGCACTGGACTCTATTGGGAAGCTTGAGCCCTGACGAGGCAAAGCTAAGCCTTCCATCTTGTTTTCTTTCAATATGGGGGCTCATTAAGGTCAAGACGCTTCCCTGTGCCTTGGTCTCCCCTGGCCCATTCCCTACTCAAATTCAGCTTGTCCTCTAAAGATGAGTCTTCAAACATATCTGGGGTTCCTTATGATGCTACATATGCACACTCTACACTCTCTCTCTCTCTCTCTCTTACACTCTTCCCCTTGAAGGCTCCCCTCCAGGTTTCTGAACCTTCCCTGCCTTGTTTGGGGGAAGGGTACCTGGACTGGTTTAACCAAGAATTGGCTTTGGGGCTGGATCTAGAGACCTGCCAAGATGTCCTCACCCAAGATAAGGGGAGTTGGCAGTCCTGGGAGATCAGGGTAGGATCGCTGAGGGCCAAATGCCAAGAGAAGAGAGTGGGAGTACCGAATCCAGGAGGTGCTGAAAGCAGAGAAGGAAGAGAATCAGACATTTGGAACAACCTCACTGCCAACGAAGTAGTATTCATGAAGGAGGGAAGGCTGGGTAACTCCCTGAGAGGCTGCTTCAGCAGACAGGTAACCTTGGGTTTGTTTTCATGCACTGTAGAAATGAGATATGTATGTGAGTGGGTTAGTGAACAGAGGGACTGGTTGGCATGCTGTTCCTGCTTTTCCTTTGATCGTCAAGTTTCATGAGCGTATTGGCTATACGTTTCATATCCCTTCTATAATATCTACTCCCTCCTTACCTACCGGTGCGGAGGAAATCCTCAGTTCATTAAAAGCCAGAAGGAGGTTGGTTGATACTCCCTGTGTTAGTGAGCTAAGGCTGCCATAACAGAATACCACAGACTGGGGCACTAAACAATGGAAATTCATTTTCTCGCAGTTCTGGAGGCTGGAAGTCCAAGAGCAAGGTGCTGGCAGGTTTGGTTTGGTTTCTTCTGTGGCCTCGCTCTTTGGCTTGCAGATGGCTGCCTTCTTGCTGCAGCCTCACATGGTCTTTCTTCTCTATGGGAATTTCTTCTTCTTGTAACAACACCAGTCAGATTGGAGTAGGGTTCACCCTAATGGTGTTATTGAACTTCCTGCTTTAAAGGTGCTCTCTCCACATACAGTCACATTCTGAGGTACTGGGGGTTTGAGATTCAACACATGACTATCAGGAGAGCAGAATCCAGCCCAAAAAACTCCCCGGTCTCCAGAGCTGCGTAGCCTGGCCTCACTCCCAGTGGGTGGGCGAGGTGCTATCACGAGGACCCATCAGCTCCCACATCCCACGCCGGTGCTCCACCGACAGCTTGGGCCATTCCTCCATCTCTCTGACACCTTTTCTTCCTCCCAGGTTGGAACCGGTCCGCTTTCAAGCCAGGTCTGCTCTGCAGCCAGGTTTTGTTGGACTTGCCCTGTGTTTGAAAAGTTTAATTCGTGGCGAAGATGAAAAAGCAGATGTTGATATTTTACATAAATACCTCACTTTTTGGCCTTTCCTCAAAAGCCGGACAACCTGTGAACACCAGGCTTGATTTCCATGGGACAGCCCTCGGCGAAGAGCCTGGTGGCCGTCTCCACCCACGAGTGCCTTCAGCTCACGTCTCTCCTGTAATTGGACCACCTAAGCCCTGAAGGTGTTTGGATTTTTGATTCCTAAATTATGGACATACCCACTATGTACCCCCCCCCGCCCCCACTGCTTTGACTTGGTTCTAATCTCACGTCTTCATTTGCAGCCAATATCTTTGCATTTGATGCCATTCTGACACTTTATTTTTTACTTTTTTATGTTTATTTATTTATTAATTTATCTATCTATTTTTGAGAGCGCGATGCAGGGCTCAAATTCACAAACCATGAGATCATGACCTGAGCTGAAACCAAGAGTTGAATGCTGAACCAACTGAGCCACCCAGGCATCCCCATTCTGACACTTTAAATCACGCCTGCTCTCATGTGTTACCACAGGTCAGTCCAAATGCCAGAATTTTATGTTAAAATTTTAAGTAAAAGTTTTATGTTAAGAAAACCTTCTTCTCTCACCGAGCTCCATCTCCAATGCCTCCCTCTGCTCTGTCTTATTCACCTGCCTGAAGTGTCTTGCCTACGTATTATTTCACTCTCATTCAGACCCTCACCACCATGTTACCTCAGGCTTGTTAAGAACTCCTCAGCTCTTCTCTTCTCTTCCAGATGTTATACCCTGTCTTCAAAACACTAACTAAAACATTGTTTTCAATATGTTACCTCTCTGTTTACTCTTTTGCCTACAAGTCTAGTCCTTTACAGCCCTATTTGCCATTTTAGCTTCCTTTCCTTCCTTTTTGGTCACCGATTGACATGTGTTCAGTCATTATGTGTTGAGAAGTGATTCGTCCATTTAGAACCCTAAGTGTGTTGGTGTTCTTGCCTTGCCTTGACTCACTTCATCCACACCCTTCCACCCCCGGCTAACCAAATTTGCCTTTATAGTACAAAATAGTGCCTTTGCCTTTTCTTCTGTGTGTGGTCCAGGGCTTTGCACATAGTAGATATTCTACCAATACCTATAGATTTTATTTCAAATCACTGACATCCCCAACAGAAGTCTCTGTGTTATCTGATTTCCAACCTAGTTCACTTATTGTGGGATGGCCCTCAGCAAAGCTTGTGGTTTTCTTTTACTTGTAGTCCTAGTAAAAGTTAATGAAGTAAATACACAGCTTTTAATTACAGTGAAGATATTTTAGAAATTACTCTTCCAGTCAGTCAGTCAGCCAGGAATTACAACCTTTGACTTTGACTTCATGAAAGGCTGAAGTTTCTATCAATCAGAACAATGGAACAGGCTACCTTACAAGCAGGAAGCTTCTTATTCATTTATTCCTTTCTTCGACAAACAACTGTTAAGGACACAGTTGTTTAAAATTGACTGAGAGATTGACACAGTACATTAAAATTGCCCTCTTTTCTACTTTCTTGTTGAGAAGATAGCTCAAGGACACAACTTTTAAAGAGGAGGAGGAACGTGTATTAGTTTCTCATTGTTGCTGTAACAAACTACCACAAACATTGTGGCTCAAAACCACACAAATCTATTATCCTCCAGTTTTGGATTTCAGAAGTTCGAAATGGTTCTCACTGATCTAAAACCAAGGTATTGGCAGGGTTGTTCCCTCTGAAGGGTCTAAGGGAGAATTAATTTCATTGCCCTTTTCCAGCTTCTGGAGGCTAGACTGCCTACATTCCTTGTCTTTAGGTCATAGACTTCTGTTAAGTATTTAGTGATTTAAAATGAAATCTATAGGTATTGGTAGAATAGCAAGTATGTGCAAAGCCCTGGACCACACTCAAAAGAAAAGGCAAAGACATGCCTAAGGTGCTTTCTTGGATTATATGAAGAAGACCCAGATTCAAAGATAGTTCAAAAGCCATAAAACAAATGCAAAAATTCAATTGATTTCATGATGTTTAAGAAGATGATTAATAAATAGACCGATATATAAGGAAAAAATGTTCACATTTGAAAATAGGAGACCACATTGCAGGAGACCCCATCCTGGTCTCCAAGGGTGCTTCAGTCACTGCGAATGGGATTGCTGCCCGTGGGGAGTTCAAGATCCATCCTCCCAACTCTGTGGACACTTGGAGGATCTCTGAATGGACATTTTTGTGAAAAGGACTAAATGAAGAGCTCTTTATAGAAGAGGTGGAATAGTCTAGGAGCTTGACATTGAATTAGTAAGTACTTTATTTTTGGCTGAGAAATTCTCATTTAAGATGATGCTAGAAAAGAGAGCACTGTGGCCCAAGATGAAAGATTCTAATCACGGTGAGAAAAAAAAAATGACTCACTTGGAACTCTCCTTAGTACCAGGATGTCCCTGCTTGAGTCTCTCCTGCTTTCTCAGAACCATTAGCCTAGCTTGGGTGACCTCATGTGCTCCTGCTCTGCACTATACTCCTTTCCCCAGCTATGATCGTTCTTAGTAAGCCTTGTACATTTCTAGCTCTCCACCCCCTGCTCTGCTCACTTTCCCACCTCTTCCTCTCCCCATCCTAATTGGCCAAGAACTACTGTCTCAAACTGAATCCTGCATATTTTTCACCAGTCAAAGCTCGCAACCAAATTTATCAAAAATTATCTAGCATAGCATGCCAACATATTAATGTAAAGTTCATTTTACAAAATGCAAAACAGCTATTTTACATAAACACTCAAGTCTATTTTTATAAATGTACTCATTAGATACTTTCCTTTGAGAAATGGTTCAATAGAGCTCTTACTGTTTCTTCCAATTAGTAATCATTAGCGTTCTGTAGCATTTCCCTGAGAAAGAATATTAAAGGGCTGCAATGTCACCGAGGACAGAACTCTAAATTTGGAAGCTATGTGAAAAATCAATGGTTCTGGGATCAAACGCTTACTTGGTCTCATGACTGCATAACATGGTTCTTATTCTTTAGGGTGAAGATCATCAATATAGACAAATGTTAAGAGAATAGTTCTTTTGCTCTTTTGGCATACTGCAATTCAGGAAGCACTGGCTTCGGTCCAAAATTTAGTTTATACTTATGAAATTACAGATTTTCTGCGAGTTACTAGAAGCTAAATAGGCGTGGAAGAAAATACCATTCAACTGAAACGTTATTATTTGAATGCCAGTGATGGACTCCTTGACTCAAAATCTAGAAGGCTCTTCTTAACTTTTATTCTTAGAATATATGTAAGGTAATAATAATACCTTACCTATACAATAATTTACAGTCCATGGATTTGTAAATAAATTATTTGATAATCCTTAACTTCTCTGTGTGTTCCTGTGCAACAGTATTCATCTTCCTGTATTGAATTGTCTGTGCTCTGGATTTTTTGAGGGTAGAAACTGTCTTTCCTCAGCACCTTTCAAAATTCCCAGATCATAGCTATGATTCACTGCTGTCGAATAAATAAAAGGATGGTGTCCATATTTCTTATTGTTGCTTAGTCTTCTCCTTTTGAAATTTTCTTCTCCCGTGCATTCCATCATGACATATTTTCCAGCTCTGCTGCCATGTTTCTTTCTTTTCTTTATTTAAAAAAAAAGTTTTTTTAGTGTTTATTTATTTTTGAGAGAGAGAGAGATGGAGTGCAAACAGGGGAGGGGCAGAGAGAGAGAGAGAGAGAGGGAGATGCAGAATCCGAAGTAGTCTCCAGGCTCTGAGCTGTCGGCACAGAGTCCAATGTGGGGCTTGAACTCCTGAACCATGAGATCATGACCTGAGCCAAAGTTGGACGCTTAACCGACTGAGCCCCACCCCCTCCACCCCCGGCACTCCCACTGCCATGTTTGTTGACCATGCTTGTTTCTTTGTCCTTCTAACTTTCCTTTCTCTCCTTTGACTCTAAAGTTCTCTGCTCATCCTTTGCTACATTCTCTTGCTACACCCCCTTTCTTAGATCATACGCTAACAATTCTCTGTGTGTCAACTCTGTCTCTGTAACTCCCATGTTATTTCAAACCTTGAGTGCTCACCTGCATTCCAGTTCAGTACTTACTGCTGAAGTGTTCTTCTGACACTAAGAATATATGTTGAAACAAATCCCATGGTTGTATTATTCAAGCCATTCAAGATTTTATCATAAAGAATTCCCATTTTCTTTAGTTCCATTAGTAGTCTACATGTCACCCAATCTCAAGACCATGAGCTCATTTTTTTTAATGTTTATTTTTATTATTTTTGTGATATAGACAGAGTGTGAGCAGGGGAGGGGGCAGAGAGAGAGAGAGAGAGAGAGAGAGAGAGAGAGAGAATCTGAAGCAGGCTCCAGGTTCTGAGATGTCAGCACAGAGCCCAAAGTTGGGCTCAAACCCATGAACTGTGACATCATGACCAGAACTGAAGCTGGATGCTTAACCAACTGAGCCACCTGGGTGCCAGCATGAGCTCATATTTTATTCATCTTTCCGCTTCCCAAACCCACCAGACAGTTACCCCAACTCAGCCCTGAGTTTCAGTATTTTTCATATTGCAAAGAAATGTTTCGATACTTCTATTTTAAATGTACCATTTAGATTCTACTGTTTTTCCCTAATTTGTAAGAGATCAGAAGCACTGAATCAAGAGCATGACATTTGAGTAGAAAAGTACTCACGGACATTTTTGAAATAAGATATTTGAGATTTTAAGGGATTTTCACAATTTGCCAATGTTGGACTAGCTAAGAAATTTTTTCCTCAAAAATTTTGTATTTACTACCTGAAAAATAATATGAACTCTTAGTCTATTCTTAGATTTCATAATGAACATTCTCAGTGGAATAATTAATGGAAAGTAAAATCAGCCATCGCTAAAAAGGCAAATCATAAACTTGATATGTCTAACAAATTGATGGAAAAATCAAATGTTCTTGACCCAATATTTTGATCCTTGGAAATATGACCTGGGTAAATTAGACAGGATAGGATTACTGGCCACAAAACAAAACTCACAGTAATGGATCTGAAAGGGTGAAATTAGTTATTGAAAACAAAACGAATCCACACAAACATACCAAAAAAAAAAAAAAAACAAAACAAAACAATGATTGATAAATCAGTTATTGCTTTGAAGCTTTTTCTGGGGAAAGAAAATTTATTTTGATTAAGATAATTTCAATGAAATAAGAATAAAAACAGAACAATTAAGAACAGTTTCTCTTCTCTGTTTATAAAATTGATGAAGGAATTAAGATGGTTTAAGGAATTATGCTCTGGAGAACTCTTTCCTTTCCAAAATCCTTCAGTTGTTATATATTCTGATTATACTTATACTCAGAATATCCTCAAGATAAACACGACGTGAAAATATCTACTGTATCAAAATGGCAGGGTCAAAACAACAGGAGCAAATGTTATTCTGTTTTCCTCTGCTCACTGCCACCATTTGGAGTAAGATCTTCCTTTACTTCTGGCATGACCTTTGGGTTCAGTGTCGCCGTAATCGATTTCTTAGTTCTCAAACTTCCCCAAAATGACACCGCAAGCTAATATTTTCCAGGAATAATTCTCATATTCTCTTTCTGTGTTGATGTTTGGCAGTACAATTTATTTTTATTTTTAATTCTAATTTTTTATTTGTTTGTTTGTTTATTATTTATTTATTTATTTGCACACACACTCTGGCTCAATCCCTGGCACATCACAAATGCTCAACAATTGGTTCTTTCCACATCTTTCTTTATGTCCAAATTCCTAAACCTGATTTTGAAGATGATTCTCAATGTGTTTAATGCTCTTTAAAAAAGTAGTCTTTTCTTTCTCTCTTTCTTTTTGCATTCTCTTAACCACACCTCTGCTCTACCAGCCAAAAATCTGCTCACGACTTTACTACAGTTTTCTGTCATCCTGCTTTCCTCAAACAACAGGTGTCTCCTTTCAGATCATCCCCCCCTCTTGTGTCCATATGACTCTTTTCTGTTCTCTGTACGTAACATTAGTACCCTCTTCTCAGAGAAACCTTCTCTTAGCTTCTCTTAAACAAACGTGAGGCCTCTCTGCTAATAACCAACCTAGAACTTTATTTTTATGAGGTGGGACTTCGCATACTTGTCTTCGATCTCTACCAGAACATCTAAGTTCCACAGGGGTACGGATTATTCTTGAATACCTTTGAAATCTGAACCGGCTGGCACAGTTTCTCACACATGTTAGGTGCTCATTAACTATTTGCTGCTCAACTATACGAAGACCAGAGGCGCCAGATGTTTCTGTGGAGACCGGTTTGGTAAGAGTTGTGGTCCCCTGTGGGATAACCTTACTTGTTCAACCTGGGGCCCAGTGCAGGCAGAGTGGAGAAGTATCTGGTGATGAATTAGACGTCACTAAAAGGTAAGATTTTCTCATAAATACTTCTGGACTTGCTGTTTTTTCTTCTCTTGCATCTCCTTCCAAAATACTTTCCTTTGTGACTATGCACTTGGAAAACAAATGATGCATTGTATTCTCATCTCCATATATTTTTTTTGTTTCTTTATGAAATTCACATTCAGAAGTTTAGAGAGAGGGCATGGTATTGGGGGGAAAGGTGCTTCCTGTGGGAAGGGTATAGATATTGACCCTGTAGTATTAATGGTTGGCACCTGCTTGAAAAAATAGCAGTGTTTCTAGCAACTTCACAGGTGTCTGAAGGCCACGCTAGAAATATTTCTGATGTTCCCTGTAGTCAGAAGCTTAGTTTAAATTTCTGTCATTGAAGTGGAATTTCTCTACTTAACAGATCAATGTTCAATACATCCACTTTTTTACATATTTGTCCAACTCTAAAGCTAGGCCGAGTTAGTCTCTGCTTCTTTACTCTGTCTTGACACCTTTTTTTATTTCTTGGCCTCTCGCTGATTACACATTTTCAAAGATTCTACCAGCATGTTTATACTCAAGAAAAGAAGTAAACATAATCATACTTTCAGAAAGCCTTAAGAGCATTTGCTTGTTTCTGGTCTGTATTCCTAAGAACCTTGATAATGATGTCCTGCTATTAAAAAGTGACAATATGCTTTGACTATTTCCATCATGAGCTAATAAGATACCGATTATTTTCTCTTAATCCAGAACACGATTTTGTTATTATCTATCAGTTTAAATGAGAGCGGAGATGAAGCACACCAAGGCGATCTCGCTAGCTCAAGTAATTGGCAAAAGAGCATGAGATAGCAAGGATGAAGTCACTCACATGTGCCCAAGTTTGTGAAAAGAAAAGGGAACGCAGTTGGTAACGGAGGTAACAAAAATGGCTTCGTTATTTGACTTTCAGCTCATTAGTCCCAGCCATATAAAATTGTCAGGTACCTATGCAGAGATTTAATTACATTACTGATTTTCTGGGAAAATAAGCACTATGTTTACCAGCAATGTATTTCTAGTCTGATGGGAAAAAGGAAATCCTAGAACTTTGCAGGCTTGAACACATTTCTTAAGCCTGCCAACCTCTTTTTACAGGAAGCAATTTTCTCCACTTCCAGACTTTAGAAAATTTTCCTTACCCAAAGAATATAACCATACTAATAAAACAGCCATTTTCTCTTTAAGTACCAACCATCCCACAGATTGTGGTACTAGAGACATTTTGGTTATTTTCCCCCTGTTAATTAACCCATGGAAATCAATTAGGTTCGCTCCTGTAATTTTCATTTAGAATAGAGCATTAAATTTAACAGATGATCAGTCTCATCACTTTTACTGAGAGGTTTCTTGTAGCTAGTAGCCACCTGCTTGCAAGCATTTTTATAGGGTGTTCCACACTTCCTTTTTCGAACGCAGATTCCCACACCATCTGCATCAGAATCACCTGGGCTGCTCATTAAATATGCATGTTGTTGGTCTCAGGGAGGTCTACTGAGTGCGCCTGGGGAATGTTAACCTTAATGAACACCTTCGGTGATTCCAATATACACCAACATTTGAGAAATGATGCATTCGTGAGTATGCTTTTAGACAACTGAGATGATTCACATGACAATGAATTATGGCCGCACAAATCACCAGTGTCCATAAGTGGTATTAGCCAAGAATTCCTGTGCATACTCTCACTTTTGACATAAAGTGGAATGGTCATTTGTGTGTTGCCATTGTCGTGAATTCAGAAAATTCACTCAAGAATTGCAAGATAATTGCTGTAGATAAAACCTTATTTGGAATTGACAGTGTCAATACAGCCTTAAGAGTATCTTCGTTTCCGAATGGGAAAGATGGCCAGGGAAGAATGGTCAGAAGGAGGGATGTAAATGCCGTTGAAGGTATAGTTTTAAGGAACCAAAAAATTGAAATGCTTTTTTAAAAAAAGTTTATTTATTTTGAGAGAAAGAGAGGGAGAGAGTATTGGCAAAGGAGGGGCAGAGAGAGAGGGGGGGGGGTGGAATCCCAAGCAGTTTCCACACTTTTGGTGCAGAGCCCAATGTGGGGCTTGATTCCATGAATCATGAGATCATGACCTGAGCCAAAATCAAAAGTCGGACGCTCAACCAACTCGGTCACCCAAGTGCCCTCAACTTCAGTTATTAATGGACACATACTGTTCTAATTCAAAGAAAATTATAAATGTGCATTGGTAAATTTTAACGTCGCATGTGGAAAATACTACTCATTGCCTTTTTAAGTTATGCTTATAAGCTTAAAACAGACAAAATCAAGTGGATTTTTAAAGTTATTTTTTGTGATCTTCTTTTTTCTTTTAGAATAAGAGCTAGAAGTCAGAAAATTATAGAATAATGTATTTTCAATGGAGGATGCAAATAATTATACAATTAAAACAAATTATAGATTTAATGCAACTAAGACTTCTTTGGTGTCTGTTCTGTGGCCAGAACTATCTTAGGTCCCAGAAAATCACAGATAAAAAGCCACTGATTCCACGAAGGAAACTTACATGTGTACTACTAAGTGAAAGAAGCTGATATGAAAAAGCTGTGTGCTGTATGATTCTACTTATAAGACATTCTGCAAAAGGCCAAACTCTGGAGATGATAAAACCATTAGTGATTGCTAAGAGTTAATGGGGAGGGATGACTAGAAGAACACAGAGGATTTTTAGAGCAGAGATATTACTCTGTATGAATCTATAATGGTGGATCATATCATTATACATTTGGCTCAATCCATAGAATGTACAACACCAAGAGTGAGCCCTAATGTAGACTGTGGACTTTAGGTGATAATGATGTGCCTGTGTAGGTTCACTGATTGTAACAAATCTACCTTTGTGGTGAGGATGTTGATGGTAGAGGAAGCTATGGGTTTGGACACGAGAGTGGGAATTAGTGGATACATGGGAACTCTCTGTGTTTTCTGCTCAATTTTTTCATGAATCTAAAATTGGTTTAACAAATAAAGTTTATTGAGAAATAGCTACTGAGACTTCCTGGAAGACACCAGTGGTCTAATGGTTGGGATTGATGCTGAAATACCCCATAAAGTCCAGAGTCATCAAGGCAACAGGGAACGTAAATACTAAGGTGGGACCCCATGGAGGAGGGAAGGGTCAGGGAAGACTTTCAAATATTGGGACGTCTGCACTGGGTTGTGACAAACCTGTTACATGGATACATTCCATCGTATTGACATTCCAGTGTATTGACCTTGGTTGGGGAACTGTAAGTCATCTGGTCTTGCTGGAGCAAAACTGGAATGGTGGAGAGAGCAGTAGGAATGAGTCTGGACAGGGGCCAAGGCAGGAAAGCTGACAAGCTCACACACCTGTTCATATACACGTATGTACACACATATGCCCATATACAAACATACGGGCACATGCTAAAGACTAACTAAGTCTTTAAACTTGTTGGGGAACCACCAAAAAAAACTTTTAGCAGGAAAATAATGTGGCCTGATTTGCATTTTATAAAGAGCCGTAGGATATTTATGGGAAGGTAGAAGGGAACAGAGGCTGAATGGGAATATCCAGTCAAGTTAACTGGATGAAGTTAAGATTCTATGACAACAAAGGAAAGAGCAGATTCAGATTCAAGAGATATTTAAGAAATTGGGGTGGGCTGAACTCAATGAGTGCTCCCTTGTGGGAGGTAAGAGAGGGAGGAATCAGAAATTTTCTCTCAAGTTTTGAGCTTAAGACATGAGTGGATTCTACACTTCTCATGGTGATAGCCACCCTCGGCTAGGTACTGGGGATTCAGCAATGAACAACTGGTCCTTGTCACTGTTAGTGAGAAAAGAAGGCTTGACACAATAGCTCCAGGTATGACGTCTGTTGTGAAAGAGGAAGTATAGCTATCTAACCAGGAGAGGTCTGGGATGGAGACCTCTGAAAGCCATCAGTGTATAGTTGAGAGTTGACGAATGAGGTGGCCAGGAGAGGATGGCAAATGAGAAAAGGAGAAGGTTGCAGACAGAAATGCGGGCATCCCACTCTGAGAAGAAGAGCAAAGGAGCCCATGAAGGAATGGTCAGAGAATCTTGGAGGGAGAATTATGGCATCAAGGGAGGAACTTCAAGAAGAAGAATGAAGTGGCCAGGACATGGTATGGAGGACTTAGATAAGATAAAGCCTCAGAGTTATTCCTGGGTCTTGTGATATGGAAGACTTTGGGATGTTTGTGAGAGCTGCTAGTGGCATGGGTGAAGCCTCACAGGAGAGTGCTGAGGATGAAGGAGAAGTTATAAGGGAAGACAACCAAAGATGACATCTTCCTGGTGCTTGGTCCTGGAAGGAATGAGAGAGAGAGGAAAGGAAATAGACACAGGATAAAGGGCAAGTGCTTGAAAATGGGAGGCATTGAAACACGTGGAGTAACGAATGAAAAGAAGCTAGCAGAGAAGGAGGAGTTGAAAATGAAGCAGAGAAAGACTAAAATTATGGACCTTTGTCCTTTAAGGTCAGGAGGGCAGGGGCCATTGATAGGTTTTGAGTGAGCTTTAAACAAGGAGAAGGTGGTTTTTCTTCAAAGCTAAATGGAAAGAGGTATGGGTGTATATGGATGTATGAAAGCAAGGAACGGGAGGCTGAGAGGAACTGAGGGTACAGGTTACTAAAATAGAAATTGAACTTTTTAGATGTCGTTAAAATTGTCAGTCTTGATCATTTTGATATTTGTATCCCATGACATACTATCCTCATGCTTAACCATTTAGCTTATCAGATTAAGAAAAATAATTTAAAAGTTAAAAAAATAGTGGTTCCACAATGAAGTGAAGGTCAAATATAAAAAAGATTGATTCAATTTTTAGTGGTCTTCCCCAGGGCTTTATGTTTAAACAAGGCAAGGACCTCTGAACCCTATAGATCACAACAGGAACATGATTCCAGAAAATTCTGAGGTCATGTCATTCTTGGAGATTTTTCTAACAAACAGAAGCTTTGCTGTGGAGTCCTATAAATATTTATCAGCCATGACTCTTACCCACAGGAGGTTAAAGATCTCTGAATTTTGGATGAGAATGCATGGTTGTCTGATTTGACCTGAATTAGCAGGCAAAAAGAAATCTTCAGATTTTAAATTACTAAGTGCAACGAAATAACGACATCTTTTGCAAACATTACAAGATAATAGGAGGCGGTCCAGTTATTTATGAAACAGTGTAAGTACTGTAATAACTTTTCTCCTTATAATCATATTCAATACATCATGTTTGCTTTCAGATTGGTTATGATTGCCTCAGCAGAAAATAAAATAGGATATATTCTTAAAATATTATGAGATGTTATCTGGGTTAGCTTTAATATTAGAAATTTGTGAACCTCCTCCTTACTTTTCAGCTGCTCCTGGTTCAAATTTGCCGTACCGCATGCCATTTTATTCAAAGACTTATTATCATGCATTCCCATTAAAATGCATGATCACTTTTTTTGCTTTAAAATGTTAAAATTTTTCAGCTTCCAAACATTGGTAACTTCTTGATGACTTTATTACAGAGATAGGTCATTTTATTGATTTAAAAATAGACATGACACAATGTAGTCAATAGATCATTAAAGAGAAATATGGAGGATAGAAAGAAAAGCAGATACCATTATCAATTTCTCTAGAAATATATTTATTTGTGGTTAGTTTGATCACCTGCAAAGTGTGTCAGAATCCTTGAAAGAATATTAACATGAAACAAATGCAGTTTTTCTCTTAACAATTCCTTGGTGTTCATTAAGGTAAATAAATGTTTTGGTGTGAGGCGAAGTGGAATGGGGAAATATTGTTATATTTTATGACTCCCTCCCTCCTGTCAGCAACAATTTGACAAGGAAAGGTCTATAGTTATGAGTGTGACAAGTAGCATATAAAGGAGAAATTTGAGAGAGGTTTCCCAAATGTGACAAGTCTGATATTTACATGATATTACAGAAAATAAGCCATGAATCTGAAAAGTTTTACAAACTGTCAATAATAAGAAATAGATTTCATGCTAGAGCAATGTGCATTTTATTAATGTGTCAATAATAAGAAATAGATTTCCATGCTAGAGCAAGTGCATTTTTTTTCTCCTCTCTAATGGAAAATGATATTACAACATAGTTTTTATATGAAGAGGCCATCACATAGTATGAGGTCAAAAACATAGGAAAAAGTTTTATAAATATATTTAATTACTAGAAGGTGTTTAAGTAATACAAATGTTATTTTTCTAGATTCTGTGCTATCAGCTATAAAGATTCTGTGATTTCTTGTGATTTATTTTCTCATTATAAATTGATATCTGTTTTCATACTTACTTTAGTATTTTGCATTCTGTTTTTTAAGTCTCCACAAAATCTATATCTGCCCTAAGGCAAAATTTAGAATTTTCATTGAAAATAGCTCTTTCTAGAACATTTTCAAAAATGTTTTAGTATTTGATGTTTCCCTGGAGAAGCCTCCTTTCGCCCTGTCCAAGGAATTCAAGTATCTTCCTTATGATTATGTCTTCATTTCAGTTTTCTTAACAATTAATGTCTCTTTTTATATTTAGTCTATTTGCTTTTATTTTTCTAATACTAGTGGTTCCCATCGCACAAAAGAACAAACTCCATGGTTACACTACAATCATAAAACAATGTTTACATAATGATGTTTATGATTTGAAGGGTATATATACATAGAAGTAAACGTAGCTGCTAGCAAATATGGCTAGAGCGTTTCCCTCTTGTAATACACTTTCTACAATTAAACGCATTTCTAGAAGGCAAAACGCACCAGATCCCAAATATAAAAGAATATTTAGGGAACTTCTCAATATTTAGGGGTATCGATTTTAGATGCAATAGATAGATTACCCTGCAATCTTGATAGTTTTAGAAGCCCTTTGCTTGACTCTGTTTCAGGAAGGATTCAAAGGTGGTTATTTTCATATTTATTTCCTAGAGTTCAATATCTGGGAAAACAGATATATTTATCTATATCTTAATAACACACCTTTGGCGGTCACATATGAATTGATTACTGTGGGGTCACTCAGTGTTTTCTTTTCCCTGCTATCTCGTCATAGCTGCCCCGATATTCTTGAATATAATATAAGGTATCTAAACGGGTAATTGAAGTTCTTCTGAGTCCAAGAAGACTTAGAACTTCTTAGAAGTCAGGACAACTTTGGTCCTTACATAACCAACATAACCTTTTTTTTTTTTTTTTTTTCTAATGAATCTGACAGAAAGCAGGAGATACATGGAAATGTGGGGTTTTGAATTGCCCGCGTGAGAGGGCAGGGTCCCAGAAAGCCGCTGACCGTTCTAGTTCCGCGGCATGATAACTTATGGATATTTTCTCCAGTTGGCTTTTACAAGGTCAAGACTGTGGTTGATCCTGAGAAGAGAGCCGGGCCGCCGCCCCCACGCCGTTCCCAGCCAACTGTCTCAAGACGTGTGCTTGAGTTCACATGTTAGAGGAAGAGTGGAAATTAGACAGGGATAAGTGTAAATGCATTGCTGAGAGTGACAGGCTAATTCGCCACCTACCTACTCCGGCCTAGAAAATGGCAAATCTGTGGCATCATCTCCATAAATGAAGGAGAGTGTGTTCTCGTAGACACCAATTAGTGGGGGGTGAGGGGGTGGGGGAGGAGAATTGTTAGTTTGAAAGCAGTTTGTCTCTTTGAAAATCAAGCTCAGTAAATAGGGGGGCATAAAATGCAATTTTGAAATAGTGCCTAACTGTCATATTCTGGCATGTTTGGCAATATTTCCATTTATGTGAAAGTGTACGATGCTACCTTGACTGTACTTATATCTAGGTGCTTCTGTTGATAATTGGCTAGAAGTTAAAAGGCTCTATGTAGCAAAGCCAAAATTCCATCCGCACAAATGAAATAAAGGATATTTACTTTGACTCATATTTTATCATGTGAGACAGCTATGGATTCCAACTAGACACAGTGTATATTTTCCCCTAGACTTGATGTTTTGTAACATTAACACAGCAACAGATCACAGGATTTACTTTCCCCTGTAGAATCTACTGTAAGCTACAACTACCTTGTTTTCCTGAATCCCACTTACAGCAGTACTTTGTCTTAGGAAATTGAGTTAGAATTGAGTGTCTTGTGAAACATATAAATAGCACGCCTTGATGAACTATGGTGCTTGGCAAAAGTGGTTTCTATCTAGGGCTGATACAAATCAAGATGGGAATATGATCTTTTATACCTAATTGATAAAAGAGTTCTCTGGGCACTCTATGAATCATTGACTCCCATAAATGAAAGTAGGAGCTCATTAGGCATTGGCAAGCGATAGAGTCTGTGGACTAGCAAAAGTAATTATAGAGCATAGAAGGGCAATGGAGCTCACAGACAAGTTAGGAACAAAACAGTTTGTCACGTATTTTCTTTCCTTTGTAAAAATCTATTCCTTTATCCAGTTGGCTTTACCACATTGCTAGTACTACCTTATCATGTTGCTACATTTTTGGGGGCATATTTAAAGATTGACACCTTGAGTGGCATAAAGCTAACAAGAGCCCACATAATTCAAGCATTGATTTTAATTCTCCCATGCTTTTCCAATGCCAAATTCGATTTCATTTTGAAAGCTTGAATTTTTAATGAGTTATTATTACTTTTTATTGGTCCGTGGCTGGAGTCTTAGAAGTTTTTAAGACCTTGATATTTTTCATTTTTTTTTGCAGTTTTCAAGCAGATTACAGAGAAATAAACATTCTGTATGGAGTTTCCCACCCCCCCCCCCCGCAATGACATCAAAAACTCCACAAGAAGCCCCTGTGATCTTGAATTTTATTTTTAACTCAGTGGAAATTCACTACTAATTTGTAATAGATGGCTTATCCATGGTAATAAATGCATGGATTCATTATGTATTGACTAAATATACTTATTTATACAAAGCAATGCCAGTGACAACTTTTATTTTGGCCATAAACAGAATGATCAAGCCAACTGTGTCTGTTTTAAATTAGGGTGATATAACATGTTGGTTTTGCCTGCTGATGAGTAGGGAACAATATCGAGGTAAGGCAAATGTAGAGGAAGCCTGGAAAAGCTGGCTGTAATGGAAGACATCGTTTATTCCCCCCTGGTTCTATGCAAAAGTCCAACTGAATTCAAATAGGCCTTCTCCATGGGCACTGATGCCTGCTGAGCAGAAAACCAGGAAGGGGAAGGTAAAAAGTCAAGGTGACAGGAAGAAGACCAGAAATCAAATCCACCTCTAGATAAAGACAAGTTGGAATAAGTTAACAAGCAAACCAACAGCCCCTTTTTTCATCATTCAATGACTAGACTTCTTTGGGGTGGACTCGTTAAGCTCTTGGGAAGCCACAGTGAGGTCCAGGAGCTGTCCGTGCTTCAGACAGATAGGGAGACACCATGTTCTCTTAGACTCTGAATTGGTCAATTTGGCATCCACTCATGGCAGCGCCAATTGTATTAACTATCTTTTCTTTTTCTGTTTTTTGTATCCTTGATGGTCTGGCATTGGTGGCCTCACTGGCTGGAGAGTCAGCCCCTCCCAAGGCTACCTAGGTTTTATTGTTTTGTTTTTATTATTTTATCTTATTTTATTTGTATTTTAGTTAATTAATATACAGTGCAATATTGGTTTCAGGATTAGAATTCAGTGACTCATCACTTACATACAACATCTAGTGCTCATCACAGGTTTTCTCTTAAGACCCATCCCAAGTTTTCTCCTAGCCCATCTCCCACCCACTTCCCTCCACCAACCCTCATCGTTAAGTCTCTAGTGGTTTGTTTCCCTCTCTTCTCTTTCCCCTCCCCCTTCCCATATGTTCATCTGTTTTGTTTCTTAAATTTAACATATGAGTGAAATCATATGATATTTGTCTTTCTCTGTTTGACTTATTTCAATACATAATACATTGTAGCTCCATCCGTGTCATTGAAAACAGTAGGTTTCTTTTTTTTTTTTTTTTTGGTGACTGAGTAATATTCCAGTGTATATAGAGCATAGAAGGGCAATGGAGCTCACAGACATATAAATATATATATATTTATCTCTGTGGTATATATATGGCCATCCATATATATATGGTGTGGTTTGAGTTCTCTCCATAGTTTGGCTATTGTTGATAATGCTGCTATGAACATCAGGGTTCTTATGCCCTATTGAATCTGTATTTTTGTATCCTTTGGGTAAATACCTACTAGCAATTGCTGTATCATAGGGTAGTTCTATTTTTCTTGAAGAAACTCCTTACTGTTTTCCGGAGTAGCTGCACAAGTTTGCATTCCCACCAACGGTGCAAAAGTGTTCCCCCTTCTCAGCATCCTTGCCAACACCTGTTGTTTCTTGCATTATGAATTTTAGCCATTCTGACAGATGTGAGGTGGTATCTCATCATGGTTTTGATTTCTATTTCCCTGATGACAAGTGATGTTGAGTATCATTTTAGGTGTCTATTAGCCAAATGGATGCATTCTTTGGAACAAAGTGTCTATTCATGTCTTCTGCCCATTTCTGAACTGGGTTATTTGTTTTTCAGGGTGTTGAATTTGATAAGTTCTTTATAGATTTTGGATATTAACCCTTTCTCAGATATTCATTTGCAAATATATTCTCCCATTCCATAGGCTGCCTTTTAGTTTTGTTGATTGTTTCCTTCATTGTGTAAAAGCTTGTCATCTTGATTAAGTCTCAATAGTTCATGTTTGCTTTAGTTTTTCCTTGCCTCCAGTGATGCGTCTAGTATGAAGTTGCTCCAGCCGAGGTCAGTGAGGTTGCTGCTTGTGTTCCTCTCCAGGATTTTGATTGTTTCCTGGCTCACATTTATGTCTTTCACCTATTTTGAATTTATTTTTGTGTATGGTGTAAGAAAGTGGTGCAGTGTTATTCATCTGCATGTCACCATGGAAGCCGCAGAAAAAGAAATTAAGGAATCAATCCCATTTACAACGGCACCAAAACCAATATGATACCTAGGAATGAATCTAACTGAAGAGGTAAAGTAAATAGTAGTAACGTCATTACTGCTAGCCTGAGTTTCTTAGAAGTTGAGGCCAAGATAAGATTAGATGTAGAAGAAACTTTTTGGATGAAGCGAGAGACGCATGGATCTCTTGCTTTTCTGGAGAGCTTGTGAGGAAAAGCACTGACTGCCCTTGTTCTAGTCTATCTTTTCAAGGTTATTTGTATAGTAAACAGCCTTGGAA
The DNA here is from genome assembly GCA_030068075.1 of Paguma larvata. Classification (NCBI taxonomy): domain Eukaryota; kingdom Metazoa; phylum Chordata; class Mammalia; order Carnivora; family Viverridae; genus Paguma; species Paguma larvata. The sequence goes on from CM057825.1 coordinate 11,983,952, forward strand.
ATCAGAGATAGTACAGAGCACAGCACAGAATGTTTACTGTCTAGTAAATTAAAAATAATGTCTCCCTTCAAGGTAATGTTCAGGAAGACTTAATCATCATTACAAGAAATTCAAATTTTCTAAGGTTGGGCAACCTCTTCTATTAAAAAAAAAAAAAAACAACTTCTCCAAAACAAAACCCCAAAGCAATCCTTCATATGTAGGGATGCACCTGGCCTTCTTAATATCACCCTGGGGGTTTGGGGTTTGAATAACTAGAGCACATGCTGATACTCGGGCTACCGCACTTGCTGTGAGCAAGGCACTCTCCTTCATTTCTCATCCACGAGTCCACACGTCTCTCGTCTTCTGGAAGCATCTATGAAATGGTGGCAGGTCAATTTGCTAGCTTGAGAGCAAGATAAGAAAGTCTCAGACCCTTCGGAATTCTTGAAAAAATAGCTATGAAGGAAAATGGGAAGGGAACTGGCATAGCCCGAGACAGCTCTTAGACCATGATACACGCTCTTGTATTAGAGAGAGGGACAGAAGAAAGGTTGGGTGAAGGAATCTTGGATGATGTGCGGTTATAAGAAAGTTTCGGAAAGACTGATGAGGAGTCTTCCAGCCAATGACACTCTTCAGAGCTGCCCTACATCTCTCATGGCTTGGTCACTATTCCTGCTGCATTTGGTCACTGGCCGGAAGCAGCCTGTGGGAAACCTGGCCTTGGATCAGAAGTGCTGGTGGCTTCAGAACATAATATCTGGGACATCAGTCAGTACTCTGTAGTGAGCGATCTGAGAGGCACGTTTTCATGGCTGCCATGTCTATTAAGAGTCCTGTGATTCCAAAACGTTTTATTTAAAAAACAAAGTTGACCACACTAGAATTTAAAGAGTTCAGAAAATCTAGTGCACGGAATGTTTAAAGGTTGGGTTGAGGAGTGTATTGAACAGGACTCTTGGTTATAAGCATCTGAAACCCAAGTCATAGTAACTTAAACAAATGAACAAACAGAAAACAGAAAAAGAAAAGGGGAAAAAAAAAGTAAAAAGGAGTGTATAGCCTCATGTAACTGAAGAGTGAAGAGTCAAAGCTGGTATCAGTATCTTTCGGGGATAGGTGGGCTGGGAGATCAGACGATGTCTCTTGTTTTACCTTCTGCTCTGCTTTCTTCCGTGTTGATTTTTCTTCAGGCAGGTTCTCCATGTGATGCTCCAGTATCCTTAAAGGTCTTAACACCAGAGAAAAGGGAGATTCTCCTCTCTGATGATGCCAGCAAAAGCCCTTGGACTGACACTCATTGGCCCAGTTCTTGTTATAACCAACCGCTTGACTTGAGAGACCTTGTGCTCTGCTTGGCCAGCCTTAGCCATGTGCTCAGCCTTATGCCAGGGAAGGTAGTTTAAGCAGATCACTGAGAGCCCAGCATGGGGAAGAGCAGCCATTGCTAAAAAAAAAAAAAAAAAGATCCTGGGTAAATAAAGATGTTCATTAGAAGAAGAATTTTTTTTTTTCTCCAAGCTTCGGTGATGGTGGTAACTATTGAGATTGGTTGGTTGTGACTGAAGAAGGTGAGAAGTTTGGTGTCAGCTGAGGATACGGAGATTAAGAAAGGTGTTGTCAGAGAAAACAGAGGAAGTCAGTGGTTGGATCTGGAACATTCTCAGGCAAACTAGAGCCCGTGGGCTGTGTGTTGATGCCTTCCACATTGTTGTCACTCATTGTAATATGATTTCGGGCCCCAAAAAGTATCTTCAGATGCCATGGCATCTAAGAATAGAAGTTATACTGGAACATGGAAACAAAGCTAGATACTAAGACTTTTAGAAATCCAGAGAGAGAAGAGACACCTTTGACTTTTCCTTTAGTTATATTGCTCTTTGGGAGAGAATACTTTCTTTTTCAGAATATTTGAGTTAGTAAATAGTACATTTGGCTTTGTGAAGACTGTCTTCAAATACATGAAATTACATGACAGTTTTTGGGCCCCAAGTACGCTTGTCCTGTTTCTTTCCTTCATGGAAATTCAAGGGGTCAACACACTAATCCAATGAATATGGTTCTTTGGAGTATAGTTTACCTAATGTCATTTTGGACCTAGTGGTCTCAACATTTCTTTTCAACTCATTCTTAGAGGCAACTGTGATACTAAGGCTAGGGGTTAGAATATCTGGGTCCTATGTCCTCAGGAAAACCCTTTAGCTTTTCGAGTAAAAATGAGTATAATGATACATCTCTTAAATTGTTGAGTCAATCGCTTGAGATAATTAATACATGCAAAGCTGTACCCAGATGTAAAAAATGAAAGTTGCTTTGATCTTCTTCTCAAGGCTGGGACATTCAGGCCAAAGATAAAAATATAATAAATTCACCCATTTTGTTTCTTTTAAGTCATAACGCATAGGATAGATTCTCTTTTGCCTTCCCCTAAGATGATTTTTACCAATCAGTTTGCTTTAAAAAAAAAAGAGTAACACTGTCATAATTCAGGACTCAGGAAAACCTGCAGATCCCCGTGACGGTATGAAGGAAACCACTTCTATTTTCTTCTTTTTGTTTTGGTATTTGTCAGTCTCTAATTTCTGTCCTTTGAGAAAAAGCTTACCTCACCATCAACTCATTAGTGCCTTAATATGGGAAAGCTGATTATAGGCAATCTGAACAGGGAATTTCATGCAGAGCAATCAAGCTAATAATACCTTTCAAGAATATTTCCCCTGGATCTATCTTTTTGGCCAGTCTTATCAGGTTTTATGTGTATGGGCATTTTCAGGGCTTCTTACCACTCTGCTTCTGGGATCCTGCATGCATTCTAGTCTTACCAGCCAAAAGAAAAAAAAAAAAAAAAGGCCCCATGAAGTCATATGTTTAGGGGGAGCGGAAACGAAATTGTTTATACATTACCACTTAGTTTTCAATTTGTTACTTGATCAAGATATCCCAAGATTTGGTCTGAAAGCAAATATGAGATAATGTTACCACAGGGCGCAGGGATTAGGTAACCAGAGTGGAAGCAAAGAAGATTCACAGTGAGTACCCAGGGAGAAATGAAGGAATTTGAAACCCATCCGAATCCTTTCCTTTTAGTCTGTCTCCAAGAGGCTAAAACATCTGGTGCATCACGTCAAAGACTCAATCAATCATCCCTGTGTTTGGTTTTTATGATGCCAGACATCTGGATTGACTGAATTTCTCTTTTCTTTAATTAAATCAACTCAATGTTTTGGCTTCCTGCAGAATCAGCTTTGGTCTAAATAATAGACATCACTGTCCCGTTTATACTCCTACTCAGTTGGGATACATTTTATTTTCATTTTAACTTCTATTAATTGAATGATGGATTGAAAATAGTTTTGAATATTGTATATTTGAGCATTAATGTAAGTTTTAATAAATGTATTGGAAACACAAAATTGACTTGATCGATTTGCTCTTTTTCTGAAAGGAACCCGGGATGTTACCTACAACGAATGGCAGTTGAGAGAGTTGAAGAAATGTTAAATAATTATACGACTAGTTCCCCACAGAGATCAAAATATCATCTTTGATGTAGAGACAGCTGGCACCAGGAGTCTTTTTAACTGTGTGTGACAAGGACACACAATTTATGTAATTTACACATTCCTAGGTTTTCTGGTCCATAAGAATTTGGTCTGGTTTTGTATTATCTTCAGATCTTCTCTGCATCCTTATCCGGAGAGGCTTCTGGGCAACCTGATAGTGGGAGGACCTTTCAAAAGAAATGAAAAGAAACTGTGGACACATACCATTGTAATGAAATATTATATTTTCCAGGAGATAAATGAAGCCTCAAAACAGACAAAACAAAGTTTATCGCTCTAAATATGGGAGAAAAAGCAACTGAAGAATTTCAGAATAACATCTCAGACCTCACTCTCTCATGGTGTTTACATGGGTAGTTTACATGGGGCCTGTCTCGCACTTAAGTCAAAAATGGAGCTGCTTTCCCACTAAGGTGATTCTGTCCCTTGGTTTCAAAGACGTCTCGATGTGGTTGTAATTAATCTTGAAAAAACGGATGAATCATGATTTTTTAGCCAAACTGGCTATTTGATATCTGTGTTGTAAGAATTATAGGACACATGTCTAAACACAATACCTAAAAGTTTTCACCAAAATTAAGCACAGCTCTTTCCCTGCAGAAAGCCTCTACCCACCGCCACAGTGTGCCATTCGTCAGACCAGTTGCTAAAAGTAAAAACTAATGTGAACATTGATGTTACTCTACTAGGTGTAGATATTTCTTTATACTTTTTATGGAGTTGATTTTATAGATGTTTCCAGTGCATTACCCAGCTTTGACAGTAGTTTCCACTGATACTCTATTGGTGGATAGAAGGTTCTAGGCACTCACGTGCACTTTACATATATTATCTCTTAACAACTGCTCACACCAAGCCTATAGAACACACTGTTACTGACAGTGGCCAAACTGAAGCTCAGAGAGGTAAAGCAACTGACTCAAAGTTAATTCAATATTTGATTTAGCAGTATTTATTTTAAAAACATGTTTATATGCATACACATCTTTTCACTGAAGACATTTTGGAAAAGAGAGAAAATTTATTAAAAAATTTTTAATGTTTATTTATTTTTGAGAGAGAGTGAGCTAGCAGGGAAGGGGCAGAGAGAGAGGGAAACACAGAATCCAAAGCAGGCTCCAGGCTCTGAGCCATCAGCACAGAGCCTGATGCAGGGCTCCAACCCATTAATGGTGAAATCATGACCTGAACTGAAGTCAGATGCTTAACTTACTGAGTTACCCAGGTCCCCCAAACACAGAAATTAAAAAAAAAAAAAAGGAAAAATACACTCAAAATGTCTTTTCCCTGAGATAATGACTATTAATTTTTGGTGTACTGACTTATATACACATATATACAGAAATCTTTAAATAAATACATTTAAAACCATAGACTCTCACAAAGCGTATTGTTTTGCAATATTCTTTTTTATAACCATAATTCACAAATTCTTCCATATCATTGGCCATTTTCTATAAAGGGCCAGAGGGTAAATATTTTATGATTTACAGGCAGTCCTGTCCCAACTACTTACCCCCGAGAAATCAGCGATACAGAACGCATCAATGAGTGTGCATGATTGTGTTCCAGTAGTACTTTCCAAAAACACAGCAGCGGGTCAGATTTAGTCCGTGGGCTATAGCTTTCTTACCCTTGGTCTACAGAATCAGTTTTATATTTTTATTTTTGAAAAAATTTTTTTAATGTTTACTTATTTTTAAGAGACATAGAGACAGAATATGAGCAGGGGAACAGCAGAGAGAGAGGGAGACATAGAATCTGAAGCACGCTCCAGGTTCTGAGCTGTCAGCACAGAGCCCGACGCAGGGCTCGAACTCACAGACCGTGAGATCATGATCTGAGCCGAAGTCAGATGCTTAACCGACTGAGCCACCCAGGCGCCCCCAGAATCACTTGTAGAAATGACACCAATAGGAGTCTATCACTTGGTTACATGATTATTTTCTTGGAAGTATTATTTAGTTCACAACTGTTGAGTAAAATAATGTGATGAAAATTCTTATCACTAAAAGTTGGTACACGTGCACTAGACTTTCCTTAAGATAATTTCCTAGAAAAAGAATTTTTGAGTCCTATGGAAAGTCTTTTTACAAAGTACATGATATTTATTGCCGAGTTACTGTCCATAGGGTTATAATTTCCATATTCACCAGTGGTATAAAGGAGGACCTTTGAATCTATATCCTTGCTAATCAAGAATACTGGAAAGTTTTTTTTTTTTTAATTTTTGCCAATTTGGTAGACAAAAGCAATAGCTACTTGTTTGAATTTGCTTGTTTTGATTTTTATTGCCATTGATAGTATTTTCTGCTTTTCGCATGCTTAACATTTAACCATAAATTAGCTATTTCCTTCAGATCAATCTAATTTTATAAATTATGGAATCAGGCAAATTTAGTTTAGTGTATTAAATAACTTATATCCGTAGTTAGATTAACTAAGACATAGAGTGTTAGATTCGCACGTGGGTGCTCCCGAAGTGGCCCCTGCGAGTCCCTCTTTATTTACTAACCTATTTCTTTCCTTTTCTTTTTTCTTTTCTTTTCTTTTCTTTTTAATGTTTATTTATTGACTTTTGAGAGAGAGAGAGACGGAGAGAGGGAGAGAAAGAATCCCAGTCTCCTCACTGTGGGCGCAGAGCCTGACATGAGGCTCAAATTCACGAACAGTGAGATCATGACTTGAGCCAAAATCAAGAGTCGGATGCTTAACTGACAGAACCACCCATGAGCCCCAAACTGTGTTTTTTTTTTGAATCTTACTTCTTATGGACCCTTGTCCATAAAATAAGAAAGTGCCTTTGATGAAAGTTTTGCTCTTCATTTCCCCCTCACTGGACCCTCCCAACTGAGAGCACACTTTATCTGACTTATTGGAAGGCAAAATTTTGATATTCCTTTATCCAGGCTTCTCTATGTGGTGGAATAAATGTGCTGCAGATTATGGGCATTGTTATGGGTTGAAGCATATCTTCCAAAAAACAAAGTCCAAATCCCCCGGTACCTGTGAGTACAACCTTATTTGGATATGGTCCATGCAGATGTAATTGAGTTGAGATGAGGTTGTTAGTGTGGGCCTTAATCAATACCACTGCTATCCTTATAAGAAGCGAAGGACACAGAGAGACAGGGAAAATGTGAAGGCAAAGGGGGAGACAGAGTATGGAGTTATGCTGCTACAAGCTAAGGAACACCTGGGCTGCCAGAAGGTGGAAGAGAGACGGAAAGGTCCTCCCTAAGAGGTTCAGGAGGGAACATGGCCCTGCCCACAACTTGATCTCATACTTCTCGCCTCCAAAGCTATGGGAGGATGTTTTAGCCATCCAATTTGTAGTACTTTGTTACGACAACCCCAGGACCCTTGCATAGGCATGGATGGCTGTCAGCTCCTTTGGAACTACACGGTCCAGAAGTTCTCCCCACTCTCTTCTCCTTCAAGTGGGACTCTTGTCAGAGCAAAGCTCTTGTCCTCTGATGGTTGATCTGCCTGTGACAAGTGGTTATTTATTACAAGAAGGAAGGAGAAGGAAGTTTTTTAGGCTTTGAGTCAGATCGCTATCTTATCCCTGCCTGAGCTATCATTACAGATGACATTTTTGAGGCCCCTGCGTGGCTCAGTCAATTAAGCATCCAACTTCAGCTCAGGTCATGATCTCGTGGTTCACAAATTCGAGGCCCGCATTGGGCTCTGTGCTGACTGCTTAGAGCCTGGAGCCTGCTTCAGATTCCGTACCTCCCTCTCTCTCTGCCTCTCTCCTGTTAATGCTCTCTCTCTTTCAAAAATAAATAAAAACATAAAAAAAATAAAGACAATATTTTGATCTCCTACCTCCTTTCCTCCAAAATCTCCACAGGAAGATGGACTTGGAAGTCTCAAAAATACCATAGGAGACTGGCATTTTGGTGACCAAAATACCACTAGAGAGGCCTCGCCCCTTGCTTTGAGCATGGCGGCTGGTGTCTGAGTGGGGATGCAGATGAGTTATCTTAGATTCACAGTGAGTATGGCCTCAGGGCCCTTGTGTCTGATATTCATCCAAGAAGGCATCTTGTAGTCACATCTGGTATCACAAATCTTTGATTATTAGAAAGGGAGATTTTATTTTTTTTTAAGTTTACTTATTTTGAGAGAGAGAGAGTGGGGGAGGGACAGAGAGAGGAGAGGGAGAGAGAATCCTGAGCAGGCTCTACCCTAGTAGTGCAGAGCCCGACGTGGGGTTCAATCTCACAGACTGTGAGATCATGACCTCAGCTGAAACCAAGAATTGGACACTTAACTGACCAATCCACCCAGGTGCCCCCCTTTCTTTCTTTTAAGTTTATTTACTATTTTGAGAGAGAGAAAGGGAGATTTTAAATTCCAGTTAAGTTTTACCTTAAAATGGATAATAAATTATATGGATTTTTTCAGTACTGGTGGAAGAAATGCTTTGTTTCCCTTTATCATCTATTTTTTTCAGCCAACACTTTAAACTACAAAGGCAGGTACGTTTCCATTGGAGCTCGTGACACTTGTGCTTGAGTATTTTATGTAGCATTATCATGAGTAGGCAGTACAAGGTGCATTGCCCTATATCTATTCCTTCTTGTCTTTTCTTGAAGCATTTCGAAGGATGAAGGAGTAGCCATACAAGGGTTAATCTCAGGAATTCATGAAAGCATCAAGAAGAGCAGAAGTCCTTATCACACACCAGATAAGTAATCTTGGGTTGAAAAAAATACTTTGCGATTATTATTAGAAACTCAAAGAATGAAATTTAAAAAGCTTGTTCCTGGAGCACTGATTTTAGAAAAGCTTACCCAGAAAAGCTGGGAGGAAGCAACTGGTGGAGGTAACACGTTTTCATCTTAATATCAAAACATGAACCGTAGGATACAGAAGGTAACATAAGTCATGCTGACTTCAGGGGAGCAGGCAAAGGATATTCTTCTTTAGAAACAGTGAAAACCTTGGTTGACAGATAAAAAGGCGATTGGTACAGACCCGTTTATAAAGGTGGGACCAGTGAGCTCTCTGATGAGGCCGAAGGGTTAAGGCTGGCAGAGGACATAGAGGAGAAGGGAGAGAATTACAGAGGCGTTGGCATGACTGATGGGGGAGGTGAAGGCCAATCAGCCAGAGTTCATGAGCAAGCTGTGATGGAGCAGGCTCTGAGTGCTCACATCACAGGTTCTCGTGACACACAGGTGCCCAAGGGTGAGGCCAGTTCAGGGCAGCAGCCTTGAGGTGGAGACCATTGAGGCCAGCCATTCAGCCGCAGGGTCCAGGAGACATGAGGATACCATGTGGATTCAAGGACTCCATCTCTTCTTTTTGGTCGTAAATAAGGCACTGATGGCCATGCCTCGACTTCATGCAGCCAGAGGCCAACTTAGAGAGGAGGTCCCAGAAAACTGAGCATTGAACTCAAGAGACTATTTATTTCTTTATTTATATTTTTATTAAACATTTTTTTAAAGTTTATTTGTTGTTGAGAGACAGAGAGACAGAGCTTGAATGGAGGTAGGGGACAGAGAGAGAGGGAGATACAGAACCTTAAGCAGACTCCAGGCTCTGAGCTGTCAGCACAGAGCTCCATGCGGAGTCTTGAACCCATGAACCGGGAGATCATGGCCTGACCTGAAGTCGGCGGCTTAACCGACTGAGAGCCACCCAGGTGCCCCTCAAGGAGCTGTTTAAACTATTGCTTCAAACTAAGTGAATCTATGGAACTGAAGTATAGTTCCCTCCCCAGCACCCCTGCCCCTGCCACTGCCCATCAGGTAGGGTCCATGAATGATGGGATGATAGATCAGATGATATTTCTCAGTTTTATGGAAATTAAGTACCATGTCTTTCTGTTGCACATTTGACTACAGCGTAAGTAAATCTGGCCCTCTAGCAACCAGGGGTTTTATTATGCCAAAACAGGTTCATGTGCATATGCTCTTTCTAGTGGGCTCCCAGAAGAGGTGGGCCTTCTCCTTGCCTGCTGTATCCTAATACCACAACCTCTACATGCCCATTCTTCATGCCTGGACTCTGCAAGAATGCGTTATGCTTTATTGGGTTACTCCAGAAACAGGTGTGGGAGAGGAGGAGCCAGGTACATAATTTTAGACCACCATCTCCTCCAAGTTGGCCTTTTGTCCAGCTTTGGAAAGTTGATCTGTCAAAGAGGACCCGAGATGAGACGCACTGCAGTGATTGCTGTGTGCAAACGGAGCTAACTTGTGACCCGGGCTGGCCATGGGACCCGGGCTGCTGATCCCTTGTCCATTCATTCCTTCATTCAATAAATATGTGCTGATGGGGCTAAGCACCATTCTTACAACAAGGAAAGAAGAGTCATTACACATTTTCTCCTCAAGGAGCTTCCAGTCTGAGAAGTCAACCAGGTATTTTTCTCACCAAACTTGTTTCAGATGTTGAATGTGGGAGTAAAGAGTTTAGTAAAATAAGAAAAACGAAATTATGTATTCGGGTTGACTCGGTAATAGAATGTCTTTGGCAACCAGATATTGGAAGGGTCCGAGAAAGAACGCTGAGCAACAATGACTTTGTCGAATTATCTCTATATCCGATTTCATAAAATAATTTCTTATAGAAATAGCTACTTTTATACGCTAACAGTAAACTGAGGAAAGAGTGGTATGGAACATTGGAAACCTTTTCCTTAATTTGGAAAAAAAAAGATTTTTTTTCTGTTGTTGATTTGTGATGTCATCTTTGAAACAGGGGAAAACCATGTTTATACACATCAGGGAAAGGAAGCCCAAGTATGGCCAATATTTATGCAGGAAATGAACACAACATGTGGGACCCAAACTTGCCTCTGTCGTGTTTCCCAGTCTTTTGCTGTTTTGCCACACTTGGCCACCCAGTGTCATCGACGTTTGAGGCCCACCCAGGGGATCTTGGTGTCAGCAGTAAAAGATGCCATTGCAGTTAGGCGTAAACATGAAAATTTGTGTTAAATGTGCTAAATCACAGCTAATGAGATTCCAGGCATTTCTCTGTAATATGGAATGGAATTTGTAACAATATGCTTGTATAAACCATGCTACTGGGATTACTGGGCTTCCAACTTATAAATAAAAAATAAAATTAAACATGAAGATATTGAATATGAATAAGTATAGTAAGTGATAAAGATTATGTTCTCCAGAAGAGAGGAGGATGCTTTGATTTCTGGTCATCTGAATTCAGTTTTCCAGCACAGTCTACAGAGCTAGGGAAAAAACACCAGCATCAGAGTTTCCTCCCAAAGTGGGTGATGTTCAATGGTGTTCCTTCTTCAGACCCTTCCTTTTTTGAGTACAAGAGCAGTTGTGCATTGTTTAGAGATAAATATTTTGTAGTTGACCTCTAATCGCTTCACTCAAATACATTACTCCCTTACTTTTATAATTTAAAAAAAACATAACCTATTAATGCACTTGCTAATGGCAAGGTCAACTCAAGCACACTAATTGTACATGTCATAATTTATTTAGTTTTATGACTGTACTTTTCAGTTTGTCTCTGAGAAATCTTAATGCGTGTTTGTGGCCCAGTGTGTTTATTAATAGCAGTCTCTGACTCTCAGAAAAGTCCTGTTTTGGATGATAAATTATGAAGTCAAATTAATTTAGCACTGTTTGTGTCCCTGGCTCTATGCTAAGTATTTGAGGGGTGTTACCTCATTGAATCCTGAAAAAGCAAGCAAACAAACCTACACGATTTCTGCCACTGCCTTTAACTGCTGCATCAGATTCATCCTCACACCGAGATTTGATGGGTCAAAGTCTCAGAGAAAAAGGAAGCATATTCTTTGCTGTTTTTTTCCTTAGGATATTTGTCAGTTTGTTGGTTATACAATGAAAAGAGAGCAAGAAGAAATAGTGGTTCAGAATTGTAACAAATATATTATATACAGAAAAGTACATAAATCGTAAGCATATAGCTCAATAAATTTTCACAAAGTAAACATTTCCATATAACTACTGTCCCCACTGAGAAATAGCATTACCAGCAAACGGTCCTGTGTCCATGTACCTTTTCCAGGTACCCACCACAACATTGGCCACTGTCTTCACTTCTCTCATGTTAGTTTTATTTGTGAACTTTATATAAATGGAACCATATAGTATATACCCTTAATTTCTCACTTTTTTGCACCGAATTTTATTTTGTGTGATTCATCCATGTTGTTCTGTGAAGTAATAGTTTGTTTATTTTCATTGCTGTCAAGTATTCTTTTATATGAATGAGCCACAATTTACCTGCCCATACTCCTGTTTGGTGGATATTGTTTCCGGTGTTTGGCTATCATAAATAATGCTGACACAAACACAGTTCGTTTAATATATGCCTAGTGTAGAATAAGGTAATAGAATATGTGTGCGTCTAGTGTTAGTGAATATTATTATCTGAGGTGGTTTACAGCATATATTCTTAACTCCCAACATGGGGCATATTCAGGCAAAATTTATGATTTGGCAAAACCATTTAATTAGGGAATTGTTATATGGTTTTCAAAAAGATTCTTTGTTTCATAAGAGAACAGTTAGAGTAAGCTTATTTCATATATTTAAAGATGTATCCATGTTTCCATCTAACTTCTGAGATAGAAATTTAATGGGAAAACCAATATGTAGAGTAACTTTCTTTTTCTTGGTTCTTTAGGTAAAAATCCTAAAAGTGAGAAATCATATTATTTAGTTGTTAACTAAATCAAAATTGAAATTCAAACTATGTACATTATTATTCTGGCACTAAGTACTTGAGGGTTGTGGGGAGGAACTAATTTCTTAGACGACTAAATTTCCAGGTTTCTCAAGGTAAATTTTGGAATTTAGCCACATAGAGAGAGTTTGTTCTTTGATTCCATCATGCATCCGAGAGCACAAAATATTTCAGTGTCACTTATATTTACATTTATTTGATTTTTACTGAGCTTGATGATTTTTAAAAGCATTTATATTTATTAATTTGGGAATTGCCTATTCATATGTTTTGCCCATTTTCATTAGTGTATGTAGAAGAATGAATGGTGGTTCCCAAGTTACATGTCCATGTTTTAACCCCTGGACCTATGAACATGAAATTACTTGGAGAAAGAGTTGTTTTGTCCATCCCAGCCTACTGATGGTGATGCTCTTGACTAGAACGCTCTGAGGCTCCTTCCTAGGCAGTGGTACTAATAGCAAGCACCACAGACATTTCCCCCACTGGTGTCGATTTGTAGCTGGACCAGCCTTTGTAATTCTTCTTAGGATCACATGATGAATTCCAACCAAAAGCCATCAGGAGACATTGAGGAACAAGATTTATTGCTCATAAGTCTTGAAGGGTACATGACATGAGGGCACAGAGATGAGGGGGAGAGAGACAAGGAGAGAGAGGGAGAACCTGGGGTTCTGCCTTTATCAGGATCCAAGGGTGGGGTGTCTGAGATTTTAAGAGGCCACTCATCATTGACTAATTTGAAGCCTAAGAGTGAGAATTAGGGAGTGGGAGAATTAGGGAGCAGAGTCACCAAAGGTACCAGTTAACTAGCTTGCCCTGGGTTTTCTGAAAGGGGAATTTCATCCATGTGGGGTACTTGGTTCCTTACCTGTTTTTTTGTTTGTTTGTTTGTTGTTTTTTTGCTGGCAGCTGTGTCATACAGCTGCCAACATGTTTATTTAAAATGAATTTTTAAAAAATGATTGCCATGGCAATCAAAAGCTTATAAGGTCAGGCATTTACACTGCAAGGGTTTTTGCAGCTATAACTGAAGATCTCAAGATGAGTTTATCCTGGGTAATCTGGGTGGGTCCTAAATCCAAGGACAAATGTCCTTACAAGGAATATGAGATGACAGAGGCATGCAGAAGGCCATCTGAAGATGGAGGCAGAGTTTGGAGTGTTGTAGCCACAAACCAAGAGACTCCTCAGCCACCAGGAGGAAGTTAAGTGTGGAAATGAAGGATTTTTCCCTACAGCCTTTAGTGTACACTGTGACACCTTGATTTTGGACTTCTGGCCTCCAGGACTATGAGACGATACATTTCTGTTGTTTTAAGCCACTAATTCATGATCATTCTTTAGAGGAGCTCTAAGAAATTAATATAGTATATTTACAGATTTTCTTTAACTGAGCACAATTCGTATATTAAGACTATCAACCATTTTCCTATTATGCATATGACAAATGTTTTCTCCTTAGTTTGTTTATTTAAAAAATGTTGTTTATGGTTGTATTTCTCCATAGAGGAATTTTTTGTTTGTTTTGTTTTATTTCTTTATTTCTTTATTTCTTTATTTCTTTATTTTAAAGATGTTTATTTATTTTTGAGAGAGAGAGAGAGAGACAGAGTGTGAGAGGGGGAGGGGCAGAGAGAGAGGGAGACACAGAATCCGAAGCAGGCTCCAGGCTCTGAGCTGTCAGCACAGAGCCTGATGTGAGGCTTGAACTCACGGACCGTGAGATCATGACCTGAGCCAAAGTCGGACACTCAACCAACTGAGCCACCCAGGCGCCCCTGTTTTGTTTTAAATTAATAGACTCAATTCTTTTTTTTTTATAATAGATTATTTTCAAATTGGTTTACATATAACACCCAGTGTTCATCCCAACGTGTGCTCTCTTTAATGCCCGTCACCCCCTCTCCCCCCTCCCTCACCCCCCTCACCCTCAGTTTGTTCTTAGTCTTTGAGAGAATAGACTCAATTATTTAGGGTAGTTTTAGATTCCTAATAAAACAGAGCAGATAGTACAGAAAGTGCCCATATACCTATCCCACCCCTCCACACACACAAACTACCCCCACTATTGCCCTTCCATACAACAGTGGTACATCATGGCCCATCACTATCATGAAAGCCCATAGTTTTCCATTAAGGCTCACTTGTTCTGTTGTGTATTCCATGCATTTTGACACACATACAATGCCATGTACTCACCAATGTAGTTACTCCGCCTTAAAGACCCTCTGTGCTCTGCCTGTTCATCCCTCCCTCCCACCTAAGAAACTTTAATTTACTCCAATTTCCCAATCCTTTTTGTTAGTGTTTCTGCTTTTGGAGATATTTTAAGAATGGTTACAGTTATTCCTTTGATAAGTTAATAGTTTCGCTGGTGACATTTAAATCTGTCATTGTCTAGAATTTAGTTGGGCATAAGGTATCCCAGAGAGAATACAACTCGCTACATTGTGTAGTATTTGTTATATGACAACAGTATTTCTTTCTTTATTAACTTGATATATACATCAGGTGAAACTAACTTTGCTAAGGAAACTATTGCTTCTCGAACTTAAACTTGTGTGGCCCAGTCAAAGGTCAGCATGAGATGGGCATGGAGGAGTCCAAAGACCACTGGGATCGTTAAGCATGAAACTCTGTCCAAAGAGAAAATTCACCTAGGATGGGGCCAGACTGATCCTGGCCTTACCCATTTGGGAAGAGAGAATGTTGGGTGCTGTTGGAGAGGGGAGGTCCTGTGAGCCCAGGCTGTGCTCTGTTCTCACACATCCTCTGTTCTTCCTACTCTAAGCAGTCTTGGGATCAGAGCAGATGCAGGCCTGGGTTTTGTGCTATTTCAATTTTTAGTAGACCTATACTCATTACCCACCAAAAAAATAATTTGTGTGTTTCCTTTCCTTTTTACTTGAAAGAATCTAACTAATGTACTTTTATAATGTCTTTGATTAACTGGGAAGTGCTTGTTCATTACTCTTGGTTTTCTAATTTTGTCTATACATTTGTGCTCATCCTTCCCAGTGAGTTTGGGATCATGGTGCTAAGTTCCCCACTTTATGCCCCTATGACTACAACTAAAAAGTCCCAGTTTTTATTTGGAGAATCTTTATAGTCTAATTGGAAGAGGATTGACAACCTTAGAATATTGAAACTTCCCATACAGGAAAATCCATTCATGATATGAGTCTTCATGTATAAAACTCTTGTGAGTCCGTGAGTTAAGATCTAAAGTGTTTTTTTTTAAACATGGACCTTTAATACTGTGCTTCAGTTTATTTAACATATTTAAATCTTTGTACTTAGAAGAAGATCTTTTCTCTATTATATTTTAAAAATAGTAATTGCTCATATAACCAGTAGTCACTTTTGTTTTATTTGTTGTGTGTTGTTTCTATGGCAGAAAATGAGAATTTTGTTTCTTCCTTTCAAATCTTCTGCACTTTATTTCATTACATGGCTAATTGCATCAGCTGGCTCTTCTGTAAATTATCTCATAAGGGTATAAATATGTCTAATGTTTCAGTAGTAGATAGATCCTTATAGCCAACTCTTACAATAATGAGTTTCAGATGGTATTCTGTTATAATAGTTCCATATTTTTCTCTTCCTTTTGTCTTTTATCTCATACTTTTACCATGCAGGATCCTTTTCAGTAGAAAGGACAGATTATTTGTCCTCACTCTAGAGCTCTAATATCTTCCTTAGATTTTCAGATGGAGTTCAGGCTGTTTTGTTCAGGAGCTATTTTTAGAAAACTTTTTTTTTAAGTTTATTTATTTATTTATTTTGAGAGAGAGAAAGAGCAGGAGGGGTAGAGAGAGAGAAGGAGAGAGAGAATCCCAAGCACAGAGCCCCAAGGGGGCCTTGAACTCACAAACCATGAGATCATGACCTGAGCAGAAATCAAGAGTGGGATGCTTACTGAGCCACCAGGCGACCCTAGAAATCTTTCATTTGGAGTTTTGGTGCAACTTGACTGTGTTAGTGTCTTGTCTGCCCCAGTATTTTTGACAATAATGTTAAATATAGAACAAAAAATACTGTTCTCAGTACTGCTTCCACGTCCTATTCATCCTTGCACGTGCATAGTGTTCTGCCTGATGCCAGTGCTGACTGTGCCTGGAAGTCAATGTTGGCCTCTTAGAGCAGGACCCAGGGATCTTGCCATCTGCCTGTTCTCTGCTAGGCTGGGGCTGCACATGTCTCAGTCTGGGCTGCAGTGATGTGAGAGGTACGGAGCCTCTCTTTCAAGTAGACTTTATCCGTTTCCTCCGCCATGTGTTTGAGCCTCCATATATGTTTCACGAGCCAGAGCCAACTCTTCTATAATTAATGCTGATTCCTTCTGGATTCTGTTTTTAGGATGATGATCAATCACAGTTTTTCTGAGAGTCGTCAATGTGTGCCTTTTTTTGTGAGGGTTCGTTTGTATTTAATGAGCGGCTGGGGGAGGTTATGATGGGGACTGCTCACCGCTCTTCATTTTGAACTTGTCTAATGTATGGTTCCTGCTGAAGATACCTGTTTATATTTAACTTAGCCTGGTCACATCTCGTAGGTTAAGCTTGGTCAAAACATGTTGGTTGTGTTTCAAAATCTTGTACTCTGATCTCTCTGAAGAGTTTGCAGAGTCATGCTGAGTCATTCACAAGAGACCTTCTGGAATTAGTTAATTACAAGTAGTTTAAATAAAAGTTCTCACAGGAATAAAACATAGGTAGAAAGAATAGGGCAACCATGGTTGAAAAAGAAGGGGATAATTCTAAAGGGTCTTCCAGTTACCTAGCTATTTTTCTTCTTTTTAAAACTTATCACAGTTATGATTAAATTATAATATATTTAATGTGCTCCTACTGTTTTTATTGCAAATTTGATGAGGGTGAGGACTCTGTCTCTTTCACTGCTGTATTTCCAATATCTAGCATAGAACCTTGCACATGGTAAGTGCTCAGAAATACATATCAAATACATGAATAAGCATTACTATTGTCCCAACCCACTCCCATGGCACACCCAAAAAAGCATTGTTGCCTCAAAAGAAATTATAGTGTTTAGTAGAAACTAGTTCTGTTGAAAACTTCTGATCAGGTAAAGGAAAACTGGTAATACTGTGCAGATGAAAAAAAAAAAAACCCACCTTTTTGTACCTGAACTTTGGGATGGGAAATGCCAAGCAGGGATGACCAAAGACAAAGCTCACAATTAGCTTTATAGTTCATTAAGAAAGTAAAACACCAAATAAAACAGCACTAAAATATAACTGTCCTTAGAAATGTTTGTCGTTAGTTTAAAAAACTAGACTAGAACTTAAAACAATAGTATTAACCACACATATGTGTTTGTACATCTCTTAGATGTGCTTGGGTTTTTTGGAGAGTGATTGTCAGAAACATAAAGCAATTGCATGCTCTTTCCAAACATTCTCAAATTATGGTCTAATGTCTTAAATCGTAAGAAGTACCTCTAGTCACTAAAGCAAGCGTCTCCATTTGGCTTGATGTATGTTTAGTCTATTTCTTCTTGGCAAAAATATTTTAGTGTAAGTGTCCGAGCATAAGGCTGACAAAATGTTTTCTTTCCTACCCATTTGTGTGGTCTTCTTTAACAAACATTATATTAAAAAAAAACTAGAATTTGTTCAGAGGATTGATATATACCTACATGAGCAGTTTATTTGACATTGAGAATAATCGAAAGGTAGATGAGTTCTAAGTGAGAAAAAGCAAGAGAGTGTTTCTAGTCATCAGCGTTCCAGCTACTTAATTACAATTTTTACCTTATTTCATTAGAAAAGAAAAAGAAAATCACACCATCATAAGAAAATAATTATAATTTTTGTAAAAAATTGTATTTATACAACCTAATCATTTTTGCTTTCACCGTTTAATAATACACAGGTGTGGATTCTTTCTGCTTTTGTCTTTTTTGAAATTGGATAGGAAATTCTGCATTCCATTATACTGTTCTTGCAATATTAGCACATGGGATGACAATAATCTTAATTCAGAAAGTACGCATTGAATTTGTGTTAGGTCTTTAATACTGTTGCTGAAGTATTATAAGGATGTTACAACATAAATGAGAAGATATATTCACATGGTATAATTGTATGTTCCACAAATTAGAGTGTGACAAGCTATGGTAGCAAGCAGTTGAGATTTGGTATACAAATAAATAAAGAAGAATACTGCAGTGGGCTGGAAGAGATTGAGTAAGCCTTAGAGTTTAATCCTAATATGAATACTGAGAAGAGTAGGTTTGAATAAAACACATGAATGGTGGAAGTGATTTCCTCTCAGGAAAAAAGTACGAGGAAAGATTTTGTTTTTATTTTTTAAAAAAGTTTATATATTTATTTTTGAGAGAGATAGAATGAGACAGAGAGAGAGAGAGAGGGAAGGAGAGAAAGTGTGTGTGTGTATGTGAGAGAGAGCAGGAGAAGGGCAGAGAGCGAGGGAGAATCCCATGCATGCTCCCTGCTCTCAGGGCAGAGTCGAACACAGAGCTCAATCCCACAACCTTGAGGTCATGACCTGAGCCAAAATCAAGAGTCAGTCAGATGCTTAACTGACTGAGCCATCCATGCAGCCTAAGGAAAGATTTTAAGTTGCGAGTGGGTACAGGGCAGAAAGTTTGAGTGTGATGTACTTGGCCATGAATGGTGGAACTAATTTCAGGATGGTCTTAAGGACCAGACTCATGAGTTTTGATTCTGTATTTTAGACAATCAGGATGAAAGTTTTGAAAAGGGGGATGAAATGTTGACATTATTTAAATTCAGAAACAACATATAGGATCAATAGAAACAGGGAGGGAGCAAAGGCAGAGAGGCTATATGTCTGGTGTTCAGGAAGTGACAATATTAGGGTCATGGTTGTGGCTTTCTTTTCCTTCATACCTTGTGTTTTTAGACGTCTTCAAATTTTTTGCCTGGACCAACCAGGAGAATGTAAGCACTGAAGAGGGTGAGGTGGAAGGTTCTTTTTTTACGGTGATGAATTTGCTTTTGATTATGTTGATTTGGAGGCAAAGCTGGATTGTGCAAATATGAATCCCATGAGGTAGATGGAGATCCAGGCTAGAATTACTCAAGAAAACAGGATGGAGATGCAGACCTGCATCACCAGCAGAGGAGCGATGATTAAAATAATAAGAAATGATATATAATGATGCTTTGGATAAAGGGTCAAAGGCAGTTTTGGATCATTTCCCCGGTTAGTGACTGGGGGGAAAAAAGGTAGAAATGAGAAGTGGGACTCAGGAAGAACAACAACCACTGTGTCGGTCAAGCACAGTCTGCGAAAAAAAATGGGTGTAACTTAAAGTTCAAGTGTGAGGATTGTGGGGAAAAAAATCTTTAATTAGCCAAGAAGAGAGTGATTCAGCTCTTTCTGGGGATGGAACACATGTAGGTAGAAAAGTGTGAAGAGAAGTAAAATAGGATTTCAGGGCATTGGGGAGTAGACTGTGTTGTAGAAACAAGCCCATGATTATATGTTGCTAGTTTAAGAAATTTGGTAGGGAGAACGATAGAAGCATGGCTGTAATTAGGGAAAATAGAAGGGGCAAGAAAGACATTTTCAGAATAGATAAATGTGTGAAATATGCAAAACAGAGAGATTTCATCAGGGAAAAGGAGCTTTCCTGGGGAGGGAAAGAATGTGTGAGCTTTAAGAAGACAGGAGCCAAGCAGAGACTCCTTTACCTTCAAAGGGAACATTTTTTATTTGCTAAGACATTGGGAAGGGGGACTAAGGGAGGGTAGTGAGGGAATTAAGGGCCGATAGATTTGTTGTTCGCAGGAAAATACGGGCAGGAATGTGTTGGCAAGAATAGAATGGAAGAGCAAAAGAAATAGAAATATTTATACAGTAGAGTCATATATCAGTCCCACATTTAATTTATGTGAGTATTACCAAATATTTTTTGGAGAAAAAAGCAAGGTAACAAGTGCCCTCAGTTTCATACGGACAAAAATCATTAAATCTGTTCTTCATATAAAAAATGATTTAGTTTTGAGTTTTTCTTTGGCCGTGAAATGAAAATATTAAATGTATCTTGCATGGTAGACACTGTGATATGCACCCAGATCCTTTCTGGGTTGGAGGATCTGTTTCCTCAGCTTCTGGGAATACTGCCAGACAATATTCCTTAGCCGTCATTCCACTTTGGAAAGTGCCAGGGCCAAAGAAATATGCCTCACCCAAGGTCATGTCCCCTTCCGGATGGCCCCCAACCAGTGACTGATCATTGTAGGAGATAAAGTCCCTATCCCTTCTCCTCAGCAGAGAGCCAGTCTGAAGGCCCATCCAAACGCCAGAGCTTCCGACAAGGTTTACTGACTTCTTTACCGGAATGTGCCACACAGCTCTTGCTGTTTTTTGCCCCTCTCCTTTTAACAAGTGTTGAAGAACACTCCCTAAACATCCTTTATGCTAATCTATGTTTTGAAGTCTTCTTACGAAAACAAACTTGCAACATTTGAGAGACTTATTTCCCCAGGGGCTGGAAAGCCTTCTAGAAGATAACCGTCAGGCGTTAGTATCCTTTAGGATTTACCTCAGCTGAAGAAAACTTTCTCTTCCAAGTCAAGTCTTCTTCCAGAAACAGGCCATATTCAATGACTAATCAATGTAATGGCATAAAGGGCTTGTCATTCTTACTCCAACTTGGGACAGTTCTGACAAGCCAACCCACAATCAAAGCTCTCTATGACATTGGCTGAGGCCTTAGTTGGGACTGCATTGCTGCTCAACATTCCCCCTGCCCAAATTCCTTTCCTTCCCTTCTACAAGGGTACTCCTTCAGCTTTCTGGATGCTGAGCTCCATCTGGGAGTCTGCTTTCCATGACGCCTGACCTGCACTTTCTTGCCAACCCAGGTTTTATTTTTTAATACTAATTTTTACCTTAGGAAAGTACTCCAATAAAGTTCCATTGTCTTTTTTGATTCTTTTAAAAATAAACATGTTGTTAATACATTTTATTTCTTTTCATGAGGATATTTCCTTCCAGTGCCCACAGTTTAACGTTTCAAAAGTCCACTGAAAATGTCACCTGGATTAGAATGTTTATGTGTCATCTTTTGCTTATTGATCTCAAGTATTGAATATTCTTTTTAAAAAATTGATTTGAGATTTTTATTAAATTAAATTTATTGTAATACTCTTTTTTTTAGTTTATTTATTTTGAGAAGAGAGAGAGAGAGAGTGAGAGAGAATGCAGGGGAGGGGCAGAGAAAGGGGGAGGATCCCAAGCAGGCTCCACACTGTTAGCACCGACCTCGACATAAAGCTCAAACTCACGAACCGTGAGATCGTGACCTGAGTCGAAACCAAGAGTCAGACCTTTAACCATCTGAGCCACCCAGGTGCCCCTAAATTAAATTTCTAATTGCTTGGTAACTATAGAATATTACTCAATACCTATGCCTGTGTAGTCACAATATCTAGAAGATTTCTGTTGTTCTTTTACTGAATATTGAACAAGTGGTCTTACCATACTGATGGCTGTAGTCGAGTGTGACAGCATTTGCTGGTTGTTCCCTATTCCCCTTCCTCTTCATTATTTAGTTATATTTTTTCCCTTTTCCTTTTTGTTTTGTTTTGTTTTCTCTTCTCTTCTTCTTTCTCTTCCTCTCTCTTCCTCTCTCTCTCTCTCTCTTTCTTGCTTTAAGTGAATACAAGACTATATTGTTAAATACTATTCTCCCTTACAACTAGGTGTGGCCATGTGACTAAATCCTGGGTGTTTGCAATGTGCATGGAAATGATGTCTGCAACTTGCAGGGATGCGGTGTGAACACAAGGGCAAAAGCTAGAAGAGGGACTTTGAGTGACGTTGAGGGTGGCAGAATGGCAAAACAGATGGAGCCTGGCTTCCCACGCGGGCCCACACATTAGCCAAGACTTTTACATGAGAAAGAAATCCGTATCTTATTTAAGTCATTATTATTTTGGGTCTTTCTATTACAGCAGCCAAATCAATTCCTTAACTAATCCTTTAGGAATATGCATATCTTAGGATGCTTCCTAATGTTATATTCATGTAATCAGTTAGTAGCTGCTTGCCAAAAGATTGGGAAATATATGAATTCTTCTAAAACTATGCTTATTAATCTGGGCTTTGTGTGTCCCTGTGGATAAGTGGTAGTGTGCAGAGTTCAAGAACCCTCAAGAACCCTCAGGATCGACACGACCTCTTTAGTCTATATATTGGCTTTAGGCAAAGCTTAATAAAATTAAATTTAAAAAATTTCCCAAAGATACTTAAATCAAGTCATTAAAATTTTTGTACAGATATATATTAATGTTTAATGCAAAGTTACCAGGATATTTTAGGAAGAACGCAAAATTGAAAGACATTTAGTGTTTGAGATGAGCTATTTTTGCTGTGTTCCCCTGCCTACCAGTGGGCTCGTGTTCCCAGTTCATTTGCTTTTATGGTGTATCTGGGGAAATTTTTGGAAAGCACTTTTCTATGGAGATGTTCTGTCTCCATGTCCAGAGCACTCAGGCTGCATCAAAATGATGTTTCCCTTATTTACATCGGCATGTAATTTGTTGCATGTGGGTCCAGAAACCATTTATTAAACCGCTGCTTTGATGTTTTTAGAAATTACGTATTTTAGAAATTTTAGAACTAAGTTTTATAATTTTTCTTGACTTTAATTTTTGAGAGTCTTTTTTTTTTTTTTTTTTTTTTTTAGGTATTCTCATTACCATTTTCAACAGAGGTCTTATTTATTCCAGCTCAGTAGTTATACATGGCTGAGTCTGGCTCCGACCACGGAGGCCAATTTATTGTTTTTGGCTGTCCTTTTCCAACTTTGTTATTCAAACCCTTGGGTGGCTGCATGCTCGTTTTTGAATGTCTGATAGAGTTTGAGAGATTCCAAGCACATAAAACAGATTGTTAGAATGCTTCTTGGGTATTCTTCAGTGATATACGTTTTGATATACAGTT
The DNA here is from genome assembly GCA_030068075.1 of Paguma larvata. Classification (NCBI taxonomy): domain Eukaryota; kingdom Metazoa; phylum Chordata; class Mammalia; order Carnivora; family Viverridae; genus Paguma; species Paguma larvata. Next base: position 12,007,173 of record CM057825.1, read on the forward strand.
GAAAACTACAAATATAAGTGGATTTTCTAACTGGGTGCAATTAAACTTTAGTCTCATTTTAACCTCCAGATTATTAAACCTGAGAGCTAACCATAGGGACAAAGTTCGGTTAGAGAGCCGAACGCGTTTACCATAGTTTTGGAGCGAGACCTTTTAGGGTGGCTTTGGAATGTTGAATGGAGCTACTTAAAATACATAAAAGCTGGCATTCATGAAAACCAGGTAGAACTCCTTCTGTTTATGTCCTTATGAAATGGGTATATTCTTGAAAGGGATGCAGAAAGGATTAGAGAACACATTAGCTTCATACTAATCATCAAGGGGTCCCTTCCCCTTACCCATGTCACTACCAAAATTAAAATTTTGGATAACAGGAGTCAATTATCTTATATTTGTGGTTTCAGATCAATCTCAGAGTGCTAACCTTATGCTGAGCGGCACGAGGAGTAGAGAGAACAAGGGACAAACAAACACATGGGAGAAACAGCACCCAAGACAAAGAACAATGCAAAGCCACCATGGTTAACTGCCGAAATACTGTGGAGGTTGCACTTGGAGCCCGTTGGGCAATTGATCATGGTACTTGGCAAAGTCCACCACAGCTGAAGAAAAGCTGGAAAAAAACAGAGATGTTGTAAAGGAGACTCTTGACACAACCACAGTTATGTTTCAGCAACTCAGTAACAAAAGTTCTCACTTGGCAAGAGGATGGGATGGAGAAATGAGCAGTGGCGAGGGGCCTGCTCCTTGTGCCCGCTCTGGGTGGAGAAACGTCAGCAAGTCCCAGGTCTGCTCTGGGTCTTGTTCTTGTCACTCTAGGATGTTTCTTGATGATTCAGCTAGGGTGCTTGGTCTGCAACCGTAGGGCCGAGTTTTGCCTACTTAAGCAGAAGAGGAATTTACTGGAAAGCCATGGGCTTGTTTACAGAATCGAGGAGAATGCCAAAGGAACCAGGTTAACCTTGGGAGTTCAGGTAGGAAAAAAGGAAGAATGTCAACCTTGGGATGAATCCAGTATTTGTGCCCTTTGCTCTAGGATCAACTTTCAGGAATAAAGAATCTGAAACTTGACAGAAGAGAGAATTAGAAGATAGAAGAAGATACGTAGTGGAGAGTTTAGAAAAAGGAGAAAATCATACTATCTTTTCCACCTTCCAGTTAATGCACGGCACACTTCTGATTTTGAGTGTTAGTCGTTACATGATATTGAGTGAATTAATTAAAATGTTTTGAACTTCAGTTTCCTCATTGGTAATGACAGTGTCAAATTCAAAGTGTTGTTGAGAGTACACATTGAGGTAAGGTATGTTACATCTTAGACTGTTGAATGGAACATAGTAAACACTCAATGGATATTCTTTTCTTTCTCTTAGTCTTTAGAAGACAGTTCAGTTAATGGGTGAGGATGTGTCACATATCCACAAATATATTCTTCTATGTGTAGATGTGTTAATGGTCCTCTCATGTCCATCTCTGCTTGTCTATTTCTGATTATATCGTTATCAAGGAATGCTTACGAGTACTTCTTTGAGTATTATACAGTGCAAGAGATACAAAAATGTATAATATGGTATTTGCTCTCAAGAGAAATTATAAAATGCTAAAAGGTGTAAGTTAATGACCACATTAAATGTAAAACATATATGGTAATGTTTCCAAGGCTAAATAATAACTTCTAGGCAAAGTGTAACCACCGAAAGTTAGAGTGGTTATATAATTTTTTCGAAAGAAAACTGGACCACTTTCTTACACCATACACCAAAATAAACTCCAAATGGGTTAAAGACCTAAATGTGAGAACCAAAACCATAAAAATCCTAGAAGAGAGCACAAGCAGTTATTTCTCTGACATTGGCCATAGCAACAGTTTTCTAGACATGTCTCCTGAGGCAAAACAAAGGAAATCAAAGCAAAAATAAACTATCGGAACCATTTCAAAATAAAAAGCTTCTGCACGGCGAAGGAAACAATCACAAAAACTAAAAGACAATCTATTGAATGGGAGAAGGTATCTGCAGATGCTATATCTGATAAAGGGGTAGTAGCCAAAATATATAAATATATAAACAATTCAACACCAAAAAAGCCAAAAACTCTGATTAGAAAATGGACAGAGGACATGAACAGACATTTCTCCAAAGAAGACATACACACAGCCAACAGACATGTGAAAAGATTCTCAATATCACTCATCTCAGGAAAATGCAAATCAAGACTGCAATGAGATATCATCTCAGACCTGTCAGAATGGCTAATATCAAAAACACAAGAGACAACAAGTGTTGACGAGAAAAAAAGGAACCATCTTGGACTATTAGTAGGAACACAAACTTTTGCAGCCACTGTGGAAAACAGTTGCAGTTTCCTTGAAAAATTAAAAATAGAACTACTCTACGATCTAGTTATCACTCTGCTGAGTATTTACCCAAAAAGATGAAAACACTAATTTGGAAGAATATATTCACCCCTATGTTTATTGCAGCATTATTTATAGTAACCAAATTATAGAAGCAGCCCAAATGTCCACTGATAGATGAATGGATAAAGATGTGGTATATATAATACATATACGAAGGAATATTATTCAGCCATAGAAAGAATGAAATCTTGCCATTTGCAACTCTATGGATGGAGCTAGAGAGCGTGAGGCTAAGAAAAATAAATCAGAGAAAGACAAATACCATATGACTTCACTCATATGTGGAATTTAAGAAACAAAACAAATGAACAAATGGGAAGAAAAAAAAGGAGACAAACCAAAAAACAGATTCTTAACTACAGAAAGAAAACAGGGGGTGACCAGAGGGGAGGTGGGCGGGGGACGGGTAGAATGGGTGAAGGGGATTAAGAGTACATTTACCACGATGAGCCCTGAGTGATGTTTACAAGTCTTGAGTCACTATATTGCAGAACTGAAACTCATATAACATTGTTAACTATATTGGAATTAAAATAAAAAACAATAAAATAAAAAAATTGAACTACATAATATACTCAGAAAAATAAGCGTTTTGTAGTTAAGTGGCTCAATGAATTTTCAAAGTGAACACTTCCATGCAATTACTACCTGGATTAAGAAAGAGAGCATTTCTAGTGACTAAGAAGCATCCCTTCGGCCTCTGTCCATTCAATAACCACCTTCTGCAAAAGGTTAAAATTCCTGACTTTTACCACCAAAGATTAGTTTTGTCTATTTCTAAATTTTGTCTAAGCAGAATCATACATTATGTATTTCTTTGTATCTGGTTTCTTTTGCTCAGTGATGTGTTTGTGAGTTTCTTCCTTGTCGTGAATCGCAGGGTTTTTTTTCTTCCTATTGCTGTTTAGCATTCCATAGCGTGGGTATATTAACATTTACTTATCCATTCTACCGTTGGTGGACTTTAGTGTTGTTTCTGATTTGGGCTATTATGGACAGAGATGCTATGAGCATTCTTGTACCACCAGGCCAGCAATCTTGGATAATTATGAGAAATTAGAAGTTTGAGGATATGATAGTAAAGGGAACCACAGTGTATTAGCTTCCTAGGGCTACTGTAACAAAAACCACACACCGGGTAGCTTAAGCAATGGAAATTTATTGTCTCACAGTTCAGGAGCCTTGAAGTCTGAGATCAATGAGTTGGCAGGGGTATTCCCTTCAAGCGCTGTGAGAAGAATATGCTCTATGTCTCTCTTCCAGTGTCTGATAGTTTGCTAGAAATCTCTGGCACTTCTTTAGATACATCTCCCTGATCTGCCTCTCTGCTTTCATCATTATACGGTCTTTTCCTTTGTGTGTGTCTTTGTGTCTAAAGTTCTCCTTTTTATGACAACATCAGTCATATTGGATTAGAGCCTTTTCTAGTCACCTCACCTTAAGTCGATCACTTGCAAAGATCCATTTCCTCAAATAGGGTCATCATAGGCTCCTGAGGGTTAGAACTTCAACACTTGTTTTGAAAACACATTTCCACCTACAACATAGAGTGTACAGCTATATTAATCACACTGTCCTTGAGAAAAGTAGAGTCTTTCAAGTGAGAATATGAGGGAATTAGATATCTTACTACCATTTGTGATATCTTATTATATTTTGTCATATATATTGTCACGTTTCACCATCCTATGAGGATATGGGCATGCAAAGGTTGAACACCAGAGTATAAGACTATCTGCTGAATGTTTACTTTCTAATGTGTAATAGTTTCTACTTTAATTCTTTTTCCTTCCAGAATGGACTGTGACTATTTATATGCTAGATTTTGTCCAAAGATGTTCTTAATTTCATTATCATTCTTTTTTTCTAAATGTTTTTTATTTATCTTGAGAGGGAGATCGTGCATGCCTACACATGAGTGAGGGAGGGGTAGAGAGAAAGGGAGAGAGAGAATCCCAAGCAGGGTCTGTGCTGTCAGCTCAGAGCCCAATGTGGGGCTGGGTCTCATGAACAGTGAGATCATGACCTGAATGGAAACCAAGAGTCGGATGCGTAACTGACTAAGCTACCTAAGTGCCCCTTTATTATTCTTGATTAAGGATTTTCTCATTTGTAATAAGTTACCAGCTCTTCCATCTTTCCTTCCTTGTCAATATTTTCTTCTCAACAATGGGAGATTGGCTTCCTGACTCTGTACGCTTGAACCACTGGAACTGAGCACATCCTCTATGTCAGCAGCCCCTGCCCCTTCCACACTGTTATAGTCTCTGTTTAGCTACTTAATTGCAGAGTTAATATTGGCCATAAGAAAGGGAATTTGAAAGGGCTTCAGGCCAGCAGCTCAGAGACAGATTCCATTTCGATACTGGCCCATGGCTCTTACACAGCTCTGCAAGTACATATCAATCTCTCTTACTTTGTATAAGAGACCTTTCAGTCCTGTTCTTTGATCTCCGAGTCTCCTTCATTTTCACATTATCTAGTGGCTTCTATGATAGTCAACAGAATGAGAAGACTTTGGAAGAATAGATGTTTGCCCACTGGGGCTAGACTACCAAGACTTTCTTGCATGCACATTCTTCTTTCAAATATCTTTTGGTATCTCCTTTGTGTGTGAGCTTCGTTCAGCTGCCCTGGCCTTATTCTCAGAATATATCTGTATTTTTTAAATCATTGTTTCTAGTTCTGTACAACCAAAAAGCACTGCTCTCAACACTCTCCATCTTTCCTTTTCTTTCTAATTTTGTCATTCAAGCTTTGGACCCAGCAGTGATCACCACCCTTTGGAGTGGTACTCCTTGTGTGCCTTTGAAATACTCCTCCACCTGGAGCCAACACCCCTAGACTGAAGTTCTCCTCATGAGCCCTAGGCTTCAGGACTGGGATATCTCCTTCTCAATGTGGATTTAGAAGACTTAATGCGGTTAAGAAAGACTCCTAGGTGGATGCAGTCATGCTCCTGAACACACTCCATGGTGAGTGGTGAGAGGTCATACTACTCAGTTGCTCAATGAACAAACTATAGACAGAATGGCCTCTGCCTGGGTCACTGACATTTGGTTTCCCTTAGTTGCCTTTTTTTTTTTTTTAAATCTCCATAAAGATTTATCTCTTGAATATGCATATCTGGGCTTCTTAGCTCTAGCCCAGTCTACCATAAATTTAAACATAATGGTGAATTCAGGAACAATCACAGAGCAACTGCAATAGCCACTTAGTCATGTTGTGGGGATGGGGGCGGTCAATCAGAGTTCCCAGAATCATGGGTGAGAAATTTAATATCTAAGACCAAAAGAGCAAAAATATATAAATCTGCTGCAAGATTGGGTCCAGTTTACATTCACTATTTCAATACCCACAAGTGACTGAGATTTCATAAAAATATAAAGGAAGCATAGATATTCCTCATAGCATTACATATGTATGCTCAGAATCTAGGTCTTTGATCCAAGAGAGAAGATGAAGGCAGCATATTCATTATAATAAGGTCTTGGTTGATTAAAAACCCATTGTACTTTTGAAGTAAATTGACCACATTTTATGATGGAGTGTTTAAATATAGCAATAAGAAAATGGATGCATATTAAAAAATTGGGTGCCAATAGTTGGTTCTGAAGCTCATTAAAACAAATGAAAGATTTAGAATATTTTCCTGTGTGCATGTGTGTGCGTGTGCGTGCGTGCGTGCGTGCGTGCGTGTGTGTCTGTGTGTGTGTGTGTGTCTTTGGTAGAAATTATACTTCCACATTGCAAGTTTAATGATTCTATGCTTGTGATTAAAACTTGAGTAATAATTTTTTTTCCTTTGAAGAACGTAAAAAAAATCCATGTGGCATCATAATATTCAGTACTTTTCTGTCATATGGTAGAGTTTCTGGGTGCTTAAAAATATGAACTCCTTTGCATAATGCCACTTGGGAATAATTTTCGTCTTATGGATCCCATTATATCAATGAGAAAATAAAAACAGAAGGATTGTGTCAGGTCAGTGGCAGGATCCCAATAAAAATCCAATTACTTATGTGACCAAGCCCAGGGTTAGAGCCCCAGGTGGGGAATTGGGATGGTCTTATTGGATTACCTGCCAGATGGGCACATGAAGTCAGAATCATAGCACCTTGCCTCCCTCCCCTTCTTCCTATCATATGGACCTTCCATGGATGGAATTAATTTATAGGAATCTTTATGCAATTCTACTTACACTTAATCTATACAGAATTAAAAACACAAATCTTGTCCCCAATGGGTAATGTAGAATGCATTGTTTCTGAACTGCTCATCTATTCCTTGCTTTCCCAAATAAACCAGTTTATTAATTCATTAGTGTGTTTTCCCTAATCCAATACCCCACCCTAAACAAAAAGGAATCCAAATCCAGGGGAAACACATAGTAGGTCCCTAAATCACACACAGGCAAAATCAAATGGAAACTCCTCATAGGTAACCCTAACCTTTTCTGATCTGTGAGCCTCTCTCCCCATTCTGGCCATCTTCTGTCAGCCCAGGAGCCTGCCACGTTGGCTGTGGGCAGCTGGGCATTAAAGGATGACCCTGGTTGTCTGTTTCCCAAAGGTGGACTGTTTGCTCTTGGTTTTGCTCAGTTGCCTGGCCAATCGAATAAGATTCTATTTAAAATAGCATTTTTTTTTTCAACCTTGGCCTCTGAAGTCTTCCAGAATATTGGAAACCTGCTAAAGCATAAACATATGTCATGCAGAGAGAGGGATAGTCAAAGAAATCAGGATAGCAAAGTCAAAGATGCAAATTAAAACCCAAGAAGAATCAATTAAAAAGGCACCAAAGGTCTGTTTAAATGATTAAATGAGACAGAAGTGCATCTTGAGATGAATAAATTACAGGAATGTGTGAGAAAAGAAATGAAGGCATTAGAGACTCGTGAGCGGGAGGATAAGTGGATACATGTGAGAGAAGATATTTAATACGTAGGTGATGTGCACACAGTCTTGGGTTTTGATTATTAGATTGATTAAGTATGCAAAAATGTCACCATAGCCTCTGGGTAATTGTACGACACATGACTACAAATGGTGATCTCCCCCCAGACGGAAGACAAACAGAGGAAAGCCATGACATCCTTCATGGCTGGTGAAGCACGTGTCTTCTGACCCCCTACTGTTCCTCTTTGTACCAAATGCAGTGTGTCTTCAAGCTTAATCATGACCAACTGTGCCTTTCGGTCTCCCTCCTCCCTACTGGCCTGCTGGAGAGACCTAGGTTAGGCTACTCTGTGATAATCTCTGCTGTTGCATATGCTTCCCTCAGAGCTTCTATGTACATCACAGAATCCTTAAAACCAGGCAAGAGTGGCAAGCATGGCCATAATTCCAGCTTTCCAGGGACAGAAACCAGAAAGCAGAGAAACCTGGGTGCCCAAGTTCACACAGGAGCAGGAGCTGGCACGTGCTGGCGGGCAGGCTGTGCAGTGCGTAGGCTCACTGGCTTAGAGGACACGTGTGGGCTGAGATACAAGCCCTGAACACGTCCCCACGCTGTGCAGCAAGGCACGAGGCTTGTCTGCCTGGGGCAAGGGCATCGCCTCCTAGTTTGCGAGCAAGAGATTTAAAGGCCACTGGTGGCCCTAAGCTAAAATTAGGTCTCTTGATGCTCTCCCTCTCTGTTTTAGTCCTGCCTTAAAAGAATTCTCTTCCTTCTCCATTCCTATCCAGTCAGGGTTGGTTTCTTCATCTCAGACCCACCGCCCTGATAATAAATTACCCTTGAACGACACAGGGGTGGGGGCGCTGACCTCCTGCACCCTTGGAAATTCACATATAACTATTGACTCCTGCCAAACGTAACTAGTAGCGGCCTATTATTGCCCAGAAGCCTTAGCAATCACATGAACAGTTGATGAACACGTATTTTCAATGTTATGTGTATTATATACTGTATTCTTACAACAGAATACGTTAGAGGAAAGAAAAAGTTCTTACGAAAATTATAAGGGGAAATACATTCACACCACTGTACTGTATTTACTGAAAAAAATCCATGAATAAGCTTGTATTGTTCAGGTGCCAATGTACTACTGTGTTCAGTTATCTAGCCCTTTTAATGGTTTCCCAGTTTGTTTCACATAATAGTCCTTTCAATTTTTATTGTTCTTCACTGTTTCTATGGGGTTTCCATATATTTTCTTAAAAACAATCTTATGCAGAAATTTTTATTCCCACCTGCAGAAAAGCACCTCAGAGAGAATGTCATCAGGGTATGGTGCTCGTAGGAGGCAACACTGGGATTAGAACCCAGGTGCAGCTGTCTGGTTCTGGGATCTGTCCACCACGTTACACTGCCCTGAGCCTGCTTCCTCCCCTATCTATCATACTCCCTCCTGGCTTCTCTCCAAGTAACTGTCAGCATTTTTACCTCTTACATGAATCTCTGTGTGGATTAACTAGAGGCGGCCCAGTAGCACTTGGGTGTCTTCCTGCTGAAATTTGATGGAAGGTCCACTTGGTCTTGGCCCAAGGCAAGGAAGACCAAGATTCTGGCCTTGGGTCGGTGACTTTTGTTAAAGTCCCTGCTTGATGAAGATTTTCTACAGGATCTGTCATTCCTGTTCTCAGAAAAGCCTATAAAGGGGCCAGTAGATCTCATCTCCGTGTTTCTCCTGACCAGACCCTGAACCAAATCTGAAATTGTCTCTGGGGTTCAGGAGAGAGAAATGAGTTTTATTTATGGATATAAGGAGGATGTGGCTAGGACCTAATGCTGTATCTATCTACCCTGTCACATATTGAACATTTGGGGAGGAAGTCTTCCTGCAAAACACGCAAACAAAGAGAAGGAAGAAAAAAAGTGCTTGCTTCAAGAGCAGGTTGTTTCCAGAAAGAGATCCATGAGCCAGAAGTATTACCCATTAACTCCCACCCCCAACCCCCACGAGAGGCTCTCACCATCTTCCTCTTTACTTGGGATGAGAGAATGGGTAGTAGGGAGAGAAGCAGGAGCTTGGGTATCTTCTTTTTGGAGACAGTAGAGGGCGTGGCAAAAGGCCAGAAGGATCATGGCAGGAACATGTGCACCAAGGCTGTCTGGTTCACAGGAATGGAATGGCCACAAAATAGCCTTTAGGTGAGCTCATTCTTGGAGTGAGCACCTCTGAAGTTATCCCCTGTCCTCCCCATAGAAGGACCATGCAGGGTCCCATGCAGGGTCTGCCTTCTCTCCAGAATGGCTCAACTGAGAAAAATTTCTGGAGCCAAATACACTTTGTAGAGATGGAGGAGTTATCCCACCTGCTCCATGGACTGGGAACCCCCACCCTATGGGTGTATTTGCAGGGGATGATATTCCCAGGGGAGAGGGGAAAACCTTCTCTCTTTTTCCCGACAAAATATTGATGTTTGACCATACCATCCTGGGAAATTGAATTTTATCCTGTATGCAGAGCGAGAGGAAAGACACAACCATTAGAAAATTATTTACATGTCAATATGTTACTGGGTAGTTTGAAGGCCAAGAACCCTGAGACTTAGTTCAGTCAGTCTTAGGCCACTTGGACTGGCCTGAAATTTAGAAGACCAATTATTGGTCTGACATTGGTCTGATGGTTGGATATGTCTGGATATGTCCCTTTACCACGTTGGGTGTCAGTGTTGTTCCCCACCTACCAAGGTTATCTGAGGTGCATACTTTTAGGCTCCACATCCCCCACGCAATGACCTCTGACACCTTAAGAACAGTAAGAAGGATCCTGGTTAATTGGTGTTAAACATCAACTTGCTCATCTCCAAAGTAATGTTTCAGAGGAATAGGAAAGAGTTGAATTTGACATAACCATGTGCGATACCTCTAGTTGTTACCCTGGCAAGTGGCCAGACTGCTTCCTTATCTGGTTTGTCAGTGGAACTATTTTACTTACAAACACTATCTAATCAGAAAAGACAAAATACATCACAGAACAGAGTAATGGTAACAAGTTAAAAGACTGCTGGGTAATATTTCACAGGCAAATTATCTCTATGGATATAATCTTATTGCCACTGGGAATGGGTTATTTCTTTACCTCTCTAGAGCATTAAGAAAGACATTGATTTCCCATAGATATAAATCAACAAAGAGGGTGAATATACATTTTATAGAAAAATCTATAGAGGAGGAAATAAAGGATGAATAAGTGGATTTCTTTAGTGGTGAGGATTAAGTATGTGAAAGGTTCTGTTGTTACGGATCCTCACTGCTCATTTCTCCAGGATGGTGAATGAGGAAGGACCTGCGAGTGTTAATTGGACAATGTCCCTTTTTACATAAATGTGAAGGTAAGTAGAAAAGGAAAGACAGCAAGAAGGAGGATTCCAGGAATATATGCGGCAAAAGTTTTATTCTTTAACGTTCAAAATTGGTATTCTGCCCTTTTTCTTTTTTTCTTTTAAAGGAAATATTTTGAAAATTGAAACTTGTACTGGAAACTAGTGACCAGTCATAAGTCTTTTCTACCCTGGAAACTTGGTTGAAATCCAATTTGGACAGATTAGCTAAGTGTTATTCCAACTCGAGTCCAGCTTGGTTTTCATTTTTAGAATTGGGTAGTTTTATTACAATTAATTCACCTTAACTTCAACCAAGAGAAAATATTATGCCATCTGTCAGATGTCAGAATTCCCAATTTTCTTTTAAGCTTGAGACCTTTTGTTTGTCCTGACAGTAGTATTTAGCTTGTTTTTGCTGTTTTATCCCCTGAGGACAAATCCTGTGTATTTCTGAAACTATTGTCACCAACTAATACTTTTCAACCTCTTTAAATTAAATATGTAACTTAAAAGTTACAGTATGACTCAGAAGTGGAAGTGACTTGTATGGGCTCATGTAAGCAGTTCCTGATATGGTTAGACACCTGTTCTCTAGATTTATGGAGAACTTTCTTTGGCGATTGCCATAGTTTTGGATCTTTCAGGGTCTCTGTCTCTCTGTCTCACACACATGCGGGCACACAACTTAGTATTATGTATTTTATAGGAAGAAAAAAACCAAATGGATTACTTAAAATCATGGGAAAGGCATGCATGTCTGGAAAATTCTGTCATAATTTACAGCTTGTCAAAATTCAGAAGACAGTAAGGGGATATGAATGACTTGGGTTAGTGTCCATATTATAAAATCATTGGGAAATTCCAAACTAACATATTATCTGTTGGGAGGAGGAAAAGTTTCTGAAAGACTAAATCCAATTTGATGTGTGTGTGTGTGTGTGTGTGTGTGTGTGTGTGTGTGTGTGTAGGTACAGATATGTGTATATGTACATATATACATACACACACTACATTTGAAGAGAATGACATATATACTGGGTCATTGCCTTGTACACCTTCAGGAGCTACCATTCACATGAAGTACAACATGAGTGGGAACCCCCTACCCCCAGAACTGTACAGTGTGAAGTGCTGCACATTTATATTTGAATATGTCAGAGCTCTCATTATATAAATGCACAATTTCCTCAGGCATATTTTCAGATTCTTTTAAAATTTCTGAATCACATATGAGTTCTTACATATCATTTTTTATGAGTGAAATAGTTTTGCCAGGAAACCAGTCTAATTTGGATGAGGCTGGTGGATTTGACAAGACTTATTTCTGGGGTTGTTACTTCGGTATCAGTAAATTTAATGTACACGAAACCCATTCTACTTGTTGGCAGACTAGTGAAATCAGGAAGTACTTAAGTCAAACACAAGCTAAGACAATTCTCCCCTTGGCATCTACCTTGATGTCTGGAATTCCTAGTATTAGTCATTCCTTGAGTCATGACGTTGTCTCCAGGGCTCCTACAGGGCCTTGTTAAAATTATGATGTGTCCCACTCAAGTGGGGCAACATGTACCCCATTAGCATTATTATGAATTTGACCAATAAAACATTTATTAAGCTGACAATAGGCTATGTTTCATATATAACTCCACTTAATTCCAAAGAGAATTTGAAGGAAACTAAAGTTAAAAAGCTTACGCTAGCAAACTTGTTCTAAATGTGTAATGATAATTATATGAAAAGACAGATGATGAAGAGAGGTGTGCATGTTTCAGGGGGTGTTTGTGTCTAATAGTTGTGATTTCAGAGTGTTGGTCATGGTTTACTACTACCACACTAGCTGAAAATGTGACCTGTCGTGGGGTGAGAAATTAATATGCATTTATGATCTTTCCTCCTTCTCCCCATTCCTGGTACTAAACAGTGTTCTCAGAGCTATTATGCATTTTCTGCCATTGAGTAGAATGTCTTGAGAACAGAGTCGCACTGATGGACAAGCCACCCAGGGTGTAGTCTGGTTCTTTCCTGCTTTTGCATATATTTTTCCGTGTGTAGGTAAGTCCAAGGGGTGCCATTTCTCTCCATTTTCAACACATGTTTCATCGAAGAGTCGACACTTATTTTCTCTTCAGAAGCCCTCCTACACCAGTGGAAGGGGAACCCTGTGAATGAGACCAGATGGCGCACTTGGGTTCAGGATGAGGATTAAAGACCCAGAGTTCACATCAGAGAAGAACAAGTAATCAATGGACTGTAGAACCACTCATTGAAAGACAAGCATAGATTTAAGAATCAAATATTTATATAGAAGCTTTAGTTCAAAATCCACAATTATATTTTTATCGTCCTGTATTCCTCATATATCATCTGTGCTGTTTTGCATATGATTGGAATGTGAGATCATTGAAATACCGAGCATCACATGCCTCTCCCTTCTCTTTGCTGATTATCCTTTTCCAGTCTCTGTCCATCTGACTCAGGTAGACTGTCATCTCTGATGCCAGGAATAGACTCTGTGACCCAAGCTTGACCATTCAGGGCACAAAAGCCACCTTCACCACAGTGTTGGTTTCAAAGATGGAAAGGAGTGAATCCAAGGGATGTTAGGAGTTCCTGGAAAGAAACATTTTCTCTTCTCTGCTAGATCAAACATGGGTGATTGTGAACCTAATTTTATCAGAAGTCCCCAACACAGTAGGAGGCAGAGCCAAGAGATGGAGATGGTTCTAATGTTTTATTTGAGCCCCTGAATCAAATCACACCTGATGCTAAAGCTCTTCCTCATGAACTTCATGAATGTGGGTATTACTGATGACAAATCCATAAACAACAAAAGCTTCTGGTAAAGTCCCTCAGCTACTTCAAGTTAGTAAATACACACATATATTGAAGTCTTCAGACATGAGGGACATTGAGTATTCTCTTGTTAAAGACTTGTGAACTGTAATAAATTAGGTTTTTAGTCCCCCTTCCTTTTTAAACACCCTTGTCTTAAATATTTTAAACGAAATTAAAAGAAAAATGATCTTTCTGAAGTATTTCCACTGAATGTAACCTGTTTACCTCTCTAACATTCAGAGTAATTTGCGTCATTTGGCAATAAAGCTGTTTGGATACCTCTCTTATCACCACACACAATTTAAGATCTTTTGGAGAAAGGACAGTTCTTATATCTATTATAACACAATCCTCTCCTAGCATGCCAGGATACTTTAATTGAAGTTACCTGGAAGCATGTGTGAAGTCAGGTTATGGAAGTCTGAAATTCAGGATATGAGCCAAAACATTAGGCAAAAAACAAACAAACAAACAAAAAAAAAACGTGGAGCCAAGATTAATTGATACTTGACATTCAGCATATTTAATAGATGGCCACCCACTAAGGTGAAGAGATATATGTGAAACCCCAAACAACAGCTAATCCCTGTATGAGATAGGCTTCATTTTGAAACTATTCAAAAACTTAATACGTGTAGATATGCATGGCTGTTGACAAAATGGCCGACTTTAAACAATGGTAAATGTTCTCTGCTCTGGCATCTCTGTGTGTGTCTATCTCTTGCACTACACTGGAGGCTCCTTAACTAATATCCATAAGAATTGATACTCAAAAATATTTACTGAATGAATGGTTACAGAATAGAATCAAAGATTTTCCCCTTATTTTTATTGCTCATTTGAAACATTTCATTTTAATTTTGCCTACTTCTCTCTGACTGCTTTTGCCTGCCATTTGAGTGGCTCTTTTTAGGGTATGTGTATGTATATGTGTGTATGTATGTGTGTGAGTGTGTGTGCACCTGTGTGCATGGCAGCAATGGAGGGAGTTGGAGTACCGTGAACCTTGGATCTTCCTAGAACTCTTTAATATCAAAATATTTTTGCCTTTATCCTTAGTTCCTTCTGTAATCTTGGGTTTGTATATTGTGTTTCCTTTTTATTTTAGGTCTCAGATGGAGTATCAGAACACAAATGGATGTCCATGATAGTGTGTATTGTGGATCTATTTGTTGGAGGGTGGTGGTTCAAATATACCCAGGAGGTGCCTGTGTTCTCCACATTGCCATAGACTGGCCTTGCTCACAGAGATTCTGACTTTGTCTGTAGGAAGGGAATAGCCAGACTGTGAAACAGTTTGCTTGTTTTGGCCCCTTATACTTTTGGATCGTTTCGTAGCCCAATCAATTGTGTAGCAATTGGCTCTAAATTTGCCCAAATGGAGTCAGCTCAATACATATGCACACTTAGGCACTTGCACACTCACCCTCCCTGAGCCTGGCCTAAGTATCTTGTAGGCTGGCCTGGACTCTCAGTGGCTCAGCAGCTGCACGGACATCATGGGAGGCAAGGGAAAGTAGGGGTTAATGGCACAAACTCTGTAGCTGGATTCAAGCTAAATCTTCAAGCTAAGACTCTGTCACTTACTAGTGTGTGATCTTGAGTAGGATATTTGCCTAATACTTCCATGCTTCAGTTTCCTCACCTGTTAAATGGGGATGGGTCCCACTTTATAGAATTGTTATAAATATCAGACAAGATAGTCTGTGAGAAACACTGAGGTTAATACCTGGCAAATAGTAATGCTCAATAGTTGTTGGCTGTCGTCCTTGTTGTCACCACCATCATCATCAACACCTCCATTAACATCAGTATCATCTTTGAAGTACAGCTATTTTGATAACTAGGTCATAGTGTGGACTGTTGGGATTTGAGGAAAGGATAACAGATTTCCTGTCAGTTGCACATAATCTCTGGAAGTTGGGGACCACATGCAAATGAAGTTATGACTAAGGTCTAAACCTGCGGATATATTTGCTTCTCTTGGATGAGTGACCACCTAGATGTGGTTCTAGGCGACCAGACCAAAAGATGGATCATAGATTTAATAATTGAAAAGTCATGATAATCTTCAGGTAATTTATTATATGTAACTTTTAAAAATAAATGTTTATAATTTTTTTTCAAGAGAGACAGAGAATGCATGCACAAGTGGGGGAAGGGCAAGAAGAGAGGGGGACAGAGGATCTGAAGCAGGCTCTGCACTTACAGAAGAGAGCTCCATGCGGAGATCAAACTCGCGAAGGGAAATTATGACCTGAGCCAAAGTTGGATGCTTAAACCCCCAAGCCACCCAGGATCATACTATTACATGTAACTTTTTGATGGACAGTCATAAATATGACCTTTATGTGAAAAGATACACTCACACAAGATGGGGAAACAAGTTAAGAATAAAATCTAGGGGTGCCTGGGTGACTCAGTAGCTGAAGTAATTGGTTTCTGCTTAGGTTGTGATCTCATGATTGGGAGATAGAACCCTACATCAGGCTCTGTGTTAGGCATGGGGCCTGCTTGGGATTCTCTCTCTCTCTCTCTCTCTCTCTCTCTCTCCCCTTGCCCCTCCTCTGCTTGCTTTCTCTCTCTCAAAAACAATATCTATTATCTATCATCTACCTATATATATCTACCTATCAATCTACTATCTATCTACCATTGATATACATATATATATATATATGTATATATATATATATCCATATGACTTTTTTTATTTATATTTTTTTAAGTTTATTTATTTTGAGAGAGAGAGAGAGAGAGAGAGAGAGAGAGAGAGAGAGCACATGAGCAGGGAAGGGGCAGAGAGAGTGAGAGAGAGAGAATCCCAAGCAAGCTCCATGCTGTCAGTGCAAAGCTCAACCTAGGACTCCAACAGGAAACATGAGATGATGACCTGAGCCAAAGCCTAGAGCCAGATGCTTAACTGACTGAGCCACTCAGGCACCCCTGGTTTCTGTTTTCTAATATACATACACATTTTGGAGACCTTTGTCATATCTTTGCACATAATTCTTTTCTAGAAATGACAGAAAAACAGCTCTTGGGGAGAAATGTAGTTATACATGAGCTGCTGCTTGCATGGATAATACAATCTGGGGTGGGTGCACCTGAGATATTTGCTGTGGAAGGCAAGATTTGAAAGAACTCTGGAAGACGACTGCTTGTCCTGTCTCAAAACCTGACAGGGATGGAATGAATACATCAAAACGAGTTCTCTAAAGTAAGCAACAAACTCGAAGCCCTTATTGTGTTTTTGTGACACTGACTCTATCAGTTTGTTATTTAACTGTGAGTTATCCCTACGTGAGAAATATAAACTTCGGTGAGTTCTGAAGCTCCATTATTAGCTCCATGATTCTGGTGTCTAAGCTCCCTTACTTCCCTTCCTAAACAACAGCTCTGCCTAAGTTGAATGCTGCTTGGTGGTTTAGAATTCTTGACATTATTATTCCACATTTCCTCAACCGGAAGTGTCATAGTAATTTATGGAAGAGCCAAAGAAGGAGAAGAAGAAGAAGAAGAAGAAGAAGAAGAAGAAGAAGAAGAAGAAGAAGAAGAAGAAGAAGAAGAAGAAGAAGAAGAAGAAGAAGAAGAAGGGGGGGAACGAGAAGAAGAAGAAGAAGAAGAAGAAGAAGAAGAAGAAGAAGAAGAAGAAGAAGAAGAAGAAGAAGAAGAAGAAGAAGAAGAAGAAGGAGAAGGAGGAGGAGGAGGAGGAGGAGGAGGAGGAGGAGAGGGAGAAGGAGAGGGGGAAGGAGAAGGTGAAGGAGAAGGAGAAGAAGCAGAAGCAGAAGCAGAAGCAGCAGAATCAGAAGCAGGAGCAGGAGCAGGAGAGGGAGAAGGAGAAGGAGAAGGAGGAGGAGAAGAATAAGAATAAGAATAAGAAGAAGGAGGAGGAGGAGGAGGAGGAGGAGGAGGAGGAGGAGGAGGAGGAGGAGAAGAAGAAGAAGAAGGAGGAGGAGGAGGAGGAGGAGGAGGAGGAGGAGGAGGAGGAGGAGGAGGAGGAGGAGGAGGAGGAGAAAGGGGAGGGAGAGGGGGAGAAGAAAAAGAACGAAGAGGAGGAGGGGGAGGAGGAGAGGGTGTAGGGAGAAGAAAGGAAAGAAAATGTGCGATATGGATGACAAAACCACAGAAACAGCCAAGACACTGGACAGAAATTGGAGAAGGTAACCCACGTGTTCTACTTCTGGCCTCCAAAGGAAACGATGGTTCATAAATCCACAAATGAACTGCAGTTCTTCTGGGTGTTTTTTTGGTCTTTTGAAATATTTTCCTTTTTACAGAGCTGAAAATATTTTGTTTTCCTCTCCCCTAATTTTCTTTCTTATTCTGAGTTGTGTACGCTTTTAAAATGTATTTCTCTTTTTCTTTTTAAAGCTTTGTCTTTCTTTCTTTGGTTTCCACAAGAACTGTCTGGTTTTCCTTTGCTCTCTAAAATTTTTTAAATCTTTTTATTCATTTTTGAGAGACAGAGAGAGACAGGGTGTGACCCAGGGAGGGACAAAGAGACAGGGAGACACAAAATCTGAAGCAGGCTCCAGGCTTTGAGCTATCAGTATGGAGCTTGACACGGGACACCAACCCATGAACTGACTGAGCCACCCAGGTGCCCCAGTTTTGCTCTCTTTAAATTGTGTGTGTGTGTGTGCGTGTGTGTGTGTGCACGTGTCTGTTTAAAAAAGAATGTGAGGGGGAGGAAATGAAAAAAAATTGGGGAAACCAATGGAGTTTTGTATCTGAGGCACATTCTTTTTGCCATGTGCTTTGAAAGACATATCCTTGGACATGCGGTACACCAAGAACCCACAATGAGTACAAGCAGTGGAAAATATGTCTCCTTTCCTGGTTTCATATAGGTTACACAAACTGAGGTCATGGTCTCTTGGATGGAGCGGTGTCTCTTCTGCTTTCCAGTGAGAAGCCAGTCACGGGATAGCACGGTGAGCCTGGTGTCCGAGTCTGCAAAGGACACAGAAAGGAGAGTTATTTTACATGTTGCACAATGAAAGAATGTTGTTTGTGCAAGATCTGATGAGGAGAAGTGCTTATTAGGTGTACCTTGTTAAACCAGTGCCCGATTTAATCATAATGATTGCCCTTTGTGGTGGGGATTAAATTACAGAGCCTCTTCTGTGTAAACAGGTAGACAATTGAAGTCTTGCTGAAAAGAAAGTCACCCATCTTGGTGCTCCTGGAAATATCTGATTCCTCCAAGGTAGAGAAGAATTTGAAAAATCTGACATTACGGCATTCAGGTGGTTGGGGAAAGGAACAGAAGCTTCCCCTCCAAGATATATGTATACATTTTCAGTCTGATATTCATTCCCTCAGGATGAAAACCACGCCCAGATAGAAGCTAACTCGTAATCACTTTTCCTATTCTGGAAAGCCCTTAAGAACTGCTTTTAAAAGTTATGATTCTTTTGGGTTTGTTTGACTTTTAAGTCTTAGGTAGAGACTGCAATTATAATTACTGTGCTTCTTCTTTCCAAGACCTGAAAAAATGTAATAGGTACCTGAGCAGGAAGGTTTAATTTCTGTTTTAAAACTGTGCTATGATAAAGCTTGGAAATGTTATTATTTGTTTTCTCTTTTCAAATCAAAGATTATAAAAGAATCATTTTTTTGGAGACTAAATTTTAACCTCCAGGCCATGTTAAAGTCTTTACAATGGCAATTCCCACAGGAATTACCAAATCTAAAGTACAATGTTCCTCAAAGAGATAAGATATAACAAGTGTTAGTGAGGATGTGGAGAAAAAGGAACCCTTGTGTAAGTGTAATTTGATGCAGTTATTGTGGAAAACAGTATGGAGGTTCCTAAAATTTTTTAAAAGATAAAGGAATACCATATGATCCAATAGTTCCTTTACTGGGTGTTCGCCCAAAGAAAATGAAAACACTAATTTGAAAAAAGATATATGTTTATTGCAGCATTATTTATAGTAGCCAAGCTATGGAAGTAACCCAAGAGTCCACTGATAGATGAAAGGATAAAGAAACTGTGGTATAAACACACGCACACACACACAGACACACACACACACAGACACACACACACGCAGACACACACACGAATATTACTAAGTCGTAAAAAAGAATGAGCTCTTGCCATTTGTGGTAACACGGATGGACCTAGAAGGTGTTATGCTAAGTGAAATAAGCGACACATCAAAAGACAAATATCATACGATGTCACTCACATGTGGAATCTAAAAAAATGAAACAAATGTACAAACAAACGAAGCAGAAAGAGACCCATAAGTAAGGATGGGTGGCAGAGGGGTGGGGAGATGGGCAAAATGCGTGAAGAGGACTGGAAGGTACAGCCTTTCAGTTATGGCATGAATAAGTCACAGGGATGAAAGGGACATCATGGGACATATAGTCAATGATAGTGTGGTATGGTGACAGATCAGAGCAACACTTGTGGTGAGCTGAGCTTAATGTACAAAGTTGTCCAGTCACTAGGTTGTACGCCTGAGACTAATGAAACATTAGGTGTCAACTATATTTCAACAACAACAAAATAGTAACTATGCCTATCATCACCATGATTCTGATCCAGACTTATGGTTTATTGTTCCCATGCATTTTGAAGCAGAATGATCTTCATTAAAATGTTATCATGGCTTGAGAAGAAAGTGATTTTAAAGAGTTAAAGACTTTGCAACCCACCAAAATTGCCTACATTTATCAGTTGGAAACAATTCATTCCAAATTTGTGTCTCATACTAAATATAAGCATTGATTTTTATTATGATGCACATAATAAAATAATGACAATGTAATGTTAAAAAAATTTTAAAAACACAAGCCTCCATCGCAAATGACATATCGGATAAAGGACTAATATCTAAAATTTATAAAGAACTTACCAAACTCCAAACCCAAAAAACAAACAACCCAGTGAAGAAATGGGTGGAAGATATGAATAGACACTTCTCCAAAGAGGACATTCAGATGGCCAACAGACACATGAAACGATGCTCAATGTCACTCATCATCAGGGAAATACAAATCAAAACCACACTGAGATACCACCTCACACCAGTCAGAGTGGCTAAAATGAACAAATCAGGAAACTATAGATGCTGGCGAGGATGTGGAGAAGTAGGCACCCTCCTACACTGTTGGTGGGAATGCAAACTGGTGCAGCCACTCTGGAAAACGGTGTGGAGGTTCCTCAAAAAAATGAAAATAGAGCTACCCTATGATCCAGTAATAGCCCTGCTAGGAATCTACCCAAGAGACACAGGAATGCTGATGCATAGGAGCACGTGTACCCCAATGTTCATAGCAGCACTTTCGACAATAGCCAAATCATGGAAAGAGACCAAGTGCCCATCAACTGACGAATGGATAAAGAAGTTATGGTACTTATATACAATGGACTACTACGTGGCAATGAGAAAAAATGAAATCTGGCCATGTGTAGCCAGATGGATGGAACTGGAGGGTATTATGTTAAGTGAAATAAGTCAGTCAGAAAAAGACAGATACCATATGTTTCCACGAATAGGTGGACTTTGTGAGACTAAGCAAAAACCAGGGGGAGGGGAAGAGGGGAAAGGAAAAAAAGACACAGAGAGGGAGGGAGATAAAACATAAGAGACTCTCAAAGACTAAGAAAAAAACTGAGGGTGAGGGGGATGAGGGAGGGGGGAGAGGGGGTGATGGGCATTAAAAAGGGCACATTTTGGGATGAACACTGGGTGTTATATGTAAACCAATTTGAAAATAAATTATTATAAAATTAAAAAAAACCAAAAAAACAAAAAAACCACAAGCCTCATTTTCATTTTTTGAGGTTACTTGAAAGGTTCTTTTTTATTCTAAGAAAAATACATACACACATACACTACATTTAGAATGATTAAGATGATTTACCTAGTCTGATACAGTTTATTGATTATCTCTTCTAGCAATTGTCCTGATTAGCATGTAAAGTTTTCCAGGCTTCCGCTGTGTCGTTTAGTGCCTGTGAATTGAGACACTATTTGAAAAGCTCTCTGTAAGATATCACGGAAAAAAGAAAGGAAGAGGAAATAAATTTGAAATAAATACCAAATGTACCCACACTCAAATGTAAATGATATGAAGAAAAAAAATAATAAAAGTTTTATTCTGAAGTTAGTGCCTTCAGCTCTCTATAATTTCATGCTTATAAAGCACACACATGCTGTCTAAATTGGCTCCAAAACCCTTTTGTGATTGTTCATGACGCACGTGCCTGATTCTGGACCTCAATTTCTACCCGATCCCCAATATAATGAAAATTTTATAAGTGTGAAATTAAGTTAAATGATGTATATCCTATAAGAGTTTTAACTATACAAAAGCATGACCTAATTTGCTTGCTTTTCTGATTAGGCACTATTTTCTTTTTTCTTTTCTTTTTTTTTTTAATTTGTTAATGTTTATTTTAGAGAGAGAGAGAGAAAGCGCGAGCAGGGTAGGGGCAGAGAGAGAGGGAGACACAGAATCCAAAGCAGGCTCCAGGCTCTGAGCTGTCGGCACAGAACCCAACACGGGGCTCGAACCCATGAACCCTGAGATCATGACCTGAGCAGAAGTCAGACACGTAACCGGCTGAGCCACCCAGGCGCCTCAGTACTATTTTATTTTCTAATAAATATTTGTTTTTTTTCAAGCCACCAAAAGAAAGAAGTTTGAGCTATATATGCCTTTCTAAACCTGGTTATTAAGCAAATCACTTTTGTTTTCTTTTCCGGAAGTCTAGTTTTTGACCCAGTTGAGACGAGCTTTCCCTTGTGAAAAACTTTGCTCTTAAGTGATAGTTTTGAGATGTACGTCAAACACAATCATATTAGCAAGTCAAAAGTAACCAAAATAAGTATCTCAGCTTGCACTACACCTCTGGGTTTGAAGGTCTGTAAATGACCAAGCTAGGCAATGAAATTCAAGTATTGCCCTAGACAGGAGACACAATAGATTTCACATTTCAACCTTTAAGTAAGGCAGTCTGTCTTCTTGGAATACCCTTTTCTATGTTTTTCTAAGTCACCTATTTCTCAAGGGCAAATAAAATGCCATGCTGTGAAGACTTCCCCATGCCTTCTGTCTGCTTGCTGTCACAGGCAGAAATGTCCCAATGGACCTCTTCCTAAATCTATTTAAGTATTTATTTTACTGTAATGATTTGCATGCATACATTAGATGGTAAATTATTTGAGGGGAGTAACCACATATTTAGCTATCTGTTCCCATAACTGAATCGAATATCAGGCAGAGAATAGATGCTTAATAAATATTTGTCACATGGAACAATAAAACCCCAGGAAACCAAACCCCGTCATCTGGTAATGAGTGACTTTCAAGCTTTCTGTACAGTAACGCTTTATAAAAAATACGTATTTTCATCACAACTCAGAACATACACAAATACAGTTGACAGAGCTTTACGATATGGCATTTCCCTCCCTCACTATGTGTGATATACATTGACATATTCTATTCTATTCTATTCTAGTCTATTCTTTTCTATTCTATCCTATTCTGTTCTATTCTACTAATTTTTAAAGTTGGTTTTAATCCACTATATTGATTTCCCCACCTCCTTCGTTGTGATCCGCAGTTCAAATCACAACCATCTTTGTGGCTTTAGGCACATGTATTTCTTTCATTATCATTTCAAGGCAATCTGACCTCTTTATAAAGGTTACCAGAGATTCACATTATTATAGATATCTTCCAAACCCTTGGTCCACAGGAGATACCATTGTATAAATAAAATATTCCAAAATATTCCTATTACTAATTTTTTTGGTAATGCTTTTCTCTTATATTTTGTCACAGAGATTATTAGCAAGTAAAAAGTCATCTAATTCTGGTTTCACTTAGTCTGCTGCAGTGTCCCAGGAGAGGCCCTAAGGAGTGATTAAAATGGTTGCATGTCCTGATAGCTAACTGGTAGGCATGACATATAGTGTATCTGAATTCATGTAACAGGGAATCGGTTTCCAAGAAAATTGTAAAAGGATGTTCTGGAAATAACTGCATGGAAAACTCAAAGTGAAAATCTTAGGAACTGATCATAATTCTTGACTCCAAACCCACAGAGGAAAAAATACTGAACAAAATCGTTTCTATGATCCAGAAAGTGAAGACCACAAATCAACTTACAAAAACATCTAACCGCACGCCATGGTCATCCTGCTGTGCCTCAGTGAACAATGGGGTAACGACTCATCGGGCGACTTCCAGCAGAAAATGTATAGTCAGAAGACAGATCCTTCTCTCTGTGAAGTCAGGAAGAATTAGTCAAACTCGTCCTGTCTTCCATGATGTTATCCAGCATTGATAGGCTATCAAAGCAGACCTAGAGATTAGATAGTACTTCTGAATAACTCAAAGGAATTCCTTTTGAAAATGAAAATGTTTTGGAAATTTTGTTATGCTTGAGCTAAGTAACACCGCATTTAATTTGTTAATGTGAGGCATTTTTTAAATTTTGATTTAAATTCTAGCCAGTTAACATACAGTGTAATACTGGTTTCAGGAGTAGCATTTAGTGATTCATCACTTACGTGTAATACCCAGCGCTCATCACAACAGGGGCCCTCCTTAATACTCATCACCCATTTAGACCATTCCCCCACCCCTCCGCCAAACCTCGGTTTGTTCTCTGTCATTAAGAGTCTCTTACGGTTTGCTTCCCCCCCTCTTTTTCTTCCCCACCCCATATGTTCATCTGTTTTGTTTCTTAAAGACAAATACCATATGATTTCACTCATACGTGGAATTTAAGGGACGTGGTCTTAATATTAAGTATGGGGTTAGGTTAAATATAATTTGAAATACTCAAACAATGGAATGAAGTCACAGCAAACAAAATGATTAGTTTATATGTCCCTCGATCTAGTCAAATTGTCATGAGTATTTCTTAAAAACCTATTGCATGAGAGAGATAATTGCAGAACAATATGTTAGCACGATTTCATTTAAATACAAATTTAAATCACATGAAAATGTACTAAATTCTTCTTCTTCTTCTTCTTTTTTAACTTCAGAAGTAGAATTTAGTGATTAATGAGTTACATACAACACCTAACACTCATCCCAATAGGTGTCCTCCTTAACCCATCGCCCATTTAGCCCATCCCCCGAGATGGGGCTTTTGATAGTAGATAGTTATCATCTTTGAAATCCAGCAAAGCCACTGCAGTCTGATAATTCGTAGAAAAATAATGTAAATTTTTCAGAAATGTTTTGAATGTCTTGACTCAGTCAGTAAAATTTTATTCTCTAGAGCTGCACTGTTCAATATGGTGGCATTTGACACATAGGGCTACGTAAATCATTATGTAAATTATACTTAATTAATAATAAAAAAATTAAAAATCCAATTAAAGAGTCACAGTGGCCACATTCCAAGTGATCAATATCATCATTGCAGACGTTTCTATTGGACAACACTGTTCTTGATAGGGACCATTTTATTCAATTAAGATCTGTTTTCTTTGGTCACTTATTTGATTGTTGAAAAGGAAGGGTGCCAGGGAAGTGGAGGTGTGACAGGCAAGCCTTGTTCGTTGATCTCAGCCTCCACAGGACCTGCTATCTTACAGTCTTCCGTCCCCACTGCAACTATGTCAGTGACACGGATCCATGTCAGCCTCTGACTTGAGTCTCTTCAATGAGTCTTTCTCACAGCTTCCCTTCCAGAGTCACCATTCTAAATCAGAGGTTGGTGTAAGCAATCGTTATTTACCTAAGAAAACTTCATCTGCTTTCCTTATCCTTGGAGTAATTTTTTATTCTTCTTGGCTTAGATCAAACCTGGTCAAAATCAGCAGCCCTTATTCAATTCCTCTGTGTAGATTATGTTCTGGTGATGCTCCTAGACCCAAGTGTCCTTAGTCCTTTGCTCACACTGTTCCTTGGGGCTCCATGAAACGTGCCCTTGCCTCTTGGTTAACTTTACATGCCAGAACCTTTGTGAAATCTTCTGTGATCCCATCACACTGAAACTTGTCACTGCTTTAATACTCTCACCACATTTTATTTGCACCTCTGTTACTACATTTTTTTCCAATTAAATTTTTACATGTCTAACTCCCACTGGCTTCTAAGCTTTTTGCAGGAAAAGGGTCCGTGCTTCTCAGGATCCTCCATAGCGTTCCACACTTGACTGCTTAACAAGAAATATAGAGAAACACTTCGATTTAATTTGGAGTGAGGAATAGAAAAACCGGCTAACTGGAATCGAGTGAGCGTTTGCTTAGAGAAATGTCACTGGGGGTTGTGTAGGGTTTTAAAGGATGCAGACAGGAGGAGGGCTGAGGTTAAGACCAGAAATCTAACCTTGGCAGTGGCGAAGAGCATAACAGAATTGTGAGGCGGCACCGCAGGCTGCCAATGTTTCATAGGTCACAAAACACCACAA
This sequence comes from Paguma larvata, assembly GCA_030068075.1. Classification (NCBI taxonomy): domain Eukaryota; kingdom Metazoa; phylum Chordata; class Mammalia; order Carnivora; family Viverridae; genus Paguma; species Paguma larvata. The sequence continues at coordinate 12,033,106 of CM057825.1, forward strand.
GGCATTCCTTCTGATGGAGATCAACCTCAGGCAGCATGAGTCATTCTCTCCCTGAGCTCATATGGCACTTAATCCATAGCTCTGCTGTATTCTGTGTTCTCAGACTGGGCACTTCCTGGTGTCAATGCCACCATCTTACCCTGTTTCCTCTCTGCTCCTTCTGCCCTGTCCTTCCTAGGACCCAGTTTCATACGTCCAAGCAGGAGGTTCCCAGTAAATCGTGGCTGAATAAGTCCAACTGTGAGCTGAGAAATGAGTAAAAGCTCACCATAGGTAGAATGTAAAACATGTAAGATTATCGAGTACAAATAGGAATGTGGAACGTGTTGCCGGAGTTATTTTATTTATTTTCAAACAGTGCAGGGTCTTTGGGTCATCTCTACCATTGAAGCTAGCCATACCTTGGCATGCCTGGAATTCTGAATACCGTTTGATCAATCATCACTTCTTTTTTCCACCAAGGGCCTGTTTCTACTAGAGATAAAACTCTTTCCTCATCTTCAAAAGGAAGCTCAAACTGTTAAAAGCAACAACAACAAAAAAAGGCCTCCCCCTCTTCTTCGCCCTCTCCCGCTTTGACTTTTCTCCTTCTCTGCGTCCGGGATCAATGTGAAGTGAAGGAGAATTCGGAGACTCGGAGCCGCAAGTGTTAGGAATGTGGAGTTCTTTCCCATGAGTGGGCGGGAAAGTTCACCAAAGCACACGTGTGGTCAAGGAAGCTTAAAAATAAAGCTGATTTCTTCAGGAGAAAAAAAAAAAGCATTAATTAAGTTTTCAATAAGCTACTTTTTTTTCTTAAGGAATCAGTTGATTTACTTAGAAAAAGAAAAAAAAAAAGCTGCCAGCAGAGGAAAAGTCAATGCACTCTTCCAAAAAGATCCTTTGACTAGAAGGAACACGTAAATTCCAAGAAAAGTTAGTTAGAAAGAACAGTTTATTCTCCCTGGTTCCTTCTCATCACATCAGTATTTATTTCCCCCAAATGCCCTTTATTTATTCATTTTAAACCATCCTAGGTGTCTACTTGTTGGCTTTTCTTACCACAAAGACCCTTTTGGGACACCAAGGGGGAGACCTCAGCTATCCCTTTAAATTCCCAAGACTCCAAAACCTAATGTCTGCAGAGACAAACAGGACCGCTACTGCAAGAAGGCAGGACCTAAGTAGTTAGGATGTAGGCCTCTTACCAAGAAAATCACTGGGCTGTTCCAACATGAGCCGCTTTGCCATCGATCCATAAGATGGAAATCGGGCGTGCCAGCTTCAGACTGTGTAACTTCTATTTACTGAAACTGTAACACATATTCATTGTAAGCTACAATTATCCACAGTTTAGTCTGTTTATGAAACCGTTTTGTGGTTATTTATTAAAAATAAAATTTATGTGTGCTTATTGAAGCTATATTTTGGCAGGCAGAGGAGGTTGGCACGAACGTCTGAGTCCACAGCCAGGCTCCAGCCACTCTGTATGTCGTCATATGAAAACTTGTCAAATAATATTTAGTTTTTAATCTTTAGTTGCAAACATAAGGTTAGTCATGAAAATATTCTGTGAGTAGTCCTCCTTGAAACAAGACCCCGGGTGTTTGGATTTCAGTAAAGGTGATAATTATGTTTCTGGCTTGTTGAGGGGCGATTTGTTATTCCTTTTCTTCTACCAACTTCTATTACCTGTTGTTTGTCCAGGTTCCTCACATCTTTTAAGAGCTGTTTTATAATGATTTTTAAAATACAAGCAATCTGTGTCTCTATCAAGTTTAAAACCCCCAAACAAATATGTCATTCGTGATTAAGGAGACATTACCCTGCCAGTTAAATCATAGTTGTCTCCTACTGGAGATCTTTTGAATGCAAATAGATTATTTTTCTGGACCTTTTCAGTTATTTATATCATTATATATTTGACCCTTGAACAATACGGGTTTCAACTGTGGGGGTCCATGTATACACAGTCCTTTTTTTTTTTTTTTTTTGATAAATACAGTACAGCACTGTAAATTTTTTTTTCTTATGATTGTTTTAACATTTTCTTTCTCAAACTTACTTTATTCTAAGAATGCAATATATAATACATAAAGCATACAAAGTATGTGCTAACAAACAGTTTGTGTTCTTAGTATAGCTTGTGGTCAACTATGGGCTACTAGTAGTTAAAACGTTGGGGAGTCAAGGTATACGTGGATTTTTAATTGTGTAGGGGGTCAGTGCTACTAACCCCACATCGTTCAAAGGTTAACTGTACTTACTTTTCTAATGCCTTCTAAGAAGAAAGTCCTTTTTAAAGGGGCCACAGTTGTCAGCTTCAAGAATGTATAGTTTATCTCGTTGAGCATGTGCGCTTAAATATAATCCAAACCGATAGGAGTTTGTTGAAAGGGATCCTGAAAAGAAAGGAAAATGTCATTAAATAAGGGGTCTTGGAATTGGAGAGAAGGGATGTACTAGTATATGAGTTGGGTTAGAATATTTATTTATTTATTTTGAGAGATTGAGAGAGCAAGCTTTAAAGGGGGAGGGGCATAGAGAGGGGAAGAGAGAAAATCCCAAGCAGTTTCCTCACTGCCAACACAGATCCTGACTTTGAGCTCGATCCCAGGAACCATAAGATCATGCATGACCTGTGCTAAAATCAAGAGTCAGATGCTTAACCAGCTGAATCACCCAGGCATGCTGGGAGAATAAAGTAATTCTTTGCTTTGGATCTACTTGTACAAAGATTTAATGAGAGAAGAGGAAGGGATTAATAAAACAGAATTAATTAAGCATGAAGTAATCAAGAAGAAACTTTTCCTGAAAGGGAGTTTTTGTGAGGTGATAATCAGGAATTGAGAAAAAATAGCCCGATACACTTCTTGCTACTTCCATAAATACCTTGGGTATATGAGTTATTGCTGAGGTTGTGCTTTAGTTTGCCTTGAAAGAATTTCTCATCCCAACTTTATAAGACAGTTATACATTTTAGATATCAATTGTCTCCTATATCTCCATCCTTTTTACCCACCGGAGTTTTGCTTGGGCTGTAGTAGAAAGCTGTTTCAGGATTCCCTCACTGATAGTGACTTGGTCCTGTAATTTAGAATTTGTTGCCAAGACGCATAATTCAATTCCATACACATTTAATTTATTGGGCGTCTTCTGTGAAGAAAGCTCTGTGCCAGGTGCTAGAGAATGGTAAGTTTTCTAAGAGAGCCATACCTGTAAGAAGCTTATAAAGTAATGAAATGTGTTATCTATGAATGATCTGCATCTCATAGTTTGTAGTAGTTTGGATACCATTGACATGACGACCCTGTATTTTGGGTTCATCAGTGCAAAAATCCTGAGGGGTTTGCATGCATGCCTGTAGGACTTTGGCGCATTTCAAGACAGAGATTCAGTGTGACTGGAGCAGGAAAGTGGCAAGAGGGGAATTTGGATCAGTAGAACCCCCAACTATGATTAAGGGGTTTCAAGCAGGGCTGCTGCAGATTACATTCAAAGATTGTAACCCGAGACAAAATTGAAAGGGAAGGATGCTTATTAAGGAGTACGCTTGGGATTAGCATCTGCTGGAGAATGGATAACACAATAATTGGGCAGAGGGAGAAGGTGACTTAGGGTTCAGGTCTAACAAAAGCCTTTCTCAAAGTGAGCAGTGGTCTTCCAGAGTGGTGTCCGTGATGCTGAGATATTTGGGCATCTCTATTCACACTGAACCATTATTGGATGTGGGCTTCCCCAGGTGTGATCTGAAGTAGGCAATCCTTTACTGCCATGGCCACCTGAAAGAGATTGATATCAGTCTCACTTTCTGGACACCAAGTGTCTGATCGACACAGAATCTGAGAGATGCATCTCGGTGTCCAGCACAAAAAGTTTGTTTTCATTTAAAAAATTGATGCTGGTAATTTAGGAAGAATGGATTAAAGATGGAAAAGAGTAGGAGTGGGAGACCAGTAAGGTGTTCTTGGAATCGTTCAGTGGGAGATGATGATAGTGTGAACTCTATGGAAACTGTAGGGTTGCTAAGAAGTGAATGGGGTTAAAAGATATTTTTGAGACAGATTCTATAGGAGTAGAGGGTGAGTTGGAAAAGAGACATAAGGACAAGAAAGGTGCTAAGGACGAATCTCCGAGTTTTGGCATGAGCAAGTGGGAGGCTGGAGAAACCACATATGGAAGAATGGAGTGCTTGAGGAAGAGAGCTGTGAGTCAGTTTTGATATGTCGATCATTCAACTAAGTGGAGACACCAAGAAGAAAGTCAAATACATGATTCCCAAGCTTAGAAAAGAGGTCTGTCATTGTTATTTTATATTGTTGTTACATTGCTCTGTTTGTGTAAAGAGCCAGTTGCAAGGGCTAATTCTTAGGAAGGGAATGTAGTAAAATGGGAAGGAAATTCAGCAGAGAACCCTAAAGAATGGCCACCTCTAGAAACAAAGTGGTGAACAGAGGAGACGGAAGAAGGAGGAAAATCAGGACAATATGATCTTGTGGAAGTTTAGGGAGGGGATCATTGCAGGAGGTGTTTCATTAGCATTTCTCTGAATATTAATGAGGAAGAACATCTATTTTAAAATTTGCTGGTAATTTTATTAATAACTTTAATGAGGCACATTTAACATATTATACAATTCACCCATTTCAAATGTACAATTCAGTGATGTTCTTTGTTTCTTTTTGAGCAAATTTACCAAGTTGTGCAACCATCACCGTAAATCAGTTTTAGAACATTTCATCACCCAAATAAGATCCTTGCAGAGTCATTTGTTTTTGTTTTTCTTTTGTGAAGTGGTTTTTTAAAGTCTTCTGCTTTCTATTTTTTTAAAATATTGATTTGCAAGAACTTAAAAAAATAGATATTTTAAATTTTAGGGGCATAGACCTGAAAACATTTTTTTGTTTTTGTTTTTGTTTGTTTGTTTGTTTGTTTGTTTGTTTAGGTTGTCATTGATCCTTCAGTCTGGTTGTGGAGATATTTTGCAATGTAGAACTTCAGAGTTTCATGGAGTTAAATGTACTGATCTTTTCCTTAACAGATGCTTATTTGTTTTAGATTTTTGAGATTGTTAACAAAGTCTTTTCCTCAAGATTATAAAAATATGTTTTTTAGTATTCTTATGGTTTCGTTTTTTTGAATTTCGATTTCTGATTCATCTGGAATTTGTCTTGTTTTAAAGAAAAAAGTACTAAAGCAGTTTTACCTGTTTTTTTCCAAACTCTTGGCCTTTCGTTCCCAAATTAATTATTTACTAGACCACCCTCCCCGCCCCCAACCTTGTTTGGCACAATTCCCATATTCTGTCCATTGTTGAATCTATTCCTGCCTCAGTGCCACTGTGTTTTCCTTACCACCCCTTGGCAGTGCATTTTACTGTCTCATAGCATGAGTCTACAATAGCACTTGGCTAAGTCTCCATGTGACAGAGTCGATTCATTTACTATTCTCTCTCTAGTATCCCCTCCTGGCCTTTTCCCTGCCTTTGGCTCCAATCTGGCCCCCAACCCAACTAGATCCTGCCCACCCTCAGACTTGAAGTCTATTTATTTTAGTCACCAAACTCTCAAAATAAATCTAGTTCTTCAGCCAGACTGGTAATTTAGAAGTTTGACTGTTTTGTTTGCATGAACATCCAAATTGGCCTGGCTGCCTGGTAACCTGAGGGTAGCTCACCGTCATGTGCAGGCAGCCTATTTTGTGGGTAATGTAAGGTAAACAGTATCTCGTGATGCTGAAAAGAAGGGTTGACTATTATAGTCTTATTGGCCAATTGACATATTTAATTGAGTTCTCTGTCAGTAACAGATTTTTGTGTCAGTTTCATGTCGTTTCATGCTTTCTGGTAGTCTTCAACTAAATCTGGAGTTGAGGGTTATTTTTCCACTGGCTGCATAATGACGTTGGCTATCTTTATTTATTTCATCAGCTCGAAGTGTTGCCCTGATTCTGCAAAGCACTTTGTTGAGTGCTGTTTTTTTTTTCTTCTAATTTCTTACCTTACATCCAAGAAGTCTTCTGCTTAGCAGCATGAAGACCCTGAAATTTTGATGACTGTGGCCTGTGAAATTAAAAGAACTCAACAAAGGATAGAAAATGATTTCATACTAGTGTCTTGGTCTGTTATTGTTCACAAGTACAGCGTGATATTGGGTAAGTTTCTCAGAGCACATGCCTTTTCTCTACAGAGAAGTTTGGAAACTTAAGTGAGCGAGAGGTCAGTGTAGACCCCGGTTACAGTGTAGGATAGTAAGACTTTTATCCAGAGCACAATCCTAGAGGTAATCATGGTAGGGGTGTGGAAGAAGGAGGGCTGGAGTCTAAAGATGTGCATTTGGCTCCTGATTGCCTGAGTTATTGACCTCATGCAGGTGAGTTGATTTCCCTGAACTCCTGATTCCTGGTCTTTGGAAAGAAGTGATAATCAATACCCATCTCATAGGTTTGACAATGAGTATCAAACAGTGCATGTGGAAATGTGTTAGCTAGGAAGAAAAGTCATAGAAATCTTGAGTTGTGCTGAGGTTAAGTTTCTAGCCTTTTCTTGGCTTGGACATGTTCGCATGAATTGAAGGCAAAGTAAGTAATGTTGTTCATCAAACCTAATATGTCATAGATTGTAAGATATATAATTATTTTATGTACCACCAGGGGAAAATTCTCCCAATATTATCATCAAGTGTAAGACATAACCTGATTTCTGAGATGATAATATCTGAAACAGTTCTGTGTCTTAGAATAGATGAAATACAGTAAGGAGAGAAAATATTGAAGCTTTGGGCAGACCGAGGAGAAGGCCAGTCTGAATTAATGACAGGTCAGACCTACTGAATCTTTTATGAAGGAATATGGTTTGTAACTTTTGAGTTATAATAGCTGAAATGGATTAATGAGTCACTAGAGCAATTTTCTTAATGAATAGATAATTGATTTATAATTGGCTTGTTTTCAGGAATCAGAATAGGATAATTGTTTGGGTCCATTATAAATCTATGCCACCTGGTCCCAGCTTCGCTCTGAGCTGGTCCTCTGATTTAGCTCTTTGGGGACCTTGGTGGATTTTTCACAGGAGACATTTCAAATGCTTTCTGCACTCTTAAATTTCCAACTCTTGTGTCTGTTAGTCAGCCAATGATTTCTCCAATTATACTTGAATGTGAGCAACTACACTTTCCCTGATCTTCGTTCCAACATGTCTTTCCTTATATTTTAACTAAAAATGTGTCTTTTCTCTTCCAAGATTAAAATTACATGAGTTCCTTTCTCACCTTTTCTGAGATTTTACTTTGCTGTTTTCTCTTGACTTCCTCCACTAGCTTTTTCTATTTTGCTTATTAGTGGGTTAAGATTTTCCAAATTAAAAAGAGAGTCTTTATAGCCTATTACTGTTGAGAAGCAATATAGTCAAGCAGATAAGAGCATGAGCTATAGAATCACATTATGAGGGTTCAAATCCCAGCTCCCTACCTCTCAGCTGGATTCATTGGGCAAATTGCTTAACACATCTGTTCTTCGGTTGTTTTCTGGGTGAAATTTGGGTCATAAAATTGTGTTTGTCTCAGAGTTGGTGAAGGATTAAGTGAATTAATATGTACAACATACTTAGCACATAGCCTGGCATACAGTTAGTGTTGAATCAGTGTTACCTATTACAGTTATTATTCCTCATGTTACCAATTTGTTTCATCCTTTTAAAAATTCTTATCCCACAAGCAAACTTTAACAAGCAAAGTTTTTTTGTTTGCTTGTTTTTTACTAGACTGATGTCTGATTTTGCCAAATTTCCCTTCAAACCACTTCTGGTGAAACTTAAAGGAGTAAAGGCCAGTTTTGGTCCTACTGCCTGGAGTCAGTGAGTATGTCATTGAATATGTCAGCATGGATTTTGCCCATGGTCTTGGCCACAGATAGAAAATAGAGATTATAGGAGAGAGGGTATTTAAAGCCTTGAGACTGATGGAATCATCAAAAGATGGAGTGAAGAAGGAGAAGAGGCTAGGAATCAGGACTGGGAAGTGAGCAATACCAATGTATAGTAGGCAGGGAGGTGAGAATGGAGGGAAGGAGAAGGAGGGATCGGCCAGGGGGCATGAACATGGGGGAGAGCCAAGGGAAGGAAGGGCTGGTGGGGAAGAAAAGTGTCAAGAACAGCTGACAGGTTAAGCAAGTGGTAAACAAACGTCACTGATGACCTTTACTGAAACACTTTGGTGGATGTTATGGTTGTTTAGTATGGGTGGAATAACAGCATGTTTTTTGTAGATGGAATGATCGAGTAGAGAGGGAGAAGCTGGTGAAGCAGAAAAGAGTGGAGAGTTACTAGAGCACCATCGTTGAGCAGGCAGGAGGGACGAAATCTGGTACACAAGTGGAAGACGTTGATTTTTACCTAGAAGTGCACACAATCTGGGGAAACTGGAGGGAATACTGAGGGTAAGGGTGCCAAAGCTGGCAGGTGAGTGGTGATGGAAGTTCAGTTCCGGTTGTTGCTGTTCCCAGTAACATGGGAAGCAAAGTCATCGGGGAAGAGTGAAGACTGAGCAAGAAGTATGAAATTTTACCAGAGTCACCCAGAGGTGGGAGGATGGACAGAATTGGGAAATCTACAGGGATTGCCTTCTGACAGGAAGGGCTCCCTGAAGACAGTGGCAATATATTTAAAGAAATACTAGATTTTCTTTAGCCACATGTTAGATCTTCTTTTCTTTTCTTTTTTTAAATGTTTATTTATTTTTGAGAGAAAGAGAGTATGCAGGGGAGGGGCAGGGGGCAGGCAGAGGATCCAAAGCAGGCTCTGCGCTGACAGCAGAGAGCCTGATGTGGGGCTTGAACTCACGTAGATTGTGACCTGAGCTGAAGTCAGATACTTAACTGACTGAGCCACCTAAATGCCCCTAGATCTTCTGATATGGACCAGAAATGGGTTGAAGTGCCCTGCATGGTATGTACCTCCATCTCATTGATTCAGGCTTCATACTGACTTGTATAAGCTAATGGAACGTAGGTGGAAGTGAGTGATGTGAGTAGAAACTTCAGGATTGTATGATTGTATGATGCTTGTATGGTTCTTCCACTACTCCTTCTTTCTCTTTGCCCAGGGTTAGAGAAATTGCTACTTTGTGCATTTGCCCACTGAATTTCTATTTAGAAATGTAGCACCTGAAAATCTGAGTATAATCTGAATACTTGGAAACTATAGTTGGCATCATCTTTTATAATTTTAATATATGTGTGAAAATGGATAGTGAGTTGACAATTATTGGGTGAAATAAAGCTATTATATTAAAGCAAAGTTTAATATATTCTAAAGAGACCTTTAAATTATAGTGGTTTGAAAAGAGAAAAGTTTTCAATTCCTCATGTAAACGTCTAGTCTAGCCTGGTTGGGAACTCTTGCTCTCTGAAGTCAGTAAGGGACTTGATCTCCATCCATTTTATTTCCTCCTCCACTGGGTCACAATCCTTTTTGGCATAATCAAAATTGGGTACTGATTTATCTACATTTATAGTTCATGATAAGGGGAAAGAGAAGAGGTTCAGGGCATGGCATTTCCTTTTATTAAAAAAAAATAATGTTTATTTTTGAGAGAGAGAGACAGAGTGCGAGTGGAGGAGAGGCAGAGAGAGAGACATGCACAGAATCCAATGCAGGCTCCAGGCTCTAAGCTGTCCATGCCCAATGTGGGCTCAAAATCGTGGACCACAAGCTCATGACCTGAGCCGAGGTTGGACGCTAACCAACTGAGCCACCCAGGTGCCCTGGGATTTCTTTTAAAATAATTTGGAAGTTGTACACATGTGAGTTTCACCTAAATCCATTGCAAAGGAAGCTGAGAATGCTGTCTTAGAAGGTTGCCCATGATTCCAGTCAAAACTAAAGGAAGGAACTGTTACTAAGAGGAAGACATGAGCTGATAAAGGAAGATAGTTACCGATCCTCACTTCACAAACTACGATGGTCATCCAGACCAAGCGGCCTTTCTATACATTGCTTTCTTCAGACTTCTTGAGTTGAAAGAGATTCTAGATGCTGTTAACGCTCAGGCCTCTAAGAAAAATAAATTACTATCTTAATCCTTATCTTTTTGGGAACAGACATTTTAGAGCCACTCTTGGTTGTTTCCTTTGGTTTCCAGGGACATTAAATTATGAAGTTCTTCACAATGCCTGGCACATAGAAGCTGCCATATTGAGAACACAATATTAAATGAATGAATAATATATTTATTAGGCTTTTAGGACAATGCTTTTAGTTAAAAATGTTCAGTAAATGCTTGTGGAATATGGCATGGATAGCTAATCAAGTAAATTTTCAAGTATTAAATATAAACAGGCTTCCCATTGAAAATGGTGAACTCTGTACATAGATTAATTTTTTTGCCTCTAGAATTTTAATAAAAATGATAACAAAGGAATAAAATTCAAATATTATCTTAGAAAAAAATCTAGCAGGGGCAAAATTAAGCAAGATATTTCAAAAAAAATTCTCAGATGATGTAATATAGAACATCCACTATATGTTCTATATTTCAGAACAGACATAGACTTGACCACTCTCAGAGGAAAATGCAGACAACAAAGAATGCAGGTGTCAGAGGCTGCAGGGTTGACAAGACATGAGAATGAGCAGGCAGTCAGAAATGTAGGGAATAATTTAAATTCTGTATATAGATGAATCAGCTCCACCCAAATCCCTGTCTTCTCCTACCTCCAAAGGGGAAAATATATTTTTTCCAATTGTGCAATCCACTCTCCCAAACTGAAGTTTTTATTAAAGACATGGAGTCAACTTTATTGCAGGTGTGGGGAGCGATGGTGTCTCAGAGCAAAGCTTCCACATTTTGTTATCTGGGCCCTCAGGACAGAGGTCACTTGCCTCAAAGAGGTGAAGAGCTTTCAAGTCCCAAAGCCTTGCAATACACGTGGAAAAGACACAAAGATACCATTGCAAGAATAAAACCACTTTTAAAAGTGGTTGACTATTATAAATAGATTAAATATAGAGAAGAAGCTATTACCTTTTGCAATGGGCTGAATTGTGTCCCCACCTCAAATTCCTATGTTGAAGCTCTAAACCCCAATGTGATTGTATCTAGGGATAGCATCTTTCAAAGATAAAGGTTAACGAAGTCATAGGGTGGATCCCTGATCTGATAAGATGGCGGTCCATGAGAAGACAGAGATTTCCCACACCCTCTACTGTTCTCTCTTGGCTATGGGATTACACAGCAAGAAGGTGGCCATCTGCAAGCCAGGAAGAGAGCTCTTTCAGAACCTTATCATGCTGGCACACTGATCTTGGACTTCCAGCCTCCAGAACTGTGAAGGGATCGCTTCTGTCACTTAATCTACCTAGCCAATAATATTTTGTTATGGCAGCTCCAGCTTACTGGTATACCTTTCATTGAAATCCTTCTTTTCTCTTTTATTTTTAATATATCATGTGAATGTGTACAGTACTTTGAAAAACCATGACAAATAAATAGTTGAAACAATAATAGGAAATGAATGAGACCTTCAAGCTGGTTCAGAGTGGACCAATCAGCTTCCCTTTTCATAGGTGGAAAAACTTCTAAAGAGCAAAAGGATTTGCCCAGGGTAACTTAGTTTGAAATGCAGCTGATTTAAAACCTATATTTTGATTCCATGTCTGACACTTTCCAGTGTTTGTTGCATATTCTATAATATATTTATATTTTAAACATACTTGCTAATTTATATATTTTGACCAGATTGAAATCATACCACATTCTGTTTTAAGATTGCCTGATTGTATATAATAGCACCACAATATTTTAATAGCATAAATTGAATCATTATCTATATAGATTGCTTACGCAGTGAAAACATATCCACAATGTAGAATTCAAATTCTAAAGAATTCCAAAGAATTTAGAAACATCTGAGCGTTTTCATGTTAGCGTATTTGAGAAATTACCTAGGTTAGTGAAAAGTTATGAAAAGGTTGGAATTGTGGTTCTCTATATTTTCTATGTGGCCATGGCAATCCCTGAAACTGAGTCTCAGCTTCTTCATCAGTAGCGTGAGAACAAGACTTGCATACCCTACAAAGATGTTGTGATGATCGAAGGCATTATTGGACATAAATATATGACCATAGGCCATAATACTGAAGAATCCACAGAACTGATTCTGGGTGCTTTCTCATACAACTGTATTCAAACTTTTGGATCTGTGGTCCTGACTGATTCTGTTTAGGTGTCTGTGGCTTGTTTCACCAATGGTTACTATGCTTTATATTTGGGGATGTATTATGGATATTGCAGAGCTCAGAAATTAGCTGAGGGTTCTTCAAATCTCAGAACCAGTGTTTTCCAAGATGACTATTCTCTTACTTTTGATGGTAGGCTTTGACAGGGAAAATATTTGGAAAGCTAGAAATGACTGAAGAAAAAGATACTTTCCTCCATCAAGTCATGAGTTGGTTTTGATAAAGTATCTCCTATTATTGGGTTTTTGAAAACTGACCTTAATTTCCTCCCTGCTCTGACATTTATCCATTTACTCCCTTCTGGATCTATTGAAAAGGGCTCAGAAAAACAGACTGGGATTTCTAGAATATTCATGAATGCAGCCATTCTGGTAGTTCCCTAATTGATCTCTCATATTATTTGCTAACTCTTGAATTCCATGTAGATTCTTTGTAAAAGAAACAAAATGAATTTAACCTTATGTAAATATTTTCTCCCCTAGCGTTAGTTTAGAGGAATCATTTTTCTTATTTTACATGACAAAATATTCTTTAATATTAATAAAATCATTGTAACATTAATATGAAAATATCAAGTAACACTTTGGTGTTCAGATGCATATTTAGTCACTATTAATTATTTGCCTGTTTAGGGTAAAGTCTCTCTAACCAAGCATCTCCACTTGTCATAGAAAGTGCTCATATTTTTTTCCTTTGTCATTTTTACATCTCTTGAGATAGAAGGAGCAACGGACTCAACAGGAAGTGCTGCTATCCCATGCTGAACTCACTTTTCAGACCAACCAATCCCCGACAGCGGAAGATTCATTGCTCCCTCTGCACATCTACTGTATTTGAGCACAGAAGAGACAACGCTATGCAGTGTGTTGGTTTGTGCCAACTGCCTAAGCCCAACAATTTTCTGATTTAAAATCTCCTAGGATCCATTTCCATATATATACTTGGGATTGCATGAACTTATGTGGTTGATCTCTTTCCTGAAACTAAGAAACAAAAAGGAAGAAAGATTAGAGGTCACAATACAGTTAATTACCCACATGCCTGTTTCTCAGTTACTTATGATGGTCAACAAAATACAGAACCTAATGGTTGGACCATAGTAAAATAGTTAAGAATGAGGACACAAGTTTCAGACTGCATGCTCTTCGGAATACGACTAACTCCTCTAGTTATTAAGGAAATATTAGTTTCCTTATTTATAATAGTTAGATAGTAAGTTCATTATCATGGAAGGAAGTCATGAAGAGAAGAGAAATAAAGGATTGAGAGAGTCTGGCAGTTTTACTGGACTCACAAGTCAGGAAATACTGATTGCCATTGCCACAGGTTTTGTGCTCAAGAGAACTTCAAAAAACACATGTTTGTAAAATAAAAATGAGTGCTGGCCAGAAGAATCTTACTTAATCTTACCTGTGGGGTTTCCTGAATAAAATATTAATCAATTGCTTAATATACTTCTCTGTAGACACCAATACTACATTTATTTCACAAACAGTTGAGTTCCCAGTATGTGTGTCGAGTGCATGCAGAGTAGACACACGTGAGACTTTTATTTTCTGGGAGCTCACCATTTAGCAGGAGAGACAGACCAATAGATAAATTGCAAAGATTTAAGCATAATAAAATAAATTCAATTACAATTAGAAAATTCATGCCGGTGCTGAATTTGTATACCGAACAGTTACTGTCTTGCTAGTTAGTACATGGCAGAAATGCAGAAAGGAAGTCAAAGTCAGCAAGCACATAATGCAAATGTGAGCTTGATCTTAGCTTCAAATTGAATATTCCAATGAACCAGGAATCATATCGCAACACATCTTAAATGCTCTATTTGAAGAAGCTCTTGTAATTTTTTGGATAAGAGACAAAAAACCACCGCAGGTATTAAATTGCGTTGCCTTACATGGTTTGGGGAAGCGAGGCCAAAAAACATCTACCGGCTATTCCACTAAATGTTGTTTATGTGAGCCAACAGAAAGAATTAGTTTGCACATCCATATCAAATGCCCACGCTCCCAACTCCCAACTCTTTATATAGCTGTCATGAAACAAAGATACGCCTAATTGGCTTTGCCAGCAGTAAGGGATAAGCTATCTTTTTTTTTTTTTTTCCATCTTCATTGGCCACAACTCTCATTCCTGATTTGATACAGAACGCTTAGCTCCCTCTAAAAATGATTCATATTAAAATGAACCCACGTTCAGAAGCATTTTTGCATATCGTCTCTAAAAAGCAATGGCATGCTGGAAATCTCTGGTGTTGTGGAAACTTGTTATTTAGGACACGTGACTGGCATTTCCTTCAGGGGTGTAAGTGGTTTAAGTGGCTCAAGATAGAACGCCACTCTATGCCTGGTATTACATTATGCACTGTCAGAAACCCTGACACTGATTTACTATTGCTGCTTATGTGTTTTAAGCCATCTAATATCTTATACAAAATAGACTCCTAACTCAGTTCCCAACATTGTTTCACTAATAAGAAACAACCCAGACGTATTAACCTGGGCCATACAGTCATCGTACTCGCTATAATTAACTTTCGTTCCCAACATTTTAGGGAAACTCAGTTAAGTGTTTTCCCCTTATTTCTTCTACTCTCATAGCTTTCTCTACGGAAGTAAGATTTTAACAAGAAAACAAAATAGCTGAGAGTGTGTACCCTAACTTCTATGGCTCCTTGTATTTTAAAATTAAATTTTGCTAAATCTGTGAAGTAGAGATACTAAGTAGTTAAATAGTGCCTTTTCACCCAAGTGATGGCTGATGGTCTTCCTACCATAAAGAGATGGGAACAACTAGGAGTTTTATCATTGCAAGCTAATTTCATAATGTTTACTAAAGAGCTTGCTTTGTAAATTTATTTCTGGGCTATCTACTTTTTTACAGAAGAAAGTAGGAAACATAGTGTTTACAAGAGTACTCTTATGCCATATTTTATTTAGAGCACTGCATTTTCATTTGTCCCTTTATTTTATCATACTTTCAGCCAACTTTTTCTTCTTCCTACGAATTCCCCTCAGGAGTAGCTTTATCTGTTAGGACTTATTTGGTTCCATGAGAAAAATAGTTAAACCCAGGACTTTTTTTTTTTTTTTCAGGAAAAAGAACCAATCTATTGATTCATGCAGTGTACCGTGTGTAGGACTGGCTTTAAGGTGAGACTTGAGTTAGCTCCTCAAAAAATAGCAGCATTCTTTTTGGTCTCTAGAGTTGTGCAGGTCCTCTCCTTGTACTATCAAAATGGCTGCTTAGCGCCTTGTTTTACAGTTTCAAGTCCAACTCAAATGAACAAGGGTCTTTTTGCGGGAAGTTCCATCCAAAGGCCATGCTTCTGTTTTGTTTTGATTGACTTTCTATGCCTTCTTTGGACTAATCACCATCATCAGGCTAATGGTTCACATTTGTCATGTTTTCTGCTTTTGAGTGGAAGTAGTGATATGCTTGGCTAAGAATGACTGAAACGTAAATCCCCAATTATGGAGCTAATATTGGAGAAAGAAGATGTGCCTGCAGAGTCTGAAAACAAAGCAAACAAATACAAAAACGTTCAGTACAGAAGGAACTCTTTGGTGTTCCTGACAATGGCAGTTTAGGCTGTGGTATAAATAGCTGTGCCAAAGAATAATTGGGTATAGGTCCCCTGGAGGCACTCAGACAGTTCCAGTGCAGGTGCCTAATATTCCTAGAATTTGGTTTACCAGAGTGACTGTTGTCACTCTCTACAGACTATGACTCTGGACAACAAGGGCTTTCTCTGTCCAGAATCATAGCCTGCAGAGCATGCTACACGGAACATCAGCTTTCCTTTTTGTCTCTTCCTTCACCTCTGCCATTTTTCTTCCTTTCCATTTTAAGTTCTCAGAAACGTGTCCTTTCTCACTCCTTCCTTATTACGTTTAGCACTCCGATAACTAATATTGTGGTTTCTCCTAGCTTAGTGCAAATTTCATATTAGTTTTTTAGGATAGAAACTTTTGAGCCTTGATCTTTATTGGCAAACCAATTTCAATGGCAAGAAGTTTAGTGGGGCTTTTAGGTGCAGCACAGAGGCCTTTTTCTACGGCCAGTGAAAATCTTTTATCAAAAGTACTTGTGAAGTCAGTCCTTATGGAAAAGAAAGAGCGTCTCGTTTGAACAAGATTGAATACAGATCATGTTTTACAGGATTCCAGAACATTTCATTCTGGAGTCCAAACACAGATTCTGTTTGGAGATCTGGGAACAAGTGGTGCTTCAGGAGGTGATGCCAAAGGTGCTGGTCTCCAGACCACACATGGAGTAGTAAATCTCTAGTTCTGTGCTGTCTGATAGAGGAACTACTATGGGTGGCTATTTAAATTGGAATTTAATTTAAGATATTAGTCCCCAGACTTATTAACCATATTTTAAGTGCTCAATAGTCTCTCACACTAGTGTCTGGTGTATTGGGTAGCACAAAATAGAAGATTTCCATAATCTTAGAAGCATGTATTGGACAACTTTGCTCTAGAAGATGAACAGTCCAGGTGTAGAATGAGTTTATTTCTGTAAACAGGGCATGGCTTCTTCTTGAAATTTCGAGGTAGCACTACTTCCCAGAGGAAAGGTCTGTATCTTCAGAAGGTACCTAATGAAAAAGTCTAGCCTTTACTAAGCCATGGTGTGATCTAAGCTACGTGAGATTTCTCTTGAGATTTTCCTTTCCTATTTGAACGCGAGGTGTCGAGCACTTGTTACCATACCCCATCAAGACACATACATCTAATTTAGTCATTTGTTTCCGTTGTTGGCTGTGGTTCTCATCTTGGTACTCTTGAGGTATATTTTTGATCAAATAGTTAAAAAACTGTAGCTCCTAATCTAGCTAGAGTCCTCATGTGGCAGTCACATATATTGTATTGTAGGTAAAAACCAAGAGTTGGAAAGGCAGTTAGTAGCCAAATGACAAACAGCAAACGCCTAGGAATCAAACAACTAAACACATACCTATACAACATCCTGTAAACACATATCCATAGCACTTTGCCATATTTAGGTCCTGGTGATAAGGGAATAACCCAGACTTGACTCTCATCGTGGGTTTTATGTAGCTTTGCCTTTACACACAATTAGCCCTATTGTACTAGAGCCTATTAATTTCAATGTCTTAGAGGAGCAAGGCATACAAATATCCCAAGTCACGCTTAGCTGCTTCCAGCTTAGCTCTGAAACTCATTTCCAGTGTATAAATGTCACTGTCTTACGCATGGCACTTGAGAATGCTTCCTGAGCACAGAAGGACTTCTGTAATTCAGTCAATTTTATCCTTTGGATTCACTTCAATATGGACACGACCTTTGTGGTGATAAGTACATGGCCCACTTCTCAACGCTTCTCTGTGACTGAGACATGGTTTGGATTTGGGTGTCACATGCTCTCTAGTGCCATTCCTTCAGAGTCACATGAGTCTTTAGTATTTCTGTCCCCTGAGAGCTGGAATGACAAGTGTACATTTGGCCTTAGTGTGTGGTTATGTGAGATCGCTGGCCCAGGGGAGGGTATGGGGTGAATTTCCTTCAAGTTTCTACCAGGATAAAGGTAGTGCATATTTGCTACAGGGTAAGATATATATTCCCAGGAAGATTCTGCCTTACATTGGGATACATGTTCAGAGTCAAGAAAGGGATGAGAGATCAACCTTCCTCACCACTGAAGAGTTGCCCAGCTATGAGGGGGTGCAATACAGCATTCTTCTTCCCCCATGAGACTGGAACTGATGGAGAAATGGGCATTAGAATCGGACTCATGGGAATAAAAATATCATCTTTATTTTTTTAAATGTTTATTTATTTTAGAGAGAGAGAGAGAGAGACAGAGCATGAGTGGGGGATGGGGAGAGAGAGAGAGAGAGAGAGAGGGAGAAGGAGAGAGAGATGCAGAATCTGAAGTAGGCTCCAGGCTCTGAGCTGTCAGCACAGAGCCCAACACAGGGCTCAAACACAAGAACCTTGAGACCATGACTGAGATGAAGTCAGATGCTTAACCAACTGAGCCTCCCAGGCACCCCACATCTTTATGATTTTTGATAAAGCTGATGGACAGTGGACCTTAGGGGTTGTAGATGGCAGCTTCTGACATGACCTCCAATGACATCCACCCCCTGGTATTCAAATCCATGTACAATCTCCTCCCTTTGAGACCTAATAACTTGCTGAGTTATGCCTATATATATATATTGAGATTGTAACTTCTATTTTACAAGTAGAATCTCTATTGACCCTCTCCCTGACTGGCATTGGTGAAGCAAGACAGAGACACTCAAGGGGCAGGAAATCAAAGGCAGCCTTTGGACAACAGCCTGTGAGGAACTGAGGCCTTCAGTCCAATATCGTGCAAGAAATAGATCCTCTCAATGGCCATGCAAGCTTGGAAGCAGATGTTTCTCCCTCAGATGAAATCCCAGCTTTGGCTGACATCTTGATCGAAGCCTTTTGAGAAACCCTGAAGCAGAGGACCCAGCTAAGCCATGTCAAGATTCCTGACGCACAGAAATTAGGAGACAGTAAGTTGTTTTAAGCAGCTAAGTTTGGGACAATATTTCCTGAGCAATAAATAACTAACACAAGTGTGTTTGCCAAGTGGGCTTGCTAATCTACCCCTAAAGGAGACAAATATACCCACCTGCTCTCTGGCAGTGCTTAGAAACTATATACTTCATTTTTGGGGTCCTCCTTTGTACAGCTTGCAGAGGTAGAGAAGACAACAGCCTCCTTTTGTTAGGCCAGTAGACCCCAAATCAACTGGGGAAGAGGAAAAGATCATTTCCTATTATCAGGCTTACCTGCTGATAAGTCAGTCTCCTCCACTGGGGAAAACTGAGGGTTGAGAAAAGCCAGGAGTGTTATTCTAAATATGTCCTTCTACAGATGCAAATACAAATGGAAGAGTATCCTGAAGTCATATGGTTACCTGGTGACTAGGTAAATTACTTCACTTCTACAGGTAAGAATGAGGCCTACAGGTAGGGCATGAATGTTTTGGGAAAATCTCTTCTCATAGAAACAACAATAGAAAAAAATTTTTCTGTTTTACAATGAGAACCCTGGGGCACCCGGGTGGCTCAGTCGGTTAAGCATATGACTCTGGGTTTCAGGTCATGTCAGAATCTACAGGTTTGGGAGTTAGTGCCCTGCCTCAGGCTCTGTGCTAGGTGTGGGGCCTGCATGAGATTCTCTCCCTCTCCTTCTCTCTGGTCCTTCTCTGCTCATGCATGCACTCTGTCTCTCAAAATAAAAAATAAAAAAAAAAAAAAAAAAAAGAAAATGAGAAACTCCTCACACTAAAGAGCTCCTGCATAGAAAAGTCTTCCAGTGCTGATTTAAAATTTTATGTTTCACTTTCTCATCCTGGTGTTGACGTCGTTTGTTAAATAAAGTCCTGTGTGCCTTCTCAGGTACCAGCTCTTGGCAATGCAAAGATACGTTAAGATCTGTCTCTATGCTCAAGGGACCACATCGAGGCAGATGTGTTTGAAAGCAAGCCCCTAGAACACACCATTGCAGGTTTGATTCCTCTGTAAAGTGTTTACTGGGAAAGGTTCATGGATCGACACCTGTTGAAGGAAGGGCGTGCTGTAGGATTGGGCAGAGGAAGTTGTCCAGCTGTGAAGGAGGCCTTGAGTGAGCCTCTGGTGACTACTGGAGATGGTCTAGTGCTAAAACGGCCCTTTGGAGTTGACCCGAAAGGCCGAGATAGCATGGCTCCATGCATCACTGGATTCTTCATTGGAAGTGGCCACCCCAACAGTGTGGGATCCTGAAATAGGCTTTTCTCTGCACCTGAGGGGAATCCCTGCAGGGGTTGACAGCTGAAAGCTGTGTATCATGAGCCCTCCTAGCAGCTGCTGTTGCAAGTCTTTTCTCGATGGGGAAGTTTAGAAGGTAGGAAACCCCCATCCCTCTCCAAAAAGGTAAGAGTAAGACTCTGCTTGGCAACAGCCTCTTCATAGAAATGAATGAAGAGGAATGATTTTTTCCACAAAATCCCGCCTTCCACGCTCAGGCCCTTTTTATTTATTCTAAATGCGGTTGGGACAGGTGGTTAAGACAGACACTCATGGTCCTTATTTCCTTTGTCTACCCCTGCTAACCCACATCAGCGACTTTGGCATCTCGTGTCTGCTGAGGGGGGAGAAGTTCCCATTGGAACATCCCACTGTATACACTTAGGTATAAACTGGCGGTGCAGAGGGAGTTCCTGGCTGCAAGCCTGAAAAGCTACCTGGGGCCAGTTTGTGAAGTGAGCTGTATATCACACTCAGGAATTTGAATATTTTGGTTAATGAGATCTTATTGAAAGATCATTTTTCAGGTGTCCGGGGTCAAGTCACAGTTCTAATCCAGAGATGGGTGGCGTTGTAGAGTATGGGTCAGGAAAGGAGACTGGAAGCATGGAGACAAAGTAAGAGACTAAGACGTTGTTGGAGAGAGTGGTGGCGAGGTCCGGGGCAGACCAAGAGCAGGAAGAAAAGCAGGGATGGGGGCACCAAGGGAGGGCTTTAGACATTAGATTGACAGGATTGGACAACTGATTAGAAAAAAAAGTTAGAAGTTTTCCAGCTTGAGCTAATGTGTGTGTGAGGAGGGAAGAGTGGAACTCTTTTCCATTGCAAAAAGGTCCTTATTCTAAAAATATGAATCTGAATGTGCTATTATTTAGATAATATTGTATATTTTCTTTTGATTTATAACTAACAGTTTTTCAGGCATAGAAAATTTGGGTGGGCATTAAAACCTTCCAAAATATTAGCTCACAGTTGATAATAAGAATAATACCAACCCTTTATTGAATGTTGCTGGCCATTTGGGGCACTCATCTGAAATTATCTTATTAAACATCCCAACAACACTACTACCCTGTGGATTATTGTTATGTCAGTCTACAGATGGGAAAAGGAAAATGGTATAATCAAGATTGAAATGACCACAGTCTGACTTTAAGTCTCATGCTTTATTTATATAACCAATTCAAAGCCTCATTCTAGATATTCTCACTCTTCCCCTGTCCTGGTCCCCTGAGCCATTGTCTCGGGCGATAATGTATATTTCCCATCATTTGGCAACCAAAGGGTTAAGGGTAAGGTAGCTGATTCTGCAGGCAGTGTATGCCAGTCATTTGTGGTATGGAATGTTGATGTGCTGAGAGAAAAAAAAAAAAAAAAGATGTTCTAGTTGCCAGGATTTCTTGCATAGAAACAAAACTTCCATTCATATCCTGCTGAATTTCCAGGACCTAATTAGATGTGGGACCAAATATTACAGTTTCTTCACTCAACAAGAGCACAGATGAACACTGATGAAGGTTGGAAACAGGATTTTCCGCCTTTTTTTCTTTTCAAGAATTAAAGATTTATTTGATGGTAAGCTTTGATTTAAATACTACCTAAAGACTGACGTGTTCTCTCTCAATTTTCTAGTATATCATGTTACAGTTGAATGGGACTTTGTCTTTTACCAGACATGGAATCCTATTTGATGTTCCAATAATGTGAGGCTGGGTGACTCAGAGCGTTGAGTGAGTTGTCAAATCTCTCCCAGCTACTAAGAGTCAGGACCAAGTTTCAGACTTGGCACTTCCAATTTCAGGTTCAGTACTTTTTAAAAATTTTCACCACATTTAGGAGTTTTGTTGGCCAAACAGCAATCAAAAGCATATGATGTCAATTGTATTTTTCTTATTCGTATTTCAATGTATAGAAAAACTACTTTAATTCTACTCCTGTTAAAAAGAGAGTTTGAGTGAAATGAATCAAAGTTTGGGTGTTTTTTTTTCTTTTCTTGGCCTAGAAAAACAAAACAAAGCAGAAAACAGGAGACGGATTCATTTTTTTGTGGTGACACGGGACTGATGACATCCAGTTAACCCAAAGATTTGCATAGAGTTTGCATTGTCTTTGTGAAATGTTGTGGACTGCTGTGCTATTGAATTGAGGAATGATGCTGGAAATTGGACTTTGAAATGAAGACGAACAGATAAGTCTTGGTGACCTGCAAAGGCTGGCCTCTTTTGCCTTAGATTTCCAGACAGGGATTTCTGTGTCGTACAGTGATTAAGGGTGCCAAATGCAGCGAGGAACTGTTTCAGCAATCATAGATGTTGTTTTTCCAATTGGGCCAATCTGCCAGACTGGCAGACAGAAAACTAACAGAAATATTAAATATAGACAGCTTCTATAGTTGAATCTTGTTTTTTCCTCTCTCTGCTGGAAGCCGCTATAAAATAGTAGCCTGTGTGTAGGTCATTATAAACATACACAGATACACACACCACGTTGTGTATTTGTACTGTTAAGTAAGTCTTTGTGAACTCAATAACTGGGTGCCAGAATAGCTGTTGCAGATGTATTCGGTGGCTGAAGTGGTCCTTCGTTTACGATGTTATTCCCAGATACTCCCTCCTGGCTCCCTGTCACACTGTGCAAGATTCCGTCGTCTACTGACCTATGCACCTTGAAGAACCATTTCAAGGAAAGCACTATTCTTGAGTTTCAAAATTCATCCTCTCAAGGTCCGGTACATTTGGTGGATATGTACTTGGAGAACATGATAGAAGGCCATGGCCAACAAAGATGCATAATTACGTCCAATTCTTCTCCTGGCCACAAATGCAACAGAAGTAAGCTCAGTTAGCTTCTGTGACCACAATTTATATAGAGCAAACCCTCCCCTCAGATTCAGAGAAATGATGACACGATTCCATTGCAACATACATACACGGCTTTTCCCAGATGCTCCGGGGGTACAAAGGGGCCCTTATGCAGTTTGCGTGGTGTCGTGATCTCTCTTTTCTATGAATATCCTACTATTTTCTCAGCTTTCTTACGAAATGTTTTCCTACTCCTTTTGCTCTATATTTCTTAGGAAGAAAAAGTTTAACAGAATGATATAAAGAGAACTTTTGCTGGGTAAAATTGATCAATGTTCGCTTAGAAAAAATTATCTTCCACATAATTTTATCTTATAAATAGGAGGCATACGGGAGCAATGGGCTCCATTAGAGCTGATTTGGAATGACGTCTTCTTTCCCTTCCACCAGGAAAAGTGGCAAGTGAAATGATGCTATCTTTGGAAAACTTTTTTATACAAAGCTTGAGAAACAGTACTCTTCAATATTAAAAGTAATATTTAGTAGACATGTTTCTATATGGATTGGGAATTATGACTTGTTTCTCTGTTTTCAAGGGTTTGGAATACCTGATCCTTTGACTAAAAGCCATGAGTGAATTTCAGGAGCAATAAACGATGTCATCTTCCACCTAGTACTCTTTGCTTCTGGAGTCTTAGAGGTGTGAGTCTGAATTGGAAAAATTGGTCTATTTCCCCTTTCTATGTCTGAGAGGTGGAGAGCAAGAAGGAGGGGGAGAAAACTTGCATTCTTCAAACAATCCACATCCCAGAATAAACAGCGTATATATAGTCACTTCTGGATAATTATATGTTGGCAATGCTTGCTAACTAGTTTTGTCTGACTTCTCAACCTCGATTCTTCACCATTATATTGCATAGCAACACATTCCTTGTATCCAAAAGACATTTGTGGCCTAGGCACCTTATTCATGTGAGGAGACACTGACTGCAATCTTTAAAACGGGAATTTTTCTCTGCATAGGAGACCCCTCCTGTCTTGCATCTGAATCCTTCATTGATGCCTCAGAACCATTTGGTACCTTTTGAAAATTATGTTTTCCATGGGAGCTTACAAATCACCATAAATTAATGGCTTAGGACAACATAAATTCATTATCTTAAGTTTTGTGGGCTAGAAGTCTGTTGTGGATCTCACTAGGCTAAAATGACAGTATTGGCAGGCATGTGTTCCTTTCTAGAAATTGTAGGGGGGAATCTGTTTCCATACCTCTTCCAGCTTCTAGAGGCTTCTGGCATTTCTTGTCCCATGGCTCCCTTCCAGTTTTGAAGCCAGCAATGAGGCGTTGGGTCCTTCTCATGTGTATTGTTCCAACATTCACTTTCATCATTACATCTCCTTCTCTGACTCTGGCATCTCTCCTGCCTGCTTCTTCCACTTAAAAAAATCTCCTATGATCACATTGGACTCACTTAGACTGTCCGGTATAATCTCTCCATCTAAAGTTAGCTGATCGGCAAACTCAATTCCGTCTGCAACCTTTGTTCTCCCTTGCCATATAACAAAACATATTCCTAAGTTCTAGGGATTAGGGTCTGAACATCTTTGGGGGTCATTATTCTATCTACCATACTATTCTCATCTTAGATTTCATTAATGAGGGGCAGAGGTTGAGTTCTTGAACTGGAATAGCAAAGATTAGCTGATCTTGGCAGAAGTTAAAAGATATTGCTTGGATAAATGGTCAGGAGCCCTACTCTACCTGGTAAGCCCTACCAGGCTGAGCCCTACCCTACACCTGAGCATCATCTTTCAGAGCAGCTCTACCAAATCAGGTCAGAACAAAAAGTTTCAGTCTATAGGATTCCCAGAAGAGTATCATCAATGAACACAACTCTTTTCTGATGTAAGTAGAGTAGTACTAAAAAGGAGGGAATTTACCTTTACTGATTCTACAGTCAATTGGTTCTAGTCAATAAATATATTACTATTTTTTATACAGATTTGCCTTTGAGAAGACAACACATTCCCTGAGAGGGTGATCTGGGCCCCTAAGTTTCTACCTTTGCTCAGTCATGAGCATTGCCCATCTGTGGGAGGGGCAGCTCCCTTTAGCCCCTGTTGGACAGTGTCAGAGGGTGTTTCAGACAAGACTGTCTTGGTTGAACCTTCTCACTCCAGTGGTTGAGATATGCCTTCAAGTCCTTTGAAATGTCCAATTTTCTTCTTTCTCATTTGAATTCCAGAATTCTAGCTGTGTGGGCAGGTTTTAGATTTGACCTCTGCCCTTTCTCTGCTCAGCTTGGACTTCTGGACTTGGCTCCTGAATTCAGCTCTTTTACCTTTGCTCATTATGTTTGATTGGGCCAGTTACTCCAACTTGGATTTTCAATAGTATTTTCTTATTCCTCTATTCTTACCCACCCCTTGTACCTTCACTCCTACACTTGGGTCCTCCTAAGGCATGTAGAACTCTCTGCCAGGTCTCACTGACCTTGCCAGCTTTTATCTCAGTCCTTTCTGACTTTTCTCTTGCTGGTTTCCTGTAACTATGAGCAGATACTTAGACAATGGTAAGCCTCATTCATGTAGAAGAAGATTCTTTAATAGGAGAAACAAGGTAGAGGGGCCTGGGTAACTCAGTTGGTTAAGTGACCAACCATCTTCGGCTCAGGTCATGATCTCATGGCTTGTGGGTTTGAGCCCTGCATTGGGTACTGTGCTTATAGCTCAGAGCCTAGAGCTTGCTTCGGATTCTGCGTCTCCCTCTCTTTCTGCCTCTCACCTTCTCTCTCTCTCTCTTTCTCTCAGGAATAAATAAACATTAAAAAAAATAGGAGAAACAAGGCAACTCATGATAGAGCACATTCTATGTAATTTTTTCAGCAACGCTTTATAAGGAATTGGAATATAAGAAGTCACTCACTCCGATTTTTATATCTGTCACAACTCGAGTACCATTGTGGAAATAAAGAGAATCTCAAACAACCTGGCACTGAAATGGAAAATTATCATGATCAGGAAAGAAGATTTTGGCCACAGAAATTTGAATCACTAAAAAAAAATGTCTCCCTTTAAACTGACAGGCAATTTTTTAAAATAAAATATATTTTTTTGGCTTTTAGTTGGAAACCTTTCTCAAATTTCTAATTACCTTGAAGTAGTTTTCTCCAGAACCTTTTGGAAATAAAGTGTAGGGTCTAGGGAGGAGGAGAAAAGTAGGTGAAAGCCAAATAATAATAATAATAATAAGGCAGAGTGCTGTGTTTCTTTGGGAGATTTTCCAAACTACCAAGAGTGTTTGGGGTGGCCTGAGGACGCAGAGGGCATCTGTGTCTCCAGGAGTGAAATGAGGAGTGCCATGGCTCTGGTAGGTGGGATGGAAATTCAGTGGCCAAAGGCACTCTGAAGCCAGTCCTTCTTCTGAAGGGGAAAATATATATATATTCTCCTTCTTCCTTTAACTATAAGAGAAACTAGGATTAGAAAGGACAGTGGACGTGTAGCCTTGGGGCCTCATATGTAATAAAATTCTCTAAAGAAACCCTTCACAACATGAAAGGGATCTGAGACTTAAATGAGAATTTTACAGAGAAGATACGACAAGGGCTAGAGATTCATCAGCACCTCGCACATTCCTGTAAAAACATTTTAGGCGACAGCTCTGGGAGTCACAGAATGTGGAAAGGTAAAGGGTTTCAGAGTCGGGCAAGTGTTGAGAAGAGTACTGCGCTGGTGTCCCCCTACCCATATGTTGGTTCCCAACCAAATATTTTTGCCTCGGAGCAGATGTTTGGTCATGGCTTGTGCTCCCTCAAGTCAGGTGGCCTGAATTGGGCTCATGGCTTCCCTGATTACTCTCCAGGTAACTCCAAACAACGTATTTAGCCTCTAAATACCTTCTGTGTACTATGGGAGTCATAAGATACTCTCCTTTATTGTGGGATTCTGACGTGCATGTGAAATAAGGCATGTCAAACATTTAGCACACCTCAGGGTACCTAATAGGGATCATTAAGATTGAACTACAACCGTTATCATTAATATTATTACAGTTAGTTGAACTCAATCACTCAAGAGATGTGCTTATAGCAACAGCTGAAGTTTTTTTTTTTTTTCCCCCTGATCATGTCCTACATAAGGGTTAACTTGCACATCTAAGCAAGCTCTCCATTTCACTTTCCAGGGCACGGACTTCAAAGTTTAGGTTCTCTACACCCTACAATTTGAATTTGTACTACTTTTGGTTCAACTGTGAAATTGTGGTATGATGGAGCTTACTCAGCCAGGCTTACTTTTTCTAGTTTCCCTTGCAGCCAGTTTGGCATTACATAGATCTTAAAGCTGGTTTCACACTCCATTGTATCAAAGGTTAGAGGTCAATTTGAAACATGGCAGGAGTGGACAGTAATAGCATTTGGCACCTAGATCCCCCTTTTATACAGTGCGAAGCATTTTAGAAATACTAACCTCAGCGGGGTGCTCAGATTAGTTCTGTTTTGAATTAGTCCCTCCAGTCTGGGTGGTGAAGTGCAAGCAGGGAGGTTAAATGAACTTATTCAGGTTCAGAAACAGAGAGCTTTTCGAAACCGATATTCATATTTAGAACATAAGCCTTCACTGCTTTCTACACTTGCCCCTTCCTCTTGGCCTTCTCTGGGATTAAACGCATTCTCTGACATTTACAAATCCTGTGTATCTAGAGGGAGATGGCATTAACGTGCAATATTTGTCTAATTTGTTTCTTTTTCTTGGTGGATGTTATTGGACAGAGGGCATCAGGAAGGGAAGAAGGGAAGAATCTTGTCTTGGGTGTGCTACCAGTCACCACGGTGTTTCCAAAGTCATCAAAGTGAAGGGGATTGCAAAGACGTCCTAGGGAATCGGCCATCCTCACTGGCGGCCCAGCAGGGGGACTCTGGAGGCTTGGTGTTGGAGAGGGAACAGTTCACAATTGATGCTGAATATTCACTTTTATGTTCTAAAAGTGGAATTTTCAATGGATGGCACCACCCTCTCCTTCCCCCTGGAAACTTCTAAGGCTGCTGTTGTTGGCCCTGACATCTTTCTGAGGTGGAAATGATATAGAAGAAGGACAAGAAAAAGAAGAAAGAGAAGCAAGAGGAGGAAGCAGGAGGAGGAGAAGAGCTAGAGAAGGAGGAGAAGGAGGAAAACGAGGAGGAAAAATATGATTTCTCCTAAACTGCTTAAGATAAACATGTCTCTGGGCAAAATTGAAACATCATAGCATTTCTTTATTCTATTATCATTTTTTTTCTAGGATAAAAAACACTTTAAATATTTGAATACAGGTTCAACCATAACTGCATTTGAAAAACAAGTAAACGTGTTCATGGGGCGGTATCTCCAATATGAATGGATGGCAAGGTAATCTAATCACAGACAGCTTCTTTTTCTTTGGTTTCTCTGCTCTACAATGTAATGCTGAGCTTTTGAATTTACGGTAAGATGGGTTATTCTATTGAGGTTAAAAATTATACTGATGCTCAAATTATTGATCCATTTATAACACTAGAGATCTTTTGGTTATTTGCCTCACCAGTTTCTTGATTGGTAAAAGTTATTGTAAATTGTGTTTTAGCAGGGGCTAAATTTATTTAAATTTCTCTCCTTTCACTTGGTAAACAAACTCCAGTTTGCTATGAATATGTCCACTTTATGAAGCTAACAAAAGCATTTTTAACATTCTGACAATGTGTACTCATTTTATAATGTGACTCTTTCTGTTCGACATTGGCTATATCTATAGACAAAGGCAGGCAGAAGAGGTGGAATTTTATTGCCTTAGTCTCCTGGCATGTTGAGTAGAAACTCCACATCCCAACCTTTACAGTTAATGCTAGAACACACGTCAGTGCTCAACCTAGGCTCTCAGTCAAACATCAAAAATTGGGAGTCGATTCTGAAATGTTGTTTTGGGGGGTGTTATAAGTGTGTTTCTGGCAAATTTCATGTAGTGCTATTCAACTGTTCTAATGAGGGTCCAAAGGGAATGGTGAATCTCAATGTTTCCTAATAGCTCTTAAAGTCCCACCTAGACAAAATGTTGCAAAAAACACATTTTTCTCAAAGACTCAAGCAACATGTTCATGGAATCCTCCAAAATGCGTTCAATTCAAATCATTAGAATACAGCTTATTGGGTGGCATGACTTTGGTTCAGATCATGATCTCACGGTTCATGGGTTTGAGCCCCGAGTCGGGCTCTGTGCTGGCACCTCAGAGCCTGGAGCCTGCTTTGAATTCTATGTCTCCCCCTCTCTCTGCTCCTCCCCTGCTCATGTGCTCTCTCTCTCTCAAAAATAAATAAACATGAAAAAATAGAATACAGTTCATTTATTGATGTTCTACTTTGAGAAATAGAGTCAGTGCCCATCGGACTTCTAGATATTTCCTCCTATGGTTAACTTTGATATCTCCAGGCAAATAGGCCCAATAAGTCTGAGTAGATATGACATTCAGCATCCTTTCCTTTTTAGATGCTTAAGGATACCATGGAGAACCTCAAGCATTAAAATAGTCACCATTGGGCAGCACCAATTAGGTTTGCAAATCAAATAAATTGGTGTAAGATGCACTTTAACAGGTATAAGATGGACTTAAAGTCATTTGCAGTGTCATTCTAACTTGAAAAATGCCTTATGGGACAAATGGAAATCTTTCTTAGTTCTGTCTGAAAATATTCGCATATAATATTCAATGATTGATTAATATTGTAAATGGCTTGGCTCTCATCAAGCAGTCTGGACTCTGCCAGTCACAGACCATTCTGAAAGGGCTTGCCTTAGTTAGTAGTTTTAGATATTTCTAGTTTATACACATTCCATTTTGAGTTTCATGCCCTCAAGAAGGGAATAGGATTTGGTAGAACTATCCCTGAGCCGTAATTCTTTTATGATAGTCCCCAGATTCTTTGATAGTCTAAGTTCATCTAAGTTTTTGGTAGAATAACAGATACTCCAATCCACTGTGTTCTTAATTCTATTTAAAATTATTCTGGACAATGAACCTGCAGAATGAAGAATCTGTATTACTGTATCTCAGCTGAAATTCGTTGGACCAGTTACCATTTTAGAGTTTGTTGCAAATTATCTTGAGTCCCCATCTAATTGGGAGTGGGGGCAGTCTCCAGTACCACTTCCTAGTGAGAAATTATTATTTTTTTCCTTTTTTTCATGAAGGTGTGATATCAACAAAACAAAACAAAACCTCCAACAGTGTCCCTGATGTTTGTTGGGTAGTAGTGATGGTATCCCTCCTCACCAGAGAGTGATTTCCCTGGGAAGATTTCAAATCATGAGGGGCACCCTAGGCAGCTGTATCTATAGTGTTTGAATGACTCTTTCCACTATGCCATCCATCACTAACGACACCCTTGATGGCTGCATTCTAGAAGTGCCTTAGGGAACACCTACAAATGGCTTTTCACACTGTACATGGTGAATGACGAGGTTTTATGTTTTATTTCCAAGGAAAGAAAAGACTGACAAACATAAATCTGCTTCTTAGGCAAGTCAACTGACTAAAAAGTTTCTGAATACTTTCAATTTCCATGCATATGGTACAATGGACAGGTAATAAACAGTTTGAAGATCAACATTAGTCCCTGGAGGAAACTTTCAATAGCACCTACCTAGGTCCCTTGGTAGAGGACATCTTAGCGACAGTGTCCACATGAACTAATTTCCTGGCTGAGCCATGCAATGGAGACTGATACTCAGAATTGGCTTAAGTTGCTTTGTGAAGGAATTTTCTGTAACAATCAAGCATGCCATCCTTCTCACAGTCCAGTCAAGTGCCCTGGAATAAGGACTTGTTTTACTGTATTTGTTAAGGAGGTGTCTTTCTGCTCTCAAGATACCCTTCGGATTTCCTACTTCATTGTCCTAAAACGGTTTGAATTAAAGAATTTAGAGAATTTGGCAAAAGTCCTAAATGCCTCTCAGATTTCTCTCATGTGACACAAGGGACAAATATGCAATTGAGGGTCGGAAAGAAGGAGAGGTAAATATTTCCTGGGGGTAGGTATGTAAATCACACATTAATAAGAATTCTAGGCTACATGTTTTAGCATTCATATGTAGACAATGAAACTTTCAGAGCCAGGAAACAGTTGCACAATTTTAATACAGGAAGCTACTTGTCTCCATATACATGAAAACATTATTTATAAAAGGATGATAACAGCAGCAAACACTTCTCGTAAACAAACCAGTTCTTAGAGTTTTATTCTGCAAAACAAAGACCACAACGCTGTCTTTCCAATGTTTGTTATTTTGATGTGTCTTAATTGTGCAATTTGAAGAGCTTACAAAAATTTTTTTTGTAACCTCTTTTTTCCTTCTACTCAATTGTTATTCCTTCTAGCTCTCTTTGTTATGAAACCGAGAACTCGGTGGTGTCAACAGGGACTTAGTGGGTCTTTGAGGAACCTTTCCTAAGCCATTTTTAGCATGTAGGACAAATCTTGTTCTAGATTACTAATGATTTGACAAAATCAAACTTCCTTATGTATATTTATAGACTAAGAAGGGAAACTGACTGATAGGATTTTTATCATCTAACTAAATGTAGCTTTGACTTAAAAACAATGAGCTTCTACTGGACAGTTATGTTCATCCTACGGCAAAGTATTTTGGAGTTGGTCAACTCAGAAGAATCCAAGGCAAAAAAAAAAAAAAAAAGAAAAGCGTATTTAGTAGACAAGGATGGCATGTACTAAATATCACATCTTTTATCGGAAGGGAGATTTTGGGCGGCATGTCATAAAAAAAAGTCAATTAATTGAATCAAGAGTCTCTATAATACTCAATTAGCAGTTACCCACCTCTAAGCTCTTTAAGGAAAGATAAATAAACAGTATTTACCTATTAAGTTCCAGAGAAATAATCTCTTCCAGGTAACAAAATATACAAATTTACTCTAGGAGTAACTTGTCTTTCATGCTGTGAAACTTCTTTGGCTGCAACTCATTCTTTGCAGATGAATCCATGGTAGTTTTCCTCCATCTTTGGAAGGTGTAGATGCAAAACGAGAAATTCTCATAAAACGCTGTAGTGATCATCCAGGCTCCTGTAGTTAAGGACAGAGTTCCAATACAAGGAAGCTCTTATGGTGCTTTCCTGTCTTTAACTTTTAAAGAGGGAAGGAGCAGACAAGGGTTTTTGTGTGGGTCAGGCAGTATCTAAGGGAAATATTAGAGTTAAGATCCATCCAACCCACGGTGAGGTCACTTCTGTTCACACCTCCCTTGAATCAGAACACCTTACCTTAAGAAGTTACGAAAGGAGAGAAATACATAAACTGCACCTTGTGTTTTTGGAAGATTTACAACAAAATGAAAGTTTTCTGCATGCATAGAAAAATAGCTTATCTAGGGCTACTTATACAGGGAAGAAACTTATCCAGAGGACATTTCTAGCTGTTTTCGTCACTATAAAAGAGAACATTAGGAAAGCTACTGTTCTGAGTTCTTGCATCATGCTTTTTAAGGGAGCCCTGTGACCATTTGGGTTTATTGATTTCCTGAACAAATGAAGGTACTTTTTCATTATGTCCCTTGCCAATACCCCATCCCTTCCTGCCTGCCAGGATCTGTGCCAGGGCTGTTGGACAGGGAAGGCAAGCCCCTTTCCTCCAGCAGTACCCAGTCTGGTAGAGTGAGACAAGTACACACAGCACATACAAAACGGTAGGGATATCGTGGGAGTACCCAGGAGAGGCATATAACCCAAGATTTAGAGCTTCAGAAAAGGTGTCCAGGAAGTAGTGATGTCTCCTTGGGACCAGAGAAACAGTAAGAAAGTGGAGCAAGGTATTGAGTGTCCTGGAGGGAGAAGCACCTTGTGGGCTGCAGTGTGAGCGTGAAGATTGGGAGTGTGTGGGAATGGAGGGCAGAATGGCTATTCACAGGGAGAAGGGGTGAGAAGGGAACTTATAGAACTGGAGGCTGGGGCCTCAAGATGCTGTCACTCACATGCCTTTCAGATCAGGTAACTAAAGCTGGAGGAGTGGGATTACCCAGGCTCATATCGTTGGTTAAGAATCAATCAGGGGGCGCCTGGGTGGCTCAGTCAGTTAAGCGTCTGACTTCGGCCCAGGTCATGATCTCACAGCTCGTGAGTTCAAGCCGCACATCGGGCTGTGTGCTGACAGCTCAGAGCCTGGAGCCTGCTTTGGATTCTGTGCCTCCCTCTCTCACTGCCCATCCCCTGCTCATGCTCTCTCTCTCTTCTTCAAAATA
The DNA here is from genome assembly GCA_030068075.1 of Paguma larvata. NCBI lineage: Eukaryota > Metazoa > Chordata > Mammalia > Carnivora > Viverridae > Paguma > Paguma larvata. The sequence goes on from CM057825.1 coordinate 12,066,185, forward strand.
AATAAACATAAAAAAAAAAAGAATCAGGACTAGAAATCAGTCTTCCTGACTCCCATTCTCTACTGGCTTTTACGTTTTTCTTAGAATTCTACTGACTTGGTCATCTTCCTCAAAGCTAAAATGCATTGAAAAGAGCTGATAAAGGAAGGGAAGACTGAAGAAAGAAGATAAGCCAACAACAACAACAACAACAAAACACCTCTAAAGTTTTATTATAAAGATGGGTAGTCATAATGCTAACAAAGAACAGATGAATTTAGTATTTCATGTTTAATAAAGCAAACAAATGTGTCATGCGGTTTAGGAATATTTAATGTAAAATGATTAAAATGGAAATACCGTGCCCTTTTCAAAAAAGCATTGAACATCTACTTAATAAAACATACATAAGGGGTGAAGTTTTAATTTCCTAGAAAGGTATTTTATGTAGAACATATCATTCCCTCACAATAATAGATAGGTAAAGTATAGGAACACAACCAGAAATCTCGAGGAGACCGTATTATCAAAGAAGAACATATGCTTTGCGTGCTTGTCAAATCATTCTTCAGCTAAGCCCAAATAATATCTAAAAGAATAATAGCATTCTTCTGCTACCTTTGCACTTGACCCAGATATAGCCAAGAGCTTAAGGATGGCTTTGGGAACACCGAAAGCATAATATGCAGAATGCAAACTTCTACAGGGCAGCAGTTAAAGGGGACATATAACGCTTCCACTTGAGGCAAATCAGTAATTCACCGAGAAAGGTGTTGATGCTTAGCTGGAACATTTTTTGAAGAACAAATATATCCTAAAATGAAAGAAATATAATTGACCACCACTTGATGTCAACCGAAAATCCTCAAGTGGCAAGTAAATTTAAAGTACCAGGACAGGCAGCAAACCTGGTGGAGGTAGTTAATGATTAATGTGGGAACTTGGAATTCTCTTTTACCAGGGACAGAGCTACCCCCGAAACGCACGCACGCGTGCCTAGAGATTTAGGTGCAGTTAGATCTCTAAAAGTGGGGCCGGGCAGAACATTTTTTTAAAAAATGCAATATGCAGCCAGTATTGGGAATCACTGCTCTAATCTAAGCAGGGCTGTGTGTGTGGACGCGTGCATGAGTGTACTGGAAGGGGACAGTGAGGAACACATTCAAAGGGGAATTTTGAAGGAAGAATAAGTGTTACCCAGGTGATGCAAGAACAGAGCGATGACCTGAAAAGGTAGCTGGGTTCTGGGAACTGGAGTGAATGAAAATAAGGCTGGAGGACAGAGCACGTCCTAAATGGGGACTCAATACACACACGGTGAGGAACCACCAAAGTGGGACGGTCAGATTTGTGTTCTGGACAGCTCACTTGAAGGAGCGGGTGCAAAACAGATATTGGGATCAACTCTGCATCGCTTCTTCCTGAGCTGTTTCCTGTCAGTGACTTGTGTCAATATCCTTTCCACATTTTTTGATGACACACAGTAGGAGGAGAGGGGAGGAGACAACAGAAGGGGGGAGATAAGCAGGCTTAGGCTCTTGCTGAAAGAACTACCTGTGCCCGATTCTGTGGTGGGAGGCTCCTCATGCTACCTGGGTCTCCCCCGTGGGGTATATTTCATTCGCTCTTCCTATAGAGGGCTAGTTCTCCTCGGCACGTGGCCTGTGGCTCTTCCTCTAGGCCGTTGCTGCTCCAGCTGTGTTCCCCTGGACCAGCATCATCGGAATCACTTCAGACTTTTCTGGAAATACAAATATCCTACCATAGATCTTCTGAATCAGAAACTGCATTTTAATAACATTCCCAGGTAATTTTTATGCCCTGAGTTTGAGAAGCACTACTCTAGAATAGTGTTTTTCAGGTTTTTTAACCCAAACCCTCCCACACTGCAAGCCATTCATTTTACGTTGTGACTTGGAAGATGGGTATGCAATGCACTTGCACCTGAAGAAAAATTGTCAGAAAGAAGAATGTGTGTGGTCTATGCTAGGCTGTGCTGTGCTATTCTGTTCAATTCTGAAAAAAACTACCGGGGGCACCTGAGTGGCTCAGCTGATTAAGCATCCGGCTTTGACGCAGGTCATGATCTCATGGTTTGTGAGTTCAAGCCCCACATCAGGCTCCGCACTGACAGTGCAGAGCCTGCTTGGGATTCTCTCTCCACCTCTCTCTCTGCCCTCTCCCACTGCCTGTTTTTCTATGTCTCTCACAATAAATAAATAAATTAATTAAAAAAAAAAAGACTGGTCGATACCTATTTCACTGATTTCATAAGTCACCAATAGTCTGTGATCCACCTGGCTTGTGCTCCGGAAGAAACGAAAGAGTCCTAGCGCTGAATTAGAATACGCAAGTACTTTCCCAGCTTTCAGGAAAAATGAATTACACAGAAAAAGTTTGTCAATTCAAAGATATTTTTATCTAGAAACTTTAAAATGTTTTTTTAAATTTATTTTTTAATTTACATCCAAGTTAGTTAGCATATAGTGCAACGATGATTTCAGGAGTAGATTCCTCAACGCCCCTGACCCATTTAGCCCATTCCCCCTCCCACAACCCCTCCAGCAACCCTCTGTTTGTTCTCCATATTTAAAAGTCTCCTGGGGCGCCTGGGTGGCTCAGTCGGTTGGGCGGCCGACTTCAGCTCAGGTCATGATCTCACAGTCTGTGAGTTCGAGCCCCGCGTCGGGCTCTGTGCTGACGGCTCAGAGCCTGGAGTCTGCTTCAGATTCTGTGTCTCCCTCTCTCTCTGCCCTTCCCCTGTTCACGCTGTGCCTCTATGTCTCTCAAAAATAAATAAACATTTAAAAAAAATAAATAAAAGTCTCTTATGTTTTTGTCCCCCTCCCTGTTTTTATATTATATTTGCTTCCCTTCTCTTATGTTCATCTGTTTTATATCTTCGAGTTCTCGTCTATACACTTTTTTAAAAAAGATTTGGCTTTTGCCATTACTCGATTGCTAGCCACTGTTTGTAAGCATAATAAAAGATAAAGGAAGAGGAGACAAATATTCACGGAAAAAGAACTCAAGTCGATCATTTTAGTCTAATTAAAAAACACAGTGATGTGATCTTGATTGAGATTTCATTATCATAAAATTAATATTTCTCAGTATGACATTTTTCTTGATATGAAAAATTTGACCTAATGATATCATTAATATTTTAGTACTTAATATCACCTGATTACAGCTGACAACCACTATTCTAGAAAAAAATATTTCTCAAACTATTTTTTACCATAGTGTGATTGGCAGGGCAAAAGACCCCAAAGCCCACTTATTCTATCTGTTGCCACCCCACAGAGGGAAAAGAATACAGTAATAATATGGAACGTGTCACTGTCTAAGCAAATTTTTGTGGTTTGCCTTAGCAGAGTGGTAGAGATGACTCGTATTTGAATCACAATGTATACATGACTTAAAGTCTAGTGATTGCAAAATTATGGTCTTCAAGTACCATCGATAGAAGCATATATCACTATACACGCTGGGGTTAACCAAACAATCCACAACAAAGTTCACCGTGAATGGAGAAACTAAGCCAAAAGTAATTCACAAGTAGAAGGCATTTGGAAACCGTGACCACGTTAAGACCACATCGATGACCAAGTATGCTTCCTGAAATCTGCAGGAATTGTACAAGTTGTGCAACCTTCTAGCGTTACATGGTGATGTGGGACCCTGACTTAGAATCATCAGGAAGCTCTACTCGAACAAGAATTTAATTTTGCAAATACACTATTTTAGTAACTTTAACTCGTTCCTTTACTAGGTGGCCAATATAAGATTGTTCAATGTAAGTAAAAACGACACTATATGAATTATGCATCTTTCAGCTGTAAGAATCAAACAATGTGCTTTGCCAGGAGACCCAGTGTAGATTATAATCCATATTTCAGAGCGACTACAAGAGAATTATTTATTATCCAAGTCCCGACTGAGTTATCTAGTGACAACTCTGGAATTTTATAGCTTTTTAAGGTGATAGGTGCCCCCCTCCACCCTGCTTTTCAGAGAATGTAGCAAAGTGCACTGAGTTTTGCCTGGGAACTAAGCCTGAGTGATTCTATAGATTTCCGCCTTCTCAGTCCTGTCTAGGCCAAGGATTACAAAAAAGTTTCATCTCACAAGTGAGATCTGATTGATTTGTAATAGATGCCTGAGGGGCTGTGCCGAAACCAGAAAGGGGTGTCTTGACTTATCAAGGATATTGGCCATGGGTGTTGGGCAAGGGAAGGGCAGTTGCATGCCTTGATTTGCCTTCTTGTTACAGGCTCTCTTCTAAACTCTGAGGCGAGGCATGCGTGGATCATGTGTCATTTTGTTGAGCTATGCTTTTGCAATCCTATTGGTTAATTGAGGCCTGACTTCCTCCTCACCATGTCCAGACTCATCTATGGCTGCCAGATAAAATATTGGGTGTTTAGATAAACCTGAATATCAGGTAAACAACAAATATGGTTTGGTTCTAAGTATGCTCTCGATACTGCAAAAGACATGCCTCTACAGAAGAGATTGTTTATCTGAAATTCAAATTTAATTGGATACCTTATATTTTTATTTGCTAAACCTGGCATGCTAAATTTAGCATTTAGGACACTTGATAGTGTCCTAATCTCTGGATTTATAGGTCACCTATCTCTAACTCCTTCAGGGTATGCAAACTCAACTGAGCACTAGAATAGTCCTGTGTATCCCAGAGTGACCCAAGGTAAATATGCAAACTAATCCTGAATTACAAAAGTTTGATAAATCCAAGGAATGTAGAAAAGGGGAGTAGGGAAAAGATTTAAAGGATTAGGGGGTCAATGGAATGTAGGAATCTGGAATGTTCAATATTGCAGGTTGAGATTAAGCTGTCCAGAGGAGGCTAAGACAGGTGAAAGCAGTTGGCTAGAGGCGACTCAGGCCGGGGTTTAGGAGAAATGCAGCGTGGCTTCGAGTTTGGTTCTTTCAAACCTCCAATGACTTCCACATCAGGAGTTTGAACAGCGGGAAGGAGCCAGAACAAGGCATTTCCTGGGGCTCAGGCTGGCACTTGGCGTAGGATAGAAATTATAATTCTATAGGTGATTCTGAAACATGGCGATGATAATCTTTGGAGTCCTGCAAAAGCATTCTAAAGTAATACTCTTAACACATTAACAAGGAGGGAGGTAGAGAGAAAATACATTTGTTCACAGAGTGCCAGGAACGACTCTGCACTCTTTGTCTCTGTTTTCCTTTTTGTCTTTCTCTCTCTTTCACTCTATCAGGTTTCTGGGAATAAAATCTCTTGGTTGAGGTTTGCTCCAAATGAATTGTGTGTGTGTGTGTGTATGAGAGAGAGAGAGAGAGAAAGAAAGAGAGAGAGAGAGAGGGAATATAGTTCAGTTTAAACGATGATCACTTTTTGTAATAATTCAGATCCACCCTAAGCTCTGTAAGGCAAAAACAATGGGAAAGCTGAAAACCAGGGCTTAGCCAAAGATTAAATTTGTGTCTAGCCATGAAAAGATTTACAGTCAGGCACTACTGTTAAAACTAATTTCCCCCGTGGTTTCATTAGATTTTCTATATGCCGAAGAGTTACACTGCAATGTGGTGGATCTTTTTCATCTTGGTAAATTGCATGAAATCAACAAAGTGTCTGATGGCTGTGATTTGGAACTGTGATTGAGTTTTGTATTATCTGTTGGAATTTGGCAGTAAATGTTTGACTTCAAGCTTATTAGAATTCAGCACGGTCCTTTCTTTTGCCTTATTGACATGTTTTATTAAGCATGGAGATACCTGCAGAGTGCCCAAAAGACTGCAGGCAAAACGGGGTTAAAGATATTCATCTGATCGCTTTCACGTAGAGTCTAGATATTCAGCAATTTAGGATGAAATGCACCCACCAGCTCCCAACTGAAGCCTCCAGTAAACTGGCTATACTGTCTTGGCTCCCAAGAACTCTCTGTGATGTTTTCTAAACTACAATGGTCATTTTTTGCATTACTTACTGCAAGGTCCCCAGGAAGATGAAGGCAGGGGAAACAGATTATGTGCCAGGCAGCTGGATTTCTTCTAAAGGCTTTTCCTTTTAAAGAAGCTTCCTCCTTTCGCAGGTTTATAAACAGCCCTTCCTGTGATTTTTGCAGCACAGAATATGGTGAGTGCGCCTGCCAGCTCACAGCACAGCCAGGTGCTAAGCATCTGAGGCAGTGAGCTCGTGCCTCTGCAAGCTGCCTGTTCCCTCTAGGTGTGTGATAGGCATGGTGTCATTGTTTGGGAAGCCAGGGGGTTGGCTGTGACTCTCAGGCACAGCCCTCCGCAATTGGTCTGCCGGTCGCAGGGATATCACTTTAATGTGAATTGCTGATGCTCTGCCTCGGTTTGTTTTCCCTGCTAAGCCAATCCCAGTGGTATCAGAAGAAGCGGGAAGCCCAGCCTGCGTGGTGCATTATTGCTTTGTGGCCAAGAGGATGCGGCAGAGATAGTCTCTCTTATCCATGATGAGAAAGGGCAATTTCCTTTTTCCTTCCCAAATTTCTTTTCTTTATATAACTGTTGAATTTCTGTCATGGTGGGTAAAGTAGAGGGATAGAAGATACTCCCGACGGAAACACATGTGAAGTCCATGCAGGTACATGTATAATGGAATGGATTAGCAGGCAGTTAGTCCTCCTTCTAGAGGTGAAAAAAAAAAAACAACAAACAAATATTGGGGAAGCCATCCTATATGTGTGGTTACTGAATTCTGGATAGCCCCGTGACTAGAAATAAATGAAATTTATCAGTGAATAGCTGAGCAACTGGTCTACCTTAATGATTATGGATTTGATTTATAAATTACATTAATAATTTGTAACCAATGCCAGAATTGGTGGTATCAAAATGAACCCTGACTTGCATTTCTGCATGATCACACCTCTATCTAAGTGTATGCCAGATGCACCTCATTTCATATGCTTTACACAATAGAAAAATGCGTGTACATTGAATTTCAAGAAATCAAACTGCCTTTTAACTTTATGAGGGAGAAACAATTTATGATGGTTGATATTTATCTGGTGATTACTATGTGCCAGCACAGTGTTAAGTACCCAGGTGAGTTTTCTAATGTTAATTCTTGCAACAACCATATTATTTACATATTATAAAAATCGCCATTTGGTACGTGCAGAAATTGACCCAGAAAGGTTAAATAATTTACTGTAAGTCATTAGTGTTGAAGTTCAGATTCCAGCTCAGTCGGTCCAATACTCTTGGGGTCCATACTTAAATGGGGATAAGGGACCTGGACATAATTGTCACATAGGTAAACCTCAGACTTGCCATGGTTCAGACTAGAACCAACTAAAGAATTCTGGCTAGACAATTGGGTACCCCATTCTTTCCTCAGTGCCAAACCTCCCTTGTAAGATTAACAGTCATGAAGTCAGGCTTTTTTAGTCATCCATCTATGTATTTTGAGCTACAGTTATCTTGGACACAGAAGGCAAGACATTCAGTAATGTTATTGAATAAATGAGTAGGGTATTTATAAGTGTAAATTAATTATGTTGTGTTGGTTTTGTATTTTGCCATACGTAAGATGCTAAGGTAACATCACTATAGTTATCAATATTATTCTACTTATCTTGAGAGTCTTTATCCTGCGAGAGTGGTAGAAAAACAATTTTAGTCAACTTAGGTAACCTGTGCTTTTCATATACATTGTAGCTACCTTTGGGAGTGAACCAAAGGCCCAAAATAGGTAAAATGGGTACAGGGGTACTTTTTCCCAGATTCTAGTTTCAGCACAAAGATATCCTTTCCTCCAGCTGCCAAGAGTGTTGTCTATCCACAGCTCACAGGCAGCAACATTCCATCCTGGGACTTGATCTTGGCTGCAAAGAGGTGACCCAGGTTACAGCCTTTTCCTGAAGGCAGGACACATCTGATGATCATTGAAATGGGGGTACAAAGTCTCAGCCTCCAGCTTCAATATGGGACAATTCTGAGAGTACTGTCCAGCCCAGAGCTCCTGAAAGAATTTTCCGAGGTCTCAGATATAACTGCATTGCATTCAACCTTTTCCTCTGTCCAAATCTGCTTCATTCACCTCCTGACATGTCTTCCCAAATATGTTTCCCAAAAAATATACCTCCAGCACACAATTTTCTCTTCCAGTGGACCTGACCTAAGGCAGGAAGTATCAGGAGAAGTCCTAGGAAGGCAGGCTCTAGGATGATATTCTGGAGCTAAACTACTTGCAGCAAGAACTCAGCCATTGGTGGGAACATGAGCAGTCGCTTGCATACTGTGACTTTGCTAGTGTTAACATTTTCACTGAAGGTGAAATGGAGATGTGTTACCTATGGAAGGGAATGCATTGGCTGGTACTATTTCTTAGGAATTTGAGAGATACAGGGGGAGAATCCTACTTATAAAGACTATGGAATCAGACAGCTGCTATTGAGTGCTATGAATGGATTGCAGAAATCTGAATAGTTCTTCACCAACTGAGGGTGAGGTATGAAACTCGGAGAGCCTCCTGACTCCATATAATGAGAATTTCATTTCTTGCATTCAAAAGCCAGAAAAACCTGGTGATGAGGATAGGTCTTTATTACAAGTGTAGCGGTCTAAGTAAGGTCTAATTCTCAACTCTGGCAAATGTGCTAGGCCAAGGTCAAGGCCCTGATTAGAAATGCATGAAACAACATGTCATCGTGAAACTGGCAAAATGCAAAGATAAAGAGAGAATTCTGAAAGCAGTTAGGGACAAATGGGCCTTAACCTAGAAGGGTAGACACATAAGGGTAGTAGCAGACCTATCTGCTGAAACTTGGCAGGCCAGAAGGGAGTGGCAGAAAATATTCAATATGCTGAATAGGAAAAATATGCAGCCAAGAATCCTTTATCCAGCAAGCCTGTCATTCAGAATAGAAGGAGAGATAAAGGTTTTCCCAGACAAAAAAACTGGAATTTCATCACTACTAAACCAGCCCTACATGAGATCCCATGTGAGTGAAATGTTGCAAAGATCACAAAGGACCAGAGACATCACTACAAGCATGAAACCTAGGGATAACACAATGACTCTAAACCCATATCTTCCAGTAATAACACTGAATGTAAATAGACTAAATGCTCCAATAAAAAACATAGGGTATCATAATGGATAGAAAAACAAGACCCCCATCTATTCGCTGTCTATAAGAGACACATTTTACACCTGAGGACCTTTAGATTGAAAGTTAAGGGATGGAAAACCATCCATCATACTACTGGAAGTCAAAAGAAAGGTGGAATAGCCATACTTATATCAGACAAACTAGATTTTAATCTAAAGGCTATAACAAGAGATGAAGAAGGGCTTCATATCACAATTATGGGGTCTATCCATCAAGAAGAGCTAATAATTAAAAATATTTATGCACCCAATTCAGAAGCAACTGGATATATAAAACGATTAATCACAAAATAAGCAATCTTATTGGTAATAATGTGGTAATTGCAGGGGACTTTAATACTCCACTTTCAGCACTGGACAGATCATCTAGACAGAAAAATCAATAAATAATGGATCTGAATGATACACTGGACCAGATGGACTTGACAGATATATTCAGAACTTTTCATCCTAAAGCAGCAGAATACACTTTCTTCTCAATGGAACATTCTCCAAGATAGATCACATACTGGGTCATAAAACAGCCCTCAATAAACAGAAAATAATTGAGATCATACCAAGCACATTTTCAGATCACAGTGCTATGAAACCTGAAATTGACCACAGGAAAAAGTTTGGAAAACTTCCAAATGCATGGAGGTTAAAGAACATCCTACTAAAAAGAATGAATGGGTCAACCAGGCAATTAAAGAAGAAATTTTAAAAAATATACGGAAACAAATGAAAATGAAAACACAACAGTCCAAACCCTTGGGGATGCGTCAAAGGCAGTCCTAAGAGGAAAATACATGGCAGTCCAGGCCTATCTCAAGAAACAAGAAAAATCCCAAATACAAAATCTAACAGCACACCTAAAGGAACTAGAAGCAGAACAACAACAACAAAAAATCCCAAGGTCAACAGAAGAAGAGAAATAATAAATATCAGAGCAGAAATAATATAAAATCCAAAAAAACCCAAACCCAAACCCCCCCCCCCCAAAAAAAAAGAAACAACAGCAGTAGAACAGATCAATGAAACTAAGTGCTGTTTTTTTTGAAAAAATAAACAAAATTGATAACATCCTAGCCAGACTTCTCAAAAAGAAAAGAGAAAGGACCCAAATAGATAAAATAATGAATGAAAATGGACTTATGACAACTAATCTCTCAGAAATACAAGTAATTATCAGGGACTACTAAGAAAAAATATATGCCAACAAACGGAACAACCTGGAAGAAATGACAAATTCCTAGACCCCACACACTACCAAAAATCAAACAGGAAGAAAAAGAAAATTTGAACAGACCCATAACTAGTGAAGAAATTCAATCTCCCAACAAATAAGAGTCCTGGGCCAGATGGCTTCCCAGGGGAATTCTACATTTAAAGCAGAGTTAATACCTATCCTTCTCAAGCTGTTCCAAGAAATAGACACAGAGGGAAAGGTTCCAGACTCATTCTATGAAACCAGCATTATCTTGATTCTCAAACCAGAGATCCCACTAAAAAGGAGAATTTTAGTCCAATATCCCTTATGAACCTGGATCAAAAGTTCTCAACAAGATACTAGCAAATCGAATTCAACAGCATATAAAAAGAATTATTCACTACGATCTAGTGTGATTCATTCCCGGGCTTCAGGGCTGGTTCAATATTTGCAAATCAATCAATGTGATACATGACATTAATAAAAGAAAGGATAAGAACCATATGATCCTGTCAATAGACACAGAGAAAGGATTTGACAAAATACAGCTTCCTTTCTTAATAAAAATCCTCAAGAAAGTCAGGATAGAAGGAACATACCTAAACATCATAAAAGCCATATGAAACCATATATGAAAGGCTCACAGCTAATATGATCCTCAATGGGGAAAAATTGAGAGCTTTCCCCCTGAGATCAGGAACACAACAGGATGTCCACTCTTACCACTGTTGTTTAACATAGTGTTGGAGGTCCTAGCATCAGCAATCAGACAACAAAATGAAATAAAAGTCATCCAAATTGGCAAATAAGTCAAATTTGCACTTTTCTCAGATGACATGATACTCTGTATGGAAAACCCGACAGACTCCAAAAAAGGCTGAGGGAACTGATACATGAATTCAGCAAAGTCACAGGGTACAAAATCAATGTATAGAAATCAGTTGCATTTCTATACACCAATAATGAAGCAACAGAAAGAGAAATTAAGAAATCGATCCCATTTACAATTGCACCAAGAACCATAAAAACTTAGGAATAAGCCTAACCAAAGATGTAAAAGATCTGTATGCTGAAAACTATAGAAATCTTATGAAAGAAATTGAAGAAGACACAAAGAGATAGAAAAGCATTCCATGCTCATGAATTGGAAGAATAAATATTGTTAAAATGTCAATCAATAGTACCCAAAGCAATCTACACATTCAATGCAATCCCAATCAAAACTGCACTGACATTCTTCTCAAAACTAGAACAAACAATCCTAAAATTTGTATGGAACCAGAAAAGACCCTGAATAGCCAAAGTAATGTTGAAAAAGAAAACCAAAGCAGGAGACATCACAATCCCAGACTTTAGCCTCTACTACAAAGCGGTAATCATCAAGACAGGATGGTATCGGCACAAAAACGGACACATAGATCAATGGAATAGAATAGAGAACCCAGAATTGGACCCACAAATGTATGGCCAACTAATCTTTGACAAAGCAGGGAAGAGTATCCAATAGAAGAAAGACACTCTCTTTGCAAATGGTGCTGGGAGAACTGGACAGCCACATGCAGAAGAATGAAACTAGACCATTTTCTTACACCATACACAAAAATAAGGTCAAAATGAATGAAAGACCTACATGTGAGACAGGAAACCATCAACACCATAGAGGAGAAAGCAGGCAACAACCTCTTTGATCTCAGCCGCAGCAATTTCTTCTTGACACATTTCCAAAGGCAAGGGAATTAAAAGCAAAAATGATCTTATTGGAACCTCATTAAGATAAAAACCTTCTGCACTGCAAAGGAAACAATCAACAAAACTAAAAGGCAACCGACAGAATGGGAAAAGATATTTGCAAATGACATATCAGATAAAGGGTTAGTATCCAAAATCTATAAAGAGCTTACCAAACTCAACACCCAAAAACCAAATAACCCAGTGAAGAAATGGCAGAGGTCATGAATAAACACAGTTCCAAAAGATACATCCAGATGGCCAACAGACACATGAAAAGATGCTCGACATCACTTATCATCAGGGAAACACAAATCAAAACCACACTGAGATACCACCTCACACCAGGCAGAGTTCTAAAATTAACAACTCAGGAAACAGCAGATGCTGGTGAGGATGTGGAGAAACAGGCACCCTCTTGCACTGTTGGTGGGAATGCAAACTAGTGCAGCCGTTCTGGAAAACAGTGTGGAGGTTCCTCAAAAAATTAAAAATAAAACTACCCTATGACCCAGCAATAGCACTACTAGGAATTTATCCAAAGGATACAGGAATGCTGATGCATAGGGCACGTGCACCCCAATGTTTATAACAGGGCTCTCAACAATAGCCAAATTGTGAAAGGAGTCTAAATGTCCATCAACTGACGAATGGATAAAGAAGATGTGGTTTATATATACAATGGAATACTACTTGGCAATGAGAAAGAATGAAATCTGGCCATTTGCAGCAACATGGATGGAACTGGAAGGTATTATGCTAAGTGATGTTAGTCAGTCAGAGAAAGACAGACATGTTTTCACTCATATGTGCATCTTGAGAAACTTAGCAGAAGACCATAGGGGGAAGGAAGGGGAAAAAATACAAACAAACAGAGTTACAAACAGAGGGTGGAAGGCAAACTGTAAGAGACTCTTAAATACAGAGAACAAAATGAGAGTTGTTGGGGGTTGGAGGAGAGGGAAAAATGGGTGATGGGCACTGAGGAGGGCACTTGTTGGATGAGCCCTGGGTGCTGTATGTAAGTGATGAATCATGGGAATCCACCCCAAAAACCAAGAGCACAGTTTACACATTATATGTTAGCCAATTTGACAATAAATTATATTAAAAAAAAAAGAAATGCATGAAACAGTGAGACTTAATAATAAAGACATCTAAATTGATGAACATAAAAACCTTTGAAATCCAGATTCCTCTAAAAATTTGGGGCTACAGAATTGGCCTTCTCATTTGTGTTAGAAGATAGTACTCCCTTTCACCTGAAGACACTTCAGTAGTCTCTAGCTTATAAGACAATGTGTACCCTACTTGCCATAGTGTTCCCCTCCCCACCCCCCACTTCCTTTCCTAGCCACCAAATTAGGACCAAGTTATGATATAATCCAGATAGAGAAATGCTACCCAGCTAAGGAAGGAAAAAGGCTATATGCTGATGTTGCTACATAGTCTAGCTAATACACACCTGAAAGAGCCATGAGAGCAAATATAGAGATGATTCTGAGAGCCCTAGACCACAAAATTGGACAAAGAAAAATTGATCAATATAGGAATACATTCCCAGGACACAAAATTTTTCACCTGACCAGAATCCTGGGAAACTGGACTAATATATGGGTAGGAGGGCTTTTATGAGTTAGAAAAAAAAAACGAAATTGCCTATGTAAAATGAAATACAAATGTCAGAATTTCCTGGAAGACAATGGAGTAATGTATCAAAGGCTTAGAGGATCGGACATACTTGGATATTCCAAGGAAGGCTGGAGAGCCCACCAGGTAATTATGTTTTGTGTGAAGATCTGGAACACTCTTCTTTTACCAAAGTTATAAGGAATATGATGTGGAGGGGTTACGTGCCTTGTTGGGAATTTCAGTAGTGGCTGTACTCTATATGCTGGGGCTAATGACAAGAGATGTAATACAACTTGGATTCCTAATAGAAAAGGGGATTATAAGATTTCAAAATAATAGAGATCAAGTAATAAAGCTTAACCTTTGAAAGAAAGAGGGCTTAAGTTTTGCAATAAGTGTTGAGGTTGGGTAGCAGTGGAGAAGACTGACATGTGGAGAGGTAAGTTGTTAACAGAGCATAGTACCTTAGGAGTGAGAGAGGTGGATGGCCGATAAACATATTGCTCAAACTATATGATAAAAATAAAATCAAGGATGGGTGATCAAGAGGCTGAGGTCAGCTATACCAAAGAAAATCATGATTCCTCACCCAATTTCCAGATTTATCATCCTCATATTTGTCACTTGGCCTGTGGGGATTAGAACTATCTTAGAATATAATATATAAGGCCAAAGAGAAAAGTTTAAAATTGTCCCTGTTTCTGCTCCACACCACTACTCCATCCAAGAAGTAAATAAAAAGCAATGTCACGTGCCAGGAGAAATGGAAGATATTCATGTCACTTTTAAATACTTAAAGTGTGCATTATATCCAGACTTCATTGGTCAGTTGGACCCAACAGAAACCAGATAGGTTCTGGTGGATAAGAGTGGACTACTTCAAACTCAACAAACTGATAGCTCCAATTGTGGTTGCTGGGGTATGTACTTTACTAGAGTAGGTTAACACAGCCTTAGGACAAGGTGTGAAAAGATGGATCTGGTGAATATACACATTTTCCCTTCCATATCAGGAAGTAGGTTCAGCAAAATTAACATTTATACGAGATAAAAAATAGTACACATGTATTATGCTTTCTCAGGGCTTATACATCCTCCCAACTTTTGTCATACTATAGTCCAAAAGGACTGGACCAATTGGATATTCTGCAGAACCTAGTCCAGTGTATTGATGAGATCATGTTAATTGAACTGATAAAGCAAAAAATAGCAGACCTTTGGAGTTCTTTGTAACATCCATGTGTTCCAGAGAAACCGTACCAAAATTCAAGAGCCTGCCACATCAGCGAAGCTGTAGGATCTAATGGTCTAGAGTATGCTGTGAAATTCCTTGCAAAGAAAAGGACAAAAGATTGCATCTTGCATCTCCTCCCACTAAGAAGCACAATACTTGGTAGGTTTCTTCTGTTGGCATTGCATACCACATTTGGAGATGTTGTTCTTATCTGTTTATGGATGAAAATCTGACCCCAGCTGTTCCAAAATACTTGCAGTGAAGGATGTATAATAATGCCTTCAATTCTTGATGCCATCTATCAACAGGTACCCATCATCCCATCTGGTTCCTAGTTACCACTTTCCTATGTAACTATGAAGGTGCCATCCTTCCCACCTGCACAGTCCCTTAGGTTTGGGGATGTCCTGGGAAAGCACATGAGATTTATTCTGCTTTTGCTGTGCCATGTCAGGACATGAGAACCCATAAAGCAGTCTCTTGCCTTGTATACCTAGGAGCACCTACACTGTGTAGCCATTCTCCTTCTTTCCCTTTCTTTGATTTCGCTGCCTGCCTGCTACTTTTGGATTTTCCGATACTGGGGGCTCTCTTGAGAAGCCAACCGGCCCCTATGATTTGGATCAATCCATTTCTCATCACTTCCTTTCTCTTCTCTTTTCTTCCCCCACCTCTCTCTCTGTCTCTTTAATCTAGGACCTAATACACTATTTTGTGTGTGAGTGTTAATAATTGTAGTTCTTGTTATTGAAATTGTTAACTATAGCCAACACACAAGATAATAAAATGCTTAATTTGAAGTATAAATATTGACATTAGATTCTTGAAAGTCAACATGAACCATGCCAGCCATACAGATGAGAATTTTTCAGTCCTATCCTCATATCTGACTGACTTGGGCTTTCTTTTATATTTTGAAACTTAAAAACATCTCTCTTAGGATCCACAAGAATCTATTTATAATGTTCACACACTTCAATGATTCACTATAGTCAACACTTGTAAGTAAATATCTCACTTCCTGGTTAGATAATGAGATTTCATGAATGAAGCTGATATTATGAATGAAAGTGTTGCCAATGACAGGAAACAAACTAAACCCAGGATTCAAGTACCCCTTGTTTCCTCTATTTGTCTCTGAGAAAAGGGCCAAGGGGCTCTGAGGTAACAACATTTTGGCTTTATCACTAGAAGTGAATACTTGATAATAGAAATCTATTAATTGTCAATCATGTTAATTGTCAAGAAAATGCATGTAAAGCTAACAATAATTTACCGTGTCATGACTCTGAAGTTATCAAAAATAAGTACCACACTGATTTCTACAGGTTCAAGAAATGGACACTTTTCACCCAACAGGTGAGAATGCAAATTGGCCTGCTGTTTCAGAAGGTCAATTTGACAATTTAGGACAGGAGCCTCAAAATATTTATTTTCTCTTTGATTTAGTAATTTCATATTCGGGGATTTATCCTAAGAAAATTATCAGAGATTAAGAAAGCTTTATGTACAAAGATGCCTAATAAATATTTATTTGTAATATTGGAATATTATTTGATAATAGGATATAGTCGACCAATGATATCATGGTAATAATATTGAATAAAATACATCTACTCAATCTTTTGCACAACATTTAATGACATGGAAGATGCTTCTGACATTATATTAAATGAAAAAAATACTGTATTTACAGAATCATCACAATTTTATAAGAAAAGAATAACCTCTCAGGGTGTGAAAAAATTCCAGGAAAAACCAACCATGCCAACCCTTTGATCTTGGACTTCTAGCCTCCAGAACTATGAAACAATGTATTTCCATTGTTTAAGGAAAAAAATAATTCCGGTAAGAAAATACATCAAAGTGTGATCAATCTTTTTCTTGGGATAGCAGAGTTAAGGGGAGTTTTAACTTTTTCTTCATAATTTCCATATTTTCAATAGTCCACATTGGCTTTGTGTTACTTATAATCATGAAGGGAACATTCTCATACAACGGATATTTGTCATGCGACAACATCGGTGCCCTTCGTGTGGTGGGGAAGAAAGCATTCCACCTGCACATAGTGCCATGCAATGAAGGACGTATCTGAAGTTTATTCCCACGAAATGCCTCACCATTCTCTGTCCCGTTCTCAAATTCTCAGTCCTGGGTTTCTTTGGCATACATGTATTAGGAGCACAGCACTAAAAGCTCAATCTCTTCCTTTGCAGGGTGCCAATGGAAATAGATTTTTTTTGTTGTTATTCCTTGATGATTACTTAACTAAAATACTTCCTTCATAACTAGGCATAATTTGGAAACTTCCTTCCCTTCTTGGAAACTGCAAACATGTTAAGCTCTAAGCAAAGCATAGAATTTTGTGGCCCATCGTCTTTCTCAATGGCTGAGGCATGAATATCGACTTATACCCAGGGGGATATTTATGAGAAAGGAATTTGAGCATCGCTGTGGAGAAGGAGAAAATGGCGATTTCCAGAGAAACAACAATAGCAAGATCCTAGTTTCCATGTCTACCACATTAGAAGAGGAATTATGAGTTACTAGGAACAGAAACGCATTCAGTAATGAATACAGTGCAAGATTACAGTGCCTAGTATTTCTCCAGGGAAACTGTTTTCTTCATCTGATTCTATATAACCCTTTTATTTTGATCCGCTCCTTCCAAGATTTCTTCCAGAGAAGGTTTTACATAGTGCAATATAGAAAAGAAATAGAAACAAATAAAAAGCCGTAAAACAGCCATAAGTGTTATACGAATATTTCCTTTCCCTCTTCCCTCTATCCCTCCAACTCTCCCTTCCTCCCTTTCTTTTTTTCTTGTTCTTATTCTTACTCTCTTGCTCTCACTCTCTTTTTTTCTTTTCTTTCTTTTTTTTTTTTTTTTTGGCTTCCTGATTTAGGTTGTTACATAAAGTCTGCCCCTACTTGTTCCTTTAGAGGTAAAGATATATAAAATCCGAGTTTCAAAAACAGTACTTTCGAGTGCACTAGGCATAACTGCTGTGCTAGGAACATGTTCTCCTGTGAGAGGTGGCAGCTTCGTTCGGGATTCACTTTGTGATGTGTTTGCTTGGACAAGGATATTGACAGAATTTTTAGACTTTCCTAATTTTTAGACTTTGAGATGCCTGGTGGCTGTTTTTGAATGATTTACTCACCATGGATTTTAAAACCAGGGAATGTCTTGTTTCTTGTTTCTTTCAATAATTTTACCAAACATCTGCTAAGGGCTCCCAGGGGCATATTTTGCACAGGGCTGAAAAATGACTGCTGGTAATGCTAAGAGCCTGCTACTTCCAGAATACGTAACACAGCTAATATGCATCACGGTTTAATAAATCCATGAATGGATATTATGTGGAGATTGCAGACCAGCTGTTCCCTGCTAAAATAAGCCAGAGGAACAGGGTCCTGCAGCGAGAGGGATTTGGGTTCAAAATGAGGAGCTGGAAGAAGTTGCTAGGGAGATTTTCGAATCCCCGAGGAAGATCCTTACTTAGAATGGTTGAATGTTGTCAGCTCTGGCCTGTGATTTCCAAGTCTTGCGAGTTAAAAAAAGAACAAAATATCGACTTGGATTTTAAACTTAGATGAAAATGATTTTATTCACTGGAACAGGTTCTCAAGCAGTACTGAAAATAAGGAGAAAATTTCCACTCAAAATTTCAGGAGTTAAAATAGGCCCTGTTCCCCCTCTCCTTCTCTATCACAACAGAGCGAAAACCAAATCCCCACAGACCGTAGAAGTGAATTCAACCCCCCACGTTACAGCTTTCTTGCTGGGACTCCCAACAATCCCCCTGTTCATTGCCCTGCCCAGCAGCACAGTCCTGCTTTGAGACTGAAGCCACAATAGTTCCTTCAGTTTGTTCTGTAATCTTCTAGTGTCAAATGCTTTCTTGTTTAGTGTCTCAATTAATCTTACCAACAACTCTACAAAACAGGTACAATTATTCCCATTTTCTAATGAGAAAAGTAAGAATCAGGGAGTAACCTATGCAGAATTACCCACTTTGTAAGTGGCAAAACCAGGGAAGACCAAGTCCATTGGATGCTAGTTAAGGGCTCTTTGTACTGCAGCTCAGTAATTTTGATGCACTCATGTTTGTTGTTGTTGTTGTATTTCCCAGAGGTGTTCTATCTTATCACAACGTGTTTTATTCATTTTGAATGACCTTGGACATCCACCCTCCTAAGAAATTGCAAGGGAAATACCCAGGCTGGAGCTTTCCAGAAAGTACACTTGATGCAGACATTCCTGCTGATCCATCCACTTCAAGCATTGAAGGCCAATCTTTTCCACGTACTAACTGTGTGACAAGTTATTTAATATATCTCAATGTCCTCATCTGTATAAATGGAAATAATAAAGCATCTGCCTCAAAGGGCTCTTGTGAGGGAAAATTGAGTTCAAGGATGCAAGGCGTATAGAAAAATCTTTGCTTGGAACAAAATAAATGGAGTGAAAATGTTGGTTAATATTACAAATTTGCCATCACCTGCAGACTCCATTCTTGACCTTCCCATGTGGCAGCAGAATAATTAACTAAGTTTATAAGCCATCTTATATACCTCTTTTTAAGGCATTGAGAGAATGTAGGGATGAATAAAAAAGTAGCGCCTACCATCAGGAGGCACGTAATGCGGTGGAAGAGAAATGGAATATACGCACATTTCTGTAGTCCACAATAAATAACGTAAGGCGGAACACAAAGGAAGGAGGGATTCTTAACAGCTGAAAAGAAATGATTAAATTTCTAGGAGCGGCAGGACTTTGAATATCTTGTTTGCCTTGAGTTTCCATAGGATCTGATTTAGTGCCTGCTGCACAGAAGGTACTCAGTGGATAAGTGTGAAGCTGACTGAGTATGACAGGTAGAGGTCAAGGGTTTGGGGAAGCATCCTGGGAGGGCAAACAGTCTAGGGCACACATGGAGGCATGAAAAGGATCAATTTAGGAAGTTAACAGCTACTCAATTCACGATTTGGGGGTAAGTGGATAAAGAAATGATAAAGGTAGGTTTAGTCCTAGATGCTGGATAGTCTCAAATGACATTCTACAAATTTAAATTTTTCGTGGTACCAATGGAGGCACACAGAACCTCAGACAGTTCTGAGATGGATCTGACATGATTACATATGGACTACAGGACCATGTCTTTTGTGGTTCTGAGGAATGATAGGATTGGTGATCTGGTATCCAAATACTAACATAAGGTTGTCAAGGAAAATATGCATGTTGGGGGGATCAAAGGTAAAGAAAAGCAAAATAATATTTTATTATTAGTTGGACTATTTGTCCTCAACTCTTAAGAACTCTAGTAAGATGGGCTTAGAATGTGACTCGTAGACCAGATGCCTGAGGAGCCTCTTTGTTATCCCTAAGTCTAGACCCTAACCTGGGCACTGTGCCTTTGCTGGCCTCAAGGAAGGACAGAAACTTTGAGTTTAGTGAACTGAAATGAACATGAAAGAGAAGTGACGAGCAAGATATTTGGATGACTCAGTCTCCCCGAAGCGGGAGAAGTCCTGGACTACTTTGCCATTCCAGATCCATAAAAGGAGAAAGAAGAAAGAGCCATCCCCATGGGTCCTATCATTAATCCACGTGACCTTGCTCATTAGTAAATGCATTGCAGGCACATGGCTGGGGTCTGACTCATTAAATGAAGATTCCTCCCCCTGAAGGGAAGAAAAGGGAGGCACAGGGGAAAGTAGATGTTTGTCTTTTCAGAGCCCTGCCTGGAAGGTGACTTAAAGAGGAGAATGGTGAAAGCAGAACAAATCTGAGTGAGGTCAGTGCCCATTAGAGTGGAAAAGGAGTGAGTTCAAAGACATCAAAGACTCTGATGTTGGGATGAGAGATACAAAGGCATTGAAACTGATTACCAGATAGGAGAATTCCTACCTGCACCTGACTGGGAGGGCTTCGCTGCTTATCTGTCATTAATGCAGATAAGTAATGAAGAGGCCTCAATGACTTCTGTCTTTTTCCAGTTTTAGCTTAGCCTTTGAAAAAAAACACATCTGCTTGTATCCTGAGGCTACTTCAGGGCTAAGCAGAACTAAAAGTTAATTAACAAGTAATACTACATTGTGAGGAAAAGGGAAGGATCGAAACCACCCTTTCTCTTTTCCTAGAGAATAAAGCATAGGTAGGTAGAATTCTTCAGGAGGGAGGTAGACTCAGAGTTCTACAACAAATGGCTTTTTTTGTGTGTCTCTGAGGATCTCAGAAAACATCTAAGAGGTGCTGAAAGCTTTTAGAAGGATTATGTCAAAAAAAAAAGTTGTGAAAGAAAGCAGTCATAGAAATTACTCTCTGAGCAACATTTTCATAGCAGAGCAGAGAGCCTTTGCTCTGGGAATTGTTTGCGTATGTGACAGAAAAGAAGAGATTCCTCTTAAAAGCCAACAATGATATTTTAAAAAGAAGGAAAGAAGCAACATGATGATGCTCAGTTTATGAAGAAAAACTGCATTGTGTATCTTAGCATTTGTTCTAGAATCACGAAAGGGAGGTGCTTATGGGTGCAGGATGAACAACTGGGATTAGAAATGCTGAAATGTAAGGGCACCTGGGTGGCTCAGTCGGTTGAGTTTCCCACTTTGGCTCAAGTCATGTTTTCATGGTTTGTGAGTTCAAGCCCTGAGTGGGGCTCTGTGCTGACAGCTCAGAGCCCGGAGCCTACCTCAGATTCTGTGTCTCTCTGTCTGTCCCTCCACAGCCCCCTCTCTCAAAAATAAACATTAAAAAAATTAAAAAGAAAACAAATGATGAAATGTAGTTGACAGTCCAGGTTAATATTCTAGGAAGACAAGAAAAGACCGACAGAGATGGCATACAAACTCCGTTGATTGCTAATAAATCACACAATTTCAGAGAATACAATAGCTAATGAGGGTCAACTCTAGGCATACGTTGCAAGGCTCATGGGCTGTATACTGAGGCAACCATCACAAACAAAAAGAGACAATGGCCAAGATGCATGGTGGTAGGTTGAGCCGGAGGGGGTGGGATGTGGTGGTAAAAGTGGGCTAGAACTTTGGTCAGTGCCTGGGAGGGAAATTCTAAGAACCCAGTGTAGAAGCAGGAAGGACCACGATGAGTGAGAATGTTTTTATTTGGGTTCTTGTTAGGACAAGAACCAGTTCTCAGGATGGGTTACCTTGAGCCCTTTTAAACAAATAAATGAGCTCTTCCTGTATGTAAGTAAAGCAATCCCAGAATAAAGCAGGAAATGCAGAGCACTTGGTATAGTATGCTAACAACTGTGTAAAATAAAAGGTGTGTGGCTTAGAACTTCTGAAAGGATCTGCAGGAATACCGAATAGTAGCTGCTTGGCTAGTGGGCGTGGTTGTGATGAAGGAAAGAAGAGTGGAAAGAAGACTTTAACTTATACCTACAGATTGTTATATGACCTATGGCAAAAACAAAAACAACAACAACAACAAAAAAAAACCGAAAAACCAAAAAAAAACACAAAAAACAAAAAACAAAAAAACTAAAGATATACATTCTAAAAAAAGTGTGCTGCTTGGGATTTTCATGCGAGAGTTAATGGGGTTGTATGTCCTGGACAGGATAGAGAATGAGGCAAGTGTTTCATATCATGGAAGGAAACGTATTTTAAGTTGTTTCAAATATACATCATCCATAATTTGTGTTTCATGTGTAAGTTAAAAGCTTGACCATAAAGTCGAAAGAGTGATGTGTATGTAGATTAGAGACCCATTTCCTGGGAGAACAGAAATCAATAAAAACCACTCCTGTTGGGGATTGTATGAATTTTTGACTCTTTCTTGCTATTTTTAGTGGTATGATTAAAATTCAAGAGCAAACCCAGAGGATGAACAAACCTCTTGGATGGGAGACTGGAGTAAATTCCACGCGGCAATGGCTTTGTGATAAAGCACATCCTATTTGCAGGTGTTTTTGTTTTGTTTTGTTTTCTAGTTAGCCTTAGCAATGTTTCAGTTTAAAAACACCAACAAATTGACTGGTAATTGAGCCAAACCCAAGAAAACAAACAGAAAAGAGAGACAGACAGAGTTAATGGTGATAATAAGAAACACCGCATTTCACAGTTCTGCCCATAGCTAGTTTTGTCTGAAACATTTCTCCCTGGAGTCCCAGCAGCTTACAAGACCAATTCATGGTTCATTCAAAACCTTCTTCTGCTTTCACTGCTCTCAAGTGTGGTCACTGGGGACAAAAATGGAAAGTGATTATAGAGTGAGGTGTGCAGTCCTTTACTATGAATGAAATTCCATCCAGGGTGAAGGAAGGATTGATTTGGGCTAGTCATGGATGCCTCAGAATTGTAAGTAAGTGTTGGGTTCAAGTTTGGAAGAGTTGGAAAATTCTTTTGGAGTATAGATTTATTTTCAGGATTACTATCTGAAGACAATGCTAAAAATTATGGGCAATGAAAATGTTTTCACGATATAAAAAGAAATATTTAAGTAATTATAAAGAAAACATTAAAAGCAAGGATTTTTAGATTGAATCCTGATTCTGGTATTTCCTCCTTTTATTTTCATCCTTGGCAACGTCTGGGCCTCTATTCTTATCATCTCAGAAACAGAGAGATTGATGCTGCTCCATGATGATTCTAGAAGGAACACACTGAGAAATATTATTGAGTCATTCTGCATGGATGCAAAGTTACAATCCTAGAAAAATTCTTTATGTTGATGCAAAATGATTACTGTTTGGAATTATTGATAACACTCATAGTCTTACCTGTTCTTGGATTATGCTCCCTTGACACAGCAGTGGTTGACTTAGCTGCTCTTTGGGAGACATTTGGATTGAAACCGAACCAACAGTATTCCTTTCCTTATTTACACAAGTTCTTCTCTCAGTGTTTAAACATCTCTTCTTTGATCGAAAGCGAACTTGGAGACTGTTTCCTCTTCTCAACTGTAAGATAGATTCATGAAAAAGAAATTTTTCCAGTGCTTCAGCCTTGTTTATAGTAGTAAGTTCTTTAGAAATTTCCGAACTGATGTTTCCAAGGGTTCACGATTAAATATTAATGAATTGGGGCCGAACTACCAAACAGCAATTTCTGAAGGAAAGACTCAAATGGCCAACAAACTAACGAATAGGGAGAGCTATTAAATGCTCTGAAATCCTGGCTATTTATCATTGGTGTTTTGGTAATTGTGATTTATTGAGGAGAGTTACAATGCTCCAAGTTCATCAGGCTCCACTTCTGTGCTGTGGCCCAGGCTCACTGCCTTTGTTTGTAACATAAATCATGTCTGGATACCGAAGACTCTAGATCTGCTCAGCTTTAAGCTTTTTGTTTTGTTTGTATTCTTTGTGTTTCCTTATTAGGACATTTTGATGCTATGCTTAAAGGCATATTATTTCTCTTAAAAGAAATACGGTCCAGAAATAGTATTTCATATAAAAATTACTAAAAGACAGATGTGCTTCAAAGTTATGGCACTCGATGTCTTTCCCCCTGGTTTTAAACTTTTATTGCTGTCATTTTGAACCACAATCGCCTAACTCAAAGCCTGTTATTTTTTGAAATCTTGACAATAAGTAGTTCATTCTTATTTGGGATAATTAAAAAGTTAGCACACTAAATATTGCTTTGTGAAGTCTCAGGTTGCCTTCACTCTTCTTTTAAGAATGCCCTTTAGATTACTTTGCCCTTAAATCTTTCCTTACTAAGGTCCTTCCCCTCGCGCATGGTTCACATCCAATGTCATTTCCTCAATACTGTCTAAAACTCCAGTCCTTTCTTAAGAAGCCCCCTGTCATTACTCTCTGTCACATTACACTGTTTTATGTCAATATCTGAAATCATCTTAGTTATCTGTTTCCCTTTTTATTGTCTGTTTCCTCTTAGGAGCAGGAAACCTGCTTTCAGAGCTAGATCTTACTTTCCTTGTTTCAACGGTATCCGCAGAGCAATGGACTCAGCATATAATAGACACTCACCAAACGAACCAAATTCAATAAAGAAATTAAAGTGGAGTTCGAAAGAATTTTCCCTCCTGCAGCTTCCTGTCTGTGTCATAGAATGTGCTTATTATTTAATCCTGTTCATCTTATTTCTTCTGCAAAATAATTAGTTGAGCATCATGACTTGAAACGTTGCATTAGGATCAAAACGTGTTCTAGCTTTAACTTGGAAAATTCCATTTAATTAGTATTGGTTATGTCAAGAAAGCCCATTGCATTTGAGTGTACCTCTCTAGTAGCAGACACCTGTAATTACATTTTAGTTGACTTATTGTTTCCCTTTGATTTTGAGAGAAAATTGTCCCAATTTATAGTTTTCTTCTCTAGTGGATACTTCCTTTCCATTATAACCTTCACTTGACATCATGATGCGGAAAAGAAAGGTCAGGTCCAAAATGACATCTCTCTCTGGCACCTATTGCCTGTCAGAACCTGATCAGATTTGAACCATGTTACTGAATCTCTTGCCCATTCAACGTGATCAGCAGTCTTTGGAAGTGCGCATTAATATCTACTCTTCTTTTTTCTGCAATTTAAATTCAAAGTCCAGATTTCAAGTGACTAAAACAAATAGAAGACAAGAGTAGGCTTTCTCACTTCCTATTTTTTTGATCAAACTATATTTTTTGTGCATATTCTAATGATAAAAGCTATTTTAATAACCCTATTTAAAATAAGACAAGAAATTTGGTTCTTCCAATTCCTTTCTGGTGTTAGTTTTCTCTTCAGTACTTAACAGTTTATCACCATTTAACAGCATGCCCCCATAACTTATTTATTTATGTTCATTGTATTTTTTTATAGAAATGCTATTTTTTCCAAATGTTTATTTATGTTTGAGAGAGAGAGAGAGAGAGAGAGAGAGAGAGAGAGAGAGAGAATGCAAATGGGAGAGGCAGAAGAGAAGAGGACAGAGGATCCGAAGTGGGCTCTGTGCTGACAGCAGAGAGTCCTACATGGGTCTCGAACTCACAAACTGTGAGATCATAACCCGAGCTGAAACTGGGCATTTAGCCGACTGAGCCATCCAGGCACTCTGTCTTCCTTTTCTGTTTCTCTTCAGTAAGTTGGTAAGTTGCATGTCAAAGATTTTTCCCATTTTTGTCTGTTTTATTCCTTGTGTCTACTATGTGTCTGTCACCTAGGAAAACTATAACAAGTATTTGTTGAATGAGTAAATAACTATTTCCATACTTAGTTTCTAGATTTTTTTTTCATTTAATTGATTGGCAGAGAAGCAGGACAAATGCTTGCCTCTGACTTCACATATTTTATATTATGAAGTTGGGAATCTGTGGGAAAACTACACTTTAACAAAAACAAATTCTTAAAAGAACCAGTAATTGCTTAAGGACATAAATTTGCCATTGTTTAGTTTAACACTATATGTTTTAAACATTACATGTTTTCTTTGGAAGGGGAATTAAGAAAAACCCCGTAAGAAGATATTCAAATTAGCTTGCATGCAAAAAGTCAACCTTATATTTTTGATGAATAGGAAGGAAGCATTTAAAAAAAAATCTGATTCTGAGGCTTCTGGGTGGCTCAGTCAGTTAAGTGTCCAACTTTGGCTCAGGTCATGATCTCGCAGTTGGTGAGTTCGAGTCCCACATCAGGTTCTGTGCTGACAGCTCAGAGCCTGGAGCTTGCTTCAGTTTTTCTGTCTCCTCTCTCTGCCCTTCCCTCCCCTCTCAAAAATAAATGTTAATTTTTTTTAAATGTATAATTTGATGGGTATAGAGTTTAATAACCTCACAAAAAAGGCTTCCTATTTTTTCACTTTTCATTAAGAAAGAGGAAATAAATTTTCTCTTCTGACCACAGATATTCCTTTATATCTTGCCTATGAAGAGGGAGGAAAAGGTTTGGTTTTTACATGAGTTGAAATTTCCATAAATTTAATTTTTTTTCAGGATAACTTGAGCTTTTTGAGTGCCAAGCACCCCTTCCTTTTCGCGTATTAAACTGGATTAAACTCAGGAGGAGGACATGTTGAGCTGCAATCTTTCTTCCTAGTACATAAAAGCAAAGGTTGTTCAGTGTTTCAAGTGGGTTGGGGTTGCTCTGTGAAGCATTTTCTTTCACAGAAAAACATAGCATTCGTTACTCACAAGACTGGCAAGCAGTCTTAGCAAAGGGAGCTAAAGAGCAAATTGTCAGGACTTAATAAAAATCTGAATGACCTTTCCTTATTAGAGGAAAGGGTTACTGATCCAAAGCACACTACTGACACCAAGAAGAAAGAAAAATGAATAGATGCGGTTGGGAGAGTAAATTTTAGTTCAGTGAAACTGAAGCCACCTGTGGTCCCCATTTATTTCATAAAAAAATAAACTCAAAGTGTTAGAAATCCCAGATTATAGAAAGCTATTTTTTTTTGGCATTAAATGAACCAAAAGCAATAATTTCGCCTTCTGAAACACACACCCTCCATTCATTTTCTCGCTCATTCGTTCCTTTATTCCAAGGGCTCATCATCTACTAGACAGATCAACCTGGAAATAATTACGTTGGTAAGATAAATGTCCTTGTAAAAATGTAGACAATGCACAAAAAAGATTTGGTTAACTCTGCCTGAGAATTTAGACAAGGCTTTTGTCAGAGAGTGACATTTGAACCACGTTTTAAAGAATAAGGATTTTTCTAGCAGGACAACGTGGAAGGAACATATTGATCAAAAGGAAATAGTGTTTTCAAAGCAATCAAGATGAGAAAAGAGGAAATAAAAAACCTGTAAGTCCTTAGAAGACTTGCTTGTCCATTTTCCATTTTCCTGAATGCTAATATCAAATGTTCTTCTAACAATTATATACCTGCTTTTCATGATCAGCTCAACAGAGTTCCTTATACACCAGATTTAGATGACTGCCTCCAGAGTGTCAGGGAGACATATTTTCAATGGAAATCATTTGCTTGAATCACTATGGTGAAGAAATGTGCTCACGGTCTGGCCAGTTACATAGCCTTAACGTCCTGCAAGTATTTCCAGGATACCTATTCATAATGATCGGTCCTCTTGTGGGTGAAAGGCTGCTGTTTTCTCATTACTGGTGATGGAATGTCTTGATTAATATCTCTCACTTTCCTTCGTTCTACCTCCTGGGTGTTTTGGCCATGACTTCATGGGAATTCAACGGTTGCTCGGTAGAAATATTTGTGCAGTTAGGACAGCTCATATATTCTTTTGCAACAGATATTTGTTTGCTCCCTTCACTCCTTCTGGCCTCTTGCCTCCTTTCTTCACCTTCTTTCCATCCCCCCGAGAGGAGTTAGGACTTGTTCATGCCATGATCTCGGTATTCGTTTTTCTTAATCCTTGTCATTTGCTCAGTACTATGGATATTATAAAATTAAATAAATATTCCAAATCTGGTTATTCTTGCTTAATACTTTAAGTAAATGTGCAATCATTTGAGTTTTAAGGTTATAATAGAAGTATTTTCTTGTGTAGATGTAATAACAATGCTTCTTACTTTTATAACAATGTTTTCTATAATTTTATGATAATATTATATTTGACTTAGTCCATCTTTATGAATTAGTGCAACATTATGAAAACATGATATTTAATGAAATAGAATATTAACCTTTAACATAAGCTTTTAGATGTATATTTATACAAAGGCAATGAAAAGGAGAAAACTATTATACAGAACCTTTTATTTTTTTGTCTACATATTTATCCTATCTAAACATAAATTATGACAATTATTACTTCTCCCCATAAATGTCAATTCCTATAAATGAAACATTTGTAGTTTCTTTTTTCTGAAACATGCCTAAAATATTTGAAACCGAATACAGCCAACATATTAAATACCAGCTTAGTCAGAAAAAAAAAAAGCATTCTTAGAACAAAAACATAAAGATTCTGAAGTCTTTATGTTTTTAGAACTATAGTTGACCCTTGAACAACATGGGGATTGGAGGCACCAATGTCCCCGCACTCCACCAGTTCAGTAAAAAAATATGCATATAGCTTTTGACTCCTCCAAAACTTAACTACTAATATCCTCCTGTTGACCAGAAGCCTTACTGATAACATGTACCATTGATTGACACCTATTTTGTGTGTTACATGTACTATATACTAAATTATTACAATAGAGTAAGCTAGAGAAGAGAAAATGTTATTAAGAAAATAATAAGGAAGAAAAAATGCATTTAAAGTACTTTACTGTATTTATTGAAAAAAAATTCATATGTAAGTGGACCTGTGCAGTTCAGACTTGTGTCTTCCAAGGTCAACCGTAGTAGATGTCAATAACATTTAGGACGAGGTATGTAAGGATCCCATTTTGTATATATATATTTAAACATGACTAAAGGCATCTAATTATCTTTTCAATTAAGTGGCATCATTTAATTGGGAAAAACGGAATTACTCTGAAAGCACAATTTCTTGTCAACTTAATCTCATAGATCAGCACTTCCATCGAATCATTAGTTTTTAATATCACATAATAATACTTACTTTGTACAGGCATCAGTTTTGGCATATGTATTACCTTATCCAGTAATCAGAACAGCTCTATGAGGAAGATACTATGGACTGTCTCTGTTTTGTAGATAAGGACATGGAGGCACAGAATGATGGAGGCCCAGGCCATATGGCCCCTAAAGCACTTTCTTGTTCAACTCTCTGCCATCTGTGATATCAACCACTGTGCTTTCTTGTTTTTAATAATTAGGAGTACAGCCGGACTACTCATTCTGCTAAATTAGCTGCGTATTAGAGGAAAATTTAATAAGTAATAGAAAATTATATATAATCTTGATCAACAGAAAACTGGTGGTAATACTGGATAGTACATTATATGTATTAGTTACGTCACTTTGTGCAAATGTAACTTCTCTGGTCATGGTTTCTTGATCTATGAAACAGGAATAATGATATGTCTTTCACCAGGTGATTTTAAAGATTCAATCTTTTAAGGATTCAAATCTTTTAGAAAACAAAAGTTATTACAAAACATAAGGCATCTGCAACCTGTTTCTCCTGGGCTTAAAATGTGCACGTTTTTGTTGTTTCTGTTGGTGTTGGTAGTTGAAGTCAGTGAAAACCCTACAGGAAGTTAAGATGAAATGATTAAAAAAACTTGTAGATCCTTAAAAGTTGCTGTATCATTATTGAATTTGTATTTTGTCAAAGCAACTGGACTATAATAAATATGTTGACATTTTTCCCCGGCTCAAATAATTGATTTGGCCCATTTCTACTTATAAAACCTTTCACTGTTATGCACTTTGATAACTATACACATTTTAGAAGGTCTGCCACCAGCAATTTCACCAGAAGGCGTTGTGGTGTGGCAATTCAAACAAAAATCTCATTCGAGCATTTATTTAGTGCCCAGTATGTGCCTGATCCTTTTTTGTAAGAATTGCGACATAACGTGAATAAAGCATGTGAACCCCCTCAAGTATTAAGCATGCTCACAGACAGACATTTAAGCTCTTAATAACAC
Organism: Paguma larvata; assembly: GCA_030068075.1. Lineage (NCBI taxonomy): Eukaryota > Metazoa > Chordata > Mammalia > Carnivora > Viverridae > Paguma > Paguma larvata. Next base: position 12,096,552 of record CM057825.1, read on the forward strand.
ACAATGGGGTAAGCGCAATGATAGGAGAGTGTCATTAGAGGAAAGAGGAGAATCTTTAAACCAGGCTTCTCAGAGGAGGGAATACTGATCTGAGATTCAGAGAAGAGTAAGACTTAGCATGGCAGTTGTGGTGTGGAAAGGTGTCCTGTTGGAGGACTTAGCATACACAATGAAATGGAGATAAAAATTATCCTGTTGGTTGAAGGAACTGGAGTGAGGGGATCATAATAGGGAGCAAAAAAGAGACGGCTAATCTAGATCACCTAGAGCTCTGAGCACTTATCTAGACTGTTAGAATTTGATCATAAAACCTATGAAGACCATTGAAAACTTTATAACAGTTGCATTACCACATTCGAAATTTGGGAATATCACTCTGATGATACAGCAAAGAAAAGCCACCCATACAGGGGGTAGGAATGGAGAGAAGCCTTCTGTACTCATCCAGATGAACTGTGATGAAAGCTTGGGAAGAGGAGGAAGAGAAGATATGTGAAACATGGAATACTTTTAAGTTGTTGACTGCTTGAGCAGACGCTCCTTAATTTCTAGACTGGGAAATTGGGAATGGATGGTGGGGGCATTAGCTAACATAGGGAACACAAAGGGAGAGAAGTGGGTATGCTCAAGAAAATTTAGATGTTTGTGTCTGGAATTTAAGGTAGTAGTTTGGGGTTTAGATATAGGTTTGAGAGTGTTTCCTGGCATATACAACTACCCTTCACCTGGACTATAAGTGGTCCCCTCAAGCTTTAGATGTTCCTCACTTGACCTCCTCTATCGTCAAGTGGACATTTCTCTTGAGTCATTCTTATGATGTCTCTAAAGCATTCAATATTGGCTGTGTTCTCTCTTGGCGATAGAATCAAGGCAACTACCAATCAAGGCAACTCTTCTCTAATTCTAAAAGACTAGTCTACAGCCATACCACCCTGAACGCACCCAATTTCATCTAATTCTAAAAGACTAATCTGGTCCTTGTGCAGATATGTTTCATTGGCCAATCATGGACAGGGTTCCAGGTAAGAGGACTTTGGTCACTGGTCTTAGCTGGTACCATGAACAGAATCAGAGCAGTTTAGATGTAACATAATTAATATGAAGTGGGTATAAGGCAAAAGCAGAGTTCTGTGTTGACTATGATTATAGATAAGCAGAGGAGATACTAGAATTTGGAAAGATCCATGTGTCAGCTATGGAGTCACACCTGTCACCTGTTGATCTACATAATATACTGAGAACAGTGCCTGGCACATCACAATGACTATACAAATGTTTGCATGTGTATCAAATTGCTTCTTTGTAAAAAGTGAGTGGAAATATCCTATAGAGAGGAAGAGTTGAGGTTTTAATATTCCTTAAGAGATAGAAGGAAATGAGGAATAAAGTTCAAATAGATAGGAAGAATTTTTCTGTTTGGTTTGATAGTTCCTCTGTTCTCAGAGAGGACTTAACGTTTTATACATGAACAGTAGAGGTTTTTATTGTTTAAAGTTTTATGTATTTATTTATTTATTGAGAGAGAGAGAGAGAGAGAGAACAAGTGGGGGAGGGGCAGAGAGAGAGGGGAAGAGAGAATCCCAACCAGGCTCCACACTGCCAGCACAGAGCCTAATATGGGGATCGAACACATGAACTGTGAGATTGTGACCTGAGCTGAAATCAAGAGTTGGATGCTTAACCTACTAAGCCACCCAGGCATTTCTGAATAGTAGAACTTAATCTTTCCTGATTAGCTAGGTCCAAAGCTTCCAGGAGTGAGCTAGCAGGTAATGGGTTAGAAGTTTTGAGGAAAGAAGTGAAATGTAGAATCCCTGCCGAGGAGCATGGAAAAGATGGGTCCGGATAACTGAGAGGGTTCCTGGGGTTATTAATGTATGACCTTGGAAATTAATTAATATCGGCTCTCATCATCGAGATCACTGAGTGATATTCTTTAGCAGCATTCAGAGTCTGGGAGACAGAAAAGGCAAGTTAGCAGTTAGATTCACTCAGGTCTAGACTATTCCAGGGCAGGTGAGGAAGGAAAAACAAGAGAACAAGAAAGTAAGCATTTAGGGAAAGGACAAGGAAGTGTTTATGTGATGGGCCTAACCAAATGGGCTGGAAAGGGAAGGAAGTAAACCTGGAAAATGAAGGTAATTAGGAAGCGAGGATAGGTGCCACCGCCAAGCCATCTCTAGAAGGGCAAGAGATAGAAAGAATTGGAATAATGAGTTTGTGGTTGGAAAATAGATATTGGAATTTAACAAATACTACATGGACCTTTAAGAAAATATCACCAAAGTTTATGGAAACTGAATGTGGGAAGACAAAAATTACTGAGGAGGTCAAGAGGCGGTTTGTCTAAGATAGTAGAACCATTGAAAAGGACATGGGGTCATCTAAGATGATGGATATAGACCACAGATTTATTGCTAAAAATCATTAATAATATGGAGAAGGAAGGAGAGTGCAAGTTGATGACAAGGATGAGGGATCCCAAAGAGATATGGTCACTGTAGGGGGTCAGATTTGTAATGCTATACAAGTAACAATGGGCAACCAGAAATTATTGAATAATTCCTACATGCTTCCTGGTCAAGACCTGCTCTGTACTCTTAGTCTTGTGGGAATGTGGAGTTGGAGAATGTGCAGGTTCTACTCAAGCTGACTGAGAACAAATGGGAAAAGACTTAAGGAGAAAAAAATTTATCTTAAGGAAAAATAGAGGGAAATGTGAACTGAGGGATAGTTTTAGGTAGAGGGAACCTTTTGTTAACAAGTTGGAGGTGATGATAGAAATAGAGTTTACACTTGAACATGCATTCCAGAGGGTATCCTTAAAAGCTTTGGCAAGGAGAGACTCAAAGGGATGATAATTGAATGAAATGGGGTTTGCATGAGAGTTTCACAGGGAGTGGAGAACAAAAGGACTCGAATATTGGATAGAAGCCAACGATGGCAGGGATGTGACAGATAATGGCACTGAATGGTCTAAAGATTTGGAATGGAACTCTGATGTGTAATTGTTTTTGTGCCAACAGAACACTGAGCCCAAGGAAAGATTTTATTCTGTATGTGGTCCTGTCAGCAATTTGCAGCCTTTGCTCATTATTACAAATAGAACCTTGATAAAATGATGTTTTGACTTGGCAAAGCTCAAAATTGTAAATAAAGAACAACGTAGTTAGAACCCAATCAAGATGTTGTCACCAATCCCTTAAAACTCATTGGATCTAATGGCCTCAAATATTTGCCAAACAGCTAATAGTGCTCATCCATATTCATTTTCTCTTCCTGGTCACATGTCCAGACTACATTTTCCAGTCTTACTGGTAGTCTGGCTAGGTCCACATCAAACTCCAGTGACTGAGTTCTACTCAGTAGGATTGATGGGGATGATATATATCACTTATGGGTCTATTCCACAAAACTCTCCCCAAGCTCCTTTCCCTAATGCCTGTCTCATTGGGGAGGTCTCTGAGAATCTCTAGGAATCACAAGATGGGAAGAGCTTGGAGCACAAGATATTTCCTTCACTGCCTCCACTGACCCATAACTACATGTGACCAAAAATATAAACCTTTATGGCATAAAACTGTAAGAATTGGTGATTATTTATCACAGCGATGGCCTTACCTATCTGATGGATATCTCTGGAAGTTATCTTTGCTGTATGAGCTGATGGCAAACTCCATATATGGACATATAAGACAATTCCTGGCTCTCAGTGGATGGAGGGGAAACTTGTGTTGAACAAAGAATGTATAAATAGCTGTCCTTCTTGAAAAGAAGATGAGAATGTGGGTCCCTAGGCTGAGTGCAACTGTTTGGGTACCAGGAGTTTCATTTGGCTTATATAAGCCATGGCAAAGAAGAAAACCAGGAAGCTGGTAGAACAAAGTCAGCAATCTCGTGAAGAACAGGAAGAGGTAGGTATAGCATAGATTCAGAAGATGGCAGAACATAGGTCCTGCAGATATTAGAGCCCAGTCAAAAGGTGAATAGAAACTCGCCCAGGACCACTGGTGGCATCCTTTAAAAGGAAGTCTATTTAAGTTACTCTTACTGGCATTTCTTCCTTCCTTTTTTGTTCTTTTCTCATTATTTTCTTTACTTTCCCTAACAAAACAAAACAAAACAGAACATGACAGACAAAGAAAAATCTAATCATCCAAGAGTTGAGGCTAAAATATCGAGGACAATAAAGGTCGTTTATAGTGAGTGAAATTTCCAGAAGCCTCCTAAATCATTCATTAAACAGAAACAGTACCTATGTTGCTGTTCTTTAACAAAATAAAGATTAATTTCCTTCATAAAGTATTTAAATTTTATTGCCAAATTATCGTAATGATGCTTTTCTCAGCTGAGACAGTCTGGGAAATACAGCTTCTAATAAAAACTTGTAAAAACATCAAGAGAGAAAATTCCAGATTTCCAACTGGAGTGTATCCTTAAAGATGATTAAATATTAATATCAAAGGAACACACATCCATATATGAAAAGCAGACCATCAAAGGTCAAATTTTTGAAGGTAGAAGATTGAGGAAACAGATATCCCGGACAATGACTGAATGTTACTGCTAATTTCAAAATAGTCTCTGTTTTAGTTATTTTTTCAAGATGTCAAAAAATCCTGTAGTCATTCCAGTCATTTCATGCCTAAAATTTTCCCCACAGAAATAAGATATTTTTCAGGAAAATGTTACAAAAGGAACGAAGGACAAGGGTATTAAACATCTGCAGAAGATCCGTAAGATCGAATAAGACTTGGTTGTTTCATGGTACGCTTATTCCTTTCTCCTCCTAGCTTGTTGAGTTCCTTGTGACACAAGCATTTTCTTTACCAAAAAAAAAAAAAAAAAAAAAAAAAAGTTCTGAAGTATATGTAACTTCAGAAACTACTCCTGTTTAAGTAATCAAATATGACCCCCAGGGAAATAAATAAAAACTATCATTTAGACCAATGGTGGGTGCGCTGTATAGTGCAATTAACTGCAGGTAACAAAAATAAACTACTTTAAATAGTAAAGAAATTTATCAGGAAATCAGTGGCAGCTTATCAAGTTTTATCATCAGAGAACTGTTTTGGGAGGTGCAACCAGGAACAATACTTCGAACTGTGCCCCAGAACTACACATAAACTATCACTAGGGGACACAATCAAGGTAGCTATTGCCATCAACTTCAATGCTGGGAGCTTCTGTCCTTGAAAATGGACACATGTGATGATTCTTCTGCATCCCCACCCCCACTGTCCAGCCAACCACAATGGATTCTATGTGGACCCTGTTTTCTTGTCTTTCTATCTCAAGATTCAAAGTTCAGAAAAGGTGCATGTGATTGAGGAGCCTAGGTCTTGTATCTGGGTCCTAGCTTCAAGGCAAGCCGACATTCTCCAAGTCTACATTCAGAGGTAGTCCTTCCTAGAAGTAAGGCATATATCTTGGACATAGGGAGGATGATGGCCTCATAGATGGCCTAAAGGAAGAAAAAAATACCTGCTACTTTGGATATTAGTTTCATTGAATATAGGTTTTCTCATAAAATGATGTGTAATTTTTTAAGTAGTTAGTAAAGTCAAAATGTGTTCGGAGTCAAAAGTTTGGGTTCAAATCAAATCTCGAGCATTTAAGCTCATCAAACCATATTATTCTCCCTCTCTCTCTCTCTCTCTCTCTCTTCGTGTGTGTGTGTGTGTGTGCATGTGCGTGTGCATTTAGATAGAATTATATTTTGTCTCTTGTTCCTGCCTCACAACGTTATTGAAAGGTTCCAATGTGATGTATGTGAAAATAATTTGAAAATGTAGAGCTAAAGGGATTTGAAGCGAGATGGGCCCAGATTCGAATCTGCTCTCTATAACTTATTTGATATATAATCTTTGGCTTGTTATTTAAATTATCCAAGCTTTGGTTTCCTACTACATTAAATGGGGATAAAAATGCCCTCTTTTCAGAGTTCTCAAAGAGTTTAAGTTGGATAGGATGGTTAAGAACTCATAACATAACTGAGGCAGAGAAAGCAGTCAACAAACAACAAACCCAGTAAGGAGCCGTAGGCATATCAAAGTATCATTTATTTTTTGCTAAAAATTGTTGTATGCAAGATAGGCATACATATATATGTCTTCCTAAAAACACATACATATATATCCATCTTTTGAAAGTTTTAAACGTCTTTTTACCCCAAGGAATAATATAACACATTCATCTAAATCACATTATGAAAAGAGGAAAGGTTCTTGACATCTGTTGGAAATATTACTGCAGAGATGTTTGAGCTGGTGAGCCCTATAATATTTCTTTTGTACTGCATGTGATATCAGGTAAGTGGCAGTTTGTTTGTGAGCTGTAACAAGCTCTCTTTCTGTTTGGGGTTTGCAAATATTTCCAGGGAGCTGATCGCACTTGTTAAAGTAAAGTGGGAAATTCCTCTTGGATGAAAGAGTATAGTACCTTTAGGACGGGTGGGATTATGCACTAAGCCCTTAGAAGTGAACTACTAGAAAGGGCTATGACTTTGAGAGGGTAACTGCATGATGACATCTGTTGCCCAGTGACACCTTTGTGCTCAAGTGAATCTGGCCCAACAGTCTTGTGATATTTTTCCTATCTGGGAAAAATGCCATCACTTTTCATGCTTCAATGCAGTGAAGTTTGAGATAAAAGAAAATGAGTCTCTCCCTTTATTCAACAGCTTTTATTGAACTCTACTATATTCTGGTCATTATTGGCTCTAGGAATAAAATGAAAATTAAATGAGACACTGCCTTTTTTCACATTCTAGTAGAATAAAATGATTTTTTTTAACAATTAAAATACAAGACGACAGTTGTCATAATTGAGGCAGATAAAGCAGGGAAAATAATCCACATATCTTTGGGAAGCCAGAGGAAGTCACAAGAGCTTTGACTTCAAAGATACATAGAGATGGGCTTGGGGAAAATGGGCATAGAAGAACAAGACAGGCTGTGGAAATTTAGATACAAAATCCCAGGGTCTTGGAGTCAACATAGGTCTGGTTCAGAGAAGGGCCAGTATTCCAGTGTGGTCATGTGAGGTAAGCAGCGAGAGATGAGCAGGATCAGAACACAATGGGCATTATATGCCTTCTGAGGATTGCTCAATTTTATCCTGGAGAGGACTATCACTGCCTTTGGCTATCTCCTTTAGACCAAATGATGTTGTTTAAATTTATTTATTTATTTTGAGAGAGAGAGAAAGTGAGTACATGCAGGGAAGGGGCAGAGAGAGAAGGAGAGACAGAATCTCAAGCAGACTTTGCACCATCAGCACAGAGCCAACGAGGGGCTTGAACTCATGAACTGTTGAGATCATGACCTGAGCTGAAACCAAAAGTCGGATGCTTACCCTGACTGAACCACCCAGGCACCTCTTTAGACCAAATGATTTAATGCTACTTTGGATAATAAAAGGCAGATTAACTCAGTGTGAAATTTTGATGTATGTGTTACCAAGGGTCAAGTACTGATCTGAAATTCAATTCTTACAACCCCCCATTTTGGGGTACCTAACATTATTGCCTACCATCTTGGTTAAGCTCCCAACTGAAGTCAGATACCCAGAGAGCAGCAAGCAAGGCTCCAACCCAGGAAGTCTGGTGCCAAGAGCCACCCACTTTAACCTCTGGTGATCTGCCTCTCCAGATAGGTCTTCTATTCCTTTGAATCCTTAGCCAATATAGTAGACTGTTTTGTCTCATGCTAAGTCACGAATATTTGACAATGGATCCAGATCTTTCAAAGTTAAGAAGCTTAATGGATATGATAGTTAAATGTTACCTATTAAGACAGAAAGCTGTCTTTTTAGTGTTATTCAAATGTAACATCAGATATAAACAGTATTCAGGCCAATCTTCATCCTAGTCTTGGATATCGAAAACTGAAGCTGGGAAACAGAAGACATTTTTGCTTTTGGCCAAAGCCTGTAAACATGTGACCTCAGAGCTGTCAGTGGCCATGTCTCCACCATGCAGAGAAGCATGAGAGCAGGGGCCCGCCCAGCAGAGAGATTTAGATAGAGAAAGGACTGACTGTGTTCCGGACCTAAGTCCTGTTGTACCTTAGAGGATCCTTTGCCTTTCTAATATCAGACGATGTTAAGCTATCAAGCCCCCCTTTGTTTTTGACTGAGCTACTTAGAGAGTTAGGATATTTGTGGCATCAACTCTGAATATATGACGGTATATATATTTGTCCTCACTTTTAGAATAGTTCAGTGCTTAAAATGTAAACTTCCATTGCATAAATTGATGTAAAACTATTAATAATACATAAATGAAATGATATAAAATGACTCGTCCAAACATCTTCTTTCTTGATCTCATGCAAGTAGATTTTTGTTATTGTCATTTAAACATCCAATACTCAGTGTTTCTCTCTGGATCCATAGAAAGTGACAATGTAAAAGAAAGGTAGTGGATATATGATTCAGAAAGAGAATAAGGGAAATAGTCTCTGTAAAATGGTGTTATGAACCCTTTTTAAATAATAAGTATCTTTTGGGACCTCTTGCAAATTTTAACTGGTAGACAAATTAGGCTTTAGGGTGCTAAGAAATTCTAGGAGACTCTTGTCTAAGTGTAGTATAAAAAATATGTTATAACCATAATGCGTGAACATTGACCAATCAGAATGGATACTGGCCTTCAACAGTCGGTATATAGTCCTACTGGTGTGGTGAGTACTCGCTGAACACAGGCTGGGCCTCGTTCCAGGCTCTGATGCTGCCCTGAAGCATTATCTTGCTCCTGTATTCTCCATCATTACCCATCACACACACACACACACACACACACACACACACACACACACACACACGCATGCATACACACACTTCATTGACTTGAGCAGGAATTCTGGTTTTTCATTGAAAGCAGAATTGGGCCCATGGGCTTAACAAACACATGTTTTTCCTATTAAGGTGAGGGCGGCTTGTTTTAAAATTTAAACAAGGGCTCTGTTTTGTATGATTATCATTTGACTATTTTCTGGCACTTTAATAACCATTATTTATGGAATTCTTTTCATATTACAACTTCTTCTATGTCTTTTGAGAAAATGTTAAATCTCAATGTTCAAAAGAAAACCCATTTGACCTCACTAACACTTTTACGCACAGGGAGTTCAAAATATTTTTGGCCTTTGTGCTTTGTGTTTGAAGGTGCCGTTTGTGCTGATTTTAGGTTCTGTGCTTGGCCTGCTCGCCGGCAGGAAGACATACGCATGGATCGTTGGAGGCAGAGGTGACTTGGATGTCTCACCTTTGACCCTGGGACTAGGCAGCCCCCACACTGAGGGCGAGTTTAGTGAGAAATATAGTGATGAACGGATTCCCTGTGTGCTTCCTTCACTGTTACATAAACATGCAACTCAGAGGCTTCTGCTCTTCCTCCTTTAAATTCCATTCCAACCTTGACCGTTAATTAATATACAGAGTTTTAACATATATACAGTTATGATGAAGAGTTTAAAGGACAGTTGTGAATTTGAGGAAAGTTCTCAAAGTGGAGGGGCATTCCTTTTGGGTCGGGAGAAAGGCATCTCAAAGGAAATGAGTAATATGAGAGGGAAAAGTCTAGAAACAGGGAGTGGAGAGGTGCAAGAAAAGGTAAGAGGACAAACTATGTAGATCAAGAGTGGCAGAGAATAAATAGGGCAATATCAAATGAGGAAGACAAAGTGTACAGGGAAGCTATCCTGGAATTCTTCACTTCCATGGGAAGGAATCTCTCTAGCTATTCTGGCTGAGAGAGAGAGAGAGGCCAAGTTGTTGGAGAGTTTGATGGAAACTCAAGAATTCGCTTACACTGATTCTCAGACTCACACCAAGAATGTTCTCCAACACCATGGAGGTCCAGCAGAGATCCATCGATATGCTTCTCTATTATAATCTAGTAACAAGAACTTACCCAACTCTAGAAACCATGCTAGCCACTTTTATAGAAAAGAAATTCGGATTGTCCTGTAACTTCTGCATCATAAAAAAATTACTATTAAAAAGACAGCAAAAACAAAGCTTTCATTCATACAAATTCTGATGTGATTACTCAACACATGCACAGCAAATCAGGTCAGCCGTAATGAGTTTACATCCCTCATTGCATGCAACACATGTTTAAAGCTTGCAATTTTCTCTACTTAGGTTTGCATTTTCAAACGGATCCAAAGATTAAAAAAATTTTTTTCATTACTTCTTCCTTTGTAAGAGACTTTCAGGTTGGTAGAAGTAGGAAAGTATGAACTGTGAATAGATAAGGATACATTTTTTTTTTCCTTTGAGGCTGGACGTATGAGCACCCTGTAAAATATGTCATTCCTGTCATTAAGAGACCTAACTTGGAAAGGCAAAAAAAGAGGTTGAAAATATAAAAATAAAACTTTTCTGAATCAGGCAGTTTGTAATTCACATGCTTACATACTGGTAGGACACTAGGTTAAACTGAACTTGAGGCCAGGGGTCAGCAAACCATGGCCCATGGGTCCAATCCAGCCCACCATCTGTTTTTGTCAATAAAGTTTTACCAGAGACAGCTACATTCATTGGTTTCTCACTCCAATGGCAGAGTTGAGCAATTGCTACAGAGACCATATGGCCTCCAAGTCTAAAATATTTACACTCTGTCCATTTACAGAAAAAGGCTGCCAACACTTGCTTTGGACTGCAATAGTACTTTGAGATATTTCTAAAGACTTCCAGGCATAGGGTAGACCACAGCGAGCCTGGTCTCCCCACGCTTTTTATGAAATATTGAGGTTGAGATGAACTTCAGGAGTAGGTTTGCAGACAAAAAGAAGATAAGAGTACATGTCCTAATGGAATACGTGGACAGGGCTGGTGCCCTTGGGGTCATTAAGATTCACAGACTATATGGACACCAGCGTCGAATCTATTTTCTAACCAATAGACAGCTCTTACCCTTCATTCCTGTCATGTGAAACTTCAGCCACCTGGTCCCAGGAGCAGTGAGGGCCCCCCAAAGTGAGGGGCTCAAGCTGATTAGCCCGATTTGTTATACCCTAGGATTCGGTTGTGAGAAGTCACACAAAATCGGGACATGGCAAAACACAGGCAATTATCAAACAGGACAGTTACATGATAAAAAACCCACCACATGATGCACACAAAAGACATAAAATGTGTAACTTGAGCAAGAAAGAGCCACCAGCTGGCGTCAGGAACCAAGAATTCCCAAGAATGGCAGGATTTGAGGTAGACTCGGAGGAACGGGTAAAAAGCTGAGACATGGAGAAGAGCAAGAAATGTTTCCCTGTGGAATCGGTGGAGATTTTCTCTTTTCTGCCTAGAGCAGAGCTAAGCGACAGCTGTCTGACTTCCTACAGAGAATGGCCTTTGTGCACAGGAACTGAAGATTCAGTCCAGGCTTTAGGCTCTAGGAAAAACACCACTTCAGACCTTAACGATAGGGTATCCCTCAGCACAATTCTCACCATTGTTCATTCCGGAATTTTTATTTGTTTTATCGAATTTCTCCCCAGTGCTGTCACGTTGGAAAGCCACAGGAAATATTTTGCAATTTACACATTGAGAAAGAAAGAAATGCTTATACATAAATCACTTTAAATGGAATTCACATGGAATGAATTTAGGAGAAATAGCAGGAAACTTGCTTTCAAAGTAGGGGAAATTGGGGTGTGAGAACGATTTCCCGGAGTGACAATTAGTGCCAGATTAGTTACTGAATTCGAGCCTATTGACTGAGTGTGTAGTTCCAATATGTAATCAATAGGCATACTTTGTTAACATACTTTTAAAAAATTTTCCTTTTGAGGGGTGCCTGGGTGGCTCAGTTGGTTAAGCAGCCAACTCTTGATTTCGGCTCAGGTCATGATCTCACAGTTCATGGGATTGACCCCCTCGTCGGGCTCTGCACTGATGGCAGGGAACCTGCTTGGTACTCTCTCTCCCTTTCTCTGTCTGCCCCTCCCCTGCTCACTGATGTGACCATAACTGCTGTTTGCCTGGGAAAATCCTGATTCATATGTGTTATCCTAGTATTATTAATAGAGTATCCTTTATCACTGTAAAAACCATTTTAGTTTCGGTAATAAATTATGTGTTCACTCTACCAAGGGTCCTCTACTGTCCGCTCCCCTTGGATCTCCCTACAAATAGCAACCAGAGGGTTAATGACAATGCAGGCTGGGTCTACAGAAGGGAGTGTGGCCCAGTACCAAGGCTGGTAACCTGCCTAATCTGTTAGTAAATATTTTGACTATTTATCCCTGCAGATTTGGCCCTTTTCTGATTTTCAAATTCTGGGACAGTTGAGAGAGATTCTCTTTTAGCCTATGGCTACAAACTGCACCCCCAGAGGAGAGGATTCAAGTCCTTCTATGGCTTACATGGCCCTGGGTGATGTGGCCCAGGCCATACACCCATATCTCTCTCCGGACTCGGCTATGTGGATGTCTTCTCATCTTTATGAGAGCAGCTCTTCACTCTTATTCTCCTCATAATGATCCTTCTCTTTCCTCATCTAGCTAGGGCAGCTTTTAGGTCATAGATTCATGATGAGTTCCTCAGACAAGTTTTCCTTGACCCACTGTGGTAGCAGAATTTCAAGATGGTCCCAAAGAAATCTGCCTCTGATATACATATATTGTTCCATTTATTCAGAGAAACACTAATCTAGGTACAACTGCGAAGGGATTATGGAAATCTGATTAAGTTGAGTTTAAGATGACAAGCCTAACTTTGGTGAGCTTAATCTAAATTTGGCAAACCCAAAAAGGAATTGGGTTCTCTTGGAAGAAAGAACTTTGAAGCATGAGAGATTCAACACAAACAATATATTTTGTTGCTTGCTTTGAAGAGGGAGGGGACTAGATGACCAGGGATGTGGGTAGTCTCTAGGAGTCAAGTGTAGTCCCCAGCTGTCAACCAGCAATGAAACATGAACCTCAGTCCTACAACAACAAGGAACTGACTTCTTCTAACCATCTGAATGGAGCTTATTAGTGAATTGGACCCCAGAGGCAACAGACCAAAACTCAGTCTGGCCAACACCTTGATTTTAGTTTCTAAAATCCCGGGTTGAGAATCCAGCCACACTGTGCCTGAGTTCTGACCTACAGAAGGTTGAGATATTAAGTGGTTATTGTTTTAAACTGCTAAGTTTGTGGTAGTTTGTTACATAGCAAGTGAAAACTACTATATCCACAGTCTACCTCACATGTCTTTCTTATCCTTGTATAAGATCATATTCTTTCCTTTCCTTGGCCTCATTTAGTTTCTAATTATGTATTAAGCTGTGTGGTGGGTTGAATAGTGTTCTCCAAAAATTCATATCTACCATGAATCTCAGAATGTGACCTTAATTGGTGATAGGATCTTTGCAGATGTAATTAATTAAGGATCTTGAGTTGAGTTCATCCTGGATTTGGGGTCGGCTCTAAATACAATATCTGCTATCCTTATAAAAAAACGAGGGCACCTGGGACACACAGAGGAGAAAATGATGTGAAGACAGGGGTAAGGACTGAGTGAAATGTTTACGACTCAAGAAATGGCAGAAACTGGGAAAGACAAGGAAAGTTTCTGTCCTAGAACCTTCAGAGGGAGTTTGGCCCTGCCAACATCTTGACTTCAGAACCGCAAAAGAACAGATTTCTGAGGTTTTAAGCCACCTAGTTTGTGGTACTTTATTATGGTAGTGTTAGGAAACTAATGTAGGGTATATGATTTAAAAAGTTTTGGACTCTCTCTGTAAAGCCCCTTGAGTGAAAGATTGGGCCCATTTTGCCCAAGATGGCATCTCTAGTGCCTTTTCCAATGCTTGGCATGGAAGTGACACTCCATCTAATTAATGTGTATATGATTATATGAATAGAAAAAGACTGAGGGCTTTGCCCTGTTTATGATTATTTAAGTTTCCTTTTCAGCACACTAGGGAATAAATATCTCAGAAGAAATCTACAGCACAAGTCCAGTTTTGAGGTCAGTCAATATAACTGTACATTTGGGGACCAAAGACTCTCGTAGTGCTCCTTCTATAAGAGAAGCAACAATGTTCTTGAATTATTTCCATTCAGGGCTGGACATAGAATTTGACAAAACATGTCTTCAGTCTTGGACTATGGTACTGTGGATGACTATGTATGCCTGTACAACTAGCTCAAGGGTAGTAGAGTAGGGCTGCACTCAACAGAAACTGGCCTTGATTAATGTAAGCAATAAACAACAACAACAACCAACCAAACAAACCAATGAGTAGACACTGAATAGACCACGGAATTGAAGGAAGAGTGGAACCCCTAGATGTCTTGAAAGGGCAGGAACCAAAGCCTCTAAGATACCTGGGATATCTTAGAAACAAGAACCAATGGCCATCCCTTTACATTGGCTGACTCAGTTCCAACCACTTTTGTACCTCAGAGCCAAAGATGACATTTTCCAGGAGAGCAGATCTGACTGACTAACTTGAGTCACATGTTCACTCTGGGGTCAGGGTGCCATAATCAGCAGTTCTGCTAAACCATATTGCACAAATAGAGATGGTACTGCTACCAAAAAACAGAGAAGAGAAGCTTGACAGACAACTAAGGCAACCTCTGTTATACTCTCCATATCAGCTCATCCTCAAACTGCAGTCACCTGACCAAAAGTTAGTTCTCTGATGTTTGCTTTTCTAGAGTCTACCCCCCTTTATGGTATCAGTGTCCTCTTATTGCTTGGGGAGCCCTTTTTGCATCCATTTGGTGTGAATGGAGTTCCAGATTTGCATAGGAGAGCCTATTCAGGCCAATTCAAACCAATGAGTGTTCAAAGATTTTTTGTGTTGCATATTTGTCTTCTGGGAAGTATTAGAGAAAAAGTATTCTTTTTCTTCTGGAGGTTGTTAAGAATATAGATAATAATTCTTGAAAGTCTAGTTCAAGACTAGAACTGCATGGAAAAAGGAAGAGTCTAGTTGAGAGTGGGGCCAATGCAGAATAAATCAGAACTGAGGAGGGAGGGGAACAAAACTGAGCCATAATGATACAATTTGTGTTCCAAATTTGACCTAAATTCTGGATTTTGCAGTTGAATAAGCCTTCTTCCTTCCTCTCTCTTTCCCACCTCTTTCTCTCTCTTATTCCTTCTTTTTTCTTCCTCTTTTTGTTCTCTCTTTTTTTTTTTTAAGTCTTGAGCAAGTATGAATTGTAGTCTCTGTCACTTGCAATCAAAAGAATTCTGAGTAAACTGGAGGAAGGGAGAGACAATTCCACTCATACATAGTGAGAATAGCTGAGTCCCCCACCTTGTTTCTGTGGATGCTTACTCTCTCAAGGTGCGTACAAAGACCATTGTCTTCTGCCTTCTCTTCAGAGGGCACACGGTGCATCTGGTGTTAGATTTTCACCCCCTTTCCTCTAGCTCTGATTGATCGTGTCCAATCCCTGGTGTCCTTTGATATGGCCCCTTGAGCTGTCTTCCTACTCTTGCCGTGCCTGCTTTGACATTTGCTTTCACTCTCTCAAAAGCTGCCAATGTTTCTCACTGTTGCTCTGAAAAGTGGGAATAGAGCGGAGAGGTGATATCTGTCAGCACAGCAGCATTGTGAGATCGACTTGGCAACTCAGCGAGACCCTTCACACTGTTCCCCTCGGGGTGTGGAGCTTTGTGAAGGTCTATTTTACTTTTGCTGTAAAGAAGTCAATGCAAGAAGACACGTGTGCCTGCCCCGTGTGCAGACAGCACCTGCTTGAAGCTGTCTGGGTCACAAGGAGGGTCTGCGTGAGGACCCAGCGTCATCCATCACTTTTGCTACAGCTCCCAGCCTCTGCTTTGAGAAATGTGATTTGCCAAGCTAACACCGTGATCTGAGCCATGACCGAACTGGGAAAGACAAAGTTAGGAGAGGGCTTTTCAGGGGTTCCTTGTTTATCCTGGAGCAGCTGTTGGCATCGATGTAATTTCTCATTGCCCGCCTCTGACACAGCGGCTGAGTAACTGTTAGGATGATTGGTGACTAGGTAGATAACAGATGATGATAAGGTAGAACACCGCCTTTATGGACCTCAATATATTGTTTCAGCAGACAGTTGGCCTTCCAAATCCACTCCTGTGGAGGTGGGATGTCATTCTTCACACAGCCAAGCGAGTGGGTGAGGATCACTGCCACGCCACATCCGTGGCTTTTATTATGACCGTACCCCTTGTCTGAATTGGTAGAACCATTTTGTTTATAAGTCCAAATGATGGCCGTTGTGTTTTCATTTTAAAGAAAGCTTTACATTTCTATTAGTAAGATTTGTTAAACCTCTCATGAAGCAATACCGCAATTATAAACAGAAGGTTCCTCAACATTCATTTACTTACAATTTATTCTTATTTATTCTTATTAAATGTATTCTTACAAAAGGTATTCTGGTGTGGTTCCTGGAAGAGAATGCAGGTTGGTTTGAAGACCTGTTAGAAGGCTCAGAGGATATTTCAGAGAAGGCTTCTGGAGAAGAATGATTTAGGGAAAGAAAATAAAAGTTACACAGATGGAAAAATACAGCAAGGGCATCACAGAGAAAGGGGATGACAAAGTAAATACAGTCCTTTCAAGTGTTCCCATAATATTCATAAGACTCATTCGTAAGGATGCAAGATGCAACCGAAAATTCCTTGATGAATATTTTCATACAATAATATTAGAAATGGGTATTCGATTTCCCAAGAAAGCTTGCCATCACTTGGACACGTTAAAGCAAATAAAGCAGAAAACAGTCCCGATGTAGAAGACGCCAATTACCCTCCATGTCAAGAGAGAACAGGGCGTGTCCACCTCTGGGGATGAGCTTACAGAGCTGGGCTCTCAGATAAGGAAGCTCACTGTCTTTCAATCCCAGCACAACCTGGAGCAATCGGGTCCAGATTTCACCTTCTACTAGCTCTGTGATCTTTGGAAATTGTTTAGTGATTTAATTCTTCATCTGTAAAATGGACCTAATTATTGGCATCTAGCGAGCTCTTGCTAGGGCCAAATGAGAAATGATATTTAATGCGCTTGACACGGTTCTCCAAAAGAATAAAAAATAAACCACTTCATCCTTAAATAAAATTAAAGAAAAATAACCCAAAGGAAAGTATGGGAAATGATACCACACAGATAAAAGCAAAAATGATGAATTAAACAGAAAAAGCTGACTTGATAAACTCAAGACATTTTTGTACTGGAAAAAAAAGGTTTAATATTCAAATTTCGCAAGAACTACAAAAAACACAAAGCACAATATTATGTATTAAATGCTTTAAAAGACTCATATGCTTTGATTCAGGATTTCTAATTCTAGAAAATCCTCATGAGGAAATAGTTACAGAAGTGCATAAAGATTCACAAATATATGTATTATTTATTTTAGTAAAATAATAGAAACAACATCCATTAGTATGAAACTGCTCAGGTAGATTCTGTAACTTATTAGGAAAATTATGGTAGAACCAAGTAATCAAAATCTATGCAGAATATTTATGGGTATAGGAAAACACCCAAAATATAACAATGTGTAAAATTAAGCTAAAAAGCTATATACTTAGTTATTAATTTGATTTTTAAAAATCTATATGAATTTATAAGCCTAGGGGATGTGTGTTGGGGGATAGCTAATAATGTAGTCTAAGATATTCAGGTACAGTAGAATAAGAGGATTATATAGTGAGTCTGATTTTCTTCTGTATATTAAAAAGGAAATCCTAATTTTGTTCAATAAGCCTGTACTGCTCTAGTATCAGGAAAAAGAATCCTAAAAGTTACCATTTTTTTCAAGCCATGCTTTAACATAGAAATAACTGAAAATCTCTGTCTCCCTCTCTCTCTTTCTCTCCTTCTCTTTCTCTTCTTCTTCCTTCCCCCCTTCCCCCATATGACACTTTGTTGGACTGGGTAAAGTCCAAGAATTCTTGCACAAACAGGAACTGACATAAAGACAATTTTATGTACAAAAATGATTGTTTTTCAAAACTCCTCAAGGAACTGCTAGGGCGGGTGTGGGGGAAGGTTGAAAATATCTATCATTCCCATGCAAACTCATCACATTCATTTATTTCCCTTTTTTTTTTTAAAGTTTATTTACTTTGAGAGAGAGAATGCATGCATGTGTATGAGTGGGGAGGGGCAGAGAGAGAGGGAGTAAGAGAGAATTCCAAGAAGGATCCATGCTATCAGCTCAGAGCCCGATGTGGGACTTGATCTCAGGAACTGTGAGATTATGACCTGAGCTGAAAACAAGAGTCTGATGCTCAATGGACTGAGCCACCCAAGCGCCCCCATTTACTACCTTTTATACTTTGACCAAGTGAGACATCTTATCCCAATGAGTGGCCTCACAACTACTCTGTCTTCCAGATTCACCTTAATCATACCTATTTTTTTTTCCTGTCCTGGCAACATCAAATCACATTCACACGAATTTAAATGTATCTTGTGTGTGTAACTGGTTAATTTTTTTTTAAAAGCCAGCTGCCTATTTTCGTTCTCTTTTCATTTAGGAAATTTGGACGGAAAATGAAGTCCATTCAGCAGTTTCCTGAAGCAGTCAGGAGAAAAGATCCAGTTTCTACCAAGTTGCATAAACTTCATACCGTGGATTCATTTCTCTATACGTACGGCATTTCTTAACTTGGTTTACATTTTGCACTTTTAAGGTGTTTTATTTCCTATAATTGTAGTATTGCCTGTGCCTTAGAGCCAGCGAGTCCTGCAGAGCAGTAAACACGGGGCAAGGGTTGAGTTCCTCGGGTCGGAGCAAGGAAAACACTACCAGCATTCTCTTCTGTAAAAGGAGAAGTTTATTTGCGTAAATTCTCTCTTGGTCGTTCTGGAAGGATTAAATAGCCAATGTCTGGAAGCAACATGAGCGACTCTGAAAATAAGGCCTTGGGAATCTGTGATTTTCTTTCTCAGAAGGATTTATTGCTTCAGCATTGGAGCTTGCGTGTGGTATGTGTACAGAGCTGGGAGTGACGTTCTCAGTTCAGGAAAAGAGTCTATTTCTTTAACAAACACATGTGTAGTGCTCAGTATGTGCCAAGCACTCTTCTAAGATCCTTACAAATTTTGATTCATTGAATCCTTGCAATAACCCCATGAAATAGGCACTATTATTATTTCTTTCATTTTATAAGATCAGGAAACTGAACCCCAGAGCATGCTAAGTGATTTGCCCCAAATGTTTCATTTATTGGATGATGGAGCCACCTTGTAAACTCTGGCTACCAGTCTCTAGATTCTATGTTTTTAACCAAGATTTTATGCTGTTGAAAGGAATTTTTGAGAACAACTGAAAGTCACCACCATTTTGAGGTTGGTTTGTTTTAAATATAATCTGACTAACGCTGCCTACTTCCTGATTTCTCGCTTAGATTTTTCCCACATGGGCAAGTGATTCCCAAAGTTGACGTTTCAAGGTGATTCTTCCTTTTAAGTGCCTTCCATGAACTAAGAAACCCTTTATGTCACACGTACTTGAACGTATTTGAACTCCTAGGTTAAGAACCGCCAATGGAGGAGACCAAGGGGAGGGAAGACCCTCTTCTGGATCCACAGAGGAAGAATCTCAGCACAAATCTATCCATCAGGGAGCTCAGAGCACGTAGCAGCTAAGTTGTTTGGAGGATTTTAAATCCACGAGCCCAGCAGATTCCCCACTGTGCTGATGGATGAGAATTGCTGGACCTGCCCCGCCTAAATGTAACACCACCAGCTTGGCCCGTGGTAGAATTAGCCTGGCTGTAGATGACATTCGGCATTTGATCAAAATTAATGTCATGCAGCTGCAGTTCCAGATAACACTTGCTAATTTTTTAAAATAATTTATTGTCAAATTGGTCTCCATACAACACCCAGTGCTCATCCCAACAAGTGCCCTCTTCTGTGCCCATCACTCACTCTCCCCTCTCCTATACCCCTCTCTCCCCCCAGTTTGTTCTTAGTCTTTGAGAGTCTCTTATGTTTTGTCTCCCTCCCTCTCTGTGTCTTTTTTCCTTTCCCTTCTTCCCCAAATCTATTTTCTGTTTTACCTAACACACAACTTATGTTTTCAGTTTGTTTGTTTGTTTGTTTTGGCTTTGAACAAGTAATACAAGTGGACGTACCTGCTTTTTCAATTTAGTGAAAGAAAAATAAGGCCCTGGGAACCTAACATGTATGTTGCCATCAAGCCATCTGATTTCTTTCTAAATGCACACACAAACTTAAATGCCACCAACTTCAAAATTGACTCCGGGGATCAGCATAAAGCAATCTCCTTGAAATAACTGCTATCTATAAGAGCTAACATAAAATGTGTGAGCTTCGTCTTCATCCTCCCGAGGTGACTTGGTATGATATTCTTAGTCCTGGTGGCACTTTACAGTCAGAATTGTTCTGTAACAAACTCTTTCCTAACAACTTAACACCCTTTGCTCAATAATTTAATTTTATAATCCATTTCAGGGGCCGATGAATATCATTGTTTTTATAATCCAAAGGAAAAAAGTTGTAAATTGACACATTTGAAACATGGTTGTTAGAGTTAAGGCAATAATAATTAATAATAATAATAATAATAATAATAATAATAATGACAAAGACAATGTGAAAATTCAAACATAGAAGAGATAATAGAACAAAAGAGATCTTTACAAACTTACACAGACAAAGGATGATAGTTTTTTATTTTTTAGTTTTTTATCTATTTTGAGAGAGAGAGAGTGAGCATGAGTAGGGAAGGGGGAGGGGCAGAGAAAGAGGGAGAGAGAATTCCAAGGAAGCTCCACACTGTCAGTGCAGAGCCTGACTTGTTGCTCCGTCTCACGAACTGTGAGATCTTGACCTGAGTTGAAATCAAGAGTCGGACGCTTAATCGACTGAGTCACCCAGGCGCCCCAATGGACAATACTTCTTAATTTTATTTTAAAAGACTTATTTACAGAATGCCTCTAACCAAATTCCCCTGTTTCTTTTATTTACTTTGTTTTGTAGAAGAGTTGGTTGGTACAGGCAGTTTACTAGGTCAAACCAAGAAATTTCAAGTATATTGACAAGACTGGCGTATATTTCCGCTGTAGTAACACCCTTGTTTAAGTTCTGTCTATACAGATTACATCTAAAGGCTTGTAAGCAGCACTCTTGTGATCTACACTTGCCCTCTGGAGACAGACAGCATATTTGACATCCCAGCAACAGATGGAGGCTGTGCGGTCCAGCCCAGGGGGTAGTGGTGAGCTTCTGCTCTCCGGGTATCAGCCCTGTTTCCTTTTTGCCTCTCCATCTCCTATTTGCTCTAAACAGAAGTGTATTAATATAAGAAACTAGTTTTTTAAGGAGATATAAAGTACTTAAAGTAGGGGCACCTGGGTGGCTCAGTCTGTTAAGTATCCAGCTGTGGCTCAGGTCATGATCTCACGGTCAGTGAGTTTGAGCCCTACATTGGGCTCTGTGCTGACAGCTCAGAGCCTGGATCCTGCTTCAGATTCTGTGTCTCCCTATCTCTCTGCCTTTCCCTGCTCACACTTTGTTTCTCTCTCTCTCTCTCTCTCTCTCTTAAGTTAATCAAAAATAAACTTAAAAAAAATAAATCACCTAAAGTAATTCAATTTTCCTGAATAGATCTGAAACTTAATTTTGGCACACTTTGAAAATAAAGGATATTTCTTTGGTTTTAATGATATTGCTTAGAAATTATTCTTCTACTAGTGAGTATTTGTAGGGGCTTTTAGAGATATGCTAAAAGCAAGGTAAAAGTTGTTATCAGGCAACGACTAATTAATTGCATTTATTCCTTAAACATTTATTGATGTGATATTTATTATGTTTCATAGTTTTAGATACAATATTATATTTATACAATTTATTATAAATAAATTTATTATATATAATATTGTATTTTTGTATACATTTAGTATTCATTTCTAGATTCTACATAGCTTTCTTATTTTATTTCTTAGTTATTTTTAACAAGATTAGTAAACAAGAATTTAGTCAGAAGCAGAAATAAATGCTAGTGTTGATTAAAATCTCCGAGTTAACAAGGACAATGCAACTCTGATCAATCCTAAGCAAGACAGTTAAAGATTTGGAACTGTCAAGGTCACTTAAAACATAGCTAGAAAATTGCCAAGCATCCGTAAACTTCTAAAGTACATTTTATAACACCCTGGGAGAAAATAAGCTTTAATTCTAAAGTGAACTTTGCAATTTTCTAATAATAATAATGTGTTTCTAGATGCGAAAAGAACTGCTTTCGACTTCTGTATAACTCATGGAAATCTCAACAAGAAGTGGAACTGGTTAATGGTTGGCTTGGAGAACAAGAGAAGCAAACTCAGGAGCCCAGAGGCAGGTGTGGAGTCTACCTGAGTCAGTCTCCTGGCCCTGCCAACATTTCTTATGACTTGTGGAGTGTAGATTTCTTGTTTGCAGGTGATGACTATGATTATAATAACAGAAAAAAGCTCATAAGATTACATTTCAAGTACTTAGAATAGCATCTGGGAGATAATAAACATTCAGTAAATGTTATTATTAACAATGGTTATTATGGCTGATATGGTCACAGGACATAGGCAGCCTAGACACTAGTGAGTAACTTACCTCTGATCAGTATGCTCCCCTCAAACCTATTCCTCTGTCCCTTCCCTACTCCTTCCCTCCCATCCTCTCATTCCTTCCTTCTCTCCTTTACCCTCCCTCCCTCCCTCCCTTCCTTCCTTCCTTCCTTCCTTCCTTCCTTCCTTCCTTCCTTCCTTCCTTCCTTCCTTCCTTCTTTCCTTCCTTCCTTCCCTCTCTTCTTTCTCCTTCCTCCCTCTCTTCCTTCCTGGCTTTCTCCTTGCTACATACCCTCCCACTCTCTCTTCTTTTTCCTCTTTGTGAGTGTCGTTCTGTCTCTTTGTTTGCTTTCACCTCTCTCTCCATCACTCTGCCTTCGCCATGCATTGACTCTCACCCTACCCACTCCTACGTTTCCCCACCATCCTCACATCCCATCAATCTCATTAGTGTTTCCCTCAACTTGTTATCATCTGTTTGAAATGCATATTCCATCACTTAGTCTTACTAAGTCATCTAAAATTTCTGTAGCCCTATTTTACTTGTTAAAAAAAAAGGCTTCAAAACCAACTCAAATTATTTTACACATGTAATTACCCTGGTTCGATATTTGCATTTGTGGGGCAATAACAGACAAAACTTTCTACCCTTTCACTGTGGTAGAACATCAATGGCTGACTAGCCCCCAAACAATAAGAGAGAAAAAGAGAGAGAAAGAAGTTAGGTCTTCACCAGGGTCTCATAGATTAACACCTGCAGTCTGAATGTTGTGGAACACACACACTCTCAGGAAGCTGGGCAGCATGCAAGTCTGGGGCCACATGCCCCAGGCAGCTCCAACTGCTGAATGGCTGGCCAAGTGGAGGTTGGACAGTAGCCATTGCCAGGCATGGGGCAGGGTGAATTCCTGTCCCAGGGGGAGGAGAACTGGAGGCCCTGTCGTGACCTTCCTTCTGGGATATTATGAAGGCAGCATTTTTGTGTCTTTTAGGTCCACATATGTTCTCCTCTCTTCTTGCCTATATTTCAGAGCGACTGAGGCCTTTGACAGGATTCTGGATGAGATGAACTAAGAGAAAGTTCAAGTACACTCTACGGGCTCATGATGTCAACAGTTTTTGGGAAAGGGTCCGTCTGTGTGTATGCACTTATTTAGTGAAAGGTCTAATATATTACAGAGGAGAAGTTTTACTTGGTAGACAGGAAACTTTTTATTATGAAGGACTTGTAAAGCTACTTTATGAGAAGTAAGAATCATTTTTTCCAGAAAATATTTTACCATTATTTACATAGCTATTAATAATACACAGTCCTCTATTACATAATAATAATAATAATACACAGTCTATAACAAACAGAAGCAAAATTGAAATGGAAATAAAATTCGATCTTCCTTCCGTACAGAAAAGCTCTCTACTTGGTACCTAGTTTATCTCAGGATGCCACAAAATGATGCATGGTCTATCAATGTCCCACGGTTCACTAAACAAAATTAAGATGGAAGCCTGGAAAAACATCAGAGCTAAAATCACCTGCAGAATAACTGTGCATTAAACTAAGGGTCCCTAAGTCCTCACACATTATGTTTTCATCAGAACTCTTTTTTTATTTTTAAAATTTTTAAATGTTTTTTTTAATTTATTTTTGAGAGAGAGAGTGAGTGCACCAGAGGGGGAGGGGTAGAGAGAGAGAGACACAGAATCTGAAGCAGGCTCCGAGGTCTGAGCTGTCAGCACAGAGGCCGACATGGGGCTCGAATTCATGAACTGTGAGAAGATGTTCTGAGTGAAAGCTGGATGCCCACCTGACTGAACTACCCAGGCACCGCCTCATCAGAAGTCTAAGTAGAAATAGTGATTAAAGACGGTGGCTGCTAGGTTGCCGTCTCAAAGAACACCTGGGTTTGAGTTTGGGCATGTATCTGACATTTACAACGTTGCTCACAGCACACTTGCATCTTTCCACTAGTTTGCACCTTGTGGAACATATTTAGCTCCGTAGAGATCTTTCACACGCATCCCGGCTTTTTACATCCGTGACGTATTGTAGCATTTATGAAGCACCTTCACCCACATGGTGAAACAGGAGTTTCACAATGATCCTGCTGCATTAAAGGGGGACCCAGCGAAGACCAGAAACTACAAATCATCCCCAGGTCACACAGGTAAGAGGTAACTCAATCCTCTAATAAGGGCACATTGGGAGCCAGAGCTTTCGATTCCTTTCCTCATAAGGAACCACCAATCGGCACGACAACTTTTGCAGGTTGGTGTCGAGAGGGAATAGTGGACGGAAACCAGAGAGAACAGAAGTCACAACATGAAATGCCCATATGTGAGGTGCGGCCCTTCCGAAGGGCAGAGGTGTCGTCCTTTTTCCACAGTCAATCCTTCCAGCTACAGGAAATGCATCCAGATGACACTGGCAGAGCGCTGGCTTGGTTTAGAACTGAGCCACACACCTGTTCTTCTAAATATAAACAAATTTGCAACCTGAGCCATTGGCAGTCACTGCAGGGTAAGGGAGTGAGAGCTGGGGCCGCTGCTTGCCTGCGGCCTGGCTCTGGGCTCACACATGCCCAGGGGCCAAGGAAGCAGAATGCCGGGCAGGATATTTGGAATTGTGATCTGGTGGTCACAGTGACCTTTTATCTCACTGGGGAGATAATAATTAGCTTTATTATCCTTATTGTTATTTTTAAATGTGCTTAGTTTGCTCGCATGGCTCAGCTTGTACCAGCTTGTTGAACATTCCAGGTCCTCTTGGTTTATATGTATGAACATTGCCCTAGTTGCCGTGTTTGAAGAAAGCTTATTCTAAAGGAAATTGTTTGCTGAGCTCCAGAACCCAAAGTTAAACCATAGAGTATTTTTATTGTCGATGTGAAGGCAATACTGTTTTGGATTCTAGACCTCCTGGCTATTCAAAGTATGTGACTACTCCCTAATACTGTCATGCCTCTTTCCATTCTTGCTCAGAGGCAAAGAGATCATGCTCGGGTCCTTGGAAACATTCCACATTATTCTTAACTGATGGGATGCTACAAAGGTCATATGGATGTAAGTAGCCCAGTGACAGGCATGTTATTGGGCATGCGGTAGAATTATCCAGAACTGGGAGACTTGATGGATCTGATTGGCCAAAGCTCTTAAGATGGCCCAGATTATGATCATTAGGTTCTGCCAGCATTATTTCCAGATGCTGAGAATCAGCAGAGAAATTTCTTAATTCTCTTTCAGAATTAACAGTTAAATCTTTTTTGTGCAATTGCAAAAGATTTGCATGTTGAAATTTTGACTCTGCAGGAAAGCCCCAAGGAAAACTAAAACTATCGCCATTTTTTATTTGCTTGTATGTTCCCCCACCTCCAATCTGGTAATTTGGCAAATTCTACTAAAATGTCTTTTCATGTGAGTAAATATTTGCATTCAAGGGATGAATCCCACTTGTGTATGAGGAAATGTTACATATTTGGACATATTTGGATCAAGGTATAGAGGTTGGTATATTAATGTAACTTGATCTAGCCATGGTGGCCATAGGGGTAGAATTTGTTTCTTTGCAGCAAAGAGTCTTTGGCAGACAGGGTCAGTTGCTGCAACTTGGAATCCACCATAGTATTCCCAGGCTCCGGCCAACCTCTCCTAATCTGTTCTCAGCCAATGACTCAGCATGGCAGAAAGATTAGAATTGGGCCATCCCTCCTCCTTCCCATCCTCCACCAGGAGCATAAATCAAAACAGTGTTGTAGCCCAGGGAAATGGTGGGGTTTAACGCCACCACTGATGACTGAAAAGATGCAGGGGTGGTGGTTCCCCATCTTACTCTCATTTGATTCGCCAGTCTGGCCCTTGCAAACACTGGATAAATCCAAAAGAATGACTGTAGACTACCACAAGCAATTGTGTAGCTCTGATCACAACCCCTGGTGTCATTGCTAGAGTACATTTATGAGGCCTACGTACCTAGCATGTGGCCACTGATTTGGTAAATATGTTCTGTTTTAGGGGCAGATGCAGTGCAAATTCATTAGAAAATACACGGCAACGATTACAGTTTTGCCTCCTGGCTCTGTTAACACACACATGCGCTCTCTCTCTCTCTCTCTCTCTCTCTCTCTCTCTGTCTCTCTCTCCCTTTCATAATACAATCCAAAGAAATCTTGACCATCTACCTATCCTAATGAACATCACATTGCTACTAAGTATCAATGACATCATGTTGATGCGGCAGACCGAGCAAGGAGTCGTTAGCATGCCGGAGAACTTGGTGAGATCACATGCACTCTAGCGGCTGGGAATTAAAGTCAGTGATGGATCAGGGGCCCGCCTCCTGACTAAACATTTAGAAGTCCAGCTGTCAGGAGAGTTCTAGGACATCCCCTTCAAAGTAAAAGCCAAATGGCTGCATCTTGGACTCCCCACTGCT
Organism: Paguma larvata; assembly: GCA_030068075.1. Lineage (NCBI taxonomy): Eukaryota > Metazoa > Chordata > Mammalia > Carnivora > Viverridae > Paguma > Paguma larvata. Next base: position 12,123,505 of record CM057825.1, read on the forward strand.
AAGAAAGCAGGGAGCACAGCTCCTTATAAATGCCTTCGGGTTCTGGAGACATCACCCAGGTCCTAGGAATGCAACTCTGTCCCTGTGCTGCGTGACGTGGAAGGCAGCCACCTTTGCATGGGGCTCACAATACGAAAGGACTCTATAGTAAGTCAGGCCGTAATGTATGTACTTCTGCTATCTGGGCTAGAAGAGTATCCAGCCAACTCTGTGTTGAAGGTATCGATGATAGGAAAAGATAAAGCGTGCCAGTAATGGCAAGCCTGACTGGGGAGAATTACAGAGAAATTGTCCTGAAGCTCTAGAGAAAGTGTATGCCGTTTGAGTGAGAATTATATGCTTTTTTTTGGAAAACAGCCTTTGATGTTTTATTGGGCTCTGGTGGAGGCAGAACACTTCACTACAGGACAACAAACGATCAGGCGTCTAGAACTACTTATTAGGAGCTAGATCCTATTGGCCCGTCAAGTCCTCCCGTTGGCTGGGCACTGCAGCGATCTGTTGTAATGCAGATCCCACATCAGGCATGGAGCCCAAGCAGGACCACACGGTGGGGGTAAGCAGCAGGAGCCAGTAGCTCGGATTCCCCTGTTTCCCACCCAAGTTGCACCAGCCCTTCTCTCAGTTTGTCCCTCTGGCTACACTGTAAGGAGGGGTTCCTATATGGCCGGCAGAAGGAGCCTAAAAGCCCAAATGCAATTTGCAGAAGGGTGAGCGTGGTAGGTTGGTGCACACTAAAAAGAAAAGGAGGTTGCATTACTGGTACCATCAGAAGTCACCCTGAGAGTCGGGTGAGAAAAAAAAAAATCTTTCCAACGACGCAGCTTTAGGCAGTGCTCCTGTGTGGAAGGAGGAGTGCTCCTGAGCGAAACGGGAGAAGTAGCTAAAAGTGGCGAGGGCCCATGAGGAAAGAGATGGGAGCAGGGAGGTCTGGAGCAGAAGCAGGTGGACGGGCCTAGGCGAGGGGGCACGGGGCATGATTTCTGTATGCCGGTCCCAAAGCACCGACCTCTGAAAGGCACTGGAAAACCTAGGAAGCTGATGATTTAGCCGGTTCATGTTGGCCCGTCTGCATCGTGAGCCGGCCCGGAACTGGCTGAGTGGGCATGTAAACTGAACGGCTGAGCCGGGAGCTCCACATGGACTCCTGCTTGCCATCGATGATCTGCTGAGCTACATCCGCCTTTAAAAGTTCCACCTGTGACCAAGAGAGACCAGTGGGAATACCCAATGTGACACTTTTCTCTAAGAATCTGTTTTGCTACTTGGTAGCAAGTTGACTACGTTGGGTGTCCCCCAGGTTTCAGGGCAGATCCTTGTAGAGACAGAGACGGAGACCTCTTTTGGTTTGCATTTGTCTTTCTCAACCACAGAACCTCAGCCAGCAACACTTGTGGGGGCTTATGATTGCCTGATCCACAGACATGGGATGTTGTATAACATGGAATCTAACCAGGACACCCATGTCCCAGTCGAAAGGGTGTAGGAATGAGCATGTCACTGTGGACTCCTTGGTTACAGTGTATACCATCTGGAAAGAGGCAGCCTAATAGGACTTAGAACACTCTGCTGAGGGCAGAGCTGAGATGTGAGCTTGGTTGCCGTCCTGTGCAAGGTGAGGTTCTGTATTCAGGACACACGTGCACTGAATAGGAGACTTCTCTACGATGCTGCGTCCCCAGCAGGAAGAATTTAGTCATCCTCAGCCCAAAGGGGAGAAGCAGGAGTAGCACCATTTATCTTTGTTGCCAATGAGCCAAATTACAGAGTTGTTTATTTAGCAAGTAACCGGGAATAACAAAAATGTCGGACAAATCATGGTATGATAATAAAAGAGAATGAGAGTTAATAACTATAATTTTTGAAATGAAGAATTAAAAAATGGGTTCATTTTTACCTCTCTTCTCCATGACTCTGGGTTCTACAAGATTGGAGGTTTTGGTCCCCAGAGGGTTCTCATTCTTGCTAGGGACACGACTAAGTTTCCATTTAAATATAAACTATGGGGCACCTGGGTGGCTCACGACTTCGGCTCAGGTCATGATCTCACAGCTCGTGGGTTCGAGCCCTACGTCGAGTTCTGTGCCGACAGCTCAGAGCCTGGAGCCTGCTTCGGATTCTGTGTCTCCCCCCTCTCTTTCCGCCCATCCCCAGCTTGTGCTCTCTCTCTCTCAAACATAAATAAATAAACAAACAGACAAACAAACAAACATGGACTCAGTATGCCTGGGGCCAGCAGGTGAAGAGAGGCGTCGCTTTCACTCTGGGGCCACTGACCCTAACCAGCAGAAGAATGAATGAAAGACTGCTTTTAAACAGTGGAGAAACGTGTATGGAGCCCAGATAACCCACCGAGGTACCTCCCGGTGTTCCATTGCTCCACTGTGCATGGAGAGGGTGAGGATGGCGTCGTGACCAAGTCCTCTTACTGCAAGGAATAAAGCCTTGGATCACCCCAGCGGGTAAACTCCCAAGATGTGCTAAGGTGATAGCCGGGGATGAGGAAAACTTTAAGATGGAGAGGAGGAGAATGAGTACCAGACATGGCTCCAAGTCCAATCACAGAGTTGGGGGCTGCATTTTCTCCCAGTGACTTCCTTCTACATTTATCCTCAGGAATAGAGGCTGTTGGAACGCTGCGGACATGTTGCTCCCTGACTGTGTGGAGAAGTGGGTATGTGAGGTGTGAGGGGTGTATGCTGATGGCCATCAAGGTGCCTCGCTCGGATCTCCCTCTAAGAAAATCCAGTGGGTCGGTCCAGTGTGGTCAGCAGACCGCCCCCAGGTGCTGCCTCTTTGGACCCACCCCAGGTTTCAGGCCATGGCCATGCTCTCTTCAAGCTGCTCCCAACCAACAGCTGAGCAGGCGGGTGTGAGAGAGCTGAGCTATTCCTGCCCCTCAGGGGCTTCTTTTGAATTTTCCGCCCTGAGGCGTCTCCTCTGTCAGGCCAGGACTTTCTCGGAGCTGCTCTGCCATCTGAGTCTCTTCCTACCTAAATGTCTCTGCTTCCCTCAAGCGTCAGATCAGCATTGCAGACTGAAAAGGCTCTTCCTGTCCTCTCTGGATTCCTCCTCCACAAACTCCTCACAGGCATTTCTCTTAAGTCAACGCTTCATGTCTAATCACATCTTGGCATCCCTTCTGCAAAGACCTGAAGTGACACATGAGATTTAAAGCTTAAACTCTGGCTTCCACGCTTTCTCTGGCTTTCCTGCCTCCCCTCCCTCCCCCGGGTCTCCTTTCCTTCTGCAAGACTTTCATCTTCAGCTCGGCTTTCTCCACCTGGTGGCATGGACAGGTGCAGGCAGGGCTGGCCTCAAGGACACGCACATTGTGCGGTGGCACAGGGCCCCCAGCTTCAAAGGGCCCTGAGTTTGGTTTACTTCTCTGTTGTCACTGTATTTGTCTGTTAGGGCTGCTGTAACCGAGTACCCACTAATTGGGTGGCTTGAACAATTAAAATTTATTCTCTCAACGGTTCAGCGGCTGGAAGTGATCTCTTGGGCAAGATCAAGGTGTTGGCATGGCTGTTTCCTTCTGAGGCCGTCAGGAAGAATCTGTTCCATGCCTTTCTCCTAGCTTCTGCTGGTTTCCTGGCACGCCTTGGTGTTCCTTGGCCTGTAGATGTGTCACCATGATCTCTGTCTTCGTGTTCACATGGTGTTCTGGGTCTCGGTGTCCAAGTTTCCCCTTTTTATAAGGACACCAGCCTCACTGAGTTAGGGCCCACCCTAATGACCTCATCTTAACTAATTATATCTGTAATGACCCTTTTTTCAAACAAGATCATATTCAGAGACACTGGGGATTAGGGCTTCAATATATGAATTTTGGGGGGACACCTTTCAACCCACAACCATCATTATCTTGAAATTCCCAGTGATTTTCATTTTGCATTGATCTCTACAAATTATGTAGCTGGTCCTGGCTCTGGACAGCTAATTCCAGGCTTTAATCTCCGTAACATCTTGGATCCAGGATAGAGTGCTTTTTTTTTTCCCCTATAATTACAGCAAGTCTCCCTAGAAGGCTTGATTGGCTTCAACTGCATCATCTATACATTTCTAACCAGTTGTATGGCCATAAAGACCTGGTACTCTGGCTGGCTGGGCCCGGGGCTTGTGACCCCCAAATCACATTGCCTGACAAAGAGGAGGGAGATGGCAGTGTTTGGTCCATGAGAACATTCTCATCAGTGTTTGGGACCAGGTTTATGCTTGTTTTATAGAATAGGGTTTACAGCTTTTCTCTAATGCTTTGATCTGGGATGGTTTCTGCTGATTAAGAATTATCTGTGACTCGAATGTCTATAAAAAACATCAATGAAGTCCTCTGTTTTTCATTTCAAAATACTTTTTTAATTTGATACATTTTTATATCATTACTAATCTCCTCAGAGTTTTCAATATTTTTGAGTCAAAATCTAAAATGTGCACTTTCTTTAAAAGTTGTTCATTAAGGAGATGGCCAATATGTAGCTGTCGATGCCTGTTATAGGCCAAATCATGTTCTCTCAAAACCCGTATGTTGAAAGTTCTAACTCCCAGTACCTCAGGGATTGTTTCTGAAGATGGGGTCTTTAAAAAGGTTATTAAAGTGAGGTCCTTACAGTGGGCTATAATCCAATGTGACTGGTGCCTGTGTAAGAAGAGGAGGCGGCATAGATGTACAGAAGGAAGACCATAGAGGACATAGAGAAAAGATGGCCGTCTCTGATAAGCCAAAGAGAGGGGCCTCGGAAGAAACCAATCCTACCCACACCTTGACTTTGGACTCCTAGACTCTGGAATTGTGAGAAAATCCAAGTCTCTGTTTAAGGCAGCTAGTCTATGTTACTTTGTTATGGCAGTCTTTATAAACTAACACAACACCTAAGAGGTTGTGTTTGTGTTTTCTTGTATTTTCTCATTTAAGTTTATTAGACTTACAATTTTTCCCCCCCAGAAAATGTCTTTGGTGTCAATACCTCCTGAGACTTCCCCTGTTTGATAATATCTGTTTCTCTTCTCTCGTTGAGCTATAAATTTCTTCTTTCATGGCCATTTTTCATCAAAACTCCGTGGACATTGCTTCATGGCCTTCTGTCATGTTGTGTTATGAGAAGAATTTTAATATAAAATGAATACTTTATCCTTTGTCGACAACTTCTTTATTATTCTTGCTGTATTGATTCAGAATGTTTCATTTCTGCAGTGAAAACATATCATACGAATATGTAGCTTTTTTCATTTGTTTTGTCTGGCATTTATGGGCTCCTTCGACCCCGGGTCTCAAACCTGTCTTCAGTTTGGGGAATGATCTCTCTTGTTATTTTTGAGTCTGTCTCTCATCTGCCTTCTGTTTTCTCCTGAAACTGCTGCTACACTGTGTCTTGGTTCCCAGGTAGCTTTGTGTGCCCCGTCTTTTCTCTCATTATTTTTGTTTTTACTATAATATTTAAAACATTTTTTATAAATTTTTTTTAATGTTTGTTTATTTTTGACAGAGAGAGAGAGAGAGAGAGAGAGAGAGAGCACAAGTGGGAGATGGGCAGAGAGAGAGAGGGAGACACAGAATCTGAAGCGGGCTTTAGGCTCCGAGCTGTCAGCACAGAACTCAATGCGGGACTTGAAACCAAAAAAACACAAATTCATTACCTGAGTCAAAGTTGGACGCTTAACTGACTGAGCCTCCCAGGTGCCCCTTTTCTCTCATTATTCCTAACTTATGGTTATTGAGTGGTCTCTAAACAATCTCCCTTTACTAAAGACGAAAGTATATCTTCTGCTCTCGTAGATGAGGGTTTTGGGGAAACTCGCGAAGGTGGTGTTGCCTTTGTGGCACTTGTAAATGGGGCAATACGCATCCCTCCCACCCCTCTCATGGCTGCTTCTTAGGACTTGGCTAATACAGATTCATAAATGTAATATTCTCTTTAACTTTCCCCAATTCTTTCTCCTTTTATTGCAGTAAATCCAGTGACATTGAGGAATAGTTGCTTGATTTCTTGGATTGGCTCATTTCTTTTGAACTGACGTCTGTTTTTATGCATTTGGTTATTTTTCTACGTTCATCTTCACAGGTCCAAAGTTGATTAAAATCACAAATTCTGGTAAATCAGTGTTGTACGGTCTCTCCTTGGATCTTACAGACTCAGATGACAGAAAAGGAACGCTTTTTTTTTAAGTTCATTTATTTATTTTGAGAGAGAGCGAGCAAGTGTGAATCAGGGAGAGGCAGAGAGAGAGAGGGAGAGATAGAATCCCAAGCAAGCTCTGCGCTGTCAGCCATGAGCCTGGTGTCAGTCTTGATCCCATGAACCATGAGATCATGACCTGAGCCAAAGTCTGACGCTCAGCCATCCAGGAGCCCCAAGGAGAACTTTTATATTTATGATAATTGTATTGACAATATTGTTGCAACAAACACGGATATGTAAATGTCTTTTCGAGATAATGATTTTGCATCCTTTGGATCTATAGACCCAGGAGTGGGAATGCTGGATCATAAAGTGGTTCTACTTGTAATTTTTTGAGGAACCTCCACATTATCTTTGATCGCGGCTACACCAGTTGACATCCTCCCCAGTAGAGCACAGGTGTTCCCTTTTTCCACGGCCTCACCAGGATTTGTTATCTCCTGTCTTTTTTGATAATGGCCAACCTAACAGGTGTGATGTGATATCTCACTGTAGTTTCAGTGTGAATATTTCACTGATAATTCATGATGTTGACTATTTTTTTATGTATCTGTTGGTCAGTCATATGTCTTCTTTGGTAAAAAAAAAATGTTTATTTAGTTCCTTTGACCATTTTATTTATTTATTTATTTATTTATTTTTTATTTTATTTTTTTAAAATTTTTTAATGTTTATTTATTTTTGAGAGATATAGAGACAGAGCATGAGCAGGGGAGGGGCAGAGAGAGAGAGGGAGACACGAATCTGAAGCAGGCTCCAGGCTCTGAGCTGTCAGCACAGAGCCTGATGTGGGGCTTGAACTCACAAACTGTGAGATCATGACCTGAGCCGAAGTCAGACGCTTAACCGACTGAGCCACCCAGGCGCCCCTGACCATTTTTTTTAATTGAGTTATTTGTGGGGTTTGTTGCTATCGAGTTATGTGTATTCCTTGTACATCTTGGACATTAACCATTTCTCAAATATGTGGTTTGCAAGTATTTCCCTCTCTTATTATAGGTTGCCTTTTCATTTTGTTATTTCCTTTGCTTACCAAAGCTTCTTTAGTTTGATGCAGTCCTCTTTGTTTGTTTTTGCTTTTGTTGCCCGTGTTTTTTGGTAGCTTATTCAAGAAATCATCGCCAAGACCAGTATCAAGGAGCTTACTCCTTTATTCTCTTCTGGGTTTTTTGGTTTCAGATCTATGTTTAAATCTTCAATTCATTTTGAGTTGACTTTTGTGTATGGTGTAAGATAGTGATCCAGTTTCATTCTTTTCAGGTGGTGTTCGGTTTTCCCAACACTGTTTATTAAAGAGACTGTCCAGTCCCCTTTGTATATTATTGACTATTTTGTTGTAAATTAATTAACCAAACATACATGGGTTTATTTCTGAAATCTCTATTATGTTCTATTAACTTATGTGTATCTTTATGCCAATGCATACTGTTTTGATTACTATAGCTTTGTAACATGGTTTAAAACCAAGAAGTGTGATGTCTCCAGCTTTGTTCTTCTTTCCTTTTGACTATTTAGGGTCTTTTATGGTCCCATACAAATTTTAGGATTTAGTTTTTACTTCTGTGAAAAAATGCCATTAGAATTTTGATAGAAACTGCATTAAACCTATAGACTGCATTGGGTAGTATGGACATTTTAACAATACTAATTCTTCAAATGCATGAGCATGGGATATCTTGTCATTTATTTGTGTCTTTTTCAATTGTTTTGATCAGCGTTTTACAGCTTTTAATGTATAGATCTTTCAGCTTAGTTAAATTATTCCTAGAAAAATTTTTTTGATGTAGTTACAAGTGGGATCATTTTCTTAATTTTTATTTCTGATAGTTTGCTGTCGGTATATAGAATAGCAAGTGATGTTTGTATAAGTATCTTGTATCCTGAAACTTCTTTGCATTTATTTATTAGTTTTAACAGTGTTTTGATTTAGTCTTTAGGGTTTTCACATAATATCATGTCATCTGCAAGTACAGAGAGTTTTAATTCTGCCTTTTAGATTTGGATGAAACTTTTCTTTCTTTCTTTGCCTTATTGCTCTGGCTAGAACTTCCAATATTATATTGAATAAAAACACTGAGAAAGGGCCTCTTTATCTTGCTTCTGATCTTAGAAAACAAGCTTTTGATATTCCCCTATTAAGTATGTTGAGAGCCATGGGCTTTTCATATGTGGCCTTTACTATGTTGAGATGTGTTCCCTTTATACTCAGTTCATTGAGAGTTTTTATTATGAAAGGATGTTGAATTTTTTTCAAATGCTTTTATCTGCATTTATTTGAAGGATATAATATTTATCATTCATTTTAATATGGTGTACACTTTTATTGATTTGTGGATGTCAAACTGTCTTTGCATCCTTGAAATAAATCCCACTTGATCATGTATGATCCTTTCAATATTGTTGAATTCAGGTTGCTAATATTTTTTTGAGGATTTTTGCATCTATGTTTATCAGGGATATTGGCTTGTAATTTTCTTTTCTTGCAGTGTCTTTGTCTGGCTTAGTGTCAGGGTAATGCTGGTCTCATAAAATGAGATTGGGAGTATTCCTTCATTTTCAATTGTTTTGGAAGAGTTTGAAAAGGATTGGTATTCGTTCTTCTTTAAATATTTGGTAGAATTTTCCAGTGAAACCATCTGGTGCTAGATTTTTTTGTTGTCGTTGTTAGGATGTTTTTAGTTACAGATTCAATCTCCTTGCTAGTAATTGGTCTGTTCAGATCTTCTATTTCCTCATAATTCAGTCTTGGTATATATTGGTGGTTGTATATTTCTAAGAATTATCTATTTCTTCTAGGTTGGTCAATTGGTTGACTTTGTAATAGTAATCTCTTATGATCCTATGTTTTCTTTTGGTATCAGCTATGGTTTCTTTCCTTTCTTTCATTTATAATATTGTTTACTTGCGTCCTCTTTTTTTCTTGATAAGTCTAGCTATAGATTTGTCTACACTTTCCTTCAAAAAAGAGCTTTTAGTTTCGTTGATTTTTAAAAAGAACCCTATTTTTAGTCCTTAGTTCATTTATTTCCACTCTATCATTGTTATTTCCTTCCTTGTGCTAACTTTGTATGCTTAGTTTGTTCTTTATTTTCTAGTAACTTGAGGTGTAAAGTTAAGTTGTATATTTTAGATCTTTAGTTTTTTCTTTTTTACATTTTCACTGTTTTTTTATTATTTTGACCACATAAAAACCATCATTAAGCCAAGTATTTTGCTATTGTTACTTTTCTCTATTATGTAACATATAGTTAATAATTGTATTAAGATTGAGATAATTATAGATTCATATGCAGTGGTAAGATAATATAGTAAAATCCTCTGTATATTTTTCCCAATTTCCCCCAATGGTGACATTTTACAAAACTGTGATATAATATTACAACCAGAACATTGGTATCAATACAATCTCCTTTATTTACATTTCTTAAGTTTTACTTGTTTACTTGTATGCAATCATGTGTGTGTGTGTGTGCGTGTGTGTTTAATTTCTATACAGTTTCATTACCTGTGTAGGTTCATACATTCACCACCATGGTCAATATTCTGAACATTTCCAAAACCACAAAGATGTTTTGTGTTGCTCTTTTATAATTACATTTTTCCCTCTCTCCATCGACCCTGTGTCTTACCTCTGGCAACCTTAATATTTTCTCCATTTCTAAAATTTTGTCATTTCATGAATGTTATATAAATAGAATCATGCTGACAGAAGCTTTTGGATTTGCTTTTGTTTTCTCATTACATTCCCTAGAGTTTGACTTAGATTATTTTGTGTATCAATATATTTTTTTCTTTTTATTGGACTATTGACTAGTATTCCGTGGTGTAGATGCACCATTCACCCATTGAAGTATGCCCGGGTTACCTCCAGCTTTAGGTCACTGCAAACAAAGCTGTCATAAACATAAACATTACTCTACAGGCTTTTGTGTGAACATAAAACTTTCATTTCTCTGGAATAAATGCCCAGTAATGTCGTTGCTAGGTGGTATGATAGTTCTATGTTTAGCTTTATGTTTAGCCATTTTCTGGAATGGCTATATCACTCTTCACTGTCACCAGCAATGCATGTGTGATCTGGTTTTTCAGTGTCCCCCCTAACATTTGTCGTCACTACTTTTTATTTTAGCCATTATGGGTGTCTCATGGTATCTCGCTTCACGGGATCTCTTTTCTTTTTGTAGGTATTTATCACTAGAAATTTCTTTCCTATAGCTGTGTTCGCTGCATCCTGTAAGGCACGTTGTGTTTCCATTTTAATTTGTCACAAGATATCTTTGTTTTCTCTTTTGATTTCTTCTTTGACCCGTTGGTTTTTCAAGAGCATGCTGTTTAATTTCTACATATTTGTGAATTTTCTAGTCTTCTTCTTGTGATTGATTTCTAATTTCATACTATTGTGGTTGGAAAAGATGCTTGATAGGATTTCAGACTTAAATTTATTAAGGTTTGTTTTGTGGTCTAACATGTGATCTATTCTGGAGAATGCTCCATATGCACTTGAGAAGAACGCGTATTCTGATGCTGCTGATGGACTACTCTGTATGCGTTTGTTAGGTCCATCTGCTCTAACCTGTAGCTTACATCTAATGTTTTCTTATTTATTTATTTATCTATTATTATTATTATTTTGTTTCTTTGTCTTGTTGAGACAGTCGAGTCAGACATTTCTTTCGCGCTCTATTATTGGGCTCATCACTTGACAGCATGGTGACATTACCTCCATTTTTTGACTAATATATCAATCTGGACTGAATTTATGTGTGTTTGAATGAATATTTTTGAAGATATGGTTTGTCTCTGTGGTAAGTGTTTATTCTTCTTATAGTTCATCTAATACCACTTTCTCCATCCCGTCAATAGTCCTCAAGTGGTTACCTTATAGACAGCCCTTTTTTCTTCAAATTTTGATATGCTATTGGGTTCAAGTGAGTGTGTTCCCTCTTGCTCATGTTTAGGACTTTTCTTTAATATATAATAAACTCTGTGTTGACTAACCATCGTTTAGTTTCAATTTATCAATACACTCTGTTGAAGAAATCCTGAACTTTCTGGTCTACAAATAGCACCTTTCCCTGGCTTCTAAAATTTGTACAGAATTTTCCCGATTTTATATTTCTTTGGACTGTGTAAACACACAAGCTTAAGCTGTCAATAACAGCATAACAAAACCTTAATGAACTTTATTTTGTATGAAAAACACTCATAACAAAAGTCACTTTCTTACTGGCAATAATAAACCTAAGAAATGCATTTCCATTCTGTGATCAGAGAAGTCTTTATTGATAGTAAATGTACTGATTAAAAGGGCATATATATTGGTTTCAGACTCACATACCTGATTTCAAATCCTGCTGAGTTCTTTACCAGCTGCGAGCCCAAAGGGAAATTATGAAGATTCTCAGAGCTTCAGGTCAACCCTGTATAAAACAAAGATAATAATAATTCCCTTGCAGAATGTTTTTGGAAAGTTCGCAATAATTTTGCAAACACACAATGCTAATTATGTGCCAGGCAGTGCTCTAATATATACGTGTGTGTATAAATATATGTAAAAATAAATGTTTTACATAATATATGCTATAATGTATATAATATATATTATATTCAACAAATATTATATTTTATATGTCATGAGATATATAATCATTAGGCTTCATAAGAATCCCCATAAGGTGGTTACTATTAATTCCCCATTTTATAGTTTATAAAAACAAAGCAGAGGAAGATAAAAACTTCGATTTTATACGAGTTAAGTTAGCACAACTATCAAGTCATGGAATCAAAATATGAACCAAGACTGGTTAGCTCTTAAGCACCTACTTTAATGATCTGGCTCAGTATATACCTCACAAATAATATACTCTTCAAGTAAGAAAGTAGCTTCATTCAATTCAAGTAAGTACCATCGTACTGACTTATAAGTACCATTGTATAGACAATATTTTAGTGTGCAAAAACATATACACACAAACACGTCATAAAAATACATAAAATCAGATTTTTACACTATGCACACATCTAAAACATAGACGAATAATATACATGTGCCAAAATGTTAACAGTGACTTTTTTTATTGATGATCAAACATACGCCACAATATTTATTTATTTATTTATTTATTTATTTATTTATCTATTTATTTGCTATTTTTAAATAAACTTTTCATTTTGAAATAGTTGTAAATTTACAGAAAAATTACGAAAATAGTATAGAAAGTTATCATATATACCACACCAGTTTCCTCTATTCTATAATACTTTTGTTATGATTTATAAACTGATGCTTACACATTATTTCAAATACAATCCACACTTTATCTGTATTTCCTTAGCTTTTGCTTCAGTTTTTTTTTTTCCTGTTCCAAGATTCCATATAGGATAGCTCTTCAAACTTGATTGTCATATGTTCTTAGCCTTCTCTTGACTATAAGAATTTCTCAGACTTTCTTTGTTTTTGATGCCCTTGGCAGTTTTGAGGAGCACTGGTCAGGTATTCTGTAGAATGTCCCTCCATTAGGATTTATCTGAAGTTTTGCAGAAGCATTTGTTGAAAAGACTATACTTTTCTCGTGGATTTGCCTTTATTTCTTTGTCAAAGACTCACTTTTCTGTAGGTCCAATTCTGCATGCTCTATTCTGCTTCATTAATCTATATGTCTGTCCTTTCACTAATAGTACACTGTGTTGATTATTGTAAATTTATAGTAAATCTTGAAATCATGAAGTGTGGGTCCTTCAGTTTTGTTTTCTTCAGTCCTATATTAGCTATTCTGGGTTTTTGCCTTTCAGCATAAACTTTAAAATTAATTTTCCAATATATATAGGATAGCTTCCTGATACTTTGATTGGAATTGCATTGAATCTACAGATCAAATTGGAAGAAATGACATCTTACTAATATTGAGTCTTTCAATCCATGAAAATGGATTATTTCTCCAGTTACTTGGATTTTGGTTTCTTAAATCAAAGTTTTGTAGTTTCCTTATATACATCTTAAATTTGTACCTTAGCGTTTCATTCTTTGTGCATGTTGTAAGTGGTACCTAATTTTTTTTCAGAGCCAGTCATTTCTTCTTGGCATCTAGAAAAACAATTGATGTTATGTATTAACCTTTTATTCTGTAACCTTGTTATAATCGTTTATTAGTTACAGGAGATTTTTGATGATTCTTGGGAATTTTCCATATAGAGAATTGTGCTATCTGAAAATAAAGATTCCATTTTTTTCCTTTCCTACATATATTTTTTATTTCCTTTCATTCTGTCGTTATAATAAGTAGGATTTTTAGCATGGCATTTAAGAGGAATGGTGAGAGAGAACATCGTTGCCTAGCTTCTAACTGTTAAGAGTAGTCTGTTTATTCACCATTAGGTATGTTACCTACAGCGTTTTTAAAACAGATGTTCTTTATTAAGTTGAGGAAATTCCACTGTATGTGTGCTGAGTTTTATGTAACAAATGGATTTGGATTTTGTCGTATGCTTTTTCTAAACTAATTGATATAATCATATGAGTTTTCTTCTTTAGCTTGTTGATGAATTGTATACTATTGATTGATTTTGGAATGTTGGACACATCATGCATACTTGGAACAAAGCCCGCTTGGTCATGGTGCAGAATTCTTTTTACGTTTTGCTGACTTCTATTTGATAACACTTTGTCGAGGATTTTGCATCTGTATTTATGCACAATATTGATCTGTCGTTTTCATTTTTGTGCTGTGTTTTTCTGGTTTTGATATAATGAGTTTCGTAAAATTGATTGAGGATCATTTCAATTCTACTTTCTACCTCCTTTCTGCTTTATGGAAGAGATTGTGTAGAATTGGTGTTAAGTCCCCTTTACACCTTTGGTAGAATCTCTAATGACATCAGGGCCTAAAGATTTCATTTTTAGTAATTTCTAAATCATGAATTCAATTTCTTTAACAGTAATAGGGCCATTGAATTATTTAATTCATACCGGGTGAGTGTTGGTAATTTTTGTAACTCTTATCTTTGTTTTTCTATAAGTAAATTGTTTCTCCTCTGACTTCTTTGACATTTTTTCTTTGTGTTTGGTTTTCTGCAGTTTGTATAAACCTATGTGTAGCTTTTTGCTCTTTATTTTTGATATGTATTCTGCTTAGTATTCTCTCAGTTTGCTCATGTCTGTCTTAATTCTGGAGTTCATTGTTACTTCAACTATTGCTTCTTTCTTTTTCTTCTGACATTTCAATTGTGTGTATGTTACACCTCTTGAAATTATCTTTTGGCTGTTGGATGTTCTGTCCTGTTTCATTCATTCTTTTTTCCTCTTTGTGTTTCAGTTTGGGAAATTTCCATTGATCTGTTTTCTCATTCACTAATTCTTTTCCAGTCTGTCAATGAGCCCATCTGAGACATTATTTCTCTGGCATTGTTTTTAATTTCTAGCATTTCCTATTGATTATTTTTTTTACCACTTGTATCTCCTGATATCCAACGTATTGATGAACCCAGCAGAGGAACTCATTTATACCATTTCCTTTTATTCTTTTTCAGAGTTTCCATCTCTCTGTTTACATTACTCATCTGTTCTTGAATTTTGTCTACTTTTCCCATTGAACTCTTGACTTATTAATCATAGTTATTTTAAATTCCCTTCTAATAATTCCAACATCTGTGTCATATCTGAGTCCGTTTCAGATGCTTGCTATGTCTTCTCAGACCATTCTTTCTTTTTTTCTTCCTCTTTCCCTCCCTACTTCCTTCCTTTCCTACCTCTCTCATCTTTCTTTCTTTCTTTCTTTCTTTCTTTCTTTCTTTCTTTCTTTCTTTCTTTCTTTCTTTCTTTCTTTCTCTCTTCCTTCCTTCCTTCCTTCCTTCCTTCCTTCCTTCCTTCCTTCCTTCCTTCCTTCCTTCCTTTCTTTCTTTCTTTCTTTCTTTCTTTCTTTCTTTCTTTCCTTCTTCCTTCCTTCCTTCCTTCCTTCCTTCCTTCCTTCCTTCCTTCCTTCCTTCCTTCTTTCCTTCCTTCCTTCCTTCCTTCCTTCCTTCCTTCCTTCCTTCCTTCCTTCCTTCCTCTCTTTCCTTCTTTCTTGGAATACCTTAGGGTTTTTTGAAACCTGAATACATTACATTGGGGAATAAGAACTGAGGTAAACAGGTCTTTGGTGTGAGGACTTGTGTTATTATGACTAGGAATTCAACTGCGTTTACTGTTCACTGTAGCCGTAAATATCAGAGGTTTCAAATTCCTCTACTCTGTTTGCTTTGGTTTTTGTCTTTTAAGCTAGCCTACATTCTCCTATTCTCAGAGAGTATGGTCTGTTATTGTAACAGAGCATACAATAGTGGTTTAGGTGTGGGGATAGGGGAAACTTTCTATAATCTTATGATTAGGTTTCAGTCTTTCAGTGGGCTTGCTTCTGTAGGCCGTGAGCTTCCCACGTGTTGTTCCAGTGATACTCCGTCCTCTTCCTTTAGGTGAGACGGGAAAGTTGAGGAGAGCTACAGGAGAGGAAGGCCCTTTCCAGCTGGGGTAAAGTTCTGGTAAATGCCTTTTCTGGAATAGACCTTTGTTGTGGAGATCTTTCTGGGTGAATTTCACAATCATTACTCTTCCCATCCCCTTGCCTGAGCCAGGAGACGATTCTTTTGGGGATCCTCACCCGGAGAATCTTGCGTGGTTTCCTCAGGCAAAACCCACAAAAGCGTGGGGGTCTTCTTCAGTTTGCAGCCCCAGGAGTTTCTTATTGTAGGCGTGCATGTAGCCTTAGGCAATTTATCAGAACTCTCCCTGAAGTGTCTTGTTTGTTTATGTCACCAGATTCATGTCTGTCTGCTTTTGGTATGCAACTCTGACTCAAGACTTACTTTTCTCTCCAGATTTTGGGGTGATAAAGTTTTCTCTGCAACTTCAGTTTTCTGATGGTTCTGAGCTTTTAAGTTTGTTTAGCTTTTTTTCTCCAAGGATGGTAGTGAAAACTTCCAAGGTTTTTATTATGTTGAAGCAACTACCAAAGTTCATATGTTGTTTTTTGGTGCATTATCCTACTTCTGTCTTTGAATAATCCACAGTGATCCTTAATGCTTATCTAGTAGACAGGAACTGTAAAAAAATAAGTTGTTTTAAATATGAGAGATAGAGAACAAAGGAGAATTGGTATACGAGTGATACAAATGCTTTTATGTTATTTATTAGCTCCTGGACAGTATGCTAAATATCTTTAATCCATTTAGTTTTTATAATAACCTTATGAAGGAATTTATCTCATTTTACAGATGAGGAAACAAAGGCACAGAGAAGTCAAGTGGCTTAGCTCTAGTCTCACAGCTATTAAATGGCAGAGCTGAAACTTGAACCACAATAGGCGGCCTCTAGAGTCCACTTGGTTAAACACAGTTGCTGCTATCTCTCTTCTTTGTTGGCTAAACCATCTCAAGGCACACAAACCCGAAAACATTGTACAAATACCAGTGGCAGACACATGGTCTCTTGGAAAGTCTTAATAGTACAGTAGAAATATTTTACTGGGCAACTTTGATCCGCACTAGGTTTTCTATTGTTTTAGACTCTTTGTCTACTTATACCCTTCAGGTTAAAGATAGATATATTGTATTAGAACCACATACAAAATACAAATACATGTAAGAGAGAAGATGATGAATTAAGAAAACATAAGGTGTACTAAAGATTGTGTGAGCTCCCACGCAGCAAGGCTCTGCATGGCCGAGGCTAGCATGATGTAGGTGAGGCATCCTGAGTGATTTCTGGCTCTTGGGATTTATGTGGCTTGTTGGCCTCACTCCAACTGTTGTTCTGAAGCTACTCAGGAAGATATGGATTATGGACCTGTCTGGGCTGGATTTTAAAACAATAAATACAAAAAGGGAAATATCAATTCCACAACTCACAACATCACAGGATAAAAACAAAGCTAGTAATTCAGGAGAAATAGAAATATTGTTGGAACCTGAAGTAAGAAAAAAGATTCTCCAAAGGTTTCTCACAGAGAGACATTTGTGTAATGCCACAAAAATGTTCTCAACAACATCAGAGTGGCAAAAATGAGGAGTTTCATGGGAAGAGGCCCATGACATGATATCTAAATGTAATTCAGTTAAAGTGGTTACTTCATATGAAGTTTCAAGGAAAGATAGTCCCATGGTCCAGGATTTTACTGACCAGCATGCTTATTTTGTTTAGCATGACCAAATATAGTAATTTTAATGTGTGTGTGTGTGTGCACACGTGTGCATGTTTGGGGGTGGGGAGAGCTGAGACTCCATTACTGGTTCATATTTCTCTTCAGTTCAGACAATGAGGCACTTCTGAATGACTTCGAGTATTTTTAAGGATAGTTCAGAATGCATGGTCGATAAACGCAAAATTAGATCTAACAATAAGGGGAGATGCGTAATTACCAGGCGTGTCATGGCAGCAAAGACAATAGGAAGCTAGAAACAGTAGCAAACTGACACTGGCTTGGCTTGACTGTGGCAATGTGGGAAGCCCAGAAGGAATTAATTGGATATGTTCTTCAATCATTTCTTTATCTAATGATCAGTCATATTTGGTGCCATGACAGATGGTAGAGTTCTGTGGAAATCAAGACAGCTTTGAATAAGGAAATGTGTGAAAACTCAGTAGTTCCTCCTACAAAAACTTCATTAATATTCAGTAATTAGATTTAACTTGTGGTTGAATGTGTGCATGGTCAGAGCTTGGGCTTCTTAATGATGGAAGTACTTCTATAAAGCAGCACCTGATCACACAGTGGTGAAGACATTTAAATAGTCACACTGTTGGGTACGGGGCTAGGGTAATATTCTTTCTAGAAAATCTGCTTCACATTATAATTACATTTTCGATCGGAGTTTATGCACTCTTATGGGATTGAATTATCTCTGTTATTTTATAATTCAAAAGATAGAGTAAAAAGAAAATTGTTTCTTAGAATTATCAGCCTTAGTATTTTTGGGACAAAGCTACTAGGCTTTAGGTTTTATATGTCCTTATTCCTCATTTTGACCCCTACTCTCGAAGGGCAATGCTATAGTTTTGAAAGAAGAGACATGTATTAGCTGGCCATTAAGAGTGAATATTTTTAATAAGAATGAGTACACTTGGTCACAGGAGCTCTGTGGATGTATCATATATAGCGTGCATGATTTTACCCACAGTGTTTCTCTTTCTAAGGGTAGAAAGGGTCCAGCAACAATTTAGTTACCCCTTTATTCCTTAGGAAAGGTAAAATATCAAAGAATTTAGACTATATATTGCATTTAACATCTCCCAAGCACATAGGATTTTCTTCCTATTATTTTCCCATGACACAATCGGCACTTACAAGTGGGGGTGTGAATTGCATAATGGATTTATTCTATCTCAAAATCTTATTCTTTGGTCCATGAGCTTTGCATCAGGGTGGGACGCTTTACCATAGAAACCATCAGAATAACAAAATTCTGAGTTGTGGATCACATTTTGCTTTTTGGAAACATCTGACTCATTTATTTTGGTTGGTTTCAAATCCGTTCTCAGATTCGTCTGAAGTGCTAACCTTTTCACATATTCTTTCTTAATTTCTTTCCCGGGGCAAATCTTTTAATCTTCTATTCTTATGGTATTTTTTGCTTCCCCCTCCTCCATATTATAAATAACAGTGCCTAGGTCTCATGTCCTTATTGGGCTGTGTTCCATTTACAGGCAAGATGGAGATTTGATTCAACAATAGATTCTTCAAAAACCTAGCTAAGTGTCTTCTAAAGAGTTGGTGTTGAATGTGTATTGTCGAATTGAATAGGTAAAAGCTGCGAGTTGGCCAATACAAAGATAATGAGTGAGAAAAAGATACTCAGCTAGTAATGGGTTTTGAGAATCTTTTGGAAAATAGGCTTTATACCATACGTACGGTATTGCTGAAACTACTTAAATACAAGTGAACCAGATGTCAATTATCCCTTCGTGTTCCTCTTGAAATTACCTGTTCATGTTCTCCCCATTCTAGTAAGAAAAAAAACAAGCATTAGTGTAGACGTAATTGAAGATGTGCTTTAAAAAGCACAGGATTGAGAGGCGCCTGGGTGGCTCAGTTGATTGAGTGTGACTTAGGCTTCGGTCACGATCTCATAGCTGGTGGGTTCAAGCCCCAGATTGGACTCTGTGCTGACAGCTCAGAGCTTGGAGCCTACTTCAGATTCTGTCTCCCTCTCTGTCTGCCTCTCCCCCACTCATGCTCTGTGTCTCAAAAATAAACTTTAAAACAAAAGTAGAGGATTGGGTTACAGCATATACATTTAAAACTTAGCAAAGTTCATGAATGCCTTTTCTTGTTTTGTTCTCCCAGGTTCCTCTTGTCCTGTTTCATCTTTCCTCTCACACAGCAGCTGGCTTTTCCCAAAACATAATCTCCTTCTCTCAAATATTTCTCAATATCTCCAAATCCCCTGCCTCTCTATTCTATGTAGAAACTTGCCTCTCTTGGCTTATTATAGGGCTCAGCAAAATGCCCTCTGGTTAGCATCATCTAACCTCCTTAAACAGTATTGGGGGATTATATTCATTCAATAATTCAAAAGAACCTTTATTAAAATGATTAAATGTTATTAATAATTAACGCCTTAACAAAAATTAACATTATCTGACAGTACGCTTGTCCTAGATGTGGCGGATAGGAAAGGTCTGTAATACACACAAGATGATAGCCATTTCTTTGTTTGAAGAAGATTAAAATAAATGAGCCAGAGGAAAATGCAAGTTATGACCCGTATCTGGAACTTTTCAGTTTTGTGGAACTGGAAGTGAGCACAGAGCTCCCGATTCTGTGTGAACGCCATTTTTGTTATTCCACTACACCTTTACATGCCTGCTGGTGGTCAATGGGAATAAATTCTTTGGAAATCGCTCAATGAGAATAAAGGATACTGCGAACTCCATGAAGCCATTTTAAGAAAGACTGCTTGGAATAAATTCAGAAGAAAGGTCTACTGTTGTTTGTGGTACCCCTAATCTCTTTTCTTTTCTTACTTTTATCATAAGATGTCCCTACTTTTATTCTTTTTGCCGAAATGTATTTGATGACTCTGAAAGATAATCGAATTACTATTAATTTATATAATGCATCGTTACTTTGTTTATCATTCAGAACTAATGATTAAATAGATATTATTGTTACCATTATTATTTTTAACGAGCACAGCTAATTTCACCATTTCTTGGATGTTTTGTCTTGTTGTGGATGTTCTACTCTGGTTTCCGACAGAGGACTTGTCTTCTCACAAGAAGCTGTAGATAAGCTGCCTTATGGTACATCATACCTTTTCCTTCCAACTCTGCCCACCTTAATTCTCTTCTGAGTTCTCTTGAGACCACCAATATTGAGTTTATTCAGCATTACTGTGGAAGAAAGACAAAAATCTCAGTCAGATTTGGTCAGGAAAATGGTAGCATGGGTATTAAAGAGGCTGGCCCATGAGGTTACACGCACTCTATCAGAATGAAAAGAGGCCAAGGGGATAAAGCAGAAGTAGTCACTGTGGGTTAAATGTTTCTACTCTTCTAGGTCCCAAGGGGATCTCCTTGACTTCATTTTAAGAACAGTCCAATACGTTGATAGTCACAGAATGATTGTGAGAGAGCAAGGTAGCTAAGACTAGATTCCTGGAAAGTAGGCAGGCTTTTAGAAGTTTCCTATTATCTGTAAGGTGCCTTGCATAAAAGCCACGTGACACCGAGCCATTACAGCTAGAATGACTCATCCAATGCTTGCAGTAAAATGGCAGAGCCACCAAAAACAAAACAAAAGAAACAAACAACACACACACACACACACACACACACACACACACACAGAAACTACAGAGCAGTGGTTACTTTTCTGAATTCTCTGTCCTTTCTATGGAATCCCCCTATGAGCCTTATTACCATTCCATCTTATAAATTTAATTTCAAGGCAAACAGACTTCCATTAAAAGACAGTGAGTTAAACACACTTTATTTTTTACAAGAACATCACCATTAAAGACATATTCAAATGAAACTGTAACAAGAATTATGAAGTCATTTCACCACACTGCCTTATGGATAACCATAATTAATGTCATCTTCAAATATGAAGGACAGACCCTTCTCTATTTTAAGCAAGAAGTATTTGAAAGTAATTTACACTCCAATTATCTGAACCTGAATGTCAGCTACATTTAGTCTGCATTGCTGAAAAGGTGAATAAAGCCAGCTGCTAAACCACTGTGGTCATTTTTAAACCATTTGGTTTAGGAGACCAGTTGAAGCAAATGGAAGCATCTTTGTTTTCTTTCTTTCATTCATTCTTTTTTTTTTTTTTTTGAGGATCAAAGGGAAGGGCATTACAGAGGACAGGACGGTTGAGGAAGAAGTAAGAAGCGCCTAGGTACAGTGCACTAGTCATTGAGGTGACTGCGGTGTTATCAGATTAGGTAGTAAGTGTTTTGTTTTGATGCTTTTGCCACACATGGGTGACCACATCACCAAATTGTCCTTGAAATTAGAGACCTCATTGGCAGTGTTCACAGAGAGGCCAATCCTTAAGCGGCGTATGAAGTCTGAGCCACCAGTTCTATTTTCAGAGGTGAGACTGCAGCGGGCATAGGAAGGAATATGGTTAGAGTGGCCTCAGTAGAGTTGAGGTCCTTGTACTGCTTTTGTTTCTACAGCCACATTCTTCACAAGACATTCGTTAACATTTTATGGCCATGCTGGGCTTCAGGTGCACAGAGCCAGAATGGCTCGATCAATTATATTCCCTGTTACTTGCACAACGTTATTATTGTTCAAGTAATAACTCCATGACTATTTTGTCCCATTTTGTCTCCTTTCCCAGTTCCATACCCTTCCTGTGTGTTGGGATCTGACGCATGTCCTTTCTATCCATCGTCAACCCAATGTAAGTGTCCGTCAACATATAAATAGTGCTTAATATATAATTGTAAATTTTACACAAGTAGCTTATTTGGTATGGATTATACACATCACGACTGGACGTTTTTTGTTTTTAGCATCTGTCTATGTTGATAAATGTAGCTTGATTCTTTTAACTGTAGCATAATATTCCATGGTATATTTATACCACAAAATTTTGTATCCGCTCCTCCCTGGACAAGCATTTAAATTGCTTCCAATTTTCTGTTGCTGTCAGATTTACAGTATAACTAACACTCTAATGAACAACCATCCACATGTTTCCTGGTAAATTTGTGCTAGATTTTCTCTGGGGTAAATAGCAAGACTTGGAATTTCTGCGGCTCAAGGCATATGCATTTTCAAATTTGTTTTTCCAAAGGGCTCTACCAACTTTTCTGAAGCACGGGGCATTTCCCATGTAAATTTACCTGCGAGCAACAGCCGTTTAAAAGAAAGGAGAATCTTGTAGAGATATGGTTATGTTATTGTCCAAGGCTAGATAAGCACTTGATAAAGCCTTTCCAGGAGACTAATCTGTGGTCATTGAGGAAGCATTTCTAGATGACAATGTCCAAGGCAGGACAGAAGTCATCGTAGGGTCAGCTAGTGTTCTATCTGTCTGTTGATTAGTGTTTTTAGGAAGCTGGTGGAGTCTGACCAATTATTTCAGGCACTGACTGTACAAGAACATCCAGCCTTGTCACTCCTTTTAACCTGCTGGAGGTTGAGTACAATATGCTGGGACGGGTAACTCACCGAAGCACACAACCGCTTCTGCCTGAAGGCTTGGATTAAATAGTGACATAGGAAGCATCTGTGAGAGATTCATCAATCACAGGATGTCTATTATTGGAATTAAAACACCTTCTAACTGTGGCATAGATTTGCATTGATTGCTATAGTCTGTGAGGAACACACTGCCCATCTGCTTGCACTGCACTGACTCTCTGCCTTTGGACCGGAAGTTCAGATACATGGGTTGGTTTCCTCTCTTGCTTGGAGCCTACTTCTGCACCAGGATGCAGAGACAATGGGGTGTTAAATGAAATACAGACACGTTAGATGACTTGCTGTACAGTCATTAAACTTAATATTACGGTGAACAATTCTTTGACAATTAGAAATCGAAGCATATGATCTGACAAAGACATTTATGCAAATTTAGCAACAGGCAAGCCGAGAGATATATTGAGATATTGACACTAAAACATGGCATATGGAAACAAGTGATGAAAATGCTTGAAATCAGGATTTTAAAAATATGGATGATGACCATATTTATAATCTATTAACACGTGCCTTTCATATTACGGTTCCTATGATGTTGAGAACCAACCTGGGTCCTTACACTGAGGCAGGGAGGTAGATTATATTAATTAAACTCTTATAATTAGGAGTTAATTCTTGTGTAAGGCTATACGTTTGAAAGTCTTTTTCAGACTCCTCAAGGTGTTCTGATTTTCACAAGTAATCACTGTTAATGATAACCATCACCATTTATTGAACATATACCAGCCAGAGTGCTAGATACTTTAAGTCATTTGGTTCTTACAATAATTTAAAAGGTAGGTTATCACCTACACGTCCAAAATATGAGAGTTACATTGAGTTACAACATAAATTAACTTATGTTAAAGTGATCAGTATTAAAATATCCCCGGGAAGTGTGAATTGGTCACGCATAATTTGCCATGTATACTCAAGAGGCAATAAGTAGGAAGTCAAGATTCACCTGGCATTATTAAACATAATTTTCTCTCTAGCATTTATTCAGGTGATCCTCAACTTCTATATATCTTCCTTTTGTGTAATCTCCATTTTTTTTTTTTGCATTTTACAATGATGCCTGAGGTCACATTTAATATGTCAAATTCAGACTTTAATTTCTTAATGGGCAATGAACATTTTGAGCTATAATATGGTCGTGCCAAATATATCTCTATAGTTCAATGTTAGGAACATCTTCATTTTGATGCACATAACTATTTGTGTAACTTAAGGTGTTTTCTTCTATTTTAATTTGTTTTATAAAACTAGGAATTGGAAATGTATACGTTTTAAAAGTTCTTTTATTTGCAATAATAACAATGGAGACTTGACTATTATGGTAATTGATGGATATCATTAATCTCAACTGGGTGCTCAATGGACAAACACAGTTCATTGAAATTGCATGTATGTGAGTTTCTACACATTATATATACATAATATACCCATTATATATATGTTTTATGTATATAAAATATTTTTTTACTTGGAAACTCTTTGCAGGAAACATGCTTATTGCACCATGGGGCTTTCCCTTTCTAGAAACTGAACAGTTTCCCATTGACAAAGATCTCCTTGCACCCCAAAGCCTTCCCTTTGGTGAGAACCTTGCTTTCAGTGAGCAAATGGCAGAGCTGGAGGAGTGACCTGAAATGGAGCATCATGGCTGAGTGCAGGACAGAAAAGCTATCTGGGAGAAAGCCCTGACACCAAACACAGGAATTTCAAACCACGAGATGGAACAGAGGAGGGACTGCACTGTCAGCAAGTTGTTAACTGACATCATCAACATCGTGGATACATGACGCAGGGCAAATCTCGAAGCCTTCTTTGATTTATATTAAATAAGCAATAAATAAAACAAGCGGTAAATAAAAACTTCCTTTAAACATTCATTCTGCCCAAAGATAGAAATACATTTAAAATAAAGTATTTAAAAAACAGATACTAATTGCATATGTAACTTTGCATATATGTTTGAGACTGGGCTATAATATAAACAAAAAACAGTTGCATTGTGGTGTTTTCCCTCAATGTTCTTTAAACTTCTTGGATATTTTTAAGAAGTACAAGTTTTAATTTCTAAAAGCATAAGAAATATATGTGGTTTCTTAATTGCTTTTTAAAACTATAACTCTATAGAAATATCTATTTCAATATCTGTCGATTTGTGACATTTCAAATGGCTACATATTATTCTCCTATATCCTTATATAGGACCATAATTAATTGATCCGATCACTATTGATGGATATTTTCATTGTTTCTCATGATGTACTCAATGATATGTTACTAAACATCCTTGAATATTATTTGTCTACATACTTAAGGATAGATTTGTATAAGGGAAATTTCTGCGTCAATGTGGATAGATAAAAATTTTACTTTAGTTTCACTAAAGAAACATAGCAAATTTACACTGATATCAACAGTGCATGAAAGCAACCGACCTCCCACATGTGATATGATTCTCTTAAGTTTTTACAAGTCTGAATTTTAATTTGATTTTATTTGCTTATTTTATTTTTTATTATCCGTGAGTATAAACATCTTTTCAGAAATACGTTGGCCTTTTGCATTCCTTTGGTGAACTGTCTTTACAATATAAAAATTATTTGTTATATAATATTTATATAATTTTATTATATAATATGTATTTACAATGACTTTATTTTATTTATTTTATACAATATATAATTATATATATATATAATATAATATTTGTTTATATTTTCTTTTTCTGCCTGATATGAAGAATTAACTGTGTAGTAGAGATATTGACACTCTATTACAAGTTGCCAATGCTTTTCTGGTGTGTCATCTGCTTTTTGACTTTGTGAGGTTTATTTGTTTGCTTGTTTGTTTGTTTGGTTTGCAGGGGGTTTGTCATGCTCTGAAAGTTTCAACTTTAATGTAATCAGCCTTTTCCACGATGACTTCTGAAATTAGTGTCATGTTAAAAAATGGTAAAATAAAAATCCTGTCTTGGTTCATACTTATATTGTATTAAGAATATATGTTTATACTTCTGGAGTATATTAGCAGTGTTTGAGGATCTAAAAATGTGAGCAATTGAAATTAAATTGCCATCTTGGAAGTTTGTAACAGGTATCTTTTTATTTATAACTGAAATAAGATTTTAAGATTTAAACAGTTTGTGGGGAGTCCTTTACCTCTTTTTTTTATTTAAAGAAAAGAAATAAAGAGGTGCCTGTAGTACCATAGTCAGTTAAGCATCCGACTCTTGATTTCGGTTCAGGTCATGATCTCAAGATCATGAGATTGAACCCCACATCAGGTTCTGTATTCGGCATGGAGCCTGCTTCTGGTTTTCTCTCTCCCTCTCTTTCTGCCCCTCCATCACTTGTTCTCTCTCTCTCAATAAATAAATAAATAAACATTAAAAAACAAAACAAAACAAAAGAGAATAGTACTTTGAATTCTCATTTTTTTGTCAATGTATATTTAAAAAAATAAATCACTGATTATATGAATATAAGTGTTTTCTTCTCAATATTTTTTCAACAGAAGAAACTGAATTCACTTATGTTTCCATTATTGTAAAAACAAGAAATTTTTAAGAGACAAAAATAAATATTCTATTAAATGGGTAAGTTCTGTATTTCGTTCACTTTGCCGGGGTAAATAGAATCATATGTTATGATTGGCAAATGAAGGCTCAGGCAGACATTATATAAATTCATATTAGTGCTTTTACTTACATTGCTATAAAACCATGAATCAAATAAGTACATTCAGTATTTATTAGTGATTTTACCCTGGATTTTTCAATCTGTGTTGAGTGGCATGGTCTAAGTGTTATAAGCTAATAAATAGTCTGCACCTAGAATTCATAATGTTTCTTTATCCTTATTCTTCATAGGAAAGAGGAGGAAATGACCAGGAATCTTTAAGAATTGTCTATTTCTTAATCCCTGTTCCCAAAGCATGTTTTCGAATGAGAGAATAAGAATGTACAGAACCCTGAGGGGAGTGTGCCAAAGAAGGTTGAAAGTCAGGCAGAAATGACGGGTGCAGGCTGAGCATTCCACCCGTGTAAGCTCTCCCTGCTCCCTGAGCCCTTACGGGTCTCCAAGTGAGCACCTCTGATGGTGATGTAGCAGACCGCTGCTGCCAGGCATGCCAGAGACCACCAAATAGAGGTGGCTGTCTCCTTGGCTCATTGGAGACTTCATTAGCCAACAAACTAAACATGCAATGCGAAATCTTTAATTCTACTCCAAATAATTACACAGTAAAGACAGAGTACTCATGATGGGAGTTGAGGGGTGGGTACCAAAGAGCCCTGAAATGACCACTTAGATCTCGTCAAGTGATAGACAGGGTCGCCACTGCAGGGTAGAGCCACACCGATTGAAGAGCTCTATCTTCTATTTATTTATTATTATTTTTTTTATTTTTTCACGTTTTTATTTATTTGTGAGAGACACAGAGACAGAGTGTGAGCAGGGGAAGGGCAGAGAGAGACGGAGACACAGAATCCAAAGCAGGCTCCAGGCTCTGAGCCATCAGCACAGAGCCCGTCGCGGGGCTCGAACTCACAGACTGTGAGATTATGACCTGAGCTGAAGTCGGCCACTTAACCAACTGAGCCACAAAGGTGCCCCTCTATCTTCTATTTAAAAACTCTCTGGACAAATCTATCCACTACTTGACAGGTAAATTAAACAAAGTTCTAGCTACCGAGAAGCCCAACTCATACTCCTGCCTGCAACAACAGATCATGATCCTTCCCATCCACTGGGCTCCCCCTTTAAGAGCTTAACTGGCTTTAAAACCAGCTTCACAATTTATGCCCCTCAGTCTTCCTTACCACCAAAGCCAAGTCACTGAGAGCCACCACAGCTGTTTCTCCTGGATGTGGCTATTCCCGGAACAGGTAGGCTTTTCCTCTTGCACAATCCACCCAAAGAGCATTTCATTCATCCGCTGTGCTTGGGGAACACTGTGGCAGTTATAAGGCACATGACACTGAAGTAAGTGAATTCCATTTGGGGACAGAGACACCTAATGCTTTCCACTTACTTTCACTATAATTGGAGAAGAAAACATTCCTAGCCAGGAGGCGGGGGAGAGGGAGGAGGAAGGGCTGGGGAGGAGGAAGCAAGGAGGGAGGAGAAGAGCCACAGAGGTCACTCTGGACGCAAGAGGAAGACAGGAATAAGCAAACTCTATATCAGATATCTATTAAGTATATCGAGCATGCAGGTACCTGAGATACGATGGTGAATGGTGAATAACATACCTGAGGCCTCGTCCACAAGGAATACGATCCCCGTGTTTTATGCATATGTCTCGAAAGTTCTAATATCTAACTAGATTGCTAACTAACAGCGAATATCTGCTCATTGTAAAGAAATATAGCCACACCTTGGGTAGCGAGTAACTTGTTCCGTGAGTGCTCTGCAAGAAAAGCAAACATTTCTAATGAATTTTAACTTGATAAGTGAGTCATGTCTTGCAGTACGAATAGTAGGTGATGCCAAATGTCACATGATCGCAACTGGGCCAATGGTTCTTGAAATTTGCTTCGATATACGAGTGCTTTGGATTACAAGTATGTTTCCAGAATGAATTATGCTCGCAAACCAAGGTTTTACTGAACACCATGAAGAAGCAGCCTCTTGCTCTTCATCACAGTGGCTACTGTCTTCCTAGTGCTCTCCGTGAGCCTAGCTCTGAACTCAATACCTTAGGCTAATTTAAGCCTGTACCACCCAATCGGTTACTTATTACTGGTGTAACTTCACTGGTGAGGAGACTGGTACTCTGCATGTTTCATTCATTCCTTTTTCTTTCTTCAACTGATACGGTCAGCTATGTGCCAGACACTGTTCTGGGTTCTTGCCCTAGAGGTCTCAGGGGCTCCAAGTCTCTCAGGCACTAAGATATGCCTTACCACTTAATTTACCTCCCCCCCGGTGGGTATTGTCCCATTCCACGCTAGACTCCTAGGTGTAGCGAGGCTGGGCTATTATTAGGGGGTCTGGAAAGAGGTTAACATTTGGAAATCATCATTCAACTGAGGCTGTTTCTACTGGGGCAAATTCAAATGTGGTTTTGGATTCCCATTTGAGGAATAGAACTTCTTTTGGATTCCTTTGGGCCCTTGCTTTGTGTCCGAGACCGTGCCTTGCTCTGAGGAGCCTGGTATGTTGTCTTGATAAGCTGCCTGGTGTTCTGGTGGTGTTTAAATTGAGGTGCTATCTGGGTCTTGCCAATCCTCGTAATGACTTGGTTGCTGTACTTACTCGCCACCTCTATAGTAGGAGGCCATCTGCCTCCCGTCCCCCTCAGAGGGCCTACTTGCAGCTCGCGGTCATGTGTCTGATCCACTGAGATTTCTAGTCTCATGCCAGATAGACAGAAACCTTGGGGTCTTCCTTGACCCCTGCCTCTCCTTTACCCCCATATGCAATCCACCAAAAATCCCTGTTTAGTCCACCATCAAAATAGCCAGGTCTCTGTACCTCCTGACGGAAGTTACTATCATCTCTTCCTGGGCTCCTGAGAAGAAATTCCTAGTCTGAATTACCTGAATTCTGATAACTCTCCTCTTTCTCCCCACACCACCATGCTCACACCTTTCGTATATCCAACTGTTCTTCTTTATTTGTTTGTTTGTTTGTTTATTTTTGAGACTGAGAGAGAAAGAGTGCGAGCTTGGGAGGAGCAGAGAGAGAGGGAGAGAGAGAGAGAGACTCAGAGTCCGAGGCAGGCTCCAGGCTCCCAGCTGTCAGCCCAGAGCCCGACGCGGCGCTGGAACCCACGAAGCTTGAGATCATGACCTGAGCCGAAGTGCGACTCTAAACGGATTGAGAGTTCTTCTTAGATAAAGACAAAACTCCTAACTCTTGTTGTTGTTGTTGCTATTGTATTTTATCAATAGAGAACTTTAGAATACTTTTAAATCTATAAAGAAGTTGTAAAGACAGTACAGAGAATTCCCATACCTTCACTTAGCTTCCCTTAATGCTAACAGTTTTATGTTACTATAGTGTCTTTGTCACAGTTAACAAATTAGCATTGGGGCATTAATATTAACTAAATTTCAGACTTTATTAGGGTTTTACCAGTTTTTGCACTAACGTCGTTTTCTTGTTTTAACATCCAGTGTAGGATACCATACCAGAGTTAGCTTCATTCGATTTTTGATAAAAACTGTAGGATTTAATGTCCAATCTTGATATTTTTGAGAAAGGAGGTACCATGGGAAGCGGGGGTAGCTTGGTATTGTCCCAGGTCACCCTCTCTAGAATGGCCAGGAGGTGATGCTCCCCCTATCTTCAACCTTATGTCACACCGCCAGGGCCCCCATGCTCAGTGCTCAAGAAAGGTCAGTATTCTGGGGCGCCTGGGTGGCTTAGTCGGGGAAGCATCAGACTTTGGCTCAGGGCATGATCTCACGGTTCATGGGGTCATGTCCTGAGTCAGGCTCTGTGTTGACAGCTCCGAATCTGGAGCCTGCTTCGGATTCTGTGTCTCTCTCTCTCTGCCCCTCTCCTGCTTGTGCTGCCTGTCTCTCTCTCAAAAATAAATAAACACTAAAATAAATAAAATAAATAAAAAGAAATTCCGGCCTTCTTTCACTCCTGCTACTCATCTTCCCTTCCTTATATGCTCTTCCCATACATCTTCACCTAGTCATTAGTCATGACCTTCCTTGACCTCCTGCACGAGGTCAGGTCCCCGTTCTCACATTTTCATACCACCACGTGCTTTTCTTTTCTAGCTTACTGATCGCAATACTTACTTTTCTGAGATTGTTTGATTGCTATCTATCCTCCTTATTAGAAAGCTCCCTGAGGGAAGGGGCAGTGCTGTATTTTGCCTTCCATTGACTCCTCCATGTTGAGACCACAGAGAATAATCTACTAGGTGAGATAGGTTTCCGTTTTCTAGGTAATCATAGACGAGCATGTTATGATTAATTTAATATTCTGGCTCGTGTAGAGTTAAAAATACCATTTATAGATTCTCAGTCATTCTCTTTATAGAAATAAGGCCTGAAATGATTGAATCTTTAATATGCGATTAGGAGGGGTAGACACATGTATGTCTTTTATTTTGAGCATCAAAGTCAGGCGGCTGTGACAGCATTTTGGATTTTCTGATTGTTTTGATCAGGGGCTGGCAAGGATTTTCTGTAAAGGGCCAGATAGTAAATACTTCAGGGTTTGCGGCTCATATGATCTCTATCTTATCTACTCGAAAGGGCAGAAAAAGCTGCCATAGACAATAAGTAAAGACATGAAAGTGGTTGTGTTCTAATAAAACTCTGTTTGCAAAAACAGGAAGCAGATGTGTTGGCCCATGGGCTAGAGTTTGCAGAACACTGGTTTCAATTCAGCATGAACAGAACTTATGGATGGTATTTTGTGGTCATGGTCAAATGTCGTTTAACTGTTTGCTGTTTACCCAGGTAGCGTGGTTTAAGCCGAGAGCCCTGGAGAGAGAAATAAGCTCAAGGGGTCTTGAGTGTATATTTTGACTCCAGCCCAATTACCTAATCGCTCCAAGACCCAACTTCCTAACTTATAAAATGGAGCTAGCAATAACTCTTCTACCAGTCTTAAGGAGTTAGTTTGAAAACCAAATAAGGGAATGTCCAGGAAAAGGGAACTGAAACCTAAAAGTTTCTTGTCACCCTAAGGTGTTATCATTTTACCTTTGTGGCCTTGCACTTGTCAACATATTTGACGAGAAGAGAAGCAGATGTACAAAAACATTCACAATGTGTGTTTCAGATAGGGATCCTGTAAGAAAGAGATGGACACTTACATTAGAGAATTTTTGTAGGGTTTTATGAGGGGACTATTTAGAAAGATCCAGGCCAAATGTGAAGGAACGTACAAGGAATGATGCAGTGTTCAGGAATGAGCTACCTCAGAGCTTTGCTGGCCTGAGACCGAGAAGGAGGGAAGAATGACAGAGAGCTTCCATGAGATTACTCATGTCCTTTGGTCGAGCGACACAACCAAGAAGACCCTGGGGAGTAACTATCCTGTCCTCACACTCCTTCCCTTTTATCTCCTGTTGACATCTCCAACCGGTAGACCCCAACCAGAAGCCATTCCAGGCAGATGGGAGACTCAGGGTAGGGCAGAATGACAGTTCGGAGAGGCTCTGGAGACATAACAGGAGCGATCCAAGGTGGCATGCACACTTTCTCGGCAAGCCTACACCCGGCTTATCAATGACATTCTGAATGCTGCTCTTCTCTCCTTTTTCTTTGCCTCAAGCCTTATTCGTTGTATAGTATTATTATCAATGGGACCCCTGTTTAAAATTATACGTATTAAAGAGAAGACTTACTTGTGCAGATTAGAGTACTCTGAAACTAATAGAGTTGGTGAGATTTTTAAAAATAGCCTGTAGATAAATTGAAAATTTTGTGCAAAAAGGAAATTGGGTGAAATTTTTCTAGTTCTTGTCCTTTATCTTTTTGTTGCGTTGATACTCTCTACTACTACATATAATTATATTCACGCTGTAGTGAATGGGAGAATCTGGTAAAAGTTATAATAGGTTTTTGTAGATGTTTGGGCTAACTGTATAAGCCTCGTCCCCTATTTTAGTTACTAATAAAAAAAATATCAACGAAAAATTTAATCAGTGAGTTTACATCATTTTATCATACTTCTCCAATTAGCCTAAACTAAAGTAACTACAATTTTCAATTAGCTTTTATTTTTTATGTGTTTATTTTTAAATGTTCATTTATTTATTTTTGAGACAGAATGAGGGAGAGAGAGAAATAAAGGAGAGAGAGAGAAAAAAGGAGAGAGAGAAAGAGAGAGAGAGAGAGCCAGGCGGGGCAGAGAGAATCCCAAGCAGGCTCTGCGCTGTCAGTGCAGAGCCCAGTGTGGGGCTCAATTCCGTGAACCGTGAGATTGTGACCTGAGCAGAGATCAACAGTCAGACATGTAACTGACTGAGCCACCCAGACACTTTTCAATTAGTTTTTTAAAATAAACTCAAATTTTAAGAGAAAAAAGTCTATTTTTAAAAAGTCTGTATTAAAAATCAGTTTTGGAAACCCTGACAATTTCCATGCCATGGCCCAGGATGAGCCTCTGCCCGTCTCTCTCTGTTATGCCATTTTGTTTGTTTGTTTGTTTAGAGAGAGAGAGGGTATGTGTGAGTTGGAGAGGGGAGAGGCAGAGGGAGTCCTAGCAGACTGCACACTCAGCACAGGGTCCAACGTGGCACTCCATCTCATGACCATGAGATCATGACCTGACCGGAAATCAAGAGTCCAATGCCCAACCAATTGAGCCACCCAGGCACCCCTGTCTGTCTGCTGTGTCTTTAAGTCTATGCCAGAGTCCGGCACTGGGTGGGAGGCAAAACCTGTCAATGTGGAGGTTCCTTTAAACCCAGAGATAGCAGGAGGCCCGGACTGAGGATGGAAATGGTGACCCTGGACATCGTGGGGTTCTGATTAACCAGAACACAATTAATCATGATCAAGTATATGTAACCAAGGGAAGAAATTTTTACATTTCCACAAAAAGAGGCAGAAACAAAAATAGGATCTTCCTAGCCAACTCTTAATTTTCAGAACATTCGAATAACCCAGATTCTACATTGCTGAACATTTTGATTATAGATGGTGCCTTGCACATAAGCCTTCCCATTCTTCTTAACTTATTAGAGTGAGCTCCAATTCCACCATTTAGAAAGTATTTCCCTGGCCATCCTGATATAAGTCAGGTTGTTATATACATACAGGTCTAAGTACATTGTATAGGTTGATCTCTCTAGGTCTTGTTTTAAATAGTAATCGTTCTTCGTTATTTGTTTACTTATTTTTTTGTCTGCCCCCACTTGACTGTAAATCTGTGACTTATCCCCCATTGTGTCTCTTATATTTAGCTCAGTGCATGACAGAGTGGATGCTCAATAGATCTGCTCTTGAATGAACGGATACTTTATCTACAGGTAAAGGGCCAGTCAGCATGGCAATCTACTGAACACATGTGAGGCTAGAGCAATTGTCAGACTTGCCTGAAGTCTGTCTTAATGGAGTCTGGAAAGACACTGGGCTTTCTATATTGCCACCTTGCTTCCTTCATTATCATAGACAATGGAGGGTGCTGTTAAATCTGGCTTGTGGAAAGAATGCATATGTCACGTCTTAAAATATGTAGTGCCACAAATCATGAGGATTGACACACAGACAAAATCTGTGTAAATGAATCACGGATCAAAGATAAACTTGTTAGGAAAGCAGACTTTCCGTGACACCAATCTATACGTTTCTGAGGTTTTCACTGCATTATTCATTTATAGAAAGTGTTTGTGGGTCTTGGCATTTAGTTTTAAGAAAAGTGTATGATAGATAGACTTTGGCGAAGACTTTTCAAACATACTCTTTTCTAAGGGCATGATTTAGAACATTTTGCGATAAGACGATTTGACATACATTATTTAAACAGGTTTTGGAATCAAACTCCTAGGTTTCGAATTCAGACGTTTTGTGTTATATAACCTCCCTAACTTTTGGTTTTATTATGAGCAAAACTGGAAGGAAAATATGATAAAAACACTTATCTACTCTGTGTGTGTGCGTGTGTGTGCGTGTGTGTGTGTGATGGAGACAGAGACAGAGAAAGAGGGAGAGAAAACTGAGAAAATCTTGGTACAAGTGCTCAGTACAGTGTTTGGCACATTATTTGCTATCAATGCATGCAGTTTTATTTAGGTTTAGTTCCCTGAAATGGTTTTCTAAAGCTTGCTATAAACCATCTATTTGTATGAACATATTTCCCTTCCATTCATATCTCTCTTTTTTTCTCCTTCTGTAATTCACTCCAAAGTACAATCCATTACTTGACTCTTCTGGGAGAAGGCAGGCCACTGTCTCAGAAAAGTTGAAGAACACATAGCTTCATAAAACATACGTGTGCTGGCGGTGGGGTGTGGGCGAGTAAACCATGAGTGATCTCATCCAACGAAGTCACGGTCTTCTTTTAGATTAATTGTCATCTTAGGAAGTACATACACCAGTGCCCAGCAGGGATTGTATGTTTGATTGATTGATGGCATTCTTCAGCCATTTTTTTGCTAGGTGAGTCGTGGGGCCTCTCATGAAACAGGAGCAGTCTGTTTCTCCACTCTCTTCATTCTGAGTTACCTATCTGTTCTTCCCTGAACCAAAGAATGTTAGTGGATATGACTCTGCAGAGACTTAAGAAAAGCTCTTATATATCTCTGCTTCTCCTCTTACTCCTCCACCTTCCTGTGAGGATATGTCCAGACGGAGTTGAGACATATGATGCAGTCTCCCCAGCTAAAGCCATCCTAGATTGGCTATTTAATGACCAGCTGACCCCCAGGCATGTCAGCAAGTCCAGCTGAGAAAAGAAGAATAGGCAGGCTTCACCCACCTGAAGATTCACTAGCCAAATACATATTCATTGTTTCAAGCCACTGAGAGTTGGGATAGTTTGTTACTCAGCATTATTGTGGAAATGTATAACTGATAATGAATATGAGAGAGTCTCCTGAAATCCTATGTAGAATCTTTCCGATGGATACCTGATTCTATTATGTCGTATCTAAATGGCTGTACATTAGCTAGGCAGTGCCTGTCTCATCCATTTTCCCCTCTATTCCCCAAACATTACACTCCTCTCAAAATTGTACTTGTGCTTTTTGAATATAGCCTATTATCTCAGTCTTGTGCCCCAGATTGTGCTGCGTAGAAAGATTTCTTCCATTCCCCATGAATTAAACTTCCACTTGTCTCTTGGTTTTCATCTTAGGGATGATTTCCTTTGGAAAACCTACTTAGGCTCATTAAACCTACTTAGGTGACTCTCCTCTGAGTGCCCACAACACTCTGCGGTTTCACTTTCCTGGTATTTACCGTATGTTGGTGTCAGTGCCTGTTTCCTGGCTTTGCCCCCTGATATCTATGTTCTTAGTGGGCAAAAATTCATGTGCTTTGTCTCTTGTGAACTATTATATCCCCAGGACAAAGATAAATGGCATTGATACAAAAAATTATGTTAGGCTCCTCTGCAACTTGGCAATGTTCAAATTGCATAGAGTAGCCTTCCGCTCTGTGGATCTCAGTACAGGTGTCACGTAAAGATCAAACACCATTCAGGGTGCTGAAATAAAATTAGAAGTTTTGGTTTATAACTAAACCATCTTAAAAGGGACAATCGGAATGATATTTGCAAGCGAAGCACATGGACTAGGCTTCAATTTCCCTAAGTTAAAGAAGATGAAAAAAGACTCTGTTTAAGATTTCCTTTACAAAGAACCACTTCCAGA
The DNA here is from genome assembly GCA_030068075.1 of Paguma larvata. Taxonomy (NCBI): domain Eukaryota; kingdom Metazoa; phylum Chordata; class Mammalia; order Carnivora; family Viverridae; genus Paguma; species Paguma larvata. Next base: position 12,159,664 of record CM057825.1, read on the forward strand.
TCCGGGATGTTGTTTTAGGCATCGAATGGACAGATTTAAAAACAAACATAAACAAAATGAGGGACGCAATCTCCTTTGCCATAAAGATCTGTCTCTAGATCACCAGGAGGATTCATGAGTCACAGAGTTAGAAATGCATAATCTTACAGCCATAGGATTTTCGAGATGGAGAAATTCATTAGTGTGATCTAACCCTAGGTGTTTTGGAAACTAGTGGAGCACATGTTTGATGCCTTTTGTCTACTCCGACCGACTTCTGCTACAACAATTAGAATTCAGCCCCTCCAGGCCTTTCCTTCAGACCCCTACCCATTTGTTTACTTGAGAATTTAGACCATGAAAATCTGAATTTTTGACCCAACCGTTGAGTTTTCCCTTTCTCACTTTCTAAATAAAGAAGGTAATTCCCCAAAGTTGTGATCGCCTGAGTTAACCCAAATGGTAACAGGAAAGGTAAAATCCAGATCTAGAAACTTACAGCTTATTCAGTACTTTTTTCACTATGATGCACTCTCTTTGACCCCTTTCCTCACACATTCCATTGGGCTGTGCAGAATCTGCATGGCTGGAATGAATACAAGTTGAAGGGGAAGTTAAATCCATCTAAACGTTAAAATGTAGGGGAGATTTAACATCCTTATGTCCTTTGGAATGCTATGGTGCATTCATGGTTCATGTAGCCAGCAAACGAAAGGTCAGGCTTTAGCTGGTATTCAGCATAAAGTGTGTCGTAACATTGACAGGCTATATTTATACAGTGGTGCTGAAAGATTAAAATAAATATATACCAATGTTGATCCTGACAAATATACGCACCACAGCTGATAGAGTTAACATCAGTTTTTGAGTTTGTAATTGTTTACCCATATGTTGCGAATGGCAGTTTTTCCAAGATATAATAATTTGGCACTTCATTCTGGGGATTTTTTTTTTTTTTTTGGAGGAGGAGAGTATAATATCTTTAATATCAGGATTCCTTGATTTCTAGACAATATTAGTGAGAGGAAAAATTAGGGCCTGGCTTTCAATCAACCAGTTTTATGAGAATTCCATGTCTCCCCAAGTCTTTCGAAGGCAGGGATTTTTACTCCTCCAAGTGCCAAAGGAGTAAATACTGCATGCTCTCTCATTTCTCACAAGGGAGCGTGCAGTGGATCTATGGTCTTTAGGTCTTCAGGATAATATATTATTTGTACTCTGGATCTGTGCCCCCCCCCATTTCCCTTGTCACTGGTACTCCAGGGGCCCCACACTCCTGACAAAAAAAAAAAAAAAGTTTCAATCCCTATTCCTCTTTCTGCTCCTGTCTCCAAAGCTAATGACATGGTTCCTACATTTCTCTTGAGAATAATGACATGAGAAAACATTATCTCTTTCAAGACGATGTTTTTTTGGTTCAACTAGTATGAACCTCTCAGCACTAAAAAGGTTGCCTTGTTATATCCACTGTAGAGCTCTTTCTGATGAGGTCGTGGACAAAAGAGCACATCTGGTAGCTATTCGGTATGACTCTGTTGGATCCCGCTCCCCACGACACACACTCAGGGTCTCACAGCTGCGCACATGTCCTTCCTATCCTCTCCATGTCCCTGCCTCTCCAGGGGACACTCCTGAAGAGCTGGCAGCCTTCAGCTTTCTCCCTTTGCATTGAGTCTTAAGCTTAATGATCCAGGGAGCCTTCCTCTTTCTAAGCAGCTGAGCGTATTTCATGCATGTTGTACTTCTGGTAACTTCATTGACATCCAAGAGCTCCTGAGACCCTTCTCTGGTGTTTTATATTGGTGATTCCCTGCCCCCCCGCCCCCCGCCCCAGGGGAAGTGTCTGCATTGACATTGTAATAATGTGCTGGAGATAATGTTGAAATTGGATATAAATGGGTGATTGTGTGGGAGGGCTATGAAGGTCAATAGAAAGGGAGTGTATTCTTTCATAGGCTCCTTATCTCTAGGCTTATCAAGAAATTTCACTGCCATCTAGGAGACTGTATAGATAGATAGATAGATAGATAGATAGAGAGATAAATAGATATTTTAACAATCTCTTCCTAGACTACTTTTTCAACCTAACATCCCAGTTTTTTTTTCTCCTTTTCAATTCTCTATTGATATGTTATTATTTTCTGTATTCTGTATTCTGTATTTCTTGCAGGAGGCATTTTGTTTGACTTTATTCCTGGTACTCCCCATCTAAAATGCCTTTTCTGGATTTTCCACTTCTTAAAATATATTTAAATGACAGGGCTCAGCAGATGTCCCAGGAGATATGAGCAAACACTCCCTTATGTATCAATCAGAAGTAATGGTTTCCTCCCTGTACACCCACTGAGTGTTACTTACATTATTGGGAGTTTGTTTATGCCATCGTGTACTGTTGTTTGTGTTGGGTGTATTGTGTATTTATAATAAACACTGTATCTATCCATCCGTATCAATATACCTTTAACATCTAATATTGTGTACTTATAATATATATCTCTATAATATTATCATGGATTCACACAAGTCCTTAAAATAGGAGACTCTCAAAAACTATTAAATAAATGGATATTTTGTAGTAGGTCATTGAACAAATTATTTCAAGTCAACTTGATTGGATTATTTATTTTAATGTTTATTTATTTTTGAGAAAGAGACAGAGCGAGGAGAGGCAGAGAAAAAGGGAGACAGAGAGTCCTAAGCAGGGTCTGTGCTGTCAGCACAGAGCTTGACATGGGGCTCAGACTCACGAACCATGTGATCATGACTTGAGCTGAAATCAAGTGTTGGAAGCTTAATGGACTGAGCCACCCAGGTGCTCCTGATTGGATTATTTTAATGAAAAAACATTAAAATGAGTAAAGGTGACTATTCTGTTAAGAGCCAATTGTTGACCATGATTCTCATGAAAGTGACCTATGTCTTCTAGAAGTTCATATTCATTCTGAATTTTCCAGACACAATTTTAACAAATTACTCCATTCTGGACCCACATAGTTCATAGAAAAATAGAAGAGAGTATAGATTCTTGCAGATAAATCTCTAAGATGAATTCATGGGTATCCATGGGAGATTTTTCCCCCTTATAAATGTGCTGCCTCAATTTGACTAAATATCTATGCAAACATTTGTGTCATGGAGGGAAAAGACAAGTGAATTATTGAACAGAGATGAAAATATTGTATTCTATCAAGAACTATGGCTTCTCTCTTTAATAATAGAAAAATAGTGAAGACATAATTACATAAGAGTTTTCAAAAAAGAAACCAGGAAGATGTTGCCTACAGATGGGTATAATTTTTGTGCAAAATAGGCAGAAGAAACATCATTAGTAGCCCTTCGATTTTCAAGTGCTGAACACAAAACCGTAGATACTATGAAGCCTAAGAGAGCATTATAATCAGCAAGTTGCAGACTCCTCCAGCTCCCTGGCACCTTCTTGAGTCTTCTGTGTCCTCTGTCAGTTGCTCCAGGGGATAGAGGACAAGACCAAGAAAGGTCTTTGACTGAGTGAAGTAATGGAGAAGTCACCTATGGTGACTGTCCATCGAACTACTTTCACCATCATCTGAGCTACGAAGAGACTAGAGTACAAGACAGTAATACATCATTATGGAACTCAGGAGAATTTAGGAGACTGGACTGTTGGTTTGTGAAAAGAAATAATTGATATATATATATATATATATATATATATATATATATATATATATATGTTTATTTTTGAGAGACAGAGAGAGAGAGAGAGCACAACCAGGGGAGGGACAGAGAGAGAGGGGGACAGAAGATGTGAAGCAAGCTCCGCACTGAAAGCAGAGAACTCGATGCAGGGCTGAAACTCACAAGCCATGAGATCATGACCTGAGCTGAGGTTGGATGCTTAACTGACTGGGTGCCCCCAAAATATTTTTTTATAAGCAATGTCAGAGTAAAGAAATTTATTTATATGGTAAACTTTAGGGTCTGTCCGTTATTTTAACTTACTAGAGTCTCAGTTTCCTAATCAACAACATGAGACAATAATACTACATCGCAGAACTGCTCTGATGACTGAGATAATATCTCAAGTGCTGAACCTTGCACTTCAGGCATAAAGCATGTTCAGCCCACGCTAGTTCTCCTAGTGATAATGACCCGTACTCACATACTATTGCAGGTGCTTTTTGAAGACTTCACACATCCTCTTACCAATCCTCACGAGGTCCTCAAAATGCTAAGTATAACATAAGAAGTAGAGTGTAAGCTTTGCCTGCTGATTGCTGAAGTGGTATACGTAAAATATCTCTGTACAATTTCATGTTCACAGATTAGCGCATGTGGTCAAAGAAATTCTTCTACAAATGTGGCTAGAGTGTATAATGTCCATTATTAGAAATATTGTTACAGCATAACAATTCCTTTACAACTGTTTTACAATTATAAAGACTGTTACATACATATCTTATTTGATCTTCAGCATAGTGATATTAAATAGGAAAAGTAGTTACTATTATCACTCTTTACATTTAAAGACACTGAAACTTGGAGATAAAGCAGTCTTCGTTATCATCACATAACTAGAAATGAAGAGCCAGGCCTCTGAATTCTAGTGATATTTCAAGTCTCCTATTGGTCAGAATCATAGCATCTCCCAGCATTCATTCAGTAACTAGTTTGTCATACAAGATTTATCAACCATCTATCACTCCCTGGGACCTACGATAGTGTAGTTGGGGTTCAGGGATTCCCTTCCATGGGGACTCAATGGACGGGACAGCAAATCTTATCAGAGAAGGCCAGAGACTTCCCTGCTTCCAAGATCCATACTCATTTCCCAGACACACAACGAAATCACATCTCCCAAACTCTTGCAGTTACATGTGGCCCTGGGCATATATTCTAGCTGACAGAATGTGAACAGAATGGTCACTCAGTTCCCTTCTGCCCTCCACTGCCTCAGTTCAGATGACCACGGGGAGTGTCGAAGCCACAGAATGGAAGAAATCTCTGTCTCTGAACCACCATGGGAAGAAGCTGCCCAGGGATGCTTCAAACAGGAATGGAAACTGTTACCAAAGTGAAAATTAAGCTTCCCTTTCTCTGAGCCATTATACATTCTGAAACTTAAGTGTACTAGAGAGCCTTCCTTTTCCAAAAGTTAGAGAATATTAGAAGAGGCTTCCTGAACCAAGTGATTATGACTCAGAAATCTAGGAATTACACGGGCGTCTGGGTGGCTCAGTTAAGAGTTAGGTTAAGTGATCGACTTCAGCTCAGGTCATGATTTCACTCAGTTCGAGCCCCACGTCAGGCTCTGTGTTGGTGGCTCAGAGCCTGGAGCACTGCTTCGGATTCTGTGTCTCCCTCTTTCTGCCACTTCCCCCCCCCCAAACTAAATAAACATAAAAAATAATTTAAAAAAAGAAATCCAGGAATTACCTACATCAAGCGGATGGGGAAGAATAGGGAAACACACAAAAATACAGCAGATGTAAGAGTCTAGAGACCAGAGAGATTGTGATTAATGTTCAGCCTTGTTGTTCAAAGTCTGCTGGCTCCAGTATCACCGGTTTCTCAGAAATGCCAAATTTTGGGCCCCCATTGAGACCTACAGAACTGAGATTTGCATTTTCAGAGAGCCTCAGGCAATTCAAATGATACTCGAAGATTGAGAAGACTTTGGGACAGCAGGCACATGGGGTGGCGAGGGAGGGGGGGAGGCGGGGGGGGGATGAGGTGTGGGCTAGGGAAGCAATGAGCCATAGAGGAAGTAATGGCCAGAATTTCCAGGGTCTTGCAAGTGGTTCCTATAAGAAAACAAAAGGAGTGCCCTACTTAGCTAGGACTGCTGTAATAAAATAACAGCGATGGGTGGCTTACACGACAGAAATGTACTTTCTCAGAGTTCTGGAGCCTGGAAGTCTACGATCAGGAGGTCCGTGTGCTCAGCTTCGGGTAGATCCTCTTCCTGGTTTGCAGATGGCCGCCCACCTTCTCCCGGCGTCCTTTCAAGGTGGAAAGAGGAAGAGCTCTGGTTTCTTGCTCTCCCTATAAGGACACTAATGCCATCACGAGGGCTCCAATTCCATGTCCCCATCTAAATCTGATTCCCTTGAAAAACCCCCCGGTTCCAAATACTATTCCATTGGCGGCTCGGGTTTCAATATATGAGTTTTTGGGGAGCAAAAACAGTCAGTCCATAGCAAGGAGTTAACGTTGCCTTAAAAATTAAGTTCATGAAACTCTTGTTACATAGTTTATGTGAGGGACATAAAAAGAAGGAAAAGTGGTTCCAAATGCCGCAGAAACAGAATCCATGGCTGCATGCTGCTAATTGAGCTGGGAGTCACCGTGTGTCTGTCTGACTCGAAAGCCCGAATCCTTTCTCTTTATCCTCACGGACTCCGCTATGCGAAGCCTGGTCGAGAGATGCACACTGAATCGAAGGAAGATTTAGGATTGTGGCCGGTAGGCCTTGGTTAACATTATAGGATCTTGAGTAAAACACAACTAAGTTGGAAGTGATAGTTCAGAAATTTTAACTGGAGAGATGTGTTCAAGATCACTTATAACGTACCCCTCAGATACTTAGAGAGCACCTACTATATTTTGTGCATGTATCATTCCCAGCCAACTCCTGTGCCCATCTTTCAGACTTCAATATAGATTACACTCCCTATATGCTTCTTTACTAAAGGAAGATCCGATGTTTCTGAACGGCGGAGAGTGGGAGAGGTGAGAGAGACGTGGGAAGGGGAAAGAGAGAAACAGAGAAAGAGAGAGAGGGGAGAAAGGGAGAGATGCTGAAATGAGAATTTCTTCCTGTATGCATATAAACACATATTCTTATGGATCTTGAAACATAATCTTTTTTTTTAATGTTTATTTACTTATTTTGAGAGAGAGAGAGGGAGAGACAGAATCCTAAGCAAGCTCCATGCTGTTAGAGCAGAGCTAGACGCAGGGCTCGAACCCATGAACCGTGAGCTCATGACCTGAGCCGAAGTCAGGTGCTTAACCGAATGAGCCTCCCAGATGCCCCTTGAATTGTAATCTCATATTGGAGATACATATGTTCAGCATCTAGAATATGTACGAAAGGGGAGGCTACATGACACTTACAATGATGAGGGAGACTTTACGACGTGTTTGTTTCCCCCCATCCCTTCTGGTCACGCATTAAGTAAACTAAATTTTTCCAGGGGAACTTCTACAGAGCCTGGCAGTCATGAGACTGGAGGTCAGATCTTCTTACTCTGAACCAGAAAACTCAGAAGAGGTTCAATGAAACACTATTTATACAATGAAACAAAGGGTTCCATGGACACACACATCTGGGAGGTTCTGGGTTATACAATGTATACTAGGCTCCTTTGCAGCAGACCTTCTCAGGGCCTTGATTTAATGCACCAAGCAGCTCTGTGAGTATCCCAGTGGGCAGCGTCCAATTTTAAGAATTTTTCAAAGTAATTTGTGACTGGGAATCTCTTCCACAGGATACACTCGGGCTCCATTGCACCACAGCGAGCTTCTTCCTCTAATTTATACACTACTTCTCTCTGTGCGTTCGATGAAAAAAGGCGGCGAGATCTCTTTACTGTCAGATTGGCTCTAAGCTAGCAACTAGTTATTTCTTTGGGTTTTAACTTTCCCACCTAGAAAGCAGGGGGACTTGGAAAATGACTTTCCTCTAAGTATTTCATGATCTTTGCTACATGTTGTAGATGAGCTGTGTGAGAAAGGAAGCCATATCGGGCTACCTCAGGGGTGAGTTCTGGCTCTGTCGCCATCACTCACAAGCTGACCTTGACATTTTTAATTGAAACACAATGACGTCGAACTACATGGCCTAGTCCAGAGCAACTTGTTTGATGGGCCGAAGGCCGCATGATCAGATAAAAGCGAGACTGCTAATGTTCGGAATCATTTTGCCTGCGTAATAGGGGAGAAAAGGGTGGTGGCCCTTTTATTCTGAGAGGGAGGAAAGAAGAAAAGAATAAAGGAAATCAAAGGTAGGCGTATCAATATCAAGGGGAAAAGTCGAGCTGCTGCCGTTTGAAGTGTGTTGGCAACTTTTGAAATTAACTTCTCTTTATCTCCTTTAAAGTCACAAATTCTGCAACATGAAAAGACGAAATAAGCAAGTGTAACACCTTTACGTGACTGAAGTGAAACTCTAACACAATTCAAACCTACATTATCAATTCAAATGACTTCGCTGAGAAAAACCAGGTCCCAAACCAATCAATGTCTAAAGTAGAAGCTAACACACTGTACATTCTGCCCGACGCCTGCTTACGAGTTTTGTGCAATGGATGTTGTTCTCTGATTACAAAGTAGGAGTACAATGCTCATTAGAAAGACTAGATGATACACAAAAGAAGAAAATGAAAAATATCTGTATTCTCATGAATATGTATTGTTAATATTTAGTTATAAGTCCTTGGGTGTAGTTGTGCCTATTTTAAAATAAATTCTACATATTGTGAGTATTACGTCGATAGTACATATTATTAATTTTTTAATGTTTATTTATTTTTGAGAGAGAGAGAGTGAATGCAAGGTGGAAGGACAGAAAAAGGGAAACAGAGGATCCAAAGCGGGCTCTGTGCTGCTAGCAGACTCCCGGATGTGGGGCTCGAAGCCACGAACCATGAGACCATGACCTGAGCCAAAGTCAGACACTTAAGTGACTGAGCCACCCAGGTGCCCAGTTGTACATGTTATTATTAAGATTACAATGTAGTTGGACCATACTATATATAATGTTTGACAACATAGTTTATTCATTTAAAATATTCTATAGAATTTTTCACATCAATAAATATGGATTTCCTAAATAATTTTTATTCGCTAAGTGGTATTTTGATGATATGCATTATATATTTGATCAATCTCTCATGGATCCCCATTATAGCTGGTACTATAAACAATATCTTGATGTTATATATGTTTTATATATATTTGTATATAAATATGTATATTTATTCCATCATCTCCTTGTCATAAATTTCTAAAAGTGGAACTGCTAAGGCAAAAGATATGAACACTTCAAGTATCTATATGAGTTGCTAAACTGCCCAGTAGAAAAATCGTATCAATCTTGCTGACATGAACAATATATAATAGAATCATTTATTTATACCATCTCCAAAACAGAGTATTTTTTATACTAAATTTCATTCAGCAAGAAAGCAGATATTGGTATCTAATAATTTAATAGGAATTCAATCAGTTATCAAGATGGTTTAACATCTTTCTGTAAATTTATTGAGTATTTACATTTCTTCTGCAAGAAAGTATTTTTACATCCATTTTTCATTTGGGTATTGGTCTTCTCTTTCTAATTTGTAAAAATGCTTTATATATGTATGTTGTTGATTATTTGTACATATATTGGAAATATTTCCCCCAGTTTGTTACTTACATTTTGATTCCTTATATAATTTTACAGTAGAAAATATAGTTTTGGAAATAAGTGTCCTTTATAGAATCTTTTATCTATACAATACATATAAATTCTTCCTCACTTTAAGATTATAAAAGTATAAATATGTTTTTTCTTTAGTTTATGGGTTTTTTTAAATTACATTTTTGATCCATTTTGGAGAAGTTCTGTTTGTGATAAGGAGTGAAGTAAAGGCTTCTGGGTGCCTGGGTGGCCCAGCTGGTGGAGTGTCAGGCTTCAGCTCAGGTCATGATCTCACAGTTCATGAGTTCCAGCCCTGCATTGGGCTCTGGGCTGACAATGTGCAGCCTGGTTTGATTCCTGTGTCCTGCTCTCTCTCTGTGCCCCTTCCCCTCTTGCTCTTCCTTTCAAAAATAAATAAACGTTAAAAAAAAAGATAGCCTATCTTTTACCTGCGTGGCTAGCCATTTGTGCTATGTTTTCACTAATTTAAAATGCCTTTCAAAATAAGGAAACTACATTTTTATGAAGTTAAATCCTTCTCTATTGTTCAATTCTGAAAGAAAAGCTACTTTCTTCTACTAATTTTATTAATGTATATTTTAATTTGCTTTCCAAGAATTATCTGTAGTATAAGGCATGAGAAAGAAGTACTTTTTTTTTTTTTTTTGGCCAGTATTTACCCAGTTATTCCAGGACCATTTATCCATTCTTCTCCCACTGGTTTCAAATGTCTTGATTGTCCAATAGAGTTTGCTTTCGTTCATTGTGTTTTGCTTATTTCTGTGATGTTATTCCAACTTTGAGATTACAGTGGCTTCATAATATAGTTTGATATCTGATTGTGTTAATCATAAATAGCTGGTGACGTCCTTTTTTTTCCCTGAATGCTTTTGGGTATTTTCTTATTTATTTTTAGAAGATATTTGTTATCTTTTTGTTAACCTAAGTGTGTATATGTATATGGGCAAGAGTAATATGCATTATTAGCTGTAGGGACTTTAATGTCCTCTAAGGCTCTCTGAGATATAATAGGGAAGTTCTTACAAAAAATAGAAACTTATAGACATAAATCCCCTTGAAGAAGAGCAGAGGACACTTATGCCTTTTTATTTCTGGTATCTTCGGAGACAATTTTAAAACAAGAGGTCACCTTCTAATTACACGTATTTCCTAAAATTCCATGACTGTCATCAGAAAATTGTTAATACCTATTTGGACATTAATGAAGGGGTAGCTCTTTCCAGAGTTGTTAATGAAGAGATTGGTTTTTGAAGAGGGACTTAAAGCCAGTCCCCTGTGACTGTAGGAGAACAGCACATTCGCTCCAGCACAACGACGAGATTTGGCATCCAGGACTCTGTGTCTATACATCATAGAATAACCCAGAATATTACTGACACTCGGCTTGCAAGATGACCACAACCTTACCCCTCCCTCTTCCCTTGCAAATTCACAGCTCTTCTTGTAGTTCAGTTTCGTTTCTTTGAATGCAACAGCTATTTCTGATGATAACCTCCTTAAGTAGGAAAGAAAAAAGTGAGTGAGGGGTTTCATGTAAACTGAATTAAGTCCAGATTGCCTCATGGGCCAGTCTCAGCAGCCTGCTATACTGAAAGAATCATGTCCGACGATTAGTATTTGTATAAATTAATGCCGCCCTCTACTTATTTTTCAAAGATTTTAAAAGTGGATTCAGGAAATAATTTCAAACTCAACTTCTTAAAATCCTTTTCCTTTTTTAAAATTTTTTTTAACGTTTATTAATTTTTGAGACATAGAGACAGAGCTTGAGCAGGAGTAGGGCAGAGAGAGGGAGACAGAATCCAAAACAGGCTCCAGGCTCTGAGCCATCAGCACAGAGCCCGACGCGGGGCTCGAACTCACAGACGGCGAGATCATGACCTGAGCCGAAGTTGGCCGCTTTACCGACTGAGCCACCCAGGCGCCCCTAAAATCCTTTTTCCTCTGTTCTTCCATTCTCTGAAGCCCGGGGGCTTCTCCAATTCAGGGTCCTCATTTTCACCAACGATTTTTTTTTTCACTATTGACCTTCCATGGATAATGTCTGTCTCCTCTTTTCTCTCCTTACTTTTCTTTTTCTTGCTTTTTAATTTTTAGTTTCCAGTCCTTTCTTTGCTCCTAAGTTTCCATCACGTAATTATTTTTATTTTTTTATTGAAGTATAATAATGTGTCACTTTATATCAGGGCTTTAATATTTGTGCATATTGCAAAAAATGGTTACCAACAATAAGTCTAGTTAACACCCATGACTTTATAAACTAACCGGACTTAACTCTTCTTCAAAAAGTAAAGATTGGAGATAGGAGGAAGGGGTGCGATGAGCAAATACAAGATTCCGCTTGACAGATGGAATGGCAGGGCAGAGAGAGTTCAAAGCTAAAAAAACTTGCATATTAAATAATTTTGTCACTGTCACATTCGTACAGACTAATAGAATCCTGTCTATGTCGTATCAAGTTGTGCAATTAAGACTGGCATCTGTCAGAGGACAAAGGCATTAATAATTATTTCTATCTTTTATTTAAGGAAAGTATGGAGGTTTTCTGAAACACGACTTGGGAAAAACTAAGACAAATAAATGATAGGAAGAATTTTTAATAGCTCTCATTTATTGAGTGATTTGACACGGTGAGCTAAGCACTTTATGTCAGAAACAACAAAACTTTGTGTCAGTATTTGTTCTTAACCCAGTTTTTCAAGGACCAAAGAATCAGAACCTTGAGTTGCTTCAAAGCATGTAACTAGCAAGTGGTGAATCAGTGTTTCATCGGTGGTCTCTGGTGCCACATATATATAGATTCCGATATACAGCAAGATAGGCAGAATATAGTCAAAGTAGGAAATGGAAAAGTAAAAGCAGCTATTATAAAATATCCAAAAAAATTCAGTGAAGAAAAACCATATACTCTTTCCAGTACAGAAAATGTTTTTAATATTTTTCAGTGAAATGAATGAGTAAATTAAATGGCAAATATCCTTAATCATTCATTCTGTTTTTTATTTTATTTTATTTATTTTATTCTTTTATTTTATTTATTTATTATTTATGTTCCAGCTGATTTATAGTTTATCTTTTTCATCTTCCTATATTTTACGAAGCCCTAGAAGCTACTTTAAATTCTGTTTGTAAGGATGAAGGGGTTGTGAACAATTACAGGCAGTTTTGAACATCGAACATCATTCGGAAGTGTTTACCGTTGAATTGTTACTAATTTTTACATTCCCTTGAACCCTGTCGAGATGTTTTGTGAATCAAGTGCAATCCACGTAAGGCTCTTCCTCACAATTTCTGAGAAAAACCCAGAGCATATTAAATTCCCTGTTGGAATAGAAGCTCGTGTAATTCATAATCACATATTTGGATATAATCAGGTCAATATGTAAGTGACTTTGAATGTGATCTATTGTGTCCATATTTTTCCTTCAAAGGTTCAGCAAAGTCTCTTCTCTCTAGAGACAGTCTAGTCAATATCTATGACTTGCACAAGTCAGAGGTGTGACATTTAAGGTACCGAGTGCCATAGAAGAATGGATTCCCTTCTCATTTGTACACTACACAAAGATTAGCAGTCGTAGCAAAGACGACACCAGCATGAAAAATCCTTCCTCCCGACTGTAGGCTGGCCTTGCTCTTCCATTAGTTCAATACAAGTTATTTCTGAGAAATCCCCCCTGCAATTACCTGATTAGCAATCCCAATTGCCTCTCCCTGTTTCCAAGACCTTGATTAAATGATATCCCCTCCTGATTACTTTATCAAGTCCAGCTACCATGGAGTATTGACGGCTCTGTGTTAACTGTCTTGTTTCTTTGGCAAGCCGCCAGGCAAAGGCGAAAGCAGCTGTTTCTTGAGATGAGGAGAAGAGAAATGCCAATTGATACAGTCCTTATGGCTTTTGCAAACTGACAGACCATTAGCTGACCTTGAAATTGTTTTGGTGGCTGTTGTGTGTTGGACATCCCTTCGGATCACCGAAGATTGACAGCTAGATAGCAGGGGTGGTTCATACTCTGATCAAACGCCCATCACGTTACAGCTTGTAGGAAGGAAGCAGGCATATTGTGGGTTGTTGTGGAGGTTAGCTTGCTGGAGGAAATGAACTGTGTTAGCCCACTTCTCACAGCTGTGACTGCACAGATTGTCCAGAGCCACGAGGCTTAAACTTGACTTTCGCCTTACTTTTCTGCTGAGCTGAAATCATGTGTAAAGGCTGCTGAACCTGCTGATTCTTATCAAATAGCTGCATACAGCAGGGATGGCTATCTCTCTGTATATCTTACTTGCAGACTCACGGAGGCTTTGACACGTGGCCAGGGATGATTTAAATATCTTTTTTTTTTAAAGTTTATTCACTTTTGAGAGACAGAGTGCAAGTGGGGGAGGGGCAGAGAGAGAGGAAGACAGAATCTGAAGTAGGCTCCAGGCTCTGAGCTGTCAGCAGAGAGCCCAACGCGGGGCTTGAACCCACGAACCTGAGCTGAAGTCAGATGTTTAACCATCGACTGGGCCACTCAGGCGCCCCTAAATATCTTTTTAATCATCCTCCTTTAAATATAGATTATTTAGGTTTCTTTTGTTGTTTTCCTTCTCTTTCAAAATATTAAATTCCTTTGATGTCCTATCTTTTTTTTTTTTTCTCTTCTTATTCCAACTGGTCCTTCCCTATGAATCTTGTAGAAGGTGGGTAGGTAAAATGTCCAGAAAGAAGGCATGAGATGGATGAATATTATTTAAATACAAGGTTGTTTACTTTTCCTTGCACTTCAACTACCTTTTCTCTTTTTTTCTTTTCTTCATGGTGTTTAAATAAACTTTATTTCCACGCAGTTTTGGATTTGCAGAATTTAAAGGTAGAGTTTCTGCATACCCTATGCCCTGTTTTCCTTTTTAATAACCAAGTCAATATGGAATATTTGTCATAATTAATTAACTCAAATTGGTAAATTATTACTACATATATAGTTTATTCAGATTTCCTGAGATTTTACCTTATGCCCTCTTTCCATCACGTCATGCCATATTTAGTTACCGTGCATCCTTAGGTTTCTCTTGACTGTCAGTTTCTGTCGTCCTTTGCTTTTGATCACCTTGATAGTTTTGAGGCATACTACTAAGGTATTTTGTAGATGACCCCTCCCTGTAAAGAGTGATTCTACAGTGGAGAACCCTAATGAACATGCCTCAAGCCTGACGAACAAGGTCAACACCAAAAGTTATAAATCTTGTGGGCAGTATGTCCCCTTGATACAATGTAGCAAGGATGACACTTTATGTCTGTGGTTTTCTTCCCCAAAACCCTTTACCCCAATCTAGTCATAAGGGAAATACTTAAGAAATCCCAATTAAAAGACTTTCTACAAAATCTTGAACAGTGCACCTCAAAATTGTCAAGGTCACTAAAAACTAACTAACTTAATTAATTAATAAGGAGAGAGAATAGACAAACCTCCTGGACAAAAGAGTTTTAAATAATTTACATAAACAATTGATCTTTCCTATGAAATCATGAATATTTATGGTAGACTTTGGGTGAGAGTCCGATGCCCTTGTATTTATTTTGTCACTTATGTTCTTGCAATTTGAACTTTGACATATCCCCAGCTTCCTGAATGGTGTTTTTATTTATTTATTTATTTATTTTTGGAGGGAGAAGTACTTTATTCCAAAAACAGTTTTAGTTACGGTAAGGTACACATCACATAGAATGTAACATTTTAACCATTGTTAACATATATACTTAGTATATACTTATGTAGAGTTAGGTATATTCACACTGTGTGCAACCAATTTCCAGAACTTTTCATTTTGCGAAACAGGAACTCTATAGCCATTAAATAACTACTCTTCTTTTTTCTCTCTCCAGCCCCTGGTAGTCACCAGTCTTCTTTCTGCTTCCATGACTTTGACAACTCTAGATAATATGTATATCATACCCATGATATCATCCAGTTTTTATCTTTTTGTGAATGGTGTGTTTCACTTAGCATATTATACTCAAGTTTCATCGATGCTGTCCTAGTATGTGTAATTTTCTTCCTTGTCAAGGCCGAGTAATATTCCACTGTGTGTTCACACCACATTTTGTTTATCTATTCATCCATCAGTGGATACTTGGGTTACTTCCACCTTTTGGCTGTTGTGAACAATGCTTCTACGGACATGATTGTATGGACTCCTCTTACAGACCCTACTTTCAATTCCTTTGGATATGTGACCAGAAGTGAAATTGCTGCATCATATGGTAATTCTATTTCTATTTATTTTATTTTATTTTATTTTTTTTATTTTAAGAACTGCCATACTGTTTTCCATAGTGGCTACACCACCCTACCTTCCCATCAACAGTGCACAAGGGTTCTGATTTCTGCCCATCCTTGCCAAACTTGTTATTTTCTGTTTCCGTTTTTGTTTTTAATTTTATTTACTTTTTTGTTATTTGATAGTAGCCATCCTAATGAATGTGAGATGATTTCTTGTTGTGGTTTTGATTTTCATTGTGCTAATGATTAATGAATAATTGGATACTTATGTATCTATTTAGAGAAATGTCTATGTAAGTCCTTTCCCCATTTCAAATCAGTTTATTTGTTTTTTGTTGCTGTTGAATAGTAAGAGTTCTTTACAAATTCTGGGTATTAATCACTTATCACATATATATGACTTGAAAATAATTTCCCTTTCCATGGTTACCTTTTGAGTTCATTGATTGTGTTCTTTGATGAACAGTCATTTTAAATTTTGATGTGGTCTAATGTATCTATTTTTACTTTTGTTGTCCATGTTTTTGGTATCATACCCAAGAATCACTGTCAAATCCAACATTATGAATTTTTCCCCTATATTTTCTTTTAAGATACTTATAGTCATAGCTATTACATTTAGCTCTCTGATCTATTTTGAGTTGATTATTATATATAGTGTAAGGTAAATTCACTTCAACTTCATTTTTTTGCATGTGGATATCCAGTTTTCCAACATCACTTACTAAAAAGACTGTCCTTTTCCCATTGAACAACCTTGGGAACTCGTCAAAAATCATTTGACCCTATATGTCAGGGCTTACTTGTAGGCTATTTTTTTTTTTCTATTTCTTTGGTCAATATGTTTGTCTTTATGAGTGTGCCAGACTGTTTTGACAACTGTAGCTTGGTAAATAAGCTTTGAAATCAGGAAGTGTAAGAGCTCCAACTTTGTTCTTTTTCATGGTTGTTTTGGCTATTCCATAAGAGTTTTACCATACATTTTTCTACTCAGCAAAACACATCATTGAAAGGTACTGCATTAAATCTGTAGATCACTTTGTGTTGTATTGACATCTTAAGAATATTAAGTCTTCCAATCCATGAACATGGGATATCTTTCCATTTATTTGCAACTTCTCGTTTTCTTTCAGCAATGTTTTGTAATTTTCAGTGTGTAAGTCTTTTGTCTCCTTGGTTAAAGTTACTCCTAAGAATTTAATTCTTTCTAATTCTATTGTAAATTGAATTATTTCCTCAATTTTCTTTGAGACTGTTCTTTGTTAGTGTACAGAAATATGCTGATTTTTTGCATCTAATAACATTTAATTCTAATTGAACTCATAGCTTCAGAAAACAAGTATAGAATTTTAAGCTCTATTTTGGGACCTATTAGTTTATCTGAATAGAAATGTATAACCTCAGAATTTTGAGTGCAGGCTTCTTTCACTCACTTATGTGACTCAGCAGCTAATTTATTTGAGTTGGTTTTTGATTTAAGGACTTTCCCTCTTACCACTTTGCTTTTATTCTCATGAGAGTGGATATGCTTGTCCTTCTTGGTAATGGGAAAAAGAAGAGACAAGATTAGTCTCATCTTTTGGGGCAGATTCTCTGAGATAGCCATGATGTTATTGCTATTGACAGAAAGCCTTGTATCATAGGAGCCAATTAGAATTTACTTAGTTGCTAGGAATATGGTTTTGAGGTTAGAAAAATCTGGTTTCACTCTAACTCCAAGATTTACTAGCCGTGAAAACTTGCTGAATCCCTTACTATCACTAAACCTTAATATTATTATTTATTAGATTAGTGAAAACACTAATATCTACCTCCTGAAACTCTTATGTACATGAATCTAAGCACAAGCATGTGGAGAAAAATGCATTTCATTAATTGCTATCATGTTTGTCACTTGATCAATTTCCAAGTAATACGATAAATTTAATGTTTAACACTAGAATTTTTCAACTTCACTATTACAGAGTGCAGTAGAAAGAATTCCTGGTGTCACCTGGAAAATACAGCGGTACTAGTGATTTTCTTGTCAGGGTGGTGGAAAGAATTTGCACCAGAAGGCATGACCAGATAGATCCATTTCCTAGTCCTATCCTTTTATTTGGATGTTGGATGAGAAGGATCAGCTGTGGCAAGGGGACTCAACAAGGATAACACATGTTACAGGGGACAGAATGTGATGTGTGGTGCAGAATTCATAATCTGTGATGATCAGAAATTCAGACACCAAATTTCACAACCTGGCTCCATTCCAACTCTCCTGAACGTGTGCCTGAATCCAAATAGCATCGTTAAAGAGAAAAGAACAGCAAAACTGTGAAATGTGCAGTTTAATGAACTTCCCAAATATAGGGCCTCAAAAAAAACCCCAGCTCTATATGAAATAAATAAATGTGTGCTAAATGAAACTCTATCTTCCAACACTCTGAAAGCCACTTGTCCAGAAGTCCTCCTACAGCAAATATGCTTGGGATTTTCTTAGCAAATGTGTATCACTTCAGATGAAAATAGTTGAAATGGAAACAAGTGGGTAAAAAAGTAGAATTAGAGAAGTGAACAGATGGCATGGAAGTATAATGATGATCCAATTGCACCATATTATAAATGAGCTATCACAGAATCTCGGAGGAGCTTCTGGCCAACCACTCGAACATAATGAATAAAAGCCCTACGTGTATCTCCCCTCCTACTTTTTTTTTCTTTCACAATTTAAGGAAGTTGCAAATAAATGAAGCAACTCACAAGCAAGTGTAATGCAGAATACCTACGCACACAATGCAAATCCCTCTTCGTGTCCTCCCCTGGAATTTAAAAAGGCATGTGGCCCTTGGTCAGAATGAGATGTTTAGAAACTGTGGACCTTACAGAATAAAGAGTTGATCATCGAAAGGGCCTTTAGAACAGCAGGGGGCCACAGTACTTTCCCTTTCCTGGTCTCTCAGGCAAGCCATGAACTTCACCTACCTCTGTGGTGGTATGGTTTTCTGGCGTCTTTTCTAATTTCCTCAAATTGTTGGTGGAAATTGCTTCAAACCACTTTGTTATCTCTCTCAGATGTTCTCACTGAAACAGAAATAGATATGTCATCTGCAATCATTTAACAGTTTTTAAAAGCACTTCTGTGAGAACTTCGGAACAGAATTTTGCATTCAGTTCCAGTCCTTTCGGCGAGGTTGAAACACTTGCAGAAATATTTGCCAGAGCCTCAAGATTATTTTATTAGTTTGAACACCAAATTAACTTAAATTCTGTTCAGCAAATATTTCCAGAACATCTCCGGTCATCTTTAGACCTGAATTATGCAGAAAGTCTACACATTCCTGGGGGAACACTGAAATTTCCACACATAGAGCAATCTGTTGAGCCTACACACTTCACAGTAGCGAGTGTCAAAGGGAGATATTAATGCTTAGTTAGAGCTGAGTCTTTAGTTATAAGAACTGGCACAATCAAATGCCTACAATATTAAACAATGAATTCTGAGAATTGCATTACTGAGCTCATGGTTCAGTTCTTTGGTGGTGGTGGTGGAGGGAGCTATCCTGTGCATTGAAATGTATTTATTAGCATTATTGGCCCCTACTTGCTGGATGCTAATAGCACTTCCTCACCTTAGAACCAACAGAATTGTGTCCAGAATTTTCTAAATGCCTTCTGAGGGGCAAAATCATCTCTCTTTGAGATGCTGCTATAAAAGATGTATCCCTTTACCTCAGAGTTTTTATTCAGTGGGAAAAGAAACAGTACATAGTAAGTGGTTAAGTCAATAACAGTGCTAAGATGGTCCAGCACTGAGTGGGCCAGACCAAACACACTGTGAAACTTGAGAAGCAACCCTTAAGTTGACTGATTTGGTTTCTTACTTAGAGGACATCTGATAGCACCCCTTCCCATACCTCTCATTCTGTAAATAAGTTTTCCTTCTCATAAAATTGTCATCAATTGTTTTCAGTATTACCCATTGACTAATCATTACCTTTCAGATGGTATTGAATCAGTAGAAGAATTATGGTACTAGGGTTTCTAGTCAAATCTTCTGTTTGTTGTATGAGGTCTTGGTTTTCTGCCTATGCTTTTTTTTTTCCCCAAAAAAATTCTAAGTTGAGAATCCAAGTAACATAAATTGGTGGTAGTGCATATGGTGCCTCTTCTTCAGTTGGAAATCATAACACCAAATGTCTAATATTAAAGGAGATATCGAGTCTAGAGTTCATGGCAAGAAAATAGTGAGTAGCCGCTGATACCACTAATGTTCCATCAGCACGATTTTGCATTATTCACCCGGTAAACATTTGTTGAGGATTTATCATGGAAGACATTGTCCTTCTGACCCTCTATAAAATGAGGGCAGCCTTGCCCCTGTGAAAGATGGAGACTATAAGTCACCCAATTTCTTGTATCTGGAGAAAACAGGGCATATGATGTAATCTTGAGTCCCTGAAAAGAAAGCTGCAAGACTGGTGGGTATAAGTTTTCTGGAAAATTTTTGACTCCATGGTGGCACAACAACAATAATAACAACAACAACTGTTAGAAGTAACTCTCTTTCTTCTCTTTGGTAATGGTTTCGTGAGGATGTAATGTCAGGAGCTGCAGCAGCCAATTTAGGGTGATAAGGACAGCCAGAGGATGACAGCAATACTTGTTGAAGGGCAGAAATGAAAACTAAACAGCCCAATGTCCTTGGTGACATAATTGAATGGCTGAATTATTTAATTCTGTTTTTGCCCGCCATCATGCTTCTTGTTAGGGAAGATTGTAAATGTGTTTGTGGGGAAAGACTCTATTACAGGATTTTCTGTGAATTGCCTTTAATTTTTTTTCAGATATTATGTTCCACCATAGTCAGTATGCAATGTGGGTGAAATTAAAAACCAACCAAACAAACAAAAATAATGACAAATATTATCGTCAAGACTTGCATTTAGACTTTGTTAGAGGCATTCTGGCTCCAGAATCAATGAGTATGTCTTCAGAATAACCCTCGACCTTGAGAAAACACAGAGGACACAGCACTTTGTCAATCTGATCTTATTCTATCTGTTGTAGGTTGAGTTGTGTTCCCTCAGGTTTGTATGTTGAAGTCCTAACACCAAGTCCTTCAGAATGTGACCTGATTTGGAGATAAGGTCCTTACAGAAGTAATCAGGTTAAAGGGGATCACCAAGGTGGGCACTAGTCCAATATGACTGATGTCCTTATAAAACGAGGGAATGTGGATGCACTAATAGACAAGAAGAGAAGATGATTTGAAGAGACGTAGGGAAAAGAAAGCTGTCTAGAAGCCAATAAGAGAGATCTAGAACAAACCCTTCCCTCACAACCCTCAGAAGGAAACAGCCCTGCTGGCCCATTGATTGTAGACTTCTAGCCCCCAGAGGTGTGAGGAAATAGCATATGCTAATTCAACCACCCCATTTCTGGTCTTTTGTTACAGCAACCCAAGCAAACTAAGACAAGGTCCAAAATCGAACTCCTCATATTCTCTCTAAAACCGACTCTTTCAATGGTCTTCCCATCCTAATTAATCCTTCCCACTCCATCTTTCCAAAGCTTGGGCAGAAAACCTCGACGACATCCTTGACTGCTTCTCTCCCACATCACATTCAATCAGGTGGCACGTTCTTTTGGCTCTGCTTTCAAAATGATTAGAGTTTCTCTGTTTCTCACTGCCTCCACAACCACTACCCTAGTCAACATCACTGCTGTCTTCCTATTTGATAAGAGTAAAAACTGTAGAGCCAGTCTCTTTGACCATGCAGCCTCTTTCTATCAGAATAAGCAGATTAATCGTGTTAAAATATAAGATGGGTCATGCCATGATCCTGTTCAATATCGCCAGTGCCTTCCATATGACTCAAGTGAAAAGCAGAGTTACTGACAACACCCTACCGCTTTTCTCTTATTATGTTTTCACTGGGCTGGGCCACAATGGCATGTCGGTTGTTCTTTGAGCTTCTGGGCATTCTCCTTTCAACTTGCAGGTCTTTTGCTTGAATAATTATGTCTCCCAGATATTTGCTTGACTCATTCTTACCTCCTTCAGATAATCATTAGGGAACATCTAATTTTTAAATGCGATCTTTTCTATTTATTTATTTATTTGTTTGTTTATTTATTTATTTATCATTTGTTTGTTTGTTTTGAGAGATCATGAGCAGCGGGGGGAGACGAAGACAGAAAGGGGGACAGGGGATCCAAAGGAGGCTCTGTGCTGACAGCAGCAAGCCCAGTGCAGGACTTGAACTCACAAACCATGAGATCATGACATCAGTCAAAGTCAGATATTCAACTGACTGAGCCACCCAGGCACCCCAATGACAACCTATTTATTTAATTGTTTGCTTTTTTTTGTTTTTAGAATTTTATTTATTTTTAGAGACAGAGACAGAGCACAAGTGGGGGAGGGGCAGAGAGAGAGAGACAGACAGAATCGGAAGCAGGCTCCAGGCTCCAAGCTGCCAGCACAGAGCCCGACGTGGGGCTGGAATCCACAAACTATGAGATCATGACCTGAGCCGAAGTCAGACGCCCAACCAACTGCTCCACCGAGGCACCCCAATGACTATCTATTTAAGTATGCAACTGTTCACTTCTCTTAAGCCTAGACAAATCTTACTCCTTTACTGAATTATTATTTGGTCCAGTAGCATTTGTTGCCATTTATTACTTCTTCTTATTTTTATTAAAAAAATCAAATCAATGTCTTTCTCTTATTATAATGCAGTATTTACGGAAGCAAGGTTTTTTTTTTTTCTACTTTGCATACTTCTTTGTCTCTAGTCTCTTTTGCCTACAGTAGTCCTAAGAAATACAGATGCTTAAAAATTATTTGTATGATAAACACATGACCGAACAAGAACTCATGTTACCACCTTGTATCACAAAACTAGGAGTTCCAGGAAGTTTGGAATCATCAAAAAATTCTTATGCTTTGTAGCATGTTACTCATAGCTTTGAAGATTAAAATTCCTTGCAGGATATGGATGGTGTTTTAATGCCAGTGAATTAGTAATTAAGTGCTTACTATGTAAATTTCTGTCACATAAGCTCACAGCACCAAATTTAAGACATGTTAGGGGCTTAGAAAAATTTTGTTTAGGGAGTGAAACCAAAGGTACTGTGCTTCATTACCTTAAATATGACTCTATGGCTCTCTGAGTGACTCAGATATCTAAGTGAGCCTTATTATTCTTATTGTTTTTCCTCTTTATTCAGGGCATGGTCCCAGAACCATGCTTTTGAAAAGTTATCTGAGTGGAGAGCTACCTTAGTAAATAGTTTCCAAGCGTTCTCCATGCAAATAACAGACCTAACTTTTGTTGCTACATAGTTACAATCTCACTGGAGGAGATAACGTCAAATAAATCTTTCTACTTTAGATTCTTCCAACAATGTAATTGTTTGAGACCCCTCTGAACAGAACAATAATAAAAATATCTTCCTTTGATTTCTAGCAGATACAATATATAGACATATTTAACATAACTGTAAACATTCTGTATAAAAGCTGCATATGGGTCTTTTTCATCTGTTTTATGCTTGATGCAGACTTAGACTCTGTGATTTTCAGCTGTGTCAATTACCAGGAATCGGACATCAGAGGGGGTTTCCTGGGGACTTCTGAGCACGGTCATGAACTCAGGTTAATTTACATGCAAACCATCAAATACAGGCGCTTTTAAATTTTTGTTTATTTTTCTTAAAAGAACTTCTAGGGTCAGAAAATCTACAAGGGCTTACCCTCACTCCTGAGTTTAAATCATGCCTTAAAAAAATCGGTATCTTGCTTAAGTCATTCTTGGTAAAGGTACATTTATTTTGCTGTTGTTGTTTAGTTCTTAGTGGATACAGGTGGGCAATGTCCTAAGGAGAAAAACACATACTTCACTTCAAGGTTAGACACAAAACACGAAAGCAAACTTGTAAAGTATAGACTTCTGGCAAATAATAGCCCTAGAAATTTTCTCCAGATGTCTTTTAATGAAAAATATTACAACTCTTGTTTAGAGTAAATCTCTAGAGTCATAAAGGAGAGATCTTTGAGAATGTCTCTCCTCTCTCTAGTATGGAATTTCAAGCCCATGCCTTTTGTGTGATAATTAGTAATGCAGGGACAACCATTCCCTTTAATTCTTTCTACAGACTGTTGCCAGACTAATTACCTTCGAGCCCCATTTCTCTAAAACCTTCAATAGTTCCCCATTGCTTGTATAATACAATCCAAACTTCTTAGCTTGTCACTCTTGACCGTCTGAGTTGAGATCCCCTAGAAATGAATATGAGATAAGGATTCTTGGGCAAGTAAAGGACTAAGATGCTGTCAGCAGAAACCAGTAAGGAAGAGAGGGAAGCAGAGGAGGGCCAGATGAAGAAACTAAACACAACTATGCTTTCAGGTGACAGCTAGCCTCTACCTGATCCCACAGGAGTTCTGGAGCACAAATGGTGTCGGGGTTTATTCACCTTGAGGGCAAGGAGACTGCCTTTTGTTCGTTTGTCTCAGCAGCTGCAGGCCACCGGGGACATAGCAGGTCCCAGACATCTCCAGCTGAGGCAGCTCCCTTCAGGCCTGGGTGATTAGCAGGGAATGGTACGGCTATGAACCTTTGTTACCAACACTCATGGTAGCTGGAGGGATGGGTGCACCAGCCCAGGGAAGGGATTAAATAGGGACTAGGACTAGTACAGAGGCTTCTATGACATGGCTTCCATCTTTTATAACATTCCCTCCATTTATCTTTAGGTGACGATACGATGATGCTGGAAACAACCTCCAACCCTTCACAGTTCCAAGACAAAGCCCACGGAATCCACCCCCAGCCCTGCTGTCCCTGAGCCCATGGATTAACTATGGGTAATTATTTTGGGCCTAAGTGAAATAAATCCCCCTGTTTAAATCATTTGGTTAGGTATTTAGTTCTTTGCAGCTGAAAGCACCCTATACTCTCTTTTGTAGAATTTTCTGGAAAGAGCTGGATTAGAGAATGTGGTAATACCTAAGATGATGAGGATGTTTTCACTCTTACTTTTCTGAACTGACAGAAGCTGGACCCACCCAGCTGTGTGCATATGGATTATTAGACCAATTTCATATAGAAGGGAAAAGAAGGGAGAAGAGACCAGCTTTTATTGCAAGCAGAAATGGGACGCTCCACAGTACTGCCAGTGAGGGGTCCCAGTGGTCTTGTGTGCTCAAACACAGGCAGACAGAGAGGGACCAGCAGTAGAAGGTCCTCTTATAGGGACACCTGGGTGGCTCAGTTGGTTAAGCGTCCAACTTTGACTCAGGTCATGATCTCAGGGGTTGTGAGTTTGAGCCCTGTGTCAGGCTCTGTGCTGACAGCTCAGAACCTGGATCCTGCTTCCAATTCTGTGTCTCCTTCTCTCCGCCCCTCCCCCCATGCTCTGTCTCTCTCTCTCTGTCTCAAAAATAAATAAACTTAAAATACATATATTTTTTAAAGCACAGTGACTCTACCCATTAGGGCAATGTGCTCTGATAAAGGCATATCCTACCCCATATGCTTGCTTTCTCCCTGGGAGAAGTGAATTAGGCTGGGGAGAGGGCTACAGTGAGTGTCTGTAATACTCTCCAAGGGGGAAGAGTACTTTAGGTTTCCTCTCTGGGCCAGAAAATAAATATACAGTGAGAAAGACAGTGTGCTGTGACAATTAATAATGGTCATAACAATTATAAGCCTGTACCGTATAAGACACGTTTTATAAGAGCTTTATATGCATTAACTCCACTGACCTTCAAAATAACTTCAGAAATCTGCCCCTTCGTTTTCCTCTCTGGTTTTCCTTTATGTTCTCTCCTCTTAAAGTTTCCTCTCTTTTGTTCGGGCCAATCCAAAATCCACCGATATTTGACTCACGTGTGTCTTTGATAGATTCACAAGAAGGAAACTTCTCCTTAACTGCAGCACTCTGCAACCGTCTCCCCTTGGTTTTGTGTGCGTGGAAAGGAAACATGGGGGATTAGAATAGGAGTGATAGGTGCAGTAGCTACCGATGAAAAACATAACCATCTCGTTTCTCTTCCAGCACTTCGAATTGGGGAACATTTTTATTATTTCATACATTCATGAAAGTTACTTTAAACATTTCATACAGACCACACTAAAACATGTGCAGTGGAAAACAGTCACTATCTCGCCGAGCTGCAATTGGAACTACGACTAAGTACAGAAAGAAATTTACGCAAGATTATTCTTGCAGAACACCCCCCATGAGATATTAATAGATGCTCGCTCTTTGGAAAAGCATTCTTTAGTCAAATAAATTTAAGAGCGTTCTGGATTCCACTAACTTAAGGGATTTTACTTCCTCAACAACCGTTGGAGACTTTTAACGCATTTATCTTAATTGCACTTTCCAGGAACTGGATACTGTCCGAAGAGTTTCCCAGTTGTAACTGACCGTAAGTTCCGGTTGGTGAGGAACACCCACCAACATTTCTGGAATGAGTGTTCTGTGGAAGCGTTTCCTCAGCAGATGGATCATTTTCCTCACGGAAATTCCTTACTTCCTTATACCAGTAATCTGATTCCTAACACCACAACGTGCTCATTTATTCTCATCAGAAGTTTTGCTCAATCACACTGGCACGTAGGAATGTGGAGATGAAAATATCACTTGACTTTCACATTTTCTATCATTAAGACCACTTACGTAGTCCTTTCTTTCTTTCTTTCTTTTTTTTTCTGTTGTTAGTCCCTCATTTACTTGCTTTAAGGTTAGCCAATCAAGACCATCCACTATGTCAAAAAGATACTTCGATAGACATGAGAATAATAGTTTTTTTAAAATGTGAATTAAACTGTAATACAAGAAAGAGAAAAACATAAAACCAACAATCAGAAATATTGTAAATTACTCTATTGTGAACCGCAAGGAATTAACTTTTCTCTGGTCTTTTTTAGAAGTTCTTGTCCTTTGTCAGTAACAGACAAATTAAGACCAAATAGTCCCAATATTAATACTAGATTTGATATATATTAGACTTGTGTAAGGGCATAATAATTATTATCCATAATAATTTATAAGACTCAAAGATAAAGACAGCTTGATTGTTTATATTCCTAATTTATTAAGCATGTAGGCAGATGCTTAGAATATAGAAAAAGCCCATTACAACGTTGGTAATGATAAGAAAAGAAACAAAGACTAAGAGAATAGAGAAAAATGTATAAGAAATTGCAAAATACACAATGTCAGGGGTAAAAAGTTGATTTACTTTTTGAGTAACAACTTGAAAAGTATCTTCCGTAGTTTTACTGCTATTGGGTGCATCGTGTGATAAAAACTCAGAAAGGTGTACTCTGAAAGTTACATGAAATAATCCACAGAGATGTGGATATCAAGAAATACCAGAAAGGTAATAGGAAAAGTACAGACCATAGAATAAAAAAAAGAAAAAGAGGTTCTAGGCCTGACACTATCAGGGAGAGGTGTGTGCTTTTGGAAGAAGGTGAAAGGCTACTGGATTATCATTAAGGCCAAAGCTCTTTCTAAATGTTTGCCATTACTGTAAAGGTATTCGAAAACAACTTACTAGTTGCTAAATGTTTTGGGAGATGTGACTTTGCCATATTTATATTTATTTGGCCTTCCAGGAGTATGCTGTAATTACTTGTTGAACAGAACTGATTGGATATCTCAAAAGATACATGAAAGAAAACGAACTACCAGAGAAAGGAGTGACATAAAAGATGAGATGGATGCTTGGTTATGTGGCTTGTGATTTTATTTTATTTATTAAAATTTTTTTAATGTTTGTTTATTTCTGAGACATAGAGAGACAGAGTGTGAGCAGGGGAGGGGCAGAGAGAGAGGGAGACACCGAATCTGAAGCAGGTTCCAGTCTCTGAGCTGTCAGCACAGAGCCAGACATGGGACTCAAACTCAAGAACCACAAGATAATGACCAGAGTCGAAGTTGGATGATTAACAATCTGAGCCACCCAGGTGCCCTTTGTGGCATGAGATTTTTTGTGTGTCAGTTTAGGAAAAGTTGTTTCAGTCCAGTTTGGCTTGAAATTTTCTTTACAAAGCCCTCAGTAACGTAGAGCCTGGTAGAATCTGCTGGGGCATGGACATTGAAAGGATGGGTCTTCAGATGCCTTCTGTTCCATTTTTATTGGCTAACACTGCTGACTTGCACACTGGCTCCGAAGATCCAAGGTTGATCGTGGCTAATGAGACTAAGGAATTCAGTTTTAATTTTACTGTAATTAATTTAAATTTAAATTCGGGGCGCCTGGGTGATTCGGTTGGGCGTATGACTTTGGCTCACATCATGATAGAGTGTTTTGAGCATAGCAGAAAGTTCTCTTGGCAGTGCTGTGCTAGACAAAGTCCCTGCCCTCTTGTAGTTTACACTCTAGTGTGGAGTTGACAACTTTTTTTTCCCCGGAAAGGGCCGGGTAGTAAATATTTTAATCTTTATGGGCCAAATGGTTTCTGTTTTACCTACTCAACTTCGCCATTATAGCTAAAAGCAGCCATAGAGGCATTGTAAAGGAATGCATGCAGCTATGTCTTTAAACAAAATGTTACTGAGAAGAATAGATAATGAGAAAGACTTGTCCAGTGGGCTATAGTTTGCACATCCCGGTTCTTGAGGATGATACCCATTCATTCATCTTCTAGCTGTTGCTGGGTCTTCTCCATTTTGGCTCTGATCTTCACTTTTCCCACTAGACCAAGTATTGTAACATCATTTTATTCAGCATCCTGTGGGATTTCAGCCTTTATCGGTGTGCAAGGGATGCCATAACTAAATATCACAGACTGGGTGGCATAAACATCAAAGTTATTTCCTCAGTCTTGAAGTCCAAGATCAAGGGGTTGGCAGGTTTGGTTTCTTCTGAGGTCCCTCTCTTTGACTTGCAGGTGGCCACCTTCTCCCTGTGTGCTCACATGCTCATTCCACTGTGGGGGCTCTTTTCTGGTGTCTGAACACATGTAAGATTTCCTCTTACAAAAACACTAGTCGGATGGGATTTGAGCCCATCCTAATGGTCTCATTTTCACTTTATTACTTCTTTAGAGGTCTTATTTCCACATACAGTTCTATTCTGAGGTCTAGTCGTTAAGGCTTCAAAGTATGAATTTTGGGATACACAATTCAGCCACCGACAAGCCTTAAGTTTTGAAAATGCTGCTTTTTAACCTTGACCCAAATTGAGAGCTTTAAGAAAAACACATCTCTAGGTCTTTTTAAAAAGATTCATTGAGTAAATTTGGGGTATGGACTGGGAATTTAGATTTTTAAAATTCCCTGGATAAGAGTGGTAATCACCCAGGTTGGGAACTACTGTTCTATCAGGCATTCAAACACTGCACACTCAGAACTCCAGACTAGCATGTGTGATGCACCGTATGTAGCTCCTTAAATGCACAGTGTTTACCTCTCTATGCACCAACTGTAAAAATTAATTCAATTTAAAATAATTTTTTTCAAGCTCTCCCTGACCTGTGATTGAGCCAAGTGACCTTGGCAAAAGGGCTAACTTCTGCGGATGGCGCCAGTTCTTCAGGATAAAGCAGGTTTACTTTGTCTGCTTTTCTGTGATCCTGCTCATAGGCACAAGAGTGGTGGTGATGAGGTCCCAGGTAAAGACATGCAATCTGTACCTGCTAAAAAGAAAAAGTTAAAATTATAATATGTCCTTGATTCTAATCATGAAAAATGATGGCTAACTGAAATCATTAGCATGCACGCTATAGAGACTCCATGACCAGGTAGCCCCAGGCTGTCTTGGTTCACTTCTCACCATGCTTACATAGGATTTGAATGTTGGAACATTAAACACCGCACTTATCACTATACTCAATCACATGCTTTCCTCACTATGGGAAGTTCTTTCCCTTACATTATGCCTTTAAAAAAATTCCTCTATAATTTCAGCATCTTCTCTACATCCCTAGGCAGAATTACTTGTTACCTCTGTTTGTTACTATTTACATTCTAATACTGTAAATTTTCTGTTAATGTGTTTACACTGATCAAGAGATCAAAGATGCCATCTGCGACCCCTCATCCTCACATTTATTGTAGACATTGATAATCTATGAAGGCATTCTTGCCTGCTCCATCTATGTGTGAACTCACCAGCCATTCAGCAAAATACCGTAGGAAGCTACTGCTAATGGACCATTTGGCTTATGAGATTATGCGTGCTTACCATTCAGGCACTGAAAGGTCTCTTAAGAGTAGATACCGAGAGTCAAAACTTGGCCAATACTAATTGAATTCAGGCGCACTTGACCTAAAAGAGAGGAAATGTAGCTTAAAAAAATTAAGCTCTTCATTTAGAACTATTTTTGGGTTCATAAGCAGTTACAGGAAACAATATGGAGAGAGCCCACGTACCCTTGACCCAATTTACACCAATGGTAACACCTTGCAAAACTATGGTACGATGTCAAAACCAAGATGCCGACCTTGGTACAGTTCAGATACAGAACATTTCCATCACCACACGAATCCTTAATGTGACTCTTTCCTAGACATCTCCACCTTCCTCCCATCTTCAGCCCTGCCTTAACCCATAGCAACTACCAGTTCGCTTTCCATTTCTGTAGCATCTGTCATATCAAGAATGTTGTATACATGGAATCCTACAGTATGTAACTTGGAATTGGCTTTATTCACTCAGGATAATTCTCTGGAGGTTCATTCAGATTGTTTGTGTACCAATAGTATATTGTTTGTTTGTTCATTTCTTTTTTTAGGCTGTGAGTAGTATTCCATGGTATGGACATAGCATAGTTTGTGACATCCACCATTCACCTGTTGAAGGACATATGAGTTCTTCCTGTTTGGGAATATCACAAATAGAGCTGCTATAGTATTTGTGTGTATGATTTGTATAAGAATATGTCTTCATCTCTGGGACGAACGCCTGAAATACAACTTGAAAAAGCAGTTGTATGCCAATGTTTTACAGAACTGCTGGATTGTTTTCTAGATGGCTGTAGCATCTGACATCCTAAAAAATGGTATTCCCACATCCTTCCCAGTATTTGGTATTGTCAATATTTTCAATTTTAGTCACTCCAAGAGCTCCTATTTTGTTTTCAATTAGTTGCAATTCAAAGACTCTACATAGGTTCAGACTCTGGAAGTTCTGTAGGCCATGGGGAACCATGGAAGCAGTTTGAAGATGAGCGGGTCATGTGCAAAGTCACGTCTCAAGAACAAAACCAAACTATTGAGTGTAAAATGGACTGACAAAAACAAAACGAAACTAAGCAAAACAGAGATAAATTCTGAGGTGGTTAGCCAGTATTGGGGATGTATAATTAGGAATGATTGGAGTTTGGAGTAAAGATGATAAAAATGGAAACATGCATCTTTCTTATTCCATAGAAGGTTTTATGTGATTAGATATTAATTACAATTCTTCTTCTCTTTCAGTCATTATTTTTACTTAAGTTATATGTCTTCCTTTCAAAAAGTAGAAAATTCGGAGGTTCATAGGTATAGTTCAAGTTTATCCCTTAAGTTAGCTCCTCTATAATACCCCTTACTTCCTAGTTATTGCAGTTTTAACTTCTCTCTAAGTCATGCACAATTCTGAGCTCTTCCCATTCTTGTAACTTTGTTATACTTCTATATATCACCTTCTAACATAAAATATATTCGGCTAATTTATTACAGCTATCGTAAGTCTCCTCTGTTAGGATATAAGTTCTACAGGGTATATATAGTATGAGCTCAATACAGGTTTGTTGAGTGCATGCACGCATGAGTGAGGGAATGAATGAATGAATGAATGAATGGATAAATGAATGGATGAATGGATGAATGAATGAATGAATGAACAAATCAGTTTCAAAGCTGGAATTAGATTGCACCACTCAGTCTTTCTAGCCATGCTTCTCTGGCATTTTCTTTTGCATATCTAATAAAGTGATAAATAAGTTGGAAGGTATTCTATTGATATTCACAAACTACAAAACCATTATTGTGCAGGAAGTAATTATATCGGAATGTGAAACATTCACCTCAATTAGACTCTCCAGTGACATTATAAGAACAAAGCTGAAGTAAATCGTGCAGTCACCCGGATCCTTCAGTACTAATCAGTCACTTGTAACCTATTGGCAAGGGGAATTCTGGGAAGGTCACTAAAAGCACATGTTCCTTCGGGATGCAGGTCACATCTAGGAAGGTGGGCTCTACAAGTGTGTGGCCGTATGACTACGCCCTGGTTAGCAAGCAGGCAGCGTGGGACTAGATTTTGGCTTTCACAAAGACAACAAAGGAAGCCAACCATATGGTGTTATTTCAAGGATGTCAGAAAAAAACTTTGTATGTACTCCCAAATGCTTTTCCTGCCTCCTTGTTGCTGCTTTTACACGGAGGAGAAAAAAAGAAAACACTTTCTACAAATGCATATATGGCTTAAAATACAAATTCCTGGGGTGTCTGGGCGGCTCAGTCAGTGATGTGTCTGATTCTTGATTTCAGTTCGCTTCACGATCTCCTGGTTTGTGAGTTTGAGCCCCACGTCAGGCTCTGTAGTGACAGTGCAGAGCTTGCTTGGGATTCTCTCTCTCTCTCCTGCTCTGTCTGCCTGTCACCTTCTCTCTCTGTCTCAAAAATAAATAAACAAAACTTTAAAAAAATAAAAATAAATAAATAAATAAACAAACATTATAATATCCTTTTGAATCAAAGATGTGGGGAAATAGGGCGCCTGGATAGCTCAGCTGGTTAAGCGTCCGACTTTTGGTTTCAGCTCAGGTCATGATCTCACAGTTTGTGAGTTCGAGCCCAACATGGGGCTCTGTGCTGACAGTTCAGAGCCTGCTTGGGGTTCTCTCTCTCTCCCTCTCCCTGCTTGTGCTCTCTCTCTCGAAAATAAGTCAATAAACATTTAAAACAAAAACAAATCCCTTCGGCAAAAGTTAAACCCTGATTGAAAAGTTCATTAAGATATGAATGATAGCAACCTTCTTTCCTGACAGGATGTGTTAGTGTGGAGATAGCACACTATCCTGACAGGATAGTTAGTGTGGAGAGGCACCCCAAGCCTGTCGAGAGGGCAGTATAGAGCGCCAAAGCAGGTGTTTACACACAGAGAAGGAGCTGAGGTTCTTTCAGTGAGGCATCTTTCTTTGCTGCAGCATTACTGGGTTCAGACCCTTCATGTGTTTAGGAAGGAAGATTTATCTCTCATAGTCCCCTTTCTTTGGTCTTCTGCAAAACCAGCTGGTAGAACACTTTGGTTCACACAGTTTATTGAGTAAAATACACTAATCTTCAGTTTGGGTAGGTAAGTCACCATTTAAACTAAGTACCTTTCCCAAGGTTCGCTGGATTTAGAATAAGACTGAATTCTATCTGCTCCAGATGAACTATTGAATGGAGGGTAAAAGTTCATCAACTAATGATATTAACTAGTTAATTACATAGCCCTAAGGAAGTAGTTTCTCATATCCGTAACTATTAACGTCTCCATCTGTGAATGAGCGGGATAAGCTGGTCTCTAACTGACCTTCCATTTCTGAGATACCAGACCTCTTTATTTCTGCCAACTCAGGAGTAAAACATATAAAACCTGACATCACTGGAAAAGGGCTCTGAAGGAACTGTGTTGGGACAATTTTGTTTAAATGATTCTGACCCAAAAAAGTACTTTATCGTGTAACAATTACCCGTGTTGGACCTCAGGCTCCCCTTCTATGAAATGAAGATGTTGGGCTATAGATTCTGTTTCTTTTTGATGAAATATTTCATGTTTCCATAGTGCTGACATCAACATCAGGTTTTATAGTTGAGACAAGTTATACAGTGATTTCATACAATGAAAGCAATGGAGCTAACATTAATCAGCATGGTCTTTCCACTGGTAAAAGAACAGCTGCTTAAAATCTCTTCTTCTGTTCCCTTACAGCCCTTTCAAGGTGGATAGGAAATATGTGCAAAAATTACAAACTTAAAAATCACCAGGAAACCCATACATAAGAGAAGCAGGCTGAGAGTTGTTTTTATAATTCAAAGTTATACTGTATACCTTGATTTTTAAAAAAAACCTACAAATGTAGACAGATCGCAATGATAGTTGATTTGTATAGATTTTGGAAGTCATTTTATGGAAGAAAATTCAAGGGAGATGCAGTTCTTTTATCTTATTTCATCCACTTATTCCCACACATATTTTTCTTATCTGTTTTCTTCTAGAAGAATTGAAGAGGTACTATTTTTTTATTATTATCCTCTATCTTTCACTTTTACTAGAATTTACAATTCTCCTTAAATCATGAGGTCACCATTAAACAAAGCAGGCTCTGTCACTGTACTTTCCAACATTTCAAGTTTGAATTCTTGTGGATTCCACTTGTAAAGGTTACCTTTCAACTCCATCATGTTCAACCTCAATTTATTATCTAGCAGATTCTTTTTTGCTGGCCAAGCTCCCACTTGCCAATTCCTCTATCCTTTATTGCATTATTTCCATCCATTTTGTTTTGTTCATCTGCCTACTGTGGGAGCAATGTCCTCCCGTCAGCAGATTTTCTCAAAATCTGTGGAGAAAGGGTCGATGATCTAAGTGTTTGCTGGCCACGAGAGGGGTGGGGCAGTGACGGGGATGCCCCTCGAGGTAGGAAGTCACCTTGTTACCAGATTTGATAGACTAAAACCAGGAAGAAATAGATGAAATAGCAATATCTGGCTTTCGGGGCAGGTAGAAAAATGAAATAAAAGACTTTCTATTAGATTCCCAGAAAGCATGAGTTACTGCAGATGTGTCTGTAATTGTGACGCTGTGCAGCACCCCACAGTGGAAAATGTTATTGCTCTGTGTCCCTCCCAACTCCCATTTGCATCTGTTTTCTGGATGAACGTGCTGGCGATCATCAAACACGTGCAGATCTCGGCTGGCTCATGCTTCGCCGGAGGCCCTTTGTGACAACGTGTTTTGTTGTTTATCTAGGTGTGTTTTCTGTTTTCCTAAAAGGAGACATTTTTAGAGAAAGGGAGCAAAGGGACAATATGCCACCCACGAATGGGCTTATGGCAGGCTGGTTCTGTGCCCAATGCCAGGAAAGTCACAGGTGTGTTCCACCTGAGACAATGAAATCATGTGCTTGGGCGTATGAGTAGCCGATGGGATGGAATGCATCAATCATGAAGACTCAAGCGGATTCGCTCCACTGGGATAGAATTTTTCAAATATAAATCAGGTTAATAAGTACCACGTTAAATTAAAAAATGATTCAAGACTAAATGAGTTGATCTATTATGGATTGGGGAAGACTCCATAAACTTCAGAAACTCCAATAATATAAAAATGTTGTCCACAAAAGAGAGCCGTTCTCTGGCTGTGATTTGTCGTCATTTGCATTTTCTCTCCCAGCTCTTCCCAGAACTAGCTGAGCTCTGCTGGCTTCACTCCGCTTTGTAAGAACGGAGAGCCCGGGCCGTTGGTCAAATTCATGCTTGTTTCACACAAACTGGGCACTTATACCAGATTTTGAGTATTCCTCTATAGTCCTAAATTGATAAAAGAGATTTTTATTTCTTCGAGAAACAATTTTCTTTTTCTCAAAATGATAGTACCTTACATGTTTTCATTCCTTTATAAGCTAGGGCCCGGTTTCACATATTTTCCCGTTTGAGCAGCACAGCACTCTTAGAGACTTTAGTTATTAAGTGCATTTCATACGGTCGTTAGTTTTTATTATTATTTATTTTTATATATTTTCTGTAGGTCGCCTCAGAACTTTGACAGAATGGGAGTGCCTGTGTGGTTCGGTCCGTTAAGGGTCTGACTCGTGATTCCAAATCAGGTCGTGATCTCACTGTTCGTGAGATTGAGCCCTGCTGAAGGCGTGGAGCCTGCTCGGGATTCTCTCTCTCTCCTCTCTCTGCCCCTCCCCCACTTGCACACACATTCTCTCTCTCTCTCTCTCAAAAACAAGTACTTAAAAACTTTGATGGGATGAAATGGAAATTATTTTTTTAATACTAAATAAAAAATAAGTAAATAAATAAAGCCAACATAGTGGTGATAAAACAATCACGATCGGGACTGGTGTTCCTTGGTGCTCAGTTCAGCTGCTTCTGCCTACTTAGGAAGATAATGAGAATCCGTCTTGCTCAGTAGTTCTCATTCCATGAGAACATGTGACACTCACGATAACTATTAGAGTAAGTGTTTACATTGCTCTCAGAATTAAACATTGTAATGACTATTGGGAAAGTCAGGGGTGAGGAAACGGAATGGCTCACTTCTTGCACACAAAATAATCACATGTGGCTTTTTGAGGTTCCTGAGTTTCCTCAGTCACGAATTTCTCTGCTGATTTAAGAGGGATTAAGTATGACCTGTTTTTGAGATGGTTCTTTGTGTTTAGGACTCAGAGATATAAGGAACCATTATCCCTATCCTTTATTGGCTAATAATACTAATATTTAAGGTGATAAACTGTTGTGTTTATACTGGTAGACCGTATATAGATGGTAGTTAAAGCTCTGTGGTGGATGAAGTCATGTATGTAAATCATGTAAAAAGAGAGAGATAAGGGGCTGAACATCAAACTTTGGCGACTAACAGCAGTTACATATTAAATGGAGGAATAAGACTAAAAATCTGAGAAGTATCAGAAAATAATGTCACAGCATCATAACTATATTAGCTTCCTAGGATTGCTATAACAAAGTACCATAAACTGAGTGGCTTAAAACAAGTGGAATTTATTCTCTCACAATTTAGAAGCAGGAAGGACAAAGTGTCAGGAGACCCATGCTGTCTTCAAAACCTGTAAAGGAGCATCCTTCATTGGCTCTTCCAGCTTCTGGAGTTTCCAGGCATTGCTTGCTCGGGACTGTATCTGTCTTCATATGGCCATCTACCCTCTGTGTCTGTATCTTTGCATGGCATTCATCTCTTGTGAGGACCCCAGTCACATTGGATTAGGACTCATCCTAATGACCTCATTTTAACTTGATGACCTCTGGAAAGTTGCTTTTTCTCAATAAGCTTAAATGCACAGGTACAGGGATTTAGGACTTCATTATGTCTTTGGGGGGACATAATTCATACCGTAACAGTGTTTCTAGAAGAAAGGGCAGTAAAACAGAAGAAACAAAACAGAGAACAGGTAAGGCGAGGATTAAATGTGTCTGCTGGATTTCGTGATTAAAAGTCAGTTAATAACCTTAGTTTCAGCAGACTCGTTGGAATGATGAGAACAGGGGAAGATTACATAGAGTTGAGAATTGGAGAGAGTAGAAAATTCTAGAAAGGGTAATGACCGGAATGAGATGTAGAGATGATGAGAGTTTGTGTGAGTGAGTAGCCGTGAGTGGTGTGGTGCGCCTGCATGTATATGCCCATTTGAATGATTTTCCTCCTTCCTTCAGTCTCCTTATCTCTTCCTATCAGTCTTTAGTCCTAGGCAGTAAGGACTTTTATTCCCATTTTTAAAATGTTTTGTTTATCTTTGAGAGAGAGCGCAAGCAGGGGAAGGGGCCGAGAGAGGGAGACAGAGGATCTGACGCGGGCTCTATGGCTGACAGTAGCGAGCCCAATGTGGGGCTTAAATTTACCAACCACAGGAACATGACCTGAGAGAAAGTCTAATGCTCAACTGACTGAGTGAGCCACCCATGCACCCCAGGAGTTTTTTCCATAATAACACTTCAGTGATGCTCTCAGAGGTCAATATTTGTGAGAGAAAGGTCTGTAACAACTGTAAGAGCATACCAGCATGAGTCCAAGACCATTCCTCCAGAATGAGTTGATATAAATGAGGGGAAAAGCAATGAGATGCTCCACCTTCCTTGCCTGTAAGCATTGTATGCTTGTTTGCATTGCAGCTGAGTAGAGTTGCCAGAATAAATACAAGATGTCTAGTTAAATATAAATTTTAGATTAAAAAAACAAATAATACTTGTATAAGTATATTGTGCGCTATTTGGGACATACTTCGATTAAAGTTTTTTCAACTCTTTATTTGAAATTTAATGGGATGTCTTGTTTCTATGTTTTTATTTGCTAAATTTGGCGACCCAATAGTTGAGTGAATATGCTTTAGTAGGGAAAAAGAGAGAGAGATTGAGAGAGAGAATATGAATGCAGGACTCCTAGACAATAAGGAGGGATAAAATCTAGAGCTCATGTGGAGGAATTAACTTGACATACAAAAAAAAAATAATTCTTTCACTGAGGCAGGAAGAAAACAGGTGGATTAGATATAAATATATCCAATTAGGGGAATAAGGATTTGTGAGAATTCATTTCCAATCATCTCTACTTTCATCTGAACAAGGAGGGAGAGCCGTTTTGTGGGATTGAAGAGGTGGACATGACATTGAGAGGAGGAGTTTGGAGAGAATAGTGAACACTTGTAATAGCCGTTTGGGGGAACTATATCACGGGAAGGTGGAGGTGATGATTGGTGGTCTAGGAGACCACTAATTGATCCTCCCTGTTGTGCAATATGAGTAGCAAGAGGAGCAACCCAACTTCTCAAGAGAACTGCAGCGGAAATGGTTTAAGTTGTAGGGTATGGAGAATTGCCAAGCCATCAGGTCCCCAATTCTGGAAAAGGGATTGGTGAGACTGGAAAAGGGAGAATTCTGAAAAGGAATAATCTCTCTTACTCTTCTCCCTCTCTCTAGCATTTTTCTCTATGTTAGTTTACTGTGAGGTAGTCTCTTCCATCACAGTGGCAAGATGCCAACAGACGCCTTCGTCTTAGTTCAGTTCCCCAACAGAAAAAGAATTTCTTATTCCTATTTGCTATAGCAGAAGTTCCACAACTGATTTCCTTGGTTCTCATTGACTCTGGTTAGCTCTAGGTGGCCACTCCTGGACCAATTTCGTATATTAGGTTGATAGAAACCTTTGGCTGGCTAATCCTGGGGCTTGACTTCATGGACTGGGATTGGGAATTGGGGGCAAGGTAAACTGGAATGCCCTCTGGTTTAATGGGCAAGTACAGTCTATAACATTTATGTCCATGGTTTGCAGAGGACTAGAAACACAGAAAATGTCATTGGAGGGGCATAAAAGAGTCAAACGTGAATTTTCTGCTTTGGTCTAGGGCTTATCCTCCTTTTAAAATTTATATGTCTATTTTGCATTCAATGCAATTATGTAGAACTCAACACTACAAAGGAGAACTATGGTGGGCATCAGTGGTACCTTCCTGTTTTCAGGTGAAACTGGACTTAAGTATTTTAGGTTGATAGATGTCTGTCTCACTCCTCTAGATCCATAATTGCACACTGGCTAATAGTTATCCTAAAAAAAACACAGTAAGATGTGGTCTTCTGAGTAATAATGGCACAACATTATTGCTGAATTCGGCAATTCAATTTAAGAAGCACCTACTGCATGTCTACTATGCAAAAGACACTGTTTTAGAAATTAGGAAATAGGATGTGCTGTGTACGCAGATGTTCTCAGAAAATAGTGTTGAATAGATTTATTGATATAAAAATTAATCAGAATTAATAAGTTACATGGAATTTTTGTAGGACAATTTTAATACAGTAAGGATTTATGTAGATGTTATTTGATGAATACTTTTCACAAAGATTTAACCTGGAAATCTCTTTTTGTATGAACGAAGATAGTCTAGGTTA
Organism: Paguma larvata; assembly: GCA_030068075.1. Classification (NCBI taxonomy): domain Eukaryota; kingdom Metazoa; phylum Chordata; class Mammalia; order Carnivora; family Viverridae; genus Paguma; species Paguma larvata. Next base: position 12,198,928 of record CM057825.1, read on the forward strand.
TCCCAAAGTAAGGAAAAACAATTTCTCCAAATTTCAGGGGTAGAAAACAACACAACCTTCATTCTTGGCTCACGTACATGTTCATCTTTCATCGGCAAGGCGCTCTGTTCCATGTGGTCCTTACTGAAGATGTTAAGGTGGTGAGGGCTGTGATTGTCCAGAGCACCAGTCAATAATTCCAAAGGAAGCCAGCATAAAGTATAATGCAGTAACTCTTATGTGCTTCCGCCTAGAAATGACATCTCTGTTCATATGTCAGTGGCCAGAGGAAGTCTCATGGCCACACCTAACTTCAAGGGGACAAGGAAATATAGGCTTTCCATGTGCTTGGAGACAGAGGGAAGTAAGATGGCTGCCAATGTTAATCTATCTCAATTTCTCAAAGCTGGATTAAAGTATTTAGTCATTAGCTGCTTCATGATGAGGATATCATTATGAGAGTTTAATGGCAACCATCATTTATGAGCATCTATTAAATTCCAGGTATTACACTTGCAACACTGTATGGTTAATATTGGCTTTCCCTTTTTGTAGGTGAGGAAAGTGAGTTACAGAGGTTATACAGATTGTCCAAAGTCCAGGAGCTAATGTAAGACTATATAAATCGGTCATATGTCTAATTCTGAGAGAATTCACAAATGCCTCAGATCTTGCTACAGGGAATCTTAACTGCCTAATAAATACATGTTGATAAACATTCACCAAGGAGTTAAGAAATGCCAGACATTGATTTAAACACTGCCTGTGTATTTTCCGATTTAAGGAAAAAACATCTGCCCAACTGCCCCAGTTCTGTAGCTTGCCCTTTATTTGATGAATATGTAATAAACTATTTAGTTGCTATAATCTAACACTTAAATTCAAGTAGGTCAAAAAAGAACACTCAGAGTAGAGAACATTACATGGAAAGAGCCTCAGACTCAACACGGAGACTTCCCTCTTCAGTTCATCTCCATCTCTCGCTGTCTGAACAAGTCACTCAGCCTTCATCCACCCTGGTTTCCTTTTCTATAAAGTGAGTAGTTAGATCAGTGACCATTATGCCCCTCACTGATACCATCTATGGTGGTTTTTCTTTCAGTCAGTCTATATCCATTTAGACTAATTCAACAAGGCATAATTTGAAGCCTCTATCAGTTTCTAAAAAGGAACTCTAGAGCAAGAAAGAAAAATGGCCCAAATCATGGTAAGAATAGGGCGAGGTTATGTTCAGTCCTCGGAAGAGGTAACCATCTAGTGGGGCACTCTTGGTTTGTGTCAGGTTTTGAGAGATTAATTTACAGAGGAATCTGCATGGCTAATTAAGGCAAATGGTACTGAATTAGTTCTTGGGTGGAAGGTAGGCTTACCTGCTTCTCAACTTGCAACTTCAACAATCTAAAATTTTCTCCTTGGCTTCAGCATTAATACTGTGCAGGGAAGCTGAATCAAACAGGAGATGAAGTCAGAATGGCGTCAAATAATAGGTTAAATGTCCAGCCATTCTCCCCTCATTTCTAGCTGCTTCATTCCTTTAAAGACTTCTTAGCTGTCCTTTGAGCTCATGATTCTCAGCTGGTGACTCAAATCACCTCTTTCTCTTGCTCCTACAATATTAAAATACCACATTTCTAAAATGAAGTGCTATACCAGTGGTATTAAAAGTATTTTATAGAGTCAAATAACAATTCTCGCCCTAGGCAATAAACTTGCTGTACCAATAAACATACCAAAGAATGACTCCTGTCTCAAAATTTTAAAGTTAAGTATGTTTGCTAAAGAATAGGTTATATGATATGAAAAGTGCATGCTGCATGTAGACTTATAATTCTTTCAGTTCATCATAACATCGTGTAGAATGTTCTATGTGTTCAATAATGATCAGTGTGAAAGGAAAACGAAACAGAGGAGAGTAGGAAGTGCTAGCAGGTGCTGATAGTTTGAGTGTCAGGGAAGATCTCGCTGAGAATGTGGCATTTTAGCAACAATCTAAGAGGAGAGACATGAAAATGCAGGTAAACCATAATTTAAACCATAATTTATCAGGAGCAAAACTGTGAATGTGACTGTCCCACAGTTTCCGAGACCTCTAAAATCCTCTACGTCCGACGTGAAGGTAGAACACAGGAAGATAAGCCATTCTTACTGTCCACCATCACAGCTTAGCAGGCTCTGGGGAGAGAGCTTTGGGCTGACTCCAGGTGGTGTCAGGGGTGAATGAAGTGTCAGCAGTAAAACCCGGAGCTGAAAATTGCCATTCATTTGAAGGAAAGGACGCCCTTCCAGTCATGTTGAGAGAGAGCTCCAGGACATGACTTTTTCTTTTTCCCCCTCTTTGAGTGTGTGTGTGTGTGTGTGTGTGTGTGTGTGTGTGTGTGTGTGTGTGTTTCCCTAAACGCCTGGTCCACTTTGCTTCCTTCATTTCTATCATCTTTTCTTTCTAATTTCCATAGAAAAGGAAAAGGAAAAGAGCTTGAGAAATGGTAAGTAATTGGAAAGGAGGGTCAAATCAATTCCTCCTTTCCCACCCGCTCTTCCCAATAAATTTCACTCCCTGCCCATCTTAAAACTTGCATTTTTCTTGACTATCTCTAATCCTTTTTTCTCCCGAAAACCCATTCTGTTTGAGAGTTTAAAAAATAAAAACTATTTTGCATGCATAAACAATTGATTCCACTGGATGATCAATGAGTTGAATCTTTGAAGGATTCAGCCAAAACCATTTTAACCCTTGGTTTGCTTTTATTCAGTGAATCATTCCATTCAACTGAACTATTACAACTAAAATGGTCAGTCTGAGTTTGCCGAGTGTGGGCATAGCCTACAAGGAGAAATGAAATTGAACCTAACCATCCATCTTCAGTTAATTCAGACTCTATAGAAAGAAGTTTCCAAATAGTTTTACTGTAATATTTCTGGATAATATTGGAAGGTAAAAATTTTCTCACTTTATCCCTCCCTTCTCCACCTCCAACAGGTGTATTCAGTATTACACGAGATTGCCTCCCATGATTCTGTCCCAATGAATCATCCATCCGGGTTGCCTTTATACTTTTTAAATCACAGTGATGAATACCTGACTTTAAAATTTTACAGATGGTGTCTCGTTTTGGTTAGTCTTACTTTAAGAGAAAATTTATGATTTATCTGGGGGGAAAACAGCTCCTCATTTCACAGATTTCTCAAACCTTTCCAACATTTCAAATATTTGCTGCTGCAGAAATAAATGGAATGCCTTCGCCTGATTCATAGATGCCAGGAGGGTTAAATTCCGGGCTTAAATTATGTATAGAATTGGAAATGACATTTTGAAAATTTGGAGTTTCTGTAAGTTTAGAAATGTGCAGACTTTGAGAAAGTCTAATTGGAAAGGCTATCAGTAGTCGTCAGTCTGTACTCCTACTTGATATATAAAACCACTACCCGGTGGCCCAATAAATGGTTGTCCAGTTCATGCTTGAACATGAATAGCACGTCTTTCAAAATATACAGGAGACTCATGCTGTGTTTGGTTGAGAAAAAAAGGAGGAGAAGAATTAATTAGAAATATGATACCCTCTACTGTCTCTATAGAGGTGAATACCTTTGTCCTTATGTTTAAGCTGTCCAGTTTCTGGACAAATCTAAATATCCTCTGTGCTTTCATAGATTTTCAAAACAAGCGAGTTTGTAAGAGGCTGGTGACCATATTTTCAAATGATAATAGCCAAGAAATCTAATTTCTGCCAAATTCTAACGTGGTCAATTGTTCCTAACGCAGATGCTTCTCTGAAAAGGATTCTAAGGTTGACATTCTCTTGAAAATTCTCTGCCATAATTATAATGAGAATGTAAAATGTGTTTTTATGAAATTATATTGCCAAAATTATTAAGACCAATATCTGAATTATTTAATTTCCTTTTTCTCTGTTTTAAGCACATGGAATTATTTGTATGCATTTTTTTATTGCAAGTTATTAGTCACAGTTCTTTAAAAATGGATTTCTCAGTATCAGAACCTGTCTTGGATGTCTGGGTCCATTTTACTTACTCTACATATGGCATGTCTGTACCTCAACTCATTAACAATTTGAGATGAGAGTAATTATGCCATGGAAAAGAGTGCAATCTTGTTATTCTTAAGGATACAATTAATGTTTTCTACAGGTTTCAAATGATTTTAAAGACTTAGTGTGCATGGATGCTGTGGTTAAAAGCTCAAGCCCAGGAGTCAGACTGCCTGTGTTTGAATGTTGGATTTCCTACTTTTTCATTATGTGACTTGAGCTAATTACCGAATCTCATCCATAAGATGTGTAATAATTATACCTCTATTATAAGTTTAGATTTAAAAGTGATATTCCACATGAAAATGTTCATCTCTCTGCCTATCACAAAGTAAACTTAAATGAAATTTTAGTTATTATTGTTACTTGTAATTTTTCCTAAACACAAATTTGAATTGATAATACTGACAAATGATAGTTTTCTGAGCCATGCCACATTGGTTAAGAGTCAACAACATCATCTTTCTCTTTGCTTGACCAATTCATCCCAGTTTTCCAGAGATTTCCTGGGTGTTAGTGCTGACAGCCCTACAGCTTGGGAACCTGTCTTTAACCTGGGAAAACCACGATAATTGGTAAGCATAACCAGAATCCACATCTCCAGCCTGGAAATAAAATTCTCTAGTGTGAGTGGGAGGGGCAGAGAGAGAGAGAGAATTCCAAGCAGTCTCTGTGCTGTCAGTGCAGAGCCTGGGGATGGGGGTGGCTCAATGTCGTGAACATGAGATCATAACTTGTGCCAAAGGTTGTAGCCCAAGGCCAGTCACTCTGAGGTGCCTAGGTGGCTCAGTCTGTTAAGTGTCTGACTCTTGATTTTGGCTCAGGTCATGATCTCATGGTTCATGGGTTTGAGTCCCACATGGATCCCTGCATCAGGCTTTGTGCTAATGGCACACAACCTGCTTGGGATTCTTTCTCTCTCCCTCTCACTCTGTCCCTCCCCACCCTCAAAATAAATAAGTAAACTTAAAAAAAATAGTCATTCAATTTACTGAGCTACCCAGGTGACACTTCACTGATCTCTTTAAATCCTTAGATTTAATGATTGAAATCCCCAAAGATTACTTCAGAATAACCTGATTCAAATTCTCTTGGTGATCCCTTCCCTCACTCAATATTAGACAAGTTTTGAGTTGGTCACACAAAATTTCGAAATTATGATATGGACAACTTGTATTTGATAGTGTTTCTGTGAGGGCTTTATTGTTAGAAACAATGCTTAATTTTATTACTAGAGTAAAAGACAGAATGTGCTAGAAGAGGATAGACAAGAAGCCTGCTCTAGGGTGTAAAGACAGTGTGACTGTTATTTACTCTATTCATGGCTTAGGTCAGTGACTAAACAGCATTTCTAACTTTCAAATGAAAATTATTTCTTTATGGTAACATGAGATAGCATATGCTGAGAGATCATCAGAGCCGAAAGCCATGGGAACTTGGTGTTTGAGAAGTGGGCTCTACTTGTAAACACGAACAATCCCAAGTTTCAAGAAACAGCTTCTGGACAAGAAATGGGTTAAAAAAAAGTGGTTTTGAGACTAGATTTGGGAATAAGAGCATTAGAGGATTATCGTCATGTAGTAACAGGGCACAGTGCATGGATAGACATGGCGGTTTACAAGGGTATGTACCCAAAGTTGCATGGAGATGCAGCAACAGATGCCACCCAGGCAACAATGCTCCATTGTTGGACATACTCAACTTGGTTGAAAAACCATTGCATAAAGCTTATCAGTTTACCTCTAATTTCATAGTCACCAATGTTAAATGGACTTTCGAGATTGCTTGGCAGACCTGCTTCCTTTTTTTAAGTTGACTTGTAATTTCAGTAAACATATTGTTTATTTCTGTACTCCACAGTACTGTCAAAGCTCTAGCCTTCCGCGAGTTTTCACGCTCAGTAAATGATTACTTATTGCTTCACAGAGGAAGTATAAGCTTCCGAAGAGGAAGATGTTCAGTTCCTGAAACCAAATATATCCATCTGCTACAATGGAAGTGGTATATCTTCTACACCTTCTTCCATTCAAGTCCAGGTCCCTCACCTTTGCACGAGTCCCTCTCTTCCTGCCACTTCAGGAATCTCGTACTTTCCATTACCAACAGTCCTGAGTCTTCAATTTGTTATTCTACTTGAGCTTTGTTATCTCAGCTAAACTTGCCTCTTTCATTGAAAGAAAGGAAGAAGGAAAGAAAGAAAGAAAGAAAGAAAGAAAGAAAGAAAGAAAGAAAGAAAGAAAGAAAGAAAGAAAGAAAAAAGAAAGAAAGAAAGAAAGAAAAAAGAAAGAAAGAAAGAAAGAAAAAAGAAAGAAAGAAAGAAAGAAAAAAGAAAGAAAGAAAGAAAGAAAGAAAGGAACTGTTTATTTTTAAAAAAGAAATCTCCTGTTTTGTAAATAATTTCACATTTTCCCAATGGGTTCATATAGGTCTGCAAAACACTGCAGTGTTCAGCGTGGTGGCAGGGGGAGGAGGGCAGGGTGGGGTCAAGGGATGGCGTGGGGAAGGCAGGCTGCCATGCTTCTTTAGCATCCCCATGGAGAATTCCCTCTGTTTTATGTTTCCCCCCACGCCTATACTTTACTTTTATTTTCTCCCAATCAAACTTTTAGTTGTCTGTACTCATTGTCTCCACTTGCTGCACTCCATACTGTTTTCTTACTCCAGTTTTCCACTCCCAAACTGGCCATGCTATTGTCACCAATGTCCTTGGCAACACAAAATCCAAAAGGCACACTTTCATTGTTACCTTAGTTAATATCTCAAACACATTCAATGTATTTGATTTTCTTGGAAAAAATTTCTTGATTTGGCTCCACTGATACCAGATCCTTCTATTTTTCATTCGACTTGCTGGTCAATCCTTGCTGGTACCCTCCCCTTTCAGTCTCCTCTTCCACTCAGTCTTCAAAGGTTGATATTCCATTCAGAGCTTGGCCTTTCCCTCCATGTTCCCTTTCTAGGCAATGTCTTATCCTCTCCTCCCTCAAACTCTACTGGTGACTTGGTCTGTGTGTTAAACGCCTCAAACTCATCTTCGAAACCAAATCAGTTTGTTTTTTTTCTTTCCGCCACCAACCTGTTCTTTACCCGGGATTCTCCATCTCAATAAATGACATCATCAACCAGTATTCTGCTCAGTGTAGAATCCTGATTAACAACTTTGACACCTCCTTCTACCCTCCCAACCATACTCAATTACTCTTCATTCTCTCTTTTGCTTACTTCTCTCCGTGTGTAACCAATGGAGAGAGGTAAGCAACAATGCTTACCTAAACCAACAATGTGCTGAACTTGTTCTCCATCTCATGGTTGCTCCTTCAACAACCTGCCTCTTTTTCTTTCTTCTCTCAACAGCCAGAGTTGTCTTTACAAACACAAATTTTTATCATGCTATCTCTCTTCTAATATCCATCAGTGGTTTGCCAATGCTCCTAGAAAATAGCCTCCAGAATCTTCAACATGAACTACAAGGTCTTAAAATTATATTACACATTGATCTCTTAACTTCATAACTCAACATCCTTCAACACACTGTCTATGGTATAATCACTTTGATGAAATATGGATTTTTTTAATTAAAAGTACAACCCCCAAAATGTAAATTTGCAATGGAAACTTTTTGCAGGCCACCATGCGAAAAAGATAGAGGAAGAAGTTTTCATGAAGATATGACCAACATGTAACTGGTGTCATCAGGACTAACAGACAGTTAGTGCCATGTATATGGTAGCACAGGGATGTGTGTAAATGCTTGAAGTCAGAAGTGAAGTTTATTTGGATGAAGCAATATGGTAATAGACAAGAAACAACCGAGGTAGATAATAGTCAAAAAAAGAATTTGTAACTAGAGCATAAAATTTGATTCTTCCTTAGAACCCACTTAACTATTATTGTAGGTCGACACTTGTGATTTTGCAGTTTGGATAGCTGAGTTGTCCTATGTTGTCTATGTTACTTGGACAACTAAGCAAGAATAGTATTGCCTGAGAGTAGACATTCTGTTAGGTTGACCCATATGAATTGCTGATGATTGCCCGTTTTGACTCATTTTAAAACCATGAAATGGTGGCACCATCTAATACATGAATGTATGTTAGCTTTGTGAGTTTTAAAATAAATAGCTAGGTAAATACATGTGCTCTTGCTTTCTGATGTTTATTAGTAATGATACCATATTTAAAAGCCAAGGATTAGTAAAAACCCTTACTAATTAATTAGTAATTAGCAAGTAATTAGTAAAAATTTTTACTAATCCTTGGCTTTTAAATATGGTATCCATTTATTTGGGAAAATACTAGCAATTTTTGAATGAAACATACAATACTTGTATTATAGCCAACAAATAATGTGTCTGTGCCAGAATTAATCTCTTTGACATAGCACTTTCTGAAAGTAATTTGTTTATCTCTTCCATAGTACATGCTTGTACAAAACTCTTTTTGTGAACATAACACATAGATTTATCTTTTTCATTAAGCACTTTGAACGTAGCCAGATGCTGTGGTGATGAGGGGAATTTCAAATCTCTTTAATATATTAAAAAATAGCCTAGCTACTTTTTCTTCTTTGACACTTTTACTATTTATAAAAATGCTCTATGTATATATGCTCTTATTTAATTTTCATGTTTCATGTCTGTAGAACTTAACAGCAATTGAGAGTGTTAATGAGAATATCCTTTGTTAGTATTTTTCAAAGCTCCAATTCCAAAGACTTCTAACTACTTCTTTGTTATTAGAAACAAATGATAATTTTGATGTGTTAAAAACTTAATAAGAAACATGTGTAATACCTATTTTTATTTCAAACTTTATCTCATTGGTATTGTATGCTGTATTTTTGTAAAAGGGACCTATGAACTACCATCTAGAGAGAGGTTTATATTTAGGCTTATGATAATTTGTAAGGTAAATGATTTGCTTTTAAACTAATGTTTAAAACTATTCATATGATAAAATACAATCTAAATTAACTTCCAAAATAAACCATTTTCTGCTCTAATAAAATGTAGTTTTTTAAAAATGTTTCTAGATCTTAAATAAATAGGAGATTGAAAGCAAATATAATGTCCTTAATTTCATAAACTGTTAATTAGCACATCTCAAAATCCCGTTTCACTAAAAATGAACTCCATTGTAAGAGAAAAATAAAGAGTAATGAAAACTTTATGATGTTTGTAAAAGAGATGTAATGAAAAGAGAAAACTCAAATCAGTACAGAATAATGGCAGGAATTATACCTTGGTGTGTTGGAGAGTTTATGTGTTTCCCAAATTGGCTTCACCCTTTGGTTGGCTGGATGGAGATGGCAGGTGACGCTGACCTGGGTCAGTGAGGGATGATAACGGGCAGGAGCAAAGCCCTCCCTCGTTGCCTTGGCAGGCATTTCCCTCTCCATCACCATGGATCCAACTTTTGTTTTCAGAGGAGAAGTTTAGGTGAAAGCAAGAAGTCTAAAGTTATAGCCAAACATGAAGCAGGGGTAGCATCAGCCGCCTCTGCTCAGGTTTAGCTCAGATGTCAGCTCGACATTTGCTCAGGGCAGGTGGTCTCAAAGATTTGGCCTACAGTCTGGTCTTCCAACCCTCGGTGGAACTGGAGAAGCTACCAAAAATAAGACAAGAGTGAGAACCAGGCTTCTGGACAGCTGATCGACCATTCTCTATGTGCTAACAACCAAGTCATTTCATGTCCTAACTCTTTACGTGTAAATTGGTATCTATCTCTCTGGTCTCCGGACAATGTTGTGGACTTACATGAAACACTATATTCAAAAGTTCTTTAGCAGCTACCGGGTATTTTGCAGGTGGAAGGTAGACGTTTACAATAGTTTTTAACAGCTAATTTGAAGGCATTGATTTGGAAATCTCTGGGGGAAAAAAGGCATAAGTTCCAAGAAAGTGAACTAAACCCTTTGAACTTTTGAACAGAGTCTCTTCCAGAGGCTATTTATCTCTATTGAGAAGTTTCAGTCTATGGCTCTGGGTCTTAAACGTAACAAGTACCTGATGTACTTAATAAAAATGCGGATTCCCTGGCCACAATCTTTGGCATTTAAGGTCAGTGAATTTTTATGAGTCTGCTGATTCTGGTGAAGAAGTCAGTATAGAATGAGATTACCCAACTTCCTTGCCCTTAATGGAATATCTTAGCATTTAAGGGTGTTAGCCTTTGGGTCAGCTGTGACACTCATTCTTATGTACTCTTAGGCAACGGTATGAATGGCATTTTTTACCTCTACAGAATTTGTTCACCAGTGTGATGGTATTTTGGAAATAAAGCTTTGGAGAAGGAGTTAGGTTCTGAGGATGGAGCCCTAGTTTAAAGTTTGGTGTCTTCATACAAAGAGATAGGAGGGTTTCCTCCTTTCTTTTGCTCCCAGCCATGTGAGCATACACGTTGAAGATTGCCTTCTGTAAACCAGAGAAAGGGTTCACACCAGAACCATGCCAAGATGGCACGCTGATCATGGACTTTCAGGCTCCAGAACTGTGAGAAATAAATTCGTGTTTATTTAGGCCACTCAGTCTGGGGTAATTGTTACAGCAGCCTGAACTAAGACAGGCAAATATGTTTATTTTCCCATTCATTTATCATTCATGCCTTCATTCAATATTTACTGAGCATCTATTATGCTAGCTACTGGCCTAGGTACTGGAGACAAAAACGACCTTCCTCCTGAAATTCTGATAGTAGTGATAGGAAGGCAGATAGCAAGCAAACAAAGTTGGCTAACAATTAATTCATACTGGGAAATAGTCGTAGGATTTATTTTGTCAGGTGGTCAGAATTAATAAAACCGCAGTATCATTTGGTCACTGACTGATGTTCAATCTGAGGCTATAAATTTTTTTAAACATTTCCAGTTTTCTCATCCATAAAATGAGAATAAACTTGGGAACTACTTCAAAAGGTTGTTGGATGGATTAAATATGATTCATGCAAAGAAGTTAGCAGATTGTCAGGTCCATGGCAAATGTTCAGTAAGTGTTAGCCATTACTATTATCATTATTACTATTATTTTGGCACTATTCTAAGAACTAGATTAAGCACTAAATAAACAAAACAAAGCTATTAGGTAAACAATGTGATAACTTTCTTCCTTTTTGGAATTTTATTAGTGACTCAACAGAGAAAATGGCTATATGATAACAGATTTATACCTTGTGTAAATTAAATTGTATTTGTATATATCGTATGTATCTGTTTATATCTTATATATGTGACATACGTGTGTGCATATACATGTATATGCCACAAGTCAATCTGTTAAAGTGGTTGAATAAGTCAAATTCACTGCATCACTGAAAGGAAGGCTATGATTAGGGCTTCAGATCCTGTTCAGACCAGGAGGATAGATCAGGTCAGATCTATTTCCCATCAGACTCTGGTTCTGCTTGGCTCTCGAGGTCTTGTTTCATTCTTAGGCAACCAGATGGTGATATTAGTGCCAGGCCTCATACCTGCACCCAGTTAGACCCAGGGGAAACTAGATGATTGTTTCCAAAGTACTTTTCATAGGTGAAAATTATTTTCTTTCTCAGAAACCTCCAGCAAACATCTCTCTGCATCTCCTGTGGCAATCGGGGAACTTGCTTGTTTTTGACCAATCTCAGTAAAGAGCAGAAATGCCATTTGATCATTGGGACAGACCTTCCCTTTCTTCTCCAATCACTACGGGGAGGGCAATGATCCAAATTGTAGAGGGCTAATCAGGGCCAAGCCTGCAGTTTGAAAAAGAATTCTTAAATCATTTGTCTATACGGTGCAGAAGGGACCGCTGCGAAGACCCTGGTGATTCTGGAATCTCTCTTAATCTCACACGGGGCCCTAATGTGTCAGCTTATAAGTCTACGGAACTGACTTGAAGTGCTCAGAAACAAATAAAGGTGATTTGAGGGGGCAATACATTGACCTCGAGAGCAGAGCTGATATGGCTGGTGTGTGTGTGTGTGTGTGTGTGTGTTAAGTTGAATTTCAGAGATGTATAGGGATAAATTGGTTATTCCTTAATTCTTACATTTACTAAATGCCTAGACACCAAATGCCTGGGATGCAATACCTGCCCTCCAGGATGTGGACGTGAGGGTGAGAAAAGAGTGAGGGATAAGAATGGAGCATAAAATTGGGAGCCTAGATGGGTGCCCAGGTAGCTCAGTTGGCTAAACAATGGCTCTTGATTTCAGCTCAGGTCATGAACTCACTGTTCATGAGTTCAAGCCTCACATGGGGCTCTGTGCTGACAATGTGGAGCCGGTTTGAGATTTTCTTTCTCCCTCTCTTCCTGCTCTTCCTGTGTGCACACTCTCTCTCTCAAAATAGATAAATAAACTTATTTTTTTTTAAAAAATTGGGAATCTAGAAATGAGTCATGGTGGCGCACTCAGTAGATTAATTGCATCATTCTGAAGGGTAAGTGAGGCTAAGAAAGGGTATTCTATACCCACTGTCTCCTGAGAAAGGAGACAAAGAGACAAAGGGAAAGAGGGCTAATTGTTTTACCAAATGATGTTATGATCTATTCCAGCATTTACCACCATCCTTTGCCTAAATTTACATGTCATCTGGACTATTATTTCCTTACTATTTTCCTTAAATAAACTCTTTTAAACTTAATTTTATTTTTATCTTAGTAATCCACAAACTGACCAATTTAATATGCTTATTTTATTTTGGTATGTATTCATTAAATACATAATCCAATTTTTAATAATTAAAATGAAAAAAATGGTCTTTCTGCATACCGCTTGAAAATCATCTTCCACCAGCGAACCGAACCTGTCTCACAATTTGGGAAGCATGGCTTTATTCTGACCATCCTTTTGAGAGCCCTGAGATTTTAATTTCAGCCTAAGCAATCCATCTGCAGAGCTCTAAGCCTCTAGGTTCGGATGTCCTTTAGCTTAGCAATTCTTGGGGGAGCATTTTCTGAGAATTTCAACTTTTATTTTTAATTCTCCCTAAGCCATTTTCACTCACCCTTTGCGGATGAGTCCCGAGAAAGTCCCCTTTCTTATTTTCTCAAGATGGAGTGAGAAGTCAGGTGTCTCTATCCTCCGTCTCTGCCCACAGCCTTGGTGCTCGGGACTCAGCATCTGGAGCAAACACTTTCTCCACTGCAGCTTGGTCGATGCGTCAACTATGACATTTGCCTTTTACAGATTAAGAAAAAAAAAAAAAAAAGAGAGAGATCCCCTTATGTCCCGCTTGTGCTAAATCTCCTGACACATTTATTTTTGATTTATTGCATATTAGATTTCAGGTCTTCAATTTGCATCGTGCCGGCGAATAGATAGCGTCAGAAGGTTATGTCTTAGCTCACGTCCGGAGCCGTGTGTACATAAACCACGGGCACGTTCAAATGGCAAAGCTCAAAGATGGAAACAAAGGACACGCCATAAGTGTTTGACCCGGATTGTTTTACCCTTTCTGTTGCATAAGTGTCAGAATATAAAATGGCATCATTTAAAGCTACTGGAGGTTACTTCGGAAGTTATTTGTTGGTAGTCGTGTTTTTTCTGCCCCTGGACTGAAAGTAATGACTGGCTTTTGGAAATATGTTTCTCACTGCAAAATATACAACACGTACGAAAGAGAAGCTTTTTAAAAAAGTTTATGTCAATTTTCACACTGTGTCATGATGAATAAAATAGAAAAAAATGAACAAATTCTTTCTAACAGGGCTTTCATTAAAATCATTTACAAAAGGGGGCTTTCTCTCGTCTTTTATTCAGTGAAGAAGTACTGTTTAGACAATGATATCCATCCAACAGAATTAACTAATTAGTTTGAAATTTCTTGTTTTGTTATTCATATGATTAGATGGCTGGCTTCCAGCTAAACTTGATCAGTTAGGAGTACAACAGTCTGAGCCAGGCACGGCTTCCCAGGCTCTCAGTTTCCTTAACTGAAAAATGGGCACAATAAAAACTGAGTTAATAGCTGCCGTGTAGACCTGTTAAAAGAATTGAATGCGAAAATTTATATGAAACCGATCTATAAATTCTATGGGACTATAAAATGGATAGCAACATTGCAACATATCTATAGCACACACGTAATATATTTATAGATTATATAATTTATATAATATAAATTAGCACACATGGCAATTATTTAATGATAATCAATGATACCACATCTCCTTATACATTTAAAATGCAGCCAGGATTAATAAACATGCTATCAGTTTAAAATATTGTTGTCCCTCTATGTCTGAAAGGGCTCTGGCATACAGTAATTCTACTAGTTTGCTCTTTAAGAGTGTTTCTGTATTATTTGTGATTAACAAGGATTTTATTACTGAATTAATTGCTATGGTTGCTTGAAGTTTGAACTTTTATTTTGCCATTTAAAAAAATGGCTTCTGCTGGAGTTGCCTTCTTAAATTGGGCTATATAAACATGTAATTATTTATACCAACTCATGTCAGGGCCGTGGTTTAACAACTGCCAACTTCCCACTGTTGCAATTTTAGCCATAACGGGTCTTAAGTTATTTGAATTAAATAGTTCTCTGTCTTGAAGCCATGTTTCTTTGAATTTGCCTTGCAAGTCACACCTTCATTAGATTTGTAAAAGTAAAATTACTTTATTACATATATGTATTACACACACAGAAATTTAAATGAATATGAGGTGTATTCACAATTCTTAAAAAGTTGTCGTTAATTCTGACCTGCAATGTAGGTTGCAGAAACAGTAAATAAAACTTTCACTTAAAAAGATGTTCTTCATACTTTAAAATAACTTTAATTTCCTTGGATGTCAGTACTATGTAATTAAGTAACCCCTGTTATACAGAAAAAAAAAAGTGTTAGATGTAAATACATAATTCTGCCACCACGGTTAACAGAAATGTTATCATTAAGGGTTTTCTACATTCTTGAGGAAGGTAATAAATACCCCCAAGGCTCTCCTTTTTTTTTTTTTTTTTTTCAAAGAAGCATCCATCATACTGACTATCCAGTTCTAGCAGGGAAACAGGAAAACACAGAAGACATATCATCAAAGACTTTTGAGGGGAAATGGTCTCTTTGTCAACCTTGGCTACCATGAATGTCATTAACAAAATTTGCTATCATAAAGTATCACATAGTTCCCACAATTCTTAATTCTCTAACTTGAAATAGACGGACTTTGCAATATTACAATTCCCAAATTGACTCCTCATTTTGTAGATAGTTTTTTTTTCTTTTTTTTTTAACAGATAGTTTTATATTCTTAATAAATAATCTCCACCAATGTATTCAATTTGCCTCATGGGACACAACTATTATATGGTGGTATGAGTTGGTTTTAAGCTCGATCTTTTGCCTACTTCTGAATCATCAACAAAATTCACATAATTATGTCTAGGTAAACTCAGCATCCACTGAATTTGTTATGTTTTCACCATCAATTCTGGCAAAACTTTTTTTATAGCGGTGTGGAATGTTGGCATAACTAGACTTTTCAGGGTAGATCAAAGAAGCTTGTGTCTGAGAAAGGAAAGGTTGACATGATGTACTGTTACATTTTGGAGCCAAATATGTACATTAGACCCATTTTCAACAAGCCCAAGCCACTTTCAGGATATGCCTGATTTGGATCAAATTGTGTTTTTTTTTTCCCCCTTCAGAGCTTGGCTTCACTTATCTGTCTCATATTTTTCTTAGAACAAATGAGCTAAGAAATTCCTGAACAAAAGTTGTGAAACTCCATAATCACCCACTAAACAAATTTAATTTAGCAGTTTGTCTGAAAACTATTCATCAAAAAGGGAAAAATACACCAGAAAAAACATTTGTGGGTCTATGTCTTTTTCCAATGTCTCCTAAACGAATTTTCTTGATTGTGTATGCTGAATCATTTGGAGGCACACATAAAAGAAATTTGACATACATGTAAGTGATTTGTAGGCAGAGACAATATTTGTGCTCAAATTCGAGCTAATTTTCTCTATAGCTTTGTTGCTTTGCACTCAGAAAAGATTACATTTAATTCATTCAATTCAGATGATTTCAGACTTTGTCCCTGTAAGTAATATTAATTGTATTTGAATTGCAAATGACCACATAATCACATTTTTAATTTCAAGCCTGGGGACCAAAAGATTCTACTAAAATCCAAACAGATGTTCAACATGAAGAATGTTTACAGACTTACTGAATAAAATGTTTTTGGTCACTAAACTTTTTTGATATTAACAAAAGGTTTTTAAGAAAAGAAACCCATTTTTGTGTGTGGCCTCATTCACACAACAGTTGTGTGTGCAATCAATTACTGACATTTCTTAGCTTCTCCATTACAGAGATTGGAGGATACAGCAATGTGTTTATAAAGTAAGTGTCTGGAGTTCTACTTCTGCAGGATGGGATAAAAGGGAGAACTTTAACCCTCCAGCCATCAATAAAATTCTATTTGTTTAGGGGAAAAAAAAACATATGAAACAATGGTTTTCAGATCTTGGACAATAAGCAGTGAAGGTCAGTGACACTGGAGAAGAGGGAAACAAACATGCTAAGTTCCAGAACTGTCTTACCTTACTGTGTGGAGAGTTTCCAGACCAAAGTACGGGAAGAAATGGAGGTAGAACTAGGTGGTCATGCTACATTCAGGTGAAGAATTAGAAAGTTTAGGACAAGTAGTGGGAGTTCCGAGGACAGACAAATGGTGAGGATAAAGTTGCACAGGAAGTGAATGAGTTTTAAAGATATACCAAGGGTTCCCTCCTCCAAGTTTTCAAGGGAATGCTGATCAGTGCATGCATGTGAGCAAATTACCAGTCCAGAAGACATAAAAATCCTAGAGCTACACTGAGCCTTAAAGAGTCAATGTCTTCAGCAGTCAGGATGTAAAACTTTCATAAAGCATGAGTCATTGAGTACACTGTTGTAAAATATAGCCTCAGTAGTAGAGAAAAATCAGCCCTTGACTAAAACCCTTTCTAGTCCTGCCTAGCAAAGCTCACAAATAAGCTTGAAAATGATCAAATTATTTCCACATGACCTGAAAATACCAGAAAAAGAAAAGAAAAGAAAAGAAAGCTTCAGTACTCTTTTTTAAAAAAATTTTTTGAGTATCTTTTATTTTTATTTTAATTATTTTTAAAATTAAAAAATTTTTAATGTTTATTTATTTATTTTGAAAGAGAGAGCACATGGAAGAGGGGCAGAGAGAGAAGCTCAAGCAGGATCCACACTGTCAGCACAGAGCCTGATGCAGGGCTCCATCTCATGAACCATGAGATTATGACCTGAGCCAAAATCAAGACCTGGATGCTTAACCAACTAAGCCACCCGGGCTTCCCTCTTGAGTATTTTTTTAAAGCACATAATATTTGAAGAAATAATCAGAAAAATTTCCAGAAATAAAAAAGAGGCTCAGAAAATATAAAACACAGAAAAGTCACTACAAGAAGGCACGTCATAATTACATTGATTAATACCAGTGATAGAGAAGAAAATATTAAAAGCAACTAGAGAAAAACACACACAGTATGTATAGAGAATAAGAATTAAGATGACAAATGATTTAGGAAACAATGCAAACCAGAAGAAAGTGGAGCAATATTTTTCAACTACTGAAAGAAAATCAAATTGTCAAACTGAAAGTTTAAATCTGGTATAAACCTTTCTAAACTAAGGCAAAATAAAATATTTTTCTAGAATACAAAGGATGAATAGTTAATTACTGTTAAACTTTCAATATAAGAATCTCAAAAGAAGGTTTTCGAATGGAAGGAAAATTACTCCAAATAGATAGTTGAATCTACACAAAAGAATGAAGAACACCAGAATTAGTAGCATGTAGATACATACAAACTAATTTTTTATTTAAAAAATCAGTTTAAAAGATAATCACTTAACCATAAAGTAGTGCAATACCATTTGAAAGTAGACCATAATAAGTTAAGCCAGAAAACCTTAAAGCAAGTGGCAAACAAATACACACAGGAAATTAAAAAGAATAAACCAATGTGGAGATAAATGAAATCACAAAAGATAAACAATTCTAAATAAGGCAGACTAAGAAGGGGAAAAAGGAACAAAAAACAGACTGAATAAAGAAAAAAAAATACCACCAAGGAATAGAATAGTAGTTGTAAACCCAACTGTGTCAGTAATCACATTATATATGAACAGTCTAAACACCTCAATTAAAAGAGATTGTCAGTTTCTCAGACTGCATAAAAAAGCTATTAGCTGCCTGTAAGAAACTGACTTTAACGCTATGAAGAAGTTGAAAATAAAAGGATAGAAAAGGATATGTCATTCTAACACTAATGAAAAGAAAGTTGGAATTTCTATATAATATTAGAAAATGTTGGGGGGTCTGAGTGGTTCAGTCAGTTGGGTGTCCGATTTTGGCTCAGGTCATGATCTCATGGTTCATGGGCTCAAATCCCGCATTGGGTCTGTGCTGAGAGCTCAGAGCCTGGAGGCTGCTTCAGATTCTGTGTCTCCCTCCCTCTCTGACTCTCTCCTGCTTGTACTCTGTTTCTCTCTCTCTCTCTCTCAAAAATAAACATTAAAAAAAAGAAAGAAAATGTGATTACAGAAAAGGTCATTTCATAAAGTAGTCAATTAATCACGAGGACATTAACAATTATGAATGTTTATCCAATAAACTTCCAAATACATGAATCAAAAGCTGTCATAACTAAAAGGATAAATAAACCAATTCACAATTACAGCCAAATATATCAACTGTAATTGAAGAAAATGTACAATAAAAATTGTATCCATAAGGATTGAACACAAAAGACTTGAACAATACAATCATCTACTTCACTGAGTCGATTATCACTCCACCCAGCAACAACAGGACATACGTTTTTTTCAAGCGCATAGAAAAAATTTCAGAGTAGACCATATTCGAAGCCATAAAACAAGTCTCGATAAATTTAAAAGCATTCAAGTCATACAAAAATATGACCATAAGGGAATTGAATTAAAAAGAAAATTAGAAAGTACAGTAAAACCTTGGTTTGCAAGCACAATTCTTTCCAGAAACATGCTTGTAATTCAGAGTTCTCATATATCAAAGAGAATTTCAAGAACCGTTGGCTCAGTTGTGATCAAGGGACATTTGGCATCATGTACTACTCGTATTGCAAGACATTGCTCATTTATCAATTTAAAATTTATTACGTTTGCTCATCCTGCGGAACACTCGCAGAACAAGTTACTTGCAATCCAAGGTTTTCCTGTATTTTGAGCTGAACAAAAATAGCAATAATATATCAAAAATTGTGTTGTGCGGTCATAGCATTTCTTAGAAGAATTTATAGCAATGAATGAGCCCAGAAAATTTATAGCATCATTAAAAACTGAAACATTAGGAGTAAATTAAACTCAAAGTAAGCAGAACAAAAGAAATATTAACTATAACAACAGAATCCATGGAAATATAAAACAAGACTAACAAAACCAATGACGTAAAACTGGTTTTCTGAGAGAATCAATAAAAATTACAAATCACTAGTCAGACTGATCAGGAAAAAGGATTAGACACAAATTGCCACTATCAGAGATGACAGAGGAAAGATCATGGCAGAACTTAGGGAAATGGGAAAGGATAATTAGGAAAAATTATAAATAAATTGATGTCAATTTATTTTATAATTTAGATGAAATGAAAAATTCTTTGAAAGATGCAAACTACTAGAGTTCCTCAATAAGATAGAACTAGAGATAGAAACAATAGATAGAGATACATGAATAGCCTCCATATTAAAGAAATGGAATTAGTAGTTACAAACTCTCCCCCAAAGAAACACCAGAGATAGATGACATTACTGGTGAGTTCTTCTTAATGTTTAAGTATGAATAATGCCAATTCTACATAAATGTTTCCAAAAAGTTAAAAGGGAGGAGGTACCTCTCAATTTGTTTTATGAGAGCAGTATTGACCTGAATTCACAACTAAATGAAGACATTAAAAGAAATTACAGAGCAATCTTCTCCATGAACATAGATGTCAGCATATTTAAATTTTAACACATCAGGAAATGGTGCTAAAACTGTGGGATACCTACAGGTAAGAGAAACAAAACTCCAGAACAAAGAACATAAAAGGACTTTGATCTATACCTTGTACCATATATTGAAACAAAGCAAAACAAAACAAAAAAACTCTAAGTAGATAATAAACCTAATATGGAGCTAAAATTACAAAATTCTGCAAGAAAATACACGAGAAAATATTTGTGATCTTAAGTTAGGCAAAGATTTCTTGGAAAAGCACACGAACACAATCCATAAAAGAAAAATTGAACTTTATTAAATTAGTAACTTCTGTTCCTTGGGAGATATTGTTAAGAAAATGAAAACATGGGGTGCCTGGGTGGCTTAGTCAGTTAAACATCTGACTCTTGATGTTGGCTCTGGTCTCGATCCCATGGTCACGTGGGAATAGAGCCCCCCATCAGGCTCTGTGCTGAGTGTGGAGTCTGATCGGGATTCTCTCTCTTCCTCTCTCTGCCCCTCCACTGCTCAATCTCTCTCTCAAAATAAACAAGTAAACATTGTTTTTAAAAATGAAAACGTGCTCAGATGGGGAGAAATTATTTGTAAGTTGAATATCTTGAAAAGAACTTCTTTTGAGGATACATTAAGAAATTTCAAATATTGGAACGTTTGGGTGGCTTAGCTGGACATTTGACTTCGGCTCAGGTCATGATCTCACAGTTCATGAGTTCGAGCCCCGGGTCGTGCTCTGTGTTGACAGCTTGGAGCGTGGAACCTGCTTCTGATTCTGTCTCTCTCTCTCTCTCTCTCTCTCTCCCTGCCCTCCCCACTCAAGCTCTGTCTCTCTCATAAGTAAATAAAACATTAAAAATATTTTTAAAAGAAATTTCAAATATCAACAAGAAAGGAACCAGTCAAAAAATGAGCATAAGCTTTAAACAAATTGTTCACCAAATGAAACACAGGGATGGCAAATAAGCACATGAGACGTATGCAGCGTTGTGAATACTTACAGGAAAGGAAACTAAAACCACAATGGGAAGCCTTTCAATACCTATCATGATAATAATGATAATAAAAAATAGAACACTAATGCCAAATTCGGGTGCAGATGCAGAGAGCAAGCAAAATGTTCCTATGTTGCTGGTAGGAATGTAAAATGAGGAAGCCTCTTCAGTCAACAGTTTGGCAATTTGTTATATTCTTAAACATGCACTTATCGTGTGGTTCAATGCCCCTACTCTTCTTTGTTTACATGAATTGAAAAATTATGTTCACATACAAGTCTGTACTCCGATGCTTATAGCAGTTCCATTTGTAATCATTGAAAACAGGAAGCAATCCAAATGCTCTTCAATTGGTGCATGGTGGGAGAATGTGTGGTACACCCATACCGTGGAAGAAAACTCAGCAATAAAAAGAAACGGACTATGGCACATACAAAAACGGAAGAACCTTGTGTTTGTTTGCTAGGACTTTTGTAACAAAGTGCCACGAACTGGATGGCTGGAGCAACAACATCGCATTTTCTCATACTTCGAGGAGCTGGAAGTCCTGAAATCAGGAGGTCAGTAGGGTTCATTCCTTCTGAGGGCAAATCTGTTTCAGGGCTCTCTCCTGGCTTCTGGTGGTTTGCTGGCAATCTTTGGTGCCTCTTGGCTTATACAAGCATCACCCTGACCTGTCTTCATCTTCACATGGCATTCTCCACATAAGCCTGTCTGTGCCCAAATTTCCTGTATGACACCTGTCATCTTAGACTTGGAGTCCATTCTATGCCAGTATGATCTCATCTTGACTTAACTAATTATATCCACAGTGACCCAATTTTCCCAGTCACACTCTGGGGCACTGGGGATTAGGGACTCAACGTATGAATTTGTAGGGATACACTTAAACTCATAACAAACCTCACATGCATTATGCTAAGGGAAAGAATCCAGGCTCAAAAACTACACACTTTATTACTCCGTTTATATGACTTTCTGAAAAAATAAAAACTGTAGGGACTGAAAACGGAGCAGTGGTTGCCAGGTTGCCAGAAAGGGGAGGGGACTGACTGCAAGGTTGTCAGGAGAAATTTTTCAGAGTGATGAAACTGTTGTTTATCTTGATTTTGGTGGTGGTTACATGACCTCATTTGCTTGCTAAAACTTATCTAACTGTATCCAAAGAGGGTGGTTTTTATTCTATGCTAATTGTACTTTAACAAAAGAATGTGGGCGGGGGAAAGAAATGGTTACCAATGATGGATATTTTTTGTGTAAAGTCTTGCATTTCTATGAACAGGAATTATCTTTACTGTAGAGTGAGAATGGAAAAATAAGTACTTCCATTCATCACTGGCCACGAACTAAGTACAAAATTAATGCGAAGGAAAATATTTGGGCAAACTAAAAATCTCTATATGTGCACAACCATTGAACCATTATTCCTAGGGAAATAAAGTGGTGTGTTACGAAAACACAATTTAGGAATCATGGATGAAAGACAAATATAAAAGACACCTCACTGAAAATGTTTTCTAAAGATTTTATTTATGCAAACGTTAGGGGCCATCTGCTAAACCTTGCAGTTTAGCATGCAGAGACTTTGTCTTCCAATGTCCCAGGAGACTTTGCCCAGAGTTACAAAATAATTTAAAGTTATTTCAAATAGCCAAATCAATCTAGTCTATAGAACCAAGTAAAGTGTTAAAAAATCTGTCCTCAGTAGGAATAGGTCAGTTTTTTTATCTATCTATCTATCTATCTATCTATCTATCTATCTCTATCTATCTATCTATCTATCTATCTATCTATCTATCTATCTATCTATCTATCTATCTATCTATACACCAGGTATATATATACATACCTATAAAAAAACATGTGTCTGTTACATTTTTAATTCTCCTTTGGGTCAATTATGTCTCTATGCATTTGTGTTACCCCAGGATTGAAACTTATATTGGCCTGAAGCAGAAATATTATTCCTCCTAAGGTCCATCTGGCCATTTGCAGTTTTATCTATTGGCAGGTTTCCAAAGAAGACACAACATGCTCCGAAATAGATCCCCTCTCGTATTTAGGATTGCGTATAAACTTTCAAATGTGTTGTCAACGCACACGAAAAGTTTCAACTTCTTAGGCTCTCCATTATTCTTCAAGCAAAAGTTTAATTATACTTACTTATTTTTAATATCTTCCTTTTTAAAAAAATATTTAGGTAATATCTACACCCAATATGGGGCTTGAACTCACGACCCCAAATCAAGAATTGCATGTTCTTCTCACTGAGCCAGCCGGGCGCCCCAACAAAAGTTTAACTTTAAAAAAAATAGTTTAAAAGAGGATGCCTGGCTGGCTCAGTCAGCTGAGCAGGTGACTCATGATTTCATCTGAGATCATGATTCCAAGGTCTGTGGGTTCGAGCCCCACCTCAGGCTCTGTGCTGACAGTGTGGAGCTTGCTTGGGATTTCCTCACCCCCCCACCTCCCCCGAATAAATAAACATCTTAACATTTTTCGATTTTTAATTTTTTTAAAAATTTTTTTAATGTTTACTTATTTTTGAGACAGAGAGAGACAGAGCATGAGTGGAGTAGGGGCAGAGAGAGAGGGAGACCCAGGATCTGAAGCACGCTCCAGGCTCTGGGCTGTCAGCACAGAGTCCGACATGGGGCTCAAAGTCACAGACCGCGAGATCATGACCTGAGCCGAAGTCGGACGCCCAACCTACTGAGCCACCCAGGTGCCCCTTAAAATTTTTTTAATAAAAAATGCTTTATAAGGTCCTCCATGATCTGGCCCTTGCCTGCCTCACTCGTTCCATCTGTCATGATTCTCCTTTCCCCCAGTAAACTCGGCTTAAACTGGGTTTATTTCCATTTCTAGATTGTGCCACACTCTTGTTTCTTGTGCCTTTTGCACATGCTGTTCCTTATTTCTAGAACATACTATCCTT
Source organism: Paguma larvata (assembly GCA_030068075.1). Classification (NCBI taxonomy): domain Eukaryota; kingdom Metazoa; phylum Chordata; class Mammalia; order Carnivora; family Viverridae; genus Paguma; species Paguma larvata. Next base: position 12,222,850 of record CM057825.1, read on the forward strand.
TCTTCTAACCAACTTCTACTCAGATTTGAAGTCTTGGCTGAGATATCCCCTTTTCTTTGTTAGTGTTGGAACTAACAACATTATAGCAGTTTTCACAGTGACAACACAGTACAAGCACCTGTCCACCTGCATAGGGGATAGGGACTGAGTCACTCGTGTCCCATGGCATCACCAGGTCATAACATACAAAAGATATACATTGAATATTTAACAATGGATATCATGCAGTTTCTTTTTGAGTTTTATAATATTTTCACAGGATGAATTTGATTCTGTTCTTAAAATGGTTTGTAGAAGAGATCCAGAGATGTGGAGCCCAAAGTTCTGGTACTTGGGTCCTAAGTTTGCTGTGAATGTGATCTGTAATGAGTCAGTCAATCTCCCTAACCCTTAGTTTCTTCAACTGTAAATGGGGCCAATAAAAATACCCTCATTACCAGTTTAAGTCCAGGAACAAATTAGGCCAGGCACCTGGAAGCATTTCTTTTGAAATGATGAAACACTATATACATGTCAGTTATTTTATTGTCCACAGTTCAGCAGAACTCCCATGAGTAACATTTGGTGGTGGGTGAGTTGTCACTTCTCTGCGATTTCTATCAGCCTCTATCAACTGTAACAACAAATGGATGCACAAACTAAGTAAAAGCAGTATGCTTGTTATGCAAATACGTTGTCATATGCCCTGAGTCGCTAATTCCAAATGTATTTTTGCTCCACCTATAAAACAATTTCAGAGGTATCACCACTCTTACCTGCAAGTTTCTTATAGCTACAAGCATGTGTAAGTCAAAACCATCCCACATGGATTTTCTTAAAATTAAATTGGCCAGATCTATTACAGAGACTCTTTTAGTCTCCTTATTCTACCGTTGAATACCATTGAAGTGAAGTTTTGAATAATGAAAAAAGCATAATTGGGTATAGAGTTAGCACCAAGATCAATAGAGGAAAAAAAGTGTTTTTTAATGGAATTTCAAAGGTGTTAGCTATAGAATAGCCTCCATTTAGGAAACGGAGACATTTGACTAATTAATACCTGAGATATCTCCAATGGCTCGGCTTCAACACTCTCTCCTCTTTTGACTGTCAAGGACTGTCTTTAAATAAGGTGTGTTGGGCTCATTGATTTGCATGAATTCTTCTGGTTTCTGTCATCTAAAAGTCTAAAAGTCATGTCTTACAATTTTGAATGTTTATGGTCTTTGACAGTTCCCATCTGCTGTGGGGATGTCTAAGTGCCCCAAGCCTAGTTGGCAAAACTCAGTGAAATCTTTGTTTTCACTTGATATAATTTAAATTATTTATAGTGGTTATGTCTCACTGATTATGAGAGAGATTTTTTTTTGATGACACAAGGATTTCCTGTCACCATTTTCCAGATTATGAATAAATGCAAGGTAAAATGACACACACTTCTTATTAACATGAACTTTCTGATATTGTGATTATAATTAGTTGGACTGTAGTCCCTTCATTAGTTATTTATTTATTCACCTTCATTTTCCACTTCATTTTAGAAAGGATTTGTGGTGTTGTCATTTCATTAAGAAAAGTGCAAGGGCAATTGGATCAGAAATGTCAAGTATTCAGAAACGGACGGCCTTGAAACAATCGCCCTTACGCCTCCACAGAGAAAAATTTAACTATGGCAGAATGGCCTTCTACAAGAAAGGAACTAGGGTAGAGGTCAGCCGTGAATGTCGCATGTGTCAGGATGGCTGACCTACATGCCATAGTGGCCAACTCTTTATGCCCAATTCTTGGACGTCCATGCGCTCTGTACTGCTTTAGTTAAAGATATTTATTAAGAATCTATTGTGTGCCCTTGTCCTTCATACTGAAGAAAGAGAAAGAAAATGGAGAAGATAACTGTCCTCACGGAGTATACATACTAATAAAACAGGTCGCACAATAAATAATAGGCAAAAAAAAAAAAAAAAAAGAGAACTTTTTGGAGGAGTTCTGTGAAGGAAATACAGAGAATTATGCCTGAAAACGATGGAGATGGGGAAGTCAGACAAAGAGACACTCTCCTGGATAAATCTCCAGTTGCTCTGTCTCTGTTTGTTGTAAAATACCCCTTCAAAGTAAAATGTGAGGTTGTGATATTATATAAACAATGGACCATGTGCTCTAAGGTTACGGATTTAGATACAACTTTTCACCTGCTGTAAAATGATCCTGCTTCTGTAGATAATATTGGCTACTGGATTTCGGCAGTGTTTCAAGTCCAATGACTGACTTTGTAATAAAATTATGCTACATAATGTTTATTAAGGTCTCAGGCTAAGCATAGGTTACGCCATTCGATCTTTACAGATAGGTATTTGTTTTAAATATTTTAAATTCTCCTTTCCTAGCAAATTTCAATTATACAGTAGTGTTATCAACTATAGTCACCGTGTCTATGTTGGATTCTCAGACCTTAGTCTTCTTACACTTGGAAGGTTGTATCTTTTTATCAACTTCTCCTTATTTTCCTTCCCTTTCGCCACCCCAGCCCAGGTCCCCAGCAACCATTTTTCTACTCTCTGTTTCTGTGAGGTTTACTCTTTTTTTTTTAAGATGCCACATATAAGTTATACCATGTAGCACTTTGTCTTTTTCGGTCTGGCTTATTTCACTTATCGTAATGCCCTCAGTATCCATCCATGTTGTCACAAATGGCAGGATTTCTTTTTTTCTCATGGCCGAATAAGTGTGTGTGTGTATGTATGTGTGTATATATGTATAACTATCTATCTATTATCTGTTTATCATCTATCTTGATATAAAATGGTATGTAGAAACACATATATATTACATAGATACATACATATATGTGTATATATAATCTATCATCTATACATACATATATAATATATACATGCATACATATCTTCTTTATCTATCCATTCATCCATTGATTGGGCACTTAAATTGCTTCCTTGCATTGACTATAGCAAATAATGCTAGAATGAACACGGGAGTGTGAACATCCCCTCAATATCTTCTTTTCTTTTTCTTTGGGTATATACCCAGGAATGAGATTGTGTGGTCATACGATAGTTATATTTAAAAATTATACGGATCCCCTATATTGTTTTCCATAGTGGCTGCAACAATTTACATTCCCACCAACAGGGCCCAAAGGTTCCCTTTACTCTACATCCTTACCCGCACTTGCAATCTCTTGCCTTTTTGAGAATAGCCATTGTAAAAGGCACGAGGCGATATCTCACTGAGGATTTGATTTGCATGCCCCTGATGAGTACTGATGTTGAGCAACTTTTCACGTACCCGCTGAACATTTGTATGTCTTTGGAAAAATGTCTTTTCAGTTCCTCTACCCACATTTTAATTGGATCATTTGGTATTTATTGTTGTTGTTAGAGTTGTATGAATTCTTTGCATTTTTTACAGTAGCCCTCTATCAGATATATGATTTAAAAATATTTTCTCCCATCTCAGAGGATGCCTTTCATTTTATTGATGGCTTCCTTTGTTGCGAAGAATCTTTGTAAGTTGACATAGTCCCATAGTTGATTTTAACTTGTGTTGCCTTTGATTTTGATATCAAATCCAAAACATCATTGCAAAGATTGATGTCAAGGAGCTTAACCTTTATCTCTTTTCTTAGGATATATAGATAAAGTCTTTTAATTTAAGCCTAATACGTTTGATTTGATTTTTGTTCATAGTGTAAGATAGGGGCCCTGTTTATTTATTTATTTATTTATTTTTGCATGTGCTATCTAGGTTTCCCAACACCATTTATTGAAGAGATTGTCCTTCCCCCATTGTATATTCTTGGCTCCTTTGTCATGAATTAATAGACCATATATGTCTGTGTTTATTTGTGGGCTCCCTATTCTGTTTGATTGATCTGTAGGTCTGCTTAATGTCAATACCACAGTGCTTTGATTACTATAGCTTTGCAATATAGTTTAAGATCAGGAAGTGCAATACTTACAGGTTTTTTTAAATCAATATTGCTTTGGCTATTTGAGGTCTTTATGCATGAATCTCAAGATTTTGAGTTGTTGTAGTATTGAGATATATAATAATAATATTTATTATTTTTTATTAAATATGTATTTATTATTGTTAAATAATAATAATAATTATTATTATTAAGACAGAGTGGGGGAGAGGTGCATAGGGAGAGAGAGAGAGAATCTTAAGCAGACTCCATGCTGAACATGGAGCCCAACACAGGGCTCGATCCCACAACCCTGGGATCATGACCTGAGCCAAAATCAAGAGTCAGATACTCAACTGACCGTGCCACCCAGGCACCCCTCGTTAAATTATTTTTAAATCATTTTGTGCAAGCATAACATTGAAGTAATAGAGTGCAAAATCTCAAGTGTAATCCTTAATAAAATTTTATGAGGTGAATACACCAGATATGACATTACCAGTGACCAGAAAATGCCCTTCTACCAACTCCATTTATTACCTCCTCCCAACAGCAGCCACTTTCCTGAGTTCTGCCCTATTTGATAGAGAACAAACATTCTTTTATGTTGGGCTTATTTTTTTTTCCATGAAATACCTTGAGATTATCCACATCGTTGCATGAAGCAGAAGTTGTTCCTTTCCATTGATGTATGTGTGACCATAGCATGATGAGCTTATCCTTTCTACTGTTGATAGACATTTGATTATTTCTAGCTTTGGGCTCTGATGAGTAAGGCCTATGGGAATTCTTGTCCATGTATATTTGTGTACATAGGTACTTGTTTTTGTGGGAGGATACTTAGGACTGGACTTGTTGACTCATAGGACATTTTCAGCTTTAGTAGATAGTGACAAGTAATTTTCTATCAGTTGATACTCTATAATGTCAAAGAAACCAAGCCATTATGAATGATACAGAGTAAGAAATTTATTATAGTAGTTAGACTTTACTCATTGGTTGAAGCTGGAGAAGAAGTCCATTGAAGATACTGTCATTATGTTTATCGTTGAGTTCCAAATCACTCCACGTCAGGCAGACCAGCAACTGGAAAGAAAAGTTGAAATCAGAAGAGAACGATAACAAATTGGCACTCACAAGGAAAACTAGAACTCCTGAGGAATGGTTGGAACACTTGAGAAGACCTCAGTTGTGTTAGGAAAAAGTAAAATCTGCTCTTTTCACTTGATGGTTCCATTAAACAAAAAGTTAAATTGATAGATGGGCACTTTAATCTCCAACCTTGAGGATGTGGCTCATCTGATGGCACTGATGGCCGTAGAGTTGCATACATATTTGGCCCAGACCTTGGAGAGGCTGAAGGAGGAGACCATCCAGAGCTGACAAGCCATGAGCAAACTGGAGATCAGTGACCACATGTAATAACCGACTTCCTGCAATGACCCTCAGAGCAGAAGAAACACAGTTCCTGGTTTACTCCTGCCTCCTGTATATCACTTATAACGTCTTTTCTGGCCAATATTAACAAAGAATTCTATGAGGAAATAACTTCTGTAAAATATAGTTTCAGCTTAGTTGAGTAAACAAAGGGCAAAGCCATCTTCTTCCAATGCTTGTCACCTTGACATCCATACAGCTAACTATCCTTAACTTCTTAAAAAAATCATCTTTCTACCTAACATAATACAATTATATTTATACAACTTAAAATATGCCATCCCTCTCCTCAAAGCAGATAAAAATCCTTTAAATGATTTTTAAGATACATTATTACTCTTCTGAGTTTAAATACTGATTTAAATACTGAGATATAAGTTCAGTGTCTATAAATATATCTTATTATGTGAGGTGGTTGAGAAATAGGAGAGGGAAAAAAGTTGGTTACTATTTATACAAATAGAGTCATGTCAAAATAAAGAAAGAATATTTATTACTATCATAGATTTGATTTCCATAACTAGCCACATAATTACAACTCATATCTTTCAGTTCCATACTTATTTTTCCCTTTAGCAAGCACTTAGCTTGTCACAGTCCCCTGCCTGGTATGGCGACCCAAACTTTTACCCCTAAAGGATTCGGGCTACTTATTGTCATGCCTACATTGGGTTATAATTTTCCACTGATTTTTTTCTTTCTAAATTTTTATTTAATTCCAGTTAGTTAAGATACAGTGTAAATTTACTTTCAGATATATAATTTAGTGATTCATCACTACAAGCGCCCTTCTCAATCCCCTTCACCCATTCCCTTGCCTACTTCCCCTCTGGTAACCATCAGTTTGTTCTCTATAGTTAAGAGTCTGTTTCTTGTTTTCCCTCTCTCTTCCCCTTCCCCCATGTTTATTTGTTTTGTTTCTTAAATTCCACATATGAGTGAAATCATATGGTATTTGTCTTTCCCTGACTGACTTATTTCACTTAGCATATAATACTCTCTAGTTCCATACTTGTCATTGCAAATGGCAAGAGTTCATTCTTTTTTATGGTTGAATAATATTCCACTGTGTGTGTGTGTGTGTGTGTGTGTGTGTGTGTGTGTGTATCACATCTTGTTTATCCATTCCTCAGTTGCTGGGCACTTGGGCTGTTTCCAAAATTTGGCTCTTATTGATAATGCCACTATAAATTACAGTGTGCATGTGTCCCTTCAAATTAGTATTATTGTATCTTGGATAAATACCTACTAGTGAAATTTCTGGATCATAAGGTAGTTCTATTTTTAACTTTTTGAAGACCCTCCATACTGCTTTCCAGAGTGGTCACACCAGTCTGCATTTTCACCAACAAGGTAACAGGATTCCCCTTTCTCTGCATCCTTGACAACACCTATTGTTTCCTGTGTCATTAATTTTAGCTATTCTGACTGGTGTGAGGCAATATCTCATTGTAGTTTTGATTTGTATTTCCCTGATGATGAGTGATGTTGAGCATATGAAAATGTATTTGTTGCCACCTATGTATCTTCTTTGGAAAATTGTCTATTCATGTCTTCTGCCCATTTTTTAACTGGATTATTTGTTTTTTGGGTGTTGAGTTTTATAAACCCTTTATATATTTTGGATACTAACCCTTTATCAGATATGTCATTTGCAAATATCTTCTCCAATCCCATAGGTTGTCTTTCAGTTTTGTTGATTGTTTCCTTCAATGTGCAGAAACTAGTATCATCCTCAATGGAGGAGGAGTAAGAACTTTACATCTAGGGTCAAGAACAAGATAGGGATATTCACTCTCAACGCCGTTATTTAACATAGTATTGTAAGTTCTTGCCATAGCAATCAGACAACGCAAAGAAATAAAGGGCATCCAAATTGGCAAGGAAGAAGTCAAACTTTCACTCTTTGCAGTTGCAGTAGCCAACTTTCAAGATTTAAATAACATCATGTGACTAGTGTCTACTATACTGGACTACACAGATATAATATTTCATGATACAGTCCAGAGATCATCAGAATCCAAAATTTTGTTGACAGAAGCAAAAACTTTCCTAGAGGAATACAAGAGCTAATAATGAGAAGAATCCCCATTTCCACCCATTGATTCTTGGACCAATGAATTTTAACCAGAAACAGCAGTACTATACAGAGGCTGATGATTTACAACATACACAGCATCCTGAAAGCCATCATTGAGTCTTCCAAAGCCATTCCACTATGTTATCAGTAAAGCTGCTTCAGGGTGATGAGGGAGATGGTGAGAGACTGTGTCTCTGATCAGAACAAAGCTGGTGGGGTACCATAATGTTGAATAAGGTTTTCTATAAATCTTTGCATTATGCTTTTGGCAGAAGGTTTATGCACACAAAAAATAAAAAAAAATTAAAAAGGCAGTCCATACTCAGAGTAAGTGTCTATTCTTGTGGCAACAAAATGCTGCTCCTTACATTGTAAAATGGTCCAGTGCAATTAACCCATACTAGTTTGCTGCATGATCTCTTTGGGGAATAGTGCAATACTGCGGACTTAGCATTGGCTCTGCTGATGGGAGTTTGGGAATTCAGCAGTGGCTTTAGCCAAAATCTCCTTGGTGGGTGGTAGTTTATGTTTTCTAACTCTTGTGTAAACTTTATGCCTAAAATCATAGTCATTTTGTTCATGGAACTTTTGGGCAAGGACAACAGTGTCTGGGGACGATATGATTGACTGACCCCCATAGAATGAATCCTCTTATCTAAATGATCATTAAAAACCTCTTGTTTGTGGTTACTCTTGGTTAAGTGTTCACATGAAGAACAACTATCTTCGTAATCCATGCCCACTAACAGAACAAATATTCCAATTATATTCCTTTCAAATCTTCAGCCATTCATCTACTCATTAGCCGATGTTCATTAAGTAGTATAGAGTCATACTTCTGGTCATTTCTCCTTCCAAGCAAAGCAAACAACCAGGTGCATAGCTCAAAGCTTTGTCTACAGGAGGATGTTCCCTTCTCACTATTCTCCAGGGCCACTCCAGTGTAGGCCTGTATAAATGCTCCCATCTCTAAAAGAAGCCATTGTTTTCTTAGTCCACTGGTTATAGTGAATCCTTCATCTTGTTATGAGGGAAGGTTGAGAAGGGGGAGTCAATGTGGTATGAATACGGCCTGTGGGCATATGGGCCAATTGCACATACCACTTCTATTTGACAATGAAGTATTGTTGCACTGTCCAACTTTATGATTTGAGGGTCAGATGATACCTACTTCATAATGAGCAGCTAAGGTCTTATGGTAATCTGGTGGTCTATGATCAAGCATTCATGTGTTGCTTGGCCCCAGTAGTAAGCCTGGAGCTGTTTCTCAAAATGATAATAGTAGTATACAGAGGATGGCACAGTTTCGATCCAAAATTTTAAATGTTTACTATGTGATCTAATTATAGGGTCTTGCCAAAGTCTCTGTAAAGTATTCCAATCTTTCACAGACGTGTCAAGCATCATGAGACCATGCAAGGTCATTTCCAAGTGGTAGGGAAGCTGAAGAATTTTTTTTTTCTGGGCCCTACTCAGAGCTAGCAGATTATCAAGCTACTCAATAAATTGGTCAGAGTAGCATGCCCAAAGGAGGTTTATTGTTCGGCAAAGTCTAAAGTGGCACACTAAACATTTTTGGTTCTTTATTTAAAAAAAAACAAATTTTAACATTTTTTTTAACAGAAAGCCATTAGTCTTTTACTGTAAAAAAGAATATTCCAATATGCATCAGACTGCTCTGTCCCTAAAAATTCCATTGAGGTGATAGGTTTCTAAATTTTTGTGGGATTTATTTCCCTTTCCTCTCTCAAGAATGTATTCTACCAAAAAGTGTAGAATAGTCGCTGCTTCCTGCTCATCTGGCCCAATCAACATGATATTATTAAGGTAATAGATTATCAGTATAATGATGTCTTGTGGAATAAAGATGCCATATAAGGCCCTGGAGGCAATATTATGGTGTAGAACTGGATATTTAACATGGTTTTATATTGCTATCCCTTCCAGAGGAAAGGAAATTCCAGAAGAAAGGAAATTTCTGATAGTTTTCACCAATAGTTGGGGGGAAGCGAGGTGTGGGAGGCGGGAGAGGAGAGAGAGAGAGAGAGAGAGAGAGAGAGAGAGAGAGAGAGAGAGAGAGAGAGAAGCATTTGTCAGATGCTGGGACTGTGTTGATTTGTTCCAGTAATGATGGTACATCTGGACCAGCAGCTGCAATTGGATTTCACCACCTGATTAAGTTTATAATAACACACTACCATCTGCTAAGTTCGATCTGTCTTCTGCTCAGGCCAAATAGAGAAGTTGAAGGACAATGTGGTAGGATCCTCAAATTATACATTTCAAAACCTCGTCGATAGAAACTATCTCTGAAATCCCTCCAAGAATATGTTCCTTGTTATTTTGGTAGGTAGAGACAGCTCTTCTACAAGTTTTCATCTGAAATTTTCTACCATATTTGCTATGGCGCTGCTCATGTACTTGGTCCATGACTTTAAGAAGCGAATGGAGAAGACCCGGTAGGACAGAAGGAGCTGAACGTCTCACTGCTGCCCCATGCCAACTAGGTGGCTGGAAGATAAGTGACAATACACATCGACTGTCTGGGTGCCTGTGTCCTGTGCCAGCTTCAGAGTATAAGAAATATGACTATCGCTTTACTTTACCTTCTAATTATCATTTCAAAATCATGAAGATCTTTTTTTCTTTTTTATTTTACAAAAGATGTATAGTCTCTATTCAAGTTTAGATCTACAATCTATCTGGAATGGTTTTTACATGTGGTTTAAGGTAAGCACCAAAATGCATACTTTTCTCATATTGGTACCTATTTGATTCTGTATCATGTATTAAAAAGAATATTCTTTCTGGAAAAATAAGATAAAAACAGAGGGGGAGGCAAACCATAAAGGACTCTTAAATACAGAGGCAAACTGAGGGTATCTGGAAGGTTCTTGGGGTGAGGGGATGGGCTAAAAGGAGGATGGGCATTAAGGAGGCCATTTGTTAGGACAAGCATTGGCTGTCACATGTAATGATGAATCACCAGGTTCTACTCCTGAAACCAATAATACTACACTGTATTTTAACTATATTGAATTTAAAGAAATCCATTTAAAAAATAAAAAGAATATCTTTTCTTCCATGGCATTGCTTTGTTACCTGGGTGATAAAATGGGTAAGTATACATAGAATGGAATATAATTTTTGTACTCTAATAGGAAGTCATGATGTCTAGTAGTATAAGTCCTTTAAGATTTTTGTCTTCATTATTTTGCTCTTTTGCCTTTTCATATATATTTTAGAATTCATTTGCCAATAGCCACAAAAATTCTTGTCAAAGTTTTGGCTGGGGTACATTGAATGTATACAACAATCTGTTGAAAATCAACATTTTGACAGTACCGAGACTTCCAACCTATGAACATAGTGTATTCTTCTATTGTTTAAAGTCTTCTCTAATTTCTTTTAATACAGTGTTTTGGTTTTCTGTTCCGAAATCACATGCATGTTGGATTTATTCTTACGTTTTTAATGTTTTTGATGCTGTAATAAATGGTATCTGTTTAAGAATTTTTAATAGTCTTGTTACTATGTTGTATAAAATCTTTCACCCTGTAATTTTCTCCATTTCACTATTAATTAAATTTACTGAAGATTCTTGTTCTCAATTATGCCAAATGAAAATAATGACCCTTAAGTTTCTTCCTCTCTGATTCTCATAATTTCTATTTTTTTAATTTCCTCTTTGAACTGTCAAGGACCTCCAGTACACTTTCGACTAAAAGTAATGATAATGGAGAGTCTTGCTCTTCCATAGAGTGAGATGTACATTGTCATTGTTGTTTATAGTTTCTCTCGATGAGATTGAGAAAATTTCTTTCTGTTCCTGTTTTATACTTTTTTAATGAACAGGCATTGATAGCTTTTTCTGCAAATTGCAGATAACCGTATGATATTTCTTTATTTTTCTGAGGATATAGTAAAATCACGGCAACTGATTTTAGAATGTTAACTAATCTTACACTTCCTCAATACATCTAACTTCTCTAACACATTATTTTGAATGTGACTGCTTTCACTTAGTTTGGTATGCAGATGCATCTAATTGTATTTATGCTCATGACATTACTATTACATTTTGCTATAATCCCTACACTACAGATTGGAATACAGGTATAGAGACTCTAAGTAAATGATTAAAGCCAAGAGGCAGTGATTCAGCGTGAGGGAATTCGATTCAGGAATATATTTCCATAACATTAAATTATTAAATAGAAGCTACTGATTATAATGTTTTCAGAAAATGACATAAAACGATGCTGTTCTGTGAAGTCCCATATATTAAAGGTTATGAATTTGTATTTTTCTAGAAATTATACCACTTTGGCAAGCGTGACGGTTAATTATATGTGTAATTTGGCTGGGCTAAAAGGATGTTTAGAGAACTGGTAAAAAATTATTTCTGAATATGTCTGTGGGGGTGTTTCCAGAAGAGATTAGCATTTGACTCAGACTGTGAGAGACTATCCCCACTGAGGCAAGTGGGCAGCATCTGATGCATAGGGTCTACAGAGAGCAAAAGGACAGAAAAAGGGGGAATGTGTTCTGTTTGTTTGAGCTGGGACATCCCTCTTCTCTGGCCATCACATATGTGTGCTCCTGGTTCCTGGACCTTTAGACTCAACTGAATTAAGCCACTGGCTCTCTTGGTTCTCCAGCTTAGCAGATCATGAGACTTCTCAGTCTCCATAATCACATGAGCCTATTTCTTTTTTTTAATGTTTTTATTTATTTTTAGACAGAGAGAGACACAGCATGAGTGGGGGAGGAGCAGAGAGAGAGGGAGACACAGAATTCGAAGCAGGCTCCAGGCTCCGAGCTGTCAGCACAGAGCCCGACACGGGGCTCGAACTCACAGACCGCAAGATCATGACCTGAGCCGAAGTCGGATGCTCAACCGACAGAGCCATCCAGGTGCCCCACATGAGCCTATTTCTATAACACATTCATATATATATATATATATATATATATATATATATATATATATATATAAAATACATAATATATATTATAAATATTATATCTATATAATTATATATTATATGTATGTATAATATATACATAATATATATTCCTATATATAATACATAATATATATTATAAATATTATATTATATCCCTAAAACAATATTATATATTATCCTGTTCTGTTTCTGCAGACAACCCTGACCATTGTTAGCAATTTTTTTTCCATATAGTGGTAATGCATTTTTATCATGGCTTACAAAACCTTACATAATCTATCTTCCTGGGGTGCCTGGATGGCTCAGTCGGTTAAGAGTCCAACTCTCAATTTTGGCTCAGATCATGATCACATGGTTTGTGAGTTTGAGCCCCGAGTGCGGCTCTTGTGCTGACAGTGCAGAACCTTCTTGGGATTCTCGCTCTCCCTCTCTCTCTGCCTCTCCCTTGTTTGTGTGAGCACGCCCTCTCTCTCTCTCAATCAAAATAAATAAATAAACATTTAAAAAATCTATCTTCTTTCTCCTTTTTTTACATTTTTAAAATATAATTTATTGCCAAGTTAGCTAACATACAGTGTATACAGTATACTCTTGGTTTCAGGGGTAGATTCCCATGATTCATTGCTTACATACAACACCCAGTGCTCATCCCAGCAAGTGCCCTCCTCAATGCCCATCACCCACTTTCCTCTCCCCCCACCAACACCATCAACTCTCATTTTGTTATCTGTATTTAAGAGTCTCTTATAGTTTGTCTCCCTCTCTATTTGAAACTATTTTTCCCTTCACTTCCCCCATGGTCTTCTGTTAAGTTTCTCAAGTTCCACATATGAGTGAAAACATACGATATTTGTCTTTATCGAACTGACTTATTTCACTCAGCATCATACCCTCCTGTTCCATCCACGTTGCTGCAAATGGCAGGATTTCCTTTCTCTTCTTTCCCATTCACACATATTCTTTCTTTAGCCACACCGACCACTTGCCATTCTCTGAACGTATCAAAACCAAGTGCGCTCCTGCGTTCGTGTCATTGCATGTGACGTTCCCTCTATCTAGAATTTTCTCCCTGTAGACATCTGCATGGCTCATTTCCTCATTTCCTTACCTTCTCTGCAGAAACGTCATCTTACTCAAAAGGACTTTCCTGAGTCAGGCCACCTTCTAATGTAGTATTAGTATGGAATCAGAGCTATGCTCCTCCCTTCCCTGCTCACCCACAAACTAGTTCCCTTTACTAGTTCCCTTTCCTTGTTTCTTGCCTCCACAGCCTGTATCAATATCCAGGATTGTAAATTGATTTCTTTCACTTCTCCAAAATAAGGGAAACTCCTTAAAAAGACAGGGTTTTGTTCTGGATCTATTTCCACAGTCCAGATGAGCATCTGATATATTATAGACTTTTTTTTTTTATAGATATTTATTGTACGAATGAACAAACAAATGAATGAATGAGTTTTGAAGTGTCAAAATTCTATAATCTCTCAGAAATTTTGCTAATTATTGTTTTCCTGTGAATGTAACCCTGAAGACAGAAAAGCTTGGTGCTTTCATTATTATCTTCTTTTTATAGCCATGACTCAGAAGGTGTTGATAGATATTTAACACATCTTTGAGATACATCCTGACTATGCCCAAGGTAACTTAGAGGTGGGGGTATTCATCATCCATCATATGATAAACTTCTGCTGTTTGCTTGTAGTGCCCGGGGTTCATAATGCCCACTTTATATGCAATATGCTTGAAAAATGAAAGATTATTGTTGATATTAAAGTAAGATATGCAATATAATATGTAATTCATTTCCCTCAATGTATGCCCTTTAGCTATATTCAACCCGTCCTTCACACCTAGTCCTGAGATAAATGTAAAAATGGGGTTCTGTATATAAACTCTGCATCTATCTACCAAATTGATTTCTGGGGCCAAAGAAATAATTGTAATTTATGAGATACACTTGTGATAGTCATGAATGTTAAGCAGAGCAGATAGGTCTGGGTGACATGACTTTGATTTTTAATTATAGGTCAACTCAGCTTAATTCCATAGTGTGACACTTCATCCCCCTTTCCTTAAACTGAAAGCTCAAAGTGCAGATGAACTAACCTTTGAATGTCATCCTGCGTTCCAGCAGCTAAATATGCAACTCTGAGCAAGTAACTTGACTTCCCGGTTTTCCTAGCCTGGCCCATATAATTTCTAATGTCCGTCCTTAAATCTGAAAAAATGCAATGGCTCTATATCATCATTTATTAAGGGAACCAGCTGGGAAATTAGAATTTGGATGAGAAGTGTTTTAGTCCTAAGAGTCCTACACAGCTTTCTGATAAAGAAAGAGGGAGACAGGGGAAGAAAAGGGGAGGAAGAGAGAGAGAGAGAGAGAGAGAGAGAGAGAGAGAGAGAGAGAGTCCTATATCAGAAATATAAAAAAAAAAAAAAACACGATCCCAGTTTTAAAACACAAACTTAGTTTGCCAGACCTTTGCCTACCTGGGCGGACAGATGAGGTCGGACTCACAGAGTACTCAAGTTTTATGGAATCTTTCCTTTGACTCCAGAGTCTCACTGTCAGTTTGTAAATACCATTCTTCTTCTGCTTGATGATGAGTCTAAGAATCCCTAGGGAGTGTGCTTAGCTGTGGGTAAGGGAGCCGGGGAAGCCTGAGGGAAAGAAGTTTCGGTAATGTCAACAACAAGAGTAAAGTTACCATGACCTGGTGGAG
Source organism: Paguma larvata (assembly GCA_030068075.1). Taxonomy (NCBI): domain Eukaryota; kingdom Metazoa; phylum Chordata; class Mammalia; order Carnivora; family Viverridae; genus Paguma; species Paguma larvata. The sequence continues at coordinate 12,237,964 of CM057825.1, forward strand.
TGTGGTGCATTGAAGATAAGATGTGGTTACAGCCCAAAGAATGGCAGTGGGGGTGCAAGGTAGGGAAGGTAACATAAGTGAGGTGGGACTAGATCAAGCAGGGGTCTGTAGGACGGCAATTTTATTTTTATGTATGATACCACTGCTCATAAGTCTAAGTAGGACTGAGGAAGAAGGAAGATATGAGTGCCAAACATCACGCTGTATTAGGAAAGATCCTTCTCCCACTGCCAACGGTCTCCTTACTAGTTCATGTTCGTCCTGGGTGGTTCCTTCTTACCCAAGTGTAAGAGACCTCCCAACAAGCCTTAGACCTTTCACAGATTTTTTGGAGATTGGCCCTGCTAACTCATCCGATGTGCCCAGTCATGTCAGAAGCACATTTCAGGTACAAGGTGGCAAAACCTGTACTCAGACTGAATCATAATATAATATCATAATCAAAATTTGTGATCCCTTCAGGAATCTAGAAAATTAAATGCTAAGTGCACTTTAACTACTAATTGGAGGGTAAAGATGATTTAGATAAGGTTACTGCTCATATCTCTCATCAAAAATGGATTTTCCATTAGTTCCTTTGCTATCTGCTTGACTGAGTCACTGATCCTAGCCCATCTCAGGACTCCATCATACCGAGGAAGCCACGTCCCTCTTGAGATAGATCTCCTTATTAGTAGGACAAGCTGGTACTCTGGAGATTATTTTCAAACTCTCTGAGAAAATACAGGCAAACCCTTTCAGAAGAGCAGACAGAGAAGTAGCTGGCCTAACTGGAAGCTGATATTGAAGACAATGATCTAAATCTTCTCTATCACCTTGAAGGTTCACTGACTTTATGCAAACAAGCCGAGGGTGCACTGATTTCCTGTTAGCAAAGATGACCAAATACACTCTCGTATGACGTCTACGTGGTAAGGCTAGTTAGTAAGGACTAACAAAATACTTGTTTCAGGCACAATGACGAAAACAAATGTTTGCATTGGGGAAACCTCCGCTAGTGACACCCGTCATTTTAATGAACGGAAATACGTCCTGCTGAAGTTGTGTTCTAACATGAAACATTTGTTTGTGGAAATGATGCTTTCTTTAGTAATGCTCTCAAAGCTTGACCAGGAAGGAAAAGGATTAACAAATGGACGTGTAATATTAATTTCTTTGTAAAATATTTAGTGCGACTTAACTATTTTGTGGGTTGACTTAAGTGGTTTTCATTATGAAAAAATATTGAATGCCCTTGAAATTACCTGTCTATAAAGAATATCACAGCAGTCCCACAATACAGTTTGCTTCTGGAAAAATCTAGCACAGCTCATTTGAGTAGCAATTGGGGGTCTGGGGCTCCTTCGTGTGTATGTGGTTGTCCTCTTGGTTTGATTTGATTTTTTGGGGGGAGATGGACTGAGAGAAAACAGTTTTAACTAAAAATATATCCACAGTTAATTAAAGTGTACTAAACAAATCTTCTACAATGTTAGGCTGTCTTTTAAAATCAATCCTTTGTTCTGAATCCTCCATTAACTTGTAGAGATTTAGGTTCACCCCCTTATTGTTACAATACATATTCCTAATACTTGTAGAGTTGTGCTGTTCTAGTTACAAATAGCTTCTACTTTTCTGGGACATAATTTCACTTTGCTTAAGCAAGAATTCTTGACTTAAGTGGTTTTTGGTTTTGTTTTTAAAGGGAAAGAATTCATTTGCTGATTTTTTTCTCCTTCTTGGGCTCATCAAGGGATTTCAGTCCTATTATTTCAGGCCCCTTAATTGATAAGCTCCTATTGGGTTTATATTGCATTTATTTGTTTCGTAGAGTTGACTCTCTGGGTATTTGAGATGAATTTGTTACCAAGTAGGTTTTTCGTGAAAACAGCAAGCTTTAATCACAAAGCTGGGAGTAAGACGTGGGGTATTGGTGATCTCTACTTCCCTAACCTCATTCTTTGGCAGAGAAATCCAATAAGTATCCTTTGATTTTTGCCACACACCACTAGCAGAGTTATTAACTAAGAGACGTATATTATTATGTAGGACCTATCTACTCAGATAAAGATTTAATGCAGGATTCTCCCCTAGCACTGATGACAGCATGAAGAATTATACACTGTGGGACAAGTTTTAAAATTCCCAGCAATTTCTGCACATCTATGGAAGAAATAGTTTTAAACATAGCTTTTGTCAGCTCATTGTGTGGATTTCAGTTGCCCAGAATAGAAGAGTATATAAAGCTATGTAAGGGTATCAAAGACTCTGTTGAAATAAAATTTTCTTAGATGTGGAGATACAATATAAAACCTAAAATTCAAAGAAAAAAAAACCCACTATTTTTGATGCTATTGATTCTTGGAAAGTTCGTATGAATGGCCAAGGACCAGTGATGTCATAACATGGACAGAGTTGCTCCAATAGGGAAGATTTGTTAACTTGTATCTGGGGCTTATACTTTATGTATATTATATTAACTCATTTAATTCTCACAATAATTCTCTGGGAAAAGGTTTACTATCGTTATCCTCCTTTTAAAGATGAGGAAATTCGGGTGCAGAGATTAGATACAACTATGTGTCCAAGGCTAGACAGAAAGGGAGAAGAAGAGGGAGAATCTGAACCCAGAACCTCTGACTCTAGACTCTGTGCTTTTCCCCACTAATCTGTACGGTACAAGCAAAAGAAGTGGATTACTGTCACACTTTCTGTGACTTGCCTGCAATGCTGCTGGCACTTGTCTTGGTTTGAGAAGCTGCAAAGACACTCCAAACTTAAGGTTTCCCTGGTTATTCTAGAATCTTCCACAACGGTCTGATCCTCTCATCCTATTTCCTATCTTGATAGACGGTGCTGGCAATCAGATTCCTTTCAAGAATCTTGTGATGGGAGAGAGGAAGAGAGGTCCTCCCTGACCTTTGTTCAAGCTAAGCCTTGAAGAAGGACAGCTTCATCGGAACAGAATCAGGACTTTCTTAATAATCAACTTAGGGGGTAGAAGTGAAGGAACTTGTCATGCATCTTGTCATGGTCTAGAATAATGGCTTTCTATTAGAAGTTCAGGTACCATCTAAACTAGGGTTTCTTAACCTCAGAACTGTTGACATTTTGGAATGAATAATTTTGTGGTTGTTGTTGCTGCAGGAGGGTGTCCTGTGCACTGTGAGGTGTTGACCAGCACTCCTGGCTTCTCACTAGATGCCAGTAGCATCCTCCTTGTGACAACCAAAAATATACCTCTAGACATTGCCCAGTATCCCTTGGAGGCAAAATCATCTCTGGTTGAAAATGATCAAAATATATAGTTGTATGTGTTTACACTTGTCATCTAAGTGGGATGAAAAGTTTTTACAACTTTAACACTAATAGAGTTCCTATGAATTTTTATTTTTTTTTAGAAAAATGGGAGTTTTTATTTATATATGGATTAGAATTAGTATTTATCTTTTAATTGATCAGCTGATTTTTTGATTAATTGGTTTTTAATAGAGTGATTAGTGGCATGTAAGATAGGAAAGGTAGATTATTCTCAGAGCATGCAATCATAAAGAGTAAAGCTGCCTGAAATGCTAAAGATACGAACTTGTTGAGAAATTCCAGAAACAACTCAATAGGGATATTTCTAATTCAGGCAAAGTGGATTATCATATGAAAAGGTCATAAGAGCTTAAACCACTTTATGAACAAACAGTAACAATGGGGACTTCATCAATTTTCTTGAATAATTAATATTGTGACGTATAAGAGCAAGAAGGCTCACGATCCACTTATTCAATTTTCTCTTTTTACAAAGAAACAGGGTGTAGGAAAGTTAAATTACTTGCCCAAGTTCCTGGTGACCAAGATAGGGACAGAATGTGGATCTCCCAATTCCCATGTCTACTAAACATAATTTTTCTGGGGAATGAATGAATTCTAGCGTTAGTGGTCAGGAAGAGTCTTCCATTTTCATCTGTAAGATCAAAGGCTCTCTTTCTTTGCTCATGTTATTTTTTCTCCTTAATATTTCTGCTAGAATGCTGTCATCCTGTGTTCCTCTTTCATCAACTAAGTTTTCTTTTTTGTAGAGAGGAGACTACCTTTATATCATCTCGGTACCTAACACAGTTATGCCAGTGTTTAAAGAAACAATATTCCGTGAACGTTAAGAATGATGAATTTCAGGTATTGCAGATTGATACAAAGGATACCACTGCTAAGCACCTGGATGACACCTGTGTTTTCCCGATATGGGGAAAGCTATTATTGCATGCTAATGTTTTATTTTATTGATTTTCCTGTCCTCTCCTCAGATTGTTTCCATGAGAACAGCACTTTTGTTGTCCGTTGCTCAATCTTGGTTCCCTGAGACCTCACATAGTGATTGGCAAATACGTCGCCCTTAATACATGTATCTGTTGAATGATGAAACTGAGTAGTGGATTTGCCAATGTGGACACAGTGGAAATTTTCAAAATGAATTTACATGCAACATAGTCTCTTGGCAACCATTGACCAAACAGAGCATGCATCATAACAGTTAGAAACAGCAGACACAGCCAGACTTGGATGAAAATTCTAATGCTGATCGTTATGAACCATGTGACCTTACTCAAATTGTTTAACTCCCTGACCTCTACCTCTGCATCTGGAAAAAGGTCATAATAGAGTATTTATCCTTTAGAGTTCTTATGAGGATTACATGAAATAATGCAAGTAAATAGAGTAGGTGAGTGCTTGGCACTGAGTATGCACTAAGTAATTGTGAGCTGGCTAGGAAGGATACGTCTATCTTGCATGGCAATTTTGCCCATGGAGAACGTTTTATTGGCCAAACTCCAGGCTTTGAGAAGGATTACTATACTTTAAATATCAAGAGTTATGCTAGGTAAGCCTCTCATTGTTTCTAGCATCCATCCCTCCCTGCCATAGGGGTGTGGCATGGGCCTGTGACTAGTATAAATGGACTAAGAACTTCATCCATGAGCCGGTAACTGTAGATTCATATAAAGGGTGAATGAAACAGCCCTTGAAATTCAGCCTGAGTCCCTTGACACAGCAGTGCTTTCCAGAGAAGTCCTGCATGAGGAGATATATTGATTGAGTAACTATCAATAAAATGGACTTGATTTTCCACTTGGCTATTTTTTTTTCCTTTGTGTCAGGGAATTCTAGAGAGCATTGAGGATAAAGTACTAAGACCCCGTCCTTTCAATTATTATTATTTAAATTATTATTAGGATCCTACCCTCTATCTAAATGAGAAAATAAAATACAGCTAATAACAGCAACTAGCTAAAGGATGGAATCTATATTTAAGTGGAGAAAAGTGAGCATACTATATTTATTTTTTAAAATATTTATTTTTGAGAGGGGAGGGCAGAAAGAGAGGGAGACACAGAACTTGAAGTGTGGTTCCAGGTTCCATACTGTCAGTAAAGGACCCGATGTGGGGCTCGAATACATGAACTGTGAGATCATTACCTGAGTTGAAGCCAGAGGCTTAACTGACTGAGCCACCCAGGTGTTCTGAACATGCTATATTTAAATGATAAGAAATATACTGAGAAATGTTGGTCATATTTTAATCCATCCCCCGCCCCCGTACATACTGTCATCATGTTATGGTAAATTGTATTAACATCTACTTACTTCTGAATAATGAAGCTACATACCTCCCTGATATGTGACTTCGGGGTTGCATATATAGACTTTTTGACACGTTCAAGATGGGTTAGGGAATGAGAACATGGGGTGTTGCAAGATGCTAAGACAGAAGGTCGAACCGAACAGCATTCCCTTGAGGGAGATGCAAAAAAGTGAAGCAACAGTCCAGCCTGAGGAGAGCAGGAGGTAGGGGTGTTTTAACAGAAGGCAAATGTGATTGCTGAGAATGGCTCCCTTTGGATGGGCACTGACATCGTCGAACTGAGGAGATTGTAAAAAATGAAAGTAAAATTAAAAAAATATTTCATTTGATTCTTCTTGAGCAAGGAAATTTCTTTGTCTCTGGAGCCACTGTGGACAAGAGACAGAAGTCAACAATTTTGAGACTTGAACAGGCTTTGAGTGCTCAAAGAAGGTATTCATTCATTCATTGGCTCATCACTCACTCCCTTATTTATTCCTTTAATGAACACTTAGTGTGTTTCTTCTACATCTTAGACAAGAAAAAAATTGAAATGCATGTCTCAGTTGTATCAAAGCTCTTAATGAAAATTCTGGAGACAAAAAAATGGAAAGGTTATAGTAATCCAGAGGTGATATATTAAAAATAACTGAACTGTAGCTGTTACTGTATATGAAGCATAAGAAAACTATACAAGCATAAAAGCATAGAAGAAATATTCTCCTTAAAGTATTTTATATATTAGAAAAATATATAAAGTATTTAATATATAATATAAAGAAATGTATGTTCAAATGTCCGCATACATCTAGTGATGTCCTGAACAGGTCTTAGATCTTTAACAACTATTAATTTTTTGAAGATCATGGTTTTACAGAGCTGACAGTCTATATTTGGTTGTTACTGCTTTATCTTATAAGATAGAATGACGAAAAGAAATATAAGACTTTTTTAGATTAAGTCCTCTATCACCCACTTATAACTGGGTGAAAGATGATGAATATTCGTTCATAACGTTGATCGGCCCTTTATGATAATTGCTTTTTGATCGGGTTGTGCAAATTAGAACCTGAAACTCCAAGGTAAGATTTATAACACCAGGACGATTTTTATTAAGCCTTGAACAGCAATAAAAAATATGTTTGTAAAGTGAACTTTAATTATATTCCTCAGCAAAAAATAAAGTTCATATATCACGATTAATTAAAAACTACTTAGAATTAAGAAATTTCTATTGATGTAATATTCTGAGTTCCTCGAGGAAAGGTAAGCTATAATATAATAGGGGATTGGGAGGTGGGAAAATATTTCTTATTTATCACTCTGATAATCCAAATCGCACATAGATTCCATAATCAAAATAAGGCTAATCATGGGACCGCACATTTATGGATCGCTAAGGGTGTGCCCAGTTCAGTGTCAAGCACTCATCCATGAGTCATTTTTCTTAATGCTCACCACAGCCACACGAGACAACCACATTTACTTTTCTCATTCTATGCACAAGGTGCTGTGGCCCCGAGATGCACAGTTCTTTGTCCAAAGTCACGCAGCTGATAAAGAATGGAGTTTGGATTCTCCAAGTCTGTCTGGCTCCTAAACCTGCTGGATTAACTATGCTAGATAGCAAAATATAGACATTTCTTTCTTTTTTTAATGAGAAATATTTTTTAATGTGTGTGGGTTTTTTTTTTGTTGTTGTTTTTGTTTTTGTTTTTACTTTTGAGAGACTAAGCATGAGCAGGGAATGGGCAGAAAGGGAAAGAAACACAGAATCTGAAGCAGGCTCCAGGCTCTGCTCTGTCAGCACAGAGACTGATACGGGGCTCGAACCCATGAGTCGTGAGATCATGACCTGAGCTGAAGTCGAAAGCTTAATCACCCAAGCACCCCAGATATTACTTTCTTTAGGGGCACCTGGGTGGCTCCATCAGTTAAGCGTCTGACTCTTGATTTCAGCTCAGGTCATTATCTCACAGTTTCATAGGGTCCTTGGTTTGAGCCCTGTGTTGGGCTCTGCACTGACAGTGTGGATTCTGCTGGGGATTCTCTCTCTCTCTCTTTCTCTCTCTCTCTCTCTCTGTGCCTCCCCCTGTTCATGCTCTCTAACTAAATGAATGAATGAATGAATGAATGAATGAATGAATAAATAAATAAATAAATAAATAAATAAATAAATAAATAAATAAAATAGAAATTAGGGGCACCTGGGTGGCTCGGTTGGTTAGGTGTCCGACTTTTGATTTTGGCTCAGGTCATGATCTCATGGTTTGCAGGATTGAGTCCCGCATCGGGCTCTGTGATGACAGCATGGAGACTGCTTGGGAGTCTCTCTCTCCCTCTCTGCTCCTCCTCTACTCAAACTTTCTATCTCTCTCTCTCTCAAAATAAATAAATAAACTTAAAAAAAAAAGGAGTTCCTTTCTGATGCAGTCAGCTGTCATTTGCATTAAGGAACGAAAAAGGAAAAGTCTTACGGCAAGCCTTGTATGATTTCAGAATGTAGAGGAGAAAATGGAGAGGAGACTGAACGTTGTCTCTTGATGAATCATAAATTCTGTCTCAAATGGATGTGCCCTTTAAGTCTCCTTCCATTCTGAAGCACGATTGCCCGCATGTCGCCAAGAATTTACTTAGTTCTAAGACTATCACATCCAAAACATACAGATTGTTTGAGAAAATTTCCCTTAAACGTGCATTATAGAAGGAAAATCTCAAATGTAACTCCAAATAAAATGAGACGAACAAAAGAAAAATGTGGAAAAAATCAGCTCTATTCCCCCCATTCTGTCCAGAGCTCTTTGCCCCAACTGTCTCCATTTGGAAATACTTTCTCAGTCTTCTTATGGTTTGAGTACATACGTAACATTTTGAGAAGCCTCTATTTGTCTTAGGCTACAACAGCCTACGTAAACATTCTCTTCCTACTTATTTAGAACAGCTCCCGTTTCTTCTCACATTCTCCTCTTTAAAGTTCACTATCGTTATAGCAATCATATTCCCCAAACTGTAATAATTAACACTTAGTAATAGGAATGTAGGGAAGTTTATTTTTGGTTTCTCTTACCCCCAAATGAAATTGTTTTTGCTTTATAGTCTCAGAGAACACTCGTAGTGTGGCTGTATTCTTGAATTTCCAAATCTCATTCCTGAAGAATTCCAGGGACAGAGATCAACCCATTGGCATTATGTTCAGGATCGTGCTTCTTCCTGAAAGGTCTCAAATGAAGAATGCCATAAAAATGAAATTTTAGTCAGAGATCCCAAACTGGATTGACTTCCTCCCTTCTCATTATCTTTGAGCCAATCAGAGATGATGGTGGCATGCGTCACATGGATGACAAGGCAGACAAATATCAGGTTGATCAAATAAAGATGAAAATAGAAAGTGGAGTTGGAAGATAGCCTGAGAGTGAAGACGCCTATGCTGTGGTTTCAAATGAAACATCAACTCTATTTGCAGTACAACCCCAAATATCAGTTTATGAATAATGCATTGTTTGGGTAATAAGTATATTTGGAAATAGTTGGAATTCTTAATGTGATTTTCCAAACTTTATAATATTTTTCTTTTCAGTGTCATCTTGAGTCTTTCTCCCAGTCATTCAGCTGGTTGGCTGATCCACTTTCCCTAAAGTTGGTTTTAAGGTTAGTTGCCAAACTATTCTCACGGTGCCCGTTTAGGTGGCCTATACCTCTTAGCATGTCCTCCGCTCCGTACTATGAGTCCGTTATCTCTTTACAATGGCTCATATCCCTCTTTCATAGTTTCTATTTGTTAATAGTTTCTGAGACTCCCTAATTGTAGGGACATTTGCTTCCAAGTTTACGGGAGAGAAAAAGATTTGAGCATTGTTCCTTTCTGAGTTGGAATGTCTTGATTATGTAACTTCAAGACATCACCTTTTGTCATGTCTTTCAATTTTTCCAAGACTGGTAAAATTTTCATAGAAAAAGGTAATCGTTCATTCATGAAAATGTAAAATAAAAACTGATATCAAATATTTGTTTCTCTTTCCCTGTGAAACAAAGCAGCAAAATATATTGGGCTTCTCATTCTAGCCCAGAATGGCCATTTGTTTTTGGGATGATTGAAGTGTTAGCCACCTGCCACAGAGCTTCTACCCACAAGATGGAGAAAATTTCTATCAATTTTGAAAGTGTAGCTTGAGTTGTGGTTGTTATTCTGTTCTTGAAAGACCTATATCTTTATCACACTTGTGAAAATAAAGAAAATAAACAAACCTGAAGATCCAAACTTTGGAGAATAGGTTGGTGAAGTCATCAACATGTGATGGGATTTGAAGGCTTCTAGAAGACTCTGATTCCTGATTCCCTTCCCCGGGACATTCTCCATCCCTTCCTATCCAGAGCCAAGTCTACATTTTGGGTTAACCCTCTGTTTTTTCCACTTGCATTACAGCCTTATGATTTATAGTTTTAAGTTCTATTAAACTGCAAGAGAACCTTTTTTGTTGTTTTGTAAGAAAATGATGCATTTACTTTGCAGAGATAGCACTATGGTGGGCGCAGAGCTTGAACATGATTAATTTCACATTAAAGTGTTACCTGGCCCAGATTTGCTTGCGTAGGATGTAGCTTCATTAAGATGGAATCCCATTCACTTTCCAAATGAAGAATCTGGAAGGTTTTGATAAGGCAATATGAGCTTGAGGGTGTATTTAAGTACCTGAGTACAAGTGGCGATGCCAGCGAATGAGTGAGAAGGCACAGAGGGAGGAGAGAGACACAGAACACACACAAACTTGTCCACCTTTACAATTTTGCTTACAACAGCTTTGACAGAAACTTTCATTTATTTTCACCCAACTTGTTTACAGTTCTCAACCCACATTTTAACCTCACCTCAATCTTCAGACTTCAGCTTAGACACATGATTATATAAATAAGAACACCTAGCACGCACCAATAACAAACTGTTGGGTCCCGAGAAGCTCAGGTAACAAATGAGAGTCCTCAACTGATACAATCGGGAATTTATTTAAAACCTCATCTTTCATTCAAACTCTGCTTATTCTGTATTTTTCAGGGAAGGCTTTTCCACAGAAGTATCAGAATAAAAGTAGTTAATGCTTCTGTTAAAACAAGCTTTTAGGGACACCTGGGTGGCCCTAAAAGTCGGTTGAGTGTCTGACTTTGGCTCAGGTCATGGTCTTATGGTTTGTGACTTCAGGCCCTGCATCAAGCTCTGTGCTGACAGCTCAGAGCCTAGAGCCTGCTTTGGCTTCTGTGTCTCTCCCTCCTTCTGCCTCTCCTTGGCTCTTTCTCTGTCTCTCCCTCTCACAAAATTAAATGAACATTAAAAAAAAAAAAGCTTTTAGGTGAAACTGAGTTGTTATTTATTATAAAGTGGCTTTGTACCCACCGAATAATATATCATATTATTATGCATATATATAACATATATACTTATATGTAATATACATGTACATAAATGTGAAACAATCTTGTTTTCCTTATTAGCTGTAATGACTGGTAACACATGATCTCTTATGAGCCTACGATTACTAATATTGTTTCTCACTTGCAAGAGAAGTTACCTTGGATAACCTATCCCCACACAGAGTTTTATGGCCTGCTTTCCAAATTATACAAATTACTCAGAAGTGAAAACCACAATGGAAATATTACAGAATCACATTCCTGGCTTGGAAACACAATGCCTTGGTTGTTAGCCAATTTTCTTTTCTTCATCGTTCAGGGTAGTTTATAAAAATGTTTTTCTATGCCAACATTGAGTACTAGCACTAATGTGTTCTTTAAATTTATTGCTGGCAGCCACTAGGGTAATTTGGAAGGAACGTATCAATTTAAACTGAATAGTACATCTCAATCTGGGAGATCTCTCACTATCCTTACTTCGTATCATGGAGACTCCATCTAAAATGTATGATCAAAAAGTAAAAGAATGAACCAAGACTTTTAGGAACTTGCTGATGGAGCAGAAATATTACTGTTCATTTAGGGTCTCACCAGGGTAAATTTTCTGTGTCTCCATAGTTTCATTACCAGTATCATTAAACAGTCATGAAAGAATTTTGTGCAATGGGCTGGCCATTGAAATAGCGCTGAAGAAAGGAGACAAGACAAAGAACATATATTCTATGATTAACATCGACCACAGCTCTAATACAGTATTACATCGAAAAACAGAAAACAGGATACATAAAGTTCATTCGAGAATGCAAAGGGGTTTTAATATTAGAAAATCTGCTTCTATACTTCTATAGCTCATCATATTATACATTAAGAACGACATGCAACTCATTCAAGGGATATTAAAGACATTTGATAAAATTTTATGGCATTTTGGTCAAACATTTTTTGAAATGATCATGTATATTTTATTCATAGGATAGGAATCCTAAAACAACCACGTTATTGCATTGCAGTGGATGAATTCTCATTAAAATAAAGAACAAGAAATGAATGCCACCCTTACCATCGCTCTCTAGCGTTATCCACTGAGAACCTGCTTATCCATTAGAAAAGAGCAACAATAAAAAAAAAAGTGTAATAATGAGGAAAAGAAGGCAAAATTGTCAATATTTGATTTTTTTGTTTGTCAATGTTTGATTTTTTATTGTATATCTACACCCGAGATAACCAATTGGTCTGAAGGAAGGGTATTAACCCAGAAGTCATTTAAAAATTAATTTGCAAAACTCTTTTAATTCCATTTTGACAAAAACATCAGTTAAAATATAGTAGAAACCAAGGAAAGTGTCTACGAGTAGCAAGAAATATGTGGCATCTTTACGAATAAAATTATTAAAAAATTTTGAAGAACAAAAAAAAAAAAGAATTGGGATCTAGCCGGCTGTTTTCTGAGGAGGTCAATTTTCTTTGAATTAATATATTAATTTAATTCATTTCTAATAAAAATATTTTTTTAAGAATATGATCAAACAATGCTAAGGCTGATCTGGAAAAGTAAATATCTGATTATAGACAAACATCTTCCGAAAAAGATGACTATTGAAGGGGATCATAAAATGTATTGGAAAACCATGGTCATCAGAAGATTCTGGCACTGAATAAAGAAATAGGGGAATTTATAACCAATCTTGTTCCACTGCGATACTCCCTGAGTACATGTTAAGCAGAAGCATCATTTCCTAGCATGATTATTAATCACTTCATAGCCATTATCCTGTAGCTTTATACACAACCAATATTCACTGGAAAACGTACAATTCTTGCTATTGTGTTCAAACAGCTCTTTTTCTTTATATGGATGGACAGGTCATATTGATGCAAACAAATACTGCTTTTTAACATCAAAGGTGTTGGGGTGCCTGGGTGGATCAGTCGGTTAAACATCTGACTTCAGCTCAAGTCATGCTCTTGGTTTGTGAGTTCAAGCCCTGTATAGGACCTGTGCTGACAGCTCAGAATCTGGAGCCTGCTTCAGATTCTGTCTCCCTCTCTCTCTGCCTCTCCCTTACTTGCACTCTGTCTCTCTCTTTCTCTCTTAAAAATAAATAAATATTAAAAAAATAATGTCAAAGGTGTTACTTTTTTAGTTTCTATTAAAAAAACTACTATTTTTAAAAAACCTACATTTCATAACCGAGTATATGTTTTATAATTTTAATATATTTCTAGAGCAATATATATAGGAAACATATTTAGAGACAAATTAGAAAATACACACTTTAACCCATCCTAAGATATTCTTCTTTATTCATCTGTGGCAATATGAGAGCTAAAATTAGTATTTAATTCTTTAAGTTTATATTTAATTACTACTGAGTTTGAAATTTTGCCTATGTTTGTGAACTACCTGTGTTTTCCTGTGTGGGTTGTATATTTATATTTTGGACCATCTTTCTTTCCAATTTGAGTTTATTTTTTAAAAATTTCTGAAAATATAGCTATATAATAAGGTTACCAGACCTTTGTCTTCAAACACAAGGCAACCATTTTCCTATATTGTCCTTTGACTACTTATAATGCATTTCATCATAGAGAAATTTTAATTTTTATGCAGTCAGATTTCCTGAGCTTTCCCTTGTGCCTGTCACACTGAATGGGAACTTCCTCATTCTTGTATTCATTTCTATTTCTCTTTGTACACTGGTGGTTTCATTTTCACATGTAAGTCTTTAATCCATTTAGATTTATTAGAGGGTCGAATATTAGAAGGGGATATAATTTTATTAGCTTGTTTTCTTCTATTATGAAACAGGATCATATTACTTGATATGAGTCACTATAATTTGATATATGTTAATATATACTGTATTTCATATAGTATATGTTCATTATTTAATATAATTTGCTATATTAATCAATATTAATTTTAAGTATGATAATATACACACACAAGTTAAACTCTGTAATATCATCCTTTTCTCCCTTTTTTGGCTACAGCAGACAGAATCGTAATGTTGATGCTGGATGAGAGAGAGCAGCCTCCCAGTGGGCCCAGAGGACCCAACTTAGGGGCACATACACCTGCTACATTTCAAACATAAGTGGTGCAATTTGAAGGGCATATTGGAATGGGCCTTGAGGACTTTTATTTCACGTACACTCCAATTCCTCCTGCCCCCTATATCCCTACTGCTATCTTCATCACCACCATTGGCAGCGAGACCTCTCCATTATTCTATAAAGAAACCTCAGGTAGCAATGATGAACGAATATACACTAAACAATGTCCTTCATTCCTATTTTGATATATGCAAAATGCCATTGGTATTATTTTTAGTTGAGGTATTACTTACATTAAAGAACTTTGTGTGAACATACACATATTTGCTTGGAGAAATTTTAGTCATCCAGTGTTTCTTCAAGACAACTTTATGTCCATTTGAACAGGTTCTCACACTAAAGAGAAGCCTGGAAGGTATCACTTTGCTCATGTGATCGAAGCAAATATTATCAGTCACAGGACAATTCTAAATTACTGATATGATCTAATGCAAAGAAGACAGCATTATTTCTGTAATATTACTGACAGAAGGGATAGCAGGAACCTAATCACGAGAAAACATTACAAAGGCCCAAATTTGGTTTGTAATCTTCAAAAATGTCAAGGTCATGAAAGTCAAGGAGGACTGAGAAACCATTCCAAACGGAAGAATATTGGAGAGATATGTCGATTAATTGTGTGATTCTGAACTAGATGTTGTGGTTGTTTGTTTGTTTGTTGTTATAAAAGTCTTTATTAGTTTAATTGGAAAACCTGAATGAGCGTCTGAAAATTAGATGGTAATGATAAATCCATTCTGACTTCCTGGTTTTTGATGGTAGTATTGTGGTTATGAGGAAGAATCTTCTTTTTTGTAGAAGATGACAGTAAACATATAGGGATGATTGGGTTGGATATATTGGTGGCAACTTACTTTCAAAAAGTAAAAGAAAAGTTAAGAAAAGAAGAGTTATGTCTATAGTACTTTCCTGTAAGTGTGAGATTGTTTCAAAATAAAATAGAAAAGAAATGATTAAGCACGGTTTGATAGTCAGGCAAACTCTTTTAAGGTGTAGTTCTTGATTTCCTACACTGTCGCTAGCATTCTACCATAACCTATCAGTGATGGAGATTCATTATTTAAGAGATGCTCTCCACCCTTGAAGTGTTCACAGTTTACGTGAGCATATCATACATGAAATATGATTATTTAAGGCTGATGGAGTTATTCTATTTCAATAGGCATTTAGAGATTGATTGATGAATGTAGAAATCAAAGAGAGTGCCTTCGGGGAATATTTTGCATGAAACATTTTTTCATGAATGAAAAAGAATGTAAGAAGAAACCTCTCTTGCTTGCATCAGTGAATTGTGGTTAAGCAAGGGGCAAAAAGTGACAGTGATGCTGGGGAGGTGACAGTGGATGACTGGCCAAGCTACTGGTTGTGCAGCGAGCCTCTGGATGGGAGGTCATGTGTTCAGACTGCAAAATCCAATGCTCCACTTCGAAATTGAAATAAGAAAAAGGCATGCGATCTTCATTATTCTTTCTAATGTGGAGGGTTTTTATATGTCAACAATTTTATATGTCAACGATTAAGTAATATGTAAGAAAAACTTATATAAACTTAACAAATAAATATACAAGAGGAATAGAACAGGTTTTTTATACTTACATTGTTTTTGTAAAGAAT
Source organism: Paguma larvata (assembly GCA_030068075.1). Taxonomy (NCBI): domain Eukaryota; kingdom Metazoa; phylum Chordata; class Mammalia; order Carnivora; family Viverridae; genus Paguma; species Paguma larvata. Next base: position 12,253,688 of record CM057825.1, read on the forward strand.
AAAAGTGGCTGGCTTCTTGAAGGCTTTCCACCATAATCAGCTATATTGTTCTTTCAAACCACACTAAGGTTATTTTCTTTATTCTTTGCCTCAATCACATTGCCCTGCTTGATTTTCCTTCTTGAACATCACCAGTTACCTATTAGTGATATCCTATTTTCTAGAGGGAATAAAAGAAAAAAACGAAGCAGAATATGAAGACAAATACACAAAATCACTAATCTCTATGAAATCACGTGACATTAAAAACCGGATGGAAATACGTAGATAGAGAAAGAGATAGAGATGTAGATAGAGACAGAGATAGAGATACGTCTTTAATTCACAATCTTTGCTCCAAACGTGAATTAATGGCCACCTAAAGTTCTCCTGAGGGATCTTCAGCTCACAGATCTCCTGCTGTTTGAACGAGTATGTATATATGTGTGTCTGTGAGTGCAAGTCATGACAAAAGAAGTAATAGCTTTCATACTTCTAAAGAATTTTCCTTTTGTCTTGTCTGTAGGATATAAAGTGTTTTGGGTGACTTGTGGAGCAGTACTCTAATACACTATCATGCCCATGTCCTTCAAATCTTGTCTTTAATATAAGTGAGTAGCACCATAGCTATTTTAGCTGGGACAGTATTTTTTCCAAAAAGATTAAGTCATTTCCAGAGCCCGTATCAGCTGACTCGTATTGCCAGCTCTCTTGAATTGAGCTGACGTTCTTATCCGATATGAACATATTGAGTCCAAGTTAACACATCCCTGCCTAGTCAGTTTGAATGTTCTGCCCACAAGTATCCCCTCTTCATGTCTTTCTTTATTTAAGTTTATTTATTTATTTTGAGGAGGGGGGTAGGGGCAGACAGAGAGGGAGAGAGAGGAAGAATCCCAACCAAGCTCTGCATTGTCAGTGCAGAGTCTGGTGCGGGGCTCTATCTCACGAACCTCAAGATCATGACTTGAGCTGATATCAAGAGTCAGATGCTTAACCAACTGAGCCACCTACACACCACATCCTTCTTTATTTCATTGCTTGGACTCAGAGTCCCTAAACCTTTCAACCACTTCGATCAACATAAAATGGCTCCCAATCCTTGTGACATATTAGAATTATTTGGGAAGTTAAAAGAAAAAAGTCTATGGTTGATTTTAAAAAAGGTGAATTAATTGATTTGGAGAAAAATCCAGTTATTGTTACTTTGCAAATATTCCCTGAGGTCTAAAATATAATCAGGGACGAGCATTGGATGGATTAGCTGGCAAAGGCTTCCTAAAAGTTGACTTTTCTTATCCATCTTGTACTGCTCAAACAAAAATTGATGTGTTAATTTTTTCCCCACAGAATGGATGTGGTATACTCAGATTGTATGAATACCTGGAAACTGCTTTGATGGCAGGAAAAGGAAACTCCATATTGACATATGAAGTAAGGAGACAGATGCAAAGTGGGCAATGAGTGTATTCCTGGACTAGCTAAACGATGAGCTCAAATGTGAAGTTACTGAGCACAAAATATTGTTCATTCTAAACAGACTTTTTTATTAACCCAGTGCCTAACCTGACCCATGTCCTACACTAGACACTTAGGATTGAAAGTTGAAGCAGATTCAGTCTCTGCCTTTATGGAACACACAGCAGACTAATGGAGAGTGAGGTGAACACAGGCTAAATACCTTGAAAGTAAACCTGGGACCATAACGAATTGCAGCATAGGAAGAAGAAACATCATATTTGGTAACAGCTAGGGAAGAGCATTATTCTCCCTGAAAAGTTAGATTTCTGTAGTTTTTATAAATGGTAAACTCCCCACATTCTTACTTGCAGTATCGCTAGTCGTTATTTATATATTTTTTTTCTTCTTTGCTTATTTTTGCTTGCTAAATAACAGAACACCATGATCTGAGAGTCTCACTGTATTTGAATAAAAATGTTTATTTATGAGAACTTAAAAAAAAAACAAATGGGTCAGCTTCAGTAAATTCTCCAGAGGCCTCAGCAATAGTTAATTGTTTCCGTCCTGGGGCAATTATAACCAGCGTTTCCCAAGACTATGACTTGGAACTTCTCCAGAGGTGGTTGATAGGCCTAACTCCAACAGAAGTTTCCAAGTCAAACGAATCTGGGGAATTACGGATTAAGGAAAGTTACATATGTTTGTTTACCCCAGGATTACTCAGATCCTTTAATACACGAGTGTATATAATATGACTCACCAAGAAGAGGGTATTTCGTTCAGGGGTTCTCAAACATGAAAAGCTGTGGATCTTTTTGATTTCCCTCCTTAGGACTGGCAGTCATAGAGCTCTCCGGGCTCTTCAGTTACATCTGATAAGAGTCTATGTTTCAATGTCATCCCATCAGAGAGACTTCTGCCAACTGCCGTATCTAAATTAACATCAGGCTCACATCAATTTCTACCCTCTCACCTTGTTTTCACTTTGCTCTTCGCTGTGTGCTTCTCACCCCCCCCCCCACCTTAGAATTTAAGTTCCCTGCTAGAGCAGAGCCCTGCTTCTCTTCAGCGCTTGCCACACAGTAAACACTCACAATATACTTGTTGACGGAGTCGATCCCAGGTCGCCATCTTTAGTGTGCGGCGTTTGTCCCCACGGCCACAAGATGGCTGTTATTAAGGAAGAATAAGGCTACACCAGCGTTATGAATGCCACTGGTCTACATCCCCACTGGTCCCCTTGGCTGTGATTGTCTCATTGTTGGTTCCACCTGTGTTATTTCTTTGGTTCCCTGATCATGTGAGTTTGCAGCTTTGAACCAGATGTTTCTTAAAGTCATTCCCGGTCTTTAAATGCTGTGATTTTACGATCTATGCCTTTCCAGCAAATGCCTTAGGCTTATCTGTATTCAGAAAGTTTTCACATGTTGCATTTAAATTATTAGCTTAATGATTACTTAAGGGGAAAAGCTTCCTTTTTTTTTCCTGTAAAAAAAAACAATAAACAAACAAAAGAGCACTCCCAGGTAATGGTCAGTTTTGTTCTGAGGTCATTTTTTGGGCCTGTTCACTGAAGCAAAACAAATGCCGTGGAACATGTGAGCGTTCCTCCCCTGAGAAGGTTTGGCATGCAACTATCACGAGTCCTAATCGCAGTTTCTGAACAATGATGACGCCGTCACTAGAAGGTCAGGAGACGAAGCTGAGAGGTTCTAAAGTGTAAACCAGGGCAAGACTGACAGAGGACACAGAAAAAAAAAAAGAGAAAGAAAGAAGGAAAGAAAGGAAGGAAGGAAGGAAGGAAGGAAGGAAGGAAGGAAGGAAAGAAAGAAAGAAAGAAAGAAAGAAAAAAAGAAAGAAAGAAAGAAAGAAAGAAGAGAAAAGAAAAAAGCAGGCCTGCATAAAAGAAAACGAAGACACCCAAAGAAAACACTTTGTAAAATGTGTTGAAAATTGGAACATTTGGTTTTATAAAATATACTGTCACCGTCTAACAATTTTCCATTTTGCTCTTTGATAAGTGACACATTTTGTATCTCACAGGTGACCAATCCTACTAAAAATAGTTTTTTGAGCCTTATGAGTATCGTTTATTAAAAGCCGCAGAAAATGTTGCCGTGAGCTAGAGATATGCATTCTAGTCCTATCTCTACCCCTGAAAGGCTAGTGGATTTCAGGATGGGCCATGAGGTGAAGCTGATATTTACTGAGCGCCTACTAAATGGTAGGCAGAAGAGGAGACATGTTCACACTCATCATTTCCTTTCTTATAATAACCTTGCTAACCTATTGCGAAACAACATACGGTATGAATTTAAGCAAACAACTTGCACCTGCTGATCTTCCATTCTCTCTAATCATATTGGCGTTCGACTGATTGATGCCCTTTTTCATTCATTCAATGACTATGCTTAATAACAACCTTAAAAGGTAGCTTCGTATTCATAGGACAGAGATCATTGTATCTGCCTTGTTGCAAGAAGGGAGGGAGGAAGGATAACAAGAAAAGAAAGGAAAAAGGAAAGAAAGAAAACCAGGGGCATATATAAGCTCAAAATCAGACTACCTTTAGATTTCTTAGAGCAGCACTGGAAATAAATACATGAATACATAGTAAGTAAATAAATAAAACAATCACTTCAAAACCCTGAAGGAGAATTGTTTTGTCCTTGAGTTCTGTATCTTGGCAAACTATTAAGAAGGCACGAGGGTAGAATAAAAATATTTTCAGACATGGAGGGTTTCCAAGAATTCACCCAATCTCATGTGACCCCTCCTCTATCGTCTCTCTGTCCTCCAAATATAGCTGTCCACGTACCCTTCTTCTCTTCATAATTATTGCAGCCACGCTATACGTGCAATATTGCTTTGTAAAATACAATTAAAAATAAATTACTAGAAAAAATGAAATACATCCCCAATTTTTATTATTAGAGTCAACAGACATTAAGTTGTATTTTAATAAATATGATATGAACAAAACTAACATAAGGATAAAAAAGAATTACAAAATCTGTACCTGTTTATCATTAAAAGGAGTGAGTGTGTAAATGATTAAGTTGAATCTTTATTATACTTGAAACTTTTAGTTGTTCCACATATGTAACATAACCATGTTCAGCGACACAGTGATTCCCTATTTTAGACAGAGGCATATGTACTTTAACACACCAAGTTTTTATCGATATTTAATGTTTTTAATGTTACAAATGTACAAATACTTTTCACTTGTTAGTTTATCCATTCTAGGCTGAATCGGTCACAGTGGTACTGTAGGCTACAATATATATCTAAAACATTTCTCTATTTTGTTTCAATAACACTTAGAAGGAAAAGTAATCTCCCCAAATATGTAACGGAAGGATTTCAATGTAATTTCAGCCTGCTCAGGATATTCAGTTATAGCTTTCATTTAAAATGAAGGAGGTGCACTTGGGTGGCTTAGTCATTTGAGTGACCAACTCTTGACCTTGGGTTAGGTCATGATCTCAGGGTTGTGGAGCCCTGTATCGAACTCTACTGAGAGTGGAGTCTGCTTAAGACTCTCTCTCTCTCTCTCTCTCTCTGTCTACCTCTGTCCCTTTCCCCTGCTTGTGTAATCTCTCTCAAATAAAAAATATAATATAATATAGTATAATATAATATAATGTAATATAAATGTTAAATAAAATAAGGGAAATGATAATATATTTTCAACATTCATCTTTAATCTTTCACCAATAACCGGTTCTCACGATCTATCCTATAAAGTTTTAATTAAGTTTAAATTACCTTTCAGTGTAAGAAAAAAGATTCCAGATCCATAAATATTTTATTGTGTGAACCATATATGTTATATATATCATATATCATGCATATGTTTTGCAAACTTGTAAGGTATTCAGGGATTACTTTCACCAAATGTGCTATATGAAGAGCATCCCCTATTTCACTGATAATTGTGTTAAATTACAAAATATATCATAATAATCTGCAAAAATTCTGGAAGCAGATCTTCCATCATAGAGTGGGCCGCATTTTTCTTTAGGAGAGAGTAAAAATACCAATGCTACCAAACAAAGGAGCGAGTCTGAAGTATCTCATTTGTATCATTCAAATTTGGGACCTCGACTAGTTTTTTATTTTGTAGGAAAACCAAGAGTTCGATCAGTCTCCACAAAACTTTTCCCCTGAAAACCGATGAACCGCAGTGTGCGTGGAAGTTGCTCATAATCTGTTTTCATATTATCTCCTAATTGGCTGCAAAAAAACTAAGATTTAACACATTAGTCTTTACACAATTCATACAGTATAATCTGGATGACTTTTTTTTAAATTTTTATATTCCAGGAAGCAATTTAGGAGGAGGACTAGAACACAACTTCCAGATTGGACAGAGACAGCATCATCTTCAAGGAAGTTGCAAGGAAAACACACACACACACACACACACACACACACACACACACACACACTTCAGACCCTCCTTGAATTGCTTGCTTCCTGAGGTGCTTGACCATGTGAAAAAGAGCATTCCAGAGTCTTTTTAATTCCCTTGGAGAACTTGAAAGCATTAATGATAATGGCAGAAAAATCACGACAGCAAAGCAAAAAAAAAAAAAAAAATACACTTATTAGCTCCAAACAAAGTAAATCATACTTACAATGATCGTAATGAAGTTCAATAAATTTCATGGGAGGATGTAGAGAAAAGGATACAGGATGTGACTGGATGTAAGGATGCTGTTTGTTTCTGGCAGAAAGTTAATAGACGATGCCTCCAAATTATGAATCAAGAGGTAGAGGAAAAGTTTATTATTTAGAACTGCGGCAGTGAGTATCCCAATAAACTGCTTAAAGAATCGTCAGTAGTCACTTGCAGAGGGGTAGGATGAAGAACAGTAGTGAAGTAGAGGACTTCTGATTTCAGGGTAAGGTCCGTAAAACATTTTGACTTGTAAAACTCTGTGCATGCATAAAATAATTTAATAAAAACTGCTACTCTGATTTAGTATTTTTACTCTTCACTCTATCAAAGCCTTTATCTGCTAAAATATTTGTTTTAAAGTTTTTTTCTCTAAGTATGTGTATATGTCAGTCTCTAGAAACTGTTTAAAAACTACTCAGTTATTACGACTAAATCTAATGTTCCGATATAATTCTGAGCCATTCTTAAAACTGTTAAGATTTTACCTGAAAAATCAGTTGGTTCTCATTCCATGGATCTTTGTGTTTAAAGCTCAAGGATTGTGACATTTTAAAGGTTCAGTAGGGGTTATTGCTTTTTGTGCTAATGACTTTAAGTGGCTCTGAAGACTTCAAATTTTCTTTTTAGAAAGTCAATTCACCTCTGAGCAGAGAAACCCCTGCCCCTTAGAGGGAAAGCTTTTGTACAAATTTCAACCAAGAAGAAATGAGGTTAAAGTGGAAAGTATTTGGCAATGACAAATTTTAGCCCTTGCCAGAATTAGAGTTACTGTATTTTAAGTTTGTAAAATATCATTGCCATGCTTAATATAAAAATATAAAGTTGTTCTTTGGATGCAGAAGAAGTTAAATTGTATATTAAAGCAGGTCAAAGCAAAGATAAACTTGTCTTCACCAATTTGCTCACCAATTCTGACTAGATCTTTGGTGAGATTTCTTTTCCTATTTATTTTTTCCTACGAAGACAATAAAAGCATGAGGCAAATAGCTTGAACCTGAAATGAATTCCATTCTGTTTAGTGACTGAAACATTTCCCTGGGAAATTTTTACTTTGGGGCCACTAGTCCTCCATAACCTGAAACCTTTTAGGGAATCCCGTCCTTCTAAATGAAGAAAAATTACTCTTTGGCTATAATTTAGAGCCTCTGAAATTCCCACTGGAATTTCGACTTGGAGGGTGCCTAAACACACACACACACACACACACACACACACACACACACACACACACATGAGAAATTTCCTTGAGTTATTCTGGAGCAAATGACACTTTGTATTTAAAATGGAGACGAGATTACTTTCTTGTACAATACCTATGCTCCAAGGAAATCATACCCTCTGTCTGAAGATTCACCGTAGGGTTCACATTGACCTAGAAGCAAATGATACAGGGATCAAGGCCAAGGGGAAAGAGAGATACAGCATAAAAGCCAATCCCTTATACTAGTCATCCATTCCCAAAATGGGTGTGCAGTTGCAATCAGGTTAATATGAACATCAGGGTGACAAGGATTATGGAGGCCACGTGAAATTGCAAGGGACAAAGTGACCTGTTCTGCTCTGCAGACAGATTTTCATCTTACACTGCTTTGGCAACATATTGTGATGATGAGGGCTTCTTTTCTACAGTCTACCTCCCCAAGGCACCTCTGAATCCTCCATTGTTAGAGAGTTCCAGAAGACTCTGGGTTTAGGTCCTTCACTGCCATTCCCACACTCTTGTTGTGAACAGCGGTAGGGAGGGTAGCAAAAGAGATTTTAAGGATCCATCAGAGCGTAGTTGATTTCCAGTCTCTGAATCACCCCAACTCATATAGTTTGATTTCATTCAATCCTACCCTCCACCTCCCTATGGAGGTTTAATTACCAGAATCAGTTCTGCCCTAAGGATGGAGAATCTGGACCACCTCGAAGCATGTGAAGGTCACTAAGCACCACCACCACTCCTTTTCTCTGGAATCTCTTCAATACAGTGAATTTCAGACCAGACGCATCATGACCCCCTGTCCTTCTTAATCTCAGACTCTACATTTCTGTGACTCGTCCAACACACCAGGCACACTAGGTCCAGGCACTTCTCTGGACAATAAAAGAAACCTTGGAGACATTAAAAGAAATGTCGAATGCAAAATATTTCAAACTGCAGTCATGATCTTTTCTTCCCTCCAGATAGATCTTTTTTTTTTTTCTGTTCACTTCTATAATTGGAATTGCCTTCCACCTTAATCAACTAAACCAGACTCATTGGTCTTTACCCTGAGTCCTATTTTTTCCATGCCTTAATCCCACACCCACTTAATCATTAACTCTTAATAATTCTTACCCTCTTCAGTTTCTGCTATTAATTTACACTGTCACCTCCCTCCTATACTATTGTAAAATCCTTCCTGCTATGCTCGCCTTGCCGCTAGCCCTTTCTCACTCTTATTCTGCCAATGTAAGTCACAAATAGAATGATCACAATCTTGCGATGGCTCCCTATTGCCTCATGATAAAATACCTTTTCCTTAGTAAGGCCTGAAAGTCTCTCTGATTTGACCTGTCCACCGACTTGTCTCATACCTCTGTGCTTTGCAGGTGTTCCTCCCTGTAAAGCCTCTTCCTTGTCCAGCTGGTGGATATCTAGTCTTCCTTCAGAGGCTATTCCGTTTCACCTTCTTGTAGGTCTTTCTAACACAGTGGGGCTCTGGGCGGCCTAATCTTACTGCCCCACCGTGTCATTTTCATAAGTCTTATTTACTTCTCATACCACTGTATTCTGGTTTCTCCTGTCATTGTTCCTCTGAAAGTGCTTTCACTAAAACCCCAAATGACCTTCAATCTGCTAAGTCCAATGGGATTTTTTTTGGAGTTTACCTCACTTGGGCACAAGCTATGTTGGATACTGTGGATTCCATTCTTGCTTTGGAGCTCTCCCTCCACTACTAGATTGTGGGATGCCCATGTTATCTTAGTTTTCCCTTCCTCCTTCCTTCCTTCACTCCTCCTCCCTCCTCCCTCCCTTCTCTCCTTCTTTCCTATCTTCCCTCCTTCCTTCTTTCCTTCTTTCCCTCCTTCCTTCTTCCTTCCTTCCCTCTCTCCTTCTTTCTTTTCTTCTTTCCCTTCCTCCCTTCCTCCCTCCTTTGTTAATTGGTTCATTCATTCGTTCATTCCTTCCTTCCTTCCTTCTTCCTCTGACCAGTCCTCTGTCTAATCTTCCTCTCTCTACTCTCTTAATTGTTGACATTCTTGGGCTACATTCTTAGCCCACCAGATTACTTACCATCTTAATCTTATTCACATTCATAAATCTTACACTTATCTAATAACCTATTAAATGTCTCCATCCAAAAGTCCGATGAAAACCTGCCATCCAACATATTCAAAACTGAGCTATCTTTCCCTCTAATATCTTCTTTACTCCTCCACTCTTGGTATGTGACATGGAAATCTGTAAAATTATTCAAAATAGAATCCTGAGATTTTCCTTGGTTTTCCCATTTTTCCTAAATCCCTAAATCCCAAAGACAAGTTCCTGTGGAATCCCCCCCCCCACCCACCCAAATACATGTTGACTCTTTTGTACCCTCTCTGTCCTGTGCCACTCTGTGCTAAACTACTGTGCACACTTGAAATTGGCTATGTGTTTTTCTCTGGACGGGTCAACCCCTCCTCCCCAGAACAGCCAGAGTCATCTATCCTCAGCGTATCACTTCCCATCTCACTCCCTTGCCTACAACCTTCAACAGTTGTCTCTTACCTACAAGAGACTGAAGTCCATGCTTGCTGATATCTCAATGTCATTTATCCACATCTCCTTTTCCTATGCCATCTCTTGCACCATCTACCTTGCACTTGATCAGCACCCACAGGGAGTCACTTCTAATGATTATGTCTAATACGATGCTTTCTGTGTCTATGCTTCAGCTGATGTTAACACTTCTCCCTGGAATGCCACAGTGTCACCTGCGGTAATTCCTACCCACCCCTAAAGACTCAGAAAGTTTTTTCCTGCCTCCCACTCTTACTTCCAATCCTATTGCATTCACATACAGATTGGATCATTTTGCTTTCTTCCTTGCTTTTCTCCACAGACGTCTCATTACTTCTACCTGGGTTCTAGGGCCACTGCTTCTTTTCTCCTCTGCAAACTGGCCCCTGAAATTATCCCTTGTTTTTATGCACTGACCCAATCTCCAGCTCCCCTGCGTATCTCCCTCCAGATCCCACAGGTGATTTCCTCCTCCAATGTTTCTACGTCTTTCCTTCTACCTTCATCCTTTTTCTTCCTTTTATCATCATACATACTGGAAGAGCATGGCTTCCGTTGTCTTACCTTCTATTTGCTTGTCCACCCATTGTAATGGCATTTCAATCACAACACATGATTGAAACAGCTTTCTCAACGTCCCCAGTTATCTACTGATTTTAAACCCAAAGATTGAATTTTGTCCTTATCCTATTCCATCCCCTGGAATTAATCGAGATGAATTCATACTTCTCTTCTCTGATACTCTCTTTACTGTGGTTAAACTATAGCACTTCCTCCTCCTTCTCCTTCTGTATCTACCAGCCCCCCTTCTTCTCCTCCTTTGCTTGTTCGTCTTCTGCTTGTCCTGGACAGAGGAACTCCACTAAGTAACCTTTCCCTCTCCTTTCCTCCTTCTTTTCTTACCCTGGAGCTTCAACCGTCTACAGATTTCCACAGATAAAACCCAAACATGTATTTTTTTAACCTCTACTTACTTTTCTTCTTCTGAATTTCAAATCCACATTTCTAATTGCTTGTTGAGTTTTTCTCAAATTCAGAAAGGATAAAAGGACCTAATCATTTCTTACCTTGTTCTTCCCTCTAACAATCTTGTTCCCCTGTGTCTTCTGTTTTGGAGCCTAAAAGTCATGTTTAAAGCAGTCTTTTCCCCCACCCCTACACATCCAGGGGATATTTTAGTGCTATTAGTCCTATGTCCACACTGCCTTTTAAATCCTTTTTGTTCTTTTCATTCCTGTTGCTGTGACATTGGTACACAGTCTCTCTTTTAAGCTATGTGCCTCATTGGTGTCCCTTCTCTCCAACCCGTTCCGTATGTTACCATCGTTACCCTTTTCAAAAGCCATGGTCTGTTCACATAATTTTCCTGCTTACAGATCTTTTTCCTATTGTGAATAAAATCAGATTAACATATACAAATTAAAAAAAAAATCACTTTAGCTCAAGGTTTAACATTTGTCATCATCTGGATCAATCACTTTTACCGATCTTGATTTTGCCAATTATGTCTCAAAATTACTAGCACAACACTAATTGCTTCAGAAATTACTTGATCTTTACATATCCATGTTCTTTCTTGATCTAGAAATAATGATTGGGCATCTTGCCATATGCCAGATTCTATGACGTGCACTGAGGACACAGAATAAAAAAGACAAAAACTTCCTTTAGTATTTATTAGTTGTAGAGCAGAAAAAATAAAATCAATACCTAGATAAGTAAATAAAGTGTACTACATGCTATGTTAGAGGAAAATGTAAGATTTTTAAGGTGTGGTTAGTAGGGCACCTTACCTCATGCCTGTGGTGACAGTGAATGGTGTGTTGTGCAGGAAAGTTGGTTACAGAAGTATTTAACTGTACTGTTGGGTGCAGGTAGTATTTAAACTGAGCCAATTCAAGATGGGAAAAATGGGTGAATGGACTGATTCTGGGCAAGAGAAAAGGACACCCATAATAAAAATATTAAAGATGTTCAACACAATGAGTTACACAGGATATGAAGGGGAGGATGCTGAGTCTGGTGAAGTTCGTCAGGTAAGAAGACCCTAGATAATGAAGGTACTATCAACCAACACAAGTACCTTGGACCTTACACAACAAGCAATTGGAAGTCTTCTGTTTAAAACAAGGGTGTGACAGAATCATATTTGTAGTGGGACGAATCATTCTGGCTTCACTGTGAAGGATAAAAGAGAGAAGAAAGACCAGAGGAAGTGGGAGTATATGGGAGTTGTTGGAGAACTTGTTTGGAGCAGCCACATTGAACTTAACTGGATTTTTTGTTATATGAACAGAGAAAGGTGGATTGGTTGAGAAAATAGTAAAGAGGAATAAAAATCAGGATTTAGTGACTGCTTTATTGTTGGTGATATAAGATTGAGTAGAATATGTGATGGTCAGTAGGCAAGGGATATATAAGTCTGGAACTCAGGAAAGGAATCCGAGCTTGAGATATGGATTTGAAGTTCATTAGCATATATGTTTAGCTAATGCTATGGAAGTCCATGATACTGACTTTTAAGAATGGTTGAAAGAAGAGGGCAATGGTGGCTCTAGGAAGATCAGAGAAGCTGTCTCATAAAGAAGGTGTCAAATATAGCCAAGAAGAGAAATAAGAATTATTTTGGCTGGTGTCCGAGTGGCTCAGTAGGTTAAGTGTCCGACTTCAGCTCAGGTCATGATCACAGGGCTCGTGAGTTCAAGCACCACATCGGGCTCTGTGCTGACAGCTCAGAGCCTGGAGACTGCTTCAGATTCTGTGTCTCCCTCTCTCTCTTCCCCTCCCCCATTTGTGTTCCATCTCTCTCTCTCTCAAAAATTAATAAACATTAAAAACATTTTAAAGAAAAGAATTATCTTGGGGTCGGGGAGGGAGCATTCAGTGTCAAGGATATCATTAGTGAGCTTGGTGGAAGTGCTTTCAGTAGACAGTTGAGAGAGTCGACTTTGTATTGTTCACTAATATGCCTTCTCATCCATCCTTTGGATGAGACAGTAGGTGATAGTGCTTGCCATGCACTTGGTGGTGGTTATGAGAAGGCGCAAAGACTACAGGCCACTTCTCCTCACTTCTCTTTTTGACCATAAGTACAAGTCAATTTCTCTCTTTTGAAATCCCAAGTAGCCTATGAAAGATGGTGGCAGTAAAGCTTCTTTACAAATGTGATTATCTTAGGCTCTCTGCCATAGCTGGTCATCCCAGGTCCCAGGCTCTTCTAAGGATCAAACTACCTGCCCTCTCATCTTTCTTGAAATTCCACTCATTTTCAAGAAACAGATCAACTGTCACTTCCCCCTGAAGACATCCTGGCTTCACCAGAGAAGTATTGCTCTTACGTGTTCTCAGATTTTTGTATACAAATTCATTAAGTTTTTAAAACATTCTCCTTCATAATATAGTTATAGATGTCGTGAGACATGAGGGCAGTCCCATGGACCACTGTCTTATTTTTCTTTGCATCCCAGATTTTACCTTGTATATTTAATCCTTGTTTATTAAATTAAATTGAAATGTTTATATAGCACGATTTGTCTAATTACAATAAATTATTTTAAAAGTCTAGACTTAGGCTTTCAAGAGGGAGAACTACATTTTTATAGAGGAAAAAAAAAAAAACAAAACACAAGACAGTTGAAGTCACTTCTGTTCCCTCCTGTATTGTGATGGCTGCTACCTTCAGGTATAATTCTGAATTAGGTCGAGCTCCACTCTTCACATCAGAGAAAGGCTTGGCTAATACTTTCGTGCATACAGAAGGGAGGGACTCAATAAGTAATATTCTGTGACTGTAGCCTGCAAGCGGCATTCTGAAAAGTGCACAGTAAGCTTGGATCTGCCTCTCAACTGGATTTGCTTTGGATAGGCATGTTACATCATATGACGAATACGAGACTCTCTCCTGCAAGTGTCGGTCTGTTTTACAATCTTCACCTTCAAAAACATATTGAAGCTGAATTGTGCTCCTGAGAAATTCTAAGTTAATGCCTAAACGAAGTTTAGGTTTCCTGCCAATCTTCTGCCTTTAAAAATATAATTTTATTTACAGGGTCTCAGACCTGGAAAAGTTATGTTTGGCACTTTAAGCTAATTATTGCCAATACGATGTTGGATTTGTGACATGGTTTCTCGGCAGTAGGGCGACATTTGAAATCAAGTGTCAAATGGGTTCTCCGTGCGCTTGAATATCGTAACATCTGAAAATCAACCGAAAATTCACGTAACTCCACGATGTGGTCAGTAGCCTGAAAGTAGTCGTGAATTGCTAGATTTTACCCTTTTTATCCAAAATATTGCCTTTCTGTGAGCAAGCTGATACTTGGCAGGAGTCTTGATGAAAATAAGTAATATTGGAAAGAATTCTTGAAATGTGCCCATGCTTTAATTGCTATTTGACCCCATTCCTCTTCCCACCAGACAGAGCACAGAGCAAACGCTATGATGGATGTCTAATGCAGATTCATAATTCGCCACAGTTAGGAGCACTTATAACGGCGCATTTTCGAACTCGGTGAAAATGCCCAAGAAGATCAACAGTTCATTCGATAGAGTCCGTGCAGATATAATGGAGGGTTCTCTTCAGTATATTCAGTGAAGCAGAGTAAGGGCCAGACTCCAATTATTTCTTATGGTGATGGAGATGGGGTACGTTCACAAATGCAAATGGGGACGTGGATCAAATTTGTGTCCTCTCCTATAGACACATACACAGACACAGACACACACACACACAGAGGGGGAGAGGAGGGGAGGGGGGGAGAATGTGTAGAATGTGTGTGTATGTGTTTGAGAGAGAGAGAGGCGATTCCTAAGAGAAACATGTATATTTGTATTAAAAATGGTTTAAGTGTCTGCAAATGTTACACAAGGAAGAGAGTGTCACTGAAAAAACAAAACCCTCTTTGCAAGGGTTTTGATCATGTATGTTAATGAACGAGTTCCCTGTCATTAATGCTTTAATTAGAATATTAAGCAAAAATTTAATGAAATGGAATCATTTCTTCAAGCTAACAATGAAACTTTGCTTATACCTGCTTACAATGGAAACTGGCAATACATATTTTAGACATCTTTGAAAACGGTTCATTGAAAGTTTTCCATGAATAAATGATTTTTCTCCCCTGTGTCTAAATTCGCTGCCAAAATCTTCGGGACTGGACACCTGGGGCACTTGCTTCCTTCTCGGGCACAGGCCCCCTTCTCATTTCACATACTGTTTGACCCAATCAGCTCCATCTGTTATAGTCAGAACCCACGTACAGCCAAAGACGAAGAGAAAAAAAAAATTGGCATCGGTGTCCAAGCTTCACATCCTGTTTCATTGACCCCACTGGGTGATGCCCCTCGAAAGCTCCAGACTTTCAAGGAGCTGAGGCATTCCTGATTTCCCTCTGTCACCTTTCGCTAAGCCTCGGGCAGGGTTCCACCGCTCAGGGCTCACTGTGAATTTCATCTTATTGAGACTTTTCCAGTGTCTTTGCATTTTATCCAGGCTCTGACTGGGGCTTGGATGACTCTGCTTTCCACTATAGGATTTCCAGGCATCGGCGTACAGAGGAGAAAGCAATGGTCCCTTCCTGGCCCTCAGAAGTCATCCTACACACGCCTGTGTTGACTCCCATTGACTCCCATTCTGTGGGCATCTAGGGCCACCAAAAATTATACATATATATGTATATATATACACATACATATATATACACACACACACATATATATACATATATATATATATATATATATATATATATATATATATATATGATGGATATCATATATATCCATCATCCCCAAATATATATACATGATGGATGTGTGTGTGTGTGTGTGTGTGTGTGTGTGTGTTCTTCTAGGCTTTTCTTGGAAAGACCCTCCCTCTAGATTCTATTTGCTCCCATTATTCAAATTTAGCTGTGTTCTATGTGGCCAAACAAACCAAAGATCCAATGTGGACCAGCTTCCAGGGTCTTGTCTCCTGTTTTTTAAAACTATGTGCACACAATTTTTATGGGCTTCACCTCTGTTACGATTGGGCACACAATTCTGCTGAAGCCACAGTTATTTTGCAAGTCAGCGAGGACTTCTCCAGCCCCGGGTTGGAGTTACATGGGTAACTTTGCTCTAAATTCTCTCTTTAATGGAAAAAAACATGGACGGAAGGCGGAGGAGCATAAATCTTGCAAGTTGCTTTTCCCCGAGACCAGCCAGAAGGAGCCCTAAATGAAGACACTGCGCGCTGCTGGCGGCTGGATTCTTCTCATTTCGATTTCAACAAGTAGTTCCAGCCGGAGAAGCATTTAGAAGGTAAAAGGGGATCAACCAGTTGTTAATCCAGTTGTGACTTCGGTTTGGGGTTCATAGCTTCAAACGGCCAAGTGGCGCGTTGTTCCGTGATTGAGTGCCTTTGTCCTGACAGAGGTTTTCATTTTGTACCTTGCACCATTGTTTTTGGCCGCAGATCAAGCCTCACATCTTCTGGTCGCAGAATTCCTTTCTGCAGGCTCAGGCCGCCGCGTAACCTGAGACGCCTCCATTTCCCAGCAGACAGCACATTAAAGGGAGGTCTGCAGGCCAGCTGCAGAGACAGGTGTTGCTCTTTAATTTATACCCGCCCCCATTTACTTGTCCTACGCATTCCTCTCCCAGGGTCTTTCCGCGATGCTGAAGGGATGGGGCAGATTTTACAGGCGCTGGACTGTGGGATTAAAATGCCTCACCTGCTTGGTAGCTTAGCTCGGTGAACAATGCTTCCAGATGTAGCACGATTTTTTTTTTTTTTTGGTTGTTGTTGTTGTTGCTTTGTTTGACCTTCATCAATGAGCGGGAGGGGATGCGGGGCCGCTCAGCGGTCCACCGCGCGATGTGTTTACCGACTCGGATTCCATCGCCGCTCTTTGGAGAGGGCTGACTCATGCTGCTTTCTGAGAAACTGGAGAAGTAAAGAAAACGCTGGGATTATTGTCCCTTTTCTTCATCTATATTGCAGAGCCATGAAAACCTGAACTGGTTGAGTCCTATCAAATTTAACGTTGGTAGGGAAAATCCAGATCCCTTTTTATAGCGCTATTATATGAATGAAAAGGGTCAGATATTGCAGTGTTTACGACAGACTCTGCTGTTACTTCGAATATGTTTTGGAGAGTGTCGTGGTTTTCACTGGAGACTGAGCCTGGAGGCTGCGTGAGGTGTGGACTCGTGGCCTGTCTAGCATGGACCGCCATGATCCATTGTTACATCTTCCGGTATTGGCAACAAGGGGGTCGTTTCTCCTCTTGATCTGAAATTTAGCTCTTGAAACCCCTCTTTTAAAAAAAATTTGTTGCCATTTATTTATTTTTTGAGAGAGACAGCAAGCGGGAGAGGGGCAGAAAGAAAGGGGGACAGAGGATCCGAGGTGGGCTCTGAGCTGACAGCGGGAAGCCCCGTGGCGGGTTCAGGGCTCAGACTCACTGAACGGTGAGATCATGACGTGAGCCGAAGTCTGATGTTCAACCACCTGAGGCACCTGGGTGCCCCCATCAAAATCTCCTTTGAGTGTCCTCAGTTTTTTTATTTTTCACAAGCCACACCCATGTCCAGGCCTCTGGGTCTTTACACATGGGGTTGGGTAACTCTGGTTGCCTTTCTCTTTTCCACGATTTGAGGTGGATGGGCATATTTTCCATAATTAGACTAAAGACTCTTCAGCACAAATCAGTATTCTAAATCATTAACAGAAGGTACCATGTTTGCGATTTAGGGAACATGTAGAAAGCACACACTGTGCTTCAGTGAAATCATGAGACTAACAAGATGACCATGAGTTATGACTGACCCTCAGAATCGTCTCTTTCAAGATGTTTGGAGGGGACATGGGCCACGCAGGAGAGAATAGTCTGTTCCTGTCTTCCAAAAATTCCTGGAAGCTGGTCCTTCAGGAAAGTGGCACGTTCTTCAGTTAAAGGCTGTCTCCATCCTTGGACTCTGCCTTGCCTTCCTCACTCAGGAAATCAGATAACCCGGGACGGTAGCGAGGCTTTGGAAGTAGCCCTTCCACCACACTGTCACTTGTGGCCCTTTGAAAACACTGTGTCTTTACTGTGCTTGGAAACCCCGCACCGCCACACAATGCCCTGCATGCCAATCGCAAACGCTATGAAGCACGCTCCGTGCGGAGGGAGTTCTTGTAGGACCGAGTGTCTTTGCTGGGATGTTTCTTCTGCCCGTGCTGCTTCCTCATGCCCTCTTTTCTGCCCTTTTGACCTGGATAATTCCTACTTTTCTTGTAGCCCTAAATCAAGCTTCTTCTCTCTCGAGAAAACCTCCCAGTCTTTCCTGAGTGGTGCTAGACCCTTCCTTCTCTCTTGGGCTCCTTCCCACACCTCATTTAGTTATGCATGACATGACTTTTGCTCAGATTTTGATTTGCTTTGGATCCTTGTTTTATGTCTCACTAGAGCATGCGTGCCTTGAGTATAAGGATGGTGTCTTACTTATTCATCTTCGTGAACATAGGTCTTCCTTCACACCCCTCTCCCCCGCCCCCCAACTGTGTCTCATGTGGCTCCCTGGCAGAGTCTCAGACACAAAGTAGGTGCTCAGTTAATATTGGTTAAATTTATGAGCAAAGAGGTGAGTGGATAAATCCGCACTCAAGATTGATCTTGAACGGTTTGGAAGGACCAAGGCAGTCCCTCAACCTGCGAAGGAGACAGTGAATGCGGGGCATGGAGGAGGGCAACTCCTCACTCCAGCTGCCTGTTTTCTGGAACTTTGCACCAACGGATTAAAATGGTCTAGTGTTACCCTTCACCCATCATCTTTCTTTCCATCTTTGTATTGCTACTGAGTTCAGGACGGGCACGTGATAAGTGACACAATGTAGGAAATTCATAGCATGGCACCTTGTCTCTCCCAAACACCTGCTGATCGTGGTCCACTTTATCTAGTATTTCACGTTTATAAGTAAAAGATTTACCTTTGCTTCAAAATAAAATAAGGATGACTATATTGGTGCACCGTCGATAAATATCAAAGAGCATGGTGTTTTCCTTCCTGTGCAGAAAAGTGGTTCTTTTCTGACCCCACGGTGTTCTTGGGCTGATCTGTTTCACCTTTCTTCTCCCCTTGCCCGTCTCATGGAGCTATAGGCAAACAACTTTGTGGCAACTTTCAAAAATACACAGAACAATCGTATAAAAAAGGATGCCATGAAATCCCAGTTTTATGGAGGAAGAAAGACAGGCTCAGAGAGGTCAAGTAACTTACCCAAAGGGCACAGAGCTGGTTAGTGGCAAAGCTGAATTCAAGCCCGTTCAGGCTGGGTCTAGAGTCTGTGCTGCCACTGCCATGTCTCTTGTTCGGAAGCGGACTCCACACTGTGTGGAGGACAAATTATTTATAGAAAAGGAAACTGAGCTGTTAATTTAAAGGATCCCTGAGACATGCTCCATAAAAGGATGAAAAGTAGAGAAAATTAATCATTTTACTTGTAGTTCCAGAGAAAATTAATCATTTTACTTGTAGTTCCAGAGCCTGGTAAACTTTTTGAATGCTCATGCAATTTGTACCTTCAAACTAAATAACACTATTTCCTGAAGGAACTAATTCTGTGACTTGGGAAAATCTCTCTGACTCTCCTAAACTCATGCAGAGGGCCATGACATATGGCTTCAATGCTTGAGAGTTTAAGTCACCATACACTTACACAGTAAAACTACTCTTTTGTTGTTTTACTCTTTCCTACGTGCTGGAAAAAAATGTTAACGTTTAAATGTATCTACAAATTGTATTTTTTCCCCCAGAAAGCAGAGGTCGCAGAGATAAACATCAGCTGTCAGAAGCGCCGCGAATGAAAGTGATGTTCTCTGATAACGCTTTCTGAGAAGAAAGACCGTCAGAGTGAAATCCGGTAATCCCGTATTTCTGATTTTGCGTCTACTGAGACACTCCAACTTGAGCACAGACCTTGGTAACGTACTGATTGCTGAAAGGTAGCTCTGTCTCCTGGGGGATCTGGAATGAGATCTAGTAGAAATTCTCATTCAAGTTGAATGGGAAACATAAAAGAGCGTTCTGTGGAACTCTGAGGCCTGGCAGTGATGGATTTATTCCATGTGCGAAAGACTGGAGTAAGTGTTCTTCCCACGGTTGATTTATTAATTGGTTTATTAAGAAAGTTCCACGAGTTGATATTTTACTACCTGCTTGAATGCAGTTATAAACTCTTAGGTAGAGAGCACACAAGTCCAACGTAAATGGACCTTCTAATACTTACCAAATGTTTTTACATTTATCTACATATGCCTGTAATCTATCTAATAATTTCCTAAGCGATAGTAGTGTGCCCGATTTGAGTAGGATATTGCATTTCAATTTTATTTTTAAATGCAACTGTTTCTGGAGGAGATGATACTGAGTTAATTTACGGAGAAATTATACTCCTTCTTGGAATATGCCTGTCTAAATCTACGGCGTAAAATGCACCCATTTCTGAAAGGATTCCTTTAATAATATGCTCTCGTTTTATGAGATTGCATGACACCCTAGCATGACCAAACAAATTACCTGCTAGACACAGCCTAATTTCCCATCGTCCTAATTCTTAAAGATTTTTCAGATTTTTTTTCAATAGGAGAAATTCTATAAGAGGATCAATTTCATTATTTTACTGATGAACAAAATTGTACCTGAACTGTCTTAAAAGTGCTTCTTTTCATTAAAAAAGAAAGAAGGAAGGAAGGAAAGAAAGAAGGAAAGAAAGAAAGAAAGAAAGAAAAGAAAGAGCTATAGCAAATGAAAGGCGTCTATTATATAAGTCCCTGGAGTGGATCCCTCTCCTGTTAACTCAAATTTTCAGGAAGCTTGAATTCCTCCAATTCCATTTTAATGCCTTTTATTTTTTTTCTCATTCTGTTTCAATGGCAATGAAGAACAGCTGGCCACCATTCTCCGTGATAATAACCTTCATATAGTTGAAACCCGCATGGTTTTGGACATGGCACTCACAAAAACATCTCCTTGCAAATGACGTAGCTTATTTGGTATTTCCCCCTGTAAATAGCTTGATTCCTTATAGCCAACCCTTCCAGCGACTATCAAATTTTGGCTCTGTTCAGTATAATGCAAGCATTTTCTGTCTCGTCTATTCAAGAATGTCTTCCGAGGAGATTTCACAATAAAATTTATTGTGTTTAATTTATGACATACAATGTAAGAAGAATGGAATGCTTTTCTGTTAGGATTTGCATTGATAATGAAAGGTTACCATAGTGCCGGTCTGCTTTCACCAAATTTGCCAAATTCGGAAGGGAATGCCAATTAGAAGGCGGTAACGTTTCTCACTGCAACAGACTGAGGCCAATACCTGGTGGTGAGGACCCGGTGCGGTTGCCTGGACCCTACTTCTAATTGGGAAAGAAGGCAAATGCTAGATCAAATCGAGTGTTTATGAAGTGGTATCAATCATTCCCAGTGATAGCCACACCCCAAGAAAGCTTGAGGAAGTGATTCAATATTTCTGAGGTCATCTTTTCTCTTATTTTTCAGGGTAGCCAAAAGTCTGAAAACGCTCACATTTTGCTCTCTTTAGGAAAAAACAACATTGATTTTAGAGGCTTTTGTTATGGAGGCCAGGGGGATTTTCCACTGCAGCAAAGAGGAAGCTGGGTTTGGATTGGGAAGCCAGACATTTCTTGGCCTGAGTTTCTCACTTGAATGGGATTCTGGTTTGCCCCCTCCTCACCTCTCCAACCCCCAAGCAGCTAGAAGCCCCACCTCCTCCCTTGGACCATATGGGGAAGCTGGCTCAGTGGCTGTTATTCTACGGACTCCAAGTTCACACAGCTGTTCATTCCCTGCTTAATGTACCGGTAATTACAGCAATGTGCTCTTCTCTTTTTCCAATCATGTAACTTTCTTCTAATGGAAAATGATTTGTTTTTAACAACTTCCATGCATTTTGTTCTTTAATAAGAAAGGGTGTCTCGCAGTACCGGGGGGATTGAATTCTCTATAAAAAGCAAAAGTCTATATCAGTTTCCAGCTCCATAGGAGGGCTCCGTGGGACTGCCAAAATGGGGGGGGGGGACTTAAGTGGGTGTAACTAACTTGATATGAATAGGTCAGTTGGGAAACAAAGCAAGCTCATCGCCTTCTGCACATGGAGGTGGTGAAAGAACATTTTTAAAAAATGCGAAACTGGGAAAAATCAAAAGTACAAGTCGAGCTCTTCTTTCATGATCCAAATTCAATGTGCTCTCAAAGGATTTTTAAAACAAATATCTGAAGAGCTTTTCACTTATCTTAGTTCTCGCTTTTGGAGCATGTCAATTTCTTGCTTTGATGGTCGGGTTGGGTGGAGACTCAAAGGGGAGCAAAGGATACATCTTTCCCTTGACCCATGCCAAGCTCTGGGGCACAGATCAAACGGTGTGTGTGTTCACATTATCATTTCATTTGTGGATATAATATATCACCCTTGGAGTCTCCACCCTTAGAGCTCCCTAAATGGCACTGGGAATCATTTCAGGAGATCATTTGTAACGCAAAACTTTTCCAACTCAGAACACTTTATTCCGGGGCTTTTATTTAAAAAAAAAAAAAATTAGTTAAGCAACAGTAGTAGCAAAGAAAACCAAACCAAATCCCTGCGTGTGAATGGAAATGCTAGTTCTATACAACCCATAAAGCTAATTTGATCTGAAGGATGATAGCAAAATGACTGTTTCCCTGATACGAAAATTCAAAATTCAAGGAAGTTGAAAGCATGACAGAGTGTGCTTGCAAACCAAATCTGGCTCATTTGACATTTTAAGGATTCATAGAATTTAAGATTTAGCTGAAGTTATGAAATAGACATTCGGAGCCCCAAATCCTTCAGTGCTAAATGTATCCATATCTCCTAGGGGCATTAATTTTACTACTTGCATCTTCCCTTTATGCTAATAATGGAGAGTCACAAGAAGCTTGTCAGAAACGCACTATCTTCTGCTCTGCCCCTCTGACCTACCTAGCTCCCTCTCTGGAAATGTTTCATTTTCTCGTAGCGATTCCTTCAGAAATTTGATGACACCAATGTGAGGAAACTTAAAATAGTCATGTTGGACTTCCGCTCAGGTCATGATCTCACAGTTCGTGGGTTCAAGCCCCTCATCGGGCTCTGTGCTGACAGCTCAGAGCCTGGAGCCTGCTTCAGATTCTGTGTCTCCCTTTCTCTCTGCCCTTCCCATGCTAATGCTCTGCTCTGTCTCTCTCTCTCAAAAATGAAGAAACATTTAAAAAAATAAAAAAAAAATAGTCATATTGGAAGTTGAAAGTAAGTGACCTCTAAATTTACAATAATAGCGTTGGCAAGACCGTTGGTTTCCTCAAGAACTACTACAGTCAAGTAAGCGGTGAGGAAGCACTTTGCTTTCCCTGAAGTGTTTCGTTAGAAACTCCATCTCAGTCGGTTAAGTGTCCGACTTCAGCTCAGGTCATGATCTTACAGTCTGTGAGTTCGAGCCCCACATCGGGTTCTGTGCTGACAGCTCAGAGCCTGGAGCCTGCTTCAGATTCTGTGTCTGCCTCTCTTTCTGCCCTTCCCCTGCTTACACTCTGTCTCTCTGTCTCTCAAAAATAAATAAACGTTAAAAAAAATTAAAAAAAAAAAGAAAAAGAAACTCCACATGTGGTGAACTACAGCGAGGGAGTCTGTGCTTCCTCCTCCCAGATGCAGTGTGAGTCTACGTTTGATTTCACTCTTTAGGAAATCATCGTTTCCAGTTTTATGAAAAGTAAAAGTTCTATTTAATATACCTAAGCAAGTGTTGAGACTGAGGATCTTTAGAATTAGCAGCAAGACTCTAACCCAGGTATCTATCTTACCTCAGATTCTATTTCTTCAGATGATTACACCAGTAGCTTTGAGATTTTTATTTTCGAACTTTAAGTTGTTTTGATGCCCATTAGACCATCGAAACTCTAAATACGATCTGACGAATAGCAGGATAAGAAGTTGTGTGATGAACAATTGTCCTCATCCTACTTATTCATTCGGCAAATACTATTTTGTCTTTTCCGGGTTTATTGGGGAATAACTGACAAATCTGTATATGTTTAAAATGTACAATGTGGGGCGCCTGGGTGACTCAGTCGGATTAAGCACCGACTTCGGCTCAGGTCATGATCTCACAGTCTGTGAGTTCCAGCCCTGCGTCGGGCTCTGTGCTGATGGCTCAGAGCCTGGAGCCTGCTTCGGATTCTGTGTCTCTCTCTCTCACTGCCCTTCCCTTGATCATGCTCTGTCTCTATGTCTTTCAAAAATAAATAAACATTAAAAACAAAATTTTAAATGTACGACGTGATGACTTGATATACATTCTGAAAGGTTACCGCCATCAAGTTCATTAACGTATCCATCGCCTCCCACAATTATCTTTTATTATGTGTGTAATGAGAATGATTAATTAAGGTCTACTCTTTTTGCAAACTTTAAGATGCAATACAGTATTATTAACTATAGTCACCGTGTTGTAGACTGGATTTCCAGGACCTATTGGTTTTCTAACTGAAATGCATATCCTTTGACTGACGTCTTCCCATTTCCTCCATCCCTAGTGCCTGGCAACAACCATTTTCTCTGTTTCTATGAGTTCATATTTTTTTTTTATATTCCACATATAAATGACACCTTGCAGTATTTTTCCTTCTTTGTCTCCTTTGCTTCACCTAACATAATGCCCTCCAGGTGCATCCGTGATGTTGCAAATAATAGGAATTTTTGTCATTTTGTTTTTTTTTTTTAGGTGAAGACTATTCCTCTGTATATGTACCACATCTTCTTTATCTATTCATCTGTCGACAAACGCCTAGGTTAAATTTCCAAAATCTGCTCGTGTGAATGATGCTGCATTAACATGGAAGTACATTTTTCAAGGTAATGATTTCTCTTTTCCTTTGGGCACACACCCAGAAGTGAGGTTGTCGGGTCCTATGGTAGTTCTATTTTTAATTTCTTAAGGAACCTCTGTACTGTTTTACACAGTGGCTGCACCAGTTTGCATTCCCACCAGCGTCACACAAGCGTTCCCTTTCCTCCACATCCTTGCCAGCATTTGTTATCTCTTCTGATCATAGACATTCTAGTAGATGTGAAGTAACATCTTATTGTGGTTTTTATTTGCATTTCCCTGCTGGTAAGTGATGTTGAACACTTTTTCATGTAACTGTTGGCCATTTCTATGTCTTCTTTGGAATAGCATCCATTCAGGTATTTTGCCCATTTTGAAATAGATTTATTTTGTTTTATTTTACTTTATTTGCTATTGAATTGGATAAGTACCTCATATATTTAGATACTAATCCCTCACCAGATATATTGTTTGCAAATATTTCTCCCATTCCATTGGTTGCCTTTTCATTTTACTGATTATTTTCTTTGCTTGGGGAACATCTCATATGTGCCACATATGAGCCACTTTTTAGGGACAAAGAATTCAACAGTAAGCAAAACAGACAAAAGTCTGTCCCACGCAGGTTATAATTTAGTAAGAAGAAACAGACAAAATATATATCATTAAAAATAGGCTAAATAGAGATAAAAGCCGAGAAAAGAAAGTACTGCAAAATAAAAGACAAAAAGTGATGGGTTACAATTTTACAAGATGTAGCAGAGAAGACCTCACTAAGAGTGACTTTTAGCATGTGTTTGACAGAAGTGAGATACATACTTTATGAATATCTGAGAGCGCTGTCCAGGCACAGGAAATAGAAAGTGCCACGGTCCTGGGGAGGTAGAGATCTAGCGTGTTCAAAGAGGAGCAAGGAGGCCAGGTTGCCTGGAGTGCACAGTGGGGCAGATGTTAGGAAATAAGGCCGGAAAGTAGGAGGGAGCCAGATCATGCAAAGCCACATAGTTTATTATAAGGACTTTAGGGGCGCCTAGGTGGCTCAGTCGGTTGAGCGTCCGACTTCGACTCGGGTCATGATCTCGCGGTCTGTGAGTTCCAGCCCCGCGTCGGGCTCTGTGCTGACGGCTCAGAGCCTGGAGCCTGCTTCGGATTCTGTGTCTCCCTCTCTCTCTGCCCCTCCCCCACTCGTGCTCTGTCTCTCTCTGTCTCAAAAATAAATAAAAACATTAAAAAAAATTTTTATAAGGACTTTAGCTTTCACTTTGAGATATGGGAAGCCCTCGGAGGCTTTTAGGCAGAAAAGTGACAGAATCCAACATACCTTTTGACACGATCATTTGGGCTGTTATGTTGAGAGTCCATGGAAGGACAGCAAGGAAGGAAGCAGCCCCAGTCAAGGAGCTGTTATAATAAACTGGGTAAGAGGCCAAGGTGGAAAAGCAGAAATGACAGATATTAAGGGAGCTCCTGTGGTATACCAGGCACTCTTGTAGGCCTTGCAGATATAGCAGGGGAGAATCGGAGGCTCTGCTCCCATGGGATTTATATTCCTCTGAGAGGAACCAGACAATTAACAAATAAACCAATGTATATATAAAATATCAAGTGGTGATAAGTTCTACTGAGAGAAACCCAAAAGGAACTCTGGAACGTGTTCCCCAGGAACAACCCAGCTTATGACATCAAATACCTGCAAATACAAGAATGCCTGTAAAGAGGAGACTGGAAAAGCACGTTGTGACGTAATCGATCAGGGAATCTCATGCAGCCACGAAAATGAACAGCTGTAACTCTATGCAACAATGCAGGTGGGTCTTAGCATTGTAAATAACGGTTCAAATAAGTTCATAGATATTAAAAACATCATGATGCATTTTTCATAAAGGCAAACACATGTATAACCTGGACACGTACTTTAAAGGGGATACCCATAGATGTATTAAATAATATAAAATGACTTTTCAAAAATTGATACTCTAAGATTTGGGATTGCAATTATCTTGGATGAGGGGAGGCCAGGAGATGCTTGGAGTGATCACATAGGGTCTGTGAGAGTTCCAGCTTTTATGTTGGATGTTGGAGTCGTAAGTTTAATTATATTATTTTGAAGGGGAAAAAAAAGAAGAAAGGAAGAAAGAAAGGAGGAAGAAAGGGATAGAGGGAGGCACTCGCAGGAGTTAATACTGAGTGTATGTCAAGAAGCAAATATTATTATTGATCAGATTTTATGCCCCTGGGGTAAAGGATTGGGAGAATTATCAGGTAGTTGTTGGTAGTTTGTTTCCTTGTTGTTGTTTTTTTTTTCTTTCTTTTTTCTTTAATACTTATTTAATTTCGAGAGACAGAGCATGAGCGGGGGAGGAGCAGAGAGAGAGGGAGACAGAATCCGAAGCAGGCTCCAGGCTCTGAGCCATCAGCACAGAGCCCCACGTGGGGATCGAACCCATGAACCGCGAGATCATGACCTGAGCTGAAGTCGGACGCTCAACCGACTGAGCCTCCCAGGCGCCCCCGTTTCCTTGGTTTTTGATGGAGTTGTTAAGGAAGCCCTCTGTAAGGAAATGACATGTGAGCAGAGACGTGGATGGATTGAGGAAGACATCAGAAGAAAAAGGAGAGTGCTGTGGTTGGAGAGAAGGAAGGACCAGCAGCAGGTGAATCAGGGAGGCAGCAGGAATAGGTCTTCTTGGGCATTATAGGCCGTGAAAACCACATTGACATTTACTCCAAGGGAACCAGGAAAACCACTGAAGCTTCTGAGCAGCAGTCACATTACCTGTTGTGTGTTTTAAAAGGATCGTTCCTGGGGCACCCGGGTGGCTTAGTCTGTTGAGCGGCCAGCTCTTGATGTCTGCTCAGGTCCTGATGTCAGCGTTCCTGAGATCAAGCCCCGCAGCAGGCTCTGTGCTAACAGTGCAGAGCCTGCTTAGGATTCTCTCCCTCCCTCTCTCTCTCTCTGTCCCTCCCCCATGCTCTTTCTCTCTCTCTCTCTCCTAAAATAAATAAATAAACATTAAAAAACTAAAAAATAAAATAAAAGGACCATTCCTGGGGCTCCTGAGTGGCTCAGTCAGTTAAGCAGCCAACTCTGGATTGCAGCTCAAGTCGTGATCTCACAGTTCGTGAGATTTGCATCCCATGTCGGGCTGGGCTCTGCTCCCACAGAGCAGAGCCTCCTTTGGATTTTCTCTTTCTCTCTTTCTCTCTGACCCTCCACCACTCTCCTTCCTCTCTCTCTCTCTCAAAATAAATAAGCACTAAAAAATAAAATAAAAATTAAAACAAACAGAGAAAGGATCATTCCTGTGTGGTGTGATGCATAGATCAGCATTTTTTCAGCACATTTGACATGTGGGGCTGGAAAATCATTGCGGAGGGCTTTCCTGTGCACAGGAGGATGTTCGGCTGCATCCCTGGCCTCTTATAGATGTACGGCCCTTCGAGCCACTTGAACCACCAAAACTGTCTGCAGACATTGTCACCCATCTGCTCGGGGTAGGCGCACCCCTAGTGGAGAATTACTGAACGCAGAAATATACAGTAGCAGAGAGAGGACGGGAGAATGTTGCTGTATTCACCGGAGACCACAGCTGTGACTAAGGTAGCAGTCCGGGTCCCCTCGCTTCTCTTTGGTTTTTACTTATTTCTTTTACTTTTTAATAGTGTTTTTTTTTTTCAGCTTCAGTGAGGTATAATTTATAAGTAAAACCATAAGAACGTTTAAGGTGTTTGTCGTGCTGATTTGACATACATAGACATCATGGAAGGAATCCTCCCATCTAGTTAATTAATGCCTCTCTTGCCTCATATATTTACCTGTGTGTGTGTGTGTGTGAACATTGAAGTTCTATGCTCTTTATAACTTTCAATAATTCAATACAGCGTTATCAACTCTAGTCGACATATTATGCATCAGATCCTCAGACCTTACTTGTCTTATACCATGGCCCCCTCTTTTATAAACACACATTTTCATACGTTGGGCTTACATCCACATGTCTGGAATTTTTACAGGTTGAGAGTACTTTGAAACCCCCAAAGAGGTAATGTCAAAAATTCATTCACGCTCAAAACAAATATTTTTCAAGTGCTATAGAAACAGTATATTTGAGCATGAAATCATCCATATGGCTGTTTTCTAAGGACTAGCTCTTAACCGTCCATTTCTTCTTTTGTTTTTGTCAAGTCTGGTGACTCATTTTCTGACTCGCATTCAGGTGAGTTCTGAAGCTGTGAAGCAAGGACCTCTCCTCTGATTTAGCTATGGTCAATTTTTTTAATGTTTATTTATCTATTTTGAAAGAGACAGAAAGCAAGAGTGGGTAGGGTGAGAGAGAGGAAGAGAGAGAGAATCCTGAGCAGGCTCCACGTGGCTTCTGATGCAGAGCTCGAGCTCACGACTGTGAGGGAATGACCTGAGCTGAAATCAAGAGTCAGACCCTTAACTAACTGAGCCACCCAGGCGCCCCATAGCATTGGTCAATCTTAAACTCATCCTACGGGCAACAGTTTTAACACAGAGCACCGTTTAAAGACAATATCACAGACACACTACTCATCCATGAAATGTTTACTTCCGAGGGCAAATTTCTTTCAAAAGATCCAGGAAGCCATGACTGAGATCATTCGAGAATCAACCTTGCGCTTCAAACACGGTAAGGTAGGAGAGAAAGATGAGAATTGTGTTTTGTGCGGGGTGCTGAGCAAAAAGGCAGGATCCTTGACAGCAGTAGTGCAGGGATTAAGGAATATTGGCGAGCACGCAAAGCAGAACCAGAAGACAGAGTTGACAGCAGGAACCCTGAGTGCTTTCCCCTGAGGACTCTTCTGGTCTCACAAAGGCCAGGCATCTGAGGGGTAGAAATGTAAACACAAGGATACCGAGTGGCCTTTGGGCTGAGAGTGAGCTGCACAAGCTTCTGAGTAAACAGTTTTTAGGATTCTTGAGCCGTACTGGGGAATGATTTTATAGAAGAGACAAATTATCCATATGCGGAAAATGCAATGCCACGGAAACAAATCCAACTTCCTTCTCTGACGGGGAGAATGTAATTAAATCCTTCAGGCCGTGGGTTGGCAGCCCCTGCTGCTGGGGGTCCTAGCTCATGCTCATTGCTGCTGGTTTGCCAGACGACATTGTCTGCCAGGCCTGAGAGGTGAAGGCAGCCCCGGCTTTGACGAGGAGGCCGTGGTGCTCATGAGAGAGAGAGCACGGATGAGATCGTGTTTTCATTTGCAGAACTTGACTGCTTATCCCTCAGAGTCACCCCCGAAATCAGAAGCCCACACCATACTTGACTTTTCCAAAATAATGACTCTAAGTTAACACCAAAAATAGCTGTGACGACTCACCTTTGAGAAGTAGGTGGAGGGGCAGATGTCATAACAACCGAATGACAAAGAGTAATTATGCTAATATTTTATGTTATTGCCACCAGCCGCAGTAGATCTTGGCGATGAACTGACTTACGCACAGCTCATAATGTGATCAAAATACTTGACTTTATTCCTCTATTTATTTATTCATCTGCTCGCTTGTATTACAAAAATGTGTTTACTGACAGTAGTCTCATCAAATCAAGAAGTCCTTGAGTTTGCTACTCACTCTTGGGTTTTTTTGTTTTTTCGTTTGTTTGTTTGGTTTTGTTTTGATCACTTTATATCACACAGTCACAATTTAGGAAATGGAATGTCCTATACAAAAGATTAATCAAATCTGTGGCTTGTTATCAAATAACAAATAGCAAATCTTCTTCCTTCCCAGCTTGGGCCTGCTTCTGGATGGAAATCTCCAAAGGGGAAAGGCCAGTGTAGGCAGGGCTTGGGATGCATCAGGCTTCCTCTCCATTTTTTATAGAGTACCTGTCCTCTTCCTCCAACAGCTCACCAGCCAGCCTCTGTCCCCCAGGTCACAGCAGCAGGGAAAACAGAGGAAAAGTCTTGAGCTAGCCCTCCGTTAGCATGCTCAGGTTTTCTGGGTTTAACAGATGTTTAAGGTTGAGTTTTTTTCTCTCAAGTCTTGCGTGGGTGTGCAAAAGACCCCACTCCTCCAGTCCCCTTGGCCTGGGCAGATGCGATTCTAATTATGATGATAGATTGCAAAGCTTGTGGCATTTTGGAACATGGCATTCATTTCTACCTTCTCCCGCAGGCAATCTCGGCCATCTATGTGGCCTTG
Source organism: Paguma larvata (assembly GCA_030068075.1). Lineage (NCBI taxonomy): Eukaryota > Metazoa > Chordata > Mammalia > Carnivora > Viverridae > Paguma > Paguma larvata. The sequence continues at coordinate 12,284,614 of CM057825.1, forward strand.
TTAGAAGGACTTGGGGCTCCACCTTGGTTCTCTCTCCCAGGAAGTGTATGTAAGTGAGACACACGTGTACCCTTACCCCCAAGCTCTGGAGTACAAGCAGGTCTACCCCCAGGGCAGCTACTCCTATTCTCCTGCTTCAGGCTGTTGTACCGTCCTTAGTCTGAGTCAAGCTGGGCTCATATTTCACACACACGTCATAGTTGTCTGTGTCATTATGTGGTCATTCCTCAGTAGGCTTGGAACAAACAGGGTATCACTGGCTTCTCTCCCAAGATTGTTGTTCGGGTGTGTTCCTTTTCCATCTCCTCTTTAAAAATATCTATAATCTTGAGGTCAATGCAGAGATGCAAGAATCTTGCCTTAGCTTCTTACCTACTCCTTTGTAAAATCTGTTTCACTCTTTAGCACGGATTTTATTAACTGATGTTATCAATTTTCTTAGGACCTCATTCAAGTTAAGTCAGAAAGAGCCCCCATTTTTACCTGTTGAACTGGTAAAAGAAATTGTGTGTCAGTAAAATTATAAGGAAAAGAAAGTTGATTTTCTTTTCTTTTTTTTTTTATTTTAGCCATTTTAATGGAATATTTAACGGGGTTAGTACCAGATTTGGCATCCTAACATTTTCTTTTTTTTTTTTTTAATTTAAAATAGTTTATTTTCAAATTGGTTTACATAAAACACCCAGTGTTCATCCCAACATGTGCCCTTTTTTAATGCCCATCACCCCCTCTCCCCCCCCATCTCCCTCACCCTCAGTTTGTTCTTAGTCTTTGAGAGTCTCTTATGTTTTATCTCCCTCCTCTCTGTGTCTTTTTTTTCTTTCCCCTCTTCCCCTCCCCCTGGTTTTTGCTTAGTCTCACCAAGTCCACCTATTCGTGGAAACATATGGTATCTGTCTTTTTCTGACTGACTTATTTCACTTAACATAATACCCTCCAGTTCTATCCATGTTGCTACGCATGGCCAGATTTCATTTTTTCTCATTGCCACATAGTAGTCCATTGTATATATGTACCACAACTTCTTTATCCACTCGTCAGTTGATGGGCACTTAGTTTCTTTCCATGTTTTGGCTATTGTCGAAAGTGCTGCTATGAACATTGGGGTACACGTGCTCCTATGCATCAGCAATCCTGTGTCTCTTGGGTAGATTCCTAGCAGGGCTATTGCTGGATCATAGGGTAGCTCTATTTTCATTTTTTTGAGGAATCTCCACACCGTTTTCCAGAGTGGCTGCACCAGTTTGCATTCCCACCAACAATGTAGGAGGGTGCCTACTTCTCCACATCCTCGCCAGCATCTATAGTTTCCTGATTTGTTTATTTTAGCCACTCTGACTGGTGTGAGGTGGCATCGCAGTGTGGTTTTGATTTGTATTTCCCTGATGATGAGTGACATTGAACATCGTTTCAAGTGTCTATTTGCCATCTGAATGTCCTCTTTGGAGAAGTGTCTATTCATATCTTCCGCCCATTTCTTCACTGGGTTGTTTGTTTTTCGGGTGTGGAGTTTGGTAAGTTCTTTATAGATTTTAGATATTAGTCCTTTATCCGATACGTCATTTGCGATGATCTTTTCCCATTCCGTTGGTTGCCTATTCGTTTTGTTGGTTGTTTCTTTTGCTGTGCAGAAGCTTTTTATCTTGATGAAGTCCCAATAGTTCATCTTTGCTTTTAATTCCCTTGCCTTTGGAGACGTGTCAAGTAAGAAATTGGTGCGTCTTAGGTCAAAGAGGCTTTTCCCTGCTTTTTCCTCTAGAATTTTGACAACAAAAGACCTCGAATAGCCAAAATAATACTGAAGAATAAAACCAAGGCAGGGAGGCATCACAATCCCAGACTTTAACCTCTACTACAAAGCGGTGGTCATCAAGACTGTATGGTATTGGCACAAAAAAAGACACATAGACCAATGGAATAGAATAGAAAACTCAGAAATGGACCCGCAAGTATATGGCCAACTAATCTTTGATAAAGCGGGAAAATGTATTCAATGGAAAAAAGACAGCCTCTTTAATAAATGGTGCTGGGAGAATTGGACAGCAACTTGCAAAAGAATGAAACTAGACCACTTTCTTACACCACTCACAAAAATAAATTCTAAATGGATAAAAGAAAGTTGATTTTCTATGTTCTCCTATCCTTGGCCTTCCCATATGCTCATTGATCATCCACCTTTCATTTTTATTGTTTTTTTTTTCACCAGAAGATATAGAACTTATGGTGCCTCATACAAGGCAATGCCACCACCACTACCACCACACCTCAGGCAACAGACTTTCTAAACCTTTTATCTCCACTGAAGTTCTGTATCACAAGACACTTACCCTAAAAACCCAGCACTGCACAGGTCAAGAGAGACTTCTTGAGTGTCTCTCTTGTGTCAAGCACTGTGTAGAGTTCTGACTGCAGAAGGTGACAAAGCCGATTCCCTGTACAAGAAGAGTTCAAGGTTTATTCTACTTATTTTCATTAGGATATGAAGAAATGCATAGTTTTGCCAATATGTTTTGATCAAATGAAAATTTATTTTTGCAAGACCTGGGGATTCATATATATATATATTGTGATGTTGGTCAGAAAACCTGAGTCTAAGGATGGAGTGAGACTATGCAGAATGGAATAGGGCAGAACATGCTCCTTTTGGTCACAGGTAAGCCAGTGTCACCAAAAAGATCCTTGTTACTACAAACCATGAGAATTGTTAACCCCTTTGTATTTGTATTTTCTTTCATAAGACAATGTCAGGGACACAAACATTTCTACTCAAACCCCTGTATGGTACTGAAAGGATACCACGGGACTAGAGTTGTAACGGAATATATTAAAAACTACTCTTTTAAAGGATTGGTATTCACCTTTTAATCCCTTCAACATCACCTGAAATTACAATGCTAGTAACTCAGAAAATTTAACAACCACTGATTCATTCATTATTAAAGAAAACATTATAAACTCTTTTGGATTGATGTATTAATTATTGATTTTAAGGTTAATGGTTGACATTAGTTTTCCCTAACCTTCCATTTGCACTTTAGGCTTCAAAAAACTAACATGCCCTTAAACTTGAAGGACTTGGCTGGATAAACAGTTGAGGATTGATGGCAAAACCAGCTATGGAGATTTTTTGACAGGGCGATTACCAGGACTAACCAATCTCCCCCACTCAAAAAACTCACCTGAGTCTCAGGTTGGTACTTGGGAACACTCACAACAAAATGAAGACTGAGGTTATTTGAAGGACAGCTTTTGACTGTGCCAGTCCTTTAAACAGGACCACATCTTAGCCAGTAGAGATCAGGGCTGAGGACTGAAATATTTAACCATTCTTTTCTGAAAAGATAGACATTGAATTTGCAAGATATAGTTTTTTTAGCTTTGAGTCCATTTTCCGTTTCGAGAAATTATCTCATTATGTGTTGCTGAATTGGGGACAAGATGTCAAGAACTGGAAAAACCATTGATCAAAAATAGCCAAGAATTGATAAAACTCCATCTGGTCCAGTCCCTGTGGTGTGGTCCCTCCCCAGAGAAAGTCCCAAGATGAATTCTCCCCTCTTCACCCTGTTCTCCCACCACAAGCTGGTAAAATGTAGGCTGCCAAGAAAGGATCTGTCCTTCAATGACCTGCTGAGCCATAGTGGAGTCTGTGGCAAAGGTCAAAGTGCACCTTATATATCCTTATCAAAATGTTCCCCACAATTTGAACCAAGTGGAAAAAGTTAACAAAAACTCTACAATCAAAACAATGACTATATATAAAGATCTGTATTGCCCAATCTGTTTGTTCACCATTGTCAGTCCTCATTAACCAGCCAGCAGTGGAAGCCAGTAACTCGGAATCAGGGGCTGATTGGAAACGACTGTTCCCATTGCCCAATAATGCAGGGTCATAAAACAAACAACAACAGCCTGTCTTAATTTAAAATTCTGATATTTGGCACAACATGGATTTTTAAAAGTCTTGCAATAAAGTGTTATTTATCTTGATTACCGAATTTTTTGAAGGCTCCTTATTTTTCATCTGAAGTGGATGTATCATTCACCCCATCTTAATTCTGGATCCTGGTCTGTTGCCATGCGAACATATCTGTATCTATATCTGTAATCAATGCTAGCCTACAGAACCAAAGGGTACCCTCAATGGATATTTCATGGTGGATCTATAGAGGATGATTCTTTGTCTTGGTAATTAGCAATACACATCTTGTAATGAATGAGAACTTTGTATCCTTCTTAGCAAGACTCAGTGATCAGAAAATGGCAGAAGGAATTGAAAGCAAGTGACAAGATTAGCTGTAAAGATTTTAAAGGCAATTTAGATTTTATACAGTTTTTATAAAAATATGTATTCATGTAATGTAATGTAATACAACATAATATAATATGATATGATATGATATATAAAACATATAATATCATATATTTTAACAGACTTCTATGGCAAAGTAGTTTTCAGAGATGAGTCCTTAGCTTCTGGCATCAAATGGCCTGATAAATATTTTCTATTGAACACAGGCCAGAATTCCTAAGTTTTGTAGACTATGATTTTCCAAATAAAAAAAAATATGAAACCAAAAATCTATGTAGTAAATAGAACATTGGATTGGATGAAACACCTTCTCTGAATATTTGTTACAGAATGATGCTCAAAATCGAGACGTGTGAATCAAGAATTCAGAATCCATGGATGTTACCAAGGAATATTTTTGAACAGGTATAGCTGTTTTCTGGAATGACAATATAGAAAGGTAAAGATGATATCCTAAAATCTACTCATGTTGCCATGCTCATCTTTTATAAATCTGTTATCTGTTTAGGAATTTAAACTTTTACTATAACTTTTTCTCTTTTCAATAAACATATTTTTAGTATAATTGTCTCTTTAAATGTTTTTTATTTTATTTTTTAAAATATTTATTTCTTTTTGAGAGAGAGAGAGAATGCACAAGTGGGGGAAGGGCAAGAGAGAGAGAGAGAGAGAGGGAAATATAGATTCCAAAGCAGGCTTCGGGCTCTGAACTGGCAGCACAGAGCCTCATGCAGGGTTTGGACTCACCGTGAGGTCATGACCTGAGCCGATGTTAGATGCTTAACTGACTGAGCCACTCAGGCGCCCCACTTTAAAAGCTTTTTTAAAGTTTTGAATGTGGTTGATAATTTTAGTTGTGGCAAAACAAAACAAAACAAAAACCTAAAAGCACATAACATCAAATTTATCATCTTAACCGTTTCTAAGTGTACTTTAGATCAATAGTGGTTAAGTCTATTCACATTGTTACGTAACCAGTCTCGAGAACTTTTTCATCTTGCACAACTGAAATTCTGTACCCGTTAAACAACAGCTCTGCGTTTTCCTTTTCCTCTAGCCCCTAAGAACCACTATTCTAATTTTTGCTTCTTTGAATTTGAATACTGCTAGGTACTTCACATAACTGGAATCATTACAATATGTACCTTTCTGTGGCTACCTTATTTCACTTACCATTATGTCCTCAAATATTATCCATATTGTAGCATGTGTCATAATTACATTCTTTTTTATGGCTAAATACTATTTCATTGTATATAAACACCACATTTTGTTTATCCATTCATCCACTGATGGACAGTGTGTTGCTACAATCTCTTGGATATTGTGATTAGTGAACAGTGCTGCTAGGAACATGGGTATGCAAGTATGTAGATAATCTCTTCTAGGTTCTATGTTCAATTCTTTTGGATATATACCCAGAAGTGGGATTTACATCTTCTTCGATAAAAATCGAATTCAAATGACTTTTAGTGTTTATCTTAAATGTACTTACCAAGTTCTAGTTTCTAATTTTGATGAGCATAGTATATTGTCTTTAGACATAGCTCTCAGAGGTGGAGTCTTATTGGTAGAAGAACAGATTAAATTGAACACAATCAGAACCCAAAACTCAGACAGGAGCAGGGAAGATAGTCCAGAAAGAAATCAATTAGATCTAGGAATCAAAACTGAAGTATTTGGTAGTGGAAACAAATCAGAAGATATAGTTATAGAAATATGAGAAGAAAATAAACCCACGGATTATGTGAATTGATTTTTTTAGTTTGTTGTTGTTGTCATCGTAATTTAAGTAATATATGATAGCAGATGGCAAGAGCCTGGTGGGAATCCTGTCTTTCCTGGTCACCGTTATAGCCCTGGACCTTGGCATAGTAACCATAGTAGATGCTCAATAAATATCTATTAAACGGAAGAAGGCAGAGAGGAAGGAAGAAAAGAATGAGAAGGAATAAGAGAGAAGAGGAAATGAGGGAAGAAGGCAACAAAGAACACACAAAACTGAAGAGTGATTTCTCTGCTGAGATTGATAAGAACACAGTTGAATGATCTACCTTGTTCAGTATATTAGATCTGAAGATTTTCATAGTGTTGGAGAATGACCTTTCTTTTTGTCATCTGTAAAGGTAGCAGGAATGGAATGAACATTTGAAGGGAAGCATGGGATTAAACTTTAGAAGACTTAGATTACTTTAAAGCAGTGTCCATTTACATTTGTAAAAGGAGATTGATTGGAATCATTTATTCATGTGGACATTCAGTTATAAAGTTGAAGGTCCTCAGAGATCCCCTAACCCAAGGCCTTTTAATTGAATGTGCAGCTGTACTGAGATTCTCCACTGGCACTTCCAGCATGCCTCTGTTAAATTCCAATTGTGAAATATCTCTCTACTGGAGTAATCAGGGCTAACATTTATTTAGTGCTGATCATATGGTGAAGACACCTGTTCTAATCTGTTTTCCTCTCTCTCTCTCACACATGTGTAATATCATTAATACTCACTAGAACCCAAGACACAGCCTAATTTTACAGAGGAAGAACAAAAGAATGAAAAGGTCAAGTAACCTGCTTGGCAAACATAGAATTCAAGTTCAGACCAAATCACTCCAGAGGTTGTGTCTTGCCCTTTCCATTTCACTCGTTGCTGATATTTTACAGATTTCTGTGCAAGTTTGTTTCTGCTCCTAGAGCAGTGGTTTCTAAATGGGGGCTTGTTAGCAAGTCTGGAGACAGGTTTGGGTTGTCATGACTTGAGGAAGCTGCTATTGGTTAGAGGGTAGAATTCAGAGATGCTGCCAAACATCTTAAAGTGAACGGGAGATTTCCTCCCAACAAGGAATTATCTAGCCAAAAACATCGATAATGCCAAGGTTGGGAGACTCTACTCTAGAATATGAGACACCAAAGTGCCGGGGTCTAGTTCCGGCGAATCTACGGGTCCCCAAAGGATGGATGGCCAGGCGAAAGGAAATGAGAGAGCCACGAGAGAGATGGAGTCTGATGACCAAGCAGGCAGCCCTGGCAATTCTGGCATCTCCGCCCTGATGGTCTCAGTGTCTTTATTTTTAAAGGTAGTGAGTGACATTACATCAATGAGTGACATTCCATAGTTTAATCTCCTTAACAATAATGCATTTTTACCAGCAAAGCGGCAACTTCCTCAATCCTATATGTTGGTTTCAGGATAATTAACATATAAATTTAGGGCGGGGGGAGGTGCAACCCATCTTGCAAGGGTGGAACTCTGAAAGAGTACATTTACATAGTCTCTTTTAGATGCTATCCATCAATGCATCACAATCCAAGTTCCGTTTTTTACTAGAATGTCATAAAATAGAAGAGCATTACCTCCCTTGAGGTCAAAGAAGGCTGCTCAAGAAATCCAGGCCTGAAAGGTTATTTGAAGGAGGTGGTATTGGGGCCCTTTTTGGCCGGCAGGAACTTTGCCTTTTCCACACAGGGAGGTGTCTCAACCTGTGAGCCTACGATAGCTCCCAACACCAAAGGGCAAGAAGAATTATGCCTTACTCAGATTTGTGTTGAATCCGAAACATAGATTGGATAAACATAAATATTTATGGATGGATAAAATAACTCACCAAATTTGTTGAAAGGAAGGAATTGCACTTAATCTATAAGGAACCACTGTGCTCTAACCAGTTAACTGATAACACCATCCTGGAAACATACACATTCAGATATGTATATATACAGCTAATGCACTGCCTTTTTCTGTCTCTTAACTGCATAATTCCATAGTGTGAAATTTTCTCTTGCATAGAAAAAAAAAATTCTGATATATATAGGGTAGATCACAATGCTAGTATGTTTGGGTATATTTAGGAAAAAAAAATAACATGCTAAACATGGTAGTAGAGTTTTACAAATATGGCAAATAGATGGAAATACGATAATCATACCAATTGCGAGGAAAATATAACATTTATAAAATTCTACAATGAAAGAACTTTGTAACTAACATGTTTGGGCTAATAGCACTACATATCATAAGAAGAAGATAAAATCTTCCTCCAGTAACTCTTAGGAAATCTGCTTTTATAAAGTCTTTGTGCTTATACGAAAATAGACACAAACTAGGAGTCCTTAGGGTACCCCGATCTGAAGGTCAGGTTTCTTGGTGTCTAACCGATCAACACAGAACACTCACTAGCTCAGAGATAATAGCATCTTCTCTCTTCTTTGCTTTTACTGTCTACTGGGAAGATGGCCTGCCTGCTCTCTCCGTGGGAATGCTACAATAAAAGTGCTACACAAAAGAGTAATCGCTTCAAACGGATATCATCTCTCTTTCATGGACTTTCCGAAAACAGGCCGCCAAGATACACTTGTGAACTAGCTCCCCGAGGGAAAGAAGTCGAAGATGTTCTGACAATGCTAGTAAGGTACCACTTGATTTAACAGGAGTCGGGACTCTTGGAAGCCCTTAGTGCCCTGCCAGGATGCTTCTTGCAACTGTAGAGTCTCTTAGGTTCAGAACCTCTCTTTTTTTAAGTTTAACAGCTCTATTACCTCACAAATCTTCTAGCCCGTTCCATCTGTATAGGATTGTGAATAGGATTTTCCCTGTTTCCCTGGCATCAGGACCTAGGGCTCAAATCTGGGGACAAAGGGAGCCACAGAGAGTCAGAGATTCCAAAAAGCAGGAAACCCCCAACCTATTATAATCAGATCCTCACCCAACCTCAGTGAGGATATAAGCTGAGCCCTAGCAGGGAGAAGTCTTCTCTGGAATAACACATCACCAACAAGCACAAAAAAAGTAATGAAACATTATTAGGAACTGAAGGGTTTGCAATTCTCCTATCCTAAGCTAATAAGATGGCATGCTATCCCCTGTCTCTGAAATTCTGAAAATGCCCAAGACTAAGCAGTCTCCTCTGATCATGTGGACTGACAAGCCTTCCAAGGACCCCATGAAGCAATCATCGACTCACTCTGAAAGGAACCATGGAAGTACCTCTCTAAGGATCTGTAGCTCCAGGGAAGCGTTTCACCTTCACATGTCACTGAAAACACAAGTTCGAATCCCAAGCCCACACGGTTAGCTTTTCTTTCAAATCCCCCACTACGTCATTTTCATAGGAACATGCCATTCTGAGAGATCCTTTTTCTACTTCATTGTATTCGGGTTGACCCATATGATTTTTATTTATTTATTTTTTAATCTTGGTGGTTTTTTGGGGGATTTTGAGGGTTTTGTTTTGTTGGGTTTTTTTTTTTTTAGTTTTCTTGAAATAGCACTTTTATGAGAATTGTTAAATTTCTAGTTAAAGAGAAGGACAGCAACAATCAAAGGACCACATAGAATATCTTTTATATGTGTCTTATATAATTATTTTTATGATAATGCTTTAAGCCTGATTCGTCATGGAGCCTTTTATGCCAAGGATTTACATGACTTATTACCTTTAAGTACAGTCTGTTTCGGAACCAGAATAAATCCCAAATAAGCGTGCAGCTGACCATCTTCCCTGCCCCAGGTCCAGTCCAAACCCCACCATCACTTAGCTAGGCCGCGGCTGTTGCAGGATGCTACTTCCACACTTTCTGTAGCTGTTTCAGTCTCCGTAAGGCAGCCATGTTGTTCTGGTCACCCGCGGTTCTTGTTTGAAACTCTTTAAAGGCCTTTCCTTTTTTCTAAGATAAAATCCAAATTAATATATATATATATATATGATTTACAATGTGTTTCAAGACCTATCCCTTCTCTAGACTCCTACTTCACCCTCTGCCATACCCACACACTTGGCTCAGCCACGCTGGCCATGTTTTGATTCTTCTATTTCTCCAAAAGACCTCTGCACACACTGTTTTCTGTTTTCTGTGCAGGATACGCTTCTGTCCGCTTTTCAGCTGAGTTGCGTTTATCTTTCATGTTGTAACTTACATGCAACTTCTTCCAACAGTTCTCCCTTGACCAATCCACCTAAACTGTCTGTGCCATATTACCCTCTTCCAAAATGCCCTGAATTTCCCTTTGATAGCACTTTTAATTACAAATTTAAGAATTTTAAGAACTGTTTACAAAATTGTTAAGATTCTAATTCTCCTGCTAGAGTTATTATCCTAAATGCTCTCTCCAGGCCTGGCGCCATATAAATGCACAATACATATTTGTTAAGTATGTGAAAGAATGGTCAAAATCAATAAAAATGTGATGTAACTTGTTTCAGTAATGCTGAAATGGAGTTAACGCATCCTAATGCCAGAAGTATAGTAAAAGGTGTAATGTTTTAAATGATTTTCAACTGCCAGGCATTCCAGTCTTTCACTTTAAAATATATATAAACACAAATTACATGCTATTGAAGGTTTCATAAAATAATAATCTCAAACGATCGGTTGGGTGACTTTTCTGCTCAAAGCCTGGTTCCCTTAAATTGGTGATCTCGGTGATTCTTTGGATGGAAAGCAATGGAATATGGTGAGGGGAGTGTCTGAGATGCCAGTGAGGCCATCCAGGGTCTGAATAAGGCTGTTTGGAAGCAGACTATGGAGAAAAGTGTAGGCTGAGCAAATCTGACTGGACACAAACAGACACAGGGGCAGATTTAGCCAGACGCTAGAAGGAAGACTAAGAATTCATCATAAATATTGTGGAAAAGAATGCCAATGTTGAGTCAACAAAGGCAAAAGCCTAGACGGCATTCAGCAGGTCTGCTGGAATAGCACTTAATAGGATAAATCAAAAGGAGCAAGAGCATTAGCAGGAGGGTGGGCCCTCTGTTGCAATCTTACAATCAGCAGAACTAGCATCAGACTCTAAAAAAGGAACACTAAGCTTTGGCCTGCGAAGTTGTTAAGCACTAGCTTCTCTCCGATATGATCAGAGGTTGGGACCAACATCAGTGTCATGTGGCAGAACTTTGGTTCCAGCCTCATTCCACAGACGCAGCCTGTGTGGTTGCCGCAATCCCAGCTCCTACCATGGTGTAATCAGTGGGCTTGAGGCAACCCTTGTGGATAGAATTCACGTGAACTAGTGGATGTATAACTTAATTCATCACCTCAAAAATTCTTCCAAGATTGAGTGTATTTAACAATTGACAATAAATAGTCACCATGATCCCTTTCTGGGTGGCTAAATCTGGAAAGAATCAGTCTTGGACAAATTAGTCCTTGCCTCTGAACTCTTGGCCATCAATGGCCATGCATTTCCTCTTATTTCTGGACACACAATCAGATGTTCTCAGGATTCATGAGGTTATTTGTGGCCACGTTACTGAGTTTTGGCCACCGGACTCTTGACAGAAGTGTTATACATCATTCCTAGGTCTGATTGCTACAAACTCCTGGCTCTTCTCCCACCTCTCATCATTACTGATTATGTGGGATCTAGTGGAAAATTCTAGTGTCTTAAAAGGTGAAGGAGCCATATAATGGAAAGATCGTGGTCTTAGAATGACTGTATAAAGCTAAGTCGCCTGCTAATACACATTGGACTTGATATGAGCAAGAAATAAACCTGAGATTTTTTTAAACCATTGATATTTAGGGAGTGGTATATTACAGCAGCTAATGTTATATAACCTGACAAAATAAGTATATAAAGTAAGAACTAGGTAGTCAAAAAGAACTGGAGAGCTAGATGGAACATGAAACAACATGAAAGATTGTTAACTTCCTTTTCGCAGATGAACAGGTTCTATGGGACAACAAAGTACTGTGTCAATTGCCCCTTTGCTCTTTATTTCCTAAAGTTAGGAATATATATTCTGATGTTGAAAATCTGCTTCCGTAACCTGATATATGTAATGGAATTGCATGGTGAACCATCTCTCTCTTCTCTCTTTCCTTCCAAAGCCAGTCAACAGTGATATTTGCAAATGCTCTGAGTGAGTATGTTCCACTTTCATTGCTGAAACCTCTTCTATGTGTCGGCGCTGCTAAGCACTGAGGCTGAAAAACTCAGGAAGATTTGTTCTCTGCCTTCAAAGCATTAAGAAGGAAGCGTGAGATACAGATGTTGAAACAACACTAACGTAAGTGCTACAGTTGAGATGCATACAAGGCAAAAACCAAGAAACTGCTTAGTTGCTTTGAGGAGGTGGCATGGGCTAGGATCTGAGAAGTCTGTAAAAATAAGCACTATTTAGCCAAGGTAAGAAAAAATGTTCATTTGTTCCTGGGGCCTGGAAGAGAATGGCATGAAAGAGAGGAAATAACATGAACAAAGGGGCCAAGATGCAAATATGATGGAAAGCAGCAGAGAAGTTTCAGTCTCTTATTTCTTTGGGTTCCTTACTTCCAGGGAGCACATCCTTCATCTCATCTCAGCCAAGCATTTCCATGCTTCTACTTCAAGCTTGTCATCACAAGCAATGTGCCATTTCTGGGCTTTATGGTAAGCCATTCGCTGTCTCATTACCACCTCTAATCTCTCCAGTTCACCTACTCAAGGGCTCTGATCCCAGCAATTCTTCAACTTCATTCTGACCTTAATTCCAGTGTCCCCTCTTTTTTTTTTTTTCAAATCAACCACCTCTCTCATTTTTCACTTCCTACTGACCCCGTTTAGATTTTATCATCTATTATTAGAGTTAGTATTAGATCATTCTCTTTATTTATTTACCCTTCCTAGGTGATCACATTCATTCCTTTTGTTTTGAATGGCATCTAAATACATATAATCCATAATACAAAGATATCACTCTAACGTTCCAGAAACTCTAACTGCATATTCACTTAATATCTCCCAAATCTAGAAGCTTCGATTGATTCTTATTTTCTCCTTTCCCATACCCAGCCATTAACAAGATTTATCTACTTCATATTAAAAGCAAATTTGAAACGGAAACATCTTTCTTCATAACAATAACTATTGCCATACTAATCTGTATAACTCTCTGCTTATCTCTCTGACATAATAGTCTTCAACTCGATATCTGCACTCCAACCTCACTGCCTTTCTGTGTGTTCCTCAAACTTGTCAAGTTTGTCTACACCTTAAGACCTTTGCCATATTGTCCCCTCACTATGAATGCACTTCTCTGAACTTCTGGCTCCTTTCATTTATTCAGGTGTCAAATTAAAAGTTATCTTCTGCTTGATGCCTTCCCACCTTATGACAGAGGAGCCATTTAGTTGATATCAATTACATCATTCTATTTTAATTTTTCACATAGAATTTACTGCTGTGTGTGTCTGTGTGTGTTAATTGTTTTCTGTCACCTAGAATGCAAATTTCATTAGTGCAAGAGCTTCCCTATTTTTTTCTTTTCAGTATCTCTGGTGTCTAGGATATTGCCTGGTGATACTCGATAAATATTTGTTGAATAAATATATGAAACTATGTCAGTGAACTTTGTTCCTACTCAGCTGACAGTGGAGATCTAACATCAGGCTGAGGAATTTGGACTTTATCCTGTAGATGATGGGAGTTTAAAAGAGTTGTAATCCAGAGAGTTACATGATAAGAGCTGAATTTTAAAAATTTACTCTGGGAGCTGAATGGAAGATAGATTGCAGAAAGCAAAGCTGGAGGCATGGTCATTAGTTAGGATATGATAATAATAGCCCAGACAAAAGATTAAACAATGAGAATACCAGTGAGAAAAGGAATAAGTGGAATGTAGTGAGAGTGGCTGAGAAAGGAGAAACGATATGACTGAAGGACTTATGGATTTGGTGAATAATGGAGCAGAAAGAAGGCAAAATGAAGCCCAGGAGTTTTGCTTGGATAATTACAGGTATAGGTGTGCTGGATGGTAAACAGATTCGAGAGAATGAAATAATGGTTTCAACTTGAACGGTCTGAGTTGAAAGTGCTGGTAGGACGTGTAGTTTGAGATGGCAAGAGGCAGTTAAATATATGAAATTGGCACTGAGAAAATAGGTAAGAACTGAAGGTAAAATTTTGTGAGTCATCGGCACGTAGGTGGTAATGAAGTACTGGGCTAGGATGAGATCAGCCAGAAAGAGTAAACACCTTGACTTATGGAGAACAATGTGTCAAAGTCACCCGTGGTGCTTTTTCGAATTACACACAATCTCCCTCCTCCAACTTAATTTTAGAAATGTAATTTTGCTACTGCATATTGGGGTCCTTAGTGTGCTGGGCTTTAAACGTGCATGAGAACCATTGGATTGGGAATGATACATGATGACCAAGCAAAGAATCTTGGAAGAGAAAACAATTTTAAGAGTTGTCCCACAAAGAGGGAATTAGAAAGGATATTGAGACATATCACTGCAAAATGTAGGAGAATAAATACAAGCAGAACAAACAAACAAAAACAAAACAAACAAACAAACACAAAGAAATGTCCCTGAAACTATGGATCTTGAAGGGTTCAAGAAGCAAAAGTGGTCAATGGCACAGATGCCACTAAATCAAGGAACACAAACACTTAAGAGTCACTATTGAAATTGAAATTTGGCCCGTTTATGATCTTAGAAAGACTAAAAAGATTTTATGGTGAATTTATTAGAGTAGAAAGCAAAGAACTAGAAAAAATGGATTGTAATTTGTAACTCTTCAGAAGCTTGGGTTGTGAGAAGTGTGGATGACAAGGCAGAGAAGATCCAAGTACGATAAAAAGAAGTGTTAATAACAAACTATCAGAAAGAGAAATTAAGAAGACAATCTCATTTGTAATTGCTTCAGAAGTCACAAAATCCCTGAGAATAAATTTAACTAAGGAAGTGAAAGACCTGTACGCTGAAATCTATAAGACATTGATGAAAGAAATGGAAGAACACACAAATAAATGGAGAGATAGTGTGTGCTCAGGTATTGGAAGAATTGGAATTGTTGAAATGTTCACACTACCGAAAGCAATCTACAGATTCGATGCAATCCTTATCAAAATTTCAATGGCATTTTTCATAGAAATAGAACAAACAATCCTAAACTTGTATAGAACAACAAAAGACCTCAAATAGCCAAGACAATCTTGAAAAAAGAATCAAGCTGGAGGTATCACACTCCCTGATTTCAAACCGTATTATAAAGCTACAGTAATCAAAACACTATGACACTGGCATAAAAGCAGATACATAGACCATATAACCATGCGTTTATTTCCGGGCTCTCTATTCTGTTCCATTGATCTATGTGTCTATTTTTGCACCAGTAATATACTGTTTTGATCAGAGCTATGTAGTTTAGTATCTGGGATTGGGATATCTTCAGCTTTGTTCTTTTTCAAGTTTGTTTTGGCTATCTGTAGTCTTTTGTGGTTCCATACAAATTTTAGGATTATTTGTTCTAGTTTTGTCAAAAATACTGTTGGTATTTTTATAGGAATTGCAATAAATCTATAGGTTGATTTGGGCAGCATGGACATTTTAACAATATTTATTCTTCCAATCCATGAGCATGCAATATATTTCTAGTTGTGTGTGTCATCTTCAATTTCTCTCATCAAAGTTTTGTGGTTTTCAGAGAACAGGTCTTTCACCTCGGTTAAATTTACTCTTAGATATTTTATTACTTTTGATGTAATTATAAATAAGACATTTTTTCTTAATGTCTCTAGCCTGCAACTTCATTATTAGTGTATATAAATTCAATGGATTTCTGTATATTGATTTCATGTTCTGTAACCTTATTGAATACATTCATCAGTTTTAGTAATCTTTAGAATTTTCTATATATAATATTATGTCATCTGCAAATAGTGACTGCTTTGCTTCTTCCTTACCAATTCAGATGGCCTTTCATTTCTTTTTCTTCTTTGCTTTCTGTGGCTAGGATTTTTCAGGACTATGTTGAATAAAAGTGGTGACAGTGAACATCTTTGTCTTGCTCCTGATTTTAGGGGACAAAAGAGGTGAGAATATGCAATGGGAAAAAGACAGTCTCTTTGAAAAATGATGTTGGGAAAACTGGACAGCTACATGCCAAAGAATGAAACTGGACCAATTTCTTACACCATTTACAAAACTAAACTCGAAATGAATAAAAGACCTAGATGTGAGACTTAAAACCATAAAAATCCTAGAAGAAAGCACAGACAGTAATTTCTCTGATATTAGCTGTAGCAACATTTTTCTACATATGTCTACTGAGGGAGAAAATAGTAAAACTGTAAGGACTACATCAAAAAAAAAAAGGAAAGCTTTTGCAGAGCAAAGGATACCATTAAGAAAACAAAAAGACAATCTATTGAATGGGAGAAGATATTTGCAAATGATATATATCTCATAAAGAGTTATACAACTCAACACCAAAAAAAAAAAATCCAGTTAAAAATGGGATAGACATTTTTCCAAAGAAGACATACAGATGGAAGACACATGAAAAGATGCTCAACATCACTCATCATCAGGGAAATGCAAAAAAAAAAAAAACACAAAAAAACACACACTGACATATCTCTTCACACTTGTTAGGATGGCTAAAATCAAAAACACAAGAAACCGGTGTTGGTGAGGATGAGGAGAAAAAGGAATCCGTGTACCCTGTTGATAGGGATGTAAATTGGTACAGTCACTGTGGGAAAAGTATGTAAATTCCTCAAAATATTAAAAATAGAGGGGTGCCTGTGTGGCTCAGTTGGTTAAGTATCCAACTTCAGCTCAGGTCAGGATTTCGTGATTCATGAGTTCGAGTCCCATGTTAGGCTCTGTGCTGACAGCTCAGAGCCTGGAGCCTGCCTCAGATTCTGTGTCTCCCTTTCTCACTGCCCCTCCCCTGCTCACACTCTGTGTCTCTGTGTCACTCTCTTAAAAACAAGTAAACATTAAAAATATTAAAAATAGAATTACCATATGATCTGGAAATTCTACTTCTGGGTATTTACCTAAAGAATATGAAAATGCTAATTTGAAAGGACACATCCAACCCTATGTTCATCGCAATATTATTTACAGTAGGCAAATTATGGAAACAACCCATGTCCATTGATAGATAAGATAAAGAAGATGTGGTCTATATGCATACAAAGAAGGGAATATTACTCAGCCATAATAAAGAATGAAATCTTGCCATTTGCAACAACATGGATGGAGCTAGAGGGAATAATTCTAAGTGAGTAAGTCAGTCGAAGAAAGACAAATACAATATAATTTCACTCATGCATGGAATTTAAGAAACAAACAAACGAACCAAAAAAGAGAGAAACCAAAAACAGATTTTTAACTTTAGAGAACAAAATGATGGTTAACAGTGGGAAGTTGCATGG
The DNA here is from genome assembly GCA_030068075.1 of Paguma larvata. Lineage (NCBI taxonomy): Eukaryota > Metazoa > Chordata > Mammalia > Carnivora > Viverridae > Paguma > Paguma larvata. The sequence continues at coordinate 12,302,075 of CM057825.1, forward strand.
TGGCATGGGCGAAAAAGGTGAAGGGGATTAAGGGTACACTTACCACGATGAGCACTGAGTAATGTATAGAATTTTTGAATCACTATTTTGTACATCTGAAGTTAATATAACTCTGTATCTTAACAATATGTTAACTAACTAAAGCAATAATGGAGGCACTAAAATGGAGGAAAGATAATTAATTCAGGTTGAGATTTGTTGAAATTGTGATTCAAGATAACTTTGCAGGTGGATATTCAAGGAAATATGTAAACGAAGCTCAAAAAAAGAGCTGAGATACGTTAGGTATATTGGAGACTCCTTGCTAAATGGTCCTCTAATAAATCATCTAGTTCAGTAAAAGGCATCTAGAGTGAACAGAGAAGCAGATATTGGGTTCCAAATAAGGGACATTTATTTGAAAAGCAGTCAAAGGAAGAGGCATCTGTAAAGAAGACTGGAGTGCTATAAGCAGAGAAAAAGGAAGGAAATTGGAATAGATAATATAAGGCCCAGGGTAACTGACAGAATTGTTGGTCAATGTGTATTGAGTTCAGTTGACTTGGTAACAAAATGTCGGATGGAGAAAGACCAAAAGACCAGAAGATCAAGTTAGATGTGAGTTGAGGACAATCTGTTTAGCACATTGGAGATCACTGGGGATCTTCTTGGTCAGTTTTTTAAAGTTGTGGTCCAGATGGAAACAAAATTTCAGTGGGTTGAAGATCAAAAGGATTGTGTGGAAATTTTAAGATAAAATGTGTTGAAGAATCTTTTTGGATATTGTCTAAAACCTGTGCTTTTCTTACTCCTGAAATAGTTTAACAAACTTATTAGCAAATATTTGGGGTTTATTTGATAATTTATAACAATATAAATTTCATGCCTTCTACGTTTCTCTAATGACTGTTTCGTAAGGAGAGCAGCGGAATGTGGAATAGACTTCTAACACAAGTCTACTGTGACAGACCAGGGTAGATGTGCTATGAGCCCTGAGCTCGGATGGCCACTCTGTAGTCATTCTTGATTTACTTTTCCAAATAATGACTTTTTAAAAATATTAAATAAGATAATATTTTTTTGAGGAATTACTTTTTACCAGGCACTGTAGCCAGTATTTTATATAGATCCTTTCATTTATTTCTCACGTCATTTAACCAGTGAGTACTAATACCATTGTTGTATTAGTCATGATGAAAGTTAGGTGCAGAGATGGAATCTGTCCACCATGTGACACGGGGCCAAACGCAATAAACATAAATAACACTCGTTTTCAGTGGGCGGGCCCATGTTTGGGGGTGTATAAGGTACAGGCCTAAGTGAAACAACCCAACATCACCTCTAAGATCCTCTTATTTTTGTTCCTTTTCTCAGTCCTGCCCAACATACGACATGTTAGAACTTTCTTCATGAACAATAGAAATTGGCAATAGACAATATCATTTATAATTTTGCTGATTTTTCTAAATGCAGTTAGAATCGGTTAATTCTAACAGTTTTGCTAGCCTTGTATTTCTTTGCCCTTCTGACCAGGAAACCTCAACTTTCCTTTGGGGACCCCATCCTTTCCATTTGTTAGCATCGGCTGTTGGCTGGGATGCAAATGCTGACTAGGGTAGAGCAATGTCCTCCAGGCTTGTCCAACCCAAGCTCCAAATCCCCCTGAGTCACATTAAGTAGTTCGTATTTCCCAAGTTGTTCTAAGCATAGTGAAACTGTGTTCTTGTGCTACAGCCACTAGGACTAGACACTCTCTTATTCTGTTGCAGTTGAATTTGGGAGAATGGGTGTAGGGAGCCTCTGCTTGCTTCTCCCTGCCTGTAGCCCAAGGATGAAGATGACACTTGGAGGAGAGGAGACACAACCTGAACCAAACTTTATCCAGATTAGCAACATTTTTAGCCTTATGTCTTTCAATTACCTAAGCCAATAAAAGATATTTTTTTTTTTTTCAGTTTGAGTTTATTTTCTTTCAATAGATGGGGTGAATAAATATTTACTGTCTCTCATTTTGAAAAAACAACAACAATATATAGTGCTACAGTGAAGTTCTTGAAATTCTAATAGCATGTATTTATGAAATTTACCAGGAACTTTTTTCATTAGGTCTTTTTGGAGGGACAAATTAGGTGAAGTAAATAATAAAACTTCTCTGGGGTTCAAGTTTAAACATATATTACATTTTGGTATGCATCCTATCAGAGTTTGGTGTGCATTCCAACCAAAATACAATTCAGTGGGTATGTCAGTGCATGGAGCTGATGATGCTATGTCGGAAGTTTCCTTCACCATGCTCAAGGGCCTATATATTTCATAGTCTTACCTTGTCTTGAAAATAAATATGTGATTGGTCAAAAAGAAACTAAAGAAAAGAATTAGGAGGAATCACCATCTATTGTGCCAAAGAACTATGAAAGTCATCTTTACTAGAGGGAGAGACAGGTGATATTTCAAGACTTACTCTACAGCAATCATGTTTAATCACAACTTAATGGCCCGTACTCCATTGGTGGAATTGTTCCAGAAACCAGACATGATCTTGAGCTTTTCTTGTAAAGGACCAAATAGTAAAGATGTGAGCCTTTGTGGGCTATCCAGCCTCTGTCGCCATGATACAACTGTGCCTCTGTGGCATGAATGCAGCCATAGACAATACGGAAATGGCAATACGTAAGTGATAAACAAAGACAGTATGTAAATACAGACACTATGAAAATGAATGAGCATGGCTGTGTTCCAAAAGAACTTTATTTATGGACACTGGAAATTTAATTTTTTATATCACTCGCATTTCCTGAAATACTTTTTTTCTTTTGAGTTTTTTTTCCTTAGCCACCTAAAAATGTAGAGAATACTGGCTTACCCACAAAACCCCGGTGGTGGGACACTTTGGCCCTTAGACAGTATTTACTTGTTTGTTTGTTTTTTAATTTCACTACAAGAGAATAAGAGAGAAGTAAAAATTGAGGAACTTTGTAAGTTGGCAGGAACATTAGGTATTGTTGTTGGACAGATAATAATAGAATCAATCTACATGCAGATACTAAGAATTCTCAGTTGTTTTTCAGCGTTGTAGAAGTATGACTCAGAGGAGATTTAACCCAAATATTGAAAGATGTGTTGAAAAATGGACAAAAGTAGAGAAAATGTCAAGAGACTATGAATTATTATTTTTGGTTGGTAAGCAGTTGAGAAAGGCACAAAACCATGAAAATTTTTTTCTCGTGTGAGTTCAAAAATGAAATATTATTTTGGTAGATTTGGTAGATGTTTAATCAAATGGCAAGAGAATATTTTATTGGTGGCAGTTACTTTGGTTACTATACCAAAAAAATTACAGATTAGTGGTAGATTATACTTTAGAAAATATAGAGTATACTCTGCCTTACATAGGATCATTGGGAATAGTTTTAACAACAGAATTGCCCAAGTGGTCCTTGCTGTCTCCCACTTTTCAGGGACAGAGAAAGGGATGTATTACCAACTTTAACCTCTAATGTAAAATTCACAGTGTTAAATAAGGGGACAGTTCGAATTTCAAAAGGTTTACTGGTTAAAAATCAAAACAAACCTACAATGAAATGAACCAGTTTTGAAACTGACAAACAGAAGTATCTCCTCTTGTTAAATTTAAATTCAAGAGGAGATGCTTGTTAAATTTACCTTTGGATTTAAAAACAGAAAATGTCAGGCAAAGCACAACTGAACATCCAATGAAAGAAGTTATTGTTTCAGAAGCTGGGAAGCCCACATTCTTGAAATTCTTCTCTAGATACACAAGACCCTTGAGACATCATTTTGCTGCCTCCAAACTATCATGGGTTTTAAAGAAAACCCAGAGATATCTTTAAAGCATACCCTTAGAATATTTACATATAAACATAATATTCCCAGATCTGTGTGATGTATATACAGAAAACATTTATATTTTATAATATTTTTTTAATTTTTTATTTGCATTATTTACATTGATGTTCTTGTTTGCCTTAATATTTGAAATGAGAAGAAGTGAACCGCCAGATTGTCTAAGACCAGAAATTGCCCCCAGTCTCCAAAAAGAAATCGACAACAATATGATTTATTGTTTAGGAAAAGATTGCCAGACTCTGTAGGTATTGAACGGCAAGTACATAAAAAGAAAAAAAGCGTTATATACTAAAAAGGTTTAAGTGAAAAATAATTGCCTTATAGAATGACACTCATATTTAAGGTATCTGTGGAATATATTACAATGCAACCTAATTAGGTAGTGAATATATGTATAACTCAGGAATATATAACTTCATGGGGGCCCTCGGTTCATTGATAAGCGCGATATAAAGGTGTACGATTATAGGAAAGCAGAATATGATAATGATAAGTCAGATAAATGAGACCTCAAAAGCCAATAGAAATTTAGAGGAAAGAATCGATGTGAGCTGTGCAGTTAAATAAGACATTGCTGAAGCAATGCATTTTGGCATACCGCCTGGGTGGGTGGAGTGTATAGTGCCCCGGGATGCAATGAAAAGGCTTTCCAGGCAAGAACAAACCTGTGAAGCAGGACCTGACCGGGGGTGGGGGGTCTGTGACTAAAGAAAATTAGCTGGTAGGGCAGTTTTATGGATCCGAAGAAAGAGACAAAAATCAGTAGAAATGTTATGCTCAACGTACGGTCTCACAGAGTACAACCGTATCTCTGTCAAATTTATCAGTCCACTGTCCTGCTACCATTCCATAGGGGAGTTGTTTCCTCTGCCCGAGTTGTGTCTTGAGCTGTGAGATGATGAAGCTAATAAGAAATTTGATGGATCCTTAGCCACCAAACAAAATATTGATTCGGAAATTAGAATGTCCAGATGTGTTTAATAAGTAAATGCCAGACTTGATGTAGAGTTGAATCTCTCACCTCCCCCAGCTGGGAGCTGCAGCAGATAGGAAGTCAAGGCAAGGCAGCTGTGCGTTGAAGGGGAAGGTCTGCATTGTCATTCTCTCTCTCTCTCTCTCCCGTCTTACTAAGAGGGTCTTCTGATTCCAAGGCCTGCTCCAGCATCGAGGTGGGATAGCATGCAGGGAAGGGGTAAGAAGAGGCAGGTCTCTCCTGACACTCATTGTTGGAAGATGGCCCTGTGCTGTCTGGGCCTGGCAGGCGATTCAGGCTGCCTCTTACCTTGTAAAGATCTAACCAGGTTATTTGGAGGCGCCCACAGGAAACCAGTGGCTCTGTTGCATTGATGGAGCCCACCAGTTTCACTTTGCCCTGGTGACTGTCCACCCCCCGCAGAGTCACTCGGTTTGGTCTCATTGTTCCAGATGTTCATGGAGCAGGACACCCATTTTTACGGAGTCACCAGTAACTCAGAGGTTTAAAGGAAATACAATTTCATCCTTAATGTTTCTCCACCCTGGGCAGGTTTCTACAGCCCAAAAGGGTCCTCAGGAAGTCGTAGGTCTATGCTAAGACTCCACCCTTAAGTAAGTTATATATTTAGAATGTGTTATAATATCTGACATATTTAAAAGCACATCATATTTTAATTTTTAAAAATATTTTAATGTTTATTTATTTTCGATAGAGTGAGACAGAGTGGTAGCAGGGAAGGAACGGGGGAGGAGGGGAGAGGATCCAGAGCCAAAGCAGGCTCTGTGCTGTCAGCAAAGAGCCTGATGTGGAGCTCGAACTCACGAACTGTGAGACCATGGCCTGAGCTGAAGTTCGGCACTTAACCGACTGAGCCACCCAGTCGCCCCCAAAGCATACCTTATTTTAAACGTCATTGTTTTTAGATTCCATTGCTGCATCTAGACCTTTCAGAGTGGGAAAAACAATTCTTGGAAATTGACTGGATTCGTCATGGTGATCTGAATGAGTCTGTATCTGTGCTTTGAGATCACACACGCACACGCACACATACTCACACGCGTGCATGCACCCTGGAGAAACACTTAGGGGCTTTGCCTAATGGATTCAACCTGATGTATGACAAAAGTTCTCAAGATCGTTGTGCTATGACAAAGCCTAGAGAGCCCCTTCTCAAAAACATGTTTTTCAACGTCCAAAATAAAATCCAAAGGGACCTCCAAAAAAATCAATGCTACTGAACTTCAGTTAGTTACCAAAGTGTCAAAAAGTGAATAATAAGGTGTGTGTTTCTTTTTAACATAACAAGAACTAATGGCAGGCCCAAGAAGATTATATTTTTGAAATAGTGGCGGGTGTGAACAGTGTTTTATAATATCGCTACAGCTGAGATGCGAGATTTGGGATTTCTGCCGGTGACACAGTTAGCAGTATTGTGAATATGGCTGTGGTTTGTGTCGTCAATTCCTAGTTCAGTAAGGTGCTAAATTTAAGTTAAAGAATATGAAAAATAAAGATTTCTGAATTCCCTCCCTGATCAAAAGCAATCTAGTTGCATATTGCTACTACCCCTTTCAGCGAAATATCGCCGGTGGCTCTATGAGGCAGGTTAGCCCACGGAGTCCTGGAAGCACTCCTCCTACTGATTCCTCCCACCCCTGCGCCCCCTCTGGGAGATTGTCGCACGCTGCTTACAGCGCACGGTCCACCAGCAAGGCGGGGTCCCTAGCTACTGAAAAATATTGCCATTTCACAGAATAGAAGTTTACTTTTCCTTAAAAATGTCCTGTTCAACAGGGCATCGCCCACCCTGGTCGTGACTATTGAACAGCAGGAAGGGCTCTTGGCATCAACAGTTTTCCTTTCTCCTAATAAGATGATGATGGCGTCACAAACAAAACGCCTCCCTTCTCTCTGGAAGCGCAGGCTTCCTGGTGGGATTTCTACTCTGCCTCTTCAGCAGTGTGAAATGACCCAGGGAAAGACTTAATAAGTAGATGTCAGCCACAGAGTAAGCAGGAAAAAATGATGAATGGACCACTGGACAACCCTACCACGACCCAGTTTGGCCGTGTACTTTGCATTCATTTCTATAGTTTTTCTGTGTTAAATACCGGCAGGGATTCCCACGTAGTTTCAGCCCGAGGCTATTACTTCTAATAATTGAGACCGATGAAAGGTCATGGTATTTTTACGGCTTAGCTGTGACATGCAATATATCACATTGCTTCTGTCAAAGAAAATATTATACACTTCATTGGCAAAAGGTTTGATCCCGCGTTTTTCCTCTCCACGCTGTCCGCAATGTATTTGCTTGGGCTTCCCGATAAATTTCACGTTTAAAATGTTCCAGAAAACTGCCTCGTGCTAGAATGAGATCATCCAGGTATAAAGCAAATGTTTCGGGATCATTAGGAAATTAATTACGTAAAATGATTGACACGTTGCTACTGGAACAGTAGTATCACCTACACGTTTTCTTGTTTGAATACAATAACATAGATCCTTTGTGAAAAACTTCTTATTATATAAGATAAGAAAAGTCATTTAGAATGAAAACCAATTGTTTAGAAAATTGTGCATTCATGGGATTTCAACTCGACGGTAGTTACTTCTTTTCCTAGTTAGGCTTAAAATATTGGCAGTTTCTGAATTTTTACGTTAAGAGCTGGCACCCAGCCATCTGTGCTTGGAGGTTTTGTTTTTATTAGCAAAATATTTTAGTTTCTTTTTTTGAAGAATGAAGGAAATCTGTAATAAAAAATAGGTTTTTTTATGATAAAAGAAACAGCACCTATTAGCATCCAGGAAACCTGTTTGAGGAGGTATTAAAAGGAAATTCACTGTGCAAATTCTTTATAAATTAACGAGGCATACAGAAAACTGAAAGTAGTGACCTAAGCCTGGAACCTAAGAATTTTTCCAAAATCTTTTCTTTTTATTTAAAAAATTTTAATGTATATTTTTAAAAGAGAGAGAGAGAGACAAAGTGCAAGCTGAGGAGGGGCAGAGAGAGAGAGAGAGGGAGACACCGAATCTGAAGCAGGCTCCAGGCTCTGAGCTGTCAGCACAGAGCTTGACAAGGAGCTGAAACCCACAAACCAGGAGATCATGACCTGAGCCAAAGTCAGCCACTTAACCCCACCCAGGCACCCCGCTGATCCAAAGTCTTTAAAGTGACAAGAGAAACTGACAATAAAGATCAAAGTAAAAATAAATATATTTTGCAAAAGAGAAATACCGGGTGTAATAAACCTAGAATTATTTATTTATGAATGTTTGGACAAATGCCTCAAATTTTGGACAAATGCCTTAAATTTAAATTCAAAACAATCAGTTAGAAGTTAAAAAAAAACCATAAATGTATCTTACCACACATCGAATGCTCTAATTGAAGCATCTCGGACCTGTTACAATAGTGGGCGTGGCCGGCCTGCTGGCCCTATTCTCCTAAATCAATTACAGAGAAACTACAGAAGCTTGTGGAAGGCAAGGGTCAGGAAAAACAAACAAAGAAACTTGCAAATCACCAAGAACTGGGGCCTGTGTGGGCAGGGTCTTGATGCTTTTGTGGTCAGGGCCCAGGGAGCTAGAAGGCAGGTCAGGGAGAAAAGGTCGGAGGAAAGGTTTTCTGTTCTGCAGCCGTTTCCTTATGGGGAACTTTGTCCATCCCTTGACCAGGAGAGATGTGGGCACTCCCAGGACGCCTTTTGCTGCTGAGCAGTTGGGATTGCTGCCGCCCTGGGACATTCACTGCTTTGTTTCTTTTCTTCAGAAATCCCAGACTGGATTCATTGCCTCTTCCCAAATGTCCTTTTTTTTTTTTTTTTTTTTCTTATTTAAAATGGTTCGAAAGTGAATCTCTGAGGGGCGCCTGGGTGGCTCAGTTTAAGCGTCTGATTCTTGATTTCGGTTCAGGTCATGATCTCACGATTCATGGGTTCGAGCCCTGGGACAGGCTCCGTGCTGACAGTGTGCAGCCTGCTTGGGATTCTCTCTCTCTCCTTGTGTTCCTTCTCTCCATGTCTCTCTGACTCTCTCAACATAAATAAATAAACTTTTTAGAAAAGTGAATCTCTGACCAGAAAACATATAACAGGTGACATAATTCTGTGGGGCCTGGGTCATTTTGCCCTGGGACACATCCTCTCCCCTCTGCATATATATACGGTAGAAAGACGGGGGCCTCCCCTTTGGGCTGATTCCAGCACCCATTACCAGAAGTAATAGCTGACACTCACAGCTATTCACATACCAAAATTCCCTGAAACCTTCAGAAGGGAGTAGATAAGTAAACAGTAGTGCATCTAAACAATATTATTATTAACAGTATTATTAAGCACTAAAAAGAAATGAGCTCTCAAGCTGTGAAAAGACACGAAGAAATGTAAGTGCCTGTTACTAAGTGAAAAAAGCCAATCCGAAAAGACTATATATCGTATAATTCTAGCTATATGACATTCTCGAAAAGGCAAAGCGATAAAGCCACGAAAAAAATCAATGCCTGCAGGGGTGGAGTGTGGAAGGGGTGAATAAGCCGAGCACGGAGGGTTTGTTGGGCAGCGGATCTATTCTTCACAAAACTAACAGCGGATGCATGTCATTGTACATTTGCCAAAGCTCGTAGAACGTAGAACACCAAGAGCGAACAGTAATAACACGAACCGTGGGTCCTGGCGATCATGACAAGGTTCACCAGTTGTAACAAGGGCAACACTCGGGTTTGAGATGTTGATGTAGGGGAGGTTTTGCTTGCTTGACAATAGGCGGTAAATGAGACTTTTCTGTACTTTGGGTTCAATTTTGCTACGAACCTAAAACCACTCTAAAAATACAGTTTCTTCATGAAAGAAGCCAAATACTATACATCTAGGAGAATCACAAAGTTTTGAATATATAAAATAGTCCTTCATATTTGGTTCATATCTTTGATTCCAACCTGGTAAAGGGGCCACCAAAACACCAGTAGGGATGGCTCCTCCTCCCTGTTCTGCTACTGCCTCCTCCTCCCGCAGCATTTTACAGTGAAAGTTTGCAAACATGCAGCAACATTGAAAACATTTCGGAATGAATACCCATATGTCCACCAACCAAATTCTTTTTTTTTAAATTTTTGTAATATTTATTTTTGAGAGAGAGAGACAGAGACAGAGAGTGAGAAGAGGAGGGGCAGAGAGAAGGGGAGACACAGAAGCCGAAGCAGGCTCCAGGCTCTGAGCTGTCAGCACAGAGCCTGACACGGGGCTCAAACTCACAAACCATGAAATCATGACCTGAGCCGAAGTCAGATGCTTAACCGACCAAGCCACTCGGGCGCCCCTCCACCAACTAAATTCTACAATGAGCATGTTACTGGACTCGTTTTTTATTACACACGTGTTTATTTGCACTTTTTTACTTTTAAAATGAATTTCAAATTAAGATGCACACTGACTCGTCATTACATCGTTAGTATGCATATCATTACCCAGGGTTCAATGCTTGTTTACAGTTCTTTTTCCTTGTTTTAGAGCAATATTTACCTACCATGGAATGCACACATAGGAGGTGATCACTTCATGTCCCGAGGAAACCAACCTCCTATTAATAAACAGAGCATGACTGTCACTCCAGAGAGTTCACTGATGTTTCCTTCCGCTAAATCCTCACCGTCATGCTCACCATCAGTTAGCTTTGTCTGATGTAGAACTTGATGTAAATGGAATCATAGAGCAGGTACTTGTTTTATGTCAGGCTTCTTTCACTCAGCATACAGTTTTGAGACTCATCCATGTTGACATATGTGTCAGTAGTTCGTTCTTTTTATTGCTGGGCAGAATTTCCACTGCTAAAATATAACATAGCTTATCCATCCGTTCTCCTATTTCTGAACATGTAAGCCATTTCATTTTATGAGTTTCTATGAATAAAGCTGAAAGAACCATTTCGTGCAAGTTTTCTTGGGGGGGCATATTTTTTTAATCAATATGTGACGGGCTAGGCATTTTTCTACTTTTTTAAGAAAGTAGGTGATATTTTTCTAAATTGCAGCCTTTTGCACTGCCCCCACATCCTTACCAACATTCAACAATATCTATCTTTTGATGTTAGCTGTTTTAGTGGATGTATGGTGGCCTTGCATTTTAGTTTAAGTTTGAACTTTCTGTTCTTTTTCTTTTTAAGTTATTTATTTATTTATTTATTTACAGAGAGAACAAGTAGGGGAGGGGCAGAGAGAGAGGAAGACAGAATCCCAAGCAGGCTCTGCACTGTCAGCACAGAGCCCAATGGGTCTCAACTCACAAACCATGAGATCATGACCTGAGCCGAAGTCGCGTCAGACACTTAACTGACTGAGCCACCCAGGTGTCCCTGAATTTTCTTAATATTCAGTGACATCCAGTGCTTATTCATGTCCTTCGTCTACATTTATATATTTTCTTTTATGGAGCAAATTTTTAAATCTCATTTTTTATCGGATGCAATTCACATGCCCCGATACTTATGAAATTTTCCTGATTTTGGAAAAGAAGAAGGAACCTAACCATTTAAAATAGGAACAGTTGCTTCAGAAGCTGTACATCAACTTAAGTCAAGTATCATTCTGACATTTAGAAAAATCAGGATTTCCAGAAATGTCCACAGATATAAGGAAATGTTCAATAAAAGCCATGTAGTCCTAATTTCCTAAAATACAACATGTAAACATGTAGGGGAAGCAAAAGTACTGGAAAGAAATATTTTAAGAACTTAACCATTACTTATTTAGTATCCGGTACCTTGAGACGATAAGATTCAGGATGAGCTTGAGTATTTACTTTATGCTTTTTTTCTGTCCCTGTATATTCTGCAATGGGTATTTATCTTCATCATTAGGCAGTATAAGTATCCTTTTAACATTAATTGGTTTAAGATGTAGCAAAGTGTTGTGAAAACACACATCCTCATAACATCTCCGAAAAATAGAACAAGTCATTACTTACTGATGAAGGTGTTGAGTGCATTGTAAACATATCCAGCACTAGAGAAACTCGGTCAGGTACATGGAATCTTGACTCTTTGTCTGGTCTCTTCTAAACTTCAACACTGTATCTTTGGATAATTCCCAAATAAGTAGTCAATTCAACCAACCAGATTGATCCTAACAAATAACAGATGTTTAATATTTCCTTAAAACTCCCTGCTATTCTAAACCCTATGAACAGTAGCCAAATTATGGAAAGAGTCCAAATGTCCATTGGCTGATGAATGGATAAAGAAGATACACACACACATACATACACGTGCACAGACACACACACACACACACACACACACACACACACACCAGTGGAATATTACTTGGTGATCAAAAAGAATGAAATCTTGCCATTTGCAATGACATGGATGGAACTAGAATGCGTTATTCCAAGCAAAATAATTAAGTCAGAGAAAGACAAATTTCATATGATTTTACTCATACGTGGAATTTAAGAAACACGACAGATGAAGACAGTGGAAGGGAAGGAAAAAATAAGATATAAATAGAGAGGGAGGCAAACCATAATAGACTCTTAAATACAGAGAACAAACTGAGGGTTGCTGGAGGAGAGGTGGGTGAGGGATGAGTTACATGAGTGATGGGCATTAAGGAGGACACTTGTTGGAATGAGCAATGGATGTTATATCTAAGTAATGAATCACTGGGTTCTACCCCTGAAATCATTATTACACTATATGTTAACTAACTTGGATCAAAACAAAAGTAAAAAGTTAGGGGCACCTGGATGGCTTAGTCAGTTAAGGGTCTGACTTCGGCCCAAGTCATGATATCATGGTTCATGAGTTGGAGCCCCATGTCGGGCTCTGTGCAGACAGCTCAGAGCCTGGAACCTGCTTCTGATTCTGTGTCTCCCTCTCTCTCTGCCCCTCCCCTGCTGGCACTCTGTCTCTCTCAAAAAATGAATACACGTTAAAAAATTAAATAAATAAATAACCTTAAAAAACTAAAAATTAAAAAATTAAAACACCCTGATATTCTCTTTGACTCCACAGAATAGCAGAAGTTAATGTTACCCTGTACCTACAAATTCGATTCATTTTAACGTAATAATTTCACAGTGTTTGGGATTCTGTTGCATGCAACTACAATGCATGCATTTATTTAGTCTCTACTTTATCTATGAAGTTGGCACTGGTAGAACAAGCAATGAGTAGAGTCGCTTCCAGAATGACCAGGGGCGTTCTGGAAGCCCCTGGAGTTTCTTTCAGTGTGCCATTCCTGCTCTAGAAGCATCAGCCCACTGGCTCAATCTGAAATTACAGCAGCCTTTTGTTGCCAAGCATAATGTAGTATATGTCTTTGCAAGGTGTAAGAAACTACATTTACTCAAGTGTAAATTGTTTTGGTAATAAGCATTCATTTAAAATGCCCTATAACCCAAACCAACATTTCTTGCTCATCCTTGATTTGTTTTGCACCTATAGACGGACCAATGACCCATATTTCGCCAAATTAGTGACCTGGGTCTGTAACTGGGGGAATGGAAAATGCATGAGTACGTCTCAGACTTCCTTGGAATTGGGCTGGTTTATATCAGATAGAGGTTTTTGTGTTTTAAACATCCAGTTGGTATGCTTCTTTTATGAGCGTCAGCATGCGCACTGTAACTGTAGGAATAAGTAAATATCTCGGGACAAGTGCCCTGTAGCAGTGTCTATGGGAAAGGTAAATGAAATCCACTTTGGCTAGTCTCCTCTTACTCCGTAGAAGGTACTTAAACCACAGTAAGATGAGACTGTGAGGAAAAACGGGTTTGATTTTTTTCTAATTTGAAAGAACAAAACCAATTTGATCTTGGTTTTGGTGATTGGATGAAAATGAGCAACACACGGCATATAAAACTAGTGAGGCCTCATTTCCGATTTGACAAACAACCCCCAGCAAAAACATTACTTCTTTTTATTGTCCAATGCAGAACAGGGCATATTAGGCAACATGTCCTTGAGTGACTATTTGTCAAATTATCTCATGCAACGGATCATGTATTGAACCCTATGTTAACCCCCCGTGGCTTGAACAGTCCGGCCCCGTTCACCATGTGGAGAACCTGGAGTTATCGCCTTCCTTGGAATGTTCACCTGCTCACTTGGTGCTGAGATCTTGGCAAAATTAAAAGGAATGACCTTCAACACTGACGTTCTTTGATATTTTCATCTTATTTTCACGCTGGGGTGGAGTCGTTCATTCCCCTTTCCTCCCCTACTAGAGCAAAGCTCTCCTGATTTTGCAGACAGAGTCTCTCTCCCACTTGGTCATACCATCTGTCTCCACATTACAGTTTACTCTGCATGAGTACCAGGTAGCAGACGCGGTTTTGCCCAATAGCAAGTACAGTGGAAAGTCTTTCACAGGCTCCCCACAATCTGTGAACATATGATCAGTCTAGGATAACACGTTGTACTAAAAATATACCAGAGAAATGTGCATGTGGTAATAAACAAGAAACCTGACTCGAGGGGGAAATATGCCATGAGCCATGAGCTTCTGAGATGTATGCTTCCATGTGTACCAGAATGGTGATGGCCTGTCAATGGGAGAGGATGGGACCAACTAATGTTTGTTTCTTCATTGGAAGTGTTAATGTACATTTAACAGTGTGGGCATAGTGTGTTTGGCCTGAAACCCAAACTGTGAGTTAAATGAATGGAAATCTACAAGTATTTGTCATGAGGTGGCGGGTTTGACAAATAGAAATCTGTGTAATTTCCATGAGAACTTCTTAAACTGTACATTGACTTTGTCAGGAACATCCCAGTAGGTCCGAGAAAGCAAATTTAAAGGAAAGGATTGTGACTCTTATATTTTGCGTTGCATCGTCACCTCTTATTTATACCATCTTTCTTTATAGAACTTGACAATATTCTTCCAGTGTTAGTGTATATATTATAAAGACCTTCTGCAGAATGATTGTCAGTTTATGCAGACAGGTTTTGTGCCTATAATTTTATAGGTCATTTTATTCCTGGATGCCAGGAACTGATTTTTTTGCAAATTTAGACCTTATAACTTGCTTTGATTCATCCAATATTCAACATCCAATTTTAGTCAATCAGCTAGAATGAGCATTATCTTATGCTATACCTCCTCTCCACCTCTTCATTCTATTTCTGTTTTCTGGGTGAGGGGAGGAATGAGAAGTCGGCTGGCTTCTTTGATTGGTCAAATGACTTGAGTCTGGGTTTGAGCTGCACAATACAGACCTGGATCCAAATCCCGAGTCTGCATTTGGCGTGGCCATTTCAATTCTTGCACTAGTTCTGAACCTCAGATGGTATCTGTTCCCCAGGTGGAGGAGAGCAGTGGAACGCAGTGTTCTATACCAGGTGTCAGAAGGCTGGTGTTCACACATCACCCTTCTTCCTGTGGCTATGTGGCTCTGAACCACTGATTTAAACTCTGTGCCTCACCTATAAGATTCATGCAGTAAGATTTATTCCATGGGGTCATTGTGCCTGAAAAAGCCTTGTCCGCAAAGTCTCTTACTTGAGTCTTTATGATTAGTTGGCATATAAGTAACACATCCTCTACTTCCTCCAATACACTCTTTTAAGTATAGATCTAAGACAATCTGATGGTTTCATGGTTAACGAAGCATGGTGGCCAACAGTGCGGCAGACACCTGACTAAATCCGGCTCTTCTAGCTGGGTGATGAGAACAAGGCACTGAAATTGAGCCTGCCATGGAAATGAGAACTAAATGTGTCTTGTGGCTGTGGGCTGTTGTGAGAATTGAATGTCTATTAGAATCATATTTGATACGTAATATGTGATCCATAATGATTATCATTACCATCATGTATTAATGCAGATGTACAAATGCTCCTTCCATTTGGGTCTCTCTCAGATATTACAAAGCGACAATAACAACAATAGCAGCAGCAGCAGTAACAACAACCGCAGCAAAGCCTTGCTCTAGCTCCTACAGTTGGAGATTTGACCCTTCTTCTATCTTCCCTACATGTTATTCCTACACCCAGTCTATCACATTGCATTGTAAAATGTCAGTTGTCAGGCTTATTTCCTCCACTGGACTGTCAGCCCTGCAATGCCAAAGAACGATGTATTCTTTTAGCTCTCTCAATAATGGACCCAGACTTTATGGCAAAAAAATAAGCAATAAATACTGACTTGGCATAGTTATTATTGAATGAAGAAAAGTATTTATTCTTTGAATTTTCCCCTTTAAAAGCATATTCTTAATCTCTGATCTGTGAACGTGCCCGCATCCGTGCGTGTTTGTGAATCATCTCACGTCAGATGCAAAATTAACGACGATTGTGGATTTTCCCAGGAAAGAGGTCTAACAGTTTCATCCACTTCGCGGGGCAACCTGTAGCCCTGAATAGCTTGGAAATCTTTGATATAGAATCTTCTTATATTTTTTCTATGAACATAATTTTCAAAAAATCACTAATCCTTTAGAGTGATGATGGCCCCAGATTACACGCGCCTTAGACATTGGCTTCCTCTCATCCCTGATTCTCCGATTTTGTCCAATATCTGCTGCTTAAAGAAATGCAAGCACTTTCTGTGAACATTGCATATGCAATATCTTCCCATGAGTCTACGGTGCGGTCGATGAGATTCCTTTAACAAATTATTTCGTTCTCATGTCAGCATATAATCAGTCTTGCCAATTGAGAGATAATCAATCATTATTATATCTACAAAAATCAAATTGACTGTAACCCATTATTTGTCTGACTGATGAAGCACAGGTGTCATCTAAGGCCTTCCCTCTCCCCCACCTCATCTCTTAAGAAAGGAGGGGTCAAAGTGAATCAAGTAGCAAAATAGAAGTGTGACTGATTTGTAGAATATGCAGTATTTTAATTATTTTCCAGTTAAATGTTTTTGATCTTTTATCAGGTATTTAAACCTACAAAAGACGGAGACCATTTTGGATCTTTTAAAAAAATGATCAAATATCAGATTTCTATCAATGATGTTGTATTACTTGGAGTAAAGGCTGAGCAGCAGGCCCAGAAGACAATGGCTCAGCATAATAGAAGTTTACTTTATGTCTCTTAAAGACGCAGAACATGAGAAACTTACTGTTTCAGGAAATCATGCCCTTGAGAGCAAAGAAGGCCTGGCATTGTCAACATGTAGCTTCCAAGGCTTTCTCATGCTCATCTTCCACCAGCAGCTAGAATAGTGAGAAGCAATTCCAGAAAAAGTAGTTTCCAAGCAAGTGAGACAAAAGTTTCA
Organism: Paguma larvata; assembly: GCA_030068075.1. Classification (NCBI taxonomy): domain Eukaryota; kingdom Metazoa; phylum Chordata; class Mammalia; order Carnivora; family Viverridae; genus Paguma; species Paguma larvata. The sequence goes on from CM057825.1 coordinate 12,319,126, forward strand.
TGTTGTTCTTCTGCTCATACTCCATTGGTGAGAACTTAGTGACATGGCCATTTCTGGCTACCAAAAACCAGGAGGATGTACTACGCTTGAGCAGCTCTGTGTCCAGATACACCCTATTATTCTAAAAGAGAAGAAAGATTTGTTTGAGAAGTAACAATCTCTGTTGGATGTGTAGAATTAGAATTTAGACACATGCGTCAAAATTGGGCAAAACCGACTGCCTTGGGGACCTGATGAATGGATTCTTTGTTTCTCTTCCTTCGGAGGCATTCGGTAATCTTGAGTACTGTAAATTCAAAATAGCCTCATTGTCTGAGAAGAATGTGAAAGCCACTTAAAGAAATTAACAGAACATAGGATTGGGTTTCAGCAGGATAGACAAAAAGGAATGATTAGGAACTGGAGAGAAGTCAGCCCCATTTGGACAATGGGCAGCCATGAAAGATCCAGGCACAAGGTGGTGGAGAGGGTAATAGAGGACTCTGAGAGCAAACAAGAGGAATACAGGCATGGAGCCCAGGGCTAAGGTGCACATCGCTGGAGCTCCCATAAAATCTGTGAAGGGCAGGCAGGGGACTGGAGCTGAGAACCAGAGCAACAGGCAGAAATCTAGTTCTGGAAAATAATGTTTGACTTCTAGAACCCTGATACATGACCCTGATACAGAGTCCATTTACTGTAATCAGGATGAAAAGAAAGACCTAGATCAGCGACAAAGGAGATTAATATAGTATGGCCCAGCTAAACAGGTAGGTTCTTGATGGTTTTTATTCTCAAGGGTTTAATAAAGTCCCACTGTTTAAGGTAAGTTAAATGTGCAGGTGTTATTGAAATAAACCCAGTCACAGATTTAAGGAATTGTGAGGGGTCAAGGAGCTAACTCCACTCACCTTAGCTTTTGAATAAAACCCTAATCTCTGGGTTATTTCGAAGAATGGATCATTGTTTTTCAGATAGGAAGTCAAAGGGTATAAGTTAAGAAAAGAATCAAAGTGAAAAACATTTCTAAACCACAAATGTTAGTAGAACAACTGGACATTTACAGGCAAAAAATAAAATAATAATAAAATAAATTAAAATAAAATAAAATAAAATAAAATAAAATAATAAATTAAAATAAAATAATAAATTAAAATAAAATAATAAATAAAAAATAATAAAATAAAATAAGTGATTCTAGACATAGACCTTACACACTTTGCAAAAAACTAACTCAAAATGGATCATGGATCCAAATTTAAAAAGTAAAACCATTAAACTCCTAGAAAATAACGCAAAGTAACACAGATAACTGAAATAATTGATAAACTGGACTTCATTGAAATGAAAAACTCTGGTCCGAGAAATACAATCTCAAGAGAACGAGAAGACAAGCCACAGACTTGAACAAAGTATTTGCAAAATCATGTCTGATAAAGGACTGTTATCCAAAATCTACAAAATTCTTAAAACTCAACAAGAGAATTTAAAACCTGATTAAAAAATGGAATAGGGAAGCCAGTTGGTTAAGCATCTGACTCTTGATTTCGGCTCAGCTCATAATCTCACAGTTTGTGAGATTAAGCCCCACATGGGCTCTGCCCTGATAGCACAGAGCCTACTTGGGATTCTCTCTCTCCCTCTCTCTCTGCTCCTCCCCTGCTCATCCTCTCTCATTCTTTCTCTGTCTCAAAAAAAATAAAAAACATTTTTTTAAATATTTATTTATTTTTGAGACAGAGAGAGACAGAGCATGAGTGGGGAAAGGCAGAGAGAGAGGGAGACACGGAATCCGAAGCAGGCTCCAGGCTCTGAGCTGTCAGCACAGAGCCCGACGCGGGGCTCGAATTCATAGACCGTGAGATCATGACCTGAGCCGAAGTTGGCCGCTCAACCGACTGAGCCACCCAGGCGCCCCAAAAAACATTTTTTTTTTAAATGGACCAAAGACCTTAAATGACATCTCACCAAAGAAGATATACAGATGGCAAATAAGCATATGAAAAACCGCTCTGCATCGTATGTCATCAGGGAAATAAAAATTAAAGCAACGATGAGACACCGCTACAAACCCATTAGAATGACCAAAATCTAACACTGACAATACCAGGTGGCTCAGTTGCCTCAGCATTTCACTTTGGCTCGGGTCATGACCTTGTGGTTCGTGAGTTTGAGCCCCGCCTCAGGTTTGCTGCTGTCAGAGTGAGCCGCTTCACCCTACCTCTCTCTCTGCCCCTTCCCTGCCATGCTCCCACAAAAATAAATAAACATTAAAAAAAAAAAAAAACTGTCAATACCAAATGCTCCTGAGGGTGTGGAAAATGAGATGCTCTCATTCCTTGCTGGTGGGAACACAAAAATGGCAAGGCCACTTTGGAAGACGGTGGTCAGTTCCTTACAAAACGAAGCATACTCTTACCATATGATTCAGCAGTTATGCCTTTGGTATTTACCCAGATGAACTGAAAACCTATGTCCACACAAAAACCTGCATGAGAATGCTTGTTTAGAGCAGCTGTTTTCATAATTGACAAATCTTGGAAGCAGCCAAGTGATCCTTCAGTAGATGAGCAGGTAAACAGTGCTACATGCAGACAGAGGACTGTTATTCAGTGCTAAGAAAAATGAGCTTTCAAATCACGAGAAGACGTGGAAGAAACTTACCTGCCTTCCACTAAGTGAAAGAGGCCAACCTGAAAAGGCTCTATTCTGTATGATTTCATTTACATGACATTCTAGAAAAGGTAAAACTATAGAGACAGTAAAATGATCAGGCATTGCCCAGGATTAGGGGGAGGGAGAGGTGACTAGACAGAGGATTTTTAAGGATGTAAAAATACCCTGTATGATACCATAGTGGTAGATAAACACCCTTATACATTTGTTCAGATTCATATAATGTACAAAACCAATAGTGAGCAGTGTTATGAACTATGGCCTTCAGGCGATTCTGTGGTATCGCTGTAGGTTCACCAACTGTATCAAATTTAACACTTCGGTGAGGAAGTTGGTGGGGAGACTATGGATGTGGAGAGACAGGAAGCGTATGGGAAATCTCTGTTCCTTCCCCTCAGTCTTGCTGTGGACCTAAAACTGCTGTAAACATGAAGTCTTAATAAAAAAAATAATTTAAAACAAGCTTTCTAAGGAGAGAGAAAAATGTGACAGTAAGCATTGACAGCCTGTTATAAAAAGCAGTGGTGGGTACAGAGTTTCACCTCAGGAAGATGAAAACGTGCTGGACACGGAGGGTGGTAGTGGTTCCACAAGGCGAATATGCTTTAATGCCACAGAAGTGCACACTTAAAAACAGAAGGGCTAGTTTATGTTAGGTCTATTTTATCACAATTTGAAAACCATTGTTTTAAATTTTAATAAATAAAGAGGTTAGAAGCAATTACGGTGGATATTTTAGACACTTGTATATGTCATCTGTTAGAACCAGTAAGTTAAAAGAACATGGCTTTCCATGGGTCTGTTAATATGGAGGATAAATATTTTACCGGTTTACTTATGTCTGAGACGGATTATTGAATCTCGATATTTTCATTGTTGAAGTTAAAACAAGTAACATAACAATAAAGTTAGTATAGAGCCAAATATATCTGTGAGAATGAGACACTCAGGAGAATGACAGGGAACCTCAGTCCAGGGCACATGCTTCACAAGACGGTCTGTTCTGCACAAGACTTGCGACTGGCCGCCCCGACCACTTGCTGCCTCCTGCCACGTGTTCTTTTACTGCTCTGGCTTGGGACGGAAATTAGATATAAAGCCATCTTCTTACACTCTTGTTACCAAAGCAAGCATGGAGATGTTTGCTTATGTATTTTGACATGTTAGAGACTCGGGATGAAGGAGCAAAAAGGAAACACAGTTGGTCTCATTTCCCCTTCTGCATTCACACCTTTGATAGAAAGCCTTAAAAACAGCTCTTGAGGACTCCTACCCCCTCGTTCTCACAACCTCGTGTATTTCTCTCCCCCTACTACAACCCTGTCCCCCCCCCCATCTCCCGTAAACATGGGCTGGACCTCTGACTTGCTCCGAATAAATTCAATATGGCAGAAGTGCAGGGATGAAACTACCGAGGATAAGTCACAAAAAGACTGTGACTTCTGTCCTAAGGTCTTTTTCTCACTCCCTTGTTACCTTGCTGGAGGAAGCAGCTGCCCAGCCATAAGCTGCTCTATGGGGAGGGCCACACGTGTGGCAAGGAGCCAGTGGCCACCACCAGCCAACCTCCAGCAGGGAAGTGAGCCTGCCGATAGCAGGAGAGAGAGCTTGGAAATGGATGCTCCCGGCAGCCCCTGCCCATGCCTCCACAAGCATCCCGTTCAGCATCACCTGGGTCTCACCCCATAGAAACTGTGGGATACAAGTGCTTGGCATTTTGGGGCGCCTGGGTGGCTCAATCAGTTAAGCATCTGACTTTCATCTCCAGTTCATGAGTTTGAGCCCTGCTTGGGCTCTGTGCTGACAGCTCAGAGTCTGGAACCTGCTTCAGATTCCTTGTCTCCCTCTTTCTCTGCCCCTCCCTCACTCACGCTCTGTCTCTCCCTCAAAAATAAATAAACATTAGGAAAACGTTTAACAAAAGGAGTGTTTGGTGTTTTAAGCCACTAAGTTTGGGGACATTTTTCTTCACAGCAACCGATTACTAAGACACACCCAGACAGTGCACAGCAGTAATTCTCAAGCAGAGTAGGGTGGGAAACGCTTTGTTTGTCACAGGTGCTCAGGCCGACCTGGCTGGTGACCCACGCCAATCCACGGCCTCGGCCTCTAGTGTGGGACCGTTGCTGGCAGCCGCCGCCAAGCCCAAGCCTCCATTCTCCACACCTGACCCTTGACCAGTTCTCCCCAGCGAGACATGTGCGGGGAATGGTGTGTGGCACTTCCAGGTCGCAGGGCGGACACAGATGTGCCGTCTCCCAGTCTCTGCGTATCTGCCAGGCTGAATTCCTGAATGAGTATGAAGAGCAGCGCGCCGACTTGCTCAGACGCCAGAAACATTTGTTCTCAATTATTAGAAACACCACATCTGTTCTGGACAAGAAATGCGCTTTTAATGGGTTAAGCCACCAAAATGTTGGGGTTCGCAATTTTTGTTACAGCAGCTAGCGTTACTCTAAATAAGACGGCGATACAGGAGCTGAGTATAAAATACCGAGGTGAGACACGCTCCACGTGGAGACTGTCCACAACTTCAGCAATGTCTTAAAGCCAAAATCAAAAGCGTTTCTACTTCAGAGCAATACCCAGGCTACCCCAGCTCAGTGCAGCCACTGGGAAAGGCAGAGAGAGAGGATGAAATGCCACGGATTTGAGCTGGGAACCTAAGTCCAGTCCAGCATATCATCAGGAGGGAGAGGAGAGAGGAAAAGCCTTGTGAAGTTCTCGTCTTTATCTCTCTTTCCTCACTACAAAATGCTTAAGTAGGGGAATGTGGGTGGTTTAGTATTTCGAACTGACTCACCGAAGATCCAAAAAGGGGTGGGATCAAGAAGTTGTTGGGAGGGGGAGAGAAAGCGAAGGGAAAGGTCTTACGGCTTGGGGAAATATGGCTCTATTTTAGCAAGATTGGACATTTCATAAACTATTTCCGAAAACCCCCAAAATGGAAGCTCTTTACTTGGCGTTCAGGAAAGGAGTTTTGAATTCTTTAACATTTTCCACAAAATTTCAGTGCTTACACACACACACAGATCTTTCTGGGATTCCGTCACCTCCAAAGTTTACAAACTATTTCTGGAAAGTCATTTTGGTCATATTATTGGGGACATTTTGATTTAATCTTGCTCCTGTCAATTCTTTTTTTTTTTTTTCATCTCCTTAAGAAGTCTTCCTTAAAACTTATTACCAAAGGGAGATTTTTATAAAAGCCAGACGAAGAATGTGTTTTGAAAAGTGTGTTTGAACAGTGTGTTTGAACAACGCTAGTTCTGTCAGTCTCTATGTTGCTTTCTTAGATTATAAACTTGGTTAACCCAGAAACCATGTCTTTCTTTCTTGGAAACCTTCTTTTCTCAGAATACCCCAAACCAGTTCCCAGGCTGGATGGAGAATAAAAAACATGTGATTGGTTCCTGGTGATGAAGTGTCTAATCAAGTTCACTCAGAAGTCAATAGAAATACTAGAAATAAAAATCGCATTTTCTATGCCACTGCCTGGTTAATAAACGTTGACAGACATGTGTAATTACTTTAGATGCAGGAAGACAAAACGATGGATGAGAAGAAACAACTGATAAGATGTTATTGACTTCTATAAGGAAGCCAAGTTTGTGTGATGGATGTATTGCACTAGGTCCAAGAGGCAAATATGATAATTCTTTTATCCCTCTGTAGGGTGGCCTGTTTAAAAGGAGGGTCAAGTTTGGTGATTTAAGACATGTCTTTTGCGCATATTACATGTTAATGAGACTGCTCTTTTTTTATGTTTATTTTATCATTGAGAGAGAGAGAGAGAGAGAGAGATGGAACGTGAGTGGGAGAGCGGCAGAGAGAGAGGCAGACACAGAATCCAAAGCAGGCTCCAGGCTCTGAGTTGGCAGCACAGAGCCTGACGCGGGGCTCAAACCCGTGACACTGAGATCGCGACCTGAGCCGAAGTTGGATGCTTAACCAACAGAGATGCCCCAATGAGACTTCATCTAGATTTTACTCCACTGCCTTGCACATCTTCTAGGTCCAAATTCATCTGAAGGATCTCAGTACAAATAGGACTATTGGTATGATTTCACTACCAGGTTAATTAAAGTCTCCTCTCTCCTGGAGTGATTCAACAAAACATTTGCTGGTGATTATCAAATAAAAAATAAGAAAATTAACCAATATTATTACTTCAAGTTTCTTGACAAAGCTAATAAACAGAAAAATGCACACCTGGATGGGAATTTTAGTTAAAACTTATGAAAACAAATTAGTTGTTAATCATTTTCTATTAGTGGAATTCTTTTAAATAGCCGTTTTATAATTAACAATTCTGCCACTCATTTGGGGAAAACCGATTTTATTAAATTGGTTAGCTTGGAGATGAGAAAGACTTGGTGGGATCATGAAGGGCTGGATTTGGAGTTCAGATCTATCTAAAGTACGCAACTCCAGAGGTCAGCAATTAGAGCTCAGGTTGAGCACGATGCCAGCGGTTTTCTAAGAATCTACCTGTAAAACTTGACATGCAGCGGAATGGTGGGGAAATGGAGAAACCAAGCTGATGTTTCTTTTATCTGCATCATGTCCGTGACGGAGGCTGGCCGCTGAAAGCATCACATTGAAGAGGAAGAACTTGATTGCCCATTAGGCTTTATGAAGCCCAGCGTGCCCACAGCTCAGCTCCAGGGAATAGGTACAGACGACAACACAGTTGGAGAGAAACACATCTCCGCACCTCTGACAACCCACTGGGGTGTAGGTGGTGCCCAGAGGACTGGAGAGGAGACGGGGCCTCTTGGCATTTCACATATTTGCAGTGTGAGGACACCCCAGGAGACGGCAACCCTAGAGGGGAATAGTGTGCCTAATGAAGTCACCTCCAGCCAGAGCCTCAAATGGCACATCTCCCAAATGGCTGGTAGGTGGTGGGTGTCCAAAAGATGGCCAGCTCCGAGGAGCAGGATTGGGCTTTCTCCTAAGTGCGTGCCAAACACCCAGGGAGTGGGAGGGCCAAGGACAGGCAAGGTGAGATCTCGGGCCCTGAGTTTCACAGACTGCTGCACACAGCTGCAGTCAGAGCAGCTTGGTTGGGCCAACAACAGTCCTCTGAAGAAAGTTGCAGATGGTAGTCCTTAGAAGCAAAGGCCCTCACAAGCCAGGGGAGGGGAAGCAGTGGGGGCGTACATACAGAAGTAGTGAAAGGGACTCAAGAAGATTCGGATAGAGCCTTACTAGTGTTTGCTATACTGTCCTACCCGAAATAGCTGGGGCTGACTTTGGAGAAAATAGTATGGGGCCTGAGGCCTGTAGTCCCGCAGGCAAGTACTAATAAACATGTGACTACAGCGTTAGTGTAAATATGCTCTCATTTATTTGTATGTGCAGAGTGGTGAGGCCTTAAAGAGTTACATCCAGATCAGAGGCCTCCAGAGCCAGAAGGGACCTCCTGGATCCCTCAGTGAGAATTGGCCTTTCCCATTTTGTAGCAAAGATACTGAAGGACAAAGACAGAGAAAGGACTTGCCAAAGGCCAAATAGTGGTCTAGTGGCAAAGCCAAGATTAAAATTCACATTTTCTGATCTCAGCTCAGTTTTTGTTTCAATCACAAAAGATATATTTTTATACAAGGCACATAATAATACAGAGAAATGTTATAATTTAAAGATTTGCAATTCCCGCCCTGAAAATGTGTCTGTCATTATGTAATATGATGGAGCTTTGGAACCACGGGCTTATGAATCTTATATTCATATTCACATTATCATAGTATTTAATATTATCATAAATATAAACTATTGTAATATTCATCTATGTTTACTAGTGTTTCTTCCCCTCATTCTACAGCACCAGAAATTTGAGCTTTGCATTATCCTCTTTCTTCTCAGAAGAAAGAATGCTAAGAGCCTTTACCTCCCCAGCGCCAGCTTTCCTAAAATAAATCCTTTCTAGATTTTCCTTCTAGAAAACTGGGAAGTCCATTTCTGACTGTCTAACCAATTACTTTCCTGAGCTCCAAGAGAGATTGCTCATCAAAGGGACCTCAAAAGCAGAAGATAACACAAGAATGACTTCTGTAACCTTATATAAATGGTAGAGAGAAAAAGACAAAAACAAAAACAAAAAAACGATGCCCACAATGCCTTCGGTTGATCATGGAGATGCTACAATGCAGCTCTGGCTTCGGGTATTAATGCCCATGGGCTGTGCAGACAGAGCAATGACAGAGCCCAGAGCACTCTGGGCCGTGGCCAGGGAGGGAAGCCAGAGGAATAGCAAAAATAATCCTGCTATGTGACCCTGACTGCCTGGTGCAGAGCCACATTCCTCTCAAGGCGAGCCCGGTTTCCCCTGTTCCAATTATCACGTGGACAGAGAAGGTGTTCTCTATGATTTCCAGACTATTCTTAGGAATGTTTCAAGGGAATATACAAGGACACAAAAAGTCGTTTTCGATACAAGATACTTATATGAAGTCCAAATCTGTCACTGGCTCTAGGACATTGTCACTTAGACATGCTATGCCTCAGTTTATCTATTTTACAGGGAAAGTTTCAAGGACATGGAAAAATACTATGCCATAGTATTATTCTATATAGTGTAATTATGTATCTACTATACATTACACACAACATACATACCTGTTGATGGAGATGGGGAACAATTTGAGGATTGGAAGGCCCTAGCTCTCCTTGGAGAGAGTGTGTCGATCCTCTAAATTTCCCTGTAGCTTCTCGTCTTTCTTTTTGTTTCCTCACTCTCCAAGCCACACATTTTTGTACTGAGTTATTTTTTATGTTAGTTATCTTGTTTCCTCCCTTCTTATAGGTAAAACACATCTAAGGTCTTCTCTGTATTATATTATAGAGAATGAATTTTGTTCCTAGTAATCATCTTGAATCATCAACAAAAGTTTAAATCCTCAGTAATTCTCTTGGGACAGGTTGTTTTATAATACAGCTTAGGATATTTTTCATCTAAATGATAAAAATTAAATAAAGTATTGGGGTTTAAAGTCATCACATTCAGTTATCTAGAAAATCCAGTTCTGTAGCACATTTAGATTCTATTCTATGACAGATAGATGAGGCTATACTATAATCGGATTTGAATGTCTACTGTCAGTTTAAAATCATAGGGTTTTAAAATATATATATGCCATTAGAAGAAAATAGAGATATATATATTCAGGAAGTAAAAGTCAAGAGAAGATTGAGAGAGTGTATAGAAGGATATGGCTTCTGGTGTGCAGAAGCAGACAATAAACCTTGGGTTTGTATACTGTAGAGTTGCAAGGGAGGTGGCCATTCTGTGTAGCCTTATGGTGAGAATACCTTGGACAGCGAACATCAGTGTAGGGGCCTTCCAACTGGAGGGAATTCGAAATTTTGAAAAAGTTGGAATGGTTTATGATAACCTTCCAAGAATTTGAAAAGGTCCTGCTTACCTGGTGTTTTAGGCTGATCCGATATACAAGTTGTACTTTTCATCATTTATAAGTGATCTTTTCTAAGCCAACAAGCAAATATAAAACAAATCCTTACATACTTTCCCTTTTGAAATGGCTCTCAGTACTAATTTGATTCTTGACATGTTGTCTTGTATAGCTATATGTAGTTAGAATCTCTTATAGTTAATATGAATGTTAATTATATCATTTAATACTTATAACGATGTAACATAAAAATTGCAATGAACTGTGTGTATTAAAAATAACTCAGTAAATATTTAGCAGATACTATTTGCCTAGGTCAAGGCCATTTCCTTTTTTCCCCTAATCACCATTTAGTTTGGAAATCCACTTTTCCTTGATTTGATTTAAAGCCTGGCTTTAAAAGTAGATCTCAATTGGTCTAACATGGTGTTATTCCAACTGTGTGTTGCAAACACTCCTAGATGATAAAATAAAATTAATGTGTCACATTATCTCTTTCTCAAATAACACAGAATAGGAAATATAAAAATATTTCATATAGATTAAGGGTAAGAAAAATTTCGTAAAATGTTTTCTTAACAATTATGTATACTTACATACCGTGATGTGAAACCATATTTTCTATTGTGAGTCTCAGTCAGAAAGTTTGGAAACCCTTGGTGTGACCCGATCATCAGGATCCTGTTTCCCTTGTGATTGGCTTATTTATGAATGTGCAACAAAATTGTGAACACTGAGCTTTGAGAGGAGGTTTTCAAGGTGTCATCCAGAAAATTTGTTCTTGGATTACAGGAATCACAGGACAAGAGAAAATCCCATCTCTTCCTCTGCATGTTTTCCTGCATGGATAGGCTAAGCTGGAACTGCTGTGGAATCTTGCAAACATGAGATGAGCTAGCCTGCAGAAGAGTCGACGTCTTGAGAACAATGCTGAAAGATCGAAGGGACCTGGGCTTTTTAAAAACATCACTGAGCTGCCAAGTTACTCTGGTCTTTCCTTACCTCTGAGCTTGTTAGTGTGATAAACACAGTTTGTAATAAAGCTACATGGCTTATGGGTTTCAATTGTTTGCAGCTCAATAAATCCTAAGCGATGTAACTACCATCTTACATTTGAGACCGTGACTACTTTATTTAATAAATTATATGGTAAGTGATTATTACATGTGAGGTTCTAAGCCCTGGGCAGCTGTGAAAAAGATGAATAATATATACCTTCAATAGTCTATATTCCAATGATGTAGACAAGTAATAAATAATGAAACAATTAATGCATTTAGGTTATAATTAATCCTCTGATGGAAATAGAATGGCATGATAGAATGAGTTATTTGGTTAGCACGTTCTTTTTTAAGCAGGATGCTAACTTTTCTGTGGAGGAGGGGCATTGGAGCTGGGACTTTAAAAAGAAGTTATCCATGGAAAGAGTGAGGGACAGATCATTCCAGAAAGAGATACAATACAAATTGCAGACTATACTGCTAGGAGAGTGTACTCATATATGTTTCCTATTTTAAATATTCAATTCTAGGAAGTTTGAAACCGTGGTAAACCTTTTATAGTGATCCCTTGGTAAGAATTCGAATATCTACTGGAATGTACACCTCCAGATACTAGAATTTGCTGGATTATCCCTCACTAGACTGATTATCTTTTACTTTACTGGATTATCCCTTAATTGAATTGAGTTTAGTTCTCTGAACAGTCAGCTTAACACCTGGACTTTTGAAAGGCTCAATGCTGGTTGAATAAATTAATGAGTGAAAACTCCTAGGGAACTTATCCATCTGGTAATGACTGATGGCTTGTAGAAGACGCAGAGTCCCTGAGAAGGCTTATCCAGATTTCCATGGTCCACCGCTAGGAGAGTGTGTCATCAAACCACAGGGAAGAACCCGAAGATATAGCTATGATATTTTCCTTTAATAATTCCCACTTAAGATACGTTATTGCATAGAAAAATCATGTGGTAAAACCCATACCAAATATTAATGATAGATACTGCTGGGTTAGAAAATGTTAGTGATTTATATGAATTTCATTTCACTTCATCACTTTTTATTTTATATAATTTAATGTATCATATATATTAAACTTTAAAATATGTCAATTATGTGTAAGAATAGGGTTTTGTATATCTAGTGACTCACTAATCCTTGATATTTACTTCTGAAAAAACCTTTCCTGATCCCCAACTCTTCTGTCCCCTGTCTGAATAATTGATTGCCCTTAGGAGTCCCCACTGTATATGGAATGTGCAATTCTGGGATGACAACAACCACGTTTATTGCGGCTTTATATTGCCTTGTATCCCTCCCTAAATTATAAAGCCTTTCAATACAAGATGTAGGTTTTATTGTATTTTTCCTCCAGTGGCTACCACAGGGCCAGGATATGCTGAGGTCTCAATAAATCAAAATGAAAAAGGATGAAAATCAAATTCTCTGTAGAATCAAATTGTCTTGTTTTGACTCTGTTGACTAACCTCACAATATAGTCCGTTCGTTCTCAGCTCCATTTTTGCAGCAACTTCCTACCTGTTTTCCCCGACTCTCGCCCCTTGTCTAGCCCCCCCCCCCACCATGACTCCTTAGTGTTATTGGACAATGTAGTAGAGCTTTACGGTTGGCAGTTTGAATTTTAGTCATGACATTGATTTACTATGTGATTGTTAGAAGATCCCTTTACCTCTCTGAGTCCTAAGATCATTTGGAGAATAGATCTTAAAACCTAAAGACTTATCAGAGTGAAAGACAAAGGAATGTTGGCTATGTGATCAGATTATTCCATTTCCTACTTTAAAGACTTTTAAACACTCATCGAATTTTTTTTCTACCATTCTCCATTTCCATGTCAAAATTAATGATAAAACTTCCAAAACTCCCAATGTCTGTAGTCTCATCTGAGTAAGACTCTTCCACAAGGGAAGCTCTCTGTCTTTTTGCAGTTCTGTCTGGAAAGCAAATGTATAAATCTATCTACTTTTCAAGTTTGATTGGCAGACTTACCTAGACGGAAGACCGAAGCTATGTCCTCTGATCTGATCTTTGTTGGTAAAGAAAGCAATATTTTGAACTTATAAATTTTTTTGACTTTTTCAGATGGGAGGTGAGGAAAAGTTCTAGTATGGATTGAAGACTTTTTGAATACCCCAACGAGAGCTGTCACTTACTGAGTGTTTACTATTTTCCTGGATTGGTGATGTGTTTTAGATTCATCATCGTCCCATGAGTAATAATAATTTGAAGTACTGTTTAAAAAAAAAAATTACAGGAGTGCCCAGGTAGTTCAGTCAGTAAGCATCTGACTTCGGCTCAGGTCATGATCTCATGGTCCATGAGTTTGAGCCCAGTGTTGGGCTCTAGGGAAGTCTTGCTTTCAGGGAAAATTTGGGAAACACTGAATTATCGTTTTAATATGTACACAAGAATGGATCACAGAGAGTTTCTCATAAGGAAAAAGAATGGAAACTTTGTCAAGGACTCTGATTTTATCCTACTTGTGAGCTAACAAGTTAACCCTCACAGTTTCTTGGGTGCTGGTGGAAAACATAAGACAACTTGCCCAGAGAAAAAGGGCAAAGTTTATTACTCATGGTGATAGCTGTAGCAAAAGTGTCAGAATTTTCTTCTGCTGGTTTCTGAAGCACCAATTTGCATAGGGTGATACAAAGAGAGCCACGTGATACCTCCACAGGTAGTGGGTTATGTTACAGGAATACCCCAAGCTTGCCTCAGGAGACATTATCTCTGTCTTCCTGGGCTGTTGGCTATATTTACACATGTCCTTGAAGATAGTCTGGAACCCTTAGGACGTGTAGACACAAGACATCCATAAAGAAATGTCTCCCAACAAGGTGGACTGTGATATCTCAAGTAAGTGGAATAACTAAATATATGTTCGGAGATAAGAAAAATTGGGAAATATAAAGAAAACAGCAGCAAATGCTAAGGTGTTTTTTGCAGAAGACTAGATCAGATTTAAGCTCAGTAAGCTGAAAAATTCATATACAGAACTTCTGATGACTGAATTTCGTTCCTACTGCCATGACTTCCAACAGAGCAAAAGTTACCAAGCCTAGCTACCTTAAAGGTCCCTGACCACTGCTCAGGTTTGGGAGATGTGTAAGTCTGCAGCAATTGTCTGACAGTTCAGTACGCTATCTACTACAACATGTCTGGAACTAAATTACATCCTGCAAATTTCTGAAAGAAAATGATGATTAACAGGACAGAATCGGAAGCGATTAAGACCAATAGCAAAAGGAATATGTACTTGCAACGTTTACCAAATTAAATTTATTAAACGACTCCACTATAAAAAGGAGAAATCAGAATCTTACTGTATTTCACTTTGCTTTTTAGCTGGGGGACAATACCATCGAAAATTAATTAGTCTTTTTTTTGTATCTAATTCTCTGAAATTTCTTACTTAGGAACTTAAATGCTTCCAGTTTTGTTTCGTTGGTAACTGTCTTTCCCATCTCTGTTTACTTCACATTTTCTTATCTTGCCACTACCCTGTGCCAAAAGTCTTGCAAATACACATTAATACATACCATCTGGAACATCCTTTTTAAGAAGGGAAGGAAGAATGTGAGGGCTGATAGATTCAATACAGGGCCCCCATCCAACATCTGTAACGAGGTTTGTGGGACATAGCAGGTTTCTTTATATTTCATCTGAATTCCATTCACCCCCTGCCTTTTCTGCAACGAAAGGGCTACTTGGACTCAGAGAGGTTTCCTGGCTATTTCAGGAAGTGGCAAGATTTCCACTCAATCTTTGAAGTTAAGCAACTTCAGAACTCAGGGGAAATTTTGTCACGATTCACAAAATGGGAATGGAGATGCAGGAAGAATGAAGCTGCACCGCTCAGCCACAAAGAAGAGACATTGACTGCATTTTCTCAGCGCCAGCAAAGCTTGGATACTGTTGGAGAAATTCAGGAAGACAATTAGTGATGTAAACACATCATTTTACTTATTTAATTATCCTCGAAACATATAGTTCTCATAAGGTCTGCTATAGATATAATTCCATTCCAAAGTGCAGATTAAGATTCAAATACAAGTTTCTATGTTCCTGATAATAACAAAAGTAGTAACACTGAGAGAGGCAGTGTGGATTAAACTTAGCAGCTGAGAAAACGCTCTGTCAATAAAGGAATGGACATTCTAAAGACGAAAACCCTTGTCTAATTTCTAGACTAACACGTTTCATTCCTCAGAGAAACCGATGCTTCAATTACCATTTGTACAATTTTTCTTTATGATAATTTAGCAAATGACTCAATATTAGCTTTGGTGAGTAATCTTCAGAAGTAATGTAAAATATGATCATTCTCTTGCTAAAGAAAATCTCTCAGGGGGTTCAGTCGGTTGAGCGTCCGACTTCGGCTCAGGTCATGATCTTGTGGTTTGTGAGTTCGAGCCCCACATGGGGCTCTGTGCTGACAGCTTGGAGCCTGGAGCCTGCTTTAGATTCTGTCTCTCTCTCTCTCTGCCCCTGCCCCACTCATGCTCTTTCTCTTTCTCTTTCAAAAACGAAATAAACAAACATCTCTATTTTCCCCCCACCTATTTATTTGGAGGCAGTTTCACAAAGTATTTGAACACATACTATTCTGACAAAATTAGACGGGAAAAAGTGGCACTTCTGAAGTCAACGCATACGCTCCTGAACAATGGCTGACTGAGGAGGAGGCAGTCTGGCTACAGGGACTCATTCTGTGGAATCTAGTCTCTGGCCATTTTGCCTGTCGTGGATTAGGGTTTAACTTTTGGCAGAAAGAGCCCTTCGTCATGTACCGGGAATCGTCCAAAAGCACGCAAGACTTCTATCACTGACGAGGCAAGTACGTCACTTGCCACTCTCATTGTGGAAAAACTTAACTCCAAGTCACAGACAGTCCCTGTTCTCTTCTAGCTAGGTTTGAGAAGAAAGAAGTGGATTAACGACATGAGTCAAGGTGAAGGAGGCAGCTCACATGAAGGCAAAATAATATTTCTCAAAAAGAACGAGAATGAGAATCATGTACCCAAACAATTGATTTCCTGCTCTGCCTCCTCTCTGTAATTCATCTGCTGTAGCTGTTGGCGCCACTTAAAGTACCGCAAACGGATATCATGAAGCTTTTTTCATTGTAATTGTATTGCTTGGCGGGCTCATCCCTGGGAAACAAAGACCATTCACTTCAGTTAGCCATTACACTGACATTTGAATTTGAGAGAGAAGGGCCAATTAAGTGTCTCTACGGTGCAGTAAAAGAAATAGACTAAGGTTATAAACATCCTCCCACTAATGTATGATTTAGGTAGATGCGTGTATTTAGATAAAATGGTCATTTCTCATTCTTCTGTTCTTCCTTCTTCTTTTCTTCATTCCACTTTTTTTTTTTCTCATCTGTACAGAAACCTGTTGGAAAGCTCTGTGTTCAAAATAATAGCGATTGAATCAAATGATGCCAGTCTGACTGGATTCCAATGAGAAGTTGCACACAAATAATAGTAACTGCCAACGTCCTCTCCTCTTTCTATTCATTTGCTTCTTTGCTTCTACATGTTCTTTTGCAAAAGCCCTGAAGTACAACATTTGCAGAGATTACTCAGAGAAGAAAGAAAAATATTATTCTGGGAATCCAACTATGTGAACTTAATTCTGACTCTCTTACTAATTGTGAAACGTTGGGCCAGCTAATTAACATATGTAACCCACGGAGGTTGAGAGTACCTGTCTCATCATATTACGAAAGACTGAAATAAGGAAAGCTCTCCGTGTGACTCTTAGCCATGGAAACATTAGCAATCATCATATCACAGTATTTTCTTCTATTCTTGTTTTGCCATTTCTTTATTATATTATTTTTTTTAATGTTTCATTTATTTTTGAGACAGAGAGAGACAGAGTATGAGCTGGGGAGGAGCAGAGAAAGAGGGAGACACGGAATCCAAAGCAGGCTCTGGGCTCTGGGCTGTGAGCACAGAGCCCGACGTGGGGCTCAAACTCATGAACCGCGAGATCATGACCTGAGCTGAAGTTGGACGTTCAACCAACTGAGCCACCCAGGTGCCCCTACTTTTGCCATTTCATCCTGTATTTTCATTGTCTCTGTAGCACAAACTTGGACTCCTTGACTAGTTTCCGCAGTTTGATGTGTAAATGTATTATGAAGGTTTGGAAGAATCTTTCTAACTATGGTCATATCTTTTAGCATGAGAAGGAAGATTTATTTTGAAGTTGGCATGATCTAGTCCCCTTTCCCCCCTAATTTAAATTTCTCTGTCATATATAAATTTAAAAATCTCTTTTGTCGTCTAGTAACCACTACAATATGAGAGGCCAGACTACATATCAGGAAACAGACATGCCAGAAATATGTTCAGTGCTTTCAAAGATGACGATTTTAAATGCAAAACCCGTGGAAGACATGAAATGGAGGAAATATGAAGCTATTAAGAGGAAACATTTGGATTTAATTCCATCCCAGACTCATTTCGCCGAAGTCAACATAACGCAAGACCTGAGCAAATGCGATTGCACTCCTGTGCCCTTGTCCTTTTCGTCTTCTTTGTACTTTTCCTCCGTAGAACTATGTTAATGCTGCATATTTTTCTTAAAGGATCATATTGCAGTCAATTAGTAATATTACTTACTCTTTTAGAGGTTAAAAAGAGAGAGAGAAAGAAACCCAATTTTAGACTCTAGATGCATCTGGACGGGGTTGTTCTGCTAAGCAGACAGGATGCCTTTCCATGAACTAACTCTGAACAGGAAAACTGCTTTTGTAAAACACCGAAGAATGGTTCTTCCATAAAAGGTCCTTTGATCCAGAATTTCAAATGTGCCCCCACTAGGAAACCAGTGATACCAATAGGAGGTGGCCTTTGGGGAGGGAATCTACTTGGTGACTGTTACAGATAGTATCGGTGACTTGTATTTTATTTTAAGCTATTCTCTTCTTCCGGAAAAAAAAGGAGAGAAAACCAATTTTCCAATGGATGGAGCAATACTCCTGGCCCTCACCCACCACCTGAATCCCATAGGTTTGCATCTCCAAAACAAATATTAATGTAGATCTGAAGCTAACTTTTTGACGGATTATAGGAAGATTCAAATCACAGTGGAAAACAATTCCCTGAAAGATGACTAGAAACCGTACTTCTGAAACTTCTTTAACCCCCAAGTTTCACAAATGTTCAGGAAAAGATTTAAGATAATTGGAATACTTTCCAAACAGTCTTATTTTAAAATGTTTAAAAGATATATAAATTTTACATAGAAAAAACTAATTATTTGCTTCTTTTAACAATTATCTAGAGATTATACGTAATTATTAAATCATTTTATAGCCATTGGAATTATGTCAACTCGCTAACAATTGGGAGCAAATCTCATTTATGTTCTTGAAATTACTCAAGTAAGACCATTTATGATAAATAAATGTATCTTTTCACCATGTTGGGATGGCGACAAACTATATGACAATTTCATACAAAAAGCTGTTAATGTCAAAATATTGTCAAAAATTTATCAAATATGTAAAAATAAGTGTAATAAAGGTTTCTGGAAATGTTCAGAAGTAACTGATGATCTGATATATGTTGGGTAAATATTGACCTGTGTTTACATTATGAGTATGCTTATGAGTACATGTGTGTGTCTGTGTGTGTTTGTGGCATGCAGTAATGCTACATAAGATAAAAATGGCTAAGTGCAAGTATAAGGTTTAAAGGTTTCTTTTGCTTTGTTTGGCCTGCTATATATTTCTGTTTTTAGACTGATGAGCAAAATCTATAGACAAATTGATGATTTCAGCTCATGCTTATAAATAATATAGCATAAATATACTTTCCAGTTAAGGATTTTCCTGTGTTTTTAAAAGTAGATTTAAGCAAAAATCTAATCTTTTAACTAATGACCAGCAACTAGGTTGGCTATCCCTGTAGGATATGATGTGTGATTTGTGTGTATTCTGCTATTGTCTTGTCCTATCTGACCATAAATCTATCCCAGATTTCCGTATGGGCCTCTAAATTCCCACCACTATTGGAAATTCTCATTTTTATAAGAATGTGAAATAACCAAAATGATTTTTCTACAGAAGAAGATAATATATAGGAACAAAATACCAGAAGACATATGGTGATTTTTAAAACTTTATTGGTGGCGTTAATATCGCCTTATTTTATGCTGTTTCCTTTATTTCTCAAAGGAAGAAATTTCGGCTCCCAATTAATTGAACCTTTATGGCTCTTTAAGCTAAATGCTTTGAAGAAAATGTCAATTACCTAATCTTAATAATTGACAAGCATGTGCTATTATCACAGACCCTCTGTTGAACGATGAGTACAGATATAATGTGACGTTGAATAGATGGGTGTTTGGCCGTTAGGCAAGCATAATATTTTGCAATGTTTTTCTCCACCTATTTGTCAACTACATCTAATTGATTACCTTCCTGTAACATTTTATTCTGTTTGTGAAACCCTGTCCTTAGACATCTTCCTCTTCCAAGCGTGTATCATAAATTATGAAATCAATGGCATAGCTTGTCGGGCACACATAAAATGGATAGCTTCCCTTCCTTATATTAGCATAATCCGCTAATTTATTAGGAAAGGGTGAATGGCATGCTTGCTATTAGAACTGGTCATGACAGGTCACTTGAAAACTTATTGATGGTGAGTGAGACATGGTTTTTAATTAAAATGTGGGACTGAGTTGGCTAGTCAAACACCCTTTTCTCCTTACTCATCACATTTATTGAGTCATGTATTTGCTTATTTATATTATTTTAAATGAACAGTGATGAGTCAGGATAGCATACAAAAGGCATGTCCCAGAGGGGGAAAAAAAAAAACACAAAATAGCATGATATATTTTTCAGGGCAAGCAAAAGCACACTGCCTGGAAAAACGTTGTAAGAAGATTCGAACCTTCACCATGATAACTCGGATGAGGTACCTTTTTATCAAGGTTACCGATCACTTTTAAACTTCCTCCTGTCCACTTAACCCCAGCTTGTTTTAAGCAAGATCACTTCCCCACTTTTACCCGCTTTCTTTCACAAAGTTATAGCTTAGGCAAGAGATTCCAGCCCCAATTGCACAATATTCTCGGGGTTATTGTGATCTCAAAGGATGTTGTGAAATTCTCAAGGCAAAATTAATTGCAGCGCGACTTAGGCTTTTCAACTGAAATGTGTACAATAAAGCGCCCCGAGGAGGAGGTTTGGTGGATGAAGAGGGAGGTTATGGCTAGCAGCGGATTACAGGGTGTCAGAACTGCAGAACCGGGTGGCTGGCAGGGACTTCTGCTTTCATGCCACAGACATCTGCGGGTGAGGGCACGAGATGAAAAGCCATGCATCTTCTCTGTAATTTATATTGCCACAACATTCCACCGTGGCCGCACTATTCAGCCCCAGGGAGCTCGCACGTACTTTTGTTTGCTCAGAAGAGTTTCCAAAAGGCTTAAGTAGGGGCTCTTCCTCCTGCGAAACAGGGTCTTGCTGCTTTTTGATCAAAGGTGTGAGTCAGGGTCTGGATTCTTGTTGTTCCTGTTGTTGTTTGACTTTGCTTGCTTATTTCTTTCAGAATACAATATCTGATATGTAGACACTCCGTTTGCTTTGAGACTCGACAGACTCTGGGTTAAATCTGTCTTTTCCAGTAACACGTTTCCAGTAACTTTGACATGTTAAGGAATATGTGAAATGGGCCAGCACCTACCTCCGTGGATGTTGCTTTTGAATTTTAAGTACTCTGACAAAATGCTCTCTGGATAAAAGAAACTCCATAAAGGTTCATCCGAGATGGTTTCCTGACTTAAATATCTCAGTCACAGCTGCCATTTCTACTGCCTTTCCTCCCTCAGTCTGTTTATCTTTGTTTTTACAGCAACTTCTAGGTCATTCGTAAATGGAGTAGATCTTACATTTATCAGCTCTAACCACATATTTCATCAGCTTGCTGTGTTTTCATAAAAGACAAAACCTGGAAAATGTCCTTTTGGGGTATTTAGTTCAACCTCCCCTTTTCTATGGCTGAAAGAATGGAGATTTAGTCAAATTTCACAGTCTTCCGGTTAATTTTCGGGAGCAATTAGTGAAACAATTGAGACCAAAATCCCATTCTCTAGGCCAGACCCAGTCTTAGACCTTTTGATATCTCACCTATCATTTCTTTATATAACCATGTTTTTATTTCAAAGACCTATAGGGGCGCTTATGAATAAATAAGGGTGGAACTTTCTGGAACCAAAAGAGTCCTTGGTTGATTGCTGTAACTAAATTTCTAATTTGCTGCATGCAGTCCAGTTACTGTGAAGGGTTGATTTTATGCAGGGATTATATGAGACGCGTTTTGATACAACAGTCAGCGAGCTTAAATTTACCCCTTTAGGACGGAAGCTAAGCAAAGCAAATTGAATCACAAACAAGACAAAGAAGTGGATTCAGCTGTAAAGAAGACAAGAAACAAGGGGTTTGGTTTTGCCCCTGGTATAGTCTCTGGTTTGTTTCAGGTTTTAGGGAGTGATTGTCCCATGAAAAGAATCCCAAACAATGTTTTTAAACAGAGGAGAGTGCATTCAACCTCCAGGTGTGATCGGCTACACACAGATTATTTGCTTGAAGATATCTTGTGGAATGATAAAGAGTAGATCCTGGTTAGAAATAAGAGCGACTTTCTTGTGCTTTTCAGGAACAATCTGATACGCTCATGTTGCATCATACTTATTACACCATACACCCTGCAATAATCCAATTATAAGACATCATGGTAAAATGGAGTCTAACAGTACCCAGGCTCCATTCAGGAAGAGTAGATAAGATGTGCTCATGCAAGTCAATTCTATCCTTCTGGAAATTTCGCTACTTGCATTCTCCAGGCAAAAAGAATTCCTAGCCCTGCCGTAGGATTCCTTGGGTAGCTTTGCATGATTGTCAACAATTGTCTGAGCTCTTTTGCCCATTCTACTTTACTTTCCAAAATCACAGATCTGAGCACATGGTTATGAATTGTGCTTCGCAAACCATGATTTACGGCTGTGGATGTAATGTTTTCTTCCTTGGTTTTATTACATTTGTGCAACATCCAATTAAAGTTATTCTCTCTTAAATTCCCCACTGAAAAAATTTCTATGCATTTTTTTGTTAATCCTAAACTTTAAAAGTACTAATAGTTTGTTTAAGTTTATTTTACAGGCAGGGTTACAATGACTTCAAACTTTGTCTCTAGTTTTGCAATAAATTGCCATGAGTAAAAGATGTCAGGAAGCAATGCGGAATATTGCTAAAAACGTTGGGCTTGATGTTGGCTTAGAGAGGAATCCAAGAGATGAGAAGTCTTTTGAAAAACAAATCCTTAGAGCACCCGTCCTGTTATATTGTTTTTCTTATGCCTCTGAAGCTTTCTCCTGCGGATTTCAGTCTTCCCTTCCTGATACCACCAAACACTCTCTCAACGTACAGCTGTGTAGCATGGTATCGACATGGACTTGGCATCACAATGACTCAGATTTGACCCTAGACTCTGTTCACACTATCTCCATGACTTAGGATAAGTTATTTAACATCTTCTAATTGCCTAATCTGTGAGGTAGAGATTCAATTCACAAAGTTGAGGGTTGCTATCATGACAAATGTAAGGCTTGTGCAGTGCCAAGGGAGATAACAGTGAGTCAGTGGTAGCACTGGCCCTGTGATACCACCAAAGAACCTACAGCACTAAGATATATGAACTTGAAAATATCCTCTTACCATTTTTGGCTTCAAAAATTTCTTTCATTCATTCATTCATTCATTCATTCATCAGATAATAATTTTTTGAAAAACTCAACATGCAACCATAGTTAGAGGAAAGGAGAGTATTAGCAGTTATTAAGGCACATATTTTTCTTCTTCCTATTACCAGCAGAAAAGATTCTAGTTTTATTCATTGTATAAGTAGTTATAGAACACTAATATTAATATTAACATATTGTATGCTAAGTACTGTTTTAAGCACTTTACAAATATGAACTCTTTTGAATCTCACATAACTTTATAAGTAAGGTGGTGTTCTTATTTTACACGTGAGGAACTGACACACGGGAGTTCAGTGATGTGTCCAAGGGTGCACAGCGGGTAAGTAGCCCAAGCAGGAAATGAGCCATAATAGACTGGCTCTGACTCCTTGTTGTTAACATGTAACTGTGTTGCTTCTCCATGAAGCAAAATATTTTAAAATAAGTCGTTGAATATGATTATTTTAATTTAATTTTTTGTTTATTTATTTTTATTATTTTATTATTTTTTTAGAGAGAGAGAGAGACAGCACATGATTGGGGAGGGACAGAAAGAGAGAGAGACACAGGATCTGAAGCAGGTTTTAGTCTCTGAGCTGTCAGCACAGAGCCCCATGCGGGCTCAAACTCAGAGGCTGTGAGATCATGACCTGAGCCGAAGAAGTCGGACACTTAACTGACTGATCCACCCAGAGGCCTCTGATTCATTCTCATCATAAGTGATAGGAAGGATATGCACAGGGTGCTATAAAATGAGAATAGCGGGGCACCTGGGTGGCTCAGTCGGTTGAGGATCCGACTTCGGCTCAGGTCATGATCTCACGGTCCATGAGTTTGAGCCTCGCATCAGGCTCTGTGCTGACAGCTCAGAGCCTGGAGCCCGCTTCGTATTCTGTATCTCCCTCTCTCTCTGCCCCTCACCAGCTCACCCTCTCTCTGTCTCTCTCAAAAATAAAGTAAACATTAATAAAATAAAATGAGAATAGCAAAATCTGCCAAAGGGGAATTTTTGAAGACCCATTATCCACCATATTCCATGGAATCCATGATTCCTTGAGTCTCCTTAGTACACACGTCTCACCTTTGACAATTCATCATGCACTGGAACAAAACATTAGCTGCTCAGACAACTGACCTGTGAGGTCTTCTGAAAAGAAAGATAAAATGGCTCGAGAAGTTACTTTTAAGTATTATAATGCAAATGATACTTTAATTTAGGAAAAACGTGGCCCAGTCCATTGCCCTTCTAACTCAAAATTTCATTTAATGGGGGTGCTTGAATGGCTCAGTCAGTCTGATTTCAATTCAAGTCATGATCTTAAGGTTCGGTTCTTGAGTTTGAGCCCCGCCTCTGGTTCTGTGCTGACATGCTACAGATACTCTGTCTCCCTCTCTCTCTGCCCCTCCCCAGCTCTCTCTCTCTCTCTGTCTCTGTCTCAAAAATAAATAAACATTTAAAAAGAATTTTTGCTAGCATATTCAGTGGCAGTCCTTATGCTAGCCAAGAGAAAAAGATCATTCTAGATTAAATCTCAGGAAGAATAGCCAAGGTGGTCTTTCTCATTATCTTTTGGTTTAAGCACTTATTTTCTTTTTATTGATATGTTGTAAGTGGCTTTTCACAGAAAAGAAAATTGATCTTTGCTAGAAAGTAAACTCCCCGACGACAAAAACTTGCCCATCTGGTTTACTGTCTTGTACGCTACGCTTGAATCAGTACTAGGGACATATTAGGTTCTTGATAAGTATCAGAGGAATGTTGAATTTTGAAGAATGTCGTTTTGGTCACATCAAAAATAGTCAACCAAAGAAGTCTGAATGGAATGCTAGATAATGAGGTTAAACATTAGCCACTACATTTGGATTCTAGCCCAAGTTTGGCCACCTCCTTGGTTTGTGACCTGAGGTATCACTTCATCTCCCTATTTCTCTCCTTCTCTGGCTATGAAATATCCAGTTTTACCTCTAAAAGTGCAGAGGCAAGCATCCCTTTGATGTCTTGCTCTCAATCTCAGCTTGCCAGAGGCTTCCGACTTTATTTTTTGACCGCAATTAATATCTTTGTCTTGTGGTAGTGGGAAGAAAAACATAATAATATATGGACAAAACCAAATATGCCAAAAGAATGCATATATATATATTCTCTGAAAAGAGTACTTGTAATTTTGACATGATGGACAAGGAACCTCAACTGATTTACTCTGCCCCCGATTAGAACACTGACTCACTGTATGACTGCATAACTAAATACACACAAGATATTGTCTCAGGCTAGCCCAGCTTGACTCATAATCTATGGTTTACGATGAAGATCTGAGCTCCCTTTCATCTTCTTCTTACAAGAATTTCAAAGAAGATAATACCAGCAGAGCCAACTTGACAGTTCTAGAGGATGTACCTACCTAACTCCCATTATTCTGAGTCACTAAGAGAAGAGGTTACAACAATAGGAACAGGGGCTGAAACATCACTTTAGAATTTGTACCTGGGGCGGCAAAAGCCAGTGGAGGTTACCTTCAACTGTGTAGCTTCAGAGAAACAGACATCTGGAAGCCTGATAGAGATTTTAGACAATTATTTACATCCTCATAACATTAGACACAGAGAACCGAAGGTCAAAAAGAAACCACTTCTCTTCCCATTTTATAAACATTTTCCATGTATGAATTTTATACTGTTGCAGATCGTAATTTTTGGAAACAGAAGGTGAACAGAGTTTGGTGTGAAGGGTGTTTATCGGGTGTCAATGCCTGAGCAATGGAGAGACCAGCGGGATGGTTGGGCTAAAGGAGAGAAGTCGGGCTTCCAGGCAATCCCCACAAAGCCTTGGCTGAGTGCGTGGAGAGAGCTCAGGAGTACAGGAGACAAGTCTGTCAGACTTGTCCCTCAATGAGTCAAAATGACTGGCCTTTGGCACCCCCCAGAGGTCAGTCCCTGGATATGGGCCACCCCAGGAAAGGCGTTCTGTCAAGCAGGGACTCTCTGTTACTGAGGAGGACCCGAAGAGGTTGATGGCCAGAGGCTGGTTAGGGTCAGCACCACTCACAACAGCAACTATCCTTCTCTGGAGAGAATATAGGAAGCAGCTCTCCTTGCCTACCATGAATATCAAACAGTGAATAATCCTTAAAAAGCAAAAGGCAAAAATGTGGCCCAGTTTCTATGGGACAAACATAATCACTTGAGAATAAAAATCCTGTTAAGTGATTTAGTATGTATCTCTACGTGGGCAGCTGCCACGGAGCTTACTTTCTGTCACCTACAAATCTCTTGAGGGCAACGACTAGGTCTCTAAACTCTATGTTTTATTTCAAACTTTATTAAGGGATCATTAAGCACATATTCAGTAATAGGCTGGTTCTTCTAATGGGCTGTTTTCCAGAATAGGGAAATGACTTGTATACCTCAAGTGGTTATGATTTAAGGTAGGTGAGAAGCTTACATTTACAGTGTATATGGAAAATCTATACATATCAATGTCATTTAAATATATGTGCAGCTATGTATATGAGTTAACACACATAGACCACTGGCTCACGAATCATACGCTTTACATTATAAATTATGTAATAGCAATACGTCTTTGGAAATCTTTCTCATAGATTAAATCTAGTATTATACTCACAATGTATAAATTCAGTACCTGCACTCCACTATTTAATTCTTACCTGGAATCAACTTTGTTTTTTTTTTTTAGAAACATGTTAATATACAGGAGCCGTCGGGTCTCAGGCATATAAGTGGCATCGTTAGCCAGACGGGATGTTTTCTGAGGGTTGGAAAGACCTGAGTCTGAGCCAACGTCTCTCTAAATTATTGGTACTTTTCACAGAATTCTTCCCTGGCACAAGAAAGAAAGAAAACAAGAAAAACCAAAGAACCAAACAAACCAGCAATGATCAAGTGTTTCCATTGATTCAATTCCTCTAGAGAGGCCAGGCTACTCCAAGCATCCTTCTTTCAGGAATTGCCTCCCCCGCATTGTCACTGCGCTCACGCCGCGACTCAGGCCTTCCTTCGATCTTGCAAACCTTCCTGCCGTGTCTCCTCTTCATCTTCAGTCTCGCTCCGTTCATGCCAGGGATTCAAACTCTTTAAAGCAAAAATCCTCAAAACTTGAATGACAAATGAACGAATCCATCTCTCTCAATGACTGATCAAGAGGTCAGCCAAGAAGAAAACGAGAAAGCACTGAAGGGGGCAGGGTATATGGTATTTGAACACAATTACCAAACTTCATCTAATAGACATGTATAAAATGCTTTCTCCAACCGTGGGAGGTATATACGTTCTTTTCAAGCACACACAGATATTACCGACTCTTGACCAAATACTGGGCTCAAAAGCACGTTTCAAAAAGTTCCAAAGCACAGCTATCACACAGAATGTATGTTCTGCCTATCCCAAATGCATACCCACTATCACTCCACTGAAAATCAACAGCACCCTATGCCTCCCATTTTGCAATGACAATCGGTTTTGGCCTGTATTATTTATTTCTGCATTTCTTTCTTTATCATTGTTCCACTCACCCCCTGTGCGATTGTTGGAGTTTGTTTGGTTCTGATGTTGACACTCTCGTTCATTCCTAACACAGTGCCTGGTACTTAGTTAAGGCAATAAATAATTTGTATTTGTCTAATTTAATTTAAGCTTTGTGGGAAGGACGACTCCAGCCAGGTGTATGTCTGTAAAGTCCTGTGTGGTCAGTTGTTCTCAGCATTTCTGTGAGAGAGGAGACATTTAGGCCAAGAAGACCAATGATATTACAGTATGAGCTGGGAGATTCCTGACTCTCCTGTGTCTAAGCAGACCTCACTGAGCCACGTTAAATATAACATGTTTTACCTCATTACAGAAATGAAATATTTCTATATGTGTAGTGCTTTGGAAGGCATTATAATCAATAATTGAGCTGAATTAATAGCATGAGACACTTAAGGAAAATATATATATTTCATTATTCATACATAGCAAACGGTGTCTAAAATCCAATTGAGAACAAATTTTATGACTACATTACAAATCTCTAAATAGGATTGCTAAACAAAATATGTCTAGCACACAGAAAAGCACAGAGGATAATAATGAACCAGTTTGCCAAGTCTTAGCATTTTTTAATATTAGTGTCACATATTCTTAAGCCAACAGTCATCACAGATGTAGTAGAAGGCGATGGTTTGTCCTCACCCATTAAATAATATCTCTTCCTCAGAAATTCTGACACTGTTCTAACTGCAGGAATCAGCACTGGTGTAATATACTTTGGAAATATAAACCATTTTTAATAACGACAATAAGTAACAACAACAACAACAAAACTTCCATAGACCAAGGAGATACCTTTTTAATATACTTTACAAAACTCTTGCTTAACCATGCCCACTCTTATAGTTTTAAGAATCACCAGTATCTATTTAAATACCTTGCCATTTCTTTTTCAGGCAAATCTGTCTATAATTTGAGCTAGAATTACAAGAATGTAAAGATCAAGGAAATGCTTAGAAACTTGGCTGCAAACGCACCACTCAATTTCACATAATTGGAGACGACAGATATTGAAACGCAATGAATAATATGCTCTCTGTCTGTGTCAAATCAGGTATGAAAAAGAGGTAGTTCTGCCAGTGGGCAAAAATATACATAATTTACTAAAAGTGGAATCGGCTTGCACTAATCTTATTTTTCAACATCTGAATCATTTGCTTTCAGCGTATCTTGTCATATATCATAACGAGCCCCCCAGTCTCTGAAATCCTAGCAGATGATCACAATACTTGGGGATAAAGAACATAAAATTCAATGTAGCACATCAGCGTTAAAGCTTTTCAGTTAAGAAGTCTTTGAACATTAAGGAAATGGTTAAGTTCCCAAAAGGAATTAACACAGAATAGACAATTTTTCTATGTATCAGACACACATCATATGCAAATATGTATAAACCTTAGAAATAAATAATCATGATTTATTCCTACTAATATTAAAAGCCTTCATATACCTTTACATGGATTTTTTTTCTTTTTGCAGTTGTTTTGACAAACCAAAAAACAAACTTATAATAGAAAACATTTAAACTGGAGAGAGCAAAGGAGCCTCCTACTGACCCCAGACTTAGGTGTAGGTATCTGCTCCATCACTTCAGGGCTGAACCCAAGTCGGTGAGTCTGTGGGCTGTTGGGATGAGAAGAAGGGAGGAGTCAGTCTCCTGACAGGTACCTTATGCCCCGAAACAACACAGTACCCCAATTCCACAGGGCAGTAGCTTTCTTTTCTTTCTTTTTTTTTCAATGTTTATTTATTTTCGAGAGAGAGAGACAGTGGTGAGTGTTAAGAGGGGAACAGAGAGAGGGAGACACCGAATCCGAAGGAGGCTCCAGTCTCAGAGCTGTCAACACAGATACAGACGCAGGGCTTGAACCCACAAACTGCAAATCATGACCTGAGCCAAAGTCGGGCACTTAACTGACTGAACCACTCAGGCACCCCAGAAATTCCTTTCTTAAACTCATTTATCAGGTAACTCATTGGTTTTCTTTAAAATATTTTTAAAAATATAATTTAGAAGTTGATTACCCAGGGGCACCTGAGTGGCTCAGTTGGTTAAGCCTCTGAGTTCAGCTCAGGTCATGGTCTCACAGTTCGGGGGTTCGAGTCCCTCCTCGGGTTCTGTGCTGACAGCTTTGAGACTGGAGCTTGCTTCAGATTCTGTCTCTCTCTGTCTCTCTGCCCTTCCCCCATTCACACACGCTCTCTCTCTCTCTCTGTCAAAAATAAAATAAACATTAAACATTTTTTTTAAATCAACCAAATGAATAAAATGAAGTAAGGATAAATGACTTTCTAATTCATTACGAGATAAAAATTAAACTACGTGATTCCTGTGTGTAATTTAAAATTTTCTAGTAGCTAAATTAAAAAAAATGAAAAGAAACCGATAGATTTAATAATATATATTACTTAACCCAATATATCCACTATCTGCATATACATACTCAAATATATCTAAAGCATTCATTTCAACATGTAACCACATGAAATATTTATTAATAGGCTACTTTCCACTCTTTCTTTTAATACTAAGTTTTCAAATTTGGGTGTGTATTTTATCCCTACAGGACGTCTCGGTTTGGATGAAGAAACGTTTCAAGTCTTCCATAACTGCACGTGCCTAGTAGCTACTTTGTCGGCTAGCACAAAAATGGATAATCAAATGAAAGTAGTTCACTAGTATTCGGAAGGTTAAAAAAAAAAGTTGTCTTCTTTTTTTCTATGCTTCTTTTCTTTCCTTTCCTAGCCAGCTTCGGTTGGAAGACGGGAATGCAATGGCAAAAAGCAATACTAACTCTTGGAATTCAATGATTTTTTTATAGCTTAATCCTTTATAAATGAGAGATGCTATAAATGAGATGTATCGTGTAAATGGCTAAATCGCCGCTTACATTTGTGTCAATATGAATTAGTGTGCCTGTGGTAAGAGCTATAGTAAAAGTGTCTCTCTAACACGAAGTAGTTGGATTGAAAAGTAAATTGAATCTTCTGTGTATTTAATCCATAATACATATGAAACTGAATTTTTTCCTTTTGCTGAAAAAGCTTGTCAGCAGAATATTATTATTCGACCTATGTGTTTAGATCAGAATAGAGTCTTTAAAGGTGTATTTCAAAGTCTCGCTGCTATTATTCAAATGTTCTTCTGTGTATTTGTAAATGGCAAATTTTAATGCTAAAATTACACAAATATAGTAATACATGCACAGAGTGTGTATTCGTGTCATCAAATTCGTTTTTCTATTGTGGCAAGAATTATTTGGTTTTGCCATTCACTTCTGAGATTCAACTAATTAATCTTTTTTATTTTTTATTTTTTCATGTTTAGTTCTTTTTGGAGACAGAGAGACAGAGAGCAAGCAGGACAGAGAGACACACACACACAGAATCTGAAGCAGGCTCCAGGCTCCGAGCTGTCAACACACAGCCCGACATGGGGCTTGAACCCACGAAGTGCAGGATCGTGACCTGGGCCAAAGTTGGACGTTCAACCGACTTAGCCACCCAAGTGCCACTAATTCATCTTTTTTAAATGTTTGAAACATCAGTAATGTCATAATAAATATACCATCTGGAATTTTATTTGCTTTCCTATTGTATGTTTGTTTTCTGAAATATTGACGTTCTGAAAACATTTTCCTAATAATTCCAAGAATAATTCCTTGAAAATCTTTCTCTCAGAGGTTTAGAATTACATCACATGTCTTGGGGAAAGTATTATTGTGTGAAGTTAAGAATCAATATGAAAGACATGAAACTATGAGATAGACATTTTCATTCATTAGTACTCATTTTATGGTTATTAAATTAAATATTTACAAAAGCAGACCAAAATCTAAGTCTAATTTCATAGCCATAATAATATTAAGTATACTATCCTAGATCCTGCTTTGAGTTCAAGAGGTTACAAGCCTTAATTCAGCCATTTCATCTGCTTATATATATTTTTTCATTGTTTTTCAGATATAATTATGTTAACTTTTGATGTTCCTCATAAAATCTGAAATTTTACTTTTATCTTGTCTTTTGAAATACGTGGTTCCCTAATGACTCCTCTTGTGTCTTCCACAGTCATAGAATTTATTTATTAGCTGGAACTTAATTACCAGATTAGCATTTGCCATGTTTTTCTGATGTGCCCATTATGCAAGTACTAGAAAATACAGACTTATTTTTCTCAAATGTATTTTTTTAACATTTATTCAATTTTAAGAGTGAGAGAGACAGAGCATGAGTCGGGGAGGGGCAGAAAGAGTGGGATACATAGAGTCAGAAGCAGGCTCCAGGCTCTGAGCTGTCAGCACAGAGCCGGATGTGGAACTTGAACTCACAAACCAGGAGATCATGACCTTAGCTACAGTCAGACTCTTAACCAACTGAGCCATCCAGGTGCCCCTCAAATGTATTGTTAAAGATTTACTGGCCCTTCGACGTTCATGTCAAAGCTCTGACCTCTAATGTGTATTTGGAGACTGGTTCTTTCAAGAGGTACTTTAGGTTAAATGGGGTTGTATGGGTGGGGCTCTAATCCAAGATGACCAATGTTGTTACAAGAAGAGGAAGGAAGAACAGGGATGCATGTACCCAGAGACAAGTCACATAAGGACACAGCCAGAATACGGTTATCTACAAGCCAAGGTAAGAGGACTCAGTGAAAACCAAACCTGTCAACACTTAGCTTTTGGACTTCCAACCTCCAGAACTGTGAGAACACAAATTTGTTTTGTTTAAGACATCTTATCTGTGGTATTTTGTTATAATAGCCCTATTCTTATAGACAGATATATCCTCAAATCCAAGCAAATACACCTCTTTGCTTATACTAGCATAGTGCTTCGTACATCAGCAGAACATATTTATTGTTGTTGTGGCATTATTTAAATAGAGCAAGATTTACCAATGTTAAGTGGACAGTTTGGAGAATATTGGTAATTACATTCCACAGTCATCACCACCATCAAAATACAGGATTGTTTGTTTTCTATGCATCTTTATAGTATATCTGATATACTACACCACCAAACCCAGCATCAGACAACCACTGATTTGCTGTCACAATATTTTTGCTTTCCTAGCATATCATTTATATGTAACCATACAATATGCTTTTTGCATGTCTGTGTATGGTTGTCTTCTTCCATCTAACATACTTTCTTGAGAGTCATCCATATTCTTACATATGTTAATATTTTTCTCATTTTCATCGTTGAATAACATTCCACAGTATGAATTTATCACAATTTATCCATTTTCTAGTTGATGGCCATTTGGGTCGCTTACAGTTCGGACTTTTATAAGACTGCTAAGAAGATTTCTGTAGACATAATTTTGTGGGGATAGGCTTTATTTCTGTTGAGTAAATACTTATGAGTGCAATTGCCAGGTCACATGGCAAGGTATAGCATTGTGCGTTTCCATCAACAATAATGAGATTTCCAGTTGTTCCACATCCTTGCTAGTACTTGGTAGGGTCACACTTAGCGTGAGCCATTCTAGTGGGTATGCAGTGAGTTGTCATGGCTTTCTTCTGTATTCTTCTGATGACTGGGGATGCTGAGGATATTTCCATGTGCTTACTGACAAATAGGCACTTTATTTTGCAAGTAAGTGTGTGTTCGCATCATTTGACCATTTTTTGTGTCCTTTTTCTTATTGTGTTTTAAGAGTTCCGTGTATTTTCTGGAAAAAAGTACTTTGTCAAGGGTTTTGCAAAAATATTTTCCCTATCTGTGAGTTGCCTTTATTTTTTCTTAATGATATCTTTTGAAGACCAAAATTTGGAATGTTGATGGGGTCTAATTTCATCATTTTTTCACTGAATTTGGTCTTCTAATGTCCTGTTGAGGAAGTTTTTGCCTAATTGAAAGTCACGAAGATTTTTACCCTACATTTTCTTTCAAAAGGCTAGTAACTTTAGCTCATTTTGAGTTAATTTTGTGTATTGTGTGAGGCATGTCAAATGTCTAATAGGTACATGAAAAGGTTCTCAACATCGCTAACTAGGGAAATGAAAATCAAAATCACAATGAGATCTCATCTCATACCTGTCGGGGTGACTCTTGTTACAAAGATAAGAGAAAACAGTGTACTTAGGAAATGGAATAAAAAGAACTCCTGTGCCCTGTTGGCGAGAATGTAAATTGGTGCAGCCACTATGGAAACAGCACAGAGATGTCTCAGCAACAACAACAAAAAAGTTCAATTACTATATGATCCAGTAATTCCACTTTTGGATATATATTGCTTCTGAAAGAAATGAAATCACTATCTCAAAGAGTTTTCTGCTCTCCTATGTTCAGTGCAACATTATTTATAGTAGCCAAGATATGGAAACAACCTATGTCCGTCAAGAGATGCATGGATAAAATGTAACACACGTGCGTGCACACACACACACACACACACACAGACACAGACACACACACTGGAATATCATTCAGACATAAGAAAGAAGGAAATCCTGCCATTTTTAACAACATGGATGAACTTGGAGGACATTATGCTAAGTGAAAGAAGCCAAACACAGAAA
Source organism: Paguma larvata (assembly GCA_030068075.1). Lineage (NCBI taxonomy): Eukaryota > Metazoa > Chordata > Mammalia > Carnivora > Viverridae > Paguma > Paguma larvata. Next base: position 12,353,061 of record CM057825.1, read on the forward strand.
GACAAATATTGCATGATATTACTTAAATGTGGAACCCAAAAAAGGTGAACTCACCTTAGGAGAGAAGAGAATAGTGGCACTAAGGGCTGAGGACTAGGAAAATGGGGAGATATATGTTGGTCACAGGGTACAACTTTCACTTATAAGATGAGTAAGTTCTGGGGGAGTCTAACATACAGCATAGTGATGACAGTTAATGGTAAAATATTTTATACTTGATTTTGTTAAAAAGGTAAGTTTTATGTTTAAATCACACACAAAAATGATAACTATGTGAGACTATGGATGTGTTTATTATTTTTATTGTGGCAATCATTCATAACGTACATGCATATCAAATCATCACATTGTACACCTTAAATATATACAATTCTTATTTGTCATTATACCTCAATAGAGTTGGAAACATTTTTTTTTCTGAACCCAATAAAGTATAAAAGTAAGAATAAGAATCATAAATACCTGACACAAAATAAAGAAAGTCACAAAATCAAAGTCAGTTCTTTGACAAGATTAATTAAGCTGATACATTTCTAGCAAGACTGATTTGAAAAAAAACAAGGAAAGACAAGGCAGAGACACCTCAATTTCACAGAACAGTGACAGACATAAAAATGAGAATATCACATCAGAATCTGCAGGCACTTAGTTTTTTCACCAGCCAAGAAGGATGAAACCCACCACCTGTCCCTGATGAAAAGTAAGGCTTCGGGCACACTTGAGGATTCTGGAAAGTAGACAGTAGAAGGCAGATTAAATAGAGAAGAGAAAACTCAGGGAATGACCAATAGAGCAGTGGTGAGTCTCCTGTTTATTCCGTTCATACTTTGTTTTCCGTCCTTGACCAGATGGCTTGCTCAATAGTCCCACCACCTCTGTGGACAGCATTATCTTTGAGAAAAGCTTGACCTTTTGGCCAGAAAACTGAAAAAAAAAAAAAAAAAAAAGAGTCCCTAAGGATAGTCAGTTTGGGAGTTATCGTGTGTTGAGCCGTAGTTCATTTTCATCTTATGAGTAGATCACAGTTTATTTACCCATTTCAACAATGGTTGCATTTGAGTTGATGTTGCCTAGGAGTTTTACAACAATGACTATTTGTATCTTGGGACACAAGTGTGCCAGTTTCTCTAGAGTGATGTCGCTGGGCCCTAACCAGATTCTAAGGAGTTTTTATACCATATTAACTAAGAATTCTCTTTACTATTTAGCTCTCATTATAACTTTGCATAAGGGGAGTGCCTGGGTGGCTCAGTCATTTGGTGTCTGACTTCGGCTCAGGTCATGATCTCACGGTTCGTGAGTTCAATCCCCATGTCAGGCTCTGTGCTGACAACTCAGAGCCTGAAACCTGCTTCATATTCTGTCTCTCTCTCTCTCTGCTCTTCCCTGGCTTGCACTCTGTCTCTTGTCTCTATCTCTCTCTCTCAATAATACATTAAAAAAAATTTTATGACTTCGCATATGGGACGAACTTTGGATCTCATATACTCATTGACCAAAAAAGTACCTACTCTTTTTTTAGGTATTTGTCAAAAGATGGTACATTCTTTTGTCCACGTAGCAGAGACACTTACCTAAGAGCACAGGAGGCTGTATGCTGTTAGTTTAGTGATGTTCTCAATGTACTTATGTCATCACTAACGCACTACGTGATTGCCTCATTTTCCTTTATAAAATGACTGTGTGTGTGTGTGTGTGTGTGTGTGTGTGTGTGTGATTGAGAGAGACAGAGAAGAGAAAAAAAAAAAACAGAGAGAGAGCTACTTAGGCCTAAAATCAAGAATCTTCTAGTTTAGTGCAAAGTTATGAAAGGAACCTTCACAATTAACTTCAGAATATAATGGAAATGAACTCTTTATTTCTTACTTTTTTATAGCGTTAAATTGAAAACAATCATGCCTCTCAGGTTTCCTAAAATGTTTAGGAAATTCTATATTATTTTTATGTTGCATCAACCTTTGTTGTTGAAACATGAATATGAGATATGAATATTGTTCATATTCTGGAATCTCTTGTGATCATTTTTAAAGTTAGTGAGGTCAAATTACAGAAATCGAAAGTACCATTTATACATAATTATAGTTAAGAGATAAAACTAAAAATACACCACTTTTTTTTTTTTCCAACTCCTCAGAATCAAAGACCACGTAGTGTAAACTCTTATTTTGGATATGCACACAATACATGCTTCATGCAGTATCTTTCACGAGCTACGCGGGACCATTTGATGTCAAGTACAAATTTATTACCAGTGTGGTTCTGGCATCATATATTTATGATTAAATCATGAGATATTATGCACACAGGTTTGAACATTTCTCGACTCTTTGTGTTTCATTATGGATGTGTTAAATTATTGTTGAAAATTCCCCTTGAGAATGTTACACTGATAGGAAGTTTCAGCAGGATGAATTTTGCATTCTACTGCTGATGCGTCTCTCCAAAAGCCTGCCATTTCCGTTTGAATACTAAAAGACCGATTACCTTTCTGTAACTCAGAAGCAGCTTAAAGTCTCGCTCATGTTTTATTGAAATAAACAACATACCAACTTCTATCATATGTTATGAAATTCAGGATCTGGTGTATATATATATTTTTTCTTCCTTCCTTCCTTCCTTCCTTCCTTCCTTCCTTCCTTCCTTCCTTCCTTCCTTCTTTCTTTCTTTCTTTCTCTTTCTTTCTTTCTTTTTGCCCTGTAGCGTTTGTTTCTCACTCACTTCCATTCTCCTCCACATCTTTTCTCAATGTTCCGAATTAGAAACGGCAACAGATCAACGAAAATGGCGTTGTTTATATAACAACACTCTTTTAGGCAAATTGTCCAGTTACTAATTCATGGAAAACAACAGGTCCAGGAAAGAATGGAGACGCTCCGCCCCCAAACCACAGGTGGAAAAGCCTGGGGTGCTATCCACACTCCTCATCCACCACCACACCACCATCCACACTCCTCGACTTCCTGTCCCGCTGTTTCCAAAGTATAGGGTTTCAACTTAGATATGGAACAGGTGGGCTGGTGGAAAGTGAGAAAACAGAACGATTACTGCAGAGCCCAGAGTAATCACAGGGAACAGAGTATCTGCTCAGGTTTGGGCCATACAAACTTGGACTCTGAGTCAGGTGCAGAAAGAGTGTAAATTGTCTTTCTGGGGTGCCTGGGTGGCTCAGTTGGTTGAGCGGCCGACTTCAGCTCAGGTCATGATCTCATGGTCTGTGAGTTCGAGCCCCGCATCAGGCTCTGTGCTGATGGCTCAGAGCCTGGAGCCTGCTTAGGATTCTGTGTCTCCCTCTCTCTTTGCCCTTCTCCTGCTCACACTCTGTCTCTATGTCTCTCAAAAATAAATTTAAAAAAAAGTCGTTCCATTTTTTTCTTTTATGATTTTTTTTATTTTAATTTTTTCCTCTTTAAGTTTGTTTTTGTGAGAGAGACAGAGAGAGAGAGAGAGAGAGTAGGGGAGGCACAGAGAGAGAAGGAGAGAGAGAGAATCCCAGCAGGCTCCATGCTGTCAGTACAGAGCCTGACGCAGGGCTTGAACTCGCAAACCGCCAGATCATGACCTGAGCCAAAATCAAGACAAGATGCTCAACAGACTGAACCACCCAAGTGTCCCTATGGTATTTTTTAAATTACATAAATCCCATTGTCATATTTTTAACAACTCTGAATAGTCTTTCAGTCATGTTCTATGTGTCCTTTAATTAGCGTCAATTCTTTTCAAATTAAAGTAGTCATGTTGTTGGCACTCATCCTTTCTATGAACTTAATAGCATTTTAAAAATGTTAGGAGCGTCAGCAGCTAAAAGTGCCATTCCCCATGCCATCTTGAGCCCTAAGTAGTTTACATCTCCGCGATACCCCTACATCGAATCTATAATTCTCCATGGCTTGCAGCCTTGAGATCCATGGCACCCAACGCAAGAGAAGGGGAAATGAAAAGGAAAAAGTATAATCTTTTCCTTTCTCTCTTCTTCCGTTCTAAAGGCTGGCTAAATAAGACAGAGACATTGCACTTCATAACGTAGCTGGGTGTTCTAATAAAAGATATTAAAAGAAACAAGATGCTGAGTTTTCTGATTCAATTACATTTTTCACCCTCCGATGGGCTTCTGCCTTCTGCACTGGGCAAGTGCTGAAGTGGCAGAATTGTAGGACTGACCGGAAGTAAAAATCAGCAGGTCTGAAAAGGGCAGTGTGAAGTCAGTGATGGAGAAACACAGGGAAGAGGTTGCCGGGCTGGAGCTGCAGTACCTGGAAATGACTTCATCAAGCTCTTAGGGAAAAGTCTGGATCTTAGAGGAAGAAAGGGGGTTAGAAAGTCCACCAAGTGAAGAGAGATAAAGAGGTGGTCAGGGCCTTGAACTGGCCACCATACATAAAAAGAGCAGTATAACTAGTAAAGGTTCATTGCAGTGACTGTTGCAAACAAACAAACAAACAAACAGCACAATAAATAAAATAAGACATATATCACCTCCCCAGGCAAACTCACAGTCAATATCGATGCCTTCTTTGTAACCTGATTTTACTCTAAGAACATCACAAGTGATGTATTTTGGTCTCTCCTCTACAATACATTTATGTCATATTTATTTCTTTACTTTCTTATATTGTTTCTGATCATACACAATCCTAAATAATGTCAGTTATGGTTATATTATTACTTTTTCCCCCGACTTTAATAAAAGTATCTATCCTGTTACTTTAAACATTTTATATTAGATTTAGTGGGAATGTGACAGTTTCACTCTCAGATTACTGCTTCTTTTATTTTGCTTTTTTGTGTTCAGAATTTGTAAGTAATCAGAACAGAATTTCGAACTGTTAAAAGTATATTTTTGGCATCTGGTGAAATAAGTCAGTAACTTTTCTGTTATTTACATGCCACGCCTGTGTTGAAGCTATATTCGCTGTGTCTCTCGAATACTAGTAATAATCTAACACAATAGCATGGTGTATCTGGAAAGCGTTTTATGAAGTTTCAGCAATTTATTCTTTTCCAACCGAAAAATAAATGGTTACTATGGGTAGAAAATACATTCAATCGGGATTTAATTGTCTTAATTAATTCCAACCTAGCTTATTGTACTGATTTGCTAGGGCCGATATTACAGAGTGCCTCAGATAAACAACAGATACTTATTGTCTCAGAGTTCCAGAGACTCAGAGTCCAAAATCACAGTGTATGTGGGTCATACCTCCTTTGAATGCTCTATAGAAGAATCTCTTGTAGCCTTTCTCCTAGGCTTGGTGGCTCCTTGGCAGAACCTTCTGGTGGTTCCTTGGCTTGGAGCAGCATAACTCCAAACCTCACCTGGCACTGTCTCTGTGCGCGTGGCTGGGTCCACGTTTGGTTCCTTTTATAGGCCCACCCTAATGACCTCATTTTAATTCGATTACCCCTGCTAGATCCTATCTCTGAATAAGGTCACATTCTGAAGGACCGGACTCAAATGTATCTTTTTTGAGGGACACAATTCAACCCGTGACATTTACTGCCCATTTTAGAAAATATTGTTTTGTATTACATGAGATTTTTAAAAAACTATAAACCACTAATATGAACAATATTTCAATTAACAAAGGTATCTTGGGTTCTGTGCAACTTTTTTGAGTAAGGTACCGAGAAACTCAAGTTAATTTTCCCACCCAAACTTTTTGCCCTGTGAAGCATTGTCTCCTTGGTAACATTAAAAAGCATAGTCTAATTGTATCTGACCTGATACTCAACTATCGGTCAATGAAAACTGTTTGTATTTTAGAACTTCATACTCACGCATTTCCTGCTTTTGGTAGTAACATTTTTATATATATGTTAAAAATTGCTGTCTCACCTGTTTTGGTAGTCATTAAGATGACCGTGTACTAACAAAGAGCTTTTACTAGGTCATACATTTTCTACTTATTTTTTTTTTCCTTTCTAGTTCTATAATGAATACAACCCCTGATTCTGAGCTGGAAAAATATCTTACATGTTGCTATCCCAATTTCAAAACTGTAACTTACATATGCTAATCCACAATGCTAACTCCCACTGTTGGCTATCACTGGCCCAAAGTAAGAGCTGTGTAAATGTTTGTTGAATGAGTACATGAAATAAATGAATACATCAATGGAGTAAGGAAGAAGCCATGCATTTTATCTGATATTTTGTGGGTTGATTTACAGAACTGTCTTTAATTCCAATGGTAAATCTTATTAGCATAATTAACAAAAAACTTGTTGGCGCTTTTCTTTGAAAACGTTTCTTTTAACATGGATATTTAATCTTTTATTTATCATTTTGCAGCCATTAGGATTAGATGTCTCCTTTGTGGTAGACAGTATTCTATGTGTTAAGGACACAGTAATAACTATGAGAAGTAAGTCCTTAGATCATGCAGGGACTTCCTCACGACTTCCTAGTGGGGATAGTTGGACAATAAGGACAGTAGCCTCCCTATGTGCAGTTTTGCTTTCAGTTACCCACAGTCAACCCTGATGATGCTCCTTCTGACATATGTCAACAGGCCAATCGTGGCCTAACACTATGTCGCAATGCCTGCATCATGTACCTCATTTTCATCTCATCATATGAACATATAATGTTACCATTGTTCTCTTCTGTTATTAGTTATGTTGTTAATCTCTTACTGTGACTACTTTATAAATGTATGTGCGAGAAAAATCATTGTGTCTATAGGGTTTGTACTATCTGTGGTTTCAGGCATTTGCTGGTGTCTTGGAATATATCCTCAGCAGACGGGGGACTACTGTACTCAAACACACAAGTCCCTTGCAGATGATGGCAAATACCGTGAAAAAAAAAATTAAATGAATAACGGGAAACTGTGTGGTTAAGTCAGAGATACAGGCTATTTTAGCTGAGAGGCTGAGGGAAAAGACAGCCTCTGTGTGTGGGGATTGTGGTCTAAAACTCGAATCATCCATACAAGTTTCTGCAGCATCCATGTGCAAAATATTCTAGTCAGTTACTAAATTCCTTTGAATCAACACGCACTCAATTGCATATCTATTTTTCCTCTAAGTGAGCCACTGCCTGTCAGCCTCCTTCCCCTTCAATCCAACACACAGCATCTACAGAGAGATACACACACACCTTCTAGGAAATGATTCTTATTTTAGGCTTTTATTTATTTATTTATTTATTTATTTATTCATTCTCAAGTTAGTTAGCATACAGTGTAATCTTGACTTCAAGAGTAGAACCCAGTGATTCATCACTCACATATAATACCCACTGCTCATCTCAACAAGTGCCCTCCTTAATGTCCACCCCCCATTAAGCCCCCCCACCCCTTCACCCCCTTTTGTCTTATTTAGTTATATAGTGCTGATAGTCCAACACCATGAGGATCCCTTTTTTGCACTGCGACAGGGTCCTTCTTAGGTAAATATATGGAAATTGCTATCAAACATGTCCTTTATAATTTTGGAAAACAAAATGAGTTAGAAGAGAAGATAAAAATAGAGGAAGAATCAGCTTTCTATATTTTCCTGCACTTAACTCTTAAGAAGATAGTCCCTCGTATCTTATGGCCTCTTGTGATAGAGTACTGCATGTCTTTGACTGGGTTTCTAAATAATTTTGTGTGTTAGAACTTTGTAAAACAAATGATACAAAACAGTGCAAGAAATCACATGAAGGCACAGTTCCAATCATGCAAACCGCCCCCCCCCATGAAGCATCAATTTATGCTTACGTTATTTGTGGCTTACTGCCCCCACACCCACCCTCAACAGAGATGATACGGTGGTTAGTGCGGGAACTAAGAGGCATGAAGTCCAGGCATGGGTCGTTTAGGCTCTTGATAATTTCATGGACTGCCATGCTTCTCCGTTTCAAGGCCCCCATGATGAAATGGAAGCGTACTAACGCATCTCTTCAGAATGCTACAATCGTGAGATCACCCAGCTTATAAAAGATTCAAAACTTTCAACACATCCTCAGTTTCTGGCCAGTAGGTTCAGTGCATAATACAGATATGGGTGCTTTTTTTTTTTGTAGATCCGTTAGATTAGGATTTGGACTTCCACAGTATATATGAGTTTACTTTAAAATATAGGGGCTTGGTCCAGCTTTCCTCTTGGGAAAGGTATAGAAGCTTCTCCATTGTCTTGGTTATAATTATATTAATCTCTTCTCCAAAGTGAATCTTTCTCCCGGTGGCTCTGATGGTTATACCTAGGTGGCAGTGAATCATTAGATTTGGCTCATTCCCCTTGGTCCCTCTTCCAAGGTGGAACTATGCTGGAGAGAGCATGAGAACCTTGGGTTTTAAATCTCATTAGATTCGGCTCAGTCCTTCCATCTGTAAAAGATTAAAATAATTTCCTCCTTCTAGGGTTATTATAATGATCAAATATGTTTTCACATCTTAGAGTAACCATTGTCATTTCTAAGAATTTAGCTAATATTTATTGAGCTTTTACAATATACTAGGCTCGATTCCAATCCCTTCACATATACCATCCTCTTCAAATTCCCATTAATGCTATGAAATAAATACTATTATTATCCTCATTTTCACACGGAGGAACTTTGGCACACAATTGTTATGGAAGGGGTCAGAACAAGAACACAGGCAATCTGACTCCAGACCCAATAGTCTAGACTGCCATTGATGTATGCAGCAGAAGCAAAGTTGGCTGGCAGGGAAATCCAGATCAGTTTAGAAAAGTCAGCAGGCCTGAATGGGCAGACACAGCCATGTTAATAAAGGAAGAGGAAGGAGATGTACCTACAAAGTGTGGCAGTTAAGCTACAACGTGGCAAGAACGCCACCATGTTCTTGATTAGTACAACCAGATGGGTATACAACTTACCATGAATCCAAGGCTTCACTATGAGATTAGAATACAGGTGTCCTGCCATACCTGAGAAAAAAGACTAGGAGCGGAGTCCACACTTGGCAGAAAGGAATAAAGATTGCAAGTTTAATATAAACTGTGCACAAGGGAAATGGGCAAATAACAGAAGCTGGGTAGGAAAAAGAATAGGATTCCATTACTTCCAGAAGAATGCCAGAGAGTGATTATGGTAGGGCTTGGAGGACCAGACTTGTGCATTGGCTTCAGTAAGCTGCTTCATGTGTGCTGAGCATCACAGAGGCCTCAGCATTTTAGCCTGATGACTTCCATGATGGTCAAAAGCTTGGGTTCTAGAAGGACATCTTCCAGGTTCAAGAGAAGAAAACACTAGTCTCTGACTTGTAGTTAACAGTCATAATGCCTTGTAAATGGTGGAGAGAAAGATCTTTACAACTATGTTAGTGTGCTAGGGCTGCCCTAACAAGGTATCATAGACTGGCTGGCTTAAACCACAAAAAGTTATTTTCTCACAATCCTGGAGGCTGAAGGTTCAAGATCAAGGTGTTGGTAGGGTTGGTTTCTTCTGAGACATCTTTCCTAGGCTTACAGAGAGCTGTCTTCTCTCTCCATCTCCACGTTGTCTTCCTTCTGTGTGTGTGTGTCCTAATCTCCTCTTCTTATAAAGACAACGGCCATCTTGGATTAGAGTCCACCCTAATGATCTCATTGTAAGTTCATTATCTCTTTCAAGGGCCTACTCCAAATACAGGTACATTCTGAAATGCTGGGGATTAGGACTCCAATATATGAATTTAAGGGGACTCGATTCAGTCCATAATAATTTTGTTGGTGAATGACTAAGAAAGATATCTCTATACCAGTGTTTCACAAACCCCAGAGACTGAAAAGATTGGGCTATGTGAAAAGCAGTAATCATGTAATCATCTCTTCTGTGGATACGAATTTATAGTCCTCAATTAGTTATTATCATAACAATACAATTCCCCTATAACCCTATGAAGTAAATACTATTATTATATCAAGACAGTCTAATCAAGATGACTCCCAATGCAGTTTTAAATATCACCCAGAATAGACTACAATGTATGTCTAAGACTATTCACTTAAAACAAAACATTTTAGAATTATTGCAGGGGTGCCTGGATGGTTCAGTTGGTTAAGAGCCTGACTCTTGGTTTTGACATGACAGCATGGAGCCTGCTTGGGATTTTCTTTCTCTCTCTTTTTGTCCCTCCCCCCTCCCACTTTCTCTCTGTCTCCTAAAATAAATAAACTTAAAAAAAAAAAAAGAATTATTGTGGAATCAGCTTTATAAGATGCTAAGATAGGGGCACTTGGGTGGCTCAGTCAGTTAATCACCTGACTCTTGATTTCAGCTCAGGTCATGATCTTGTGTTTTGTGAGATCAAGCCCTGAGGCAGGCTCTGAACTGATAGTGCAGAGCCTGCTTGGGATTCTTGCTCTCCTTCTCTCTCAGCTCCTCCTCTGTTCTCTCTCTCTCTCTCTCTCTCAAAATAAATAAATAAACATTAAGAAAAGATACTAAGATAGAGGTAGCCAGGCATGCGTGCTTTAACAAAACTTGCAGCACAAGATTTCATTCTCTAGCATCTCATCCTTAGGTATTTCTGAAGTCAGGGAAATGAAATGGAGATAAGCAGGGGCCAAGAAAATGATCAAAAATGAAAGTTGATGTGTTCATGACCCTGAGGGGTTCTTCAGTTCTCGGATAGGTAGATGCATGTGATAACATCACTTTGAAGCCTTCTTGCTAAAACTTAACTATCCTCCATTAAAGAACAAGTAACTTCTACCTTTCAGAAAAGATTTCCTACAAGGAGAGAATAAACCTCCAGTGTTTTGACCAGGGGTATCAGAGACATAAGGTATCTCAAAATAAGTTTTGAGAAATTTACCATTTTGGTTTTCATCAACTCCAAGTATAACTTACCAGGCATTCTCTTCAGCTTATGTTTAAACCCATGTGTATCTCAATAGAAATCCAATCCATATGTTTCTGATTCATTTACACTTAGCTCATCAAAATATTGTTTTGCAAGAGCTATTTGAAGTCCAAAAAAGCTTTGAAAGCTTTTTTTCTTAGAAACAGGAAATCGGTTTTTGCCAAGTGTAAACAAACACATTCCCCTGCTCCCCGTGCTCACATCTTAATTGGAAATTTAGAAGACAGAAGGTTAGAACTCTCTAAACCTGTCCAAAAACAAATCCATCGTCTATATGGCATGACTTTTAAGTGTGTCCTTTATTTTCTCAATCTTAATTTTTTAATGTCCTTTTATTTATAAATTTCTGTATAACTGGTCCACATGTTTAAATTAAGATTTTCCTATTTTACCTTAACTTTCATTAAAGTATGGTTTTTATCTTGGTTTTCTCAAAAGAAATAATTTCTTCTAGGAGAACATTGTGCTTCAGCTTTTTCCTGATACAGTTTCAAACAAAATGGTACCCGCTTAGATTTTTTTTCTCACAAATCTGTGAATCAAGTGAAAAAACAGCCCTGCTTTGGGCGATGGACTTTAGATGACCACACTGATGCCATTTAGTCATAGCATTGTTCTTGTTTAGGTTCCCTAGAGATTCATTCAATGCACGGTGAAGGGCTCCAAAGTATCATCGACTAAGGCATTGGTGTAAGTGGCCCAGAAACTTTAACCCAAATAGAAGGCACCTACACCCAGCCTGCTGTAAGAATCTCTCAATCGTGCAAGGTGACAATGCTCTTATTTGGCATTTAGAAACACCATCTCTGAGCTTCGCGAATGGCAATTCGGAAAGAGACTATTATCTGTCCACTTTCCTGAATATTTAAGATAAGCCTAGAAGTAGATCCACATGAATGTGCCCCAACCAGGGACTGGTCCGGTGGGATGGTGACTCAGACCAGCTGCTGGTCAAGTAAGTGAGTAAATCAGAGCATCCAGAGCAAGAGCAGCGAGGCCAAGTGCAGGCTTTGACCCCAACAAACATGCAGAACCAAAACCAGAGACTGAGTGAACGGCCTGAATGAATAGGTGAAGATGAAGGTAGGCAATCAGATAAGGGCAGGAGCGGAAAGTGAAGAGGCAGGAACAGAAGCTGAAATGAAGCAATAAGACTTAACGCTTTTCCATGAACAGCGTAGGATGGCAAAGAGGATCGTTTCCCTATGGGTGGGTAGAGACCAGGTGACACGTGGGTGGGTTTTTCTTGGATTAAAATCTGGCAGACAATCTGTAGGTTGGATGCTCACATTAGCCTCCTAAATAGGCCAAATTTCCCTTCCTCTCTCAGCCCCACAAGAGCCCCTGTGCTTGGTGTAGCAGGGAGGACAGGGAGGTGAACCATGGTGCTAATCAACAGGTGCTAGAGTGCAAATCAACAGCCAGGCCGAGGCTCACATCAAAACTCAGTCATCAGCTATTTTGAGGATACTTTAGGAATTTAAATGGAAACATACAAATGAAATAGAAACCCCATACTACACAGAAGTTCCAAATTCTACATTTTATTATCCTGACACCTATAGCATTTGATAAAAAGTAGCTGATGAATTAGGCTACTGAGATTCTTATAAAGCCATATACCTAGAGAGAAGATGTCAACTTGTGAATCGTGATAACAGTATTTGCTAATCAAATGAAATCTGTCTTTAATATTCACTACCAAAGCTTCTGGGGAAAATAATGGTTTGTGAAGTAGTGACACATCAAGCAGGCATGGCCCTGTGACTGGGTTCAGGGTGTGCCCAGATGCTCAGACCAAGCCAGATCTTAACTAACTTGAAGGCTTGGAAGGACCTTAGGAGTCATGAAATCCAACACTGCTCCAATGCTTCATTACACGATCCAGACTTTGCTTCAACATTCTCACTGAGACTGAAAACTACTCAAGTAGTTTCTCCTGATGTAGGTCACTCTGGTAACACCAAATTGTTAGAAAGTTCCTCTTTGCTTTGACTGAGTTCCATCTCCATATATGTACCCTGCCTTGATCTGGCTCTGCCCTTTGGAGGTGCAACCGGAACAAGTCTCCAAAAAGAGAACATTAGCTTTATTTTTGCCTCCCTCCCCTCCCCCCCTTGGCTTATTCTCTACTTTCCAGATACTTGTAGATGCTTGCAAGCCTCTGTAACCTATCCCCAGTTCCTGCAGTACTTCCTCATGTTTCCCAGTTGCTTCTGACTTCTGCTCATCTGGCCACTCTGTTCCAGCTAGGCACGATCCTTTTGTTCCTGTGTTCTGCCCAGCTCTTCGTGGTGCTCCCACCACTTACATAGCTTCCAAGAACTCCTTCCACACCAGACTGTTTCTTCTAATGTCATAATCCAAGTTCTTTGTAACAGAATCCCAGGTCTGATCCAAACTACTAATTTCTAAGAAGAAGCAATATGTCACGATTTTACCATCACGCTTTGCTTGTCCTGTCTGTATCACACATCCAATGTTAAAGTTCTGTGACTCACGATTCATGGTTAGCCATGTCAGAAAGAGACCCCTCAAAACAACTCAGAAGGTGCTTTTGAGACTCATATTGCTGCTTAGAGTAACACGTCAGCTGACGGCAGAAACAAAGTCTGATTTTAAATCCACTGGGTTGTAGACTTAAATTGAATTCAGACAAAGTGAGTGGTGATACAATGGTTATACCCTTAAATTAATCTGTATATCCAGATACACTCCTAGTCTTCCTAGTGTGTGTTGGACAAGCTGTGAATGGGTCAGAACGTTTTCTCATTGTCACCCTCTCAAACTAACTGTATCAGACTCTTGCTTTATTACTTATGCATAAAGGGTAGATTGAACTTCTAGGCAATACATATACAAGCCCTCATAATCTAGCAGATACTATCTGTGAATACTCACAAATAGTTTTCCAATTGGTTGTGGAACTTGTTTATTTTCTCTTTTATTCTGCACTCAGAGAACATTCTCCGTGGAGGTCTGGTAAAATGCCAAATTCAGAAGTTGTTATGCAGAATTTTTGGTCACTGTTTAAGGAAGGAAAGTTATAATACTTTAATTTTATCCCTTAATAGGCATAATTAAAAAAAATTCTCCTCTATTCCTTCTGTATCTCTTCTCTTCATTTTCTCTATCTACTGTTTTTCTTCTTTTGTCAAGTTATCGACTCTCTCTTGCATGCAAATTGTTAGGTTTGTCATGAGAATTTTTCCTTGGAAAGTGTCCTGTTTCTTATAACAATGACCATATCGTCATTTACTCCAAAGACTGTTGGCTCAAGTGGCAGAGTGACCTTAAGAGTAACTTAGGATTGGTCTCATTGCAAATTCTGTTTTCTGTAAAATTTACAGTTTATGATTGAAGGCTTCTATGAAACACACTTCTATTTTAAAATCAAGTATCTTTTCTTAAAAGAATTCTTGAAACAGATTAAGGGTGACTTCATAGCACTCATGATTGGGGCCAAAATAGAGACAAATGTCTTACTTGAATAAAACTTGAATTGATCATAAAAAAATTATAGACGGACCCAGACTGAATCTGGAAAGGATTTAAGAAGATTTGGTTTATATTTAAGAAAAATGATCATTATTGGTGCCTTTCATATCTCTCTCTCTCTCTTTCTTTCTTTGTTTTTGTACTCGGTTTCTTTCACTCCTTCCAAAGAAGCCAACAAAACCATGAAGACCCAAGGAAAAATATTAAAGTATACCACAAGATGTTAAAAAAGAAACAAGGTTTTGCATTTTAGACAAGATTCTATTCAACTCCTTTGAAAACATGCATTTTAAGTCTGGCTCCTCTCCAAAAAGTGAGAGAAGATTAAAGTAATATATATACTAAGTATAATATATTGGAGCCAAGAAAAGGGTGACACTTGCCTGTAATCAGATATTGAGGTTTGACATCTGACCTTAAATTTCCTGCTTAAAAGCGAAAAGCTCCATGCTCTTTATAGAGCAAAAAAGCAAGAAGGCTTCCTTTATTTAAATTAAAAACCTGTGTTCTGTTAAATGTCTCCTGGGGAGACAAACACAGGTTTAGGACTCTTCTTGTTTGTTTCCAAAAATATATTATTTTATATTGCATTTTATGTGAAGCCTTAGTATGTGACAGTTACTAGATCTCAAGATTATATTTGCCGTATAAAATTTGTCTTGATTTCACTAAGCCTTACATTAGAAAGACGTCATGCAAACCTGTCAGTGAAGACAGGAGCAAGTAGACAAAAATCTGACTTTTCTTTTAAAGCCTTAGGAAGGAAGGAAAATTGAAGAGGGAGGGGCTGTGTTTCAAGATGGTGGATTGAATATATATATATATATGGGTAAATGTCCTTCCCAAACCCTCTCAAATGATACTGTAGACATATTGAAAACAAAATGCATGAATCTACAAGTTACCAAAAAAAGGGAGTGGGAACAAGATAATAGGAAAAATTATTTGGGGGCTCGAAAGCAGGTAGATGAGTGGTAAAAGGCCAAGGAAAAGAATCCTAAGGAAGCACATTGATCAATTACCCCCACATCTGGTGACTCTGGAAAGGGGGGGAAGAAAGTGTGGTTAAAAACTAATTGGGTCAAATCATATTTAAGTGGCAGGGCCCCTGATCTCTCCCTCATCTCTTCCCTCACTTTGAGCAGTAACACCCATGTCCTTTTCTTATGGACAGAACATTTCTGGGAAAAGTTTTCAGCTTTTAAAAGTTTCTGTGGTTTGATTGGGCCCACCTGGACAATCGAGGATACTCTTACTCAATCAAGGTTCTGAAACTTAATCATATCTGCAAAGTCCCTTTTTCTACATGCAGTAACATATTGGCAGGTTCCTAGGATTAGGAGAGAGACATCTCTGAGGGGCTATTATCCTGCTCATCCCATGTATTTAAAAACAGGATTGCCTTTAGAAGTATGTTTTTCAGTACTCCAGAAAAGAAATCATCTTGGCCTAAAATAAACAGGCAAGCAAGGGAGCAAATGGACTGACTCAAAAAACAGTTTGAAAGTAGTACAGTCATTACTGGGTGGTTGATTGGCCGCAGAAAGCATAAAAGAGGGAGCATTCGGATATAACCCTCAGATTTCTCTGTTGGGTCACTGATGATGAAGCTATTTCTTAAGAATCAGAATCGTAGAAAAAGGAAAACTGCACGAAGAAAGATGAACCTGGTTTAGGGCATGGAATGAGTCAGGAGCCAAGAAGACTTTTAGGTGGAAGGCTTAAGACAAATCTCAGTTGGATTTGTAGATTTGGGAATTATTAGTCACGATATATGAGGTCATGATACTAGATAAAATCGCAAATGGAAATGTGTAGAGAAAGAACGGTTGGATTTAGAGCTGAATTTAGAGCTATATTTATATTTAAATAACAGGCAGAGGAGAGAGGTATGGGGAAAGACTCTGAAGGGTTGATGAAAAACCAAGAAACCAGAAGTAAAGTGGACAGCAGGGCCCTGCGGATCGCTCATTGTCAGAAGGCTGGTGTGTTTACGTACTGTAGTGCTGGGCATGCTATTTATTTTACAAGAAAAACATAAAATTTGATCTGGTTAGCCATGTAAGCATAAGTCACTACCACAGATTGCCCCATAGCCAGGAAATAAGCTTTTATTAATTGTTTTTGGGAGTTCTGAAAATTCAAAGCTTATTTCTTCGTCTTAAACAGGAAGTTTCTTTCCCAGTCTTCCTCATTTTCTAAATAGTTTTATAAAAAGTTGTTTTCTCCTATACTCTCCCCATATATAAAACAGACACAGGGATAGATCTGTACTAAGGACATGAAAAAACTGTGCAAACTGTGTAAGAAATTTGTAAGAATTCAAATCTATAGGCTGGGAGAATGAATGCAACATTTCTATCTACTGGCTTGCGTAATTTTCACTTTTGTCTCTTTCAAATGAGCCAGATTTTAAATTTTACCTAAAATGCGCATGCCCAAACAAATCACATTAGAATGTACCTGTCTCCTTTTGCTATTTTTAAAATCAATTGGATACCGATTCCTAGTACTGAGCACTCAGTGGGGCCAACATTTCATTGAACCAGTCTGTGGCTTTGCCTAAGGCTGCTGATACTTGTCGTTGGCTAAATCTGATACAACACGTCTTTAAAAGTGACCTACCTACCTATGTTGAGATATTTCAAACAATTATTTTCCAAATTGTGAATGATACCACTTCTGAAGATATCCCAAAGCAGAAGCCTAGGCTAGTAGTAAGTGGATGTGTGATTTCTTATTCTAGTAGTGAAACAATTTTAAGTGGCAGACATAAAATGTGTTACATTTTGTCAAAAGACTGTTTGTATCCAAAATGTTTTTTTTTTTTCCCCAATGAAAAAAGAAAATTCTGTTGGGTGAAACTGTTTTCTAAAATGTTACATGGACTCTTTAGAAAAGTTAACAAACCTGAGAATTAGATGTTAGGAATAAAATGGGTAATAGTAAAATGCCTCAGATATGTTAGACACATTCTTGAATTTGTTTTTGCATTGAGAAATCCTGGGATTTTGATGACTATTTTTTTCAGTCACTATTACCAAGTGCTAGGTATCTTGCTCTGCCACCAACATGGCTCAAAGTCATAAACTCTTGTGACCTTTGACCCTGAGGTCCCTGTCCGCAATTTAAAAGTTACCCAAATGAACTGTATGCCAGGACATGACAACGTTGAGTCTCTCCCACAATGGGATTGCCAATCTCAGTGTGAGGAGCTCCATTCATGTCATTAAAACCAGAAGATCATGGCCTGGGGCGGCACGTACGGAGTTAGACGCCCCAAAAGCCATAACGTCCAACATTTTTAATGGTGGAATTTCTGCTGTTGCCTCTTCTCCCCGCTGAGATCCAAGAAAACTGAGGAAACAGGATTGAGAAGGAGCAAGCATTGACAAAAATTATAGTCTCAAAGCAATCCTGGGCCAAGCCTTCAGCTCTGTGATCTGAGGAACTCTGTTTTAGAATGAGCCTGACGTGCATCTATGTTTATTTTTCACTTGCGTTTGTTCTGGGAATAGTGTTTCAGCATCTCCAGGATGTACAGGTCACTCTAGCTTTCAATCTTGGGAACTGGCCTAGCTCAGCGCCTCTGTGGTATATAGTGGGTGATCAGTAAATCAATGTTTGCCTGAGTGGCTGCTGTAAGCTTTAGTGAGACCAATCATAGAGCATCTGGAACTCAGTCGTGGGGAAATAAATTTGACCCAGACATTAATCTGATTGAAGTCGCTTTGCTAAGGAGCTCTAGTTACTTCAGTTTTTGAAAATCCGCTCATATTTAAAGGGAAAATATACACAATCTCAAGAAGGGACTAGAAAGAAGAGGGATTGCTCTTTATTGAGTATTTATTCTGTAGGATCCTTAGGCACTCCTACATGCTATTATCACATTTAATTCCTGTAATCCTATGAGATTACCATTATTATCTCTGTATTACAGATACGAAACTGACTCTCAGAGAAGTAGTGAACAGACAGGTTTATGCCACAAAAAAAAAAAAAAAAAAAAAAGGAAAAAAAAGAAAAAGAAAAAAATACCATGAGGGGGGTTTAAAACAAGATGTCTAATGCTAAAGCTGATGTTCATTGTATTAGATGATACAGTCTTCCTAGCAAGAAAGAAAATACGTGATTATTTTTTCTGCTGTCTCCATAAAGGGTTATTTGATTATAGCTGTAGGTAATTTATCATTCTTAGATTTTGGCACATATAATCTTACAATCCCAGTATGCGTTTTGAAATCTGACCTCATAGTGTTCAAACCCTAGCAAGAATATGTTTTTCTAAGGATAATAGGTATGGTGTTCATCTCCATCAAGCCAACCAATCATACAATTCTTTAATAAAGACATTTTACATTAGCTAAATATTTCAAAATACCATTCATAGGTGTATTTAGTAGTTGTTAATCCCAGTTATATTTACATAGAAATATATTTTGGAATTAAATGTCTTTTCAACCGTAGAGTCATGACTTTAAATTTATTTCACACGGGATTTAATTTGTATGTATGTAGCATAATGTTTTCAATTTTTAGATGTTACTATAAAGAAACATGGTCATTGTGCTTGTGGATGGGGCTTACATATTTAAAACTATAACTTTAGAATATTAGATACTTATTATAGTGGTCAAACCTTTTGGATTTTCCTGTATAGCCTCTGTACAAGAAAATATTTCTGATTTTTCCCTCTTAGGTCCTCAGATGAGAATGCATTTTCTAGGGGTGCCTGAGTGGTTCAGTCACTTAAGTGTCTGACTTCGGCCCAGGTCATGATCTCCTGGTTCGTTGACCAAGTCCCTAGTCAGGTTCTCTGCTGTCAGCACAGAGACCACTTCAGATCTTCTCTCCCCCTCTCTCTGCCCCTCCCCCACTGGTGCTCACTCTCTCAAAAATAAATAAAACATTAAAAAATAATTTTAAAAAAGAATGCCTTTTCTAGCAATCTTGAGTTGTGAGGAGTGTTATATGACCAGGTCTAGCCAAAGAGTTGTAGGGAGAAGTCAAATATGTGACTTTGAGCTAAAGACTTAAAGGCTTACTCATGATCTTTCTTTTATCCCTTAGCTTACCAATATTTGAGATAGTGGTCTATCTGTTAGCCTGTGTCCTAAAGTAACTATAGTGATCAGAACCCCATAGCTAAATATCAGTAGTGTGTAATATAAATGAGAAATAAAGTTCTGCAGATCTAACTCACTGATATTTGAAGACTATTTGTTACAAAGCATAACCTGGTCTATCTGATAGAGGTGACCGATATAATCCTCACCATGACAACACTACTCTGTACCTTGACGCAGATTGTTTTTCTGTCTTGAAAACTCACACACTTCAAAGGCTTGCTTACCAAGCCATCTTTTAAAACTCAGAGCATATGTTCACACTTCTGGAAAACCATCTCTCATAATTTATTCAGCAGCAAACCTGGACTAGGTAGGTAATTTACCTTTTGGCTCACATGCACACTTTTGTAATACACATCACACTCTATCTTTGTATTTGCTGCTTCCACTATGTCAGTTCTGTAAAGGACCAAGCCAGTTCATTTTATATACCATGAGTATCCTATATCAATCAGCATTCTTAGGAGAGGTAGGGGCTGAATAAATATATTATTGTTGATTGAATAATTGAATTAATGGGTGTATGAGGAAATGTAAGTGACATTATCAGTGGTGGCAATATTTCATTTTCAGAAAGAGAAAAAAATTGATAGGAGGCAAATTATAGTAACTTAAGATAAAAAATTATATTTCAGGAGTGTCTGGATGGCTCAGTGGGTTAAGTGGCTACTTCAGTGGGCATATGTAATATTTTCCTCACTTTACACATGAGGACTCTGAAGCCCAATAAAATAAAATGTCATGTTCAAGATCAAAAGGCCTGTGGAGCCAAGTTTCCACATTTGGTCATCTATTTAAATCCATTCATTCATAGTTCCTCACTGACTTAGAGATTTTAGTTCAGGTGAAAAGATTCACTAAACTAAACTTCAAAAAAAAAGTAAAAAATGCTCTGGCCAAGAAAATATATGAAGAGAAGAACAGAGGTCAGAACTCATGCTGTAGAGATTCATGCATCAGGGGGCAAAAATATAAAAGTACAGGGAAAAAAGGTGTAAGGAGCGAGTGTGAGAAGAATGGAGGAAAGGAAAAGTAAGAGAGAACGGAAGCACCACGCGACGCCAGAGGAGAGCATGGCGGCCAGCGGAAAAGAGAGCGAAAAATGCGTGCACAGGAGAATGAATGTCTAAGATGGGTTCATGGAGCAAGTAGATATCAGACAGTAGTCTTTTTATTTTTTTAATGTTTATTTATTTCTTTTGAGAGAGAGAGAGAGAAAGATAAAGAGGCAAAGAGAGAAGGAGAGGGAGAATCCCAAGTTGGCTTCACACTGTCAGCTCAGAGTGTGACACGGGGCTTGATCTCATGAACCAGGAGATCATGACCTGAGCTGAAATCAAAAGAGTCACACGCTTAACTGACTGAGCCACCCAGGTGCCCCAAAGTCTTTTTATTTTCAACAGCTTTATTGAGATAGAGTTCACATACCACACAATTCACCTGTTTCAGGTTTATAATTCAATGGTTTTTAATGTATTCACAGATGTGTGAGCTATTAACCACAGTCAATTGCAGAACATTTTCATCACCCCCAAAAGACATTCCATGTGTTTTAGCTATTACTCTTCTAAATGTTCACTCCCCTGTCCCCATCCTAGGCAACCATCAATCCACCTTGTGTTTCTGTAGATTTCCCTGTTCTAGATACTTCATATGAATGGATGCATATAATATGTGGTCTTTTGGGCTGACTCCTTTCAATTAGCTTGTTGATATCAAGGTTCATCCATGTTTTGTCATATATCAGCACTGCAATCCTTTCCATAGCTGAACAATATTCCACTGTATGGGTAAACCACATGTGTACATCCCTTTGTCAGTTAATGGACATTAGGGTTGTTTCAACCTTTTGACTATGATTAATAATGCTACCATGAACATCAATATACAAGTTTTGGTGTGAACAAATGTTGTCACCTCTCTTGGGTATACACCTACAAGTGAAATTGTTAGGTCATACAGTAACTCTATGTTTAATCATTTGAGGAACGGTCAGACTGTTTTCTGAAGCAATTACACCTCTAATTGTGAAGTCCTAACACAGTGATGAAGGTTATGAAGAAGGGACGTGTACCAACCCCTTTTAGGTGGGGATTTTATTGCTTTGAAGATTTTGGAGACAATGCGGCTGAGTTTGTAACTTGGCTCTGTCACTTGCTGGCTATATGACCCAAGGAAAGTTGCTAATCCTATTCATAAATTTCCACCTCTGCAAAATGGGCATAATAGTAACACTTTGAGTGGTTGCTGTGAATAATGAAGGAGGTACTTGGGTGGAGGTCTTGCAGTGATCACGGGCACATGGTAATCACCACATTACTGGAAGCCTTGACTAGGAATCTCTACAAGGAAGAATATGTTAATCTAATTGAGCATCAGGCCTGCTATGGACTGAAGTGTGTTTTCTCACCCAAAATTAATATGTTGAAGCCCTACCTCCCGATGCAGTGGTGTTTGGAAACTGGGCCTTAGGGAGGTTATTTGGTTTAGATGAGATCCTGAGGGTGAAGCCTTCAAAATGAAATTAGTGCTCTTATAAGAAGAGACATCAGAGAGCTAGCTTCCTCTCTCTCTCTCTCTCTCCTCCATGTAAGGACATGGCGAGAAGGCAGACATCTATAAGCCAGGAACAGAGCCCTCCCTGGGGAATCAAATCAGTCATCACCTGATCTTGGATTTGCCCCGAAACTAAGAGAAATAAATTTCTTTGCTAAGTATTCAATCCCTTTTGTTATGGCACCCCAAGCTGACCAATATAAGGGCTCAATAAAGCTATTTTTCTATATTGGAGAAACCTATACATATTTAAAAGCAGAGTGGCAGAAGCCAATGGACAGAGTAAGTTTGAAGACACTCAAAATAGAAAGGTGATATAGGTGGTCTTTCATGGACTCCCAACTTCTACTCTGCAATTCACAACTCAGGCTTTACCAAAGTTGATGGGATCCTGATCACTTATTTTCTACATTACGCTAGAATCTAATTCCAGGGGCACAAATCTCAAATATTTCATCAAAGGCAGGTGACTAGCCTTGTTTCGCTTTACTCTTCTTTGTTTTAGAAACGGGCCTTTTGCACGTTTTAAAAAACAGCGTCCTACTTTCAGTTGTGAAATTGAATTCCCGTTACCTGCTTATTGCCACCACTATGATTGAGATTGGTGGTGGTGTCATGGAAGATGGAAGCTGATGCCACATATCTTGGGTTTCTTAATGAACAATGGTTAGTTACCACCAGTTAGCTAATGCCTAGCATTGTACACAATGTTTTGCACGGAGTACGCAAAGAAAAAAAAATGTAGAAAAAAAGTTTTAAGCTTGAGGACATTACAATGTATACTTAAACAAACCACAAAGTTAGGATTAACTTGACACCATGACAAAGCAACATTTCAATAAGTTTCAGCAGCTATACTTACGACCAAAAGAGGAATAGAGACTGGAAAAAGAAAATTCGAAGGTAAGGAAATACAAAGAACAAACAAACAAACAAACATCTAAATTGAAACACGGAATTGAGTTTGTTTGGAGATGAGCTGTAAGAGTTTGACCTGTCCTAATCTTTCTGAATTATGTTAAGAAAATGGATTCACGGGCTAGAACTGAAAATTCTTCAGTGTGTTCGCACTGCATACCCTCTTTCACCTTGCTTGCATCCTGACGAATCAACACTCGAATTACTGTTAAAGGAAAGGAGACTCAAGTCAGGATCCCGAATCCTGACAGGCATCAACTTGCAAAGGGTTGGAAAGTGCAAAGGAATCAAGGTATCACTTAGTGATGGATGGAAGAGGAGGGATTAAGGGCAGAGGGGATTGTGGTAAGCTTATTTCAATTGCAAGTTTTAGCCATCTGAGACTCCAGGGTGGGAAGAACCTCCCAGAGATCAATCAGTCCATCCCTCTGCCTCTGGGCAGAACCACACCTAGGTAATTCCAGACTGATGAGATGCTACTTCCTTTACAGTGACTATGCTATTGTGCTGACCAAAAAGTACTTCAACCAGAATTACTAATGACTCATGTGCTTCAGAGTCACGATGTTGTCATTTATAGCCTAATTAACACCTCTTAAACCGCATCATATTTTACTACATTTCTCATTGTCAGTCAGTTATGACTAATGAGAAAGACCTAAGTCATAAACAATTGCATTGTTTCAAGTATTGAAAGGAATAAGCCAGATACATTATGCTGGTTTCAGAAATTATAGTAGTGGGATTTGTTTCAAACAGAGATGAACTATATAAAAACACTGAAATGTGGAACCCAGCCAGACTTTTAAAAACAAAAGACAATTAATCAGTTATATATATATATATATATATTAGTAAGCATTAGAAGACCCTAATAAATGGATTTATTTAAAAACAGATGCACGTGAAAAATACTTTCACTTAAATAAGGAAAAGCTAATGTTCCAGTATTATTATATTTATTTATAATGGGAAAATAGGATAGTCCAGTTTCTCTATCTATTATCTATCTACATCTATATTATTTAAAAAATTTAAGCTAACTGTTGCTTATTTTTCTTTTCTGCAGCCCCACAAAAATTTTGCCATATTTATTAGTTTATTTAAATGGCAGACTTTATTTTTTACGGGAAGTTGTAGGTTTGCAGAGTTCTCAGATACCCACTTAGTTTTCCTGACACTCACACTGTTGGTGTTTTTGATCTGGGGCATTCTAATAGGTGCATAGTGGTGAATCTTTGGTCCTATGGCTAGGTCTGCCTCTTAGTGGGCCAGCCTGTGTCCCCCAGCTCCGTTAGTGCTTCTCCTTCCCTCTTCTCCACCGTTCTTTGGTGGCTAGGATAGGCTTTAGGGGGCTGGAGTTGGAGATTTCCCTCCCCACACACGCAGGCCGTTTGGCTTCTGATAAAACCCCAGTAGGTTAAGCTTTGGTAAAATGGTTCCTCTTGAGAACTGGCTTTATTAAGAACAGAATGCTCTGGGTGTATTTCAAAATGTCTACCCTCCCCCCATCCTGCTGGAAGCACAACGGGATTTTTTTTCTCAGATCTTCACTGCGGAAACCTGGTAGGACTTCAGCAATTGCAACTCACAAAAGTGGGAGGGGCTTCTACAAGACTGAGCCTCCATAGGGTTTTTAACTCAGCCTTGTCCTCCTCAAACCTTCAGATATTTGTCAATCATAATTTAGATTTTCCCATCTTAGTACTGGTTCCTACAAAGGTTTCTGCTCCTGGACTTCTGTTCAGGTAGGTTTCCACCTAGCTCTCTAATTTTAGGGATATTTACTTACTGTGTGACCTGAATTCTCTGACAAAGCTAAGAAAAGTTGTTGATTTTTAGGCTGCTCAGGATTTTTTCCTGTTTGATGATTGAAGTGACAACCTCCATGCTCCTTGCATGCTGTACTAGATCCTAGATGTCCCCAAGATATTTATTCTTAACGCTCACACTTAGAAACTCAACCTGGTCTTCCATTGGTCTGGTTAATGGTCTCACACTCATACTTGCTGTTTTCACATCCTCACAAAGCCTTCTAAATCATGTTATTTTCAGGGCACCTGGGTGGCTCAGCTGGATAAGCATCTAACTCTTGATTTCAGCTGAGGTCATGATCTCACAGTTTGCAAGATTGAGTCCCAGATCAGGCTCCCTGCTGACAGTGTGGAGCCTGCTTGGGATTCTCTGTCCCTCTCTCTGCCCCTTGCCCCTGCTAATACTCTCCTTTTCTCTCTCTCAAAATAAATAAACTTAAAAAAAATCATGTTATTTTCTTGTTAACTGTAATTATTTTTAAAGTTACTATAAAGCGACAATTCCATAAAAAAAAACTTATCATCACTGACATGCATTTTTTTCAATCAATATCATTAAGATGTTTTAATAATATCAAAGCCTCAGGGTATCTCAAGATGATACACAGTTTCTCTGAGTGAGTTTAAATTTCCCAAATTTTTATTAAATATATCTGCACTATAAATCCATCCGGGACATAGAAGCTCTCCAGTCACACATAAAACTAAGTCTGAAACTATTAACTAACCTAAATTAGTGAATTTATAAGTCTCCAGTAAAGTCATAACCACGATGTAGTGAAAAATGAGAATATAAAACTGTATTCATTTCCTACTGAGTTGTCATTTTCTTTATTTCTCTAATTGATCACATAGATTGTGACTGCTAATTGAATTATATTTTAAAATATATAATCTTGATTTGGATTTGTGGAAACTGTGAGCCTTATGGATGATGACATAATTACACATCTAGTTTTCCTTCTTATAAATGATTTTTTAGTTTTGGCCATCATATAAATATAAATACATGTACAGCTGTATATTTTTTCTTTCTTTTTGTAATTATTCTTCAAAAAGCCGGCTTTTCTCAGCTGGAATTTCACACCTCTACACTCACCTCACCAGCGAGGATAATAAATATGATGTAAGGCTCAAGGTTATGCCCCCTTCTGGTCCATCTCTCCATTTGCCATAAAAAAGAAATGATACATTTAGCTAAAATGTACTAAGTAAACACCAAACAGACAAAAATTACTAATTAGTTGATTTAACGAATAAGGCAAAAATAGCAATTCTTTCTCTGTTCCTTGCCCCCTACTTACGCCATTAATAATCCACTTTTAAACATTCGATGAGGAGAACACCTATATTACCTAATTGACTAATTTAGAAAGTGGATTTTAGAATGCTTGCAAAATGCCACCTCCGTGTTCAATCACTGCCATTTTTAGATATCACTACATGTCTGGCCAGAGTGTAAGACATTATAGAGGTACTTCAAGTGGATTTCCAAGTTATAACTTGATAACACTGTCTTCAAACTTCTATCTTCCATTAATGGTCATATGAAATAAATTACCCCAAAGCTGAATATATGGAATATCTAAAATTGCAGAAATATAGACATAATAAGATAGGAGGAGAGATCCTGTCTTTCCATACAGAAGTCATTGAGAGTTAACAAGAAAATTGTTAGCTGAAAACAAATCACGTGCTAAAATGAATGTGAATATATGTTTTTTTATTTAACAAATTTTAAGCTTATTTTGAGAGAGAGAGAACACGTGAGTGTGCACATGCACACATGCACAAGTAGGGGAGGGGCAGAAAGAAGGAGAGGCAGAAGCCCAAGCAGGCTCCATGCTGTCAGCACAGAGCCAGATGCAGAGCTCGAATTCGCAAGCGGTGAGATCAGGACCTGAGCTGAGATCAAGAGTCAGACGCTCAACCAACCGAGTCACCCAGGCGCCCCTGATTATACATTTTTATAATTTAATAAAGAGGAGTGAACATCTCTGGTTTTATTACCGGTAAAACAGAACCTACCTTTGTGTGCGGGCCTGTATGTGTGGTATCAACATCTATGAGACAAATAACCAGTAAAGAAACTTAGGGATGTCCAAGATTTATAGTTTGTACCACAAAGTTTTGCTGCGGAGGGCAGTGAGTGGCATAATTGAGCTATTGATTGCTGAATATAATCCCTTTGGTCTGTGGAAGTCCAAAGGGGTCACTTTAAATAAAAACTTTATTCTTGGAGCAAACAAAAAGTCTTTATATTAAGATAGACTGAACCGAAAGACATTCAGCATGGCTGACCTTGAGTCGTTTGGCTCAGCACTGAATATTGCAGGGCAGATCTCCCCTGGAGCTATGCTTTGGACTTTTTTAGAAAAGCAAAACAAAACAAAATCATTCTGTCCACCTTGCTGATGGTTCTTTTGTCAGCCTGACCCAGGCACATGTGACACACGCAACAGTCCATAAAAGTGAGAGTCCCTCCTTCCTCTGTTACCATGTCAATTACCTGGTTTCCTTAGCCCCGCTATGCTTGTGTATGAACTGCTCCTGTGCTAATCTCATTTTTGAGTCTTTGATAATGATAGAAATAGTAGCGAATGCTTACTAAATGCTCACTATAGCCAGTCTCCTAAGTGATTTGTAGGTATTAACTCTTTCAGACTCCATGGCCATCCTACAAGACAGGTATAGTTATTATCACCGTTTTTACAGGTGTACAAAATGGCCAACCATCTGAGGTAGGTTCTATTATTATTTCCATTGTACTGATGTAGGTACTACTAGTGTCTCCATCTTACAGTATGAGCATACTGTAGCACAGAGTGGTTGAGTAAACTTCACAAATGTCACACAGGCTAGTGCATGACAAAAGCAGGCTTGATCCCAGATGTCTGTTTCTTGACTCCCTGCTCTTAACTGCTTCACCATCAAGCCTCAGTCATGCCTTGGATGTGGTTGGTTCATGATTGTTGTGGCCTTGACTTTCAGCTTCTCTGATGGACTTGATTTGGCTCTTATTGTTCTTTTCCTGTTTGAAGTCCATTAAAAACCATCCTCTTAAAAAAATGCCAGTCTATTGCCTCTTGATTGATGCAAACAATGTGTCCGTGTGTATTAATATGTGTGTTTGTGTACATGCATGTGCGTGGATGTGCACAAGATTAAAGTTGGGGGTAATATGAGATCTTGGAAAGCTACCTCTTACAAATACCCAGAACTCTCGTAAACAGCAGTTGAAGAGTGCCAAAGAATATCCAATCCTTCCAAGCCCAGAATTCAACTCAACAAGTCCTTAACGTGGTCTTGGTGATGTTTTCCTCTCAAATCAAGTGTAGCTGTGAATTTCCCCATGCCCTTCCACAGACCACCTGATGTGTCTCCAGTGGAGGTTAAACATAAACCCTGGGAGAAAGTTCTGGCCCAGCGAGGAAGTTACTTAAGGCTCTTTGAGAAGTTAAATAAAAATATGTAAATAGAGACTATTGTCCAACTTTGCCTTGTTTTATGTGGTTTTAATTTTCAGTGTTATTCGCAATTCATCACCCGGTCAAGAGAGCTGCAAATTCAAATCTTGTTGAGTACAATAGCAAAAAGAAAAGGAAAAAAAGAAAAAAGAAAAGGCTCTGAAAAATCTGCACCTACAAGTTGCAGCATGCTCTCTCTCTTAAATTTATGTCCCTTGTGCTTAAGGGAAAAACAAAGTGAAAGAAGTCAGGCGATGACGTCTTAGGTAATCTAAAATGATGGAAATGTGATGGTTTGTTGGCATTTAGAAAATATTTTAAAGATGATTCAAAGCAGAGGTATGCAGAGAAATATGGCTTAGCATTTGAATAAGATAATTGTGTTATAATTAACTTATGTAGAGCCCTTAGTATCTTCCAGGCACTAGAAGAGTTTTATGTAAGTGTTTTACATTTCTTAACTAATTTAATCTTTGTAAAAATCCTACTAGGAAGATTTCTTTAGCTCTATGTTAAGAAGACACGATGTGCTTCAGATAGAAGGGAAGAAAGTCAGGTTTGACACCCTTCGGCCCAGCTCTAAGACCAGCTCTTAACGACTATAGCTTCCGTTGCCTTCTCTGCAACCTTCAAACGTTGCTGCTGGGGGAAAGATTCTCCTCGCTCTGTTCCTATAAAGGAGAAGGGATATGAAAGTTTGAGGGAAGAGGCTTCAGCAGATCTGTGCCTTCGCTCACCTTGCCCAGGGCAGGAGGAAAGATGTGCTTACGGTGAGTCAGGGAGCAGGAACTCAGCGCCTCTCCAGGCTTATTCCTTTTCGGAACTAGCCTCTCCGTAGGGCGTTTCCCTTCTCTGCCCTTCTTGTGATCAGGTCAGCTTTGCGACGTGGAGGGGGGCTTCAGTCTGTCCAGTGCTCCTGCTGGTGATGGATGTAGGAGAAAAATAAATAGCAGGCTCATCTAAAGCTGCATTCTGGAATCAGCTTGACTATTGACATTGTGCTTTTCTTGTGCTTAAAACCCACGTCAATTTCTCAATTGGTTCTAATCTGGGAGCTAGAGGAAAGGATCCCAGTGCACTTCTGCCGTAGTCCTCTTGTCCTTGGCAGTGTTCATTCTTCTGGACAAGGCATTCTTGGCATTTGAGTAACAAAACCAAATATTTATCCGTGGGTCTCGGGGTATGGTGTAAAGAAGCCTGTTGTTGGGCCCGTGTTCTCTAGCTCAGATAGGATCCTGAATTATTCAGCTTAGTTCAATGGAGTTCTCCACTAGACTGTCAGCCCTAATGGTAGCCACGTGGTAGTTTTCCCGGTGAATGCCTTGTGTTTGATTTCCTCAGGGACCTCATGTGTTGGGCAAGATGGAGAGGGCCCATTTTTCTTTCTTAGAGACAGAGCAAAAGATGAGGGTAACCACTATAAAGAAGAAACAAAAGAGAAGAGATTATCCAGTGCGAATGCACTTCTGTCTCCCTTGCTGCCTTCGAATCTTCTCAGTGGGAGTAAGCTCTTTCCACAGAAACTCAGGCATGAAATCTCGGGTGGATGCATGCTTTTTATGCTCACTTGTAGGTAGTAAAGGTCCTATGGACTCTTAATTAAGCAAACAAATTTCAATTTAGTAATTACAATTGTTCAATATAATGTATGAATACTTACTGTAATATTCATTTAGGGAAAGATTTTTTCACTCAGCAGAGGCTGCTAACTTGTAGCCCCTCATCTTTGCAGAAGGCTAACCACTGTCTCTATTTCTCACCTCCCCACCACTCCTTCTTGGACGTTCTCCAGGATTAACGCAGAGGGAGAGGCCAAGGAGAAAGACAAGAGAGGAGTAAGGTTCTTACCTACCTGTCAATGCGGATCTGGCTTCACATTCTGTGGTCTTGGCAGGTATTCAAACCCATCTCATATCATGGGTGTCTTCTTGAGTTTCTCAAATTTCCTACTGGAATATCCAGCTGTAGTTTCCATGATCTGAGCAATGCACCATTTTCTAGTCATCAGAATTCCCATCAGCCTCTGATTTCTGATGGTCCTTTTATACCAGCTCTCCTGTCAGTCCCATCATCCTTACACGTGGCCTTCTTAAGGAGTGTCAGGGAGCTGTGTCCACTTATATATTGTAAGCAAGACTCAAGCATTATTGCAGAATTGTAGATAACTTCAACACAGCCTGTTATCTCTTCTCCTGTCCCACTGTTTCCAGGTGAAAGCTACAAATTCTTACCTTTAGAGTCCTTAGCATTCGTCAGGCTCATGCTCACTACATACCTTCTAATGCCTGGAATCCATCTCAAGCTCTTTGAGTGGCTCTGTTGAAGTTTATGTCTTGCATTGAGGGGCAAAGTGTTTGGATGGAGAATAAACTTGCAGTACTCCACTGATTCCCCAAGAATTTCTTTAGAAAGGAAAAAAAAATCTATTATCTTCTGACCAACATAATCTTGGTCATCTTGGATACATGACATGGGTGATATCCTATATACTTTATATTTTCACTGTTTTTCAGCCACCTATTTTGAAGCACAGTAAAACCTTGGTTTGCAAGCATAATTCATTCTGGAAACATGATTGCAATCCATAACACTCATATATCAAAGCAAATTTCAAGAACCATTGGCTCAGTTGTGATCATGTGACATTCGGCATATTGTACTACTCATATTACAAGACATCACTTGTTTGTTAAGTTAAAATTTATTAGAAATGCTTGCTCATCTTCCAGAACACTCGCAGAATAAGTTACTTGCTTGTCCAAGGTTTTACTGGTACTTATAAGACTTCCTGTCTTCTTGCTGCCTGTGTTGCCTTGATGAAAACATTCCTGTTAACATCCAGTTTCATGAGATTTAATTGAGGACTGAAAAGAGAAGAAAAAGAAAGGAGGAATAGTTTTTCTTTAGAAACCACCACAGGCAATGTGAGCAAATAGATTTCCCCTTTTCTTATCCCAATGAAGGACAGAGACCAAGTGAAGAAAGAAGATGGAAGCTTCCTTATCATCACTTCTGGCTGAAATGCTCTCCTAGGTAGGAAAATGCAGAGAGAAAAGGGTGCCATGCAGCTTGGCAGAGTGATGATTTTCTATTCAATAGCCATTATTCTCCTTTCTTACATAATGAGCTTCATTTTGATGGGGACAGCCCAGTTTAGACGAAAACAAAAACAAAAACAAATTAAAACTCTGTATTTCTTAAACTTATTTTCAGATAAAGCAGGCAATGAAATCTAAGTGATACTTGTTGACTGGGGTTTCTGGAACAGCTAGCTGCCTGAGAGAGAAGCCAGCTCAGCCACTGGCCCTTCCGTCTTTCTTCCCTCTGGCCTGAAATGCTAACATATCCCTAAGGTTGGAGCCGCCATCTTGCAACAATGATTTAATAACCAAAAGAATCATGGAGGCCTCTCACTAGATGTTCCTGAGTTTTAAAGACTCACTTCCAGACTTGTAGGTACAAGAGAAAAATGTAAATCCTCATTTGTTGAAGTAAGTGTGTTTAGGTCTCTATTATAGCCACATTTAATTCTCTTTTTTTAAATTTTTTTTAAAGTTTATTTATTTTTTGAGAGAGTCAGAGAGAGAGTACAAGCAGGTGAGGTGCAGAGAGAGGGAGACACAGAATCTGAAGCAGGCTCCAGGCTCTGAGCCGTCAGCACAGAGCCTGATGCAGGGCCTGAACTCACGAACCGTGAGACCATGACCCAAGCCGAAGCCTGACACCTAACCAACTGAGCCACCTAGGCGCCTCCCCTCCCACGTTTAATTCTTAAATCAAACACTAGCTGTATAATTTGGAGCAAGTTTCATAATCTCTCTAGACCTCAGTTTCCTGATTTGTAAAATGAAAATCTTGCCAGTAGCATCTCAGAAATATTTTAAAGATTGGAAGGTATCACACACAGAGAGTTTTTAGCAGAGTCGCTGATGTACTATGGTGAATAGGCGGTTAATAAATGTGAGTTACATTATTATCTTCGTATAAAGGCAGATATTCCTTAATCCAACGTGGACTCTAAATCAAGCCGTGGCTGAGGGGAGTAAGGTGTCTGAAGAAATCACCGCAACTAACTTACAGTTTTCCTAATCAACTTTGAATTTTCAAATGTAGAAGAAAGGAAGATGTATTCAGGTAATGAAGTTTGAAGTCAGCCAAATCCATGTTAATTAATTCTATATAACAAGAGTGGGCTATTCGGATGAAAGATGAACTCATACCTTAAGTTTAATAAATTATAGGGTTTACAGTACAGAGCCTGCTTGGGATTCTCTATCTCCCTCTCTCTCTGCCTCTGCCCTGCTCATGTAGTCTCCATCTCCCTCCCTCCCCTCCCTCTCTCTCTCTCTCCATAAATAAGTAAACTTTAAAAAAAGAAATTATAGGGGCACCTGGGTGGCTCAGTCAGTTAAGCGTCTGACTTCAGCTCAGGTCATGATCACAGGATCCGTGAGTTCCAGCCCCGCATTGGGTTCTGTGCCAACAGCTCAGAGCCTGGAGCCTGCTTCAGATTCTATGTCTCCCTCTCTCTCTGCCACTCCCTCACTCACACTTTGCCTCTCTTTCCCTCTCTCAAAAATAAAAAAAAAATTAAAAAATCAAAAAAAAAGAAATTATAGGGGTTATTTGAATTCATTGTAATTCAATGGGATTTTATAATTTCCATATTTACTTTTGTGATTGCCAGATGTGCTGTTTCAAATTTTTATTTATAACTAAAAATTTCATCTTCTAACAGATGTACACGGGAACAGATGGTCACTGCCCTGGTTGTGGCCACATAGATTAAAATATATGCATGTGTGTGCATATGTGTCCATGAATATATGCCTATGAAATCTTATTTTGAAATGAGAGCATTTTTTATTAACACAGACCACAGGCAACTTACAGGAGAAGGACTTAAAAGTAGGGGAAGCCAGTGACTTTTTATTAACTATTTATGGTCACCAATCACAGCTTAAGCAAATGCTAGTCCTCTCCTCAGATTCAATCATTCATTTTATGTTTTCTAAAAAAAACTTCCTCAAGTCTTTATCTGGCTCCATATCTCTCCTGAAGTTCTACCATGGAAACTTCAGGTCTAAGAGTTTACATTTTATTTCATCTTGGAGTCAAAAGGTTTTCAAGACCTGGCCTGTGCAGATGTCCTTCTTCCTAAATACCGTATTTAGCAGGGACATGTCATCTCGCTGGGCAACTGTGGTCAACAGTGGGGAAAGTTTATAATGGAAAAGGTTATCCTTTTCCAGTTATCTGTCATTGCCAAGAATTCATGCAAATCCCCGTATTACCTCCTCCTTCATCTTTGAGCCACCTAAAGGTTCATATGTAGATATTTGATTCTTCTGTAAGACACAAAAAAGATGATGACTGTTATTAGATTTTATTCAATGTAGTTCTAAGTTGTGTTACATTGAAATTTGAATTTTTCACTGGTGCCTAAGTTACCATATAAAGAAGCAATGTACCTGCCTTTAGAGAACTCCAGCCAGGCTTATGTAGTGGGTCCAAGGCAGGGCCCTAAGCAGTCACACAGGGTTCTGCACTGGGTTTGGATTTTGCCTTCGTGTCCCCCTTTTGAAATTCTTAATAATTTTTTTGAACGAGGGGCTCAGTACTTATTTTGCACTAGGTCTGCAAATTATGTAGCTGGTCCTGGGCTCAATGTTTGACTAATTCTATTTAGGAGGAGCTCTAATTCCTCATATAAGTTCATTTTCCAGAAGCTAAGTTTTCCAGCAGCATTGTTTCCCAATGGACTTTCCTCTTGATTTCAGAATCCAATAGTGCATTAGCAAAGTCCCTAGGGTTGGGATTTATACCAATGCTTTATAACTGACTCTGTCTTTCAGAGTAAAAATAAAGTTGGTGTGCCTTCATATTCTTTTTTTTTTCTTTAGTTTTTTTAATGTTTATTTATTTTTGAGATATTGAGAGAGAGAGAGAGAGAGAGAGAGAGCATGAGCGAGGGAAGGGCACAGACAGAGAGTGAGACACAGAATCTGAAACAGGCTCCAGGCTCTGAGCCGTCAGCACAGAGCCCCACACAAGGCTTGAACTCGGGAACGGTGAGATCATGACCTGAGCTGAAGTCGGACGCCTAACTGACTGAGCCACCCAGGTGCCCCAATATTCTTTAAGACTACCATGTGTATGCAAATGCTGTATTTTATAGACAGTCTCCTGAAATCTCTACCAGCCATATTTCTCATCTTTCTTTACTCATGTAAGGGTCATGATCACTTGCAACTCAAATCTTAACATACAGCCATATAATCAGTGTTTTTTTAAAAAAAAATAATAATGAATTTTTTTCATCTGATTTAATAGAATCTCTTTGATGCAGACTCTGAACAGATTGTTTAAACTGAGATTGAATTTGAATCTTGTAAGTTTATGGTTTCTTGAAGTACTATACTTGGGACACAGTATTGGAATGGTAAAAACAGCTGGAATGCTAAAACTGATATGCTTTTTAATGCACGGAGAACTAATATATGACGGTTAAGTACAGAGATCAGTTGCAAGTTTCTGTTTTCTTTCAACTGGCTCCTGAGTGAGATAGAGGTGTTTCTCAGGAAGTAAACGGTGGACGTCAATATCACTAATGTCGTGTATGTCTACAATGGCTTGGAGGCTCCGATATTCTGAAGAAGACTAAGGGTTGATGCAGTTTAATTATTATGTGCTATACTTTTTCTTTTTTTAAGGTTCAGTAAGTGGTGATTAATGTGCAAGCGCAGTTAAGGTAATGTCAGTTATTTAAAATGACTACATTGATTCACAGATCCCTTCTAGTGAAAGCCATTCTGAGCCAACACATACAAGAAGTGAACTATACATAATGCTTCGTTTGTGCTGTATCATACTTTTATTTTCTCTCAACAAGGTGTTTATTTGCTTTTTATTCTTTTATGTTAAAAAATGTGTCGTATGTCCTTTTAAGCTCTATTTTCTGTTCTCAATCAATTCCAGGTTCTTTCCTGATAGTTGACAATTTTTCATTTTTGTTCTTTTCCCAATTTTCCCCTTTTCTTCTGCTTCCAGTGAGCGGCACCCTTTTTAATTCATTCATCTCCTGACAACTTTCCAGACTCCAAAACTTAATAATTTCTGCTCTCCCAGAAGAGAGGTAAAAGGCAGATGGTTTTCATCCTTAAGACCATAACTCCCTTTGTTTTATAATTAGGAGCTCCTATTTGCTACCGCTCACAGTTAAACATTCCAAACAACACCCCTGCGTTAGGTAACAGTTATATTATCTTCTTCTCTGTGATCTCTAATTGACCTTTCTAATGTGCTCACCCTCTGAAAAGTGTTCCTTTTGTGAGTCATCCATCCTTCTGAGACTGACAGCGTCTCCCTCATTTACAAACACTGCGTGCAATTTCAGAAGGTCCGCAGGCCCTTGAGGCCAGATCATGAAGCGAATAGAATGAACACCTGCTCTAATTTATCAATTTCTCTTTTATGGATGTTGCACCGTGCGTACTTTTCCTAGTATTATTTTTCTTACCTACCTTGACTTTCCGCTCTGCCCCCTTCTTTACCATATCCTTTTCTTTTTTCTCTTTTCTTTTCTTTTCTTTTTTTTTTTTTTTATTTTTAAGAATATCCCTTTCATTTTTAAGTTCCGTTTCTGGAGTTACCCTAAAGTTTTATTTTGTTTCGTTTTAATTCCTGGCGTACTTTTATCATATTGACTTTTTAAAAAATTTTAAAATTTATTTTGAGAGAGAGAGAGAGAGAGACAGCGTGTAAGCCAGGGAGGGACAGAGACAGAGAGACACGCGGAATCCAAAGCAGGTTCCAGGCTCTGAATTGTCAGCAGAGTTCGACAGGGGACTGAAATTCACAAGCCGCGAGGTTATGACCTCAGCTGAAGTCAGACGCCTAACTGACTGAGAGACCCAGGTGCTCCTCCTACTGCCTTCTTGTAAATGAAACAAAATAGATATATACCCTCCTTCAACCAATATGATTTGAGTAACTGTATATGCTAGATAACACGAGGTGTGTAAAACTAAAGTGGAAAGGATTTTCCTCTAATAATTATGTTGAGGTTAATTGAGAATATTGATATTGCTAATGACTAATATTAACATATTTTACTTTCTAAGATCTCTGCTAAATATGTTATTACCATTCTTAGTCCCTTCTTCCTTTCTTTTCTTTTTTTAAATTCTTCTGCTTTTTCAACAAAGAAGATAAATCAAAAGAGGTTAAGTAATTCTTACTCAAGGTCACAACTAGAAAACTAATGGAACTGGTTTCAAACACAGATTTCTCTTACTTCAGAGGCACTTCTAATGCCTTCGCACATTACTTAGAGAGTGTCTACCTCTCACTTAGCATAATAGTAGAAGTATTTTTGGATTTATAGATTTATCCATCTATCCATCCATCCATCCATCCACCCATTCACATATGCATACTTCGTATAAGGCAGAAGAGAGAAAATTTATAAGATGCCTATAAAATTCTGTGGGAATTAGGGGAAGCCAGGAATTACTTGAACTTTTCTTCATGGAAGAAGTGGGACTTGAATCATGCCGTGAATGATACCTGAGGCTAAATAAGGATTCGTGTGGACAAACTGTGAGGGCAGATGAACTTGCAGAAATGTATGCATAGGGAATGACTGGCAGTTCAATGTAGCTTGAGTAGATAGTATGGAAAATAGGATTGGAGAGAAATTACACATTGGAAAGTCTTGTAGGCCATATACCAGAGAACTTCGAATTCCAGCCCTCGGGGTCTGAACTGATTTTAGCAGTAGTGAATGATGGAGGATTCTAAACAGAAAAGGGGCATGATCAGAACTATGTTTTTATTTTATTTTTTTAAGGTTATTTATTTTGAGAGAGAGGGAAAGTATGAGCAGAAGAGGGGCAGATAATCTGTCAGTGCACAGTCCTATGTGGGTCTCAAACCCACGAACCATGAGATCATGCCCTAAACTGAAGTCAGTCCCCCAGGTGTCCCCCAAGAACTATGCTTTTAGAAGGTGGGTCTGGCTGACTAGGAGTAGGAAGACTTGCAATGGGGTAGAGACTGTGGGTATGTGCTCATTCTTTTGGTCATATTTATAAAATTAAGACACAAATGGGGGTGCTTGGGTCACCCAGTCAGTCAAGTGTCTAACTTCGGCTCAGGTCATGATCTCACAGTTCTTGGGTTCAAGCTCAGAGCCCGGTGCCTGCTTCAGATTCTGCGTCTCCCTCTCTCTCTGCCCCTCCCCTGCTCATGCTCTGTCTCTCTCTCTCTCTCTCAAAAAACAAATAAACATTAAAAACATCGTTTTAAAGACACAAATAATGACCTTCTTTATGGAGAGAGGCCTGTGAAAGGGAGAATTATATAACTAATACTAAGAATATTGAAACCTGAAACTGCTTAGACTACTCAGTGAGTCCTATGCTTTTGTCCAAGGGTAGTTGACACATTCACCTCTGTTCACGTTTTTTCTTTCTCCTTTGTTTTGCGTTCTCTCTTGTAGGGATGGCCTGCTAAGCGCATCTTTTCCACTGGGCCCTCTTCAACGGTTGTATTTTTGATGTTGTCTCTCTTCCACTCATCTCACCAGCCACTGCTTTCCTCCCATTCTTTTGGTCCTGGGTTTAGGATCATTTTAACTTCTCTTGAAAAGAATTCTATGCTTATTTCCTGATGAGCATCATTGCTACCTACTGAGTGTTGCCTGAGACCAGCCCATCCTGCCACATTTTTCACCATTAGGTTCTAGTTTTCCTCTAAATGTTTCAGAGTGCTCTATGAACTGACGCACTCCATGGGTCCTGGCACCTCTACGGGGGCCTTCACGTTTGAGGGCTAGAAGTTGAGACAGACTGTGCGGGTGGAGGCAGGAGTTTAGGTCTCCTGATGACTGTGCTGGGATAAACAGAGTACCTGTCCTTGCCAGAAATAGAAAGTTGATTGGTCCAAAAGCAGACTGCTCCGATTCTGTCAGCAACCAGGCCGTTCTGGACCAGAGAGGGGACAGGACTTTTAGGATCTTTAGTAAGTATGGGTACAGGAGTGGTGACAAAGAAGAAGTACAATTTTTTGAAAAAGGTAACAGCAAACACACACTAGCACAAATTGGTGCTGAATGGTTTCCCAGGAAATTTGTACAGGGCGTCTCGTTTGCTGGGGGGTCAGATCTATTCTTTTCGTATCATCAGCCTTATTCTCTTTGCTGTACTGTCACATTTCTTCTTTTGTTGGACATGGACGCCCAACTCATCCTTTGGATGAAATACCACACATGCATCATTTCAAGATCACGTCACACACTCTAGAGTTTCACAGGGACCACATTTCCTTGGCAGATCCAGAAGCAGTGACTTCTCTAATCTAGATTTCCTTTAGCCAATGGTAGCAGTTACCTCCATGATTTCTAGAAGGCTGGGCTGTTACTTTCCTGAAGAGACTTGATTTTCATGCAAAGCATTGTTACATTATTGTCATTCGTTATCCTACTAAGTTGTTTTATTCCTTTTTTTTTTTTTTTTCAATATAGTATGACACTTGGACAATTGCTTAGAAAACTCTCTCTTTCATGCAAAGGGAACTTCTGAAAGGGATTTCTGCCTCAGTATCTTAATTCTCATGTCAAGCAGAGGGGGAAAAGGCAGAAATACCAGGAAGAACTTGAGATCCATATGGTAGGAAATAGGTATCAAATGGAAACCCTAATCCTTCCTTAGACTGAAATGATAAGGAGTGTTTAGAAACTGGATGACTTACCTGTTTTTCTTGCAAACGAGTTAATAAACTTATTACATGCATCAAAGAAGCACTAAGTTACTTGCACTTCAGTACCATAGCTTTCCAGTAAAACATAGACGACTTCTCCCTCCAAATGTCTTCTCCTCCTGCCTGCCTTTCCTCAAGACAACAGTCTTACTAATGCAGCAGACTGCGAATGACATTAATGAAAAATTTGGAGCCCGACTGGGTGAGACAGTGGAGTCTGCCTATTTGAAAGGGTAATGTGAAGAGAAAGTCTTTCCCATTTTTCTGTCTGATCGAAAGCCACATTCCTATTGGTCACAGACAGTCTGATGAGGCTTAAAGTTGTAAAATGGGATGTTGAGGATGACGGTTTATATAGTGTCCGTATGTCGAAATTTCTTGAGTCCGTAGTGAAAAGATTAATGTTCATGTGTTGTGATAATGAAGATCATTTAGCCTGTAAATATTTCTTTTCATGATCTGAAAAAGATTTCACTGAAAATTTCAGTTCCTCTGAAAAACGTGGAGAGGTAGATAAATTTACTGTTATCATCCATCATTAATTATTGTTAACAATGATACTAGTGAGAGTCAAACTTGATAGAAAACACTTTTGAGTGTTATGACCTTGGAACTATCCCCGAATAATTATATATAGACTGTATGTTTTAAACTTGAACACTTTGAGCTCAGTCACTGCCAAACTCTCTAAAATCAAGATTCCATTTAAAAGGGTTCTTTTGATTTTGTTGTCAAATATCAGCTACTCAATATAGATTGAGAAGTCTGTTTATTTATTTTAATTTTAAAAAAATGTTTATTTATTTTTGAGCGCACAAGTGGGAGAGGGACAGAGAGAGGGGGACAGAGGACCCAAAGCAGGCTCTGTGCTGTCAGCAGCAAGCTCAATGGTGGGGCTTGAACTCAGGAGCCACAAGATCATGACTTGAGCTGAAGTTGGATGCTCAACCTGCTAAGCCACCTAGGCAACCCTGTATTTATTTATTTATTTATTTATTTATTTATTTATTTATTTATTTATTTATTAAAGTGGGCTTCATACCCAGCATGGAGCCTTGAGTTCAGGGCTTGAACTAAAGATCCTGAGGTTAAGAATCAAATGTTCAACCAACTCAGCCCCCAGATGCCCCTGAGAAGACTTTTTAAATGTAATTTATTAATTAAACAGATATTGAAATAAATTGATTACTTAATGATTGGTAAAGACTAATAGTTTTGGGTGAAGGAATTAATAATAGCACTAATGAGCGCTGTGTTCGTTAATTTACTCCAGTGCCACAGTATTCCTGGTAATTTAAGAAAATGATAATTTAAGAAAAATATAACCTGTGTTTATAGATCAGATCGTATTTTTAATGAATAATTCCAATTGAGAAAAATTCTTACAGATGCTATATCACCAATGCTTTTGAATATTTTGAAGACTAGAATGTTTTGTTTCTTCTTTTTCTTCCTTACCTTCTTACTACTATTTTTTAAGCTCATTCATTTTGAGAGAGAGAGAGAGAGAGAGAAAGAGAGACAGGGAGAGAGAGAGAAAGAACGTTGGTGTGGGGCAGAGAGAGAGGGAGAAAGAATCCCAAACAAGCTTTTGCATTGTCAGCAAAGAGCTGGACATGGGCTCAATCTCACAGAACCCATGAAATCATGACCCGAGCTGAAATCAAGAGTTGGACACTCAGCAAACTAAGCCACCCTCGGGCCCTCTTACTATTATTCTTAGAGCCATTACTATTATATTAGTGATTATAATCTAATGATTTTGCTTCATGCATGCCAAATAATTAAACTTTTTAATGATTGTGATTCTTACTGCCTACTTCAAAAATGTTAATGGCTGCAACATCCCTACATAATCTTTCCCATCCCACCCTTTCCTAAGTGCATCGTTTTCTCAACTAATTGAGATGATTGCTCTGAACGACTTCCTTTGCATTTTAAGTTAGGTAAAATTGGTCTAATAACATTTTCCTAAGTCCTTTTTTTTTTTTAATTTTAGATACACATGATTTAAAGGCTGTTTGCTGTTTTCTGTCATTTTAGACAATGTGATTATATACAAACGCTTGGGTTTGGGATTGTCCCCCTTACTAAATACATTTGACGGAGACTTCCAAAGATAATTTAACTTTTTATTTGCTTGGTGTGTTTGTTATTTTTCCCCACAAGTCACCTCTAAACAGTGCCAATGCAACTCTTTTATGAAGTAAGCTCTCATGTAGTCAAGGTGGAATTTGTACATCTCGCCACCTTCCCCCTCCTGACTCCCCACTCCACCCCCATGCCACACACCTTGGGCTACAGAACAGGGTCAGAAGGCCGCACATCATTGAGTTTAATTTATTCCTCGGTCCACCTCGTCAGTTGAAATATTTCCTCAAGGAAGTTTTCATTCAGTTGATGGCCTGAAGGGTTAAGAAAACAGAAACCCATAGTATTACTGAGTTGTTGTTATGGATGTTTCCAAGGAAACCATACCAGGAATGTTTAAGTGTCTCCTTTCTCCCCAAACCCACAGGAGTGTAGCTTGTTTGAGGTTTTGATGTCCTCTTAATTCCTACCGTGGCCACTCTGTGGTAGGGTTTCCAGTGGCACAGGAGTCCATGACTGGCAGACGGTGGGCTCAGGGGCCCACCACGTGCTCACTGAGCTCACTTCTGCATCTTCCCCGTGAGGAGGTTAAGGGCAATTCGAAATCAAAGAGAGGTTGATTTTATGTTTTATTTTTAAAAATCCCTTTAATTTTTTTAAATGCCCAGTATAGGTTATTTTTCTCCAACATGCACATTAGCAGACCATCTGAATATTTCATCGAAAATAAATAATAAATGAATTTGGGCTGCAGAGATCATTAGGAAAGAGAATGTACATGATAGATCATATCCTGCTGTTTTACGAGGTGTTTTAAGGGGCACGAGAGGTGGGAGGGAGGTATGGTTCTGTGATTTCCTCTGCCTTAAGTGGCTATAAATAATTTTTAAAGTTCTTTCATTTTCTTGAAATTTTATGTATCCAAATAAAAATGAAATAATGAAGAATCTGAAAATAATATCCAAAAGTAGTAACTTGATCAAACATGACTTAAAATATTTTCATAATTAGATTCTGCCAGACAGTACGACCTTTCAGAATGTTTCCCCAAATGAAGGGAAGTCAAAGGCAACTCAAATAATTTTTATTCAAAGTGAATAGGGACAAAAAAAACCTTTTTTTTTCCTCGCTCTTTCATTTTGTCTCTCTCCATTTCACAGAAAACGTGCATGTGTATATGTGTACAGTAGTTCTTTTTTATATATTCAAAACACCTAAAATTACCCAAATATGCACAGGTAGGTGAATACTTTTATTTTTGTTTATATACTGCAATTAACCAAGTGATATCACACACACTTTATTTAAAATTTTACTTATTTATTTAAGTGATCTCTACACCCACCTTGGGGCTCGAACTCATGACCCCAAGATCAAGACTCGCACGCTCTTCTGATTGAGCCAGCCTGGAACCCCTATCAGACACACTTCTACTGCTTGACGATGGGCAGTACATGATACTAATTTTTAAACGTGTGCAAAGATAAGTGAAGCAAGTTAAAAATAACACTTGACCTCTGTACTGAGTAAGAAGTATGACAATATTTAATTCCTAGTGTATAACTGTAATTACACATTTTATCCTATTTTATTTCAACGAGTTGTTTTGTATTGCATATATAAACATATGTATCATAAAATATGAGACACATTTTAAATACACAAATGTGCAATTACTTTTTCTCCCACTAAATATCTATATAATAGGTTTGGTTTATAATTTGCCATATTCTTCTTTATTCAAGGCCTGGCAAAAATTGCTGAAGGAACACAAAATTGTTGAATTCCACCAGATGTGTGCGGTGGATTTATCTGAAGCACTGTGGCTAAAATATCCAGATGTTTGCTGTGGATTTATCTGAGGCACTGTGGCTAAAATATCCAGTTATTATTATCTCTTAGTAGACATTGGTAGCTTCCAATAATAAGAGGTCATGAGCTCTGCGGGCTTCTCGCTTACTTATATCTGCTCTGTTCCTAAAAAAGTGTTAGGTAGAAAATTTTATTTTGTGATTTTTAATTAGAAAAGTAATGTGCTCCCAACCCACCAAGAATCTCTGACAAATTTCAAGAAACACTATTAAACACATGTGCAAACCCTCCACAGACGATAGCTACTTAAATAACCAATCCTGCTATGGTTTAACGCAATGAACTCAGCAGGTAAGTTTTGTGTGCAGTACATAGTGACAATGGTCAGTACCTGATACTAATTATATTTCCTCTGCACTGCAAATTGAACCATCCATAAATAAATAAGAAAAAACAGACAAAACTGTTAGAAAGGGGAGAGTCTGTGTTGTATGAATAGAGGTCTGGGTGCTTGAGTTCCCCCACACAAGATTTACACAAGCCCAAAAGAGTTTATTAAGGACAGTACACTTTCGAGATGGAAGAGTGTCAGGCTCAGAGGTGGCAATTGCCCTGAGGCTACAGGGGTCTTTGCTTTTTACCTGAGCAGGGTCTTGGGTCATGGAGATGGTAGTCTCTAATGGAGGTTGCTTCCAATCATTCGAGGGACTCCTCCCGCAAGTTGGGAGAGGGAGTTTTGGACCCTACAAGTTTGTATTGGAACCACCTCCTCCAAGGGGGTTGGGGCTTAAAACCACAATGCAAATGCATTATAATGAGTCTAGGGGTTATCTTAGGCCAGAAGTAGAAGAGAGGGCTTTGGTCTGTACCTGTGGCTCTTGGTCTGTTAGCCCCTGAGTCTTGTAAGTCACAAAATCAGAATGTTGTACCCCGAAACTTCTACCCTATGACCTATTTATCACCGACTTTGCCTCCAACTCATGTCTAGCTACTCTATCAATGCCTACTCTATCTAAACCTGGGTATCGAATGCTGAGCGAAGTAAAATAAATAATGTTAAGGAGATAAGCAAGAAGTTTTTTGAAATATCTTTTGTCTTTTTCTAAAAAAAAAATTTATACAGGTTGAAATGAGGCAAACCGACCCCAAGAACCGCCACATCAGTCCTTCCTCCACTTTTATGGAATCGCTGGAATGAGCTGCAATGAAAGGCTCTATGTCCCTTGGGTCAGGT
Organism: Paguma larvata; assembly: GCA_030068075.1. Taxonomy (NCBI): domain Eukaryota; kingdom Metazoa; phylum Chordata; class Mammalia; order Carnivora; family Viverridae; genus Paguma; species Paguma larvata. The sequence goes on from CM057825.1 coordinate 12,397,136, forward strand.
GTCCCTGAAAGGAGACCCCAAGACAAGGACTTGGGTACATGTAGTTCATTTGGACCTGATCCCAGGAAGTGGAAGGAAACCCAGTAAGAATATGCAATCACAGTCACTACCATGGGCAAAATGACTTACTTCTCCAGAGAAGCTTGCAGAAATTATCTGACTAAATAAATAAATAAATAAAAAATGGGTGAAAGATTTTCTCCACCACCTGTCAGGTTTCCTTGGTGGAGGACAGGCTAACTTAGGGCTGTTTTCCTCTCTGCTTTTCCAGGCTGCAGGCCTGCAGTGGGGCCATGGGATCCTGCTTCCAGGAAGCTCCTGGGCATGAAACCAAGAAGACTGTGAGATGCTGTGAACACAAGCCTCTGAATCGCTGGCCACTGCCTGGGCAGCCACAGCTGAGATTAAATATGGCTAAGGATACAGAGGCAGAGGGCCCGCGGCGCTGGCTACAACTGCATTCTATCAGGGTTTGGACTCAAATGACACTCTTCTCTGAACTTTCACACTCTCTCGTTCAATACGTGAGTTTCACTTCAGAGGGCTTTACATGTGCAAGCACAAGTATTCTCACAGCGCTAAGATCTAAGTTTTTGAAAGGGGGTAGCTTTCAATCACTGGGAAAGAAAAGGGTCTCCCCTACCTTGAGTTTATGGAAAAGCTCAGGCAGCTCGGTTTCAAAATTCTCTAAAGTGATTTCATTTCTCTAAGATTTCCTTCCACTACAATGAATTAAGAAATAATTGTGTTGCACGTGTGATATAAGGAGAAACACACTTTTCAGTGAAGTTCACGATATTTTTATAGCTTTATGTTTTTAATCACTTTTTGAAATTTAGGAAGCATTTAACAAAATTGCCGAGCTGGTTATAACTAGACATCCCGATTAAAACATGAATTTTTTTACTGAAAAAGTGATTGTTTTCCTATTGGATCCTATTGGACTATATTTTAAAACACTTTCTTGTCTTTAGTTAGGTTCACGTGTCTTATAGATTCCTTAACCTGTGACTTTCTCTTATCATCCCGAAGTTAAACTTTTCTCAAAGGTAGGAAGTGCTATAAAAATATATTGATTTTAAAGCATTTTTAAAATGCTTTAAGAGAAGAGAGGGGCAGCGAGAGAGAGAGAATTCCAAGGAGAGTGCACACTGTCAGCACAGAGCCCTACATGGAGCTCAAACGCATGAACCATGAGATCATGACCTGAGCCGAAATCAAGAGTTGGATGCTTAACCAACTGAGCCACCCAGGTGCCCCTAAAGCATTTTTATTTGTATACTTTTTAGTTTCAAACATACTGTTAGTGTCACCTCCTTTTTTTGTTATAAATCACCAAACCATATGCAATCACAATTTCAGACACTAAATCACCAAATGTGGTATGCTCTTTTGTGTGTATATATATATATAGGGTCTCTCTATACCTGTATATAGATAGATATATTGTATATATATATATGGTCTATCTATATCTATTTGTGTGTGTATATATATATATATATATATGATCTATCTATATCTGTATATAGATAGATATATTGTGTGTGTATATATATATATATATATATATATGGTCTATCTATATCTATTTGTGTGTGTGTGTGTGTATATATATGTATATACATATATATATATGGTCTATCTATATCTGTCTATATCTATATCATATATATGTGTGTGTATATATATATATATATGGTATATCTATCTATCTATCTGTCATGACCCTGATATCTCTAAATACTATTTTTAAAATTTTTAATGTTTATTTATTTTTGAGAGAGAGAGAGAGAGAGAGAGAGCATGAGTGGGGGAGAGGCAGAGAGAGAGGGAGACAGAATCTGAAGCAGGCTCCAGGCTCTGAGCCTCTGAGCTCTCATTACAGCTATCTGCCACCCAGATGCCCCTAAACATTATTTTTAATTAAATACATTTGAATACATTGGTGACACTGTAAGCAGTTTCATTTTTAAGATGACAAATCTCTTATTGGTGAAACAGACATTTCCTCACAATTTAAGATATGACTACTAATAGTTACACTAATTTATATTTCAGTATCTAAGAGCCAAAATTTATGATACAGTTGTTCTAATTGTTCTACCTGCTAACCCTTCATAATTAGGTTTAACCTGGAGAGATTTACTGTCACTTATGTTCGTTACAGTACATAAAATCAAATATTAGAAAGTAAAATAATTTCACGAAAGAGGGCTTTTCCTGTGAAGAAAACTTTGGTACATTTCATTTACCACTGGCTGCTATTTCTGGAATCCTCAGCTCAGAACTCAGACTGGAGTGGTAACGTTTTGAGGGCATGTACATTATACCAAGGCTGTCTGATGCGTTATTACCCTCAAATGTTGGGGGGGGGGATATGAAAACACGTGAAGCCTTGCCACACAGATGGTTTTAAACATATATAAAGAGCAATGGGATTGGGGCACCTGAGTGGCTCAGTCGGTTAAGTATCTGACTTTGACTCAGGTCCTGATCTCACGGTTTGTGAGTTCAAGCCCCACATCAGGCTCTGCGCTGAGAGTTCAAAGCCTGGAGCCTGCTTCCGATTCTGTGTCTCCTTCTCTCTCTCTGTCCCACCCTCACTTGTGCTCTCCCTCAGCTATAAAAATAAATAAATAAATAAACTTAAAAAATAGTTAAAAAAAAAGAATAATGGGATTTGCTTCTTCTCATTTTCCCAGTTGCCAAGTATTTTCTTTTTATAATGACAGCCACAATTTTCCCAAGTACCTCTGTTGGGGAGATTAAAGCCAGCATCAACTGAGAAGTGAAGCTTTAGTCTTAAGTTTGTTTTCACAGGAACCTGAGAAGACTTCCTCCCATATTTAGCCCTCACCAAAGTTTCTTCATGAAGCTTTGGTGTCTGAAATGGGCAATTAAGGATTTTATCTCAATTGTGGAAGTCTTGTCTTCCCAGTGACACCCATTTCCCATCTGGCCAGGATGGGGTTTTTCATAGACTGTGTAAGGCATGATGTCCCAGGGAGCTATAAGAAATATGGTAATTAACATTCTAGCACAAAGTCTGTGGGTTTATTTAACCTGGCTAGATAAATCTGCGAAGGTTTTGAGAAGAATAGATTATGTCATGGAGGTGAGTAAAAGTAAGAAAAGTAGTTTTAGAGCTGAATTCGTATAGAACGACACTTCCTGGGGTCACAGGTTAAAGAAAGTACTTTTCCATCCATCAAAGTAAATCTTAACATGTCATTATGTATGCGAAGGTCAGAGTCGTGCTTTGACCTATGTTAACAATCATCTCCATTGCTTCGTGTGTTGTGTAAAAGACTATTTTATTTACAAAACAGCACAGCATTTGTTTTTCTGCTGAAATTTTAGCTGATTTGTCCAAAAAACAAACATTTGATATCTCCGAGACTCTTAAGAAATTTCATATGAATTTATACCATCGTTTCCTGATATTTAATGTCATATAAAAGCAGTGCAGCCTTCTTAAGAATTGTAAAAATTTTAAAACCTAATAGAAGAGAGCTGGGCCCTTGTGGCCATGGGTCCAATAGCCTGGTGGTGGTCTAATATATGATGATACAGAGAAAGCATGTCGATTTCACCACGTATATAAATTTGGGGAGTGATGGTGGTCCACATTTTGAGTCAGTTTCAGGAACCGTTAAAAATAGCCATTTTATAAAATAATCGAACTTTTTTATACCAGAAATTGCCGTGCTGCCAAACAGAAGCCTGGTGAACACGTCTTCCAAGGAAATCTGTCGTATTAGATATCCAAAGTATTCTATGAAACATTGTCAACCGGGAGTCTTTTCACAGACACTAATGTTTTATTCTCTCTGTTTTGTTCTCATAGGGAGCTGTTTTCTTCTCACCCAGAAAATCTCAAGGTGCCTGAAACTTAGTTCCTATCTCTGTTTCCCTGCACTTCCCCGACCAGCAAATGTTCTGTTAAACTAACCATACTGTGACCATAATGTCAGCCATGCCCAGGGAGAAGTCTTGCTGCCTTGGGCTGTTGAAAGACTCTTCAAACAAAACAGATGGATTGAATTGTAAGGCACAGGAAAAAATGGTACTATTCTTACAGTAAAGAATGGACTTTGAGTTGGTAAGACAGGAGATGTCACTAACCATTACTGAATTTTATGTTTTGTAGATTACTAGAGTAGTAGGTAGAAAATAATGAAGACTTAAAAAGGAGGCATGAGTCGAGTTTCCAGAATTTAGTAACTAGCTTCTACAGGAAGCTGTCTGTAGTGTGTACCTTATAATGGCTTCCACGACCTAACACATCATCTTCTGTTTTAATATTTATTTATTCATCTTTTCAGCAAGTATGTATTGAATATCTGCGGTGTGGCACTGTTCAAAGTGCTGAGGATACAAAAATGAATATACTCGGCAAAGTTCTGCTTCTTAAGGAGCGTAATACCTTCTGGGTAAGAATTCAGACACGCGACGGGTAAGTGAATAAACAACCAGATATTTGTAGTCTGTGATAAGCGCAAAGACAAAAATAATAAGGTTGTTATAAGAGTTAGCAACATGAGAGGGGTTAGAGAATGCTTCTCTGAAAGGGTGACATTTTGAGGTAAGACTTGAACGCCAAGAAGGTGCCAGCTAGATAAAAATCCAAGAGAAAAGTTTCTGGAAAAGCCAGAAACAAACGCAAAGGAAAGAGGCAAGCAAATCTTCATCACATTTCACAACGAAGAGTTAGGTCAGCGGGGTTGGGATGTGGTGAGAAGTGGAGAGGGGGTGGGAGATGAGGCCGAGCCTTGCAGGGTGTAGTCAGGGGTTCTGACATTACTCTAGTTGCTGTGGAAAACCTTTGATGATTTGCAAGCTGAAGGTAGCGAAGCATAGTCCCAAGATTGGGCTGAGATTTAAAAAATATTGCCCTGGCTTTACTGTATAGAGTGACTTATGAGGGAAGAAATAACCAGAAGCAGGGGGACTAGAGGAGTTCGGGAATACTTGCAGGAAAGATGGAGAGACACTGACGTTTGGCAGGGTGTTCTGAATTGCTGAAGCATGGCTTTGGAGGGAGAAGGAGAAAAGACTTCATCTATCCCCCTCCACGGCTCTTGCTGGGCAGTAGCATTCACTGCGGAGAAGGAAGTGCTTCCCCCCAGTGATCAGAGAAAACTTTAAAAGCCTTCGGAATATAGCAAAGCCAAGATCCCGGGGACTACCTGAAATACAGTGCTTTAAAAACTCTCTTTACAAGTAAGCCCTTATTTAGTGATGTTTTGATTTCTTATTCAGGGAGAAGGAAAAAGAATGCTCTGAAGAGGGGAAAAAAATGCCCCAAGAATGTCTTGAGGTAGCGGTAGGTTCCAAGTTGTTTAAATAAAGCAACATGTACAATACGCTTGTATTAGCTTCCCAGAGCCGCCGTAATAAATTACCACAAACCCGGTGGCTTAAAACAACAGAAATGTATTCTGTTACACTTCTGGAGGCCAGAAGTCTGAAACCCCGGTGGTTCCCTTAGAACTCCTTTGCAGAACAGATCCTGGTTTTATACTTTGGCTCTGCTCCAGGTAGAGCATAACGGGGAGATCCCCTCCTTGAGCCTACGGAAAAAGTCTAAGCATCTCTCTCAACTCTCATGGGGAATCGCGTATCCAAATAAGCCCATGGGACAACGCAACTGCAAAAAGAGTGCCTCCTATATCTTATGTGAAATGTATCTAGTCTTCTTCTTGGAGGAAGGGAGATAGGTGCCATGGTGGGAGAACAGAATTTCCTGGAATGGCCGATGCTCTGTCATCTTGGCTAGGATACAATACCTCGTTTTCTATCAGTGTCATCTGGGTGTTGCTATGGACATATATTTTTAGAGGTGATTAAAGTTCATAATCAGTTGACTTAAGAGAAGAAAATTCTCATAAATAATCTCAGGGTGGGCCTGAGTCAAGCAGTTAAAAGGGCCTGAGAGTCGAGTTGAGGTGTCCCTGAGGAGAAAGAACATTCTGCCTGTGGACAGGGGCTTCTCCTCATGCCTGAGAATTTCAGATCACTCTTCCTAACTGCCAGCCCTACAGACTTCAGACTTTCTGGCTGCCCCCTGTAACTGTGCAAGCCATACCTCGCAATAAATCTTCTACTGTATCTGAAACCTACTGACTCTGTTTCTCTGAGTAAACCCTGATTTGTACCTTACCTATCTGGAATTCACAGCACAATCCAATCATTTAAACTGGCTTTTTTAGGGTATGAAGCTTCCATTGGCATTACTCAGAATCAGTCTGGATTCTCCTTCTCCCCCAGTCTGTGCCTCTAGCAGAAAAAGTTTTTTGTGATTTTTGTTTGTTTGTTTGTTTTGTTATTTTTGTTTTTTGGTTTTTCCATTCTGCAATGTGTTCTTTGATTCTGGAAGCAATAATGGTCTCAGACTCAGGTATCCACCACACAGTTGCTGTCTATTCACCCCATGCTATGGTAGAAGCTGCTATTAGGCACCCTGGTCTAGTTCTGAACAATTTTTTTAAATGTTTATTTATTTTTGAGAGAGGGAGACACAGAGTGTGAGCAGGGGAGGGGTAGAGACAGAGGGAGACACAGAATCTGAAGCAGGCTCCAGGCTCTGAGCTGTCAGCACAGAGGCCGACAGGAGGCTCGAGCTCATGAACCCGGAGATAGTGACCTGAGCCGAAGTCAGATGCCCAATGGACTGAGCCACCCAAGTGCCCCAGTTGTGAACAATTTTGAAGGCCCTGTCCATGCCAAACAGGAACTGGAGGGTTTGCTGAACACCGAGGCCTCTTTCTATCAGCATGCTGCTCTGACAAGGTTCCTTTGATACATCAGTGCCCCAGATATGTGTGGAGAGCAGCTCTCAGGTAATTTTCTCTGAGAGCCCAAACTATAGAAAGAAGAAAAACCCTACGGGCCTCAGAAGCCCTCCATGCCAGCATCTTCACCTGTCCCCAACTTTTCTGGGCTTTTCTAAAGCCACTACCTTCCTTACATCTGGCCTTAACAAGCAGCTAGGATGTAGGGATGGGGGTGACGGGTAGAATCTTCTGCTTCTTTCATCATTTCCCTTTTTTCTGCCAATCCCCAAGGACTGGAAAGAATGGACTTCCCCCTGTCGCTCTTTCTGTCTGGAACTCCCTTAAGTAAAGCCTATGGTCTAGTTAGCTAAGTTCAATATCATATCTCATCCAAACTTGCCTGTGAGCCTATTTTCCTGCCAAGAGTCTCACCCGCACTCTCAGGCTCTCAAGTGATAATCCACAAGGGTCACTCTGGGAAGCAGAAGGATCTAGGTGTTTAGTGACTTAAAGGAGAGTTAGAAATGCATCCACGTGGTGTTAGGACAATATGATCCCCAGTGCTTCCTGAGGTTCACATTGAGTTTGACATGTGAAATCTTCCACCGTCAATGTATTAGCCCTCCCTCCAGGTAGGGGAAAGGTTAGCCTCGCCAGCAGACTCGCCAGAACATGAGCCCCCACACAAGCAGCAATACTTAAGGGAAGAGAGATAAGGAAAATCTTCAGAGAGAGCATATTTTTCACGTGACAAGGAAGTGACAAACAGTTTCAAATTTAGACTTTCGATGTAGTCTTCAAATCACGTTGTACATGGAGCCCAAGACCTACACAGGCACTAGATCGAGAGATGTCCATCATTGCCATGATTCAAATACTCTAAATGTTGCACACAGTAAGTTGATATATATTTTCTTATAATCCTGAGATTTATCTTTGCGACTGAACGCACACATGCATAACATTATCCATGTTCAAGTGTTGAAGCGTGTTTTAGACAAACTATAATTTTGCAACTCTTTTGTCACTTGTGCGACCATACTTGGAACCTCAGAACCTGGAAGTGGCTCAAGCTTTCCTGGAACTCGGAGAGACGCTATTATCAGGAAACTTCAGACTATAAAGACGAATCAGTGGCTTTGTCCTCAAATGCAGACCTTTTGTCCTTGACTTAGTACAATGTTTTAGACGATAAATCATCAGGACTATTGCTGTAGAGTTATCTCTCTATTCTAAAAGGTTATAGGCACATAGCAGGTTAGTAAAAAAATATATATACTAAGTAAAATGTTAGGTTCATTTCCTCTCTACTGGATTTACCTGAAACAACACTGAATAGTGCATTTTAGATAATAAAAAAGAGGCACTTTTTTCTAGTTATGCAAATGTGATTTGAAAATCAGAAGAGCATTAAGTTTGTGTTTTTTAACTTTATTTATTTTGAGAGAGAGAGTGAGAGGAAGAGAATCCCAAGTAGGCTCCACACTGTCAGCAGAGAGTCCTATGTGGGGCTCAAACCCACAAACCATGAGATCATGACCTGAGCTGAAATCAAGAGTCAAAGCTTAAGCAAATGAGCTGCCCGGGATCCCTGGAATAGCATTCAGTTGAAAAGAAACTGCAATAGGGGCTCCTAGGTGTTCTCAAATTCATTTTCTATCCTAAGTTCCTGCTTGATTCTGAAGAATCTAAAAAGTTCCATGGGGTACCAGGGTGAACATCTGACTCTTGATGTCAGCTGAGGCCGTGATCCCGGGGTCATGGGATCAATGCCTAGGTCGGGTTCCACGCTGAACACGGAGCCTGCTTAAGATGCTCTCCCTGATTGCCCCCTCCCGATTGCCCAAGCGTTCTCTCTCTCTCTCTCTCTATTAAATAAAAAAAAAAATTCTAGATCTCAGATCTTTCCTTCCTGAAAAAGAAAGAATAAGATAGCTTAAAACTCTAAAGACAAGTTAGATATGACAAGAGCATAAATGATAAGAAAAGTAATTGAAAAATTGAATTTAATCAAAATTAATGAAATATTTATTCTTCAAAAGACACTATCAAGACAAAACAAGACAACCTGCAGATTGGAAGATACATTCTCAAATCATAGTTCCAAGAAGGGACTTGTATCCACAACACACACACAAAAAAACTTTTGTAAGTCAATAATAAAAAGTAAATGACCCAATTGACAAACAGGCAAAGGATTTCAAAGGATGTTTTTCCTAAATAGATACACAAATGGCCAATAAGCACACGGTCAGACGCACACCATCATCGATCATCAGAAATCGCAAATCAAGACTATGCTGAGATACCCACCAGAATGGCTACAATAAAAAAGACGAACAGTAACACGTGTTGGTGAGGATTTGAATAACTGAAACCCTCATGCATTGTTGGTAGGAATATAAAATGGCACAGCTATTTTGGGAAACAGTTGGACAATTTCTTACAAATATAAACATTGGGTTTAACAATATGACTTCACAATCCCACTCAAAGGCACCTACCAAAAAAAAAAAAAATGAGAGCATATGTCCACATAGAAACTTGTACTTGACTGTCCATAATAAATAGCATTATTCACAGTAGCCCAGACGGGGAAAAAACCCAAATGTTCGCCACCTGATGAATGGAGAAACAAGGTGTAGTGTATCCATAGAATGCAATACTATTCGTCAATAAATAAGTACAATACTGATGGACATTGAAAACATGCCCCATGAAAGCAGGCAAACACATGGACACACACACACACACACACACACACACACACACACACACACAGTACGATTCCCTTTATATGAAGTGTCCCAAGCCGGTGAACATACAGACACAGAAACTGGGTTAGTGTTTGCTTTGAGTTGAGGTGGGAACCACTAGTGATTATAAGCATTTCTTTTTAGAGTGATGGAAACATTCTAGAATAAAATTGCAGTAATGACTGTGCAAGTCTGTAAATATAATAAGAACCATTGAACCTTAAAATGATTAAATTTTACAGTATAAGTATTTCATCTCAATGGAACTCTTTAAGGTTTTTTTTTTTTTTTACAATTATGCAAGTGGATTGTTTGTAAGAACAGACAAGAATGTTCAGGTTTTAAATATGTAACCATTAATTCACGATGTATCATTTACTTCCTCAACTGTCCCCATTATCTTGGCAATTAAGTGGAGCTTAATAATTGACTCGAACTAAATATTGCACGCTATATAAAATTTTGAAGGCTCGGGATCCACCATAGCACTGAATTTATTCGAGTAAACTTGAAATGCAAAAATAACACTTGAATGATACAAGACACGCTGATTAATGCTTTGGAGTTGTCAGTAGGTATGACTTTGATCTCATAAATTCAGCCATCTGTAATTTTTTAAAAATTTTTAATATTTTATTTATTTTTGAGAGAGAGAGAGACAGAGTACAAGTGAGAGAGGGTGAGAGAGAGAGGGAGACGCAGAATCTGAAGCAGGCTTCCGGTTCTGAGCTGTCAGCGCAGAGCCTGAGGCTGGGCTTGAACTTGTGAACCGCAGGAGACATCGCTTGAGCTGAAGTTGGATGCTTAACTGACTGAGCCACCCAGGCGCCCCAGCCATCTGTAATTTTTAACTAAAATAACTTAAAAATGACAACTATTTTTCATAAAGAGTTCTCAATAGAATTCAGCAATAATTCACTTACTTCCCAGACCATTATGGACAGGAGTTGCATGTCAAGTGTCTCCCAAAGCATATGTGAGCGAGCCAGCATGTACATGTGCGTACACACACGTGCACACACACACACACACACACATTCACAGCCATAGAAGCAAAACAAGTTTTCTTTAACTCGTCAGGATGTCGTAGGTCTGGTAGAGAAAGGAACAGCATAGCAAATGAAGATCATTCAGAATGCATTGTTTAGTGTAAAGCATTCAACGCCTGGCATATCCCTCCCCCTCCTCCCCCCCCCCCCCCCCCCCCCCCCCCCCCCCCCCCCCCCCCCCCCGGTTTCTTTCTGACAGAAGCTTTGCAGAACAACAAAAATCATGGCTTCTGATGAGCCTCCCTTTCTCTCCACCGGGTTGTGTTTAGATGACAGAAACTGGTAATTCTAGTTGCAGCTATAGGACGCCTTCCTGCTTCCTGGGGGAGGGGGGGAAATGTGCTCAGCACCCTTTGCTAGTTCCTCCTGCTACAGTCCAAAGTCTCCTTTGAAGACTCCCCCCACTAACTTCTTCCAGAGACCACCCCTGGCTAGTAATATCTGGTGGACTCCCCTCTTAGGGGCGAGGCTCTTTCCGACAGAAACGAGCAGCCTAAACTGAAAAGTCCTGCTCTCTAATAAACAAAGGTGCCACCAGCATTTAGTATTCAGCCTGCGAAGGAAAGACGGCCCCCAGCTCGCGAGTCTCTTGGAGGAGCCCCACATGTCCACACCGCATGCAGGCGTCTGGAGTCCTGCTCCCCTACCCTGCTAGTGCCTAAAATACCACGTCTTTCCTCTCCGGAGACGAGCGGATCCGAGCGGGGAGAGCCGAGATCCTGCCTCGTAACCGAACACGCGGCTCAGCGCCGCTCTTCAGGCACAGGCACTGTAACAATGTGGTATGTTGGCTCAAAGGACTTGTTTGCTTAATTTCGCAGAGTTCAGCGAGGTCATTTTGTCATCTTGCTTGTGTTTTCTGTATTTTCCAAAGAATCGCCGGCTTCCAACAACACCCTCTTTCTCCCCATTGGAAATGGAAACACGTCCTCGGCAGGAATTTTCCACTGAGCAGATCCAGCTTCCCTGGCTGGGGCCTCAGCGCAGCAGGCTGCACGCTGTATTTCTTTCCACTGCAGTTTGACATTTGTGAGTCGGTACACTGAGCTGTATTCAGTCACCCTAGGTCTTCCCCCTGCTGCATCTTTTTTTTTTTTCTTTTTTAATTTAAATAATGCATACTTTCACGCGATTTCAGGAAGGAAGCAACGGCTTTTCAGCAACATTATGTTTAATTAGTCGTGTCGCTGTCACAGAAGCAGAATCCTTTGGAGTCGCCCCTCCCCCCGGAATCTCCCCATTTCCTAGCCCCCTTCCCTCTCCTGGTAAACACAAGGAGGACCAACCTCACCGTCCAGACACTCTGCCTCTAATGGTTTGCCTTCGCAAATTATTTCCTTCGAATAACATTTACAAACTCGCCTTCAGCTGCCCGACACGACGATAAGAGGGGACACAGATTGCTTATCAGCTCGGCTGTAAACAAGGAAGGGGGACACGCGCTGGGAAACGTGTTCAGTGCAGGGGCTGGGTCGCACTCCCCGCCGCAGCGACTCTGCGGCGGGAGACCCAGCGCGCGCCCCGGGCGTCCGCGGGGCGATCCCAAGTCCCAGGCGGGGGAGGGAGAAGGAGGAGCTGGGGGGCGGGTCACAGAAAGGCTGCATTCAGAGGAAAACAATGCGTGCCTTTCCAGAAAGCAAACGGCAGCACACGCAGACTCAGATGCCTGCAGAATCCGGCTCCCGGCGGGCGAGGCAGAGCGAGTGTGGGCTGCAGGGGCGGGCGGGGCCTCCCGGGCGGGGCCTCCCCCGTCTGGCCGGGTGGTAGCGTCGCAGACAGCCAGTCCCGGAGGGGCGGGGGCGAGGGGGGTCCCTCCCGCACAGTGGAGGGGGCTCCAAAGGGACCGCGATTCTGCAGAGAGGGAAGGAGGGAGGAAGAGGGGGATTTGTTCAAGCTGGGAGGGTGGGCCTCGAGGGGGGAAAAAGAAGAAGAAGAAATAGATTGATGCTTTGCAGGACACCTAGGGTATTTCTTTCAGGGGGTATTACTTCCACTTTTAGGCAGGAACAAGAGCTGGGAGGAAAACAGCAGCACGGGCTGACAGCTCGGAGGTGATCAAAGCGGAGAGCCTGAATGGCTGGCTCTGCCAGCCCTTTATTAGAAAGAGGGGGTGCTCCCAGGCCACTGGAGGCGGGAGAGAGGAGATTAGCATCAAATAAAAAGAGATTGGCTTCACTCCCTTTATTCAGGATATATATATATATATATATATATATATGCAATATATATGCAATATGCAACTTATATACTTATATATATATATACAATATATCAATATATACAATATAAATGCTACTTACAAGACCCACTCTTTCCATAGACAACACACACACACATCCCCAAGCCTCGTGCATATAAAGAGAGGAAATTCCACCTTAGTTTCTAAATATTGCAACCTCCGCTTTCTCAGCGCTTGTAGTCCCACAGGATTATTGTCCACTGGAGAACGTTTTTAAGTTTTTTTGTTTGTTCGTTTTTTTTTTTTTTTTTTTCTTTTGGCAGACACCTTCAGGGAAGGTAGCGAGGAACTTTGCGGGAGTATAATTAACCTAGGAAATAAAGTTTAAAGCACTCCTGGGATGTGAGTAGAACTTCCCTTTCCGTGGATAATCCTGTGAGGTGTTGAAACGCACTTCAGCGGCGCAGGTGATCTCGTGCTGTCCAAATGATGATCCCCGACAGTTTCGGGAAGGATCGAAGAGCTCGACTAAAAGTGGACAGGGACCCAAGTGCTTTATTAACATTAACACGACTATTAATCTTACAACAAACGCATGAGAAGGGGAGGCGTCTGCCCAGTGCATAAAGTGCACTCTTTTCAGTTAGAGAAATATGATCTTTACAGCCCAGAGGTGCACGGAAGCTATTAAGGGGCTTGAATGGAATGGGAAATACCTTCTCAAGTGTTAAATAACGATTTTATTTTGCCTGAGACTCAGACACACACACACACACGCACACACACACAGAGCAAACGATCAACTTTTATCACCTAAAGCTTTACAAGGAAGACAAAGAAGCAAACCAATTTGTACCCAAATTCACATTTTGAAATATGCAATGCTAAATCCTTTATTTAATCATAAAGGGGTTACCTTTGAATGTATTATTTTGCCATAGCATTGGAATTCAATCAAAAATAAACACGGCGTGGCAGTTCAGGGTTGTTGGGTTTTTTTTTTCCTCTTCTATAGTACAGTAATAATCAAAACGAGCTTTATTTTCCCTCTAATTGTTCTTTAACTTTATAGTTTTTCTTGAATATTAGGAAAAATTAATATATCTTGTTTATTCTTTCGATTATACAAGCATATATTTTTATTGCAAAAATTTACATACTGCAGTGCTATACAGATTAAACAAAGTTTCCCATGAAGGTCCCCTTTTCTGCAGAAATTATTATTAATTATTCCCTTCTCCCGTAGTTGCTTTATGCTGTTTCCAGGCAGACCTTGTAAAATATTTTTGTGTGCATATACTCATACCTGCAACCACATACATATTTTTAAAATTTATTTTTAAATAATCTCTACACCCAATGTGGGGTTCAAACCTACAATCCCAGGATCAGAAGTTGCATGTTCTACCAACTGAGCCAGTCAGGCACACCAGTCATATCCATCTCTTTCAAATAATAAATTCAACATATTCTATTATTCTGTGAATTGATATTTTTCTCACTCGATATACCAATGAGATCTTTCTTCATCAGGACCTATAACTCACTACGTTCTCAGAGCTCCTAAATAACACTTGATATCTTTTTTATTATTACTCTATTGGTATTTAATTAGATTAGTTAATTTTATTATTACTCCATTGATACATAATCAGGTTGTTTCCATTGAAAAATTTTTTCTAAGGAATGTGAAAACTGACATTCGTAGAAATCTTTGACCATACATGTCAGCACTTTTGTAGGCTAGAGTGCATTGGAGTTGCTAGGCCAAAGGGTATATGAATTTTTAATTTATAGATACTACCAAATTACTCCCAAAAGTGCAAAAACAATTTATGTGCCCCCAAGTCATATGTAACTAGACTACTGTTTTCGTATATTCTGAATCACTGTTTATTATCATTAAAAATACAAGTTTTGTCAAGATCTTAAAAAATAAAGTGACACGAGTCCTCATCGGTGGTTTTCCATCCCTGCTGAGGTAGACGGAGTCTTCCCTTTTTTGGCCACTGATAGTGTTTTCTGTGAATTGCCTGTTCAGAGCCTTTGCCCCATTCCTCTGTGGATCTTTTTCTTTTTGATTTCTAGAAATTCTTCATAAAGAGAGCCTTCGTTTCATTTTTGCAGTGTAAACATTTTCCAAGATTGTTGTTTATATACCAAATCTGTCAGCAATTTCTTTTATGGACTCCAGGTTGTGTCCTGATTAAAACGGAATAAAGAGCATATACCTATATTTTGGCAGATGGCAGATTAACTCTCTAAAATTGCTTCTGTTTCTTCAGGACATTAAATTAAGTGTACACTGTATCAACAAAGCAGTAAGGCTCGGCGTTCATTTGTTCCCTATATCAAAGCACTGTGTACATCTTTCGATGTGCCTAAACTAAGATCTTGCCTGTGGATGGATGCACAAAGGTCTGTGGATTGAATGAAGGGAAGGAAAAAGTATCAATAATTCTTAACTAAATAAAAGTTGTCAGCTCCTCCTTGAGTTGTTGGGAAAGTTCTTGTCAGATTCAGTCATCCTACTACTATCTGCAGTCCAACATCAGAATAGCCACCTTCTTTGTCATGAATCATGTGATCATGATGTGACTTCAACCTACTTTTTTTTAAGTTTATTTATTTATTTTGAGAGAGAGAGAGAGAGAGAGAGAGAGAGAGAACACATGAGCAGGGGAAGGGCAGGGAGAGAGGGAGAGAGAATCCCAAGCAGGCTCTGCACTGTCAACGCAGAGCCCTACGCGGGGCTTGAACTAACAAACCATAAGATCATCACCTGAGCCAAGAGAGTTTTTGACCGACTGAGCCACCCAGGCACCTCTCAACCTACCTTTTCTGAGTCATCCTCCCCTCTGATAGGGGCTTCCTCCTCTCACTGGTCCTATTCTACCTCTAATTTTTGGCTCAGTTTTAACACTCAGGCCCTCTATTCCACTTTTCTGTGGTGGAGCCACTGTCATATATATATATATATATATTTTCCCCCACTGACTGGAATGCTCTTCACTGACTAGAATGGTGTCATGATGTGGGGTATGGAATAATACCATGAGGCAGGTGCCGCCATCTTTGAAAATGTGCAATGGTATTGCAAAGTCATTATTAGTTGGTATAAACAAGGAAGAGTAGAAGGTAAAATATCCAGGTATTCTGAGTTTCAAAGGAATGCAGAAGACAAGATCTTGTAGTGAGGATGGAGAAGAATGTTGGCCCACGTACTGGGGGGGGGGGCGGGAAGGAAAATAAATCATTATCATTAAGATAGCTGCACCCTTATAGTGGGCCAAATTTCAGTTTCAGGAAGGAAAAAGGCAGAGTATTCTGTGCAGAGTATTGAGGATGTTGGGAAGTTTGTAGAGGGAAGGGGCACTGTAGCTATATCATGGAAGGAGAATGATAGAGCAGAGGGCTAGCATGGAGGAGGCAGTATTTAGAGAATATAGGTTGTGCAAGAATGTAGAAGATAAACAGTCCTGATACCAGGTAGTATCCTATTGCAGAGAGAGGAGGAAGCCCCCATTACAGTGATGATGGTAGCATAAAGAGATTTCAGGCCACATATGAGTCATCTCGGCAAGAGAAATAAAACAGAAACCTGTGCTTTTTTTTTACAGATTCAACACAGGGGTATCTGGATGATTCAGACAGTTGAACGTCTGACTTCGGCTCAAGTCATGATCTCATTGCTCATGAGTTCGAGCCCCCGGTCGGGCTTTGTGCTGACAGCTCAGAGCCTGGAGCCTGCTTTAGATTCTGTGTCTCCCTCTCTGTCTGCCTCTCCCCCGCTCAAGCTCTGTCTCTCTCTCTCTCTCTCTCTCTCTCTCTCTCTCCCTCCCTCAAAAATAAATATTAAAAAATTTAAAAAAAATTAAGATTCAATACACAAGGCAAAATAGTCACATAGAATGAGGACTAATAACAATACCTAATATTTACTGAGCATGAATTAAACGCCAGGCGCTAGAGCAAGTACTATACATTCAGCCTTCTTCATGATAACCCTGTGCAGTAGGTCCTATTTTTATAATATTCTCATACAGACGAGGCTACATAGTTTAAAGAGATTAAGTAAATTAACAGTGAGTGGATAAAATAGCTGGGATTAAACCCAGATTATCCTGTTTTCCTGAATTTCTCTCTTGACCTGGAGGGTCCAGCCTCTGAAGGCCTTTGCCCAAAGTCAACGTCAGAGAGAGGAGCTTGGCTTCAGTTTTGCCCCCGTGCAAAATGCTTGCGGTATTGGCCAAGCTCTTCATGTCTCCCAGCTCCACTTTTCTCTTTTGGGACAGAGGATGTCGCTGTGTGCTTGCTCGTTTGTGTGTTCGTTTTGCTCCCAGATGAGTGAGCCCGGAATTATATGACTGTCGTTGGGAAAGCAAGTGTCTGGAGAAAACAGGGATAAGACAGAATGTCTAATCAGGGTAGTTTTACATCCCTTGTAATTTTTCTAAAATGTTTATGTATTTACTGAGAGACAGGTGGAGTTGGTGGGGGAGGGACAGAGGGAGAGGGAGAGAGACAAGAGAGAGAATCCCAAGCAGGCTCCATGCTGTCTGTGTGGAGCCCAGTGTGGGGCTCGACCTCACCTGATCTCACCTGCTAGATCATGACCTGAGCTTAAATAAAGAGTCAGATGCTTACGCGACTGAGCCACCCAGGCACCCCACATCCCTTGTAATTTTTAATGGAGCAAGTTGGTTTTTCATTTATAGTTTAACATTATTAGTTAAATTACAGAAGTGGACTTGGTATTATTTGTTTTTATTTCTATCTATTTGTTTATCATTTTTTAATTAATTTTTTAAATTGACATCCAAGTTAGTTCGCATATAGTGCAACAATGATTTCAAGAGTAGATTCCTTAATGCCCCTTACACACTTAGCCCATCCCCCCTCCCACAACCCCTCCAGCAACCATCTGTTTCTTCTCCATATTTCTTATGTTTTGTCCCCCTCCCTGTTTTTATATTATTTTTGCTTCCCTTCCCTTATGTTCATCTGCTTTGTATCTTAAAGTCCTCATATGAGTGACGTCATACGATATTTGTCTTTCTCTGACTAGTTCCGCTTAGCATGGTGCCCTCCAGTTCCATCCCCGTGCTTGCAAATGGCACAGATTATTTAGTTTTAAACGTAGTTTGCAGTGGTCTAAATGAACTCCAATGTGTTTTTTTAAGTAAAAATGCACATTTCGTGAATGTGAAAGGTGGTAACGAATCAAATAATGATGTAACTGATTCAGAAGAAGAAAAACCACAAGAATTTGTACTGGTTTTACTTTACCTGGGGGTGCGTGTCTGAAACTCAGAGTGGACACACAGACAGGATGAAAGTTCGCTTGTATTAACCCTGTAGTCCTGAAGCTGAAAAATCCGGTGGCGAATATTAAATAGTATTCATTTACTTATGTCACATTTGATATATTTAGAGGAATTCTGTAGTTCTCGTTCCTTCGAAAGTAAAGCATTTTCATTACTTACTTTATATAGTTTTATCTACATGAGCACTTCCTACTATGGGGTATGTATCATATCTGAGTTTATTTTAAAAAATGAGAAAATAAAAAGATCCATGGCCAGCCCTCAATAGTTTTCATCAATGGTTTCAATGTGAATTATTAAAAATAAATATCCTAGAAAGGACATTCAAAATTAATTATTCCTGATTTTGAATCAACTGTACATTTAAAAATTGTGAAATCTCTTTTACAAAGATTTTACGATCTTCCTCTTTTATGTTTCTGTTATTTCAGTGAGCTCACACAGGGGACCGTGTAAAGGTCAAAACCAAGGGGACGTTTGGACAGAAACAGGAATGAAGGAAGCAAGCAAGGCATGTGGCTTTCCGGGGTCTGGGGGAGAAATATCTGTGGAGGGGACAAGTTCAGCACTTCTGAGACAGGGGTTCCCTTATGCCTGGGGTTTTCAAGGACCCGTGGAGAGGCCTGTGGGTTTGGAATAGAAGAGCCAGAGGAGGTGAGATCGGAGATGGGGCGCAGGGTACACACTTGGAAGTAACAGTAGGACTTTTCCTTTTCTTCTCACAAAGTGGGAAACCGTCGGAGAGCTTTCAAAAAGGACGATACGTTAATATCAGGTTTTAATGGAATTAGTCTAGTTCTGATCTGAAGAACAGAACTTGGGGAGGAGGGCAAAAGCAGAGCGAGCACTCAGGAAGTAGATGAGATTATGCAGACAAGAGACGATGGCGACGCGGTTCGCGCTGCAGTGGTAGAGGTGGTGAATCGATTAGATTGGGGTGTACATTTGAAAGTAGAGCCACCGAGTTTGACCATTAGTTGTCTGTCTCCTGGGCTAGATTGGTCAGTCCATGAAGGCTCAGATTTCTGTTTTTCTCACTGCTGAATAGAAGGCACCCAGACCAGTGCCTGGCGTAAAATAGATGTTCACCAAATACCTTCCAAGTAAGAGCTGAATCAATGATAGAGATAAAAAGAATTATTTGTATTTCATGTAGTCGGAAAAACAATTCAGCTGTGTTTCTCGTGTAGTCTATCAGTGGAGGCCAACCTGCCTTGTTCATGACTTCGCTTTAACATTACAGTGACCTCACGGGGCACCTAGGTGACTTGGGTCGTTAAGCGTCCAACTCTTGATTTCAGCTCAAGTCATGATCTCACTGTTAATGACTTCGAGCCCCACATCGGGCTCTGCGCTGACAGCATGGAGCCCGCTTGGGATTCTCCGTCTCCCTCTCTCTTTCTCTCTACCCCTCCCCTGCATGTGCACATTCTTTCCCTCTCTCTCAAAATAAATAAACTTTAAAGAAATAAAATAAAATAACTTCACAGTTTCTTTTACTTGAGAATTTATATGAGTTAAAAACATCAGTTAAAAAATCAACATTATGAAATAGACTATATAGATAGTATTCTGTACTGTATGTATGTGTATACATATGTGTATATATACACACACACATATATATTTTTTTCTCACATATGTTCTTTTATTTACCAGTAAATCGATATTAATAACAATTTCTTGTGGCAAACCATAAAAGACTCTTAAATAAACGGAACAACCTGAGCGTTGCTGGAGGGGTGTTGGGTGAGGGGATGGGATAAATGGGGGATGGGTATTAAGAAGGACACTTGTGATGAGCACCGGGTGTTATATGTAAGTGCTGAGTCCCTAAATTCTACTCCTGAAACCATTGTTACACTATAAGTTAACTAACTTGTATTTAAATAAAATTTAAAATTACAAAAAAATAACAGTTTCATGCTAATAGCTATCAGGACAGTTTTCTACACTTATTTATTCGGGATTGAGATCTTACCCTTTGATTTCCCTGCTCCTGATTCTTCTGCTATTTTTTCGCACAGCTGGGTACAGGACCTAGACTGGTTTGTATTTTAATGGCGCAAGGAGCATCTGCGTGTATATCTACAGTTACTTAAATGTCAATCATTTGAATAGAGATATCTTTCTGTTCCAACCGCAAGGCCTCATTAATTGTATGTTTTGTTTTAACCACTGGTTGACATTTTAAAGAATATTTGCTATTTTTACAATATGCTAGGTTAGGAATTGAATTGATTGAAGGCACTCAGATTGAAGGCACTCAGATTGAAGGCATTCATCAGAGAGATGAATATCTCTCTCTGAGTAGCTAGGAACACATTTTGGTTCTCTTCTCGATTTATAGATAAGAGGGGTTTTAAGGCAATGTCATATTTTAAGTGAAAGAAAAACATCGAGCATCATTTCCTGTTTTCCCGAAGCCTCTAGTCTGCAGTGTGCCTTGGTTTCTAGTATCAACATTTGCCTCATCATTACAGCTCCGCTAACAGCTCCTTGCTTATGGCCATGCGGGTTTGGTACTTTGTCTCATCTGTGTATTTGAAAGTCGGAGGTATATCCTTTAAAGAATTTTTTTTAAATAGAGTCATGATGACTCAAGAAAACTTAATGAAAACTTTCTACTTTTCTTTAAATGAAGATTAAGTCACAACACTTTTAGCAAACTTTCTCCATAGAGGGCCAGATAATAAATGTTTGGGGCTTTGCTATTGCTACTACCAAATTGTGCCATTCTAGCCAAAAAGCAGACAAATTAATACCTAGATAAATGGCATGAATGTGTTCCAGGAAGAGCTCCAGGTTTGGCCCATGAAGCGTAACTTGCTGACCCATGAGTTGCAGTTTTGATAATGGCAAATAATTTGGATATAGCTATTTGGATGTATTTAAATTGTGCTCTATGTTGTGAAACATGTTTTTTTTTTATAACCCGTACTTCACTCTTTTAACGAAGATCTCTCTGGATGCAACTGAGTAACAAAATTGTGATTTTTCTCTCTGATTTAATTAATCCTCCATGCTATGTGGAAAACCTTTCGGAGCTGAAGGTTAAAGTTACATATCTGGTGGCAGGTAATATCCTAATAGAGAGGGAACACTCAAGAGGAAATCCTCCGTCTCTCAGGTACTGATCCTTGGCAAGCCTAAATAGTGAAAACCACCAGGCATCTTGAAAGAAGCTGAGCTTCTGTTTCAATCAGGGGTTCATTTGCGGCTGAGTTTTCCTAGTCAGCGGTTCGGAACGTCTCAGGAAGGGTGCACTAACCCTGCAAACTGTCCCTATCATTCTTCTGGATCTGTGTTTGCTGGACGTGTTTCTTCCCATTTCCTAGGGGACTGGCTGGCCCATCCATCTCTTCTTTCAATTTCAGCCTTTTCACATTTGGGAATATTGCATTTAAAAAAATCAGCAGTGGATTTGAGTCAGTTTATGTGTGTTGTAGTTTTTCTAATGGCAAAACAAACAAACAAACAAACAACAACAACAACAAAACACTGGAAAACAACGACTAAAAACGTCCAAGCTTGTATTACTGATATAAAGCAGAAAGCCCTCTCTTGGCTTTGCCCAAAGCATAGTTAGGCAAGTAAAATAAGAGAGAGAGGGAGAGGGAGAGAGAGAGGGAGAGAAAAGAAGTTGTAGAGGACATGGTATAGGTGTGATAAAACACCCACCTCGAATTCTCAAAACCTGCAGAGACTGTTAAGGACCGGGACGGTCACAACACCAGGAGAAGTTAAAGCGGTGCACACTTCTATGTCTCCTGCATACATCTAAAGTATCTTTCAACCCCTTTAGGCTCATATTTTCTGGTACAGTGACTGCTACTAGTTCTGTAAGTGCTACTGCTAATTGAAACCGCATCGTGGTCAGATAGAAACGAAGCCAGTCAGGCTTCCTACCGAAAATGTACCCAGCAGGACAGCCCCTTTGTTCTCCTTAAAAATGAACTAATTCAAGAAAGCCACTCCTCTAGATCATTATCCATTAATGTATGCAGCATTCCCTCGGCCCCGCTCTCTCCACTTTCTCCCGTCACCCTTCACTATAATTTTCTTGTGGAAAAATAAAAGAACGCCAATTCTCTTATAAACTGCATAATTGGGTTTAATATGCAGACTTGCCATTTCTAGGCATGTGTGTTTCCTGCATTAATGGGAGCTATACGCGGAGCATTTAGAGATCACCTGTGGATAGGCTTGTTAATTAACGGAGTTAGAGCCCTATTTCATTCCATTTAAACCAGAGTAATTAAAATCAGGGTAATCACCACTGCAGTATTCAGTACTTTCACCCCTTTCAAGGTTATTTTAGCAATTATGTTCTTGGCTGAGCGTATTAGTAAATGCTGAGATTATTTCCTGTACCATCTGACTTCTTTCAATCCTGTGCCCTATGGCATGTCTTTTTTCAGGATTGCATTAGTTGAAAAAGCTAGAAATAATCTGTGTCATCCTTTAGCCTTTCCAAAAAAAAAAAAAAAAAAACTATTAAACCTAATCCAATCTCCTAGTTGTCCAGGAAAGAAAAAAGTCAGACTATCAGGCTAAACTTAATCCCCAAATAAATCACATGTCACCTTGTTAAGGACTAAAAGAAAATTTATACACTATCAAATTCAGTAGTAGTTGGTTGTTAGTCCAGCTTCTGAGGTTTGTAGGCATCTGTGATTACATGACGCTTATTTGTGATAGAACCTTTTTTTTTTCTATTTTTTTTTTTTCAAATTTGAAAATGAACATAGGTATTCTCAAGTAGGGACTAAACTATTTCAAACTACAGCCACACACACACACACACACAAAGCCACCTGAAATTATCTTTTATTTATTTATTTTTAAAATTTTTAACGCTAATTTGTTTTTGAGAGAGAGAGGGACAGAGTGTGACCAAGGGAGAGGCAGAGAGAGAGAGGGAGACACAAGAATCCGAAGCAGGCTGTAGGCTCTGAGCTGTCAGCACAGAGCCCAACTCAAGGCTTGAACTCATGTACTGTGAGATCATGACCTGAGCCGAAGTCGGATGCTTAACCAACAGAGCCACCAGGCGCCCTTGAAATTATCTTTTAGAACAGAGTTCCATTTATATCAGCTAGAGTCCACTATGAATGGAAACAAAACTTCCTGTCGATGTTTTGCATCATTGTAGGAATAGAATGTACAATCCACGCTGTTATTATAATGGTTCTGTTTCAATTACTTACTAATAAATATTTGCTTTTATTCCAAGTGACAATTATTCATGGCCCAGCAATCCCCCCCCTGCGCCCCACTTACCCATTTGTTCAGGTAAAAGTGAGACCAACATAACATTGCCTTGTAACAGTTAATTAACATTAAGAGTTCATGCTGCGTGGGTGGTAATTTACCTCCATACTTAACCCCTTCCCATTTCTCCTTGGTACAATTCCTACAAGTAATATCTACCGATTTTATTTCTTTTGTATGTCTATATAGACCTTTCCTCTGAAGACTGGTGTCACCAGCAATATATTTATTTAGTGACCACTTTTGCCACCTGAACATATTCGCAGCCTCACAGTTTCATCATAAAACAAGTGTATGCCTCGTGTTGCCAAGTGTGTTTAAGGGACGACAGCGTACTGTGTATATGCTCTTGAAGACGGCAATGGCGACGTGTGAACAGTTCATTCAATGCTGTTGTTTGAATGCCGTCGTTTTATGAGGAACATTCGAGGGATGCTAGAAATATGATAATCTTTGGATGTCCATATATCCTGTCCAATGGTATTCGCAGGAAATGTTGACAATTATATATATATGGAACATTTTCCAATGGACTAGTATATATTATCATTTCTAAATGCACTTTCTATCTATATTTGAGCAAATTTTCCTTTGGGAAACTCTTCGTGGTCTGCTCTCCAGTTAGAATTGTCAAGAGTTGAGAACATTCTTTTATATCAGCTTAAGCCTATAAAGGATTTAAATTTAATACCTCAAGAGAAAGAGAGACAGAAAGATCCTCAATATTAATGATAAAGTAAATTCACTGTACTCGTCAGTTAAAAAAAATACCATCAGAAATAAGACATCCAAGTATCTTCTGTGCTCTTCTCCCCAGAAGAGCTCAGCAATAAGCTGCTTCAGCAATTCTAGCTCATCCTGCCTCGCAAATTTACCCAGACACGTTTCTGTTTCAGAGTCTACCCTGATTTGGTAATATGCAATTAGAGAAAATGACCATTTTAATATAGAACAATTTTCTTGTAAATTATACAGTAAAAAATATTTGAAACATATTAAAATCAAATGGATTTAGAATGATTATAGTTATGAATTACTGTAATTTGGTCTTACACAGCTAATTCCAAAGACTGCACAGCCGTTTAGCAATTTCCATTCTCGAAATTTCTCATAATGGGATTTAAGGGGGGGGGGAGTGAATTCATCCTCTTTTCTTCCAGCCTCTTCCCTCTTGTTCTATATGCTATTTCAATCAATGATCCACCATCCTGCCCATTACCCCCGTCAGGGAAACCCGGTAGAGGAGAGGGGGAAGGCTTATGGCTTATCCATGACCATAGAACTTTATCTCTTACCAACACCCGGGTGAATCAGTCCAGCCCCACCCGTCTGTTCTTCACTGAGACTCTCACTACCCATGAATCTCTGAGCTTCCTAGGCTAGGCGTGCAGGCCACCAAACACACATCCCTCAACTCATGCTCCACACAGCTGCTGAAATGGTCCTTCTAAAAGGAAAATCCAATGTGTCACATTTCTGCTTAACATACCTCAATGGACAACATCCAAATGTTATTAGACTAAGTACAAACTCCTTGGTCAGATACTCAAGATGCTTCATGCAGGAGCAGTCCTTGGCTGATGTCTCCAGCCTCATCTCACACCACCATGTCAGTGCATTTACTTTCCAAACACATCAAAACAACAGACTCTTAAAGATATCTGCTTTTGTAAAGGCCTTTCCTCTACCTGTGAGGAAGAGGAAAGGATGAAGAATGTTCTTCACTGCTTCACTGATCCGGTGTTTTGTTTTGTTTTGTTTTTTACGGTCTGTTCTTCCTTGTCCTTCATGGTTTAGGTCCATTATAAGCCCTTCCAGGAAGTCTTCCTTTAAAGAAAAATTATTCTGACATTTGCTAAAATGGTAAGAAGACTTCATGCAAGATTATTGTAATAGAGGTACTGCAGGAGGTGAGATAAATCAGGTTCAACTCTAAATACAACAAGAACCAGTGGAGATTTATAGCTAACAGGGAGGGTGAAGACGTTAGTGAACGGATAGTTATTAAAAGGAGGGGGACATTAGGTTAGGGTGACTCTCGATAAACTTATCTAACAATAGCCGTGCCAAGGACTTAGACATCCAAGATACGAGATGAGGAACCTGACCAGATATCAAGGTTTAGTGATGACTTAGCAGGATGCTTTGCCAAGACTTGCTGGAGCAGACCAATAACCAGATGGGGCCAAAGTCGAGTTTGGTGGAGAAGAAGGCTCAGAGGAGCTAACCAAAATTTGGTCAGCGACAGAGTCTTTGTCACTTCCTTCAGCCCCAGTTAGGGTTATCTCTCCACTCTTCCCTGCAATTTCCAAGACTCTTATAGCACACTGGGTAGATCTACAATCCACTTGTCACATTGGATTGTGTCATAAGCATTTATCTGCCCTTCCTCTAGTATGAGAGTTCTCCAAGAAGGAGAAGTTTGACTCTGATCTCTGGGTTGTCTGGTCTCTGACACATTGCCTTTCACCTAAATGTTTAACAATGTTTCTTAACTAAGAGCTGTGCATGAGTCAAAGGGAAAATTCAAAATTATCATCCTTTCCCTTTTCACCAGTGACCACTTAGTTCTTAATAAAGTATCTTTGATATTTAGGTTAAGTCCTTTTGACACGGGTCTTACCAAACTGAATGAAACTCAATATTATTCATTCTCTAGGCTCTCTTTTTATTGTTCTATGTATTTGTCTTGTGGAGGGATCTATACAGGCCAAATCTCATTACAACAAATACTATTAAGACAAAAATCAGACATATATATATATATATATATGCATATATGTATATACACACACACACATATATGTGTATATATATATATATGCCACTTTCAATGGTCTGTTTACTATAAGTAATAGCTTATATAATTACAATAGATTTTCAATTCTTAGATGTTTGTGAGAATAAATAATGAGTTATATGCTAAATAATACATCGACAAGAGTTTTTTTGTTTGTTTTTGTTTTACTTTTCTTATCACTTTTTGCTACTGTTAAAAACTAAGGACTAGACTTAAAGCAAAGCCTGTGTCAAAACACTATTATGCAGAACCTAGATAATTATTCTATAACTGTGATCATTTCTTTCTTTCGGTGTGTGAAAATGAGTTAAGTGCTCTCCCTCCTTTTATTAAATATTTGATCTCAAACTCGGTGGGTTAAATCATTTACTTCTTTGCTTGAGAAATGTCTCTTGAGTTTGGGGCAGTGGTGGATTTAGTTTAAATATTCTGAACTCATAGAACATTTATTTCTTTAGAAAAATGCAAACAGTTACTGTGGTTGGCAGAGTTATTTTAATCACACAAGTAATATGTGCTCATTATAAAAATCATTTAAAATGACAAATTAACATAAAGAAAGCCATCCCTAATCTCATCAGCCAGAAATAATCTCTGTGGATGGGTGAAGAATTATTAACTTGGTAGTTGGCACCAGAGTTTTTAGGCAAAGAACTAGGAAGTTATAGGGAAAGAACTCTCTTTATTTAGGAAAATACCCTAATAGGCCATGTTGAATGAGAAAGGGGAGCCCCAGAAGACATAATCTCAAGAAAAGAGACAAGGAAACTAAACAGTTCTGCATAAATTAGTGCAGAAAAATAAATGAGATTAAATCTCATGAGGGCAGACATTTAAAATAAGAAGCCACAAGACTATTAAATTCTAGACAGAGTCAAAAACCTGAGGAAGCACAATGATCCTCCCAGAGTATGGACAGAGTAGCTTAAGTCAAATTTATTTAAATATTCTAGACCAGGGTAAATTCGATCCAGGGAGAAATTTAGCGTGAGACTCTAGAGAGTGGCTTCTGGGGGTAAGATTACTTGGGGGCCATTGTAGATTCCAACAGTTTCTTTGATTTTAATTTCTTCTTTTCTTTAAAAAAACTTTTAAGTTTATTTATTTATTTTGAGAGAAAGGGAGAGAGGTGGGGAGGGACAGAGAGAGGGAGAGATAGAGAAAGAGAGCTAGAGAGGGATTGAGGATCCCAAGCAGGTTCTGCACTGTCAGCACAGAGCCAACGGCAGGGCTCAAGCTCACAAACTGTGAGATCATGACCTGAGTTGAAATCAAGAGTTGGACGCTTAACAGACTGAGCCACCCAGGTACACTATCTTTTTATGATGATGATGATGATGATGATGATTTTCTGTAAACACTGTTTCTTTGTGTGTCTGTGTGTATGAGAGTGGTGTCCATCAGGGCCAAACAAGCTACACAGGAACCTTTAGGAAACAAAACAAAAGGAGTTTAATATTGTATACCCTGGTGGTAGAAGAACTGAAAATCCAAATGGAGACAATATGCCAACCAGATGATGTCATCATCAGCCTTACTCTGAAGGAAGAAAGGGAGGAGGGGGAGTTGGCAGGGCTGGAGGGTGATAGTCATGTGTCAGAAGCTAGAATCATACCAGAGGAACTCATAATTGTGCTGGGTCTCTATACTGGGAACTGGAGCCACAGAGAAGCCACAGCAGTTGCCAGAAACCGTGTCCTGGGAAAACGTCAGAAACTTTTACCTGGGTGGCTCAGTCGGTTGAGCGTCCGACTTTGGCTCAGGTCATGATCTCACGGTCTGTGAGTTCGAGCCCCGCATCGGGCTCTGTGCTGACGGCTCAGAGCCTGGAGCCTGCTTCGGATTCTGTATCTCGCTCTCTCTCTGCCTCTCCCCCACTCATGCTCTGTCTCTCTCTGTCTCAAAAATAAATAAACATTAGAAAAAAAGACTTTTACCTGGAAACAAACTCTTTGGTCGTATGCATCCATAAACTAGATGCAAGAGAGAGAAAATGATTCTGGCCTGCAAGGAAGTGTGGGGAAAGAATATAAAGGCAAAGAATTTCATGCATATGTGTATGCATGCATGTTGTCAAATACAAATAAATATATATGTATACATACGTATGTGCATACACACAAATATATCACACGACAAATGGAATCATCATGCACATGTTTTGTAATTTAGTTTAATTCTTAAAATGACATGGATATTACCCCATGACATTAAAGAGAAGCATAGAACCACATATCTAGTTTCATGGCTGCATTATTAGTCTATTCCTTACAGCTACAAAATTTATTTATATGGTTCCATGTTGCTCTTTCACATTGTTTCAAGGTGTTTGTCTTTTTTCTTTTCTTTTTTTTTTAATTTTTATTCATTTTTTGAGAGAGAGAGAGAGAGAGACAGAGTGTGAGTTGGAGGGGGGCAGAGAGAGAGGGAGACACAGTATCTGAATCAGGCTCCAGGTTCTGAGCTGTCAGCACAGAGCCTGATGTGAACCACAAGATCATGACCTGAGCTGAAGTCAGACACTTAACCGACGGAGCCCCCCAGGCGCCCCTCTTGTTTCTTTTCTATTGAGGAAAATAGAATGTGTAAAATACTTCTAAATTCTTCGGAGCTTGGGTGTTGGAGAGTGTATATAATATGCTTTGCACATGTGGCTTTTGAAAAATTGAAATCTTCTTGCTACATTGGTTTTTTTTTCATCAACATCTCTTAAAACACAGATTGTATAAGGTGCGTCTACAACTTCAAAACAAATAATATGCATCAGAGTTGGGATTTCATCACTTAGCATCCATCATGGGCACCCAGCACTCTGATTTCTTTGAAGTGTTCTCTTGAAAATGATATATGTCATCGTGTTAAGTCGGGACTGGTTAGTAAGCAGAGCATGGCCAAGGTCACTTGAAGGTTTCTTTGCTGCAGACATTCCTCAATTTAGAGCTGAAATAATCCTGACCTTCCTAAGTGTGCTTTACCTTTCTGACAAGGGGAGGAAGCTGCATAATTGACTTCTTTATGCTCACAGAACCTCTTGCGTGTATAGAACATTTAGACACTAAATAGAATGATCTGTAAGCCAAACGCAAGTGCAGCCTTACAAAATGTGATATCAGCCTTTGCACAACAGTTTTAAATGGGATCTCTTTCTTTCTCTTTTTACTTTGTATCTTGCGTGTATAGAACATTTAGACACTAAATAGAATGATCTGTAAGCCAAACGCAAGTGCAGCCTTACAAAATGTGATATCAGCCTTTGCACAACAGTTTTAAATTGGATCTCTTTCTTTCTCTTTTTACTTTGTATTTTGCATGGTTTCATTTTTAAATTATTTTCTTGCAAGTGAAAAGAATATATTAAGATAGATTTATTATTATTATTGTTATTATTAGAGAGAGAGTGCACAAGCAGGGGAGGGGAGCAGAGGGAGAGAGAGAGAGAATCTTAAGTAGGCTCCATGCTCCACACAGAGCCTAATGCGGGGCTCGATCTCACAACCCCAGGATCATGATGCGAGCAGAAATCAAGAGTCAGACACTCAACTACCAAGCCATGCAAGTGCCCCCAAATAGACAAATTTTTATAATCTTTTCATACTCTTGATTTCAAAGATATAGAACTACAATGCATTTAGAGGAGCGAAGGTCCAGGCATGACAATCCAAGGGACCCATTTTATAAATGGATATTATCTCTTAGAGTTGAACTTAACTAACTCATTTAGGTATTCAATATCCCACACTAGAGTATACACTGCTACTATCAACAAACCTTGACCCATTTCAGTTACCCAAAGTCCATAGTTTACAGAAGCCCTTACTCCTGCTATTGTGCATTCTATGGGTTTGAACAAAAGTATGACAGGTACTCATCATTATAATATCATACGGTGTATTTTCACTGCCCTAAAAATTGTCTGTGCTTTGCTCATTCATTCTTCCCCCTAACTCCAACCCCAGGCAACCACCAATTTTTTTTATTATCTCCATAATTTTGCCTTTTCTAGAAATTCACAAAGTTGAAATAATGTAGTATTTATTGTATTTTCAGATCAGTTTCATTCACTTACTAACATGCATTTAAGTGTTCTTCATCTGTTTTCATGCCTCGATAGCTCATTTCTTTTTAATATCGAATAATATTACATTGTCTGAATACACAAGTTTATTTATCCATTCACCTACTCAGGAAAACCTTGTTGTTTTCACTTTTGCAATTGTGAATAAAGTTGCTATAAATATCCATCTGCAAATTTTTGCATAGACAAAGGTTTTGAACTCTTCTGGGAGAATACCAAGGAGCAGGATTGCTGGATCATAAGTTAAGACTCGTTTGTAGAAACTGTCAAACTGTCCCCAGCAGCAATGAATGAGAGTTCCCCTTGCTTCATATTCTCATTACCATTTGGTATTGTCAAATCAGTGTTTTAGATTTTGGCCATTCTAATAGGTATATAGTGGTATCACTTTTTTGTTGCCTTTCCCTGATGCCATATGATGGGGAGTTTCTTTTCGTATGCTTATTTGTCATTTGTGTATCTCCTCTGTGAAATGTCTGTTCAGGTCTTTGGCCCATTTTTAGTTGGGTTGCTTGTTTCCTTTATTTTAAGTACTCTTTGTATATTTGAGATACTAGTCCTTTATCCGACGTGTTTTTTGCAAACAATTTCTCCCAGTCTGTGTCCTATCTTCTCATTCTCTTGATATTGCTTTCCTTAGAGCAATTTTTTTTTAAATTTTAGTAAAGTCCAGCTTACTGACCCTATCTATCATGGATCATAGCTATGATATAGTATCTAAAAAGTGACTGACATCCAAGGTCATTTAAGTTTTGTTTTATGTTATTTTTTAGGCATTTTATAGTTTGCTGTTTTGCATTTAGATCTATGAATAGGTTTTGTGAAGGATGTAAGGTGTATAGATTCATTTTTAGCATGTGGATGTCTAGTTGTTCTAGCAACAGCTATAAAAGAGGCAATGTTTGGGGTGCCTAGGTGGCTCAGTTGATTGTCTGACTCTTGGTTTTGGCTCAGGTCATGATCCCAGGATTGTGGGATCAAGCCCTGCATTGGGCTCTGTGTTGAGCATGGAGCCTGCTTATAGTCTTTCTCTCTGGCCCTCTCCCTGGCTTGTGTTCTCTCTTTCTCTCTCTTTCTAAAATAAAATATATACTAAAAGGGACTGTCTTTGCTCCATTGTATTGTCCTTGTCCTGTGTCAAATATCAGTTGACTATATTTATGTGGTCTATTTCTGGGCTCTTTATTCTGTTCCATTGATCTATTCATCCATTATTTTGCCAACACTACACCATCTTGACTTCCATAGCTATATAATATAATCTCCAGATTTTTGAGAAATTTACATGTATAATGATATATATGATTGATAAAATCGATACTTAATGCTCATTATCAAATGACATACTGTGTTAACCAGTTTGAGATGTTATAACAAAAATACCATAGAATGGGTGTCTTAAGCAATAAACATTTGTTTCCTACACTTCTAGAGGCTGGAAGTCCAAGATCAAGGGATCAATGGATTCAAAGTCTGATGAAAGCCCTCTTCCTTGTTTGCAGATTGCTCCCTCCTTGCCATTCTCACGTAACTAAAAGAGAGATTGTCTTACTAGCATCTCTATATGGACACTAATCACATTCACAAGAGCTTTATTCTCATGACTTAATCACCTCCTAAAGGCCTCTCCTCCAAATACCACCACCCTAGGAATTAGGGTTTCAATATATGAATTGGGGGTGGGGGTACAAAACATTCAGTCCATAGCATTTACTTAAAAACTATTTCAAAGACATAATTTCCCAAAGACATGACATGGTTATATTTGAAACCTAGCCCTAAGAAAAATGTCTAGGAAACTCTTTCTTTTTCTCTTTCATTTGTCTGCCTTCCTTCCTTCTTTCCTTTCTTCCTTCCTCCTTTCTCTGTCTCTTCCTTCCTTCCTTCCTTCCTTCCTTCCTTCCTTCCTTCCTTCCTTCCTTCCTTCCTTCCTTCCTTCCTTCCTTCCTTCCTTCCTTCCTTCCTTCCTTCCTTCCTTCTTTTTCTTTCTTGTTAAAGAGAAGGGACTCAGGAAGTGAATTCTACAATTACCTTTACAGATTCTATAAATTTTCACGTATTATTTCATAACAGAACCTCTTTAGTGAGAATATCTAGCTACCTTTTTCTTACTTGGAGGAAGATAAGTAGTTGCACATAATGGTCTAGGACAAAGTTATGAAAAGATACATACCAGAAATTTAACACTGATTAATTTAGGTGTGTGAGCAATAAAATAAAAATAGTTGGGTTTTCTTTTTTTTTTTCTTTCTTTCCTTTTTTGTTTGTTTCATTTTCCTTTTTTTCTTTTTTTTTGTATCTGTGCACTGTTTAATTTACCAGAAAACATATATTGACTCAGCAAATTTAAAACATCACATCTAGAGAGTTTGAAACATATGAAATAGCTCAATCAAAGTATTGTGGACAAAATTATGAGAAAAATTCATGTGAGGAGGCATCACAAGTGATGTACATGTATTGAAACTTTGGCTTAATCGGCTTTAGTGTACACTTTAAGTATGAGCTTTTAGAAAAGAGGGCACCAACAAAAACTACAGGTATGCACAACCCTCTCCTAGAATGAGGTATATTATAGAAATAAAAATAAAATACAATTTTGTAGAAATATAGATCTTTGTCCCTAATAGATTCTTATTCCTAAGAGAAAAATATTTTTGCAAATATCCATGAGTATTATAAATATAGGCCAAGGCCTTAAGCTACAAAGAAAATTTCAAGCAACTCCTTAAATTACACATCAAATAGAGTACATTATAAGGAGAGTTAAAAATATACTCTAGTATAGTGTTTGGATTCAAGACAAAGTTAAAACCAAAATTAGAGATTATTTATAAATAAATGACAATGAAAATATAATGCTACAAAACCAATGGAATGTGGATAGAATGATATTAAGTGGAACAGTGATAGCTTTAAATACATGTGCTTTTATAAAAATTGATAAAATGTAAAATGAAGAAATGAAGTCAAAGAATAAGTAATAAAGTAAACTTCAAGTTGTTAGAAGAATTAATAAAGATGGAAAAAGTCAATCAATATGAATATGAACATAAGAATTTATTAATGAATCCAAAAGTAGTTCTTTCAAATGAAAATTTCAGTGAATTAGGCAAATTTTTGAAAAGTCAGATCAAATAAAAAAAGGAAAAAAATAACATTATGAATGAGAAAGGAGTCTTAGCTAAAGCTATGGAGAAAATGCACAAAAAATACAAGAGATCAATTCTACAATATTATATAGATCCATCTGGACATCTACAATTAAGTAGAAATTCTCAGTAAATATAAATGATCAATTAAAAACAATTTTAATGTTTATTTATTTTTGAGAGAGAGAGCACGAGGAGGAGAGGGGCAGAGAGAGAGAAGGAAACACAGAATCAGTAGCAGGCTCCAGGCTCTGAGCTGTCAGCACAGAGCTGATGCGGGCCTCAAACTCACAGACCGTAAGATATGACCTGAGCTGAAGTCAGACACTTAACCAATTGAGGCACCAAGGCACCCCTAAATTATCAAAATTTGTATCAAAAATACATTTAAACAGAAAAAAGAAATTAAAAAGCTAGTTTAAGTCAACCTTTATCAAAGAAGCAGTCGATACAATGAAAGAAAATTAAAGGAAGTACACATTAAATATATAGACATTTTTAGTAATGTTTTAAAGAAAGAAGATATAGGCTCACAGCTGTGAGGCAGGTGGAAGTCCCCAAAGTGGGTGTATTGCATGTTTATTTATGTATATGTGTGTATTTTATTGATGTTTATGCACATGTAAGGGAGGCAATAATAATGAAGTAATGCACGATGTCTGAAAAGGTGAGAGAAGCAACCCAAGGCATCGCTATAGGATTGGCTTTGAAAGGGAGATGGTTCCACTCCTCACTGTAATATTAGGGGAGAAAGAAAATATTTGTATAAATAGAAGTAAAATTGTATGCATTCTGGTGGGGAGAAAAAGGCATTCCCTCTGGATTTCCTTCATGCTCTCTATAGAGAGAAAGCAAGAGATGGGAAGTTGGAGTTCTGACAGCAATAGAGAAAACTAGAAAAAGTCATTGTGTTTTGTTAACTAAGTGGAATGAAAAAAATATAACATTTTTTTTTAGGCAATGTTGAGAGTCTGCTCGAGGCTAGTAATTCTCAATTCAACAAACATTTGGGGACATTGTCCACCAGAATTCAGCAGCCTGGATGCAAACCCAAAAATGTAGTTAAAGTTCATCTAGAGCTGTGATTTCATCATGTGGAAAAGAAGAAAAAAACAGAGAAACAAGGGACTTTTGAACATTGGCAAATGGCAAGCCAAAATTCTGGAATAATTCATGAATTCCAAGTTGGATGAGGAGCAAAGCAACAAAAGGAAAAGATTGAGGGATTGGAAGAACTGGAAGTTCCAGTGAAGTCAAAGCAGAGGGCTGTAGTGGCATTGTTGGCCCAACCATCACATTCCCTCTGTGCAGGCAAATCTCCATTGGAAGCCAAACTTTAATAAGATAATTGTTCTGTAAGCAGAGAGTCAGACTCAGAGGAGATAATTGAATGACTCAAAAAGCATAATCCTCCCGAAAGACCAGTGTTCAGAGTGTGAGTGCCAGGACATCCTTTCTTTAGACTGTGTTTGAATGGGCTCTACAGATTTCTTCTTTCAGAGTTTTCTTTTTCCTGTGTTCTAGATTACCCTCTCTCTAAGTATATTCCACATCATATTAGTTTCCTTAAATGCTCTGTATAAAAGGATTTTGTAGGGCCACCTGGGTGGCTCAGTCGGTTATGCATCCAGCTCTTGATCTCAGCTCAGGTCATGATCTCCTGGTTTGTGAGATCAAGCAGCGTGTCGGGCTCTGCACTGACAGCACAGAGCCTGCCTGGGATTCTCTCTCTCTCTCTCTCTCTCTCTCTCAATATAAATAAATAAAACATTAAAAAAGAAAAGGATTTCTATAAAATAATTTTTGGTAAAACTACAAGGTATCCTTCGCCAACAGTACATTTTTTGGATTTTCCTTTAAGCATGATATAGTTGTAAGTGAGGGGTGGGTGGCTGGAGGCAAGAGTTTGTTCTCTGAAGTCAATATTAATTGACTATTATGTGATCATGGTAACACAAGCAAGCAAAACAGCCAATTTGTCTTTAGGTGAATTACTCATTTGACAAAATAATTTTTGAATTGATTTTCGTCATATTGGTCTGGTTCTGATAGACGTATGAGGCGGGCCTGTCATTCTCCAAAGAACTGGCTGGAAGGTGAATAAATGCATTTTTCAGAACCAGCTCGCCTCACAGTTTTAGCCAAAGTTTTGGAAAGAGAAGTCTACTCTAAGACATATTCTCACATCAGGCTTTATAAATGAGACACATTCTTCAGGGCTTTTATGGACAGTTGTCTGATCTACTCCGTAAGCTGTAAGCTGGCCCCTCGCTCTCTGAAACTCCCTTCCACGGTTTAGCACTCTGAAATGGAGAACAAGCATACGGTTGTTATCACAAATCTCAGCAGAACCATGTTATCATTTAACCTTACCCATAACTGATTTTAAGTCACACATTGGAAGCAACTACTTGAATTACTTCCACAGATGGCTAATGATTCATTATATCAAATGACAAAAGGTATGTTCACTAATTTGAAGGTTTCTGGGTGGGAGTATTTCACCTATGAACAAAAAGAAAGAAAAGATAGAATTTCAATAGTAGACTCCCCCATCTATTTTATTCTGTATCCAAGAATACAAGTTTTTTTTTTTTTTAAAAGCTCACACTATTACTTTTCTCCAAATATTCTACTCAGAAGTCCCTCTGGTAACTCAAATTACAACACATTTTCTGAGGAACCTGTCCTGAAATTGTGTGTTGTACCAATTTTGCAAGCATTTTAATATTCTCTTGTCTGGACTTTAGATAAGGGGAAAGATAGTTGAACTATATCCCTAATTTTTACCAAATACCTATTTGTCACAATTAAAATAAAGTAAAACAATAATTATATTTATAATGACTTTTATATTAAATAAAATTAAGGGATACATAAAATGCAATGTAACAAATAATATAAAAGCCATTATAACATATGTATATGTGTGTATGTATATGTATGTACATATAGGCACACATATATATACACGTAGACGTAATTTTTATTTTGTTAAATCTGCAATTCTAAGCATAGGAGTTTCATTTGAAATATAGAAAGGTATTTTTTTTCCAAATGATTATTTCTATAGGCAACATTTTAGCTCCTGTTCTTCCTAAAATTCACACATTTAGTAACTTATGTGGGAAATGTAGAAATATCCCACAAAAACAGTTTGTGGGAAAAATGTTGATGCAAAGCATAATAGGCCCCTAGGTTATTTTCTTAGCCGAAGAGCCTTTGTTCTCTGAGACTTCATCCATCTGGTTTCTGAAAGTCAAACTGCTTATAGTAATTTCCGACATGACAAAAGAAACCAGAAATGGGAAACTAAATAGAAAAGCATCCAGGAAGCTTCTACAAGGCATTAAGTCCCAGAATTTGTGGTAATAGTGTGGGCAAGATCAGTGATGCTCTTTGGAATATTTCGTAAGGGGTCCTAGATATCCAGAATGTATTTTACTGAAAGAGGAGAATAAGAAGAAATTGAGAAGCTTTTGCTCTGGCCTGCAATGGGAAATTTTATTTTCCACTGAGGGATCAGTAAATTTTTCGTGGGTTTTTCTCAATCAGCAGATCTAAATTAACCCTACTCAATTATTTCATTCCCAAATATTCCTTCCCTGATTATTAATGAAGAGAGTGTCCTATGTGGAGTCATGAAACCCATCATCGTTTTTAGCCCTCTTTGTCTCTGTCCCATGGCTGTGCTCAGCAATACTGCCAGGTACACGTCTTCAGTCCGGGAAGGCTTACCTGTGTTGATAGGATTGTCCATGGAAACACCAGGTCTGGTAATATGACAAGTAATAGTTATACAAAATGAGCTGATTAATTCCCAATAATAATTAAATGTGATTTCCTCCTTCTATGACATTCGCATTTTCATGCACTGTCTCCAGTCGAAGACGTGAGGAGCTTGGGGTTTTCAAGCACCACCTCAGGAGAAATCATGAAGACAGTTGAGCTCGTGCCCTTCTTTCTGACCCGGACTAATTCTTTTCTGTTCAGCTCAGGCTCATACCCACTCCTCTCGACCAAGGATTTCCCTCCCTATGTCTGTTATCACCAACACTTGATTCCAGTCGCTTTGATGGCAGGGATCCCATTTCATGCTTCTTTGGAATTCTTCATAATTCCACAAATATTTGTCCGGAAAGGGTTGGGAACTGGGAGCGATTTGGGCAAGAACGCTACCCTGACTGGAGCACCACGCCCAGTAGGACACCTTCAAAGCTGCCTGCCATGTTGGTGGTAGTTCTGTTGTTTTCTTTCCTCTCAACAGTAAATGCAGAAGTAGTGCAGCAAGCGATTAAGTGTCTGAATTCCAGAGCCAGACTGTTTTTATTTGAAAGCCATTTTTGCATCTTATTAATCATATGATCATGAGAAAGTTATTGAACCTTTCTATTACTCAGTTCTATCATCTATAAGGTATGAAAAACAATAATATCTTCCTCAAAGGTGTGTTGTGAGCATTAAATGAATTAAATGAATTAAGCTATATAAAGTCCTTAGAACAAGACCTGACACAGTAAGGGCTATGCATTGTTAGCTCTAACTACTATTGTCATTTATTTATTATGGTTTTTGAGGTCTATGGTACTTTTAGACTATCCCCTTACCCCAATGTTTTAAAACACACTCTATTGATGAAACTTAAGTATTATATTTCAAAGTTAGATTTGAATCCTGGATAAACTGGACACTTACTTGGGTAACTGATTTTTGCTTATTCTACCCAAGTTGAAGGTAGTCAAATTGAAAATTAATC
The DNA here is from genome assembly GCA_030068075.1 of Paguma larvata. NCBI lineage: Eukaryota > Metazoa > Chordata > Mammalia > Carnivora > Viverridae > Paguma > Paguma larvata. Next base: position 12,435,283 of record CM057825.1, read on the forward strand.
TTATCGTCTCCATGGGGAGCCTTCTTTTTGTCTGTACTTTTTTTTTTTTTTTTTCAAGCCCTATGGTTAGGTTTAGGGATGATGACAGTCATATGTAGAGTTAGAATTCCTAGTAGATTTATTGCTTTCTTCATTCCTTTGTAGAAGTCTATATTTAGGTGCCTATTAAAAGTAAAGCCGGGCGGCACCTGGGTGTCTCAGTCAGTTGAACTTTCCACTTAGGCTCAGGTCATGATCTCGCGGTCATGAGCTTGAGCCCCACACTGGGCTCGCTGCTGTCAGTGAGAAGCCTGCTTCAGATCCTCTGTCCCCTCTTCTCTGCCCCTGCCCAGCTTGCACTCTCTCAAAAATAAATAAACAAATGAACAAAAGTGAAAGCCAGGCCTACCCCAAAGACAGGGTGACAGCTCCAAGTCTGTCACTGTTCCCATCTAGAAGTCAGGATATGATGTTCTATTTGCAGGAAGAATTTTTGCATGGGTTGCAGTGGCTTGCATATATGATGAAACAGGAAATACACATTATACGTGGCTGCCATTTTGGAACATGTAAGTAGTTTTTAGAGTTAGATGGAATAATAAATATTATCTAGTCTACTGATCCATTTTCCAGACTAGAAAGGCCCAGAAGCTGTTTGAGAAGTTAGTTTAGTGGGAGAACTAGGTCCAGAGTGGCTGCCTAGTCAATATTGATTCTATTATTTTATACTATCTTTCAAATTAACACCAAAGAGAGTCTCAATGTTGTAAATATTTGTACATAATTTGTATTAATTAAAATGTGTTAGAAATTTAAGAAATTGATGATCTCAGAATCGGTCATCAGATAATCCAAATATAAAAGGCAGGAAATTACTTAGGACTTCTACTAAGATGCAATGCCTTCACATTGGCTATATATATGTGTATAATATACTTGTATAAAGTCCCTAGCATATATGAATTCAGTGACAGTATTAAGCAAAGTGTTTTTGCATACCAAGTTCTCAATAAATTTGTATAAAGGAATAATTAAAATTTAAACATTACCTTAGTGTCCTAATAAAAATAAGATAAATTTAGCATAGTGCAACAACATATAGATTGTTCATTGTGTTAATCTCTCTTTATTATAATTGTTAAAAACTTTAAAGAGGTATTGAAGATGTGGTTTCAGAGAGCATAAAATGTCATATTACACTAGCTTTAAATACACTAATTAAATATTTTCCTTTGCCTTGAAATATTTTCTGAATCTCCAGATAAATTATATGATCATTTTCTGATTCATGATTTTTGAAAAGTCTCAGGTTCTCTGAACCTTGTTATTTTTTTAAATTGATTTTTGATGCCCTTGTGTCCACTAGTTTTGTGCTCTTGCTTCGAATTAATATCTTGTTGATGACTGCAAACCCTTGGCCTCTGCTTATCCAATATTATTCCCTTTAAGATTAATCAACACTTACCTTCTCTGACTTATTCCTGGAGGTACCCTGGGTTGTTAATTATTGGTTAATGTATCCATATCTTTTACCTCCACCTAGATTGCTGGGCTCTTATTTTTCACTTAATTGCCTTCTTCAATGTATGACCAAACGAGGTACGTCTTAGTTATTGCGAAATTTGCAAAGATTTTTATGTCCCTCGGTTTATTTTATAAGTAACACATTTTGGCTTGAAAACATCAAGTCCCACTATTTTAACATGTCAACCTGGTGTATATTTTTGAATGTCTTCATTTCCTGCTACTAGGATGCTGGTTTCTGTCAATTAGGTCTCACTAGGGGGTCCAGTGATCAATATTGATTGAGTCTGTAGCATAAAATCAAAGATATTGTTTATAAGAATAAACAGGAGGTGATTTCGCCTGTTAAGGAAAACAGTCTGACTGCAGGCCAGGCTTTGTTTATCTTATAAAAAGTAACCATAGTCCACCGCTTTCACAGTTCAGTAAGCTGAGGAAATACCTCATATAAGTTATCTGCTGTTGTATTGCATCATGCCCACTTCTGTTTTGAGGCTACTCTAAAAATTTTTCAGTTATAACCCGATGCTAAAACAGGAGGGGGCATATTTCACTATAAGAGGGCTTTAAAAGTCAACAAATTAATTTGCTTTTCCCTTCCAGCTGTGCAATTCACCCCCCACTCCAGCTTTGAGCTGTAATTAAGTACATGCCTTTATAATAAAACTAATCTTTTCCTGGTGCTTCCCCAGCTGCAAATTCTGACCCAGATTCCTAGTATGAATCATGACTGTCACATGGGCTTGGAATAGGCTCCATTTCCCTCTGCCCTCCCCCAGCTGCTGGAGAGTCTCACCCCTGGATTTAGCTCCAACCTTATTACAGAACTGGAGAGAGGACTTAACTTATATGAGCTCTTTGAAATCCTTGGGTTGCTTTTGTTTACAGAAGGGGACATTAGCTAAGCTTCCAATAATAACAACGAGGGGAAAAGCCACACTCATTTAACATAAAACAAGACTAAAATCAGCCACTGAGGCTACTGGGGTGCAGAATTGATTAAATATTTTTAAAGTGCAAATATATATATCCAATAAGAAATAAGCTAAGAAGAAACATCTAAGAAGAAATGTGGAGAAGACGTATATTTGTGAATTGTGCCTAACTGGTATGTCTCTTTTGAAGAGCTTCAAGCTCCTGCTGAATGCCCATCTCCATTAGAATTGTACTCTAGTTTCGAGTCACCGTGAAGTCCCCATCATCTCACTGTAAGAGCCTTCTAACTGGCCTCCATGCTCCCGTTCCTGACCTTCTCTGATCCACTATTCGTAGTCAGAGGGCTCTTTGAAGCAAGCAAATCAAATCAAATAGAATAATAATTCTATTCCTAAGAGTCTCTGCTGGTTTCTCATCACAGCCTATGTGATCTCACAATTTGTAGGAGGACTATAGCTTTCCATCAAAAATTTGGTCTTCTGGGGCACTTGGGTAGCTCAGTCGTTTGAGCGTCCCACTTTGGCTCAGATCATGATCTCATGATTCTTGAATTTGAGCCCCACATGGGGTCTGTGCCGACAGCTTGGGGCCTCGAGTCTGCTTTGGATTCTGTGTCTTCCGCCCTTTTTGCCCCTCCCCCCCACCACTTGCACTCTGCCTCTTTCCAAAATAAATAAACATTAAAATATATATATTTTTTAAAAATTGGCTTTCCATTCTTCCTGGCAAATAGATAGGCTAGTTTCTAGTTTCTCTTATAATTGTAGAAGCTGAGGGTAACCATGTGACTGAGTATGAGCCAATAGAATGCCAAAAAAAGTGACATATGTGACTCCCAGGCCAGGAAAGCAAAAGATTCAGTCTACCATTTTCCATGTTCTTTTCCTTCTATGTGATCATCCAGAGCAAGTTTGGAAGCCAAGTGTTGAATATGGCAGAACTGGCATCAGTCTGTGTCTGAATGACGTCATGGGAACCTTTCTCTCTACAGTAAGCCCACTGGATTGTTACATAAATGTAGCGTCACTAAATTGGTGTTTATTTTTAACAATCATTAGCAGGGCTCTAACTAACTAGCACAACTCTTCATGTAATGTATCCACCCACTCACCCACTCTCCTACCACCGATTCTGTTCCTCTGCATAGCACTCATCGCTCTCATGTGTGGCCTACTTATTTAATATATCTGTTTCCTTTTGTACTCCCCCAAACAGAATGTGAGCTCCATGACAAGAGCATCAGTTTTTATATCCTTTTAACAGATATGGCTATTCATGTTTTTTACTATTTTTTATTTGGGTCATTTGTCTTTTTATTGTTGGGTTTTAAGAGTTCTCTATATATTCTGGATACTAGATGATTACAAGACTTATGGCTTGCAAATATTTTTTTGCCTTCCATGATTTGTCTCATTAATTATGTGATAATGTCCTCTGATTTTAATAAGGTGAAGTCCAATTTATTTTTCTTTGTGTGATTTTGGTGTCATATTTAAGAAATTTCTAATCTATGTCAGGAAGATATACACCTATGTTTTCTTCTATCTTACACTTAAGCACTGGATCAATTTTGGGCCAATTTTGCTTACAGGTGAGGTAGTGGGTCTAAATTCATTCTTAAGCTTGTAGACATCTAGTTGGCCTAGCCCTATTTCTTGAAAAAAACTATTCTTTTTCCCTAGAATTGTCTTAATATCTGTTATAGGGTGACTTGTGTCTCCTTTGTAAAGGATATATTGAAATCCCAACACTCAGTACCTCAAAATGTGACCTTACTTAAATATAATGTGGCATATGTAATTAAGATGAGGTCGGATTGAGATAGGGTGAGTCCCTAATCCTACTTGGTGGGTGTCCTTTTAAGGAGATGGCCATGTGAAGACAGAGACACACAAGGGAAAAAGAAATGTTATGTGGTGATGAACACAGAGATTGGAGTTAGGAAGCTGCAACCCAAGGAACACCAAAGACGGCCAGAAAAAACAACAAAAGCTAAGAAGAGGCAGAAAAGGTTTCAGAAAGATCATGACCCTGCTGATACTTTGATTTTAAACTTCTAGTCCCTTAAACTGTGAGACAATAACCTTAATTATTTTGCGCCACCAAGTTTGTGGTACTTTGTAATGGCAGCTCTGAGAAACTGATATAGCATCCTTACAAAAGTTAAGTGACTATGAATGAAGGGGTTTATCTCTGAAATTTCAATTCTGTTACATTGACCTATATGTCTATCCTTTTCTAAGTATCACATTGTTTTTATTACTGTAGTTTTGTAATAGGTTTTGAAATCAGGAAACATGTGTTCTCTAAATTTGTTCGTCTTTTTCAAGATTATTTTGACTATTCTTTGTTGCTATTCCAACCAAAATTTTAGGATAAGCTTGTCTATTTATTTTTAAAAGGCAGTTAGGATTTTATTTTATTTTATTTTATTTTATTTTATTTTATTTTATTTTTTAAGGTACTGAGAATTTTAATGAAGATTTTATTGAATCTGTAGATCAATTTGAAGAGTCTTGCTGTTATAATAATGCTGCTTTTCAATCCATGAAAATTAATGTCTTACCTCTTATTTCCTTTTACTTAAATTTCTTTTAATTACTTTCAACAATATTTTGTAGTTTTTGGTGTACGAGTCCTGTACTTCTTGGTTAAATTTATTCCTAAGTGGTTTATTTGCTTGATGCTCCTATAAATGGAATTAATTTGATTTTACTTTTAGATTGTTCAATGGTAATGTGTAGAAATACAACTGATTTTTACATAGCAATCTTATATTCTGCAGTCCTGCTGAACACTTTTACTAATTCTAACATTTTTGAGTGTGTATATATATACACATATACATACATATGTGTGTGTGTGTGTATTAAGCCAGTCATGCATACCTGAGATAAATGCCATTCGGTCATGGTGTATAGGTGTATAATCTTTTTCTTTTTTCGTATAATTCTTTTTATGTGTTGCTGGATTTCATTTGCTGATATTTCGCTGAGATTTTTTTACATTTATTTTCAAAGATGTTGGTCACCAGTTTTCTTCTCTTGTGATATGTTCGGTTTTGGTATCAAGGTAATACTGACTTCATAAAATCAGTTAGGAAAATTTCACTTCTCTTCCATTTTTTAAAAAGAATTTTTAAAAATTTTAAGAATTCCTTATGAAGAATTCACATTAATTCTCCTGTAAACTTTTGATATATTACACCAGTAAAGCAAAACCAACCTGCTTTTGGGTGTTTCTTTGTGGGAGGCTTATCATCATCATCATCATCATCATTATCATCTTCATCATTTCAATCTCTTTATTTGTTATAAGCTTATTCAGGCTTAATTTTTTTTTTCTTTTACAAATCAGTTTTGATCATTTGAATCTCCTAAGAATTTGGGAAATTCATCTAGGTTTTCTAGATTCTTAGCATATTATTACTCATAATATTCCCTTAAATGCTTTCTTATTTGTATAATGTCAGCTGTAATATCTCCTAGAGCATTTCTGACTTTAGTAATTTGAGTTTTATTTCTTTCCTTGGCAAATATCAGTAAAAGATTGTCGATTTTGTTTATCTTTTCATAAAAACAACTTTTGGTTTTATTGATTCTCTTTATTGTTTTTCTTTTTTTAATTTTGTTATTTCCACTGTAATCTCTATCATTTTTTTTATTCTATTTGTTTTGATTTTATTTTCTTCTTCACTTTTTGTTTTTTTAAGTTTTAAGTTATTGATTTGAGATTTTCTGCCTTTTTAATGTACATGTTTAGAGCTATAAATTTCTCTTTGAGCACCATTTGGCTGTATCCTACTAAGTTTGGGTATGTTTTCTTTTCAGTTTTACTTATTGCAAAATACTTTTTAATTTTCTTCCATCTTCTTTGATCAATTAGTTATTTACCAATGCATTATTTAATTTCTACTTTTATACACATTTCCTAAATACCCTTCTGTTATTGATTTCTATTTTCATTTCATTATTGTTGGGGGACAGGCTCTGTATGATTTCAGTTTTTTTAATTTGTCTAACTTATTTTACAGCCTAACATAAGATCTATCCCAGAGAATGTTCCATGTGTAATTGAAAGCAATGTGTAAAAATTATCCTGCTATTGGATAAAGTGTCCTGTAGATATCTGTTATGTCTACTTGTTTTATAGTAGTGCTCAAGTTTTCTACTTTTTTGTTGATCTTCTGTCTTGTTGTTCTATCCATTGTTGAAAGTTGACTATTAAAGTCAACTGGTACTGTTGAAAATCTGTTTTTCCCTTTAATTCATTCACTTTTTGCTTCAAATATTTTTGGGTTTTGTTGTCATGTGCATATGTTTATAATAGTTATATCTTCTAGATAGATTGGCCTTTCATGATTATAAGATGTCCTTCTTTGTCTTTGGTAAAAGTTTGTGTCTTACAGTCCATTTTGTATAATATTGCTATCTCCATCCCAGCTCTTTTGGTTATTATTTACATAGTGTATCTATTCATCCTTTTACATTCAACCTATCTGTGTATTTGAATCTAAAGTGCATCTGTTGTATATAACACATAATTGGATATATTTAATCCATTCTGCTTTTTACTTTAAAAATTAATTATTGAATAACTTCTACCTTTTAATTGAAGAAATTAAACCACTTACATTTAATGTAATGATTGATAAAATGTAATTTACTTCAGACATTTTTTTATTTTATTTATGCTTAAGGTCATAATTCCTCCATTACTACCTTATTTTGTGTTAAATATATGTTTTCTGGGGTGCCATTTTATTTCTCTTGTAGTTACTTTTACTATGTGTACTTGAGTTATTAGTGGTTGTCCTGGGGATTATCATTAACATCTAGATTGATACCAACTTGCTTTTAATACTATACAAAAATTTTGGTCCTGTATAGCTCCATCTCTCCATCTTTATGCTATTATTATCACAACTACATCCTTGCATGTTGTGTGCCAAGTAACTTAGATTTGTAACTATTGCATGGTGCAATTGTCATTTAAGTCAGATAGTGGAGAAAAGAGGAGATACAAACACAAATACATTTGTACTGCCTTTATATTTACTTATATTTACCAGTACTCCTTATTTCTTTATGTGTATTAGTGCTACGGTCTAGTGTCTTTTTATTTAAACCTCAGGGTCAGTCAGAGGTTATAGGTTGGGGCCTTTCATGTCTTTTGTGAGCATGCACAGAACAACATGCAGCCTGTGCAAGTGGACTACCTTCTAGGTTTCTAAAGACAAGCATTTTAAATCCCCTATGGGCATCTCATTCGACAGCTTTTCATTTTAAGCTTTTTGGCTAATCTATTATTTGCCCTAACTTTTATCTATAGTCTCAGTCAGCTTTGATGTTAAAGCATTAGATAAATGTCTTGTCCATCTTAAAGGCACTTGGAGCTGGGAGAGATCAAGTGAATTAGAATTCAGACAACCCTTTTGAGTGAGGGTCTCCAGGGTACCACCAGACAGGTACAATAATGACAACTGTTTAGGAATGAGGTCCATTCTATCTCAAGTACCAGGAATATGGGATGTTACTTTTCAGAGCTACCACTAAGCTGGAGAGAAGGGGATGGGTCTAAGGTAAATTAAAATACTATAGACCTTGCTTTTCTGACAGAGATTCAGCAGTTTATCTTGACTAAATGCTTTCCTGGTTGCTACAAGCCTCTGGTTAATTCCCAGAGTTCTGGGAGACGGGGGAAGAGTCTAGCAAATTTTGCCAGGTATTTTGCTTTTATGGAGAAGTGAATTCTTGAAAGTCCTTACTCCCCCATTTCTACCAACACCTGAGGACATTTTACACTTTATGGCACATAATCATATTATATTGGCTGTAATCACTAATAATTTATTGGATCATCAATGTGAAAAAGATAGATGTTTTCATTACATGTATAAAAGTAGCTGTCCCAAAATAATTGTATTTGATCAAAAGTTAGGTATATATCAGTTTCTAAGGCCCAACTTCAGTGTTTATATGGAACCAATTTTTTTGCAACATTTTTTACCTAAATATTGAAAATTGTTTAGCACTCCTTACTGGTTTATGAGTTAAGATATAAATTAGGGATATCTATTTGAAAATATCTAAAGGTTATTACTATAGGGAGGCTTTAGCTGCAAGTAATTTGGACCTCAAAGCTAAGTTTACGACGATGATTGAAAAGTTCTAGGATTTTAATCACAATTAAGCATTTTTCCTTTAAACCGAACTCACATTGTCAACAAAGCTTCACAGTAGAATAGAAACTACTGCTAATATTTTATTTAGGGACCAAATAAGGTGGGAAATAACTGGGGAATGAGGAGGAAAAGAACATAAGCCTAAAATTATATGCCACTATGTTACTTATCTCTACCTAATCTTTTAATTTTGTTATTTTAGCGGTAAATTGTATCCTTCAGCAGCTTTTAATTTTTCTCTGGAGAAGAGTATTCTGAATGGCTAGCCACAAAACAGATTGCTTGCTCTGAGAGAGATATAATACGAACTAAGCTGCTAATGGAGAACAATGTTTAGATATTGGACACAAATGGGAATTAACATGCCTGCAAGCAGAGGCTATGACGTATGATGATTTTTTTTTCAACTCCATTGTCCTAGTATTCCATATAACTTCATGGTCTTTGGATAATGCATCAGGTACATTTCTTCTCTATGTAAATATCCATTTGAGAAATAAGGTATCCTTTATCTTATGATAAAGCAAAATAATGGCTCTGTTCAAGAGAGAGCAGAGGCTTGCAATTTTCAAGTGACAGTGTTTTTCAAATATCAAAATATATCTATCAGATGGATTTAGTCACTCAACAACTAAACTGTTACACTGTGAAGCTTCTTCCCATCCCACTAAATGGAAAATTAACATATCCTATCCCTTCTTGTTGTGGAACTGTGGAAATATCTCTATCATAGCTTTGTCTGCATTGTATTCTGGTACAGGTATGTGTATCTCCTCAGTTAAATATTAAGTTCCTATAAAGTAGGAATAAACCATTATTTATCTCTTGCTTCTAACTCTAAGTGAATTTTCACAAATTCTGTGAAAGAACTGAAATTTGGAAAAAGAAAGTCCCCCTATAGACACTTATATAGCACTGTGTAGTAGAGGAAGGTCCTTCTAAGGAAAATGCATTTAAGCTGATTCCAGAAGCATCAATTTAAATCAGACAAATAAAGCTGAAGTAAGGAGTAAGGTCTGGACAAGAAATTGCAGGTTGAGGAAATTGCCCATAGACTAGACTTGGAAGGAGGCAAATGAGTTTCATGGCCAATGTAAGTGTTGCTTTGCTCACAAAAAGAGTAGGAAAAATTTTACAGTTCAGCAGTACAATCATGCAGGAATCTAAAACCATGATAAGTAGCTTTATTCCAGATACTTTATTCAATGTGGCAAGTGAAGACTGCAAGCAAGGGGTGCAAGAGTCTAATTTTCACTTTAAAACAGTTGTCAGGATGTGGAAAATATATTAGGAAGTTTTACATCCCTCACAACCAAGGAGACCTGTCAGGACTCAGGCAGAAGTCCTACAATGGACGGATGAATGTACAGACTAGGAAGGGCAATGGACTTGGAGGAAGGTGGATGTATCTGGAATAGGGGTCTACTTAGAGTAAGCTAAACCTGTAAATTAGTGAATGGATGTTTCAGGAAAGAGAAAAGATGTATTAAAATTGATCCTGGACGTTGGGCTTGAACAGCTTGGAGGAGAGTACCAACATGTGATGACATGAGGATGGACAGGCGAGGAACACAAATTGAGAAATAGAGCAATTCTTCATTCTAGACCATGTTACGTCTGAGATGGGAAGGAAATGTAGAATGTTCAAATTTGGATGTTCAGAAAGGAGGATTACGTTTGGGAGTCATCAGAATATGGATGCTATTAAAATATATGGGGGTGGAGAGAGATTAAAGTGAGAACAAAAGAAGGCCCATTTGTAAGACCTGAGGCACTTAAACATTTAGAAATTAGGTAGAAGAGAAGGCCAACGAGGTGGAGAAAACTTCAAAGGAGAACAATGTTATAGCAGCCAAAAGAAGAGAGGCTTTCAAGACACCATTTTTATTTATTCACTAATTCACAGTGTAGAATTAAGCTTTGGGTCTGGTGCCAGCCTGCCTAAGTTCATATTCAAGCTCCACTTTTCACTTCTTTGTGCCTCAATACCTTTACCATAGGTTTTTGTCAAGGTGAAATTAATCAATGCACCAGCAGGATGTAGGACAACATTAAATGAATGTTTGTTGTCATTATTACTGTTTTTCTTTCACCAAAAAACATCTATTGTAATAGAGGTTTGGAAAATAAGAATCGAGACCATTAGCTGATGGGAATTATTGAGTAAATTTGAGAAGAGAAGTAGCTGTAGAAGACAAAAGTGACTGGCCAATAAGTCATTGCCAATAGCTCTCTCCCCCACTATTTTTTGCTACAATCTGAGAAGCTCTATTTTTAGTTAATCAGCCTCTATTGCAACCCAAGATATCTACAGGTTACGTTTTGGTGTGGCTGAATTTAGATGTTACCTACCATAAAGTCTGGCTCATGCCCAGTCATTGTAAAGCAAAGCATGCCAGACATCAGTCCCTGCTTATACATATACTGGTCTTAAATAATATTTTTACGACCATATCCGTACATAGTAGAAGACAGTCAATGACTACCAGACCTTCAAAGAATACCAACAATATGAAAAAGAAGGACAAAATAAACGGCAAATAAATAGTGATATATCAAGGCACAGAAAATAAATTCTAAAAATTTTTCACTTGTGTTGTCAGATTCAAGAAGATATTGTATTGGTTGATAACACAAGAAGGGTGAACTATGAAAAACAAACAAAGAATGAAAACAAGTTTTTTGAAGTTGAACTAAGATTTTCATTTAAAAAATCAAAGAAGGAGAAAATAATGCCAAAAATATCTCCCAGACTACAGAACAAAAAAATAAAGGATTAGAACTCATATTTCTAAGATACACAAAATCTAGAAAAATATTTTTCTTACTTTCTGTCTTCTTTAGGCAGAAAGGATATAAGGATATACTCTAAAAGCAAGAGGAGATTAAGGGAGAAGACATGGCGGCCATGAAATAGTGCTTTAGAGAAGTAGCGACGTCCCCTCATTATAAAAATGGAATAGGAAATTTGGAAAGCAACAAGTCAACATAGAAGTGTGAAAGTAGAAAATTCTAGGAGGGAGAATTTGGGAAAATATGGGAGATTAATGGCAGATGATTATGGCGCTCTTAAGAGAAATGTGAGAGTATTATCAAAACGATTGATGGAGTAAAAAAATTATAAATCCGTTCTGTCGACTATGGTAATATACTGTTTTGAGTGGCATGAGGTTGTGACCTTGGATCTGCTTGGGTCTACAATAAACCCTATGAATGATCATAATAATTATGGAATGGTTTTCAACTTTTAGAATCAGTTTATAGATAAATCACATAAAATCGAATTATTTTTACTGAACATAACGTAATAACGTAAACATTATCAGCCTTATTAGATAAGAGTGAAGATGCTGACGCTACAATTAAAAGGTGGAAGAAGAGAAGAAATGAAAGGTATGTTAAAGTCTTCATCTTATAAAAAAGAAAAACTGAGTAAGTCTGACTGAACAAGAAAAGGAGAATTAATTTTACATTTTAGTAACGGAAGTGACAAATGGAAAAACCAACAATAATGTTTATACCTACAACAGAAAGGAAAGAGAGGCCAGTTTTGTAAATTTCTAAATCCTAATCTATCATATTAAAAAGTAATAGAATATGTACTCACTTGAACATAAAAGAAATGGAGCTCTAATTTTGTTATTCCTAGCTATAGAAAAGGAGGAAAGGACAATACCTACTGAAAGCATGTCCAGCCTTCTCTCTCAACACCCTAGAAGAGATAAATACAATGTTTCTTTTTATTTTATGTCCTACTACAGTTTGAATTTTAATTATAAGCTTGCAGTCATGTAATATTTTTTTTAATCTAAAAAAGTACTTTTTTGTACTTATATGTAATTACGAGTGGGGGAGATGGGTTTTGGAGTATTCCCAGATTTCTGACTTGGAAACAGGAGGGAAACAAAATTGGAAACGCAGATAATTTTGTGGGATATGGAGGTGGAGATATCAAGTTGACCTTGAGATGACGAGGTTTCAAACACTGTAGAGAAATTTGGGCTAGAGTACTATTTTGAGTCATTAGCACATAGATGATAGTTGAAGTCATGCACATGAAAGAGATGAGGCTATTGGATAGAGAGGCTATTGGATAATAACACAAAAACAAGGCTAGAGACTAGGAGACTCCTAATTTATGAAAAGCAGAAGAGAAAGGTGATTCAGTAAGCGGAAGAAGAGAGAGATAACAAAAAAACAATGGAAGTGCAGTTTGTCCAAAGTCTTCCCCTTATGGCTTTCCTTATTGTTCCTCCCCGTAATTTGCATTGTAGTACATGATCACTCAGCTTCTCTCTTTCTGGATCTGCCAAGTTAAAAAATTCATATTCTAGAGCCGCATATCATAGGAAATCCATGATACAAGGGCATCAGAAGAAAAACAGGCTTTCATCAACTATTCTATTCATCAAATAAAAGTAAAAATGCTGACATTTATTAAATACTTATTACACATAACATGTAATTCTAAATAAATATAAGAAACCATTTAATTCTCACAAGAATGTTTGAGAACATTAGTTTTACTGGTTTTGAGTTGGAGAAACAAAGGCACGGTTACTATAATATTAAAGTTAAGTAAGAATCCTTCTCATGCCAACAGTTGACTCTCGTTTCTTTCCATATCCAGAGTTCTTTGAAGTATGTATTTAGTCTAGTGACTTTCACTTGTACAACATTTGGGAAACATACTTCTCATGGTAAACCCTGGTCCTGTCATCAGGTCAAAATCCAGAATCCAAAATCCAAGTTTCCAAGTTATGGTAACAATCTCCTACCTTTCTATTGCTCTCATTTCCCTATCCTCACCAATTACCTTCTGCAAACTCCTTAGAATATCTAATCCCATAGTTTCTGCTCATTTCCTGTGTCTCTGAACGCTCATCCTTTTCCTACATGTCTGGACATCATAGGTAGTTGGTTCCACAGCTCTTTTACCAAACTCTCTTCACATTTCATTGTACATACGCTCCTGAATGGTCAGCCTATCCTCTTCATTTGAGAACTTGTTTTTATATTTACTAAAATTATTTCTAAAATAGTAAAGTGAATAGTTGATCTTATATTAATTTAAATGTCATAGGTGAATGTTATGCCCCTGTTTATTCAGAAAATTGACATTTTGTCTCTTTCACATTTTCAGGCTTGGAATATATATTGTTATTATTAACTATAATATAATGCCTTTAACAATTTCATTCTTTTTAGGATGAACTCAACTTGACATTTCTATAGCAACGTGAACATTGGCTGCTATCATTTGAAACTCTCACTGGGTGTCTTACACTGTTGGTGGGAATGCAAGCTGATGTACCCACTCTGCAAAACAATATGGAGGTTCCTCAAAAAAGATAGAGCTATCCTATGATCCAATAATTAGATGTTTGCCCAAAGGATACAAAAACACTAATTCAAAGGAACCCATTCATTTCAATGTTTATAGCAGCACTATCAACAATAGCCAAATTATGGAAAGAGCTCAGATGTCCAGCAACTGATGAGTAGATAAAGAAGTTGTAGTATATACATACAATGGAATATTACTCAACTACAATAAAGAATGAATCCTCGCTATTTTAACGATGTGGATGGAGCTAAGTTGTACTATGCTAAGTGAAATAACTCAGTCAGAGAAAGATAAATACCATATAATTTCACTCATATGTGAAACTTAAGAAATGAAATAAATGAATATAGGGAGGAAAAGAGAGATAGAGAGAAAGAGAGAGAGAGAGAGAGAGAGAGAGACAAACCATGAAAGAGACTCTTAACTATAGAGAACCAACTGAGGGGTGCTGGAAGGGAAGTGGGAAGGATGGGTTAAAAGCGTGATGGGTACTAATGAGGGCACTGGGTGTTATATGTGATAAGCACTGGATGTTATATGTAAGGTATTAATCACTAAATTCTACTCATGAAACTAATTACACTATATGTTAACTAAATAAAATTTAAATAAAAGTTTGAAATTAACAGAATAAACAAACAAACAAACAAACGACTCATTCTGGGTATCATTTTTTCAGTTACTTACCTCCATTATTTTTATGGCATAATTTCACCTTCTGGGTGTTTATTTGATATCAATATTAATTTAATATATCCCTTGGCTTGCTGGATATGTATTCAGTTCTTTTTTATTTTTTCCCCCAGAAAATATGTGTGTGTAAAGGTAAGCTTTGTGTACTCCTACCCTTTCAAATAACTTCCTACTGTTTTCACATTTAAAAAGTACCTTGGACATTTAAAGAATTCAGAGAGAATCCCTCCCTCCCCTAGACTATTACCATCACCCGGTGTTTTAATGATGTAAAGATCTAAACTTTTCTCCTTGTAAAGAACTACTAATACTTTTCTTCTGGATCAATATCTGTAACATTCTTTGTTCTAGAAACTAAAGAAAATATCCACACACTTTGCCACATATTAACTACAGGTTTCATAAATTTTGCCTGATCCTCATAGAAGTCCTCAAATATTCCAAAAATAGTTTTGTCCATTTACAAAACATATTTTTCTAGTACACATTTATATACGTGTGGTTGATGCCCCTATATTCTTACTTCTAGTTTCTTCTTTATGAACAGCAATGAACTATCATGCGTAAATCCTGTTCTTTCTTCTTCATTGTTATCTTTTTGTTCATTATTTTTATTTCTTTGTTCTTTTCTTCTGAACGTGGAGAAATATTAAAAGTCTTCCTCTCTTAACTTGATTCACTGACTGCATTGTTTTAGTCCACTTACTGTTTCTTATGCTCATGGTAAGTACCTTTGTTTGTTTTTTTCTTTATAGTTTTTTCTTTGGTGAAAGTTTCACTTTTTAAACTTCCCTCTCTATATCTTTTTCATTTTAGGAAAGAGACAAGCTGAGGCTCCTTGTCCATAAAGTGTAACATTTAGCATTTATCTCATTTAATGTGAATTTTGTTATATTCTTTAAAATTGAAATATCCAATTCCTTTAAGCAGCTTATACCATTTTGTGTTTGTGTGTGTGTATGACTTCAACAATAAAGATTTGCTCATGAAACACTTGAATCACTGATTCTGCTTGTATGAGTTGGGCATTTGCCAAAGAGAAATTTTCCTCCACACAAGTACCCACACAAAGACTCACGGATTAATTGATTAAAACCAGGCAATCACTTTCCAACAGAAAGATTGAGTGTATTTGTAGGAAGAATTGACCACACACTTTGTGTCTATATTTTCAATATAACGTCCCATTTTTATAGTAATACCAAAATTTAAATAGTGGCATTAAAAGGGTGGATACACATATCCATACCATGTGAACGATACAAATGGAACATGCCAAATGAGTGTCCGACAAATACTTTAAGGCAAGAATAATTAGTGGAAATAAAAGTCATATTTCATACTAGTAAATGGTCATCCAGCAAAACATTTAGCAATTAAATGTATACGCACATGTAATCTAGACCAAAATACAGAAAAAAATTGACAAACCTAAAAGAATAGAATCATCAGACTTTTAAAAACAGAGATTTTTAACAATCTTTCTTTAGTAATTGATAGAACAAGCAGATTGAAAAGTAGTAAGCATGTGGATGGCCTGAACAGAGTTTCAGACTCGGCTTAATTAGCATATAAAGGCACTGAACCCAATAGTTGCAAAATAATCTTTTAAAAGAGCTGAAAATGAAATATTTAACAAAATAGATCACTTACTAACGACACAGTTAGTTTCATGTTTTTAAGGGACACAGTTGTCTATGCAGAAAATCCTAATAATTTGCAAAACAAATAAGCAAATAAAAAATACACCTGGAGTAAGTGACTTCGGCAACAGTACAAGATACAAAAGAAATGCAAAAATCAATTATATTTCTACAGCAACAAACACATTGACACCAAAACTGAAAATTTCATATCATTTATAGTTGCATAAAATGTGATAATATAAACTTACACAACTGCAAAATACTGGTGATTATGTCAAAGAAGATATAAATTAGTGGAAAGTCATATTGTGCCCACATATGGGAAGACTCCACATTGCAGAGATGTCAATTCTCACCTGATATTTTCTTCGCCTTTTTAAAAAAATTTTTTAATGTTTTTTATTTATTATTGAGAGACAGAGACAGAGCATGAGCATGGGAAGGGCAGAGAGAGGGGAAGACACAGAATCAGAAGCAGGCTCCAGGCTCTGAGCTGTCAGCACAGAGTCCTACCGCGGGGCTCAAACTCAACAAACCACGAGATCATGTCCTGAGCCGAAGTCTGCTGCTTAACCCACTGAGTCACTCAGGAGCCCTGCTTTGCCTTTCTGTTTTCCCTTTTTCTAATTCTACAATTACACATATGTCAGAACATTTTATATTGATCCACAGTTCCCTGACTCTGTTGATTTTCCTTCATTATTTTTCTTCTTTAGATCGGATAGTTTTGTTGATATTTCTACAAATTCACTGATTATTTCTTCCATTACCTCCTTTGTGACTGCATGAATCCAGTGATTTATTTTTTTCTAAGACTGTAGCCTTTTGTTGAGGAATTTCCATTTGATTTTAAAATTGCTTTCATTTTGCCAATGAAATTTTGTATGTCTTTATGGTGAGAACGCTTTCCTTTAGGATCTTTTGTAGAGTTAGAACTATTTAATTTTTTTTTCTAATAAATCCAACAACTATATCATCTCAGTAGTCTTTTTTTAATTGGTCACATTTTCTGGTTCTTCATATATCTAGTAGTAGTAGATTTTATCATGGACATTATGAATGATATATTAGGTATGTTCTGGATGTCATTACATACACATGATTTGTTTGTTTTTCTTTTCTTTAACATGTAGTTAACTTGGTTGGATTAAAACTGCAAATTCTTTTTTTGGCTGGCAACTCAGAATTATTGTACATTTTAGAATATGTCCCATAGTTGAGGGTTTAAGGTCAGCCTGAAATTGGAAATAGTTTATACACAACATTTGGAGTTCTTCTTTGCCTCAGTCCTTTCTTGACCTCTTTCTAACAACTTACCAGTGGCTATAGCTTGCCAAATATTTTTCCTACGGGTCTTCAGGCCAGAAAGTCTGGGTTTTCTGTCAGTGTTTTAGACAACCCACGTGTAGATTTTACCTGCCCCTGGGTTAAAAGCCATAACTATGCCACTTGCTTCTTCCAAATGTCAACGCCCATCCAGAAATAGTGTGCTTTGTTTCACTCTCCAATGCCTTTGGGTCGTTGTTTGTTTTTAGGTTTGTTCATGATTTTTCAAACTTTGTAATCATTATATGTGTCATGGGTAGGATCTTGAAGAGTGGTGTGTCACACCGGAGGCAAAAAATCTCTAGTCAGACTATTTTACCCAGCTCTCTTGAGGTCAAACAAAACAAAACAAAACAAAAATGAAAGCAAAAACCAAAAAACAGAAATAGCAATGCTGTCCACATGATCCACTAACCTCAATACAGCATATAAAATATTTTAAAATCAATTTCTATCATTTTATGTTTGTCTAAGTAAATTATTCCTTAAAATAAAGGTTAAATCGAATTGGCAGGTGCTAATAACTGAATCTTTTCTGGTGTGTTACCTCTAATTTTGTCACTAACTAACAGTATTTGTCTAGTTATGATTTTTCAACCACTGTTACAAGTACAAATGGTTTTGTTAGTTACTCATAATCAGTCTTTGGAGATCGTGCAATTAAATCCAGGGCTATAAGCTTTTGTTTGCTTTCTTTTGATTCATTTTGTTTAATGAGCTCTACATTATTATGTGGCCAGTATATTGTTTATCAAAAAAAAAAAGGAAGAAAAAAAGAAAAAAGAGATCACAATATTTTTAGGAAATCTCTATTAAGAAATTATAAATGTATATTTATTGGTTTAATATGGCATCAACAGCATGGGCTCTGCCATTAGTGAGCCCCTCCCCCACTCCTTATTTCTCTTTATCTTCCTCTTTACACTTATCACCTCACCAGCTAACATATGACGTATCTTATTATCTGCTCCCCCAAAACCAACTAAAATGGTCGACAGGAATTATTATCTGTTTTGTTTATTGCTATTTCTATTGCTCTACAAGAAGTTCTGGCATATATTAGAGATTTTATTTGTTGAATTGTAAATCCTGCCTTCCCTACTTATGAGCTATGTCATCTTGGGCAAGTAACTGAACCTCCCGAGCCTCAATTCTTACAGATCAAGAATGAGTATAATAATAGTAAATATCGCATCCTGTTTTATTGACTATGACATGAAACCATTCATCTAAAGGATTTCACACAGAGCACAGCATCTTGTCCAATTCTCCTTCTCTCTCTCTCTCTCTCTCTCTATATATATATATATATATATATATCTCTATATATATATATGTTTTTTTTCATTTGAAAGCAATTGACTTATAGCAACATTGTTTGTAACAGCCCAAAACGGGAAATCAACCCAAATCTACAGCAGATGAATAAATACATACATTTGTTTAATATAATATTACTTAAATAAACAAATAACTGCAATTCGCACAACATAAATAAAATTTAAAATTATTTCAATGAACATTTAATTACAGCTTATGAAATAGGCGTATGTTGTTAATGATTTCAGAAATGAATAAAGTGTGTATCGTTTGGAAAAGCAGAAATGGCTTGGAGGCTATTAGGGGACTTTATGGGGTGCTAGCAATATTCTGCTTTTTGATCTGGGTTTTGACTGCACAGTTGGGTTCAATTTATAAAAATTTATAGAACTCTACACTTATGACTGATGTACTTTCTTGTAAGCATGTTGTATGTGAATGAGAAGTTGACCTGAAAAAAATAGGGTCTAAACTGAAATGGCCTGATTATTCTCTCACCTAAAGGTGACCTCTCACGTGGGCATAAATCCCAGATGTTATATGATCAGCTCTCTCAAAAATATCACACAGTTTACTTTCATGTAGATCAAATAATCTCCATTTCATTGTCACATTGCTATTAATTATTTTTCCATGTGATTTTTATTATATTTAAATAATAATTGATTCGTTTTTTTATAGACCGTCAAGATAGCTTCCAGTAACAAAACAAAGCAGAAAGGAACGGCGAACAATAAAATTGCAAACAAGAAACAAGTGAGAAAGAAAAGCGGCTGCCTTACAAAAAGTCTCTCAAATATTTTTATTTTACTTTAATATGTACATAGATAGGGGTTCTACATATAAATCAATATTTCATTAAATATTGACACAGTTAAATCACTCTTAGTATTTAATGCTACACAGTAAGAGTGTCCCCATCATATAATGGCTCTTCGCTTACCCTTTTCTATATCTAATTGTGCATTTTTATTTTTTTTAATCCAGTTAGATTGTGAAATTCATTAGGGTAGAGATAATGTGTATAAGCACATGTTTAATTTTTTAATTAAACTCAGTACTGAAACTGTGTTGTTCCACAACCAAAAAAAATTAGTAGACTGTTTCTTAGATACAGCAATTTTTATTTACCTCACTTGTGCACTAGATTTATGAAGCTTAATTTTATATACTTTAATGATCAAATAGGATGTCAGTAGGTAGAGCGATAGGAAACATGAGCAACTGGAATTCATTTTCATGATTGTCCTTCTCTCCGCAAATACTGCTCTTGGCATGTGACCCTGTCTACCTCTAATAGCCGCCTTTCCCTATAGATTTTAGCTCTTCCCACTACAGATGGACAACAGTTGCACAGATGGACAGATGGAAAAGAGTGGAACACATAATGGATAGAGAATTCCTAGTTCAGTTACTTCCTAGTGACCTAGAAGAAATGGTAGATCAATCAATCAATTATTCACAGTGACGGCCCTCCAGATTTGGCATTCTGAGCATGGCTTGCTTACTTGTGACTTTTCGGGCGATCTGTTCTTGTCTCTGGGTGTCTTCTATGCCTACCGCTCTTCCTTTAGTCTGTGTTCACATTTCTTCCATGGGGATTAGAGCTGGCCTCAATGACAGCGGTTTTTCTCCCTATATTCCAAGGTACAGGTGTCCACTCAAATAACTTTCCATAAACATCGTTTCCAGCATGCCACTTCTGAGTTTAAAATCCTCCAGAGATTCCTGATGCCTAATAAGGCACACTATTCCCATTTATTTCTCATTCAAAAAAAAATTTATTGACTCTTTTCTCACAGGCATGATTTTAGGCACTTTCAAAAGAGAGCATTAAGGCAGAATCTAATGCTGCTATCAAATATCTAATAAGTCTAGTGAAAAAGTCTGAATTCTAGCACGCTTGATATTTTTTCTACATCCATCTAATTAAATGTACTCCAATCCCCCTATTTCAATCTATTTATACTTATCTCAATGATTCTTAGATACTCAGTATTCTGTTGTTGTTGCTTTAGCCCACGTTATTCTGTCACTTTAAATGACCTTACACTCTGTGGTCACCTCTTATGTGTATCCCACTCATACCTGTGTTTCAAAGTCCCTACTCTTTAGAAGACATTCCGGGAATGCAGTATCCCTTTGAATATCTCTTACTTATAGTGGTGACTGTATAAGTTATCTCTTGCTGCATAACAATTTACATGAAAACCTAATGACTTAAAACGAAAGACATTCATTATATCATAGTTTCTGTGAATCAGAAATGCAGGCACAGTTTGCAATCAAACTATCAGCTGAGCTTGCATTCTTTTCCAAAAGCTTGCCTGGGGAGGACTGGCTTCCACACTCGCTCACATAGTTGTTGCTAGGATTTGCTTCCTCACAGGCTGTGGTCAGAGGCTGTATCAGTTCTTTGCCATCTTTCTACCTCTCTAACCTGATCTTGAAGCCTAGTAGCTGTTTTATTCACAGTGAGCAAGTGGGAGGGAAGAAAGTAGCAGCAAGAGAGAGAAAATGCTAGTCAGATAGAAGTCATGGTCTTACGTATCCTACCATATTCCATCACGTTTTCTGTTTTCTATTTATTGGAAGCCAGCCACTAGATACAGTCAATACTCAAGAGGAGGAAGTTATACAAAGACATGAATATCAAGATGTGGGAATCATTAGAAGCCATGTCGCAAGCTGCCTACCACAGGGATAATGATAATAATGACAACAGCTGCAACAACAACAATTACAATTGTAGTTTCATCCTTATTGAGCACTAATTATTTGCCAGCATGGTGTCATATGCTTTATATATTATTCAGTTAAACTTTGAGCAATTGTATAAGATAGATGCTATCATATTTCTCATTTCACTGATAGGAAAACTGAAAAACAGAAGATTATGTAACACATCAAACGCACGCCCTATAAGAGAGTGTAAGAGCTTGTCTTTAATGGACTACTGCGTATATTATTGGGCACAAAACACATGTTATAAGCCATCAATTTGGTCATTAATTATATACTGCCTCATCATATTGCTTATTTTTCATGGAAATTAGTTACATTTTCCTGAATGTAACGCAACCTTTTGGAAAGAAGCAAATTGTGCATATTTATTCTATATCTATCGCATACACGCCCCATCCTGTGTTAATCAGGTCACATTTGTTTGCCAGCAACAAAAATACAATTTGAAATGGCTTTTCAAAGAAGGGAATTGAAGGACTCATATAACATACTCTTTCCACATCCTGAATTACTCTTATTTTTATCAATATTTGCTTTATTCTCGGACACAATCTCTCTCTATACTGGATCGGTTGGAATTTGTAAGGTTCTGTCTTCCCATTCAGCAACTCTAGAAGAAAGAGAGCTCAGTTCAAATAACTTTTTTTTTTTGCATGACTTGGGTACAGTGCCCATCTCTGAATCAATCACTTTCATTTGGAAAGCATGATAATCTGATTGATCTATACCCATAAGTGCCATGCCCATCTCTGAGGCCATAAGATGGAGATGAGTTGCATTTTGAACTTAAACTAGAATTTTGTTTGCTTGTTTTGTTTTTTGTTTGTTTGTTTTTCTTAAATACCAATACCATTACTAAAAGCTGGAGGGAAGTATTTTCCGGGCATGCAAAAAATACATATCCATTGAGGAATCCATACAATCTTTGGCTAAAATGGTAGTTCCTCAGTTTGAGATAAAATCTGTCTCCCAGGTACATTTACAAACTCTTAAACCTATAAAGAATTCTGGAGATCTCATCAATATTTAAAAACTATTTAATTCTTGTTAATGCCTCATATTCTCTTGGCCAAAGAGTTAGTTTCCTTCAGTGTTCCTCTGGTGGAGGGTTTCAACTTCTGTGTTATTCTATCTGCCCTTTTGTGAATGTTCTCTCATGTGTATGTATCCCAATAAAAACGAATTCTAACACTATCAGGAATGGGATATTTGATGAGCAGTGAGACAGATAAGGAATATAGCAGAATAATCACCTTTGTGAGTCTAGGTACTCTACTTCTCTTCTTGATTGAGGAATGTCACATAAACAGATGTGACATACCAGGAGCTCTGCCTTTGGGACAGTAGCAATGCAGAGGAATTGGGAATTATTGGTTGCATATTGGTGAACTGACTCAACTAAATAATTATTCAGATTAAATTATGGCCATAAATTCTATTCTATATTGTCCAATAGACAAGAAACTCTATGATGTATTTCCAGTTGACATTGGTGGTAGAATGGGGTAATAGAGTCATAACAATTTCCAGCCTTTAATTTAAGCCAGAATATTGGGTTCTGATAGACCTTAAAGTTTAGATGAGAATCCTAAATGTTGGCTGATAGAAACAAGAGGCTGGAATCCACTTTGGAGTTAAGAAGGAGAGCTAACTAAGCAGTTTGAAGGTTTCCCTTACTAAAAAATCTTGTCTACTATCCTTTATATGTTCTCCTGCAACATTTCTCCACTAGTCATCTTGCTTTTACTCTTGTCCATTTCTCTTAGAGTTCATTCTCTACAACGCAAGCTAAATCATCTTTTAAAATCCGAGTAAGAGGGGTGCCTGGGTGGCTCAGTTGAGCGGCCAACTGCAGCTCAGGTCATGATCTCACGGTCCGTGAGTTCGAGCCCCGCATCGGGCTCTGTGCTGGTGGCTCACAACCTGGAGCCTGCTTCGGATTCTGTGTCTCCCTCTCTCTCTGCCCTTCCTCTGCTCATGCTCTGTCTCTCGAAAATAAATAAATGTTAAAAAAAAATCTGAGTAAGATCATGTGAATACTACAAAAATGTTTAAAATTCTCTAATATTTGCCTACTATAATTAAAATTCCTTAACTTGGCCTCTGAGGCCCTCCAGAATCTGCCCCCCATCTACTTCTCTAATTTTATCCCCTCCTTTGTCCACTTCATGCTCTGTGGCTTCTTTTTGTCCTTTAACCATGCCAAACTCATGTCCAAATAAGAAAATTTTCACTTGCTATACAATCTGCCTAAAACTTTCTTCCCCTGCAGTTTTATATGGCTGGGTGTTTACCACTTGAACCATCAACTAAAATGTTACTTTATCGGAGAAGACTTTTTGGATCACCTTATCTAAAGTATATTATCCCACTCACTACCTATCACTCTTTGTTCTATTATTTTATTCAACCTAACTTCTTCAATTTTTTTAATGTTTATTTTTGAGACAGAGAGAGACAAGAGTATGAGATGGGGAGGGGCAGAGAGAGAGACACACACAGAATCTGAAGTAGGTTCAAGCCTC
Source organism: Paguma larvata (assembly GCA_030068075.1). Taxonomy (NCBI): domain Eukaryota; kingdom Metazoa; phylum Chordata; class Mammalia; order Carnivora; family Viverridae; genus Paguma; species Paguma larvata. The sequence goes on from CM057825.1 coordinate 12,459,508, forward strand.
TGAGCTGTTAGCACAGAGCCTGACATGGGGCTCGAACCCATGAACTGTGAGATCATGACCTGAGCTATGAAGTCGGACGCTCAACCTGTGGAGCCACCCAAGTGCCCTTCAACTTAACTTCTTTAAACCAGAGTTGGTTTTCTGAAAAAAAAAAAAAATCAATAAAATTGATAAACATTTAGATAGAATTATCAGGGAAAAAAGAGAAAAGAGTCAATAAATAAATCACAAGTGAGAGAGGAGAAATAATAATGAACACCACAGAAATACAATCTTAAGAGAATATTATGAAAAACTATATGCCAAAGAATTGTGGAAGCTGGAAGAAATGGATAAATTCCTAGAAATATATAAATTACCAAAACTGAAACAGGAAGAAATCAAAAGTTTGAATAGCCTAATAACAAGCAGAGAAATTTAGTCAGCAATCAAAAAATTCCCCCCAAAAAAAAAAGTCCAGAACCAGGTGGATTTACAGGCAAATTCTACCAAACATTGAAGAAGAATTATTGACTATCTTTTAAAACTATTTCAAAAAATATAAAAGGAAAGAAAACTTCCAAATTAATTCTGTGAGGCCAGAATTACCCTAATACTAAAAGCAGGGAAATACACCACTAAAAAAGAGAGCTATGGACCAATGTCCCTGATGAACGTAGATGCAAAAAAATTCTCAACAAACTGGATTCAACAATACTTTAAAAAAAAATCATTCATCACAATCAAGTGGAATTTATTCCCGGGTTGCCAAGGTGGTTCAATATATACAAATCAGGGGCGCCTGGGTGGCTCAGTCGGTTGGGCGGCCGACTTCAGCTTGGGTCATGATCTCGCGGTCTGTGAGTTCAAGCCCCGCGTCGGGCTCTGTGCTGACGGCTCAGAGCCTGGAGCCTGTTTCCGATTCTGTGTCTCCCTCTCTCTCTCTGCCCTTCCCCTGTTCACACTGTGCCTCTATGTCTCTCAAAAATAAATAAACATTAAAAAAATTAAAAAAATATATACAAATCAATCAATATGATACATCACATCAATAAGATAAAAAATAAGAACCATATGAGCATTTAACAAAGTACAATGTCCATTGATGATAAAAACCCTCAACAAAGTAGGTTTAGAGAGAACATACTTCAACTAACAAAGGCCTTATATAGGGGTGTCTGGGTGTCTCAGTTAAGTGTCTAAGTCTTGATTTAGGCTCAGGTCATGATCTCACAGTTCATGGGTTCAAGCCCTCATTGGACTCTACACGGACAGTGCATAGCCTGCTTGGGATTCTCTCTCTCCCTCACTCTCTGCTCTTTTCTTCCCCTTCTCTCTTTCTCTCAAAATAAGTAAATAAACTAAAAAAACAAACAAACAAAACAAAAACAAAACAAAAAAAAACACACAGTAATATTATACTCGTTAGATAAAATACTTGTTTCCTAAAATCAGGAACAAGAAAAAGATGTTCACTCTCACCACATACTACTCAACATACTATTGGAATTTCTAACCACAGCAATTTGACACAAAAAATAAATAAGAGACATCCAAAGTAGTAAGAAAGAAGTAAAACTTTCTCTATTTGCAAGTGCCATGATATTATCTATAGAAAACCCAAAGATCCCACCAAAAAGTTGCTAAACAGATACACAAATTCAGTATAGTCATAGGATAAAATCAATGTACAGAAATCTGTTGCATTTCTTTTTTTTTTTTTTTTTTTTTTTTGTTTCTCGGCTGCCTTTATTTTTTTTTTTTTCATTATAATAGTTTATTTTCAAATTGGTTTACATATAACACCCAGTGTTCATCCCAACACATGCCCTCTTTAATATCCGTCACCCCCTCTCCCCCCTCCCTCACCTCCCTCACCTCCCTCACCCTCAGATTGTTCTTAGTCCTTGAGAGTCTCTTATGTTTTATCTCCCTCCCTCTCTGTGTCTTTTTTTCCTTTCCCCTCTTCCCCTTCCCCTGGTTTTTGCTTAGTCTCACAAAGTCCACCTATTCGTGGAAACATATGGTATCTGTCTTTTTCTGACTGACTTATTTCACTTAACATAATACCCTCCAGTTCCATCCATGTTGCTACACATGGCCAGATTTCATTTTTTCTCATTGCCATGTAGTAGTCCATTGTATATATGTGCCACAACTTCTTTATCCATTCGTCAGTTGATGGGCACTTGGTTTGCTTCCACGATTTGGCTATTGTCGAAAGTGCTGCTATGAACATTGGGGTACACGTACCCCTATGCATCAGCATTCCTGTGTCACTTGGGTAGATTCCTAGCAGTGCTATTGCTGGGTCATACGGTAGCTCTATTTTCATTTTTTTGAGGAACCTCCACACCGTTTTCCAGAGCGGCTGTACCAGTTTGCATTCCCACCAACAGTGTAGGAGGGTGCCTGCTTCTCCACATCCCCGCCAGCATCTATAGTTTCCTGATTTATTCATTTTAGCCACTCGAACCGGTGTAAGGTGGTATCTCAGTGTGGTTTTGATTTGTGTTTCCCTGATGATGAGTGACTTTGAGCATCGTTTCATGTGTCTGTTGGCCATCTGAATGTCCTCTTTGGAGAAGTGTCTATTCATATCTTCCGCCCACTTTTTCACTGGATTATTTGTTTTTCGGGTGTGGAGTTTGGTGAGTTCTTTATAGATTTTAGATACTAGTCCTTTATCTGATATGTCATTTGCGATTATCCTTTCCCATTCCGTCGGTTGTCTATTAGTTTTGTTGGTTGTTTCCTTTGCCGTGCAGAAGCTTTTTATCTTGATGAGGTCCCAATAGTTCATTTTTGCTTTCAATTCCCTCGCCTCTGGAGATGTGTCACGTAGAAAATTGCTGCGGCTCAGGTCAAAGAGGTTTTTTCCTGCTTTCTCCTCTAGGATTTTGATGGTTTCCTGTCTCACATTCAGATCCTTCATCCATTTAGAGTTTATTTTTGTGAGTGGTGTAAGGAAGTGGTCTAGTTTCATTCTTCTGCATGTTGCTGTCCAGTTCTCCCAGCACCATTTGTTAAAGAGGCTGTCTTTTTTCCATTGGATACTCTTTCCTGCTTGGTCAAAGATTAGATGGCCATATGTTTGTGGGTCCATCTCTGGGTTCTCTATTCTATTCCATTGGTCTATGTGTCTGTTCTTGTGCCAATACCATGCTGTCTTGATGACTACCGCTTTGTAGTAGAGGTTAAAATCTGGGATTGTGATGCCTCCCGCTTTGGTTTTATTCTTCAGAATTACTTTGGCTATTCGGGGTCTTTTGTGGTTCCATACAAATTTTAGGATTGTTTTCTCTAGCTTTGAGAAGTATGCTGGTGCAATTTTGATTGGGATTGCATTGAATGTGTAGATTGCTTTAGGTAGTATTGCCATTTTAATGATATTTATTCTTCCGATCCATGAGCATGGGATGTTTTTCCATTTCCTTGTGTCTTCCTCAATTTCCTTCATAAGTTTTTTATAGTTTTCCACGTAGAGGTCTTTTACATCTTTGGTTAGGTTTATTCCTAGGTATTTGATGGTTTTTGGTGCAATTGTGAATGGGATTCGCTTCTTTATTTCTCTTTCTATTGCTTCATTATTGGTGTAAAGGAAAGCAACCGATTTCTGTACGTTGATTTTGTATCCTGCAACTTTGCCAAATTCATGGATCAGTTCTAGTAGGCTTTCGGTGGATTCTTTTGGGTTTTCCATGTAAAGTATCATGTCATCTGCAAAAAGTGAAAGTTTGACATCGTCCTTGCCTATCCTGATGCCTTTTATTTTGCTTTCTTGTCTGATTGCTGATGCTAGGACCTCCAACACTATGTTAAATAGCAGTGGTGAGAGTGGACATCCCTGTCGTGTTCCTGATCTCAGGGGGAAGGCTCTCAGTTTTTCCCCATTGAGGATGATATGAGCTGTGGGCTTTTCATAAATGGCTTTTATGATGTCTAAGTATGTTCCTTCTATCCCGACTTTCTCGAGAGTTTTTATTAAGAAAGGATGCTGTATTTTGTCAAATGCTTTTTCTGCATCAATCGACAGGATCATATGGTTCTTATCTTTTCTTTTGTTAATGTGATGTATCACGTTGATTGATTTACAAATGTTGAACCATCCCTGCAACCCAGGGATGAATCCTACTTGATCGTGGTGGATAATTCTTTTTATATGCTGTTGGATTCTATTTGCTAATATCTTGTTAAGAATTTTTGCATCCATGTTCATCAAGGATATCGGCCTGTAGTTCTCTTTTTTTGCTGGGTCTCTATCTGGTTTGGGAATCAAAGTGATGCTGGCTTCATAGAATGAGTCCGGGAGTTTTCTTTCCGTCTCAATTTTTTGGAACAGCTTGAGGAGGATAGGTATTAACTCTGTTTTAAATGTCTGGTAAAATTCCGCAGGGAAGCCATCTGGCCCTGGACTTTTATTTGCTGGGAGATTTTTGATAACTGATTCAATTTCTTCACTAGTTATGGGTCTGTTCAAGTTTTCTATTTCTTCCCGTTTGAGTTTTGGTAGTATGTGGCTGTTTAGGAATTTGTCCATTTCTTCCAGGTTGCTCAATTTGACGGCATAGAGTTTTTCATAATATTCTCTGATGATTGCTTGTATTTCTGAGGGATTGGTTGTAATCACTCCATTTTCATTCATGATTTTATTGATTTGGTTTCTCTCTCTTTTCTTTTTGAGGAGCCTGGCTAGAGGTTTATCAATTTTGTTTATTTTTTCAAAGAACCAACTCTTGGTTTCATTGATCTGTTCCACTACTTTTTCTGTTTCCATATGATTAATTTGTGCCCTAATCTTTGTTATTTCTCTCTTTCTGCTAGGTTTGGGCTGTCTTAGCTGTTCTGCTTCTAGTTCCTTTAGGCGTGCTGTTAGAATTTGTGTTAGGAATTTTTCTTGTTTCTTGAGATGGGCCTGGATTGCAATATATTTCCCTCTCAGGACTGCCTTTGCTGCATCCCAAAGTGTTTGGATTGTCGTATTTTCATTTTCATTTGTTTCCATGTATTTTTTAATTTCTTCTCTGATTGCTTGGTTGACCCATTCGTCTTTTAGTAGGTTGTTCTTTAGCCTCCATGTTTGTGGGGGCTTCCCAGACTTTTTCCTGTGGTTGATTTCAAGTTTCAAAGCATTGTGGTCTGAAATTGTGCATGGTATGATCTCAATTTTTTTATACTTATTCAGCGCTTCCTTGTGCCCCAAAATGTGGTCTATCTTGGAAAATGTACCATGTGCATTTGAGAAGAATGTAAATTCCTTTGCTTCTGGATGAAGGGCCCTGAAGATATCTGTCAGGCCCATCTGTTCCAACGTGTCGTTCAGGTCCATTGTTTCCATGCTGATTCTCTGTTTAGTGGATCTATCCAGCGCTGTGAGTGGGGTATTAAGGTCTCCTGCCACTAGCACATTTTTATCAATAAGATGGCTTACGTTTGTAATTAGTTGCTTGACAAATTTGGGTGCCCCAGAATTCGGCGCGTAGATATTTATAATTGTTAGCTCTTCCTGCTGGATAGTCCCTGTGATTATTATATAATGCCCTTCTTCATCTCTTATTACATCTTTTACTTTAAAGTCCAGTTTATCTGATATAAGTGTGGCTACTCCAGCTTTCTTCTGAGTTCCTGTAGCATGGTAGATAGTTCTCCATCCCCTCACTTTCAGTCTGAAGGTGTCCTCAGGTTTAAAATGTGTCTCTTGAAGACAGCAGATAGATGGGTCTTGTTTTCTAATCCATTCCGTTACCCTGTGTCTTTTAATTGGAGCGTTTAGTCCATTTACATTCAGTGTTAATATTGAAAAATGTGGGTTTAGAGTCAAGGTGTTGTCTGTAGGTTTCATGTTTGTAAGGATGTCTCTGGTGCTTTGTGTTCCTTGCAACCTTTCCTTCATAGAGTCCCCCTCAGGATCTCTTGTAAGATTGGTTTATTTGTGATGTATTCCTTCAGTTTTTGTTTGTTTGGGAAGACCTTTATTTCTCCATCCATTTTGAATGACAGGCTGGCTGGATAAAGGATTCTTGGCTGCATGTCCTTCTTGTTCATCACATTGAAGATTTCCTGCCATTCCTTTCTGGCTTGCCAAGTTTCTGTGGATAAGTCCGCTACTACCCTAATGTGTCTGCCTTTGTAAGTCAAGGCCCGTTTATCCCTAGCTGCTTTTAGGATTCTCTCTTTATCTTTGTATTTTCCCAGCTTCACTATGATGTGTCTTGCTGAAGGCCTATTTGGGTTACGTCTGAGGGGAGTTCTCTGTGCCTCTTGGACTTCAATGCCTATTTCTTTCTTCATGTTGGGGAAGTTCTCATTGATGATTTGTTCAAATACCCCTTCGATTCCTTTGTCTCTCTCTTCTTCCTCTGGAATTCCTATAATACGGATGTTATTCCGTTTGATTGCATCGCTCAGCTCTCGAATTCTCCTTTCCTGTTCCTGAATCAATTTCTCTCTCTTTTTCTCTGCTTCATCCTTTTCTGTAATTTTGTCTTCTAATTCCCCTATTCTATCTTCTGCCTCTGCAATCCGCGCTATGGCCGCCTCCAATTTGTTTTGCCCCTCATTTAAATCCTTTTTTAATTCCTGTACATCTTTTTTTAGGACCTTGATCTCTGCCTCTAGGGACCCCCTGATTTCTTCTATGTTTTTTTCAAGCCCTGCGAGTATTTTTATATTTATCGTTCTGTATTCTTGTTCTGTTAAGTTGCTTATGTCTGCTTTCATCATTTCTTGTGCTGTCACTATTTCCTGTACAGTCTTCTGAGGGGAGTTCTTCCGTTTGGTCATTTTGGCAATGTGTGTATTGGTTTATTTCCTATTTCTCCCTGGAAAGGAAAAGGGTCAGAGCGACAAACAGGAAGCACAGACTCACAACCTTACTGACCAATGAAACGGACAAACAAATCACAACATAAAAAAGATTAACAAATGACAGTCTGGAGGCATGCAACCTGATGTACCAGCTACACGATAATGATGGGATGTGCACTCTGCTGATGGCAGAGCATACATAGAGTAGTGACAGGTGTGGGCAGAAGAAGAAATTGAACTTTGACCAGGTAGAGAGATTAGAAGATTTGATCCAGCAGAAGAGAAATCAGAATAAGGAAGGATGTGAGGAAAGAGAAATGAAGTTAGATGTTGTCCAGGTGCACTATGTGGTCTGACTGTTCCATAGAGAGAGATAGGAAGTTAAAGAGGGAGGTGTATAACATGCATTGAGAGAGTGGGTAAAATGTCTGTTTAAGCAAGCCAAAACCCCCTGGTGACAGGTTTAGAGGTGGGGAGAGATAGGAAGAAGAAGAGGGAGAATATATCTAAAACCGAAGAATTGACCTAGAGTTAATCCAGGCAATGCTGCAGTAGTTGTGTCTCCGCAGCTACCACTCCAGGAGAAGGGCGTCTCTCATATGAGGAGGGGCGTTGCCTGGTGTAGGCGGGTCTCACCTCCACCGCTGGGGGTGGAGTCCTAGCTTTTGGCTTTATGGGAATGCGCGACCACAATGGCGCCCTCACGGCCGACTGTCTCAGATCACTCCTCACGGACCCACAGTCTCAGATCACTCCTCAGTTTCCGTCCTCAACTCCATCCAGATTACCAACACAGTTCAAATTGCTGGGCGGTCGCGCCGCCCAAGCTCATCTGAGTTCCTTTAACTCGCTCTGACCGCCACGCCTTATGTAAATTGAGTCTCTGACTCAGCACCGCTGCGACCACAATGGCGTCCCCGTAGCCTCTTTTCACGGAGCTAGAGTCTCCGAACCCTCCTCTGTGTCCGTCCTCGACTTGGTCAGGGTGCAGGGGCAGCACGACCCGCTGGGTGGTCGCGAGACCCTGCACGCTCAGCCTTCCCCACCCGAATTATGCCTCTGACTCAGCACCGATCCAGCAATGGCGCGCGCGCCTCTCCGTGTCAGGGACTGGGACAGCGTCACTGGCTCCGGAGTGAGGAAAGCTCTGCCAGCTCCACCGTGAGCAATGACCCTCTCTCAAAAAAGCCTTGCAGATAGGGACTGGATGATAAGCTCCCTCTCCGCCCGGGTTCAAGGTACTTTCCCCGCTGCTCTTCCTCTTCCCCTTGTCTTTCGGAGGAAGGGGCCCAGGGCCCCGGGCCCACTCCCCGCAGTCCGCACCTCCGCGGCTCTCTTTCTTTCTCCCAGATTTCACTCACTCAGTGTCCCCAGATGCTCTGGTTTTGGCGTTATCTTTCCTGTAGGTTCCAACTCCTCTTCCTGCAGATCCCTGCGATTGAGAGTTTCTCGGTCTCAGTCCCTCTCAGATTGAGTCGCCAGAGACCAGCAGCGGGTATTACTTCTTTTCCGCCATCTTGAACCTCCCCCCACTCCCTGTTGCATTTCTATACACCAATAATGAAGCACCAGAGGGAGAAATTTAAAAATCAATCCCATTTATAATTGTACTGAAAATAATAAGGTACCTAGGAATATACCTGACCAAAGAGGTGAAAGACCTATATCTGAAAACTACAAAATACTCAAGAAAAAAAATTGAATATGATGCAAATAAATGGAAAAACATTCCATGCACATGGACTGGAAGAACAAATATTGTTAAAATGTCTAAACTACCCCAAAGCAATATACACATATAAAGCAATCCCTCTCAAAATACTAACAGCGTTTTTCACATAACTGAATAAACAATCCTGAAATTGGTGTGGGATGACAAAAGACCCCCAAAAGCCAAAGAAATCTGGAAAAAGAAAAATAAAGCTAAAAACATCACAATTCCAGACTTAAAGTTATATTACGAAGCTGTAGTAACCAAAACAGGAACATAAATCAATAGTAAGAATAGAAAATCCAGAAAGAGGGGCGCCTGGGTGGCTCAGTTGGTTAAGTGGCCGACTTCGGCTCAGGTCACGATCTCACGGTCTGTGAGTTTGAGCCCCCATCGGGCTCTGTGCTGACGGCTCAGAGCCTGGAGCCTGCTTCAGATTCTGTGTCTCCGTCTCTCTCTGCCCTTCCCCTGCTCATGCTCTGTCTCTATGTCTCTCAAAAATAAATAAACGTTAAAAAAAAAAGAAAATTCAGAAAGAAACCCAAAATTATGTGGTCAATTAATCTTCAAAAAGCAGGAAACAATACCAATGGGAAAAAGACAGTTTCTTCAACAAATGGTGTTGGGAAAACTGGACAGCAACATGCAAAAGAATGAAACAGGACCACTTTCTTACATCATACAAAAAAATAAATTCAAAGTTAACTAAAGCTGTAAATGTTAGACCTGAAAGCATAAAAATCCTAGAAGAGAACACAGGCAGTAATTTCTTTGACTTTGGTCATAACAACTTCTTTCTAGATAGATCTCCTGAGGCAAGGGAAACAAAAGCAAAAATAAATTATTGGGGTTACAACAAAGTAAGAAGCTTCTCTACAGAAAAGAAAATAATCAACAAAACTAAAGTCAACTTACAGAATTGCTCGGAGATATTTGCACATGACATATCCAATAAATGGTTAGTATCCAAAATATAAAAAGAATGTATACAACTCAACACCCAAAAAACAGATAATCCAATTAAAAAATGGGCAAAGATATGAACAGACATTTCTCCAGAGAAGACATACAGATGGTCAACAGACATATGAAAAGGTGTTTATCATCACTTATCATCAGGGAAATGCAAATCAAAAATACAAAGAGATAGCATCACATGCCTATCAGAATCACTCAGATCAGCAACACAAGAAACAATGGGTATTAGCGAGGATGTGGAGAAAAAGAAACATGCACTGTTTTTGGGAATGAAAACTGGTGCAGTCACTGTAGAAAAAAGTATGGAGGCTCCTCACAAAGTTAAAAATAGAACTACTGTATGATCCAGCAATCACACTCTGAGGTATTCACCCAAACAATATAAGAACACTAATTCAAAGGGATACATGCACCTCTCTCTTTATAGCAATATTATTTGCAATATCCAAGATATGGAAGCAGGCTCAAGAGTCCATAAATTGATGAAAGGATAAAGAATACATGAGATAGATGATAGATAGATAGAAATAGAGATAGATAGGAATATTACTCAGACATAGAAAAGAATGAAATCTGGTAATTTGCAATGATATTGATGGAGCTTGAGAGTATAATGCCTAATGAAATAAGTCAGTCAAAGAAAGACAAATGCCATATGATTTCACTCATATGTGGAATTTAAGAAACAAAACACACAAGCAAAGGGAAAAATAAGAAAGAGAGAGAGGAGTCAAGAAACAGACTCTTAACTACAGAGTCACTGATGGTCACCAGAGTGCCGGGGTGGGGGGGGGGAGTTAAGTAGGTGATGGGGATTAAGGAGTGTACTTGTGATGAACACTGGGTGATGTACAGAACTGCTGAATTACTATATTGCAAATTTGAAACATAACATTGTATGTTAGCTAACTGGAATTAAAATAAAAATTGTTTTAATAATTAAAAAAAAGAACTTCGAGACAAAACATATCTTTTTTTTTTTTCATTGTCTCCTTGTCCTTAGTAGTAAGCCTGTGAGGGTCTGACTCTCATTTGTGGATTTTATTGTTGTTTATGGGCGCGTATTGGTTCCACAACAGTTATCTGGACATATCAGAGGCTTAACATGTGTTTGGTAATTGAATAAACAATAATTTCAAGTGCGAATAGTAAAATTATAATCATATTAAAACCATTTAGTAAATCTATTAATTCTATGGAGTTCTGTGACTAATGACCTTGAACTCCTTTTCTGCACCTCAGTTTCCATAATTATAAAACATAGGTCATTATTGTATCTGCCTCAGAGAGGTATTATGGGCATTAAATAACTTGATGTATTTAAGATCTAACAGTAAGATATTATGTGACTTCCCTAAAGATGATTTTAGAACCTATAAAGATGCTGCAACCATGCACGAATTAATTCAATACATGGAACTCTTGCTCCCATCTTTCGATATCTTTCTAAGTGATTATTTGTAAATGATTTAGCTGAGATGCTAATTTGTGCTTTAGCCTTATGTATGCTGTGTTAGTAATTCACAGCCTGTATTTCTAAGTACTGTTTTGGGCCTGTGATATAATCACAGCTGAAGGATCACATAAATAGACACTAAGGGGAAAGGCTAGGTCACATTTTAAACATTGGACCAAATGAACCAAGATGAGTAAGTCAAGCCTTATCTCTGTGATGATTGGATGCTATTATTGTCGCTTAGGTCAAAATGTTTTAGCAGTAGTCATGCCACTGATTTCCTAGTATTAATCCTGACCTTTCACATTAGGTATTTGCATTCACTTGTAGTCGGTTGTGTTGAGTGAACACAGTCGGAGATTGAGCACTTGTTGCACTATTTGGAATGTGAGACAAGATAAATTTAAGGGCTGCACCGGCTATGAAATATTTGGTCACCAGTGACTGCTAATTTGGTTTCAGTTTCGCAGCTACATTTCTGTTTGTGAATATGTAAATACTAAAATTCAGCTAAATTTTTGACAAGGTTTATATAAGAGGAACCGTATAGGGACTTTTAATTTACTACCTCGATTATTACATTTCCATGATATTAGTGACTTAATCTGTAAAATAATTGGGTATGACTTGATTCTTAGATCCTTCCCATCTTAAATTCTCTGCTTTATTAAGAGATGGGGGGAAGGCATTAGCTACAAGCATAAATGACAGATTGGTGACAGTAATGGTCTATAAAGAGTACACTCTAATTTTATTTTCTTTTTAAAATTAGATACGCTTATGTATTGCAAAATTATTACCACAGCAGGATTAGTTAACACCTTCACCGCCTCCAATAATTACCATTTCTTTTTGTGGCGAAACATTTCAATTTACTCTCTTAGCAACTTTCAGGTATATGAGTATCATTAGTAATAATCATCATGTTGTATATTAGATACCCAAAACTTATTCATCTCATAACTGGAAATTTGTACTCTTTGACTGATAGCTCCACATTTTCCCATGATTCTATCCTATTTGCATGAATTAAAAAAAGACATTATTTTTCTCCATTGACATTTCTTTTAGCATAATGCCCTCCAATTTCCTTCATATTGTCACAAACAATTTCTTTCTCATGGCTGAAGAATATTCTGTTGTCTGTATATACCACCTCTTCTTTATCCATTCATCCATAAACTGACACTAAGGTAGTTTCCTTATCTTGGCTATTGTGAATAATGCTGCATTGAACATGAAGGAGCAGATATCTCTTTGAGATCCCGATTTTATTTCCTTTGAGTGTATACCAGAAGTAGAATTGCTGGATTATATGGTTGTTCTATTCTTAATATTTTGAGAATCCCCCATACTGTTTTCCATAGGGGCTGTACCAACTTACATTCCCACCAACAGTGTGCAAGGGTTCCCTTTTCTCCATATCCTCACCAGCATTTATCTCTGGTCTACTGGATGGCAACCATTCTAGAAGCAGTAAGGTGATAGACCATTGTGGATTTATTTGCATTTACCTGACGGTTCAAATTATTGAGCACCTTTTCGTGTCTCAGTTCATGATTTATACGTCTTCTTCAGAAAAATGTCTAACCAGTTCCCTAAATTTTAATCAGATTGTTTTTTGCATTTGAGTCGTATGTGTTTCTTATATATTTTGGATATTAACCCCTTATCCGATGTATGGTTGCAAATATTTCCTCCTATTTCATAGGTTTTCTTTTTATTTTGTTGGTTGTTTCTTTTCCTGTGCAAAAGCTTGATAGTTTCATGTAATCCCACTTGTTAATTTTTACTTTTGTTGCTTGTGTTTTGGTCATATCGAAAAACTTGTCGTCAAGACGATATTAAGGAGCTTTGTTCTTGCTTTGTTTCAGGAGTTTTACAGTTTGGGATCTTAAGTATTTAATCCATATTCAAGTGAACATTTGTGGTAGTGTAATATAGGGGTTCAGTTTCATTCTTCCACAAATGTTTGTCTGTTTTTCTCAGTTCCATTTATTGAGGAAACTGTCATTTCTACACTGAATATTCTTAATTCCCTTGTCAAATATTAGCAACCATATTTATGAGAGTTAAGTTCTGGCCTCTTGATTCACTACCATTGGTGTATATTGTTTTTTGTTTGTTTGCGTGTTTGTTTTTAATACTAGTACTATACTGATTGATTACTATAGCTTTGTAATATACTTTATTTGATAGAAGTTACATTAAATTTACATGGGTTACATGGGTTTGGGTAGTATGGGCGTTTTAGTAATATTAATTTTCCAATCCATGAGCCCAGGGTATCTTTCCAATTCACTGTATCTTCTTCAATTTCTTTCATCAAAATCTGATAGTTTTCAGTGTACAGATCTATTATCTCTTTGGTTAAATTTATTCCCATGCATTTTATTGGTTTTGATGATTTTGTGAATACAGTTTTCCTTATTTATTTTTCTGATATTTTGTTGTTAATACATATTAATGCAACTAATTTCTGTATGTTGATGTTGTACACTGCAACTTTACTATTTGTTGATGAGTTCTAACATTTTTTTTGGTGAAGTTTTAGGATTTTCTATATCTGCAAACAGAGATAATTTTACTTCTTCCTTTCTGATTGAGATGCCTTTTCTTTTTCTTTCCTTCTTTTTATTTCTCCTTCTCATCCTCTTTCTCCTCCTTCTCCTTCTCATCATAATTGCTCTGGCTAGGACTTCCAGTACTCTGTCGAATAGGAGTGATGAGTTTGGGCACCATTGTCTTCTTCCAGATCTTAGAGGAAAAGTTTCAACCTTTCACTGTTGAGTTTGATGTTTGCTATGGACTTATCATATTTGGTCTTTATTATGTTGAGGTATGTTCTTCTATACCCAATTTGTTGAGAGTTTTTAATCATGCGTAAGTATTTTGTTTTGTCAAATGCTTTTTCTGCATCTATCGAGATGATCATATTTAATTTTTATCCTTCATTCTATTAATGTGGTGTGTCATATTTGCTTAGTTGTGTATGTTGAACCACTCTTGCATCCCAGGAATAAATCTCACTGTGATCCTCTTAGTGTACTGTCAAACCGAGTTTACAAATATATTTGGCTTAACAACTTTCACATCTATATTTATCAGGATTGGCCAGTATTTTCCTTTGCTTATAGTGTCTTTATCTGGCTTTAGTAATAAGGTAATGCTGGCCTTGTAAAATGAGTCTAGAAGTGTTTCCCCCACCTCAGTGTTTTGGAAAAGTTTAAGAGACATTATTATTAGTTCTTCTTTATTTTTTTCCTATTTTTATTTAAATCCAAGTCAATTAGTATGTAGCATAATAACGACTTCAGAAATATAATTTAGTGATTCATCACTTACATATAACACCCAGTGCTCAGCCCAAGTATCCTCCTTAATGCCCATCCCCCATTTAATTCACACCCCTCAGCACCCCTACAATAGCCCTCATTTTTTTCTCTGTACTTAAGAGTCTCTTATAATTTGCCTCCCCTTCTGTTTTTATTTTTCCTTCCTTCCTCTGTGTTCATATGTTTAGTTTCTTAAATTCCACATATGAGTGAAATCATATGATATTTGCCTTTCTCTGACTAACTTATTTTGCTTAGCTTGTTCCATCCACATTGTTGCAAATGGCAAGAATTCATTCTTTTTGATCATTGAGTAATATTCTATTATATTTAAAAATGGAATATATATATATCCACACACCACATCTTCTTTACCCAATTGTCAGTTGATGCATATTGGGCTCTTTCCATAATTTGGCTGTTGTTGATTGTGCTGCTATAAACACTGGGGTGCATGTGCCCCTTTGAATTAGCATTTTTGTATCCTTTGGATAAATATTTGGTAGTGCAATTGGTGGGTCATAAGGTAGTTCTAGTTTTGATTTTTTGAAGAACCTCCATACTGTTTTCCAGAGCTCTTAACTTGGAAGCACCCAACTAAATAAATCACATAAATTAATCACAAACATGAATAAACACAGCAATAATAATACCATAATAGTAGGGGACTCAACACCCATTTACAGCAACGGATCATCTAAGTGAAAATCAACAAGGAAACAATGGCGCTAAATGACACACTGGACCAGATGGACTTAACAGATATATTCAGAACATTTCATCCTAAAGTGAGTGCACATGGAACATTCTCCGAAATAGATCACATACTGGGCCACAAGTCATCCCTCAACAAGTACAAAAAGATCAAGATCATACCATGAATGTTTTCAGAACACAAAACTATGAAACTTGAAATCAACCACAAGAAAAACTTTGGAAAGACTGTGAATATTTGGAGATTAAAGTATTAGTTCTTCTTTAAAAGTTTGGTAGAATTCACCAGTGAAACATTTGGCTTTTCTGTGTTGGGAGGTTTTTGATTACTGATTCATTTTTTTTACCTGTTATTGATCTGCTCAATTTTCTAATTCTTCATAATTCAGCTTTAGTGAATTGTATTTTACAAGAATTTATCCATTTCTTCTAGCTTATTCCATTTGTTGGTGTATAATTGTTCATAATAGACTCTTATAATCCTTTGTACTTCTGTGGTATCAGTTGTAATATTTCCTTTTAATTTCTGATTTTATTTAGTTGAATCATGTCTTTTATTTTTAGTCTAGCTAAAGGCTTGCTAATTTTGTTTATCTTTTTAAAAATGGCTCTTAGTTTTGTTGATTTGTCTATGTTTTTTCCACTCTGTATTTAATTTATTTCTGTCATGTTCTTTGTTATTTCCTTTGTTCTGCTAACTTTGGGCTGAGTTTGTTCTTTTTCTAGTTTCTGGAGATGTAGAGGTAGGTTGTTTATCTGAAATCCTTCCTTTTTCTTACTGTAAGATGCTTATCACTATAAACTTGCCTCTTACATCTGCTTTTGCTGCATCCCGTAAGTGTGATATGTTGTGTTCCTATTTTCATTTGTTTCATGATGTTATTTTTCATTTCTTTGGTTTCTTCTTTGACCCATTGGTTGTTCAGGAGTGTGTTGTTTAATTTCCATGAAATTGTCCATTTTCCATTATTCCTCCTGTTATTAATTTCTAGTTTCATGCACTGTGGTTGGAAAAGATACTTGGTGTGATCCCAATCTTCTTAGATTTGCTAAGATTTATTTTATGATTTTATGACTTAACATATGATCTATTCTGGAGAATATTTCATGTGGGCTTGAGAAGAATGTGTGTTCCCTTGCTGATGGGTGGAATGTTCCATTTGGTCTAAAGCTATTAAAAGTCCAATAGTTTTCTTGATTTTATGTTTCGATGATATATCTGTTACTGTAAGTAGGGTATTGAAGTCCCTTATTATTATTGTATTGTTATCTATTTCCCCCTTTCTATCTGTTAGTATTTGATTAATACATTTTGGTGTACCAATGCTGAGTGTATATATACTTATTACTGTTTTCTTCTTGCTCATGAATTGGTCCCTGTATCATTATATAATGACCTTGACTCTTGCTACCATTTTTGACTTAGAGTATATTTTGTTTGATAAAAGTACACCTTCTCCTGCTCTCTTTTCATTTATACTAAGTTTTTTTGACGTCTATTCACTTTCAGCCTATGTATGCCTTAGAGCTGAAATGAATCTCTTATAAGCAAACATATAGCTGCATCTTGCTTTTTTTGTTTGTTTTTGTTTTTGTTTGTTTTGTTTTTATCCATCTAGTCATTCTATTTCTTTTGATTAGAGAATTCAATTAATCTACATTTAGAATAATTATTGATGGCTAGGGCTTACCAATGCCATCTTATCAATGGCTTTCCAGTTGTTTTATAGTTTGTTTGTTCCTTTCTTCCTTTCTTGCTGCATTCCTTTTAAAAAATTTTTTTATGTTTATTTATGTATTTTTTTGAGAGACAAGGTGTGAGTGAGGGAGGGGCAGAGAGAGAGGGAGACACAGAATTGGAAGCAGGCTCCAAGCTCCAAGCTGTGAGCACAGAGCCTGGTGCATGTCTTGAACCCATGAACCAGGAGATCATGACCTGAAGCGAAGTAAGGCACTTAACCGACTGAGCCACCCAGGTGCTCCATGATTTGATTTACTTCTCTTTATGTTTTGTGTATCTACTGTAGAGTTTGGTTTAGTAACTATAAGCCTTATGTCAAATATCTTACAGATATTACAATCTATTTTATGCTAATAATGACTTAATTTTGATCACATATAAGAACGGCTCTTTTATTTTCCCTCCTTTTAAGTTTTTTACCTCACAAAATCTTTGATGCCTATTTTTGTGTATCTGTTAACAAATTAGTGTTGTTATAGTTATTTTTAACAATTTTTATTTTTAATCTTTATACTAGAGTTATGTGGTTCATATCCCACTATAGTGCAAAGTTAGAGTGTTCTGAATTTGACTATATACATATTTTCACCAGTGTGCTGTATATTTTAATGTTACTAACTAGCGTTCTTTCCTTTCAACTTGAAGAAATCATTTCACCATTTCTTACAAGTCAGATCTAGGAGCGATGGACTCTCTCAGGTTTTCTTGGTCTAGGAAAGTCTTTATCTCTCCGTTATTTCTGAAGGACAACTTTTCTGGATAGGGTATGCTTGTTTGGCAGGTTTTATTTGGTTTGGTTTGGTTTTCCTTTCGCACTTAGAATATATTATCTCGCTCTCTCCTCGGCTGTCAGGTTTCTGCTGAGGATTCTGTTTAGACGCAGCTGGGGGTTCCTTTGTAAGTTACAAACTTGTTTTCTCTTGTTGCATTTAAGATTCTCTCTTTGTCTTGATTTGTGACAGTTTTATTTTATGGCTTGGAGAGGGTCTCCTTACGCTGAGTTTGTCTGGTGACCTGTGAGTTTCATGAACTTGGATATCTAAATTCCTTCTCAGATTTGGGAGGTTCCTAGACATTAATTTTTTAAATAAGATTTCTGTATCTTTTTCCCCTGTCTTCTTCTGGGACCTCAGTAAATTTCAGGATGTTTCTTATGATGGTATCTCATGGATCATATAGGCTTTCTTGGCTCTTTTTCATTTATTTTTACGAATGGATAATTTCAAAGGTCCTATCTTCTGATTCACAGATCCTTTCTTCTGCTTGATCCATTCTCTTGTCGATGCTGTCTATTGCATTTATCATTTCCTTTACTGTATTCCTCAGCTCTGCAATTTCCAATTGATTCTCTTTTATGATTTCTGTCTCCCTTTTAAGCTCATTTTTTTGTTCATGTATTGTTTTCTGGATTTCACTTAATTATCTTTCTGTGTTTTCTTGTAACTCATAGGAGATTTTAAAAATAACCATTTTGAAGTTTATTGGGTAAGTCATAGTTCCCAGGTCTTTGGTACTGATTACTAGATGATTATTTTTATCCCATAGTGGTGTCATTTTTTCTAGGTTTTTTCATGTTTTTTTCAAATCTTACATTGCTGTCTTCACATTTCAAGTAGCAGTCACAATAAAGCAGTCTTTATTGAGTTTGGAAGAGAGATACCTTCCATTATCCCTGCTAGGGATTCTGAGGCCTTCTCAGACCTTCTATGCTTATCCCTGCTCCATGCTGCTTGCTCCCTCTTGTGACCAAATTCTGAAGTTTGTATGCCTTTTCTTCATCTTGCAACATACTGGGAAGGGTGCCAACAGCCTTCTTTTAGCTTTTCCAAGGGTGGAGTAATGCTTAAGTGTGGTCTTTCCCTGACCCATAGATTCAGAGTACATTTCTGTGTATTCTTACTGGCTGTCTGCCAAAACTCACCCTCATCACCATGAGAGTGAACACAGAGAGCTAGCCATCGGAGCGACAGGGTATATGGGTGAGGTGTGCAGAGCCCTGGGAATGCCTGTGCAATCCAGTTGATGAATCCATGTGTAAGGCATTCCTGGTGGTTCATAAGTGGGTTTTTTAAAATTATTGAAGTATAATTGACATGTAATGTTACATTAATTTCAGGTCTACAACTGATAATTGGATAAGTCTATTTGTTATGCTATGCTCATCACAAGGGTAGCTACATCTGTCACCATACAACCCTATTACAATCCCATTGACTATATCTTTATCTCATGGCTTATTTGCTCCATAACTAGAAGGCAATACTTCCCACTCCCCTTCACCCATTTTGCCCAATCCTCTATTCTCTTGCCCTCTGATAATTATCAGTTTGTTCTGTTTTTATGGATCTGATTCTGTCTTTTGCTTACTTGTTTTACTTTTTAGATTTCACATATAAGTGAAATCATTTGGTATTTGTCTTTCTCTGTCTGACTTACTTCATGTCAAGCTTTTTGATTGTGTCTGTAACACACCTAATAGGATCCTTGTGTCTTTTACCCTTCCTGAGTCCTATCTGCCATTCCCCACTCTTTTTCTTCCTGCTCCTCATTCATGCAGCTCACAACTCAGCACTCTGGAGACAGTGAGACATAAATGGACTTCCTTGACAGTATCCCACAGAGATGGGAAAGCTGGGCAGTCACTCACACACTCTTACTTTTCCTCTTAGGAAAAGTCGTAGGCTGAGAAGTTCTCATGACACTGAACTGTACCACTTTGTGGGAAGGGTGCTGTGAGTAAGGTCAAACTGTTCCTCTTTCTCTCTTCTGTGCATCCAAACTCATGTTCTTTACCCCCAAGATTGTGCAAAACCTCTCCACTGGAAGTCTGGATTTCTATAAAGGCTCTCATCAGTGGTTGCTTGTATAAGATAGTGTTTTCTAGAGGCCCTCATATTGTGGCCAAGAGGGAACAGGTCTGGTTCATGGGCTGTTGCTGCCATAGTCAGGATTGAGGTCTGTATGCATATTACCTGATGGCTGACTGAGAGATACTCCTCCCGCATATGTTGTCATGTAGTGCTGGATCCCACACCGACCATAAAGGTACATTTGTACATAGACAGATGCTAAATTGTTGAGAGGGGGATATGAGTGAGGACCTCTTATTTGGTCATATTGCAATGTAACCTCAGATTTTCAAGTCATTATTAATGATTCAGTTGATCCATCATTAAATGATACTATAATTCACATACACTAAAAACAGTAAAATGGTATCATATTCTAAGTTAGCAAAATTTATAAAACGTTTAACAAATCATAGTATCAAAAATCAACAAATTGATCAATTTCTGATTGCAGTGCAGGCACTAGGTCTTCTATCTACTTCAGAATAGATCTACTATCATCTTCAGAAAAAAAGAGAACCAGCTCCAACTGCTCTAAGAAAAAGAGAGGAAAAGTTACTAGAGTCAACATGCTGCTCTTCATATCTGTGTGGGATTATTGCTCAGGGTGACCCTTTCATGGGTCATGATTTGTATTATGTTTCCTGTAGTATCACAGATTTACTGTGAATAAGTATCATTCATTTGATATAGGTCTCATGGCCATTCCTGAAAAATAACTCTGGCCAGGAGATAAAACACTCGACCAGATAAACCTAGGTCATGAACCTACATTTGTATCTGGCTTATGGGACCACTTACTCATTCTTTCTCCCCTCAGGAATTTATTTAGCAAATATTAATTATATACCAGCAATGTGTCAGGTACTGTCCTGGGTGCTGAAATGTAGCAAAGAACAAATCAATCTTCCTTGTCAAGTAACTCACATGTTGGTGGGTAAAGAGGAAATAAAGAAACAGAAATATAATGTGTAGATATAATACACAATGTTCATATTAAAGATGATATGTTTGGTAAAAAGTACTATGAAAAAGATTAAAGAGGCTAATGGGATAGCAAGGGTTTTTCTATTTGTTTTAGGTAGACTACTCACTGCAGTACTCTCTGAGATGGAGATATTTGAACAAAGATATTCATTATGTGAGGAAGAAGTAAGCCATGTGATTATGGGGAGGCGAGTGTTCAGAAAAAAGACACAGTATATGCAAAGGGCCTGAGGAAAGTCAAGTGGGGCCAGTGTGTAGTAGAGCATGTAGATTAGCATGAGAGAACAGAAGATTGGAGAGGCACTAAGGCAAGAGTCTGTAAGTCTTGTAGGTTATTCTTATGTTATTATTAGTGAGCTGGGCACAATGGGGTAGGGGCTGTTACAACTTAAGGTTTTAGACTGCAAACAGAATAAAAATAGTATTTCAAATGAGAATTCAAGTACTAGAAGAGGTAGAATGAATGTTGGGAAGGCAAAAAAACAAACACAAAACTATAAAACTCACAACTTTCCATCCACTAATACATGTGAACCTATTCTTATTCACATGTGACATAAAAAATATGACAATTTCAGTATAAGGATTTAACAGAGCCACTTAATTCTTGACACATCACAAATGGGCTAAATTAATTATGCAATCGATACTTACCTTTGCTATTTGTTGAAATTTAACTGGTTATCTCGAGTCTTCTCATATCTGCATAGCTTACTTGTTCTGGAGTTTATACGGTTATTCCCCCAAATTGTATTATTTTGGGAGAGTCCCTGTAGATTGGACTATACTAAATACAGTTTTTGTTTATTTAAAGTTATTTCTCATCTTTCTTTGGGAATACTTCCTCCATTTTCAGGTAGTTTGGGTAGTAATTTTAATCAAGGAGCCATACCATAATCTCCCATCCCTCCCACTTCTACCACTCAAGGGGTGTTAGTATTATGTGAACTGGGCCACACAGAGTGCCATCACTTCCTTGATCTTTTAGAAGACTGACATAAGCCCAAGGGAGGCTTTCTGTCTTCCAGTTGTTTTTTTGAAGCTGGAAAAGACTAATTTTCAGAGTTTAAGTTTGTAGAATATTGTCTTTGAATTATTGCCATGCAGAAATCCATTCTATGTAGCAGGGGAGCAGATGATTAGACCAACACATTAAGAATACAGAACTGTATCTTTCAAGGAGAAAAAGAGAGAGCAGGCAACATGACTACATCACTGATGCTTTAGCTCCAAATAAACCTGAAGATAATATTTCTGTGAACTGCTGGCTATTTGAGGCAACAGTTTTCCTTCCTTATGGTTTAACTTGTCTGAGTTTGAATCTCTCATTTTTAATGGAAAAATCTTAAGTAAACAGAACAACAGAAAACAAACTGAAGAATTTATTAAAAATAAATTCCAAAGCTGGAGGGGAATAAATCATTTGTTACTTAAAGAAGGAGCCAAAGAGTAAAAGTGTATTTCTCAACCAGTTTTTATTGGTTGTTGGGAAATAGTCAAAACTATACTCAGGTCAACTCTAGAGACATTAACAAGGAAGGTCCAACATTCTGAGTTGGGACAAGACACTTTGGGAATGTGACATGGGACCGATGGATTGTTCCATTCAAGTGTAAATGATGAAAATCTGAAATCTGATGATGGATTTAAAGCAAAAAAAAAAAAAAAAAAGACAATTCGAAGGTGAAAGAAAATGACTGACAACTTAATAGTCAAGAAGAGAGTAGGAGGAACCATGAGCATCTCATCAAGATTCTTCTGAACTTTACCCAAGAGGAGCAGAATGGAACATTCTCTTTTGCAGTTGGGAGTGTGTGGAGTCTTAAGCCAGAAATATGAATAAATAACTAAGAAAAATGGCAGCGTAGGGTGACAGGAGAGAAGATGAGTGAGAGAAGGGGCCATACAAAAGGAAATAGGATTTGAAGGGAGAATATTGAATAGAAAAAAAATAATAATATGTATAAAAAAAGAGGTAATGAAACAGCTAAAAGACAAGAAGTGGTGGGGTGAGAGGAAAAGAGAGAGAGAAAGAGAATAGGAATAAAACAAAAGTTCTGACAAAATCAAATTTACACATTTTTTAAACAAATGCTTGACTCCAAACACTTGGGGAACTTGTGAAACTACTGTCTCTTCTCAGCTGTCATCCAGGTGTAATTACAGTTTGCTCTATACCAACAGTTACAATGGAGAAAACCACAATGAAACACTGCAGATCAATCAACACTTTTTAAAAAGGAGTCTCCTTTTGCTGGAAACCTTGTCTCATAAGCTAGAAGTTCCGTGTAAATATCTAGACTCCACTATAAAAAGTGGTTTGGCAGTCCTGTTCACAAGGCATCAACTTAACAAATAAATTTTATATAATTAATTTTTCAACTCTGAATGTTTTTTAATGATTTATTTTGATTTATTTTTAAAATTTTAAATTTGATTCATAGCTTACAAACAATGTTACATTAGTTTCAGGTGTTGATCTACTAAGGATAATTTTGATATTTTCACATGAAAACTGCTTCTTGAAAATTGTAATTAGCTATACGTTGTTTTAAAAATAAGTTCTGATTTTTTATCACAGTAAAATTGTAAAATCCAAAAAAAAACCTATCTTTATAGGAACAGGACATATAATTGGCAATATTAAACAGCCTTAACATTCTGTTGTAATGATTTGCAGCTGATAGATGAATGTTATTAATGCAGGAAGGAAAATCAGATTATAAATTCTGTGCATTTACTCTGATTGAGCATGTATCCCAGTTTCCTATACTAGGGGCCACAGAAGGCTTTTCCCATCTTCAGTTAGACAATTGTTACTACTCCACAAAATATGTTTTTAAATGTCCATGCCATCTTCGTGACTGCTTGTCATACTTGGAAATGTTGAAGGCCCCATAAGCCTTGGTGACTGAGGCTGTTATTCTTAACACAGAGTTAGAATGTTGTAAACATGAAATTTTATACAATAATGGGGTTAAAATTGGAACCAAGTGATGGCGGAGGCTTACTGATTGGCTAGAATTAATACGTACTTAAGCAGCATGCAGAAGAACCAATTTCAAGAATTATATAAGTAGGAAGAAAGGAAAATATATATGGAGATAAACATAAACTTCCATAAAACAGAGCTTACAAAGCAAGAAGCATGACGTTGAAGTCGAGTCTGATTGGACTGGCTGGTTTACAATCTGTCCCAGTATTAAATTACATTCGCAGCTCGTGACCCGGTCCAAATCAGTGGCAAACTTTAGCTTGACCTTTCAAGATCCTGGCTTGTTGTGATTTGTCCTTCAGTCGCAGACTTGTGGGTATAGAAGGATTTCACAAGAGAATCTAGTTTATTTCTCGGTCTTCCTGGAAAACTGCACCTGAGCAAGCCCAAGAAGACAGGGCATTGAGCCTCCTCTACTTCTTTTTGGAATTAGATCCTGTTTCTCCAAACCCTTCCTTTCTAGAAAATGAAGGTCGTTTTCAATAAAACTCCTACATGCTTTTATCCAAATTTGTTTGTAGCCTTTATTTTGGGTTGTTGGTTGAAATCAAGAACAGTTGATCATGGTGCTTCTTGTAGTGCTTTCTCAAAGATGTAAAAAGCAGTGGTTCTCAGAGTTTTTATTTCTAACACAGCATTACAGATACATTAACTAGTTTTCTATGCTGGCTGTAGCAAATTACCACTAGCACACTAGCCTCAAACACAAATTTGTTATCTTATAGTCTGTAAGTGAGAAGTTTGACTTGGGTGTCACTATACAAAATCTTGGTACGAGACTGCATTCCTCTCTGGAGCCTCCAATGGTGAAATCCATTGCCTTGCCTTTTTCAGCTTCTAAAGATCATTCTCGTTCCTTGGTTTACGGCCCCCGTCTTGTATCTTCAAATTCATCGGGGTCTTTCTCACATTGTAGCACTCTGGCACTGACTATCTCCTGGACCCCTTCTTTACATTTAAGGCCCTTGGTGAATGCCTTTGGGTCACCTGGAAAAACTAGGATGATCTTGCTTATTTTAAGGTCACTGGATTAGCAACCTCAAATCCATGAACAACCTTCATTCCCCTTTGCCATGCAACTTGATATTTCCACAGTTTCTAAGGTTTAGGATGTGGACCTCTTTGAAAGGAGCGTTATTCTGCTTACGATGCAAATGACTTTGAAAATGTTTGTTCCTCTTTGTTGATTTGCAACCTCCTTGGGAGCTTCTCTGGTATAATCTGACACTGGCCCCCATACATGAAGGCAGGGAGGGATTGAAGAAAGAGGAAGACCACGGCAGACCAGTAGCTGGCAACTTTAATAAGCAAGGGAACTTACATACAAGGCTTGCCTTGGGTGGCCTCAGATGAGTAGATCTCTGCACCCATCCCCAGAATCTTAAAAGTTTATAGAGAGGCCTTAACTGGACAACATATATCATCCAGATGGTCTCAATGTCACATCACCATCTCAAGGCTATGTCCTTGCGGCAGTCTCTGAGAGCAAGTAGAATACATGTTCCAAGGTCAGGGGACAAAATGAGGAGCCTCCAATTGCCGGTGTTCAGCTCATGGGTGGTCACATCCCCTTAATGACCTCCCCCCAAACTCTTTTTTTATCTTGAAGTTCTGTAGATAAACACACGCACATGTACAAACACACACACACACACACACACACACACACACACACAACCATAATTGTAAGAAAAAAAAGATAAAATGATGTCCTAAATATTCCCCAAGCTTTTATTTAGTAAATTTCAGAATATCAGTATCCCCACTTAACAACAGTTGATGAAGGGACATAAGACCAAGACAAAAAGGTAGTGAGAATACAGATGAGAGGCTCTACAGGGATATTAAATTATGTCATCATCATAGAATTTTCCAACACATAAGTTTTCACAAGATATTATGAGAACCATCTAAATGTTTCTTCTTCAGGCGACATAACCCAAAGTAACGAGCAAGTTTAGTGTTCAAAATTTGTGTCTCTTGTGGCTCTTGTAACTTCCCCAATTTCCCTATAGTTCTCATAAGTATAAGTGCTCCCAAATGAAGAAAAAACACAAAAACCCTTGTCTGAAAAATACATCATTCTCAGGACAGAAAAAATATTTTTTTCTAAATTTGCTATTTTCAATGCACCAAAAAAGTAACCTTAATTAAAAAAATTGAGTTTCATAAAAGCACCTGGGGGTTGCTGGCATGGGGTGGGTTTCCCTTGGCTGTAATTGTCACTTCCTGCCTTCCAGAAATAAGATACCCAAACATTACCCTCTGGGTTTCTCTTTGTATCCCTCTGCCAACTATAATACCCTATAAATCAGAGATGCTGGCTGCTATAGAATATTGACATAGGTAAGTGTAATGCTCACAAAAGGTCTGTTTATACGGGTAGGAGATTCTTTTCTAAGAGAGAGACAGTTGCCAACACAATATTTGACATACTACCTCCCTGGAACCATCCTTTTAATTCTCAATTATGGCATGAAGGTGAGTCTCCTATATTTGACTACCTTGGTCATGTTGTTCACCTTATTATTTACTTTTGTTTCAACTTCTAATAAGCTTTGATGAATCAAATTTAAAACCGTATCACAACACAAATACTTTCACATAAGGCTCTACATAGAAAGAGAATGAAGCAAAACTGTATTTGCTACAACTTGTACCCCTAATGCATCCAGGTAACTCTGTTAAATAACTATCCTCCAACCAGGAATTTGTTGTTCCATGATCCTTCAAACTGTGGTTCTACCATTAGGGTACGAGTCTTCCTCAATGATTGTCAGAGGAGAGAGAAAGAGTGTTGGGGAATTCACACCAGCAACTAAACACTTCAGTCTGGAAGTGATCCAGGTAACTTCTGCTCACAACTCCCTGACCGGAACCAGTTGCATAGCGATGCCTGGTGCAAAGACAACAAATGCTAATCCTTCCAGAGGCCTGAAAAGAAAGACAAAGTGCCCACATGTGAAACTAGACATCTCCACCTCAGCAGTCAGAGGACAAATAAAAATAATTTATCTGTGTTTAACTTTCTTTAAATTGTATCTTTTTTCACATATAATAGGATTGCTATATTGAAGACAAATTTTCAGGAAGCCCATTGAATATCATATTTTTTCCTGAAAAAGTTGTAAACTGCCCTTATGCTTTGCAGACATGTAGCTCCATGTCATTTATAACCAATAAAAAATGCTTTTGATTTAGTGAGACAAAAATTGTCTATTCAATTCCCATTTAATCTGTCAAAATAGCAATTGGCAGTGATAAGGATATAGAGAGAGTGATTCCTCCAAATTCATGACTCTAGTAGCCGGTATAGGCAAACAAGCGTAACCTTTTGCTGAAGACTTGAACTTCCTATAAGAAGGTTCATGTCAAAATCAAAACCTGTGTATGTGCCATGAAAATAATCTGTGGTAAGACATTTGGTGCGAAACATCTCTTAAATTTATGTTTGAAATCGCATGTATGAAGAAGAAAAAAAAATCCTGGATGGAGGACCTCAACCACCATCATTATTATATAAGGCAAATATATTGTTTTCTACTATTAAACCTTAACACCTCATACAAGAAGCTTAATTAAATTAATTTCTTTGGTTTGGCTTTCAGGGATTGCAATGCATTGTTTATTGACCCCTGCTCTGAACTGCCACCCACAGAGGACACGTCACGTCACGCTGTATTGCTCAAGGGAACGGCTCGTTTACACCCTGAGCTCTGAGTTTAAAATATTCTAGGCGATATTATTCTTCTTTCTCTTGAGATTTTTTTTCCCCAAAGCTTTTCTTTAAAGCTTATTTCCTGGGTTCTATCTTTTGGGCCTTTATTCTGTTTATAGAATAATTGAGCTTTACTCCTTCTGTCTCTGTTTTCATCTACTGTAGGGGAGTTGATGGGCACTAGGAAGCATCTTCCTAGAGAGCAGAATAGGAAACCCTGACCAAGACTGTGCTATAGTATTACTTCAGCTTACCCCCTCCAGCGTCCCTCCTGGCTCACCCCAGGCCCCACGTGCATATCTGTAGAGTTCCAAGGTTACCCTCGCACTCTCTGGCTGGTCTTAGTCATTCTTCTTCTCATCTCACTGATTATTAGCTCTCCCAAGTTACATGAGGGTACATTTTTCCTAATACCAGATAGAGGCCGGGGCTTCAAAAAACACTATGAGTTCTGCCTCCTTCCTCTGTTATACCCTCCTATCTAGTTAAAATAGCTATATTGACTAAGGTATACTCATTAAGACACCACCACAGAAGCCTCGATGGTGGTAGCACACATGTTCTGTAAACATTTTCAATCCTCCTCACTATTTAAAAAAAAAAAAAAAAGAGGACTTATGGTAACAAAATACTTACTCATCTCCTTAAGTGCTTGTCTATAATTTAGTTTGATGATGCTACACTTTCTTGTGGTCTCGCTGGGCCTCATGGGGCATTTGTATTGATTTAGCCATTCTATTTGTCACAGTAACAAACAGCCACATAAAGCACAGACAGGAAAAAAGGAACTTTCTTGAAGTGGAAAGTCATGTTTATCAGCATAATAGAACTTTTGATTCTGGGGTACATCCAGTAAAGCATTCTGACTCTTGAAATATAAATCCGAAACGTGTTAATGAAAGGCCAACCTACCTTTTCTGATTGCTAATTTTCCATTGTTTAAGTCACCAAAGAAAATTGATCACAAAGCTTTTTGAGTTATTTTCTCCTAGCAATCCGGATTTGTCCAAAGTATTATATTATTATTATTATTATTATTATTATTATTATTATTATATTATTTGGTTACTAGGTAAAAGAGTAGATGGAAAGCTGAATCAAGACCAAGCAAAGCCAAGAGAAGATGAAGTCTACGGACTTCAGAGTATACCTCATGGTTTCTGGTGTAAGAGTCTTGACAAAAAATCATTATTTTCATATTTTAACAGAAAACAGAGCGATGATTTTAGTTGTTGATGCCAACTGTGATCTTTATGAAGATTATTACATTGCTCTTAATGCACACAATCTCTAGCTTAGTTAACTACATATAACTCAAATCCAGGACAACTGGAGTCTGAAATCACAGAGAGCCTGTCACTTAAGGTACTCAGACACTTCATTGCAACTTATTACCCATGACAGGTTTTTCATTACGTTTTTAAGGGGTTGAAATATTAAAGCATTCATTTGGATCCAGGTATCTAGTCAGAAAATGAATCCATCTATCAATCATGAATAATCCCCACAAGACTATTGCACTGCAGGAGAGGATGGGGTCAGAAGATAGTCTTCTGTCAAAATTTATAGTACATTATGCATATGTATTATATATGGAAATGGCGCGCATGCATGAGAAAAAAATCACCTCATGCTTATTTGCAAATGGCCAGAGAACCATTTTGGATTATTTCCTATCATTAGGACCGTTAACCATGACTTTAATTAAAAACATTGAATGATCATTCACGGTCTGCCTGCTCTGTACCGAGAACTGTGCCAGGAACTCTGAAATTAATAAAATATGGCACCTTCGCTTCGCGAGCCAAAGTCTATTGAGAGAGACAGATCCACAGACGTGCACTCAGTACTCTCTTGCCCATGTGGGAACTGCCAGAGCTCACCTTTAGTTTACCAAATCAGGGTTCCGAATGTCTCACCAACACAGCCAGCTGCTTTCGCTTGCGATCATCAGGACTCCTTAAAAGAGCGTGTTGCAGATTCTGGACATCTTCCCCAAACTGAGTTCCGAAAGATTTTCACATTAGCAGCAAAACGGGATACACGGACAAGCAAGATTGCTTCCAGCAAATATAGTTCATGTTGCTGTGTATGTTCTGTTTTTGTTTTTATTTTGTTTTGTTTTAAATTACCAGTCCTATTGCTAGAAGTAGCCTGCTTAAAAAAAAAATTAAAAATCCAGGGGCACCTGGGCAGCTCAGTTGATTAAGTGTCTGACTTTGGCTCAGGTCATGATCTCCCGGTCTGTGGGTTCCAGCCCCACATCGCGCTCTGTGCTGAAGGCTCAGAGCCTGGAGCCTGCTTCGGATTCTGTGTCTCCCTCTCTCTCTCTGCTCCTCTCCCACTTGCTCTCTGTCTTTTTCTCTCTCTCAAAAATAAATAAACATTAAATTAAAAAATAAATAAATAAAAATAAAATAAAATAAAAATCCAATAAGTAGATCTGGGTCATATTTTTACTCTAATAATGGCTGTCTGTGTAATACTGAGAATATTTTGCCTTTTTATAGCCAATAAATAGTGCTTTATCTCTCTCTGTTTTTTATGGTTAACATAAAAATATTAAGTCTATTAAAATACATTTCTTAAAAAGTTAGTAAATTCTTCAAGTCGGACACCAGAGAGAAATGCAGTGGTCTCATGTAACCCAAAGTTAGATTCTAAAGACAGAGTTTAAGGCAAACACTGAGTGTGGTCAAATCGGCACTGAAAATTATTCACGATTGTTCTTTGTTTCAAACTGTCGTAAAGTCTCTACAAGTTTGTAGCTTATTCCTTTTTCTCTTTCTTTCCTTCCTTCCTTCCTTCCTTCCTTCCTTCCTTCCTTCCTTCCTTCCTTCCTTCCTTCCTTCCTTCTTTCTTTCCTTCTTTCTTCTTCCTTCTTCCTTCTTCCTTCCTTCTTCCTTCTTCCTTCCTTCTTCCTTCTTCTTCTTTCTTTCTTTCTTTCTTTCTTTCTTTCTTTCTTTCTTTCTTTCTTTCTTTCTTTCCTTCCAGAACTAGAATAGATAGGTATTTTATTAGATGAGAAGAGATTAAGTAGTTGGCTTGTAGTTCTAGATCTTGGTGTATAAAAACATATATCTTTAAACATTCATATTGCACTAATAGCGGCAACTTTGATAATACCTTGTCCAAAACAAAGCAAAACATTTCCACTAATTTGTATAATCCCACAGT
Organism: Paguma larvata; assembly: GCA_030068075.1. Lineage (NCBI taxonomy): Eukaryota > Metazoa > Chordata > Mammalia > Carnivora > Viverridae > Paguma > Paguma larvata. The sequence continues at coordinate 12,489,955 of CM057825.1, forward strand.
AGTCTATTCTTACCTGCCTATTCATGCAGGTAGATTGTGCATCAGGCTAAATTTAGTGAGATAAGCTGACAGTTAACATTAAATATCCATGCATTTCTCCTGGTTTATAGTGAGTTGTGAAAATAGTTCAGAGGGCACTCACAACACTACAAGTGTGGACCAGACACTCTCCTCTTGCCTTTTCTTTTCCATAAATTGGTTTCATGCTGTCTTCCTTCAAACTCGAAGCTGCGGGATGGAAGGCATTATATTTTCTCTCGTTCCCTGCTGCATTTTAAGTATCTTGCATGGAGTCTAGTATCTCAGAAGCACTGAATAGTTGTTGAAGAAATAAAGGTATGTCGTTTGAAACTGTTATCACTATGCCTTCAATAAGGAATATAGTCCTTTGGAGGTTGAGATAGTGGTTAGAGAAAGTCCAACTTTAACAATGACTTTTAAGATACTAACCATATATTACTTAAACTATTTTCTGTCCATGAACTCAGAAATCATAGACCATTTTCAGGAGTTTTGCTCATATCTTGGGAGAAAACAAATATAGTGATACCGAACTAATATGATTAAAGTAATGGGTTCAAGTTTGCCACTGACTGTATTGGACACTGTTCAGTTCACCAGTTTTCTAGGCTATGGCCACAGAATTATTATAGTCTGTGTTTCATAATTTTGTATTCCTGAAGATTTCTCTGAGAATGCATTTAATAACAGATAGCTTGATATAAAACATCAATAAAAACATAAGCAAGAGGGAGAAAACATTTTCTTCCCAAAGAGACATACTACTGAAGGGATGTAAAAGCAAGTTGCCTTGGACATGCTAGTCTTTTCCTAAAAAGCGCACCTAGATAGCCAGATAAGTCAAACGCGTACACGCACAGAACCAAAAAGACAAAGCATTTCGTTTGCTTCGGAAGCCCCTCAAAGCGAAGTAGAACAAAAATGTAACCATGAAATGATCTTATGCTAATGTATTGAAAGCAGAGTTTGCAAATGATTTATTGCATCTGGGATCTATATTTCAGGGATAAAATCCCATATGCTATGACAAAGTGTCCATTTTCTACAGACAGACACTTCATTAACTGTACTGTGTAACGTCTCTTACACCAAACATCTCTCACATCGAGTCAGAGGCTTTTACTTTTAAAAAGTGTGGATAAAGTGTTTGATAGCACTATAACAAACTTACAGAGAATCTGACAGTTTATGGGGACTCCAATGTTGTTTACAGAAATTTACCGCTGTTGATTAGTGCATTCTAGCAAACAGGAAATAATTCATAGAGAACTGAACGGCACAGGTCTTCCCAAAATCAAAAGTAAGAAAACCCAAAAAAGAAAATATCACTTAAGAATAAAATATTAAAGCATAAAATAAAAAATAATATAAATAAAATATAAGGATAAACTACTAAATTCCACTTTTCCGACTCTCAAAGTGCATTACTTCTTTGCCACATTTTCTATTTCACATTATCAAACAAGCTGTGGAACAATGGCCAAATCCTCAGGCCACAGGTAAGTTCCTACACCTGGAAAATAAAGTAGACCATATTGGTAAGAAAATACTCTTGTGGGTCTCAATTTTATACAAGAAAAATATAATATTTTTTAATTAAATGGACAGTATTATGGGCACCTGGGTGACTTAGATGGTTAAGGCTTCAACTCTTGATTTCAGCTCAGGTCATGATCTCATGATCGTGAGAATGAACCCCGCATTGGGCTCTGCGCTCAGTGTGGAGTCTGCTTGGGATTGTCTCCCTCTCTCTCTCTCTCTCTCTCCCTCTCTCTCTCTCTCGCTCTCTCTTCTGTCCCTCTCCCACATGTTCTCTATCTCTTTTTGTATAAATAAATAAATAATAAATAAAGAAAATAAGAAATGTGAGTATTTTGTTGTTAGAAATAGTTAAGTTTTTAGAGCTACTGAGAAAAATAAAGGCCTTCCATTTGCTTCTGAAGCCCCTCAAAGCAGACCTTTTGTTTGGTCTCCTGGATCCAAGCTGGGAAATTTGCCCTCATAAGGCTTCGTCATCAGATTGCCGTGACCTTAGAAGGACGGACACGATCTTAGTTTGGCTGTTGTTATATCTCTCCACATGATTTTTGATAAAAATAACTACTCAGTATACATGTGTAGACTGAATGGAATGGTATTTTAAATGTATTTTATTGACTTCTACAATTAATAAGAACATCATTCACATGACCTTGTGTGTTATTATATTTCTGACTAGCACAGATATTAGTAGTAACTCTGAGTTATATGGGAGACGCTCTCCACTCCTTAACAAGTTATATAATGATAGGGTTCATTTTTCAAATGACACAATCATCTTTCCCATAAGAACATTCTCAGAATGGCACTAATAATTCAGAGCTTCAGTGCTAGATTTCTTTCCCTTGTCCTTGTGGGCTTTAGCCCCAAATGGGAAAGACACCAGAAAGTAATTTCCTGTGAGATTTACAAGTGACAATTTCTAGAAGAATTTTAATGAATGAATTGTATGGAGTATGTAAATAAACACGCCAAAATCTGCACTATCAGGATGCTGAGATTTAATTTCCAGGTCATTTTGTTTCCTGACTAGTTCATGTTCACGTACATAAACAATTCAACTTGTCTGACTCACTTAACTGTCAACAACTTCTTTTCCTGGAACTTTGCTTTGACCAGTTCAGCTATTTAACTGAAAACGTCTTCAATCAGCCCAACTGGCTGAACCGTATCTGCATGTTAGCTGAAACACAATTCTGTATTTAACGAGACTTCCATACATGATAATATACCTCTTATACGGGGGGGACAGTATACTTAAAATTTAGATGAACTATGCATTTGGTTTTTGAAAGCATCCAAAATCATTTACTTGAATACACAATCTGCATACAGATGGAACTTAGTAAGACTAGAGATCAACTGTGCTTTTTTTTTTTTCAAACAAAATTATAAAGTAAATGCCTCTTTCAGAATTATATGTAGAAAGGTTGTTCCGAGTAGTGTAGGTAAACTCCACCCAGAGATTGCGGCCTTGCTTGGAATCAGAGGTGGGGTTAAAAGCCTGCTGGAAGAGAAAAGGATCATTTATTTGCCTGCATAAACATATATTCATTTGGCGTATTTGTGTGTAGACTACTTCTACCACCCCCGCCCCCAAAGAGGAGATCAAACACGACAGATTGCATGTTGTACAAAAACCACACACATCCAAATCCATTTTTACCAACGGTAGGTTAAATTTACTTTGCCTTAATGTGTAACGCATTATCTGATTCATTCCAGTGACTGATCCATTCAAACAGTCTCCGTATCAGATTTATAGGAATAGAGAGGAAATACTTAGAATGAATCAATTTAAATGCGATGTTGAAGAAAAAGCGACCTTTGTGCTAAATCCAAATTTTATGAATGTGCTTTGTTTTGTGGGAGCAGAAACGCCAGTGATCAATATAACATTAGCATAAGGAGTCACGCTGAACATTAAAAGCTTTAACAGGAAGAGCGCTTGAAATAATTTAGTGCTGATAAACAGCACTGCAGGCCAGTTTTTGGCAGTTTGTGATAAACCACACATTTTAAAAGACTCACAGAAATCCTTCTAAATGTGCATTATACCGGAGTCGTGGTGAGTTCAGGGGGGTTCTCAGAAGAGTATTTTCAGAGCTGGACGTTTTGCCATGGTTAACAGGAAAGTTGTTTCTGGAAACAGTGGGAAGTCCTACACACTTCGGCAGTGTTCGGATTCTGAACGGTGCTAACCAAGGCAGGGACCGACCGCTCGGCCAAACAATGTTCTGATTCTTGAACGCAGCAAACTATCACAAGTAGTGATGCCACTTAAAAACAAAAAGGGGGAAGATAAATTTTAGTTATAAATACATAAATAGATAAAGAATCTTAAATGCTAGCTGTAATTAAGTTGATTATGTTTTTTCTCGCCATTCTTGTTCTCTTGTATTCTTGTAGCGCTGACCTTGAAGAGATGCAAGACACATTTGGAATGCATGCTGGTTGATAAGAAAAATAATTCTCTCTTTTTTTTTTTTTTTAAGAGAGAGAGAACATGACTAGAGGAGAGGGGTGGGGGGAGGAGAAGAGAGAGAGAGAGAGAGAGAGAGAGAGAGAATCCCAAGCAGCTCAATCTTACGACACTAGCACCATGACCCTATCCAAAATCAAGAGTCAGACACTCAACTGACTGAGCCACGCTAGTCACCCCAGGAGAAGTAAGAGAAGGAGGAAAAGCTTCCAGCTCCACACATGGTAAAACTACTTTTCCTCCTCTTCGCACACATTTCTGGTACTGGATCCCATGAGTCTTATTCATAATGCATTGCAGCCTTGGAGACACACCTTTATGTGTGTCAACTGGCATGTGAACATTTTGAACAGCAGGAGTATCCCCGTCAGGTATTCCCACCTAGTGCCCAGAAATGACTGGATACCATGTAAAAATACCACCTTCCAGAGAAATTGAGAGTATCCCTAACCCAACTTCTCCTTAACTAGATCCCCAAAATACCATGACCAAACTAAAGACAGTGCATTGTGGGCAAAATATATTACTTTTGCAAAAAATATAAACCTATGACCATGTGAACACATAGCTTGGGACTTCCCCAGAGCCTTGGGAGAAGCTATGCAAACGAGGGAACTCAAAACTTACTCTTTATTCATTTCACTGTAAACCCGACCAGGAGGCAGAATTCTAAGATGGTCCCGCCAAGAGTCCCAGTGGCTTCATGTACACACCTTCTCACAGGTTCATCAGTCCACTAACCCGGGTACTACAGCGAAGGGATTTTACAGATGTAGTTAAAACCCTCCATCAGTAGAGCTTGAGATATGGAGAGTATCTACATGTGCCTGACCTCATTACATGCGTTCTTTAAAAGCGGAGAGTTGTCTCTGGCAGACCATGCAAGAGAAAGTCAGAGAGACGTGCACTAACTGTCCCGGAAGAAGGTGATGTGGGTTGCAAACTACAAATGGAAGCCAGGTGGCGAGGACCCTCAGGCAGCCTCTAGTTGCTGGGAGCCATCTCTGGCCATCAGCCAGAAGGAGAATGGGATCTCCAACCTGCCACTTCAGTGAAATAAATTCTACTTTGATCAACCTCAGTGATCCTGGAATAAGACCACGAACCCAGATAAGACTGCAGTCTCAACTAATACCTGAATTTCATCCCAGTCAGACTCTGAATGGAGAATCCAGTCACGCTGTACCCAAATTTACAGAAACAGTGAGGTAATAGATGTGCGTTATTTTATGGTGCCAGATTTGTGGCAATTTGTCATGCAGCAATAGAAAGCTATTAAAACACATTTCTTGGCAGGAGTTATATGGGAGGTAGATTATAAATTGGAGGTACCCAAAGTCAGAGAAGCAAAAGCAGAGAGCGAGAGACAGAACACATAGCAAAACAAGAGAAAGGGGGTTTGATTTACTGCAAGGACATTCGGACTATGCGGCACTGATCTGAGGGCCTGGAGGGAGACACAGGGGAAGCAGAGGACAGGACTCAACTTCCCAGAGACGTAGGAGCAGCTGAAGTGGATATCTAAGGGGTGCAAACATAATAAACATGTCAAAAGGAAGTGTTCTTTCTACGTGGTTTACACAGAGAGTCTCTGGCTTTACCCCACAAAATCTTCGCTAAAATTTACATTGCTCGAAGGTGAGTTTGCTGAAAGGGATGTTTCATGGTGACGGAGAAACACACTCAATGTGCTTCCCGGATGGAGATGGGGGCCAGTACAGAGAGATGTGAGGAGCCATGTGAACCGGGAAACAACTGGTCGTAGCCAAGCATGCTCTAGGGGTCAGCTAACTTTAATCACATCCTCAAACTGCGAGTGTAAAAGAACTGTGAGTAAAATATTAATGATAATCACATGTAACTGTAAATGTCTGAAAGAGAAGGACATGCTGAGGGATCAGAGGTGTCATCCAGGAATCAAAGTGGCCGTGGCTTTGATGATTTCTCCAAGGGTCAGGAACTGAAACGCTTTCATCTTGGAAGCCTAATTTGTTGATCAGATGAAGAGATGTCCCTCCAGGAAGGAGCAGGAGAAAGATACACCAGTAATCAAACTCTCTGGAAATACGTTACACAAGAATGCAAATTTTACAATGAGAAATATAATGTCAGGATCCCCGGGATATATCTGTTGCCACGGCCAGAACCTTCTCTTTCTGGAAGGGCATCTACACAGGAAGCTAAACTGTAAAGGAAAGGTGACTTGTTAGCTTGGGATTAGCACAAAGGAGGTCATGGTTTAAGAGCATCAGGCTCCAATGGCTCCGTATGACCGTCTTCACCTCCAGGGTACACCTGACCCTCCATCTGGAAATATACATTTCTGTCTCAAATAGCTCTTATGCTATATTTTCTGGCAAAACGGATAATAATTTTCTGGCATTGAGTATCCCTCCAATATGATGTACTTCCTCATAGAGGTTATAGAGGCCTCCTTTTACCCGTCTTTACGCTGTATTGAGTGCTAGCCATATAATGTCATATATTTTTTAGCTTATTTATTTATTTTTCAAGAAAGGAGCAGAGAGAGAGGGAGAGAGAGAATCCCACTCTGAGCTGTCAGCAGAGTCTGATGAGGGGCTCGAACCCACGAACTATGAGATTATGACCTGAACTGAAATCAAGAGTCGGACATTTAACCGACTGAGCCAGCCAGGGACTCCCCTGTAATGTCTTGTTGATTGGCTTTATGGAGTTGTCCCTTGATAGCTTACTTTTGGTCTTGTGACCAAGTCACTGTGAAAAGTAGCCAGGCAAGTAAAATCCACATTTCCCTTTGCTGTGGGTGTGTGGCTGAGAATGTCATCCATTGCATCAACATAGTCTACATAAAACCTTTCCTGAGTTATCTCTTTTAGATTTTGAAAAGTTCTCCCCCTTGAGGACCTGGCAGGCCTCCTTGTTTCTAATAATGAGGGCTATGCCATTTATCGTGTTCTTTTTTTAAACCCGAATGCCAGGAATTTCAAAGCTCGTTCCGAAACTTAAGCCTAGTGACAATGCTATCATTCACTAAGGTTAGTTGGCTAGGCCTTTCTATTTTTCAATACTCCCCATTTTGTATTTCTGTTTCCTTAGCTTTGATGTATAACTCAATATAAGCCACCTCAAAGCCTTTAGGTGTATTGATAAGTTTGATATGCAAATAAGCTTAGATTGGAACACTCCTCAGCAATCAAAAAAGAACAAACCTAAAACAATGCGGTTGAATCCGAAGGCATTATGTTGAGTCAAAAAAGTGGTCTCAAAAGGTCACATTCTGTATGATTTCATTTATAGAACATTCTGGAAATACAAAAATACAGAGACAAACACCAGATTAGTGATTGTCAGGGATTAGGGTGGTTGAACGAAAGTAGTGGTTGGAACTCTAAAGGGGTAGCTTGGGCAAAATCTTTGTGGTGATAGAATAGTTTTGTATCTTGACTACAGCAGTGGTTACACCAATCTACATGTGATAAATTACATATACTTTATACTAACGCCATTCTAATTCTTGGTCTTAGAATTATACTAGAATTCTGTAAGATGTAACTATTGAACAAATCTGGGTGCAAGGTATAGGGGACCCTCTGTACTATCTTTGCAACTTGCTGTGTACTTATAATTATTTCATAATAAAAAAAAGTTTAAAAAGGTGCCAACTTGTACATTTTACATGCAGAATTTATTATATATAAATTATACCCCAAATAATGTTGATTACAGAAAGTAAGCACCAGTGTCATAAACTCCTAAGTAATGAATTGATTGTTTATACTGATAAGCTTATTGGAGTGATCCCACGTTGAGTTCCCTAAAAAAATAACAGACTCCTGGGGCACCTGGGTAGCTCAGTCGGTTAAGCATCTGACTTTGGGTCAAGTCATGTTTTCACAGTTTGTGAGTTCAAGTCCTGCACTGGGTGAGCTTAAGCCCTGCTTTGCATGAGCATGAGTCCTTCTTCAGGTGAGTGTGAGCCCCACTTTAGGTGAGCACCACTTTTCTCTCTCTCCTTCTCTCTCTCTCTATCTCTTTCTTCACTCCCCCCGCCCCCGCCCCTAGTAGGATTCTCTCTCTCCCTCTCCTATCTGCTCCTTGCTCTCTTGTACCCTCCCTCTCTCTCAGGAGAAGAAGAAGGAGGAGGAGGAGGAGGAGGAGGAGGAGGAGGAGGAGGAGGAGAAGGAGAAGAAGGAGAAGAAGGAGAAGAAGAAGGAGGAGGAGGAGGAGAAGAAAGAGGAGGAAGAGGAGGAGGAGGAGGAAGAGGAGGAGGAGGAGGAGGAGGAGGAGGAGGAGGAGGAGGAGGAGAAGGAGAAGAAGGAGAAGAAGAAGGAGGAGGAGGAGGAGGAGGAAGAGGAGGAGGAGGAGGAGGAGGAGGAGGAGGAGGAGGAGGAGAGGAAGGGAGAAAAGAACATACTCCTGGAAATTACATGCAATTTGGTTGGTAAAACAACCTCAGGAAAACACTTAAGAATATTCACACTCAGCCCACTTGTATCAGTGAATACAGTGCTGACGAGCTAGAGTGTAAGCGGTTAGTCTGAATCAGATGGGGTTTATCACCAGAGCACAGAAGGATAGAAGTGCAAATAGAGCAGAAAGGAAAGCTCTCAGAGGGAAAGCACATGCTTTATCTGCCCAGCCAGCAACATCAAGGCCAAGAGCCAAGCAGAAACATGGGTGGGCACGGGTCATGGGAGACCCAGAGGCCATGCAGCCATGCACACACACCTCCAAAATCAGAGAGGGGCTATGGGAAATCCTGCCCCAAGTGTCACCCCTCCAAATACCTACTGTTGTTCCAAAGGCATGAGACCATAGCACGAAGTCTGACTTACCCTGTTCCCAGGGTGGGGGCAGGGGATGCCCGTAATCAAGATTTCATCTACCTGAAGCCAGCTGAGTGAGGAAACAATGCTGATATGTCGTGCTTAAGCTACCCCTAACCACCCTTGTAAGCTGACTACTTGCTAATGCGCTTTTCGAGAAATCGTCTGGAACTTTTGAGGGCCAGGATTCTACCTGCCACTTTGATGGGTCTAAATCACCAGCTTCTGAGTAGCCGTGAAATGATTCTTGTAGAATTACTCAGCGCAGATGAAATCTATCGGCCTGATTTAATTTCTAAAAACCAGTCTTCCGACCCAAAAACATGGAGGGCTTCAGGGCTCAAGGATTCCCAATACAAACATGCAGACCCCAGGCCCATCACTGCTGCACCCCCTCAGGAGGTGGGGCCTAGGAATCTGCATTTTAACAGGCACCACAGTGCTGTTTAAGCTTCAAGTCACCAGTAGAGTGTAGTGGAAAGCAGCAGATTGGACAAAAACCTTTTCACCTGTAATGTCCTCTCACCCCCGGTCCAGAGCTCGTAGAAGTCTGATCGACCAGACCAGACAGGACTCGCTCCTCCCCAGCTCCCACGCTGCAGCATCCACACATCGTGAAATAACGAGGAGGTACATAGATGGAAGAGAGCTAGGACAGACCCAGGAACTTCCACCCACAGAACGTAACTCAGCGTTACTAGTTTCCGAAAAATCTTTGAAGTGCACATGGCTCAAAAGAAACTAATAATGTAATTCTAGAAGTCCCCGTTTGTTTCCGTAGATACATAACACTGCACAAACAACTTGGTTGCAATTTCAAGGCAGTGGGTTCATAGTCACTTGCTTAAACTACGGTGGCTTTTCACGAGAGGGGGATGGACGGATCGCCCTTCAAGGTTTTTGCAAGTGTGACAATTTACAATTATAAGTTAGCCGGCTTGTCACGATGTTTTTAGATGATTTCTGTGTATAAACACATTTCTAGATATTTTCCCTATTACAGTCTCCTCCTGATCACAGAGGCTACTTTTTCAGCCAAGACAATAACATAGCTCTTCTGAGACAAAAAAAAAAAGCAAAGCAAAGCAAAGGACAAGTGTAACATTTGAAAAGCCTGTCATTGGCAAAGACGGTGCCTCTAAATTACTGATAGGGAATGTACTTCCACAAACCGTAGGGCTTCCTGTAAATTTAACCCTCCTTCTCAAACCCTCAGCACCTTCAATTAAGTTATCTAACCCTGGGGGCAAAAGGGAAAGGGGCGGAGTTGTCAATTCAAAGCAAGCAGGCAAGAAAGCTGGAAAACGCTGATGAATCACAGTGTATTCTGAAAGAGTGAGGTCATGCATTTTTTCCCATGAATAGTTAACTCCCTTTTTACTAAGGGCTACATCATCCATTTTATTTGGGATTATTTTGTTTGGGTGTCAGGGATATTTGCTCCTATGACCACCCTCCCCCCCATAGAAACCAACATTTAATCTATAAACACAAGACACAGTATCCTTTGAAGCAGGTAGCCGCAGAGCTGCTCAGCTGTTGCCCTTGACCTTAAGAGAACTTTTATTTTTCTCTCCACTTCTCAGCCCAGATTCTATTTTCATTCCAACGTGACATTGCGGCCTTTCTTAGGAAGGGTTTGCTAATTGTGCTGCACTGGCCGAGTTGTATCAAAAGATTTGATATATATTTCACATATATTATGTGGAACTGCAAGGAACTGATTGTTTTGCCAAAATACGCTACTCTTGATAGAACTGTCTGTTTTATCTAAACCGGATTATGTATGAAGTGTGTGCTGTCAATTAAAAACATTAATCGAAGCAAAGCAAAACAAAGTGATTTATTCAATAAAAATTAAGAGTTAGTTGTGTTATCAGCAAGTATATCACTTTTTAAAAATTATAGAACACAGAATTTTTCTTCATTTTTATTTGGGAATAAGAAAGGTACAAAGTAGAACAAAATAGATAAAAGAAACATGATCATAACACACTGTTATTTGAGAACAAATTCAGGCCGTGTATTCTGCTATTGTTCATTAGATGTTCGTACTCTTAAGGCCATGTAATAATGGCATCAATAGTATTGGTTTGGTTTGGTCTTTCTTATGTGTTACTTTATTATTATTTTGTAATACTTTTAGTATTATAGAGATGAAAGTATCTGTTTGTTTCTATGACTTAAAATGAACCGGATCAAAATACTTCTGATGACTGGTGTATGTGAATATACTTTTTTGCTTCTTTCATGATTTTTATGTGATTGGGTATTTTTTTAATGTTTACTTATTTTTGAGACAGAGACAGAGAGAGAGAGAGACAGAGAGAGAGAGAGTGTGTGTGTGTGTGTGTGTGTGTGTGTGAGTGAGTGGGGGAGGGGCAGAGAAAGAGAGGGAGACACAGAATACAAAGCAGACTCCAGGTTCTGAGCTGACAGCACAGAGCCCAACCTGGGGCTCGAACCCACTAACTGTGAGATCATGACCTGAGTCAAAGTCAGATGCTTGACTGACTAAGCCACCCAGGTGCCCCTTTTCAATTAATTTTGAAGGGCCTACTGTATGCCAGGCAGCAACGCAAAGACTGAGAAATACTTCCATCATTATTCAGTAATCTAAAGATGAACCTTTTTCACTAATATTTGAGAAAACACTATCTTCCCTGTGATATAACATCTGGAAAGATGAGTTCAGATGTTTTCATTGTCTACTGAAGTGAATGATGAAAGATAACAATTTGAATTTTGAAAATCACTTTCAAAATAAAATAGAAATTCAGGGACCCTGGGTGGCTCCATAGGTTAAGCCTCTGACTCCTGGTTTCGGGTCAGGTCACCATGTCACCATTCATGAGTTCAAGCCCTGCATTGGGCTCTGTGCTCACAGCACAGCAAAACCTGCTTCAGATCCTCTGTTTCCCTTTCTTTGCCTCCTCCTCCCTCAAAAATAAATAAAGGTTAAAAAATGTTTTTAATTAAAAAAATAAAATAAAATAGAAATTCATACACTTTTCTGTCATGAAAGTCATTTTTCAATGTTAAACTAAAAACATGAAGACATAATTTTAATAACTTCTAATTACCCGATTGTTCTGAGGTCCTCCGTATTCTTATCCAGTCCCTACACCAGCCTTTTCCATTCTGCTCTAAGTTGTAGAAGCTTGACCTTTATGAATCACGTCATTGAGCTACCTTGCTCTCTGGCTTTCTGTGGGTTGGGCCAATGGGAAGCACTGGTAGTAGACTGAGTTGGGGGAGGAGAATGTGGCCGGGGTTATGGTGACTCCCTTTGCCATGTGGCCACAGGTTGGCTGCGTCGTCGCTCTGCCAGAGGCCATAGTGTCCTTAGATAGTCCTATCCATACACATTTCTCATGTTCTTGATACCCATTTCTCCACTCAGGTGAAGAGGTGGTAACAGCTCCTCAGAGCTCTCCGTCCCCTGTGTGATGACCCATCCTTTGTTCATTTCTCTAAACCCTGTCCACGCCCCTTGGGGAAAAAAAAAGAATATATTTATTAAAAACTCATCAATCACATCATTTGAAATAACCATCTGTTTTGGTCAAAATCCTAACACGGCACCTGCATGGACTATTAGAATTAAATTCAAGCAGACTCCTTAGAGTTCGAACAATAAATCATAAACTTTGCATCAGCTCCAATTTAACTTTTCTGGATTCTCAACAAACTACTTATATTTCTCAAACCTTAGCTGACATTATAAGTGAAACATTTAATGTTCTAATGAAAATATATTTATTATTGTTAGCATCCTTATAATGGTTTTAAAAGCAGATTGTTTTGCTGCAATTAAAGAAAAAGTCGAGGTCTCCGGGTGGCTCAGTCAGTTGAGCATCCGACTTTGGCTCAGGGCATGATCTCATGGTTTTTGGGTTCTAGCCCTGCATGGGGCTCTGTGCTGACAGCTCAGAGCCTGGAGCCTGCTTCAGATTTTGGGTCTCCCCCTCTCTCTACTCCCCCCTCCCGTTTATGCTGTTCTCTCTATGTCTCTCAAAAATAAATAAATGTTAAAAAAAAAAGTTAAAAAAAAAAGAAAAATGTTAAGCGGCTATAGATTAAAGTTATGCAAGCACTGGTGTCCAACTCTTTCCAAAATACATGATTTCATTAGACCTATGAGCCTTTAAGTCAGTTCAAGCCTCTGCTTCAGGTCGTGGGCAAAGAGTGTTTTCTTCATTGCTCTAATCCAAGCACCTAGCAAGGGTTGGCTCATGGTAGATTTTCAATAAGTTTTTACTTTATGAAGAAATCAAAGCTTACTTCAATTTCTGATATTACTGAAAAGAAGAACCTAAAAGTTTAAAGTCTGGTAACTACTTCAAATACTTTAATGTTTCTTTGAAAATTAAATTATACCTGAGATATAAGTATAAATATATACGCATATGTATGTATATATATACACATATAAATAATTATTATTACATTAATCACAGACAAAAAGGTAATGGAGATGCTATGACTAGGGGATTGGATTTCATACCCCTACTTTAATTTCCAGAATAGAATAATAGAATCCCACACCTGGAAGAGTTCTGCGAGAATTCTAGCCTAAAAGTCGTCCTTTAGAATTTGAAATTCGTGACCAAGGTAATCTAAGTGAATCATACACAACTGATATACAACCGTTTTGAAATTTAAATACTTCCCTGTTTTATAGGCAAATGTAGGTCTCCCAGAAAATTCCAGACGAAGCACTCAGAATATGCTCTGAGGAGTAGGTACTACTCGGGTCAAATGAAACTGAGGCTAGTAGAATATGATATTCTACAGGGAAAGGGAGAAGGGAGGGGGGAGTTGGTTTGATGTCCTCACTTCTCAGGACCTGCACACCACTGGCTGATTATTGTCCTATCCCTTGCTGGAGTCTCAAATTTTAAAGGGTGGTCAAATTCCAGTGAACTGCTATCAAATAAGTTGGAGTTTCTTTTCTTTTTCTTTTTTTAAAGTTTATTTATTTACTTTGAGAGCAAGAAAGAGCATGGAAAGGGAATAGAGAGAGGGAGAGAGAGAACCCCAAATGGATTCACAGAACACTGAGATCATGACCTGAGCCAAAACGAGGAGTCGGACACTTAACTGACTGAGCTACTCAGTTGCCCCTAAGTTGGGGTTTCAAGATAAGGTGGAGCTAAGACAGAAGATCCCAGAAATAACGTCATTCAGAGATTTAAAAAAAAATTTACTTTTTACCTTTCTTGCTGCTCGTTCTATTTGACCTCTACTTCTTGCTCCTCTTTTTTATTTATATTTCTCCGTCTCTGTCTTTTTTTACTAACTTCTCTCAGTGTTTCTCTTACCTTCTTCTTACTGGTGTCTTACGTCCCACTATAACTCCCCGGGGTTATACCAATCTTCCTCCCGTGGATAATGTTGTCTGCATCATTTCCTTTAACTGGTAAGTTAACAAATATAATTCAAAATTTTCAACCAACTTTTGTAGAAGGTCAACCAATTTTCCTAGGAATAAGCTACAGTTGTTGACCTCAATGATCTTAAAATCTGGACAGAAGCTTATCTTGGAGGAGGACATCGGGAGAATAAGACTGCCGGTTGACTTGAGAGATAGATTCAGGCAACAGAAGGCTCCTCGCTGCCTTCCCTGTCTTTGAAATGAATGTCCCACCTACAGTTCCTACACTTTCAGGACAGTTTCCCTCTCTCAAGGAAGTAGTCTGGAGAGAGAAAGGTATTGTTAGGGCTATATGGACTGTACACAAGACTCAACCCCACTACAGACTTTACATGATTTTTTAAGATTCTGACGGGCAGGTAAAGAGATTTACTTGTCTTACGACTTCCCAAGGCAAGCCTCGGATGTCAACTCCCTTGCATGTTGAAACTGCCACTTACCAATCTGGAGTGGTCTGCCAGTTTCTTCAGTCTCTCCCTGACCCCACTGTAAAGAGACCCTCACTGTAAAGGAGTTTCTGATTTCACTAGAAACTCCTGAGGTTGTGAGCCAACAGCTTGAGACAAGTAAGCAAATAATTATTCTTTAATTTCTGTAAGTGGGGGTGGAGTTGGTCATGTCTGCATGAGTAAACCAGAATAAGCATCACGAAGTAGGCAATACTTGAGTTAAATAGAAAGTTACCACAATAGGTAAATACAGGTAGAGATCTTAGATTGTTTTGGAATTATTAGAGGAAGAAGAAGCTGGAAAAGGAGGATGGGACCAGCCTGGGGAGAGCCCTATAAAGATTTGTAGATAATCACATAGTTTGTGATGATTCTTTGAAAATATTTTTACGTTTATTTATTTATAGTTCTAGAGACAGAGAGCACACATGTGCAAGTGGGGGAGGAGGAAAGAGAGAGAGAATCTTAAGCAAGGTCCAAGCTCAGTGGCGAGCCTGATGTGAGGCTCGATCCCATGACCGTGAGACATGACCTGAGCCAAAACGAAGAGTCAGACACTTACCCAACTGAGCCCCCCAGGCGCCCCTGAAGATACCTTTAAATATGGAAGTGAAGTATTGTACATATGACTTACATGATCCAAGCTGAGCTGAATCAAATGAAAAAAATGTTGATTTATCAAAATGAAATGGAAGCGCGCGGAACATAGGGAACACTGGGGTTATTACTATTTTTGGTTTGGTCAAAAGATCAGTTGTGCCAAATATCTTGAAAACCATACACTTGTTAGTTTGACTGGTGTCTGATTTGAACCCAAGTCAAAATGATTGACCTGCAAGGCCTCAAATAAAACAAACAAAACTAATTAAAGCCAAAGAAATTTAAGCCTAGTACAATGAAAGGCTACAAAGAGAAAAACAACAACAACAAAACATTTCTTAGGTAAATAATGAAGGAAAAGATCAAATCATACTCATCTTTCATTTGTTCATTTAAAAAAACAAATATTGATTGTCTCCTTTTGCCAGGCAGTTTCAGAGAAAGAAGACTGTCCCTCTCTCACTGTGGGGCAATCTCGATTTCATGGTAGAAACTCAGTACGTATAAATATACCCAAGTGACTAGGTTCCGTTGCTACTTTGCTAAGCTACTTTGAGGTAGTTCGAATATCATCTGAAATGGAATATTATTTCTAAACCATTTCATGTCAATTGTCTTTTCACCTTTCCCTTATATACCAAATATTATCATGGGATTTGCAAATATAGTATACATTAATCTGTGTAACATATGGTACTGGGAAAACTCTTTTACTAATAAGAATATTTGCAAGAGAACTATTTCTCATTACTCGTGTCCAAAAATCCTAATAAGTAAACGCTTTTGGCCTATTATAAAAATGTTTCTTATCCTCTCAAGAAGTAAAACTCTTACTTTTGCTTCCAGCTTAACTTGTAGACTCAATTTTCTTATGCCAGGGTCATCGTTATTTTTCAATAAGTCATATATATTCTAAAGACATATATTAATCTGCTGAATTCCATACCTCACCTACTGAAATGTAAGTGGTACAAATTATTTTTGAAATAGAAAAGATGCTGCTAAGGTGGGCTGATGACCATTGTCTTAAATATCACCTTCCCAACACCAAGGGTTACACCTGGAAACTGTTCGTCATAGCCAAAAAGGCAAGGCCTACTTGGGGTGTGGCTCATCAGAATGACTAATACAAAGTCATTTTTCTTATAAATCTGCCTATTCTCCCACCATCTGTTATTTGCATTTTTCCAGAAAGTTAAAAAAAAAAAGTACTGATGGAATGTTTTGACCCAACAGCAGTTAACTTCACATGGTTTACTGTTTTACTCCCCAAGATGACATTTCGGCCAAGCGTATAGTGGAGTATTGCATCAGAATAGCCTCTACCATGAGAATTCCAGGTGAGACATCTAGAGGCAAAAGGGGGAATTGCTTAAAAATTCAACAGTTAGCGTTTTGCTTCAAATCCATGTTGAGAAAAAAAAAAAGAAGAAAGAAAGAAAAAAAGAAACCTAACAGTCTGTATACCTATCACTCAATATTAACCCATAAACTCTCACATGCTTTAATTTCCAGCAGACCAAACCTGTGAGGTTGACAGTTTTCTTTGATTTGTAGTAATTTATATAGTTTTTGTTTTTGTTTCATTTCTTTTTACTGTCAACATCAAAGAAGATATATATTTCTGATTTCATGAAGGTGCATATTTATAGAATACACACTATGTATTATGTCTGGACATAAGACATTTATGACAGTTGGCATAGACAAAGATAAGATAATGCCCACTCAAAGCTATTCATCGAAATAATGTTTTAGTTAAGCCAAAAGACCCTTCTAACATTTGTTATAACAACAAATGACAAAGAACGACATGATTCATTCTGCTATATATGAAGCCCTCTGCTAGGTGGTTGGCGTGCGATGGTTAAAAGGGCAGAAATAGTCCTTGCCCTCCTGGAACTTATAGTCTAGTGTAGAGAAATCAAGATGTTAAGAATCAACAAGAGGATGCATAATTACAAACTGTAGTCAGTGTTATAAAGGAATGAAAAATATATAAACTGGCGGCACCATAGATACTCATTGACGGCGGTGTCTTTGGGCATCGTCTAGTGATCAAACACAGTATTTCAGAGTTAAAGAATATAATGTCTAATGGATAAAAAAATCCATCCAAAGTCATACAGTTTTGTGTTATATTTCAGATTAGACACAGAGAAAATTTTAAAAGGGTGAATTTCACCAAACCCAAATAAATTATAGAAAATTAAAATGATTTCCTTAGCTTTGCTGGGGAACAATAAAATTAGAAAAAGCAGTAGAATAGAAGGTTCTTCTTGGTTTACAAATGCCAAATCGGCAGGGAATTCGGTGATTGTTTCTGGGATGTTGTATCAGTCAGGCTAACTTATTTTCTGATGACAAACAATCCTAAGTGTTAGTATATTACAACAAGGAAAACCTATTTCTTTCTCATGTTATATGTCCTTTATATGTTGCCTATGGCTCTGCTCCAATTCATCCTCACTTCTGGGGACTAGGTTTATGAAGATGACTTCTAGACGAAGCACCACAGGCTGTAACAGCAGAAGGGAGAACAAATTTGTTGAACCACGTGCTAGCTCTTGAAGCTTCTACCCAGAAATGTTGCATGCTGTCTCTGGTCATAGGAGAGTCCAGGTTTCATCAGAGTACAGTTCTCCCACAAGAAGGAGCACCAGACTCAAATGAACAATAAATAGAACCTACCACATACATGGATTCTCTGTTTTTATATAAAGACTCTGAGAGATGCAATATTTTAGTGGCAGTCCTGACACCTTGTCTGAATTAAATCTTGGTCTAACAGTTGCTCCCTCCCTCAGCTTGAATCTGCTTTCTCTTAGAAATATCTCATTTCCATTTCAGTGGGGGACCCTCCTCCTCTACTCTCAGCCCCTGGCGTCTGAGCCCCACAACCATCTTTAAGGATGAAATGCCCACCCCATGTGAGATCTAAGCCAATCATTGCTTCATATCTTCCTGGCCACAATAATTAGGTTACAAGGAGACGTTAAGTCTATAGTTGGTCGAATTAAAGCAAAGCATCATGCTTCTGTGGGCCCCACAGGTGGATAGCCATGTGGAAGGAAAATTTATTTCCTGCTAGACTCAGAGCTCAAAGGAGTGAGGCAGAACCTGTTATCACCTTGTTCATACTTAGAGCCTGTTCAAACCAGGAGCCTCAACCCTAGGGAGGAGGAGTTGACTGATCTGAGATACACGAAGCAGTCAAGTCCCCAGTGGCAATGATTGAGCTCCTGAACAAAGCTGCTCATGAAGACAGCCCTCCTCTGGGCTTTAAATGTAGAGCTAATTTTAATTGCTACAATGAAATTCTTTTGGGGTTCTCAATACCTGCAACTTGAAATATGTAATAAATATTTTGAGCAACTGACTCTGTCTGAATTGATGCTTTCTCCTCTGTTAAAAAAAGGAAGTAGTTAGATTAGATGGTATCCAGATATGCATTCTATGATTCCATAATCTAAGCCACTGGGTGCCAAGGTTAAGGCCTTAGATCAAGAACAATAATGTCTATATCTAATCGGGATTACACACTTGGCACTTCTCTTAGTGTTTTAATCAAAACTTCTCCCTTTTGGGGGCACCTGGGTGGCTGTCGGTGAAGCATCAGACTCCTGATTTCAGCTCAGGTCATGATCTCATGGTTTGTGGGTTCAAGCATCAGACTCTGCTGACGGTGCAAAGCCTGCTTGGATTTCTCTCTCCTTCTCTCTCTGCTTTTATCCTACTCACACGTGTGTACCTGCACTCTCTCTCTTTCAAAATAAATAAACTTAAAAAAAAAAAAAAAAAAAAGAACTGCCTTCTTTTCCTGGCATCTCAACTTTATCCTATGACATAGACATTCTACAGATACCCCTTTTGGACTCGCAAAATAAGGTTGCCGGTATAGTTTCAATTGTCTTTGAAGCATTATTTTATTTTATTAATTTTTTTTATTTTTTTAAATTTTTTAATGTTTATTTATTTTTGAGACAGAGAGAGACAGAGTATGAGTGTGGGAGAGAGAGAGGGAGACACAGAATGTGAAGCAGGCTCCAGGCTCTGAGCTGTCAGCACAGAGCCTGACGTGGGGCTCAAACTCACAGACCGGGAGATCATGACCTGAGCCGAAGTCGGACACTCAACCAACTGAGCCACCCAGGCGCCCCTGAAGCATTATTTTAAAAGGTCCCAGGATCCAGGCTCTTCAAAAGTTTTCCTCTTCCACAGGTAGGGTCCACGCGGCTGGCTGTCCTCTGTCAACAATGTTTTGGTTGTGCTTGGATTATTCTCTAGTTTCCCACTTCCTGGTTTCGATCAGCAAATGCTCAAAACTCTTTCTGATATTCTCAACATTGATTTTCCTTTAAGTATCTGAGGAGTCATCTACTTGAGTCCTTTATTTTCCATAAAATTCATTTTTTTCTTCCCAATGGTTTTGCCTAATTCTGGAACACTTCAGAACATGTGGTAAAAATAAAGAATTACTTACCAATTTTCACTCCAAATTGGAAATCAAAATCGATCCAGATGGGTCCCACAGGTCCCACTTGAACCTTGGGAGTTGCTTTATTCTTTGTGAAGTCATGTCAGGACCCTCCAAATCCTTGAAAACAGGATCATGAACAAAGAAACAAACAAGGCTCCTAGAGCCTTCATCATTCAGAGTATCAAGTAGATTTCTGTGTTATCAGAGGTTGGCCCAATAAAAGCAGTTATTTTTGCTCATAGAATGTCTAAAAAATTGCCCTGTGATGTCTCTCCAAGCATATTTTATCAAGAACGTATTTTGAACTTCATAATAACACAATTTACAACTTGCAGAGGAAAGTTCTCAGTTTTCTGGGGGGAAAAGCTAGATTTAGGGATTCTGAGATTGCATAGGGCAGAAGCCTGGTCATTTGATTAAAAAAATATCTAAGTCATAATGACACATTTATGGGTCCATAAACAATGTTATAAAGTTGTAATGAAAGATTCAAATTTCAAGTAGTGGTTTTGCAACTCCATGAGAAAACACTAAAGTTCCGTAACAGATTATACAGAAATCTGGTACCAATCCAATTCCACAAATAATACTGAGTTATTAATACATGTAAATACCATGCTATATATGATAGGGACATGTAAATAGATGAAATCTGATTTTTTTAAGTTTATTGATTTATTTTGAGAGAGAGGGAGTGTGAGCGGGGGAGAGGCAGAAAGAGGGAAGGAGAGAATCCTAAGCAAGCTCCATGCTGACAGGCAGAACCCAATGTTGGGCTCGATCTCAAGAACCATCAGATCATGACCTGAGCTGAAATCAAGAGTCTGAGGTTTAACCAGGTGAGCCACCAGGCTCCTGGAAATCTAATCTTTGCACTTGCAAGTTGGTGCTGTCTCAGGTAAAGCAAACACAGGTACATATGGAAGGGCTTTAGGGTAGAATAGATCTCACATGATACAGGAAAGAGACAAGGAACTATTTCCTGGAGGAAATAAAAGTTGAGGCAGATTTTGTGGAGTTTAAAGCCAAAAATTTAAAAATGATAATAGCGATGATGGCGATAAATAGAACACAAGCAGAAACAACCAAAACAACAAGAAAAGTTTATTAAAGTATTACAAGTTCTATTAGCAATCCTCTAAAGATCATGCGATTGAAACCTCACTTATATTAAGAGAAAGTAGGGTCTCCTCTGTATAGAAGCAAACACATCTGCAACTTAGAGTGTTCAAATGATGTGTCTATGGCCACACAGCTGATAGTGGAGGAGTCAGGATTCAAACCCAATTTATTTTACTCCAGGGCTTGAGCATTAAACGATGTCTTGTATCCTTGTCTTGGTCTAATGCTTCTTCCTTCTCTGCATGTTCCACACTCATCCTGTTCTGGTTCTGGGATCGCTAAAGGAAGGAACCCAGCCTGGCTTACTGTGTGCGAGGCACTCTAGCAGTCAAAACAGAGTTATATTAATGCCAACGATGCTGACAAAGCGGCAGCACTCCAACAAGTGAATTAAGAGTCCAAGAGTGGCGAAAAGGAAAGATTGAAGGATGGGGCACGTGGGTGGCTCAGTCGGTTAAGGGTCTGACTCTTGATTTCAGCTCAGGACATGAACTCATGGTTTGTGGGATCGAGCCCCACCTCAGACTCTGTGTGGCTCTCTCTCTGCACATCCCCCTCAACTCTCTCGAAATAAATAATTTTAAAAAATAAAGGAAGAACTAGGGGAAAAGTCACCATATTCTCTGAGCTGATATGACTCGTATTAGAACATGAATTCGGTTGAAACTATGATGTTTTGAAGTTCTGCTCGGAGTTTTGATGGGTTAACAATAAAGTCCTTCAAGAATAGAGATTACGCATTGTGGCTATAATTTAGATATTTCTTTGGAGAAATTTTATTTTAAGGAATTTCTTTGCAATAATACCACTGCACTATAGCACTCTGATTGAAATTTTAAAAGAACACTAGACCTCTTAGTCGGAGAATTTTGTCAAAATAAAATCTAGAGGCCGTCATGAAGAATCACAGAGTTTGATTTTTGTTCTTTGAAGATAGTAAAGGTAAATAAATCTCCATTTCTCCTTTGATGGACGGTTCCCTATGGGGACTCACCTTGTTTAGCGATTGCTGAAACTTGAAGGTCTTTTGGCATTTGGTGTTATTTTTATGTGATTCTATTTCTTTATCATTTAATTGTTTCAGCTTAGAATTTGCCTGTGGGCCCTTTGAGTTGTGACAAAACAGCTGGTACATGACAAGTAGCCAGACTTAACAGCCGCCTGTCACACTTCATTTCCAACTGTGACACCAATGATGAACACAACCCCAGTTTCGAATGGCTCCATTTTTTTTAGCCTCAGAAAATTGTCTTCATGCCTTTGAGCTGTTAAGAGGCAAAGAACGTATCCACACGAGCCTATACCTAATTCGTCATCTCGTTAAGGCTTGTCTTGTATTGCCTTTATGCAATTATCAAAAGGTCATATAAATTAAAAATACAGGTCTGAGGAGCATATGAGAAATAAAACACATTTGCAAGGAACAGCATGAAAAATAAGGCTGATTTTAAGGGTAAGATGGACACCTCATCTAATAATTCCCAGCACAATGAAAAATTGCAATAAACAGAAATATTTGTGCATTATAGAAGACATAGTGCATAAGAACCTATAGAAGAGGCTACAACATTTGAATGGGAGTTTATATTATCATATCCATTTTCATATTTAAATCAAAGACTGTCACACCTGACATCCTAAAAGTAACCAAATACATAATATACCTCACATGTCTTTAAAGATGAAAGTTCAAAATTTCTAATATTATACTTTGATTTTCTGGTACTAAAACAACATCTAAACATATTCTGTGTGTGGGGTGTGTGTGTGTGTGTGTGTGTGTGTGTGTGTGTGTGTGTGTGTGTTTAGTACAAAGTAAAGCTTCCACAAGAATGTAACCGAAAAATAATGTATTTCATATGAAAAATTATACTACCTTCGCTACGTAAGGATAAAAAGATATGGGCAGCTGGGTGGTTCTGTTGGTTGAGATTTTGACTCTTGATTTTGGCTCAGGTCACGATCTCTGAGTTGCTTGGGATTTTTTGTCTCCCTCTTGCTCTGCCCCACGCCCCACTTGCTCTCTATCTTTCTTTTCTCTCTCTCAAAAATAAATAAATAAACGTGTTTTTTTTAAGTACAAAAAGATAGATTGCACTGGAGCACCAGCGTAATGAATCAAAGTTAGAAACTGAGGGATCCAGAAACAGATGCAGAGGAAAGGAGAATACGAAAACCACAAGAGAACAAAAGAAAAATTGAGACGGAAACATATGACTAAACCTATCACTGATTTTAAAATACTGTGACAATTCGGCTTAAACTTCATAGTAAAAGTTTAGGACACACAAATTCAAACATAAAGCATAACCCCCATTTACTCTTTATATGAAATATGGCTCATCTCAAGTGCTCCCCAAATAAAAACGATGATGAAATAAATAAGACACAAGGGGCGCGGAAAGGCAAAAATAAAGGAGCCACGAGAGAAAGTAGAGACAATGTTCAATCCCCAAAAGTGTCACCTTTTCTCACAAAAAGTGCAGAGCCAGGAAGGTTTAAATGCTGGTAATATAAAATCAAAACGACGGGTGGATGTGACTTGTCCTGGATCCCAGAGCGCATAAGCTCTGGGGCAAGAAATTAAACCCTATTTCCTGTAGTTAAAACTTAGTGTTCTTTCCATGCTGATAAGGTTTTCGAAATACGCTAGCGAGCGCACTTGGAAGTGAGAAACCGGCCGTGCCCTTGAATTCGTGGATGCTCCGTGTCAAGGCTTCATGCTTAGTGGCTGCAGCCACCCGTGATCATTTGCAGATATTGAAAAGCCTGTCGTCCCTGGTGGGCTCCAGCGCCGAGTATGAAATTCGGCCTTTAGGGTCTTTCACCTTTCTCTCCTGAGCCTTCCCATGCCCTCTCCGGATGTCCTGCCCTCTTCCCTGTCACCAGGCACTCCTGCAGCTGTCTCATGGGGCACATTTTTTTAAAATATATTTTTTAATTTTTTTTTTTTTTGAGAGAGACAGAGTGTGAGTGGGGGGGAATAGAGAGAGAGGGAGACACAGAATCCAAAGCAGCTCCAGGCTCCGAGCTGTCTGCACAGAGCCCGATGTGGGACTCGAACTCACGAACCACGAGATCATGACCTGAGCGGAAGTCGGATGCTTCACCGACTGAGCCACCCAGACGCCCCTCATGGGGCACATTTTTAGCACCGTCCCTGCACCCCCCCCTCCGCCTTTATTCCATGAAGAAACTTTCTAATGGTTGGCTCTGCTCCTGCACAGCCAGTCTCCGAGGGACACGTTGGCAGATGGCACTGCCATGCTTTCAGTCCTCTACAGATTCGAGACTTCTTACCCTCATGAGAAGGTGCAGAGGAAAACCTGAAAAGCTGGGATTAGAGAAGGCAACATCCCTGGTGTAACCAGAGCCGGACCGCTCCTTTCCGAGGTCAGTATAATAGAAAACAAAAGAGAACAAAGACGAAGTACCCTTCACTTTGCTCCCGCAGATGTGCCAATGGGTCCTGCTTTCGGCATCCAAAAGAGCAACCCCCACCATCCCCGAGCCCTCGATTGCTTAAGCTCGCGTTATTCATTTACAACTTTATATTATATATTTATTTTTTCCAATTGTCTGTCTTTCTCCCATAGAATAAACACCATGTAAGTGCAGGGATTACGTCTGTTGTGTTCACTGTATTCCCAGCAAGCCAGCCCAGAGACGAGGCTCAATAAGTACTTGGAAAAGGGAAGGGAGGAAGGGGGCGAGGGGGGGAGAAGGGAAGGAAGGAAGGCAAGAAGGAAACAAGAAGGGAATGAGGGAAGGAGAGAGGAAAGAAGGAAGGAGGGAAAGAGGGAGGGAGGGGGAGAAGAAGGTGGAAGGAGAGAAGGAAGGGGGAGGAAGGAGGAAGGGGGAAGGGAGGAAGGGGCAAGGAAGGAGGGATGGAAGGAGGGAGAAAGGAAGGAAGGAAGAAAGGAGGGAGGGAAGGAGGAAGGGAAGAAGGAAGGAAGGAGGGAGGGAGGAAAATGAAATAAAATCAAAGAACATGGTAATTCTTATTTTCACACGTCTTTCAGGAGCAAGAGAAAATGTCATGCGTCCATGCAAAATGATCCCTATATGTATTTCCATAGTATTTTACCGTGCTTTTTTTTTTTTTTACAATTAAATTTGTTTTCCATTTGAATATCTGTCTGAATCCTCACCTAAAAAGAAATCAAAACGAAATTGCTTCTATATTTGAGGTCTATCTGCCCTTACTAAGCAATCAGTTTCTTTTTATGTATTTCATATATAATGCCAAAGAATATTTCAAAAGGTAAATTAACTCGAAACACTGTAATTATTGGTATTTTTCTGCCAGATGTGGGAGCAGGCACTAAGATATCCTCTTCCTATAGATTCCCTTATCCTCTTGTGCTCCAGGTAAGCTATGCTCACGGCATATAAGTTGATATTAAAACACATTGCCTCTGGGTGAAAGACCAGTGGACCATGACCTTAGGCAGGTGGCCCTCAATTTAGTTCTTCAGCTATCCGTAAAAATACCGTAAACTCAATTTTTTATCTAGAGAGAAGTTCAGTTATTGAGATATATGTATCAGAATGTCTTCCAGATAATACTAAATATATTTAGCCAGTTCTTTTTACCAAGAGAGGTATCTTTTTACCAGATACTTTAAGAAATGATCCAATTAGCTTCCCCAATGTCTGTTTTTAAATACCCCATGTCAGTAAATCACAGATAATTAATTGCTAACCTGTTATGCAGCAACAAATAACTAATACAGATCGCCAACCATATTATTTAAAAGGCATTGTGTGTGTAAGTTGAACCATGTAAAATTTTCGAGGCTTGACCTTTTTTGACACATGTGTCTTTCCGCAGGTAGTTCGCGTGGTGGTTTGTTTCTGTAGAACTAGCAGGAGAAATCTCTGACTTTCATGTCCAACCCCCAAATCCTCTTCTATTTGATATTTATTTATTTAATTATTTATTTATTTACTTACTTACTTACTTTTACTTATGTTTTTTTAACACTTTCTTTTTAATGTTTATTTATTTTTGAGACAGAGAGAGACAGAGCATGAGTGGGGGAGGGGTAGAGAGAGAGGGAGACACAGACTCCGAAGCAGGCTCCAGGCTCTGAGCTGTCAGCACAGAGCCCGACGTGGGGCTCGAACTCACAGACCGCAAGATCATGACCTGAGCCGAAGTCAGACGCTCAACCGACTGAGCCACCCAGGCGCCCCATAAATGTTTTTATTTATTTTGAGGGAGAGCGAGCGTGAGCAGTGTAGGGGCAGAGAGAGAGAGAGAGAATCCCAAGCAGGCTCCATGCTCAGCACGGAGTCCAATGTGGGGCGCCTGGATGGCTGAGTGTGGAGCCTGCTTGGGATTCTGTCTCATGACCGTAAGATCATGACATGAGTGGAAATCAAGAATGGAATGCTTAACTGACTGAGCCACCCAGTTGCCCCTCAAATCCTCTTTTTAAGAAATTACCTGAACAGGGGTGCCTGGGTGGCTCTGTCGCTTGACTGTCTGGCTTTGGCTCAGGTCATGATCTCGCAGTTCATGGGTTCGAGACCCATGTTGGACACTGAGCTGACAGCTCAGAGTCTGGATCCTTCTTCAAATTCTGTGTCTCCCTCTCTCTTTGCCCCTCCCCCACTCAGGCTCTCTCTCTCTCTCTCTCTCTCTCTCTCTCTCTCTCTGTCTTTCAAAAATAAACATTAATAAAATGTTTTTAAAGGAATTACCTGATCAGATCAGGGCTACCTAAGGGAATCTTTCTTTTGATAAACTAAAAGTCAACAAACTAGAGACCTGAATTAAATCTGCAAAATCTCTTCACTTTTCCTATGTTACATTGGTTAGAGGCAAGTTACAGGTCCACACTCAAGGAGAGGGAATTAAGGAGTGTATGTCATTATTTTAAATTACTTTCACATATGAACTGGTGAGTCTGTTAATAAGATGCCCCTAAGAAAATGGTCTATAATCATTTCTCCAAGAAGTCAAATTCTCTATATCTCTCTGTTTCTATTTCTGTCTCTTTTTTTCATTGTCTAGCTACTATTTATCTTGGTTTGTAAATTCCAAGCAGTAGATTTTCCCTTAAGCAATTTTGTGAACTGTAAATAATTTTTACTCTTTATCTATTCACTATTCCCTATCATAAAGTCTGCTTCAGTTTTATTGGTGAGATACGTTACTTTTGCCAACATATCTTCTGCTAAATACCCAGGGCTACTTATGCCCAGAGGGTTTTTGCCTATTTATATGTCTATGGAGCTTTTCATTTGGTTCAAATTGCTTTGGCATTCCATTTTTCTTGATTCATTTATTTATTCAAGAATGTTTCTTTTTTTTAAATTTCATTTTTTTTTAAGTAATATCTGTGCCCAGTGTGGGGCTTGAACTTGAGCTTGGGCTCTGTGCTGACAGTGTGGAGCAGGCTTGGGATTCTCTCTCTCCCTCTCTCTCTCTGCCCCCTCCCCTGCTCTCTCTGTCTCTCTGTTTCTCTTTCTCCCTCCCTTCCTCTCTCTCTCTCACACATACACATACACACACACACACACACACACACACACACACACTGAATAAATAAACTTAAAAAAAAAAAGAGGGGAAGTGAAGGACGGTTGTTTCAGGCTTCACAGTGAGTCTATCCATTTTGGTAGAGGAAATAACCTCCACTGGGGGAAAGAATGGACACTGGGTGACTTTCTGAGTTAAACTGACAAACATCTTCTAAGCTTATAACTTCTCAGGATTTTACTCTTCGACCATTTAGTATTTTATATGTGAACAACCATTCATTCATTTCACCAATATTTCTTTTATTTTTTTAATGCCTTTCTAACTGTATTTGTTTTGAGAGAGAGAGTGCAAGCAGGACAGGGACAGAGAGAAATGGAGAGAGAGAGAGAATCCCATGCAGGCTCCGTGCTACCAGCTCAGAGCCCAACATGGGCCTCGATCCCATGAACCGTGAGATCATGACCTGAGCCGAAGACAGACGCTCAACCGACTGAGCCACCCAGGCGCCCTTCATCATTATTTCGTGGATCATCTACTGAACCCGTGGAGATGACATCTGACTTGGAGTTGAGAAGATGGACTAGGCTTGTAGATAAGTAGTATGTCAGATTGCAATTAGAATTATGGGAAACCGTTTTGCCTGACGAGGATTTCCAAGAGCGATAACGGTTGGGAAGTGCCTTGTAATTTAACATGTT
Organism: Paguma larvata; assembly: GCA_030068075.1. Taxonomy (NCBI): domain Eukaryota; kingdom Metazoa; phylum Chordata; class Mammalia; order Carnivora; family Viverridae; genus Paguma; species Paguma larvata. The sequence goes on from CM057825.1 coordinate 12,518,084, forward strand.
CAAGAAAAGCCTAGGTAAGAAGAGAACATTTAAGCAAAGATCTGAAGCATGAGAGGGATTATATTAGTTTATTACATGGGGCGGGGGATTCAGTGAGGGAGAAGAAAAGGTAAATTCCTGAGGCAAGCGTCTGCCTGGAAAGTTTGAGGAGCTGGGGGAAGACCCAAAGTGTGGCTGGAGCGAGGGAGCGAAGGAAGATTCCCAGGACCTGAACGGGGTGATAGAGCTGGTGTATGCTGAGTCTGAGTACTTAGTTCCTGAGGAAATATCTTGATGGAGGGCAACAGCAGGACAAATTCATCTAGATAATTCTCTTTGTATTAGTGCTATCACTGCTTGTCTAAATTTGTTCTACACCTGTTTCTCCAGGATATGGTGATTTATATCTGCTTTTGCAGTTTTGTTCCAAAACCATATTTAACTCGTAAGATCATTCTTTTCTTCTCATCCTCTTCCTCCTCCTCCTTCTTCTTCTCTCTCTCTGTCTCTCTGAGTGTGTGTGTATGTGTTTAAGATGGCAGAAAGGGGATACGGGTTTACCGACAACCTTTACATGCAAGACACTATGCTAGGTATTTTCCACTAATTAAAGTAATTATTAGACGATCACAATGTTAGGGGTGCATAACCAGAGATTCAGAAGGCACACAAGGAGCCTACAGGCAGACACAGAGTAGAGTTGCAATTTCAGATCTGTGTGACTTTGAAATTCATGATGCTCAAATATTCAAAAGAGGAATCATTAAATAAGTAAAGCCAACTTTATATCTGTAACTATGTATTTACGTGAATACATGGTTATACTATATGTGGATATAATTAGACATGCATTTATAAAATGTCTACAGGTGATAGACATCGTGAGATTAAAATGAGATTTGGTGGGAAAATCAGGTGAATCTAGAGCAAGGAAGAACACAAAGAATGAAAGCGACGAACTAGAAAACGTGACAAAAACGAGACAAGAAGTTTCTCTTTGCAACATCAGCAGCCTAAAATAAAAGAAGCTCCATAAACGTGGATGAGGGATATTAAGGGCAGGGGGGGAGAGGTGGAGGGTCTCTAACTCTCAGAGACAGGAGTGTAGTTTCAGGACTCAGCAGGGCCTCAGGTGGGCGTGGGGGCAGGGCTGTGGGGAAAGAACAGCGAGATGTGGAAATGCCACAAAACCAGTCACTGAAACAGGTTCCACAGAGCCTCCAGGGAGACTTCGCCACAGAGTGAAAGCACGGCAGCCTACTCGAACTGTTTGTTGGAATATTCCGAACAGTACGACCTTTCCAAGTGAATGCGGGTGCCAGTGGCGTTTCTTCCAGCCCAGCACGGAATCTGGATTTGATGGTTAACATGGCATTATCTGTCAGCATTCAGGGCTGTGGGTGCTACCTGGCCTTTGTTACTTGTTAGCTTTCAGTTGGGATTTTAAAATACCACGGAGGGGGGTTTCTTTAGATCAACATGTTGCACATTGAGATGTAGGGGGCTTTTTCTTCATCTGTCTGTTCTCTAAGAATCTGACAGACCAGCCAAAAAGGAAGGTGTGCAGTCTTGCGGTGGCAGGGAACACGTTCACAGAGCGTCTTCTCCTGGTTTGTTTAAAGAAAACGAACCTGTCTGCCTTTGGTGATCCTGAGATTGTGGTGGCGGTTGTGGCTTCAGAGACCCATGGTCACAGCGCCACGGTTACCAGGATGCGGGCACCAGCAAGCCTGAGAAGAAAGCACTACCTTTCTCTGAGGAAAAAAGAAAAAGATCCTGGACACTGGAACCAGATTTTATTTTAGTTTTTTTTTGTAAATTTTATTTTTTGAAAGAGAGGGAGGGAGACGGGATCTGAGAACCAGACTCTGTGCTGACAGCAGAGAGCCGGAGGTGGGGCTTGAACTCACAAACCAAAGCAGGAGATCATGACCTGAGCCAAAGCCAGGTGCTTCTCTGACTGAGCCACCCAGGCGCCCCTGGAACCAGGTTTTAAATGATACGGTACAATCCGTATCTGTGGAGGTCTTTATAATCAAAACAGAGTTTAATATGCCCGGGGGACTAGAGGTGTGATAAACTGTAAATCAGTTGACTAGTGTCGGTTTTTCCCATGGCCAGTTTATGTTTAATTACGGATATCGTAAAAACCCAAATTAATGTATATGATGAGTCACTTTGGCTCATTGCGTTCATCTTGCTTATGGCTCTCGGGTGTTTACAGTTTACATGTCCTCAGCACGGACTCCAACCCTAACCCATTTTTTGCAAAACCCCGCTACCCTTTTCCACTCTATACTAGTATTCCTAGTTACTTCTGATTCGTTCTTTGTATTTGTTTATTCATCTGTGAGTGTTGGTAGCATAGCTGTTCACTGTGTACTTCATAACATTGTGTCACGATTCTGTCCTCTCTCCTTTATATTTCAAGTCCCAAATTCCAGGTTACCTCCTTGGGGTAATTCCCAATTCCACAAAGTCTCTAGGTTTTTATAATCCTTCTCTGCATCACTTATATCCATTGTGTTTTGTAGATATCTGTGCACCACTCCTGACAGTGAATTGCACAAAGGCAGAGATTGTGTTTTCCTCATCTCCCGATCACTAAGATAGTCACAATCCATAAACAAAAGCATGTAACGTCATGGGTGTTGTGAAATTAGGTACTTAATTATATATGTGTATTCAATATGCTTACTGCAAAATCCTTTCAGACCTACCCCTGGATGGCCCACGTCAGTTGGCTGGTGAGTCATGGATTCCACTGGAGAAGTGTCTCTTGGCTTTTATTTTTCTAATCTCAGTGTCTAAACCAAGATGACCATGGTGTTTACCTATATTTTTGAAACAGCCTCCTAACTCCTGTCCATGCCTTCAAAGCGTCACCTCTTCCGCAAGGTGCCCACGGGTATTTTTGCTGATCGAGATATATCACTTAGTTGCTCAAAACCAACAATGACGAGCAACAGCAGCAGCAGATGACAACTTGGATGTGTCCTCAGCAGATGTTCAACCACGAAGGAAGAACATGACTGGCTGGGGACACAATGAAAACCAGCCGTGTTGACGATCAGCAAGAATACGGACTAGACTACACCATTCCCATCAGAGCACAAGCGACGCTCAATCCAGGACACAGATGACGCTATGCCAGCACCACAAACATGACTAAACATTCCCCTCCTCTGACCAGCAGCAATGGCCTTTGCTTCTCTTCTGTCAACTCTGACCCCGCTTCAATCCTCCCACCTCAGGGATACACTTATTAAGGTACCGAGTAACAAGCTGGCCCCTGCTACTTAGAGCGCCCAGTTCAGAGCCAATGCTGGCTACCCTAATTGCTTCTTAAACTCACCAGACATAAGTTCAAGTCCCAGAAGGAGTCCATCCTTAACCCCCATCATAGTCACCTCCAAGTTTCCTCTCCGAAGTGCTCCCCACTTATGCAGCACAAAATCTGCCCTTGTTTCAATCTCGGAATGCTCTCTGTGGACATTGTTCATTGAACCGTGATGGGATGCACTAAGAACCTTTCAATTACGGGTTATAATCCCCTTCCCTTATCCCAGTGCGCTTCTCTTTCCCATAATGAAGATCACCGTCAATAATGAGAGACAGATAATATTGATGAGAGAATGTTACTCATGGTTTTTGTTTGGAGGAAAAAAGGCGGTAGATTAGTAGATTTATGAAATAGTAAACAAGATGTTTAAGACACTTCTTCCTCTGTCTAAAAGTCAGCTTCTGGGGCTCCTGGGTGGCTCAGTCGGTTGGGCATCCGACTCGACTCTTGATTTCAGCTCAGGTCATGTTCTCACAGTTCATGAGATTGAGCCCTGCTTTCGGCTCTGTGCTGACAGTATGGAGCCTGCTTGGGATTCTCTCTCTCCCTCTCTCCCTGCCCCTCCTCTGCTCACACATGCTCTCTCTCTCTCTAAGCATTAAAAAATAAAAAACTAAAAAAATTAAAATCAGTTTCCTATCCTCTGGTCATAGGGCTAGGACATCTTCACACCAAAAATATTTCCTTCCCCAAACACATCATGTATTTCCTGGTCACGTGATACCGCTAAGTCCATTCTCTAGTTTACCAACTGCATTAGCAAGTCTCTATGTGTTTAAAATGGAGCCCAACTCTCATTTCTCCTGGGAAATAGTCTCCAGTTCCAACATTTTGAATTAATCACCTTCTCTTCTAGGCTCCCATAATGCTTGAACTTGGATTAAACCTGATTGTGTACATGTCCAGCTCCCTCTCTGGATTATGAGGCCTTTGAGTTTTATGACTCTCCACTTTTTCTTCTTTTTTTATTCTTCCTGCCCAAAGTGGTTTCTTGAAAACAGGGCAACTCAATACATACATGATCGATTAGTTTTAGATGCATCGACCCATGTGAACAAAGTCTCAAGGAACTTGTTAATAATCCTGGATCCCAAATTAACATTTTAAGTTGGCAGTCACTTCTGAGTTAAAAACTGGAGGTGTAACTTCTTATGTCATTTCTAAAGGGCAAGTGTTCTGAGGAGGCCAAGTTATAGATCCAAATATTACCACTGAGCACCAAATTACAAAGAAGACAGAGTTTTCTAGAACCGATCCAATAGGTTGTGGGGTATCCTAATTCACAGTCTTCTCTCATTCAGGAATATTGCTACAGAAATAGTTTCTATAGTAAGCAAAAAACCAGAGTATCTATTTTCCTAAGAAAATTAGTTATAATGTTCTTACTCTTTGGTCCCCCACCACTCTTAAAATTTGAATACTTTAGGTTAAACTATCTAAATTTTCCTTTTATTTCTGGCAAAAATTGTCAAATATCATCGATACCACATGGTCTAAAACAAATTCATACCTTCTAATTCCAAATGGCACTGTGACAGGTGAATGGATTAGTTCGTACCTTTCTCTAGTTTCGTTCTACTTTGCATGACACACTGTCATCACGAAGATCAGACTTGATTGGCCCCGATCTCCTTAGCAACAGATAACACATATCACTGCTTAAGGAGAATTCCTCCAGCAGATGGTGAATCTCAACCATTTGCTATTTATTTTTACTGGTTTCCAACACAGAGTGATGTTTTCTTGACCTTGGCCTTCACTGCATTAAGAACACTAAAACAACCAGAGTGACCAGAGGACAGCTACCACCTTTAGAGACTTATTGTATAGCTTCTGATCTATGAATACATCATTAAAGCTTAGAAATTGGATCACACTAGAATGCACAATGCACTTCGTTGCAGCCAATCCATCTTCAAGTTGCCAGCATAAAATAGTCTTCTTCTAAAATATCAAATGACGGTTGTTCTGATTAATCATCGTTTCACAAATTTGGCACCATCACAGCTTGGATACCGAGAACAGACTTGAAGACAGCTTTCATTGTAGTAATCTAACATGGTTGATAGCATCCATATTTTAAAAATCCTTTTACTAATATTTTTATCTTTACGCAGTAAAATTTAACTGTTGTATATTTTATTTCCAAATTGTACCACCTGGGAAATATTACTACCTCAGAAATTGATTACCATCTAAGGAAATTGGAATCCTAACAACTGCAGTCTTTTTTTTTTTTTCTTCTTCTTCTCTCTTTCATTTCCTCCTAGAAATTTTTGGCTCAAGTGTTTCAGTTTATGTTTCCATTAGTTATGACTACAGGTTGAAGGTAACAGCACAAGTTTGCATAAACCAGTGAGTTGGTTGAAAGAACAGTAAATTCTAGTTAAATGTTGATGGAAAAAATATGACTATATAATGCAAAGATAAAAGGTGAGATTCTTGGGGTATCTGGGTGGCTCTGTTGGTTGAACATCCAACTCTTGATTTTTGCTCCGGTCATGATCTCCCAGTCATGAGATAGAACCTGATGTTGGGCTCTGCATTGTCAGCACAGAGCCTGCTTAGGATTTTCTCTCTCTCCCTCTCTCTGTCTCTCTCCCTCAGTCTCTCGAAGTAAATAAATAAATAAACTTTTAAAGAAAAGGTGAGATTCTTAATTATTGTGCTGTTAATAATATCTCAACTGCTTACAAGACACATAAGTACTTTTTAGCCTCATATTTTAAGGTTTTTGAAGAGAATGCTAGTTTTTTTAAGAACATTTTTTAAATAATAGTTTCAGATTTACATGAAACTTGCAAAGATTGTATAGAGTTCCCACATACTTCACACCCAGTTTTCCCTATAAATAACACATTACATTAATATTAGACATTGGTCCCAAGTTATGAATATTGATGCACTGTTATTCTCTAAAGTTTATATTTTATTCAGATTTCCTTAGTATTTGTGTCTTCTTTTGTCATGTAGTGTCGTCCAGGGTACCACAGTACATTTACTCATCATGATCATGTTTCCTCATGATTTCCTTCACTGTAACAGTTTCAAGGACTTTCCTTGATTTTTTAACTTACATTAATTTTTAATTTTTTCAACTTACGGTTGATACACAGCATTACATTAGTTTCTGGTGCACAACATAGTGATTCAGCTTCTCTACACATTATGCTATGCTCCCTACAGTTACCGTCTGTCATTATACAATGCTAGGGTTTTCCTTATTTTTGATGACGTTGATAGTTTTGAAAAATACTGGTAGGATATTTTGTAGAATGTCCCACAAATGAGATTTGTCCGCTGTCGTTTTCATGATTAGGCTGCAGAGTTTTGGGGAATAAGACCACAAAGATAAAATACCATTCTTGTCATGTCAAGGGTATGTATTATCAACTTGACTAATCCTTGTTGAGTGAAACTTAATCTCCTAACTGAGGTACATTTTGTCAGATCTCTCTGCAATAAAGCTACTCTTGTATCCTTTTCTATACTGTACTTTGTAGGGAAAAGGCAGTTTATACTTAACGGGAGTAACTGCGGGGATTTCCTTGAGGGCAGAGTATCTACATAAATTATTTAGAATACTTCTGCAAAGGAAATTTATTTTCTCGCATTTATTTATTTTTCCCATATAATTAAATAATTGGCTTAGAGGTTATTTATTTTGACATTGGCTATAATCCAACACTAACTTGTTTATTTTCTTGCTAAAATTGTTCCAGCTTTGGCCATTGGAAGCACTTTCCATTATCTCCTACTTCCCTTTGACATGTCCCCATTCAAGAACCTCACTTTTTGTCACTGCAACATAATCCAGGCTCCTCTTGTAGATTTTCTCACTTGGACCTAGAAGCAGCCATTTCTCAAAATTCATAGGTTCCTTTTGTTGAGAATGGTAGCAGAAACAAAGACATGGGCACCAGGATACTCACGGCTATGGGGATATGGTTGCTTTTAGGCTCTTTTAGTTGAAAGAGCAAGAAAATATATGCATTTATACTATCACGTACTTCACAAATCTATAAGTATTTCTGCATAAATATGTCTTTATATTAAGCTAAACCTATGTATGCTGATATCTCCAACTGTAACTCATTATTACATGTTTCATTCTAGCTTTCTTTCCTTGCTTGTCTGTAGCTCCCACTCTAGCATGAGAAAATTGACTCTCACCACTCAACTTCGATTTAGTTAATTGTTCACTTCTAGAATATATGCAGAGTGGTTTTAAAAATGTTAACTGATATGTCCATTGGAAACAACTTGACCAAATTAAGTTCAGTGCTTATATACCTTTTCTTTAGTCTTTGTTTTATAGTCTCTATTCATTTCCAAAAGTATTTAGTACCTTTCCCCTAATATCTTGAGAGAAGTTAATTGATGCATTTGTAATATAGTTCCATATTTTTTCGCAGTGACTTTCATTCTGAAATCTCCCAATCTACTAAAGTGGTATTTTAAATATGCACATTCCAAGGTTCATTATTTTTGCTGTAAAGTTTTGTGGGTTTTTGACAAATGCCTAGTTTGATATGCCTGGTGGTATGTTGTCACACAGAACAGTTTCACTACCTGAGAAAATCCCCTATGTTTCATTCATTCAACTCTTTCTCTTTCCCAGACTCCTGGCAGCCACTAATGTGTTTATGGTTTCTATAGTTTTATTTTCCTCAGAATGTGACATAAATACAAATGTACAGTACACGGTATCTATTACATGCTATATTATATACAGTATGTATTGTACATCCTTTCTTTCTGATTTATTTAGATTGGCACTATGCTTTTATGATTCATCCATGTTTGTGTGTGGCTTGGTATCACCTTTCTTGCTAAAAGGTGTCCTATTGCATGGATGTATCCAAGTTTGTTTATCCAGTCACTTACTGAAAACCATTTTGAATAAGATTGCTATAAACATTTGTGTGTAGGATTTTGTATGAATGTAAGTTTTCAGACCAATTAGGTAGATACTTAGGATCATAACTATGCTTCATCATGTAAGAAACTGTCACACTGTCTTCCAAAGTGGCTGTGGCATTTGGCATTTTACCAGAACGAGAGTTCTTGCTATTCTCTATCTTTGCCAGCAATTATTATTGTCGAGTTTAGGATTTATGCCATTCCAATAAATATATTATGGTATATCACTGTTCTTTTAATGTGAATTTCTCTAATGACAAATAATATTGACCATTTTCACATGCTTGGCATCTGTATATATTTTTTCACTTCACTTCACGTTGGTGAAGTGTCTATTCAGATATTATGCCCATTTCTTAAAATGGATTGTGTTTTCTTATTGTTGGGTTTAAGAGATCTTTATAATTTCAGTTACTGTTCCAAGAAAATATTTTGCTTATATTTTCTCCTTCATTATGACTTACTTTATTCTCATAACAGCATCTTTGCATGGATGTGAATTTTTAAATCTAATAAAGTCTAAATTATCGGTTCCTTATTTAATGAATGGAGATTTTTGGTTGTATCTAACAACTCATGATCATCTAGATTATGACCTATTTTGTTTTCTAAAAGAATTGTTTTTACATTTACATCTGTGATCCGTTTTCAGTTAATTTTTGTATAATGTGCATAAGCTGTGTCTGACTTCTTCTCCTCCTTCTCCTCCTTCTCCTGCCATTCACTATTATACCGGAAGTTCTAGACAGCCAATTAAAAGACCGAAACAGCAACAACGACGACAACAACAACACAGCATGCCAAGCATGCAAGTAGGAAATAAATAAGTAAGTAAGTAAGTAAATAAATAAATAAAGTTCCCTCTCGGGATGCCTGGGTGGCTCAGTCGGTTAGGTGTCCGACTTTGGCTCAGGTCATTTTTCACAGTTCATGGGGTTGAGCCCCACATCGGGCTCTGTGCTGACAGCTCAGAGCCTGGAGCCTGCTTCCGATTCTGAGTCTCCCTCTCTCTCTGCCCCTCACCTGCTTGCACTCTCTCTCTCTCTCTTAAAAATACATAAACATTTTTTAAAAAGTTCTCTATTATATGAAAATAGTTTGATAATCTATGTAGACAATCCGAAGGGATCTACAAAAAATTTCCAGGACTAAGTTCAGAAAGTTCACAAGAAACAATGTAAACAGAAAAGTCAACTACATTTCTATATCGTAGCAACAAGTATGTAGAAACACAAAAACATAATACACTCGCAGTAGCTCAAAAACTGAAGTACTTAGGTGTAAACCTAATAAAACATGTACAAAATTTTTATGCTACAAACAACAAAATACTGGTGGAAAAAATCAAATAAAACCCAAATAAATGAGAGATATTTCATTTCCATGGTTTAGAAGACTGATCAGAGCCAATTCTCCCCAAATCAATATGCATGTTTGATACAATGCTTACGAAATCTCCACAAGACTTTTTGGAAATATAAATGAGATTATTCTAAAAGTGTATGGACAGGCAAAGTAACTACAAGAGCTAAAATAATTCTGTTAAAAGAAGAATAAAGTGGGAGGAAATATTCTATTTGAATTCAAGACGTATATATAGCTATAATTATCATGACGGTGTGGTATTTGTGGAGGGAAAGACATATAGATCAATAGAACCGAAGGAAGAATCCAGGAATAGCTTCATAAAAATATGACCATTAAATTTTTCATGATGGAGCAAAGGCAATTCATCAGAGGAGAGATAGCCTTTCCAACAAGTGGTGCTGGAGAAACTGAACTTCTATACACAAACAAGGGGCGCCTAGGTGGCTCAGTCAGTTAAGCCTCTGACTTCGGCTCGGGTCATGATCTCACTGCTGTCAGGACAGAGCCGGCTTTGAACTCTCTGTCCCTTTCTCTCTCTGCTCCTCTCCAGCTCATTCTCTCTCTCTCTGTCTCTCTCTCCTTCTCTCTCTCAAAATAAATAAATAAACTAATTTCAAAAATATTTGTAAAAACAAAGAAGAAAATGTACCTCACACCTTAAGAAAGCCTAACTTCACATCTTATACAAAATTAACTTGGAATGTATAATAGATTTAAATGGAAAATATGAAACAATTAAACCTTAAGAAGATAACATAAAAGGAAATTTTCAGGACTTAAGGCATGATAAAAAGTTCTTAGGCCTGTCACCAAAAGCATAATCCACAAGAGAAAAAAAATCAATTTTAGACTTTCTCATAACTGTGAATAACCTGCTACGTCAATTAAAAAGACAAGCCGGGAAGAAAATCTTTGTCAACTGCATAGCTGGCAGAGGACTCAGACCTAAAATATGTAAAGAACTCCCCAAATTCAACAGTTAGATAGAAAACAATAACAAAAGCAATCCAGTTAGGAAATAGATAATTAACACAAGCAAATAATTACATGAAAATATGTTCAACGTCATTAATCATTAGAGAAAAGAAATAATACTATACCTTATTAGAAGAGACTATATGCTGGAGGCAACACACAATTTTCACCAGACAAATGCAGGTAACAATATGGAAAAACTGGATCTATATTCATTCATTGCTGATGAGAATGTAAAATGGCAAAGCCACTCTAGAAAATATTTTGGTAATTTTTTTTAATGAAAATACAATTACAATAAACTCAACAATTTTGCTCCTGGGTTTTTATCCAGAAAAAAAGAAGGCTTATATCCACACAAACACCTGTACTCCCTTTTACAAAAATAAACTTTTTTTGGTAATAGCCCAAACCTGAAACAGCCAAAATGTCTCTCCACAGGTGAATGGTTAAACTGTGGTGCATCTGTATCATGGACTATTACTCAGCAATAAAAAAAGAAATGAACTATTGATACAACAATTGGATGGATCTCATGGACATTATGCTGAATGAAAAAGTCCAATCTCAAAGGTCACATGATCTCTGATTTTATTTCCATAATATTCTCAAAAGCATAAAAAATAAAAGCAGGAAGATGCAAAGCAGATTAGTGGTTGTCAGGGGTTAGGAATAAAGCAAGGTGGGGGAATGTGCGTGACTATTAAGGGATAACACACGGAAGGTCTTTGTGGTGATGGAATAACCCCACGTATTGATTGGGATGACTGCATGAATATACACATTTGATAAAATGATTCAGAACCATGCACACATGTTATATCAATGCCAATACCCTCGTTTTTCGTCTTGTACTATAATTAATTAAGATGGAACATTTGATAGGAAGAGAATGGGTGAAAGTACCTGTGACCTCTCTGTGCTACCTTTGCCACTTTTGTATGTAATAATTTTAAAATTAAAAGCTTAAGAAGTTGTAAAATATTTTCATATGGCTTAAACTTTATAAAAGGATTTATTCATTAATTCAACAAATATTATCAAATGCTTCATCTGCCAGTACTATTTTACATGATGGAAATTCACCAGAATAAAGCAGTTTCCATTCCCATGGGGCTTCCTTTCTAACTGGGTGGGGGGAGGGTACATAAAATAAGCAATTGAACCTTCATGAGATGTGTCAGGTGGTGACCCATGAATGATGAGGAATGGGATGCAGTGCTTTTATCCAATGGGATAAGAGAAAGATTCTAATGGGGCACTAGGGCCTGAAGTATAGGAGGGCATTATTCCGGAGACTATGTGGAGAGAGAGTGTTCTAGGCAGAGAGGACAGCAAGACCCAGAGATAGACAGGGATTGGCATTTTCAGCAAAGAGTAAGGAGCTTATATGGCTGAGCTATGAGCAGGACGAGGTTGGGAGGGACTGGAATCAGAATAATTAGTAGCCAGATTGTGTATAACTGGTAAGAACTTTCAATTTTAAGCTAGCTTGGAAACCCCTTGAAAATTTTTGAGAAAAGTGAAATAAAGATTAAGATTAAAGAGAATTAAGGGCACCTGAGTGGCTCACTTGGTTAGGCATCCAACTTCGGCTCAGGTCATGATCTTACAGTTCATGAGTTAGAGTCCCCGTTGGGTTCTGTGCTGACAGCTCAGAGCCTGGAGCCTCCTTCAGATTCTGTCTCCCTTCTGTCTGCCCCTTCCCTGCTCATGCTCTGTCTCTCTCTCAAGAATTAACATTATTTTTTTAAAAAAAAGATTAAAGAAAATTAAGACAATTAAAGAGTATTACTATGATTTTATTTACTAGATTGTAGAGACTTGAGTGGATGGAGTAATCTGAGGAAAAAACCTGCCACCCACAAACACACCTCATTTCTTACGATGAAAATATATAAATTTGATTTTTCAGAGTCTTCAAAATACCACTATTATTAAAGTTGTTTGTCTCTTGTCCAATGTCAAGATATATCTGCATTTAGGATATTTGGTAGAAAGTTTCTTCACAAAGATATTAAAGGGCATAAATAGTTGTAATCTCTATAGACTCATCCATTCACATAATAACATTCTCCATTTATATTACATCTATCCCCCTTTCACTGAATCCTTTTATTTATTCATTCATTATTTATTTTATTTTTCAGAAACTGATACTTTTTTCTGTAAATACAGCTGAATAAGATAAGATTTCAGTCTTCCGTGGCCTCACTATATTGTGAGTCATAGTCATGAGTCACTAGGTGACTGATGTATAGAGTATCACAATGCAGGCATGTGGGAGGAGACTCTATAATAGAAATAGATATGCATTATGGTGGAAAGAAAAAAGATCATATCCTCCATGAGTTCAAAGGTGGCACCTGATGGATGTTGAAAGATAAGTAGGTATCTGCCTAGTGGCCAAAGGAGAACATTCCAGAGGCACACCTAAATAACAGCCAGTACCCAGGCAAGAAAATGTGAAAGATGATCAGTGATTATAGTATTGGATGCTTAATTTACATGAGGCATAGTTGTGCAAATAAGAGGTCAAAACTATAGCTCCATGTTACACTTCTAATGGACATTTTAATCTTAATACGTCTATATTATTGTAACAAAAAGTCGCAGAGTACGGCTTGGGGTCAGGACATTGAAAAGAAATCTCCAAATGAAGCTTCAGAGAGAAAACTGATCATTGCCTCAGAAAAAGCATGGACTTTATTTTGTAAGAGATGAAGAATTGTGATAATTTTAGTGGAAATTATCATGATTGTCTTTGCTTCAGAAGTTGTATTTTAGGAGCATAATGGAAAACTGTTTGGAGGGTATGGAATCTAAGTCCAAGTAAACCACTTTGCAACCTATTTCAATAGGCTTGTCTAGAAATGGTAATTGGTGGAGCCAAAGGATTACGACAGAAGGAAGGGTATACATTGGGAATGGATAAATAGCACAACTGGATATAAATTGAGAGAAAAGAAGTTGAGGATATAGAATGGTTTAGATGTAGCAGGAGAATGAAGGGACAGAAGTGTCTAGGCAGCTGCAAGATGGTAGACATGATATTATCAGTGATTAAAGAGAACACAAGAAAACTTGAGGAGAAGGCACTGATTGTGGGAAAAGCCCAGTGAAAACTCAGTTTAAACATATGGGGTATGAAATACCTGTCAAGGAGTTAGGGACTGGAAATATAGAAATGGAAATAATTACCTTTATTAACAAAATAAATATTAGCAGTTTCCAACCCCACAATTTTGGTAACTGTTGATCTTTAGGGTCCCGGGTTAGGTAAGTTGTAACAGAGTCCAGTCTGTCCTTAACAAAGTTAGTTTTTGTTTTGCCAAGTTGGGCCTCATGGAAGGTAAGCTCTAGAGTTGCCTTTGATAATTACTTAGAAGAGAAAGGCAGAGAAGGAAAAGAATAGGAGAAGGACAGGAAAAGGGAGAAGAGGGAGGAGAAGGATGAGGTGGACGAGGGAGAGGGAAGGAACTACAGCAGCTTACATATAAAGAAATCAAATTATTTCTCCATGGCAACATATCAGCTCACATCTCCGGGGAAAAGGAGTTTTGTCCTTTATTTGTCTTTTGAAATATCTTCATATCTTGACTAGCTTTTGACATCTAGGTGCTGGAGTCCCAACCCCATGTCTTTTCCCAATGGCAGCAGGTAACTATTACGAATCAGAATGATCTTCTACACCAGTGACGGGAATGATGGCATGTGCAAGGCAAAAGGAGCACGTGTTGTCACCAGCTAGCTCTACTGAGACGATATGGAAATGCGGGGACAGAGCCCGTAGCGTCATTAAATTACGGATCGGCGCTTATGTCAAGCGATGTCAATGCCAGAACGGGTTCTCCAATTACAGCCTTCCTCAACAGAGACTCTTTAATTCTTTAATAAATGAACAAACCCATACATTTTTTTTTATTTCAACATGTAGGTGATCTCTAAGTAAGATCTTATCTATACATCAGAATGAAGTATGTGTATGTGTTGAAAATATAGTTCAAATATGACAGCAGCACAGCTCATGCTGGCCAAGAGATAATGGTAATAATCTATCCCAAAAGGTGAAAACATAAGCTTAGCATCAGTGGCAGCATAGGGGCTTTAGAAACCTGTCATTAGTGCCCTCAGGGGAATATGGTAACACGCTAGGACTTCTCAGTGCCATTGGGTAAACAATATACTTGTTCTAGAGCAGAAACATTGTCCAAAGTCATGTAGAAATAGTAAGGACAATGACAACAAAAAACAAACGTGGATATTTTACAGAGATGAATGCAAAAATCTATATTAATTTAAAAATTAGAATACAAGGACTAGAGGGTTTACGCTAACAAAAATCTGCTTAGATTCGGCCCCCAAGACCTCCAGAGAGTGTGTGCCTTTCTCGTCTTCCTTAGCTCTGAATATTTATATTCTGAACAAGATTGAACAAGATTGCCTTGTGAGGTTTAAGGATCTGAACGCTCAATGTAGTTTGGAATGAATTTTGCCTCCAGAAAAGGTTTAATTCATTAGTTAGATGGCAGACAGATACGAAGTGATGGACAATAAGTCATTAACTATATATGGTTCTTCTCGTTGGCGGCTGGGTCACTGGGGCTGATCAAAGAGTCACTTTGAACAACGACCAGATGTTATAGTACTGGATATACTTTTTAAAAAATCATGCTGTATTATCTTTAATTAAGTACAAAGACCTCAATCATTTCACTCACTCTTGTCTCTCTCTTCAACAATGGTGAGGTGGCTATATTTTTCTTGGAGGAGAGAAATCCATAATTTGCTGTATTCGCCACTAATGAAAATGTTGGAGGGGTGGGTGGCAAAGTTGGTGCCACTGGTATCTTTCACATAAACATATCCCAAGAACCAGAATGTCTCCCTCTCCATGATGATCACACCAGTCCTCCCTAAGTTAGCACCTCCAGTCACCCTACACACAGATTGCCAGTGATGAAATTGGTAATTTTGACAATCTCGAAATCAATCTGAGTAGTGAATCAATCACCAGAGGGATTCCTTGTGTGCCCACAAAAACCTTCCTTACCTTGCACATCTTGCACTTAGCTTTCTCTTTTATATGATGAATAACAAAGTAACACTTGGTGTTATAGATGAGACGGAAATTTTCTCCAGTCTTGTCAATATTGATAGAATCCATGAAACCGGAAGGGTAGTTAGTACCAGTTCAGACCTTGCCGTCAATCTTAACGAACTGCTGCTCTCAGGTCTTCCTTACGCATCTCTGACAGGGCATACTCAACTCCGTCCCTTAGGAGAATGATGAGGGGGAGACATTCTCTCAATTTAGAGGACAGGCAGATGGGTAAGGAGCAAACACACTGGTCATTTGATCCAGCATCTAGTGCTTTAGAGGTGCTACACATTCCAGATGCTTCTCGGGCCCACCAGCCACGGCTGTGCTAGGCATGGAAAAGTCAGAGCTAATTGGTTTTTGATAAAAGAACAATTTTAGCTCTCTTACACGTTATTCCCTGGGTGACCAAACTGACTTAAAATTCTATTTTTTTTTAAGTTTATTTATTTTGAGAAAGCGAGAAAGAATGAGCTGCGGAAGGGCAGAGAGAGAAGGAGAGAGAGAATTCCAAGTAGACTCTGTGCTGTCAGCGCAAAACCCAACACAGGGCTCCATCTCACAAACTGTGAGGTCATGACCTGAGCCCAAATCGAGAGTCAGAGGCTTAACCAACTGAGCCAACTAGGTACCCCTTAAAATTCTTAAACAGCTTGATTTCTAATTGCCATTGAGGTTAATGATACAAGAAAATAATACCCTGGTGATACATATGATACTTATTGCTGCTGTTTTAAATTGAACACAACAGAAATGGTAGCGACAAAATTATTCGAAAGAGAAACTTGTCGAAAATATGGCTCACAAAGTCAAAGGGATAGCTAAAAATCAACTTGGCCTCAGAGAGGACCCGGATCAGGGAGCACATAATGGATAATCTCTTAAGGAGTTCAGTTTGTAGAAGAATCCATTGTACCCGTATTTACTTCATCCCTGAGCTGTTTAGGTAAAGATTCAGACACTCAGAGAAGAGACTATGTTGAGCTGTGCTAGTCACAGCCTGTTGGACTCTTGGGCCTCTTTCCTGGTAGTCCCTCAAGCCTGCCTGCAGTCCAGGAAAGGCGCTGTGTGCAGCTCTGGATATATGTTGCCCTTCTTTAAGCTCCACCATGTTGTCATTCCATTGCCTTCTGATCGTCAGTCAGTTTAGACTTGCCAAATAGAGGCACAATTCAGACAAGATTGTTTGGACTATTTAGTCTCATCACACACTTAATTTTTTATGCAGGTACTGAAAACCTACAAAGATTTAGCCAACTGCCAAATAAAATTAAAGTTTACTTGGAGGGGCATCTGGGTGGCTCAGTCAGTTAAGTGTCTGACTCTTAGTTTCGGCTCAGGTCATGATCTCACAGTTCATGAGTTCAGGCCCTGAGTCAGGCTCTACACTGGCAGCGTGGAGCCTCCTTGGATGCTCACTCCCTCTCCCCTATTCATGCTCTCTTTCTCCCTCAAAATAAATAAATAAACTTAAAAAATAAAATAAAGTCCCAAAGTGATGTTTTTCTTAAAGTTTACTTGAAAAATGTTTAATCAAGCTATTTTTTTTAGTGAAAGAGAGAGGGCACGGGTAAGCGAGAGGCAGAGAGTGAGAGAGAGAAAGAGGGAGAGAGAAGAGGGGCTCATCTGAAGCGGGGCTCATGCTCACCCAGAGTGGCGCTTGAACTAATCCGATGTGAGACTTGAACTCATGAACTGTGAGATCATGACCTGAGCTGAAGTCAGATGGTTAACTGACTTCATCAAACTATTTACTGAATGTCTATTATATACAAATTAGGTGTTATATCAAGAAGCATAGACTTTTTAATATATATTTTTAATTTAAATTCAAGTTAGTTAACATACAGTGTAGTTTGGGTTTTAGGAGTAGAATTTAGTGATTCCTCACTTACAAGTAACACCCAGTGCTCATCCCAACAAGTGCCTTCCTTAATGTCCATCACTCTTTTAGCCCATCCCCCCCACCCCCGCTTCCCTCCAGCAACCTTCAATTTGTTCTCCATATTTCACAGTTATCTTATGGCTTGCCTTCCTCTCTTTTTTTATCTTATTTTATTTTTCCTTTCCTTCTCCTATGTTCAACTATTTGGTTTCTTAAAAATTCCACATATGAGTGAAATCATATGATATTTGTATTTCTCTGACTGACTTCTTTTGTTAGCATAATACACTCTAGTTTCATCCACATTGTTGCAGATGGCAAGATTTCATTCTTTTTGATCACCAAGTAACATTCGTTTTATATATATATATATATATATATATATATATATATATATATATATATATGCCACATCTTCTTTACCCATTCATCAGCCAATGGACATTGGAGTTCTTTCCATAATAGACTTTTTAGTTCAGCACATAAATACAGAATGTAAATGATTTATTCAGGTAATAAACTAAGCTATTCACAAATAAAGAACATGAAATAGACATGCCTTATCGTCCATCATATGCTAGAGCTGAAACTTAATAAAGCCTTGCTTTCCTTAGCGGCACAGTAGAATACATATTTGCGCTGTGGTTGAGACTGACTAGCTATCACCAAATCTGCTAGTTTCCCATTCCTCTTGGGCACAGAGCTAGTCAACATTTCCCAGCCTTCTTTGAAGTAGCCTGGGACCCTGTGATGGGGTTCTATGTGTGCCACTTTCAAACCTGACCAATAAAATCATCCCTTGTTATCTTCCAATCATTCTTTTCCTCCATGTGATTGGTGGATTTTGTTGTCCATAGCGATTATTGGAAACCATGTGTTTTGTATATGGTATTGCCTCCTTCAGCCTGAGTCCTCAAATGGCTATGTGGAAAATATACCTTCCCATGCTCCAAACTATGATTAATTGGATGTTATGAGTGAGAAAAAAAGGATTTAATAAAGGGACAATTATGGGGTTTTATTGTTATAGCAGTCGGCTTTCTTATAATTAATACAGATGCACACTATGTAGGGTTGCTGAGGAGCTTAAATAAAATAATGCATATAAAGAGCTTACTAGAGTTCCCAACACAAACTAAGACCTGCAGTAAATGTTCATCATTGTGACTCAGTAAATTGTGTTTAGCTGAATAGGAAGGAAATGGATCCTATTCAATTATTTTCCAAAAAGACTATTAGAATTTGTTTGTCTAATTAAATTTGTATCTGAATAATTTTTTAAATTTTCATTTAGTGGCAGTGCTTAAATTTATAGGTATCTTCTACAAGTTGAAAAGTTCTTCTACAAGTTGAAAAGTATCAGACTCAACAGAAATATGCTTTTTTTTCTCAAACATATCCAAGAATTACATATCATCTGTAAAAATTCGTGTTTCCAAAAGTTCTTTTAGACCTAAATTATTTTTTCTATATCTGTATCTAATTAAAAAAAAAACTCAGATAAAGATTAATAATGTAGCTATTAAGGGACATGGTTGTGAAAATTAAAAATAAGTCATATTGCCTTTTGTTCTTTAAACTCAAGCCATGAGTATTGAATTAGAAAAACCAATAAGATGAAACAAAAATAAACTAAATGGGTCTCAAGTCAACAACTTTAATAATTTCTTGAGAAGCTTGCTAAGAAAAACTACAAGCCAAAATTCTTTGTCAAGTAGTCATTGCAAGACTCTGGTTATTTGCTTACAATCTGAGGAAATATTTAATTGCCTTTATTTTTTACCACCTAATTTCAGAGTGTTAGAGAGAAGGGTGCCCGATCAAAACGTTGGCTTGAGTTGAATGATCCATTTTCATACATGGACAAGAAACTAGATTCCAAAGTGACATGGTCTATGCCAAGGTGAACAGATCCAAATTCTTAATCCAACTTCCACGTTTGCAAAATAGAAGTTTAATTTTTTCTAAAAATAAGATAGGCCTTGATGTAATTCTATTTAAGGTGTAGAAATTGGAATAAAAACATGATCTAGTCATGCTGCCCACATCTGAGTTTGGCTGCTCAATAATTTCAAAGACCTTGGAGGTGTCTTACTTTAGAGACTTTAAGTTTTAATTAAAACCATGTGTGGCCAGAGTCTTACTGCAGAGATTGAAAATGAAGCTCTTTATTTTTTTAACTTTTATTTAAGTTTATTTATTTATTTATTTATTTATTTATTTATTTATTTATTTATTTATTTATGAGAGACAGTGAGAGAGAGGGGAGGAGCCGAAAGAGAAGGGGAGAGAGAGACCTCAAGCAGGCTCTCTGCTGTCATCAGAGAGCCCCACGCAGAGCTTGAACTCAGGCACCATGAGATTATGAGCCAAAATCAAAAGTTGAATGCTTACATGACTGAGCCACCCAGGTACCCCGAAAGTGAAGCTTTTTATAAAAATCGATTTTTCTTTGTCTGTGTTAGAAAGAAGTCAACACTGCCGATTCACTAAGATAGACATGGAATTGAAAGGTTGTGCTTGCCAATACCCTGTTTGATTTGCTGTATTGTCTTTCGCCTAAAATTAAAAGAATTGTCTCAAAAATATTGAACCCTTCCTATTTATTTGTAGTAAGTTGCTGATGCTATGAATCTAGCAATGTAGATGCAAGCAATAGAATCCCTAAATCCCAACATGTTTCTTAATCCAGAAAACAAAGCAGAACAAAACAAGACGCTTTTTCATCTGTTAGTAAATTCACAATAGTTCACACGGGGTAGAATTATAGCCTTAATGTACTTTATGAGGTTCACCTAGGACATGATTTTAAAGTCTCTAAGGATACCGTGTTCTCTGCAAGGTCACAGTGACATGAACAAAGCAGCCGGAATGACTAATGGAGAAATCTATTGTGCCTCTGTGCAGATTCCTCGGCGCAGACTGCTGGATTTGACATTGGAATTCAAAACAAAATCTGTTTCTGATTAGATATAATTAAAATGTTTGCTTTGTGTCAGGTACAAAGTATCACCCCCAACCTCGCCCCAGCTTTGCTTTCTTCGAACTAGTACAGGCTTAGCTTTTGTGTTTATAAAGCTTACAGTCAAAATTTAAGTCATTTGTGTGAGTTTTCTGGATAACCAAACAAATAAGCAAACAAACCAGAAAATGAGGAAGCCAAAATGATTGGAACTCTCTGTTAACCATTTGATTATGTTCATGCTAAAGAAAATGATGTTTAAAAGTTTGCCTTCGTTATGAATACTAATTTGCACTGGAATGGTGGGGTAGGGTCCTACATACACGTTTATATTGCACTAAATGAATCGGTTCTCTCAACCTGCAAGGTAAGCAGATGGCGGGATCCGCCTGATGAAGAGAACCTTGGAGTGTGGGAGCACAGGTGAGTTCATCAACTCTATTCCTCGCCTGGTCTGTCAGTGCAGCCTTTCACGTCGGATTTCAGATTCTTCGATCTTCACACGGTATGGAGTGCCACAATCTGGATTCCAAAATTGCAGCTTAAAAGTACAAAAATTTGGGGGGCGCCTGGGGGTCTCAGTTGGCTAAGTGGCCATCTTCAGCTCAGGTCATGATCTCACAGTCTGTGGATTCGAGCCCCACGCTGGGCTCTGCACTGACAGTTCAGAGCCTGCTTCAGATTCTCTGTCTTCCCCTCCCTCTTCCCCTCCCCTGCTTCAATCTCTCTCTCTCTCTCAGAAATAAATAAATATTAATAAAAATTTTTAAAGTACTAAATTTTGAGACGCCTGGGTGGCTCAGTCAGTTTAGTGTCCCACTCTTGGTTTCAGCTCTCAGGTCATGATTTCACTCTCCTGGAATTGAGCCCCACGTGGGGCCTGCTTGGGATTCTCTCTCTCTCTCTCTCTCTCTCTCTCTCTCTCTCTCAATATCTCGCTGTTTTTGCCCCTCCCCCACTTGACTTGGGCACATGCTCTCTCGCTCTCTCTCAATAAATAAACTTTTAAAAGGTATGACAATTTGTTATTTTCTGCTTGCTTTTGAAATTTAAAAAAATGATATCACATTCCTACCCTCATATGTAAATGAATGTATGGATCTGGTCGAAACATACATACATTTTTAATGTAGTAGTTTAAAAATTAAAGCAATTAATTGCTTATCCTGTGTTCTCTCTTTCTTCCTCACCACTACTCTCTGGGAGTCCTCCTGAGCCCATGTTCACAGTCAAGTAGGTGGCTGTCCATCTTTCTTCTCATGCTCAGATTAATCATGTATGAATATCTATGCAATGCATTCTATGTATACTCACATAAATATGCATATAGATACAGAATTTTTTACCTTTATTTTATTTTATTTTTTTAATTTTTTTAATGTTTATTTTTGAGACAGAGAGAGACAGAGCATGAGTGGGGGAGGGGCAGAGAGAGAGAGGGAGATACAGAATGTGAAGCAGGCTCCAGGCTCTGAGCCGTCAGCACAGAGCCCGACGTGGGGCTCGAACTCACAGACCACGAGATCATGACCTGAGCTGAAGTCGGACGCTCAACCGACTGAGCCACCCAGGTGCCCCTCAACCTTTATTTTAAAGAAAATAGAATACTTGATATACATTGTATTTTTCTATTGCCACTCAACACAGCACTTTGTGGAACTGTTCCAAAGTTAACTGGAACATAGTGGGATACCAAGAGCAAGGGAGTGAGGAGAGGGATATTGACTGGTGAGGAGGAACATACCATCAATGTTATTAGAATCACCATCATACAAAAATACTAAATAGCAGAGTGACTTCCAGTAGAGCATACTGATTATAGACAATGTACCCCCTTATTGCTTTTTTCCAGGTGAATTGTCCCCACCACCTCCTCCGACACCTGTCTAGGGCACTGTCCTGGGCATACAGCTCTATTTCAGTATCTTCAATAACTGTAAAATATTCCACGATGTGTGTACATGTCTCATAATTGATCAAATGGTTTTCTTACTAAAGGACATTCATTTTTTTTTTTTTTTTTGACCACAGTTACTTGACTATTCTAGATTCTTATGTTCTAAGGTTCTGGTACTTTTCATCTGTCAAGAAAAGTTTCAAGAGAAAATTTCTTATTCCCAAAGAATGTGCATTTTTAATTCTAGAGATGTTACAAAAATATTTTTGGAAAAGCTCTACCAGTTCCACATTTTTACCAGCAGTAGTTGTTTTTTCTCTTTTTTATTTCTTTGTTATTAAAATTACTGCGATGGATATAAAAACTTTGTTTCATTAGAATTTACATTACCTTGAATTTTATTGAGCCTTAGCATTTTTTTCCCCATATGTCTGTGACGTGTTTACATTTGCTTTTTGCTTTTCTGCATTTACACATTTTTCTTTTGGGTTGTTTCTTTGCGGTCAAAATTTAGGAGCTTTTGGATATTATAAATTGAAGTCTGAATCAAAAATACTTTTTAAAAAAAATCAAATGTTTATCTTTAGAATTTATTTTGCTATTTTTTTTTACCATCCATTTATTCATTGATTCAACACGTATTTATCAAGTATGTGATACTTAACAAGTATGTGATACTTAAAAATACGTGATGTGGCAAAATGCCATTTGGAACAGATTTTAAAAAGAACAAAAGGAAAAAAAAAGAGTAAACAAAAATAATTGTCATACAGAAGCATTTTAATCATATTAACATATGTCCATCTTTTTTTTTTTTAATCCCTTCGGGTTTCTAGTCCTGTTTAAGGAAGTTTTCTCCATAGGTAAATACAGTCTCCTAGATTTTTCTTACTATATTTTTTATTTTATTGTATGTTTATTTAATTTTACATATGGAATCGATCAATTCAGTTTGAGACTGGAGTCTGCCACAGGTTGGTTCCCTGGGAAACTGACTCTAAGATGAAGTTTTACTGAGCACATATTGTATCATGCATGCTCTTGGCATCATCACCTGTGGAGGTGAGATTGGGCTGAGGGAGTACCTGGATCGTCATGATATTTCAGTGAGGGCTCTGGTCAAGCCCATGAGGACTCCGAAACTGGAATGGGGTGAGGAGGCTGGTCTAATTATTGGTCACGGCTGCCCTGGGGAGGTGGTATAACTTGGGTTAAGCAGTTTTTTTTAACTGGGCAATTCCAAAGAAGATTGACAAGACTGTCTATAAGGAACACTCTCAGTGGTTAGGGTAAGAAGGCAAATCTTACCTTAGCCAAAGCATCCACTACAAGATCCAATCTCTTATTTTCACCAGATGGGCAGCCCGTCTTACCTGCACCATGATGGAATAATATCACCAAATAAACTGTCAGGTTTACGATATATTCAAATATATCGACACATATATTAAATTATATAGGCAGCCAGTCATATCTGCAACCCTCTAGAATAATTTCACTAAGTAAAAGTATCACATTCAAAATATATTAAATTATATTGACATGTATAACAGGTATTCTGGGGCCTATTTCCAGATTCTCTATTCTTTACTAATTATCTATTTGCCATATAGACAGAAAGGTAGATTTTTAGCTAAAGGAAAAAGGGTCTTAAGTACGTGGCTTACTACTTTTGTAAATCTACTCATCTACTAACTCTTAAATATCTGTGGATCAGATATTTTCCTTTCACTGTAGATCTCGTCCCCTGAACGTCCCCCTGCTAGTTGCTTTTTCTATGTCTTTGAACTTTGAAAACATTAGGATGTACAGAACTTTACTTGTAATTAGACACTACGAAGAACTAAACCTCAGGGAAAAATGATTCTCTTCTGTGACTTGCCTCTGAGGCAGTAATCCTGAAAGTTGATACCATGTAACTAAATGTGGTGATGCTTCCTGGTCTATAACAGAGGCAGAGCAAGAATGATACACTCGAAAATGTGAATTAGAAAACATAAAGAAGTAAAATATCCTTGTTGTTATTTTTGTTTTTATATTTATTTGTTCGTTTGTTCATTTGTTTGAGAAAGAGCGTGTGTGCACATGGGCACCAGTAAGGGAGGGGCAGAAGGAGGGAGAGCCTGAGGCAAGTCTTGATCTCAGGAACCATGAGGTCATGACCTGAGCCAAAATCGAGTTGGACACTTAACCGACAGAGGTACCCAGGAGCCCCAAAGAGGTAAAATTTCTATATTGTCTAGCAAATGTAATCCTTGACATTGGTAGGAAAAAATGTAGTCAAAATGACGGAAAATTCTGTTTTCATAAAAAACTTTTGTTTTACAGTCTTTGTATGTATATATTTTTAAAAAGCTGCCATCTTAGGGTGTAACAATTAATAGGTTCGGGTATCCCTGGACATTTCTGAACATAAATTTTTAGGAAAAATAGCAGGCATAGTTACTTTGATCTGCTTTATGATTTTAGAAAATTATGCGATACTGAACACACTACACAAGTTCTTGGGGGCTTAGTTTCTTCATATTTGTAAGTAAATATAAAAAGAGGGATTTTAACCTGAGGTTAGTGAACTCAGCTTAGAGAGTTTGGAGGCAGCTTGTATTTTTCTAGGGAGGGAGGATTAATAGTTTTCAACAAAAGTTCTCATACACCCATGGCTGGAAAATGTTCCAGAAATACTCTCAGGATATTCGAAACAGTATGTCAGATTTTCCCAGCACTGGGCTTGGTATATGTCAACTAGCTTTAATGGAGAAGACATATTTAATCTGTGCTATCGTCTTCTAAGAGTTAATATTTATTGGGGGTATGCCATGTGCTAAGCATTCCGTGGAACACTCTATATGCATTATCTCATTCAGTCTTCACAGTAGGATAATGTAGGAGTTAATACCATCCTCTTTTAATGAATGAGAAATTCAAGGGTTAGAGAATTCATATCAGTTTCCATAGCCTTAAGGTTTATACACCACGGCATCAGAATGCGAGGCCAGGTCTCACACCACATGAGCCCTAATGATCCTTGTGCCTAATGTGTTTGAGGAGGAAATGTTGCAACAATAATGCTTTCCTGAACCAGACGGTCTGGACAAAATCATAAGCAATCACGGATTTATAAATAATTTATTGAAAATATAAAATACCAGATTGGATTCTGACATCCTGAGAGGCCAGGGAAACCTAGCTGGCTCAACAAATACTCAGTGTCACTGATTCTGTCTTAATCCATTATTCTTCCCTCTGCAAAGTCTTTGCAAAAATTTCTCTCGATGAGGCAGAAGTCCCAGTTATCTTCTCTGCTTGTCGTAAGGACAATCCAAGACGGTAGTGATTCTGCAGGGGGCCATAAATGCGAACAGGGGTTTCTTCATGGTATTAAAGCAACAGAAGAAGACATGATTATCTTTGGGAGAATAGAGATGAAATAAGAATAATCTACATGATCCACAGCTTGGATACTCATAGACGATTCTGTAATGGATAGCGTGGGATAGTAAGTGAGTGAAAATACATACATTATTATCAGGAGAGGCACCTGGGGTATTATAAATTGATGTAGTAAAATCCTTTTGGAAAGCAATTTGGCAACCTGTCTGAAAAGCTATAAAAACCTTTATACCTTTGACCCAGTAATATCTCTCCCGAGAATTTATCCTAAGGAAATAATTCAAAAAAGGAACACAACTGTATGCATACAATTGTTAATTACAGCATTAACTCTACCAGTAAAATAAAAAAAAAAATAAAACAACCTAAGTATCCAACAATAGAAAAACAGTAAATTATAGGGCATTAAGTAAAAAAAAAAAAAAATCAGATAACCGTTATAACTGTAATGATGATTACCGAAGCAACAAGATAACTATATGCAATGGAGTTTGTAAAAATAAAGACTACAAAATTGCAGGTGTTTAATGATGAAGACTTTTTAAAAAGAAATTTTCACAGGACAAAGGCTAAGGGAAATGGAAGAAAATAAAAGCAGTTGTATATTACAATAGTAAGATTTGGGGCAGAATCAGTGCCTTATTGACATACCGTTTTAATACTATTAGCGACTGTATGTAGAGAAGTAAAAATCAGAACCTAAGGACTTGTGCTCTCAGGTCTTACGTGTTCATTCTTCTTCCACAGTATTTGTCTGAGATCTGAGACAAAGGACCAATGGTCACCTGCATTCAATTCACTGATGCTTTGAAACCGGTCCTCTGTCATTTTGCCATTTTGAATTACTGCAGTTTATTAGAATAAAGCTACTGAGTATGACTTTTTCAATTCCGTACGTATGAAGTACTTTTAGTTGTCTCTTGTTGGATTCTTAGCTAATTCCTAACTGGGTCTCTAATTTAGCACCTCCAGGTTACAAAATGCAATTTGTGAAGGCACGGATACAAGCAGGTACACTTTGTTTTATTTTGAATTATTTATTAGTTACCTAATATGGACAGGGCACTATAACTCTCTCCTCTGTTCACAGGAGATAATTGCCTTCCATTGTAATCAAGGAACCTCAGAATCTACGTGCTGTCTCTTGAATCTCCCATAAGGCTTTCCTTTGTGTAAAGAGCAGTAGCTGTCAGCCCCGTGCTCTCCATTCCAACTTTCTCATATCTGTACCTGGGCAAGCCTAAAAACTTTACACAAGCCTACAAAGATCTCTTTTATATAGCTTCTATGTACTTAAGTCCTATCTATATATTAAAAAACAGTTAAAGCCATTTCTTCCGCCAGAAAGCCTTTTTTTTTTTTTTAGAAAAGTCGACCCTAATTGGCTTCTCCCTGTACTAGATTGTATGTGGTTGCAATTTGACATTCTTCTATTACCAACTTGTATTATTGCTACGCTCTCAACACTGTATACTTTTACTGTTTGATTAGGTTGTTAGAACTATAAAGGCAAGGAACAAAAATCCCAATCCTTCTATAAGTAGGTGTAAGTAAGCAACCAATACACAGATATTGGTAATGTGCTTTGGAAACTTTTGTCATTGACTTTAAAACTTACTGAGTTCTGGGTTCTACCAAACTTCTCTTTTACTCCCATTATAACACTTTACCCATGAATGGCAGAGTTGTGAAAACCATTTTGCACCCTCTCTCCCTTTAAGCGGTGAGGTTCTTGGACTAAGAGATAGAGTGCATATATTATCCCTTTTTGTTTATTCTGAACGTGAGTATGTATAGTCTTTGTCACAGAGAGGTTCACTGGTATGTTTGCTGAATGTATGTATCAATTAATCAACTTCGTTTCCTTTAAGGGTCTTACATTTCTGCATTGAAATTTCTTTTAACAAAAATATAATACCCTCTTGGAAATAGAGATTAAAAATAAAAATATTCCTTTATATTACCTAATAATAATAATAATACAGGAAAGGAAGAAACAAACATTTCTCAAAGCCTCACTCTGTGTCTGGACAGGTACATCAATGTACATTTTTAATTTTAATGTTAATAGTAGTGCCATTTGATTTTGAGTGTTTAATATTTGTCGAGTACTTTTTCAAGAGCTTCCTATGTAGAATTTTATTTAAAAGCGGTAAAATTATTCTTCATTGCAGAGAGGGTTAAACTATGGTCAAAGAGTTGCAATTCTTGGATTGGTTATTCCCAACCAAGAAGTCGGACAGTGTGAGGGCTAGAGAAATCAAGCTTTTCCAGAAGATGACAAATAACCGGAAAATAATGAAACTTAAAATCAATTTAATTCATTTAAAAAGGTGAAGCCAAATATTTGAGTTGTTCCCTGAAAAGCACATGCTCATGTATCTTTTAAAATTTTTCATTCAACTGGTTATGGTCGTATTGAGGTCAGCGTGTGAATAGATTTTAGAAAACAATTTAATATAAAACTCAAATTATTGGATGTACAGTGTAACTCTACCTTAATAAGGTGTTACACTCTTAAAAGACTTAGAATATATACAGTCTCAGTTTCTTTTCCAGTTCTCAAATATTTAGCATCATTTGATAAAACATCAACTTGTTTATTGCAGAGCAGACATTTTTACAGCTTGAATTACTCTGCATCCAGGGAATGTTATGAATCGGACTGTTTATGGAGAATTAATCATAAGATTTATTTGTTCTCTGAAGTGTTGATAAGCAGCTTCTTTTTTTAAAATCTAGAAACAGTATTTCTGGACTTCAAGGAGATACTGGCCAAGTTGATTTATCTATTTTATTAGAGGTTATAAATAACCAAGCAGATCAAACTGATATTTAGTTGAAGTCCCTTTGTCCAGTTGATAAAATGAGACTATTTCATCGGAATTTTTGTAACCAAATATATAACTGCGCCCGATGGTGTAAAATAATTCTAGATATATCCAAAGCTATCTCAGCAACACCTACTTTGCCCCTAATAGTTAGAAATTTTGTACTGATTAAAATAAAATAAATATTTTTATTTTCGATTTAAACACTGGGTGTTATTTGTAAACCAATTTGAAAATAAACTATTATAATGAAAAAAAATATTTTAAAACAGAATAGCCATTAGCTTATTAAATTCTTGACAAAAATTGCTAAATGACTCAATTTCCACCCAGCTACAATACCTCAATTAATACACCTTTTAGGATGGAGGCTTAGGATTGTTTATATGGACTTAACTGTTTTGTCTAAAAACATCAATAGGAAGATGGAAGAAATCTTCTCTCCAAATGAACTGTCATGTATTAAAACAAAGGAATCGTTTTTGTTCCTTTTCAGTTTTATTTTCCTCCCATGAAGGCCCTGGAAAAACAATAATTTTGTTTGACCTGCCCTGCAAACAAACCCAATTTAGTCCCCCCTCCCTTTCTTTTTTTTTTCTAAGTCAGCATGGTGGTCATAATGCCAGAATGAAGAATCCGTGTTTTCTTATTTCCATCCTACCTCTGAGTCTCTTCTGACCTCAAAAGGCTACAACTGGTGGGAAAGAGGGATAAACTTAGTACCAGTAGCTGCGCCCCAAGAGGGCATACTGTAAAACAGCAGGTTCTAGAACAGACAGACCTGATACGCATATTTTAAATTAATGTTATTGAGCAAATGCTTATGGATCTAGTTGAATGCCAGCCACATTCTACACTCTTGGCTAATGTTACCTATTTAATCTTCACAGTAATTTAAATGAGGGAGAGACTCTTCATATACCCATTCTATAGATAAGGAAACTGAGTCACACAGAGGTTAAGCAACACGCCAAAATCACAACGGTGGCAAATGGCAGAGGCTCGACTTCAGTGTTATGACGTGTGTGATGCTCACCTTCACGTGCATGAGACTGTCTCTCCAAATCGTGGCCAAAGCACTTAGTGCCAAATCCTCTTGGGCCTCTAACCTCTCTGAACTTCGGTTTCTTCAGTCGAAAAGCTGGGATCGTATCCACAGTCCGTGACTGCTGTGGGTATTCGTCAAACATTTTCTGATAGTCTTATTCCTTATGAGTATCGTCTCGGCACAGATGTACCCATCAACATGTCCTTCTCCAGAGACTGCCACACTCAGGCACATATGTATTTGGGGAGGGCAGCACATTTAGCATTATTAGAGTTGGTATTTAATGACATTTTCAGACACCACATTATAGTCTACAATATAACCCAATATTACTTATTTATTTTATACCTCCCTTATTAGATCGGAAAGGTGCCTGACCTATTTTAAACTGTATCCTCAGCATCCACAGAGGGCTTAACATGTGGGAGAAATTCAGTAAGGAGAACATCATAAAAGGATGAGTGAATGGTTTTCCCAATATCTGTAACATTTCCATCAAGAACATGTTTTAGTAAATGCTTCTTCATTGATAGACATGCTGTAAAATGATAGCATTTCCTAAAAATAATAGCAACGTAAGAAACCCAGAAGGGGGCGCCTGGGTTGCTCAGTTGGTTAAGCCTCCAACTTCAACTCAGGTCATGATCTCGCAGTTCATGGGTTCCAGCCCCACATCAGGGTCTTTGCTGATGGCTCAGAGCCTGGACCCTGCTTTGGATTCTATGTCTCCCTCTATCTCTGCCCCTGCGTGCGCTCTCTCTCTCTCTCTCTCTCTCTCTCTGTCTCAAAAATAAAGAAATGTAAAAAAAAAAAATAGAAACCAGAAGAAATGCATCAAATTAAATAAAAAATTTGCAAACAGAAAAACAAAATAAAGGCCCATGAAATTCGATACGTTCTTAAGTTGTTAATGTGCCAAACTGGTGACTTTTTTCTTCGAGATAAAAAATGTGAATTACATTTAGAGGGGTAAGGCTGAGGTTATGAAAAGAGAACCACCCATCAACAAAATAAAAAAAAAAAAAACTAAAAAATTATGATAGCAAACAGCAAACAAAATCACAAAGCAAGGTATTTATTTATTTGTTTATTTATTTTAATGTTTATTTATGAGATAGAGAAATAGAGACAGAGCACAAGCAGGGTAGGGGCAGAGAGAGAGAGGGAGACACAGAATCCGAAGCAGGATCCAGGCTCTGAGCTGTCAGCACAGAGCCTCACGTAGGGACCGAACTCACAGACTGCGAGATCATGACCTGAGCTGAAGTTGGACGTTTAACCAACTGAGCCACTCAGGCGCCCCAAAGCAAGGTATTTAAATAACATTCTTCCAACAGTCTAGATCCTGTCTAGACGGACATGAGAACTAACTCCCAGAGCCACATCATTTGGATGCTGACCCCACTGTTGGGAGTTGGAGGGGAAAGAAGTCTCCATAGGTGATTACCAAGTGTTCTAAGAACCTAAACCTTACCTTAAACTGCATTCAGGAGACCAAGCCTTGCCTAGTACAGCCATAGCTCACAAATACTCATGAATAGTTCCGTATGACCGTGTCTAGAAGCCAGTGGGTTCATACAACTGAAATTCAGAACTGAATTACAATGAAATATCAAAGTCAGAATTGTTGTCTACCTTATACTTTTAATAAGAGATTTTATAAGAAGCAGTCTTTTTTTTCTTTTAGTTTGGAGACTTGAATATATATATATATATATATATATGTGTGTGTGTGTGTGTGTGTGTGTGTGTGTGTGTGTGTGCACGTATATGTAATGTAAGACATCTCATTAAGCTGAGTATTTGACAATATATTCACTTTCTGTGTTAAAAAAGAAAAAAAAATGCATGAAATAAAATGAAGAGTGAATCTACAGAAGGAAACTAAAATGCTTTTACAAAAATGGACTTGAAGGCAAAACCAAAAGATAAATGTGTGTGTTTAAAATTATTTGTGGGCAAGCTTCCCATCTTAAATATTTGAAGTATTCAGGCCTCCAGGCACCTGTTCAAGTCTGTACTGATTCACCCCCCAGGCAGCTGCCTCACTTGCCTCTGCCTCGGGCTGGTCCTGAACTTGGTCCAGGCTGAATCACTGATGAGCAAGTCAACTGGCGCTAAATGACAGGTGTCAGTTCCTGATTGCATTTGGCGGCATGGGATAATTCTTTAAACAGGGAAGAAAAGAGAAAGATACACTTTAGTATCTTTTTAATATTTGTGTTCAAAAGAAATCATACGCTAGAAAAATTAATAGGCAAATACCAGGCTAAAGAATACTTTTTCTTAATGAATGCAAAGTTATAAACAATGGTAGCACAGCAAAGAGGTGACAGACATCGTTAGTGGGATTTGAGACAGGCATTCTATGATGTCCTTATAGAGCATGCCCTGGTGACGACTGAAGATTTGAATCCATGTAAATGGGTTGACCCAATAGTCCAAGAGTCATTAAGAGCAGCATAAGTTCCGAAGAACCTCCAGACTGTGCACCCCTGACCATGCGGTCATGGAGAGCACTTTCCAGAAGGGTATGAAGCTATGGTGCCTTCACAACAAGTTGGCCCCAGAAAGGCCCCTAATTCCATTCTAGAATCCAGTGAGACTTTCCTGGGTGGCAATATGGCGTATCTCAGGGATCAACAAAGTATGACCCACAGGCCAAATCCAGTCTGCTGCCTCTTTTGATATGCTCATGATTGAAGGATGTTTTTTGCATTTTTACGTGGTCAAAAAGAATCAAAATAAAAACGAGATCTAATGACACGTGAAAATTATATGAAACTCAAAGGGTAGTGGCTATAAATAGTTTTATTGGGACAAGCCATATGCCCATTCGTTTACATATAGTTCATAGCTGCTTTTGTGACAGAGTAGTTGTGACAGGAACTATCATCCACAGAATCTAGAATATTAACTATCTTTCCCTTTACAAAAAACATTTGCTAACTCCTGACATAGCCTCCTACCAGCTGCATTAACAGGAAATACACTAACATACTATGAGCTTCAGTTTCCTCATCTGCAAGGGGAAGTTAACACTGACTGCAGAATTGTTAGAAATATAACTGTGATAAATTACATAGTGGAATGGCAGTAAATGGTTGCCATTTTTCCTTAATGGAATTGAAGGGAGAGAAGTATTTCTTGGTGTCTGTGTTGTGATTCTACACAATGCAAGCGGCCACCAGTCTCGCTGAGGTTTCTGACTGCCTGACACTGTGTTGGATGCTGTCTCAGTCATGTCTGGCCACCAAAACAAAATATCATAGACTGGGTAGCTTAAACAACAGTAATTTATTTCTCACAGTTCTGGAGGCTGGAAGTCCCATGGTTTGGGTGAGTGGTCAGGTTCTGGTGAAAGCTCCCTTCCTGGCTTGCAGATGTCCTCCTTTTCATTATATTCTCATATGGGGAGAGAGAGAGAGAGAGAGAGAGAGAGAGAGAGAAAGAGAGAGAGAGAGATATGACACAAGGGTGCATACCCTAAGCATGTGTGTTTCTTTCTTCCCCCTCCTTTCCCTCCTCCTTGGTTTCCTATCCTCTCCTTTCCCTTTCCCTCTCCCTCTCCATCGTCCATCTTCACCTTGCTTTCTTCTTCTTTCTTCATCTAAGGGCACTCATCCCATCATGGGGCTCCTCCCTATGACTTCATCTAACTTTAATTACCTCCCAAAGTTCTCCCCTCCAAGCACCATCACTCTGGAGAGTAGGATACCAATATATGACTTTGGGCAGAAGTGGGGCAGGGGACATTCGGTGTGTTACAGGCATTCTCGTTGATCCCCAGCTGATGTTCCACGATTTCTTCAATGTGCAGCACCATTTGATTCCACATCGGCTTCAGGAAAGAACTCTCCTTAGTTTTAAGCAATGAGGCACCCCCAGTGAAGTCAGGCAGAGGGGGACATTTTCAGTTATTTCAGTTCCTACAAGGTGCCACTACACTGAGTGGCAGCAAGAAAAAATATACATTTCCACATAAAAAAGAAATATCACACCCAAAAAAAGTCTATGTTGCCCCTAATAGTATCATCCAGGGTTATGCATCCCATCTTGTCATATTTCCAGGTAACCTACTCCTTAGCCAAATCCGATGTGTCCAATGAACATGGATACCAGGACATTTGCTAGGAATTCTGGGACACAAATGTTGTCTCATCCATACCGTGTTGTGAGCAGATATGAAACCTAAAATTGCTACAGCATTTTATGTCTGTCATTTCACAACTAGGCAATCCAGATTAAAGTAAAACAAGCAATACAGAGGAAAGCCAAGCCATAAGTATCAGAGAAGAACAAATGGTACTCTAATCAAACCACACTTGGACCATTTCTGACATGTGACCTTCTCAATCTTTCAGAGCTTAAGTCACCTCGAGCTGGATTTCTTGAAATTTGCCAATACGATCAACTAACGACTAAAGTCAGGACCTGCCTGTAGATTCAGGTTGATGGTGGACCTACCTGTACTGCTCAGGTGAGCCTACTATAGGCCAGTCATCAGAGAATCAGGATAGAGACTCAGAAATGTGATAAACTTTTATGTATTGGGATCCATTCATGATTTATAAAACATCTCATACATTGCTTAAGCAACTTAAATTATTAGTTAGAATCACTGTGTTTAAAGCTCTGTGCTCAGTAACTGGGGATGCAAAGATGAATCAAGCACGTGACTAGTCTTCAAGGACTTAGTGACCTCGTGGTGAGGGGCAACATACAAACTACATGAGAAATTAAAATAGAAGGCAGAAGAAAGTGAGAGGCAGACTCTGCCTGGTATTAAAGCCTGAGAAAGAGAGTTATTGCCTGCCATTAGATCCTCACAACAGCTCTGCGGGGAGATGGAACAGATGTTTTTATCCTCATTGTTGCAGATTAGGAGATTCCAAAAGGTCCAGTGTAACTGGAGTAATTAGTGACACATTAATTGTGCTCAGAGATTCTGGCTCAAAGCCCAATATTCCTTCCATTCTTCCATGAAACTTCTTAACGATAATAACAGCATCACAGAAAAAAAAAAGAGTATTGTTTATTAAACACTGAATAAAAAGCTGACATGGAGGCACCAGACAGATATTGTCAAGGAATCAATGAGAAAGGTATAAGGTAATAAGGACCAATGGAGACTGGGAAAAAACCACAGGCCACCTGTTCCAATTAAGGGAAAGCAACTACTCAGCTCATTATTGGTCAATATTGTCAGAACCTTACATGTTTCGAGCTTCAGAAATCTAAAAAATGGATATTTATAAGGTATTTTAACATTTTAGCAAAGCCTATTAAGTCTTTCTTACACACCTTCCAAACATCAGAGTGATCCATTTAAAACTAAAGATTATTGTTCCTCCATCCACCCCACATATTATCAGTCAAAATTTAATCTGGAAGCCCAAGCATCCTGGGTATGAGAAGACTCATTAGGGGCACCTGGGTGGCTCCGTCGGTTAAGCGTCCAGCATTGGCTCAGGTCATGATCTCACTGCTTGTGAGCTTGAGTTCCATATCAGGCTCTGTGAATTTAGGCGCTGGGTCAGGCTCTGTGCTGACAGCTCAGAGCCTGGAGCCTGCTTCAGATTCTGTGTCTCCCTCTCCCTGCTCCTTCCTCTGCTCCTTCTCTCTCTCTTTGTCTCTCTCTCTCAAAAATGAATAATCATTAAAAAAATTTTAATCATTAACTTACGAGGGTCAGATTTTACGTTATGTGGGAGGAGGTGGGGATGTGAAGGAGTCTAAAAGCCGAAGTCAAAAAAGCAGGGTAAGGGTTACTGATCCATCACTTAATGCAATGGTTTGGGTGAATACTTAAATCCCAGTGCAAACACACACACACGTGCACACACACACATACACTTGCACACACACACACACACACTTGCACACATTTTTTTTTCTTTTTCTTTCTTTTTTTTCTCTCTTACATTTTTTTAACGTTTATTTTTGAGGACAGAGAGAGACAGAGCGTGAGTGGGGGAGGGTCAGAGAGCAGGCTCCAGAACGAAGCAGGCTCCAGGCTCTGAGCTGTCAGAACCGAGCCCAACGCGCAGAGCTCAAAGCCACAAACCGCGAGATCATGACCTAAGAAGAAGTCAGACACTTAACTGACTGAGCCGCCCAGGCGCCCCACCTAGGGACACATTTTTTCAACAAGGATTTAAAAGGAAAAAAATGTTTATTTATTTATTTTGTGAGAGCGAGAGAGTGAGACCCAGGGAGGGGCTGAAAGAGCAGAAAGAATCTCAAGTAGGCTCTGGCTGTCAGCACAGAGTCCAACGCAGATCTCGATCCCGTGAACCGTGAGATCATGACCTGAGCTGAAATCAAGAGTCAGACTCTTAACCGACTGAAACATCCAGGTGCCCCTACATAAACACTTTTCGTATGAAGTCCAAAGTTTATAATTCATCTTATTGGGAAGATACGCACAGTTACCAAAATCGATAAATATATAGACTTAGCTGTTGTTACGGGCAAATCATTATTAGCGCAAGAAAGTTCACTCCTGAATGTCAGATGAAATTCTGACTCTGGCACACTAGATAAGCGGTATCTCCTATAGAGTTTGGTCTCTACGCGGCTCATTTCTAGATGGAGGTAGTCTGTGTTT
This sequence comes from Paguma larvata, assembly GCA_030068075.1. NCBI lineage: Eukaryota > Metazoa > Chordata > Mammalia > Carnivora > Viverridae > Paguma > Paguma larvata. The sequence continues at coordinate 12,554,396 of CM057825.1, forward strand.
TACACTAGAAACAAGAGGCCAGGCCACCCATTATTTTTCTGAGGCATATTCACAGAGACCTTTCCTTATTCAAAGACCAACTAAGTCTTCGAATTATTTCCAACTAGGAAATTCACATCAAACAGTGAACAAATCAAAGTTGTCCTACAGACAAAAGCACCTTGCCAAGAACGTGCCTAGGCCTTTCTACTTATTCAGAATCTAAAGTTGTCTCGTTCACAAACTAGAGAGAGTCACAGCGTCTAACTGCGGGTATTCAGGCTTCCTGGATGATTTGGTCTCTTGAGCTTTTGTACATTTTCTTTCCTGATGTTATGAGAAGTGAGGAATCCCACTCAGCCTCTCGTGAGATCCCGAGTATGTGATACTATTAAAGATCTGAAATAAGGCTGGGGCAGCCTCTGGAACAGGCTGATTTGATGGAGAACCATACTGCGTGGAGAGGGTCTTAGGGAATTCTACATTGCACTCCCTCTCGCATAGCCTGATACAAAACATGTGCCTACTTCATCTTTCTGGAATAAGTCAGTGAATGGAATGAATGAAAAAGAAATAGATGCTAACATGGACATGAGAGTCTCATGAATTTGGAGCTTGACTTTCTGGTGTGGCCAAGCAATAACAGAATTTAACACCAAGTGCTGACATTGTTCAGTCAACATGAAGTGCTCCTTCCAGAAGGCAGCCTGGTTGCTCACAATGACCATGGGAGAGTACCAAGTACGTACAAGGCATGGGGACACATTGGCCGTCCTGTTCGCACAGATGGCGTCCATGGGGCCAAGCAGCTCTCTCCTAATTCTTCACGTACTGAACCCTTGAACTGAGATGTTAAACTCTCTTTAAGCAGCCCAGCCATTGACAAGAACAGTGACTCTTGGCCGGGTGTATTTCTTATCTGTTCTTACGCCCACTGTGCTGGGCTCTGCCTCCATCTGATACCTGTCTGCTAAATCAAACACGGACACACAGTGAAGTAACAGGCCAGATTTTTTCCTATCTATCCACAGAGAAATTTAAGAAAGAAGAACGAAGGCTTGCACCTTTCAGACGGGTGAGAAGTAGTAAATTAAATCCTCATCTTGTCCCTATCACCACTACAAATAGAAAACATATCCGGGAGCTCTAATGTCTTTGGACATTACATTACATGCATGTCAAATTTTATAACTGATTATAACTCATTTCAAAACAACACAGGAATTTCTCCACAACTAAATAATTGCTACTGTACATTGCGAATGCCAAGTGGAAAGACAAAAAGAATGACAATCTTACAGAATATGTGGGTAGCAGAGCAAAACCTGTTTATGCCTGTCAAGCTGTATAACTACTTCATTTTTTTCTTTTCGACACATTTGAAATTAAGTCAACATAAGAACATGCTAGGAAAATCTGTCTCTTGGGATTACTAAAGTATAAATAAAATATACTACAGGAGATTAGATTTTTTTTTTTTAACAGATTTTGTAGGAACTCTCTGTCCCTACTTGTCTCCATAAAGATGACTGAATGAGTGTGACTTTAAAATCCGAGTGAAGCAGAATAGGTGTGCCCGGGGGGCTCAGTCAGTAAAGGGTCAGACTTTTGATCTCAGCTCAGGTCATGATCTTGCAGCTCCTGGGACTGAGTCCTGCGTAGGGCTCTGCACTGATAGGCACAGAGCCTGATTGAGCTCTCACTGCCCCTCCCCAACTTATTCTCTCTCTGTGTCTCTGTCTCTCAAAATAAATAAATACACATGAGAAAAATTTTAAAAGCTCAGTAAAGGAGAATAAACACTTCCTACCTCTTCATCAGTTCTCCTTCCAGATTAAAGTTCTTTACGTATCTGAAAGTATATTTATTATACCTTTAAGGTTTTTAGGTATTCTCTTCTCTAAGACAGTGATGAGTTCTACCATTTCCCTTTTCTGTGTCTTAATCATTTCTCCTAAATTACTGGGCTCTTCAATTTTATCCGTCAGCGGTATTACCACTCTTTGGTTCTATATATTGTTTTTACTTGTTTAATTTTCTCTTCCTTTTCTATTTCCGCCTCTTCCTCTTTCTCCTCACCTTTTTCTTATTTCGTTTTTACCTCTTTTCCCATCTTCATCATACCCCCTTTCTCATGGTCTACAAGATTTTGTATGATTGACTCTTGTCTGTTTCTTTCAACCACTTTCTCCCTATTTTTTCCCACACACATTTGTCTCCAAAATTAAACTTATAATTTTCCAACTCAGAGCCTTTATGTTTGCTATTTGTTTGACCTAGAAAGCGCCTTTCCAAATCTCCTTCTTTCCCATCAACACTTACACATATGACTATGCATCGTGTATAGCACAACTCCAGAGACAACACTCATTCGGACTGTGATGTGACTGGTTTTCCTGGGGTATTTGAAAATGATGGGTGGTTTCTCCACTCTAAGGAACTTGGTGCATATATGGTCAAAGAAAGCTTTGCTCCCAACATATATAAAACCCTTGTATCCATTATTTCCTATCTAGTAACTCTTTAGTTCATCATTGTGTTGGTTTCCTTCATAACACTTACTGAAATAAGCAAACGTCCCATTAAGTTATTTGTTATATATTCATCATATCTCTTCTCTAATCCAAAATTACTTGAGTTTTATTTTATTTTTTAATGTTTATTTATTTTTGAGAGAGAGAGAGAAAGAGAGAGAGAGAGAGAGAGAGAGAGAGAGGGCATGAGCGGGGGAGGGGCACAGACAGAGAGGGAGATACAGAATCAGAAGCAGGCTCCAAGCTCTGAGCTGTCAGCACAGAGCCTGAAATGGGGCTTGAACTCAGGAACGATGAGATCATGACCTAAGCTGAAGTCGGACGCTCAACCAACTGAGCCACCCAGGCACCCCCCAAATTACTTGAGTTCTGTGACCTGTGACTTTTTCCACCTTGTTCTAAGCTCTATTTTGTAATGTCTATAATATCCTCCACCATGCCTGTCACATATAAGCCTTTTTATAAATCAGTGTTGAATAAATAAAAACACAAATGACTAAATTAGTGAACACATTTTCCCTGAACAATTATTTATTTTTCTTTCTCATTTCCAGGGTCTCCATTGCAATTAGGTAGAACAAAATCCAGCCTTAAAATAATGGTTTCACGATCCAGCTGTTGTATAATACATTTCCTTGGTTCCATGAATCTTCCCCTTCTTTGAAGGCATGTGATTAAAATTTAATTGTGCCTGTGAAATATAGCTTATCAATTAACACCACGTTAGCATTTTTGTCGATGCACATAATGTGTTTGATGATGGCAAGGCGCAAGTAGAGCTTGTGTGGAAGTGAGTGCAGGATGGTGGATGGGGAAGAATGAGAAGAGAGGGTATCAATGAAGAAGAGATGGACGGGCCCACAGAGATTTTTTCCATCTGGTGTATAACCAGGGCCTGGCTGTTCACTGCTTAACAGAATAAGACCGAAGCTGATATTTGTGATGCCCCATACCGTATTCCTTCTGCCCACTTGATTTCAGCACAGTGGTGATGGATAGTTCCCTGCACCTGTGTAGCTTTCTGCTAAGGCATTCTCTGTTTTGCTCTCTGCCTTGAAAGGCCTTGCAGCCAAACACAGACACAACCTAGAACTGGAGGACTAAAAAGAAGAATTATACCCCTGGGAACAATTTCCAACTGTAGGGGTATAGGATTTTATGGCTATATGTTTTAGACTCTCCATCTTTGGGAGGACACTTGTGAAGCAGTTACTATATTGTTATTCAAAGGTTCAACTGTAAGATAGCGTCACAATTACATGGAAGCCATTGATGCACTGGATATTAGGTTCACTTTTTCCTGGTCTCACCTTCCACCCTTCATCACTAGTGCCTTTTGGAATCTCTTCCCAAGTAAACTACCTGGATCCAATTATTGTCTTTAGTACTTACTTCTGGGGAAAATACAAAAAAAAAAAAAAAAAAAGAAACTACAGTTGATTTTGGAATAATATGGGTTTGAACAGCATGGGTCCACTTATACGGGGATTTTTTTTTTGATACAAAAAGTATAGTACTGTAAATGTACTTCTCTTCTGGGTATTATGTTACAGTCAGACTGAGAAAGACAAATATCATATGATTTAACTCATATTTGAAAACTAAAAAGCAAAAATGAATAAAAAAGAAAAAGAGGAGCCTTCCTTACTATTATCTTAACAAAAATTTTCCTTTTTCATTTCATTATTGCAAAAATACAGTAAATAATACATATGGCATACAATATAGGTGTTAATCAACTATTTATCCTATTGGGAAGGCTTTGGATAACATGGATTATTAGTAGTTTTTAAGGAGTTAAAAGTTATACATGTGAACCAAAATGAAACCTCAGACCTAAATCATGATTATATAGTCAATTAATCTATGCCAAAGGAGACAAGAATAGGCAAGGGGGAAAAAAACAAGTCTTTTCAACCAATGGTGCTGGGAAAACTCGACAGCTATATGCAAAAGAATGAAACTGGACCACTTTTTTACACCATATACAAAAATATACTCAAAATGGATAAAAACCTAAATGTGATACCTACAGCCATAAAAATCCTGGAAGAGAGCGTAGGCAATAATTTCTCTGCCATCAGCCATAACAACACATTTCTAGATGTATCTTCTGAGGCAGGTAAACAAAAGCAAACAAAATGTTGGGGCTATATCAGAATAAAAAGCTTCTACACAGCAAAGGAAATTATCAACAAAACTAAAAGACAGTCTACTGAAAGGAAAAAGATATTTGCAAATGAGAGATCCAATAAAGGGTTAGTATCTACAATATATAAAGAGCATATGCAACTCAACACCAAAAACAAGACAAAACAATCTGATTAAAAACTGGGCAGAGTACCTGAAGACATTATTCCAGAGAAGATGGCCAACAAACACATGAAGAGACGCTCAACATCATTTATCATCTAGAAAATGCAAATCAAAACCACAATGCGATATCATCTCATGTCTGTTACAAGGGCTAAAATTGAGAAGACAAGAAACAAAATGTTGTCAAGGATGTAGAGAGAAAAAAGAACCTTCTGCACTGTTTGTGGGAATGAAAATCGGCACAGTCGTTGTGGAAAACAGTACAGAGTTTCCTCAAAAAATTAAAAATAGAACTATTATATAATTCCACTAGTGGGCATTTACCCATGTAAATGAAAATACTAACTTGAAAAGCTATATGCACCCCACGTTTATTGCAGCATTAGTCACAGTAACCGAGACATGGAAGTAACTTAGGTATCCATCAATACACGAATGAATAAGGAAAATGCTATATACACACACGCATACACACATGTATGTACACACACACACACACACACACACACACACACACACACACATGCTGGAATATTACACAGCCATAAAAATGGATGACATCGTTCCATTTGGGACAACATGGATGGACCTAAAGTATAATATCTAAATGAAATAAATCAGACTGAGAAATACAAATACAATATTATTCTACTCATAAGTGGAATCTAATAAAACTGAATAAATAAAGAAAATGCCGAATCAGAGAATAAACTGATGGTGGCCAAAGGGGACAGAGGAGGCGGTTTGGACAAAAGGGATGGCAGGGAGAGGAAAATAGAAGCTTCCAGTTACGGAATGGTAAGTCGTGAGAGAATAAAACACTGAGCATAAGGAATACAATCGACGATATTTTAATAGCAATATAATGGGACGCATGGTAACTACATTAGTGGTGAACATAGCACAATGTATAAACTTGTCAAATCACTGAGTTGTACATCTGAAACTAATGTAACATTTTGAGTCAACTATACTCAAAAAATAAAAATAAATAAAATGAAAAAATTGTGTACAAATTTTGACTATGTAGGGTCTAGTGCCCCTAATCCCACATTGTTCAAGAGTCAACTGTACACATAAATATAATAACATGGGAAAATCTCCAAAATATAGATATAAAGAAAACAAATTTTAGAATTATATTATAGCACAAACTGATTTATATTTAAAACAAATCTATACTCCTTTAAAACTATATATATAGTTATTATATTATATTATATATATATATGTGAGGACACATATATATAATATATAATATATATGTGTGAGAGCACATGTAAATATACCACAAAAAATATGAAGTATGTATATCAGTTGTAGATGGGATATCGATTGAAGGTTTCTTTGAAGGGTGTTTTACTTATGGTCTATATATTTCCCCAACTTCTGTATTTTACGGTAGATTCTAAGAGTGTCTACTCAAGTATTCCATGTGTAAATATTCCTATTTCTATTTTATACATGAAACTGACCTTATGCAAAATTTTCCAGGTTAGACTTGCTGCACGAAGAGGTTTATCTTACTGTAGAAACAAACAAAAAGCAGAATCTGTTTGCTTGCTTGCTTGCTTTCACAGAGATAATATGGTGCCTCGACCACAATAACCATTCAATAAATGTTAAGTGATTAAATGAATGATTAAATAAATGAGTGATTGGTCAAGTAGAGATAGGAAAGCTCCAATTTCTGCAAGATGGGCTGTCATCCTTACAGTTGTCCATCAGCATGACATCTAGTATAACCTGAAAGCTGCCCATCTAGTAAAACCTGGTAAGTGGCCCAAATGAGATTCCTCGAAACTCACTTTTGCTTTCTATTTTAATTTCCAAGAGTATTTTTCCAGGGTTCCTGCTGTGGCAGGAGATGGTGGTGATATGGTATGCATTCACTCAAAGTTGGACAGATGAGTTTGTTTTCCAGAAACATCTTAAAGGAAAGTTCAATATCAATATCATTTTCATTGATACTCTCATGAAAACTATTTGGAATAACAAATCTATTTTAGGTTTATGAAGTGCTTTGTAATCTGTGTCACTCTAAGGTCATGGTTGTGATTGGAAACCCTGCTTGAGCATGTCCAGTTCAATAAGACTTGGCTTTATATATCCAAGCATTCAGATTCCGGCCTCAATGTTAGATTAACAATACTGTGTGTCTATCATTCCTTCTTCTCTCTTTTTTGAATACCTAATCTTTCTAAGAATGAGAAATGGCAAATTTTAACATACATTGACAATAAAAGCCAGTGAGGCTTTTTAGAAATTCCTGAGAAAATCCATTGCCGGATATCTCTCTGGAATCATCTATCTTTTGAATAAAACTCTCAGAATTATGAAATAGTGACGTGTAGAGCCAAGATCTGAATTCAGGCTACCTGACTGCAGATCCAGCAAATAACAAGTAATATTCAAGCAGATATTATTCAAATAAGATAAATCTTAAGATATTAAAATAAAAGTAACTGGTCTCGGTATATCTTTGTGGTACAATGGATGGTGTGAACCAGTGACGCTATCACCACTGATACCATAGGATGTTACAGAAATCTGACAAATCTGGTCTCAGATCAAGAAGTACAACCCTCTGCAATAGTATGCTTAACATCTCTTTTTCACATGATAAGACTAAGATTTGGGAAAGTGACATAAATGGCCCAAATTCACACACCTGGTAGGTGATGGAGCCATAATTTGAACCTAGGCAACCTATCCATTCTTCCAATTGTATTGATTGTATCTCTGCCATACATCTAGTATATGAAAATATATTTATGATGTATCCACCCTCTCATATGATGACTATTTGCGTGTGTGGTTATGTGTGTGTTTGTGTTAGTGTGGTGACAACACTTGAGATCCACTCTCTTAGCAGATTTCAAGTTACCATACTTTATAATTAATTACATTCACCATGCTGTACCTCAGATTCTCAGAAAATATTCATCTTATAACTGAAAGTTTGTATACTTTGATCACTATCTCCCATTTTCTCCACCTCTTCTGCCTCTGGTAACCATCATACTCTCTGCTACTGAGTCTTTTTTTCTTTTAGATTCCACATTAAACTGAGATCATGTGATATTTATCATTCTGTGTCTGACTTATTCCACCTAGCACAATGCCCTTGGAGTTCGTCCATGTTGTCACAAAAATCAGGATTAAATTTTGAAGGTAAATAATATTCCATTGCATGCATATGACACATTTTCTTTATTCATCTGTTGACTGATGTTTTGATTGTTTCTACATCTTGGGTACTGTGAATAATGTGGCAATGAATGTGGCTTCACATATATCTCATTGAGATCCTCTTTTTATTTCATCTGTATATACACTTAGAAGTGTGATTGCTGGATCATATGGTAGTTTTATTTTTCGTTTTATGAGGAACCTCCACGAAGTTTTCCATTGTGCCTGTACCAGTTTACATTTCCACCAACAGTGTTCAGGGGTTTCCTTTTCTCCACATCCTGGTCAACACTTACTATCTCTTTGTATTTTTGATGAGAGCCATTCTAACAGGTGCGAAGTGATATTTCATTGTGGTTTTGATTTGCATTTCCCTAATGATCGGTGATGTTGAACATCTTTTCATAGATCTATAGAACCACAAACAATCCCAAATAACTTGTCATTTCAATACCTTTTTAGGGGCGCCTGGGTGGCTCAGTTTGTTAAGTGGCCAACTTCGGCTCAGGTCATGATCTCGCGGTCTGTGAGTTCGAGTCCCACGTCCGGCTCTGTGCTGACAGCTCAGAGCCTGGAGCCTGCTTCGGATTCTGTGTCTCCCTCTCTCTCTCTGCCCTCCTCCTGCTCATGATCTGTCTCTATGTCTCAAAAATAAATAAATGTCAAAAAATATTTGAATACCTTTTTAAATTTACTTTCCTAGTAATTCATATTTTTATTGTATTTTTAAAAAAACATAGCTTGGCAAAAAATTTTGGAATTTCAATGATAAAACAAACTGGCCATTTCCTTAGTTTCAGAATCACCACCTTAGAATATGGCCTGATTGAATCAATGTTGTGGGTGCCATGAAAACACATAAGGTTTCTAAGACTAAATGCATTTAGCAAAAATAAGGACAAAAAAATACTCAAAATGTTGTTTATTATTTTTGGACATTATATTATGATCAATAGGCTGAAGTAATACAGTATCCAATAAACATCAGATATTAAGAAATGTAAGTTTGTAGACATTAACCAATGGACATAATTAAACTTCTCTGCCATCTACTCTTATTTGTTATTTACAAGCTTATTGCTTTCATCAACATTTTCATATACTATTTAGACATACATAAGAATTTCATTTTTTAAATTTCATTATAGGGGCACCTGGGTGGCTCAGTTGGTTAACTAACCAGCTTTTAATTTCCGCTCAAGTCATGATCCCAGGGTCATGGGATTGAGCCCCATGTTGGGCTCCATGCTGAACATGTAACCTGCTTGGGATTATCTCTCCTTCTCTCTCCCTCTGCCTCTCTCCTCCTCTTGCACTCACTCTCTCTAAAAAGTATATGTATATATATATATATACATTTATGTATATATATGTGTGTGTGTGTGTGTATTAAATTAAAATTTCATTATAATTATATTGACTTACTTATTTGTCTTTAAAAGTTAGCCCATTTATATTTCTTTCCCTTACATTAAAATGAACAAGTTTACCTGAAAGTTAGTACATGTATGGGAGGACACACCATGGCAATATCGTATGTCCCGTTTTCAATGTCTTTCTAATTTCTTATGTGCTGAAAATTATCTATTTTTTTTAACGGACTGTGTCTTATATATAGCGACTTCCTGGTAAATAATTAATGCAGATTTGTTGACTGAATGAATGGATAAGCCAGTAATAAACTATTAGTTCTCATATAATGTTAGTGTCCTTTATATTCAAGTAATAGGAGAATCATATGTTTTTTAACTTTTATTTATTTTTGAGAGACATAGAGACAGAGTATGAGCAGGGGAAGGGCAGAGAGAGAGGGAGATACAGAATCTTAAGCAGGCTCCAGGCTGTGAGCTGTCAGCACAGAGCCCAACGCGGGGCTTGAACTCACAGACCATGAGATCATGACCTGATCTGAAGTTGGCCACTTAACCAACTGAGTCACCCAGGCGCTCCCACATTTTTACCTGTAGGAGTTAAATCCATGTCTAACACATTACTTTGTTAGTGAATTTTTTTTTAAGTTTGTTTATTTATTTTGAGAGAGAGAGAGAGAGTGTGTGCACTTGTAGTCACCTTAGGGACAGAGAGATAGGAAGAGAGAATCCTAAGCAGGTTCCATGCTGTCAGCACAAGGCCCAATGCAGGACCTGAACCCATGAAACCATGAGATTATGACCTGAGCCAAAACGAAGAGTTGAACACTTAACCAATTGAGCCTCCCAAGTACTCATTTTTTTGAGTAGTTATGAGCTTAGCCTTGTTCTATGCAACAGAGATAGAAAATCTTATAACACAGTGTTTCTAATAACTTGCAGGGAAAAATGCTATAAAATATTTAGACATTTATTTTCAAATGAATAATACCAGTTTTGGCTTTATGTGTAGTAAAGTCTACTGAAGAAAGAATCTAGTGCTTCATGGGAAAGTCTATGAATTAAATTGTGTTCCCCACTCCCGAATTCATATGTTGAAGCTCTAACCCCACAATGTGACTATTTGGAATAAGGGCCTTTAAAGAGGTAAATACAATTAAATGAGGGCATAAGATTGAGTTCTTAATCCAGTAGGATTGGTTTCCTCAAGAAACAAGAGACAGAGATACCAGGAATGTGTTGTACACAGAGCAAAGCTCATGTGAGGACACGGGAAGAAGGAAGCCATCTACACGCCAAAGGAGAGAGGCCTCAGGAGAAACCAAACTATCCAACACCATAATTTTGGGTTTCCAGCTTCCAAAACTGTGAGAAAATCAATTTACATTATTTACAACTATCCAGTCTGCGGTATTCTGTTACGGTAACCCAAGAAAACCAACATACGGAGATAGGATGTTTACTGAGGCTTGGATGTCGGAAGGCTAGATAGGGAGGGGGAGACCTCCTTCATTCCAGAAATGATGGCCTTCCATTATTTCTTCTATTAGAAAATGATATCCTGCACCTAGATGCTCAGCCAAGATCCTCCCCATGTCCTCCATTTTTCTTACTCAGGAGTCTACCAGCATATCTTTGTATTCTACCTCTTATATACCTTTAGAATTATTTTACTTCTCCCCATCCTCACCATCACAGACCAGTTCACACCACTGTGTCTGCCAGCCTGGGGCACTGCCTTCATTTCGACTCCTTCCTATCCATTTTGCACTCTGTCTCCTGAGGGAAACTTTCTTAAATGTAAGTGGGGCTCCTGTGTGCAACATCTCTATAATAAAATTTACAGTCTTTAATTTACCTGATGATGATCTGGCCTCCACTTCTCTTTTGAGTCATGTTTGTCGTCTTTACCCTTGTCTATTTCACCAATAATGTGAATCTTCTATTCTGTAAAAATATCACAATTTCTCTCCTTCAGACTTGTAAGCTAGCTGTTTTCTCTGCTCCTCTAAAGCTCATGTCTTTCCACTTTCATGTCTGTCATACATACCTTTACTCTTCCACCATGAGGTGTTCCCCTAGTTCCTTACTTACCCAGAACAAATAAAATTTCCAGTTATTAATCAGTAGCTACCTTCTAATTTCTCTTCCTTAGCACTTATTTCTTCTAAGAAGTAATTTTAAGTCTACATTCCCTCTCTCACTGAAAACTCTGTAAGGGTACACAACTACTCTATATGCTCATTGCTTTACTCCTGGTTGTCTGGTAAACTACATAACACAATAAATGTCAATGAAGTAAATGAATAGCGACTTAAAAGGAAACAACAACAACAAAAAAAGGCGCCTGTGTGGCTCAGTTGGTTAATTGTCTAACTTCACCTCAGGTCATGATATCACAGTTTGTGAGTTCAAGCCCCACACAGGGCTCTCTGCTCTCAGCACAGAGCCTGCTTTGGATCCTCTGTCTCCCTCTCTCTCTGCCCATTCCCCATGTGTGCAAACACTTTGCTCTCTCTCTCTCTCTCTGTTTCAAAAATAAAACTATATATTTTTTAGGGGCACTTGGGTGGCTCAGTTGGTTGGACATCCAACTTTAGCTTAGGTCATGATCTCAGTTTGTGAGTTCAAGCCCTGCATTGTGCTCTGTGCTAACAGCTAGGAGCCTGCTTTTGGATTCTCTGTCACCCTCTCTCTATCTCTGCCCTTTCCCCTCTCAGGCACTCTCTTTCTCTCCCTTTCTCAAAATGTATATATATATGTATGTATATAATGTGTGTGTGTGTTTTATCTTTTTTAAATAAATAAAAAGGAAAAAAAAAGTGGATTTCCCTCCTAGGAAATATATGGAATTAGTTCTAATAATTTAATTCTACTCAAAAGAATGCTATATCGGTTCATGTAAACTATAACTTTGGGAGGCAGATTAGATAGAGACATAGATTTAAATGTAGATATAGATACAGATATAGATATTGATATGAATACAGATATAGATAGATATAAATATAGATATAGATAGATACAGACATGGATATGGATACATATATAGATATAGATGATTTATAGATATAGATAAATAGATGCAGATAAGGATACATATATAGATATGGATATAGATAGATATGGATATATATAGAGAGATATATGGATATAGATAGATACAGATATGCATATAAAGATATGAATATGGATATATATGTGGACATAGAGAGATACAGATATAGATATGGATACACATATAGATATGGATATGGATATAGAGAGATATAAATAGACATTTAGATATAGATACAGGCATAGATATAGACTCTCATGTCCATGACTGCTCCTGCCTGAAGCCTGGTGTTGAAGTAAAGCTGCAGGGACTCCTGATTTCCTACTCAACCACCTGGTCCAGAGTCCTGCTCACTGTGTTAGCCTGTCAGTGTTCTCGCGTCACCTAAAATGGGATGTTGCCTCCATTACCTCCACTTCTACTCTTTAGTTTTTAACCAACTGACCTATTTAAGTTGAGTGTACTGATCTCTGCCCTTGGAGGCAAAAGTGGCTCCTGATTTCCAGATCCAGACACTCTTCTCAAGTATGCTTAAAAAAATATTCAACTTATCATTCTCATATTTTTACTTTCTTTTTCTCCTCTTGTTTCTCATCTTCGCTTCACTTGCTCCCACTTTATTTCCACTTTCCCTCATATCTTGAAAAGTCAGTCCACACTCTATCTCTACAGGATCATAAGATCAGGATAAGTAAAAATGATGTTTCAGGAAAGAGAAAGAAACTTGGGGACTGATTTTGAAGATCTTGTAACATACCAAGGAAGCTCTTAACCTATCATCTTTTAACAAACTGGAGGTAGAGATATGGTGATCCAGAAAGCATAAGTATTCTCACTAGATACCTGGAGCTCAACAATTGAAAAATATATGAATCATGGTGTATTTGATGGGCTTGAGTGAGGTTTCGATGTGAGACTAAATGGAGGGCTTTTCTTACCTCTGGGGCATCTTCCAAACCCCTTGAAGGCCATAAGAGGGATCACAATCTGGGGCACAAACCCAGCTGTAAACAAAGAACATCGCAGAGCATGGCTTCCCTGTCTGCTGTTGCAAACCAGGTTCTCAGCCTTGACTTGGCCCTTCCAACATGGCCGTGAGACAAGCAGTTCCAGCAAAGGAATAGAGGTTGATCCAGTGTTGCCTTGGAGACTGCCATGAATAAGCCAATCTACCTCTTCTGGATAAGTAAGAATGAAAGGTTTTTCTCCAGAATTTCTGCAAAAGTTGAGGTGGTGACAGAATGATTTTCTTTTGTAAGCTGATACTGGAATAGGAGGAGAATAGGAAAGAGTTTCCTCTTATATAGGAGAAAAAGCAAGTTCAGTTCTGGATCTTACAATTAGTGGAAAAAGATATCAATTTAAATCGTTGTATAGGGGCACCTGAGTGGTTCAGTCTGTTAAGTGTCGGACTCTCGGTTTTGGCTCAGGTCATGAGTTCTAGCCCCACATGCTCTGTGCTGAAGCCTACCTGCAATCTTCACCTTCTGCCCCTCCCGTATTTTCTCTCTCTGTCTCTCTCAAAATAAAAAGTTAAATTAAAAAATGTGATATAGAGGGAGGTAGGAAAGTGATTGAAGTTACAACCTGGAAAAAGCTAACATTTAAAGGTTGGGGTTAGAAAGATACCTTAGTAAAAGGGTGAATCTGACCAGGTCTACTATTATCTCTCCAATTACATTTTTCTTAAAATTAAGTAGTTCAGTATGAAAGAAGATTGATATTGGTAAGAATGGCATGATAAAAATATTACTACTTAAGAAAAGAAAAAATTAGATCAAACGATGTTTTTAGAGTATGTGGAAATATGTTTATTGAGAGAGTTTGGAGTGGGAGCTCCTGATCTTGCTGAGTGCAGTAGATGTTGTTATTAAATAAAGCAAACAGGTGTTAAACACAGAGTTGTCCCTGCGGCCTCAGGAAATCTCACACCCACCATCGAAAATGTCAAACTCAATTTCGAGCCTATAATTCATATTTGCAAAATTATTATTTGAACTTCTTTGGCTTTCACTTAGCCTTGCTTAAGAAAAAAATAATTACTAGGTACCTGAATAAACACAGAGATATTAAGGAATCGTTAAGCAGTATGCTGGAAAATAATGGGACAAATATTTTATTTTTTTAAGCAGATGATTTTGGGGCAAATCAGTCTCTCAGTGTGAATGGAATCCCAAGTAATGGTGTTGTTTTCAAATTCCATTCACCAGGCCGTTGACAGTTTCTAAATGTGGAACACCTGAGATTCTTAAATTGCTGTAGTATTTAGGGTAGAGCTGTGGCTGTTATAATTGAGTCCCTCAATAATGGTTTAAACAAGATAGTTTATTTCTCTCTCCCAAGAATCTGGAGCTCATATGTGGGCATTGTGATATCAAGAACCAACTCTTTTCCATCTAGTTGCTTTGCCGTTCTTGGGTATTGCCCACAGCCTCATGGTCCAAAGTAGCTCACAAACATTCCAGTCAGTGTGTAAGGGGGGGGTGGGGGGAAGAAGAGGTAAGTAAGAGGAAAGAAGTGGTAGGTAAAAGGAGGCCATGCACCATTTTTTCAAGGCATGAATTTATTCTGCTCACATTCCATGTAATAGAGTTGAATAACATGGACATACTGGACTATAAAGAAGTTGGTCAAGTGCATTCCTGCCTGGCCAGTCATTAGCACAACAGTCCAGGGGTTCAGTTAGTAAGAGAAAGAAGCACAGCAGGGGCATTGAGGCAATGTCCACACAACTGCTTTAAGAAACTAAGGGATGAGCTGTCCCCAGGGAAAGTATCTCAACCAAAATTGTCAACCCAGAACCTACAAAAAGAAAGATAGTTTTTAGCTGACAAGATAAAATGATAAAATCTTGCGTGACAAGTCAATTAGCAAATGATAGACTTTGAGGAATTTATAATGCAGATGCTACTAAAGGTTAAAAATGTTTACTATCCAGAAGGTTCATGTGAATTGATAGAGAAAAGACATAAACGACAATAGAAAACAAATTCAGATGCCCCGAAAAAGTGTGAAAATATAGTCAAACCCACTAGCAAAGAAATGGAAATCAAAGCAAAAAGATATCATGTTACATCCTCCATACTAAAAAAATGTTTATCTTTTAATACATATTGCAATACAAATGCAAAGAAAGGGGTATGTTCATTTAGTGTGGGGAAAAGATCAATTATAGCTTTGTGGGAACTAGTTTGATAACACGAGGAAGTTTAAAAACAGCTTCCTTTTGATAATACACAGAGGGATCTATTATGTAGGTACAGAAGAATCAACTGGTAAAACCATAGGTACTAAGGCACCTAAGGAAAGCTGGGTTTACAGTGACAAGAATGTGGAGAAGAAGTGAATGCCTAGCATTTGTGAAAAGGTGAATGAATTATCCAGCTCTCATATTTTGGACAGTTATTCAGACATTAAAAAATGTATTAGAAATAATAATTGACTTTTTGAGAGATTTCCATGAGGTATTGTTGTGTGAAGAAAGGGAGATACAGAAACTACATGTGTATGGATGTGCACACATTCTGTAAACGTGCGTTGTGGATTGAATTGTGTCCCATTGAAAAATATATTGAAGTCCTGACCGCCACACCACCTTTATACATGATACTATTTGAAAATAGGGTCTTTAATGGAATCAAGTAAAAACGAAGTCATACTGGATTAGAGTGAGTCCTGAATCCAATATGGCTGATGTCCTTATAAGAAGAGACAAGAAACAGACGTACAAAGGGAAGAATGTTACATGAAGGCAGAACCTGAGGTTGGAGTGATATGTCTATGAACTCAACCAAACCAAGGATTGCCAGCAATCACCATAAGCTGGGGGAGATGCATGGAACAAATGCTGTCTCATAACTTTCAAAAGGAAACAACCCTGCCATATTTGGATTTAGGACTTCTAGCTTCTGTAACTATGAGAAAATAAATTTTGGGGGGTACTTTGTTATGGTAACCCTAAGAAACCAGTACACATCTAAACATTCAACCCTTTATTTCTCTATATGAATAAGAGAGAAAGCACACAGAGAAGAACAAAGGGCAAATATGGCCAAAAAATGAATTTAAAGAGAATTTTGGAAAATAAACTCAAGTTGTTTTATATAAATGTATATAGGTACAAACATTTTAAATTAGTAACTTAAAAACACAGACACATGCAAACACATACTCCTTCACCTCAACTACAGTATTTTGATTATGATGACAGTCTGAGGGGGTTGGCTTACCTTTTTTTTCTCCCGTCCATTTTTCTTTAAAGTTTATTTATTTAGTTTGAGAGGGATAAAGAGAGAAGGAGAGATGGAGAATCCTAAGCAGTCTCCGTCAGTGTGCAGATCCCCATGCAGGACTCGAACTCATGAAATTGTGAGATCATGGTCTGAGCTAAAATCAAGAGTTAGACGCTAAACCAACTGAGCCAACCAGGCACCCCTCCCATTCATTTTGAGTCATATAAAAATGAACTTTCTTTCTCAGAGAAAGAAGATACAGAGTCAGTTAATCTGTTGTCTCTTTGTATTGACTTCATCTTTTGATTATAGAATATACCTAGGGAATACAACTTTTTCATAAGATTTTGGTCTAATTGAGATAATATTGATTTAAGAAACATCAAAGGTTCTCCGTAAATATTTAGCTTTTTGTTATCTTTTTTTAATTTAATGTTTATTTTTTAGAGAAAGGAGGTGGGGGAGAGGCAGACACACACACACACACACACACACACACACACACACACACACACACAATCCGAAGCAGGCTCTAGGCTCCAAGCTGTCAGCACGGGTTTACAGATTACCTCCAATATGGGGCTCAATCTCAGAAACTGTGACATCATGACCTGAGCCAAATCAGATGCTTAACTGACTGAGCCACCCAGGTGCCCCATCTCTTGTTAATGTTTAATACAATATTGGTTAAAAGGCTTCACAAATTGTTTAAATTAAATGAACATTTAATAACCTATGTCAAGTTCAAGATACACAGAAGAACAAATTGTTATGAATTGAAATACTAAATTTTTATTTAAAAACATGATGACGCTTGTACATCAAGTTGAATAATTCTTCAAGTATTATTCAGTTTTGTTTTTTTTAGCAATTCGTAATGGTAGTTAGTTTGGGTTGAAAACCTATCTTTCCCTTCTTTTGATTTTGTCCTTAGCATATTATGAATATCTAATCTCTTACCACTACCGTTCTCCTCAACTATGTAACATTTTTATGTCTATTGGGTATTTTTGATGCTATTAAAAAATGGAAGGCAAACATACTTAAAATTTGACTCCGGTGACTGGCTGACTAAATCTGTTCCAACTAACTGCACGGTGATTGATTCATAAAATTTTTTCTCCAAGAATGGGATGTTAGTATGTTGCTAACTTGCAAGACCAAGATATTAGCCTGATCTTTATATATTAGAGTACGCTTCACTAACTTGACTTCTGAGCAAATGAATAAAAATTGACAGAAATACAAAGTTGTGTCAAGAATCGAATATTAAAGCCTATATAGAATGCTACTAAAATTTAAAAAAAAAATAAAGAACTAGAAATGAGAAATAAAGGTGAACACACAAAGTAACAATAAGAACTTTCATTTAATAATCACTAAATGTACTACTATTAAAGTAATACTACATATATGTAATATATACAGTAAAAGTATAGTAATACTACATATATATGTCAGTTTTCAGGAGATCAAAATAAGTTTAAAATTTCTAATTAATTTGTAATTTCCCTTTAATGCAGAGAAGAAGTAAGCATTCATTTCATTGCATGATGTGACTATTTTTATTACTGGTCCAGTAAATACTCGAAGAAGAGATATTTGCCACCTACAGTTAACTTTCTTTCTTTCTTTCTTTTTTTTTTTTTGGTCGTCATTAGCCATTTTCCAAGCAGAGCATTCACTTCAAAACAGAAATACAAAGAAAGACTACAAAGTCACTATACACAATATACTATTACAGCATCTATTAAGTAACCTTATTAGTATAGAAGGTTGTCAACGTGGCTGAGCCATCAAAGCTACTATTGATGTTGCCCTATCCGCCAAATTGTTAAGAGGATTGTCCATAAATTTCACTAGGATGTTTTATGATAAAACATCTTTCACTACTGGGCAAAGTCAATTCCTAGTTCAGTAGGGAAGATTTGTATCAGTTCCATGTTGGACCCCTTAAACATTGGACTCATTAGCAGTGAGGCGCAATAACCTTTAAAAGTAAAATACTTAGATGATCTGACAGCCATAGCAAGATGTGGAGAGATCAAGATGCCTGCACAGTGAAGTTAAAATTTTTAATGGAAGTACAATAATTGATCAAAGAGACACTCAGGCCTCCTGGGTCTGGAGTGAGGCTATTCCAAGTCCTTAAATCTGCCGTAAAGCTCTAATGGACACCCAAGAGGACACTTCTAACAATTTAGTTTAGTTTAAATGAATTCCAGGACCTTAAATTACCAAAGAGAGCCTAGTCACCTGCTGCATTTGCTTGCGTTCTCTGTTTCGGATTACTTTCTGGATTAAATTACAATTTCTCATTATTAGTAATTTCATGATAAGCACAAATGGCTACTATTATATCTTTAAATAGCTCCACCTATAAGTAAAGTTAATTTGCCAAAAGGGTCTGATTTTTATTATCTGCACACATTTATAATCTTTGGTTCAAATTCTTAAAATGCTCTCTCATTGTTTGCTTATACAAGCTCACGTCTTTTAAAAAATATATATATTATTTATATGATAGTGATACTAACACACGGTATTAACCAACCACAGATGGAGCTAACATTACCAGGATCCAAAGAGGGTCTGATGATTATGAGAAATCTTTGTTAAATTTCTCAAGCGATAGCCAAAACAACTGTGGCAAGAAAGAAGTTTATTGACTTGTATAATATAGAGGGTATTTTTCCAAATATGCAATGGTTTTGAATCTCACGGTGACCAATTTCTAGAATGGAACCGCCATTGGTTTTATTCTGACAGCTAAACAGGAAGGAATATAATTTTGAAAAAAATAAAATTGGGATTCTAAAGACCAAATGCTAAAGTATTTTATGTTTTTAAAAATAAATTGTGATAATACCCACCTTAAATTTGCCTTTTTTGAGTACCCAACTTATTAAGAGTAATGTAATGAATGCCTGCATAAAGTAGATACTTTGATAATTCCTTCCTCCTCTGCAAAACCCATTACTAAATATAGAAATCCAAAAACCCAAAGAATCTAACAGAAATAAAGGTTCCTTGAAAACCATTTCTGATTTCCAAATATGAATGCTTATAAACTTTTAAAATTCCTTTTTATTTAGCTATAAATTCATGTAATAAAATTTGCCTATTTTAAGTGCTCAGTTTGTAACTTTTAACAAATGGAAATAGCTTTTAATGACAATCAAGGTTTACATAAACCCAGAAGTTCCCCCAGACCCCTGGAAATTAACTTTCTCCCCTCATTCCAAGCACCTGGCAAACACTATTATGTTTTCTTTCACTAAAATTTTGCCATTTTATAACTTCTTGTAAGTTAAATCATAGGTTATGTAGTATTTTGTGTCTGATTTCTTTCATTTAGCATAAAATTTTGTATCTTGTTACTTTATCCAGTGTGACTAACCTCTACCTTTTCATTGTAGTATTTAAACTAATTACATTTATTGTAGTTACTTATATGATATCTATGTTTTCTATTTGTTCCATTCATTCCTTGTTATTTTTCCATCTCTGCCTTTTATATGAATTGATTATCTGTGATTTTATCTTTGCTTTAGCTTTATCATCAGTACTTGTTTATTTTATTATTTTGTAGTTGCTCTGGGTTTACCATATATGTTTCATTTACAAGTTTATACTTAAATAATAGAACATCACTTAATGTATAACACCTTATGACAATATATTTCCATTTCTTCCTTCCTGTCAATATGTTATAAAATCCATAACACATTTCTATTATATTTGCTTTAAACAATTATCTTTTCAAGAGATGAAAAAAATGAACAGCAAATATAAATGGATCTACAGGATACTATGCTAAGGGAAATAAGCCAAATTAAAAAAGACAAATATATTATTTCACTCATCTGTGGAATCTAAAAACAAAACAAAACAATGAGTAAACAAATAAAAAGCAGAATCAGACCTATAAGTAAAGAGAATAAACTGATGATTGCCAGAAGGGAGGGACGTCAGAGGGATGGACAAAATGGGTGAAGGGGAATGGGAGATACGGGCTTCAAGTCATGGAATGAATAAGTCATAGGAATGAAAGGCACAGTACAGAGAATATAGTCAATGATATTGTAACAGTGTGATATGGTGACAGACGCAGCTAGCTGCAGTTGTGGTAGAGCGTAGCTCAATATATGGAAATGTTGAATCATTGTGTTGTATACCTACAACAGATGTAACATGGTGCGTCAACTAGACTCAAATGAAAAAATAATAAATAATTTAAAAACAATAAAACGGCAATGAGTACAAAGAAAAACATAACACTGGTATACTCATGGCCCCAATTTGGCTGCTATTACCTCATCGTATTTTTCTCAAAAACATTTTCAATAAAAGAAAATCAGAAATTAAAAAATCTGTTATTTTTATCCATGCTATTACTGCTATTCTTTATTCTCTTTGTAGGTCTAAAGAACCTGGGGAATCTTAAATATTTCCTGATATTCTGGTGATGAATTATCTCAGCTGTTTGTGTTCTGTGATCACTTTTCTCCTTTTTTTTTTTTTGAATATATATTCTTCTAGGTATAGATTCTGGTTGATAGGTTTTTAATGTCCTTTACATACTCTGTTAATTTTTCCTAGCTTCTGTAATTTCTGATGAGAGATCAACCGTCATTCTTATCATTTTTTCTTAATATACTGAGTCCTATTTCTCTGACAGCATTTAAGATTTTCTCTTTGTTACTGGTTTTTAACAATTTAATTATTATATACCTTGCTGTAATTTTCCTTGTGTTTATTTTGGTTGGTGTTTATTGAGCTTATTGTTATCACAGGTGTTTTAAATTTTCATAAAATGGAAAACTTTCAGCCATTATATTTCCAATTATTTTTTCCGATATATCCTTCTTACCCCTGTTTTGGGAACTCAAATTATATGTGTTTTGACCACTTGACATTTCCCTGCAGATTTTTGAGGCTCTCTTCCTTTAGTTGCTATTGTTGTTTCTCTGTTTGCTTTTAAGTACTTTTTCTTTCTGTGCTTCAACTGAAAAGTTTTGATTTCTGTATTTTTTAAGTTAAGTTTTTATTTTTCATTTTTTTAATTTAAAAAATGTTTATTTATCTTTGAGATAAAGAGACAGCACAAACAGGGGAGAGGTAGAGAGAGACAGGGAGACACAGAATCTGAAGCAGGCTCCAGACTCTAAGCTGTCAGCACAGAGTCCAATGCAGGACTCGAACCCACAAATCGTGAGATCATGACCTGAGTTGAGGTCAGATGCTCAACGGACTGAGCCACCCAGGTGCCCCTCCAGTGTATTTTCAATTTCAGATATCATATCATTTATCTTTAGGTATTCCATTTGGATCTTTTGAAAATCTATTCCTTTCATTTTCATCAAATTCATTTTTCTTTATATTCTGATGTATACTTATAACATTTATAATAACTTTTAAAACTCCTTGTCTACTAATTTTCAGTCGCTTTGATATCTGTTTCTTTTTACTGAATTTCCCCTACCTATGGACCATGTTGCTTCTTGCGCGTCGTTTAATTACATTGTTGATTGCTGAGGGTTTTTTAAATTATCCTTTGGAAGGATGTTGGACTTTGTTATGGTGTTTCATTAAATAACTATGAATCAGTTTGATTCTTTTGAGATTAGCTTTTATTACAGTCCTAGAGAAAACTCTGTTTGGGGACTAATTTAGCTCAGATGCTTCTGAGCAGTCTGCCTAATGCCCTGTATATTCCTAGTAGTTTCCACTTTGTCTGGAAGGAACGGCAAATATTCCCAGGTCTGTGCGAGCTGTGGGAGAGTTTGGGGGCTACTTCTCTTTAGTATTTCTTTAGTATTTAGTATTTAGTATTTCTAGACTGCAGGAGTTTTCTTGTCGCATGTGAACAGATGACTTCCTAAAGAGCCAGAGCTCTGAGTTTTCTGGGGGCAGTTCTTTTCTTACCTATTCTGCCTTACACAGTCGAGCCACCTTTTCCCTTGAAAATTCTGTTCTGTCTTCTCAGCACGTCAAGACTACCAGGGCCTGTTTGGTTAGCCCATCCCGCGTTGTGGCTTGGAATCTGTCTTCCGGTTGTAAACTGAGACAATTACAGGCTATTCGTATCCATTTTTCTTCTCTTAGTTATCACAATTCTGCACCGCCTTTTTTGTTGTTGTATTTCAAGGTTTGATTTAAATTCTGATTAGTTAACATATATGGTAAAATGGCAAAATTAGTATCGGGTACAGAATTTAATAATTCATCACTCACATGAAACATCCAGTGTTCATCACACTAAGTGCCCTCTTTAATGCCCATCATCCATTTAGCCCATCCTCCTCCTACCTCCTTCCATCAACTCTCAACTTGTTCTCTAAAAGTAAGAGCCTCTTATGATTTGCTTCCCTCTCTCTCTTTTTTTTCCCTTCCCCTATATTCATTTGTTTTGTTTTTTAATTCCACATATGAGCACTACATTTTTTATAATGTCTGGAACCTGACATTTCTTGTATTTTGTTGAGTTTTCTATCTGCATAGTGTGGAAAGTCAATTCCTCTCACAGTTATTCCTTCATTAGCAAAAGTAGAAGTACTATGTAATTCTTTCAAATACAGATTCCTGAGATCCCAAGATGGAGAGCATAATAAATGAAAATAAACAAAAATAGACAATTTGACATAGACTCAGAGACAGGGCAGGTTTGGAAGTCACATCCCCATGTTGTCACCGCTGCAAAAGCTTAGTTCCATCTCACCATTTACTACAATAGCTCACCTCCAGGAAAGTCAGCTGTCTGACAGACAGCTTTTTACAGCACATGGTCAAGAAGAAAAATGGTTTTAACCAAAGTCTTTAACCAAAGACTTTACCCAAAGTCTCTCAATAGCAGGTCATACATAGCAGGAGACACACGATTCTCATGTAACAGTCCATGTATTTGGCTTAATCAGAGTTTTTCAGTTCCTCATTCAAAGAGTCTTTTGTGTTTTTTTACTAATTTACAACATGTTTAGTTTTTTTTTTATTAAAGTAAACTTGACATACAATATATTTGTTTCAGGTGTACAACATAGTGATTCGATTATATATAATATGAAATGTTCACCATGATAAAGGTAGTCACCATCAGTCACCACCCAAAGTTATTAAAATATTGTTAACTATATTCCCTATGCTGTACTTTTCATCTCCAACATTTATTTAATAGCTGGAAATTTGTACCTCATAAGATCTTTCACCTATTTTTACCCATTTGCCAACTCTCATTCCCTCTGGCAACCACCAATTTTCTCTCTGTAATACTGAGTCTATTTCTGTTTTGTTGTTGTTTGTTCATTTTTTTTTTTGATCCTGCATATAGGTAAATCATATGGTTATTTGTCTTTTCTTCTTTGACTTATTTAACTTAGCTTAATACCTTCTAGATGTTTCCAAGTTGGCACAAATGGCAAGATTTCATCTTCTTTCGTGACTGAGTAATATTCCATATATATATATAAATATATATATATATATATATATATATAATTTGTCTATCAATGGACACTTATATTTCATTTTCTAGCTCATGGCAAATCAAAGAATAGGATTTCCAGACAGATGTTAGTGAGAGAAAACTTAAATGTAAAGAAAGAAACAGAAAAGTATAAAAGGCTGAGAAAAACTCAACAAGCATATTAACCCTGATATTTTCTAATTCCAGAATTAAGCATAATTTTTATGATTTATTTAGGAACTATAATGTGTTAAGCACCTTTTAGGCACCTTCTAATTTAAATTTTATTAGTAAACATAACATAAAACCTCTTTAATTTTCAAAAAACATCACTGTAACTAAATTATAATATCCCATTTAACAGATGAGAAAATAGACTCAGTGAAATTAAGTAACTGAACCTATTTTACATAGCTGATAAGTGGTAAGTATGGTCAAGAAACTGCCTCCCTCTAAATCTAGAGATTATGTTTCTGAA
The DNA here is from genome assembly GCA_030068075.1 of Paguma larvata. Classification (NCBI taxonomy): domain Eukaryota; kingdom Metazoa; phylum Chordata; class Mammalia; order Carnivora; family Viverridae; genus Paguma; species Paguma larvata. Next base: position 12,579,017 of record CM057825.1, read on the forward strand.
TCCTATATTAGTTGAGCTGATATTTGCAATTTGAAAAGTTTACCTAATGTGCTCATAGTCCTACATTTGGTATTGGCCTAGTAAGAACTTGAAACTTTGTCTACTTGGTTACAAACCTGTTGATGATACCTATTAAATGATATTAACATCTGATCAGTTATAAAGACATCTGATCATCTGCAGTAGAAAACAATTAATGAAACTATGCACTACAGTTCTAGTTACATCTCTAATATAGCCTCAGAAGAAGTACTATAAATTCTTTTAAAATGATGTCAGCTAGAAGCAGTTATAATTCTGATTTTACCCCTAAATATCCTTGGAAGCATATTAAAAACTAATGATAAGAAATAAAATACTATGTAAGGAATTAAAATGAACATCAGACAATATAAATTTGAATTATAAAAGATCAAAGGGTCTTTTTAAGCACTTAAAGTGTGTCCTAATAACCAAAATAATTCTTATCTAATGTTTGACTACAATTACTTTCCATTAAGTATTGTTTTAGAAGGTGAAAAATGGTATTAGTTTAAATGTTTCTAAATTGTTTTAAAATGTATTTGTGTATTTTTTAACGTTTTTATTTATTTTTGAGAGAGCGCAAGCAGAGGAGAGGCAGAAAGTGAGGGGGACAGAGGACCTGAAGTGGACTCCGTACTGATAGTAGTGAGCCTATATGTGACTTGAACTCACGAACCGTGAGATCATGACCTGAGCCAAAGTCAGAAATTCAACCCATTGAGCCACCCAGGTGCCCCAATTGTTTTAAAATTTAAAAAAAAATTCTCTAAAAATTAATTAACAAGATACAACTATGTTATCGATAAGAAACCCAGCTCTAATTATAAAGATTCAGATAGGTTAAAAGTAAAAGAATAGAAATATACCATGATAAAACTAATGAAAACAAAGCAGGAATTGTTATATTAACTTCGAACAAGGGAAACTTCTGAAAAGAAAAGTTATCAGGGATAAAGGAATACATAACATAATAATAAAAGACTCAATTCTCCAATAAGACATATAATCCTAAATGTGTATATAATCAAGTAAAGAGGATCAAAATACATGGGATAAAAACTGAAAAAATCTATAATATCATAACCAAAGAAATTACAAGAAATGAAAACTAAAGACCACTATATCTTATGAATAAAGGTGCAAAATCCTCAACAAAATTTTAACAAATAAAGCAAAAATAATTATTATACACCACAAATAAGTGGTGTGTAGGTGTGCAAGCCTGGCTTAACACTCAAAACTTATCCATGTAATCCATCACATCAACATGCTAAAAAATAAAAAAAAAATGACATGATCATATTAGCACATGCAAAAAAAAAAAGGATGTTGTAAAATCTAATCCTCATTCGTGATAATCAACAACCACAAAAACCATCTTAGCAAACTGAGAATAGAGGAGAATTTTCTCAGATGACAAATAACATCTACGAAAAGCCTATAGCTGACATCATACTTAGTGATATGACCGGCCACCTTCTCCCTAAGATGGGGAACAAAGCAAAGATGTTTTCTTTCACATGTATTCATCATTGTGTTGGGAAGTCCTGACAGTGCAATAAGACAAGAAAAGGAAGTAAAGGAGATAATTTCATGTGTGAATTTTACTGAGCCATAGAGCGTCCAGACATTTGGTCAAACATTATTTTGCTTGTTTCTCTGTGTTTATGATTTTGGTAAGATTTAAATTGGTAGACCAAGTTAATAGATTTCCTTCTACGATGTGAATGGGCTTCATACAAGGAGTTGAAGACTCAAACAGAAGAAAAATGCTCACCTCCCCCTGAGTGTGATCTTAGGACATTTTCCTGCTTTCAAATTTGAACTGAAACATCTGCCCTTCCTGTGTCTTGATCTTACCAGGTTTCAAATGGGAAATACATCTTTGGCTTTTCGATTCTCCAGTTTTGAGACTCAAGTTGGAACTAGACCATTGGGGGAGGTTCCAGCTTGCCTACTCACCATATAGATCTTGGGACTTGTCAATCTCTTCTCTCTCTCTCTTAAGACTATTAAGCTGCCTCAAGAGGTTTAGTACAGGTGATAAAATAGAAACATAGATCAATGAAACAGAATAGAGAGCCCAGATACAGACTTATGCTTATACTGTCAAATGATCTTGATGAAAATTCAAAGGCAATTTCATTGAGAAAGGTTGCTCTTTTCAACAAATTGTGCTGGAAATTTTGGACATCCATTGACAAAAGAAAAGGGAAGAAGGAGGTGGAAGGAGGAAGGGATGAAGCAATCATAGGCAGAGTCCTTACATAAAAATTAATTCAAAATGGACCATAGATCTAAGTGTAAAATGCACAACTATAAAGCTTCTGAAAAAAATACTTATGAAAAACATATGTGATCTTGATTTTGGTCATTAAAACAAGAAATGGTCACAGCCAAAAAGAGTTTAAGGAGCCATGACTACTATAAGTATTGTGGTATCCTAGATGGAATCCTGAAACAGAAAAGACATTAGAGGGAAACTAAGGAAATTTGAATAAACTGGATTTTAGTTAATAATAATATATTAGGGGCACCTGGGTGGCTCAGCTGGTTAAGCATCTGACTATGGCTCAGGTCATGATCTCACGGCTTGTGAGTTTGAGCCCCACATCGGGCTCTGTGCTGATAGCTCAGAGCCTGGAGACTGCTTCAGATTTTGTGTCTCCATCTACCTCTCCCTTTCTCTCTCTCTTTCTCTCTCTGTCTGTCTTCTTTCTACTCCTTCTCTGCTTGGGATATGTCTCTCTCTCTCTCTCTCTCAAAAATAAACATTAAACATTTTAATAAAAATAATATATGAATATTTGTTCATTTGTTGTGATGCATGTAACAATATTGTAAAATGCTGACAGCGGGAACTGGAAGTCAAGCATACAGGAGCTCTCTCTATCTTCACGATTCTCCTGTCAATCTGAAACTTGTCTAAAATTAAAAGTTTAGTTTTTTTTAAAAGTCAAAAATGGAGCTTTAAAGGAAATGATTACATCAATTTTACTAGCTATTGAAATAGTACGAAAGGATATGTGTCTGTCCCTTGTCAGGAAGAGAAAGGCCTGATGACCTGCTGGTCATGGAGACAAATCTTGGGGTTTGTTTTCCGATGTCGAGGAGTGTTAACGCTTCTCTTCACAGTTCTTTCACTGATGAATCCTTCAGGAGAAAGACATGATTGCATGGTATTTTGACTTTAAATGGATATTTTAGTCTCTACTAATCCCTATTTAAGGACGCTGCTCAATTCAGGGACAACAGCAAAAGGGGAAAATGGAGTGGCTTTGCTCGGATGAGGAAAGGGACAAATTCAATATTTAAATCCCACACAAAAAATTCTGTTTACAAACACACGGGATGTCTGTAATCTATATAAAGCCTGTGCCTAGTTCATTTAAAATTTCACTTTTTGGGGTGCCCAGGGGGGCTCAGTCAGTTAAGCATCTGACTTCAGTCAGGTCATGAACTCACGTTTCTTTAGTTTGAGTCCCATATTGGGCTTTATGCAGACAGTTGAGAGCCTGAGCCTGCTTTGGATTCTGTGTCCCTCTATCTCTGGATTCTGTCCCTCTTTGGATGACCATCTCCTTCTATCTCTGCCTCTCCCCCACTCATAATCTGTCTTTCTTCCTCTCTCAAAAAAAATGAAAAAAACATTTAAAAAATAATAAAATGAATAAAATAAAATAAAATAAAATAAAATTTTACTTATCTAGGGGTACCTGGATGGCTCAGTTGGTTAAGCATCTGACTTTGGCTCAGGTCATGATCTCCCAGCTCATGGGTTTGGGACCCACGTCTGGCTCTATGCTGACAGCTCAGAGCCTGGAGGCTGTTTTGGATTCTATGTCTCACTCTCTCTCTGCCCTCCCCTCCTTTCACTCTCTCTCTCTTTCTCTCTCTCTCTCAAAAATAAATAAACATTAAAATTTCACTTATTTAAAGCTTAGAAATTTTAAAGGAATTATAATTTGATTCTTAAAGCAACAAATTTAGGTGAATTTCCTTTTCTTTTTAGGTATTTCTTTATGGATGAGTAAGTCATGGGAATAAAAAGTACAACATAGAGAATATAGTCAATGATATTATAATAGTGTTGTATGGTGACAAATAGTAGCTACACTTGAGGTGAGCATAGAGTAACTATAGCGTTGTTGAATCACTCTGTTGTACACTTGAAACTAATGTAGTTGTGTGTCCGAGCACCTGGATGGCTCACTCCGTTAAGCATCTGCCTCTTGATTTTGGCTCAGGTCATTATCTCATGATTACTGAGTTCGAGCCCACATCAGGCTCTGCACTGATATTGTGGAGCCTGCTTTGTATTCTCTCTCTTTCCCTCCCTCTCTCTCTCAAGATAAACAAACAAACTTAAAAAAATAAAGAATGTAACATTGTGGGTCAATTATACTCAAATAAAAATAATGAAGGAAAGAAAGAAAGAAAGAAAGAAAGAAAGAAAGAAAGAAAGAAAGAAAGAAAGAGAGAGAGAGAAAGAAAGAAGAAAAGAAAGAAAGAACTGTAAGAGTGTTCTTGTAAAAAAATGGACCTTAGACTCACATATGAAAAGAATTTGTATCTTAAAAATGTATTCACATTTTTGAAACACATCCAATTGCTAAAAAAGACTCACACCTATGATTGCCAATATGATAGATTGGTAATATTACCATTAAGACTCTTTCACCTATAAAGGGAATTTATTCCTACTAAACTTTCATAAGTTACGTTATTCTGGGCCATTGAGATTTATGGCCAGACCCAAAGTTTCAGATGATACATATATGCATCTGTCTAGTTTGGCTTAGTGCATTTCTTTTCAAAGAACGAGAAAAAGAAGAGAAAGAAATCATACACAAAGCTGAATATTTGCATATTGTAGAATATATGTAGTGTCTTTTGTCTCAAAGTGCTAACCTTTATTATGCTAATAAGAAAGTATGTACCTCAGAATAGCTACTTAAAATGAATCATTGTAAACTGTTCACATTGGGGCATTTAAAGTACTTTTTTCAACTGCCAGTAAAAACAAAAAAAAATATTTTATATTTTTTGGCAAACAGATAAAGAGGTACTAAATAGATAGCTCCACGAGCTAAAAAAATATAAAGATATTGTGGGAGATTCGAATAACTCTTTCTTGTTTTTTTTAATGAAAACAAGATTTTTCTGGGAATCATTAACAATAGAAAGAAATAGTTCCATAATTTATTGGATATATTTCAGAAATGGGTAAGAAACTGCTGATCTCACTTGAGTGAGTACCTTCTAGAATTCATCTCTGTTATAAGGAAATGTAGCTTCTATTGTAAGGAGTGTTAAATAAAATAAAGATCAGAAATTAGAAGTGGCAGGCAGTGCTCTTTCTAGATCATAATGGATGAATTATAAACATTAATTTGAAAAATCAAACTGGGTCCTCCCCTGCTTTTTCCTCAGGAGGGTTTCCTTTCTGTGTTACTATGTGCCTTTTTCCTTTCGAATCCAAGAACTCCCTAGTATCTTTCCTGTTTTTTATATTAAAGTATCACCTTTGTTCATGTTCTATGTACTCTCATGTTCCACCTAAGCAGAGTACTTATAGTTCTTTGTGTTTTTGATGAGACAATATGTCCGTGGTAAAAGAATTAGGAAGGTAAGTTTTGAACTTTAGATAGGCAAATGAACTTCCTAGTCAAACTTGAGTCTATTACCTACATATCATAATCAAATAGACATACACTTTTAATGCCGCTCCAGACAAGCATTGCTTTGTAATGTCTTTGAAAGTTTTTTCTTAAATGTTTATATTCCATCATACTATGCTTTGGTATATACGTGTATACGTACATATGTGTGTGTGTTTTTATATGGATATACAAGCACATATATGTGGATGGGTGTGTCCCATCTTAAGCTTTCAGCCATTGAAAGCTGTCAGAGCCATGCATATTATATATATCTTCTTACATTTTAATATAGCATTTTAATATTTGTATTACACATTTTTGGCCCATGGGTGTTATAATATCACACGTGGTTTCACCTAATAAGTCCTCTCCTACTGTCTCATCTGAATTGTGGTGATTATTTATTTATTTTTAACATATATGCTGAAACATAACAATGACATACTTTATAGTAGCTTAATGTATGTCGACTAAAACTTGATAGGTTTAAATGCTAGTGACTGGATGGATTTAGAAGGATGGTTAGCAGAAAAAGAAAAAGCATCATGGTGTTTTGCTTTGAGTAAGAGCTATAAAACTCATTCCCCAATACACTTAAGATCTGAGTGTAAAAGAAATAATAAAAACAAAAGAATATAGAGATCATTAGGAAATTCAAGATGGATGGAATTGGGCATTATTAAGGGTTCCATAAATATCATGGTAGCCTGGGATTATTAAAGAAAAATTGAAGGGAAATTAATTGGAAGAAACTATGGAAAGGGCATATTAGGACCATTGAGGATCCAAAGGGAATGAAAGAGCGATGATAGATATAAAAATGCCTGGGAATATACTTATACAAAGAATATGTAATATGTCCTACATGGCCGGGAGCCCACCTATCCAATCATCTAAAGATGTTATGGTTTCCTGAGGTTTGATTTGGCAGCCAGTTTATATAACCCAGTCATAAAGTACTTGGTGATGTCAGGGTAAGGCTCTAGATACTCTTTGAGGTTTCACAGTGAATATTCACTAATGTTAGAGTCAGTGAGTTTACGAAGGGACAATTACACTAGATGTACGGGATAAACAACCAGAAAATGGACACCATAGTTTAAGTTATAAATTATGCTCTAAGCACTACTAAAGAAAATCAAAAAGACCACTGATTATGAGACCAGTTTTGGTTTTCAACAATCCAACAACCCTGCTCTGTTAATGATGCTGGTAGATTGGTCAACTGTACCAAGTACTGGGAAAGGAAATTTCTGCCTTATTCTTTCTTAAATACAAACAATTCATTCATAATGGGAACAAAGTTTCCTTTCCGTAAGCATTATGTTACTTATGATCACATATTTTGAGTGCTTTAGAAAAAACACCAACGATGACAACATATGTCACAGCATATATCATTGATTAACAAAGTGACCATGACTAAGATCTGATACCTATGTGCCATGAGTGTCACAGACTACAGCCAACTTGGAGAGGAGAGACAATTTTAGCCATGTCAGAATGTAGGCTGAGTACTCTCCTCTCTAATATTTTCAAAAGGAGTTGAGGGGCCCCTGGGTGGCTCCTGTCATGGTCTCACACTTCATGGGTTCAAGCTCTCGATTGGGCTCTGTGCTGACAGTTTGGAGCCTAGAGTCTGCTTTGGATTCTGTGTCTCCCTTTCTCTTTGCCCCTCTCCCACTTATGCTCTGTCCCTCTCTCTGTCTCTCTCTCTCTTAAATATATATATATATATATTAAAAAAAAGGAGCCATGGGAAGAATTCTTCTCAAAAGAAATTCCAGGAATAAATGACACCCAGAGGATTGTTCAAAACAGGTATAAACAATATATCTGGACAAGAATTTAGAATAAGAATCATAAGACTCATAGTTGGGCTTGAAAAAAAGCATAGAAGACAGCAGTGAATCTATTAATGTAGAGATCAAGGACCTAAGACATAGTCACAATGAATTAAGAAACGCTGTAATGAGATGCAAAATGAACTAGATGCAGTGACAGCAAGGATGGAAGAAGCAGAGGAGGGAATAGGTGAAATAGAAGATAAGATTATAAGAAATGATGAAGCTGAGGAAAAGAGGGAAAGGAAATTAGACCATGAGGGGAGAATTAGAGACCTATGTGATTGAATGAAATGAAATATTCGTATCATAGGAGTTCCAGAAGAAGAAGAGAGAGAAAGGGGCAGAAGGCTTATTTGAACAAATTATAGCTGAGAACTTCCCTAATACACAGAAGGAAGCAAACATCCAAATCCAAGAGGCACAAAGAATTCCTTTCAAAATCAACAAAAACAGGGCAACACCACAACATATCATAGTGAAACTAGAAAAATACAAAGATAAAGAGAGAATTCTGAAAGCAGTTAGGGACAAATGGGCTTTAAGCTACAAGGGTAGACACATACGGGGGTAGCAGACCTGTCCACTGAAACGTGGCAGGCCAGAAGGGAGTGGCAGGAAATATTCAATGCGCTTAATAGTAAAATATGCAGCCAAGAATCTTTTGTCCAGCAAGGCCGTCATTCGGAATAGGAAGAGAGATAAAGGCTTTCCCAGACAAACAAAAACTAAAGGAGGTCATGACCACTAAAAGAGCCCTGTAGGAGATCCTAAAGGGGACTCTCTCAGTGGAAAGCAGCAAAAACTACAAAGGACCAGAGACATCACCATTAGTATGAAACCTACAGAAAACACAATGACCCTAAATCCATATCTTTCAATAATCATTCTAAATGTAAAAGAACTAAATGCCCCAATCAAAAGACATAGGGAATCAGAATGGATTAAAAAAAAAAGACACATCTATATTCTGCCTAAAAGAGACTCATTTTAGATCTGAGGACACCTTCAGATTGAAAGTGAGGGGATAGAGAACCTGGGCATCAAAAGAAAGCTGGAGTAGCCATACTTATATTGGAGAAACTAGATCTTAAAATAAAGTCTGTAACATGAGATGAAGAATGGCATTACATCAAAATTAAGGAGTCTATCCATGAAGAAGAAGTTGCAATGTAAATGTTTATGCCTCCAATGTGGAAATACAAAACATATAAATCAATCACAAACATAAATAAATGTATAGATAACAATACTGTGATTGTAATGGACTTTAATACTCCACTTACAGTAATGGACAGATCATCTAGGCAGAAAATCAAAAAGGAAGCAATGGCTCTGAATGACGCATTGAACCAGATGGACTTAACAGATATTTTCAGAACTTTTTGTCCAAAGGCAACAAAATTGAGATCCTACCATACATATTTTCAGATCACAATGCTATGAAACTTGAAATCAACCACACAAAAAAATTTGGAAAGACTCCAAATACATGGTGGTTAAAGAAAATCTTACTAAAGAATGAGTGGATCAACTAAGAAATTAAAGAAGAAATTTAAAAAATATATGGAAGCAAATGAAAATGAAAACACGACAGTCCAAACCCTGTTGGATGCAGCAAAGACAGTCCTAAGAGGAAAATACATTGCAATCCAGGCCTATCTCAAGAAGCAAGAAAGGTCCCAAGTACACAAAAACAACCTCACACCTAAAGGAACTAAAAACATAACAGCAAAGAAAGCCCAAAGCCAGCAAAAGAATAAAAATAATAAAGATTAGAACAGATATAAACAATATAGAATCAAAACAAACAAACAAAAAGAACAGATCAATGAATCTAAGAGCTGATTTTTGAAAGAATAAACAAGATTGATAGCCAGACTTCTCAAAAAGAAAAGAGAGAAAACCCAAATAGATAAAATCCAAATGAAAGAGGAGAGATCACAACCAACGCCACAGAAATACAAAGAATTATTAGAGAATACTATGAAAGATTTTATGCCGACAAAATGGACAAATCCCTAGACACTCACACACTACCAAAATTCAAAAGGGAAAAAATAGAAAATTTGAACAGACTTATAACCAGTGAAGAAATTGAATTTGTTATCAAAAATCTCCCAACAAATAAAAGTCCTTGGCCAGATGGCTTCCCAGTGGAATTCTACCAGACATTTAAAGTAGAGTTAATACCTATCCTTCACAAGCTGTTCCAAAACATAGACACGGAGAGAAAATAGACACAGAGGGAAAGCTTCCAGGCTCCTTCTATGAAGCCAGAATTATCTTGATTCTCAAATCAGACAGAGAACTCACTAACAAGGAGAATTACAGGCTAATACCCCTAATGAACATGGATACAAAAATTCTCAACAAGATACTAGAAAATCGAATTCAACAGTATATTAAAAGAATTATTCACCATGATCAAGTGTAATTCATTCTTGGGCTACAGTGCTCGTTCGGTATTCACAAATCAATCAACATGATACATCACATTAACAGAAGAAATGTTAAGAACCACATGATCCTGTCAATGAATGCAGAAAAGCATTTGACAAAATACAGCATCCTTTCTTAATAAAAACCTCCAAGAAAGTCAGGATATAAGGAACATATCTTTGCATCATAAAAACCATATATGAAAGGCCCACAGCTAATATCATCCTCAATGGGAAAAAACTAAGAGCTCTCCCCCTGAGATTAGTAACACAACAGATGTCCATTCTCACCACTGTTGTTTAATATAGTGTTGGAAGTCCTAGCCTTAGCAATTGGACAACAAAATGAAATAAAAGACATCCAAATTGGCAAAGAAGTAGTCAAACTTTCACTTTTCACTGATGACATGGTACTCTACATGGAAAACTAGAAAGACTCCCCCAAAAGCTGCTAGAGTTGATATGTCAATTCAGCATTGTCGCAGGATACAAAATCAATATACAGAAATTGGTTGTATACATTTCTATACACCAATAATAAAACAACAGAAAGAGATATCAAGGAGTCAAGCCTATTTGCAACTGCACCAAGAACCACAAAACACCCAGGAATAAATCTAACTAAAGAAGTAAAAGATATAGAAAAGTTATGGAAGAAATTGAAGAAGACACAAAGAAATGGAAAAACATTCTATGCCCATAGGTTGGAAGAAGAAATGTTAAAATATTGATGCACTCAAAGCAATCTACACATTCAATGAAATCCCAATCGAGATAATACCAGCATTCTTTTTTTTTAATGGTTTATTTATTTTTGAGAGACAAAGAGACAGCGTGTGAGCAGGGGGAGGGCAGAGAGAGAGAGGGAGACACAGAATCCAAAGAAGGCTCTAGGCTCTGAGCTGTCAGCACGGAGCCTGACTCGGGGCTCGAACCCACAGACTGTGAGGTCATGACCTGAGCCGAAGTCAGACGCTCAACCGACTGAGCCACCCAGGCGCCCCAGTACCAGCATTCTTAACAGAGCTAGAACAATCTTAACATTTGTATGGAACCAGAAAGGATGCCAAATAGTCAAAGTAATGTTGAAAAAGAAAACCAAAACTGGAGGTATCACAATCCCGCACTTGAGCTTCTACTACAAAGCTGTGTCATCGAGTGTGGTATTGGCACAAAAACAGGCACAGAGACCAGTGGAATAGAATAGAGAACCCAGAAATGGACCCACAAATTTATGACCAACTAATCTTTGACCAAGTAGGGGAAAGAGCCTCCAATGGAAAAAAGGCAGCCTCTTGAGCACATGGTTCTGGGAGAAAAGTTGTAGTTTAAATTGATAAAAACCCATAAAGCTCAAATAAAATATGCCTTCAGCTCAGATTTGCTCCTGAATATGTCAGTTTTCAAACTCCACTATAATATTGGTATTGACTGAGTTCACTCAAGTATTTACCACGTTGTTTTTCATTGTGCACAATCCATCCCTCAGAAAAATTCTTCTGCTGTCATATAAGTAAAATTGCTTTCTTGCATAGGAATTTATTCCTGTCATTAAAAAATTAAGAATATAAGACCTGGTTATCCTAAACAGAGTAGAAATACTAGACAGAGAGCATAGTGTGTGTCACTTACTCTTCTGGGACGAAGGAAGGGAAGGAAGGGAAGGAAGGAAGGAAGGAAGGAAGGAAGGAAGGAAGGAAGGAAGGAAGGAAGGAAGGAAGGAAGGAAGGAAGGAAAGGAAGGAAAGGAAGGAAAGGAAGGAAGGAAGGAAGGAAGGAAGGAAGGAAGGAAGGAAGGAAGGAAGGAAGGAAGGAAGGAAGGAAGGAAGGAAGGAAGGAAGGAAGGAAGGAAGGAAGGAAGGAAGGAAGGAAGGAAGGAAGGAAGGAAGGAAAGGAAGGAAAGGAAGGAAGGAGGGAAGGAAGGAAGGAAAGGGAGGAAAGGAAGGAAAGGAAGGAAGGAGGGAAGGAAGGAGGGAAAGGAGGTAGGGAAGGAGGAAGGAAGGTAGGAGAAAGGAAGTAGGAAGGAGGGGAGGGAGGAGGGGAGGAATGGGAGGAAGAAAAGAGGAAAGGAGGACAGGAAGAAGGGTCACAATGACAGAGAATGTTAGCCTTCTGAAAGCTCTCAAAGACACGCAAAAGCAAGGAGGCCTTTGATGTGACTGTAAACGACAAATTTCTCAGAAATAATGGGCAGTGTGTCTCCCAGGATTGCTGATTACTCAGCCCTGGGACACAAGACAGGGGTGATTCTATTTTTCTCAACAAGAGTGACCTTTTTGATGGTTAACTTCCACCACCCATGGGCAGGTAATCACATTCACAAGATTACTTTTCTTCCTTTTTATTTTTTCAAGATGGCTTTAAATTTAAAAAGCCTCAGGGTACAAACACAATAAAGTCATTCATTAAAACATTTAGTCAAACTGATGGCAACATAATACAGTATATTTCATACAGCCTCTTCATCTTGGCAGGGCAATTAATAAGTCAGGTTTTGTTTTATGTCCTGAAGATTAATAAGCTGGAGCTATAACAGCATCATACTCAGACATGGTTCACATTAGAAATCGTTTTGCTTTATTTCCCCAAAAATATATATTAGCTGCCTCAAATCCATTTCAAGAAGTAGGTGGAGGAAAAAAAACAATAAAAGTAGGTAGAGTATAAAAGTATACAAAATAAACAACATAAATTTATAAACAGAATAGGGGATAATTGTGAGGATAAGTCAATCAACTGTCTTGAAAAAGCAAAGGGAATGAATGTCTCTTCTGGAAGCCAAGTGTTAAACCACATTGGAGCCTTAGTGATATCTTCCCTTCGAGAGCAATTACGGCTACACAGGAACTAAGCGATTAAAGGTAGAAGTAAAAGGCATAGAACAAAATAGAGGCTAGTACCACCCTCTAGTCCATTAATCTGGTTTAGATTCTTGTACCATGGCTGATGGAAGTCTGCATTACTTGGAGATATACAAGTCACCCTCATGTAGAGATGACTCATTACCCTGTCAAAGCAGACTCTGCTACAAGACAAAACTATGATCAGAGACAGGATTTATTAACCCAAAGTGATGCTTGGAATATACAGAGAAATGGCTGACACTTCTTTGTAATCTTACAATATTTTAATGTTTTTCACTTACATGATCTCAAAGCCATATGTGTTGCCAGTATTATCATCCTATGAATGAGAGATTGAGGCTCTGAGAGTCAAAGGGGCTTGTCCACAAAAACAGAAACAGCAGGTAAGAGAGTCAGATCTGGAATTTGAGCGTTCTCACTTTAAATTCCATGTGCTTACAACTGCCCAAATATGTCTGCCCCTAAATGAGACACTGCAAACAACATGGTTTCTGAAACCGTGGTTCTTCAGCTCTTCAGGGACTCCAACGCCCTGTCCTTACTTTATCACTCCTGCAACACACAGGAGCATGTTTGTGTGTAAGCACGCAACCTGCCTCGATCAGAAAGAAAGGAGTATTTTTCTGAGAAAAAGGAATGCAAATTTTCCAAAGAGAGGAACGCGGAAATGGTTGGGGCAGTAGATGATCAGGGAACGAGATGGTGTCTGGGGTTCAGAAGGGAAGTAGAGAAATCTCAGCGCCCGTGGTGATGGAGGAAGGAAGACCTTGTGGTACATACCGGAGAGGATGTGGAGGATCTGGGGATGGTGAGTACACATAGCGTGAGTACAGGAAGGGTGGGTCTTGAATCACACCCCCTGAGTTAGAATCCCTCTCAACCGTTCCCCAGCTGTGTGACCTCAGGCAAACCACTTACCTCCCCTGACCCTCGGCTTCCCCATCTATGTAATGGAGACAATGACATTTGATTCACCTAAGACACGGCTCCTGTGGGAATCAAGTACAAAATGATTTTCATCAAGCACAGTCCACTTGACAAAGGTGAGCTGTCATTACTGATGGATATGTACGACATTGGTTACCTAACATTATTTCAGATGAAAGCAATATACTTTTATTACCAATGGTCCACCAGGATATACTTCTAGCGTCCATGTGTCAAACTTCAATAGGAGTTTATTAAGCAAGCAGGCACACAGGTAAGTAAATAAACCTTATTATATAGACGTCCCACTCAGGAAGCAACCAAATCCTCAGTGAACATTATGCAGAGTATAAATCCTCATTCTAATCATTTTCTGTGAAATTGATATGTTTTTGTATTACTCTCCATGTGACCATTTATAATTTGCTTTTATAAACTTAAATCAGAATTATTAGAATTCCATGGAAACATGGAATAACGAGAATACTAGAATTCTAGACTACTTCTAGAATAACCAGAAGACACACAAATGGCTAACAAGTACGTGAAAAACGTGCTCAACATCACTATTCATCAGGATAATGCAAATCGAAACCACAATGGGATGTAACACACCTCCTAGAATAGCTGTTAGCCAAATAACAAGCGGTAGAGGAGATGTGGAGAAAGGGAACCTTTGTACATTATTGGCAGGAATGTAAACTCGTACAGTCATTATGTACAGTCATATTATGGCGGTTTCTCAAAAAATTAAAAACAGAATTATCACAGCTAGTACCACCAATATCGCTTCTGGGCACACATCCAAAGGAAATGAAAACAGGATATCAAAGAGAGATCTTCAGTCTCATGTTCATTGAAGCATTATTGACAATAACCTAGATGTGAAAAATACTTAAACATTTATATGCAAATTAATGGATAAAGATGTGATAAATGATATATACGATATGCATATGGTGTATGCAATATATATACGATATATGTGATATATATAATATGTATAGAAAATGTTTTTCAGTTTCGAGAAAGAAGAAAATCCTACTGTTTGTGACAACATGGATGGACCTCAAGAGCATTATACTAGTGAAATAAGTTAGAAAAAGACAAATCCTGCATGGTGTCACTTATGTGTATAATCTTTAAAAGAAGAAAAAAGTTAAAATCATAATACAGAGAGTAGAAAACTGGTTACCATGGGCCGGGGGGTGGGGAAAATAAGGAGAGGTTAGTAAAAGGGTACAATCTTTCAGCTATAAGATAAGTAAGGTCTGAGGCACTTAGTGACTGTAGTTGATAATACTCTATTGTATAATTGATATTCGCTAAGAGAGTAGAAATTTAATGTCTATACACACGTACAAGCTCGCGCATACGCAAAGACACATACATACGCATATAGTGGTGGATTTGCTAATTAATTAGATGAGGAAAAGCTTTTCACTATATATGTATATGAAATCATCATAATGTACATTTTAAATATCTTAAAACTGTATTTGTCTATTATACCTCAATAAAGCTGAAAAAAAAAAAAAGAATTCCCTATTTTAACCTGAAGAGAAAATAAAAGAATAACTAGGAATTAACAGAAGTTGGGGAGCTTGCCTAGTCTTGGGCAATTAGACAAATAAGAATACTCAGGTATAGCATCTAACATAGATGATGGGAGACTGTTTTTAAATTAAATTAAATTAAATTAAATTAAATTAAATTAAATTAAATTAAATATTTTATTCTGAGTTGTGTTCTGTTGATGGATTCACCACTACTGATTCCAGGTAGAAGGACACTGCTAAGGCAAACATTCTTTCATTCACACAACAAACTTGCCTTTAAATACACAACACTGAGTGGCGCCCGGGTGACTCAGTCGGTTGGGCGTCCAACTTCAGCTCAGGTCATGATCTTGCTTCTGTGAGTTGAAGCCCCATGTAGGGCTCTGTGCTGACAGCTCAGAGCTGGAAGCCTGCTTCAGATTCTGTGTCTCCCTCTCTCTCTGCCCCTCCCCTGCTTACTCTTGTCTCTCTCTCTCTCTCAAAAATAAAATAAAAACATAAAAAAAATTTTTTAAATGCACAACACTGAATACTTCCAGATCTGTATATATACTGATGCTACAGAACCAACAAAGACAAAGAATTCACAGTATGAAGAACAAGAAATATTTTAACAGACAGGAATATCAAATGTTGTAGAATGTCAAACTTTCAGTGTATCACCCTGTACGATTTAATACCACATTCCCATTTAACATGTTAATCAACTCAAGGGCAGCAGCCATATTTAATTTATCTTTATTCACCAATACCTTGTATGGGATCACTGTTAGACTAAACAGGGAAAGTTAATCTAACTACAATTCACATAATGTTGCAACTTAAGGACTTACTGACTCCTGCAAACCAGGTATACTTACTTGGGAGCTAAGTGCATATATTCAGATCTACCGGGTTTCTGGTAAAGGTGAAGGAGAGGTTTGTAATGTCAGCACCTTGACCAGGAGAGCTTCCCCAGAGATGATACCCTTTGGCTGATCTTGTTTTGTTTTTTTTTTCTTTTTTTTTCTTTTTATGTTTATTTATTTATTTTGAGAGAGTGAGAGTGAATGGAGGAGGGGCAGAGAGAGGAAAAAGGAGACAAAATCCCAAGCAGGCTCTGCACTATCAGAACTCTCAGTGCAGAACTTGACACAGGGCTCGATCCCACGAACTGTGAGAATGTGACCTGAGCTGACATCGAGAGTCGGGGAGTGTTTAATCGAGCCACCCAGGTGCCCCTGGCTGATCTTGTTTTTACTTGGGGGTAGTGGATTGAATGGTGGTCCCCCAAAAAAGCTGCCCACATCCTAATTCCAGGAGCCTGTCAATGTGATCTTATTTGAAAAAAAATGATTTTGCAGGTGTACTTGAGTTAAGGATTTTGAGATAAGGAGACCATCCTGGATTATCTGGGGATCTTAAAACAAATTATGAGTGTACTTAAAAGAGAAAGGCAAAGGGAGATTTGAGTCAGACACAGAAGAG
This sequence comes from Paguma larvata, assembly GCA_030068075.1. Classification (NCBI taxonomy): domain Eukaryota; kingdom Metazoa; phylum Chordata; class Mammalia; order Carnivora; family Viverridae; genus Paguma; species Paguma larvata. Next base: position 12,595,805 of record CM057825.1, read on the forward strand.
AAGACACAGACAGAGGGAAGGAGGCGATGTGACCACAGAGAGAGAAGGGAGTGATTCAGCTGCAAGTCAAGGAATGCCAACAACCACCAAAGGCTGGAAGAGGCAAAGGACGGATTCCCCCCAGAGACTCCAGAGGGAGTGTGGCCCTGCCAACACTGGGAATGTGGCCTCTGGCCTCCAGAACTGTGAGAACAAATTTCTCTTATTCTCAGCCACCCAGTTTGTGGTCATCTGTTAGAGCAGCCAGAAGAAACTAATATACTTGGTTTTGTTCTCTGGTTTCACCTCATGATGATGCCAATGTATTTCCGTCCTTACAGAGCAAGGCCTCTGGGGTCCATGAGTTCTGTCTCTGTCTGTTTGGGTTGCCATAACCAAACACCATAGACTGGGTGGCTTAAACAATAGACACTCCTTTCTCACAGTTTTGGAGACTGGGAAGTCCAAAATCCAAGGGTTGGTCAACTAGATTCCCAGGGAGAGTTCTCTTCCTGGCTTGGGGACAGCCACCTTGCCAGAATCCTCACGCAGCAGAGAGTGGAAGCTCTGTTGTCTCTTTCTCTTTTCATAAAGGTACTAACATCATGGAGCCCAATCTCCTGACCTAATTACCTTTCAACAGCCATATCCAATACCATCACATTGAGGGTTTGGGTTTCAACGTACGCAACTGGCATGGGGGAAGGGGAGGCACAAAGAGTCTATAGCAGGTCCTGTATTTCAGCTCAACACACATGTGAACTATATTCACCAAAGCTTTTCATTCTTAGAGTATTCTAAATTGGCCTTGCTTTTTTTCTTTAGGAAATGTGTGTTTAGCTTACAAGAACCTTGCAAAATGCTTAGGAGATAGAAAAAAAAAAACTCCTTGTCTTTTGCTGATTTAGAGGCCACTCTAGTTGACACCCACATCCATGTACGCAATTATGAGCAATCATTGTATGTTTTCACTTGAAAGGCTCTTTGCCATAGTTTTTGTTTGTTTCTTTTATTTAAGGGGCATATATTGTAGAGGCTTCCATAGAAATATTACATATTCAGATTATGAACAGAAAGAATGGCATGATATAATAAATGAATGAATATTTATATACAAGTAGTACCTAGTCCATGGAGAGCATACTTTGTCAGCCTTTCCCTACGAAAGGTAACTTCGCGGAGATGCTAAGAAAATAATCGCCAAAGCCCAAGTAGCAGGATTGAAGCCCTTCTCCACCACCACCCATGGTGTAATCTTGCAGGAGTTACTTAAACTCTCTTTGCCCTTCAAAGAAAATGAGTATCGTAGTAAAGGTCTCTATAAGACTGGCAACCCTGGAAGGATTAAATGTGTTAGCATATGTGAAAAGCTTAGAAAAGTATCTGGCACCAAAAAAATACTGTATATCAGAATTGGTTGCAATTATCATTATGGAAATTATATTTCACCTGGTCTCTGATTTTCGAAGACTACCTCTCTGGACTCGGTATAGTAGATGTGGAATCACATGGAATTGCATTCCCCCATGAATGAAAACACATCATTTTGCCATCAGTACAAAGAGTTCTCACTCTTAGGTTCTAATTTCCTTGACTCTCACACTACTTTGAGAAGTTGACGACTCTGAGAAAGATCACCCCTTCTTCACCTGCATCTCCCTTTCAAGTACAGGACCCTGTCACCAATTGCTTTTTAAAGATGGATATCAAAACAAATGGATTGATTTGATTCATTCTTCTTAGAAGAAGTTTTTAGTCCTTGTTCAGAGAACTTGCTGGAGTGTCCTGGGCTTTTTTTAAAAAGAGTAACCAGGGTGGTGAGTGGTAATGATGGCTGCTTTTGACAGGCGCATTCCTTGTGTGTGCACCAAAAATGTGACTCGGGGCTGGCGAAAAGTACTTTGAAGTGAGACAGAATAGCTTAGAAAGCTATGATTAAAGAGGACTTGTTTACAAAATAAACTTCAAGATTATAGGAACAACTTCCTCAGTGACTTTTTTAGGTCTTTGATTCAATGAACCAGATTCTGCTTTTCTCCCGTGGGGTGAAGCTGACCCAGACCACAATAGAGAAAGTCGTGCAGATAATCTTGCCAACTCCACGCCAGAGACAATTAGTGGGAAACAAACTAGCCTTTAAAGAGCAGGTGGAGGAACGATAAACTAAAACAACATCAGCCTCTGGCTCTATCTCCTTTCTCACTGACCATTCACAATTTTCATGAACATCTAATTAAAGAGAAGTCTTTTCATTTTTTCATCCTGGAGCTATAAATATGACACTATCAATCATAGAGATTGTTGGGGCAGCTGATGAAACAGAAATTTCTAACCAAAGGGGAAAGCCTTTGGGTGTCATATAATTTTAAGACTTCTCCTCTCTCACTTTTGTTATTTTTGTGTTTGTTTTTAACCTCTGACTTTTTTTTTTTTTCCAAAGATGGTACTCATCACTGAACCATGCTCTCCAGTCCTGAGGGTCAGAAATCCCCAAAGGCTGGTCTGAGGTAATACTGAAGGCTGTTTTGCTTAGAATTGTGTTTCTGGTGACTGGCCTACAGCACAAAACATCATAAGCATTTGACAAATAGTTGTTGAATAAATGAGATAAGAGACATGAGGATTTTGTCCTCAGTTGTGACCTATTTTCTTTAATTGTTTACTTTTCATCTGCCAGATATAATGACGTTTGGATAAAGCTGTGAATAAACATACTTTAAAATCAGTACCTTTAAAATTCTTTCTGAAGGTGTCTTACACCAGCTTCCTCCTTCTGAAATCTTACCAATCAACAGAAAGATTCTCTGACTACTCTGTACACTGCTACCTACATCTGTTCCACGTATTTTCTATTGCATTATTTTCTTGTCTTTAACCCACTTGTTAACTATCAAATTTACATATGCATTGCCTGTTTACCCCCCTAAAGTATAAGTCACAACGTCTGGGTGGGACCTGACCTACCTCATTCATGGTTCTTCCCACTGATAGCTAGCAGAGCACCTAGACCATATAGGAGCTTAACAAATATTTATTTAAAATGAATTACTAAGTCAAAAAAACAACATAAGTGTTTATATTCAATAGAATTCAGAATTCATTTTTTTTTAAATTTAGACAGGTTTTTGAAAAGAATTTTTAGTCACCTTATAGCCACATGATAGCAATCATGATATTTAAGCTATATGGATCATTACAGAACACAAAAAAACATTGTGATTTCATTGGAACCAATCTATTTGATTTCGAATTTAGGTTTCCTTCAATTAATAAAACTTCACTGTTACTTGCATTATGTTTATATTGATACCTAAGTTAATACATTTTGATGTGTTAATAGACACTATTATCTTAACTATTAGTTGATATTTAAATGTAATAATGCCCACATAAACGAAAACTTTCCCAAGTCATCCAGATTTAGTACTTTGTAATTTTAAATTTTTCTAGAATTGAATTGAAAATGTATGATTTTTCATTAATCCTGAGACAAAAGATATGTCAATTTCTTAGCAAGAGTGACTTACAGTCTTCTTGGTATGTAAACTGAGATGGTAGTCCTAACAAAACTTTCTCTTCTTCTCATAGAGTTCCACTTTTCTTTTTCCCACCAAAAAGTTTTCCTAAATCACCACTCCATTAGCCACACCCCTTCATAGCATCCTCTTTGCCAAGTAAATGTTACAGTCATACTGACTATAATGTTAATTTTATTACACGTTTTAACAGGAGATCATAAAGGTTAGTGTTATCCACTGAACTTTCCACAATAATGAAAATGTTTTACTTCAAATTCTTTCATGCCCAGTGTGGTCACCGATACCCACGTTTGCCTACTGAACGCTTGAAATGTGGCTGTTCTGACTTAATTTTATTGATTTATATTTAAATAGACACACACAGGTAGTGGCGGTCAAATTGGGCAGCACAGTTACAGGCTCTGCATTTGAAACACTCTTCCTGCTTTCCTGTCTCTAACACAGGGAAGGGTAAATTTCAGAAGGGGTAAATGTAGTGGCAGAACTCAGTATTTCTGCAGTTGATCCGGCTTAAGGACTGAACGAGCTACCACCCAGTTACAAACCAAACGATATTTCCCACCAATGGTTATTCAAGCTCTTCTCTTTATTTTTCACTCTAAAGTTCTGGCTGAGTTCAGAACCCAGTGGGTCAGAGGAAGGCTGTTTTTTCTCAAGATTCCCAGCTGAGAGTGGGAAATGATGGCGTGAGTGCCAGGTAACTCATGGAGTAGGCAGTGCTCGTGAGACCCACAGCCAAACTTACCTGATGAGAATGGAGAAATCATGACAGAGAATCAGAAAAAATAATACTAACAAATGTTTTGTTTAGCTAGCTCTGAGAGATATTGTTTTCTATTTTGATCTGAGGTTTGAACTGAGTAGTAATCTCACCGTATAACAAATAGATATTCTTGGAGTTTGGGAGTTGGGAATTTATATGAATAAGAAATAGGATGAGAAATTCAAAGGTTTTCAAAGATTTGGAAAATTTTTCCTTCTTTCCAGAAGACATAACTGTTATTTTGGTTTCCTGTAAGTCATAAGGCTTGGAATATAACACATTATATTCCACATACATTTTAAATCGCTTATTTTCTTAAGTATCATTACCTACTTATTGTGCCCCTGAAACAAAAACAGAGATTAAACTGGTGGATTTACCATAACTGTAAAACCTGTATGTTTCTAAAAAGGTTTAACTCACCAAAGGGACATGAAATACCTACCCTTTGGAACCATTAGCATTTATTAATTCCCATCATGTTTTAGCAGATACACAGATAAAGAGCTGTGAGGTATGAATAGCTGGTTTGTTGTGCCACAAAGAAACCTATTTTCTAAGAAAGAAACATCCTCCGAAGCCATTTTCGCTTTTTTCTAATGAACACCTTGTTCTTCAAACATATTTTTGGACTTTGGGACTCCAAGTAATGGAAATGGAGCTGTCTGCTATCATGTAATGTAACGAATCCATGGGGGGAAATAGAGCGAAATCAGAACCACAGAAACCAGCTTCCTCCATTCTATCACCCTCTCAAGGAAACAGGTGATATATAATGCCCGTAATGGAGTCTTGCGGGCCAGAGACGAGTAGCACGTGCTATTTGATTTTCACTCCACAAGTTATATTAGAAATGCCACAAAAAGGAGCAAACTTTTAAAATGCCTAAAACAGAAACCAAGAAAAGGTAGGCATCTTAGAATAGAGATGTATTAATAGAGCTCTCTAGTAGGCGTATTAATGAAATGTTGGTTGAAAGGAGTTAGAGAGAAGTCCCTCAAAAGTCAATGACCACCTAATTTATCATCCAAACGGAGACACGTTGGAAAGCAAAAGTTGGTGCTATTAAGTCACAACTTCCAGACTAACCAAGACCTGTGACTGCCCTAGTGTGAATCTTTCTTTCTTACCCCTTTATTCACCTGCTCTGGATACCCTTCTGCTCCTGAAATACCACGCCCATATTTTAAGACACTGCTTCATTCTCACTGTCGCCATAATACTTTCATGATCTCTCCAGCCCCCTTCCATTTCCCTTTCCCCTACACTTCTGCAGCATTTTAATCTGTGCTGCTGCTCAGATTTATATTACATTTGCCATCCACTAATATTTCTCCTGTGTTAGTTCTATTTCTATAATTACATTGTAAGTTCCTGGAATCAAGGACTTTGCTCTATTTTTTTTTAAATCTCCCCAAAGCCCAAAACTATCCCCTGGAAGCCACTGCTCAAAAGTAGCCCTGTCACATGGAACTCACTGTTTGTTTTCTACACTTTCGAGGCCAAATTCAGGGTTTTGCTATACCATGAGGTCTTCTCAAATTAAAGCAAAGGGAGTGTGTGCCCTTCCTCTGATTTCAGATGTTATTGGCTACAATACTCAGCCTCATAACAATGCTTTATTTTATCAACACAGATCACTGTGTGCAATGTACTGTCTTTCCAGTTAGATCAAAAGGCTATTGAGGATAGGCATGGTCTTACCCCTCTTTGTATTTTTAATGTCCTACACTGTACTTACAGGTAGCAGTGCTAGTAACATGTCTAGTACGGTATTCCCCACCAATATCAGAGTGCCTTACTACTTTCCACCTCTGGATAGATGATGACGCAGCAGTACTAGCAAGGCCAGATTAAATAAAAATGGCTCAGGTGTCATAGAAATGACCTCATCTTGAATCACACAACTAGCTCCTGCAGTAAGGGGGAGAAGCCCCAATCTGAGGCATGCTGGGACAAACATAAAGTAGAGCTGAAAGGGACAGAAGGAAGCTGGAGGTAATTCTAGCTAAAGGTACGGTTCCTTCAGATGCACAGATCTTGGTTTGGCAGAAGGCTACTGGAAATCCTAACAGGTTGTCTAATCTGCTCCTGAAAAGGGGATCTAGGTGTTCCAGAGTAAGTCGAACATGGATCAGGCAAGTGCAATACAACATGGTCCTATAGTGTGATCAAGGTAAGACTCCACGAGGGACCAGAAGGAAGACAACTGTATGGAACGAACTACTGGAGAGAAGTTAGTCCATGTAAGCTGCTGGTTCTGGTTTCCCAAAGAAGGAGACAGGAAGGGGGTAGGCAGGGAGTTGTGGAAGTAAATAAGCAAAGTTAGGTTTCGGGGTGGGCAGTGGAATACGTGTGTGGGCATCATAGGGCCCAAGGATCAAGGAAGAATCCCGGATCTCTGAGACAACACCATGAGAGACGGAAAAGAGCGAGCAAAGATGCCATCAACAGCGCAGAACAGACTCTTCATGGTACATCAAACCATGAGGAGAATTTATCATGTTACATGAGTCCAGGCCGTCATGTAGCTGCAGCTGCTGGGGCTCTTCTGAAACTGCAATGATAGAGGGTAGAAACCAGAATGTTCCTGGACACAGAGACAGAACCTGTCTGTCACTACTCCCCACCAAGAGACACTAAGAGACAAAACAAAACAGGAATGGAGAAGGGCACGTGTAGAGAGTGAGCAGAGAGTAGCCTTTCCCTGCATGCATTCTTTAGGATGTTGATCTAAGAAACCATGAAATGGTAATTAAGTCCCAGAAAAATTGGGTTAAACAAAATCAGCAAGATTCTTTACCAAATACTGTGAGGTTCAGGGTCCATCTCCAAACTTGACTCTCTTATGCAGTGAGATACTCAAGTTTTTGATCCCTTAGAGCCTGTGCAGAAATACTTCCTCAGGCATAGTGGGGCTATAGGAACGACAGAAGACAGTGTGATGACACACGCACAGGTTCCTAGACCCCAGTCCAGGGTTGTCCATCCCCGTACACCACCTCTAATAACTTACTTGGTGAAATCTTTGGTGATACATAAGCAAACACTAATGGTTTATTTGCCTTACACTCGACTTATGGTACAGATAATCAAGAGTAGGCTTGGAAAAGAATAAAGCATGAGGGGGTGCTGGATGGTTCAGTCAGTTAAGCGTCTACCTCTTGATATCTGCTCAGATTACGATCTCACAGTTCATGAGTTCATGCCCCGTGCCAGGTTCTGCGCTGACAATATGGAATCTGCTTGGAATTCTCTCTCCCTCTCTCTGCCTCTACCCCACTTGTGCTTTCTCTTTCTCTCAAAATAAATAAATAAACTTAAAAAAAAAACAAAACCCATGAAACATCTTCCAGGAGTTAAACAATTAATTAATTAATTTCCATAGCTTTTCTTATAGTTCTTCCTTTATTTCTCTACATCTCTTGGGAACACAGTCTAAGATCAAAGCTCCATCTGGAAACGAGGAGAGAAAAGTTAAATAATGCCAACGATGACCTAAGTTCTATCCATTTTTTTTTTCTGCTACACTCTAGAGGAGGTGCTGTTTCATGTGGGTTCCCTCCAATGTCATTCTGGGATTACTTCTCAACCTTAAGATGTCCTTCCGTAAGTTGTATGAGAGAGTTTGTAACACCGCACGGAGAGGCAGCAGACAGGCTGTACGAATGTGGCTTTGTAGGCAGCTCTTTCACTTATGACTTGGAGACTTTGTGCAGGTGCACTGGGCACAGTTTGGTGCTGTCTGGATGCAACCCCCCAGAACGGACTCAAGGCTGTTGTTGGCTGCTGGAGGCTGTCCCGTGATATCTCGCTGGAAATCACCCTCCAGCAGAGGGCGCTGCCTCGCCCTGTGCTCTGCCTTGTTACTGGAGCCCTTCCATCGCTACGGGTCAAAGGGCAGGTACGGAGCCAGCCCAACTTTGAATTTCCAGCAGTGGAAAATGGTAGAACCGTGTTTGCATCACAGATTCACATCTCCCTGTGTTCACACCCGCCCTCCTCACTCTCCCGCCTCCAGGTGTTACTGTTGACAGAACTGTTCGATATACTTTCAGCAACTAACCTTTGTCTGTTTTCAGGACAGCTGGTCCACAAGAGCTGGTTCGCCATCTTATCTGGGTCTCAGGTCTCTCATCTGTAATAAGAGAGGCATATTAATTAATAGCTCAATTGCATGGGTTGATTATTATACACCAGGCTCTTTTCTAAGTACTTTTTAGGAATTAACTATTTTAAGTCCTAAAAATCTTATGATGTAGTCACTATTACCCTCCCCCTTTATACAGATAAGAAACTGAGGCACAGAAAGTATCTAATTTGAAAAACATCACAAACCTAGTAAGTAGGAGTCCTGGGGTCAGTCACTATGTCTCTAAAAATTATACTTTTAACTCTTATGCTTTTTATGTTTCCCCACAGAACAATGGTTCATATTAAATGAGAGTATAGATCGTATGTTTACCACAGTTCTGGGAAATAGTGGTTACTCAATAAACGCTTATTTTATTTTGTCTGCATATATATCTAAGGGTCGCACGTATCATGAAGACGGCAGGAGACGATAGTGTGACGTGATGTGTGTGGGCAGTGTGAACAACTAGATGCGACAAGTACTAACTTTTTGAGGATGACGTATGGCCCAGGGTTAGGAACCGATGTTCTAGAGTTAGATTACCTACTTTGGAGCCTGGATTCTCAGCCTGCTACTTCAATTTTCAATTTCTTAGGGTGCCTGGGTGTCTCAGTTGGTTGAACGTCCGACTTCGGCTCAGGTCATGATCTTACAGCTTGTGAGTTCGAGCCCCGTGTTGGGCTCTGCGCTGATAGCTCAGAGCCTGGAGCCTGCTTCAGATTCTGTGTCTCCCTCTCTCTCTCTACCCCTCCCCTGCTCATGCTTTGTCTCTCTCAGAAATTAACATTAAAAAAACAGAAACAAACAAAAATTTTCAATTTCTCATCTATTAATAAGGAAATAACATTATCTTTATAGAGTTGTTGTGAAGATCAAATTAATTAATATGAAGTATTTAGCATATTGTGTGACATAGTAAAAACTGAATAAATGTTAGTTATTACTATAACTACCATTACTTATTGTAGAGAGATGATTTTTTTCAGTTAGAATTAGGTTTGTGTTCATACAACTTTAAAAAGAGAAATTACTCTTTTTTTAAATGTTTATTTATTTTTGAGAGAGAGAGAGACAGAGCATGAGCAGGGGAGGGGCAGAGGGAGAAGGAGACACAGAATCCGAAGTAGGCTCCAGGCTCTGAGCTCTCAGCACAGAGGCTGAGGTGGGGCTCGAACCCACTGATGGTGAGGTCATGACCTGAGCTGAAGTCAGATGCTTAACCACCAAGCCACCCATGTGCCCAGAGAAATTACTATCTTAAACAAGATAAACTTTATTTCTGGTCTTATAAAACAGGTCCAGAGGTGGGTTACCTAATGTTAGTATAGCCTGGGTACCTTCCAACATGTTAGACAACCAGCTTATTCTGCTTCCCCACCCAAAATACCACCGGTTAGAGCTCCAATGATCACATTTTCATTCTAAACCACAGGATGGAAGAAAAGGAGCAAAGAGGAGGCTAGTACCTCGGTTTGAAAAATGTTCCACCAAAAAATTAGCCCTGTATCTTATGGCCATAATTTAGTCACATGTCACATCCAACATGTATGGAAAGTTGAGATAGTGGACTTCCATTTCAGACAGCGATGGTTCAACCAATATCAGGACTCTGTGAAGGAAGATATAAAATAGGCCTAGATCCTAGAAGGCACCAGACAGTCTCCACCACAGGGATGAGCCCTCCAGGTACCCATTTAATAATAAGTTATGACATTTTCTAAGTGCAGTCAGAGAAAACGATAAATTGTTATTGCAACATCCAATGTCAGTTAATTGAGAGGTTGAGAGTTTTAATCCTAAACTTAAGCATTTAACCCGTTTTTCGTAAGTACTTCTATTTCTGACATTTCTAATTTGTATAGCGAAACCTGCAGTAAGAAATATATTATCAGATCATGAAGTAGAAAACAGTAACCCATGCTAATTCTTGCAAGTGTTTCGTAAATAAAACATGAAGCAAAAGGGAATTAAATATTGATTAAAGAAATTCAAAGCATAAGATGCTTAAGTTTGTTATATACATTGTCCTGAAGTTCCTTGGAAGCTGACCATATGGAAAATAAAGAGGACCTTTGCGTATCAGAACTAGCCCGCGTGGCATCTCGATAGTAGGAGACCAAGGCATGAGAATTGCCAGCAACATTCTCATTATGCACAATGATTAAGAAATAATGACCTTGAAATCACTTAGGAAATTTATAGTTAAAAAAAAAAATCCCTACTCTACTCATTCAATTTACTCTCTTTCTTCTATATCCACATATTTTCAAACACAAAGATTTTAACCGATACAAAAGCAGTGTGCAAAGGCCCTAAAATCAAACTCTGGTTTTGCAATAGGAAGAAATCACCACATGAAAAGGAACACGGCCCTGTCATGGGAGGAACTGAACAGTTTCTCCCGTTCTAAGAAAGCGTTAGAGAGAAACCACCCACAGTTTTCCATTGTTTACTTTTTAACCTGACTTCACCATAGAGCCAGCCAGTCAAAATATAAAAATTGCAGGAACTTGATTTTCAGTTACGTCTCAGACCTGGAGAAATCCATGGTGTTCAAAACGTATTATCTCATTAGAGGCAAGGATTAGCTACCAGGAAGCAGCGGAAGTATCTGGTCTGTTGTTGAAGAGGCTCTAATATTGACAGGGAGGCGGTTTACTAACTCCACGTTCAGAGAAGCATCCAAATATGTTCTGGATCATTCCATTGGAAACAATTTGAGCAGAGAAATCCCTCTGATCCACAGTAGAAGACTGTTCCAAATTAAAAAAATAAAAATAAAAGAATAAATGGAAGCATTTGATTCACTGAGGAAGCGTTGGCCTTAATTCTACGGTAAAATGAAAATGACAGGAGCTGATCGTCTGAACTTTGAGTTAAGAGACCAAACAATTAGACATAGTGCAGGGCCCCTGATTATCCCTGTATGTGTTTTTGCAAGTGGAAAGAGTGGTTGGCGGTGAGTCTACAAGCCTTACCTTGGTTCACAAGGCAATCAGCGGAAGAAAAGGCAATTCGTTTTTCTGACCTGTATATAGAGCTTTTATTTGCTTTAACTTCCATTAACACTTAATATGTAGAAAAGGCGGAATAATATTCTAGTAACTCTTCCAACTAAAAAAAAAAAGTATTATAAAAAATTCAAAACCAGAAAGATGCCAAGATGCAAATGTTCCCTTTTTTTCTTCTGTCTCTGTCTCTGTCTCTCACACACACACACGTATCGGAGACTGAAGTAAAAGCGAAGATAGAGTAAAGACCAATTTGGGAATATTGGAATGTGAGAAGACAACTGCAGGTTGAAATTCAGGCACCCACCGGTGTCACCTAAATTCTCTGACCCTTAGTTTCTCCCACTGCTAACTGGGGATAATCACACCTATTCCAAAATGGTCTTGGAAAATAAAGAACACAAACTTTGTGATCAGAAAGGCTCTCCTGAATCCTGGCGCTGGCCTCTCTTGGCCTCATTCTCCCAACGACTTCCTAGGGTGGTGATGAGATGCACTAAAGCCTCTAGCACGAGGTCTGGCACCCAAAGGCTTCCCCTCACCCCCACGTGGTCTGTTGAGGCAATGTTGACGTTTCTAATGCCGCGTCAATACCAACAGGCCTCCTGAAAGGGTATTCTTGTTGAAATCCGGCATTAGCCGCCTTAGATGCTGAGCACTCCACGATCTTCATGACATTTTTTCAACCCACTCGGTTACTGCTCAGAGCTCTCCACCCATGTGACCGTACCAAAGCTTCTGATCCCTTGCCCTGATTTGCCTTCTCTTGGCCTTGGCTTGCAGATCGAACACCCGGCACTCTCTTGTGGGTAGTGGTCCTGCATTTCTGTATAAGAAGATGCTCGGGGATGGCAATCTCATTCAAAGAAAGGATTTCTGTTGAAGTTTGAGTTGTCACTTAGTTGTGCAAGATATTTTTTCATTGTTCCGCACTGTCTTGTGTCTTGCACTTAGCACTTCTGGTCTCTAAATTTAGGGACCACAAAATGCTTACCCACCCCCATCCCCAGAGCAGGGAGTAAGTCCACCCCAAGTTAAGACTGTGACTCAAGCTCTTAGCCCTGAGAGACAGTGCTATTTTGCAATTTACTTTATAAAAAGCGACCCTGGGGCCCATGATCTGTAGAAATTGAAACTTGTCAATTTTTTTTAGGCAACCTGTTTTCCTCTTAGTCCTCAATACTGCCCTCTAGGTTGAAAAAGTATTTCATAACTACTGTCAGAACACATATAAATAATGTGCACATTAGTTCTATATTATTTATACATTCATTTCGTAAATCTTTTTCTACATTGTGTGGAAAGGTAATGCGAGGCACATTAAAATCTTCAAGAATTTCTGTGAGTATACATCGATTTGAACAGGGCAGTGTCAGACCAAAGGTGGTTACAAGTGATCCTTCAAAGGACCTGGGGAGAGTGTTTTGTAGGGAAGACATGAAAGAAAAGTAGGAAATCATTTGATTGGCTATAACTTCAACAGTTGCCTTATTCGGAAAAGACTAGTTGGTGTTTGGGATTCGTTGTTCCTAGGTTTCATTTTCTCAGATTCAAGTGCACTGATTCTGGCCCAAAATTTGATCTTCCTGTGTCAGCTTCCAAGGATTTAGATTCCCTCAATCTAATGGCCTTATTTAATGACTTCAACAATTGTTATCTTAAAAGAATATTAACTAAATTTTCTTCTATCCTTTAAAAAGTCTACTTTTCATACTTAGGCCATAATCCATCTTGAATTTATGTGACCCTGTGGGATGGGAATCACATTTCGCTTCCAATGGAAACAGAGTGATGGGTGCTATACACCGAAGGTTTGTGTCCCCACAAAATGTGTGGGTTAAAACCTAGTCTCCACGGTGAAGGTGTTTGGAGGTGGAATCTTTAGGAGGTGAATAGGTCATGAGGGTGGAACTTTCATGAAAGAGATTAGTACCCTCATAAAAGAGGCCCATGTGAGGACGCAGCAAGAAGATAGCTGTCTACGAAGCAGAAAGGGGGTCCTCAGCAGACATCAAATCCCCTGATGCCTTGAACTTGGACTTCCCAGCTTCCAGCACTGTCAGAAATAAATTTCTGTCATTTAAAAACCATCTAATCTATGGTATTTTTGTTTATGTAGACAAAGAAAATAGGTTCTTTAAAATTTTCTAGATAATTTTTTTAGTTACTTAGAGTAAAAATGTTTTTCTGTCAAATTTCTCCATGCCGTTTAAGGTTTCAAGTGTATTGTACAAGTCCATAGAGTTTTCTATATCTATATGTCACTATTCCCACTTATTTCTGTGCCTTCTCTATGGGGCTGAACCAATATAGGCAAGAGACTGCCTCGTTTATTAGTCTCTAATATCTATTAGGTTTCTTTGTTTTCCATTCCATTGGTTAGGATTTATTATTGTTGTTATTCTTTCCTGTCTCCTACTTTTTTTGGATTTAGCCTGTGTTCTTTTTCCAACCTTTTAAAGGTAATTTTCAATCTTTTTTTCAAACATACAGATTTAATTGATATTATGTCCCCATAAGCACTGCTCTTTCCTATGTCTTATATTCTGAAACCATAGTTCAATATCACTCAGCTCTGATGACTTTATAATTATTATCGTTTCTTTTCTGATTCACATTAATTATTTAGATTGGTTAAAGGTTTTTTTTTATTTCTTAGAAAGTTTTTTGGGGTTGTTTTCTTACTGATGTCTAATGTTATTACGTTTTTTAAAGAGATCATGGCCATTACCTTCAGCACTTCTTTATTTTTATTTTAATTTTTAATGTTTATTTATTTTTGAGAGACAGAGGGAAACAGGGAATGAGGGGAGAAGGAGCAGAGAGAGAGGGAGACACAGAATCTGAAGCAGACTCCAAGCTCGGTGCTAACAGCTCAGAGCCTGACACAGGGCTCGAACCCATGAACTATGAGATCATGACCTGAGCCAAAGTCAGACACTTAACCGGCTGAACCACCCAGGCATCCCTAGTACTTCTTTTCAAGTACAGAATAATATGTTTAATTTCTTAAAACGTGCCACATTTCTTTGAAAATAATATGTATTACCGAATTTTCCCTAATTTTCTATGTATTACCTAATTCCCCTTCTTACATGCGTATGTGTATGTGTGTATGTGTGTGCACTAGACCAAGCTTATTAAAATTTTTGTTCAAATCTTCCTTAATTCTTTGTCTAATAGGTTTGTCAATTTCTGAAGCAAATATTTTTAAATCCCTTAATATTATCCAATACATTTATAAATCTGCCAATCTCATATTCTGGGTAATTATTGTTTTATATATTTTGCTCTGTATCAGTGGAAGAGTAGAGTTTTGGATTGCTATAACTTCCTGGTAAATTGTTCCTTTTATTTCATATATGGATCCTCTTTGTTCCTTACAGGGCTTTTGGCCTTGAAAGATGCTTTTTCTGATAGCTACATTTCCTTGACAATTGCCTTTGGTTAGGATGCGATGTAGCTTGCCTTTTCCTTACAGGCTCCGCTATTGTTTTCGCTTTTTAATTTTATAATTAAATTACTCTCTGGCCCCACCTAAGGTGATGAAAAGTATTATCTGTCTACTTGTCAGTTTTTTACATCTAAGTCAGTCTTTTCCTTTGGTAATTTTAAAGAAAACTTTCCTGTGGATGTAGGGCTTTGCGGTCACACTGTCCAGGGCCTTGTTTCACTACGTTCAAGAATTGCTGCGGTTGTGCGTTCTAAGCAAACAGGTCTCCCATGGATTCTGAACGTTCTTGTTCCATGTATTTCTAAATTTAGCTTTCTCTTCAAGCTCTTTCATCCTCTAGATATCCCTGAATGCTAGGTTCAAACCTTTTTTAATTATTTTTTTTCCATGTTCTGCATCCCTTTACAAGGTCACAGATACACACATAAGCCAAGTCTTGAGGTGTCAAACTTGTCCTCTGAAATTTTAATTTAATTACTTTCTTTTTCATTTGCTTAAGGTCTATTTGGTTCTTTGCTCTCTTTTTTTAAGATTTTAATTTTAAGTACTCTCTACACCCAATGTGGGGCTCAAATTTGTAACTCCAAGATCAAGAATCACTTGTACCACTGACTGAGCCAGCCAGGTGCTCTAATTTTGTTCTTTTTAAGTGTCCTTTCTTTTTTATCATAAAATGTTGATGATAAAATTTCTATTCTTTTTTTATACATCTTTAATAGCTGTAAACATTTTATTTTATAAATTTTTCATGTGACTGTATTATCTTTACACTTTATTGTCCTTCTATATATTTTATCTGCTAGCTTTTGCTCATAGTGGATAGTTGCCTTGTCATTTGTGTTAGTGAAATTATTTTAGGAGTAACTGATTTATCTATGGTAGTCCCATGGAATCAGGATTGGGCAATTATCCCTCACAAATGGTATTGTGTTTGTGAGGAACATCCAGGGATTTCAGCAGTCGAAAACATATTTGACAATTCCTAAGATGAAGAATCAAAACAGGCCCTTAATGTAAATTTAATCTCCATGGCAACTCATGGTACAGGCTTAGCTGCTCAGTAGGAGCTGTCCTTCTAAGATTCTATTTCAAGAAGTTCTCAGTTCTGGTTCCTTACCTTACTCGAGCTCAAGGTTATACCATTTCTCCTTTCATACAGGTTAATATTTCAGGTCCCAACAGTAAAGAGTCTAACATTTCAATTCCACGATAAGTTACCTTGGTATCTACCAACTCATGAAATTATACTATCTTCTCCGTTTGTGTGCATTTGGAATCATCAAAGCCATCTTTCCTGTCTTTTTCCAGCATTTTCATGTGCTGTTTAGTAGAATTAGGGGTTTGTCTTTGGCAATACCACCATTTTGTTCAAACTGGATCCCTTTATTCAATTTTTACAGCACAATCCTTATTGTTGTCTATGATGCATGGCATACTAAATAATAGATGGAGGGCGTCCACATATTCTGCAGGAGGTGACAGTTGGATGTGCCCTGAATTGTGATATACTGGTGAAGCTTTGTGGAAAGGACCAAGACAACACAGAGAAAGAAGTCATTAGTTGGACCTGAGAAGGTGAATGAGAGCCTCACCACAGAGGCAGATTTGAGATGACCCCTTCTGGGTGATAGGGAGCCTTGAGGGTAGGAAACAAACAAGAGAAGCTTCTTTAAGGGAATCAAATTTGTAGGCTCAGGATGCAGTGTCAGCCTAGAGATGAGAGTTGAAGCCATAGGAACAGTCACCATGCAGATGCAGAAATTATGAAACAAAAGTAAGACTTGAGAACTGTGAGTGCTCTCACTCAAGAACCTGGAGTATTATAAGGTAGAACTGTGAGCAAAGATTTCAAGAGGTAGGAGAAGTAACAACGGAATGAGATGTGGGAGAAGCAAAGTTGAGCAAATACCATCAAAGAACCTCATGTTCTGTGGTGGAAAAAAAATAAAGACAAAAACAAAAACAGGTGGTTTCTCTTTTGAAAACTAAGCTTCATTTCTGAATGAAGTTACAAGCAGAAAAGATCTTTGTGGGTCCTAACCATGAAATGAACTTTCCTTTAAGCAAAACCACTTTTTGTCTTCTATTCTCCATATGTTTTGGTTTCAACCCTCTTGTAACACAAGCTGTGATGTTTCACTAAGTTAATGCTTCTTGAGATCTGGTGGCTAAAGAAAAAAATCATAATGAAAAAATGAAAACTATTTCCTACAAGTTTCATGACTGGATGAATATTTCTAAATTGTGCCTTTTTTATTTTGCTTTTTAGAAAGGTACTTACCTTTATCTCATGATATAGAAACCCCTTCATGACATTCCATGATCATTCAAAATGTCACTGTGGGCCATTGACCCCAGAAGGAAGAAACTAAATACTTAGAATATATTCTCTTTGATTCCCTGAAGGTTTGCTATCTGTTCAAAAGTTTGTCATCCTAAGTCCCAAAAAGGTATTTTGCTTTTTAACCGTCTACACTATACTAAAAATTAATTCAAAGCATTGACCGCTGGTGCCCTCAAGAATTGAGTAATAAACCCTCTTGTATCCATTAAGACTCTTGGAGAGTAAGAGTTCCCCCAAAGCACCAAAGGGCAATTATTGTAAATCTGCCTAGACAGAGCTTTCAGCATAGAGAAAATTTAATTCTTAAAGCTTACTCAGGGAAGAAAAATAGTCTTATGAAGAAGAATAGCCTTTCTGAGAGTTGCAGCCCAATACAGAGCACCCACATTAGAGTACCTTTCATGTGATAACTGAGCACAGTGTTTGAAGCAAGATTCTCCCATAAAATGTTTTGTTTATGGTCCTCATATAGCAGTGCTTAACACACAGAAGGTACTAGAGAAATACTTATTGTCTGGATGAAAACATGGATAATTGAGTGATTTAAAACCATCTAGTTAAATGGTTAATAACTAGATTTAAAGAAAAAGACATAGAAGTTCAGAGACATTCAGTGGTAGCATGAAAATCCCTATATCAGGATTATCTTTACCTTATAGTCTGTTTCAAATGAAGGGCAAAGATTCCAGTGGTGAAGTAGCATTGAATTCATCATGCTTAAAATTTATCTCATTCTATTACCAACTTAAGACAATTTTTTTAATGTTTATTTATTTTTTTGAGAGAGAGAGACAGAATGTGAGCAGAGAAGGGACAGAGAGAGGGAGACAGAATTCAAAGCCTGATCTGTTAAAACAGAGCCTGACACAGGACTCAAACTCAAAAGCTGAGTTGGATCTCAACCTGAGCTGAAGTTGGATGCCTAATCAACTGAGCCACCAAGGTGCCCCCCCCCACCCGCCATTGCAAACTTGAACAGGCAAGAGAAAGATTTGGCATTTGGAAAGATGCTTAAAGTTCAGATGCACTGTTCTTATCCCCGGATTTTCTGGTGCAGTGAATCTTGTAAGTGGCCCAGGGAATCGTTTTTTATTTAACGTGTTAGATGAGGCTGATGTACATGATCTTGGACTGCCCTCCGAGTAACTGTGTCAGAGATGTATATGCTAAGCCAAACAAGTCACGGTTCTGTATATCCACATTGAAAAGTTTCACCCACATACTGTTAGAGAACCACTTTGTATGGTTATCTTCATTCCTGGGGACTGACTTGCCATCAGTCACTGCATATCGAATCTTCCTGCTGAAGTAGCTGACTCTTAAAGTTTAAGCAGTTCATCCAGGTATCGATGGTAGTTTTGTACTAACCAGTGATCCTAAATTCTCTGTCTCCCATGCACCTGAAGGACATTATGCTCTTGAATCCCTTGAGATCACTCCTTCTTGCAATAGCTCTTGAACAGGCGTTGTCAGGCTTAAGATAATCTTGGAATGATGAGTGATGAGGAAGAGAGGTAAATGCCATTTGAAAGAATCCCATAGATGATTCTAATGCCCATGAAAATTTTACTTGGATTATTTTTCTGAATTAAGAATTCGCCTGTGCCCAGAGTGTTGACGGGGATTCTCTTCCTTTTAGTTTGGCTCATCTTTCTTCAGTGCCCTGCTCAAATTATGCTTCCTCTGTGAAGTCATTTCTAGTTCTTACCTCTAAAATTATTCTATCCCGGAGAGCCTGGGTGGGTCAGTTGGTTAAGCATCTGACTCTTGATTTCAGCTCAGGTCACGATCTCACAGTTCTGTTCTGACAACATGGAATCTGCTTGGGACTCTCTCTTTCCCTCTCTTTCTCTCTCTACCACTCCCCTGCTCTCTCTTTCTCAAAATAAATAAACATTAAAAAAATAAAAATAAAAACTAAAATTATTCTGTCTGATGATGATCTGCAGCACTTTGATTAAAACTCTGTATCACACAACCTATATTGGAATTTTATGTTTACATGTTGCTATAGACTGAAATATGTATTCTCTCTAAAATTTGTATGTGGAGACCTAATTCCCAATGTGATGGTGTGTGGAGGTGGGACTTTTAGGGGGTGATTAGGTCACCAGGACTCTGATCTTACAAAACTGGCCCAGAGAGTTCCTTCACGAACCCTTCCTCTATGTACGAAGGACACAGTAAGAAGAAACGGTCTATGAACTAGGAAACAAGACTTCACCAGACACTGAATCTCCCAGTGCTTTGATCTTGGCTTCCCCAAGAATTGGGAGAAATACACTCTGTTGTTTATAAGTAGCCTGAACGAAGACACATGCACAGTGTCTCACCTTTATATCAACGACTTTTAGCAAATTGTCTGAAGTAGGATAGACTGTTAATGAATATTTAATAAGAGAAAGACAAGCAGGCAGATAGGCATATGTGAATGTCCTGTATTGATGTTAAATATTCTTGCACATGTTTTATGGTCAGTAGACATAAGCAAGGATAACTGGAAGAGAGATTATTCTTCATCTAGTTGTCAAGAACTTTGTATTTTGCTAAGCCTAAATACTCGCATGTCTTTTCGTGTTTTGTTTTATTTTTGTCTTTGCATGTTTTAATTTAAAACACTGCATTTTATAAAAGTAAGACAACTTTGAATTACAATAATGAAAAACACTTTGGATAAATTATATATATGATCAAAAGCATTCAGCATGTAATGTTATTTGGTAAAGGAATGTAGTTTCAGAGTTTTACTTTAAAAATTCAAGATCTGGGAACATTTTTAAAATGATATTTCAGAACAACAAAATGTCTTCACAGACTTGCGTAATTATTGGCATTTTCTCCCCACCATGGAAGAACTCTGCAAGTTTGTTTGTATTGATTCAGGACTGTAAAGCAGACACATTTATTTAGACCGATTCGTGAAACCGGCTGTAGTAATGGAATACTGTACGACCTGCTCCAGTATTGGGCCCTGAAAATCAATTACAGGGCAACGAGGCCATTATTTGCTTCTTGCAAACAAAGGTTCTTTAAATTCCAGAACATGTCCACAGTATTAGAAATGAGGGACCAAGTATTTCATTTCAAGAGGGTATAACACATTGCCTGTTTAGATGAGCTGAATGCCATGAAATTAATATTGGCTCATTCTGAGCTTTCCAGTTATGCTCAAATGAATACATCATTTTCAGAGAAAAAACAACAGAAGTCCTATGTTTATAATGGCACTAACTTGCATGCCAATTCCTAAAATAAGAGTTTTACTAAAATCATTTAAAAGAAAACCAAAATTCTATGAAATATCTTGGTCCAAATGGTTTAGGACTATAAAGGATTCTTCCCTGGGTACATACCACTTGGCTACAATGAAAGAATGTTATGGTCTTGGGGAATTTCCAGGTTTTAGCCATTTAGAGTCTGACCAACCTTCCATCACATAGATTTCAGTAGTACTTACTAGGTTCTTTCAAAACAGAGTTGTTCTTTTTCTGGAAAGATCACTTTCAATTATATCCAAGAAACAATGCTTAGAGTGTATTTTTAAAAAGCAGAGGAAGTTTAGGTCAAGATTAAAGCTATAACCACTACAGAGTCTCCACCCAAAAAAAGGCCCTTAAATCTAACTAAGTTCTAGGTTTTTCCTTAAAAATATATACTTCCACAGAGGATGTTTCAGATTCCTTGGTTTCTTCCTTTATAAAAACTTGAGGGAACTTCATGGCAAATTTAGGCTGAAAACCCAAACATTAACTCCTCAAAATCATTGGGGAAATAAACCATGGAAATAGCTAACTTCTAAATTGGCTTCAACATTCTTGAAAATTCTCACCAATTAAATGTTTGGAAGAAGAGCTATCAGTAAGGAGTTGTGCCTTTACATATTAAAGTTAACTCCAAAAGGGAGTGATAGTGGTAATGAGAGTTATAATTTTAAATAGTACCTGAGCTATTTTTTTGAGAAGTCTTTGTGAGGGTACCATACAACATTCATATGCCCAAAGCCTACAATTTTACAAAATATTCTCACCATGTTGTTCCATTTAATGTCGACA
This sequence comes from Paguma larvata, assembly GCA_030068075.1. Lineage (NCBI taxonomy): Eukaryota > Metazoa > Chordata > Mammalia > Carnivora > Viverridae > Paguma > Paguma larvata. The sequence goes on from CM057825.1 coordinate 12,617,082, forward strand.
CTGACCTTATAACATAGTCAGGCAGTACTTACATGCCTCAGAGAAGTCTCTGACTCTCCTTTTGTAATTTGTAAGATGGCAATAATAAATAACACCTGACATGCCTAACCCTTTGTATTGTGGAGAATAAAATGATCTTGTGTCTGTCTCTTACGACAAACATCAGAATAAATTAAATTAGAAACTAGTATATACTGTATTGCACTAAAGGTAAAGAAAGAATTGGGGGTATCAACTTAAAAAAAACAGAAGCAATATATTCATAACTATTAAAGACATTGAGTCAAATTATTCATGAAATATACATAAGCATACGCATACAAATACAGCACAAATATATCAAATTATTTGTGAGATACACACACACACAGATGCATACACACACGCACGCACACACATTATCTCTTGCACATATGACCTCACCCTACATATCCTCATGTTTCACAGTCTGGGGAACCTTAAAATAATATTTGCTTTATGCTTACCATTGCATTGTTAGTCCCTGGAGAAACTGTTGAATAATTGAATGAAGAAATGAATGTAACAATCTGTCTAGAATGAAGATGGAACAGATCTAGGAAAAGACAATATACTGAACCATAAGGCAAGTCAACAAAATTGAAAAGATCGAAATCACGCAGAGTGCATTCTAGATCCCAATAGATATTAGCCTAGAAATAAAACAAACGGAATAGCTAGCAAATAATCAAGTACTTGGAAATTAAGTAATGTGTTTTTAATTAATTCACGAGGAGAAAGGGAAATTAAAATAGAAATCAGAAATATTTTGAACTAAGTTGTAATGAAAACACAACTTATCAAAGCCTGCGGGACATAGCTAACGGTTTAACAAAAGCTTATAGCCTTAAATGTACATTTTTAAAGAAGAAGGCTGAAAATAAATTATCTGGGAATCCATATCAAGAAATAAGGAATAAAAGGGCAGGAAGATGCTTGTATCTGAAATATAAAAAGAACATTCGAAGTCCATTAGAGCAAGAGAGACATAGCAATAAAAATATATATTTTTTAAATTTTTAACGTTTATTTATTTTTGAGAGACATAGAGACAGAGTATGAGCAGGGGAAGGGCAGAGAGAGAGGAAGACACAGAAACTGAAGCAGGCTCCAGGCTCTGAGCCGTCAGCACAGAGCCTTACGCGGGGCTCGAACCCACGGACCGTGAGATCATGACCTGAGCCAAAGTCGGCCGCTTAACCGACTGAGCCACCGAGGCGCCCCTAAAAAATATTTTTTAAAGATAAGTAAGCACTTAACCAAAGAAGATAGCCACATCACCAAGACATATGTGGAAACGTTCCAAACTGATCGTAAATGAAGGAAATGAAACTGGAGGCCATACTGGATACTGTCACAGGAGCACTAGAATCACTATGATTAAAACACTGATAATAACAAGTATTTGTGAGTGTATCGAAGAACTGGAACCCTGCAGATTGCTGGTAAGAAAAAGAATTCACACAACCACTTTAGGAAGGTATTTGGTAGCAACTGCTACTGGAGAACCCTTGCGTACACTTTTCAGGGCACCGTATCCTTTTGTAATTATTCTATTTGTTTTATTTTTATAATTTTATTTGATTTGCTTATTGTGATTTTTTTTCATGCAGGGTAGGGAGTCCCAAACATTGACATGTCATATGTACAGAAATCAAAGTTTGTTTAGCACACTAAGGAAAACGGAGAAGGCTTTTGGGGCATGAGGTCATCAAATTCACTACCAGTGAACCACCCAGTCACACTAAGGACTGATGTTCAAAAGGACCCGTGTTCAAAACATGGGACAATTCTATCTACGCATACCAGTGTGTTAGATTCACACCTTTTGGGAAGATCAGTTCTTGGTAACCAAATTATGAGAGGAAACAGAAAATTCCTACAAATATTTCTATTTTCTATATATTTTAAATTATTTATGCAATAACAGGTAGTAAATTCCCCAAGTGATGTGCTCTGTTAGAATAGCGAATATTTCCTAAGATTGGAACAGAGGAAAAGAGGTCATGGAAGTAGTGTGACTTGAATTATCTGTTCTTTTTATTTTTAATTTTATTTAAATCCAAATTAGTTAACATAGTGTAATAATGGTTTCAGGAGCAGAACCCAGTGATTCATCACTTACATGCAACACCCGGTGCTCATCCCAACAAGTGCCCTCCTTAGTGCCATCACCTGTTTAACCCATCCCCTCCACATAACACCCCCCCAGCAACCCTCAGTTTGTTCTCTGTATTTAAGAGTCTCTTATGTTTTCCCTCCCTCTCTCTTTTTCTTATTTTTCCTTCCTTCCCCTATGTTCATCTGTTTTGTTTCATAAATGAGTGAAATTATATGATATTTATCATTCTCTAACTGATTTATTTTGCTTAACATCTTTCTAATTCCATCCATGTTGTTGTAAATGGCAAGATTTCATTCTTTTTGATCACCAACTAACATTCTATTTTATATGTACACCACATCTTCTTTATCCATTCATCTGGTAATGGACACTTGGGCTCTTTCCCTAATTGGGCTACTGTTGATGGTGCTGCTGGAGTATACGTGCCCCTTTGAATCAGAAGTTTTGTATTCTTTAGGTGAATACCTAGTAGTGCAATTGCTGGGTCATAGGGCAGCTTTATTTTTAATTTCTTGAGGAACCTCCATACTGTTTTCCAGAATGGTTGCACCAGTTTGCATTCCCACCAGCAGTACAAAAGTGTTCTTTCTCTGCATTCTTGTCCATAACTGTTGTTTCCTGTGTTGTTTATTCTAGTCATTCTGACAAGTGTGAGGTAGTATCTCATTATAGTTTTGCTTTGTATTTCCCTGATGATGAGTGATGTTGAGCATCTTTTCATGTGTCTGTTGGCCATCTGGGTGTCTTCTTTAGAAAAGTCTCTGTTCATGTCTTTTGCCCATTTCTTCACTGGATTATTTGTCTTTTGAGTGTCGAGTTTGATGAGTTCTTTATAGATGTTGGATACTAACCCTTTATCAGATATGTCATTTGCAAATCCAAAATGCAAAATGCAAAAATATGTCATTCCATCAGTTGCCTTTTAGTTTTATTCGTTGTTTCCCTCGCTGTGCAGAAGTTTTTATCTTGGTGAGGTCCCAATAGATCATTTTTGCTTTCATTTCCCTTGCCTCTGGAAACATGTCTAGCAAGAGGTCCTGAGGTCAAGGTCACAGAAGGTGCTGCCTGCTTTTTACTTTAGGATTTTGATAGTTTCCTGTCTTACATTTAGATCTTTCACCCATTTTGAGATTATTTTTGTGAATGGTGTAAGAAAGTGGCTCAGATTCACTTTTTCTGCATGTCGCTGTCAATTTCCCAACACCATTTGCTGAAGAAACTGTCTTTTCCCCATTGGCTATTCTTTCTTGCTTTGTCAAAGGTTAGTAGGCCATATATTTGTGGGTCTATTTCTGGGTTCTCTATTCTGTTCCACTGATCTATGTGTCTGTTTTCGTGTCAGTATCATACTGTCTTGCTGATTACAGCTTTGTAATACAACTTGAAGTCTCGAATTGTGATGCCTCCGGCTTTGGTTCTGTTTTTCAACAATACTTTGACTATTCAGGGCCTTTTGTGGTTCCATACATATTTTAGTACTGTTTGTTCTAGCTCTGTGAAAAATGCTGGTGTTATTTTGATAGGTATTGCATTAAATGTGTAGATCATTTGGGTAGTATTGACATTTTAATGATATTTTTTCTTCAAATCCATAAGCATAGGATGCTTTTCCATTTCTTTATGTCTTCTTTAATTTTTTTCACAAGCTTTCTCAGTTTTTTAGCATATATATCTTTTACCTCTTTGGTGAGGTTTATCCCTAGGTATTTTATGATTTTTAGGTGCAACGATATCCACTTAAATCTATGCTCTTAAAAATGTCAGTCTGGTTGTTAGCATTCTTTAAGGATTCTCAAATCCTTGGTGAAATAATATAGGACATAACTTCATATATTAAAAAGATAGCTTTGGCTTTTGCTTCTGGGAAAATGGGGTAGATCTACTTTTCTACCAAGTAGAGCTATAAATTCTGTATATGACATATAGAATAAGCATAAGGAGACTCAAAAAGGCAGAGAGAAGGCAGACTATCTAGACATCTTTGAATGAGAGAAATAACATGGTGACAAGGTCCCTGGATTTTTTTTAATTGAAACATTGGAAAAACATGAGGAGATATTTCACTGAGGAGCATACACAGATGACAAATAAGCTCATAAAAAGTTATTCAACATCATTAGTCATTGGGGAAATACAAAAGAAAACTAAACCACCTGTTAAAATCACTAAAAAAATATATTAGGTTAAAAATCAAATGCTGGCGAGGATGCGAAGAAACTATACAAGTGGCCCAGCCACTACAGAAAAAAAAGGCAATTTCTTAAAAACTAAACATACAACCACCAAAAGGCTCATCAATTGCTCTCCTAGACAGTTTCCCAAAGAAATGAAGATTTAGGTGCCCCTGGGTGGCTCAGTCAGTTAAGCTTCTGACTTAGGCTCAGGTCATGATCTTGAGGTTCATGAGTTCAAGCCCTGTGTCAGACTCTCTGCTGTCAGTGCAGAACTGCCTTCAGATTGTCTGTCCCCTTCTCTCTCTGCCCCTCCCCTACTTGTGCTATCTCTGTCTCTCTGAAAATAAATAAATAAACTTCAAAAAAACCTGAAGATTTATATTCACACAAAGACCTATACATGAATGTTTATAACTGCTTCATTGATAATACTTCAAAACTCAGAGGTACTTCAGTGAGTGAATAGTGACACCGTTTGGTAGCTCAATACCATGGAATCCTACGCAGAAATAAAAAGGAAAAAACTAGGGACAAATATCCCACACATTCTGTTAGGGATAAAAGCCCAAACGGCTACCTACTATATGATTTCATTCCTATAACATTCTCGAAATGACAAAATTATAAAACTGGACAACACATTAGTTGCCAGCAGTTAAGGAGCACATGGTGGAAGGAAGGCAGTGGGTGTGGTTTTAAAGGGACGACTTCAAGAGTCTTTGACATAATGGAAACCTTGGGTTTCTTGACCTGCATCACTGCCAAATATCCTGGTTATGGCATTGTACTATAGGTTTGCAAGATATCATCATTGGGAGAAACTGAACAAAGGGTGTATAAGCTGTCTCTGTTGCTTACAAGCGCATGGGAATCTACAAAAGTCCAATTAAAAATAAAAGTAAAATGATCTGATTACACCTTAATGTTACGCAGATGACCCATCTCCTCTTGTAATGAATTCTAAGCCATTTCAGCATAAGCTTTACCTTGATTCCAAGTCTCTGCTCCTTTTGACTTGGTGTTTTTTTCTTCTCCCCTCCATCTTTCCTTCCACCACTCCATAAGACCACTGTGTGCTTGATGGGTTTCCCCCACCCTCCTAGTCTAACTCCACCTCACGCTTAGAACATCGTCCTTCATAAAATATTTGTGATATTTACATAATTGTATTTACCTATCAATATTTGATTGATTTGTATTTAAAAGAGATTTAACAGATTTTTTAAGTTTATTTATTTTTGAGAGAGAGAAAGAGTGCACACAAGCAGGGGAGGAGCACAGAGAGGGAGAGAGAGAATCCCAAGGAGCTCTATACTGTTAGTGTAGACCCAAATACAAGGCTCGATCCCAAGAACCATGAGGTCATGACCTGAGCTGAAATCCAGAGTTGGGTACATAACCGATTGAGCCACCCAGGGACCCCAAAGAGATTTTTTTATTCCAACTTTACCATAATGCAAGTTAAAAAACTGACACCCAGAATGCCTAGGCAACTCTGTAAATTGCTCAAAGGAAAGTAAAAAATCAGCTTAAATTCTCAAACTCTTTGCAAAGTGGGTTTTTTGTTTACTTCTTTCGTGTTTTGCAAAAGTCATTACTTCTGCTTTAGGTTTTGAAATATCCATAAAATACCATAAACTTAAAAATTAACTCTTTTGGGGTGTCTGAGTGGCTTAGTCAGTTAAGTGTCTGACTTCATGATCCCAGAGTTGTGGCATCTAGCCCTGTCTCAGGCTCTGTGCTGGGCATGAAGCCTGCTTAAGATTCTCCCACTCACTCTCCTTCTGTCTCTCTGTCCCTCACCCACTCTCTCACTCAAAAAAAAAGTAAAACAAAGCAAAGAAAAAAACTTACCGTTTTATTAACACAGTAAATACATATCTATTTTTTGCATGCTTGTATACACACACACACACACATGCGTGCCTGCGTGCGTGCGCATGCGTGCGCATGCAAATTGCAACAATTAAAAAATGACAGAAATTGACTTCTTAATCTTCTTTCCATTCCAAATAGTTTTTCCTCCATTGTTTTTCTTCAGAGGCAAAAACAAGTACCTGCATGTGTGAGCACACATACATAGGTATACCTTTTTTCTTACTCAGTAACACATCTTAGAAATCATTCCCTATCAGCACATAGATTTCCTGGTAGACAGACCTTAGGGTGGTCCCTCCCCGATCCTGCTTCCTGATGTTTACATCTGTATATAATCCCCTCGCTCTGAGTATGGGCCAGACCCATGACTTACTTCTAATCAATAAAATATGAAGATGGTGATGGAACATAACTCCCGTGATTATTTTACACTAATAAGACATAAGATTTTGTCTTCCTAGCAGATAGTTTTTAAAGAATCTCCTTACTGACTTGATGAAGTAAGCAACCATGTTGAAAGAAACTGCTGGCAGCCTCTAAGAATTATGACCTCTGGGACTGAGGGTGACCTTCAGCCAACGACAAGCACACGCCAGACCCCTGAATCCTACAACCACAAGGAAATGAATCTTCCAACAATTCATGTAAACATGGATGCAGCTCCTTCCCCACATGAGCTTCAATATGAGAACATGGCCCAGACAAAACTTTACTTTAGCCTTACGAGAACCTCAGTAGAAGCCCTAACTAAGCAGCACCTAGCTCCCAACTCACAGGAACTGCGATAACAAATTTCCATTGTCGCAAACTACTAACTTTGTGGTAATTTGTTATATAACACAGAAAACTAATATAAAGGTCTACCTTATTTTTTCCTACTATATAGCATTACCTTCTATGCATATACCATATAGTATTTTAAAATGTTTCTACTAATAGATATCAATTATCCATGCCTCTTTGCCCATAGATATAAATGTAATTTTAGGGTTAATTCTTAATGGTAAGATTCTATATTAAATATATGTCATTAATATTTTCATTGACACTGTCAATGCACTATATACAAAAAATATATCATTTTATGCTTTCTCCAGAAATCTGTGAAAGTTCCGTTCCCCTAATTTTACTTTATTGCTATTGCTTCTACTTTCCAAAGTACTAATAATATATTTGACAATTTTACTACTTTTTACAATAGTAATATTTAAGGTATCTTAAAGTTACACTTGATGGCTAATTATCCTACACAAAACATGTCAATAAATTGATTTTCCAAATCATTTGCCTAAGGCAATGGTTACATCCAATCAAAAGCTCTAAAACTTAGCAAAATGCCTAGAGTCATACAACCGTTCTTATAAGATATGGTTAAATCTATCTGGTCTATTGGACAATACTGGCTTCAAAGAAAGAGTCATATTATTTTATTAAGGTATTGTCATCTTCCACAATACTGTAAGTAGACATGTCAAGCAGTGATGATACATATAACTCAAGACCACAATTTCGTGGAACGTTTTTACCAAAGAGTACAAAAATCCAAGATATTTTCAATGAACCTGTCTTTTAACCTTCCAGAGCAAGAGAGGGCAGTAGAGTTTTGGATAAATGCCCGGAATCATTAAGATGAAGAATCATGAGTGTCAGAATAATACTTCACACGATATACCAACATGCCCAAAGAATTTATCGTTCTTTTCAGGGTGCGAGCCATAGATTTTTGCATAGAGATATCCAGGTGCCTAGAAATTATAAAGACTTGTCTCTTGGACAATGACAACTAAATAAAACTTCACTCTCAGGAAATGGCACGTATCAGACACTTGATAATCAGTCTGCTTTCCTCAAACATAGGTGTTCCTGTGCCTTCTCCTACTGTTCATTGGATATGAGAAGAGGTAGATCCAATAGATTCTGCCTTTGGGGCATGGAGGCACTTTAGGTCATCTACTTTGGGTGAGTGAGTAAGTGCTGGTATGGGAAAAAGAGGCACATGGATCTTGGGGTACTTTGGCAGGGATCGTTACTATGCCCTGCCATATATTCTCCCCTCTCCAAATTATTTTGGCAATAGTAATTGCATACCTCTAGGTTTTAGTTATGCACATAATTTCAAGCTAGAGACACATTTTGCCGCTGTCCTTGTAGCTACTTGCAGCTACTTTCCATCTGACTCAATTTCAGACAAGAAATTATGAAGCTTTCTCCTTTCCACCCTAAGAGTCTCTTTTCCCTTGGGCTGAAATGCTGGTCAGAGAAAGATTTGAAAATCTCTAGTGAAGCTAAATATGTCCCATTCTCTGTGATTCATAAAGGAGGTTTTAATCTTTTAGAAAATCTCTCACAGCATATGTCAGGAGACATACACTAGGAGGTTTGCAGAGGCATCACTTATAGTAGAAATGGTTTTCAAAAAATCTAAGTGTTCCTCAAAAAACCGGATACATTGTGTTACATCAATACTATTGAATGACATGCAGCTGTGAGTTTTGGGAAAACAATATATGTATGTGTATTAAAAACTTAGTAGATGATCATAGGGGAAGGGAAGAAAAACTAAGGTAAAAACAGAGTGAAGCAAACCTTAGGAGACTCTTAAATACAGAGAACAAACTGAAGGTTGATGGGGGTGGAGGGGTGGGAGGTGAAGGGGTTGGAAAATGGGTGATGGCCATTAAGGAGATGGCCTTGTTGGGATGAGCACTGGGAGTTATATGTTAGCCATAAACCTCTGGGTTCTACTCCTGAAGCCAAGACTACACTATATGTTAACTAACTTGAGAATTAAAACAAACAAACAAACAAACAAAACAAAACAAAACAAAACAAAAACAAATGAGCAAAGGGGGAAAATAGAGAGGGGAAGGCAAATCAAGAAATAGACTCTTAACTCTAGAGCATAAACTGATGGTCACCAGAGAAGAGGTGAGTAAGGATATGGATGAAACAGGTGATGGGGATTAAGGAGGGTGTTTGTCATGATGAGCACCAGGTGAAGTATGGAATTGTTGAATCACTATATTCTACACCTGAAGATAATATTACACCATATGTTCACTCACTGGAATTTAAATAAAAACTTTTAAAAAACAATTAAAAATAAAAGTATAATAAACACAGGAGATTGATAAATATCAAAGTTAACCTAGGAATTATTTTATTGGTTGTGGGGTCAGGAGAAAAAAGGAGCTATAAATATATGGTAGATAAGGTACCTATTTTAAAAATATTTAATATGTATATATAAAAGAGAATATAGGTATCACATATTAAAACTTGTGAGAGACACTTAAGTACTGCTGAAAGTAGAAAAATAAATGATAGCCTTAAATAAAACTTGAAAGACTGAAAATAAATTGGGTAAATTAATTATTTCATAAAAGAAATTAAGACAAGATCAGCATATAACAAAACCTATGGAAAGTAAAATAATGGAAAGAAATAAGAAATAAAAATGAAACAAATGATATAGAAATAATAAAACCAAGAACTGGTTATTCGAAAAAATAATAAAAATATAAATATTTTGTCATATTTTTCAAAAAAATAATAAAGAGAACAAGCACAAATAAAAGCATCATGGGAGGGGGAGTAGTGTTGGCTGGCTCAGTTGGTTGAGCATCTGACTCTTGATCTCGGCTCAGATCATGATCCCACAGCCATGGGACTGAGCCCTGTATCAGGCTCTGAACTGAGCATGGAGCCTCCTTAAGATTCTCTCTCTCCTCTTCCCTCTGCCCCTCCCCTGATTGCATACTCTCTCTCTCTCTAAAAAAAAAAAAAAAAAAAAAAAAAAAAAATCAAAACAAAACAAAAAAACACACTTGGAACCAAAAATAGGAATCAAATGACAAATAAAAGATTTAAGTAATATTAATGGATTCAGTCAACAGGGGCACCTGGGTGACTCAGTTGGTTAAGCGTCCAACTCTTGATTTCTGCTTAGGTCATTATGCCTCCATTTATGAATTCGGGGCCCACATTGGGCTCTGCCATGACAGTGCTGAGCCTGCTGAGGATTCTCTCCCTCTCTCTATGCCCTTCCCCTGCTTGCCCTCACTCTCCCTCTTTCTCTCAAAATAAATTAAGAAACTTAAAAAAAATAGACTCAATCAACAAACTTATCAACCCATTTTAAAACATTAAAGAAATATTGGAGGAAATAGAGATTTCCAAGCAAACTCATGAAAAATGGATAATAAATGCAATAATAAAAAAGGAATGAATCAACTCCTGAGACCTGCTACCACATTGAGGAAGCAGCAAAAACAATACGTTCAGTGGAAGAAAAGGCAAGTGCTAAAGATTACATTTTGTATGATTCCATGTACAGGAAATGCCCAGAATATGCAAATCTCTGTCAGACAGAAAATAAATTAGTGGTTGCTCAAAGCAGGGGGTGGGATTAGGAGATGGCCACACAGCAGCCACTACGGAGCTTCTGGTGGTATAAAGATGTTTTAAAGTTGGATTGTGGTAACGATTACCCAAGTCTGCAAATTTACTAAAAGTTATTGAGTTTTACAGGGGACTTTACAGTATGGAAATTGTACGTTAATAAATCTGTTAAAAATAGGAAATGGAGTGCTCTAATGGACCTATAACCATTAAAGTAAAAAAAAATTGCTTATTAAAGAAATAAACCTACTTCCCTGCTTATCTCACCACAAAAAGAAAACAGGCTTAGAGGATTTTATAGGCAAGCTATGTCAAAACTCTAAGAAGTAGATAATTTGTGTCCTCTTAAATCAAGTCAAGGAAAACAAAAGAGAGATATCCACCGTTTCAGTGTACATGTGGTAATGTGCTTACTATGATAGTAACACTCTGTAAGGGTGATATAAGAAAAATAATAAAATAATCACACTTGTGAATGGAAATGAAAACATTCTATATAAATCCCCACTATATAAATGAAAATTATAATTAAGTAGAACTTATCCCAGGAATACTGGAATGTTCAAGGTCAGGATTTGAGCAATTTTATAGGTTGTGGTACTAAAATTGTGTGATTATCTCAACAGATGCAAGAAAAGTGTTGTAAATACTCATTTATGATAAAAGCAAAACTCTAGCATGCTAGAAATAAAGGGAAATATTTTAACCTCATAAAATCTTACTGTCAAAATAATGTTACATTTAAATTTTTACATGCTCAGAAACAAAACCTATGTTTTTATCCATTACTGCAATGCACTGTTGTATTACCATTGTTTCCTCTGTGTTTGGAAAAGACACATACTATAATTTAAAAGTATTAATTAATTCCTTTTTTTCTTTTTCATACAGTAAAGTTTATTTCATGTTTTAGTTATTTTTACTTGTATGATTATTATAGGAATTCAGAAAAAGAAAACACTCACTGTATTTCTTTTGTTGTCATAGTTTTTATGCATTTAATTTTATCACTACTAGATAAATTATTTGGGTTTTATATTGATGGAGGTGATGCAAAACAATGATTTCCGTGTGTCAATTATGCCCAGAGTCCACTGTCTGAAGTAATACTTCGGGTCATTGACAAGGATATATTGTGACCAACATTCCCATATGAAGAATAGCTATGAATTATAGCTTTCTCTCCCATAAAGTGTTGGCTTTTATTTTTTCTATCATGTTTTTTGAAGCTCTCTCAATATCTTTCTCCTATTGGCCTAGCTCTGAAGATGTGTAAACAGCATTTTACTAGAAGAATGGCCTGTTCCTAATCATCGCTATGCTTACTTTTATAGCATCGGAAATATTCCTATTAATGTCAGGAACACCATACTTCTACAACAGACCTGACATCATAACTCTTTCCCAGAGACCCTCAAGTCATTCAGTAGGCAATACAAATAAAAGATAAGAAAAACTATTTTTTAAGGTTTATTTATTTATTTTGAGAGACAGCGAGTGAGTGAGCAGGGGAAGTGCAGAGAGAGGGAGAGAGAGAGAGAATTCCAAGTGTTTTCCATGCTGTCAGTGCAGAGTCCTACACAGGGCTCAAACCCACAGATGATGAGATCATGACCTGAGCTGAAACCAAGCCAACTAGGCATCCTGATTTTTTTTTTTTAAATAGGCTTCACACCCAGGGTAGAGCCCAGTGCAGGGCTTGATCTCTTGACCCTGACACCAAGACCAGAGCTGAGGTCAAGAGATGGATGCTTAACTGACTAAACTTCCCAGAAACCCCAAGAAAAAACATTTTTATATGCAGGTGATACGATTACCTAAAAAAAAAGCCTTTCAAAAAAAAAAAACAAACAAAAAAAACAAAACGAAACAAGAAAACACAATTAAAACTAGTAAGAGCAAGATTACATACAGTCAAGAAGACTACCATATAAAAATCAGTAACGTCCTTATAACAATACCAGTTATAAAATATAAAAGAAAAACACAGATATCATTTGTGATATTTGGAAAATTATGATACCTCAGCATTGTGAATACTTAGGAAAAAATAATCCACGATTTGGGAAATATCTAAAAGAAACGGTTTTGTATCCAAATAATAGAGTAGTATTTACCAGTTAAGTTGAATAAAACAAATGTATTTACATACACGTATATATAACCATAGAGGTAAAAGTGGCAGGGAGAGAGAAGACAGACCATAGGGAGATGAGAGAGTAGTTCCTTCTACAGAAGTGAAAGAATGGTCCCAAGAAGCAGAAAAAGAAGTGTAGCAGTAAGTCACACACAGATTTGGGGCACCGAGGATTTTCTTTCCAGGAAGCAGCTTTATTAGGGCCAACACAGGCTCAGCGGGCTAAGACCCAAAAGGCTGAGCCCTGACCATAGTGTGGGGGAATGCCTTCGGTACAATTTTTGCTCCTTTGTCTACCATGTATGGTAACACACAGTGTGAATGGGCAGTCTAGGCTACAGAGTTGTGAGGAATGTCGCACACACACATAGCCAGGTTGCCTTCCCTTGTCTTGAGGTTTTCACCATATTATTTAGGGAGGGGCTCTACTACAGAAGGTCTACAATTTGGCCTATAATTCCCTATGTATTTTGTTCATAATAATATTATAGAGAAATATTATAAAGTTTGTTAAAATTGGGGAGTAGTTACACAAATAATCGTTACATTATTCTTTTGTCTTGTCAGCACTTTTAAAACTTCAAAATCCACTGTTTGTAAAGGAGATAAGAAAAAAGTTTGCCGTTACAATCACAGACGTCTGTATTTAGAGGAAGCATGCATGAGTTATCTCACTTTGTATAAATCATACACGTACTGCACAAATATAAGGATCCTAAGAGTCTCAAATAAAAAAAGGAAAGATTTAGAATTTCAATTTCAAATCCTTTAACCAGTTATTTGCCTCATTTACTTCATATAAATGTAATTTCAGATTTATGTTCTTCAAAAGCTCTTGTGAAGTGGGATTTCCCTTCCAGAAGAGTTTCTATTTTTCCTTTTGTAAATTTCATCTTAGTAATGATTTTTTAATCTATTTTCAAGGCATGTGATTTTTATTTTTATCAGAGAGTTAAAGAAGAAAGCCATACAGGTCGCAAGTTCTACATTTGGTAGTTTCCATATTTCTCCTTCATCTTTTCCAAGTTCCAGCCGCCGTGGTTTTGGCATAAGATAAGAGAACCAAGTATTGTACCATTACTTGCTATAGAAATTGGGGGAGCAGGAAGAAAACGGAGGGCCACCTGCTTATACGCTGTTGGGAAGTTCCTTGTCCTATTAAGAGACTGTGTGGAACTTGTTGGCTCACTGATTCCGTCCAGTGTTTGGATTTTACATGGTCCCATACACAGTTTTGAGGGCAAGATTGAGCCTTGGTTGACCTTAACAGTTGGTGGGTTTTTGTCTGACTGTCTCTCAAACATGGTGATAGATAGGGTTCTGTAGGGAAATATTTTCAAAATTCTAGCACTCATGAGAAAAATATAAGGAATATAGTAAAATGCAGATCCCTTGACTCTAACCAAAAATACTTCCAATCAACAGGCTGGTGGGCTGGAAATCTCTGTACTGAGAACCTCAGGTGATGCTGATAATCTTAGCTCAGAGATCACAACATATGGGATGGTGAGGAAGTCATGAATGAGCAGAAGTGAAAAGAGGCTCCCCGCATTTTTTTCCCGAAAGTTTTCCTGACTCCTCCTAGATCACCAGTCTATAGGATGGTAAACCTCAAACTCTCACTTCGGACAAAATTCCAGTGGCAAGCTGTATTAGTTTCCTGTGACTCCCATAACAAAGTACCAGAGAATGGATGGCTTAGAACAACAGAAATGTATTCTCTGACAGTTCTGGAGGGTTGAAGTCCAGAATCAAAGTGTTGGCAGAGCCATGTTCCCTCCTAAGCCTCCACGGGAAAATCCTTCCCTGGATCCCAGCCTCTGGGAGCCTCAGGCGGTCCTTGGCCTATGACGGCATCACTGTCATTTCTGGTCAGTATTTACAAGGCTGTCTTCCTTCTGCGTCTGTCTCTCTGTGTCCCTTCTCCTCTTATAAGGACACAAATCATGTTGGGTTACAGGCCCACCCTACTCCAGTGTGACCTTATCTTAACTAACGATGTTTGGAAATGACTCTCTTTCCAAATAAGGTCACATTCTGAAGCCCTAGGAAGGACATGATTTGGGGGAGGTCACTATTCGACCCAGCACACAGTCTTCAAGCTGCTTAATTAGATATTACCTTGAAATAATGTTAAGTTCTTTATAAGCAAATGAGAAAATACTCACTCTCGCAATTTTATTTCACTTCATTAAGATTCTTGTTTAATTCCTGTGGTGATTCTCTTTTAAGCATTTCCCCTGTTTGTCAGCGAACACAAGTATCATTGACTTTAGAATTACCTCACTGCTATCTTTGCCAAGATTTGGCACATTCTCAGAAACCAGGAATTCCTTCAATAATATATGTGTGTGTGCATGTATGTAGGAGAGCAGAATAAAAATCTCCCAGGAAATCAATGCTGCATTTTCCTTCGGTTGCCAAAAGAAAGAATTTTTGCAATGGATTGAATAAAATAATCTGCAAAAAAAAATGAAGAATAAATCTTCCTAACATTTTTTAGCCATTCGAGTCTAATGAGTATCACTGAATTAACTTCTAAAAAGTAGAGGAGTTAATGCATAACAATTCTGAAGAGGGATCATTATTATTATTATTATTATTATTATTATTATTATTATCTCTTAAGTAGGCAGACAAAAGAGACATCAGAAATTCTAGGTAATATTTTTATTTCTTGAGGCCAAGAGAATAATATAGTCATGGAGAGTGCCGGACCAAAGAGCTCAGTTCTCAATGGTAGCATTTTCAGGGTGGAGAGAGGTCGTAACATTTAAGAACATCAGTTAAACTCCCTCAAATTCAGGTCATACGTGATCTTACCTCATCAGCACAGGACCTTGTGCACTTCATTCTTTTTAAAAAGTGTAAAGTTCAAGTTTGATTTAACTCAGAGAAACTCCCTCACGTGGTGTTTTGCTTTCTGGAAGCCCAATTCAATCCTTTGTTCTCAAGCAGCTGATCTCTTGTGAAAGTCTCTGCGGAGGCTTCAGGGCCCCTAGCTATCTCATTATGATGCAGTTGCATTGTGTGTCCAACATCAAATAGTCTATTAAATCACAGCAATTTAAAACCTGTCCTAGAAACTCATTTAAAAAATGTACCGACAAATATCCTTTTTCATTGCGATGCTGAAGTTTCCAGGGTACTCCTGATCTCATTGCTTCTAAGTGTTGCCTTTAAAGGACTGAAAGGTACAGATTAACTGTCACAAACAATCATTTACGAAGGAAATGACTGTGTCCTTATAAATTGTTCTTAACATAATTTGTAGACTTGGATACCGAAACACTCTCATAATGCTTTCCAAGTGGTCAGAAAGATGTACATGCGAGTTTAATAATCATGCATCCTAAAACTGGTCTTTCTCTAAATAGGCAAGAATTTTCCATTTATGGGTAAGAGAAGATGGATGTGGAATGTGAAGCTCTTCAATCTTCCACCAGCATAGCGGACCTTACTGATAACAGGGATGGTTGGATGTATGTGGTACCAATTCACTATGCCTTTGAAAAGCACATATATTTTTAGGTAATGTAAAGTAGAAAATAATTATTAAGCAGACATGACTCAAAGTTTCCATGTGCATCGGACAGTGTGGCCTGCAACGCAGCTGTGGTAATTCTAACTTCTTCCACATAGATCGTGTTAAATCAATGAGTACAAGTATGATAACTGAGGCATGTGGAGAGCATTTTGTAAAATATAAAATAATATATATATATTTAAAGTTCTCTATAGTAGTGGTTCTCAACCTTTGTTATGTTTTAAAATCAGCTGGGAGGCTTTTAAAAAGTTCAGCTGTCCCCATCAACTAATGAATGGAGAAATAAATTGTGGTATAAGCATACCCTGGGACACCCCTCACTATTCTCTCCACAGCATAAAGGAATGATGTACTATTATATTTAACACTAGGATGAATCTCAAATCTAGTATGCTATGTGAAAGAAACCAGATACGAAAGACTAAATACTTTGATTACATTTACATGGCATTCTGGAAAAGACTCAACTAGAGGTGATGTTGGAAACAAAGGGAGAAGGGAATGTAGATAAAATTATATTTCCTTATAACCTGCAGCCCACTGACAAATATTTAGGCAGGCGAATATAACATTCCTTCAGGAACTCCCTAATCTCTTAATGTTAACGCTTTGCTAGAGGGAAAAACAACCTTAGCTTGACAATAGCTAGGCCTCCTGTAAGTTTTTAGTATGTGAAAGTCTCTATGGAAACTCCCTCTCCCCCAGCTCCATAAAATGGTCACACACACCCCTCACACACACTGATGGTAGAGCTCTTCCTGCCCATGGGTACTGCCCCATGCTTTAATAAAACCACCTTTTTGCACCAAAGACTTCTCAAGAATTCTTTCTTGGCCATCAGTTTCAGACCTACCGCCACGCCAAAACTGCATCACAGGGATGGAAATCGCTTTAAGTGGGTGCATTTTAGTGTATGTAAATTGCAACTCAACAAAAACCAGGTACCAGATTTCATTCCCAGAGATTCTAAATCAGTTGTGGTGGAATGTAGGCAAGGACAATTTTTAAAAAGCTCTCGGTTGGGTCTAAAGGAAGGGTTGAAATCTGCTCCATTGCTCTACTCATATTAGAAGTTCCAATCCCCTTTGACTGTAGTATTAAAATCCTAGGCAATAAAGGATAGCTACTTAAAGTATTAATGGTACAAGGATCACCTCTTCTCTACAAATAGAACTATAATTTCTCTTATCAATGAATATCCGTTGATTGATCTGTAACGACTTTAAGACAATACAGTGGTATGTTTATATTTTTCTCTGTGAAGATTACATTCGGATATTTAACTTCATTCAAGAGCCTAGGTGAACACTGGTAGCCCCATGCAATATACAATTGTGCTTCCAAAATCCATTTGCCTACGATAATATCTATTTTCGGGTAAAATTCAGACTAAGATCTCTATCTGAGTCAAGATTTTGATGTGATTACTCAAATAGCTAGGGAAACCTCAGTTTAATAGGAAATATATATTAAGCATGTACTACATAAAAGTCATCACCAATCTCAAGGAATTTTCTCCCTAGTAGGAGAAGTAGGGCATGCACATTCAGAACTAGATCATTTGCCA
The DNA here is from genome assembly GCA_030068075.1 of Paguma larvata. NCBI lineage: Eukaryota > Metazoa > Chordata > Mammalia > Carnivora > Viverridae > Paguma > Paguma larvata. Next base: position 12,634,929 of record CM057825.1, read on the forward strand.
GGTACAACTGGTGCCACAATCTCTGCGGGCAGGGGAGATCAAAGATTCCCCAAACCTGTAACACTCAGACCTGGTTTCCCTACTTCCTGTTTCTCCCACATCAAATCCGTCGACCACTTTAACACCCAATTGAATTTCTTAGTCTACAAATCTGATCTGTGACACCCCTGTCTGAAATCATTCAACAGTGTACCTGCACCCGTAGGCTAAACATCAAATGCCAACACTCTGTGGAAGGTTTGCAGAATCTGGGCCCTGCCTCTGGCCCAGCTTCACACCAGTGTTGCTGGCTTCCCCATCCAGACTTTCCCAATGTGTTTGAGTTCCAAGCCCAGTGAATACTCGATCTGAGGGAAAATAGAAGGGAAACAAGGTGTGTTGACCATATACGACGTTACCCTGGGATGAGAACTGAGCTAAGGCGGAGCTGACTTCTTGGCATGAAATCTGTGAGATAGCAAAGGGCTCCCACTGAGGGCTGAGAGAGGTTCCAAGCTTGGTTTAATGTTCTGTTCTTGCCATCCTGAAATTCCTATTAATAATAATTTTATCTTTGACCTGGTGACTTGGGACGGATATGCCACAAAACAATGGAGCATGCAGGTGAGTACAGGTTTGGTAACCTGGGGGCAGCGCGCATTAGGCAGGGGAGCAAGTGGTCCCTGAGCCGGTGTGTCCCCCTGGGCATCATGGGGAGGTCCTGTCATTTTTACAATGATGTTTTCTTTGCCTGGAACACACATTTGTAATTCTCTTTGATGTGAAAAATTTTGGGGTCCAGAGCTGACAACCAAGAAAGAATTCTTGAGACATCTTTGGTGCAAAAAGGTGGTTTTATTAAAGCACAGAGATAGAACCCATGGGCAGAAAGAGCTGCCCAGGGATTATGAGGCATGGCTGATTATATACTTGGGAGTTGGGGGAGGTAAAGGCAAAAGGGAGGCCTCCAGAAGGACTCTCATATGCTAAAGAAGTTTCACAGGATCCTAGAGGCCTAGCTATTGCCAATCTAAGCTTGATTTTCCCTCTAGCAAAGCATTAACATTAAAAGATTAGGGAGTTCTGAAGGAATGTTATATTCGCCTGCCTCAAGTATTTGTCAACGGACCGCAGGTTATAAGGAAATTTAATTTTATCCACATTTCCTTCTGCCTTTGTTTCCCATATCACCTTCACACTTGCCAACTCATCTTCCATTACCTAAATATTGGAGAAACTCCTACACATGCACCAAGACTCAAGTGAACCGTCATTCCTTGGATGGAGGCTTCCCCGAGTTCATTATTTCCTCCTTGGAGCTACCACTGGTTGGCCACTAACCTCCATTTGAGCACGAATCACGAATATTACACAATTATTCGTGGGCATTTCAGACCTCATGAAATTGTAGATCCCTAAAGGAAAGAACTCCTTTTATTAATCTCTGTATCCCTGACACTTAGCACAGCGCTCAGCACGTCATTGGCTCTCAGTAAGTGTTTAACTGAATTAAGCTGCTGGCACAGACTTAGCAAATGGGCTTCCTGCTGATGGAAAATGAATGTGTGGTCAAATTATCCTCTTTAGAAACAGTAAAGGGTGTAGGCAAAGGAGAAGCTCAGTGTGTTTGGGGTGCTCTGAACTTTCCAACAATCCATCAAAATCCGCTCTGATGAGACATGTCTGCCCCCACCACAGTGAGGCTCTCCTTTTTTGTCTCTTCTGTTCTCTTTGCTTGCCACTCACCCTGTCTCTTTTGTGTAAAATTAAACAGTATCTCAAATACACTTGGGAGTGGATTTTCCCCCAGATGAATGAGTTTAATATTGCAGTGTTTACTTTCTGGCTTTTTGTTGAGGATTGAAATCCTGGTGTTTACAATATGGGGTTCATTTGTAATTTTGGAGTTTTTTCCAGGTAGAATTTCTGAATTAGCTGGTGACACATTTGTAAACAAAATCAAAATATTTGTTTATGTTGCCAGGGTTTTGCATCTACTGGACCTAGTGACAGAAGGTGTTTATTTTATAGTTGAAGGTGAATGATGTCATTGAGATTGTGTTGTTGGGAAATGCAAAACCATTAAGTGGGGGATTTATAAAAGTACACTATTTTGGTGTATTGGTGTAAAGCAGAGAATTATTGGTGTGGTGGTTAAATAAAGCTGAAGAAAGAGATATACGGATATTGATAGATGGTATGTTATATTGAGACCCTATCATGAATCAGATGCCAAGTTCAACCCCAGACAATAGCATATGTGTTTTTTGGGTTTAGGAAAGCATACATACACGTGGGGGTCAGACTGTAAATTCCTAAATTGATTAGCTCATCTAGTATATCGCCTAACTAATTGATCTTAAATAATACCTTTCCATCATAACTGATATTCTTAAAAATGTAAACAATCCTCCTTTAAGAGAGAATCTGTGGCTTAGGGGAAAGAAACGGCAGCAGCCAAAGACACAGGAGAAGGATATGTGGAGGCATGGGGTGGGCATAAGGGAGAGTCCCTGGGCATTATCTGAACTCAACATAACCATTAGCTGAACTGAGTACAGGCATACTGCGGGACCCTGGAGTACTGTGCTGAAGGAAACCAACCCAGCTCTCATCTGTGAGTGTCTAGATTTGTAGTAAATGATCATGTATTGTGTGTAAAGTTGCACCTGGGAAGAATGTCATAAAGGAGAGGTCCATGATGAGAGGGAAGCCCATACTAGGAAGAGTGGGTGAAATCAGTCGAGACAGAAGATCACAGGAGCCAGAGAAAGGGAACGGCAGATATAAAGAAGAGCAGGTGTAAGAGGTGACTTTAGGATTCTGTCTTTCTGCAAAGAGTCACTGGAAGCCCTTGCCTTATAGCAGCAGAGTAAGCTGATCAGACCCTGGTCGAGTCCATCTGACTGCAAAGGGGGAAAAGATTGAAGAAAGGGAATGAGAGAAGCCTCTCCACCATTCCTTGCTCTTCTCAGTGGCTCTCATCCGAATTCAGAGTCCAAACATAATAGATAGTGAAAGGGTCAAAAATGGATGCCGTAACACACATATGTTATTATTATTATTATTATTATATTATTATTATTGATTATTCAGCCTTCCCTTCTAAAGATCCACAATCACTCATCAGTGGTGAAAAATAGTCACATCTACAATCTTAAAGCAACTCCAGGGACAGCAGGGTCAGGAGTTTGTGAGGTCACACAGCTGCACAGAGCAATGGCTCCATCCTATAGGCCAAGGTCTCCGGTATAAGAAACGAAAACAACTCTGAGCATTCCTCAGTTAGCCTTGTGGAGCCTGCCAGCAGAGCACAAGGAGAGGCCAGCCAGGTTCAAGATACATCTGTGTGGGTCAAGGAATGTACAGAAATGTAAGCCAGCTGGGCAGCTGATTAGCTTCCGTGGGCTCTGACGGAGCGAGACTGCATATTTGTGCTTCTCACTAATCAGAGGCACCTGAGTGGGAGAAACACAGAAGTCATTTCCTAATTGAAAACAGTTTGAGAATCCAAACACTGGAGTTGGTTCCCCTTACCCTCCCTAGTGAACTACTTGGACCTTTCCCAGCATCTAGAATTAAGAAAGGCTGTATGATAGCCTTATGCTGGGTGAAATCTCAAGCATCATACTGGGCAGAAATGATGCAACCCATCCCACACCCTGCATTGCACAGATGTGAAGTCTTGCTGGAATGAATTACTAAAGATGCTGATAATGTCCATATAAGAAATCTTATTATGGTATGATTGAGCTTTGGGACATTTGAGTTCAGTCTCTACAAAATAATTGTCAGATGTATCCACCGAGTGACATCATGCAACCTACATTTCTTGCACAGTACATCCAAAGCTGGCAGTCTGACGGGTTCTTGAGACAAAAAGGCAAATGATACACAGAACTTGTGCTCAGGAGCATCTAACTAATGGTAGAGTCAGACCAGCAAACAAATAGGAAATTTGGTAGAAGACTGTGGTTGAAAAAAAAAAAAAAAAGAAGACTGTGGTTGGTGTTGGGTACCATGAGGCACAGATGAGAGAACTGTCCACTCCGAACCTGGTGCACTTCCACTGTCTCTGTTCTCATTAACTACTGGTCTCATTGGGATCAGTGGCCTTCCTTCATTCTGATGGCTACCCTTTCATGTCACCTAGGCCTCTGCTTGGTAGGTAGATCAAAGCACAGTGGCCTAAGATAAGACCCCTCCCCACCAATCTTGTAGGAAAGCCTCAGAGGAGACACGACTTATTCTTCAACTTCTCATCCTCTATCCCCCCACCCTGAATCCAATGATGGTTTGAATTATTAGAAAAGGAAGTCAAGTCATGCCAACAGAAAGTCAATACAAAATATCCTTCTCATATTTTATGTAGTGTAAAATTTCTGGCTGGTCAAAAGCTGAAAAGGATTCAGGACCCTTATTTTAATTGTTTATGTAATTGCATATCCATGTATTTTTTTTATTCATCAGTACATGCAGGACCTAGATAGGAAAAATGGAATGATAGCCTCATTAATACATAATCATATTAATAAAGATATAACACATTATAGCAAATGATTACCTACTTAAAATCATCAAGAAAAAGTGGAATGTTACCTTGTGACCATTATTTGGAAATAAAATTAAAAATACAAATATAATTGCTATAGAAGAATCAATAATCATGTGTGTGTGTGTGTGTGTGTGTGTGTGTGTGTGTGTGTGTGTGTTATTTCTAATTATTGTTTCAACTCTCTTGGCTTCTAGTTTTAATGCAACTATTCTGCTCCTCCATATAAATCCCCAAATACATCTCAATCCTTCAGCCATTTTCTTCACCAAGTGACACAAGAGTAGGTGGCATTGCTGACTGGTTTGGTGCCTATCTATCAAGGTATTCTGTCCCATCTGGATCCTCAATACCACTTGTCAGTCTTATGTTTTGTTGCAATGACTAGTCCCTCTTCCTGCTGTTTAACATTTACCATGAGCATCAGACACCCTGCCTAATCCTCTCATCTTACTATAAGCCAATATACTCACCTGAACAAATAAATGGAACATATCACGGAGAAGTCATCCAATCTGATAATACTGTTCTCTCTGGATCAAGCTATTCTTCCTCAATGTCTTTTTCTTTCTTAAGCAGATTCTATCTCTCTCTCTGTATCTTATAGGAGTATGATATACAGAGCTGTGTCTCTTTTCTTGCTTCTCAACTGTCACTGGATGGCTTCTATGTGCAGCCAATTCTGAGATAGAGCTGAGCATACAGGGGCTTCGTTAGGGCATGACTTTGGATTGTAGGAGGGAGAGGCAAGAAGGGGGCAAACAGGCTTTTCAGTACTTCCCCAATTTGGAGTCGGGGAACAGGCTTTTATGGTCAATCTGTCCTCAGCTGCTGATGCTGTCTATTCCGGGAAGGGAATCTGATCTTGGGAGAAGTGAGGCTCTCCAGTGGAGGGAATATCCAAGAGTAGTTACAGTAGATGGTGGTAGCAACACTTCAGAAAGTTTGATCATGAGGTTTTAACTCCTAAAGAATTAAAGATGTGGGCTGTGCATCACACCATCATGTCCACCACAGATTGTCCCTGGAAATACACCCGTGCACGCACGTGCACACACACACACACACAAATACACACGTGCTCACCAACACATACACCACGTCTTTGTGACTTTACCTCTTGTCTGTATCTCAAATCCAACCTGCTCTGTCATACCTATTTCCTCTTGGACTCTGAAGGTGGAAGAAACAGACTTAGGAGCTTTATTTTCCTGTTCCCCTCATTGTCTTAGGGCAGTTCATCCATGGGAATGAAGCTTAAGTTCCGGGAGAGGCAGAGAACAGAGTGGATGGTCTGATGGCATTTGAGTCCTCATGTTTCTCAAGCCCAACTTTCTTCCTCTGGTGACAGGAAGCTTCCTTTCCTTTCCACAGCTAATTCAAATCGAGCTGCTGAAGCTTACAGGGCAGAGAGTTCCAACACACAGAGGATGACCAAACTGGGACTCAGTCAGATCCTCATGGGTCACCGTGCCCTTCAAGTTAGGCAGCACCTGCCCTGATATTTATCTGGGTTTTGTTAGGTCTGATATCTTGTGCTGATATGATCACGCCTTACTGTGTTTTATTTTACCTCCATGCTCTCTTTTTTTCCTTTATTTTATTTTAATATGCTCCATTTCAACATTTCTCATGCATACGATAGGATGATTCATTTCCCAGAGATGTTTATGCCTCTTAGAAAGAAAAGAAGTAGGAAAGAAAAAAAAAAGCTTCGGAATTACTTTTAGACAGTTACCGCCTTCTCCACTCCAACATTTAATTGCTCGCCATCACCTTTAGAGAATTATCCTTCTTTAAGGATATATTTTAAGGATGCCAACACACACACATTTCACACAGTGCACTTGAAGTTAGGGTAAGCAGAACATGTCCGACTCTTACAGGGTGGGAATTCAGGGTTATGATGCATGTGTCTACTCGTGTGTTTAAGTCCGCATGTATACATAGTAAAAGGGGCTTTTCCGGCGGTGTGGGGTGTGGGGTTCAGAAGTGGACTAGTTATCTTAACTAGCCTCCATCCACAGACCAGCCGCTCTCCTATTACAGATTAATTAACCTCTATGGGAGGTGCATGACCACTGTCTTTAGCATCAAACTAACATTAAGGTGGCTAATGCCTCAGTGATACTGATTCTTAAAACAACAAAGCAAAAAGATGTAGAGAAGGTACACCTTGAACTCACCAACTGACATTTAACTTGCATTTACTTTAAATCTGGCTTTCTCCCAGCCATGGAGGAAAGCATATTTTCCTAAGAGCAGAGGATTGATTAAAAATACCTCATGGCTATTGCCTCTGTCATACAATGCTGAGTTCCAGTTTATAATTGATTTCTAGGAATCATAAAATAACATTCATGGCACACTTTCTACTTGTCACATATATTGTTTCATTTTTGATGTTTCAGTGCTACATGATATTTAGAAACGTAAAAACTAAGGCCAAAAGGCCAAGGGATGTCAAAAGAAGTGCCCAGGATCACATTACAAGGAAAGCAAAGAGTTAATATAACTTGAGTTTTCTAACACCAAAGACTAAAAGTCATCTAACACAAAGTAGAGAACAATTAGGAAAGAGTTGACTTTCTCTAAAGTATTACATAATCAAATGAGACCAACAGCAATCCACTCATAATGAAAGCAGCAAGAAATTTCTGTTTCTAGGAAAAGAGCTAGAGATAATTCATTCAACGGATATTTATTGAGCCCTTATCATGTGCCTCATTGTTTCCCTGCTGCCCAACCACCTCGAACCGGCAAATTTAACAGCTTTTTCGTACAGTTCACAGCACTCGCCCAGAAATACCTTTAGAGGATGTGAAAAATGCCTGTTGTGTCAGAATCATGAGGGTGGGTGGGGAATATGTGCTTAAAATTTTTTTTTAATATTTATTTATCTTTGAGAGAGAGAGACAGAGTGCAAGCGGGGGTGGGGCGGGTAGGGAGGGACAGAGAGAGAGGGAGATACAGAATTTGAAGCAGGCTCCAGGCTCTGAGTCGTCAGCCCAGAACCCAAAGTGGGGCTCGCACTCATGAACCGTTGAGAACAGGACCTGAGCCAAAGTCAGACACTTAATGCATTGAGCCTTCCAGGCGCCCAAAATGTGTATTTTGGGCAACTCTTATGGATGGCAAAGCTTGCCATCCTGGCTCATAATCTTGATTCAGATTCCCAAATAGCTTGAATTTATCCTTTTTTTTATTTCCCTGGAACACAAGGTAAATACTGCCAGACAAGTGAGTGCCACTTTCTTTCTCTTTATTAGCTTTGAAATGATGTTTTCTCCCAAATGATCCTTCTCTACAACAGTGAAGTGACAGGTGCTGATAACTCAGGACCACAGAGTCAAGTCACCAAGTACAGGACTATTCTGGGGGGTTTGTTGAAGAAATCTATGAGGGTGACCCAACCGCGAGGGTTTTTTTTTGTTTTGTTTTGTTTTGTTTCATTTTGTGTTTCGTATTCATGCTTGCTTTGGCAGCAATCCCATCAGTTTGTCTGACTAAAGTTTCTGCCTGGATTTTAAGGATTTATTCTGCCCTGTCCTCTGAATTACTTGGCAGAGTTTCTGCTAACTTGGAACATCCCATGTCAAGGGGCAGGTATTGGATTGTGTGTATGTATATTTCAAGATGAGCAGATGCAAACGCCTGAAATATTTACTCTTTTATGAATCTCTCAGGATGACCTAATTTCCCAACATCTTAAATTTAAAATCCTAACTCTGATTTTACATTCTTTTTTTAAGTTTATTTATTTTAAGAGAGAGAGAGAGGAGAGGAAGAGAGAGAGGGGGGAAGAGTGAACCCCAAGGAGGCTTTACGCTGTCAGCACAGAGCCCGGTGCAGGGCTTGAACTCACAAACCATGAGATCATGACCTGAGCCAAAATCAAGAGTCAGATGCTCAGATGACTAAGCCACCCAGGAGCTCACAGACTTTACACTCTTTAATAGCAACGTTAGTCTTTATGATCTCTGAAGAATTAAATGATATAGTAACAAATATTGACAGAAAATCAGAGTGACAAAATTTTGTGTACATCATAAGGAAAGACAGGGATTACTTAGAAAAAAAAGGCTTTAACACTTTAGCTTGCAACCACTGCCAGTATCTGATCTGTGAATTCTGCCTTCTAGAGATCCATTTTCCCCTGGGGTACGAATCCTTCTTTTAGGTCCATGTAGGGAAAACAAGCAAAAAGAACTTGGATCAAGAAGTCATTAAGGGGTGCCTGGGTGGTTCAGTTGGTTAAGAGTCCGACTTCAGCTCAGGTCATGATCTCGCGGTTTGTGAGTTTGAGCCCCACATTGGGCTTTGTGCTGACAGCTCAGAGCCTGGAGCCTGCTTTGGATTCTGTGCCTCCCTCTCTCTGCCCCTCCCCTGCTTGCACTCTGTCTCTGTCTCTCAAAAACAAATAAACATTAAAAAAATAAATTAAAAAAAGAAGTCATTACGTATGTAAAAAGTCCAAATTTTTACAATCAATATGAGACAAAACTACCAGACTATTGAACAGTGGTTCATTATATCAATAACCCTCAAGTGTCTTTTTTTGCAGTCTGAAATACGGCTTCTTTTCCATGTCAGAGTATTAGTTATACAACAATCAGTCTCATCAGTGTTTGAGGCGGGAGGCAAAGTTTAGAAGGAAAGGCTGGGTGAGAGAAATACAAAAGGATTTCTCAAGCCACAGAACACAGGATCTTTTAGGGCATGGAGAAGGAACATTTTTTCCTTTCTTTTTTTTTTTTTTTTTATTATTAAAGTTTATTTGTTTATTGAGAGAGAGAGAGAGAGGAACAGAGAGAATCCCAAGCAGGCTCCACACTGTCAGCACAGAGCCAGATGCAGGGCTCAATCCCACATACCATGAGATCATGACCTGAGCTGAAATCAATAGTTGATGTTCAACCAACTGATCCACCCAGGCACCTCCGAGAAACAACCTTTCTACAGTTCTACATTAAATGCCAGAAACTTATATTCTATCTTACTATAATTGCAAATGAGTAGGTCTAATTTGGGACTTTTAATCGTAATGCTACTGACCCTGGAACCAAGTATTTCTCTGCTGGAGGTTGTCCTGCATATTGTAGGATGTTTAGCGGCATTTTCGGTCTCTATCCATTAGAAGCCAATGCACCTCTCCCCATTACGACAATCAAAATCATCTCCATGTATTGCCAAAAATCTGGTGGAGGGGAAATCCCCCCATGTTGAGAACCACTGAGCTAACTAGACTAAGTCTGCTATGTGGGTCACCCTCTGTGTGTGAGGCAGTACCCAGCCTCCACTTGGGCTCCACTGCAAAGGTAACCATTGGGCTTGTCAGTGTTGGTTCGGTCTTCACTGCTGTTGGGCTCCAGCTGGTATCCTCCTCCCACTGTCTTGGAGGTGAAAAGTTTCTACTAAAAGGTTGAAGTGTCTTCCTTTGTGTGAAATATCTTATCTTCCCCACTCTGTACTGTACTGCTAAATCATACTCATCTTTTAACTCAGCTGACAGGAATACGTATTTCACATTTTCTCTCAAGTTGAGTTCAGTGTTTTACAATAGCTATGTCTCAGTAAGGGCACATATTGTAATATATTATAACTGCAGATAGATATATTTATCCCATACACTAAGTTATGAGTCGCTCAAATAGCTGTATCCTATTAATCTTCCAGGCATCTCCTCAAGTTTCCTAAGTCTGATTTTCATGGTGTCCTAGCAAGGGAAGTTTTTCCAGTACTGCTAAAACTCCACCATGACACAAATCCATTGACGATTAGGCTAGCTCGGAAACTTCGAGTGCTCTTCATTGGACACCGATTCTCTCTCTGAGGCCAGGGAATCCTGACATGTCCATGTGCCTGTTGGACATCTGCCAAATTCACACCCCAAACTGGATTTTTGCCACACCTGCTTCATCTAGTTTCTGGGGTCTGACTTAAGTCTCCTGATTTCCTAGAAGTCAAGCATAAATGACATTATAAATTGTGCATCTGGTGATTTCAAGGAAGTCTTTCTTTCCAAACATCTACAGGCAATGTCTCTGCTCTGGCAACTACAAATCTTGGGAAAACCAAATTATTACTATAGGAAAAAATTAAATTTCTAGTCCTTAATAATAATGCTGATTTTTATGTCAGTCTCTTTATAGAAAAAGATGTATCTTTCAACTTTCTTAAAACTGAGTCTTGAAACTAAAAATTGTTCTTATTTATATCATGAGCCCATGACTAGTTATTAAATATCCATTTAAATATTGAATATATTCGATTATGGGTTTTTGCATATCTTTGGTAAACATTGTCTATAATATTAAAGTTACTTAATCCAGTCCTATGATAAATCATCAACCACCCTATTGTAGGATGAAGGATGAGATAGCGAATTCATGACCAGGGCAAAGTACCCATATCACTCACCCTCATGTAATTTGCATGTTTGTAAATTGAGAAATAGATACCCAATTTAAAACATCAGAAGGGAACTGAAAGGGAGAATTCCCTGAATAAGATTCAGCAGTGGTAGCAGGGTAAAAGGAAAACAAAGTTGATCACCCACTCAGGCACTGATTCTCGAATGCCACCTTTGATAGTTTTTCCGAAAGGCCTTGATGACATTAGGGTTTACGCGTGACCCACTTATTCATCAAGGCTTACTATGCCCAGGCCCTTTCCGAGGAACTGTGAACGTAGTCATGAAGGAGACAGACAAGGTCCCTCCTACCATGTATTTGAATTCTAACATGGAGAGACAGAGAAATCAAAGAAGATCATTTCAGACAAGTGCATTTGAGAAAACAAACACAGTGATACATCATCAAGTGTTACTTGGAGCACAAGGAAAAAACCACCTATCGGATGAGATTCTCAGAGAAGGCCATGAGGGTGACTTCTGGGCTCAGATCCAAAAGATGAAAGCAAACATTTGCTCAAAAGCAGTTGAAGAGGAGGAAACAGTATGTAGAAACCCAGAGAAGGAGAAATAAACAAGACAGAAACAGAATCAGTGAGAGTGAATCTTAGTGATCAGGAACAGATGGGCAAGGGGCCAGGGCACATGGGGATTTAGAGATTAAAAAAGGAAATTAGATTTTATGCCAAAGGCAAGAAGCCATTGGTACATTTTAAGCCATAGAATGACATGATCTTAGTAATTTTGAATACTATCTCTTCCTGCCAGAGTTCCAAAACAGAACACTCGTAGCAGTAATATCCTTTACTTCTGGTTGGCTAATCTTCTAACCTATGGCACATTAAGTGTAATTAGCAGCTTTAATTGTGGCTTCATTTTTAACGACTATCTTTGTATTTTATTTTTATTTTGAGTCGTCACCATAATCATTAATGTCGTCTGTAATAATTAGGATATTCCTTCTGTGCTGCCAAAAATCCAGCTTCTAAATAACTGAGGCTTTAATGTAGTTTTGTCTCCCAGAACATAGGCCTTAATATCCTTAATATTTTAATTCTATATGTGACACTTTCTTTCCCTATCAATGGACATTGTTTTTTTATACAAATGCAGCTGTGTTCAAGCTAATATAAAATATTTACAGGTTTACAAACTCTTTTAATAATGACTGACCTCTGAAGATACAGGGTTAAATTTAAGCTCATACAAGTTCACACAAGCAATAAATTTGGATCAATAAAAAGTAATTGACAGGGCAATAGGTTATATACTCATATGAAAAAATGTTATTAAATATTGGTTCTTTTTGTTGAAAAATGTGCATAAAGTTCAGAAGTGAAAGATAGTGTTCTTTCTCTGTATTTGTCTGGTTTTAATTAAAAAAGCACTTCAAACTTGTTATTAGAAGTAAGGACGAGCTAGAAAATGATACAGGTATGGAAGGGAAAAGAAAATACAACCAGGAAATCAAAGATGTTTATCTTAAAACCTCAGTCACCCAGATGAACATATCCTATAACACAAAAGAAAATATCAGAAGACATAGAAGTTCAAAGACAAAAATGTTCCAAGTTATTTTGTTTTGACTGACAAGTGGTACATTAATCAACATTCTCCAAAGAGATAAAACCAATAGGATATACAAATATATAAACAGATTTATTGAAATGAATCAGATCACATTATTAGGGAAGGTAACATGTTCCAAGATCTACAGTTAGTAAACTGAAGACATAGAAGAGCCAAGTCCGAAGACAGAAAAACACAGATGTCCCAATGCAAAGGCAGACAGGAGGGACTGTCTCTTACTTAAGAGAGGATCAGCCATTTTGTTCCATTCAGGCCTTCAACTGATTGGCTGGGGTCCACTCACACTAGGGAAGAGAATCTGCTTTCCTCAGTCTATCCAATTTAAATGCTCATTCATCTCATCCAAAAACATCCTCACAGAAACACTCAGAATAATGTTTGCCCAGATCTCTGAGCAACCCAGTGATCCAATTAAGTTGATGTGTAAATTTAAGCATTGGAAGTGGTAAGGTAATTTTTAAAGCTTAGGCCGGGATTAATTTATCCATTCATCCTACCAACATTTCTTGATTCTTTGATAAGCATTAGACCCATTCTGAGTGCTAGGAATCCAGTGAGTGAAAGAAATAACCTCAGACTTCAGTGGCTCTTGAGAAACAGCATACATACATAATCAAAATGCTGTGAGACAGTTACTCAAGGGAACGGATTAGAGAGATGCAGATTAAGAATCTTAACTCTAAACTTTAGAGAATGGGGGGGTGCCTGGGTGGCTTAGTCAGTTAAGTGTGTCTGACTCTTGATTTCAGCTCAAGTCATGATCTCATGGTTTGTGAGACAGCTCTGAGCCTGCTTGGGATTCTCTCTCTTTCTTCTTCTCTCTCTGCTCCTCCTCTACTTGTGTGTGAGCATGCTCTCTCTCTTTCACTCTCTCTCGCTCTCTCTCTTTCTCCTCTCTCTCTCTCTCAAAATAAATAAATAAACATTAAAAAATACTTTAAAATTTAGAGAACGATAATGAGATTACCTGCAAAGAGGAGATACACTTCGCATGAAGAAGGAGTGCCCTGTCCAAAGAAATGCCTTGTATCAGAAAGGAATGTGGGAAAGGCAAGTGGACTCAGAAACCGCCAGCAGCCTGTACTATGGACAGAAGCTCAAGTGACAGTGGAAAGTTATGTCACAAAAGGCTTTGTAGACACCGAGCATTGCTCCTTGATTGTTACTATGAGCTGAGGGCAGAGTTTTTAATGTATAAAAGAGTACTCAACAGTTCACAAGGAATTGTATTCCACTTTTGAAAAACTGTAGCTAGATTTTGCTTAAATTTATCCAAAATATTTTCTCTGCAGACACCAACTATGAACACTTGTTCTGCCTTCCGATGACTTGTTCTCTCAAATGTCTAGACTTCAGAATTACATCATGACTCTTTTATTCAATGCCCATTAATTAAGCACCAATCAAGACAGGAACCGTGCTGTGAACTGGTGAATTACAGTGGACAGGACCAATATGGCCCATTCCTCATAAAGCCAAAAGTCTCCTAGAGAGGGAAGTAAATAGAGAATCATAAATGGAAATAAATGTGACTACTTCAATGAATATAATATACAGCCATGACTTGGTTGTCAATGCTAAACTCAGGACCATCCACAAACAAAAGAATCCCAGAGAGACATATGGAAATCTTAGGCTGTTTTGTCTTGGAGAATCAGTGACACAATAGCCAAAGTCTCTAACCAACTTGTAAGATGGCTCTAAAGTCCACATAAACCATGGTCTTGCTCGGGCATCGACCTATTATCTTAACTGTCATCTCCACCTGGGAAGAAGAAATAAATTTTAAGTTCTTTCTTGACTTCATGATCTGACACATCCATATATTGTTTCTATTGGTTATTACTGATGAGTTTAACCACTGCCTTTTCAACACTGTTGTTTTGACAGAAAATAATACCTTGGGCCTCTGCAGTCAAAATCCAGGAAATGACATAAGGAATACGAATCAAGTTTGTCACAGTTTTCTGCCTCTGGGCAATTAGAGTTTTATAGCATCTTCTTATAACTAAATGAGAAACATAAATCCTATAATTGAAATGAGATGAACTCATTTGCTTACCTGAGGACCCAGCTGTTTTTCATCATGCCCACTCCCAATACCCTGAGCCTCACGCAGAAAGCAATGGATGTGCACCTCTGGTCTTTGGTGAATTATCACCAAAATGGTTTTAATATTGAGAGGAAGAGGGGGAACAAGAGAAACCCAGAAGCTGAGAACTGGTTCATGCCCACCAAGCTCTGGTCTCATTCTCCTGGTTGCTATTAAAAATATTTGCAAGGTGCAGTAATTATAGTCCAAACAATTTATTGAGGTCTTTCTTTATCTGCCTTGTACACACAGTCAGGTCGTCCCACTGAGTTCCACTAGTCAGCTTCCTGCTGCCCTTGGATGGCAGCCATTACCATTCACCATCCTGCATTAATCACACACCTGCTTCAAACTGCCTGGACCCAGGCCACTCTTCTTTGGAAAGATCTTCCCCTCACAGCATCCACGCTCACCGGTGATGTGACTAAGGTGGTTTTCAACTTCTGGTGAGCTGAGATCCTCTGTATCACTACCTTAGCAAGAACAAATAAAGGCTGAAAAGGAGACTAACCTTGGGGGCAGGGTGGGAGATACTTTTAAGAGAGACGAAGATTTTACAGTGAATTAACATAGATAAAACATTGACTATTCCAGCTTTGGATCTAGTTTTGTATTTGCATATCATCTATTTTAAGAATACCTAGACATTTAACTATACTAGGGATTGAACTTTTTAATTCTAAAATAAGGAAACTCAAACACAGCCAGTAGTAAAATTCAATTAACTGTGTTAAATAGGAGTTCTTGAGCTTGGAATGAATGCATATTAATGCATTCATCCATTTAGCCATTCATATATTAACTCATTCAACAAATATGTATTTAGAATCAACTGTCAGTAAGCCTCTATTCTAATCAGAGCCCTAAACATTCAGGGAAAGATTGGGTTGTATTTTCTTATCATATTGGATTTATATGGCACAGAAAATGATTGCATAATGTATTTTTTGAGCTCTTTAGAAGTAGAATAAATATCATCTATTTCTGGAATCAAACAGCAGGGTTATTATGGTTTTATAATCTCATTTATTCATTTATTTATTCGTTCATTCATTTATTCATTCGGTAAACATGTGTTAAAATCCTACTATCTATATTGGATGAAGCTCGTTTCCTACAGAGAGGAATAATTATCTCAATAGATTATTTCAGGAAATATAAGTGTTTAGCATGGCTTGCTCACAAAGATGTTTAACAGGGAAATGGAATAGGTTTGTCGCTTTGTCTAGAAGTAGAAACTGTCTCCTTAGGCAGCTGGAAAACACTGAAGCCTTTTTTTTTAAACATATATACTTTTTAAGTTTATTTATTTATTTTGAGAGAGAAAGAGAGAGAGCGGGCAAGTGGGGAGGGACAAAAGGAGGGGAGAGAGAGAATCGCAAGCAGACTCCATGCTGTTAGCGCAGAGCCCTACTCTGGGCTTGGTCTCATGATGGCAAGATCATGACCTGAGCCAAAATCAAGAGTTGAGTGCTTAAGCAACTGAGCCACTCAGGCACCCAGAGAAACACTGAAGAGTTTTAAGGAGGAGAGGGATTTGGCTGGGTTAAAAATATCTTCCTGAGAGAGTGTGGATGGTGAATAGAGGGCTAGAAGCCTGGGGTGAGGGGAGAGCCCATGAAGGCTACCACAAAGAGTCATATGAGAGACGATGGAATCTCAACCAGCCACCCTGAGACTAGGGGATGAAAAGGAAGGAACCCATTCAGAAGAGGTCTTATGCCCCTATCAACATATAAACTAAAAGCCTAAATATAACCTAGTTATATAGGTTTTAAAGTCACCATTTTATAGGCAAATATAAATCTGTTAAGGGTCAGAAGTGCTAAATAGTAAAATCCTACATTCATAGAGTACTTCCCACATATCTGAAGACACAGATTAACATTTAGAGATTAAATTCACAGATAAAGTCCTTGCAATAATCCGATAACTCTCTCATTTTACAGATGAAGAAACTAAGACAGGAAAGGTTAAAGAAAATTTCTCAAGCCTCCAGCCACTAAATAGTAAATGATAGGTTTAGAATCCACGTATTTAACCATTACACCAAATGACATTATCATTACAGTCATGAAATCCTTCTTGTAATAATTCACATCAAATTGTACAGAAGAGTAATACAGTTCTGGAATTCTTTTTTTCCTAATCCCATACTCTGCAGTTCCCTTTTAACTTGGGTTTGTTCTTCTTTTAATATCTTAAGGTTTTTCCTCATAATTTTAGATAACATGCTTCTTGATACTCTTTAATAAAAACAATACCTATTTTCTCCTCACTATGATCGATGATTTAGCTTAACACATTTTGACCCACATTCTCCACCCCTCGCTTCAGTGTTTGATTGTTGCAGTATTGCTCTTATGTTTGATACTGACCTTTTAGATGAGTATTGTGCTTACATGTCTAGTTCTTATTCCATAGAATTGTCATGGTATCTGTTGCTGTTTTCTCGCTTCTTAAATTGAAGTTGGCATTACCCTTACACACATGTGCCCCACAGGAATGCTTTCCCTCTGTCGTCTCCCACCTTGCCAGTGAAGTTTTTTTCTTTTTAAGTAATTAACTTTGTCAACTTTCACACGCTATTCAGCACCTATACCCAAGATGGCCTTGTTTCTTTACCACACATACATTTACTCCCTCCCAAGCTGTAGAGCACAGAAATGGCCCCATGATTATTACAGTGCAGGGGACTTTATTGCCACTGTATTAGAATTGCATCTTTATCTCAGATTTAATGTTAGGACCTTTGTGAAAGCTGACAGAGATGTCCCAAGTATCAAGGTCAAGTTGGCTTTATTTTCTTTCACTAAATCATACCACATTGTAATTTGCTTCTATGTAGGCTTCTATGTAATATTGCTTCCCCTAATGTATAACACAGGGGAAGTACTCTATGAATGTAGGATTTTACTATTTAGCACTCTGACCCTTAACAGATTTATATTTGCCTATAAAATGGTGACTTTAAATCCTGTATAACTAGAAAAGAACGAATGACTTTTTCGTTCGTTTCAGTTTTTATCATTTCCAATTGCCTATTTTTTCTGTTTTCTTTTCCTTTTCTTTTCTGTTCCTTTTCCTTTCTTTCTTTTGTTTCTTTTAGTTCTCCTTCTTCTTTTATTCCTTCTTCCTCCATCTCTTCCTCTTGCCCCACCCTCACTCCTAAAACTATGTACTTTGCTACCATCCTGTGATTTTCCAAACTTCTACTTCAGAGAAATAACAGTTACTTCAGGACTTTCTTGGGAAGTTTGGGTTTCCCATTTCGCTCCTTTTTTTTTTTTTATTATTATTTAATTTTTTAAAATATTTATTTATTTTTGAGAGAGAGAAAGAGAGAGTCAGCACAAGCGGGGGATGGGCAGAGAGAAAGGGAGACATAGAATCTGAAGCAGGCTCCAGGCTCTTAGCTGTCAGCACAAAGCCCGATGCAGGGCTTGAACTCATGAACTGGGAGATCATGACTTGAGCTGAAGTCAGACGTTTAACAATTGAGCCACCCAGGTGCCCCTCGTGCTTTTTCTAAGAAAGCATGAAGAATCCGGGAGCTTCAGGATGATGAAAGCCTAAGACGGAGGAGGTATGCTGGTCCTTGATCCCTCTCTGCTCACGCTGACCTCTGCTGAGATGACACGAAGCTATCTGGTTTTCTTCCCAGTCGCTCCTCAGCTGGTCTCCATCCTGAGTATTGACAACACTCAGCCCCTCCCCTGCTCCACTCTGTGGTCAGGAAAACTTGGCAGTGCCATTGAAGTCTGACTTGAAATATCTTCACAACTCTATCATACTCTTCTATTTCTGGGTCATGCATGAGGGACTCTGTGAGGCTTGCCAGATTCCAGGGATTTAGATAGAAATACTATAAAAATCTCTTCTGCTTCTGAATTCACCAAACTATAGAAAATCTATTCTAACCCCCCTCCCCATTACCACTCAGGAATTCAGTTTTAGGGGAGAGTAGAGGGCCCAAGTCCCTTCATCAGAGACCAATAGCAGTGATTTACTGGATGTCTCTCTTTTTTTTATGTTTATTTATTTTGAGAGAGAGAAAGTACACGTAGATGCATGTGAACAGGTGAGGGGCAGAGATAGAGGGAGAGAGAGAATCCCAAGCAGGCTTCACACAGTCAGCACAGAACCTGACGTGGAGCTCAATCCCATGAACACTGAGATCATGACCTGAGCTGAAATCAAGAGTTGAACACTTAACCGACTGAGCCACTCAGGTGCCCCCCTCCTTTTTTTTTTTTTTTAATTAAAGAACTTTCACACTTTTTACCCAGTCCAAAGCATTTCAATGCCCCCACAACCGGAAAGCCGTATTCTCAACGCTACTTCTCAATCTCTCGTTTGTGCCAGTACTTCAATAAGTGGCTCCTTTTGTTTCCTTTTGCTTTGCTCATTTAATCCTACCCTGTGTGCAGAACACCCTTTAGAACAAACCTCTCCTGGGAGCTGATTCTTCCAGTGACCTCCTGACGATCTATACACTGCACTTCAAGAATGTATGAATTGCAATTCAGACTTAGGCTGGAAAGTAATTATATGGACCAGCCTTCAGCAGTAAGTGAGTTTTACCGGACACTAAACCTATACAACTTCCTAGAACAGAAGTGGCCAATTAAGAATATTTTCAAAATTGAACTTCACCCAAACTGATAAACCCTCCTGGTTCAGTCTCAGAAATAAAATTGTTTTGAATTTCAACCTCAGGTCAAGATCATTATTCATTCTAAGTTCAGGTCTCCAGCACGTGCACTCTGGGTGCCCAGAGGCCCGCTGTGTGCCTCCTTTGACCTTCTTCTCAGCCCCTCTGGGATCTGCTAGAGAAAAAGGCTTCCAGCAAATGACACAAGATCAGTTTCTGCCCCCCGGGGGGCTGGGTTCCTGTGACCTGCTCACCCTACAGTCCAGCGGCTCTTAAAGGCCATTCAGGTTAACACTCAACCTTCAGGGGCCTGAAAATATCAGACATTTTTTGTTTTCTCCCGTTTGTTCTCTTTGTCATTGGAAGGCCATTTGAATAGGTTGAGCAGGAGCTGTGGTTGTATTTAAGCCGATATTCTAATAGTTCTCATTAAAGTTTAAAGAATTTTCTCGAAATAAGAAAGTACAAGGGGCACCTGGGTGGCTCAGTTGGCTAAGCGTCCGACTTCGGCTTAGGTCATGATCTTGCAGTTTGTGGGTTCAAGCCCTGCACTGGGCTCTGAGCTGTCAGGTCAGACAGTTCAGAGCCTGGAGCCTGCTTTGGATTCTGTGTCTCCCTCTCTATCTGCCCCTCGCACTCTCACACTCTCTCAAAAATAAAAGAAAACCTTTTTTAAAAAGTTCTATATACCAAACATTAAAAAAAATAAAGCGTGTATTATCAGGTAGTACATAAATTTGGAAAGTGAAGAGAAAGACGAATCTTCAAAGCACCTCAGTTTTATGCTTAAAAACATCAAGAACGTATTTTGTTATTTCTGCACACTGCCATATGGCATATCCCTTTTCATAATAAATCCTTAGGGAATCCTGAGGTATTTTAAAATAGAATACATTCTTACAACCTGAGAATCATTAAATTCTAAATACAGGAAGGGTGCTGGCTACATATAATCTTGCAAAGCCCTCTAACCTTTTAATACTTTGATTGATGAGTGTGATAGCACTTTGCTTCAAGCTTCATAGGTCCATTGACTACGAATCAGGTTTAATAAATGTAATTCCATTTGAAAATATTAAGTACCATGAAATTATTACCTTGATGATTTTTAACTAAGTGCACCCATAAAAAATCCTGACAGTTTTCATGAGCAGCGATCATGGAACAAAAGTGTTTTCTGCACGTAATAGACCACATCTGATATACTTAGAATTACATTTTTAGACGCTTCTCCATTTCATCTGTAATATAGGATAAAAAATTAACTAGGGAATGAGCAGTTTCTTAGTATGACTTACAGAATAGAAGCTTACAAGGAAAAATCAATAGAGATCATTTATCCTCTAAAAATATGAGAATAAAGTTTAAAAGGTAAGAGGACAGATCTATTTTGATAAATAGGCATTTGATAACTAGATAGCCTGCGGGTAAAAATAACCTGGCTTAAATGAAAATTTAAGGATTCAATTAACATCCTTAGTGCTTAATGTCACCCAAAGGAGTTTCAAAAAAAGGTTCTTGAAGATGCTCACAATTTATTTAAGAATCGGGTTAATCACTGCACAGAGAGCAAAATAAATGAAATTCAGCACAAACAGATTTGTCATAATATAAAAAAATATATAGTTCCTGAAAAATACACATATAATACACTTCCTAGAGAGTGAGAAAGGTGGTTCATTATTCTATTCCACAGTCTTAGAAAGTTAATGTCTAGAAAAACGAACAGTCCCAGAAGCACACTTGTTGCTCTACGAGGTTTCTATGATGATTCATTTTATGTATCAGTTGACTGGATCACAGGGTGCCTAGAAATTTGATCCAACATTGTTCCGAATATTCCTGCGAGTATGTTTTAGATAAGATTAACATTCGAATCGGTGGACGGAGTAAAGCAGACTGACCTATCTAATGTGTGTGGCTTCATCAATCAGTTGAAGGTCTGAATAAAACAGAAAGGCTGACAAGAATACCCCCACCCCCCACCTCCACAAACACACCTACCCTGCAAATGTAAGAGAGAATACCTCTTGCCTGATAGCTTTCAGACTGGGACATCTGCTCTTTTCCTGCCTTCGGACTTACATTAAAACAGCAGCTTGGTGCGCCTGAGTGGCTCAGTTGGTTAAGCATCTGACTCTTGAGTCTGGCTCAGGTCATATTCCCACAGTGGTGAGATCAAGCTCCATCTCAGGCTCTGCATTGTGTGTGCTTAAGATTCTCTCTCTCCCTCTGCCTTTCCCCACTCAAGCTCGCTCTCTCTCTCTCTGCCTCTCTTTCTTCAAAATAAAAAAAACACACACACACACACACCAAAAACAAACAAAACGAACAAACAAACAAAAAAAAACCATCATCTCTTCCTGGGTCTCAAGCTTGCTAGGCTTAGACCTGAAACTACACCATCCATGGGCTCTCCTGGTTCTCAGGTCCTTCGACTTGAACGAGAACAACCACATCAGCTTCCCGGGCCTCCCCGCAGAACAGTTCTCCCTTGGGATTTGTCAGTCTCCATGATCACATGAGCTAAATCCTTATAATGAATGCTTACTGGGGAACCCTGACTAATACAGTCTCCGTTCCCACGTAGTTATCCTGTGAAAATTTATATTCTCATGATTTTAAAATAATGTTAAGTGCTATTCGGCATTTGCTAAATTAACATTCACTATGGATGACAGCAAAGCAGTAGAAAGTGAGTGGGTTTTTTAAAAGCAGATTTAAAGTCCAATCCTTGGTCTGCCGCTAAGTGAACGAGTGGTCCCAGGCAGATTATTCTAGGACTCTGAAAAGTGTGCTTCCTTGTTCATGAAATAGATATAAAAAATTTAAATTAAAAATAAAAAGATAAAAGAACACCCCCCCCATAGGATTGTGTGGCTTATGTGGACAGTATACATATATGTGGTTGTGTGGCTTACATGGAGAGTATGCATGCATGTGGTTGTGTGTCTTACGTGGACAGTGTACATACATGTGGTTGTGTGGCTTATATGGACAGTTTACATACACGTGGTTGTGTGGCACATGTGGACAGTATACATATACGTGGCAGCAGAAGTCACTTCATCAGAGGAAGAAAAGTAAGAGAGCTGCCTGAGTCCTGCTCCCGCCTGGCACCTGACAAAAGTCCAGCTTCAGCCACCAACAGGAAGAGACGACAAAGATTTCCGGAAATTCATTTGATCCCAAATATACCGCCTGACTACAGGCAGTGCTGCTCCTGTGATGCCGAGGAAACCGGAGTCGGAGGCAGATTCCACGGCATCAAAGCGCTCTGTTTAAGAGTATGTCCTCAGAGGGGTCTGTGTGTTCTTTTCTTGCTGAAAACAGAAAAACAGAAAGACTGAACTAAAGAGAAGATAAAGTCCATATTTGTCACACCTGAGAAACCCACAGACTGACTTATCTTCTGTCCCTTTTTTTCTGCAGGCTGGCCCCTCGGATAAGGGGAGAATGTTCACAGGAAGTTTGGGGAAAGGCCCCAGGAGCAGCGGGCCCTGTGCTACTGAGCTCCTCCGTTGGCAGTTAAGCTTAAAGGGCAGAGAAATATCCAGAATGCTAAATGAGTTGGTGTGTGTGAGAGTCTGTGTGTCTGGCTGTGTACGTTATAATCAGTACCGAATGTATTTTTTTTTATCTTTAGTGGATTGCTTTTTAATATCCCCTTTTCTATAGGGAAAAATCGTTTTAGTAATAATTATGAGATAAAATGAAAATAATAGCCAGTAAAGAAGAGCAGACAGTAAAAATTTCTCTCGTTGAACTTTGCATACATAGTAATATTAGTAAAAGTGAAGTAAAAGAAAATAAAACAATTTTTCAGTCTCAAAATTAAAAGGCTGGGGAGGGATGAGGGGCGGGGAAGAATGTGTGAAAGAGAGGAGAAGGTCTAGGGAAGGAATAAGTCACAGGGATGAAAGGTACAACGTAGGGCAGATAGCCGATGGTGCTGTACGTAACAAGTGGTAACTACACTTGTAGTGAGCATAGCGTAATGCATAGAGTTGTGGAACCACTATGTCGTGCACCTGAAACCATTGTAACATTGTGCATCGACTATACTTCAACAATTAAAGAAAAAGCACCATTTTTAATCAGTTTTTATATCCCACTAATCAGTCTGAACTTTGATCTTTAGGGGACAGTTCTATACTAGATAAATAAATAATTACCTATTAACTTTATTAGATAATGTTAGTGAAATATACACTAATGACACTTGGCGACATGTACACTAACTTAATTACCCTACTGTAATATTAATAAAATGCACTCTAACTTTTTGCTAATGTAAGCCAAAAAAGTACAGTTTAGGCAATTACTAAACCATACTGCTGTTGTAACATTTTATTTCTGTTTTGGAAAAAAATAATAATATTTAAGAAAGAAGAACAAATTTTTAATTTTATTTTTATGTATCTAAAATTCATATAAATTTCATCATATAAATGAAATGAATCCCTTTCATTCAGTAAAACATTTCATGCACCAATTAAAACTTGCGGGGCCATACAAAAATATTACACCTTACAGTTCACGCTGTTTCACTGTTTTACATTCGAAACACAGTATAAACCAATTGCAATAACTCCGTTTCACTTTATGTGTCTGTACAATCACTGTGCAAGAATTGTTTATTTTGGGTCCTGTTGAAACTCAAGACTAGGTAGCATAGGAGTTGGAGATATAAGTATGCCCCAAATAAACTTCAATGATTCTGAACCACTATTATTCTCAAAAAATACATTGGTAGCTTTGCCTTTGATGTTGTGGGCTGTATAATTGTGGGATCTCTAAGTGAACTTTCATGTAAAATACAACGTTTATTAAAAGTAATAATAACAATGACTAATTTGATGTTTATGTACATGTTTCTTACAACCAAAAACAACCAAAAGGATGTTTTAGAATTTAAACCAACAAAAGATATTTTTATGGAAGAAGTAGTTTTTCACTCATGTTTATCAGCCCCCACCCTCCCCACCCCAAGCACATGGTTATCAAAAGTGGGGCAATTTGTTGGTTATGTTATTATTTAGAAGTCAGTTTCAGGTAGGACACATCTCCTCATTGCTTGCTTGGGTCATCTCTGCCACTGTACCTTCGACACGCCAAAGGTGATAGTGTATGTAATTTACTTGCAAATACTTTGACATAGGCAGTAGTATCTGTGTTTGTGCTTGTTTAAACACATCCCCGTGAGGATTAGCTAGCATCTGATTTACCTGAATAGAGTATGCGCCGTCCAGGGGAGGGTGATCACGTGGACTCTAATCAGGAGCCGGTATTCCAGAGGCGATGCCATGAGCTATCTTCTGGCTTTATCTCTACTTAGCAACTGAGGGCTGTTTATGCGGCAGAATGGTTTCTAGAAACGGATTTCACTGGAGAACGGAGTAATGTGCAAATTGTGAGCATCACCCAGCAACCCCCTCCTTGCGTGAACTCAATTTCAGAATCCACACTTCTCAGAATGTTCCCTGGGCTTAAGGATGACTTCCACCCCTGGCCCTGCCTCTAGCCATCTACACTGAATTGTCTCACCTGGGCTGACTGGGAGAAGTTGACACTTGTCCTTTAATACTGTCTCACCTCCCTCTAGCAGACCCGTGCGTAAGTTGCTCTTCAAAGAGCCGACCTTCAGTGAGCTGGTCGCACTGCATGGGTGACTGTATTTGGGTCCACTTGCTAAGAGCTGTTTCCAATGTGGCCAAATTCTACACTTGCTTTGTCTCTAGCAGATCAAGGAGTGGGCAAGGGGTTCTCCTCTGTCTCAAACTGCAGGAAGGTATCGAAGCCTGTTAAAACAAACTAATAATTGAGAGAAGCCACAGTTAACGGCACTGTGTATATGCGTGTTTGTGTTTAGAAAGTGATGACCATTGAGGAAAACAGGCCAGAAATTCCCCCCTGAATAACCTTTTCTTAAGAAGCAGTGAGCCACAGGGAAGAGACTAGGTGCTGAGTTCGCTAGTAAAATACCTTTCGGTCTGATAAAACCAAAAGTTAACAACTCCTTCATCTGGGAACAGCTAATAGAACCTTCATATCCTCACCAATTCTCACAAATATTGCTTGGGACATACAGGATGCAGATAATAAATCCACACAAGTATTTCTTGGAATATTCAAGATGCAGATAACAATTCCACCCAAATATTATTCGGGATATTATACCCAAGATGTGTATAGTTATTGTTGATTGTTCCAGTCACTTCTTGACATTTTCCCCCTTCTGGAGAAGTGGACAAAGTTTCAAGAACTCGTGGTGCCTTTCTTTTAATTTGTTTTTAAATCAAACAAATAATGTGTGGATGCACTACTCCAATTACCTTTTGAAAAGTAGATTGCAATATATAAAGTAAAAATAAAAGTATCCCCTCACGGCTCTTGACCCAGGATGTACCACTTCCTCTTGTTAGTGGTTTATGATTTCGAAACTGTCTGTTCATTTACATAAATACATATGTACATATGCAAATATATGTGTTTTCAAAATGGCAATGGAATTTAAATATCCTGTAGAACTGGATGACTTTTCAACTAAAATATGAACATGCTTCTCTGCCTCATGATAGTTGGAATATATTTTATTCCACCATGCAGTAGTACCTTAGCTTCTAGTATTCCTCAGAGGCGTAAGTATAATTTGTGGCACCCGCGGGCTTAGGCGTGGCCCAGTGAATAAGGTGTAAGTGGCGGAGACTTGAATCACTTTCAGATGGAAGCTTTATATGCTGTCTGCAAGCTCCCATGCCCTCGCTGCTGCTTCAGAGTCTGGTGGAATGCTCCAGATTGGTGACTGCCTAGATCCAGGGTCCCCATTTGACCTGAGGGGGCCATGTCTGAGCAAGAAATAAGCTGTTTTAGGCCAATGAGATTTTGGAAGGGTACTCCAGCATGCTCTACCATTCCCGGACTACTGCAGATTGTACGTATGTATGATTTCTGAACATGTTTTATTTATGTATTTATTTTCAGAGAGAGGGAGAGAGAGAGAGTGTAAGTGGGGGAGGTGCGGAGAGAAGGGAGAGAGAGGATCTGAAGCAGGCTCTGTGCTGACAGCAGAGAGCCTGATGAACATGGGGCTAGATCACTCGCGAACTGTGAGAACTGAGCCAAAGTCTGACACGTAACCGACTGAGCCACCCAGGTGCCCCTAATGTATGAGATTTAAATTCAATCGTTTACCTAAAAACAGAACTGGTATTGCTTCTAATTGTTAATGTATATAAAATAGTGGCAATAGATGGTCTTAAATTTATATCTTATGTTCTTGTACTCAAGGCAGATTTTACATGGAGTCAGTCAGATATTGTTGTCCTCTGAGCTATAACTATTTACACTATTAGAATTAGTCACAAGGTGCGCATTGACTTATACTATAGTCTATATTGCTTGATCAATATTGATCTATCAACCATTAAATATTTGTAGGATCTGAAGATCTAGAACTATGGGCCCATGCCATTTAATCTGTAGTTGGTGTTTATTAATTTGACTATGTTTTTATGTGTGTGAGCTCTTTCTATCTACTCTGACTTGCCTACCCATATCTTTTGTCTATATTTCTATTATTTCGTCATTTAGATTTTTAGGGACTCTTTTTTTTTAAGATTTTATTTTTAAGTAATTTCTATACACAATGTGGAGTGCAAACCCGAGATCAAGAGTCACATGCTCCACAGACTAAGCCAGCCAGGTGCCCCTAGATTTTTAGGGAATCTTCTATGTTAGACTTCTTTATATTGGATATGTCATATATATTCCAAATACTTGATCGTAGTCTATCTTTTGCCTTTAAACTTTATGTCCTGTATATTTTATGACATGGAGCTTTCACTTTCCTGTATTAAAATCTTCCTGTCTTCTTGACAGACATGGAATCTAGAATATATTGAGTTTAGGAAGTTTGTCCCCAGTCAGTAAAGCACTATAAAATGAATTACATTTTATTATCACTTAAATTATTTATAAAATGGCATTATAGTTTTAGGGGTTGTTTTATGTTTTACTCTTAAATCCAACTAGAATTTATTTCAGTGCATGGTGTAGTGACTTCAATGTATTTTTTTGTTCAAATGAATGAGTAATTATGCCCACATGATTTGTTGAATAATCTGCTTTTGTTGGTGGATTTCAAACAAACATCTTGCATCAGCATCTGCTTCCAGTGGGGCCGAACCCGTGAACATTTGGAAAGAACTAATATGTGGACACCATTGACCCTCAGTTGCTGATCAGTGAATGCAGTTCTTGAGGATGGTCGACATTATTTTCATAAACACAAATCCCATGAGATGACTTGGTGGTCACAGTGTTTATTCATTTTAAGAATGCACATCATCAGGGACACCTGGATGGCTCAGTCAGTTAAGTGTCCAGCTTTGGCTCAGGTCATGATCTCAAGGCTCGTAAGTTTGAGGCCCACATTGGGCTCTGTGCTGACAGCTCAGAGCCTGGAGCCTACTTCAGATTCTGGGTCTCCCTCTCTCTCTCTCTGCCCCTCCCTGCTCGTCCTCTGCCTCTCTCTGTCTCTTGAAGATAAATAAAAACATTAAAAAAAGAAAGAATGCACATTATCATGAAGAAAGACCACCGAAGTGGTCAAGCAGGTGTCAAGTTATCAATATGAGGTAAATGAGAGAGAAGCCAAGATGCTGTTGAGCGTCCCTCACCCAGAGGGAGACATTACAATGGGGGATAAGTTTCATGCATCGCTTTAGTGTCATTATACTATCTGATATTTTAGACAATCATGATATGTCTTCAAATCTATGAGGTATCAGAATAGGAAATTTTCACATTCTGTATTTAAGAAGTGGGAATAGTAAAATATTTATCCTCATTCATTTTATAAGAACGAGCACTAAACTTGTAGTTCTTGGTGGGCTGAGTTGTCTTGAGTAAGAACTGCTCCACAGCCCCAGGGTAAGCCAGAAACATCCTTCTGGGACATCATTCAAACTGGATGGAGGGAAGCATCCCTTAGCTGGCCCTTCACACGTCCTGTTGGCAGTATCACAAAAGGAGCAGGAAGTAGATGAGAAAAAAGTCTCAAAGAGAAGTCTTTTCCTCCTATAGTGTCTTTCTATTGCCTCCTGTTGACAGATCTTAACATGTTGCAAGTTGCAAAGAAAAACTATACAGGGCCCAAATTCATTTTCATAGAGCAGGCAATGAGGTGTAGATTGGGAACCTAATATAAATGGGTTATTTTTACAGTTATATTTAACTTTCTATTATCTTGTTGTTTCTATGTGGATATGTGTGCTTAAGTTTCCAAAAAGTTTAATATTCAATTCACGATATCTTTCCAATATCTATGAAAATCTGTGAAAATAAGTACAACTCCAAATTCTGTGAGGACTGATGCTGACACAAATTAGGGAAAAAATAAACAAAATTATGAATTCCCTAATTCATGTGAAAATGTACCACTAAGTCTGAAGTAAATGTACATCCAACCTAACTTCTTCTTAGCCAGATCCCAAAATTCCCACAGCCACTTCCTGACCCCAAATTAAGGCAAAATAGGATGAAAAATAAATTAAAATAGAAAAAAGCATCACTCTGAACCGACGAGTCAAAATGACTCACTTTTTCAAATTTTACAAAATCATATGACGAGGGTCTGTCCTAGCGTCCTAGCGTAGCTTTTACATGTGTGTAGCATAAAATTTAAGCTTCATTAGTGTCACGTTAAACCTACCTCTGATGCTCAGTCTAACCCTAATTTATTATGATCTTAATAAATTCTATTAGATTCCCTTTCATTTGTGTTGTTAGTTTTCATTAAATGCTTGGTGTTTTTTGGTTTCCTGCCCACATGTTTTGAGAAGTAGGTTAATTAGTTTAGGGAAGTGTCCAGGATATCCTTTTTAGTAGGATCTATATACTCTTAAACTCTACCTATGCCTTTGGGTTTTAGTTATTGTAGGTGCTAGATGTTGCACAGCCTGGCATATAAACTCCCCTGTGCCTGTGTAAGCTGGCCCCTGCCTCACTCCTTGACCTCATTTTTACTCCATGGCTGGTGTGGCTCCTCAACACATCAAACCGCATTCTATCTCAGAACTTTTACAATCCCTCAAATATCTGAAACCCTTCTCCAGGTCTTTGCATAGCTGATTATTCATTTCTTCCATCTCTACTCACATCTTCAGATTTAGTGAATAAAACATTTTATCAACCAGAAAGAGAAAGCTCTGAGGAGTCCTCAGATGATTTTTGCCTTACTTGCTTCTCTGTAATGACCTTACTCAGTTTTATGCCTCAAGTTGCTGTCTTGCTTGCCTTTCCAAATTGCTTCGATCAAGTTCCCCACTGGGCTCTTCTGCAGAATCCTGATATTAATTTGAAAGAAGGCCACACATTTAAATAAAAGTGAGGTCAACTTCTTGCAAATTTCCACCCAGCAGCCTTTGAGATGAATGGTCCTTTTCCCAAAACAACATAGGCCTAAACGTATTTTGTAGCTGTATAATATCCCGACACTTGTGTCTTTACCAGCAAACTTCTTACCTTTGTCGGAGTTTGCATTGTGATCTATCAACGCCTTCACCCTCCATTTGTTTCAAGCTCTACCTTGTTTATTGCCTTTTTCAAAATTTGAAGGTAGTGACCTGTCTCACTCTTTTTAAGTTTATTTATTTATTTTGGGAGAATGAGAGTGCAAGCATAAGCAGGGAGAGGCAGAGAAAGAGGGAGAGAGAGAATCCCCAGTAAGCTCCACACTGTCAGGGCAGAGCCTGACACAGGGCTCGAAATTACAAACCGTGAGATCATGACCTGAACCCATGACGCTTCACCAGCTGAGCCATCCAGGAGTTCCTAATGAGTTCTTGCTTTTATCCAATGCATACAATCATTTGAATTTAAGATCTCTGATATATGACACCGGAGTCTGGGAGAAAGCAGGGACTTGTAGTATGATACTGGGTCAATGGGTTTCTGGAAACACATGGAACTGTTTGGAACTTGAACAATGTAATTGATATTGTAAGCTATGTGAAGTTAAGAATTTACTAATAAAGGACAAACACTTAGTCTTAGATAAAACCTAGAGAGTCCTCAGGCAAGTAGACAATTAAAAAAAAAATTGGGGGGGCGGGCACCTGGGTGGCTCAGTCGGTTGAGCATCCAACTTTGGCTCAGGTCATGATCTCGCAGTTTGTGAGTTCGAGCCCCGCATCGGGCTCTGTGCTGACAGCTCGGAGCCTGGAGCCTGCTTCAGATTCTGTGTCTCCCTCTCTCTCTGCCCCTTCCCCTGCTCATGCTCTGTCTCTCTCCGTCTCTCAAAAATAAATAAATGTAAAAAACTTTAATTTTTTTTTAATTTTTATATTCATTTTTTGAGAGAGAGGGAGATAGAGCGTGAGCAGGGGAGGGTCAGAGAGATAGTCAGACACAGAATCAAAGCAGGCTCCAGGCTCTGAACTGTTAGCACAGAGCCCGATGCGGGACTTGAACTTACAAACTGTGAGATCATAACCTGCGCGAAAATCGGACACTTAACCAACTGAGCCCCCCAGATGCCCCTAGACTATTTTAGTTCTAACTTTCAGGAGAGTGTTTTTGACATATTTAATTCACTAATTGTCTGTGTTTCATAAAGATCTGGTTCTCGATTTTATTTTTGTATGTTTTTTTTCAGAAATTTTCCATTGTGAAAGGAGAAATGTATATTTACTAGATCAGTATGTCCATATATGTGATCTCTGACATGAAGGTATCAAATCCCAAGGGAATGAAGAAGGTGGACATATCAAGCTTCTTCTGTCATAGACAATGCATAATCTCCTGGTCTCAGAGCAAGCTCCCTTTAACCATTCAAATACTTCTGAATTTTGCCACATTTGAGTATCACCTGACATCCCTGAAGTTTGTATTGGGGGGGGGGTTAACTTGTTGCCACAAACTTCAACCTCGACATGATTAATTATTTCAGTTGTGTAAACTCCAAAAGGAGTAAGGTCGTCATCATTTCATTTACTCACAACCATATCCCTGTCATGGGTAATAATGGCTGACATATAAGCTCTCAAGAAATATTTATTCAGTGAATCAGATCAAGTATTTTAATATGATCGCTTTATATTTTAAATACACGAAAAGTTCTTAGCTATTAAAATAATAACAAATTCTTTTTTTTTTATCTATCCCAGTGTCGTAAGTAATACCTTTCAAGGGCCGTTGTGAAGAAATATTGTGAAGGAATAAAGTATTGAGATATTAATACCCTGTGGAATGGTACACTTTAACATAATAGCAGATATTGTTCTATTATTTCTTTCTCTCTCATTCTATCTTATTCTCTCTCTCTCTCTCCCCGTCTCTTCTCTTCCCCTCTCTTTCCTTTATAAATATGATATCGTTCAGTATGTTCCCTGAAGAAAGACTAACAAAAGTTGCATAGATGTACTGTCTAAAACAAAGTACCCCCTTAAGCCAATATGTCTTTTTTTTTTAATGTAGCTTAGAAAGTACTTTGATACATATCAAGAAACTGAATTCAACATAGTGTGGCAATGATAGTTGCCCTAAGGAAAATGTACCAGAAAAATCAATTTAAAAGCCAATTTACCATTTGACTTTAGCAAATTCATTTGACCTTAGTGAATTCATTTGACCTTCAATGCAACCAGTTAGAAGACTAATAAGAAACGATCAATAAAGGCAAATATTTCTGAAAAACTAAAGTCCCTTACACTGAACTGTAACTACAAAGGTTTTCTATTGTAGGGAACATACTGTCTCTTTGGTCTTAAGTATTTAAATGGATTAATTCTGTACATGATATGTGAATACGGCATAGTGCTTGCATAGTGTCAAAATAGCTTTGAGCTTCTGTATACAGTAAATATCAAATTGACAAAAAGTACTTTAAATAAGAGGCTGTGTCGCATTAGTTTTGTTTTAGAATCAGATAATCCTGCTTTGAGTTTCCAGGATCTGTAACTACTATTTGTATAAGTTCGACCACCTCTGTAGACTTCAATTCCTTTATGTAGAAAATGAAGATAATCATAGAGTTAAGGTAAGAATTAAGTGGAACATATTGAAAACAGATCAATGTGTGGCATGGAGTAAGCAATAAATCACAGCAGTCATTATTATTATCATTATTGGTGGCATTCCTATTATGATAAATTATTAACTTATAGTTGGTAATTACATACATATTATTGTATGCATTTTTGAGAGCTAAAATCGTTTCTGATGCTTTTATTTCATGCCTTAATCTTTTATTTTTATTTCCTTCCTATAGTTCTCACACATTGCTAACACATGTTATCTTGCTGCATTTTATGCATTAGTAAAAGTAGTTTTATTTAACAAAGAAGTGGAGTTTAGATAAATATGTAGATGGATAGATATGAATCATAATGATATAAATAATATTTGTATTTACATTAATTTGGGGCTATGAACTAATATATGTCACAAGATCTCATACAATTCTTGTCTCATGGTGATGAAAGAGAGGAAGGAAGAGAATGTGTCAATAAAGTATGAGGACTTTGGGTGGACCTGTTACTGTCTAGAACGGTACTGGGTGAATAGGAGGACTTCAATAAAGATTTGTTGAATACCTGTGTAAAGGAAGTCAGTGAATATTATTTAATATTTTCATGTGCAGAGCAATGGGCCAGACGTCTTGGAGAATAAAGGATTTACAACTAGCAAGCCCAGTTAGCCCCTTTCTGAAAATTACCATATAGTGTTAGAAGACAAACAATAAAAATAATAATAACAACTATTATGAACAGAGGGCGTTGGAGATGGTAATGGAGATTCAAACACCATACCATGAGTTTGTGTGTGCTTGGAGTAGAAATCGGTTTTTGATTGGTGGATGTCAATTCCAACCTGGGGATATCTGATAGACTCCTAATATTATTACCTACAACAAAGATCTGAGTAACACCTGGACACCGATTTCTAAGCAACATCTAGAATAATTTTTAAGGGGTACCTTATGAAAAGGGGGTGACTCAGTCGGTTGGGCGTCCTACTCTTGGTTTTAGCTCAGGCTTTGATCTTATATTTCATGGGATTGAACCCTGCATTGGACTCTGTGCTGATAGCTTGGAGACTGCTTAGGATTCTCTCTCTCTTTCCTCTCTCTCTGCTTCTTCCCCCCACTTGCATGCTCTCTCTCTCGCTCTCAAAATAAATAAATTAATATTTAAAAAATAGCATAGCCCTGTTCTCATAGAATATTGACTTCTTTGGAGGACAGATGGGCACTTAATGGCAAAGAAATGATTTAACCAACAGTTGGAAGTTTCTCCCCACAGTAGTACGGTTTTCCATGAGGTACTTTTAGTAACTGTTGAGTAGGGATATGAAAAGACACGGTTTTTGCATTTGGTGCCATGGACAAAAATATCGTTTCTGGTGAACATGACACAATTTTCAATGTATGGAACAGAGGTGATTCTTTAATATAGCTTTCTCGGCACCAGCTTCATATTCTAATTATCTGGGAGGCTGTGGGGAAGAAAGCAGAAAGGAGAAGAAGGAAGAGGATGAGGGAGTGGTGAAGGAAAAGAAGGAAAATTTCTCTAGCCCTGAAACCCAGGCCGATAAACCCAGAATCAATAGGAGTGGGGTCCAGGCATCGATAATAAATAAAATATCCTGAGAGGAGTGTAATGAACTGCTACGGTTGAAAACCACACCTGGGCAACGATCCAGGGCGATGTTTCTCAAACTTGCTGGGAATAAGAATCATCTGGAGAGCTCGCTAAGACAGATCAATGAAGGCCAGCGCAAAGATTCATGCGTCTCCGCTCCAGAGATCCATCTAGGATGGAGCTTAAGATTGTGCATTTCTAACCCGTCCCAAGATAAGTCTGCATTGTCCGTCTGTGAAGTACACTTGGAGTACCAGTGCTCTAGAGAATGGTACCAAAGGCTCCCTGATAATAGGCAGAGAAGTGAGTTACCTAGGAGGTGTCGCTTAACAGATGGTCTATGGACAGGCAGCATCAGCATCTCCTGGGGTCTTCTAGAAATGCCAAATCTCAGACCCCGATGAATCAGAACTCGTATGTTGGTGCGAGCCGCAGGCGATAGACATGTTTGTTAAAGTCGGAGAAGTGCTGCTCTAATCCTGCTCTAATCCTCGACTTTGGCCACACATTGGAGTCTCCGGAGCACTTTCAAACTTTAACAACGTTCTGACTCTCCCCAGGATGCTTTGTGGGCAATAGGTTCTAGAAATTGCCTGCACGAGACTCTTCTAGGCAGCAAAGTTTGAGAAGTGTAATTCTGGAGGACGTGATTTGAGGTGGTGTTGTGCGAATTTTCCATAAACTTTTTCCTAGTGTTTATTTTGAGAGAAAGAGACAGGGAGAGAGAGAGAGAGAGAGAGAGAGGGGGGAGAGAGAGAAAGTGTGAATGGGGGAGGGGCAGAGAGAGAGGGAGACACAGAATCCAAAGCAGGCTTCAGGCTCTGAGCTGTCAGCACAGAGATCGATGCGGGGCTGGAATTCACAGTCTTCGAGATCATGACCTGAGCCAAAGTCAGATGCTCAACTGACTGAGCCACCCAGACGCCACATCCATAAACTTTCTCCTCTTCCAGTCTCCTGGTCTGTCACATTACTTGACATTCTACTAGTAGGTATTCACTTGTACATGTTGGTAAGAATCCTCTCAAATGCAAATGGCCAGAGGAGGAAGGGCATTGTTTTATCACGCATTCTAGTAGTAACATAATTAATTAGACTCTGAGATCCTGACGTTGGGAACAAATAAGTCTTAGTGGCAGTTGAGAAAATAGAAGAGATCGTACAGAACATGGGGATACTTCTTGTCGTGAGCTGAGACGGATGGAAACTTGGAGCACTGATGATGTGGAGTGTGATTAATTATTTTATTCGCCCCTGAAGTAGAGTGCCCACAGGACACGGGGGGCTGGAGGAGAGGCTAACTGGTGGGAACAGACTGGATTTCTTTTAAGAAGTGAACATGAACAGAATTTGAGGAATTATCAAATTATAATAAATTACACTGAAATTGGACATGCGGCAGAAGATGTAAGTGGTTGATGAAGTAGCCGTTAGAAACGATTACAGGAGACTATATTATCACAAATATCCTTTGTTTTTGTAAGCTTGCTGAGCTCCAGAACTTTGTTTTACGTATTTCAAGTGCTCAGTGGCATTTTAGTTATTGATACCCCAGTAAGCGTTAACCACAAAGACTTGCTCCCTATTTAAATTAGATTAATTTCAGAGGTATCGAATAAAGGAACATGGCAAATACTCATGCAATAAACATTTTGTCTGCATACACGGGTCTCAGATGGCTGGATTTTTTTTTTCCTTTAACGCCTCCAGCGTACGTTAGATACATGCTGAGTCATTTCATTGGAATTAGGTGCATATTGAAGAAAGAAAAATGTCAAGTTTCTTCTTATTTAGTGGCTCATCTGTATGAGACAGAAGCCAAGTGGTGACTGAGGACAATTGGGGGTCACATAACTAAATCGAAGAGTCCAGGTCCTCACTCTTCACCCCGGCTGACCTTCCAGAATACATACGGCATCAGAGATCACTTGAGAAGTTGGAAAATGTATGGGCTTCTCTTTGAAAGATTCTTGCAAATTGCATATCTGGGGGAATGAATACCAGCAACACCAAAGTCAACTAATTGAAACTATTGCTTTTATTATAATTACACGGGAGCACAAATAAATAAGCACAAAAGTATTGTAAAATATTGCCAATGCACTAAAGAAAACAAATTGTTTTCAAACAACATCTGGTTACTTCAGTAGTATCAAAGTACATTTATAATTACATGTTACCTAAAAAAATCAAGTACAAAAATTAAGAGAAATTAAAACATCCGTGTTTATATTAATATGCATATAGAAATGGCTAACAACACATGAATAGAGAAATCTGTTAGCTAATGCTTATTTGCACGATTTTTCAGGCACCTACCTGACATTTTTAATGAGTTATGAAAATGTAATATGACATTCAGATTTTTAGATACGGTAAACATGTTACGTTGAAATGGGTGTTTCATGGTTTCTTTTAAAAACCCTGTCTTTTAAAAACGTAGTGCCATTATCCACTAAAAAACATTTTATATCATTTTTCAATAGCTATTTGTTTTAATTTCTTGAAAAGAGGAAGAAAGTAAACATACAATTGCTAAATACGTAAACACATTTTTAGTGCAAGATAACAAGACCTGTGACTTTACTGTGCTTTGTTTTTTTATAATCACAGTGCACTTTACACCAATTGCTACACTAGAAATGTTAACTCAAGGAGTTCCAAACAAAAGAAGTGCATACGAAACATTTTCATATATATTATATACAGTATGTATACTGTATGTGGGCGTATACATGTGTAAATGTAGATGCTTTCAGGGTGGGCGAACCCAGTCATATTTGGGAACAACTGAACACTTCAGAAAGATCTTCATACATATTTGGTTGCGAGAAATCCAGCAATATTTCCTTAAAGGAGTCTCCCCTTAAATTTGACACTCGGTAAGATTTAAAGGGATATGTAATCAGACATTTTTTTTTCCAGATTACACACACTTTGCTGCAATGTAATTGACCCAAATATCAAAGGGTTTTAAATCAATCCGAACAACAAGCCACAATGTTCAAGTCCAACATGGCAAACGTGTTATCCTTGTACTGAGTTACATAGACAGCAGTGCATATCCTATGTGTACATATAGAGTTTTATACATAAACATATTTTCTACTTAGACATTAACTTTAATATGTTTTAGTATTTTCTTTTGACTGTACACTTGATCTGGAAAGAAAGAGAGAATACCATATACAAACACATAAGAGATGTCAAACACGTGATATTGTATACCTTCATCGAAATAATTGGCTTTGTTCTGAAATTTTAATGAGTGCATAATTAAGTTCCTTGAAGGCAGGGATCGTATCTTTTGAATACTTAATTTCAGGTGCTTCACAAATTTTTAAAAACATAACTAATAAGTTTCTCCACAATGAACTGCTAATAATAAATTAATAAGTTGTCCACATTCTATAATTAGCTATCAATTTTCCCAGAGAGGGACGATGTGGTAAGTTAATCTTAAATACCATAGGTACCATTTTTCTTGAGTTCCATTTAAGTCTGGGATACAATGAATTACGAGTTTTTATTCTAGCGTACTTCTAATTCCTTTAAAAGGGTAAATTGTATCCCATCTCAGATTATCTACTGCTTAAATCAGAGGAAATTGTTTTTAATTTTATAGGTAGCCATGATTAACTTACAAGCTCTTTTCTGTTTTAGTGAAGTGATTTCCTTTAACACATAGTGATATTAAAATCGCATTGTTAATGTGCATTATTTTGATGCCTTCTATAGTTAATTAAAACAACAACCCAAAAGGATTGTTTAGTTTTTTGTTTTTTTTTTTTTACTTGATTACTAAACTTGCTGAAAGAGTCCAACCAAATTATATGTGAGGAGGAGGCCTAAGCCAGAGTGTAGTAAGAAAAATGTTTCTCTAGTCTCTGGAAGCACTCAACAAAACAATATGGAACCTCAGTGTCTCAAGTCCCAATGTCCTATTTTGAAAAGGGAAGTTGTATCTTGTTGTATCCAGACAATTTCTGGATGTTTGAATGTGTATATTCTTTAAAACTACAAACGTTAACTTCTTAGTGTTTTGTTTTCCTTCACATTGCCAAATATTTTGTATGGGTGGACATTAACCTTCGCTTATGCAAATCAATCACCTTCACTCTGAACTCACTTCCGCAGCATAAATATGGAGAAAAGGGTAGCAGCGTTCATGTGAAGAGCTACCATAAAATCTCAGGAGATGCTGACTTCTGGCATTGAACAGAAATCCAGGATTTGATTTTTCCCATACATCAGCTCTACAGAAATGTGTTTCTTGTGTGCTAAGAAGTTTTTCCTATACAAAAGCATCTTGCCGACAGCCAATAAAATTCTGTTTCTGTAAAAGTTGTTGTGAAAAGACCATTTCTCATAGGTGTGAGCTCTTCCCACATAACCGTGCCATGACACCATTTGCTCTTTGGCACTGCAGGAAAATAGAAGCTTTATCTTTCCATCGTGTTCTGTCAACGGAATGTTTATCATCTGACCAAATTCATAGATTGAAGCTTCCTGGTTGACTACCACAAGAGAATACACTAATTTTTCTTTTTATCCTAATGACCTCTTTTTCTCCGTATAAAGAAACACTACACAAAGAGAAAATTAATCACAGACTCGTCATGGCCATGTCAACGAAGCTGCAGTCGACAGTGGTTTAGGCGCCGAATAAAAGTTATGGAGTCACATACCGGTGAAGCCACTTTTTCCAGATCTTTCAGTTACGTCCCGTTGAAAAGAAGATGTGAGGATATTAAATAGAAAGAGTTGCCTAAGGTCAGGTTTTCAAACAAGCCGCCTTCTCAGAAAATAACTTGCTTGAAAAAAAGAGTGCATGACACCTGGCAACGCCATGAGTTTGGCAGAACCAATGGTAATGTCTGAACCCAACACAAATCATTTCAGTACCTCCGTTTCCTTCTTGACAGGTGGCCAGCATTGATAAATATCTTCTGCCTTATTCGGAAAGATAGGGGAAAAGATTGGCATCTGAAAAACACACTTGGATATGTTACCTGAATATAAATTTCAAAGGAATTATCCAATCATTACCATACTGAGCCTGAATATACATATACGTACACCAAGATCCTCAT
Source organism: Paguma larvata (assembly GCA_030068075.1). NCBI lineage: Eukaryota > Metazoa > Chordata > Mammalia > Carnivora > Viverridae > Paguma > Paguma larvata. The sequence continues at coordinate 12,673,946 of CM057825.1, forward strand.
CAAGATGCTGAGAAATGATGTTTTACACCTGATGGACTGACTTGAGTATATGTGGTCAGCATCACCTAAATCTGGGCCCTAAGCACATTTTATGTCTGTTCTGATTTTATCTTAACACATTTCCATCCCTCTTAGATTGGTACTCCATTGATTGTTGGGTTTGAAACATAATCGCTAACTGGTGAAACAAGGCAGTAGGATTTATTTAAGCCACTTAAGATCTCTCCACGATTTCCCATACTTGTGATCCTGCTTTTTTTTGTTGTTTGTTTTTTATAACCACTTCAGTGATACGAGCAAAACCTAAAACCTCAGGAAGCACTGTATGTATACAGTCCTCCCACCGAGAACTCATTCACGCAAACATGACAGATAGACGCGCTCCCAGTAACCCTTTTTCCTTAGTCTTTCAGAATTCTGATTGGACATCAAAATATACATTAATTATAAAATATTAAAAAATTATTTTATAACATTTCAAAGGCTCGAAAGGAACGATTGCTGATAAAGCATCACTAGGTTTTTAGCAATATAGATTACAAAAATCTCCTAACTCCTGTTATATTTGGTTTTATTGAGCAGCACTCTACTATTGCTGTCAAAACCCTTACAAGAAAAACCACTATGACAATAACGTCAAACACATACCTTTTTTTCTCTCAGAAATATAATACTAAATTGATTGTGAAAGAAGAATCACATACCGTCAATTGTAGGAAGCATAAATAGTAATTTAAATATACAAAATATATGCGATAGTTTCCTTTTTATTCCTCCGTGGCAATATTTATATTCAACTAACAAGTTATTCTTAAAAGATATATATGATTTGTTTAACTTAAATTTTACCACCACACAAAATTGAATCCACCCCCTCTATCCCCTGTCCCCTGCATTTCCTGTTTCTTCCTTGAAACGAAATAAAATCAACAAGTGGTCATAATTCTTTGGTCATGGTGTTGTAAGCAGTAAGAATGGGTGTGATGGTCACACACAGAAGATTGCGACCCAAAAATGTGGTGATAACCAGTTTGAAAAACGTAAGAAACACGAATTCCTTAATGGACCAAAATTTTGAGAAAGATTGGCATTCATTGTACTAAACTATGTAAACGTATCTGTCTGAATGTTTATTTCTCATTTTCTAGGGGAAACAAACATACACATGAAAAGTTACTTTAAAATAGTGATTACAGGGACTACGATACCCCTGGCCCCACTTTCTTGAAAGCAATCATGCTATTTAGCTTTTGATTCCTTCCTTGTTCCTTCCATTGTCACAGTGAACCCTGGTCTCCTCCAATCAGATCAATGAGGCAAGGACACATGTCCTAAAGTCATTTCCAAAGGACATATTTTCTGCTGGGGAATCCAAATATATCCTAAGAACTTTCTCTGGAGTCTGACTAACGATTGCTTAGTATAAACAAGACAATATTGAAGAGAAATTCTTATAAAGCCAATGTAGCAAAAATATTGGTATTGATGTCATGTGGATGTCCAAATTAAGCATCACACTTGCATTCATTTCCTGTCAAACCCTTAGAAACTTACAAAGCAACAGATGTTCTTCATGAAAATGATACTCGACTTCTACGTTACTAGCACCAGATCATATATTATGTGATTGAACATGATTTATAGCTGTGAGCTCTCGCACACAAGCCAAATGTGGACAGAAAAAAAAAATAACGTCTTAAATGCAAAAATTAATAATAAAAGGCATCAAAGGATTACATATAAAAGAGATAACAAACCAGTTAATACCGAAATTAGATCATATAGTAAAACTCTTGATATTTCTGTAATTTATATAGGTATAATGTGTATTATTTCAGGTGTCACCCATAGACTAGTAAAATATGTACATCTTAATATCTTTTGGATTCAAAATAATCCGGGATAAATAAGTGTCTTAATTGCAAGGATACAATTAATATACATTTTATATTGAACTTGCCATGAGTAGGCACAGCTTCCCGTGGGTTTTCCGGGGAAGCACTGGCATTCCATTCCGACAGAGAAGATATGGAACAGTTCTTGATCTCACGACTGAGTTGAACTCCTTCTCCGTGTCGAGCTCACGCCATGCTGCACACAGTCATATGGCAGTATCCCAGAACACCGTTTGCTGCTTCGAGTAGGGTGGAGGGCTGTACTTCTTTGCCCCTGCGTTCTTCTTCCAGCTGGGTAGGATAGGCATGCTATCCTGTTTGCAAAGGCCCTTTTCCGTTTTCTGTCTAGCTTTTATTTCCTTGCACAAGCAACGCTTTTTCTCAATCATCTCAAGCATTGTATGGTCTCCATGAAACCACTGCGTGCATGCCACCTAGCAAAAAAGAAAGAGTGAATACAGAAGCAAAAAATGGAATGAAAGCAATTGTGTCGTTGTTTTTGCTTTGTTTGTTTGTGTGGCACTGTGCTAGTAGTCGTTTTGAAAAATGTCAGCTGTTTATCTTTGTAATTCTTACAAAGCAAAATTAAAGTATGGGGACTGTAAATAAATTTTGTACTTAACTTTGTGATGTAATTAAACAACTATTTGGGTGAGATTTTTCTGATATGTTTCAGGAGCTCACAGTATAGAAATAACCCTTTCTTTTTTAAAGCTATTTGCCTAGTATTTGCCTATGAATTTTATGTTGACTCCATTGTCTTCTAGTGTCTAAATTCAATTATTAGAATGCTTTTCAGTGACACCTAATACGGATGTGAGATGTTTTGAAGATTTTAAAGAACGTTTTCGTTCTTGAAATAAAACTTGTTTTTGTTTTTTTTTTTAATAAAAAAGCATACAGAATTAAGACTTTTCACAATTCTTCTACCCAAATGACTTTGCAGATGCATCTAATGCTTGGAAACGAATGCTTCAATAATTTTTTGCAAAGAATTTTTTTCTATCCTTTTTGATGCTTCAGCAAATTTCTAATTAGAATCATTTGCCTATGCCTTCCGACTGACCCAGGCCCCAATTAGATTCAGCAATTTAGAGAAACAGATTCATGGGGTCAGTTATATGCCAGGAGATGATTCAGAGCTGACTATGTACTGACACGCATAATATATTTCTTAAAAGAGGAACACTGCACCCAGGTAGGTATATGTGGTCCTGTCCCCTGGTAGCTGTTCTTTAGGACAGAACTACTGAGTTGAATCTGCCACACGAGGACAGGAATGTGATTGGGCCTTGGATCCAGCAGGGGGAAGCCACCACTTAATAGTCTAACCACATCTACTCTGACTTCAAGGGCTAACGTAGTTCACTTGGAGTCACTGAATTAGATGTTCCAATTTTAGCATAAAAATCAGAGCCAGTTCCTATATAACGCTTACTGTATACCAGATCCTATTCTAAGTACTTTGCATAGTATAAATCATTCATTCCTCACAATGATGATGTTCTGAAATAAGAAATGAGACTTAGAGAGATTTAGTAACGTGCCTAAGCTTACAGAGCCAGCAAATGGCAGAGTCAGGATTGGATCCCAGGAGCTCGTTTCTAACGCCATGCCTTTAACAACTACATTATACCGACTTTCATTGTATATGTACAACTGGAAAGGATTGGAAAGATAAACTAGCACAATACTCTCAATGTACTGAAGAGGAAGCTAAAGCTTTAAGAAATAACACGTTGCCCAAAGCCAGACAGGTATGTTTCTGGTGTGAACAAGGCAAGACTGAGTTCTCATGATTCGCAATCCTTTACCGAGAGAGCAGGATCTAGAGCTAGAAGGCAAGACTTCAAAGCCTGGATGTATCAAATTTCTCCCTGTCCTTGTACTTCTTGGTTTCTTTATCTGAATAACTGAATTGGTAATATTTCCATTCCAGAAGTTGATATAAGGATTAAATTGGATAATGAAGGGGAAGTCATTTTTCAAAACACTAAACCATTGCCCAAGCATTGTTACTGCCATACTGACAAACACCTAGGAGTTCTCCATACCTACTCGCTGCCAAGCATGTGTGTGAAGAGCTCTGTATATATCACACTGAATCCTCCCAGCCACCCTGAAATCTAGGATTTAGCTACCCAGTACAAGTGAAAAAGCAGAGTCTCAGCAAGCAGATCAAGAAACTAGATCAAGGTCACAGCTTACTACAGGGAACACAGACCTCTACCAAACTTGAATCTGACTCCAAAGTGAATATTCTTTCTACTACAGCAGGCTACATCTGAAATTTATCTAGAAATTATAATAATAGTCATTGTCGTAGGTACTACCATATCCAGGTGCTACTCAAAAAATGCAAATATTTATGGCCTTACGGAGTGAATAAAAAGTGTTTATCGAAGAAATCTAAATCAATGGCTTGGACTTGGAGTCCAGAAGATGGCACTCTTAGATAAATATCTTGTATATTTGTTCCTAATGTGATACAAATTTCCTTGAAAGATTGAGCTGTGTTTCACACTCATGGGTATTTGCTTTTTAAATTAAATTCCAGATGTTTGTTAAATAGGTTTAACCAGATAATAGGTTTTAACCTAACCAATAGGTTTTTGTACCAACAGAATATTGCCCAAAATGGCTTGGATTTTTTCAAAAGATATCTAATATTTTAAAACTTGATAATCCATGCAATAAAAATACAGTAACTCTATTTTGGTGGAAATACAAGCAAAATTTATTAAGCGACTATAAACTCTTAAAATGGAATTTATAACAGAGAATTCCCAGAGGGCAAGCCCCAAATTTTATTCATCAGCAGCCCCAACATGCAGAACAGAGTTATTAAGCTCTCGATAAAAGTTTTATGAACGGATAGAAGCCACCATCATTGAACATTGAAATCTAAGTGTTTGTTCACCCTTAGAAAGTTCTGCAGATAATTTTCTTTTTAGTAAAATCTCCCTGAATTTTACACATTCCAATCAAACCACAAAACTTCCAACCTTCTTCAAGGTAAGATATTTACATCATTTCAATATTTGCGTTGTATTTACTACTCCCCACAAACAGTAAAGCCTTATTATCTAATCCCCTCTAATATTTAAGAGTGTGAATCAGTACATGTCACTGCAAAATAATATTTTTCCTACATTGCTCTAACAACGGTATCTCCAATATATTTCACAGTTGTCGTTACATTTTATGCATGTATAACTGCATTACATTATCTATAAGTGTGTGTTTTCTGTCAATTAGAAGTTTATACTATATAAGCATGTCAATTTAAGAACAATCCATTCTTTAAAAATCCAAAAAAAAAGTTTAAGAATAAAGAGTTATAAAGTATGATTTTCATGTTCTTTACATTTTTATTTTAAAATAGTTAAGCGTCCACCTGATTGATATAATGGTTTCAAATATTAACAGAAGAAAGTCAACCCCTTTTTTCAAACTGACTCTTTAATATTCAACTATTTTTTTGTTGTTGTTGGCCAGATGTAGAGTCAATACAAATTCTGTGAGAAAGCATTTGCCCGTACATGAATGAAGGCTAGATATTCTAAGAGAATTTAAATACAAGTTATTAGAAAACAGCCAATTCAAAAACTTTTTAATTTCAGTATTTTAATAAGTCTGTCAAAGAGTGCTGGAGAATCATCTCACGTTAAGTTGTTACCAAAGATTTTTTTTCTTATTTAAAGTACCCAAGAAAACTATTACTATATTTAGATGAGATAAATACTTGCCAAAGTGATTTTTTTGGTGGAAGACAAATTTATTTCCCATGTTTACTTTTAAATAGTATCTGTTTTTCAATATTTCTTCCTGGAAAGTATATATTCTTTTTAATTTCTGAAGTTGAACTCCAATGTTACCACTATGGCAATTTACATGGTAGTATCTCTCCCCCTAAAAGACGTCTAAAAATTACATTTCACTCTGATAGTAAGATGCTTCAATTTATTAGTTTGTACATAACAAATAACATGTTAAGTAATTATAGGAAGTGTGGTAAGAATACTACCCATAAAATATTTCATGATTTTGCCATATTTTGGTTTTATCACCAAATTCTTCAAGACTGGTTTAAATTTAGCTGTAAAATTCCATTTCACTTCAACCTGGAGTTAAAAGAACTCTTGGGTTTGATTTACAACAAGTATACATTGGGAGGCAATTATAAGACAATTGCCCAATTAATATGAATCCAGTTACACGTCTCGGACAAGATTTTCATATGAACGTGATCCAGTGAAGGTAATATTCTTGGCTAAGAAGTTAATGCAGATAAACTCCAGCGAAAGGAAAACAAACATAAATCCCATCCTTTAAGTGCAGGCTACATACGGTGACTTCTTTCCAAAGAATTCAGTATGGACAGGAAGAGGAGGGTAACATAACTGTGGAAAGCTCTGGCAAACACTACATATACCACACCAAGTAATCGACAATGGTAAGTGATATGAATAGTATAGACCCTTGGTATGATGTGATGAGAAAGACACATGGCCTCTGTGCCCCGCTTCCCCGAAACCCATTAATCCCAACCTAACCATGAGAAAAACAGCAAACGTAAATTGAGAAATACTCTATAAAATACCAGTCCAGCAATCCTCAAAACTGTCAAGGTCCACTAAAATACGGAAAATCTGAGAAACTGTCACAATCTAGAGAAGGCAAAGACTCATGAGAACTGAAGTTGATTAGTGTGGTATCCTGGAAAGTATCCTGAAACAGAAATGTAAAAACTAAGAAAACCCAAGTAATGGGTGGGCTTTAACAATACTGTTTCAATATTGATACACAATAGCAATGTAAGATAGTTTTTTAAAAAGGGGAAACTCCCTGTGGGGTATACAGGAACCCTCTGTGCCCTCTTTGCAGCCTCTCTGTAAATTTAAAATTTTTTTAAATGTTTATTCATTTTTGAGAGACATAGAGACAGAGTACGAGCAGGGGAAGGGCAGAGAGAGAGGGAGACACAGAATCTGAAGAAGCAGGCTCCAGGCTCTGAGTCATCAGCACAGAGCCCGATGCGGGGCTTAAACTCACAGACCGTGAGATCATGACCTGAGCCGAAATCGGCCGCTTAACCAACTAAGCCACTCCAGGCGCCCCCTTCTCTGTAAATTTAAAACTATTATGAAGTTCAAAAGATATATTTTTTTAAAATTCCCTAAAGAAAGCACATTCTTTCCAAATGCTACTTGTAACTTATCTTGCTTTTTTCAGATGGAAGCAACATGATATAATGGAAAAAGTTACCTAATTAGATTGGGATCTTGATTATTTTATGATACTGAAAAGTCACGTATTTCTCTGAAGTTGTATGCCCTTCCTATATACCCTGTATATATATTGGTACACAATTCATACACACATAGTAAATATATTTGCATATACTTCATATATATTATGCATATTGGACATACCTTATACATACATTTCATGGATTGCTACATACATCATACTTCACATCGGGATAGGAGGCAGTGAACTGAACGAAGCAGGCAATTTGATTGGGAAACTTAAAGCCTCAGATACTGTTAATGATCTTATCTACTGATCCTTCAATACATGAGGAATATAAATGTCGAGGAATATTTAATTGATTTCAATCATTACTTTCTCTAGGAAATAAACTAAGGACTTCCTGATGTTGAGTATATTTTATCCAAAGAACAGAAGAATGATAATGTGTTCAATAATAAACCTATGACTATTTATTTAAAATTATTCAATTTCCAAAATATGCAAACCACAAAGAGATTTTTTAAAAATCTAAAATAAGCACTTCAACATTAGTGCTTCAACACTAAAATTGATCCTGGAATAAAATTGATACAAGTAGGCATAGCACTATTGACTTGTTTTTTTTTGTGCCTCAAGAGTTAATATATTAAAAAAGCGGTAATTTACTAAAGACTTAAGGGACAAAGCAATGTCAGGCAAGTGCCCTTTTGGCCCTAGAATTAAATTCAACTATGCCTTGTGAATAAAATTTAATTTCTTAAGACAACAGACCCAGCACCAGCACTAATTTTCAGATGCTCTCAGGGAAAAAGAAATTAGTTCCACGTTGCTCTCTCTGTACCAATTTCTCTGCCTCCCGTAACCCATCTTTTGGAAAATCACCATTTTCCAACACGAGGAATGTAAACTTTAATCTGACTGAATAAGAAGCTCGAGTCACTGATTTCTTTGAATTTCGTCTTTACTCTGCAGAAAACTCTCTAGGAGAGCATGGATAGCATTAGTGGAGCAACAAGAAAGAGCAAGTGTGACTGGAGAAAGGAAAGCTAATTCTTCGGGAATTATGGGAGGTAGTGAGTCTGGTGCCTCCACGCAATCCCTGTTCTCAGGTGTCCTGAGGTCAGCCAGAGCTGTTAGTGCTGTCATTGAAACTGTTCTTCCTCTCCCTTGTAGTGAGCAAAGAGATGGATACTTTATTAATAAAACATACATAAAAAATCAACATGTAAGTAACTATGGCTTTTTTACATATATCTTCAAGATAACCATCAGGGGTTGGCAAAATACAACTCACTTCCCAGATACAGCCGACTGCCTGTTTTTGTACAGTCCATGAGCAAGAATTTCTGTTTTGTGTTTTTAAATAGTTGAAAAACAAAACAAAACAAAACAAAACAAAAGAATATTTTGTGACACACGAAAATTATATGAAATTCAAGTGTCCGTGTCTTTAAAGTTTTAACTGGCATACAGACATGTCCATTTGTGGACGTATCGTCTATGGCTGCGTTCACATTATAAAGTAGAATTACATAGTGACGGCAGAGACCATACGGCCCGCAAAACCTAAAATATTTACTGTCTGGCCACTTCCAGAAAAAGTTTGCTAACCTAAGAAGTAAAAGATCAATTAACCCTTGAAATATGTATACTTTAGAACTGCCTAATGGAGGACCAAAAAGGATGTTAATATTGGTGCTATAAAAAGGGCAGTAAAACAAATCAAGAGCAATGTTTCATATATTATCACAATATTTTTCATATCAAGGTCGGTCCATGAGATTGGAAATCAGTTCTGGCAATTAATTTAAAGAAATGATTTGAGCATGTCAACGACACATTTTACAGTTTTATCATTAGAAGGAAAAAAAAATAATGTTGGAATTAAATAAATAAAGTGGATTGTCTGGCTTAAAGTCTTTAGGAAAGAGATTTAATATAAGGTCATCCCCTTGTTTAAATAACCCTGAAGTGGCCATTTGTTTGTCTGGGATGTGTCATTGTAAGGATTCGACTTCAATAAAAAGGTTGTTTTGAGAACTCTAAAAAAATAATTCTGGTGAATTATCTTTCTTTTCTTTTTTCCCGACTATACTTTGGGAAGAAGTTTTCAGCTTTACATAGTATAGGCAACAACATAGGTTTCCAATAAACCTTCTGACAGTGACATAACGAAGAGATGTAAGGGTTATAATTACCTTCACTTGTTAGCAAATTCACTAATAAAATTGCTTTATTACTTATCAAATAAAAAGTGATCAAATCCATGTTACTTGAATCTTACACAGAGAAACAAAACAAAACAAAACAATCTGTCATTTTCTTTGAATGAGAAAATCTTGCTCCGTGTATCAATAACTAAATAGTTGATATTTTGGAAGCATACAGAGGTGATGCAACATCATAGTATTTTCTTGATAAATGGTTAAAAGGTACAGTCAAAAAATCCATACGGCTTTGTAATTACTTATAAACATCATTTGTTCAACTTTGAAAAGTATAAATTCAAGGTCAGGAAGATGATTGTACCTTAAGTGATTAAAAAGTGAAGCTATTTGAACAGATGAAACCAGCGCGCAACACAACAACAAAACAAAACAAAACACAAAGTATGCAGAAAAGCCTACTGGAAGATAAGTGTGCAATACAAAAAAAGGTAAGTGTGCAACACCAAAAAGATAATATGTGTGCAATATCAAAAACGGATAACCTAAATATGCAATACAAAACATATTAAGTGTGCAATACCAAAAAATCAGGGACTTTTCAGTTTCATGGGCCTGGCCATCACTTTGGTGATGTTCCACAAGGAACTCCTATTGTTTTCTTGCCTGAGATATTATGAGAATTAAACATATGTATAAAATTTTCCTAACTTTAGATTTCAATGATATTATTTGTAACAATAGCATCTTTGGTCTATCTTTAGCTATTTCAGTAGTTTTTTGCTTGTATTTTTTGTCCATCTTTAATTGTGATCTATTGATTGGGTGCTTCTTAAATTATCCACTTGTACTTCTCTCTCATTTATCAACAATGTTAACTCGGAGCCTATGCTTTATGAAAGAATTATCAGACAAGTATACGCCTGAGACTTCTGCTGAAACTGTAGATTTTACTTTGGATACCTAACTTTCGCTTTAAGATACAGATATATTGATAAAATGAGAGCCACGTGTTGGTTTCAGAGCTGCTTTTGTATGCAACATCAGGGGCCGACACAACCCCACCTTCTTTTTCAAGATCTGAAGATTTCCTTTTAAGTATAATCTCTGATCAACTACTAGGCATATGAGAAATATCACATGTTGTTATTTCAAGCCATATAAGCTCTTTGTTTTTACATATTTGTGCTTGCTTACATGATCAATTATGTAACGCTCCCTAATCAAAAAGATCCTTACAATTGTGTGGATTTCAAGACAAAACAGAGCTTGAAGTTAGCATAGGTTGCTCATGTTCTCTACCTGCAAAATGAGGACAACACCTAACTGGCCAGTTTTGTGGGATATCCTTTAACCAAGACCGAATCACAAGTCATAACGAAGGACTTGGATCATAACCAAGGGGTTGGTTTTAATGACCATGCCACATAGTAACAAGGACAACTGATCCCACGCTCCCCTAATATACTGTGGATCTCTCTTAAATAATCACAATTCTATCCTGTTTTCTTAGGAGATGGAATCAGACAGATGACATGGATAATGTGACTTGGTTTTCTCACTTATTTGTTGGGAGATGTGGAACAAGTCACTTAACCTTCCTGAAGCCTCGTTTCTTTATCTGCAAAATGAAAATAAGAAGACCTCAAGTTTGTTGGGAGCCATGCAGGTAATAATTGAGCATCTATTACAAAGCAGATACAAAAATATAAGCTCCTCTACCTCCAAGAGACTGTGAGTTCTTTGAAGACATGAGCTTTCTTGTTAATCCTCATGTCCTTGGCCTTCAGCACAGTCAAAGTGTCTAATAAGTGTACATGCAGTGGATAAATGGACAAACAATTGGATGACTAGGAGGGTTAATGCTCTCTGAGTGTTTTCAGGAAAGGAGCTTTTGAAATTTTTGACTTAGTAAATGATTTTCTTCCACTTTGGTTCAGTTGAACTCAGCAATATGCCAAATGTACAAGGTTAAAAAAATATTTCCTACAATTTTTGAACCTTAAGAGGCATCTGACCTTGAACTCAGCCCTTGGTTCCACATGAGTCACATCCTGGATGTTCTACAGCTGAGTGCATCTTTCGCAGACTCTAGGGTCTTTGAATATTTGGGGTCTCAAGCATTCATATCCTTTGAATTGTGAGCTCTCAGAATCCTTGGCCCTTTGGCTTGGGTTAGGTGACAATCCCATGCTCCCTAAAGGTTGGTATGCATTTGGGATCCCTCGAGAGCTTGTTAAATGCACATTCTTAGTTTACATCCCCAAAGAGTGTGACTCTAGGTTCGGGGTAACATGGGTCTCAGGTAGCTGCATGCAAATAGTCCAAAAAGCATTTAATTCTACTTCAGAAATGTTTCCAAATTTGTCACCTATCTACATTCCCGGTGTCATTTTCTTGGTTCAGTCCCTGAACTATTGCTATTGCCTCCAATGTGGCACTCACAGGTTGCTTGTAATCCTCCAGCCACACTTCTGCCCAAGTGCTCTCTGTGAAGCCTCCACAAAATCAGAGTATGAGTCCCCATTTCCTACAGTAAACAGTTAATGCTCCAGATACATCACGGTGAACTTCAACATTGTCTTTCCTGGCTGATTATTTTACTCCACTGTTTACTTTATACTCCCGTCATACAGGCTGTCATAACTCAACCAACACCACAGACACTCTACTTGCTTCCATTCTTTAAATCAAGGTATTTTCCCATTCTGGAACTCTCTGCCTCCTTGAACCCTTATCTTTCATGTGAAGTCCGATTTATACTTTTAAAGTCCAGCTAAATGCGGCAAGAATCCATTCTGAGATCCTCTATGGACTCTGATAGCCATGCTTGCTTGTGGTTGGCCAAGCATTTCATTCATTCATTCTTTCATTCTTTCATTCTTGAAGTCACTAGATCTTTTACATAAAGTTATGAATATTGTATTAATTATGAGTTTTGCATAGGATTCTGAAATTCTGGAAAACAGAAATCCTGTTTATATTATTCTGGTAGACCTAGAATCTTTATTTTTTAATGTTTATTTATTTTTGAGAGATACAGAAACAGAGTGTGAGCAGGGGAAGGGCATAGAGAGAGGGAGATACAGAATGTGAAGCAGGCTCCAGGCTCTGATGAGCCGTCAGCACAGAGCCTGACGTGGGGCTCGAACTCACAGACTGTGAGATCATGACCTGAGCCGAAGTCGGCCGCTCAACCAACTGAGCCACCCAGGTGCCCCAGCCCTAGAATCTTAAGTCAATATCTTCAAAGAAGTCTCACAATGTTTTAAGTAGTTAAAGTTTCTTTGAAATAAAATTTTAAAGTGACTAATCTGAGAAGTAGATTTTTCCACTTTTTTTTTTGGCTTATAGAAGGAATTCATGCCTATTTTAAAAAATACGGATTATATTAATTTAAAGGAAAAATCAACTGTGATACCACCACACAAAATGTTAAATATATTTCCTTACATTTAAATCATATACACAAAATTATAATCATGTATATATGTAATCATTTCGTATAAACCTAAATGTACAAATTATTTTTTAACCTATGATTATACTATATATAAAATTCTATATCCTTGAGTTTTCCTCATTATTACAGTTATAGTCTTAGACACTTTTTCCAAGACATGATAATAAAAACAAATTATTCATTATGAATACCTTTACTCTGGTTGGATTTCATTTTGTAAATGCCATAAGCCATGTTTCAATGCTTTATGACATTTTCATTCAGAAATCCACTCAAACAGTAACTCCCAAGTCAAGCATCAGTCCATTTCAAGGCTTTTGATGCACGTGTAGTTTATTCGTCTTCTAGAAAAGTGAAACTATTTTCTATTCCCATATTCATACCATACTAGCACTGGTTGTGTTCCCAATGATACAAGCAAGCAACAACCAAAATACCCTGTAAATTTTACGTGTCTAGAAGAACCCTTTGATTTCAACGTTTGCTTTTATTTATAGTGAGTTCAATGAGATTGCATATTTCCAAAATGTTTAGTAATAGAAGAGTTAATTCATACCGATAGTTTACTCTTTTTTTTCCTCCCTAATGAGGTGGTAGTTCTACTTACTAATTTATATATTTAAATAAATTTGGGGTATTTATATTTTATATATCATAGTAATATCCAGTGTTTGACACTTGATAGTCGTTTATGTTATTACAGACAGATGTTTCTAATTTTTCCATAGTCAAATCAATTGATTTTTTTTAAATGCCTCCATCTTTTATTCTTGAAACTCCTTGCCTTTTCAATAATCTATAAATATAATGATTTATGTTTTGCAAGGATATGGCTTCATTGAACTCTTTAATTCATATTTTACTTAATTTATTTATACTATTCTTTGTCACTGAAAATATGTTACTTAGGAAGGGAAAAGATATTTAATATGAAAAATGATACATAAGGTAAAACAATGAAGAGACAAATTCTACTTTTTAATTCTTCATGAGCTAAGAATCTACTTTTATTTATTTTGAATATTTAATCAACTGCTCAAGCATATATTTGTTAGTCATAATGGTTTAGTCCCATTTCATATCCAGTAATTCTGTCCTATAAGCTCATTTTACAAGGTAGTAGCTGGAGTGAAACACTCAATCATTTGAATATATCTATCAGTACTACCTTAAGGAAAATAATGTCTAAGTGAAAAAATTGTTCTTCCCCTTTTCAAATTGCCCTAGTGTGACTATTATCTTCTTGAAACATGAATCTATATGCATACTCACATACACACCTAATCAGTCTTTTGCAAAAAAAAAAAAAAAAATACTGCTTCATTTTTCTGTTTCCAATGATTCATATTTTGGACAAATATAGCCTTCCGGGTTGCAATTTATTACAATAGTCTTCTTAAGTGTTTCACTTAGGAAAATATTTAACAAGTATGTCTAAAAAAATCATTATATTTCCTTAAAAGAAAATAAAAATCTGTTTTGAAGCCTGTTTAGAAGTCTATTACAAGCACTTCCACATCCACACATAACACATATACATATGTACATTTCGCATATATTCATGAATATATGTAAGCTTGTGTGTATAAAATTATGTATCATACTTTTGTGTATATGTGTACTTGCATGTTTTTGCATATATATCTATCATTCACCTATGATTAAATTGCTGAAAATTTCTAGAGATCTCCTGGTTATCATGTTGCTCAAAAAATATAATAATAAAATTTTTGCTGAAGGAATGTATGTGTCAATAATATCACTGAAGAAAAAAAATGGTGGTCTACAGCTAGTAAAATCTCATATCTTAAGATTATTGATGGAACTCAGTGAATGATTCAAAGCATTCTTGAATGATTTTCTAAAGTTCTAAAATAAATGAGCAAGTTGTATTCACCATTGATCATATGACTTTGGAGCGAAGGACTGTCCCAGTCTCAGGAACAATAATAACATCAACAATGGAATAAGCAGCAACTGTGATTTCTTGTGCATAAACCATGTTCCAGACTCTCTGCAGGCACTTAGCATATATTAATCCCTTTAAAGCTTAATCATTCTATAAGCATGTCTTATTGCTATTCTTTCAATGACAAACTGAGGCTTGAAGAGGTTAAATAATATCCACAGCATCATATTCCTAATAGAAGGCAGAACAGGAATTGGGATTCAAGACTTAAATACACCGGTGTCAAAGTCTATGCCCTTATCATTACACCAGATTATCTCACAGCTAATTGTGACTAAAGTGGCCCAAACTGGAAACAACACACACACACACACACACACACACACACACACACACACACACACACACAGTTATTATGGTATATGTATATGGTATTATGGTATAATATACCACTTCATATAGTTAATGACGTGGGAAAATGTGCTAGATTAAATAAAGGTGATACAGTTTGCTACTGAAAGAGTAATATATTAGAGGATTTATAAATTATCAAAACCTTAGTGGCGAAGTGAAACTTTGACCTTATTATTTGTAATATTTGCCATTACAGTCATCACCACCACCCTCTCATCATTGTTCTTAAACTCATGTGCACAATAACCAAAGTGCTTCCTCTCAGTGGGCAAGGCATTGTGTGAACATTCGCTTGCTTCATTTCACACTAGCCTCACAATAACCCTGTGATCACCATTTTCCAGATGAGAAGGTCAAGTTTACAAGAGGTTAACAATCACTCGGCAGCCCCCGGAGATGTAGTCCATACTGGGTGTGAAAGGGAATTAACAATACAGCAGCACATGGTAATCTACCTTCCTGGGTCAGACCTTCTATCCACAGTGCATGTTAACCCACAAGAATACACTCACAAGGCCTCGGAAAATTGTCAGTTGATTATCATCGTCAACATCCCAGGGCTGAACTGCAAAGCTAGTTCCTCTCTGCTCTTTGCTTTATCTCCCTTTTGGCTTCCTTCTTAAAGATATGATTACTGAAACATTTAATGGATGGGGCATTCTGATTGGAGATGTGTCCAAGCGGTAAATAATAACAATTTCAATAACAATAAGAATGACTATTCCTTTCTCGCTGTATAAAAAGCCCTCCATCTCATCCCCCTTCCAAACCTCTTACTCACTGGCAGTACTTCCATACACCTACGTGCTGAGCATGCGTTACCTGCTGTGGACACCGCGACAAGCAGGTCCCTCCCTCTGAAGATAGCGCTCTGGTTATTCATCAAGCACAACAGCGATTCATATCAATACACATCTTTTTCCTCACTTTTATGGTCACAGACCATGGAGTAATCCTTCTGCACATACTTCTGCTTCTCCAGGTATATTCACAAGTATGGTGAGATACTGGTATCTCCTGAATGAGCTGCAGGAATGTTAGCTGATTTGATGAGTTGCATGACGAGAAAAAGCCTAAGTAAAAAGTTGCATACCGGAAAACGGCCAGGGATGGTTTTTATATCACCATGAAAGAAGATGCTAATTGCATCAAACCATCGTTTTACAAATTCTTTGCTGTAGCCAAATTTTAGAGAAGAATAAAATTTCCACATCCAGAAAACGGAAGGGCTTAAACATTGTAAATGCATCACATTTTCATATTACAGGATGAACACTGGGTGTTATATGTAAACCAATTTGAAAATAAACTATTATAAAAAAAATATATGATGAAACTAAAGGCAAAAAGCAAGTTGTCAGAATTGGGTGTTGACTTTATCTCTTATGAAGCAATGAAAAATGCAAATTGGCAGTAGTATGTGATTTAGCACATGTTTTCTGGTGAAAGACATGTCAAACATACAGTGGAAAGCTATCTATCCAATAGGGCATTGTTCATCTAGATGTGAGGGACATGGTATTTGCATTTTTATGCAGGTATACAAAGCATATCTCTACATGTAATAAGTGGATTCTTCCGTGCAAAGATACAGAAAAATACAATGACAAATAAAGATAATATTGTATGAGAAATAATTGACTTGTGATATAATTCTCAAATGTCTGAGATTTCCTTAAATTTTGCTGCATTAAAATGTGTACAAAGTAGTGAAGGACATCTAATATAAGCATAAATGATATATAAGGTGATATATGGCATTCATATATCAAAATGCAAGATGAGGCTTTTCAGAGAAAAGTTTATTCGTGTCACACATAAAAAATATTATGTCAGGGCACCTGGGTGGCTCAGTCGGTTAAACATATGACTTTGGCTTAGGTCCTGATCTCACAGTTCATGGGTTCAAGCCCCATATTGGGCTCTGTGCTGACAGCTCAGACCCTGGGGCCTACTACCAATTCCGTATCTCCCTCTCTCTCTGCCCCTCCCCTGCTCACACTCTGTCTCTCTCTGTCTCTTAAAAATAATTAAACTCTAAAAAAATCATTTAAAAAGTTATGTGTATGTCCATAGGCAGAATCACGTATATTCTTAAAAATATATAATATGATGTAATATAATTAATAACACAATTATATTATATAATGTATAATTAATAAATCAGTCATAATAGAATATGTCAAATATTATACAATATGTAAAATAATTTTAAATAACATAAAATATATTATAAAAAATATATATATTATTCTTGATTTGCCTTTTTATTATTTTGTGATTATAAAGTCTTTGCTCTTGCAAAGTAAAAAGGCTATAGAAAAATTGTGATACATTTTCCCCAATTAAAAAGACACAACATATTTCTCAGCAATTAAATGTAATAATGACTACAAATACAATTTCAGCTGTTAATTGATTAAACTAATTGTTTGTAATAAAGGAAAAAAAAAACCCTCTGAGCAGGTTTCAGAATTAATTTGTGATTTTAAATGAGCAAGAAGTTTATAAGTAGAATGCCTTAAAGAGACATTCCCTTAAGGAGCAAACAGTATTAGAAGATAAAATTCAATTACAAGAAGTGTATTGATGTTTTTCACTAAGTATGTTCTCTTAATCGCTTACATTAGCATTAATGTAATTTCAAGTTTAATTTCATTACAAAATATTGGCTTTTAATAGTGCGTATGGACTTGACCACAAATAAATTAAGGAGCGTCACATCTCAGGAAACATTTGTTTTCTGTAGGAAAAAGAGAGGGAGCTTCACGGGCAAGCGGAGTATGCTGGTCCTCAAGGAACAAACTGTAATCATAATCTCTGGAACAGCTTACAGTCATGTTTAGTTCTTATAACTTTGAATAAAGCTGGGAAAGTATATAAAATGTATTTTTTCTCTACCAGAGAGGGAGGGCAAGCACCTCTAGATTTGGGGTTCTCTTGAGAAATCAGAGAAACTTGGTAACAATTGGCGGAAGTGAGTTTTCTCTGCTCTCTTTACACAGCTTGTCTTTCTCACTTCGACCCGGTCCCCACTCGTATTCAACGCCGAAGCAAAGTGCCAGTGCCATTTTTCATTTTACTAGTAATGACATTTTTAATAGGAGAAAAATATTTGCTGCGCTGCTGATTCCATTCAAGTGAGCAAGCACCATTAATGCCTCCCAGGCAGCTGCGGGCGTCGGGATCTGTGTCTCCCTAACTGTACCATTTCAATAAATTTCCTTCCATGTCTGAGCCACACAGACCTAAAGCTTGAGGCCTTTCATCCTACCTCATGGCCAGCACTTACTCAAGTAATCAGAGTCACCCCTGTAACTTTGACCATGAACACCTCGGACGCCTATTCTATCTGCATTTTCTCAGAAGAGGTTGGCCATGACCTTTTAGCCAAATTCATTCAAACCTTCATGCGGTCAGTATGGAAAGGCAGGAAACACCCAACACCTCATATGAGAAACCCAAAATCAACCTAAAAGCACGGAGTTTCCTTGCAGGCAATGATCTATGTAGCCAGGAGCTCAAGAGACAGATCCTTTCCCTGCTGTCTTTGTATCTTCCATCTGGCCTCCTGCTTCTCTCCTGTTTTCTCACTGCCCAGAAAGACATCCTTCAGAAGAGCTACGAATGCAACAGAAGGCTCAGCTAACTGCCGTCTGGGAGAGGCATATCCCGTGGAAGATACGCTTGACAGGGAAACAAACAAGGGTTCCCATTCAAGTTTCAAACTGAACGTCTTGACATCTAATTTCCAGAATTAAAGGCTCTTATTTGCTGGTCATACACTTCTCGTGAGGGCAATTTGATGCCATTGACTGAAGTTTGAAAACTGGAAGGAATTTTTTATTATATGGTCATTAAAGTGTTAACCATCAAGAAGGCCACCTAGTTTAAAAACTAAATCAGTATACTCAAAGTCTCTTCTAAATCAATACTTGCAAAGCTTCTAGCATTCATCCTGTTCATACACTCTCTCATCCTGAAAGTGACTTATTACATGGAAAGTGACTTATTACCTAGAAAATGGCTGATCCTTCCCCAGGCCCTCCCAGCAACCACAGAGAATCATGCATGGGCCACAGTATCGTTCTCTTCTATACATAAGGAGAGCTTATGTTCAAAACTGGAAACAAATCTGAGATTTAAAGCAATAAAGTCCTTGCTGGAAATTATTCCAGGATTGTCCTCTGCCTCTGCCACAGTATGCTACCCTAGTTGACAAATCACCATAACATCTCTCCTCATGATGCCCTTGGCTGGATGCTTCCAAGGAAAGAGTCAACAGAAGGTGAATGCTAGGCACAGTACAGGAGGAACAGAAAGAGGGGTGATAATTGCTATTGTACATCCTTGTCCCTGGAGAATGGCTTTCATCACACTGTTTATCTGCCTAGAATCATCAAAGGGCTCTTCCCAGGGTCATAGCATTATGGCTACCTAAGTTAGGGGACCTTATGGTCACGTCTGTTTTCATGACCTCATTGCTTCCAACTCCTTCCTAAGCTGGGCTGCCACATCTTTCCCAAGGTATTTCAAAAGATGATCTCTCTCATTTAAGGACATCTTTAGATGTCCGAGGATGTGATACACCTATTACTTTTGAAAATAGGAGGACTCCTTTTTGACATGCTATTCTGAGAGCCTGAAGAAATAACCAACACGACTTCCGAAATCCACGATTTCAGAACGACTAAAATGACCACCTTTCCTCCCTGCCGGTCAGATGCATAAACACTCAGAAATAAAACACAGGGGCACCTGGTGGCTCAGTCGGTTGAGCGTCCGGCTTCGGCTCAGGTCATGATCGCACCCTTGTGGATTTGAGCCCCGCATCAGGCTCTGTGCTGACAGCGCCGAGCCTGGAACCTGCTTCAGATTCTGTGTCTCCCTCTCTCTCTGCCCCTTCCCTGCTTGCATTCTGTCTGTCTGTCTCTCTCTCAAGAATAAATAAACGTTAAAAAAATAAAAAAATAAAAAAAAGAAATAAAACACAAGTGAGGGAAGAAACGAAAATCGCAAAGACTAGGGGGAAGAAGGATATAGGTGTTTTGTAGTAGTTTGTAGCTGCTAGAGGGTTCAAATGGAACTGAGGTGGCCTAAAATTCGTACTATTGTTTTCATTTCTTCTTTCCCACTTTATAAAAATGTTTACTTAGTATTAAAAAAATTAATGTTTATTTTTTTGAGAGAGACACAGAGTGTAAGAAGGGGAGGTGCAGAGTCAGAGGGAGACACAGAATCGGAAGCAGGCTCCAGGCTCTGAGCTGTCAGCACAGAGCCCAATGTGGGGCTCAAACCCACTAACCAAGAGATCATGATCTGAGCCGAAGTTGGACACTTAACCAACTGAGATCATGAGCTGAGCCAAAGTCAGAAGCTTAACCAACTGAGCCATCCAGGTGCCCCTAAAATGTTTATTTACTATTTTTGAGAGAGGGAGAGAGGGAGGGAGATAGAGCACAAATGAAGGAGGAGTACAGAGAGAGGGAAACAGAAGATCCAAAGAGGGTTCTGTGCTGACAGCAGAGATCCTGATGTGGGGCTCGAACTCACAAACCACGACGAGGTCATGAGCTGAGCTGAAGTTGGATGTTTAGCCAACTGAGCCACTCAAGTGCCCCTCTTCTTTCCCATTTAAAGTGCTCTTCCTATGGTTCTTCACATCTGCTAACATTCAGACAATTCTCAATGCATTGGCTGCCTTCTAGGAGAATAATCATGTGTTACTCAGGATAGACCTCACAGTTTCTCATGGCTACTACTACAGCAAGTAGTAAAGAGGCTGTATCTTTTAGTAATTTTATTTTCCTTGGAATATCATTCCCAAGGCCAGTGTTTAACGGACTTTCCTCTTTTGTTATCCTATAAATGGTTTTCTAAGTTGGTTCAGAAAGGAGAGGGCTCAAGCTCAAGACCACACCTGCTATGAATGGATGGTCTGCCTCCTTCGATAAGTGTTCAAAGAACAGTGAGGAACCGAGGATGCTTCTCTGTGGTACTAATGGCAACTGAGATGCTAAAAATGATATTGACAACTACTAGCGTAGAGTAAGCACAGTTAACGTGCCAGGTGCTTTACATATGCTCTGATTTACCCCTCAGATCGCCTTCTAAGGCCGATACCATCATGGATGGATTTTTACAGATGGAGAACTTGAGGCTCCGTGAGTGAGAAACATGTTTAAAATCGCTGAGCAAATCAGTGGGTGCAACTACAATCTGAATCCAGTGAAGGGACTCCACAGCCCCCACTTTTAAGTTTTACACCATGTGACTCTGCTCTTGGGGCAGTTTTGTGACTACAGTGCGATTATAAACCTTTTCTATACTTATCTATCTATCGCTGTTTCTGGAAAATCACATGTGGCCAATAATTGTTCACTTTCTTTCTCTTACTATTTCACAGATTAAGTATCTGAGGCTCACAGGAGTTACAGTGCTCTCCAAAGACACACCACCAGGCAACAAAATAGCCAAATCTAACTCTAGGATCTTCCACGCCCCACTGCCTCTGAATTCAGGAACCCCTCAGCAATTCCTAAGACTTTAGACCCCTCTGCTTCCTCCCATGATGTATGCGTTTATATCTACAATAATTACTTACTGAAGACCTGCACACTCCCTTCTAGTCACAAAGGACCTTGTGACTAAATTCTGTGTGTCTCTCTCAAGACAGACAGATACATATCTTTCCTACACGATCTCTCTTTCCCTCCATCCCTCACCTATCAGCCCGAGGCAGCGGATTCAGTAAAAGGTACAGCGGTTCTCAGGAATGACAGAGCTGTACCTTGGGAGAAGCCCATATTTGTCCCCAAATCAGGTCTAGCCATCAACCAGGTACATCCATGTTGGATTTGTGTGACAGAAAAACCCTATGTTAGGGGAAAAAAATACAAAAAAAAAAAATTGAACTATGCCTGTTACGGCAGCTTAGCTCCTCACTTACTCCATAATCACAAGTGTAAAAAAGCAAACAAAGTGTGAAGAAGTGTATTGGTATTGGACAACTTGTTTCCTGGCTCGTTTTTTCCTATGGCTACATTCAGATCTGGGGTGCAATGTCTCAGAATGATATTTTCTAATCCTTTACACACTACTTTTAAAAAGACTTCTAAGGATGAAGGCACCTAGGTGGCTCAGTCTGTTAAGTTTCCAGTTTCGGCTCAGGTCATGATCTCACAGTTCATGGATTCGAGCCCCACGTTGGGCTCTGTGCTGACGGCTTGGAGCCTGGAGCCTGCTTCAGATTCTGTGTCTCCCTCTTTCTCCTCCCCTCCCCCACTCATGCTCTGTCTCCCTCTCTCTCTCTTTCTCAAAAACAAGTAAACATTAAAAACTTAAAAAAAAGAAAAGACTTCTATGGATGGATACGTATCGAATTATGGAAATGACATGCGATATACTGATGCGATGACCTCTTCACATATAACCTTTTTCAGGTTCAGAATTACAGAACAAACCGTAGCCTTTTAACAGCTAATAGTCCCTTCTTAGTTTTCAGGGAATAAAATTGCATTGGAAGGTATATTAGGGAAGTTATAAAGTGCCTCAGTTTTCATTTTTAAAAATAGGAATGCTAGTCTCTATTACAATTTGATTATGTAGGGGTCGATAAAATATATCATATACTTACAAAAAGGATATAGAAGCAAAAGGCGCTATCTCTGTCATTTACAGATTTATGTTTATAAAATTCCTTGAATTAAAAATAATCTAGGGATGTCTGTGAGGCTCAACTGGTTGAGTGTCCGACTTTTGATTTGGCCTCAGGTCATGATCCCAGGATCATGGGATCGAGCTCCTCCTCGGGTGCTGAGCTGGGCATGGAGCCTGCTTAAAATTCTCTCTCTCACTCCCTCTGCCCCTCTCCTACACTCACATGCTTTTTCTTTCTAAAATAAAAATTAAAAAATAATAATCTTGAGAAAATTGAGCCCTACAACTCTAGGAAAACGCAAATTACTGCCAGCAGAATAATTCAGGGGCTGTGCCATATTTGGCACTCATGGGAAGAGCGTCTCTGAATGAACTGCGATCCCTCGTCAATGGAAGAAAACCCCAGAATCAATCCAGACTCTTGTACTATATTAGTACGGTCTTATAAGGCAGTGCCTTTTAGATTTGAAGCTTTTCCCATTCTTTTAAATCTGAGCAACCTTTTAATCTCTGTCAAAGATATCTTTGGTTAATGAGAGAAAGACTTATTTTGTCAAACTTCATACCAACTTTTAGAGGCTTCCGTCGGCCTTCTGACTGGAGGCACTGGAGCTCCTGAGAAGCTATTCTGCTGTATGCACTCACTCATGACTTAGGAGACGAGAGGAAACGCTACGGGGTAGCCTGGGCATCCCAGCACGTCAAATGTAACTCTGCCTGCTCCATCCATCATCTCATCTCACGGCTCCATTTATAGTCACTGAAAGAGCTGTGACTATCTCCATGTTACAGGTGAGGAAACTGAGGTTCCAGAGCTGGGTGGTGATCAGGGCAACAAGTTTTTAAACCAGGGTTGAAGGACTTCACACCACCTTTCTACATACCAGAGCATTCTTGAAGTAGAAAAAAGAGTCAAGAATAGCATCGATTTGAAAAAATTTAAAACCATTAGAAATTCCACTCTGAGCTAAAAACGTATTACCAATGTGTTTCCAGGTTTTAAATATTGTTTGGAGGGGGCACCTGGGTGGCTCAGTAGGTTAAGCCTCTGACTTTGGCTCAGGTCAGGATCTTGTGGGTTATGGGTTTGAACCCCACATCGGGGTCTCTGCTGTCAGTGTGGTGCCTGCTTGGGATTCTCTGTCTCTTTCTCTCTGTCCCTCCCCCACTCTCAAAAATAAATAAACATTTAAATAAATAAATAAGTTTTGAGTTACATTAATCAATAGAATTACATAATTTTATATAATTGTTATGTGCTTTAATGAACATTATAGACAAAATTTTAAAAAAATACCCAGACACTGTATCATATATAGTATAATTAATGAATGACTTCTCAATTACTAGCTTTTTATTTTTAGGATCCTGATTTCAAATTATACAGTATGACCAATATTTTCTTTTCTGTTTTCTTTTTTCTGAAATAAGTATTTGCTTTTTTAAAGCATTCCTCTAAAATGAGAACATGCCTCCGAAAACAATTGTAATGATGTCCATACTTGTCAAGCCACATTCTTCCCTGAACACAACTTGCCAAGTTTCTCGTACAATATATTTAATATCTTTCTCTTAGCTGGGACAGAAATGAAATAATTTATTCATTGTCCTTTGAGGCCTGAGCAATGATAGCACCACCAATGATGTTGTCAAATCTATTTTGTCATAAATTACCATTAGCCTATACTCTTTAGAACTATAATTACGGCTCATCTTAATTACTACTATTTTTCAGATAAGACACCTGAGTCAGAGAGGTTAAATAATTTGTCCCTGGAATTTAGCAAGGGGATAATTGAGCTAGGATTCAACCCGGGGCCCCTGCACATCTGCACATTTACAAACAATCATACCATGCTCATGAGCAATGCGTTTCCTAAAGAAGTATATTCTGGGAGGACTCCTCTGGGTCCCGAAAGCTTATATTTCATATCTTATCATGGAATTCAGAGACATATAGGATTCTGGAAAGAAACAAATGGTCTTTATGTTTATTTTTACTCATTGAACAAAATGCTACAAATTAAATGAAAAGTTGCCTTCTTCCCATGAAATTGTAGAAAAAGCTCCGAAAGGACTTGACCTTTGAATATGGAAGCCATTAATTTGCTCCAAGTTTTGAGTTTGATGGAAACTCTTTCACCATTGTAAACAATGACTGACGAAAATCACGAATGTAAGCTATGCGGGTTGTGAACGGAACACATCTTGCCAAATGACAGAGAAGGCAAGCACGGATACTCATTCCTCTTACTCTAGAAATTAAGTGCCATCGCATTTCTCTCCTGTTACACGTAAGGCTGGGGTTTTGCCCCTCACTTCTCTAAATATGATCTGCTCTAAAACCAGAAATTTATTAAAAGTATAACTCCCAGATTGTATCCCCATCTGAGTTCTCTGAACCCTGGGGACCCCCGTGCCCATGGCACACATCGACAAATCTTCAGGACACCCCCACTGGGACCGAATGGAACCTCCGGCTCTCTCTCCACATATCACTCCCAAGAGAACCTACAAAGAGATCAGGCCGGGGATATGGAAGGTAACATATGTTCCGCTTCTCAGTTGGCTAATGGCCAATATAGAGAGCTTCCTGGTCTCAAGTTGCAGAAGGAGAAAAACGAACAAAGCAATGACAGGTCAGGGGTTGTGGTCATAGGACAAAGCTTCTGAACTGAGGGTAGCTTTCCATCCTGCATCCTGTGCTGGTTCACTTTGCCCATCTGTAGTTTGTCCAAAAATCGTATACCTCACTGCTGGCCTCTGCACGCTCACCAGTAACAGCCCCAAGGGGCAAGTGTGGACACAAATATTTCTTCTCAGGTATTCCAAGTGTGCTAACCTTCCACACTCCTCACTAAAGATTATAGATAAAAGATTAATTAATTACCTCTCAGACTCTTTTTAGGTTAAGTTCACAAAGTATTTTATTTGCAAACACCAGAAAATATAGTCCTTCTAAACAGGTAGCGTCAGGATGGTTTTTAAACCTCCAGATCCACCCAACTTAATATACAGTCAAAGCCTCAAACTCTCTGCAAGTTACACTCTCTTGAAGGCACCGGTGTCCTCGCCAAAGTCTTGCTAGGAGAAACAGAAGGTTTTCATTTACCTTCGCTTCTTCCCAGCAGCTTGCAGAGCAGAATGCTAGTTACTAAAACTGTAAGGGACCCAACTTAGGAAAATTAACTCTGAGCTTTGTGGCTTCACCATGCTTCCGCGGCCCGCAATGGGTCCTTTGCTCACCACACATCAAAACTGTGAGCTGAAGTTCAGCTCAGAAACAGAGCACCTGCTTTGTCATTACGCCGAGGATTAAGGGGAAACAGAGAACTATGGGTCGTGAGTACAGAAACAGTTGAAGGTCCTTTGGCATTTCCCCTCCGTGCCAAGGAAGAATGCATGGAGGTCAAACTGCTGGGGTCCCAACTGTTTTTGTTCTGCCACACTCATTTCTCGAAGAAGACTGAGCTTCAAGACTATCCCCTTGTTTCTAATAACTGCTCATCAGTCCTACAATTCTAGTATCAAAAGGGTGCCCGACCGCAGCAGAAGATGGCGATCTGACTCACAAGTGTCTATAACTCCTATCACTGCTGGAAGAGGTGTAGTTTGCTATCGAGCCAGAGGAATAATCCAAGGATGGTGCTTCTTTTTCTAAAGAGACTGTTACAAGCAGTCCAAATGCATTTTAGGAAAACTGACTTTAATCCAGATCTCGGTCATCCCAGAATATATTTTAAAAATGTGAATTGTTATCTGATGCTCCCAAAATGATGGCCAAAATCTTACAGTAAGATTTTCGGAGGAAATACTAAAATCGTTTTCTGAGGAAGAGATAAACTAAGTCAATAGCACCCCTTTGTGGCAAAACAAGGGTATGCAAATGATAATTAAGCCCATCATTTTATAAGGGCCTTTACAATACGTTTTGCCTATAAAATTATATTTACAAAGGCCTAAAGATCCATCTGCGAATCCTTTCCCTTGCCTGCAGGCAGAGCCCCACCAGTATCGGCTCACCAATTTGGGAATCTGCTATGTTTTTAAAGGTCTCCAAAGGGAAGATTTCATGACCTCTCCCGGTAAAACATTCCAGGATCTTACTCTCAGGTCTCATAAAAATACTTTATACAGCAGCGTCCACCCATTTCCTCTAGTTAAATCTGCCTCTTGGGTGGAGATGAGAAACAGATGGTTCCAGCCCTTATTCCTTGGCGGCCGTGTACGTCGTTAAGGCCGTGGAGAGGGAACCGGAGCAAAGTTGCAGGACATGGATTTGGTCAGAGGAACTCATCACGGTTAATCTGCAAATCCTCCCAAGGTACGACCCACAAATGCCAGGTCCGCTGTTCAGAGCACAGAGTGGGTTTTAAAGGGCCGGAAAGTGCCAAGCAAAGCTCTTCATCTGAAGAGCGTTTCAGCTTGCCCTTCTCCCGGGTGAATCCCCGTGCCCTCCTGCTCTGCCTACTTTCTGACTTCACGGGAGGTGCTCAAGCTGGATGTAAAAAGAGATTTTTGAGTCACAGCACCTACTAAGGTGACCTTTTTGCACCGCGCTTCATCTGACGGTGGGACCGAACTACGATTTTTCATGTTTCTTTCTTTCAATCTTTCTGTTTCCTCTTTAAAGTTGAGCATTATTATATATTTTCTCTTACTGAACTGAAGACTACTTTACATTTTCTTCATTTAGCACTTTATATAATAATGAGATTTTGATTTATGTTATTCACTTCAGCACTTGCCCCGTGATTTTCATAGTCTGTCCGGGGCATGATGGACACCTGTTTTCATAGGGCTGACATGGGAGGGCTGTGTTTTATTTTTTGTTTTCTTTCTTTCTTTCTTTCTTTCTTTCTTTCTTTCTTTCTTTCTTTCTTTCTTTCTTTCTTTCTTTCTTTCTTCCTTCCTTCCTTCCTTCCTTCCTTCCTCTCTTCTTTCTTTCTTTCTTTCTTTCTTTCTTTCTTTCTTTCTTTCTTTCTTTCTTTCTCCCCATTGATTACTATTTTGCTATTGTTGTTACTTTGGGAATAAAGAATGTAGGTTTTTATTTATATCACAAGATAACGTCTGTTTTAATAAGTCGGTGTAAAGATTAGCTTTGCCTTTTATTTTTCTATGGTAGTGAATTTTTAAAGGATGAATTAAACATAAGGATCTCTTCTTCTGGTAGGTAAAGATGTAATATGCAGGCATTTAATTGGGGTCCTTTAATTTTAAAGCAACACAGTATAATAAATGCCAAGTTCTCACTCCATAATGACTTGTGTTTTCTCTAAAAAGGAAAAAAGACAGATTCACAGAAAATAATTATTAACACTTGTTCCATAAATCCATGTTTTATGCTTGCAGGTAGATACTACATATTGTAAAAAAAAAAAAAAAAAAACAAAAAACAAAAAACAAAAACAAAACACAAAAACAAACAAACAAAAAAACCCAAAAACCAAAAAACCCAACTGCTTTCTTATCCAAAACCTCATTATAAATTAAATATGGGCCATGATTCATTTCATAGTTTGCTGGTATTTATACTTGTCTTTAATCTTATTCTACAACATCTGCATTAATGTATATTCGATCTATTTTAACCTAAAATTAGCAAACAAAAAAGATGGGGCAACAGTGGGGATACAGTGTCTTTTTTTTTCTTTATTCATTCATGTTTAAGCATCGCCCAGCACGGAACTCTGTACTGTCAAGATTTCTAGTCCAAACAAATGCTGTTGTACTGACTCTGAAGTTCCTCTTCCCCCCTCTAGTGGTGACGAATGGTACAAAACATTTGTGGTGGATATTTGCTGCTGACCTACAAAAGAAAGACTATTAATTGCATGGGGAGTGACTGGAAAGGGTTAAAAATCCCAGATTTGCCATTGTTACCTAGGTGAACTTGAGACTTGACCTCTTGGTTTTCTGTTTTCTCATCAGACATAGAGAGTAACGATGCAATTTGCAGACATATTATGATGGTCACAAAAGAAAACAAAGTTGAATCTATTTAGAAATAGATTTGATCAAACAAAATGTTTTTTTCTTTCTTTTCTAAATAAAACGCAAGAGGCATAATATATTTAATCAGTGGATTTGATCCTATGGTGGATAGACTCCAACACAACCTCTCTGGTCCCTCCCTCCTGGTACACAGAGGATTTAGAATAAAGAAACAGCCTTTATCAGGTGATCCGACATCATGTCGCCAGTCATGGACAGACATTGTTTGCCACGTGATTCTCTGAGAAGACCTTCACAAGTGGTCTTCTGGCTCTAAATGTTTAACTCAAATCTAGTCACAAAGGAACAATCAGATGAAAACTAAAGGTCATTCTAAAAAACAAAAAACAAAAGCAAAACAAAACAAAACAAAAATATCTGTTCTAGACTGAAAATTTCAGCATCGTGAAAAATTATTGCAGCTCAGAAATATTCATAATGAAAACTGATTTTAAAAAAAGACTATGAAAACTAAATGTAGTCTGTGAACCCAGATTGGATCCTGGATTGGGAAAGGGCATAGTATCGGGGCACTTGTAGAGATTTGAAAATGGGCTTTATATGAGACCACAGTATTAAGTCATTATAGTTTACTTGACTGCTTTTTTCAGTGTGATTGTTTAGAAAGTATGTCCTTGGTCTTAGAGATACATGTTTAAATATTTAGAGATGAGATGTCATGATTCAAATGTGTGGGGTGTGCATGTGTGTGTGTGTGTGCATCATTTACTAGGCTGAAGTTCCTTTGATCCACCTCAAATGTTTTGTACCATTCGTCACCACTAGAGGGGGGAAGAGGAACTTCAGAGTTAATACAACAGCATTTGTTTGGACTAGAAATCTTGACAGTACAGAGTTCCGTGCTGGGCGATGCTTAAACATGAATGAATAAAGGGAAAAAAAAAAAAGACTGTATCCCCACTGCTGCCCCACCTTTTTTGAAACAGTTTTATCAACCACTGAGTACCTATCAGAACATCCGGTGCTCATCAGATGGACAATGAGCATTTGTTGAGTGAATGCATGAAAGCAACTTGCAACCGCTGAAGGGCTAATGCTAATTTCTACGAAGTGTCAATGACAGTTATACGTGGCAGTAACTAATGACAGTTACACATATTAGTGATTAGTATTTGGTTAGCCCGTGGGTATGAGCACACAGGCTGGAAAATGTGTAAGGTAGGTGATTTAGAATCACGGAGGCTTTAGAATGAAGAGGAGAAGGTAAAATGGCCCCAAATTAATTTTATCCACACTGTCTTTTTGCCCTGACCCCAAATGACCGTTTGCGGAGCTGTGGCATGTAAGGTTATCAAGTCACTCTCAGAAAGTTTGCACCTAGCAATATCCTCCAGTGAATCTCATTTCCTAGGGGCTACTCACTGCCCTGGGAGCATCGAAGAGGAAGAGGAGGGAAAGATAATGAACAGGAAGAGAAGGCAGGAAAAAACGTGACATGCTGTATTCCAGATCATTCCTTTGGCCTCACCCCTCCACATCATTTCTCTCCATCTCCGTGACGACTATTGAAATGTAGCACTGCCTCGGAAACACGTAAAATACGTCCTGAATTTTAAAGGCAAAAAGAAAAGATAAAATGCTGCCCTCTTCTGGCAGCTTTAGCAAATCTTCACACAGAACCCATCACACGGTTAATAGTTGAATTCAAAGTCTCTCTTCCATGACTCATTTTGAGAAGACAGACAGTATAGCAGGAAGGTAGACTTCCTTTTAAGTCAACATACTATAGTAACAAATAGCTCTTTGTGATAGTTGTCACAACTTTTCAAAATAAACTTTTCAAACTCTGAACTTTGTATTTAAACTGCAGGAGTCGCTTTAGAAATTCCATAACATGTGCTCGATCAGCCAAGGGACAAGTTCTCATGGGTTAAGGGCGCCTGCCCAGCAAATCTGGGGCAAAACAACAGGGAAAAAAAGACAGAATGCAAGACAGAAAGAGATTCGGCTTCAAAAACCTTATGCAAAATTTTGTAGAAAGAAAATTTAAATGAAGTAGAATATATAAAGACCGTGATAGTGAGATTTATAATAAGGAATCTATGCTAGATCTTCATCCCTCTTCCTGGCACACTGTTTCTAAAACCCTTGGAATTACCTACCAAGAGAACAATAAAGGTGTCTTTTGTTATATTAATGAGATGACTTTTGGAAAGCAGGCTGGATGGGGGCTGGTTGCCAGTGGAGCCAACCACGTGATTAGAGGGCTGGCACTTTTAGTCCCACCCACCCCTGGGGAGGAGAGAGGAACTGGAGAATGCGTTCAACTATCAAAAGTCAATGAATTAATCAATCAGACCTATGTAATGAAGCCTCCGTGCAAACCCAAGAGGAGGAAGTTCTGAGAGCTTCCTTCCACAGGTTGGTGAGTATATTGAAATTCAAGGAGAGAAGGGGGTTGTCAGAGAGCATTGGAAGCAATAACGCAGAACTTGCCCGAAGCATCTCTTCCATCCAGCCATCCTGAGTTAGATTCTTTCATAGTGATCTAGTGAGAGATCACTCTTTCACAGTGATCTAGCAAGTAAAAGGTTTCTCTGAGTTCTATGAGCTGCTTCAGCCAAATACCTGAGCCCAAGGAGGGAGTCGTCGGAACCTCAGATTTAGAGCCAGTGGGTCAGAGGCAGAGTGACAACCTGGACTTTCCATTATGGCATCTGAGGTGGGGGGCAGTCTTGTAGAGCCAAGCCCTTGACCTTGGGAATCTGGTGCCATCTGCAGGCGGATAATGTCAGAATTAGTTAAGTCCCAGGATACCCAGCTGGTGTTGGAGAGCTGCTTGGTGGTGTGGGGGAAACCTTCCACACATCGGAATATGAATGGATGAACGTGCCTTGGGGCAGGTGTCGGAAGTATAAACATTATGTAAGCTTCGTGTTATTCTAAAAGATAAAATTTCATACTGAACTATTTGTGGGGAGAGAGCTTCATAATCACCTCTATTAGGGACCATAACGACTTCATTTCCTCCAATCCCAGCTTAAGTTCTGTCCTAAATATATTCTTGCTTCATTAAAGTTTATCTTCCTACAGTGGGCCCCAAGACCTACTGTTCTCCTTATATTAATAAAGCTGCATTTTTTTTTAAAAAAAGAAAATCATTCTTTAGGAATGAATTTAGTAGGTATTTCCCTTTTTGTGTGAATTACAGTCATTGTTTTCTCTCTCTTGGTGGCCCTTGTGTTTTAAATCTCTTTTCTAACATTTGTCCCTCATCCTCCACCAGCAGGTAAAAATAGTAAATTAATGGAGGTGGGCATATGTGAGGACTACGTACAGAGCCACCTGTCACGAGCCCAAATGCTCCTGCAAATTATTATAACAGCCTTACAATGAGATGCTTATCTGCTTCCCCCTTCAGCATTAATTGATTCGTTCAGTATGTACTAAGACGATGAGAGATTTCTAAAAGGAAAATATACATCCCAGCCCTCAAAGAGCCCAACAATTATAATCTGCATCTTTGGAATGAAAGGAGATGCTCTTTGGAAAAAAAAAAGGGGGGGGAGGAGGAGGTTTCATATTTGGGAAACATGACCCATTATAGCCTCCTCTTTGCAAGTTCCGATGCACAAGTGCAAATTGAAAACGGATAGCAAAGGAATTTCTCTAACCTGACCTTGGCCCAGATTGCTCTTCTGGGTAACAGAACAGAGGTTAGCATCTTCAGACAATGTTCTCTTTTATGATGTAGGAGACGAAGGCAGAAGAAAAAAAATTAAGTTTCCTTACAACTTACAGCCTGTTGACCAGTCCTGGAGACAGGCACACTGCACTTCCTCTAGCTCCCTAGATGACGACACTTTGCTAAGGGCAAAAGGCAATCTTAGCTTAACATTATCTCGACCCTCCAGGATCCTGTCTAAGTCTACCTTAACACATAAAACTTCCTTTGGAAACTTCTTTTATCTCTACCCCCCTAAGTCATAGGTTGGCCATCATACTCCAAGCTTATGACCCCCGGATACACATCTGAAGGGCCTCACGACTGAGTATTTACTCAACAATAATAAATGACCTGTCCCTAACAGCAGCCAGCCCTTCAAGGTCCTGGAAACCTTGTTTCCAAAATACCTTAGAGACTTTCCCTATCCCTAACCCCTTCCCAACCTGCAAGTATACCATCAGCCGCCCCTCACAACCCCAGTGCAGCTCTTTCTGCCCACAGGTCCTGTCCCCGTGCTTTGGTAAAACCACTTCTGCACCGAAGATATCTCAAGAATTCTTTCGTGGCCATTGGCTCCGAACCCCAACATTTCCTCCTTTACTTTATATAAAAATAAGGCACAGTAAGTACAAAGTACAGGGAGATATGGAGGCGGAACATATGCTTGGGAAGGTTGTGGCGGGAGAACACCTTCGTTTCCAGACTTGACCTGCAAGTAAGTAACAGTTTCCAGGATCCCAAGATGAGGGAGGGTGTTCCAAGAAGAAGCAAGTGATAGGCAAATCTTGGAGGGATCCCTGGGACATCTGAACATGAGAAAGAACCATGGAGGGCAGGTAGATGGACTTGAGAGGTACCAGATAAGGTGCTGGATAAGGAAGGTGAGCAGGAAGACCAGGGCTGATCATACGGGTCTTGAAATCCAGGCAAAGCCCTTAATCTCCCATCCTGGAAACAATGGGCACACTTCACAGAATTTTGCATTGAGGAGTCAACACATAGTTTTTTGTGGTGTGGAGGCTGGTTACTAGGACAGGTCGGGAGAGTGGACACCCGTCGGGAAAAAGGAGGAACCTGTCCTAAAACTGCATGACCCCTCTGCAAGACACCTCTGGATCTGACAGAAGCCGGAACACAAAGCTGCTGGGGCGGGCCCCAGTCTTCCTGTCTTCTGCTCTCCCGTTCTGTTCCCCCTAAGGCTTCCGTACAGTGCCTCGCACTTCTTTGCTCAAAGTTAAATATTTTTTTTTTAATTTTTTTAATGTTTATTTATTTTTGAGACAGAGAGAGACAGAGCATGAGTGGGGGAGGGGCAGAGAGAGAGGGAGACACAGAATCCGAAGCAGGCTCCAGGCTCTGAGCCGTCAGCACAGAGCCCGACGTGGGGCTCGAACTCACAGACTGTGAGATCATGACCTGAGCCGGAGTCGGACGCTCAACCGACTGAGCCACCCAGGCGTCCCTCCAAGTTAAATATTTAGAGGGGAAAAAAAGAGCCTGCATGTTAAAGATCGAAAATAAGCATTTACATTTAAACATTCTAGCTTAAAATGTGATTTCGTATTCATTAGCTCCTTTCATAGGGATGTAAGAATCAAAAGGCTTGGAAATTCCATGAGGCCTGGAAAAGCAACCGTGGATGTTAGTGCTTCCAACGC
This sequence comes from Paguma larvata, assembly GCA_030068075.1. Lineage (NCBI taxonomy): Eukaryota > Metazoa > Chordata > Mammalia > Carnivora > Viverridae > Paguma > Paguma larvata. The sequence continues at coordinate 12,708,050 of CM057825.1, forward strand.
AAGACTTCTCCAAAGGTTCCTTGTTTCAGTATTTGTTAGTATCGGTCAAATGACAGCCCAGTTTGGGGTCCTCTCTAGGCTGTATCCTGAATGATAAGTGACGGGCTGCACAGGCTTCTCCCAAAAGCCTCAGCTCTTTCATATGCAAAGTTGACTGGGCTGGGTATGATTCCTCTTGACATCTTTTGGTCCTTCAAATAACTTCCTCATTTCCTGGGAACTAAATCATTAAACGCCGCATTCCAAATACCGTCCCTGTCAAAATAGCTGACAACTAGGGATTATTAACTAGCTCTAATGCAGCATTTATTTTAGAAAACAAAGGCTTTGAAGTGACAGTATAGTTGTTTCCACCCCCGTTTAAGTGTCGGTTCGCAGATTCCCCGTGGAAGCCATGAAGCTGAGGAAATCTCGGTGAATGCATGATTTGCCTTTTGTGCGCTGTTGGTTCAGTCTACATCAGTGCTCTAGAAGCTGTGTTTATGTGTGCATGTGTGGGAGGGGGTGCGTTTTCTTCTCAGCAGATGGCAAGAATAAGATGTGCTCAAGTGTCCATGTTCCTACTTGGGCGCACGCACACACGCACGCACATGCACCCATGCTTGCATGGCTGGGTTAGAAAACAGCAGTCCATGGTCCATAAGAGAACAGGACGGTCAATGACATCTAGCCTCCTTCCAGGAGCCACATTCCCAGCCTCACCTCACCCTTGGAGATCTTGCTCTTAGGTGGTACCTTGTTCGGTTGAAGTCTTAGTTGAATTTGACCCTCTGTTATGTTAGCTCTTAATCTAGACAAGGTCAAAGGCAAGACCCAGGAAATCAAAGAGTGATTAAATAAATCAATGAATAGCATTAATAGAAAGGAAGGAAGGTGGGTTTTACGAAGAGAGCAAATTCAGAAAGACAGCTATTTCTGGTAGAAAAAACCCAAACATGTACAAGATAGAACCACCTGGGCTCACAGCTCCTGTCCATATAGCCACTACTAGTGATGAGACTTTGAACACTAACACACTCTCTAGCCTTGGTTTTCCCATCAGTGAAATGGGGATAATGTTATCTACTACGTAGAATTGTGAGAATTATAGGTTGTGAGAATAAAATTAGATAATAAAACATCTTGGACGCTATGTCAACCATATAGTAAGCCCTAAACAAAAGCCATTCTATTTATTTTCCCAAATTTTTTAATGTTTATTTTTGATAGAGAGAGAGAGACACAGACAGACAGAGCATGAGTGGGGGAGGGGCAGAGAAGACAGAGACACAGAAATCGACGCAGGCTCCAGGCTCCAAGTTGTCAGCACAGAGGCCAACGTGGGGCTCAAACTCACGAGCCGTGAGATCATGACCTGAGCCTAAGTCAGACACTTAACAGACTCAGCCGCCCAGGCACTCTTCAACAAAAGCCATTTTAGAAACTGACTTTATTCGGGGAAGATATTTTCAACCAGAGGATACTGTTTATTTGCAGTGCGGAATGGAGAACAACAATTCGTCCATAGATGAAGAATAGAAAGTGGTAGAAAAAGTAAAGATTGCTAGTGCTTCTTAGTAAGGCACTCGTAATGTTGGTGTATTTATTATTTTGAGTCGAGTTTAGTATAACTCAATCCAACATTAATGTAGCATAAAATCTACATGTAACATAAGTTGGAGGTAGTTTTACCCTCTAGTTAGGGAGGCTTCTCTTTTCAGAAAAGAATCGGAAGTGAAATGTTTCAAATATGCTCACAATAAACAATAGCAATCAACAGGAGTCCTTCCATTCAGCCAGTCGCGTTTTCTCTGCCAGCTGTCTCTGCAGAATGCAATATAGGATAAATGATCTCCTTTTCAAGAGGCTCAAGTTGGATTTAGAAAATTACGATGCACAGAAGATGTCATAAGTCCTAATGAAAATGGCTGCATCCCATTATAAATAATACATAACATTCAGAGATCGCTAGCCATGGTTCCTCATAACTCTCCCCACCAAGTACAGAAAGGTATATTGAAAAGTTAAGATAACCTAAAATTGCAAGACTAAAGTCATGAACGTTATCCAAAACAAATATCAAAAATGTTCATTCTGGGTTCTTATAAGCATTATGATTATTAAGGCAAACAGCATATTTTCTCTGCCATAAAGCAGTTTTGTTGGATTCATTTATTTTTAAAACGCAAGTACAGATTGCAAAGCACACTCTGGTCGCTAGGTGGCGGGATGTGTCCGCCTAATGTTCTATTACTTTCCCCGCGTTAGACGGGCCAGCCCCATCTGAAGCCTGATACTCCTTTCACTAGCAACAGTCCATGATGAGGAAGGTGTCTGTGGACTCCTGCTAACAACTGGAAGCAAAACACAACCATAGGATTTAGCTGTCGAAGGGAGTTATCAATCTGTAAAGGGTTAATGGTCCTTCAAAGGTTATCTATTTGTATACAATTCCCACAAGCTCTACCATGACAAACTGACCATTTCTTCTCTAGACTGAGCGAAAGCATCACTTTCAAGTACACGGGACATTTGGAATAAGTCTAGCAGTTAAATATTTTCGACAGCCCCCTGCCCCCCAAGTTTCTATTTTCTAATTGCTTAATAAAAATTGACATGAAATTAGAAACTTGAAAGATCAGTTTGAGAACACATGCAATACACTGACAGGACTGATGCGATTTAAAATCGTCAGCTTTACTTTCCCGAACACCTTCATGTGATCGCTAGTTTAGTAACGTAGGGCACTCTCAGTGTTTAAAGAGGAGTAAAAGAAGCTACAAAGGACTAAACAATATATAGATTCCATTGTCTGTGACTCTGCTTAAGAAATACAAAATGATGGGGCACCTGGGTGGCTCAGGTCATGATCTCATGGTTCATGAGTTCAAGCCCCTCGTCGGGCTCTGTGCTGACACCTGGGAGCCTGGAGCCTGCTTCCGATTCTGTGTCTCCGTCTCTCTCTGCCCCTCCCCTGCTTGCACTCTGTCTCAAAAATAAATACGCATTAAAAAAAAAAGAAATACAAAATGGCACCATATGACATCCATATATCTGGACTAGGCTTGGCACTTGTTGTCTCGGCAAGACGCATGTTAGAGTTCAGGCCCCGTGTTTACATAACAATTTATAACGCAATATCCTGAATGCTTTCTTACTTAAACAGAAAAATAGGAATAAAAATGTAATCAATATGAAGGGATAAAATATTATAATGGGCCTACTTATGGATAAATACGTGAGCATACAGGGGAACAAGGCATTTAAAACCATGGTCTGGGGAAGCTTTAACTAAGTATGGAAGTTGGTAACAAACTTAGCCTGTTTCTCTATACCCTTCATCCTGACCCCAGCTGGTAATGGCTTCCTTGGCAGCCTGAACATTTTCTTCATGTTTATTCATACTTTAACTCAAATAGGAGAGCAAAGTGGTATTGGGGTCGGGCGGCCCTTCTGAAATGATAACCGTAGTTGGTTTCTACTCATTTGGCTTCCAAGCCACACATGAGACCTATAAGGTAAGAAGGAATGCCCAATGCAGAGTCCTATTGTCCAGTACCTAATGTCCTAGTTGGAAAAGGAACAAGGAATCGAATCATCTCAAGTGTACCCAGGAAGGGCTGGAAAAAGCAATCCATTTCAGAAGCTGGCAAGAGGGAGATGCACTGTCTAGGGAATTTAAAATCAGTAATAAAACTGACTAAAAGTCTGACTGCTTTTTCTGATCACCACGCACTAGCAGTTCTGCGCAAGATCCGTGATACAGGGTGGATGCAACCATTCCCTCCGTGCCCACCCCCTTCGGAATACCACGGATGAGAATGACTCTCCCACTTGGAATTTTTTGGCAAGTAGGGAAGTTGAATATCTGGAAGAAGGAAAAGCTATAAGGCAAATGAGAAAGAATTAGTATTTTTCTAGCAGCGTATGTCTGTCTACCCAAGACTTTCCCTGCATATGTTATCTCATTAATCCTCAGTGACATCGATCATACAAGGTAGATGACACTGTGCCCATTTTACAGATAAGAAAACAGACGCCGAAAAGTTGAACAGTGTATTCAAGCTCACAAGCTACTAACTGGCGGATTCGAGATTAATAATCATAATCTTCTAATCTAATCAAAAAACCTCAGGTTTTTATCCCGCTGAGTGGCTAGGATCACAGGCTGACACCTAACAGGTAAGGAACTTGGACAAGGTACTTGAGCACCTCGGTTGTAACATGAGATGAAAATGGTACCCAAGGTAGAACTGGAGAAAGCGTGCCTGTGGTGACATGGGAAAGCTCTCAGCACAGTCCTGGAACACAATAAACACATCAGAGATGACAATAAATGGCACAGGGTTTTCATTATGCTAATCCTCATTGAAGAAATCCGAACAATGTGTGGTCTTTTCCATGAGTTCAAGAATGCTGGTTATAGACTTCAGCTACTTCGCACTTTTACCTACAGCTCTGGTGGGTGAGGTTATCAATTCTGATGCTGAGGACACACACACACACATATCAGGGACGGTGGCAGTCGAAGGGTGGACACTCTCACAGCCCCTTTGTCCCCGTCCCCACCCCTCTGTGTCAACCGGTTCGTGACTTCTTCTAGAACGTCCTCTTGTTTGTCATACTCTGCCTCCTACTCTAAGGGAATAAATGGCAAGATTATACGTGTGGGGGGCAGGGATTGGCATGAGCAGATCGGGATATATTTGTTTAGGTTCATCCTATTCAGTAATGGAGTTACGGACAGACAGGTCATGAGAGCACTGCTCTTTACAAGATGATTCCCAAATATTCCGCCGCCCGAAATATACAAAAGTTAACACAGAATGATGCCTGAATAACAGGTCAGATTTCTTAGCTCTCCCATAGTGTGTTGTGAAAAGCAATTGGAGTCTCTGCTACTAGAATTCTTCGTTTAAAGCGGAAACCAAATAATGTCAATATTTCATTAAACACATTACTGGATTTGCCTGTTATTTAAAAGTAATAACAAAATTCTGGGTTTTTTTCCTTTAAACATGGAATTAATTATCAAGAGTCTTATAAGGTACTAAAGCCTATTATTGATATAAAGCAATCAGACAGGATTGTTGAGAGACACATCAGATAATGCTTTTTTTTTGTTTTTGCTTTTTGGCACTTGTCTTATTGTAATGCACTTTTGCCACAATACATGGCAACAGATCAATATAAACACTGACATTCTTAATTATAATAAGAATTTATTCCACATGTCACAGGGCTAAGTCCAGTCTCTTCAGTAAATATCATTATTATAACAAATAATTATAATTTCTTTATAACATAATCTTTGTTAACATAGCACTTTATTTTACAGTTTCAAGTCAACACAGATAAACCCTTCTCCAGCGTGACGGTGTTGCACTCGTAAAGGTAGCAGGGTTTTTCAAGTATCCTTGTTGAGTTTCTACATATTTGGAAACCTATGTCAGTCAACTCGTATGCAGAATGAAGCAAACAATAGGAGTCATCGTAAAATCTATTGCATGGCCCGAAGGAAACTCTGTGGTGGGAAGCTATGTGTTAGTGAAGTGAGTTCAACGTTTGCTGCTTGGTTGTGTGTTCTGTTTCTGCTTTGCCTCCATTTCCATCACGCACTGTAATAATGAGCATACGATCGAATCAGCTGTGTAAAGTACAAAGACAATGCAGACTACTCTCTCAGGTCGGGTCTGATGAGAGTAACTGGAATATTCACAGCATCTTAACCACCACAACAAAAGTTTGCTCCACATTTGAAAAGGAGACAGTCAGGTTCTGTTGGGATGTTAAGTTGGGATGGCACACGCTCACCAACCGCATATTCTGTTCCCTCCTTTCCTAACACTGTTCTCTCCCATCCACCACAAGACTTCGGCTTCTAGATGGGAAACGCTTGAAAATGTATATACAACTGATCAGATGAAACCTCTCAATACATATGTTCTAGGTCTACAAGGCTTAAGGCTAGAATAAGGTATGTACAGTCTTGGCAAAACAAGTATATCCATGCTACTGGTAGCCTGGAAATTCTAAACAGAAAACGTCGTTGAAGCTTCTCTATTCTTAGGGTTTGTTCTGTTTTTCTAGTGGATCCCATGCACTGAAGGTGAAGTTAAAAGAATATACCCTTTACGGTTACATTATTCAGAGAAGTAAGTAGGCGTTGAGTGGATGGAATCAGAATTCCCATGTCCTTGTGTGAGTATTTATGTTAATATACTCAGTCTCCCTTTGTCTTGCACCTTCCTGAAGTTTTCCAGGCTCCTGCAAGTTCTATGTGCAAACGTTCCAGAATATATCTGGAAAATTAAATGAAAGTGCAGAACTGACACAGACCCTGAGACAGAGCAGTGATCTTCTCAAAGCTTTAAGACAAAGCTCTACTGAGACTGTGGGGTGAATCGACACATCCCACTGCTTTGGAGGTAGAAAATTAAGGAACGGGACGTTTGATTGTATGAGAAAAACATCTTTTCAAGGATCTGCAGAGAGAGACATTGATCAAGAGAGAAAGTTTGTAAGTCAGCAAAAGATCACTGATTCTCACGTAGTAGGCTGATGGTTAGCGTTATGCCCCTGAATTGGGCACAGCCCATGTCATGGAATCATATATACTGATCCCTAATCTTCATCTTTGAATGATTTACTTTCCTTTTTTCTAAAGGTATCTCAAAAACAATTTTGGCATCCAGGCACAGCCAGAACACATGCTGGACATGGCCAAGCTTTGGCCACCCCAACACGTTCTTTCATTATCTAGAAGAGCTGGCTTGATGCTGGCTTGCAGACGTAGCTACGGCCTCCGTGAGGAAAGAGAACATTTCTGCCCTGCAGCCGGCCCAGACCGGCTCTCATTACGCTCCAGCAGGATCATCAAACATCAAAAGGGGACGTTAGGAACTTGGAAAGAGGCCAGAGGACTGGACCTGAAAGGAATACATGTTTGAGAAATCATGCTAAAGGGGCAAATAGCCTGGTGTGCTAGCCTGGCTAACAGCTTGTGAGGATACAGAAAAGATGCCGGGGTGAGGCCCGTCCTGAGTGATGAAGAGGCATCTGTCATGGCACAGAAGGTCCACAGAGCAAGAGATAATGGCTTCCAAGGCGACTGCAAGACTTTCCAAGAGACTTGGGTCCATCAGCCTTTGAAATGTATGTCTGAACAATATGACAGATGGCCTTTTCCTAACCCTTCCCCAAGATCAAGGATAATCAGAGATAATCCAGTTTAGCAAGATCAACTAGCCTCAGGGAGAAGGCAAAGTTCTATTTCTACACTTGGGTCACTGTTGCTGTGATGCGATTCTGTGCTGAGACGTGATCACTGCGCTGGGATTCTCTGATTTGACACGGGGATGTGTTACTCAACGCAAGTGAAGGGCGTCCGTTCATGAGTGATTGAATGTGTTAGTGTGAGCAAGTATGTATGTGTATACGTGTGTATATGAGAGCTTGTGTGTATAAGGGAGCATAAGTGGATATAAATGTGAGTGCTTAGGCGTGTGTGCGTGCACGCATATGTACAGTGTGTGTGTGTGTGTGTGTGTGTGTGTGTGTGTGGAAGATATGGTGCTCATCTCCTTCCTTCCCTGAAAACCAAATAAGAACATTCTTTGGGAACATTTTTTCCCAGGAAAGCTGGCACTTCTCTTTATAGACACACCCTAGCTGCTCCATTCTTGAAAGAAAGCATGGCTTTCATGTGGCCAGGAGCATTAGCTGCCGTCCCGTCACCTGCTGCGGCAAAACCACAGATGGTACCATTGCCAATGGAACGGAGGTCACATTCTAAGAGGTAGGCTTGTTCTTGGCCGAATTGGAGGAATGACGTAAACTTCATTTTCTACTGTCTATAAAGCTGGTTGCACCCTTTCTTCTGAACACATGGCTTTCTACTTTAATACAGAAGGAAAAAAGAGAAAATTCGATGTGCTCCAAGTTCAATATGACCTCTAGACAGTTTTACTTTTATCACTGAGGAAAAGAAAACAGTTTTTTTCATAGTAGGCACAGAAATTCGGTTTCATTTCTGAAGATCTACATTCAGACAAATGCCAAATTACGTGGGTGCCCGGCAATAAAATTCCAAGTGGGTGTCTGGCCCCATGTCTAGTCTACTTATTCTGGAGTGAACTAACAAAGAAAAAAAATGTGTTTTCATCTCTCTGAGTTTCAAAGAATATTATCCTCTAAACGCTTTATAACTCACTTCTTTTCCTGAGCTTTACGTTTTGTTTTCCATATTTTGAACGTCCAGTCAGATAAGATTATATATTTCTACAAATCTTGTGTCTGCTGTAGTTACCTGAGACCAAAAGATTACAAAATCAAGCAAATGCTATCTTGACCTTTGCTGATACACAAATGCGGATGGTGGACAGTCACTGTTGGCCTAGGCTCCTCTGTAGCTCAGTCAGTTAAGGACTATCTCTAGATTCTTTGGCGGCGGACAATCATTATTGGCCTAGGCCTGGAGGGCCCCTGTGGGCACCTCTGTATTTTTCTGCTGGAGCAGGGTCAGGCACTTCCATATACCCTTCTTGCAACACTTCTTAGAAAACTCCTACCACGAGATGGAATAGCAAGTCAAACACAGTTACTGAGGAAACGGAAAAGAGATTGGACACGAACAAACAATCTGAAAGAAAATACAGTGCCTTCTCCATAGATGGTAATGTCCCTTAATGTGGCTGAAATGGCACAGGCATCCTAAAGCCAACTTCCTCAGCTGATAAGCACCCATTGGAATTACTTTGGGGATTAGGGGTTGCTATTGTTTGTATTAACGAGACCACGTGGTTTTTCCATGCTTTCCTAATAAGAGGTGGATTCATCTCCTATTACACATTCTGTGATTAAATAATTACTGGGAATCCTGATATTAGAAAAACTGCTCAGGAAGTGAGCAGGGGGTTTGTTTGTTTGATATGCTAGGTGTTCCATGTCCTACTTGGTGCATGAATATTCACTCTTATGATCAACAAGTCCACACTGCCTTGGGTTAGTGAACAAAGGGCAATGTCCTCAATACAACAACAAAGGGTTGTTAGTGAGACATCTCGGTCAAGAGCCTGAGAACTAGGTGAGAAGAGATCTTCAACAGGTAGCCACTGACTTTGGGGCTAAGTCATAGGAATGCAAAGCAAGGCTCTTCTGAGCCACGTTTACTCCTTTAATACAGGAACAGGCAAATACAGAAGTCACAGAAGAGCGTCTCAGAGGCTAGCCTTCTAGTTCAGAGCCCTGACAGCCCATCCACCACATGGATGCGTGCCAGAATTTCTGTTGGTTGGGCTTTCTCATTACTGTATTTTGCAGAATAAAGAGTATCTCATCTGATGAACAAAGGGCTGATAATGCAAAGGCACAAAGATCATGTCTTTTTTTTTATTCCAGAAGTTTATCCCAGGACCTGCTTTCATTTTAACCCAGGGACCCTTTCATTTAAAGGGGTTTAGGATGAAACAACTATAAAGATAATTAGGAAATAAGCAAAACAAAACAAAGAACACAAAACCTCCCTGTGATACTGAGGGTAAAGTAATAACAAGGTACATGCCCTTGGAAAATCAATTATATTAATGCGAACTTCTGACAGCTAAATTTCTCTCCTTTCTGGATTCAACTTTTAAGATTTTAAATACTGATAAATGCAATTTTTGGACTAGCTTTAAGTCAACTAAGGAACTAATTTTATCTTAGTTAGGTTCATTACGTTATTTATTTATTAATTCATTGTCTTATTGTTTCCACTTCTTTTTTTTTGCCCCAAAAGTGTTTGAGCTGGATACATTTAGTTATGAAAGCATTTAACATTTTAAATTAAGACACAAGGAATTCTAAATGCACTTGAGATGCCCTTGAGAGAAGCCTCTCATCTCTCGTGTTTATAGAGAACTCATATATTCATAAATCAATTCCTGACCACATTCAAGCCAGACCAAAATACTAAAAAGCACCATGTCTCCCACTAGAAAAAATGCAATTATTCTGCTTAGTTATGTTGTCAAAATAGCTTGACATTTTAAATAATTGATGAATACGTAATTTGCTAATCAGTAACGGACAGTTTCCATGCAGGTACCATGACTCGTTTTATAATTTACTATTTCAGAGACTTTTATGAATGCAAAGATTAAAGCTGGGAAGTGGAGAGAAATCACTCCAGGACAACATTATCCTATTTAAGACCCATAATACTTAACAGTAACAACAATTAAGCTTCACAAATTAAGTCAACGTACTGGATTTCTATTGGGTTAGTTATAGGCAGTCATTTACGTGTCGTGATTATTCCCCAGAAACAACCATGTACCCAAATGAACATCAGAGCAACATACTGTTACTGTAAAGGATTAAATGATACTTTAGTTTATGCCTTTATTTCTTGTCTCTTTTCTCCAAGCGATAATAGAGATCTTATTTACCATGCATGAACACTTACACTCTCTTTCTGAGAACATTCCTGATGTTGTTGGTATAAGAGAGGAAAGTCATTTATTTAAAGATCGCCTTATTAATCTACAGTTTTTGGTAAGTACCTAGATTATCTGGTCGGTCAATTTGCCTTTATAGCCTAAGAAAGAAGACTAGCTGCCAGGTTCAGTCCAGATGAGTTGTCTTTGAATATTTATAAGGACATAGATATTCACAGCGTCTTACAATCATGCTCCAAGCTAAATAGAAATAAAAGCAAAATGGCCACAAATATTACAGTATAATAGGATAAGAGCTGAAAGATATGTACAAATTCATTGACAACATCTGTGCAAGTGTTATAGACAAAACATTTAAAAAGAAATCTACGTAAAACAAAGTAGATAAATTTATCAAATGTTGATAAATTTTCAGAGACAGTATAAAAGTACACAAAACATGGAAGAGAGGAAGAATTTTTTAAAAAAAGTAACCACTAAGCCAATACATGGAGTACAAATTTACTACATTAATATTACAGAATGATGGGAACCAGAGACAAAAATGATTTGGTAACAAACAGCAAAGAAAGTTTCACCAATCACAGAGAAGAAAGACTTTCCCTTTCGGATGAGAACACAGACTGCCACAGCTCACCCCTCCACCCATACACACATAGAAAAATAAAAGCAAATGCAAGAGTTGTCTACAGCAACACACGACAGACAGAGGTGGGAAGCGTCTGGTATGTTGCATCACACGGAGTCAATCACGACTGGCTAACGATGTTGGTACCTGGCTCTGTTGCAGGTCACTGGCTTGCCTGAGAGGAGTAACGGATGGAGGGGGCACGCCTGATGTGGACGCAGACCGGCCTAATTTGCAGCTGACTTTCGGTTCTGTGAACAGGGGGAAAAGCAAAGCATTAGCTGAGCAGCGTCTGCAGTGATGAGCAGCTTTCGGGCTCCCGTTTTGTTTTGCTGCACACTCTTTCGGCACACCGAACACTGCCGGTGCTTGCTAGTAATTGGCAGGTTGTGAAACAGTCTCACGACAACCGACTCGAAAACAACCTTCATTCGCACTCAGCTCCTGGAAATAAATAACAAGTCATGGAAGCACAGGTCTTGTTCCTTTGGACATTTTACCTCTTTTAGGGTTAGTTTCTATAGAGTGATTACTAGAGCAAGAGCAAGAGCAGGTGACGTGAACACTTCTAGTACCTTCTAGTACCTTCTTTTCAGCTCTGGTCCAGAGGTCTTGAAATGTCTTTTCTACCTGCTCCAAAATATTTCCTCCCTCCCTCCCTTTCTCTCTCCCCTTTTTTTCTTCTAATTTTGAAACCTATAACCTTGGGTTTGGGCTGAAAGGTGGCAATTTTCTAATTTATCTTTATTCACTTTCAAGTTTATAACTGTCTTCTAAGACTTTTGACATTTTTCATAATAGCAGTATTTTTCCAGATTATAAAAGCATTTCCCTAACTCTTCTTTCAAGAGCTCAAATGAGCTGCCCAGGCCATTGATAAGATACTTTGGAGATTAGAATTTGGGAATGGAAGAGTTCCCTTCATCCTAGAGGGTATAGAGAGGATGTTAATTTTAATGTTAATATATCTGAAGATATTTGAGAAGAAAATATTTTTGTCACAGACCTTTATACTGCCTGTTACGTTTTGAGTGCCAGGTATATTCCAGCTTCTGTCTGGGCTACATTTAAATTATCTCTAATCCTAAAGATATTCTATAGAGTTACACAGCTAGAAAGGCTGCTGATTTATACACGCACTTACATATATAGGTATATATTGGAAACCTTCTTGCCGACCCTCATAATCTCTCTGCTCGAAACGAACTTGGACACCATTGTCCTAGACCGAGCTTCCTGGATTACTTTGAAGCCACTCACCTTATTCCAAGTTTTCCGATTATTCCATATTTCATATGATAAAAACTTCAAACTCCCTCGACTAATTTTCAAAGGCCTCCTGTGATCTGATTGGATCCACTCTGTTTCCGCTGTTCTCCCCAAACCACCTGCGACTGTCTTCCCTCTCAGTTTCTACATTCGATGCTGCCTCTATCCTTCACTTCAGGGTGTGCCCTTGTGGGGACTTCCATCAGCCTAAGTCTTACCCATTTCTGAAGACCAACTTCAGCAAGTCCTTCCTATTGCCAAGCATCTCGATTCTGTCTTCTGAAACTGCCTTAGCACTTACACAGTGTTTGCAATGCTTGCTGCGGCTTTGAGCATTTATGGTGGTGTGGACCACATAGTAAGTGTTCCATCAATATGCACCTTTCTTTCACTGGAGACACTCAGCTTAACCTAGAAAAGGTCGATGTGACTCTTAAAAACAAACGAAGGCAATGAAAGTAGCATAGACTATGTTTTAAGGCCTGAGTTCGAGGCCTAGCTCCCCTACTTATAAAGGCGGTGATTCTCATTTAAAGGGTTTATAAATTTCTAGGGTCCATTTAAGAGGAGGCACGAGGTTTGGAAACTCTCCCTACCTTACTTTTATGCAGAAGGTTCTAGTATTTACTCAACCACCTTTGAAAGGTGTTTAAATATAACAGTATCATACGATGACATAACCTATCACTGTAACTTAGCAATTAACCTCATTTCCCAAGAGGCATAAATCCTTGCATACCTTAGCAAATCATCTTTTATTATATAAAATAATGGGCAAAGCATCCATCTCAATCCCGGTTGACATGTATTTAGCATGGGACCAGTGTTTCCATATATCCCTTTACTGTGGTAGCACGTTTAGTCACGTGGAGTCAGAAAATTCACTCTTGTTTCCTAGAAAAGGACGGTAAGTAATATTTCTTTACTCAAGGTCCTTTTCAGGTTTATATTAAAGAGATTATCTGACGAGTGACCCAATTCAAGGCCTCTACATTACCCAGTATACCTATGGATTGATTTCTTCTGCTAGGTTTCCACTCGGATTCTGACTGACCCAGCCTCTCTCAAACATAGACACTGAATATCTCTAATGAACAGATTGAGCTGCACCTAACTCCAGGCAAACTCCTCGTTTCATCATGACCTGAAAAGGCCTTGCCTTACCCTCACCGGACGTCAGTCCAGAGCATATCTGAGCTCACGAAGCCCCCTCGGGTACTGGGATATAAACCACTCAATCACAGTACACCCAGCAGCTTACGCTACTAGCCAACACCCTGGGGGCTGGCTCTAAGGTGAGGTCCCACTGGAGTCAACTGTTCGATCCCAGCACGGCTCACATGGGTCATGATTCTACCTGCAGCGGCAGACTAACATTGTGGCCATGAAGTCATTATGTCCACATGCTTACACATACAAATGCACGACATACACACTACGTAACATGACTGCTTAACGGTGTCATGTTATAGGGATATTATTAAAATTGTGAAGTTTTGGTTTCTCTTTATCCCACGCATTTTGGCTCTTTGCTCCTCTTTCAGTTTTACATGGTCCTTACATGCATTTCAAGTTTATTATATTATGGAGTTTATAGGACCAGGCTGGTGTTCTTTATGACGTTGCATCTACCAAGGTTCCTTTGACCAAAAGAATTGTCTGTAGAAGCCTCTCAAAATCCCAGAAAAGGGTCTGTCTGATTAAGCCAAGCCTCAGAGAGATTCTTCAGGGCTATGACATCGAAGTTCAATTGTTCATCTCACTTGCCCTTGGAAATACACTGTGTTTTGAGCCTTAAATTGGGAAGCTTAGGAACCATGACACTAAGAACAGTAAAGTTTCATCCAGAATTTTGCTAATATAAAAATTCCAAGGTTTTTTGGGGGGTCAAAAGCAATGAACATGTTCCTCAAGAACTTTCCTTCCCCAACAAAAACACATTCCATTCCATTAAGAGATTTATGATGAACTAAAAGGCCTCTGTTGTTCCCACATCCAGGAAAAAACCTCTTCCTTTGTAAGAGCTATTATTAATCTTCATCCTAGAAGTAACAATTGATGTTGTTTATGAAATTTCAATGAAGATCAAGTACAAAGAGAAGAAGAAAGATATGAAACAGGTAGCATATCAAGAAAGGAAGGGAATCGGAGGGGGAAAAGAAGAATAGAAAAAGAAGCAGGGGAGGCAGGAAGGAAGGGAGGGAGGAAAGAGAAAGGAAAGGAAGGAAGGAAGGAAGGAAGGATGAGAGGAAGGAAGGAAGGAAACAAGAGAGAAAGAAAAGGCAAAGAAAAGAAAAAGGAAAGAACAAAGAAGAGGAAAGGAAAGAAAAGGCAAGGAAAAGAAAGACTTATTTTAACTTCTTGGAATAAACCATTATCAAGACATTATCATGAAATGTTTCCCAAGTAATAACTCATGATCATCTTAAAGTTTTTATTAAGTAAGTACCCAGAGAACTGTGTGAATTAATATTTCTTTTGTTTTTATTCTTAGTGGATTCAATGTATCACTGTTTTGTTTTGTTTTAGAGATAGTCATTTCTCAATCATTTCTCATCTTCCCTTTAAGGTGAATTGTATTTCTCTTCAAAATCATGTCCTTAGTAGTGTTACAGAATAATCTCCAAGGCAACCACTGCTATTATGGTGAGTATTGGAGTTCTCTTTGCTTTCAGAAAGCAAAGACAAATGACTCTCCTCAATCTCTGTATCTACACAGCAACAGGAGATTAGGGCATTTTCACCAAAGAAAACACTTTCATCTAGCATCAAAGAAATAAAATCAGTCAAATTCTGAGACATATCTTCCCCTTATCATAGTTTTTTTTCCCCTAATACACAATATTTTTCTCTAGTAGCAGAAACATATCATGATTTCCCCAAGTCATGTTGCTGAAAGTTTCTAATCAATGACTCCAGGCTATATGGAAGTCACAGAGAGGCCTCTTTAAAATACACCAAAGCATGCTTATTCCAAACTCTACTTTCATTTCTAAGGAAGGCATTTTTTGGAAACAACGCATATGCTCTTTGAGATAAACTGGTGTCTAAGTAACAAGCGGCCGTTTTGCCAGGACTATGTCAAAACCTTCATGGATCTCACTTTGTTTAAGAGTTTCTATCATTCATCACAGTAAACATATAAGAAGCCTTCAAGTCCCACATTAAATGTAATTTGTCCAGTATATAATTTGCACACATTTTTATAATTTTGCTTCAGAAATGATTGGACTGGAAATAATCTAATTCATTCATGACTTGCTATGATTTCTAGACAATACTCAAGCGTACTCAGGAATTCTTGCAGCATTACACAGTATAATCTAGAAATTGTTCTCAAATGTAATAGAATGTTTTATTTATTTATTTTTAAATTTTGTTTAAGTCCAAGTTAGTTAATCATTAGTGTCATAATGGTTTCAGAAATAAAATTTAGTGATTCATCACTTACATAAAACACCCAGTGCTCATCCCAACAAGTGCCCTCCTTAATGCCCATCATCTATTTAGCCCATCCCCCCACCCAACACCCCACCAGCAACCCTCAATTTGTTCTCTGTACTTAAGTGTCTCTTATGGTTTGCCTCCCTCTCTGTTTTTATCTTATTTTTCCTTCCCTTCCCTTATGCTCCTCTGTTTTGTTTTTTAAATTCCACCTAAGTGAAATCATACAACATTTGTCTTTCTTGACTGATTTATTTTGCTCAGCATAATACACTCCAGCTCCATCCACGTCACTGCAAATGGCAAGATTTCATTCTTTTTGATCTCCAAGTAACTGTAATAGAATTGTTTTAATGCTAAATTCAACAATTAATTAAGTGGACCTAATGTCATACTTTGTATGTTTAATTAAATATTCATTAATGTTAATCCAGCAGTTTCTTTTGGAATTTTGGTGCTACCATTTTATTTTTAATATCCAATATTAAATTGGATTTTGTAGGTCCCTGAGAAACTCATAGGCCCCAGCATTGTCAGTATGACCCTGAAAAGAGAAAACAGGTCTAATCATTCTCGTGATCATTTTGTGACCAGAGAAAGAGAATCAGCAGGATGCAAACATGCATCCTGGGAGCAGATATTCTGTCTCCAGCTTTCTGTGGTCTGAACAAGACATAGCTTTGAATGACTCCCAGTATCCCATAGTCACAGACTAAGGTCCTAGTGTTACTGGCAGGGCCAGACGATGAAACTATAAATACTGGACTAACTGGTAATTCTTCTTGGGAATACCAGAAATCTGGTGAAGATCTGAAATCCACAGAAAAGTGAGATGGAGACATGATAGGTAGGGTTTATGAGGCAACGATGATATAGAATTACAAGATCCATTGTAGAGAGGAGAAGGAGAAGTACATGCATGTAGAGTCAGGAATGCCTACTGTGTTCCTTCTAAACACCTGAAGAACTGAAATGTCCCTTACCACTTTCCACTTTCTCATGGAGAGAGAATATATGTCATACTACTGCCTACCGCACAGGGATGCCCTACATCCTGCAATGCGTGGTTGGTTTCTCGCGTGGAGCATAGTAGGGCGTGGCATTAACGGTTTTGGGTTTTTTTGTTTTTGTTTTTGTTTTTGACAGCCCCTTTTATTGTTAGACATAATTTCTTTTTCTTTTTAAGTTTATTCATTTATTTTGAGAAAGAGTGTGTGCCCATGAGCAAAGGAGGGAGACGGAGATGGGGTTGGCGGAGTGGGGAAAGGCAATCCCAAGAAGGTTCTGCTCAGCTGGATCCCAGGACCATGAGATCGTGACTGGGCCATTACCAAGAGTCTGACTCTCAACTGACTGAGCCACCCAGGAACCCCATATAATATATAATTTCTGAAACACCCTTAGGATAGTTATCACTTTAGATGAATATAAAAGGCGTTCTTGTCTTCAAGAATACTTTATTTCACATTAAAATAAAATTATAGCATATGTGTATAAAGCAATATATTTTACCTATTTAATAAGTAATAAATGCTCCTAGGGTGCCTGGGGGGCTCGGTCAGTTAAGCGTCCAATTTCAGGTCATAATCTTGCTGTTTGTGATTTCCAACCTCACACTGGGCACCACACTGACAGTGGGGAGCCTGCTGGGGATTCCCTCTCTCTCCCTCTTGCTCTCTGCCCCTCCCCCACTTGGACGCGCGCTCTTTCCTTCACTCTCTTTCGCTCAAAATAAATAAACTAAAAAAAAAGAAGTAATGTATGCTCTTTAATTACACTTAATACTATTACATTAAGAAAATCCATTTCCCAAGATACAAATTTAAAAAGACATATCATGATTTGTATCAGGATCGAATGCATAGTACCATGGGGATCGACATTTTGCTTTGTATTATGGCATCAAAGACAGAACAAACAAACGAACAAAAATGGAAAAAAACCTTTCATCACTGATATTAGGAATGAAAACATTTTAGTCTATTTAACCTATTTTTAAACTTATTTTAATAAAAATTTTTTTAATGTGTTTTACTTTTGAGAGAGAGAGAGAGAGAGACAGAGACAGAGCATGAGCAGGGGAGAGGCAGAGAGAGAGGGAGACACAGAATCCAAAGCAGGCTCTAGGCTCTGAGATGGCAGCACAGAACCCCATGTGGGACTCAAACCCACGAACTGGGAGACCATGACCTGAGTGGAAGTCAGACACTCAACAGACTGAGCCACCCAGGTGCCCCAATTTAACTTATTTTTAAATGTGTTATATTTCACTTCTAAATAATAAAATAAAAATAAAGGAAAGCCAAGTTTAAATTTTATATATCACCTACCTTATTAATGTAAAAACTGTTTATTCTTGACAAATGAAAATCAAAACTGGATGTAATACTAATGACATCTTCTCTTTATACCATTGACATTTGTGGTAATTATTTTTAAAAGTTTTTAATGTTTATTCATTTTTGAGAGAGACAGAGAGAGAGTGTGATCGGGGGAGGGGGAGTGGAGAGAGAGGGTGACAGAATCTGAGGCAGGCTCCAGGCTCTGAGCTGTCAGCACAGAGCCTGATGTGGAACTTGAACCCACAAACTGTGAGATCACGACCTGAGCCAAAGTTGGATGCTTAACCAGCTGAGCTACCCATGAGCCCCATCCTATATTTAAAACCAAACATCTTGAAACAAAATTTAGTCCAAAATAATTTATATGGTCCTTATGGTTGGTTTTATTTCCATGGCCATGGTCCTCATGCTTCTGCCTTGAACCATTGCCCATTATGAACATAAGTTAAGCATTATATGTCTAGGAACAAGACTTATCTAAAAGCATGCATGGTCAAGTCCATCATGGAAGGGAACTTCAATCTGATTTCCAATAATGGCCATGTTTGTTCACTCTATAGCAGAACTTCTGGAGGTCTCTAAGATCCTATGAGGAGGTAGTGACATGACGTCAAAGCTATTTTCAAAGAAGTACTAAGTAAGAGGTAATTTGCTTTTCCCACTGGGTTGACAAATGCACTCAAAGTCCAAAAACCATGCTGCATAAATCTGCCGTGACCTCAGCACATCACAGCAACAGCACCAAACTGTAGTAGTAATTATGTATTTTTCATTGCCACACAGACTTGAGGACTTGACAGGTATTTTCTCAAAAATGAATAAAGCAAGCTTATTGCTTTAAAGAAGACAACTGACAGAATTTGTTGACAGTGATAAATCTGAGCTTTCAAGCAGGAATTCAAATTTTGAAAAACTTGTATGCACCACTGTGAGCTTGACAGCATCCTAATACTTAAAGACTTTTCTTATGAGATCAGTGGTGATATTAATTAATGTGCTGTATAGATTTTTATAATGAAATGTGTCAACATATGGCAGATTTGCATGACTTTGTGAACCGATACTTTCTAAAAGCATGACGTTATAAATCATGCATGGATAAAAGATCCATTTAAGGCGCAAGATGGACCAATGGGTTTTAATGTAACAGAGCACGATGAGTTCATTGTAGGTAATAACCCGAACAAAACTGCTATTCATTGAGTTTGGGTAGGAAATTAAAAAGAACATACAGAATTATATGAAAAGGCTATCAGAATGTTTTTTTTTTCAGTTACACATCTGTCCAAAGCCAGATTCCTTCATATATTTTAACCAAAGCAACATATTACAAGAGATCTAATCCAAAGCAGATATGAGAATCTGTGTTCTGTTAAGTCAGATAGTAAAGAGATTTGCAAACACATAAAACAATTTCAATCTATTCACCATTTGTCGTAGTTTAGGAATATAGTTATTGTTCATAAAAAAATTTATGCTAATGTATGATGGATTTATCTTTAATGATTTTTTTAACTTTCAATTTTAATTTCTAATATGATAAATATTGTCATACCTAACCTATATGTTAGACTTAACTTCCAGCTCAGGAGGGCTCTTTGGGATTCTCAATAAGTTTTATGAACATAAGAAGTCCTGAGCCTGAGGAGTTTGAGAGCTGTCGCTTTGTATAGACTCGGAATCCCCAAAGAGTTCCCTTAAAAAGGTAACTTTTTTATGCAAGTAATATGCCACTGGAGTACTTAAACACAAATTGAAACAGAGGAAAATACCATGTTGAAGCACAAAGGAAAATCTCTGGAAGCTTCAGGGGATTCGGGAACAACCAGTTTTGAAACGCTGCCCTCCAAACGCCTCTGCGACATTATCCTTGACAATGTCCAAGAAAAGCTATTACCTGCCTCAGAGACCAGAGGGAAGTCATCCAAATTCTTAGGGCACTTTGATCATTTATACGAAAGAAGCAAGTTCCAAGGTTCATTCATTGATTCTTTGACGTTCATAAAAGAAATCTGTTGGAATCATTGAAATGCCCTCAAAAGTACTCTTGATGGATTATAGGCTTTGTTTACCAAGGTCACTGCCGTTATTCCTCCTTTCGGATCTACTTTTTGTGCTTTCTTTCCATAACGATGTTGTTAGGATTATGCCTAACTCAAGTTTGCTATTTGCTAAAATCTTTCTAAAGTTGTTGGTAACAGTTTTGGTAGCAAAGGGTTATGCATGACACACACAAAAAAAAACATTAAAAAATTAAATTTAGGACAGGTGATGGAAATCTGTCATTCATTTTCATCTGTCCAGAATCCGCTTGCTCTTATTTTTCTGGAAGAGCAGGGTGAATTTCCTTCGGAGAACAATACAACCAGGAAATTCAGATCTTACAGTTCTCTGTAAGGAGGCGCCACAACGCCAGCTCCAGAAGTGACCACGTGACTCAGGGCCGTCCAATCGATTATTCTATCCCCTCAGACTCATTGATTGGTTCAGGGGTGGACATGTGACACAAGTCAGCCAATGAGAGCTACCTTCAAACTCTGACAGGAGCTCTCGGGGGAAAGTTATACCTCTGAGTCAGGTCTGCTAAGCTCTCACCCCCTGCGCAGCTGAACCATCATGGACAATTCATTTGACCTCTGTAGGCTTCAGTTTGTTCCCAGGTAAAATGGGAGAAACAAATGTATCCGCTTTATGAAGTTCTTATAAGAAATAAGATAATGAATGTAGATTTCACTTCAGCAACCCACATAAGATCTCAAGAAATGTTAGCTATTTTTATTATTTAAAGGCAAATCTGGGGCGCCTGGGTGGCTCAGTCAGTTTAGTGTCCCACCTCAGCTCAGGTCATGATCTCACCACTCATGAGTTGGAGCCCTGCATCAGACTGTGTGCTGACAGCTCGAAGCCTGAAGCCTGCTTCCGATTCTGCGTCTCCCGCTCTCTCTGCCCTTCTACCACTCACACTCTGCCTCTTTCTCTCAAAAGTAAATAAACGTTAAAAAATTAAAAAAATAAAACACAAAGGCAAAGCTGACCATTCAACTTCTCTGCTTATACTGTATGGAAATCTAAACCGCCTCTTCACAGCGGTACATGTGACTCGGCTTCCATAACCAGCCTCGTCTGCAGCCTCACCCCTGCCACACTGCTTTAGGTTCTCCTAAAGCCCACATCTTCTCTTACTCTATGATTTTAATCATGCCCTCTGCTTGGTGCACCTGTTCCTTCCCCCTTCTTTCCCTGTCCTCACGTGCTAGATCATAAGCTCTGTGAAGACAAGAGCCCTGTCCTAGCTCATTCCCCAATACATTTCTCCTGTGTAACATAACTGACCCCTGATAAGGACTCATGAATTATTTATCAAATGAATTATTTTAAACCATATTTTAACGACTGAAGCCGATGTAAAAGATGAAGCGTTTGTACATTTCTCATTAATAAGTTAAAAGCATATTCCTCCATCCTTTCACTTTCCCAAGTTTCCAGCAAAAAGGCAAAAATACACTAACCAGACTTCCGCTGAATTTAACATAAAAAAAAGAAATTGAGGGGAAAATGCAGTGCTTGTTTTGGACAGTAGGTGGGAGTGCAACAATTATTTGATCTATACTCTGCTAGGCTTACAAAGCTTCCAGAACTAGTCTCTGTAAACGCCCAGCGTAAGTCAGACAGAACCTTCTTCTTTGTAATGTCTACTGTGGCTTTTCACAGAAACAGGGCATTCTTTGTGAATACTGTTGGTGCAGCATACCCACAGGGCTTTTGCAAAGAAAGCCAGCTACTGACAACTGGGAAGTAATGTCAGGAGGACTCCTCAGAGAGAGGGCACAGGGTGGGGCCATGCTCCCTGCAGTGAAAGACAGAAGGAGCTGGCACACGGGTCAACACTCAAGCCAGTGTACTGTCATCGTGGCTCTCAAACCGGATTAATCAATTGAAAGGCAAGGAGGTGGAGGTACCTTGTGTGTTATCTGAATTGTATCTGCCTGGTTAACTGTTTTTCCCCCAGAGACTCAAAGAGAGAGTACATGGAAATTCAGAATTTCTCTGATGAGAATGAAATTATTATCAAATGGTATTTTTTCCCACCAGTTTTCAGGGTATCTGTGTAGTATATAATGTCACGGTCTATGTACGTGTTTAGTAGAAATCATGTTTAAGAGACTGAGTGTGTGTGTGTGTGTGTGTGTGTGTGTGCTCACACATATACTTATGTATCATGTATGATAGTAGTTAGCTGACTTTCCACATTGGATCACATAAAACCCAAACTTAAAAGCCATAAATGACTAGGGGCGCCTGGGTGGCTCAGTCGGTTAAGCATCCAACTACGGCTCAGGTCACGATCTCACAGTTTGTGAGTTTGAGCCCCAGACTGGGCTCTGTGCTGACAGCTCAGAGGCCGGAGCCTTCTTCAGATTCTGTGTCTCCCCCTCTCTCTGCCCCTCCCATGCTCATGCTCTCTCTCTCTCTCTGTCTCTCAGTAATAAATAAAAACATTTAAAAAAAATTAAAAAAAAGCCATAAATGGCTTTATACACACACCTAAATATAGCAGTTAGCATCATCAAATTCCTTGACTCCAAACTGGTCCCATAACTTTAGCCAACCATCTTGATAGAAAAAAATAGGGAAAAGAATATAAATGATATAGCAAACTACTGCAAAACAAAGTCCAGCATCCTGTCTTATTGAATGGGGCAAAAGTGCCCTCTTGCTGTATAAAATCAACCCCGTCATACGTAGGTACATGCTCCTCGGAGGCGAAGGTCATCTGTCATTACCCCATCCTGTGCTGTTCAAACAGGTGTTCTCACTGGGAAAATGTTGCTGAATGAGTAAATGATGGGACTAAAGAAAAACAAGCACACATAATGTTGCTGTTTTTTAGGGGAAAAAAAACATGTGTGACACGCTTGTTCAGGTGCTGAAGATTAATTTTTAGATGGATCAAAACAATCCATTATAAGCACCTCACACTTAGTTACAGGAACAGAAGAACTTCATGGGCTAGACAGCAGAGAAAACATTCCTTCTTTGGATTTACGAGGCAAGTTATTTGGGGCGGGATATTTATCATCGTAATTCTGTTTCCTTTGGTTGACGATGCTGAGACACTAGCTGACTTTGTAAATTTGATCACCCAGGCCCCAAGTTTAAAACCCATAAGTGACTTCCTGTCATTTTTAGGTAAGAGTGGAATCAATGATGTGGCCAGCTGGGCCTCCCTCTGTCAGGCCTTCAGCTTCCTCTCATCATACCCCCATGCTCCTCCTCCTAATTCACCTGGGATCTCAGTTCCCATGTCTCCTGGATGCCATGCAACGCACTCAGGAAAAAGTGTGGTGTCATTTTCCTTGGTTGGCGGCTTCGGTTACAGATCGTAATTACATTTTTAACTTTTGTTATTAATGGCAATTTCCCCCACTGGCATATGTTCAATGCCTGATAGCTTTATATTGAAAGAAATTAGCTAAATAAATGAATGGATGAATAAATTAATGAATTCATGACACAGAGGTGGAAATAGGGAAACCCAGTCTAATTAAATCATGGAAAGAGAGCCATACTAAGGGTCTGGAATCTGAAATCCATTTCTTTTGTAATGTTTATTTTTAAGGGAGAGAAGGAGACAGAGTGTGAGCGGGGGAGGGGCAGGGAGAGAGAGGGAGACACAGAATCCGAAGCAGGCTCCATGCTGTGAGCTGTCAGAGCAGGGCTCAAACTCATGAACTGCAAGATCATGACCTGAGCTGAAGTCAGATGCTTAGCCAACTGAGCCACCCGGGCGCCCCTGAAATCCATCTTTTAATTTGAATCTGCTACATACCAATGGGTCTGGGCAGTCTACTTGATTTCTCTTGAGCTTCAGTTCGGTCACCTAAATAATCAGATCACGACACCACGCCAGAGATGTACAGGTTTTTGTGAAGGTCAAAAGAGACAGCACCGATAAAAGTATTGTAAAAGCTAACGCATGGCATATGAATATGAGGCATTATTTTAAATGAGCCACAGATGATCCATAAAAGTGATAAACTTAAATTCCATAATTCGGATTAAACATAATGTGGAATAATCTTAGAGTATACTTTGTAATTATATCAAGGTCTGTTTGCTTTAAACTTGTATACTTAACTGATAAGTTGAACACAGAGGACCTCCTGTTGCAATCAGAAAACAATGTTATTCTTTTTTTCCCCACAGACCAGTTCTAACCTGCTGTGGGGTCATAGGAAGTTCTTTCTGGTCCTTTGGATAAAGCCTAGGCCAACTCCCAGAACTTTCCTCTTCATTTGGATAATTAATTTTTTCAGTATAGCCTCACACCTGTCAGAATGGCTAAAATTAACAACATGAGAAGCAACAGGTGTTAGTGAGGATGTGGAGAAAGGGGAACCCTCTTGCACTGTTGGTGGGAATGCAAACTGGTGCGGCCCCTGTGGAGGATGGTACGGAGGTTCCTCAAAAAGCCAAAAACAGTACTCTACAATCCAGCAATTGCACTATTGGGTATTTATCCAAAGGGTACGAAAAATACAGATTTGAAGGGGTACATGCACTCCAATGTTTAGAGCAGCATTATCAACAATAGCCAAACTATGAGATAACCTGAAATGTCCATCGACTGATGAATAGATAAAGATGTGGTACACACACACACACACACACACACACACACACACACTTGAATATCACTCAGTCATCAAAAAGAATGAAATCTTGCCATTTGTTATGACATGGATGGAGCTAGAGTGTATTATGTTAAGTGAAATAAGCCAGAGAAAAACAAATGCCATCTTATTTCACTCAAATGTGGAATTTAAAAAATGAAACAGATGAGTATATGGGGGAGGGAGAGGAAAAAAGAGAGAGGGAAAAAGCCATAAGAGACTCTTAAAGACTGAGGACAAACTGAGGGTCGATGGAGGAGGTGGGTGGGGCATGGGCTAGATAGGGTGATGGGCATTAAGGAGGGCGCTTGTCGTGATGAGCCCTGTGTAAGGCATCACTGAATTCTATTCCCAAAACCAATATTGCACTATATGTTAACTAACTAGAATTTAAATGAACATTTGAAGAGAAAAAAAAAATCAGTTTCTTCAAGTCAAAAAAAGTCATATCGGATTAATAATTTAAATGTCTAGTATTTTTTACATTAATCACAATCTCGAACTTTGTTTCAAGGAAACACTTCTCTCCTAGCCCATTTAGCCCTGTTCCTGGTACACAAGGAGACACCCTTTCTCTCTGCCTCATCTCCAGGCTGTCACCCCTCCGCCCCTAACTTGGTCCCCACCATGTCTGCCTTCACAAGGGCCAAGAGAGGAGGGAGGGGTGGGAAAGGTCTTCACTGACACCACCATGAGCTGACGTTTCTCACTCTCTGGCCATCGTAGGGATGAAAGGCCTCTCTCTTCTTGGGGTGCTTTCAAGTGCACCCTGAAGGCCTCCCTGGAATGACCATCTCTCACCTGGAGATCTCCTTCTGGCTGCCCACTGAACATCTTGCAGTACACCTTGAGCCACGTCCTACAGAGTCCTTGCCTCTCCTGGCAGTCACATGACCCAATCCACCCCAGGGTTTCCCTCTATGGCCTAATCTGGTCCATGGAAAACCCACTTCATGCAACCTTTAATGCACCATTGCAGCTGGACAGTTACCTGCCAGGCAGCTTTCTTGCTCTGTGTACATAGGCCATCAGCTAACCTCTTGCATTTTTATTTTACTGTCTGCCCTCGGTGGAGAGAGGCCAAGAGCAAGATTTACAGGTAGTCCCATTAGTTTCCCTCCCTTGATTATCCACTGGGAAACTTCCTGTCAAGGATGGAGACTCGTCATACAAATACACGGTGTCTATCTCCAAGTCTTTCTAATACTTAGTGTCTGACCTCTCAGCTTGCAACCATTTTCCTAGGCTAGAGATGAGAGTTCACTTGAGGACAACAAAATTCATTTTGATCGCTTCCTTAGCAAGTCCTGCTTCCATAGTCTAACTTTCTGCCTTGCCGTGTGAGAGTAATTACCTTCTATCATTTTTAAAGGATCTTTCCACAGGTTATACCCTGTTTATTGACATTCAAATCCTATAAAGACACACTCTGGTTATTTTAAAATGGTTAACTCACTCCACATTCCCCTTTTCCGTTTGCTTCTCAAAGCCATATGGCCAGTATCAGGAGAAATACAAACAAAACTATTTCTCCGGTGATCACAAATTCTAGCAGGCAGAAGTCACAGTTTTCCGCAGAGAAATAAAAGTGGGCTATTGGGGATATGACTTACATTTCTCTCCGAAGGCTCTCCAAATGAGAATTCTGTTATGTGTTTACTACTAGAATTAGGGAAGAGAGCATTAAACTCTGGAGTGTGAAAATACTGAGCAGAACCTAGCAACGGGATCCGGCCAGTGTTCCCAGAGGAAATAACCATGCACCCAATTATAACGGAGAAGGAGAGCAGATGTGGAGCACTGCGTTCTGGTGCCTAAGCCGACTGTACAGAATGGCAGCCTGGAGGGTCGTAGGCACTAAAGCCCGCAGCTGCTGAGGGCTGCTGGGGAGCCAAGCAGGAAGTTAGTCAACATCCTGCAGAAAAGCCCAAATTACAGTGGAGGCCTGAAATCTACCAGATTGATGTTTTGTTCCTGTTGCATGATCAAAATGAGAGAGAACTCATGGTTCCTGTCAGTACATAGCTCTGAGACAGTGACACCATGACAGTTAAAGTTATGCTTTGAAACACGGGACCGGGAAGCAGAAGATAGAGTGGATTTTCACTTTTCACTTTGACTTTCTGTTTTCGTTTTCTTTTTTTTTTTTTAATTAGTGTTTATTTTTGAGAGAGAGAGAGAGAGAGAGAGAGAGAGAGCATGAGTGGGGGTGGGGCAGAGAGGGAGACACAGAATCCGAAGCGGGCTCCAGGCTCTGAGCTGTCAGCACAGGGCTCGAACTTGTAAACCATGAAATCATGACCTGAGCTAAAGTCGGAAGCTTAACCAACTGAGCCACCCAGGCACCCCTGACTTTGTTTTTCAATGAGCATGCTCTTCAAATCATCATAATAAAGCATTTCCATTTGAGGAAAAATCAGCAAAATTCAAACAGACCCTTGGATCTTTGTCAGTTAATTATTTTAGACTATACCTAAACTCAGTGACTCAAAACAACACTCATTTGGTTCTGTTCCTGAGTCCACGAATCCGCTGAGTGGTTCTTCTGGTTCCAGGTGGGCTCAGTAATGCACCTGTGGTTAAGGAGGTTATTTCTGCAATCTCATGTTCTGTTTTCTCACATGTTTGGAGGTTGGCTACGTGAAGGCTGAAGACGCTTGGCTCTCCTCCATGTATCCCCTTCTCCAACAGGCTAGCCCGGTTTGGTGGTAGGGTTAGAAAAGGGCAAGTAGAAACATTCCTGGGGCTGAAGCTCAGAACTGAACCCACAGTCCCTTCCATCTCATCCATCTGGTCAATGGAAGACACAAGGCTAACCCAGATTCAAGGGGTAAGAAACAGACCTTACTCCTTGATAAGAAACCATAAAAGCACATTGCAAGAGCCTGGATACAAGGAAAGGAGAGTATTGGGACCATAACTGCCAGACTTAGTGTGCCAGATCATGTGAAGAAATGGAAGAAAGGGAAAGGGATATAGTCTGGGAATTATGCCACCATATTAAAATGTTTAATGCTGATTGGGTTCTAAAAGTACATCGTTTCCATCCACACTTCAGTGAGTGAGCTGGAGGAACATGCTATCCCTCTTACCTCCTAGCTCTTATTCGCCATGCCAATATCGAATTTAATACCACTTTCTCTAGGAAGCCTGTCTGAATTACCAGAGAATAAATCATGTCACTGTGTCTAGTATTTCCCCCTCATTAATATTTATAAGAAACTTTTATTTTAGGGGCCCCTGGGTGGCTCAGTTGGTTAAGCATCTGACATCAGCCTAGGTCATTATCTCACGGTTCGTGGGTTCAAGCCCCACACTGGGCTTTGTGCTGACAGCTCAGAGCATGAAGCTTACTTCGGATTTTGTGTCTCCCTCTCTCTGCCCCTCCCCCACTTGGATGCACGCACTCGGTCTCTTTCATTCTCTCAAAAACAAATAAATAAAACTTACAAAAAAAGAATCTTTTATTTTATTTTTCTCTCTTCCCTGTTAGACTATGCCCTCTGGGAGTGTGGGTCCAGTCTACCGTATCTGCCTTGCGCACCTCACTCCTACAATGACACAGAGTAGATGCTAAATAAATATTCGTTAGAAAATAAATACGAAGGGAATGAATGAATGAATGAATGAACAGAGGGATGAACATCAGGTTCATTTATTAACGGACATGTTTACATTTGGAGATATCAATGTTTTCTTGTGTTTTCTACGTCCTTGACTACATGATTTTCAATCCCGTTCATTGCTACTAAGCAGAACAGAAACACCGCGAGAGATTAAGATTTTTTGGTGACTCTGTATAATGCAGCAACCAAGTCTTAAAGCCTGCACCTGGTCCTTTCTCCAAATTTTATGAATGTAGCCTCAGGGAAACCCCAAAATGGCCATGACACTGATCTAAAATCTTTGTTGGAATATATGCAAATAAATGAGGCATGGACTATTAGCGGTCCTATGGCCAGTTACATCACGTGTTTCTAGAGAAAACCCTGTATCTCACTTGCAGTATTTCCAAAGGAAACATTCATTCTTGGTCCTGGACAAAAATCTGTAAACTTTCAAGTAAAAATGAAGGGTAACAGAATAAACTACGGGCCTACTAGCTATTATAAGCCAACTTTATACTAGGCGTCTCTATGCATTTTTAAATTTAATCCTCACAATGACCTACACAGTGAGATTGCCTTTATCTTTTCTATAAAGATAGAAAAGCTGGGGCACAGTAGTGTCATGTAATTTCCTCAAGTCATTCCCACCAAAATATTGATTTATGAACATTGTTGCCAAGCATGGTTCACTTGCCCTAAAAAAGAAAGAGAATTAAACCATAAAGATTTGGTATGTTTTGCCAGCAATTACAGTTATAAATACTGTTCACAGGTATCAGTCCTGCTGCCCAATTTGACGCTGCTCAACTTCTCTTAGTTTGTTTAGGGCTCTTGTTGCATACGAAGGGCTGGATCATGAATGTTTTTGAGTTCGAGGTGCCAGAAGATGTATTAGCAAGGGTCGCCATGATTCCAGCGTTATCAGTAAAAATGGCTCAGAGTTTTCAAGAGGAAGTGGCTTTCTTAAAAATTAACTGGTAAAGGGGCTCCTGGGTGGCTCAGTCAGTTAAGTGTCCGATTCTTGGTTTCAGCTCATGCCACGATCTCATGGTTCTTGAGTTCTAGCCTCCATGAACAGTGTGGATTCTGCTGCTTGGGATTCTCTCTCTCTCCCTCTCTCTCTGCCCCTCCCTGGCTCCCGTGTGAGCGAGCATGTGTACAGGCTCTGTCTCTCTCTCTCAAAATAGATAAGTAAACTTAAAAAATATCAACTGATAGAAATTCAGTACTCAAGGACTACACTCTTGAATTCAATCTTCATTCCCTTTGCTGAATCCCAGTTTTCTGTTGCTTATATTAAATGGTTCCCATTCAACTAGATTACCCTGGTGGATATCCAATCTTAGGCCTTTGGTTAACACCCCAACATCTTTGTGATCTTTCCAATCTTCAAAGACATGATTAGAATATGAATTAGAGTGGCTAATGTCTTAGAAACCATAGTCTGGGGGATGGGTGTGCTCAGTAGTCAGGTTAGAACTGGAGCTCTCACTGTCCCTGACAAAACAACCCAAGATCCCTTTGGCTGCTCTTATATTGCTTTCTTCCCTGTCTAAATTTGTCTCAGCTCAAGGCCCAGCTCAAATGCCACTACTTATAGAAACTTTCCTGCATTACCCCATATCAGTGTTGTTCTTTGCTCTGCTGTAAAGACATCTGGAAAGGTATCTGGAATCATAGTGATAGCTAGGATTTACTTAATGACTGTTGTGCTCCAGATATCACACTAAGTGTGTTACTGTATTATCTCACTTAATTCTCACCTTTAATTCTCAATAGCATCTATGAGTTAAGTACTATTATTGTCTATCTCTTATGATGAAGCTTCGTGAGATGATGGGACATACCCAATGTTATCACAAATACAAAAAAACCCACAAAAAACAGATTTAAAATTCAAATCCAGATCTACTGGATGGCCAATCACAGTACTCAACCACTATCTTATATTTGAGGCATAAATTTTACTCTACCAATGTGGTGTGCAAGAAATGGCACATTTCTTTGTTTTCTTTCAATGAAATCAAACCTATCTGTGTTCTCGCTTCCCTGAACTTATGTGAATAGGACTCTTCTTGGATGTGAAGGACTGACTCATGAATGGTGGTGGAAAATGTTTCTCTACAATGGGTCATGGAAAGGCCCAGAACTGTTCTGCAGGGCAGAATATACAAGATGGCTTTTTAAGTCTTCAGGACACACTGGTCATCAGGAGGGAGTCTCTTTTCCCTTAGAGTACAGAGTTCTGTATTTGGGGATTTCGAGCCATAAGGCATAAAGTCTAGCCTTACTGGAAACTTCATGCAAACTCTACCCACCCATCCACCTGCCCCAGTGAGAGGCCAGGCCAGTGTTCCAGGATGTCGTGAAGGGATAGACTGCTAGCTAGTCCTTACTATTCGCAGAATGCCATATCTCAGTTGCTCTTCTTCTAAAGTGATGAAATTCCCCCTCCCTTCTTGATCCTCAAAAGCCATGTGCCGTTCTCTAATCCCCACTCTGACCCTTAGCAAATCCTTCTCCAGGAGTTACAGCTTCCGAAAGATAAAAGCCAGGAGGGCAGGATGTCTACCGGCACCTGCTGCCTTGACTATAACCCAACCTCTCTGTTGCAGTGTCACTTCTGTGCCTCATGGAATGGTCACAGCTTGATTTTACAAGCTAGAAAATGCAAACTGGCAGCATTAGGTCTTACGCAGCCAGAGGAAGTGAATTATTCAATTCAATTTCTCCTGAAATTTGAGCCGTATTTAAAACTTGGGAGATTCCACATAAAGGCAATTAAATCTTGAAATTTGGGGCAAACAGTTCTCATGGTGAGGATCAGCTGGCAATGGACAGCTCCTGTCCCTTTGAGAGGCCCCTGTGCTTTCCAGGTCACCTGCATTTCTGTCATTCAGTCCCGGCGTTCATCAGTATGCCATAGATTGTCTTTGCAACAGGGAAATATTTTTCCATGTCTAAGCTTCCAACAAATGTGGAAATATATAACTTACACCAAAAGGGCTTCAAGTTTCCAGAGAAAGATGGGGAAAATACTTTCCTTTGTCGAAGTCAAGAACATTCCCACGTATGGAGTGTGCAAGCAAAGCATGTCTGATTTGAAGGAGGTACCTCTTCTCATTTACTCATGAAGGCACTTTAGTTTGTATCCCACGGTGGAGCTCCTCAAATGGCAGAAACACACGTCGTTGAACACATAGAAGCGGAGGTCTTTTTTCAAAGTTTATTTATCTTTGAGAGAGAGCACACAAGTGAGGTAGGAGCAGAGAGAGCAGGAGACACAGCATCTGAAGCAGGCTCCAGGCTCTGGGCCATCAGCACAGAGCCCGACACGAGGCTCAAACCCACTAACCATGAGATCATAACCTGAGCCAAAGCCGGAGGCTCAACTGACTGGGCCACCCAAGCGCCCCTAGAAGCTGAGGTCTCTTTAAGATTGTTCCATACAGAGTGTAGCCAAGGCTTTCTGTATTTACTTCCAAAAATGCTTCTTCAATCAGTCTGGATTGGCCAGGCCAATCCTTTCTTCTTCCCCTCTTCATCCCATGTGGAAAGTTTTCTATACATCTCTCCACAATTAATAATAATAATTGTTATTTTAAAAGGACCTGATTAAAAAAAAAAAAAGACTTGATATAATCTTGGTTTAAGACTCCACATCTTCGTTAAGCCCTCCATCATTTTTCCAGCTTGCACTAATTTTCTCTTTTCTGAATGCTATTAATGTACAATAAACAGTAGTTGGCAATAAAAACATTTAGTTATACTAATTAATTTATGTTCAATAGTTTTGTGTCATAAAGAAGCATAGTCAGATCTTTGAGTGGCAGAGACCATGTTTTATTTAACCTGTGTGTGTGTGTGCACGCGCACACACGCGTGTGTGTGAGTGCACGTGCGTTTGCACATGCAGGCACAGACATAATTATCTGTCCCGTGGAAACCATTCCAGAGCTGGATACAAGCTGTTTAGAAACTATTTGTTGATTGATTCAGTGATTGAAATTTGAATTTTTGTGGTTATATTTACTTGTATAGCTTCCCACTTTTTCCCATCATTTTCATGAGCATTCGGGTCCCAATCCTCCACTGCCTTCAGCAATCACCCTCTGGGGAATCTCTGATTTACTAAACAGCAGTGACTTTAATAGAGTAACACAGCAACCAGTGGCAATGTTAATTAGAATTGAGGTCTCCTGACACGTTCCTTTGCTTTATGTCAGTAATTCTTCCATTCCTCAAAAGAGCTGTTAAGAGCAACCATTCCAAGTGGCTAAACTACTTTTGGTAAAGCAATAGTCTGTGACAGGTAGCAGTCCCTGTGTGTGTGTCTGTGTGTGCTTGTGTGAAAGAGAGAGAAAAAACCAGAGACAGAAAGTTGGCAGAGGGGGGTATGGATAGGTGGAACAGGTGAAGACTTCTTGCTCTCCAGTGTTAGGTGTGGACCTGAGTGTCTCTGTTGTCTAGGGAGGAGGATTATTGGTCACAGTTCTAGTGTTTCTGGTAGGGGGTTAGCAGTTCAGTGGCCCAGTGGCAAGGAGACAATAATGAAGAAGTAGTGTGAAGAAAAGAAAGAGGAGAGTAAATACCAACTCCTGTTCCAAACAAAATGCTCCCTTCACTAGTTATTTGCCTATTTTGGACAAAGACTGTCTCACTGTTCAAGTAATTGGAATGGTTTTTTGAGTGTTCATGTTGATAGTTGCTCTGGTCCATAAGAAATCCTAACTTGCACTGGCATTATATATTTGCTCTGCATTTCCTCCTACATTTCACATTTTTAAAAGTTTTTATTTATTTATTTATTCATTTATTTTGAAAGAAAGAGAGAGAGAGAGAATGAGCTGGGGAGGGGCAAAGAGAGAGGAGAGAGAGAGAGAATCCCAAGCAGGCTTCATGCTGTCAGCAAGAGCCCTACATGCGACTCAAACTCATGAACCATGAGATCATGACCGAGCTAAAACCAAGAGTCAGTTAATTAGCCGACTGAGCCACCCAGGCCCCCTTACTTTTCTTTTAATATAGGTACAAAAGCGTCTTTACGAAAATTTACCAAAATATTTTCTTTTTCCACCTTTTATCTACCACTTTCATCACGTAAGATGGAGAGGGTGAGGGACTGAAGATATTTATGTCATGTCTTCCAGTCAGTAGACTGCCCTACAAACAGAGCTGAGAGACCCAGGAAAGCAGATTTGAGAGGTCATCAAGCCGAAGAGATGCTTCAGGAGTTTGCAGCTAAAGAAAGTGAAAGTATGTAATAAATTCTGTTTACACTCTAAATTCGTTGGAAGAGTCATGTCCAAGTGTCGAAAACATATTACAGTTTACCCATTTTTTGTGCACCCTACCAAATGTTCAGTAAATGTTTAATTGTGGACCATTGGATCGTTTCATTTCCATTTATATCACAAGTTCTTCTTCCTCTGCCCACATTTTAACATGTTTGGGTTGCCAAGTGTCCACACTCCGTTTCCTTCTCTTCTCCGTGCCCTGATCCTCTAGCTTACAATCATCTGGTCTAAGGGTTCTAAACACTCCAAACATCTCTAGACTCAGTCTGTAAGAGGGCTAACTCTCTTTAGCTCCAGACCTGTAATTCCAAATGTCTACCACCTTCTTAATGAGGTGTCTCAGAGCACTACCAACTTAGCATAATCAGAAATGAAGTCCCGACTTCCCCGCCTAAACTATGGTGTACAGCTCATATTGACAATGTCTATTTTAGTAAATGGCCACCCAGTCACCATTTCTTGAAGCCTCAGAACCTTCATGAATATTTCATGATGAACACAGAATTGCCTTATACCTATCTCAAAAATATTTACGTGACTACAAAATATCCATGCATAATGTTCAAACCCTAACCATGAGGTGGTAGATACTGTCTGTTGCTTACGTAATGCTGTCTTCCCCTTATCCCTGAGAACATAGCCTGTTGCTTTCATTTCTAACAGATTTAAGAGAAAGAAGGGCGCTCTGAAAACTCGTGGAAATGCTATTCCCCTTCACTGAGCGATGATGGGTCCGGAGGACATGTTTCCCAGTTTAGACCAACCAGATGAAAGGGACTGTTTGCTGGGGCATGATGCCCAGAAATATCAGCTCATGATCATGAAAAAATCGTCAAGGGTAGCAGAAGGGCAGAGTTAAAAAAAAATAGAAAGTCCCTGTGTCCTCAGTGAAGGCACTGAACAGTTGCAAAATACCTGGAGCGCCCAGTGCTACGGGAGTCGGGAGTTAGCAGAAGCCGTTATTTCTTAAGCCACTTAATTGGCATTTTGTTGCTGAAAGCATTTCTAGGTAATACCCAAGGCCCTTCGGGATTCTTGCTCTCTGGAACCAACCAACTCCGTCCTTTCTTCTGTCATCCTTCCCCCATGTTTCACTCCAAACACACTGAGTTCCACCCGACAGCACTTTAGGTGTTCATCCAGACGGCTGATGTCTTCTCCATCATCTCGTGGTGAGCAGCTCTTGATGATTCGAGCTCTAGCTCAAATGTCACAACTTCCAGCAGTTATTATTTTACCCACGAAACCTCCCCGATTGTTCTTGCCAATATCATACACTCCCAGGAAAAATTAATCCATTTCTCCCTTGTTTCACGCATTATTTGCATCTAATACATGATATCGTGATGGTTATAATTTGTCTTGCACTTGACTTTGAGCACCTAAATGCAAGGAGGTCTTATTCATCATTGTGCTCTCAGACACGAGGACAGTGGCTATTACATAATAGACATTCAGGTAATGCTTTTGCTTTTCTACCTCTAGTCCTAATAAGAGTACATATTATTCATGTTGTTTTTAAATAGAACTGGTACAAACTTAAATAATTAAAAAATACTACTAATAAGCCTAAAATTAATCATAAGTCCCAACTGGATAGTGATGTCAACCTTCTTTGGGAGAGGTGTTGATTTTTCTACAAAATATAATTTGTTCCCTACATTTCTTTTTCTTTTCGACAAAATACATGAACCTTCTCAAACACCTATAGCTATTTATACTCTACTAGCAAAAATACATTTTTACTTTCTGGCTAAATTCACTTGTTTCTCTTCCAAGATTTTTGTGGCTCCATCACCAGACAATGAGTCTGGGGAAACTACAGTTCTGTCTTTGTCTGGATCCTGTTCTAGAAACATCCCTTCCCAAATACAGAGATCACTCATCCTGTTCCAACTTTAACTTGTGCATGACTACCAGAGGGGCCACAGGCTAAACACATGTAAATTGCTTTCCAAGATGACTATCAGAGTTGAAAAGAACATTAAAGGATTGGTCTTTTCTTCAGAACCTTAACATTCTTAAGGGAGAGAAACCTGAAAACAACAGGAGGTCGCTTGATTATTTGTTTTTTTATTCAAATGACAGCTCTCCGTGAGTCCGTCATGTAGATTAATCACTTCCAAGCAAACATATGCTGCTTTTAAAAATTTGATGCTTCATAATGTTTATCTATTAACCATGAAAAATTGTATTGCAGATTTTAATTGCAACTTGGGAAATTTAAAGGTGAATTCCATTAAAATGTTCTAACTCTGTTGACTCAGATCTGGAAACTTAGGAGCATG
This sequence comes from Paguma larvata, assembly GCA_030068075.1. NCBI lineage: Eukaryota > Metazoa > Chordata > Mammalia > Carnivora > Viverridae > Paguma > Paguma larvata. The sequence continues at coordinate 12,744,018 of CM057825.1, forward strand.
GTCCAAGTTCCAGCTGCTGTGTTCAGCTCATCACTGCACACACTTCATGATATAGGCTCTGTCTACTGCCTTTAGATAGTTTTTGTTACCTACGAATCCTCACTCTCAATTTCTGTTCATTTCTTCCCAGCTGCCTAAAATCTGTATTGAAAGGAAGGAGGCATAAACTCTAAATCACTTAAACTTTATGAATTAAAACTGATTTAGGGGCACCTGGGTGGCTCAGTGGGTTGAGCATCTGACTTTTCGTTTCAGCTCAGGTCACAGTCTCAGGATCCTGAGATCGAGCCCCACATCGGGCTCTGCACTGAGCATAGAGCCTGCTTGAGATTCTGTCTCTCCCTCTCTCTCTGTCCTCCACTTGCTTGCTCTATCTCTAAAAAACCAAACCAAAACAAAACAAAACAAAATGCCTTAGATGATGCCTCTAGATGCTTTTGAAGGAATCTAACACAAGATGTTTCAAGCCATCAGAGCTGCCTCATCGTACAATTCCGAGAAGCACTATTCACTTCTCTATTGTCCATGAATAATGCCCCCTGGAGTTCTGCAACGTATAGTCCCCTCCCTTTTTGTGAAGGGCTACTTATGCTGTCTCTATGTGTGGAGACAGTGATATCTGTTGTTATGGTTCTCTAAGTGACAATTGCTTAAAAGTAGTTTCTGGAGAAACAAGGAATCACCGTGCGAGAGATCACGATCTTTCTTACCTGAGCTGTGGTTTCCTGCTAACAAGGTGGGGCTCACGGAGCATCTTCCCAGTCTGCTGGTGACCACAGGCGGTCCTGGTGTTCCATCCCATTCCTGAGCTTTGATAGGCTCTCTGGAAGATGCCCCGTGATGCCCTCTCTCTTTGCTCTCCAACTTTGGTAATGGCTCCGTGCTGTGGCTTCGGACTTTCAGTTCCTCTGCCGATTCTGTGTATTAACCAGAATTGCATTCCGTTAAACAAAAGTCAAATTCTTTCCAGATTCCTTTAAAACATTAAAGAACGATTTTCTAATATGCTTTTAATATAATTTTGTCAACTGGGAAGTGTGTTAGAGATTAAAACATTTACATGTAAGAGGGATGGAGATCACACTGGGCCTTTTTTCTGAAGTGTGCAGATTAATGTCACTGGGAAATAGTTTTCTCATTGGAAGAAAAGAACCTTGATGAATTGTGAGTCTCTTAGTAACTCTTGTGTTCAATGTCAAGGAAACTTTTTTAAAAATTTTTATTAATGTTTATTTATTTTTGAGAGAGAGAGAGAGAGAGAGAGAGAGAGAGAGAACACAAGCAGGGCAGGGGCAGAGAGAGAGAGGGAGACACAGAACCTGAAGCAGGCTCCAGGCTCTGAGCTTTCAGCACAGAGCCAGTTGTGGGGCTCAAACTCACAGACTGTGAGATTGTGACCTGAGCCAAAGTTGGACGCTTAACTGACTGAGCCACCCAGGCACTCCAGAAACTTCTTCTTTTTAATGTTTATTTATTTAATTTTGAGAGGGTGGAAGGGCAGAGAGAGAGGGAGAGAGAGAGATTCCAAGCTGACTCCATGCTGACAGTACAGATCTTGATGCAGGGCTCGATCCCGTGAACTGTGAGATCATGACCCGAGCTGAAACCAAGAGTCGGATGCTTAACCGACTGAGCCACCCAGGTTCCCCTCAACTTCAAGGAAACTTCTTAGAGAGCATATTACACTCACTGTCTTTACTGCTGAATCTTCCATTCATTCTGCTACCCACCGTGAATTCCTGAATTCGGCCCACCACTCTCGTAACACTGCTTCTGCTAAGAGCTCCTAGTGCCTTCTAGTTGGCAAATTTAGAAAACACTTCTAAGACATTTGACAACTCTTTGATTACTCTCATCTATATCTTCCGTTCTCTTGGCTTCCCTGATGGCCCATCTTCCTGGGGTGTGTTCGACACCCAGCATCATTTCCATGCTATTCATATGTTCTCTTCCTCCACACACCTCTGACATGTTGTCCCCAAGATTCTAGGTTAGCCACTATTCTTCTCATTCTATACGTACTCTTCTCGTGATTTTACCTTTCAGGATTCTTAGTGATTTTTAAATAGTTTTCCACAATCCTGGATCATTATCCTGAGCTTGCTTGCTTGCTTGCTTTATTTATTTATTTATTTATTTATTTATTTATTTATTTATTTATTTTTATTTGAGAGAGAGAGAGGGAGGGAGAGACAGAGAGAGAGAATGCATGCACAGGGAGGAAGGGCAGAGAGAAAGAGAGAGAGAATCCCAAGCAGGCTTCATGCCCAGGGCAGAGCCTAGGACTGGGCTGGATGCCCCCAGGACTGGGAGATCATGACCTGCACCAAAATCAAGAGTCAGACGCTTAACCAACTCAGCCACCCCGGCGCCCCTATCCTGAACTTTACACTCATTTATCCAACTGCCAGCTGGGTGCATCTGGATGCCCCGTGGATAATACAAATTTAACGTTTCAGATATTGGACTGACACCATTTCTTACTAAACCAGTAGTTACTCTCGTCCTGTCCAACCAACCACCCAAACTAGAAGTTTGCCTCTCCCTTTCTTGAACTGCTACTCCCCAAATCTCTCAGCAGCATATTCTACAGGTTTTATTTATGAAAATCTTGCTTTCTCTTCTGTCACACTTTGTATCATATCTACCTCAATTACTTTGGTTCCAGCTCTAATCACTGCCTTTCAATTACTGCAGATTCTCTCCTAGTCTCTATCCTTGCCTCTGTGAACTATGAGCTCCATATGCTGCCAAAATGATCTGTTCAAAATGCAAATCTCACCAAGAGTATTTAATAGGGAATGGATGGAACTGGCATTGTTACCTATGTACAGAAGTGTTTAGGAACATAGGTAGCAAGGGGCACGTGGATTTCAGTTCAGGTCATGATCTCAAGGTTGGGGAGTTTGAGCCCCAAATCAGGCTCCATGCTGACAGCACCAAGCCTGCCTGGGATTCTCTCTCCACCCCTCCGCAACTCATGCTAGCACGCATGCACACACATTCTCTCTCACAATAAATAAGCTTAAATAAATAGAAACACATGTAGTAATACGAGGGTTAACTGCTTGTTACTTTCACAACAGTGTTGTTTCAGGGACTGGATGCACATTATACAATGCACACACAGAAGTGTTTAAAAACAAAAACAAACAAAAACTGCAAACCTGCTTATAATGTGCTCTTGACTAAAATCTTTCCCGAAGCCTCCCGTTACCCACAGAATGCTGTCTAATCTCTTTCTTAGGACCCACAAGATTCTCGACCCTGTCACTCCTTCTCCACTTCATCACTTCCCACTTGAATGTTGTATTCAAGAAACACAACCAAACTGGTCGTACTCTCTTCCTCCCCGCTCCACCTCTAACCAAAACAAGTCTGCTTGTGGAACCACCATCTTCTATCTCACCTGCTTTGAATAGCTCTGTATCTTGTCTTTCCTCAGAGAAGGCTCCTCAGACCTGGTGATTCAATTTAAGTATCCTCTGAAGCCTCCCCCAGCCATGTCCCCACCCCATGCTGGGATTTGGTCGTCTCTGCACTGATACTGTCATGTATCAGCTTTCCACAGATCTGTTCTTCTCAAAAGGTCCCGAGTTCTTTGAAACAGGAACTGAGTTTTGGTTTTTGCTTTTTTTTTTTTTTTTTTTCCATTTGGTGTCTTTAACACCTAGCATACTGCTCAATAAGTATTTAATTAATTTATTTATTTAAGAGGTTTCTCAACTCCTCAGGCATCTTTCTGCTGTGTGTGGGAAATACAGTGTTCTGAATGGAATAAAAGAATCAGGCAAGTGTTATAAATATATTAAAGTGGTACAGAGATAATAGTGTTTTCTAAAACTCTGATTATCTAACAATCACAAGTTGTAAAATTCATCATGTTTTTTAAACCTTTTTTTAATGTTTGTTTAATTTTGAGAGAGAGAGGGAGAGGAGAGGGGCAGAAAGAGAGGGAGACACAGAATCTGATGCAGGCTCCAGACTCCAAGCTGTCAGCACAGAGCCCGATGTGGAGCTGGACATCATGTCTGAGCTCAAGTTGGATGTTTAACCAACAGAGCCACCCAGGCGTCCCTAAAATTCGCCATGTTGAAAGTATCACTTGAATAAGGAATATTTGGGAAGACTGCAGTGAAAAAAAAATCACAGAAGTGGTTCAGAGAATCTGTATTTTGATTTCTTTACATTTATGCTCAAATACTCATCGACTTTCACCAACGTGGGACAAATGTTCCACTTTGATTCTGTATTACTAGAATCTGTGGGGGCAGAGGTAGAAGAGGCTTAGAATATAGTAAGAGGTCCTGGGTGAGGTCAGCTGAGTGGCCCAGCTTTGCAGCCTTGGTCGTGGTTGTGGGCTAGTAACCCAGGCCACTGAGCACTTGGGTTCTCCTCTTGGAGCCTCATTTTTCTTAACTACAATATAAGGATAATATCAGCCCTGCCTAACCTCTCCAACTTAATTTGAAGGATCTAATGTTATTATACATTAAAATTTTTATGTGTATTTATTTTTGAGAGCGAAAGACAGAGCATGAGTGGGCGACAGAGACAGAGAAAGATAGGGAGACACAGAATCTGAAACAGGCTCTAGCCTCTAAATTGTCAGCACAGAGCCCAATGTGGGGCTCAAAACTCAGGGACAGTGAGATCACGACCCGAGCTGAAGTTGGTCGCTTAACTGACTGAGCCACTCAGGCACCCTTATTTTCAAATATTTTTAAAACTAAGCAGTGTCATACATGTAAAATATACCAGTAATTTAAATGAACTGTAGGGGCACCTGGGTGACTCAGTCGGTTAAGCATCCAGCTTCTGCTCCGGTCATGATCTTGCAGTTGGTGAGTTGAGCCCCATCTGGCTCTCTGCTGACAGCTCAGAGCCCGGAGCCTGCTCTGGATTCTGTGTCTCCTTCTCTCTCTGACCCTCCCCCACTCATGCTTTGTCTCAATCTTTCTCAAAAATAAATAAACATTAAAAGAAATTAAACAAAAGAAAACTGTAGCCATTTGTCCTTTATGAATTTATGTAATCTCTCTACATCTGGACTAGACAATCACCAAGAGATTGAAAACACAAACACAAACAATTGCCAAGACCACTTATTAAAATGGAACTCAACCCATTATCTATAGTAATGAGCCCAGAAAGCCAATCTACCCTCCCGAAATCAGACTTACCCAAAGTCAGACTACATCTAACGACCAATCCAGGCAACCAAACAATAACCTGTGTAACACTTGGTCCCAAATAACCAGTTGATAATTAACTTGATTAATAACTGATAGCTTCCTGAATTTTTGCCCCTGCTTCTAACATAGGACCACCAGAGAAAATCAAATTTGCATCCCTATCCAATCACATAGGATGCCCTCCTTCTGATGGTCTGCGTGCAGTTTCCCCACGCCAACAGCCTCCACTTGGGGGCAAATCTGAAGTCTTGCCTGTTTGCCATTAAGTTTCTCCCACAAAACTTTCTCCTTCTTCTCCTTGCCTTTGAATCTCTCTGTAGTTGTAAGTGCTGGAGGGTAACAGCCTTGCTGTAGCATGCTCTGAATAGCCTTCGCCTGCTCTCATTTGTTTGGTCTTCGTTTGCGTGCACACTGCTGTAGTTCTATCCGGCTCCAAGAAGCTATGCAGTTGTGTAAACACATGTCATGAATAATTATTCTATGAGATAAAACTCCAACTAGGAGGGCTGTCTTATACTAAAACTGCAGAAAGACTCCTGGCCTTTAAATAGGGCTCATATCAGCCTAAGTCCCAGTTACACTAAAATCAAATCTAGGAAGGAAAGATACTGAAAAAGTAATACGTTCCAACATCATCATTACAGCAAGACAATTAACACTTGCTTTCTGGTGCCCTGCGTCCAATGGAATAAAACCAGCATCAGAAAAGAACATCATAGACTATTCCCAAGCTGTTTATTCGCAGTTTCGAGGAAACTGTAACCCTGGCTTCCAAATGTCACAGCCTCGAAGTCTAATGACCCATCTGTTTCTCTTTACCTCCCCTTCCAGATTTCAAACAAAACATCGAGATGCTTGCTTTCATTATCACCTTCTGTGGGTTTTTTTTTCCCAATACCAACATTAAGAATTTCCTATTTACCTGTTTCTCTCTCTCCCTCTCTCCCTCTCCCTCTCTGTCTCTCTGTCTCTGTCTCTCTGTCTCTCTCTCTCTCTCTCACGCGCATACACACACACACGCACACACACAGAATCTCCTACCACTGGAACTGAAACTAACCAAACTAAAAAGTGCTTACACGGAACATTAGATCCAATATCTATCCTTCTGCAGGTTTGGAGAACATTTTAAATATGAAAGGCCGAGGATGTGTGTCAGAGCCCCTCCACCTACATCAGTTTCTTTGTTCTCATTCAAATGACTCACATACCCGCACTAGGGAAGTGTCACTTGGGCCTCAAACCTCAACTAAGTAAAAGCCCAATACAGCTTTGGAAACAAAAAGGAGTCTTTTCCATCCCACCCCCCCCTTCTTTCTTCCTTCTTTGTTTTCAAGTCCCAGAGGTTAGTCTTCAGTGAATTTGGCAGATGTATTTAGAGAAACTTGAACAAAAGGGTTGAAGAAATCATGCTACTCAGACTTGTGTCTAGGTACCTTCACATCTGCCTCCTCAACGGAAGGCAAAGCTGAAAAATCTGGAAGAAAATCGTTAATGTATTATTGAGCATTTTATTTGGGAATAAATCTGGTTTCCTGCATATGTTCATAAAAAGCTTCCTACAAAATAGGTTTCAAATTAAAATAAATGCGAAAATCTTTCGAATAACTGTTGCAAATAAAGAAATAGAAGGCAGACAATTAGACTAAGAAATATACACAGTAAGACATATTGAAGCCTCAAGGAAATCTTTTCAGAGGAATAAGGAGGTTTTATCCCTATCCATATATTTCAATGTTTTCTTAAAGCTTGAAAAAAAAACCCGATTTTAGTACCATAAACTTTCCTAAGCAAAATCAACCTTAGGTGCTCTTGGTAAATTTCCACATGGGATCTTTGTTCTTCCAGAGCTAAGTTGTTACAGCCTAGCATGCTGCACAGGGCCAACTACATGGAAGGACTGAGGGTCAACTATTGATCTAAAATCTGATTCTCACACTGAAATCTAATCTTGAGCTGAATTTTGCTGTGAAAAATACACGTATATTTCATGACATCTGTCTTTCAGATTGTGCATTTTGCATCTTCTTGTCTTAAACTTCATATGGTTTTCAAGTGAAACAAGGACAAAGGATAAGAGACTAAGAGCGATCTTCTCATGACCAAAATATTTTCTCCAGGATTCCAATCTTATTTATCATGCTTCGGGCTGCTAATTCTGAGACTCTTTCTCAGAATTTTCCCTCTTTATGTTGTCTCTGGGTCTACAGTCGTCTCTCTAGCTTCTACTGCACTCCCCTCCTTCTGTGTCCCTGCCTAGGGGCTCTAGGTCACCTAGAAAGATTTGACTTTCCAGGTCCCCTTCCAGATACAGACTTTTCCCAGGATCTCTGACCCACTCTTCCTCATCAGCATTTACTCTCTCAACAGAAATGGTACAGAGGATTCTTGTAAGTCTCCAACTCCCCCAAATCCCTCTTAAGCTCTAGAGACAAAGACAACACTATTGTATTGATGGACCTTTACAAATGGCCGTCTGGGGGACCACACTCCTTAAAACTGACTGACAGAATTATCCTTTTTCCAGACTTGCTTCTTTTCTGGTTAGGAAGATGATGTAATTATTGATTTATATGTCTAGTTCCCCCACCAGACCATACACAGCCTCTTAAGACCAAAGACTATACGATTCACGTTGGTCCTTTGTATCTAACAGAGTCCTCAGTGAGAACAGATAGGATAAAATGAATGCATGTACACTTCTCCCAGGTCAGTTAATTAGCCTTCATTCCTGGATCTTACCCCACGTAGGCCACGACCCATGGCCTCTCCCTCCCTCCTCTCCAATCTTGCCCAGCACATGGGCCCTGGCATGAACTCATCACCCTCAATGACAAACAGGAGTTACTTTAAGTTATTTTTGTTAATTCATGCATGCTTCTGAATTGCTGACTGGCCAGAAAAATAAGTTATTTGCCTGGAAAATTAGTATTATTTGTAAATTTGACCAGTCATGCCATTTTCCTGGAGGAACATTAAGATCCCAGCTCTTTCTTTCTTTCTCTTTCTTTCTCTCTCTTTCTTTCTTTCTCTCTTTCTTTCTTTCTTTCTTTCTTTCTTTCTTTCTTTCTTTCTTCCTTTCTTCCTTTCTTCCTTCCTTCCTTCCTTCCTTTCTCTTCCTTCCTTCCTTTCTCTTCCTTCCTTCCTTTCTCTTCCTTCCTTCCTCTTTCTTTCTTTCTTTCTTTCTTTCTTTCTTTCTTTCTTTATTTCTTTCTTTCTTTCTTTCTTTCCGTCTGTCTTTTTGTCTGTCTGTCTTTCCTTTTTCAATATATAAGGATTAACTTGCGTATCCTTTGTTTCTATGAACATCTAGAGGATTCAAATGATTTGCACGAGAGGCTTTTTATCTCTGGGGTTTGTGAGTGCCCTCATTCCTGAAATTTCACCCTCTCACATAGGGATCCCTTGGTTACAAGATACAGACTCTGTATCTGGTGACAAAGAGACCAAAGATAACAGGCTGACTAGCCCTTGAACTTCCTGTGGACAAAAAGAATGCTTCTGAACCGGCCCTTCCTATTGGCATAATCGGCAGGATCAAAGTCCCTCCTTCTATTCCAACTGCTGAACAATGGAAATAATGAAAGGTGATCATGGCAGATTAATTAGGCAGAAAAGCCAGCACATTGGAAGTGCTGAAGGAGGCACTGAACTGAATTGCATTATCGGATGGGTATTAGACTCAATCATCAGATTTAAAGCTGAAAGAGACCTTGAAATCACAGTTGCCACACCTCAGGAAAAGCGAGGTGTGTGCGTCTGTCATTACTGAGCTGGCCCTCCTGCCTTTCGGAGAAGGGCTCCAGGGAGGGGGTGTTCCTACCGCACAGGGCAGTTCGGCTCCCTTTGGAACAGCTTTAATTACTAGAAAGCTCTCATACTGAGCCCAAGTGGGCCTCCCTCCAAACACCATCATTTGTCAGTTGTTGGTAGTCCTGTTTCTGGAGCAACTCAGAACAAACCCATTTCTGTGTTAAAGCAGACACCCTTTAGAATCCACAGTGAGGCAGTCTGTCTCATGCTGGTCATGTCTTCCTCACAGTACGAGCCTAGAACTCTCCTCTTCCAGGCACCCTGGCCTGGACACTAACTGCATGTCATGGTGTCTTTTAAAACTGCCAACTGGAATTGGTCAGAGCCAGAGAGCTTGCCATGGTTTTCCCACGAGTTCCAGTGGGCACTGGGGTCCTCTCCCTGCACTTCTGTTACTCCATCCCCAGAGTCTCCAGGGAAGAGAGAGCGCAGGCTCCCAGGTTTCCACAACAAAAGGGCACCAGAGAGCAGGGCCAATTTTTTATTTTTTATTATCGCTCCTGTCTCCAGTGAATTCTGTCATCGGGTGTCAGTTATGCCAATTCCAACATCTCAGGGATGTCACCTCTTCAAATATAAATAGACAACAATAGCTCAGGCATCTGGAGATTACACGGTTTCAAATAAAATTGGAAAAAAAGTCCAGGTTGTGCGAAGGCACAGAAAGTCAAACTTCCATTGTCATAAGATAGATGAAGCACATTACTTAACAAAATAATACAACAGGTGAGGCACTTTGAAGTAGGTCGGATATACAAATGATCTGGATCATTTTACAGGTGTAAAAGCAGCTCAGAGCCTTCACGTATCTTGCTCAAGGTCACACAGATGGCAATCAGCAAAGGCCTGCTGAAGAGACAGGTTTCCTGGCCATTACCCAGCATGCACCTCTCACCGTAAGACACTGGGACTCACATCCTGATTCATATTCAATAGTTGTTATTTTTTTATGATTGCAAGGAGTAACACTTACTATAGGGTGTGATAACAAATAGAATTTCAAAGACCATGTTTGGCCTTTTAAAAGTCTCAGTCAAACACCCAGACTTATTTATTCACTTCTTTTTTTAACAAGCTGGATGAGGATTGTAGAAATACTGCCAAATTATCTCTACTTCAAAAAAAAATGAACAAAAAAACAAACAAAAAAAAACCACCTTCACGGAAGTCATCGTGCATAGCTCAAATGTTGATATATTTTAGTAACACTTTCTTTTAGAAATTCTAGTATTGTATGACAATAACAGACAATTTACTCAGAGAATGCAACGTATATTTTTGTTTGTTCTTGTAATGCGGAAGCCACAGGGACATGTGGGCAGAGTCCAGGAAGATGACTTGGGGATGCCGTTAAACTACACCTCCCAGCATTCCTTGCAGTGAAGGAGAGCCACATACTGAAGTCTGGCCATTAGAACGTGGGTGGTTATGATGTATGCCACCGTCAGGTCGGGTCATTAAGCTTCCCACAAAATCCCTAATCCTCTTGCATTCCCCTCCTGCTGGCTGACATTTTTTTTTGAGGTCCCAGATGCTGGTGCTGGTAGAGCCACCAGATGGAAACTTCCCGATGACTGTGGGGAGAACTTCCCATCTCTCACCGACCCCACTAACTGATAATAACATGCCTGTGACATATGTCGTGTCCTATGATATGAACAAGAGAGAAGTCGTATTGTATAAAACCACTGAGGTTTTGCAGTTATTTGCAACAGCGATTGGACTACCTTAATGCAGATTTCAACTCATATTATGTCTCACTTTCCTTCCTGCAAAATATAGTTTAAATATGCAATACTTGACTTTCTAATGAAGACAATATTTTTATTGGCATACTGACAGAAAAACGAGGGGCAAAGAGATTAGTTAAATTGCCAAATACAGTGTAAGAATTTGGCAAGCAAGGCTTCTCTCTTCGTTCTAGTCGTAATAAAAAAGCTTTATAAAACTGACAAGTACATTTTTATTGAGTATTTAATAAATCTTTTAAATACTAAGGCTTCAATAAATTACGTGCTGAATATACCAGCGGATAAGCCTCTAAAATGATCATTCAAGCAGCCAGTATATTTTATTTATATTCATTTGAATGAAGATAATGCCACCCAAATTTTTCCCAGTTTTTCATCCAAAATAGTAGCAAAGAACAAAATCTCTAAGAAAGAATTTTTAAAATAAGATCTTTATAAAATATTCACAAATAAAATAGTGACTATTTCTTTAACATAAAAAATTAGCTATAAGTTAGATATGTTTAGGAAACACTTGCAATAAATTAAAATATTTCTCAGAACCCTCCTGGAGTGGGGTTGAAATGAGCTGGAGTCCATGCTCAGGTGAGTTCAAGAAAACATCTTTCCTGAGCCTCATTGTCCTCAGATAAAACTATATAATGAAATAAATTATTTCTAAATATTCTCCTGAGTCTAATTTTTTTAATTTTTTTATATATTTTTTATAATTATTTTTTTAATGTTTATTTATTTTTGAGAGAGAGAGAGAGTGTATGTGGGTGTATGAGCAGTGGAGGGGCAGAGAGAGAGGGAGACACAGAATCCGAAGCAGGCTCCAGGCTCTGAGCTGTCAGCACAGAGCCCGACACAGGGCTCAAACCCATGAATTGTGAGATCATGACCTGAGCCAAAGTCTGGTACTTAACTGACTGAGCCACCCAGGTGCCCCAAATTGTACACCTTTATAATGCCAAAGTTCATAAAAGAAGCAAAATAGTTCATGAAGATTCAACAGTATTACTATTTCTATTCCAAAATATACTTCTATCTATATTTCAGAATGTTTTACATTTGTCAAGGTGACTTTTTTGTAGTTTAGTTTAATTTCCCTTCCAATCAAATCACGGTGAACTAGAAAAGAAATTCAGAAAGTGAGCTCTTAAAAAACAGTCATGAGTTGTGTAGCATCACTGGTGAAACTAACATCCAACTTATTTTCCTGACACCTTATTAGGAGACTTGAAATAAACAGGGTCCTAGTTTTAAAAAATAGAGGGAGAGGGGCACCAGGGTGGCTCAGTCGGTTAAGCGTCTGACTGCAGCTCAGGTCATGATGTCGCGCGGTTCACGGATGTGAGCCCTGTGTCAGGCTCTGCGCTGACAGCTCGGAGCCTGGAGCCTGCTTCAGTTTCTGTGTCTCCCTCTCTCTCTGCCCCTCTTCCACTCGCGCTCTGTCTCTCTCTCTCAAAAATAAATATATAATAGATATAGTATATATATATTATATATATAGAGAGAGTGAGAGAGAATACCCTCAATGTTTTCCCGTTTGTTTCCCAGTTTCTATTGGAAGAGCAGAATGCCAGCTCTAAACAAGGTCTTACAACACCAGCAGCTGCGCCGTGGCGACAGTTTCATATAATCAGTGGCTACTATGCATCTGATGTTGAACTACACTCTTTCCAAATAATATTTCTAATCTTTATAGAGCTTTTCAAGGCATATAGAGTGATAATCTTCACCATTCAGGAAAGCTTAGGGTCCTGCTGGTGAATAAGTTCCCCAAGGCCAGTCAGAGGTGGGTAATTAGAGGAACCAGGATTTGAACTCAGGTCTCTGAACAAACAGCCACACCATTGAGGCTCTGTTTAGCTTTCTTTCCTTTTTTTTTTTTTCTTTCTTTATTTTTAATTTTTTTAACGTTTATTCAGTTTTGAGAGACAGAGAGACAGAGCATGAGTGAGGGAGGGGCAGAGAGAGAGGGAGACACAGGATCCGAAGCAGACTTCCAGGCTCTGAGCTGTCAGCACACAGCCCAACGCAAGGCTCGAACCCACAAACTGTGAGATCATGACCTGAGCCGAAGTCGGTTGCTTAACCGACTAAGCCACCCAGACGCCCCTAGCTTTCTTTTCTTCTGTTGGGGTTCTTTTCAAAAGGATTATTTACCTTATTTTTAAAAGTAATAACAAAGTTTTAAAAACCCACCTTTATTTTACGGACATTTGAAGAGTATATACACAGGAAAATTAATGCAATGAGATTTAGAAGAAGTCACTTGTCAGCCTAGATAGCATGAATTATGCACAGCTCAGCTCCTGAAACACTTCAATATGCAAGTTATATTGAAGTCCAGAGTAGTTTTCGGATGGAATGGAGACTGGATTAAATTCCTGCATCACACCTTGTAACCCAAAGCACAGTTATTAACTGATGTTTATCAGCAACGGCGAAGCAAGTCAGAAAACAAAGAACCTGCATTTTCTAGGACTGCTTTTAGTAGTTTATGGTGACACACTTTTTTTGGTGGTGGGGGTTGTTGTGATTAAAAAAAGGCAAACGAAGAAAAAATATACATATATTCTTATTATTATGTTCAATTATTAGTAAAATGCACATGTTCTGCTCCATATGAACAGACATGCTGCATGTCAGGCACTATGACGGTGAGAGACTAAGGCAGTGAACCAAACACATGACCGCTACCTGCATGGGGTTCCTTTTCTAAGAGAAAGGATTAAAAAATTTTTTACATGAACTAATACAGTATTAGAGCCCCGATAAGAGTAGTAAGAAGAGATAATAGAGGGGCGCCTGGGTGGCTCAGTCGGTGAAGCATCCAATTTGCACTCGGTCATGATCTCACGGTTCCTGAGTTCGAGCCCCACGTCTGGCTCTGTGCTGACAGCTCAGAGCCTGGAGCCTGTTTGGATTCTGTGTCTCCCTGTCTCTCTGCCCCTCCCCCACTCATGCTCTGTCTCTCTCTGTCTCTCAAAAATGAATAAACATTAAAAAATTTTTTTTTAAAAGAAGAGATGATAGTGTACAATGAAAGTTTAGTAGATGATGGTTCCTTGCTGAGAAGTCAAGAAATCTTGATTAAATAGCGATTCAAAGAACGGCAAGGGGAGAGTGGCATGAGTCTCGCAGCGGGGAAAACTAACTATTGAACACACACAGCTCTTTCCTCGGGTCTGTCCTCCTAAAAGCTGATCCTGCCTAACAACAAACACCCAGCTTGACAAAAAAGCACAGGCAAATCCAATACTTTAAAAAAGAAGAGTGGGGAAGAAAATGAATGGTTCAGACTCCTTAATAAGTTCGGCCTGTCTGGAAGAAAGCCTTTATATTAGGAAAGAATGGGACCTGAATTTACATGGAAGAGAAACAAATTAAGGAGGGTTTTGAATGACAGGGTAGAGTCTGTAGTTTTATGGAGGAGGTTTGGTGATGCCATCAGTACTAAAGGCGGATTCTCCCCAGGGACAGTCTGCAGGAAGGACCAAGCAGAAGATGTGTGAGCTGTTATCCCAGGTCAGAGACCCATTATTAGCATCATCTGATATCTGAGCACATGAAACTCACAGAACTTCAGATATCACCGTCCTAACGTTATAACGCCATAACGTCTTAACTTCTGAAGCGTCCTTTTCAACGGGGCATACTAACATAGACGCAAGGATGCAGAAATATAAGGTATTCTGTAGTGTATCTTTTTAGAAACAACTTTCAGTGCTTGTCTTGAAAGCAGATTACACTCGTGACTATTTACCAGACGAAGATCACTTTTTGAACTTCAAAAATCCATCATGTGTTTAGTGACAAGATAATCATTTTTTTACCCGCCAACCTCAGTGTCTGGTCATAATCTGATGTCAAAATTGAGAGAGCAAAATACAAGGCAAGGTTATATTGAGAATTCATTAAATAACTACCCTGCACTCGGAGTCAATTCTCTGCATATTAAAAATGGAACATAATTATGGAAAGTGTCCTTACTGTTCAACAATTCTTTTTACTTTAAAATAGTGCATAAAAAGGCAAAGGCGTCCTTATAATTTACCACATGAAATATTTATGCCCACAGCTCCCGGTAGCCCCTATAATACCAACGGTGTTCTTCCCTCCCATTTAAGACCCGACATTCGGAAGCATTCTGAACTTCATCTCCCTCCTTCTACATCCAGTACCTTCAAATATTTGATAGAGAAACTACTGATAAAAATCTCTTTAGAGGGACAAATTGAATTCTAAAATTCTAATACTCTCAAACAGAGTTTTAAGGTTATAAAATCTTACAACGTGGATCAGGCACACGTTTTGACTGAGGATGTTTTAAGACATCTACATCTTTTGACAAATCCCAAAATTACATGCCAACGGTTACAGAAGACCTGACACCAGAGTCATTCTTAAGTAGGACACAAGGCAGCAAATTAGCATAAAGCAGACAACCTAAAAAAGAATCATGTTGAAGAAAGGAGGCCACCGGGACTCAAACATATGTGATTTTTACATTTTCCTCCTTCGTACTGCCCCAGTCGCAGCAGTACTGAATAGAGACTGGCACAGCACAAAGAACTCTGGATTTAATTGTTTGGGAAACTTGACCCTGGTAACGGTTCTGCCATTATCTGGTGACGCTGGGCACATTTTCTGACCTTCTGTGTTTCTGTGTACTCATCTTTCAAACAAGGGATTTAGACCATAGCATCCTTAAGGTGTTTTCTGGGTCTGAAATTCTATGGGAAAAAATAAAAAAGAAGGGGCCCAAACCTGAAATCATTTAAAGTGAAATGGGATTGGGGTACCTGTGTGGCTTCGTCTGACTTTGGCTCAGGTCACCATCTCACAGTTTGTGGGTTTGAGCCCCGGGTCGGACTCTGTGCTGACAGCTCAGATCCTGGGCCCTGCTTCAGATTCTCTCCCTCTCTCTCTGCCCCTCCCCCACTGGTGATCTCTGTCTCTCTCTCTCTCTCTCTCTTTCTCTCTCTGTCTCAAAAATAATAATAAACATTAAGAAAATTAAACTTCTAAAGTGAGATGAGATTTATGTGTCCCTAAGTACATTACAAAAAGGGTATTTGATAAAAGAGCCACCTATTGAAGTCCAATGTTCTTAAAATTACAACTCTGGCTGCTTTAAGAAGTTTTCAAACTAATTAACAATACCTTACCATAGGACAAAAGAGAGGTGGTTGTACAGGCAAGCTATCCTCAAGTGCTGCCAGTAGCATGAGCGATTCCACAGCCAAAATGCAGAAGAAATGATGCCAGGTCCAGGGAGAAGTGACAATAGTATGAAGAGAATTAAAAAAACAAAGAACCAACCATGGCTCTAACTTGAGTTGCCCTTATACGAGATATTCAGAAGCATTTGACTCTATGATCAAAATCACTGCTTACCAAGACCACTGGGAAGAAAGTAGACCAATTATCTATCAGATGCAAGGAATCCAAATTAACTTTTTCTTCTATAGGAAAAAAAAAATGTGGAATTCTACCAACGCCTCTACAGCATTTCTGTTTTTGTCTATTTCTTAAGCAGCAAAGTCAGAATGACCCTTTGAACCCTGGAAGAGAAAGGGAATACCTAGAAGATCAAAACGAGATTCTGCTACTAGACGCTTTATAGACTTTGGTAAGGCAGGACATTTTTATGTATCCTCAAGGCTGAGCTCAAGTACACAGGAAATTACCTTTCGGCATTTGGGATCAAAACGGACGTTCCCATTGCGTGGGTTATTGCCACGTTTTTATAGAAATGGCTTCGATGTTGTCGGAAGATATGAAATCGGTGCCAATAATGCAGTGCCTGGGTTCATACGGCAGTTTAGTAACCAAGGGCAGAGGGTTCATACCTCTGAACACCAAGATCTGGGAAGCCCCAACCCCAACGGGGTAGAGTGTAGACAGAGTTGTTTTGCGGGTTATGAGACCCTGGGTACCAGTTCACACTTAGCCCCTAATTAACTCTGAGGCCTTGAGCAAATCGCCTTTCCCTTCTGAATCTTCATTTGCGTTTCTTTAAATGAGGCATCTGGACTCAACGGTGTTCTGTTCGGAGTTTAGGATTCTACTGATAAGTACCAGAATACACTCTATATTAAAGACTCCCAGTCCTAACTGCATAGTAGAAACTTTTGGGGAGCCTTAAAAAATACCAATGCCTGGGTCGCAAGTAGATTATATTGCTAAGGCTGGAGCCTTCACACGGGTAATTTTTTAAAACCTTCCCAAGACTTCCTCAAGTAAAGCCATGGTTCCGAATCACTCTTCCACACGTAGTGGAACGTGCTGAGCAATATTTAATATACTTTTCATTACTCTTTTGTAGACTGGCGGGGTTATTTCCCTGGTTTTCTCTATTTGAGCTGAAAGCATTTTAACTATCCTTCCTTGACCCAAGAGAAAGGAAAAAGAAAAAAAAAAAAAAAAGCTAATCAATTTACTTTTTTTTAATTCCTGGAAAAAATGGTATAGGCGGAGAAGAAAAATGTTTGACCACATTGAATTTTAAAATGGTCTCCGTCATTTATTTCTTTATTTGCGTTAGGACTGTTGCCTATTTTCACAAGTAAGGAGAAACTGAGCTGTCCAAGCCAAGAACACACACAATCAGTGAGTGAGTGGGTGAGAATTTGTTGTTGAATTTTGATTCTTTTGCATGGCTTCTTCGGGAAGGCTGCCTTACAATTGATAAGGAAATGAGCACTTTCAGGAAAATCACAGGCTGATTTGCATCACCTACCAAACAATCAGAGACACAAAGTCACTGATTTAAGATAGCCAGAAAACATCATACTTTCTCAGTGTTGTCTGCTCTCCATGTCTTTTTTTTTTTTTTAAGGTCATAGTTCTCTCTTTTAATTTTCAAAGGAAATTTCGAAGGAAAATTTTCCACTAGTAGGTGGGAGGTGTGTGGGTAGTCGAATATATGCACAGGTGCAATCGACTTTAATTAAGACTCAAATCATTTTAACGGGCAGATGGAAAAATGCTTCAATCTTCTTGAAAAGAAACAGAGGCATTCAGGCACTAAAAATATTAATGCATGGGAAGGAAGATGTCATTTCCATTCTTCCTGAAGGATGTAATTCTGAAAACACATTCATAACTGTTCCTGAAGCAAACACTAAATGCTAAGAAGAATAATCCCTTCATCACAAAGGGTAAAAAGAATTCAATTCTATCAAAACAAATGCAAAACTTAGATTGTTGGAATCACAGTTACTAATGGCCATATCTGGGGGGTTAAAAAAGTCAGAGCTATTAAAATTTCATAAGCAAAGCCAGGCAGATTTTTAACCCTTTTAGAGGTAATATAACTGAGGACTCCAGAACCAAATATATAAGGCATTGCATTTCTCACTAATTACAACCCACCAATTCTCTCAATAAATATAGCTAGAGCAGAGAAATGGTGCTTGGGAATCATTTTTGGCCAGTCTGGAATTTTTCATAGTGTTCCTGTGGGAAAACTACACATAAATAAATTTGAAGACGGAGCGGGGGGGACCCAAATCTTGTTTAGGAAATGTCTCCAATTAACTAGATTTGATTCCCCCCCCAATGGTATTTGAAATGAAGTCAGCCAAGGATCAAGTTAAGTTATAGGTGAAACCGATGGAAATGTATTTAAATGTTGATGTTTTAAGTGTCAAAGGGCATTCGGGAGACCTGCAAGTCTTTACGGGTTGTACTTTCACATACGTCGTATTTTTGCTCGGATATTTGAACCTCTTTGGATTTCAGTTTGTCTATAATATGAGGAAATTAAATAAGACTACTTCCAAGTCCCGGCAAATATTTATTGAGTGCCCACTGTGTGACTCACGGTCTAAGGACAGAGCAGGAAATTAAGGATCTTATCCTCCATTTGTTCGCTTTGGAGCCAATGAAGGTAGACTACAAGAGTTCCCTGGAAATTTTATATAGAAATATCATTCTACCTATTTTCCCTTCTTTCCTCCCTCCCTTCCTTCCTTCCTTTCCCTTTCCCATTTTTCCTTCCTTCCTTCTTTCCTTCCTTCCTTCCTTCCTTCCTTCCTTTCCTTCCTTTCCCTTTCCCATTTTTCCTTCCTTCCTTCCTCCTCCCTTCCTTCCTTCCACCCTCTCTTCCTTTCTCCCTCCCTTCCTTCCTTTCTCTTTCTTTTCTCTCTCTCTTTCCCTCCTCCTCTCCCTCTTTCCTTCTGTCTCTTTCCCATGTCACCTGCCCCCTTCTTTCACCTTGCCATCATCATTTTCTCACATACACACACCTACAAAATGCACATATGAACTGCATTAATCACGAAGTCCCTCAGGGATGAGGGTTTTTATTTTTCACCTGTTAATTAATTAAATGCAAATAAGACAGGACCTGGATCAGATGTTATTCTTTATTTCTGATGTTCCCAATACCCTTTCCTACCGTGAGGCCTTGTTTCATAAGTTGTCTGGTAGCAGACTTCTTTGTGGCAAAATCAGTCTGAAGGGTGAGTAAGGCCTTAGAGAATTCCAATAGCCATTGCATGGGGTTAGGCTTATGGGTTCAAAAAGAGGAAGATAAATGGAAAAAATAAAGGAATAGGAGGAGAATAACAAGAGATTAGTATTGGCAGTGCAAGATTCTTCAGCTGAGGCTATGATTAAGCCTCAAACAAAAGCCACTCGTACACTGAGGGTCACCAGACCCGGTGCGCTGGAGTGGATGAAGGAGGCCCAGGCATTGTGAGCTCCAGAACCTAAGGAAATGTTGCGACATGGGCCAGGGGCGCCAGAACGGCACAGCGCAGAGGCAAGGGAGAAGGAGAAACACGCTGCCTTCCTAAAATGCTCCGTCCCGCATCCTTCCGTCTTTTTCACTCCTTCTATCTTTGTAACAATGTTTCTGATGGTCACATCTTCCCTCAGAAGGCCCCCTCCCCATTAATAAATTCACCTCTCATCTTCATTTGAATTCTTAGGTTTTATTGCCCAGCATTTCCAAATAAAGATTCTAGCACCTGGAATACTGTCTGGTATACAGCAGGTATTCTATAAACATACACTGAATGAACGAAACACTGAATGAATGCATATACGTGGTTAAAACACTTACGACTTAATGGCATCAAAAACTCCCCAAATACTTTGGAACAAACTTAACCAAGGGAGTAAAAGTTATATATGCTGGACACTACTTCTTCCATTAATTTTGCCGGCTCACTCTCCTCTAGCCTAGTATTCTGGAATTCAGCGTGAGGCCAAGTCAGGTCTCACGTGACCCCTTACATGGCCGCACGTTAACTCTTGAAGGGAACCTACCTGATCTTCAGCAGGGGCCCCTCACCAGAAAGGGCCCCGGTGTGCTTGCCCTGATGACCACCTGCCCCGCTGTCTGGCTGGGTGTGATTCTTCTTCCTATTTCATGCCCTTCAGTTCAGGTATCTAACATACAAGCCTTCAAAACAGTTTGCTATAGACCACATGTCTTACTTTAAAAAGGCTTGGAACATAGGTGTCTGAAGACCTGACTCCAGCAGATTGGATTTTGCTCCTTTGTGGATTATATTTGAATGTGAGTGGGTGCCTTTTAGGGCTTTCTTTCCCTTCCTCAGTCTCAGAGCTAGGGATTTCTGTTGAGTCCCCTGGGGGCACAAAATTCAGGTCTGTCTTCACTTATATGGCTCAATCGCTTCCACAATCTTCCCTATTGTTAGCAGAACTTTTATTTTTTATTAAGTGTTTATTTTTGAGAGAGAGAGAGTGTGTGTGTGAGCAGGGGAGGGGCAGAGAGAGAGAGAGGGAGAGATAGAATCCCAAGTAGGCTCCAAGCTATCAGTGCAGAGCTGGACACCGGGGCTCAAATCCACAAACCATGAGATCGTGTCCTGAGCCAAAATCAAGAGTCGGGGGCTCAACTGAGTCACCCATGTGCCCCAGAATAAGTTCTAAATTAATTAAAAAAAAAAAAAAAGAAAGAAAGAAAGAAAGAATGCTGGAGCCCAAGGAAACACACATTTTACACCAACACGAATAAGGAGCTGGGCTCCTGAAACGCCAGCTACTTGTGAGTTTCCTGGAGTCTGGCACTGATTTCACTCGGAAGTAGGTCAGGACTGCTTTCAACCGGAGAAGCTGTGTGCTGCAGGTTTCATTTAACTATGAGGAGTGAGTATTAAAAATTGACACGCAAAGCAAACCTCTGCTTAATTAGCATCTAGATAAAGACTTTACCAGGAAAGCCATGGAAATTTATAAAAAAAAAATGAGGAAATTGACAAGGAAGCATTTTGACAGCTATTTCTGCGTCAGCCTTTCATTTATGAGACACACTACGAACGGTCACTTCATGCACTGCCTACTTATGCTCGTTAATCTGTATTTAGGAGGTTAGCATTCCTTCTGGGTCTGTGGTTACACTGAGATGACTATACAAGATTTAAGTGTTGGTGTTTTCTGGCATAATTTTTCAAATGCTAACCTTAAAATTTTGTTGCATATTAACTAACTACTTTAAAAGAAAAAGCGAGGGGCGCCTGGGTGGCTCAGTCGGTAGAGCGTCCGACTTCGGCTCAGGTCATGATCTCGAAGTTTGTGGGTTCGAGCCCCGCGTCGGGCTCTGTGCTGACAGCTCAGAGCCTGGAGCCTGCTTCGGATTCTGTGTCTCCCTCGCTCTCTGCCCCTCCCCCACTCATGCTCTGTCTCTCCCTGTCTCAAAAATAAATAAACATTGAAAATAAATAAATAAGTAAAAGAAAAAGCGACATGGGGCGCCTAGGCGACTCAGTTGGTTAAGCATCTGACTCTTGGTTCCGCTCCGGTCATGATCTTACGGTTTTGTGGGTTCGAGCTCTCTTCAGGCTCTGGGCTGATAGTGCAGAGCCTTCTTGGGATTCTCTCTATCCCTCTCTGTTCTCTCCCCGGCTCATGCTGTCTCTGTCTTTCTCAAAATAAATAAATAAACTTAAAAAAAAATTTAAAAAGGGATGCCAGGGTGGCTCAGGCAGTTAAGCATCTGACTTTGGCTCATATCATGATCTCACGGTTAATAGGTTCCAGCCCCGTATGAGACTCTGTGCTGACAGCTCAGAGCCTGCAGCCTGCTTCCAATTCTGCGTCTCTCTCTCTCCCCCTATCCCTCCCCTGCTCATGCTCTGTCTCTCTCTGTCAAAAAATAAAATAAAACATTAAAAATAATTGAAAAAAAAGAAAAAGCAATTCTACTGAAGCTGCTTAGGAATAACACTTTAAGAGTCCTCCATCTACATACTAAAGATTTTTTTTTTATATTAATCATTTTGGATCTTTGGTTTCCAACTAATTCATTGGTTAATGTCTATACCTTTGTGGAAGCAAAGCTTTTATTTTAAAAAATAAACCATGTTTAACCAGAAAAAAAAAGATCATATTTGAAAAATGTGTCGGTTATAGGGACTTTTCTCTTTCGCTGATGAAACACCTTTCACAATCATGTTGTCATGTTGCCTGACCCGTTGCACGATGAAGATGGCCTCTTTAGTCTTAGAGCTGTTCTTTATAAGACAAGGGTAACTGTACTGCATCAGGTATGATGTCCCTCCACCCTCAAGGCTTACGTGTCATCCGGCAGCCGGGAAGCACTCTGCCCCCCGTGGGAACACAGAGTGGCTTCCATGCTCCCCAGCGCTCTACGCTTCTCACGCCAGTTATTGGATGAGCCACTTAAGATGTCAGATCCTTTACCCAAGCCTCACTGAAGAGAGTTATACAAACAACATGGAATCTCTGAAAATGTAATTCATTTTTGACCTAACTTCATTTTTAATAAAATATTTATTCTTTCCACAGAGAGCTAAAAGTCGATTGCCCCTTATAGTTGCACGCAATTTACATTTTACGAGGTCTTTTCTTGAAGCCTGTTTTCTTTTTTTTCACAATCCTCTGAGGTAAATATGAAAAAAAGAAAAAAAAAAACTGATACATGGAGAGTTTGACATGCCCTAAAAGCACAGTTGTTCGGCGCTAAATCCATCTTTCGACCGCAGGACATTTGACTCCTGTGTCTTTGCCCATACATGTATCTCATGGAACTCTCCAAACTACTTTCCATTATACTGTGATTGTTTTCTAAGCTGGTCAAACAAAAGAATTTTTAAAATCAAACAAAAGTATAGAAATGAGGACATATGTTTTATTCCCCTTAAATGCTGGAAATTAAATAGTAAATGGACCATACTTATACCACATACATTCTAGGTGATAATTTTCTATCTACAACATAATATCTTCCTACTGCTTCCAAATCATTCAGTGAAACTCTACGCTTTGCTATTTTTAATGGACCCTACTTTATTTCCTGTACCAACTACTTACATCAGATCGTGAGTACCTGCTTTCTGTTTCCTTGCTGAGTACTGTCTAGTTTTCCCAATCAGTAATAAGATTGACTCCCCTTCTGACTATTTCATATAAAAATAATCTAGGGGGCGCCTGGGTGGCTCAGCTGGATAAGTGTCCAACTTCCACTCAGGTCATGATCTCACAGTTTGTAGGTTCGAGTCCCATTTCAGGCTTTATGCTGACAGCTCAGAGCCTGGATCTTGCTTCTAATTCTATATATCCCTCTCTCTTTCCCTCTGTCCCTCTCTCTCAAAAATAAATAAACATTAAAAAATTAAAAAAAAAAACAAAAAAACAAAAACGATCTGAACCTGGGTTCTCCATTGATAGTCTTTGGAGCAGGTGGTTCTGAAATATCTTAGCCAGTCTTGATCTTGGCAACCCGTGCAAAATTCAGATGTTCGTCAATACTTGGTAATCATGGTGATTCTATTGGGCTTTGCTATTTAAAACATGTTAGCTTTGGAAAAATAATCCATAAGTATAAACTGAGCATGCAAAACATAGTCATAGAAACCATGGACGCTTAAACAAAATATGTAGTCTTTGCTCTCAAAAATGTACCATTTAATTGTGGAGATTGGATACTCATTCACTCACTTTAGTCAAACAGCCATTCGATGGTTTAAGAAACACATACTGGAGACGTACTTGGTGCCAGAAAGTGTGCTAGTGGCTGCGATGAAAGAGACTCAGTATTGTGCTCTGACAAGTTAGTTGGGGAAGCAAAGATTTCAATGCTAATCACAACACTGTGTCAGGCGTGTGTCAAAAGAGCTTTTTTTTTTAATATACAATGAAGGAGCAGACCTCCTAGGCCCCTGCCAAAAAAGCAGAAGAGACAGAGTCCAAAAAAGGATTGCTAATGAGGACAGAACTTCACAGGAAAATCCAGAGAAACAGTCTTCAGATGGAGTACATAACAGTGTCAGATGGGCTGTGAAGATGAAGAGAACCAAAAGAAGGCAGAGGCCAGAGGGAGAGACCAGTTAGGCATTAGCCCTGTGTGACTTGGGAGGGAGCAGAAGAGGAAGTTGGATTGTAGGAAAGGGAGTGGGGACAGGAAACAGAGGCGGCCAGCACACGGCATTCGCCAGAGTGGTTTAGCCATGAAAGGGAAATGGAGAATCAAGGCTGGAGAGAGAATCAAGCTGTTTTTTCTCGGAAACATCAATGGACAATTTTATCATACTTCATATTCAGAGCTCATAAACATAGCTTGGCTTAGAAACCAAAGTGAATTCTTCAGGCTCTTGGTAACATTATCGATTAACCAAACAAGGACCACTCTGAGGCAATTTAATTTTGTAGGTTTGAAATCTCTCTTGGGCCAATGTTGACAAAAAGCTCTCATCATTTTGACATACCTCTCTTGTCATTAATCATGAGTAAGCGGTTAATAACTAATCAATCAAAGAATGAAACTGGTTTGTGAATCTAGGGGCAACTTTGATACTCAGAATGTGATAGCTTGGAGAGGGCAATGCCTCACCTCAGTTCTCATGATTCTGTGGGGGGCGGCTAACACCTAAACCAACTAAATCTTCTAGTTCCTGGGAATCTCAATTTTTTTTAAAGTTTATTTATTTTGAGAAAGAGAGAGAGCAGGAGCAGGGGAAGGGACAGAGAGAGTCAAGAGAGAAGAGAATCCCAAGCAGGCTCTGTGCTGGACAGCGCAGAGTCTGATGCAGGGCTCGATCCCCCAAATCATGAGATCACGACCTGAGCTAAAATTAAGAATCAGACGCTTAACAGACTGACACACCCAGGCAGCCCGGGGAATCCAGATTTCTTACTTGAGTCATGGGAATAAAAACTACCTCAGAATGACCCACCCATAACCATACCTACATTCCCCCAGTATTTATTTGTTGATTCTTTCTACCTTTTGTTTTTCTTCCTTTTTTCTTTCCTCACTTGATTGCATAGGTTTCATCTCTAACAAGGAACTACATGCAAAAAAATAGAAAAAATAATATTTGATTCTTTGCTTTTAAATCCAGCTCTTCTGGGTTTACCTAGTGAGGCAGGAAATGCTTCTTCAAAAATTCATGTTACTAACACTCCCTCCTCCCTGTTAGCTTCTATTTAGTATTTTTACTTCTTTCATTTGGGAATAGCAATAGCCCAGATTCTCCAGTTGATTGGTTATTCCACTAGAAGTGGAACATTTAATTAACCTAGCTCCCATCAACTAACAACAATAATGAGTTTGCTTCAACCGAGAAGCACCACACACCACTACAGACAGTTCATTAGATTCGGAATTGCCATCCATTTATGGACTCTTGAAAAACAGAGATTTTGGAAAACTAAAAAAGCTTTTCAAATATTTTACAACTTGAACCTACTTTCACATGGCAGCATGTATCTGCAAGACTGCCGGTCACACGATAAGAGCAGCCTGGATTTATGCAGTGCCTTTCTGCCAAAGAGGTTAAATGACCTGGTTGAATGTGCTTTCATTCTCCTCACCGTCTAGGTTCAATAATGCATCATGTTAAGCAGATTAGAATTCCTTCTTTAAAATGTTGATCTCTATGATTTTCTTAACGAATGCAATTCTCTCTTTCTCCAAATTCTGAGAAGCGATCAATTTTCACAGCCATTCATTTATACAGAAACTGATGACGATCTGACATCTACAAAATGGTCCACATTCAAATGCTTTATGGCTATATTCTTTATATCTTTCTTCTAATAAATCTGCCCAGAATGGAATAGACATTCTTTTAAACAGGACACTTAAGAGCAGGAGCGACACAATCAGCATTCGACATAAGTCATTTTTGGCTGAAAGACTGTATCGATTTCAGTGTGGATTTTTGTAAGTCATAGAATCTGTTCGTTTTTTTTTTTTGTTGTTGTTGTTGTTGTTTTGTTTTTTTACTTAATGGTCAAACATTTCTCATATGTCTTTTATTTCCTCAAGTATAATAGCCCTCTCAAGTCGCCATGCCTATTAATTCAACAAGTTCAGTAAATACTTATTGTGTATCAACTTTGAGAAAAATTGTATTGGGCTGAGGACTACCTTAGGTAAAACGAAAAGGTATGGCCCTTGTCACCCTTGGCCGTGTGTCTTAATGGGAATAAGAAAAAAAACTTTACAATTTGTCAGAATAAGACACATACTGTGACAGAAGTACAGAGTGCTCTTGGAGCTTGAAAGAGATTATTTGTAGACAACAGCATAAGAAAAACTCTGTGAAGGAGTAGGTAGACTCTAAGCAGAGATTCAAGGATTAGACTTTGTTTTATGGACTTACGAGGAAGTCCCTCCAGCAAGAGAGAATGACATCAGACAGACGATCTCTCAGGGAGGAAGAGAATCATTTATTGAGGGATCTACACATCACCCAGTAATCCACAGATGCATCAAACAACACAGCCAGAGGAGACACACAGGTGAAGCAGCTAACATTTTCAGTTGAAAAGGAGAAAACTAAGGTATTAAGAGATGAACTGACTTATCCAAAAATCTCAAAGCTTTTTAATGGTTGAGCCAAGGTGGAAACCATCTCTTGTGACATCCAGTCCCTACCCGTGCCTTCTAGATCATAGTTAACTAGGAGGTAAGACAAACGTAGGGCCGACAGGCATGCCTTTACTTCTACCCAATATTTTATTACTTCTAGATGTCAAAGTGTTGAAAACAGAGGATATTAAATACAAATCAGAAATTGAATTTCCTGTTTGAGGTAATTCAATAGGAGGGAAAGAAATCAGTCCTGCCATATTAAATACAAACTAAGGGAATCTTGGGGTTTTGTTTTTGTTTTTGTTTTCTTTTTTTTGGTTTGGTTTGGTTTTGTCTTTAAACAGACTGGGGTAGCTTTATTTCCGAATTGAAATGTTTCCGCATTTTACAAATCTAAAACAGGGCGGTTCTTCTTAATGGAGAAAATTGTTGATTAAATTGCCGACAAGAAATCGCACTTAAGGATTCAGCAGCTGGAGAATATAAACACGGAGGATAAACGCGTCTGCCTGCATCAATCAAAGGCAGTTGCAGGCTGCCCCCAGAAAGGTGAGCAATTATTTATGAAATTATGTCTTCTTCAGCGATTCCATGTTGCAATCCAAGAAGAAACTGAATGAGGAAAACAGACAATGTCACGGTCCCAATTAACCGAGAAGTCACACGCATTTTCAGAATCAAGGGATTTTACTTCTACTCATTTAACCTCATTATCTCGAAAAGAAATTTCTTTAGCTTTAAAAACGAGGAATCATTAAGTAGGTCAGTATGTTCTTGAAGAACTGTGTTTTTCATTGCAATTTTAAAGATAATCATCCGACTCTGTCGTCTGCGCATTAACACAAATCTAAAGAGAAAAGAGGCAACGCAAACGCACATTGTTGCATAGGGCTCTTCCGGAGCTTTTGTTTCCCTAGATCGGTTTCTAGACTAGGGACACCAGGGCCCTCACTGCCTTTGAGCATTGGCTGGGGGTTTTGTTCCACAGGCTACTTTTTTTTTTTTTTCCCCCCTTGGGGTAGCTACAGGCAATCAAACTACAACCTTATTATGGACAGGACAAAGGGCCTAATACCTGGAGGTAGAATCAATCATCTGCTTGGTAGCTCAGTGTTGAAAATCTCATGGGCCAAAGAAATACACACACACATTTTTAAGTTATACTTAGAGGCATTGAGGGGAGCACTCACTTCTTGCCCAGGTCACTTAGGTGATCATGAGGCCCACTGGGCAGACCACATGCCCTCCCTCAGGGGCAGCTCGGAAGCCTGCAGGACAGAAGAACCCATCGCGGAGACTAGGACCTTCCAAAGTGAATTTTGGAAGGTGCCAAAAAGGTTTTCTAACCCCTTCCTAAATTGATGACAACTGTGAAGGCATATATGCCATTTAGGAACACATTTGGCTTTCTCTTACCAAGCTTATATCCCTGGGAGTGATAACACTCGAAGTCATTAGAGTTTTGATGACAACTGCTATATTTTAATTGCAATAGGGAAGGGAAAGAAATTGGGGATATTGGTCAAGTGTACGTAAAGTATCCTTAAAACCAGAAACTCTGGAGCCAAAAAAAGAAACTGGATTCAAGTCCCAGATTTACTCTATATGTGACTCTGGGCAAGGTGTGCCTCAGTTTCTCCCATCTTTAAAATGGCAGTGTTAATATCACCTGCCTTAGAGTATTCCAGTGTGGATGGAACACATGTAAAATGCTCAGAAGACTGTTTGGCATAAACACGAAAAAGTACATGCTACCATTATCACAGGCGCATTCTCAGGGAAAAGGTTGGGTGCCTCACACTTTCCTCAGGTCCTCACCACTAGCTTCTTTGATGCATCTTTAGGCATAGTTCTTGAAATCTGGTCTTGAAATTGTTCCTGAGACAAACCTGTTTGACATAGAAGCATTTTCCAAGAACTTTGCAACCTCATTCCCCCATTACCACTGTCAGCCTGGGATCCTGCCCTGTCACGAGAGCGAGACCTCCTCATTGTTCTCATAATGCCTTCTTTCTCTGTCTTTCCAGGGAAGACTTCTATTCTGTCATAATACCGTCCTACATTGACTAGATCATGTGATTAGGTGCCCTTTCTGGGAAGCACACCCTTGTTCTGGGTCGAGGCTCCATCTGGCAGGGTCCCACTCTGCTCTGGCTAGCCCTCCCCCTTAGGTGGCCTGAAACCATCTGGGCGGACCTCTGGGGTAGGGACTTCTACAGGCCTGAGTTCTCCTGCCTGCCTGACCAACAGCACCAGCTCCTGTCTGAAGTAGCTCTTACCAGTGGTTCCCAGACTGAAGTGCTGAGGAATGCTGATAAATAAAATGGCGAAGGCCTGGCATGACTAAGATGGAGGTTGTAAGAACCATGATGGACGTTCTTTACTGATCGCCTGCCACGTACTCCACTATGAAACTCCAAGGTCACTGGGAGAATCCAGACATAGCGAATATGGATTTCCCCTACTGATGCATCCAGATGACCCTGACTGGCTTCATTGAAACTGCCAGCTAACCCATAGTTTACTTAAGGAAAGGAAAACAACATTAACTAATTTCAAGCTCTCCCTGCTCTCTTCCTCCTCTTATATAAATTATGTTCTTGACTTTGTTAGATGAAAACAGTGTGTTATAGGCTTCTCTAGCATATAAATAAAGGGTGTTGCTAATTTTAGCATATATCCTTGAATTATCCGTGGAGAGCAGGATTACTGGGGCTTTCATTAAAAAGTCAACATCTCAGGCCCAACCTCTAGAGTTTCTCATTGAATAAGTCTATAATAAGGCCCAGGAATCTCTGTTCTTTTTTAATGTTTATTTATTTATTTTTGAGAGAGAGAGAGAAAGAGCACATGTGTGCACGTGCTCGCACGCTCACGAGCGAGCAGGGGAGGGATAGAGAGAGAGGGAGAAAAAAGATCTCAAACAGACTCCTTGCTGTCAGCACAGAGCCCAATGTGGGGCTTGATCTCATGAACCGTGATATTTTGACTTGAGTGGAAACTAAGAGTTGGACGCTTAATCAACTGAGCCACTCAGGCACCCCAGGAATCTGCGTTTTTGACAACATTCAGGTGAAAATGATACAGGAGGCTCTTGGACCATTTGCCTAAGCTTTCTATGTCTTTACCTACATACTTTGAACTACCCAAGTACCTTCTCTGAGGCCTGAGCAGGTCATCTCAGTCTCCGCTCAAGTGCATCATTATAACTCAGGTCCTGGCTCAATTTCCCCTCTAACCAGCCGGAAGGAGACTTGCTGAGGCAGAAAATAGTCTGAGGCCACTGCATGGGATTCTGACCAAAGGGAGGGGTGCAACCCACAAATGGCAGGAGAGGGACCTGACAAGGGTCGTGTCTTTATTTAAGATGTTTGGTCTTTCCGGTCCTTCTGGAATACTCTGAGATATTCTTTAGGTGTTCTGATGTAGTTCGAGTCCCAAGTACCTTTGAAGAATCCAAGAATTCTACAAGTTCTAGATTCAGCTCTCAACTCTGGTCAGGTGGCTCCAAGTCACCACGTATCCAGGTCTGGCCATTCTCGAGCAAGTGGGAGACCGAGTTCTCTTCTCTGCCATCCCCTTTGGCTTCTCAATACCTGTTTTTGCCCTAGCCACTCTTTTCAGCTCCTGCTTTCACAGCAATGAAAAGGAGGAGAGATAAAGTCCTGAATTATTTTACTTTCTGAATTTTAGAACAGAAAATATTGTCAACAGACCAAATCAAATGTGTATGTTCTCCTAAAATAGCTAACATTCATTTCAGGTTTCCTAGGACAGCTTAGTTCCTGGGAAGTCGATATTCTGACCAGCTCAGTTAGGACTCCAAGAGCTTCATTCAAGATGTAGTAAATTGGTTAAACTGGCCTTTGAAAGTAAAGGTCACAGAGTCCCTGCATTGAAGGTCACACACTTACATTGGATGAGAGGCTCCTAAGACAAAGTTGTGTATCTGTTTCTTGGCCTACAACTGATGAATGGTGTTATGGACAAGGAGGGAAAGAGGGGAAGGATAATAGAAGAGGTGGAGGGAGGGAAAGAGAGCCTATTTACATCAATAAAACTACCTGAAAGAAAGGTAGGAAGCAAGAAAACCACAAGAAACAGACCTAAGACTTAAAACAAATTTGAATGAGATGGCAGTAGAGGGTTAGTCAGAGCTTCAAACTCAAATAGCCCCTGAAGACATCCCAGTAATAATTAAGCTATCAACACTGTTATTACAAGTGGCCCGGGACAATGATAGTCACCACTACGTGAGGCGTCTCCTGTTCAGGTCACCTAGCTAGACCCTTTAAGTTCATTAGCACACAGTAGGGATACAATGATGATCACAACAATGACCCTGAATCATAAAGATGGCTACGTTATGTTAGTATCCCCTTCCTGTTGTCTGAAAAGTGGTCTAATATATAAATACAGAAATATATTTTAAAAGATTACCTTCTGAAATCATTCTTTTTTTAACTTAAAATTCTTTTTTTTTAATTTTTTTTAATGTTTATTTATTTTTGAGAGACATAGAGGCACAGTGTGAATAGGGGAAGGGACAGAAAGAGAGGGAGACACAGAATCCGAAGCAGGCTCCAGGCTCTGAGCTGTCAGCACAGAGCCCGACGCGGGGCTCGAACTCACAGACCATGAGATCATGACCTGAGCTGAAGTCGGCCACCCAACCAACTGAGCCACCCTGGCGCCCCTTAAAATTCTTTTAAAATTAAATTAGTAAGAGTAAGTTGGAAAAGTTGCTTTGCTAGCAATGCCCAATATTTCAGCATCACTGTACCTCAGATAACTTATAGAAGGAGAAAGGGGTGTGTGTGTATGTGTGTGTTTGTGTGTGTGTGTGTGTGTGTGTGTGTGTGTGTGTGTGTGTTAAGAACATGAATGGAAAGGCAAAGGTTGCATCTGATTCCTAAGTTGATTTCATCAAACCCATAAGATCTATTCATATTTAAAATTGTAAAAACATAAAACGGCATGTAAAATTCTTAAATGGGAATATCTTTAAGAGGCTGAAAGATGAGATGTAACAGTAGGAAATTGTGCATCTCCATTAATCTGGAATATTGTTGTGGATAATGAAATTCTTCAGCAATGCCAACTCACCACTTTGGGTTTCTTTTGATTTGCTAATAATGAGACCAGAGTAGTGGGCCGACATCTTTGTTTTCCTTTGTTCTTTCTTCAGGCCCAACATGCCTCTGTGTCCTTCCATGGTCTCTATGTGTACCTTTGTATGGTGCTCATATTGGCTTACGTGTTCAGTTCATCCTGTGTGGGCATTTCTTTTGTGTCTTTCTTGGTGCCTTAGTCTCTGAATTAGTCACTTAGCTTTTTTATGTTACTAATTTTTCCTTAAATTTTCTATTAACATCTCTCCACTTATACCTTTTCTTTTTTTTTTTTTTAATTTTTTTAACATTTATTCATTCTTAAGAGACAGAGCATGAGTGGGGGAGGGACAGGGAGAGAGGGAGACACAGAATCTGAAGCAGGCTCCAGGCTCTGAGCTGTCAGCACAGAGCCTGATGTGGGACTCGAACCATGAACCACGAGTCATGACCTGAGCCGAAGTCAGATGCTTAACCGACTGAGCCACCCAAGTGCCCCCACTTATACCTTTTCTATCTCGTTCTCTCCCTTAGGTGTATCATAGAATTTAATTTTATTCTCCATTGTGTCTTGAATGTTTTTATAGGAACATTTATTCATGCATTTATATTAAATACAGGCAAAATATTTCTTGTAAAATATTTCTTTTTTTTTTTTAATATTTATTTTGGGTGGAGAGAGAGAGTTGGGGAGGAGGGACTGAGAGAGAAGGAAAGACAGAATCCCAAGCAGGCTCCCAGCTGTCAGGGCAGAACCCAATGCAAGGCTTGATCCCACAAACCAGGAGATCATGACCTGAACTGAAATCAAGAGTCAGACACTCAACCAACTGAGCCACCCAGGTGGACCCCTAAAAATATTTTTTTAATGTTTATTTATTTAAAAAAAAAAAAAAATAAAAAAAAATAAAAAAAATAAAAAAAAAAAAATGTTTATTTATTTATTTTGAGAGAGAGAGACATAGACAGAGAGACAGTACACAGGGAAGGGGAAGAGAGAAAGGAGGACAGAGAGTCTGAAGCAGGCTCCAAGATGTCAGCTCAGAGCCCGATGTGAGGCTCGATCTCATGAACCCTGAGATCATGACCTGAGCTGAATTCAAGGGTCGAATGCCTAACTGACTGAGCCATGTAGTTACCCCCAAAATATATTTTATTTGAAGAGAAAAATATTCTAAAACTATTATGGTGAATATTCCAAATTCACCTTAAACATATCTGTATTTCACCTACTTCTTGTATAGACAGAAATTTACAGGAATAAAATGCAAATGAATCATTTCTTACATGCCTCATCGACTCCATTTCCTTTCATAAAATTAAGAAATATCAATAATAACCTATTGAAATAAAATGTATTCTGCTGAGACTATTAAGTGTCCTCATTTATAACTAAGTAACATTACAACGTCCCCTCAACCAGGGGAAAAAACTTCCTAGAACAGTTAATACAAAGGCCATCTTTAGCAAATCATGCAGTGAAATGGAATTGTTCATTGTCCACCACTCTCATCTTATTTTATTTCTTTCCTATTGCTCGATCCCTACCAACAGTTGTAACTCTTTGAGGATATGAAAGTAATAAGTTAGGTGTATCTTTATCGATTCTTAAAATAAGAGTTGAAGGCACATATGTTATGCGACATCGATTTTTTAATTAAAACATAAATATTAAATTTCCTTTGAATTGAATATTAGGAAATTATCGAAATTGGCACTTTCAGTAAAGCCAGAGGGTATGGTGGATAGAAATACCAGCCTTAACTTTGTTCCTTAAGTGTAAAAACACAAAAAATACTTGAGATTTAGGAGTCATGAATGTTACACTACTTCATATCATTTATTCTGTCCCTATGGTATCAGTAAGTGTCTCTAAATCCTATCCGACAGAGGAGAGTTGCCTCACTGAATATACCACAACAGTGATTATAGGTTAACTCTCGATGATCAACAATTCTAGATCTACTTTTCGAATTACAGAAGGATTCTGAGAGCCACAATGATTTTTTTTTTTTTTTTAGCATCTGATAGCGTCTATTTTCTTCTACAGTCAAAAGTAAATAATATTAGGGGCGCCTGGGTGGCTCAGTCGATTAAGCGTGTGACTTCGGCTCAGGTCATGATCTCGCAGCTTGTGAGTTCGAGCCCCACATTGGGCTCTGTGCTGACAGCTCAGAGCCTGGCGCCTGCTTGGGATTCTGTGTCTCCTTCTCTCTCTGTCCCTCCCCCGCTCACGCTCTGTCTCTGTCAAAAATAAATAAACGTTAAAAAAATTAAACAAAAGTAAATAATATTAAATTATTCCTTGCACCATCTGCATCTTTCTTCCTTGCCCTTCACATAAAGTAAGATGTTGAAGTTAACGTAACACAAGACATGTCCTTTCTCTGAAGAGTCGATATATGGTTAATAGCACACAAGAAGGAATTCAATCTTCAGATCCCTAAAAGCTATAAAGAGCCTGCATCACTTTTCTATGTAGAAGCTTTGTTTTACAAGTGCACAAAGCTCATTTTGGACTCAAAAGGAGAAGTCTGTGACATACCCCACATAGACGAATACTAACAGATGGATTTTTCTTGAAATAACTTCATTAGTTAATCATTGCTTTTACATATACTTTTTCTAGCTAATTGGTAGAGCTGCCAGCTGGAGCCGTTCAGGGTCCTCCAAAGAAACTGGGAGGAAGGGAGAAAATCCAATAATTTCACCAATTCCGGGATGAAACCTCCATTAATTTCACACTAACCGTTACATGTTTTGAAAGGAAAATCTTTTTCTTTCATTTTATTTTTCTCCAACTTGTTCCAAAAATCTTAACTGGTCTGTGCTTAAACCAAATCACTCATCTAGAAGGAACTATAAACTTTAATAAATTATTTACGTCAGGGTTTACCAAACTTGCCACAATTGACATTGTGGACCGGATTGTCTTTTTCTATCAGCTTTTAGGCAGCATCTCCGGCCTCTACCTTGATCTCAGTGGGCCCCCCCCTCCCCCCCCCCCCCGTTGGGACAATTGAAAATGTCTCCAGACATGGCCAGACGTCCCTGGGGGCCAAATTGTTCTTACTGAGAACACTACTGTAGTTTTTGTTTGTTCGTTTTATTTTAGAGAGAGAGTGAGTGTGTGAGTGGGGGAGGGGGAAGAGGGATGAAATCTTAAGCAGGTTCCATCCCCGCTCAGCGCTGAACCCATCTCAGGGCTAGATTCCATGACCTTGGGATCATGACCTGAGCTGAAATTAAGAGTCAGATGTCCAACCGACAGAGCCACCCAGGTGCCCCAAGAACCCCTATTTTAGAAATAGATTACTCCTTATTTTTATTTTATTATTTTTAATTTTTAAATCTTTATTTTTGAGAGAGAAAGAGACAGAATGTGAGAGGGGGAGGAATAGACAGAGAGGGAGACACAGAATCCAAAGGAGGCTCCTGGCTCCAAGCTGTCTGCAGAGAGCTTGACGCAGGGCTGGAACTAACAAACACAAGGTCATGACGTGAGCTGAAGTCAGAGGCTTAACTGACTGAGCCACCCAGGTGCCCCAAGATTGCTCCCTTATTTTTAATTCAATTTAATGTTAATTTTATGGGTGTCAGTTTGGCTCAGTCAGGTTAAGTGTCTGACTTGAGCTCAGATCATGAAGTCGAGGTTTGTGAGTTTGACCCCCGCATCAGGCTCTGCACTGACAATGTGGAGGCTGCTTGGGATCCTCTCTCTCTTCCTCCCTGTCTGTCCTTCCCCTGCTCTCTCTCTCTCTTTCTCTGTCTCTCAAAATAAATAAATTAATTTTAAAAATTAAAAAATAAATTTAAAAATACTGAAATGTATGCATGTACGTATTTAACTTCAGACATGTCTAATAGATTAGAAATTTTTGCCCTTCGGTCAGGTAAAGGAAATGGTTTGGGAAGAGATTACTTAAGCAGTAATACTTTCATAAATATCTTTGGGTGAACAAGCAGAAAAGACAGGATAAGTGGCTTCTAACTACCAATGAATATTAATTATTCTAAGAAGTGCCACTGCCATCTTCATCATCAGAAATATTGACCTTTTTTTTTCCTTTAAGGAAGGAACTCAGTGTGATTGTGGGAGAAAATAAATCAAATTCCGCGTTGGGATGATCTGAGATGAAAACGACTAATTACCAGTGTAGGTACCTATGGCATTCTTAAGTCGGGTGAAACCGTGTAATTTAATGAAATGGACACTGAGAAAACTGGGATTTGCGTTGACTTGACTGTATACTCGTGGAGTGACTGGGGGCTCACAAGAGGATTAGTCATTCATACAGAGACGTTTCTCCATCTTCGAAGTTCAGTGGCCACCTATTCGTCACTTAGTGGTCTTTTGGTAATTTATATATCAGTGGCTCTAGGAAGAGTAACATAGGAAGAAGATTCTAATTACAATAGGTGTTGAAAGGGAAGCAATGAGCCCTTTCCAGTTTAGGGTGAATGTAAGAATATAACAACACAAAGTGCAAGGAGAATCATTCATTACAGCAAAGAAATACTAAATTCTATTCTAATTGCTATGTTTCCAACAAAAGCCTTGTGCTAGGCATTTGCTCCAGCAGGTTTTTCATAGATGAGAAAGATACATGTTAACATTTATCAATATGTTTAAATATATACTATTGTCTCAAAAAATCAAGACGTTTATCTAAAAATTCCATAGTGATCTGTTTACTTTGTCAGACTTGCCCAGAGCCGCTGTAACAATTTAGATTTTACACTTTATCCTGGAAAACATCATTCTTCTTTTTCATAGCCTCTCTTCCACTCTGCCCATTGTCGCTTGGAGCGCTTCGGGAACGCCCTATGTCCTTCAGCACCGCAAGAGTTAAATATCCTACTTTGAAATTCCTTTTCTATTTGTCTAATGTTTGTTTAGTTTTGAGAGCAGCAGAGACAGAGCGCAAACAGGGGAGGGGCAGAGGGAAAAGGAGACCCACCATCTGAAGCAGGCTCCAGGCTCTGAGCTGTCAGCACGGAGCCCCAGGAGGGGCTGAACTCGAGATGAACCCTAAGGTCATGACCCGAGCCGAAGTAACCGACTGAGCCACCCTGGCGCTCCCACTTTGGAATTTTGGCTGGAAGGACCGAAGGCCCTGCGCTAGGAGCTGCATCTGCACACCCCGGGCTTCGCTTTATTTTGAAGGGAACTTGGACTCTGCACACTTACTCTCTGCGGGGTCCTTGGACCTGCGGCCGCTGGACGACTTGCGCAGCAGGCTCCGTCCGGAGGTGAAGAGGCTGGTCAGCTCCTCCAAGGGGCTGGTGGGGGTCCTGGAGCGGGAGGCGCCCGGCGCCGGGCCGTAGGTGTTCACTGCAGCGTTGACCATCTTGGCCCCGTCCTGCGACACCGGCCTGCCGCTCGAATGCGGCCCGGACGGAGAGCTCCTGGACAGGCTGCCCGGGTGCACCGCGTCGTAGGGCGGGGGCCGCTTGAGGCTGAGCGGGGTCAGGGACCGCCCCATGCTGACCGGCGACGGAGAGGCCGAGTGGCTCTTCGGGTAGCCGTGCGGGGACTGCGTCCGGTACAGGGTGGACGGCGGGGGCGGGGACGAGGACAGCGCAGTGGCCGCGGAGGTCGCGGAGGCCCCGGAGGCCGCGGGGCCCAGGGCCGCCGCCTGCTCTTTGTCCAGCTTGGGGTGGCCGGAGGCGTGCGAGGGCAGGGAGGACGGCGACGCGCCCGCCTGCTGCTTCATGTAAGACACGTTTTCCAGCACGGGCAGCTTGGTGACCTCTAGCGGGGTGAGCGGAGACTCGTCGGAATTGGGGGAGCACTGCACGGGTGCGGGGGGGAACACCAGCAGCGGGGGTCGGTGGGAGAGCAGGTTGGGGAACGGCGGGGGGATGTCACAGAGCAAACCCTTTGGAGTACATGGCACTGAGGACTTGGCGAAGTCCGAGTCAGGCACCGTGGGAGTAGCACACTGCGAAGAGCAACTGTGATGGTCAAGGTCACATTTGGAATCTTGGCCCAAGTCGTCGAAGATGGGGTACTTCATCTCCTCATAGACGGCCTCGCTCTGGTCGTCGTCCTCCTTCCTGAAGTCTCTGAGAATGTTGCCCACCATCTCGATGTACACGGGCTCCTCCTCCTCCGGGTCCCCCGCGGGGCTGCTGACCTGGGACAGGGAGGGGTCCCGCGGGAGCGACGTCCTCCGAGGCGCGTGCTTCTTGATGTACGTTTCGTCGAAAGAGGTGCTCAGCTGAGTGTTCGGGTTGCGTTTGGGTTTGGGAGGAGGGATCTTCTTTGAATATTCATCACTGTGAGGTCTCGGTTTGGCTGACACTACAAAAGAGAAAAGGAAAAAAAAAGAAAAGAAAAGAAAAGTAAAATAGATGAGTACACTAGGAAAGCCTCCCAAAATGACTTGTCCTTGGGTTGACTGTTATGAACTTTAAAAAAAAAAAATGTTTATTTATATTTGAGAGAGACACGGTGAGAGCCTGGAGAGACAGAGAGAGAGAGGGAGACACAGAATCCAAACCAGGCTCCAGGCTCTGAGCTGTCAGCACAGAGCTCCATGTGGGGCTGGAACTCAACGGACCTCAAGATTATGACCTGAGTCTAAACAGAAGCATAACCGACTAAGCCACCCAGGCGCCCCTGCTGCTATGAACTTTTGATTGCGGGGGGAGGTGGAGAGGTGTTTCATTTCTAGTTTGCGGCTTAGACTGAAAGAAAAAAAAAAAAAAAGGTCAAGCACTTTCCATATACAGGAAAACCTGGTGATAGAACAGAGTAATATTTGTCTTCAAACTAATATTAATAATCTGACACTGACAAATGCATCAACCAGGGCAATTCGTCCCTCCGCCTTAGAATTACTCAATAGAAATCTTTAGATGAAACATGTTCCATAAAACCCATCATCAACTTCATAAAGATTAACCTCCGAGAATTAAGTGAGAAAATCAAGGGGGAAAAGAATCAAGTTTCTTTTAGCACAAATGGTCACAAAAATACCACGGGATTTGAACGCTTTTAATATGGTGGCTAGTGCACACGATCGAATCTGGCTTTCATTTGGGATAAAAACGTCCCAGCCTGCTAGACTTAATCTCTGCCTCGGTTCAGATAAATAACTTCTATACAGATGCGTCTGATACTTCAGGGGAAATTGATGTGAAAATCTTATGAGGCTGGACGAGTTAATCTCTAAATCTCCAGGTATTGTTGATTACGGCGTATTTGTCTGTGTTTGTTCATGAGATCTCTTCTGATATCCCAAATGCTGTCTTGGAAAGAATTTATTAGGTATGTTGCACTGACACCTCAGAACCCCCTCGAGCGTCTTACAAGAAAAATAAACCAGAGAATGCTGTGTAAGCTTCGAGAATAACTTGGAAACTCACAACAGATAGGTGGACTAGTGCATTTATCAGTCTACCGTGGGAACTCCTTGTAAGGAACCTTAAATTCTGACACCATAGAGTGGGGTGGAACAGGCTGGCAACACGTCTGTGACTGAAATCAATTATTTAGCATGCAGGGAAGGTACTGGCATCTTGTTATTATCTCATTATCTCATCGTGCTGATATATGATTACAATGATTATCATTGTTATGCAATGTGGCAGGATGCAGTTACTTGTGCTAAATGGAAGCTTATAATGTAAGGTGACAGTATAGCTTATAGATGTAAAACTATCGAGAAACTAACAGGCTTCCCTACAATTTGCAGCCTTAAGCCGGGGGGAGGTGGGGTAGGGGGGAGTCTCAAGGCACGGATCAGGAAACACCTGAGATCATCTTTGCTTTTGTCAATTAGCATAGTATGACACAGGAGCCTTTTCTGAAACTTACTAAAGGAGAAGTGAGTGTTTAAAGATGAGTTAGTAGGCTGCTCTACACATCAAACATGGCTTCAGAGAAAGGGAGCCCATCAAATATTCTAGAAGTGGTTATGTCTCTCACTTTTCTGGGTCATTCTGCTTTCAAATACTCTACTCTTCTGTGCCTCTAATGATGTTTTCACTCACTATAATCAAATATCTTTTTGAAGGGAAGTTTCATAATGTATCGAGGCTTCTCCTTTAACTCGTATCGAGGAAAACTAGATGTTGCTTTCCAGGGGGTTATAGCAATAGAGACTTTTAGTGCCAAAAAGGAAAAGCCTAGAGACATAATGGGGTGAACTCTTTGGGAGGGACTCAAAGTGGACCAATAGCTCCTCTCTGTACTTCCCACTGGCCTTAAATATTACTGGTGCTAAATTCTACTGTGCATGTTAATTTTCATGAGTTAAAAAACTCATCAGATTACATATAAAAATCTGAGCCCGATGCATAAAGTAAAATTATACATAATTGAATGAAGTTGACTTAGTACTGGAGGCACATTGAGTTAAGACGTAGAAGAACAAAAGACTATCCAGACTATTCTTCTGAAGCTTGTTTCCTGCCATCTTCCACCTCAGACTCTTATTTAGGCCAACCAACTCACACTCTGGGAAAACATTTCCCATTGATTATTGGGTTCTAAAGATTGAATGGTGTGGCCTAAAAGGGGAATCTGAGAGGAGAGAAGGCTGATTGGCGAGGTGCTCTGTGAATGGAAGGTGAAGCGAAAGCTAGAAATTAATGTGTCCATGAGATGATAATTCATTATAGGGGGGTGGTGGTATTTAGAATAAGATTGTCATTGTTATCCTTCTAAATATAATTCATCTTTGTTTTCTTTGACCCTTCACTAAAGTCTGCTATTCCCACCTAGACTTGGGTAGTCCTCTGGAGAGAAATAACAGGACAGGCAGAATTCAAGCAGGTGAGCCCAAGCCTAGGTAGCAGCCTACACTAAGGGAAAGACTATAATCCAGGATTCCCAGGCAGGGAGGGGTCAATGGAAGAGCTGGTAATGACTTGATACTTAGGGAGGCAGTAGCCTTGTGAACAACCTGGGAACCAATGTTCCTCTTCCCACTGGATTAGAAGATGGCCTTTGGAATGGGCAAGACCATTGCTTGGGTTACACTCAAAATATGAGCCAATGACACTCATTCAGTTTGCCAAAAGGAACAGAAGAAAATTAAGTGAAAATAGTTCATATCTATGAAATGACTGAAGAAAGAAAAAGTTTTATTCTAGAACACAACATAGAATTAAGGTAGAGCAACTATTCATTAGGAAGGAACAAAGGCAATCCATTTGTCCTATGAGGACAACTTCAATGCCAAATCGAGCACAGATACTGTCTTACGAGGGGAATAAAATATAATATGTGACCCTTAGGTAATCAAAATTCACTTTTACTATGGACTGAATTGCATCCCTCCCACGTTAATGGGTTGAGGTACTAATGCCCAATATAGTGGTATTTAGAGATGGTGCCTTTGGGAGATAATTATATTTGGATGAGATCATGAGGATTGGGCCCTCATGGTGGGGGGGGGGAGTAGAGGGGGGGATTAGTGACAAGGCAGCCATCTACCAGCCAGGAAGAGTTTTCATCAGAAACAAACTAACTATCCTAGCACCTTGATCCTGGACCTCTGGCCTCAAGAAATGAGAGGAAATAAATGTCTATTGTTTAAGCCACCTGGTCTATGGTATTTTGTTACGGAAACCCAAAATAACTTGGATAACAGTGTATTCATTCGGCATAAAGACCCTGTAGAGCTGAATGATAAGCACCTAGTTTAATTCCATCTTCTGGCATTGAAATATTTGTAATAGCTTTGTTATTTTAAAAATTAATACAACTCTCTCCCAGCCTCTTAAATGTAACTTTCACCTGCCTCTCCCCTTATCTTCTAATGTCCTGGAGTCGTTTCACAAAGAGCAATGGCACCTAAATACAGAAATATTCCTCCCAGGAATCCACCCTGGGACCCACAGCCTGTAATTCTGGTTGCTCTTCTCCATCTGACTCGCCAATATCTAATTTGTGCCACCGCACGTGCTTCTGATTCCAACCCATTTTCTGGATGCTTTTTGGTCGTTGTTGTTTGCTTTGGCACATTCGGTCCAGTTCCACTTTGTTCTACTGCCCGCTGGCCGAAGCAATTCCCCAGTCAGCCCGGCCCAAGGAATACTTCATTATCGGGACCT
This sequence comes from Paguma larvata, assembly GCA_030068075.1. Lineage (NCBI taxonomy): Eukaryota > Metazoa > Chordata > Mammalia > Carnivora > Viverridae > Paguma > Paguma larvata. Next base: position 12,785,764 of record CM057825.1, read on the forward strand.
GTGTTACCCTGTGTGATTTAAAAAAATAAATAAATAAAAATAAAAAGCCTAATGCAGGCCGATTCATATCATGTAAGCCCATTTTGTTTCCTGGTCCTCTTTCTTTGTATTTTAAATGAGACTATTGTGGTTTATTTAGATAGTAAAGCATTAAGTAAATTACAGATGATAGGGATGAATAAACAGATTCACTCCTTTGATATCAGGAGCCTTTTTTTTTCTGGGCGATAGCTGCTTCCCATTCCATATCCCCCTTGCAATTGAGTAAGTAATTCATGGAGCGATAAAAATTTGTTTTAACTGTCATATATGTTCTCTTTTTAAGTTTGCCCATATAAGGCACAGTCTGAAATTTTAAACCACATTGTCACATAATTTATTCTACCTTAACTTCACTCTAGGGCATTAAAAATTAAAGAAAAAAAAATCATGTTTAAAAAGTCATTTCTTTAGAGAATACTTAAAAACAGTCTTGATCTATAAACATTGATGCTAAAACACTGCTAATAAAAGACAATGAAAATTGCTTGCAAATTTCCACATAAGCCAAAAGCAGCCATAATAAAAAAGGTGATTTTTATTGCTCTTGAATGAATTTTGTTATTTCTAATAAAGCCAAAGATAGAGGCAATAATTGCAGTTCAGCTCCAGAACGCAAATTTTAATGCTTAAAATAGTATAATGACAGTAGCATTGAATAAGCAGAAAGTGACATTTTTGAAATGAAGTATCTGAGCACAAAGGTTATGCATGGCTTTCAGTCATGCCCAGATGATCTGTCTTTCACAGTTAATTTTGGAAATTCACCATGTCCTTTGTCAACCTATCCTTCTGAAATAATTTTTCCTTATTAAAAAAATACATACGTAAAAACCAGGCTTTGGTATCTGTGGATGTTCTTGTCCTGAGAAGTGGAAAAAATGAGACACAACACAGGTCATGTCAGTGTTTCCGTGTTTGGCCACAGATTCTCAGAATTTGAAGGGCTCTTAGAAATTTTCCAGCCCAAAGGCTGTACAGTACTGAAGAAGAAACATAAATTCCTTATCAACGATGTAAAAAAAAAAATGAAATCCATGATTTCAATTCAATATTTTATCCCTGTTATTTATTTATTTATTTAAATTTCTTTATTTTGAGTGAGAGACAGAGAGAGCAGGGGAGAGGCAGAGAGAGAGAGAGAGAGAGAGAGAGAGAGAGAGAATCCCAAGCAGGCTCTGCCCCGTCAATGCAGAATCTGATGCGGGGCTCGAACTCAAGAACCGTGAGATCATGACCTGAGCTGAAACCAAGAATTGAACGCTTAAGCAACTGAGCCACCTAGGCACCTCAATCTCATATACTTTTTAAAACAAAGGAAAACAATGAGGTGTGTGTGTGTGGGGGGGGGAGTTCTATAATTTATTATTTTGTATTTGGCATAGAGTATCATTTTAAAAGGTCTCAGAAATAAAAATAAAAACATAAAAAAATAAAAACAAAAGGTCTTCTCAGCCTATGCTATAATGGTAGCACCTTAACTCTGTAGCTCTGGTTATAGACATATATTAAACAGGTAACTCAATCAGGAAAAGAGAGTCCAGAGATGAGAAGTAGTGTCCACACTGTTGTGATCCTGAAACTGGCTGATTCCGGAAAGTGAGAGACACATTTCCCACTTTTAGCAGAACTGTGCTCACAATAACTCTCTTTTCACAACTCACAATTCCAAGGGTTTGAGGGATATTTTTAATTTCACAGTCACAAGCTTTACAATACCATCCACAAAATTGCCCCTTTTCTATTTTATTATTTTTTTAATTAAAGAGTTTGTAAAGGAAAAGGAGATGTAAATGCCCTTGGTCTGTTTACAGTAAGAGCAAGTAAGTACGAGAATGTGCAAAAAGGATCGGAAATGGAGGGGTAGAACCTGCGTCATTGTTCTGAACAACAGAGAACTCAGATCAAAGTTTGGACGGAGACAAATGATGTTAGCTATGGAATTGGTTCAAAGCATGGTTTTAAAGTCGAACGGGATTTCGCGTCTTGGCTTAAGCTAGAAGACATGATTCTAATCACTTCTTTGCTTTGGTTAAGCTGTATAACTTTGGGCAAATTACTTTGAAGTGCATTATTATATATACTCACTTTTGTCATAGATAATAAGAGACGTTAATCAGAACCACTGTTTTTTTTTAAATACTCATCTCAACCCATTAATTATAAAATAAAATTTTGGATAAAATAAAATTTATTTATAAAATAAAATTGGAGTTTGTAACCAACATTTTAAAAGAAACGAATTAAAACAGATTAGAAAATATGAGTACATTTCCTATGCTAAGAGTAGAGGTTATTTGTTGAAACAATATTTAAGTATATAGATATTTCCTAGGCCTCACATGTCTCTCATAAGTTATGATGAGGGATGTTTGAACAGTCCTAAAGCAGACAGTCTCTGGTTGATGGTCTTTAGAAGGGCTCCATCAAGTCTTTCCTTTCCAATGTGTGCATACTTCTCTATCCCTTGAGAGGGGGAGTATTTCTTCTCCTCTTGATTATGGCAGCTTGCACTTTCTCCCAAAGAAAGTCAGGCACCATGAAGGAAGTCTAACTACTCTGAGATGACCATGCAGTGAAGAACCCCAAGCCAGCCAAGGGGAAAACGAAACCCTGGCCATATGACCCCAGTCAAGCAGTTCTGATGACCATTGTAGCTATCTGAACCATCTCAAGTAGGAGAGCAGACACTCTGAGTCAGTGACAAGTCATCTTCACTGCACACCCCTGAATTCCTGACCCACAAAATTATAAGCAAATATGATCATTACTTTTATGTCTCTAAATCTGGGGATAGTTGTGCATATACACATATCTGGAGCTGGTACCAGAAGTACGGTGCTGCCTTAACAGAAAATCTAAAACTTGTCCATTGGCCTTGGGATGGTGACAGAGGCCTGAAGGGCCGTGAGGAAGCCATATGAAGACTGAAAATTTGGTGAGAAAATTACTGTTAAAGGCCATAATAAAGGAGTGCTGTGTTATAGGTTGGTGGAAAGTTGGCAAGATGGTTGCCTGTGGTGACATAGAAGATGTAAAATGTACCTAATGAATGGGTGGAGCTGAGTAAGGAGAATTCTGGAAGGATGTGGAAATGTCAGCTTACTTGTTTGGCCTTGCGTGGTAGAGGCCTGCGTGAGAACAAAAGAGACAAAGGAAGGAAGTGTTCCATTCTCAAGCAAATATGAAAGGAAATCATTGCATGCAGGACTTACCATGAAGCCTTGTCTGAGCAGCAAAGAGTTTTCAAAGTAAAAAATGGCCGTCAGGGCAAAGGTCAATCCAGAGCTCTGCCAGTAAAGGGTGGCCTTAAGGTAAAAATAAATTAAGGGTACAGCTATAGGACCCCTTACTGAAATCTCTGAAGGATTACGGTAGAGAACTGAAATAATCTTTTAAGAATCTTACAAGTGTTGTTCCACAACGTTCTGACCACAACCCTGAGAAGACAGATCTGTCTCAAAACAATTTGCGTTTGTCTTTTGTCTAATGTAATGGCGTATAACTTGATTCATACGAAAACCACAAACATTGTAAAGGCACTTTATTAACTTTGACTAAAAGGGACGCTGTTCAAATTTAAATAAAAAAGAAAGGCGTTGGGCCCCCAAAATCTCAGGGCTGGAAGAGATCTGAGAAATCTCTTCAGATACAAATCATTTCTTCTGGACAGGACAAGCTGACTTGGAGAACAGACATGAGAGCTCAGAGAGTAAAACAAAGAGCCACAGAGAAGCAAAACCAGAGAGAGCCGGGACCTAATCAGTACATAGTTTCTGTCATCACATTAGGGAGAACTGGGTGCAGGTCGTGCAAGTGGACTTCAGAATCACTATGAGCCAGGGACTTCTATGTGCCCTTCCAACCCCCAGCCCCTACTATTTTGATCAGCATGGTACATTGCACTTTTCTTGCTCCTGAGCTGCCAGTCTCTGTCGGGTTTTGCCGGACAGATAAATTGCACTTTTAGCTTAAAGACTTTTGCATATGAGGAAATGCACTCAAAGAGCCTCGTGGCACAGGGCATGACTTAAATGATGAAATCTGAGATTTCAAGCCACTGTTGTCATGGAAGGAAACATTTGGGCAAGAGGGTGAGAATATTTTGCCTACTGGGAATATTGTAGCTGAGAGGAAAATTGTGGTTGACAATCTTCAAAGATGGCTACCTTTGATCACGTCCCACTTCGTGTGCTTTCTACCTACCAACGGTTAGGGTCTGTCTACCCCTTTTCAAATCAAGGCTGGCCTTGTGACTTACTTTGATCTCTAGAATATGGCAGAAGTGATATTCTGAATCTTGGACTTAAGAAAACTGACGGCTTTCACTTCCTCTATCTTAAAAGCCAATTGCCATATAAGAACTCTCAGACAAACATGCTATGAAGAAATTCAACCTAGTGATGTGAAGAGGCCACATGGAGGGGAAGTAAGTCCAGATATGTGAGTGAAATGTCCTTGGCTCTTCCAACCCATCTCAAATGCCAGCTGAATGCAGCCAAATGAGAGATCCCAACCAATGTTACCTAGGGTAGAGGAATCACTCAAAGAAGTTTAGTCAACTCACAGAATAAGAGGTAATAAATTGTCGCTGTTTTTTAAGCCGCAGCATTTTGGGTTGGTTTATTGCACAATAGATAACTGAAAGAAATCCCAGAATTAATTTCCTGTTTGTGTAGCTATCTCATAGAAAATGCTATTGTTATTTTCATAGAACTAAGGTACAGTGTGCACCCTGAGGAAACAGAAAGCATCTTTCCAGAATAGAAAAATTAAGGAAGTAAGATTGCATTCTGAGTATTATAAAATCACCACAGGATGGTTCAAAGAAGAGATATAAAAAGAGATTACATATTTTTGGTGAAAAAGACTGGATTGAAATCAGAATGAAGGAATTAATATATTAAAGGAAGAACAACCAGAGGAGATCTTGCTGGCCACAGGAAATATAAAACCAGGAGCCTCATAGAGCAAAAGACGGTGGCCCCCCACAGCAGTGCCCTGAGTATCTGATCCTCCATTACGTCGCTGTTGTGGGGATGGACCCAGCATGCTCATAGAACCTAAAGCCACTCACTATATATAAGATTCTCATGAGTCCTTCTTTTCCTAACTTCAGATTCGTCAAGAAAGTTTAAGAATTTTGAGTTCCAAAATACTACACATCTGTTCTCATTAAAAATAAGTTTCATGCACTTCTATGGTCAGAATGTTTGCTTTCCCCCCCGTCCAAATTCACATGTTGAGATCTTAATACCCAGTGTTACGGTGTTAGAAGGTAGGAACTTGGGAGGGGATTAGCTCACCAGTGTGGAGCCCCTGTGAATGCCATTAATTCTCTTATGAAAGAGATCCCACAACTCCCCAGCCCCTTCTACCATGTGGAGACCTGGAACCCGACCATAACATGGCCGTGCTGGGCCCTTGATCTTGGACTTCCAGCCTCCAAACCTGTGAAAATGCATTTCTGTTGTTTATAAGCTAGTCGGTCTATGATATTTTATACAGCAGCCCAAACAGACCGCGACATATACCCGTCTCTTTTGAGCTTGGTTACTATGACATCTTGGTTATTCTAGACAACTGTTGATGGAGTTTCTGAGATCCTAGATTGAAAGCCAGTACTGCACTAGGTCAAATTCACCGCAGTATCACCATTACATGGCAGTCTGTCCAGAGAGGCAGCCAGCATTTCCAAGGAGGCACAACCCTCTGTTCACAATGCTTATCCCAACTGTCTAGTTGATATTTCTACCCCGGGCCAGTAACTTTTTCCCCCAATCACTGTTCTCTTGCACCAGTCATGGGGTGGCCTTTAGACGTGGCCCACTTGTAGAGAACAGAAATGGTGCAGGGCTGCGGGCACTTCCTTGGCTTCACAACTGTAGCCTTTCAGATTTCACCTGACATTCCATACTTTACACAAATCCAGAAAAAAAAAAAATGAAGAAAAGAACTGGAGACAATGCACCCAGCAGGGAGAATGACTGTTCTGCAGGGATGACCCCAGGTGGACAGTGTGCTAAATTACCAGGTTTCATAACTGACAAAATTTCTTGTGTGACCAAACAGTAGTCAGGCTCCTGAACTTTTCTCTAGGCTTATCTGTGCACTTGTAAAATCCAACTTCACACGACCCTGCTAAAATCATTTTAATCCCAACCTCCCACCCTCAGTGTCTGGTCATCTTTGATATTTGATTGGGTTCCTCATGCTCTGCCATCTCCCCCAGGTGATGTCTGGTCACCCCAGTCTGTCTTCGGCAAAAATCTTATTAGGTTGGTTCAACCAGAAACCCCCTTACCCCTGATGTCTCCTCTGATCATTTTCCATCCACCACCCCCCACCTTGCTCTTTGGCTATAAACTCCCTCTTGCCCATGCTGTGATCGGATGGAAGTGAATCTCTGTATGAGGTCTCTTTTCCCGTATCATAACAGTCCTAAATGAAATTTGTATTTACCACTTTAACTACTGTTCGGCTCTGGGTTTTGTCTGACATCCCTAAATATACATGCCTGGCTTCCTTGTGGCACTCAGATGTCAGCATCAAGTCACATCTTGAGAGAGGTCTTCGTGACCACTCAGTCAGCACACATCACATTGGATATTTCTCTTGTTTATTTCTCAACTGGTTTATGTAAGCTTCTAAGCTGTCATGTATGTATTTTCCTCTCTCCTGCTTGGGTATAATCTCCATGAGAATGGTGGCTCCCCATTTGTCTTGATCTTTGTTAAATCATCTGACTAGAACATCAGAGGTTCTTGGTAAATAGCTCTTCACTAGTCAGCGAACAATAGACTCTTGACATTCTTAGTCGGCATTCAGGATTTCTGGTATTCTCCAGTTGCTCTAAAGAGCCATGAACAACCCTAGGATTTGCCATTTCTTAGGCATTATTTGAATTATGAGGCAGGAAAATGATGAAGCATGTGAAGAATAATAACAGTGACAAAACAAACGAACATATGGATGATGGAAGGCTAGATCAAAGGAGGAATATTCAACCTTACCCATGTATAGAAATTGAAGCAGGTTAAATATTTTTCCTGCCGAAAAGGAAGAACAGAAGAACATAAAAATTAGCTGAGGGGTTAAGACAGTCCTTTTTCAGTTGCCTTATGCTATGGAAAGGTCAGAGGCCTATGTGAAACAACACAGGGCAGACAGAATTCACAAGTTAGATCCTGCAATGTAAAAACACATAGGGTCTAATGACTCTGTAAACACTATGCTAGATCGTGGATTTGGGGGTGACACATTCATTCCGTGAAAAAGAATTTTCTTCATGGATTCAAAACTTAATATAGCAAGGCCACAGGAAACGATGTCACAGATGTGGGAAATGGGAAACAAATGAGCCCCAAAACTCCTTACTTAACAAGTCACCCTTCTTGCATGCAGGAGGCTCTTTCCCTAGTAGGAAAAGAACGACTCCCACCAAAGCCACGAGTATGGTTTCACTTAATAGCACGCTAGACCTCCCATGAGAACCAAATGAAATTCCTTGTTTCTTTCGGCGTTCTTCACATACTCTTCACTGTGGCCAAAGAAAACTTCCACCACTACCCATAGTTCTCAGAAGTGTATGTGTTCAGACGCTGCCCCGACATTTTCCTCTGCTCTCCCACTATCTCCCTGAAACACAAACCCTCCCAATCCTTCAAGCCCTAATTCAAGCAGCAATACTTCCTTTCTTTCCTCTTAGTTTTTTTTTGTCACTTGTGCTTCACGTATTCCTTCCTTCTTACCTTCTTCATTTCTTACCTTTACCTGGTTATCGGCTTCCCGCTCCTAAAGATTATGAGTTTCCCAAAGACAGAAACAACTCACCTTTTTAAAAGCCCCAAAGAGCTTAAGAGAGGGACTTACCCCCCAATAGGCATTTGATCAATCATTCCTATAAATAATTGTATACTGGATAATAAACTACCAATGCATAGTGTTTGAAAATTTTCAGTTTTCTATTTTCTTCCTTCTTCTCTCCATTTTCAATGTTTTTGTGGGTGAAAACTGATCTCCTTAGAGTTTTGAGGAGCACTTTATCTTACAGATTAGCTTTATTTAGGAAAAGAACCTAACTAATTAAAACTATGTGTCTACATCACTACAGGTTCCCCCAAACAAGAACTCACTGGTTGGTTTTATCTATGTATACCCATCACCTCCATCCAGTAGTAAATCAAGTAATTCTTGGAGATCTGTCAAAACAATACACATATTTAAAACTTATGAGTAGCTGTGTTATTAAAGCGCTGGTTTAATAGTGGCTTTTTATCTCTTTGCCTCAATATTTTGAAGCCATCAGTTTTACAAGTTCATGGCTATTGGTTATCTCTTGCGGCATCTCTACCTGCAGAGAAAGGAAGTTACCAAATAAGTTAATTTCCTGAGTCTTGAGGGGGAAAAGAAAAATGCGATAACAAAAAAGTAGCCATGGAAAACGCACAGTGGTGAGCACCCAATAGAAACTCAATTAATTTTGATTCAACCCAGGAGGATATTATGTTAGGGGAAAGTAAGTTGGGAGAAAAATCCGATTAACAATTGGAACATTTCCCCTGTCCCTTGGGCAAGTCAACTCTATAGAAGCTAAATCCCTGCAGTTCCATAGATCCAATCTACTGGGGATTATCCTTTGTAAATTTATCCTGGTTGAGATATAAAGATAGAAACGTTTGTGATCTTTTTAAGTATCTGAGATCACAAAGGAAGCAGCATGGAATTAGAGAGCAATAAAACATTTCATTCAACTTCACTGAAGTCGTGTTGATGTGTGCTAACATCTCTAATGATGAAATGTAATAGTAGCAATGATAATAATAATAATAACAACAACGACACTGTAACAATAATAGCTACCATATGTCAAATGCATTATTTGTATCAGGCAATATATGCTTTTGGAAGATTACTTCATTTAATCCCCCCCCAACATCCATATACGGTATTATTATAAATCCCATTTTACAGACATTGAAACTTAGTTATACAGAAATTCAGTGACTTGCCCAAGTAAAAGAAATTGACTTTGAACCCAGGTGATGTGACTCGAGTTGCCATACTGTCCAAGAATAATTTACCTTTAGAGAAGATGGTACCTATGTGTTTTACAAATATATAGGTAAGTGTGTTTGGACATTTTTTTTTAACATCACCAATACTCATCTATGAGTCAGGTAAGCCTGAACTCCAATTCCAACTTAGTCATTGCATAACCTTGGGAAAGTTAAACTCTAACCTCTTTAAGCCTCCTTTGGAGCTCAACTCTTGAATGGATATAGTGATGCTTATTTACAGGATATTGTGAGGGTTTAAAAAGACACCATATCAGAAGTTGTAGGCATACTATCATAGGAAGGGCTTAAAATGTATAAGCAATTGGGGCACCTGGGTGGCTCAGTCAGTTAAGAGTCTGACTCTTGATTTCAGCTCAGGTCATGCTCTCACGGTTATGAGATTGAGCCCCGCTTCAGGCTCTGTGCTGGACATGGAGCCTGCTTACGATTCTCTCTCTCTCTCTCTCTCTCTCTCTCTCTCTGTGTGTGTCTCTCCCTCTGCCCCCCTCCCCTGCCCATGCTTGTTCTCTCTCTCTTAAAAAAATCAAGCATAAGGAATATCACTATCAATTATTATCAGTATTCGTTAAAAAATCAGAGTCTCTGACTACGTTGGAAGATATATAATGAGTGCACATGCTTTTACGCATGCTTCACACTTACTTAGCACGGGGCTATAAAAATTAATGGCGCCAATGCCCGAGAGCCTACCAGTTCTGGGAAATTGTAAAATGAATGATTGCCTAAATAAATAAAGATTTTATGTTCACTGAAGTATGAGATCAATATTTCAGTTTCCTTCTCTATTAGGTTTATAGCCTATGCATATCCACATGACGGAAGTGAATTTATATTGAAAGATGTAATCTTTCCCTTAAATTATGTGGGCATTGGAATTTGGGGGACAATGACCATTTCAGTGTTGGCATCTTGAGTTTCGTGGCTTAAGCTGAAGAAAAGGGTTAACTTTCCTTGAGTACATTTTAATTGAATCATGCAGTGAAAATCAAAACAAAAGGAAAAATGTAGAATGTAAATCAGAGCATATGCCTGGCCACGCGAAAACTTCAGCAGATTAACACCTCTTATTCAAGCACTCGTTTTTTGTGAACCATAGATAGACCCCTTAGGTTTTGCAAAGTGACATTTGGGGGTTGTTTTCCATGCTTCTCAAATTTAGGAAAAGTGTGAGAAGATTCTAAAAAAGAGAGGGAGAACACTTCCAAAAGTTGAGGTGGCTCATCTCAAGGACATCCTAAAGTTTTATGCCAAATGCATGTAATAAACATGTAGAATTTCTTATATTTGTGTGATTCCATTTTGGATATTGTAGATATTCCTTTATGCCTGTGTAGCGTAGCCTCCCTTCTTACAGAGTGGAGGTGGAAAGGGAAAAGATTTCCTTTTATGTGCGTGCCCAATTTTTCTTTAGTCCTATGACCCTATAATTCTTCTTTGGTAGTAGGCTTTGTATATAGTTCCCATTTACCTTTCTCTAAATGAAGATGAAGAAAACGGTCCCATCCAGCCCAAGGTGGTTTGACTCAAGCCAGAAGTTCACTGACTGAAGGAGCAGACAGTGGTCTTTCCTGGTTCTCAGTTCTCAGGCACTGCCCAAACAGTGCAAATACCAGCAGTACTATATGATAGGAGAGCAGAAGCCCTCACTTTCCAGCCCAGGGCCTCAGATCGGCTTTGCTCTTTTCATTCTCATATTCTTTGGCAATTCTGCTCGATCCACAGAAATTTCAAGACGTGGGGCCAACGGCGGGCCACACAAAGCAACATCCCGGAGCAGGTTGCAGCCTTCCTTACCTTACATGAAGTCACGGCTATTTGTGACTCTAGCCTTTCATTAGTCAAACAGTTTTAACAACCACAGAGGATATCATTTGGTTTCACTTTTAGACTTAGGTTAGCTTTTTTATAATAAAAGTCATCTGGATAACATGAATTCTGAGCCTAAAATATAAGGAAAGAGAGGGCCATTACGGTTTACCCAAATCTGTATTATTTTCAGATTATTCCCTGTGATTATTTCTCTACTTCCAAGTCATACCTTAAACATCTCACTCAAAAATCAGCTTGGACTATTAACCCAAGCGATAAACTTCAATTCATAGATGTTTTGGATAACAGTAATAGTAATAGTAATGGGAATTTAGAGAAACACTCTAAATCTAACCTCAAAGTATATTTTCAAACCCAAATTTGAATTTGTGTGTACATAAACACCTATGTCAGTGTGCATACACACACACACACACACACAGGCACATGTATATATAGTATATATATGTGTGTGCACGTATGTATGTTTAACATATTTATGCATATGTTCATTTACTTATCTATTTCTTTTCTTTTTTTTTAATTTTATTTACTTATTTTTGTGAAATAGGGAGAGAGAGTAGGGGAGGGGCAGAGAAAGAGGTAGAGAATCCCAAATAGACTCCAACCTGTCAGCACAGAGCCCAACATGGGGCTCTAATGCATGAACCAGGAGATCATGACCTGAGCCAAATCAAGAGTTGGATGTTTAAGTGACTGAGCCACCCGGGGGCCCCATCCATCTATCTTCTATATACCTAGAAATTCCCTGCTTTGTGACAAAGAATATGGTTAGTATGCTTGATCAGATCTTTTACAAATACAATTGAAATTATTATAATCATAATTAGCTCTGATCATGTCATGAGTCCAATCCCCCACTCCTACTCAAAACTTGGTAATGTCTCCTCATAATTATTAGGATAAATAAGGTGTTCCATGACATGGCTTCCAGAACTTTCTCCACCTCATCTTACAGTGCTCCTTGTGATAACTCCCAGCAGGCACAGGGTTCTCTTCCAGTGATTCAGACCCAAAAAGTGATTCTGCCTCTCAAGATTCTCCTGCCACGTACTCCCGAAACCCAGAATGGCCTTCCTAGAATTCTTCACTCCCCTTGTCTCCTCTTACTTAGCCTTTAGATCTTGGTTTAATTTTCACTCAGGGACCTCTTCCTCAAAAATTCAGTCTACAAAGAATCTCTCCTGGAAACCCTCTTCTTTTTTTGTGCTTCCATTTCTAGGTGCATGTTTATTCGTGTTACTGAGTGTTAAATATCCTTCTTCCTCCCTAGATAGGAACATCATGTTTGTCTTCATCACCCCAGAGGCCTCAGCTCCTAGACCAGTGCCTGTGTTGGAATAAAATTACAACTTTTGCAAGGTCACGGATAAAAATGTGTAAGCTTTCATGTTGCTCGTTCATTCCAAACAGCCCTTACTACTTTCATCAGAAATATTTTGCAGTGAAGACCAGTCTGAAGACCTCGTCTCAGCATTAAACATCTTCTCTGGTCCATGTAGAAAGAACATGTCATAGTATGAGAAGAAGCCAAAGCTCATTGCAATTAAAATAGGAGAAAAGATGCAGCCCAAGTTTATCCAGGTCAGATTGGTAGTTTAGGTAGAGACAAAACAACTACCAAAGACTGTGGTACTGAAAATGTACAAGTCGGGACAGCACAGGGCGAGAAGTCAACAGGAGCAAGTCTTAGGGTGCTGTCCTGGGTTCTCAGCAGGTACAAACTATACGGGACAAGCACACAAGGTAACTGGGAACAGAGCTGCCTGTTTCATTTCCTAGACTCTGAGGGTTCTCAAGCAAATTTGCCCCTGCAATGCTTTACAAATAGCACAAAGACTCAAACAGGGGAGACAAACTGTTCTCAGCCAATAGGAATGTCGCTGTTACCTTGGAGATAAGGATCTTTTGCAATCGAACCCGTGTCCTAAAAACCTCTGACAATCACCCTCCAGTGCACAGCACTTAGACCAGAGCATAAGAGCTTTCCAATGGGCTACGCCAGCGAGCTGCTTGAAACAATAACAGAAATTCCCGAGTCAGGGAGATAATTGACACATTGGACACATGTGGTAAATGCCCTTAGAATGAGCAGGAAGCCACATGCCCTGGATTTCTCGAACTTTTCTATGTATTTCTGCATACGGATTCCAGTGAGAAGAATTGTTTCCCTCATTTATGTATCATTTGTCATACACCTACACAAAGCAATGGCAGAAACTGTTCTTTCCCCCGGTGCATTTACCATTTAAAGGGGAAACAAAACACGTAATTTCTAACTATTTACCAGCAAGTGAGACTCACAGCTGACAAAACACATAGGAAAAGCACCAGTAATCCAAATTGCTGCCCCCCCATCTCCCGGGTTTCCAGTGAGCTTTTTGTAAACATTCTAATCCTTTACCAAAGGTCCAGTTGGGTCCAGAACTTTTCAAAACACAGGAAGCCAGACCTTCACTAAACTATTTCTTTTACATCCTTATGTCCACTGCCATGAATTTGGCGAAAACTGGCTCCAGACACAGCCGGGTTGAAGGAAACGGATGAAAAGATGGGGCCCCTACTTCCGGAATCCTATCCATTGGGGTGAGCAGATGATTTGATATTTAATTCCTTTTTTTTAAATGTTTTATCTTTTTAGTGTTTATTTTTGAGAGAGAGAGAGGGAGACAAAGCCTGAGCAGAGGAGGGGCAGAGACAGACAGGGAGACACAGAAGCTGAAACAAGCTCCAGGCTCTGAGCCATCAGCACAGAACCTGACGCGGGGCTGGAACTCCCAAACCAGGAGATCATGACCTGAGCCGAAGTTGGTTGCTTAACCGACTGAGCCACCCAGGCGCCCCTGATATTTAATTTCAAAACAACATAATGCATGCCATGATAGAATGATATATGTAAGCTGCTAAAAGAAAACTATCATTTTATTAAAAATAGACTTATTTTTATATCGTGGCTATCCAGGTGAATTGTTGCTGTGTTCCTGCTAATGGCCTCTATTTCTGCCATGGTAGTACTATGACAGATAAAGCCTGATGGCCTCTGTGCTTGCCGGTGTCCTCCCCAGAGTGCTGACTCCATGAGAGCCCTGGCCGTCTTCATCTCTTTCTGTACTCGGTGTCTAGCCAAGGCTCTGGGGCATAGCAGGAGCTTTAAGACACATGCTGAATGGCTGAATACAACAATTCAAACCTGGAGATGTCGTGGGGTCCTCACTGCACTATATAACGCCATGCATTAACTGTTTACCTGTCTTTCCAACTTCTTTTCCTATCCCTCTCCTCCTCGCCAAGTCTGCTCTAGCCCCCTTCTCATTCCTAATTGCCAAGTACGTTCCAGTCTCAGAGCCTGGTTACTTACTCTTCCCTCCATCTGGAATGTTCTGCCCCCTGGATCTACATGGCTTGCTCCATCACTTCATTTCAATTCTGCTCCGAGGGTTCAACTCTGTACTTTACCTAACATAATCATTCCCCTGCCTCTCCTCCTCCCTATGATTCACTTTCCTTTACCCTCATCGCATTCAACACTAACTGCCATCGTCTTCCACGTTTATGTCTGCTTGTTTGTTGTCTGCCTCTCTGCACCAGAACCTTCACTCCGTGACGGCAGGGACTTGTTTCCAGGCACTGCCATATCCCCCGGGGCCTGCAGTAGTGCCTGCCATCTAGTAATTGCTCAATAAATATTTGCCGCATTGTGAAATTCACAAGAAGCCACAAGAACAGTATTTGGAAGGTGTTTTCTTTGTGGCCTGTCTCTCTGCCATCTCAGACCTCTACGGAGCCATGCAGAGGCTACAATGGAATGTGTGGGTGCTTTTCCAAAAAATAAAAAGTAAGAAACGCAGCGAGAATAAGTCAAACCAAAAGCCACTTGAATGATAACCATTTTTCCTGCCCCCTTTTCCATGAAAACCCGTACAAGTTCTGTTGAGCCAAGCGACACGTGTAAAATTCTGCACACATCACAAATCTCCTGGTTCCTGCTTGCTCCCGAGAGTTTCTGTTCCAACTGAACAATCACCACCTCTAAACACATGCCCAACCATCTAGATGCAAATGCAATGTTTTATTGGGAGGAAAGAAATCACTCAGTTACCCAGATCCTACCCAAATTTTGCCACGATTATGGCTTTTTGAAAGGAATCATACTGGTTTGGTAAGCAATTTAGCATCCATGTATCAAGGACCGTGAAAAGTATATTCCCTCCTGGAAGATTGCACTTGTAGGCATGGGTCCCGAGGAAATATTCAGTCATGTATGAAAAGACACACGCAAGCCTCCATATCTCAGTGTTGTTCCCAGTGCTGTTTCTCTCAAAATAAGTTCCCAACAACATAAGTATCAGAGAAAAGTGTTTTGTACCTGAATTATGAGACATTATAACTCTATGATGAAGTACTCTGAAAACATATCAATGGCATTGTGATAATACACCTATCGACAGAGAAGGATGGTTAGGATTTACAAAATTATATTTTTATATATTGTATATTATGTATTTACTTTCTATGACTTGCAGGAAAATAGCTGTTCCTTATCATTTTTGTGTGTATGTATATGTTATGAGTTTCATATCATAATCCAGTTTCACATTTAAAAGAAGTAATTTTAAAGTGCAGAGAAGATAAGGTATGCCCCTTCAATTTATATCATGCATTCGCAGTGGGTTGATATCTTCCACAATGGGGTGGAAATTGATTCTTGGGTCAGGGACAAACTATTGTACTCTTATAAATGAAAGACATGCATCCAGCACATCAACAGATACACAACATAGCAGTGATACTAAGTTTCACAGGAGGGTGATTAGGAAAAAAATAGGCTCCTTATAAGTGTAATAATAATAAAAAAAAAAGAATGGTCGAGAAGCCCCATTTCACTCCAGTCCAAATATTTTAATCTTAGGTTTATGTATCTTTTTGGAGATTTTTAAATGCCTTCCGTTAATTTTGCACATAGTGATGCCTCCTCACTTCCAGTAAATGCAGGTTTAAATCCAACCATTGGCACTGAGGCGAGGGCCCTACATAAATCTATGAGGTGTTTCTGAAAAGAAGTAAAGAAATGAGGTTACTAGATCACTAATGGCAAAGAACTTCAGCTTAGGAGACTGTTAACTCCAACATCCGGTAAGACACTTCGGGTGTCTCGAAAGCAATCCTTAGAAATATTTCTGCTTTTCCTAATTGAGGTCAGACAATGGGAAGTTTTCGCTAATCCCTAGACATAGTGGGGTTTTTTTTTCTTTTCTTTTCTTTTCTTTTCTTTTCTTTTCTTTTCTTTCTTCTTTTTTGATTTTTGGCATTTGTACAATGCCTTCATTTAAGAGCTTCCTTAAAAGCATCCTCTCAGTGATAAATGAGCGATGGAGTTGGCAAGCCTTTTCTCGACTGACACTCATATTTCAGAAAGTCAAGGTTATGATTAGAGAAGTGAAGTATCAAAGACAAGGCCCAAATCAGCCCCCGGAACAAGAGCAGCTGAAATTAGAATTATCACCACAGTTTCCTCCCAGGAACACTTGGGAATCCATCAAAAGGACAGAACAAGAGGCTAAAGCATAAACAGTGGGGGTGGGGGGAAGGTGGCCTCTACCTCCCGGTATAATAAAAACACCTCTTCCAAATTATCATAGAACATCCTCAAGACGTGACTCAAATTCCAGTTGCAAAAACCGAACAGGCTGGGGCTTTCCAGGAACACGTTACAAAGAGTACTCAGCCCCCAGATGGACGGAGTTCTCAGTCAGAAGCTGAGTGGTGTCACAGGGCTGAGATAACATTTTTGTTCTCCTTACCCATTCCCAGCAATCAGGGTAGTCTCGTGAAAGAATGGCTCCATCTCAAGAGGCATCCCACATTCATGGAAGTCACAATCATACATTTATTTATTTATTTATTTTTTAAAAATTAGCATTTGTTTTGAGAGAGTGAGAGAGAGAGAGAGAGCATGTGTTTGTCCATGCAAGTGGGGAAGTGGCAGAGAGGGAGGGAGGGAGAGAGAATCCCAAGCAAGCTTGCTCCATGCTGTCAGTGCAGAGTCCAATAAGGGACTCAGTTTCATGAACAGTAAGATCATGACCTGAGCTGAAATCAAGAGTCGGACGCTTAACTGACTGAGCCACCCAAGTGGCCCCTTGGTCATAAATTTAAAGAGAAGTTATGGCAGGAGGAATCATGGCAAACCCGAAGATGCCCGTGTGCTAAACTCTGGAACCTATGAACATCTGACCTTACTAAGGCAAAGGGGACTTTGTAGATGTGATTAAGGTTAAGGACTTTGAGATGATGAGATTAGGCTGGATTATCCAGATTGAGTCTAATCCAGTCTCAGGAATCAACAGGAGACCTGTCCCCAGGCTGTGGTCAGAAGAAGGGATGAGAGGGAGGCAAGGTCAGGGAGATGCAGTGGGAAGACCTGACCAGCTATTGCTGGCACTGGAGATGTCCCGAGGAAGGGGGTCATAACCCAAGGAGCACATGTGGTCTGTAGAAGCTGGAAACGTCAAAGAAAGGGATTCTTCCTTACAGGCTCCAGAAAGGAATATAATTCTGCTGATATGTTGATTTTAGACCAGTGAGACCCTTATCAGCAGAATTATCAGAAAATAAATTTGTGTTTTAACCACCACACCTAGGGACTCTGTTTCATTGATAGGAAATTAATATGATGCCAAGGGTGGAAGTCTCAAACCTCACTTTTTTACCTCTATTGCTAGTTCTTAATCATAATCCAAAATATCTTAAACATCAATGCAACAAAGCCAGTCTTTCTTCCACAGTCAGACCACACCCCCTATGGAGGGTCACAGCACGAGATCAAACCAGTCAGTACCCAAAGCAGTCTAGGCAGGGCAGGAAAACCAGAGGAAGGAAGTCATATTTCCAAGAACCCTTGTCCATTTTTCCCTGAATCTATTCACTATTTCACTCAATTGTGGCTTTGTTAGAAAAATAAATACCCTTCTAACAACGTAATTTCACCTCATCTTAAAATAACTGAGCAAATTATAGACCTCAGCAATCAGCCTGGCCTATTGTACTTAGTCTTTTTTGTATTTACCCAAAAATATAAATAAATAGGATAAAAGAATGATGGGGAAAAAAGGATAAGCTTTATAGGTTCTTTTTGGTATGGTGACTCTAATTAGAATCACACATTTGACTAACACTTCATAGGCTGTTTTGTTTTCATCATTTTGTTCTCAGTTCAAATACTGAGAAGGCCATCCATGACTACCTATTTAATATTGTTCATCAGCATCCATCATATTTCCCTGTTTTTTTATTTTTTCACAATATCTGCAATCATAATTATATTTTGGTTCATGTCTTATGCTCTCCACTAAAATATAAGCTCTATTTAATTGGAGGTTTTATCTAACTTATTCATGCTACATATCCATTTTGTAAAAGAATGCTTGGTATTTACTAGGCAGTCATTAAATAATTGTTGAAATGATGGGTGGAAAGATAAATGGATGGCTGGATGGATGGATGAAAGAAAAAAAGACAGCTAATGCCCAGAAGATTAAGAAATCTTCAAAAAAGGGTGACATTTCATAAATCTTCAATGGAGAGAAGAATTACATTCTACATGCAGATAATGACACTACCCAACACCCGGAGAGGGGCATAACTTTGGTGGATGGAGAGCACAGGATCTAGTCAACAAGACTGGAGCACAAAGGCAGAGTCTAGAAGAAAAGTTGGGATCGTTGCATGTTAGGGATCAAACAGCTTTGCCCAGGAAAACAGGGATAAGATAAAGAGGAGGAGATAGGAAGTTGACTCTGGAGACTGGAATTTCATAAGGGGCTCTATAACCGTGGCCTCTTAATATTTGAGCATCTCTCATTTCAGTGGCTCCTCTATTTTCAGGTGAAACCATTTGAGAGGCCATATTGAATTGCAATACCATGTCTGAATCTGTTCAATGTAAGCCAGTGGGGGATTTAAAATGTCAGATATTCACTCTCTCATAAGCCCGTATATGCCATGGGGGGAACTTTCTTCCTCATTTTGTTGAGCTTGACCATGTAACTTGAATTGGTCAATGAAACTAGTGCATATCTCATATATTTTATGTCTGAGAAGAAGATTTAGACATGCGTCCAAGTTTAGCATGTCCCAAGTTCTGCTACTGCTGCTCATCCTAGGTCTCAGCATGAGAAAGATTTGAAACAGATCTGAATGTGATTTGTACTCTAAAGTTGAACACTGCCGGTGATAATGATGCCAAACATTATATTCTAGTTATTATGCATTATTATATCAGTAAAACCTGATGATAATGCTTGCTACAGGAGAGCTTGGTTATGAAATGCTGCAATGATAGTTAATAATTCATCAAAATTTATCCTTCCCCTAGCATAGTATAGAACTGTGCCTAGAAAGTAGCTGTCTAACTAAATACTGCATAACATTTGGCACCCAGGCAAAGCTAGGTGACAGTTCTGAAAAGTGGACTGGGATCAATAGAAACCATGTGTGTCTCTTCAAGGCCAACACGATTACAAAGCCATATCTTTCCCCTTCAGCCTGCTGGATGCTGATGACTGACGAAACCCACAAACAAGAAAGTCATGACATTGAAGAAGTTGGGATACCTGATAAATCACATAGGGAGAGGCCACTCCAGACCATAAACACCCCCACTTGGACTGTTACATGAGCAAGAGCAAAATTTCTATTTTTCTTAAGTACTGAAATTTAGTTTGAAGCTGCTCCCATTAGCCTATGCAATATGTGTGACATGTAACAACATTGTATATATTACAAAGTTATTAAATTATATTCGCAGGATTATTTAAGGATCCAAAACGGTTTATGTTTGCTTAAGAGAATGTTCCTTAGGGCGCTTGGTTGGCTCAGTCAGTTAAGTGTCTGACTCTTGATTTCAGTTCAGGTCATGATCTCCTGGTTTGTGAGCTTGAGCCCTGAGTCAGGTTCTGTGCTGACAGCTGAGAGCCTGCTTGGGATTCTCTCTCTCTATCTCTCTCTCTGCCCTTCCCCTGCTTGTACATCTCTCTCTCTCAAAATAAATAAATAAAGTTCAAAAAGAGAGAGAGAGAATGTTCCCCAAAAAAGAATGTTCACTCTTTTAAAAAGCTAACTTTCAATTTGGTAACATTTTAAATTCTTATGAATCAATTTAACAGATCTTTAAGTGTTCTAGTTGATAAGAAAAAGATCAGCAAAAGGATCCCCTACTGTGAGGGAGTTTATATACCAGCAGAAGTAAGCCAATAATTATAATAAGTAAGTTATATAATATGTTGGAAGGTAATAACTGCTGATAGAAACAAAGAGCAGGATAAGGAATATCAGGGTGTGGTGTTAGGATTCGAGGGGGGTGATGAGGAGGCACAAGTTAATTATATTTACTTGATTCTCATGCTGTAGAGTGGAAATGGAGGAAGGAATGGGCATCTCAACGGATCTCTTCCATTAGTATCTCTCACCAACTCTCAAGTGATTCAAGAAATTCTAGAGTTCCCCTTGTCCTCATATTATCACTACATGATTTTGACTGATGTTATTACCAGGCAGAGGAAGAGGGGGGACTACTCAGCCTCAACTGGTTTGTGGGGCAACGGTCTCGTGTGGGTGGGATCAGGTGAACTTTCATACTGTGGAAAGCCTATGATGGCATCCATTGCCACACACACCAGACCTGCTGGTTATACCACTCACCATTGATAACCACAAGGATAAACCTTAGGTCTGGAGTCTCTAACAACCCCTACAGATCAAAGATGCTATTAACCTAAGACTGTGATTAAAAGATTTTAACAACATGGAATCTTTGGTCGTGATGGCGACACTAAAAGACCAGTCCCAAGGAAAGGAAGAGACGAGTGCTCATTGAATAGCCCAAATTTGACCCTACATATCATTTGGAGAAAGGAAGAGAAAGGAAATAAAATATATGTCCTGCACATAATTTGGAAAAGAGAAGAAAACAGAAATAAAATGAAAACTCAACTCAGGTGCAGGAAATATATTTATAAAACATCTGAAACGAAATGCTTGTTTTTCCCCACCCACCTCTCCTATATTTATTTTGGCTGCTCCCACCTTCTTCCAAATGGCTGGTCAAAACACAAATCCTTCTGGGAGGAAGCTTGAACATGCTTATTTCAGTCTACAAATTATCCTCAAAAAAATCATTCCAAAAGCATTAACATATTTCATATAGAAAATAAAGATAAAAAAATTGTGAAGGGAAACTGGAAACTACTTGCAGTTTCTGTAAGCTCCGATAATAACTACATTGAGAAAGCTGTGATTATCTCACAAATGCCTGCTCAAAATTCCCATGATCTGTGCATTAGCTGTTATTAAGATAAATGTTTTCTGAATGACAGTTCTAGAAGTGTTTATGGATTGGGAATTTTTCTGTAATACAAATAGCTTACAGTAAGTCCATAAGAGGACACAAGAAAAAAAAAACGCATACTACTTCAGAATATGTATTGCATAGCTCACTGTTTTTCTTGCCACTGAAAAATGAAAATTCAGGTAGAAAAAAGGATGAGCAACGGACACTAATGGGCCAGATTGCTACAGGTTAATTAAATGCCTAAATTTTATTCTTTTTCATGTTTAGAAGACACTCTTTTTCTTTTTTAAATCTTTGAAAAATGTGATCAATCTTTCACTTCATTATTAAGCCAAAAATGGAAGGCATATACACATTTTTGATACTGGGACCTTTTAAACAGGGTTAGGTTCACAAAAATGAAGAGCAAAGAGCATTTGTCCAAGTATTCTTTGAAGCCAATGTAATAAAGTATTTCCAAGGCCAAGGATCAAGACATAATAGGTCACCATCCACTGGGCTATACTTATCGTTTTCCTGCCCAGTCACAGTACTGAAGAGATGATGGCAAAGATGGAGGTAAGGAACTGTGCTGGTCGCTAAGATACCATCAGTTGGCTCCAATCCCACCCTTTCCTGGTCAGCTCTGTGGTGCTGGGCTAGAGTCTCCGCAAACCTTGTTTATGTTTGCCAGGTGTTCCCCATTACAGTCTTCCACAAGGAGGCAAGACGGGAAGTCTGAACAACTGAAGGAAGGAGAAGAGATTTATTTCTTCCCTGTTTTGCACCTTGTTTTTCACTATTGGGATGGCATTTGATTATAGTTTCAAAATACTTCCAGCAATTCTAGAACTAGCTTCATCATGTCTCAAAGGCAGTACCTTCTCCTCAGAACTTTAAATGACTTGTTTTTAGGGCTCTTTCTCCACTCTTCCGGGGTTTAATAACCTCTTCCCTTGGCTCCCAAAAGATAGTAGTCACTTCCTGCAATTTCTATTTCTGGGTTATATCTATATCCTCTTTTTGCCTTTTCTGTGCTTCCATATCTGTTGAATCAGTTCCTTACATGAAATACTCTGTGTTTAAATAGCAACTATAATTTCTATATCTGTGACTGGACAGTGACTAATATAAGAGCCAAGTAAAATGTTTGAATATGGGAGGGAATTTTGGACAATCTATCTTTCATTGAAAAGGGCAAATGGAGCAAAACTGTATGAGTAATGAATGAAAAGTAGGGAAGGAACAAATGACTACGTAATGGAAAAAAGGGCTTTAACTATTTCATAAAATTTTCAACTATTAAAATAAATTTATTGATGCCAAGGATAGCATCTGATAACTTTTGTTTTGAACTTCTGAAGGCTTAACATATTGACTTGAATATAGTAAATATCTAAATTGATTGAGATGAATCAATAATTCCTAAGGGAAAAGAACAAGAAAGTCCATAAAAGACAAGAGAATGGGTACTATATACAGTGACACTCTTCTGCTGTCTAGATACTTCCTCCCAGAGTCAAACACTTGTAAATGATCTCACCAATCTGTCTGCTTTTTTTGTGCTTGGAGAGCTGCTGAAGAATATCACCCAAAACCACAATAATAACAGATTGATGTTATTTTCTATTACATTCATAAATACAGCTCGTACAGGCACTCAACCCTACCCAAAATACTATTATGTATTTCCAGTTCCCTAATGATAGTCTTGCTTTTTGTATTTCTTTCCCGACTAACATTTAAGGCATAGCACTGCATTAAGAAAACAGAAGTGGGGGGTGCGTGGGTGGCCCAGTCAGTTGGGTGTCTGACTTTGGCTCCGGTCATGTTCTCACGGTTCATGAGTTTGAGCCCTGCATCGGGCTCTGTGCTGACAGCTTGGAACCTGAAGCCTGTTTTGGATTCTGTGTCTCCTCTCTCTGCCCCTCCCTGACTCGTGCTCTGTCCCTCTCTATCTCAAGAATAAATAAAAATTAAAAAAAAATTTGTAATAAAAGAAAACATAAGCAACCTGTGATAATTACTTTAGTGGCCCTCAATGACTGCATCCTCCAGGACGCAAGACTTTGAATAGCCTCTCCCACATCGACTCTGGCTTTGACTATGTGACTTGTTTGGCCAACAGGAATATCAACAAGAACGATGCATGCAAATGTTTGATAAATTACTTCAATATCAGATGTTTTCTCTTGGAAATGCTTGCTCTGGGAAGGTGGCTGCCATGCTCTAAATGGACAGTATTGAATTGTGAGAACCCATATGAAGAGAGACCCTAGAGGTTGAAAGATCACCTTCTGGCCAAGCTTCCAGCTGGCCAGTGTATGTGACCGCAGCTACACTCTATGGAGCAGAGCTACTTACTGCATTCAGTCAAACACCAGAATAATGAGAAATAATAATTCATGGTTAATCCACAAAGTCATGAATCTTTTGTTACGCAGCATAGGTAACTGGAGTACCACTAGAGAGTTTTTTGGGTTTTTTTTATTCTCATGATGAAGTCAAACCACAAACCAGAATTCCTACCCATTTCTTCACTTTCTTTTCTTTGAGGACACAAGAAGAAACCTTAATCTTGTCATAGGCCTTGTTGTTTAATGGGGACCTTCCTCCACTGGCCATCTCCTCTCCCTCTCTTTTGAATTTTTCTCATCATCCTCTTCCCTTGTTCTTGTTTCTCCCATAGTTTATACAAGTATGAATGTATATCTCTTACTCTGGTCCCTCATCTCTTCCAGCTTTTCATAGCCAGCCTTTCAAATTAAACCTGCTGTCTCTCCACTTCCTCATAGTCCATTTTCTTTTCAATCCCCTTCAAATCTGCCTTCTGTTTCCACCATTCCCCAATTGTGTGCTTTTTTGTTTTTGTTTTTGTTTTCGTTTTTGTTTTGTCTTTGTCACAAATGGCCTCTATACTGCCAGATCTAACAGACTCACTTTCACCTACTTCCTACTTAAGCTCTCAAAGACTTGTCACCGCTTATCACTCTATCACATTGTACCTTCTTTTCTCTTGGCTTTTAAAGTACCCCCTGTTTTACTCCTAGCTTACTGGTCGCTTTGTCTAGTTTCTTTCTTGGCTTCTCGTGTCACACCTGACTGAATCTGAGTTGCATGTCGGTTGTTTCTAGACCTTATGATTTTCTTCTGCTTTCTGTCCCAATGTGATTCTAGCTAATTCAGTGGCTAAATGATATCTATTCTAATGACAACCGAATTTATATCTCTACTCCAGTTCTCTAGAGAACTATATCCAACTGTTTAGTGTTTACCTCCACTTAAATATCTCACAAACACCTTAAGCACATTCATCTGAAATTCAGTTCTTTCCTACTCTTCCCCATCTCAGTGATAACTCCATCAGAAATTCACTTGCTCAATCTAGAATGACAGGAGTTATGCTTAATTCTACTACTTATTCTTTCAATGAACATTTAATTGAACACTTACCACCACCAAACATACACTAGATTAGTATAATTCTTGTCACTGCGTAGAGTTGACAATAGATGTGAATGGATAATTACAACAGAATTGGAAAAAAATATAGTAACAGAGAATAGATAAAATATGTCTACAGGCAAAGGGACAGGATTCAAGCGCCATTGTGGGAAATGGAGGAAAACATTTTAAATTGCCAAGTTCTGAGAACTTTTGCTCTCATTACAGGAACTGTTCAGTTTCTTGTTTGGCTTATGACTTGAAGTTAACTGTACGAGTTTGATCACAAATTATGTATCCCGTAGGATAAAGAGTTCTCAGATTTGAAATATATGTTTTCCTAATGTAGAACTTCTGTCAAACTGTGGATCCTGACTGTTGATTCTGATTGGGATTAGTCCCTTCCTCATCAAAGATCTTTGAGTTAGTCTCCCCTCAGTGTTTCAACAGAATATGGCTATATATCTGACTTCATTTCTTTTGCTTCTTGTTTTGCTGCAATCTAGCATAATTTTAGAGTTGTAGGAAACTTGA
The DNA here is from genome assembly GCA_030068075.1 of Paguma larvata. Classification (NCBI taxonomy): domain Eukaryota; kingdom Metazoa; phylum Chordata; class Mammalia; order Carnivora; family Viverridae; genus Paguma; species Paguma larvata. The sequence continues at coordinate 12,811,018 of CM057825.1, forward strand.
CATCCCCAGTAAACCTCCTACTCTCAGAGACACATGAGAGTTATGTAATTAAACAGTGAGGTACACTGTTTAATAGACAGATATTTTTATTTCAAGCACTTACATTTGGTGACAACTTGAATATTAACAAAAGTATATGCATAGTTCATATAACATATATCACCCAGAAAGTGCTAGAAGATTAAGAATCATAAGTAGTTTTCCTCTGTCTAGTGTGACAGTCTCTGGAAGGGCAAGGTTTGAAAGTAAATGATTATGCTTCACATGAAAACTTTTTGAAGTATTTTAAAGTATTAAGAAGGTGTGGATGTCATTGTACCTGTAGGGGTAGGAAATGCTACAGGTAAGACTGAATATTGCAAAGAATTTCTCCCCAGTTCAATAAATACTCCAGTAGAGTAAGAAATTCATGGTAACAGACATAAGTTGACACATACTGGTGAAAAATAATTTCCAAGAATGATCTCAATTATTTTCAGATAATGTATTTCTAAATAGTCAATTTAATATTAATCCCTGCAACTTCATTTCCAAATACATAAAGGTCAACTTCAATGTATATTTATTAAACACAGCATGTTTCAGGAAATTTGGTAGGGATATAAGAAAGAATAAGACCTTCAAGAATACAAAGCCTAAAGGAGAAGATGGTCTCGTAGAAAAAAACCAGCAAGGCCAACCATGGCAATAAGAGTACGGAAGGGAGCACAGAGAAAAGAATACTTTGATCCAGAAAAATATGTCCAGGAAGGAGCTGGGTAAGTCTTCACTCAAGGAGATTTGAAACAAGAATCTGAAGAATGTATGGATGTGTTGAATCACTATATTATACACCGAAAACTAATATAACACTGTATGTTAACAAACTGGGATTAAAATAAACACTTAAAAAAAAAGAATATGAAGAATGTGATATATTTTCCAAGGGCCAGGGGGAAGTAGGCCAGCATTTGGACATAGGTAAGTCCATGAGAATGCCAAGGGCTAGGGAGGGGGTGCATTTGGAGGGCAAGAGAGAACACTGAACCCCAAGCTGTGGGCAGAGTCTGGGCTGTGCAGAAGAAGGGAGGCTGAGTAAGTCAACAGGGCTGGCTGGAGACGGCCTGGGGTCTGCACAGAAAATGGCTTTGTTTTCAGATAATGTTCTAAACGATTTTTGTTTTGGAAACATGAAAGGTAAATACAACTTTTTGCATTTATTTAATAATGAAAAGCTATGGTTGCTATGTTTATAATTTAAACACCTATAGATCTTTTGCTGAAACTCATTCTTGACTCACAACTTTCCAGATTGCAAGAAAAATATGTAAATGTAATCAACAGCATACATGTAATGAGTTTTCATCTATACAGAGCTCTAGGATTCTTTTCTTACAGATAGGACCTGTTTATCCTAAATACATCTATATATCTACGTCTAAGTATCTATACCTATATCAATATCAATGTCTATATCTATATCTATGGCTAGAGTTAGAGCCAAATCCCCGGTAAAGAAGGAATGGAGTGAGACTATGAGTAACTGCTCCAAATAAAAAGGTAACGCTTTTCAATTTCTCATCAATTCCACTGCTTCAACCTTGCTCTAAGCCACTATCTTCTCTCACCTAGACTACTTCAATAGTCTCCTAACTGGTAGCTCTGATTCTATATCCGACCCCTGTGAGTCTATCCTCACGGCAGTCACTACAATGATTCTTTTCAAACATCATGCCACTCTTCCACTCCACCCTTTGAAAGGCTCTCTTGGGTACAAAGCCCTAGGATGGCCTAGAAGGATGGTCCTGCAGAGTCTCATCTTCTTTTCCTTCTCTGACCTCTTTCTTGGTCTTGCCTTTTTTTTTTTTTTTCTTTTAAGGTAAACTCTACACCCAAAGTGGGACTTGAACTCATGACTCCAAGATCAAGAATTGCATTCTTCTACTACTGAGGCAGCCAGCCGCCCCTTGGTCTTGTCTTTTTCATCCACAATGTTCCCCCCACACTGACCTCCTATCTATGTATTTCCTGCCTTTGGGTCTAAACAGCAACTGTCTTCTCTCTTTGGAACATTCTCCCTCAAGACATCCACCGAATGCACATCCCCACCTCCTTACTGTCTGTGCAAGTTATCAATTGTTTGTCTCTCACTTCTAAACTCATCCTATTTTCCTGCTTCTGACAGGAGATCTAGGCTCTTTAAATATCTTCTCCTGGGCCAGCTGGCACAATGATAAGCTTTGACAGTAGAAGATGCTGGAAAAACACTGCAGCAAAGTGAGGTTTTTCTTCCTGGTTCCAACAGCTCACCAGCCAAGCTCCTGAAGTACAAGAGACTTCCCCATGTCCAGCTCCTATAGACCATACAGCTTCTCTAGACTAGGCTCTGGAAACACCCAAACCCATCAGCTGCCTATAGCAAGTCCTCCCGCCCCAAGTGCTCTTGTGATGGAGGAACTCTGATGTTCTATGAACTATGTTCTATGAACATTTTTTCCCCATACCCTAGAGGGAGGTTCTCTGGCAAGTTCCAGAAGGTGGGTTTCCAGCAAGAGCACTGTTCCACAGGAATGTTTCTGCCATCCAGTAATCCACAACTGTGTCTTCCAGCAAGGCCCGGAACTCAGCTCCACTGGAGGGCACTGTCTCAGTCCTAGGAGTAGGGGTTGTCCCTCATATGTTCTATTCCTACATTCTCTGCAGTTTGCGTCACCTCTTACTAGTTGATCTCCAATGTAATACTCTGTTAAATGATTCTTTACAGTATATGCTCCTTATTCAAATAAGTGGTTTCTCCTGATCGGGTCTAGACTGAATCAATACCTTAACTCAAATATCAGGATGGAGACTTTTCTGCTCTCTCTATTTAAGTGTGCCTGCCTTTTGGACCCCTTTGCCTTGCTCTGGATTTTTCTTTCTTCCATAGCATTTATAACCTTCCAGCATACTTGCCACTTTATGGGTTTGTTATATCTATGGTTTATGAACTGGTTACTCTTACTAGAATAGAGATACCTCAAAGGTATGCACCTTTTCCCAAAGTTTGCTCATGGATATATCTCAAACTCCTAGAACAGTAACCGGTACGTACTAGGTACTCGGTAAATATTTGTTGAAGGAATAATCACACAGATCACACGCAACCGCCTCTTTGAATATACTGTTCCATATGAGGGGAATTTAACGAGTTTCCAAAAGCTACAGTCAGAATTTCTGTATCCTTTGGGGACTGAGAGAGGTGTCAATCCTTCTACTTGTCCTAGATTAAGGATTATAGAAGTTGTTTATTGCTCTATGTACAGTCCTTAAAAACCATACCAGCATCTCAAATGCATTTAACCATGTTAACCAAATCAATAACGCCTTCTTCTGCTATTTTTTGAATGTGGCAATTTGTTTTATATTTAATTTGCTTGTGTTCACTGTCAAGCTGTGTGTACATGTTGCTAAAACAAAGATAATCACAGGCACAGAAACCTGGCTTCTGATTAAGAATATAAGAGAGAGCAACGCATCCGAAGAATAGATCTACATGGCCTTGAGCTAATCGCACATAGATAGAAACATATATTTCCTTTTCTTTTCCAAAGTTTATATATCCTATAAATAATCATGGCCAATATACCCAGATATAGTTAGGGATAAAAATAAAATTGAAATAGGTAACAACAGGCAACATCTAATTTTAATTTCTCATTGCTATTTAACATATGGAAACAAAGTTGATTTACTCTATGGAAGTGAGTATCCCCAGTGCAAGTCTCATCTCTGTGTACTCTTAGCTTTCTTTTAAAGATAACCCCGTCTTTTGTATCTCATAAAGATGGAAGACTCTATAAGATATAATAAACATCTAAACTCCCCAAATAAAGATTATATGTGGAGAGTAGGACTTTGGTTATTTGGAATTAAAGGAATATAAATCAGCTCGGATAGCTACATTTTCCAGAGATATAATAGCATTCTCACTCAGAAGCAATACACTTCTTCATTTTAAGCATTTCTATATGGAATATTTCTAAAATGTATTGCATCTTTGGGCACCGTGCTGGCTCTGTCGACAGAGCATGTGACTCTTGATTTCAGTGTCGAGAGTTCAAGCCCCAGGTTGGATGCAGTGTTTCCTTAAAAAATTAAATTAAATTAAAATTAAAATGTTCTGCATTTTTGTTTTCAGTGGTTTAAGACACTTTCTCTGAAAAATCGTGTCTGCCTCTTCTAGTTTGAAGTGGGTGCCCTTGATCAGTGCTCACAACAGACCCTGTACTTCCCCAACCAGAATCCTGATGCCACAGCATTTGGCTTCCTGTTTAAATGTCAGTGGTCCTCCCTGGGTTGTAAGGTCTTTTAGGTAGCATGACGTATCTTTCCTATTTCTAGTCAAATTTGACTAATCACATCCTCAGGGGCATCACCCCTAACACGGAAATTAATACAGGGTGAGAGTAATCGAAGCATTTTGAGCAGATGATGCTCTTGGACTTGACACAAACTATATAAATTCTTTAAATGTTGTTCCTCTTAGTATCAGATAAGACAATCTTCGTTGTTCTTTTTTCCATGATAATTCACTACTTCTAATATGCTATGGGGATGTGAAAACAAGACCGGAAAACAAATGTACACTAAGTTAAAAACAAACAAATAAACCTGCAACTGACATTCTGTAAAATTCACAAGCCTCAGTGCTAAAAGGAGTTTGGCTCTGGTAAGCTCTCTCTCTTTTTTTATAATTCTTCTTAGTTTTTAGCTGTTTTCATTAGATGACGTTGTCAGAAAGTAGAAGTTTCCAAAGGGTGATGTGTTCCCATGTTGTGCTCCATATAATCAACTTAATTTAATACATATTAATAGCGAAAAAGAAATTTAAAGAGCTTGTCTTAAATCACTGCCCTCCCACTTATCAAGAAAAATCACAGAAAGCAATGCATATTATAGAAACTCTCAGTACAGACACACGGCCGTAAAACCAAAGCACTCTTTTTGCGATAAGTGGATGCTTATTTAATGGATGCTTCCATTAAAGGCAAGATTTATGCACACTTGAGGTCACTCTGCCTTTAAAAATGGCTTTAGACACTCTTCTTGACGGTACAATGAAGAATCACTCAGAAGCTGAATGCCTATATAATGGAAAAAAATAATTTGTAGGAAATCTCTGATCTTTAAGACTATGACAGAAATGGTGAAGGGAAACCTCAAAATGTATGAGAATAGGTAAGACTAAAACTAACTTCCAAGCATCACTGAAGAGGAAGAAATCTCATATTTCTATTTAGAGCATCTCAACCGAGAAACTTGTTTCTTATACCTTATCTGAATGGCACAGGCTGAACCTTCTTTGACATATATGGTGAGGATAAACTTAAAAGGTCTACGGTGTCAATAACACATTACAACCTGTCAACAGTTTTCTTTGCTACCATCCATAATTAATATGTATGCCTACAAGATTCAGAAATATAAAACAGTGGAGAAAATATAAGACCTCATAAAGCTAATGCAAACTCATTGCAAATCATTCGGAATGGTGACTCTATTGTTAACCAAGCTGGGACTGAGTGATGGGTGGATGGTGTGGGTAGCAATTGCCCTGGGGCCTTGAAGGATGAGTGGAAATTTGCTATGGAGACTAACTCGGGAAAGGCATTTCAGACAGAAGAAATTTCAGATGCACAGAAGGGCCTGGGAGCAGGAACAAGTTTCAGAGGACATTATGTCATTTGGGACCACTACAAGAGGCATGCATGGTGGGAGACGTGGCTCTCTAGGCTGGTAGGGGAAATGATGCTTTTATCAGGTAAATGATGAAGTGGTTCACAAACGATCCAGAGAAGTCAGGAGCTGGATAATGATATGACTGAATGTGCAGGTGAGAAATAACCTCTCCTAAGAAACTGCAGGAAAGGAGAGGAGTGAGGTGCCCAAGCAGCTGTCCACGTGAGGAATGATGACGGTCTGAGATGGAAGAGTAAAAGCATAAATGATGGAGAGGACCAGACGAGGGAGGTCTGAGGATCGGAACCTGGCTACACTTGATAATGGATTAGATGTCCGGGGTAAGGTAAGGAAAGCAATCTGATAAGTCTCTTACATTCTAACCTCAGCCTCAAGAGAGGGAGCATGGAGGAATTGGCTGGTTCAGTGTGGACATCTGTGATGTCTACAGAGAGAGGTGGGTCCACAGATTCAGTCAGACATTTGGAGAGTATGTGGGCTCATCACTTATTTATTCAACAACTATCATGGTAGAAGACAAGAGCCAAGGGCAGAATCTGGAGGCATCATCATTTAAGAATCAGGCAGAACAAGAGATACCACCAAAGAGGGTTTAGAGAGCAGTCAGGAAGAAACCCAGTAGAGGGTGGTGTATGAGCAACAATGGAACAGCAGGGTTACTAACATGGGAGTTATCAATGTCTCAGATGCTGAAGAGAAATAACAAAGGATAGGCACAGAAGGAAGCCTATCGAGATGGGAACCAAGCTGAATTCAGTGGCATGGGGAGGGTGGAGACGGTTAATAAGTTATGCATCTGGAACAAATGAGAGTTGGCTCAGTGGAGCAAGCACTCGCAGAAGGCCTTTGAGAAAGCAACTGAACAAGGAGGCATACAAGATGGTGGCTTGAAGAGGCCAAAGGATCGAGGATGGAAGTGGTTACATTAGTAGTCAAGGTTAGATTAGTCTGAAATGAGCTCATCCCATTTCCACCATGTTTTGGAGGAAGCCCAGTCACTACTGGACTAAAGATGCCTTCCCATTTTTGTTTTATCCATGAGATGGAGAATTTCGAGACAAATAACACACCACTTTCTTAAAATTATATACATATATATATTCTTTAAATTATATATACAACTATTACAAATTTATCATTATTTAGAACTGTTAAATGTTTTTATCAGAAACACTCTCAGAAAGACACTGACAGGGGTTGGAAAGACTGGTAATGAGCTGGGTTAATGCCCAGGGATTATGCTTATGTAAGTGCAAGGAGGCTGAACTGATGGGGCTCTCAGTTATCTTCAGGCCTTAGGGGCCAGGCTGAAGTATAAGGAAATACAGAAGAAGTGAGAACTTTGCAGAGCAGGGAAGAAAAATAATGTGTATAAATGTCACTTAGGAAAATCGGCAGCGAGATCAAATAGATCAAATAGATTGACATTTATACACACTATATACACTTATTTAAGAAAAGCAACCTATAAACTTCTTTCCTCCATTTTTTCTGACAAAATCTTAGTAATTAGTAGTTTAATAACTTACTACATTACTCCTTAATGCTTTAGTATAATTGCAAAGAAGAGACAAATACCTACCCAAGCTTGAGACTACACAGAAACAGAGACCATGGGGAAAGTTGCAATGTAAGTTATGTTTAGTTCTCTCTACTTCCTTGGTGGATGCGTGCTTTTGTATGTCCACCTATTCATAAATAGAAATGGATGAAATTGTTTTAATTCAGAAGTTGCATACCTTAGGAACATGCAGTCTCATCTTTATTGGTCATCAAAATGCTATTCAACAGATAAGCAGAAACAAGAAGATACATGGCTTAAATTACCATCACTAATCCCTACAGTCCTGAGGTTCTAGGGAAAACTACAGGCGAAAATGTTGGAGATCCCCATTGCCATATCAAGGATACCGTGTACTATCTAGTTCACATCCACGTGGGGTTTTACGGGACAGTGACTTGGGATGGGTAAAACTAGCCCAGTGGGTCAAAAGAGAATTCACCAACTAGAAAAATCAGCAGCGAGATCAAATAGACTGACATTTATACGCACCACACTTTTAAATATTTGCACCATTATTTGTCATTATTTTACTTGGATCACTATGTGCTAGAAGTCCTTTAGCATGGAGGAGACTCTGGAAACAGAGGAATGTATTTTTTCATGTCTCCCAAGTAAGGCTAAAGTCAAAGGAAATGAAAAATTTCCACTTTCAACTCAGCAAAACAATCCAGGCATTTCACAGCAGGAGTAGCTTCCATTTTATGGGATAAAGGAAAGACAAAGAGAAATGAAGAGAGGAGTTATAGTACGTCTTATTTATTTACCAATTATTTAGATTATTCCATGATATTTTTGTTATTCTAGTGAATAATTGTTTACTTTTTGCATTGCTAATTGATTTTCCACAAGTTGACTTCTGAAGTATTCAACTAGATGGTTGTTGGATGGTTTCTAAAAAGACTAGGTGTACATACCGTCTTTCGTATCTTTCTGAGTAGACAGCCAGAATTCTAGGCTGGTCAAAAGACTCCTTCCCTCTGTGAATTATGTCCTATATAATTCTCTCTCCTTGAGTGCAAACAGGACTGTGAATACATGGGTTTTTACTCCATTGATTATGTTATGGTATATGCAAAAATGTGAAGGGATTTTCTATTGTAATTAAGGTTCCTAATCAGTGGGTGCAGCTCATCAAATGGGAGATTATACCTAGATGAACTATTCAAAAGAAGATCTAGGCCTTCCTTGAAGGGAAAGAATAAAAGTGAGAGAGTCTCCTCTTCCTCCCTCCCTTTCTCTCCCTCTCCACCCCCCACTCTCCTAGAAGAAGTAAGTGATCATGTGTTCTACAACTTCAAGAAAATCAATTCTGTCAACAACTACATGAGCATGGAAAGGACTCTGGCACCTGGATTTCAGCCTTGGGAGACCCTGAGGAGACTCCTGACTCATAGAAACTGTAAGATAATAAAGGTATGTTATTTTAAGCCACTAGGTTAGTGTTAATTTGTTGCAAGTGAACACCCTCAAAATGAATATCCTGATCACCACACTCAGGAACTTTGAGCTTATTGGTCTCTCAGGGAAAAATCCTTCTGTGCCAACAATATGGACAAAAATCCTCTTATGAACCTAAGACACGGAAACAATTGAGGACAAATCCAGATTCTTAAATAGAAGGATGTTGGGTAAGACCATTAGAGGCCAGGTAGCTCTTTGGACCAAAGTCAACAAACAGGGCAAGGACTGAGAGAGAGAGATGTGTTATGCGATGATTGATTTGCAAACTGTTTCATTCATGGGCCTCGGGGCACATTTGGAGAAAGATCACACGCGCTGTGGATGTACAACCCCATCTCCATCTGAGCAGCGCCTGGTTTGACAGATGGCTTTAACACTAGGAAATCTAGCAGCTTCTGATTCTGTCAACCTGGAAAGAGAAATCCAGGAATATGGGACTCGGATGAAAATCACCCAGATCGCATCCCATAAAACAAACAAGAATACACACCAGAACACTAGCCAGTGCTGGAACTAGGAAGATTTCGAGAGCTCACTTTCCCCCTCTCATTGGGGTTTATTAGTGCCATGCTACATGGGGCCTTGAGCACTCGTCAGGCACACACTGTGAAGTACAAGTGCCACTTGTCATGTGGAAAAAGCCCTAAGCGGGCAAGCTGCGGCCATCAAAATGAGTTATTCAAAAAAGCCACCCGAAAAGCCACTGCTGAGCCCATGAAAGAACAAACACTGTGGGCGAGAAAGGAAGGACCCTCTCAGGAAAAGATCTGAGCAAATTCAGAAAAAGCTAAGCAGATACGCAAGAACCCTACCTGGTATGTCAGCGTTCCCCGAGGTTCTCTCATCTTGTTTACTTTCAGGGTCCAGCCTGGGAAGTCTGGAAGGCCACTGGCACTGTCTGAACCACCCTTCACTCCCTGAGAAAACAGCCCAGTGCTAACAGGAGGGGCCACATCCTCCATTTTGCTAATGTGTCTTACCTCACGTTTTCTGCCTAGCAACTCGGCCAGATGGATTACTTTCCACTGTGACAACAAGTTATCACAAACACAGTAGCTTAAGAATCAATACCCTCACCTTAGCCCACACAGTTCTTTAGATCAGAAATCTGGGCACAGCCAGAACCCCGGAGGCTGGGTTCTCTACCCGGAGTCCTGAAATCAACATGGCAGCCCAACTGTATCCTTGTCTGGAGTTGCGGGGGACAAATCCACTTCCAAGCTCATTTTTGTTGTTGGCAGAATTCAGTTCCTTGCGGTTACAGAACCGAGGTCCCTATTTCCTCACTGACTTCTAGCTGGAGACTACCTTCAGTTCTTACAGGCCACTGATATTCCTTGCTACACGACCCCCTGTACCTTCAAGCCACCAATGGTATGTTAGTTCCAGAGAATAACAGAGTGAGTATGTCAGGGAGTTGGGACTCTTGGATCCCTCTTGGATACCACTCTGCCTACCAAAAGAGATCACTATTGTTATTCCCCTTTTACAGGTGAGGAAACTAAGGCTGAGACAGAGTGTTAAACGCTGCCAGCACTGATGTGACACCAATGTTTGTTTGCCTTTAAAGCCCCTATTTCTTTAATATGTCAAGACAAGGTGTAAAAGGTATAGTCTTCGAATTTTTGTCTGAGTACCTTATGAATGTCTGAAATCTGGGCTAGTAACTGAGCAAAAGCAAGTACATGGCCGGCCCTGGGCGGTGCTGATGTAGGTCCTACGCCAGAACTCTGAAACCTGAACGTTCTCCCAAGATAATAAGCACACGCAGCCTTCTCCTCCTCCTCCTTAAATGCCCTCAGGGTCGCTTTTGAAGCTTTATCGGTAGAAAATCAGATTCGGGCACCTTTCAATTGTCAGCCTTGAACAACAAAAGAACAGCAAATATTCTTTGTAGGAACAAACACTTGATTAAAATGTGTTAAACTGCTCCTTTCAGAGCTAAACAACTAATTATATGGAGGAAGCCCCCATGGTTGTCACGCCAGATTTTCTGGTTTCTAGAAAAGATTTTTTTAAGTCAGTGCTTGCTCTGGGATGTGACAGCAGAAGGCTGAGTTGCCAGGCTGGGAGCAACATTGGCTATAAGTGGCCCGAGGGGAGGGACCACTTGTTCCCTTCGCCACTGGATCTCCACTTGAACAAGGAGGTGCTCACAGTACTGGCTGAACAAACGGAAGCACGAAACACAAAATTGCCAAATGTCGTAACTTTCTTCATTTGGTAACTTGAAAAAAGAATTTTTCGTTTGTTTGTTTTTGTTTTTAAGGCAGTGCCCTTACAATGAATTTAGCCTTTGGTGCTGGCTTAACTACACATTTCAAGGTTTTTTTTTTTTTAATTTTTATAATTTTTAAAATTTATTTTAGAGCTAGAGAGAGAGAGAAAGAGAGAATTAGCAGGGGAGGAACAGAGAAGAAAGGAAGACACAGAATTCGAAGCAGGGTCCAGGCTCTGAGCTGTCAGCACAGAGCCTGACGCGGGGCTTGAACTTACTAACCGAGAGATCATGACCTGAGCCGCAGTCAGATGCTTAACCGACTGAGCCACCGAGGGACCCCCACATCTCAAGTTTTTAAGGACAGTCATGATCCCAAATATCTCAGCAGATACTCTAATTTTTGATTCACAGATCTCACACCCCTAAACATCTCTAGATAAGGTAAAATCAGAAACTAGGAAAATGACCCCTATTCAAAAAAATATTTTCTGATTGTTTTATAAAGAGATGATCATAAATTAATATTATAAATTAAGAATTAAAAATAACCCAATAACCCAAAGGGTGCCTGGGTGGCTCAGACGGTTAAGCGACTGACTTCAGTTCAGGTTATGATCTCACGGCTTGTAAGTGTGAGCCCCACATCGGGCTGGATGCTGTCAGCCCAGAGCCCGCTTTGATCCTCTGTGTCCCCCTCTCTGCACCCCTCCCCCACTTTCACCCTCTCTCTCAAAAATAAATACACATAAAAAAAGAGAATGAGATTTTTTTTAAAAAATGAAAAAAGGGTTCATAACAAATGGAAGGTAAAAGCACACTTAGTTTTGGGGGGTGGACAACATAGGTGAAAGGGGTCAAAAGGCACAAACTTCCAGTTATAAAATAAGTAAGTCCTGAGGATGTATAGTACGGTGCCGTTAGTTAAAATACTGTGTTGCGTACTTGACACATGCTAAGAGAATAGATCTTAAAAGTTCTCAACACAAGAGGGGCTCCTGGGTGGCTCAGTCAGTTAAGTGTCTGACTTCGGCTCAGGTCATGATCTCACAGCCCACGAGTTCCAGCCCCATGTCGGCTCTGTGCTGACAGCTCAGAGCCTAGAGCCTGCTTTGGATTCTGTGTCTCTCTCTCTGTCATCCTCTGCTCACGCTCTATCTCTCTCTCTCAAAGAAAATAAATAAACCTTAAATTTTTTTTCAAGTTCTCGACACAAGAGAAAAAAACTGTAACTATGTGTGGTGACAGACATTAACTAGATTTCCTGTGCTGGTCACTTTGCAATATATACAAATACTGAATCATCATGGTGTACACCTGAAACTACTATCTTATATGTCAATTATACCTCAATTAAGAAAACGCATTCTTAGTTTTGTTTTTTAAATAAATACTTCTACTCTAAAATGTAGAAGTATTTGAAGTTTAAAGAAACATAGTTTCCTCATTAGACTAGAAATTATACTAACGTCATTACACCTGGAGACTACTTCCCCATTGTTTGACTGTTGTATAAAAATGTGAAGCCTGACATGTAGGGGGGAGGGGAGAAGGGGCCTTTTTTCCTCTCCTATTTGTTTCAATACATGTGTTGCACCCAACTCAAATTTTATGTTACTCAGGGCTATTAGTAGGCAGGAAGTATGTCTTAAAATAGTTTTAACTTATAACTGTATAGCAATTTCTTTCTACCATACACATCATGGGCATTAGCCCAGTGGGTTGTCATAGGCTATGAGCGAGTCAGGCACCATCAATTTTCAGTTCTTTATTCTCATTTTAAATTTTTTAATGTTTTTTATTTATTAGTGAGAGACAGAGAGAGACAGAGCATGAGCATGGGAAGGGCAGAGAGAGGGGGAGACACAGAATCCGAAGCAGGCTCCAGGCTCTGAGCTGTCAGCACAGAGCCCGGCGCAGGGCTTGAATTCACAAACAGAGAGATCATGACCTGAGCCGGAGTTGGACGCTTAACCGACTGAGCCACCCAGGCGCCCCAATCATACTCATTTTAAAGGTAAGGACACAAGCTCGTTGGATCACTTGCCAAAGTCGATGTTTGCCTGTTAGTTTTAACTACAGTCTCTGCTGGCACCACGTAGTGTCCTGAATGAAAGCGTTATGGAGGAACTGGACGAGTGTTTACCCGAACTTGTACAGATCCTGCTTCCTCTGGATTGTACATGAGACACGGCGCGTAGGGCCTCTCATCCTTTCCAGTTAACTCCCTTTGTGTAATCTAATCTATCCGCGAACTAAGTAGGTACTGCACTGAAGCAATAAAAAAGAACAATTAAAATATTTATCGCATATTGTTGCCAGTATATCTTCTCCACTGTGTATTATTTTAAAGGTGTTACTATTGTAGAAGACCCTAAAATAGAGCCACAAATATTTATTTTTAGCATGATAGAATTATAAGCTTTAAAAACTAAATTGTACTTTGTCGGTATGTAATTTTTTGTATGTTCATCGTTAAGCTATTTTTTTTCCCACTCTGAAAAGCTGTTTTGCTACAAAGTCCAGTTCTTTTTTACTTTTATCCACAGGGAAGTCATAATCCCCTAGTTAAATAGAAGCCGGTTACCATGGAAATCATTCTAATGCCACTGAATCAATATTTTGATTTTGCTGACATTTAATGTAAAAAGAAAAGACAGACTAAGATTCACAGAAGTCACTTTTCATCTTTGTTATAATTTTGATAGCTAGAAAAATTTGTAAAGAAAACATATGCTCTGTAATGAACTCCAGTTAACTCCCGGCTATAAAGAACCAAGAATTCATAAAAGAACAATCTACATATTTAGATGATTTGGGCTTTGTGTGTACACATATTCATGCATGCATCTGGACCCAAGATTTTTTTCCCCACCTCTGAACCGAGCCCCGATTCTCTCTTGTTATTGAAGTCAAAACTTGGTAGAAGAGATTCGAATACATCCAATTTTGCAATTGCCTTTCGTGAGATGTTCTGAAGAGGTGAAATCTGCATCGAGAATCGCTCTTCTGGAGAAGTTGACCTTTTCTGCCCTGGATCCTAGCAACCCATCTGCTCTACCGAGCACCCACAAACAAGTGCACCCACAAAGAACTGCCACAGCTGAAGGTTCCTCAATCCGCCCTATTGCTCCTTTTGAGGAGATGTGTGGACCGTGGACCTGCTGTTTAAGAAGCCTCGCGCCGATCAAGTAGTTTCCCACATCTAACTTAAGTCTTTGTGCTGCTGTAACCCAGCTACTCTCGCCTCTTCTACCCTCAGAAACACAAAGATAATAGAGCTCCTGTTCTCTGTTTCAGAAGTAGCTATTTGAAACCCTAGATCTTCAGATGGTGAAGGGATCTGAAAGGGTTAAGAGGGGCTCTACCTCAGGAATTAGGTACCGAAGGCATCTTAAAGGAACGGCGATCGGTTGTACTTTTAAGACAACTGAATCACCACACAGGTGCTGCTTCTGTGGAACAACCATCAAGTATTCCTGCATGCGTTCAGTCTCAAGACCCCAGGTCCCCCTCTCCAGAGGGGGTGCCCTATGCCGAGGCAGGCATCCTATACCGGTTCTGGGGATGGTTCAGCAACATTGTACTGCTTGATTACACACTCCTCACTGGCTACTTTCTTCCTCTGTTTCATCTTTCTTCTCCCCTTCAGGTGGTTCTTTTTTTACTCCCCTTGATTCTTCAATATTTCTAGATGAGCCTCATTGCTCAGATACCACTGCTCCAAATCAGTAAAGTACTCTTAGAAACAATCTAATATCATTGACTACATAGTTTTTTGGCGTGGGAGTTATGGAAATAAGATAACAGAAAATAAAGACAAATGAAAGACGCTGCGTATCAACATCGGAGAAAACCTAAAAAGAAGATTTAAAATTTACCAAAACACATCTCCAGGGCCCTCTAGTGTATTAATTAACAAGTGAATGAAACACCTAAATTGTTTCTATAAGGATCCTGTGTTACAAGCTGAAGGACATACCGATGACCTTGGATCAGAAGAAGGGGTCTACTTTCTAATCTACTCTTAAGTGGCAGAGGAACAATGATGAGAGTTGCGCAGATAGACACACAGACACGAGTGCGTGCGTGCACACGGGCACACACAGTGCTGTTCATTACAGCAAAACACACTGGGCCAGCCTAAGCATTCATCAAGGAGAAAATGATTAAAGTACTATGATGGACACTTCTCTTCTTAGAAATGGCATTTCCTAAATCGAATGCCATGGAAAATAGTCGCCAGAGAAGAAGTGAAAAATAAAACACAAAACAGCATGCGTTATGATTTCCACTTTGTAAATATGCATACACGTGCATGCTATTCACATGGGTTCTCTCGCACGTATGCACATAGGCATGTTTTTGCATGTACGCGTAGTAGGAAAAACTGAGCCTAAAGAGAGATTTTCCCTGTAGAGTGCGTGGAGGAGCTCTACCTCTGGGCATTTACTTGAATTCTTCAGTATGCGCTGAAGTTTTTGTTTTTGGCTAAATAGGCACTTGGACATCAGTATGAAGGATAGGAGAGATGAGGGAAACGGAGGAGACGTGATGTGTCTCATGGACACCCATCTCGTGGACTAGGCTTGAGTGTCCGTGGAAAGATTAGACCAGAAGGTGAGGGAATTTTCACGAAGGACTAGAGAGCCCACGTGACAAAAGATATTTTCCCAGTTGAGGAGAGGACCACCTGGCTTCCACTCACAGCTGCAATCCACTGTGGCACTTGGTGCCCTGGGGGCTCGGGGAAGCCAGCTGTGGAGAATGTCAAGGACAAACAGCGGGAGAGAAAAATGAAGGCGCCTGGCAGAGCCATGCGCTCAAGCTGGCCATGGGCGGCACTGGGAACCTGGAAGCGCCTTCCGCAACCAAACTCTGGATGGGCTTGTATCCAAGCACGCTTGAGACTGCTCTCCTCCCAAGGGACTCTCAGGAAGAACTCAGGAATGCTGAAACTTACGTATCCAAGGAACATGAAAGATCTGGTGAGACCCACGGTTAACCTGACTCGATTCACACTCACAGACCAGCAAGGAGGCGGAGAGAGATTTGTGCATTTCATAGCTGAGGAAAAACAGAGGTACCAGTAGAATTTAGAGATAAAGACTGAAGTGAAGACACTGAAATATATACACAGTGTGTGTGTGTGTGTGTGTGTGTGTGTGTGTGTGTGTGTGTTTACCACAAACACATGCACATGCATAAGTTCATATTCACTGGAAGAAAGTACACCAAAATGTACAAAATCATTATTTCTTCTTCGTCTTTTTTTTTTTTCTTTTTTAATTTATTTGAGAGCGAGAGAGAGAGGGAGCTCAGCAGGGAAGGGAAGCAGAGGAAAAGAAAGAACCCTGAGCAGGCCCCGTGTGGGCTGAATCCTGGGATCGTGACCTGAGCGAAATCAAGAGTCGGAGCACAACAGACTGAGCCACCCCGGTGCCTCCAAAATCATTACTTCAAAGAATGATTACAATTTGCCTTCTGTACATTTTTCTGCCTTACAACGTTCCCCTAACGATCACATCATACTTCTATAATTACACGAGTAATACCAATCAAAGCCAGAAAATATAAATTTTAGGTATTGTCCAGGCAAAACAACTTCCTAATGATTGAAGCTCTGAGGGGCTGAGAACACACACATGCACACTGCCTGCCCTTTCGGACACCACAAATACATCTTCCTGGGTGTCCCTTGTCAACACCTCACTGAGTGGCCTCCTGGTCTCCATGCCTCCTTTCTGGGACTTCGGGGACACCTAAGCGGGACCGGGAGACCCGGGGGTGGGGGGCAGACACGCTGCCCGGACGCGTCCGCGGCCTGTCCCCAGGGGGGTGGGCGCAGGTGTTACCTTCGGGCCGCTCGGGGGCCTTCCCGCTCTTGCCGGGCGCCGTGCTGTTGACCGTCTCGGACGACGTGCTCAGCTTGGTGCTGGGGTCCCGCTTGGGCTTGGGCGGCGGCTGCCTGCGGGAGCCACAGCTGCTGTCGTCCTCGGTGCCCCCGACCGAGTGCAGGGACTGGGACCTCACGGAAAAGCCGCTGGAGCAGGGGTGGGGAAGTCTGTCCTGAGGAGCGGGCATCGTCATGAATCCCATGCGGAAATGTTTGCCCGCGTAACTGCCTTCGTGGCCCCGCCCCACTTCGCCACCTATGCTGTAAAACAAAGCAGAGCCAAATCCGTGAAGGTGAAGCGAGCCGGGCGGCAAGGTCACGGACGCGCGCGAGTCTGTCGTGGGGGCGGGGTGCAAATTTTAACGCTAGACTGCTGAAGACTCACGTCCATTGGCACAAATGCCCTCTCTGCTTTTGCCTTAAACGTGACGGTGAGGCAGGTCTAACCTGTTTATAATCAGAAACCCTAACACTTCTTACCAGCCATGCTAGTACCCCGGCCCCCAGATGTTTTCAAACAGTATTTTCAAGGAAAATAAAATGCCACATACCGCATTTCATCGGCAATTGCTTTTCTTTAAGGGAAATCTTGTTGATGGCTTAAAAAGCAAACAAGAAGTCCATGACAGTGACGCACGCACTGTCTTTTGACACTGAGGTCAAGTGGGCAGCACCCGAGATCTTCTCCACATCATCAAAATCATCTCTACTTTTACCTGATTAATATAGTGGGGAAAACAAAGCAAACAGCACCGGGAGGGGTGCCATTACCAAATATATGGGGATGGAGAGACAGAGAGAGAGAGGGAGGAGGAAGGGAGACGGGAAAGGAGGAGGAGGTGAAAGAAGGAAGGAAGGAAGGAAAAGGGGGAGGAAGGCAGGGATGGAGAAAAGAATTGCCAACCTCTGTTAGTTCTCGGAAACCTTCAGATGTGCTGGAAACTTACCTCTACTGATAAGCTTGCCTCACAGAATAAAATAGGATAATAGTAAATAAAGAGATGCAGTTAAAATACCTCGTGATATTGGGAAAGTTTAAATACCTCATTAAGAGAGGTGGCAAAGTTTTAAATGTTTATTTATTTATTTTTGAGAGATAGCATGATGTTTATTTACATTTATTTACATTTGCATGCGCAGGGAGGGGCAGAGAGAAGGAGGGAGAGACAATCCCAAGCCAACTCCCTGCTGTCAGCACAGAGCCTGATTTGGGGCTCGATCTCACTAACCATGAGATCATGATCTGAGCCTAAATCGTGACCTGAGCTGAAACCAAGATTCAGAGGCTTAACCGACTGAGCCACTCGGGCACCCCAGAATTTTTTTTCTTTAAACCACGATAATAATGTTTTCTTTGTTTTTTGTTTTGTTTTATATAAGATTTATTTATTTTTTGACAGAGAGAGAGAGAGAATGCAAGTAAGGGAGGGGCAGAGAGAGAGGGAGACACAGAATCCGAAGCAGGCTCCAGGCTCTGAGCCGTCAGCACAGAGCCCGACGTGGGGCTCGCACTCACAAACTGCGAGATCATGACCTGAGCCGAAGTTGGACACTTAACCAACTGAGCCACCCAGGCACCCCCAGAATTCCTAAATGTAAGGTTCTTAAGTTTTATGTAGGAAAGTTTGAAAAAAGTTTCAAAATATAAGAAATCTCAGTTTTGAAGCTCAACAATCATGTAAGAAATGACTCTTGGGCCTTTTTCTATGTAATTAATGGTGACTCTTTTATGAAGAAAAAGGACATGTCAATGTGAATTTTTAAAAATGATTTTTCTAGAGTTTTCCCCATTATGTTCATTCACCAATAGAAGAAATGGAAAGAAACATTTTGAGAAATATGCCACCGATTTTCTTAGATATGAATGATAAAAATGTATCTTTGAGTATATGAAATTTGGAAGACTGCTTACCTTTCCAGACATAAGTTTATTTAAACTTTTTCTTTTAAGCTTAGTTTTGGCTGACCCTGCCTTTATAACAATGAAATTCAAGGTAAGTTTTTGTAATTCTCTGTGTCATACCTTTTATAGCATCGTAATGTTTGTCGCAAACTTGACCTTCCAGCAGGAACGTAAGGAAAGTTTTTTCTTTCCCTCTTCAGTTGAGGGCTTAGGACAATGGTGTGACCATAGCAGATAGAGCCAGAGAGCATTCAACAAGAACATTAGACTCTGATTCTGCCATTAATTCCGATGACACCTTGTCATTCAGTCAAAAGTATTTGTTTACATTTCTTTCTTTTTTTCTGCATATATTGAGTTGACCTTCAGACACCGGATAGACCATCTTTGCAAAACAAAATAAAGATGTCTAGAAGGGCAAGGCACCAACCTGAGCAGTGGATATATGAATGAAATCAAAGGGTTGACTGGGTGGAGCTGTTCACATCGCAGTAATATCGTAAGCCTGCCCAGCATTCCCAAAAATTTTATTTTCTGTGCTTTCTTCAAGAACATCAATCAAAAAAATAAGAATAAATGAAACTTACTCAAATGGAATGGTTTATGAAAAATCATTAAGAATTCAAAGCAGACCAAGAGTGGTGGCGGTGTGGGATGGGCATGACAAAACAGGAAGTTCTATCTTTGATTTGTGATGACTGTGGCTCTCATCTTTCTCGTGGATATTTCATTTCATGTAACCTTGCCTTCAATTATTTCCCTTATTTCTGTTGTCATATCAGTGAGCAAAGAGTGCTTTAAGGATTTATTTAGACAGTCATCTCATTCCGTGTAACATAGTCACGTGAGGGGATTTATGCATGTGTTAATGCGAGGAGGCATTTATATGTGAGAGTTACTAGGAATAATTGTATCAGCAATTTCTCTGTTACTTTTGACCTAAATAGCGCCTGCATCTTTTTCCAGACACATAATTAGCTCTGCTGCTTCATTTCAAAATTACATTTTTTCAGCATAGAACAATTTCCTCTAACTCCAAATGCTTTTGTTCATATATGTCCATGTATGGACACACACACACACACACACACACACACACACACTTCTTCTAAAGAAAAATTCAATGTACACTTCAAACAATAGTAGGCCCGAATTGCTAGTTTAATTTGACCAGGCTGTGAATGAAGGATAAAGGAATGGAACTAAAATAATTTGGATACAAAGGCCATTGTCCAAGCCAAGGTTAAGGGTAAGCAATAAAATTTATGGTATATCTAAGTTCAAGAGACCAGTAAAGATGATTTGTTTACAGCAAATTGAAAATTTTGAATGTAGCATTCAACTAATTCCTAAATTTATTGTAGGAACACGTGGACTTTTAAAAATATGCAGATTCCAGGACCCATACTGAAGACAACTACTGAATTATATCTGTTGAGTCACAAACTCTGTACATGCAGCCAATGAGTGGTGTTTTTAAACACTGTATCCAGATGCTTCTTATGTAGCCAATCCAGACCTCTCAGAAACATGAAGAACAATAGTTAGAGCCACTAGTGAGCAGACATCTTTAGTTAGAAACAGCGAGGGAGACACAAATATCAGCAAGTGGGACAAAAGAGACTTGCCAGAGACCAGCACAATATCACAGATAAGAAAATGTACAATTTACATTTAGTCAGATCTCGTTAGGTTATCCTGCAGTAACGAATAATTCCTGATTCTTAGTGATTTACAATAACAAAGGTTAGTTTCTTGCGTGCATTACTTGCCTTGGTCATGTATGAGCTGTGGCTCTTCTCTACGGATCTTCTCCATTCTAGGCTCTAGCCCCTACTGGGATATGTTCTGTGGCTGAGAGAAAGGACCCACTGAACCACGTGGTGTCTCTTAAAGCTTCTGCTCAGACATGACATACCATTTTTCATTCATATTCCATTGGCTGAGACCAATCTCATGACCAAGCCTGATGCCAATGGGGTAGGGATAGATCCTCCTTCAATAGGAAAACACTGCAAGTTACATAGTAATATGTGGGGATGCATAATCGTCTGCAGATAGGAGACCAAATACTGTTACAACAGCTGTGGTTTTCGCTACTGATATCTCTCTAGGAGAACTAGCCATGAGAAATGAAGTTAGTAAGCAACCAATGACGCAGTGGTATTATGGGGAATTTGTATTTTCTGTTCCTGTGATTCTGGGCTCTAAAGGTTAGAGATTCTGTTCTCTAAAGGAGGCACACTCTTTCTAGAAGACACAGGAAGGGTGCCATTGAGCAACAAGCCATAACCGCCTCCTGGGTAATTTGAACTCCCTTTGTAGTGGCCAGTAGGCCAGAAGACAAGTTTCCACTGTAGGGCAGATATTCGGTCTGGGTCAGCAGGAGGAGGCAGGGCTGCTGCCACGTGATGGGGCAGAAAGAAAAATGTGTGGGACCCCTTTCGATATTCCGTTGCCAGTTGTGATTTTGAAATGCAGTCCCATGCAGTAAGCCTGGTCCAAGAAGGGTTTGGTTACCAGGGGTTCCCATCTGTCATGGGAAGGACTAGTCTCACCATCAAATAAGCCACTGAGCTCAGCAGAGGTGTTATCTGAGGAAGATAATGAGATGAATTCAGAATAAATGGTGGAGGGGACAGAGAGTGAGAGTCAGTTGCAGCCCGCATATGAACTGCAGTGGTGAGGGCTATAGTTTATTGCTTTAACTGTTCCTTTGTAAGGTTCCCCTCAGGAGGAGTCCTAAGGAAGCCATGAAACAGCTGTTTCCCAAACCCGTAGGAGAAGAGTGTCTGCTGAGGGCAAGGGGTGAATGGTGACAGCCATGAAGCCATGGGGCTTAGATCTTCCTCAAGAGAAACTTCTCCAAGGACAGCAGCTGTTAGCACCAACTTTTTACAAGGTCTTCAAATCTGGGCCAGTATTTTAGTTAAGGTCACTCTGTCCCTGGAAAGCTCCTGGCCAATAGTTGATCATAATGTGATATGGGGCCTGGAGATTTCTACCCCATGTGGGACTCCTTTCTGGGCAGTCTTGGTGTCTGCTGACTGAGAATTTCCCATAGCTACACCATGGCAGATGGCTTTTCCCATCTCACTCCTTCTCCTTTAACAGATGTCATACTGCATTGTGACCCAGAGGCCAGTCCTGCCTATTCCTGCCCCCTCCTCATCGTCCAGGCATCTTTCTCAATACATCTCTCATGCTTCTAACTCCATCTAGCTTGGTGCCTGCTTTCAAGAGGGCATTAACTGATTTATGTGGGAATATTCATGCAACCAATGAAATTCAGAAACCAAAGAGGGAAGAGAAAGCCTAAAAATGAACGTGAGACCCCAGAAATAATAAATGCCTGTGAAAATGGGGCACTCGCTTGCTTCATTTAAATCGTGGTGGTTGGGGAGGTAGGACCATCTCCACTGTAGGAATACTTGGCTGCAAGTGAAAGCAATGTGGGCTAAAGAAAGCAGAGTCTTTTTGCAATGAGACTGTAGCACTCAAGACAGATGAAGCCTGACACATCTCAGGTTACAAAAATAAAAAATAAGTTTCATAATCCTGAATTTAAACAAGTGTGCTTATTCTCACACAATGAAGACAATGTTGCAAGATCTAGTTGTAGATTACTTTTTTCCAATAGAAAACAAAACAAAGCAAAAGTATTGCTTGAATCGAGGGAGGTCATTTTCCCAGACGTGATTGTTAAAATATTTGTAAACTTTTCTCCCAAACGAGTTATTGGCTAACGCGTAGGCCTGGACATGTGTGCTCTGGAGTCACTGAGTTGTGGGCTCCCTCCCCAGCGCCATCATTTAGCAACCCAACAACAGGAGCTGTTGATCCCTAAGACCATCCCCCTACTGTCTTCATTGATTGCAAAGTCTTAGCACAGACTACATAAAATATGCACTTGATTATTTTGCTTTAAAATTCTTACTTTTAAATCCTGTCCTTCTGAATTTTGTTTATGGAGTCATCATGTGCTTGGTAAAGCTGTTTGTAAAGAGTGGTAGAAGACACCACCTAACCTCAAGAAAGTCAAACAAGTCAAAACAAAATCTTGCCCTCAACTCAGGGTATCAATATAATCTAGACAAATATAGTCCTCATGTTCTCTTAACTTCCTTCAATACTTGCTTCGGTTTTTCAAAGGACCTGTTGGTTGGGACAGACAAACAACGGGACAAAGCAATAACTTCAAAATGGCTTTGACAATGCTATTCAACAGAGACTGTTACTTGTCTTGCTGTCTTCTTCAAAATCCATCAGCATTAATGTTTTGTGTCTCCTTCTGAGAACTGTCACCTTTCAGAGATGAAAACACAACCCCTGAAAAGGGTGAGCTAGCAAGGTGAGATGTCGTCTCTCCAAGTGACAGAGGTATTTGCTTCAGTATGTGATATTGAAGCCAACATGCCAATATTTCATAGCAGAGCCTTCCTTGAGAACCAATGGAAAAACACAGAATCCCATTCCATCCATCCATACACATATGTCCTCTTTCAAGCAAACTGAAGGGTCTCCTAAGAGTTTGTTGCCTAGATTTTTTTTTTCTGACACAATTCTGTGGAGTTGAGCTCAAAAATTCATCTCTGACACTGATGCATAATCTAGTATTTTTCTACCTTCACAAACTTCTGAATCACCTGGAAATTTTACGTTGATTCTTCAAGATATATTTATCTGGTATCAGAAAAGGGACACGTTAAGCCATGAAGTAAAGAGGGGGAAATCTGAAAGGAGAACAGAGGCTACAGCTGTAAAGGAGATAATAAAATTTGCCTGTGGGCAAGTTCACTGCCATCATCAGCTAATTACTCAAACCTTTCATGTCAAGCATTGTAGAAGGAAATTACTATTCGGACTTTATTAATTAATATTATGACTTTAAAAGTTTGTATTTGATGCTGCTTCCCTTTTGCCTTCTCTTCAGATACACAAGGCCAAACGCCAATGACCCCGTGTTGTTCGCCTTACCAAAGGGACTCCTGCCCCAGAACGTGATCCTTTTCCCTTCAACATCGGCCTTTCTGGGTATCATTTCCAGCTAAAGTCATCTATGTGCAAGAAAAGCTGGACATAAAATAGGCCAAGAGGTTAGTATGTTACACCTTTTTCTATTCTGACTGGTGATATGCCTCAATCAAATGTCAGATTTGAAAGGCATCATTAATTATATTTGCCCCCATTTTTGGCAGATGGAATTCACCCCAAAGCCCCTGGGCCTTTAGGAGTATAAGCGAATGTTCACATTCACCCACCCTGAGCTTCCTGAGGGCAGGTACCTTGTCTTCTTGCTCCTTGCTATGTCACTAGCACATCGTAAGTGCTCAAACACATGTGTTTTATGAAGGAAAAAAGGAATAAAGGAGGTAAGTCCTTTGTGAAGATAGCCAGATAGAGGGCTTAGTTAGAGAACTTGGTGGAGTTTTGTCATCTGTGTTTCCCAGGAATCCATTCTCCCTACTCCTGGAAATGGAAATTCCTGTGTGGGGACCAATCCTCTTTACTCAGACCCAGCCAATCAACCACTAGATCCCTGTGGCCACCAAGACTGTTGTAGGGACTGACAAATGCCTCAGATAGGTCCAACCAGAGGAAACCCTGGGCACTGTGTGCAAGCTCAGATCCCCCCTCATCCCTCTTGCCACCATGAAGGGAAATTACTTGGACCAGGTCCATGGCACTGTAGAAGACCTGGATCTGGTTAGGCCTGCAGCCAGGTCAATCCTAGGACCCTTCAGTTATATGAACCACCAAACTCCATTGTGTCAAAGCCATAACAGTTGGGTTTGCTGACACTTGCTTTGGAAAAAGTCCAGAGTGAACCAGTAGAATGCAGTGATTACTAAATAAATGCTATTGGCTAACTTCTGTCAAAAAATGCAGTTGATATCATTGAGAGCAGGAAATGAATGTATTATACTTATTTCTTACTTGAAAATATTCTTCCTACTTAACACTACAAGTGGGAGTAATAAACTACCTTATATGTTTGTCCCATATGTATATTTTTTCAATCACGCAATATACTTTGATGCGGCAACTTGACTCCAATAAAATTAAGGCTGCATTCATATCTTCTCTCAAGTTGTTCACTCACCATCACCCTTAATGTCTTCTCTGAGTCTCAGTGGCTCATTCAAAGCCGTATCTATGGATTTCTTGCCTTAGGCTCAAACATTTATTCTCAGCATTTCATGTCCTCAGCCGCACCTATTTTCTAATTTGGGTCCCTAATACCTTAACTCTTTTAGATTTTTTTCAGATATTAATTTCTTGTGTCTGGCTATTTATTGATGCTTCTTGGATCTTAAGCCTGAGTGTTAAAAATGGAATCTTGACACACTTTATTTTTGTCAACCATTGTGGTGAACTGTTATAGAAAAGCAAAGCAAAACAAAACAAAAAACAGAAAAAAAAAATCCCAGAGAAATGACACACAATTTCCATTGCTCCACATGTTACACTTAAAGTTGATCTTCTTAAGCGTCAAATATGTTATTTCTCCTCGCTAGAATATTTCAGCTCTGCCCCAAAATTGATACTTCAGAAAGAATATGACATATGCAATCAACTAGTGACTAGTTTTCTCATTTTAGGTAGGAGGCCCATACTTTCTGAGCCTCAATTACCATTATCTTTATAACGGTGGCAGTACTTTCCAGGGTTGTTATAAGAAATTAAAAGAAGATAAAAATTTCAAAGTCATCTAGCGATGTGGCCATTACAAATAGAAGCAGGACAAACGTGAATTTACCAGGCAACTCTGTCTCAATTTTGATCTCTCTGTACCCAGCTATAAAATAGACATCTTAATGATCAGTTTCCACTCCAAAACACCATAAAGGAATATCAATACGATTTGCCTGTTTCTATAAGTTGACTTTGACAGCGATTGACATGCAACATACCTCCAAATCCAGGAAACAAAATTGCTTGAAAGTAAAGGAAATAGAACAAAAGTAATTCATTTCTTCTGTCATAATTATTAGTTGAGTACAATATAGACTTTGGAAAATCTACTGAATGCATTTATTGTTATTATGTCAAACTTCATACTATTTAAGATTTTTATGAAAGTTAGGGTTTAGGGCAATCATGGCTATGGAGTTATGCTTGAAAAACAAATGTAACATTTTTTAATTTTTTTTTTAATTTTAGAGAGAAGGAGAAAGAGAGAGAGCACGAGTGGGGAAAGGGCAGAAAGAGAGACACATAATCCAAATTAGGCTCCAGGCTCTGAGCTGTCAGCATAGAACCTGACACGGCACTCGAACTCACAAACTCTGAGATCATGACCTGAGCCAAAGGTGGACACTCAACCAACTGAGCCACCCAGATGCCCCACAAATGTAACACTTTTTATCACAAAGTGCTGATTGTCAAGAATTTGAGGTTGATAATGCTATGATTCATTTGATACTTGGTCATAACAATAAAATCCAAGATAAAATAATAAAAGATAGAATAATAAATTAATAATTAAAATATAAAAATAATAAAAACAAAGGAAGTTTGAGCAGGGAATAGAGAGATTTTTTTAACCTTATCAAAATTATATGCTTATTAAAGAGTAGGCATAGAACATTCTATGGAACATCTTTCAGAGACTTATTTTTACTAAGACATGACAACTGCTTTTAAGATTAACATATGTTATTATCTGTGGTACTTTGGAATTTAAAATTAAAATATTTCCTATGTCTGTACATAAATAAGATTTCTCTGCTCCTTAAAGTGTCATGGCTTGAAGAAAAGAGGGTATATGGAAAATTCAAATCAAATCATGATATTCAGATTCAACTTAGAACATAGTTTACAGAACTTCACATCGTGGGAGATCTTTTCCAAAAATTCAACCAAAGATGGGGAGGTTCTAGAAAATATATTTTATTTGTGTCTCCAAAACTGACATAAGCTTTGAATGTGGTTTGAGAACATGCCAACTTTTTATAAATGAGTTTAGCTAGCCATATGTGGCTCTTTTTTTTCAACCAAGAATTGGAAACTAGAAATACAGAATGTTAACATTTAATGGCCTTGAACCTCCTCAGAAGAGAGGGCTAACTTAAGGCCAGTTTAAAGTATAACAATTGGTTTGGCTTTCTCAAAGGTACAATTTTTACAGAGGAAGAAACAACTCCGTGTTGAAGCATGTAGTTCATTTACTCGCTATTTATTCAAAAAGTATTCTTCAAGGACCTATTCTTTGGCAGTGACCGAAGCACAGTGGTCAGTATCCTCAGGGAATCACAGGCTATTTATTGAGCCAGCATGATATCAGCACCATGTGGTCAGATGTGCTCTTAGAGGAAGTACAGAGCAGGTGGAATGGAAGAACAAGTCGTGAGGCCCTAACCACAACTGAGGGGCCGGGAAGTCCCATGGGAGGAAGTGGCTTTTCAGCTGATACAGAGCATGAGTAAAACTTAATCAGAAAAGGGAGAGAAGAGGGGAGAAGAGAATTTGTGTGCTGACAGTGAGGATCTAGAGAAACCAAAAAAATTATAGAGGTGTTTGGGCAGAACCTGATCGAACCTCTTTGTTTTGTATTTCCAAAGGCTAGAAGGATGCCTGGCTCAAAGAGCTCCCCCAATAAATATTTATTTAAAAAATGAATGCAGAAAGATATGATTAGAAAAGTTCAAGAGTAACCCCTGGGTTTCTTAACCACCAGGGTGGGTGATCGTGTTTTACAATGATCATCTGCACGATGTCTCCCTCTCCCTCAGTCGCCATTTTCTTAATTTACGATAAAGGAGAAGGAAAAAAATTGTCAATCCTCAAACACTACGAATTCCTGCCCTTGTTAGAAGAGTTAATAATTTGAATTCAAGGATCAGCTTAATCCCCTCCTCTTTACCTCCACTGACCTGCTTTGGTTTAGACGTTCATCATTTCTGGGCTCAATTAATGCAATTGCTTCTTAGCTGATCTTTTTCCACAGTGCTGCCAGATTATCCTTGTAAATGCAGATTTGTTCATGTCACTCCCTAAATTAAAACTCCCTGATAGCTCTCCCATTTCTTCAGACTAAAAATGCGAACTTTCACGTAACGCTCAAGGTCTTTCAAAGATTCATATCTTATGCCAAGCCTCAACTGCAACATTTTCCCTCCTTGATTTCAAGATTATCCTAATTTAACATGTTCTCACCTTCACTTTGTTCCAGATTGGTGATTCAAGGTTAAGTTCAAGACGGACCACATGTCAAGTGTGGCAATGAGTCTTGAGGAGACAGATAGGTTAAGTCATGAGCCCAGCCAGCAGTCACGCTACCCTGTCTTCCTGAACTTCTTCCTTTGGCTAAATCATGTTTTAAGATGTAATTAAGAAAGAGTAGTTTCTTTGAAGGAGGCTCCCGTTATCAGCCAGGCTTTCTCAAAATGGAACTCAATACCTCCCCTCTGGGCTGTCAAAGGGTTCTGCGCTTCTCCGTATCAGAGTCCCTCCTTTAAGGCATGCTACGGTTATCATCAGTGAGTGAATCTTCTCTATTGGTTTGTGAGCCCCTTAAGGGACTGACCATAAACTATTTCCAACAAAGAGAAAGTAGGAAGGGATAATGGAAGGGAGGGAAAGATAGGACCCGTGAAAAATTGTTTGATGTTTTCAGAACCTCTCTCTTCTTTAATTTTGTTTGACTTAGGCATTCCCCAACCATCATTGAAAGGAAAAAAACTGAAATGACACTATGAGACTCAAGTATGATTATTCAATAAGTATTTGCACTCTTAAAATAAAATGGAGACTGTTAAGAGCCACCTGTCATATTGGTTGTAGATAATTTTTATTTTATTTAACAGATCCCTGAGTTAGATTTAATTCTTCTTTAACTTTATAAAACATTTTGATTAACAGCTGTAGGATTCTAAATACCCATAGCCAATAGGCCCAGCCTTCTGGCATGTCCATACATTTCTGTTTTGGAGACTGAATTGTAACTATGTGCTTCTGAGAATTAGCTATGTTTGCTGTCAAACCTGCTTATATCTACTGTGCTTTTGGCCATAATTATATCATTAAAGATTATATAAATCAAAGAAATATGAGTGTGAATAATTAGAATTTCCCCAAGAACTCTGTTGAAAAACTATGTTGATTGCTTTGAAGATTCTCAATAAAAGGAGACTTACTAAAAAAATAAAAATGGTCTACTTGGATGGGATGAGTTTAGGGTAAAACTGTGAAATCTAAAAATGGTCTACTTGGATGAGATGAGTTTAGGGTAAAACTGTAAAATCTGAGGGGTGCCTGGGGGGCTCAGTTGGTTAAGCCGCCGACTTCAGCTCAGGTCATGATCTCATGGTCTGTGGGTTCGAGCCCCACGTCAGGTAGCTTAGAGCCTGGAGCTGCTTCGGATTCTGTGTCTCCCTCTCTCTCTGCCCTTCCCTTGCTCATGCTCTGTCTCTATGTCTCTCAAAAATAAAATAAAAACGCTAAAAAAAAAATCTTTAAAAGGACTCTGAACTGTGCTTCTTTTTCCAAATGTCTTGAAATTCTAGCATTGCTTTGAAGAGACTGAAACGACATTGAAAAGTGAAAACTATTGAGCACATTTTAAGCATGAAGTTTTTATGGAAGTGCAGCTAGGGGGAATGCACACAAGTAAAAGACTCCGTTGTAAAATTTGGTAAACAATGTGTATTTACAATCTTAAATTTTATAAAAGGTTTTGTATATGCAGGGCACCTGGGTAGCTTAGTCGGTTAAGCATCCGACTTCGGCTCAGGTTATGATCTCACTGCTTGTGAGTTCGAGCCCCGCGTCAGGCTCTGTGCTGACAGCTGAGAGCCTGGAGCCTGCTTCAGATTCTGTGTTTCCCTCTCCCGCTCACATCCTGTCTCTTTCTCTCAAAAAGAAATAAACTTAAAAAAAATTCTGTTAAAAAATTTTTAAAAAGTGTTGCATGTGCTTATGCATTTCTTTTCTTAGCATTTCTCTCTCTCTCTTTTTTTTTTACTTTTGTTTAATCACCTCAATTATATTAGATCTTCTGTATTCATATTCTACAAATAAATTTGCTAGCAATGAACCTGGCATATAGTAGATGGTAGAGGCTCAGTGAGTCTCAAAAAATGTTGGTTTCATTCCTCCCTCCTCCCCCTAAAATTACCCAAGACTAACAGATAGTTGATTCAAAGGAAGTTATTTTAGAAATAACCATTGACCTATACAGAAATCAAATTTTTCCTGAAATATACTATTGAGTAAAGTCAAGAAAATAATGCAGAATGTTAATTTACTCATGGAAAATTATTTAAGCCATTACATCTTAGGCAGCTTGGAAATGGACCCTGGAAGGAGAGCACATTTTCCTAGCGGTGATAGTGTACAAAACAATGTTGTCAATCCAGGAAAGAGCCAGAAAGCTCAGGAAAAGCACTGTGTGAATAACTGTGTGAATAGTACTATGTGAATACATTTTCTCTTCTGAGAAGTTACATATCAGTAGGTGGGAACCTAGGGAATTTCCCAGACCAGATCATTATCCATGATACTGCGTTAGATGCTGACATCTTCATTGACAGTTGCTGATAATGTATGCAAAATTAGGAAAACATATACCCCATTTTGCAGAGCCTATGTTATCCATGATATTGGCAAAAAGGATTGATATAGCCCACAGTTACTTCAGACATGAATTTCACAGCCAGAAAAATGAGTTTTCTCTGCATCTGTAAAACTCCCAAGTCCATAGCTACCAATTCATTTACCTTCAAGAAGAGAGATAAGATTTGCCAAGCAAAAGGAGAAGACTGTAATAAGAAAGTTTTAATGTCAGCTGTATCTCAAACGTAAGGCATTCACCCCTCACAAACATTTGTAATACACCCTCAAAAATGTCATCTTAAAAATTAAAGGAATGAGGCTCTAAATTTCTTGAATAAAAGATCTCAAAACCTTTGTGGAAAGTACTACAGATACAGAGTATTTGAGCACAGTGAAATGCCACTAGCAAAATATTCTGCTCTGTTCCCAGAAAGAGTTTGCAGTTTCAATAGAGTTATGGGGTGAAAGGGGAAAACATACTTCAGAAAGATCAGGAAATTCTAGACATGCATGTACAGAATAATTGTGGAAATGATCTATCAATAAATAAAAATACAGCATTCTTGGATCTTCCATATTAGGCCAAAGATCACCCAATGTATTTCTAAATAATATTTTTAAATTATCTGAATGCAACTTAAAGTCACCCTTTTTAAGAGTGAGGATGCCACTACACTTACCAATGGTTCACACCTCATAGTGACACTTTCAAAGCTTTGAAACGTCCTGGTTTAGGTAAATTCCAGCCCAGGCCCTCAACAGAGCACTGCCAGGTTTGTTTCACTGAGAAGAGTTTTGCCTTCTGATGGGAGCCTCCTTTGTATTTCTCTCCCTCTTGGAAGTTCTCCACATCATTAACTGTGCCCTTTCTCTGGCTTCTTGACTCAATCTCCCTCACTAGAATTTTTCAACATAATATTCTAATTCCACAATCTAGGAGATTTTCCTTTTGTGTGCTCGGATTCTTCTCTATGTCTTTAGAACTGTTTTCACTCTTCTCAAGCATGGCTTCTTTTTGTGTCCAGTTTTTTTGTTTTGTTTTGTTTTTGTTTTTGTTTTGGCTTTCCTGAAATCATCCTTTTCTACTTTTCATCTTTTTCATTGCCTCTCCTTAGTTTCTTCACTGACTTACTGCCCCTCATGCTTCAGTACAAGTCAAGATCCTGTCTCCATATTTCTCCTTTTACCGACAAAATATAATATCATTTTTAAGTACTTGAATGCTCTATCCTATCTATATGATTTCTAATCTAATATTCCACTGTCTCTTGCATTGTGAGACATATATTTGCTCTCCCTCTAAAACGCTGGATATTTCCAAATGGATATTCCTTTGACCCTCAAGGTCAATGTAAGCTCAGCATCATTTCCCTGTTCCCTCTATTGAAACTTAGTCCTCTATAGTTTCATCAGTGTATCAGTCACAGAGAACTAAACCTTCCAAGCAATTTGACATTGAGTTTCTTCTTATATGCATACATTCAACTGGTCAACAAGTCCTTGCTCCTCTCCTGGAATCTCCTATTTTCCAAACCATCTGCAAGGTTCATATTAACTTTCAGCCTTGACCATTAAGTGATATTCTTAATATTCTCTATCTCAGTTTTCCTCATATTATCTACTCACATAGTTCTCTCTTTCTTTTCAAACTACATCTCTACTTGAAAAAAGCCATAATAAATTTCAAGTCCATCAGGATTTAATTTGAATCTTGCATCTTCCCTGAATATCATCCCTTCATCAATATACTCTCTCTCCTAACTTGAATTTCTTTGTTTTATTCATCACTTTCTTCCTTACATTATAGCTCTTACACACAAACATGAGATTCTGGAATTTCTGAGGATGGGGATCAAATTTGTACATTCCTTTATCTCCTGTGGTATGCTTCGTTGAGCATAAAAAAATGATAGGTAAATACTCAGGGATTTAAATTAAATTTGCACATTAATTAAAAGAAAAATATAGTTAATTATTTTCACACATTATTTCCAGGTATATTAAAATACTACGACTGTCTAGAAACTTTGCTTCAGTAAAATAAGTTTGGCAGACCAATTTTTTAAATTTTTTGTTAATGTTTATTTATTTTTGAGAGAGAGAGAGAGAGAGAGAGAGAGAGAGACGAATAGGAGAGTAGCAGAGAGAGAGAGAGGGAGAGACACAGAATCCAAAGCAGGCTCCAGGCTCTGAGCTATCAGCACAGAGCCCAATGTGGGGCTTGAACTCACAAACTGCAAGATCATGACCTACGTCAGCCACTTAACTGACTGAGCCACCCAGGCGCTCTGCAATTTTTTTAATGGAAATTTGATTTGGAAGGAAGTGAAGAGGTAAAGTGAAACAGAGAGAATAAGAACATTTTGTCATCCAGAAATTCCCGACTTCTAAAGAGAAGTGAACTCAAGATCCACAACTGAATAGTCAAACCACTTTTTTTTCCAGGAAGTACCTACGAAGTAGGGGGAAAAAATTATATGCTATGCATCTGCAGAGAAAGACACTATAGATCACACACACACACACACACACACGCAGGCACACACGGATACATACACGCACACACACACATAGTGCACACACATGCTTTCTCCATTCTATTTAGGAAATTTTGTTTCTAGCTCTACTCTTAAATCATCATGTGACCACTAGAGAATTCATTTCCAAATACAGTCAGTCACTTTTCAAATGGGGTAGGGATACCTTAACCCAACAATCCCTCAGTATATTTGTGGGATTCCAACAAGAATGTCAAACAAGGTCGGGTTATATTCATAAAGTGTTTTTCCTATTTAACAACAAAAGTCATTTCACAAATCTTTCTATTGAACATACCACCTTTGCAAACTGGTAAAGCTGAGAACGGTACTCCTTGGTATTTTTAAAGTCCATTAAAAAATATGCCTGCAGTTCTAAAAACCAACCTTCCATCCCTCATTCATATAATCAATGTGACAAGTAAATGTGAATCACTAGAGACCTCCTTAAGAACCAAATCCTCCCTCATGGATGCATTAGTTGCTCTAAATGGAGTAACCAATGTGCGGTCTTTACGCCCAACAGGCTGTACATCTGCTTAATGCACCCAAATGTAATAAGGTGAGAGATTGAAATATAGATGCTACAGATGGCTTACACGGAGGCCAGAAGCTTGGCTCCCTCTTTCCCTAGAATGACTTTCCGGGAACAAGTCACTTTCCGTGATTGGTTTCCTTCAGACAAAATAATTGAATCTAATGCTGTGTGTCAACGCAAGCACTTGGATTATTTGCTTTATGGCGCAGCCCTTAGGGGGCTTTAGGGTCCGGTGTTAAAATTTGCCTTTGATCAAGCCTCAGCCTCTCCTACACATCTTTATTCATAACAAATTAGAAGCTATTATCACAACATATTAGCGACAGTTTTAATGCCCACAGTGCATCTTAAAATAAAAAGAAACAATTTCCTCATAATAATGGATGCAGTATCTTAGTTGGCTTCATTATAATATTTATCATCTGTTATTTGTCGCATGTGAGAGCACAATGAGCCGGTGCCTTACCCTAGTGCAAGATACGCACCCCTCAGGGCTTACAGTTTATTGGAGAGCACATTTAAATTCAAGCTCTACCTTATTAAAATAAACCCTTGTATGCACATCCAAGAAGGCCAGGAAAATGTGACTTTGTGGCTGCCTTATTGAAAAGGGAGTTTCTTATTTACTGAGGAATGGTTCTACTGGAGGAGTGCAATTAACTTAATGATTCTATGGCAGAGTTCCCTGCCCCCCACCCCCCATTTATAACTGTCATCTGTGGGCACCTGTTTCAGTTTTCTCTTAAAGAGTTTGCCTTGAAAAATAATAGGATTTGAATCTGGATTGAAATCACCGAAAGAGATTTCATTGAACTCATTTAGTTTTAAAAAAAAAATGGAAGATGAAACATGGCAAGTTTTAGGTTAAATTGGGAATACATAAGACACAGTGTTAAATACTCACACAGTCCTCCAGGCCCTCAATTTCTTGATATCTTCTCTCAAACATACCTTATTTCATCTTACCTCAGCCACCACTCCTGAAGTCAGACCCGGACCTTTTGATTTCCAATACCTTCACCCTCTCTGTAAAGTCACTGTAAACATCTGTGTTATTAACTACCAACATCTATCTTTCTGGCTCACTACCTTTGTTTGGTTAACCTCAAGTCCCCTTTGTCACTTTTTTGGAAACTCCCAACCACTGGTTTTGCAGTCTTCTCTGTACTCCTCCTCAATTGCTGTAAAGAATTGTCTTTCAAGTTAAGTTGAAAGAACTTAAGATTGTCCTAAGTTGATTATTATCGCTCCCTGGCACATACCCTCAACACCCTCATCCTCATACTGCTGTGTTAATGTGAAAAGCACAGGTCCGACAAATGAGGAGGAGTCATGCTCAGTCAGATTCAGGGGCATGGCCTACGAGGCTGTCACCATCACAGGCACAAGCAACCCTATGCAACCACCGGAAGGCTGGTGTGCAGCCTTCTCCCATCTTTTTGCCCTAACACTACTAGGTCAGTCTATTGGAGATCCATTTAAGGCTTCACCCCCTTGCTCAAATGCCCACAAAAGCATTTGATTTAAAAATATTTTATAATGTGACAGCACCACACGTATTCAATCTTATTTTCTGCTTCTATACTCACCAATATCCATTCTCTCTGATGCCCTCCAATGAAAATACCGACCCCTGATTAACTAATACATAACCAATTAATTTGTTAAACCCATTAATTCTTGAAGACCTGTTTGGCCAAGGCAGAGCGTTAGGTCCTAGTCTATCAACACAGAAGATGGTATTTACCTTTCCCAAACTGGGAGCCGGGTGATTAGAATGGGTACCATGAAGAGAGTAATGGTGTTAAAAATGAAAAAGAAGACCTCCTCCAGGTAGCCCTGAGTGAATAATTCATTCTTCTGGTAGAAGGTCCTTTTACCATTTCTGCTAATCCTACCTGTTCTTTAAAACCCAGCACCAATACATTCCCCAGTACGATGCAATCCAATCTCCTTCGTATACCAGCAGAAGGGCAGACAGAATAGATTTTTAATTCATTTCATGATTTCAATTTTTTTGTTCTCAAATAAGGTAAAGGTTCCTAAAGCGGGATGGAGATCAGTGCTGTTTCTTACGTTTGTTTTTTAATAGTACTTTTGTAGTCTTAAAGACTATTTAGGAGACTCTTTTCTCAGAAAAACCGTTACCCATTAATATTCCCTTATAAATTATCCAAACGAGCACATATAAACATTTTACAATGAAGGGTTACATGAGTGCCATTAATTGAATTCTGTGCAATGGGCAAATACAGCACTTTGAATTTTTTGACCACGTTTAATGAGTTTAGATAAAGCTAATGCATTGTTTTGGGTGGGTATTAGTAGTGTTTACTAATAATAGTGTAAGAAACACAGTCATAAACAACTTCCATAGTTTTCTCTTGTGTTACATTTAACTTTTGTAAAATCCAGGCAACAGGACTCTCCCATAAGGATGGAGGTACAAATGCAATTGCATTGCACACGCTAACTCTATAAACAGAAATCAATCTGTTCCACCCCTTCTTCCCACTCCACCCCAACCTCCAAAGCATCGTTAACAGGATAGTTAATAATAGTAAACAACATTCCCTTCGACAATACCACCAAGTTCAGAGAAAACAAAACCAAACCACAAAATCATACCTTGACAAATACACGTGGAATGCCTGTTTGCAAATCATTTCTTCCAAACCTCTTTTACCCTCTGTAGGACCCAGTTTTCTGGAAGGAATGGGATTTCGTATCTTGATATCTGATCTCCTCCTTCATAAGACACAAGCAGGCTCTGGAGCAGAAATGAATGGCTAATGGGGACAGGAAGGCGAATCCAGAAGAACTGGTCACCTCGGGGTAAAGAATCGGTGACTGAATTTGCACAACGGGCAGGATTTGATGTGACCGAATGCATTATGGCAACTGATTCATTCTTGCCTTTTGAAGTCATCCTTCGAGTCAAGCAAACTAATACTTCCCACTTCCCTTCAGAGATACAGAGACTATGCACAGCAAATCAGCTGACAGAAACTTTGGTTCACATCCAGTTTTGTGGGGAGACGCAGTCATTGAGTAATTTGTCCAGCTCAATGACAGTTGGTGATCTATGTGTCACATTCCCTCGCATTAGGGGAACTGTCGGTGTTCCCACCAACTTGGATTTATAAATAAATTTTTTTTCTTAAGAGCACTGAATGTTGTCATACATTTCATATGATGTGTTGCCACACACATACCCCCATTTCACAAATTAAGTGACTAATAACAAAGAGCAAAACTAAAGAGAAGCATCGGAGGTATTAGATCAGAGAGCCGATCAGAAGCATGGGCTTGATTCTTGGCCATTGTAAGACTTGCTCTGAGTGGCTTGAGAAATGATAGGTAGTTTTCTCATTATGTGCTAGAGCTGATCACGCTGGCTTGGCAGGGCCTCTTGTATGTGTATCTTTCCAACCCCAACATGACTTTACATTGTTAGCTTGAAATCAGCCACAGTGGAAATGTTTACTTGGGGGAAACCAGCAAATGCCACAAATGAAGGCATTTCCTTTTTCCTTGCAAAGGCGATTGTTAAACTCTTCATGGTTGAACATGAAGAGTGATACAGTGTGAGCTAAATTTCAAGTTAATAACAGGGGTTGGAGTGTGAGAACAGAGACGGAGAGACCAGTTGGAAGGGTCCTGCACTAAACCAGGTGAGAATCCCAGTACTCAGACTAGGTTGGTAACTGAAAAGTTAGTGAGAAGAGTTTGCTTGTAAATCTCCTCTCAGGAAAACAACTCTATCAATTGTTTCGAGAAAGTATGAAAACACACACTTTTGTGTAAATCTCCCATTACTTTATGTTGGCCATACTTTAGGTGTTAGATAAACATGACTATAAGCATATGTCACTCTGCAACTCCAAGTTCATGGCCCTATACCAGCCCGTGCTTCTTCCTGAAACAAGGAATGATGTCCTTACTCTACCAATATGCTTTTAGGGAATGCATCTTAAACATGCTTTTTAAAAAAACAGAAAAGTTGCTATAAATATGTGCTTATTTCAGCAGTCCCTTCTTGACTCTGCACCAAGCAAACTGACAAGATACATCATGGAAGTAACGTCTAAATTATCAGAGCCTTTTATATGTATGCAAAATACTTGTATTCCTCAAACGATATGTTTCTCACAATGTCCTTGTCATACACAGTATTGTGTGATTATACCCATTTTATGAATGAAAGAACACACTCTGATTGGTAAATTGACTGGCAGACTCAATTCCAGATTGTTCCATGTCTATGACAATCTGCCTGTTTGTATCATGCTGCATGGCTTACATTTGAAAGGAGGATTAATGACCCCAGATACTTCATTTAATGATTTGGCACAGTTCATGGACTAAGTTACTCATAATAATAATGATAGTGATAATAAAATTATAACCATCTATGTTTAAGACACTCTTCTATGTATGAACTATCTCCATACAGCCATATGAATTAAGGACTGACATTGTCCCCATTTTGCAGATGGAAAAATGAACTGTAAGAAGCCTAAGTAACTTATCCAAGGTCCCACAGCTTGAAGTTAAATTGGTTTCAAACCAAGCCTGCCTATCCCCAGAGCTTTTGTATAGTCTTAAAATTTATGGGACGGGGGATTTTTTTAAAGAAAAAAATTCCAAATAGAGAGTCTTCATAGAATATAGATAGGCAGCACAAGATGGCCTCGATCAAACAGGCTTGCCTCTGATGGCCCTGACATAGATGCTTCTTACAATCAACAAGCAGAGAGACAGTCACTGTGACCGCTGGGCATCAGAGGGACTTTGTTGTCCCGTAACCCTCCAGTCCCATGCACCATGGACCAGCCAATGCATGGTAAGCACATGGACCTTCTCCTGGTCTTCAGTGTCCTCAGTGTACTCAGGGACACACTCTGACATTTACCTGCTCCATTCAGGCCCCAGAATCGACCCCCATCCTTTTGGTCCACACCACTACCTTCTCCACTGATTCTGTCTATCATCTCCTGTTCCACAGCCAGATGGGATTGTAGCTTTCCCAATTTTTACTACCTGCGAATGTGCAGACAACGTATACTGAAAATAAAGAAAGTAAGTGGTCATATCATGAGCTTTTCCTGAAAAAATCTTTTACTGCATTAGAGGAAGTGATATAGAATCAATGACTTTTATAGAGAATAGAAGCCTTTCTGAGACCGTACTCCACTGGAAATGTCGCCTGCCAAAAGTTGAGACTATTAGCATCTCTCATGACGTGAAACATCACTAGCTGCAGAGTAAGAAAACCCAGCCCAACGCACTGGAAAGAAGTCATCTGTAGCAGATTGCTTTGCAGTATCTGCATTGGAGGAGGGGAAAACTTACTAAGTCCCTACCAAAGATAAATAATTGTAATAGAAACTGTAGAAATACATGGGATGAAGATTTCACAGTTTAATCTGAATTTCAGGAACTTGCTGAGAGATTGCAAACTCAGACACTTAAACAACTATGATTTTAAATTCATAACAAAAGAAAGAAAACACTTCAACAGAGACGGGTGCGGTGATGGTGTTCAACACAAAATAAGATTTGTGTGTAATAAAGGACGTAGGACTCAGACTCCTAAGGAAGCAGATTTGGGTTTAATCAGCAATGGCACATTTCCTATGACCACAGCCCAGCTAAGGACTTCTCAGGCTCTTTAGAGAACAAGTTGATTGAAATTTGATTCTTGCAATGTATATTATAGAATGTTACTTCTTGCTTATATAATTATGCTACAGATAACAAATTATATGCAATAAACCTTCTCTGGTGTGGCAATTTTATTTAAACTTTGTTTGTTTGTTTGTTTAGTCTTCAGGCATCGTTCGGAAGGGGTGTTGGATGGACTGGATCGCATTCAAAGACTCTCACACTTGTCCACCTTGATTCTCATTCTGTGCCCAGCATCTTGTGCGTTACCTCCGAACATGAGCACTGTCAGGAGGCACTGATTAAATCTCAGACCGAACAAACGATCTGACAAAAGTGGTCAAGAGAGTGATGCTCCAAGTAGGCAAACTTGAGGCTCAATTCCTCTTAACAGTATCCGGTCATGTGACTCATTAAGCAGGTAACCAGTATGTAAGGTTGTCTTGGCTAATAACGAACTTAGGACAAAGTTTGGCAAGTCCACGTTTAAGAAAAGATAAAGATATAACGAGATTACAATCTACATAATTAGTTACCTTTGTCTTATCAGAGTCCATATTGTCCAGGGCTCCTGACAGAGTCGATCCTGCGTGAACTACCTTTTGGTCTCCAGATCAATCATCCTGGTCTTGGATTACCGTAATGCTCTCAAGCAACTAGCCTTCCTTGGTCTACTTGACATTTTTTTTTTTTCACGCAGAAGGTGCTACTTTTAAAATTTAATTTACAAAGAAAGTCAGGGAGGTGTCCTTACATCTACGAGAAAAATCCCCAGTGTTCTGTGAAAGTAGCCTTTCCCTTCATTTAGCTACAAGCATCCTAGATCACTGCTCCAAAGCATTATTCATGGAGATACTTTGAAAATTTCTCTTCAAAGGATAATGATTGTGGGTCTCGTGTGCTGCTGCTAAGGGAGTTGAACAAGAGTCTTTATGTTGTAAGTAATCAAAGGGATACCTTTGGGACAACATTGCAAGTTGAATGGTATAGAACAGAATAGAATAGAATGGAAATTGAATCTCAGAGCTAGAAGCTGCCCTAAGCCCCCAGAGTATTTAGTTCTGTGTTTCATAAAGTACTCTGACAAATAGAAGCCCCTCTAATGGGCGGTATGTGAATTAAGAGTTTCATAGTCAAGTCATGAAGAACAGTCAAGTTAAAGACAGTTCAGCAGGTTTCTTAACTGCTGGTCACGAGGATAAACAATATGCAAATGCGTATTGTGACCGTCCAAGAGATTTCACAGTTTATAGTTTCCCAAACTATTTTGCTGGGAATTTTACAGAGCTATGAGTATCCTTTGGGGAATGGAATTGTAGTTAGTGACTTTCAAACCTGGCTGTACATTGGATCCACCTGGAGACCTTTAAAAAATAGTAGTGTCAGGATTCATCCCCAGAGAGATCTATTTTTTGGTCTGGGTCAAGGTCCTGGGCGCTGGTATTTAAAAAGCCTTCCAGGGTCTCACAATGGGCATCCAGGGTTGAGAGAAGTTTTGTACTGTGTGAATTCAACCCCCAGGCTTTGGAGATGAAGAAAATGCTTACCTACATGCCTGCATCTGGGCTGCATGATCTCATATCGCTTTCATGACTCCACAAAAGTTAGGGATTTGAGAACATGACCAACACTGGTACCCATTTCATCTCTAAAATGCCAATACATTATGTATCATACTTTTAATAAGAAAGGAAATTAGAGACCCATTGTCTTACTTTATGATTCATTACCAGCTACTGGCGAATTGGACAACTCATGTTTGAAAGAAAAAGAGGAAGCTCTAATCTGGGAGGAAAACTGCAAAAAATAAAAACCTAAGTATGAGGTGGACTTTGGAGTCAGTGTGCAGCTGAGTGAGTGAAACTTTTTCTTTCAGTTGAGACTTGGTGTCACCAGTCATTAAATAGTTTTGTAGGTGGGGTTAGAACTGCTCTTCCTCCTGGATTCTTAGCCAAGCTCTGCTGGAAACCATTCATTTCCTTACCTTGGTGGTGTACTTCTCTATTTACTGCTTGGTTCTGAGTTACCTTTTAAGGGAAGTTCTTGTTTCTATCCTACTGACAAACTCACACTCAGCAAGCATCACGGTGGAAGTCACTTCATGACAATTGTCTCACTGAGTTCCATAGGCCCTTGTGGAAATGGGCTAAAATCTGGCCCCAAAGAGTGTCCCTTAGGAGAGGACCTCACCTACCCAGAAAAAATTGGAAATGAAAGTTATATCAAAAAGATGAAATACGAATTCCACTAGGTTTCCATGATGGACTTACAAAAGGAGCAGTCCTAATTTTTATCTCAAATTAAATAAACAAAGTCTGTTTGTTATCTTTTTAAAGGCCAAGGATTATCATTCTTCCCCTGGCACTTAAGACCCCATTATGTGTATACTATCAAACAAGTTCCCTTTTTCTGAATTCTAAGTTCAGAATTATGGGATGGAAATCCATAAAGTTTGATTTAAACTCTGTGATGGTCAGGGGCGCCTGGGTGGCCCCGTTGGTTAACCCTCCAACTTTGGCTCAGGTCATGATCTCACAGCTCATGAGTTCAAGCCCTGCATTGGCCTCTGTGCTGCCAGCTCAGAGCCTGGAGCCTGCTTCAGATTCTGTGTCTCCCTCTCTCTCTGCCCCTCCCCTGCTCATTCTTTGTCTCTCTCTCTCTCTCTCTCTCTCTCTCAAAAATAAATAAACGTTAAAAAGAAATTAAACTCTATGATGGCCAATCCATATGGGTTAAAAGAAAATTCTTGAGAGAAAAAAGACAGCTTTGTGAATGCTGAGACCAAATTTCTTTTCCAGTCCCAATGGGACCTTTCTCTCCTCTTATCCCAAGCTCGCTGTGAATGAGTGTCAGCTACACTTCTGCCAATGCTACCAACAGATGTGTCACTGTACACAAAGACAGTCGAAGATCTGTTTAAAACACTGCTTATGGAATTGTTCCTGTGCGTGCGATTATAAGGGGGAGGTGTATGGGAGGGAAATGGAGACTAACAGAAAATGATGGCTATAAAAAACCTTTAAATCCCTGTGAATAGACAGTACCACCAGAAATACCATAGGTTACCTTAGGAAGTGGAATACGACTGATCTATCCAAGCTAATTAAAATTTGTATAAAAATGTGTATTTGGTCAAGTTGAAAGTTACCTATGAGAAAGCAGAGAAGAGGCTCTCAGCTCAAGCAGAGCTCAAGGGAAGCTGTGAGGGCCCACTGTGGGCCTGGAGGCCAGCGCTTCTGTGCAGTGTCCTCGCCCATCTGGCACCAATATGCATTTGTGGCCAGGGCCAGGCCACAGCTTACTGACTCCCAGTACAAAGCAGAGAGTGCGACAACATTTTGCTTCCCAGAGAGAGAAAGAAGGTGAGCCGGGCAAAGCCCACTCAGCACCCAGAGAGTGTGCAAGAGGATAAGAAGCAGAAGAGACAGAAGTGAGGGGCTGGCCTTACTTAGCAGATGGCACTCTGTGATTTTTTTTAAATTTTTTTTTAATGTTTATTTATTTTTGAGACAGGGAGAGACAGAGCATGAGTGGGGGAGGGCAGAGAGAGAGGGAGACACAGAATCTGAAGCAGGCTCCAGGCCCTGAGCTGTCAGCACAGAGCCCAACGCGGGGCTCGAACTCACAGACTGCGAGATCATGACCTGAGCCGAAGTCAGACGCTCAACCGACTGAGCCACCCAGGCGCCCTGGCACTCTGTGATTTTGGTCTGTGTGTGGTTTCAGAGGGGCTGACGAGATTTTTCCTGACCGCAGGGTTGTCTTTCACCCATACTACTGACTAAACTGTAACTGCTAAGGCCCTTCCCACCAAAAATTTATAAACATAGGGATCTCTGGGGAACAGCTGGAACTGGGAGGAGGTAATGGCTGTTACCACATAATTTTCTCAAAAGGGAGGGCCCAGAGACATCGAACTGTGAAGGGAAAGACAGGAAGGGAGACAAGTAAATATCATACAGGCCCTGAAGGGAGGGGCACTGTCTCCAGCCAACTCACCCCAAAGTGGGCTCTGATGGGTATTTTTCTCTTCTATATTTTAGTATAGCCGCAATTGCCTTGACTGAGGATAATGAATTTAGATGAGCAGTGGCTGGAAATAAATCCAGAGGTTATTTCAAAGGTTAGTTATGAGAAGCAGATGTCTCCGTGGAGGAAATCAGTGGTATTTGGAAGC
The DNA here is from genome assembly GCA_030068075.1 of Paguma larvata. Taxonomy (NCBI): domain Eukaryota; kingdom Metazoa; phylum Chordata; class Mammalia; order Carnivora; family Viverridae; genus Paguma; species Paguma larvata. The sequence continues at coordinate 12,854,253 of CM057825.1, forward strand.
AGACGCGTCTACCTAATACCGTAAGCCCAGCTCAGCAGTAGGCAAGGCTCAGTGCCTGTGTCTGCTTGCTCTAAGGACTTATGCGCCGTGCTGTTTGCACAGGTCTTCGGAGAATTCTCTGTAGCATCAAAGCTCGGAACATTTACCTCCTACAGAAACGCTAATAGCTGGCAGTTTTCTCTTCAGCTCATCTACTACCATAGCTCCCATCCTCGGCTATTCTTTCAAAGTCGGCTGCTGCCGGGAGCATAAAAACTGTCAATGCTTTCTTGGCTACACTATCTAACTCTCACTCCTGATTGATTTTCCATGATAGCAACAAAATTTCTCAAGAACCTGGGTCTCCTCTTCTTACCTAGGTCCTGAAATCACAGCCAGGAGAAGGGGGGCTCAGAAGATTGTGGCTATTCCAGCCAGGGAAGAGTAGCCAGGGAATAGGCGCTCAAAGTAGACACCACGAGATGGGGAAAGTGAGAGCAAACACCACGGGGCATTGGTTCCCAATTCAAGTGGGGACAGTTTTGCTCCCCGAGGGGCATTTGTCAATGTCTGCTGGCATTTTTGACTGTCACGACTCCAGCAGGGCTGGCTCCTGGCTGCTAGCAAGTAGAGGCCAGGGATGCTGGCAAACATTCTACAAGACACAGGACAGCTGGCTCAGCAGTCCAAAATGTCCACCATGCCATCGCCAGAAACCTACCCTTGGGGCTCCTGAAATTTTGTGAACTGACGACACATCACTCTCCTTTTGTGCCCATTCTTCTGTCATCCCAGCAATTTGGAAAATACTCATCTTTCCCACCCCCCGCCAAGTGTTGCTCTGAGTATAGGGCCATGGGATTCAATTAGAGGGAGTCAAGTCCAAATGTACTCTATGTACATTTCCTGACCAAAAGAACACCCCATACCACTTTCCCACTGCTGTGTTGCTTTTAAACAGTCCTCTAGAAAACACCAGAAAGCCAGAGCTAAAGGGAGTAAGTTAATCTTGGAGACATCTCCCCCTGCTTCCTTCTGCAGTAACTTTTCCCAAAAAGCTATTGGGTTGGGGGACCTGGGTGGTTCAGTCAGCTGAGGTTATAGTTCAGGTCATAATCTTGCAGTTCGTGGGATGGAGACCCCATGTCAGGATCTGTGCTGACAGTGCGGAGCTTGCTTGGGATTCTCTCTCTCTCTGTCCCTTCCCAGTTTGTGTGTGTGCTCATTCTCACTCTCTTTCTCTCAAAATAAATAAATAAACATTAAAAAAGAATCTGGTGGGTTCAAGTAGGCACAAACCTAACTTAAAGACATTACTAAAATGGTTTCTGTCAGCAACTCACAGCCTAAGTCCACATACACAGGCTGGTGAACCTAAACTTTAGAATGTCTCAGTCACTTGAAGGCTTTTTAAAACCCAAATTAAAGGGCCCTCTACTTAGTGTTTCTGGCTTGAAAAATCAGGCATGGGCCCCAAGAGTTTTCATTTCTAGCAAGATCCCAGGTGATACTAAAGCTACTGGTTGCCCCAAGCCCACACTGAGAACCACTGGACTAGGCTGACCAAGTTTGATTCCAAAGTTCATGTTCAAACAGTAACATTCAGGTACGCCTGGATGGTTCAGCATCCAACTTTGGCTCAGGTCATGATCTCATGGTTTGCGAGTTTGAGCCCTGTGTCAGGTTCTGTGCTGACAGCTCAGAGCCTGAAGCCTGCTTCAGATTCTGTGTCTCCCTCTCTCTCTGCCCCTTCCCTGGTCATACTCTGCCTCTGTCTCTCTTTCAAAAATAAATAAACATTACAAAAAAATTTTTTAAAGTAACATTTACAAATAGTTTTTTAAGGCAGAAATTCTCCTTATCCATAACTCTTTGAGGAAATTCAACATTAAGCTTATCGACATTAAGCAGGAGCATAAGGTCAAGTAGACAGAGTAAAGGGTGTTTGCATCTGAACACCTGAATTCTAGGCATGAGGGCTCCATATCTGACATGCTGGCTGAGCTAAGAAGTCTTTAGTGAATCATTTAATTTCTGATCTTCGGCCCCTCATCTGCAACAGAGAGAAAAATACTTGCCTCACCTACTTCACAGTGTCATGGAGATTATTAAATAAGATTTTGCAAAATGATCAATGATATCTCAACACTAGATGCAAATGGACGTAAGAATTCTGATTATTCAGCAGCTAGCCTGAAGCCACAGAAGCAAGTGGCAGAGCCATGGCGAATGGTTGTGCTCTTAGCTCAGTACCGATGCTCATTGGAGATCGATGGCCCAGAAAAGCACACATTGGAACCCCATCCTTTCTGGAGATCTCCAGGATGTGCCCTGCTTACAGAGCTAAGAAAAAGGAACAGCGTAAACAAATAGATATGATTGCTGTTTGCTTCTTACACACTACAGCCAAGTTTCTTAGAAGATGTGGGCTCTCAATGCTTCCCATAGCAAAGTGGAATACCCACGTCCATCAAGCACCCTGCTAAAAAGCTGATTTCTTAAAATACTTGGTGACATTTGTTAAGATGGTAGAAGACACACCATTGCTTCTTAAGTTGGAGATCTCAAGACTCTAGTATTTTCTTTGCAAATCGCAACCCCAAACACATCTTAGCAGATGTGGGTCCTTCAATTTTAAAAAATTACATTCATGGGGTGCCTGGGTGGCTCAGTCGGTTGAGCATCTAACTTGGACTCCTGTCATGATCTCATGGTTTGTGAGTTTGAGCTCTGCACCAGGCTCTGTGCTGACAGCTCAGAGCCTGGAGCCTGCTTCAGATTCTGTGTCTCCCTTTCTCTCTGTGTTCCTCCCCTGCTCTTGCTCTGTCTCTCAAAAAGAAATAATAAATGTTAATTTTTTTAATTACATTCACTTAAAAATATGTTTATTTGTAAATTTAAAACTAAACTTAAAACCCAACACCCTCCATGTATTTATAATTTTATCTACTTCCTTAAGCTAGTTTTATCTAGTTCCTTAACTAGTTCCTTTGCTGCTTGATAGCATTTTAATAATTTAAAATTATTAAACACTTTGCAAGAGAGTTGTTTTCCTGTGTATGAAATAGAGAAATGGCTATAACACTTTTCCTCATTTAGCAATGATGCTATCAGATTATTTCAGCATGAAACTTTGAGTGACTCAAACCTAAATACCATGATTTCAGTTCTCATTATAAAACTTAAAATTAACAAAGATTTGGAGCACTAAGGTCAATAAATATTTATCTAGAGGCAATTTTCTTCTTAGGTATACTATTACTTGTATATTACTATGTAAAATAATGCGTGTATGTGTCTGTATACACTTCATACCCTTTCTGTGCACGGTTCTTGTCAAAATTACCAAAAATTATAAAAGGAAGTTATTTTGACTGGTATTTTTACCCAGTGTTTATGGGTTCCACAAACAGCTCTGGGACTAAGCATGAAACCCCCACACTTTTCCTTTTCAAAATTTCTGCTCAGATCAGGGCAGAAATTTTGAGTAATGCTGGATTAATTTCATTTTTCAACAATTGAAAATAAATGAAGGATTTTCACATTACCCGTCAGCTGCACCTAAATTAGCAATGCGGAAAATTCACACAGGTGCACTCTAGCAACACAGTGTTAGACAAACATAAGCCAGTCTCTTCTCGGTAAAAGATGAGATATTTACCAGCTGTCTGAAGAAGTCCTGAACAGTCCGTGGGGTCCCTGAAATAAGGAGTCCACAGGCTTCTCCTTTCCTCTATACAGCATTTCGTCCATTTCTCTCTCCCATTCCACCCCTATTGTCTTCCTTTTTGCAGCAATACTGCATATTTGTTTACCTAAGTCATTTGCTCAGGTGGGGCCGGCTGGGGAAAAGAGCCACCGTAGGGATTCCAGCTCAGCTCAGTTCTGAAGAAGTAACTATCCTAGGAAGGGGGGGGGGGAGGGGTGGCAACAGGGAGAATGGGAAAAGGCAGTGAAGCATACAAAACAACATTCTGGAAGGTTCAATTTTCTGTGGTAACTGAGTAAAGGGGGATGAGGAAGGGGGGAAAGGGGGGTAGGGGTGCATCCTGGAACCATCGGGGAAATTTCACTGCATCTCTTTGTTGAAACGACGCATTTATCCGTGATTGTGATCATGCTCCGTCTTCCTTTCAGATGCATTAACCAATGGCTGACAGAGTGAAGCCGAAGAAAAGATAGTAAGTAACCTCATAGTTGATATGATACCTAATGACAGCAACAGTGGCCAGACCATGGGACACGGCAGGGGAGCCGGGCAGCACCGGACAAGAGCAAGTGTGCACCGCACGCATGTGGAACCCTGTTTTCAGCCCCTTTCCCTCTCAGACCGGTCACCACATCCACACAATTAACGACTTTCAAGGCGGCACGATGAAACTTTCATAGGCAAAAGCAGATGGAAGGATGTTTTGTCATGAAAAAAAAATCCTTAGTTACACTTTTTCTGTCCAACTGCAGGTATCAGTGATGCTAAAAGGTTTTGAAATCCATTTAGTAGGTCACTACCAGAATTTCATTTTGAAGGGATAGAATACACTAGAATAGGAATTAGCATCAGGCTTCCCGTATATACGGGTAAGAGAGTTTTGTATACTGTTGTTTTATTTAATTTTACTCTCATTACACTCTCTCATAATGCTGTGCCAGGCTTTTGATTGATTACTACAGTTGTCGTTGTATCTTTGCGTGTGTGAGTGTGTGTGTGTGTGTGTACGCGCGCACACACGGGTGCAATTGTTGTTGTCATTTTGATGTCTCACTCCTGCAACTAAATCACACACTGCAGGGTTTCAGTGTTTCCTTCGTTCTTATCGCCAGCATTTAGCATTATGCTCGGTCAAACTAAGGATGAACAATATTTATTGAAGAAATTATAGATAAATGCCTGAGGGGCCTTGCTTCCTAAAGGCCTGTTTTGTACCAGAACATCACAAACCTGCTTTATTTTATATATTTGGTTTTCACTGTCATATCTGGTGATTTTTTAAAATTCTTCTTATGTTTTGTTTTTTTATATTTGAGAGAGACAGCGTGCATGTGAGCAGGGAAGGGACAGAGAGACAGAGACAGAATCTGAAACAGTCTCCAGGCTCAGAGCTGTCAGCACAGAGCCCGACGTGGGGTTCCAACTCACAAGCAGTGAGATCATGACCTGTGCAGAAGTCAGATGCTTAACCTCCTGAGCCATCCAGGCGCCCCCTAGTGATTTTTAAAATTTGGAGAAATCTTCCTTTGCATCATTTCTTAAGGGGGAGAGGTGCTCACAAGTCAACACTATTCATTTAAGTCCGTCGGCCAAGGTTGAAAAATGAAAAAAAAATTATAACAGGGCCCACAAGTTTGTTCTCTCTGCTCCCGTTCTTAATCCGTTCAGTTCTTTATTATGACATCACAAGGTCTGACTTTCAAAAAGTAAGAACAAAATTTAGAACAAAAACATAAATACAACAAACTGCATCAACTCAGTAGGCTTACAGCAATAATGTCATTCCAAAGCATTTGCTAATGAAAATAGTGATCAGTAGATGAATGGACAATAACTAATAATAAAAAAGCAATAATCATAATTTACCAATTTAATGGTGAGATTTGATGGTTAATAAAAAACAAAGCTTTAAGAGGTACATAGATAACCTGATTGCTTCTTGAGAGAAGATTAATTCTATCAGGCAAGACTTTTAATTGACACATAGTTCTGATGAAAAGGCATTGGTAATGAAAAACTAGGGATCAGTAGCCGTCATCCAATTTTTTCTGTTATTTTTTTCCCTTGGATTTCATGGTATTTAAATTAGAATCATTCTGAAATTTCAAAGAGGTATCAATTTAAGGAGGACAGGAAGGTCTCTTGTTGAATTAGAACAGTCCTTACCTTACATCAAACAAAGAAGTTATAAATAAACAGAAGGGTTGTTTACTCTAAATTTAAGATAGCTAATACTGAAACATATTACCTGGATCATGACACTGAGCTAAATTACAGCAACTCTTGGGGTGTCTCGGTGGCTCAGTAAGTTAAGCATCCGACCTCTGCTCAGGTCATGATCTCACAGTCAGTGGGTTCAAGTCCCTTGTTAGACTCTGTGCTGACAGCTCAGAGCCTGGAGCCTGCTTTGGATTCTGTGTCTCCCTCTCGCTCTGCCCCTTCCCTGTTCTCACTCTGTCTCTTTCTCTCTCAAAAAATAATAAACATTAAAAAAAATATGGCAACATTTTAAAAACATTTTTTCTTATTTAAAAAATCAATAAAGTATGCCAAAAAATTATCTTCTCATTGTTCTGGTCATACCAAATGAGTTTTAAGTCATCTCAAACACAACCCTGTAGATGGAATTCTCCTGCTAACACCTTCAATGGACCTATCTTGCCATTCTTTTCAGTTTTGCATTCAAGATCCTCCTTGATCATCCCTCAGCCACCTTTGTCATGCATAGCCTCACGATATGTCCGATGTCAATCATAGGAACCACTTCTCCTTTTACAAAGCCTGTGTTCTTGTTCCTCAATATTACTTCACACTCTCCCCTGCAAGCTTCCCTTGAACGAAGTACACCCATCCTACTGAAAACATACGTTTCTTCAAAGGCTAGTTCAAATGCTCTTTTATTGAAATATTCCTCTGGATCATCTGGTTGACTTCCATTTTTCTCTACTCCATGTTCTTACTATGTCTTCCATTTTTAACAGTACAGTTGGTTTTATTGTAGAATGTTCATATAGTTATCTATCTTTCCTATTATAAATTTATGTATCTTAGAATATTTACTTATTTTCTTAAGTAATTTTTTCATATTTACTTCATTTAGTTTTTTCATATTTACTTAATTTCTAGCATTTTTCTGTAACCCACTCTTCCCAATGACTGTAATTGTTATGACATAGATACTCAATAATGCCTGTTGAAGAAAAATAGTCTTAACAAGGATATATCTTTCAGAAAATAATTTTCTGAAATTTAAAAATGTCTCAGACTATCAGAAATGATTATCCAAGTTAGGAATTTACATCTTGAGAGCAGTAGGGAGCTCCTTAGAAAGTAATGCAAATTTTGATTGCATTTACTTTTTACCAAGGTTGCGTGGCTGGTAAAGTTCAACACTGTCAGTAGACAGGTAAAGAACTAAAATTTCTTAATATAGATTTACCTCTGGGATTGGTTAGAAATTGAAGAGAGGAACACGGAGATAGAATAATGTTTTTACATTAAGAAAGATACTTTGTAGAAAACAGGACTGGGGGAAGGAAATCACTTCGGGGAAATTCTCATGAAATTCAATTACATATCCTATAAAATTGAGATGCTTTTCGTATCCTAACGACCTGGCTAAATTTAACCTCTGAATCTTCTCAAGTCTGCCCTTAAGGAAATGCTGATCACACTATAAGATATACAAGGTGATTGTATAAGCAAATAACCTTTGGTCACTGCTGGTAGATTAAAAAAGGAAATGAAAATAATGGTGTTTTGGAATTCTAACTGTTTTACTAATGCATTGTCACAAATCCAAAAAAGCTATTAGAGGTTATTATTTTGGCTGGACTACCAGAACCCATGGAAAGTTGAACCTCTGGCACGCCGTGCTGCTTTATTAAGGGACTTTTGATATACATATGGAATAGTGCCTTTTAACTATCCCAACAGGTCATTTAGGGCCGTTTGAATTTTCTGGATTTTTTTCATTAAGTATTCTTCTCTGAGAATCCCTTAATAAGCAGAGCACATTGGTATCTCTAATGCACTAAGGTAGAGTATTAATTTAGGACAACTCATATTTTAAATCAAGAATAACTGACCCAATTTTGCAAGAATTAGAAATTCCCATACAAATTAGACTGAATTCAAAGGAATATATTTGATGACAGTGGACTTATCTAACTGAATTCCTTCTTCCGGCCAGAGGGTACAGAGAAGCTCTGACTGTAAAACCTTACTCTTCAACATACTTCCCATTAATTGTCCTACCATTTCTCCCATTCTCCTCCTTGGCTCCCCCTCATCGACTGTTCGCTGAATCATTGATGAATACATTGACTCCCTCAATAGCCAATCAGATCTGCTATCATAATTTTAAAACATATTAACACCCCAAGGCCAGATCTTTAATTTGTTTACAATGACTGGATTCCCAGACGATTTCTCAAATTTGGCGAGTTCAGCTTCTTTACTCTTTTCTTTCCCAATTCAAACACTTTTCTTGTGAACTGTCCATGAAGACAGTTCCATGCCTTCCACTATTGACACGATGCCTTCTATATGAGGGTTTAAACTATATGCTTCTCCTCCACCTTCCAGTAAGTTTCTGCAGTGCCCTTTCCTGGATTGCTCTGGGCCGCATCTTCCTGAACCTTGCACTTAGGATCGCTGTTTTTCATGGAAGTTTATGTCTTCTGTTTTTATCCCCAGATCACTCTTGGAAAAGTCTTAAATTAAGGTCTGATCACTAAGAATAAAAACAATAGAAACAAAGGAATGATTAGAAAGAAATATCCCCAGCTCTAGGCAAAAGCTGCAACTCAACGTTGGATTTCCTTCTAGCCAAAGTGTCTTGTGGTCAAAGGCAAAAGCCAGCATACAGAAGATGTCTCAAGAGCTTAGAAGTTTATGAACTTCCTGATTATCATGTTACTAATCCTATCATGAGTTGTGCCTCTGAATCACTTCACCTTTGAGAAAAATAGATTAATAATAAGCACAGTTAATGTCTTCCATCTTATCCTCTCTCTATATAATCTATATAATTATAGAGATTTATATATATTATATTATATTATATTATTATATATAAATATATAATAATTATAATATAATAATATACATTATTATAGAGATTATAATATAATCTAATATATATATATATATATATATATATATATATATATATATATATAGAGAGAGAGAGAGAGAGAGAGAGAGAGAATAGCTTCTTTTTCCAGGACCGTTCCTGAATTAGCTGCACCGTCATGTTCCCCATCACTGTGGGGATTCCCTCTCTCAGAATCTTCATCCTCCATTCCCAAGACCCAGGTTCTCCCTAGAGCCTCCCACCCCCTGGCACGGGCATTTAACACTTACGCCTTCCAGGCTTATGATAAGCAACCTCTCTGTACCAGCCTTAGTTTGTCTCCGATTTGGATAGCACCAGATTAAACTTCCTAGAGCATACAATTTTTTTTATTAATAACTTATGTTCCCATAAATGCTACAGGATTGATTCCAAATGTCCCTGGCTGAAAGTCAAGGTTTACGTATTCCCCCTATGTCCTAAACTTTCATAGAGTTTGAACTGATTTGGGATTCTTTAAGCATTTTTTGTAAATACTGAAATTGATAAGCCTTGACTTCAAGGCTTTAAATTTGATTTTCTAATTTTTTCCTGAATTTGTGGATCCTACGTCTCCTCAGAGACCGTTTGTCCTCCTCCAGTAGGCCATCTACAATTCTTCTAACTCGGATTTTCTTCCTGTTTTCTTTACAGAATTGCATACTCTTCTGTTTTGAGCAGATGGAGGAGCCCTCCTTCGTATTACACGCGCGCACGCGCACACACACACGCATTATGTATGTATATCTCTCTATATATACTTAGCTATAGATTGATCCTTTTATATACTAAGGCACTAAGGAAATGAGTGTGGGGTTTTGTTATTCAAAGTATGGCCCATGGACCAGTAGCACCGGTAACATCTGGGAGCCCGTTAGAAATAAAGCATCTCAGACCTAGTAAATCAGAATCTGCATTTGAACAAGATTCCCCAGTAATTTATAGGCACATTAAAGTTTGAGAAGTATTGCTTTGGGGGTAAACTTCTCATATAGATACTTATAATATAGATACTCCACAAATGCTGAATAAGACATATACAATATATGAAACATCATGCATGGTCTAGTTTTGTTTTCTTTGTTTGTTTTGTTTTGTTTTGTTTTGTTTTCACAGACTCTTCCCTCCAAAGACATAGGCACTGATGGTTAAAACTGGTTCATACAGGCTAGCAAAACCCAACTATGAAAACCTTAGGAAGTTTCTAAAATGCGTGTTAAATGCAGGCATTTTTTATTTATTTCTTTTTAAATTTCTTTTAAGGGAAGAGATTTTCTTTTCTTTTTTTTAATGTTTATTAATTTTTGTGCGAGAGACAGAGCATGAGCGAGGGAGGAGCAAAGAAATAGGGAGACACAGAATCTAAAGCAGGCTCCAGGCCATCAGCACAGAGCCTGACATGGGACTTGAACCCACAGAGGGATCATGACCTGAGTGGAAGTCAGACTCTTAACTGAGTGAGCCACCCAGGCGCTCCAAATGCAGGCACTTTTAAACGTTAAATAGACAAACTCACAAATAAATCATATTAAGAATAAAAGTAACATACTCAAAACTCATCACTGCCCAATTCTTTTACTCATTTTACTGTTATTTATATCTTGGATTCCCCGGCTCTGTCTCTATGGTATGATACTATAAGGTTGTATATATCTCTTTTCAGCTGTGCACTGAGTGACCTCTGGTTGGCAGCTTGAAATCAGTCATGATGGTAGTATTTATACCACAGAAATTCACAAATATTACAAATCAGGGCTTGACTTAGTGTTTTGATTTCCTGGATTTAGGAAAGTGAGGGGGAAAATGATAACAATGTAAATAAACTGAAAAGCATGTCATAAATAGACATTTGAATACATTTTCTTCTTCCTGTTCAACATTTCCTAACATATTTCTGGGTAAAGTCACAAGAAATAGAATGCTCCTATAATGGAAAGAAACCTGTTCACATTTTTTCTGTAAAAACATTTTCAGACATCTATTGAAAGTAGAGTAACCCACCCTATAGTTTTTTATTAACTTATTTAGACTCTCCTCAAAATTTTCTCTGAACGTCTATTGAAGTTCTCTAGCACCATGCAATTATGAATTATTCCATAAACATGTTCTGACCTCACATATTTAGTAGAAAAGCACCTAACCTCCCCAGCCTTCTCTTACCGTCACTATAAAGTGAAGAGTTTATATTCCATACGGTGTTATATTCTCCAAGACCATTGATGCCAGAGAACTTTCTAAACATGTAGCTTTATTAGCAACTGGGGCAAATGTCTCTTTCAGCGTCTCCTTGGGAAATCAGTTCTGTATTGTGAAAGACACATCCAAAACACTGGAGCACGATATTTTAATTATAAACAAAATATCGATTTACTCTCTAGCTCTGTATACTCAATGGCAAAATAGCTGAATGAAATATGAAAAGGTTTATTATTAACGTACATAACTTACTCATTCAAATGGTCACCCTCACACATGGCTATCTAACTAAATGATTTCTCAATCTAGATTTTTGGAAGTAACATAAATACACACCAAAAGCCAAAAATATCATTTTGACTTTCAGATTCAAGTAGCATATTGTTTTCCTACCCCATTTGGAATTTATACTCCTAGCATGTAAATCAAATCAAAGTTCATTGCACTTATTTCCTTTAGTTTTTTTATGTTTTCAACATCAGCATTACTGCTAATTAACATGACAAAGAGAAATATAAGTGCCATTAGAAGAGGAACAGAGAGAAGGTGGCATCATTTGAGGAAGTAGAATAAAGTTCATTAGTGCACCATACTGTTGAAGTGGTTAGTATGGCTTAGTTTCCCAACGGTCCAAGATTTGGCCAATAAAACAACTGTTAATTTGGATAAGCTTATATTCTTCACAGCGACACATTCCAAAATGCAGTTAATGAATAAGTTTGGTTTATTTATAACTTCTTTTTCGTATGCTTTTGCTACAGTTTTCTATACATTCACAAATTTCTACCAGAGGTATGTATAAATTTAATAGTCAGGGGAAAAAAAAAGATTTCTTCTAGACAATGAGTACTCATGTACCCAGAACTGGAGTGTCTGACAAGGTTTATAAAGACTTTATGGGGAAAAATTTTTCCAGTTGATTCACTCTCCCTCTTGGGTATAATATTCAGGAAATACCAAATCTCTGAAATGGGTGATCTTTTGAAAAACAAAGGAGTAGTACCATATTTATCTTTTGTTAGCAAAGAGAGAGATGGCCCATCTGATTTCTTTCCAGAGAACTTATACTGAAACATTTATGAGACAAAATTTAAATGAAAAAAATAATTACTACTTAGATATAAATGTTTCAAAAAATGACAAACTTCCTGGATTTTTAAACAACACCCACTGAACATATGTTGATAATTTATCCCCTTCTTTTCTAGTCAAAGTCAAAATTAAGAGCATCAGTCTTGTATCATGTTTGAAAATAGACAAATGGGTTTAGGGAATGATTTAATTTTAAGGCCTCTTGCCTCTAAACCAAATGATTTCCCAATGCACTTATGTGCCTTCCTCACAATCAGTAACTGTCTTCTAGAGTCAGTGGGTCCACCACTCCTGACTGATCTGCCATCACCCTTAACCTGTCCACTCCTCAAAGTATCTACTTCTTTTTTTTTTTTATTTTTTAATGTTTACTTCTTTTTGAAAGAGAGGCGGGGAGGGGCAGAGAGAGAGGGAAACACAGAACGTGAAGCAGGCTCCAGGCTCTGAGCTCGTAGGATATGGGGCTCGAACCCACAAACCGCAAGATCGTGACTTGAGCCAAAGTTGAAATGTTCAACTAAATGAGCCACCCAGGTGCCCCTCTAACGCTCTACTTATTTGCTGCCTGTTGGAAAGGCATAACCAAACGTGCGACTCTTATCTCCAAATGAAAGTGAAGAAGAGCCAAGTGAGCATCCCAACAGACTAGTTGACCTGTGTGATTCCCAGAGATGTGACATCAAAGTTGGCCGATTTTGTACAGTTTTCTTTTCCTCGGGAGACAGTATGATTCTTAGAAGCCAGGCTCTCAACTTTCAAAACCAGGCTCTACCTCTTACTAGACATGTGATTTTTAGGTAAATCACTTCACTCCCTCAGCCCTTACCTACTCCATACAGAAGACGAGAACGATATGGTAGCTCCCTCAAAGAATGGTAGGAAGATTAAATATCCAGTAGAGAATATAATAAACACTTATTAAGTGATATTTCTTGCCATTATTTTTGACCTTTTGGGTACATTCGGAAAGCGAAAATTAGCAGATAAGTGATGTCGGGGTGCATTTGGTATGGTTATGCTGCATTTTAATGGATTCCAGGGAGCCTTTTCACTGTCACAGAGAGATAGTGGAGTCTGGCATTGAAGGCAAACAGAGCCAGGTTCAATCCCTGCCCTGACATTGACTGCACACAATTGTGAGCAACTTACCCTTTCTCAACTTGTTATTCTCCTGTGTCAAATGAGGTGACATGTTCACAGGGGCTGTTTGCAGATTAAATGAGATAATGCCTTTATATTAACACCCTCACCTAGAACCCAGAACCTTGTAAAAGCTGGCTACAAGTGTTCACTAAAATCAACTCTAGCCATGCAAGTGTTTCAATGGGGAGGTTGCCCAGGATATTTCCACAAATGTGTTACTCTATGTCTAGTTAGATACCTACTCCAAATGAAAATAAGCTAAATTATTTTAAAATGTGTTTTAATACAACCATGTCTTAGTATTTCCTTGTACTCAGAGAATGAAAAAAAAAAGCTATTTGAGAGATAATATTGCTTTTAATAAGTCTCAAATATATTTTTATTAATCTCAGATATATTCCTCTTAATCTATCATCACCACAACATCAAAAGATCAAGGTCACAAAGCCAGGTTTTCTAAGCAAGCAGAAACTTAGAATTCATCCAAACCGTGCTGCTTCCCACACATTCATTCACACACATGAATATATACACACCAGGACATAAACAGCTTCCGGTCTGATTTTTAAACTGCAATGGCTTTGTTTGGGGACAACCAAGTTTACAGCACGTTCAATATTACAGATATGGTTTCTGGCAGACATTTTCTGCAGAGTGGCTGGAGTCTGATTCACTTCCATGAACAATGGAGTTTTGTTGAAATCCCTCCATCCTGAACTGAGGGTTGGTCCTCAGTATTGTTCTAACACGCATTGTGGACAAAGGTATGAACCCATGTTAATTAGCTTTAGCAACATTTTTGGCATTGCCATCTGAAAAGAAAGCATGCTTTATGTAAGATTCGTGTAAGACTGTAGGGAAACATTTATATATACATATATAAATATATATGCACAGTCTTATGTAAAAGTTTTTACAGTCTTTACAATCCAGTGCTATCATACATGCCAGGCTTATGCTTTTGTTTTCTTACTACAGTCCTCATAAGGAGCCGGCTATTAATATTTCAAAATACAAGTGAGACAGAATACACAATGCTCTGTATTTTGTGGAAAAGGAGAATTTCTCAGCAGGCATCTCCCCCATGAGATGTTTTTCTTAAAATTGCTTTTTACCCACCGGAAATGCTGAGCATACATTTCCTCAAGCATGGCACAGACAGCAAGATTCAACAGAAATTAAAAAGAGCCTGGACCACGTATGCCAGATTGCAAGAATGCACTTAGTCTGGAAATTTGGAATCTGAAATTATCCTGATGAATAGGTCAGAGTGAAACCTAATGGAACTCTACTTTTATTTCCAGTAATTGGGGGAGCGGATGTACATGATTTTGCATCTGACGTAGGAATAAGCAGATACGGAAAAATAGGGAAGGGCGGAGTTTTTCCTATAGTAATATTTTTAAAAAGTAGAATCTTACCAGATCTATTATGTTAGGCACAAAAAATTAGATCACAAGTAACTTAAGGAAAATATACTAAAGTTTAAAACTGTATATGGGTTCTGAGATGGAAACACACAACGCAATCACTTAGCATTTATTTAATGCTTAATAGATAAGAAAGCTGCAATATATTTCATCATGAAATCTTCAAAATAGTCTATTAGCTGTTAATTACCACTTTTTTCCTTACATTAGGCTACTGAAATCAGAGTTTTGAAATACCACCTGCCCAATCGATAGAGGAATTCTCAATATCAAAGTTAGAATTCAAGTATATACACAAATTGTTAAATTCTTGAGTCACAGGAAATCATTCCTTATCATAATCAGAGGAAGCTTTTCTTCTTGTCCTTTTTATCTCCTTCATGTCCTTGGAGCTTCTCCTCTTTCTCATTAGGATGGTGGACGTTGCTAGAATGACTGGATTATTTAAGTGATCATGGGTTTGGGTATTGCTGCCGAATTAATTTCCTAAAATGTCCCTTTATCAATACCTCTTTTTTCTCAATGATTTTCTATTGTCTGGGTCTGAGTTTCTCCACATATCTTGCAGTCACATCCTTAATCTGAATGCCAATACTTGGTCCACTTGAACTGAACCTGTGACTCGAACTCTCTTATTTCTGGATCTATTTCTCTGTCTCTTCTCCTCTTCCAACAGGAACACCAGCCACATTGATTCAGGGCTCGCCCTAATTTAGTATGGACTCATCTTAACTTGATTATATCTGTAAAGACTCTATTTTCAAAGAAGGTCACCACATTCATAGGTACCAGGGATTTAGGGCTTCAACGTGGCTTTTGGAGGGACACAATTCAACATGTAACAAAATACTCATTTGTCAAGGATCATCTCTCAACTCCATCAAGAAGGTGCTTTTCTTCTGTTTAGCTCATACTTCTCTAAATTTTCATAGCCTGATTCACTGTAGGCATTGACTCTGACGGGTTTGTTCATCCCTCTACTCCAGGAACCTGGAATACTGGCTGGTATGTAGTAAGAACTCAATAAGTATTCATTACACAAGTGCCTATATTCAACAAATGAGTCCATTTATACCACATAATTCAGTTATTTCTTTGCACACAATGGCACAGTGTTACTTGTTTTGTTTAAATTAATCGCTTTTCTAAAAGAAGCTGAAGGGCACTATTTTATCCATTTTCTATCCCAGAGAGAGTCGCAGAGTCCAGCCTGGGATTCTCATGTGGCTGATAATCTGATAAATGCTTTACTAACTGATCGGTCTAGAAAAATCTGATTGAAAGGCAGTGAGCCATCAGTAGCCTAGTCAGAAGCATTAAGAAAAAAGTGGAAATCTATTTCAGGCAGAAAAAAAGACTACTGAGGTGAAAGCAAAGATGGACAGATTGATGATAAATGTTTTATTTAGACCAAATATAACCTCTCCCAAGATTATAAAAGGTAGCTGATATCTAGGTGATTAGATATCTAGGTGATTAGAATTGTTGAGATACCATCTGGTATGGAAAGACTTCAAGCTCTGATTTTTTGGTAACATGTCTCTCTCTCCATTTGTATGTTTTATTAGAACAATGAAATATGCCTGTTTATATACCTACTCAGGTTACTGCAAAACAGCATTTTAAAGTAGAAAATCATAAGAACAGCTCCCGCAGCCTCGACCGTTAACTTTTCATAACTCCTAATCAGTTTCACAACAGGAAGCAGAGCAACGCTCACACCTGGGGTCTTAAAGATGACAAAGAATACTTGAAATAAGAGAATTAAAATAATTTTCCCTCTTCGTATTAATGTTTTAACTTAAGTAGTCTCTTTACACCCCCCAAAGAAGGCCCGGATGCTCATTTTCTTAACCCTGAAGAGAGCTGCTAAATGTTACAGGCATCCCTGCCACCCACAGAAAATAAGCAAAATAAAAGAAACTGCACAAATTTCCCTAAGTCACAGATGGGGTAAAGGAAAACACGGTTTGGCAAGAGGGCATAAAGCTTCTGCAAATGTTTGAAGGAAAAAATGTTTTGAAGAAGTGGTATATTCAGAAAACATTGTGTGTGTTATTTTTGCTCCCTTCAGTGTTGTGTGATAGCACACAAAGGGGGCAGGCTCCACCCCATGATAGCACAGCTCTCTCTCCATTAAAGTGGCTGGTTAAGGCCACCAGCTCCATATTAGCAATGTAAATTACCAAACAACATGGTGCCTTCAATTGTAGGTGAACCTTAATAAGCCTGCTGATTGCTTAAGAGTGCAGTTATTTTTGTGCTTAAGGAATTGCTGGCTGGTTGGGGAACTGCTTATTTCACAAGAACCCCCATGATCAACAGAAGTGATTGTGAAAAAGCACAGTGATTTTGGTTGAGGAAGGAGCCCAGATTTTTGTCCATTGAAATGCATTCATGCGATATCAGATGTGTTTTTAACCAAAGCCCTCAAGGTCGCAGCAAGGATTGTGTATTGGTCTAGGAAACACCCAACAGTAAAAATTCCTTCATGAGTCTGACCCCAGAGGTATAACAGGTAGACAGATAGGTGCCCAGAGGATGACAGAATATACAAATGCGTCTATTTGCCCCAGAGCCAGGGGCATGAATACGTAGAAACCTACTTTTAGATAACAGTCCTGCAGTTCAGGCCAAAGAGACTCCTTTGTTCCCACTATTGCAGAAAATCCACTCCCCATTTCTCATCCTTTTGCTCCTGATTTTATGGAAAAACAAAGTGAATTCACCATTCCCCTAAAAACAGCTCTTTTATGTACTCAAAATGGTATATTTCATTGCCTTCCACGTATTGGATTCCCAAGTTCGTACCCTATCCAAGGGCGAGATGGAAATACTCGCAACTTTTGCCAGTAATTGGATTAAAATCCTCTAAATAGCTCATCTCATGCCGAGTTTGCTGCACAAATACTATCCCAAAATGAGCTAAAGCATTTCAGAGAGCAAGCAGCAAAGAGAAAGAGAAGAATGCATTACAGGCAAATCAGACGGTATTGCTCCTTGTACACAATCACTGGTCATCTCTTCCATGCCTCGTTGCCATGTTCTGACCATCCCCCAAACCACCCACCAATGGGATGGAAAAACATTAGAAAGGAAGACTAAAATTGATCACTTTCTCATAATCCTTACACTTACAAGAATTAGAAAATTTCACGTTAACAAAATTTTGGTTTCTCCTTATTTCAGAAGATCTGGTAACAATGAAATCAGTGGTCCTTGATGAGGGACCATAAAGCAAGCTGGGGGCAAACCCCAAGCTAGCACACACACCACACCCCACCCCACCCGCAGGATATATGTGATATTCCTCAGCCTCTCTTGGCTACCAAAGAACAAAGGAAAGGAAAGAAAGCAAATGGCTAACTGATAGAGATCACAGTCATACAGGACACAGGGTTCTCCATCAATTTACAAATATCTTAGTAAATTACAAGGAGAAGGCAGTCTTATCAATAGTCTAATCTCCAGAAACTATAGACTCAGTTTCCTGGAGCCCTACTATCACCCTCCCCTCCATAGTGATGTGGGGAACAAAAGCAAGAAGGAAATGGCAGGTAAAATTAAATTCCCTGGCTCCAGGGCGGCTCAGTCTGTTGAGCGTCCGACTTCGGCTCAGGTCATGATCTCACGGTCTGTGAGTTCGAGCCCAGAGTCGGGCTCTGTGCTGACAGCTTGGAGCCTGGAGCCTGCTTTGGATTCTGTGTCTCCCTCTCTCTCTGCCCCTCCCCCACTCATGCTCTGTCTCTCTCTGTCTCAAAAATAAATAAACATTATAAAAAAAATTAAAAAATAATTTCTTAATAACCGACAGGCCATTGACAAAAACTTGAGGCAAATACAGACCATAACATCTCTCTAGGAACCCCCTATTGTTGTAATGTTAATGCCTTACTAGAGAGAAAACAACCTTAGCTTGACAACAACAAGGCCTCCAGTATTTTAGGAGTCCTCCTTAGCATATCAAAGTCCCTCTGGAGGCTTCCTGTTTGTCTTTACCTCCCCCAACTCCATAGTATAGAACCAGTCACTCTTCACAAGGCCACCACAGCTCTTCCTGCCCACGGGTCCTGTCCTCGTGCTTTAATAAAATCACCATTTTTGCACCAAAGACTTCTTCAAGAACTCTTTCTTGGCTGTCAGCTCCGAACCCCACGAACCCTACCATCATCCTGAAACCTCATCAGTCCTGAGACAGAAATAGGCTGGAGGTGAGTTTGATGCCTCCCCTTTAAGGTGCGTGTGCTTCCCAGTCAAGTGCAAACAGTGCCCCTTGCTCTTAGGTTAGAAGCAGAAAGCCTTCATCATTTATGCCACCTTCTTGTCTTCTCAAGGTTTTTGTTTTGTTTTGTTTTCTATTGTTTCTGATGCAACAAATGTCTACCCACCTCCCTGCATCTTCTCCTCGGACTTGACTCTGCTCTCTCCCAAGGGTCATGACATCATGTTGAAGCCGATTTTGAAGTGGAGTCGCAGGATGCAGCGCAGGAGGTTTCTCAGGCCGACACCCAGCCAACACCAGGGGAACGGCTGAGATGTGGTCCTGAGACCCACGGGGAGCTCTGGAGCTCAGAGGGCTATGAGAATTGTCCTCAGTTTGCCTTTTAGGCCCCTGCTGCTCGCAGTCACTGGATGTGGGCTTTCCCCTGCTGATGAACTCCCAACCTGGTAGGACAAGTTTAGAAGCCAGTTTGCTCTTCGTCCCCCTGCTCCCCCATCCCATCTAGCATTGGAGGTGACATTGATAAGTCTTTGCTGTACTAGGACAACTGCTATGAAGACTCAAGCTTCTGTAGCTCCGAAGTCACCAGGATGATCTATCTAGCTGTCTCCTACAAGGAGAATCCTCCAGGATTCCTGAAATGCACACTGCTTACAATCCACAGGCAAACTGCTGTGCTTAACCTGAATCCTCCTGCCACCCAAATGCTTTCTGAGTCTCCTGGAAAAGACCCAAAGAGGGGGTTTTCTGGGTGGGTGTAAAGGAAAGGACAAGGTGATATGGGAAATAATGACTCCAAATGATTTGACTGAAAACAATTTGTCCAAATGGCACAATTAAGTATTGATTTAATATCTTCCCGGGGAATCTAGAACACACTGGGGGCAGGCCTCCTTGCCATGAAGTGGTCAGTACTACACATAAAGCTGAATAACATGTTTGTTTGTTTGTTTGTTTTTAAGTAGGAAGAATTCTGAAGAAAGGACCGGATTATCTGCACATAATGTGCTCATCAAAGAGATGCCAAAGTTAAAAATATGTTTGCAAAAAGTATGATTGATTGACTGATGACCTATTCGGCTTGACAAAATTATTTCTGCAAATTTGCCATTCGGTAATCTGCTGCAGATCATTCCAAATGCCAGAGGTGGAACCGGACTGGTCTTTATCCCACCCCTGGCACAAGTAGTCAAATTCATGTCCAGGGTTGGAGAGGTGCAGGCTGAAGCCTTTCCTTAACAATGATTACTTGGAATTTAGAGTGCTGAGCCATCTCAGGTAGAGGTAGGGCTGAGAGGCGAATTTCTAGATCACCAGTCTAGATCATCTACTCATTTCTCACGTGGCCTGCCGGTTTCACTATGTACTTTACACATCCGGTCCCAGTAGGCTATTTGAGTTTGAATCTCCTGCTATAGGTCATTAGCCTACAGGGACCAGTTGATCATAACCACTTAAAAAAAGTATGAATCCCTGAGACTGAATGGATTAAACAATCAAAGTCAACATTTTAAAATGCTCTTGGCATGTACAGACACATGCTACTGGAACATGAAATAGGTCATTTTCTTTTTTTTTTTTTCATGCACCAACTGAAGCTACTGGAAGGGGGTCTAAATAATAATCTGATCTGAATAGAATTCAGAATTATTAAAATCACTTCTACTGTCTTACATTCTCTTTCAGGTCATCCACATTTACAAAGTCAGGGATTTCAGTTAGTTTAGAGAGAATCACATTGCTTTGGAACTGGCCTGGAAACATATGATCTAATAAGATCAAGAAGATTAATAGGAGACATATTTCTTCTCTGACCCAAATATAACATCATCAAAGTTATAAAGCCATTCGTTGGGATGGAAGAATTGGAAACTGGAGTCTTCTAGTCCGGGTGGATGCATTTGGTCAGGAAAAGAGGTAAACTTATCAAGACACACACAAAAAGATGAAGTCACATCTTGACAGAATGACGATGGGGGCAATGGAGAGGACATGCCAAGAGGGTGAAAAATGAAAAGAAAGGAAGTGTAGGTATCCTTTATTTCATTCTTTAAATCCAAATTTTAGTAAGTTTTATGACTACAGACTTTTTAATTCAAGTTTGGTAACAATAATTGCCATGTACATTTATTTAGAAATCTCTGGAGAAATACATGTAGAATAGCAAATCTCATTAATTAAATCTTCATGTTAATTAAACAAACCTATGCAAACATACAGCATATATATACACAATATGCGTTTATATATTTAAGTTTATTTAATTAGATATTATATTTTTACATGACACACATGTAGACTTCAGGGGCGAAATCATTTTCTAATTAGGATCAAGCGTTTTAGAAATTTACATTTCTAACTAATTAGTGTTGATATTGAGACACCCACATTTAATTATGCTGCAATCTGTCGTAGAAGAAGATACATGTTTTGACTCAAATAAAGACTACAACAAAGGTACATAAATTATTGTCTTTCCTAAGTTCACAGCTTAATACGAGCTTAAAATTTTTGTAAAGCCTGTAATAATTGTTATTACCATCAATAATTCAGATCCTTGTAATCTTCCCTAGCAGATCTACTCACTATTAGCTCTCAACAGAAAGCATGATGACTTGGTTTTCTTTGTCGAGGAATGTCTCCCATCTCCAATCCATGTAGAGTAATGGTATTTTTGAAATATATGTGGTAGGTAGCAGGATCCTCAGATCCCTTTCTTCACCTCCTATGGTAGTGCTCAAAATAAAAATAGGGTAGAAGCTACAAGGCACAAAGCAGGACGAAAACATCTGGGGACCAGTGAGGAACAGTGAAAGGTGGAGGTTGCGAAGACTACATCTCCATATGCTCAGAAAGGGACCAATCCCTCCTTCGAATCCACTCAGCCTTCTACTGTCCATAGTTTATTCCAGGAAAATATTTTTTTTCCTGCTGGTCCATTCCTAGCATATCGTGCAGTTAATTCTTTCTTCTATAAAGCATATCTTATTTCCAGCTGAGTGTTCAAATACCACTTTACAAGGACAATGAGGAAAAGATGGATGGAGGACTGTGGACAACAGGCCGGGTGGCAATTTCAGGGCTACACACATTTGGGAAGAAATCTTGATATCTTCTCAAGTCCCTGGCAAGGTTTGGCACAGGCTTCTCTGGGCCAGAATCTAAGACAACCTAGCAAGACACCTCATAGAGAACAATCGGATAAGGCGCACCTGGCATTTATTTAGGGGAATTCATCATAACCTTTAAGAAGCCTTTGCATGGCAGAAAAACAACCTTGATAGAGTTTATGAGCAAGCCCCACGGTGCCAGTGTGCAAATGATCACCGATGTTTTCTTAGAAAAAAAATTAACGGATAAGCTCATTTTTCTTTGAGTCGCCAGAAGAGATTTGGTTATTTATTTGCTAAACACAATGAATCTATCTACGGGAGCAACATCTGTTTTCTAAATGCTAATTTTAAATTCCAAGGAAGAAGGTCTAAAGTAGGAGCCCACCTTCTCTTTTGTCCATCTTGCTCTAGAAGGAAAATAAGGAAGAGCCAAAGACTTCCTTCCAAATGGGTCAATCAGAGAGTAGACACACCTCTCCTGCGTTCAGAGAGAGCCTAGAAAAGTCACACTCACGGATCTCATTCCACAGGAAGACAAATATCAGGATTAGAGAATTACTACCTCCTCCCAACATGAAACTATAAATGTATGACCAAATGTGGCTTCATTATATAACTTAGTAAACCCTCTAATGAAATAAAATACAGTCAGAAAGATTTTCAAAATCAGATTCTGAGGGCTTTTTGATAATTATTTTGTCAAAGTAAATCATCTGTGAAAGTAATCAACCACCACCAATATTGGTAAAAACTGTCATCTAAAATATATATCTAATTGATTAATAAGACATTGGTACCTTATTAATCGTAGATTATCTATAAGGGAGGTTGGTACCCTCTCGGAATCTCTTAAGAGGCTATAATGAAAGCTAAATAATGCCTATCCAAAAAATGTTGTCAATTGATTGCTTAATTAATTGATCTATAGCATCCTTTTCACAACTTAAGAACGACTAAGACAATGCCATCCTGAATCTTTTCACCCCCCTCAATTGCTTATACTCTCTGAATGTAATTACCCTCCTCAGAGTAAGCCTCTAGGGCACCAAAATACAAACAGGAAAGAATTTACCCCAATCCATACTTAATTAAAGCGTGTGCTTTTCACTTTCAAATGCATATGTGCCTAGTTTTTCCACTTAAATTTCAAAGTATTAAAATAGTTAAATGGAAGTTTACATTAGTCTGCAGACACAGTTCATCCACTGATAGAAAGAGACACTTATTTTAGCTCAATAGATATTTAATGTGCCCAAAAAATAGTACTATGTGAGCATCTGGTGTGGGGGTGGGTGCTACATTAGTCATTGTGGGATACAGTGATGAACAGGACATTCTAACTCTGCCTTAACCTCAATACTGATGTGGTACCCAAATTCTGGTGAGGAAGAAGACACATGCAAATAATAGCACAATGTAAAATGTAAAAACAAAAAGAAATATTAAAAAATAGACACAGTGTTTAAAATGATTTCTATTAAGAAGTAAAATACTTCAGCCTTAATAGATGAACTTTCTTTTTAAGGGGAATGATACAATAGAACAGGAAGTAACTATAAATATCTCTCACCCTTCATTTACACTACTTGAAAATGGGACTGCGGATGGATCTTTCTGTTTCCAAAAGAATACAAAAAAACTGGAAAGAGATGAAGGGTGAAAACTTTAATAGTGTCATTCAAGTGAAGAGTGTTCTTTATATCTGAGAAAGGGACTACTATTCACCATCTCCATACAGGTCTGCAGAGAAATTCATCAATAATTTATTTAGAACTAGATTGTATCTTCTTTTTTTTTTTTTTTTTTTTTTTTTTTTTTAAAATTTTTTTTATTGTTTATTTTTGAGAGAGAGAGAGACAGAGTGTGAGTGGGGGAGGGGCAGAGAGAGAGAGGGAGACACAGACTCCGAAGCAGGCTCCAGGCTCTGAGCCGTCAGCACAGAGCCCGACACGGGGCTCGAACTCATGAACCGCGAGATCGTGACCTGAGCCAAAGTCGGACGCTTAACCGACTGAGCCACCCAGGCGCCCCTAGATTGTATCTTCTTAATTAGTTGGTAAGAAGGAACTAAACATTTATATTTTCAATAAACCAAATATTTGTAAGTTGGAATTTGCAGTTGCTAAAGGTAAGACATGTGAGTCAAAGCATTTTTTTAAGAGTTTTTTTTTCTTAATGTTTTATTTATTTTTGAGACAGAGAGAGACAGAGCATGAGCAGGAGAGGGGCAGAGAGAGAGGGAGACACAGAATCACAGCAGGCTCCAAGCTCTGAGCTGTCAACACAGAACCTGACACAGGGCTGGAACCCATGAACTGTGAGATCATGACCTGAGCCACAGTTGGATGCTTAACCAACTGAGTCACCTAGGTGCCACTTGAGTCAAAGCATTTAACTGAGCACCTGCTTACCAGGGCTTTGGTAGAGTTATGTTAAAACTAGTGAAAAAGACCAGACACTTCTGCTGTAGGGGAACAAAATCTAGCCAAATTTTCTTCTTTATTTTATATTTTTAATGTTTATTTGTTTTTGAGAGAGAAAGAGAGAGGGAGAGAGAGAGAGACAGAGTGTGAGCAGGGTAGGGGCAGAGAGAGAGAGGAAGACACAATACAAAGCAGGCTCCAAGCTCTGAGCTGTCAGCATAGAGCCCAATGCAGGGCTCGAACACATGAACTGCGAGATCATGAACTGAGCCAAAGTAAGACGTTTAACTGACTGAGCCACCCAGGCACCCCTGAATTTTCTTCTTTAGTGTGAATCAAAGCTCAAAGATATGTTTCTCCAGTACAAAGCAGCATTACTTTGTCTGACATTCAGATAAATCTAACCCTTTGTTGTATCCTATTAAAAGAAAACATTTTAAATGATCTTCTTTTCTAAGTGAAAGGATTAAAGCTATACTGACATTCATTGGATCAAAACATTTGCAATCAAATCTTACCTATAGACCCTGACTTATATTTTGAAATCTTAACCAAGCTATAAAGAATGCTTTAACCTATTTTCTTAAATGATCCCTTAAGTGAATCTCCTTTGTACTCTGTGTATTGCTTATTTTTTCCTCAACCATCAATGGAAATTAGTTCAGTTGTAACATTTAATCAGGTAACTAAAGAAAAAGGAGGGAGAACTAAAGCTCAGCAAATCACTTCCCAGAAAAACACCTTAGAAATGATCCCACATTATTTCTGCTCGATCAAACACTTGTTCTAGAAAACGTCACATGTGGGTCCTGTGGCCCTCGTGGACTCATACGGGCATTAAGACTGCTATTTTCTTCATGTGATGTTTAATACAGAAAAGCAATTGTTTCATTAGGCACCATCCTTTTTCCTATGACGTTTGGTCTGCCATATGACGTTTGGTCTTGGTTAACATAATAATGAATTACATTCATTTCTCTGTATTCACGAATACACTCTTGAGGCCGATAAAATGGCATATGGCATAATTGAATCATCTGTTCAATCATAATTATTATTATCTAAACACATTCAGCCTGGCGGAAGTTGACAAAAGTCTGTGTCGTTCTTTGAACTCGGACTCAGGGGTTAATATGTTGTTCTATTCCTTGGCTTAGGTTTAATTATATTTTTCTTATTTTCCTTACAGTTTATACATCAATGGTTTCTGTAGTTTAGAGTTTTTCTTTCTTTATTTGATTTTCAAAGATAACCGCAATAAGATTTAAAGTAGGATTAATTCAAAGTGATTTTTTTATGTTATCAGTGAAGGAGTGTGTTATTGAAAGATAGGTGGACTTTTCTACACTCTACTAATAAGTGTTAGCATATCTTTAGCAACAAACCTGGAATCCTTTTTAAAAGAAAGTTAACAATTGACATTGAATCTATATAACAAAATACTGTTCTGCATTAATTTGAGAGCTGAGTAGGGCCCGACATTAGGTACATGACAGTGATTGGTACAGGAAGAGCAGAGAAAGTACATTGCATTCACTCTGGAGCAGTGTTGGACCGGTGCCAGGCACATACCAGGGGCTTGATCAATACATACTGAATCTGTGAAGAAAGAAAGAATGGAAGCCAGTGGCAGTGACAGAAAATCAAGCCAAAATTAAGTTCTCAGTCTCTGAGAAGAGGCCAAGACACAAGTCAGGCAAGTATCAGCTCTTGGGCTATAAATTGGAGCCAATAGGAGAAACCGTTAGTGACAAATGGCTCATCAGGAGATGTGATCTCATGAAGAAATGCTGGGCAGGACTCTCACTGTGCCATATATGGTTGGCTTCAAGTTGTTTTTGTTGTTGTTTGTTGGCTTCTTTGATTGCTTAAAGGAGCAGAATAAGCCCATTGGTAATTAAGCAGTGAACATTCATGAAAATATAATGTGTGGTAAATGACTTTCATCTGAAAATTCCACCAACAAAGTAATTAAAGTGGTTGTTTCTGTATGTTTGGATTCCAAGAGGCCAACCTTCCTGGTAAATAAATATGTTCATTTTCATGTGGACCTGGGGCCTCTGGAAACCCAAGAGGTTCTCACATGATTCATGATTAAGAGAGTGGACCCATCACAAGATTCTTTCAGAATCATTTTCTAATAAGTTTATGCCTTACTTAATCCACATTGAAATCTTAAGACTTGTTGATAATCTTAAATTAGTGAATGCAGAGCCTTTAACCTAAGTGTGGAAGAGGAAACAGTTTTCACCCTTCCTGGTGTCCATGCCTGTCTATGAAAATTAAACTGACAGAGTAATAGGAGAGAAGTACCAAAATTTATGGAATCTAGGTTTAACATGACATGGGAGCCTTCCTGAGGAAATACAGACCTAAAGAAATGGCAAAGCCCACTCGCTTTTATATGATGTTGAACAAAGTAAGACCGTTGAGGAACTGCCTAACTATGCGGGAGGGGCGTAAAAGAAAATTCTAAAAAAGAATTATTTAACAAAGTCTGTTTGTATATGATTCTTTCAGACTCAAGGCCTCATCCTTGAAGATAAGAGTGTCTTTATTCCTTTCAATAAAGAAGGTTCAAGGTGCCCTTGAACATGAAAGTTGTATCTCCTGCTTTCCAGTAGGTCAGAATGCCCTGTTTGCACCTGTTCATTCTCAAGTGCCTTTAAGCTCAAAATGACCAATATGCCAGGTGGCGGGTTTGGGAGTAACATGTTCTGAACTCCTTCAGAAGCAACAAGCTTCTCAAACATTTCCACCAAGTAATCTGAAGCCTGGAGGAGTGTGCAAGTCTGATCCCAGAGGAGGGAAGAGGTGTGTGAGAAGACCCTACCACCCACCAGCGTTTAATTTAGTTCCCCTTAAGATCTATGGCAATGTTTCATGTTCTTCAGAACACATCATCTTGAAAATATAAAAATAATAAAAGACTTTAGGAAGGTACATCATGTTTATTCTCATTTTATGTATCGTAATTACACTTGTGCATAAAATCAAGGACATCTATACCTCAGTTTCACAGAAAGCCATTCCTTCTCTGGCCCACAACTGATAAAATGATATGATCAATTAAGAGGAAAGCTTCACCGGAAAATTTATTGACGGGGATATGCCACTCATTATTTCTCAGGCTTTTTGGCATGAAGTGTTGTCTTGCACAGATTATATATAGCTGGGAATGTGAATACAGACATGGACCTAAGTCAGAGGTTCGTGATTTGAATGTGTGCTGCCAAGTGTTCAAATGATTACTCAGCAAGGACAAGTGTATCAGTTTCCCATTGCCCCTATTTCCCATTCCTATGGTCACAAACTTAGTGGCTAAAATAACCCAAATTTATTTTCTTACACTTCTGGAATTCAGAACTCTGAAATGGGTCTCGCTGGTTAAAATTAAGGTGTCTGCAGGTCTTTTTAGAGACTTCAGGAGAGAATCTGTCTTCTTATGTTTTCCAACTCTACAGGCTGCCTGTACTCCTTCCTTTAAGACACCTTCTTCTCTCTCTGGAGGCCAGAGATGGAAGGTTAGAGCCTTGCCCAGGCTCCATCCCTCTGGCCCTTCTGCCTCTTTCTTCTGCATTCAAGGACCCTTGTGATTACACTGTGCTCATCTAGATAATACAGAAATCCTCTTATTTTGCAATCACTTCTTAGCAACCCTAATTCCACCTGTAACTTCAATTCCACTTTGCTCTATAATATAACACATTCAGAGCTTCCAGGATTAGGACATGGACATCTGTGGGAAGCCGCTGTTCTGACACACGCTAAAGTTCAGGCCAAAATCACAACCCAAACTGAAATCCCAGGCACTAGAAAATACCTGTAATCTTATAAAAAATAATTATTATTGAGATTTATTTCTAAAAACCTGTTGGCAAAAAAATTTAAAGTTTTACCTTGGAACACAAAAGCATTAATTTCTTTGTTTAAAAAAAAATTAACAGATTGGCACTTTTCCTGGAATCTGTCTTCTGCGTTCTTAAAGAAATTACACACCGGAAGTTCTAAAACAGTAATTAAAAGTTATTTTATTGGCTGAAATGTTAAAATAATTGCCTTAGAACTATGCTACTTAATTCTGTTTTTTTTTCCTACTCTGTGTATGTATTTATTGTTCTAAGCATGAATTATCACAAGCCAGATTTCATATTCTTCAAGACAGGTATCATGAGGAAGCTTGATAGAAGTAACAGAGGTGTAGGTCCTACCCAACAGAATCAGAGTCTGAATTTTTGCAAGATCCTTGGCTGATTTGTGAGCAGATTAATGTATGAGAATCACTGACATAGCAGAGTCTCTTACTTAATATAAACATTTATCTTAGCTGTCAGTATGTTTCCCTGTTTACTTAACTGTTTCAAAGGCCTTCATTAATGTTTTGTGCATAAAATTAACAGCTTTCATCTCATAGTTTCATTTGTACAATAATAAATAAACATTCATACTTCCCCTCATTGATATACTTTTCAATCTCTAAAGACAGAGAAGAACTTATACTCCGGGTTACATCTAGCATGCCTACCTATATTTGAAATGGAATATACCAGAGAACTGAATGTTGTGCCTTATTTTATCACGGAGCTGGGTATACGAACTGGATTTGCAACTATCCTAAAATCTCTAAAGGGTTGATTACTCACAAAATTTCAAATTCTGGAAATTACACTGAAACAGGCATTTGGTCACCCTGCCTCCCAAAGTCCAAGGATAAAGTCAAAGCTGAAGTAGATATTAGTGTCACACTAAGGTTGAAACTGAACTGCAGTGTGTGTGCATTTTAGGAGATTTTATTGTCTTTTAACACAGATTTGGGAAGGCAACAAATCGAAATAAACAATAACAGAAGATTAATCAACTTCACACCCTAGGCACTCTTTGACTGCCTCGTTGAGAACAAATCAACTTCAGTGGGAAACTCTAAAGTTGTCCTTACATATCTGAGAGGCTGTCAAATGAAAGAGGAAGGAAAAACTGTATACGAAAGCCCTCAGGGGTAAAACTGAGGCCAGTGCGAAGAAGTTACAGGAAGAAGATTTCATTCGTCCTAAGAAATAACCTTCCAACCATCCAAGAGAGCTAGCTTCCAAAGGTAAGATGGCTGCCTTGGGACCTACTGAATTATCTTCTTCCTGAGGTGCTTAGCTTTAGGCAGAATGATCCTTTAAAATGAGCTGTGCAGAGGGGATTCAAGTTTCATTTGGATGATTAATAATAATGGCTATCATTTATTGAGCCTTTCCTAAGAGTCTGACACAATGCAGATGTAACTTACAACCTTAATTTGCTTACTCACAGCTCCATTAGGTGGATGCTACTGTTTTCTCCTTTTTAAACAGAGGCTCAGAGAAGTTAAAAGACTTAATCTAAAGTGTGCATATAGTGAAAGGCAGGGACAGAATTCGAATCCAAGTTCCTTGGATTTTAGACACTTAGATGAAGCAGAATAGACTTGGACCCTCGTTGTCCCTCAACCAGAGCAATGCTTCCTGGTAATTTGTGCCCAAAGGCCTAGGATAACTCATAACTTTAAGTATGATGCTTTACATTTTACTGCTTCCAAGGTGTTTGACGTGAGTATATCATTCAATATTTCTCAATACAATTTATGGATATGTGTGTGTATACGTGTATCTATAGCTATAGATAATAGAGACGAGAAAATGGAGGTTGTTTTACCCACTGCACAGTGATTGAGAGGATTAAACAAGTTAATGGGAAGCAACATAAGAGCACGTGGTTTAGAAGGAATTCACAAAATGTTTGTTGAATGAATGTACAAATGGATAAACTTTCCATTCTTAACATATGAGATAACAGAGTTTTGAAGCCAAGAAAAAATTAAAAAAAAAATATTTGGTCTGTTATTTTATGTCATATTTATTTAATGCCACAGAAATTTGTAGCTGAGTAAAATGAGCAACCTGGGCTGTGTGAGCTTTTATGATCAATTTGAACTAGAATTAGCCAGCAGTTCCTATCAGCTATAAAGTGCTCCACCTGTTACTTTAAATTACAGCCTTGGTAATGGTTTCCGTAAAGAATACATCATCTGTTCGGTCTGGTAAATGCATTCATCGTGTATTACATTTTTTTAAAGGTAAAGCAGTATTTTCCAGCCTCTAAATTACTCTTACAAATACTGATGGAGTTTTGCCAGTTCTAAATCTTCATAGTATAATAATAATAATAATAAATAATAATAATAATAATAAACCTCAGTTTCATTTAAGTGCAATGAAGTAATTCTCTGTATAAAAACCGGCACATTTTGTGTTCCTACATAGGTAATTATTAACACAAGGAAACTGTTAATATTGTAAGATCAAGGGCATTTAAATAAAATAAAATGTTTTGTCAGTCACCATGGACAAAAACACATAGTGATGAGTGTTCTAAATGGATCCTCATGACTTCTTATCTTTCTGGTGATTGTAAGTGGTGGTTGGATCTTTTGTCCCTAATATTTCCTCATTTTTCTCACCCTTTCTTGCCAATGCCAAAAAATTAAATCCTTTCATAACCTGGTTCCAACCTTTCTTTTTCATTTAAATGATTAATTTTATTACTCCCTTTAGTGTTTGCAGAAGTGAGTTACTGTTTTTGCTATCTCCCTTATTTAGTCATCCTTTATGTGGTCGTGGCACCCCTGTGTTGCTTTTTGGACCTCCCCTCCCCTCCTCTATGTCGTATTTTCTCACCTATCACAAGGATATTCTCATGTAGAGGATTCAGGCTTGGCCAAAACCTAAGTCTTCTGTCCATAGATGGTTTAAAGATGATCAGTTAAAACCACCACCTGGAAGAAGACATGCTCTTTCTACTGGTCTTCTACAGGTTTTCGACACCCCGCGGTGCCTGAGAGATGGCAGAAATCCAGAGAGATGGAGTCCTAAGAGTTACAAGATTAATACTCGTGGAGCATTTAGAGAGGCAGGCAGTGTCGTGAGGACTACACACGTGTAAATACATTGTTTTGTCAGTTGTGACAATCATACGCTCATATTACAGTTGAGGAAACTGAGGTACACAATTTTTAGGGGTGCCAAAGGACACACAGTTATCGAGGGGCAGAACTGGGGTTTGAACCCGAGAAGGGGGGTTGCCTTAACCATTTACCTTCTCTGGCCCCTTCAAGTGCCATCATTTGAGCTGAAGTCAGTTGGATCGTTGTAGATTTTATTTCATTGAGCTAAATAATCCCACCAAGACATTTTGACTTGGGTTTGCCATCAGTGCTAAAAACCAGACCAGTCTCCTCAGAAACAAAATGTGGCTCATGAGTTTCACTCTTCGTATTCACCGACTTTAGAAATACTCGACTAAAGCTATTCTTTCTAGCTGAGTGTCTTCTTCCATGTTCTGTTTCCAGCATGAAGTCCTTGCTTGCCCACTCTGGTCTACAGGATTGCTCCCTACTTTGCACGTAGAAACCTACGTTAAGGTAGAACTAGTAGTTATCTCCTTCACATATTGAATTTTGTGTTACTTCTAATGTCTACATCATTTTTCTCTCAAATAAAATACGTGTCCTGAAGGTAAAGGCTAAGATCGTGTGTTATTTTTCTCTGATTCCTCAGGGCGAATCCTACAAAATTGGTATCTAACAGATATTTGTTAGGTGTCAGATTATCAGAACTGGTTATGATGCACAGAAAAATTGGAGTTTGGCCTAGGGGCTATGTATTGTGCATTTTCATTTGAAAATGAAAATGGATGTTATAAGAAACCTGCTTGGATTTTATTTTGCTTTTGTGTTATATGCATCTAAGCATCTTGTAATATTGCTAATTACTACATAGCTTTTGCTAGAGCAAGAATCAATTCTCATGCCCTCAGAGATAAAGTAGATCTTTCCTCCTTGTGGATCACAGCTCATCTATACGCATTGCAAGAGTTCTTCATATTTACACAGTATGCCAGAGTTTACACTCTGTAGAATATGCGTTGTTTCATCTGATCCTCACAAGAGCCTTGTGAGGTGAGTACTATCACTTCCCCAAGATAGTCAAGGAAAATCAGAGTCAAGGATAAAAGACTGCCAGCGCGTGGATACCTATCATTACAATGGAATGCATGCACCAGAACTCATTCTACTCATCCGTTTGATTATTTTATGGCCAGCAGGGTATCTGTCACATAGTCAGTGCTCAGTAAATATGTGTTTGTTTGGTTCTTCTCCACCTTCGTTATTAAAAATATATTCAGTATGCTACATTGAATATTCCAAGAGACCATGAGATAGTCCAACAAACAGACATTTCCACCGTCCCCAAGGAATTCAGCATGCAGTTTGTACAGAAACGATCTGTTACAAACACACACATGTCCTTTTCACTCACCAGAGTCGGTGCGGAGCTGAATGTATACCAACCACAAGGGCAACTACAAGAAACAAAGCCCACAGTGTGCAAACCAGCTTGAAAATTAACGGTCTAAACTTAGACTTTGCTCACTGAATCCCTGCTGGCTAATTTTGATTCTGGAGCACGACAAAGTGGAGGGCTTGCCGCCACTCAGTGCTTCTGAATAGCAGTGATAATTTCAAAGCTCGGAAGGTGTGACTTAAAGTTAGAGCCCTCTTGGAGGCGAGGAGAAGCAGCACACATGGGAATTTAGAACTGGGTGTCACCACGTGTATCCGCAGGAACTGTAAACACATGTTAACTGGGTTCTGGAAATCACTCATTCAGAAGCATTCATGACCCATAACTTTAGTAAAAGACGTTTATTTAAGGGTTAATTCCTTCTTATACTTCCTTTTTATTTTTTTAATGTTTATTTTTGAGAAAGAGAGAGAGAGAAGGGGAGAGAGAAAGAGAGGTGGGGCGGGGGGGTGTGCAGATAGAGAACCCGAAGCAGGTTCTGCACTATCAGCACAAAGCCCGACGTGAAGCTGGGACTAGAACCCATGAACTGTGAGATCATAACTTGAGCCAAAGTCAGGTGGGTCAACCAACTGAGCCACCCAGGTGCTCCCTTATATTTCCTTTTTAAACTGATAAGTAAAGAATAGGTACATCAATTTGAGTATTTTATTAAAAGAGAGGTATCCACTTAAATAACCTAAGATCCTTGGCCACCTCCCGCAGTCCCTGATTATTTTGATTTAAACACATCTCCGTCTGTTCCCTACAATCCCTCGGCTTTCAAGTGTGATCTTCCACCATCAGAGCCATGTCACTTTCTCCTGATCTTTAACGATTATTGATGACTGTCCCTGGATTACAGCTTGTGTCCTCAAAAGCAGGGGGTGGTGTGTTAATTACTTGAAAAGGTTCCAGCTCCCCCACTTGGCCTGCTGTCTCTCTCTTTTTCTCTTTTTTACCAGAAGGCCTTCTTTACTCTGCTTCCACAGAGCAGAATCTCTCGGTAACCGACCACCGCCGAGCGCTTGGATTCTGCCAGCGAAGCTGAAAAGGCTGGTCTCAGATGGCCACAAACTGAGACAGCTTCAGGTTCATTTGCTTTTCCATCACAAGTTCAATCTTGGTAAATTCTCCTTTACATGGAATCCCCTCCTGAGTTCTTTCTAAACTAAAGATCGCACCCAAGAACATCAGGAACATTCACGGAAATCACGTTTGTTTGAACAGCTGTTTGGAACTGCGCTCACTGTATTCAGAATCTTCTTTTATAATCTCTTGGTCAGGGAGCTACAAGTTCAAGTTGCTAATATTGAATTAAGCATAAATGAGGCAGGGGATGTAGAAGACATCGATTTTACCCTTCCCTGGCCATTTCTGAGTTCCTTCAGGTTTAGTGCTCTGAGTATCATAGATTTCTTGTATTTGATCTTTCAGTTTCTTTTTAAATCTAATCATTTGTCCGATTCTTTCATCCAGTCTATATTAATTTAAAAAATTGATAGTAGATTAGAGGTTCTAACCTTCCAGTTTGGAAGGTACTCAACATTATTCTTTTTTTTTTAATTTTTTAATGTTTATTTAATGTCTCTTTTGGGAGACAGAGACAGAGTATGAGTAGGGGAGGAGTAAAGAGAGAGGGAGACAGAGAATCCGAAGCAGGCTCCAAGCTCCAAGCTGTCAGCACAGAGCCTGGTGCATGGCTCGAATCCACGAACTGTGAGATCATGACCTGAGCTGAAGTCAGACCATTAACTGCCTGAGCCACCCAGGCGCCCCATCAACATTATTCTTATTTATATTTTCTTATTTGTAGTGGCTCTTCAGTGTTAGCATCATTCGGCAGGTTTAGGGGTTATGACTCAAATGACTTTATTCATAGATAATGTATATTCCTTTTTCTAAAAACCGATGGTTTGTTTGTTTATTTATTTATTTATTTATTTATTTATTTATTTATTTATTTAGAGCATGTGCATGCAAGGATGGAAGGGGCAGAGATTGGAGAGAGAATCCCAAGCTGGCTCCTCACTGGCAGCACAGAGCCCATAGCGGGATTTAATCTCAAGAACCGTGAGATCATGACCTGAGCCTAAACTGCCCCTATGTATTGTTTTAATATCAAAGGCTCAAGGTCTACATAATGGAGTTGGTCTTTATTACGTATCAAATATGTTAGGATACATTAAGATTAACAGGTTTAATATCTAAAGAGCTATATAAATACATATTACAGTAAAAAACAAACATATTTTTAACCAAACCTGAGGGAGGTTGAATAATCTCTTATGGGAATGATGGAACTATGGGGGTCCGAACCTGGAAGAAAGGGAACAGTTTCAGCAAGAAGTACCCTGAGCCTTGCCTGTCTCCCTCTAGGCCGCAGGCGCGAGGCTGGACCACTGTCTTACTGGAGTCTTAGCACAACTCCCTGCAATTTCCGCTGCAGCCAGTGGAGGTAAAAGTCTTGGGGAGGGGCTGCCTTGTACCCCCACCTCAGACTGGACACGTGGAGTTCCATGGGAGTCTGCAAAACTGCTTGGCTATAGTTTTGTGTTGGCTTCTCAACGGAAGAGACACTGCTCACACTGTCTTACATATGGTGTCTCTGGCTCAGAGTCATCCTGGGGGACCAGGAACATGGAGAGCAAACACCACACTGATCTTGACTTTGCTGTCTGTATAAGTGATAAACTGTTTGAATCCATTCGGGCTCATTGTCGCCTTAGCAGCCAAATGTAGCAGCCGCAGTGGCAGTCCTGGTGGCCCTGTTAATCATCTCATTGCTGAGTATGAATGGCTTTACCACTTAACAGGAGAATTTCAATTGCCTTGAAGTATATGCTGTTTTTAATAAATCAGTATGACATAATTTGATCTTACGATGAATTGTGAAGCACTAAAAGTGTTCACATTTGTGGGCACCACAGTGTTGGGTCTTCTCATTTCTGGCCCCTCTTTACTTACTACTTCCTTCCTTTGTGTGTTGTAACTTCATATTTTCTCATGCTTAATTTAATTGGTAGTGTAGTTATTTTTTCACATTTCCATCTACCCAGTGTAATGAGTTATTCACACTGGAAAGCACTATTTGCTTCTATATCCCAGATTCAGCAGAGTATAGTCGATTGAATGAATGAATGAATGAATGAATGAATGAATGAATGAAGACAATAGCAGCTAATCTTCATTAATGCTTCCTAAGTCCCATTTACTTTCTAAGTCACTTAATTACGTAATTATCACAAAAACTCTAGAAGTTTGGTACTAGTTTTATAGATGAGGTAATTTAATCAAAGAAAGTTTGTTAGCCCAAGATAAGATTGAATGTCAGTATTAAGAAGTAAAGAAATAACATATTTTATCAAAACATACTAAGAAAAATTATTTGACTTGCATTTATCTTTCATATATTTCTTCATAAGCATTAATATCTTCTTTGCAATATTTTATATAACACTTTCATCTAATATCTTTTATTTTATTCATTTACTTATTTATTTTTAAATGTTTGTTTATATATTTTGAGAGAGAGAGAGAGAGAGAGAGAGAGAGAGGAAAGGAGAGAGAGAATCCCAAGCAGGCTCCAAATTGTGAGATCATGACCTGAGTTTCCTGATGTTTAACTAACTGAGCCACCCAGATGCCTCTAATTCATTTTTATTTTAGTACAATACCAAATTGAGTTGCTCAGATTTTAAGTCCTGTATGTATGTATGTATGTACGTATACATACACTTATATATGTATTTCTTTTAAATATCATCTTAAAAGGTCTCACAGGTTACGTAAATCACATTTTGGCCATTCACATGAGAATTCAGTTAATGCAAATCCCAATATACATATCTCTCAGTAGATTAAAATATATAAATTGTACACCCAGTGTGAAAAAGTGGTCAACTCAGAGAGAAGCACTGTCTTTTCCAGATGGTGCTCTGAAAACTTTGTTATTCTATCATTCTAAGATCTGCTTACTGGCTTCACAGAAATTCAAGCTCTAATTAAGCACCAGAAATGTCAGTGAATCAGGGTGATTTTTATATTCAGTTCTTGTTATTCTTTAAAATATTGAAAGAACAAAATTTTGATGTACTTGAGCAATCTGGGGAAGGTAGGATTTTGGCAAAATTGTGCACAGAAAATAAGTCAACATTTTCTAGTTAGAGTGTTGAAACATCTGAGGATGTTATGAGTAACCCAAACATGTTTGTAATGTTTTGACACAGAAAAATGTCAGTGATATACCTCTATAATACTTTTTTTTTTTTTTTGCAAAATACAGTTTTTATAAATTAGGTTATATGAACATCATTAAAGTTCCATGTGACATAGTTCATAGCTACCTCAATAACAAAAAACGTGGACCAACTTTTTTTTCATTCCAGGTGTTAAAACATAAAATTTAAAGCATAAATGCTAGCAAAGGAAGAGAGGAAGAAAATATCCCGGATTTTCAATCTTTCCTTCTGCAACTTTATAGAAGAAGCAGATGAATAACATTAGTAAGT
Organism: Paguma larvata; assembly: GCA_030068075.1. Taxonomy (NCBI): domain Eukaryota; kingdom Metazoa; phylum Chordata; class Mammalia; order Carnivora; family Viverridae; genus Paguma; species Paguma larvata. The sequence goes on from CM057825.1 coordinate 12,891,553, forward strand.
AGTATCATCTTTCAACATGTGTTTATGTGTCTCATTAACATTTCCAAACTAGTTTGGAAAAATATTAGTGTTCCTAAGGCTCCTTGTTTTAGTATGGCATTATAAGTTGGCCATGAAACGATTTGAAGGTAATATTGTCCCAGTAACTGGCCAATGATGACTGGAGCCAACTCAGAAATCCACTTTTCCCCCATTTTCACAATGTAAATTCTGTAGATCCTTTATTACAAAATAACTAATCATTATTTTAATGATTTAAGAAGTTTAAGTAATTTAACAGATAGTATTCTCTTAAATTTGATTCATACATCTGTGTTACCATGTTCCGTGTGTGTGTGTGTGTTTGTGTACATATAAAATCAACACATCAAATGTCTCAAGTATGTATAGGTTTCAATATAAATCTATTTGGGAAGATTTCACTTTTTAGAAGCACTTCAGACTGTATTGCACTTTTATATTCATATATGTTCACATCATTTTAAAATACCACAGATGGCATGAGACACAGATGGCCTGTGTGCTAAGAGAAAGAAATAGTGAACTCAAGGAAGACATAGCTGCCAGTGCACATAATTTAATTCATATTGATTCTGGTTAAGTTGGTATAGAATACATTAGACCCCACGTGTTGAATTTCTATAGGCAGTGTCGATACTGTAATGAAGAAAGGAAGCAAATCTCTCTGGGAATCAGTGACTTGCACAGTAATTCTTTCTGAGTAATGGGTCGCCATTTGAATATATATAGTTTCAGCCTTTGAAAATAATTTCAAAGTTATCTGAAAAAATTGTAACCTGAGCAGATGATTGCCATTCAGTGTTTCACTCATTCATTATGGAACTACCCATTGATATCATCTGAATCCAACTAGTAGCTGCCATCTTGGCTTGACACAAGACCACAAAGGAATGTACAAAATTCTTGGGAGGTGACAGATCACACAAGGCCGATAATATGATCTCTCTAAATGTTTGTTAATTCACTTGGATTGATGGCCCATGACTATTGCTTTGCAGTCTGAGCCCACATCTCATAAAGGGACTTTACCAGTCCAAAGGGAAAGGGATCAAAACTGCATGAGATATTTACTATACAGATGTTCCTCAATAGAAAACTCAAAACTCTATGAATTGTATTTATATTAAATTCCAAGAAAAAAATAGTTGGTCTGGTGATTAATGAGCCTTGTCATTATTTTACAGATAGTTTCTTGTAGGTGTGGTTCTATTTTCAACACGAATATGGCTTATTTCCCCCTTTTTTGCCATGGAGCCATATATATGTCAGAACAATCATTTTGTACCGCATTCAGGGATTGGTTCTGCTCAAACAAAAGCATTGATGTGTCAAGAAGCTGGTTTGCAAGAACATCAGAGTGGTCTTTACTTGGCACTTATGTCTATTCCCAGAGCTGTGTGTCTGTGGGTCTTAAAATGCTGCCTGAGAATGCATTAGAAAAGACAGGAAAGGGAGGAAATAATATTTAAGTATGCTTGGTAGATGATATTATTTTGTTATCTCATTTAAGCCTACTACAACTCCATCAGATTGGTAATTACCTCTATTTCATAAGTGAGGAAACTAAGCCCCAGAAAACCAATGATTTGCTCAGGTTTAGTGGGCGATGTGATTTGAGCCCAGAATTTTCTGACTCCAAAGATTTTCAAGAAAGCAGCAATGTTGGGTTGCAGGTTGGCCAACATGGGATCTCTCAGTTAAGTCTGAAGAATGCTAGTCATGTGGAGTAAAAATGAAGGATTTGTTTCTTGTAGAATTTTTCAGAATTGTAGTATGAGAATGTGCATTATACGTGCCAGAGATGGAAGAGTATCTGCCACATTCCCCAGACATGAACTCAGAGGACTTTTATAACAGGGAGCATCTCTGAAGGACTAGTGTCCAACAGAGCACACTTTGGGAAATGCCATCTTTTCTTGTCCCATCAGTCAGGTGAATCCATTTGAGAGACTCGATCTATGTCAATTCCTTTGTGGAGAAGATACTACACTAAGCAGCCTAGGTGTATACAGCTCTTGGGTCAGTATGAAGGATAGTATCACTCTGTGGACCTGTAACTCAGTCACCAGCCTCAATTGTCCTGCCCAGATGCTCATTCTTCTCACTGTGTAAGCTGGTTCCTTTCCTTCTTGGGTTCTGAGTTCCTGCATGCTAACTTTTGACCTTAGCCAGGCTTTATACAATAAAACCTTGGTTTGCAAACATAATTCATTCCAGAAACATGCTCATAATCCCAAGCACTTGTATATCAAAGCAAATTTCAAGAACCGTTGGCTCAGTTGTGATCATGTTACATTCAGTGTCACATACTACTTGTAATGCAAAAGTTGCTCATTTATCAACTTAAAATTTATTAGAAATGCTTGCTCATCTTACAGAGAATACTCCCAGGAAAAGTTACTTGCAGTCCAAGGTTTTACTATAATTTTTCCTTGATGCATGAAATTCCTGTAGGTGTTTGAAATGCCTCATCTTTCTCACTGAAATCTCAGCCCTGGTCTCATGTAACTTATTGACATTCATGTCTTATTTTTCCAATCCTGCCCTTTGATTCCTGTTACTTCCTGGTTCCTGACTATTTTTCTAAAATTTATTATGATTGCTCTCAATATTGGTGATTACTTCAATCAATCATCTTGCTTTGACCCAGTGTATCTTGGGCTCCATTTCTCCAATCTCTAGGTCCCAGATGACCTTTGACACACTCTGCTTGGATTTCTGATCAGGTCTGGCTAATGCCCTTGCTCTCTGCTCATTCTCTACTCTTTGTTTTAGCCTTAGCTTTATTTTCTGATCCTTTATTTTTCTGATTTCCTGCCCTGTGCCCCTAATCCATTATGTCACATAATCCTTTCACAAACATCATGCATATGCTCTTTATATCTTTCACTAGTTGAGATATTTTCATTAGAATTTAGTATTTTATCAGTAAATGGAATATTTACATTCTTTTTATATATTTTTATAAATTAATATGTATTATAAAAGCTATAGGTGCTTTTAAATTACCATGTCTGAGAAAAGGCAATTATTCTTCAATGCGACCATTAGGATGTAACATTATTTATCTGTGGAAGCTGCTGAAGGTGCATGTCTGGTCTTAAGGAAGAATTAAGTAACTTCTACAAGGATTGCCTTTTAAATACAAGCCCAGCCCCTCTGCATGATGCAAAGCATCCGTGTGACATAACATCATCTTTCCAGAATGACACTGACTTAAGTCTACTCAAATAAATTATCGTTCCTCTTTTAACTGCCTCACTGGGTGGGAACAACCCATTCATATGCCAATTTGAACAGAAATAGGAAGTAGGTCATGAGCAAAGGGGACATTTGGAAGAGGCATCCTACAGTATATCAGGCCATGAGCATCGGCTACTTACATTTTTAACCTAAACATCACTGCACAAACCCAATACATCTATATGTTCATATGGATTACATCTGTAGGTATTTCAAAGATGAAAATTCCCAATAAACACACAGCAATCTAGATAGATATCGTCTCAGAAAAACCTGCCGAGGCAGGTCTTCCCAAGGCAGCATGGTGATGTCTGGTGAATTCCTCACTGTCACGTACAGGAGTCCTCTGTGGTTTATGGGTTCGAGCCCTGCATCAGGCTATATGCTGACAGCTCAGAGCCTGGAGCCTACTTGGGATTCTATGTCTCCCTCTCTCTCTGCCTCTCCCCAGCTCATGCTCTGTCTCTGTCTTTCTCTCTCTCTCAAAAATAAATAAAAATTAAACAAATTAAAAAAAAAAAAAAAAAACACAAGAACCCTCTGTATTCCGCTCTCTCAAATAAGCAAATCCAGATTTTCAGTTTGAAGTTTAGGCATCAAGTGACCCTCAAGTACTGGTAAGACAGTTACAGTTCAAATCCTTTTTTGGTTCTTTCCTATATACCTGTGTGCCACATACCCTTGGTGAGAGGTCTTACTCCCCGCCTTTCAGGCTCAGAACCTGATCTGTTTGTACACGAGGAGTGGGTTTGTTCCTCAGTGATGGACTCCAGTTAGCTAAATTCTCACGGACGGATGTAGAAAACCATGGAAAATGGGAATCTCCCATCATTTTACACAGAAGGAGGCTCTCATCTATCAGAAGTACAATTCCCCCAAACTGAGCAAGATTCTTAGAATTCTAGGCAAACTTGCCCCTCTCTGCCAGAAGAACTAAGTGTTTTGGCAAACTGAGATCCGATAAATTCAATCCAGCATGCCTCGCGGCAGTTACCCTTAGACACTCCCCCAAATGTGACACTGCCTCCACAATAATCTTTTCTAAGCTTTTTTTTTTTTTTTCTCTTATTCTTCCTGTGTCTTCTATCATGCACCTTGGCCTATTCCACTCTCCCCTTGTCCTTTTCCTTACTACTCATCATTCTTATGAATTGTGAGTCATTCTACCCAGAACACTGTAACTCATGTTCCACATTGATAAAATTCTTTCCTAAGTATTTCCTATTGCTCCTTAGCTGGAAAGAACCAAAACTCTTGGAGAAAACCGGGTGTTTTGTTTTGTTTTGCTTTTTTTTTTTTTTTACTCAGAGATTTGACCCCAAACTTTCATATCCATGAGGCCACATGCTTAACCCTCCATCATGTGGTCAAAACTGCATTTTGTAGCATTGCCTGAAATTATCGGCTAGGAATCTCATTGTCTCAAAGTCTCATTAACTGTTAATATCAAAAGGAACCTTTTCATTCATTCCACCTGATGGGCCCCATGACACAAAGGTAGAATCGGTAGCCCTCTGCCTGCACAGTGCTACTTCCAAGTACTTAGCCTGTTATCCTCATGTACAGAATCACCGGTTCCTTTGTGACTGGTATTTTCTTATGCTTTCCTCTTTCTCACTCTTCCTCATTCATTGACAGGGCACGCGGGTCATCGTGCCCACATCCACTCCACATGTTGCTTCATTCTTGGTCTCTTCGGTGTCCAACAGAAAGTGACTCGTTCTTATCTCTTATTCCCTTGGTGTCCTCATTTCCAGTAACTTTTATTTCTATTGAACTTCAGTGACCCACCTCCATGGCTGCATGCAGCCTGCAATTTGTAGTGATCCAGAACTCTCCACCCCTGAAATAATAAATCCAGTCAACGTATCGTGTGATCACACTTGCCATCATTTCAGCCCTCTCTGCAACTCTTTCCCTTACTCAAGTTCTAATCCTTGGTGCTTTAGCCTCAACAGAAGTCCAAATCTGAACCTTTTTGCTTTCTCTCTAAGGCCATTCCTGTTTTAGTGCTTTTCCCTATTTGGCTCAGATTCCATGATCTATCTCTTTTTTAAAAAATAATTTATTTATTTTTTGAGAGAGAGAGAGAGGGCACAGGTGCATGAGTGGGAGAGGGGCAGAGAGAGAGAAAGAGGGAGAGAGAGAATCCCAAGCAGGCTCTGTGTCCATGATCAAGGAACCTGATGAGGGACTCGGACCCATGAACCATGAGATCATGACCTGAGCTGAAATCTAGAGTCAGATGCTCAATCAGTTGAGCCACCCAAGTGCCATCTCTGTGATCTATCTCTTTAATTGAACTCTAGTCGTATATCTTCAACTTCCTTACATTCCTTTAAATCTGACTTTCAAAAACACAGCTGATACAGATTTGTCCTCTCCTTAGCCTAACCCAGGATTCTAGGCACTGCTAGATAAAACCATTACCAGTGGGGAAATTCATTGACATTAAGTATCCATGATCTCCACCCTTTAACTCTCCCCTCCCCATCCCTCACACACATGGACTCACCCAGATTCACACACACATCACCTGCCCCTGCTTTCTTCTCCAGCATATTCCACTCACCCACAACATTTACTTTTGGTCACGCCAAACTGTTTTAAGTTTCTTAAATCCATTATGCTTGGGAGCTTCTTAGTTCGTTTCTCCCTTTGCTCTAAAATAGTCTTTTCCCAATCTTATCCTGGGTAGCTTCTATTCATCATACAAGTCTTAAGTCACCTATTCCTTCACCTAGGAAGCCTACTCTGATGCTTTAATCCTGGTTTGGGTGCAAAGCCTGTGTACTTCCAAACCATGTGCTTCCTCTATCATAAATCTTAGTGCCAAAAAAGAATGAAAAAAAAAAAAAAAGGTCAGTGTTACATAAAATATATGTTGAATGAATGAGCAAATGGATGAACAAATCATTCGGATTGTCTTCCTGTTTTACCCTTGGACTTTTAATAATATTCTTTTTAAAGACATCCACCGCCTTTAATTCTTAATTCCTTAACTTAGAAATAGAGAACGATATGTGGAGTTATGATCTTCTAAAACGTCTGGATACTTTTATCTCTGGATATTAAATCAATGCAAAGGTCTATATAAAAGCATGAGGCATTTGTCAGCGATTTTACAATACTTGCTAAATAGGATCTTGAATTCCCAGGAAAGAGCTTGGTAGACGAGCCTGTCACTTGTACTGCCATAGCAGAGGCAGCACACGGTGAGGAATGGGAGCGTGTGTCTATCTCTGATAAAACCAGAATCTTTTGTTCTGGGGCAGGCTCTTAAAACCATTGCAATTGCGCTGCATATATACTCAAGTTTATCCACCGCATTATTTAATGTGGTAGTTGTCAAATAAAACTCATCTCTACCCAGATAAACTCACGTATCCCCAGGAAATCTGGGGGTTCAAAATCAACCAATAGAGTCCGGATGCAATAGGTCCTCCGTACTGGACTTGGCATGGCAAAGCAGCCAGGATTCAGACACTTAGAAGTGATTTGAGACTTGCTACTAGGAACACACTCAAGACCTAAATAGATGCACATGAAATAGCAAGAAAACAATCCTGTGCTAAGCTGCTTATTCCAACTGTATGTATGTTCTGTATTAATTCAAAGAGAGAAAGAAAGAGAAAGAATCACCACCTGTCTCACCTCTGACTATCTGAATTGAAATCCTCATCCATTAATTAGTTACAGAGACAGAGCGGAGGCAACTCAATGGTTAAAAAGCAGGCTTTGGGGTCAGACGGGTCTAGATTTGCTGTCATTTTTGAACTTATTAGCTCTTTGGCACGGGGTCCCTTACTTAACCTTGCTAAGACTCCTCTGAAGGTTGATTAAATCTGGTAATGTGTCTGCAGCACACAGCCCAGCGTCTGTGTCAGGTGAAGAAGACCTCATTGAGACTTGCAGATATGTTTGATTTGAGTTTAGTTAGCACAGTGGAGAAGTGACTTTCTTTTCTGAGAGAAGTCCCCTAGACTTTTCAAATAGCATTACTTTTATTCTATTCAGTGAGCTGAAGGGGGGGAGGGGAAGTGAAGCAATTGTGATCTACTAGTAGTATGTTGTGAGAGCAAAGAATCAAACATCCCCAGGTGTTAGAGTCAGATTTGATTGTTCCTACGAGCAGACAGGGACAACCTGTCTGCCTTTTAGCTCATGCTGATACAAACCTACTCCTACCAGCTCTTATCTTTAGATGATGAAAACACGAAGAGGCAGGAAATTTCCTTTACACCTGTCGCATACTGCCCTCCGTAACCATAAGCAACTTTTTGATCGCCATTAAGCCATTCCAAGCAGCTTTGGAGGAGGACACGTGACATGCTCATGTCCCAGACCGGCGTAGCACCTTCTCAGAAGTCACAGATGCTTGACTTTAGAAGCAAGGCACCAAATAACAAGATTATTCTAATTTATATTCCTTGGGTGCAGCATAGCTTGCTGAATTCTATTTTCCATTTCATAGCTCAGCTCGTCTTTTCCTCTGCAGAACCATTTTGATAATTCATTAAGGTAGCTTCTGTGGTTACTCAAGCCATCTGTTGCCCCTGTGGGTACCTGCTCCCTAAGTCCCAGCACCAGACCCTCGCTGAGAGATCAAGGTATCTGATAGGGCAGAAGCTCAGAGAAGGCGAGTCTGGTAAGTAGGAAGAAAATGGCAGTGGAGAAAGGGCGAAGAATGCACATGAATCTGGCAGAATTTGACCTGAGAACAAAGAAATAGGGAAAGGGGCACTCTGATATCTTTCATGCTTATGAAGGCGGACATGCAGGGAAGTGTGGTATGTATAGAGGCTAGCAAGTGTTTTGTTTTTCTTTTCCCCCACTTTTTTTTCCCTCTCTCATCCTCCCTTCCTTCTCTCCTTCCTTATTTTCTCCCACTCCCTCCCTACTGGAGCAGGACAGTCCCCTAATCCAGTGTGACTGGGGTCCTTACACAAAGGGGGAATCTGGACATAGCACCAAAGAACTCCAGAGACGGCCAGCGAAGCAGCAGAAACAGGGGAGAGGCTGGGACAACTTGCCCCCTCACAGCCTCAGAAGGAACTATCCAAGGCAACACCTTGATTTTGGACTTCTGGTCTCCAGAACTGAGGCAATACTTTTCTGTTGTTTAAGCCACCCTGTTCGTGGTACTTTGTTATAGCAGCCGAGGAAACCAATGTATTTTGAATGTGGGACAAATGATTGCTTGATCTTCATTTTATAGCCAAAAGGAAAGCACAGAAAATGTCAGGAAAGAAGTGACCTGACCTATTAACTTGGTTGTCACATGTTAGGTTGACAGAATGTGGGGTGCAGGAGGTAAAGACAGGGAGAAGTCCACAGCACATTTGCAAATCACAGTGCCAGGCACCTAGCAAGTGATCAATAAATAATGACATCTGACATTTTATTAGTACTTAATATCTAGCACATTACTTGCATTACCTCATCGCACTCTTAAAACTACCCCATGAAAGAGGTAGTATCAGTATCTCCCTTTTACAAATGACCAACCTGATACTCAAAAAGAGTGAGGGGTAGAGCGAAAAATTAAATACAAATCTGTTTCCAGGGTCCAAGTTCACGATGGTATATGGCCCTATAATAATGTTATGCTTAATAACCAAATGAATGTGTGTATATACTTTTGTTTGTATGCATGTGCATAAGAATGATTAAGAAATAAAGTTATGAAGGGGAACTGTTATAATATAAACGCATCCTTTTAACTTACTGAAGTGACTACTTCACAGGGAAATTAATTAGTAAAAGGAATACCAACATGTAGAAATTGCTAAGCATTTTAATAATTGGGAATGATATATAATTTGTTCTGCTGACAGAAAACTGAATCAATAAGCAGACCATAGCCATGGGCATTAGGAGATTTGAGATTCGAGTATTTGACCAGTCAAGTCAAATTATAAAATTAAGCTCGCTTAACTTCCGTTTTGACTGCTGGTGTTGACGACTTGGACTGACGTATAACGCATCATTTGACACTCAGACCTCTCCATTTCAATTCACCCTCCTTTGTATTTATAATACAAGTGCAGCTGAGTTTCAGCAGATGTGATTTTTTTTTACCTCTTTACATAAGTTGCTTTCCCTTTCTTACCTAAGTCTTTACTGCCATATATTTGGAATGAGATAAAACGACACCCTCGTTTAGTTGTGTCTCTGCTTAGTTTACTTTCAATGTTTACTTCCTTACTGAACATCTCTGAGGGCACAGAACAATGTAAATTTAGAGGGAAAATGTCACGAAAGAAAGGAAAAAAAGAAAGAAAGAAAGAAAGAAAGAAAGAGAAAGAAAGAAAGAAAGAAAGAAAGAAAGAAAGAAAGAGAAGAAAGAGAGAAGGAAGAAAGGAAGAAAGGAAGGAAGGAAGAAAGAAGTCATACATATAAAAGGCTAGTAAAAAAGTCATGTACCACGGGTCAGGACAAAAGCAATATCATGAGATAAAATAGCCTTTTGATATCCCAGGACACTTTTCAGGTTTGCCTCAGAAAGCACTCTCGGTCAGTAGTACAAAGGCTCACAAGAACAATAGTGTTCTCCCCAAAGAAGATTCACTCGGCATCGATGTCTAGCATAGGTCACCAAGTCCTGTCATATCTGAAGGGTCTCAAGTTGCTTAGTCATATCAGTATCAGTTTTCCACATATATATGTGTTCACATACACACACATACAAAACAAGGTTTACATTTAAAGAACACACCAACTGTATGAAGTTATAATATATAGCCGCTATCCATCTGTAACCATGGAACCGTCCATACATGTCTCTATTATGAAATGACAGGAAGTGCAGTCTCCAGAGGAGAAAGTTCACAAAGATAATTCATTACCAGAAGGTACCAATTAGTTTAATAGAGCACCTCCAAGTTCGTGCTGTACGTTCCAGTGTCTGTTAGTAACGCAGGCACAAAGCGAACAATCAATCAGTATCGGTCAAATGCATGAACATTTTCCAAAAAAACAAGTTGCTTCTCCTATCACAGGAAACTAAAGCATTATTATTATTATTTTTTCAAATGTTTTCTTGTAATGGCGCAAGGATCACATTTGCTGGCTGAAAGAAAGCCCCTTCTGGCCCACAAATTCTCACCAACTCTGCTAGAATTCTAAGAAAGAAATAGAGTCCCCTAGTTTTTGTGCAGAACCACTAGTGCCACTGTGGCTATTGACTGATAGAAATTCCTAAGCAGCTTTCAAGCCCCCCACCCAGGAAGATGCTGTAGCAGAGAGCAGAATGACAGCTGTCCCTAAGTCCCCGCAAGCTGCTCCCCCTGTCACCCCTTCCAGCATCCTGACTGGGTACTCGCTCATCTTCATTGAGCCTCCTTCGTATCACAGAAGACCTTGCCGTGTTCTCCTCCCCAACTTTTCTGAAGGTAGCACAAAGAGGGCACTCCTTCAGTATTCACGCAAAACCCTCCCTTTTCACTGAACAGGAGAAACTCACAGGCACTTGGGTGAGAGTCATTCTTTTATTAAAATAGAGTGGCTCCGGGTCTGATAATTATAGAGATACATACTATTCTCACTCATTCTATTTGCAGCCGGTTCTACATCCCGTAAATGCTTGTCTTTGTAAAATACAGTTTAATGACACAGCTGACATTTTATGACTTACACAGCTTGACGGTAGCATATTTAAAAAAAATCATTTATTCTGGACTCTTTGAAAAGATCTTTGAAGATCATGAAATCACTTAGTCTGGAGGCTTTCTTTGTCGACTTTTATGGGACGAACTAAGGTGCATATGCACACCCACATTTTGTATAATATTTGCTGTGACATTTGAAAAAATATTTTAGAATTTGCTCTTTGAAAATATTTGACCCTACATTTCTTGTTTAATTTATGATGGACTATAACTTTTCAGTAAATGTGCATATTCTAAAGGAAAAAAAATCTAATGTAAATATTATTTTTAAAAGAAATGACCCTTTATCGATCCTGAATTAAACAATTAATGATTTGTCTAATTACAGATCATAGATATGTTATTAGATTTTCATTAAATTATATTTCGTAGGGTTTTTTTTTTTTTTGGTATTTTGGGGCCAGTAAGCTTTTTAAATTTCAAATATTCATTAGACCCTGAGAAACTCATATGTCCTAAGCACTCTGTATAAAATGTCTACCCTAGAAAATGGCTGTGGTTGAGACTTTAACATGCTCAGTCAATGTGTTTTCTCGTTCAGCTAAAAACTACATTTCCCAGCATCCCTTGTAGCTAGGTGTCATCACGTGACAAGGTTATGAGTAATGAGTGAAAGAAAAATGTGCAGTTTGGGGTCATGCTTTAAAATAAAGGAGCCTGACTACATTTCTCCCTTTCTGGTGGCTAAGATGCAGGTATGACGGGACAAGATAGAGCAGATACAGATCTTAGATCACAAGAAAGAATGTGCAAGAAGACAGATGAGCAAAACCACAAAAACATGAAGGAGTCTAGATGCAAAACGTGACAGGGATGTCACATTGGTCCTGGACTATTTATGCATGGACTGTCACAGAGACAGCATGGGAGGGAAAGAGTCTTTAACCTTACTTAAATCAAGGTTATTTGGTCTTTGTTACAAAAATTGAACTAGGAAATTAGGATTTTGGAAGATGCAGGACTGAATCAGAGCTGGCTCCGCTAAGAGGATGGCCTGCTGGAAAAGAGATACAGATAGATATAGATACAGATAGAGGTACAAATATATAGATATAAAAACATAGGTAACAAGATGATTTTACGTTGCCTTTTTCCTATTAACCAAACCTGAATATGTATGTATAACACGGTTACAAATGTGATTACAAGATCAATGATCAGCCTCTGCAGACAAGAGCTTTAAACACTGTTATTATAAATTATATGGCCTTGCATGCATATTTGCAGTATATATTTTAGCTGGAAACATTGTTTGTTATTGTCTTACATTAAATTCTTTTTTTTTCTTTCTTTTTTTTTTTTTGTTTGTTTTAGTGAACATCAGATTTTTCTCACTTATGGGAACTTTTGGTCAACCCTTCCTATCTTCAGGTCCTCAACCCCTTTCTGTTTTCACAGTAGATGTAACATGGCTCTGCTTCTTAATGCATAAATGCATTTGCAAATGAGTTCCTGGAACATGCTAATGATATTTTGTTCTGGATCATTTCCAAAATGGTCACAAGCAAACAAGCTCATTTTTAAGAGAGAGAGAGAGAGCTTAGAGGCAGGCAATTATTCAATGGCTGCTAACTAAAAACATTTGTGCATAAACGTGATTACTTAGGAAATAGCACTGGAGTCTGATTGACTGGCATTGGAAATTGAAAATGGACTCCCTTGAAGTTCAAAAGCTTTACCACAAATCACAAGATTCATTAATTACCGTACATAGGATCTTGGGAGTTGTCTGTTTGTCAAATCTGCTGCCTTTATGTTCTTGAAGCTAAACTAGAGAGGCAGTCTCAGCAAGGAACTGAGACATAGAATTTTGTTAATTAAACCGAAACGTAAACTGAAACTCCGAGAGAATATCAAGAGTCAACTGTTTGTTGGTGGTTTGGTTCTTCTATAGCAGTAACATATGGAGATCCTGTAACTATGATGTGTTTAATCCAAGTGGATTAAAATACTAGTCTGGGATTTGAAATAATTTTTGAAAAAGATTGAGTCATTACATTTTCATCACTGTTTTCAAGAGATAGAAGTGAAATGCATCACCTGGTCTAAGATTTTTATTTTGTTTTGTTTACTTTTTTTTAACTGAAGCCTCTATTTACCTTTGGTTTTGGTTTTAACCAAATGAATAACTTTTTACTTAATAAATAACTTTGATGCTGTTAAAATAATGGCTAAGCAAATAACATTCCCTCATTCAATTGAAGAAGAGATTTAAATAGTTCGTGTAAATTTCAGTCATTTCTGCTATGGACATTTGGATGTTTTTGGTGGTCTTTAGAAAGCTTGCCTGTTATTCACATTCTAAGGCACTGATAGGAAAATTAGTAAGATCTTGCACACTGCAAAATATTTTTCCAGTCACAGAAATTTCAATACAAAGAACTATTTTGGGCCAATCTAAGATGGTAAATATATCTTTAACTATTGCCTTCTATACTGAAGATAAGCCAAAGTAAGGAAGAGATGGAGGGAGTGAAGGAGAAAAAGAGCGAAGATGAGTGAGCAGATCTAAAGAAGGCAGAGAACTGCAGGAGTCAGAATAAGCCGGAGTTTATCAGTTGATGCTGACACATTTTCTTGGCAAAGGCTGCTGACTGTAGGCAAAGTCACGTGGCCGGGAGGCTGGTGTGTGTGTCTGCTTAAGAGCCCGTGAAGCTCTATGCCTCCAGACTAGCTCATGCGCCATGTGATGCTGAGGTTGCCATGGTAAGTACATAGTGTGCAACTGAGTTTTTTTTTTTTTCTTTCTTTCTTTCTGATGTGCTGCTCTAGCATGGATACACCAGAATTCAAATTAATACTATAAGAAAATCATTGAACGAGGACGTTTTAAGAGGCTTTGGTTAAACATTCGGCACTTAGACTAGAGCCTGTAAGCAAATGTGTTACACCATTTATTCCGAAGTTTATCTTAAAATGGTCCATGGATTATCAGCATCCAATTGAACAATGTCCTAACCACAGTTCATTGTTTCCTCTTGGGCTATGTCGAGGCTTATATTATAGACGAATTTGTAGCTACTTGATGTTGTATTTCAAAAAAAAAAAAAACGATTCTTTGTTGTTGTCCAAATGTCACAGACGTTTCACAGACAAGAAATTCCAGGTGGGCTGAAATTTGTGAAAATCTTAAGACATCATTACGGATTTTATGTAAAAGCTGCCCTAAGAACTAGATCGTAGATTTGAAGACTTTACGGTCCCTCGTGAGCGCTCAGAGGTCCTCTTGACTCTCCACAGTGTCACCACATAAGAGGCGAGCAGAGCATTCGAATGATGAATTTGGAATCCTCCTGGCATCGCCCAGGGGACCTGCCAGATTGGCCCAAGTAGAAGCAACTGATGGGAGCACCATGTGTCATGTCTAAATCCCACTCCCGAAAGTATGCATTATTTTGACCCTCCTTATTCTCTCTCTCTCTTTTTTTTCCAGAACTATTCTTTGAAGTCAGACATACCTGAGCTCTACCCCTATTCTGCCACCCCTCACGTGATCTTGGCAAACTTCCTAGTCTCTAAGACTCAGCATCTCCATCTGTAAAATGGAACAAATGATAGGGTCTAACTAATGGGAATATCACCTGGGTTAATCAGACATAGCATGTAAAAAAAACAGAGCGTCTGGTATAAAATAAGCACTAAATCAATGTCAGCTGCTATTGCCATCTCTTTATAATTATTTACATCTTTATTGCTTACAGTAAGCACCTTCTTAAAAACTAACTATCCTAGAATTTCAAAAATTCTCTCAAAGTTCTATTGAATTTCCATTTTGCATCTGGATTGATAATCTAGTCTGAGAACTACACAGAAAATACTGTTCTCCTTCTTCTTCCTCTTCTTCTCCTTCTCCTTCTCCTACTCCTTCTGATTGTTTTTCTTTCTCCTTTTTTTTTTTTTTTTTGGAATAAAGTTCTAATTTCTTGATGCTTTCAAATCACATGTTGGGAAGAGCAGAATATCAGTGATATTCCCTTTGGAAGAACTGGCCCGGATGGTGACAATTAAGTCAAAAAAACCAATGGACATAATTGTAGGATCTGGAAAACTGGCCCACAAGCTAAATCTGGCCCTCTACCTGTTTCTGTAAATAAAGTTTTATTGGAACACTATAATGCTCAGGGTTTAAGTACTGTCCAAGTTACTTTCATGCTAAAATGACAAAGTTGAGTAGCTGCCACAGTGAGTTTATGGTCCACAAAACCTAAAATAACCACTATCTAAAAACGTTTGCTAACTCATAGACTAAAGGGTACCTGGGTGGGAAAGTATAGGTAGAGGGAGGAGGATCTTAAGAAACACAGCTGCCGGGGCACCTGGGTGGCTCGGTTGGTTAAATGTCCAACTTCTGTTTTCAGGCTCAGTTCATGATCTCATGATTCAGGAGTTTGAGCCCCGAGCTGGGCTCCTCACTGGCAACATGGCGCCTTCTTGGATTTCTCTCTCTGCGCCTCTCTCTGCCCCTCCCCCCATGTTCTCTCTCTCAAAAGAAATAAGTAAACTTAAAAACAAAAGGAAACACGGTTGTCAAGTTATGTTCCGAACTTCAATTTATTACTTTTTTAAGCTCCATCTTGATACTTATATTGAGAAGAAATTCAATCTAACAGGGAAGAGAGAGGAACAGGCAACTATGGCTGGGACAAAAGTGAAGATTTTAAACTATAAATTATTATGAACTTTCCTTTTTTTCACTTTCCAAAGAAGAAGAATGCTATGTCCCAGCCCAGGGACCTGATCTCTTGTGCAGAATTTAGGTACTGTACAAAGGCTGAAGGAAGAAAAATCAACCTCTCTTGTTTCCTCACCAGACACTCAAAATTCAGACAGTTAGTTGATCTATGCAATTGAGAATCTAAAATCAGAGAAGGGAGTGGAGAGAGGAAAACCTGAGTTGTATAGTAGGGGGCCAATTAGTTTATAGGTGAGAAGGAGCCATTGGATTCCCTGAACAAAATAACCCCTTGGCTATGCTTTTAGACACTCCAGAAAAGGTCCAGATTAAAGGTTAGACTCTTTTCTTTTTTTAATGTTTTTTTTAATATATTTTGAAAGAGAGAGAATGGGAGAAAGAAAAATCCAAAGCTGTCAACACAGAGCCCAATGCGGGCCTCGAACCCCTGAACCCTGAGATCATGACCTGAGCTGAAATGAAGAGTTGAACACTCAAATGACTGAGCCACTCAGATGCCCCACAAGTTGTTAGACTCCTATTTGTTGTAATGCCATTCTGTGCCAGGATATGGCCACTATTTAGCTCAGTTTTAGCTTTACATAGGGAAATCATTATAGAAGATGCATTACATGTTAGAACAGAATTATAGACAGTGCTTTAGAGCAAGTAAGAGTGAACAACCAATGTCTGTGAAGACCAGAGAAGGTTTCAAAGGTTTCATTCAAAGATGAAACTTGAGATTAGTCTTGAAACAACCATAGAGACCCACCCAAGACATAGGGTCATGAATGGTGTGAAATACACAAGGGTGAGCAGAGGCAGAACTTGAGGGGGAAACACACATCTTTTACAATTGGAGAGTAGTGGCCCCTCTAGAAATCTTGATATTCCATTTAATCCTCACTGCCATCTGGCAAAGTGGGCATTACGATTGTGGCTTTCATGGATGAGGAAACTAAGATACTTGCGAGACAAATAAATTTGACTAACATTACACAGTTTGATGGAGTGCCATTATTGTATCTTACTTAGTATTGTATAAAAAAAAATGATCCATTTGTTGACAGTTTCCTAGGTGTTAATTACTGAATGGTGATTATCCGGGCAACTCTAAAAATTTAGTCAGTCCTTATCATTCAACCTCCTTTTTTTTGGAGTTTTCTGGAACAAATCCTAGGGCTGAGAGGTAATTTTTTGTTTGTTTGTTTAAAAATATCTAGCAGATTTTTAAGCTTTTTAATCCCAAGATTCCACGTTGTATTGCCCAATTGTTTTCTATGTACAATAAAAATCTAAACTAAAGGAGATAGTTTAGGTCAGTTATATCAGGAAACTAGTCTTGCTTCTTTTTCTAAATTCAGCAACAATTCACTATATGACTTCAGGAAACCCACTTTCCTACCGGATTAATTACATATTAATTTAAATATGGGGAAACACTGTAAAATGGGGCTTATTACCAACCTATTGCCACATTCAGTTCACATCTCTTTGCCACTTTGGTATCCCCTTGAAAGGACAGTGCTCACTAACCTTTTATTGGGAATGGATATAATAAATCATTCAAAATAAGGCAAAATTAACTAATACTCATATGATTATACTAATATGTTCTCTCGTCATTTGCCTTATAAAAAGTGAATCAACACGGAAGCCAAAGGAATAGTTTTATAATTCTGAGATTTATGGTATTGCTGATATCGAAGGAGATAGTTTCACAAGGTAAGAGTTAAATTAGCATCCCCTCATGGGGCATGAGTTCAAGCCCCATGTTGGGCTCCATGCTGCCAGTGCAGAGCCTGTTTGGGATTCTTTCTCTCCTTCTCTCTCTGACCCTCCCCTACTCACCTTCTGTCTCTCTCTCTCTCTCTAATAAAATTAGAGATGTAATTTAAAAATTACCATCCTCTCAAATTATGTTATTTTATTAACTTTCTATTAATTCATGAATGAGGTCTCATAGTATCAATCGATCATTCAATTAATCATTCAAATATACATACTGAACATCTACTGTTCTAGGTGCTAAGAATGTAGTATTGAACCAAGCCAAGCCCCTGCCCTTGTGTTGTGTATAATTTAGTGCATAAAAGTTAACACTCACTTAGGGCTTACTGTGATTTCTCTTTTAAGCCCTCCACATGCCCTATGTCATTGAACTTCTTTTAGTAACATCCTAAGCTATAGGTACTATTATTATCACCATCCCTTTATCCTAGAGACAACGACAGCCCGTAAAGTTCGAGTAATTTGTCCATGATCACACAGCCAGAAGAAGTTAGGGAAAAAATATGTCCTGGAAGGGAGTCTGACACTGTGGATGACACTGTTAACTGCCACACTATACTATGGGTTCGGATGAAATTACTAAATAAGTAGAAAAAAGAAAAGAAAAGAAAAATAAAGCTCCAAGAGGTGAGTATAATATGAAACTAATTTTCCAGAGAACATTACAATTTTCTTTGATTTCAAATATCAAGAATTTTTTTCTTGACAAACCAACTCTCTTTATCTGTATATTTCCCACTATAATGAACACAAACTCAACTTTACACTTCCGTGTTCTTCTCTCTCACACACACAGGCACACACATGCATACACATCCCAATAATTCCACTCGCTCCTGATTTAGTCGTCAAAATGAAAATCAGACATTGATATAACATGTATATTGAATTAGTCCCATTTTATTATCAAAAGATTGCCTACGAAACTTTCTTCATCAAAGTGTCCGCTAGAATCTATTATAATGCAACTCCTATTGTTTGTATAAAAGCTAAAACAAGAGATCTAAAACCCAAACATTTAGTTCTGCTTGGATTATTCTCTACACAACAGGTAGTTTCTATCCTAGCATAGAGCAGGAGATGAAAACTCTTTTTTTTTTACTTATTTTTTTATAATTTATTGTCAAGTTTGCTAACATACAGTATATACAGTGTGCTCTTGGTTTGGGGGATAGATTCCTGTGATTCATCAATTACATACAACATCTAGTGCTCATCCCAGCAAGCGCCCTCCTCAGTGCCCATCACCCATTCCCTCTCTCCCCCACCCACCCATCAATGGGAATTCTTAAATGTGTTGGAAAGAACTCTTTTTAAAATTTCCTTTTCAAACAGAAACTTGACAATAGAAACCCTCTTTAATTCTTCCCCTCACATTAAGTTTGCCATCCCAACTGTGTGTCAAGAATTTAATTGCAGCATGAAATTAACCAGTTATAAAATACTGTACTTGTGCCCTTGCCATCTAAGGCAGAATGCACTAAATAATTTGCTTAATGGCCTCTAACATGAGACCTCAATTTAATAACAAAAGTGCCCTTACTTGTTGGATAAATTCCTGATGAGAAAAGCTCTGTGTATAATCCATCAAAACATCAGCGGATGAAGTGAGTGTGCACACATACACACACATGTACAGGCACTCATAGACCAAAAAAAAAAAAAAAAAAAAAAAACAACTAAAATTGGAGTAAAAGTTCTGATGTGCCACTTTGACTGGTTTGAAATACACAGTGTGGCAAACATGCATTAGTCCAAATACACCGTGCTCTCTGATCCTTTAGCTGAGTTATGAGTGCTTCATTGACTCCATAGCGAGAGGGACATGGCCACTCCATTGACATGAACTGGCCAGGCACCTGATATGTTTGCCTCCTTTTTTTTTTAAGTTTATTTATTCATTTTGAGATAGAGAGAGCGCGTACAATCGGGGAGGGACAGAGAAAAGCAAGCAAGCCCTGTAACATCAGCATGGAACCTGATGTGGGGCTCAAACCCATGAACCATGAGATCATGACATCAGATGAAACCAAGAGTCCAATGCTTTAACCAACTGAGCTACCCAGGTGCCTCTTGTTTCTGTCTCCTTTTTATGAAAACTTTCTCCCTTAAAAACAACCTGAATCCTAGGGGCGCCTGGGTGGCTCGGTCTGTTAAGCATCCAACTTCAGCTCAGGTCGTGTTCTCACACTTCGTGAGGTCAAGCCCCACATCAGGCTCTCTGCTGTCAGCACAGAGCCCACTTTGAATACTCCGTTCCCCTCTATCGCTGCCCCGCCCCCACGAGCTCACTCTCTTTCTCGCTCTCTCTCAAAAATAAACATTAAAAAAAAAAAAACAAACTTCTGAATTCTATAGAAGTTTCCATGCCAAAAGTTTGGTTTTAGAAAAGCAATGTTATCATAACAATTAAATGCCGGTTCAGACATGCAACTTTTAGTATGATGGAGATGGCTTCAAATTATTTTTGACTTGCTTTATTAAAAATGCAAGGATTCTTTCAATGATTACTTCTTTTTTTTTTTTTTTTTTTTTATTTTTTAATGTTTTTTATTTATTTTTGAGAGGGAGAGAGACAGAGCATGAGCAGGGGAAGGGCACAGAGAGAGGGAGACACAGAATCCGAAGCAGGCTCCAGGCTCTGAGCCGTCAGCACAGAGCCCGACGCGGGGCTCGAACTCACAGACCGTGAGATCATGACCTGAGCCGAAGTCGGCCGCCTAACCGACTGAGCCACCCAGGCGCCCCTCAATGATTACTTCTAACAAGCACTTTTGCAAACATATAAATTCAGAGACCGAAGGAGAAGGAAATGAAATCCGGCATTTTAGTGACTTGGCTAAAAGTTCCTTGACCTCTACTCTCTCTTTTCATTTTAATCCTTACTTTATGTCTAATTTATTTCGATTTAATGCTTTGGTTTTAGGAAGACCATGTCCTGACCACATTTAAATATACGCAATATAAATAGCATAAGTACACTGACGGTCAATGCAATTATTTACCTGACTATAAAAGTCAAACCGAAGGGCTCTAGAATTCTCTCAGATTGTATGGGCACCTGGCTGGTTCATTCGGTGAACTGTCTGACTTCGGCTTAGGTTATAATCTTGTGGTTTGTGACTTTAAGCTCCGCATCAGGCTCTGTGCTGAGAGCTCAGGGCTTGAAGCCTGCGTTGGACTCTGTGTCTCTCTCTTTCTGTCCCTTCTCAACTCACACTCCGCCTCTCTCTCAAAAAAGAAATGAACATTAAATTTTGTTTTAATTTAGAATTTCCTCAAGTTATAATTTCCTCTTTTTTGCCTGATTTTATATTTGTTCTATATTTTAAATAAAATAATAAGAGAGCATCATTGTTCAAAAATTTAAAAACTTCTATGCTAATTTATAAGCCAGGTACGGGGGCACCTGGGTGGCTCAGCTGGTTGGGCGGCCGACTTTGGCTTAGGTCGTGGTCTTAACGCTCTGTGAGTTTGAGCCCCGCATCGGGCTCTGGGCTGATGGCTCGGAGTCTGGAGCCTGCTTCGGATTCTGTGTCTGCCTCTCTCTCTGCCCTTCCCCTGCTCACTCTTTGTCTCTCAAAAATGAATAAACATTAAAAAAAAATAAGCCATGTACAACAAATGACTCTTCTTACAGTATATGTAAGTACCATAATTTGCTTTCCATCATAATTTACTTTGCCCGGAAATGATGATTAAGGTTTGCATAATATAAATTGAAGCTGGGAACATTTAGAGAAAGTGTACAAAGGGGATATTTGATTAACTTGAAGTACTTATACTTGAGAAGAAAAATAATTTGATGAAAACTTTAATTAATTTGTTGTCTCGGTATCATTTTTAATACAAAATAACGTTTTCTTAGTTCATTTCTTCGGTCTATCCAAATGAATTAGAAAGGAGTGAGAGAAACTCTCTTTCTCTAAAGTTCAGACATGAATACAAACAAAAGTGGAACCAAGTGTTGTTTTGAGATCTATCAGGTCTGATTGGCCGTGCGCGAATTTGATCGGTCAAGGTATTGAACGTGGCGGAGTTACACACTATTTCCTGTCATGAACAGGTCCCAGAACATGCTGCTTCCTCATCAGGAACTCACAAGTCCTGCTAGTTGGCACGTGAAGATTGTCCTGTTGCCTCAGGTTGATCGTTTTGAGCCTGTTCATTACAATAGGGTTTCGTTCCGTGTCACGGAGGTAATACAACATGCATGCATTATTGAAGCACACCATTAAAAAACAAACGTGCATACATTTGTCTAGGAGAAGATGAGGCCATGATATGAGAGATTTTTTCCAGTCTTCCACATGTTCACCAAGGCTGTTTCCTTTTATTCCCCGCCCTCTCCCCCAACAAGTTACCTTCCAAGAGTTCACACACGCCATCAGACCTGAACGGAGTTTTTCATTCAACTCTGGGGTGACAGAGGTCATTCTGTTTTCATGTTAACTAAATCACGGTCTGTCTCAAACCAAGATTGCCAATTGTGTTAAATTAAAGATAGAGGTTCTTTGCTGAAGGCAACTTACACAGGGGACTGTGTAAGCTGGCTTCTCTTTAGAATTCTAAGTCGCATTGAAATGGAAAGGCTTGGGCAGATAGGGTCACTGCATTAATGACAAATCCACAAGCGACACTCCTTCCTAAGACCCAATACCATCCTAACCTTTCATTCCTCCACTTTAATGCAATCATACAACGGCTCAGGCTTAGTATTTCCACCCCGTTTCAAAATACTCTCCTACACACATGCTATCTCCTCGGAGACTTTTAATCTTGTAAGACATGCTAGAAGACTTTCCTTTCCACCACAGGTTCAAAAGCAGGTGCTTTTATTTTCGGGCTGTATATGAAGCCAATAGAATAATTATGTGCTGTCGACTCAAACCATAGAATCTCACAAAGACACCTTATATTGTGCCTTTAAAAAGTATCTCTTTATAATAATGAAAGGCTTCTGATAGCGAGCCATGGGGAAGGATATTAGTCATGGTAGCTATCATTAAGTAGAATTGTTCATGGGTGGAAACCAGACTAAGATGCTGTAATTAAAATATGCATGGAAGTGTTTAGTTACTCTGTTTTCCCTTCCCTTTTAACCTCCTTGTCTTGAGCCTGTTTTCCCGTGATGGATATCGCTGTGTTCCAGTAAGGCTCTCATCTGACTTTGCACATCCCGTATTGACTATACTTTTCCGGTTGTATTTTTAGCTGACACTTTTGGCAATGGGGTTTAGTTGGATTAGTCCCTGTCAGTTTATTTTTGGTAGATTGGTTTGTAGTGTCCTTGCCTATTGCTTGTCTCCCTTCCTATCTATCCTTTTTCCCTGTAGGTAGCCGTGTTCATTCAGACAGACATCGTTCTTCTCCTTCACCTGTTTGGTCTAACTAACCCCGTGAAAGAAATTTCATCATGAGTCAGGAGAAACGCAGCCTGGCACGTATTATTGGTATTGTGATTTGAGTGGCAACCGACCAACACTTAGGGAACAATTTATCTACCTGAATTGGACTAGACATCACTAATGCACGTGGCAGATTGATTGTACAGCTTTAGTGGACGTATTCTTTATTAATGAGATTCAGCATGATTTGCTAAAAAGGCTTTTACTGGGCAGTCATTTTGTGTCCCCCTCCCCCATCTCTCTTTAACCTATTTAATCTTTTGAACCATGGACTCTGTTTTGAGACTGTATTTTTCCTCTCTACTTTTATTTGAAATACCTAGGCTTTTTAAATAATTGTGCACAAACTGAACAGAGTACACACACACACACACACACAAGCCAGATTGGAATCAAAATGTATTCCAAAACATAAGCACTAAGGAAATAAATCAAAATCCTAAGAAGTTACTAAGTAGAAATAAAAGCAAAATGATAGGGAAAAAAAAGTCTCTGAGAATAAAATTTGATATTTCAGAGGACTAATTTCTACAAATGAATGTCTGTACTAACATGGATTTTAAAGCACATGGAATTTCTTTCCAAATAAGATATGATAGTTATATTGATCTGCTAAGAGGTGGGAGCTGCTGAGGTCTTAGGACTTCAAAAAGGGCTCAGTAAAAATCCAGAGAAAAGTCACAGACTACTCATCTCTTAACCCTTTGTTTCATCATCCAGAGGCCAGTAGGCCTAAGAGAATAATTTACACTAATTGCAATGAGTTTTCGCTAAAACACTTTAGAGGCAACCTAAGGGTAAATTATTTCTGATTCTGGTCTCACCATGATCAAACATTCTCTGCTCTATAATTTCATACCTGGTATGGAAGGAGGGAAAAATAAGAACCATCCCCCTTCCCCTGAGGACAGAGTTGCTATGCAGTCTGATCACTCTAAAGATATCTGCCCATTATTTTTTTTAATTTCTCCATTACTGTTTATTTTTTATCACAAAATGACATCTCTCCCCAAAACAAAATAAACTACCAGCTACTGAAAAAAAAACTCCTTAAAAATTTATAAGATAACTTGTTTGACATTTCCAGTCCCATGTGTCATTTCTCACTCAAACAAATACTATTTCAGTTGTGTATTTAAATGAGCATTTAAAAAATTATATGCGACGATGTAATAGCAAGCATCTCAACGGGTAGAGAATCCCTCCAGGAAAATTCTTAAAGCCTCAAGTTTCCACAAGCAATTTTGGGTCTCTTCAAAAAGAGCTGGAGACATCAGAGTTACAATTACTGCATCAAGTAGTTTGAAAGAACTTTCTCCCTGCAAAGGCCAGTTAAGAGCTATTGTTGAGCTAAACTTCCCCAGAAGCCTCAAAACAATGAGAGGCTGAAATCTTTTAGCAGCATTTACCTGCAGTGTTGAGAGTCACACTGCTCTCCTGGAAAGAAATCAAAGCTCGGAGTATACTGCTTTAAACAAAACAAAACAAACAACAACAACAACAACAAAAGCAAAAAGAAGCAAAAATCCCCACCACATTTAAGATTGTAACTCTTGGAGATACCAACTGGTTATCATTTTATCTTCATGATTCAATATTTCTTTCTTTAAAAAAAATGTATATTACATATATTTCTTTCTTTCTTTCTTTCTTTGCCCGTAACTTAAAAGTTATGGCAGTTTCACAGAAGGTACACTTTCCATAAAAAAAAAAAAAATGTAGCAGCTTATACGCCAAGAGGAAAAACTTGGAGGGTAGTTCCCTGAAAATACCTGGAAATTCAGTAGTGAATTACATTTTAAAAAATCACATGCAAGACCAGTTGATTCACTATTCCCTTGGGAAATCCATTGTCAGCACACCAAGTGAGTTCGATGCAATTTGATTTACAAAGGCTTCAAAACCTACTATGCACAAGGGACCGTTTCTCTGCTCTTAGAAGCCAGTTTAATAATTAAAACCGAAACTACCAATTAGTGCAACCTTTGGAATCTACTTGTATGTCACAATTCTTTCAGCCCTCATGTAACTTTAACAATTTTAGAAGAAAGAACAAAAATTTCATCACATCAAGAAGATGAAACAGAATGATAAAGTGAGAAATTCACATTTGGGGGCAGGGTGTGCGTGTCATTTGCAAATGCTCAAAGCGAGCAACCCTGTTTCTCTCCCTGTGTTGGTTTCTACCCTAAGTGGAGGCAGAACCTTTTGGGACACGGTGCCGTCTGTCATTTTTAACATAACCGCAGTATGTGATGGAGATGAAGATGATAACGATGACAGTAAAAGCCGTGATTAGTGATAACAATACTAGTTCTAACAATAGCAGTTACTAATTCTAAGCAGCAACAATGTGTTGGTTATTTCATTAGTTGCTTCACATATGTTGTTATCTTTATTTCTATTAACAATGCAATGGAATGATATTGTTATTTCTAATTACCAAATGAGTAAACTTAACTCTAAAATTTAAAAGAGTTTTTGGGGTGCTTGGGT
Organism: Paguma larvata; assembly: GCA_030068075.1. Lineage (NCBI taxonomy): Eukaryota > Metazoa > Chordata > Mammalia > Carnivora > Viverridae > Paguma > Paguma larvata. The sequence goes on from CM057825.1 coordinate 12,916,854, forward strand.
GGCTCCGTCAGTTAGGCATTTGACTTCAACTCTGGTCATGGATCTGAGCCTCGAATGGGACTCCGTGCTGACAACTCAGAGCCTGGAGTCTGCTTTGGATTCTATGTCTCCCTCTCTTTCTGTCCCTTCCCCTCTCTCATTCCCTCTCTCTCTCTCTCTCTCTCAAAGATAAATAAAACATTTAAAAAATACATAAGGGACTTTTTAATGGGTCTTACTAAAGCTAGAAAATGAAAGTTACTCATCCCACCTTTGTCTTGGCGCTAGGATTTTCCCACTACTCGATTGTGTTTCCTTATAACCACACACACTGTGAGTCCAAATTTTCTGTTTACAACGGATTAGTCATCTACTGGTTTACTGTCACACCTAAGAACAGAAAAGGGGCCCAATGTCCATCAATTAACAAACTAATTATCTCTGTTTCCAGCATTGTAAAAAGGGAGTAAATGAACATTACCAACACTAGCTAATTGAAGCAACCCATAGTCAGAGCATTTTTTTCCTTTTCAAAAGTGTCAGGTTTTGGGCGGGTCTCCACCTACCTGCCTTTTATTTCACTTCTCAGATTATAGGACTAGGACTTTTATCTCTGCCCTAAATTGGAGGGCCTGTGAGAGTGGGGATCGTGTAGCTCTCAGAATCAAGATTACTAACTCCACTAACCCTGAACAATGGAGAGACCTCCAGGCAATCGTTCATTCCCTGCGATTAAGCTGCCATGTTTGCTCTCCTCTGAATAAACACTTCAAAAAAAATCTGTCCTCGGACTTAAATGTGTGCGTCTGTATAACTTTTAGAGTTTTATAAAAGTATTTCAAATTTCTCTAAAATTATCCAATCTCTCACCTACAAATTCTCAAAACTGAGACATTAATTCTTTTTATAATATAATTTATTGTCAAATTTGTTTCCATACAACATCCAGTGCTCATCCCAACACATGCCCTCCTCAATGCTGGTCACCCAGTCTCGCCTCTCCCCCACCCGCTTTCAACGCTCAGCCCAGCCCGTTCTCAGTATTTAAAAGTGAGACATTAATTCTTATAAATATTAATGGATCTGGGTGCCTGGGTGACTCAGTACATTAAGAGTGCAACTCTTGATTTCTGGGCAGGTCATGATCTCACAGTTTGTGGGACTGAGCCCCATACTAGACTCTGTGCTAGGATTCTCTTTCACCTTCTCTCTCTCTGCCCCTCCCCTTCGCTCGCTCAAAATAAATAAACATTAAAAAAAATACCACAAAAATCAATAAATCATTGGAAGCCTAATAAACATATCAAACTTATTATGTTCAAAATCTTTCTCACCAACACTTTTCCTTTTTTTAAGGAAAGCTGTCCTTCCATCCTAGTAAACAGAAATGCCAGAATTTTACCTTGGTCTGAACCCCGGATTGAATCTGTCATCAAATTCCATCAACTTTACCTTCAAAATGTATCTCGGCTTCCGCCACACGTGCCCCTGTCCGCGGACTCGGATCCACACCAGCACGTTCCCTCCTCACAATTGTTTTTACACCCTCCAACTAATACTCCAGCTCCCGCTCTTGCTTCCCCACGGAGCAGCCACCATAACCCTCCTTTTAATTATAGAAGTCAGACGTGGCATTCTTTGTCTCAAAACACTACGATTTCTCATCTCATCTCATTCGAGTCAAAGCCAGAGTCCTGACAGTGTCCTGTCATGATCCAGCCCCATGCCTCACTTGCCCATTAGGTCACACTGACCTCCAGTCGGTTCCTCCAACGTGCCGGACAGGCTCCTCCGTAGCACATCCTCTCTGGAGGTGTCTTCGTCCCAGAAATCTGTCACCCTGGAGACCGGCACAGCTTTTTCCCTCAAATGTGACATGCTCAGTGAGCCTGTCCCTGGCCAGTCTATGTAAAATGGCCTTCTCCCCACACCTCTGACCTCCAATGCCCTGATTTAGTTTGCTTCACAGAACTCATCCCATTTTAACTTACTCTATAGTTTCCTTGCTCATTGTCTGTCTCCCTCATCTCACCCCCACGAGATTGTAAATCCCACAAAACCAAACATTTTTACTATTTTGTTTGCGGCTTTATCCCAAGCGCCTGGAACAATGCCCGCCATGAAATAGATGTTCACTAAATGCCTACCGAAAAATATCATATAGAAACAAAATAGCTAGGAAACTCCCATAAACATCAGCCTAATAGGAAATTAAAACGTCTCCTTGGTAATGCTCTTCCCCGCTGAACAGCTTCATTCCTTATTCAAACATCAGGTTATGCTGAGTGGTATACTTAGCCTCAAATCAAAGACTAAAATGCAATTTGCTAATTAAAATAATGGATTTTAAATGCTCGGCTCTTTATTTTTAAAGCGTCTTCCTTGTATATCTTATTGAAAGTGCTTTCCTTAAAAATAAAGTTTGTATTTTCTTCCCTCTGCTTCCTGGCAAGCTAGTAATACTCATATTCTAGGATGGACATGAATACCGTCATGGATTTCCAAACATGACTGTTATTGAAAATAACTTTTAACTAGTGGCATGTGGTTTGAGCGAAGATCCCTTTTGCGAGGGGGAGCTTGATTTTCCTTCGATCAACTCATGATTAAAATTAATTTCAAGGTGATCTATAAATTTATAATGATGATATTTCCTTCAGGCTAAGTCAAAGTTGGACAGAGTCTTGGAGGTATTTTATTAGCATGGGCAGTCTCTAAGAGTTTCGTTTGCTACATAGACATGTAGCAATGCCATATTGCATTTTTAGTAGCTAAAAAATCCTCTGACTCATAGTTTTGCTCTGTAATAATTCCTTTCTCTTACCTGGGTTCTTGAACATTTTACAAAGGCCACGTTTAGTTAAAGATTGAGAATACCCTCCGAGAGCCCGAAGAGTATAAAAAACAGCCCTGGGCTGAAAGGTATTGCCTAATTAATCTATAACCATCTCTAAATATTTAACACTACTTCTAAAAGAAAAATTACCTTACATTTTCCAATGGGCTTCTTTTCAATCGTTCGGAATGCCGTGGGTTTGGAAGTTTGGAAGGTCTACTCTTTGCTGCAGTCTCCTCAGCATTAGAAGAGCTTAATCCTCATGCTGACCGACTGGTCCAGATGGGGTTATATTCTGAAAGCCCCTCCTCTTGCCAACATCTGTGTGTTTATTTCAGATGTGGAACAAACCCTGAGATTTCTAAAATGCAAAGTCAGTGCCTGATCCAGAATATAATTAAAGTTGAAATAATCACAAGTAAAAACAGCTCTCAAGAAGGTATGCGAGAAAGGGAAGGAAGTTTATCTTAAATGAGCCATAGAAGGTTCCTCTTCCTATGGCTTCTAATCTGTCTTGGCAGGTGACTGAATGAAAAATTAAAAATCACCCCCATTACCAATACAGATGCAGTGGGCCTTGTAAGGCACTAGAACTTGTAAGGGTTAACTAGGGTTAGTTAGTTTTAACCATCTCAGGACTGTGGTGACTCTTTCCGAAAATGGAAGATACTGCTTAGACTTGCAAAATGAACAGGCACAACCTTCAGAATGGACCAATGTGATGTCCTCAGGCTAAGTGGGGAAAGCTAATATTCATGAGCATTAAGTGGTGTCCCTGGATATACGCTCATTAATATTAACTTTCCCCACCAGCCCTGGGAAAAAAAAAAAGTGGAACACTTTCAATAAATCAATTTATTTAGGATCAGCCCTTGTAGATTTGGCTTTAGGCTCAAGCAAGAGCAATCAGTGAGGGAAGGACAAGGTGAATTACTGAATTCTGTCTCCTAATCGGATGGTTCTATGAATAGAAATTCCCCCATACATTTGGTGTTGCAACCAAAATGACTTCCGTATCTGGATATCTTCTTTATCTTTGGAAAAAGAAAGAAGAAAATCTGGATGCATAATTTTAACGTAAAAACCAGCAAAGCAGCTTGAGGTCCCCTGAAATGATTAATAGAAAAGTGATTGGAATTAATCACAAACACAAGAGGAAGCTGAAATTAGAGAGGGTTATTAAGATACTGTCTGCTGTTTAATCTCACCCCCTTATCAACACATTAACCTTGTTTTCTCTGCCTGAGCACGGAGTCCTACAGCAAAATTAGGTCAGAAATTCACATCAGATCAGATCAGCTGATTCATTCCAGCAAGACCCTGGCATGCTGCAGTTTTGAGTTTCATTCTAGATAGGATTATGGCTGAGGGCTTTCCGAGTTTGTTTCCTCGGCTCTAAGCCTAGCAGCTTTAGCTAATTGTAGACTCTTTCTCTACCAGCTAGAGCGGGTTTCTAAATATTTTAAGGCTAGCTAGAGAGTATTTTTAAAAGTTGACACAGTTTTGTTTCTGAAGCCTGGTTCATTTCACCGTCCTCACTCACCTGAGCAATGGTGTTTCCACACCTGTTTTGAATCACAACTAAGGTGTGTAATTTTTCTACATGCCTCCAACTAAAACAAACCCAATGAGATTATCTATTTGTGACCAAAGTGGGTATTCACGAGGCACTGGATGGATAGATCACTCGCTTTCTGTTTCCAGGAAGTCTTCTGCCACAAATCATGAGTGTGATTTCAGAGAGGCCAAAACTATCTAAAGAGAATTCATGTAACTGTCAACATTCCTCTCCTAAGAGTTCTCTGTGTAATTATGTCTTCGGGTAATGATTTTAAATATTCACTGATTCAAAACTTTGATGTTAGACGATTCACTTTTTAGGTAACAACGTTTTTGAAAAAGAAAAGTCAATATTATCTTTATTTTTATTTTTACTTTTTTGTTTCTCCACAGTCTAAAGGATATTTAGCTGCGCTCGTTTCTCTCTGACTAACAGAAATACTGAAACCTTCAAATATAAATAGCTTCCAAGTATACACACTAATACACAATTGCATGTATTTTTTTAAAGGAGCCATAAGTAATCTAATTTTGTTTCTGACTGTCACTTTTAAGCAGGAAATATAACCTCATATAGATCCCTTGAGGGCATCCACAGGGAACAGAGACGTACCTAATCAGCCTAAGTAGTCCTTTGTGACAGAACCACTTTGCTCTGGTTGAGAGCTGTCTTCTAGACCTGCAATGTTTGGGAGAATTTCACTAATGTAACATTTGTTTCATTAGAAAAAAAAAAAAAATCCGCCCTCTTCCTATAATAGAAAACATACTCAGAAAAAAATGTACTGGGAACATATTTTCTTGGTTTTTGTTTGTTTGTTTGTTTGCTTTCCGGAAGGGATACTTCCTATATTGTTTTCAAAATACTGTGGCTAGTGGTAAAATGAGACAGTGTAGGGACAAGTTCCAGAATCCAGAAGGAAAAATTCACTTAGAAGGAAGCCTCAAACCTCAATGTGCTTTGAGTATATACCAGATGCTCTTTTGATTGCCCCTTCTCCTCAATGAATATCCTTACCTGATGTCCTAAACAAGGCGTTACCTATAAATAGTGAACCTCCAAAACATGCCTTATGGTCACAGGTGGACACAGGTACTGCCTTATAAGTTGTCTGTGGCCACATTCTGTTCTCGGTCAGTTGCCTTCTTTTTTTTTTTTTTAATTTTTAATGTTTATTTTTGAGAGAAAGAGACAGAGTGCAAGCGGGGGTGCGGCAGAGAGAGGGAGACATAGAATCCGAAGCAGGCTCCAGGCTCTGAGCTGTCAGCACAGAGTCAGATGCGGGGCCCAAACACACGGATTGAGAGATCATAACTTGAGCCAAAGTCAGACGCTTAACCGACCGAGCCACCCAGGGGCCCCTGAGTTGCTTCCTTCTTAACGTCTGTATCCTGTGCTGTATCAGCGGTCCAACCTACCTTCATCCCTGTCTCTTAAACATCCCTTTTCACCCCCACATACGGCAAACTGTAGTTTTGTAACCCACCTCAAGTGAGCTCACTCATTTGAAGCTGTAGGTTTTGAGTGTTTGTTTTCTTCCAAGCTTTTTAATAAAAAGTAAATCTCATTTAACAGTGCCTGCACAAAACCATTAGGATTTAAAATAGCAGAATTGAAGAGCTACTGAAATAATTTTTTCATTCTCCATTAACTTCTTCCCTTTAAGTCATTCTCTCCCTTTCTTTCTCATCAAATGTTATTTGGGGCTGCTAAAGGAAGCACTAACACTATCACTTTTTATTTATTTAGAAGTTTTCGCCCAGCAAGCCTCTGCAGCAAAATCCCATTTGAGAAATGGCAGTGAAGGTACAAGAAGGTTAGTAGTGACAAAGGGCTCAAGTTAGTTTAAAAATATGGAATCGGGGGGCACCTGGGTGTCTCGGTCGGTTAAGCGTCTGACTCTTGATTTCAGCTCCAGTCATGATCTCATAGTTTGTGAGATCAGGTGCCGCATGGGGCTCTGCTCCGACATGCAGATCCTGCCTGGGATTCTCTCTCTTCCTCTCTCTCTCTCTGCCCCTCCCCTGCTCACACTCACGCATTCTCTCTCTCTTTCCAAATAAATAAATAAACTAAAAAATATATACGGAATTGGGCTCAAAAAGCCTAAATGATGTGAAATACTTAGAAAAGGCTGAGGAGATTCTTTTTCTAAGAGCTCAGTGTTTTAAGCCTCCCAGCTTCAACACAAAAGGCATTTCGGCACATATGTGACCCAGAAGGTCAATCATATGAAATCCTATTTCCATTTTTTAAGCAATCCTTGGCAGTCTGCTCATTTCTGAAATTGCAACTGGCATATTTCACAGAGAATTATCATCAATGCCTTTTCAAGGTCAAACATGCCCCATCTTTAGACTTTCAGCCTTTCAATCCCATATATTAAATCATTGCACATATTTAAGAAGGCATTCAGCAGACATGTTAAAGAATTTTAATTGATTAAGCTATGTTCATGATGTCATGCAGAATTCTCTTTACAACTGGACTAAGTTACATGTTAGAAATATTAAAATGTGTGTTAAAGACAGATGTGAGTATTCTGCTTCTGTTGCCAACCTTGAAACCCCAGAATGCTTGTGTGACCAGAATCTTGCTACGGAGTTTTCAAAAATATTAAAAATATATTTTCTATTAAGAAAGTTGAAGTAATTCAAAAAACGTACTATAAGAAGAAAATAAAAGATTATTTTAAATTGTCAGGATCTCGGGACACCTGGGTGGCTCAGTCGGTTGAGCGTTCGACTTCGGCTCAGGTCGGATCTCGCTGTTCGTGAGTTCGAGCCCCTCGTGGGGCTCTGTGCTGACAGCTCAGAGCCTGGAGCCTGCTTCAGATTCTGTGTCTCCCTCTCTCTCTGCCCTTCCCCCGCTTGCGCTCTGTCTCTCTCAAAAATAAATAAATGTTAAAAAAAATTTAAAGAAAATAAACAAATAAATTGTCAGGATTTCAAAATACTTGTCACCATATAAACAAAATCAAGTTGAATTTGGATATTACAATGGATACTGAGATGGGATAACTTAAGATACCCACAGCCAGCCCTGGCACAGAGTCACACAAACGTCTTAGGTCTCCTCCTTTTGTCCAGTCACCATGTGTTTGACTCCTGTGACATTTCTCTCGCAAGCCCCATCCCCCAACAACATCCAGAAACTTCTATGTCCCCATGTTGTACATGGGCCATGCTTTGGGAAAAGAAAGACATCTAGAAATCTCAATAGTTTAGGAGGCTTTGCTAGTATTTTGTTCTTCCCAAATATTCATGGTTTAAATTAGGATTCTAGAAAAGTATTTGGAGGAGAGGGTGCAGGAAAAATGTGAAGAGTTACCAATCGTGAGATACATAACCCCCCTTCAAATCTTATCACAGGAACAGCTGTGGCAGCTGTGGAAACACCACAATGGTGTTTGGGACAGGATGAACCAGGTTCAGGGCCTTGTGTTACAGGGTTAGTCATTCATTCAGGCTCATTCAGTCATCTGTACCCTAGGCCATCCTTTCTCCTACAATGCCTGAGCGGTCTGCGCTTTTTCCTAAGATGACTTACATCCCAACCCTTCCCGCCTACTCAAGGACATAATCACAGTAATTTTTCCTTCCTGCTCCTAAGCATTAACGTTTCCCTTTCTATTGTAATCATTCATATCAGCATTTTAAATAAGCTAGTTTTCTCTCTTCTTAAAGGAAAAAAAAAGAAAAATGAAGTAACATAGACCCCATCTCCCATTACAATTACTCACCATATTTAGCTTCAAAACCCTCAAAAGAGTTCTCTATATTCTGCTTCAGTTCCATTCTTCCTACTCTCTCACGAACACAGTCTCATTAGGTTTTGTCCTCAACCCTTCTCCAAAACTGTTCTTGTCAACGACACCAGTGTAGTAAGAGGTTTCAGTTTTCAGGCTTCAACATAGTTGATCCATCAGTAAAATCATCATCTTCTTCTCCTTCTTCTTCCCCCTCCCCTTCTTCTTCCTCCTCCTCTCCTTCTCCTTCTCCTTCTCCTTCTCCTTCTCCTTCTCCTTCTCCTTCTCCTTCTCCTTCTCCTTCTCCTTCTCCTTCTCCTTCTCCTTCTTCTTCTTCTTCTTCTTCTTCTTCTCCTTCTTCTTCTTCTTCTTTTAGGTAGTCTCCATGGCCAGCACAGACCCCAATGCAGGGCTTGAACTTATCACCTTGAGATCAAGAACTTAGCTGATAATAAGAGTCAGATGCTTAACCAACTGAGCCACCCAGGTGCCCCCAAATCTCTCTTCTTTGATCACTTTTGTAGCTTCACTCCAAGACATCACCCTCCTATGTGGTTCTTCCCCTCTTTCATGGCTGTTCTTCCTGGTTTCATCTACTGTTCTTGCCATGTAAGCAGTCAGGCATCCCAGGGGACAGTCCTAGGTGCTTCTCCCATCTCTCTCTATTCTTATTTTTATTTTTAATTTTTTAAGTTTACTTATTTATCTTGATAGAGAGGAAGAGAGAGAGCAGGGAAAGGGCTCAGAGAGGGAGAGAGAGATAATTCTAAGCAGAATTCCATGCTGCTAATGCAGAGCCCAATGTGGGGCTCAAACCCATGAACCATGAGATCATGATCTGAACTGAAACCAAAAGTTGGATGCTTAACCTACTGAGCCACCCAGGTGCCCCTCCCTCTCTAAATTTAGATTCTAGGTGTACTCAACTAGACTCACGCCTTGAACTCTATGGAGTATGAAGACCCTCATATTTATGTCTCTAGCTTTGGTCTTACCATAAATCCTGTATCAACTGCCTATCCAGCATTCTCTCCTTGGAAATCCAAAATGGTTTGCAAAACTGGGATACCAAACCTAATCTTTTATTCCTCTAACAGTTAACTCAAACTTCTTCTCTAGTCGTTGTCATTAAAGGAAAACATCATTCTTCTCATGTTTCAGGCAAAAGACAAAGAAAAGCACACACACACAAGCACATGCACACACACAAAACAATAGCAAAACAAAATTGAAAGCCATCTTTGGTGTTTTCTCTCTTACTCAACTCCTACATCTCACCAATTAGAAAATTTTGATGGTGCCCATAATTTGATCATTTTATGCCACCTTTACTATTACCACCCTAGTTGAAGCTACCATCATCTCTCACCTGAATTACTGCAAAGGCTTTCTCTCTGCACTTCTTACATTTAGTTATGCCCCATAAGTCTGAATTCAACAAAAGAGCAAGAGTAATCCTGGTAAAATGTTCAGTTAAAGCAAGTCACACCTCTGGTCAAAAATCTTCAACAAATTTTGTTTTCTACTTCAGAATACAACACAAGAGTTTATAAGGTTTTACATTACCCGATGGCTTACCATCAGTTGTAGCAATTAACCTAACGCCCCTTGATCTTGAAGTAGGGGAATATTAACAGTGTCTAACAGGTGCTGCTTGCATGGCCAGACCATTGTTAATGGACTGGCTGGAAATAAAACATTGCCCAGGGACAGACACCCACAAGTGTCTGAGCCATTGGGGCTGTGGTCTTAAAGAAAAGACATTTAGTGTATCCTAGAAGGGAATCTGTGACACCAACTAAAATTGGGTAGAAATAAAAAACAACATAGTCCTCAACAACATATTGACTTACATATGCAATTGTGGCAATATTTATCAACACATCATTTTGCAAACATTTCTATGTGTGGTAGTAGCGTAGATCTCCATTTTCAAAATGGAAAGATTACATTTTCCATTTTCCAAAATGAAACAATTACATTCTTTCAAAATAATCTGCCATAACATTTCTTTCTTTCTTTCCAATTCTCTTTCTCTTAAACCTCTTGTATAAAAGTATTTCCCGTTAAATGATTAGAGTAGTGCATCCTTACCTAGCTTCATAAACAGTTCATCTTAAAATAATAACTTCTTTTCCCTAATGTCATAAAATTCACAGAGTTTAAGTACAAGTATTAATGCCAGATTAGATCAAAGATCCACCAACTATTAAAATAGCTTAACTATTATTATTTAGTATCCAGCTAATTGACATGGATTACTTTTCTAAATTCTGAATCTTTGCACTTAGTAAATAGAACTTACTGAAGAAAGAAGACTTTGTATAACACAGTATGCCTTTACCTGTACCCCTGGTACACACACACGCAGGCACGCACACACACATGTGCACTGGAAACATAACATTCTTTGGGAAATCAAAAGATGTATAACATACTTTGGGCTTTAGTGCCCCAAGACATTTAGCCTCAATGCAGAAGCTGTAATCTGACACTTCTTTTCTTGTAAGGGGTAGGTTTCGCAACATAAAAGTCATTTTATTTCAACAAACCTGGGGCGCTTGGTGCTGGACCAGACACGTGATGGTCATAAAACTCTGCACAGAGAGCACATGGTGAGGGTTCCTCCTGCCTTCAGAGGCTCATATAATTCTAATTATTGATACATCTTATTATATATATATAATCTAAGAAAAAGATGAATTATTATAAGGTAAGAACTACAAACAAAGCCATTAAAGGTGGGGATTCTCATCAAACACTAACTATGAAGTGTTTGTGTGTTTCCCTTGGGTTTTATCGAGGGTTTGTTTGGTATGAACTTTTTTTTACGAACACCGAATTCTTTCCCCATCCCAGCTGTACCTCCACACGCACAACACACAAGTAAATAACTTTTGTTAGTTAGGGTGAAAGACCTGAAAGCCCGATGAATTGTGTTTATGATGTAGTTGAGGTGCCAACTTCACTTTGTCTCATCAAGTCTAATTTGGGTAAGCCCCTTCTTGACCGGGTGACAACAACACAGTCTTTGTAGACCTCACAGATTGCCTTGTGCAAGCAAGACTCAGAATACATGTATTTATATTTACCGTTTTATTGCTTCTTCTTGTCTTCGACGTTTTTCATTCTTCTCCTTCAAGTAGGCCAGGTTGGTTTCATTTCTCAAGCGGTCATTCTCTCGGGCAATGTCTGATGCGTTCTGAATAACCAAGCCATCGTAGGCCTTCATCCCCATGTCCTCGATATATTGGAGAAATGTGTCCAAAGGGTCTTCCTCGGGATTAGAACTCATCATCTTGGAGGGAATCATGTAAAAAGGAACACTTCCTGTAGGATGAGAACACATTTTACCTTTATCAAAGGCGAGGCCAAAAAGCAAGTGCTGTTTGTTCACCCTCATATCTTGTCAGCCCCAGATTCCAATGATTGTGGTAGAATCAATTAAGAGAAGATGTCTCATTAGAAACTACAAACCATCATGACTATTGGAATTAAATATTAAATGAATGTTGTCTGAGTAGCAAATACTCCCTCAAACAAAATTAGGCCATCAAAGGCCAAATCTCTTGCACTTAAAGGTAATGTGAGGGTACAAATATAATGTGCCAAGTTCAATGTTTGGTTTATGTATTTAAAGTAATGATTTTGTTTTTCAAAAATGATTTCTTATATCATTAAGATATATGAGATCCAAGCTTCATTTATATCTAATTGCATAGAGACTTCTCTTCTCAATTTCAAATGAAATGATACCATTATTTGGAAAAGACTTTCTTATTGTTGTGTGTTCTCCTTATAGTTTTAAATTAAGATCTACGAATCTATACTATTTGTGCAAAACATCTGATATAATTTATTGAGGAAATAAACCCTTTTCGACCTGCCATTATTTTCCAAAATGGTGCTTCCTAATGGCTTCCTACTACAACTCAAATATTATAGGTCACCAGGACCACATCGATCCTCACCAATCTGGTAACTCAAGCAGTGACAACTGCAATTATCATTGCTACACCAAGGTTTAAAAACCCAAACCATAGAGTAAATTACTGGAAACCAAAATCAAATTAAAACAACAATAAAACATAGGATTTTCAACTGAGATTTATTCTGTTCACCTACAAAATGATGGAAATAATAGCTTCTACCTCTTGCCGATATAACAATTTAGAGAGGTGATGTCATAAAGAATTTAGCATAAAGGTTGACAATAATAAGCATACAGTATTGTTAGCTAATATCATCATAATAAAAGCACAGGTGGAAGATTGGCAGCAATGGTAATGTCAAATGTGTGTACATGTATGGATGGGGGATGAATAACCAGCAGGCTTTGAAAATCAGGATGCTTTGAAGTAGAAGTATTCCAATGAATTATAGAAATCAATGAAGTCCGGGGATAGAGAAATGGTGCTTTAATCAATCAAAAATAGAACTGAAGTTTAATTAATTGCATGCAAGGTAAGTATTTTACCCTTCTTGCTTAATAAGGCTTATTGTCCTCAATTGCATATTCACTGCTGTATATAGGAAACTGGCATAATTGAATCAAATTGAAAAATCAAAAGCAAATCAATTAATATGAAAAACAATTTGGTCATTTAAAATTATAAATTATGTTTACATCTTTTATATTCTTTAAAACACTTAGAAAGATATTTTTTTTAAATATCAGCCACGCTATCTAACGTAGAAGTTCTAGGCTTTCATCTTTGCCCTTATGAGTCATCTTCATTTTGAGTTTTTTACAAGGATAATCATGTTCCACACCTACATGGTAGCTATGGAAACTTTACTTCTTATCAGAGTTTATTACCGTTTCAGCTGCCAGTCAATTCGTATGTTATTTGACTCCTACCCTGAATTTAAAGATTTATTCTCCGGTCCATAAGAAATTGTTGAAACTAAGGGATATGAGTTGTTTTTTGTTGACTCATGATTTTTTTGTCATTGTTGTTAAATTTTATTGTGTTTGGTTTGGTTTTAAGCCATACTGGGTTGGCAAATAAAATTGTCTTTTAATTTCAACTGTCTAGCATAATTGAATTGTATTGTAGTATCAGTCCATGAGTTTAGATGCTTCAGTGAGTGGTAGGCATACATAAGAATAGGAAATTACTGCTACCAATGATTGCTATTTTCAGGAAAAAAAATATATAGGAACATGATTCTCAGAAAGCTGAAGCATTACCATTATTGGGAATTCACTTCTACAAAGAACTTCAATACGAGGTAGGCCCGGATAAAAAAAGATCTGTATAACTTTATGGCCATTAATGCAACCATAGTTAAGCAAGCCAAGTCAGTATCACAAGGATTCCAGAAACAATGCCTCAGGGTGAAAGAACACTCCCACTTTGCCCTCGAGCAAACCTGTATATATCCCACTGTGAAAAGTATTACCCCAAATTTTCATTCCTTCCTTTAAATTTTTCTTCCATCCAAATGACACCAGAGATTCTTTATACAGTTTATATATTCCAGATATTAACAAGGTTAATTGGGTACTACTGAAAATTAATTATCTCTTTATGTGGTCTTTTAAATTGACTGGAGTTTAAATTATGTTTATTCCGAGACAACATTAAATAATAATATAATCAACTATTTATACCAGGGAAAGTTGTACTATAAGATTGTTCTTAAAGTTAAGATGAAAATTTGAGGGACATAAACCATAAAATCTAGTAAAATTTCTGGATGATGATAATTGGACAAATGAAAGCGTGCTTGCCATCTAGTTCTAGAGAAGGATTTGATTCTACGTCCATTCGTTTATTCAAGTAATGCTTGAGCACCTGTTATCAATGAAGCACCAATAAAGGCAAAACTGTATCCTTCTAACATTCACATTGCAGTGTAAGAGGATGATAAATTAAAAGATCGCAATGCAGAGGCAGTGCGATGAGCACAGGTGGTGGCTTTCATGAGTTTGTCATGGTTTGTGGTCACCATTTTTGAGGTGAACAAAGAACATTATTCAGTAATTATACATTGGCTTCAAAAATAAGCATAAAAAATTAACACAGACCCTACCAATATTTAAGCATCACACTTTTCTGCTCTCTTGTCCACATGTAAAAGGTAGATTGTAACGGGGGATGAGGGCAGGGGCAGAGGGCAGTTAGGCAGAGCATAAGAGAGGACTTGTGCAGTACAGTCAGAAATCAAAATACAAGCACCTCTAGGTCTCCGACTTAATTAAAACTTAATTAAGCTTTAGTTCCCTCTAAGCTTGAGTGTCCATGTTTTTAAAATGGTGGTCAGAATGATACTTAACCCCCTGATGTTGTTGTGAGGGTTCAGTTCGAAAGTGCATGTGAGTGTTCAGTAAATGTCAGCAAAATTATTAGTCACTGACATTACTATTTAGATACTTTTCATAATTCTTAACTGTGACCAAGATTATGTTTAGTAATAACTCCTCAATAAACACATTTTTACTTTGAAAAGTACGTGAATAGAACGTTTAATGCAATCCAAGCTCTGGAGGCATGGAAGTCATTCATAGACTTGCTTCCTAACCAAGTGCATGCAGACAGACCGTTTGTCCCTTTCAGCCCATTTTCTATGGCTAGAAGATAAGGGCTTTGTCACAGAGGAACCATGAAGCTCCAACACTTGGGCTCCACCCTTCCAACCCAAAGGGTGTTTCTCAGCAGCCGAACTCTGAATGCATAGACTCATTCATTCACTCCTCATTAAACAAATATGAGGCCTCTCTAAAGAAAAGGGAACTTTATGTGAAGTTCCTGTCTCATTACAACTGCTACCATTTCTGTACAGTGAGAACCCAGTCAGTATGAGCATAAAGCTGTTTGTCTTTCAGAAATGTATACTTATGGCTAAGATAGATATTGAATAAGGCATGTCCCATACCACTAAACTCTTGGCTTCATTTTGGCTGCTGGATATTAAATCAAGGTTTTTTTCTGACCCTTTAAAACAACCCTGCGTACAAGTATTTTATAAAGGCTTGGTGTGAGCCCTTAATTCTTAATGTTGGCACCTTAGGAAGGCAATAGTTAAGAAGCAAAAGGGCCCCTCTCCTGTAGGTGGCATTTTTTAGCTCTATCGCAATATGTAAGAGTGAGGTTGAAGGGAACTTCTGCATTTCTCCACTCATCTGTTTTATTTGGATCAGTGTTATGTTTGCAGCCATTTTTGCTCACAACAAATCAGACATTTTAGCTCCCCCTAGAGCATTGGTTGAAATTTGACATTCTTGGTCTGCAAGGTAGATCAAGGGGTTTTATTGGGAATGCATGACATGAACTCAAATAATGTAAGATTTGTGTGTGTGTTCTTTTTCTTGGAAGTTGTGGCTAATGTTGAGAATTTGTGTTAGGAGTCTCCTGGGAAAGCACCTGAGATGACTGAGATCAGAAACTCCGTACAAATCATAGGTGGCTTCACATCTTCACCTTACGCCTTTCTTTCACTGCTGTATTGTGCATTCATAAAATCCTCCTTTTGTTTGATTTTTGGATTATTGCATTTAAACTCATCACCTTTCTAATAAAAGCTACAGATGTTGGCTTAGATACAACTGGATGTTGAACTGCTCAGTTTTAGTTTCTTCTTTCGCTCTTGTTACTTATTTTCTGTAGACCACACCCTTCACAAAGATTACTTTGTACAAAATTGTGACACCTTCTAAAATTTGAAATTTCACTCTCGTCAGCTAAGATGCACCAGTTGAAACTGGTGAAATTGAGGTCATATTTAAAACATTAAGCATTTAACTTTGTGTTGAATTAACCATTTCTTTATTTTCTTTTGTGTAAACCATCACCATACCTTACCCATGCTGAGCCTAGAGCTGAAAGTAGCATTACATTTCTTTACAATGTTTCCACTGAAATAAAACTATCTACTCATATACATGTGGAGCATAAAATATACATAAAGGTATCCAAATGGAATCCATAGAAACATAAAAAATTCATTTCCTTTTTTTCTCTTTCTGTAGCCGCTGCTTGCATTCCAAAGACCTCAAGAAGCTGAGATACTACGTGACTTTCAATGTTAAAACCAAAAAAAAAAAGAGGGGGGGAGCATATTTTTGAGAATTAAGTGCATATAAAAACTTTAACGAAGAACATACACTTATGTAGATTCCCTTATAAACTAAGGAATCAATTTTTTGTGGCCTCAATTTACCAGAGGATATTTAATGTGTCACTAACTGATGTCAAGATTGGGTTCTCCATAGTATAGAAGGCGTTTGATTAATCATAGGCTGCTGTTGAAGAAAAGACGTACGGAAAGGGTCAGATAAAAATTAAGCCTGCCATCTTGTTATACATGTTCAAGTATTTCTCTTTTCCTAAAATGCAGAACACCTTCCCTCTTTAGTGTAATTTCATGCATTGTGACATCAGTCGCTCTGGTTCTGCAAAAACTGGCTCAGGTGGGTGTGTACACCAACTCCTCAGGCAGAGCCTTCTGGTGGATTCTTTGCCACTCCTTACCAAACGCAGGATCCTCCTATGTAAGTATCATCGAAATGAATTAGCCCACTGGCCTTTGTGGAGGCTGGTTCTTTTTTCTCTTCTTAAAGTATGTGCTCGGAATTTCTGAGGTGAAGCTGTTCTCCATCTAATACTTTGGGTTTCCAAGATTTAAAGTTGTGAAAACTCCATTAATCCAGATATTTTCCGTATCTACCCAGTGACAGAGGAAGAAAAAGCAACTGTTTGGGAGAGAACTGCTCCCCAGTTCTTAAAGTTAAGAAGCTTCTTAAATTTCAGGTCACAGTTAGCCCTATAAGATAATATTACAGTTACGATAATGTAAAGTTTACCTTGTCTTATTATTATAATGCTGTTTGTGTTGACTAGGAAAAACAGAGTGCATGCTAAGGAATACATTTTCTCGTGGAATGCCTTGTCATGTTGCCCCCATGTCACATTTGTGCATTTCATTTCATCTGCTTAGGGGAAAGTTTTCTAGTCCCTACTTCTTAGTTATGTCTGAGATTTTCAAACCACACCTGCCTTAATGCTGTGAGGAAGTTATTAGAATCTGATCTATTAAAATTTGATTTTCCCTCCCATTCCAATCATTGAATCTTCTCCGATATAGAGAATCCTGTTTTGTCCAGCAGTATCGATTCATCCGAATAAAAGTTTCCCAAAGCAATTTTGACTATTGTTTTTAATTCAGCAAGAAGAAAAAGATCGCTTACATTTGTTGCATGTACTCAGACCAATTTGAAAACACATTGTCAAAATATAAGTATTTAAATAATCAGTCTTCATATGCATATGTAAAATATGTATGCAAATTAATTTCAAAAATTCACTGACTTCACATAGGACCAAATCAACAGACTAGATTGCCTGGTTATAATTCGTAACCTGTCAAAATTGTTTTTCTGATAATCTGTCAACAATAAATCTCATCATTTCATTTTGATTATGCTTAAAATCCTGCCCTCTACTCCACAAATGGTCACACTCATTTTCTTATTCTCACTTTCAACAAAATGCAGCTGTTCTGCTCAAAATGGGAAATGTTAGAGTTAAAACCACGGGCGCTTGTTGAAGTGACTACAAAGACACTGATTGCTTTTTTCTCAGAAAGCAGATGACTTTGTAGTGAGTTTTTCTCTACTCTCTCCCTTCCTGAAATGGGTAAAATGGGCATAGATCATGTTAACAGAGCGGCATCATAAATCGGATACCCACCCCCAACTTCCAGGTTGTCATGGTGCTATTTGCCCATGGTCTAAAGAGATAGCACGTTTCTAATAATATTAGGGACTCGCACAAAATGTCAATGGCTGAGGTACTTTTCTGAACCTTCCTTCGGCCAAATGTTTCCAGACGCTTACAAGGCAGTATTTGCAGAGTAGATACAGTCAGTATGATAAATTGCTGACTGGAGCTACAATGGAAACCATCTAATTGAATTGAGAGTCTATGACTTTTTTTTTTTAAACAATAGACAATCTTCTTGTCTCTAGGATTTTTACACTTCTTTTTCTAAACTTTGCAGATGCCTCAAGTCCTTGGGCTTCTCTACAGTTCCGTGTGAAGTTGTAGTGTTTTTTTTTCCTCAGGTCTGTTTTCACCGATTTCCTAAACTGTCAATGTCCTTCACAGAGTCCTCTTCTTTGCTGAGTTGGCAAACGTGTGCTGTGATTTCCACAGAAAAATACAATAATTTTGGCATTTGTAGCTCACCTACTCTCATATTAGTCTGTTTACCAGTTGACAATATAGAAAAATAAGTTGGGGCATTGCTTAACATGTGAAGAATTAGGAGAGGAGTTGATTTTCACTCTTGCTCTATAGTTACTAATTCATATTACTTGGTTATGAATTCTTGCATATGAAAAGGACTAAAACTACATTGTGTAACTTCTTAAATTGGATTCCCTTATTTTGGGGCTACGTTTAGAAAAAAAATACAGTGCTGCAGTTCTAAGCCAACTTCAGGATTTCTAGTGAGAAGGAACGATATTATTTCAGGTAATAGTTCTTCCAGCTGGGGAAGACCTACATTTCTTGTCTTTAAAATATTTCTGGTTTTTGGAAAAATTAAAAGAGAGACACCCAACAAAATAAGTGTGTGTCCCAAGTAAAATAAGTCTACCTAAAGTTCTATAGAAAATATTTGTTGTGATAGGACAAACGAGATCTTCATGACACTGAGTGGTATTAAAATTCATCTTTCTCAAGGAGGTTTATGTCTACTCTGTTAGGAAGAAGCAGTTTCAGCTTTGGTGTATGTCTGATAGTTTTATTTATTTATTTTTTCAGTAGGTTTTTTTTTTTTTTGAGAATACAAAATTAGGCTGACACAAATGTGCTGAGAGACTGTTGTAAAATATTTATGGTATGGAATAGCAGATAAATAGCTAGCATGCACAACGTGAATCTCAATTAATTCCCTGGAAAATATTTTCAATGCTTTTAATAATTCAACACGGCTTCTTTTACCAATGAAAATCTAGTTTAACCATTTCCGTGGTAATGTAACTAAGTGGGTAAGAGGGCACAAAATAGCCAGAGGCTTATTAAAGACTTGAATGCCTTTGCTGTGGCTTTATTTCTGTTCCACCTAATAAGACATGCAAACTTCAGCATTAAGTATCCCCAGATAAAATCCACTCCATTTCATAACCAGATTGCTTGATCTATTTAGTGCTGGATTCAATTAGCATGCTTAGAGAATCTGAAAAATGAGATACATACCAAAATTTAAGTCTCCAGGGAGAGCTAAGTGCAACAATCAGAAGGTGACTCGTGTCTGTCAGAGCCCTCTCTCGCGGCTGATCTCTGGGCAGCTCTGTAGGAGTAATCCAGCACCATAAGAAATTGACTTGTAATTCAGCTCAGTTTTTCTTCAATTAAAGTGCATTGTGTCTGGATGGGAAAAGTGTCCATTCCCAGATTCTTCATCGCTAGAGATCAGAGCATTCTTGATGTTCTTCCTATCAGATAAAATGGCCTTTAAAGTTTGCTAGGAAGATGCGGTGGCAGAAGACAGGTGCTTGCTTCCTTAAGTCGACATTCAGAGAAAAGAGGGCATAGCTAATGGGTGGGGATGAAAACACAGCCCCTCTCTTTCCAGGTCCAGCAGGGAAGAAATGGAATGATTTTACCCACTTTGCTACACAGATGATTACGAGACTCGAAGCAATCACCCAGGCTGGCTAAGGTGCCTCATTTGATTATATTCTGTGAAGACAAAAATAAATGAAAACAAAAAATCAGAAACATCCTCTCTAAATGTCTCCTCTCAGCCAAAAAGATGCTCTTTCTCATTGCCACTTACATACAGAAGGTTTGGAGCAGCCTAGCTTGTGGTATCGTCCCTCCCCCGTGACAACCAGCTCTCTCTCTCCCATTCTCTCTCTTTCCCCTCCCTCCCTCCCTGCCCCTGACTCCCTCCCTTCCTGCTTCTCTCTCTCCTCTCCAGCTGCCTTAGTCTGTTGATGCTGCTGCTGATTAATCAGGGATTCTGAAACAAAGAACCTACCTTCTGAAATAAGCAGTAATCTTTCTTCTCTGTTTCTGCAGTCCGTCTGCATTGAAAGGCAAAGCTGCCAGCATTCTAGCACCTTGGATAGTTCCTGCTCACTAGGCCCCTCGGAAAAGGGAGGCGAAGAAGCAACTGAAGAAACGACAAGAAACCCGAGAGCAGCATCGTTCTACTTCGGATTTCGCCTCCCTCGGGCCTCCCATCCTCATTAAAGACCTCACATTTAGGCAACAGAACCTCTCCCTTTTAGCTATCTGAACTGAAGTCTGATTAGTAAATGATAAAATGAAAAGAGGATAAAGAAACCCCTTCATTTATATCCACTACAACACTCATTCCATCTTTATGGAGAAGAAAAATATAAATCCATCAAAAATAAATGGTACTACAGAGGGTGTTTAAGTTATAAGCTTTTCACCCCTGGCATGGCTAGCGAAAATGAGCAACAACTTAAAGGGAACATCGAGATCTCAGTTTGATACCCTTATTTGATATCAATTTTGCCTCCACCCTCCCTGCCTAGCCAGGCACACAATTACTGCTGACGTACTTCAGGCTGCTGCTTGGGGAAAGAGGGGAGGAGCCTTTTAACCTCATCAAAACAGCTTCATGCCACCTGCTCCCATGGCATGAGAACAAAACTAGCCCACTTAGAAGGAACATGTACGGCACACACGTATGTTGAATAAAGATCTCACTCTGGGAGTGTGCTATTTTTTTTTAAAGAAATAAGATGTGAATTAACTGTGGTGTGTGTGTCACTAACTCCTATAGATTCACTGTTGAAATTATTTAAAGTCAACCTATTCCCTACATTTCCTGAGGACTCTCCTCATTCTGTTCTTAAAAGCCTTCTGAATATATGCATATATATCATGTTATATAATACAACTTCTATAAGTATATGTATATGTGTATACAAAAATATGTGTGTGTATGCATTCACATACAAGCTCTTAAGTTTTTATCTAACCTGTTTTCCTGCAAAGTAAGAAGTATAGTAAAGTAAAATATAGGTGTTTTATTGTGTACGTTGGTATTATGGTAAATGTAACAAATAAGCAATGAGTTTCTGCCCAGTTGAGATTAAAATACCAATTTTGAGGAGAAAATTATTCAGTAGTGATCAGTAGATTTCTTTTCATCACATTTTCTCAATAAGTCCTTTTGTAAATTGCTTTCCCTCACAAACTGATTTTTCCAAAGGTTATCCCCAAAATCTAAATTCATAACTAATTTCTTAGAAAAAATGTGATCTTAATGTAATTTTTCATGCATTGACAGATCATAAAAAATAATAAACTTAAGTTTACCTTCGTGATTCTTGAATGCCATCTGAAACTGTACCACAATTTTGCAAATGCTATTTTTTTTAACTTGTAACTATCTGGGGAAAAATAAAATCAACATGTTATATTGCTACAAGAGTTCTAGTTTTCATACGTCTTAATGTGCATTCTTAAAACAAATCACATATGTCACTTATTTCCTGGTCTTTGTGCCTCTATTCTTTGGAAAGAACAGAACATCTGTGGAAAATCAGATAGATGAAAGAAGGAAGGGAAATTTGATTGTGAAAGAGAAGAGGCCACATCTCCCTCTCCCTGCCTTTACTGCCCTGCCCCCCCCACTCTCTCTCTCCTCTATCTTATGAAGATTCTAAAAACTTAGCATATTGTGGGGAGGTGCCTTAAGTACCACTTACAAACAAGTAACAGTCACCACACTGTCACTGAGAGGTTTAGGAATGTATCGTTATTTTTGGTGGTCAAATGTTCTCATAGAAGTTGTCTTTCAGCATGTGATTCAAAGCAGAAATGAGTTTTTATAAAGAAATTGTATTGCAGATATTTTAGGAAGTGGAGATACTTTATCATGACTGATAACTCTATAAAGATTGGTGGGATTACATTTTTACCTATGGAGAGCTTGAATAGCATAAAGCCCACTTCTACAGAGGAGAAAATTAAAACCCAGATGAGTATACTGACTTGCTTCAGGCCTCACCCTCATTGGCTCATTGAGATTAGGATCAGAGGTCACTGGAATGCTGTGTGTCTCATCATCTTTGGCCAACAGGTAGCTTTCAGTCACCTTAACATCATCCATCAGGATAATTTCATCTAGTGTGGAGACACTGACTTATGGTTGCTAACTCTAAAACACAAAACAAAACAAAAACAAACAAACAAAACAAACACACCACTTCCCCCCAAGAAAACCCCAAGAAAATAATGTGTAGTCCTTTAATTTAATATTTTCAGCGTTAGAAAAAGTTATGATTACTGTGTTTCTGTCTTGTTTCATTTCATTTTTTTTTCTCTTCTTTTCACAGAATAGAGTTTGGGAACCATCACATTATATCTATCTTCTCAATCCCATACCTTCCTCATTGCAGGCCACAATATATATTGATCAGGCAATTTCTTCTCTGGAGATATATTAGTGTACAGGAATTCATGGCATTTTTGGGGGCTGGTGTCTAGAAGGTTCCCACAACTAGTTCCTTAAGTCTCACTGAATGAAGCAGAAAAAGGTTTCTACTTTCAAATAACCTTAGATTCAAATGTGGACTTCATCTCTACTCATTTCAGTAGTATTTAGAGAAAAAATCCACACTACAAAATTAAAGTTGAAATTTTTTTATGTTAAGAATAAAGGTATAGAGAGACCAACAAAGCTTAAATTATAATTATGTGTTGGTTTACTTCTTGAACATCTCTGTCAAATACATGGATGTTTCTGAGGTCATAGAAACCAGTCATCGAAATGCCTCGTGACTTATATCTTTTAAAGTTCTTACGTCAGGGTAAAGTTTGGCTCTTTCTGTTATGCCCTACTGGCTGACAGAGTTGATGTTGTTGCGGTTAGGTAGGTCTCTTCCATGAACTCAGATAGACAAGGAGAGTTGGAGCCCTGAAAGCGCTTCTTAGTCTATAAATCAGCCAGATGGTGGGTAACGCTTTATGTATAAAAGTGATGCACATGACAACATGAGAATTGAAACTGAGCAATCTAGTTACCTAAACTTAAGGGGTTTACTCAAATATATCAAGATATATTCTCTGAAGTCATGTCATAATTTATAACAAAGCCTTTCTAGTTTTTTTTTCATGATCTGTAATCTTTCCATTATTCTTTCCATATTTAGCTTAGGGAGATGACACCTCCATTATAATGAAATTATTCCACCAGGGAAAAAGCTAATCTTCCCATCCAATCAGGATTTCTGAGCATTCTGGTGACAGCATGAAATGAAAGTCTAGGTAGAATGAGAACCATATGTTCCTCATGATTTTTGCTTATGCAACGATGTCGATGTCAACCGAAGTTGTGCATGACTTAGAGACTGTCAAATGCTGGATAATGATATATTGCTCCGAGATCCAGAATACTGAGTATCTTGGTGTGTAAGGGCGGTAGGGGAGGGAAAGATTTATTATCTAATAATAGACATAAAAGCTAAGTTTATACTGTCGAGGGAGGAAACTGGCAATAAATGGAATATTCCATGACTGGAAACACATGAATTGACCCAAACATATGAAGTAAGCCCTCTTCTTTTATCAGGCTGATATTTCCTAATGCAGATTTCAGAAGATTTTACAGTCATAATAAATTATATTTTCTCTACACTCAACAATTATAAAAATATTGTTAAAAAACCATTGTTATGTTCTAGTGAATCAGATTCTCTCACTCTAACAAATCTTCTGCCTTCTTTGAAAGGATACTGTCTAATCAAGTTTCAAAAATCAAGAATACCTTACCTTGGCTGCCTCTCCTGAACTACCACAGCCAAACCTGTTCTCTGTATTATGAACTACTCTATCAATAAATATACCACCAGTGAAGAATAAAGTCATGAGTATTATTATTATTATTATTATTATTATTATTATTTTGAGAGCAGGTAGGGGTAGAGAGAAAAGGAGACAGAATCTCAAGCAGGTTCTGCACTCAGTGCAAAACCTGATGCCAAGCTCGATCCTGTGACCCTGAGCCAAAATCAAGAGTCAGACACTCAACTGACAAAGCCTCCCAGGCACCCCTGAGATTTTTTTCATGCTCTTCCAAACATAAGCATTCCGATCCTCCAAGTGAGTTGGTCAAAGATTCCAGAAATTTTCCTTTATATTCCATGGGTCGCAGCATATAGATTGCATCTAGCCAGTGGCAGGGATTTGCTGACGGAATGCATGACTCTAGATCTCAACTAATAACATGGCCTCCCCGAGTAGAAAATTCAGAAAGGCTCATATATTGAACTGAAGTTCTTTTTTAAAACATGAAATTCTAGGGGCACATGGGTGGCTCAGTCAGTTAAGCAACAGACTTCAGCTCAGGTCAATGATCTCGGGGTCTGTGAGTTCGTGCCCCATGTCAGGCTCTGTGCTGACAGATCAGAACCGAGAGCCTGCTTCTGATTCTGTTTCTCCCTTTCTCTCTGCCCTTCTCCTGCTCACACTGTGTCTCTATGTCTCAAAAATAAATAAATGTAAAAAAAAATAAAAAATAAAAACGAAATTCTAAATCAAAATTAAAAAAAAAAATGACCCTCCAAAATCTCAAACATTTGAGGAGGGAAAACTTTTCCAAAGGAACTCCATGTTCTCCCTGAAAAATCCAAAATAGATTTTGGATCCAAAAATCCAGGACAAATTTTCCTGAAAAATCCAAAATAATCAGTTTAATACTGACTAGAAATAATTAGAAAGACCATAGAAAGACCAATTGAATACACAAACATAGGGATCATGTTTAGAGAAAAAAATACAATTTTTTCTGAGACTCTGTCTTGGAGCTCACACTGCTATAACAAAATCCTATCAACTGGGTAGCTTAAAAAACAGATGTTTGTTTCTCACATTTTCAGAGTCTGGAAAGTCCAAGATCAAGGTACTGGCAGAGTCAGTTTCCAGGGAAGGATGATTTGCATCCTTCTGACTGGATCCTCACAGGGTGGAGAGAGAATTTGGTCTCTCTCTTCTTAAAAGGACCCTAATCTCATCATGGAGATTAAGATATTCCTGACCTCTTTTAAACCTAAGTACCTCCCAAGACCCCACCTCCAAATACACTAGGGGTAGAGTTTCAATATAAAAATTTGGGAGACACAAACATTCTGTTCATAGCACAGACATAAAATAAGATAGGGGAAAACAGAGAAAGGCCTTCTTCCGGAAAAGAAAGAATTTTGTAAATAATTCCTTCTTACTAAATTGGCTTCAAAGCGAATGTATTTTTAATTTAAATAAAAATTTTAAATGAAAAGTTATTGATAGACGTTTTCTTGACTAAACATTAAAACATGCTGCAAACCTATATTGATTTTCTTGTAGCATAGGACAGTTGACTGTGAATCAATAGAAAAGTTAAGCAAGTCCAGGGCAAACATATATGGGTATTTAGCACATGATGGATATGCTATTGCATATCAGTAAGTAATACAATTAGACAAACAGAAATGCATGCATTTACACATAAAGGATTTTTGTCATTCCTTGCATAAAAATAAGTCTAAGTGTTTGCTACTCAAAGTATGATCAAAGAGGTTTCAGCATCGGCATCATCTGGGGGCTCGTTTAATATGGAAGCTCAGTCTCCTCCAGACCATCTGAGTCAGGAGCTGCATTTTAACACACGCCTCAGTGATTGGTGTGCATATTAACATTTAAGAAGCACTGTCCAATGAAAATTCATACGATGATATGAATGGTCGATATCTTCACTGTCGAGTATATTAGCCACTCACTATACGTGGCTCTTGGACACTTGAATTGTGGCCGGTGAAAATGAGGAACTAAATTTTAAATTTTATTTTATTTTAATTAATTTTCATTTAAATTTACATATAGATAATGCTACCGTATTGGACAAGGCAGCTCCACATCTTCCTTTCAAATACTTGCATATAAAAAACAATCTACTGAAAGAAACTTTAATATGATCTCGGGGTGGATTTGGCTTGTCCAAAGAGAACATGAAAGCTAGAAACAGGTAAGTGACAACCCATGAATATGTAAAAGATGCAAAATATTTTTTAAAATTTTAATGTTTATTTATTTTTGAAAGAGAGAGACAGAGCATGAGTGGGAGGGGGGCGGAGAGAGAGGGAGACACAGAATTCAAAGTGGGCTCCAGGCTCTGAACTGTCAGGACAAAGCCCCACGCAAGGCTCGAACTCACAAACTGTGAGATCATGACCTGAGCCGACGTCAGCTGCTTAACTGACTGAGCCACCCAGGTGCCCCACAGAATGCAAAATATTTCAATAGAAAGAGATTATAAATAAAGTTATCATTTAAATGCAAAACTGGGAAATGATTTGCAACATATATGAGAGCAAAGCACTTAATAGACCTCCTATATTATTAATATTAATAACATATTAGTATTATTAATAAAAAGAAAATCTCTTATAAATACGCAAGAATGAAACACCACAGTACTAAACAAGAACAAAAGATAGCTATGAGTTATTCACAAAATAAGAATTTGAAATGGTAAATTAATACAGAAAAATGTTTAATATCAATTGTAATAAAATGCAAATTAAATCACAAGTGGGTCATTTTTAAAGTAATTTCCCATACTGGCAAATATATGGAGAAATGGATAGTTATATAAATGTATGCAACCGAAATGAAGAGAAATCCGATGGTGGTTTAATTTAATGAGCACAGTCTCTGAAATAATAATTGTACGTTAAGGGTGTGGTAAGTGTACAAAACTGTAAGTTTGAGGCCACTTATGGTTTATATAACAGAAATTCAAACATTCCTACATATTCAACAATAAGAGATCGAAAAATATTATGTAAGTATTAAAATGACAATATAGATCTATATTCATTTATGTGAAGGTATTGTAAAGAGGGCGAGAATTGTCAGGCCCGTGTACTCCTCACGCCTATATCTTAACTGCACGACAATGGGTGAGCTATGAGACCTCTCCTTGCCTCAGTTTAGTGATCTGAAAAATGACAATCATATTAGTGCAAGTCATAAATTTGTTATGAAGATTAAATTAGTTAATCCACGTAAAAGTCCATGTTAAAAAACAAACTAACCCGTGTCTAGCACTTAATGTGTACCAACCAATGCCAGCTGCCCTTTATACTAGATGTAATCACACTAAAGTGAGCAGTACTCAGAAAGATAACCAATACTCTCCCCAAAACCAATCCGTTCATATTTTCAAATCCAGGGACCATTGTCTTCCTTTATCTTCCCACTTGTAGTACTATTTTATCTTATCTTCCAGGACACTGTATTCTTTTATTTTCCCTCTTATTTCAGGGACTTCTCCCTCCTCGTCTCCTTTGCTGGCTTCCTCCTCTGCTTGGTTTCTAAATGTAGTAATGCCCCAGATTTCATATTTTTTCCTGATCCCCCCATCTATAAAAGAAAACCAGCCCAGTTACAGTTCACCCCATCAGTCAGACCGCTTTCTCTGCGAATACTTATCACCATTTGATATCATCTTGTTTATGCACTCATGTGTACACACATACATACATGCATATACTGGATATATTTTTACTACTGCTTTAATTTTACCAGTTTTTTTCTTATAGGATACAAGCATTGTGAGAACAGGTACCTTCAAGGTACTTCTTTGCTAGAATCAAGCAAATAGAAAATTTGTTTACCTATAGGATATATTGAGCTAAAACTTATTGAATAACTATATTACATAGGAATAACATAATATAGCATAATGCATGCATACACATAACAATACTCATGCACAAACATAATATAATAACAACAGTAAACATGATGTTTGTTGTATGCTCAAATTAACTCAATCACTCAGTCACCACAAGGATCTTATGAGCAAGCGAATTTTCCTCATATTAAATTAGAATATTGAGGCAGAGTTTAAGGGATTTGCCTAAGGTTACACAATTATTATATGCAGAGGGAAATTTCTAGTACAGAAAAAAATAGTGTAATTGTGTTTATATCTGGGTAGTGATTTTCTTTACTCTTTGAAAAGTATATGTTTTCTCTAATAACCATATGCTATTTTTATAATAATTTTATGTGGTAATTTGGAGGAAAATGTAAAATTCCATCTTCACAAAATTCCCCCTGAAAGAGAAGCCCTTGGAATCTGTGAGTTTCCATTTATTTTTAAAATGAGGAGCCTGGGTCAGGAGGATTTGTGAAATGGAAATGTGGCCAACGCATTACCGAGTTGGCAGTATCTGCAACCAGGAGATAAAAATTCAAAAGTAGGTATGAGTAGTGTATTGGCCAGATAGGATTTGGGGAAAAGTTATATTATAAAGAAAGAAGGAATTGCAGGTGGAAACAACCTGTCTAATGAAAATATTTAAAACGGGGTTTGGAAGATTGTGTCCTTCAGGATTGGGGACCGATTGGTTGTCTGTGACTGCCTTAGTTGACACTGAGCCAAGTCTTGCCCCTCTTTTTCAGCTTCTGCTACTTAAAATGCTATAGTATTTCCTGAATGGAGACATTGTAGTCTTATTTAAGCTCACACAGAGTTAATAAGTATTTGAAAATACCCATCAGTAATTAGAGGGAACAGTAGAAGAAACTAATGAAAGCTGTAGCCTACAACGTGTTCTCCTCCAAGACTATTTCCTCACCTCATTTAGTTAATCCAAATAAGTTATTTGGGGGAATTGTATGGCTGATGAAGGAAGCCAGGAAAATTGATTCCTAAAGTAAGCCATGAGGTGTCAACGCGCCTTGGAAACATAATAATCAATGAAAATAATAAATTCAATCTTATCATTCCTAAACGTTCCATCTTCTAAATCCACGCTGACTATGAATTAAATTTCAGGTGCTTGTGGATAAAGTTTGGGTTTGATTGTACTGTAGCTCACTCTCAGGGTGACTGGCCATTACCCTGAGGTCAGGACCTTGTTGATAATCCAGTGTAATCCCTTCATTAAACAGACCAGGAAATTGGAGACGGAATGTTATAAAGCTTGCCTAAGAAAAGATATCTTCTTCTTTGCTTGTCTAGGACTTAGTTCTCTTACTAGTCTATAACACTTTATTCTCATTTCCAGATTTTTAATTTTTTTTCTGGCTCTTTACCCAGAAGGTTAGGAAGAATAAAGTCACATATTTCAAATGTAATCCAAAAGTAAACCAAACTTGGAAGAGTGATGCATTAGACAACGGAATATCCACTGGGATCTGATAAATTTCAGATACATTCGTGAGGCAGTTTCCTGGTCATCTCAGGAATCCCTTTCCACTTTTCCCCTTGAAACTCTCCCATCTCATTCTGCACCCTCCACCTTGGGCCTACTGGCCTCTCCCTCCCTCCTGGAATGTACACACAGGAGAGAACCTGCTCTTAGATCCAGTTTGCAGGCCTGCTTCCATCTACCTGAGAAGCTCTTCCCTGAATATCCGCATGGTCATTCTTGATCCCCCCTCCAACCTCCCTCCTGAACATATGCTCTCAGCTATTACCATGCCACCCGGTTGGCTTTGGAGCTGCCTTCACCTGAGTTTACAGCTCAACTTCAGTCTTAGTTGTGTCATCACGAGTAATATTTAAGTTTTCTGTGGTTCAACTTCCTCATTGGAAAAATGGTAATAGCATCTATGTCATAGACTTGAGATAATTACAGGAGCTACTGTTTGCAAAATGCAAAACGTTAATTTTAATTGCCCTGTTTTATTTCCTTTTATAAGTTTTTATTATACGTTACTTTCTTCATATATTCACTTATGAACTCATTTATTATTTATCTCTACCATTGCAATAAACTTCTAGGAGAGCCGGGAAATTGACTTTCTTTTTTTTTAAATTTTTTTAATGTTTATTTATTTTTGAGAGAAAGAGATGGATGTGAGTAGGGGAGGGGCAGAAAGAGAGGGAGACACAGAATCCGAAGCAGGCTCCAGGCTCCGAGCCATCAGCACAGAGCCCGATGCGGGGGCTCCAACTCACGAACCGCGAGATCATGACCTGAGCCGAAGTTGGACGCTCAACCCACTGAGCCACCCAGGCACCCCTGACTTTCTTTTCCATCTCACCCCTCAATCATTCAGAGGCTCTCAATAAACATTTTGTTAAGTAGCTGGTGGTCACATTTTGGGGGACTTCAGGATATGTCCTTGGGCCCCTTCAGTCTAGGGCTTACTTCTAGCCACTGAATGAAGCTCTGTTCTGATCGAAGGCGTTTCAGGCCTCAGTAAAGAGGGAGGTGAAAGACAGAGTGGACATTTGTGGACAGGTGGCCCCAGTTCTGTGTCTACATCAGTCCCCTGATGAGCATGGAGAAAAGCCTTTTTTCTCAATGATTTTCTCAAGTGAACCACGATTATTTCTGAAATTCTATTCTTTTCTTCACTTAAGCTCTGCCTTTATCTGAAGGTTACCAAACACCTACTGTGAGGAATTTGTGTTCACATACAGCCAAATTCTAACTTTGGGGGGTATCAACCGGCTTAATATCTTTTTATCATCATAAACAGGCCTCTGACAACAAAAACAAAGTTTGTATTTATAATCCTCTAATTATTCTGGCCAATGCCAATCAAGTAGGCAGGCTGCAGGACTGACAAAATGAGAGAAATGAAACATGGAGACGACCTAGTTCATGCGTTTGTAGTTATGAAAATTTCATATTTTTATGAATTTTTTCACATTTTAGTTTTCTCCTTTCTTGGGTCTGAGAGAAATGGATGTGGAACAGAATTTCAAAAGACAAGAGAAGATATAGGAAAATATGCATGAAATATACATTTCACTGGGAAATGAAATGTACTAGCTTTAGGAAAAAAGTCAGGAATTAAAGTCAGTCAATTACTTTCCAAGTTTAAATCACATTTGACCTAGAGTTCAAGAGATTAGCAAAAATATTAAAAGGAAGTACAGAGAAACAGGCCAACCACACAATATGACCAGAGTTAAGGAAATGTAGAGATCTGAGTTTTGGATGTGAAAAAATTTTTGATGACATAGGTCCCCACCTGCTCCCTCGCCCAGGGGCTGAGTTCACCTGGCACTCAAACACTACTTATTCAAAAATGATCATATGGAATAGAAGCAACGGAGTTCTAACTTTTTTCCTCTTCTTCTTCCTTCTCCTCCTCCCCTCTTTCCTTCTCCTCGTCCTCCCTTCCTTCTCCTCCTTCTCCACCTTCTTCTTTCTTCTTCTTCTTCTTAATTATTACTGTCGCTGTTATTATTATATTTCCCGTGGCTATCAGGCATGGTTGAAAGTATACAAATACTTACAATTAATAAGTAAACGATTAATTAAATTGAATGTTTGTGAATGAGTTCTAGTTGGGCATCTAGTGAGATGTTTTGAGACAGGGAGGGGAAAGAATGTAAAAGTCAGAAGAGTGTAACATCATAGTTCATTTATTTTACAGTTTAAATTAGAGTCTGGTATAGTCTAGATAGCTCTATTACATTTTCACTTGCTTATGTATAGATGAGTCATTTCCATAAACTGCATTTTTATTCCTTAATAATAAAATAAGATTTATAACTACCTTGTCTAAAAACAAAATACAACCATATCAAAATTACAGCAATGTTATAATAAAAAAAAGATTAAAGTAAACCACATAACATAAAATAGATCAAATTAACTTTTTCCTATGTCTTTATTTTAAAATTAAGAACATGTACCCCAAAAAAATGTATGATTTGTGAAAAGTCCGTCAATCATAAATCTGTGGTAAAATCTAATGTTCTGGTACAGTCATTATGGAAAATATCAAGTTTCCTCATATATTAAAAATAGATCCACCATATGATTCAACAGTCCCACTTCTGGGTATATATCTAAAGGAAATGAAGTCAGAATCTCAAAGATATATTTGCACTTCCATGTTCACTGTAGTATTATTCACAATGGCCAGGAATGTTATGGAAACCACCTAAGAGTCAGTCAGTGAATGAATGGATAAAGACAATGCTGTATGTATGCCAGTATGTATGTGTGTATGTATATGTATACACATATATACATACACACGTGTGTATACACATGTGTACACATATGTATGTATACACATGTATGTATACACACATATACACCTATGTGTATGTATACACATACACACCTATATGTATGTATACACATATATACATATATGTGTATATTTAATCATACTTACATGTGAAATTTTAAAAGTCAAATTCATAGAAATAGAGAGTATAATAGTGGTTGTTAAGGACTGAGGGGAGGGGGAAGTGGGGAGATTTTGGTCAAAGGATACAAACTTTCAGCTATAAGATGAAGAAGTTCTGGAGAGCTAAGGCACAACCCGATGACTCTAGTTAACAATACAGTACTGTATACTTCAAATTTTCTGAAAGTAGATCTTAAGTATTCTCAACACAACAAAAAATACGTGAGGTGATGGATGTGTTAACTAACTCTATTGTGGTAATCCTGTCACATATTATATGTACATTAAATCATTACACTGTATACCTTAAAAAAAATTGCAACCTGAATGTATACAATTTTTGTTGTTCATACCTCAATAAAGCTGCAAAAGCTAGTAAAACATAATTCATAAAAATAATCTAACATCTTGTCTCCCAGTTTTGTGCTTTCTCCCCCAGAGAGACAGTTGGGAGTAAGTGTGACCAGACTAGTAGTTCTTCATCTAGGAAATAATATTCTGTGCTCAGGTGTGTTCCCAGGTGTGTTCGCCTGGGAAGTCTTGTAGTGAGCGGCTCAGTGCAAAGTGTGTGTAACCGGCATGAGGAAAAATAAATTTTGTGAAACTTCTGTTCTCTTGAATTTCTCCTTATTGAAATAGTGTCATGATTGTTTTCAACTCTTTTTGATCCTGTTAAAAACAATAGAAGACAGGGGCGCCTGGGTGGCTCAGTTGGTTAAGCACTGACTTCAGCTCAGGACATGATCTCATGGTTCCTGAGTTCAAGCCCCACACTGGCAGTGTGCTGACAGCTCAGAGCCTGGAGCCTGCTTCAGATTCTGTGTCTTCCTCTCTCTCTGCTCCTCCCCTGCTCGTGCTCTGTCTTTCTCTTTCTCAAAAATAAAATAAAGATTAAAAAAAACAATAGAAGACAAACAAAAGTCAGAAGGATATCAAAATATATCTTGAAAAGATACAGTTTTAATAAACTCTTAAATGCAATGTGTAAATATTTATGTACAAACACAAATGTATGTGTATATATATTATATATATGTATAAACACTGTCATAATTTTAAATTCAACCTATTTGAATATTAATGAAAAATCACAATAATTACAACAAGATAAATGATTTGACATAAATAGTTTTTAGTAGATGCTCTAAATTTCATTTAATTAAATAAAATTAGAGTAAGGGAAATAGTTGAGTTTGGCTGCACCATTAACAGGTAGTAAAAGTCCGTCCAGGGTAATTACCAGTGATTTTTAGCTGCATGTTTATTCTGAATGGAGACTCTTATCTCAATTAAAATAGAGCATTGTCTGGAATGATCATATCTTCTCTTCATGTTAAGCGAAAACGCATAAATGGAGGGAGGCTGTAGGAAAGCAAAACCAAAACCTGAGGCATTGAATACACACAGCCTACGTTAATTTTGGTGCTTTGTGAAATAAAGGATCCTTAGCATTGATTTTACTTTTAAAGATGTACACACCGAGTCACCTAAACTCATCCTAAAAAATCATTTTAAAGCTGCGTAGACTACCTTCAGTTTGCCTGTTTCCGACCACTTAAATTAGTTATGTATTTAAAATGAATTGTATGATTTTAATGGAAATAATTTGCACTGCGAGGAATCCTGTGTCTTAAACCTGGTATGAGCTATGGTTATTCTCTTTATCCTCAGGTCCTAAAACTGAAATTGGTCATTGTATGCAGCAAGTAACTGAGACAGCAAGGAACTGAATGAGTGCTTAACCGATTAGGAGATTTTGTATATATAAAAAGTGTATAGCTCTTAAACTCATTGATGTCTGTCTATGTAGGGAAACAGAGAAAAACACAGGAGATTCTATCTTGCTTTATGAATCATTGTTTTTACTTATAAGAGAAATTAGACTTAAACTAACCTGAAAAAAAAAAAAGAAAGAAGAGAGCTATTGAATAGATACTATGGTATATTCCCATCACCATCGAGGGTCTGAGCAACATAGAGACAACCTTAGAGACAGCTAGAAATAGGGTTCAAATGCCTAAAAGAATCTCTCTCTGTCTCTCTCTATCTCTATCTCTCTTTCTTTCTTTCTCCTGCATCTTGGCTTGAGTATTTCCATTGTCGACCAGATTGGTCTACAAAGAAGAAGGCCTGACCGCTAATACCTCCCATGCCTCAGTTCCCCATCCTTAACACCAAGAGGAATTATCAATTTTTGGAAAATGGGCAGCGGTGGAGGAGAGGAGAGGACTCATCTGTTTCCCTTAAGGGCATGATCAGAAAGATGCACCAATCACTTCTGCTCACATGCTACAAGTCAGAATATATATTCATGGCCAAACTTAGCTGTAAGGAAGACTGGGAAACATGTCTTAACCAGGGGAGCCATGTGCCCATATAAATCTTAAGCGATCTATTAAAGGAAAAAGAATGGTATAAATATTGGAAGACAGCTCATACAGAACTATCATGGCAGTGAAGATGAAATAAAAATAATCCAAATATTGTTCGCTTGATGTAACCAGGGTAGAAACAGGGAAGGACCAAACGGGTGGTTTCCCAAAAAAAGATAAGGGATTTTTGAAGACATCCTTTAAAAAATTACTTTTTTACCGCAAATAAAGCTTTTACTTTCAAATTATTTTTCATAACACATTCAGCCAGCCAATTAAAGTGAAGACTGAGCCGGTTTCATTCTGGTTTCCTCTATTGTGTTACGGGGTAGTTTCATTTAAAAGGTTAACAGGTATGCTTGTCTGCGGACTCGATGACCTGTTTGTTTTCAGAGAGAATATGGTTTCCTTGATAATAACACCTGACTTTTTGAAAGTTTCTTATTAGGGGATTAAACATAATGTGCTGGATCCTGCCAGGTGAGTAACTACTCACTAGGTGAAAAGTAGGACCTTAGAAACATGGAGTAATTTTCTCTCACAAATGGTGAATGGCGCTCCAGTGAAGTCACACTCAATGCTTGTTCTAAGTGGCTATTTCAGACCTGGGGAGCAGCTGAGTCACTCAGTAGAGTCTGACCCCATGAACTTTTCAATCACTCCTCTCATTCCATACAAAAAGCAGAGACAGTCAAATGTTTTCCAGGTACCCAAGTCGGAGACACCCCCAAAATAGCTGTCAGCATAAGAGCATCCCTGTCATGATGGCCAAGATGATCTCTGCAGAGATGTTTCTATTACATCCACCTAAATGTCTTTCACATTTGAAATCTGATGTGTAATCCTCCGTATCACCTCCTGCCAAAATAGCTATTGTGTATTTTAACTGGAAGAGGACAGGACGGCTGCCACGTAGCTGGATTGGAAGCCCGGGTATTTTTAGCGCTTGGTGAAAGGACTTACATAAAGAGCCCCCTCTATTCACCCTATCGGGATCCTCTTATGTAAAAAGCCTGGCGCGAGTGTAAGGTATTATTATGACTATAAAAGCTGCTCACGCTGTAATCATAGGAAAGGCAGTATTATGGAGAAATACCATGCAGTTGCATGGCAACTGAGTCCTAGTGATGTTTGCTACCACGCAGAGGAGTTATTACGGGAGCGTGAGAGCAGCCTTGCCGAGCCAGCACCTCGACCGTGAGCAGGGAAGCCCCCACCTGTTGCCTAAGGACATTTTCTCATCCTTCTTGGTAATTGAATGGAATTCGGAGATGAAGATGTGCTTTTTGCCTCCCTGCACACAGCCTCGATCCCAGTGAAGGGTGTTTCCGTTTGACACACTCCTAGCATCTTTTGTCGTCGGGCAAGAACGAAAAAGCATGTCCCTTGCGAGGTGTCGGCAACAATGGGAAATCCACAGGGGCAGCTTGTGCCGAATCCAGGGGATTGTAGAAGTGCAAATAGACTTAACCAACCTCTGAAATGGGCATAAGAGCTCAAAGTCCTTTCTTGTCAAAAAATGCAAACGTAAAGACTTTTTATAGGGGAGATGTTTGCTTAGCCTACCAGAACCCCTTCTGTCTTTTTGCAGTCAATACAATTTGATCTTCTTTGGAGAAATTGCTTTGTCCTCACTGTAATCCATATGGTTCCAGTACGGTGAAATCCCACCTGATGCTAAGATGCACAAGTGACCCAGAACTAGCCGATCAGCATATTTCGTTGCCCTGAGACTGGCTCAGCACTGGGCATATGGCAAAGCCAGGACAATGAGACTTATTCTGGGGCTTCTTTTGAAATGTATGGGAAAGAACGGCTCTCTGTCTGCTGGACTGTCTTAGTCTACTGGGGATCTGCTAGAGGCGGTTGGTGACCACCTTGCCCCCTGTGGACACAAGCTCCTCGGAGCGAAGCCAGCACAGAGGAATACAGAGCCAAGAGATGCAAGCCAGATGGCTAACTGCAACATTCGAACAACTGGGTCCAGTTGGAACACATATACTGTCTCCAAACTTTGGACAATTTTTTTTTTTTTGTATTTTAAATTTAAATTAGTTTGGATTCGGTTTCTGCCATTTGGAATGAGAAGCTTCCTCACCCATATTCAGCATGAGCGAGGGTTTTGGAATTTGCGTCTACTCTCTGCCATTAATCGGCTGCGTGACCTGTGGCAAGTTACACACCTTCTCTGAGCTTCAGTTTCTTTGTTTTCAATTTGAGTATTATGATGGTACCTGAACTCACAGTTTTGTTTTTTTTTTAATCACTGTGTGAGAAAACGTATGTCTTTTCCAAGTGCCCGGAATAAAAAAATGAGTCTAATACGTGGTATTTATTATTTGTTAAAGACTTGTAGAGCTCTCTCTCTAAAATGCATGGAGTATTTAAGTATATGGAGGACAATGCTAGGTCAATCACTCGTATTCTACTCTCCTGGGCCATTAATTCTTGAGTTTCACTTAACCCGAGAAACGCTAGTTGGCTTTTAATAGGTTCAGAAAGATTGCTCTCATACTGACCTCCCTGGAGCACTGCACAAGGGAGGTGTAGACCATTCTATTCAAGGGACCTGCAGATTTCCATCTTTGTTCTATGATTGGCGCAATCCTCCCCACACCTTGTTTCCTCAAAGCACACATTTCTCTCTTCTCTCTGAGAAAACTGGCATAACAAGGTTGGGCCTTCAAAGCCATGCAGGGAAGCCCTCTGCAGAGAAGCTTTCCGCTCTGCCATGCAGTTTCCCCAGAGTAACAACCCACCAGGCGCGGGATACATTCATGGAAAGGAAATGACATAAGAGGAAAAAATACAGGAGGTACGAAACCCAAATTAATGCCGCAATATATTGTCCCCTCGAAAGAGCTAATATTCACTGAGCTGTCTGTCAGAACATTCAGTATGCTAAGAGTCCCCACACTTTCTCGCTTTCTCACTCAAGGAACTTTTCGTGGCGTCTATAGGCAAAAACAGCAAAAACAAACAAACAAAAAACTCATAACAGTTCCATTTATTAAATGATAACATCTGAACATCTAAATAACTATTTCTATTGCAAATAGGTCGCATTGTGACAACCTAGCAGTGATTTCAAAAATTGATACAGAGATAGTGAATGAAAAATATTATATGTGTATTTTTTATTTTAATTGTTTAAGTTTATTTATTTTGAGAGACAAGAGTGTGCGTGTGCGCGCTGGCGGGGGAGGGGCAGAGAGAAGAAGAGACAGAATCCCAAGCAAGCCTTGCAGCCTCAGTGCAAGGTCCAATGCGGGGCTTGAACTTACAAGTTGTGAGATCATGACCTGAGCTGAGATCAAGAATCAGATGCTGAACCGACTCCACTACCCAGGTGATGCCCCAAAATAATATTTGTATCTCATTCCAGAATACCCAGCTGTGACTAGTGTGTCACACGCCCCTGTTAGGCATCACACAATTTCTCCACACTTAACACCGGTTTCAGCACATCTACTCTCCTTTTCTGTTTCATGTGGGTTTTATTTTTTAATTTTTTAAATGTTTTTATTTATTTTTGAGAGGGAGAGAGAGAGACACAGAGCACAAGTGGGAGGTGGGGCAGAGAGAGAGGGAGACACAGAATCCAAAGCAGGCTCCAGGCTCTGAGCTGTCAGCACAGAGCCCGATGTGGGGCTTGAACTCCTGTACCGCAAGATCATGACCTGAGCTGAAGTCGGACACCCAACCGACTGAGCCACCCAGGTGCCCCTCATGTGGGTTTTTGCATGAGAGTTGCTTTGGGGGGGCACCTGGCTGGCTCAATCCAAGGAGCAGGCGACTCTTGACCTCAGGGTTGTGAGTTTGAGCCTTACCTTGGGTGTAGAGATCATTTAGATCATTTTTTTTAATTCAATAATAAAAAAGAGTTGCTTTTTGTCCCAACCACCATCAAACCCTGCTTTGCAAAGATACAACACCATCAAAAGTAATTCAGGGCAATCTTATGTGGAAACTATGAGGCCAGTAATGTGTGTGACGTCTGGAAACTCAAAAATCTCTCCTTGGAGTTTGGCACAGCACACAGGGCACCTCAGTGCACGCTTTGGAGAGCCATGACCGCTAAGCTATTTCCAAGGGCTTACTCATGTTATCCATGCAATCGTCCAATGAGGACAGGGGCTTCAATTAATCCAGTTTTAAAGGGGAAGAAGGCATAATTTTAGGTTTTTTTAGCCTATTTAGAGTTTTGGCTAGAATAAGGAGAGACAGGGATTTGAATCAGGTCGTCCTCAGGCCCTGCTGCCCATCTTGACTCCTCCAAGGAGAAAACTAGAAAAAAAAAATGTAGCTTACATTATTTGTTAATTCCAATTTTTAATTATTCAGTGATACATGGAATGTTCAATGGACACTAACCGTGTGCCTACCGCCGAGCTCAAGGCTGGGAACCCAGTGTGAGCCTGACCTCAGAAAGCTGGCAGGGGCAATAAAGTTTGGAAAGGTGCTGTCACAAAGTTACCAGGGGCCAGAAGACCATATAAAATGATCAGACAAACTTCATAGAGGATCTAAAGGCTTCAGGAGAAAACTTAGCTTATAAAGAGTATCATGGTACTATCATGTTTACTGTCCCTAAAATATCACCTCCAGCAAAATAGGCACCGAACGCAAAGAAGGAAAAGAGGGAGAGACTCAAGCCTATCTGAGGAAAGGGCAACTGAGACAGTTAGGGAGACAAGTAGAGTGAGTCATACCTACACTTGAAGGTGATTTTGGCATGCATATTTATTTCCACTCCACTCTGTCTACTGGGCTCTGGGTCTTTGATAGAATGTGTAACAGAAGTCCCTAGGCTGCCGCACAGGCTGCAAACTCATTGTTTTACCTAAACTTTCTGGAAGCTGCTTGCATCCTAAGCTTGTAAGGTGTGGACACAGGCCACCTGGAATAAAAAACATAGTCCTTCTGTACCCATCACCTCTCCCCAGCTTCCCCGAAGAGAGAAATAGGAAGCAAAATTAGCACACACGTTTTCTTCTGAAGGAAATTAGATCGATCTGAAATAATTTAAGAAAAGGTTATCACTAGAGGTAAGTGAGAGTTTAAAGCTCCCTATGGCCCAGAGGGAGTGGTGTGGCTTCTGTGTGGTTGGAGACAGAGGGAGGGGTTAGATTATCAGCATTTTCTGGGAATGTCCTCCGTAACTCAGTGCTTCCCAAAGAGTTCCAGTGATCTTGTAAAGATGGTAGGTGGATGAGAAATGGGTGAAACAGATAAAGGAGACTCCAAAAAAAATGTTCCTAATAAATGGATCATGGGTACAAGTGGGCACAAGCATTTTATAAAAGCTTTGAGATTGTCTGCTGAATAAAAAAACAAGGAAACAAAATAGCTTTCGGTTTAATTGAGTATTTACCTGTTCTCTAAAGGCCACCGCTCTGGGCCATAGGGAGCTTTAAACTCTCACTTACCTCTAGTGATAACCTTTTCTTAAATTATTTCAGATCGATCTAATTTCCTTCAGAAGAAAACGTGTGTGCTAATTTTGCTTCCTATTTCTCTCTTCGGGGAAGCTGGGGAGAGGTGATGGGTACAGAAGGACTATGTTTTTTATTCCAGGTGGCCTGTGTCCACACCTTACAAGCTTAGGATGCAAGCAGCTTCCAGAAAGTTTAGGTAAAACAATGAGTTTGCAGCCTGTGCGGCAGCCTAGGGACTTCTGTTACACATTCTATCAAAGACCCAGAGCCCAGTAGACAGAGTGGAGTGGAAATAAATATGCATGCCAAAATCACCTTCAAGGGGAAAGCAAGGTTGTCTGTACTCGGGGGTAGAATTGGCTCGGTTACAATTCAAACATACCATAAAAATGCTTAATGATGCATTTTCACAAGGCTTGCCCGTCAAAATCCCCACGTGCCCAATCTTACAATTGCAATGCTAATGAATCAGAGTTTGGGGAGAGATTTATTACCAAATTAATGGGGGAGATAGCCATCTACCAATAATGGTTATAATATATTGAGCAGTTATAATGTGCCAAGACCTGTGTGAAATATTTTATGTGCATCTGTTCAAATCTCAAACAACTGTGAAGGGTAGCTGTGAGCCATCCCAACTGTACAGGTGAGGAA
Source organism: Paguma larvata (assembly GCA_030068075.1). Lineage (NCBI taxonomy): Eukaryota > Metazoa > Chordata > Mammalia > Carnivora > Viverridae > Paguma > Paguma larvata. The sequence goes on from CM057825.1 coordinate 12,957,591, forward strand.
CTCCGTTGCAAAGTGTCACACCGTTGTGTGAATGGCAGAATCGCCATGGGCATCCAGACACAAATAAGGCTGCATCCATGGGCGTAATCACATTTACTTTTTTCTTTTTTTAAAACAAAAACTTCACAATAAAACCATTTCCAAAAACATTTGTGCTATGGCTTGTGAAGGGATTCCAAGAGATTTCAGCTTTCCGATTCCTAGGAAACTTTGTGACGCTACCTTTCAAGCCTCTTAAATCCCTACCTCACTGGTCAGCACACTTAGAGACAAGGACACCGGACTGATCCTTCCCCCATGGTTTTCTGACAACCCCCAGGGTCTGATTCAGCAGGTGGATATAATTGGAAGCTCTGCAAATCAATGATGCTCTCATGAGTGGTTTTAGACACCTGGATTTACTGAAATCCTCCACTAAAATTGTGTGTGAAAGATCCCTGACCTGTCCTCAGTGGTGGAAGTATACTTAGCAAGCAGTTCCGACTTGTATTTTTTTCATCAGTAAAATACTTAGTATAAGTGCACTAAGATTTTTTTTTTAATTTTTTGAATGTTTATTTATACTTTCAAGAGAGAGAGAGACAGAGCATGAGCAGGGGAGGGGTGGGTAGAGGGGGTGACACAGAATCTGAAGCAGACTCCACACTCTGAGCTGCAAGCACAGAGCCCGATGCGGGGCTTGAATCCTTGAGCTGCCAGATCATGATCTGAGCCGAAGTCAGATGCTCAACCGACTGAGCCACCCAGATGCCCCTGCACTAACGTATTTTATTTTATTATTTTATTTTTTGAATTTTTTAATGTTTATTTATTTTGAGAGAGAGACAGAGAGTGAGCAGGGGAAGGACAGAGAGAGAGGGAGACACAGAATCCAAAGCAGGCTCCAAGCTCTGAGCTGTCAGCACAGAGCCTGACGTGGGTCTCAAACTTGTGAACTGTGAGATCATGACCTGAGCCAAAGTTGGGCACTTAACTGAATGAGCCACCCAGGCGCCCCTGCACTAAGATATTTTAAAATAAAAAAGGAAATGTTTGTTCTTTAACAAATGAAGAACACAGAATTTTAAGGCTTTGGTTACCACTTTGAGAAGAGCATTAGAAAACAATAGTAGATTTTTAAGTCACTTCTGATGTTATTTGTATACCAGTACAATTCTGAAGCTGTCACAATGATGGCAAAGATTTAGAGTACTGGTTTACCTTTAAAATAAAAAGAAAATGCAAAAAGGCACTTCAGCATACCACTCATGAGCAGGGCTATAGTTAACAGTCTAAGAGTGTTTCATTAGCCTGTTTTCACTAGCACCCATTGGCAGCAGCATTCCTCCTAATTAAGATAAAACAGCATCCCAATGAATCTGTGTTGTACAACAAAATTCTCCCCTAGAAGTTGAAAATAAAGAGCCACCAAACTGTCAAGTGAAGCATGACATAATAAATTTGCCTAAACAGCAAATTAGATGTAAGACACGTGAAACAGGTATGAACACAAATAAACATCATGGTATTTAATAATACAATTTAATAATAGTATTTAATAATTAAATACGGGGGGGGTTGAGTTCTGAATGGGCTCCACCTGTCATAGATTGGCTTATTGTTCAGCAATTATTCAGTCCCCACCCTTCTACTGAGGCGGAGTGCTTCCCTATCTCAGCGACTTTGGTTTGGCCATGTGACCTTTGGACAGTGAGCAGATGGGATGCAAGAGGAAATTTTAAATATGAACACGTGGTTTGGCTTATCTTTGTGCACTCTTAGGGAGGATATGAAAAAACAAGACCTGAGGTTGGCACTACCTCTTCTCACGTGTGACAGAACCAACCCAAACAAGGCCTCTGGACCTGCAGAGCCTTTCCGGGTAACCTACAGAGCCATAGATAGGTGATGTTGCATGGGGCAGCATTTATTTAACAGAATTCTGGTTGCCTAATTGGCTATGGTACCTCACTTCCAAGTATATCTAACGACAATTTATTCTGGCAAACTCTATACAATTTGGGGATCAAATTATGTTACTGTATCTCTAGCATTTTGCCACTTCCTCTCCACTGGTAGATTCTCTCTCCTTGTTCTTCTGGTCCAGCTTGTAAATAACCATTACTCGCACAAGACTGTCTTCTAGCAAGTAAAGGAGGGACTGCCTATCTGCTGGTGGGATTGTCCGTATCTAGGGGTGGAGAGGCTCTGTGTTTGGATCCACATAGCTCGACTCTGGCCGTGTCCACTGATAGAGTTCTCATGATGGTCTCTGACATTGGCTGGTCTAGCAACTCATATCCTGATAGTGGCTCTTTCATTATCTCTGATGTTTGATGCTTCTATATTTTGACAGATGAAGATGGCCTTGTGTACCCAAATGGGCTTCTCCATAACCAATGGCTGAGACTGGGGGAGGTCTGGCCGCTTCCCCTAAGTCTCACTCACAGCCTCCATGGGGAGCGGGGCGGGGGGGTCTGTCTCATCAGCCTCTTTGGGGAAATGACAAAATACAAAATATTCCCCTATGACACCTATGGTCTATCTGCAAGCCCACAGGGAATCTGGGCATCCCTCCATAAACTGCAGAGTGGTCTTTAGGTTCTCCTGCTTAAGCAATCCACTTACACACCACTCTTTGTCCTTCCCTAATGGTAGAACAGAGCATGTAAGAGGTTTTCAACTTCAATCCTCTCTCAGATTTCCCAGACTGACCCAGAGTTGTTTGTTGCTCCCTAACATCACAGGAAGGACATCTAACCAGACTGATTAATGCAGAGGAGAGTAATTTCTTCCCCGCTAAGGGAAAACTCAAAACATCGAGGTTCTTCCTTTGCAACTCAGTGTGAATCCGGGGAGTCAGGTGGGCAGTATCAGTTTTGGGGAGACAAAAGAAGATTTAAAGAGTTTGAGAGAATTGAGTGTTTATGTTTTCAGCCAGTTTGTTTGTGTGTTTATTTGTTTTTTATGTCAGGTAGTCAAAGAAGTGAGGAAACGAAGCAAATCAAGATCTCCTGTTTCAAGTTACTGCCATGATGTTTCCTTCACCAAGTCACTGAGGTCATTTTTATTTTAAATGGATGCACCGAAAGTATAAACTTGATTGACAGTCAGGATGATCGGCTTCAGAATGTAAGTTCTGTGAGAACAGGGACTTCCTTGTTTTATTCACTACTGGGAACTAAAGAGAGTCATTTGCTTAAAGAAAAAGAAAAAAAAAAACAACAAACTCCTGGGTGGCTTAGTAGTTTAAGTGTCGGACTCTAAATTTCAGCTCAGGTCATGATCTCAGGGTCATGAGACTGGCCCCACATTGGGCTCCGCTGGCTCTGGAGCCTGCTTAGGATTCTCTCTCTCCCTGTCTCTGCTCCTCGCTTGCTCTAACTCTTAAAAAAAATTCTCGGGGCATCTGAGCAGTTTAGTCATTTGAGGATCCAATTCTTGATTTTGACTGAGGTCATGATCCCAGGGTTGTGGAATGGAGCCCCATGTCAGGCTGAGCATGGACCCTGCTTAAGCTTTTCTCTCTCTCCCTCTGCCCGTCTCCCCCACCCATACTCTCTCTCTCTCTCAAAATACATAAACATTTAACAACAACAAAGAAAGATGCTAAAGTTATTTTGACAAGTTCTTTAAAAAAAAACCTATTAGTTGAGTGAATGAATACAAATCAGCTTAAAGCCGGCCACCCACATTTTGATTTTTACATAGAAATATCTGACAAAGTTGGGATCAACTAGATATAACTATATATAACTTTTATTTTCTCCATTTCAATTTTTTGTCTAGCCTTACTAGAGAAAAGCAGACCATGGCACATATATGTCCAGGTCTTTGTCATCCAATTGTCCACATTCTTTTCATTCAACTCAGGTGTCCACGTCATTGAAAATTACCATGTTCCTCCTATGTAACGGTTTTTATCCATTAAATGTAAATAACGAATTTCAGTAATGAAACCCTTTTCAGTAATGAAACCCACAGGGTCCTTTTTTTCCGAACCAAGAAAAACCAGAACTGTTTTGAATTGTGCAGCTGTAGTTCTCATAAAATGTTTTCCCAGGATAATCATATTTATATCAATTCATTGCTACAAATCCCTTGACAACTTATTTAGCAACATAATTTTACAAGGGATTAGGCTGTTCAAAGCTTCAGTTAATTTCCTATGGATATATAGGAAGTCCAACTCTAAGGAAAAACAGTTCGACAGGAGAGCTTTATGGATATAAACACTCACTATTGATTTAGACTCTTTGGAAGAAAAAAAAAACTCACTTTAGCAATTAAATTGGAAACAGTCTACCATGTCCTCTGATCTCTTCATTTTGATCTCCAACCCTCAAGCTCTGAAGATCACACGTAGAAGTCACCTCGCTTTCCCTCTTTTTGTATTCTCTTCTCACATATTACCCTGAGGTTCGATTTGAGAAGGGAAATGTTGGATTTCGACTGGCAGTCAGTGTAAAATCAGTGAGCGAGATGCATTACTGAGACTCTTGGTCGGACAAGAAAACACTTGCCTTCACTGCTTGAAAGTAAGCTACATAGATCTCATTCACATAGCACACCTGGTGCATTTGGCATAGGTGCTCAACAGTATATCCGTCCCCACAGTACTGATTTGTGTACCAGTAGGTATGTATGTATATATATCCTCTATACAGTAGTAAGGATAATTTTGTAGCTATTCTATAACAGAAAATACCAAAACAAATTGGCCTAAACAATACTAGGTCTTATTATTCTTTATTGAAAGACCATTCTCGATGGATCTCTTATGTTTCTGCACATTTTGTAATCAAAGGCACTGTCTTTATCTCTCTCAGCCTATTTTTTCAAGGATGTTTGGATGAAGAATAACCTTGTACAATAGATATCATCCCTCTCCAAAGTCAAGAACAGACCAGTTTAGTGTATAGTATATAAAGAGTAATGTCTCCTTCATGAGCAAAGAAAAAGCATGCTTACTGACCATTATAAAGATTCAGGTTGCCTAAGCTTAGGGTTTCTCTCCTGTAAAACAACCCACTGTGAGAACAGGTATCTCTCAGGGGTGTCTGGGTGGCTCAGTTGGTTAAGCGTCTGACTCTTCGTTTTGGCCCAGGTCATGATCCCATGGTTTCATGAATTTGAGTCCCATATTGGACTCTACGCTGATAGTGTGGAGCCTATTTGATATTCTCCCTCTCTCTGCCCCTCTTCCACTCACGCTCTCTGTCTCTCTCAAAACAAATAATTAAACTTAAAAAAATTAAAAACTAATAATAATAGGTATCTTCCAGCCCTCTTCATGTCATCCTGTAGGATTTGGGGGGTCAGAGAACAAGCGCCCATGCTGATACCCTGGCAGCCGCCATTAAGAACTAAATCATCCTTTGTTACTTAATCGGGAGTCTCATGCCTTCTGCCAGCATCGATGGAACTTCAGGCTAACTCACTGACTTGCAATAAGAGTAAATTTTCAGATGCTTCTCAGATATTGGCAATCTCATAACAACACTAAAGATAGGGCAGACTTCGGCATGCATCAGGGTTCTGGCACTGCTTCTCTGTGATTCGTTTTGTGTTGCCTTCTTCTGTGTCTTGGCTTCAATCTCAGTCTGGTAATGAGATGGCTGCAGAAGTGTTGTTCTGTAAGCTGGACCCATATACAGAGGGCAAGGGCAGACCAAAGAAAGAGGCAGGTCACTGCGGATTAGTAGGTGGCAGTTTTAAGAAGCAAGAGAACATTCTTACAAGGCTTGTCTTGGGCAGCTGAAAGACTAGTAGAATTCTATACCTGCCTGCCAGAATCTTGAATGTTTATATATATATGGAGTTTATATATATGTTTACATATATATGTATGTATACATATATATGTATATATATGAGAAAGAGAGAGAGAGAGAGAGGCTTTCCTTAACTGGGTTCAGTGGCATATGCTGTCCAGATGGCCTCAACAACACTTTATTCCCTCAAGGCTATGCCTTTGAAAACGGTCCCCACTGTGGGAATGGTGGGCAGAATGCCCACTGCAAGGACAGGAAAGAGGTGAAAAGCCTCCAGTTTTCTGGGTCCAGCTTTTGGGTGAAACAGCACTCACAGGCTCTTGATGGTTTCCTCCAACAAGAAGTTCCAGAAGCATACAAATATAACAATCCTAGCTAAAAAGAGGGAGAATGCATTTCTGTGTAATTTTAAAAAGCAAGTAAACCTTTCCCAGAAGGCACATCTCACAATCTGTTGACCAGTCTTGGGTTAAATGTGCATCCATAAACAAACAAAGAAAACTTAGCGTAGAGACATTTGATCGGCCAGTACTGATGGTCACAATGCTCTCTCCCATAAACCAAGTCACAGGCAGAGGGAAAACAGAGTGGGCTGATCCTGAAGAGGGTCTGTGTGACTGGAAGGGAATGGGAACAGGCAAGGCAGAGAGTTTTATATGAAGTAATTGCATTCCGTGTGGATGTTGATAGTAGTAGGGATGGACAATGTAGTTTTTTAAGATAATTTGCCATGAGTTAACAATGATCCTCTCCCCCTCCTCACACTTAATGGTGTTAAGACAATGAGTGTAATTTGCTGTCATCTTCAATTACTAGTAGGTATACATAGTGTGTGTGTATTAATTTACATATATATTAGCTACCACTTCCCATACAGAGACTGGGCTGTACGGAAGATTAGAAGTAATGTTTAATTAATTGATGCTATGCTGAAATGGGAAAGTAGATTTAAAAAAAAAAAAAAAACCTTCCAGAAGATTATGTAATTGAGAGCAATAAAATCCCTGGGAAAATATTTTGTTTCCAAGTGGTACTAATGTATAAATGCTTAGCCAGTTTTTCAGGTCAACAAAATAAGGAGTTGGTGGATGAAGGGTTAATAAAGTAAGAGATGGAAAGATGAGAAAATTTGAGTGATTAGGAAGCAAAATTTGACCTGTGAGTAATTTCTCTACCTTCCTTTCTATTTATAGGCCAGGAAGTTGCAAATATGTTTTAACTTGCTGTCTTACCTGTTACCTGAGTTTCCCAAAGTAATCTGTCTCTTAAGGTTAAATTAGAAATATTCTGTAGTGGAGGGGCACCTGGGTGGCTCAGTCCATTGAGTGTCCAGCTCTTGATTTCAGCTGAGGTCATGACCCCAGCATTGTGAGATTGGGTCCCCCCTTCAAGCCTCCATGCAGAACATGGAACCTGCCTGAGATTCTCTCTCTCCCTCTGCCTCTCCCCAACTTCTCTCTCTCTCCCTCTCTCCCTCTCTCTCTCTCTCTCTCTTTCTCTCTCAAAAAGAAAAATAAAGAAATATTCTATAGTGGATAATTTTATGTGTCAACTTGACTGGGCTACAAGGTGTGAACATTATTTTTGTTTGGTCAAACATTATTTGGTGGACGCATTTGAGAGGGTGTTCCTTGGATGAGATTTAAATTCTAACCAATGAAATGAGTAGAGCAAATTGCACTTCCTAACATGAGTGGGTCCCATGCACTCATTTGAAGACCCGAAAAGAACATAAACACTGAGCAAGTCTTTCTGCCTGACCATTGAGATAGAACGAAGGTCTTTCCCAGTCTTTAGATTCCCCTGAAACATCAGCTCTTCTTGGATCTCCAGCCAGCTGGCCTTTAGACTAGAATTCACACCATCAGCTTCCTGGTGCTCAGGCCTTTGCTCTCAGGCTGGAACTACACACCAGCACTTCTGAGTCTCTAGCTTGCTGACTGCAGATCTTGAAACTATTCAGCCTCCATAATTGTGTGAGGCTATTCCTTATGATAGATCTTTTTCATAAACATCTTATTGGTTCTGTTTCTCTGGAGGATCCTAACTAATCCACACTCCTAAAGCAATTTTATTTGGCGACATCTAGCTAGACACACAACATCTAGCTAGACACACAACACATGCCAACAACATCAGTTGGACAGAAGGCTACTTGAGACATCTGTTTTTATTCACCCCCAGTAACATCATCAACTTCTGTGTCATATGGTAGTCACTAACCAGGTGTGGCTATTTAAATTTCTATAGAATTCATTAAAATTAAATTCATTAATGGAGAGTGGAAATTTAGTCCCTCAATCACATTAGCCACATTTTAAGTGCTCAGTAGATATATATGTCTAGGAACTATTACGATGGACAGTACGGACATAGAACATTTCCTGAATCAAAGAATATTTTATTGGACAGTACTGGGCTATAGAATAATGAATTCTTATGTCATTGACCCATAACTGCAGACTCTCTCGAATCCCTTAATTTCAACAGAAAGTTCCCTGTATAATAAAAGCATAAGGAACAGATGGTATATAGCCAAAAATTACCCTTGAAAATCTATCAGAGCATGGACATTTTATGCATATAACACTACACAGATATAAAAAGGTATACAGGGTTATTTAAATGCATATATCTGAGAAATACATATATATTCAAGTATATAATATAATGTTTAAATGTTTCAATTGTTCTGTAATTCTCTCTCTGACAAGAAGAACATTTTTGAGTTCCACATCAGCATACAGGTGAAACTCTTCTGCCGCTGTCCAGTTTTCAGGTGTCCGAAGGCTCTCTTTTATTGTGTTTGACTACCTCCAAGTCTGGCTGTGGAAAGTCCATTCCTGACTGCACCCACTTCAGTGGTAATCTCAGGGCATCAGGGACAGAGGCTGGCTCATTGGTTTTCATCACAGCAGGTACCTCCCCCACTGGTGGCGACTGGGTGCCTTTCTCAACCTGCAGGGCCTGTGAGTGAGGAGCTAGGAAGGAATCCATCTGGGAGAGAGACCAGTACAGAACTAGAGAATCATCATTGGCTTAAGCAGGATCAGAACAGAAAGGCCTTGAGTGGAAAGGAGGACTATGGCCATATGACTAAAAACAAGTAAGAAATTCACTTGGAAAAATGAAGTCAGCTAAGGCACAAAGCGGAAATTGGCACGGGGATTTTCGAGAGTAGAGATTGGAGCTGTCCAGCTTCTTAGCCGGCCACTGCCCATCTCCAGTTCCTCTGCCCTGTTCCTATTCCCCAACACAACACTCTCATGACTTCTCTCTCCTTCCCAGGCTTTTGCATCTGCTGGCTGCTTTCTCTAGAATGCCCTGAAAATCCTTCCTCACCAGGGAGAATCTTCTCTTCTCATCTCTCCATCATGCTCACCTCAACAAAGCCTTGTCAACTCTTCTGGGCACAGACACTCATTCTTGCACACCCTTAAGGCACCTTGGCTACTCCACTCTTTCCTAATTACATGTTTGCATTTCTGTTTCCTCACTAAATTTTGAACTGCAGGGGGGCAAACTTGCGTCTCATTAAACCACATTTTCAGGGCCCAAAACATAGCATATGATTACCTGGCTTCTAAAAAAAAGGTAAATTGATGGCTTAATTAAAAAAAAAAAAAAAAAAAGAAGGAATTAGAAATGCATGAGAAAAAGAGTGACGGCACAGCTCAATCCAGTGAATTATTAAAGTCATGTGGAGATGGCGGAAGTATTACTAAGTATACCAGAAACTTCTCAACCTTTGGTCAGTCTTTCTGAATTGCTCAGGAGTACTTTGCTTTCAAGTGACAAAAGCCAACACAAAGCAGCACAAGCAAAGGAAGGGAATGTTGGCTTCTGTAGTCGATGATGCCAGTGGTAGAAGGCTCAGCAGGGCAGGGGCTGGAATGACACAGCAGGAATCAATGGGTCCAGCTCTCAGCTGTGCTCTCTTCCATGTTCAGTTTGGTCATGCACAGTCCTCTCAGTGTGGTGGCCTGGCATGCAGGTGTATGTGCATGGAGCTGGCCATGCCCAGTTGCTGACACACTGCCCCTCATGGAGAATGAGCCCCTTTTCCTGATTGTGCCAGCAGAATTCCAGGTGAGCCAATCTTTGTACCAGCGTAGACTACACCAGTGCAGAGTGTGATGGGGCGTGTCAGTGTGTGATGCTTTGATTGGCCGGGTTTAGATCACATGTTATCTCAGGAGCCAAGACTGGTGTTAGCCCTGTCTATTCTGCATGGACTGACGGCTGAGCAGTGATACCCCAAAGGAAACTGGGATGTCCTCATTAGAAGGGGGAGAGCAGACATTGATTGGGAAGACCAAAACCAATACGTCCCCTAGGACTACTTCTCACCGCCATAATCTTCCTGCTATAATAGGAATTTGTTCATTGTATGTCTTTATTTTCTCTGTGGTAGAAACTATGATGCCAATGCTTATTTCATTGCTATCCTCAAACCTACAAGTACCTCCTTCAAATAAGAAAGGGAAAGCATGTGCTACTTGTGGACGTGTTCTTTTAATCCTCCCAAGGGCATTATCATTTGTTATAATCAACCTCTTCCCAAAGCTGATCTGCTACTGCTTACCTATTAACCATGTGATCCAGCTTTGTTCACTCGATTTTGTTTTTCTCTCTGGCAGAGGAGTGTGCCAATCAATCTCTTTTGCTCTTTTCTTTCTGACAACACGCGAAGGATTCCACTGAATGGGTGTTTCTCCACTCCTGGAAGTGGTAGGTGAGTCTCCGTGGGTTCAAACAGCATTCTCTACATGTCCTTCTCCCTTCTTAAAAAAAAAATAATAATGGTTATTTATTTCTGAGAGAGAGAGAGACAGACAAACAGACAGAGTGCAGCAGGAGAGGGGCAGAAAGAGAGAAACAGAATCTGAAACAGGCTCCAGGCTTCAAGCTGTCAGCACAGAGTCCAAGGTGGAGCTTGAACTCACCAACCGCGAGATCATGACCTGAGCCGAAGTCAGACGGTCAACCGACTGAGCCGCCCGGTTGCCCCTACATGTTCTTCTCATCAAGTGGCCAAGAAAACCATAATTTGGACCCAGTATATGTTTTTTAACATTCACTTTTACCAAGGAGAGCTACCTTTACTCAGAGACTTCGGAGGGCACCAGGACCTGGCTTAAAGTCCATAATATTTGTGTGATTTCCTTGTCTTCAGCTATACCATTAATAACTGTCTGTGCCAAGTAACGGTAGATTCAAATTAAAGAAGTGCTAAAATATGATTTTATATACATTTGTATAAATACACTGGCCAATTTTTGCTGAAATATTAAGCACATGGAAGGGCAGACTCTCTGTTGCAATGCAAAGGTCAATAATAGAAGTTAGACGCTAATAGGCTTGAACGTGCTAGCAGGCTAACAAGTGAGCCTGTTTGGTGTTTTGACCAGGGCTGCCATGGTTTATGTATGTGGGGATCTACTATTGGAAGAATTGTTTTGCTTCAGAATCGTTACAGAATACGCTTCAATACACTGGCTTATAAGAAGTACTCCATGAACTGATACTGTTGGAATGTAACTGTTTATACAGGCGGCATTTGAGGTAATTAGCAGAGGGTTGTGATCTTTTAAGACGGCTGGTTTTTAGTATTGATTGCTACAATGCAACAAGAAAGCATCATGTCAAGGAACCTTCACGTCAGTGGGGTGCGGAGACGAAACATATTTGACTAGTTACAAAATAATAACTTGATCAAACTCTGAGCTGCCGCAACGAATATTCCTGGCGAATTGTACATTTGCTCCCAGTAAAGTACAGTCTCAACTGTTACTGGTTAGCCACAGTTTAGGGATGAGGGCCTTCCTCCTCTTCCTCCTCAGGAGTAGAAGGCAAACTGGTAACTAGGAGTTCTGTCGGTTTCGAATGACTTCACAGTAAAATCAGTCTCACTTGGGAACATCGTGAAAGGGAATAACTTAGGACGCGCACATTTTACTGACCAAATAAGACGATTTAAGCAAATGCTAAGGAGTCAATAGTTACGTGTCATGCTCCCTTGTGGGACTCCAGTAACGTTTTTGTTCCACTAAGACTAAGGGACAAGTGCCGAGGAACCCAAGAACAGACGTATTTGTGCCACAAACTGAACTTGTGCTTCCCCGAGCACTAGAACATGGCCATTAGCTTCAAATGGGACCCAGAAAACAGGCTCCATAATGGAAGTTCCCTGCAAATTGACTCGCTCTCATTAAAGAAGACATTTGTTTTCGTGTTGCCCCTAATTTCCCTGGTAGCCTAAAGACGTAAAAGTTAAAGACTAATAACAAAGATAACTGTGGCAATCATCAAACTGAAGGAGAAAAACAATAGAGAGGAAATAAGAGGAAACCACATTTCTCTCCCAGTTTGGGGCATTGTTTATTAGCCAATATGCTCTTTGAAACATTAGCAGAAACAGACAAGTAATTTCTACTGCTTCATTATGGATTAAACATCATCTATTTCAGCTTTAGGTACCATATTATGAAGTTTCAAACTTCAGAGGGTTCTTGTGGAATTAATACATTCTAGCATGCAGAGCGTGTAAACATGAATTGTTCAGTGGAAAAGTACTTTAAAATGGTGCAGCCTACTGGCTACGTACTGAAAAAATATACAAAGAGAGCTTCCATGAACTCTGTGAGGTTACCGTCGTAATTCTATAAATAATAGTAACATTTGAAGAAAAAGGCCAATATCAAATTTCCATTGTGTTGTACAGATTTACAAAATGAAAATAGCATTCTTGGTGTAAATTGATTCAAAGCACATCTTGTAAATCTCTGTGAGTTATGGCTGCATCCCAGGAAAACCAAATAAATCAGACCCTTCTTAAAATGTACTCAAATATTGTCAATTTAAAGATGCCCCCTGGCGATAAATAAACAATGAAGAAACATGGAGAAATAAAGCAGATGTAAAAAAATATAATGCATTAGGAAAAATAAGTGCCGGCTCTTTGCAAGAGAAAAAGGAGCCAATAAACACAAGACACCGTCAAATGGACAACCTTATGGCATGTCCAATAAAATGGCAAAGATAAAAAATACATACGTATGCAATTTGGGTTAAAATAGGAGGAGACTGTTTTTAGGTCATCAGTCATTAAGAGTTACTGTCCTATGTAAAATAGATGGTCCTCTGGGGAAATTTCAAAACAACAAAATTGACCCCAACACCAAGTAGGGAAAAAAATAAAGAGATCTATAAACTTGGATTCATTTTTTAAAGTTATAAAGGATCGCTTTCAATTCAAAGTCAGGATGCAGATGTATTTGCAGTTGAAATTTCATAAGCTATTAAAAGAAACTGTAGTTTCTATATTATATAACCTGGATCAGAACACAAAAAAAAATTCAAAATTTCCCACTTCATATAATGAGGACAGCAGAGACTTAAGGTTTTAACTTGAGAACTATACTATTAAAATGGCATTAGAATTGTCTTGCCAATGCAGTTTGATGCATAAATACTAAAATGAAAAACAAATGTCATATATATCACATATATAAGGGAGAAAGTGGACAGAGGCAGCAGTTTGTTAATGAGCCCTGCAGATGATTCTAGTGCATATTTGAAGTTAGTTCTAGATAATATTCTAATAATATTCCAGAGCAGGGGTAGGTTAGGTCTACACAGACACGTGATCTGTATTACAACTATTCAACTCTGCCAATTTAGCATAAACAGACACACAAGTTTTAAACAAACGGGTGTGGCCATATTCCAATAAAACATTTTACAAAAACCGGTTGAAGACTGGATTTGGCCCTTGGCGATAGTTTGCCAACTTTTTTTTCTAGAGTTTAGAATCTAGACAGTAGCAGAAGACAAGCAACCTAAAAATAAATACACTCATCAGAGCAGAGAAGTAAAAATATTATCCTCAGATGACATAATAGAACTATTTTAACACTTGGAGAATAAATGGACCTACAGTTAGGTAAGAGTAAGCAGTAAAACATTCAGAAACAAAATACATTTAAATCAATGAGTAGATTTTTAGAATAACTATGATAACATAATAAAGATTCTATTTTTAATAGCAACGAAAACATCTAAGAACATAATGCCAAATGTCTGTACGAAAATAAATAGATTTCATAAGAGCCCAAAGGAGAGCTGAAAAAGGGTACAGTCAGTATTTCAGAGGCTGCACCCTACCACCAGCTCTTCCCCATAACACTCATTACCTCCTGACAACCCAGATAGTTTAGCTATTTGCTGTTTTCTTTTCGGTATCGCCCAACAAGAAAGTAAGGTCAGTGATTGATTGATTGCTAGGGTTTTTGTCTGTATTGTTCACTGTTGGAGAGAAGGCTCAAAGAGCAGTGCATGGCACATAGTAGGAATTCAATCAATATCCAGTGGCCGATCGAAGAAATGTACACTCACGGTTCTCCAGTTAACTGCTAGAGCTAACGCAATTCCCAGTTGGAAATGGTTTGAGACTTAACAAAATAAACCACAAATTCATCTAAACAGCCAAAGGTTATCGGGAAAAAAGCCAGGGCGAGGGTCTGCTTTGCTGATATTAAACTGTACTAACAGTAATTATCAAAATAACGACAGATCACAAATCCAGTCAAGGTGCTCTGGATTTAGAGTACAAAAAGATGTTATGGGAAATTAAAGAGAAAAGAAGATTTAACTGCAGTATTCTTAATGAGTGAATAGCAAGATTATCATAAACAGTTAAAAAGTAGACAAAGGGCTTGAAAGTATTCTAAAGAGAAATATCCATGTGGTGGCATGATCACATGGTTGAGAACATGGACTTTTGACTTTGAGTCAAACTCAGATTCCTCTATTTACCACCAGTATGACCTTGAGTGGGTCATTTATCTTCTGAAATCCCCTTAAAACTTCTCTGCATAACGGGACTTGTATTTACATCATGAATTCTTTCAGTGTGTTAATAAAATCACACTTATCTCATAGTAAATGCTTCATACATGCTGATTTTTACGACATCAAAATTCACACACAAAAATAATCTGAATGCATAAAAATAAAAAGAATTGACTGACTTAATTATGATCCTTCCAAGGAGATCAGTATGCCAAAATTAAACTCATATATTTGAATGATATTTAAGGACATCCAAAAAAAAAAAAAAAAAGGAAAATGTTGGAGTAAAACGATATGAAAATTATAGAAAGAAAGTGGGCAAGGATTTTACTAAGAAGAGGGAGACACAAAAATGGATACATGAATTGGTGCAGTGAAATAAATACTGGATAAAAAGTACACAAATGATTAACAGAAGCCCTCACTGGGTGGTAGACTTATGGATGATTTCCTAATATGAAAATATGTTACAATCTTAGTAGCAGAATACATACATTAAGATAAAGGAATTCTTTTTAAATTTTTAAATTTATTTTTAAGTTTTTATTTAAATTCTAGATAACATAAAGTATAATATTAGCTTCAGGTGTTCTTAAAGAATTAGAACAATGACTTTCTGATATAGATGTATATATGTATTTTAAAGATCATTGGATTCTTACAAAATTTTACACCCAAATTTTAAGGAAGGGTGTTGGATCGGTTAAGCATCCGACTTTGGCTCAGCTCATGATCTCAGTTAAGTACATGAGTTCAAGTCATGCATCGGGCCCTATGCTGACAGCTCTGAGCCTGGAGCCTGCTTCGAATTCTGCATCTCTCTCCCTCTGTCTCTGTTCCTCATCTCGCTATCTTTCTCTCTCAAAAATAAATAAACATTAAAAAATGTTCTTAATAAAAATTAAAAAAAGGAAATAAGACTAACAGAATTTTTCCTTTGAGATTTGTGTCCATAGCATTTAAAACTAAAACTCTCATGTTTTCATATTTATTTTCTCTTCAAAAATTTCCAGATAGTAGACCGAGTTCCAATCTAATATTTGGGGGGAGGTGAGCAGAGGGGAAAGAGAATTCTGAAGGACATGAGGAAAGGCAAACCTGGCCCTCTTAATATGTCCTTGGAGAATCAACTTCACAACCTAAATGGGTTTCTTAGGAGACTGGTATCAAATTGTTTAATAAGAAGGTGCACGCTTCCAGAATTCCATTCTCTTCTTGTCTAAAAATACCTTGGAATGGAATAGTCTTGAAACTCCTTTGAGACTTGGCTTTACTGAATGGCATTTCAAAATAAATTCAGTTGCTTTGTCGTGGAAGATTTGGTTAGCCTTTCATTGCTCACGTTATTTTGGACACTCACAACGAATCCAGAAATTCAAAACATAAGCAAATAATTCAAAATTATCCGTGAAAAGCTACAAATGAGGCAGTGTTCGTAGAGAAAAGAATATTGGACTGGAATACGACAACGTTGTATTTCTGGACTTTTCACCAATGTCTGTGGCAATTCATTCTGACTCATTTGGGTTCATTTCTCTGATCTGAAAAGTGAAGAGGCTGGATGTGATGTTTTTGAAGTTCTTTTTCAAATTTAAAGAGAAGTGTGTGAAAGGTTACAAATTACATGGTCATAATATCCTTAGGATATACGCATTCAATGACCGTTGAAGAATATTAAAATCAGTACATTTCAACTATCTTTCAGTGAAGAGAGATAAAATCAAAATATTAAATTCAACTCTGAAGTTCTAATTATAGAGCATTTTATTAATGCAGAAATGACCAAAGAAAAATTTTGAATCTCAGAAAAATCAAACAACAGATTTCCTGAGTTATCTTAGCAAAGTGCCAATGAACAGAATGGATATCTATATCTATATCTATATCTGTATCATCTATATCTATCTATCTATCTATCTATCTATCTATCTATCTATCTATCTATCTATATGTCTATGGTTAAAAATGTGGTGAACCATAATTTATTGGTGGCCCACTAAAGACAAAACAAAACAAAACAAAAAACCGGTAATATAGATCCTCCCATAGGGCTCACTTATTCTCAAGCAAGGCCAGTTTAAGCCCTTGGTATTTTCTGGGTAATAATTTCAGTGTCTTTTCCTTTTCACTGTCCCTGTCTCTGTCTCTCTCTCACCTACACTTAATGAAGGAAAACAGTCTAACTTTTTAAAATCTTTTTGGTTCTGCCCAAACATCAATAAAATCTTTAGCGAAATCTATTTGGAAATTGGACAAATGGTTGATTCTGGCTTCCTAAAATATCCAAGTGCTAAAATCTCTGATAAAGCTCTACTGACAATTCTGAGACAAAATACAACATCTGGGGAGCCTAAGTGTAAAAGACAATGAGTGTCCCTATATTGTTATAATACTTACCATGTTGTCTTTAACACATCGCATAATAATTATGTTTACTTGACAGCATCTCCCTCTGGATCGTGAGTTCCATTGGTGCAAGTAGCCTGTCCCAGTAGAAATCCCTGAGTCTCTGGATATGGTGGATGCTCGATGCATATCTGCCCAATTAATGCTGAGTGAATGAAGATCCAAGAATATATCCCAGATTTAAAGCCTATTGATGTGAGGCTTGGGGTTTTGTTTCATTTTATGTCAATACATTATCCTCCCTCAGTGCTTTGATTTGGTAAGTATTCGATACGTAAAGCCAGGTAATTATAATATCACATAACTTTTGGAGGATGAAATAACATTTTTGAAGGGTTTTTTTTATTAAAGACTTATTCAAATTGGTTATTATGATAGTTCTCAATACCAGTGGTGGAATATGAAGAGTGAAAAAGGCCTCAAACTTAGTCAAGCACTATAGAAATCTACTGAAAGATTCAAAGCCTTCTCTTCTCTCAAGACAAGACTGAAACTGGGGTCCCTGTGTGGCTCAGTCAGTTGAGCATCTATCTGTAGATCTGAGCTCAGGTCTGATCCCAGGGTCGTGGGATCGAGCCTCACGACAGGCTCTGTACTGAGCATGGAACCTGCTTAAGTTTCTCTCCCTCACTCACTCCCTCCCTCTTTCTCTCCCTCTGTCCCTCTCCCCAGCTCATGTGTTCTCTCTCTTTAAAAAACAAAACAAGAAAAATGAAACAAACAAACAAACAAACAAAAACGAAATAAACACTGAAACAGAACTGCTATTGTGGCAACAGCAGAGTAACATGAATATACACAAATTACTAACATCAGGTTTTTTCAGAGCTGGAGAGAGGGAAGGATTAACAGAGTAGAACACAGAAGGGGGATGAGAAGTCCTTCAAGGAAGAGTAATGTTCAGGTTTCCCCAGACTGGCCCTCGGGATGTCAATGCCCTGAATTCTTTCCTCAGGGAAGTTTTTAAAGAACATTTTAAATATTCCAATTTATAAATAAAGTAGTTTGCAAGTTCCTCCTTACTCTAGAATAAAACTGGCAACAAAGCTCCCAGAGGGACTATATTCTGAAGATATAGAATATATCACAATATGTTCTGGCTGATTGCAATCTTGATTCCAGCACTGACTCGCCAAGTGACCCTGGACAAGTCATCTCTCTGAACCTTTTCCCTCGGCTGTAAAACTCGCATGGCAATGCAGTGTATAGTTGTAATTTAATGTTAGTTTCCTACCCACCACACCTATCTTACTTGAGTAAGAGAATTACCAGAGCTGCATGGTTTTGCTATTAGCCACACATGACAATATGAACAAAGCTCTAAGTACACGCAAGGAAATAATGGAGCCTCTTATTTTGAGGTGGGCACCGTTAGGTATAAAGTTTCAGAAGCACTAGCTCCTTAACACAGCTCTTTGGTAAAACTTTCAGAGTGGTGAGCTCTTTCTTATGCTCTATTTGGAAGAAACTAACGTAGGCACAGAGAAGTTAATATCCTTGTATTACTAAAACATTTTTTTCTTCCAATGGAATACCATTGCTTGTGAATCTCCACCCCACAGACAGAGGTATATGCCTGTGAGTCCCTACAGACATATGAAGAATTAATGTACTCAGGGGTGTGTTACATTTGTTGGCAAAACATATAAAAAGGGATTTCGGTTTGTTGAATTTGCAAAATCTCTTATTTTATTAATGAAGTTTTTATTTCCTTTGGACCCACATTGTAATACGTGTTAATAGTACTCCTGCAAATAGCTACTATAGATTAGATAGATAGATAGACAGACAGACAGATAGATATAACATCACATTACCAACAGGAAGTAAAGGGAAAGTCTTAATTGAAAAAAGTGTCTGAAAAGACATTGGTAATATTAAAAGCATAAAGTACAGGCACTAAGTAGGCTCTGTAGGTAATTCATTGCAAAACCATGTATGTCTCTATTAGGCTAAATGGTCTGCATAATATGGAGATAGGTATGTGATTAACGACATTTGCATTGGAAATAAGACAAATTGGAACTCGCTAGTCTTTTACTAGCTGTGCTAGGAAGCTGTGGGTTCTCAGAAATCTCAATATTAAACATCTCATACTGCTTCCCCATGAATATGTGTTCCAACCACGCTACTTCTTTCTATGCTTTGCACTTCATTCTGCTTTGGACTTTTGCAGATACAGCCATTTAGAAAGCCCTGCTTACAAATCTTGACACGGCCCTCTCTCTTTAGGGCGGTTTCCCATAATTCAGGGGTTCTTTTTTTAACGTGAAATTCTGTTTCATTTTTGCAACATGAGCTTGTTGCATCCTCAATGTCTAGAACAGGGCCAGGCACTTAGAGAGCAACATATGTTGAATGAATGAATGCATGCATGAATGAAATAGTGCATGGTTAAGTAAGTTCTCTTATCTTAACTTCGTAGTGTGCAGTGTCTCAAAACCAATACACGACACAGACGCTAACAACCTGTATTTTAAAACAGTTACTTTGGAATTCTGTGTTTCACCTCATAAAAACAAAACAAGCAAAATACACTCCCAGGGTGAAGGCAAGAAATAATATAATCAATAGGGGAGAGGTTTCTCCTGCTCCAAATATGCCAGGGTAGAATGGCCATCATTTATACCTTGACAGCTCCCTCACTGGTGGTGTAAAGGAAGAAAAGGAAGTTGGCCAGGGAGGAAGTTGTGGGTGGAATGATCCAGCCGTCTCAGGGAGGGTCTCCCAAGCTCTGCCTGCTGTCCAGCCATGTAAAGACAGAGGAGTTTTACAATATTTTTTAATACAGTTGGCAGTCCAAACCAGCTCCTGGAATCTTATTATATTCTGCCTCAGATTCTGGCCTTAGCATCATCAATCAAGCTGCCCTAATGTTTTCCTGAAGTAAGAAAATTACAAAAAAATATATGGACATAAAAATACTTCCCCCAGCTACTTAACAATTCTTGCATGTAAAAAAGGATACTGCGAGAAGTAAAACAAAGAAAAGAAAATAGCGCCGAACCATTTCGTGAGATGATTATAGGGAAAATGTACCCCCCCCATCCCTCCTTGGTATCCTACACATTCAGTAGGGGGAAGAATAGCACTAGAATTTATATTTCCCCATATGTAAAAAATTTAAAAAATAAAATATTTCCTCCCTCATTCTCTCAATGAGTATATTGGGAGTATTTAGTACGTACCAGCTCTGTGCTAGACACTGGGAATACAGTAGTGAACAAAATGGCCGACTGCTCTGTTTTTGTAGGAATTACGTTCTCTTGTAATTGAGGAAGGCAAAAACAGTGAATTAATGAACAATATCATTACAGGTTGTGATAAGCATTTATGAGGAAAATAAGGTACTATGAATGATCTAGAGATAATGGGAAGATGGTGGTGTGCTCTAACCTGTGAGATCAGGAAAGATCAAGGTAGGCCTCCCATGGTCTCTAGAAAATTCTGGAAATAGAAAATTATTGTCCATAACTAAATTTAATCCCTTTCTTCATGATCGTATCTAACACGTAGGATATTTTCCGTAAGGAAATTATACTAACTCTGGAAGATTTCATGGGGGTGGGGGGACTTTGCTCTTTTCTTTCCATTATACCCTTCCTGGTTTGACACACTGTGAAGGCCTGTGGACTGAGCTTCCTGTGTAGTTCACCTCCATCTGTTTTATTCAGTTCTCAGTTGTTTTTTTCTACTTCAAGGATTCTGATGTCAATTGATTATTTGTCCCTTCCACTTGAGGAAGAATCTAGTTTCTTCCTACTTTCCCATTTTAGGTATGCTCATGGCCAACCTCTTTTCTCTCTCCTCTTTGGCTTGGTTTGTTCGTGGACCATGTTCCATGGTATCACTTGGCTTGCCCCAGGCCCTCTGATGCATTTCCCATTTGCTGCTCCCAGAGGCCAGTTGTATACAGGGCAGGTGTGTATGAGTGCGATAACTCAGACCCACATTTCTTTTTATCCACTTCCCATTGAATTTAAACATTTATTAAATGGTATCCAGTAATAGGGTGCCATTCCCTCACTGGAAATGACCAGCACATTTTTATGAATAAGGATATGATGTATTCTCTAGTGCCAAAGCCTCAAACTCGGCCTTCTCTCTAACTCTTTTGTCTCCATGTCTATACGGAATGAATGTCCCACAAGTTGGAAGGAGTAGATTAAGCTGTAGTGATGCTAAATTTTAATTAGATCTTAGAAAAAGATGCCCCTAGTATCTAAACAGAATGTGAGGTAAATTGAAGAAGTAAACTAGGCAAATATGCAATTGCAATTAGTGGATATATTTAAACTCAGTCTTGGTAATTATCTGTTAAGAATAGGAGTCAATAGCTCTTCCAGTGACCTTGAACAAATTGGATAGTTCTTTAAAAGTTTTCCCAGGCTATAAACCAGGGTTAATACGGTTTTCCGTTTACTGACCTCAAACAATGATGTCTCAGTATACGTTATGTGTTATGAGATCTGCCTATAAAAAATCCTGCATTAATAGAACATCATTACTTTGTTGAAAATTAATGTCTTGATGTTTACATAGAACTTCAAAGAGTTAGAAACTTCTACTCCATTTTCACCCACACAGAGCAGCTAAATTTCTGCTTATTTCCCCTCACAGATACTAGTTTTTAAGTGTCCATAGTTGTTTTGTTTTGTTTTGTTTTGTTTCCTGGGCATATTTCTAACCTCTCTAGATCATTTTATCTTTTCACCTTCACTTGTGAATTCAAAACCATCCAATTTAGCATCATTTGTGAATTTAATTAGCATATTTCTTTCAGACAGTAATGATATTAAGCAAAAACTCTCTGTTACTATAATGACACCAAGGTCAATCCTCTTTTTTAAACTTACACTTATTTATTTTGAGAAAGGGAGAGAGCATCTCAAGCAGGCTCCTTGCTGTCAGCACAGAGTCTGATGCGAGACTCGATCCCATGACCCTGGGATCATAACCTAAGCCAAAATCAAGAATTGGATGTTCAACATGCTGAGCCACCCAGGCGCCCCGAAATCAGTTCTCGTTTTGAGACACATGGCCATGCAAGAATGCAGATGTGGCAGTCTCTGCCACAAAAGGTGTAACTGAGGGTAGAATGTAGCAATGTTGGGAAAGATGAGGTTGACATTCTTGCTGTTATATTCCAGGTGAAGACCAAGGAATTTAGTCAGAATATCAGAAGCAATGCAGTGAGCAAACTTTTATTTTTTAATTCCTTGAGGTCAGTATTGGAAATGGGACTCAGTTGAGGAAATCTCTCTGAGCCCCTTCCTCTTGGAACCACTAGATGATTAAAAGTTAAGAGTTATCATATCTAGTACAGACTGAAGAACTAACAGGCACCGTGCTTGGCACTGGAGTATCTAAAAAACGTCCATGGCACGAACCTTGATTTTAGGGAGTCCACATTCTGCTAGAGACACAGAAGTCCAATGTACTCACAACCAAAGTGAGAATTGCCAAAAGAGCCACACAGCAAAGACCAGAGCGTGAACTGGTATGGAAGGAACTTGAAGAAGGAATGACATTCTGAGCTTTTAATGAGAATTTGAGCAATGTGGCATGGGAAGAATTTTGTCAAAGGGACCCATGTATGTGCGCAAAGGTATTTGGAGGGAGGCACTTTCTCACACTGGGGAGTTGGCTAGTGTGGTTGGAATAAAAGATATTGGTAGCAGGGACAGGTGGAAATAGCAGAAGATAAAACTGAAAAACAGATTGGATTTAGAATGTCCTGTGAAGAGTTTGAAGTTGAGTCTCTACACAGACATGGAAAGTTGGGATCCACCTAGAATTTCAAGTTGGGAATTAATATGATCGGTTTAAAATGGACACGATCAATTTATGTCGATATTGTTCACTGGATTGATGTCTAAGGAAATTTCAATCCAGTTTCAATGTGAATGGCTTTTAAGCCATTCCAATAGGACTTCTTACCTTCAGTTGTAATAGCAGATACACAACCAGAAATTCCACAAAATACACATGGATATCTGAGTTTTGTTGTTGATTTCTCCTCCATCCCTGAGAAGATGTTTATTGCTGTTAAATAAAGTCCACTTTTCTCCAAAATGAGATCATATAAAATGTATAATATGATAAAAACAGGAGCAGCTAAAATGCTGAAGATGACATCTACTTTTCTCCAAGTTTCTAGTTACAGTATACTTAATTAACAAGATTTTTTTTAAAGCCTTGCTACTTAAAACGTGTGTAATTATAGATTTCTACTTATCAAATATATTTACCCCATTTTCTAGTGATTTTATAAATAACTGTCTTTGTTAGAATTGTAAGCTTTGCTGTTAAAAAAAAAAACATTTCTAACTCATTTCAATATACTTTCCTGCCTTAGTAAATATGATTAACATGATAATTAACATGAAGATACACAATTTTGCAGTCAATTAAAGTTAAAACCTGAGAAACAATTCCCTGTTTTATATATTAGCAAACATCTGAATGCAGATGGCATAAAAAAAAGAGCTATAGTCACCTCAAGAAATTATAAAAACCTTTAAAACTTTTTTTTCCTTAACAATATGTGAGAACAATGTGTTTGGTTGCTTTACTCCTGAATAGAAAGTTTAAAAGTTAATAAAGCTTTAAACTATTAAGTTGAGCATGATACTATTGATACATGAAATTCTAGAGGTATGTTTGCCTAATGAACGCACGGATCTTCACTTAAACCACTTGTAATGTAAATTGATTAAATATATGGCCATTATCCATTTTACTGACAGCTGTTCACCATTCCCCTAAGGCTTACAACTTGCTGTTGTCAATTTTTATTGAGCATTCACAAAGATTTAGGCTCTGAACACACCCAGACCATTAAGTCTCCCTGCCTCTTAGAGCTTTACCTTCTGGTAGGACGTCACCTGGCCTCTCCATACGTTAACAGCAAGATAGAAAGGCTGTCCCACTTATATGTGCATTCAGCCCATAGTCTTTGGGTACCCAGCTCTACGTTAGGTGCTTGATATCTACCAAAGACCAGATCAATAAACGAATGTGCCTTTGTGGAGTTTATAGTCTATCATATTCTATCAGGCAAGGGAGGCACTAAATACGTCATTACAAATGTCGTAACTGCTAAGAAAATTGGAAAAATGAAAATGCAGTGGAATTCCATAGTCTGGGTACTAGGTTAATTTGGGGAGTACAAAATCTCATTACTTACGGATTCTTTAGGTTTGCCCTATATTCGTAGTTTTTTTTAGGTTTAGGGTTGAGAGACATACATTTGTTTGTTCATTTCAAAAAAAGTTAATCAGCTTTAGAGTCAAGTCCATCACTGTGAAACCTCAGAATGTCCATGTAAGTAATCTGGAAGTATTCCATGTAGGTGAGGGCCATTGGATGGGACGGATTTAAGTGAGGCGTTTCCATGCTGCTGCCCCGCAGAAAATCTTATAATTACAAATCATAAATTACCAGCTTTGATGTGCGGTGAAGGCTACAATGATGGGAGATGGGAGGCTAGTTCAAGAATATCAGAGCTAATAAAATTAAGAATAAAATAGATGGGGAAATGAAAAGAGGTCTTGCAAGGTAGCGTCAGATTCTTCGGCAAATATTCTAAATTTTTTTTAATTGGCATTGCTGGTAACATAATCGTAAAACAAGGGCTGATGTGGCATTTTTTCATTAAAATTCTATATTCAAGAAATTATAGGAAAGCCTTACTTCTAAAAGAAAGGGACTAAAAAAACCCCCAAAATCTAAGCCATCTTTTTTATTACATTTTCCAAGTGTAATTGTGAACTTCTCCACATGGAAATTTTCATGCCATATTTTGGCAATCAAACCATTTTAGAAATGAAATGCATGATGTCCCATTATGTTCATGGAAAACTAAGGAAGAAAGTTCATGTGGCTCTTTTATCAATCAGAATTTTGATCACCATTGTAACTCAGAGAGGGTACGGTATGAGAGGGGAATTTTCCGTCCATGCAAAAATAGTAATAAAAAAGCGAAGGTGACATTATTACTTCTTATCTGCTCAGCTTCATTATTCATCTGTCTTATGCCATTTCCCAACCACATTATCAGTTCTCCCTTCCTTGGGTATTTCTGATACTTAACAATGGTTTAATTATAGTTACTGAAAATAATATGGAGAACAAAATGATTATACGCTATAAAGGATATTTAATTTCCCAGTGTTGGCCACAAAACAAGTTTCCTCTAAATGCCTCTATTAATTACGACTACAAGTCTAGTCCCAGATTCGTCTGTACTAATGGATGACAGTGTTGTCTCTTTCGTGGGCACTTTCCATCGATTCAATCTGTTAGGTAAAGACGACCAAGAAGATAACGGCCATAAGTAATATCTAGGATCTCTGGGCCTTCCCCACTTTCTCAGCACGTACAAATCTCTTGTTTCTCTTTCCTATTGTGATCCATGACTAATTTATAGCAGCTGAAGGCTGACCTCAAAGAAAAAAATTTCCTTCTGCGATCCTTTGATCACCGTGACAGCTACAAACTGAAACACTTTGCAAATCCCTCAGTCTGGGCATCCAGGGAAAGACTGTCAGTCAACAGGTAACCTTTACCGAGCCCCCAGTGTGCGTGCAGGGGGCTCCCCCGGCAGCTTGGGGATGTTACAAAGATTCTGAAGTTTCTGCAGAAGCCCTGACCATAAGGGGCTCTTGCAGTAAAAGACAGTCAACTCAAAGATGAATCTATGACTACCTAAAGGAGATCTTTTCCTGCTAGAAATTTTCCAGTGAACCTTACCTACTCTTCAACCTCTGGACTTGCTCCGAGATGCTGATGGGTTTGCCCATGACATAATTTTATAATCCAGCTGCTGGTTCGGTCCTGCCTGGAGAAGTGGACCATTCCAGGGACAGAATAACAAAAACAAGTCCTTTTGGAATGAACAGCTACCACCATATACACAGGAGAAATAGTATGATATACTTTTGATATGGGCAACTGAATTTCCGTTAAAAACGTATTTAAGACATTTTCTTCTTTTAGCAGTTAACTTCATTGTGTAATTTGGAGAGTTTACAGGAGAAACGTGCATTAGTGGCATGTATGGCATTCCCACATGGGACCAGTCATGGGTTAAGGGCGGATAATGACTGGGAGGGAGCACGGATAGGATTTCATTTTGAGTTGATAAAAATGTTTTACAATTGGTTGTAGTGATATGACTCTATGGCTATGCTAAAATCCTGCCTTTTAAATGGGTGGATTATATTATGTGTGAATTATATCTTGGTAAAGCTGATAGAAAATAACTCCTTGTCAAGCCCTGTGGACTTCTGTCAAATAATAGCCATGACCAGCAATCTCACCCTTCTCTTGATTAATCATTGATCATTTGACTACTCAGAACTCAGTGGAGTTTTTTTTCCCTAGCCAACAGAAAGGGGAGAAAAAAAGGCTTTGAAAGCTGAGCGTTTAAGAATCCGAATCAAATATTACCTAACACACATGCTTTAATGATATACAACCTTTTAAATTACCCAGCTGCATTCAATTATTCAAAATGCAGACAAACATAGAGTTGTTCCCGTCATTCTCTGCTTTGGAGAAGTGACTCTTTGCTCAGCTTCGGCTCTAGTCTGTGCCTGTGGGCTACTGAGGTTACTCCTTTCTCCTAGTCTTTCCTCAAAATAGTTGTCAAACAGGTTATGTTGCTACTCTCCTGGTAGGCTTGGAGAGAGCCACTGAGTTGTTTACAAAGAAGCACTGTTCTACAGTGCTTTTTTCTTTTAGCACATTATAAGCACATAAAAGAGCCTTTAAAATGTATTGTGTTATTCCTAAGTAAGTCATAGAAAATGCGTGTGTTTTATGATTTGCTTGCTTTCTTCCTTTCCCAAATGACCAAAAAAATATTAGGTTCTAAAAGAGGCATATGTAAAACCATAACAATGCAAAAACAATCCAAATAACTTCAGATTATGTAATTATTCCAGAGAAGGAAATAAAGATCAGAGTAGGGAAAAGTAAAATGACGAACATAAAGTTACTTGGGGTTAATTTGAGGTTCTAAAATTAACCCAGATAATACCTGACGGGCTCAATCAAGAAAGTAAGGTGATCTATGGGATATCCCAAATTAGACCTTCGTGCTTGGGATTTGTGCCCTGTTAGGTCGTGGTAGCCTAGTCTTTCATGCTTAGGACCAATCTTTGTTTGAAGCCAGCAGGGATTGTGTGCGTGTGTGTGTGTGTGTTTAATTAAGGTATAATTTACATATACCATTATATTAATTTCAGGTGTACAACATAATGATTCAATATTTGCATATATTGCAGAATGCACACCACAAGTAGTTACAAAAAGTATTTCTCTTGTGATAAGAACTTTAAAGATGTACTTTCTTAGCAGCTTTCAAGTATGAAATAAAGTTTAATTAACTATAGTTAGCAGGGATGGCTAAGAATTTTTTTAAATTTATTATTTTTGAGGGATGAGTGGGGAAGGGGCAGAGAGGGGGGGTGGGGGGAAGAGAAAATATAAAGTAGGCTCTGTGCTGACAGCAGAGAGCCTGACATGGGGCTCGAACTCATGAGCTGTGAGATCATGATCTGGGCCGAAGCCGAATACTTAACCGACTGAGCCACCCTGGCACCCCAAGGAGGGCTAAGAATTTTAACAACTTTACTCATCATTTATTTCCTGGCCATTGATTATATATTGACTTATTATTGGTAACTGCCAGAATCATCAAATCCGATTCCTTTTCTAGCCCATCCTTCTCCTTATCCCTTTGTGTATTGATTTAACACCTTTACGAAGACTACCAAATCCTCATCTCCAATGCAGTTCTTCTACTCAGGTGTCCAGAACTCAAAATGCTGAGGCATCTGGGTGGCTCAGCCGATTAAGCATCTCGCTCTTGATTTCAACTTGGGTCATGATCTCACAGTTCGTGGGATCGAGCCCTGCATCAGGCTCTGTGCTGACAGTATGGAACCTGCCTGGGATTCTCTCTCTCCCTCTCTCCACTCACCCCTGACTCACACTCTCTCACTTTCTCAAAATAATTAAATAAACATGAAAAAAAAATAAAATAAAAGAACTGAAAATGCCCATCAGGACACTTCATGTCCACAGCTGAACTTCTACACATGTCCATCCCCAAAAGAACCCCCCAGCCTAACTGCTGTGGTTTGTCAGACGCTATTACCATGCTCGCAATTTGCTGAGCTATAAATGCCAGTGTCATTTTGAGTCATCATTTTCCTTCATTTCCTGGATCCATTCAGTCACTAAGGCTTATTGATTTTTCCTTTAAATTATTGCATATTCACTTAACCCTTTTTATTTACACTGCCATTTTCAAAGTATGATACCTTAATACACTTTTCCCTGGATTACTCCAGGTCTCCTAGCTGACTTCCCCTTCTCCCCAATTTTAGAGTTGGCCTCTTTGAATTAACAACAGACACCAACTCTCAGCTAATCTCCCTTAAGCATTGCTTATCTAGATTAGCCCCTGGGGTTCAAAAGCCTTGTTGGCTCACACTGTTTGTGATTACTTGTCTGACACCTCTCTATATTTGTAAATCAAACATTTTATTTGGAGGTCCATTTAAAAACCTCAGTTTCTCCACATTATCTTCTCTGGCTGATTAAAATTTCTACAAATGTCCATTCCTCTTAACTATCACAGAACATAGATTTTATATAACCCAAATTATCGATTAATGGTATAAGGCTTTTTTTAGTGGGTATTTTTTCTTGAGTGTTAGTTGAGTTTCTTGGGCATAAGGATTAAGTCCTTTGTGGCCTAGTGATAATGGTGGCTTAATGACAATGACACCAATTTCACAAGTCACTCCCAGTAAAATAGTACTGCTGTGTCAGAAGGTCAGTTGTCACTCTTGAAAGGAAAGAAAGAGTGAGTCAAGGCTAGCCAGCATGGGTATCAGAGAGGTATTTAGGGAAAAAATATATTCCAAGGAGAGGACAAGACCCAGATTTTAAAGAGAAGTTATACAGCAAAGACAAGGTTAGGAGAGGGGATGAAAAGCAGAAAAGGGCCTTCTGGAAAGTGGGTTCTATTCAAATTAAAAGCCAAGGAATTTCCTTCCAGTCAATTTGACACATTCTAGAAGCAGAATGGAGGTTGGAGAAAAGGGGAATAGTAATTACACAAGGGAGAGAAAGATTTGCAAACTATGAGACTGGAGTGTGGGATTTTGGCTAGTAGACACACAAGTGGGGTTGGGGGACAGAAGTCAGGAAAAACTATGTTGGTCTTGGTCCTGATGCCTAGGTGTCACAGTCCAGCAAGGCGGACTAAATTATTCCTATGAATATGGCCGTTTTCATGGGAATTCTTTCTCTTTCCTCTTGGTCAAAACATGAAGTAAGGAAGTGCAATGATGGGCGTTGGGCCCTTGACCCATGTTTTTCCACTGAATAAACTAATCTAAAAAAGAAAAAAAAATCCATAAATATCAGTAATCTAGTATTGTTTTTCTTTTTCTTTTCCTTCTGGGGCCAACATCAGACAGTCGACTGGCAAGTAATCAACACTAACAGCATCAATAATGAGACAAACAGACATTAAGGGCCTTCTGATACGATGCACTGAGAATCGCCCCTGTGGACTTGCTGGGGGACAAAATCCACACTCTGAATCTTATCATGAAGAATCATCAGAGCAACTGAAATTGAGGTACCCTCTACAAAATAGCTGGCCAATTCTCTTCAAAAATATCAAGGCAAGAAAAATATATCAAGGAAATAAAAGACAAAGAAAGTCTGAGGATCATTCCAGATTTAAAGAAGCTAAGGAAATCTGAAAACTAAATACAACGTATGATACTGGACAGGATTTTGAACCCAGGAGAAAATATGAGAAAGGATATTACCTAAGAATATGGATCTTAAAAATTCACATCATAAAAAATAACCCCAAACAACGACAACAAAACACAACTTACCTATGTATGGTGACAGGCTAGAATTATCCCAGTGATCATTTTGCAATATTTACACATGTAGAATCATTACGTTGTAGACTTGAAACTAAGACAATGTCATATGTTGATTATACTTCAATTAAAAAAAGGAAAATTAAGGAGACCACTGGCAAAATTTGAACATAGACTGCAGATTCGATGACAGTATGAACCAATGTTTAATTTTCTGGTTTTGATAATGGTACTAGGTTCTGCAAGCAGGAGGGACACACTCACTGGCATATTTGGAGAAAAGTGATATGGTGTCTGCAGTTTACTCCCCAATAATTCTGAATTATATAGGCTAGATCGAAATATGTGAGAGAAAGAGATAAACAGACACTAAAGTTACTGGTGTCAAGTGTCAAACACTTGTAAACTTAGGTAAAGAGAATACCTTTATGAGCTCTTAAGTGATTCCTACAACTCTTCTGTGTTTGAAATCACATAAAAAGTTATTAAAATACCCAATTTCACAGTGAAGAGATGACTTTTAATCAAGGGATGAGAAGAAGTTTGTTCTATTTTGTTGTTTGTTTTCTATGAGTCAAAGAGTTATGAGCAAAGAAATAGAAGTACTTCTTTTAACGTCTACCAAAGAACAATTAAGGACCATATGCCAGTAATTTTTCAGTAGGAAATATTAGATCCAACAATTTTTCTGTGTGAACAACTCCTCACCTATTTTAATAGGTTAACATCAAAAATTCTTTTTGTTTTGATCAAAAGTGTATCTGAAATTCTTTCAGGACTCCACCATGAAAAAAAAAATTTCGTACACAAGTGTCGTAGGGAAGAAGTCCCAGCCTAACACCTACTCTCAAGATCTAGGTTATTGGAGATTCAGTTATTCATTTCCTTGTTTTAGTTTTAAAGGAAAAGTGAAAAACATATATAGTACTGACTCATTACTTAATTTAGCTCCCTGTTTTCATTGATCAATCGATACTGTTGCTGTTTTTTTGTTTTTGTTTTTGTTTTTGTTTTTTGTCCATTGATGCCATCAGTGCTAAAGTAGGAAAATAGATATAGGTAGTATTTTTTAAATCGCTATACCATTTCATTTCTTTCCTCAAAAAATTTTAAAATAGGTTTCCTCCCATCCCCCAGGTTATATGTTAAAAATGGTGGTATATTGCTATTTAATGTAAAATTTGTGTCATCTAGAAAAATATAATCTCTGGGGGCACCTGGGTGGCTCAGTCAGTTAAGCATCTGACTCTTGATTTCAGCTGAGGTCAAAGGTTTATGAGGTGGAGCCCCGCAACAGGCTCTGCACTAACAGCATGGAGCCTGCTTGAGATTCTCTCTCCCTCTCTCTGCCCCTCCCCCACTCACTCACGCTCTCTCTTGCTCTCTCTCAAAATAAGTATCTAGAAAACAATAAAAATATAATCTCCAAAACCTCTAGTGAGGTAAAATCATGAAACTTTACATTTTATTATTTCTACTTTCTTTTTAAAGAAAATTTAACTTTTACTTGAGTCAGAATACCGTATTAGAGTAACTAAAAGCTAGAACAAAAATTACTCACTGTTCCATCATTAATGGAATCAATTTCTTTCTTCATGGTGCCCAGTGAAATTGTCCACATGCAATTTCTATTTTTGTATGTATATAGCAGTACTCCAGATACAGTGCTATTCTGTGTAGAACTCCATGCATGCTTGCTGTTTTGCCACAGTATTGCTTTTTTTGTTTCCTTTCTATGTTTTTCTTTTTCACTCTCTAACCTCCTCTCCTCCCTGGTGCCCAATATTAATAGACTGAAATATATCCCCTCACATCTTCCTGCAAGGTCAACAGTATCCACAAATAGACATGATTAAAGACATCTTATCTCATTAATCAGAATTGGTAGATGCTTGGCAAATGGAAAGCATAAAACTGATGCATACTTAACTTGAATATTTTATTAATTTAATCATATACTTTTAAACACATTGTATATGCTTCCTAAGCATGGGGAGCCAGCTGGTTTTAAATTGTCTTGCATAAATAACACCCAAATTTCCAGTCTGGTTTTCTTTAAAGCGGTTCAAGTGTTTGGAGATATTTGCTAAGCGACTTAGTGTATAATTTTTTTCTCTATTTTTATAATTTTCTTCCCTGATCTTTTCACAGTGGTCTTGCCCACGCCTAAATTCTCGATATATATTTTCAATGGCTTTCATTTATGGAGTCTTTTCAAAGTTTTTAACTTTGTCTTCACAAAGCCACAATTCTTTTTTTAGGACATAGTCATAAGTAATTTGTGTAACATTTTATTAAATGGCAAAATTGCAGGGGCGCCTGGGTGGCTCAGTCGGTTGAGCGTCCAACTTCGGCTCGGGTCATGATCCCGCGGTCCGTGAGTTCGAGCCCCACGACGGGCTCTGTGCTGACAGCTCAGAGCCTGGAGCCTGCTTCACATTCTGTTTCTCCCTCTTTCTCTCTCTGCCCCTCCCCAACTCATGCTCTGTCTCTCTCTCTGTCTCAAAAATAAACATTACAAAAAAATTTAATGGCAAAATTGCAGGAGCAGGAACACAAGGCACAAAGGAGTTTAGTAACAAACAGAGCTGACCCTTAGTAAGTGAGTGTTTAAAAGTAGGAACAGAACGGTCTGGATGATCACATAGGAATCAATTTTCAGGGCGCGATCCATGTGCCTTTTGCATATTTTATAGAGGGAATGGATAGCAGTTGAATTAGGTTCATCAGTTAAGTGGAAGATAGTTGAAAGAACTGCTACATGTATGTTTTTGTCACTTGTTTTACGTAAGTGAAATTATCCAATATACATTAATAAGCAACTTGCTTTTCTTAATGACACATAATTGCTATTTTTTTCCAGAACAATAGCTTAAATCTCACTCGTCTAACTCATTCTTTTCAATAGCTTAATGACATTTTATCAAATGAATGTGTTAAAGATCCATCAACTTTTCCTTACTGATAAACACTTAGATTATTTCAAGGTTTGGCCACTTCAAGCAATGGTTTAATGGGAATCTTTCTACATATATTCTTCAATACTGCTGCATTGATTCCTACGGCATAAATTCTTTAGAGTTTGTTCCTCTTGTCTCTCAATTTCTACTTTTAGTATCTCTAAGCTTCAAGTATAATTATACAATATGTTACAGCAAGACTGAGGCTTGAAATGGGTCACTGGAAACCATGATTTTACTCAGCGAGATTTTGCCCAGTTTCCACCAATCTGTGGTCCACTGATAAGGCTGAACCCCCCAGGATCCAGAAGTCTATCATCCATCTGTTGCTTTGAGTAGTTTTGTAAGTAAATTTCTCTAGTCCCTGTACTTCTTTCATACAGAGAGGGCTACGTCTAGAACAGCTTGCTATTCCTGTGATTCCATTTCCTGCAAATTTTGTCATGGAGTCCGAAGTAAAACCTTGTATTGAGATGGTGTAGGGAAACGTGAAGAATTTAGACCCACAACATGTTAATATACGGTATAAATCTAAGCACATGATTTCTGTTTCTCACAAGTCAGAACAAAGGTATAACATAAAAGTTAAGTCTGTTTCTAGTTTCCCATGATAATGTGGATTGTTTTGGATTTTATAGCTATTACGGGCCAGCGGGCCGTAACCTACCAGCATGTGATGTATTTTCCTTAAGCTGTGACCAGCATCAACAAGCTGGCTTTCAGCAGACTCAAGGCTCCCAAATATGCCAGGAAAGTATCAGGGCCACCAGGTTACTTGACTCTTCCCTTTGATGTTCTGCAATCATATACTGTATCTTCTAAATCAGCTGCTGTGCATGAACAGGTAATGACCTCCAATTGCTGATTCTGCAAGATGCACTTTTTGTGCTACAGCATAGAGGTGACCTAATAGATTAATATAATAATTGCTTTGTAGGTTATCGCTATCTTCATCTGTGGAAGCTTTGTAATAACTGAAAGTATGAAAGTTGGGCTTTATTGTTTATTTATTTATTTCATCATTTAAGATATCCCTGGTATACAGAAACCAGAGATGCCAGAGACAAAGAAGCCAAGGGTTATAAAAACATATTTTGCTGTTGCAGACTATGAGTCTGGAGTTCTCACTTGTCCAGCAAGAGAGTGGATGCAGAAATGAAAATGTGAGAGGCTGATGTCCAGGAGGAGGCAAGAGCCCCAAATAGGGATTTCATCTCCATAGTTACTGAGCTCTCAAGATCTTACACAGTTGGTGAAAATGAAGAAAAGTATCGAATAGTAATCATTAACTTCTGTGTGTCAGAAGCAAAGGGTCTGGGGGGCAAGTGGCGTTTGGAGTGGTGATCAGAGCACAATAGCATATTGGTGCCAGATGGAAAGTAGTTTCCTATAACAAGTTATTCCTGATCCCATTATAATATTTTTCTAACTAACCTTGGGGGCTTTCACCCTGTGGCAGTGACCTTCCACCCTCAGCTTTTTTTTTAACCCATAAGTGTAAGGAATTCTTGAACCCATTTCCCAAATTTTGTATTATTTCATTTATTACAAAAATAAGTATTTCTTCCCTGTCAAACTTTCTAGAGTAAGACAGAGATTTTTAAGGACATTGTAGCATTCTGTTTCATGGAGTAGATCTATACATTAACCATTCAGACTAAGTATGCGTATCTCAGTATTAGTTTTGCCTCCTGCCCTGACCTAAAACCTGTTTTAGGCAAGAACAACGATGAAGTCTGCCTTAAGGTTTTCACTAATGTTTGGCAGGTACCAATTAGCTACTGTGGGTTTATGTTAATCCTGTAATATACACTCACAAAGTGGCTCCAGAGGTAAAAACTAAAAATGTCAGTGATAGGTATCCTTACCTGCCACATTATGTTAAAATCTTGATTATAAAGTAAACTTGAATCTTTACTTCCTTGATTCCTGGATGAACAGAAATAAACTTTTGTATCAATCTCCATTTGTCACTCCACTCACCCAGAGATACCTAGTCATAATGTTTATGATTCAATATTTCCCGACTCTTGACTTTATGTTAGTTTCCACTTAGGATTTCTGCCAAAACCACTGGAGGTCTAAACCTTGGTAGACAGAGTAAAGAGGCAGCATAGAAAAGTCGATCTGTTGCTTGTAAAGAGGGTTTCTCCATATCTTTAAAGTCATGGATAGGCTCCTAATGCTTAGCAACCAGATATCAAGGCGGGTGGTGCTTGGACTTTTGGCATTTGCAGATTTCCATGGCGTGACCACTCTGATTATGTATGATTTCCAGTCACCAACATGATGTCGCTAAATGCAGATTGGGGAAGAGATGTTAACCCTCAGTTCTTCCAAAACAGATCCCTTGCAACACATCTGTTTAAAAATGCGTTAATCCCTATCCTCTTGGCATGTCTAACCAAGTGAAACAGAGCAGAGGATGGAAGGTAGAATTATAGAAGTTAGGAGAAAAGTTGTATTTCTCATTCACACTGGTCATTGAGAAAAATTTACTATGGGGAATCAGAAAGAAAGCTAAATTTCAGAACGTTTGATGAAATATTTTAATTTAGGATTCCTGGGAAGTCCAGGGTTGAGTGGTAGAACTAACCATGGCTCGTAATTGGTACTATCTACCTATCTATCCATCTATCTATCTTCCATGACCAGGATTTGAAATAAGTTACCCAAAATTACCATATGCATAACAATGCTAGTTATTTTAGATGAATCTGAAACGATTCAACATGATGCATTATTCCCATATAACTAAGATAAGACATTTATGTTTGAGGCATTATAGTTTGTATAATCATGTACCTGTCTGTTTATTCTATTCCTTGATCTTTCATGAGGCTTCATTAGAACTCACACAACCATTCAGCACCGAAGAGTTTACTTCTTCGACAAGGATATTAGTTGACACTCTTCTTTTTAGAAGATTATGACTAAGTAATGTAAACATTATGAATGCTTTGAGTTGTAAGTGGGCACCAGAACCACCCAAAACCGTAGAACATCACTATCAAATAGAATTTTTTACACTGCTAGAAATGTTCTATATCTACATTGTCCAATTAAACATTCAGTTTCTCAATTGAACTAGCCACTTTTCAAGTGCTCAATTGCCACTTAATTAAATTAAATCTGAATTTAAATAGCCGCACGCAGCTAGTGGCTCCCATGTTGAAAGTGCCACTCTAAAAGACAAACCACTTGGGGTGCCTGGGCGACTCAGTGGATTAAGTGTCTGACATTGGCTCAGGTCATGATCTCGTAGTCTGTGAGTTCCAGCCCCATGGTGGGCTCTGTGCTGACAACTCAAAGCCTGGAGGCTGCTTGGGATTCTGTGTCTCCCTCTCTCTTCGCCCCTCCCCCACTCAGGCTCTTTCTTTCTTTATCTCTCTCTCTCTCAAAAATAAACATTAAAAATGTTTTAAAAAAAGACAAACCACCAACATTTAGTTCTTCTTCATCAGCAAAATCAATAGTTGGCCAACAATTCTGTCCCATGTAGTGACAAACATGGCATTTTGGGGAAAAAAAAAAACTGTTCCTGAATTTTAAAAACTATGTTTTTTCACTAATAGTGGCAAAAATGGAAAGAAATGATATATGCTTACTAGAAACTTAATGGGTTCACAGAATCTAATTTTCAAAGAATCTAATTTTCTTTCACAACAGGAATTTAAACCAGATTAAGACTTATCTGGAGTAAGAGAGAATAAATATGAAAGATGAGTACAATTATAGTGGTAATAAATGAATATTTGAATGAATACCTCTTCAAGATTTATAAAAATACCCAACATCACTGCTGACTTTTCTATCACTTATTTAAAAATATATGTCGCCGACTTTATAAATACATGAAGGATTCCTTAACACTTAGAAATGTATTTAAAAATCATCTTATAAAGCAGATGTGGATATTTAGTTGAGCACCAACTTACCATAATATTCTAAAATTTAATTTCATTCAAAAAAATGTCTGTAAGCCTGCAGTTAGTTATCTGAAATTTGGCAAAAAAAAAAAAAACAAAAAAACTTATCCAACTGTTTCCTGAAATACTTTGGACCTGATTTAAAACAAAACAAAAATAAAACAAAACAGCATAAAAATATCTGTAATTCAAAATGCATAACTGAAGTTTTTATAGCTATTTTTTTTTATTAGCTGTCTTCCATTTTGCAGCATTGATCTCTTGGCAAAACTGTTTGAGCCATCCCAATCATACACCCAGGAAACACTATCATTTTGTTTACCTGTTCTCCAAGAGCTTTGAAAAAAAGCTCCCCAAGTTCCTCCAATTAAAATGTGAAAGGCACGCACAAAGCAGTTTGGCTGGTTCACTCAGCGATAAGGAAACACAGGCTTTAGTTTAATTCATTCTTCTAAAGTGCCAACTGACAAGCTTACATTGAATGCAGGCCAGGCTCAAAAGTATAATTGATGTCAGCTCAAATTCTCAGCCAAAGACAAACACTGAATCTGTTGCTACTGGCTTTATTTGGGTTTCAGGTGCCGGGTCCCTGCCATATGGTATCCTTGGGGCCGGGCTTTTGTTATGGCATGTGTGTATGGATGTGTGTGTGCTTGTTAATATTGCAAACATCCTTTGGTTGCAAAGCAAACAAAGGAAAGGCAATCCACTCATTGCCTAGAACCACTATAGACCACCAACTGCTGAGTAGTATTAAAGTTACATAGAGCATTAGACAAATAGAAGTTCCTGTCCAAGACACTACTTTACCAATGAATTCTTTATTTGCCCTTGACATCCTGTTTTCTTCTCACCAACAAATGGCTGTGCATTTATAATTAATGAATTGACACTGTATTATTAATATAAAATTCAAGATCTTTTACAACAGGCCAGTATTCTTTTTTTAAGTTTTGTATCCAGAGTGTTCATTAAATCATCATTGACTGTGACAGGAGAGCCTTTTTTATATACATATGTAACAAAATATCTTATTCGAAAATGGCAAATCATTTGGACTGAATGAGTGCTTATATAAGAAGCTATTAAACAATTAAAAATATAGATAACCCTAGCATGATCAAAATATTTAGTACTGTATTCAATAGATTTGAAAAATTTTAGATTTTCTTCCTTATTTATATGACTGTAACCTTAATTACTCAATCAAGCAATTAGGTCTTGTCAAATTTGGGTACCGCAGGAGGCCTTGTGGGGCACAAAGACATAAAACAAAATCCCTACTCAAGAAGCAGAGTTTTCATATCAAAGAAGAATACATATGAAACAACAGTGGATATTACAGGCAGAATATAATTATTAAATATAAGGATTAAAAGACCAAGGATATAAATAAATCCTGGAAGTTTCCATAACAATATAGGACTTTGAAGAACTAATAGATTTTACATAGAAGGACTTAGCTATGAAATATTATTACAGGTAAGAATGATAACATGGGAAAAAATAGGGGGTGAGAAGAAACATACTGAGTGATTTGTAATTATGGATACTAGTATGGCTAGTCTGAAGGAAAATAGAGAATACTGTTAGGCATCTAATGTGGTATTGTAGGATTTGTGAGAAATTTACTGCAAAGCATCTAGACTTGATGCAATAGGAAAGTGTTTTCAATGAAGTGTGAGATCGTAAATCTATGCATATAAGGGCCCTGCAGGTGTCTGGTTAGGCCAGAAAAGTGAGGTTTCTAGGAAAGCCCCATGTTAGTATTTTCTATATATGGGAAGATTTTGTAAGATTGTGTTGAGTAAATTATGTTGTATTATTTAATTTTTAAAAAGTTTCCATAGACAATAGCACACTTCTAACTCCTTAAATCAATCCTAGGACAAAGTTAGCCCCCTATAAGCATATGCAATGCATTTACATTGCAAAGATTTTGTGTCGAGATGGTCATCACTGCAAGTCTTAGTAAGTTATTAACAGAGGACAAAATTTTAGAAATCCTGACTTTAATTTATACCTACACTCTTACTATAACTGATACTGTAATTGTAATATAAATAAACAAATAACATATAAATCAGTGACCCTACAGAGGAACTACAGTACAGAAAATTAGGTGTTAAGTTGCTTCTGCCCAACATCTTAAAAAGACAAAATTATCAAGATAATTACAGGTGAGAGAGTTCACTCCTGTCATCACTGGACTCTCCAAGAGTTCAAAGACTAATTAAAATGTTTTTTTCACATGTGTTAACTTCATTCAACATGCAGTTCATGAGAGAGTCTTGGTTAGACTCCCCGAAGTCATTGTGTTTTGAAAATTATATTAAAAATCAAGCTCCTTCTAAATAATATGACTTCCTAATGGGTCCACCTCTGACCACTTCTCTAAAAGACACCAAGTTCCATTTTTCAAGTATCCTAACTTACAAATTAAAAAAGTTCATTGCTTAGCACTCTGACTCAAAAGCACTGTTCAAGTGAGAGTTGTAGACCAAGAATTTCAACCGATATTTTAAATGTTGCTCTATTAATATGGAGCAAGCCTCTCCAGTCTGTTTAGTTAAATGCTCTTCCGAAAGGCCAGGGCTGGCCAGTTTGTCCTGTTGGGTATTAAACTTGACCTTTGGAATGTTGCTTTCCTTCTCACTAATCCTGCCTCTTAGATATACAGTTACCATTTATTTAAAAGGAACGCAGTGGTCATGCTGTTAATCATTAGAAAAGGATTTGTTGCAGATTTATGAATGTTTTGAATGCCCGAAGAAGTGTTTTTGTTATATAAATAATCATCAGGCACTCATCTGCAGCTTTTCTTATTCTACATCCATCTTTTTAAAGCAATTGTTCTCAACCCATTAGAATCACCTCGGTGATTCTAGAGCTCAATGCCCAAGCCCTACCTCAGATCAGTTAAGCCAGAATCTCTGACTTTCTCTGCCAGGAAGTTGAATCGAAACAGTGTCACACGCTTCCAATTTAGTAGGGTATTTTCTAATGTTGTGGTCCATCTGGTATTTCCTCAAATCATTTTAATTTTATTTTGAATGCTAGAAAGTAAGATATAGAAAGAATTAGCTTGTGAATGGGATGTCACGGTACTTTCTGTTACAAGGGATAGAAGCCCAGTAGAATCTACACTAAGGAAAAGAGCCAACTTACTGAGTCATGTAACTGAAATGTTCTGGAAGTAAGGCTGTCAAGGGGTGACTTAATGATGCCACCAGGACTTGGTTTGTCTTCATAGGTTGTGTTGGTTTTATTCTCAGATCCATATTTTGGGCCCTTTTCCATTCCAGGCTAACATTGTCCCCAATACAAATTAAACAACACAATAAGTCTCTTTAGATGGGTCATGTTTCATCACTAGCAGTCATTCTAGTTGACTAATTTGGATTCTGTAAATCTTGAACCTAGCCCTGAACTCATTATGATAGATAGGGGTATTTAGGGTTCACAATTAGGTCTGTGTTTCATGCCCCTTTCTGAAGCTTCGATGAAGTCCTATCCAAAACATATCACCTGAAATTGGAGGCATACAGCAAAATTCATATCGATCCTACCTACAGAAAGAAACAATGCTGGGTTTCTAAAAAAGACACAAGTGTCCACTACAGGGTGACCCTACCATTGGTCTTACTGGGGTAAGTGCTCTAAAGGATATGAAATAAAAGTGCATCTCTATCATGGATGAGCAAATGAGTGGGTGAGTGAAATCCGGGAGGGTCCCCAAGTACACATCAGCCATGAATGGCTCTTTACTAGCCTAAGAGCACAAATGATCCTTTGTAATAATTCGGGGCTGCAGAATATTTTAGGAAAAGCATGAATCACTATAGAATCAATCAGTATCACCATGCACCTTGTTTAATGAAGTATGGATTGCAAAAACACCTGTTTGAAGAAAAGAAGGGTGGGATGACATGTTTGAAAGCAAAGTGAGAGGTAACCAACAGTTCTTTTAACTTTTTCTATTACCTCAAAACAAACAAAGCAACCAACCAATAAGCAAAAATGATCCCCAAGGATAAGAAGCTTGCTTTATTTAGTCTTCATAGTACAGCCTACAAATACTTGATGAGATTATCTCATAGCCATAACATATCATAATAAATTGTCTTCTTCACTATTGCCATGAAAAAGTTATATCTTAAAGATTACACGGGTTCTAGAACCAGCTGATCTTGATCCAATTCAGATTTTGCATGACCTTTGAAGAGACTTTTCACTTCTCAATGAGCTGCTTCACATCCAAAACATAAATGACAATAATTCTTGCATATAGCATTGTGAAGTGAGGTAATCCGTGAAAGCATAAATACAATGTTGGCATATAGTAAATGTCAATAAATAATGTATGTCCACCCCCCATTCAGCTCCTCCTCTTCTCTTCTTTCTCATCATAATCATGATTTTTAATATATGGCTTGTAAGCTCATTTAATCAGTGAAATATGTACTTATTTGCCTTTAGATTGGTTGATTTAGTCTATATATATTTCTATACTATTTCTATTCTATAAGTGTTGGGAGCCATTTTGGGCTCACAGGTTGAGACCCCTCCCTGTATGGAAAAGGTGGTTGAAGCAGTTATGAGCTGGTTGGATATTGGTGTGATCTGTGTAAATGTTAGGCTCCTATTATGTAAATTCACTCATTCACAAGCAGAGGACAAGCATTGGGAATTCTGTCCTTGCCAGCCGGGTTGTACCTCCCCCATTGTAGTTGGAAGAATAGGCAGAATGACTCCTGGCCTGTTTATAGATAATTAACATAGGCAGGCCTAGGTAACTCCCTGTTCTCTCCCCCTGCCTTAAATTTATATGCTAACTAACTTGAAAACAACTTGCAAGATTGAGGAAATCTCTGCTTTACTGATAAAAACACATTATTGTTCAAACTATGCTTACTGATGGGCTGTCACTCATTGCTGTGATGTCACTCACTCCTTTTAAATAAAGACACTGAGACTGGCAGGGCAGAGATGCCAGAATTCCCAGGGCTGCCTGCTTGGTCATCAGACTCCATCTCTCATGGCTCTCTCATTTCCTTTTGCCTGACCGTCCGTCCTTCGTGGACCCCTAGATTAGCCAGAACAAAGACCCTGGGATATAAGTAATAAGAATTATTAGGTAAACAAAATTACATAAAAAGGGGGGGAATAGTCATTCATAATTCTATCATTCAAATTGAAATACTATTAAATACTATCAATATTTTGTTTTCTTTATTTTCTTCCATGTGCTTTCTATATATTTCTTTTTTATTGTTGTTTTAAATAAAATGTTCTTCTTTATTTTTTTCAAGTTTCCCTCCACTTATTTTTTAGAGTTGTACATATATATATAGTAGAGTATTTGTCATAATTTTTGAAAAGTCTAAAAAGTTACCCAAATTCCTATTCTTAGGTTAATTCTTTAGTTAGCTAGCTAGCTGGATGGTTAGACATTTGTCAGAGTTTCCTTTTTGAGTTTTTATATTTGAGAATCAAGAAACATTTTTAAAAATTGCTGCATGCTAAAAGTAGCATTGAATATCTCAGTCTGGAAAAAAATTATAAGCACATGCAGATTTCACCATATAAACCAATTAATGAAGATTCCAAGTAGAGTAAATCAGTTAGGTGTCCTCAGAATGAAACGGGTTCAAAAATGTATTTATAAATTATCCTGAACTCTAAGTTAATGTTAAGAGCCAGTTTTTAAACTAACACATATGCAACTCATTCAGTTACAAACCATTTGGCAACCATCTTTTTCAAAATGTCAAGATAGAAAATTTAAGTAAGTGAAAGAACCATATGCATGGCTCTCCCCTTTGGAGGGCACCAGCTCTTTGCTATCTCTGACACATTCCTAAAGAACTAATAAATTGTTTCATCTCAGCTGCAAGTAGACAATTTCTAGTTGGAGGCCACCACAGCTAGTGCCCCTTCACCATTGAAGCTCAGTCTCTCTCACCAGAGCCAGCCAGGAAATCAATAGGAGGACAGGGCAGGAGACTGGAAATATGAAGTGACACATGGGCAGACCTTCTCAGCCATGCACTATTTTTCCTCTTTCCTCTTCATTCCATCCCTATCAGAACTGCAGATCAGGGAAAAGCCAACGAGAGCCCTGGTTGTTCTTCTGAGCGTCTTGAAAAATACCCCAGGATGAAATAGCCTCAGAAGGATACCGATTTCGATAGCCGCAGCAGGGAGGTTCTGACACTTCCCTCAACCCAGCACACTATTGTCATTCCCAAATGCTTGCTCGTCTTACTTCCCTGAAATCCCCTTCTTCAACGGATCACAGTCCTATCAGTTTACCTACCAGACAAGATTTCCAAATCTCCTCTCATTTCTTCCCTCTTCCCTTCTATTGACTTATTAACTGATTCTTGTTCTCTCATTACTAAATTGTTGTGGGAGCCTTCACTTCGTCTTCTCGGTTTCATCCTCTCATTTCTATTTATTCTCCACAAGGCCGTCAGGATGATTTTCTAAGTTTTTAAATCTGCTTAATTGTTTTACTTTAAAATTTTTTTTAAATCTCCATTGTTTCTGTATGCCAATGGAATAGATACGAACCCCTTACCATGGCATAAAGGTCTTTGCGTGACTTGTTTCCAGTTTAAGGTAAGGACGCCATTCCTACCAAGCTCCCACATGCCTCATCTTCTCCCCCACCACACCTACCCAGTTTTCCAGCAACCCAGACCTTCCTGCCATTCCTTCAACACGTCATTTCTCTTCTTGACCATATAAGTGTGTATGACATTCTTCCAGCACAGGAAAGAATATCAGAATTAGCATTTGTAGCACACTCAGTTTTCCAAGCA
Source organism: Paguma larvata (assembly GCA_030068075.1). Taxonomy (NCBI): domain Eukaryota; kingdom Metazoa; phylum Chordata; class Mammalia; order Carnivora; family Viverridae; genus Paguma; species Paguma larvata. Next base: position 13,001,242 of record CM057825.1, read on the forward strand.
TGCAATCTGCACAGCCTTGCAAAGGTGTAAGGATTATTATTTCTGTTTTGTAGGCAAAGAAACGAGGAGAAGGGAATTGTCCAGGTACACATCATACTTAATGAGGTCGCCTGGCTTAAAATCTTCACCCTTCCTCTTGGGTGGAATGTCCAACACTCAATTCTTTGGCTAAAAGATCCTTACTTGGCCTTTAAATCTCACTTTTTAAAAACACTTTTGTAACATTTATTTTTAGAGACAGAGACAGAGTGTGAGTGGGGGAGGGGCAGAGAGAGAGGGAGACACAGAATCGGAAGCAGGCTCCAGGCTCCAGGCTCTGAGCTGTCAGCACAGAGCCCGATGTGGGGCTTGAACCCACAAACCGCAAGATCATGACCTGAGCCGAACTGGGATGCTCAACTTACTGAACCGCCCACGCGCCACCTTTAAATCTCAGTTTAATGGACTAACCTTCTTTAGTGTCACAATACCCGCCAGGGCAATCCCAGAATTTCTGTATGGGAGGCTCTGGGAAGCAATCCACTTGAAAGGAAAGGACAGTGGGGAAAGACAAGGAAATTTACCTTGAAGTTTTATTTACATAATGAGTACACTGTTTCCTCCCTATGTTTTATGCTAATGAAGATGATGGGGAGACTAATGCCCCCAGTCCACCTAAGGGTTGGCATTGCAATATTATCTTCTTTGAAGATAGAAACAATTGTATTATCATTTCTCCACTAATATATTTATTGGCCAGACCAAAGAAGTGAGTTTCTGAAGGTTTTGCACGACATCTTATTCATCTTTCTATACCTTGCCCTTTTCAGGGAGATAGATTTACCTGGGTACTCAGTAAATGTGGGAGAAATAGGAGCGAGAGTGGATGAAATGGTCACTTCCTGCCATAATAACCTTTGAAATATTTTCATCGAACTTCATCAGAAACCAGTTTGCAAGTTTGGTGTTTTCAATTATCAAGACCTAAGACTCTATCTGTTAATACCATGCATGGATATTTTAGTAATTAGGTTTTTATACATTTAAACAAATAGGTCACTTTAATACCCAAAGTCAATGATCCGTTCATCCAAGTAAGTACCATAATTTGCTTCTGAAAAGATAGATTCACAGTTAATTCACTTCAGTCTTGGTAATGGCTATATTTCTATTATTACAATTCAATTGAAATTAAAGAAATCTTTTTAAAAATTTAAGCTTGGAACTTTGATACTTTGGTTGAAAATGGTAATTGCAAATTGAGAAAGCTCTAAGAAAACATGTTTCTTTTTGTGTTTTAATGTTTATCCATTTATTTTGAGGAGGGGAGGAGCAAAGAGGGAGAGGGAGGGGGAGAGAGAGAGAGAGAGAGAGAGGGAGGGAGAATCCCAAGGAGGCTCCATGCTGGCAGCGCAGAGCCTGATGCAGGGCTTGAACCCACAAACCGTAAGATTATGACCTGAGCCGAAGGTGGACACTTAACTGACTGAGCCACCCAGGTGCTCCTCTTTTTTTTTTTTTTAATATTTTACCTCAAGTGGGAACTCCTCATGAATAGAACTGTAATTCCAGAGAGAAGCCTAAGAGTCAAGACCCTGATATGTTGTGCCAGATTTTAAGGAAATACATTGACAGAGACCTCACATAGCTCATTGTTTCTTTATATACACAGTGCAATAAGACAGGAGGGAATCATAGTGTTTTAATTCTCTCACTAATGTTATGATGGCCACAATGACCATTTGAGTCTTTGAGGCAAACTCTAGATTCTTGGCATAGTTCACTATCCCATCTAATCCTCACAGATACACTCTAAGGTATACAATGTTCACCAGTCTCTACCAACAGGGACACTGATGTGCAGAGTTTACACATTTGCCCAAAGGAAGCAAGGGGAAAAGATTTCAAGGCCATGATTTGACATCTGTCTTCTGCAACTTATCTGATATCATCTTGTTCTTATGAGTATAAACTCTGCTGGTTATTTCAGATGTTTGTAATTTGTCAAGTTGAGGTGTCATTTGGAACCATAGGCATTTCTAGAGCTTCATTTAATCTTGCAATGCCTCAATTTACTTCATAAAAGCATATTGAGGATGAAATGACAGAACAAATGTAAACACTCAACCTGGTTCAGGGCTTATAGTAAGCACTCAAAAACTTTAAATGATGGTTGTGGTGATAATGGTGGTGGTGCTGTTGGTGGTGGTGATGGTGATTAGGTTTAACCTATTCATTTTCAATGATTCAGTAGGAAACTGGCTCACAGAAATCAAATATCAAGGACCCCAGGAGAAATGGTGTCAAAGCCTAATTCTCATTTCTTGATAAGGCACTGTTTACCTAGACATTGCCTGATGACATGCTAGAGAACATATTGCTCTGTATATTATCCTGGCCTGGAGGCAAAACACAAGCAAACAAAATGGAGGTAATCTCTAAGTTCAATGTGATATATCACCTTGCTACTCAAGGTGTGTTCAAGAGCATCAGCATCACAGGGAGCGGGCTAGAAATGCACACGTTCAGACCCACCCCCAGACTTACTGAACCAGAATCTGCACTTTAACAAAATTCCCAGTGATTTGTCATCCCATTAAAGTTAGAGAAGCACCACTATAACATAGTTCAACATGGAAGCCAAATAAAGATTAGCTAATGGACTGTGGAGTGAGAGGGACCTGGGTTCCAGCCCTGTCTCCACCATTTGCTAGCTGTCAAGCCTTGACAAGTTCTCAGAGGGATTAAATAATATAGTGTATTTAAAGCACCTAATGCAGTATGGTAATTCTAACTGTCTTAATAATTAAGACAGACCAAACTAAACCCAAATAGTAAGAGGCATACTTTAAATGACAAATGAGAAGATTTGGGCATGGGTTCAAAACTTCCATCTTCCAAATGAGAATAAAAAAGATTTACAGAGAGAATATTTTAAAGGTAATTATGTTATATCTAAGTTAATATTTAAACTTTAATTGTATACATGTATACAATTTCCCAACCATATACAAAATATTTATTACCATTCCCAAATACAGAGTTATATTAATGTAGCAGTAAAAACCTGATTCAAGAGTACATTTTGGATTTTGTCCACTGGCCATGGCAAGACTCTTGGTTGACCATCATCTTATATTATAAATCTGATGTGTAGAAATGTATGTTTTTCATTTGTTGAGTAGAGAACTAACTCAGTGTTAAACTGGTTGTCTTATTTTATTAGTTTTCAGTGTTTTAAAACTAGAATATTTGTGAGATGACGACTTTCCTAATGATTTGAAAATAGCCTGGCCAGGTGAAAAGGAAGCAAAGTTGGGTGGCCTAGATATGGCCCATATCACAACAAAAGGTAATATTAACTAGAAGATAGAATGGGATGCCCTCAAATTTTAGGAGAAGCTAACTTTTCTCCAGCAAACACGAAGTTTTTTTGTTAGCACAACTTTCCAAATACCTTTAAACATCTGGAGTATCATTTTCTATTTGTAAAACAATGATATTAGGATGGCCAGTGATTAAATGGTGTTCTGAAGAAGTCTTTTGGATTCAGAAACATATTCTATTGCTCCTAATGTCATAAGATTAGTCTGAGTGTGGGCCAAATGTGCACCCTTATGTAGAGAGCTACGAAGTAGCCACTTTATAAAGACAGAGGGTCTTTCTCTACCAGCCACAGTTAGTGACCATAGTAAATCTATTGTCTATCATAGGACCAAAATATACGCTCTTTTAATTTGTTTTATCTAGTGTTATATATGAAATATGAGTGGCTTAAACCTATGTGATCATCACATAGGCTTAGAGTAGATTGGATGATGAGATAACAGTATTACAATTTTTCTATGGCATCTTCTCCTCTCTACATGGGTAATTATACCTTCTTTATCTAATTGCTTTTCTGAAAACAATAAGCAAATTATATGATGGTGACTCTGATTCTCAGATTCCGGTCTGTGTTTTTCACCATCCAACGTTGGTCCTCAAGCATTCTATAAACAATTGGGCCACTAAGGTTAATATCTAGTTTGGAACACCTAATCCTAGGTTCTATGATGAAAAATCGAAAGCCACATTAGACAGATTGGTTTCCGGTGCTTTAAAATTAATGCGACCTTTTCTTTTAAGTTACAAAGGAGCCAGGGTTGTGACAGAGATCTACTGACCTATTTCTCAACAAATTGCTCACCAATAAAGCTTAGGACTTAATTTTTAGTCATTACAGTAACCTCCCTTTCCATCTATTATCAGTTCTCACCGGGGAACTTCAGGGAATTGCTTGTCAGCACTGATTTTTTTGTCACTCTAGAGATCCTTGAAATATTATATTTGATAACGATCCTAAGACCTGATTAAATTGCATGAGATAAGAACCTTTTTTATCACAACTCAGCCAGAAGATAGTCCACTGCAGCTGTTAAGAGCTGGGTAGAAGGATTTCCATCATCCTTCCATGAACATGGCCTACATAAATCTCCTCTTTCTGATTTTTCGGGGTTAATATGCATTACATTTTTCCCTCTCATTATAATGATGTCACATAAGTATCTGGAAACAATCCTTCCACCCTTGATAATACTGCATTCTTTTTTCTGTAAAGGCCTTTATTAAGCTATTCTTTTCTCTTTTTTTTAATTTTATAATAGTTTGTTTTCAAATTGGTTTACATATAACACCCAGTGTTCATCCCAACATGTGCCCTTTTTAATGCCCATCACCCCCTCTCCCCCCTCCCTCATCCCCCTTACCCTCAGTTTTTTTCTTAGTCTTTGAGAGTCTCTTATGTTTTATCTCCCTCCCTCTCTGTGTCTTTTTTTCCTTTCCCCTCTTCCCCTCCCCCTGGTTTTTGCTTAGTCTCACAAAGTCCACCTATTCGTGGAAACATATGGTATCTGTCTTTTTCTGACTGACTTATTTCACTTAACATAATACCCTCCAGTTCCATCCATGTTGCTACACATGGCCAGATTTCATTTTTTCTCATTGCCACGTAGTAGTCCATTGTATATAAGTACCGTAACTTCTTTATCCATTCGTCAGTTGATGGGCACTTGGTCTCTTTCCATGATTTGGCTATTGTCGAAAGTGCTGCTATGAACATTGGGGTACACGTGCCCCTATGCATCAGCATTCCTGTGTCTCTTGGGTAGATTCCTAGCAGGGCTATTGCTGGGTCATAGGGTAGCTCTATAATTTAAGCTATTCTTAAAAATATTTGAAAAAGTCACTGGCCTCAAAACTGTGATTATAATATAGAATCAAATTAATCCAAACAATTGAATTAACATGTTCAGCTTTTAGAAATTTAAAAATATATCATGAAAACAGTTTATTTTCCAGCTCCACATCTATAACAAGCTTCAAAAGGTACTTTAAACCACCCTCTGGGTTTCATGCCCTGGTCTCCTCCGTAACTGCCTTACACCTGAAGCATTGCTAAAAAGACCGGTTTGCTCCACTTCCTTCCTTTCTAGTTTCCATACAATTCTTTAATCCATTAGGTTCATTTATCAATACTATTTTCTGGTACCCACTACGTCCCCTCGTCTAGGTTCTCTAACTACAGTAGATGGCTGAAAAAGATATAATTCTTGTTTTCAACAGTCTTATAAGCAAATTGATGGAAGAGAATCAATCAATGGACATGCACACAAAAAATGCAAAGTTGCTAATTGATTAGTGTCAGGCAGGAGAAGCTATGCAAGTTTAATGGGGTTTGGGGTGGGAGTGGAGATGCTTTAATGGGACAAATCGGCCTGGCCCGAGAGAACCCTTTCTGAGGAGTGCCATTTGAGCTGAGAGCCACAGCATGACTAAGTGTCAAATATTGGCTTCCTGCCAATATATAAGGAGCATCCCAGCCACAGGGTGCAGATAGCCAGTGGTCCTGTAAAGGGAAGCAGCAGCCAAGGAGAGGACCTGAGAGGGTCCTAATTACCAAACCTGTATGGCCCAAGGGAGGTGGAAGGGAAAACAGAGAGATTATGAGCAACCAGGACCTTATGACCCAGGGGATGTGTTCTCCTTTTCCCCAAACCCCAGCTAGAATGGGTTTCTTTCTCTTTAGCATTTTTCCTGAGTCTTACCCTTTCTTCAAGAACTCTCCCTAATGCAAATCCCAGCTCCTTCATGGCATCTTTTTGGTCACCCATCCTCCCATTGGGAATTCTCTCATTTTTCAATTATCCAGCAAGTACGTCATAGTGTATTCATTCCTGGTTCTGTAAAAATAGCTTTCATTTATATATTTTAACTTTATTTATTTATTTTTGAGAGAGTGCATAGGTGGGGGAAGGGCAGAGATAGAGAGAACCCCAAGCAGGCTCTGTGCTGTCAGCGAAGAGCCCTACATGGGGCTCTATCTCTATAAACCATGAGATCAGATCTCCTTCCTAAGTCTCTCGGGCCTCAGCCTTTCACCCTACCCTACCCTACCTTCACACCTGGAACCAAGACACTCTCTCCCTTTTGTGCACTTTGCTCTGTGATAACCAGCAGGCCCATTCCTTACTCTTTTATTCTTAATTTTAATATTCATCTATTTCATCTTTTAATGCATCTTGCAGTTCTTTTTGGTTTGCTAGCTTTTTACATACTTTATGTGGTACTGCGTTCTTATCTGTAATTCCAATCTTATGCTACGGTTTAGTCCTTTTCTCTATTCATTCTTTATATTTTTTCTTATTTAGTATTATTCTCCTCCTTTTACTGTTTTCCCCTTTACTAACTTTTTAATTAAAAAATTATGGGGCACCTAGGTGCAGAGACTCCGTGGGATTGGCACTCTCTCCCCTCTCTCTCTGCCCCTCACTTGTGCACTCTCTCAAAAACAATAAATAAACATAAATAAATAAATAAATAAATAAATAAATAAATAAATAAATAAATACAAATAATGATGACAAAAAGGAAGAGTAGATAAAAGGGGAAATTACTCATGATTCTCATACAAAATATTTATTTGACACTTTATAGAACATTCTAGTTTTCTGTTTACCCCTTTCCTGAATATCTTCCTCTTTTTACTCCTCCATCCCCCAAGCCATGGGCAAACAACCAAAAAGGGGCTGAAGCTCCTGGCGCTGGCTGCAGTGGTCCATACAACATTAAGAACTGCCAAGGAGAAGAAAAGGATGGGCCTGGCCTTCCTCAACCTGGCAGCTCCTGCCCCAGGGAAGAGATGAGGTGGTTGGGACTCTGGCAGCCCCAGCGGGTTCAGCATTGGTGAAGACGACGGGTCCTTTGTAGCAAAGGTGAGCATGTCCACAGCAGCGATGGTCAGGCCTTCTGGGTTCTCTTGCTCTGCTGTTCTCCATGGGATGAAAATCCCTCCAACGGAAATCTCACGTGGCCCCAAGCCACTCTGGACTAGGGGATGGAGTGATGCAGGTAACACTCGCTACACTTCTCTGTGGAACCATCCTTGATTTTTGAGCTTCTCAGTGTTTCTACTTCTTCTTCACTATAGTCCAGAGCTTTCCCAAAGCTATTCATGTTGACTGAAAGTTGTTTATTTATTGTTTGTCATTTTTATTGGGGAGATGAACATTGGGACTGCCTAGCCTGCCATCCCGCTAATGTAGCCCTTCATTAATGGTATAATGTTTTACACAGTCAATAAACAGCTCTGTTTAGACAAATTACAAATAAAGTAGGAGTGGCAGACAACCCTCAGCTAAGAGCCAGAGTTCTGGAGTCAGCCAGCATGGTCCATACCTAGCCTTCATCAATTATTAGCTGTGTGACTCTGGATAAGTTATATAACCTGTCTATTACTCTATGTCCTCATCTGCAAAATAAAGATTACATAAGTGCTCACCTCTAGGCTTGCTTTAAGGGTTAAATTACATAATTAATATTAAGTACCAACACAATAGTCATAAATGCTGATGTTTAGTTATTATTATTGCAAATATGCTCTCATCTAAAATAATGTGCTATGCATTAAAGGGCACCTGGGTGGCTCAGTCGGTTAAGTGTCCCACTCTTAATTTCAGCTCAGGTCATGATCTCCCAGTTTATGAGCTCGAGCCCCGCAACAGGCTCTGCACTGTCAGTGTGGAGCCTGCCTGGGATTCTCTCTCTCCCTCTCTCTGCCCCTCTCCTGTTCTCTCTTTCTCTCTCTCAAAATAAATAAATAACCATTAAAAATGATATATCTATCTCTACCTCTATCTCTATCTCTATCTCTATATCTATATCTATATCTATATCTATATCTATATCATCTATATCTATATCCGTTCACCCATCAATGGGCATTTGGGCTGTCTCCATACATTGGCTATTGTCAGTAGTGCTGCTTAAAAAAAAGAGGGAAACATCATAAGAGACTCTTAAATACAGAGAACAAACTGGGGTTTGCTGGCAGGGTTTTTAGGGGCATGGGCTAAATGGGTGATGGGCATTAAAGAGGGCACTTGTTGGGATGAGAACTGGGTGTTATATGTAAGTGATGAATCACTAAATTCTATTCCTGAAACCATTATTACACTATATGTTAACTTGATTTAAATAAAAAATAAACAAATAAATCCAGAATTGTGTTTATATCTATAGTCATCATTTATTACTATTATTGTTATAAACAACAAAAATTTAATATCCAGTGTAAAATAGGAATCTAAAATGTCAAACATAACTTTGATATCAAACCATTAACTCATCTTTACACACTAAACTCTTTCGCTCTCCACAAAGCTCCCGTGGGATTGATTTATTTCTAATAGACAATTATTATCCTGTGAAACACAGGGGGTTTGCCGGAGGAAAATCTGGTGGAAACAGAGAATTCTAGCTCCTGGACTTAGTTCAATGAAGATATAATTATTTTAAGCATGTCTTCTAATTAAAGTGGTCTGGAAATAGGAAGAAGCAAGATACTGAGAGCACTCTATATGCTAGGGTGGCAGAAAATTGTCCCAAATGCTTTCTTGAAGTCTTTGAGTAAGGCAGAACAGTTAAGTAAATAACATGTTTAGAATTAGGCAGAAAATTGAAAAAAAATCATATTTTGAATTCATTTCATCTGTGTCGTAAGTCTCTTTACTAGGTCAGACCTAAAAATATGCTCCCTCCCACTCTCCCTCAAAAAAACCCTGGTTCTTCTGCTGTTCTACTAATTGGGTATATCTTGTTGATATTTTTCTTCTTTTTGACCGTTATCATTCCTTGAACATATCTTAAATTAAATACAATGTTCCAGGTGTAGATAGACCAGAATCAAGTAGGCAAGCAAGGATAATTGACTCTGGGAAATATGGCATAATTTTCCCCATAATATTAGTTTAAAATAGGGTATCCAATTCCCCTTGCATTATAAGCCCTCAACTCGGAAGTGTCAACATTGTATTAACCTGCTATTGGTCTATTACTCTCGGTATCTTACCATATTGGACCATATTTGAACATTTTTTTTTCGTTTTGTTTTTTTTTTTTTAGTTTTCCCTGGAAGGATCTACATTCAGTATAAAGAACTTGGAAAGCAGGAGATGCTGTTAGTGATGCAAAGGCCAGATGGGGAGAGCAGATTAGTTATCAGTCTGTGATATGTTTCAAGGGGACACCAGGCCAACATGATTGGGAGCTGAATACTCAGTGATGCATTCCATATACTTAAGTTCATCAGTAAAAGATCGTTCCTTCACGTTGAACTGAAAATATAAATCTTATTTAGGAAGGACTGGAGGTTAACATGATGTCCTTGTTGAGATAAAATAAGAATAACAACAAAATGGGAGAATTTGAGAAAACACACATCTCTAGAGTTATCTGATTATTTACAGAAACCAATATGAATAGTTATTACCCCCTGACACTTGTTAGCTTGGAGCCCTTCCTATGGAGATGCAGCCCCTTTCTTTTGCCTCCTTGGTTTTCCAGTGTAGTCCGGAACTTAGGTATTCATGGAGGATGAGGGTAGGGTGCAAACAAAGAGATATTCCACATAAAAACTGTACAGATATAATTGTGCTTTATGGGATGTTACCAGCTCTGTGCATGCCAATCAGACACATCCTATGCAACACATCAGATCTGAGCTGCAGCTGTCACTACAGCTCTTGACCGTTTACTTCTCCTCAGTCTTTACAGAAAGCAGGTTAGCACGGGTATCACTGGAGAACACACCGCCTCCTGCCTATGCCATGGACATATCTGAGTCTATTGCTGAGTCTTCCCTCGTCTAGATGAGGCAGGAGACCTGTGACACCTGCTCAGTGGGATTTAACAGACTGTTGAATGAACCATTGACCGATGATATAAAGGCTCCAGCAGGTACATTCTTCGTTCCCCACCATGGACATACCTCCCTGAGATGCAAGGATTCATACAGCTTTTCTAAAAATGGTCCTATGAGAGATCAAGCCGCCAACTGGGCTTCATAACAAGCAGTGGGCAGAAGGCTCAAACCTTACTTCGTATTTATTTTTCTTCCTTTCCTACCTCAATTCCCTTGTCCTTTACTTTTGATTCCCTGGAAATTTTCTCCACAATTTTGTATCAGCACATAAGCCTTGGCCTTGTGCTTTGTCTTCTAGGTAACTCGGTCTAAGATAAGCAGCTGTAGGAAAACAAGCACATCTCTTCATCCAAACCCTGACAGAAGTTTTGAATGAATCCAAGTAGCCTCTTCTCGTTTTATATGAAATTCTAGGTGGCCTCCTGTTTGAGCATTTTATCACTTCGGACAATTTATCCTAAGATTTATCCTAAATTTCGGACAATTTATCCCTGTTTTTTTGTAACAGGATACAATATTATATCAAATAATGTGCTGATATACTCAGCTGTTAATTGCACCCTGATGATTATTTAATAGAATGAGAAAATCATGATATGGGCTCTGTCATGCTGATAGGGCTAATAGACATGATTCACAAGGTAAAAGCAGAATAACTGGCTCCTCAACTGAGTAGAGGAAACACCTACTGCTCAGTCTTACCTAACAAAGGAGATAAAATTGTCCTATCAAGAGGCTTCACTTCTGACTCAGGAGCCCCAAGAGAAGCTGTGTAAATTGGATTCCATCAAAAGTTGAGCAATTCAGTTTTAACTCTCCAGAGATAAGAGGAATGGATACACATGAGCCTTGAGCACTGTCCACACCCCTGACACCTGGCCAGTATCTCCATCGGGTGGATGATGGATTCCAAGTTTTGGTTGTATAACTCCATGTAACTTACAGCATAATTTCAATGAATCTCTTTAGACGACTAAGTCAGGCATGGAGTCTTTTCGTTTATGAGACTGTAGTGCAGCAGTTCTTAAACATGTTGCTCTTAAGAATATTGATATTCATAAAAAATACTGAGAACTCCAAAAAGCTTTTGTTTATTTGAATTATAACTATTAATATTAGCCTTAATAGAAGTTGAAATTGAGAAATTATAAAATATTTATTGATTGATTCATCTAAAATAAATAAATGCATTGCATGCTAACAAAGGTAATATACTTTTAGAAACAAATATATTGCTAAAACAAAAAAAATACTGAGAAAAACGACATTGGTGTATATTTCTGCAATCTCTTTAATATCTTGCTTAATATCTTCTCTGCATTAAATGTGTAGTTCAGGGGCACCTGGGTGGCTCAGTTGGTTAAAAGTCCATCTTCGGCTCAGATCATAATCTCAGGGGTTCATGAGTTCGAATCCCACATTGGGCTCTATGGCCTTAGCACAAAGCCCTTAGCACAGAGCCCATTTCAGATATTTTGTCTCTGCCCCCCTAGCCATGCCCCTTCCCCACTTGCGCTCTCTCTCTCTCTCTCTCTCAAACATAAATACATAATTAAAAAATGTGTAGTTGAGAAAAGGATAAATATTTCATTAGCTTTTTAGATAACTGTGGATATCCATCTTTGGGGTACACCCAAATTTGGCAAGAGGTATTGATTAACTTTTTTTTCCATGTGGAATCTAAAATCATATCCATGATCTTTGGCATTGAAACATTGAAATCAATTTGATCTATTTTGCACTTTTAATGAGTCTTACCCATACATTATTTTACAATGACATGTATAGGTCAACTGGAAAATACCAATTCACTGAGTTATAAGTATCTTCCGAATGTTGACATATTTTAATATACAATATGAAAAATATCATAGTTGTCCATATTAATCATCAATCTGATTTCAAAACTCTTTAAATATTGGAAAATAGTCAAGTTGACAACGGCAGCTACATCTTTTCCAAAATCTAATTGTTGCTAGACAGCTCCAGTTTTATCACTGATAATAAATACTGTTAATTATTTGCTATGAATTGACAGGCTCACTCCATTCATTTTTGAGAAATGTCTGCTACAAACCCAAATCTGCTAACCACAATTTGCCTGTCAGCTTTTTCAAATAAAATTGAATAAAAGAGGAGGGGGGTAGGGGGGAGGATGGGCTAGTTCAGCTTATAATAAAACAATCACACTAGTCTCTTTCTTCAAGACAACATCAAATTTCAGTATGTAGCAAAAGTGTTATACCTTCCCTTTCATCACAGAGATTAGCAAATTAAAATAGTATGTATTAAATGCCAAGATTTAATTAAAGAAATCCTTTACTCTGCTTTATGAAGGATATTCTTAAATAAAATAGTAAAATTGGCCTTTTTCTTTTTTGGCAAATATGTGATAGTGAAGGATTCAATTATTAGTACAGTTTGGTACCATTGTCTTCATTTGTACAAAGACATCATTACTTTTGCACCATCAGCACAAATATTAACATAGTAGAAAAAATGAGTAACATCTTTTTGTGGCTTTTTAAAAAATATTTATTTGTGTATTTTGAGAGAGAGAAAGTGAGTACACAAGTGGGAGAGGGGCAGAAGGAGAGACAGAGAGAATCTCAAGTAGGCTCTGCACTGTCAGCAGGGAGCCTGACATGGGACTCGATCTCACAACTATGAGACCATGACCTGAGTTGAAATCAAGACTCAAACCTTAATCCACTGAGCTACCCAGGTGCCCTGAGTAACATATTATTGTTATGGCACCCCTAAAAATCTCATCAACTACTAGGGGTCCACAGACTACACTTTGAGAACTTCTGCTCCGGGCTATTTTGGAATGGGTGAGTATCCAAAAAAGTGCCTCCATGAGTCCAAGGTTTGGGCAGAAGGGGAAAGGGAAAACCTCTACACCAGCTTTGGAAGGAGAATCAAAATACACAAGAATCAATGGATAAGGTAGCAGGTCAAGGTGAGTCTCCCAGAAGGTTGCTTGAATGTGTTGTCAAATCAAAGACAGTGACTCAAATAAGACATCACAAACCCTAGTACCAAGTGTAGATATCAGATAAGGAGGAAAATAAGGAGGTAGATGAGGAGGAAAGTATTGATTAGGATGTCAGTGAGAGAGAGCCTTGGGTAAATTTGGGGAAAAGACAATGCCCTAAAGCTATTTGTCTTGAGGTGTCGATGATGAAAATAGAAGGATTGGCCATGTTTAAAAAGCCAGTGGCCATGTGGCCTTAAGTAGCATTCCAGCTTGATTACTGGATACTCTGATGAATTATAAACTTGTTCAGATGTACTCTGTGTTAGGGACATAATAATATACATAAAATACCAAATAGATAAACCAGGCAGCATCGGTATACATCACATAATTGATATTCAACATGTCTAAGAATACCATACATAGTTCCCTTCAATACTAACCTGGGTACTTCATCAACGCCTATAAAATAGGAGGTAGGTTACAAACTTCAGTCTTATGCAGAAAAGCACTTACCTGAGTCGGTTTCCTCTGGGGAAGTAGAGAAGTGAAAACATTTCTAATCACCACAGCTTCTTAAATGGAATACGGTGACATTAATTAGGCTCTCTAGAAGGAGAAAATATTCAAGAAAACAAAATAATAATGTACTGCAATCAAATTCTGTAGTTTAATAATTGTGCAAAAATGGAAACAATGAATCCCAAGGGACAAAGCTGTAAATAACACATCTTGAAAACCTTAGCAGTAAATACATCTTGAAAAATAAGATTTATAGTGTTAGTCTTCCTTACCATCCTCCAAAGACTCTAAGCCATCTTTTATGAAATTTTTTGAAACTTGGGTTTACTAAGATAAAATCTACAAAAAGTAGTATTTATTCTTTTGAGTTGACATATACTTTGACAAATGTATACAACCAGGTAGTCACCGCAGCCACAGTCAAAATAGAATATTCCCATTACCTGCAAGAATTGCCTCATGCCACTTGATATTTAATCCCCACTTCCCAGTGCCACTGGAGGCAACGTGCCGTTTTATTTCTGTCCCCATGGTTTCCATTTTTCTAGAACACCACATAAATGGAGTCATAGAGTAGGAGCCTTCCGTGCCCAACTTCTTTCACCTCACATTATGTTTTTAAAATTTATTCGTATCAGTTTATCTAGCAACAGTTTATTTCTTTTTGTCAGTGAGAATTATTCTGTTGTTTATCCAGTCACCAGATGATGGACATTTAGGTTGCTTCTTGTTTGGGTCTTGATAAATAAAGTTGATGAAATCACATTCAGGTATTAGTATAGACATGAGTTTTATTTCTCTTAGGGGAAAATCTAGGAGTAGCATTGCCAAGTTAGACGTTAAGTGTGTTTCCAACTTTATAAGAAACTGTCAAACCATTTTCCAAAGTGGCTTTACTATTTTACATTCCTAACAGCAATGAAAGAGAATCTACTTGCTCTGCAATCTCACCAGTGTTGTTTGTGTGTGTGTGTGTGTGTGTGTGTGTGTGTGTGTTTTGTTTTAAGTTTATTTATTTATTTTGAGACAAGGAGGGCACGAGCAGAAGAGGAGCAGAGAGAGAGAGAGAGAATTTCAAGCAGGTTCCACACTGTCAGCACAGAGCCCAGTGTGCGGTTGGAACTCATGAACCATGAGATCATGACCTGAATCAAAATCAAGAGTCAGATGCTTAACCAACTGAGCCACCCAGACACCTCTTGTTGTGTTTTTAATTTTAGTCTTTACACTAAATGTGTAGATAGACCAAACGTGGTGTTGATATACCTAATGTTGAGTACGTCTCCATGCTTACTTGCCATCCATATCTCCTCTTTTGTTGTATCCACTGAAATAGTTTGTTCTTTATTTGTGGAAATAAAGGGTGGGTCACCTGGAGATGGTCCATAAAGCCTGAACCAAATTGTTCTTATGTCCAGAAATGGACCTACCTCTGCTTCTGAGAGGCAGCTAGTAGGGGAGTGGAGTCTGTTTATTCAAAAATTGAGGTTTCATTGTTTTTGTTAACTTCAGTCATCAGCGTGCAGGAAACGTCAAGTTACTCCAGCTGTAGGCTACTGTGGCCTTGCGTTTTCTGTGGAGCCTGGGCAAGTTTCCTCAGTGTTCTCCCATCCTCAGGTTTAAGCATTCCTGTACATTGGTGTCAAAGACTGGTGTTGTTTTCTCCATCTTGCTTCTCACCTGCGCAACAGTCTTTTGGTTAAAAGGAAATCACTAAGGCCAAACCAGAGACAAGGTGGAGAGACATAAAACCCACACTTCTCAACGGGAGGAATATCAAGAATTTGTGCACATTTTAAAACTGCTGCAGCCGGGGTACCTGGGTGGCTCAGTTGGTTGAGCACCCACAGTTCAGGAGTTCGAGCCCCTATCGGGTTCTGTGCTGACAGCTTGGAGCCTGGAGCCTGCTTAGATTCTGTGTCTCCCTCTCTCTCTGCCCCTCACCCTCGCGCCCTCATGCACACTCTCTCTCCCTCTTCCTCTCCCTCTCTCTTAAGAATAATTAAACATTAAAAAAGAAACTACTACACTCGATGTGACATTGCACTTGGTAGCAGAGCCAGAATTTGAACACTGATCTCTCTATCAACTTAATTTTCTTTATACTATGTCCTCTTCCTTTTTGAATATGTAATGTGTGTGTTTAATTATGCCCTTCCATATTAGAAGCTCAAAATTTGAAAGGGTTTTGAGAGTGCCACTTCAATCTCACATTAACATTCCTTTTCTAATCACTTGATTTTGGTAACACTGTCTGCACGCATTCAAATGCAAGCTATGCACAATCATCAACCAATACCATTCCATTGAAAATACATATAATCTTTACTCCCCTATATTGTTATCCAACAGAAAATTTATAAAATCCTCCAGAGATTTTATAAAAGCTTTTCCAATTGTCATAAAGCTATCTTTGGATTCATCTATTGTCTCTCTCGTTTCTTGTACCTAAAGGGAAGCTTTCATTTGAAAAGTTATTTTGCATGCTCCTTAAAAATTAGCCTGGTCACTAACAAACATCTTCTGGCTAGTTTTAGTAAAGGACACAAGGACCCACCCTAACATTAAGGCTATATGCATGCTTACCTAATAATTGAAGACTAAATTCAGAGAACACTAATTTGAATTCGATGGTGAATGTTTAAATTAAACAGAAACCTCTGTTTTCCTTGAGAAGGATAAATTCTGATGAGATATTCTGTCACTGCTGGCAAAAAATCCTTGCAAAACACTGGCGTAAAAAGTTGTACAAAACCAAAGACAAAGTCACTTGTGTGTCATCGACACTATATGGTCTTTGTACAACAATGAGGAGGATGGACTTGTCATAATTTGCTGTTGAAATCCAAGTGATTAAGATATCCATTACTTCTCTTAAATTACTACTTTTCCATCTAAAGAATGCAAAACCACTCTTGCCGTTAGTCTGAAGAATATAAAAATTTCAATAGCTGAATGGGGTATTGTGCCACTGACTCCACCATTACTAACCTATTATACAAAGGAATGTAGTGTACTTGAGTGGAGGTTTTTGTTGGTTTCCTGAGAATTTTGAAAAATATACTCATCGCTTGAGCCTCTGGGCGTTTCTGGTTGCAGTACATGGAGCCACCAACTTCTCGTGCTTTCTGTTTCACAGCTGATATCATTTTAAGGATAATTCACAGCCAGTTGAGATTAAGAAGTAAATACAACAAAATATAAAAGTGACCAACAGAAAATTAGGACTGGATATCTAGGCAAAAACTGAACCCAAACAGATATTGGCAGAAATGAAAATAGATTATCTTTTCCTAGAGTAATTATATGGTCTTCCTGTAAGAAGAACTTCAGTATTCTTTGGACAAAAGGGCGTTAATATGTTGATCGTTCCAACATATAGGAAAAATATTTGAGACAGGAGAGAAATATTGGCTAGTTTATCAATGCTTCTTTTCATTTATGTACAGATTTTTTTTTATTTCACCCTAAATTCTTTTCAAAGTGATGGCTCATATTTCACAAAAAAAGGAGGGAAAGAAGGAGGAAAGGAAGGAAAGGGAGGAAGGGAGGGAGAGAGAAATAAAAATCATGACATTATTCCATTGTGAGACATATATGTTAGACTATGAATACATATTTTACAAAATAATGGAGATTGGTGAATGCTGGTAATTATTTTTATTGCTTTGGTTTTTCTGTTTTTCCATTTGATCGTATTTTGTGGGTCAATTTCCCGTGTTGCCCTTCTCTATTTTGTGCTGGAGTTTACTACTGAATCTGTATACTAGTAAATCTTTTTCTACAGCTATTCAAATCTCTGAGCAATGTATCAGTGTGAACCTGAGGACAAGTGGGGAGAAGGGCACTAAGAGGGCGTGAGCATCACCTACTTCAACGTGCCCCAAATCAAGCAGGATCTGCTTTCACTTGTAAAGAAGTTTCCGTATAAAGAACTTTTATGCCTTATATGGAACAAATCTCCAAATTATGGAAAATCTAATTAAAATATTATCAACCATATGATTTTTTCCCTAATATCTTCAGCAGAGGGCTTCCAGCAGAAACCTAAGATGTGCTGGCCAACAGGGAAAAGGGGACTTCACGACAACAAAATTATTCCAAGCATTAGGAAAACAAGAGAGCCAAGTTATTTTTAATCTTCTCTATGCAAATTTCGAAGTAGTTTATGATGCCATACTTTTAACTTGGCTTGGTTTATTGACATATGTGTGGGGTGAACAAATGAGTTTTAAGGGGCAATGCAGACTTTTAAAATCTTCTTCAGATGAGTAATCACAAACATATTGGTTTTTTTTTTTAATTCCTACTCCATACAGCTTTTATCTTTTTATTGTCCCTAGAAAAATGATATCAGGTGGCTTTGTGAGACAGTGTCCTAAGCAATGTATGCATCGTAACTGAATCTTACTTATGTAAAAGTACACTCTGTTCTCTTTTCCCGAATCTCTCATAATCCCTGATTTATAACACATTAAGTCACCTCCTTTAATTGACACGTGAATTATACTCATACAGTGGGCTTCTGATTTTAATTCTCTGGGACCTGCTTTTCAAATTTTAGCATGCATTCGAATCACCTGGAGAATTATCTAGAACACAGAACTCTGGGCTTCGTCCACAGTCGGACTCTGGGTGTCACGGTGTCAAGCACCATGCACTTGCATTTCTAGCAAGTAGTCTTAGATGGCAACAGAGACCAAAGCTTCATGCCCAGGGACTTCTCTGAGTATCCAAGCTCTAAATCAGCTAAAGAAAATCTTCAGTTTTCAGTAAAGACGCTGAGTCTTATTATATCCCAGGTATAACTTTATAATAGTAACAGTTATTATCCATTTCATTGAGAAGAAATGCCTGCATGCATTTTAATATATTTTACATAAAAATTAAATAGAAAAGAAACCTGAATGTGAAACTACTTATTCCTTACCTACTCAAGTACAGATTTACATAGAAGTTTCCTAAACAGGAATTCAATCAAAACACAAAGTATTTTGTATATACATTAAGATGCAGGTATTCATATATAACTGTGTCAAATAAACTTTAGCTCTAGGAAAACCACTTAAACTTGCTCTACCAGTAACATAATGTTAAAAACATCCTACGCTTCTGATGTCTTCATTGATGTCAACTAATAAAGCACGAAAAACTAGCTGAATTAATAATTTTACAACTCATAGTTTCTGATACTTGCTGCAGGCTTTGCCATGTCTCACAGACAATGCTGTGCTTCTTAAACTTTTTTTTTAATCCAAAAGTCTTTATGAAGTACTTACTACATACCGGACACTCCTTAGACATTTTGGAGATTAGAAACTCCGAAAAATTCTCAGGAGATGCCGGCCCATTCAGGACAATATCGCACCTCTATCTAAAACTGCAACCCAAGCCCGGGAAAGTGCAGAAAGACATGGGAATTTAAATAAGTAATAATATTTCAACCGGAATAAACAATGAGCACTCGGAACAGAATCTGGGACATAGGAGATGGCCATTAAGCCACCATTGAATGGAAATGCCAAATGGCTTGAGTTTTTAAGGCCTCATACAGGATCTGGACACAAAGAGGTGGAGAGGTTAGCTTTCCAGGAGTAGGTAAGAGAGTGATGGAAGGCAACCGCTATAGCACAGAGTTGCATGGAGGAGTTAGCTCGATGGCAGTATAATGCACATGAACTAAAGACAGACCTGGGGACTAGCTGATATTAGATTGAGGGGGGATTTCTGTTCTGCTCTAAGGACATTGGTCTTCATTCAGTAGAAAACTGGAAACTCTTGACTGTTATGAAGGGGGCAATTTTCATGAAGATTAGTCTAGCAACATGCATAAAAAGCTTTAGCAAGGAGAGAAAATGGAACCAGAAACAGTTAAGGAACTATGATAATAGTAGACTTGATGACGAGGTAGAGATGCAGGAACGGGGACTGGAATTGACTAGTGCTGTATGTTTAGGATTCACAGTATACAACACTGACATTTATGTGTGACCAATGAATAACCTAATGATGAGTGCCAGGTTTCAAGCCTCTGTCATCAAGAGATTTGAGACTGGTGTGATGGGAGGGGGGGTGCATTAATTTAGGGACGTAAATAGTTTGAAGAATGGCTTAGTAGTCCTGTTTCTTTTCTGTTTTTTTCATGAATAAAAAAGTCTCCTCTTATGTTTTCTTTCTGTCTCTGCCTGAAACCTGGTTTCAAACGTAACGTATCCATCACCCGCAACCTTTGACCGAGATGGAATGAAAAGCAATTATATTCATTAATGTTCAAATTTATCTGGTGATAAAATCACTAGAATGAAATTCCTGGCAAGCGGGCGCATTTGCAGGAATAAACAAGCACACTGCACTTCGTACTCACTGCAGACATTGCGGTGAGTTGCAATGGCACGCTAGGCAAATTGTCGCTCTGACAATCTGTTCATTTGGTACTCTCCAGAATCAGCGGAGTGGAATCATTCATATGGTGCTTGTCACTGAACAGGAGAATGACAGAAGTCAGCACATTGGCAAAGCCATCATCCATTCATTTTCCTTTTAGGGAAGTACCCTATTTGGCTTCTGTACCTGTTTTTCTCTTGATTCATTTGTTTCTAGTGTATTATTCAAATCAAGGAGGGAGCTCAAGTACATCTAAGAACAATAGACACGTTTACCTAATCAATGTGTGATTTTAATTTTGAGCAATTAAATGATAGGGAGCAAAGTGTCTTAAGGATCAGTAATTTTGTTAGGATTAGGGTGTGGGATTTATACCTTCTGTGGGTGTGACTAATTTGAAAAATTAATTTGTAGACCCTCAAATGTAGTTTTTAAGACGTCAATATTTCTCTTCTTAAAGTCAGACAATAAAATTGCACAAAAATGTATGCTTCCCTTGCTTTGGAGAAATACCTTTTTACATAAAATTTATAAACTTCCTGAAAATTCTAAGCATCTCCAGGAAGGAGCGGTCTCACATCTTCACTTCTAAGACAATACTGATACCATAGAAAGAAGAAGACAAGGTAAGTTTGGAAACACTTTCAATATAACGAAGTTGTCACTGATTATACCTTTGGTCTATGGATTATAAAGCACTGTACATAACAGTATTCTTTCTCAGTCCTCATGAGGTAGGAATGCATTACCTGTATTTTACAGTTGGCTAAACAGGAACTCAATCAAGTTTAAAATCACATGGTGGGCGAGCTGGGAAAAGAGCCCAGAAGATCAGATTCCCAGTTAGTGTCCAGAATCATTAGTGTTGCTCTAAATATGCTCTTCTCCTTGGCTTGTCAGTGAACGGTGACCCCAGAAAATGGAGAGAGAAGAGAAAAAAGAAGGGATGGAAAGAGAGGGAAGAAGGGAAGCAGGAAGGAAGAATCGTTATGGACCTGCTTTATTTTTGTACAAGTACTTCCTGTGGAAAAGACAGGCCTGTGAACCTCTCTGGCAGTGCCCATAGACATTAAATCGTTAGCAACACACATGCATTCATTGATGTATGCAGACATACATACATGCATACATACACTTTCTGGTAACAACATTAAAAAAATACAGCACAGTGGAGTCATGTCTGCTTATGTTTGTTGTCTTATTCTGATACTTTAGGCAAGGTGATATTGGGAAAATTATTCAAAATTATGTATCTTAGTTTACTTATCTGTAAAACTCAGATGGTAATTCCTACATGATGTAATTCTTATGCAGACTATAAAAAGTTTTTTTCATATGTAAAGAATATGAGTTTTACAGCTGTCCAGTTCTATCCAAGCACATAGGCCCAGGATTTTCCTAGCCTCACCACCACTGCCTTCTAGATTTCAGACCCTCCACCCTCATTTTGGGACCTGTAGCCAAGACTTTAAGAGTGGGCATGTCCTTGCTGAGAAGTTTGGAAGTTTGGTAAAGTCCAGGTCATAGCTGGGACTCACTTCTGTTGAACGACCCATAGGAGATAGGAAGTTGTTCATGGGAGATCTTGATGGAATCACAACAAGAAAAGAAAGTGTGTGTAAGCATAGGCAAAGGGAAGGGTTCTTCTGACCCCTCGTGGGATCTTCCAACTGCTGAGACTCACCAAAAGAGCCCTGCTTCCGGAGAGGTGGGGCTTGACAGGATGTGAATGCTGACCTGAACCTCCATCTCTGGGTCCCCTCAGATTCTAACTCATTAGCCTCAACCAACATCATGCCCCTGCCGGGTCTCCCCACCATCTCCTGCCCCAGCCTAGTTAACTCACATTTTGTCTTTCTGATCATGAGCTAGGCTGGGCCTTCTTATATTCTCCTCCTAATCTATTGTGACATAAACTCACTGCCTTGCTTCCTTTGGGGCCAGTATCCAAAAAGCTTTTTCTTTTCTTAAAAACAAAAAACAAAAAAAAAACAAAAAACATTTTATTTCAAATGGGGAACTTTGGCTTTCAAGATATTATTCCCCTTGTGGTACCTAAGAGTCTGGTTTAGACGTTTTAACAATCAAATAGAGTTTCTTCCCTCATTTTTCCCTTTCTTAATGATTCTAAGGCTCCTCAAGGAGAAATGGACGCCGCTGACACAACTAGGGGAAGAGTCAAGTACAAGAACTGCTGAAAAGCAAAGTTCAAAGATTAATATTTCAGAGCGTTATTTGGCCTCATGCATGAGGAACCTAATGCAATGTCAGCCAAGTATTAAAATTTTAATAAACCTTTAGCCCTATTGCTCTCAGGTTTGTTACAGCCTGGTATGAGTCTTGTAAAGCTTTTTGCACCTCTTTATGGTGCCTTCCACCCTCTACGAACATTGTATTGTCCTCTAAGGATTTCCCTGTGTGCCAGGTCCTGCGCCTGTTGTTTAAAGATAAAATATGTAGGTGCATATATATATTTTACCTTTATATATATACCTATATATCCATATATTTTATAAAGTGTCGTTAGAGGATAATTCTGCCAATACGACCATAGGTGTGCTAAGTCAACAGTTTTGACCTCCCCATTGGTAGGAAAATTGAAAAATGAGTGATGGTTTGCCCAGTGGTGAGTCGTGGTTACTACAAGTCAGACTTCATAATTTTTAGTACCAGGTCAGGAGAAGGGCCTGAGACCTTGGGTATTGTAAGTGATTCATTGTCCTCACTTCTTTGTGATGCCTGGCCCAAAAGCTGTGTCTCAGATTAGTAACTGGACCACAATTAGTCCATGGGGTTGATTCTGTTGGTTTTATGTTACCTCTGCTTCCAAATGGCTGTCAGAAATGGGGTACTTAGATTCTGAAGACACTCAAAAAGGCAGAAAGTAGGAATGCAAGAGAATTGAATGATATTGTTAGTCCTGGACTAATGAGTGAGGATTACACACAGACTCTGATGGCTTGTCATATCTTTTTCGTTGAGGAAACCCTTCAAAAAAACATAACTCCCATTCCTGTACATGACCGTATTAATTTTTGAAAACTAGCAGAACTCCATGAGGCTAATCCTTTTGGAAATATACACAAATTTATTTTCTTACAATGGATGTGAAAATCTTCTTAAAAGAATTATATAGGGGTGCCTGGGTGGCTCAGTTGGTTAAGCATCAGACTTCCACTTAGGTCATGATCTCACTGTTCGTGAGTTCGAGCCCCGCATCGGACTCTATGCTGACAGCTCAGAGTCTGTAGGCTGCTTTGGATTCTGTGTCTCTCTCTCTTTCTACTCCTCCCCAGCTTGCACTCTGTCTCTCTCTCTCTCTTTCTCTCAAAAAATAAACATTAAAAAAAATTTTTTTTAAATCAACATTAGCCTTTAGTAGGTACAATGTGATACTTTTCCTTTATTCAGTGTTGCCTTTGGCCATTTATAAGTGCAATTAGATTAACTAGTATACTGTTGAAGTAATTGAAAAAAATCAGTATAATCTCTTAGACTGACAAGCATAACTTTTCTTTACTTGATTGCTGTATGGTCACTGTAGTAGAGGCTGCCCATGTCCTATAAAACTCACATCTACTTGAAAGCCTGAAGACTGCTTACTGCAGATGCCCTTGATGCTGTCTGACAATATATATTTTTTTCTGACCAAAGAAATGTAATCACCTAGTACACAAGATAGTTTTCTAAACAAGTTATACATTTGGATTCAGATATGGATGTGAGATAACGATATAGACAAATGTATAGATATGTATAGACATAGTTATAAGATACTATGAGATATTTAACAGATAACGCATATGAGATATAAGATGATATTAGAGATAGGGTGATATTACATATAGATATAGGTTTATTATTGTTGTTATATTTCATCTAAAATGTTTATGGGATAGAGTGGTTACCAGCTGAGTAAGCCAAGTTATGAGAGATACCTGACAATTTTATGCCTTCTTTATTTTCCTCTTTTATCCCAGCTAAAATAAGGGCACTGAATGCTATATTTTAATTATTCATTTTTAAGTTATTAACTCATACTTTCCAAATAAGCATTGTTTTATAGATTTTAGTTTTTTATTTGCTATCAGATACCAGAATCAAGCATTCAACTTCTATTCCTTCCAGAAAAAAATTAGAAATACACTTAGTAATTTCTAAAAAGCATGATATCATATGACGTAATCTATGCCCTCCAGCCATGGTAAACAATGAATGGGTTGACATATTATATGGAACTTAGACCATGTCTGACACATGGTGAAACCTACATGGGCACATGTTGTGTTGATATTGTGGTGCCTGTTACCATAGGAATGGAAGGTGGGGTAGAGGAAAAATTCCTGCAGGTATTTCATAACATAGCTAATTACCATAGTTATTTTTTATCTTTCATATCAGCCTTCCAATTATGCCTGGAGTACTATATGAAGGACAATCTGAGTAAGCTCAGTGAAAAGAGCACCATTCTTGGACACCAAAACACACTGGTGAAGAGTACAAAATAACTTTGCCTTCAGACGATTACCCGATAGAAACAGGGATTTGAATTCAACTCTGTCAGACTCCACACCCCCAGACTTCAGTGGCCACGTGGTTCCTCTTGATTACAGAGAGAAATGAGCCCTGGGAGATCAGATTTCACTGTGATCAGCTTCTGCATTTCGTAAATGCAAAGATAGTCTCTTTGGGTAACCAACCACTGTCAAGTCAGTACTTCATTCTGGAAGGAAACTGTAGCCAACAGCTGGTTGACTCCTGCATCATTAAGTCTGATTTCTCTGAAATCTCCATCCTTTTATTTTTACTGCGTTGTTTAGAAAATTCGGAACACACTAATTTAGCTTACAATAAGGCAGAGGGGTTATATATTACATAGAATTTAAAGTTGTATTATTTGCGATCTTTCTTGTTGTCTCTTACTTCTAGTAACAAGAGTAGAAGGAAATCCAGACTGTGTATGTCAGGGAATGGTTTTAATTTACCAAAACGTGGTAAGGTACTGACCATTGTGGTACTGCATGTTCCCTAATTAAAAGCAATCGAATGTAAACCTCGGTTTTAAAAATGACTGGAGACACAATTGACTCTAGAAAAAGATATATTTATACTCAATTAAGAATTTCACCAATTCTTATTCCTTATTTCTTTCTATTCTTGTTTCTTTTTATCTTAGATTTATAATTTGTACCTATGTGACCTCATTAGTAGACATTCTGATTCCTGAAAACTTTAAATAAATATCCTACCTGGCTCCTGATGGTATACATTCGGTCAAATATAAATATAGTGCCAAGTAGATGGGATCATGTATAGGAATAAAAATTGAAAACGAAATACCTTACAAATATAAATAAGAGTAAGAGTCGTTATCATAAATAAATACGTGCAAAAAAACAAAACAAAACAGAAAAGGTGTGAAATTCTATTAGATAATTCGAAGTATACATGAGTCCAGGAATCAAATTGTGTTAAAAATACTAACACATAAAATATTTGAGATTGGCTAGAAATTGAAGGAGAATAGTCACAATAACTCGAAGTGTAGTGAAGTCAATATCTATATTATTTGAAGTAAAAGTTATTCCCCATAATGGCGATTGAAACAAAAATTCGACATCAGTTTTCTGAAACAGGTTGGAGTTTCCCTTCTGGCTACACTTCAGTATCAGCCATTCCCTAGGTGAGAATTCACCCTGAGAAAACAGACTTTCCTTATGACCTCACCCAGCATGAGACACTTTTCCATTTCTCACTACACATTCCAAGTGGTCTTTATTGCATGGAGTTCATCCTGTTCCCCTCAAAGAACTGTTTTGAAATGTGTGTGGTCGATTATCACGATAACTACAGTATGATCTTGGCATTTAATGGGTCTCTCTGTAAAAAAAAGTTTTACCCAAAATGCCAACTAGACCTCATTGAAAAACACTGGGGGAAGATCTTTTATTCATTTCTCTTGAATGATCCTCTCTCTTTTTTTTGTAGCGAGACATCTTAAAAGAACTGCGCCCAGCTTCATTTGGGCTGCACAGCATAGTGCCACTCCAACAAAGCAAACAAAACAAAAAAGCCCCTAGGAGAAATAAAAGAAATGAAGAGAGATTAGTTTCTTCTGGGTTTTTGCTTCCTGTCTTCAGCATCGTATCTTCCCGGAGAAATGATTTTCAACCACTTAATTTAAGTGGCTTTTCCCCCCATTGACCCTATTAGTTAACTGATAATGCAAAAGATGTTAAATGGAATATGACTTCTCCTTGACACTTCTCACACTGTGAGCAAATTAAGAGAGTTCTCTTTACACCATTGTTTACTATGGGAATAATAAGCTTAGAAGCTCAAAATGCATTTTTATGCACACTATGGCATAAATCATTCACAAGTGATATTATGTCCGGATCTGTCTCCTCTGACAACTGAGTTGTTTGCGGTGCTGCAGACTGGAAATGACACTGAAAGCATGCAGTGATTTAAGAGGCTGGCTGACTCATGAGCGAGCAACGGCAGAGCTGACAGGGGGCACCGGAGATGAAAGAGATCTTGGACTCTCTGCATATGTCCATTGCCCTGGGAAGATTAAGTAGAAAGGGTTTAAAAGAAACTTGTGCATCCACTCATTCTTGGTTTTATAATAAGCTTGATACACAGTTAACCCTTGGGTCTTTAGCTTTATCTTATTGAAAACCCATCTTTATTTTTTCCTGTTTTGACAGCAGCAAACTTGCCATGAGCTGCATGGATACTTGGTGGTAAGAGAGTAAACGGTGCAATAGATCGCGGAAATTGCCCCGGAGACAGCCAAGCTTGGAGAGACAGAAGGTCATTGGGCAAGGAAGGGATGTTTCCTAAATTCCAGTGAAGTTGCCAACCAACGCCTGTGCTCTATCACACCCTCTGCTGGCCGAGGGAAGAAACAGCATCGGATCTTGGTCCAGGACTCACTCCCATCAATAGCATCAAGTCACTGCTTTAGAGCAATTGGTACCCATGCAGTCAGGTCTGAGCCCAGTCTTGGGCAAAATGGTGTTAACATGAGCTCTAGATGCCTTTATCTCATCTTCTCTGTCACATTCACCTTGTTCTTGATGCTTGTTCCGCCAGAATTTCTATTTTAAGGAAAAAATCAAGTAGAAAGCTCATTGCTACTCTTTGCCTCCTTCCTTCCATCCTTCCTTCTTTTATTTCTTTTTGATGCACTGAAAGTCACAAGAATAATGATTTTAGTCATTATACTTATAAACTGTACAAGATTCATCATGCAGTCTGTGCTGGTGCTGGAGAGAGAACTTAGTAAAGTTTGTCACATTTCAGTAGTCTGGTGTCAAGGGCCACCAATATTTACTGAGGGCAAATGTGTGCCAAGTACCGTGTTAGACATATTTCGTCATCAATATGACGTCCTCTTACTGTGGAAGAACTTCACTCTATAAGGCAGATAGATAAATAAAGAATTTTGAAGGGTGGAGTAAATGGTCTAATAAAGACATGGTGGTCACTGTACAGAGGAAGCCCAGTGAGCTCACGGGGAGTGGAGGTAATCCAGGCAGGTTTTGTGAAGAAGTTTCCTATTTGAATTGGTGTGAAGGAGTTGACCAGATAAATAAATGGTAAGAGACACCAGGTAGAGGAAATAATTTATGTAAATGCAGAGGTGAGTATGATGCGAATGGGGCCTATGTGAAGTTCAGGGTTGTTCCTGAGCTATTTTTTTTAGCTGTCTCACTATTTTTTGAGAATAAGATGTGGTCAGAATGAGTCTATTAATTTGACAAAGCTCATGCTTCACCGTGTAGGCCAGGCAGAATCACTAAGAATTTTTGACCTGGCTGCGATATCACAAGATTTATATTTTAGCTACAACTCCCTGAGAACAGTGGGGAGGCAAGATCTGGAGAGACGCAGAGAGACTAGTACGGAAGCTCTGCAGTAATTATAGTGCAAATGATTAAAGTCTGGACAAGGGAGAAAGTGTATAGATTCTGGAAATACTTAGGGTTCCACAATTGATTGGGCATGGAAATATGAGACAGAGAAAGGTCTCAAGGAAATCTTCCAAACTTCTTATCTGAATAAGATATTGGTTCTTACCTGAATAAGATATTGGTGACAGGTAACATAAGAAAGCAAACAGATTTCGGGAGAAAGATGATGAATTCAGTTCTGATCCTTCAGAGTGGAGAGTCTCATATAGTATTCATGTAAAAATTGAAAAAGACGGAGGCAGAGATATGTATTTGGGCATCATTCTCATTTAAAAATAGATCATTAAAACCACATAAGTGGATAACATTGTCTGGAAGAGTGTTATAATACAGTGAGAGAGATTTGTTGATATGATCACATTTGAAAAATGGGTAAATGAATAGAAGAAAAGAGCCACAGGAGAAGGAAAGAAGGTAAGTCACACTTCATAGAAACCATAATACCTGAACATTTTGAGGAGGAATTGAATCATTCTATTCTACCTATGTATCTACAGATACAGATTAGCTGCATACTACAAATGTTGAATTTCAGACACCACTAGTGCTTTGAGTCAGAACAATTGATGTGACTGAGTGTGAGGGAAAGAGGGGCAAAACCACCTGAGAAGTGAATGGGAAATGAAGAATGGGAAAAAGCCAAATGAACCATAAGGGGAAAGATTCTGCCATATGTGAATGGTTCTCTAGAATGCCTCAGGAGAGAAATGTACGACGAGAGCAAAAGATGTCAACTTGACAGATATTTGTTTATTTTATTTTATTTTATTTTATTTTAGAATTTGAAGTGACCAAAAAATCTTTAGCACTGAAAAAAGAGATTCAATATGAAGGCACAACTATGGCTGCAGACAGTTCCACAGATGAAGGAAGTTCCAAGAGATGGGAGTGCCGGGCACATGAGTAAAAGTGAAGGAGTTGGCTTCAAACAGGGTGAAAAACGCCTCCTGCAATTGAGAAGATCGGAACGTAAGATTGATGAACTTCCCCAAAGGCCTCCATTTTCTTCCCAATACCAATGCCAAGGTTTTTGATACTTGTGATGGTGTTGGGATAGGCGAGTGGGCTTAAGGAGATCAGCTGAGGTTTTCAGGGGTCATTAAATGAACAGAGTGGAAGCCAGACTGTTCATCGACAGCATGGAGGACCCAATAGCGAGGACCATTTCTAGAGACACCATTTTAACCAGCTAAGCCCTTGTTCACAGAGTTCTCAGAAATTCAGATTTAAGTCAAGGAGCAGATGGGTGTGTTGATTCCAGACTTGAAGTATTGTTGTCTGGAAATGAGTAGAAGTCTGCTGATCCACCTTCTAAGAGAGTGAACTTCATGTCATCACGCGGGAAGTGCCAACAGGAAGACAGAAGAAAGAGGCAATACATAGGCTTTTTCAGGCAGAGAAAAATGAAGGGATTAGCACAGGGGCAGGCTAGAACCCAGGAGCTAGCAAGAATTGACTGCACACCTCTCTTTTCTGGTCTGTTTCGATGACCTTATGTTGGCGGTTTGAAAAAAAATCTTTGCTGGGAGTATTTACGCCACAGAAATTGGCGAACACTGCCAATTGGTCACCAGTTTACCAGCATGTCCTGGATTAAAGGGAAGAAATGTGGGCATTAGTGATTTAGAAGGATAGGAGGCCACTGTCAGAGTGTAAAATGTTGACAATTAGTATCTGTGACATAGGAGGTTTTGAAAAGCCTGGCTATTTGTCTTTTGTTAGTTAGTTTGTTTATTTTAATAGGTATAGCAGAGGTGAAACACACACACACACACACACACACACACACACACACAAGTGGAGTTCAGGGCTATTGTAGTAGATGATTCATAAGCGTAATTGTTAAAATTTCCTGGGTAGAGGGCAGAAGTTTGTTCCGGCAAAATGACAGAAAGTGACATTATGAACCACGGAGACTCATTTTTATGCAAGATGTTTCCTCTTGCTGTTGTAACAAACTACCAAACCTTCTGGTTTAAAACAACACAAATTTATCACCTTACAGTTCCAGAGGCCAGAAAACCAAAACGGATCTCACTGGGCTAAAACCAATAAGTGAGCAGGTCTGTGTTCCCTGGTTGGGAAGGGGAGAATCTCTTGGTTACAGGGGAGAATCTCTTTTCTTGTCTTTCTGCTTTTCTAGAAGCTGCCCATATTCCTTGGCTCAGAGCATCCTTTCATGTTGGAAGCCAGCAATGTCCAGTTGAGTCTTCATCAAGGTGTCAGTTCTCTGGTTCTGACTCTTCTGACTCCCTGTAACCCACGTTAGGGCCCTCGTGATGACATTGGGCCACGCTGAATAGTCCACATTCCTCTCTCCATCTCCAGGACAGCTAACTAGCAACCTTCATTCTTCCTGCAACCATGCCTCCCCTCCCCTTGCCTTGCAAGATAGCATACAGTTTCCAGGAATTATGACACGGACACCTTTGGAAGAGGGAACTCTCATTCTGTCTACCACCCACGAGAACAAGAGTACTGTTTCCGCTAGATTTTCCTAGGTTTAATATATTTAAGAAGATTCAATTTAGTGGGTATTTATCGTTCACAATATTATGTTAGATGTAATGATGAGAAGGAGCACTTGATAATGAATAATTTAAACCTTTATCGAGAATGTGACTTTATTTCTCTTATAAAACACTTAAAATGAAAGGTTTAGTGGGAAAAGGAAGACGCTTTTCTTTTTCTTAAAATTTGGTTCTCTGGATCCCGCTGGTGAAAGCTTGCTCATTTGAAGGTTGCTAGGGAGTTGCTAAGGGATATTGTATAGAGAAATTTAAATTTTGCATTACCTGTGATGATCAGTGATGAAAGGAAAGGAAACTTATTTCTTTCTTCAAAGAGGGTTGAAAACTCACAGACAGAGTGCTCGGTACCTACCTGGTGTCCAATAAACATTTATTGAATCAAATTGAACATCATTGAACATCCTTACTGAAAGATTTTTTTTAAATTAGCCTTTAGTAATTTTTATTAATTAGATTTAATTTTTAATTTATTGTGATGCAGTTACCTTGGCTGTGACTATTCTCCTCTCTTTTCTTTTCTCTGGATAAAAGGGCGGGACAACTGAGCAGAGAGGAGGAAGGGAGATAGCTCCTCTTGGCTCGGGAAGAAAACTCTAAACGCCACCTCAAGTGACAACATGCAGACCATTATTTTATCACATCTAGTTAGAGAGCTACCCTCAGACCAGAGGTTCTTAATCTGTTTTGGAATATGCATTAATTTAATGACACAATGAATACTGTTTATCCAACTCCCAGTAAAAAATAATGACACACTTTAGAGTATAGAAAAAAACTCCTTCCCTTTTATGCGTTGCCCTTCATCTGTTCTGCCCTTGCTACTTCGGGACTTATATTAACTCCTGTGCTGAGGTCCATTCCCCTCCTCTTGAAGCCACTCGGCACGGCTCCACATTGCTACCGCCTTTGGTGTTTTTTGTATTAACACAATGATTTCCACATGACAAACTCTGTCCCTCAAATCAGCAGACCTTCTAAGTGCTAACTCACAGGAGTTTTCACTGCCAAGATGTCAGCCAGGCATAGATGTCACAGGCCTCCCTCTACTCCCTCTCATGAACATGCTGTCACTAAGAGCCAAAATGTATCTGGCTGCAGGCCAGTTACCCAATGAAACAGTTACTTCGATGTCTGCCTTCACTTGTTTTCAGAGAGCCAAGGACCAATATCTAAGACAAACAGCATTTTATCCTCCCCCCTGTCTTTTCCCAAAGCACTCCAAAGACATTTCTACCTCTTACCTAAAGACCCCAAAGATTCCATCATTATGAAACTGAATATGAGCCTGAAATTTTCATATGAAAAGTATGAGAATGTGACAAGGAAAAGTCCAAGGATAAACATATAAACATAGAGGAGAAAGATTTACTGAATTCTTTAAAAAAAAAAGTATGCTTCTATGGAGATGAAAAGCCTAATCAGAAAAGCTTGAAGTACCTCCTAAATTAGTGTGTAAGGCTAATACTGCAGTGAGCAATGTCAAGGAAGGTCTCAATGATACTTAACAAAATCACTCTAAATTTTACCTAGGACTTTAGGCACTAATAGGAATCAACAATTGGGGGAAAAAACGTAATGATGACAGAAGACTTATTCTACCATCTACGTAAACCTTTTAAAATGCAAAAACTAAAAACGATCTCAAATTTTTGTCTGGGTCTTTTGAAAATAAGCAAGAGGCAATCTTACCTCCATTACATGAATTTCAGATGAACCATGGATGAGGAAACTAGTAAATTAGCTTGTAACAGATACTGTTGGTCCCTTAGCTTCTCTTCTCGGTCAACACGATTTGAACAAAATCTGAACAATTTCTGAAGGTCAGCGTCTTCATCAAAGACTTTCTCTCTTCTACCTGGTGATGAATGGGAATTCCAGGGAATCAAATCCGGTTCCTTCAGTAGCCATCAGGTAACGTGTGATGGGAGTTGGTAATTCTCCCAGCTCTCTAGTCTTGTGGATGGGCTAAGTGTGAATGTTTCAGTTTCACAATAGATTAAGCTCCACATACCTGTCGTAATAACCTACCTTCAAAAGCACATGTCAGAGGCTTTCTTCTCTCCCCACCTCCCTCTCGTGCCAGCGTTTTCCAGGACCATCAAGCAAATGAATTACTTGTTCTCATATTCTGTCCTATGGCAGCTCCTGGGGAACCCAAGTTAAGACACACATCTCCTCCCTCCAAAAAGGGTAGGAAAACTCACTTTATAAAGAAAGACAATCAATCAACATGAAAATACTTGCCTCCCAGTCTTCAAAGAAATAACCAGCAAAGGAAGAAGTAATTTTTTCTAGTTGATCAGATTACCCAAAAGTAAGAAATATTCTTCAGCATTATAAAAACTATAGTCAGAGAACCTTCCAGACATGCTGGTAAGTCCACAAAAAGATAAAATCAGGGAATATTTGACAAAATATATAGTTTTCAAATGTTTATGTCTTTCGCTCCTTGGGTATTCCATGATTGCTTCCTTATTAATTTTTTCACTGAATTAAATTAAATTAATTACAATGTAACTGGATTGATAGGATCACTTATGCTAAGTTAAAATAAGAGAGGAGGGGCACCCAAGGACAGGCTCTCAGAGTACTCCTTATGGTACAAGAAACTGTAAGAGTGGGGGAGGCAGGCTGAAGGAAAGAATAGACAGAGGCTCCTTGGATTCTCTTACCTTTCTCCTCCAGCCAGTCCCCTTGGCTCTGAAGCTGTGCTGGCCTCCAGGCCCTGGCTCTGATGCTCACCATTGCTTAAGTCCTGGCATCTCTTTCTCTTGGCCTGTTTCTGAATCGTGACTCTTCCTGAGCTATGGTATTGAATCTGGCATTAACCTACTTACTCTTTACTTAATATTTGACTTGGACCTCATCTAGTTCTGTCACTCCTCCCACACTTCAATGGCTACCCATTCTATGTTGTGACCCATTATCACCCAGACTGTGGCTCCAATTTTAAGAACGCACTACCATGTTCCATGTCTGAACTTCATGTGCCGGATGTGGTATTTTGTAATTTGTGTCCTCAGTGGTAATGGAGAAAGATAAGACTAAAAGACCTCACACACATGTATTTCAGAGTCTAAGAACTAGTTTTTCTAAAACATTAGGTGTCACTTTAACTTCTCTGCAAAAGTTTATTCTCAATCATGAAAATCACCAAATAAATGATAGGAGCTCATTATTTATTTGTCTTTTAATCAGGAACTTTTTTGTTTTTCATAATGGCACCTTTCTATTTGGTGCCACATCACCACACAACAAATAATATCAATGGCACACAACAAATAATATCAATGAACAAAAATATAATGCTTTCTGTCATTCTTTGAACATTAATTACGAGAACTCTTAAAGATACTTCAAAACTTTTCTAGGTTCTCAGGTAGGAAAATGAAATTTTGCTGAGTCTCAGGTTTTGAAATGGCGAACTCACTTGTGACAGCCACACATCCAGGGATTCACTAGTGCATGATACACTGGCCACCTGCCAAGATGTTCTAGTGTCTACAGAGAGGTTCAGAAATGTCACCAGATCAGATTTACCAATGTAATCTCAGCTGATGATCAGAGCTATTGCTGAAGTACCAGTCAAAGAAATGCCAGGGAACTCGGTGCCCAGCTTGGACTCACATCTTAGTGAACAGAAAGTTCTGTATCAGTCAGAAAGGGTATTAATTCCAAGAATGTAAATGAAGAAATAACTTCTTCATGGAAAACAACATTTTTTCTTTTAATTTATTGCTAGCTATTTTAAAAAGAAATTTACTTTCCATTATATGTAAAAATATGTGTTGCATTTAACAGTATGTAAACTGTGCAGTAAAGTATATCGATATTACCGGTACAAATATATTTAAATGATCTCTTTGAATTAGTGATGCATTCGTGGAACCAAATTTCTACTCCAAAAGTGTGTCTTTCTTGGGGCGCATGGGTGGCTCAGTGGGCTGAGTGTCCGACTCCGGCTCAGGTCATGATCACCCAGCTTGTGAGTTCAAGGTCTGTCTCTCTGTGCTGACAGATCAGAACCTAGAGCCTGCTTCTGATTCTCTGTTTCCATCTCTCTCTGCCACTCTCCCAACTCACACTCTGTCTCTGCCTCTCTCAAAAATTAATATTAAAAAAATAAAAAATATATTTTAAAATAAAAGTGAGTCATTCTGACTTAAATTAATATTATAAAAACTCCGAATGTGTCTACAGACTGCATTTGACTTCATGTTTTGTTTTGTTTTTTAATTTATCTAGGTCCTATATTTTCTTTAAACATTTATTTATTTATTTTGAGAGGAGGAGTGAGCAGGCAGGGGCAAAGAAAGAAGGAAAGAGAATCCTAAGTGAGCTCATCACTGTCAGCACGGAGCCCCATGAGGCTCTTGATCGCATGAACTGTGACGTCATGACCTGAGCCAAAATCAAGAGTCAGAAGCTCAACCGACTGAATCACCCAGACACTCCCGACTTCATGCTTCAAAATATGATGCTCAGTGTATGAGAACTGAGATCTCTTACAGTATGTCTATGATAGGACTATATGGTTTGAGTGTTTTCAAAGACTAAAACTGAGAGATATTTAACATTATTCATCAAAGAAAGTATTTTTATAAACTTCTAGAAATCAAAAGGTCTGAGTGTCTTATATTTACATAGATTTCATGCTTTCTAAGTATTTTCACTGAGCTATTTGCACTTTATGTTTTTACAATATATTTGTAAAGCAAAAGGAGTCAGCAAATCCAAAATTCCACTTTCCCAACGGGCCAGAGCAGAGTCAGGAATTTCTTAGAGGCAAAAACAACAACAAAAATTTTTGTGGTTCAGTTGGTACCCGAATCAGTGTATCTTGGCTGCCTCTTCTTTGTGTTTTTCAATGCAGGTGACCTTGAAAGAGGTAATCTCCTACTGACAGAATTTTGTATTTAATATGAATAATGAATATGTATTGGTTTTCCAGATAGTATTTTAGCAAATCAGCTCTGAGTGAGACAGTTATTTACTTTACGATGGAGATAACCTCTGCATGTGATTTATCATGCCTTATAATTATAGTCTGCATGTAATGAGTTCATTTTCACCATGTACCATTGAGTTGTTTATTCATAATACTGTTTTAGCGCAGCGATTCAATTAACTACACATATCACTGCTGATTTCTAATGATTCTCCACTTTTAAAAATGAAAAACAGTAGTTCTTTGTATATTTTAATATATCAGCAGAAACGAAAAGGTTCACTAAATGATATTAGTCTATTTTCATGCTTGGCAGCAAGAAAGGAATCAAATGCATTTATGATTACTTGAATAAAAATAAATGGAAGGTCTACCCCATGGCCGACATTATGAAAAGTTGTTCATCCTCTCTCTAGAAAATGGAATCACCTCCCTGAACTCAGTAATACAGAAAATATCACAGGAAATCGTCTACTGATACACTGACCACAAAATTTGCAGAACACTTTTGCATGGTTAATTTCCTCACAGCTTCACAATAGTGGAACAGTAGCCAGTGAAGGATGAGGGGCTGTCTGTCCTGGTACAGGCAAAAAGAATCCCCACCCTTTATTGGTGATTTTCTTGATTTAGAATGAATTTCTTCCAAAATGTGAACCCAATATCCAGTGCTTTAAAAAAAAATCAGCTTCTTACATTCTGGAAAATATATGCCATAAAGTCCTTTCAACTTATAGTCAATGACCCTTCACCACCCCAAAACCACTTATGGCACTAATTGTAAAATATCGAATGCTTGATATGTTACTTGGTATTCAGACATGGAACTTGGTAGTGCGTTCTTCAAAATGGAGTCACAAAATAGAATGGGTGACCATTGAAGTGTGGGAGGAATGACACTGAAAACTGGCTGAGGTCCAAGTGAGACATTTGGGAAAAAATAGGTAGGCCAATGCCAGAAATTCAATATCATTGCTCAGGAAGAATCATGATTCAGAAACAGGCCAAGAGAAAGAGATGCCAAGACTTAAGCAATGGTGAGCATCAGAGCCAGGGCCTGGAGGCCAGCACAGCTTCAGAGCCAAGAGGACTGGCTGGAGGAGAAAGGTAAGAGAATCCAAGGAGTCTCTGTCTATTCTTTCCTTCAGCCTGCCTCCTCCTGTAACATACAGGAATACTCTGAGAGCCTGTCCTTGGGTGCCCCTCCTTTCTCCTTTCATACTTAGTACAAAGGATGCAATTAATCAAGGTTTTTTTCCCAATTTACTAGATGCCATTTTTGAATAGATCAATGAAGAATGGATAGAAAAAGTTCAAGTTTGAATTGGATGGCAGAAATGTTTTTGAAAGTATAGGCATACATATTTTTTCCAAATCTCTTTCTTTGATAATGCATTATATTTCCATCAGCATAGCTCTGGTGAATTCTTTAAATATATTCTTTTTAAATTAAAAAAATAACGTTTATTTCTTTTTGAGAGACAGAGACAGAGAACAAGCAAGGGAGGGGCAGAGAGAGGGGTGACATGGAATCTGAAGCAGGCTCCAGGCTCTGAGCTGTCAGCATGGAACACAACGCAGGGCTTGAACCCATAACCTGAGCCAAAGTCAGAGGCTTAGCCGACTGAGCCACCCAGGTGTCCTGTGAATATACCCTTTTCAAAATATGTTTAATTTTTAAAGAAATTTTTATTTTCTTTCCAGTTAGTTCACATATAATACAATATTAATTTCAGGTGTACAGTATAGCAACTCAACATTTTCATACTGGGTGATATAGGGAAGTGTTTGAATATATCCTTTATAACACTAAGTTTTGTCTCTGAATGTAAGAATCTAAGCGGAAACTAGAATTTTCCCTAAATGCTCGATTCTTGAATAATTGAGAAGAAAAGGTTTTATTCTCCTCTTCCTCTTTCTCCTCCTCCTCCTCCTCTTTCTCTTCCACGTTTTCCTTCTTCTTGTTTTTTTACTAGTGTAGTGTAAGAAATGACATATCCAGAAAGTAGTCTGTATGCAAAACACAGCCAGCTTCCTAAGGCTTTAATCAAGGTAGCAATGTGGTCAATATTTGATATTTTAATATTAATATTAATATATAATATGTAATAACTGGGCGGAGGATGAATTTCAGATTAAGGGGGATAGTAAAACCGGGTGACAAATTAAATAGGCTCCTGTTAAATTTAGCTAGAAGGATGTTTAAAACAATGTTACACACGGTAGGTCAAAACTAAGCTTTGAAGCACGGGAAGGGGAGGGTTGGGTTTTGGGACTCGTTTATCCACCTGTTAAAATTATGATTAAGGTGTATCTTCTCTTCAGTTCTCATGGGAACACTTTCAGAAAATGGGATTTGAGTGGAAGCTGTGGGTTTGGTTGGTAGTCCTGGGAAACCCTGGTGTGAGGGAGGGAACGAGAGACAGAGAAGTGAAGGGAGCTGATAAAAGTTGGTTCCCACTACAAAGTATCCCACCTAGGGACTAGGGAGCTGGGATATTTCCACAACAAACTCCTACCTGTCTGTAGGAGGTTAGGGGTTGTAGGGGGTTGGGGAATAACTCCCTGGCACTTCCAGCCTGTCCTGGGTGCAATGCCCAAGTGAGGAGAAGCAGATACTGGCTTCACTCCAGCAGCGTTAGCCAAGCAGAGTGGGGCAGAGCCACAAGACTATCTGGGGCCAGGTTGTTTGTTGTTTTTGAGATCGTGTAAAAACCTTTTCTTTTGTAAGAATATTAATTCTTCCTCGTTTTCATGGCAACTGTTTTTCCTAATTTATATTTCTTTTTTATTTTTGGAGCTTTTCATGGTACACCTTTAAAATGATGTGATCCTTTTTCTCTTTAGTTTTCTCCATTGCTTTCATACTTAACAGTCTTTTCCTATTAAAAGATCTGACCCATATTTGCCAACATTTAAAATTCAATTTTTTAAATTTAGTGTTCGAAACACCACAGGAAAACACAAAATAACTGGAGAGTACAGTATTCTGGCTGTAAACATTGAATATATACTAATATGTTAGACATTTGTTGGTTGTGTGATCTATAAACACTTTTCCCTTTCTAGTAGAATTTCCCTTTTTTTAGCTATTTTGATAAAGCAATGTCCTCTCCACAGGGATGGGTATGAGGAAGCCATTAATTATTTTTATTCCTTGTACTCATCTTGTTTTTATGGTAGGGCACATAACACACAAAAAATGGGAACCACAGCGAAAAAGATGAGTCTCAACTGGGTTGTGGTTTACACATTTTTTTCAATAGCATCATCCAATACCCCCCTTCATTGTTTGAACATTTTTTTTTAATTGCATCATAATTGACATATAACATATTAGTTTCAGGTGTACAACATGATAATTCTATTGGGAGCAATTTTTATTTAGTTTTCTTCTACTAACAACATAGAATCCTGATTAAACTGAATATATGTACTTTCTGTTAATACTACTTTGGATTCATTTTTTTTAATGCTTATAGTGCCAGCATGGGAGGGGCAGAGAGACAGGGAGACGGAGAATCCCAAGCACGTTCCTCATGGTCACCTCAGAGCCCGACCTGGGGCTGGATCTCAGGAACCATGGGATCACGACCTGAGTCGAAATCAAGAGTCAGACGCTTAACCGACTGAGCCACCCAGGTGTCCCTAGATTCACTTTTAGTTGGAAAGGAAAA
The DNA here is from genome assembly GCA_030068075.1 of Paguma larvata. Classification (NCBI taxonomy): domain Eukaryota; kingdom Metazoa; phylum Chordata; class Mammalia; order Carnivora; family Viverridae; genus Paguma; species Paguma larvata. Next base: position 13,040,485 of record CM057825.1, read on the forward strand.
TCCTTAGAGTTAGCTCTTTTCACTTGCATGCTCCTTGACTCACAGATATCCAGGAGGAAGTATGTAAAAAGAAGTTTGAAAAGAGACAGAGATGGAAACACAGCGTTTGGGGAAGTCTGTGACACAACACTTTGGTCTGACAAAGAGTTTTACTTCATTGGACCATTTGGTGACCGAAAGTATTCCCCATTACCCACTGGTCAGCTCCCGTGTTGGTTTTCTACTGCCGTATACCAAATACAGCAACTTAAGACAGCACCTCACGGTTCTACGGGTCAGAGGTCTGACATAGAGAGACTGGGTTCTCTACTCAGGGTGTCACAGGCTGAAACCAAGGCTTAGCCGCGGCTGAGTGCTCCTCGGGAAGTTCCTAAGAGAAATCTGCTTCTCAGCCCATTTAGGCTGTTGGTAGAATCCAGTCCCTGCTTTGTAGAACCAAGTCTCACATTTGCTTGCTGGCTGCCAAACAGAGTCTCGCTCAGCTCCAGACCACCCAGCCTCCTCGACAGCCCTGATCTCCAAGCCAGCTGCAGAACATCAAACCCCCTCAAGCATTAGCTTTTTCTGACCTTCTCTTCTGCTAGCACCCACAGAAAATTACCTGTTTCTAACAGCTCTTATATCTCTGAAGAAAAATGTCCACTTCCACAACACCCCGAGTCAGCTCATCTGGATAATCTCCAAAGCCATCATCACAGGCTACGGAGTTTTAGGACAGGACACAGTGACTTCCGGTGGATATTCACGAAGCATTGGGTTTATCTTGCTCCCCGCTGAGAGGTCCTTTTCGAAACGTATTGTCCTCTGCACAACATCTGGGTATTCTGAGCTATCCCACAGCCATCCCACTGATCTCGGTGCCCCCGTGGCCTCCTCTTCGCACTTGGCCACCACTCAGAACTCTGGGCCACAGAGCCCTCTGTGGCTGCGGCCCTGTCTCCTAAGTCAACCAGGGCAGGTTGAATGTGAGCAAGGCCACGCTGCTCTGGACTGCACGGTCCTTCAGTCTTGCCGAACGCTGCCCAAGTTCCCACGGGTATGTTGGGATTTATTGAATGATGCAGGCACTTTCAGGGTGAGGACAACTGAGAAGTGAGTCCCCCTCGGCATAGGATTTTCAAACACAGATTTGGGACAGGGCGAGACAAGGGAGGTACTGAGGGTGCAGAATTGAAGACTTTCAGATCAGCCCAGTTCTGCACTTGCATGGACCTGAGCGCCTTCCGAAACCTTACACCCTTAGGTCCCCCCTTCAAGGAAACAGTCACTCTAGCTTATACAATACAGGGTCCTAGTCCCAGCCCTGTTCCAATCCATAATGCAAAATACATGGCATTACCAAGAAAACTGAATACATTAAGATATTATTAAAGTAATAAAAGGAAGACACATAATTGAGATCATAATCCATGTGTTTATATTATGAATATGGTCAATAAAATATCTTCTCATTTTGAAATATTAATGAACATGAATGATATTTCAACATATCCGCAAAAATTTTATATAATTTGAAAATATCTGTGGTTTCTATTAGTGGCAAATGTTCAGAGTTCATTTTACTGTATTTGGGGAGGTGCTTGTATTTACAAGAGAAGGAAATGCTAACTTGTAATTGAAGATTAGTCGTGAGAAAGAGATGTTATTTTTTCACCCAAGTTCACAGACCCTTTAAATTCTGTCTATTGACACCAGTTTGGAACTCCTGTTCCAATTTGGAACTCCTGTTCTAAACTCAAACCCAATGTTCTGAATATTTGGAGCGGCTGGAGGGGGGTCGAGAGAGAAGGAAGAAAAAAATCATGCTTCCCCGTGAAAAGAGTAGATACCAATTCAATTCATAGAGATTTCCTGAGTACCTACTATGTGCAGGATATTTGTCAAGAAATGTAATCAAAGAAAACACAAAAATGAAAACAACCGGCCCCAAAAAACCTTCTAAACGATTTTGTACCCAGTCATATTGAGGGCTTTGCAACAAAATTTCATCTGCTCCCAGAAGGAGCCCAGCTTCAATTATTTAGATTTGTGTTTATCTAGTTTCCCCAACCTACTTTCAGTCGGCCTGGGGTTGGAAGGAAGAGAGAGATGCAAAAGATAAGATCTTTCTATAGGTACTTTTGTGATAATTCAAAACACATGACCAATTCATCAAAGATTACCAAGATGCAAGATTCCTAAGCGGTAGTAAATATTTAAAGCTCTGATGGAAATGGAATTAGAAGTAGAAATTAAGTCGTCTAATCCCTTCACCTGCTCTGTTACAATGGGAAGGCTTAATAAGAGAAACCCTTGGATATTTGCTGATGGTGCACTTGTGCGTTTCCCTTCCATTACCGAACACATGGAGAGAGTAATTTTTCAAATTGACATTCACTTTTGAAAATGCTTTAATGTGTTAAAATAAATCCAACAAATGTAAGGAACCCATTATTTTAAGGGAGATGAGAGGCAATAAGCTGATTCATGCCATGAGAATAATTTTATCTCCGCAAATGTCTCCTGCATATCATCTGCAAAGATTTGCTAAAAATAAACTTTTGAGGAATTAACCCAAGCTGCTTTTTTCTCACATGTAGAAATCTTCAAAACACCAGAACTAAAGAGGGCATTGGACCAAAGTACTGGTCACTGTGTTCTCTTGCAAGTTGAGTTGCCATTAATTCGACACATTGTTTCACAATTCAGAGAAACAGGCGCCCTGGTGGATGTATTCAGCAGAACCTGGCAAGTCAGGATTAATGACTCACTAATGGGGCTCATTTTTTGTGTCTCCATTAACAGGAGGAGAGTTAAGATGCTGACCCTCCAGCCCTAATTCCTACACTGACCACCAGGGTGCGCTATGGCGCCAGGCAGTGGTGCTGCTAGTCGGAAAAACCGAATCTGCCTCTTCCTTTTACCAGCTGGATGGTCTTGAACAAGGGCCTTTTCCTCACTGAAGTCTCAATTTAATCATCTGCCAAGTGGAGCTAATAACCTCACTTCAAGGCTCTCCAATGAGTATCAAAGGAAATAATGTATCTGGAAAGATTAATAAACTGTACATTGTAAAGTTAATTTACCAAGTTATGTCATTTCTTTTTCCAACTTTTTCTTTTTTCCAACTTTTCAAAGGGGGTGCTTCAGGTTAAAAAAAATCTGAAAGCTTAGAAAGGACAGACATTTCTCAAGTATCATATATTTTATCGCAAGACATCTCTCAAGCATTGTATGTTGTACATCTATAGAGTTCTATACATGTGCTTCCAAAGACAGACTCGTTTCAAAAGAAGTGAGACAGTAGGCTAATGACAAAGGGTTTGCTCATCCAAATAAGAAATCCTCAACATTGGTCGTATCATGAAATGATGCGCTGAAGCAAGCCAGCTACAAACACAAGTATCTGACAAAGAGCTGGTGTCTCGGGTAAATAAAGAGCTCCTAGTGGCACCTGGGTGGCTCAGTCGGTTTAGTGTCCGACTTCGGCTCAGGTCATGATCTCGCGGTTCGTGGGTTCGAGCCCCACGTTGGGCTCTGTGCTGACAAGTCAGAGCCCGGAGCCTGCTTCGGATTCTGTGTCTCCCTCTCTCTCTGCCCCTCCCCATCTTGAACTCTGTCTCCGTCTCTCTCTCAAAAATACACATTAAAAAATTATTTTAAAGAACTTCTAGAACTCAGTAATAAGAAGACAAACACCAGATTTAAAATGGACAAGAGATTCAAACCAACTCATCACCAAGGAAGGTACGTAAACCAAAAGTAAACACAGAAAAACTCCAAATTATGAGTCATCAGGCACATCAAAAAAATATACATGAAATAAGGTTACTCACTCATAGAAATGGCTAAAATTCCAAATGACCCACAACACTAAACTCTGGCAAGAACACGAAGCCATAAAACTCAGACATTTCAGGAAAGGACTTGAGATCGTAGTATTTCTATAACTTACGTTGCAACTTGCAACCAGCATGTCTAAAACTTGAAACAATCCATGTGTCATCAGTAGAAGACTGGATAAAATATGGGATAATCCTGTAATAATAAAAAGAAACAAACTACTGATACAAACAACAATAAGGATGAATCTCAAAACGGGCAGGCAGGAGGAAACTTTCCAAGGCGCTGAAGGTGTATGAGTCACACAGTTGGATGCATTTGTCAACACTCAGCAAATGTACACGAAAAATCTGTGTATTCATTGCGTCCAGATTTTACATCAAAAATAAACAAAAACAAAAAGAAAAGAAAGAAAAAAACTCAGGGCCCCTGAGTGGCTCACTCGGTTAAGCATCCGACTTCAGCTCAGGTCATGATCTCACAGCTCATGAGTTTGAACCCCGCATCGGGCTCTGTGCTGACAGCTCAGGGCCTGGAACCTGCTTCGGATTCTGTCTCTGACTCTGTTTCTGTCTCTGTCTCTCTCTCTCTCTGCCCCTCCCCCACTTGCGTGTGCTCTTCTCTCTTTCCCTGTCTCAAAAAATAAACATTTAAAAAATAAAAAACTCTAAATAGTATTAACATGTCAATAACATATGAGCACCAAAGTATTTAATGAAAAGTATACTATCTGTAATTTATAAAATACATCCAAGAGGAGACAGATTGGTGGCTGACCAGACAAATGGATGAAGATGTGACAAAGAAGGATGACAAACTGTAGAGTCTTGAAGTTTGGTATCAATGCTCACTGTCTTTTGCTTTTCAAATTTGGCTATCCCTGTGTTTGAAACTTTACATGATCAAATTTTGAAAAAAAAATTAAAACACATACAGCTTTGTTACCATTTGTCAATACTCCTCTAAGAAACCCAAGGTCCTTATTTGCAGGATGTGGTATATCCTCTACCTCTGTAGCCTGAAACAAAGCCAGTTACCAAGACACAACATGGAGCAGTGCCTCTTACATTCAATTATGATCTACTTTAATACTTTAACTGCCCTGTAACTGAATATTCTTGCTTGGAGAAGTTAAAAGTCATAGAAAGGGCACTTCACTAGGAGCTATGATAATACTTACCTTAAACTGAAATCTACGACTAGTTTCCAATGCATTTGGGGATCAAAGGTAAAGTAGAGTGAAGTTGGTTGAGCAAGACAGAGCCTTCCATCGTGGGAATAGACAAGACAGCCCACCAGTGAACAACGGTGCAAGTGTGGGTGAGCACTGGGCTTAGAACCCTGATCAAGGCAACAAGAATAGGGAATGAACAGAGAGGAAGAAAATTTCAGTCATCTCCTCGGACCTTATAATCACTTGCATAAATGCTGTCATAGACTTCTGCCATATTTTAGCTTTCTTTCCCAGCTTTCCTCTGGAAATTCAGTAGAGTGGTTCCTAGGACGGCCAGTGGGCTGAATCCAGCAGAAGACGGCCCACAGTGTCTGGTTTCATTTTAAAATTTTAATTTAAATGTCTTTCACTAGAACACCACTCTCCTGTTCAAACAGGCTGCATTTCTCACATTCGTCTCACACCTGTCCAGATTTGCACACTTGTATTACCTCTGTGGCCTTCATCCAAAATTGAATTTACTGTCGCTTCTTTAAGAGATACTTCCTCACCTTTTCTTTAAATTTCTTTAATGTTTTATTTATTTCGAGAGAGAGAGCATAAGCAGGGGAGGGGCAGAGAGAGAAAGGGACAGAGGATCCGATTCGGGCTCTGCGCTGACAGGCTGACAGCAGTGAACCAGGTGTGGAGCTCGAGCTCACGGACCGCAAGATCACGACCTGAGCTGAAGTCAGACACTCAACCAGCTGAGCCACCCAGGTGCCCCTCGTCCTCACCTTTGTTTCTCTTATTTTCCTCCTTTGTTTCACAATAGCAGTTGATCCAGTAGTTGTGAACTTAAGATTATCTTTTGTTGTTGTTCAATTATTGGTAGGTTTAGATACACTGTTCACATCAAGCGTTGCAGAACCCATATGTTGCAAGCACCAACGGCAACTTAAGGACACTTCTGCAGTGTTTCCTCCAGCAGGAGCAGGTGATGCGTTAGGTGGGTGCCATCTTGTCAGAGAAGAATAAGTATGTTGGTGATTTGAACACAAGACTCTTGGAATGTGCAGGAGCTACGTGGGTATTTTTGTGGTTTGATAAACAAGATGAACCCCTAAAAGCAAGACGGGAGATTCCTAAGTCCCTAGGCTAAGTCCTTAGCCTCCTAATATGCTCAGTGCTTATATTTTCTCTTGGATGGTGAAAAATAAATCCAATCAGAACTTCCGCTTTGGGAAATATAAATAAGTGACCGGAGGAAAGATCTGGAGCTCAGATTTATCTTTAAAACTGCTGGGCTTTGTATTTCTCTAAGAGGCTTGCTACGTATCCTAGTCTTAGAACAATCGGGACTAAGAGTGACTCATTGACTATTGAGACAAAAGTCCCTGTCCCCTCATTTACTAACATGCCCATGCGCTAAAATGCCGCCAGCAAAGATAATCCACATGTGCCTATTCTTTGATGTTTGAACCACGTTCCATACATAGGTGGTTCATGAGTCCATGTATGTGCCTCAGTCTACTATCAAGTCAATGTGTAGACGCTGCATCCTAGGAGCCGGGTTAAGGGCCTGGCAAGTTATAGGTGCTCCTGAACTCAGCAAATGTTTATGGAAGGCCTGGTCTGGCAAGACCTTGGCCTAGGTTCTGGGGATACCAATCCTACCATGTTTTCTATTTAGGTCCCATTTAGATGTTACCCTGGACTTTATACTTTACTTTGCAAAGCTCTCGAAGGCTCTAGGAGATAAATAATCAGAATTAGGGAACAACATACTTTTATGAGCGAAATAGTCAAGGACATGGAGATCACGCCAACCACCTGACTTTACAAGATAGCAATGACCCTTTAGAGGCAAAACATCCCATAACAGGTATTTTATAACTTTAAGAAAGGTAACTCACGAATTGTGTCGGAATGAAACCACTTGTCAGGCCTAGAGAGTAATTCACGTGTTTCTTCAGTGTAGATGGTCATGGGGGGTGGGGGGACTGGAAATCTGCTATAGAAAACATTCTTCGTAAATGTTTTCCTAAAATCTAATACAATGTGAGCAGGGTGTTATCTTGCTTATTAGCAAGCCAGGGAAAGGTTGCTGCTTAACAATTCAATTCAAAATAATTAGCCTCCAAGAGGCTGTGATTTCGAAGTGTTGCCCATAACTCCCATTAACTTTAATTGAGTTTATAGCTCACGTAAGGAAAAAAAGGAAAGAATAGCACTGTCTTTTAAAATTAAATTTAGGGTGAATTCAAGAATTATAGCCTCTTGTTGACCTTGTTCCTCTTCTGCAGTCGTCCCCGCCATTTGTTTATGACCATTCCCACATCATTAACTTCTATAATTTTATTTGTATTTATTTATTTATTTGCCACCGCGTGTTTATCCTTCCAGGGTTCCTCACTGGTAGCCTTCTAAAATTATCTTTAAATGGCTAATTAGTTCCCAGTCCCCCGATTCCAGCCTGAGTCAGTCTTTGTCATTATCGTTATGTGGCTGTGTTCCTTCCAGTTCCTTCCAGTTCTTTCTCCTCCCAGAGTCTCACCGTGGGTGCTCACACTTCCTGGCTTTTTTTTTTTTTTTCTCAAATGAGACCCTTGCCGCATATTAGTATGTGAGTATAATTTTGAGTATAGTTATCTATTGCCTCATTCTAGCTTTGCCAAAGAGAGACTTGGCATTTTTTTTTCCACGTAACATATAGGCTGCATTAAGTGCCACAGAAGAAAATCTAAATTGAAATCCGGACTTTAACTTGGGGGAATTATCAAGGAAAACAATCCTGGGAAGACAAGAGGCTAGGATAAGATGGAGGCCGAGCAAATGGAGGACATTGAGCAGCGGGTTGACTGGCATTTTCCATAATACACACTCTCTTCACCCAAATCCTGTAGTCCTCCTGGGTTCTCTACAGATGAAGTTAATAAATGTTGTCCCTCAGTGTTAAGCTTCCCCTCCCATAAAGTAGTAAAACACTTGTAGCACATGGAAAAGTATAGAAAACAAAATCGGTCCCATTGCCAGTTTAACCAATTTCAACATTTTTTTCCATTACTACTTGCATTCATCTTCTATCACTGTGTGCCAAATCATCATCACACACCGAGTGGCCAAAAACAAGAGAAATGTATTATCTCACAACTTCTATAGGTTAGAAATCTGATGCAGGGCGACTGGGCTCCCTGCTCAGGTATCTCAAGGCTGAACTCAAGGTGACGGCTAAGCCGGGTCTTCATTAAGAGAATCTAGGCAAACTAAAAATCTGTTGCCAGGCTTATTCCTATTTTTGGAATGCTCTTCGTGCTTCTGAGACTGAGGTCCCCGTTCTTGCTGTCTGTCAGCCAGGGGCTGCTCTCAGCTCCTAGAGGATTTTTGCATTCATTGCCATGTGGCTCCTTCTCTTTGAGCCACTAATGGTACATAACACCTTCTTGTGCTTTCAGGGTCTGACTTTTTCTATCTTTGACCTCTAGACCCAGATTTAAAAAGGGCTCATGCAATTTCCTCAGACCCACCCAGGCCATTTCCCTTTTTAAAACGCGAATCTGTCCCATTTAGGCTAATCTAATCATGGGCATAAAATCCATCATCTTCATAGTCCTGGAGATTATGCAGAATGTGAGTAGGGAGGGGCCAGTGGTCTTGGAGAACATCGTAGAATTCTGCTTACCACACGACTCCAGCAATTTCTCATTGCGGCCCAACCTTGGGAGTTTGCCAGATGGAATCTGAAACTGGCTCTTATACATGGAAGGAAGGGAGATACTAAAGAGAGAGGCAGACCAGTCTGGACTGGTAGGCATCAATTAACAAGCAAAGGAACTTACTTATAAGGCCTGTCTTGGTCATCCTATGACAAGTAGAGGTCCACACCCACCTGCCAGAATATTAGAAGTTTATATAGGAGTCTTAACTGGGTTCACTCATGTGTACCATCCATATGGCATCGACAACACCTTACTCTGTTGAAGTTACATCCTTGGAAATGGCATTCGCTGTGGGAGTGTTGGGCAGAAAGTACATCCCCAGCGGCAGGGGAGGGAGTTAGGAGCCTCCAGTTGCCCGGGTCCAACCTGCGGGTCAGCCAGTGGCTGTATCCTCTTGATGACCTCCTTCAACGTTTCTTAATCCATGTACTACAAATCTACAATAGCAGTCTACACAGATGGTTAAAACAGAAGTTTTATGTGGATACATCACACAAAAATGTAAGTGGAAAAAGAAACTTCTAGAGAGAATGGATAGAACAGTAGCATTCATGTAAATTTTATGATTTTATAAAACTTGAATGAACCATGAATGAACCAAGTTGAGGATATCAGTAAGAGGAAAAGAGATAGCGAGGCCTGGGGGTGCTTGGTCTTTAAGGGTTGCTGAATAGTTTCTCTGTCACTCAGTATGGTGTTCAGATTTCCCAGCGCTTAGGAATCTATGTGAGCCTTGCCCTTACATCATTGTTTACTATGACCACAACTTGTAGAAAATGCCATACTAACTCAGAATTGGCAAGTCACAGGAATCCCAGTTATGTTGGGCCCTGATCATCTTGCTCTTGGGTAGAGGGCTTTTCAGAAAATCCTTCCATTGATATGTTTTTTAAATCATTTCATTTTTATTTAGCAATCTAAATAGGTCAAGGTTGATGCTCCCTTTTTCAGATAGAGCTCATCCACTTTCCTCCTGGAGTGTTGTCACCTCCCTACTAAGAGACAGAAGCTTCAGTCTCTTGAGAATGTCACCTGCTCATCATGGCCTCATTCAGAGGAGAGCCTGGCTTCTCTCAGTACTTACTGCATTTTATTCAGGAGATAGTTTTGAGCCCCTTCCTCTACCAAACAAACTATCAACGATTCTTTTCTGTTCTTTTTTTTTTTCATACTATTAGTTAATTGATACTTTTACCCTTGTCCGGGACAATTCAAGAGCATTAGAACATTGTATTTTTATTTTTTTAAGTTCATTTATTTTGTTTTTGTTTTTGTTTTTGTTTAACTCTTTATTGTCAAATTGGTTTCCATACAACACCCAGTGCTCATCCCAACCCTTGCCCTGCTCAATGCCCGTCACCCACTCTCCCCTCTCCCTTACCCCCCTCAACTCTCAGTTTGTTCTTAGTATTTAAGAGTCTCTTATGTTTTGTCTCCCTCCCTCTCTGTGTTATTTTTCTTTCCCCTCTTCCCCTCTCCCCTGGTTTTCTGTTAAGTCTCGCAAAATCCACCTATGTGTGGAAACATACAGTATCTGTCTTTCTCTGCCTGACTTACTTCACTCAACATAATACCCTCCAGTTCCATCCACGTTGCCACACGTGGCCAGATTTCATTCTTTCTCATTGCTGCATAGTATTCCATTGTATACATTTACCACATCTTCTTTATCCATTCATCAGTTGATGGACACTGTCTTTTTCCATGATTTGGCTATTGTTGAAAGTGCTGCCATGAAAGATCTCTATGCTGAAAACTATAAAAATCTTATAAAGGAAATCGAGGAAGACACAAGGAAATGGAAAAACATCCCATACTCATGGATTGGAAGAATAAATACCATTAAAATGGCAATACTACCCAAAGCAATCTACACTTTCAATGCAATCCCAATCAAAATTGCACCAGCATTCTTCTCAAAGCTAGAGCAAACAATCCTAAAATTTGTATGGAACCACAAAAGACCCCAAATAGCCTAAGTTGATTTATTTTCATAGAGGAAGAGAGAGAGAGAGCCAGTGAGGGAGGCGCAGAGAGAGAGGGTGAGAGAGAATCCCAAGCAGGTTCCACGCTGTCAGCACAGAGCCCGACACAGGGTGCCAAACTCTCCAACTGTGAGATTATGACCTGAGGCAAAGCCAAGAGTCAGACATTTAATCAGTTGAAATCCCCAGCTGCCCCAGGGCATTAGAACATTTTAAATGCCTTTTACCATTTCTTCCCTATATGCATCAATTGTCATCTGTTCAAATTCTGTATATTGAAAACCCAGGAAGATGTTACTATTATTGTTTATCAAGTCAATATTCATTTAGACTTATCGCCATGTTTAGCATTCTACTTCATCTTCACTCTGTGCACATGTCTGATCTTTGTACATGAAAAAGAAAAGAAAAAAGTCTTTATGTTTGCCCTCACATTTGAATGATAATTAGGCTGAAAACAGACCAAATTTCATTTTCCTTCAGGAATTAAAGACAATGTTTTACTGTCTTTTAGCATGCATTGTTGCATATTAGAGATCCAATGGTAACCCGATTTTTCTCCTTTCTTCTAAGGAAGATTTGAGAATTTTCCCTTTTTATTTTGAGGTCTAAGACATGTTTAGATTTATTGACCATTCTTTAAGGGTTTGAGAATTCTGTATTTCATATTTATTTATGGAGCATGAGTGAAATATATGTAAATAAATATAATATGGTAGACAGAAATGGTGCTGGGGGAGAGTAGAAATAAGGAAAACAGTATGTCTATTGGGTGATGGAAAAAACTGTAGTGTTCTTTATTATTGCACCAATATTACTGAAAAGAAAATATTTGTTTTTCCCTCTACTCTTATTTTTGAATTTGAACCTAGGCTCCATGTCTCAAACTAATTCCACAAGCATTTATGGAGTTTTCACTGTACCACGTAATAAGGAATACAACAGTGAATACAGGGGCCCTGCCCCTCAGAGCCTAAACTACGGAAGGGGATTCTGACATAAAGCAGACAATGCCAAGTGTCGTAAGTGGATGTTCACACAAAGTTGCATAAATGGAAGGTCTGAATTCTGAAGGCATTCTTGTTACTGTCTCTTGTTATCCTTTTTTCCTTGCCCAGGAAAATGGCCTCATTGTCAGGTCCAGCCTTCCTATAACACATACTCTGAGAATCCTAATGTCTGAGCTACATACGGTCTGAAATTCACTGAATTATTCGGTGCCCCCTTGTTGCTTGTCACATAGTCGAGACTCAGTGGATAACGTAGAGCATTGCATTGCTTACGGTTTCCTAAGACAATAACTCTAGCCTCCTCTTACCTACTTATCACTTCTCTACTGCCATATTCTTAGTTGAATTAAAATAATAACTATCTAACTATCACTGGCATGCTCTTTCAATGAGAGGAACAGTAAAATTTAACTATGCTCATTAAATGCTGCTGGTAACTGAAAAGTAGAACAATTCTGGGAACCAGCTACTTGGCCAGGAAAATCTGAATTCTTCTGTATTTCCCTTACCTTGCTGAGATTAGTCATTAAGACATATAGCACCACAAAAGTTTTGAATCATTATTTTACATCTAAAATATGGCACACAACGGCACACTCATTTGCTATAACTAAATTATGCACTATTGCTCCTGAGTGCCTAGATGGGCAGCTGGCATAAGGCAGGCACTTAATAAATTGATCAAATTAATTAATAAATGAAGTAACATATTTTTCAATGGTTTACAGGAATACTTCATATTTTTAAAGGGAAAACAAATATCATTAAATATTTTTCCACCAAATAAACAATAGAAACATTATGTTTTCTTTACATGAGATGAGGTACAGTATATTATTATATAAACAAGATAGTATTTGTATGTATAACACATTGCTTGATATTTAATAGGTCCTCAGTAAATATTAGCCCTTTTCCTTCCTTCCTAATTGAAAGTATTTAATATATCAAAAACATAGATTCTCTCGGTTTACATTTTACTCCATTTCCGTTTAATTAAAATGATTTCTTTTCCTCTGTGGATTACAGTTTTCCTATTTTCTTTTATTTTTAAGTCCCTGGTATGCTTTCCAAAGCAAAGTCATCAAACTATAATAACCCGTTCGCAAATGGGGTAATTAACTTGGTTTATGATTTCAAAATGATTTCTGGTATTCATGTCAATTTGCTTGTCTTATTCAAATTGAATTCAGTTTTTATTCACAAAATGGCTATATAGAGGATTAGATTAAAGTTCCAGTTCCTAGTAGCGGGAGAGGGAGCCAAAACAGCTACAATTAAAGAACACAGTAGAATAAAAAATGCACACTTTTGTGACTGAAGAGTGTTGTGTGGTTACTGGTAACTTCCACTTACAATTAAAGAATAAATCATTTGTTGGAGTATGCTCAGCAGGAATATCTGACCTGAAACAGAAATTTCACACCGTGCAAAAATATCACTGTATTTATGGGAAATCTTGTTTTTCTGTGCATTTGTACAACTGATAGACCTATTAAGCACGGGGAATAACTATCAAATTGGAAGAACCATACTTCTTGATTACAATGTTGTGCTTCTGTTATACTTATTTCAAGATATCAGTATCATTCATGTTCTTTTCTTTGGATATTTAGCATTTCCATTTTAAGACCCTATTCAGCCACTAAAACGCCATTACGAAGAGTCCTATTGGCTAAAATGGGTCTTTATATAGGCAACAAGCTTAGCATATTTTCTAAGTGATGATCAAATTTAGTCTGTTTGAATGATACCCTTTGATGGCTCTATTCTGCCTCGTTTGCTTTGGATTCTTCCTATTATGCATGATTACATCAGCAACCAAATGCAAACACATTTCCAAGTCTCTGAATGACTGTACTCATAAATGAGATTGTTGCCCCTGTTCCTTCTCACAAACCTAGACGTTTTCCATTGTCATGCACCTTAACTCACTGTCCTATGTGTCAGCTCTCAATGTGGCACGCCTTTTACTTGTAAAGATATCATTCGTTATCTGATATAAAAAGCAGTGACCCTCTCTAAGTGCTGTATTTCAATAACACCGAATTGATCGCTTAAAATAAACTCCTGCCTATTACAAGAGTGATATTGGAGAGAAGAAGACAGAAAAGACAACAAAGGGGCTCAGAAGACACCCTTATCCATTGTCCATAGCTTAACTACCCCGGCGTCCATCACAGCACGGAGAAAGAGTGATTTGAGATACATCTCATTTGTGATTTTCTACAAGGCTGAAGGTGGTAAGAGGAAATCTGTGGGGGGTGGGGAGTGGGGAGAAGCCCAGAGAAATAACAAGAAAGTTTTCACTTGTAAAAAAAAAAAAAAAAAAGAAGTGAAATTCAACTATGCTGACTTAATAATCAGCTACTAATCATCTAGTTATATTTTTAGCAGGTTGAAACTAAACCATTGTAGGTCATTCATGTGATAGCTATTTTCTAACAATCACTGTATCTAGGAATTGCATGAAACACTACAGATAAAATTATGAGTAACCATCACCACCATAATAATAATAATGATAAGAATCATAATAAATGATTTGATGTTATATATTAGACCCTTCATAATTGTCAAATATTCTGCCACATCCTTTCCTGGCCTCTCAAAACCTCCCAAACACCTAGACTTAACTGCATCTTGCAAAACAGGGAACTAAGTTTTAGCTGTATGGTCCTAACTGTTCCTTAGTTTGCTCATCTGTGAAATGGGAATACTTATGTTGCCAAATTCATAGTCCCAGTGATTAAATAAACAGATAAGGAAAGTACTTAGAACGGTGCCCAGGGGGCGCCTGGGTGGCTCAGTTGGTTAAGCGGCCGACTTCGGCTCAGGTCATGATCTCACAGTCTGTGAGTTCAAGCCCCGCGTCGGGCTCTGTGCTGATGGCTCAGAGCCTGGAGCCTGCTTCAGATTCTGTGTCTCCCTCTCTCTCTGCCCTTCCCCTGCTCACTCTCTGTCTCTCAAAAATAAATAAACGTTAAAAAAAATTAAAAATCTTTAAAAAAAAAAAAAAAAAAGAAAGAACGGTGCCCAGTATACAGCAGGCACTACGTTAGGATTTAAGCATTATGATGCTCTCATATAAAGTGAACAGGTCAGGGTACCATGCTCAAAATATAAACATAATTTGTTTTACACCCTCATAGCAGAAAACTTATGTTCTAAATTGTTCATATTAGTAATCTCCAGATGGGAAGGTGAGGACAGAGTACAAGTTAGAGCCAATTTCTTCTTAATGTTTTCTGTATTTTCCAAGTTTCATAAAATTAACATGAGCTTTTTTACTATTAAAGAGAAATTTTTAATTAAATAAACTGAAATTGACAGTAATTTACTTTATTCCTTGAATCTGGAAATAATTAAAGTTGCTTTAAAAGAATATTTTGGGGGCACCTGGGTGGCTCAGTAGGTTAAGCATCCGACTTCAGCTCAGGTCATGATCTCGAGGTTTGTGCGTTTGAGCCCCGCATTGGGCTCTGTGCTGACAGCTCAGAGCCTGGAACCTGCTTCAGATTCTGTGTCTCCCTCTCTCTCTGCCCCTCCCCCACTCATTCTCTGTCTCTCTCTTTCTCAAAAAAAAAAAAATAAATAAGAAAAAAGTAAAAAAGAATATTCCTAAATATGAAGCAGCTTCATAACAAGTTTCTTCAAATCACCTACTCTCCCATTTGCCTGCGTTTATTTTTCTAACATAATATGTGAAATGACATTTTCCAGATTATCAGATATATTGTTGAATGAAATAATATGCATTTCCAAAATAAAAGTTCTCCTTAGGAAGTTAATTTTGAGAATAAATATATACTCTGTATTACAACTCATTTCCCCTCAGGTAATGCAAAGATGAAGAAAGTTTTATTATTTCATGCCTGCAAGATTAATATCTCAGCAATGACAGATGTTCCAAGAATAACTGTAATAAACCTAAATGAAAAAGTGGGGCTGATAGCATCTTTAGCTCACCTCTGAAGTACATGCCACACCAAGATGAGTTCATATCCAAGGTGTCTTCTCTACCGAACACAGAGGAGCCCTCAAGAGACAAAGTGAACCTAAATTCAATAAACGCATATTAACTCTTGGACTAAATATAAGGATCAACTTTTTCAATCCATCGCACCCTGCAAGGCACTGTGTCAGACCCTGTGTGGAATTCGACGACCCAGATTCCTCTTCTATGAAACCTGTAATCAGTTAGGGGAATTGGGACTCAAACATGTAACAGACCTAGTAATGAGAAGCGGTAAGTATGTGGTCACTTCCCATGCAAAGGAAACGGCTTTAAAAATTCACAGAAGTAGGCAGTCTATCCAATACTAGATCAATCTTATGGCCTCAGGTGTAACTTTCGGGCGATACATTATTCTTTTGTATGTGTTGTGCATATACGGCTGTTATAATCTCCCATAGGATACCATTCTTATATAAAATATATGATGTGTGGCCAAGTAATTGGGTCGAAAGCTAGTGAATGGTCACTTACTTGAATTACTTTCTCTTTTGTAAGGCTACTTCAACACTTATTTTAATAGATTAATTTTGGCTACATAGGTTCAATTCTCTCCACCCAAAAAGACAGGGCAGTATAAATTTTTCACATGAAATACTTTATTCGACTTGGCAGTACATAATCTGGGCAGACAGTTTAGAACGTTTTTATTTGGTAATGCTCTCCAAGTTTATAATAATACAGCATGGTTTGATGAGGAATTTAGAATGCGGGACGCACGTCCACCCACAGTCACTCCTCCGGTTCACACACCAGCTGTGTGGGACGGGTATTATCCTATAACCTCCAGTTTAGAAATGACGAGAAGGTGGTTCTAGGAGGGGGCTGGACTTGCTTGGGCTCACAGATTGGAGCACAAATTCAACTGTTACAAATGCAGTCATGATCACTGGGTCAGCAACTAAAAGTTCATATTTACTGGCATAATTAGGAATTTAACTTAAAACTTTTTTAAATGTTTTATTCATTTTTTAAGAGAAAAAGAGACAGAGAGCTTGAGCAGGGGAGGGGCAGGGAGAGAGGGAGACACAGAATCTGAAGCAGGCTCTAGGCTCTGAGCTGTCAGCACAGAGCCCCACGTGGGGTTTGAACTCTTGAACCATGAGTTCACGCCCTGAGCTGAAGTCAGATGTTTAATCGACTGAGCCACCCAGGCACCCTATGGAATTTAACTTTTTAAAGAAAATATATATATACATATATATATCTCCAATTACCCTAAATGTGTTCTGAAGCACACATTTAGGGTAAAATGGTTTTAATGGCAAAACTTCTAAGGGCTGAAACACCATTGTTTTACAACTCTCCAAGTTTCTCCTCAAACTGACTCTGTATTGACTCCTAACCAAGAAATTCTCTAAGTATAATGTCAGACCTTGGATTCTACAAATATGATTATTCGAAAAGCACTAGAAAACTCCAGAAGCAAAGGAAACCCCCTCGGTCAGGATGGTACACTTCATCTACTCTTTAACGAGATAAAATCGTTGGCAAATAATTCTATAACACTGAGGCTTAGCTGTTGATAATCTTAAAATAAGACACATATCACAAAGATTCTGCCTTCATCATAAATAGTAAACATCTGAGTATTGACCCTGATTATGGCCAACACGTCAGCGCCTGATTGATGGTGCTCTTCCAGTCTCTATGATGTGTTTTAACTGCCCTTCCATGCCTCGACATCAACAGAATTGCAGCTACTACCCGAGAGTCCATTATGCACCCCATGTTGTTGCAAGGTTTGGGCCTTGACATAAGCTACACTCTTATTGTAATTAATCAACTCCTTCTCCTTAAAACTCCAGTTCAGACTTGTCTTCCTCAGAGCAATACCTCGCCTTGCATTAGGTACCTTGCCTGGGCTACTGCTGCCCCTCTGTGCTCCTATGCAGCCTTATAGCTCTTGTTTCTTTATTCACATGACTTCATTCATTGATTTACTCACTAGCCCATTCAGGGTTTACCGACATGTTTTCTCCATGTAGTCGCTGCCCTAAACACAGAGAATACAATAGAGAACAAAGCAGGGATTGTCATTGTCTTCATAAAACTCAATCACGTAGTAGAAGAAGACATCATATATATAAGAAAAGTAATAAGTAAGTTCATTAAAATTGTGACAATTATTAAAAGGGAAATGGAGGGTGACGATGTGATCTGTGGAAGAATGCAGTGGATGAGGGATTATACGCATGGTGTTATTAGGAAAAGCTATTCAAGAATAAACTTGAACTAAGAGATGTGAAGGATGAGATCCAGTGAGACATTTGAAACACAGGGTCAAGGGGCGCCTGGGTGGCTCAGTCGGTTAAGCGTCCGACTTCAGCTCAGGTCATGATCTCACGGTTCGTGGTTCGAGCCCCACATTAGGCTCTGTGCTGACAGCTAAGGGTCTGGAGCCTGCTTCGGATTCTGTGTCTCCCTCTCTGTCTGCCCCTCCCCTACTCATGCTCTGTCTCACTGTCTCTCAAGAATGAATAAATGTTAAAAAAAAAAGAAAGAAACACAGGGCCAGGAGCAGTCCACTCAGAGTTGCCAAAGGCAAAAGGGCCTCAGATATGAATGAACTTGGCATGCCTGAGGACCCAGAGAGCCCTGTGTTTTTGAGCATAGGGTCAGGCAGACGTGTCTCTGGGCAACTGAGCAGGACACTGAGTTCCCTAAGCCTCATCTCTTCATCTGTGAAATAAGAGTAATTCATTCATAATCCACAAATTGATTAAGGGGGTTAAAGGAGATAATCCAATTAAAGAACGTGGCCCAACAGATTGCAGATGTTCTGTGAATACTAGTTATGGGTAATCTTTAACACAGAGAGTGCTCCATGAATATTAGCTACTACATTAACAAACAAAGGATCTGTCTTGTTTATTTGTGATATACGTGTCATCAGTATGGGCAGAGACTTCATGGCATTCTAAATGAGAGTGTAAACCCTGGTATCACACAGAGCTGATTGGAATCTCAGCTCAACCAGTTCTACCTTGGACTCATTCCTTAACTTTGTAAGTACTAGTGTCCTCATATCTAAATGGGATTATTAATGGCACCCACCTCACACGGTGACTATGAATATCAAAAGAGAGAAAGTCAGAAAAGAACTTCATATAGACCTTGTATCTAAGAAGCAATTATAGGGGCACCTGTGTGGCTCAGTCAGTTAAAGGTCTGACTTCAGCTCAGGTCATGATCTCATGGTTTGTGGGTTCGAGCTCCACGTTGGGCCATATGATGACAGCTCAGAACTTGAAACCTGCTTCTGGTTCTGTGTCTCCTGATCTCTCTGCCCCTCCCCAGCTCACATTCTGTCTCTCTCAAAAATAAATAAACATTTAAAAAATTTAAGAAACAAAGCAATTACAAAATGTTTATTAAAATAATACCTCCACTTACTCAGTTTCTACTAAAGATCAGACCCTATGCCAAGTCTTTTCGTACATTATTTCCTTGAAGTCCCAAAACAATCTGAGACATTAGAGACTGTCATTCGCATTTCATAGTTGAGAAAGCAAAACTCTTTAGTGACTTGTCCAAAGTCACAGAGTTACTAAGTAGAGGATGGAGCCCAAGGTCAAGCTCACAAGGTCTAGCACACTAGAACTTAGCTTCTTAAACACCCAACCAACGATAGATAAAGCATTTAATAGACTGTAGTAGAAGTCTGTCTGCCCCTGAGCACAGAAGAGATCTATCCCAGACACCCAAGGCCTCCTGCTCAGTGAAGGGTCACTGAGCCAGAGAAAGAAAATTGAGTGAGAGGTTAGAACTTGCATCAGATACTTCAGGGCTTTTCTGAGATTGAAGATGAGGCAGAGATCGCTCTGAGCTACAAAACCAACAAACTAGACATCCAAGGAGAAAAAGGTAAGGACTCAGTGCCTCTAAAACAAAGAAGCCTGGGTCCAAAGAAAATCAATTAGTGTAAAAAGCTGCAAGGTCACTTATGTGAATCCCACTTCTCTTCTCTGAATACATTAGATGATCAGTCCCTTCGAGGAAATTCTCTTTGAACTTACGTACCATGGAATATGTTATTTTTATAAAAATCAAAATAATACATAATGTGTCTATACATAAAACATCAACAAGAGAAGTTTTGGAAGATTACAGTGTTTTTATTATAGATTTAAATGTTATTATTTATATGTCTGCAGGCTAAAGGAATAGGAGATGAAACAAATGTTCCTAGTTTCCAATTTTTCTTGATAAACGCTAATCAAATCTTATTTCTTAGATATTAAATGGAGATAAGTTTATTATCACATATATCAAAAATATAAATCGTATGCATCTCTCTTTGCTGCTTTCTTTAAGCTTTATATTCCCTTTCTGAACTATATATTTACAATAGGAAGACCAGCTCATGTTTATTCACAAACTGGCACTTTCTTTCACCAAATTCCAAACTTGTATCACCATTACACTATGTAAGAAGCCTTGAGAATATTCCCTTCATTAATCCTCTATTTCTAAAGGCAAGACTAAGGTTCCCAATATTATCTGGCACAGCTGAGTCACCTCCAAGTACCTTCACGCAGTTGATTCCAGAGCCTTCTATTCATGAAAGCCTCCAAAGACATCAAGCAGCTATACCCTGGGAGGTTGCCATGGCAACATGTGAGCATGACCCCACAGATGCAGATGCATGTTTGGTCACATCCGCACAGTCAACAAAAAGACAGCCCATAACACCCAGCTGCCATAGTACAGAGCCAATGCGTTGAGCCTGGAAGAAACATCAGAGATGAGTAATACACGTACCTTACCAACTGTGCATTCCAGGAGCCTGGGATTATCATGAATCTTCTTTTTAGTCTGCCTCAATATCCAATTATTTCAATATCCACATATTGCCAATTTCCATAAATATTTACATATCCACTTATACATAAGATATGTCCTGCCTTCCTTTCTTCATTCCCACCACCTTGAATCAAACCATTGTGATCTTTCACCCAGACACAACAGTCTCTGGTCAGTTACCTTCCATCTTGCAATATTCTATACTCCTCACACAGCTCCAAGGATGAGCTTTTTTGTAGATGAGCAGATGTTGATTTCAAAGCCCCACTTTCCACTAAAGGAATCAAGCGTGGGCAGGGAAAACAAGGTGAACCTGGGGCATTTGTGCCGAAAGTTAAGGAAGTGCTCAGATTCTGATGGGGACATGTCGCAAGGAAAAGGAGCCAGTTTGAAAGAGCTCTTACTGGCCAATTGTGGGACAATTTGAGTTTAAAAATGAATAACAGCACAAATTACAAAACATTGATAAAACCAGAATCCATGAGTTCACACTGAGAATAAATGAGTAAAGACATAAGTAAGCATGTTTTTAAAAGGATGAAATAAGAAGAATGGATACTAATGTGAAAGGTATAAAAGAATTACAAAACCAACCATCATAATAATAATTGATTCAGGTAAGAATTGTCATGAATGATAAATATTACTGAATAATTGTAATAGAAAACAGAATATTTACAGATTCTGAAAAGCATTTCCCAGGAAAGAGAAAAATAACTTTCCAGTAGAGAAATCTAGCAGATATCACCTTAACCGAATAGTCAAAGTTAGCATCACCAATTATTAAGGCAAAGTGGTGTCATTGATCTTCTGATGTGCTGTAGTGAGAAGGTCATAATTTCTATATTATTCCTGTGAAAGGAGATCACTTCCATGGGATTCCTGCCAAGAATCCATTACCTGAATCTAACCAGGCCAAAGTCTCAGAGAATCGAAGGAGCTTGGGTTTACATCTCTACTGCCAGTACTTTTCAAACCATCAATGTCATGAGGGCAAAGACTGAGACATTTGTTCCAGACCAATAGTCCAGACCTTAGTCACCAAAGGGAGACTAAGGATACATGGCAACTAATCTCAGTATGTGACCCTGGAAGCAATCCTGAATCCGAAAGGACAATTGACTGCTGTAAAGAGCATTAGAGGGACAGTTGGAGAAATCTAAATATGTTCCGTGTGTTAGGCATTAGTGGTGTATTAATGTTTCATTGACTGAATTTGGTAGTTGCATTTGGTTATCTAAGATATAGTTTTTTTGGAGATACTGAACTACCTAGTGGTAAAACATTATGCACTTTATGGCTTAACATACAGATGATTCAGTAGTAATGGCAATAATAAACTTTTTATAAAGAAAGAGAGAGAGAACAAGTATGGTAAATCGCAAATCTAGGTCAAGAGTATGAAGAAATTCGTTGTGCCATTCCTGCAAATGTTTTGTTTGACTTCTTTTCAAAATAAAAAGTCAGATATTTGAAAACCAGTCTTGCTACAACATAAATATTTCTGGTTGCTTCTCTTAAACTCCTTCAATAGCTTTCCATTTCTATTTAAACAAAAGTAATATCCTATAAGGTTATGACTACCACTCCAGCCTCATCCAAGAGAAAATATTGGAATCACACTGGGTTTCTTTTATTTTCAAAAAAATGTTAAGGTCTTTCGTTCCTCACAGATGCGCTCTTCTCTATTTGCAGAACTAGTTTCCTTCCCTTCTACCTTACCATCTATTATCTATCTCTATACTCCTTTTCTTTTTTTTCCTTTTATCTATTTTATAAAACTCTCATGCTAATGAACATCAGCTCCTTAGAGAAGTTTTCTCTGACTAATGCACCCCCAGCCCCAGTTTTGACCATCATCGTCTCTCTCCTATTTCCTTGGTACTTAGCACCTCACCTATCTCCTTAGCACCACAGCATTTTCAAAATTGACGATGATTCTATTCAATCCTCTCTTTATGGGTGTCTCATCGTGTCCATTCGAATTTGTGTTTATGCTTGAAAAGATCAGAACCGTGGCCACATTTTTCTCTTCCTTACTCCTACCCCATTGCCTTCGACGGAGCAGGATTGTCTGAAAGAAAGGGTGCATTTAGATCTGCTTGCTAACTGCTGGCACAGGAATGGGCAAGGTGAATGGGCAAGGCCAATATGTGTCGCCTCCCAGTCATTCCTTTCTACGCCATCTCTTTAAGACCTCAGTAATTGCAACAGAGCTTCTGTTTCCAGCTATTCCTCTCTGGACCCTTTGGCTAATGGTCCCCAGAAGGTTATTCAGAGTTTCCTACTCTGCCTTATAGGTCAGCTTGAGAAATACAGTTCTAATGAGGTCAACCTTTAATGCTTGAATTCTCTATATGACAAAGTGATTTTGCAGCCTCTGACATTTGAAACTAACCCATCCTGGGATGGTTGATTCCATCCTTGAATGGCTTTAAGCATTAGAAAGTTCTTTTCTCTTGGTTCCCTTCCCTTTGTTCATATACTAACCATATTGCATGGACCACTCAGAACGAATCAATCCTTCTTTTATATGATAACATTTTGCATCCTCGTTGGTAGTTCTTTGTGAGGATTCTTTTCTCTGAGCTTTTCCCTTCAGTGTTTTCTCCTTTGGTCTAATGAAAAGCATATCTCTTTTCTTTTGGGGGAAATTAAATGCATGTTTCTTCTACATTGGAATATTTTCTCAGATGTTTAAATGGGAAAAAAAAATATATTTTCGCTGTGGCCCTGCTTTAAATTAAAGCAAATATGAAAAGAATTCGATATGTGATCCTTCTCTTTTAAGTTAATCAAATAAATATGCTTTCTACCAAAAATGCTAAGACTATATTCCCTCCCTGAGCTATTTTTTGAAGGTTTTATTCAGTTACATTCTCTCTCAAGTTAAGTTTTCTCTATTGTGATTTAGTGTATAGAAAGGAAATAATTGTCCACATCTATGAGAAAGACACTAATATTTTGACAACTTCCTTTATATCAGCGTTGCAATAAGATGTCATTTGCTCCTTCCCATTATACCTATCATGAGGGTATGAGTGTTCCCGTTTTCAGATTAATAAGTATAGGTGTTAAGTAATGTGTTCCTAGGCACACAGCTAATAAGTACTAATAAGTACTAGAGTTTTGACTTTTATCTTCATTTTATATCAAGCTGATTTGAATGAAATAAAAAGAGGAATTTTTAAAAATACGTGGTAAATAAATTAGCCAGTACTAAAAATTGCAAAATAGGATGGACGAGTTACAAACAACGAAAACAGATTCCTAAGTGTAATGTGGAAGAGAAGATGTAAAAGTCATGTTTGATCACAAGGAAAATTTTGGCACGTACTTTTCTAGTGGTTGAGGGGGAATTGATGGTGGGTAGGATATAAGAAATGGAGATTATATAATATTTTAGGTGGTAATAAAACATTAAAATGAAAGACAGCATCTAATTCTTTTGGCAAGTCAAATTCTTACTACAATAGTGTGTCTAATATTGGTCATCAGCCTTTACAAGATTCTAGAACAACTGGAGAGAGTCCAAGGAATATAAACAAAAGTAGTGAAATTGACCAAAAAAAATCTGGTATAATAAGGCACTAAAATTACTTGTTAAATGAATACACAAATTAATGAATAAAATTGCCTATTTAACTGGAACCAAAAATACCAAAGAGTGACCTGATTACAATCTTCAAGAATCGAATAGAGTTGTTCTTTCCATCTGTGGGTATTTTAAGAGGTCCTAATAAAGGAACTTGTCATTAGACTTTAAGTTCCTCACCATCGAAAGGTTGCAATAGTGAAATACATCATCATATAAGCAGGGATATTCATAAATGATTAAGAAAAGAATAGAAAATCAATTCTTATGAATGATTTGGGCTTTTGGAGTCAGAATGCATAGGTTTAGACTATGAGTCCCAATGTGACCCTCTTCACCTCTCCAGTTCTTTCATTCCTGGTACAACAGCTAAGCCTGACTTAGAATCACAAACCAGAAAGAAACCTAAAGGAACATCTATCTACCTAGTAAGTTCTCAGTTCTTTACATTTAAAAAAATTTGTTTTTAATTTTTTTTTTTTTTGAGTTACAGAGAGAGACAAAGAACGAGCAGGGGAGGACAGAGAGAGAGAGTGAGACACAGAATCTGAAGCAGGCTCCAGGTTCTGAGCTGTCAGCACAGAGCCCAGTGGGGGCTTGAACCCATGAACTGTGAGATCATAACCTGAGAAGAAGTCAGACACTTACCCGACTGAGCCACCAAGATGTCCCATCAGTTCTTTCATCTTAATGATTGTGTATGGATCTGTTTATTTTTTTTTTCTTTCCTGTTTTATGTTTCTCTTTTTTAGAAACAGATCAACTTTCATATTGCTTACTTACTACAGCTAAAAGGGACTAAAATGAGAAGGAAGTAAAAAGTACCAGAAAGTGTGATTGAAAGTGCTCAAGCTTAGTCTAAAAGAGAGAAGGAACATAGGCAAGAAGAGAGAAAGGAGGGCATGCTATAAATTGTTCTCCTTTTTTCCCCCCTCATCACTTTTTGGAACATATCCACCCGTCCTTGAAACCACCTTACTCAATGATATGGTAATTGAATGCACTCACAGTCTTTAAAATACATCCCTCTATCACTAAATATTTCTATAGAATTCCCATGGAATATATTCCTAATTTCAAGAATTACTGCCAGCAGCAGGAATAGCTAATATTAATATTAATATCAATTATATTAATATCAGTGATATTAACAAATAGTTTCTATGTTAGTCAAGGGCTTCTGAAAAGTAGAGGTCAAGATTGAAAGCCATGTGCAAGAAAAATCTTAGGGAAAAACACCTATGCAAGAAAATGGGAAGAGAATTAGGAGAGGTTGGGGATGCCATCAGATTACAATGCATTTTAGATCCCAAATGAAGAAGAGAAGCAAGAAAGAAAGCTTGCACGGAAGGCCTTAGAACTGCAGTGCAGTTTTAAGGAAAGTTCAGCGAGCTATTGAGGAGTCCTTGAGCCAATGTCACCTGTCAGAAGGAGCCATCTCTTCCCCATCTCCTAGGAATGGTCCTGCTTTAGCATCCCTGCCACATTCAGTCTTTGGCACTTTGTTCACTTCCTGAGGCTAAGGTCCGAGAGGCACATTCCCAAGTCCACCAAGAACACGATTTCTCGTGCCCTGCCTCCATGCCGCTCACTGTGTTAAGTACTCTGCGATCTCGCGGGGTCTTCACAGAACTTGTCCGATATCAACAGGGACTAACTGGTAAAGAATGGTTGTCAATCCGCATCTGACTCGCCAGACTATTCTCTGTAACCCTGCTCTCTGCCTTCCCCTGGACTGTTCTACCTCTCTTCCTGCCGTCCCATCCTGATTACACTTTTAAAATACCCAAAGTGAATTATCGCAGCTATAATTTCGAGCTATTTCTGTTTGCTTCTCGTTGTGATATAGAAGGAAAGAACAGTTCAGTCTAACCCTTCAAACGCTTCAAAAGTATACTTTGGCCATCTGTTCTCTCTAAAGAACACTACAAATTCCCTTAATCGGTTTGCACAGAATTTGTGCCCTTACACCGGTTTCATCACCATTTACCTGTAGTTCCGTATTTGGTAGCACTTTTGCTTTGGTTTGTTTGTTTTATTTTTTACTTTACCAAAGGCACAGTCTTTTATTGCCACTCACCTCTACGTTTCCGGATCATTGCTAAACACCTTTCCATCTTCCCTTCTGTCCCCATCAATTTCTGTTGCCCAGCCAGGCCTCCGGCAAAGGGAGACCCTTGCTGAGTCAAGTCCAGTGTTGTATCTGGGCACAGAATCTGAGGCCCCTCGTTCCTTAGCAACAGATGCCGAAGCCTGGTTACAGACCCCAAGGGTTGGGTGCAGGCACCCCCAATGTTCAAACAGCCCAGAGAGGAGGTGAGAGAAGAGTTCAGGCTGCGAGGGTGTTGTTTAGTGGCGGCATATCTTCCCTCTTACCTATATTGACGTAGAACTCTTCTTCCATTCTTCTACAGCGAACTCGGTGTGTTCCCGGAAAATGTCCACGAGAGGAGCTGCTCAGTGGAAGGGAAGAGTGGCCAGAGCAGGAAGCATTGCAGCCACAGCAGAAGAATCCAGCAGAAGCCCAAGCTCTCCCTTCTTCATTCTCTGGCTTCCCTTTCTTTCTTCTACCCGGGAACTTCTCAGGGGGCCGAGCCTATGACCCTGTGAACAGAGCTTTCGGAATATTTAGAAAGTTCCATTTTCTGTGTCATCCCCATTATGCTATAAGCAAGTGTGGATTTCAGAGCCACCAGTACAAGACGATCATCCCTAGAGAAGCTGGGAGCTCTTTCTTCATTTTGTAATAGACTCAACTAGAATGGACAACAGGAGTGACGTGGGTTGCTCATCTCAGAAGGCAGGTATGAATCTTAAGGTGTATTTCTTTCATTTTTTTAATGTTTCTTTATTTTTGAGAGCAAGAGAGACAGAGTGTGAATGGAGGAGAGACAGAGAGAGAGAATGAGACACGGAATCCAAAGCAGGCTCCAGGCTCTGAGCCGTCAGCACAGAGCGTGAGGTGGGGCTCGAACCCACAGACCGCGAGATCATGACCTGAGCTGAAGCCGGATATTTCACCTACCCAGCCACCCAGGCATGCCCCCTTTTTTTAAAACCTGTATTTTCAACATGTAGGGAATTTGGGAGTGGGCAGGAAGGGGATTTCAATCGTAGACTAATTGCCATGTTAGAGCCACTTTGACTGAGCAACTGTGTTAACATCGTTATGCTTCATCCTTTGCAATATGCTTTTTGCCGAATTAGACTTTTGGACATTCTCAGGTTCTTCACGAAAATTTCAGGAATAGACACCTGTTGTTCCTTTCCCTTCCCTTTCGAGGTCTTTAGAACATCTATTCCATCCAACAGTCCCCAGGGGTACATCAGAACATCTCAGAGAGCATCTTGAAAACATAGAGACTTGGCCTTCCTCCCGAAGGTTCTGATCCAGAAGACTTGCAGCAGGGTCCTGGCATCTGATTTTTTTTTTTCAAATTTTTATTTATTCTTGAGAGAGAGAGAAAGTGCAAGCAGGGGAGGGGCAGAGAGAGAGGGAGACACACAATCCGAAGCAGGCTCCAGGCCCTGAGCCATCAGCACAGAGCCCGACAGAGGACTCGAACTCACATGCTCTGAGATCATGACCTGAGCCGAAGTCAGCCGCTTAACTGACTGAGCCACCTAGGGCCCCCCCATCCCCCCCGGCATCTGATTTTTAACTAAGAATTGAGGGATTCTGCCGTAGCAGGTCCTCAGGTGAGCATTTGAGAACGGCCTCCAAGAAGGACATGCAAACGTCACATGGAGTCAGAAATCGCCCATCTGACAGTAATAGTGTTACCCCATCTAGATGTCAGAATCCCCCCTCCTAGACACAGTGCTTGGCTCAGGGACAGGCATGTGACCTAAGCTGGGCTGATCAGTCTTTCCTGACAGTTTCACTAGACCTACTGAGAAAGAGACATTCTCAACAAGCATCTTCACCTTTTGTGGAAATAAAGCTTTCTTTAGAATACAGCCAGCCAACATAGAAGGAAACATGACTCCCAGTCGCCAAAAGATAGACTCCCAATGACACCGGATGGACTCCTGGATCCCATGTGGATTCTTCAGTTACTTGAACCCAGAGATTCCCTTTTGGGCTGGAGCTAGACTGAATTATATTTATGCTTCTCCATATTGAGAGATGTTCATTCAAGGGGCAGACACAGCGGCAGCTGAGTCATCATACAAAGACACAAGCCATTCTTGCAAAATTGAAGAGGGCAAAACATTTTGCAAAAAGCAAGCCAACATTAAGAATTTTACAGGACATAATAGAAGCAGAATCTCTGAAGAAAAAATTAAATTTGAGCTTGTTCGTAGGCACAGACTAAGACCTATACACACAGAGCCATAAATACCCTGAGAGCAGAAAGCATCTCAGTGCATGGGACAGGAACACACGGAACACACACAGGATCAACAGATCTAGAAATCAATTCCAGAACAGAACAAAGAGACTTTTCTTGACCATGCCTAAGAATTCTCTGTGGCATCTTGAAAGAGAAAGAGATACTGATTTTCATAAGACTGCAGTATGCAAAATGGTTTGTTAAAAATTGTTAATGTTTAAACGTTTTTTTCTGGTAAATTTCAGGTAGTTTCATTTCAGGGGGTGGGCTCACCCATTCTCAACAACTCCACTTTAATTTCATAAAGTTCCAGTTTAAGATGCTTCCCGCGGCACTTTAGTGTAGGGCAACCTAGCGGATCTTGGCTTTGAAAATCAGTAGACCTTCTCAGTATCTATTATATCTGCAATGCCGACTCATTGTTATTTCAGATTTATCTTATTTCTGGAAGTCTTGAACACAACCAGCCTTTACCTCCTAGGTAGATACTTTCCTCTTGCTGTCCTTAAAAGTATTTTACTTTTGCCTTTTTCCAATATTATTTCAATTTCTCATCTAATTTTTAGTGATTTTAGTTGCTTTTATCACTTGCATGCCGTCTTGATCCTGTTTGGAAGTTTTATGACTCTTACTTCTGTTCATTCCCTCTGAGATTTTCATCCAGAAACAGAAGATCCAAGCACCACATTTGCAAGCAAAGACTCCTACTAATTAATTTTTTTTCCCCAAATGCTTCCAATTCTCTTCGGAGTGTGATTTCATCAACTGTCTGATAAGTAGTACTTATGTATTTCATTTTTTTATTTTTAAAAATTATTTCAGTAAGGTATAATTGACATACCATAAATCCATCTTTTTAAAAGACACACAAATCAAGTCACATATACAACACCACAATCAAGGTATAGAATCATTTAATCAAAAATTGCCCTGTGGTACTTTGTTAGCCCTTTTCCCACCAGTCACTCTTAGTAACTACTTACGTTTCTTTCTGTGTGTGGTTTTGGATTTTCCAGAGTATTATACAAATGGAATCATGTGATATGTAACCTTTGTTTCTAACTTCTTTTATTTAGTATAATGAGACTCATCTATGTGGACAGATCATGATAGTCAGAAAAGAGGAAATTAGATGCATTGCCTAAAGATTAATTTTGGTAAATTTCTTTTATTTAGCATACAATCCTCATGATTATTAAAAGCTTGCTCCTTTCTATATATCATCCCATTTCATCCTTACCACAATCCAATAATGACAGTATTATTATGCCCATTTTATAGATGATAAAACTGAGGATCAGAGAGTTTAAGTAAGTTGTCTGGTATTATAATAAGTTAATAGAGAGCTAGGACTGGTCAAATTCAAAAATCAATGCACTTTTTATTACAGTACTGGTTCAATCTTACTGCAGTTTAGAATATGATCCAAAATAACTTTCTTAATAATGCTGCGGACTCATTTGTAAACCAAACGGTGTAGTTATCATATAACACCTGTTTTTTCCACTATAATTGTGAAAACTGGCAGGTTACAAAGGTATTTTTATTCTGTTCTATACCATTTTCTCTACATCAAATGGCCTAATTTTTTATGTTTCAGTCTAAAAACATTCTTGTCATCATTAATAGATTTGCTATTTACAATATAAATCATAAATTGGCCAGTACTCTTTTATATATTTGTTTTTTACCTATTTTGATTATATTAGCATGAGAATATTAGCATTGAGATATTGCATGCATATATCAACATGGTCTATTGTCTCAGCATTTCAATAACACAATATATTGCTTCGAATTGTGAAGTACCATGTTTAAGCCATATAAAGAAAACTTGTAGATATGTGTTCAATCCAGAAATTATTTTATAAATGGTTTGTATAAAATAAATATTGACCCTAAAATTCAGCACGACCTTAACGAAAAGTAGAAGCCTTGAATTCAGAAGAAACAAAGCAGAAAACCGTTGTACCTTCACAGCAAAGGGCCTTAGGAATTCACACAGATTTTCCTTCATGTTCTCCACCCTATCTTATAATGTGGAAATAGCTTTAAACAAACTGTATCTGCAATCTTCATTGATAATATAGCTTGGACTTCTAAGTTAGGCACTGGGCTCTTAAATCTTAGCTCTGTAGTTTGCATCTTTACTTTTTTAGAATGTGCTTTATCGTTTTATATCCTATCTCCTGCCTCAACTTCTTTTCTTTTTCCTCATTTTTATTTCTTAAAAAGTAATAAACTCTAATTTCGTAGTTCACCATTTGGGGATGAAATGAAGAATAAAAAAATACACACATATATGCATACGTTGCCTGAATTTTCCTCTTCCTCATAAGCTTTTGG
Source organism: Paguma larvata (assembly GCA_030068075.1). Classification (NCBI taxonomy): domain Eukaryota; kingdom Metazoa; phylum Chordata; class Mammalia; order Carnivora; family Viverridae; genus Paguma; species Paguma larvata. Next base: position 13,071,273 of record CM057825.1, read on the forward strand.
GTATGATCTAAGATGAAGAGGTAAAGCGAATTGCATCAAGTTCTAGCCCATTGGTGCCCCCCAGACCTCTGGTCCCCAGTACCTCATGGCCTTCTCCAACAGCTCCGTGAATTCTCCAAGGCAGTGTTACCCAATTCATGGATGAATATACTCTGTGTGCTCCCCTGATCCATTCTTTAGTCCACACGACATGTGTGCTCCGTTATCTTCCCCTCTATCCCATGGTTATCTGCTACTCCAGAGGTTGACTGTTACCTTCATGCTGCCTGATAGCTTTGAAGTTTTCTGGAAAGCAGGAAGTTGGATCTCATCCTCTGTGAACGTGATCTATGGGGACCTCAACATTGGTCCCATCTTGTTGCAACATTAATTTCCCCCATATATATTCGGGTGTTTATGAATAGGGTAATGGGATGGTTTGAGATACCATCAGCCTCCCTATGACCACAACCACAATTTCCCTCCAACTGGGAGAACTTATTGCTGAATCTCATCTGCCCTGAACTGAGACTTTACTGACTTAAAGCAAACTTTCCAGCAGGGAATCCTGCCATACTAAATTTTAATATAGTTTTGTATGTGTACCCACCATCACTACCATAACCACTCAACTCAGCAGGCATACCTGCATATGCCTGAACTCTGATTAAGGACACACATTTAGAGTTTTTATTTGGTTTTATATTTTTCTTCCAGTAACATCTCATCCACTTGAATTAACAGATACAAACAAATGTTTGTTGAATGTCTGCGATAGAGGATTATTTTTCCATATGAAGTAGATGTAGGTGTATCGAAATCTCAGCCTCAGCCCCATCCCAGTTTGGATCTCTTCTACAGAAACATAGGCTGAGAATTGATAATGTATATAAAATCCTGGACAATAATGGGTATTCAATACATCCAATTTTCCTCTCTTTGTTTCTAGGAGGCAAAGTTGCTTCGACTTATAAGGCATCTTTTCCGATTTTTTTTTTAATTTTTAGGTTTATTTTTGAGAGAGAGAGAGAGAGAGAGAGACCGAGAGTAAGTGGGAGAGGGGCAGAGAGAGAGGGAGACACACAATCCAAATCAGACTCCAAGCCCTGAGCCGTCAGCACAGAGCCCAATGCGGGGCTCAAACCCATGAAACATGAGATCACGAGCTGAGCTGAAGTCGGAGCTCAACTGAGTGAGCCACCCAGACGCCCCTGATTTTTACAGTTCCTTCAGTGATCCCTTATCATGATGCTCGAAAATACTAAAACAGTTGTTTACTGAGTAAACAACAAAAATGCTTGAATAAAAGAGATAGTTTTTAAGAGAAGGACAAATAGAATTATACACACCTGAAAATCTCATCATTTAATTGCTGTATGCCTCATTTCCGAAGATGTGCAATGAAAGTATCAAGACAGATGGTACATTTCTAAGATTTCTTATTTCTCACAAAATATTGGGTCAATTAAGTGAATATAGGTAAAACTTCAAAGGCGAAGTTGAAGCAATGACTTCCAAAGCCTGATCAAAGCTTTAAAAAATTTAAAATAAATTTTTAACGTTTATTTATTTTTGAGATAGAGAGAGATCATGAGTGGTAGAGGGGCAGAGAAAGGGAGACGCAGAATCCAAAGCAGGCTCCGGGCTCTGCTCTGAGCTGTCAGCACAGAGTCCAATGTGGGGTTTGAACTCATGAGCCATGAGATCATGACCTGAGCCAAAGTCGGATGTTCAACCGACTGAGCCACCCAGGTGCCCCAAAAATACATTTTTCAAATAACAACTGATTATCATTAAAAAGATGAAATTGTCAATTACATAAAACCTCCACACGAATTCTGATGTCACCAAGATGGTGACATAGGTCGTTCCTAACTTTGCACCTTTTCACCCTGATCAGGAAATTCAGTGTATACTATCACCCAGTTCAGATCCCCAGACAATAGGCTGTATAGACCTTGGCTCCTGTCCTGCTGCCTGCTAGGGAGGGAATCTAATTCATAAACCCATGTACAATTGAGTATAGTAGCAAGTCCTGAACCTATAGTCCCAACCATTCTCCTGACCAGAGAATCCAGGCCACCACAGAGCCCATCCTGCAACCTTACTTGGGTAGGAAAGCAAGCCAGTGGTTCTATCCAACTCTTCTCAGACAGTGGCACATCCCCCATCCTCATGCTCAGGGCTGAAACAATTGCTTTGCTCAAAACAGACCGGAATAGCAGACCCCAGCTTTGCCCAAGGACATTACCAATTAACACGCCCAGAAACCCAAACTTAGTTGACTGGTGAAAAACTGTTTCTGCGAAAGCAAACTTGTAAAGTCTGGTAAGGAACTTGATTACTCAAACGCACAGACACCAAAGTAAAAAAAAAAATCAAGGATCACAAAAAAAAATTGGGTAAAGATGACGACTTTGAAGGAAACTAACAAATCTCCAATAACTGAGCCTAAAATATGCAGATCTATGAACTTTTAAAGAATTCAGAATGATCCTTTCAAGGAAGTTTAATGAACTACAGCATAATACAGACAAGATAAATGAACAAAATTAGGAGAACAATGCATGAACAAAACAAAAAGTTGGCAGAGAAATAGCAACCATCAAAAAACAAGTAAACAAATCTTAGAGTTGAAAAGTACAATAACTGAACTAAAAAATTCAATGGAGAGTTTCAAAAGTAGACTCACTATGCACAAGAAACAATCAGTGACCTAGAAGACAGGACATTGGACAATCATCTCAATAGACACAGAAAAAGCATTTGATAAAATTTACCATCAATTCGTGATAAAAACTCAACATAGAAAGGCATAGAAAGAACATATCTCAAAATAATAAAGGCCATATATGACCAACCTTCAGCTAACATCATACTCAATGGTGAAAAGTTGGAAATTCTTCCTGCAAGATCAGAAACAAGACAAGGGTGCTCCAATTCAAAATAGTACTAGACAAAATAGTACTTAGACATCAGGCAAGAAAAATAAATTTAAAAAGTTATCAGAATTGGAAAGGAAGAAGTGAAAGTGTCTCTATTTATAGTTGGCATGATTTTATATATATATAGAAAATCTTAAAAACTCAACCAAAAAACTCTTAGATCTAATCTATGAGTTCAGTAGAGTTGTAGAATACCAAATTAAAATACAATATCAGTAGTGTTTCTAGTGAATTTTCCAGGAAAAAAATACAGAAATAGATCTCACTTACAATAATATTAAAAACAACAAAATATTTAGGAATAAATTCAGCTGAGTAAGTGAAAGATCTCTACTATGAAAACTATAAGACTTTGATGAAAGAAATTGAAGAAACAAATAAATGGAAAGGTATGTCACGTTTATGTATCGGAAGATTTAATATTGTTAAAATGTCAACACTAGCAAAAGCCATCTATAGATTCAACGCAATACCTATCAAGACTTCAATGGCAGTTTTTACAGAAGTAGATAAAACATTCCTAAAATTTATATAGAACCACAAAAGCACCCAAATAACCAGAGAAATCCTGAGAAATAGAACAAAGCAAAAGGCATCACAGTTCCTGATTTCAAGCTATTCTATAAAACTGTAGTCATCTAAAGAGTATGGTACCGGCATAAAAACAGACAAATAGATCAATAGAACAAAATCAAGAGAAATAAATACAAGCCAATACAGGTAACTGAAAGTCGACAAGGGAGCCAAGAATACTCAATGGAGAAAACAGTCTATTCAATAAATGGTGATGGAATCATTGAATATTTACATGTAAAAGAATGAAACTGGACCCATATCTTATACCCCTCACAAAAATCAACTAGAAATGGATTATAGGCTCAGACATAATACTTGAAACCACGAAACTCCCAGAAGGAAATTTCTAAAACTGTAGGACAAAGTCCCTTGACATGGGTCTTGATAATGTATTTTTAGACAGAACATGTAAAGCACGAAAAACAAAATAAAAAATAAACAGTGGGGCTACATCGAATGAAAGCTTCTACATAGTGTAGCAAAAGAAATGATTAAAAAAGCAAAAAGCCAACAGAGAGGGAAAAAATATATGCAAACCATATATTTGATAAGGGATTAATATACAAAATATATAAAGAACTCAAGCACCTCAAGAGCAAAAAAATAATAATAATAAAATAGAATTAAATTAAATTTAAAAAGGCAAGGGACTTCCAAAAAATAGATATATTAAAGGCCAAGAAGTACATGAAAAGGTGCTCAACATCACTAGTCATGAATTGACATGAATTTTAATGAAAATTAAAACCAGAATGAATTGCCATTCATGCTCCTTAGAATGGCCAGCATTGGGGTGCCTGGGTGGCTCAGTTGGTCAAGCAGCCGACTTCAGCTCAGGTCATGATCTCATGGTTTATGAGTTTGAGCCCCGCGTCGGGCTCTGTGATGATGGCTCATCAGAGCCTGGAGCCTGCTTCAGTTTCTGTGTCTCCCTCTCTCTCTTCCCTTCCCCTGCTCACTCTATGTCTCTCAAAAATAAATAAACGTTAAAAAATTTAAAAAAAAAAAAAAGAAAAAAGAATGGCCAGCATCAAAAAGACAAAAGAAAACAAATGCTGGCACAGATGTGGAGAAAAAGGAATAGTTGTGGACTGTTGGTGACAATATAAACTGGTACAGCCACCATGGAAAACGCTATGGAGGAGCCTCAAAAAATTAAAACTACCATATGGTCCAGTAATTCCACTTTTGAGAATATATCCAAAAGAAATGAAAACACCAAATGGGAAAGATACTTGCTATATTCATAACAGCATTGTTTACAATAATCAAGATATGAAAACAACCTAAGTATCCATCAAGAGATAAATGGATAAACGACGATGGTAATATATAGACAATTGAATATGATTCAGCCATAAAAAAAAAAAAAACAAAGAAATACTACCATTTGCAACAACATGGGTGGATCTTGATGGCATTATGCCAAGTGAAATCAGTCAAAGAAAGACAAATACCCATGACCTCACTCATATGTGAAATATAATGATAATAATAATAATAATAATATAAAATGAAAGTTACTAGAAAAAGATAGAAGATTTGTGGTTACCAAAGGTGGAAGGTGGGGGAAGGGAGAATCAGAAGAAGGTACCCTCAAGGCACAAACTTCCGGTTATAAGATAAGTAAGTACAGTGCGAGGGTTGTAAGGTACAACACAATGACTATAGCTCTCACTGCCATAAGATATACATAAAGATTGTGACAAGAGTTAATCCTAAGAGTTTTCATTACAAGGAGAATTTTTTTTTCCTTTTTCCTTTTTCTCTTTTGTCTTTTTATTCTATCTGTATGAGAAGGTCGACATTAGTTGAAACTGTTGTGGCTCATTTCATGATACGCATAAATCACACCATCATGGTATATTCCTTAAAAACAATAGTGTAGTACAGAACACCAAAGTCTAGAAGAGCACAAACTCCACTACGTTATATGTGAAAAAACTCCACTACATTATATGTGAAGTGTTTATTTCTATTCGTTAAAGAAGCCTTCCCCACAAACCTCTACACAATATGCTAAGATAAAAAAAAAAAAAAAACCAATAAGTTCTATTTGACTTTTAAAAATGAATTTTATTCTTCCTTTGCCAAACAAAACATCATATTTGCTTTGAGATAACATATTATTTCATTTTAAATTATTCAGAAAGGCAAGATATATCTTTGACATACTTTCATTATAAGTGTCCAAATAACTTTGCCTTATAAGAAATGTCATTTTCAAATTAACAATTATAAAAGATGAAGGGATTTAATATTTCCATCTCAAAATTGGTTTAAATACGCTGTTTTTTTTATGAAGACTTTGGTATTATGTCAAGTTTCTTATGTGATCATGATCTCTTCATATAGGTTAATCACATTCCTGAGATCACAGTAAATTTCATCAGTCTCCTAGAGGAGAAAAGTAATAAATATGATGACAACAAGAACATGTCTTAATATTCTCAGTAGGCATTCTCAGGCTGACATCGGGTGACTGTGGGTCTCCCGGTCTTCTCATTGGCCTGCAGTAGTATTTGCAATTGATCCAATTTATTCTGTCGTTACATGTTCAGATAAATCTGCAGTTTATAGTTCTAATTGCATTACTCAGTTTAAAATTATAAGAAGAGTTATAAAGAGAAGCCAGTTTATCATTTTTAAAAAACATCTATGTGTTTATGGGTAACAATTGGAGGTATGAGTTGCTTCACCTCTGCATAAATATCGTCTGTTTCTCAAAAGAAGTCAAATATCTTTGAAGGTATATTTCACATCGATTTCTCCATTCCTGCAATCCTTGAGGATATTATGACAGTATTTTAGTCTTTTTAAAAGCTGTCTAAAACTTCACACAATTAGAATATTCCTCTTTAAATACTATTAATAATTGACAAAATAGCATGATTCCTAGTGTCAACAGTTATTAAAAGGTAGCAGGGGGCTGGTAATAAGGCTTTTTTGAACAAGTAATTCCTGATGCTGGCTAACTAGGAAACATAAACTTCTTTCACTACAAATCTTGAATAACCTCTCTCCACAAACCCGTACCTTGGAATAAATGATATGATATTTCAGACGCCAAAGAACTTACCTAGATAGTAGCCCTATCTATAATTCAAGACTTCGAATTATGACAGTCTAGATTTTTCTTTGTTTTCTTTTTCTGATAGCCTCTTCTAGAAAAGATGTATATCTTTATCTATAGCTAAGTGATATATATATTTGCCTTGAAAGGGGGTACTTAAACCTCACTTGTTTCTACACAGAAGGCAGAGTGATGTTTGTCTTGTTACTAGTCTATCTAGTGTCCAATATCCAATATTCATAATTTTGTTTTGTTTTGTTTTGCTTTTATTTTCTGGGTTTCTTGTTGTTGTTGTTGCACAAAGAAACATATTTGCAGCAAATAAGGAGATAAGGGGGAGTGGCTTCCAAATCCTGACTCACCAAGAGAGGGTGAGTGCATTTCTTTTATTTCAAGTTAGGATGAATATTAAATAGGAAGCCTTGTCATCGTATGTAGAGGCAAGCATAAGGTCTTGCATGAGCCTTAAGGAAACATGCCTGTACAAACATTGTATGTTGTGTAAATTAGGCTGAGATTTCTCCTCGGATGGAGATTTTAGTATTATAATGAAGTAAAGGTGATTGTAGGTTATTCTGGAGGTCACTGCAAGGTCCATCTGCATAGGGAGCCATGGTCAGGTTTAGTCCAAACACTCTGGGTGGCCTGGGGCACTGGAGATTTTGTCAGGGCAGTCACCACCACCTGGGGAATGGTTTCCTGTTTCATTTGTCTGAGATAAGGGGAAAGCCAGAAAGAGGAACTAGAAGTCCATAGGTCATGTTGGTTTTCAGATTTACTTAATTTAGTGACTTTGACTCCATTCCCCTGTGATTCCCAGAGAAGCAGGAAGTATGAGATAAGTGAGTTAGATTAAAGACTACATGTCACTAAGTTTAAGAAGGGAACATGTTTTCAAATGTGAAAATGGCAGTGAAAACAAACAAGTCAAGGAAGCAGAGCCATATGAAATTATATTCACAGAAATAAATTATTTTGTAACTAAAAGTGACTATTATAAACCATTAAAATGAGTTCTATATACCTATAAAAAAGGTCACTTTCCTCAAATTAAGAATTGAAAGTTATTCTCCTTAAAGATAATTTTGAGCTATTTTAGAAGAATAATTGACAAAGCATCAAACATTATCTAATTTTTAGTTTCTTTTTGTAGAAAAATATCCGAAAAAACTGTTTCTACTATTGATCACTTTTATCTAAATCATTAAGAATTTTATCTTCCAAGATAATTTAGTGGTGTTCATGGAGAAACTAAAAAATATTTGCAATATTTATTTTCTGTAAAACTATTTCAACATATCTTAAATACGACAACTTTGACTAAGAACTAATTTCAGGATCCAGGGTAGCTGGGCCTTTTGAGCTATAAGGTCTTCATTTTCATTGTTATCCCTTATTTCTAACTCTGTGAGTAAATAAGGAATAGCTATAAGACAAGAAAATGTATTTGCGTAAGACCTTTGCATAAGGCCAATCACTGGAGAACAGAAGGGCTGGAAAACAAGACTTTTTGTTTAGATTTCATTCATTCATTTATTCATTCATTCCCCTATTTTGTATTGAAATGTCTGCCCACCAGACAATATGTTAGATGTTAAAGATTTAAGAGTGAACGGGCTCTTAAGTCTTAAGATTTAAGAGCCACAGGGGATCCTGGGTGGCTTAGTCGGTTAATCGGACTCTTGATTTCTGCTCAGGTCATGATATCATGGTTCATGAGCTAGAGTTCTGCAGAGGAGTCTACTTGGGATTCTGTCTCTCCCTTCTCTCTCCCCTCTCCCGCTCAAGCTCTCTCTCAAAATAAATAAATAAACATTTTTGAAAAGAGCGAATAACAGATTGAGTCTTGCCACATACAATTATGCTTACAAGTCATCTAAATACAGTATGGCTAATGATGTAAATACTATGCTTAAAGTGATACTTGAAACAGAGCGGAAAGAGCCATATATACTTTTAAGGAAAGACTTCATGGCGAAGGAAGACTTTGAGCTGAGTATTTTTAAAGTACATTCTGTAGGCTTTGTATATTATAAAAATAAGCAAAGCTTGGTACCAAATTGGAAAACATAAAAATGTAAGAAGGAATAAGAAAACATCATCTTTAACAGTTTGATATATTTAACACTATGTTTTCAATGCAAAAAGTTACATTTTATTTTTTGTGTTGTATATAAAATATTTTAAAATAAAATTATGCCATAAGTATGTTTTTATCTCGCATAGCTTTATAAGCATCATTTTTTTCCAGATTTTTTTTTTTGTATCAAGGAGCAATTCAGATATGTCATTACAAAGTGCCAGAAAGCATACTGGAAAATGAAAGTCATGTGAAATCTTTCTAACGCTACAGTGATGTATTCCTTCCTGTTTTCGTTTTCTACATTTCATATGATGTGTTGTAGCATAGTTTATCTAAAATCCTCCTCCATTGATATCCACAAATTTGACTCTTTTAAATAATTCAGGTAAAACGTTTTTGTTCAAAGATATTTTTCACATTTGGGAGAATTTCTCGAGAATATATTCTAAAATGTAGAATTAGTGGGCCACAGGGAAGAAGGCCTGTGCAGTCCGAATAGAACTGTGGGTACTTCAAGGATAAGAAGAAAGTATGCATCATCCCAGGGAGAGGAAAGAACACACCTAAGGTATGGGGGTGCTAGCCGGTAGCTGTCAGAGAAGCCAGTGTGCAGCCCCATTTTTGATTGACAGTCTCAGAGTGATCCCTCCTCCAGAACCAAAATGTGTTTCATTCTGTCCAAGAGTATAAAATGACATTACAAGTGCTGAGAACTGCGGCATCGTCTGCAGACAATAACACCATAATTACTGACAGTTAGTAGCCTGGGCTGCTGAAAATGACCTATAAGCACAGCTGCAGTAATAGGAACACATAAAAGTGTTCTACTGATTATTAAGAAGGCAAGGATTTCCGCTATAGTCTCGAATTATGATGAATAGTCAGGTGGCCTAATTAAGGTCACAGAAAATGATGGTCTTGCCAACTCTCAAATTCTGTGTGGTGACAGTGTCATCTAACGGTTCCTCCACTCTAGTTCTGCTAGATGCCTGGCCAGCGTAATTACTTTCACCTGAAATTCTTCTCTGAAATGAGATTGAAGGTAGATAGATAGATACATAGACGGATAGATAGATAGATAGACAGATAGATAGATAGATAATTGATAGATAACATTTTGTGAACAGAGGGGGATTTTAAAGTATTTCTTATAGTATGTATTTCTTCTAAAGAAGGGGGAAATTATTAGAACAATCTATTCAGAGCAGCAGTATAAAAATTCTAAAACAATGCTGTTTTTACTTCCCTGATACTTATATGTGAGCTGGCAGCTTCCAAGAAGCCCATAGTTGTGATGAGGATCCATTCTTTTTTTTTTTTTTAAATGAAGTTCACACTTTATTTGCTAAATGGCGAACTGGAGAATAGTGACTACGTTGAAGGAAATAGTGCTCATCTTACCCTGTAGACCATTCTTCCCCATTACCCGAGCCCAGATTTGTATTAAGGAGTTTAACGAACAGAAGCTTCTATATATAGCGTACAGTTGCCAGGGAATACAGAGTGTGTATGGACGCTGGAAAACTACCAGGCAGCCTCAATCCTTAACCGCCCTCAAAGGAATCCTGTCGTTCAGGTTTCTCCGTTTCTAAGATTTCCTGCAACTTCAGTGAATAGACCAATTAAGACTTCCTCTGAGACCTATTCTCTTAGAGTTTCTGATAAGATCGTTTCCATAGAAATGGGGTGATCGTTTACCCTAACCAATTATTGTCTTGGAATAATTATTAATAGTGCCCAGCTTCACTGAAAAATTTGGATGATAAATTATATGCTCATCCTGCATATAAATGATCCTCACGGGTAGGGAAGAAACACTGTAAGATAATGGATTGAGAAATGTGAGGGCCACCCCATCACTTTACACATAGAGAAATGCTCAGTAAAAACATATTTAAAGAATTAAAGTGCAGAGCTGAGTCCAAAGAAAGAAAGGAAAATATCCAGGTTCCAAAAAGTGGAAGAAAATTCATAATGTTGAAAGTCAGTAAGAATTGAAACTCCATGGCTGACCACCAGGTCCTAGATGCAGAGATAAATCTAAGAATTGGGAGTTTGGTGCCTGCAAAGAAATGGGGGTGGCATCTGAGGTCCAGGATGAAGCTTCTTTCCTTGAAATGAAACCCGGGAAAATATTGACTTGCCCACGAATGGTAACTGGAAAATTTCTACTAACCGGTACACATCTTTAGCACACAGGCCATGCGTGGAAACGGCATGTGAGACACCATTTTTAGGATACCTGTGTGGGAACTATGTTTATAATGCTCCTGTGGAACAGAAAATCAAGGAAATCAACGTGAAACTTTGTGTCTAGTGACTTCATGCATCTAGACAGAAGGAACTATGAAACCTTATCCCTGGGTCCCCACAGCTCAAAGGACATTTCATTTTCAGAGGAGAGTTTTCATATAAAGTGAGGTCATAGGCAAATGTCACAAAACTTTCACCAGTCTAACACCAAGAAAGACTGGAAACCCAACAAGGAAGATAATTGAATGGAGAAATTCAAACGAGGAATTCCAAAGCATCTCTATAAGTATATGTAAAGTACTTGTAAAGTAGAGTAATGCCCAACACAAAACTGGACACAGAAATACTCAGACTATTGCAACAGAAAGAAGTGTAACTCCTAGAAATTAAAAACAAAAATTATGGAAATTACTAAAAAGTCAGTAAAGAAGATAAAAAGTGAATTAAATATGGCTGAAGAGATAATGAATTGATGAAGACAGAGAGGAAAACCTTTTTAGATTTCTTTCCAGGGGAGTGTGGAATGTGATAGGAAAAATAACATAGGATTCAAAGTGAAATAGATTGGAATTTGAATACTAACTTCACCCATGACTTTCAGAAAGTCACCTGATCTATATTTCAATTTCCTCTTGTGGAATTAGAGTAATCATGTATACATTATAGTGTAGGTTAAATTAAATAGGGGGTGCCTGGGTGGCTCAGTAAGTTAAGGGTTCGACTTTGGCTCAGGTCATAATCTCACAGTTCGTGAGTTTGAGCCCCGCGTGGGGCTCTGTGCTGACAGCTCAGAGCCTGAAGCCTGCTTCAGATTCTGTGTCTCCCTCTCTCTCTGCCCCTCCCCCACTCATGCTCTGTCTTTCTGTCTCTCAAAAATGAATAAAAGTTAAAAAATTTAATTAAATATGTGTAAATTATACAATGCATTGTCGAGTCCCTATTAGCTACTGAAAAAGTGTTTTGTGTTTTGGTTTGTTTCTTTTCTTTGTTTTTATACTTTCTCCCTTCTCTTTTTAACAACTAACTACTTGCTGGACTCTTCAGAATACTGATAAATAAAACATTTACAATATAATGTGTACTTACTATGCCCACTGTACTTTACGTCTGTTTACTCAATAATTAAACTCTACAGATTTGTATATTACACAGATTCAGTTTACAGAACAAAACAGTGAGACAAAACCATCTAAACGCCCAGGTCACAATAGAAAACAGACACAGATATTTGCCCCAAGACTGTTACATATCAAACCTCATTTTATCAACTCCTGGTTCTTTTACACTTGTCTTTCAGGAACGAAGAGAAACTATCAATCAATCATTCAATCAGTTTCCCTGGTATAGATTACCAAGAGTATCAGAAAATTTCAGAGATTCTCGACCAGGCCAGGACTTAGGGCCAGATTTCATAAATTCATGAGGGTCCCATGTTCCACCAGTAACTATCCTCACGCTGCTCTTAGGGACATCCAGGGTGAGATAGCAAATATGAAGGGAAATGTGTTTTAAATTAAAGATGGATTTCTTTTTTATTAGCCAATGAATAAAGAAATGGAGTGGGCAAACAATTTGTTGATTGTATCTGTTTTTTATTTCTTTCTATATCTGTCATAAGGAAGCATTTTATATTTTATGTTCTAAAAGGGCAGCATTTTACACGAAAAGTGAAATGGCACTTCATCACATTGGCTATTGTAAAGGAAACACAAGACTTCGTTTCTTCAATTTTTTAAAAAATTACTCCCCAAAGCAACACTTTTTATGTTGCCATTTCTAGTAAAGAAAAAATGAAGGCATTTTAACTCATTTTTTTGAAAATTCAAAAGAAAAATGAGGAAGTTAATAGAGTATGACCCATATGAAAGCCCAATCTATGTTTTTTTAGTCCCCAAACCCCTAACAGTGTGTGGTACATGATAGACATTCAATAACCCTATAATAAATTGTGTCAAAATAAGATTGTATTCAATTTATTTGGGGGTTCTTTAAATTAAATTCCCCCAAAAAAGTTCAAAATAGATATCTGATACTTCTCTTCAAATTTTAGTATTAGCTTATAGTAATATTAGAATCTATATTCTGTCGATATTTTAAATCGTTCTGATATGTAAAACTGTGAATTCATTTTTCCAGGTAATAGCAGCATGAGTGAGTTTTGGAATGACTTGCAAACCTCATCCTAATTGCAATAGTGCTAATATGTATGTATTCATTGCCTTTAAAGGAGGCACCAGACTGAGAACTTCAGATATAAGAGAAAATGATTTTTAGAACTTTACTAATAGTTGGTCAAAATTATTTCTCCTACCAAGAATACGCTCAAGATTTGTTTCTATTTTGAAAACATTACCTACAAACTGGTACATGTAATCATTTGGTATAGCCTTCAGGTTTCTGACTCTGGATATGAATTTTTGTGGATTCACTTACTTCTTCAATGAATAAATCCCTAACAAGTGTTACTATATGTAGGTCACTGGGTCAGTCACCAGAAATACACTGACAGATAAAACCTGGTCCCCAGCCCTAGAAGATGATCATGGGGCAAATAAGGCAATAAGTTTCTAAAATAGAATATGGTCTACACTCTCCTAGGGTTAGCACTGGGGGCTTTCTAAGTGCTGGAGGCACTCATGAAGATATCCCGAGAGAAGTGACATTTAAATCTAGAGATAAACAATGGAGTCAGCTGCTCGTATAAAGAAAAGGAGGAACAAACAACACACACACCAACGGGAATTCAACCATGGCTGGAGCAGATCTTCGATAGAAGCTCAAGAGGGCAGTGCTGGCCATGTCAAAAAGATATCCTTTTCATGACACTATAAAGAGTTTCAGAACAACTGGGAAACATTAAATCCATTAGGTAGATATGTAGGCCAGTTTTAGATGTCAATTTGGCGACAGTCCCTAGTTTTTCAGTCAAACGCTGTAATCTAAGTGTTACTGGAAGGTGTTTTATAGACGTAGTTGAAACCAATTATCAATTTATTTCAAGTAAGAAAGGTTATCCCAAATAATCCAGGTGGGCCAGCTTCAACCCGTTGAAAGGCCTTAGAAGCAGAACGGGGTCTTCTCCAAACAGGTAGGAATTCTATCTATGGATGGAAACATCAGCTCATCGCTTGCTAAATGCAGGTTTAGTGTGAAGACAAAAGGAAGCACAGAAGAGCAGGAAGCAGGTCAGCCACAGACAACGCCATGGAGAGTTGGGATGTCTTTTGTTATGTAGCATAAGGGTGGCACTTTAATTTTTATTAACACCTCCCCACACTGAAGAGTGGGCATCCCCGCTGCCCGTTGTAGTGTTCCACCATAAGGATGACCAGTCACCAGCTTTGCTTCTGATGTTAATGACCACTGCTATGAAGCTCTTCAAGACAGCATCGCCAGTCAAGGTGATGGTCTTTCAGGAAAGCTAAAAGGTTTTCTGTGCCCCTGACTTCCTGTCACGTCAGCTCCCTTCCTCTAGCCCCTCTTAAGCAGTAGCCGAGAGAAGTAAGAATCCAAGTGGCCATATTTGAGGACAGAAAAGGTGTTTTCTGGATTTTCTATGACCGAGACTTTTAAAGAAGTAAAATATTAGCTTAATTTGGTGTTGCCCACCATCTTTCTTGATCCGTGAGGCTGATAATGTAGCATGTCTGCTCTCTTTCTCAATTTTTCTTCTCCTAGCTCTTTTTCCCCACTCTGAATGAGCGGTAAGAGGCCCAGAATTGCTCCTAATTCAAGAGTGTTTTCTTTATGTCCTTTTTGAAGGGCTGTTCCTCTCCCATGTGGCCACACCTGGATCTATTGGCTTAGCCTGTGAAGATCTGCATTCCTGGGCCAGTTGTGGCACAGGACATTGAAACAAACATGCTCTTCCTCTATAAATACACAACACTATTGAACAATTACCATGTGGCAGGCATTAGAAATCCAGGCTAAATGTTTTACTTGCATCTTCTCCTTCAATCTTCATGGAAGCCCCGCGAAATAGAGATTCTGATTATTCTCATGGCAGGGGAAGGATGGTGCTTGCTTTGAGGTTCCTGGAGCTTACATAGGAGCAGGAAAATGAAAACCTCCATGTGGTCAATCCTAGCTCCTTTCAGATATTTAGAAAAAAAATATCTCTAGATAAAAACGAAGAGTGATTTTACCTTTATTTCCTTGAACATGTTTCAGAACTTCACAAGGGGAAATAAACGTTCAGGAACTCCAGTTGAGTGGTTCTGCGTAGCCTGTCCAAATACCTTTGTGTGGCACCAACTCGTTGGTTTTTCAGTTTACTATCTCTAGCAAGAGAAAACTTCACACTGAAAGGAACAAAACAGAAGCTGGGATTTGGGATGGAGATATAAGCTCCTGCCTGCCAGTTAGCTAGTGGCCTCTCTGTCCCCCTGGTTCTCTGACTCTTCATGTAATGATATTTTCTGGAGGAACCTGGGACAGACAGCTTTTCAACTTTACATCTGATATCTATCTTAGCCACAGATCTTCGAACATGCTGAGTTTATATGGGCATGCCCTGTGTCTTTCTGAATGTACTAGCAAGGGCTCTGCATGGAGTGTGGATCACTCACTTTTAAGATTTGACTGACTGAACTCCATTACTGCCAAGGAGTTAGGGCATATTCTAAAACACAATGATGGAGATGGCTTCTTGTGTATGTTATAGCAAAAGTCATCATTTTGGATAGAAATGTTATAACCAAAAAGTCATCATTTTGGATAGAAAAATTATGAAAAATTGAATCCTGCTGACTTGGCTCTACTTACTCATATGCTACATCTTTCTGCTTAAGTTGTCTCCTCAAAGTATCTTCTGCAGCTCCACTTGGAGCAGTGGGTTGTCTCAGTAGACTTTCAGGGTGCCATGAAACCCTCTCCAGGAGGTACGTGTGCCTGGGATTCCACCAGTCATGGAGAAACTAAGAAAATAAAGAGAGGAAGATATCACTACCCAAGTGGTGCTCTCATGTTGGCTCCTATAGGCTTGGGAGAACTGATTGTCAAATCATCCAGAACTTTCCAAACTCGTTTTTAAACCAAATTAGACCAAAACAAAACAAATTAAATCATATATATTTAAAATTACAGAAGATCTGAAAAACAAACGTAATGAATACTCCAAAGCCATTATTTGCGAATTATTCCACCACATTTTACTACACTCCTTTATATCCTTATATCCATTGTATCTACAAGGTGGCAATGCACTACATGATGGTGTGCTGCTATGCACCTTTCCCAATCAGGCCAGTGACCACTAGTGGTTCTCAAACTGTCATGTACATCAAAAGTACCTAAAGGGTTTTAGTTCTTTGTACATGGATCACTGGGCATCTGAATAAGAGTTTCTGATTGACTTGATCTGAGAGAGGACTTGAACATTTGTACTTTTAACAGGTTTCCAGATATTGCTATTATAGCTCCCAAGAAAGTATTTTTGAGAACTCCCAGTCTAAAGCCCAGGAGATAATCATCATTTTCTCAATTTAAAGATGAGGAAACAGATTTAGAGAGATCAAGCATCATAGTCCTAGGTGTATTAATTATTTAAGTCTGAAACATCAATCTTCATACCACAGTCTTGACCACAATAATACTCTGACATGGGAAACTGGAGTTATTCATACAGCTAATCATCCAGACAATAGTAAAATGTCAGTGTGACATTTTGATGACACAGAGACACAATTCATATGCTTATGTGTAAATAATTAAAGTTCGTCGCCACTTAATTTGTCATTTATTTGTCATCCCTCTGTGTTAGAGGTTTTATGCATTTGTATGAGCTCTGAAATTCTGCTATTTCTCTCCTGTATACATGAGGAAATCGAGGCACAGAGACTCGGAGGTTCGTGCCTACCCAAACCATGTGTTCTATGATTACTATCCCAAGATGAAAAAATTATTTTTACATTGACCTGCTATGAAGTCTAATTCATTTTTGTTTTATTTATACTTCAAGCCCAAATACAGAATAAGATACATGATCAATCACTCAGAAGGACTTTCTTGGGGGGGGGGAGGGCTACCACTAGCCTTAGTGGGTGTTACTAGCCTTCTGTCTTCTTTCGTGGAATCACTGTATTATTTATCAGCCCCCTCCCTTTTTTTTACATGTCTGTGAATTCTTTTCTTCCAATCGTGGACTGACAGTTCAGTGATTTTCTAGCAGTGCTCAACAACGAAGCCCCAGTACAATCAAGCATTATTTAAATTCCCAGGGGAAAAAAAGTCATGTGGCATAAAATTCAAGTTTTCTTTTACCACACAGGCTAATAATATCTCACCCTTCAATCAGATCCCAGACATCAAAGACCAAAAGTGTGTGGCGATGATTTTCTTTTTAAAGAGATAGGCTTAAAAGGACAAAGCAATAGAGAAAGAAAGAAGAATGAACACAGAGGCAAAATGGGGGCTGTTTGCCTCACATGTTACTATTCAAATGAGGACAATATTAAATGGAGAGATGTTCATGTATACAGGACCACAGAAAGCACTGAGTAGACAAAAAGATGAACGAGGTGATATCAGCGACCGTAAGTTACAAGCTCATAAATCTGACAGGTCAGAGATCTCTGAACACCAACCAGTCAGAATCAGATACAGGGGGCTATAGGAAACAGGGCTGAAAGTTAACATAGTTTTACCAAGATAGCAAAAATCTCTGTGGGCTTGTATTTTTTAAACTCTTATTGCTCAGTTTTCTTTTAAAGAAAAATGATGAGAGGTGTGAGATTGTGATTTAAAATTAGAAATACATATTTCTTCCTTCCCATTTCTGGCACAGAGGTCCTAAAACCATTGGAATTTCCAAAATGATGAGAACAGAGCAATAAAGGTGTCTTTTATAATATTAGTGAGGTGACTTTTAGAAAGCACCTAAGAATAGGGGCTGGTTACTAGGTGATCCTGTGATCAGAGGGTCAGAACGTTCGATTTCAACCTCCTCCCCCCCCTTTGTCAATTGCCAATGGCCAATGATTTAATCGGCCATGGCTGTGTAATGAAATCTCCATAAAACCCAAAAGGATGGGGTTCAGAGAGCTTCCAGGTTACCGAATATGTGGAGACACAGGCAGTGTGGGAGAGTAGTGCCCTCACAGAAGCCAGGGAAGTTCCTCAGCTTTTCCCCATCTGGTGTCCTATGCTGAGTTATATCCCATTATGATAAACTGGCAATCTGGTAAGTAAAACTATTCTCAGTTCTGTGAGCCACTCTAGCAAATTAACCAAACCCAAGAAGGAGTTGTGGGAACCTCTGATTTGTAGCCCATCTGTCAGCTCAGGTGACAACCTGGACTTGATACTGGCATCTGTAGGAGGGAGGGGGACAAACTCGGGGACTGAATCCTTAACCTCTGGAATCTGATGCTCTCTCTCAGTAGATAGCATCAAGATGAAGTCAAAGCTTAGGAAACCCAGCTGTGGTCCAAGCACTGCTTGGTGGTACACGGTAAAACCCCTCTATTATAATCAGGTGCAGACTCATTAGTTGGTCTCATTCTCGGGACATAAGAGAATCTGGCACACGGAAATGACAGTGTGGGTCCTGGGAGGGTAGAAAAGCCTATTTCGCCAGAGCAGTGACCTCAAATGTTAATCATGCCACTTACACATTCCTGCCTCAAATTCATTTAAATACATCCTTTATTGCTACTTTTTAATTCAAAAAGCATTTAAAAGGAAACATTGTGTCACTAAGATGAACTGAATAACTGTGTCTCCACATAGATAGAAAAGCACTCTTAAAAGTAAACACAATAAGAATTTGATGGAATAAAATGATTTCCAAAAGGCTCCCTATCCCGGCCTCTGGCGCTGGTCAGGTTCACACCCTCTTCCCGCCTCCCATCCCACTTATCTGTTTTATGACAACTACAAAATGACATTTAAAATTACGTTCCAGGTCAAATTTCTCGCCTTTTTTTGCTAGAAAGGCTGCTTAAAACCGAGCTTACTCTTCTCACACCTCTACGATGCAGTGAAATGCCCACAGATATCTTCTGTACAGCCAGCAACTCCGTATTTCAGAGCACTGAGTGGAAAACCAGGCATGTGAATCAGAATTAGGAATCTCCAAAAATGAGCCTCAAAATGACGTAAGGGCCAGATTGTCCATGACCTTCAACTTCTCATTAGCAATAAGTCATCAAGTGTTTCTTAGTAAATATCCTCAATTAATCTTGACTTCATTTATAAATAAATATATATACATATATATGTGTGTGTACATACATATACATATATATTCACTTACACATACGCACATATATATGTATATATACAAGTTTTCTTTAAGAAGTATAATGTACATTTGCACATGAACTTTATATTACATATATATTATTTATATATATTACAAAAATGGTGTTCTTAAACCTTTCACTCTAGTGATTCATCGCTTACCTACTACACCCAGTGCACTTATACAATTTCTTATTTTTCTGATGATAGCTATTCTGACAGGTGTGAGGTGAGATCTCACTGTGGTTGGGATTTGCATTTTCCTGATGATCAGGGATGTTGGGCATCTTCTCATATGTCTGTTGGCCATCTGCATGTTTTCTTTGGAAAAAAATGTCTGCTTAGGTATTCTGAACAGATTTTTTTATATTGAATTGTATGGTTATACGATATAATTATTCAATTATTCTGAAATGTATGCGTCACTTATACCTTTTGGATGTTAAGCCCTTACCAGATACGTCATTTGCCAAAAGCTTCTCCCGTTCAGTAGGTTCGATGGTTTCTTTCATTGTGCAAAAGCTTTTTAGCTTGTTGTAGTCCCATTTGTTTATATTTTGCTTTCCTTGTCCTTGTTTGTGTAGGCAGGTCCAAAAAATGTTGTTAAGACTGATTTCAAAGAGCTTACTGCCTGTGTTTTCTTCTAGGAGTTACATTTTCAGGTCTCACATTTAAGTCTTTAATCCATTTTGAGGCTTTGTGTGTGTATGCATTGTGAGAAAGTGGTCCAGTTTCATTCTTTTGTGTGTAGCTGTCCGGTTTTCCCAGCACCATTTATTGAAGAGACTGTCTTGTATTCCTGCCTGTTTCGTCATAGATTAATTGACCATATAAGTGCAGGTTAACCCCTGGGCTCTGTAGAGCATCTATTATGTGAAAACACAAATCTGTAGTTTACTTTCAATGTGAGTACATAATTATTTAGTAAATGATTGGATTAGGTTTACATTTTTACTAATCTTTGAGGAAAACTGCCCTTTACAGAAACACATATTTATAAACTGGTGTGACTGACTATTCTTGTATTATAATCCCATTATAGTTATATGGGCATATATAAGAATATGCTTCATGTAGCCTTTGCCACGTGAAAAGTATGTCCCCATTTTGCACAAGAAAAAAACACCTCAGACTCCTTGATTCACAAGAAGAATTTCTCTCATCTCAAAGTCCAGCTTCTACAAATGAGGTACAAAAGCATGAAAAAGCGGGAAATCTAAGTTTTCCTGTCATCAAGATTTGGTATATTTTCTTTAATGTCAACTGATTGAATAATGGAGAAGCCACAATGTGAGGAGTTTCCTTAAAGAAGTATAATCAACCATGTGCTTGCACATGACTTTACAGCTGACTAACCTCTCCAGTCCATAGAATTTCAGATCTTTAGTTTTATTCAAATTTCCTATGGAGTGTTTAGGTGATGGATGTGTCTGGGGCATTTTGACCAATCTTCCAAGCTCCATCTGCCAGGCCATCTGGATTTTGCTTCCACAGAAAACTACTTGGTGAAAAATTACAGGCTATGACTGAAAGAAAGAAAGAAAGAAAGAAAGAAAGAAAGAAAGAAAGAAAGAAAGAAAGAAAGAAAGAAAGAAAGAAAGAAAGAAAGAAAGAAAGGGAGAGAGAGAGAGAGAGAGAGGGAGGGAGGGAGGGAGGAAGGGAGGAAGGAAGGGAGGAAGGGAGGAAGGAAGGGAGGAAGGAAGGATAGTAAATTGTACCATAAACACAAGCAGAACTAAAATCACTTTGTGCAGTCTTCTATAAAAGGAAAAAGTTAACAAGCAGGCAAGAGAAATGCATTTCCTTTTCCCCCAATCAGTCACATGAATTACAATAACCGCCTGACCTTTTTCCATAAGGCGTTTAAATGGCAGCTGTTAGGGCTACAGTATACCATTCCGTCAAAAGCCCTTGAGGACAATAGTTTGTTTTGCAAAGGTCATGTTCCTTATATCCTTGTGAATGTGTTCAAAAGGTTTACTATCTAAATATACAAGATTTTCATTGAGAATAAATTATATAACAGCTTTCAAATTAAATTTAAGCCATGAAGTCTACAGGGAATACTTCCAGAAGTTTGAAAATCCATCTCATAGTTTGCAAAGAATACTCTTTTAAAACAAGTCAACTTGGGGCGCCTGGGTGGCTCAGTCAGTTGGGCATCTGATTTCCGCTCAGGTGATGATGTCACAGTTGGTGAGTTCGAGCCCCGTGTTGGGCTCTGTGCTAATGGCTTGGAGTCTGGAGCTTGCCTCAGATTTTATGTCTCCTTCTCTCTCTGTGCCTCTCCCCCACTCATGCTCTGTCTCTATCTCCCTTTCTTAAAAAACAAACAAACAAACAAAAAAACATTTAAAATAATGTAATGTGAATTGGTTAAAAATCTAGGGGTTTTTATTAAATGATTTATTAAAATGATTTAGGTTTAAACAAGATACTGTTTAAATTTTACATCATACCCAACATTTAAAAAGTGCGATTATAATACAAGAATATGCCTCTACTTCTGGCAGAAAATAAGAAAGGAAAAATTATACTCTTATCATGTTTTTAATACCAGCCTCTTTCTTAACTCCTGTATTGACAAGGAAGCCCCAGAACTTGAAGCTGATGTCAGCATTAGAATACTAAAGTCTAGAATAAATTTTATAGGTAACACAATCTAATTGGTCTTTATAAAAAACTAGTTTTTGTTTTATTTTATTTTGTCAGGTATGTGGAAGTGTAACTTGTATACAATAAAAAATCCTCCTTTTGAAGTATACAACTTGGAAAGTTTTGACAAATATACAGTCATGTAATAACCACAGTAATCAGTGTAGAAGTTATTTTCGTCAACTTGTAAAGTTGCCTCCTACCCCTTTGCAGTCAATTCTTTCTCCCCATGACAACATTTTGACTTTTTACTTATGTTTTCTATCATTTTGCCTTTTATAAAATGTCATAATATGAAAGCTTTCTGTATAGAATCTTTTGTGTTCAACTACTTTCAATACGTATCTGTAGTTTGTTCCTTTTAATTGCTGAGTACTAGTCCCCAAATTAGATGACCACACATTGTGTCTTCATTCACCACTTGGACATTTGGATAGTTTCTAGTTTGAAGTGATTATTTGCCATAAACATTTGGCATAATTACCGAGAAGCACAATTGTTTCAACATACAAGTATACATCTAAGAGTGTAAGAAACTGCCCAGTTTTTTTCCCAATGGGACTGTACCACTTTGTATTCTTACCGGCAATTCATGAAAGTTCCAGTCACATCTACATCATCATGAGTAATGGTATTCTCACTATTTTCAAATTTTAACCATTCTACCAGAATATATGTAATATGTAATGCCATTTAAAATTCCAGGCTTTTGTAGTAATTGGCAAATTTATTCTGAATTTTACAGAAATGCAAAACACTAGAGGGGTACCGGGTGGCTCAGATTGTCTCTAAGCGATTAACTTGGCCTCATAGTTCGTGAGTTCGAGCCCCAAATCAGGATCTCTGGTGTCAGCACAGAACCTGCTTCCGAGCCTCAGTTCACCCTTCTCTCTCTCCCTCCCCTGACTCACGTGCTCTCTGTATCTCTCAAAAAATACACTAAAAAAAAAAAGAAAAGAAAAGAAATGCCAAACACTAGAATTACCAAAACAATTTTGAGGAACAGTGTTTGAGGAACCATGTTTTCTGAATTCAAGATTACAGAAATCAATACGTGGTTGTTTGTACATAAGAACAATCATTAGATCAATGGAACATAATGTTGGGCTAGGGCAGAGGGAAGGCTCCGTAAAATGGAAACTGACCCAAGATGGCCGAAGTTTCCGCCACAGCCCTGGGAGGCGGACACGTCATTCCAGTAGACCAATAGAACTTTAACAAGCAGACAAGGTATCCTATCTGCTAATAAGAACTCGTCATCAGTTTCGAAATCTCCTCCCCAAACCCATTAAAAGCCCTTAACCTCCGACCTCGGGCACGACTTCCCAGACTCCTCTCTTTCTAGTTGCGGAACCTCGCCAGAGGGTGCTTGCAATAAAGTGTACTCTCAGACCACACTTTGCCTTGGCGGTCTTACTTTTATCCATCAGCAACTCATAACCTTACACATAACAGAGAGTCAAGAAACAGACCAACAAAAGCATAACTGATTGATTTTTGACAACAATACCACGGGAACTCAAGGGCGGTGTCTAGTCCTTTCATCATATGGTCCTGAAATAATACGTATTTTTTAAAAAACGTAGTCCTTATCTCAAACTACATACTAATTAATTTAATGTGGGTCATAGATCTCTATGTAAGAGCTAAAGTTATAAAACTTTCCAAAAGAAAATATGCCATGAAGTCTTTGTGCCCTTGGGCTAGGCAAAGGCTTCTAAGATGAGACATAAAAAGTGCTAAACATAAATGAAAAAAAGATAACTTAGATTTCACCAGCAATTAAAATTCTCTGCCCTTTAAGAGATATGGTTATGAAGTTGTGAAGACAGTGAGAGACTGGAAGAAAATTTTTCCAAAGCACATATATGGTAAGAACTTGTATCTAGAATACATAAAGAACTCTTAAAACTCAGTAAGACAAATACAACAAGGAAAATTGTTGTCAAGGATTAGCACAGACTCTTCGGCAAAGATGATAAATTGATTGCAAATAAGCACATGGAAAGATACTCAATATCACGTGTTGGGAGCCGTTCTGGGCTCACAGGTTGAGACCCTTCCCTGTGTAGAAAAGTGGTTAAAGCAAAGCTCCTGCTAGCCAAAATGGCGGGCTTGGATTTCTTGAGCTACTCTCCTTGGCCCCAAGGAATGTAGTGTTCTTTTGTTTAATGGCATTTAGATAAAGAGGAAGGACCTGGAGCAGGATGCCTTGATAGATTTATAAGACCTTAAGGAAACACCCTGCTCTCTCCCCCCACTCTAAATTTATCCTAAAACCAACATACAGAATTAAGGAGGTTTGCCACCTTGCTGGTAAAAATGGATTATTGTTAAAGAGATCAAGCTACCTTTTAAATAAAAACACAGACCAGCAGGGCAAGGATGCCAGAATGGAGGAGACGCCAGAATTAGGAGGATGCCAGAAGATGCCAGAAATGAAGAGATGCCAACCGTCCATCCTTTGTGGACTCCTAGATTCGCCGGAACCCGGCAGTCATGGTCATTAGGGAAATGCAGGTTAAGATCATAAAAAGATACCCTGAAAGATATTTTTAAAATATTTTTCTTAGAGGATAAGGTAAAGCATTTGGGAGAAACTTTAAATCATCAGGATATAATTTTAGTATATTATAAATAAAAAATTAGAAAACAATGTATAAAAAATGATTTTGTCATTAGTATATTACATTATTACCTATAAACACAATGAAGACACCATGAAATATTTTCAGTAAAGATTTTAAAAGAATTCATTTTATTCTTGCTATTTCTTATTTTCTTATTTATTTTTTCTTGGCTAGATTTTACTATTTATTTTTTATTTTTGAGAGAGAGAGAGAGTTCAAGTGATCAAGGGAGGGGCAGAGAGATCCAAAGTGGGCTATGCACTGACAGCGGATGGGGAGCTCGAACTCACAAACTGTGAGATCATGACCTGAGCCAAATTTGGATGCTTAACTGACTAGGCCCCCCAGATGCCCCTGGATAGATTTTAAATTAAACGTATACCTGTACTTCAAAATGGTAAATTCTCCATTCAGCTTAAAATTCTGTGCTTAATTTTTATAGGTGAAAAATATTGGTTGTTGTTATTTAAAATAACTAAACAAAATATATATTTAAAATAACTAAACAAAATATCTTCTAATAAATAATAAATAAAATAAAATAAATAATAAATTAAAAGAATAAATTTTAATAAATTGTTAATCATTATATGAGAAATAGAGTAAAAATAAAGTAAAAGTCATAAATAATAGGTCAAATCTCAACTAATAAAGAAAAATAACCAGTTTTAGTTTGCATTTTTTAATAACAAAGTTAAACATTTTTTTTCAGAAATGTACTTATTTAACCTCTTCCACATAGTGTCAGTCCTTTATCAGTTATAATTTGGCAAATATTTTTCCTGGATTTTCTTTATTACAAATTTTTTGACAGATTATTCTTTTTTTAAATTTTTTAAGTTTATTTTGAGAGAGAGAGAGAGAGAGAGAGAGACAGCAGGTGCATGAGTGGGGGTGGGTCAGAGAGAGACAGAGAGAGAGAATCCCAAGAGGACTCCACGCTCAGCACAGAACCCCATATAGGACTCGATCCTACAAACCTCAAGATCACTACCTGGGCCAAGATCAAAAGTGGGACACTTAACCTACTGAGCCTCCTATGTGCCCCTTGACAGACTATTCGAAAACAAAGGAGTCGTTATGTTCACTGATATAGCTCAGCAAGTCTTCATTGTTTTTACTAGTCTAAAGCTTTGGCTGCATAGTACCAAATTATCTGGCTGAAAAGCAAAAACTAAAAGCAAGCTTAATGTGTTGTTTCAAGTACATTTGAATATGAAAGTAAAATTGAGAGCTTTCAATGTACTGTTTAAATTGGTTGAAGGTGAATTGACATGAGCCGATTTTTTACTTTTTGATTCAAAGTTTCGTATGCCACGTACATATAGAATTTCTTTGTGTTGCTTATGGTAAATATTAAGTTTTATGCTCAAATTTATAGAAGGTCTTAAAATAATGTTAAAGTTGTAATTTTTGCAACCAAAAATACAGTGTGGGTAGACTAGCCATGACATGGATTTTATATATCTGGGAGATTTCCATTTCTTTATATTAAATCACAAATTTGACTTCTATACTTTCACTCCTAGCCAAGATGGAATAACAAAGCCTGAATTTACCCTTCTACTTTGAAATAACCACATATTGTTTGATTATATTCACATGAAATGTCCATGGAGACAGACAGTTAGTGAATACTAATTATTGCCAGGAGCTGGGGGTATAGGGAGATTTGGAATGACTGTTAATTGGTGTAGGTTTTCTTTAGGGGGTGATGAGTATGTTTTAAAACTAGAGAGTAGTGATGGTCACACAACTCTGTAAATGATTAAAAACTACTGAGTTGTATATTTAAAATGTGAATTTCATGTATATGAATAATATCTCAATAAAGCTGTCATGAAAACACATGAAAAAAGAACCTGAGAAATACAAAGAGAAACATACAAATCTAAAATTTTACTCAGCGATTTCGATATTCCTCTTACTGTTAAGTAATAGAACAAGCAGACAAAAAATAACAAGGAT
Source organism: Paguma larvata (assembly GCA_030068075.1). Classification (NCBI taxonomy): domain Eukaryota; kingdom Metazoa; phylum Chordata; class Mammalia; order Carnivora; family Viverridae; genus Paguma; species Paguma larvata. The sequence continues at coordinate 13,097,679 of CM057825.1, forward strand.
ATAATAGAATTATACAATATGAATAACTTGATCTAATTGATGTTTATGGAATAGCCCACAATTAAAATAAATTCCTTACAAGACCACATGGTACAGTTGCCAAAACAAGCCATATTCTGAACCATAAAGCAAATCTCAAAAACTGTAATAGAATTCAAATCATGCAAAGCACGACCAAAAAGATTTAAAGTGCAAATCAAATTCACAAAAATATGTAGATAATTCCAAAATATGTGGAAACTAAATAACATATTCCTTATGACCTCAAGGGTCAAGGAAGAAATCAAAATAGAACTGAGAAATTATTTTGAATTAACTGAATTATTTTGAAATGACCAAAAAGATTTAAAGTGCAAATCAAATTCACGAAAATATGTAGATAATTCCAAAATATGTGGAAATGAAATAACCTATTCCTTATGAACTCAAAGGTCAAGGAAGAAATCAAAATAGAACTGAGAAATTATTTTGAATTAATTGAATTATTTTGAATTGAAAATAAAAACAAAAACACAGTATATTATGGCATAGTCCACAGCTCTCCCAGATTTTTTTCCTTCCTTTCTCCTCTCTCTACCTTCCCTCCTCATACACAACAAAGATACATAACTTCCCCTTTTATCATCATGCTTAATTTACTTCTGAAGGCACAGGTATGAGGTTGGAATAGACTCAGCGTATTTTCTCAGATCTGGGGCTCCACTTAAGCTAAGTCAGCTCTTTTCTTGAAGGTAGTTTTGAAGGTGATTTCCTCATTTATTGTGGCTTCATCTCTGGACTGGTGAGGTCAGACCCTTTAATCAGTTATCATCCTTTTTACTTTGGCCCCAATATGTGTGTGTGTGTGTGTGTGCGCGCGCACGTGCGCACTCACGTGTACACACACATGCACCAATCTGAGATTGGAAAACAGGGAGACATATTTTCTATGTCTACTGTCATTCCCTATTCATATCCACCTGATCTTATGCTAAAAAAGGAACATATTACTAGATCCAAATGCCAGATCTGTGGAATTATTTAATATTCACAAATAAGCAGATAATATTGTGAAAAGGAAATCGAAGAATTCCGAGCTAGTAGAGAGCCAGTGGTCTGTGCAATTACGATGATTGGAGGCGGGTGGCAGGAAGTGAAATTTCATCATTGAAGCTATTACAAGCTTAATGTGTCAATTTTTAAAACTCAGATCTAATTAATGGAAATTTTGTAAACATGATTGTTAGCCATTTCTGATTTATTAAAAAGGAGCAAGGAGGGAGAAATCATTTGGTAAGAAGTCTAATAATAGTCAGCAGAAACCATTACCGTTCATTTGTGGCATTCCACGTAGTAACTACCCCATCATGCTTCCTGATACATTGGTTTGGTTTCAGCTATTAGATTAGTAATATAGAATAACTTCCTTAAAGATAATATGGACTATGGATACAGAACACTAGCAACTGAGAAATATAGATTAGTTTCTAGTAATACCTAATGTCTCTTGTATTTTTGCTGAAATAGATGTACTGGCAACCCAACCAAATTGCTCTCGAGGTTGCCCATGGCATTGGAGTGAGGAATTGTGTCCAGAGTAAGCAAGACAATCAAATAGAGTGTTTTTCCCTAAAATAATATCTGAAATGTTGACTGAGGTTAGACTTCCCATCAGCCTGGCTGGAACATACTTTTCAGCTTCTTCTTCCTTTGGCAACATCAACTCAAACAAATCTTAGACTTACCGGAGCTCATATTCAGCCTGTCAATCATAACACCATAACTAAAAGTACTTGATAACATAATAAAAATAAAATATTATTAATAAAATAATAATTGACATACCTTTAATAAAATGTAATTACAAAATTTATTACCTTCAACATCTCAAGTCATTCTATCCATTTTAGTCAAACTCGCTTGTAAAACAATTACTCGTATGATACAGGAACAGAATTTGTTCACCAGTATTTGAGTGATTTTCATCCAATGAATCCTCATTCACTGAGCATAACTGAGAAAATGACTAAAATGTGAAAAAAAGCTAAATGGAAATAAAAATGCTTTTTTAAGATGCTCAGGTGAGTGGAAGACAGCCTGGGTCCTCATCTATCACATTCAGAGAAGATAAAATGCAGATCAGCTGTATTTGGGATTTTCTTTATGTAATTTCTCCAAGCTTGTACATATCCTTTTCTGCAGACTTTCTGAATTCCTGAATTGAAATAGAGTTATCTTCTGGGTTCTCAAGGGTTTGTGCAGATGTAACAGAACTCCATATAGTGAAATTCAGTAACATGGATTAACAACCATGTCATGTGTGGACATTATCACAAAACAGCACTAGTTACATCAGCAAACCAGAGTCTCAACGTGCTTAACTCTTTCTAGCCTTAAACAGTCACATATCCAGAGGCAGAAGCCTGTGCTCATATCCTTAAAGTGATACATGCTATAACAAGATAGCTCATCTGGAAAGCCTTACAGACAAACATCCACCAAACATCTGCCTTAGAAACACCCACCAGGGGCCCCTGGGTGGCTCAGTTGGTTAAGCGTCCAACTTCGGCTCAGGTCATGATCTCATGATTCGTGGGTTCGAGCCCCTTGTCTGGCTTTGTGCTGACAGCTCAGAGCTTGGAGCCTGCTTTGGATTCTCTCTCCCTCTCTCTCTACACCTCCCCCACTCATGATCTGTCTCTCAAAAATAAATAAAAATCATTAAAAAATTAAAAAAAAACACCCACCAAATTTCTCTACCACAAGATCAAACCTCTTTGTAGTTAACCAACTTTGTCTGCCTCTTTAGCATCCATTTCTCCCTCTCCCCGTAACTGCTTCCAGTTTATAGCTAGTTTCTAGCTCCCTATTCATGTCTTCTAAGTATGGCTCCCTTAGCCCCAGGCAGGACATTAGCATGATCAGAGGCAATCAAGTGGTTTCTATCTCTAGAACAGTAGACGTCCAACAGAAACAGATGGCACAATCCAGTCAGGATAAAATGAGGAACACTTATTTACAAACAGACTAGTTACAAAGGGTACATAGGTTATAAAGGAACCATTAGAGGTAATGTGGAAATCTAAGTTCATTGCAACCACTATCACCCATATACTCAAAGTATTTGGAGAGGAAGAGGATCCAGGAGACTGGAAACACAGGGAATCATATACAGCAAGGACTGGTGGGCTTTGGGTGAAGTCCAAAATGACACCACATGGGAAATAGAAGGGTAATTACCATCACCTCCTCTTTGTGCCTGTGCCTGTGACTCCTGATTGGCTGAGTTCAAACCAAATTGGGAACGATGGGAACCCGTTGATGTAATCTGAACGGATCACCCTCTTACAGCTGAAAGCTGGAAAAGGAGAAGATGCAGAGAGCCAAGAAAACATAATCATAGTATTCTTTCTAGTCATAGTGGTTTGATAGGAAAGTAGTAGTCCAAGGCTCAACTAGATATTGTGATGTCATGAGGACAAAGGGTGGAGCCACCATGTGGACACAGAGAATCCAACAGCCCATGGGAGGCAGAGCCCAGCGATGGATCCAGGTGACATTGTGAGTCCTGATCACATCATTCCGAAGGACAACTTTTCACTTAAAAACTGATTTTTTATTCCATAAGCCAATTTCAATTTTTTTTTTACTTTCATCTGAAAGAGCCCTAACTCATACACTACAGGCATCACAGAGTCAGACATAAGTCTGAATTCACATGCCCTTTTGCTGTCAAAAATCAGACCACTAAAGGATCATAATTTATTCTAGGGGTACCTGAGGGACTCAGTTGGTTGAGTTAGTTGAGTTGGCCCAGTTGTTGGTTTCAACTGGAGTCATGATTCCAGGATTGTGGGACCGAGTCCTGCATCAGGCTCCACACCAAGCATGGAGCCTACTTAGGATTCTCTCTCTCTCTCTCTCTCTCTCTCTCTCTCTCTCTCTGTCTCTCTCTCTCCCCCTCCCTTGCTTGTGTTATCTCTTTCTAAAGTAGGAAAAATAAAATAAAAAATAAAGGGCCATCCTTTATTCCAGCTCATTCTCCCAAACCTGCCCAAAACTTAGCCATCTTCCTGACCTCTCCAGAAGCTCACCTCCAACTTTGAGTTTCCTCTTAAAGTCAAATTTGTGCTTGTTTTGACAGATGAATCCCTTTTCAAACTTATTTTTGAAAAATCCTATGGAATACTTTTTTTTTTGTAATCCAGACATTTATTTTAAATATTCCTTCAACCTTCAAAAATAATGGCTGACCCACTCTGGAACACAGCATGGAGTTTCCTCAAAAAGTTGAAAATTGAACTACCCTACAATCCAGACATTGCACTGCTAGATATTTACTCATAGGATACAAAAATACTAATTTAAAGGAACACATGCACCCCAATGTTTATAGCAACATTATCTCCAGTAGCCAAATTATGGAAGAAACCAAAATGTCCATCGACTGATGAATGAATAAAGATGCGGTATATACATATATGTGTGTATATATATACACACACACACATATATACACCCCACACACACATACATATATACATATACCCATGTGTGTATATATATATGTGTGTATATATATATATATACTCATACATATACCCAGACATATATACACACCCACATATATATACACCCACACACACACATACATATATACATATACCCATGTGTGTGTATATGTATATATATGTGTATATATATGTATATATACCCATACATATACCCAGGCATATATATACACATATACATATATATACATACATATACACCCACACACATAAATATATACATATATATGTGTGTGTGTATATATATATAAATGAATATTACTCAGCCATCAAAAAGAATGAAATCTTGGGGCATCTGGGTGACTCAGTTGGCAAAACATCTGACTTCATCTCAGGCCATGTTCTTGTGGTTCATGAGCTCACACTGAACTCTATGCTGGCAGCTCAGAGCCTAGAGCCTGCTTTGGATTCTGTGTCTCCCTCTCTCTGGCCCTCCCTTGTTCATTCTCTCTCTCTCAACAACAAAAAAAAACATTTAACATTTTTTTTGAAAAAGAATGGAATTTTGCCATTTGCAACAATGTAGATGGACCTAGGGTGTATTATGCTAAGTGAAATAAGTCCATCAGAGAGAGACAAACACCATATGATTCCACTCATATGTGGAATTTAGGAAATAAAATGAACAAAATGAACACAGGGAAAGGGGGAAAAAAAGAAAGGGAGGCAAGTCATAAGAGATTCTTAACTATAGAGAACAACTGGGGATTGCTGGAGGGGAGGTGGGTAAGGGATGGGCTACATAGTTTATGAGCATTAAAAAGGGCACTCGTTGTGATGAGCACTGGGTGTTATATGTAAGTGATAAATCACTAAATTTTACTACTGAAACCATTATACTACATGTTAACTAACTAGAGTTTAAATAACAACTTAAAAAAAATAATGGCTGACCCACCTGACAGCACTAACATTTTTTCTCAATGGTGCTATTACTCCAACTGCCCTACCAGTTGTAAGATGCATCACAAGATATGTGTTCTAAATAATAAGAGCCTCAAACACTCGTGGATTATTTTCTTTTCTTATGAGAAGAAGTTTAATATTAATCCTGCCACTCACACTCCTTTGAACCCTAATACACATTCTACAGTGGAAGGGAAAGACATGATTCTAGAGATGGCCTAAAGGGAATTAAATGCCCTTTGAGCTTGTTTCATCCATGATACTGTGGAGTGAGAAGTCCTTATTGACACATCATTCATGGTTGCAGTGACTCAATATGATTGCAAAGCTTGTTCTTGGGGGGAAAATGATAGTTTTCTCAAAATCTGGGGAAACCTTCACATGTCAGTTGGGATCCCCCAGAAGCAGACACCAAATCAGAATTTGTAATGCAACAGACTTGTTGGTGGAAACGTTGTGTGCATATTAGTTGGCGTGTAGCGAATGACCCCCAACCCTTACAGTTTTAATCAACAAGCATTTATTAGATCAAACACTTTCTAAGAGTTAGGAGTCCAAAAGTGACTTCCGTCAGTAGTTCTGGCTCAGGTTCATCCAGGAGGTTACCGTCCAATTGTTGACTGAAGAAACAGTCATCTCAGGCTGGAAAATCTGCTTTTAGCCTCACTTGCATGGTTGCTGGAGGCCTCGGTCTCTCAAGTGCCGCCTATCGTCCAAACATTTTTATTTATTCATTATGTAGACCTCTCTATAGGCTGCCATGGCATGCCTTTGTTTCCTTCAGAACAATCAAGCAATCAGGAGGAGATAGCGAGAAATACTGCAAAATCAAGCATGAGAGTACCCCCAGAAGAGAAATCATATGCTTTTATAATCAATCTTAGAAATGTCTACCCAAGAATGTGGATATCAGGAGTAGGGGATCATTGAGGGCCATCATCTTGGGACTGGCAATCATCCTATGTGAAGGATCCTTCGAAAAGGAGGGAGGAATCAGAGAAGGTAAGAATCTTCAGGTTATGCTGCAGATGTAACACCTGTGAAAGGAGAGAAGGAATAATGGAGTAGACAGAGTCTCAAAGTGCAGTGCAACACTGAGAAAATTCTGGTGAGGCTGGTGGAGAGTGCCTAAGACCAAGATGCCACTTGGAAGTATCTTGCATTTGGAAAGATGTAGATTCCGGTAACCTGCTGTGCTCCGTAACTGGTTGGGACTGGCTTGGGAGAAGCGTGGCCTGGCATACATGCTGCAGTGAACCCAAAGATGTAGCCATTTGGAGGCTGGCAGTGAGTGATGCTCCCTACAGCAGGTTTCCTTGAGAGAATCAGCAGACCACCGCCATGATACTCATGTCACGACATGGTGTTCTACATTTGAGTATATTCATTATGTGTGTTACTGAAGGTGGGAGGAGAACCACTGCCAGGGAACACGCATACTCTGACAGTTGTTACAAAACCAAATGCTTCCAAGCCCAGGCAAAGAACGGAGGTGAATGAATCACCTGAGTTGACCCAGGGAACTAAAGAATCGATGCCCATCAGAAGTGGTAGCTCCCATATGTCAGCTCCATCTGAAAGTTTCTGAATGGAAATGTCAGCCTTCCAGTCCTAGATTTTTTAATTCTCCCAAGGAAGTCAGAAATCTGAAATTTTTCAATGAAGTCTTATGAATTTTAAGTGTTACTAACAAATTCAATTTAAAAAAAAAGCACACAGACATCCTCTTCAACAAATGGCATTGGGAAAATTGGACGGCGACATGCAGAAGAATAAAGCGAGACCACTTTCTTCTACCATACACAGAAATAAATTCAAGATGGATGAAAGACCTAAATGTGAGACAGGAAACCATCAAAATCCTAGAGGAGAACACAGAGAGCAACCTCTTTGAACTTGGCTGAAGCAACTTACTGGACCCATTGCTGAAGTCAGGGAAACAAAAGCAAACATAAACAATAATCCAGTTAATAAATTGGCAGAAGACATGAATAGACGCTTTTTCCAAAGAAGACATCCAGATGAGTAATAGATACATGAAAGGAAACATATGAAAGAAACATTGAAGGAGAACATGCACCACAATGTTTATAGCAACATTATCAACAATAGCCAAACTATGGAGAGAGCCCAAATGTCCATCAACAGATGAATAGATAAAGAAGATGTAGTATATATATATATACAATGGAATATTAGCCATCAAAAAGAATGAAATCTTGCCATTTTCAATGACATGGATGGAGATAGAGTGTATTATGTTAAGCAAAATATTAAGCCACAGATAGACAAATACCATATGATTTCACTCATTTGTAGAATTTAAGAAGCAAAACAGATGAACAAGGGAAAGGAGGAAAAGTGAAATGAGAGGGAAGCAAACCCCAAGAGACTCTTAACCATAGAAAGCAAACTGAGGGCTGATGGAGGGGCAGTGGGCAGGGGGTTGGGCTAGATGGGTGATGGGTATTAAGGAGAGCACCTGTGATGAACACTGAGTGTTGTATGTAGTGATGAATCACTGAATTCTACTTCTGAAAGTATGGCACTGCACGTTAACTAAAATCTAAATTTAAAAAAAAAGGAAAAAATAAAAAAATCATGTTGCTTGTAATTGGAAAAAAAGTGCATTGGAAACCACAGTACACTATCTAAATGTAAATGAATTATCAGGGTAAATTCCATATTCCTATGAAAACAAGTTGTGTTGATTTAAAAAAAAAAAGTATAGGACGACAAATGAACGTGTCTATAGGCCATAAGTAGGCTACTAGTAACTGTTTTATAACATCTTATTTAGAGCAATGCAGAGTAACGTACGATTAAAAAATAAAAACAAAAGTGGGGTGTCTGGGTGGCTGAGTCAGTTGAGCATCTGACTCTTGATTTCAGCTCAAGGGATGATCTCACGGTTCACGGGATCGAGATCCACATCGGCTCCGCACTGTCAGGGCAGAGCTTGCTTGGGGATTCTCCTCTTCCCTCTCTCTCTATCCCTGCCCCACTTGTTCTCTCTCTCTCTCCCTCTCTCTCTCTCTCAAAGTAAACAAATAAACCTAAAAAAAAATAAAACACAAGAAATTTTTTGTCATTCACATAGGAGCTTCATCTAAAGAAAAACTACAACTAGGTTCAGTCGATGCTAGTTTTTCCCTTTAACATTATGGAACTGTGACTAGCAACCGATGTCTTCTTATGTACAAATCTGGATTTTTTTTTTCTCTGAAAAAAAATGCTTGCAAGGGGGACCTGGATGGCTCAGATGCCTCTGACTTCAGCTTCTTCAAGATCTTGCAGTTCATGGGTTTGAGCCCCGCGATGGGCTCTGTACTGATGGCTCAGAGCCTGGAGCCTGCTTCAGATTCTGTGTCTCCCTCTCTCTCTGCCCTTCCCCTGCTTGTACTTTCTCTCTCTCTCTCTCTTGCACTCTCTCTCAAAAATAAATAAACATTTAAAATATTTTTAAAAAATGTTTCCAGGTTCATAGTGTAACTTAAAAAACTAATTCAAAGTGTGCAATTTTATTGTTACTCTTTCTAAGGCACTTCTTAGATATACTTAGCTTTAATTTATTTTTTAAGAAATCATGTCCAATTCTTGTAAGCCTTTTAAAAATTAAATCTGCCTTATCAGTTATTTTGAAGTGTAAGATTTAACTACTTTAAGGATGACCAATGATAAGCACTTGAGTGTATATTCTTAACAACATGTATTTATCGATTGGTGATTGATCTTCAGTGTTAAAGATTAAAGAGACTGGAACTTTTTACATTTTTTTATTTTATAAAGAAAAAGAAACTCACAAATCTGTCTTCAAATTTCACAGCCTTCCTTCATTTATTTTTTTTAATTTTTTTAACGTTTATTTATTTTTGAGAGACAGAGCATGAGCAGGGGAAGGGCAGAGAGAGAGGCAGACACAGAATCTGAAGCAGGCTCCAGGCTCTGAGCCATCAGCACAGAGCCCGATGTGGGGCTCTAACTCACAGACCGTAAGATCATGACCTGAGCCGAAGTCGGCCACTTAACCAACTGAGCCACCCAGGCGCAGCCCCCCCTATTTTTAATAAAGATACCCAAACCCTATGGTTCAAATGAAGGATAAAGACCTCTTTCGGTTTAACCCCTCCCCCCATTTTTTTTGAGCCTCAATTCACTTTCTTTGAAGTGGAGCTTAATTCCATACTTTCTCCATCGTGCATTCCTAACAAATGTTGACTAAAAGTAGGATTAACCTGCTTCTCTGACTGATTCAAAGCACATAAATTTTCCTTATCTTCCCAGTATTTGCAAATGTACAATAAAATAACACATTTTATTGAACTGGTTTCAAAAGATTTAAAATTAACCACATTATGGTTTCTCCTAAGATACACATAAGCTAAGCAGCTCTTCCAATTTTAACAGATTTTATTGTATCATATTATTTTTAGAAGCACATTCAATAATATCATCACCAGACTCATCAAAAAAAGTTCATGATAGCAGAAACAAGTTTTCAAAATTCTATTTTGATAGGAAAGCCTGACTTTCGCCTTTCGCCATTAGCACTCTGTAGTCCATTGCTTTCCTTATAGAGACGACTCGATTCTGTTCACGTCGGAGAAAACATCTGCCCAATATTCAAAACTCACTCTGTATAGTTTTTCTTCTAGTTTATCCTTCAAGTAAAGATGGTGTTTTATGAAAAAAATATTGAATTGGACTAACAACTGAGTGGCATATGTGTTTTGTCTTGAGACAAACATCATACTTTGGGGATGAAGCAGATACATTTGATGCTTACTTCCTATTTTGTCACACAGAACATTAAAACGATGTGTAATTAAGAGTTGTTGTTAAAAAAATTTATTATTTTTATTACTTCATGAAGGGCATTCTTTAGTAAAACTACCTCTTTTTTCTACCTTACTAGTACCGCCTTGCTTTGTGCTAAGTTGCTATAAGTTTTACCATTAATTTTTCATGTACAAATGTCAATGCAGTGAAAAAGGCAAATAATGCCTGGCTTTTACTATGAAAACAACAATTTTTACTTTATAGGTCTCCTGCAGGAGTTTCAAAGTCCCCGGAGCTTCCCTGACTACATTTTGAGAACCACTAATATAGAGAATAATTTTATTTTATATTATTTTTACAAGGATGATTTAAGCGTATTAAATTTATATGAAGGGCTGTACCTTATTTCTTCCTAAATTTTGTTATTCTCCGTTAAAAATATATCTAAGATTTTAAGATGCATCATTTAACTTACATCCTGTAAAAGATATTATGGTGGTTCACATTTGGTAACACAGTGTAGTAAAATCCACACTTAGTATAGGAACTATTTATCCAAAAGTTGGATTCTTTCTTACGAGGAGCACAGTGATTAGTTAAAAATAAAAGTACAGCAAACACAAAGTCATACCTGCTCATTCAGAACAAATGCTTGGAGCTGCTCAGGGAAACATCACTCCAAAGCCACCAGACTGAATTGTGTGTGACTAAGACTATCGACTTAAGAGTCCTATATGTGGTTTTTCCTTGGTAATGTGAGAATAATTTCATTTCGTTTGTTGCAAATAACAGTAAAGGATTTCCTGAAGAAATTTTTAGAATTGGCTGCCATTAAATGTGCCCACTAACAGCTTCAAGGATAAAACCAAATATAATATAGCACGAAGATAAACAATGGAGCCAAATGACCTGGAAGCAAGTCCCACCACTTACTACCTATGAGAGTTAGGGCATCTGTGAAATGGGGCTAATAGTAGTGTTTCCCCTTATTGTTACCAGTGAACATTATTATTAATAATAAAATAGTTTTTGAAAGACAACACGCATAAATATATGTAAAGTTCTCAAAACAGTGCCTGGAATAATAAATAATAAATATTTTTCTTTCGTTTCTTTCATTTCATTTATATCAGTAAAAACGGTGAAAGACTTTGGAATAGGCAAAATAAGATTACTAGGTATCCTATCCAGTCCACCCCTTTGCATTATCTCAGCCTTTAATTATATTTGAGCTATTTTCCAACTTTAGAAGTTGTAGAAACCTAAAGTAATGCAAAATATTCTTGCGAGTTGGAAAAACAACCGATTATTGCCCTGTAGTTATTGATTGATTTTACAACTTTGTAAACTCACTATAGCGTTCCTGATTATTTACGGATGTGCGCAGTTTTAGAATTTTCTCTGAGTGAGTTGGAATGTCTTCCTTGTGCCCTCATCAATTAATGGATTATAAAATCTTTGATGAGTGTTCATTTTATGCTTGTATGAGCATCATGATTTTAGCATTTTAAAAAATTATTCCTTAATTCATTATTATTGCAAAGAAATCTAACATTAATTAAAGGGGGAAATGCACTATGAGGAGAATTAATGTAATTTTGGAATACAGTGGGACGGGGTGACATCGCTTATTGGAGACAGCATCAGAAATCTTCAGAGAGCATCATATCAATGGCACTGAGTTATTAAATCAAAGGTAATTAGGTTAGACTTTTCATGATCGAAAAGGGTAGGGAAGTGAATATAGTTTTTTTTTTTTTTTAGTTACTTTTTTAGCTGCCAGTGTTTAAATATTTTATTTTCAGCTTAGTTATCCAGAATATTTACTTAGGTGGAAAATCTCATTTCATGACAAAACGACATATATAAAATGCTATCTACAAAAATCTCAAAGCTTTTCTCTCTCTGGCCCTGTCACTGTAATTTAACTTGATTTCCTGGCTGTTCTGTCCAAGGTAATTATTCTGGAATCAGAGGCAGCAAATCAGTTGTTTCTATTCCACCCTTTTCCTTGGACAGACTAAAAATTCACCGAATTCCCTGAATATTGAATTTCTGCTCCATTATGTGATGCCATCTCATTTTCACATTTTTTTTAAATTTTTTTTAACGTTTTTATTTATTTTTGAGAGACATAGAGACAGAGTGTAAGCAGAGGAAGGGCAGAAAGAGAGGGAGACACAGAATCTGAAGCAGCCTCCAGGCTCTGAGCCATCAGCACAGAGCCCGACACGGGACTCGAACTCACAGACCGTGAGATCATGACCTGAGCTGAAGTCGGCCGCTCAACCAACTGAGCCACCCAGGCGCCCCTCATTTTCACATTTTTAAAAAAGGACATTTATTTGATACACAATTTATAACTGAATTGTTAAGAATGTTTAAGTATATCTGCTTTAAAGAGAGCTCTTTTATTTTTCCTTTTATTATGGCCCTACATTTAACCATACTAATACAATAAAACCAGAAAGTTAAAACTCATTAATTTGGATGTCTTAGTAATTTAGGTGGATAGGACTAAATTTGCATTGACTTTTGTACATCTGTTCATTTAAGAAAATGACTTACTGTGGGGCACCTGGGTGGCTCAGTCGGTTGAGCGGCCAACTTCAGCTCAGGTCATGATCTCACAGTCTGTGAGATCGGGCCCCGCATCAGGCTCTGTGCTGATGGCTCAGAGCCTGGAGCCTGCTTTAGATTCTGTGTCTCTCTCTCTCTCTGCCCTTCCCTTGCTCATGCTTTGTCTCTATGTCTCTCAAAAATAAAATAAAAATGCTAAAAAAAAATGACTTATTGAGTATATTTAGTATAAAATCGTTAAAAATATCTATGTTTTATTTATCAAAGTGAGGAAAATATTTCAAGGGCTTTACACATTTGTTTCTACATAATCTTTGTGACGATAAAAGATAATTATCATTTACCCATTTAAGATCTCCACTTACATGATAGTTTGTGGTTCTGATTCACATAAAACATTCTAAGTTCCTTTTTGTAACAGTATCCCATAATTTAAAGTAATCTTCCTGACAAATAAGCAAAACTTTGGGTATTTCTTTTCATGTATAAAATTTAAAAATGCTTTTATCCTAAAATATCTGAGTGCCATTTTATTTGTGCCAATTTATTAAACACATTGTATTGTCTGTTTTATAGCAAGGACTCAATAGTCAACACTTAAACGGTGCAGCCTCTCTGGAAAATAGTGTAGAGGTTCCTCCGAAAGTTAAAGACAGATCTACCCTGCAACCCAGCCATTGCACTACTAAATATTTATCCAAAGGATACAAAAATACCGATGCTAAGGACACATGCACCCCAATCTTTATAGCAACACTATGGACAATAGCTAAATTATAAAAAGACTTCAAATGTCCATGGATCGATGAATGGATAAAAACAATGTGTATATATACAATGGAATATTACTCAGCCATCAGAAAGAATGATATCTTGCCATTTGCAATGACATGGATGGAGCAACAGTGTATTATGCTAAGCAAAACACATCAGTCAGAGAAAGACAAATACCATATGATTTCACACGTATGTGGAATTTCAGAAACAAAAAAGATGAACATATGGGAAAGTGGAGGAGAAAAGAGAGAGAGGGAAACAAACCACAAGAGACTCTTAGTGTTGATGGAGGGAGATTGGTGGGGGATACTAAGGAGGGCACTTATTATTATGAGCACTGCGTGTTGTGTGTAAGTGATGAATCGCTGAATTCTACTTCTGAAACCAATATTGGTCTATATGTTAACTAACTAGAATTTAAATAAAAATTTTAAAAAGAAAAAAAAAACTTTTCTTTGCTGCTACTGTTTTATTCCAAGAAGCAACTTAATTCTGACCTCCCAGCCCTATGAAAAGAGAAACGTTATGCATCAACGTGGCAGAATCAGGCTGCAAAGCAAAGTGGGAAGTTTTGCTGATGCATTTCACCATCTCTCACAGAACCGGAAAACTTTAATACAGATTTATACCCTCGTGCCAAGTTTCTGACATGGAATTATGTAAGTAAAACCTTTGGAAAAACTAGTGTTTAATCAGCATAAAATTCAGTATTTCCCAAGTGACCAGTAATTGCATAGCACTTCCGGAAAGTAGATTAATTCCTTTCGTTTGGGTGTGAAGTGTACTCAGACGATCTCTAATCTTGCCCCTCTTGGACTGGCCAAGAATTTCTATGGATCAGTCAAACTCAACCACTCCTATTTACTACCCGTAAAAGAATGCAGAGAGAGAGACAGACAGAGAGGGAGGGAAAACAATCCTGATTTGGATGAGACGCTAATGAGATAATGTGGAGTTTTCATTGAATTATAAAATCATCCCCCAAACAAAAGCTTGGTTTATCACCCGCTAATCACAAATTATGCAAGTTTGCTGCCAGCTAAGCATTCTTAACCGTGTGGGGAACTCTTAGGGGCAACAATGATCTACTTGGAGAAGTACAGCAAGAGACAGGAGCCTTGCCCAGGCACCCCTGGGTACAGGAAGCCCTAAATCTATGAACTGGAATTAGAGTAAATGAGAGAAGCCTGTGCTATCTCCGGAAGCTCTTTCTATGACTTTGGTCACTGACCTCATTCAGACATGTCTTCATTCATACTGTCTTTAGGCACTGGATTTATTTAAATTTGATTGGCTTTAGCATTTTTTTGTGGGTAAGAAAATAATGCCTACTTCTTTTCAATTTTACTAGAAAGGATAATGGTTTTTCATGGTACAGATAATATATGGAACCATTAGGAAAGAATGAGTTGACCTTCAAAATGTGAATTAAAAAATTATTTCAAGACTAGGAGCTAGAGAACTTTTTTTGGCCCAGTATGCCTATTAGTTCCAGTAATATCCTTGCCCTATATTTATAACTAAAACAGATCTAAGCATAAAGGACCTCCGTGAAATAACATTTGCCCTGAAGTCGCAGTAAGTAATTTGGCTAAAGTCCATATACTTATAACTTAGCTGTAACATAACTTACAAATTCAAGTAGTAACGCTAATGATCCTATTTGGTTCTTACATAAAGTTTAGATTTTAACATAAATATATTCCTTATGTTTCTATTTCAAATACATGGGTATTCGGTGAGTGAAATAGGTTCTTCTGAGACGTTTTGGGTTTTGATTAGTGTAAAGTATCGTTAAGAAAGTTGTCATTAATTCTGTGAGTTCAGGTTTGTCTCCTTCTGCCCCAGTTGCTAAAGTCACGATAGGAGAAAATTCAAACAGTAATAAGTAGATTTTTGTATGTGATGTTAGCTCTTGCGTGCTGCCTTCTGACTTTATTACAGGTCAACTCTCAGAAATCTCATTCCGCCCCTGCAAACTGCTTTATTCATGACTTTGAAAATGCCAAGATCAAAAGGGGGTGCATTCGACTCAATTCAATTTGTTCAAGTGGACAGACAAGATGTTCTTTTATTCACATGACAAGGACATTTGATCCAGAAAAGCTGTACTACTTCATTCTTGAAGAAGGGCACACGCCTTGCTTTGTGAATTCTGTTTTGAAAATTTCTTTGTTGATGAGTTTATTAATAGTCTGATTCAAATAATGGTCTATAAATGAGGCAATTAGCAAGTCTTTTGTCCAAAAAAGAAAACACGATGCATTTTATTATCAACAGCCAATGAGCATAAAGAACCATCTCTGGGATTCTGTTTCTCTACAAAAGCTCTGAGAATTGAGGGAAATAGACAGTTCTTAAAGTGGCAATAAGTGGATCAGGTTTATTTATCAAAGGCCAGAGTACTATCCTCATTACCATCTCTTGGGAACCAAATAAAGGAGACTATAAATTTATCTATAAAAGAATTTCTTAGATAATGCCTGTGCTGCTGGCATTTTACAAAAAGCTAGGGTAAATCTTCATCTTTCTTTGCTCACAAATGAATTGTTGGTTTTATTGGTATACACCAGTCTTTGGTCATATGATGAGGGAATGTGAGGAAGAGATGAAACGGGGCAGTGGGGGGAGGGCTTGAAACCACAAAGTAGAATAAACTTTAAATAAAAGAGCATGGGAGACCATCATTTCATTCAAGTGGGACATTTGAGGGGATAAGGGGTTTGATACAAATGTAGGACTCCAGGGAAAATGTGTATGCTCTGTTTCAACTGGCCTGAGATCTGGTCCCTTACTGTCTCCCTGACCAGGACCTGACCTTTTAGCCCCACTGAGTAGAAGGATCCAGGAAGTGGGTCATGGCTTTCACCCTCGTTTGTAGATCACTATCACCGGGAGAACTTTAGACTGTGTTTCTGTCTGGGGTCTCCTCTCTGAACCCATTAAATCTGGGTCTTTGTGGGTGGGTCCCAAGCACTCCCAAGCGTGCAGCTAGAGTTAAGAATCGATGGTTTCTGGTAAGATATGGAACTCACCAGGTGAAATGGTAAATTTAGTACAGATAATAATTCAGAAATGGAATTATGAATGCATATTCTCTCGGGACTCATCTGACACGTCCCAAATTCTGCATACCACTCTTTCTCTGTGCATTTCCTGGTGAAAAGAAGAACCACATTTGTACATCATTGGTGTTTCATGATTTCTGCTTTCCTTTTCTGCTAATCAGATCCGGGACGTCAAAGCAATAAAAGCAATCACTTCCCTCTCATGACAGTGGCAGTAGTCTCCATTTGCAACCCCTTTTCTAAGAAAGTGAGCTATAGTGGTATTGTTTTTAAATGTTTTTAACATTTACTTTTGAGAGACAGACCATGAGCGCAGTAGGGGCATAGAGAGAGAGGGAGACACAGAATCCAAAGCAGGATTCAGTCTGAGCTGTCAGTACAGAGCTTGACACCGGGGCTCAAACTCAAGAACCCTGAGATCATGTCATGACCTGAGCCAAAGTCAGTCGCTTAACCAACTGAGCCACTCAGTAGCCCCTTCGATGGTATTTTTTTTAATGAAAAAATGGCATTTCAATAAACTTGATGTGATCAATACTTGCTTTGGAGCTACAGAGCCTATGAGATTTGGTTAACTAATACTGCCTGCTGAGTTGCTGATCTCATTCCTAGAAACAGGAACCTGGGTTTCAGGGTAGGTACATGAAATGGCGGAAGTGGTCTGATGGCTGTGTAAGCAATAAAACAGAAGGCTGTTGGCACAGCTCCAGGGTAAAGGTACTCCTCCTAAGACAAAGTGGTTGGTAATTAATGATCAATGGTGATAGAAGAAATCAAAGAACACTATTTGATTCCCTCAATCCTCTCTGTGTCAAGAGACACAATGTTGCAAAAACATGGCTTCTGTCTATTCTACCTGTTCCTCACCAATCTAACACACATGCTGGCATCCTCAAAAAAACCAGGTACATAGAACTCACAATGATGGTGGTGAATGAGCCAAATTATAGCCTTTCCAAGGAATACATCAACTAAATCCTACAGAGTATCTCTCAAATTCGTATAAACCGTTTGTGACCAACCTAAAAAATCTTCTGTATGCCTTATTATTAGTCTCCCAATTCAAATTCAAAGATAGTGGCAGG
This sequence comes from Paguma larvata, assembly GCA_030068075.1. Classification (NCBI taxonomy): domain Eukaryota; kingdom Metazoa; phylum Chordata; class Mammalia; order Carnivora; family Viverridae; genus Paguma; species Paguma larvata. The sequence continues at coordinate 13,115,424 of CM057825.1, forward strand.
AGGACTTCAAAACTTGAAGAAAATTGTCTCAGTGATAACAAATTTTAAAGTTGAGGTGAGGTCTTTATGGCATAAAAATGATTTCACGGTAAGAGGGCACAAGAATATTTGAATTCTGCTCCAGACCAGATGTGGTCACCTTCACAAGGTTGTCCATAGAGCTCAACACAGACGGCTACAAGAGAAATGAAAGTAACACTTTGTATCGTCCTGGCTCAATGTAGATATCAGGAAAGCCACGCTGGAAAACGTGACCTAAGCTAGAAACCTCCACCTGAGCTCAAATTTGAATCTCAGCTCTCATCACACTTTAGAAAACCACTTCTACTTTAGAATAAAAAGTAGAAAAGTACCTAAAGCTATACTGTCAACTATACTTCAATAAAAGTAAGTAACTACATACATACATACATACATACATACATATATACATACACCAAGAAAAAAAAGAAAAGAAAAAAGAAAGAAGGAATAAAGAATGAAAACAGTTAAGAAACAACCGGTGTCCATTTATCTGGGTTGCAGAGAGAAAAGAAAAGTATACCAAGTAATGACTCAATTTATGAAACTTTGTTTAAGTTGAATTACTTGTAGGTTCTGATACAGTTATAAGTAATAAAACAGAGGTCCTGTGTCCCCAGGATATTGACATTGTTAGAATCCACCTTGTACTCTGTGTGTGTGTGTGTGCGCATGTGTTTAGCTCTGTATAATCTATCACATCTGTAGGTTCATGTATCCACCACGAAGATTCTTCATTTTGCCCTTTTATAACACAGCCCTCTCTCACTCCCAAATCTCCCCTCCCAAATTATATGTTCTCTACTTCTAAAATACAAGTATGTTCCATAAATGCATTGTACAACATGTAATCCTTTGGGACTGGCTTTTTGCAGGTAGCATAATTGCCTCGAAATTCATCTGGGTTGTTGCACGTATCAATAATTTGACCCCTTATGTTGCTGAGCAGTATTCCATGGGATGTATGTACCACAGTTTGTTAAACCACTGACTTCCAGAAGGGCATCCAGGTGAATCTGGATTTTGGCTGTTGCCTGTAAAACTGCTTTGAACAATTGTTTACAGGTTTTTGTGTGAGCACACTTTTCATTTACCTGGAATAGATGCCCACGAGTACAGTCGCAGGGTCATGTGGAACTTGCATGATTAGTTTTTTAAGAAACTCCCAAATGGTTTTCCAGAGTGGATGTACGATTTTAGACATATATAGAATTGTGATGGATGAATGGTCCAGTTTCTTCACATCGTCGCACTCATTTGTTGTTTTCTGTTTTTGTCATGCTGATATACAGAAATATCTCATTGTGGTTTAAATTTGCATTCTCCTGATGGTTAAGGATGTTGAACATCTTCTTAGGTGCATATGTCCTGCCCATATATTCTCTTTAGTGAGACATCTGCTCAGGATCCCTTCCCTAATTGGACTACTTGTGTGTTTTTACTGTCGAATTTTGAGGGTTCTTTACATGTTCTAGATTTTAGCTCTTTATCAGATATGTGGCTTGCAAATATTTTCTTCCAATCTTTAGTTTAGCCTTTCATCGCTTAACAGGGCTTTCCACGGGGCAAAAGTTTTTCATTTTGGTGAAGTACAATTTATTAATATTTTACTTATAGCATCATGCTTCCGCTGTCGAGTCTAAGATCCGAGGCTTTGACTAGTCCTAGATCCCAAGACTTTCTCCTATTTTTTCTCTGAAAGTATTATCGTTTTATGTTCCCCATTGAAATCCATCTTCCATTTTGAGTTGATTTCTGCAGAAGGTGTCCCTCGTGCTTATCTAGGTTTTTCTATTGCTGCATTCTTTGTCGGTTCTCCAGCAGTGACTGTACCCACTAATAAACATGGCTCCATGGCAAATGCTTACCAACTTCTCCCTGTTGGAAATAAAATAGGATAGAAAAACATCAAGGGGACTCGAATATCATTCTCTGGTGGAAATATGCTGCTAATGTATTTATTATGATTATTATTAGCCGCCGCATTAACATATAGGTATGACTAAGCAATTACAGTTCCTCTCTTCCTTTGACATAAAGATTAGTCAATTATCAAGAAATTCCATTTTAAATATGGATCACTTCCGGACACCGTCCCCTGCTCCTATGTATCTACTGAGTCCTAGTCACCTCCTAACACATATAATCACTTCCTAACACAAACCCCTGCTCCTGTGTATCCAACGAGTTCTGTTAACAGGCAGCTTCAGTGTCTCCAGACCCTATGATTTGTGATAGATATTCCTCTTCATTTCTAGTTTTTATTTATTACTGTGCCCAGCCATGTACTATAAACTAGATTACCAGATATATTATCTGCTTCGCAGTATAACTAAAATCATATGAGTTTAGCAAGACCAAATTCTCTAACTTGAATAATTTTAAATAATTAAGTGAGTGAGTAATTAGGTAGCCAGAAAATCTGAAAGTCAACCTAACCTGAGTGGAGTATGACACAAGGTCTCAAATAGTACAGAAGCCAATTTTAAACTCCGTTTCTCTCTTTCATTTTTTTTACATTGAATCTGCTGGAAGCAATTTGATGAGCCTGGCTTATTTCCCATGCTCACCCCCTAGAATAATCCCTATTGATAATGTATGGAGTTCAATGCCTGGCCAGGTTCAAGATGTGTATTGAGATTGTCAGACCCACTAAAATAACATGGAATCAGAGAAAGAAAATTCTTGAATTAAAAGGAATAAGAAGTGGCTTCTCTCTCTCAGATGAGAGGCCAAAACTAACTCCCTTGTCCCACTTGCTTCCAAGAGAGTCTCGCTCAAGTGTTTGTCTGTGTCTGGTTACTTCTTGAGAACTTACACTCCAGCCATCTTCCATTGGGAATATCCGAGCTTCAGCTTCCCAGATACCGGTGGGTTGTGGGTACGGGGGTTGAGAGTGGGGGGTGGGGTGGAATCTGTTTGCCTTGGACTGAGAAACACTTCCATATCCTTGCAACCTGTAGAAATGTATAGTTACGGCATCTGAAGTCCTCAATTTTCTTTGACTTTCCTTCCTTTTCCTTGGTGTTGGTACTGTGTATTTAAAACAATTTACTGGCTACTTCCCTTTGGACCCTGACTTGGTGGCATCCTGACATGAGTACCTTAAGTTTATAAGAGGAAACTCCCCAAGTAAAGTTCACAGCCAATAATATATCCCTAGTTATATATCGCTCCCCTCCTCCAATCTCACCTGTATTCAGAATTTGATTTTTTTTCTGGGACTCGCATAAATCATGGCTTATTTAATTGTAGCAAAAACATTCTCTTCTACGGTATTTTTCCTGCACCAGATGGATATGTCTCTATTTCCTCCAGGGTTCCATTTCTATCTCCTTCTGTTATTACCATCTCCTTTCAAGCAGATCTTAGCTGTGTTTTTTTTAAAGTTCAACCTGCTTCTTCAATTAATCCAATGTCTCTTCTACATTTGTAGGCTAAATATTCATTAGATCGAAGCACCCTCTTCTTTCTTTTTCTTTCCTTTTCCCATAGTTTCTACTTTTCTTGAAAAACAAAACTTAAGTGTTTTTGTTTGTTTTTGTTTTTGTTTTTGTTTTTGTTTTTTTATTTGTCAGCTTCTATCACTACATGTGTTCTGGATATCCCCTTCGCAAAGTCTAAGTGGTAATTCTCTCTTCACATAGTAGGCAGTCAATGTTAGTTGGTATGACAGACCCTGAAATCTCAATGACTTATCACCATGAACTGACTCAATGAAAGTTCATTGATTGTTCAGATGATAATCAAAGGCTGGGTGAGTGGCCATCAGCCACACTGTAGCAATGTCATCTGGACCACATGGCCGCCAAGTCATCATGGCAGTAGAGAAAAAGGCTGAAAGACTTAATGGGATGGTTTTTAAGGACTCAGCTTATAAGTGGCTTACGTGACTTTCCCCCGCATCTTATTGGCTACAAGTTAATTATATGGACTTAGTCTAACTTCAGAGGACTCCAGGATACATGAACGGACACAGTCATGAATAGATAGGATGTATGATAAGCATTAATGGTCTCTGCTAATATTCCACATTCTCAATTCTTTCCATGCTCCTGTTTCCCGCCCCCCCGCATCTCAGAACAATACTGGCTTGACACTTGTAGTATAGCTGTTCTAAAGTGAGATGTGTTGTGAGTGTAAAATACATACTGGGTTTCAGAAACAGTACAAAAAAGAAATATCTCAAATTTGATATTGATTACATGTTGAAATAGCAACATTTTGGATATATTTGCCTAGTTAAAATATAACACTTCCTGTTATATATAACATATATTCCCTATGTTTATATATAAAATTAATTCTTCTTGTTATGTTTTTTAATGCGATTGCTAGAAAAAAATTGTAATTCATATGTGGCTAATTTTCTAGTTTTATTAGATGACATTGCCCCAGAGATGTGCAGTTCCAGACATAGGCTTTTTTAAAAGTTATGTTTAATTATGGTTTTGTAATGATTTCCTTGAGATTTTTCCAGCTCTCAATCCAAGAGAATGACATATCTTCTCCTAATAAATACCTACATTCTTATTTAGTCATTCGTTGCTGATTTTCTCCCCTTCACTGTGTATAAATCTGATGTCTGGATTCTTGAAATCTATAACCAGGATAAGGATCTATCCAATAAAAACACAATACCCAACTCAAGAGCAAACTTTCACTGCTATGTGTTAGCGATGAGGTTGTCATATATGACCTTTAATATATGGAGGTACATTCCTTCTACATTAAGTTTGTTGAGATATTTTACCATGAAAAGATGTTGACTTTTGTTAAATGTTTTTTCTTCATCTATTGATATCATCATATTATTTTTGTCTTTCATTCTATCAGTGTAGTGTCTCACATTGATTGATTTGCGTATGTTGAAATATCTTGCATCCCTGATAAATCCCACTAACTCATGCTGTATACTTCTTTCAATGTACTGTTGAATTTGTACCTTTTAGAATTATTGCTTATATTCAGTAGTTGTTGGCCTGCAGTTTTCTCTTCTTGTAACGTTCATATCTGGCTTTTGTATCTGGTCTCATAAAATGAGCTTGGGAATGTTCTTTCCTCTTTGATTTTTTGCAAGGTTTTGAGAAGGATTGGCATTAATTCTCTAAATGTTTGGTAGAATTCACCCATAAAGCCATCTGGCTCTGGTCTTTTCTTTGTTGGCAGATTTTCAATGAGTGGTTGGGATCTCTGCTCTGCTGTGCTCGGGCACCTGCGCTAGCAAGAATGCAGTCTGCCAGCATCTACACACTCATTGCCGTGAGTCCCACCCCACTTCTTTGTCTCTAGCCGATTCCCCCAGTGATCTCCAGGATGCAACAATGAAGTGGGCCTCCCAAGAAATATCCCAGATTTCTGGGGAAGTTGAATGTCCATTCTGGGCTCTTCTTTTCCCACTGGGGAACTTGTAGGCCAGGGAGGACCTCCTTGGTACCAATCTGCCAAAAGGGTGATGCAGCAAAGTGAAACCATTACTCTTAACCAGTAAAAACCAGTACTCTTAACTCTTTAATGCAGTTTTTTTGTTTGGGTGGCCCAAGGGGATGCTTCAAATACCTCTCGTGTTTGGAATCTTCACAAAGGCATTATGTCTGTGGATATATACTAAGTAGTTATTTCTGTATGGGGCACCAAAATCACAAACCACCAATTTCACCATCTTTCTAATGTTGCTCTTTTTACCTATAAATCTGTATCTTGGAGGGGATGGAGAATGAATAAAGATATAAATATGTAAAGAAGATCACTTTAGCTTTTTATAAGCACTATGAAACAAATAAAGAGAACTGTGTGTTATAGAATAACTTGTAGTGTGCAGGGTGGCCTTGAATCTGATGGCCCAGAAAAGCCTCCCAGAGAAGCTGATAGTTGAGCTAAGAGTAGAAAGGTGTAAAGGACCCAGGCATCTAAGAAGCCAGGGACTGTGCATTCCAGGCTGTGAGACTAGTATTGTATACTGGGTACGCCCCAGGAAAGTGCTTACAGATTTTGCAAAAGCGAAAGTTAGCTGGAAGGCATTTGGTCAGCTAGAGCATGAATCAGCAAACTTTTTCTGTAAAGGACCAGAGAGCAAATAGCTTAAATTTCACAGGTTGCATCTCTGTTGCAACTATTCAACTCACTGTAGTAACATGAAACCAACCATAGGGGATATGTATATTCCAAGAAGCTTTATTTATCAAAGCAGATGATCGTCATAAGTTGCAGTTTGCTGACCCCTGAACTAGAGGGGTGTGGTAGAAAATCTTAGGGAGGTAGGCGGAAGTCAGAGCCAGTGAAGTCTGGAAGGCCATGGTGCATCAGTTATTTCTGTGGAACAAACCACTTCAACTCTCTGTCTTAAGTCAATGACAACCATTCATTTGCTCATAATTCTAAAATATTAGCAAAGTTCAATGGGAATGGTTCCTCTCTGTCCCACATGCTCTTGACTGGGATGGCTGCAGTAGACCTGGAAATTCTACAGAGGTTCACTCTCATGCCTGGTGGCTCAGCTGAGGCAGTTGGAAGGGTCAGGGGCTGGATTTCTCGCTCTCGCCCTTCGTAGTCTCTCAAACACCAAGGCCCTTCTCTCTCTCCATGTGGACTCTCTCTGCACCAAGCTTATTTGGTGGTTGGCTTTACATGGTGCAAAGCCCCCTGAAGCCAAGGCCTGAAACAGGTACAACATCGTCATTATCACGTTTTATTGATCAAAACAAGGCGTAAGGATAGTCCAGATTCAAGCATAAGGAAAACAGATGCCATCTATTGATGGAGAGAAATTGTTGATAGCTTTATTTGCAGACCAGCGTCAATACACAGTAAGGAGTTTAGATTTTTTCTCTCTTTTTTTAAGGTTTTATTTTAATTCCTGTTAGTTAACATACAGTGTAATATTAGCTTCAGGTATATAATACACTGATTCAGCACTTCCACACGTCACCCAGGGATCATCACGACAAGTGACTCCTTGATCCCCATCACCTATTTCACCCGTCCCCTCCACCCTCCTCCCTTCTGGTAACCATCAGTTTGTTCTCCATGGTTAAGAGTCTGTTTCTTGGTTTGTCTCTTTCTTTCTCTTTTTTTCCCCCTTTGCTTCTTTGTTTTATTTCATAAATTCTACATATGAGTGAAATCATATGGTATTTGTCTTTCTCTGACTGACTTCATTTAGCATAATATACACTCTAGCTCCATCCACATCATTGCAAATGGGAAGTTTTCATTCTTTTTTACAGCTGATCAATATACCATATACATATATATATACCATATACACAATGGTGTATATATATATATATATATATATATATATATACCACATCGTCTTTATCCATTCATCTACTGAGGGTCATGTCGACTGCTTCTATAACTTGACTATTGTAAATAAGGCTGCAATAAACATAGGGGTGCATATATCTAGGAAAACTAGATTAACAGCTTTAATTATCTAAACATGAAAATGACTGGTGTATCAGAAACCGAAATGTTAATTCTCATGTTCATAAAATACCTATAAATGCAAACGTTAGTTGCATACAATATTAGCTCTCTCAATTATCTTTGTAAATAAACTCGGCTATGCAGTCACTCACCCATTTTAGATTGTCAATTTTTAATCAGATATTTTTTATTGATATTGTATCATAGAGGAAACACTCTATGTATTTACTTATTACATTCTTCTGTTGGAGGCTTAAGTATCAATTTGAACTGAGTCTACTTTTAACTGTAATATGAACTTTTATTTATTAGTTTTTATTTATTTATTATTCCCCCTTAAACAAAAACAAATGCCTCAGGGAAAATCTACAGTGAACAATAAAGAGACTTAGTCTCTGTACTAGGTGTGTTTCCTAAAATAAAAATTAAAAGCATCAGACATCAAATCGTTAGAAGAGTCATTACCGATAATGGAAATTATGCGATGGCCTTATTTCCCCATCATTGAAATTAAGGCGAAGAAATGCGCTCTAAGAGAATGATTTGAGAACAGTTTAAAAGTCGAAAGTAGCCAATCAGCTATGTTCCCTAGGTAGTAGAAGTAATAACACAATTTCTTTCCTGTCATAGTATCAAGAGAATAGGATAAATGTTTCAAGCATCACCTGAAAGGGGAAATAGGAACAATTTTAAAACATTCTCATTAAGTTTAGCATGATTTCATTGTCCTTCAGCAAAACATATTTCCTATCGGGGAACTCTATTTCACTATTCTCTTGAAACTGGCTTGGGGAAGGAGACACGAGCAGCTTGAATAATTTCCTGCCAGCTATATGCTATTTTCTTCCTATTGCTTTTCAGGGTGTGTTAAAAAAGCAGACTTGGCCTTACCTGAAATTTAGAGTACAGGTATTACGTTCATGAACTGACCCAGGATCGGCAATAAAAAATTTTTAAGAAAACCTTACTAACTTTCTGGCATAAGAAAGGATTCTTTTGTAATACAAATAAGGGGCATTTAGTTTATTTACTTTGGACTTGGGGCAAGACAGAGAAACTCATGCCATAGGTAGAAGGAACTGATGAAAGGTTTTTACGAAGAATGAGAAGACAACAAGAAAAAAAGGGGATGGCCAAAGGAGCTAGAAGGACAGTGTTTGAAGAAGGGCTTGCTGTATACACCCCTGCTCCCCAGTTCTTACTGAACACTGGGAACTTGTTTGTTCCCTCCAAGAGGGCTGAAGGCAGAAACCAAAAGAGTTATTTACACTCTCTGACTCACAAACAGCATCTCTCAGTATCCAGGTACAAACTTTGCTATCAGTTCCAAGGGAAAGAAGGGGGGAAAATGATCAAAATTTAAAAAGTGCCAAAAACAAAGGTAAAAATTTTTGACATGGGGCACCTGAGTGCCTCTTTTGGTTAAGAGTCAGACTCTGGGGGTGCCTGGGTGGCTTAGTCGGATAAGCATCCAGCTTCAGCTCAGGTCATGATCTCACGGTTCGTGGGTTCAAGGCCTGCGTCAGGCTTTGTGCTGACAGCTCGGAGCCTGGAGCCTGCTTTGGATTTTGTGTCTCCCTTTCTCTCTGCTCCTCCCCTGTTTGTGCTCTGTCTCTCTTTCTCTCTCTCTCTCTGTCAAAAATAAATAAACACTAAAAAATTTGGCCATGGACTATTACGCAATTTCACATAATGAACTGTCATTCTGGCAACTCAGGGGCACATCACTCATCAACACCACAGGTAATTGTGGGACGTTCCCATCAGGAGGTAGCACTGCCCAGGATGGCAACAGGAAGTTGGCCATCAGAGGTGATTAGACCTCTACGACTCAAAGAGTAGTGCTTCTGCCCAACCTCCATGAAGCTGGGAGATGAAGAAAATGGTGTTGGGGAAGCAAGCAGAACTTGCTTGCTCATCAGTACATCCAACAGCACATACATGGACCAGAAATATTTGAATGGTTACTTTAAAGAGAGGTGAAATGTATAGCAGAGGACAATATATGTGTTTCTAGTCATCTTAACTAATAACCGCATGATTTCCTTTGGGGAGTTACTTCCCCCCTACATTTTGTGTTGTCTTGTTTGCGTCGTAAATCGTGGTGCCCTACCACAATGAAACCCACAGGAACCCCAAGGATTTTGACAGATCGTAGCTCTCCCTACTTTAATAGAAGCCATGGAAGAGAAACATGACCTAAATGATAGTAGCTGTCCTCTCTTTCCAGCCACTTTGAAATCTGAGAGTAGAGAATTTAGCACTGAAGAAATAAAGGGAGTGGATTCCTCCTGGGAATAAGCATTACATCCCGACTGTACTATGATTTCTTTCTTTCTTTTTTTTAATGACAAGTGCTGTCGTTTTAAGTTTATTTATTTATTTTGAGAGTGAGAGACAGCAGGAGAGGGGCAAAGGGGGAGGGAGAGAGAAAACCCAGGCAGGCTCTGTGCTGTCAGTGCATAGCGCCCAATGCGCGGTTCAATCTCAGGAACCGTGAGATCATGACCTAAGCCAAGATCAAGAGTCAGATGCTTAACATATTGAGCCACTTGGATGCCCTTGTCAGATGATTTCTGTATTGACTTCCTAAATTTACTATTACTAGTTCTGGTTATTCCCAAACAATATTCTACTTTTCTTTCATTCCCGTGAGTTTCTATATATCCACCAATAAATTCACTTTGTGCTTACAAGAGATAGGGTTCCCTTCTCCTGCTTGCAATAAAAATATACAAATGGAATATTATGGAAATTTAAAGTGAAATAATGGTTATAGTTATCATGTGTTTAGAAAACCTATCCTATTCTGTAAAACATAGTTTTACTAAAAACCAGACTGTAGATGGCTCATTGCTCTATCAGGCCAATGTTTCCAGTGCAGTGTTTTATGGGTGTCTGACTGCACCTCTTTTGCTATAGACTGGGTTCCTGGGCCAGAGATAACTCTATGCAGTATTGTGTGTCAGAGACTGTGTCCGTGGGTCAAATGCTGTCAGTCTTCAAATAATGGCCATGAAAGTATGAAGGACATTTCCATACCAGAATATGTATCATTTCCAGGTAAGATGAATCACTGCCCATTCCAGGGTTGAAGGAACCCAGCACGATCAACTTGTCGCTAAGTGGTTGAATTGTCACATTGAGGGATGTTGCCATATCCAAGGGACTGTTATTCTTTGCTGTCATTTACCTGTTGCACCTTCAGTGAAGGCAGTAGCCAAATAAGCTTCGATGAATAGGGACCCCCAACTCCTGTTCCATCGGCAGATTCTGAGTCTGAGATCGGACCCATCAAAAATTTAAGATTATAAGCTATCTGTTACCCTCAGTTTTTTTTTATTACCTATTATTGCTCATTGCTTTTGACTGTACACATTGAACAAGAATTTTGTCACCCATATAATTTGCCCTAAGCAAAGCCATGTTCTACTTACCTCTCAAAAGCTCTGTGCAGGACAGGACAGCCTAGCTGTCACTTTGGTTTTTCTGCCCACTATGATAATTGTGCATGACTTGCTTCTGTGTGCTAAGTTCCTTTCCCTGTGTCTACTACTTTGGGACCTTATTATCCCATTTTAATCAGGGAGCCCAGATCTGTTATGGCATATCCTACCATCCCCCCACTTAGAGGAGACAGACACCCCTGAGATTCTCCCCGATAGTGATGTCCTTCTCCCTAGCACGTTCTTACATTGATAAATGGAATATTCCATGGGCCCTCCACATTTTCTAGCCTTACACAATATATGCACTGTAATATGCTCAGTCTCTGGGCCTTGCATCTCTTCCTCTATTGTTTGGCTACCTGTTTTGGCTTTTCTTCTTCACTACGTGCAAGCCTTGATTTTTCTCCAGGCTTCGAAAAGCCAAAAGAGCAGGAAATTTGCATGGTTTCCCAGATTCCTTGCCAGGGTATAAAATTCTGTATCACAGAGAGTGTTACATTAACAAACACTCCCTTGTTCAACTTGGTGTTCTGCCTCCCACACATCATTGTGGTCCAGCACCCTCAAGACCCAGTCCTATTCATATGTTCTGGCTCCTGCTGTTATAGCTGACTAGGTTCTACAGCATTTTCAGGAAATGGCCCTTCTCACCCTGTAGCAGAACACACTAGAACACATTGGCCAGGTTATCTTGTTATAACCCCAGTTATTAGTCTGTCATCCAGGAGGAGAGGTGGAAGCCACAGCCTCTATATCCTCAAGCAGGCTGGGGAGGCTTTAATGGACAGGAGTGGACCATTTCTGCATACCCAGGAGATTGAGAAATATTTTGTGCCTTCAAGGTTCTGGGAATATCCTTTCAGGCATCCCCATCCCAATTTTCAGGTTCTAGACCTTCTGAACCGTGACTCTGACCTTGGCAATGGCAGATTTGCTAAAGACAACAGCTCAACCTTCTCTGAACCTCTGCTACTCTTATAATTATATCCCGGTCTGATGCTCCCCATTTTCTACCCTCCACCTGTGGGATTCTTTATATATGCTGCCAAGTAGGTCCTTTGATTTTCATATTTTGACCTTAAATTGTTGATTAATCATCATCATTGTCTCTGTCCAATGTATCAATAATATTCTGATCCTACTGTTTCTATAACTGCTGCTTCCCCAAACCTCTCAAACCTGTGAGACTTTGCAGTAACAAATGCATTACCTTCCCCAGCCTCTCTTTCCAGTTCATTACCAGGGAACGTTTAATCATCGTTGTTACGGAATTTCAGATGCCATCATTGCCCTAGCTACCAGTGTTGCCAACTGGCCAGGGGTAATCCAGCTCTAAATTCCTCTTTTTGAATCTGCTTCCTTAGTACCACTCTAGGTAGTAAATATGTGAGGCTACCTTCCCGTATATATACTCGAAGACAAAGATTTGCAAGCAGGAAGTTTATTGAGCTATGCTCACAGGAATGACACCTATTAAGGAGGGAGGGGAAAATAATTGTGGGAGAATGAAGTTGAATGCAATGCAGTGGCTAAAAAGCCCCAGTAGTCCAGCGTGGATGATTCCAGAAGGGTTCTCTGAGCTAGGATGACCCTTCGGGGTTGTCCAAGATTGAGGCTAGGGAGGGGTCTCTGTGCTCCCATCCATTGGTCATGGATGTGGGCTGCCCCTGGGGCAGGGATATAACCTTTGTGAAGCAGCTTACTCACGCCAAGACTCCTTGCAGTCAGTGGCTGGGTACTCGTTTGGGAACCATCACGGCATCCACTGCATTTGAACACATCGCACTAAGAGAGAGCTGTGGAGGTGGGGTTTTACAAAAAAGGTTCAAATTTGCATCTTGGCCTTACCAGTGACAAGACAAATGATTGGGCAAGATATTTAACTTGTCTTAGTCTTCGTTGCATCTCTTGTGGAAAAAAATCTACTTGGTTTTCAACATTATTATGGCTATTCTCACTTAACTATTCTTTCAGATGTATTGTAGATTTACCTTACTAAAAACCCCATTAGCGTTAAAATTCCATTAGTAGTTTAAATGAAATAAAATAAATATATGGATTAAGTTGGAAAAATCTTTTCTATTCTGGATTACTGAATTTCCTTATCTCTCTCCCTCTCTCCCTCTCTCTCTCTCTCTCTCTCTCTTTCTTTTAATTTTAGGTTCCACACTCAGTGCAGAGCCTGACTGGGGCTCGATCCCATGACACTGAGATCATGACCTGAGCCAAAATCAAGAGTCAACTGCTAAACCCACTGATCCACCCAGGTGCCCCAGAAGTTAACCTTTTAATTAACTTACATTGATTTTCTTCATTTTTAATAATAAAAGTCACTAACTGTCCCAGAATTTAGCTTAATTTCCCTTGATGTATGGTATTGTCATTTTTGTTATTTATTTATCGAAAAGACTACACTTTTGAAAGTTTAATTTCCAAATGGCTAAGGCTTTTGAAATGTTTGAGCTTTTACATTAATTTGAACTTCATCACATTTTTCTAGGTTTATAAATTTTCTAAGTTTTTTTAAATAAAATTTATTGTCAAATTAGCTAACATACAGTGTGTAAAGTGTGCTCTTGGTTTTTGGGGTAGATTCCATGGTTCATCGCTTACATACAACACCCAGAGCTCATCCCAACAGGTGCCCTCCTCAATGCCCATCACCCATTTTCCCCTCTCCTCCACCCCCATCCATCCTCAGTTTGTTCTCTGTATTTAAGAGTCTCTTATGATATGCCTCCCTCCCTCTCTGTTTGTAACTATTTTTTCCCCTCCCTTCACCCATGGTCTTCTGTTAAGTCTCTCAGGATCCATATATGAGTGAAAACATGATATCTGTCTTTCTCTGACTGACTTACATCACTCAGCACAATACCTTCCAGTTCCATCCATGTTGCTGCAAATGACATGATTTCATTCTTTCTCATTGCCAAGTAGTATTCCATTATATATATAAACCATATCGTCTTTATCCATTCAACAGTTGATGGACATTTAGGCTCTTTTCATAATTTGGCTATTGTTGAAAGTGCTGCTATAAACATTGGGGTGGATATGAAAGCAGAAAAGAGTATCCAATGGAAAACAGACAGTCTCTTTAGCAAATGGCTCTGGGAAAACTGCACCACTTTCTTACATCATACACAAAAATAAACTCAAAATAGATGAAAGACCTAAATGTGAGATAGGAAACCATCAAAACCCTCGAGGAGAAAGCAGGCAACTACCTCTTTGACCTCAGGTGCAGCAATTTCTTGCTTGACACATCTCCAAAGGCAAAGGAATTAAAAGCAAAAATGGGCTATTGGGACCTCATCAAGATAAAAAGCTTCTGCACTGCAAAGGAAACAATCAACAAAACTAAAAGACAACCAACAGAATGGGAAAAGATATTTGCAAATGACATATCAGATAAAGGGTTAGTATCCAAAATCGTTAAAGAATTTACCAAAATGTTTATTACAATTTAATTAAGTCTTCTCTTTCAAGAATTTTTGCTAATATTTTTCTAAACCTTTGTATCTTCATTAAGAACAATATCAACAGTGGCACCTGTATGGCTCAGTCAGTGGAGCATCTGACTCTGGATTTCAGCTCAGGTCATGATCTCACAGTTTGTGGGTTCAAGCCCCACATTGGGCCCTGCACTCACAGCGCAGAAGAGGAAACTCTATTCCCAACCAAGATAGAGTAATAGGGAACCAAGTTAGCTTTCTGCCTTAAACAACTAGAAAGCCAAACAAAGTAACAGCAATTTCCAGAATTCCTTTCAGACAAGTAGGTTTCGAGTAACAAACAGTTCCTGCTGGTGATCTCTGGGGAAGGGAAGCAAACACGGGGATCCGTTTGACTGCCCCAGATCACTGCCAGGAGTGTTTACACGCTGAGAGTCACAAAAGGAATCCAAGCAAACCGACCTGAGGGTTGGGTGAGCCCAGGACAGCTGGGATTTGTGTACAGGTTGCCAAGTGGAGACAACTATGGGGTCAGGAGGGGGCTGCCCAGAGAGCTCTGGAGAGCTGTGGAGAGTTTTCTTAGTCTTCAGATGCTACTGACCCGCTTCTGCAGGTCAAAAAATTGAGAGGTCAAGATAAGGACCACCAGATGCACAAAAGTTGACAGAATTCACCACTGGCACACCTGCACCTCAAGATAAGAGAAAGGAAATACTTCGGGCAGAAAGACAGTGATATCAGTGCATGGATGCCTGATTCTAGGGTTGGGACACAAAGCTCAAGATGAACCTTGAACATCTTGTAATACCAGAAAGTGAGGAAGTACTCAAAACACAAGAGGATGGAGGCATTTCCTAGGGACACAGGAACTAATCTGAAAGCACTTCTGGTGGCCAGAATAGAAATGATTTGTGCAACAAGTATCGTTGTACTGGGTTACAAGCCAACGTATATACCTAAATCCACACTACTATCAATAAGTAATTGAGTAAATAAATAGATGGCAGGGGGACAAGAAGCAAAATTCTCCTGTAAAAAAATTACAAATAACATAAAATATTGTGTAATGTAAAGATTATCCTGAGAGTTTTCATGTACTCTGTGAGAACATTTGGGGCACTCAGTAACCCCTGGATACTGTAGGCCATGCCTCAGGCCCATGGGAAGTTGAGTGACATATGGATTTTCCAAGCTCCTTAGTTATGTAAGTAAGCTTAGTAAAGCTAGGAGGAAAAGAAACATTGTCTTTTCAGTTCCTGGGCAGCACCACTGAGGACAATGACAGTTCTCTAGAGCCTGCCCGACTCAGGGTACAAAATAAAACAGCAGAGAGGATAGCAGTGTTATATAGTATTATACGATATTCCACAAGCTGACTTTCCTCAGTTAAACTTGAGGGTTTCGAGGTGCTTCTTCTATGCATGGAGAGCTTCCTGGAGACAACTCAGCAAGCCTCCATTTTAGTTGCCTCGCAAAGGTACCTGGGGGAATAACACCAAGCTAACGGTCGATAATCATGCAAAATCTTTCCTGTGAAGGGAAAAATAATCAGGAATATATAAAACTACTGTCAAAAATTTCTGACCATGTAGCATTAAAAAGAGGCTCATGGGAGCTATTGCTCTAAGAAACTATTACAAAGGTGAGCCTCCATGAATCTGAGGAGCTAACACTGGATGTGGAAGCAATTGCTGGGCACTGCTACCCTCCCTGGCAGTGGGCAGCAATGGGCACCCACCCTTGCAAGCCCTCCCAAAGCACATATTGTGTCTGAGTGTGTTGTCTTTTCACCATTCCTTGCATAGAACCTCAAAGCCATGTCAAATTCAGCATGCCCTAAACCAATAACCTACTCCAAACCTACCACCCTGACACAAACTGGCTGTATTCCAACATTCTCTACCATAATGATTGATGACACAAACCACCAGTTATCACAGTTTGATCATCTCCATCTCCAAACCTTGGTCTACTTAAACGTGCAATTACTTTCATATCCTGGATAACTTCCAGTCTGATCTACTTGCTATGTCTTCACTACTCTACGCAAACAAATGGCCGTCATCTTTTCTCTTGGACTAAACTATATTTTTCCGTGACTGCCTTTCTTTCTCATCCCAAACTCTGCACTATGGCCAAGGATTAGAAGATCCTATCACGGATTAGGGATCCTATCACACCCCTCTTCAAGCCTCTCAATGTGTCCCCATAGGTCTTGTTCAAATTCTCACACAAGGCTTTTCATGTTCCAGCTTTTGTTTATTATTCCAGACGGGCCAGTAACAACTCAACATCACTACCGCCCCTTTCCAAAATCTTTCCTGTATTGACGAAGAGAATCCGGGAACCACATTTCCCAGAACCCTTTTCCATGTTTAGAATTTTGGGATGACAAGCACTCATAAAAGATTCTGAAGGCAGAAGAGTGCAAAACCATTGTTTTCATGTTGCAGCAGTGGAAGCCTGAGCAGCTGTGAGAGTTTCGGCAGCTTCTTCTAGAAAAGCACCTGCGCTGCTGAAATCCTTGAGAGCAGATATTTTCTTTCCCCCTGCCTCCAGTGGTGCTTTCTTTAGTAGCAGCTTTCCTGACCTGTGGGGCAGCTTCTACAATCCTTATCGCTTCAGTCCTTCTAATGGTTGCATGTATCCTTGTATTTCAAAACAGAATATAAAGTGTTTTCTGTTTCCTTACCCAAATCCTGACTCACACCAGTTTTCATCCTGGCATTGGGTACCGCCCCTAAAGACGAAACTCTAAATTCAGTTGGGAGGTCTGATCAGACTTAAGGCAAAAATGACGTCATTACCAGTGGACATTGCCGGTGGGGTCTTTGATTTCCCACAAAAGCAGACCCAGAAACAAAAACTTAAATGCAAATGGTGAATCTGAGATGTGACCTCAAGGAACACTGTTTAACAAGTTGGAAAACAAGAGAGCAAAGAACAGA
This sequence comes from Paguma larvata, assembly GCA_030068075.1. Lineage (NCBI taxonomy): Eukaryota > Metazoa > Chordata > Mammalia > Carnivora > Viverridae > Paguma > Paguma larvata. Next base: position 13,132,728 of record CM057825.1, read on the forward strand.
GAAAGTCCCTTATCAAGACATCGCTGCAGTGAGCAACTGGCATTGAACAGTTCTAGGCAAGAGTGGTACAGGACATCGTCCCAACTAAGAGAGGACACTGGGCCTTCTCTCCACTAACTCCCCCACCATTTTTGGTGAGAGAATTCTTCCAGGGGCATAGATTCCCGAGTCCATATAGTTTGTCGTGAATGCAAGTTGAGTGTGTGCCTGCATTGGGAAGAGACACAGAGAAGTCCTCAGGTAAAGAGCCACAACATTGACAGTAAACAACCCGCAGCACAGAGAAGGGAATGCAAAGGAATGCACAGAGATATGGCATCTGCTCCAAAGAGACATGGGCACTGAGCCAAATCTACTTCTATCATATCCTATAGTCCGTGCACAAGACACAGCTTTAGAAGACAAAGTGGCTGCTACAATAGATGTCACTTTATACAAGGGCATTGCAGAGCTCAGAGCAAGAAACAGACTCAAGGGTTTACAGTCTCAGTCCAAGGCACAGAATAGAGTACTCTAGCGATCATAGGATTTCCTGGAAAGAATTCCTTGTATCCTGGGGCTCCTGGGTAGTTCAGTTGGCTAAGCGTCTGATTCTTGGTTTCAGCTCAGGTCATGATGTCACGGTTTGTGAGATCTAGCCCCGTGTTGGGTTCTGCACTGACAGTGCGGAGCCTGCTTGGGATTCTCTCTCTCTTTCTCTCTCTCAGACCTTCTGCCACTCATGCTGTCTCTGTTTTTCTTAAAAAATAATAATAAAATAAAAAAGAATTTCTTGTATCTTGAATCTACAAAGTGAGATTTCTAAAAACTAAAGTCAGGATATCGAATTACAACACAAACTGAATTACAGCCTTGGTAGGGCTCTAATGTTAAAGTCAAGGCATTGATGGAAAAGGAATAATTGAAATGGGCAGATATCAATGAATCTAATCACAGGGACCCACCCCAGATTTCTCTGAGTTGCCCTTAACAAATGCAGCCTGTCCTTTCCTTCCCCGCGTGAAATTATCGGCCTCCACTGGCCTGAAGCCCACATAATCACCATGTCTGAGTGATCACCTAGTTATGTTGAATCCTTACCACCTCTTACCATTTCCAGACTCCTTTTGGAGGAGGATGCTAGGGTTTCTATCCACTAACTGCCCATTCGTTTTTGGTCGAAGGCTGCTTCCAGGGGTATGAAAAGAGGTTTGGTAAAATATCCATAAAAGTTACCATTTCAACCATTTTTAAGGGTTCAGATCTGTGACATCATGGACGTTCTCCTTGTTGGGCAGCCATTACCACCTTCCTTCCACCTTCAGAGATTTTTCAGCTTCTTCAGCTGGAACTCTGTACCATTCGACACTAACTCCCCTTTCCTCCCCCCACCAGCTTCTGGCAACCCACCCGCATACCTTCTTTCCCCATGAATTTGACTGTTCCAGGTACCTCATGGAAGTGAAATCACACACTCCTTTTGCCATGGGCTTATTTCACTTGGCACATCTTCGTGGTTGTAGACTGTTTCAGAACGCCCTACCTTTTTACGGCTGAGTAACATTCATTGTATATACGTTTCATATTTTGTTTATCTGTCCATCCATCGATGGATATTTGGGACATTTCTATCTTTTGGCTACTGTGAAGAATGCTGCAATGCCCAGTTGTTGTACAAAAAAACTATTCACGCCCCCGCTTTCCATTCTTTTTGCATACCAGTGAGCTTTTCAGAACTGCTTGTTTCAGTGTTAAATTTAAGCTTCAGTCACTGATAGAATCTTTCCTGACATTTGGTGTTCACATTTTTTTAATTAAGTTTTTTTTTAATTTGTTAACTTTTTTTTTTATGTTTTTATTTTTGAGAGACATAGAGACAGAGGGTGAGCAAGGGAAGGGCAGAGAGAGAGGGAGATACAGAATCTGAAGCAGGCTCCAGGCTCTGAGCCGTCAGCACAGAGCCTGACGCGGGGCCCGATCTCACAGACCATGAGAGCATGACATGAGCTGAAGTCGGCTGCCCAACTGACTGAGCCACCCAGGTGTCCCGGTGTTCACATTTTTTGATAGTTCTTTGCCCCGTTCCTCCATGCTATGTGTGTCCCCTTTGGACCCTGAATCCATAGAGTGCTTTCTGTTTCCCTGGCTGATACAGCCACCTTTCATGTCCTGTGCTCTCAGCCACTCATTCTCTGTGCTACAGTGACACTGGCCTTCTCTATGTCCACTTTACCAGTCTTGCTCCCTTCTACCTCAGGGCCTTAGAAACTGCTCCTCTGGGTGCTTGAGTTGCTTTTTGATATGCCCATTTCCGCCAACAATTAACTCCTCTTCCTTCAAATCTCAGCTCAAGGTCACTTCTTCAGGAGATCATTTCTCTTCCCAGATAACCTTGAGGGCCATGCCCTCTTCCCTTAGAACACTGAATTTGGTTTCTGACTGTATATTTGTGTACTTATTTCATTAACATTTCTAGATGCTGAGCTCCAGGTGAATCTGAGATCCTGTACTCACTTTATTCCTAACACTGAGCAGCAATCACTCACTACGATTTCAAGTCATTTCGGATGCCTGTTAGAAGACTGTGAAATGCAGTGGATGCTGTGTTCTCTGGAGGGGGCCCTGAGGGACAACGTGGCGCTAAATCCCATGATCTGGGCTGCAGTTTCAGTCAACAGCTGAGAGCACATGTCAGAGCTAAGAACACACTTCCTCCTATGGTCAGTGGAAGTGGGGGAGGGGAGGTGACTCCGGCGAAGGGGATGTCAGGGCGTCATTGTTCAGCCTGATGGAGATTTGGGGCTTGCATTTTAGTCCTCTTCAAAGAAAGAGCATCCTGATTTCTCTCTATAAAATTTGGAGGCTTCAGAAAGACGTGAATTCCGGAGCACCAATGGCAACTGAAAGACTTCTTCAAACAAGACCCCAACATTTGTAACCGTGTGCGAACGGTTGGGAGGAAGAGTTAAGTGAGTCTATTTTTTTTTTTTCACATGTTATAAGCCTCTAGATCTCAAATTGCAGACTTCAGAGATCAGAAGGAAAACACAAGTGCACAGAAATGGAACAAAAGGACAATCACAAGCATGCCCGTAGGAGGCAAGTCGTTTGTTTGCCTTAAGTACTTTAAAAAGATAGATGGATTGCTTCCTCTTTCCTTATGTAAACTGCAGATAACTTTCAGAGATCATTCTCCAAATTTTACAAAGAATTTCCCATTCGAAATTCTGTTCAGCTTAAGCAAGGATAAGGAAAATATAACAATCTACCTTTAACTTAATCATGCATATAATTATGTTTATGTGGCCTTATATATATATGCCCGACCAGCTACCAAACTTGTGTTTCTACCAAATCTAAACACTGAAAATTATATTCTCTCCAAAGCCGAGGACTGAGTCATTAGATCACAATTACAATTTTACAAGTCTAGCCACGAAGATAAAAAAGCCCTATTTGTGTATTCTAGGTGTCGCTCTAAAGAATTTAATGGGAACTGCTAAGCTACTAGTTTCTCTCCTCTGATTCATCAGATTTCTGAAGTGACTAATTCTTTGATGATCATCAATGTGGTTCTAAGTAATAAAGTTGGTCACCATCTCGCAAGTTCTCTTCAAGGAACGCAAGCTCTCAGGAGATCTGTATGTTCTAGGTCATGGATAGAAACAGGAAAAGCATGTGGCACTGAGGTTATAGCGTGAGGGAAAAATCACAGGACCTGGTGCAGATTCCAGGTAGCAGTAGGATAAGAAGCTTGAATAATCAGAGGAAGACAGAGGCCACAAGGCCAGAGGCATCCAGGTGCCCTCAGCAAACTGCAGCCTGTCAGGATTTGAAGGGACGTGGAAATGCAGAGGCAGGGGATTGGAGAGTCGATCTACTACGTAAAACCTCGATTTGCAATCATTGTTCATTCCAGAAACATGCTTTAACCCAAAGCATTTGTATATCAAAGCGAATGTCCCCATAAGAAATCGAGGAAACGCAGATGATTCATTCCACAATCCAAAAATATTCATATAAAAATGTGACAATACTGTAATTTAATACAAAATTAATAAAGAAAATACAAAATATAAAGAAAAATAAACAAATTAACCTGCAGTTACCTTTGAAAACCTCCATGGCAGGTGCGAGGGAGACAAGAGAGAGGGGGTCATTGTGTAGGATAACTTTCACTCTCACTAACGAATCTCTACTATCTATTGGCTCAGTGGAATCTTTTTCCATGGGGGAAATACATGGGGGCCATTGTATATGCTTGCATGGGTGTTGACTACAGTATGGTATTAATAAACTCTTGTCATAGACTATATTTAATGTAACTGGCAATAGGGCAGCAGGTTTTATCTGCAGGCTGTCTGACCTAGAATGAAGCAAAGCATTCCTAAGCTCACTCCTGTATGGAAAAGCAAAAGACTGTCCAGAGGTGCTTTGAAGTGACAAAAAACACATTAGTGCCAGTTGTGGACACCTCCCAATGTTCTGAAAAATCGCTGATTTCTGCCAAACATCGTGGCCGGAGACTGAGCATCTGAGCATGAGAGACGATCGCCCACAATCCCTCAGAGAGAGAGAGAGAGAAGAACCATTGGCTTAGCTGTGATCATGTAACCTTAGGCGTCACGTACTCATATTGCAAGACGCTGCTCGTTTATCAAGTTAAAATTGATTCGAAATGTGTGCCCATCTTGCAGAACACGCACAGAACCAGTTACTCGCCATGCGAGGTTTTGCTGTATAAGCAAGCGGTCAGTGAAATCGTTGACAGGCCAGTGCAAGGCAGGCAAAAATAAAGATTGCGTAGAGCAGTGGCAACAAGGATTCAGATTCGGCGGCAGCTGTCTCTGTTTACGTCTCGCCGTGGAGAGAGCTGCTCCTGAGTGGACCTAGCCTGCAGGCTAGAAGCGATGATAACAGGGAGCAGCTGCTGGCATGACAAATGAGCGTGCGGGGAGCGCCTACAACTCTCCGGCAAGGAAACATTTCCCTGAAAAACAGAGCTTCCCTGTAATGTTATCCTCAAGGTCCACATTCGTGGTCGATGCTACAAACAGAACCGAGTTATAATGAGTACCTTTGTGCACATTCCCATGAACTCGAAACGTCCTTGGAGGGAATTCGAGTGTGGCCCAAAACTTGATTCTTGCCTTCCATATTTCATGCGATGGTATAGTTCCACCTTATAAATATGAAATCCTCAGTGAAACCATATGCAATCATATTGCAGCGCGTACATGACAGGAAAGCTGTGTTTATATGACATCGAAAACATGGGAAAAATGAATATCCCATCTGCCACCTGGATATGTGGGCTCCTGGATGGAAAGCAAGCATATATTTGGAATTGCTCAAAGACCCTCTGAATAACAGGCTCTTTTTCACTTCAGTGCATTGTTGTAACCTAGATCTATCTTTAAATTAAGGAATGGAGGAGTGCCTGGGGTTATGGGTCCTGTTTAAGATTCTCTGCCCCTCTCTCCCAGTCTCTTTCTCTCTATTTCTCTCTCTAAAAAGAAAAAAAAATAGAAAGAAGAAAAGAAAAAGAAAAGAAATTAAGGCATGGAAATTTGAGTTTTGAAAGAGATTATTCTTGAAATATTTAATCTACCCTTAGGGATAGGTAAAAGCTTAAACCTATAGTCAGAGAAGTTAGAGGTATTGTTCGCTCCACCTGCTCTCTGACTTTCTTCCATTCATCAGTTCCCATAAAATAACGTTGGTCATGATATATGAATGCACAATGCTACAAGCACATCTGGCCTTCATGTAGATTCTATGCTACTATTTTTCCATCCCCTGAGTATCTCAGACAGGTTCAAAAAAAAAAAAAAAAAAAAAAGAGAAAGGGTAGCAAGGGCTGGAGTGTCACGGATGTAACCACAAAATCACACCGCTGTGCTGACTTGAGATTCCTCAGTCGTATTCACAACAGCTTCTATATGAATGCAGGTCCAATATATTGACCTGTGAGCAAGTCCGACCCCCTCTGCCCAATGCACAGCAAAGCTAATCCCTGAGAAGGTGTGCAGCAAGGAAAGAGTTTATTCAGGACGCGGACAAATGAGATGGGAGGACAAGTCTCAAATCTGCCTCCCCAGAGGGGGAGAGAACAACACTTTTATAATCATAAGGGTTGAGATTTCATACAGATTGATGAAAAGGGTGGAGAAACTGGTGATTATTCATGAGGAAAGAGGGGGCACGTGCATCGAGCAAGCATATATGTAACATACACCCCATGTTCACTTTGGGACAGAGACTTAACATCAGAACAAAACAAAATTCAACCCCTGCCATCCAAGGCTGTGGCAGGACAGGAGAGGGGCTCTGCACATGATCTGAGAGGTGGTATAAACTGGATGGGGTCTTAGGCTTGTTATCTTGGGTAAGGAAGGCAGCACCTTGCTTGTTCATTGGCTGGAAGCACATCATTGACCACAAGCCAAGGCTTCTACAGAGACAGTGAGTTTGTTCATGTGGTCTGAAAAGCTGATTAGAGGGAAAGAGTTCTCTGAAGAACAGGCTTTAAACTTTCTGCATGTTTCAAAAACCAAAACAAAACAAAACAAAACTTTCTGCTTGTTTCAATCTCATTAACCATGTGGGGCGCATTTTCAGATCTACTAAAATCATACTTCATCCTGCAGATTTAAAACAGGTACTTGTCCCTACACCCAAAGCAAGAACACTCTAAAAACTCATTAAACGTATTATATTTGAATGATCAAATCAATTTTATAATGCACAATCCAAACCATGACTTTAGCCCAGTTTGTTTTCAGCTATCAAGATTACTGATAGAATTTCTAAACAATCACTAAGATTTCGCCATTGCGAAATGTCTGGCCAGGGGCACGCCCACCAAAAAAGAACCTTCCACTGTTGCCCCTGAGTAAATACCCTGTAGTCAATATTGAACTTAATTCACAAAGACTTCCATATAAGAGCTACGAAATCTTCACAAAATGCTATCGCTATCGTCCCATGGTCTTACCAAAGGGGTAATCAAATGAGCCATGTGACTCTGGTGTAGATTTATCTATGACAGATAATCTTATGGAAATCAAGTGTTTAAAATATATGACTTGAGTGGGTGGGGGGAATCACCTGGAAAAAAAAATGTTTCCCCTTAAGATAATTTTATTCTTAGGTTGAGTGTCCTCCTAAGTTATGGATAAGATAGCCATCTTCTCTTAGATGCGGGTCAAATTAGCGATTATCCAAATAGCATCAGCAGGGAATCCAGTTGGTGGAGGAAGGTTTTACACACTCCCATGGCCCCACATGCTATTTGGAAATCAGTGCAGCCCTGGTTGCCCGGTGCAGCTGTGGTTGCTATAGGGATGGACTCCTGTGAGTATTCCATCTGCTGCAAGAGGGACAGCTTGGAAGCCCCTCACAGGTCTTAAGAAGAAATGAAGCAAACAAATGACTCGTCTGGTTAGGAAGGCTGGTTTCACTAAGTAGCTATTTCAGCAGATTTCAAGCATACGCAGGCTACGAATATTTGGTCAACTCAGAAAAATCTTAAATTTCAAAATTAGTGGCAAAAATTACCCAAACTTCAATCAATGCCTTTGAACACGTGCGTGTTACCTAAGCACGATGTGTTGCGACATTCTTGGGTCAAATGTAGCAAAGGCACTCTTATTTAAGTGTTTCGACCATATTTTCCAGAGCAATTAATATTAGCTTCTAAACCAAATGAAGGGCTCATTTAACAGACTCATTTTGGAGAACACAGCAAAAACAGACTTGTGGGATGACTCCATATGGGATGCCGGGGTCTCACGCATGCTGGAGAAAATTAACTCAGTGTTGTCGGAAACTATTTTCAGCATTGTCTCTCATTACTAGACAGAAAGATTGATTTGAAAACCTGGGCAGGTGCTAATATTACTTTTAAACTGTCATCCAAAATGACAGAATTAAACAAGGTCCACTGTAGTGCATTTTGAAAAATTAGAAAAACCCTTGTTTCCTGGATTCTCAAAAAGAAATCAAATATCCTGAAGGGAAATGGGGCTGTTGGACACCGATATCGTAGAGGATACAAAATATTTGAAAAAATGAGTGAAAGCAGCTGCTACAGTGCATTATTCTATTAAAATGAGGTTTTGCCTCTTATTTGGTGGAGAAAATATAACAGTTGTTGGCTAATGTAGTTTCGTTGGATATAAATTTCAAATTACACGATATTGCTAATGAGGCAGAACCATGTTTAGGTAAACGGGATGTTCAAAGCATCTCCTGTGGAAAGGCATATCTGAGTGAAATGTGATCTTTTAGAAGTCGTCCCCTGAATAGCCTACCTCTTCAAATATATCACCACAGAAATTCGACGTCTGTCACAAGTTCTGTTACGCAAAACAGTACCTCTGTAGGTCTACCCTACCAAACGGTCCCAAAAAGTAAAACCAGCGATGGTCCCTAGAGGGCAGAGGGCTTAACTTCAGAGGCTCACAGGAGAGGCGGAGGGGATATATCTATGGTCCAACATTCTTGTTGAATAAAAAAAGACAGCTAGAAAATAGGTAAGTTTCCGTATAAAACAGATAACTCACTCAGACACTACCTTACTCATCCCAAACTGAGTGTCTTTGGGTGGCCTTGCCTCCTCTCCTTCTACTAATGCTCTCCTTCTGGGGTTCTGGCTTGGCCATTGCTTCCATGCCCATACCCTCCCAACCTCCCCCACCATCAAATTTAGACGCCTTTGTCCTCAATTCCCCATGCTCAATTCCCCTTGCTAAGTTGTTAATGACTGATAATGAATTCATTTGGCATCTCCCCCACATGATGCATTTGAAGTTTTTAGCAGAAACCTTGCTTTTTCATGCCATTAATTAAGAAATGATATGTTTTAGGCATTAGGTAGAAGTGACTAAGAGATTCTTTGGAGCAAGACAAGAGTGTAGCAAGGGAGATATTTTTTAATACGTCTGATTTTTGCCACATGTAAAATGGTCTGTTCTGCTTAAATGCAGGCCTGGATCTTGGTTTACCTCACACACAAAGCGTTATAAGATGATCAAACACACTGAGTTTTGTACTGACATAAGTTTGATATCGTTAAAGGAATATTCTCTAAACAGCCTTATATATACATTTTACATAAATGGAATATACATTTTGTTTTATTAGTTCAATGAAAATTTGTGATCCATTCAAGACAGAACAAACCTTAATATATTAAATGACGTAGAAAATCAGAATGACAAGGTTTAGGATAACCAGGGACTGGCCAAGTCATTGGTTTAACAGATTTACAAATATAGAAGAGAAAGATTAAAGAAAGACAAGATAGACTAATGAGGAAGCAGTTAGTGAAGACACCAATTTTGTAAGATTTTATTTTAGACAAATACGCCTGACCATCTTTAAAAATTCAAAACAATAAGGGCGCCTGGGTGGCTCAGTCAGTTGAGCACCCACCTTTAGCTCAGGTCATGATCTTGCGGTCCATGAGTTTGAGCCCTGCGTTGGGCTCTGTGCTGACAGCTTGGAGCCTGGAGCCTGCATCAGATTCTCTCTTTCTCTCTCTCTCTTTCTCTCTCTCTCTCTTAAAAACAAATAAACATTAAGAAAAATTAATTTTTTTTTCAAATCAACCAAGTATCTCAATACAGACTTGACACTCCAAAGCAGAAAGCAAAAATTCAGATTTTTCCAGATTCTAGAATCAGGATCAAAGACCAACTGAATATAAAATCTTCCCCCTCCTTCTCCATTTCCTTCTCTTCTCCTTTCTCCCTGTCACTCTCATTTCCTTTTTCTTTTCTTCCTTTCTTCCTTCTTTCATTCAACAAATATATCCCTAATGCAAACAGTTCTAAAAACTAAGCATACAGATTAAAATTACCTGTCTCTGGGCACTTGGGTGGCTCAGTTGGTAAAGGGTCCGACTTCGGCTCAGATCATGACCTCACAGTTTGTGAGTTCAAGCCCTGTGTGGGGCTCTGTGCTGACAGCTCAGAGCCTGGAGCCTGCTTCCAATTCTGTGTTTCCCTCTCTCTCTGCCCCTCCCCTGCTTGTGCTTCATCTCTCTCTCAAGAATAAATAAAACATTTAAAAAAAATTTTTTTTAATTGCCTCTCTCCAAAGATATATTCTAGTTGGAGGGGACAGGCAATTAGCAACGTGTACTGTGGTGATAAATGTTATGAAAATCACGGGTCGGGGTTAGGGTGTGGAGTGTTGGGAGGAGCATTTCCAGAGAGGATCTCTCCCATGAAGTGATATTTGGAGGGGAGAAAAAGCAATTGAACCATGATATTGGGATGAAGCATCCAGAATGCCGACCAAACAGTACATTCAGAGACCATAAACAGGTATGCTTGTTTGAGGAAGGGCCAGCAGATCATGGTGCCTGCAGCACAGTGAGCAAGAAGGTAGTGACCAGAGCTGAGGGTCGTATACGGAGGGCTTTCCAAGCTAGTGTAAGGATTATTATTTTTTTTTAAAAGGTGATAAGGGTTTTGAGAAGACTTGACACTCCAAAGCAAGTTTACATTTTCAAGGGAACTTACAATTTTTAACTAACATCAAACCCCCAAATACATTAATCAAATGTCTCATAGAAAAATACCATTTAAAATAATTACTTTATTGAAATAATATATGAAAGAGTAATGAATGCCACAATCAGCACAACTGGAAAGGTTCTGGAGAAATTATTATTTTTTAATGTGTGTGTGTGTGTGTGTGTGTGTATATAATAAAATAACAAAATTATTTTTGTTTGTTTGTTTTGAGAGAGAGAGAGAGAGAGACAGAGCATGAGTGGGGGAGGGGCAGAGAGAGAGAAGGACACACAGAATCCGAAACAGGCACCAGGCTCTGAGCTGTCAGCACAGAACTCCACTTGGGGCTCAAATTCATGGACCAGGAGATCACGACCTGAGCAGAAGTTGGACGCTTAACTGACTGAGCCACCCAGGCGCCCCTGGAGAAATAATTTTTTAAAAATCAAGATCTAGACCTTAACTAACAGGGATTTGATGTTGTGAGGATCCAGCAAGAGCGAAGTTATGAATGATTACTGATTTTTTTTTTTAATTTTTTAAATTAATTTATTATTTTTTTTGTTCTTTTTTTTTTTTATAATAGTTTATTTTCAAATTGGTTTACATATAACACCCAGTGTTCATCCCAACATGTGCCCTTTTTAATGCCCATCACCCCCTCTCCCCCCTCCCTCATCCCCCTCACCCTCAGTTTTTTCTTAGTCTTTGAGAGTCTCTTATGTTTTATCTCCCTCCCTCTCTGTGTCTTTTTTTTCTTTCCCCTCTTCCCCTCCCCCTGGTTTTTGCTTAGTTTCACAAAGTCCACCTATTCGTGGAAACATATGGTATCTGTCTTTTTCTGACTGACTTATTTCACTTAACATAATACCCTCCAGTTCCATCCATGTTGCTACACATGGCCAGATTTCATTTTTTCTCATTGCCACGTAGTAGTCCATTGTATATAAGTACCATAACTTCTTTATCCATTCGTCAGTTGATGGGCACTTGGTCTCTTTCCATGATTTGGCTATTGTCGAAAGTGCTGCTATGAACATTGGGGTACACGTGCTCCTATGCATCAGCATTCCTGTGTCTCTTGGGTAGATTCCTAGCAGGGCTATTGCTGGGTCATAGGGTAGCTCTATTTTCATTTTTTTGAGGAACCTCCACACCGTTTTCCAGAGTGGCTGCACCAGTTTGCATTCCCACCAACAGTGTAGGAGGGTGCCTACTTCTCCACATCCTCGCCAGCATCTATAGTTTCCTGATTTGTTCATTTTAGCCACTCTGACTGGTGTGAGGTGGTATCTCAGTGTAGTTTTGATTTGTATTTCCCTGATGATGAGTGACATTGAGCATCGTTTCATGTGTCTGTTGGCCATCTGAATGTCCCCTTTGGAGAAGTGTCTATTCATATCTTCCGCCCATTTCTTCACTGGGTTGTTTGTTTTTCGGGTTTGGAGTTTGGTAAGTTCTTTATAAATTTTAGATATTAGTCCTTTATCCGATATGTCATTTGCGATGATCTTTTCCCATTCCGTTGGTTGCCTATTCGTTTTGTTGGTTGTTTCTTTTGCCGTGCAGAAGCTTTTTATCTTGATGAGGTCCCAATAGTTCATCTTTGCTTTTAATTCTCTTGCCTTTGGAGACGTGTCGAGTAAGAAATTTGTGCATCTTAGGTCAAAGAGGCTTTTTCCTGTTTTCTCCTCTAGGATTTTGACGGTTTCCTGTCTCACATTCAGATCTTTTATCCATTTAGAATTTATTTTTGTGAGTGGTGTAAGAAAGTGGTCTAGTTTCATTCTTTTGCATGTTGCTGTCCAATTCTCCCAGCACCATTTGTTAAAAAGGCTGTCTTTTTTCCATTGGATACATTTTCCCGCTTTGTCAAAGATTAGTTGGCCATATACTTGCGGGTCCATTTCTGAGTTTTCTATTCTATTCCATTGGTCTATGTGTCTGTTTTTGTGCCAATACCATACAGTCTTGATGACCACCGCTTTGTAGTAGAGGTTAAAGTCTGGGATTGTGATGCCTCCCACCTTGGTTTTATTCTTCAGTATTACTTTGGCTATTCGAGGTCTTTTGTGGTTCCATACAAATTTTAGGATTGTTTGCTCTAGCTTTGAGAAGAATGCTGGTGCAATTTTGATTGGGATTGCATTGAATGTGTAGATTGCTTTGGGTAGTGTTGCCATTTTGACAATATTTATTCTTCCAATCCATGAGCATGGGATGTTTTTCCATTTCCTTGTGTCTTCCTCAATTTCCTTCATAAGTTTTTTATAGTTTTCAGTGTAGAGGTCTTTCACATCTTTGGTTAGGTTTATTCCTAAGTATTTTATGGTTTTTGGTGCAATTGTGAAAGGGATTAGCTTCTTTATTTCTCTTTCTGCTGCTTCATTGTTGGTGTATAGAAATGCCACCGATTTCTGTACATTGATTTTGTATCCTGCAACTTTGCTGAAATCATGAATCAGTTCTAGTAGGCTTTTGGTGGATTCTGTCGGGTTTTCCATGTAAAGTATCATGTCATCTGCAAAAAGTGAAAGTTTGACTTCCTCCTTGCCAATCTTGATGCCTTTTATTTTGTTTTGTTGTCTGATTGCTGATGCTAAGACTTCCAGCACTATGTTAAATAGCAGTGGCGAGAGTGGACACCCCTGTCGTGTTCCTGATCTCAGGGGGAAGGCTTTCAGTTTTTCCCCATTGAGGATGATATGAGCTGTGGGCTTTTCATATATGGCTTTTATGATGTTTAAGTATGTTCCTTCTATCCCGACTTTCTCGAGAGTTTTTATTAAGAAAGGATGCTGTATTTTGTCAAATGCTTTTTCTGCATCTATTGACAGGATCATATGGTTCTTATCTTTTCTTTTGTTGATGTGATGTATCACGTTGATTGATTTGCGAATATTGAACCAGCACTGCAACCCAGGGATGAATCCTACTTGATCATGGTGGATAATTCTCTTTATATGCTGTTGGATTCGATTTGCTAGTATCTTGTTGAGAATTTTTGCATCCATATTCATCAGGGATATTGGCCTGTAATTTTCTTTCTTTGCTGGGTCTCTATCTGGTTTGGGAATCAAAGTGATGCTGGCTTCATAGAATGAGTCCGGGAGTTTTCCTTCCGTTTCAATTTTTTGGAACAGCTTGAGGAGGATAGGAATTAACTCTGTTTTAAATGTCTGGTAAAATTCCGCAGGGAAGCCATCTGGTCCAGGGCTTTTATTTGCTGGGAGGTTTTTAATAACGGATTCTATTTCTTCACTAGTTATGGGTCTGTTCAAATTTTCTATTTCTTCCCGTTTGAGTTTTGGTAGTGTGTGGCTATTTAGGAAGCTGTCCATTTCTTCCAGATTGCCAAGTTTGGTGGCATATAATTTTTCATAGTATTCTCTGATGATTGCTTGTATCTCTGAGGGATTGGTTGTAATTTCTCCCTTTTCATTCACGATTTTATTTATTTGAGTTCTCTCTCTTTTCTTTTTGAGAAGCCTGGCTAGAAGTTTGTCTATTTTGTTTATTTTTTCAAAGAACCAGCTTTTGGTTTCATTGATCTGTTCCACTACCTTTTCTGTCTCCATATGGTTAATTTGAGCTCTGATCTTTGTTATTTCTCTCTTTCTGCTGGGCGTGGGTTGTTTTAGTTGATCTGCTTCTAGTTCCTTTAGGCGTGCTGTTAGAATTTGTGTTATTGATTTTTCTTGTTTCTTGAGATGGGCCTGGATTGCAATATATTTCCCTCTCAGGACTGCCTTTGCTGCATCCCAGAGCATTTGGATTGTTGTATTTTCATTTTCATTTGTTTCCATATATTTTTTAATTTCTTCTCTGATGGCTTGGTTGACCCAGTCATCTTTTAGTAGGTTATTTCTTAGCCGCCATGTTCTTGAATATTTTCCAGCCTTTCTCCTGTGGTTGATTTCAAGTTTCAAAGCATTGTGGTCTGACACTGTACACGGTATGATCTCAATTCTTTTATATTTATTCAGAGCTTCCCTGTGCCCCAGAATGTGGTCTATCTTGGAAAATGTGCCGTGTGCAGATGAGAAGAACGTAAATTCCTTTGCTTCTGGATGAAGGACCCTAAAGATGTCTGTGAGGCCCATCTGTCCTAATGTGTCATTCAGGGCTATTGTTTCTGCGGAGATTTTCTGTTTTGTTGATCTATCCAATGCTGAGAGTGGAGTGTTGAGATCCCCTACTATTAGGACATTTTTATCGATGAGGTTGCTAATGTTTGTAATTAGTTGTTTTACAAATTTGGGTGCCCCTGAATTCGGTGCGTAGATATTTACAATTGTTAGCTCTTCCTGCTGGATGGTTCCTGAGACTATTATATAATGTCCTTCCTCATCTCTTAGTACATCGTTCATTTTAAAGTCTAATTTGTCTGATATAAGTGTGGCTACTCCGGCTTTCTTCTGACTTCCAGTAGCATGGTAGATAGTTCTCCATCCCCTCACTTTCAATCTGAAGGTGTCTTCAGGTTTAAGATGAGTTTCTTGAAGACAGCAAATAGATGGGTCTTGTTTTTTAATCCATTCTGTTATCCTGTGTCTTTTGATTGGCGCATTTAGTCCATTTACATTCAGTGTTAATATTGAAAAATATGGGCTTACAGTCACTGTATTATCTGTAAGTTTCATGTTTGTAAGGCTGTCTCTGGTAGTTTGTGTTCTTTGCCTCCTTATTTTCATAGAATGCCCCTCAGGATCTCTTGCAGTGCTGGCTTATTTGTGATAAATTCTTTCAGTTTTTGTTTGTTGGGAAAAACCTTGATCTCTCCTTCTATTCTGAATGACAGGCTAGCCGGATACAGAATTCTTGGTTGCATGTCCTTCTTGCTCATCACATTGAAGATATCCTGCCATTCCTTTCTGGCTTGCCAAGTTTCCGTAGATAAGTCTGCTACTACCCTTATAGGTCTCCCTTTGTATGTTAGGGTTCTTTTGTCCCTAGCTGCTTTCAGGATTCTCTCCCTATCTTTGTATTTTGCCAGCTTCACTATGATGTGCCGTGCAGAAGGTCTATTCAAGTTACGTCTGAGGGGAGTTCTCTGTGCCTCTTGGATTTCCATGCCCGTTTCCTTTCTCATGTTGAGGAAGTTCTCAGCAATGATTTGTTCCAGAACCCCTTCGACTCCTTTCTCTCTCTCTTCTTCCTCTGGAACTCCTATGATACGGATATTGTTTCTTTTGAGTGCATCGCTCAGCTCTCGAATTCTCCTTTCCTGTTCCTGGATCAGCTTCTCTCTCTTTTTATCTGCTTCCTCTTTTTCAATGATTTTGTCTTCTAAGGCACTAACTCTTTCCTCTACCTCTTCAATCCGTGCTGTGGCTGCTTCCAGTTTCCCCTGTATTTCTTCCAATGTCTTCTTTAATTCTTCTTGACCGTTTTTAAGGTCTTTGAACTTTGCCTCGTGGGACTCCTTGCATTCATCTAAGCTTTTTTCAAGGCCAGCAATTAGTTTTATGATTAACATTCTATATTCAAGTTCTGTTATGTTGCTTATATCTGTTTTCATTAATTCTTGAGCTGTCACTACTTCTTGTAGACTCTTTTGAGGAGAATTCTTCCGTCTCGTCATTTTGGCTGGATGTGTTATGGGTTGTTTCTTGAAGTTGCCCTGGAAAGGAAAACTGACAGACACACAGAACACAGAAATACTCAAACGTACCGACAAATGGTCCAGACAAGCAGTTCACAACAGAAAAAAATAACAAGTGACTCTCTGAGGGCAATGTCCTGAAGTAACCGCTACACTTTAAGGACAGGGTATGTAGTGTGCTGGTGGCAGAGCATATATAGACAGAATAATGACTGGTGCAGGGAGAAGAAGGAAATGGACTTTGCCCAGGTAGAGCGACTAAAGGGTTTAATCCAGACTGATAGAAATCAGAATAAGGACAGGTGCGAGGGAAAAGGAATAAAGATCGATGTCGTCTAGATGAACTTATACGGCCTGGTTATTCCAGAAAAAGGGGGTTTAGTTGGGCCGTGTCTGTTTCCGCCTTAGTTTCTTGTCAGCTCTAGCACCTTTTCCCCCCGATTTTTGGAGTTGAGAGAGAGACAGTGGTTTCAGTCGTCCCCCTTTAAAGGGCAAGCGAAATACTGGAGCCCCCTACTCCTCCGCCATGTTTTTTTTAATCTGATTACTGATTTAAGGCTCGCATTTCACAGAGGAACAGAGTCCTTGAGACACACAGAGATGAAGGCAGAGATTTCTACCTTGTTTCTCTTCCCAGAACATTCTATTAGACCCTAAATGTCCTAAACACATGGGTTGGAAAGCATGAAATAGATAGAACTTGAAAGCCAAACTGAATAATGTTTTTGAAGGAGATCCACCAAGCAGGACCTTAAACTGCTCTACTGGAATCCAGGTTTTAGTAGAGATTTTTGTTTGTTTGTTTGTTTCTTTGTTTGTTTGTTTGTTTGTGTTAAATGGAATCAATCAGTGGAAACCTGAAAACCAGGCCTTTGGCTTCTACGCCTCTCCTGGCAACTTTACTTAATTAATAGCTGGCGCTCTTATTTTTAGAGATAACATTCAAGAATCTGTGTGGAATCACCAATAATGAAACACATGCCAAGGGGTTTACTAAGGACCATGTCAAAACTAAAAGAAAAAAAAATCGGAAAGAGAAAACAATACAGGGAGAATGATATTTGAATTATTTTATTTAAAAATATTGACAGTAAATTTGTTGGAACAGCTTTATTTTATTTATTTACATTCAAAAGAAAAACGTTAACTATATTGACAGGAAATAATTAAAAACCCATTTAATAAATCAATATTTGCAGGTATTTCTTTAAAATCACCTGTTAACGAATCACCAGCTAAATCGTAAGGAATAAGCACAATTTTGTAAGCCTTTTTTGGTAAGATAAAATGTATATTATGAATAAAAGATCGACTGTCACAATAAGCTATCATATTTTCTCCCCGATTGCTGCTCAGAATCTGAGCGTAGGACAGCATAAAGAACATACCATTATGGACATCAGCCAACACTTCAAAATTACATTCAGATTTTATTCGTGCTGATGATGAGACATGACAATGAATCCACTGACTTCCAGATATTGAAGTTGGTCTTCCAAGTATTTAAAAGCGTATAATTTTCTCAGAACGTGGTTTTAAAGAAAGGTCATCTAAATTTGCAAAACATATTAAGCTCATAATAATGCAGGGAGTATACTTTTTTCTAACAACTAATCTATTAATTATTACTAATTGTGAAAATGAAAAGAAAATTAGAAATATTCTAATGCTAATTTCATAGTATTATGCATTTACTAATCATGTATAGACAAATATATTATGTATGTACTATGTATTATGTATGTACTAGTTACATAGTACTTAGTATTTTCTGAGACTGGCGGGAAATCCATTGCTTTTGCACCAAGAACTTACTCATCCACAGAACTGTGTTTGGGGGACGATGTGTTCAAGCATTTAAGGTTTTCTAGCAAATGTTAGTATAACTCTAAAGTGGCATGGCATTTAGTAACTTTCAGATCTATAGTCTTTTATGAATGATTTTAATGTGTATTGGCTACCTACCTTTAAAAACAAAGAAAGAAAATGATTTAGAGATATCATTGTAAAGAAGGAGAATTTAATGTTTCTTCTATACCATCAAGGTTTCAATCTTATGTTTACGGCCTCTATTGCATTTATATAATTGTTATTACCATTATTGCACTACTGTTATAATACTAAATAAATTTGTATGGCCTATTAAGTCTTAAAGTACTTTCATAGCCTTTCCATTGATCTTTAAAACAAGACTTTTGGAGTAAATATTATCAGCTCCCTTTTACACATGAGATTCCTGAAGTTGGCTGAGTAATTGGTGGAGGGGAGAGTCAAAGTGAGAGTCATAAAATTATCTGTTCCTTTTGTGGTTGTTTAATGGGAGTTTTGTGATGGCTTTTCCAATGCGGGAGGGCAGATATATAATCCGCAGCATCTATAGTTAAATAATTTATAATAATAGTTGGGCAGGATGCACAAGAACTCCATTTGGCTGATAAAGAGGATACTCAATAAACCCATTTAAAACCTTTGGTAATAAGTGATTATAGCAAGATTTCAGAATACAAGGTTAACATATGAAAGTCTATTGCTTTCCTACAAGCCAACAATAAGCTATTGGAACATGAAGTCGAAAACACAATATCATTTACAATAGCAACACTTATCCCCCCAAAAAATAAAAATCAAGGTGTAAATCTAACAAAAAATATATATAGGATTCCTTTGTGGGGAACTAAAAAACCGACCTAAATAAATGGAGAGAAATTCTGTGTTCACACATTGGGTGACTCGACACTGTTAAAATGCCAGTTCTTCCCTAATTGATCTGTAGATTACATGCAATCTTAGTCAAAATCCCAGAAAACTAGTTTGTGTATATATGCAAACTGACTCTCAAATTTATATGGAAAGGGAAGAACTTATAACAATAGCCAAAATAATACTAAAGAAGAACAAAGTTGGAAAACTGACATTTAACAGACTTCAAGACTTAGTATAAACCCATTCAGGCTATACTAAACTCTGCATAAAGTAATCGAGACAACATGGGATTGGTGGACGAGTAGACACGGATTAATGCAACAAAATAGGAGAACATTTTTTCCTCTTAGTAAATGGTTGTACAAGAGAATTAAAGTAACTCGGCAGAGCAGTATTTGTGCTCATTTTATTTCACAATAGTGAAAAAAAATCACTATTTTTTAGACCAAAAGAAAAAAAAAGGACAAAGAAGTAACTCAAGAAAGAAAAAAAAATCATTACTCTAATAACCATACTACCCTTTCTAAAATCCAAATTATTTCCTGATTCACTTCTATAGTAAATTATGTCAAAGATTATTCATTTCTCTTCAGCAATCATTCCCATTTCCTCTGATTTTTTTTGGAAAAGTGTCCCTTTTTCCCATCCCATGTGATTCCAGTAATACCATGAGAGTGCGCACTCATTCCGCGGATGGACAGGTTGGCACCAATTGGTTCATTGTGTATAATGCAACCCGCACCAACCAGAAAACTGCTATTTTATTTATTGGCCTTAACAGATAGAGTTTCTCTTTCTTCTTGCTCTCACATTGTAAAGATACAGACTTAGGACTCTCCACAACTCTCTTTCCTGCACCATGAGAGAACGAGGTTAATCTGTGAAAAGCAAATCTGAAGATGGAAAGAAAAAGATCTTTGGTAATGTTATTTTGATTGAGTCCTTGGGTCAATCATGCTTAGACTTCCTGGATGTATGAGACAAAACCTAGGGGAGTTTCTGTTGTCTTTTTTGTTGGCGTTTCTGTCACTTCCAACAAAAATTGTTTTTAAGAGAACATGTTTTTCCTTGAAAATACAACTTTTAAGTGAATAGTAACATGGCAAGATAATAACAGATCTACAAAAAGTTAATTATAGAAGAAACTCAGGGCTGGTTCTGTATGGCTATATGGTCAGTAAGGCCTACATCTATTTTCATTGGTTAATAATTATGCCCAACCAATCATTTAAATATTTTCGATATAATAAACTTGAAGAAAGAGAGGCCAGAGAAACTAGGTATATGAAAGTAAAAACGTTCAATCAACTACGAAGTGCTATAGAAATATTAATTCTTGATGATTTCCTTCAAAGAATCCATGGAACTTTGCACATTTCCATTGAATGAGAGTTCGATAAGGAACTGCATCTCCAAGAGGAATCTAGTTTCTCTTACCAAGTTTCGCTGGTTCAGTGTATCAACGAGATGAGTGGGTCCCCCAAAGGTTGGTGCCAGTCAGGTGCAGACAAATAGGGAGGCTCACTAATCCAACGTAGAACTATTGACAGCTTGTGGCCAAAGCGCTTCAGTCAATCTTTCTATATTCTGCTTTTTGAAACATACCCCAATAATTTATCCTTGTCCAACTCAGAGAATTTCACACTCTCCATGAATTCAGAGATTAACCTCATTGCTTTTAATCAACTGTTCATGGAGGTCACACATATTTTCTGTTTCTTAAATACAAGATGCTGTCGGCATATTTTTTCACATTTGTGTTTTTAATCTTGGTAATGGTACCATAGTTCCCTAATGATTTCTATTTCTGTATGTAACTTTTGTACATTTATATTTGTATGTGTGATCTTTATATTTTAAAACTATAAGATAAAACCAACTTCTCTTTTTCTTCCAAATAATCATTTTAAAAGAAAACCTTTGTATTCACCTGTATATTTCATTTGTGCCTTATATTTGCATATGAAAATGTCCTTGCATTGTGGTTTCTTTGCAAGTCTTTACTTTGCACTTTTACTCTATTTTTACATTTCCATAATTTATTTTATTTTATTTTATTTTTTATTTTTTTATAATAGTTTATTTTCAAATTGGTTTACATATAACACCCAGTGTTCATCCCAACACGTGCCCTCTTTAATGTCCATCACCCCCTCTCCCCCCTCCCTCACCTCCCTCACCCTCAGTTTGTTCTTAGTCTTTGAGAGTCTCTTATGTTTTATCTCCCTCCCTCTCTGTGTCTTTTTTTCCTTTCCCCTCTTCCCCTCCCCCTGGTTTTTGCTTAGTCTCACAAAGTCCACCTATTCGTGGAAACATATGGTATCTGTCTTTTTCTGACTGACTTATTTCACTTAACATAATACCCCCCAGTTCCATCCATGTTGCTACACATGGCCAGATTTCATTTTTTCTCATTGCCACGTAGTAGTCCATTGTATATATGTGCCACAACTTCTTTAACCGTTCGTCAGTTGATGGGCACTTGGTCTGCTTCCATGATTTGGCTATTCAGCACTTTCGACAATAGCCAAATCATTTCCATAATTTCTGACATAGAGTCTACAATTCAACCTTCTTATAAATTGATATATAATCCTAAATCTTTTAATAATTTATACAGGATAAAAACAATTGAAAGCCTTCTCATAAAGGTTAGCATTATGTCTTCAAACAATCTGTCCTCTTTCTAAATGACGGAGATATGATATGATTCCCTAATCCTTTGTCCATGAAGATAAATGCCATCTTTAAGAAATTCAATGCATTTTCTTCTTCAAACCTTGTTCTGCTGTAAATATATTTCTAATATGTATCTGTCTCCTTGGGGGTCCTTCTGCTCAGCTTGGAAGACTGACAATAATACCACCTGAGCCCTATCTCATCAATGGTCAATACTCAGCTGGGTTTTCAAGCTTAAAGAAACTAAAAATCAAGCCTATAGCCTTTAAGGTTTTGTATGTGACACTCAATGGCAAGAGAGTAAATAAAAGACCAAAATATCATACATGAAAGCAAAATCAAAAAAAAAAAAATAAAGAAGTTTTCAAAGATTATTTTTTAAATCAGAACAACATAATGATCCCAGATTTCAGACACGCTAGCATGAGCTCAGATTATTATAATCACACGGAAGGAAGTCCATGGTGGGCTTGTGTATACAAATTTCTGTTTTGCCTGCGTATGCAACCAATGGGGTCGGGTTCTCTTCCCACGGCAGCTCAAGCTGTTTTTATGCCTGCAGAGACAGAAAGCAAACATTGGACCATGGGTGATTTATGTTCCTGGACCTTCTAATCGAAGATAACCTCATGCTACCTTTATATCGAACAGCAGGAAAAAAAGAGGTTCTGATGTGTGACACGGGATAGTTAATATCTACATAATATTAAAACAACGAACTGGTAAAATGAAAAATTTGCTCAAATTGGTTGTTGTGTGTAGGATATTAAGATACAGAAAGAGCATTTGCATAGAGACCTGTTTAACAGCACATAGAGCCTTTACATGTCTGTTCCCACCACTAAAACTAACCTTTCCAAGAAAAGGCCTTCGTGTGACTTTGTTTTATCTATTGCCCCCATGCCCAGCAGGGAGCCTGGTTGATAGCCAATAGTCTATAATTTGCAGCTGGGTGAATGGATGGATGAAAGAATGAGTGGGTGAAATGTCGCTCTCTTCACCTTCCTGTTAGTTTAAACTAAATTTTGTCCATATTTTTGTGCCTAATGCCAGTTAAGAATTTTTGTAACGTGACAGTCTGCCCAGAGTCCAATATGCTAATGGGCCCGGGTAACAATTCGAAACTGATTCCGAACGCAACTATCATTACGAAGAAAAAAAAAATTTTAACCCATCAAGCATCAGAGTACAGGATACACTCTTTTTTTTTTTTTCATTAACAATGAAGGGAAAGAAGAAGAAGCATTAAAAGGCTCATCTTCAAACAAATCAGATATGAGTTGTTCACAAGCAACCCATTTAAGAAGGAAATTGTCTTCTCTGACCTTTGCAATGTCCATGAAAGATAATATACCCAAGGTATCAGAAAGATTAAAGGTGTGTTTACTAAGAATTAAGACGAGTGGCAGAGCGATTTTACTTTCAAACTTTGTTTTGTAGAGAGACTATTTCACCCCGACTTATGAAATATTGAATTACAGAATACCACACCTGTCTTTGACCAGCAAAAAGGTCACACGATGCAAAGGGTAATAACTTATAAATATGGCATATTTCAGAGTGAAAAGAATATTTAAAAGATAATCAGCAAGTTTGACCTTTGGAACATTCATTCTTTACAGTTTAAAAGCCCTGATATATACTTAACTTCTCTTTTCACTTGGATAGAGGATTTCTATGAGCTGGGAGAGAGGAGAGCGCTGCCATACATTCCCAGACTAATAGGCTCTGTCCTGTATCTCTCTGTGTTAATGCATGCACATGCTCATGCACAAACTTGCAAGGAATAAAACATTTTAATTCTCTAAACTCAAACCGATAGCGAGATTTCTCTCCTCGTCAACTCAAACCTCCTTTAAAACATAGGTACACCTGCTATCTCACTCCTCATGCTTTCCATAATTCATTCATAAATGTTCACTTTTGGACTTAATCTGTGCCAACAATTATTGCATGTGCTGGGAAACCAGCAGCAACCGTAACAGCCAATCCTGAGGCTGTCCTAAGTATCTTACATTCTAGTGTGAAGGAATTAGACGACAAACATCATGAATAAGTAAAGCATGTAGAATAGCACTTCCATGGATTAGAAAATAAATCACAGTAAGTATATCGAAGCTTTGAGTGAGGCAGAAATTTTTAATGAGATGGTTAGAAGATGAGCAAAGGCTTGATAAAAGTGAAGGAGTTGGCCGAAGGGATAAGGGGGTAGTCGAATGCTCGAGGCAGAGAGAAGAGCCAGGGCAAAGGTGATAGGGTGGAGGGTGTCTGTTGAGTTTGAGAAACAACAGGACATAGCGCGGCCAGAGGCCTTGAGCGGGGGAAGAGTAATAGGAGATGAGAGGGGGAGAGGGCATCAGAACACATAGAGCTTTGTAGAGCTTTAGAAATACTGCTTTTAGAGGGCTTTTAACACAAGACTGGTATAATCTAATTTAAAATAAACCTTTAAAAATTTTAAGTACCTACCCCATTAATGCGTCAGGTAGTATTTAATGCATACCAAACCACCCCAACCTTACTTGCTTAAATCAATAAATACCTTTTCAGGTCATGATTTTAGTGGGAAAATGCTTCGCACCTCACACCGTAGCCAGTGCTGGGCGCATCCAGAAGCTATATGAATTATAGCATTTAGACCAAAAAAAAAAAAAAAAAAAAAGAAGGTTTCCAATCTGGCTGGAAAAAAAAAAAAAAAAGTTGCAGAAAAGTCAATCAAGTAGTAAGTGACGTGGGAGGGAGGTGGAACTCCAGCCCTGAGTGTCATTATACAAACTACACGCAAAAACTCCTCTTCTGAATTGAAGTCGCCCCTGTGTACTGATCGGCACAATGCTCAGATGTGGTGGCGTGCGCACCCTTCGTGTCTCTGAGGAACATGGAGCTCACCATGACAAGCTTTGGTGAACCTCCAAACAATGCCCTCTCCTTTTCCCAATCTGCCATGTGGCCCCACCCTCATCCTTGGGAGACCCAGGCTTCAGAGAGCAGAGGTGAAGCTTCCCTCAGCCACCCCGCCGTTAGTTTCTATACTAATCATCTCAGGGATGAAAAGGAATTTGTCTCCACAGATGACTCAAGCCCTTGACAGGAAAGATTGTAGGTAATGACATCTTTTTGCTGACTACAGTAGTACTTTCTCCAGATATGAGCACTTAGTTATCTCAGTGTAAGTGAATTAAGATTTGAAACCCTTTCATTAAAGCACTCAGATAGCTTCAGTGTTCAGTCAGTACCAAGCTCCGTTTCTAGCAGCTCCTTCATCAAAGCCCCACCACTACCCTGCCAGCAACATGAGAAGAAGAACCTTATTAGGAATCCCTTTTATCCCTTTTGTCCAAACTCTGTGGGCTCCCCATATAGCTTATAAACATTTCTCAAATATGCATCCAAATCTGAAATTCTAAGACCATCTAGTTTGGTTCACAGACATGCAATGGATAGTTCTCTGCTAGCAAAGAGAATAGTGGATGATGCAAACCTAAAATCGTACAATTACATGGTAGATCATTGCCCTCCATCTTTTTCCTATCTTTTGAATCCACAGGAGAGAGACCATAATAGACCATAATAGACCATAATTCTGTTTTCAGAAGAGGCAGTTGTATTCCATGAGTAGAACCCTGTCTCCCTTCAATGGTGCCCATATATACAGCCATTCTGGAAAAGAGGAAGGAACAGTGAGGCTTTAAAGCTTCAAGACACCCAACAATTTACAGTAAACTATATCCCATTAATCTGTAACAATCTATATACTAGCGTGAAATCCAGGGTCTTTTAGGCTAAAACCTAAAGTAAAGTAGTATGGTGCACTTGCAAGATCCCAGCTCCTGAACCTAGACATTGACTAGCTGTGCAAATTTCAAACTCTCTGATCTGTGTGTATTTCATTATAAATCAGGGCTATTAGCCTCAATCTAGTAGAGTTTTTGTGAAGTTCAGTGATATGAATCAAAATGCCCAGGGGCACCTGGGTGGCTCCATCTGTTAAGTGTCTGACTTTGGCTCAGGTTCATGGGTTTGAGGCCAGCATCGGGCTCTGTGCTGACAGCTCAGAGCTATGAGCCTGCTTTGCATTCTTTCTCTCTCTCTCCACCCGTCCCCCACTTGCACCCTCTCTTTCTCTCTCTCTCTCTCTCTCTCTCAAAAATAAATTTTAAAAATGTCCAACACAACACCTAATATTACAAGACAGTTGTAATTAGAAATAATATTAACTGACATGTCTAAGTGGTAGGCATCATGTTAAATGTTACTCAAACATCCTCACATTTAACCTAATAAGAACCCAATGAGATAGATACACCTATTACCCTTGGGTTGCCAGATAGAATCCAGGATGCCCAGTTAAATTTAACTTTAACATGCTCTCCAATATCTGAACTGAACACTAAAAAATGTATTGTTTATGTATATTCAAATTTAAAAGTATAATGTATTTTTATTTGCTAAACCCGACAACCCTTTATTATGCCCATCAAATGTAGACAGAGCATTTATGACATGTGCCCAGTGTCACAAAGCTAGCAAGTTGTTAAAAAGAGATTTGTGTCCATCAGTGTCTTCAGAGCCAGGCCACTGAAAGTTTAGGCTATGCTATTACTATCAGCATTGTCATGCCATGCAGCAACAATAAATTCAGGGTGGCTGGGTTACTCCGCACTCTTACGTGGGATCCCAGAGGAGTGAGTCTGTGCGCTTCCCCATCTGGGACTTCTGACTTAAGGGGTTCCAGCAGGAATCTAGGCAGTGGAGCCAATGAGAAGAACAGAAGAGATGATGTGAGGAAGCTTCTACGGCGCGTGTTACTTGCACTGACTTGACCAAGACCAGCCCTATAAGGAAACTCTTGATCCTTGACCTGGATGTCCGATTTCCCATCACAAGCTCTCTCTTGATGGGAACTACCAAATTTGCCCAACACCACCACCAGCTAAGTCACTAAATAATAGGCCCAGGTCCCAAACAACTCCACATCCTTATCAATGAACACTGATCTGGAATATTCTTCTTCAGTTTTAAGAAACACAGCAAGAGCCAAAAAACACTTAGCGACTATTTTTTAAATTCATGAGAGTGGGGTCCATCCCAATCATTCCCCAATACTAATGATGTAATCTGGAAATCTTTTTCAGTAGCTAAATTGGGTCACTTGACATATAAAATGTTCTTCTCTCTGTCTTTCTGTTAAACCTGAAACCAGCAGTCTTTGAGGAAAAGGAGAATTAAAGAATGATATTTTACTAAATGTAATTGTTACTACAGTCGCTGAGGCTGCAGTAAATTGCTCTCTGACCCTTCTTTGTTCTTTTGCATGTTACTTTGTGTGGTAAGCCAGCCTACGGGAGTAACCCCTCTCACATGGCTGGTACAAACACCTCGTAGTTACAGGCTTCCTCTGTAATGGAGAAGGCGGGTGATTGATACGGGTTGTTTCCTTGACCTTGAAGGAAATATGAAATCACTAGTGTAAGGAAACAACTCAAAACTGTAACCCCCAGGAGGTCTGCTGATTCGGCCAATTGTGATTAGCTACAAATTGACAGAAAGGGAACAGATATGCGGAAAATGCCAAGAAAGCTTCAAACCCCATTCTGTGGCTTGTTCAATATGAAGGAGGAAATAACCCTTTGTTCCAGGCTCCTATATCACGTTCTTTCGCTACAGGCAAAAATCACAAGCTAAAGCCAACACGGATATTTCTGTCCCTTTCCTATCACAGTCAGCGTAAATTATAGCAATTCTGTATAAAGAATTGGCTTGTATTGAGGCAGTCCTTGAACCTCATAAAGGACTTCATAAGTACGGAGTAGATTTTACAATGTCTGAGAAGCAAATTATGCACCACGGTATACTGATATGTCTTATTCATCTGCAGCCCTTGACGGTAAGAGGTTGGCTGGGAGTGCTGAGGTCTGAGGTCTTCTCCTACAGGCAGGAACTTCTCTGGAGTGTGTATATCCATACACGACATGCATACATTTCCCAATCCTGTCTGGTCTGAGTTGAATCATGTCCCCCAATAAGATACATTAAAGTGTAGTGACATAGCTACCATATGAGTGGCTGTAAGAGAAGGGAGAGAATTCGTGGAACTGAATTACTCGAAATAATTAGTTCCTGGATCATGTTCTTGAAAGTCACCTTTATTGAGGCATAATTTACCTATAATAAAATGGACCCATTTCAAGCTTAAAAAATAAATCAAATATGGGGCGCCTGGGTGGCTCAGTCGGTTAAGCATCGACCTCAGCTTAGGTTATGATCTTGCGGTTTGTGAGTTTGAGTCCCGTGTCTGGCTCTGTGCTGGCAGCTCAGTCTGGAGCCTGCTTGGGATTCTGTGTCTCCCTCTCTCTCTGCCCCTCCCCTGCTCGCACTCTGTTTCTCTCTCTCTCTCAAAAATAAACATTAAAAAAATGTTTTTTTTTGTTTTTTTTTTTAACGCTTTTATTCATTTTTGAGAGCAGGAGAGACAAAGCGTGAGTGGGGGAGGGTCAGAGAGAGAGAGGGAGACACAGAATTGGAAGCAGGCTTCAGGCTCTGAGCCGTCAGCACAGAGCCCGACGCGGGGCTCGAACTCACAGACTGTAAGATCATGACCTGAGCCGAAGTCGGCCGCCCAACCGACTGAGCCACCCAGGCGCCCCAAAAAAATGTTTTAAAGTAATAAATAAATAAAATTTCCCAGAATTGCCACCCAGAATTTGTATTATATATATATATTTAAATAATATACATGTGTATATTATATAACATGAGTATACTACATGTACTGTATATATATTTACATAAAAGACTGCACGTGTATATGTTGTATATGTATTTACAACCTCGTGGGTCTCATGCATGCCAGTGTATAATTACTCAAACAAGCATATACATACCACATGTATATATTATACTACATGTGTGTATATACATATATTATTTATAATGATATATAATATTATATAATATACATCTCATTTGTATTCAAAAATTTGGAAAACATACTTTATTTTAAAATTACTAATGTATAGTTATATAGAATACGAGACACATAATATTATCTGTTATATACGCAGTACAATGTTTTATAATATAATACATAATGAAATGTTTATGTATGCATATATGTAGATGTGTATGACAGAGGGAGAGATAAAGACATGTTTATATATTGCAATGCTGAACATGCTTTTGGGGGTTTTGATGATTAATGCCCAATGAGATAAACAAAGGCTCCGAAACGCACGATGCTGTCCCATATTAAATGCACTTTTATCTTCAATTGTCCATCTTTAACTCTAAAACTTCTAACATCGCAGAGGTTATCCGTTCATTTTCACATTATAAACACTTTAACAAATCCTTAGGAGTAGTTGTATCACTAGAATTTTAAGGAATGAGAGTCAATCCACAGATAAAAGGATATTACTTTTATCTGTTTATCTATTCAATAAAGCGGGGTTTCTTTAAAGCCCACTGGACATTTTATGGCTCGTTTCCACTATCACCTGATCAGCAGTAGCCGTATTATCAGAGAGAATGTGGCCTAAATCTCATATGGTCTAACCATTTATTGCGCCCAATTACATCTCATATTTTTTCCAATTGTTCTCACCTTTCAGAGGTTATAATATGAATGGCACGCGAGGAGAAGTTTGATATTAATTATAAATTGGTTTGAAAACTCCAGATTGGCTGACATTTGCATAATGGCTTTCTTTTGTTCCTTTTATTCCCGGATAATTGAGTCAGAGTATCTCTGTTAAACAAACAGCCTTTCAGGAAGCCATCGGACCTCACTACAACCCTGGGTAAAATAAGAGGAAGTGTGACAGAGGGAAGGGATGTTTCTTTTCTCCAATCTGGAACGTAGATTCTAGAATTTAGAGCTTCCAAGCTTGGCCCTGGAATTAAAACAAAAGCAGAAACAAAAACATTGTATTGCAATCTATTTGGAAATTAAACAGACGAGAGTGATAATTGTCAACTCCTGTCTGCTAATAAGGTTCCTGCAGTTCCCGTGCCGCAAAGCGGATGTGGGTAAGAGAGCCCTGGGGTGGGATGTGGGCAGATTTCATTGGCCAAATGTGTTCTACCTTTCTACCATTCAACTGAATCATGCACAGACCCCGAAGTGTTAGGAAGCTCAACTCCCCGAAAACACTCTTGCCCCTGAACCATCCGTGACACATCTATTATTTTTATTACTCAATCAAATAATGAGGACTTTTTTTTCTTAAAATTCTAAAAGAGTGTTTGTGTAACCGGGAATAATTCTATGTCATCAGTTCATGGCTCACATGTATCACTTCATTTCACCCCTCTGTTTAGATTATATTTGTTTTCGTATTTCTGTTATGTTGATGTTCTCAAAGGACAATACTTTTTTTTTTTACCTCCAGCATTAATATTCTTTCTGCACCTTTATTTTGTGTTTGAGGGTCGTTCCTGTGTAGTGTTAATTCATTTGTTTGGCTCATTCTTAGATTGCCCTGTTAGTCTCATCCTGTTTCCAGACTCCTCAAAGTATCCTCCCTGGAAGGTTATGAAGTGTTTTCTGCTACTCTACTTTCCTGTAACTAAGTGCTCTTTTAATCAGATTTTCGTCCCTTTTTCTGCTTTCAGCATTTCTTTTGAGGACTACGAGTCTGGTCGATTTCAAAATCCATCATTTCCTTCAGACTCCTTCACCCAAGGGACCCAGGCTTTCTTTCATACTCTGTTGAACTGTCTCATGTATTTTTATATTCATGTAAGGTGTATACTACCCTAATCCATTAATCTCTGGTAATGTCATGCTATCCCTTCTCTCTTTTTTCTATTGACAAATACATTTAAACCACCTACTGCTTTGTGACCTAGTAATTATCATTTCTTCGTGGGCCTTCAGTGAGCATCGGTTCAGGTTGGTGTCTTCATCCACCCTACTTCTGAATGAAGAGCATGTAAATACACTTTCCAATGAAAAATAGCACCATGAAATCTAAAACTGATATCAAATACGGGTTTTAAAACACTGGGGGCGGGGGGAAGGAGACCATCTATAAGGGCGAGGGAAAGGATACAAAATAATTGGATTCTATTAAAATATGCTACTTTGTACCAAAACATGAGTTTGAGGTATGCCTTTCAAATCCATATGTTTCAACTAGATTTAAAAAGACAAGGTCATAACCTATGGATAAATAGCCATCTAATTTGCAAACTGTGATGGCCAAACCTGTGTGGGCTCACCATGCAAAAGATAAACTTTTTTTCATAGAATCAAGACGTTACCATACAAATAACGTTGTTCTATTAGTATTACCACTTACCTCAATGATTATTCCATATAATAAATTAATGTGCTATATTACTTAAGGTTTTGTTTCATGCTTAATTACAGGTTCCCTCATTTAATTACAGATTGAAGACAATAATCAAGCCTCACTCTAAACCACTGAGACTAATGAATTTCCTATCCGTCACAGCAGGAAGCTTCCCTAATATATTTCCTCACCTCCAGACCAGGTTCGGTGCCTTTCTTAGATGTTCTCATAACACGATGTTTTTCTCTTTCATAGCACTTAACACAATCATCATTATTTTAAAGATGGAGGCAATTAGCAGTGGAAGTCTGTCTTCCCGCCTGCCCCCTTCTAAGTCCTATGTGAGCACAGACCCGGACCTGCCCTGTTTATTGCATGCCAGTGATAATAGTTCAGTGAATACCTGTTGACTGCATGTGGAATGAAAGCCAGTGTTATCCACCAAAACTATTGCTACAGAACTTCTATTACAAAACACTTTTGACCAGCTGAAGACTGGCACTTCCGTGAATTAGACCGTAAGTTCAAAATGTTCCCACTTAACAGTAAACACTCCACTGCAAATACCACAGCACAAAGTCAGCACCTAGAATATTTTAGATGTAAGCACTGTTGTTCAGGAGCCTTTGGGTAAATGCCTTTAAGTAGATGGAGTGAATGAGCAAGTTGAAAAGAAAACAAACGGCCAATAGTATACAATTAAAGATATGAATGCCTCTCAGGGAGAGTAGTGTTATACCTTGAAATAAACAATTTTTGAATGGCGATCCCATTATGAAATACAAATCAAGTCTTACAGCTGGTCATTCTACAAAAAAAAAAAAAATGCTCTGGGAGAGATTCATTAGCTCTTTTGTATGGTTCTGCAGTGGGCCAAGCACTATTTGCGATGCTTTTCTCTCCCTTTTATGTTATGTGTGTACGAAATCTCAATATAGACGCTTATATAGTTCACTCTATAAAGCACAGCTGTGAGATTATTGCTTACTATCACATTAAAGAAAGAAACACAATCGAGAGGCCTGGTTACAGTGAATAACTGATGAGAGCTATGATTGAAATGTCTTTTTCCACATTTCCAAATGTAGTAGCAAAAAGGAGGTCATTTGCATATGCTATGGGATTGGAATACAATCTTAATAATTTGTGCTTTTTAAACCAAAGCAGGGTTTTGCTATTATTATCTGTGTTAATCAAACTATAAATTCATAATTTCCTGTTATTATTACTCTAGTCGCCATCCTCTCATTAAAAAAAATTAGAAAGTGGGTATCATGGACATTATTAAAATCAAATGTTGACATACACATTTCATTGCTGAGCCAGTTTCTCTACTTAACAAAACGGGACCAGTTTTGAGGAAAAAAAGAAGGGAGAAGGCAGGGAGGATAGAGAGAAAGAAGGGGAGGAAGACGGAAAGAAGAGAATTGAGGGATTGGTGGGGGGAGAGAAGTAAAGGAGGAAAGGAAGGAGGAAGGAAAAGGAGGAGGGAAGAAAAAGAATGACTCTTAACATCGTGAACAAGCTAATTGAAAGCTATAGCTAGCCCTCTGCTGCAGCCTGCTGGCTGACTGGAGAACTACAAGTAAGACAACGGTGCTGGCAATAACAAATTTATTATACATTCTTCATTTTAAATCCAGCAGTCTCGGCAATTTATTATGCATAATCCAATGGAATATGCATGAAACAAAGCGCCCATGTTGTTTCTCAGTTATGAAATCGATTAACTCTTTGCAAACCGTAATATATTTCCTTAGGTAGGATACGTAGGTTTGATATTCCAAATTAGAAAGTAATAACCTGGCTTCTAGCCAGTCTCCATTAGTTAAAGGCTTACTTCAGAGAGCTCATTTTTACACAGATAAAATGAGCTCATGACAGGGACAGAGCACAGATGAAAATCAGTGAATAAGGGAAGACTTCTCAACATCATTTTGAGGAAACGTATTTGCCCAGAAGCTCTGAGACTACATGGGAATATTTAAAGTATCTGAAAGTTTTGCCAAAAAAGGACAAAGCTTCTATTGCAAAATCTCCAGAAATTTGTTTAGTGGAATTCTAGGTGGAAGTAGACGTGAGGTTTAGGGGTAAACTTTTCCTCCGTGCAGACAAGGCACCCTGGTGAATTCTCGTAGTCAAAACTCAAGAATTCACTCACTCATCAGAAGGAAGCCAAGGGAGATTAAAAACGTGTTTAATAATATAAAGGATTTTTAACTGGAGGAGAGGGCTTTCTGTCAGGAATTTAGACACACACAGGATTATGTTATGAAAACGTATGTTTTTCCTAGTAGGCTGAAGGGTGAGACTTTAGAGCTTCTGGAACAGGGGAAAGGAAGCATTGAAGCTGAGAGGCTAATGTTGGCTGGAAAGGCCCCCAATAGATGACGGTGTCCGGGACCCGAGAGAAGGAAGGCACTATGGGATCAGGGACTTGACCCTCAGTTAAGCTTTCTTTCCCATATTGCAAACCCCTTATAATCTCTTCAAATTTTCAGTCCAGTTTTAATCGGTACATCTAATTGAGGTCTTGGGTTTCCAGACTTAAAAATTAAATCCCTTCGAATAAAAATTTCGAAGAAAATCTTTAACATAATAGATTTTTCACAACTTCTGAGTTTTGACTTACATTCTCTTAACTTGTGAAGTATGCAGGAAATATTGAAATGAATGAGGGTGTCATGGATTAGCAGGTGGGTTCAGAATGACTTCTTTGCAAGAGAATAAACTTGGTGTGTGAATAGAGAGGAAGCTCTCCTTAATGACAAAGAGTCCTTGGTGACTCTGGAGAGTGAAGATTTGAATGAGACTTTAAAATTTTCTTGTTCCAAAGAATTCTGATAAATTAATATCAATAATAATAACATCATGTAATAACTAAGTAGTGTGTCAACTCTAGAACTAAATTCCTAACAACCCTCATAAAAATTTTATCAGGCACCCTTGTTATATTTATACAGAAGAGAAAACTGAACCTCGGAAGGGCAACACTCATGTCTTATCCTCAGTATCTCCTCAGAAATATTTTCTGTAGCAATGTGTGGGCCATGCTGGTTGGTTCTCGAAAGAACATACAGTTGCTGTGGATTTTCCATAAGACACGATCATCTCAAGCCTCTTTTTCAAGAGGAGGGGGAGGAGGGGCACCTGGGTGGCTCAGTTGGTTAAACATCAGCCCCTTGTTTTCAGCTCAAGTCATGGTTTCATGGTTTCGTGGGTTCGAACACCGCATTGAGCTCTGCACTGACAGCATGGAGCCTGCTTGGGATTCTCTCTCTCTCTCTCTCTCTCTCTCTCTCTCTTTCTCTCTCTCTCTCTGCCCCTCCCCCACTCATGCTGTCTCTGTCTCTCTCAAAATAAATAAGTAAATGTAAAAAAATTTTTTAAAGAAATGAGAGGAATATATATATAATGTATATAATATATATGTTATATATTATATAATTATATAATATATCATATGATATGTTATATGCTTTATATTATATATCATGTGATATATACATTATACTATATATTATATACTTTATACTATATATTAGATATTATATACATTATTTTATATTTATATGTTATAGACATATAGTACACATATTATATATGTAATATATATTATATTAATTTCTTCCAGCACTATTTGGAATAAGCATGTTATATATAAATGAATATAAATCTATAAATGTCTTATGGTAAACCAATTGAAACACTGTAACATGCCTACAATTAAGCTTAAAAAAGAACTATATAACCAGCAGCAACATAAATCAGAATAAAATAGTACGAAACAATTCAAAACTATTTTTAAACAACAATTAATCATTAGTGAAATATCGTCACTATATAAACATGAAAAACAAGCGGCAAGGAATGGGCTACTAGTTTTCTAGTTTCTCTTTCTCAAAATGCTGCTTTGTGTTATCATGTTCGCGTAATAAATAAATACACGCATAGGCCATCGGTTCAGCTCCTCTGGGAAGCAAGCGCTAAGACAAGACTCAGTACAGGTGACATTTGGTGGAAGAATGCTTGAGAAGGATGAGGCTGTGAGGACCTGGGCGGGGCAGGGTGCAGGCGGAGTCCGCAGACCGCGATGCAATCCTGACACCCGCGACAGGGAGGGAAAGGAAGGGGGAGAGGTCACGTGTCTCAGGCTGCTGTGTCGCTGTCAGAAAGTTGAGACGTGCTAATGAGAGCTCTTGAGCTGAAGTCATCCCTCAGAGGAGGCCCACGTTGGGCAGGAAGGGGCCTGCACTTTCACCAGCGGCCCGTGGCAGGGGAAGACGAGCCTCAGCATGAACACAGTGGTGGTTCCCAGAGGGCACCTGGGGCACTCACTAGGCCCAGGAGCAGGTCTGGACTGTGTCCTCAGGGCCCCCACACAGCACATATACGTCATAGAGTGTCTGCTGCTTCCTGCAGTGGCCTGTTTTTCCTTTCCATTTTGCATCTATTTCCACCATGATTACACTCCGTCCCAATTCTTCTGGGTTTGGGCTTCCTTCTCCCACAATTGAATTTTACATGCGATTCATATGGTATACCATGTTCCAGGGATTTTTGATTCTCTCCAGTCTTGTCCTGTGACCTGGAATATCAATTAAAATGGTATGTCACTTACTAACAATGGCGATTTTCTAATTCTCTCCATAAGGGCTTCGGAAAAAACAAAACAAAAACAAACAAACAAACAAGCAAGCAAACACTAAGTCAACTTGAAAAGAAAAAACAAGTAAAAATAAAATCAAGAAATGAAATGAAAATAACCCACCTCGAGGGCTTAGGAATCCCACGATGTAGGGAGGAAAACATCAGTTCTTTCTTCTAGTCTGTCTCTAATGTTTTCAGTTTAAGGAAAGTTTTTCTTTTACTTTTTTCATTCCGATTCGGATTCTGTAATAATCTCCTGCCAGAATTGCCAGCTTCTGGAATGTGACCTAGAAAGTACGTTACGTTTCACAAATTATTGTTCCCTGAAGTCAGATAAGGCAGCTGTGATGCATAGGACCGCTCTTCTCTCTGAATAAGGAACCATCTATAATGGGTGCAAGCTTTTTAATACAAAACTCATCTTAAATACCTTCCATGTACCTTAGATACTAAGTGGAAACAGCAAAACTGTCAATTTTGTCCTTTAATTATTAGTCACTTGAAATAGATATTTCTTCTTAAAATAATCTTACCAGGAGGCCAGATCATGAGCTTTCTTTATAGTTGAATTGTAGGAAATAGAGGACAAATAGGACTCTAGAGTAGCTCTTGATAGAAGAACTGGAACCAACCATTGGCCAGAGACTCCTCTTTAAGAAGATCTGCTGAGGAGCAGGTGCTAATCCTGCGTCCCTCATATATTAAGGAAAAAACAATGGCTCAGAACAGGAATTTTGGCTTATTTATTAATGACATTTCTTAGACATTTGCCCACTTGAATAAAATGGATTGAATGATAGAAGCAGGTTAAATAATTCCTACATAAAGACAAAGTCAGGGTCCACTGAAAATTAGTGATGTCATAGCTCTGGAAAGTTCCTTCTATTCACCTTCACCTCGTGTTAGCTGAGACATGCCATCTTCACGTGATATACCCAATGCTGGAAGGTGGGGACAAAGCTCTTTCTCCTTACAATTCCCTCTTTGTACTAGGGCGGAAAATCTCTCATGGAAGAATCCCAGAAGACATCTGCCCCTTTTGTATCTCTTTGACAATACCTGGGTCATTTGGCTACACCAGCCCCAATTACTTGCAAAGTAGGATGGAAGTACCCCAATTCATTTAGTCCAATCATGATTCATCTCCTTTGTCTGTGGACACTGCCCAGTGATGCCAGTGCAAAATCGAAGTTCTAGAATCAAAGAGTAATGATGTTTGGCAAACAGCTTTCAATGGGGGCAATGAACTGTGCCTCCCATGGCACATACCAAGTCTTCAAATATTTTGTAAATGGCCCAAATACAAAATGCAGTATTTGAGACCAATGAAAGCAGAGTCGCATCAATTGAAGAGTGTGGGTGAGTGGGTAGAGTTTTGCCCCTCTGTGCACTTCTTTCCCCCTTGCTGGGACTCCTGGGGCACCTCTGCTCAATGTTTAGTACAGTTTGAAAACCACCATCAGAGAATTTAAGTAACTATGCCGAGAATTAAATGGAAACTACACCATGACCAAATGGGGTTCATCCTCAGAATGCAAAGATGGTTAACTCAGAAAGTGAGTGAATATGAGTATATCTTGTTAGATGCACAAGTAAATAATAGAAGGACAAGAACCAATTCCTAATTAACATTCCTTAGAAGAATATGTAAGAACTGGATCTTTGCGATGATTTTTTTCCTTTCTATATTGTATATACAAGTGACAAAAGGAAGTTTCGGACCTAAATGTTGAAAGAGTAGAAGCACCTTCGTCATGTTCAGGAACAAGAGAAGAATATTTGGAATTAATTAATTTGGAAAACTGATCTCTGCATTTAAAATATTGTATAAGTACTCTCTCTTGAGAGGCTTGATTAGTGTCTTTAATTTGTAATTAAATGAGGGAACCTATAATTAAGCATGAAACAAAACCTGAAGTAATATACCTCATTAATTTATTGTATGGGATAATCCTTGGCGTAAGTGGTAATACTAGATAGAACAACAATATATATATTGGTGAGGAAAACACAAATCCCATTATCTGTAGATGATATGATTGATTAACTAGAATATTCAGATTAATGCTCTAAGAATAAATTCGACCCAAACCATGCACGAACCCGTATGGAAGAATCCTCTTCCTTACTCTTCAAGCTTTCAGATTTCATCCTTTTGTTAGGCATTCATAGGTAGGCACTTTTTTACAAATTATGAATTAATTGAATGAGTGGATATTTTTATTGCAAGACCTACTCAACCAGCTGTGAATAGGATGACTTGCAGCAATGGCATTTGAGCTGATATTATTTTGGAGGTTCTCGCTACCATCAGGGCAGTGCTAGGGTCAAAGAGATGAAGGGGATCATGGATTTGGGGTATATTTTGAATGTGGTTTTCATAGTTTGTCC
The DNA here is from genome assembly GCA_030068075.1 of Paguma larvata. Taxonomy (NCBI): domain Eukaryota; kingdom Metazoa; phylum Chordata; class Mammalia; order Carnivora; family Viverridae; genus Paguma; species Paguma larvata. Next base: position 13,170,557 of record CM057825.1, read on the forward strand.
CCCAAACTACACCTTAAGACAAACAATCAAGAAGTAGTTTATTTAGGAGGTTCAGGGCACACAAGTCAGTGTGGGTAAGTAAAACAGGAAAGGAAGGCCATGAGTAATGGGATGTTATTAAGTCAACCACTACAACAGGCAAGCAGAGCTTACTCTCAATGAGGAAATTTTGGAAAGCATTTCAAGAGTTATTCCAACCGAGGAATCAGGATTCTGGAGTACTTATACACCAATCCCTGAGAGTCATTGTTGAGGACTGCTGAGTGGGTGGTAGGGAAGAGGGATAGAGGGCAGTGGTAATCCCCCAGGACCTCCGACCACTTCAAGTGTGGCCAGAGTGGCTTTCCGCGTTCAGGGAAAGCCCTCAGATTTACAGAGGCAGACACCCTAGCTGCTGGAATTTAGCTGAAGCACACAGAAATGGCTGAGATGTCACAGTTCTGGTAAGGGTGCAAGAGTCAATAGGGATTCGTGTAGATTGGACTGGAGAGTGAGGGGCCAAGACGATTCAAGGGTTACTCCTTGGTTGCTGTGTGACTCCTGGGTCGGTTGTGCTGAGATGAGGAAGAATTGGTAGATGATCGACACGGAACAAGGAAATCTGACAGTCATGTGGGGCTAAATGCACACGAGGCAGAGCCCAGGAAATGCACAGGAATCCTCGTTCGCACTGGAGAAGGCCTACGGCTCTTTGAGGTCATGCGTGGCCTCCATTCTCATGAGTGCAGTATTATTGGAAACACGAGCTTGTTTGTACCCACCGGGACACCATACCTAGAATATGATTTACATAATGAAACAATTGCTGCAGTTTATACTCTTCAGGATTCAAACGCTGTGGAGAGAAAGGAACACAGAAATTAAAACGAGCATCTATAAAAATCAACGACAACATTCAATCTTTTCGCTAAACTGCCATCAAACTGCATGACAGTGGCCCTCGGATCTTCTTGGCTTCTCAGCAATCAAATACTAGATTTGGCTTACCTAACGGTCATGATATAAAATTAGATTTAATCGTGAAATTTAACAATTTCAGTTGACATTTTGCTGGGTTCGCCATGGTAAATGGCGGTAATCTTGAGGGTTGTGAGGCTGCTGTTTTACAACTTTTCAAATGAGGCAATAAAGTCCATTGGGTTGTCAACGACATCTAAAATATAAATCATTCAGAGGAGGGAGAAATGAAAACAAAGGTTCTTCCATCTCATAAAAAGAAGAATCCTTTCCCTGGCTTCCCGGTCATAAAACAATCTAATTTACATGGAAAATAAATTTAAAAGGAAATATGATAGAATCTTCTAGCAATCTCTTCATCATAACCTTGAAACACTGTCTCCAGTTATTTTCTCCTTTTCTCTTTTTCAATATATCAGCTGACAGCTAAAATTGGTCTACAACCCCCTCGCACTTGACTCCTCTCTGACCCAATTCAGGCTTCCAAGTGGGGGAAGCACAAAAGCTAAGCCAGCACTGGGCATTTGTTTACTTCTTTGTGTCTTAGCACAAATGATGATACCACTAGAAAGAGTCTGGGGAATAATGTTTCTTTGTTATGGTGTAGCCCGCGCACCTGTGGGGTCAGTGCATGCATTGTTTTGTGGGTTTCTCATATGCCAGACCAGATGAGAAAGCAATTCTTGTTCTTGCTTTGGGATGCAATATACCAACCTATTTTTATTTCCACAAAACGTGGGTAGGAATGTGTGTGCCGCCGAGTGCAAAGTTCAGAAATCTAGGCAGTTATTAATTTTGTTTTCTGTCTTACAGTTTCTGACATCTGTTGATTAGGAAGATGCTGGACTGAAGCGTTAATCAAGATGCCGCTGAGATCTCATCTAGTAAGTGCTGGTCTCACCCTTGCGCTGTGAAAAATGGCTTCTCTGAGAAAATTCTTTGGAGAATGTTAATGAATTCTCCACCACCCTACAAAGCAAGTTTTCCCCAGTATCCTCTCTTTGTGGTTGACCAAACAGAAAAATGTGCAAGCCGTAACAAAATTATCTGGAAAACAATTATTAAATAATTAGATTGAAAAAGTTGTTAGTCTGTTCGTCTAATGATGCGTTATATATTTTAGACAGGGCCCTGAAATATGTGAGTACAACATTGATTACCCAAAATAACGCAATTTCTATTGAGGCTCACAGGACACAAACCAATTACAGTTAATATGCTAAAGGCGTCAGTGGCAAATAAGAATCCAGAGTTACTGTAGTTCTGTGGGTGGTGGCAGAGTGTCCCATGAGGCCATGATGATGGTGACGGGGTGGAGGGTAGGGATCCAGTGGAAATACACAAGCAGAATCCTCCCGGGATCACCTGCGGTCAAAAATTAAATTCGGCTTACCTACCAGACTTGACGTACAGTCTTAGCCACACCTAGATTCTGCACATTTCCTTTATGGGTTTGATTTCTGTGCCGTAAACCGCTCACCTCGCAGGGGCACTGAGAATGAACAGTTGTCACGTTTTTGGCAGTTCGCGGGAGGCACCAGGAAGTACGGTCTCCCATCATCTAGCATCGACTGCCAACATTTACACTGAGCATTTCATAGACAATGAAACATCTATCTCATTTGCACCGCTGTGAGATAATCTCAGCCTTGGGGATTTCTGGATTACAGATGTGACAGAGATCAGAATTAAACAGCTTTTGAAACCAAAATGTTCCTTTACATGGATAAAAAAAAAAAATCCCAACCCTCTATTTCCATAATTCCTTATGAACATTTTAGACGAGGAGCAGAAATTATTTGAAGGTAGCGATTTGATTTTGTTAAGGATATTTGCTATCTGTGACAATCTACTTTATTGGGAATTGCTCTGTCTTTAGGTCATTGTGATGAAAAAATTCACGAGACACAGGAGGGGAAGGGGCTTGGCGTCAGGCAGAGCAAAGTTTAATTCTAGGGTCTCCTATTCAGGAGTGTTTATCCTTGAGCAAGATACGTAAACTCTCTAAAGGTTAAAAATTTCTCAGCTTTTTCATCTGCTTTTGAATACATAACATTTAAAACTTGGTGAAAAAACAATACACAGAAGTATCTGGCGTGCTGAAGGCGTATGGTCCAATGTGAAGAGTGACGTGCTCTAAATGGAGGGTGCGCGTGTGAGAATGTGTGTGTCCCGACAGCTAGCATTTCTGTGTCGGGGGACGAACACGTGAACAGGAGTTACGGGTGGGGCAGCTGGGCCCAGCTTGAATGTGAAATGCGGAAGTGAGAGCAGAGCGGTCTAAACTGTACCGCAGGATTAACTTTAACGAAAGGGAGAAGAGTGTCTTTTTGAGGTCAAGATGTTAATTTCATGTAAAAAAGACTTGGGGGTTGCCGGGCAGTGGGGGTGGGAGGCGCTGGAGAGATAGGAGTCAGCAGTGGGGACCTGATGAGACAAAAAAGGAAGGGGGCTCTGCATGAACCCCAGAGTTACCAGAAGGAGGCAGAGCCTAAGGGATGGAGGCGGCTGAAGCTAATGATCTTTCTGTATTGCAGTTTGATTTCTGCACTTTAGAAACAATGCCGTTATAGCTAATGGTTTTTCTATTGTATAATGTAATGCCTTGCCAGTTACCACCCTCTGGTATTCAGTAAAGGCTCCTCACCAGCTAACTTCAGGCTAAATTTACATTAACATAATCCTTAAGGATTAAAGAAAGGGGGTTATGACCCTGTGGGGGTTATGACCTCTCTCCTGTGGGGCCAGGGAGAGGGATCCGGAGAAATCTGAATCACCAAGCAGACACAGGGATGAGGTGGCCAGGTCCTGCCAAGGAGAACAGGAACACCTGGAATCAAAAGTTCAGGGTCACAGACCACAAATATGATGTGAACGCAACCACAGAATATTTCTAGCAATAGAAAATTCTTCTATTCTTCTTTTTTAAAAGAGTGAATTCCTTACATTTATATTAGGGTGAGACTCACCGTTTTGTACATTAAAAATAAAACCTGGGCCCCGGGGCAGCTCAGTCGGTTAAGCATCTGACTTTTGATCTCAGCTCAGGGTCGTGAGTTCAAGCCTTACATTGGGCTCCATGCTGGGTGTGAAGCCTACTTGAGTTAAATGCGTACATAAAATAAATAAAAATAAAACCCCCAATTTCAGAAGTTTAGGACATTTCAGTCATATAAAGCATTGCTAAAATGAAAATGCTACAAAGAGCTTGTGTTACTTCTGAAGCAAGAAACTTTTAAAATTCTGCAATTAAATTGATTTAATAGGCCTCATTTGGTGGTATTCAAATAGTATTTTTCAATAGTTAATGATCCCCCTATGAGGCAGTTAAACAGAGTGGGGAAAGAAGAAGGAAACCAAATGAGAGAGAACCCCCGCTCTGTGCCAGGCCCCTCAGGCTATGTCATTTCGTTCTTGAATCATTTCGACAAACAGAATATTGTTCAGAAATGGGACAGCTGATACGGTGCGTGGCTGAGTAACTCGCCTCAATGATTCATTCAGTGGCGGCAGAGCAGAGATGAAGACCTCTCTCTGGCTCACCCTGCTCCTGCGTGTCCAGATCTCTCCAGCTGACTAGCAACTTCCCACGCCCGCAAAGCAGGGCTGCTGCCTCCTCCTTGCAAGCGCACACAAATACTTTTAATCTATTATAATTGCTCCCAGAGAAGAATGAGCGTCTGACTTCATTTGTGCAGCCTTAATTCTCCAGGAGCTCCTTAATAGCACTGCTATATGAAATGCAATAAATTTTCCAGCTTAGAAACAGGGCTTTATCATTACCAAAGGCATTGGAAAACATTTACCAATATCTGAATTGCATATAATAATGAGAATATAATAATGAGAGTATTTATTGAATACTTACTAAATGTCAGACACTGTACTAAGTCCTATATGTAGATTACCTCACTTAATGCTCACGAAATCCAAAAAGGCAGTATTACTATTTTCTGCATTTTACGTTCGGGGACATGGAGACTTAAAGGGGGTAATTTGCCAAAAAGCACACAACGTGCTAAAACTCCTCCCACACAAAACTTTACTGGGTGGCCGGCAGCTGAGTGGCTCGGTCCATTGAGCTTCTGACTTCGGCTCAGGTCATGATCTCACAGTTTGTGGGCTCTTTGCTGCTGGCATGGAACACACTTTGGATCCTCTGTCCCCCTCTCTCTCTGCCCCTCCTCCACTGGCACTCTCTCAAAAATAAATAAATGTTAAAAAAAATAAAAAAAGTTTACTCGGTGCAGGGCACAAAGCCTAGACACCATCTTTCTTCTGTGAAGCGAAATCCACACCAAATACAAGAAAAAAGGCTACTTTATAGAGATTCACAAAAAACCTGGGGAAGAGAAGAAGAGGATGGGAGGGACCCATGTTACTACTGAGTTCTTCTTCATCCCATTTATGCTCCCTCCTTCCCCGGCCACCATAGAAAGGAAGACTATCAGAGAGGTCAAAGAACCTGCCCCAGGTCACCTACCCAGAGCCAAATCTCCTGACTCTCAGGCCAAAGGAACTTCTAGTCCCAACCTCAAGCCCCGATAGAAGTTAGGCTATGTCCCTGAAAAAATCCGAACAGTAGATTATGTTTTCAGAGTTGTCTTCTTTTGAAAGTAACTTTGTTGCAGAGAAAGTGCCAGCAACCTCCTTTTAGAAAGCTTTCTCAAGGGAATTGTTCGTGGGGTCATGGTTTTCCTACACACCTTAATATGGTCATTTATATTTTAGGTCTTGCTCATGAAAATGAACAAGCATTTCATTACCTTTTTTTCTCCTCTCCCCCAGAGGTGCGATTTTATGATTCCAGACTCTAATATCAACCCAAGGCTCTAAATGGTATCATTGGCTTGAAAAAGATAAAATTTCATAGGAGTTACATATTTATTTCTAACTGGGATGACGCTTTGATACAAGGTTTGATTAAAATCTCCCCATGGTATGTGCTGAGTCTTTGCTGCATATTTAACACTTGTGTCCCAGAATGCTCCTTCTGGGGTCCGTGGATCATGGAGTCTCCTTTCATTCATGGTTCGTCAGAGAGTTTTTCAAGCAGATCCTGCTGACGGAGTTTCTGCACACGCAGTCTAAAACCACCAGTAGTATGAGTACGGATACGTGTGATAACTCTGAGATATGGCGATCACTAACCAAATTTCCAAATTTACTAACGCTTGTGTTTTATTTCTTTGCATCGCCAACATTTCTCAGCAATTACAATCCAATCTACATGGGAGGTTAACTATTCAGAAAGTGAAAAAATGAAAGAGACGCCTAAGTTTAGCGAAGATATTTGCTGCCTCTTCGGAGAGAAATCAACGTGTGGGGGGAGAAGCAGACCAAGGACCCTGTAACGTCAACATGTTAAAGACTGCTAACTGTCCTCTCAAACTCATTTTCCCCTTCATCCATAGTGATAAGGGTTAAGGCTGCCAACTTACAGATAATGTTTCTCAGCCTTCCTCAAAGATCGATGAGGTTAGATGGTTGTGTGAAAGCCAGTTGGACTGAATATAAGCAATGTTTGCAATGTCTGGGTGTTCTTCAATTTAAAAACACAAGCCACCTAGGTCACCTGGGTGGCTCAGTTGGTTGAGTTCTTGGGTTCAGCTCTGGTCATGATCTCACGGTTTGTGAGTTCGAGCCCCACACTGGGGTCTGTACTGATAGTGCAGAGCCTGCTTGGGATTCTGTCTCTCTCTCTCTCTCTCTCACTCTCCCCCACTGCCTCTCACTCTCTCTCTTTCTCTCTCAAAATAAATAAATAAACTTAAAATATATTTTTAAAAAAGCACAAGTCACTTGCCTTTGAGTTCTCTTTCTCCTTTGTTCAGAGAAATAAATACAATTCTGACCCAGCCTCACCTATGCCGACAAAGAGAATGCTCTCGGGGATAGCTAGACGACAAAATGGCAGAAGGTGATTTTGGTCTTGGAACAGAACTGCCTTCCAATCCAGACGATTCACCTCAGGACTCTTAGATGAGAATGACATACTTACTCTGTGTTCGAGGCCCATTTGTTAATGTGAACCCGGCTTCCTCTTAACTTTAATGACTGCCCCCATCAATAAAGGGCTAACTCCTGACTTCCTGTGCCCAAGGAGACATGTGCAAGACTGACCCTTCTTATTATTAAAAATGAATCATAATCATCTTGTGTAAAGTTTTATTTTCATTGGCATTGTTAAGTAACTGCACTCCCTACCATATGTGAGGGATTAAAATGAGAGCAGAATGAACCGTATAAAGTTTATGCTGTCATAAATTAACTTTTTCGAACCACAGTAAGGCTTTCACTGTCAACTGATGTTTTCACTCTGTGTTAGCATAATAGGAGGGTTTTTCTTTTTTTAAAGAAAAGAACAATGGTATTCAGTAAATGAATTCAATGTTTCATACTGAAGTCAAGTTATTATTTGGACAAAAAGAAAAAAGAAAGGAGATTTGTGATTGTTTCTAACTATGAAAGCTTGTTTTTAAAAAGTAAGTGCAAAATGATGGATTTTATTGAAGTAAAATCACTTGAAAATTGTCATTCAGGTAGAATCACGTGAAGCTTCGAAAACCACGCATGTGAATCCATAAATACACCTCCTGGTCTAAGGAAACTGAAGCAGGACAAAGAAATGCACTATCATTCTACAGTGCTGATTTTGTTAGGGGCAGAACTGACCGCTTTTCTGCCTACAGCTGTTGTCGAAAGACATTAGTGTCGTGTTTTATACACTTGGAGAAAGCAGACGGGTGCTATGAAAGTAACTGAGCTTAAACCATTCCCGATATTGATGTCATTCGAGGGTAAACATTCTCCAAGAAAGCAAAAAGTTCTTGATAGCATGATACCACAGAGGTCACACCAAGGTGAAGGGCGGCTCCTTGCACATGTGAATTTCAAAGGGGAATTAAGCTGCGCTCCACTCACAAAGCATATTGGCGACAAAGTAGCAATTATTCCACCAGGGAGTTTTTTGATTTTTACCTCAACACAGGAATCGGTTTACATGACTTTAAAATAATTGCTTGGGGCACTTAGGCGGCTTAGATGGTTAAGTGTCAGACTCTTGATTTTGGCTCAGGTCGCGATCTCATGGTTCATGAGTTCAAGCCCTGCGTCAGGCTCTGTGCTGATAGTGGGGAGCCTGCTTGGGATTCTCTGTCTCTCCCTCTGCCCTCACTTAAAAAAGAAATAAATAGGAGTGCCTGGGTGGCTCAGTCGGTGAAGCATCCAACTCTTGGTTTCAGCTCAGGTCACAACCTCACAATCTGAGCCTCACATGGAGCTCTGCCCTGACAGTGTGGAGCCTGCTCGGGATTCTCCCTCTTTCCCTCTCTCTCTGCCCCTATCCCACTCGCACTTTCTCTCAAAAATAAATAAACAAACTTTAAAAATGAATGAATGAATGAGTAAGTAAATAGACATTTAAAATAAATAAACATTTAAAAATAAATACATAAAATAAAATAATTGCTTGCCAGACAAACCAAAAACAATTTTGGTTCATAAACTCTGAAAAGTCTCAGGAACCCTCCAGTTCTCACACCTTGAGAATCCCTGCTTTAGGCTAAATGATATTTATTAAATAAATAACAAAACTATGGAGGTAAGGGGAGTGCAGGTTGAATTAACTTGTTGGCTCATTGACAGAATCAAGAATCAGGATTCTTTCCATTTTTACCACTGAGGGGATGCCTCTCCTCTTCGGCTGGTTTCCTTTATGGTCCTAAAGCCATCATGGTTCCAGACATCAACAATAAAGACCAGAGACAGGAGAAAAGTTTTACTTCATGAACAATTTTAATAGTTAAGAAACAGTTTTAAGACTTCTATTATATTGACCCGAAATGAATAACATGCCATTCTTTGACCAATTAACTGGATGGAATCGCCATATTTAGGCTCCTCACACACACACACAAAGACACACACACACCCAGATATGGATATCTTTCAATATGTATATTCCCTTCGAGTTTACAATTTTACTTCCAGATATTTTTTTCCTAATGCAATTATCAAATGTCTAAAAAGATGAATGCATTTTGACATTTTACACAGAAGTTTTAGATTAATATAAAATTTTTAAATTTCAATCATAAGAAATTAATTGAATAAATTTTTGTGCCATGGAATTCTTTGAAATCATTAAAAGTGATGATGTGTAATTAACTCGTTAGCATGGAAATCTGCTCACAGCGTATCGTTCAAATAAAACAGGGGAATTTACAGAATACCGTACATAGTATGTGTCCACTTTTCTGAAACATTTCCAACGATGTGTATAAACCACGGCCGAAAGAGCATTTAGGAACGTGGTAATAGTGGATATCTCTGGCTCATTGTATTACGGGTCGTGTCCGTTTCCGTTTCCATATTTTTCTGAATTATCTGATTTGTTTATGAATGCATGTTACTTCATTATGAACACATTATTTTATAATAGTAATTTACCAAGACTTTTTTCTCTTGAAATAAGTGGATATAATGCAGAAAATTTTCTAGTTCCCTAATACCACTTAAATAAATTTCAGAGGCATTTTAAGAGCTAATTATTTTCACTCACTTCTCCTCCCTCTCTACATAGAAAAGATGTTACAAGTTTTAAAAACTTATTATGCATACACAATTGTTAAGTAATTTAATGTGACCAATTTTTATTCTGCGTGATTTCACAGTAGTATCAGTGTAAATAGAAATCGTCAATTACATTTGAAAGTCTCTCTGGCCCACATTTCCTTAAATCAACGCAGAGATTAATCTTAGTCCTATAAAAACTAAAAGCTATGCCCTCAATCTTCTTGTTGTTGTTGTTTACTGATTTTTGAGAGAGAGAGAGAGAGAGAGAGAGAGAGGCGGAGTTTGGACGGGGCAGGGACAAAGAGAGGGAGACACAGAATCCAAAGCAGGCTCCAGCACTGAGCTGTCAGCACAGAGCCTGACTCAGGGCCTGAACTCACGAACCATGAGATCCTGACCTGAGCCCTCAATCGACTGCGCCACCCAGGTGCCCCTGCTTAATCCTTCTGCAACTGGTTTGAAAGCACAGAAACCAGATAGTCACTTGAGGTCAGGATGTGTGTGAACAGACAGTTGTGTGTGGAATTACGACCTCGATATCAAATATGATCTTTAATTTTTTTTTGAGTATAATTGACATATAATGTTGCATTAGTTTCAGGTGTTACAACATAGTGACAAGACAAGTTTATACATCATGCTGAGGCTCACCACAGTGTAGTTACCATCTGTCACCATACAATGCTGCTATAATATCATTGACTACTTCCTTACCCTGTGTCTTTTATTCCCCTAATCTTTTCACTTGATTTAAGAACTTGCAACACCGTTTTCAAGAGCTGCTGCTTTAATTTACCCGTTTAGAGGTCAAGATGATTTCTATCTGCAATTTCGCTATTGTTTTTTCATGTCTCCTACCTTCTAACACTGTCTAGTATTATTTACTTCTTCATTCCCGGGGCAGCTAGGTGGCTCAGTCGGTGGAGCCATTCAACTTTCAATTCAGATCATGATCTCACAGCTCTTGAGTTCGAGCCCCATATCAGGCTAGCTGCTGTCAGCATGGACCCTGCTTGGGGTTCTCTCTCTCCCTCTCTCTCTCTGCCTCCCCACCGCTCAGCACTCTTGCTCTCTCGCTCTCTCTCAGAAATGAAATAAACATCTAAATAAATCAAAACAAGGCAAAAGCAGTTCTTTATTCCCTGAAATGATGGGCCACCTACCATGTTCTGAGGACAGTGAGAGTCCCCAAGGTACAAAAATAAATGAGAGAAGTCTTGCTGAGACAAATGTAAGAGATGACGTTGGTGATGTGGTCTTTTTGTTGTTTTTGTTGCTGCTTATCTGAAATAAGAGGGGAGCAATGATGCCATAGGAGCCACGGAAATACATGTCTGAGAGTGTCTACTTTCCCTGTGAAGTGGGAGGCAACGCCCTCAGCTGAGACTCAGCAAGGATGGATGGGACATGTGAAGGGAGGGATGAAAGCGTGGAATATTCTCATGGAGAAAAGCCAAGGAAGTGAACCAGAAACAATAAAACGGATAAGTGAACTTAAATTCACCATAATTTCAAAACAACTACGGGGCTGGTGTGATTATGCCGGAACAGGAAACACGGGAGTCTAAATAAAGTACTACTTCTCCATCACAGAATTGGAGAAACTTGCTTCTCACGGAGAGAGGCTAAGGAACTTTCCTGTGGTTCAAGAAAGATGAGCACACTGTGTAACAGGGGTTCACCAGCAAGTATACATTTAAGAAGTAAATGGAAGGAAGGGAGGGAGGGAAAAAGGAAGGAAGGGAAAAAAAGGAAAGAGGCCATGAAGGAGGGAAGGAGGACCTTTATGCATAGAGTTAGCGGGCCAGTTACCAACGGCCCTGTACTGAGCCACTCTGCTAAGATATGAGGCTGTTCCTATGTTTTGAGAAGGAAATGGAAGTGCATTTTAACAAGACTTGAGAGTCACACTACCAACTCAAGGAAAATAGGAAGAAAAGGACAGACTAGGAAGGACGGGAGTTTGCAGAGACCTGTGATGCTGGTGTCATTTCTGAGACCTCAGCACAAAAATAGCATTAACAGGGGCGCCTGGGTGGCTCAGTCAGTTAAGCGGCCGACTTCAGCTCAGGTCATGATCTCACTGTCTGTGAGTTCAGGACCCGCGTCAGGCTCTGCGCTGACAGCTTGGAGCCTGGAGCTTGCTTCAGATTCTGTGTTTCCCTCTCTCTCTGCCCTTCCCCTGCTCACACTCTGTCTCTGTGTCTCCCGAAAATAAATAAATGTTAAAAAAAATTAAAAAAAAATAGCATTAACAATCATTAACAAGTCATCGTATGACTTTCTGTCTCTTTTCTCCTTGGTTTCTGTGCTTACGTTTGCATAGATGTGTCAATAATTTATGCTCGCATGTAAGAGGAAAGCTTAATTGAAGAACAAACCATGATTATGTGATGTGCCATTAAGTAAATTAGAAAGTGGTGGTTAGACTAAAATAAGCAGTGAAGACAGTAGCAAAAATGCCTGTAACATTAATCATACAATAGGATGATGTTTTGCCAAGAATATAAATGTGACCTTAATGTATTCTGGTAATTATGGGTAAAAATTAAAAATAGCACCATGTTCCTACAGAAAAAAAAAACTAGATGTTAGTATTAAAGTTTTAGAAAGCCATTCAAGATAAGACTTTTGAATCAAAATGCCAAATTTCCGTCTTCTAAAGCAGTTGTTTATTTGAAGGCCACAAATTTGTGAAATGAGAATGGGGATAAAGTTTTATTTTGGAAAATAAAAATAGCAAACCTGAACTTCATTCGTATCGATGAATAAGTGAAAGATAAATACCCTGAAATGAAATGTTTATGTACCAACAGAGGATGGACCGTTATGTAATAAAGTAAGAATCCACGATCTGCGGCCAGCAGATAGGAAAAGTCATTGTTTGGGAAAGATCCATTCATTCCCAAAGCGTGTGAGCACATCAGTAAAGCGACTCTTTAGAAAGCACTACCCTAACAAAATTCTGTTCTAATTTTGCTAATGTGCTATATAGATAGTCCGTGTAAAAATGAGCACATGCCACTTCAAACTTGAGGGATCAAATGACCCAGTTTGCCAACGACAGGACTTCCATGACTTGAGACTTGCAGTTTTAAAACTAAGATAGGCTTAGGCGAACCAGAACAGGAAACACGGGAGTCTAAATAAAGTACTACTTCTCCATCGCAGAATTGGAGAAACTTGCTTCTCACAGAGAGAGACAAGGAACTTTCCTGTGGTTCATCCTACCCAGAGCTGGCCACCTCCATGTAGAGTGATCAACTCTCCAAGCCCCCAAAAGACAAGGTATTGACATCCTTTAACCGGATTACCGAACAGGGCACCAGCAGATGAGGGAAGCCAGAGAAAACAAAACATTTATAAGAAATTATTTGGGGGTTAAATCCAAAAAGCGCTGAGGTAGGACGGAAAATCTTAGAACTTTGAGCTTTGTTGGACTTCCTTAGACTACTTACAATGTGAATTGATTTCACTTCGACTTACAGATGTCTGGGTGGGACCCCCACACTCTGGTTGTGCTGTTTAGACTCAGCCAAGACATTGTATGTGGAGGGACAGTCATAGTATGTGGAGGGACATAGTATGTGGAGGTAGGACGGAAAATCTTAGAACTTTGAACTTTGTTAGACTTCCTTAGACTACTTACAATGTGAATTGATTTCACTTCGACTTACAGATGTCTGGGTGGGACCCCTACACTCTGGTTGTGCTGTTTAGACTCAGCCAAGACATAGTATGTGGAGGGACATTTCTAATTATATGTGATGTTATAATTTTTCTTTGGAATGATGGGGGATGATTACAATGGAATGAAACGCAGCGACACGTGTAACGAAATACCAGAGAACATTTCTTTCCCAAAATACTATTCTTTTCAATTCGTTAATGAATATAATAAGCCACAAATGGGCAAATGTGGCTGAAGCCACAAACATCAATTTCTTATACCGCTAAGTCTTCCCAGTTGAAGGTGAAATGTAGGTTGTATTATTGACAATATTATGATTATTATATTATGATAAATACATTATGATAATATATCATGATAATTATATGATGATAAACATATTACGATAAAATGTTTAAGAATAAGAAAAAGAACAAAAGAAAAGCATCATTTCCAGTTCTCTTCTTTTGGAAAATACACATGAGCCTCTACGAGTCGTGACTTAGATGATTAGACTCTTTCATGGTCAGAACACATAAACTGGTCATTTTAAAGGTTTTTGAAATGATATTTAAGCATTTATTGTATCTTTAAAAAGTTTTCTTCCCAGCTGCTATTTGCTAATTAGAAAAAGTTGCAGATACTCTCACTTATTAAAGTCACTGCTAAAAATGTTGAATAAATATGGGTTCGAATCTTGCTTACTTGTGATCATTATTAGCTCAATTATTTTAAAAATCTAGTTATTCATAACTAGACCTTTAAAGTCTGACCTTTAAAGACCGATCATTCCTGATCCTCATCTGCATTAATAATATTTTTCTCTTATTTGAAATTTTCAAATACTGTTAAAGTTTAATTACATGACAAAGCCAGATATGGTTCAAGACAATTGATCACTAGAGGTAGCAATCTAATGAAAATCCATTATAGCAGCTTGCAAACACCCAACAATAATTGTTTAAAATTCAGACAGTAGGGGCACCTGGGTGGCTCATTTGGTGAAGCAGCCGACTTCGGCTCAGGTTGTGATCTCACACGCTCTGTGAGTTCAAGCCCCGCATCTGGCTTTGTGCTGACGGTTCAGAGCCTGGAGCCTGCTTCAGATTCTGTATCTCCCTCTCTCTCTGCCCTTCCCCTACTCATACTCTGTCTCTATGTCTCTCAAAAATAAATAAACGTTAAAAAAAAATTCAGACAGTAAACAAGCTAATAAGTTGGTTAAAACACAGAACTGACAGAAAATCTGAGTTCTGGTCCTGATTCTGTCGTAAATGAGCTCTGTGTTTTTGAGGAAAACTCGCAACGCCTCTGGGTTGCATTTTTAAATTTCGATCTAACAATGAGGTAAACTCTGGGATGTATAAACATGAAACATGTTAGTATAGTCATTATTTTTAAATATATATTTTTAAAAACATATATTATTTTTTAAAAGGGAAAACTATGCATACTATTGTTTTAAAGAAAAGAAAAACTGTTATAAAACACATACACACATACATAAGTTTTCAATCTATGTAGTCACCTTATTTTAATTATACGCATGGATTGCAGGAAGGGTTACTATCAGATGTGGACCACATTTGTTCGTGGGAAAATGCTTTTCTTTTCTTTTCTTGTTTTCTTTTCCTTTTTCTGTTTTTGGATGTTTCTGAATCACTTGAATGTTTTGTATTGAGCCTCTTTTTTCCACTAAAGCAAATAAAACTTCTTACCTAAAAAAAAAATAAAATAAAATTTCTTCAGTTGTAAAACAATAATAATAATACTTGAAAAAATAATTCTGATCAAAGCAACACCTGCCAAGAATTTAAAAGCCATATAATGACAGGAAGCTCACAATGAAACAGGGAAATTTCTTGCTCCTCCTCCTTATTAACTCCCCTTCCAGCGGTTCGCTGCCTCCGCCTTCCTCCCAGGGCAACTGCTTTCCAGTCTTTAACATCCTTCTAGTTTTTACTACCATTTCTGTCTGCTAAGTCCGCTCTATTATTCATAGACATTTATTTAGCTTTTTATTTAAGTTTATTTTGAAACAGAGATAGTGTGAGTGAGGAAGGGCAGAGAGAGAGAGAGACAGAATCCCAAGCAGGCTCTAAGCTGCAGTGCAGAGCCCTACGCAAGAGCTTGAACTCACAAAACCACAAGGTCATGACCTGAGTCAAAACCAAGAATCTGGGGCGCCTGGGTGGCTCAGTCGGTTGAGCATCCGACTTCCGCTCAGGTCATGATCTCACAGTCTGTGGGTTCGAGCCCCGCGTCGGGCTCTGTGCTGACAGCTCAGAGCCTGGAGCCTGCTTTGGATTCTGTGTCTCCCTCTGTCTCTCTGCCCTTCTCCTGCTCACACGCTGTCTCTCTGTCTCTCAAAAATAAATAGAACATTAAAAAAAAAAAAAAAACCAAGAATCCAACACTCAAAGGACTGAACCACCCAGGTGCCCCTATTTAGCATTTTTGTTGACCCCTTTTCCCTACTCACCTCTCATCCTCCCCCCAAATAGGTATTCACTGTCACTCAAAATCCTATTTGGATCCACTTACAAGTAGGAAATTCCAAGAGGGTGTCATTCCCACCCTAACCACAGGAAAAAGCCAGGTAATCCACAGAACCTAACGCTTGTGCAAACTCCTCCTAGAAATGACATCTGAAGGCAACCAGATCACCTGAAGAGCAGAGGGTACAAGGTCCTCCAGGGAGAAATAACAACACAGGAAATATTTCACCTGAGACACAGCAGAATAGCGAGAGGGGGCAGACATAAAAGCTGCTAAGGATAAAAGAACTGAAAATCTTAAAGGCTGTACGCTAGTGGGAGAGTTTAGGGTTCCTGGTAGTCTGAGCCATGTTCTCTCTCCAGCTCTCTCCCTCCAGAGGGCAGGAAAGGAGACAAACATTACATAGATGACATTCTTCAAAACCTATCACACACACACACACACACACACACACACACACACACACACACCCTGCTATTAAGCAATAAAGCAGTTAGGACAACCTGAGTCGCTGCGGGTCTACCTTTTGGAGATATCACCCAAGAATTTAAAAATAAAAAATGCTAAAGCATGCAGTGAAAAGAGACAGAAAAAAACACAAGAACAACTGGGGAATTTGAGACAGAAGCTCAGAGAAAATATCTGATGGAAAAGCTAAACATGAAAACCCTGACATCAGAGATGAAGAATTCCTTAGATGGGCTTACCCAGTCGACTGGACACAACGAAGAAACAAATCAGTAAACCTGAGGGTAGAGAGAATTATCCAAACTAAAATATGGCAAGAAACAACGTGGGGGAAAATGTATCAAAGAGTTGTGAACCAAGACTGCACAATCCAACAGGGACGTAATTAGACTTCTGGAAGAGGAGAAAGTGGAGAAGTGAACAGAAGAAATATTTGAAGACATAATGATGGAGATGTCATTTTCCAAAATTAATGGAAGAAAAATCCACAATTCTAAGACTCTTAGAAAAGCTTGAGCAGGATAAATTAAAAAAAAAACAAAAACAAAACAAAACACCTACACAATCACAGTCACCTAAGTAAGAATTAATACTTATTTTACACAGAATCTTCTCTATTAAAGAGGAAGAGAGAACATTTCCCAACTTGGGTTACCCTCATTCCAAAACCAGATTAAGACATCACAAGAATGGGTATAAAATGACAGTTAGTCAACATGAGTAATTTCAGGGATCTGAAACTCTACATAGTGCCTATAGTTAACAGTAAGGAATTGCGTACCTAAACATTTGTTAATTGAAAGGGAAGCAAAATTAAGATAAAAACAGAGATGGAGACAAACTGTAAGAGACTCTTAAATAAAGAAAACAAACTGAGGGTTGATGGAGGGGATTTTGGGTGGGCGGTGGGTTAAATGGGTGATGGGCACCAAGGTGGGCACTCACTGGAATGAGCCCTGGGTGTCATAGGTAAGTGATGAATCACTAAATTCTACTCCTGAAACCATTCTTACACTATATATTAACTAACCCGGACTTAAATTAAAAAATAATTAATTTTAAAAAAGACATGGGGATGCCTGGATGGCTCAGTATGTTGGGTGGCCAACTTCAGCTCAGGTCATGATCTCACAGTTTGTGGGTTTGACCCTATGTCGGGGTCTGTGCTGACAGCTCAGAGCCTGGAGCCTGCTTTGGATTCTGTGTCTCCCTCTCTCTCTGCCCCTCCCCTGCTCTCTCTCTCTCTCTCTCAAAATAAGTAAACATTAAAAAAATGTTTAAAAACACATATTTTGTGTGCTATACATATTATATACTGTATTTTTATAATAATGTAAGCTAGAATAAAGAAAATGTTATTAAGAAAATCATTAAAAAAGGAAGGGACACAGGGAAACTTCTGGAGGTGAGAGATATGTTTATTACCTCCATTGTAATGATGGTCACCTGGGTATATACATTGATGCTGAAGAGAAAGAAAAATTCTTCTCTACCTGTCAAGGTCTTCAGGCAGGACTAAGAATTACATTCACCTTAAACAGATTAACAGGAGAAAAGAATAAAGTTTTATTACATGTGCGCACAGGTCCAGTAATGAAACTGACATAAAGAAGTGTCCAACACAGGCAGTTTTAGACTTTTTAGGCAAAGACACAATACATCTGTAAGGAACTGACAAGACAAAGAAATCTTGACTTTGGGAGCTTCAGTTAGGAAGGAATTGTAAACAGGATTGAGGCTGTGGTAGCAGATTGGTAAAAAGGAACCAGCGTTATTTCTCCAAGCCTTCTTGACCCTGAATTTCCTATCTCTGGTGATAAGGAGATCTCTTTCCCCGTTGCTGCAGGGAGGCTACTTCTCAAGGGGGAGACTTATTTCCTGCCTGTAGGCGGATGGAGCAGGGTCTGAGGGCAATCTTGTAAAAGCAATCTCTTGAGTAACTTTTATTTAAAATAATCCATATGCCAAAGTGGCAGACCTGGGGGCAGCCTGCCCTTGGCCTCTACGGTGCAAACTCGCCAAATTATGTGCAGTTTGGGGAAGGCGCAGACATTATAGGAAAATAAAACCTCAGACCAACAGTGACTGAAGTTAAAGTCTATGAGTCCAAGTGGCACTTGGGTGGCTCAGTTGATGAAGCCTCTGAGTCTTGGTTTCGGCTCAGGTTCCTGAGACCCGAGCCCCAGTCGGGTTTTGCACTGACAGTGCAGAGCCTGCTTGGGATACTCGCTCTACTCTCTTCTGCCCCTCCCCCCAGTCTCTCTCAAAATAAATTAAAAAACCATTAAAAATTTTGTTTTTAAATATGAGTCCTTAGAACAGTATGTGGCATGTTCTTAACATAGTCAGTTTTCTTGGATTTAGAAACTGCCTTTTTTTTTAATGTCTTGAAATACACAACTAAATCCTTGTACATGCTCATTTATTTTGTGAAACTTTTTTTTTTTTACTTTACTCTGACCTTCTATAACACTCAATGACCACAATTTCAGAACTTTTTTGGGTTATTTATTTTTGAGAGAGAAAGAGACAGAGAGTGTGAATGGGGCGGGGGGGGGGGGGGCAGAGAGAGAAAGGGAGACACAGAATCCGGAAGCAGGCTCCAGGCTCTGAGCTGTCAGCACAGAGCCCGCTGCGGAGTTTGAACTCACAAATAGCGAGATCATGACCTGAGCTGAAGTCAGATACTCAACCGACTGAGCCCCCCAGGCATCCCAAGTTGGCATCTTTTAAAAGATAAATGTTTGTGTTCCCTCTTACCATTTAAACAACAGAAAACTTCCAGTTCTAGAATGGAAGAGCTGAGAAACCAGTCACCTATGCCTCCCCACCCACCCTCCAAACCAGCAGAGAGACAAAGACAGAGATAGAGAGATCGAAGAGAAAGACAGAGACACAGACTGAGGAAGAAAGAAAATCAGAAATGCACATTCCACTTAAAATGACACCGGATCTGTAACTCCAAACGACAACACACAGGGAATCAGTGACAAATTCAGTAAAGCAGAAACGAGGATGTGGGAAGATGTCAGAAAAAGACAAGGCACCTGTGCTGGAGATCGCAGACAAAGCTGACAGCAAAATTACCCAAAGTATTATCAGCGATCCTGGAGTGGCAAATTCTATCCAGGCTGGCTCACTTAGCAACCATGCCAGCCTCTTTTGCCATCCCCGTGTAGGCAGAAAGCAAGGGACTCGGTCCCTCACCTCTCAGATGAACTATAAAACAACGGAAAGAAGGAGGGAGGAGTATCAGTGAACACGGGCTGTTGATAAGGTTTGGAGGTCTGAAGTATCCTGATGTGGCTGGAAGAGGGGAAACTATGCACAGAGACCTGGGGGTAGTCACTGCTCTGGGCTGGGCAAAGAGAGAGATTAACAGAAGGGGGTGGAAACAAGGATGGGCCTGAATACCTGGCCGTTAGCCCCTGAAGTCTGTTTAGGGAACGGCTTCCCTTAGTGACCACTTCCAGTCCCTTCACACGCAGGAAATGAGTGCTACCTCGGTGGCTTTGGGTCCCCTGAGGCTGCCTGGGGTGGGGGGGGGAGGGGAGGCAGCTTAATGGCCCGCTCTCTCTCTCCTCTTGCTCACACTGCAAATTCTGGTTGTCAAGAAGCCCCGCCCGTTTTGCAGAGTTCCAAATCAGCCTGCAGAACCCAGATCTACCTACGCCAAAGCAAAGGTGACCCAGACCGGCCACCAAGACATTCGACATCACACACAGAAGGACAAACAATGATCAACAACAGACACATGGAGAAAGCCAGAAACCGGAAGGCAAAAGCCCCAGGTAAATAACTAAATGACTGAGCCTAAGAGAAATAGGTGAATCAGGGACTAGAATAAATTCATTAGAAAATTCTAAAACCAGGGGCGCCTGGGTGGCTCAGTCGGTTGAGCGTCCGACTTCGGCTCAGGTAGTGATCTCGCGGTCTGTGGGTTCGAGCCCCGCGTCGGGCTCTGTGCTGACAGCTCAGAGCCTGGAGCCTGCTTCCGATTCTGTGTCTCCTTCTCTCTCTGTCCCTCCCCCACTCATGCCCTGTCTCTCTCTGTCTCAAAAATAAATAAACATTCAAAAAAAAGAAAAAAAAAAGAAAATTCTAAAACCAAACTCCAGTTACTGGAACATGAAGTTAAAACTACCTAACATCGATGCATTTTACTATATGTAATTGATACATTTGATAGACTTCACCACATTTAATGTAGCACAAAGCAAATATATAGACAGATTTTTCACTCATGAAAGTGTAAGGACATGGCCTCTGGAACCAGCCCACCTGGTTTTGCTCTACCACCTACAAGGCATATTTAAAACAATTATAGTGATTTAAAATGCTAACCTCACATGGTTGTTGCAGGATTAGTGAGCTGCTCTGTGTGCTCATTTATGCCTCCACATCTTCGGCTCTGTATGAGTCTGGTCTATCACCGTAACATTCACGGCAACTGACTTCCGGGACAAAAACCAAACGGCCAAGGGCATGAAAGAAAAACGGGAGAATAGGTAAATGACATAAAGGATTGTAGTCGAAGGTCCAGGCTCCAGTTTATAGGATGATTCCGCTCTTTATGCAATATTTTTAATGTCACTCCCTCTCCCAAGCATAGTGATAGAATTTAGGGGACGGAAGTGAGAGCAAAGTTGGAAGAAAGGATAGGAGTCTTCATACCTTCGGCGTCCTTGGTGAGGTGTTAGATGTCACTAGAACAAGATATCCAGGTTAAATACTCTATTTTATTTTATTATTTTAAAAGTTATTTATTTATTCTTTGAGAGAGAGAGAGAGAGAGAGAGAGAGAGAGCAAGCACAAGCAGGGGAGGGAGGGAGAGAGAGAGCAGGCACTAGTGGAGGAGGGAGAGAGAAAGAGGGAGACACAGAATCCGAAGCAGGCTCCAGGCTCTGAGCTGTCAGTGCAGAGCCCAGTTTGGGGCTCAAACTTACCGACCATGAGATCATGACCTAAGCCCAAGTCAGATGCCTAACCAACTGAGCGACCCAGGTGCCCCATATATATATTTTTTAAGTTTATTTATTTATTTTTAGAGACAGAGAGAGAGTGAGTGGGGGGAAGAACAGAGAGAGAGGGAGAGAGACAATCCCAAGCAGGTTCCGAGCTGCCAGCGCAGAGCCCAACTCAGGGCTCAAACCCACAAACCATGGGATCATGACCTGAGCTGAAATCAAGAGTCAGGCACTTAACTGAGTGAACTGCCCAGGCACCCCTAAATATTCTATTTTAAAATAAACGACCCTTAGAAAGCCTAGAAATAATAGAATTATCAGAAATTGGCAGAGAGGAAAAAGGAGAGCAATCAGGGGTAAATTCCTGTCTTTCATTTGGATTTTCTGGAAGACCAAGAAGTTATAGTGTAAACACAATAGTGTAAAGTAAGTAACTTCCTGAAAGGATGAAAATTGGAATTGAAATGGGTGGCCTCTGGTAAACGGAGTAAGGTGGGAAAAGTTGAGATGGAAAACTGACTTTTTGTTACCAGCTCGTCTGTATTCTTTGGTTATTTTTTCCTTGTGTGTCTATTACTTGATATAAAGTTTTATAAAGGAGACACATCCATTTTGCTATAAACTTTCGATGGCAGAGTGTGGGTCTTATTCCTTCTTTTTCATCATAATTTTCTTTCTAATCTTGAAAATGCATCTTTAAATGATTGTTTTCCACTTTTTTTCCCCCAATGCTATCATTAAAATAATAACCAATTCTGTGGGTAAGGAATAAATTATGCAACGGTTGAGACACTGGAATGGCATGATTAAATCACCAGGGAAAAATTAAGGCTCTAATTTAGCAGCTATATATGCAAGAGTATCCAAACTTTTGAAGCCATATGAATTTTTAAAAATTGTTTACGGATTTCACTGCATTAATTAAAAAGTATTGCTCTTGATGAGAGAAATGAGTCTATGCTATTTTTATCTTATTTTTCATCTAATCTTGTTTAAAATTTTTGTAATGTTTATTTATTTATTTATTTTGAGTGAGAGATAGACAGAGTCAAGCAGGGGAGAGAGAGAGAGAGAGAGAGAGAGAGAGAGAGAGAGAGAGACAGACTCCGAAGCAGGCTCCTGGCTCTGAGCTGTCAGCAGAGATCCCAACACGAATCTTGAACATATATTTTTTTTAAACTCATCGTAAGTATAAATGATAGAGGATTAATATGAGAAGATACAAGTAAAAATATTCAAACTCCACGAAATAATATGTTTGTGTTCAAATAACACGTAGATGCCCCTTCCACTTACCAGGTAGCTTCCTAACAACCGATCTCACTACCCTGCCTCTCTTTCTCCTCCAGGTACACCTTCCTCGACATTCCTTAATGTTCAGGGTTTCCAGTGAGCTATTCTTTGGTTCCCTGTCTTCCTGGGTCTCTTAGTCAGCAGAGGACATCACTGGCCAGTCCTCGTTTCTCCATCCTTCCCTTAAGGCATGCCGCCTGATTCAGCTCTTGAGACAGAATGAGTCACACGGCACGTCCACCATGATTCACCCCTTTTCTCAACTTCCAGATTACTGCTCGACCACACCACAATTCCACAGTTCCAGATCTTTCCAGATTTTAAGTTCCTCAAATATTCAACTTTGCTTCCTTCCCATGTGGCGACTAGTACAGTCCTGGGGAAATAATAGATCCATAAGCTATGATTTATTTTTTGTTGTGGTTAAGCTTTATTTTAAACAGAATCCTGACATTTGTATGCTACATCAGTATCGCAGTCCTGGCCGGCCTACCAGGCCAAAAATAGAACCCCAAAGACCAAGAACAAAAAAACCAAACACACACACACACACACACACACACACACACACACAAAACTACACTCTATTTTTGTTATTGTTTTCTCCTCTTTTGATTGATTTTATTTGTAACTTTTCTCAGTAACGTAAGTGTTTTCAAAAATGTGATATTTCTGTGGAGGTGGTGCATAGAATGTATATTCATTTTCTTTTTCAAAACATCACCTAAAGCAACACGCAAATGCAAATCCAAACCAGAATATACATTAATTTATGATATTCAAAACTTTTAAATTTTATAACCTATGTCCTCATCATGTTTTCAAGTCCCTGAGGTGACTTGCAGTAAAAGATTTGTATCTAAAATGTTATTTAAAATGAAATAGGTTTCAAAAGCCTAATGTTTCAGGCCAAATACCTAATTTGTATTCTTTTGGCAAAGGCAAGCTTTGGCTTCTCTCTTTTAGCTTGGAAAGATATGACAAAATTCTCATTTGGGAAAACTAGTCTTTTGGTGTTAAAATATCTGTCTATGGATCTCTAACTAATGGATCAAGGAGTTTCAACTCGTGGTCTAC
The DNA here is from genome assembly GCA_030068075.1 of Paguma larvata. Classification (NCBI taxonomy): domain Eukaryota; kingdom Metazoa; phylum Chordata; class Mammalia; order Carnivora; family Viverridae; genus Paguma; species Paguma larvata. Next base: position 13,194,066 of record CM057825.1, read on the forward strand.
ACAGGAAAAGATTCCATTTTTTTTTTTCAGTAAGTGTTCTCAAATTGGGCTAATCATCATCCTACCTTTCCCACTGTGTGCTTTAATGACATTTTGGCAAGATTCGGTCATTTTCCACACAATTTCGCTTATTTGAAAAGTCTCATTTCAGCAGGAAAGAGTCAAGACTCCAGCAGCTTGTGGGTAGGGCTGGTGGGGGAGCAGCTGGGAGGAGAAGTCTAGGTACAAGGAGGGACTGCTTTGGACCTACCTCTCTCGGTCCTGTTCCGGGCACAAGCTAGACTCTGCTGCTGGGAGAATAGGGAGGCAATGGTTAAAAAAAAAAAAAAAAAAAAAAGTAAGCTTCTCTCACCTGCCTGAGCAGAGACCACTCCTCTCCTTTGGTCCATTGACAACCTACTGTGTCAAGGTCCTTCGTGTCACTGGTTCCCAAATTTTCCCAAATATTACTTGGAGGGGCCTCTGTAGAGGTGTCTACACTGAAATAGGTAGTTGCAGGGGTGCCTGGGTGGCTCAGTTGGGTAAATGTTCAACTCTTGATATCGGCTCCGGTCATGATCTCACGGTTGTGGGATTGAGTCACCGGGCTCTGTGGTCACAGTATAGACTCTTCTCGGGATTCTCTCTCCCTCTCTCTTTCTCTGACCCTCTCCGGCTTACTCTCTCTCTCTTTCAAAATAACTAAATAAACATTTAAAGAAATAAAAATAAAAAATAAATTAGGTAGTTCTAGCTGTGGATAGCCCCCTCTTTCATCAACACCTCTTAAAACCACCAAAAGAAATCTACTCCCTGCCTCTGGATGGTGGACTTTCTTTACCCAGCAAGTGACCTCTTGCATTGGGTACCTGAGTAAAGGCTTAAGCTCAACTATCTGTAGTGTCCACTTGACTTACCGCGAACTTGTCTATTCTTGGCATGCCTCTCCCCAGGTTCTACTTTACAACCTCACTAACTCTTTTCCTGTGTTCTGAGGACACAAAGAGAAGTCATGTCTCCTTGCTAAGCAGCAAAGGACCACACCTAGACCCAAGTGACTGATAACTTGCTGGTGAGCTGGAGGGAGGAGGACAGGGTTTAGACATTATTGGATTATGTTTTCAAATTTTCACTCTAGATCCAGTGTGGAGAAAAATTAAAGACTGGGCATAGACAAAAGAGAAAGTGAGCTCCATCACAGTACCAAGAAGCAGCCATCCTACAGGGATATGATTAAAAACAGTTATCCTAACAGGATATAGCGAGCAAACAGTTAGGTAGATATGACAATAATAAGCCATGATGAGGAAAGACAAGCTTATGGCCAAACGTGAAAGGACAGGTTGCAGATGTGAACCCAAACCAGAAAGGTGAGTGATTTAAAGCCCAGGACATAAGGGATTTCTCCTGAAAAAGAACTAAGTGGTGAATCCAAGCTGGTGGAAAATCCAAAGCATGAGACTGACAGAAAAAAACAAACAAACAAACAAACAAACAAAAACACCTTTTGGAAATCAGAATATGTTTATAATATGGAGGCTACGATACAAGGCAATAGAACCTACCTCAGGTGGCAGTCTCCTACATGATTCTAGCTAGAAAAAGAACCACATGTTTCACCCAGGAAGCTCTGAGAGACAGCCTGCCATGCCTGTGAGTCCCTGACGGCAGGCATGACATCGTCGAAGCTTCCAAGGTCATTAACAGAAACAAGGTGAAAATAGAACTCTGCAGAGGGGCATTGTTATCACTCATAATTACACATTTTAGATGTTTCAAACTATCAATGCATTCCAGCAAGGAAATTATGAAGCTAAATTAAGGGTTTCTCCTGAGGAGAATGAAGATAATGAAGTCTAAGTTGAATATAAACCAAAACCAATTAGCTCTCCAGCACTGCCGCATGGATTATAAATTCTACTGATGCAGTCTGAACCAGCAAAATAAAAAACTCTATAAACGTATTTATTGACACTAAAACGAGCCAGTCATAGGACAAACAAGCTTTCTTAACATTTAATGGCACATCAAACCATAAATCTTTTATTTGCATTTTTGTTCTGCCGATGAAAGAAGCAAATCGCTAATAATCGGATCTCCAGTGACCACTCCGAAGCTGCATAATGGCCTCCTTCCCCCGATATGAGTCTATCACGAAAGGGAAGTAGGAGTCTCTAAATTTTTATAAGAGCTAATTGTTGCCCCGCTAATAAACTTAGGAGACGCCTCCTGCTTTGTTTAAACTACTTCCCTCGGCTCTCAGTTTACAAGGTGTTCACGAGAGCCCCACTGCACGATGCAAGGGCAAAGCGTGTGACCTTGGGCTAGACCAGTCAGTTGCTTGCTTTACACTGGTTGGCTCGGGGATGGAAATGTGACCCGGATTAGCCAGAGAAGGAGCGAATACTTGGGCTTCAGCGGGAACTATCCCAAAAGACTGCTCAGGTAGACTTCAGTTGTAGGGCTGAAGTTAAGGCAACTGCAGCCTCTTGTGACCCCAGGCGCAGAAGCCTATTGCTAATAGACTTGATATGGAAAAGGAGCTGAGTGATGGAGAGAAATAAACATGATCTGAAGCCAAACTTACTCCTGGACTTTTCAGTTACATGAGTCTGAGGAAAGTGTCTTAATCGATATGGTGTTCAATACAAGTGAGGATGGCTAGCAGACATGACCCTCACTTATCCCATTTACATAGTACTTATTACCCAGGACCATGGTTCTTGATCATGGGATCTCACAGCCCAGTTGGGGAAAGGGCACGTGCCCTAAACAACAACACAAGCCCAAGTTGGGTAAATGCCAAGTGAAACACACCAGTGGTGTGGTGAGCGCCAAAGTCACAAGAGAGTACAACATAGTGCCTGTGATTGGGCAGTGCCCCCACCATCAGAGCTGCTCAAATCAGCAAGCCTGACAGCGATGTTTATTTTTACATTCCATGGGATTTCAGGTTTGCTCTATCTGGGGCATAAATAGATCAACTATTAACTCCCACACTGTATATGCATAAAAATCCCACAATATCACAAGTTATCGTCTAAATCCTCTCAACTCAACGCATTGAAAACTTCTAAAAATAACCTAAATCAAAAAGAGAGCAAAGGAAAAATGACGTACAGGGAGGACTTGGGTTTCACTTCCTTAAATTCCACTGAAATTTTAACTGCCGCAAATGAGAAAAAGATTTCTTAGAACTTTGTATTCTGAAATAATCATAGGTTCAGAGAAAGTTGTAAAAAAAAAAAAAAGGGATATTGTGAGATCCCATGGCTCTCAGCCCCCTACAATGACAATACCCTGTACAGCTAGATGACAATGTCAAAACCAGGAAATTGACACCATCGCAATCCACAGAGCTCATTCAGATTTCATCAACATTGCACACACATGCTTGTGTAGGGTGCGCCTGTGTGGGAGGGTGTAACTCTATGTGATTTCACAATCTGTGTAGATACAAGACACAAAATTGTTCCATCGCTATCCTCCCCAGCCACAACCAGCCTGCACCCATCTTCATTCCCTGGCCACCACCAATGTAGTCTCCGCTTCCCCAATTGTGCCATTTTAAGAATTCCATAAAAATGGAATCATACCACATATAACCTTCTGAAACTGACTTTGTTCATTCAGTACAACCCCCAGAGATTCATCCACAGTGCCACAGGAACTATTGGTTTATTCCTCTTGACTGAGCCATGTTCCCTGGTACAGTCCATTCAGTCACTCATGAATTGAAAGACACTTGGCTTCCTTTCAGTCTGGGGCCATTAGGAATAAAGTCGCTATGAACTTTCATACATAGTTCATACGGAGGAGAAAAATGTATCCTCATTTCTCTGAAATAAATGCCCAAGACTGCAAGTGGGGAAAGACTTTCGACACATTAAATCTTTTAACCATCCCAAAGACCTCCCTCCTCCTGCCCGTAACTTCAAAAGGCAATGCCACTGCTGGTGTCTTTAAGTTCTGCCAGATGCAGCATCTAAACCTTGGCTGAGCTGAGTGGGACAGCCTGTTTTTCTGATTTCGAACTCGGTATATTGAACATTTGCTGAACCTACAGCCTAGTAACAAGCAGCTGAGAATGGAACGCTCAGATCTCTTTCTCACACAGAAAAGCTGGAGGTGCCAGCGAGGCTCATTTCAGAGGCTGGAAACAGCCACCGAGCAGGGATTCTTGCTTCACAGGCTGGAAAAGAGTTCATTACATCACAGGCAGGTATGGTATTTTTGAGGTCCCTGATCCAAACCACCATCTAATATTTGAATTCCCAACAGAGTATATGGCACTTGCCTGGTAAATTCAGTTCTTTCTTTCTCTTGTGTCACAGCTCCCCAAACTCATGTTTATGAGAAAAGGAGCGAGTCACCGAGATGTGACTCTGTTGTTGAACCACCAAAAAAGTTCCATTCTATGTTGTGTTGACCCTATTTGTTGTTCCACTAAGAGACTACAAATTTCACGTGCATTCCAGGGGAAACACATGGAATAGTCACAGGAGGAAGAAAACGCATTTCTCGACATGCACACGGAGTTTCCGCTTACTTTATTAACGAGGCAAAGATGGTCTCTCTCAATCCTTGTTTTCTATGCTTGTGTCTGAACGTAAACACATACGCAGCAGGGCCCTGGGTTAGGACCCATGCAGGGAACTTTCTGCATTCAGCTACATCTGTCCAGAGTCCCAGATCGTAGATTTATCCCCAATGAAAAAGGAGAAAACGTGGATTCGATCACTTCTTCCACAAGTGACGGTTGAACACTTACGACATACAGGCTCCGTGATACAGGAGGGTGATTCACAGTGGTGAAGAGAAGAGACAAAGCCTGCCCTTCTGCAGATTAGCCAGGGGGCCGTGTACGGTGTTCGGATACCCAGGAACAGAAGGACACGGTGCTTTGGCTACATGGAGGAGCGGCACAAACTTAAGATAGGCAGGTGAAGTCTTCCCGGAGTCCCTCATGGGTAAGCCGACCCCTGGGAGAGGAGAAGGGAATAGCCAAGTCAAGGGAGAAAAACGGGGTGGGGAGGAGACACATTTGGGTCCGAGGGTGTGGAAGGCCCAGGGGAGGGGCTTTTTCAGCAATCGACAGAGCAGGTGATTCAGGATAGAGAGTAGACGGCCTGGGAGGTAGGGGAGAAACATATTTACTGAAAAATCCAAACACGATGAAATATTGGCATATTTTCAGTTCAGGGGCGTCCGAATGGCTAAATAGGTGAAGCACCCGACTTCGGCTCAGGTCATGATCTCACAGTTCATGGGTCTGAGCCCCGCATTGAGCTCTGCGCTCACAGCTCAGAGCCTGGAGCCTGCTTGGGATCCTGTGTCTTCTTCTCTATCCGTCCCTCCCCTGCTTGTGTGTGCTCTCTCTCTCTCTCTCTCTCTCTCAAAAATAAATAAACATCTAAAAAGTAAATAAATAAATAGATTGTCAGTTTAGATGAAAAACCAAAGAATTAATAGGCAGGAAAAAAAATCCACAAGTCAAATTCTTTCAAGGGGCTCTATGAGCTTCCTGAACTCTGTGTGCCTTTCCACATCCCCACGTGAACTTCCCTACCCACCTCCAGTAGCTTTCTTGTGCACCAGTCCCCCAACCCCTGGAGCACCAGTCACCCCTTTCTGTGCACCCCCAAAGCATCTTACACATTGTTATTAGTTAATATAAATATAATAGTAGTAATAGTAAGTGTGATACTGGCGTACTTGGGTGTCTCAGTCAGCTAAGCATCCCTGCATAGGTCCTCTCTGCTGGCAGCACAGAGCCTACTTCAGATCCTCTTTCTCTCTCTTTGCCCCCCCCCCACTCACATTCACGTTCTCTCTCTCTCTTTCAAAAATAAACATCAAAATAATTATAATAGTAACAATGAATGTGATAACAATTATTCATATAATTCAATTATTAATAATGATGATGTTATAATAATATAGTAATTCATTTAATCAATATTACTTTTGCATACATTATCAGAAAGTCTTATAATGACCTTCATCTTGGCGTATCTGCCTTCACCGAGAGCTGAGCTCCTTAAAAAAGGACTAGGTATGTATAAGTTCTGAATCTCTATTCAATCATTCATTCATCTGTTCATTTAGTAAATATTTATTGAGAATCTACTATGTGCCTAGTTATGGTCTCAGTTCAGGGCATGTATCAGTGAACGTGTAGTCAACAACCCCCGCCCTCTTGGAGTCTTGGAGTCTATATTACAAGAAGCACACAGTTCATAGCTAGAAGATTCAGGAGGTATTTGATTTCCAGGAAAGGAGTTAAGAGGGAGTTTCCAGTTGTCCGCCACTGCTGGGCAGAGTTTCTTTGAGGAAGTTTGAGTCTATATGCCAGTATTCTGTCCAGTCTACACAAAGATATATTTTAAAAGCTATGGCTCCCTCATAAGGAAACAACTCTCTAATCCCCGTCAAAAATATTCCCCTGCCTTCCTTTCCCCTCCTGCTCTTTCCTTGTGAGAATTGAGGGTCACTGTCCCTAAGGCACATGTGGAGTTTGTTGGGTCTGGAGCCAAGCTGGGCAGTGGGAGGTACTAGCACACATTCCTCCTCACCTACAAACTGCTCTCTCTCCTAAAGAACAGTGAATCTGTGTCCCCACATATGTCTTTAAAAACCACATACCAAATTGATCAGTAGTCTTTGGCTCCTTCTGAACAGCCATTTTTGTTAGTGGGCTAGTCTAGCCCTTGGGAAGTCTGGAACAAAAGGGGTTTCAGTGTCCAGGAATTAGGAGCCTTGACATTCTTTCCCATTCTAGTCTTCAGATCATCACGTGGACCAGCACGCTGATCTCTCTTTCTACCTATATGATAATTTAATTTTAGAGGCCCCATTGCTATTCTTGGCCACTAGCCTTCTACAGGACTCATAAGTTTACCTCAATAAGCTCACCTAAAATTTAAATCTCCCGTCTGAGAATTTGGGAGCTCACTCCTCTCTAAGGTCCTGGATTCTTATACGATTTTATCTGACCCCTCTCCAGAGCTCCATATTGTACTGGGAGAGGCAACCTTTGCTCAGATTTAAAGCAATGGGGGCCAGATTTCCTTATCCTTACTTAACAAAAGAAATCATCCAAAAATATTCCTATTCCAGATAAATCCTCTCCAAGTTGGACTGCGTTCTGGATCTCCAGACATCAAGAAGACAAAATAGTTGTTTTTTTCTTTAAAGTCCTCCTCGTAATACACCCTGGTACAATTTCCAACCAGTCTTTTCTAAACATGTCTAATGACAGTAATCACCCAGAGCACTTTAAAACAGGTTCCCAAGCCCTTCCCTATTGAGAGTATAGCTTACTAAGTTTGCATGGAACCAAAGAGCCCATATTTTTTAACGGGCCCCCAAGTGATCGTTACCACCATGTCAGTTTGGGAAACACTGTCTTAGCTAGTCGTGTGTTGGGTATTGATTTAAAGTTTCTAATGAGGATGGAAATGGAGTATGTTTATATGGATGCATTCGAGTTTAAGACATTTAAGAGGTGAGATTTCTCTTCAAGATACTGATTTCATTTCCTTTGTGTATACATGCAGAGGTGGAATTCCTGGATCAGATGATAGTTCTATTTTTAATTTCTTCAGGAATCTCCATATTGTTTTCCATCGTAGCCTTACTGTGTACCTTCCCACCAACAGTATACAAAGGTTCCCTTCTCTCTACATCCATCAATTTTCATCTTTGATATTTTTGATAACAGCCATTCTGGCAGGGGTGAGATATATCTCATTGTGGTTTTGATTTCTATTTCCCTGACGATGAGTCGTGTCGAGTATTTTTTCATATATCTTTTGGCTACATGTATGTATTATTTTGAGAACTGTCTATAGAAGTCCTATGCTTATTTTTAAACCTGGTTATTTGTGTTCTTGCTAGCCACTAAAGAGATTTTGTTTGCAACTTTAAAATCTATTCATTTTTTAAAAATATAATTTATTGTCAAATTGGTTTCCATACAACACCCAGTGCTCATCCCAACAAGTGCGTCCTCAATGCCCATCACCCACTCTCCCCTCTCCCCCACCCCCCATCCACCCTCAGTTTGTTCTCATTATTTAAGAGTCTCTTATGGTTTGCCTCCCTCCCTCTTCTTTTTCAGGATGCAAATTTAAAAATAATCTATTGTTATTATACAAAGCAATCTAGGTTCTACTTTTGAAATGTAACATGTGTCTCTCATAGGAGAATAGGGGTTTTGACTATTAACCCCTTATCAGATGCATGGTTTGCAAATACTCTTTCTGTGGGTTGTCTTATCACTCTATTGTCTCCCTTGCTATGCAGAAGCTTTTTAGCTCGATGCAATCCCATTGCTGATTGAAAAGACATTTTATAAAAGGTTTCCCTTAGTCTTCAACTTCTGAAGTGGGTGGGCAGTAGAAAGTGCAAGGGATTTATATTCAGGAAAATATCAACGGCAACCGTTGTATGACTTCGATGCCAAACACTAGCCTCCAAGAGTTTATGGTCTAGTGGGAGAGCGGAAAGTAGCAATTATCACTGTAAAATGTTGTAGGTGCTAGAATGAAAGTATACAATGGGCTCGGGGGGCTCACAGAGTGATTTACTAAGTTGTGGAAACCAAGGAAGGCTTCTGGGAAGAAGTGATGTGTCTGCTGATTTACCAGATCTCCTGAATCTCGTTTTCCTCATTCCGTAAAACGGGAATACAAGCTTTATTGCACAGGCTTGTTACATAGACCGAATAAGTTAACCCAGCAAGTTATTGGTGCTAATCAAGTACTAAGCAACTTACCCTCCTTTCTTTTGGTTAAGAAATCCTAAAAACCGTCAATGAAAAGGAATACAAAGAACATAACATAGAAGTTTCTCCAAGTATAATGAGGTAGAAAGCAATAATAACTAATGTACCTTAACCTTCCATTCTAAATATAAAACAAAATCTCTCCAGGAGCCGCTTTCTCCATTTGGTCTTCCTGTAATTGTACGTATTTCAGAGCAAGAATTTTCTCCTCTATGTTCTGTGCAGTGCCTTGCCCTGTATCCAATATGCTGTTGGATGGGACTGAGTACATTTTATTTAAATTAAATTGACACCCTCACATGCACACTCTCTATTTTGCAAGTCATGTATAATCATTAATCCAATCAAGAACCTCGTGAGGAGGCTGTATGCCTCCCATTTAATTATCCTGGGTTTATAATCGATGGTCAAGGAAATCCAGAGATTGAAGCCTTCTTGTTGGCCTAATCAGTAGATAATGAATATTGAAAGGAAGGCTTCCTGATTTCTTTTCCTTTAACAGAGACGGCAGACCGTTTTTTCAGTTGATGGCTAATTTATTAAGAAAAATCATTTAAAGGACTTAACAACACCTATTCTCCTATGATAGACACATGTTACATTTCAAAAGTAGAACCTAGATTGCTTTGTATAATAACAATAGATTATTTTTAAATTTGCATCTTGAAAAAGAAGAGGGAGGGAGGCAAACCATAAGAGACTCTTAAATAATGAGAACAAACTGAGGGTGGATGGGGGTTTGGGGAGAGGGGAGAGTGGGTGATGGGCATTGAGGATGGCACTGCTTGGGATGAGCACTGGGTGTTGTATGGAAACCAATCTGACAATAAATTATATTAAAAAATAGATTTTAAAGTTATAAACAAAAATCTCTTTAGTAAGATGAACTCTGTTTCTATTGTTTATACTTAAGTGATTGATTTGTTATTTTTAAGCTTTGGAAGTAGCTTCATGAAGAGTTCAGGTAGTTGGGACTTTTGGTCTTGTCTGTTTGTTGTTTTTAGCTTTTATTCTGTGACCATATTGGTAAGATATTCCATCGGGGATGAAAGAAGCACGTTTTGTGATATTTTTTTCATCAAAATTTACCAAGTTTGTTATAAAGGAAACACATGTTGGATGAGCTGGAACACACTGTAAACTTGCAAATGCATCGAGTACAATGATTACTGAGCATTAGAGTTGATAGGGACCTAAGGACTAATCCAGAGATTCCCAGGGTTACCTTGGGTAGATACATCCTGCCAATACAGGGTGCTACAAGTGCTTAATCACTTCTGAAACTCAAGTTTTAGAGATTCCGCATAAAAGAAATCCAGATTTCTGACTTCTTATGAAAAATATCTGAATCTGACAATACCATGCCTCTATTCTTGCACAATCACTTCTAGCTGGAGCCGAGGGACAGTTACCTTCTTTAGAAGGGGTATGCGATGTGGCATCAAAATGCCACCTCTCTCCCCTCATTTACTTTTCCTCGCTGCCCTGATGACAATGGGAATTTGGAACACCAGCCCTACCCTAACACCCTCGTGTTGCAGAAGGGGAGGTTTATCCAGGGTAAACAGAGCAAATTAGTTCCATGGCCTCACAATGCTGCATAGTAAACAACCCAAAAGCTCAGCAGCATACAACAATAAGCATTTGTTTTGCTCACGTGTCTGGGGATCAGCCGGGTTCTAGTATTCTAGGCTGGGTTTAGCCGGGATGGTTTGGCTCTGCTCCAGATGTCTCTTCCACCACCAGCAGAGAAGCTGGGCAGCTTCTTTTCAGGAAAATGACAGAAATGGAAAAGAGCGAGGGGAACACACAAGCCCTTTTAGGGTCCAGAGTCGTAACTAGCAAGTCTTCACATCTGTCTCTCAAGTGGGCAAAGCAAGCCACACTCTGAACTAAAGTCAAGAAGGGGGGAAAGGTAGACTTCCCCTTGAATGAGGAAAACTTCAAACTCAGGGCATGGATAAGAGCAGGGGCAAAGTGAAATAATGCCAGCCAGCAACCTGATCAGCCGCCGAAGAGGTCTTCGATCCCCCATTGCACAGTTTCCATGAAGCCCAACCTCACGACTTTGCCTTTCATTTCTGCCCCAGAACCATCTGATTTGGAGAGAGCTGATCTAATCTTACTCTAGGGAGTGGGCGACTTGTGCAGAGCCCCAAGGAAAACCTGCCTCCTAATCCAGTGTCCCTCGCATTTCAGTTTGATGGTGACGCACTCTTGTCTTACCTGAGTGAGGTAAAATGATCCCTCACAGTTTTGCCGGTAGAATTCCAGATGTTGAAGGTTTTAATGAAGCTTGAAAGCCAATACAGAACGGAACTACTATCACTCATTAGGAGGAGTTCTGAGTCCTTAGTAATTCTCAGAGTCGAATTTCACGTTATGTAATATGTAGAAATATGGCACTAGAGACCTCCATTAGGGAAGCACAATCATCCTACAAATTAGGCAGCATTATTTACTTTAGCTTGAAAATCTCAACGGGCTTCCCTTTACTTTCAGAACTGCGTTTGCCTTGTTCTCTGCTTCTAAGGCTTCATACTATATTCAGAAACCCAATAAACGGTTGACTCTCTAATGAATGGAGAAAGGAGAAACAAAGCTTAGTAAATGAATTTTAAAATGCTTATTTGTAATATCACTTAAAAAATCCATTGGGTATTATGTTAAGTGAAATAAGTCAGTCAGAAAAAAGCAGATACCATATGTTTCCACGAATAGCTGGACTTTGTGAGACTAAGCAAAAACCAGGGGGAGGGGAAGAGGGGAAAGGAAAAAAAGACACAGAGAGGGAGGGAGATAAAACATAAGAGACTCTCAAAGACTAAGAACAAACTGAGGGTAAGGGGGGTGAGCAAGGGGGGAGAGGGGGTGACGGGCATTAAAGAGGGCACGTGTTGGGATGAACACTGGGTGTTATATGTAAACCAATTTGAAAATAGGGGCACCTGGGTGGCTCAGCTAGTTATGTGGCCGACTTCAGCTCAGGTCATGATCTCATGGTCTGTGAGTTCAAGTCCCGCGTCGGGCTCTGTGCTGACAGCTCAGAGCCTGGAGCCTGCTTCAGATTCTGTATCTCCCTCTCTCTGTGCCCTTCCCCTGTTCACGCTCTGTCTCTATGTCTCTCAAAAATAAATACACGTTAAAAAAATTTAAAAAAAAAGAAAGTAAACTATTATAATAAAAAAAAAATCCATTGGGATTCCATAATTCCTTGCAGGGAAGCTCCAGTCAAGCAGTTGCTCATTTTGTTCTGTGCCAAGGAGTCTCCCAAAAGCCTGCAGAGCTAGGTGAGTAGTACACCAAAGGCAGCAAGGGAAGGATTGCCCTGGGGGTCTGTTAGCTGAGCTTAGAGCCAGCCTGGAACGCCGAGCTCCCGGTGTCTTCATAGGATTCACATCTTGTAGCATAGCTTTCTAGAGGCTCTGTTGTCACCCAGGCGAAAAAACTACCTTTCATCTTGCAAAATGAAGAATTACAAATGGGAAATCAAAACCCTCAAAGGTGTCAGCAGTTCAAAAGCTTCAAAACTCCCCAAGCTACCTCCAATATAAAAGTTTACAACGTAGGAGCACCTGGGTGGCTCAGTCAGTTGAACATGTGACTTCAGCTCAGGTCATGATCTCATGGTTCATGAGTCCAAGTCCCACATTGGGCTTCTTCCTATCGGCATGACCCCGCTTTGGCTCCTGTGTCCCTCTCTCTCTCTGCACCTCCCCCACTCATGTGCACACACACACTCTCTCTCTCTCAAAAATAAACATTAAAAAAATAATAAAAATTCAAAATATCAACCTCCTCCCCACAACACGCACATCACAGCGTTCAAACTCTTTAAATCTTTTTTTAAAAAAATTCTTAACTTTTTTTATTGTTTATTTTTGAGAGACAAAGAGACAGTGTGAGTGCGGAGTGGGCAGAGAGGAATACACAGAATCTGAAGCAGGCTCCAGGCTCTGTGCTGATAGCTCAAACCCATGAACTGTGTGAGATCATGACCTGAACTATGTGAGATCATGACCTAAGCTGAAGTCAGACACTTAACTGAATGAGCCACCCAGGTGCCCCTAAACTCTTTGAATCTTTTCACCTATGAACGCTTCTTAGGTTTATGTTATTTCCATGGAGGAAGGGAGACCACAGAGGAGAAGAAACAGGTAAGAGTTTTTATGTCTTTCTCTCCTCCTTCCAAGTCCAGAATAAACTATTTTTCTTTCTCTAAAAATCTTTCCTATCCATAATATATATATTTTGTTGACAGCTTTGTTGGTTCAAGCCTTTCCCATTTACCCAACCAGCTGGGTGATGCTAGATGTTTCCATGGCCCTGGGTTATCTCTTTATCGACCGCGAGTGCTTTGTGTTTATCACGACTCTTCCCCAAGGAGAGCGAAGCAAATAGAGATACAAAGCTTATGTAATCGCTGGATATTAAAGAACTCCATACAGAGAGTCTACCTCCATGGACTTCAACATATCCTGTAGGGATGAGAAAAAGAATTTACAGATAAAGCACTTTATTGTGTGCTCTCAGGGATCGAAAGTCCCGTAAGTCCACACAACCACAGTCATGCCGAAAGTTTGCCTTTTCATTTTGTGGATGGGGTGGAGGGTGCTCGGAGTTGAGAGAAATGACATCACTTTCTCAAGGTCACACTCAGGAGCTAACAGAGCTATTGTCACAGGGGTAGAGTCGTGGGGCATGTGAAGACCTTGGACACTGCAAGGCCTCTTTGTCCTTGATTGAATTCCACAGTCTTAACTCCTTTCCAGTTCTTCCAGCACTTGTAAATCATACATAAGAAATAAAATCAAATGTATCTTCCTCACAAAATGGTTAATTGCACCATTACAAACTTATTCTGGTTTGTTTCTCTGTGATGGTTTCTGAATGTACTTGAAAGATTTTGGGGAAAGCATGAATACTGCCAGGCTTCACTTTTCTTCAAGAATTCTTTACGACAAATCGACTGATGCCAAGAAGCATCGAATCCAAGACCGGGATAAGTTTCCGATGTCTTGGTTTTGGATAATTCCAGAAGTTGTGCCAATGAGTATAAAACCTGCCTTCCTGATCCAACTGTGAGAGAGATAGCCGGGGTGGGGGGGGCAGCGGGAGGCTGAGAATGCTGGTGTGCAACAGGCAGGCTGCAGAAAGGCTTGCCACACATGCTTTAGATTTCCAGTTGTTCCTCAGCTGCCAGGGTGACCAGGGAAACCGATGACCAAGCTCTCCTGGGCATAGTTGCAGTGAAACTTTCACCATTGCCTCTCCTACTATTTTTTTCTTCCATTAAGGATTAAAAATATGCTTTGGCAGGGAAAATAATAAAATATAAAATTCCATGAATTCAACAGACTTTGACTTTGTTTTCGGTTGAATGGCAAGTCTCTTCTAAAATCTAGTAGCAACCTTCTATCTCTTACAGTTATTTGCTATGCTTTATGAACTTCTTTGCACTCTCCGAAAGCAATAAACAGGTTGCTTAATAAGAATGGAAAGACATCGCCATAGCCATGGTGTTGTATAATCCCCTCCCCTTGACTGTGGGCTGGCCAAGTGACTTGCTGCTAACCGATAGAATCCCGAGAGGATGATGGGATGTCACTTCCATGATTATCTAACACATGATAGTGACCGCTAGCTTGCTTGCAGATTCTCTCCCTTTTTGGCTTCGATGAGGCCAGAAGTCATATTGGAGAGGCCCGCATAGCAAGGAACCAGTAACTATGAAGGCACTGAGGCCTCCAGGCCAACATTCTGCAAGAAACTAAATGCTGCCAATAACCACGTGAGCTTGGAAGTAGTTATTTCCACAGCACAGCTTTGCAGATGAGATCCCAGTCCTCAACATCTGGATTGCAGCTTTAGGAGAGATCCTGAGTCTGAGGCACCTGGCGAAGCTACAGTCGGATCCCTGACTCACAGAAACTTTGAAATAACAAATGTGTGCTGTTTCAATCCCGTAAATTTTGGGGTAATCTGTGAACACAGTGATAAACAACTAACACCCAGCCTTAAATACTACAAAGGACGTATCAACTACCTTATGAAGCATGAAGTAGTTTGTATAGCTTCTCTATGCTGTAGTTTCTCTCATACTCCTAAGAGGAAAAACAAAATTAGTGGAATTAAGGAAGAGATGGAAAAAGGGAGACACCTGGGCAGGGTGGAAATGTTTTAAAGCACTAACATGGATACGGACAGCAGAAATAATTGGCTATGAAGCTTCCACGTAAATTCGCTATTTGGACACTGAGATGTATTTGGGCAATGCAGGGTGAATTTTAGGGCCAACTGTCTACTAACTTGAAGTAAGATCGGTGGGTCACTGATGTCCATTTTTTCTGTCAATAATGTAGTTGAAAAACAAACCCAAACCTGATAATCCCTGAAAAAAAAAAAAAGGAAATTTCCCTAGATTTTATTCAGTCACGACCTAGAAATTCTACTCTTCCTTAGAGTTAAAATAAATGCGTAGATAAGAATATCTTAATGGTTAATGGCCTATATACATCAGGATGAATAAACCCAAAGACGAATTCTTACCTCTGGATTCAACAGAGGGGGTACTGGAGCTGGCTCTGGACCCGCTTGCGAGAGAAAAGTATATGCACCGCTTCTCAGCTTTGTGGTTTGTGTCCTCACGGTAGCTTGAATTTGGCCATAAAAGGATTCTATGTGGAAGGCGCAACAGAGAAGCAGAAAGAGACTGGATCCCAGGTAACACCTTTGAGTCACTAAGTTCCACGAAGCCTGGGCCGTGCTTTCTATCTGGACCCCCATCCAATTGTTGAAACAACAACAAAATCCTCCTTATTGTTTTTGTACATTTCAGTTGGATTTTCAGTGTCTCAAACTGAATACATCTCAACTGGTGCCCACTTTGGGGGCAAAACATGGAAGGTTTACTCTGCCTGTTGGATAAGTTCCAAACCACTGTGTGCTCTGTGCAACCTGCCTCTTTCATTGCCCATTCCGAGAACATAATTTCATGCTGGATCACAGTTTTGATGAAAAATATTAAAGATAGTTAGAAAATAATGGAATTGACCTTGTTGCCAAAAAATAAACATATTTTTTTTTTTTTTTAGTATTGGAAAGTAATAGAGCGTTGGTTTGGCATGGATATTTTTCACAACTTTTTCTCCATTCGTGGTACAACCCCTTCAGTACTCTCAAAGAAATGGGTGAACAAAATTCAAGAACAGACAAAAGAATCAAATCTTCCCGTGTGAGAAGAGAGACTATAGAGCTTGGCCTTGCCTGCTTTATGGTAGGAATTTATGAAAATGATAGCTGTCAATCCCAGGTTCTAAATGACAGCGTGATTAACGACTTTCGCTGTTATGCAGCTGGCAAAAAGAAAAAAAAAAAACAAAAAAACAAAAAAGCAAACAGGCTGTTAATTTTCCTCCAAGTGAAGACCAAAGGGAGAAATTTCTTATCAGGGACTTAAGTGAGAGAAACGTTGAAACAATAATTAAGAAGATATTTTGAATGACAAAATAAAGCCTAATTGTTTGGGCTGCACACAGAGCTGTAAGCCAGCAGAGTAAAGAGGTATGTTGAGGTAGCCTGAGAAGTGTCCTCCCCCCCACTCAACCCCTCGCCAGTGTTTTTGCAGATGTGATTACATAAGGGGTTTGGGAGATGGGACAGCTATGCTGGGTTATCTGGATGGGCCCTAAATGCGGTCACTCGTGCTTGTAGGAGAGAGACAGATTTCAGACAGTTGAGAAATGAGAGTGAAGTGCAAACGGAGCAGAGAGAGCTTTGAGATGCTCCCCCGCTGGCCCTGAAGGTGGACGAAGGGGACAGGACGAAGGAAGACAAGACACGCGGCTCTAGAAACTGGAAAAGGCAGGAAAGTGGAACCCTGCCAAACCTCGAGTTCCGCCGGAGAAACTGACTTCGGACATCAGACCTCCAAAACCGAAAGAGGAGAAATGTGTGTTGTTTTCGCTAGAACTAGAAACCAACCACATTAAGTTTGTGGCACAACAGCCACAGGAAACTAACAGACATATAAAAATAACAAGTTTCCAAATGAGGTTTTTTCTGAATGCATACTCTTACTATGCCTTAAGACTTCCAACACTTTATTCTTCAGGGTCCCATCAAGTGACTTGACTTGAACGGAAAAGATCATTAATTCCCTGATTGCGCAGAGAAGCAGTAATATAATGTCTGAGATACATCGTTCTAAAATCCTTGAACATATTTCTTCATGTGATAGCAATATTTGCCTCAACTGGATTTTAAGTAATGGATCAGAAAAGGAGATTTCTTCAAAAACACCTTTCTGTAGTTTCATCCTTGATTTTTGGTCCTTGACAATGAGTGTTGTCGATGTTTTTTTTTTTTTTATGTTTCTAATTATTTGCATTTATTTTAATAAGATTTTCTGATCAGAACAAAGCTTGCACATTGTGGAAAAAAGTTAACCATAAAAAAGCACAAACAGCGAATATCCCTTTGAAATCACTAATAATGGATCCACAGTTAGCATTTTGGAGGACATCCATCAGACATTTTTCCCCCCGTTAGGTTGAACCACATGAAATTGCCAATATTCAATCATTTTTGGTCTACAGAATGACAGTTTTATATGATTTTACCTAATGCAGAAACATACATACATACATACAAAACTCTCTATTTATTTCAAAACTTGATTATTTTTGCCTAATATGTCTAAAAACAATTTTCTATGTTTACTTTTTTTTTTTAATAGTTTATTGTCAAATTGGTTTCTATACAACACCCAGTGCTCAATTTACTCTTAAAGCACACTGGTGAATATCCAAATCACGTCCTAAACTATTCACTTAACTTTCTTTTTTTAAATTTTTTTTCAATGTTTATTTTTGACAGAAAGACCTAGCACGAGCCGGGGAGGGGCAGAAAGACAGGGAGACACCGAATCCGAAGCAGGCTCCAGGCTCTGAGCTGTCAGCACAGAGCTGGACGTGGGGCTCAAACCCACTAGCCTTGAGATCATGACCTGAGTTGAAGTCACTCAAGTGACTGAGCCACCCAGGGGCCCCGTATTCTGAAAGTCAAGAGTTATCTTCTCCCATGACTCTACTTTTGCAGTTGAATAGCCACTTTGCTTACTTACTCCAAAGGGGGTGCCAAACTCTTATTTCTGACTCCCGAGAACAAAACAAAAGACACGAGCTACTCCTAAGTGCACAGGAGACAAGTTCAGGTTCCACCACCTAACAATTCTCCTTGACAATGCTTCCCGCAGTTATAACTAATAATCAGTTATGTAATTCCTCACATGATCTCTTTCTCTTTCTCCCTCAACTAGAATTGTTCTCAGATATATATATACGTATATATATACACATCCTCACCTTCTAGGTCCTGCGCCTAACATTGCCTGGCTCATAATAAGTATCCATTGAATGAATGGATACAATAAATGTATGATATTGTTTTTATTGTACTCACTAAGTTACATGACTATTATTTTCATATTAATTATTTTAATGTATTTATACTAACTCTTGCATAAATAAGAAATCCACATCATATGGCCTATTCCCCACTGAAAAATAAGTTGGTCTCCGTAATACACTTTAAAATACTTTATTTATAGTCCTTGACTATTGCAATATTGGAAGTAGATACTAAGCATACTATCACCAAAACATTACATAACATAGAGAATACAACATCAGTATCTAGCAGTCTGAATACTAAATTAAATATTAAATTTATAAATTAATATTATTAATATTAATTTAGTGTAAGTACCATATAGGAGTTATTCTCTCAAATAATTTACACATTTACATATCGAAGTAAATGAGAATGATATCACATTTCTTTATATATCATAAGAGAAGAAATTATTTTATCTGCCTTTGAGATAAGTAAAGAAAGCTCTCAAAGTACACTACTTTCAGGTAATGGTCAAATTCTGATCAAGATCATATATATTTCGGGGCACCTGGGTGGCTCAGTCGGTTAAGCGGTCGACTTCAGCTCAGGTCATGCTCTCGTGGTCTGTGAGTTTGAGCCCCGCGTTGGGCTCTGTGCTGATGCCTCAGAGCCCGGAGCCTGCTTCAGGTTCTGTGTCTCCCTCTCTCTCTGCCCCTCCCCTTCTCACACTCTGTCTCTATGTCTCTCAAAAATAAATAAATGTAAATTAAAAAATTTTTTTAAAAAAAGATCATATATATTTCATTAATAACTATTCCACAAATGTAATTGGTTGAAAATGATACAAAAGGATGCTGCAGAAGATACAAAGAGAAACAATATCATTCCTGCCACAAAGAAACTAAAATTACTGGAGCCGGAAGTGGTTCAGAAAATCAGCCCTAGGAGCACTACCCTTTTGTCCCAACTTCCTCCCCATCTCCCTTGGCCTCCCATCCCTACCCTGCATACCTCCCCAAACACACCACTGCTAGTTAATAAGCAAGGTCTGTTGGTCTGGTCTGGGAAGGAACCAAAGGAAAAGATTGGCTTGTGCAGTGATGAATAATGGTTGAAAGTAAGATAGGCAGAGAGGAGATTCCAAGCCAAGGAAATGACTTTGAGACAAGCTATAGAAAGAAGAAAAAGTCATCAAGCATGTTGAATATGAATAGGCTTATGGGACAATATATCTCAATAAGGCTGTGCAGCATAAGCTGTTGAGACAACTTCTATCCTGTAATCACTGTTTAAAGACCTTCCCCTTTGTGTCCAAGGAGAGCATCACATTCTTTTAGCCTCTTAGGGCCGGCCTCGCTATTGAGGGATGGGGACACAAAAAGCTGGTGTCTGGACTAGAAACAGCATTCTACATTTCAAAAATGACACAAGCTTTTCAGAGGAGTCCTGTTCTGTGAGGTAGGAGCTCAGTTACCTGCCCCCACGCCTCTTCGTGCCTCCTTTGCAACCCTGCCATGTGCCTCCTTCCTTTGTAGTGTGGCTGTTCCTCCCTCCCTGCCCAGTTCTTCCCCTGGCCAAACCATCTTCGGAAGATCTTGTATAATTTTGTAATTATTTCTTCTGTGAATGTTAGAATTGCCTAGTGAAGTCAATTAGACCTGAAATACAGTTTCAGGGATTGATTCAAATAGCTTACCATAATGATCAATCATAGGACTATTGTGATTTCCTATTGCTTATTGAGTAAGCTTCAATAAGCTATATTTTTCCAGAAAATTTTCCATTTTATCTAAATTTTCCAGTTTTTGCCACAAGTTGGCTCATTAAGTGTTTTTTTTTTTAATTTCTGCTGGCCTCATTAGTAATTTTCTATTTACTGTATTTTCTAATAATCTACCATAGTCTTATTACAGTGCTAATGTTGGTACATGTCTCTTCTGTTTGCTTGATCAATCTCCTCAGAGATTTATCAATTTTTTTTTCTCTTTAAAGAACTAATTTTGGCTTTATTGAGCTTTTACATTGTATGTCCGTATTCTATTTCATTAATTTGTGCTGTCATGTTTATTGTAGCCTACCTTTTACTTTCATTTATTTTGCTCCTATTTTTCCAATTTCTTATAAAAGTACTTGGCTTGTTGATTTTTAATTTTTTAAATTAATATAAGGATACAAATTTCCTTCGAAGTGCTGATCTAGCCGCATCTCCTAGGACATTATATATATAGCACAGAGGTTATAAGGCAGTTCATTGTAACCTATTTTCTAATTTCCATTATGATTTTTTAACATCTAGACTATTCAGAAATGTATTTCTTAGTTCTGAAGCATATGGGAACTTTAAAGTTATATTTTTACTATTGACCTGTATCATTTTTACACCATGAAGGGAAAGAAATGTTGTAGGATTCCAACTCTTCAATTTAATTTATGTATTTCCTTTTGTCCAAGTATCTGTTAATTTTTATGTATGTTCTATGTGTGTTTTTTAAACTGCACAAAAAACAACGTACTAAAATTCATGGGATGCAGCAAAAGCCGTCCTTTAGAGGAAATTTATAGCATTAGATGCACATGTTAGAAAAGAAGGAAGATCCAAAATCAGTAATCTAAGCTTCCACACCTTACGAGAATAGAAAACGAAGAGCGAATTAAATCCAAAGTAAGCATAAGAAAAGAAATAATAATTAGAGAAAGAGAAACCATGAAATTGAAAATAGAAAATCAATGCAGAAAATTGATGAAACCAAAAGCAGTATTTTTTAATTATTTTTTTAATTTTAAGTAGGCTCCATATCCAACGTGGGACTTGAATTCATGACCCTGAGATCAAGAGTTGCACGCTCTACTGACTGAGGCAGCCAGATACCCCCAAAAGCAGTTTCTTTGAAATGATCAGTAAAATCATTAAGCTTCTAACCAGGCTAACCAAGAAAAAAAAAGATACAAATTACTAATGACAGAAATGGAAGAAGAGACATCGCTATAGATAGAGCACACAGAGTTTAAAACAATAGTAAAGAATGTTAGGAATAATTCTATGCTGACAAATTTGGTAACCTAGATGAAATGGACTGAATTCTTCAAAGGCACCATCTTCCAAAACTCACACAAGAAATAGACAATCTAAACAGGCCTATATATAAATAAATTTAATCAATAATCAATAACCTTCCAGAATAGAAACAGAACATTTAAGAAAGAAATTTTACCAACCCTCTACAATTTTTTTTCAGAAGATAGAAGCAGAGGGCTATATCCTAATTCATTCTATGAGGCCAGCATACCCTAATACCAAAATTAGGCAAAGACGTCACAAGAAGAACAAACTACAGACCAATATCTCGTATGAACAGAGATGTAAAAATCTTCCACAAAACATGGGCAACTATTCAGGAAAAAGGAAAAACTATGGAGACGGTAAAAAGATCCCTAGTTACCAGGGATAAACGGAGAAGAAGGGCTGAATAGCAGAGCACACAGGATGTTTAGGGCAGTAAAACTATTCTATGTGATAGCATACATGTCGTTATATTTGTCAAAACCCATACAACGCTAAGTGTGAGCCCTAATGGAAATTCTGGTTTTTAGGTGATAATGATGTAGGACCCTCATCAGTTGTAACAAAGGTATTATTGTGGTACAGGAAGTTGATAGTGGGAGAGGTTGTGAATTGGTTTGGGACAGAAAGTCTACAGGAAGTGTCTATACTTCTCACTCAATTTTGTTGTGAACCTAAAACGGTTTTTGAAATGAAGTCTACAGATCAGCACGGGAGTTTCAATCTGCTCGGTTTCCACCTAAGGTGGTTCATCCCTCCTTAGGCAAACCGGTGGTCACCTGCAACCCTGGCAGACCCCCCTGGAGGTCACTTATTGAAGCCGAACTTAGTGTGGACACCCGGTTGGCATAGTGCACTGCAGCCCAGGACTCCTGTGTGAACTCAACTGATCCTCCTTACTAAGCCTTCTTAGTAGCTGGAACTACAGGCATGAGTCTAGACGGGCGATGGGTATTAAAAAGGACACTTGGGCTCAGTACTGGGTGTTGTATGTAAGTGATGAATCACTGAATTCTACTCCTGAAACCAATATTACACTGTATGTTAACTAACTTGATTTATTTTTTTTGAAAGGAGGGGCGCCTGGGTGGCTCAGTTGGTTAAGCGACCGACTTCCGCTCAGGTCGTGATCTCTTGGTTTGTGAGTTCAAGCTCCGTATCAGGATCTGTGCTGACAGCTCAGAACCTGGAGCCTGCTTCGGATTCTGTGTGTGTGTCTCTCTCTGTCCCTCCCTTGCTCACTTTCTGTCTCTCTCTCTCTCTCTCTCAAAAACAAACTTAAAAAATTGTTTTAAAGGGGAAAAAATAAAAAATAAATTTAAAACAAGAAAGAAAAATTAATCCTACAAAAAAAAGAATGTATATTTTGCAAATGGGTGTAATGATCTCTTCAGATGTATAGGTCTTTTGTTCTCTACATTGTTCACACCCATATTCTCATTGATTTTTTTTTGTCTGTGTATTACAAAATAACACACACACCCAGTTACAAGCATATATTTCATCTTGATGTTTCGAGTATCCTCACTATCAGTGATGCATCCCACCATTATTGGAAGCAGAAGTCTGTGCTGTAACATGCTCCTCTTAAGTCTATGCTATTCTCTTTTTCCTTCAAATAAATCTATTCATCCTATCAAATTCCTACTAAGCCTTCAAGACCTTCCTTCAGGCTGACTTTTCCTAGACTGCTTTCCTGACTGCCTAGCGGAAGCAGTGACTTCCTCTATGTGTCTTAATCTATACTCTAGTATTGCATTATTTATCTCCTCAAGGGCAGAACTTTACCACGCCAAGCACCTAGAATGTTTTCCTTAAATAGTATACACTAAACAGTTGTTTGTGGCATAAACGGATGATAAAGTTCATTTCGCGGAATTATACTGGAAAAATGAGAGATTTGGCTTCCCTCACACCTGAATCCTTTCTCCTCTTGATGTTGAGCTCAGGTTTTTTGCACGGTTTCTGTTACTTGTATTAAAATCTCTTACTCAAATACAGAATCGTATCATTTCTAACCCGGGTGACGAATAGCAGTTCCTTCCTTCTGCTCGGGTCAGGAATAAAAGGCCCACGTGGAGAGAGGGGCCCCAAGGAAAAGTACCAGGGCACCTCAGCAGACGTCTGAGGCTCTCTCAGATGTCTCGGCTCCAGTAGAGCTCCTGGCCAAATACAGCCACTTGAGTGTTCCTAGCCAACCTTGTGAAGGTAGAAGGTTACAATCAACTTCAGAATCAGGATAAATAATAAATCATTGTTTTTTCAGTCCACAGCCATAGCAAAAGATATAGGGAATACCACTGTGTGACTCTGGGCATTTGAAGCCAAAAGAAAAATAATAAAAAACAGTTTTACAAAAGCATTGGGAAAGGAAAGGTAAACCCCAACTCAGGGACCCCTCTTGGACTATCAAGTCCAAGGATATGGATATACCTCAAAACTGTGATCCAGATGCCAGGAAGCTTTGGAGTCTGCTATCATAGTTGCTACCACAACTGCCTCTTTACCCTCAAAGCTGGTTTCTGGCCCTGGATCCTTGGACCTGGCCTCCCTGACTGCTTGCACACTGTCTCGCTTCCCAGCTGCCACAACAGTTGGAAGATGGCCGCCATGAATCTCACCCAAGTGTTTCTAATTGTACACCTTGCTTCATTTCCGGAATCCTGAACTCAAGAGACTTTCAAACATGTAGGTTTTAGCTTTTCAATCTCAAAGGCTAGGAGAGAAGTATATTGGATGATCAGAGAAGTCTAGTATCTATGACCGCAGTCCTCTGACCCTGAATTTAATCAGTATGACACATAGGAATGACGCACTATTGGGAGACTGACAAATATGACTTCCTATCCTGGCTCTGCTGCTTATTAGGTGTCTGACCTTGGTGTCCTTGTATGAACCTCAGTGTCCCTATCCATAAAAAAAAATGGAAAATTTTTTCAAGAACCCATCATATTTTTCATAAAGTTCCTGATAAAACGCCTGGTACGTAGTAGGTATTCAGTGATTGATAACAGTTATTAATGGAGGAAGGATAAGTGAACAAAACACTGCAGTATGCAGAGGGTATTATTTGATCATGCAGAATGGACAGCTAACAGATTATGAGGGAAGAAAAAGCCTCCTTCAGAAGGTGATTTCTGGTCTGAATATTGAAATATGAGCACGGCCAGTATAAAAATGGAGGATAGGGTGCCTGGATGGCTCAGTCGATTAAGCATCTGACTCTTGATTTCAACTAGGTTATGATCTCAGGGTCGTGGGATTAAGCCCCATGTTGGGCTCCATGTGGAGTGCGAAGCCTGCTTGGGATTCTCTTTCTCTCCCTCTCTCTGTCTCTCACTGGTTTGTGTTCTCTCTCTCTGTCTCTTTCTCTCTCTCAAAAACAAATAAACTTATTTTTTTTAATTTTTAAAAAATTTTAATTGGGGAAAATTGGTGGACATCGATGTTTATTTCTGGTCTCACTATTGTTGAAAACCCACCTCTGTGCTTCAGAGCCAAAATATAAACTTGAAGACAGAGTTTGGGATAAAGAGGAACCAATACATTATTGCTTTACTGGGAAAAAAGAGACTGAAGCAGGCCATGGTCTTCAAAATCTACAAGTCTCACAGGGAAAAGGACTGGGGGAGGAGGGGTCATAGAGAAATACAGGATCTAACCAGTTTTGACGGGAATTGCATCCATGTTACCAGTCTCCTCCCTCATGTCTTTAGGGTAGTACTGGGTTCCTGAAACAAAAGGTTAAGAAAGGAGGAAGGGAGTTTTGCAGAAGAGAGGAAAAAGTCATTTAGTTTAAAATCCATCTTTGCTGAAGCATTAGAAGCAGCCATTAGAAGCAACCATTTTGACTTTTGTTCAACTTTATGCTTTTAAGTGGTTTCACCAACCATGACCCTACAGATAGGACAGGACTCCAATGGTTATGTGCTATAAATCTAGAACACTTCATTAAAAGCATATTTAATTTAATATCATTAGCCTCTGACTTTCTCTTGTCTTTCTTTCTACATGGCGTATTGGAATACAGATTGGACTAGCAGTATATCTGGGTAGAGTTCTGAGTTTTGCCACCAAGTAGATTTTACTAACTAGCTGACCTTAGACACAACACTTAGTTTCTGGATTTCTACTTCCCCTTCTATAAACAAAAACACTAACGATTCTTTTAAGAAGCAAAAACAAACAAACATGACTTAGATAATTTCCATGGCCATTCCCAGCTTTGAAAGACTCTGAAATGACTCGATCCACTTATGTCCAAGCATAGCCCCGCTGTTGTTACCAGTTGACTTTTCATCCATGCATCGGGTGCTCTGCCTCTGTTCAAAATGTGAATCCAACAAGAGAAGACGTATCCAACAGCTGAAATAAAGCCTCTTAAGTAGATTTCCATACTAACCACTAGGTTTGGACTTCACGGATAAACTTCAAACTGATCAACACTGGTTGGATGAACGTTGGAACCAAGGAAAGCAGAAAGAGGTAGTAAAACCCTGATGCCTTTATGGAATATTTTATTGAGCTTTAAGAATCAGCCTCATGTGCTTTCAAGTATGCATTTCTTCAAGGGAAGACAGGATATGCAGCAGGTGTTAGCTAGGCCTCTTGTTAATGTGACCTTGGGGCCTGGTGCACGTGATGATGCCATTCGTACCCTTGAAAAATATCCAAAGTACTTTGATTTTATTAGGATTTTTTTAGGCTTGTCGCATAATAACTCTCCTATTGCTTTTACCATTTCTATAAAAAGAGCGATTTTACTTCTTTTTGTCCCTCTAGCAAATAAACAAAGGAGAAAGGGGAAAATATTCATTATTGGCTTAGAACAGAAACACACTTTGAAGCTTACACACGAGAAATGGCTAAAAGATAAAGCTATGAAAAATCCTAATCTAGTCATATTAATGGATTCTTGTTTTCCAGTATTAATAAATTCTAATGAGCATGCTGGGAAAAATAAAAGCCCGCTAGCTTTCATTTGAATAGATACCCCAAGACTAGTCGATCTGCCATGTTTGTTTTGGGCTTCCAAAACGCATGCACAGTTTGTAGGACTCCAAAATGGAGCTCTGCGCAATGCTATTATATTTCTATTTCACTTCTTTTTACCGCAGTAAAAGCAGAGGCACACAGAGCATATGCACAGGAAATGGTGAGCACGAATGCAGGCAGGCAGAAAACCACAGTCTTGAGAAAGGGCTGGGACTACAGAGATAGATTGTCTTAAAAGAAAAAATTTCCTGGAAGTAAAATCGTTTGTTTTTTTAATCAATTAGGTCCACCGAAAACATTTTCCTCCAATTACGTTCTGCCCACTTAATCACGGTATGGAATTAAACCTTTGAGAAGCTATACACATATATAGAGTATTAATATGCTTCTTTTGAGGTTGCCTATTAGAAAAAAAAGGACACTTTTTACCTCTTTTGGAAAATAAACAATCCCATGGTATTTGTTAAGTATATATCTGGTACACCATTCTCTTAACGTGATGAAGAGAAGGCCAAGTGATACCATATCTTCTGATTACTGTTAGCAAAGGACAGTAGTAAAAAGTAACAAATTATATACATATTTTACAGAGGGCTCTACTCAATTATATAATTTGCCTAATGGCTTTTAAAAAATATATGTTGCTATAATGAATATTTGGGTCTTTATGTATTAAAATATTACTGTTTTTTTCTTCTATTATATCTGGGATTCCTCTATTAACAGAATATCACCCTATCAATGAAAAAATTAATGGTAAGATATAATCAAATGAATAAAATCCAAAGCCAATTCCTTGGAGAGACTAATAGTTAATTCCCCTTGAGAACTCAATTAAGGGAAAAAAGAAGTAAAAAAAAGAAATCCAAGATGAAGAATAAGAAAAACCAGGGCACCTGGGTGGCTCAGTCGGTTAAGCACCCGACTCTTGATTTCACCTTAGGTCATGATCTCAGGTTCATGGGTTCAAGCCCCACATTGGGTTCTGCACCGGCATTGAAGAGCCTACTTAGGATTCTCTCTTTGCCCCTGCTGCTCACGCTCACTCTCTCCTTCTCTCTCTTTCTCTCTCTCTCTCTCAAAATAAATAAATAAATAAACTTAAAAAAAAAGAGTAATAAAAACCTTTAGATAAAAAGGAACAAATTAGGAGCACCTGAGTGGCTCACTCTTGAGCTTTGACTCTTGATTTTGCCTCAGGTCCTGATCTCATGGTTCCTGGGATCCAACCCATGTAGGTCTCTCTATTCTGTGCTGACCACTCAGAGCCTGCTTGAGATTCCGTCTCTCCTCTCTCTCTGCCTCCTCTCCTGCTGTCCATACCCCCAACTTGTGAATGTTCTCTCTCCTTCCCTCTCTCCAAATAAATAAGCAAACTTTAAAAACTCCCAATTCTTCAAAAAAAAAAAAAAAGAACAAATTTAATGTCAATAAGAAGAAACAAAACATGTGGGACAACTGTGTCTCTTTAACCAAAGCCATTACCAAAAAGGAAGAGGGTGTTGGTTTTAAATTAAAGGCTTAAGAAACACGACAACCAAATCAATGTGTCCTCAATGATTGAATTCTGTATTGATCAAATCAGCTATAAATAAAGGTATTTAGGGAAAAGTTGGAGAAGTTTGTATGGAGTGAGTGATAAAAGTTCTTAAAAAAGTATTGTTGAGTAAGTTCAGTGTATTGAATGATATTGTAGTTATACAGAAGAACGCCCTTACTTCTTAGACGTAAACGCTGAATTATTTGGAGTTGAAGAGTCATGATTTCTTTAATTCAAAATGGTTAAATACAGCTATGTGTTACATGGGCATTCATTGTTTCCTTTTTGGTACTTTTATGGCACATTTAAAATCTTTTTATGATAAAACTAAAAAGAATACACACTAATGGAAAATACATAAATTGATGCAAGTAATTCTAAGGCAAATGTTTCTAAAACCTGGAAAAATGGGTGATATTCTTAGTAAAATATAAATTATCAAAAATTAAAAGAAAACATGTAAATCTTTTTTTAATGATTATTTATTTTTGAGAGAGAGAGAGACAGACAGAGCATGAGTTGGGGAGGGGCAGAGAGAGAGGGAGACACAGAATCCAAAGAAGGTTCCAGGCTCTGAGTTGTCAGCACAGAGCCTGATGTGGGGCTCGAATTCATGATCAGTGACATCATGACCTGAGCGGAAGTCAGACACTTAACTGACTGAGCCACCCAGGTGCCCCAAAATGCATAAATCTTGAGTAGGCCAATTATGATAGAAAAAATTTGAAAGTGATCAGAGATCTCCCATTAGAAAATGCACCAGGACCAGCTGTATCCACAGTTGGATTCTATTTCAACCTTTGGAGAACATATGATTCCAACGTTGTTTAAATTATTGAAGGCCATGGAAAGGGACAGAGATTGCTCCAATCCACTTTAGGAAGCTAGCAAAATCTTCCCGGCAACATGTAATAAAGTTCCTTCCAACAAAAAAAAAAGGCCAATCTCATGCATACAGATGCAAAATTCTCAATGAAATGTTAGAAAACAGATTTATCTTTACGTTCCTCTCTTTAAAAAACAAAAGAAATAATTATGTTATAGTTTTGTCCTACAACAAGGTGCATTTTTATGAGCTCAGTGGGCGTCTGAGGTTATCCATACCTCAGAGAAGAGGAGGAGAAAATTGAAATGCCTAGAAGAGTAAAGTAAACGCAGAGTTGAATTCTGCAGGAAAGAAATTGAAAAGTTCCCATTCTATATTTGCTAATCATTTCCTTCTTCCTTATATCAAGCCAAAAATCTGCCTCTAAATAATTTTTACAGATGGAGAAATAAAGGTCCTGGGACATTAAGTCCCTAAGGCTAGACTACAAATTAAAGCCAAAGCAGGATAGAGAACCCAGAGACTGATTTCCGGTTTAAACTGTTCTTTCCTTTCAACCACGTGCCTCTCTTCGACATATGCACCCCCCTTACAAGGATTCCGGTGGATTAACAGTGCTAGAACACTGTACTGCGTGTGGATTGTGGGCAAAACACACAGCCTGGCAGAGAGCTGCGCATTCAAATCATATTATCTTCAGTGTAATTTTCTCTCAAGGAGGGATCTGTCTTCTAAACACAGTGAGAAATCCGTATCAAATTTAATATCTTTGCCCATAAACAACATGGAGGCACTCAGCCTTGTCAAACAGCTCTGACAGGAGTAACGGGTCCTCATAAAAAGCACACCCTTCGAACCATAATTTACAATTCTGATACTTTCTTTACTTATTGCTGCACATGACAAGTTGTACCCTTTTAGTAGCCAAATTAAATTATTTTAATTTACCTTCCCCAATGATCATAACTACAGTGTCAGAGCAAGTCAGCTGCCTCTTTGGACTTCTTTTCCTATTATAAAAATGCAAGATAAATATAATTTTTCCTTAATAGGGAATCATAAATGAAGTCTTGATACAATATCAGAAAGTCATTTTAGCCTGGACATTTGTATTCCTATACCTTTGTCCTTTTATTAATAGCAATATACTCGTCCTTCTAATTTCCATGTTATCAGATTGTCTCTCAGCTTTCTCTAAGTACAGCGGGGGCAATATTACCTGCACATATTTGCCTTTTAGGATGAACGATTTGAGAATCAAATGATATAATGAGTGTACTTTGTAAATTGTGTAAATTCGACAAACTTGAAATAGTCGAGCCTCCAGACATGCTGATGCCCAGGCTGGTACCCACGGTACGCTGGGCTTAGTGTCACTTAGGAGAGGTGGCCTGATGCCTTGGGATTAGTGCAAGGGCTTTTTGTTTCTACAATCAGTTAGTATCAAGACTTGAACTGACACCCAGGTCTTCAGACTCCTAAACTAACGACTAAATTTTCACGCCTTTACACCACTAGATGTTTTGGAAAAGATGGTTTTCACAGTTATACTTAATTGGTTTTGAAAAATTTCCTTTCCTTACAAGGAAATCAGCTTTGGGCAAAGGCATGGAGGGGATGACAGGTGAGGGCTATGGACAACTTTACTCTCTCAGTCGTATAGAGCTCTGAACCAGGGCGCATAATCTATGCTAACTGCCTCTTAAGAAAGCCACCGATGCTTCTGAATAAGGAGGAAAAGTGTTTGAGCTTTAAAGAAGGGAAGGAAGGATAGAAGTTGGGGATAGGGAGGAAGAAAAAAAGTCCATCTTATTTTGGCCACTTTTTTTCAATATTAGAGTCATAAGAATATAAAATATGAACGCAGCTCCTATCTGATAGATGCCATTTCCAAACTCTTACCTCCCACCCACTAATGTTTTATAAGTCAGTTTCTCTATTACCTATTAAGCCAAATGCCACAGACCATTTGTACAGTTCTAGGCTCTCATGATTTAGGGTGAGATCCTGTTCGTAGCCGATATCCCATAAATGTCCGTAGAGAGGGGATATTTCTTTCTGATTGATCGCCTGGTCCATGCCAGCCAAACAAGGAGGAGAATTAGAACTTGATAAAACTTGATGGCAGGCTATACATTCTAAATACTAAAAACTATAGAATGTAAAACCTTAAATTTGCAGTCATGGAACAACGCTTGCTACCACTGATCCCTAAAATGCCTCTTACGCGAATTTTGGGAGAATCCATCTGGAATTATGATCCATCTGGAATTATACGCAAAGAGGCATAAGATCAGTAGGCGGAACGACCCCATTTTACAATGTATAAAACACAAATGATATAATGTATTGTGGAATTGCATTCCAAGCTGTAGCATACTATGGTATTATTGGACATTATTACATAATAATGGGTCAATATTATAATATATGGATTATGTTATTATTATAACTCATGAAATCCCAGAGTTATTGATTTGTGTTAAGACATTATCTTTGGAGGGGCTCCTGGGTGGCTGAGTTGGTTAAGCATCCAACTATGGCTCAGGTCATGATCTCATTCATGGCTTATGAGTTTGGGCCCTGCGTGGGGCTCTGTGCTGACAGCTTAGAGACTGGAGCCTACTTCGGATTCTGTGTCTCCCTCTCTCTCTGCCCTCTCCCACTCATGTTCTGTCTCTGTCTCTCTTTCTCAAAACTAAACACTAAATAATTTAAAAAGAGATACTGTGGAGCACCTGGGTGGCTGAGTCGGTTGAGCGGCCGACTTCGGCTCAGGTCATGATCTCGCCATCTGTGAGTTCTAGCCCCGCGTTGGGCTCTGTGTTGACGGCTCAGAGCCTGGAGCCTGCTTCAGATTCTGTATCTCCCTCTCTCTCTGCCCTTCCCCCGCTAATACTCTGTCTCTATGTCTCTCAAAAATAACTAAACGTTAAAAAAATTTTAAAAATAAATAAATAAAAAGAGATATTGTCTTCAGAATGCCCATTAAATCCACAGTGTTCCTTATAAAATGGTATCCTGCTCACTGCAAAGATTCTTGAGACTCGAATATATTAATGTATAATTACATGTATTAGTACGTGTGTCAAATTATTACATGAAAGATTTAAAAACTCATAACTTCCTTACAACGCTAGCCACAATGACATTTACCGAAGCCTCTGTGCTAGGTATTTTTGAAGAAAGTTACACTGACTTACATAAGTGTTAGTGGCCTTGTCACACAGGTTCCTACCGTTATCCCTACTTTCCAAGTAAGGAAACTGAGGTTTAGAGAGTTTCTATAACCTGCTGAAAGAAGAAGGAAAATTGGGATTTGAGGCAGTTGGAGTCCATACTGTGCTTTTAACCACTATTCTCGATACTAGATACCACCGAAGATCCCCTTGTTTTATTAATTAACTGTTCTCTAAGAAACGGGAATTGGGATGAGCATGTTTCTGTATTGATATCACTTAATTAAAAAAAAGTAATGCTTTATTTCTTTTTGAGAGAGGGCACAAGCGGGGGAGGGACACAGAGAGAGGGGGCAGAAAGTGCAAAACGGACTGCCCACTGAGAGCAGGAAGCCGGATGCGGGGCTTGAACTCTTGAACCGCAAGATCATGACCTGAGCTGAAGTTGGACACTCAACCGACTGAGCCACCCAGGCGCTCCTGTATTGATATCTCTTAAAAGGAAATGATGCAGGTACAGAATGCAGCAAAGTGAGGTGATCGAAGCAAAGCGGAAGTGGGGAGGGTGAAGTCCAAGCAGAAATATGAACCAAGAAACCTAACACATTCCACGACTTTCTTTTTTTTAGTTTTGAATTTGCATTAACTCTGTAGCTACAACCCTTTTTTCACTCCTAATTTTTATAACATATTATTTTGTTTATTTGTGAATGGGTTATTATTATACATGTGATACAAAACCCCATAAGCACACAGGGCATATGGTATAATACAGGGTGTATAATATATGATAATAATTCTGTCTCCCAGCTGTCAAGTTCCCCTTCCCAGGAGCTCCCGCGGTAATCTGTGTCTTGTACAACCCCCACCACAATTAATTTCAGAACATTTTCATCACCCCAGAAAGAAACTTTGTACCCATCAGCACTCACACCCCATTTTCCTCCAAGTCACAGTAGCCCCAGACAACCACTAATCTAACTTTCTGTTTCTAGATTTCCCTATTCTGAATGTTTTGTAAAAAACTGGTCTCACACACGTGACCTTTCGTGTCTGGCTTCTTTCGCTCAGCAAAGTGTTTTCAGGGTCCATCCATGCTGTAGCATATACCAACACTTCGTTGTTGTTGTTGTTTTTCAGGGTCAAAATATATTCCGGTGGATGGGTACACCGCATCGTGCTTATCCATTCATTAGCTGGTGGGTATTTATATTGTTTCCACTTTTTAGCTGTTATAAATAATGCTGCTGTGAACATTGCTGTACAGCTCTTTGTGGGGATAGATACTTTCAGTTCTCTAGGAGTGGAATTGCTCGGTCATGTGGTAATTCCAGGTTTAACATTTTGAGAAAATGCCTGACCGCTTTCTCAAGCAGCTATGCCATTAACATTCTTACCACTGATGTACCAGGGTTCAATTTAGCCATATGTCCGAACATTTTTGTTTCCATGCTTCTCATTATGACCATCTCCGTGGGTATGACATGTCACTGAGTCCCGGATTCCCATTTCCCTAATGACTAAGGGTGTTGAGCTCTGGCCGTTTGCCTACTTTCTTTCCAGAAATGTACGTTCACATCTTCTGTCCATCCTTCGGTGAGGCTGGATGTGTTACGTTGATTCTTTGTTGCTGTTTTATTTAAGACTTTATTTTTTAGAGCAGTTGTAAATTTGTGGCAAAAAAAAGAAGATGCGGAGATTTCCCCCAACCCCACCCTATATTTCATTCCGTTAATCCCCCCCAGAGTGGTACCCTTGGTAAACTTATACTGACACATCGTAATCACTCCCAATCGATGGTTTACATTAGGATGTTCATGGCATTTTCATAGATTTGCACCTACAAAACTTCTTAGCAAATTTTTCCAAGGAACTGAGAGACAGAACAGAGGGTCGGGGAGTCTCAAATGAGCAGAACTGAAGTCACGTTTCTGCAGTGAAGAAGGTGTGTGCCTATGCTGTGGCCCGGGGGAGACATTCAGTCCTCCGTCCTCGGCATCCAGAAGGGGACATAACTAAGATCTACATGACTGTCAAGGGCTTAGGAACGTCCTGGTGCGCATTGTTATTGAAGTGTCTTGAGTGTAAAGGCCACTTACACTGCCTTCTAGTGTGGCCCGTGGAATGGACATCATACGGGGTATGGATTAGAGCAAATGGGCTCTTGTTCGTCAATTTTATTCACCAGGTCATCTCACACCCACACTCTGAGTGAGCCTCTGAGGCTTGAGAAAGTAAAATTCATAGTTAAAAAGTACAAGTGATATTCTGTTACTTGATATGGTTGTGGTTGAAGAATGGGTTGTGTGGGCTACTCAGTGTTTTAGACCAGTTCACCGAGTGGCCCTGTCCTTCCGGCATACATTTCTCTCGTCCTTTCCATCTTTCCAGGTCTCAAGCACTCTGACCTCTCTGATCCGACCAGCCCATCTAAGGCCTTGGGAAAGGCATCCAGAAACCACTATTTATTGAGTGTCTACTTTGTGCCAGGCAGAGCTCTGAAAATCAGGGACAGAGACTAGACATCTGTTGTTGGAAAGTTCACGTGGATTTAAAAATGCTTGACCCATTCTCTCTCTAGAGAGACGGTGCATTTAAAGGGATCAACACAGACCACACTTGATAGCGGAGAGGGTGTGGGAAGGAATGATCCCCACAGAGATCTCCGTTTGCCGCCTCAGAGGCAACCACCCCCTGTGCTTATCTTTAACCATGACACTGTTCGCAAATTGTCGAGCAATGTGAAAACATATAATGCAAGACCCAGTCTTTTGTCATGAAGGGTACTGTGGAACCGACTGATATTTCGGATGGTTCTTCCCAAATCTCACAGGGTCTCTGCCCACTCTGGTTTCTAGAATATGCCGCAATGATGCCCAGTCAGTACCTCTGATTAACTAAATCCCATATAGCAGAGAGCTGACGCAAGTGCACTTATCAGCTGCTCAAGAAGTTTTTATACCCAAGTGCAACCTTGTGTTAAAATTATATATTGGCTCTGGGAAAATGTCAGGGTCAAGGATCTATACCAGGCTGCTAAGAATAACCTAGAATACTTAGGAGTGGTGGTCCTGGATCTCTCCAGAGGAGTATCCTAGAGGCCAGCACTGCTCATATACCCGGCCAGCCCCACACTCAGTGGAAGAACTATCCTGGGTGCGACTCAAAACGAGAATTCTTAGAGGACTCGAGTCAGCGGGCTGGAGACCATTTGCGTGACCAGAGTGTGTGAGGAGAGCCGGAGCAGAAAAACAACACGAGTGTTAAGACCACGCCATTACTGACCAGCCTGCCTGGTCACCCCACAAGCCAGTTGTAGCCCCCTCGGCCTATCAAATACCACCCCCACCACGCCTCCTACGCTACATTACCCTGCTTTGCCGTTCTCCAGCTTTTATGATCTGAAACGCCCTCATCCACGTTCTTGAATTCGTTTATTTAACTTGGTCATTTGCTGCCTCACACCCTTAACCCCCAAATCCTACCAGCCCCACACAGCCTTAAGGGCAGGTCTGATAAATTCTCCTCCTTGTCCCGGTTTCCAGAACGCTATGAACCGGCACACAGTGGGCGCTCAATGAATCCCGGTTGAAGGCATATATGAATCTGTAAGGCCCTGAGGGAGGACTTTGGGCAAAGAAGACTCCTAAAGGCTGGCTCTGGCGAGGCTGCGGAGATCCCGGCCACCAGACCCCTAATGAGCCTCTGACCCTTTCCTAAGAATGGAAGGACTAACTGAGCTGCGCCCGCGCCCGTTGGCCAGCTTCCGAAGGTAGGGACCAAATCAGGAAAGGCTGCCAGGGCTCCGGCCCGGCCGGGAGCCTCCAAATGGGGGCGAGAAGCGTGGGCAGGCCCCGCCCGGAGCCCCGCGGCGGCCGCCCCGCGCCCTACCCAGTCCCCACTCGCCGCCTGCCGGTCCCCGGGGGGCACGGGGACGGTCCGGCCGGCCAGTTGGAGCCGCCCCACGCGCGCCCCGCGGCCCCCGCAGCAGAGACGCCGCCGCCGCGCCGGGGCCGCTCGCCGAGTTGGCTGCGCGCGCCCGGGGGCGGGGGGAGCGCAGAGTTTGCAAAGTCGTCGCGAAGCTTCGGCGGAGGGAAGGGGGTGGGGGAGTGGGGGTGCGCGAGAGAAAAACCCGCCTCTTGCGAGTAGAGCGAGGAAGAGGGGGGGAGAGGCTCCGAGTTCCGCTTCCTGAACGGCGGGTGGGTAGACGAGGTCGGCGCGGGGAAGGCCGGCGGGACGCGCGCTCCGGGCCCCCGCGCGAGCGGCGCGGCAGGCGATGGCCGGCGAGCGGACCCGCAGGTTCACCCGGAGCCTGCTGAGACCCGGGCAGGCGGCCGAGCTCCGGCACAGCGCCGCGTCCGCCGCCGCGGTGGCCGTCAGCAGCCGGCAGCAGCAGCGGGTGAGTGTGGCGCGTCCTCCGCGCCTTCCCGCGCGCCCCGGGGCCCCCAGCCCGGCCTCCCCGAGCGCCCGGCGCGCCCCTCCCCGACCACTCCCGGACCCCTCGGCGAGGCCGCGCCACCGACGCTTCCCGGCCAGGGGCGCGCTGCCGGGGTATGGGGGGGAGGTGAGGAGGAGCCGGGGACACTCAAGCGCAGCGTGGGAGACGATGCGTGTGCGTTTGGGGGGCTGGGGAGCTGGCGGGAATGCCTCCCGAGTCACATCGGCGCAAGGTCGTGGGGTGCCGGGGACCCTGGGGATGGGGGAGTCTACGGGAGGGAACCCCTCGGGCCACAGGTCTGCGCGTCTCCCTCGCCACCCGCGACTGGCGCGCAGCGAGGAAAGGATGTGACCCGAGGTCCTGGCTCCAGCTGAAGCTGGAGCTCCGCGTTAACGCTGTCGCGGAAACAAATGTCCGCGCACCGTCCTCCCTCCACGCGGTTAAAAAGCCACAAACCACTTTGTACGCCTCCAGAAAGGGCAGGGGTGGGAGGCGGGCGGGGGGAGGGTGTACGAGCTGGAGGGGACGTGGGTCATTAAGCATCGAGTGGTTTCTGGTATTTTTCTAAGACGTTCACGGGGTTCTCCCGCCAAGATCGCTTTACTGGTTACTTCCTTGTTGAAATGCCTTCTAAGTTCTGGGTGATTTCCGCGGGAAATCCCTGGGGCAGCAGCCAGCCTTTCCGTCCGATACCCAAATCATATCCCGATCTCCCCTGGTGCTCATGAACTCCAGTAGGTGTCACACTCCGGGGTGGAAGTGTCAGGAGGGAAAAATCCTCGCTGGGGAGCGAGTGGGAACAGCGTTACCGGCAGACGTGGGCTCCACAGCCAGCCGCCCTGTTGGCCTGCCTCTTGCTGGACCGGAATCCCACGCTGTGGGTCTTACTTTCCTTATTGCCAGGAAATATCATTAGGAATTAAACGGCTTCTTTTAAGAGTGTCAAAGAAAGTGTTACTCTTGCCAGTCACCCACGAAGAGGGAGCCAAGAGCTGCCCAGAGCCAGTTCCCACAGCCAGGACTTTTCTCTAAAGCCAGAGGTCTGCGAGTTGAACGGAAGCTAATTGCCTGGCAGAGGGAAGGGGCATCAGATGCCCGAACGGGTAGGGGTGCCTGGAGTGTGGCCAAGGTTGGTGGCCAGGGTGCCTTTTCTTTCACTTACCGCTGGCTGCGGCGCGCAGTCACCCAGAGGTGATTCCAACCGCTTGCCAACGCTGGGCCGGGGACTGCCCACGGTTCTGATGTCTGCATGCACATTTTCAGGGCTGGAAGAATAAACTGTCACCAAAGGACATTTGGGGAGGCCGGGAAGGTTCAATTCGAGTAAAAGAGATCGTAAGAAAATCTTGAAGCACACATAGAAAATAATCTTTACTACAGAACGATCATTCAGGTGTGCGGATTTGTCATTCTCTGCCGTTTACTGTACGATAACTTTACTTTGCAACTCTGATTCTGAATCAGCGGATTTCACTGAATCTCCAGACTGACCTGGTAGACAAGTGCAGAGAAATAACTTGTAGCATGCATTTGGAATAAACAGCCCTTGATGTTGCTTTTGCTTTTTGTTCTGTTTTTAGGCGAGTTGCCCTGAGGTTTGTGGCACTAGAGTGTCATAAAGAATACGTATCCTAGAGACCTTTCTATAGATGCACATTACTTTCTCCAAATTTATGTCTGATTTGAAATCCTGGGGTGTCTTGTCGGAACGAATAAGCTCGGTGTCTTAAAAAGAGTCAGGGGAAGGGGTGACTCACTGGCAAAGATGTCCCTGCTCCCCTCCCCTCACTTCAGCACCTTGGCCAACACTCCTGAATTAGCTTTTGCCAAGACCTTTCACGAGATCTTACACATTGAAGGAGGCAGTTTGGGCAGCGATTTTGGCAGCAAGAAGACACGTGCTTTGCATTTCATTCTATCAGGTAACTCTTAGAGGGAAACAGGAAGGTGATGAGTTCTCTGACTTGGCACCCGAATTCAGTGGGCACAGCATCCCTTTTGAACCCAAAAGCTTCTAATTGGACTATGTGTGGAGACTAATCCTGGCTTACGCGATCCAGTCCCTTAAGATCTTTTATGTTTGTTGCTTCGAGTCCTCATACCCTGGTTGTCAAGGGAGACTATTAATAGGATAGGGGATGAAGATTATGGGTAGCCCACTTCACTTTTTTTTAATATAATTTATTGTCAAATTGGTTTCCATACAACACCCAGTGCTCATCCCAGCAAGTGCTCCCTCAGTGCTCATCACCCATTTTCCCCTCTCCCCCACCCCCCCATCAACCCTCGGTTTGTTCTCTGTATTTAAGAGTCTTTTATGGTTTGCCTCCCCCCCTCTCTGTTTGTAACTAGTTTTCCCTCTGCCTTCCCCCATGGTCTTCTGTTGAGTTTCTCGAGATCCGCATATGAGTGAAAATATATGACACCTGTCTTTCTCTGACTGACTTATTTCACTCAGCATAATACCTTCCAGTTCCATCCACGCTGCTGCACGTGACAAGATTTCATTCTTTCTCATTGCCAAGTAGTATTCCATTGTATATGTAAACCACATCTTCTTTATCCATTCATCAGTTGATGGACGTTTAGGCTCTTTCCATAATTTGGCTATTGTTGAAAGCGTGGGTAGCTGACTTCAGTACAGTCAATTAGAATTGTGTGTATTGGAACAAGCTGTCATATATTGAAGAACACTTAAGAAACACTAGAAAGTTCTATCGAGAAAAACTGTTTCCCTGCTAAATTCATACAGTACCCTTTCCAAAATCCCTGTTTTGGGGACCAAAATCCTCCAGAATGTTACAGAGAGGTTGTTGTAGGGTTGGAGCTCTGCTTCGTCCAATGAGAACAAGCAAGGTTGTTAGATTAACAAGGTGGTTGTGAGTTGTGGACTCTGAGAGTGTGGTGTACACACACACGCACACACACACACACACACACACACACACACACACACATAGGACAAGAAGCTTCAAAATGTGTGTGGCTTATGGAGCAAAGAGATGCCTAGTGAGAGCAGCTGACTAGAGTTTTAAGGCAGTTGCTGCGGAGAATAGAGGCATGTGCCACAGCAAACTTAATTTCAGTTTTGACCCAAGGCACTGCGGCAAGCTCATGTGCAGGCAGACTCCCAGCCAGGGCCACCCGTATTTTGCACCCCTCTTAAGAACAATTATGAAGATGGGGCGCCTGGGTGGCTCAGTTGGTTAAGCGTCCAACTTCAGCTCAGGTCGTGATCTCACAGTTGGTGGGTTCGAGCCCTGCGTCGGGCTCTGTGCTGACAGCTCAGAGCCTGGAGCCTGCTTCAGAGTCTGTGTCTCCCTCGCTCTCTGCCCCTCCCCTGTTCATGCTCTGTCTCTCAAAAAGAAATAAAAATATTTTAAAAATTTATTTAAAAAAAGAATAATTATGAAGAGACGCCTACACTCCCATGCCCACTGCAACAGTTTCACGATAGCCAGGAGACAGAAACGTGTCTAAATGTCTGTTGAGGGATATATGTATATGTATGTATGTATCCCAAACTTAAAAAAGAAAGAAATCCTGCCGTTTGAGACACTGTGGATGGATCTAGAGGACGTTATTCTCAGTGGAAAAGTCAGACACACAAAGACAAATACTGCATGAATTTATATGTGGAACAGAAAATGATAAAGTTCATAGAAGCAAAGAATACAATGGTGGTTACAGGGGCAAGCAGTGAGGAGGTGGGAAGAAAATGAAGAGATGGTGGTCAAGGGTACGACATTTCAGTTCTACAAGATGAATGAGTTCTGGAGATCCAATGTGCGGCATGGTGATGATGGTTGACAACAGGAGATTGTATACTTGAAGGTTGCTAACACACACACACGCACACACACACAGTGATGGTTATTTATCTTCATCTGTGGTGATCGTTTCACAATGTAAATCTGTATCAAAACATCAAGTTGTACTCCTTAAATATATAGTTTTCTATGTCAAAGACAACACAACGAAGTTGTTTAAAAGGAAAAAAGCAATCATAATAATACATAAAAGTATGAACAAAAGCCTTCTATTTTTAAAATAGAAATATTTGCTCCTTAGTTATCCTAATATTTTTTTCATGGAAAACAAAGGAAACACAACTGTTTGTTTTGTTTGGCCAAGGCCAATCTCAAGATTAGGTAGAGTTTACATAATTTCCAGACACCCCAATGCATGGTAGTCCCACAAAGCAAACTCTTTTAGAGGAGACTGTCAGCTCAAAAATGATTAGAAACATTTCTCCCATGTCAGTGGGAGAGTGTTTTATTGAGTGTTTTATTACTTTGGTTAAATACACATACCATGTTGGCCTCAAAACTGCAATGCCACTAATTAGAAATTTTTCTTTATAGGAAGCTATTCTTTTTTAAATTTTTTAATGTTTACTTATTTTTGAGTGAGAGAGAAAGACAGAGGGTGAGTGGGGGAGGGGCAGAGAGAGAGGGAGACACAGAATCCAAAGAAGCCTCTAGGCTTTGAACTGTCAGCACAGAGCCGGACGCGGGGCTTGAACTCGTGCACACGAGATCATGATCTGAGCCGGTGGGGCACTTAACTGACTGAGCCACCCAGGAGCCCCTCTTCTAAAATATGTGAAGTGTATTTGTATTTTCGCATGAAGTAGTTCATTTAGATAGATTTCTACAATTCATTAAGCTATAAATGCAGGATTTGTACAATTTTCTACATATATATTTGATAGCATTTCAAAAGAAAAATACTTTAAAAAAAAAGTAGGGATGACTTTTCTGCTAATAACACATCAGGTCTGTCACTTGGAGACAAATGGAGCTTTATTTATGGAACATGATTGGGTGAGCCAGAGAAACGGAAGACACTGAGGAACAAAATAATCATTTGGCCAATTTTTGCTTAAAGCCTCTTCTGTTATTTCCCAGGTCGGAACCACTTTGTTAACATGCAGTCTTTAACGCACTTATGACATTTACTCTTTTGTTACACAGAAATTTCTCTCCAAGCCATTTTTGTATTGTAGTTAACTTTATTAACTTCTTTTATTTATTTTCACTTCTTAATTATTGAAGTATAATTGACATACGATGTTATATTAGTTTCAGGTGCACAACATAGTGATTCAACAATTCTATACATTACTCAGTGCCCATCACGACAAGTGTAATCACCCACTGTCACCATATGTCATTACAGTGTTATTGACTATATTCCCTGTGCTGTAACTTTCATCTCTGTGACTTACTTATTTTGTAACTGGAAATGTGTATTTCTTAATCCCTTTCATCTATTTCATCCAGACCCCCATCCAGCCGTCCCTCTTTGTATTTAAGAGTCTGCTTGTCTGTTTGTGTGTTTGTTCATTGGTTTTGTTCTTCACATATAAGAAGTCATAAAGTATTTGTCTTTTTCTGACTTAATTTCACTTAGCATAATACTTGCTAGATCTATTCATGTGGTCACAAATGAGAAGATTTTCTTCTTTTTATGAGTATAATATTTCATTGTATGTGTGTGTTTATATATGTATATATATAAGCATATATAAATATACATATATGTATGTACAATGTGATATATATGTGTGTGTGTGTGTATATATATATATATATTACATCTTTATCCATTCATCTATTGATGGATGCTTGGGTGGCCTCCATGTCTTGGTTATTGTAAATAATGATTCCATATACATAGGAATGCCTGTGTCTCTTTGAATTTGTGTTTTCATTTTCTTTGGGAAAATACCCAGTAGTGGAATTACTGGATCGTATGGTATTTCTGTTTATCAACTTCTTTTAAAGAAGACACGTCCTGCCAGAAGTGATTGTACTTAACCAGAGTGTTTTCTGCCTCCCTGCTTTCCCAGAAAGCACAAAGGGTAAATGGTAGAGAAAGGTCAGTATGGACTTCAGTAATCACAAAAATTCCATAGCCTCACTTTGGCATGATATTTTCTAACTTCCTGTGTCCCCCAGTGATACTGATTTTGTTAATTTAGGGAGCTTTGAAGAAGAAGCAGAACCTTTGACAGACCAAAGATCTGTGGTTGGAAAGTCATGAATCTGTAAACATGTTTACAGGAGCAGGAGGAATTTCTAGACGGGAGAGTTTCCTCTCCTCAGAACTTCGTGATGGTTAAATAGTTGAGAGTAGGAGGGGCTTCAAAAACTTGAGTGGG
Organism: Paguma larvata; assembly: GCA_030068075.1. Taxonomy (NCBI): domain Eukaryota; kingdom Metazoa; phylum Chordata; class Mammalia; order Carnivora; family Viverridae; genus Paguma; species Paguma larvata. The sequence goes on from CM057825.1 coordinate 13,236,434, forward strand.
AGGTACTAGAATTTCCAAAAAGTCATATGCTGGGAGGAAGAGTGAGTGATAGGTGCAGAAAGTGATACTGAATGAGAGCAGAACACTTGCCTTACTGTCAGCAGCTGAGGTCAAAGCAACATGCAGAGGGAAGACGTGTTTGTTTGGCCCCCACAGCGCAGTCTCGTTTGGCTTGGTTTGGTTTGGTTTTGACAGAGATCTTCACATCAAGGGTGTTCGCACTTCAGCAGAAACCACAGAGCTACAGGTTTATGTCGTGTAATGTTCTTTGGTGAGGAATGTCCCTGGCCTGGTGAAGAAGTCAATACAAACTTATTTTACAACCTCAGGGTCAAATGTTAATTAATTGTATCAATGAATGTTTTGTTGTTGCTGTTGTTGTTGTTTTGCTTCCCAAGGGCACTGCGGACGTAACTTTGAAAATAACGGTAACAACAAGGGACCCAGACAACTTCTAGACGGGCGCCAAAAGGAAAGAACGAGTGTGGTTCTTGGATGTCCTTTTCTTCACAACCATTTTCTCCGAGGCCTGGCACAGAAAAAGAGGCGTGATACATGTGTCAGGATAAACCATTTGTAGAGAACCCACGTCGGGCCTGGCCCAGGATTCAGTGCTTCATCCTCAGAGTTGTTACAAATTACAGAGGAAGCCATTGAGACTCGCAGGGCTGAATACCTCCCTCTAAGTTAAGGAATCTCTCTTGCATCCTGAATAGTTAGTAGCAGAGCGTTATGTTCCACTTCTGTTGTGGCTTCTAGCAGCATCTCTGAGTTGGAAGACACGAGAGTAGAATTTGCTCGATGTGGCCTTCCGATGGTTAGCTCTACCTTAGGAACACTGTCCTTCCTGGTGATAATTCAGAATACTCCTCGGGGCTCACTTCAGCTTTCCTCTGGGGTTAGAAGCCACAGCAGAAGGTGCTCCGAGTACCCCTGACAATGACAGACCCCCCTGAAGGCAACCAGAGCTCAACTGTTAAGTCCTTCATATATAAACTTGTGCAGCCATCCCCAGGCCATTTACCCGGCGAAGCCATAAGCATTTTGTAAAAGAGGGTGGGGTTATTTCTTCTCAAGCCTGTGTCTTTCTAGGACAGGCTGCTTCTCCATCTCAGTCACTTCACCCCACGCCAGCAGGTGCCTGAAACTGGCCAGGGCATCAACGTGTCCTCGGGCACATATTTTCGTTTAACTGGGTTGCGCTGGGATTCTTCGTTCACACACTTTCTTATTCAAAGGAGTGATTCCAAGTGGCTTACAAAGATGCATGTAAGACAGCAATAAAAAATATAGTAAGTAAAGGGGTAAATAGAGATGTCAGCAACAACAAGAAACCAGTATCAGGAAAGTTAGATGTAGTGAAGAGTAGGTCACCGGACAAGGATCAGCGAATATGACCCGTAACTGTTAAATGCTACAGTGTTGCTAAGACTGCTTCCTGTCGGCCAAGTCAAAGAGGAACACCCGATCAGCCCTGAGGTTAAGAGGTCTACAGTACACAAGAAAATAATTTGCTCTCTGTGTGTTCGGCTTTAACTTATACTGAGACTTAAGAGACAAGATATTTTTTCTGTGATTTTTCATACAGGGCAGTATAGACTCTCAGCCCTTAGTTTGTGGCCCATGGGCCAGTGGCATTAGAATCCCATGGAGCCTTGTTACAAATGCAGAGTCCCAGAGTCCCATGGGGCTGCCAAATCTACTGAGAGAGAACATGCATTTTAATAAGATCCTCTGGTGATTCGTAAGCAAATTAACACCTGAGAACCACAAAAATAAGCTACGACTTTAGCCATATTTTTGCCGTATGTTGTCAGGTAAAGGCAATTGCACGAGGGTCCAAAACAATATAGTTTATTCTGCCACTCCTTGAAAAAGTTGCTTGAGGCAAAAAATAAAGTTCAGATCACCTAGAAAATGTATGGAAATGGGATAGGTTCCTTGTAAGTGACTTTGGGAAGTCCCTCGACGGTTTCTGTTATATTTTCTCCTTCATGAGGCACCTTAATTGTAGTGTAAACTTGCGCGTCCAGGCTAGGTAAAAATTTCCATAACGTTTATGAAAGAGTCACAATACGAATCTGCAAAAGTCCTCACCCCGGTTATAGCCATAAAGATGTGTTCCCAGGGCGAGGCCGGTGTTATCCGCTTAATGAGATTTTTAAGCAGGATCACTGCAACTCATGAAGGATTGCAATAATAATTCTTCGTTGCTGTCATCGAAACCCTTAGTCATTCGAAAATAATTGGTTGTACCGGAAAATCTGATTGCTGGAATCAGAAAATCATGAGTTGCTTTTTTATTTTCTTATAGTCAGTGAGTCTCAGAAAAACATGATTTCTCTTGTTCACATAGAAATGCCCGAAGGATTAAATTCTGTGCACTGCATGTGGGGACGTGGTCCTGGATCCCTTGGCCTGGCTGTCCTTCACCCCGTTTGGGGGTGCTCTTTCCTTGCCTCCACCGTCCATGAGCACTTTGAACAATTTGGCCAATTTGGCAGTGTAGGGGAAAATCAGAGGCCAGATTTCCGTCCCTGGCTCTTTGCTAAATTACGCCTCGTTTTGAAGTCTTCGTTTCCTCGTCTGTGAAATTAGGGGATTAGAGGAGGGGGGTTTGCACTTGCCATTCCTCTGCCTTAGAGTTCTCAAGACTGCTCCTCCTCATCTGTCAGGGTCCCAAACGTCTCCTTCGCGGGAGGGTCATCCTGGGTCACCAAGTTGAAGTATGTTCCTCAGCCTCCCCTGCCCAAACCCCTGGGTCCTGTTACCATCCGTCATTTTCCTCATAGCTCTGACGACCTCCTAGAGTGATCTTTTTGCTTATTTGATTTCTCGTTTCTCTTCTCCAAACGTCTTCCTTTCAAACACATGCGCCATGGAGAGACGGAAACTTACCCGTTTCACAACCTTTACATTCTGTTTACTATATGAAAGCAAGCCCTGCAAGTGAGGTGCTGAAAGGAACATCTGGAGGGTAGGCTGGTTGCACATCAGCACGAGACCGTAATGGAATTATCATGCCTTACAAATGGCCAGTTTGTCCTCATCTGCTAATGATGTTCCTGGGTGCCCTTCTTCACCGTCTCCTCGGTAAGCGGTGGAAGTGCAATTATATAGAAAGATACTGAGCACATCCTATGTGCCACATACTTGACTCATATAATCTCTTTCGATCCTCATGACGGCCGCATAGCACAGGAATTCTGTTCCTGTTATAGAGATGAGGAAGGAGATGCCTAGACCTCCAGCTTGCCCCAGCTCCAATGTCTAGTCCATGATTAATCCTGGAGTCACGCGCAGGTAGCCCAGCTGCAGAGCCTGCGGTCTCCACGGCTGCTCGGTCCTGTAGACCGGTTCCACCAGGCAGGCAGCCTGGCCTCATTAAACATGCAATTAGCGTCCAGGCAAGAGAGCAAGGACAGAAAAAGGAAACCCCAGAGCCCCAGCCACGGGAAGAGGTTCGGAAAAAGAGTTTCTGAACAAAAGAAGATGGGTGGCCCTGCTTAACCGTTCTTCCTTTATGACATCTCGGCCACGCGGGATATCAGGAATGACTCCAACTCTGGACACCGTCCATGCTCAGTCCTTCCCTGGGATGGGACCGGCACACAGCGGGTTAAGCTTTGCAAACAAAGGCTCCTTCAACTCTGCAAGGGGCATCGTTGGCCTCTTCTTCTTCCACAGAAATATATTTCTGGCAGATAAGCATGGGGTAATTGGGTTGCAACAGCAAATCTGTTACATTGTCTTCCGTATTGTATTCTTGATTTTGATGTTCGTGTTTACAAACGAGGGGAGTTTTTTCCGTTAAAGTGAGATTTGTTTGCCTCTTATCTTTCACGGCAGCGTCAGTCAGCTGGAAAGAAATGCTTGTTTTTGCTGGACTCGATATGTTGACCTACATTCAATGAGGTAGAAATAATAAAATTTAATGAATGTGACTGAGTTCGTGGCAATAGAGAAAAACACTTGTCTTTGAAAATGTTAATATTTGGCAACCGGATTGTGAGGTGGAAACGCCTTCGGGACTAGAAGAATTAATGGACCCAGATCAGCCAGAGTTCCTTTAACTGTGCTGCTAACTGTGAAAATAGTCAGTTTTTCTAATTCAGTTTCAGGAGGCCGCCTCTCTCCTGACATAAGGAATTTGGGAAGCTTGGCACCGAAACGGCAGAGTTTAACAATAGGATCTGGAAGGGGAGAGGTCTGTTTTAAAAAGATGACACCATTTATGATGGCACAATGAGCTTTTCTTTATGTAATGATTTCAGTAATTACAATTCAAGTGACTAATTAAGGCCGTCAAAATGGCCAGTGACTTTGGCCTTTTGAATCCCACGTTCTATAGAAAGAACCCAGGCGTGAAGATTTGATGTGGCAAACAAGCAAACAAAAAGTAACAAAATTTACTACTCAATGAAATGTGATAATTAAATTATTTTTGAACATCCATTGTTCATTTGATTAGCTCTTAAAATCCCTTTGTCACTGGTCTTCGAACAGAGAAAATGGAAATGGATTATAGCTGAGTAACGTTCACGAAAATAAAAAGTGATGTGAGGACCCAGTAACTTTTTTGAAGAAGAAAATTCAGATATGGATAACTGATATTTAAAGTCATTTACTGTTTATGTTTTTTTTTTAATGTTTATTTATTTTTGAGAGAGAGAGACAGACAGACAGAGCATGAGCAGGGGAGAGGCACAGACAGAGAGGGAGACACAGAATCTGAGACAGGCTCCAGGCTCCAAGCTGTCAGCACAGAGCCCAACGCGGGGCTCGAACTCGGGAATCGCGAGATCATGACCTGAGCCGAAGTCGGACGCTCAACCGACTGAGCCACCCAGGCGCCCCTGTTTATGTTTTTTAACATTATGTGTTTAAACATCAGATATTTATTCAGAAGAGGATTTCATTTCCAAATGAAGAATGAAGCGTACTCCAGTTTGCTGTAGTGTATCTATATACCTAGCTCTAAGGTTTCCCCATATGTGAGAATACTAGTCATAAAATTTATCAGCGTGCTGATATGGACAGATAAGATTCTTTCGGGACCTTTCGGAGTGCTCACAGAGAAGGTTCATTCATTAACTTCAGTTTTTTGCAGTCAAGAGCCATTATGTGGCTGCTATCCAATCACTTTGAAAAATGTATCTCTTTACCACGAGGAAGCAGGGGTTTCCAGGCTGAGTAACCTTGACCAAGTCTTTAAGCTTCCTGGAGTTTCAGTTTTCTTATCTTAAAACAAGAAGTTTGGACAGTAAGACCTTTAAAGATGTTTTAGTCCTAAAAATCTAGGGAGTCCTTATGTTTTTAAAGAGGTTTTCATAGGAAAACGCACTATTAAAATATGTACATTAAAAAAATTTTAATAACACCATTATTGATTAAGATGTCTGATTTTAGGAACTGGAAGAATTGGTTCAAATGAATTACAACCAAATTTGTATTTCAGGGGTGAAAACGGTAGCGCCAAATGGCTGTCTGAAGGAGTAAAGGAGGGAATGACTGTTTATACCATCTAAGGACGGACTTAGGGGATTAGAATTGCCAGAAGGACGGTTAGCAGGGACAAAGGTATGCAAGACAGGTTCTTCTGACCTAGAGGGTTCTCCGAAGCAAGTTTGCAATCTCATTTCCCTCTTTGCCTTCCCGCTGAGAATAGAAAGACCCATCTATGTTAAGAAAGAGAGGGTCTCCTGGGGTGCCTGGGTGGCTCAGTCAGTTAAACGTCTGACTTTGGCTCAGGTCATAACATTCTCACCGTCCGTGAGTTTGAGCCCCACGTTGAGTTCTGTGCTGACAGCTCAGAGCCTGGAGCCTGCTTCGGATTCTGTGTGTCCCTCTCTCTCTGCTTCTTCCCTGGCTCATTCTGTCTCTCTCTCTCTCTCTCTCTCTCTGTTTGTGTGTGTGTTTCTTTCTTTCTCTCTCTCTCTCTCTAAAAAATAAATAAACATTAAAAAAAGAGAGAGAGAGATGGAGGATTCCAGATCCGTGCCCAGCCTTTGTAATTACAGCTGTTTGGCTTACATTCCAGATCCCGCCTGACCGGAATATAGGTGAGTCTGAACTTCCTACAAGCTCCACAGCTTCTCACTCCCATCAAAATAGCAGCAAGAACTTCTCTTTTTTCTAGTACTCTCTCTGTCTCTCTGTTTTGCCTCTGCCTCTTCACCTCCTTCCCACACCTGAGAAAGGCAGTGTGACCTGTCCTTGCCTTAGTGGGGCGTCACAGTTGTTAGGAAGACAGCAGAGTCTTCTTTCCCAGATTGCCCTCCCTGACCCCTCACAAGGTCCGGGGTACTTCATTCAGCAGTTGGAAATCGACCTTAAATATACAAGATCGCCATGGGCTTGAGGTATCTCCCAGCAGGTGTACCTTTTGAAGGGCCCCGATCCCTTGGGACAAAAGGCATAGAAAAGGGAGACTAGTGGTATCAGGGATGACATTTCTTCACGTTACTGGTGGCGACTCTGGTCTCTGGTACCGTTAACCACAATTCACATGACACTTGGCCCGTTGCCTCTTGTGGCCCCAGAGGACGGAGCATGGTTTTGCCCACACATTTCCAGTACCCTTCAAGGATAGGCACTGTGGTTACTGTTTCCATATTTCCAGGGCAGCAGAATGTCTGGCACATTGTAGATGTTTGCCAAATGCTTGCTAAATGTGAGAAGGCACGCCCCCCCCCCCACTCTTAGAGACGGCAGAAGTACAGATGAGGCGTGTTGGAGGGAATCTGAGTGCCTGGTTTGCAGTAAAGAAAGTCCTGTGTGTGTCTGAGAAGAAATACTTAGGCGATCAAGTATCAGCATAGCGTACCTGTTCAGTAGTCACCAATGGAAGTAAATTGAATGGACTTGAGTTTAAGATTCCCACGAAAGGCTATTCAAAGACACACACACACACACACACCAGAATTAAGTGTTGGTTGGCATGAATATATAAACTCTTGAATAAATAAGATTCAGCTGAGCAGGTGTTAATCATTGTTCCGACCCCAGCTCCTTCTCTTGTGGGCACCCCACTGGCACACACAGGCCCCACTGTTCGGCCAGGGATGTTATTGTCATTCCCCCTGACGCTGGGAGCAATCATGAGTCCAGGGCAGAATAGAACTCTGAGCTGGGTGCAGAGAATGGTTCATTAAAATTCAGGAAGAGTGGGAGACAGGGTTCTGACAGCAGTCCGTTCCTGGTCCCATGATGGGGAGTGCTTTGTATGCTCACCAAAGCTATATAATTTTATCATCGAATGTTTGTGCTATCTTAGTTCTTAAAAACTCTATTTTTTCCCCTTTAGGTCAGGGAGCTTTCCTGACACTGTTTATAGGATACCGTAAAAACCGCTCTGTGTGGTTTTGTTTTAAATTCCAATGCTCACTTAATAGTCTCTTTTTGCATCCGTACTTTTTAAACTTTTGTGGCTTTTATTAAATTAATAACTCAAAATCTAGAAAATAACAAAGAAACAACTCGTGATAACAACCCCTAACCACTTTGGTGTGTTTATTTGAGACATTTTTCTGTTCGCAAAGAAATATTCTTTGGCATACATTTAAGCTAATATTGAACATTTAAATGTTTAATGGGTACTAAGTGATTCAAGCTAAATTTTGTCCTGAGGGTTCTGTATTCTGGCATTCACATACACCAACACTGCATGAAATACATGTACTGAATAAGGAGAGAGGACCGGCTCTGCGTCGCGTGGCATTCTGCGGCCATAAACATGTAGACCCAAAGGAAAAATTAGTCTAAGACAGAAGAGGAAATGGAATCACTGAGAGGTTTAAGTGGATATAGTCAGGGTCACAGGGCAAAGCCATGGATGATCTCAAATCCATTGCCCTTTGTCCTTCAGCTCAGTGCACTATCTGTAGCCATTAGTATGATTTACTATCATAAAATGAGAGTCTAGAATTTTACTTATATTTCCAAAGGGCTTTCCAGTAAAAGTGAATAACCCTTCAACCCAAATAGAACCCTGCCTTCAAAGAAGTTTAAATAGTCCATGTATGGTTTACTTCTGGAACATACGAAGTCAGTATTATGTGTTGTTTGTTGAGACTCTGTGACTTACGTTTGGTGCCAGGTTGAAAATGTGTGCTTCTGGCTTGCGAGTGCAGAGAAGGGTACAGTTATGTCCTTGGCTCATGTCATTTCCTGTGAGCGGACACGATGCCTTCTGTTGCGGCCTCTCATGATCTGAGTGATGGCATGTGATTCTGGGGTCCTAAGAAGTGATCAGAACTTGACTCAGTCTGGGTCTCCGTGACTTTGTAGAGATACCAACACTGTCACTAGATTTCCATTGCTGCGGCAATAAGATTACTACGAATTTCACACGGATGCACTATCTTACCATAGTGTAGGTGCGAAGTCTGATAGGGATCTTACTAAGCTAAAATGAAGGTGTCTGCAGGGCTTTGTCCGTTTTTTGCAGGCTTGAGGGGAAAATCTATTTCCTGTTCATTTGGGTTGTCGGCAGAATTCAGTTTCTTGCAACTAAATTGGAGGGCCAAGGTTCTGGTTTTCTTGCTGGAGGTAAACCGAGGACCATCGTCAGCTTCTAGAGGTTACCACATTCCCTGTTCATGACCCCTTTCCTCCATCTCCAAGGCCAGTGATGGTGGGTCCAACTCTTCATGCATCTCTTCTCTCTGCCTTTCTTTTCCACTATTAAGAACTCATGTGACTAGCTTGAACCGTTTGGATAATCCAGCCTAGTCTCCCCATCTCAATGTCCTTAACCTTAATCCCATTTGCAAAGTCCCCTTTTCCATGAGAGTTAACATATACCCAGGTTCTGGGCATTATGATGTGAATATTTTCGAGGAGCCTACCACAAACACTTGGAAGGATCATTAAAAGGAGAAAATCCTCCCCAAGCACTGCTTTCTATCCCTACTATGAAGTGGAGGAAACAGTCTTTTGTAGGAGACCAGAGTTCAGTTCCAAAACCTGACCCTTTCTATTTGTGTGGCCTTGATGAAGTGAAAACACCTTAGCTTTTCTCTTTGTAAAATAAAGAGACACACAACTCTCGTGAGGATTGACTGATATCATGCCTGCGAGTTCCTTAAGCTACATTCATGTCTATTGTCATAGGTGCCATCCATTCAAGGAGAACCTTGCTCATTTGCTTCTGTGCCCAGGTGCCTAGGAGTGGGCATCGCTGAAACTTAGTAGACAATAGACCATCACCAGATGTGACTGGAGTAGGGCCTGCTCTGAGTGTCCAGGGGAATCTGAACTCTGTCTGAAGCCTGCCTAATTTCTCATTAGGCAAGCCTCATTATTTTTCCTATGTGAGAGTAGCTTGATTTTGGGGAGATCTCAAGCCTAGAAGACCCCGAACTTCCTTTTCCATATTCTGTCTAGTATCGTGTGCTGAAGAGCCTGGTGGGTGAGAGCAAATACTCTGTGTGTCAGAGCCAGGCAAGCTGCCTACAATTTGTGTACATTGGTTCGATGACCACTACTCAGAAAGATAGGCCGAAACTGTCCTTTATCTTTTGTCATTTAACCTCATGGTTAAATGAACCACTTAACGGATGCAATTTTATTCAAAATGGCATCTTCGATTCACTAGTAAGGAGAGACTCAGTACATTTTTCGTCACAGGGAATGGATTATGTACTCCTCAATACGTTGTCAGTTCATGGAATACCTTAAAGGAAAATAGACCACTTAATGTTGGGATTCACCAGGGATCTAGCCTTAGATCTTCTCCCCGCCTTCCCTGAAAAACCTCCCTACGGGATTCATCCGCTCACCCAGGTTGGCTCTCACCTGTGCACAGACACCTGCAGTTCTGTCTCCACCTTGTGCTCAGCATCTGAGCTCCACCCCTTCATGGCTGCATCCTGGAGCCCCTTAGTTACCTCAAATTCAACGGGATCCATGGCTGACACATTTTCTTGCCTCATAAATCCGTTTCTCTTTTTTCCTGAGTTTCATATCTTAGTTGATCCAGTTAACCTCACACTACAACCATACTTAATCCCGCCTGCTCCCTGCCTCCCCACACCTGATCATGCCCCCAGGGCTGACAATTACATTCCCTAAATAATTCAACATCTCCCTGACCTCAATGATCTAGATAAGTTGCTCGTGATTTCTTTCCCAAGTTGTCTTTGCAACCTCCTTAAGGGTTTTATTCCAGCCTTTTAACTGGTCTCTGGTCTCCTCACACTGTCTATAACCCACCTTCCACACTTTGCCTCTATTAGCACGTGAGCACACAGCTTGGATCGTGAGTCCTTTCTTCCTGAATGTTGCTGATGCTCGCGATTACTGCCTCAAGGGATCATATCTTACCTAGTTCCAACCTTCCTTTCCAGCCTCACTTTCTAGTAGATTCTTTCTTCAACTATCCTCACACTATAGTCACCCGAGGCTCTGGGCATTTCCCACATATGCCATGCATGTTACCAGTGCTCAGAGAAACATGCCTTTCTTTCTCTTCTTGTTCAGCTCCTACTTGCCTTCCGGATCCAGCTCATTTCTTCCTTCACCTGTTACTTTCCCTTTGAGTCCATTGACAGACAGTCCCTTCCTCTTTTCCATTTCCATAGCACTTCTTGAACACATTATTTTTTGCTGTTATTATTTAGTTATTGCCTCACCTCATCAGACGGTTACAGAGTTTTATTATAATGCAATAAATGACTCTTGGGTGGATGGATGGAGAGATGTATGTGCATTTTTATAGGATTTTAAAGTATGCTCACCACTCCACGTCATTTTTGAAGGGAATAGCCCTGCAGATATTGTGGCAAGAGGAGCAATATGGCATTATCTTTCTCTTCCTTACTTAGATGCTTCAGTATTACCTAGCTCTGGAAATAATAGCCCAGCCTTCAGGTCCAGTGCTTTTGAGAAAATGGTACAGGTGCCGAGATTTTTTTTAAAGGACCCATTTTAATTACTGCCTTTCAGTGGTGTGATGTGACTCTAAGGAAAAATTGTATTTTCATGTGATTTCTTTATATTTTGAAGTGCACACCCTACCATTGTTCATTGGAATTTTTAGCTCCCCAACATTCCTACCATTTCTAAACATTTTTTCTAGTTGCACATTAAATTGTACGTTAAGTTTTTATGAATCATCCAATTTGCTGGGAGAAACACAGAGACATTGAGTTGTACCATTGCTAACATTGAAAATCTTTGATCTAATAGTTCCAAACCCCAACATCCCCTTGCTGCCCAGGTTAAAGGGCCAGTGGCCACCTTTGAGCAGCTGGCACATGACATGCACCTGTGAGCCATAGGCTTTGGTGTTTGTTCTTTCCCAGCCCAGAAAGCTCTTTCCACCATTCTTCCTCAGCTGCTCGTTCATCACTTCCTCGAGGAAGCCTTCCCTGATCACCCATGCAACCCTGGTCACTCTGCTTTTCCTCATCCCCACGCTCCTCCCTCCCCTGCAGGAAACCCCTGAACACTGGGCTCATCAGTCCCCTGCTTTGCTTTACCTTTTCCCTTCTTATTGTGAAGAACATTCAGATTTACAAAAAAATTCTAAATACATTTTATTTGTAAATAGTGTAAAGAATCTCATATGCCCTTTTCCCAGATTCCTCAAAAATTTACCACACTTAAAATTAATTTCCATCTCCCTCTTTCTCTCTCCTGCCTTTCTGTCTCACTGCATTTCTCTCACTCTAACACAAGTTCACACACACACACACACACACACACACACTATTGTTTTTCTGAAACATTTGAGTAAAATTGCATACATAATATGCCCTTTTAAGAGCTCAAAGTAGCTCGGGTCTATTTTATGAAAACACTTCTCTTTTTTAAATATGTTTTTAATATTTTTATTTAATTTTTGAGAGAGAGAGACAGAGCACAAGCAGGAGAGAGGCAGAGGGAGAGGGAGACCCAGAATCTGAAGCAGACTCCAGGCTCTGAGCTGTCAGCACAGAGCCTGATGTGGGGCCCAAGCTCACGAATCACATGATCATGACCTGAGCTGAAGTTGGACAATTAACCAACTGAGCCATCCAGCTGCCTCTGAAAACATTTCTCTTACGTACCTATCACAGGATGATCAAAATCAAGGCATTAACGTTGACACAATAATAATATCTAATTTCTCAATCTTATTAAGATTTTTTCCAAGGGACCCACTATTTTTTTTCCCGATCTGGGATCCAAGGATTACATTGCATTTAGATGTCATATCCCTTTGGTCTTCTTTGATCTAAATCCTGTGCCTTTCTTGAACGCGAGATTTTGAAAAACACTGGCCCATTACTTTGTAGAATGGCCCCCAGTCTGGTTTTAGACTGATTCATTCTCTGATTAGCTTCCAGCTTTGCTGTTGTGGCAGGCCAGTCACAGAAGCCGCGGAGTATCCTCTGCACAGCCTGTCAGGGGGACGTAATGTCCATTTGTCCCATTACTGGCCACCTAATTATCATGGTGTCAGCCATATTTATCTTCTATTCAGTTATTAGTTTCCTGCCTTAGTCAGCTGGGACTGCCGGACCTAAGTACCAGAGACCAGGTAGCTTAAACAACAAATACACATTTCTCATAGTTCTGGAAGCTGGAAGTCCAAAATGAAGGTGCACACAGATCCGGTGTCTGGGGAGGACTCTTCCTCTTCAGCACATGGTCATCTTCTCCGCGTGTCCTCACATGTCCTAACGCTGAGAGCAAAGCGAGCTCTCTGGCATCCCTCATAATGGCATTGGCCCCATTCATGAGGGCTCTACCTTCATTATCTAATTGCTTCCCAGAGGCTCCAGCTCCAATACCCATCGCAGCGGGGGATTAGGGTTCCATCCTAAGAATCTGGGAGATGCAAGCATTCCATCCATCCAGTGCCTTCCACAACTCACCAGTACCTTGTAGGGAGATCCTCCGAGACTCCCCTGTTTCTCCTCAGACTTTCGCCACTAATTTAACATCTGGAGATACTTTCCTGAAACACCTGTTACTGACGATGGCGTTCGAGGTTTTCTTTCCGTTTTGTTTTGTTCCCTTGTTTGCTCTTACCAATCTCCTGGTGCCCTTCTACAACCTCAGCGATGCGGCCAGACTGTTTCCAAAAACACGGTGCCCTTTCGCGGCCTCATGTGCACGTCCTCAACGATACACGTGTTCTCAGACTTTCTGATTTTCGTTGTTTTTCTGAGTGTAGGAGAGGATCATATTGCTGTGTTCAGCTGCATCTCCCTTTTTGAAAGTAAGGCATATTTTTATATGTATACTGGCTATTTTCATTTCCTTTTCACACTGACAATTTAGCATATGTTTGAGAGATTTGAGACCATATCAGCAAGGGCTTCAAAAATTAATGGTAGAGAGGGCACCTTAGTGGCTCACTTCGTTAAGCGTCCAACTCGGTCTCGGCTCAAGTCATGATCTCACTATTGGTGAGTTAGAGCTCCGCGTTGGGCTCTGTGCTCACAGCAACCTGCTTGGTATTCTCTCTGCCTCTCTTTCTCTCTCTCTCTTTCTGTCTCTGTCACTCCCCTGCTCGCTCTCTTTCTCTCCCCAAAATAAATAAACATTTAAAAGTTAATGGTAGGGGACACCTGGATGGCTCAGTCAGTTAAGAGTCTGACTTTGACTCAGGCCATGATCTCACGGTTCGTGGGTTCGAGCCCCGCATCAGGCTCTGTGAGCCTGCTTCACATTCTATGCCTCCCTCTCTCTCTGCCCCTCCCCTGCTCATTCTCTCTGTCTCTCTCTCTCAAACATAAATAAACATTAAAAAAAATTAATGGTAGGATGATGATTAGAATATTTTTTTTTTGTAGAAAGAAATTTGTTGAATTTATTTAAGTTGCGTTTTAAAGTTTTGTTAGCATCTTCTCAAAATCACATTGGCGATCAGGAAGAGTGCCCTCCTGCCACTAAGCTTATGTGGCCTTCGTTCCTCACTACATGAGTGTCCTGTTCAACATTCTCATGAGATTGACAGTAAATGCAAGCAGGTGTCTCCATCTAGGAAAATCTCAAGTTATTTCTCTTCTCCCAAATGTAGGGACAAATCTAGGGCTATTTGGGCCGCAGGGTGTCCTGACCCCAAGCACTATTTGCGCGAGTGTTTCATTGAACTCAAACTGAATTATGCAGTATAAAAATGTCTAGTACATTCCACTGAGTTGTAGTAAATGCCCAGCTGGGAAGGCAGATAGAAATTTCAAAATCTACAATTTCTCTAGGCACAAATTCTCATGGCAGTGTGGAGGTTTCAGAAGACTCTTTTTGAATCATGAAGTGTAGATGAACAGTTAAATTCTACACTTGGGGGAAACTGTGGGGTGGTGCAAGCGAGGGTGACATGGAAGAATGCCTCGTGTACACTGCCAGAGGGTTGCTATCGCACAGAATTTTGACTTGGAGCCGGGCGTGGGGATGCAGTTGTAAGGGCTCTGGAGGAAACATTTTCTAGCCTTCAAGGAATAGGTGATAAGGACAGCCTTAGAATGGAGCAGGCAGCTCGGTTTGACCCAACCGGTGAGACAGGGATAGGGGGGTCAGGTAACTTGCTCAAGATTGCACAAGTTTAAATGGTACCAATGGTACTTGAACTCCAGGGCTCACAGTCTCAGCTGCTGTAGTGTAAAGTAAGCTGTGTATATGTTTGTGTGCGTGTGCCTGTGTGTGTATGTGTGTGTGTGTGTGTGTGTGTGTGTTAGAACATTACATATTTTAGAGCATCATGGGAAAGTGCATAATTAGGAAAATGCAATTTAATGTAATTCCAACCCGATTTGTGGTTTTTTTTTTCACTTGTTAAATGGAAGGGCAATTTCCACAAAAGCCTATTATAAGTAACTTATTGGAGTGAAAATGTTTGTAACTTGGTAGAACAGCCTAAATTATTAAATGTCTGGGGCCCATCTTCTGTTTTGTGGTAAACTTCCAACTGACTCACGTGCCCGCAAGGAACTGTATCCGCTTCGTTGTACTGACATGACTGTTTATCTTGAGGAGGGGCCTTATGAATGCTGAAGCACGCACGCACTAAGATTTGTCTGTCTTAGAGAAGAGCTGGGAGGGAAACTGAAGAAACAAAACCACCACCACAACCCCTAATGCCGCTTTCTTCTCCCCCCCATCCCAACTGAATTGGGAAATCAAACTGCAAATTTATGAACGCTAAAATGGCCCAGTATGTGGATTGTTACAGGAACTTGCTACAGGTATTTGATATGCACACCTGCCCACAACACAGAATGGAGCTCCGCCCCCAGGGGTGCAGGGTCCTGGCTTCGGGGACAAGTCCCAATCTGAGTTTATCCCACATCTCTGCCACTTTATAAACAAATGAGTTGGTTAAAATGGAGAAAGCATCAAAATTGGGCATCCTGGTATGAGGACCTAGGGCCGAAGATTGGTGTGAGTTCACATTAGCATCTGCTGAGCTTTCGTAGACATGGAAGATTGAGGAACCAATGACTTACTCTGCTGCCCTGTCTGATGGCCGAGGGATATGCTTGGACCAGGGCACTCATGGTCCCTGCCAGTTGAGTTGCTCAGCATGAGGCAAAGCCCTCCAGCTCCCCTCCCCTTTAGCAAACTGCTTTGATTTTTGCCCAGCTGTCCCCAAAGTGTAGTTCCGGAAACAAAATGCTGTTTCTTCCATCTTTGCAGATGTGTTTAAGCCCAATGAATATAAACAACGTACTTCTATGGCACACTATGCATTCCATCACATTTATGGAATTGTTTTCATACAAGTGCAAGAGGGGTGTGTGCGTATGTATGTGTGTGTGTGTGTCTGAAACCCAAGATTCTTGGGAATCTAAACCAATTCCATTTTCCTTACTAGGACGAAATGCTCTAGTGTGTGACAGAAATTGGATTTCTGAAGGTGGAGATTGTCCTAAACGAGAGCAAATGCTGTCCCATTCATCTCCTGTTGAGATGCTCGCGACACATTTTTAGAAAATTACATCATGTCATGATTGCCATTAAGTTGACAAATTGTCTTTTAGAATCTTAAAATAGCTACCTCCACTCAGAGGAGGGAAGCCCCCCAGAATACACGCCATCAGTCGGTGTCACTTTTGTTCATCCAAATAATGTCACAAAGCATGAGTTTTTGGAGAGCAGTCAGAATAAACAAAACATAGTGGAAAGAAGCCTTTAAAATATCCTAGGTTGCTGGGCTGAGTTGCTCTCCAGAATGTAAATTTTTGCCTCATGATTACCTCATTATTCCTCCACTGCTTTGCCAATGCGCTCACCATATTTTGTCATGGGCTTTGCCGTGACTCATTTGTTCTGCTCCGTAGACTCTATTGACAACAGACGACCCTAAATGTGTGTCTTATTCTCAACGAAATGTCAATGGCATATGGTTACAATTTTTATGACTCTCCTTTAAAAAAGATTACATACTTTGATATTGATTCAAGACTGTTCACTGATGAATCATTATTAATGGGAGTGTTTCTAGAACGGGAGGGTAAAGGAACATGAGACCGTTGGCAGCTTTAAATTATGAAAAGCCATAAAGGGAACTGATCCGTCTACCTAGGCAAATAGTTATGTATATGGTGAGTCGGTATCTCTGAGTGAGCTAGATCCATAAGGCATTTGGTCCAAGAACAACATATGGATGCAGATATACTTGTAATTGACACCCGTGTCTTTGGGGCTCCAGCTTGTTGGTTTAGCTTTGTCGGTTGGTCGCGTAGCTTGTCTGAGAGCATGGGAACTCGCTTAACTTCTACTCGGATTTTGGCTGCCGATCTTTAACTTAATAATCATGAAATCCGTAGATCATGCCTTGCAGAGTAATGAGTGATCATTAAAACCTTTTAATCTTCTTGTTCAACCCTCGCATTCCAGCCTGATACCAATGCCAAAGCTAAGGGCTGTGTCTGCGAAGGGACTTCCAGCACTGAGAGGAGAAACCCCCTGCTTCAAAATGGAAGCCGGGTGTCGGATAAATGTGCAGCAGGCCATTGTGTTTGACAGAAAATGGTAGGCATTGAACAGCTGGAACCACATGGGAGCCAGGAGGGAGGAGATGCCTGGACTATCAACAATGCGTTTAAAGAAGAAAACCAGGCAAGAGCATGGGACACTGAAGTGGGTTGGCTTGAGGATTTGTATCTTAGCCAGGAAAAAGAAAAAAAAAAAAAACTAAACCACGATCTCTTGAGCTTTGAAGTTGTCAACCCCCAAATTCACAGTTGTCTTCTTTTTAGTTAACCATGAGAGTCTGTTTCAGATCTTGGAAACCCAGAGCCCCTATGAGTTGGGGAGTGCGGTATTTCTCCCTATCTGTTCAGGAAACGATCGCGTCGTGTGGTCAGGGGGACACTCTTTACTCATTCAGAAGCCCACACATAACGAGGGATCCTGAGGGCATGAGGGGCTGTACAGGCGGACAACCTGAGGGACAAAATGTTAGCCCATCGGTCTCTACTAGGGCCCTGCCCATAAGGCTGTCTCTTCCCTTACGACATCATCAAAGTGTTCTTAACAGTTCAGAAAGGAAGGTTTAGAACGTGCACGGCCCGTTCAAAAATAGATGGCTGCTAATGGGTTACAGAGCTTCACATCCATTGACATGACTGCGTGGAAAAGCCTAGACCCCCCCCCCCAGCTTTAGTGTCTGCTGGAGATTACCAGCTGCAAGCTCCGTCCTAGGGGGAGAGTCTTGGGGAAAATGGGGTGCACTTTGCTCATTTCACTCAGACCCTAATTCAGTCCTGCGAGGGACAGCAGCCCCCTCTGCCACGATCGCCAGGTCAGCGTGTCTTCCTGCCCATTGTTCGGAAGCAGAGATCCCAATGGATAGAATAGGAAAAAGGAGAGAATAATATGAATAGGATAGAATAGAATAGAATAGAATAGAATAGAATAGAATAGAATAGAATAGAGGAGAGAAACACTCTGAGAAAAACTGTGCTGATGAAAAATCTGCACTGTATCTTTCTTTGAAAATGACGAGCACTGGATTTGGAAAGAAGTTGTCACACTGGTATCGTATTCCTTAAAGCCCACTTTTCGGTCGTGAAAAATCCAGTCCAACAGAAGTCGTGGGACAACTCTAACCTAGGGGGCCAGCCCTCCCCCCCGCCCCATGACTGTGAATTCATGTTATTCCAATAGAGTAACTGACACTGAGAGGCAGGGAATGGGGGCTGGCAAGCAGACGGTGGCCTCTGTTCTCTGTTGGCAGGGTAAGGAGGAACAGATGCAATTATAAATAGAATTATAGCCCAAACCAGGATTACTTGGATAACTCAGTCAACACAAGGTTTTGTTTGATTCAATTTTCTAGATGATTTCATCAATGATTAACCTAACTTTGTTAGCGGAGGTCTAAAAGGAGAGCCAGCTTAAACATATTCAGCAAGGCCAGCATTTACTTTTTGCTTTTTTTTTTTTGAACCTTAGACGTATCTCCAGTTATTGGCTTCTTTAGCTAGACAGTGCTAGCCACATTTTGTTTGTTTGTTTGTTTGTTTGACAAAGCAAGAAAACTTACTAAGGGAGTCTGGTTAGAAATCTGAAAGAAAATGGACAAGCTGGAGAAATATTCATGCTGAATAATGTCCTTAGATGTCTTCCCCAAATGGCATATACCAGGTCCAACTGCCGAATCGATCAGTCAGTCTGTGTCCGTCTCTCTCGGTCTGTCTCACTACAGTATCATTTTACTTCCATTTGTCTCCATATAACATGTAATTATTTGCCTATTGAATAGCGAGATTTGTTCCTGTGGCTCAGCTATCTTCAAAAATAAACGTTGGATGGTTGTGCGCATTCTAAATTGGTATCTTCGACGTGCCAGAACGCACAGCCTTTGGAAATGCCTATCAAAGGCCCCAGGCTGGCTTCCATGACCCATCCATGCTTGCCATCTCCTCAAAATGAGATTGCTGGTGAACAGATTTGATTAGGAAATTCTTTCAGAAGGTTCTCTCTCGGTTTTAGTCTTATATGGGCTTAAGCTTTGAAACTTAAAGCTGTAAGTCGGAGGGTCTCTTGCTTGGGAAAGAATGCACATTTAGATCATGTCACCTTCCAGATTTCTAAGAAAATATTCCCCTTCTTACTCACAGCAATTGAAACAGGATGGGCACCTGGGTGACTCAGTCGGTTAAGCCTCGACTTAGGCTCAAGTCATGATCTCCTGGTCTGGGAGTTCGAACCCCGCGTCGGGCTCTGTGCTGACAGCTCAGAGTCTGGAGCCTGCTTCACATTCTGTGTTTCCCTCTCTCTCTGCCCCTCCCCTACTTGCTCTCTGTCTCTCTGTCTCTCTCAAAAATAATAAACATTAAAAAAAAAATTAGAAAAAAACAATTGAAACAGGAAAATCCTCTTTTTTAATCAAAGGTTTCTAAACAAATACAAATTATAATCTATTAATGGAAGTGGATCTTGTTTTGAGCATTAAACCTAAGAAGTTTGCTATATGTTGTAAAAGTTCAGATAAAAACGGAAAAACCTTAATATGTAGACCACTATCTTACTTTTCATTTTCACTTGCTTTTGTATCAGAAAGGTCATAGTAAGACATTTAAAAAGTGAATTATAGGGGCACTTGGCTGGCTCAGTCGGTTGAGCATCTGACTTCCGCTCAGGTCATGATTTTATGGTCTGTGAGTTCGAGCCCCACATTGGGCTCTGTGCTGACAGCTCAGAGCCTGGAACCTGCTTCAGATTCTTTGTCTCCCTCTCTATCTGCCCCTTCCCTGTTCACAGTCTCTCTTTCTCTCTCAAAATGAATAAACATTAAAACAAAATGCAAATTATATGCTAGGGATAAAACTTTTAGCCGACTTGCTCAAGCTATCCTGACCCTAATGAAGCAACCATGATAGACCAGATGATAAGCATAAATAGTACATAATTTTGTGTCTTCATAGTTGGCAAAGAAGTTTAAGATGGAATTATCTTAAAATAATTCTATCTCATTTAAGTCACACTGAAACTCTAAGATGGGAACACTGAAGCTTAAAGAGTTTGAGTGACGTTTCTGGCCAAAATATTCTTGTTTTAGCTGATTATTTTTCTTTTTAGTGAGTGACCTTTAATTGCATTTAGTTGACATTTCAAGGCTTCCCCTCCACCTTTCCTATCCCTACCAAGTGGAATTTTTTTTTTAAATCTTTCAGGTAAAAATAGAAACTAAACAGAAACAAAAAGCAGTAAGAGGGAATGAAAACAAGAAATAGTCAGATGTCGGGGATGGCGCCTCTGAGCCATGGATACCGAATGAACCTTATTCAGGGCAGGCACCTGAGACCCGTTCAGCGCTGGAAACCAGGGATTGGAATGGAGATGCTCTGCCCTTAAAAAGGCCTGGAAAGAGCCCCCACCCCACCCCACTGCCGTCTCATTCCTGAGAGCCCTATTCCCAAAACACAGCTCTCAGCCTTGACTGAGCCACCAGATGGTCCGGGTCTGGGGTCTGTCCAGTTACCTTGCCACAAAGTCACTAGCCCAAGATGAAATGCGAGACGGCCCTATCCTGACTCAAGATTCTTTGGCAGACTGACATTTCAGAACAGATGAGGAAAACAATTCCTAAGACGAGTGCCTCTTTAAATCAACAATCAAAAGATGAATGTGGTTCTGATAGCATGTAAATAATAATGCGATCCTAAAAAGCCTTCTTTAAAAGTACACGAAAACATGGCCGTCTTTGAAGAGTGGTTGTTTAATAAAAGTTCAATCACATAAACCGCCAAGTTGCATTATTACGAAAATAATGAAATATATTCTGGCCATCTTCCAGTAAACATTTCCAATAAAACATTTCAACATTTCCAATAAAAATGTTTTATTTTTGTATTTTTATTATTGAATATATTAGTAAGTTTCTTTAAAAAAAAAAGCGGATCCTGATTACAAATTTTGTATCATACCGTAAATTAAGAAAAGCTCAAATAAGTAGAAAGTTCTCATTTCCAAATGCCATCCTCCACCCAGACTTCTCCTCCCCGGGGGTCAGGGATTTTTATTCGTCCTTCAGATGAGAACAGGTCAGCGATAGAGACCAATCACCAATTACATTAAAACCACATTAAAGTATTTTGCATCCCCTGATAATGGAGCTTGCTTTAGAATCTTCAGCAAGTAAAGGAAGAAGAGGTGGCTGTATAAAGAATAATAAAACAAGAGCAACTGAACCAAGTGGAAATCATAGAAATGACAATGACGTCCTCTGGTATTAAGGAATAAACTTCAGACTAGATCCATTTCAAGAGAGAACTAAGGTATTAAAAAGATGGTACTGAATTCACACAAAACAGAATTCGGAGAAATTGGCAGATTAAAAATATGAAAGGGAAAAAATGATGAATTTAGACCTAGTGAAACGAGGAGGAGAAATAAAACCGTGAACTTCTAAACCAGCAGAGGAGAAAAAAGATTAAAACATCATTTCAATGGAGCATGTAATAGAAAATAAAAAGATGAAAGGCATGATTAGTGGACATCTTAAAATTACAGAGATTAATCTAAATACATCAATAATCAATTTCGATAAATATAAACTGTTTAATCTCACAGACTACAAAACAGAATATGATTTTAGTAATTTACCAGTGACAAAATGTACGATAATTAATGTCCTATGATATTAAAACAGATTTTTATATTTAAAATTCCTTTTTATTTTTCATAAGGAGATTTTCTCCCACTTAATTAGAATTTTTCAGCAACTAAGCTTGTTCTCAATACAGACACATCCAAAATATCATCTCGAAAATTTTCCTTGTCTCCAGAAGATATATGAGGAAACCATTCAGGCTCCCACAATATCTATTTAGCCCGAGAAGTAGGTGATATCATTTAAAAAATTCCCGGAGGCAAAATGTGGATTTAAAATTTACATTTTGATGTAAGGATTTTTTTTTATCCTGCCATAGACGTTTGTATCCAGTAAGTTTTTAAGTCATATTTTTAAAAATAACTTTTATATGCTGACTTTTGGGAATTTTTAAACGATATCACCTACTTCTTAGAGTTATGAAATATCATAGTAACTCCCAAAATGCTTTTCTCCTCTTTCTTTTGGAGACACTGAGAAATTTTTAAATGATATTTTGGATGTCCCGGTGTTGAGAACAGCTTAGCTGCTGAAAATTCTAATTAAGTGCAAGTAAAATTTCCCTACAAAAAATAGAAAATTCTAATTAAGTGCAAGTAAATTTCCCTACAAAAAATGCTATAATATATTAAGATGGAGAGGTGATGCCTCAATATAGTATAATCCTGAAGTTTGATAGAATATAAGCCATATTTAAGGAGGAAAGAGTCCCAAGTATGTCTAAAATAGTGAAATGATGATTGCTTAGTGACAGATGTCATGAAAATCCCATCATTATTCCTGTGGAATCTTCTCACTAGAAGAGAAACTTTTCCACAAGGGACCGTGGCATCCTGAACGAGAAAGGGAGCATTTGTCTCCGTTGGGAAATCAAACTGTTGTTTACTTTCTGCGCATTTTGGTGAAACTTGGGCGGGACTCCCCGCCAGGCCCAGGCAGTGATCTCCTACTGTGGCTGAGGCGAGCCAGACTTCTGCGGGGCCCACTGGGGTTCTCTTGCTGGGCACCCCCTCGGCTTGCACAATGGGCAGATGAGTAGACTTCAGCCAGCAGGGATGGGTCCCATAAAGAGATTTGCACACTGTTCTGGTAGGAGGGACCAGACAGGGATCCTTCCTAAAGATTTTTAAATGATGACTGTTGTGTAAGTGGCAATTTGCTAAAAGACACCAAAAAGACAAGGAAGAAAAATATGTAAAGCTCTTAAATGTTTGGAAAGCTCAATATTTCTTGAGCTACTCCTTATCTACTGGTCCCCATCTACTATTGCCTCCTCTCTGCCCGCTCTCTCTCCCTCTTTCTCCCTCCGTCTTCCCCCATCTCTCTCTCTCTCACATACACACACACACACACACACGCACGCACGCACACAGCCTTGCAGGCTGGGCTCAATTTTCTACCTCAATTCTGTGACATCATCGGGAGTTCTGGGGAGTCAGCGATTGAATTGAAGAGCACCCCCCCAGAAAGCTGTAAATTCTTCTTTCAAACACTGGCATCAAACGCACGTAGGATCCCATCACTAATGCCTATGCCTAAGTAACGTCAGGCACAGACAGGTTAGGTTGGCCCAAACTCAGCACAGCGAGATCTTGAAGGGCTTATTATCCAGGCAATTTGAGACTCTAGCTTGATCGATGCCCGTGTCCCAACTCTCCGCTTTGGCTGCAATGATCTGACCTACATAATTTTATTCACATCAGAATCATGAACTTTCTCATCATGATCTGGCCAGATAGGAGAAACACAGATTGATGAATGGAGTTTACCCATATTCCTCCTGGAGTGGTTTCTGAGAAATAATACTTTACAATACACTAAGCCTTACCACACTTTTCGTATCAGCACGTTTAACTCTTCAAGCAACAACAAATGTGCTTTTGAGTGATCAGAAGACCTTTATATTTAGGGAGTTTTGATGGGGCTATCCCCATCATGGGCTATCCAGCATGTATGTGATTATTTTCTTATTTTGCTTTAGGGTACTGAAAATTCTGTATATTTTCAATAAAAAAAGACTGCAAGTTAATTTTAACAGATAAGCTACCTGTGTACTTTCTTTGATATGAATGAACTCAGAGTATTAATCAAGACTGAATTATTATTTAACTCTGTTATAGCTAGCCAGGAAAATAAGTTTCTAAATGTTTTGATATGCAATTAAGGCTTAAGAACAGTAGTATCTGGGGTCGCCTGGGTGGCTCAGTTGGTTATGTGTCCGACTTCGGTTCGAGTCATGATCTCTAGGTTCATGAATTCGAGCCCCACGCTGGGCTCTGTGCTGAAAGCTCAGAGCCTGGAGCCTGCTTGGGATTCTGTGTCTCACTCTCTCTCTTTCTCTCACTCTCAAAAATAAATAAACATTAAAAAAATAAAACAAAAAACCAATAGTGTCTATGTGACCTGAGATAACTGACAGAACCTTCCATTTTCTCTTCTTGTAGAAATGGGAACAATAATTGCAGTTGCCTCATACGATTTTTGTAAAGATTAATTTTTTTAAATCAAGTATTTTTAACGTCTTATCTTTCCTACAGTGTTCACAACTTATAATTATATTTTATTAGTAGTAGTAGTTATAAGCATCAAGTGAGATAAAGGTTTTGGGGAAAAGGAAGTGCCTCGTCAGGCCCAAGGAGCAGTATGTTCTGGTTCATTGTTACTATCTCTCCTCTTGAGGTCTAATGGGAAAGACGACTTCTCTTGGCGCTCTAATTTTTTGAAAACTGAGTATGAAACTGAGAAAACAGATGTTATTACACAAGCAGATTAAAGGATTTGGGAATCGTCTTCCTCTTCTTTTTTATTTTGAAAATAAAGTGGAAGCAGATGGAATTTAGCACGAAATTAGTACCGAAATGAAATGAACTTGAAGGATTTATATAATTATTATCCGTGCCTCCAAATATTTTCCAAACTCCTCACTTAACAAGGAGATCGTTAAGGATACTTTTCAGCCTTTGGGTCGTGTGACAGGGTCGCGTCTGACGACTGTCCATTCCTGTCTGGTCCAGAGCAGAGTGTGGACACGCAGATGTGGAGTCTTCGACCTTCGGAGGAACCTGTGCAGGTGGAGTGGCCTCCCGTTACTCTCGGTGAATTCAGAGGTGACGTTTTCACTCTGCGACTGAGGATTTCAAACTCGGAACCAGGGGGGGCCTCCTTTGGGAGAATCTGGAAGCACGTCATGGATTGCGTTGTTACTGATAGGAATAGTACCATGTAAAGCCATTTTCAGGTCCTCCTCCCTGCCTAATGGATTTGCAAGGCAGTTGGTTTTTCGTCTCCAGTTACTGCACATGAACCGGTCCTCATTTTGATGCATGTCGGCATCGAGCTTGCTCCAGCGAGCTACTCTCCGGGAGCCCTGTCTCAAAAGCAGCTTGGGCCATGTCAACTCTGGGTCCCTTTGCTCACTCACACTGTAGCTGAGAGCAGCTAGACTTTTCTTTGAAATCCTGACATTTTGGGTGTCTTTTTATAATGCCTGCGCCAATTTGCATAGTGACACGGCCTCCCTGCCAAGAGCCAGGTGTCCTGTAAGCCCCAAAGTGTTTCTCTCACTCAGCTCCACCCAGCGCTGGACCTGACTTGGCTGAGTGTCCTTTGCTAAAGGACAGAGAGCCTTCTGTCTTCTTTACTCTTTAAAGATCAGGATTAAATGAATGCATTTCATTTTAAAAACCACACCATCACAATTTTATTATATGGGGAAGCCATACATATACCACGGTCCTAACGGCAGATCTGCTTTCTCTCCTGCTGGCTGGTGGCATTGATCTCAGGAGTTGACCCCCTGTAAGAGCAGAGTTAGATTAATTTTCTTTAAGCTGGCTTGATTTTTTCCATCTCTTTCCTCTCTGATTAATGAAAGGGTATCACTTTGAGAAGCTGGAAGTTTCTGGTGTGAACACCTTTAGCAGGTTTGTTTGTGTGGCAGATGTGATACTGTAAGTTTCTTCCCAGAAGCAACCAAGGAACGTGTTACCTGCGACTTCTCTACTTTCCGTATAAACCACAAGTCCTTTCTGGAAATGGCTGCAATGTCATCTCATTTTCTTTTCACAATAGTCCACACTGGCACCAAACCTCTACCTCTGTGCCCGATCATCTGACAAGACTTGCTTGCTGGACAAGAGTCTGGGCCATACGCATATGCTATTACTGATACCATATCAGTTTTTTTCATCACGACTTAACGTTATCAGAAAAAGCATGCCCGGCTGTTAGGGAGAGTGAGTCAGGGTCAGATTTGCTTCTAAAACCTGAAATATTTCAGTATGTTTTCCTCCAAAGTATTTGACTCCTCAACTGAGAAGATATAGGCCTCCTTACTCAACGTTTGGTTTGATTTAGACCAGTGAGGAGGATGGGTCCATACGTCCTTGCTGTGCTAGACCGTTCATTTAATACCAGCTAGATGCTTCGTTGGAAGAAAAGTCTCACAAGATTTAGTGCTATGAACTTAACTGTTTCTAAGCCTGGATCCATTGACATCTCTCCTATAAAACCCTTCTGTTTTCTTTTCTCTCTCCATGTTTCAAGATTGAAATCAATATTCCCAACTCCGTTTCATTCTTTGAAAATGTGGACTCCTAAAACCATATGAACTGTCTGACTTCAACCAAAAGGTGAAATGCTTAATTGATGTTGGAACAAAGAAGTCCCCGAAGCCCCTTTCTGGGCCCCCTCCTAGGCTGTCTACAGCAGTGGTTCCCAAAGTGTGTGCCCCACAACCCCTTCCCACAGTAGCAAGGGCATCCCATCACCTGGGACTTGTTAGAAGCGCAAATCAGCAGGCCCCACCCATCACCCGGCATTGTGTTTTTCTGTAAGCCCTCCAGGCAGTCCTGGCGAGCGAGCAGTATGGTTGAAAGCAGTAGACTTGATTATACCCTCCCTGTATTCCCCTTCTGAGACTTTCTTTGGCTTTCCTTGTCCTTCTTCCCTTTCTCAACTCTCAATCTTTAGAAGAAACCGCTGTCAGGCAGGTGTAGCGGTGATCGTACCTTTGTCTGGCATATTGGCTGTGTGTGCCTTGCTTCTGGTTGGACCTTATCGGTTCCTCTCCCCTGTCCTGGTAAATGGGTTGCATTACCCTCCCCGGGTCTTCAAAATTCCCTCTATCCAGGGCCTTCGGCGATGTCTACCTGCACTGACTCTGGGCTTGGTGTTCTGATTCGCTTTGGCCAATGAGGCAGCAATAATCTTCACGCACGTACAGAGGTTGAACAACCTCCTGGTTGCTTCTGCTTACTCTTTTGCTCCTCTGCTTTTATCTTGAGAAAATGACTGGGCTACTTTCTGGGGGATAATGTTTACTGGAAAAGAGGGGAGCCTGCCAAAGCCCTGGAGATTCACACAGCTTCCTGGCTGACCTGTGGCTGACCACAGACACATGGAGTGAATCCCTGGGTAAGCGCCTTAGCAATAAAAAATGGTTGCATTTTTGGTAAGGCACTTGAGTTTTGGGGTGGTTTGTCACTCAGCAACAGCTAGTTACACCTGTTAAAGGAATCTTAATGTCTCAGCTAAGAGGAAGAGGGCAATACAGAGGCCCTTCTCAGTGTCTTGGGGATCCTATCCACCCAGTTGAGAGACTTGACCACATCATTAAGTGTAGGTAGAACCCAAGCATACTGTTGAGTCAAAACGAAAATCTGTGGGTGGGTCTTTTAAGTGGCCAGTTTGAATTTGTTGCTGTCGGAGAGTTTTTCTTTTTAAGAAACTCTGAATATAGTTTTCCAGACTTTTTAAACCTCAGGAGTTGCCTTTGTCCCTGTGTCCTTCACACCTTCCATCTGTATTTCTTCTCTGCAGACATTCTGCTAACGTTGCCGTAAACCACCCAAGGTGAAATGAGATTTGCAGGGAGACACTGGGATAGATTAAACAGATCTGTTATAGGAAGGATGGTTGCAAAAGTAATCTCTTATTTGGTTAAAGCAAATAAGTGGATACAGTGAATATTTTACACTCTTGCTTTTGAAATCTCAGAGAGGGAAATTCCCTAAGCATTTTTACTAACTTAGAAGTTCAGCTGAGGGGCACCAGGATGGCTCAGTCACTTAGGCGTCGGACTCTCGCTTTCAGCTCAGGTCATGATCTTGCAGTTCATGAGTTCGAGCCCCACATAAGGTTCCATGCTGAAAGTGCAGAGCCTGCTTGGGATTGTCTTTCTCCTTCTCTCTCTGCCCTGCCTACACATTCTCTCTCTTTCAAACTAAATAAAGAAATAAATAAGCTTTAAAAGAAAGAAATTCAGCTGAGACTATTTTATTCTTCAGACTGCTTCTCTGTGTAGGTTTCTCTCTTATAGAGCTTAATATCAGCTGCTTTTAATATTTTGATTCAGCAATTGATGTTTTATTTTTGGTGGACAGAATATTACACCTTAGCTAAAAATCTAATACTTATTTTAGTTGAAAGCTTTCAACGATGACATGAAATTTTAACGGGACTACTTAAACTCACTCATCCATGACCCCTTACTCAGGAGTAGACTTGACTTTTCAAGCAGTCCTCCCTAGAGGGCGCCATATCCTCACTTCCCAACTTCGTCCTTCTAACGTTGGCTGCTGGCCCCATAACATCATGTGAGGCTGAAGTCACTTAGATTACCACGTTGGGTTCTTTTTGCGAATCTATCTGCAATGGAGCCTTCATTTTAGCGTGATAAATGCATCTCTTTTGGCATGTATTTGATTAAGCATATGGCAAGTGAGGCCTAGTTTATGAACAGAAGCGATGGTATTTATTTGCATGGTTGGTTGTTTCTTTCTGTTCAGTCCATTTCTGTGTCAACATACAGAGGAACATTATGGACATCTGGTGGAGTAGCAGATAGAATACTAAGGACAGATTCGGTGGACCTGTGCTTCCTTATTGTATATGTCACTACAGAAGATACTTACCCCTTGGCGTTTCGGTTTCCTTATTTGTAAGATTGGAGGGCTGGTTTTTTTTTTTTGTTTTGTTTTGTTTTTGTTTTTGTTTTTTTTTCATGATCCCACTAGCTCTGTAGTAGGATCTTTGGTACATAATAATAGTTCTGTACAGTTTGATGGAGGAAGTGATACTAGTGGTCCTAACTGCTAATTCTAAGGAAACTTAGGTAGTTACCCACTGAAATTTTGGTCAGCCTGAAGAAAATAGCTTAAAGAAAAGAGTTACAGCTGATGATTGAAAAGCATGAATTGTAATAAATGTGTTTTTAGGCATCTTTTAAAAACCTGAACGTTTTCCTAAAATCAGCATAAGTTTTTGGTTTAAAATACCGGCTCAGAAAAACACATGTCAGTTACCCAGTATCTGTCGCTATGCATAACGAAGAGCCTTCGCTCGAGAAATAGTTGTCGAATGAATGGCAAGATGGCTAATTCCATTTTTGGTGCAACTTTTATTTCTAGAACATTCTTTATTGTGTGGAATTGGAATTTATTTCTCTGGACTTTAAGCAGTGGCTTTATATCTACTCCTTTGGGTTATACTCAATATATTGTATTTGCTGTACATAGTTATTTTCATCTTTTCCCATCCCTAAACCAAAAATAGTTCATAAGAGTTTCTCAAAGCATGAGATACATATCACTGGCCATGCTCGTAATTAGGCATAATCTTTATACGTGACTATTTTTAAGTTTTTTTTATAACAATTTGCCTGCCTGATATAGTCTTATCTTTCCAACTATAATCGTCATTCTTTAGAACTTCCTTATGCATATTGTTCAATGTCCTTATTACTCTCTCCCAGATGGGTCCTGGTTTGTCTATATCCTTCCTACTCTGTCAACCAAGAACTAGGCACCATTTTCAGCATTTATCAATGTCAGGAAAACCAGGATTACCATTGCCTTTATTATAAATACTGGTTTTCTGCCAGTACAACTTCACTACATGCTGATTTATACTAATACCCAAGTCTTTTTCATGAATGCACAAGTAGATCACATCTCTCTAGCATTATGTTTTTTTTTTAAGTTTATTCATTTTGAGAGAGAGAGAGTGCTTGCACGTGCATGTGCACACACATGCGAGTGGGAGAGGGGCAGAGAGAGAGGGGGAGACGGAATCCCAAGCAGGCTCTGCTGAGCACAGAGCCTGACATGGGGCTCCATCTTACAACCCTGAGATCATGACCTAAGCCGAAATCAGAAGTCGATGCTTAATCGCCTGAGCCACCCAGGTGCCCCATCATGTTTTTTTAAAAATTTAAATCAAGACCTACTTTTACTCTTCACTGAAGTTCGTCTTCTTAGACTTAGCCTGCATGGGGAAACATTTTGGATTCTGGATATGTCAACCAATTAATTACTTCTGCCTCTACCTTTTTGTCATCTACAACATACCAGCCCCATGACGGTGTCACATGTTCCATTCATCCATGTGTCTAATTCAACAGAGCCAAGAGAGAGCAGTTATACTCACTGCTAGAAACCGCCCTCCAGAATGTGTCTACCAAAACATCTCCGAGATCTTGTCAGATACCTTTATAACATTCATGCAATCATCTTATTTCAGGCCTAGGTAAAAGGAAACAAGATTATTGTGACCCGATTCGATGTACGTGATTTGTAGTGACTCTTCAGGACGAACTTTTCCTTTCCCAAGAGCCGACAAACCATCCTGTTGATATCTACTCTAGAAATTTGCTAGAAATAAATATAAAGCAAAAGGATGGTGACAGAATCTACTTTGCATTCTTTTTATAAATTCTGTGATGCATTTGTGTGTCTCAAGTTTTCTGGACCCTCCCTCGGAGCCCTGATTGCAGGTGAATGAGTCTTGGAATGCACCACAATGGAATTTTATGGGCTTGGAGTTTGAACCCTCATGGCTGCAATTCGTCTGTTAAATTCGGGGGCCTTACTTTCCCCTTTTCAAGGTTTGCTTTACACTTTTTAGGCACAGATCATTGATGTTGAGAAGACACAAACCATATGAGACACCAATTTTTATATCCATCAGTGTTTTTCTTCGGCTCAATGTGGCAGGCCTCTAGCTTCCTTGCCGCTATTTTTTTCTCCAAACGTAAATTAAAACTATCAATCCAAATAAGAAGAACACCTGAACAATTCATGGGCAGTGCGTGATGGGTATACTAGAGAAACTAGAAAGAAATGCAGAACAGAGAAATCATTTTGATCACAGGGTCTCCACAAATGTGCTTTTTGAGCTGATCTTTGAAAATGAGTCGGATTTTGACTAGAAGCATTGAGAGTGGCTCTAAGTGCAAAAAGTGGAAGGAGCACAATCATCAATGGGTGAGTAACTATTTAGGACATGGCAAGGAAACTATTAGCTTACCTAGGATATAAGAGTTGGACTAACGAGGGCCTTGTAGGTTGCTCCTCATTTGAAATCATCTGATACGGAAGGTTTGGAAGTTTTTGGTTAAAGTTGTGACATGATTGAAATTTTTTAAAGATCTTATTTGTGAGTAATCTCTACACCCAACGTGGGGCTTGAACTCACAACCCAAAGATCAAGAGACACACACTCTGCCGACCAAGCCAGCCAGGCTTTTTTCTAATGAGAAAAGTCATTAGGAGATTTTACAGTAACCCATGCCGCTCAAACAAAGATTGCAATAAATAGAAGGTATAGAACCAGTCCATATGGTAAAGGTGGGGGGAAAAATTAAGATGAATTTTGTATTAATCAAAATTTGAAAGTATGCATATATTGTATTAAATTTACTTTACCAAGGGCGCCTGGGTGGCTCTCTGGTCACTTAAGCGTCTGACTTGGGCTCAGGTCATGATCTTGCGGTCAGTGAGTTCGAGCCCCACGTCGGGCTCTGTGCTGACAGCTCCAAGCCTTGAGCCTGCTTCGGATTCTGTCTCTCCCTCTCTCTCTGCCCCTCCCTGACTCGTGCTCTGTCTCTGTCTCTCAAAACTAAATGAGCATTAAAATAAATTTTTAAAAAATTTTTAATTACTTCACCTACCTCGCTCCTCCTCCTCCCCCCCCTCCAAATTAGTACTCTTTTCCAAAGTGTGAACCGCATCGAGCTGATCATACTCAGGATTATTTCTGGTGGTTTCATGCACAGCTTTAAATAGTATCGGCTCCCAGAAACAAGTAAATAACATCAACTCACACTGTGAAAAGGTACTTTCTTTTTGATTCGCTTTCAGTGCTCCTGATTATACCAGGGATATAGTCTCCACTTAGAGTCAGTTTGGCCTTACCAACTGCCTAGCCTTTGCTATTCTCTCTTCTCACAAAAAGAGTGCAGGTTTGGGCTTAAACTTTGGTAGGCAACATTCCATCGGTAGAATCAGTAGCGTTGATAGAATCTGGTAGGTAGAATTGAATGGCAGCATGTACTTAATTTTGTCCTTATATTTTCAAATTATTTTTCATTATTCATTATTTTGACAACTCATACTCTATTTCATTTATGGTCAAGGCATACAGTTTTAATTTAAAATAACATTTTATGGAAAAAATTAAGACATCGACTCAAGGGATGTTAAGGGTATACTAGTGGGTGATAATACGGCAGTTTAGCAAAAATCAAGGTATGATCCATGAGGAAGTAACATTCAGTCAATGCTGCTGGAGTGAAAGTCCAATTGGAATTGCCCAAACTTTACATGTTTTATTTATTTTTTATTTTTTAACATTTATTTATTTTTGAGAGAGAGAGAGAGTGAGTGAGGGAGGGTCAGAGAGAGGGAGATAAAGAATCTGAAGCAGGCTCCAGGCTCTGAACTGTCAGCGCAGAGCCCGACGCGGGGATCAAACTCACGAACTGTGAGATCATGACCTGAGCCGAAGTTGGACACCTAACTGACGGAGCCACCCAGGTGCCCCCAAACTTTACATGTTTTAAAGATATTTTTCCCCTCCATAGGCTTACCACTGATTGAAATCGTGTGCTGTGTCCCCGAGAGCTTGCCTAGTGGCCCATGGAGAATGGAGCGGTGTCTGCTGCTCTTCAGGAGCGGGAGAGTAGCAGCCTGTTCTTAGGGCCTCAAGTCCCTACTTTGACGACTAGAGACTTGCTGGTTCCCTACGGCAGCAGTACTCCGATGTCAGGCAATAAAGATTCTATCTCCTGACAAATAGGTCTTTTCTAAAGACAGCATGAAGCCCCATTTCTCAGTTCTCTTCCAAAGTGACTCTTACATACCTGCTGACCTCTTTTCTAAAATTAGTTTCACGGAAGGCATGATTGATTTCAAAGCTCTTTATGGATTTAATTTAACGTTCATTCCCTCTTGTCTTATTGCCCAGCTTGAGCAGAGATGATCATCTGGGTGATTAGAGAAAGAAAGCAAGGCCCGACGGCTACTCTGGGGGCCAAAGGCAGAACCCTCTTATTCCTGAGTTGGAAGCTGGGCCCTGCAGAGGTATGGATTGCCGATGGATAGACCCTAATGGCTCTTTTAATGCAAACAATTGATTCTGGAGGCAGGAAGCCACCGGAAGGGGCTTCTCTGAAACTCTGATTAGCACACAAGGCATTCTTGATTTTCACTTAGGAAAATAAATACTCTCCAGACTTCTAAGCCAGGCCTGTGGCTTTATGCGCAGAGCCCATAGTCTTGAATCGAAAAGATGCATTCAAAGATGGCTCTCTTGTATAGTAATACTAGCTGTGTGGCCCCAGAGAAGTTATTTAACCTCTCTGAGCTTCAGGTTTCTCAGCTTTAAAATAAGGATGCATTAGTTTCCTATGGGAACCATAACAAATTAACACAAACTATGTGGCCTACAGCCAAAATTTGTTTTTTCACACACCGGAAGATCCGAATCAGGTAGGTAATAAGTCAGCACTCCTTCTGAAGATTTTAGGGGTGAATCCTTCCTTGCCTCTTCCAGTTTTTGGTAGCTCCCTGGAGCCAATTGCTTGGCTTGTGGCTGCGTCACTGCAATCTGTGACCCATCCTTGGGTGGCCTCTCTTCTCTCGGTGTCCTCCACCCCGCTTTTATAAGGATGCTTGCCTTTGGATTTAGAGCCTGCCCAGATAATCCAAAATGATGTCATCTTAAAATCCTTAACTTAATTACATCTACAAAGACTCTTCCCAAATAAGGTCATATTCACCAGTTCCAGGGATGAGGATACGGACACATCTTTTTGAGGACCATTTAACCCACTACAAGGTATAATAATACATTCTCATCACAGATTAAATAAGAAAATGCTGAACACATAGGACATGCTCAAGAAATGTTAGTCACCATCACTTTTATGATTATTAAATAGCTCCTGGGTTTTGTAATTATAATATTTGCTTTTGGTAGACCTGACTGAATTTAACAGGAGGCTCTATTATAATTAGATCAGAGGAGGAGATACTAGTGAGACTGCAGTGGCCTTTGAGCATTCCATGCAAGAAAATGTGGTTTCTCTCCCCCAAAGTGGCTTGGGAGTCATTGACCTCATATTATCAGAATAAATGCATATTATGGAATTTTAAAGGGATGATATTTTTTGTAGTTTCGTAGACAACGAAGGCCATCAGGGATCAATGATGCTAATGCTACACCAACAACTCCATTCTGTAAAACTTGGGAAAAGGACTATTATTAGATAAAACCTTCCCTGGAGACTAAAATCTATGAAAATTATTTCCGTGCTTCGGATGTGCCGTTTTTGAACAAAAAGTTTATTTGATTAAACCCGATGTCGACAAAATCAGGAAAGCATAATCTCAGGACATTTCTCTGATTCTAACTGAGAATGTTGCACTGATGGGGAAGCTCTGTTCCTACGATCGTATCCCGGTGAATCACTAAAATAAAGGCCTCCCACCTCCCACCATTGGGGAGTTGAAACCCTCCCTGAGGAAGTATGCCGCAAACTCTAACTCAAGTCTGTAACCTTCTGAAATTCCTTTCTATTCTTAAACAGAGATGGCATTTGTCATTTTCTCTAAGTTTTCGTGGGTCATTCATTTGTTCTTACTTGTCCACACCAGGGTAGGTTACACTGGTATGGCTCATACCAATTCTTTGGTGTGCACCGAGCCTCTAATGATACTCCAAGCCCTTTCTGGGAGGGGTGCTTAATGAGATTCCGACCCCTGTTTCTTTCCTTTGAGACCGGCTGGTCTAGTTATTGACATACTGTGGTAGATAGTCCCTAAAACACTTTCTGTATGCTGGTTTACTCATAAGTTAAAGAAAGCTGAATGGTAGACCAAATTTCAGCCTTTAAGGCCAAAGAAATGAATGGAAATAATTCTCTTGATTGTCCGTCGTCTACGAAGAACCAGGTTTACTTCCGTGTGAACTCACCGAGGAAGATTCATGTTGTTACTGCAGGTCTTGGTCTGTGCTTGCTCTTTTCCACCATGCTGTTTAGAAACAAAAACTTGGATAAATGACGCTATGATTAAATAACACTGAAGATGACGGTTTGGTTATTTTTATAAAACAATCTGACAAAGAGGATGAATGAATGTTCGCACTCGAGGCCTCTTTTCACAGTGGACACCAGGGGGCGACACTTACGCAGGCATATCTCAGATCATGTGGGTTTGGTTCCAGACCCCTGCAATAAAGTGAGTATCCCAATGCAGCGAATCAAATGAATAGTTTGGTTTCCAGTGCGTATAAAGTTATGCTTACACAAAACTGTAGTCTATTAAGAGTGCAATAGCATTATGTCTAAAAAAAAAAAAACCAGTATACATACCTTATGTTAAAAAATACTGTATTGCTAAAAAATGCTAACCATCATCCAAGCTTCTGGCAAGTTGTTAATCACTAATCACTGATCATCATAACAAATAGAATAATGAAAACGTTTGAAATATTGCAACAATTACCAGAATGTGACACAGGGACGTGGGCAAATGCTGTTGGAAAAATGGCACCCGTCAACTTCCTCGATGCAAGGTTGCTACCAACCTTCAACTGGTAAATGAAACAAAACAAAACACTGTCTGTGAAGTGCCGTAAAGCCAGGCGTGCCTGTATTCAGAGATTTCAACACTCAGCAGAGAAGTGACATCTGTCTCCAGAGGTGGCACCCAGAAGTGGGATGCCTTCAGGAGGGATGTTGGTTTCTAGGTTCAAAACACTTTTCCTCACTTTACCTCCCAAGTGTCATTTATTCATCCTTGGCGACACGGCTCAAATACGTTAGCCTCTGAAAAATCATAACTAACTTCCCTGGCTAAGTTAACTGCCCCTGTCTGTCTTGCCGTTGACTTTGAATACAACTGTGTTGTAGGAACCCTATTGTCTGCTGTCGCAAGCCTCTGTAAGCCCCACCCATGACCTGCCAAAGTGTCTGGCATCTCCTTATTGGTTCCTCCATACTTTTGGTAAATACACATAGCCGTGCGAGACTACTGAGTCTACTGCTATTATTTCTACTATTACTTCTACAATTCCTGTAAAGTTAATAACTTTAAAATACTGATAAGATATCACTGCCCATAATAATACTTGGCTGCCCACTGTTGACCGGAAACAGCACTAAATCTTTTTGGTACGTTAACTCCTGCAATGCCAGATTAACCCAACAATTTCTAGTGAATGGTCTTTCTAGTAATAGCTACTGCCCTGTTTTAGCATCTTTTTTTTTTTTTTTCTGAAGGAAAGACACAGAAGCCATGGGTGTCTCATGGAGTCTCCATTCTCAGTCCCTTCATCCTCCCCTACTGTTGGCAAAGACACCCTCAAGACCTTGGGAACATGTTGAAATTCTGCTGGCCTCCTAGGGGGATTAGCACTATTCCTTTCCACGAGGTGTGTACAGGAAGTACTTAAGCAATATGGTTTAAAAGTAGACTGGGTTGTTTTAAAAAAGAAAAGTCAATTAAAAAAAAGTACAGGGTGGGGGGAGCAGAAGAGGGAGAGTTGTTAACCAATGGGTGTAGTTTCAGTTCTGCAAGATGAGTAAGTTCTAGACATCCACTGAACAACATCGCACCTACAGATAACAAAACTGCCGCGTACATTTAAAAATCTATGAAAAGAGTAGATCTCACGTTAAGGGTCTTACCACACAATAAAGAAAAAAGAAAAAGAAGAAAGAGAGAGGGGAGAAAATGTGGATCGTTCCTTTGTTTTATATCGCTTATGGTTTGGTCCTCCGCACGTGGAAAGCACAATTCCATTAATGACTGTGAATAAACAGAATGCATATCTCCAGACACGAGGAGCCCCTCAGAGGTCATGAGTTTTTCCTTGTGTTTTCAGAAACCAGCCACACAAACCATTAGAAAGCTGAGTAACTGTGCAAAGCTGATAATTGTGCACGCGTGTGGGTGTGGGTGTGGGTGTGTGTTGTGTGTGACTTGAGTGCTCCCAGTGCTTTATTATAAATGATAGGACTTAACTTTTGTGGCTTCAGAAGACTCACCATGAATCTGTTCCTCGGGCCCAGCTGTGTTTTTGCATACAAGGTGAATGAAATGAAAAGTCGTGTTCTCTTATCCTTTGATACATGGTGATCTTCTAATTCAAGGTCACTGTCACTTACCAATTCGACAGGGACTGCTTCAGTTCTTGGTGACATCAATCAGAATTCAGTCAGAAGAATGATCAGAGGGAAGCTGTTATATCCATGTAGTAAAGCTTTCAGTCCATCCCTGAGCTTTTCCAAGCTTTGGCATGCAATCAGGTAACTTACAACGTTTCCTGTGGCATGCTGTGACCTTGCAACCCTCTGTTAAGGGACCTTGGGAAAAGTTGCTTCCTTGGGCTTAATTTTTCTTCTCTGAAATTACTGGCATTAAAGCAGACAATGCTCATTGTCAGCTAAAGAATCCACCAGACATACCATTATGGTGTTTATAGATCGTATTTTTAAGAGTGGATCACATTGTATTTGAGATTTATGCCAGAACGAAAGCTCCGAAGGGTTAGATCTTTTGTCTTCATGTTTATTGCTCTGTCCCTAGGACCTCGGATAGTGGCTAGTGCCCGCTAACCTCTGATAAATATTTATTAAATGGAGAAATATGCATTCGTTGGAGAAAACTTCTTCCTTTCTTTCCCTCCCTTTCTTCCTTCTTTTCACATGTACTAGGAAGGAAAGTTGATATATGAACACCTCATTAAACTAAACTTTGCTCCCTGGAATAACCATGTTGAAGTCACCGTGAGGAAGGTTTTCATACAAAATTTCATACTATGAATGAACTGCCAAGAGCAACACTTTTGTAAGAGAAAAAAATATACATCAAAGGACTTCAGCCATCTTTTTTTCCTCACAAAATTCATGTCACAGGGCTGACTGGTGACCTTTTGATGAGTCAGTTCAGTGGACCAAGTGCTGGCAGTAATCTCTCTGGGTCAAGAGCAAATGGGAGAAGAGGAAGGAGAGAAATAGAATATTTAGGTGATTCTTTCCAGTTGTTTGCCTGTGAGGAAAGGCGACAGAGAGAGAGTGCTATAGCCATAGAGATTTCAGGGCTGATGGAGGTTTTATTCTTGTTTGTTTATTTAATGTGCGGGAGAAGATTTTATGCTGCTGAGGAGAAGGAGTCAGGGGAGGGGAGAGGAACCATCCATGAAGCAAGAGGCTGGAAGAGATGGTCTGATGAAGGGGAGGCTTCCTTTGCCTCTGACACCACAGAGAGGGTGACGAGGATGCTGAGTAAATATTTAAAAAAGAACAATAATACAAATAACACCAAGGTGCTAAGCCAAGAAAAACCAGATGCTTCTGAATCACTTTAGTAAGTTGGTTTGCTACTTGTTCATTCATTCCTATTCATCTGCTCATGCTGACTCAGACAGGCAGGAAGAGAGGCACATGTTAAGAAAAATATATGGAAAATTGACAATCGGCAGGACTCTAACCTACATAGATTGCCATTTTGGTGGGTCATCTCTGTCTGGCTCTTGGAATCCCCTGAGTTGGAAAGCGGTGAGGAGTAGCATCGGGCAGGGCGGTGGGGGTGACAATAGGAATTGAAACATGGGAGTGTGTTCGCGAGTCCTTGGGAGTTCTGAGGGTGCAGAACTTCACAGCTTTTGGAATCCGCGTTGAGGCAAACACAGACAGGAGACAGCTGGAGCCGCGTGTGCTTGTTTCGCAGGCTGTGGTCCGTGTCCCACGCCTACACACTCATATCCTGCTCACCCGTCTGGAGTCCCTTTGGGTTCTTCCCTCTCTTTTGGACACCAGTCTTCCCTCTGGGAATCTGTCTTCAGATCTAATCCTCCCTGTGACTCGGGACTACATCGCGTGTCTGCCAGCGACTCTCTTTCTAGCTTCTACCCTGGTCCTCCTTGGCTTGCTGGTAGCTCTGAGCTTCAAGTCTTGTGCTCACCGTGCCTGAGATCAGCCGCCTGTGGCATCAGGCACTGGGTCGTACAGAAATTCCCCACGCAGGCCGCTCTCTGATCCCTGTCCTCCATCGGCAGGTGCGTGTGAGCTGTGCTCGTGCGTGTGTTCCCGCTGCACGTGGACAGTGAAAGGAGGCAGCCGAGATAAGTGGAGCAGCAGTTAAAAGCACTGGGATGATTGCAAGGCAGAGCTGATTCAGAAAAAAAACCCCAAAGGCAGTGTTGGATTGGTGGGGGGCAAAATATCTAGAAGGAAGTGTGGACATAGGCATTTGGGGGATGGAATAGATTTGGAAGCTAGAGGTGAGGTTTTAGGGATCCCAGGTATAGAGTAAGCCAAGTTCATGCGTGGTCACATGTACACTGAGGTGGAACTCCCTTCCTTCCCTCCGCTCCCCTTCCCTTTCTTTCCCTCCCCTCTCCTCCCCTCCCCTCCTCTTTCTTTCCCTCCCCTCCCCTCCTCTTTCCTCTCCTTTCCCCCCCAAATCTGAAGTCAGTGTGGCCAGTGAAGCTTCAGATCCTGTTCTTGTCCCTGGCTCCGGCTTCTCTCCAGGAGTGCAGCCTGAACTTACTCTCCTTCTGCCTGCTGCACCCCATCTGTGATGGAAAGTCACCTCCATACCTCCCCTGATGCCTGGGGCTTGCAACCCCTCCCATCCTGAAGTGTAATCCGCCTGCAAGCCAACCTTGAAAACATCTCAGTGCCGTTTATTTTTGTGTTGCTCAGATCGGACCCCTTGACTCTCAGCCCTGCTCACATTGCTAACATTGCTAACTCACACTATTGTGCCCAACCCTTGAGGAATTAATTTCACACAGATTGGCTTATTTGAGTTTCACAGCAACCATATACGTTAGAAAATATTACCAACAGGACCATGTATCCAATTTTGTCTGTGCATGGTCCTTGCTTATGACTATAGTCTTAGCCTAATTATTATCTTGTCACAGTCATTATCTTTCACTTTCAAAGAGCTCTGATTTGGACAGTGAGTTATATATGATCATCCTAACTATTGCTACACTTACTTTCCTCAGTTTTCAGAAAAGACACAGAGCAGTTAAGTCCCTTCTCCATTGTCAGGTGGCTGATGAATGGCCAAGCCAGGACTGGGACACAGGTACCAAACCCTACAGTGCCAGCATGTAAGTCACTGTGTTAGGTTCATGTTTACTACTTCCTCTGAAGTTTTAATGGATGCCCGGCCTTTAAGGATTCATTTCTACTACTAACTTAGGTTCTGATATTTCTGATATATTTCTGTAGTTTATCCTCTCTCACTCCCATCCCCATCCCCAGTGGCCACCAGGTCCTGCTGTGGCTGATTGGAGACCAGATGGAGGGTGAGCTTTCGCCACATGGGGCTGTAATACAGAGGGAGGTGAGGTGCTTGCTTAAGTGGAATGGAGACATAAGAGAAATTTATTTATAGGAATGAAAGATGTGGGCAGTTAGGTGCAAAAGACTTGCTCAAGATTTTTATTAAAAAATAAATGGTTAAGCCAAGTCATGGCCTACCCTCTTACTCTGAACAGCTTACCAGTTGGTTCAATTTATCCCACAATCGATTCCAACAAAGCAAATGGCATCGATTATGTAACTGGGTAAAAGGCCTAAGAACAACTACACCATGTACGAGTTCGTGGAACATATCAACAGACTTGGTTTTTGTAAAAATTGAAGTTTGGAAAGTCAATAGTGTCTTTTTCAGGCTAAAGCAAGTTTATGGCCAAGAGTGTAAGCAAGATGTATTTTAAAACCTTCAAGCTGATGCAACACCTCTTTCTAAAACAAAAACAAAAACAAAACGAAACAAAAAACAACAACTAACAAGAAAACAAAACAAAAAAGTCAGAAATGCAGTCATGCTACTTTTCACATCTCAAAAACAATTAATTTATGGAGATTCACAGTTTGCCTTGCTTTCATCACCAACATGTCAATATTGGCTTCCTCTCATAACTAAAAGTAGCATGACAACACTCCCCGCCGATTGCACACTGTCTTGTCCAGAGTTTGTCAAACATGTGTATGTCAGCCTTTAAATAGAAATAAGTAGTAATCTGAAGCCGTGACTGTACATCAACACCAGATGATCTCACCTTGTAGCCGTGTTCCAAAATAGCGGTTGACATCTGAGATGTGT
Source organism: Paguma larvata (assembly GCA_030068075.1). Classification (NCBI taxonomy): domain Eukaryota; kingdom Metazoa; phylum Chordata; class Mammalia; order Carnivora; family Viverridae; genus Paguma; species Paguma larvata. Next base: position 13,277,402 of record CM057825.1, read on the forward strand.
ACTTTCCAGTTAGTTAACATACAGTGTCATCTTAGTTTCAGGTGTCCAATGTAGCGATTCAACACTTCCGTACAACTCCCAGCGTTCATCACAACAAGTTCCCTCCTTGATCCCCATCACCTATTTCACCCATCCCCCCACCTACCTCCCCACTGGTAACCATCAGTTTGTTCTCCATGGTTAAGAGTCTGGCTTGCTCTCTCTCTCTCTCTCTCTCTCTCTCTATTGATCTTTTATTCCCTCTTTGCTTGTTTGCTTAGCTTCCTAAATTCCCCATATGAGTGAAATCATATGGTATTTGTCCTTCTCCGACTGACTTATTTCGCTTAGCATAATACTCTCTAGTTCCATGCATATCATCGCAAATGGCAAGACTTCATTCTTTTTGATGGCTGAGTAATATTCCATTGCATGGATGCACATAGATATATGTGTGTGTATGTTCCATCTTCTTTACACATTCATCACTCAGTGGACACTTGGGTTGCTTCCATAATTTGGCTGTTGTAGATAATGCTGCTATAAACATCAGGGTGCAAATATCCCTTTGAATTAGTATTTTTGTATACTCTGGGTAAATACCTAGTAGTGCCTATGTGTTTTCAGGTGTATTGCCTCACTTAATTCTGACAGCAGTCCTCTGTGGTGCATTTGAAGTCAGGGGATCAGGTAACTTGCTGAAGATTATCAAACTAGTAAGAGACAGATGTGTCTCAAAATCAGGCTAAAGTTCTAGGCTAGTCCTAAACGAGTACATATACTGTATCTGATGATCAGGTTAAACTTGATTATTAGGCACTTATCGTAATTAGCTCCTACAAAGATAGCCGTAATATAAATTGATGAGCGCTTCTTTTAAAAATAAATTTTATTGGGGCTCCTGAGTGGCTCAGTCAGTTAAGCATCTGACTCTTGGTTTCGGCTCAGGTCATGATCTCGCGGTTCCTTGGATTGAGCCCCACATCGAGCTCTGTGCTGACAATGCAGAGCCTGCTCGAGATTCTCTTTCTGCCCCTCCCCTGCTCATGTGTGTGCCCAGGCTCTCAGGGGCTTTCAAAATAAATAAACTTTAATAAGTAAATAAGTAAATTTTATATAGTAAATGAATTAGAAAGCAATCTGAAATATCAAGATCTTTATTCACAGATGTATAGTAATCAATTGTACTTTAAAAGCCAAAGTATGTTCATAAGGAAATTCCTTCTCTTCATCTCTCTATTGGGTGGGGATTTGACCTTTATTAAGATTACATTAAGGAACACCTGGGCAGCTCAGTTGGTGAAGCATCTGACTTTTGATTTTGGTTCAGGTCATGATCCCAGGGTCGTGGGATCAAGCCCCATGTCTGGCTATGCACTGAGAGCTTAAGATTCTCTCTCCCGCTCTCTCTCTGCCCTTCCCCTGCTCTCTCTCTCTCAAAAAAAAAAAAAAAAAGATTGCATTAAGGTATTTTGCATTCCCTTTGAGGCGCGTTAAGAATCCTATCCTGATCCCACCTATATTTCTAAATATCTAAGGGCACATGAAGTTGAATTTGGGAAACTTTGTGTACGACCGGGTTTAAGAGCTTATCAAAGGGGAGGCAACACCAACATGATGGCTGGGATCTCAGCCCCACGGGATCCAGCAGCCCTGAGCAAACTCCATTCAGGAGCCGCTTTGCCACCAAAGGCTCAGCCACCGGAGCTGGGCTAGTTCTTGCTCTAGTAAGGAGTCCGTCTAGACCGGCGGGAAGATGACCGCAGGCTGATCGGACATTTGTAGCCTGTCCCTTGGCGCAGGACAGGGCTCAGGTGTCCTTGTTGCGTGGGAGTCAGAGTGGGGTAAGGGGAGGGAGGGGTATGTTCTGTTGTCAAAATTCAGTCCCTTTCCGAATGAAATGTGAGTCCACCTCCTGTTCCTTTCTGTTCTTGAATAGAAAACAGGATGGCAATCCTTTGCCTGAAGGGTAAACATGAGCATCCTGTATTCTGTCTTGCATTCTTCTGTTCTAAAATGCCGGGAGCTCAGAGATTTCTATTTCTAAGGGAGGTTTTCTGTCTCTCCGTGGCTGCTAATGCCGCCCAGCAGTGAAAGATACATTTGGCTCCCTTTGTATACAACCGTCAACTGTGGAAGTTCCTGCGTTGAGCTGACACACGATAGAGCTTTTCTGTGTATTGGGTCCTTCCTGTGTCCCAGCCACAACGTTAAGTGCCTCATTCATATTATCTTATTTACTCCACCGTTATATAAGGTACGAATAAATTACTGGAAACAAAGCTCAGTTTCTTTGGGTCGCAAATCCAGGTAATGGCAAATTCAGGTCTGTGGCACAGCAAAACGATCGTACCTGTGAAGAAATACCAAATGAGGCCTCTTGTTACCATCCCATCAGTCTGCTCCTACTCCAGAGAGCCTTGCTTTGCACCCAGTGGAGCTCACTGGGGTGACCGTCCTGTCAGTTGGCTGGATCGGGCAGGGAGCCTACAGGTTAAAGTCCTCCTGGCTTCTTTGGCAATGATTTGACCTCCAGGAAAAGGACATGCGTTTGGCTGAACTTCCTTCTACTGCCTCATTTCTAATATTTTCTTTGTCTTTCTAGATGTTTGGAGAGCTCTTCTCTCTTTTTCCCTGCTTCTCTCTTTGTTTAGGATGTTCAGGATAGCCTTTTAAAAAACCCTGGTCGGGGGGGAATGTGGTGTATATCAGCAACAAGTCTTCTGTCTTCTCCTCCATTCCGAAGTCCGTCATTCTTGTCTCTGAATCTGTCTAAAGCTGTTGGACCCTAGTCCTAGAGGGAGCCGTTCTAACTCTAACTTTATGGTCAGGTACACTCAGATCCACAGGGAGAGAGGTGACGAGACTTGTCTGGAGTCATAATTAGCATCAGAGAGCCAACTCCAGCCACCGCTTCTCCCCCCACATCAGGCTGGAATGCGTGTTCTACGGGTCAGTCCTCTTGCTGAACCGCAGCGCCTTACTCATCTGTCGGAGTGGAGACGGGAGATAAAGGAACACAAACTTTAAGAATCCACATCCTGCAGTTTAGGGTTTAAAGAAAAGCTGAATATTATCTTATCAAGTTATTCCTTTGACTATAGCCCTGCTCCTCCTCCTGCCGGGTTTAAACCTTGCTTTGTCCTCATTTCTTTCAAAACTCTGAGCTGGGTGCTTTGCAGCGACCCTAAAATGATATGTCGGGCCATTCCCCAGGGTCCTGGCTAAGAACGTAGAGCTGAGATTCGCTCAGGTTGACGGCACCCTTTTCTTCCTTCCAATTGACTTGGGAGGCACGTTTGCAAATGACTTAAAACACTGCCATTTTCATGTTTGGAAAGCAGTTCGTGATTATTGTAAACTAGATTTCACTTGGAATGCTTAGGGTGTGGGTGGCTAATTCCTGCCACAATTCAAAGGGGAAAAAAATAAAATAGAACAAGTACGGAACGTACAGTTAATGGCTCATTTATTCAGCCTCAGCTGAGAATGTTTTTCATACAGTTAGCTTTCGCAGATAACTTCGTGTACTCTGTTTCATCAGAAACTTTTAAAACTTGGAAGTGGTTGGTGGAAGGGTCCTTGCAGTATTTCACGGGTTCCTCTTATGTCTGAAACTGTGGCCACTGGACATAATTTAACTTTTCCTGTAGCATCAGGATCATGGCTTTAATCACTCGTTGTTGTCTGAGTTTGAACACCATGCAATTTGCATCCTTTATGGTATTATGGCCCCCAACATGGTTTGTCCCAGAAATGTTTGATCTCTTGTCTTTATTTTTGTCAGACTGTCTTTCGTGTGTCCCTTCCTTTTGTGGGGGCTCGTACCTTTAAGTTAATCTGGCCCAACCATGTACCCTGGAGTCCTTGGCTGACAAAGAAGAGCCAGTGATACTTCCTGCCTCACCTCGCCCTTGACCTCGCCATTTCATTTTAACGTCAAGGCTCTTTTCTTTGAGTTACTTTGTTTACATGTGACTGCATTAACCTTAAGCCTTGATTTGTGGGACTGTTACTTTTCATCTTTGGCACTTTCTTAGAGTAGCAGTGATAATAAACATAATAGTTGTATTAGTAATAGTGGCAAAAGAATGATGAAATACCATTTGTGCCGGTTTTTTATACACAGTGTCTTTTGTTTTAGTAACTCTGCGAAAGAGGCCCTCTTGGTTCCGTTATGCAGTTAAGAAGACAAAGGCTCAGAGAATTCAGACTCCATCCTCTTCAGCTCCAAAGCTCACGTTCTTTATTCTGAATCACTTTCTAGAAACCAGACGAAAATAATATACCCTCATTCCTGCCCCAGATACAAGCCCCCAACCCCATCCGGTGGCTGAGACTTGGTGGGCAGGTTTAAAGGCCGAGTCCATTACAGTCCTTTGGAGAAGTCAGACGCCTGTCTGTACTCCTGAGTTCAGGAGGGGCATCCTCCAGTTCTAAGTGGCTACCCCCTATTCCCACTGGACCAGGACAGGTCAGAATTATATTGCTTCTGGTCAAAGGCCACTGCAAGCTTTGTTCAGCAAGCTCTTTATTTTTTTTTTATTTTTAAATTTTTGAGAGACAGAGCATGAGTGGGGGAGGAGCAGGGAGAGAGGGAGACACAGAATCCGAAGCAGGCTCCAGGCTCCGAGCTGTCAGCACAGAGACTGACGCGTGGCTCGAACCCACGAACTGTGAGATCATGACCTGAGCCGAAGTCGGACGCTTAACCGACTGAGCCACCCACGTGCCCCTCAGCAAGCTCTTTGGAATCCTGCATAAGGTGGTTGTAAGTGGCAAATATATGAAGAGCCCTTCTCTGAGCCGCTCCCATAAACATCGTGTATTCACGAACTGGGTGCATCTCTTTCCAGCCCCGCGAGAGTCTTTTGTTGTGGCTTCTCTGGAATTGGCTGTGATGAGAAAAGTCGAGGTGGTAAAAGGAATGGCCTCTGAGTAAGGAGGTGTTGTTACATTATTTCAAATCTGTTTACTTACGGGAAAGGACACAGAAGGGGTTATGGAAATTATCTCCAGTTACCATGGGAGCTAACTTCAAAGCACAGAGAAGGCATACACAACACCCCCGTTCCTCCATCACCCAGGGAACATTGTGTGTCCCTGAGCAAGAAAGCGTCAAGAGATTTTTTTTTAATATGATTTGTAGAAAGGGTGGGGGAAAAAAGCAAGCAACGTCTGCAACCCTTTTATTTTCTAGCGATAACTGACATGTACCGAATTCTTACCCTGTGGCTCTTACTGTGCGAAGCACTGACATGGACATTAGAGCCTCGTGAATACTCGTCCGTTCGACCGATGAGAAGACCGAGGCTTACAATTTTGCCTGAAGTCACCGAGGTAGTGAGTGACTCAACAGGGAATTGAACTTGGCAGACTGCTTCCTGAGGCTTTGCCTAGCTACTGCACTCTTCCTACCTGCTACTAAAGTTAGGAACAGTTTATTCTGACCCAAGAAGAGTTCAATCATAGAAGCCCGAGAAGTGTCAGGTACGATATTAATGGGACATTGAAATTATCCACACAGTCTACAGAAAGCTGCTGATGGGGGAAGCCGCCTTAGAGAGCAATGAGGGATAATTTTCTGATGCGTCTAAACGTACCAACAAAAGAGTGATCCGCTTTGAGCAGCACCAGCGCCAAAGTTGGGAACGTGAGGGTGAAGAAAGGCTTGGCAGCAGCACCTGGGTTTTTAAAGTGGAAGAGCAGTGAGCTCGTTTCCAGAGTGATTAATTGTACAACTCAATAAATGTCAGCAAGCGGGAAAGACGCCGGTAAAGAGGAGGCCACGAACTAAGTGGAAACGAAGAGGGAGGCGCCGAAAGAAGAGAACTCTACAAATCATGGACGTGGGAAAAACAGGGCATAGGTTGCCATCAAAATAGACTTGCCCCCAAGCTCTTGAGTAGAAGGTGCACCATGAAAGCAGAGGTACGAGCTGATAAAGGGCAGCCGGGCCTCGGGGAGAATCACATCCCTGGCTCGTGTTTTCCGCTTTTTAGCTAAGAAAGCACTGATTAACTCGCTACTGGCCATTTGAGTCCATATATTTACGGGGACTTACCCATGGGGAAATGATAGAAGGAAAGGGATTCTCACTGACCCCCTGCCCGGGAACGCGGTCAATGCCATGACCCGGTTTTCCTCGGGCTGGGTGGGGCACGTTTGCAGTTGTCTTTAGTCTACGGTGGGGTTGGGGGGGGGGTTTCTCCTCCTTTGGGGTCAGTTTCACTTGGGAACTATTGGCGAGCCTCTGGAAAATTTACAGAGAAGCCCAACAGGACTCGGACCTTGATCAAGATGATGATGATGATGGGGAGCAGGAGGAGGAAGTGGGGGAAGCTGATTTTTACCACCTGCTGATGGAGTCATTCCTTCCACGAGTCACGGAGTTCCCGTGTAAAGGGTGCGCTATAGCCTACATAGCCCACGGGGCTTTCTGCCCCCTGCCTCGGGCTCCAGGCTCTTTCCACGACTCTGCAGATTCCCTCTAGTGGTGGGGAAGGTGCAGCAAAGATCGTGAAGCAGCTGTGCTCCCACCGGCTTGACGGTCACCCCAAATCCTCACCTCTAACCCAGAGCAGCGGGCGGCTGCTTCCTGGTGCCACGGTGACGCATCCACGCGGTCAGCCTCCAACGGGCTCTAGGATGAGCGGCAGCCGCCTTACTCTTTGACACATTCAGGCACAAAGGATATCCTGGGGGTATGGCTCCATTCTTGTGGGACCCAAAGTAGGATTTTCTGGGCGTGCATTTATTTATTTATTTATTTTTATTTTTTTTAAGCATTTATTTATTTTCGAGAGACAGAGAGAGACAGAGCACGAGTGGGGGAGGGGCGGAGAGAGCGAGGGAGACACAGAATCTGAAGTAGGCTCCAGGCTCCAGGCTCTGAGCTGTCAGCACAGAGCCCGATGTGGGACTCGAACCCACGAACCGTGAGATCGTGACCGGAGTTGAAGTCAGATGCTTAACTGACCGAACCGTGCAGGCACCCCTCTGGGGGGACACGTCAGGGCTGACCAATACCTTATGTCACATGTCACCTAAGGACAGATGTTGCGCCAAGACATTACCAAGGGACCCAGTCACATTTTTATACCCCAACTAGAGGCTTTTACAGACAGTTTGTATAGAGGCGTCATTTCTACCAGTGAACACTTCACGCAGTAAATACATTTTAAAAATTGCATTGAATTCATTATATATAATGTTGCTCTCTCTCTCTTTCTCTGTGTCAGAAAAGGGAGGGGCACCTGCGTGGCTCAATCAGTTAATCGTCCGACTCTTGATTTCAGCTCAGGTCATGATCCCAGGACTGTGGGATCGAGCCCCGCATCGGGCTCTGCGCTGAACACGGAGCCTGCTTGGGATTCCGTCTCCCCTCCTCAGTCCCTCTCCCCTGCTGGTACTCTCTCTCTCCTCTCTGTCTCTCTCAAAAACAAAATGCTTTAAATTCCCATCACAATGCAATGTCAATTATCACCTCAAAACAATCTTTTAAAACTGCTAGCTACTTTCTAAAAGTGTCATCCAAAGAAACATCACACATTTTCCCGCGAAAGACATCACGGTTCTTGAAGCGAATTTTCCAGGGTTGCCTCGCTAGACCCCACTGTCTGCTGAAGAGGTTTCTGTTTTGGTCTGCCTTTGGAAGATCCAAGTTTTACTTGGGGCAAATGTGACATTTGGACTGGTTAAAAATTCAGACTCTGGAGTCAGACTGGCTAAATTCCGATTCTAGCCCTGCCACCTGCTAGCTGGGATTCAAAGAGCAAGTCCCTTAATTTCTCTGTGCCTCACTTTTCTCCGCTGTAAAGTGGGGATGATCAGAGCACTACCTCGCCGAGTGAGGGGTCGGTAAAACGATACACATAAATGTCATTTAGAACCCCACCTGGCACTTAATAAATTCTATGGAAGAGCTTGCTTTATTATGAGTACCATTATTGTCATGACTGTCACTCGCTTCATGGTAGGCACTGGGCATAGAGTTAATCGAGTAAGCACAGTCCCAGTTCTTACAGAGAGGAGAAGACATCGCTTAAAAATTAAATCCGTCTGAATGTACGCTTAGCTTGTGTGTTGGGAAGGCATCCAATGGGGAGCAGCGGTAAAGAGTGAGGTTCAGGGCTGGGAGGCAAGGCCGGCCGTGGGAGGCTTCTCCAAGGCAGTGTCAAGCTTAAGCGGAGCCTGGAGGCCGAGGGGGGGAAGACCAAGCCTCCATCATTACCGTTAGCAGGGGCCCCATCACGCCTGTCCCCTTAGCGATCCCTGTGGGTCAGGCTCTGTATTGGACTTCTCGGGTAACTAGTGGATATCTACGGAACCCAGAGAGGTCAAGCAGCTTGCTCAGAAGCACACAGCTTATATGTGGCAGAGCCTTGATGGCAGCAGAAGTCTGACTCCAGAGCTCATCACCAGACTTTCTGGTGCACTCCGCTGGCTCCCTCTTCCACCAAGTAGCCTCCAGGATTACCGTTAGACTTGAAGCATGTTGGTCACTATGTACACTGTCAGTTTCTCTATAAATTAACCCAAATGTGAAAAGATATCGACTTCAGGGCGCCTGGGTGGCTCTGCTGGTTTAGCGTCCAACTTCGGCTCAAGTCATGATCTCCTGGTTTATGAGTTCGAGCCCCACATCGGGCTCTGGGCTGTCAGTGCAGAAACTGCTTCAGATCCTCTGTCCTCCTCTCTCTCTGCCCCTCCTCCCCTGGTGTGTACTCTCTCTCTCTCTCTCCCTCTCTCAAAAATGAATAAATATTTTTTAAAGTGGGGATCTACTTCGTTTGGGTGGCCAGAGTGCTCTACCCCTGGCTCTGGGGACAGGGGAGGAAGATCATTGAAGATCCCCACTTCACTCGATCAGACTGACCACGGACTGATGAGCTTTTAGGTTAACAGGAGTACCCGTTTCGTTCTTTATTTCAGGGTGTGTGGACCAGACAGGCAGGCCGAAGACCCCCCCCACCCCACCCCACCCCCGCACCTGTCAACGCCAACGTAATGAGAGCGTTTCTCGGAGGTGCTGACTATTCTGGAAACATGTGCCTTCTTCAGAGGGTTGCGATCCGGGGCTCTAGAGTTCTGTTCCTGCTGGGGATGGATGCGACGGGGATTCATTACTTCCTCACGTCCAGTCCTTGCTTTCCTCAAGCTTAGAGCCCCTCTCGGGCTGTGCCGGGAACATTAGCCTCTCTTCCCATGGCTTCCTTCTGCCATGGGAGTTGTTGCTAATCCTTCACCCTTGGTTATTGATCAATATGATCCCATTCACTTTCAATCTTTCAGAAATACTTCCAGAAAATTCTCCTCTACTGAAAGTGTCCCCCTATCCCCTGCCTTTTTCTCACTCTTGTTATCAATATACTCCCTCTTCTACTGCTTTGTTGCCATTTCACTTGGATTTTGGGAAGAAGGGAAGGACACAAACATACTTCATCCGCCATCTTGAATTTGAAGGCAGGCCGTCTGGACTCCAGATATGGTGGAAACCATGTTCTACTGGTCTGGGACATGCAGGTTCAGTGAGAGGCAGGTTCCCAAGTGGCTTCTGAACCTTTACGTCTGGATGTAGAGAGAAAGGTGGAGTTGATATCACCTGGGGTGAGGAGTTGAGAATCATTCTCTGGGGAGATGATGATTCATTGTCGAAATAGGGTTGTTCTAGGCCAGGCCTTCTCTCGAAATCGCAACCATACACTTCTTTTCATAAGTGAGTTCTTGTCATGGCCCTTGCCGTTCGCCTCTTGAAATAGTGACCAGCAAGTCACCGCAGGTTAGACGAAAAGCGAGGGAGTGTCAGGGGTAACCAAGAAGCAAGCAAGGATGGTCTTCATTTCTCAATTAAAGTATTTTCATCTGAGCTTATGCTTGCTTTTATAAGATAACCTGTCATTATCTATAGTCAAGAGCTTTCAGTGAACTTGACACAGGAAGATGGCAGAAAACGTCCCTCACTCCGAGTAGATCGATCACTGAGCATGAGGAGACTCAGAGGCCTGGGGGCACACGTACAGGTCTCATGGGTAGGAGAAGAACACGCACTTCACCTCCATAGTGCCCAGGCACGGTCCAGTTCGACCCGGCCTCCATCTCAAGATACATTGAGACACCTAGCTCTGGCATAATTTAACCAAGCTGGAAAAGTCCGGCACTTTCAATAAGCATCATTTATTTAAATTAAATATGGATTTTCCTTTCCCGTGGTAAAAAGATCTTTGGATGTTTTATTCCAATGGCAGGAATATCAACACCTAGTATCAAATGATCCTTAGTCCAAAACATTGTAGAGAACAACTCTAAAAACGAAGTTCATTTGTCAGGACATTTTAAAAAGAGGTGTATGGCGGCGTGAGCAGCTCTCTCGGGCAAGAGCAAGAGCGAGCCTGGTGTTCAGGCATATTTTGGAGATTTTTTTTCTTTTGCTCCTTCATTCTTTCTTCCTTTTCTTTCTCTACACACACATACACACACACACACACACACACACACAACATACACACGCAATTCACTCTACAAAACTCTTTACTTTTTCTTCCTACATTTAACTTTCTGTCAGGTATACCTCACGTTCTCCGTGATTGCTCCCTCCCCACTTCTGTCCGCTTCCCGTCTATGCTAAGGCTACTTCTTATCTACACAAGGTGGCCATCTCTGCTTTGAAGCAAGAACGCTTTGCACTATACCTGCATTCAAGACTTCATAAGTGCTAAGCGAATGACTACACATACAAAATAACATTATAGGGGCACCTGGGTGGCTCAGGTGTTAAGTGTCTGATTTCAGCTCAGGTCATGATCTCCCAGTTCGTGAGTTCAAGCCTCGCATCAGGCTCTGTGCTGACAGCTCAGAGCCTGGAGACTTCTTCGGATTCGGTGTCTCCCTTTCACTCTGCCCCTTCCCTGCTCGCATTCTCTCTCTCTCAAAAATAAATAAACACTATTATTAAAAAAATAACTCAGAATGAAACCTAGTTTCCAACACTCCTTTGGAAAATTTAGTCTTACCAACTTAGCGACATTATTTATGACATCTATGACAATAAGTGAAAAACCTGATTTTTATCAGTTCACATCTAAGAAACATCTCAGTGAATCGTAAAATAAAACCCAGCTAGGAGAAGAGGTAGACGAGACCAGAGAGAGTCTCCAAATGTCATCGAGCAGTGAGGCCGTTCACATTTGATCTTGGAAGCCAAATTAATCTGTGTTATTAATACTTCAAATGAAAATAGCAGGTACCTAGGAAGGGTTTCCACCTCGTTTTTAAATATTTCCTCTGGGGGCACCTGGGTGGCTCAGTCGGTTAAGCGGCTGACTTCGGCTCAGGTCATGATCTCGTGGTCTGTGAGTTCGAGCGCTGCATCGGGCTCTGTGCTGACAGCTCAGAGCCTGGAGCCTGCTTCAGATTCTGTGTCTCCATATCTCTCTGCCTTCCTCCCGCTCATGCTCTGTCTCTATGTATCAAAAATAAATAAAATAAAAAAACAAATTAATTTAAAAAATAAAATAAATAAATATTTCCTCTGTGTAACATAACACGTAGTATGCTAACTATGAGGGGGAAAGTGGCCAGTCTTCTCAGGTTGATATTTTTATCTCCTCCCCACCCCTAACTTAATTTACTATGTAAAACTTGGAACCTTTTCTGGCAGCTTTGCTACACATTTGACATTTTTTTCATAAGAAAACGCCGGCTAGATGTCTAACCGTTATCCTTGGTTTTTGTCCTTATAGTCTCTCGTCCACTGGGTAACGGGAGTGTGTATTGAATTCCCAAGAAACTAATTTTCAGAGGTTCCCTTTCCCTGATGATGGAAGTCGAAAGAGAAAGCAAGAGAGAGAAGATTGAAAGCCCCGCAGCAGTCCATCAATAATAGGGGTGAGTCCCTCAGAGGCAACAAGGGGATCGATGAAACCCGGACTCTAATAGCTAGAAAGCAGCTCATTTGTTTCCCCAAAGACTTCGGCATCTGCCAAAAGTCTGACTCCAAAAAGCACCCCAGAGGTGAGCTGGATTTAGGGAGAGGTGCCTAGAGAGGAGTCTGGGATGGGGACTGCCTCTTCCCTGCCAAGCCTAGGGTATGGCGAGGGACCCCACTCCCGTTGGCAGCCAGAGCCGGTGGAGGGTTTAAGTACCTCCAGTGAGCGCCTTACTGTCTCCGACATGTTCATTCATGAGCAGGTGACCGGAACCTAAGGGAACAGCTGGAGACCGCCATGCGGTGTATGGGAGTGGGTGGGCGGGGCTCCCAAAGAGCTAGGAGGAGCAATTGTATTTGAAATGACACATTCACAACCATGGAAGCCCACCCCATGCTTTGCCTCTGGTGGACACCATTTACGTATATAATTTTTTCTGTTTTAAAAAAAATATCTTTTAACCTTTATTTATTTTTGAGAGAGAGACAGAGTGCAAGTGGGGGAGGGGCAGAGAGAGAGGGAGACACAGAATCCGAAGCAGGCTCCAGGCTCTGAGCTGTCAGCACACAGCCCGACGCGGGGCTCGAACCCACGAACCTTGAGATCCTGACCAGAGCTGAAGTCAGATGCTCCACTGACTGAGCCACCCAGGTGCCCCGATATGTAGTTTTTTCAATACTTACAAGCCAGATAGGTTAAGTTGAAGCCTCTCTTCAGTAAATGCCCCAGTTGTTTGCAGTAAAAATGGTTTAGATTAGCACCCGGGCACTCTGACAAAGGTCTGGAGGGGTTAGGGAACTTGCCAGCACCATTAGCATTTTTTTCTTCTTTTTCCAGCAGCACTAAAATATGTTTGCTCAAAACAGAGGGAGATGAAAAACTACTGGCAGCCAGTACCTCTTAGAAGGAAAAAAAAATGTTTTACTTCTCTGGCAAACGTACCAATTAAATAATGCGGTGTTGTGACAGATTACTGAGCAATTAATGCCTAATTGAGCATCATGCTAGACGCTTCTGTGAGAGCAACTTCACCGGAGCTGGAGTGGCCACACCTCATAGCCAAACAAACCTACTTCAAACTTCCTGCAGCACCCTCTGTGCCGAGGAGCCCAGAAACCAAAGAAAACATTTTTCCTTTGACTCCCTGAGAGTTACACTGGAAGGATTAGCTTGACAGAAAGATCCCGACGTTGCAAATCCTACTGGGGATTTCATACTTCCCTCATTTGTAAGCAAAACCCATTTGCTGCGAGATATTTTTAGTGCGAGCATCCCTGTTGTCCTATTCTCTTACAGTATACCATTAGATCTTGAAGCCATTCCAGGCAGGTCACGTGATTTCTAAGCATCTCTTTGGTTCCCTCCTAAGTGACTAGTCTCGCAGGAGCCAGGGGATACTAGACTCTTAACTACCGAAGACCTCAAAGTCCTTCCTGAAGCCTTGAATTCTTATTGATAGGATGCGAAAATGCTTTACAGCTGCTTTTTCTAGGAGGTCACTTGGCAAGCTCTGCCAAGTGACCTCAGTAATAGAGATATTTTCAGCCCCACGAGCCGCCTATGTAAATATAAAAATGTATTAGGCTGCAGAACTGCATGTGTGGGAACACAACAACCGTACTATTGAAAGGAAATCACAGGGGGAACACTGGTGTCACTCATGTGGGTTTGGTTAGCGCGTGCATGCTTTTGAGAAATCGTTTTGATTCGGCGGCTCCACGTCTCGGATGAGCCCATTTCATATCTGGAACTCGAGAGCTATAAAAAGTAAAACCCCAATCACTTCGCGAGGTGTCTAGCAAAATTTCCTTCCAGAAGTGTTTATGCCAAAAAAGAAAACAATCATTTTCACTCTTTATGTGACACTCATTCGCCTCGGGAAAACGTCAGCGTGGAAGTTAGATTTCCAGTTGTTTGGTTGAAAGGGAGTTATTTATTTAGGCGTCTGGGTGAAAACGATCCATTTATTCAGACCTCTGCAACGAGACTCGGAGAGGATCGTTGCAACGCACAGGAAACACGTTCTCGAGATGAATTGAGAAAGAACTCTCCGGGCGAAACGCGCTAATATTCCCGAGTGCGTTCAGTTTCAGAGGATCAAATCTTTCCCATCTCTGCATCCAAGCTATTTGGCGGCGATCAGATGATCAGGGCTCAAGGAAGTGATTGGAGAGTCAGCTGGCTGCAGCTGCAGTGTAGGCTGTTTGCAGGGACAAGGAGCCACTGTTTTTCCAACATAGCATCAACATAGAAGTTATTTCGTAGGCTCCACGATGCAGCTATGGGCTGCACGGCCAGCATTGTTCTGCTTCAAGCCTTTCGTTCTGTGGTCCAGCGGAGCTGTCCACACATTTGTAGACGACGCCAAGAGGAACCGTCCCACGAGATCGTGCCTCTGGAGAGTGAGGATGAGATGAGTAGACCCAGAACCCTCATCCTAATGGTATGGTATTTGTGGCAAAGGAGCGGGAGTTGATTGAACTGCTATTGTAGAAATGAGATTGCAATTTAAGATTTGGGCTGTGCGGCTCTAGATAAAGAAATGTGTGACCTAGGGTTTACTACTGTGCTTTACCGTGTGGGGAAAAATCTTTAAAAGGATTTCTATCCTTCAGAGCTGATTTCCTTTCTCTTAGATCTGTCCCGAAAGGTGCGGTTTATCGTTCCATCAGACAGTCTCTCCTGCCTGACATTGTGCATTGCTGTTATTTACTTTCGTGCAGAGAAAAAGAGAAAACTTGCAGAGTCTGGTTTATTTCAGTGGATTTGATTTTGTAACTCGAATCTGAAAGAGGAGCCCCAAACGCAGTTTGAGATCGCATGCAGCCAATCAGGTTGTGTAGATGTTGGTAGTTAGAGGTCTAACTTCAAGGTATTTGGAGTGTTTATTGCCGACTCTGGGATGCAAATGCCTTTCGAAAATGGTTAACTTAGGCACAAAATCGGAATACGGTTTTTGAGACTTTTGTAGAAGGCATGACATTTTCTTTGAAAAGCTGTTTCTGGCACACGCCTGCCTGTGCTCGAGTTACAATAGACAGTGTTACTCCTTGTTTGTACACCTGTTTTGTCAGGAAGAATAAAGTGGAGGGTAGCATCTTTCCTTGCTTGAGGGTCAGGGAGAGATCTGCTTAGTCACTGAAACCCCACGTTAGGCTGGAGGTAATGTGCTAAAGTTTCAAAACTTGGGGAGGCATTGTGTAATTTCAGCACAATCGACTTTTTTCCTCTTAGATTTCAATGTTCAGATATCAAGGATGGGGTAAATAATGAATGAAAAGTACCTGTTACACTAAAAGTTTTGGAATGAAAGTCATTTGGTTTGGCCTGTGACTCTGAGAGACGGGATACTGAGCTATGCCATTCTATGCCAACTTCTTCAACAAATTGATATGAGGTATTTAAAAGGCAATACTAGTGGGACCTGGACGGTTCAGTCGGTTAGGTGTCTGACTTTGGCTCGGGTCATGATGTCACAGTTCACGGGTTCGAGCCCCGCATCAGTCTCTGTGCTGACAGCTCAGAGCCTGAACCTCCTTTGGATTCTGTGTCCTGCTCTCTCTCTGCCTTTTCTCTTCTCGCTCACTCTCTCTCTCTCCCTCTCTCTTGCTCTCAGAAAGAAATAAACATTTAAAAAATAAAAAAAAAATAAAACAAAAAGCAATACTGTTCTCGAACTATTGGGCTTTGATTTTCTCTAGGAGGAAATGCTATGTAAGAATAATTTCATACTTCTTATTCCCCTAAGTTTTTCACAAATTAAATTTTAAAGGATTTGAGACTCCCCCACCCCCAAGTTTAACTCTTGCTTGTGATGTTAGCATTCTATAGTTATGTGTTTTGCTCATGCCATCTCAATCATTAAACAGTACCCCCCCAGTGTTACCACTTATATTATAAAATTTAGCAGGTAGAAATTTGCAAAAGAAAAAATAATAACGATGTCTTATTGTTTCAAGGATTCTTTCACTTTATGTGATACCACTATGGACATTAAATGGAATGATGCTGAATTTACTGGTGAAGAAAGCAGGGCTTCAGAAGGATTGTGTATCTTGTTCAGATCACACAGGTGCCGCGTTCCAGAGCCTCGAGTCACATTTAGATCAAGGATTACAAAAGCCAGTATAATTTCCACTCTGCTCATACCTCCACAGGAAATAATGATAACACTGAATTTTATGAGAAGTCTGATGGAAATCTTGGACCCCTCAGAGTGAAATATGCACACATAGAATCAGTGTGCGCCCTACGGGTTTCCTTTGGGCCACTCCACATTCATACATTCAACAGCTAGTTTTTGGTGGCCCACCTTGGGCCAGCCGCCCTTCCAGGCCTTTGGAATCCACCTGCGGACAAACCCGTCAGAGGTCCCCGTCCTAAGTTGCGAAGTTCTACGTTGATAGTGTGTTTTCCCAGTCTTCTTGTTATGGAAATGCCACGTGAGCAGTTGAGTGTACAAATTTAAGTCAGTGAAATGATTCTGTATCTTTCAAGACAGTAGTTCAAAACTTTAATGTATTTTAATCTCCCCCTAGGCATTCGTAAGTATGAACCAATCCTTGGGCTCCTGGGCCCAAAGCCTCTATATAAGAAGGTGTGGGGTGTGACCTAGGCATCTGCATGTTTAGTGAATGCCTCCAGGTACTTCGGATGGAGGAGCCCCATGGAGGCCACCCAGAAAAACACAGCTCTGGAAACTGATCGTCTATAGCTCGGCACCTCACATGCTTCTTTATCCTGCTAGGCTAATCATTGTCTCGCTCTGGCTCTAAGGTTCTGAACAAACTGATTTTTTTCTCTCTCACTTTTCCATCACCTGTTAGTCACCAAATTTGTATATTGATACTGTGTGTGTGTGTGTGTGTGTGTGTGTGTGTGTGTATGTGTTTGAGAGAGGGGTGGGCAGGGAAAGAGAGAGAGAGAGAGAGAGAGAGAGAGAGAGAAATCACAAACCCTGCAGCCAGAGCCCTGGGTTGAAGTCTTGATTGATCACTTATCAGCTTTGTGACCTTCCCACACTGTTTAACATTTCTATGCCTCTTTTTCTCATTTGTAAGATGAGAGTAATCAGTGCCGTTAACCCAGAGCTGTTATGAGGGTTTAATAAAGTGAAGTATATGTTAAGTGCTTAGAATCATGTCTAGATATATTAGAAAGATGTTCAATAAGGGGCATGTTCAATAGCTGAAAAAAAGTGACATTTGGGGAAAGACCCAGAGGCGGCGAGGGAATGAGTCATGCCGCTCCCTGGGGGGGAATGTCTCAGGCAGAAGGACCAGCCAGGGTGAAAGTCTCTACTATGGGAAAAAAAGCCGAGGGCATTTGAGGAATAGTGAGGAGGCCACTGTGGTCAAGCGAGCCAAAAAGAAGGTAGTAGAAGATGAGGCCATTGAGCTAACAGGGGACAGATCACAAAGGCCATCATGAAGACCTAGAGATAGCTTTCTCAAGAGTAAGGAAGCCATTGGAGGGAGCGGGCATGGGAAGTCAAGAGCCTGATCCGTGGAACCAGAATGTCAGGGTTTGAGTCCTGTCTCTGCGACTTACCAGCCGCATGACCATGACACGACTGGTCCTCACTGCGCCTTCATTTTTTTCACTGATAAAATACAGACAGTAATGGTACCTATGGTATAAAGTTATTGTGAGGATTCAGTGACACTTGCAAAGAGCTTAGATCAGTGATAGTAAGTGCTCTTTTAACGGTAAGCCCGTTAACCTGGAGGGCCTTGAGCAGGTGTATAGCAGGATCCATGCTTACAGAGGGTCCATTGTTGAAGCAGGGAGACCATTAATCATGAAGCTTTGCAATGACCCCAGCAAAAGACCTGACTGGTAGCTGTTGAGATTGTGAGAAGTAGGTGGATCCAAATGTATTTCAAAAGTAGGGCCAGTAGAGTTTGCTTACAAATTCAACATAAAGTGTAAGAGAAGGAGAGAACTCAGGGATGAATGTGAGGTAATTTGGGTTTGGTCTTGGTTTGTCCAGTTTTTTTTAGCCTAAACCAGAAGACTGAGCTGCCATTCAGGTGGGGAAGACTATAAGAGAAGATTTGACAAGAGAATCTAAGTTCACTGTAAGACATATTAAGTTTGATATGTCTGGTACGTGTATCTATATATGGAGATTTCAAATTGGAAATTGGATATACAAGTCTGAGTTCTGAGGTACAGTCTAGAGTAGAGAATAATTCTGGACACAACGTGAATACCAATTAAATGATTGATGAGTGAATAAATGATCTCTTTTCTTGTTTTCTCTAATACTTACAGTGTGTCAATCAATTTGCAGTTAATCATATCTTGAACTATTCACGGAACTCGTACTTTTTTATTTACTTTACTATTCATATATTTTTCTTATCGCACTAGTAGATGGGAAACCCCATACATGTAGGAACTATGTCTTTATGCCCTAGTAGTGCCCAGTTCAACTTCCTTTAAAGCCTAAAAACTGAACATAAGTATTGTTGATTCTTTGAAATTTTTAAGCAATTGGCTGAAAAGCTCCACTGGTAAAGTTGCCTACTTAACTTTTCATTGAAATGTCCAGGGTTAAGTAAGGATGGAGAAAGCTACTACAATAAATACAAGATTGTGAATATTGATATTCTTCAGAAGGCTTTGGCATTCAAGACTTCATTATACCAAAGAATCTTATTCCTGAAGTCGAGGGTCTGAATTCGTGCCTGGATAAGCTTTGGACCGGCATTGACTGTAGTTTGGCCGCGTAGTCCACAGTGGAAAGCCTTAGTAAACATCAAAATAAACCATTGTGGGTCCTTGGCATTTACAACCTCTGAGACTATTACAATGGTCTATTAAAATGTAGTCAAGCTGGGGTGCCTGGGTGGCTCACTTAGTTAGGCATCCGACTTCGGCTCAGGTCATGATCTCATAGTCTGTGAGTTCGAACGCCGTGTCAGGCTCCGTGCTGACAGCTCAGAGCCTGGAGCCTGTGTTGGATTCTGTGCCTCCCTCTTTCTCTGCCCCTCTGCCCTCTCTCAAAAGTAAATAAACAGGGGCACCTGGGTGGCTCAGTTGGTTAAGTGGCTGACTTCGGCTCAGGTCATGAGCTCGCCGTCTGTGAATTCGAGCCCCACTTCGGGCTCTGTGCTGACGGCTCAGAGCCTGGAGCCTTCTTCAGATTCTGTATCTCCCTCTCTCTCTACCCTTCCCCTGCTCATATTCTGTCTCTATGTCTCTCAAAAAATAAATAAATGTTAAAAAAAAAGTAAATAAACATTAAAAAAAATAAAATGCAATCAAGTTTAACTGGGGTAAAAATGAAATTCTTTCAAAGCTCTAATTTATCTCTCACTCAAAATTTTTGCTCTGATGGAAGAATTAACAGAAATCTTTTTTTAATTATTTTTTAACTTCCTTTGTAACATATTTCATTAAAAGGTCTCAGACACTACCTAATTTAATTTTTGTCTATCTGCTGTTTTCTTGGGAATGTTTATAATTTCTTATGTTATGTAGAAGTTGGTCCGTTTCCTCTCCGTCCCACCCCCAAGGCCCCGAAGAGTAATTATCTGTTCATATATAATGGAGGATAGAGATGACACAAGAGGAAGACAAGAAGCAAGGGCCAGGCAGGTGCTGGTGTCTCTCTCTGGCTATATAACCAACTTCCACACATAGTATTCAAGGTCTCAACTCAAAAGTGGAGCACTTTTAAAATCCATGAAGGGGCACCTGGGTGGCTCAGTCGGTTGAGCATCCGACTTCGGCTCAGGTCATGATCTCGCCGTCTATGAGTTCGAGCCCCATGTTGGGCTCTGTACTGACAGCTCAGAGCCTGGAGCCTGCTTCACATTCTGTGTCTCCCTCTCTCTCTGCCCTTCCCCCACTCAAGCTCTGTCTCTCTCTGTCTCAAAGATAAATAAACATTAAAAAAAATTTAAATCCATGAAGATTTGGGGATATCTCTGAAATACTAGGAACCATTCAATGTCAGTTGGAGAATGCCAAAGATCTAGTGTGCAGAGCAAGTCAAACATGGCTTTATCTTTAATTTTGGCTAAAGACAGAAGAAAATGATAATAGCCTAAACCTGTGGTAAGTCAGGGAAGTGAAATGTCTTCTGTGAGACATACACTTACATGGGGCACATTCGAGAGCCAGGGTACCTCGGTTACTGCCAGGAGGCCTGCATTACCAGTCCCACTATGGTGCTCTAGAACCTCCAGAAGGCCAGGCCCAGCGCTAGGGTGCTAGGGAGCAAACAGATCCTGCCCTCAGTCTGTTTTTGTGTGGCCTGTGAACTAAGAATGCTTTTCACAATTTTAAAATGTTATAAGACAAAACATAAAAGAAAGAAGACTGTGCAGCAGAGACCATCATTGGCCCACAAAGCCGGAAGTGTTACAGCCTTGGCCCTTTATAGGACAAGTACGCTCTGGTGAATGATGTGGGCTCAACCAAAACGGAAACTCTGCTGGTTTGTACCTTTGACCTCTGCTGTGTATTTGCTCTTCTGCCTAAGGAACTGGGGTTTTTCCTGGGTGCTTTTTGTCCACCTGAACGTCTGAAAACGGCTGAGATTCGGTGGTGAATTCGAGATTTGGAGTCAGAAGCCCAGTATCGGTCTCAAATCTGTCACTTGAGCATCTGTGGGGGCATCTGGGTGGCTCAGTGGGTTAAGCGTCCAGCTTTGGCTCAGATCATGATCTCATGGTTCATGAGTTTGAACCCCATATCAGGATCTCTGCAGTTAACACAGAGCCTACTTCAGATCTTCTGTCCCTCCTCTCTCTCTGCCCTTCCCCTACTCATGCTTGTTCTCAAAAATAAAATAAACCTTTAAAAAAAGAAGTCTGTGTGACCTGAACATGCTGATCCATTGAACTAGGCTTATTAAATGGGGAATACTATTTATCCTGTGTGTTGGAAGCACCAGAATATTTATTTTTATGGAATATTTGTAAACTAGTGGGTGTTATATAAGGATGGAGTCCTGTAGGTTAACTGGCTGACTTATAGCCCCAAAGATCCATTGTCAGTCGCTGTACCCATGAGAGTTAATTATCGTTTGAATGACTCACTTAACAATGAGGCCATTTAAATCAGGGTTTTACCGTATGTGTTCCATATCCGCCCCAAAATAATGGCACTGTGGCCAAGAGAGAATGGGTGGGCCAGAAGAGAGACCCCAAGGAGCGTTCTATGAATAAAAATGGGACCAGAGAGGAATAGACTATGAGAACTATTTCCAAGGAAATAAAATGATCTCACTTCTTATTCTATAATAGATATTCTAGTTTAATAAACCTTGATTACCAAAGGAATTTTGACATGATTGCCCAGTTTCATCTTTTTGAATGCATACAGGAGGTAGAAACAACTTCCAGACATTCTAAATTCTGAATTAATGTTCTTATTTCATTTTGGTGAGGTTGAATCTTGAATATGCCAATGTAAGATTCCCTCAGGAAAGGAAGCATGTGTGATGGAGTGCGATTTTAAGTGGTGTGCCATGGATGGTGTAAGCACAGAGAATCTTCAGCGGAGTTCTTCTTCCTTGTGAGCTGGTTTTGAGCCAAATTCCAAAGGCGTAGAAGAAGAACAAATGAATTGAATGGCTTCTCCATGGGTATAAGAATTAATCGAATGTGATCAGAGACTTAGTAATTAGCAACACAAATCTTTAAGGCAGAGGCTTACTAAATTCGGATTACATATGGTATCAGCTTGCCCAAATGGTCATGCATCTTTCTCGTTCTCCAGATGATACAGATTTAGAAATAATAAAGAACAAAGAAAAAAATATACAGAATCTAAAAAGTAATGTTTAAAATTTCAAACCACCACAGTGATAAAGAAAGGCCAAAATTCAGGTGTGGTGCAGTATGCAGAACTTTCACCAAAAGCAATTAGCAAATTCAACTATATAGAGATAGATATAAATATATATTAGAATATAGAGAACACTCTACTTTTATTTTTATTTTTTTTAATTTTTTAATGTTTATTTTTAAGACAGAGAGAGACAGAGCATGAGTGGGGGAAGGGCAGAGAGAGAGGGAGACACAGAATCCGTAGCAGGCTCCAGGCTCTGAGCCGTCAGCACAGAGCCCGATGCGGGGCTCGAACTCACAGACCGCGAGATCATGACCTGAGCCGAAGTCAGACGCTCAACCGACTGAGCCACACAGGCGCCCCGAGAACACTCTACTTTTAGTAGACATGAGTGTTTTGGGAGAGGCCATAATTTGAAGATTAAGAAGATTAGAATACCAAAGGTGAAAACATAGTCATATGACAAGAAAAAGCATTGAGTCAACAAATCAGTCGTAATAAAAAAGCCCCTGCACTTTTAAAAAGAATCAAATGTAAAAAAGCCTGGATATACTTGCTTGTGTTTTTGTTTGTTTCTTTGCTTTCCAGAAGAGTATATTTAAAACTCATCCCCAACTACCAGGCTTCGATATAATGAAATCTTGTGAAAACTGAGTAATGCAGTTGAGGACAAAATGCGTCTTTTGGCAAACCGAACAGGAATCCAATTTTTTCCCATCCTTCCACAAATTTCTTCTGGATAGTTGTTTCATTCTCTCAGATTTTATTTCCCCGGAGTTGACTGACTTAGAGAGGGGTTAAAGTTTAGGATTTTGAAATTCATTTCCAACAATCTACTTTATCCTGCTGGAATTTTGGTTCATTCTTTAAGACCAACAAATTCCATATGCCTATGTAAATTTGTCATGGTTACATGGCCTGAACATCAGAAATTCAGTAGACAACTGAGGGCCAACTGTCCCCTGCGTCTAACAGGCATAAACAGCAGTAGGCAGTTGCTGGCTATTCCACTCTGGAGCTAAGAGTTTGCTGGTGGAGACAGAAAGGACTGGAACAATGAAAAGTTGTAATCATAATAAGTGCTTCAAACAAAGAGTTCCGTCTTACAACTGTATCCTTTGAGCATCCCACCCCAGCAATCCAGCTGAGGAAGGCTTCCCATAAGAAGGCAGCAATGGATTGGGGACCTGGAGAGCAAATAGATGATAAGAAGAGAGGATGCTGTGTGCAGTCCTGACTTTTATTTTGTTGCCAAGGGTTAAGAGCCAGAGTGCATTTGCTTGCTGTGTGATCTCCGGATCAATTATTTAAATTCTCTATGTCTTAGAACAGGAATAAAGAGAGTACCTATCTCTGTCAGTTTCCTATGCTTTCCATAGAACAGGAATAAAGAGAGTACCTATCTCTGTCAGTTTCCTATGCTTGCTCTAACAGATCACGACAAATTTAGTAGCTCGAAACAACACACTTTCTTTATCTTACAGTTCTGGAAGCCAGAAATCCCAAACGGGTCTCATCGGGCTAAAACTGGCAGGGCTGCATGTCTTTCTAAGAGACTCTAGAGGAAAATCTGTTGGGGTTTTTTTGTTTATGTTTTTTTTGTTTTGTTTTGTTTTTGCCTTTTGTTTTGGTTTGGGTTTTTTGTTTTTGTTTTTTGTTTTTTTCTTTTTTTGGCCCTATTCCATCTTCGAAGCCAGCAGCAGCATGCAGTCTTCAGACAGCTCTCTGATTCCAACCCCGGACTCTCCTACCTCCCTCCTTCACTTTCAAAAGACCCTTGTGACTGGACCCAACCGGCCAATCCAGGAGACTCTCTTGATCTCAAGGTCAGGGAATTGGCAGCCTTAATTCCATCTGCAGCCTTACTTCCCTCCTGCCATGTAAAATAACAGACTCCTAGGTTCGGGGACCTTGGACATGGACAACCTTGGGGGGCTATTATTCTGTCTATCCTAGTATCTCATAGGATTATTCTTAAAATAAAGGTATTCTTAAACTAAAAGACCTATAATACTTCTAAGGACTTGGTAAGAACTCACTAAGCTCTAGCTATTATGATTTCTTTTATTGTCTTGAAACAAAGAAAAGTTCACAAATTGAGTGTACTTTAAGGGGTTATTTTAGGAAAAAGAATTAAACTAACAGAAACTTAATTAGTGCTTCATAGAATGTGGGGGAATGGAAATTCAAGGTTTATTTATTTCCTGGAGTGCTGCAATACTTACTGAATAGACTATTCACATAAATAGACGGTTCAAAGAACATTTGCATGTGTTAGATACTTTCTTCTGTGTAATACAATTGCTACTCTTCTGAAATTTAACTTTTGATCTTTTTTTGTTTCCCGTTCATCTTTTATAAAGGAATAGTGCATCTTTCCCGTTCTCTAAATTATGCCACATTTCAAAATGATAAGAAACAGGGGGCCTGGGCGGCTCAGTGGGTTAAGTGTCCAACTCTTAGTTTTGGTTCAGGTCACGATCTCACTCTTCGTGGGATTCTCTCTCTCTACCCCTTTCCCACTCAGACTCTCGGTCTCTCTCTCAAAATAAATAATAAATAAGTTTTAAAAAAAATGAAAAGGAACAAAGAAAAATACACACGATCTTAAAGAAATGGTTAGAATTTAAAACCACCACAATAAGAGAGAAAAGGAGAAAACCAGGTGTTACTGAGAAAGAAAGAGAATGCATTTTAAGTTCGGCAAGGAGGATCGAAGTTATTAACTTAAAGATGCAGAATAGTCTGTATCTTGTCATTGTAAAGTTATTTCAATATTTGTAGATGCGAGTAGATTTGTTGTTACAGATTTATAACAGCTAAGGAACTTAATTCAAAATTAGGGGAGCTGGATTCTTCTAGAAATAGATACTCAGTAAAAGGTTTGATGAATGAATCAATGCATGTCAGCCCTAGCTTATGGGTCATGAAGCTCACAAAGTAGGAATCATGAAATGAAAACAAAATACGGATTTATTCAGTAAATTCTCAGCAGCCTTTCTATGTCAGAGAAAGTAGGAATGGAAGTGGTGTTCACAAAATAATAGCTCTTTTGAGACGACATCCAGCTACGTGTCAGGCACAGTGCTGAGAACTTCACACAGTTAGCTTTTCTTGTTGCCACAACAACCACTGAAGGAAACTTTTTTTTTTTTTTATCATTGAGGAAGACATTAAAGCACAGCTCTGTACAATTGAAATGTAATACAAACCGCATAATAGAAAATTTCCTGGGAGCTGTATTTTAAAAAGTAAAAAGAGGGGCGCCTGGGTGGCTCAGTCCATTGAACGTCCGACTTCTGCTCAGGTCATGATCTCGCAGTGCGTGAGTTCAAGCCCCGCGTCGGGCTCTGTGCTGACAGCTCAGAGCCTGGAGCCTGCTTCGGATTCTGTGTCTCCCTCTCTCTCTGCCCCTCCCCCACTCATGCTCTGTCTCTGTCTCAAAAATGAATAAACGTTAAAAAAAATTAAAAAGTAAAAAGAAACAAACAAAAATGAAATTAATAATACACTTTATTCACCTCAATATATCCAAACTATTCTTATTTTGACATATAATCAATATAAAATGATCAACGAGGTATTTGATATTTTTATACCGAAGTCTTCGAAATTCAGTATGCGTAATTGCTTCTAATGCATTTCAATTTCGATGCTAAATGTTTATCCTGAGAACTTGTTCTGTATGTAGATTTCATAAAGTTCACTAGTTGAACGAGTAAATTTGCGTATCTCGGTTGTTTCAGAACTAGTCGGATATTTTCAAATAATTGGCGAGGGCATCAGTTCTTCAAGTTAAATCGAAATTAATTAAAATGAACTGTCATTAAAAATTCACTTCCCCAGTCACACTAACCACATTTCCAGCACCCTGTAGCACCTCTGGCTAGCGGCTGCTGCCTTGGTCAGTGCAGGTGTGGCAACTAGTGAGCATGCTGAAGGCCAGCCATCCAGTAACTGTGCTTTGAACCCCGAACCATTGCTTGTGGCCATTATGCTATCTGCCTTTCTCGAAACACCAGAGCAGTGAGTGGTGCAAGATTTCTGCCCGTCGTTATTATCAGTGTATGCTCTATTGCATTGCATGGGTGTTTATTTCTTTGATTAAGGCAAAACAAACTACACAAAATATGCCATTTAATTTCTTTAACACATGTAGGGAGGGGCAGGGGAGACCAGGGTATCCATTAATATGAAGAAAGATGGGAGGTGAATTAAAAATTTATCTTTTTTCCCCATCCTTTGAACTAAAATCCTCCTACCGTGTATAAACGTCATCCTCATCGAGTTGGCAGATGAGTCAGATAAACAAGCAAAGATACAAAAAATGAAAGTGAAAAGACTACTAAAGCTAGAGATGGAGTCAAGGACAGCTCCAGGGTGGCCTTTGTCAAACCCGTAACGTCCCTGTGGCCCAGACATGCCCAGGTCTTTATCCCCACCCTCCTTCTTTCCTCTCCAGCAGCCTGGCCCTGCTGCTACTTGCTCTGAAGCTGCCTGCCCTCCCCTCTCTGTTGACTCAGTCTGAGATCACTTTCCAGGACATTCTTGTGCTCAGTGTCCAATATTACAAGCTGTTTGGTACTCTGCTTAAAAATTCAGGGTTTCCCATACAAATTATATAGAATAATAAAATATTAGGGATTGGGGATCGTAGAATTCTCGCCTCACTTGAAAGCTGAAAGTCAGGGCCGAAGAGATAAGTTGACATCTGTGACTCTTATATGAGTTGGTGGCCAACAAGGACATTTGCCTGGGTCTCAAAATGAAAAAC
The DNA here is from genome assembly GCA_030068075.1 of Paguma larvata. Lineage (NCBI taxonomy): Eukaryota > Metazoa > Chordata > Mammalia > Carnivora > Viverridae > Paguma > Paguma larvata. The sequence continues at coordinate 13,303,889 of CM057825.1, forward strand.
CCACATCCTTTTTAACTACACACTATCCCTGCCTCATTATCCAAAGATTATGTATTTCCAGAGTATGTGAGCAATTTCAAGTGAAACTACATACATGCTAACTGCAAAATACTAACAAGTACAGCGAAAATTATCCAGTTTCCGACTTTTTTTTTCCTCTGATCATTTTAGAGGAATACATCTCTACAGGGATGCAAGCCAGTTCTGCCCATTCTATAAATAACTAGTTTGCTAGTTTGCTCCAAACTAGTCTCTTGGGGTTGCTTTCAGGATTAAATACAAAGAGAATGAGTTCCAGTTAATCCGTAGAGTAAACCGCTAACGGGCAGGGGCTGCAGAGACACAGAATACAAGTGTGCGGGTCCCAGGGGTCCCCGGGAGGCGAGAACAAAGGAAAACAAAAGGCAATCACGTTCTCGTAATCTCTTCAGATTAAAGAGCTCTGTGTTGGGAACAGAAGTGTGTATCTGTTACCTTCCAGGACTCCGACTCCGCAAATGTCGTGCTGTAATAGAGAGAGACTCGGCACGTGGGTTTCAATAGCGGACCTGTGTCGTTTGAAAAACTCGGGGTGTGGGAGAATTCCTCGCATTCTTCGAACCTCGGGATCCTGCCCTGCAGCATGGTGATGACTGACGCAAGAGAAAAGCGAGCTCGGCATGATGCGTGCTACCCTGAGCCAAAGTGCCTCTTCCCCGTGTGTAAAAGGAAGAAAATACCTCCGGCCCACCTGCGCCATAGGAATGAAAGTAATGACTTCTGTGCGCGAAAACATACTGTTTATTGTTTCGTGCTCATTCTAAGGAGACGTTTCGGTATGCATGATGGCCCCTCACTTCTCTACCAGATAAGGAAGCTAGACTGCTACGAGACTCCTCAAGGAAAAAGTTATTCATAAAGGGGACTCGGTGGAAGATGCCCGGTGACCCAAGGCATTCTCCAAGTTCACCAGCCATTGGAAGAAATAAGTGGAGCCAAACTGTAGACGGCGGGGGGTGGGGGGGGGTGGGGGGGGGGATCGAGGACAAAGAGAGACGTCAAGTGAGGAGCAAGCTCGCTGGGCAGGAAGAGAAATGAAGCGTGAAATGTGTTTTCCTCTTTCAAATCGAAGTGACGCTGGATTGTTTTAAAAAGGCCTTTTAGTAAGTAAGGCTGGCCCTAAAGCTAGTCTGCCTTTGCGCCTCTCCAAGACAATGGGACATTTCCATCCGTATCACTTCTGCACTCTAGTTTTTATTCCCTTAAATCTGTTTCTCGTAGCTCTCCATATTTTGTCCCATTCTTGCCCTTGCTGTTGAGAAAGCATGCCGACGGGTTTGAGTTACAGATCGCATATAACCACGTCGTTCTTTTAGCTCTGGGATTGAGCAGGGGCCTGGCAGGCCTGTAGCTTTTGGAACTGGGACGGAATCACCCTCAGGGTCTGACGCGATAGGCAGGGAAGGCTTTTGTTTGGACAGACAGACAAACGGACCAGTGAACATTTCTAGAAATGTCGTCTCGACAAACAGCCCCGGAGTGCGCGTTGGCAAAGAAGTGAGGGATAAAGAGTCTGATGGCAGGTTATTTGTGCACAGACGAAGAGGTAAAATGAAGTAAAATTATAAACTGTGCATGAATTTATCACAAAACAGCAAAGACCTTTGGAATCACCTAAGAGATCCTCCGGTGCTTTTCAGATGTTATTGGGGAAAGCGTGTTTCACTGCGTATGAATTAAAAGTTACTAAAGAGCATCAAGACTTTAGGTGACTCCCTTAAAGACGGAAGAATTGAAAGGAGAAACAGAACCATGGAGATGATCTCTGCGTAAATTACAAAGGACCAGAAGAAGCTTGCGCCCTTAATTTGGGGAAAGGGCTACCTCTTCACACAATCCGTTGTTTAAACTTCCCAGGCAAATCAGAGAACCCAGTCTCAAACTGAGACCATGAGAAGCAGAGGAATGGCAGCTGAAGAGATTCGCCCTGGGGTTCTGCAGAAGGCACTGTGCTTCTTTGAAGGTGATACTGCCTGCATTTGGCAAGCCCTGCTTTCGTTTCAGCCTCCCAACCGTCTACCTCCGTTTGATTCAAGTTTATGGGGGAGGATCTATAGGCACGTGCGTGTCTCTGGCTCTGTTTGTTCTGCAGTCAAAGAAACTTTCCAACCTTATGTTGCCTTTAAACATTGAGCCCCGTGATATCCATACAAGCACAGTTAATGTCTACATGTATGCACGCCATGTGGTTCTGGGCTTGGATATGGACTCAACTATGATGTCATATCCATTAGCCTGGTAACCAGAGTTTGAAATGGAGCCCTGTAAGTATGGGAAAAGTAATCTACCATCTTATTTAGCCACCTACCACTGAGTCTGCTATTTTATTTAGAACCTTGTGAGTATAAAGCCAGTGAGGACAAAATTTTTGTAGTAGAATGCATAAATCTTGGCAGACGTTATTTCATTAATCTCTTACCTTGTAGCAGTAAAGGTCAATTTATTACCATTTCACAGAGAATACTCAATACTCTATACCAAGTGGATTTCTCAAGACCAAGTGGATTAAAAGAAGCGATGTGCTAAAGACCACAGAGGAAGCAAGAGATTGAGAATAGGGCCTGGGTAGGTTGCAGGAGGCGAAGACCATTGGATGGAGTTGAACTCTAGGATTCACACCTTCAAAAGCAAAGCCCTTTCTGGCAGAGAAGGGCTTACTTAGTCCCAGAACCTGCCCCCCCTTGAATTCTTTCAGGCTTAGATTTGTATTCTTGTGGTTTAACGAATCCAAAGCTTAAACTATTCTTAGTTCCTAGAGGTTATTTAAATACCACATGAGAATTATTTCAGTCAGTAAAAATACTAAACATATCATTTTCTGTTAGCTTTCTCCTTGCCATTTTGGTTTCACACACGCTTGATTTCCTAGCAAATGCTCTCTTTCAGGTGCACGGTCATGGCCATAACTTAACATTGTTTTACTTTCTCAATGGTTCTCTGACTCCATGCTCTGAGGTGTAGATTTAGATGAACCCATTCAAAATTCAGCTGGTGATTCCTATTGAGATGTCTCCCCCAAATAGATAATGAATAGGTGTTAGAAACCCACAGTTACGGAAGAGGAAAAACCAAGATTGAATAAAGCTTCTCGGTTTTCCTTTCTGTGTTTTTTAAATCATAAAAGAAGTAAATGCTATGTGATCAGTGTAAATACTGCATGCCAGTAATAAGGTAAAAGGTTAAGATGCCTGAGGGGTTTTACTCAAACTTCTTCCACTCATCGCCTCTCTCTTCTTGCACCCCTACAAATCATTATCATTAACACCTAATTATACGTAGTTTTCTTTTTTAACAACGTGGATTCATGTGAGTTTTTCTCGGTGGTTCAAGAGATCTTTTTAATCACAAAGTTAACCGTGATCATAACCCAGGATGTGTGGGGACAGAGCCAACTCTTGGTTTAATTTCCTACTGTAATTTGATAAGGAGACCTATGGTAGTGGCTGATGCAACCTACTCTCTGTCGTAGCCGCGAAATAAAATGACAAATTCAGATAACTGATTATAAAATATATTTGGGGTACACCCTAACCAATGCCAAGCCACCGGGAAAACACTGAAATTGTTTACTTATTATGGAGATCAAGTTGTAGAAAGGCAGACTTTTTGGCACTGGAGAAGGCTGGAGGACAGATGGAACTTTATCTGGGATCATTTCATGGTCTCATTCTTGTTTCAGCACCTCCAGATTTTAGGCTTACAGGAGTTTCCAAAGATATCAGGGATTCTTGCCTCCTTCATCACAGATGTGGTTAGATGTGGACCTCTATTTTTTACCTGAATATCTGCATTAGGATGATATTTAACTTTATATCCACGAGTTAGCGGGCATTGAGGGGTTTATTCATGTTTGTTCACAGCCTCAATAAAATATAATTGGCCATAAACCCAGCGAGTGTCAAGGTCTAGTCCAAAGACGCCTGTTATTTAATTAATTAATTAATTAATTGATTAACAAACAAACTTATTATGTACCCCATTCTATTCCCTTTGTCACAGTTAGCATTTTCCTGCATCTTTTCAATAAGGGTCTTTCTGCCTTGTCTCAGGAATGCTGTGTGATAACTACTCAGATTTAAACCCTGTATGACCGGATTTAAGATCTGCATAGCAGAAGCAGTAGTCTTATTGACATGCAGGAGGAAATAAACACTCAAGATTTCTGGAAAGTAAGAGTGAAGCAAATATTTGCCTTTTATCGCCCTAAGGAATTACATCCGGGAACTTAAAAGTGGCAGAAAAATAGAAATTCAGTGTTACGTAAATCTTTCATTTTAATTAATTTATTTTTTTTTTGAGAGACACCGAGACAGCGCAAGTGGGGGAGGGGCAGAAAGAGAAGGAGAGAGAGAGAGAGAGAGAGAGAATCCCAAGCAGCCTCTGTCATGTCAGTACAGAACCCAGTGCGGGGCTCCAACTCACAAAACTGTGAGATCATGACCTGAGCAGAAACTAAGAGTCAGACACTTAACCGTGTGAGCCACCCAGGCGCCCCAGTGTTATCTAAATCTTAACAGGCCATGTGATAGTTACTTTGTGTATTCGAAACTGCGTGTCTTGTCTGGGCCCAGTGCAAAGAGGCCAGGCCTTTGTATCTTTCTGTAATGACCATCAAGCAGAGAGCTAGAGTCATGACCCAGCATCATTCATCTAAGCTTTCCTGGCTGCCCCCATAATTTTTTATTACTCAGGTATATGCAGGCCCTTCAGAAATATCTTCTAAAGACTTTGGAGGGAAAGAGCAGTTTGAGAGAAGATGATGGATGGGCTCAGCACTCTCTGTTTGCCAAATCTCAGAAGGCGGCAGAGAGTCTGTTGTGCCCACTTGTGTTTTTACAGAGTAACGTTAATCAATTAGCTCAATTCCGCTATAGATAGTAAGTAATTACCTTCACTGGAAGCCACGACGACGACATGATTAATAATACATTCCAATTTCCAAAATTAGCATTTCACTCGGCACTTAAACATGGCTCTTTGTAAAGGACTTTTTTTTTTTTGTATGTAAGACACGTGGTTGGATCAAAAATTATTTTTCTGAAAATAATCCTGTGAGGAGAATATTCTAGTTTTGTATGACGCCTAGGGCCCTTCCTGCATACATGAGTACAATTCAAGTTTCTTCTTTAAGCATTTTCAAAAAAGTACTTAAGTAGCACTTTAGACTTCAGACTGAATCACCCTCTATAGAAGTTTCAGACAAGCCAGTTAAATTCTTAATAATTACGGAGCATCTGCTGCCTGAGAGTTCTGAAACTAAGCTCTCTCTTAGTTAGGATAGGAAGGTGGTTAAGAAACGAACCCATGCGTAAAAAGATACCGCAGCAATGGGACAGTTGGCTTGTACTAAGTGAATTCCGCCTAAAGAGAAACAGGCAACTGCCACAGAAGAACATGAAACAGGTGCCGGGGGGATTTCATCAGGGGGACGCGGAGACAAGAACTCATCCAAGAAGGATGGCATATGGGCTGTTTACAGGGCCATATTGGGAGAAGAGGGCAGAAAAGCAAATTGAGGGGCACCTGGGTGGCTCAGCATCCGACTTCGGCTCCAGTCATGATCTCACGGTTTGTGATTTCGAGCCCCGTGTTGGGCTCTGGGCTGACAACTCAGAGACTGGAGCCTGCTTCGGATTCTGTGTCTCCCTCTCTCTCTCTCTGCCCCTCCCCTACTTGCTGTCTCCCTCAAAAAAAGTGAATGAGCATTAAAAATTTTTTTTAAAGAAAAGCAAATTGAGACTTGGGTTTGCACCCTGACCTTGCCATGGAAGAGTGCTTAACACTAACTGTTGTTGGACAATTATTATTTTTATTGGACAATAATTTTTAATTAATTTAATTAATTAAATTAATTAAATTAATTTTTATTTAATTATATTTATATTTATATTTATATTTATATCAAATATATATTTATATTAAATTTATTTTAAATATAAATTCATATTAAATTAATATAAATATTAAATTTATATTTATTATAGTTAATAATTATATTTATATTAATTATTTAATTAATTTAAATAAATTTATTTTATTTTTATTATTATTTGTCAGCAAACACTTACTTTCATATTTCCTATCCGACAGGCTTCCCTCTGTCTTCTACACAACATGAAATTTGGGCACTTTCAGGATTCTAGGTCTCCTTCAACTTTGCACACACTTTGAAGTTAAAGCACCTGACATTGAATAACCCATTTATTCCGTATACTTACAAAGTTGAATGATTATATTCTGGGGAAGATTCTGATCATCAAATCTAGAATATGATTATTTTTTAATAATCAGCCTCAGGCTGCCTGAGTAGCTGAGTTGGTTGAGTGTCTGACTCTTGACTTTGGCTCAGGGTCACGATCCCACGGTGGAGGGATCAGGTCCTATGTGGGGCTCTGCACTGAGCATGGAGCCCTCTCGGGATTCTCTCTCTTGCTCCCTCTACCCCTCCCCTGTTTGCTTGTACTCTCTCTCTCTCTCTTTTTCAAAATAAACAGATAAGTTTAAAAAAATCAACCTAATAATTACTAATATTTTTCAGAATAATTAAAAAGTTGATTAGTAAAAGTTCTTGTCTTCTACCAAATAGTTTCCCTTTTAACTGTTGCAGTAGTTTTGACGTAAACCATCAGGGAGAAGCATTTTCACTGTAGACATCCACACTAGAAATATCTTAGAAATAAAAGTGGGCAGTGCTGGCCTGTGTCTCTCCACTTAATTCTGAATTTCTCCCTCGCCTAGTCCTATGTCCATGAGATGTGTGTGTATGTTTAATGTTTGTTTATTTTTGAGAGAAAGAGACAGAGCACAAGCAGGGAAGGGGCAGAGAGAGAGAGAGGGAGACCCAAAACCTGTGGAGACACAGAATCCGAAGCAGGCTCCAGGCTCTGAGCTGTCAGCACAGAGCCCGACGCAGGGCTCAAACTCACGAACCGCAAGATCATGACCTGAGCCGAAGTTGGACCCTCCACTGACTGAGCCACCCAGGGGCCCCAGTGACGTGTGAGTTTTCCTTCTAAGAGAGAAGGAAAAAAATGAAGAAAAATACAAAGCAGGGATATCTGCTTTCTTGCGGATGTATTTCTGAAAGGGGACATTTCAACTTTAATATGTTGATGATATTCACAACCAATAATCATCTTTCTTAGAAATATTTGAAGGCCAAGATTCAAATTTATGGAAAAATCATGTTTTCTCCCTGGCGCCTAGGTTCCTACGCTTTCTAGAAATCCTCCAGATGAAATTATTAATGGGTCTGGTGGTATCTATTTCAAAGAGATTTTGTTTAAAGACTAAGCTATATTAAAGAATCATTTGCATTTGGAAAACGAATGGCACATTAAATTTTGACTGGTTACAAACTATATTTTATATTTATGGCAACTTATCATTTAAACAGTTTTTCTAGTTCATTTTTAATTCAGTGATGTATTTTTTATTACATCCATCTAAACGCAGGTAGTTGGGTGCCTGGGTGGCTCAGTCGGTCGAGCTTCTGATGATTTCAGCTCAGGGTTGTGGGATCGAGCCTCGTGTTGAGCTCTTGGCTGAGCGTGGAGCCTCCTTAAGATTCTCTCTCCCTCTCTCTCTCTTTCTCTCTCTCAAATCTAAAAAATAAATAAACACAGGTAGTCTTCTAAGTTTTACCAAGGAAAACACTCACAAGAGGCTTGGCATCTTCCAACCTTCAACATCCTGCATTTTAGTCCTTTCAAATATAAACTTTTAAATAGGTGCTTTGGAAATGTAACATATAGAAAATAACTCTTTGAATTTCAGACCAAATTGTAAAAGCGTGATGATTCTGAACCAAATACTCTTTAGGGCCCCGAGATTCATCTGGTTTGATCACACACACACACATCCCAAGTGCCTCCTCGCCTTCTTGAACCTCTTGATACCATTTTCCTCTGCTCTGCGATGGATGTGAATATTATATTATCACCTAACATTATTTATACATTAAACCTTGCTTCCTAGGTGTTTTAAACCTAGTAGGTTTTGTAATAAACAGTGCTGGATACCTCGTAGTGCCAAATAGTTCTTTCCTGAATAAAACCATATAGGAGTGACCTGTGCGCCCAACGCACAAGCCCAGACTTGTTAAATTTTATAGTAAGAGGATTAAATCCAAGCCTGAACAGTTGTTAATTGTTCACCGTTGGTCATATGTTAAAATAATTTGGGAAAAATGAGCTTGCACCTGCACTGGAGAATTTAGAAATTCATTATTAGTTTCCCTTTCCCTCTTCTCAGTCCCTCCTATCGTTAGAAGAGGAGGTTGTTTTTGAAAAAAATATGGCATTTAATAGTTACACTATGTCAAATTTTTCAAGAAAAGCTGGGGGCAACGCCAGATACCTCCTAACATTCTTCATCTTTTTCCTGATTCCCTACATTTTTTCATTCTTTTCTTTTCTTTTTCCCCAGAGATCAGAATGTGTGTATGGTCCAGCTGTTGGACAGTGAGGCCAAGCTATAAGCATTTGTCATTTAATACAAAAGATGTCAGCAGACAAAGTCTTGGCATCATATTTGTATTATACTCCTAGGACAGTTTAAAGGTTGTGTGGTTTAACGTTGAAATCAGAACGGCCAGAAAGGTAGTCGACTGAGAGATGGATGGGTGCATCCGAGGTGACTCTCTGCCCAACTCCACTCATCGTAGAAGGAAAACAGTGACTGTGGAAATAATGGAAGAGCTGAAAAAATGGTGTCGGTGCTTTGGAGGGAGGATTTCTGGGATAAGTCCATTACTAAATACTGTCCTCTGACACCGGGAGGAAAAGTGTCAGCACAACTCTATGTTGCTAGAGAGTGTGAAGTGTGCCAGAATCATCTCTTCACCATCTTTCAACATATAAGAAAAATGCCACCATAACATTATCTGGAAATAGTATTATGAAATTACTAAATTATTTGAAAGACTCTAGGAGTCTTCCATCAGGACTTACGTGATTACCAATACAGGGACCCTCTATGAAAATAGAGGAAGGGGATTCTCATAGTTTTCCAGGGATAAATGGAGAGAAGAGATGGAAACATTTGTTAATCTTTCCATTAACTATTAATGGAAACATGGTTAATCTCCTCAAACATAATAGAGTTTTGGAATTATCAAGTTATCTTCAAGATCGTTTCTTATCTGCCATCCTTAATTCATTGAAAGAGGTGCTAACTTTCTTACCCAGATCTGGGATATGTTCTAAAAATGTATGGAGGGAATAATAATTTTAAATGTATATATAAATAACTTAGTCATATCGTTATAACCTCTTATACTAAAGCTCTTAGATCTTTCTTTCATTAATATAAAATTGCTAATTGAAGAATATTTGTTTCCACTTTCAAACAAATACGTTGTCACGTCTTAGAGGTTTTGCTGAGCATCGCGCGCCCATCATTTACATGAAGAGGTGTTGAACCACGCCAGTGACTGCCACACCAATTTTTCACACAAGCACCAAAATAGTTCTTATGCTGAAAAGTTAAAGAGGAAATGTAGTGTACCCTAGTGCTTTCAATGGCTTAAACAATGCCAGAAATATTCTCTTGCCCCATGCACTCAAGGAGGGGATGTTTCGGTGGGAATGTGAGAACAGAAACAATTTTATTACTGCATTAAGATATCGGTGCACTGTTCACATTTGGAGAATCTTCAGGAGTAAATTATGGATCTCATACAGACCTAGATTAACTGCATATATATTGGCAGTAGAAATCTTTAGGCTCGTTGTTTAATGCCAAGCAATCCAATAAGGCTTATGTCAGATTCCGAATTATAATAGCGTCACTAAAAGATAAGATCTTGAATGTGACTTCAAGTCAAGGGCTTCCAGCTCAGGTGCCTAGGGGCCACACAAGCTAGACAAGAAGACAAATGGGAGCAGTGAGGGGCATGATGAATTAAAGAAGGCACGGCCTGCGCAAAGGGTGTCACCGCTACTACACTTGGGCAATTGTTCCCATGCTAGGAAGTAGGATTCAGGTCATCAGACTTTGAATGTTTTGTTTTTCTTTTAAGAGAAGCCAGTAGCCAGGGCTTTTGTGTAAAATCTTTTTATTTCTAAACGCTATCGGCTAATCCAATATCTTACCACACTAGTGGCAGGAAAACACAATTGTGGAACCACATTGAGTCATTGGCTGCCTGATTGTCACTTCGCTGTGAGTTTTTATTAGAACTCCACTTTAATTCAAGGTTCCAACTTCAAGGACCCAGTGAGGACTATCCTGCTTGTAACACATCGCCGCATGTTTGACTGATAGGAGTGGCAAGTGATTCTGATGTTAATGTGAACGTAAGGCTGCAGATCATATTTAGATTTCGAAAAACGTGTACTCTGACTCTTAATTAAGAAAGATTTCCACCAGTATAATTAAATAATACCAAGTCAGACTAGCCTTTCTTGGCTGTAAAAATATCAAAGGGGAAACGTGGTAATAAATACCTGACACTTAACTTAATTTTCAGGAACATAATGCGAGCAGAAGATAGGGAGGCTAATGCATCAAAAGCAATACGTCCTTTTAGAACTCTGTTTACAAACCACACTAGAGTATCATCGGCTATTGCGGGGAAGCAGTGGAGGGCAGGGATGGAGGGAAGATTCAGATGTCCCATATTTTCACCTTAACTGGGTCATGAATTATTTTCCATGCCGACTACAGTGCTTGTTCGGTGCCTACCACACAGCCATGAAAATCGGTCCCTGTCTCATCCTATTAGGCTGAGATTTCACAGAGGCCCAGTAAGCCCAGAACCACATACCTAAATAGATGTTACCCTTTGTCCAGTTCAAGCTAATTGTTTTAAGTATTGAAGTTCTGCATCTGCCTCGCTGCTGCGCATGAGAGTCTTGGTTGTGCTGCTCTGACCCATCGTTGCTGGGGGGAAGAGGAGGTGAATGATGCCTGGTGTTCCCTCTGGGGCAGGAGCAAGGTCAAATCCGGCAGAGGTGCAGAGGTCCTCCCCTGAAGCGAGCAGTCACCTGGCAACCAGCCACCGTGCAGTCTCCCCTTTGTTTAAAAAACTTTTTAATGTTTATTTATTTTTGAGAGGGAGAGTGTGTGCGTGAGGAGGGGAGGGGCAGAGAGAGAGGGAGACACAGAATCTGAAGCTGGCTCCAGGCTCTGAGCTGTCAGCACAGAGCCCGATACGGAGCTCGAACCCATGAACCGCAAGATCATGACTGGAGATGAAATCATACGCTTAACCAACTGAGTCACCCAAGTGCCCCGGACCTGCCCTTTGTTTTAACACCAGTGCAACCTGGCATCTACCCTGATTCAGACTGTCCGGCTCGCTCACATAAACTCCTACAGTTTCCACCCTGGAAAAGATGCCGCTGGCATTTTCTGGTTTGAGGTTATTTTAGATTCCATCTCTCCAGGTGTCTCACTGGATCTGTGGGTTGCGAAAACCCTTGCCCAGACTGTATGACACAGAACATAAGAAAGAACGAAACACAAAACAGTGGGGGAAATCCTGCCTACCCTACACTCCTCAAGAGATTCACGTTGCACGTTGGAAATTTAAAGCTCTGAGGAGTTCTCAGTGAGGATACCAGTTTGGCTTTGTTCAATCTACTGTTACTCAAGTTTAGTCAACCTCAGATATCTCTTGTCTGGAGCACTGACTCACACACATCAGGAAGCTCTGGAGCACAGTCTGAGAAACACTATTGACAGGGGGGTTGCCATTTAAGGCTTCTGAGTTGGGGAATGACATGGTCAAACCTGGAGTTAGACAGGAAAACTACCGCAGCAACAGGGATGATCAAGAGAAAATATATAATCGTTAGAATTCAGCGATGAGCTAGTTATGCAGATGAGGGGGAAGGGAAGTTGAAAGTGAGTATGACGCCCTGATTTTATCAGCTGGGTACAAGGTGGTGTTAACCTAAAGATAAGGTCAGAGGGAACAGAATTTGGAAAGGAAGGTAATGAGCTATTTTTTTCTAATGAGTTGGCTTGTTTGATTTTATACTTGAAAGAAGACTTGGGGGGCCACTGGGTGGCTTGGTTAGTTGAACGTCCTGCTCTTGATTTCAGCTCAGGTCATGATCCCAGGGTCATGTGATGGAGCCCCAAGTCAGGCTCTGCATTAAGCACGAAGCCTGTTTGGGATTCCCTCTCTCTCTCTCTCTCTCTCTCTCTCTCTCTCTCTCTCTCCCTTCTCTGCCCCACTCCCTTTCTCACACACCTTCTCTTTTTCTTTAAAAAAAAGATACTTGGGAGAAAAAATAATGAGATTTCTATTGGTTAAATTTTTAGTACTTTCTTGGGCAAAGCTCCCTTTACAGTACTTGCCAAACCATCCCTCCCCTCTTAAGCTCTGTAAAGGCAAAGAAGTTGTTTCATTTTTCTGATTATCTTAAGTACTTAGCACAATACTTGTCCCTTTTTTCAGAGTAAATAAACAAGCGGTTGCAAATAAATGGCTGCAAACAGAAAACAGCTTTACCCGAATCAAGGGGGATAAAGAGTGAAGGTGGGGAGAGCCCATCAGGTTGAAGGAAAAACTCAACGGCAGATCTTAAGAAGGACAGGAAGCAGAGGGCCTGAGAACTACAATGGGCAGGGCTCAGGGCAGGGTTCGGTACAAATCACATTGTCGGCCGTTGGGTCCTTTTCCTCAAGGTTCCGGTCCAGGTATAGTCGTGGCACTTGCTCGATGTGCTCTGTAAGGTGAGAGGGTAGAGGAGACGTTTCCCCCCCTAGGAAAATCAGGGAATATCAGGAAAACAAGGGGGTGTGAAAACAGTGCCAAAATTCTCTTCAGGTTCTGTTTCCAAACCATGTCAAGGACAATGTCATCTAGCCAAGAGGCACAGCTGTTTCGGAAATGAAATCTGGCTGGGAGCATGGAGCAAGGGACAGGTAACATCTCTCTGGACGTACCATCTGGACTAGGTGTGGAGAAAGGCATCCGATTGCAGATTGCCTTTCTTCTCCAACTGGCACTTGAGGTTCCAAAAGCAAAAAAAGAAAGAAAAAGAAAAACCTTTTTTCCTCAGCCCAGTCATTAGTCTATCTGGAAATGGATGATGCGAATTGTTTTATTTAAAAAATACAAAACCATAGAATTTTAGAGATGAAAAAAAGCTTTAGGACGAGGTCCCGAGAGGTTACTGTTTTGCCCAAGGTCACTCAGGCTATCAGTAAATGAACTGATTCTGGAATACACACCTCCTGTCTGCTGCCCATGCTCATCTCACTGTGAACACAAGCGCACTCTGCCTAGAAAAAAGGAGGAAATGACTTATCAACGGCAGTCCCCACTCGGTAGTCACGGGCTCAGAATGATGAAGTGAACACAAATTCGAAACCGCTTTCTGAAAATATAACCCTGAATGCCAGCCACACAAGAGAGATGCCAATTTTCAGTGCCACCAAAGAGCTTTTGATACGATCTAGGTAATGGATCTCCTTCCCAATCCGTGACACCCTGGCAAAAGCAGGGCAAAGTCAGATTAAATGTCTCCTTGTCAGTGTACTGTGATATCTTGCGGCGACCTTAAAAAGCTGTGGAATGAGAGAAGGAGAAGACAGAGAACAGGAAAGTGCGATGCCCTTTCCTCCCGGTCACAACATCGAATTGGTAATTATAATGTTGGTGTTCGCCACATGCCAGCAGGAGTCCCAGCACGGTGCAGACATAAAGACGATACTGTTTATTGCTCTGGGAATTTACGGTCCTGCTTGGGCAGAAAAGTAATCATGAGAAGATAAAAAAGCATATGATACTGGTTAAATCTTGGCTTTCTCAACTTCCTTGGCATTTGGGTCTTTTGTGTGGGAGATGGAGGGAGATGACAGAAATAGGATAATTGGAAGCTTTTGTAGATGTGCACAGTGGGGATTCAAAAATGAAATCTGTAGTGTTGCCAGGAACAGTGAGCACAAAGAGGTCAGTTGTGGAAGGATCCAGTGTGCCCTGGAGGAGGGGCCATGTAGCCTACTTATCCACATCCAGGGCAACGGGGTCTTCGGGGCTCTCCCTTCATTTTGGAATTCCTTTCCCTTTCCCTGCCACTTTCAAAGCCCGTACCCTTCTAATACCCCCACCTGCTTCTCCTAATGTTCAGTACGCAAGCATCCAGGACCATCCACACCCTCAACACACACCCTCAACACACACACTCAACACACTGTGGCAGCTCAGCTCGTGCTCACTTATCTCCTCAACACAACTTCCTCCTCATCAAACTCGTAGCTCACATCCACTGAGCATTTTATTCTATTCCAGGTTCTGTGCCAAACTCTGCATAAATCTTTTATGAAGCCTCGAAACGCTCGGTGAGGTAGGCGCTAGAGTTACCTTCATTTTACAGTTGGGGAAGCTCAGGTTCAGAGGGTTTAGGTAACTTGTCCGGAGGCTGACAGCAAGCACACGGGAAGGCCAGGATTCACACACAGGCCCACGGACTCCAGCCCAGAGATCTTACTCATGAAAGCAAAGACCACATTCCTAACCTTATCCTTCACACTGTTGAAATGTGCTTGTGTCTCGAGTTCTATCAGCTATAAGTTAGTGAAGATTATAATGGCTTCCAATCTTTTCCCGGCAAGTGACTGCTGAACATTAATAGAGACATCCCAACAGAGACCCATATGCAGACTAATTCCAATAGTGGGGTTTTGAGGAATAGAGAAGTGAAAGAGGGGGCTGACTTGAAGGCCAGTAGTCCAGAGGTCCTTCCGATCAACTTGACTTTCAAAAGGAGTTAGCTCTGATCTGAAGAGAAACCTCTATTATCTGCCAGAAGGTCACTGGGCCTGAAAGTCATCATCAAGGAAATATTGAGGTTGACTAAGCGGCATTAGGATTTGGACCAGAGATTTTTCTTTTCTTTTAATTTTTTTAAGTTTATTTATTTATTTTGAGACAGAGGGGGGGACAGGGAGGGATGAGAAAGAAGGAGAGAGAGAGAATCTCAAGGACTTTCTGCACTGTCAGTTCAGAGCCCAATGCAAGGCTCGATCTCACGAACAGTGAGATCATGACCCGAGCCAAAACCAAGAGTTGGATGCTTAACTGACTAAGTCACCGAGATGCCCCCGGACCAGGGATTTTCAAGCAGGAGTGAATTTTCCCTCTTCCCCAAACCCTCCGGAGGACATTTGGCAATGTCTGAAGGTGTTGTTGGCTGTCACAGCAGGATAGGGTGGAAGAGATACAGGTATCTAGTAGGCAGAGGCTAGTGATGCTTCTAATCTAAAAATCCTGCAGTGCACAAGACAGCCCCCTATGGAAAGAATGATCTGACCCAAAACATCAGTAGTGTCGAGTTTGAGAAAACCTGATTTGGACGATAATTGAGGAACGAGTATGACCAGAGTTATAAAAGCCCGAGAGTTGGCCAACGAAGAGGAAACGAAGTCAAACTGAAGGACAGAGCGCTCCGTCTTAACTCTCTCTCTGTCAGTGACACCTGGCTGGACCAGGACTTAGAAATGTCCAACAAAGAATGGGAACCTCTCTGCATTTACCCGCATTCCCATATAAACTAGATTAAACAGATACCGATGCCCCGGTCAGCGCTGTCCAGTCCTTGTTCGCCCGTTTCTCAGTCCTTCCTACACACCCACCAGGCACAGACAGCAGAAGGTTAATTTGTCCTTTCATTTGGGACCTTGACCCACCGCACATCCAATGGTCAACAACTTACCACCGTGCATGGAGCTAAATAAGGAAAGTCCAACAATTAATTCTCTGCAAAACAGAAAGAAGCTCTTGACTGAAAAGCCAAGACCCATTATTCTCCAATTTCTACCTTGCAGGGCATTAAACGCTTAAATCAAAGTGCTGTTAGCTTTGCCTCTTCCTGGCAGAGGCCCTAGAAGATACAAATGCATTAAGATGCCGTTAAAGAAATGGTTTGTGCGCAGACTGGTTGCAGAGTTCGCCGAGGCTATCTCTAGGGCCCAGCAGCAAGCAGTGTTAGTCTGAACGTTCAGCTGCACGGATGCTCAGGCTTTGGCCTTCACATGACAATGTTTCCTCATCAAAGTTGCTCAGGTAAAAATGCTTCCTTGCCCTCCCTTTATAAAGACACATCCTTCTACAGTACAAAGGCCACCGCAAGAATAAAATACATGTAATGCCAATGTTATATAAATTAACCAATTTTTCCATTAGAGCTGAACAGATTTGAAAGACCTTGGCCTCGCCATAAAATTTGTAGGCAGTGTGATTTTCAGGGTAATTATTAAATGTGGGGGGGGGACGTTCATAGTGAAAGCAAGGTAATTAGCAATCAGAATGACTACCGGAGGCCAATTTGGGGTGCCTGTTTTATTTTAAGTGAAATAACTCTGGCGTGGAGTTAACTTCGCCAGCAGTAGGAAGCCGGCATGGGATCCAAGCCAGCCAGCAGAGACAATGCCTGTCTCTGGGGGAAATGGCTATTGGGCAATAGTCCCTATGATCAGAGATAATAGCATCGATTCAGAGTCCCTCAACTCCGGGCTTCTGGGAGGCTATGTTTGAATGTTTTCAGCTGATCGTTTGTAAAAGAAATCATCTGTCTCAACCCAGAATGCCTTTCAGTCTTCTTTGAAAGATAGAAGAATGATTGTCCGGTAGAAAATATGTTGATTTGGGGTTATTTTTTAATGGGGAAAGAACATTAGGTGAAGAATTAGCTGCGCGACTTTTTAAAGAGCATTAGCAGTCCAATTATATATATCTGTGTGGAACATAAGCCGAGAACACCATATAATAGCTGTGTGTGTTTGCTGTTGTTATTGTAAGGTTGTTACTCTTAGTCCCTGGCTTCGGGCATGATGGCAAGGAGTGCAAGTTAAAGCATGGTGTCCGTGAAAATGAACGCTTGCTTCTTACTTTGCAACAGGCCAAGCTAAAGCTGACATCTTGAGGGTGGTTGGATGCCTTTCCCATAAACTTCGGGTGAATGGGAGACACCTGACTACCCATCAGGAAACTGAGAACAGGGCAAACAGGAAAGCCAGTGTTCCTCATTCCCTATATAATGTATTAAGATCGTTTTGGGTGAGATATATGAACATCTCCAGGCTACAGTGTTTTTTCCCCGGTAGAAGTTGGTGACCGATGCGAAGTCCACAACTGAAAGAAAAAAGCTATCATCCCTTCACCGATTGCCATTAGATTCTAAGATGCGCTCATGAGACTCTGTAAGGAATGAATTTTTTCCTCCCTTTCACTCCCACACCAAATCCTGATTAAGTGGGAAACTTTGCTGCCTAAGACCTATTTAAATTCAATAATACAGACAATATTACAACCCGATACATGTTTGAAGGACTATGAATGGAATACTGTCAATTATTTCAATGCAGTGAAGATCGTTTATGCCTTTGTACCCGCACACACACACACACACAACATACACACAACACACACTCATCATGTACACAGTACATACCCTAGACACACACACACAGTGTCTTTCTATTTTTGACATATTTATATTCTCCTTCAGGGAGATTCATATTGCACGGCCCTCTTTCTTTTCCGTGAAATTTCTAAATGTTTTATACTTTGCTATTTGGAGCGGAAGTTAGGGGATAGGAAAAACTATTCTATTCTACAGACAGGGCCCACTGAAAGCTCTACACTTAGAAAGAAGAGGCTTTGTTGCGTTCATTTAAGCCCCTCAAGGCTCTCTCAAGGTAACTGAGCTGTTCAGTCCCCACCTTTGCAGCAGGAAGTAGTGAGCTTCAGTAAAGAGCGCTGCTGCCAGGGGCCAGGTTCCAGAGAGACCACAGAGAAGGAGGAAGTAGCTACTTGTGTTTTACTTCCTTTAAACAAGGTGGATGGTGGTGAACTGAAGCCAGGGGTGCAGCCCTGCTTTGTCCTTTGTGACCGAAGCCCGGCAGTGCCCACGCCTGCAGGCAAAGGGGAAACTGATGGGAAATGGAAGAGAAAACATAAAATGAGATATATAAATATTCTCTAACAAAGCGGGGAGTAATCACGGCAAAGACTGATAAACTCAGGGGGTGGAATACATTGGAATAGAGAGATGGGCTCAAGACACAGCATGGAGACAAGGGAAAATGCACAGGAAACTATTCTATCGTGTGTTCGAATTAGGCTTTGTGGATTCAAGCATGACATCACGTGTAGCTGTCTAAGACTTAACCACCAAGGTTTCAGTTACTCTGCAGTCCTAACGGTAATTTTTGGGTAATTTTTATCAACTCGATTCAGATGCAGTATCCTTGAAACCTAAGTTTCTGCCCTTTGGATTCTTAGGTTCAGTGAGGATGTCATTTGCCCATGATACAGGGTATTCAAATATTGTGAAAACGGGATTAAACATTTTAAAGATTACCTCATAGCATTTGCCTTACTTAGCTCATTGCCTTTCTTTTCTGAGTTTCTGTATCTGATTACTTCTCCACCGTTGTTCTTCTTCCAGATTTGCCTCCTTAGTCCTGGTGCCCCTCCCTACAGCTACCATTGTCTTTCTCACTCTAATTTCACTGCTAGGTTTTTGGGTTTTTTTCCAGGAAGTGATCGATAAGCCATATTTCTGTCTCCTCTCAATCATTTCTTAGCTCCATCACACCCTACATCTTCACTGCTTAGTGGAGCTGACACTCAAATGCTAAGTATTGTCCTCACCTAAACCTTCTTCTCAGTACATTCATGATATTAAACTTGTTTGTAAAAGATTAAGCATAGGGGCACCTGGGTGGCTCAGTCGGTTAAGTGTCTGACTTTGGCGTGGGTCGTGATCTCATGGTTCCTCAGTTTGAACCCTGCATTGAACCCTGCTGTTAGCACAGAGCCCACTTGGGATTCTGTCTTTCTCTCTCTCTCTCTCTCTCTCTCTCTCTCTCTCTGCCCTTCCCCTGCTTGCTCTCTCTTTCTCTCTCTCTTTCTCACAAAAATAAATACATGAACATTTGGAAAATTAAAAGATCAAACACAAAAGCCAAGCTGTACTCCAGAATAAGACTGTGGAGGGGACAGTTTTTCAAAGATGTTTTCCCAAGACTCTGGTTATTCAATCAATCCTTGTTGCTAGCTTAGAAATAGACCATGAGCTGGAGAACGCAGGCAGCCTCCTGGCTGACAGCAAGGAAATGGGGACCTCAGTCCTGCAACTGCAAGGAATTGAATTCTGTCAATAACCTGAATGAACCTTGAACCAGATTCTTCTCTGGCACCTCCAGAAAGGGGCACAGCCTTGCTGACATTTGGATTTCATCCTTGTGAGGCTCCAAGCCGAGAATCGCATTGTACCATGTTGTACCCAGGTTTCTGACCCACAGCAACTACGAGATAATAAATGTGTGTTGATTTGAGCCATCAGATGTGTGCTAAGCTGTTACGGCAGCAATAGAAAACTAATACAGATGAACAGATCTGTTTCTCAAATCTCTGACATCTTAGCATTCAAATTCCTGTTTCCTCTAAAGTATGATTAATATTTCCCATCTTAACTAGCTTCCAAATATCCAGACTCTAACCTACTGAGAATTGCAAACTGTCTCTGTCTGCAGCATGAAGCCAGACTTTGAATACATACATATATATATATATATATATATATATACAAGAATTTGTGTGTTCATGTATTCTGTTTTTACATGTATATGCATATATAGATGTGTCTATACATAAATACAACCGATGTAGACCTGATAAATACTAACCATACTCGGTAAATGTTTATATATGCATGCATATAAATTATGTGTGTATATGTAAAATATATGTATTTTTGCTCAAAGCCGGGTACTACCATTTATTATTTCACAACAACCTTATAAGCCATATATACTCACTGCTCCACTGAATATATAAAAAACAGGCAGACAGAGGTCAAGTAGCTTGCCAGAAGTCATCTAATAGATGGCTGAAGAGGATTCAAATATAGATCTGTCTGGATCCAAGACTGCAAGGTCTTTATTTTTCATCTTGCTTTTCTTTCACACTGAATCTCTTTGGACATTCTAGACCGTACATCCATCTCGGCCCAGATGCCATGTGCCACCGTCCTTGAACTCCCTACCCCGTGCATCTGGATGCACTACCCTGGTAGTTTTCCCCTTTCCCCTGTGCCTTCTCGACTTCCTAAATTGCCTTCCATCTATCATATGTAAAAGAACTTCAAGACCGTGTTCTCAATTATGTGCTACTCTGTTGTCCAAAATTTGGATTTACTTTTAGACTTTTCAATCTTAATTCTTCCCATGACTTTCAGCTTCACATCGGCCACACTCTCTTGTGAGTTCCAGGCACACATACAGCAATGGTGCTGGACATGTCTGCTTACTTATCTTCTTGACCCAAACTTCAATATGTGTACATCAGCATTAGTAGGAAAAGAAGTCTTCCCTCCTTAGTACCCTCTGCCCCTCAGTCATATCACCCATCTTAATGGCAAACTCAAATACCTGCTGGTATCCTTGAACTTCCCCTCTGGTTAAGAGCATGGGCTTTGGAGCTGGTTGGCCTTCGTCGAAATTCCATCTATGCTACTTATTTGCTTTGGGACTTTGGATCAATTGCTTAACTTCTTAGGACTCAAATATCTTCCTCTGTAAAACCGGGGTGGTGATAACAGTAATAATACCTAGCTCTCAGGGTTACTGCATGGTTTGAAAAGGAACTAGAAACTTAGATCAGCACCCAGCACCCAGTACTTGCTCACTAAGTTTCAACTACCGTTCATTTTCTACTTAGTTGCCACACCTTCATTTATGATCTCAGTGGGTTCTAGGAGTATGTTTCTGTTGCCAAGTTTTCTACCCTCCACCATTCTATGTTATCACCTGGATTAATACAAACTGCTACCAAATGAATCTTCCAAAGGCCCTATTTTAATTGTAATTCAGAAATCTTTCAGTGGTTTCCCTTGGTTTTCTGGATACAATGGGAACTTCCTGATCTTGGCATTCAAAGCCTTCCATGAACTGGTCCCTTGCTTCTATTTTCGGTTGTTCCTGTCTCTCTTCTCCCACTGAAACTTGGTTATAGACAGAATGGACTTCCTAGTTTTTTCTTAAACACTCTGTTTTGGCCTGCTTCTTGGCTTTTGTAACAAGTGGTTGTTATGCTCACTGTGTACTAGACAATATGCTGACATTCTGAAGTGTCACATCATTTATCCCCACAAAAACTCTCTGAGGTAACTACTGTGCTATCCCTAGTTTATGAGGGACAAGATGAGAAAACTGAGTCCTAGAGAGAGTGAGTGACTGTCTGAAGTGTCTATAGTGAGGAATCTGTGAATGTGGGATTTAAATCCAAGTTGATTCCAGATCCTGTGATTTTAACCATTCTGTCTTATGCCTTCTTTATGCTACAATCTTCTTTCCTGGAGTATCCTTTCCCCTTCTCCCACCTATTAATCAAAGCCTTCCTTAGGTTCTATCTTGACTATAAAGCTTTCCTAGATCCGTTCAAACTCTAGTGAACTCCTTTGTCAGGTACAAACTTCTTAAGGCTAGGAAGGGCATGGTGTGTTTCTCATAAAGCCAGCAGTTCCTTGAGTGTGGTACTTAATACATTCTGATTATGAATTGGTACCAGATCATTTTACTAATGAGTTTGACAGCGATTCCTGGTGGTTGAGCCAACTAATCTCTGATTTCCCTATACTCCTATTTTTGCCCTAGGTATTTTTGCCCTCCCAACACACTTCTAAACCAGTGGAAGTCCCCAGTGGTGCCGTCCCATGGGACGCAGCACTCCATGCTACTGGATTTCCCCTTCCTTTGCAGTCACCCCAAGTTAGGTCTATCTGATAACCTCATATATGGTCCGGCAATGCCTCCTTCTGCCAGTGCATAAGGGAGTTGCCACGAACAGCTAAACAAGAGGAGAAATGAGTCATTCTCACTTTGCAGAAGTTGAAGAGTGGGAGGGACACCAGGATAAAGAACTGTGGCGCCTGAAGAGGAATAGAGGAGAGACTAGATGCGAATACTGGAAAGAGAGGAAGTCACACAAGAGTTGCTCAATATTATTAATAATGCTTTGTTACAAGACAACATCCCTACCTTCTAAAATCATGTATTAGGGATTTCGGCTACCATGGGTAAGGGGGTCCATAGATGGATTTCCAAGATTTGTGACCTCCAACCATGCATGCATATTTCCTTTTGTTAATGTATTTTTTTTATTTTTTTAGTTTATTTATTTATTTTTTGAGAGAATGAGGAAGAGAGGACAAGGGAGGGGCATAGAGAGAAGGACAGAGAGAATCCCCAGGCTCTGAACTTTCAGCCCAGAGCCCAGTGTGGGACTTGAACTCAGGAACAATGAGATCATGACCCAAGTTGAAATCCAGAGTTGGATGGCTAATCGACCATGATGGATGGATCCAGAGTTGGATGGCTAATCGACCATTCAGGCCCCCCCCGCCACGCATGCACATTTTCTGAGTACTGATATCTTTCTGTAAGTGAGTCTGTGTTTTTATTATTTCTCAAACGGGTCCATAATCCAAAACAGGGTGGTAAAATACTATTTTCAGCTCTTAAAATAGAAACAAAATCTTACCACAGGAAATCAGGTGACCCAGAGGTGGACTCTGATAATGTTGCATAAAGAAAAACGTCAAAAAAAGTTAAATCTGAAAGTTCTGCCGGTGCTATGATGTTCCTGCTCACCTAACAGATGCTGACAAGTTACTACAACAGTATAATCTGCTTCACGATAACGACACACAGTGAAATTGCTAAATATTCGGTGACCGCAAATCAAAAGGGTTTCTGCTACATGGAATCCTTGTTTGTCTACTTAAGCCAATTTAAAAATAATGATCCAGTTTACCTCCCCATTTTTCATTTTTATAGTATCTTTCTATTTTTCTCATAGTTCTTTAAAGAAGCTTCCCCAGTGGCCACACTTTGACAAGGAAAGATCAGTATCTCTCCTTCTCTATCAATTTGTTGCATGACAAGGTAGAGATAAATGAGTTGCTCAAGTCAGAGGAATATGACGTGCTTCACCTAAGTCCAGTTATTACTGGGCCAAAAGGAATGCCCTGTGTCAGTAAAAAGCAACTGTGATAAAAGAGAGGGCTTATTAAATAAGCAGATGGCATCTATTTAGGCCATTGTTGTTTGCACAAGCCGGCGAAGTGAACGTATTCCGGAAGATCACCACCTTCAGTACAGAATCTAGAACTATGTTTGCAAAAGTGGCTTCACAGGGTCAGATGAGAATGTCTTATTCCATTTTCTCTGTGGCCGAAACCAACCAACCAACCAACCAAACAGCCAACCAACCAACCAACCAATTAATAAGCAAACAGAAAGGCAGGGGCAAGAAAGCCACAGGTTTAAATTGATGGTCAGAAGAGTCTGAGGAAGAGACATTCCCTTCTGAGGGAAGGAAGTTAGGGAAAAGCTGCAAGATATTGAAGACCACTCACTTCCAGGTGGCCTCATGCAAGGCAGCCATCCCGCACCTGCACTCTTACACATGTTGAGAGCCAGAAAGAGAAGACAAGGCTCTGGGAACAAAAGCCTCCACAAAACCCACAATGTATTTGCTCACGGTCCCCCACTTCCCCAATACTCCCCCTTTCTGTCTGTAGCTGAATCCTGCTTCCAGCTAGGGCAGGAGCAAAGTGTGTGTTAGTCAGCAGCCTCGTTATTTTTCTTTCTTAAAGTTCTCAGAACACTGAGAACCCTTGGGGAAGAAATTGCTCTCCTGGTTAAGTGTCTTATCTGTATCCACAATGCACGTCATATGGGACTCTGCACAGATGTGCCCTTGACAAACGCCTTTGGAACTGACCCTCCCCGTTATAAAAGGAGGCATAATGACTCTTCTTATACTTCTTCCTCGGGACACACTGCCTAGGAAAGCTGGCAGGGCTTTCTCCTGTCTTGGTGGTCATGGAGATCAGACCTCAGTGGAAATACTCCTTCGGCCCTGTTTATAATCCACATGTCTCATGGGCAGGCAGTGGTTTCATCAAACTCGTGGGCACCCCTGGAGAGTAGGTCCATCCTGGAGTGAAGAAACAAAATCTTTTTAAAGCCACTCTTTCAAATGTTTCATCAATTAATTCCTAGTCCCATGGCCTTCAAATATTTCTTACCTCATGCCCCTAGTAGAAAAAATGTGCACAGTCTATGTGTATTTATACAAATTATGTTGTTCTTATCAATAGCTAGTATTTTAAGACACAACACACATATGGGACAAGGTTCATTGTTAAGCATAATAAATGTGAGTCTCTCATTTATTCTTTAATCAAACTTAACAGTTTGTTTTTGTTTTTGTTTTTTAAGGTTTTATTTATTTTTGAGAGCAGGAGAGACAAAGCATGAGCAGGGGAAGGGCAGAGAGAGAGGGAGACACAGAATGTGAAGCAGGCTCCAGGCTCTGAGCTGTCAGCACAGAGCCTGACACGGGGCTCAAACTCACAGACCGTGAGATCATGACCCAAGCCAAAGCCGGACACTTAACCGACTGAGCCACTCGGGCGCCCCTAAACTTAACAGTTTTATACTGAGAAACTTCTGAATGCTGAGCTCTGTCGTCATCACTGAAGACATGGTAATGCAAATAGACAAGGGGCACCTAGGTGGCTCAGTCGGTTAAGCGTCCGACTTCGTCTCAGGTCATGATCTCACGGCTCCTGAGTTGGAGCCACGCGTCAGGCTCTGTGCTGACAGCTTGGAGCCTGGAGCCTGCTCTGGATTCTGTGTCTCCCTCTCTCTCTGCCCCTTCCCCACTTGTGTTCTGTCTCTCTTTCTCTCAAAAATAAATAAATATTAAAAAAAGAAAACAGACAAAATTCCCACTCTCATGGAGCATACAGTCAAGTGCAGGAAGACAAATCATAAGCAAAATAAATAAATGTACGGTCGTGTCACATGTTAGTAAGTGTCATGGAGAAGAATAAAACAGGAAGGAGAATTCAGGTGCTTTTGAAAGGAGAGTTGCATTTTAAATAGCCCCAGAGAGAATGCAGATTAGGGAATTAACTGTTTGACAGTTTGCAACCATCTGACTGAGAACCAAGGTATCCACATCAACGTCTATTACATTAAATGGTAGTCAAGTACAGTTTCTTATTTTTTTAGTTTGATTTTAACCTTTATTCATTTTTTTAACATTTGTTGATTTTTCAGAGACATAGAGACAGAGCGTGAGCAGGGGAAGGGCAGAGAGAGAGGGAGACACAGAATCTGAAGCAGGCTCCAGGCTCCGAGCCATCAGCACAGAGCCCGACGCGGGGCTCGAAACTCACAGACAGTGAGATCATGACCTGAGCCGAAGTCGGCCACTTAATCGACTGAGTCACCCAGGCGCCCCTCATTTTTGAGAGACAGAGAGAGACAGAGTGCAAGTGGGGGTGGGAGAGAGAGAGGGAGACACAGAATCTGAAGCAGGCTCCTCTGAGCTGTCAGCACAGAACCCGATGTGAGCTCGAACTCACAGACCCTGAGATCATGACCTGAGCTGAAGTTGTACGCTTAACTGACTGAGCCACCGGGGGCCCCTCAGGTACAGTTTCTTTATTTAGATAACCAATATCAATAGAATTCTAATTTCTCCTGGTATCCTAAAGTGATCGTCTTGGAAGACCACTAACTTAATCTACACCATCCTGCCCAGCTGCTTGAAACAGACTTCCCAGCTCCCAGGTATGTTATGACAGATGACCTTGGGGATCTAGCCAAGGTGATGAAGTTCGGTGGCTGTTTTGATGTCAGACTTGGAGGCCTACAGTAAATCAGCAATTTGATCGGATCTTCATTTGGTTCCACGTTTGATTTTTACATTGTATGGTTTGTTTGGCCATGAGCAATTCTCTTAAATGTCCAAAGCCATTTCGTGTTATTGTCTTACTTTAAAGCAGGTGATTAGGGAGAATATATGCACAAAAGCTGACTGAACTCAACAGCTGGTCGTTACAGGAAGCGGTAACTTGGTTTTCTTTTCCTTTCTGTTGAGTTCTGTTAGTGTAGCATGAGCATTTCCCGTTTTACCAGAGAAGGAGGATTTGTTCAGCCTGGTGAAGCTTCGGAAGAAGGTGTTTAACGAAATTGGATTTTTTTAAATATTTTGCAACTCAAATAACGGGATACAATGAGCTTCCGAGGAAAGGTTTTTAAACGGGAGGCCAGTGAATTTTGGAAGAAGAGACGAACAGTGAGGAGAATAAATCAAGAAGAAATCCACAGATTTAGCTCTGTAGGTATCCAAATGTCAATGTTTGTTTTTTATCTTTTCTTCGATACTTAAAAAACAGAGAGAGATTAGCCCTGAGGTGGTGTTCTAACAGGCTATGGGCGAAGTCTTAGACAGAACAGAATATTCTATTTGGCTCATGAATATCCTCTCTTACTTACATCAGTATTTTTGAATTACTTATATCATGTTTTAAAGCATATGGAGAGAGGATTGAAATAGCTAACCTATTACTAGAATATTACTAGAATATTTTCGTTTTTAAAGAAAAGCCTACAGTCACCTCAATTAAGACCTCGACTGATGACTTGCATATAGTTGTGTGTGTTTTTTAATTACTACCCTATTTTGATCACATATCGCTCACTTGTTTAAAAATTCTTAGAACAGTCCAAATTACGAAAGAAGATGTAAATAAATATTTGATTAAATGAGCCAAGTAAGAAATTAAAACCCTCATAAGTTTCAAGGGTTAAAACAATTGGTTTTGTTTACGGTTAAAAATGTTTCCGCCTTATTATTGTTTGCAAAGAAAATGAGTGCTCTGGAAATGTGTACTTGTTACAGAATTCTAGATTTCTATCTGTAAGCGCTCCCACAGTTGAATACCAGGGCTTCTTGCTGGAGTGCATCAGTGACCCGCATGGAACGCGGAAGGCCCACTTTGTGTGATTAATGGCCGTGGCACAGGATCAGGCGGCTCTTTTTACAGGAATGTTCGTTTTACGAAGTGTTTCAGGTTGTGCTTGCTTTCTTCGGGGTGAGGGTTCTCAACCTCAGCACTATTGCCTTTTTGGATCCGAGACTTCTTTCTTGTTCTGGGCTGTCCTGGGCATTATGAAATGTTAAACGGCATCCCTATTCTAGTTGCAAACACCCCTCAATTGTGACCATCAAAAATGTCTCCAAATGTTGTCAGATATCCCTTGGGGCAAGGAGGGTGATGGTCCTGGTTGAGAACTCCTACTCTAGGGGTAAGAACCTTTTTGTTCTTATAATCATCTTTAGTCTAGAAACAGCAGCTTTAAAAAAATTACACAGATGATGATGCAGTGATTATTTATGAATAGTCATTTAATGAATATGAATAATCAAATTAATGAATCGTCACTTACCTTGATAGGCCAAAACCAGGTGCCAAAATATTATGTGTCAAGTATTACTGGTTCTTTTTATATTTACAGTCTATTTGGTGGTAATTTAACACGAATAGAATTTATCAGAGGTCTGGTTCATAGCTTTGGCGCCGTGTTGTTGTTCGGTTGGTTTCCGTCTCAGGGTCTCTGTAGTGCGTGTCTCTCATTGAGAAGCACAGGCAAATGAGCCCTTCCATCTTGTTCCCTTATCTGTCCACCCAAGGTTTCATAACTGGGATATGCAGAGTCCTGAACCCAACCTCTGGTTCACCATGGGCCCACCGTGGGTCCCCAGTTGTGTCTTGTCTGCTGGCCCCACGAGAATCTCATCAGTTGTTTACCTGGATAGCGTTTGAGGATATCAAGCGTTTGAAAAGCTTGTTTGAAAAGCGTTTGAGGATAAGCGTTTGAAAAGCTTGTTTGGTTTGGGGTTAATTTAACCTTAAGAACAGTCCAAACAATATACTTTCCCAGTGGCCTTTGACTCGGTGAAACTCAGAAGTTCCGTGGATAATGCCACTGTGAGGGTGACTTCCTGTGACCACTAAGAGATGACACGCTGGAGAAGAACATGTCTACCTCACGCGGACCACTATACAGCTTGGCAATAGGCCAGTCCCCAGTGTCTTACCATATAATGAAGCTAATCACTCTAGGAATTATCTTAATTGAATTGGAAGGTGCTGCTACTGAGCACTATGGGAAAAGCAGCCGGCGAGGACAGAGTTTTCCCACAGCAGTTAGTAGCTATGCATTCACATTTAATTAAGAGCATTCATACAGTGATTAGCTTTCTCCCGTGGAAGGCATTGGGGACTTCCTGCCACCGCTGCCTGCCGTGGTTTTCCTGAGATAGGCTATCTCCTTTAGCAGAGTGTCTCTTCTGTTGAGCAGGGGATTGCTCAATGCATCCTTAAGTATTATCCCCAGGTGTGGCTTTTGTTTTTGGAAAAAAGAATCCAAACAAGTGAAACACATAATTAGATAGGGGGTCATTCTGTCCGACCATCTTACCTACTCCCTGTATGACCTTGAGGAGCTTACAGAAATTACTCTGAACCTCAGTTTACTCTTCCCTAAGACGTCTGTAATAATACCTGCCTATCTAAAGATTGTTTATTGGAATTCAGTTTGATCATGTGCATTCTGAACATGATCTGAACACTGTAAAAAGGGGGAGTTAACCAGTGTTATGTCTGCCGTATTGATAAAACCAAGTAAAATATTTCCGTTTCCAAGGGCAAGGGAAGGAGAGATTATAATTGTAGTGAGAATGCTTTTTCAGTGACTGCGTATTGAAGCCACTGGACTGTATAGGTGACACCTTCCTCCTGGGAGCCTTGCAAACAGCTGAAAAGTGACAGGACCACTCAGTAAACAAGACGGACACTCAGAGGGTCCCAGATCACTCTGTGCGCTGATGGGCCCTGCCTGAGAAATACCCTGTGTGTTTTTTTTTCCCCACGTGTGAGCTAATGCACGCAAAGCCATACTGGACCTTCCACAGCGTGATGCGTATAAGCTTTCTAAAAGCCAAACCAATGTCTCTAGACGAGCTTCAGAGATGACTTGATAGGCAATAAGGAAGAAGCAATGCAGGTGACAAAAGGCCCAACCCATGAAGACACGGCCCAAACTTATCTCAGAGAATAAAAAAATACTTTCTTTTGAATTTTTACTCATTGTAGGGAAAGGAGAAATAATGACCGCTCTGGATAATTGTGATAGATTATCTGCTTTTGTAATGATCACGTGGATTTCAAATGCAACAAACCATTTCTTGCTCTACGGCAGATTCAGAAATGGTTTTATTTCACAGGAATCTAGAATGCTTCACCAGAGCACAGTGACTTCCTAAAACGCATACGACCCAAACTTGATACTCTCACGACTCAGGCAGACAGTTTTGTTTATTTCATTTTCTTCAGATGCTGTTTGAAGCTGTTTATCTAACTCTGTTGGACTTTTTTATTGTTTTCGAAGTTTCCCTCAGTAACCCTATTTTCAAGTGTACTGTCTAAGACGTGGCATCCCATATTTTAATCTACTCGTCACAGT
Organism: Paguma larvata; assembly: GCA_030068075.1. NCBI lineage: Eukaryota > Metazoa > Chordata > Mammalia > Carnivora > Viverridae > Paguma > Paguma larvata. Next base: position 13,333,280 of record CM057825.1, read on the forward strand.
CAATATCTTATATGAGAGAGAGCATCTGCATTGTAAGAGAAGTTCAAGGAGAGTGAAACTTACTTCAGGCTGTCAAGTAGAAATATTTCTCTTAATTTTTCAAGTGTGTATGGCACTCTGTAGCTGTTGTTTTTAAAACTGTCTTTCTATTTTTACTTATTTATTTTTTTAACCAAATCGTTCAGTATGATCTCTGTTGCATAGGAAGTCAATAAAAAAATCACTTCCTCCCCAAGTTGCATGTCCTAATTTGGAAAGATTAAATACATGATTAAGTTGAGTTATTGTATCAGTCATCTGCACAGTCAGGAAAAAAATGAAAAATTCATTTAAAAAAATGCATGTTGTTAGTTTTATGTTCGTACCGGTTTGTGGATCATTAATCTACAGGACTTGAGAGTATTTGGAAAACTTTGAATACACATGAAAATCCTCGCTCTCCTCTTTCATAATAGCCTAATAGCACGTCAATAGAAAATTGAAAACTGTTGGGGCCCCTGGGTGGCTCAGTCGGTTAAGCATCTGACTTCAGCTCAGGTCACGATCTTGTGGTTCGTGAGTTCAAGCCCCGCGTTGGGCTCTGTGCTGACAGCTCAGAGCCTGGAGCTTGTTTCGAGTCTGTCTCCCTTTCTCTGCTCCTTCCCCACTCGTGCTTTCTCTCTCTCACTCTAAAATATTTAAAAAACTGAAAACTGTAGAAAGAAAATCTAACCTGAACATCTTTAACATATCTCTCACAGACATCATTTTAGATAATGCATTGTGCTGTAGTCTTTTAAGTATATTTTTTAATCTATTTTTCCATGTTTATGTGAACAGCCTTTCTCCCTGGTCATCTCAACTTCCTTCTTACTGTGACTCCTTGTTTTACACAGACATTCACAATTACTTATTTGAGCTATTTCTTAATGAGCCAGTTAGCTGAAAGGAAACCCAGGCAAGGGTCTCAAGATGATGCGTGTGGGTAACAAGGAAATAGGACTGAATCCGGGTTCAAACAATGGAGAGGAGGGCTGAGCGCTATAAATTGGCTTTTGGAGAAAGCCGAAAAGCTGGTGTCATGGGTGGAGGAATCTGAATTCAATCCAGGCCATGGAAATAGAGAAGTGTAAACAGAAACTTGATCTAACCCAAGAATCTAGGCAGGCGACGGTGAGTGTGGCTATAGCAACAGGGTATAGCCAGGTAGCGGCAGAGACGCCACTCTAAAAGGAGAGGTACTTGCCACTTAAGCAAGAACGAGCTTACTTTCCTCAAGACTGACTGCCAAGATAAAGGGAAGAGATGGGGGGGGGGGGCAGGAGAACTGCCAGCCTGGCAGAGTCAACACCGTGGCAATGCCCTTCATTCCCTCTGAGCAGAAGGTGGACCATTTGTCCAGCAGGGAATATGGCACAATGGACAGGAAGTAGCTCCATGATCCCAAAGAGATCTTTTTTTTCCCAGATGGGCATCATGGCCCCAAACTTTTGGAATTTGGAGATTCTCTCAATTCATGGCAATTTCCATTGGATTTGTGATCCAAATATCAGCTAGCATTCACTCTGTTGCCTTACTGTACCTTTCATCTCCTTTTCTCCATCCTCCTTATCCTCTTGTAATTATTTTTCTGTCCTTTTCCCCAAGGTCCCCAGTGACCTCACACTGTAGCAACTCACGAAGGGAGCAGGAATCATGCTCAAAACTAGAGCTGTGTTTCAGCAGCCTCCCTACAGGAGGCGGGGCGGGGGTGGGGTGGGGGGAAGCTATTCTGTTTCATCTCCCTGCAGCACTGTGGCCGGTGGCGTAGAGAGGACCATAGGTTTTTGACACTAAGCTGGGTTGCGATTCCAGTTCATCAGTCAGCTTGTTGGCCAAATCCTCAGAATCCAAGTGACTGCATCCGTAACGTAAATCAACGATGATCTCTCTTCTAGGCTTTATAGAGATGTTCTGTGAGAGAGAGTGGTAAATACTGTCACAGTCCTGGGTGATAGGGTGTGTGACCCTCGCAAGGCCCATTCAGTACTTCCCCTGAACTCTGAATCTTGAGTGGAGAGATGCCAGAATCCCACGTGCCTGACCAGTAGTTCCAAACATTGAGACTCACCCAGACTGTTGCTAATGGGGGTGAGGAGAGACGTCCACAGAGGGAAATAAAATGCTAGTACAAAAAGAAATCGGGGTGGGTGTTGCCTGGGCCAAAAAACAACAAATGCCCACGATGCATATTCAGTCTCAAGTAGCCAAAAGTAAGAAAGAAATAAAAGAAGGAGCTGACTGTCATTATTGAAGAGATCTATTGAAAATATAAGATGCGTGTTGTTGACAAAACCATTTATATTCTTGTGTGTGTGTGTGTGGCACGTATATATTTATGTACACACACACACACACACACACACACACACACACACACACACTGCTTGCACTCAACCTGAACGTTCGTTTGTGTGGCTGTTAACATCCTAAAGTAGTGTCAGAGTTTAAGCCAGCGGCGGGTTTCATCGCAGATTTTATATGAATTAATCTAAAATTCCCAGCAGTCGGCTCTAAGGCATTAATTTCTCTGGTATCAGGCCGACTTGTAATTGGGTTGTGATGTATTTTTAATGATATTTATTATCTTTCAAGTGTTTCTTGAAAACTAAATGAGACATGTAATTAAATTTGATTTAGGTCTTCTTGGATCTTTTCTACCTCTTTACAAGCACCAGTGTTAGGTGGAGAAGCAAACACTCTTAGTTTTTATTATCATTTGCTATACCAAACTGGGTGAATTTTGATGTGCTGCTAAGAGTTTTATCCGGTCAAATGTCCTTAAAAAGAAAGTAAGCCTGAAAAGGTCTGATTTCAGTTGGAAAGTTCACCTTAAATCATAGATCCCACAAATCTCATTTGTGTCCTCGGTTTTCCTAATAACATTTAGCATTAACAAAATGGAATATTCTGATTTTTCTCCCTATGATATTTCTGTTGAATATGATGAGTTACCTTTCTTTATATTTGTAAAGGACTTTAGAATTTACCAAGTTTAACCCGCTTCCTTTCACCGAAATGGACTGAGACATTTAAAGAGTTACTACTGGTTGATTTCTTCTGAGATCTATGTCCGTTTTTGTTACCAAGGGAACCATTTCCAAATTCAGCTTAATCTGAGCTTGCCCAGCTGTACAGTTCTTAACTTTGATTTAGCTAGTGTTTTTCCATTCTCATGAAACTGTGTACTTCAAGACAGAGGAAAGGTTAAAGGGTCAGCACAGGATGGCTTATTCCTTACTTAATCATTTCCTTTTTGGTAAGAAAAGCTAGTCTTGTTTTCTGAAGCTCAAACATTTGAGAGGTTGTCCAGTGAAACTCTCTTTGATGAAAGGCTGAATTAAATCTGTCACACGACCACAGGCTGACAGCTGTGGCCATGAATACAGCTGTATGGGCTCTTTCCAATTCTCTCATTTATTTTAAACACAAATAGTGTGGAAGTTGGTTCCATTCCAATTGTACGAAGGCCAAAGGATCCTGGATTAAGTTAAGGTCTAAAGAATCCATGTGTCATTTGTATTTTTATTTCCTCTAAGAAATTTATTCAGTTATCTAGATAATGCTTAAATTAGTCAACAGCTGTGTTGCTTCTAATTTGTTTTGGAGATCTTGAGGTTGGAATTCTTTTTCGGGTTCCTTTAAAAACCCTGTGGATCTTCACTGTCAGTTATTTGCTTGTATGTATGCCAAGATGTGAAGAGGATGTTTAAATAATTGGCATCTCATGCCTACTATATTGGTCCTGAAGTAAATATCAATTTTTATTTGTTTGTTTTCCTGGATCATTAGCCAAAATGAATGGTTTCGTGAGGTGAAGAAGACACTCAGATATAAATTAATTGCGTTATGAATATTCAAATTCAAATAAATGTTCAGATATCTGGAAAGGACAAGGATGAGGAAGACTGAGAAAGTCTCAACAAGGTGCCTCCTTAGCGTTAGCATGGTAGGCAGCAGCATCAGTCTCATAATCTGAGAAAGTTTCAACTAGCATCGCGGAGGGCAGGCATGTCACAGAAAGAATATAAAAGTTCTCAAAGGTAGGGGGAAAATCTTTTTTTTTTTTTTTCATAATAATGTTTCCTGGAAAGATCTGATTTTTCGAAAAGGAGAACCAAGGGGAACTAGTTCAGATTGGCAAACTAGGGTGACCTCGAGGGTGAGTAACCGAGTCTTGGCTCCCTAATTACACTTGAAATTTAGAACACACATATATGACCTCCCAAAATGAAGGATCCTAATCCCATTAACCACTCTCCCCGATTAGTCCTTAGCAATCCTGTTTACTCCCAGTGCTGACAAGCTTGATCTGCATGAATGTAGGTTAGAGCTACAGAAAGACATCCTTTATCTACAACTTGAGTGTCTCTAGGTATTTATATTTACAACGTCAGTGAGTTTAATACTAAACTAATCTTAAATTTAATACTTTTTTTAAAAATCCAGAAGTATAAATACATGAAAATATTTTTCCAGGCTGTTTTTCAAGGTAGAATTTGAGGTAGAATTTCATAGTCACCTTCCTTTGCAGACATACCTGATTATGTAGATTTCCTTTCTTTTTTCTTTGGGGGGTACGGTAGCCTGACTTGATTCAGGCAATTCACAGTGGAGATACTGTCCTTCTTTTAAAATGTCAGTGTTTACCTTATATTATTAGTTATTTTCCTTCCCTGTGGAAAGGAAATGGCTAGTTATTAAGGTTTTTTTTTTTAATTTTGTTTTGTTTTGCTTTAGGAAATTTAGATGATAAATACAAACACATGTACCACAGTTTCTGGTCCATGAGGAATTCAGTGTAATGGATTTAATTGATTGGTTGGATTGACTTGGTTTTGGTATATGCGTTTGGGTAAAACATGTAGGGTAATTTCAATCCTTGTCAAAGACAGATCTATATTTGTCTGGCATTTGGTGGTTCACTTAATACCCTCTCATACTTCATCTCCTTGATCCTTGTAATAACACTGCTACAAGCAGGAAGTTGCCCCTTGACTCGTTTAAATCAGCCGCACTCAGTCTCGACGTAATACCTTGTCCCAGTTACACAGCTGGTAGGTAAAAGACTGTGGCCCTCCAACTACAGATTCTGATCATTTGCCACAATGACCATTGCACAGAAGTGTTTAAAGAACTTAACAGATGTCTGTGCTTCCCTCCAGAACTCAAAATACTTTTCATTAATACATTGCTAATTGTTCCTCTGTTTTGCTGACAGTAGATTCCAGGACCACATACAGAATCTGTAATTATTTTCCCCAGTCCTCTTTCCCCAGTGTGTTTTATGTATCTTTTTTTTTTTTAATTACGTGAAGCCGTTACTGGTTGAACCTCCATGCAAAGTTCCTGCTATGACTTTTGAGGTTTCCTCTCTGGTGGATCTTCAAAGGGTAAATAAACAACTTAAAAATCAAACAATTCCCCAGTGTTCCCATGGAGGCACGGCAGCTGTCAAAGACCACGTTCATTTTTTCACCATGATGAAAGCAATACATGTTCGTTATAGAAAATTTGGAAAATGTGAGAAATCAGAATAGCAAATACCTAAATGTCATATCCCATCCCAATATAATAACTGATCATATATAGATCTATATCTCTAATCTACTTTGTTTAAATTTTGTAGATCTTACACAGATTAAACTTAAGTTTATATGTAAACTCTCTCTACTCCTGAAACCAATACTGCTCTGTATGTTAACCAGCTAGAATTTAAATAAAAATGAAAAAAATAAAGGAAACAGGCAGAATTCCGTGAAAAATAAAATGAATGAGGGAAAGAAAATTGAAGATTAGATCTTCAAAGCACTTTGAATAAGCCACTTAAGCGCTTTTGAAACAATAATAAAATAAATAATTAATACATTTCAATTCTGATGCACCATATTTATTCTCACTTTTATTGAAATGAAATAGAATATGCTAGTCTAAAAGTACACAAGCTATTTTGCTTGTTATTACAACCTTGCAAAAACTCAGGTGAAATGAGCCTGTATTGTTTCCTGGAATGAATGTGCCCCAATTTCCTTGTCGTTCCTTATCCTCTATGATGTACTGTTTCCCATCTTCAGCCAGCCTTGTTACTATCCCTTAGAGATCTAAATATTTGGGATTCAACTTTCCTATCCTAATATGCTTCTAATATGCTTCTTGAACAATCCTCTCTCCTTTTGTAGCAAATTTCACCATCCTGGATGTCTTGATCACAGACCCCACCCTCATATTCCCCCCCCAAAGCCACTCATATGCAAAACACTTACTATCTTTACTAAAGGACTGAAGAGTTACAAGGAGGAAAGCATGGCAGGTATTGTACAATCATTCATTAGTGTGTTTTAACCCACATCCTGTTTCCAATGTCCCTCCCCAAGCCCATTATAGCAGTAAGCCTGTCTCCTCTACGCACAGGTCTGAAAAATAACAATCACGGTAGTTCCAGCGTCCTCACTTTGAGGATGTAGCCTCTACCGTCCTGCCTGCCTTTCTCTTCCTTCTTGGATTAAGGCGAATATATTTTCTCCATGTGGTTACAAAAATAATATTGCAAAGACCTCATTTTATAAATCTTGGCTTGTATGTGTAGTTATTTCTTTAAACCATAGTCTCGAAAAAGGAATTCCTGAATGAAAAGATAGAAACTTATTACTCAATAGAGAGTTACTGAATGCCTCCTATTTGCTCTTGGTACACATTAAATTTACAAGGCAAGTGCTTTAAATTCATGACTGGTGAAAATTGAAACTCACAGACTTTATCTACTTAACGCTTACGTAGGTAGTACTATGGGCATGATGCTATTCTAAAAGCTTAACTATATTACCTCATTTAACCCTACGATGTAGTTCCTACTAAGATGTCCGTTTTGCAGGTTATAAACTAAGGCACAGAGATTCTTCTTCTTCTTTTTTTTTTAATCCAAGTTAGTTAACATATAGTGTAATAATGGTTTCTGGAGTAGAATTTAGTCACCCATCACTTACATACAACGCCCAGTGCTCATCCCGAGTGCCCTCCCTAATGCCCTGTCACCCATTTAGCCCATCCCCGCACCCAGCATCCCTCCAGTAGCCCTCAGTTTGTTCTCTATTTAAGAGTCTCTTATGGTTTGCTTCCTTCTCTGTTTTTATCTTATTTTTCCTTCCCTTCCTCTATGTTTATTTGTTTTGTTTAAGTTCCAAGTATAAGTGAAATCATATGATATTTGTCTTTCTCTGACTGACTGATTTCGCTTGTATTAAATACACTCTAGTTCCATCCACATCGTTGCAAATGGTAAGATTTCATTCTTTTTGATCACCTAATCATATTTCATTGTGTATATATAGATATATATACCACAGCTTCTTTATCCATTTGTCAGTTGGTGGACACTTGGACTCTTTCCATAATTTAGCGATTGTCGATACTACTGCTATAAACTTTCAGGTGCGTGTGCCCCTTCAAATCTGCATTTTTATATCCTTTGGATAAATACCTAGTAGTGCAATTGCTGGGTCATAAGGTAGTTCTATTTTTAATTTTTTGAGGTACCTCCATAGCATTTTCCAGAATGGCTGCACCAGTTTGCATTCCCACAAGCAGTGCGAAAGGCTCTCCTTTTCTCCACATCCTCGTCAACATCTGTTGTCTCCTGAGTTATTAATTTTAGCCATTCTGACAGGTGTGTGGTGGAACTCATCCTGGTTTTGATTTGTATCTCCCTCATGATGAGGGATGTTGAACATCTGTTCATATGTCTGTTAGCCATCTGGGTGTCTTCTTTGGGAAAATGTCTATTGATGTCTTTTGCCCATTTCCTTGCTGGATTATTTGGTTTTTGGGTGTCGAGTTTGATAAGTTCTTTATAGACTTTGGATACCAACCCTTTATCTGATATGTCATATGAAAATATCTTCTCCCATTCTCTCAATTACCTTTTAGTTTTACTGATTGTTTCCTTCACTACACAGCACAGAGATTCTCATTAACATACCGAACATTGCTTAGCCCATAAGCAGCAATTCCAGAACTAGACCCCCAGGAATTCTGTTTCCATAATGCGTGTTACACTCTTTGTTCATCTCAGCATCGAACACCTATAACCACACTCTACCTTTTACTCTGGACTCACGTAAAACAAGGCTAAGTAGTCTAGGTTATTTCTTAGTTAGAGTGTATTTCTCTTCTGGAAAAAAGTCTAGGTTGGTAATTTAGTCATTTAACTTTTCTTTGTCGCATGCTTCAAATGCCTAGGTCTTCATTATCATTTGAATTGTAATTTCAAAATTAATTCAGATCCTTACAACAGTGTATTATGCTCTTGAAATTTGCATCTTTAGCTAAGGCATGGCCAGTCTGCTTTCAAAGCAAATTAAACGGCTCTTGCCAGCCTTGCTTATTACTAAAATGGCAGGTTTACCAACTCCAAGGCGTAGATAGTGTGTTGGCGTTCCATGAGAAGTTGTAGAATAAGAAGAGGAAAAGAGAGCATTTGTTTTCGTGACAGGAGCCCATTCTTGTGCTGTGAAGTTGAATTGGAGGAGAGCTGTGGATTTGGGGAAGTAGATCAAACAAATCTCTCAATATGCATGAGGAGAACAGGGCCTATTACCACTGTGGCATAACACCAGCCCAGTTGCATAATAACAGATACTGATGGGTGCCTTTTCCCATGCCTGGAGTGACTGTAGAACAGCTAATGAAATTCATTAGTCATTTGAGAGAGAGTAAGAGTAAAAAGCACTATAAAAATCCAGTCCAATTCAGGGTAATGTTGGCACATGCCTTAACCCAGTTGGTGGATGTCCAAAAGAAAGAGGCACATTAAATTCAGGAGGGACAACCCAACTGTTCTAAAGCTATAAATCAATGCTACTCCGTTCTCATTTTCACTCAACATCTCTGCAAGGAGCAGTAGTGAGAAGTTAACTGATTCCACCATCTACATCTGTCTCTTTGACCATAACACTGAGCAGACAGCAATCTTGCTTCAGAGAAAACTATGGTCCCATGACCTGGATCCTGACCATCGCAGATGCATGAAGCATTCATGTCAAGCCCTAGGTGCTACAAAATATGTCATTGTTATCTTCATTTTGAGACCTCATATCCACAAAACTATGAAACACTGGATGTCTTGACTGACACAGTCCCAGGAAAGATAGAGCTTGACTGATATGTCCCCCGGAAGTAGCAAAAAGAATGCATTATTCAAAGCAGCTCTGTTGGGTTTTGCAGCCCCCAAATAACCTCAAAATAACCTTAGTGCAACATTTAAACAGGAAAGGTTTAGTAAATATCATTCATTGATTGGCTGACGTGCCATAGCCTGAAATGCATTAAATAAAAATGTACCTGTCAACGATGCTTACAGGCTATGCCTTTTATTGGGCACATCAAGGGAAGTTTGGGATTTCATTTTTCTGGCTTTATTAATACCCCGTGACTTGTGAGCTCTGGTTTTCCTATCGTGCTAATTTAGGTGGGGCTAATTCTAGGTGGAGTGTGGGCCCCTAAGGAAGCGTCTTCTTTAAAGGTCTTCTTGTCTCTGGCTCGAGTTTGCAACTAAGGGAGATAAAATTAAAAAGATGTTCAGCACAGGATTGTAGAAGCCTCCTAAACCTTCTCAGGCCACTTGCTTTTAAACCCATAAATCGCAACACGCACAAAGCCACCTTCTCACAGTCTTGTTCATGTCGATGTGAGGAAGGGGAGCAGAGAGAAAGTACTAGTAGCCACATCACAGGCTGTCGGTAGATGAGCGCTGAAAGGCATCAGCATACTTAAGCTGGAGATACAGTGAGAGAAGGGGACATGACCAACCAAATCTGTGGTTCACTTGCTACATTTCATACATAAACACAATATTAAAAGAAGGGGAAAGTAAAAGAGGTTCCAAAATAAGCCATACGTTTCAGACTTGAAGGCCTGAGGGAGCAGTGGGCGATACAACATGTGACATTACAGGGTAAGAGGTAATAGATGAGGAGCACTGGGCTCTGTAGCTGAACTGGAGTGGATTGCCGCTACTTGAAGACATTCGAAGCCAACTAAAAATAAACTAAAATAAGGCGAGATCTAACATCTGGCGCCAGCATTTGCCTCTTGAGCTATCAATTTGTGATTCTTGGGCTTAAGCTGGGCCTGGGAAAATAAGGAATTGGAACTTAAAATAGGTCTACGGAGAACAATCATGTCAAAAGGCAGGGATTCTAGAAGGAGTATTTTTGTTTTGTTTTGTTTGTTTTGTTTTGTTTTTGAATTACCCGAATCACACCATAGTGTCTCTGTGTCTTCTGCTTCAAAACAGTGAACACTTCACACAACTCTCTCACTAAAGAAGTTGTGTTGGACAACTAAACGTCTTTTCTCCGAATATTCCATGGAGTCCTGGGTTTAATTTGCTAAATCTGGTGATCTTACCTGAAAGCCCTTCCAGAGAGAATATTCTCCTGCATCATCCTCAGTTTACTCAGGCATTCGTAAAATGGGTTTCTTTCATTTTGTTTCAATGCAGGAAGTACATGGAAACCCTTCTTAGTGGCCCGCTGGGTCACGTCTTGTTTTGTTTTTGTTTCTATTTGGAAAAAACACTGCTGTTTTGAGGATCCAATTAGCAATTATTAAAATGTTGGTGGAAATTTCTAGGGCCTTACCAGCAGAGATCTTCCAAAGAAGGCCTTAGAAATCAAAGCTAAATCTTTGTGCTTTGCAGACTGGGGAGGAGGAAGGTCGGCAGGAAACTGCAGATGTCATTGACGTGATAGAGGAAAAAAGTGTTCTCCATTTATGAGAGTCCCTTTAGTATCCAGATTTCACGGTGACCCCTCCAGCTTCCAAGAGTCCCCTAAATAATTTCAAAGGCTGTCCTTTATCATGTAAGTTGCATAAATATTTCATCGAAGAGCTAGGGAACTCAAGACTGTGTCTTTGGTTTTTCTGCTTTATCATGTCTTATTCTTTATTTGGAGACCCATTTTCTCAGAGGTTTGGAGTAAACCCATCAAGCCTGTAACGACACAGCCACACCTTCCGCCACTGCTGTTCATCACTTGGTGCTATAGACAGTTTCTTTGAGGGAGGTGTCTTTCTCTTGGCTTTAGGATTTTAACGTGGTGCAATTATCTGGCTGTTTTTTCCGACTCTTCTCCGTTTTCACCACACCGCGTCCACAGTAGTTGCGTCGTTCGGTTCTGTGAGAGAATCACCCAGCTTCTCTCCGTTGTGGCAAAGAGGCTCAGAGCCAAGCAATTAATCCTGACACAGGATCCATGCCTCAGTAACAACGAAGACAAGCCGTGAAACTTTGCTTGCTAATAGGGAGCCAACATTTTATAATAGATCCAGGTACACCTCGCAAGGAGGGAGCTCTGTGCGAACACTCGAGTTCCTGAGGAAGAAGTCAAGTATTTGAGGATCTTCTCATATTATTTCAGATCTGGAAATAATAGTTGTGGCTTTGCCCTAAATGCCTGAAGCCCCTGTGACTCCACTGGAAATACTGCATAATGTCAAAGCCTTGGTAATCCTAAGAACTGAAATCCAACCAGGCATTGAATAACAAGCAAGCTTATGTGTGTCAGCGGTTAATATCCTATTTCTTTTTCCACAGCAGGAAAAGCCCAGACTTCTCGAGCCTTTGGATTATGAAACTGTCATCGAGGAACTTGAAAAGACCTATTGGAATGATCCCCTTCGAGATCTCCTGTTCTTCCCGAGTGATGACTTTTCAGTAAGTATTATCTTTTCAAGCCATCTAAGTTCCGGAGGGCCCCACGGGGTGGTCGGAGACCCTCCCAAACTGGGTCACTGGCCTCCCTTATAGATTCGAGGTGCAGAGCTCTCTTTCCTGTGGTTACCCTACGTCACAGTCACTGCAGTGGGAAGCCGCATCGATGAGAGATGAGGTACCACAGTGGCTTTTTGAGACCGGAGAACCAGGTGGCACCAGTGTCCCTGCCGATGTCTGGGTTTCTAGCTGCTGCCTTATCTGGCCTCATAGAGCACTTCCTCCCTTGCCCCTTTCTGACCAAAAGTTTCTAAGCAACTGAGACCAACCAATGGCAGAGGTGGGAATCTCGGCGCAAAACTTGCGGCTCTTAAAAATCACCCTTAATCTTGGCTGCCCTTTTGTAAGGAAACATTGAGGCTTGTGCACAGAGAAAGGTAGGCAGGCACATCTTCACGGAAGGATTAGGATCTGAGGACAATGCTCGTCGGCACATGGAATGCTCCCGAAGGTGGGAGAGAGAATGAATAAAAAGGCAGTTCGCTTTGGACTCAGACACCAGCACAGTAAAATCACGGCGGATGAGCCCCTGCGTGTCTCCAACGTTCCATTTGTGGTCATCTTGAACATTTTTAAATTGTTACTAAATATCCATGTAAGCAGAGATCTCAGTGGGCAGATGTTGCCTTTCCTGTTTTTTCCTAAAAGAAAGGCAGTCGGAGACATCACAAACGAACACCTTGAAGCCGATGAAAAGGCAGATCGAGAGAGATCTCGCGAAGTAGCCACTGTCCACTCGTGTTGAGCTGCTAGGGCCTCGGGCCCACCCTTCCTCAGCCAGCCTCACACTTCCGTGCTCTCTCTTACCTTTGGGGCAGATCTGGCTTCTGGTTTCTAAAGGTCAATTATTTCCATCTTCCTCCGTGGATTAGGAAGAAAGTAGGTCTGCGGAAGTTACCGATTTTCTGTTCCAAGTACAAAGAGTGACGGAAGAAAGGAGACAGGTTGGTAGATAGGAATAAAGAAACTCTTCTGATTTGCTTTTGCGGATTTTTAACAGGTTCCTCGTTTGCTGTTTGACATGCTTTAAGAGAGCCTTATCTGAGGCAGAGAAATGTCATTTCCGTGGTTGGACCGGGCCACCGCGGCTTGAACTGCAAGCACAAAGCTGAGCCATGTTATTTTTTTGTCTTTTTTTTTTTTTTAATTTCACACCCTCACTTTCTTTCCTACTTAAAGTAAACCTTTATGAACAGAATCTTTCTGTCAACACAAAAATCCTTGAAACGTGGACACCTTTTCATTCTATTTCTGTCCTGAGTAAGTATGGCAAAAGTTACTCCACCAGTCCCAGCTGAAGAAGAGAGTGGAGGCATGTGTTTGGGATGTGACATTGGCATTGAATTTGAATTCAGTTCTTGGCATCTTCCCACTCACGTTTCCGTTCAAGATTGTCTGATGACCTAGGACCTTTGCCGTCCTTAACGGTGTAAACTGAGCACATGATAGTAGACGTACTTCTTTATTTTCCAGAAGTGAACGTTCTAGTAAATACACTGAACTCGTTCACCCTACGCTTGCTTAAAAGCCTTCTGTGGCCACCGCCATTGCCTTCAAAACAAAGGGCAAACACCTTCACATTGCCCAAAGGGCTCTCCAAAATCTGGTCGTTGCTCATCTAAAGTTCATAATCTCCTCCCCCACCCAACCCCTATGCTGTCATCACGGGCACCTTCATAGTAAAATACCAGCACAAACCTGAAAGTAACATTCTCTCACCCCTCCGACCATTTCCTTCCTTTATTCATTCACCAAACACGTAATATGTGATCATAGTATATAATACTGAATTAGGCGTTAATGTCAGAATGCGGAAGCAGCCACCATTGGACCGAAATTGCCTGGTTTTAGTGGAGCTTACCTTTCAGTCGGATGTACAGGCAAAAATAAATAAACAGTTTAACTAACAAGATAATTGGGATTGGAGACCAGTTCTGTGAAGGAAATGAGACAGGACCATGTCATAGGGAAAAAAAAAAAAGGTGACGTTTGACCTGAGTTCTGAATCCCCAGCGAAGACCAACCACACTAAACTCAGAGGAAAGAAAGAGTGTCTCAGACTGAAGGAAGTTGCTAGAAAGGCCCTGGACAGCTGGGGACAGAGTGGTCAGACTCGAGGTCAGGCCAGGACGAGATAAGGCATTTTCATCTTATTCCAAATGCAAGTGGTAAGTGGAAGTTCCAAGAAGGAGAAAAACTGACGTGGTGTATATTATCGGAAGCTCACTTGGCCTCTGCGTGGACAACATATAACAGGGTGAAGAGGAAGCTGGGAAGCCAGCTGGGAGAGATAGCTCCCAGTTAGCAGGTGCCCTAGAGATACAGGATGTCACCGAGGCCCCAGGATCAGGAAATGTCATACAGACAGTCAAATCGTCATTTGTAGCAAGCCCCGACAAAAGAAGTTTTGGATATTATTACCACGTAAAATGGTCAGTTTTTCAATTTTTTTTGAAGTTTATTTTTGAGAGAGAGACAGACAGACAGAGTGTGAGTGGAGGAGGGACAGAGAGAGAGAGAGAGGGAGGCACAGAATCCAATGCAGGCTCCAGGCTCCGAGCTGTCGGCACAGAGCCCGATGGGGGTCCAGAACCCAAGAGCTGTGAGATCGTGACCTGAGCCGAATTCCATCGCTTAACCAACTGAGCGGCCCAGGCACCCCTAAATTGTCAGTCTTTGAACAAAATTCAGATAGATTGTTTTCCCTCTTTCCTCCTCTATGGAGTAAGGGTTGACAAGCCATGGCTCATAGGTGGCCTGCTGTCTACTTTTGTCTGTCCCATCGTGAACAAAAATGATTTTTATGGTTTTTTTTTATACACAGAACTGGTTAAATCATTGAGGGAAAAAACAGAAGAATATTTTGTAACCCATGAAACTTCTATGAAATTCAGGTTTTGGTATCCGTAAATAAAGTTGTATTTAAACAGCACAGTGAGGCCCCTTCTCTTGCCAGTGACCACTGTCATGACACCCCGGCGGGATTGCAGCAGAGACAGAGGGCCCTAAAAGATGACTATCTGACCCTTTACAGAAAAAGTTGGGGCAAGCCTGCCGTAACAAGCGAAACTGTTCATTTGGGAAGTTTTTCACCTCCCTCTGCGTGGAGTAAAGACCCTTCCTTCAATGCCCTCTGCTACCGTCTACCGCATCCACAGCACAGTTCAGGAGTATTGCCTGCCAACAGGAAGACCCCGGTGCCCCCAACCAGAGTATCATTTCCCAGGCTCATCCTTGAGCGATGAGTACGCATTCTCCAGGATGAGTGTGGACAGTCTCCACTCACCCCTTGGGAAGTGGCAAGAGCGTGACCACCCCGGGCCCCAGGGCATCACAGACTGGAAGGAGGGAGCAGCCACCAATTGCCCACCGCCCCCCTCCAGATGCCCCGAGCCCAGCTGTGCCTTACAGATAGGAGAATCCAGCTTGCTTCTGTGTTTCCACCTCACCAAGCACCCCCACTCGCGGCAGACTGATTCATTACTTGGTTTGTTTAATCAATATTTATTCAGCACCCACGAGGCGCTGAATATAGAACAGCACTTCCCAGACAAGTGAAGCTGACAAGAAAAGCAAAATCCCTCTATTTAAGGAGTAGGTGCCCTAATATGGATGAAAAACAAAGTTGACGAAGAATCCTGGCTTCCTCTGGTGAAGAAATTTCAAGAAACAGGGGCTTCAACTACGACTTGATGCATCTTAAAGGAGATTATTTTTCACCAAGGCAGGATTCCTGCAGCGTTTCTCCGTATTCAGTGTCTGGCCCAAACCGTCACCTCCTTTTTTGCATCAATCCCCAAAAGTGGCCTTTGGCCAGTCTTCCTGCTTCCTCCTTTGCACTCATTTAAAGGAAGCTTTGGAAATACAAATCAGATAGTGAATACCACAGCCCTGGTTCAAACTTTCCAGTGGTTTCCAATGGCCTTCAGAGTCCAAACCAGCTTCTCACCACTGTCCCCGTCACCTGGTTCCTGGTGACCTCTGAGCCCTTATCTCCTCGCCCTGTTTCCCTTGGTCGCTGCATGGATGCCTAGCCTTTTCTCTGCTCCCCGAACTTGCCAAACTCATCCCCTCTGTCAGGGAAAGGCTGCTCTCGGCACAACTGGTCCTTCAGTTCAAATGCTACCTCTCCAAAGAAACATCTATGACCCCAGTCATGCTGTGTTACTCTGTCACATTATCCTGTTTGCTTGCCATTTTTTTTTAATGTTTTATTTTAGTTTTGAGACAGAGACAGACAGACAGAGCGCAAGCGGGTGGAAAGGCAGAGAGAGAGGGAGACACAGAATCTGAATCAGGATCCAGGCTCTGAGCTGTCAGCACAGAGCCCAACACAAGACTCAAACTTAATGAACCACGAGATCGTGACCTGAGCCAAAGTCAAACGCTTGACCAACTGAGCCACCCAGGCATCCCTGATTGCTCTTCTTTATAGCACTTACCACCATCTAGAAAGACCTCAGTTTGCTTTTTGTCTCCTCTGTCCCTTGTTCCTCACCAATAGGGCATACCTTCTAGTATGCCTTGTGTTCTGATTATTGGGAGACCCCCAGCAACCAGAGTAGCACTTGGCACAAAGCAGGTGGAAAACGAATATTTATTTCATGATTTATCTTTCAGAAACACGTAGTTATTATTTTCAAACATAACTGGAATCCTTTGAGTACCTCTGGGAACCAAAAGTCCATTGCAAAATGAAATTTGAGACTAAAGCAATTGGGTTTGCTTGGTGAGGAGGAAATGACCACTTTCCTTTTCGAGACAACTCAACATATCCCCATAATAAAACAGCGCTAAGGCCATGGTCCCCTTCTTCAGAGGCTCATTCTGTCTGGTATAGTGCCTGCCACATAGCCACCATCAACAAAGGCTAATTTCCTCTCGGTAACCCTTCACGTACTTGCTTTCTGTTACTAGGCAGGAGAGAAAGCAGTATGTAACCTGTATTTTGAGTATCCACCATGAGGTCGGGCTCGTGGGCGTTCAGTGAAAATTATTGAACCTTGAACGAAAATCGTCTTCTTCCTGGCAAAGGGGCTGAGGTAGAGGCCTTCTGCTGTATTTTGGGACATCAAGTGCGTGGGTTCTGGGAGCAGGCAGTGTGATCCTCAGAATTACTTGCATCATAATGAATCACTAAGAATAAGCAGTCCAGATGCATGTATTAACCCATTCATTTCAAAAGCATGAGCTCTTTCACTCACTGGATTGGCTACTCTTGTTTTTCTCATCTTTCTTTTGGAAGCAGGTAGTGACAGAAACCTGAGACCAAAGAGTGAAGAACTTAGTCACCAAATTGTGGCTTCCTAAGATAGGCAAGGGGAGGAGGGAAGGAAAACAAGAGCTAAAGAACAGTTTCAAGGGCACAGTGAATCATATCGTTGAGTGATTCAGTATGAGAAGAGGCCGATAAAAAATAGCAGAACAAAAAGTGAGAAAGCCAGAAATGAGTATCTTGCTGAGTAACACGTACAGAAAGCCTGCATCCAGAATCGCATCTGGATGCATAAAACCTTACATAAGAGAGTTCCGAGGTCTGAGGAGTCGCGCAGTGTGGAGGGCCACCGATCACACCTGGGCTTCGATACCGCCCATGCCGGTAAAACTGCTCTATTTCAACTCAGCTTCATGGCCCGCCTTCTGGAAAGCAAGCCATGTATATCAAGGGCACCAGTAGGAACAAGAAGCATTGCTTACCCTTGAAAGGTTATGCTTTTGACAACGGGCAGTGCCATTTTCAAAGTCAGAGGTCAGTGTCGCCCATGTGAAACAGCCTGCTAAGAGAGTTGCATGAGCTCCTCGAACCTCCTCTTCATCTCACTAGTTCGGGATTAGTGTCTCGGGGCTCCCCAGTGCCTCCTGCAGCGCTCATTGGCTTACTCTTATGACCGAGTGAATTGTGAGTTCTTAACATACCAATGGCTTCAATGGCTTGGTTCTTTTCACAATATGTTTTTAACTATAAAAAGCAGCTGTGTATGGGGACTTCCGTGCTCAAACCACATGGGTCATATTGGTGAGAGGAAGTAGAAAGGCCTTAATATCTTTTAAACTGAAAAGCTGAAAGGTCTTGTGTTGTTGTGTGTTCTCTTCTTCTTCTTCTTCTTCTTCTTCTTCTTCTTCTTCTTCTTCTTCTTCTTCTTGGTTCTTTTACTAGACACAGCTTAACATTTTATAGGACTCTCAATCTCTTTTTAATCCTCCGCTTCTGAACCTGAAAAGCAGCCTCTAAATGGCTCACAGTGTTCATGCAAGAACACTGTAATTGCCATTTAAAAGCTAAGTAATAATCTTTGTCAAACTAGGTTATTCCTAAATTCTAATATTCCTCTCGTTTATAAGCTAATGAGGCTGAGATTTGTTCAAGGATGGAGAGCAACCGTGAGGACAGAAATCAAACATGAGCGCCTTGAGTTGCTGTTAGCATTGCTGTCTACCCAGCATGCTTTCGGCCAGATGCTTCTTAGAAAAATAAGGTGCACACTTAGGGGAAGTTGTAACTCCTTAAATCCCACAGCGGTTGCCATTAGAAAAGTGGTACAGGAGTGAAGAATTCTAGAGTCGTTCAGTAAGAATATGTGGAGACTTCTCTAGGCTTGATCGAACTAGGAACATATACACATCAAGTACACAAAAAGACTTGTTCATGAATATTCATAACACCATTATTTATAAGACCCCAAAGGGGAAACCACACATATCTCCATCAACTGATGAATGAATAAATATAGCGTGGTATATCCACACAATGGAATATTACTCAGCCATTCAAAAAATTAAATACTGATTCACACCGTAACGTGGATGAAACTTGAAACCATTATGCTAAGTGAAAGAAGCCCATCACAAAAGACCACATATGGTATGATTCCAGTTGCATCAAATGTCCAGAATAGGCAAATCCATGGACACGGAAAGTTAATAATTGCCAAGGTCAGAAGAAAGGAGAATAGGAAGTAACTGCTAGCAAATATGGGGCTTCTTTGGGGGGGTAATGAAAATACTCCAAAATCAAATAATAATGATGGTTGCACAACCCTGTGAATATTTATAAAACCACTGAATTCTACACTTTAAAAGGGTGAACTTAGGGCACCCGGGTGGCTCAGTCAGTTAAGCATCTGAGTCTTGAGTTCAGCTCGGGTTGTAGTCTCATGGGTGTGAAATAGAGCCCCACGAAGGGCTCCACGCTGAGCATGGAGGTGCTTGGTATTCTCTTTCTCCCTCTCCTTCTGCCTCTCTCTCTCTCTAAATAAATAAACATTTAAAAGGGAGAACCTTACGGCCTGTCAATTATATCCCAATAACACTTGTTTTTTGTTGTTGTTGTTTTTTAAAGATGCTTCTAGGCATTAAGATAGGGGCGATGTAGGTGGTCAGAGATATACAAAAATATCCTAAATATTTGTGTCTGTTGCATTATTTAAAAGGAATAAATAAAGGGACATCTGGGTGGCTCAGTCAGTTAAGTATCTGACTCAATTTTGGCTCAGGTTATGATCTCATGGTTTGGGAGTTCGAGCCCTGCATCAGACTCTGAGCTGGCGGTACAGAGCCTCCTTGGGATTCTGTCTCTCCCTCTCTCCCTGCCCCTGCTTGTGCTCTCTCTCTCTCTCTCTAAAAATGAATAAAAATCTTTCTAAATAAAAAGAATAAATAAAGAGACAATAAAAACATAGGAAAACATTTCATTTATTGTTATATTTTATTCCCAAAGCAGATTTAACGTGGCTTGCTTATATACCAGCAATATATATACATATATATATATTGCTGATATCTATCTATCTATCTATCTGTCTGTCTGTCTGTCTATCTATACCAGCTGAGTTAATCACGAGCAGAGCTTTCGGGTCTAAAATATTCTATAGTTGAGCTGTGGACTTCGTGTATGGCACAGACAGTAAATTTTATAGTTCAGAGAAGAGAAAATGTACGCTGGACGAATTAGAGAAGATTTTCAGAAGGAGCTGGCACCTATACGAAGCCCAAGGTTAAGAAAGAATGAGGAAAGGAAAGAAGAGGACTTTCTGAGAGGAGGAGGAGCCTGTGTAAGGCTCATGCAGGAATGTGTCCGGAGGAGGAGAAGGAACGTGAGCAACCGTATGGAAGGAGGAGTGGCGGGTTGGCTGTAGTGGGTGGACTTGTGTCTTAGGCCGTTGCTCGTCACGGGGCCATGTCTGCAGCCCTCACACCAAGTGGGCTTCTTCCCTGTGCCTCCTTGGAAAGAGAACTCAGACCACAGCCTCTGAGTCCTTGCCAAGGGGAGGTCCTGGTGCAGTGAATATGTTGTTGGAGCACTGTGTTCTGTGAGTGCTCACATTTTTCCATATGTAAAATGTTTCGTCCCAACTTCCTCCAGAGAGGAGGCAAGACATGTTGTGGAGCCCGGAAAACAAATCACAGAAAAGAAGCGAAGTGACTTGCTCAGTGGTTGGCCAATCTAAGAGTAAAAAACCTTGAACCAGGTCTCCAAACCTCCCTACCTAAATATTTTGTTTAATTTTAATTTTTATTTATTTATGTTTGAGAGAGAGAAAGAGAGCGAGAGAGAGCATAAGTAGGGGGAGGGCAGAGAGAGAGACACAGAATGTGAAGCAGGCTCCAGGCTGTGAGCTGTCAGCACAGAGCCCGACATGGGGCTCAAACCCACGAACCATGAGATCATGACCTGAGCTGCAGTCAGACACTTAACCTACTGAGCCACCCAGGCACCTCCTTACTTATATTCTTAAATACCGTGGTAGATAAGTCTCAATGCTTGCCTTGCCTGGATGATAACTGTCCAGGGATGGGCAACTGCTCACTTATTGTACATTTCCCAAACACTTTAACTCCAGCAAAACAAGATGGACCTTCCCCCCCTGAAGCACAGTGAAGAAGTCATGGGGATAAAAGGCACAGCATAGGGGATATAATCGATGGTGAATGTAATTGATGTAGTGCGGTATGGTGACAGAAGGTAGCTAAGGTGAGCATAGCCTGATGTATAGACTTGTCCAGTCTCTGCGTTGTACGCCTGAAACTCATGTAACATTATACATCAACTATACTCATATTAAAACGTAAATGAATGAGGGGCGCCTGGGTGGCTCAATCGGTTAAGCGCTCGACTTCGACTCAGGTCATGATCTCATGGTGCCTGAGTTTGAGCCCCACATCTGACTCTGCACTGTTCAAAGCCTGGAGCCTGCTTCACATTCTGTGTGTCTCTCTCTGCCCTCGCCTCACTTGTGCTCTCTCTCTCTCTCTCTCTTTCTCTCTTTCAAAAGTAAATAAACATAAAAATTTAAAAAATAATAACAAATAAAGTAATGAATGGAGAGGGAATTACAGGTAGGGAGGCACAAAAAAGGCATTAAAGTGATATTCTCGTGTACTTAAAAATAAAACAAAATCATGACAACACTCTTCTGAAAGTGATAAAAAATGTTTTTCAAGCAACTGATGTAGGGTAACTGTCTACTCTCCTAGACTATAAGGCCTTGTCAGTGTCCTAATCTGAGAAATCTAGGTGAAGATCACTTTTAAACACGTGCTTAGGTTGGAATTGAGCGGGAGATGGTTGTTAGTCGTCTCTACTGTAAGGCTTGTTGAATTCTCAAGCTCAGACTCATTGTTACTATAAACAGCATCATTTTTGTTCTCTTTTTTTGAGCAGCCAGGATCTACAGTACTGTCAGAGGAAGCTTTGCTCAGGTCCAGGATAAGAAAAGCAGCCTCATTTTTTTTTTTTTTTTTTTTTAGACTTTGACCAGCGGCTTTTGGCCAATTGAGAAACGGCCGTGATGTGCTTAGAATGAAGTCTTCTGTGGTCATTTTAGTCAGCAGAATGGTGGCTGTAACAAAACCACAGAGACTACCCACTAAAGAGTGGAAGGAACCAGAAAGTGACAGGGCTATAGTGGAAGATGTCTGAATTGCACGGACCTGCAGTTCCAAGCCCAAGCCTGCACGCCTCGTTTCATAAATAAAATGACAGTTTGTGTTTCCAAATGCCTAATCTCTGGACAGTAGGCCCCTTAGAAAACTCTAGCACCAAAAGAGGAGCTCGGCTCAGCTCCAGTGCTGTCTCAGATCCGTTTCATGCAGTTGAGCTCTACTAATTGTCGACCAGAAGGTTTATAAAAGAGAACAGGAAGTGTGCTGTGGCCAAGGCAATTTGTAGGGGCCTGAAAGCATCTAATTCTCAGAAAAGAAATTCTTTGTAACCATATTAATCCCCTTAACAAATATGACTGCATACTTCGCTTCTCATTTAATTAACTTATTTTTGCTCCAGTGGAGACACTTTAAAGAAATAAGACGTGAGTAGAAGCGCCGTAGTTCTTCTACGAAGTCGAAACTTTATGGAGGCGCTCTGCTTTTCGGCCAGATGTTTCAGGACCACAACAAAATACGGCTGAGATCAATAGCCGGTCATGGGTGTTCATTGTATATGCATTTCTTTTCTTACGCCTTGTGTATTCTGTGCAAGGCACTGGATGTGTAGTGTATGGATGTCCGTACAAGTTGTTAACTCAGGTTTTAGATTTATCGCATGGTTACATGAGGGCGATTCAGCCGCAGTTGTCTTATTAACAATCAACATGATTTCATAACTAGAGGTCATCGGGAATCACTCAGAGCCATCGTACACATGATTACACCCGTGATTAGTTTTTATAAACCCCAACCTGAGTGAATTTCTAATCTCACACATCACATATATATTATGTATTGGGGATCTTTACTACTTGTAGTAAATGGGATCATTATTACTGGAACCCTGAGTCCATATCCAGAAATTTACCATTAAAGAAATTTTTTTTTCTTAAGCCAGTTCAGTATCCTGACTGTATCATACCAGAAAGCAGTGATCGTAGGGGGCACCAGGCATAACTACATAATTTCCATTTGAGTCATGTTACTCTGCTTTCCATCAGACTTGGAATATTTTAGAACAGCTATTACTACTTTAAAAAAATTTTTAAGTTCATTTATTTTGAGAGAGAGTCAGAGAGAGCAAGCAGAGGAGGGGCAGAGAGAGGGAGAGAGAGAATCCCAAGAAGGCTCCACACAGTCAACACGATGTGGGGCTCAAACTCACAAACCGTCAGATCATGACTTAAGCTGAAACCAAGTCAGACGCTTAACCAACTGAGCCACCCAGATGCCCGTATTACTACTTCTGTAGACGCCAGAAACCTATAGAAGACTGCATGGAATAATGAGTAATAGGAATAATATTTCGCTTTTTTGTATAAAAAATTTATTCTAGAATAGTGGCTGAAATAGAATTATTTTTAATTAGAGAAAAAATTCCTGGTCTTGCCAGGAGATTATAATGTGTCACATTCCCTGTAAACACCAAGCAGGTGACACTGTGTATGTGAGATTATCTATCCAAACAGGAAACAAGTTACGCCCCTATAATCGAAATCCAGCAATGATCTCCAAAACTCAGTTTAGGTATGGATTTTAATCTGTGACTCCAAACTTCAATAGAGTTTACGAACCGTTTATCTTCTAACAGAGTGTATGACATAAAAGAAGCAACTTGAAAGAGGGAATCCAAACGGAATCAAAAATGTAAAATCTAAATAATAGTAAGTCCTAAATTGGCCCTATCGTATCTACAGTTGACTTGATTGATAGGCGTGGCCTCATAAAACTTCTACACATGGTTCGCACAACTGCAGTGACACCCTGGGGCAGGTGCACGGATTGAGAGAGCCCAGTCCACACTGCACTTATGACGAGCATTGAATTTTATCGTATGATGTATCTAGAGCTTGGTTTACTCATTATTTTTTTATCCTCTGACTTTAGTCAGTTTCACATGGTATTCTTCCCTTTCGCAGCGTCCAAACCCTGTGTTCCTCAATATGCACATGCAGGCACACGTGTGCGCACACACACACACACACACACACACAGCATACCTGCTCACACATGCACAGACATCCATGTGCTCACACACATGCCACACGCACACTCACACTGTACATACACACACACTCAGACACAGCACACCATCATGCACCATCATGTACCCACACACACATACACGCTCATGCCCTACACCTAATCACGCATGCTTACACAGACATATACCAGACACACACACACACATACACACACATATGCACAGAACCCACACAGCCATATTCACACACACTCTACATATTCAACAAACAAGTTATTTAAATACCCCACTGGACACTGAGGTTAGAGCAGTGAACAAAAGAGACCAAAGTTCTTGCCCTCAAGGAGCTTATATCAAGAGTGAAGAAAAAGGGGCATTTGAAGAAAACACGAGTCTCAGACTAGAAGAACAGGTACAATGCTGCCCTTGGTGGTAGAGCTTGCCGCAGTCACTGTGAACTCAGAGAACCACCTTCCCTGGGCGCCTTCCCTATCCGTCTTCTCCAACACTGAGGACAGGTTTTGAGATTCTCATCTGTCTCATTAATTAGTCTAGAAAAAATGCCCTTCATCTAGAACAATTCAAGGGAACTTTAGTTTTTGCTTTAGAAACTATGATGAATCATTTGTGGTTTGGGGGATATACAAAAGAAAAGACCCCAGCTGTTGGTGCCGTGGATGCTAACAGACTCATCACCCCAACGCCCCTGGAAAGCCACGGAGTACAGACTCAAGAAAGCTGGTGGCTGGTGATGGGAAGTTACCATTTTTAGGGTGTCTCATACTTCCCTCTGACTTAATGGAGCTGAAGACTATATGTCACATAAAGAGGAAACAATCTATGAAATCCTGTTTTAGTTGTCTTATTCTAAGATGTATTTTATACTTTTTATGTCTATTCATTTAATGCAAAGTTGAAAACATTTTGTTTACTTTAACAAATATAAAGACACCAAAAACATGAGTCTTTTTCTTCAAGATCCAGGTTTACTGAACACCCTTTATTTCTTTTTATCCCTAAAATTGTGGCTACACACACACACACACACGCACATGCTCACACACACTCAAAGCTTTTAAAAAGGGTTAAATTTGCCTTATGAATCCTTGAGAAACTGTTTACAATAGGATTAAAATACTGATGCTTTTGCAAGTTTTCTCTTTCACTTCAAATTTATTTTAGGATTAACAACAACAACAAAAGATACAATAGATATAAGCTAGACTATACAGATGCCCCAATTTTTGTTCTCTACCGGGAAGTGAAAGCATCACGGGATGAACCTCGCGGGTAAACCAATATTTTAATAGAGCTGGCAGTGGCGATCTAAGGAGGTTTGGTTTCTATCCCTAGAGATGTAAAGATTCTCTGTCTTCTTTTCCTGTTAGGTGCTAAGATCTAAGGCACTTTTCTATTGGATTTTGGTAGGGTGGTCTCCTCAGTGCTTCTAAGTTGGAGAGCTTACTTAATTTCTTTTCATTGATCTTTCCAGACGGCCACAGTGTCTTGGGATATCCGAACACTGTACTCAACAGTGCCTGAAGAGGCGGAACACAAAGCCGAAAATTTGCTGGTGAAAGAGGTAAATGTGATACTCCAATCCTTTACTTTATAAAGTTTTGTTTTCTCCTGGTGGTGCTCTATACAGCTTACTTTTATTATTGTCTTCCTCTCCTTTTCAATGGAGAATTCCAGATGCTATAATGAACTAACGGCTTTCAGCTGTCATCATCTCTAGATTCTTTCCAGTCTCCTGTTCATCATGT
This sequence comes from Paguma larvata, assembly GCA_030068075.1. NCBI lineage: Eukaryota > Metazoa > Chordata > Mammalia > Carnivora > Viverridae > Paguma > Paguma larvata. The sequence continues at coordinate 13,358,742 of CM057825.1, forward strand.
TTCATTATCTGGTGACTCTTCAAGTTTTGGACTTGTTTTTTCTTTTGTTTTTACTTCACTTAAAATCCTCACGTTGAGAAAGAGTTGTGTGTTCTTAACAGAGAGAGAGAGAGAATTTTATTTTGTTTACCTAGACTGAGTTGTTGGAAAGGCCACCGTATGTGAGAATTTCAGATAACAGAGTTTCTATGTTAAGAGATACATTTTTTTTCAAGTAGTAACTATGGAAATAGTTAATGGTAAAATCTTATGACTATGGTAAAAATCTTTTGGTATAGCATTTATTTGCATCCTGCTGATGTAAGAGAGACTGACAAACCTTCTCCTTCTTCTAAACAGATTTCAGAGAAGCTACTTAAAGATACTTGTTGAATGAATAAATGAAGCTAACCCTTCCTTTACAGAAAATGCAATGAGAAAATTTAGCACAGGCCAAACAGAATCCTGAGAGAAAATGGTGTATCCCAATTAGGATTTAGTTTAATAACCAAACCTTTTCCAGCTCTTAAACATGTGTGTATGAATATAAACTAGCTTTATTAGTATACATATTATATCAATCTGTATTAATCATGCATGTTTTGTTATGCTATTCAGCCCAAATTCTTTGCCATATATTTAATTCCGAGGGTTTTTTTTTCTGATTCTATATTTATTTCCCAAGTTTTACATTAAGTTACACTGCCTTCTAAGAAGAAGAAAGAAAGAAAGAAAGAAAGACAGACAGACAGAAAGAAAGAAAGAAAGAAAGAAAGAAAGAAAGAAAGAAAGAAAGAAAGAAAGAAAGAAAGAAAAATGTGCAGGTTTAGATAACATCAGGATATCTGAGTATACTATTTTCACATTGACTGATAAAAATAATAAATGCAACATCAGTACCATAATATTTTGTTTACAGTATTCCTTAGAGGAAGTCTTAATATCTGGTGGGGCATCACAGTTTAAAACAGAGTTGGCAAATCATTTTCTACACCAGAAAATCAGAATCACTGAGACAAGGCCTACTAAACATTCTTCAGTAAATATATGAATAGGTGTTAACTTAGGTAGGATTTGAAATATTTATGATACTGAATTACTAACCAGGGATATTCAACCAATTCTTCTTGAATGTTCTTCTCTAAAATATTGCACTTTCATGTAAACATCTTCAGCTTGTTGTTAAATTTATTTCCAAGAACTTTATAGTTTTGTCGCAAATTTGTTCAATCCAATTTCTTTTTTTTTTTTTTTTTGCTGTTCATTGCTGATATTTTATTTAAAAAACTGTGGCTTTTGAATATATGTGACTACCTCACTATACTTCATTATCCTAATAGTTCTTTTGTATGGTTAATTTTTATTTTCATTTTTCCTTTATTTTTTTGCACATAGAAAGACACCGTTTATCATTCTTACTTGATTTTTAAGTGTGTAGTCATGTCATCTGCAAACAATTAAAATTGTCTTAGTTCTAATAAGTATACAATTTTTTTGTTTAATTCTTGCCTCATTTTATTATCTGATATCCCTGAAGCAGGGTTGAATAATAATGCTCATAGGAGCATCCTGTCTTTTTTTTTTTTTTTTTTTTTTTTGAGAGAGAGAGAGAGAGAGCATGCAATTAGAGCAGGGGCAGAGGAAGACTGGGAATCTTATTTTTATTATTTTTTTTAATGTTTATTTATTTGTAAGAGACAGAGAGAGACAGAGCACAAGCAGAGGAGGGACAGAGAGAGAGGGAGACACAGAATCCAAAGCAGGCTCCAGGACCAGCACTATCAGTACAGAGCCCAATGCGGGGCTCGAACCCACAAACTAACTGTGAGATCACGACCTGAGCTGAAGCCAGACGCCCACCCGACTGAGCCACCCAGGGGCCCCGAGTTGAGGAATCTTAGCAGGCTCCGTGCTAAGTGCAGAGCTCAAAGCAAGGCTCGATCTCACGACTGTGAGATCATGACCTGAACTGAAATCAAGAGTGGTAGACTTGACCGCTGAGCCCCCCAGAGGCCTCCATCCTGTCTTACTTTTGGTGTTAGGGGTAGGCCTTTAGTATCCTTGATGCTATTTTACCACTTGAACTTAGTTCTGTGCCCTGTGGATACATATTTGTATTTCTGGTGTAAACTTTCTGGTTCAAATTGTATTATTACCTAAATACTCTACTTCATTCAAATTGCTAATATTTTATTTCATGTTTTTGCCTTTATATTCATGAGTGAAATTAGCTCTGGTTTCCTTCCCTCATTTTGGTACTAGAGACATGCTAGCTTTAAAAACTTCTGATGCTCTCATCTTTTTCTCTCTTCTGGAATAAAAGAAAATAAGTGAAATGAAATAGGGTATCTAGAAATATATCCAAGTAAATATGGCTACGCCCTAGATACGAATTATGACACTTCAAATTCTCAAATATCTCTCAAGGGGAGGCGATTTCATGAATCCCACTTGGTTATTCATTCTGGATGAAAATAAAGTTTGGGCTCCCGCTCACATTAACATAAAAATTAACTCCAAGTAAATAAAAGCAATTTAAATTTTCAAAACAGAAATAGTAAAACCTTAGGAAAACATTTTTAAGTGGAAATTGAGGGGAAATGGACAGATTTAAGCAAATAAAAATTTTTCATTTCTACATGATTAATGGTATCATAAAGTCAAAAGAAAATATTTAATTAGAGCAATTATCTACAGTTCTTTATGTCTTTTGCCACGCATGCACACATTCCTAATTTTCAAACTCCTACAAATTGATAATAAGATCAATAACGCAAGAAAATATGAGCGAAAGACAGGAGCAGACAGTTCAAAGACAGGGGCACAAAAAGTTGCCAACTTCACTTGCAGTCATTAAAATATAAATGAAAACAAATAGAATGTATGATACTTGAATGAAGAAGCTTTTAAGATGAGTATTATTTAGTGACAGTGGATATAGGAAGTAAACATAATATTCACGTATCTATAACCTTTGAGATGTAATTCTGTAATTCTTTTTTGTAAAGTTTATTAATTTATTTTCAGAGAGAGAGAGAGAGCATAAGTGAGGGAGGGGCAGAGAGAGAGGGAGAGAGAGAGAATCCCAAATAGGCTCCTCACAGCCAGCGCATGGGGCTCAAACTCACAAACCATGAGATCATGAGCTGAGCCGAAACCAAGAGAAACCGAGAGTCGTAAGCTTAACTGACTGAGCCACTCAGGCCCCCAGATGTAATTCTAATGTATCTTTTAAGTAGTACATATAAATATGTAACATGTGTATTATTAAAAAAACACTAGAACGTAAAAATATAATTACAGGCATGAGTATCGCTGCACTGAACAAATTGTAATATCAATTGGTAAGAGTGGGATTGAATACATTTTGGCACATCTATATTCTAAAATAATATATAAACAATAAAAATTATATATATTTATTTTATTTTAATTATTTTTATGTTTTATTTTTGAGAAAGAGAGAGAGAGTGCTAGTGAGGGAGGAACAGAGAGAGAGGGAGACATATTCTCTGAAGCAGGCTCCAGGATCTGAGCTGTCAGCACAGAGCCCCACGGGGAGCTCGAACCCACAAGCTGTGAGATCGTGACCTGAGCTGAAGTCGGATGCTTAACTGATTGAGTCACCCAGGTGCCCCAAAGCTAATACATTTAAATATATGTAATTTTGGGGTACCTGGGTGGTTCAGTTGGTTAGGCATCCAACTTCAGCTCAGGTCACGATCCTGCGGTTTGTGAGATTGAGCCCCTCATCGGGCTCTGTGCTGACAGCTCAGAATCTGGAACCTGCCTCAGATTCTGGGTCTCCCTCTCTCTCTGCTCCTTCGCCACTCATGCTCTGTCTTTCTGTCTGTCTGTCTGTCTCTCTCTCTCTCTTTCAAAAATAAATAAGCAGTAAATAAATAAATAAATGTGTTAGCTTGGATGCTCATGATACGTTGTTAAGAGAAAAAAGGTAATTGTAGAATATATACTATGATATCTTGAAGGTATAAAACTAAGTATATACATAAATATGGCTTATTTATATGTCTTAAAAAGTATTAAAAATGTATAATAAACTCATAACATTGGTTATGTCACAAATTTGGTACTGTAAGGGGAAGAGTGGAAATTGGTTTTCAGTTTATATGTTCTAAATTGTGTTACAAAGGTATTTTTGTAGCGAAAAAATATTTTGTGAAAAATTGGTGGAAATACATCTTAAAATGCTGTCAGAATTGGAAGCAACCCAAATGTTTCTTGCAAAATTGTCTCCAAACGTGAAAATCCAACCTTATTCTGAGAGTTGTAAGTCTCCTTAAAGACTATATCAGATACGTTTTTTTATTATTAAAATTTGACTTTGATAATGAAAACATCATCTAGAATGATCAAAATCCCCTATGCATTTCGCTTTATGAGCCTGCCTGCTGGGCTTGTCTGTCATCATAGAAGCCGATTAAGTTCCTCTGAGATAGACCATTCATAATCAGCTGTAGTAGAACTACTGAGAATTTGTAAACATTTGCATGATTTTAAGGACTTTTCAAGTCATGATCCTTTTACCTCTTTCTAGGAGAATTGGGTATTTGTCTGTTTCCAGGATCCCAGCAGGAAAATTTGCTCTCACATGAATCAGGGATTCTTAGCCCTCTGTGGCGGCTCCCTAAGGCTTTGAGACCTTGGATTTGGTGGCCAGCCGGCTACTGCCCTGGCCTCTTCCCAACTGCTTGTTTTGTTATCTGGTATGCCTTCGTGGTGGGGCCCAGAAGCTCAAACCCTAAATCTCAGGATGATTCAGAACCCCACCCCCAATCTCTGGATCCAGCCAAGGTGTCAAGTGTAGCCACCATAGCAGGGAAAAGGCAGCCTGAAAAGAAGATCAGTACAACCCTGGAGACTTCGAAGGATCTTCTGAGGGTTTTAGATGTCTTTAGTTTTGTTAGTGCTCTTCTGAACTTCTGTACCTCGACTTCAAACGGCCAGATTGACCCCCTTTATTTCTGCAGTTCTCTGAGAATGTCAACTTTTGTGGAGAATAGGTTGACCACAAAATCTGCCTGTGTCTTGTTATTTCTCCTGGCATGAAATTTCTTCCCTTTAACTTTGTTCCTACCTTTCAACTACTTGCAGCCTGGGGTTACTCCTCCTTTTCTCACTTCCACCCTCAGCTTCTCCTTTCTCCTAAGAACTGCTCCAAAGAGAAGTCAAGTACAATGTCTTTTACCTTAGATCCCAGTATCGGCCGTACCTTTGCGTTGCAAGAGTCAGGACAGAGCATTTATCTGGGTAACGTTAGGGACGCGTATGTTTTTCCCAACTGCGTGGACCTAAAGTAGAAAAAGGAAAAGAAAAGAAGGAAGAGGGAGCCTGGGAAGAAACTGTTTTTTTTTTTTACCTGTGAATTTTTCTGTATCACTAGCTGTGAAAACTGCCATAGCTTGCTTGGTTTTAAGGATGTACATAAAAAGAAGCCTGTACTTATAGGAGAGGAAGAAGAGAAACCTCAGTTACGAATACCATGCAATGATAATAGAACGTGGATACTCAAGCTGGAGACAGCAAATAAAAAGAATGGGGTCACCAGAAAGCTGGGTTAAGACTGAGAAATGACCCCAGAGAATTCTGCTGGCAAAAAGTCTTGACCACAGTACGTAATAGCAGCTAACCTTTATTGACTATTTTCTTCGTGCCAGAAACACTTCTAAGACTTTTACTTGCAGTAATTACGAACGTATGCTGCTGCAGTAGCAGCAGCACCTTGTAAGATGAGAAAACTTTACGGAGACATTAGGCAAGTGTTCAGCATCGTACAGGTGGGAAGAGATAGAGTCAGCCTCCCCGCCCTTGCCGTCTCCCCACATTGGCTTCTGACCCCTTAACCATGACGCTAAGTGCCCTGGATGGTGCTTTGCTCAGGCTGCGCTCTGGAAGGACTACTTCCCTCAGTCTTCTCCCTGACACTCCCGCCCCAGTTTTGCCCAGGTGACTCTGATGCATACAGTTAGTGGCCCACACTTTGAGACATACTGGCCGGGTTTTCGAAACCAGATGAAGCCAGCGCGGAAATGAATTCATTGACGTTTTGTAGAAACACGTGTTTCCCCTGCCGCCGCTGCCGCATGGCACTAAGCAACCTTTGTGGTCCTCCCTTGCACTAAATGCCCTGTGGCTCCCCGCGGGGTGGCAAGGACAAATACTGTGGTTGCTAGGCAGCAGGCTGGCATGGATCTAATTTAAACACATCTAGTTCAATACTCATTTGGAATTATCTCGCACTTCACTCTGTTTTGACAATTCTCAGCTCCTTTTGAAAGGCGGTGAGCATTCTTTTCTTTTTTTAATCTTGAATGACTTCATCTTTTTTCATAGGAGTTTCAATAAAATGAACAGTCTGTCCCTTTTGTGTTTTATCTGTTATTAATTCTCCTGCCTATCTATTCAATGTGAGGCTAAATATTCCCCCACACAAGAGTGCAGGCTCATTCCCCTCCACCGAAGCACTGCACAAAGTCATGATAAATTAAACATCAAGCCGTAGTTGAGCAACACGGTATGTCTATGTATATTTTTGGAGCACTCCGTGTATGTGTGAGGTATCACTACCTCACTTTACAGCCTAGAAAACAGGTTCTGAATGATTAACTAACTTGCCCACTTCACACAGAGCCACAATTAAGGCTCTGGTCGCTCTGACCCCCACACTCTGTGCCCTTACCCAGTTGGCTCCCTCTGACTGTTTGAGAAATTCCTTTAAACCATGAGTTTACCAGCCTGCCCTGATGTGAACATTTCCGTTATTCACAAGGGGAATATGTCCTTCATGCTGATAAACATTTAATTTTTCTGCCTCAGTTTCTTTATCTTTAAATGAGCATATTCATTATTCCAGTGCTGTGTTTCTAAAAATAAATATAGCAATGATATGAAAACACTTGGAAAATAACAACCGGTGGGGGGTGGGGGTGGGCACTGTCTTTATCTGATTCTCATAAGTGGCTTAAAATCAACATGTATAACGATTAAAAAAAATCAAATACTTCCGTGATAAAAAAAAAAAAAAAAAAACTCCACTGCCTCCCACTGGGGGTTGGGAGAACCATTAAAGGGATCTATAAACAGGATGCAGACTTCTTAAGCAAAACTTTTACAGCTAAGTTTTTATTTTAATATACACAGAAGAATAATATAAAGCCAGAAGCTTAGAACACTAATTAAAACTAAGCCCTCGGTTTGGTCTCTCTCAACAAAAAGATGAAAGCAAAGATTTGAGAATGGTACAGCTGGCCCAACAGAGAGTAAGGGTCTAGGGACCACTTGAGTTGAACGGCCAAGAGAAAAACTGACAAAGTACTGAGGTCTAGCAAGTTACTCTGCCAACGGAGCCCTCTGCAGTTTCTGGAAACCAGTGTGCTGCAGGAGTAAAATAACGATGAAGTAAGAAGTAAGTCGTGAATTCAAGAATCCAAGTCTCACTTTGGTCAAGACACAAAACTCCCAGGGACTTGAGAGTTATGGGAACATTAAAAGAATGGAAGCAAATATCTACATCTACTGTTATATATGAATACACACACACACACACACACACACACACACACACACACTGATTGTGTACTATCCTCATCCAGACAGTACCAGGTGATTAGGGCAAGGAAAAGTTTAGAACTTCAGCAGGGGTTCTAGACCAGAAGTGGTGCAGTTCTCTAGGAAAAAAATAATGAAATAGAACCAAAGACTGAATAGGAAATACAAATCAGGCTTACAGCAGACAATACGTGTTGTAGAAATCTCTAGGCTTTCATAGGAAATCTACTCAAAAAGCCAGCAGAACAAATGGTCAAGATGAGAGCAGACACCAGTTTCACATGGGCAGAGAATGTTCTACAGACTGCCAGGTCTGCAGGATGTCCACAGGGCACACACACACACACACACACACACACACACACACACACATCCTCCCTCAGTCCTTAACTTGTTAATACCCACGGAGACTGTCTTAGAAGGGAATAGGACATATAATACTTTCCATATTATTTGACCATGTATCTATGGTCAGATTTTCCCCCACGTACCTGGAAAAATATCTTTGAGAAATGCCTGATATAAATCTGATGGAAGGAGACCATCAGAAAATAGGGATGCAATACAGCTCAAATAAAACAGAATTTATTAGGTGAACCTTGACATGCATTTCATTAAAGCAGATGGCGATGAAGAAAAAGGGAATATTAAAGCTCCCCAAATCTCAAATAAGTTGTTTTCTTTCTTTTCATGGACAAAGCTTTTACCACTAGAATCCAAATTTCTGGACAGTTTGCCTCTGTCCGGAGAGTAAACCTCTTGGGGCCACAACCCCAAATGGGGTTTTCCATGGACTTACCCTCGTGTAGCAAATCACAAGCATTGACAAGGCTAATTTTCAAAGTTTGTAGTAAGTAATAATGCTCATAAAGGAACACCCTTTTCCAGCCCTTAAATTTCTCCTCTCAACCCTTTACCTGATTATTGGATTATTTTCTTCTCTGGTCCAAGAGGTAACTGTGAGCTGGCTTAAAGCTACTGCTTTAGATGTCCATGGAAACTGCTTCTCACTTCAGGTGGGTGGAGCTAATTACCCTGCCTTTACAAAGGGTTAAATTATTTACATAGAAAATTCCTCTCCCACTGATTTCTGCTGTTACTCTTGGTCACGTACAAAGTGCATTCAGAGAAGAGTCTTGTCCACTGCCTGAAAGATTGGACTGGATTTATTATTCGACAACATTTATCACTTACTAAGTTGTTGATACCAAATGGATGTTAACACAGTCCTTGCCTTTCAGGAGCTCACCACCAGGGACACCTGGGCATCTCAGTCTGTTAAGCGTGAAGCGTCTGATTCTTGATTTCAGCTCAGATCATGATCTCACCATTCATGGGACGGAGCCCTGCATCAGGCTCTGCGCTTACAGTGCAGAGCCTGCTTGGGATTCTCTTTCTTCCTCTCTGTCCGCCCCTCACCAGCTTACACACACACACTTTCTCCCACTCTCAAAATAAATAAATAAACTTAAAAAAAAAAGGACTAAAACAATGAAAAAAAAAAAAAAGAGCTCACCACCAGGCCAAAAGTTAAGAGACTACTAGTCAGATTTTTGCAATACAATCTAGTAAGTGCCCTTGGAGTAAGTACTACTGTAAACTAGAGAAACGAGGTCAGGTTCATGTGTTAGAAAAAAAATTAGCTAAAGGTAGACAAGGGAATGGATTGATTTGCTTGAGGGGGATGAGTAAGACTAAAGAAAAGTTGGACACCTAGAGAACTATTTTAATAGCCCAGCTGGGTTAAAGACCTACACTAACATATGGCAGCATGATTGTGGTGACGATAAAGGGCTATTAAAGAGATGACATCGACAGAAGTTGGTGACTGAAAAGAGAGCAAGGGAGAGGAATATGTTGGCGACTGCTCCCACATACCTGGCTTGGGCTCATAGCTAGATCGTTGTGCCAGTAATTTAAATAAGACACCCAGAAGAAAGTAAAGATTGCTCAGGCAAGGATCGATGAAACAAATAAGAGAATGCCACTGGCCGACATGTATATAGAGACCAGAGATGTCCAAGAAGGAGTTAAATAGGTGGATGTCAACACAGGAGGAAAGGATGGACAGTTGCTCTGAATTTGAAGGCGAGGCTTTGAGCCTGGAAGAGTTTACCCAGAAATCCCATGGGGACTTAGCTGGAGCTGGGAGACAGGTCCTTGGACTGCCTTCCTGCTTAAGGGGCTGGTAAAGAGGGTCCTGCTTTGGGAGTGGAAATGGAGTGGAGAGGGAGATGCAGAAAACAAAAGGAAACTGATTTCTCAAAATTAAAGGAGAGTCTTTCGCAAGCGCAAATCGATCATATGAAATTCCAAAAAAAGTACCACCTAAGGAAGGGTGCACAGGATTCGGTATTCGGAGTCATTGGTAGTTCATTAACAGGATAGTTTCAGAGACTGTGAGGATAACATGATTACAGTGGGTTAAACTCTGAAAAGGTGTGTTATCTTATCAGACAACGTGTTAGTACATCGTTGTCTCCTTATCTACAAGGCACTTTGAGAGTAACCCCAATAAAAGTATAGGAACCTTTCAGTCAAAGTACGCCATGCTACCAAAGTTAAAAATAGCTCAGTGCGCTGTTTCATTGTATACTAAAATATTGCTGAAATTGCGAAGGAAAATTCTGTGAACATAAACAACAGTATGATCAAAGGAGTATCATATTGAAACAGAAGTTTCTTCCTCTTCCTCTTCTACTTCTTCCACCATTTGGATCCACGTACGTAGCATTCAGCTAATTCAAGAGAAAATTATAAATTTTCAAGGTCAAAGCTGCATCATGTTGAGAAGTAAAGAACTTGTTAAACAATTTGGATCCCGGACATAGCAAAGAAATTTTAGGGGAGAGGAGGCTTGGCTAGGATTTAAAATGTTATTTCATGCTGCCCATTTCTGTTAACTAAAAGAAACTTATCTAACTAGAATGAAGTGTATCCTGTCTCCCGAAAATAGGGAATTCCATTTCTCTTTTATGGTTAAAGTAATTTTATGTGCTTCTTGTTAAATTTTGAACTGCATATTATGTGCATTGATAAAGAAACCATTCTTTGAGTCAAAATGCCTTTTTTGTACTTTACACAAATTGTATGAATCTCATATGTGGAATAATGTGCTGTCAAACTTACCCAGAAATTAGAATAAGCGCTTTGAATAAGTGATTTTGGGCTTTGGTGGGGTTTTTTGGTTGTTGTTGGTTGTTGTTTTTTTTTTGCATGTATAAATTAACTAAAAATGAATGCTATTTTCTGATTCTGAATCGTTGGGCAGCAAATGAATGATTCCAATGCATGCATTAACTTTATGCCAGAGTACAACAGTAAGCAAGAGTTTCCTCGCTGTAGAACCAACTCCTATGATATAACATCAGGGCTACATGCACAATTTAAATGACTGAAAGGTACTGGGGAAAAACTAAAAACTCTCTCCAGGGAGCCTGGCTGGTTCCCTCGGAAGAGCATGTGACTCGATCTCAGGGTCGTGAGTTGGAGCCCCACATTCGGTGTAGAGAATACTTAAATATGTAAGACTTAAAAAAATTTTTTTATAAAAATAAATAAATAAAAATCTCCAAATTAGAAAAAAGCCATAATCCTTTCTGAGTAAAATAAGCGTGAATAGAAAAAAATTTTGTTTCTGTTGTGAAGAATAAGGCTCTTAATTCACTAATAAGGGTCTGTTGGAGGCTAAGGGACTTTTCATTTTGTGCGTACTTTTTAAAAGTAAGTGTATAAGCTCAGCTGTGTTTATTTTGCAACTTCAACCAATGGAAAAATGATTTGAAAGTCTGTTATTGTCCTCTATTGTACCTAATCTTACTTATGTGTAGTAATTTTGTTTCTATCATGGCCAGAACAAAAATGGACCACCCATTTTATTTTCATACTAAATGTGTAACACTAAAGATAATAAACATACAAAAACCAATTAAGGGGGGGCTGGGTGGTTCAGTCAGTTAACGTCCAACTCTTGGTTTCGGCTCGGGTCATGATCTCACAGTTAATGGGTTTGAGCCAGCAGTGCCTCGTATCTCGGGCTCTGCACTTGCAGCGGGAGCCTGATGCGGAGTCGCTGTCTCCTCTCTCTCTGCCCCTCCCCCACTCACACTATCTGTCTCTCTCAGAATAAGTAAGTAAACTTAAAAAAAAATCAAGGTAAATTCAAATGCATTTTGTTTTTAGTGGCATTAGGATAAAATGTAATAGAAAACACTGAAGAAAACAAAACAGTTTTGAGTTTCACATTAATGACCTTGAAGAAATGTATTGCCTAGCCACCTAAATCCCTAGAATCTCTTGCTTCCAAATATGCAAAACTGTTCCAGTTCTAAACTGGCTTCCTCTTCTCCATAATAAAAATCTTCCTATGATGTCTGGTGGTAAGTGGATGAAAACCCAGAAGGAGGAGTCCAAACTCCTGGCCTATAAAAACGTTTAGAAAGAGCCCACTTTAAGTTTGAACCTAAAAATTCCAATTGCATTGAATTACAACCCAGATTTTATGCCTTACATGAAAAGAATGGTTTGATCATAACATTACCAAGGTTTTTAGTACCATCCATTATTCATGTCTTGACAAATTACTTCTGAGATCTAGCTGGGAAATTAGAATGTATGGTCCCGGGTCGGGCACAGGTGTGACTTATGAAAGTCTAATTTTACAATTTGCTCAACTGCCTTAATACAATCCAGTTTAAAAAAACAAGCCAAATATTTTGATTCATGTTCAATTTAGATTACTATTGAGACTGCTCTATAATTCAAAGTAATAAAATAGTTGAAAAATGATTCTCATTTATGGTTGGAATTTTATAAGGCATTCTGTTTTACATTCCACATGAATATTTATATACATAGTAACACTGTCTCATGTAAAGCAATAGTTTAAAAGCTCGGACCCAAAATCCATTAAATTAGATTGTACCATGATTTCTGAAACTGAATAAGATCTGTATTTACATCGCTTATCTCGTCCAAAAGCTTTTTCTTCACCAAGAATATAGTACGTGTAAAAAATCATTGTGTTCAACTTATTTTGACACTGCAAAAAATATTTTTTCCATTTTAAAGGAATACATAAATGTAATCCAATTAAACAAAAAGTATTTTCAGTGCCTTCTCTTTTTCTCTAAAATATCAACGTATCGAGGGAACACATGTCCTGGTTTATAGGGAGAGTCTCATGTTCTACCTGCTGGCCTGGCTAATAACATCTTCTTTCACTTTGTAGTGTCTCAATGTGGACAATAAATTATTTAGCCATCCTTTCAATACATAATTTGCCTAAATTCACTTGATTTCATGATGCTGTATTTTTAACATTTATCCAATGTCCATAATTACTTCTAAACTTAAAGACCAGCATGAATGTGAAATTACGCCATCATTTTACAAACACAGAATTAATCCCAGTGGTGACTAAGGGCCACAATGAACACCTTTTGTGGTTGCATGCATCTTTTTGGCAAGAAACCGGTCATGTAATTAAATAAACCTCTCTAGCCACAAAGAAAAAGAATTTTGCATCTGAAAAGCCATTTATTACCTGCTTATTACTCTGTAGCCAGAATCTAATAATCAACCCTTTCAAGAGATGGACAAATTACATTGCCAAACCCAAATTGCTATTTGAGGTAAGGAACATAATTTGAATTGATTCTGATGATTCTCTAAAGAGAAGGGGAAAGGAAAAGATGAAATATTTTCTTTATATTATTTCAGGGTGTCCTTTACAGTTGCTCACTCTTTTCTAAAGTATTTAAATGTTTAGAACTTTCAGAGTGTCATGTTTAGTTATTTCTAAAAGAGAAAGGATATAGGAACTACATTCATTCAAATAAATATTGAATGCCCGCTATAAATAAAACCCCATTCTGGAGTTAATGTATGCCCCTGCTCTTTCAGCTAGTCATGTCAATTACCAGAGCCCACTGTATGAATCAGGAACCACCCTGATTTCAGTCCAGAGGTAAACAGCGCAAGGACCATGTTGTCACTCCAGAAGAATGGTGAATTTGAGGGCTCCCGTAGAGATTCTGATTCAGTGGCTCTCATGTGGGACCCAGAAATCTGCATTTTAATTAACGATCCCTAATAACTAATGGACACGATGCAATTTAGGAAGCACTGGCCTAATGGTCTCAAAGTCTTCCAGCATGTTGACCTTGCTCAGCTTTTTTGTGTCTAAACAACAGCCGAGATAGCAAACATAAAAGCTGAACTAGCAAACATAATAAATTAATAAAATGTGAATTGGGGCATCGCCGTTTGGAAAAATTAACCAGCTCAGCAAACGTTTGCTGGATATTCACAGTCTTTCCCTTTGAAGTAGATGGTGGCAGCTTCCATTGGAAAGAGGATAAGGAGTCGGTATTTTGAAATCCATGTTGTGGGCTAGGTAGTTAGCAAGGAGAAAAATGGAACCGGTGCCTTCCTGTCACAAGGCAGAGTTGGAACCTGTGAAGCTGAGTTTGCGACAGGTCATTTCAGCTTGATTTTCAGACAAAGAGGAGTTGTAGTCACAATTAAAATAGTTCTTAATGAGAGTGACTCTGTGGGCTGGAACAAAGAAGAGAGAATAATTTTCTAGGCGTAACATTTCCAAAATGCCATTGCTATGTAGGAGAAACATTTATGTGTTTGTAAAATGCACTAGCTTTCTCAGAACCCAAGAAATCACAGATTTAGCAAGATTTTTAGGGTCGACTACTCCACCCTAATCCTCAACTACCCACCTCCTCCAGATAGGTGAAACATGGTAAATAAATTCAGAAGGAATTTCATTAAAGCAGACCTCTCTGATAGTCAGAGCTAATATATCTCTCCAAAACACTGTACTTTCATAAACCAAGAAAAACTAGTTGTTGATATCAACTGCTGTGAATGTGAATTATACATTGAATCAAACATGTTGGGGAAACTTGTTTTATTTTTAGTGTTTATTAATTTTTGAGAGAGAGAGAGAGAGAGCACGCTTACCCATGAGCAGGAAAGGGGCAGAGAGAGAGGGGGGACAGAGGATCCAGAGCAGGCTCTGTGCTGACAGCAGCAAGCCTGATGTGGGCCTCGAACTCACAAACTATGAGATCATGACCTGAGCCGAAGTCAGACACTCAACCAACTGAACTACCCAGGAGCCCCAAAACTCATTATTTAAAAAAAAATTTTGTTTAATGTTTATTCATTTCTGAGAGAGACAGAAACAGAGCACAAGTGGGGGAGGGGCAGAGAGAAAGGGAGACACAGAATCGGAAGCAGGCTCCAGGCTTTGAGCTGTCAGCACAGAGCCCGACGTGGGGCTCGAACTCACAAATTGCAAAATTATGACCTGAGCTGAAGTTGGATGCTCAACCGACTGAGCCTCCCAGGTGCCCCCCAAACTGATTATTTTGAAAGCAAGTGTTTATTAAGTACTTACCATATGTTACGTGTTTTATAGGAAGTACCTTATTAGATCCTTTGAAGTTAGTATTATTTAGACAGATAAAGACATTTAGAGTTAATTAAGTTACTTAGTTGAAATCCCACCACTAACACCAAAATTTAAAACCAGGTCTGTCTAACTTCCAGATAGAGACAGACACACCATGCAAACATCTAGAATGATGGTCCAGATGTACTTAAAAGAAAAAAAAAAGCCTAAAATTATCAAACATTTCATAAGTTAGCTGAATGGACTTTTAGAGTTAGACAAATCCAGTTTGAAGTCCTACTTCTATCATGGCAAAGATCTGAGCCTCTCCTTGCCTCTGTGATGTATAAAACCAGAAAAAGAAAACCTCATAGCGTATTTATTAAGATCACATGTAAAGCACCTCGTAGTGCAGTATCTGACAAGCACTTGCCACTCCAAAGCAAAAAAGTCGTTCCTTGCTAGACTACACTAATATGAGAAAGAACTACATTCATTTTTAGGTCAGTGGAATTCTCAGATTCAGTTAAGCCTGTGGCATATTGTGAATATCATGTGAAATATGCATGAAGTATACATGCGTATCATGTCTAAGCATAGATACTATCCCTAGCACGAACGGGCAGTGAGTAAATTAGTGCATCTTTGTACCATTTAAACTTCCGGATTGGGGAGAGTAGACATAGATATTATGGGACAGAAACTTCTAGTCCAGTCCCATATCCTGGTTATTCCCTAGCTAAATCCGAGATCCTATTCAGTGAAATGATTTGACCAAGAGTCTGATGGGAAATCAGTAATAATGGGTTAGTTCTAGAACAGGAATAAAACTCGGTAGCTCCTGGATCAGTGCTGGTCCCTCTGTTTGCTTTTTTCTTATAACAAATATATATCGTTTGGCAATTTTTTTACCAAGAATCTTTAAAATACCTTTAGTATTCCGTCCTAAGAAAATAATCCAAAATGGGTCGTACTTGGGGGAGGATGGAGGACCGAATGCATCAAGCAATACTCTGAACACACTCATTTGCTTGTTTGTTTGTTTTTGAAAATTTCTCATTTTTTAATAAAGGACTTATTTTTATTAAAAATACTTCATTTTTCAGGGCACCTGGGTGCTCACTCAGTTAAGCGTCAGACGCTGGGTTTTGGTTCCGGTCATGATCTTGCAGTTCATAAGATTCAGTCCTGCATCAGGCTCTGCGGTGACAGTGAGGAGCCTACTTGGGATTCTCTCTCTCCCTCTCTCTCTGTCCCTCCCTTGCTTGTGCTTTCTGTGTGTGTGTATGTGTGTGTGTGTGTGTGTGTGTGTGTGTGTGTGTGTGTGTCAAATATAAATAAATAAATATTTTTTTAAAAAGTTAAGATAGAACTTTTCATCAAAGGATCATAGTGAAGCTTAGTTTTCTTCTTATTTCCAGAAACATGGGATTTCCGAAATTGGCTCAGGAATTTCATTTTAGTAAAATATTTGTTTTAATTCATTTTAGTTAAATATTCAGTGTTGTCCCCATTCCTCTTCTCCATTCAGCACCCATCCCAATCTCCTGAATTCCCTTTGCCTTTCTCCATGTCCATTTGTCTGGTGGCTGGTTTTCTCCACGACTCTCTGCCAACATCCTCCTCCTCCCGTCTTCGCCTCAGGCTCGCGCGTTCTTCGGCCTCAGTCCCCAGCTTGTGTGTGGGTGCTTTCCTGAATAAATAGAGTCATGCTGCCGAGAAAGTTCAAGGTCAGAGAAATCCAGAGCAACTGAGGATACTCAACCACTCTCCCCTCTCCCTGCCTTTGCCTGCATCTCTTTTTTTTTTTTTTTGAAAAAAATTTTAATGCTAATATTTTTTTGAGAGGGAGGAGGGATAGAGAGAGAGGGAGACACAGAATCCGAAGCAGGCTCCAGGCTCTGAGCTGTCAGCACAGAGCCCAACACGGGGCTCGAACCCACAAACCATGAGATCATGACCTGAGCCAACTTCGGATGCTTAACCAACTGAGCCACCCAGGACCCCCTTGCATCTTGAGCAAGGTGCCCATGCCCAGGGCTCCCCATCAACCTTTCTGTAGCACCCTTGGGCCATTCCCTCCCATGTTCTGTTTACCGTCTGTTCTGCAAAGACAGCGGCAGTGTTTCCTTTGCTAACGGCACTTGCACATTCTAAGCAATTCCTCTCCCACTGCTCTCCCTGCCTGTCCCCTTCCTGGTTCCAGATGACCACAGGTCTTTATTTCTCACCTTGTGGGAAGCTCATTGCTCCTCATTTTCTTCACCGCCGAGGACAAGATCTCCTTATAATCCTCCTGTCAGCTGCTTTATCCCCAGGTTCATGTAATTTTAGGATCAAAGAAATCTTGGGGGTGCCTGGGTGGCTCAGTCGAATCAGTGTCCAACTTTGGCTCAGGTCATGATCTTGCAGTTCCTGAGTTCAAGCCCCACATCAGGCTCTCTGCTGTCAGCCACCACGGCACCTGCCTAAGATCCTGCCCCTCCCCTGCTTCTTCTCTCTCTTTCTCTCAAAAATAAACACAAAAAAGAAAGAAAGAAAGAAAGAAAGAAAGAAAGAAAGAAAGAGAGAGAGAGAGAGGGAGGGAGGGAGGGAGGAAGGAAGGAAGGAAGGAAGGAAGGAAGGAAGGAAGGAAGGAAGGAAAGAAAGAAATGAGTCTTAAAAGCCAACTAGTAAATCCCCACTACCACTCCATGGTCAGTATACTGCTAGGTCCATGGTGGTGCTTGGGAAACATTTGCCATCACTCAATACTGTAAAATCAGCCATTATGTACTACCATAAGATAGTTACTTTATACTATTAACTTCGTTTTTAAAAAAGTTTTTGGTCATTTTTTATTCATATCTATTTATCGAAATCAATGAGTAATCATGGAGAAGGCTAACCCTTTGAAGACGTTGAGGTAAAACTGAAAAACTGATTTCAAAACACAGTACGGCTAACAAGGAGGGGACGAGGATAAGTTACTGATGCAAGAACAAGGAGAAATGGGCTAAAGTTACAATGAAAAGATTATGTAGAAATAAAAATATCTTCCACCAGTAAGAGCTGTTAAATAATGGAAGGTCGCTAAGGAAAACGAAAACGTGATGGTACTTGAGGTTAGTAATGTATCTGGTATGATTCACGGGGTGATTAAATTAGACTTCCCTTGATGGCGTAAAATAGAATAAATATGTTAAATGGTTCCTCCTCCAAGAGTCTGGGAAAGGTTAGATTTCCATTTCACTAGAAAATGTGAAATGGTTATCATGAGCAAGCCCCTCCCTGCCTTAAAATCGCTAACGTAGCTCCGTTAACATTGCCCCTAGAGACTACGCGAACCGAATGCCCTGCGCTTTTTGCCGGGACAGCAAATTTTTTTTAATGATAATTTTTAATTGGAATTTTTTTTCTTTCAGGCTTGTCAATTTTATAGTTCCCAATGGTATGTGGTAAACTACAAATATGAACAATATTCTGGAGACTTCCGACAGTTACCCGGGTAAGAACATGTCAAGAGTACTCCTTGGGTTTTTCCATATATAAAATACATTCTCAGTTGAAGTTCGACAGTTGTTCACGAATCCATGTATGTTAATTAGTGCCAAGCTATATTTTACAAAATTTAGAAATAAGAGTCATGATAGGACATTTTTTTCAGCAACGTACGTTTTGTCCTATATGCATAGAGTTGATTGTAAGATACAAATATATTCTTATTTAATTTTTGAACAAAGTCTTTTTTTAATATTTATTTATTTTGGGGAGAGCACAAGTTGGGGAGGGGCAGTGAGAGAGGGACAGAGAATCCGAAGCAGGCTCCACCCCGATAGCAGAGAGGCCATGTGGGGCTCAAACTCACAAACCAGGAGCTCATGACCCGAGCCGAAGTTGGATGCTCAACCGCCTGAATCATCCTGGTGTCCCCGAACACAGTCTTAAAGTGTTATTATATCACTCTTTTGCGAGCTGTCGTTTCAATAGAGCAGATATTTATTTATTTATTTATTTAAGTTTTTTTTTAATTTATTTTGAGAGAAAGAGAGAGTCAGGGAGGGACAAAGGGAGAAGAAGAGAGAGAATCCCAAGCAGGCTCTACACTATCAGCACAGAGTCTGTTTCGGGGCTGAATCTCACCAACCATGAGATTGTGACGTGAGCTGAAATCAAGAGTCGGACGCTTAACCCAGGTGCCCTGTGTTTTTCAGCTGTGTTACTATAAAGAGACAAACGATGTTCCTCCAAACCAGCAGACCTTTTTTCAAACAGCGAACATTAACTTTTATCAAATCTCTCAACATCCCTTTAAATTCAGGTCACTTCTGATATCACCTCCTGTAACTTCATGCTGAGAAGCTCTACCACACCCCAGGCTTTCATGAGTAATGAGTATATACATTCAGAGTGTCTGGGCCTTAGTCACACACTCTTTGTAGGCACAATTGGGAAGAAAAGTATTTTTTTAACATGGAGACTTCCTCTTTCTGAAAACGGTTCTGAGAAGTGGTCGCAACTTGGAAACTGTGTCCAAGCAGTTGGAAGTCCTCATATGAAGTGAGAGATTGTGGAAAGTGGCATTTAGCTGCCCTTCCAAGTACATGCCTTCCCGCTGACTTGACATCTGTTGAAACCCTTTTATCCCCAAACCTCTTTTCTTTATATTCGTGAGGCCATCAGGAAAAATAAATACATGAGAAATTTTGCTTTCATGGTGTTCGTTCTCTATTAAAACAACAGAGGAAACCCCTCAAATGAGAACAGGATCTGGATATCATGGAGCATGAGAAGAACCTCACAAGAAGTTGACGAAAGTAACCAAAATATTGTTGAGAATTTCCCTTAATTAACTAAAGGAAGTAGAAGTTGATACCAAGAAGGGGAAGAAGACTACTGCCACAAAGTAGGAGATTTTAATGAACTATGTGAAAATCAGAAGTTCGAGAATATAATCCTCACACATCCCTTGAAACGATGAAGACTATAACACCGAATAGAACAATTCTTTTTTTAATAATTTTACAAAGCTAAGCACTCCCCAGTAGAGACCATACATATTTCTATCAGTAGTGGAAACAGATCATCTACTTGGCCTTCAGAGGCTATTAAAAGTAAATCATGCTCATGCCTCCCGAATTAGAAGAATTCTCCAATGCCCGCTACCAATTTAAACTGATCGCTTCTTTTTATGGGTTGGTGAAGCTACAAAATAAAACCTTGCAATCGTGAAAGAGTGAAAAAAGAAGTGTGTTCATCTCCCTAATTTTTATTCTTTAAATTTGAAATTGGGTTAATTGTGTCCTTAAGAACCAACCCCCCCCTTATTTTTTTTTTAAGTATCTGTTCATAGAAAGAGAGTGGAGAGAAACATTACTTCAGGCTAGAATATAAAATGTAAGCCTTCGTACATAAAATCCAGGGCTGAACTTGAGATTCCCAGGAGACAAGAACAACAAAAAATACATGATCCCAGAGGAGCCAAGGATATATCGTGGGGAAAGGACTGTCTCTTCAATAAATAGTGTTGGGAAAACTGGACAGACAGGTACAAAAGAATGGAACTAGACCACTTCCTACACTATACACAAAATTTAATTCAAAGTGGATTCAAAACTTGAGTGTAAGACCTGAAACCACAAAACTTCTAGAAGAAAACTAGATGGTAAGCTCCATGACATCAGTCTCGGCCGTGATTTTTTGGATCCAACTGCATTCTAAGTAAAAATAAACAGGTGAGCCTGCATCAAACTCAAAAGCTTGAGCACAGCGGAGAAAACCATCAACATAATGAAAAAGCAACCTCCAGAATGGGAGAAAATATTTGCAAACCATATCTCTGATGATGAATATCCAAATATACAAAAAACTCATACAGCTCAATAACAAAAACTAAATAAATAAATAAAACAATCCAGTTAAAAAGTGGGCAAAGGATCCGAATAGACATTTTTCCAAGGAAGGCTGAGAGTGGCCAACCGGCACCTGAAGAGGTGCTCAACATCACTAGTCATCAGGAAAATACAAATCCAAACCACAAGGAGATTCCACCTCCCACCTGTTAGAATGGTTAGTCTCAAAAGGACGAGAAATAACAAGTGTTAATGAGGATGTTGAAAAAGGGGAACCCTCGTGCACTGTCGGTGGGAATGTGAACTGGGGCGGCCACTATGCAAAGCAGTATGGAGGTCCCTCAAAAAATTAAAAACGGAACTCCCATGTGACCTAGAAACTCCACTTCTGGGTATTTATCCAGAGAACACAAAAACATTCATTCAAAAAGATATATGCCTCCTGTGTTCACTGCAGCATTGTTTACAACAGCCAAGACATGGAAACAATCTAAGTGTCCATCAATGCATGAACGGATAAAGAAAAGGTGAGGTATCTGTCCATCTATATCTAGATATAAGGAAACACAGCCACTATTGTGATCCACCATTACCAAGGACAGATGCCTATAAAATTAGTCTTTTGTAAGAAAGAGAAGAAAGGTAAGTCACGCCGGCAGAAGAGGACAGATTAAGAAATCCAGAAACAGAATTGTATCAAGGTCTCAGGGAGAGTAATAGGAAATAATTAGCATAGAGCCTAGGATGACCCCTGAGCCTGCTGTTGACATTTCATGTTCAAGTTTGTCTCTGCTGCCTCTTCCTTTAGTTTTCCCTACACATGCCTTTATCTTTCCCTTGGGACGTTTCCTTAATACTCCCTTTACTCCCTGCTATCATGTTAAGAATCCTGGAACACTCATGTTCCCTTCTCTGCAGACAAAACACTTGGAGTAATTGCTCTGAAGTCAGCATTTTGAACCTGCCTCTGAATCTCAGGCAATGTGTTGCCTCTCGGGATGAGAGAAGAGAGGGAAGGGTTATGTGTAGGGGCTTTATTTTGCCAATCAAATGAAAAGGTGAAAGTGGCTGCTTTTTGTTTAGGATTGTCAAGATGTTGTTAGGCTATTTGGGAGAAAAGGGATATTTTGGGTAGTAGAGGAAACATTTCCCAGTGGTCCGAAAGTAATACTCTCATCTGTATTTGCTGGCACTGGCTGTGCCTTCACATAAAGTGGACCAGGACCAAAAGAGCCAGAACAAGTTAACATCGGGGGCAACTGGCACAGATAAGCTTGAGTATCTCGAAGGCTCTGTAAGAAGGAGAATGGAGTACAGATACACCATGATCCTTTGAAAGAGAACAATGGCTCCAGTCTTACTTAATGTGCTTATTAAAGATGGTTTGGATTAACTCACCCTACCTACAGGAAGTAGCATTTTAGAAATAGGGCTTCTCATCCAACCCTTTCCTCTGTGTGTTTATGTAACTGTTAAGGACTTCATATTCTTCTCAGTACAACAGCCAGGTGACACTGGAGTGTGAAGTTCTAGTGTTTGTACACAAATGGCTGATTACACACATATATAATTTAATAAAAAGCTGTATGCTGCTTAGTACACATTTAAACTTAAGTACAAAAGTTCTGCTATCTTGGTATAGATTTTTGAACTTCTTTGAACTTGCAAATAAGTCATGGCTGAAGAAGGTTGCATTATGTATGTATTAATATGGTTCTGGAATTTGGAATAATGCATACCCACTCGAGTAATTTCATATACATCAGTGAACAAGTATTTATTCTGTTCTTACCATGTGCCAGAACCTGTGGGGGAGATAAATTTAAAATACACATTTCCTACCCCCCTTCTTTCAAGCCTCTGGCTTTTAAATAAGACTGTTACCATTTACAACTACTTACCAGTGGGTCCTGGGATTTCATATCAAGACTATAACCAAAACAAAATGGACAAATAAATTGGGACTAGGGCTGAAGTGAGACCCCAGATACCGTCCTTCATACCCAATATCAACTACTGTATTCCCCAGAATAGCTTTATTTTTCTTAGTTATTGGTTTTAGTAGCAAGTAACATATTAATCTGAATTTATAAAATAAATTCATAATACTAAGATCAGTTTTAAAAGCCTCTTTAACACACTGGAGGTGACTCTTAGGATGCTGGTCAACAAAAAAAATGTGTTTAAGCATCCCCAAAATGTCTTCCAAAAACATTTTTAATTATATCATTTTGTCTCATTTTGCTTCTCTGATCTCCTTGTTCACCTTGCCTACCATCGATGCGATGGGCCTGTGCGTATGGGGCATCTCTACAGTAGGAAAAGACAAAGCTGGGGGAGACATAGATGGGACTTCATTGGAGTCTCTGGCTTTAAGAATCATGTAATCTGGGGGCGACTAGGTGGCTCAGTCAGTTGAGCATCCGACTTCGGCTCAGGTCAGGATCTCACAGTTCATGAGTTTCAGCCCTGCGTTGGGGTGTCTGCTGACAGCACCACCCCAGGTAAGCATCGTAATAGACGTGTATTCAGCATCTACATGAAAAGAGTCCTAATTTTTAGAGTCCAGGGTGTCTTTTTAGACTACAGTGGAATATTATTTAGTTTTATATAGGAATGAAATCCTAATACCAGCCACCTTGAAGGCATGATGAACCTTGAAGGCATTTTACAATAAGTGAAATAAGCCAGGCACACAATGACACATATGACATGATTGCACTTACGTGAGGTGCCCAGAATAGTCAAATACACAGAGGCGGAAAGTTGAACAGTGGTTACCAAGGGTGCGGGAAGGGGGACGTGTGGAGCCTTTGTATAACGGGTACAGCGTCATTTTGGAAACGAGACAGACTTTTGTGGTGGTTGCACGATGATGTGACTGTACCTCATGCCACTGATCTGTACACTTAAAGATGGTTAAAACTGCAATTTTTCTGTTATGTATATTTTATCACAATTGAAAAAAAAAAACACTATTATCAGGGATAGAGAATGTGGCTCCGATCTCAGGCTTCTCCATTCTAATAGTGAGGTCAGTGTGCTCTCTGTGCTCCTACCTGCCCTGCTGCGAACCAGGAATGGGCATTTTCCTGTCTTTCAGAGGGAAGGTAAAGACTATTTTGAACACCCTCGAATCCCCTGAATCCCTATCTGAATGCAGTCTGGCAATTTTATGCATACTTAAGTATAAAGAGTCCTTGGCCACGCTCCTTCCTGTCTGGAATACCATCAACATAGGAAAAGACTTGTGACGGAATAACTGAATGAGCACCCTGAGTCTCAGTAGTCAGATTCTGAGGTTGCTTCTACACAATATAAATCACCTTAAAGAAAACGAATATTCCGGGCAAACTCTCCACGTAGGATTTTCTAACTAGATATCAGGAATGTCTGAACCTTGGATGCCATTGATCACTTTCCACGAGTTGTGAAATAGAATCCAGCCAAAGGAAGTTTACCTTTTTCCTATTTTACCATTTATAGTACCAGGTGCACACGCTTGCTCCTGGTAGCATTTCCGGGCTACCATGGAAATTCACAAAGTGAGCATGATTAATCAAGTCGGGGCAGACTTCAGGGAGGCCACTGTTAGGGGAGCAGCACAACCTAGTGGCCGGAGCCCAGGCTGGTCCTCAGAAGCGTGGTTTTTCCAATGGCCATCCCGTACCCTTAAGACATGCCATGTAACGGCGAAACGGAAATGAAAACATCACTGCTTCACATTCCAGTGCAGAATGCAGAGGAAGAAACCTATAAACCACCAAAGCTTTAAAATCATCCTGCCTGCCTTCATCTCGTTCAAGAAGACATGTGTAAATCTGTATCAATAGTAACTCCGCAGGTTTAAAATAGAGATTTATTTACCGGAGATAAGATATAATGGCGTAGTGGAAAGTTAATACTTCCAAAGGAAATCGGGGCCTCACAAGATGACATGGTCTTATTTAAAAACACAATGGTTGTTACCTAGGGGAACAGCAGGAAATGAAAAGTCATGTCTCGAATGATAAATCAGCAACGTTTTTTGTTTTTTTTGTTTTTACTATCAGAGAAGAATACAAACCAGAGAAACTTCCTTCACATTCTTTTGAGGTGGACCATGAAGATGCCGATAAGGATGAAGTAAGTAAATTATTGAAAGCAAAATGTTTAAAACAGGAGGAGAATTAGTTCCTGTCTTTTACTGGGGGTTTCACGTTCTGATCAGTTTTCCGAGAATGCCATAGCTATTTGTGGGAGGACCTTTAGTCAAAATGACTCACGTTTGCTTTGAAATGGAACACAATTATTTAAGATGCGTGGAAGAGAGAAAAAGGAGGTTTATTAGCAAGCGCAGCTTCTAAGACCTGGGATTCACAAAAGATTGCAGTCACGCCCTTGATGCCTCTTCCACAGGACACCACCTCCCACTCATCTTCTAAGGGCGGCGGGGGAGCCGGAGGAACTGGAGTTTTCAAGTCTGGCTGGCTCTACAAGGGGAATTTCAATAGCACCGTGAACAATACCGTTACTGTTCGGGTAAGGAGACATCAAGACTCATCTTTGTTTCTGCCGGTTCTCTGGACACCCCCTCCTTCGGTCACAGCCCAGAGGAGGGTCATTTGCATCGAGTTTATGTTTCGAGTCATATTTTATTTATGAGAAAGGAGGACGCTGTTCCCTAGGACAGTGCCCTAGAAACGTAGCACTCCTGAAGGAATTTCAAAAATTCTAATTTCCGTAAGAGCACACTGCAATTTGAACTACCTCTTTCTGTTTCTTTCCGTTTCTTTAGTCGTTCAAAAAGCGCTACTTCCAGCTGACTCAGTTGCCAGATAACTCCTACATCATGAATTTTTACAAAGATGAAAAAATATCCAAAGAGCCCAAAGGCTGTATCTTTTTGGATTCCTGTACCGGTGTGGTCCAGGTGAGTAGAAATCTTGGGTTTCATTTTCCCTTCTTGAGCTTTTTGTTGTTGTTGTTAAGTTTATTTTTTTATTTATTTTGAGAGATAGATAGATGGTAAGTAGGTAGATAGATAGATGGATAGATAGATGATAGTGTGAGGGAAGGGCAGAAAGAGAGAGAGAGAGAATCCCAAGCAGGCTCCATGCTGTCAGCACAGACCCCAACTCAGGGCTCTGCTCGGAGCTTGATCTCACGAACCAAGGGATCATGACCGAAGTTGGAATTAAGAGTTGGACCCGAAACCGACTGAGCCACCTAGGCACCCCTCCCCTTTAGGTTTTTTATTCAAAGACTGTGTTCATCCAGTCATCATCATTCAGAAGTGTCTATGGAGTACCTGATACAAGTCAAGAATTGTTCTAGACTTTAGAGATACGGCGGAAAACAACACAGCCTGGGTTTCCGCTTTCAGAAAACTCACTTTCAATAAAGGAAGAAAAATAGAAAATACGCAAAGAAAGAAACCAACAGAATGGAATCAGTTGGTGAAATCTGGAATGAAGAAAATAAATAGGGCTATGGAAGCGAGAGAGACAAATGGTGAGGTTGGAAAGGAAGATCAATGCTCCAGAAGTGAGAAAAACATCTTCAAAGAGAAATTATTCCATCTAAAAACTAAAGAATGAGCAGGGACTGCAAGCGCAAGGGCCTGAGGCAAGAGCAAGTCTGGTATATTCCAGGAGGAGAAAATGACCACCATTGTGACTGCAGCATACACCACCACTGAGCTAAAGAATTCAATAAGATAAATAAACCATATAGCTCACTATACTTCGTAAACCCTACTTTTATTATTGGTTAATAACGAGGTGGTAAGTTTGCAGTGTAATATAACCATCTTCTTTCTAAGAGGAGGTTTCCTTCAAAGACAAGGATTACGTTGATTCCCGAGAGCTTAATTTCAGACACAGACACAGTGCTTTTAACAGACCATACGGTTTTGCAAGCTCTTCTTGGTCTTAGTTTGTGATGTGACATGGACCGCTGTGGCAAAGGGAAGCAGAATAATTCCATGGGCCTTCTACTGTTCTTAGTATGTGATGTGACATGGACCGCTGTGGCAAAGGGAAGCAGAATAATTCCATGGGCCTCATTTGGACACCTTACCTCCATTTATTCTTTTCATTCTGATGAAATAGGTATCCTTATTCCTTCTTACCTAACAGTCAAAGCAACCAAATGTTACAGCCATCTCATCTTGAATTTCACGTAAGGACGCTGGTTCGTGGAGGTTGAGGACTGTGTTTCTGGTCACTGGTCACCAGGAGCCGACCTTTTCTTCCCACTAACCTTCAGGTGTTCACGTAGCTGGGTCCGTAGCCGAGATTACATCTTGGATTAATACCAAGGAGCACTTGGATAAGTGGATGCAAAACGGAGTTCTCTCTAGACTTAGGCTTAGGCTTTTTCTGGATGGTCTGTTAAAATCTGGAATTTCTCCAGAAAGTACTAATGCTGAACTCTAAAAGGAAAGAATTAATTAAGTGTTGCTGAGCAGTCAGCTACAAGTGAAAGATAATTGCATTTTAACGCAGACACCAGCTTTCCATATGCAAAGGGCAATAAGGATCCTAAAGGAGGGTGGAGATAGTTTTCTATTGTTGGCCACAAAGGAAGCTTTGGCTTTAGAAATGTCAAGTAAAACTTCGGCAATAGGTTAAAGATCAATGATTACACTTTCTAGAAATTGAGCTAAAATTTTGAATATTCTCTTTTCCATTTTTTCCTTCCAACATCACCCTAGCAAATGCATTATCATCTTTTAGGAGGTATCCCTGTAGGCCAGGCTATATATCAAGCTCACAGAGATACGTATTACCACGACATTGCTTCTTCGGAGAATCATATAACTCAGTGTTGAGCACATATCTCAGTGCTCCAATCTGACCTTGACTACAGGAACCTCTTCTCCATCATGTCTTAGACTTTGCTTCAGTCTCTGCTGAAGTGGTGTTTTGGAGCTGGAGATTGTCTTCTAGGAGAAAACACAGTTTGGGGTTCACACAGGTCAGCATTCAAATCCTGGTTTCACCATTTACTATCGGAGGTTTTGAGTAAATTACTCGACTCTGAGCTCAGGTTCCTCATCTGTAGAAATTCAAATAATGTGCTAGCATGGAAAAGGATCTGGGAGACCGTGTGTCTTCATCCATTCTTCCCCAGTCTTGTAACCAAACTAACGTGATTTCACTCCTTGGTGAGTCACAGGTATAGGAAACTACACCAGGTGAGCTATCTCACAAAAAAAGACTTTATTTGCAGCAAACATGGAGACCTTGATGAATAACTTCCCTAGCAAGAGTGAGTAGAATTCCTTTATTTAGGGTTAGGATGAATATTTAGAAAGGGGAGCCTTATCATCGTATGTAGAGCCAGGCCTAAGGTCATACATGCATCTTAAGGAAATGTGCCTAGGCATCCATTGTATGTTTTATAAATGAGACCTGTGCTCCTCTTTGGGGAGAGATGTCAATATTGTAATGAGGCAAAGGTAATTGTTGGTTACTCTGTGGGTCACTCCATGGTCCGTCTGCACTGGCGTGAGTCAGGGGTTGAGTTCAAACTGGTCTGGACATTCTGCGCCACAGAAGTCCTTCGTACGGGCAGTTAGTGTTGGAGGAGTAGTTTTGGTTCTTATCATGAGATGCTGTGCCCTTCAGGCTTTTTGCCTGAGTTGAAAGATAAGCTGGAAAGAAGGCTTAAGGAAAAATGTGGGACAAAAATCGGTAAGTACCAACAAGTGAGAGTAAAGGTCAGTGGTAGCTGGCGATAGTCTTTCTGTTAAGTACACAGGTCGCAACTTTGAGCAATAGATATTCCGCTAGGGAAAGACCTACCTAGAAAATCCCAATTCACCTTCCTGAAATTTCTACCTAAACGTGCTTCTTTATTCATTTATTTTTTATTCATTCACTTATTCTATCATTCAACAAACTTATTTAGTGTCTATGACATACTAGGAACTGTGCCCAGGCATTGAGAGCTCCCTGCGGAAGTCGTAACCAAAGAGGATCATAAGTTCATTGCTAATGATTACACAGCGTCACAGAAACTATAAACAGCACCTCCTATTGAATGTTCTAGGAGCACAGAACAGTGATTAATGAACTCTCCTGGGTCAGCTCGCAGGATCCACCGAGGTATATGTTGCACCTTAAAGCAACATTCCTATCAAGAACTTGTAACCCTTTAGGGAGAGAGGACCTCCAACTTCTTGAGATCAGTGGAAAGACAGATCTCTGGGTGGCTTTCCACCTTGTGTCTGCATCCTGGTTCTTACATATTTGCTTATAGCTCTCTCTGGCTTACGAGGTCTTACAAGTGGAAAGAAGATTCTCAAATAAGATGGTGCAAGTTTAGTCATTGCTCTCTCAAGCTCTCAGGTACAAAATGTGCCTGGAGATGAAACATGTACACACAGGATCACAAAACAAATGAATAAGAGAATGAGTCAGACCTATTTCATCAAGAATCATTAACAATTTCCCTTGAATAAAACAGAAAAAAGGAACAAAGACTTTACCTCTGAAGTGATAACTACCATCTGGCGTTCTTAGGAAATCCAAGCTCCTAACGATCTTCTGTGAACAAGCCATTTTAGTTTGCTTCATTCAGACCCGATCTATGTCATTGTGTTTTTCTAAGAATAATCCTTGGAATTCTTAGAGATACATTTCAAGGGTGACATCAAGTAGAAAGAAACTCCTACCCAAATTTCTCAGAGATTTTTGGTGATATTTCTGATTGGAAATTTTTTACACCTTGATTAAAAAATAAAAAAACTAACAGTAGTTTTCCACTCTGTAATATACTCATAGAGTATATTAGATCTGTCTTATACCCCATACACTCCCAGTCTGGAACAGAACTTCCCGTTTTTGCTGCTTCAGTTTTGGTCTGGTACCAAGGGACAGTTTAAGCAGCCTGTGTTATCCTATCTTATTTCTTCAAGGTCTTCTTATTCATTCATCCATTGCCCCATCCATCCATCCACTCAAGATCTTGCCACTATGGAAGAGAATAAATAGTCTAAGAATCCCATCTGCTAGGGTTCCCACCACAGCATTAACAATGACTGATGTCCCTCTATGCAGGTGTAAATGGGAGTGGGGGGCCAAACACTATTTCCTCCTAGGTGCTGAACCTGCCACCTGGTGGACATGGGTTCCAAGACAGTGGCCTCGTGTGCTTAATTGAAGTCTAGAAACTCGGGTACATTCTGCAGCTCAGGCAGCCCACCACATGAACGAAGTAGGGCCAGGTGTGAGACACCAGGGAGCAGCTTGGACTGTGTAGAACTGGAGTGTGCATGCCCACCTAAAGGTAGTCAAATTGGGAGGGGAAAACTGTCAAAGAAAACAAATCTAGAAACTAAATATGACCTATAAACTTTGCATTAGCAAACTCGGCTTTATTTAGCAAACTGTAAACTCTGGCTCCTCATTTCCGGGCCGCCTGGGTGGCTCAGTTGGTTAAACGTCCGACTCTGGATTTGGGCTCAGGTCACGATCTCAAAGTTCTTGGAGACTGAGCCCCAGGTGGGGCTCTGCTCTGACTGCAGGAGCCTGCTTGGACTTCTCTCTCATCCGATCTCTCTGCCCCTCCCCTGCTTGCGTGCGCACACACACACACACACGCACTCTCTCTCTCTCTCATAATAAATAAACTTTTAAAAATAAATAAATAAATAAAAATAATCTCATTTCCAGTGATAACAATAAACACCAGAATGACACTTGTACTTTTCTTTATCTGATATATTATTCAACACCAGTTGATGGAACATGCATTATTTTTATCCCAGTTTATTAAAATAAAACTCAGGGAGATGGAGTGGCTTTCTCAAATCACAGAGCTAATAAATGGCAAGATTAGGTTTGAAGTGGAGGGATGTCCAAAACTACAGAAAGATGCCCAAGGAAATAAGCTGGTAATCATATATCGTACGGGCGTGACCATGTATATCTGTACATTTATCCTGCATAAGCCACATGGACACAAGAAGAGCTACAAAGATATACTCATGTGTAGCTTTAAGCTGTGAGTTTTAGGTGGAGGATTTATTTCAGCAAATATATATTGAAACCATAGCTATGCAGAGCTTTATGGGAAAACCCAATATGAATCAAATGTGGCTTCTCCCTTCAAAGAACTCTCAGCCCGTGGGAGGATGCACAGAAAGAACAAACAAATAAAGCACACGCAAATAAAATGAATGACACGTCTCAAACAATAGGTTCTGATAACATATATAAGAATATCATATAATATAGAACATATATAAGATACAGCATATATCATTGTATTGTATTGTACCTATAGTACCTACATATTAAGTATGCTATATTTCTGCTTATTTGTTTATGGACACTCCATTACACTGGAATGTAAGTTCAATGAGTGTAAGTGCTTTACTTGAATTTTCTTAATGCTGTGTACCTGACACACAGAAGGTACTCAGTACATTTTTTGTTGAATGAAATGCACAAATAAACATACAGAGAATGGAGAGCCACCAACCCCAGTAACCTGGATGTGATGTTGTGCGTTTCTTTTGTTTTTGTTTTTCTTTCATCTTTATTTTTGAGAGAGAAAGAGAGAGACAGAGTGTGAGCAGGAGAGGGGCAGAGAGAGAGGGAGACACAGAATCTGAAGCAGGTTCCAGGCCCTGAACTGTCAGCACAGAGCCCGACACAGGGATTGAACTCACAGACTGTGAGAGCATGACCTGAACTGAAGTCAGATGCTTAACCAACTGAGCTACTCAGGCACCCCATTGTGTGTTCTTTTGAAAACTGTCCTTTTGTTCCTTCAAAAGATGCTCGTAACATATTAGGCACAATGGAATATTTTGCTTGGATAACTTGCTTTGACATTCAGTTCTCCATTGGCTTTGGTAGCTTTGTTGGAGTATCTATTTCAGAACCTTTCCAGATGAACGTTGTGGAAACAGATCAGTTGGCTACAACTCATTAAACATGTCAGGTGGCATTAGGATATATTCACAGTTTCCTGTTATTTATGGACTGTAGTAAATGGAGGAGTCAGATCTGCCACAAAGGGCACTGTTTTCAGGGAAACAGGAAAATCAGGAGATCGAAGAAAATATGATTATTTCTTGATTACCACTATAATGCCGTAACAGTTGCATTTCGAGATTATTAAAATGTCCCATTGATTTTCATATTTTTGTCCTTTCGTTTTTGTGATTTTTTATGCCATTATCTTAGAGATCACAGAAAATAAGATAGAAAACCACTTAGGGATCCCAATCTTCCCCAGCGTAAGCTTCTTGACACCATAAGTAGTTCTGTTCCGCTCCAGATAGAAAAAGATAATTCGGTTTTTGAGAAGCTGCAAATAGAAAATTTATTTCCTTGATAAATACGCCCCTTTTGAGAAATAAGCTTGTTATGGTGTGCTCACATTTTTGCAAAATATTTTTTATCATATTGTTGAAGTCAGCAACCCATATTCAGTTCGCTTGAAGTACAGTATACGATTTAGGAAATCAAGTTTTAGTGTCTGTGTTTTATCCTGTTTTCTGTCTAGAATTCTCTGAGTCCTTGCTGTCTGCATTTGAAAGCAGTTTGACTTTAATTCGTATAATTGATATAAGCATTTTACATGGCTTTGCATCTCCCTGTCCCCATTATTTATGACATGAGATTAATTAAGCAGAGTCTTTCGTTTGTTTGTTTTCAAGACAACACTCAGACTGGCTAGTGTTTTGCTGCGCTCAGATACTTGACAGTGTTTTGGCCAAAGCTATGCCCTGAACTCTGAACGTTTTGAGTTCTTTCCTCTGTGTCTATTTCTGTTCCTTTTGTTTTGTGAAGGAAAACTGTGTCTCCTTTTACACTTTATCAAGGCCAAGTTGTCTTTGCCCTTCGACCCTCTGTGTCAGTACAGGCAGCACGCAGTTTTATGGACCTCCTTCATGAGAACCTCCAGAAGTGTGTGCTAGGGTGTGTGGAGGGAGCCTGCCCACACCTCCCATGGAGATCATAGCTTCTGAGAATTTGCATTCTTAAAGGAGCTTCCTAGATGTTTGCTCCGCACACTAAAGTTTGGGGCCACCGCTGCCTTTCTGGCACCCCCCACCGTGTTTATATTGCAGGCCAAATGGCCTCAAAAGGTAGCATCGGCCTTTTATTAGTCAAAATCATCCTGTCCTCTGCTTTCCTAGGACCAGAGGGTCTTATGAGAATAGCAATATTCTCACATAGCAAAGGCTGTCTGGTTCTCAGGAAGAGTTTTTATACCTTAATTTTGCACCTCTTCTTCAACTCATTCACACAGAATCTAAGTACATTTATCTTCCAGTTTCATATTTGTGTGATTAATTGGTTAATGCCTGTCTCCCTTATTCCGTCAGGGCAGCGGGTGTGTCTGTTTTTACACAGTACAAAATGTGAACAGGACAGACACCTCTCTGTGAAGACATACCATCACCGCACTGAGCACTGAGGATAACCAGTCAGCCTCTGCCCATATCAAGCTCATGGACTGTTAAAAAAGCCAGCCAGCTAGTGAGTCGTTACAAGGGAAAAAAAATAATACTTGACAATAATACAAAAGTATGGGCCAGAGTCAAGAGCGTGTCTTGGAAGAATCTAGAAAGTGGCATTTGAGCTATGAAGTTCTACAGTGAGAATCGCAGCTGGTTTTTTAGCTAATTCTTCTGTCTCTTGAATTTTACTTTTTCCTGAGGTGTATCTGTTACCCCTGTCTATTGTCAGCACTTAGAGAAGTCATGACCTCCCCGGCCATGATTATCCCTTTGGGACGTGATTGTGCCAGGAAGGGGACAAGGAAGGGGAATGGCATTTGCTGAGCATCTTTGCACCTGTATCATCTCAGTGGGAGTTAGAAGATAAAGAGGTTTTTTTTCCCCCTTCTCTACCACTTGCTACCTGCGGAACCCCAAGCGCATTTTAATGTATCTCCCTAAGCCTCCATGTCATTACATGTTAAGTGGAATAACACAGTTTGTCTCCCAGGGCTGTTATGGGATGAAGCAGAATAAAGACTGCATGCTCAGCACGGTCCCTGCCGTCTAGATGACAAGTGTTTAGTAAGTGTCATATTTGTGGTGGTCATCACACTGTTGTGGAAGTTGAAAG
Organism: Paguma larvata; assembly: GCA_030068075.1. Lineage (NCBI taxonomy): Eukaryota > Metazoa > Chordata > Mammalia > Carnivora > Viverridae > Paguma > Paguma larvata. The sequence goes on from CM057825.1 coordinate 13,392,611, forward strand.
GAGCAAGCTGTTTTAGGACAGTCTTCTGAGAACGTCTCCAAGAAAGAAGATATTACCAGGAGGATAGTACAAGTTAGTTGTTCTTGCCACTAAGAATGGCAATCCTATTCCCAACCCTATTCTTATACTTTGATATTCAGCCACAATCCCACACCATAATGTTACTCTCACCTTATGGTTCTTCTCCTATTTGTATTTTACCTGGTCGTCTTAACTCCGTAGGCTCTGCGCTATTATAATTGCGGGTGCTCCAATGGCTTCACAGCAGAGTTGACTGTGGGTAAGAGGTGACTACCTGTATCAGAATTACCTGCAAGTGAATTAGAGATGGAATATCTTCAGTAATTCTTACAACCACCGCAGATAATATAACACTCGTTATATCATTGCAGGCTACATCATCCCACTTTGATTTTATAATTCTAATCTCACGGCAGGAATATACAAAAGTGCCATAATGATTTGCTCTTGTATTCCCTCCAGTTTCAGTGGGCTTCTCCCATCTTAGAACAGCTCAGTGTTTTTACAGATTTCAACTTGGACCCCCCTTCCAGGAAGGCCAGTCTGAAGTAGCTACTCACCCCTGAGCCCATTTTAATTCTCTGCACAGCACAAAATCCCTGTTTTCTAGTAGATTGTTTATTCCGTCAGTCTTTTGTTCATTCATTCTTCCCTACAAATGTCAGTTTCCCAAAGACAGACACTCCCTTGTAAAAGGTGAGTGCTTTGAACCCACTGGTATAAGCCCTTCTGTGCAACAACACAGGGTATAGTCGTGAGCAGAACTGACCTGGTCTTCTGGAGGCAGCCTTGAAGGAGGCACATGTTGGTCAAAACAAACAAATGAAAATGAATAAGTATGTAATTCCAAATTGTTGTAAGTGCCCTGGAAGACGAGAACCTGGTCCTGAGAAGTTGGGGGAAAGTTCACCTAAGCAAGTATAACTTGGACTGGGATCTGAAGAGTGACTACAAGTCCCCTAAGTAGATGAGGGGCAAACATGGTGCTGAGCATGTTTGAGGTACACTCAGGGGAGGCATTGCTTCCGGCCTTGTGGCAGCAACAAAACATATAACCAGACCACATTCAGGAACTAGAGCAAAGGCCTCATGAGTTCATCACAAGAGGCAAAGTAGAGATGTCGAGTATGAGAAAAATCTGGAGGCTGATGGAAAAGCCAGATTCAGAGAAAGGAATTGGAGTGCCCAACCTTGTGCGTGCCCTTTGAAACCATTAGGCCAGATGAAAGAGTCTAAGGCAAAGCCAAGTTAGCATTAGATGTCACCAAGATGAGGAAGAGCCAGTAGAGATGATTGAAACGTGGTGGCTGATGAAGAAGAAAGAAAACAAGAATAGAGTGGGGCCATGGAAACCAAACACAGACGGATATCAAGAAGGAGGAAGTGGCCACCGTGTTAATTCTACTGAAAAGTCAAGGAAGATCCGAAGAAGGAAATGTCTTGGATGGTACAGCGGCACAGAGTTTGTAAGTGACCACGACAAGGGCTTCCCCGGGGTGTGCTGGGACCAGAAGCCCAACTGGAGTGAAGAGTGGACAGAACACAGGATGAGAAAGTGAAGGCAGAGACTCAAATCAACTACTTGAATAAGTTTAGAGTGTCTCACCGCCTGTGCTTGAAGATGCAGGTTTTGAGCCGCCATGCTCATCCAATCAACAAAAACCTAAATAAAATACATCTTAGTACAGAAAGCCCTGAAAGAAACCAAACGAAATGATTCATTCCCGCCCAAATTCTGGTCTTGTTTTGGCTGATCTTCTTTATGTTACTCTCTTACAAGGAAACACTTTGGAAGCAGAACCCCATAAAAAAATGTCTCTCACTCTCTAAGACTTAGTATCCAGTGTTTTTTTCTTTCCGTCTGTCTTTTTACACCACAGAATAACAGACTAAGAAAATACGCCTTTGAACTAAAAATGAATGACCTCACCTATTTTGTGCTGGCGGCTGAAACAGAGTCGGACATGGATGAATGGATTCACACCCTCAACCGCATCCTGCAGATCAGCCCCGAGGGGCCCCCTCAGGGGAGGAGGAGCACGGAGCTTGCAGACCTGGGGCTGGGTGAGAACACATGCGCCCCCTTCCCTTCCTTTGCAAAATGTGACCTGTGCATTTGCTAATTAACTGTGGTGGCCGTCAAGTCTAGCTCATCCATCTCTGAGTTGTTTGCTCCAGAAAAGCACCCCTAAGTCTTGACTTTTACTGAATAGTGAGGGTCACTGCCCATAGGTATGATTTTGAGTTTACTGGTAATGATTGGAGCCAGGAAGTCATTTGTCGGCAGTACTAAAAATACCATGTCTGATGGGAGGTTGCCTCTGATGGGATAGTTTGTGTTTCATAGCCTTTACTTCACTTTTTAAATGTAATTAATTAACATGATATTATATAAAGACAGACACGCATTACTTCCTTTTAATTGAAAGATATCTTTCATGGATGCTTTTTGTCCAAAGTGAGATCAGCTTCTATGGGACAGTTCCATACTGTTGCACAATATTAGAGATCTTTATAAAATAAAAACATTTTTCTTCTTCCCATCCTTATTACTTCATATGATTCTAATTCATTCTAGGCAAAGAGAGGGGAGCAAGAGCATGCAAAGGACAGGTGATGAGACACGTAGGAAAACAGGTCTATGACCATGTGAAAGACAAGTTCACTTCCTGAGTTGGTCATTCCTCCCGGAAGGAAAACGATTTTAAGACGTTTTGCCCAAAAGCATGGGATGTTAGACACCAGAGTCTTTAAATTCTAATAGTCTAAATGTCATATGCTATAAAGTGAAAGAGACATGGGGTCATGAGGGAGAAAACTGTTGTTGACTTTAACACAACTACTACATGCCATGGTAGGTGTTTAGCATTCATGATTTACTTAATGATAATCAACTTGAATATTCATGTTTATGGACTTTTAGAGAGTTTAAGTAACTGAAGCCAGAATGTGGGTTTGAAGTTGATGGCCAGAGAGTCAGAAATATCAAAATTGTGTACACATATAAGAAAGCTTTAGTGTGTATTGATGAAGTAAGTCATGACAACCCCAAGTATAAAGATAGTATTACAAGCGTCAAGAGTTCTCATGCACACAGGTGTCATGGAAAGAATCCCAGAATGACCATCAGGAGGCCTGATTTCCAGACCTCGATCTTGTAACAATATGGAGTCCTAGAGGACAATAAAGACATCTGCTCACCAACATCCGTCCCACATCCAGTTTTGTTATGCCACAACGTAGAGAAATGTGATTCATGAGTATTACTTAATAACCTGTCTTGGTATATCTTTTCAAGATCCGCTGGATAATTGTATAACTTGTGAAAGCACACCAGAAGAAACAGAGTCTTCAGAGAACAGCCTACACCCAGACTTTGCAAAAGTAATAAAGCTGACATTTTACTATGCATATAAATTTGAAATACTTATTAGTTATTGCTTTCATGGAAAAGATGGAAATGCTTTTTTTTTTAAAAACTTAAACTGAGAAATACAACACTCAAAAACTAAAAGCATGTTTCGATGATAAGATTTGCGGAGTGTTAATGGATGCTCTTTAAACAGTGATAATACTAAGGGAAGATTTCTTGGCCAGGTGAGGGGGGCCAGGCTGTAAGTATTTGGATATTTGGTTACCAAGCGCTAACACAGTTTCCTCTGCAGTACCTCACAGAAACTGAAGAGACGGTCAAAACAACTCGAAATACCGAGAGGTTAAATCTGTTCTCGCTGGATCCAGATATAGATGTAAGTCGAAATTCCTTCTGAGCAGACATGAACTTGATCTACGCAATTGTGGTTTAGAATTTAGAATTTCTTTTTATTTATGATGGATGTCTGTTGTGAAAAACTTTTGTTTTTTATAGACCTTGAAACTTCAGAAAAAGGACCTTTTAGAACCTGACTTTGTGATCAAACCATTTGAAGAAAAAGCTGCCAAGAGAATCATGATCATTTGTAAAGCTCTCAACTTAAATCTTCAGGGATGTGTTACAGAGAATGAGAATGACCCAATAACGAATGTAAGTTTCCCTCTGTTACATCCTGTAACGATCAGCCGACATCACGCCGCCCTGGCCAAAATCTTTTCTGTTCCTGAGAATCCCAGGCACTGAGTTCACACTGGCTAGTGTACCAGGGAGTATGTACTTTGTACACTAGTACAGCATTTTCCGCATCATAAAACCATGCAACCTGGGGGGAGCTGTAGCTCAGTCGGTTGAATGTCTGTCTGACTTCAGCTCAGGTCATGATCTCTCAGGATGAGGGTCTGAGCCCCATGCTGGACTGGCTGCTATCAGCATGAAGCCCACTCCAGATCCTCTATCCCACTCTCTCTCTGCACCCCTGCTTTGCTCTCTGGCTCAAAAATAAACAGACAAAAAAAAAAAAAAACACGCAAGTTCTGAAGCGAATATACTACCATAAAAATGTTCCTTTTACCTTGAAGAAGTGTCAAAGAGACTGTATTCTAGTGTCCTTTCATTCAACCACACAGTGGTTCAGAGTTTCCTAACATTGTATCTACTTGGTGGTAATTGGGATGGCTTTTAAGTCTATTTTTTTATTTTTATATTTATATGTTTATTCGAACATTTATTAGAGAATAGTGTGGACAAACAAATCAGCTCTGTGATTTCATAGCTATTACTGCCTAAGACAAGGCTACATAGTGAATCATGTAAAGTAATATTAGATAAATATTAAATAATAGTATAGGCAAATGGGAGAAAAAAGGTGCCACACTAATATTTGGGAACAACCACAGCACTCGTTAAATCAACACAAGATTCCTTTTTGTCCTAAGTGGGCTGTCTTGAGACTTCTCTCCTAGTAGTCTGGGGACAATTCTATACCAATTGTATAAAATTTTTTTAATATTTATTTATTAATTGAGAGAGAGAGAGAGAAAGAGAGAGAGAGCGTGAGCGAGGGAGGAGCAGGGGAGGAGCGTGAGCAGAGGGAGAAGCAGAGATAGAAGGGGAGAGACAATTCCAAGCAGGCTCTGTGCTGTCAGCACAGAGACCAACACGGGGCTCAAATTCATGATCCATGAGATCATGCCATGAGCAAAATCAAGCATGCGATGCTTAACTAAATGAGCAAACCAGGCACCCCTATACCGATGGAAAATTTATTTGTGGGAAGGGGGCATTTCGTGAACATAAACATTAAATTCTGAACCATAAGAAAATAAAAATTACACATAATCCTGCCATCAATCCAAATCAAAATTTTATTAGTGTATCCCCTTTCATTATTTTTTAATCCAGTCCACTTTAATTTCTGATAAGTCATCCCTTGATTATCATCTCCCACCTCAAAGAAGAAAACTTATTTCTAGGTCCATGCTATAAGCCACATTTTCTTTTAGAAGACAGCACAGCATTAAGCTTTCTCTATAGGCTGAGCGCACAGGATCCCATGCACGTCTCCATGCTGCAGTTCAATGATTCTTGTTAGTCATGACAGTGAGTAGCTCGCAGAAAGGACTGACCCTTTCATACCTGCGGCCCTTGGGTCTTTAGGCACGGCCCTGATTCTCCGAGCCCTTTTTCCCCCGGTGTAACAGCGGGATAATGGTACATGCTACAGACCTCAGATTTAATGAGGCGAATCAAGTGACATGTGCCTTTCTTGGGTCAGAATGCCTCACCTTCCCAACAATGAGTTTGGCCATGCTGGGCAGGTGGCTTACCTTTCCTCTCCTCTTCTGCAAACGGGGGTAATAAAGGGAGTGGCCATGAACCAGGGTATAAACTTGGAAGTCTGGTCCCAGACAGTGACCCAGAGGGTCACATTTAGAATTTCTGTGTGAATAGAAAAGGAGAGAGGAACCAAACCTTTAAAAGATGGATAGAGGGGTGCCTGGGTGGCTCAGTTGGCTGAGTGACCAACTCTTGATTTCGGCTCAGGTCATGGTCCCAGGTCATGGGATCAAGCCGCAGGATTCTCTCTCTTTCTCTTTCTGCCTTTCTCCCCCACTTATGCTCTCTCTCTCTCTCTCTCTCTCTCTCTCTAATAAATAAATAAATAAATAAATAAATAAATAAATAAATAAATAAATAATAAAAAATGAATAAAGAAGTGACCAAAGAAAACTAAGAATGAATGGCCCTTAAAGTAGAGCTAAACCAAGAAAGATTGGGCCATGATGCCAAGAGAGAATGTGTCAGCTGTGTGGCAGGGCACTGAGAAGCTGAGTAACAGGAAGTCAGAGAGGAGCCAGGCAGATATGCCCACATGGAGGATGCCTGGGACTGTGGAATGAGAAATTTCCATGGAGTGAAAGGGTTAGGAGGAGCGATCAATGTACTTTCGTTCAGGATTCAAATTAAAACAAAACAAAACAAAAGAAAACAAAACAAAAGCACTGGAATCTTGCTTCTTGAAACTACTTGGAAATATCAGGAAAATGTAACCCAAATCATCATGGCGTTTAGCCATCTTATTAAATAAAAAGAAATGGATCTTTTTGACCAGGCGTGTCCCTAAGTGTGATTAAAAAATCCAATTTAGAATCTGAAACTTGAAGATAATGGGCTTCTCTTTCCAGGGCCCGACACATAGGACTCCTTCCACATGGATTCCTTTCTTTCTACTAAGACTCATATACAGAAACTTAATGTTTGTATTTGGGCCAATCTAGCCTAGCACGAGAACATGCCCAAGTTCAGAACCCAGCATCAGTATGCCCTTTTATATCTGTAAAGTCTGAGAGACAAGTTGACTTGGAGGGCTTTGGATGTCCATATTGTATTTAATTTACTTTAACGTTGATACAAATGTTAAAAGACTAGAAAATGACCTTGTGAAAAACAATTTCATTGTGCTTATAAACAATAAAACAAAAACTAATAAAACAGCTTCACCTAAACCTAACAGCAATTTTTTGTGTAATGGCATTGTCTTTAAAAATCTTGGTATATTATTGAGTGACACTCTTTTGTTAACATGGCTATTTTTAAACTCATTGTTTTTAACTCCATGAGCATATTTTTAAGTTAATCGAAGTATTTCTTCCGGTTGCCAAAGATCCAACGCCTGGGTTTAGTAGTGAGCTTCTAAAAAGCTTCTTTTTAAAACTTTTCCATGATGAGGAAACAATATTTGACAGCGTGTAATTTTTTAGTCAGTTCGTTGGAAACCAAATTCAAGTTGGCGGTATTCTAGTATAAAATATTTCTTTGAAAATAGCAATTGATTCCAAAAATCTGAACAAATAAACCTGCTTCACAGCAGAGCTACTTTAAAATGTTAACATTCTTGATTTTTTTAAGAAAATACAGAATTCTAAACATAAGAAGACTTTGACTTAATTTATGAGGCTTTCGGGTGCTTGATAAACAAATCCTTATTGAAAAGCCAACAATTCAAAAAGTAAGATTTGACATTTAAGTTGAAAAGGTGGATTTGAAGAAATAAATGCATGAGCTTTAGTTTCTCATGAATTAGCAAAGCAGGTAATTTATTTCCATTCACCAAGCAGCAGTGAAAATCAAAATGCACCAATTCTTGACAAATAATAGGATTTTGTCTCCCTTGACCTTCAGCGTGTTTCGAGTTCCTACCTGAGTTATTTTCATGTAACTTTTGCATTTTCTACTCTTGGCAAACCACCACTGCCACCAACCAAAGGTTTTTCTAAATTAAATTTAATTGGTAAAATCTGAAACTTTTACTTCTTAATTGTCGGACTTTTTAAATATATCATTGAATCTCATTTGATATGTGTAGCTCTGCTTCTAACAGGAAGGGAGCTGGTAAATATAGCTAATATTAAGGAATAAAATAACAGCCCCACTATAAGCTAGTCATGTTACTGTGTTTCAAAAGCACATGAGATACCTATGAAACGTTCAGTAAAATCTACAGATGAGTGATTCTATAAAATGAGGACAGTCATGTGGTTTTTGTATATCTCCTGCTTGTCCACAGCACCCCGATATGGTAGGCATCGATTCAAAGTTAAGCGACCTAAACAAAAGTAAAAATGTTTTCATGAGCATATTCCATTCTTAGAAATCTATAATGAGATGTAATTATGTCTATTTGCATGGGCATAATTGTTTATATGTGTATACATGTAACTATGTACATATACATATATTTATTTATTTCAGCCCCTGTTTTATCTAATATCTGTTGCATTTAACAGTTTGAAAATTGTTGAAAATTCCTTCTTTCTGGAATCTTTCTTCTTCAGTTTCTATGATACTCTGGCAGCATTAGAAATTTTTGTTTGTTTGTTTAATCTCTCTCCACTCTCCAGTCTCCTTATAACCTGTTTCCCCTACTCCACCTCTATCTTTTCATGCTGATATTTTTCAGGATACCATTCTGATTCTCTTCTCTTTATCTCATGGCTTAAACAGGAGCCACATAAAAATCTCTCCCCGAGTCCACACCCCCAGCCCAGTTTCCTTGGCTGGGCTCGAAACTCTTCTATCCAACTGTGATTGGAATGTCCTATAGATGACTCTATGTACCGGCTCCAGAACTCACCTTTGTATCTTTATCTTATGTATTAGTGAATGATGTTGCCGTCCACTTAGTTTCTTACATCCCAAACCTGGGAATTTTCTTTTATGCATGCCCCCGTGAACACCTCTCTCCAACCAACGAGGACACCCAATGGATTTCTAAGTTCTTTGGGTTCACCTCCTTAATGTTCCTCAAATGCATCACCCACAAATACATTCTTTCATGCCTTTATGTTCTTTCATGTCTCTATGTCTTTGCCCATGTCACTTAATCTACCTAGAAGCCCCGTCTAACCACCCCTTTACCTACTTTTTGCTTTTATAAACCTCACCCAAGAGACTTTCCCTTTCTTTCCTATTTTCCATTACCTTACCATTTTATCTTTATTTCCCATCTTCCCCTTCCTTCCTAGCATGGTGGCAAGAGGTGCAGCGGCAGCCACTCAGAGGCTTGGAGTTGGGTAACCAACCAACAACTCCACGTGATGGGAGGCAGAAAGCTATGTGGAGGCACAAAATGGCACGTGCTTGGCTCTGTCAGGATCTGGGGCATTGTGCAGGGTGGTACAAAGGAGACAATTCGAGAAGGTGGCTGCAGTTGGGAGATGGGTTACTCTGAACCAATAAGTAAATTAATTGAACAAATAAGTAAATAGACCAATGATAACAAGAGCCAATTTTTCACTATTAGAGGAAACAGTTACATGAACTAAAAATAGGGGAAAGACTTGAAATAACCTTTCTTGATTTGAATTTGAAATAGAAGTATCAACATGAACTCGTGAATTTTTCATATTTCATAAATATTCATGTACAGATAAAGAAGTCATTGTAGATGTGAATGTTATGTGTATGGGCACGTGTTCGTGTATGTGTGTGTGCATATGTGTGGGTGTCTCAGTAACAATGAGCATAATGAGCACCCAGATCCTGGTTTCTAAATGTCACCCTCGTGGAAGGAACTAGCCCTGTATGGAGAAATCACTGGGGCATTGAAATTCTCAGATGAGCCTAGAACATCTTGTTGAGTGAAGTGCCCCCAAAATTATGGGGATCCACTAGAAAGACACAGGAGCTACTTCTAGCCAAACCTGAGACAATATGAGTGTCACTATAAATAATGGTAGTAAGAGATTGAAATCTATTGAATAAAATAGTAGTAATCCATGAGTCTATACTTGTAGGTAGGTAGATAGGTATAGGTAAAGTAGGTAGAAAGGATGAGAGGAAGGAAGGAAGGAAGGAAGGAAGGAAGGAAGGAAGGAAGGAAGGAAGGAAGGAAGGGAAAGGAAGGAAAGAAAGAAAGAGAAAGAGAGAAAGAGGGGAAGAGGAGAAGGGGGGAAGGGGGGAAGGAGGGAAGGGGGAAGAAAGAAAGAAAGAAGAAAGAAAGAAGAAAGAAAGAAAGAAAGAAAGAAAGAAAGAAAGAAAGAAAGAAAGAAAGAAAGAAGGAAAAAGAAAGAAAGAGGGAGGGAGGGAAAGAGGGAGAAAGCAAGGCTTATCATTACAGTAGAATACCAACTAACAAATGTAGAAAGAATGATGGAACTAGCAAAGCACCATTTGTACCCATCATAGTGGTAGTTAATTCCGTGGGAGTTACCGATGGGGAATTAGGTGAGTTAGATTTGATGAGTATCAGGACATTGGGATAATCTCAGAATATATCTCCAAAACTGCTAATCACTTACCACTCGATACATACTGTATATTATAAATGACAATATTATACCATATATAAGTAGTAATTTATCGTATCTTCTGTTTTATTAAATAATGTACTAAAGAGACAATTGCATGTACGACAATTTTATACCAAAACTGTTGGTTCTTTCTTTTTCCTGCAGATTGAGCCTTTTTTTGTGAGTGTGGCACTTTATGACCTCAGAGACAGCAGGAAGATCTCTGCCGATTTTCACGTGGATCTAAATCACACTGCTGTCAGGCAGATGCTCTCAGGGGCTGCCGTGGCTTTGGAAAATGGAAACATTGACACTGTCACTCCAAGACAATCAGAAGAACCTCACATCAAGGGATTTCCAGAGGAATGGCTAAAATTTCCAAAGCAGGTTGCACTTTTGTTTACTCGTGGTAGCACTGAACATGCTCGTTTCCTTGTTCTCACCAAAAGATTACGCTTGGTTTCCCAACTAAAAATTCCCTTAAAACTGTCACTTTAAAAAAAATGGAATTTTGGAAATGTCTTCAGTATGCTTCCCTAGGAGCTTAATAGCTGTTTTCTGTGTACATAGGCTATATTTTCTGTAAGCAATCCACATTCTGAAATTGTTTTGGTGGCCAAAATCGAAAAAGTACTGATGGGGAACATTGCAAGTGGTGCTGAACCTTATATTAAAAATCCGGACTCCAGCAAGGTAATGCGTAATCTTTTCCGTAAATAAGTTTGATTGCCTTCGAGATAGAACATTATGCTGCCTTAATATATTATCAAGCTTGGTAAACGTGAGTCTTGAAATACTCACTGGTTAGTGAAATGAATATCCATCGGGAAAATTTTAAAGTAGATGTTCTTGGTTTAAGTTTTTCGACCAAGCCGCTTCTGACTTCTGATAATCCGTTAGTAGAAACAAATTTTAATGTGTCTAAAAGTTTAACTCCAAAGATCAAAATATTAACAATAATGAAAAGTTAGTATTAATCTGACTAAAAGCAAGTGAATACAGTTTACCGATGATAAACTAAGTGAAAAAGTAAGCTAGATAAGTGTATACCAAGTTATAATAACACTTAAGTGAAAACATAGTAAAGGAAATACTGAAAGTTCTTCGAATGGTAGGACGACAGGAAACTTTTTCTTCCTTTTTTCTACAACCATATTGTCCTTAATAATCAAAGGTCACTATTTAATAGAAAATAAATATCAAAAGTCTGTATTTTTCACACAAGGGAAATATATTGGGGAAAGACTGCAGAAGAATTGAATTTGAGCGTGTGTAACAGTTTAGGGCAGTGTTGAACATATTCATGAGATTCGGGGCTTGGCAAACTACGATGTGCAGGCCAGATCCACCCGCCACCTGGTTCTGTAAATAAAGTTTCATCTACACAGTCACACTCAGTCATTTATGGATTGCCTCACGGCCGCTTTCCTGCCACAGAGACAGAGAAGCAGCAACGAAGACCACGCGGCCCACAAAGCCCCACAGGTTTACTTTGTGACCCTCCGCAGAACAAGTTTGCCAACCTCTGCCACGACGAATAAGAGTTGGAGGCAGTCTGTGGGTGTAAATTTGAAAACGCTCTCCATTCGATGTCGTAAGGTCTTTCCAATCTGATAAAAGGGAAGAAAAAGTTGCTGTTCCCGGACAAGGGTATCTTCCACAGTTGAAATTTCCAGAGTGAAATGAAAGAAAAACATAATACAGTAGTTTGAACACAGAGGCTATCACTTGGCTCTTTACAAGACAGAATCGGCCACCAATAAGGCAGACAGACAGACTTTCCCAGTTTCAATACAAGATACTATGGAAAAGTATCTATGAGGATTTTACTTGGACGGTTTGGGAAGAGGTGTTCTAAACAATATTTTTGTTTATTTTTCCCTTAGTATGCACAAAAGATACTAAAGTCCAACAGGCAGTTCTGCAGCAGGCTGGGGAAATACCGCATGCCGTTTGCTTGGGCAGTAAGGTAGGTTGACGACTGTAACCAGCAAAATAGTCATACTTTCATAAGGCTGCATTGGAAGCTTCCATCTGAACACCTCTCTGTTACCTGTTATTTTTAATATACTGACACCTAGAAATCGTGAATGTGGCCATCTTCATAAATTCAGGGCTCCCCGGAAACACGTGTTTTACAAGACAGTTGAGCAAGACAGCTAGCTTATAATAGATCGGGGCTATGAGACATGCACAGTGTAGCATGACCAGATAAGCTATGACTTCTTGATAGGATAAAGTCATAATTTGTATATCATGCATAGTTGATTTAATAAATGCTTGACATTATATCCATCCTGAGAGTTTAGTGTGCATAACATTTAAACGGCAGCACCGTGATTTCTTACACAGCTGTATAGTTTCATCTGGGTGTAGGGCACAGGCCTGTGTATGGATGTCCAGAGGAAGCCATCAACTTGGTCATTTAAGCTCTCTTTGATTCTGGCACAAAAGTAGCCACTTTTGTCAATACCAGTGCACTCCCTGATGGAATTGCTGAGTTATGTCTACACTCAGAATGGAATTCTCCTCCCGGACTTATAACCTCTGCATAAAGAACAAGAATTCCTTTTCGGATCTGGTTAAAGATCAATTACTGTTCTCCTCCTCAATTTCTTTGCATCTTTCTGTATGTAAGAATTTCTTAAAAGGAAAAATCTAGCATAGACATGAGAGGGAAAGCTCAGCAACGTACAAACCAAATTAACTTTAAAAGGTTGGGGTGCCTGGGTGGCTCCGTTGGTTAAGCGGCCAGCTCTTGGTTTTGATTTGGGTCATGATCTTGCGGTCTTGGGATCGAGCCCCGTGTCAGGCTTCGCACTGAGTGCTGAGTGTGGAGCCTGCCTGGGATTCTCTTTCTCTCTCTCTCCCTCTCTCTGCCGCTCCCCTGCTCATCTCATTCACACAGTCTCTCTCTCTCTCTCTCTCTCTCTCTCTCTCTCTCTCTCTCTCTCTCTCTCTCTCTCTCAAAAATAAATAATAAACATTTTTAAAAACAAAATTTTAAATACAAATAAATAAATAAAAATAAAAAGTTAATTAGTGCACTACAAAATAAGACCGCGTAGTGAAGTATTCCTTCGAATATTAGTATCATTGTCCCAATGGCGGTAACTTTAAAATCCGGAAGGAAGACAGAGCCTGTTACTTTTTGCCACTTTTAGGTCTCCCAGCACCTAGGGATGAGCATAACCAGAGTGAATGCACCAATATTTGTTATCATTTTGAGGTTGTGACTTGAAGTTGGGGAAAGGCAGCAGGAAACCAGGACAGGGTTACACAGTCTCCCTACGGCAGCCCTCTAGTAAGGGAGAAAGAGACCAGCTCCAGGAGTTGGACAAACATGGTCCCATTCAGGCCACCGTTAATGGGTGGGATCTTTACGCCAGTTTCCTCCCAGTTCTCGGGGTCCCAACCACAGAACGAAGCTGGCAAGACCTGCCTTGTGGGCAGAGGACGTAATCCCAGATACAAAAGCACTTGGCATAAAGTGGTTCACACGTATCACTCTCTGTCTCTCTGTGTCTCTCGCCCTGCAGGGATAGCTAATGCCCAGTACATAATGCACGGAACAGATATTATATAAGTATACTGAACCTTTATGTCGCATTTCATTGTTTTTATTTCTCCCGAGCTTTCAAAGAAAAGATAAGCAGTCCTAATTTGCTGGTTACATTTTGTCATGCTGGTAAGTATTCTCAGTTCCCACAAGAAAACCTGTTGGGGCATATAAAGACAAGATATCTTTTGGCAAGAGAGAAATATTCCCACATAGCAAACTCAACAACAGCGAACACAGTTTCTCTTGAAGGACCCAGCACCGTCGTGGGGTTTTAGAAGCAGGCATTTGAGAGCCGAAATCTCTACTCTACTTAGTAGCCAAGTGAACTGAGGCGAGTACTCATAGACTATCTTTACTTCAGGTTTTTTTATTTTTTAATGTACAAAAGAGGAATGATAATACATAATTTACTGGTGCAGGGACTAAAGAGCACAAGTACATACCCAATTAAAGAGGTCACAGTCTTACATGATTATTATTGTCACCTGGGGAGACCGTGTCAAAACCGCAGACTCAGGCTCCATTAATGCCTGAGCGTGGTTTGGTCGTAGGTTAGGAAACAGGAGACGCCACCAATGTGTGCACGTACATACATGGTTTACATTTACAGAAACATCTCTGACCTCTCAGAAAAAAAATGGTGGGCAGCACAGTTCTAGAGATTTCACGTTGCACCCCTTGGAATACTGAATTACAAAAATAAGTACAAGATCCAGCCAAAGGAGATTTTAATTTCCCCCTCACAATGTGGAAATTGCTTCAAATAAAATAGTGACCGAATCAGAGGAGGGCTCGTGGTGACTCAGGCCATTGGCCGACATATGTCAATATTCTCTTGATACTGCTGGCTGTCTTGCCCCCTTTTTTCCTGCTATGTTTTCTAGATCGTCATTTGCCTAACAGTGTAGCTTTGAGTGTACTCTGAAACACTTTGGCCCTTAAAATCAACTGCCACTAAAAAGGGTAGAATTGACAGTTCAACTTATGACCGTATTTTTACCCAGATCCAAACATCCCATCCGCTGCTACACACACAGGTGCTCATCCCTGTGAACATCGTTTTCTGAAATTAATTTGGCGTGTGTTCTTATTTTTGGCAGCTACAGTGCCATTTTACAGTCAAAAAAATGTTATTCTTGGAGTAGGTAAAGAGACTACGTTGAGATGGCTACCATGAGTATCTTACGCTCTTTGATTCGGAGGCAAGTCGACCTTTACAAAGAGTGTCACGTTCTTAACGGGAGCTCTTTCCGTGCGTATGGCTCCCACGATCGTATGTGCCGAAATCCATGCCAGAACTCTCATTTCTTTTTTTTTTTTTAAGTTTATTTATTATTGTTGAGAGAGAGAGAGCACAAGTGGGGAAGGTGTAGAGAGAGAGGGAGACAGAAGATCTGAAGCAGGATCCAGGCTCTGAGATGTATGTCAACACAGAGCCCGACATGTGGCTCGAACTCACAAGCCAAAGTTGGACGCCGGACCTACTGAGCCACCCAGGCGCCCCGCCTCTGATTTCTTTTCATCCGTCTTACACGGTTCTAAATGGATTGGCGCTGAACCCTGGATTTTCTTTAAAACTGAACGAAGCTAAATTAAAAATTTCATTCTTCCATCTATACATTTACAGAAGGTACACAGTCTACCGACATCCCCAACAAATGGTTGTCCAACCTCTAAATCCTCCCAGAGACAAGAACTAAATGCATCCCATAGTGATTCCTTCCAACTTTCTATAGCTCTAATGATTAAATAATCATTTAAAAAAAATATTTCTAAACCACTCGACAACTACTTTTGTGCTTCTCCTTACATTAGCTACAGAAAATATGCCACATTCTTTCTGCGTATCACAGCTATTCATGCTGCTCGTGAAAGAGGCCCTCAGGACACCTGAGCTTCTTTTCCTGTAGGCTAAACCCCACATCTTCTTCAGTCACCCCCCAAACCTCATGGTTTTGAGACCCTCATTATATACAGATCGTTGCCCAACTGTGCCAGCTGGAACTGGGCACAGCATCCTGCCATTCCAAAACCATCTGCGTGAATGAGTCAGTTCTCTGTTCTCTTGCCAGTAAGCATATTTATGAGCAAGGACAGCGTGTGTGGGGCCGTGAGCAGCACTTCTCCCTGGCACTGAACTCTTCATTCCCTTTACAACGTGTCCAATGTAAGCGAGCTGTTTCCAGGACAGAGCTGTGGATAAAAGCAAAAACGAGTTTTACAGCTCACGTCTATTGATACATGTGTAATGATTGGTTAATTAAAAAACAAAAACAAAAACAAAAAAACACCACTCAAGCTGAGTTTCACCTCCTCCCGTGTTGAAAATACATATTGGTTTCATCACGCCACACACACAAACGAAAGCCCTGTGTGATATTTATATAAAAATAATCTTCAGAGTAAACATTTTCATCCTGCTTCCCCAGAATGAAAAATTTCCCCTTACTTACCACTTAACAGAGAAAAGTGAGCAGAAAGGTGGAAAGAGTCTAAAAATACAATTCTGGCCCATTTTCTGTATTATTTGACACCTCAGCTCTGTGATCAGATATCTATCTAAATGGCCACTTCAGCTTGTATGTTGAAATCTTTGGTTAATTTAAAGAGTAATAAAATAGTCTATCAAGTTCCTTAAGTTAGAAGAAGTAAAACTTCAGCAACTCTCTAAGATTACAGAAAAATCAATTATACATGCTTCTAATTTTCTTTCGATAGGCGCAGAGTATAATTACTTTTGAAGGAGAGAAGCTAACATTAAGCATGCTCTGTATAGTTGTTTGTATTGCCTGACATTACTATCCTATTTGGACAAAAACAGCTTAACGTGTTTTGACTAAACCAATCTAGTTCCAATGAAATGGAACAAGGGAGGAAATAATGGCTCGGGTTCATGGTGCTTTCTTTATTTAACACAAGATTCTGACTTAACTGTTCTTCATTTTATCTTTGTCTGTGTCTTAAAATTTAGGACATAGGCACATTTATCTCAAGGAGAATGTTTTAAGAGTCTGACCCACTAGACCCACACATACCACCTTATCCCTTTTTCACTACTCGTAAATTCTCATGGGCCCATCCAGACCGAAGTGGCCCTGGTTTGCCCAGAAAGTAATGAAAAAGGACTAACCTGTTCCTCTCCACTCTCCCCATCCTCCAAAGTTTTGATATGTTACTGAATCATAAATAAATGTAGTTGGATTCAGGTAGGCTGCTCTCTGTTTAGAGTGAGTTGAAAAAAGGAATTAAAGATAACAAATAGAGTGTTTAAATGAAACTTTTGTCTAAGAAGTTTTCTCGTCTTTTTATTTCATACGTTCTCGAAGTTTCTTCATTACAGATGGGAAACTGAATCATCTGTCACCTTAAAAACACAATACTCACATGCCAATCTGAACAAATATCATTTTCTTTCAGATCAGTATTTAAGGACAACCAGGGAAATGTGGACAGAGACTCAAGATTTTCACCACTGTATAGACAAGAAAGTAGCAAGATTTCAACCGAGGACCTGCTAAAGCTAGTGTCAGATTACAGAAGGTAGGGTCTGGGGATACTCTTGAAATTAACATGAGTTGGCTACATTGCTACTATCGATTTATTAACTCTGCATATACGGTACCTGCTTAACTGGATTCTCAAATGCCCAAAGTCCCCCAGAAAGTAGATGCTTTACAGAGGACTTCACATATGCCTAAATGACCCAACAGAAGTAAATTTGCCAGAATCATATGGAAGGAATGTGAAACGTTAAACCATGGCAATTAACTATTATTGCTATGTAACGGATCACACCAAATCTTAGTGGCTTAAAAGAACAATACTATTTACTTTCCATGAGTCTCTACTTTGGGAATGGTTAAGTGAGGAGAGCTTGTGTTTTCTGCACATGGCATCAGTTGGCAGAGTTCAGCTGGCGCCATTGAATCCCATTCCAGATGGCTCATTTAATGACTGGCAAGTTGACTTTGGCTGTAGATTGGGAACTCAGTGGGAGCTATAGACTAGACCTTGGTTCTTCTCCCTGGGAGCCTCTCCATGAGATACTAGGACTGCCTCATGGAATGATGGCCTGATTCTGAGAGTAAGTGTCCCACGAGGGAGGAAAGGATCACCACCAGTTTCTTAGGACCAGGGCCCCGAAACTGTCACAGTAGCATTTCTGCCGTAATATACTGTCAGGCTGTCGCAGAGCCTCCGATGAAAAGAACAGAGACATAGGCACTTCTAAATAGGAAGGGTGTTAAGGAATTTTCGAACTATGTTTTGAAATTCCACAGAGAAATTCATGGCTGTGACTACAGTAATTCATAATATTTCTGTCATTCCAATGCTTTCGGAAAACACTGTGAAAGTTAGTGCTAAAAGAAGAAAAAAACTTCATAAAACCCACAGCATCTTTTAAATGTATCACCATGCATTCAATATCGGGTAATGATAAGATCTTTCATGACAAGCAACTTCCCTTAAATTGTTAGTCCCCTGACACCCACATCCCTAACATCCCTAAATGTTAGCTTGCTACCTCTCCCATCTAAGAATCACCCATCTAAGTCAGTTAATTGTGTTTATCCAAAGCAAGGCAAATGTATTACTATGAAACAAACATGACTAATACTTCCTGGATCTTCAATAGAGACTGTTGGGTTAGGGCGAAGGGAAGGCTCCCGACAATGGAAACTGACCCAAGATGGCTGACATTCTCGCTGGAACCACAAAGGAGGAGACGATATGGATAGGATTGCCGATTCCCTAACAGCCTTACAGAGACAATGTTTCTATTTAACTAGAAGGGAAGTTTTCCCAATGCTCTTGTCTTCTTCTGAAAAAAGAATACAAACTTTAGAAAGCAAAGTAAAAAGTAAAGGTGAAAAGTAAAATCTTGGAGGACACTACGTCTTTGCGATCCTACGAGACCACGCCTTACATGAGGAGACTCCTCCCTCCTCTTGACTTCATCAAACTTCCTGGTCAAAACTCCTACCATCGGCTTTCTGAAGGCTACTGAATCCACTAACTGGGAGTGAATACTGTTTTGCCTCTTTACCTTTCTTGCCAGTGTATGAAAGTATGAAAAGTTACAATGCAGAGTAGAACCAAATGGACAAAATGTTTGGGGGTAATCTGATATACACAGACTATACTCTTGCAAAACCCATGTTGTCCGCGTATCGTGGGAAGTTATCACTCTGGCAGTTAGAGGGCATCTAGAATGTACAGTGCCATACTGGTAAAACATTAAGTTATTTCATCACTCTGTGGTATTTATTCTCAACAGTGTACTGAGAAATGCTGACCACCTGACCCTCAAGGGGGAAAAGCAGATTCGTATTGATTTCTGTTGTGTAAATGGTAGCAGTGCTGTTTTCAAGCTCCTGATGGGGCTTCACCAAATATGGGGTTGGGAGGAAGCATACACACCATTATATAACATTTCCACCAGACAGATTCATGGAAATATTACCATGCAGTAAAATACTTCCTAAGTGATTGGTTTTGATCACTTATTATTACCTTGGTGTGTAATAGAATTTGTTTAATGGCAATTTGATACAATTTCACTTTTAATAAGGGCCTGTTTAACAACTGGAAAGCAAAATAATTGAAGACTTAACAAGCAGCTCTCACGCTCTGGGAAGAGCTGGCTCGGACCCACCGCTATAATTATTCTACCTATTAGGTCTTCTAGAAGGGATAACAACTGAAACTTTTATCAACAACTTTCACCTTATTAGGAAGGTAGATAGACAAGGAGATTTTGGTAGAGAGGGAGAAAACTGGAGTGAATGTGGGTGCAGGATACTTGGTCAGAAAGTGTCTGCACACATTTACAAAGTGGGGGAAGGGGGGGCAAGAGAGGGGGAAGGCAGAAGAACCAAGAGCAGAGAAAGGCTCCGTGTCTTCGTTGATTATTGGTGAAGAGGGACCAAACAGACCGTCCCACTTAGCAATTGTAGCAAAGACCAGCCTTGTCCCCAAGACTTCTAAAGAGTCCTCATGAAAGTAAATCGCTTAAACCACTTAAAACACTAGTACTTTTTGTTAACAAAAACTATCTATTTGCTCTTGTACTTGTTTGGCCATTTCTGTAAATATTATCCAAAATAGGTGCAAATAAATCTCATCAGAGTATCAGTAATTTGACCTCTCACTGATTTCTATTTTTATTTGCAAGACTACATAAATTTTAGTTTTTCAATATAAAACCAGCGATATGAAATCATTCACCAGTGTGTTTAGGGTTCTACTGTTTACTCTTATCAAAGCTTGGAATTATAGTTGACTTTTTTCTTGACAACTAGAATAATTCAGTGTGTGTGCGTGCGTGTGTGTGTGTGTGTGTGTGTGTGTGTGTGTTTCTGTTCTCTGCTTTCACAGAGCTGACAGAATAAGCAAAACACAGACCATCCCTGGAAGCCTGGATATTGCTGTAGACAACATTCCTTTGGAGCATCCAAGTATGACGACGATGTCATGGTTTGCTTGTAGAGTTCCGAATAGTTGGTGGTCTTTTGGTTGGTTGGGTGGTTGGGTGGTTTGTTGGTTGGTTGGCCAGTTGGTTGGAGAGTTGGTTAATTACAATAGTTCGGGAGGTTTTTTCCTCAAAATTTGGGATCCATGGAATCCATTATTCTACAGAAATTCGAGGCTTTTTATTTCTCCATTAAGACAGACTGTAAGTATGATAGGAGGGGAACTATATTCAGTGTAACCTAATATTTATCTGGTTAATACTATGCACCCAGCAAGGTACTAAATTATGTCATTTAATCCTCAAAACCCTGGAGGGCCGCAAATGAGGAATGGCAGGTTCAGATAGACGGATAAAGTAATAACCCATAATGGGAGAATTTATATTCTATCCAGCTCCTCTGATTCAAAATACAAGGTTGGTTCCCCCATGCTGTGCTGCCAAAGGGTTCCTCTGAACACCATGGGTAGCCACCCAAGTGATCACGTAGTAATTATAGCTGGAGTATTTTTAGACTCTGTTATTACCCAGAGAGCATGTATCTTCTTCAGAATACAGTCAAAAGTCCCATTTATGTCAGTGAAAATTTGAATTTTAGAAGGAGCTTTTATTAGACTTACACATAAGAATTTGAGAATTTATTTCTTAAGGGGTGAGATTAGTTTATTTAGTTTCCTTACTTCTGATTATGCCTTTTGGTGCCTTTCTCAGGGATGCAAAGAATTAATAAAGGCATCCGAAAATGAACTACAAACAGAGAGAGGATTATTACTGCAGGATATTTGGATTAGCATTAGCACTATTAGGTTTTTCATACTTATAATTTTTCCACGAATCGTTTTAATATGGAATAAAATGAGCATTCTAACCTAAGCCATGGCTCCAAATCAGTTTTCCATTGATTGCTGTGGAAAAGCAGAGAATAAATTAAGCCATTTCCTCTACCTCATTTGTGAGACGTGCCTTTTATTACCTGTGGAACAGAAAAATAACAAAAGAGAAAGCTAAAATATTCTCTTTGAAATGACTATGGGACATTAGAGAAACTTGAACATATGATAAAAATACCATAATTGGGGGTGCCTGGGTGGCTCAGTCGGTTGAGAATCCGACTTTGGCTCAAGTCATGATCTCGCAGTTCGTGGGTTCGAGCCCCGCATCGGGCTCTGTGCTGACGGCTCAGAGCCTGGAGCCTGCTTTGGATTCTGTGTCTCCCTCTCTCTCTGCCCTTTCCCTGCTAATGCTCTGCTCTGTCTCTCTCTCTCTCAAAAATGAATAAAAATTAAAAAAATTTTTTTTAAAAATACCATAATTGATTTTTGGGGGGAAAAAATCCTATAATCTGATTCCCAAGCATATTTGGTTAACCATTTTGCTTTCTTGAACACAGGAAAATTCCAGATGGAGTAAAGAAAGGTAGAAGGCCTTCCTGTCTTCCAGTAACCACCACACCAGCCTCCAAACTATTTAGCGACATAAGTTTTGATTTATAAACTTTAAATTGTTCTTTTTTTTTAATTTTCCTTAGGCTGTTCCTACAAGGCTGGATTTTTAAAGATTGTAAAAACTAGAGAGAAAAATAATTGTATCAAATAATGCAGAGGGGCTTCAGGCCTATGTTGTGAAATCATTCCACAGGGAAAACTTACCATCAATCCATTAAGTACTACCCATAATAGACCCATTGTACAAAGTTTTGTCCATCCATATATCAATAGCTGTATTATTTTTACAATGTTACAGTAAATGTCAGTGGGTTAATCCTTATAATTGCACGTTAGCATGCTTGAAAAGTTGTTAACTAAAATCTACTTTGTATATGAAGCCTACTGCAAAAAGAAACTAGTTATAAATTCCTCCAAAAAATTTACCAATATTTTGAGACATCGATTTTGATATTAAATAGCTTATCATCTTTACCTCCTACAGATTTTTCGGGTTAGCATAATTTAACATAAATTCCTTTACTTGGGGCGCCTGAGTGGCTCAGGTGGTTAAACAGGGTTCAGGTCATGGTCTCACAGTTCAATGGGTTCAGGCTCCATGGAGCCTGCTTGGGATTCTCTGTCTCTCTCCCTCTCTACCCCTCCCCCGCCCTCTGTCTCTTGCTCAAAATAAATAAATAAACTTTAAAAAATAAAAATTCCTTTACAAATATGGGGTTTCTATTTCAACTGGATTCATTTTAAAATACATTGACTATTGTTCCCTTTACACAATCATATGAAATGACAAACTCTTATTTTCTGATTTTTCAAGACTGTGTAACATCGTCCTTTATCCCTGTCAAGCCTTTCGATGTGACGGCTCAACCAGAACCCACAGTGGAGGTGGAAGAATTTGTTTACGACACGACAAAGTACTGCCGTCCTTACAGAGTATACAAAAATCAAATTTACATTTACCCCAAACACCTCAAGTACGATAGCCAGAAATGTTTCAACAAGGTATAGTATATTTCCAAGATGTTATGCTCTCTCTGTACCCTATTGAGACCATATGAAGAGAGTTTTTTGAAAGTCGAAATACAAGTTATCGTAGGTCAACATTTTGGAATAAAAACCCATTTGCAGAAAATGCTTCATAAGGGACAGTGATGAGTTCCACCTTAAAAGTGTTTAAGGAGGCACGGTTTTATAACATATTAATAATGCTTTCTAAAATCAGCCCTAAATTATTTTGTTCTAGACTTCTTTTTTTTTTTTTTCAGTTTCTTAAGATGCTCTGAAAATAGCATACCTGCCTCCTTTTGGTATGAGTTTTTTCTTCCTTTTAAATAATATCTCCAAATCCTTCTGCTATTTCTGAGCCCTATGGATAATGTCACAAGAAAGTGTTGGGTATTATACATTTTTCAGATTTAATTAGAAGCTACTTATTTTAGACGTTTGGATTGTTTTTTGGTGTTATTTAACAGGAAATTGCAATTTCCATTTTCCCTCTCTATAATTTTAGGCTCGAAACATAACTGTGTGCATTGAATTCAAAAACTCCGACGAAGAAGGTGCCAAGCCCGTGAAGGTGAGCCAAGTCCGCAAGGGGACCCAGCACCCGGCGGGGGGAGGGGGGGCGGGGAAGGGGACAGCAGGTGCACAGATTCTTTTCATCACCAAGGAACTTTTTATCTGAATGTGATTGAAAAAGCAGCAATTTGGGGCACCTGGGTGGCTCAGTCAGTTAAGTCTCTGACTTTTGCTCAGGTCATGATCTCGTGGTTCGTTGGTTTGAGCCCCTCATTTGGCTCTGTGCTGGCGTTGCAGAGCCTGCTTCAGATTCTCTCTCTCTCTCTCTCTCTCTCTCTCTCTCTCTCTCTTTCTCTGTCCCTTCCCCACTTGGGTGTGCTCTCTCTCTCTAAATAAATAAATAAACTTAAAAAAAAAGAAAGAAAGAGGAGCAATTCAATGCATCTGTTTTAGGTTTCCTAAAATGTACCTGATCTAGTAGCCATCATTAACTCGATCTATTGGAAATGCCAGTCTCATAGCTTTGCTTAGCTCTTCACCATTTGGGGAAAAAAGGAAACCATTCTAGCGTGAACTAAATGACTAAATGCAGATTCCCCTCTAGAACACTCTGCCCTCTTCAGAGATGAGCCCGCCTCTCAACTCAACGTGCTTGATTTAAAATGCCACATCCCAGCTGGCCCTCGTGTGGCCGGCGCAGCAGAACCTCTGCATACTGATCCGAAGGCTCGTGCAGCGGGCCCATGGGAGGCCCACGTCCAGGAAAGGCCACGCGGCCCGCTGCCCGAGGAGCTGGGGAATGGCTCTGGAAAGTGGGTCCCTGCGGGCGATCACATGATTTACTACGATCCGTCTCAGACTACGCGGTTTGCGCGAACTGCTACTGGGTGTCATCTTTCAGAGTTCACGTTTGACGTGAACTGTTTTTCCTTTAGGGACTTCGAACAACCTAGGGTAGCCCGTAAAAAGAGAGGACAGTTATTTTAGTGGGCCTCTGGCCAGATCTTCCCAGTTTCTGTGAGTCAGAGGAATGAAATAGTAAAGGACAAAGCTAATTCCTAACTAACCCCCGCAATTATCTCAGATAATCCCTCGAAGCGCTCTGTCAGGTACCAATTGTGTTCTCAGTACCAAGAAGGCTGGTAGCATTATTCAGAAGAAGAAGAATCAATGCAGCGGAGAAAGAGTTCTTTAAGATAGTGTTGAGCCACGGTCGATATCCGTAGGTTCCAAGTTCCACAGTAACATTAGATAGCATCGGGAGAGAAAAAACTAAGCGAAATGGAATTTTCAAGCAAACAAAGGCCGTGGCCAGATGGCAAGGACAGCAGGCCTGCTAGTGCAGTGTTTAAGGGGAAAATTCTAGCCATAGCAGGTGTGCGGGTCTCCTGTTTCACTGCGTTCTAAAGCATCACGCGGTGATCAGCAGACTGCAGAAGAGGGACCCCAATCCTTGGGCAAAGGGAACTTGTAAGCCGCTTGCCTAGGAAGTGCCAGGTGACATCCCCTGGCTGGGAGATCTAACGCAGCATGCCGGAGCCCGGAACCAGCCCTGTCCGTCCAGCTCAGAATGCTTGGTTGCGAGCTGGCATGGCAGGGGCTGGGGTCCAGCCAGACCTCGCGGTCACCTCGGACTCACTGCCTTGGACACTAAACCAGAGCTGGGTACCATGGGCCGCTTCAAGAGGCCACCCTGCAGGAATCAGAGTTGAATAAATTAGCTCTTCTCGCCCCGTTATCAAAAGTTAGGTAATGAACTGATTCAGGTATCGAACTAATGTAACGGCTGCATGATGAATTAAAGCCTTCGCATTTTCTGCAGCAGCACCCTGGTATCATAAATACAGGGCGGCAGGTGGAAGAAGTTCAAGGTTAATTAGATGTCAGCTAAGCCTGGCAAGCTATCACAAAATTTGTCTTTGTTCCAGGACTGGTAACTGAAGGGTTGTGCCTTTTTTTTTTTTTTTTGTGCTCGGGGTTCATTTCAGACACTTATAATTATTCAACTCATAACGTTTTAAACAGTGTATTTATGGAAAACCTGGAGGGCCTCTCTTCACCTCAGCTGCCCACACAGCGGTTCTACACCATTCCCAGAATCCGGATTTCTCTGACGAGGTAAGGGCCCCCAGCAGCCCCCAGCAGCTCCTCACAGGATGGGTGAGTGGGTCAGGAAGCGCACAAAGGTAAACACTCTCTTTAGACCGCGTCTCGCACTGTGAGCACGCCTTGGCTGTTGTTTCCTTCACGGAGATTTAGAAACGAGATTCATTGACAGTTGTCCCAGGAGTTACGTTGCAAAGTCAGGTGTTTCGGCACCGGAGTGCCCTTCGAAACTACGAAATTTGTATGGTATCTTTCTGTTCAAGTGAGACTATTTCGTTCTTTTATTTCACTAATCAATATAATCAAGTCTGTGTTCGATAGCTTTACCAGGCAATAGCTGCATTTCGTGTCATAATGGAATAGACGATAAGCGAGCCGACACCATTGCTTCGGACCTATGTGAACCTGAGTGATCTTGGACGCCCTCATGTCTAAATGTGGCGTGGAACTAGACCTGCCCTGACCAACTCCTGGGAGTCTCTCTCTTATTATGTACCAGGGCCCATGCTGTCCCACTCCGTCTTTGCATCGTCTCAGTCCCCACAGGGCCCTCTAGAGAACCAGAGGGAGACAGATGTGTGTAGATGGGTAGATTTATTTTAAGGTATTGGCTCACGTGGTTATGGAGATGAGAAGTCTCACGATGTTCCGTCTGCAAGGCTTGAGACCTTGGAAAAGCCAGTGGTGGTGTTCACAGGCCTGAGACCAGAGAGCCTATGATGTAGATTCCAGTCCAAGTCTGACGGCCTGAGATCAAGGGGCGCCAAGGGCAGAGAAGACTGGTTTTCTAGTTCAAACAGTCAGGCAGAGAGGGAATTCAGCCTCCTCTGCTTTTGTGTTCTGTTCCGCCCTCGTGGGACTGCACGATGGGCGCCCACGCTGGGGAGGAGCACGTGCTTCACGGCGTCCTCAAATTCAAATGCCCCTCTCTTCCAGAAACACCCTCACTCACGGGCACACCCAGAAATGATGTTTCAGCCGCTACCGGGGCACTCTGCGGCCCAGTCAACTTGACATAAAATTAAGGGCACTGAGGCTCAGAGAAGTAACTTTGCCAAGGGCACACCACTAATAAGTGATCATCAGAATTCAATCCAAAGCAGGGGGGGACTCGAGAGCCTGAAGCTTCACCACTCTGTTCCGAGACATGTAAAAACAATAATCAAGGGGCGCCTGGATGGCTCAGCTGGTTAAGCATCCGACTCTCGATTTTGGATCAGGTCACGATCTCACCGTTTGTGGGATTGAGTCCCGTGTCAGGCTCTGGGCTGACAGCGTTTAGCCTACTTGGGATTCTCTGTCTCTCTCTCTCTTTCTCTGCTCCTCCCCTGGGCATGATCTCTCTCCCTCCCTCTCCCTCTCTTTCTCTCTCTGTCTCTCAAAATAAATAAATAAACTTTTAAAAAAATAAATAGATAAAACTAAGCAGGCCAGTGATAAATTACTACGCACAGGTTAGCTTGTGTTATAAAGAGATTCAGACAAACAAGCTTTGATTAAATTTAATTTCTGACTGCAGAGCAAAGGTCTAAGGCAACCTGCAGATTCCTTGTTTGGAATTAAAAATATCACATCTGTTTAGGAGTTTCCTATTGCTGCTATAGAGCAAATCACCACATTTAGTAGCCTTAAAAAAAACAAAACCCACGTTCAATACCTTATAGTTCTGGAGGTCATAACTCTGCAACGGGCTGAAGTCTAGGTGTCAGCAGGCCTGAATTCCTTCTGCAGGTTTTAGGGAAGACTCCTTGGCTCACCTTTTCCAACTTCTAGAGGCTTCTGCAGCCCTTGGCTGGTGACCCACCTGCAGACGGCTCATCACTCTGACCTCTGTTGCCCTTCTCACATCTCGGATTCCGACTTTCCTCCAATAAGGACTTGGTGATTACATTGGGCCCACATGGTAATCCAATGTAACCTTTCCTTTAAAATCCTAATTTCATCACTTTCGAAAATCCCTTTTAGCGTGCACACAGATTCCTGAGATCAGAGCAGGGGAGACATATTGGTGGGGGGGGGGCTGCTATTGTGCCCCCTCACACCCGAGTCCACATCGATCATTTTAAAACTAATTAAGGAACCTCTGAAACTACAGACCTGCCTTCCCCTTATCTCCTTCCTCCACATCCATCCAGTGCACTTAAACTTTCTTCCCTATAAATTCAAGACAGGGGTGAAAACAATTTAAGGTAAAGGGCTATTACCACGTTATAGAATATTTATTATATTGGTTGACCCCTTGGAAAAGCCCATCTGAAAGATGCATTCTCTGTAGACATATAAGACTTTTTTTAATGTTCTTACTGTTAGCTCTGGCTTTTAATCTCTCTTGCTCTCATGTGCTTCCCGAATTCTTGTAAAAGCCATGAACTTTTCCAGGGGAGAACATGTGTATAATGAACAGTCTAGTGGCCTCTGCAGTACAGACTCAAAACTAAGGTTGCATTAATTGCAAAAATTGATGATAGAAATGCTTTCAAGGTATTGTTCTCAATATATGTAAATATCTGCAGTATTTGAGTGAAGGATGTTGACATTAATAGTTAATTGGAATTCTTGACAACCTACTACATTCCCATATGCTCTTTATGTTGGCTTTCAAAAAAGGAAAATTTCTTCCTGGTCCATAGCTAATTATTGGATATTCTTAAATGTACATTGGCTTTTGTTACCAGGTTAGCCTACGGGCATGTAAAGAATGTGTAACCTTGTAAACCATTCTAATGTCGACGCTCTCAAATGTTACCATTCATCAGAATCATCTGGAAGGCTTGTTACAACACTGATCACCATAACCTACCCCAGATTTTTGGGTTCCATGTCTGAACCTGGGCCTGAGAAGTTGCATCATGATCCTCGTCAGAACGGGTTTCTAAATGATGCCGATGCTGCTATTCGAGGGATACCATTTTCAAAATCAATGCCGTAAATCCTGTCCTCCACAATGTGAAAATATGTTAGCTAGATAGGTAGATACACAGAGAGCCTCCTAAATGAGCTGACAGATAATTTGCATAGCTTTCTGTTACCTTATTGCTTAACTATCCTGGAAACTACCTAGTCACTGATATTGAGTTGAATGTAGCTTACCATGCATGAGATCCTGGGATTCCAGCGCTAAGTAGTTCTCAAAATACATGATTTCTTGTCCGGAAGATCTTATTACTGATTAGACAATACTCCTCTTGAGTCAAGGCCCTATAACATCTCTCGGCTGGGTTCCTATAAGTGCATCACCCTACTTCACGAGGTTTTGGGAGAAATTAAATGACAATGTATGCGACAGAGGTTTGGAAATTGAGAGGCACTATGAAATACAGAGGGTATCAAAACATTTCTTTTCAAGAACACGGGGTATGCTCCTCATTAAGTACATTTTTAACATCTATCAACTCTGTGTTTTGTATTTATTCGGAAGCACTCTTTATGTAGCCACAGCATGACGTCTTCACAAAACAGCTCATTACTTAGTCACCACAATAACTCATGTCGTGTATTTTTTTTTTGTTCTGTTTAAATAGGGATAGATTCTATGCTTAAGTTGCATCATTTCTCAGTGATGGACCTCCGAATCGCCTGGGGATCTTATTAACATGTAGATTCTAATTCCACGTGTCTGTGGTCATGTCCAAGGTCGTGCATTTCTAATGAGCCCCCAAGCAATGCTCATTGGCTCAGGCGCATAGTCTGCGAGGCAAGAGCTCGGTTCACTCAGTAGATGTGCCTTGATGATAGGTCCTCAATCTGTGCCTTTTTGATACCCTAGAGTTAATCTGTGTGTGTGTGTGAAATCCATTCTCTACTAGTATAAATTCTCCAATGAGAAACACTAGGCATTCTAAATTATCATCACCACAGTAAAGAAGTAAAATTATCAGCTTCTTAACACGTGACCAGTAGCAGGACGCATATTCATTGAGTCAAAACAGTGCTTCTGCCTCTAACCATGAAATTTGGGCTTCCGTTTCAGTAAAAGAATTTTTAAAAGGGCAAGGTGCCGATGCTTTGTCTTTCCCTGGCCTCCGGCAAATGAGTTGAATCTCAGTCCAGCTATGATCTCTTTCATTGTAGGTGAAAATCGAGCTCCCCACCCAACTCCATGAGAAACATCATATATTGTTTTCTTTTTACCACGTCACTTGCGACATAAATGCCAAGGCTAATGCCAAGAAAAAGGAGACGCTGGAAACATCAGGTACTGACAGGAAGCTTTCTGAGACAACTTTACACATGGTCGGTGGGACTTGAATTGGACGGTATTTTAAAGCTATGATTTATTAATGTTTTTAGTGAAGCTTTGTATTCATAAATGACACATAACTTTGTTTTTGGTCCTCACCGTGAAGGTTCGTACTCAGAAGTTTTCTCTTTGTTCTTCCTCTGCACAGTTGGGTATGCTTGGCTTCCCCTGATGAAACATGATCAGATCGCTTCTCAGGAGTACAACATCCCAATAGCAACAAGCCTGCCTCCTAATTATTTAAGCGTTCAAGATTCTGCAAGTGGAAAGGTATCGAGTGATGTATAATTTAAGAGAAAAAAAAGAAATATGGGAGCCACGTGGCCTGAGGTTATCTCTTGTCTGCTATTTAAATTATCCCAAAGGCCCTGGTGTATGCATCCATCACAGCGAGGAGTCACGTCCCTACACTATTTCAAGTGTCTTGTTTAGTTTACGTCCAGGAGAAGTGATCTGTTAGAATGGCCCCCCGATAGCACATCGGTCTCACTCCCCGATACTGCCAAATGTATTTGCATCTTTTACTTCTCCTCCCTAGAGTCATGGAAGATTAATGGGTCAAGACAGCAAATCAACAGAAGCTAAATAACCTGTTTCTTTTCTTTTCTCAAATTGCCACAGTGACAGTAACACACTCTTTTTTACAGCATGGCGGGAGTGACATTAAGTGGGTTGACGGTGGAAAGCCGCTCTTCAGAGTATCAACCTTTGTGGTGTCCACAGTGAATACTCAGGTGAGGATGTTGTCCTGAAATATCAGCATCAGCCTTAACACGTACAACCATCAGGGGGCTCCTGTATTCACAGGAGAGGACTCCCCGCCGCGTCACGGGTTGTCAGAAGAGCAGGTGATTGAAAACTGCAAAGACAGAATGTCTGCAGCATAATTTTATGCCTCTCCCAAGAGATATAGAATGCCCCAACCCTTCAGCCCAGGTGCCATAGAACCGGGGACTAGAATATCAGAGGTGTCTTTATCAGGACGATTCCCCCACCACCACCACCTTGAAATATGATTTGCTTCCATGGACAACACCCAAGTGTTAAAAATGGGAAAGGTTAAGATGAAAGACTTTGGATCTCTACCTCCAAACTAAGTCTAACTCCCAGGGTCTACCCAGTGCCCCAAACGGGAAGGCCATGAGATGGGCAGAACTGCATTTGAGAGCCTCCTCGGCCAAAATTCTGCCTCAGTGACCCTGCCCAAGTCACCTCACCCCTGTAGCAAGTATTTTTGTCATCAGGAAAATGGCGACAATAAAATCTACCTAAGGTTTGGGAAGGATCAAAGTGAGAAACCACGTGTGAAAATATCTCGGGAACTTCAAAATGCTACACGATTGTCACTACAGTCATTGCTAAATTACCACAGACTGGCTCCTTCTTTTGCGGGGCAGATTATTTTACTATGATATAAGGACTTTTATGATTGTAAATTATAAAGTACAAAGCAAATGATTACAAGTACATAGACTATGTATTTCTCCTTTCTTAAATTCGGTGTGTTACTAATTACTTGGTTGCTAAGAAAAATGAAACAATCCAGGTAGTACATACATATGGGATCAGAATTTCTCTCAGTAACCTCTGGCTCCTCAAGCCAAATTTAGTCCTCTTCCCCAGTCCTCTACCCAAACTCTTCAGACCGTCTCCTCTCTGATGCCATCCACTCCGGGCAAGTCCCACAAAATAGTCCTTCCCCATCGAATCCTGCTTTTCTGTACCTCAAAATATCCATGTCTCTTTCTCACACTTCCGGCCGCTTTCCTCCCTACAGCCCAGGTTTCTGTCTGACTCACCACCACTCACCTTTCTCTACCGCCACTTTCAACGCCCACGTCCTCGTTGCCCTGTGGGGGATACATTCATCTTTCCTCAAATACAGTATGTACCTCAGTGGTCAAACGCCCTCACTTGCCTAGAGTCTCCTTTGAAACTCAGTCCTCCTCGCCAGGAAGGCAGTCTCTCCTTCTCTTCCTCCCCTCCCCACACTGGCCTGGTCAGTGCCTACCCATCCTTCAGACCTAGGCTCAAGTGTCACCTTCTCAAAGAAGCCCCTCCTATTCCCTGACCCCCCTCAGAATGCTGCGGTATCTTGTCATACACCCAGATGGCACCCAGCTTTCCTGTGAAGCCCTTACCTAACTGTGACCAAGTAGCTATGTGTTGGAATTGTGGTATGATCCCTGTCCCCCTGACGTAATGGAAGGGACTGGGTTTTCCTGGGCCCCCACTTTTCCATGCCTGCCAAGGGCAGGCACATAGTCAGCTTTCAAAAGTAATTGTCCAATGGATGAATTAATGAAGTGAAACTGAAAATATCACACACACACATACACACACACACACACACACACATACACACGCATACCAGAGGAACACTGAGGGAAACCCACGTCACAGATGCCCTTCTAGAATCGACAAATTCTGGAGAAATATCCAGAATGTGTATCTTCACTAAAATTCTGTATCTCACTTTCTAATTGTAGAACTCTGACCTCAGCTCAGACCTTAGAGAATTTCCAAGGTGCCACCTTCTTCAGGAAATAGCATTAAAGGGTGTATTAGTTTTCTCTGGCTACGATAACAAAATACCACAGACTGGGCAGCCTAAACCATAGAAATTTATGTTCTCACAGCTCTGGAGGCTGGAAGTCCTGTATCAAGATGTCGGCGAGGTTGCTTTCTTCTGAGGCCTCTCTGCTTGGTGCATGGTGGCCACCTTGCTGGGTCCCCTCATGGTCTTTCCCTCTGTGCCAACACATACCTGGTATCTGTTGCTGCGTCCAAATATCCTCTTTTATAGAGACATCAATCATATTGGATTAGGTCCACCCTAACTCCCTCATTTTCAAATTTATAATTATCTCTTTAAAGATCTGATCTTTAAATATGGTTACTTTCTGGGACCCTTGGGTGGCTCAGTCCGTTAAGTGTCTAACTTCAGCTCAAGTCATGATCTCACAGTTCGTGAGTTCAAGCCCCACATCGGGCTCTGTGCTGACGTCTCGGAGCCTAGAGCCTGCTCTGGATTCTGTGTCTCGCTCTCTCTCTGTCCCTCCCCCCGCTTGAGCTCTGTGTCTCTCTCTCTCTCTTAAAAATAAATAAAGATTAAAAAAAATTTAAACATGGTTACATTCTGAGTTAATGGAAGTTAGGACTTCAACGTATGGATTGTGGGAGAACATAATTCCCACCATAACAAAGGCAAGTCATTTTTATCTCATCAACTTAGCGGGAATTTCCTCATTTTTTATTAGCTCAGAGTTTTTAAGTTTGAAAATATTCCTCTGCATCTTAAGAATACAGCATCTCATGTGCATTAAGAAATAAATAAGAAAAATACATAGAAGTCTGCGGAAAAACCAGAAAGATGAAAGAAGGCAGTTAAAAAAAAAGAAGCAGTGGGTACCTGGGTAGTTCAGTCGCTTAAGCGTCCGACTTCGGCTCAGGTCATGATCTCACTGTTCCTGAGTTCAACCCCGCATTGGGCTCTCTGCTGACAGCTCAGAGCCTGGAGCCTCCTTCAGATTCTGTGTCTCCCTCTCTCTCTCTCTCTCTACCCCTCCCCCACTCTCTCTCTCTCTCTCTCTCTTTTTCAAAAATAAATAAAAACATATAAAAATTTTAAAAATTAAGAAAAAAAAGATGAGGGAGAACAGCCAAAGAAAGTGTTTCTCTAGCCCCTGTCATATGGCTGAGAAGGAAAACATGCCTATGAGGAAAAAGTAAGAGACAAAGCAGGTTGTGGTCCAGGCAGAGGCTTCAGGGTGCCAGAATGTCTAGTGAAAATGAAAGCGTTCACTCTCATTCCTTGATAAGGTACCTGCTCATCGAGGCGTCGATCCTACAGAAATACTCGCCCCCGCCCATCAACGTAGTTGTTACCCAGTTTACATGTCACCAGAAATAAACACTTTCTTTGCTGTTTCAGGATCCTCACGTGAATGCATTCTTCCGACAGTGCCAAAAAAGAGAAAAAGATATGTCTCAGTCACCTACCTCGAATTTCATCCGCTCTTGTAAGGTAACATGACCTGCAAACAGTTTCAGTGTCTCCAGGGTCGAAATGGGCAAAGGGGGCCTTTACCGTTTCCAATGAGTAGCAAACTAACAGGTTGCTGTTATTGAAGACTTTTCGTTGCCTTATCAGTTTCAGAGGGTAAATGGTTATTTCTCAATTCTGAGTTTTGGCATGTTGTTTAAAAAACCAGCAGAGATCAGGTTTTTTTCCAAAATAAAAATGATCGAAAAGCAGAATCAAGTGATTTTAAGTTAGATCATTATATAAAGTGCTTTTGCAACACCCCCCGCCATGCCGTGTGCCTTGCCAAATGCAGCGAAGAATAAAGCCAGATGAAGGTGAGCCATAATGTTCATATTTCCGTTCTAAAACACACCAGCAGAATGTGCTTCAAAATTAATCGGTGCCCTTTTTTGTCCTACCAATTTCCTACAGAACTTACTGAATGTGGAAAAGATTCACACAATCATGAGTTTTCTGCCTATCATCTTGAATCAGCTCTTCAAGGTGCTGGTACAGAACGAGGAAGACGAAATAAGTACAGCTGTGACCAGGTATCTATCGCACGGTCTCGGGAGAAGAGAGCTTGTGGCCCGTGGGTGTACAAAACCGATTCAAAGAGACTGGCCACCCGCTCGCGCGTGCCTGCATTTCGTTTGAACACAGATCTCACATTTTAAGTATTGATCACTCTCGAGTCCTTGCTTTCAAGTTATTTGTTAGTATCATTTGGATAGAGTTTTAGACCTCTTTTCGTTTTTTACTTTTTCTTCTGCTTTAGAATTAATCTTTTTATTTAGAGATAATTATAGATCTGTATGCAGCCATAAGAAATAATGCCAGGATATTGACATTGATGGAATCGGGATACAGAACAATTTCCGTCACCACGGGAATTCTCATGTTGCCCTTTTATAACCATGATTATTTGCATCACATCCTCACCACCACCCCTTTTCCCTGGTAACTACTAGTCTGTAAAATTTTCAGACAGACAGACAGACAGACAGATAGATAGTTATGAAGAAAAGCTGGGAATTTTTCTAGTTTCTGGTAGACTCTGGGTAAACACAAGATTTTCTTTTTCAGATTAATAAGCAATGCAAATGCTGGGTCATACGATAATTGCATGTGTAGCTTTTAAGAAAATACTGAATTCATTGTTTTCTAGAGTAGCTGTACCATTTCGCATTCCCACTAGACTTTTTTTAAATTTTTCTTCCATTGTTCTGACTTCAAATCTGTCTGTGCTACATTCTTCCAACATTTCTCGTCTGTCTAATGACTTTGACGATCATCATTTCCTCTCTATAGAGATACTGTTGTTTTAAATTAAAGGGTCATATATTGCTAATGTTCAGTTTTTTAAAATATTAGTCACGGAATTCTGGAAAGAATAATTACTGTTAATATTGAAATGTGTCCGGGACTTTCCTAACTCATAAGCATATTATAAACCTCTCTCAGAATGAGGGTCGTTAGCCTGATGTTTATTTTTTTTTTAATTTACGTATTTAAATTCAAGTTAACTAATACACAGTGTAGTATTGGTTTTGGAAGTCACTTACGTAGGACGGACACCCAGTGCTCATCCCAACCAGGGTCCTCCTTAATCCTCCTCCCTCATTTAACCCAGCCCTCCACCCAGTGCCCCTCCAGCAACTCTGTTTATTCTCTATATTTAAGAGTCTCTTACGGTTTGCCTCCCTCTCTGTTTTTATCTTCATTTTCATTTTTAAAGTAGAGCCCTGAAGCTCTGAAAAATTACTGCCTAACCATTCTGCGCCAGCCAGTTCCGGACCCAGATTAAAAGTCCCTAACTGTGCCTTTAATTGAGGCTTTGAGGCTCTTTCCAGTACGAATACATGGGTCTTTGTTGACAAGACTCCTAAATATTTCAGCAGAGAGATCTGTTGAAAATCTGAGACATTCTAAAACATCACAGCCATGAAGCAACCGGGTATAAGAATGTGAAAACGATCAGCCCACACCACCACTGCTGTTAGAAACATGCCACCAGCTAAGGAGGGAAATAAAAAACAAAACCCTGAATCTTCACCTAATCGCTTTTCACAAAAACGTGTGTAGCGCCTCTGTGTTGGAAGGAGAGGTCTTCTTAAATGGACTATGATAATTAATTGGAAGTTAAAAAGATCTTACGTATTAATCAGGTACTAAAACTGACCCCTTTTCCAAGAAGACAGTGTCAGCAAAAATAAAATAAAATAAAATAAAAGTCTCTAGTGTGATATTGCAGCCATAAGATACTGCTTCTATCTTAGTGTTTAGACATTTCAAGGTTGGAAATAGTTAACAGGTAATATGGATATTAAATATTCCATATTGGGGGAAGAGAGGGAAGTCTGAAATTGGTTCATACATTCATTCAGCATCTATTAAATACCCAGTTTATGGAACACGCCACTGACAAGCCAGGTGGTCTTTTCCTGCCTTCTCCAGAAAGGGCGCTGAACGGTTTTGCTTTTTCAGGGTTCTGACCGACATCGTGGCCAAGTGCCATGAGGAACAGCTGGACCACTCCGTCCAGTCGTACATTAAGGTATGAAATCGACACTCGGACGCTGGGCATATCCCCTTGTGCTGTGTGGTTTGTCTCATTTCCTGTCTGCAATAAGTGGGAAGT
Organism: Paguma larvata; assembly: GCA_030068075.1. Classification (NCBI taxonomy): domain Eukaryota; kingdom Metazoa; phylum Chordata; class Mammalia; order Carnivora; family Viverridae; genus Paguma; species Paguma larvata. The sequence continues at coordinate 13,428,807 of CM057825.1, forward strand.
TTCTCCCGTTAGCTGGACGGGGCTTACCGCAGTAATATCGAGTGTTCCCCTTAGCGACTTAGAACTCCATCTCTTCGCATTGCTGACCCAGATGTGTGGTTTAAATATATAAATAACATGTACATGTGCAAATGAAGATTTATGTGGGGAGAAAGAGCAAAGAAAGAGAAGGGACAACGAAAAGTATTGCCCTTTCGGAGTCAACATTACAAATAAATGCAATTCCTGTATATATTTAAGGACTATTTTTTCCCGTTGGTTTGTTGAATGCTCTGTGTTTCTTCTGTAATGTTTTCTTAGCTCTTCTTATTGTTTTCTCAGGCATTATTTCATTTTCCCAGTTACTGTATATTTGTACCTGCTTCTGGTATGTTAAGTCCTTTATCCTCGGGCATGATCCGCTAGCCCATTCCATCAGTGTGGTCTGCTTCCTCCAGCCTCCTCCACCAAGTGTTCACTCGGACGTGTTCATGTTCTCATTTCCAGTTGGCCTGTGACTTCATGCCAGTGAACTTGTGATGCTGTTTGCACATTAGGGTTCCTGCCTAAAGGCCCTCTTCTTGAATGAAAAGAAAGAATCCATCCGGGCATAAATAAGAGTGCCTTATATTACTTTATCATGCATAAAGGAGCTAAATTTCTACTTTTTAATGCATATGATGAAATCTTGTTGAGACAGGACCTTCTTTAATTAAAAGAATTTATTCCATTAACATAGACAAATAGACTTATGCTTGTATAATTTAGATGTCCAGAAAGACAACTGAGAGAAGAATTTTGGGGGTTTTGTGCTAGAAACATACAAAAAACAAAAACAAAACTTCCCGCAAATATCATTCTGGAGTGAATCCCTCTGTGATACCATCAGTGAGGAATTTGTTCTTTGCATTTTTAGATCTACATATTTTCTACCTGCCAGAAATGTTAGATAATCTTCCCAAATACCTAAGTATGAGCGTGTGCCCTTCCTTAAAATAGCCCATTTGCCAAAAATAGTCCGTTACTTCACAATTCTCTCCCTACCATGTGAATTTACCCAATAAGATCTACATTTCAGTTGTGGAAAGCCAGTTCGACCTACAAATGCTTTTTTAGTTTGTTCTCTATTTGAGACAGCATCGTAATGTATTTTAAGCAGAAATTGATTAATTTACATTCAACAGAACTTCATTCAGAACTTTCATTCACTCAGTGCTTACCCGGAGTTTTCCATTTCGATCTCCAAAGGGGCTAAGAAGAAAACAATTCCCCAGTTCATATTACACAAAGGCATCTCCATTTCAACCCAAGTATTTACCTGGTTCCAATGGAATCATTGAAAATTATATTCAGAACCCACGATGTTGTGACTATTTTTGTGACAACCAAGGCAAGTTCCTTAGGAGTCAATTCTCAGACTCAATCTGTGATGCTCTTGGAAAGGTATATTGGGACGCATCCTGGTATGGTCTTTATTTTTGACCAGGATGTCAAAGATGAGACCATTTGATTTTGTAACATAGGAGATTACTTATTTAGTTTGCTTTGAAGTGGTTGAAATCTAGAAATATACCTAAGTAGAATTTCAAGCTGATAACAATTCCTAAAGATATTTTATAAAATACTTTAACATATCTAAAGCAAACACACCCTAATAGTATCAACAGGAATTTTATTCTAGAAAGAACACTAAACTAGCAAGTAGGAAATTAGATTCTAGTCAAGGTTAAATAGTTCACTGGAGCAATCAGCCTCTCCGGACTTCATTCTTACTCCTGTGAAGTGAGAATGGATGGACCCAAGGAACATCCAGTTCTATGATTCTGTGATTGGACCTCCATTGCAGTAAACGGTTGACGGCCTGACCTTGACCAAGAAGTCTCATTTTTTTTATCCTCAGTGAGAAAAATTATTTTTTAACGTGCAGATAGATATTAAACCCCATACCTCCTAGGTGTATAATGAAAACCGATGGGCTGGTACCAATGTATGCTTTGATATTTTGAAAGATATGAGATTCAATGGAACTTATGTATATTCAGAAGCAAACTAAACACCATTTCAAGTTCAGTGGTGCTAAATGCTGCTAACTCACCCCATCTACGGTATCCAAAATGCACACCTACACCATATCTTTTTCAAAGATGTGTGTCTAAAGCCAATCTAATTAAATGCCATGGGTTATAGCAATTCATGGCACTGACATGTTCCAGCCAAAATTTTAAAATAAGACTATCCCAGAGCTAGTTGTAAAGCTGTTGGGGCCAAATAACAGCGCCTGGGACTAGCTAGTTGGTAATGATATTACCCTCACATGAGTGGTGATTCATGTGGGGAAAAAAATCATATTACTCTTGGTGGTAGCCAGTTTCATGCATCTCTTAGCTTTGTCTTTCTCCTCTGGGATGAGCTTGGCAAAGTCAGCCTCCATCGGGGCAACTTAGGTGTCAATGAGCTGCATAGTTCAAAGAAATAATCATAGATCCAAATATGAATGTGCCTCTGCTTTGAGTTTCTTGCCCGCCTTCACTCTTGATTATCGCGAAGGTGGGTGAATATCATGGAGAGGTAAATATTATGAAGAAATGACCTTCCTCGAGGCTAACCCAACTCATAAGGAAAATGTTACAATTCGGTAATGAGCATTTTATATGTAAAATATGTGCATAAATTGGTACTGATATCCTTAAGATATATGAAGAAATACTGAAAACTAAAAACCATCTCATGCACTCAGAAGTGCATGCCAAAGCCAGTCTTCTGAGAGAAAAAAACTAAGCAACATTTGTTATCTTACTGATGGCCAATGTTCATGAACCCTTTGATAGTTGTGTCTGAGCATGACATGCTAGAACCTGGGCGTCTGGGGAGCTCACTTACTGGCCTCTGGAAGGTACCTGCTTACCCACTTGGCTATTTGAGTGGGTGCTCTACCCTTTCAGGATGAAGAAATGCTACCATGCCACCTGTTACCAGTGGAAGGAAGGAGAAGGGGAAATGTGTCCTAAGTAGGTGGGTCAAAGCCCTCCATGTTTCCTTGAACCTGCTAAATTGCTCTCTGACTCTTTCTTTTGATTTCTACACAAAGAGTTTCAAGGAGAGCTTAGGCGAGCCAAGCCCTACCTGTGTGAAGCCCTAAATAGGAACAGTTGTGTGCTCCCCTTATCATTGGGCCTTCATTTATTTCATGACAAAATCTGGCATGAGCAGATAATTTTGAGATATGAGTTATTCATGTAACATAACTGTTGAAGCTTTGAGGGTTTTTTTGTGTTTTTTTTTTTTTTTTTGAAGTCTAACTTTTTTCGCTCTTTGGATTTTCTTCAGTTCGTGTTCAAGACCAGGGCATGCAAGGAGAGAACTACCCATGAGGAGCTGGCTAAAAATGTGACTGGTCTTTTGAAATCCAATGACTCCACAACAGTAAAGCATGTCCTCAAGGTAAAGAACTTAAAGACAACACTTTCATTGTTCGCACAGGGATGGCTTGCTCCCACTCCCGGAAGGTGATAGGACACATCGATTTTCATAGATCGTTTCTCTTATAGTTTCTAGCATAAGCGTTGTATTGAAACTGTCCCATATAAAAACATTAAGCAAAAGAGATCTGTGTCAAAAAGAACCAGAATAGGCCCAAGTTAAGTCCTTTGGCCAAAAGAGAAAATCAATGGCCATTAAGAATAATCCGAAACACTCAAAAATGCCTACTGTTGCAAAAATAAAGTTTGTTGAGTTTTTAGGGACAGAAGGGGAAATGAACCAATGGAAGGGTTAATGATGTATTAATGAATATACTGACAACAAACAGGAAATGCACAAAACAACCACTGTTTGACGCTAGAATGTTGAAAAACACATGCATTCATAGGTACATAAAGAAGAGATGGGGGGCGCAGGGTGCCTGGGTAGCTCAGTCAGTTAAGCGTCCGGCTTTGGCTCAGTCGGCTCATGATCTCATGGCTTGTGAGTTCAAGCCCCACCTTAGGCTCTGTGCTGATGCTTGGAGCCTGGAGCCTGCTTCTGATTCTGTGTTTCTCTCTCTCTCCCCTTTCCCCAGCTCACACTCTGTCTCTCTCTCTCTCTCTCTCTCAAAAATAGATAAACATTAAAAAGATTTTTTAAAAAATTTAAAAATAGAGATGGCATGGGGTGCCTGGGTGGTTCAGTCAGTTGAGCATCCAACACTTGGTTTTGGCTCAGGTCATGATCTCACAGTTCACAAGTTCAAGCCCTGCCATCAGGCTACATGCTGACAGTACGGAGCCTGCTTGGGATTCTCTCTCTCCTTCTGTCTCTGTGCCCCTCCTCTGCTCATGTTTCTCTCTCTCTCTCTCAAAATAAATAAATAAATTTAAAAAAAAAATAAAAAGAAGAGATGGCGAGAAGCTTATAAAGAGATAACTCTAAATTATTATAGAAGAATGGATTTAGTCCCCAGCTAAATTAATTATCTATCATGACTCGACAGATGGATGATTGATTAGCAAGTAACTGGAAAGAGAAGGTGGGATCAATAAGCATCAACATGAGTTCCCTAAACTCAAATTATTCTAGGCCAAGCAGTGTGTTGAAATTAGTCTTATGAGTATATTCATTTTGTTGGTGCAACAAAAATGCTCCGAGTGCCCCACCCCCATGGGACAGGCACCAGCCTGCATTTGGCAGGCATCAGAGGAGAGAATAAAGACCCTGCCCTTGGGAAGCTTGCATTCTGCTGGGGGATAAAAAACAATCAACTACAGACATAATAACCAAATTAATAAAATCATGTGTTAGAAGGTGAGAAGAGGTATGGGAAAAGAAAATATCGAGCGGGTAAGGGGAATCGGGAGCGCTGGGGGTACGGAGTGAGGTGTGCAGTTTAAGTAGAATGGTGAGGATAGAGCCCACGGAGAAGGCAATACTTGAGCAAAAAGTGCAAAGGAAGTGGGGGAGCTGGCCACGCAGATGCTGGGAGCACAGTAAAGGTAGAGGGGACACGTGTATGAAATCACAAGGCAGCAGCGTGCCCAGTGTGCAGAAGGGTGGCACAGAGGCCAGTGTGGCTGGAGCCAAGTCAGCGAGGAGTGGTGGGGGTGGGGAGCGGCGACTGGCAGCTAGCATAAGGCCTTGTGGGCTACTGCAAGGACTTTGGTCAATTCGAGAGCCATTAGAGGGTTTTGAGCAGGGGAGTGGCATGAGGTGACCTGAGTTTACAGGGGCACCCTGATGGCTGTGTAGAGAATCAAATGCTAAGAGGTAGGGCATGATAGTTATCACCTGCCTGAAGCAGCAAATGTAGGGTCATTTGGCACATGGCTAAAAGAACCATTTGGACAAGATGGGGAAAGGGGGTTTCAACAGTGTGCCTTGTATTAATTATTTTCGGCAACATGAGTTCCATTTCCAATATCAGGTTTACTAAGAAATAACCCCTTCGTAAAGCGAGAGCTGCCTTGTTAGAACTCCGACCTCCTTTGTCCCTCAACTCAGACACCTAGAGTCAGGACTGTGTTCTCGGAAGTTCTTAGCAGTATAGTGGATATAAGCTTAAATGCCTATAAAGCATATAGTGGATATAATTTAAATGCCCATCATTGGTAGAACAGATAAGCAAATTGGGGTTATATATGTGATGGACACTCAGCTACATAAGTCAACATACATGGACCTCAGGACAGAATTTCTTGAGTGAAAAAGGCAATCATAGGACAATCCACAGACGATGATTCCATTTATGTGGAGTTCAGTGGCAGACAAAACTAAATTTTGCTTCAAAATTTATATAGCAAAATTTGGTAGCAAAATTATGAAGTAGAGCAAGAGAATAATTAGCACAGAATTCAAAATTGTTATCAGTGGTGGATAAAATAGGAAGGGAAAAGGACCAGGGAGGTATATGGTCTTTAAACTGTACGTATACAACATACACTTTTTGTATCTGGGGTAAGTATGACCTTTAGACCCGAGAGAGGGGGACCGTCATCCTAGGACATGTTTTGGTCTTCTCCACCTGCACCCCTCCCCATAGGAAGAGGTGGGAGAAGAGCCGAAAGAAATGCCCACTAGGAGCCCCTACCTCCCCTTTTGGTCCAAAAGGATCCCCAGGAGCCTCCCACCTTAGGGTAATTGGCTTATTCTTAGACCTGCAGAGGGCCTCTTTCCTAAGTCCATCCTTTAGAGGGGAGATCTTGATGCCTGAGGGCATCTGTAGACCTAAAGAGGGAGCAGTTTGAGGAGGGAGGGAGTTTGTAGACAGCAGTCTCTTGTGCAGGCTGGACAGTCACATGTGTGCAGATGACCCCTCCAGATATAGAGTAGAACCTTGGGCAAGAAGAGGGGGTAGGCCGAGGACCTGCTCTCTCTGGGCCCTCACATTCTGGCCCAGTGCTCCAAGTTGTCGTGAAGTGGTATTTGTCGAGTTAGAAGGATCAGACATACTTAATTGAACACGTTGTTAGCTCAGCCTCAAACGTTAAGGTATTCAGCCATGTGGCTTCCATCTTTACCTTTGCCTTTGGCCCTGGAAATGCCAAAGGTAGGCCCACCTTGATATATTTTAATATAAAAAGTTTTGTTTAGTTTTGCATAAGTGAAACAAGTAGATCACTCCATGAATAAATATGTCATTAAGATCACTGTCTAATCAGCCCCATCAAGTAAACCAGTATCTTGTTTCAGTTTAAACATTCTTTGAGATGACTGAGCTGCTGAAATGTCTGACATTTACTGTCACCCCTGGAATTTTGATCAACATCATCCTAACATAATGGAGCATACACTGCTGCTCTGATTCATTTCATCTCAAAGAATACATTTTAAAATAAAGATTTTACAATAGTCGCATGTTGTAAAGGACAGAATCATTGTTATTTTACCATCGCATAATAAATTACTTATTGTCTTTTCTTTTTCTACCAGCATTCTTGGTTCTTCTTTGCAATTATCCTAAAATCAATGGCACAGCACTTGATTGACACAAATAAAATTCAGGTAAGATCAGAGGTAATACAATATTATCCAACAATTGTGCTGATGAATACGCTCTCATTAGTTCCATTTTTATTTACTTGGTAAACCTTAGCAATTTATGGTAATTGCTTTGTAAGTGGGAGAAAGGATTGTGTGCGTCAGCACGGGTCCTTCAGAACCAGATGCTGGGACCAAATTAGAAGTGCAAAAGGATAAGAAGGAAGGGCAAGAGGACCAGGAAGACCTGACACCTGTGGAAAGAGCTGGGGAAGGAAGGAAGGAGGGTTGGCCAGAAACAACTCTGCAGTGAGAAGTTTTTAGCTGGCCAGTGGGCATTCTGAGAGCAGAGAATGTTCATTAGAAGAGTCCCGCCTGGGGCAGATGGTCTGGTTCTGCTATCTCTGCAAGCTCAGTTATTATCTTGGAGCAGCCTTGGGACACCACGGCCTTGGCATGAGCACTTGAGTGGATCCGAAAGGTTTAGCAACTCTTTATGTTCTTCCCAGTAGGTTTTGTCTTGAACATCTGAGCTGTGGTCATCCATGGCTGCCACAGTCCTCAGCTTGTACCACGTTTCACACATGTTCCTGAATCTGCACTTCTGCAGCTCCCGTGGGCCTCTCTTCCTGAAAGGAAATTTACAAGAGGGAGGCTAGCGGGATTGTCTGTAGCTCCTGTTATGGCAGCATGTCTCGGGGCCCTACGTGATTCTCATCATCTCCATCCTCTCCTGTCCATTTTTGATTCCCCTCACCCTCAGCCAGCAGCTCTGAAGGTCTCGGTGACTTACCTGTGGTGTGACCCAAGCCCTCATTCAGAGTGGCCCAGAGCGGTCTCAGCCTCTGGTCATCATACTCTACACAGACCGTTCCTAGTTATAATTGGGTAGGAGAACCAAAAAACACTCAAGTGGATTGATCACCTGAGTTCCACACAGATTTCTCCGTACTCCCACAGTAGGTAAGACACTACCCCTCTGCCACCAAAAGAGGAAATCAGAACATTGCTTGGGATGGAGATGGTGGCGAATAGTGATATTGTCTTCGTTCACACTCTTGGTCAGGAAGGGGCAATGCTGGAGTTTCCACTTGGCCTTTTACCTTAGGGAAGTTCCACAGGCCAAGCATCCAGTGTGAGGTTCGTCTAAATGCCAATTATGTCAATACCGATCATCCATTTGCACCAGGTAAATGACCGTTGGGTGGACCTTTGAAACGAGTGGATCCACATTAACAGAATTTTAGTCTGGACCCTTTTATTGATTCCTTTTAAGGTCCCACTCTAACAGGGTAGGCGTGATGATTCTTTTGGCCCTCAGATATCAGTATCGACTCCGATCTTATGTTTGATAGTGCTCAAAATACGTGAGTATTCCCCTCTCCCTAGTGCAGTCACCTGAGTCAATGGCTGTGGGGCCCTCTGTAGAAGGACTGATAGCCTCATTACGGTGTATACTTCCTGCAGTATTGCAGGGCGGCTTTTGGTAGAGACTCTGTCTCCTCTTCAGTCAGTATGTACCAGGTCTGAAAACTGACTCAGGTCTATAAACAGAGAAAGGAATCGCGAATATTTTTTGGAACAAACATTGTCATCTTCTGAGATGAGAAGCTGCCGTCTTGGTAGATTAAGCAGTGCCATTGTTGGTTACTGTCTGTTTTTCCCATAGGGACCCCACGTATTATTAACTAGCTCTACAACTCCCTGGGAGTCAAGCCCCCTTGGCTGCTCTCCAGCCTTTCTCTCTGCTACCATAATCGCAGCCCTCTGGCTCCTAGAGGTTAAGTACAATCACATGGCCTCTGTTATTTGGGTGACCATCATTGCCATGGCTGTTAGTGAGCCAAAACCGTGACTGCCTGTCTCACTCACAGACAGGAGACCACTGAACTTCTTAGAGATGTCAGTCTCGCCTTCTTGATGGTTTTGGTATGGATGATGTGACTTCCAGACATTCCCGCAGAACTTGATCCTCCAATGGGTCTTCTGGTCTCATCTATGCATTCTTAAATGTCCACTTTCCTCCGCCTCTTTGTTCCTTCTTCTGTCATCGGCCAGGGCACCTCAAGTATTCTCATTTTCACTCTGCTTAGAATGTGCCATCTCCAGGATTCTAAGAGCCATCCTAAGAATGAGTGGTCCAACCTAAAGTATTGTTCCACTCAAGTCCTGAGAAAGTGTCAATGAATTTTAACTTGCTCGCTCTTCCTTCTGGCCCCCTTGAGGACCAGAGGAACTCCTGTGGCTCCTGCTTGGTACATGCAAGGTAGTCTTCCAGCTTCTTAGGGTATACTCCCTTTCACACCTTATCAGGCCCTTCGAGTTCATAGCTGGGTTAAGCTAGAACATTTCACCTGGGAGAAATGTGGTCTCTAAATAGGAAGAAGTAGGGCACTTTTACCAGGGCTGAGGGTTCAGGAAAGTGTGCAGAGCCACCTTTCACCCACGTGCCCCCATCCATGCTTCCAGACTCCAGGCCTCTCCAACTATGGTTTGACCTAAGCATAACCATATCCCTTGGGTGGACATTTAATCATCTCCAGAGATGGGGTGCCTGGGTGGCTTAGTCGGTTGGGCAGCTAACTTTAGCTCAGGTCATGATCTCACAGTTTGTGAGTTCAAGCCCCACACCGGGCTCTGTGCTGACAGCTCAGAGCCTGGATCCTGCTTCAGATTCTGGGTCTCCTTGTCTCTTCGCCACTCCCCCTGCTTACACTCTGCCTCTCTCTCTCAAAAATAATAAATAAAACATTTTTAAAAAATCATCTCCGGAGCTCCATAACTTAACTCTTAGATCATCTATTTGCATTTCAGTTGTGCCTGCTCTCCCTCTTCCAGAGAAGAAAACCTCCTGTCTGGAAGGAAGAGAAAATCTAATGTAAAGATAAGAGTGATTCATATCTCTCTGTTACCGAGCTGTGTTGGAAGTCAGAAAACCTCACCACTCCACTCCTTGCCCCACCACTAACATGGTAGATGATAAAAAAGACACTTACCGTCACAGAGAATATTTTCTCACCTGTGAAAAGAACGGATTGGACTAAAACCCTTTCATTCCTACTAGTATTTATCTGCTCAAATAGGTCACAGATGGCCTTATGAACAGTTAAGAATAAAGGCACTCATCATGGACAACATCCTTGTGTCGAAACATTTATCTTCACTGATTCAGGTTTCTTGTTCATTGTCCCCTTCAGAGGCCACGCCCACACTCCAGTTTCCTGTCAGGGGCCCATCACCTTCAAGCTTTCTAATTTTGTTTAATTTTTTAATGTTTATTTATGTTTGAGAGACACAAAGAGACATAGCATGAGCAGGAGAAGGGCAGAGAGAGAGACAGACACACACACACAAGAATCTGAAGCAGGCTCCAGGCTCTGAACTGTCAGCACAGAGCCCGACATGAAGCTCGAACTCATGAGCTGTGAGATCATGACCTGAGCTGAAGTCAGATTTTTAACCCACTGAGCCTCCCAGGCGCCCCGCATCACCTTCGAGTTTTCTAACCATCTCCATCCATCACAGTAGGAAAGACCTGATACCACCATTTGACCCAAGAAGTGTCTACAATACATACCTCTTAAGCTATATGCATTGTCTTCTCTCCTTTTTTTTTTTTAATTGTGAAATGAATGGCTTTCCCCACCATCAAGACAGTTTTTGTCATCATGGAGTGTGGGAGGTTTGAAGAAGTCAGGAGCGGTGTCTGGTTTAGTGCCCTGAGAGGCAGATAGCACCTCCACATGACCCTATGGTCTTGGCCAAGGTGAGCTCCTGTTTACTAGGAACTGCTGGTGCCTTCTCTGCACTGATCTCTAGTAGCAAGAGGTTCATTGTACTGGCTAACCTTTTGTTTCCCATCAGACTCTTGTTCCTAAAAAATTGCCAAAAGCCTAAACCGCAGCCCGTGCATTCATTCTCTGCCTGCTCCTGGTGACAAATGCCATAGGAGAGATAGCCCAGATTCTCCAATGTGTTCTGGCTCTTTGGCTTGGGATCAGACTATGCTATTTTTTGCCCCTTTTCTCCCCCTATCTTGAGACAGAAATCCACAATTCCCGGTGCAGAAGCTTTCCCCTTTCCCTTTGGGATCTACTTCTGGAGAACAATTAAAAACACTGCTCACGTGTTTACCCATCAGAACTTCCTTGGGTTAAGAGTGGGAGTAGGCCACGAGGGGAGTTTGAGAAGAAGACAAAAAGAGGGAGCAGCAGAGGGAATGTCAGAGCCCAAGGCGATAACACGTGTGCGTGTGAGGAAAATGTTGGTGCTGATATATTTAATGCATCTTAGAGATTAACAAAAGGAAAAGAGGAAATCTACAAATGTACTTAGATTATTTAAAAAGAATGTTGCTTCCATGTAGGTGAATTGTTTACTTTATTTCCCAAGGTATATGGAGCAGAATGAAAAACTTCCGTGTGATTAAATAACTTATGTTTATTTGTTGCTAATTTAATTTGATTTCCACAATAAATATTAAATATACATAGAGGGTAACCATAATATCCCAAAATATCTATATAGCAGTGTCCTGGTAAATGAATTTAAAAATAATCCAGTGCACATAAGCACTTACGAGCTTGGTCTTAGTTAGAAAGAAAAGAAGAAAAGAGGAGGGAGGGATGGAGGAAGGAAGGGAGGAAAGAAGGAAGGAAGGAAAAAAGGGAGGAAGGAGGAGGGGAGGAAGGGAGGGAGGAAGGACAGAAGGAAGGAAGGAAAGAAGAAAAGGAAGGAAGGAAGGAGGGAGGGAAGGAAGGAAGGGAAGAAGGGAGGGAGGGAGGGAAGGAGGAAGGAAGGGAGGAAGGAGGGATGAGGGATGGAGGAAGGAAGGGAGGGAGGAAAGAAGGGAGGAAGGAAGGGAGGGAGGGAGGGAGTGAGGGAGGGAGGAGGGAGGAAGGAAGGAGGAAGGAAAAGGCAGTTGAACCTCGGCTTGTTCCATGTGATTCCTATAACTTCATCCTCCTTGGTTTTTAATCTTATAGCATGGAAGGCTGGGTGCTGAGAATTTTAGAAATATATATAGTTCAGTCTAACTCTAAATTTTGTGTTTCTATCTATGGCGAAAATGTGAGGCTAATTTTAAAGTCAACTTATAAAGATGAATCAATCTTGCCTATCTCGTGCGAAGGGCTATGTAAATTCGTGAAATATGGATAGATGGGAAAATTTAGCTGCCAGAAGCTCTCCCCTTCTGCGCAGGAGGTCCGACAGGAGCAGAAAATTCCTGGACCTGAAGAGAGGCTTTAGGAACCCATAGAGTTTAGGTCAATATATGTTATCTAAGCTCAGAGCCAAGTCATTTTGTATCTGTTGACAAGTCTCTTGACTGTGAGGTCCCACTGGCGCCTGCTGTGGCCTATCTTAGGACCATGACCGTAAGATAAACTTGTACAAACTTGAAGCCACGAGATAAATAAAGGCTGAGGAGCTGATACAAAACACGGTGATTATAGCTAGTAACGGTGTGTTGTATGATTGAAATTTGCTAATAGAGTAAAACTTAAATGTCCTCTGGAAGAAAAAATAAAGTTGTGAGGTGAGGTACATGTTAATTAACTAGACGGAAGGAATCTTTCACAATATGTACACGGTGTATGTGTGTCAGAACACCACAGTGTGCACTTAAATATCTTACAGTTTCTGTGTCAATTACACCTCAGGAAAGCTGAAATATATTTTCAGAAATGACTAGCTGGGACTTTACTAGAGGACATTTCAAACCACCATTTGTGCTCATTCAGTTACTCATTCATTGATCTCTTATACTTGTTTATTGGGGGATACCTAGTCTTAAAAAATCAAAATAGTTGATTTTGAATTAAATGGAAAACTATGTTAATGGAAGTCTAGACTAATATTTATTATAGTTGTTTTCTAAGAGGGAAGAGAGGGGAATTAAGATGTGAGAGGTCATAGAACATGTTCCATTTCTACACTGTTTGAATAGTTTGCAATTAATATATAATTTACTTTTTTTAACGTTTTTATTTATTTTTGAGAGACCTAGAGACAGAGTATGAGCAGGGGAAGGGCAGAGAGAGAGGGAGACACAGAATCCGAAGGAGACTCCAGGCTGTCAGCACAGAGCCCGATGTGGGGCTCGAACTCACAGACCGTGAGATCATGACCTGAGCCGAAGTCGGCCGCTTAACCAACTGAGCCACCCAGGCGCCCTTATAATTTACTTTTTGATGAAAAAGTGAGGGGAACCTGGATGGTGCAGTGGGCTAAGCGTTTGACTCTTGATCTCGGCTCAGGTCATGATCTCACGATTTTTTTAGTTCAAGCCCCACGCCGGGCTCTGCACTGATGTTGTAGAGCCTGCTTGGGATTCTGTCTCTCCTTCTCACTGACCCTCCCCGACTTGTCCTCTCTTTCTCTCTCTCTCTCTCTCTCTTTCAAAATAAATTAATAAGCTTAAGAAAAAATTTTTAAAAAGTGAAAAAAAAATCGTTGGCCAAGAAAGAAGGAAACATTAAATGGAAATGATGGAAATCATGATCTTGAAATTAAAAGGGTTTCTATTTTATAATTGCTTTCAAGTTTTCAAAAGGACTTTCGTTTCATGATATATACAAAATGAAAAATAAGTCTTTCAGTTTCTTTTTTCCAAGCTTAGGATTGCACAGGCCGCATTGTAAAGAAGTGATCCATTCTTTCCCCAGCTTTCTCGGGCTCAAAGATTTCCCGAATCTTACCAGAATGAATTGGACAATCTTGTAATGGTCCTATGCGATCACGTGATTTGGAAGTACAAAGATGCACTTGAAGAAACAAGAAGGGCGAATCAAAGCGTTGCCAGATTCCTTAAGGTACAGTTAAAAAAGCTCACCGTCCCACACGAGCCTTCGTGACAGCGAATGCAAGATACTCTAAATGTTAATCAACTCATTTCTATTTATGATAAAGAGTCAAAACTAGCACTGTTAGATGAATGCTTTCATCTGTACATCTTACTTTTTAATATTTGGTTTCAACTTGGGGCGCCTGGGTGGCTCAGTCACATGCACATCCAATTCTTGATTTCAGCTCAGGTCATGATCCCAGGGTTGGAGGATCGAGCCCCACGTTGGCTAAGCATGGAGCCTGCTTAGGGTTCCCTCTCTCCTTCTGTCCCTCTCCCCTGACCACATACTCTCTCCTTCTCTCTCTCAAAGTTAAAAAAAAATTTTAATATTTTTTTTCTAATTTAGAGTCACAGAACCAAAATCAAGCTTCAATCGAAGTATCCATTTGAGTATTTTCAACGCATAGTATGTCTAATTATTTTTAAAAAGAAAAATGCGATTTTTAAAGGAAAAGCTGCACTGTGGCAATATTTTCTTGGGCATTTCTGCCCTTGGAGTAATGTTCTGGATTGCCTGTATCTCTAACAATAATGTCAAATAGCCACTTTGGGAACTTAGGGTAATTTGGCATTTTTGTTGTATTACCTCCAGGCTCTTTTATACATGATGAAAATATTATGCACCAATCACATTTTAAAACTGATCAATTAAAGTATTGAGAAACTATTTCCTAACCTCAATAGATAGATGATAGATAGATAGATATTGTATTATATATATATACTTTTATAGTTACCTTTCTTTGAGTTACAGATTGAATTGAGAAGACAAAAATGCTTAGTCAAAAAAAAAAAAAACAAAGCTAATGCAGAATGATGGTATATCATTTAACAGATAATACATTCAACTAGAAAGATAATGTTTTTCTTCTGTTCCTGCTTTTGCCCAACTATTAACTATTATATCCTTGATGAAGCCACTTTCCTTGTATCTTTATGGTAGACAGCAAAGCCTACTGGATAAGTGTGAGAATTTATAAGTAAAATACAATATAAAGCTAAAAGAGGCCATGGAGGTAGTTGTAAAATTAGCCCAAATTATCTTTGGTGAATTTTAATCCAGTCAAATCTGCTTTTAAGATATTAAACATCATTTCAAACTGTACACGATATTCGGTCTCCTCTCAAATTCACTGCTTTTCTTCAATATTTTGCTGCTTATTTTTGCTTTTTTCTTGCTTTCAGAAAGAAAAGGGGATGGTCAAGATGAGGGATGAAGAGGGTCAAAGACAAAAAATTACTCTAGTTTTCTACCACATTTTAAGCCCTATGGGAATAAAGTTTAATACTCTGCTGATAGTTTATTTGAAGTGCTTGGTAGAAGAGAAAATTTGGGGAAAAATGATAAATTGTCCAATTTGTAAGCAAATTTTAAGAAACATCTGTAACATTCTTCCCTAAATTGCAAAGAATGATGGGTAAGGAAGTCCTTTGAAAAGGGGAAAGACCCTTTCTCTGTCTTTCTTGGCTTAAATGCTGTGACCTTGTTGGAATAAATATATGCTTTCCTTGGAGCTCATGCATCCAAAAGTTGCTACTTGTACATAAATTAATGTCAAAAGTGGGAGCAAGCAAAAAATGTGGAAGATTGAAAAGGACAGGATGGAGTAGAAGCTAACGGTGGTCCCTGTAGTTTTGTGAAATTTGTGGGCTAAAAGCACAAGCTAACAATAGATGAACAAATAGAGTCTGTACGATACGAAGATTACATGGACTGCAAATCGAAAGCAATACCTAGCTGAAGTTTATAAGTGAAAACAGTTTAGTATGTAGTACATTATAAAAGTCCATTCTGCAAGCATTGTTTGCAAATTGTAGTTTTATTTTTTTTAGTGTTTATTTTTGACAGAGAGAGAGAGAGAGAGCGCGCATGCGTGTGTGCATGCGAGAGTGGGGGCAGGGGTGGAGAGTGGGAGGGGAACAGAGGATACGAAGCAGGCTCCTCACTGTCCGCACAGAGCCTGATGCGGGGCTCGAACTCATGAACCATGAGATCATGACCTGAGCCAAAGGCAGACCCTCAACCGACTGAGCCCCCCAGGGGTCTCTTAAGTTACAGTATTAATGGCATTTATCTGACACAGAAAACTTTTTTTTAAACTTTTTTGTAAAGATTATTAGATGAATGCTTTGATCTAGGAGAGAAAAAGGGAAAAGGAGAGAGAATGATTCTTAATGTGAAATTTAATGTAGTCATTTGGCACAATGCCTGTGAACTGATGAACTTTGAGCTTCTCCACTCCTGCTGTTGGCATTATAAATCCCATATGGGGGCACCTGGGTGGCTCAGTTGGTTGAGTGTCCAGCTTTTGATTTCAGCTCAGGTCATGATCGCATGGTAGATTGTGAGATGGAGCCTGTTTGGGATTCTCTGTCTCCCTCTCTCTCGGCCCCTCATCCACTTGCTTGTGCGCACTTTCACGTGCACCCTCTCTCTCTCAAAATAAATAAATAAACAGTTTTTAAAAATCTCTTACATTCCCAGAAATCTGATAAGAGTTATTTGCCCCTTTGGGTTTCAAATGACTTCTGCTTCTTTTGGTTATTAAATTTTACATCAGCAGTCAGTCTAAATAGAATTGTAACACCGTAGTTGTGTCAAAATTATTTTCCAGGAATGGAGACAGCAGTATATCTGGTGTGGGCATATAAAATTGTCCTAGGTGAGGGGCACTTGGGTGGCTCAGTTGGTTAAGTGTATGACTTCGACTCAGGTCATGATCTCACAGTTGGTGGGTCAGAGGCCCGCGTCGGGCTCTCTGCTGACAGCTTGGAGCCTGGAGCCTGCTTCCAATTCCGTGTCTTCCTCTCTCTCTGTCTCTGCCCCTCCCCTGCTTGTGCTCCCTCTCTCTCTCTCTCTCTCTCTCTCTCTCTCTCTCTCTCTGAAAAATAAATAAGCATTAAAAGAAAATTAAGATAAATAAATAAATACGCAAATAATTTTTTTAAATGTCCTAGGTGACAATGTGCCCTCCTTTATAACATATCGTGGGAAAGTAATATTTTTGTGACAACTAAGCCAAAACCTGGACATTGCTCTCGGTATTCTCTCCTGGAAGTGGATAGGATGCAAGTAGATCCATGAATACCTATGTAGCTTTTGTAGTTTTACTGCCAATTTTACTGCCAATAAAAAGCTTTTAGTTTTTTCTGCCAATCTGGTCCCAACTCCAGCGTCCCTGAACGAGTCCAGCCAAGTATTCTTCTTATGCAGGCTAATACCGCAGAGATAGCAAGGGGAGGTTCCTTGTGATTTGTATTTTCCTGCTCAGACGGCCGTGTCTTTTTACGCACACGCCTGACTAATGACTTTATTTCAGCTGACTTTGGAGATCATCTAATAGAGGAGACAGTGTTAGTTTGGTAGCAAAACACGTTTAAAGAAACATCTGTGCTCTTTCTCCGTAAACATCGAAAGAAATGGATAAGTGAGTCTCTGCAAAGGGGGAAGTCTTCATATTCACCCTCCTTGCCTTAAATGCCCTGTGACTTTTAATAAATCAATGTTTTCCACAGAGCTCCTCTGTGCAAAAGTTGCTGTCAGTGGCACCTAAGCTACTGTCGAGCACAGGGACAAAGAAAAATATCCAAGATGAAAAAGGAGATAGCGAGACCAGTGGTTTTCCAGGACATAAAAAAAAAAAAAAAATAGCAAGGACACTCATCTGGTTTGCTTTGCAATTTGGGGTTTCATACTCCTCACGGAACAAATTAGAGACTAAAATTGTCATTGTCCTCACAATTGGTGAAATCAAATATCATTTTTATTAAAATCTATGTTAGCACATAATTTAGAATATTTGGCTTTTAGTTTACTAAACTAAACTGAGAAAACATTGGTAGGTTATAAGTTATCCTCCAGATCAAGAACCTGCAAACTTTTTTCTGTAAAGGGCCAAATACTAAACATTTTTAACAGGACGTACGGTCTCTGACACAGCTACTCGACTGTGCTGTTGGAGCACAGTACAGCCATAAACCATTCGCCATCGACAATATGTAAGTGATCGAGTGGAGCTGTGTTCCAATAAAACTTTATTTACAAAAACGGACAGTAAGCCAGTGTTGGACCACGGGCTATAGTTTGCCAAAGCCCGCTGCAAATTATTTTCTGTTGCTATAAAAAATTAATATAAATTATTTTAAAACAAAAGCAGAGAGAGGGCCCTCTAGACCTCAGCAAATGGGCAGGAGAGCCTCCATACCGGGAGCTAAGCAGACGGTGGGGTGGACCAGACACAGGAGACCCATGATAGGAGAGACACTTAATGAAGCTTGACCTGCGGGAGGGCTCTCTGCAGGCAGAGATGATCTCATATCCTAGGAATGACCCCGTTTTTTCTCTCATTGTCCTTTGGAAAGAAAATGACAAACCTACCACTTGAAAGGTCTGTCTTCAATCTCAGGAAACCCCAAATGGGTTTTCCACAGTCCCCAGGGAAGGCAGCCTTCTCCCCATCTTGCCCATTCACTGGCACTGGAGTTTGATCTCCTTCCAAAGCTATCAGGTCTGCTCTTCAGAATAACCACAGCAGCCCCTGAGAGGTGTCAGTCGCCACGTTCAACGTCAGGACTCACCAGCATCTCTTCATCGAGTCAAAGAGCACTGGTGTCTTCACCACTGACGTCCCCGGGGTTCTTTTTCTCTGCTTTTTTTTTTTATTATTGAGATGTTTCTCAAGCCCACAGTTACACTGAATGGTCCTCCTTTCTCTGTAAGATGGGACCCAAACCCCTTTCCAACATAAAGAAGACAGCAAGAGGTCTTCTCCAGAGAAAGCTCCCCATTTCACACGCCCGCAGGGCCCCCGTATGGTGCAGAACATGCTAGAGCCTCTCTTTTGCTTCCCTCTCCCCTACTGCTTTACGTCGTCTGAGCCTGCGATTGTGCTCTGGTGTCTGTCTCTCGTCACTACTCTACTGGCAGATGGAAGAACCCGGGAGCCATTTACCTTTTAGTCAATGGAGAGTAATTGAAAGAACTTAAATTCATTTTAAAAATGAAAAGATAGAGGCGCCTGGGTGGCTCAGTCCATTGAGCATCTGACTTCAGCTCAGGTCATGATCTCACGGTTTGTGAGTTCGAGCCCTGCGTCGGGCTCTGTGCTGACAGCTCAGAGCCTGGAGCCTGCTTTGGATTCTGTGTCTCATTCTTTCACTGCCCCTTCCCCACTTGTTCTCTGTATCTCAAAAATAAGTAAATGTAAAAAAAAAGAAAGAAAGAAAGAAATGGCTATAATATTTCACTCCAAAACTCTAAGTGCTGTCTTATAAAATTGACAAATAAGGGTTTTTACGTGGTGTGTGCACTCAGTCTAGTGTTTTAATTAGTTGCCATACGTGCATGAATGCTTAAATATATTGTCGAGGTTTTTTTAACATTTATTACACAGCACATTTAGTTAAATAACATTTTACTTCAATATATTTATTCATCTTTTCTCACATCTTTAATGATCTGTAAGTAAAAATACCTGAATTTACAATTTTATGTTTTTTAGCGTTGTTTTACATTTATGGACCGGGGTTTTGTGTTTAAGATGGTTAACAATTACATCAGCATGTTCTCCTCTGGCGATCTCAAGGTAAGAACCCAGTGCGGGAGGGATTGCTTTCTAAACCATTGCATTATAAATAAATAAACTAGTCTCCGCATTTGTCTGCAGAAAACCTGAGCCTATCCCTTCTCCACATCAAAAAATAATGTCTATCCCAGTGAGAGGCAGCCTTTTAAAATGGTTTGTCTGCATTAGTTTCCCAAGTCCTTTCTTAATGGGGACGCCGTGGAGTGTGAAAATGAATGTGTTATGTTTTACTTCTATTTGCTATGGGTGCTGAAAGGAGGGATTCTTTTCAGCCACGATTCTTAGAGCCCAGTTTGCTTGACTGTCTTGGTTTTAGCTCGAAAAGTCTCACTTTTCTGAAATCGTTCAGTCTGGGGCAAAATAGGACAGTTGACCCCGCCTCCCCTTCCTAAATAGGGAGGATGTGTCCAGAGAGAGGCGGGGAACAGTGCTGTCTAGAGAGCAGTGATTCTCAAAAGTGTGGTGCCCAGACCAGGGAGCTGAGAGCTGACTGCGGCAGGTGGAGCCCAGAAACCTGTATTTCAATAAGGCTTTCGGGTGATTCTTAGGTACTGTCAGGTTTGAGAACCATTGAGCTGGAGGGAAATAAGACTGGAAATGGGTGAGATAGTGAAAGCTGTACCTGTTAAGGCTCTCTGGGTTGCAAGCAACAGAAACTTATGCCAATTTGAGCAAAGGGGAAGTACTGGAAGGGTACTGGGAGCAAATGACATCAGTGAAAGAAGGAGATGGAGAGCTGGGCTTGAGAAAGAGGAGGGACGAGGACACAAGAATCACTGCAAAGGAGAAGCCATGGGGCCAAGCTCTGCTACTGCTTAAAATATACAGTGAGACCATTTTCTTTCTCTTAACACTCAGTTTAAGATTTACCTCCCAGAGAGGAAGCGTGTGACCGACCTGCTTTGGGTCACATGCCTGCCTCAAGAGGAAGGAAGACAGGGCACCTGAATTAATAGTTCCCCAGTAACCTTTGCCCATTAGGAGAAAGGCAAGTCCCCAAGGGGTAATGATCTAGCTACTGGGAAAGAATAACAAATCTGGAGAGGCCAAAAATAAATAATGATCTTCTCATATCCTTTCATGCCACGCTTAGGAATCCGAATATTATTTTTTTGGCAGTGGAGATTTTGACTAGGGGACTTACATGATTCTAGGCCATTTGGGTTTTAAGAACCCAGTTCCCTCTGTAAATATTTTTGGAAAGAATACTCTTTGTTAGTACCCCAATTATGCATGAAATTTGTAGAATATCCTTTTAGGTATAATTCCAGTAGACCTAAATTATGTTACTTTTTTGGAGACAAAACAGAACATACTCTTTGAAAAACAATTAACATATAATTTAATTATGCTCCCGTTCACTCTGGCACACGAAGGGTGAAGTCAAGCACTATTCTTGTTCGAAATGACAGTATTTTAAGTTATTAGCCAAAGTTGCCACGAAATACAATTCTAAAATAATCTGAGCAAATGGAATATGTTTTGTTTCATTAGCTGATATTCATGAATACAACCCAACTGAGTCTTAAAAATTGATTACTTGGTCTGCGTGACAGTGAAAATAGAATATTTATGAATGTCCTAATTGTTTCCTTCTTATGTGATTGTTTTCAGCACATGCGTAAAGCCGTCTTAGGCCGTGTCTGAATCCATTGATTACTGTCCTAGTCAAAATATCATTGAGAAGACAGGCCTGTTTGCAAGGCAGGGAAGAGGTGAATTTGAATAACTCAGTCTGAGAACAAAGGGCCGAAGGAGAGAGTTAGTCTAGTCTTGGATCACACACTTCATCGTCATCCTTAGCGCTGGATCGCTGGATCCCGAGAGATGATCGCAGGGAGCTGTCCTATGAGCAGAGTGTGGTTTTAGAGCTCTGTATGTGTGGTGATGGAAGATTCCTTTCAGAATAAACACGTTCCGACAGAAGCTGAAGGAAGTGGAAAATACCACTGCCTAGGATCGGATCTCACAGAAGCTCAATATAGGTTACAAATGGGATCATTTCCTGAAGACACCATGACCGATCTCCAAATATAGGGAGTCTGAGGGTGCCTGGATGGCTCAGTTGGTTAAGCATCCGACTCCGGCTCAGGTCATGATCTCACACTTCGTGGGTTCGAGCCCTGTGTTGGGCTGTGTGCTGACAGCTCAGAGCCTGAAACCTGCTTTGGATTCTGTGTCTCCCTTTCTCTTTGCCCCCCTCCCTCTGGACATTAAACATTAAACATTAAAGAGAATTCAAATAAAGGGAGTCCTACTTCATTTGCCAAGTCGGAGGGACAAAAACCTGTCAATTTAACAATTACCTGGTGGTCACACCAAATTAACTACATCTTCTTTCTAGATAGAAGATTCAAGGGCAGATTTTTTATTAATTGTCTTGGTGTGTAAATAATAAGCATTCCATTTGCCTTTTTTTTTCAGACCTTATGCCAGTATAAATTTGATTTTCTTCAAGAAGTATGTCAGCATGAACACTTTATTCCTTTGTGTCTCCCCATAAGATCAGCAAACATTCCAGGTAATAATTCCCAGAATTTTCATCAGTTCCTACAAAGCGAACACTCGTATCCGTTCATTTATGTTACCTTTGTTTATGTGTTGTTGCTTTCCTATTTCCTCGGTCTTGGTTTTCCGTGAAGCTGTTATAAGGGCATTGGACCCAGGTAATCAGGTGAAGATGCACAAGAAGTTGGTGTCAAGTGGTAAAGAATACAGCTCCCTACCTCTCAATTTGTGTCTATGTTTCCTTTTTCATTAAAGAGAAAGCCAACAAAATTATAAAATCGGTGAATATAAATCAAAGAATTTTAACCTACGACAATACTTTTACTGTACTAGCTCCAAAAGATAACTCTCCTTTGTTTTGAAAGGCTTAAAATTAAGGAGAAGAGAAGTTATACCTTGTGAGTACAAATTCACTTAAAGATTTCAATTTTGTGTGTGATCATGTTAAAATGCAATTCATCAAAATGAGTTGTATACCAAAAAACAGCCCACAAATACCTGTTGCTTTGAAAAGAAGGAAGGAAAGTGGACAGGAGGACACCACTGTAAATACTTGATACGTCTAGATTAGAAAGAGGCAGAGATGGTCATGCAGGAAAGAATGGGGCTCCCCATTTCTGTACTTACTATAGTGTAAGTGGTCCACAGAAAATATTTTCATTTATCACTTTTATTAGTATATTATATATATAAACCAATATACATAGATACCAAGATGATCGTCACACATCTAGTCATCAGAAGATAATCAAATATCAAGATGCAAAGAAAACATTAAAATGATTTAAGATCTTAAAATATTCTGCTTTGATCTCACACTGCATAAATATCAAATCATTATGTGTACACCTGAAATCAATATAATGTTGTAGTCAATTGTACCTCAAGAAAGAAAGGAAGGAGGGAGAGAGGGAGGGAAGGGAGAAAGGGAGGGAGGAAAGAAGGAAAGAAAGAAAAAAGACCTTGCTTCTAAGCAGTGACTAAATTATCCACAGGAACATTTTTTATATTCATGGAAAGCAGAAAATAAGATGGTAAAAGCCTCCTTACATGTATTGTAGCTTATACTGTAGGTATCACACAAAAATAATATTTTGGAGGGAAAATAAAATACATTATCAAGCCTGCAAAAGTTTTATCATTTTAATCTTAAATAAAAACTGTAACATTATTCCATTCTTTTCTAATTGATGAAGTAGATGTAATCTAAATATCTTCATAGAAAAAGAGGTAGAAATGTTATTTTGGACAATAACATTTTTAGCCTTTTGTTTTGTTTTGTATTCCTTTTTATTTTTTATCAGCTAGTGCCAATGTATTATTGGGTTAGACACGCTGGTCAGGATACTCAAGGAAAGCAAACCTGTTGTATCATTTTGATACAACATTTGTTCCAGTTGTTTGCTATTGGTCTGTAACTCAAGAAAAGGCCTGACAGTCTCTTTGTAGATGTGATATTATCAACAGTGAACATAAAATATATATGTGCCATGGCATGCACACTTCTGGTAGAAAAATAAGTGCTTCAGTAAAGGGCCAGGAATTAAAATAGCTCTGTTCATGGCATTCTTTTTTAAGGCAACAACCAACCTATGGTATTTGTCTTCGAAAATAAAGCGTTATTGAGTAGACTCACTTATGTTTTAGGATAATATAATTTTTCAGTGTAACTAACCCATAGTTCATGAATATAATGTGTATTTTATTTTCATTTATTTATATTAAACCCAGATCCCTTGACACCTTCAGAATCAACTCAAGAGTTACATGCATCAGGTAAATAATTATATTTTACATTATATTATCTAAGCATCAGTAAGTACATCATAATCTGATAATATCAACTGATGTAGATACCACAAATCTCCAGTGCCCAGATGCCAAAAATGGCCATTTGTTTAATACCATACAGTCAACATAGTCAACAAGCTGACTGAACTGTTTTCTTGAACAAGCTCCCCCAACTTGAATTCTTTCATATTTTATTCTCCAGAGTTTGACGTTTTTTTAATTTCCTTACTCATCTGAAATTTCCGTAGGGTACACCGTAAATAAAATTCCCTAATACATGTCATAACGTGTTTGTTCAGTGTAACTAGCTTTATACATTTCTGTCAATACACCACAGCCTGGTTTTTCAGCTTGTTTCTCAAGATTGAGATTGATTATTATTTTTACTTGAATTAGGTTCATAACTTCAAAGAGTCTGGGCAAAACTTTTCTCTAGCCTTAGGTTGGCAGTTACAAAGTTTTGTTCCACTTCCGGTCCCTCACGATTACTCACTGTTTTGTGGAGAAATGTTTTTAACCTAACTAAGCGGTTGGACCTCCATCTCCTGAACCTCACATTCCCTGCTCTTCCACATCCAGTGACATCATCACAAACAATAGAACTTCTTGTTTAATTTGCTCCTAGTCAGTTATGAACTGGAATATTCCAAGAGTTCATTACATCTGATGGTAACCCCGAGGATTCGCTGACATAACGCCTACACAGTGCTTAGCCTAGTGTTGGCACTCAGCATGTGTTTCGGAAGCGGGTGCTGGTCCTGTTAATGGTTACATTCAGGAAACACATTGAACACTGCTGACTGGAAATTTTAACATTCCAATTTCTTCCTAATTCAGGCTCAAAATGTTGCAGCCGCCTTTGGTTTTCCTCTCCTTGCTCCTTCACGCCCTTCAGCCAACTCGTCCTGGTGATTTTTCTTCTATAACTTGGGTTCTTCTACCCCAACCCAGACGCATCTCACTTCTTCCCTCCCTGCCTTATGGCCAAGCCTCCTGGATTATAGGCTACCCCCCACATTTCCCTACAGAATAACTCATTTATATCCTGTCGCTCTGTGAACAGATGAATAAGCACGGGTCTGATCAGGCCATGGATCTCAAAGCCATTGGTGACTTAACACTTTCTACAGAATTCAGTGGCAAATGGTGGAGGATCCTAGGTGCCAGCTAAAGAATTTGTGATTTAGGGGGCGCCTGGGTGGCTCAGTTGGTAAAGCGGCCGACTTCGGCTCAGGTCATGATCTCATGGTCTGTGAGTTCGAGCCCCGCGTCGGGCTCTGTGCCGACGGCTCAGAGCCTGGAGCCTGCTTCAGATTCTGTATCTCCCTCTCTCTGTGCCCTTGCCCTGCTCATACCCTGTCTCTATGTCTCTTAAAAATAAATAAACGTTAAAAATTAAAAATAAAAAAAAAATCGGTGGATAAAGAATTTGTGATTTAGTCTCTGCATCTTCCAGCCCCAAGTGCCCCTCAAGTCTCAATCCCCACCCCCTCCTTGGCTGCTGTGCTGACTGGTGCCCCCCAACCTGTGTTCCCCACGCACTGACACACTGTGGGTTTTCAGAAATCTGTGCCATGGAACCTTTGTCCTCCCAGCCTCTTCTCTTCTGCCCACATTCCCACCACCTCCACTGCTTCTGACCTTCTGCACCTCCAACCTTCACCAGCCTCAAAGGCCCATCTCAACATCTTCCTTCCAGTAACCTCTCCTGATTTCTCCAGAGAGAAAACAAGCTTTTATTCCTCCTCTCAGCTCCTGTCACACTGTAGACATCCACTCTTATGGATTTTGACTATTGACCGTCAGTATTATTGGTAGCAGTATACACACACTACTTCCTAAATGTTCCTCTCCCGTTTCGCATCTCTGTAGCAAGACCGCATTACTGAATCCCTCCCTGTTAGTGAGAGAGGTTGATAGCGGTTGGGTAAATCTTTCTCGATTATAGAATGATCATTTGGTTTTCAATAACATGCCCTCTTTACTCTCCTCACAAAGATATGCCTGAGTATTCGGTCACGAATGAATTTTGCCGCAAACACTTCTTAATTGGAATTCTACTTCGAGAAGTTGGCTTTGCCCTGCAAGAAGACCAAGACATCAGGCACTTAGCTTTAGCTGTCCTAAAAAATCTAATGGCTAAGCATTCATTTGATGATCGATACAGGGAGCCGGTGAGTGATTTTCTTTTCTCTCTTCCCTAAACGCCATTTAATGGCTCACTGCATTAAATGCATATCAAACCTACAAGTGTATTGATTTTTATGTGAATCATTTCTCTTGGCTCCCTTTCCACCTAGGACAAACAGGCCCAGATAGCGAGTTTATACATGCCCCTCTATGGCATGCTTCTGGACAATATGCCGAGGATTTACCTGAAGGACCTCTATCCTTTTACTGTCAACACATCAAATCAGGTAGGTTTACAGAATATTTCAAATGTGCATTTTAATAAAGAGTTGGCCTGTTCTATATTTTTACCCTGAATAGCCATTTTCTCCAGCCATGAGCAAACAGGGCACCTCTTGCTAGCTATTTTGAGACGTCTCATTTGTCTCATTTGTTCTGGATTGGTCCCTGAAGCCTTCCGCCTCATCCATCTGGTCAACATTGTGTTTTCATTGCCCTGTCTCCTCTGTATCACCTCCCAATTCTGTCCAGTTTTTACCAGTTTCCTTTGTCACGTGCATGGCCCCATCCTCAGTGTACACCCCCTCCCCCTGCCACCTTTCCGAATGGGCTTTGTGACCACCTGGTGTTGGTGTAGCGGAGGGCCTCAGTTACACCCCAAGAGTGGCCTGTTTGTCCTCCCTCCTCCACTGAGCCATCATCATGGCTGCACAACAAGCCACTTGAGACCGGATGCCTGTTTTCACATCCCGGATGAATTAATCCACTGCCGAATGCAAGATATTACCATCTCGAAGTTAGGAGCTTACGCCTTTGGAATGCTCTTTAGAGGATGACCTTGTACAAATAACAGCGACATCAGTTACTAGCAATGTAACCTTAGATAAGTTATCCAGAGTCTTTATTTTTTTTAATGTTTATTTATTTTTAAGAGAGAGCATGTGAGGGGAGAAGGGCAAAGAGATGGGGGTGAGAGGATCCAAAGCGAGCTCTGCACCGACAGCAGAGAGCCTGATGCGGGGCTGGAACTCGCAAACCGTAAGATCATGACCTGAACTGAAGTCAGACGTTCAACTGACTGAGTCACCCAGGTGCCCTATCCCACCTCTTTAAAACTCTGCTTTCTTATTTATAGAATCAGATAGAATTCCTCCATTACAGGATTCTTAGGAAGATTAAATTGTCCAGTAGAAAACACTAGGCATAGAGACTGGTACATAATAAGTATTTGGAATTAGTTTTTAGTAATAGTAATATACATAAGTTAACTCATGATAATAATGATATATAATCTATAGCATAATCCATAAAAAATCAGTGTCCATTCCAACCATTTAGTTTGTATCTAAAAGATAATTTCCACTACATTGTAAAAAAAAATCACAGAAGAAGTCAAAATGTGACCAAGAGTATGGTTGTGACTGTATTCATTTTCACTGCTTGCTTTGGCAGAAGACTTTTGCTGAAATATAAAAGAGCAGCTCAAATATCATCAAATTGGAAGAGTAACAAAGAAGGCGTGTGTGGGTTTGCAATGTTGAACCGTGGCGATTCCCATTAATCTCTTCTGTGCTTCGAATACAGGGGTCTAGAGATGACCTCAGCACCAATGGAGGATTTCCCAGCCAGTCAGCTATGAAACATGCAAATTCTGTGGATACATCATTTTCTAAAGATGTTTTAAATTCCATAGCAGGTACTTAAGACCTTGCAAAACCACTTGTGTTTCACACTTCTCCATGTTTACATGACATGCCATTGTGCTTTTTACCTACTCCATCACCCAATGTGCGTCATCATTGTATGTCAAAGTACACTCTCTTTATAGAACTAATGAGTCTCTTTGCATATTCCTTGAAAGCCCATCCAGGGGCTTCCTCTTCTACTTAGCATTCCGTTTTACTTAACTCAGAGAGCAATCTACTCAGATGTTACCAAATTGCTTCATTCTGGAAACAACCTTTTAAGTTTTCATTGCATACAACCTTTTAAAATATAATACCCCCTTCGATTTCAAAATTTATTTTTTAAGCAATTCATGATTCTTTTTTTTTAATTTTTTTAACATTTATTTATTCTTAAGAAACATAGAGACAGAGCGTGAGCAGGAGAAGGGCAGAGAGAGAGGGAGATACAGAATCTGAAGCAGGCTCTAGCCTCTGATGAGCCATCAGCACAGAGCCTGACGTGGGGCTCAAACTCACAGACCGTGAGATCATGACCTGAGCCGAAGTCGGCCACTTAACCAACTGAGCCACCCAGGTGCCCCTCAAAATTTTTTTTTAAGAACTATTTTTGGAAATGTTACCTTAATTTCTTATAAACTGTCAAACTTGAAAGCTTCTCTCCCCAAAGCATCCTATGAACTTGGAATAAAGCATTTTTCAAAGAGAAACTTTCAAAAGCTGTGTAAGAAAGCAAAGGAACAAGCTTTACTTTATTTGCATTTATACGGTCTAAATTTTCCTAAATCTTAAGGCCGGCATGGCCATCGTGATCCCTCTTAAAATGTTGCATGTCTTCGAAGGCAATTCCAGACTCTCTCACGTCAGCCTTCCCCCAACACTGCCACCACCTCAATGATCGACATCTTTTTGGGTCATCGTTGTAGCTCTGTGTGTGTGCTCATCACATCTCATTACCATCTGTGTGCTGTGGCTTGTGTTTGCAGCATTTTCATCAATAGCTATTTCTACAGTAAACCATGCTGACTCCAGAGCGTCCTTAGCGAGTCTTGACTCCAACCCAAGCACCAATGAGAAGAGCAGCGAGAAGACGGACAACTGTGAAAAGGTGGGGCTTCTCATCCAGTTACCCAGCAGCTGGCGAGCCAGCGCTCCCCCTCTCTAACTCAGTCCTTCTTGGTTCTTCCATTTCTAGATTCCTAGACCGTTGTCTTTGATAGGGTCAACCCTTCGATTTGACAAGTTAGATCAAGCCGAAACCAGGAGCCTTCTCATGTGCTTTCTTCACATTATGAAGACAATTTCGGAGGGTAAAGAGAGGGCTCTTGAAAATTAAAATTTTTGGAAAGGGAAAAACTGAATTCCCAAGAATCTCATGCTATGTGGTGTTTCCTTTCAGAGACGCTGATTGCCTACTGGCAAAGAGCACCCAGTCCAGAGGTGTCTGACTTCTTCAGCATCTTGGAGTAAGTTATAGAGTTGATTTGTTAACCATTTTTTTCTGGAAGCTTCAAAATGGTTCAGCATTTACCATCTTTATTCTAAGGACCCATATGTAGTAATGCATAAAATATTTAAAGAAAATATAATATTTTCTTTTTATGTACTTATTAAATGAACAGTTTGTATAAATAAAAGGGCATGAATAATTGGAATGTGGCCTTTTTTTCCTTTCTAGTGTTTGTCTTCAAAATTTCAGATACCTAGGGAGACGCAATATAATAAGGTAATAATTTTTAAATTCCAATAGGTTAGTCTGATCTTTAAAAAAAATGACATATATCAATGTATATCCAGTTAGACTTACAGATATATGTTAGAAATCTTAAGATGCACAGAAAGATTGTAAGGTTGACCTCATAGTTGACATAGAAGCTCGACTATTGCCATATACTCATCATAGATCTAGGACTAGTTAAAAGCCGTCTCAGGAGAAACGCACGAAGCATACATTTCTCAAAGGAAGCCACGTTTCCTGTATCATCTGAACTAACTTATCTATCATTTGCATGGATATAATGTAGAAGATTCCTATTTAAGAAAATACATCCAATGTGAATAAGTTGCAGGAGTAAAAGGTACAGCACAGGGAATATAATCGATGGTTTTGTTGTTTGGGAACAGATTGTAGCCACGCTTGTGGTGACAAATTACTATGTTGTACACCTGAAACTAATATAATGTTTTGGGTCAACTATACTTCAATTGAAAAGAAAGAAAGGGAAGGAAGGAAGGAAGAAAGGAAGGAAGGGAGAATGAAAGAAAGAAAGAAAGAAAGAAAGAAAGAAAGAAAGAAAGAAAGAAAGAAAGAAAGAAAGAAAGAAAGAAAGAAAGGAAGGAAGGAAGGAAGGAAGGAAGGAAGGAAGGAAGGAAGGAAAGGAAGGAAGGGAGGGAGGAAGGAAGGGAGAAAGAAAGAAAGAAAAGAAAAAGAAAGGAAGGAAGGAAGGAAGGAAGGAAGGAAGGAAAGGAGAAAGGAAGGAAGGAAGGAAGGAAGGAAGGAAGGAAGGAAGGAAGGAAGGAAGGGAGGGAGGGAGGAAGAACAAGAGGGAGGGAGAAAGAAAGAAGGAAAGAAAGAAAAAAAGAATATACTCCCAGTAGGCTAAAAGGAAAAATTAATCTGGAATAAGTTCGTGGTAACATCGTTTTCTCATGAGAGACCACAAAGCTCCCAGCACCTTCACTAAACCCCCATTTCCCATTTCCGAAAAAAAATGTGATTTTATTTTTCATAGCAGGTAAACTATTTCATTGTTCAGTAGCCATGTTGCCAGTCACCGATCTTTATTTATAAAGAAATTACAAATGCTGAACTATAATTCAAACCCCAGTTTCCCTTGCAGGAAAATTGCTGCTGCGTTTAAATTTGTACAGTCCACCCGCAACAATGGAACTCTCAAAGGATCTAACCCTTCCTGCCAAACATCAGGTCCCTTGTCACAATGGTAATGTCGCATTTGCTTGATATTTGTAATCATATTGTGTGTATACGTGGGGGGGGTGAGGCTTGGATGCGCACACACGTGCGTGCACAGGCAAGCACATGCATATGTATATACTTCAAACCAAATGCAGAAACTCTTCTCTGTCTGCTCCGCTAGCTTGTGAAAACCTGACCGGCAGGAATTATGCCTTATTTATGTGCCCTTGGGGCACAATGCCATGCATTAGATGGAGGTTAATAATACCCTAATTTAACTGAACCTGAAAAGACATAATTCCAATAAAGGACTCATTTAATGCTTGCTAACCTCCTAGGGACAAAGGAAACTTTGAGGTCATATCTCCCCATTCCTTTCAACAATTACAATACGTTAGTAGTGTCCTTAGAGCTAAAATCTATTTTTTTAATGTTTATTTATTTTTGAGAGAGAGAGATAGAGACAGAGTAGGGGAGGGGCAAAGTAGGGGAGGGGCAGAGAGAGAGGGAGACACAGAATCCAAAGCAGGATCCAGGCTGTGAGCTGTCAGCACAGAGCCCAACTCGGGGCTTAAACCCATGAACCTCAAGATCATGACCTGACCCAAAGTCGGGCACTTAACCGACTGAGCCACCCAGGCGTCCCTGAAATTGTTTTTTAAAGGGTCACAAACAGCGAGGGAGCAAGGATAGTTCCATAAGCTCGTGTTAGATTTCCTAGTCATTACACTGATTTGACTAGCATATAGGACCTGCAGTCATTCTTTATGAACCTGCCCTGTGGGAAAATTATGCCCTGAAATCCTACTTTAAATCTCCCCTGAGTCTCACGAATAAGAGTTCTTTGCTAAAATATTCTCCAGTTTGATTGATTTTTCCCAAAGTTACCACAATAATATGTAATATGAAAACGGCTGTATCTTAGAAAGAATTTTAGAAACAAGAAAGTGGTATATAACCTATAAATCATGGCATACATTTTGCCTCTTAGTCCATAGGGACTCCTTGAAGTTGCCCCTTGTGTGAAAGCAAATGAGAAAATGTAATAGTTGTGTTTTGCAAATGGAAATAGAATAGAGGACTATCTATAAACAATGACTTTCTACCTTTAAAGAGACTAGTAAGGTACCTGAGGTCACTGCAGTTTTGTTGATGTTTGTTGGGTTAAATTTCAGGCTTCTTCCCGAACCATCTAGACAGTTCCTGGCCATTCCTACCCCACCCATTCTAAACACGAGGATTTGTCCTCCAAAGCTCCAGACCAAAATAGACCCAAAACTTAGAAATAAATCAGTCCCAAAGGTCCAAGCCATACAGATCAGAAACCATTTTTTTCTTGTAGCTTCAGGACTCCCCTAACTGCTGAAAACCAAAGTTAGGTCTTCTGGGCCTCAGTCCATCCAGTGCATTTGATGTGGTCAAAACCAAATAAAGCTTGAAAAGTGTGACCAAGAGAAAACCATTGCCTCTTCTATTGGCTTGACTCTTCAGGGTATCTCTCGTTGCCTGATTTCCTCCAAAATGTGAGCTGTTATCTTGGCCAAATGATAGCTGAAATGAAAGTCAAGAGTGGGAAGTGTGTTTACTTCCACAGAACACTGGCTCATTCCCTCGGGTGGAAGTGCCAGTAAGACATCGAATGAGAGCCATTGCAGGCCATTGTCATCATCCAGGAATGTAGCTGCTCCCGGGTCCCCTTAGCTCTCTCCCCTACGAGGATGGAATACCATGGAATTCCCACGACATCTCCTGATTTCTTTAAATAATAATGAGTATGTTTGTTCAAACGTAAAGTCAGTATCTATTATTCTTCTACTATCCTTTAGTACTTATCATCCTTCTGAACCCTTTTTTGGTGTAAATCAAACTTCCCCAAAAGTACTCTTCAAAGGGTCTTTTATCATGTCACCTGTAATTAATATTTTGTAATAAAACATCTCTGTTTTAAAGATGTCTATATTTGATTCAATCTAGAATTCTTGAATGAACATTTGTATCTCATATCTCTCGTGCTATAACCTATTTTCTTATTTAATTCTCAGGATGCATACCACATCCACTCATGAAGGACATAAGCAGCACCGATCACAAACTTTACCTATAATTCGAGGCAAAAATGCACTTTCTAACCCCAAACTCTTACAGATGTTAGACAATACCATGTCTGGTAAGTACACAAGAAATAATAGGAACAAGATGGTTATCACTGTTTCTCTAGATGCGTGGAAGACGTGAAATGCATTAGAATGTTTCAGAACTGTGTGAAGGTTCCTCAAAAAAAAATGAAGATAGACTTACTATATGACCCAGCAACAGCACTGTTAGGAATCTACCCAAGAGACACAGGACTGCTGATGCATAGGGGCACGTGTACCCCAATGTTCATAGCAGCACTTTCAACAATAGCCAAATCATGGAAAGAGACTAAGTGTCCATCAACTGATGAATGGATAAAGAAGCTGTGGTATATATATACAATGGAATACTATGCAGCAATGAGAAAGAATGAAATCTGGCCATGTGTGGCAACATGGATGGAACTGGAGGGTATTATGCTGAGTGAAATAAGTCAGGCAGAGAAAGACAGATGCCATATGTTCCCACACATAGGTAGGCTTTGGAAGACCTAGCAGAGAACCAGGGGGGAGGGGAAGAGGGGAAGAGGGAAAAAAAAAAAGCCACAGAGAGGAAGGAAGACATGACATGAGAGACTCTCAAAGAATAAGAAAGAACTGAGGGGAGAGATGGGTGTGGGAGGGGGGAGAGTGGGTGGTGGGCACAGAGAAGGGCACTCATTGGATTGAGCACTGGGTGTTGTATAGAAACCAATTTGACAATAAATTATTTTAAAAAATAAAAAAAAATTTTAAAAAAGTGGTAAATGACAAAAAATTAAATAAATAAATATTTAAAATTGAAAAAAAAAAAAGAATGTTTCAGAAACATAAGGAATGTTGGTGTGTTACTGAGACCATTGCTTTTCAGGCTGGCTGTAGCCCCAGAGAATTTTTCTTAGAGGAAAAAGATCAGCAGAGAGGAAGTTTAAAAAATGAAGGGCCCTTATAAGAAAGGAAAAAGACAAATCTCTCAGGATAATGTGCTCCACATAGCTCTTCTGATGTCAGGTGGATTTGCTATTGTGAGGGTTATGGGGACCTCTGTCAACCAGATTATTACCGTCTGCTGTTTGGGAAGAGGAGAAAGTTGTCCATGTCCTAGAAGCGCTAGTGTGATATATTGAACCCAGTGATGCACACATTCCAGCTTGCGAATGAGGAAAAAATGGGGCCTAGTGTTTTGTATCGTGTACATGTTAGTGGTTACGGATGTATGGCCAAAGGGAGATGCCTTCGCCTATAAATATATTTAGGGCCTTTAATGGCCATTAATGCACACTGTCCACTGAGACTATATATTTAGTCTATTAGACCGGGAGCCTAAAACTTGACCCAGACTGAGTATGAAAGAACTATGACTCTGTCAATGCCTAAATCAATGGAAAAGAAGTAAGAAATAAGAGCAAATGGGTCACTCTTGTCTACAGCTGACATAGGAAAAGGGCCCACACTCTTGGCTCGAGTGGCTACAACAAGATAAGAGTCTGGGTGGCTTAAACAACAAACATTTATCTCTCATAGTTCTGGAGGGTGAGAGGTGCAAGATCAAGGTGCCAACAGATCTGAAATCTGGTGAGAACCCTCTCCCTGGTTTGCAGATGGCCACCTTCTTCTTGTGTCCTCATATGACAGAGAGAAAGGTGATTTTTCTGGTGCCTCTTTTTGTGAGAGCACTAACCCATTCACGAGGACTCCACTTTCAGGAGCTAATTACCTCTCAAAGATCCCACCTCCAAATACCATCGCATTGGGGATTAGGGCTTCAACGTCAGAATCTGGGGGAACACAAACATTTAGTCTATAGCATCTGCTAAAGAATCTGTCTTTAGACAGACAGTCTTTAGAGTTTTTGATTCAGCCATTAAGGTAATTGAACAAACAAAAGCACTTTGATTTATTAAATTATTTATCAAAATACCTGAAAACAGTGAATATGTTATAATAGAAAAAAGCCCCTTATGGAGTACAAAGAATTTTCTTAGACACTTATGCGTGTTCTATTTCGTATTTTGTAGGTAACGCCAATGAAATTGACATCATGCACCATGTGGACACGGAGGCCAATATAGCTACAGAGGTGTGCCTGACTATCTTAGACCTGCTATCGCTCTTCACCCAGACTCACCAGGTAAGTGGGATTATAACATCTTCTGCAACGTGATAAAACGGGAAGTAGAAAAGTCACGTGAAGTCAAGAACATGTTTTTAAAACATTTTATTGGGGCACCTGAGTGGCTCAGTCGGTTCAGGGTCCGAGTTCTGCTCAGGTCATGATCTAGTGAGTTTGAGTTCTGCGTCGGGCTCTGTGCTGACAGCTCAGAACCTGGAGCCTGTTTCAGATTTTGTGTCTCTCTTTTTCTCTGCCCCTTCCCACCTCACACTCTGTCTCTCTCTCCTTCAAAAATAAATAAACATTAAAAAAATTTTTTAATATTTTATGAAATCAATTACCCTGACATAAATCAGCCTAAGTGTGAGTGGGAAAAGTTTTACAGATGAGATTCAGAGTTCATCAGAAGTTGACTATTGCTCAAATGATATACATACATATGTATTTCACTATTGTCAAATAATAGATATTCTTCCTTGTTTCTCCTGCTTCACTCTCAGGCAAGCCGGGCTGAGCGAGAGTGTGTCTCTACTTTTTCAGTCTCAGGGGGAGAGACAAATGACAGCTAGATCCAACAGACTAATAATACCGAGCATCTTGTCATGTGCTTATTTGTCATCTGTCTCTTTGGTGAAAATCATACCTACGTAGTAGTAGAATGACTAAAGTTAAAAAGACTGACCATACCACATTTTGGCAAGGGTGTGAAAAAACTGGAACTCTTACCCACCAATGGCGGTAATGCAAACACTCTGGAAACCAGTATGGCAGTCTAAAAAGCTAAACATGTGCCCATCGTGTGACCAGCCATTCCAATACTGAGCATTTACCCAGGAGAAATAAAAGCATTTGGTCACCAAAAACTGTGTACACAATTGATCGTACAAGCCTTAATTTTAATAAACTCTGAAAACGATGCAAATGTACATCAACAGGTGAATGGATTTAAAAAATGATAATTTATCCATACATAGAATACTGCTCAGTTGCACTCAGTGAAAGAAGCCAAACCAAAAGAATATTTACTGTCTGATGCCATTTACACGAAATTTAATAAGTTCAAACTATAGAAATTGTATGTCAGTTACACCTCAATAAAGATATTTGGAATATTAGCTCAATGTAGTGAGCTTACAGATGTTCAGGGTTGAAGTGGAACATTTGGACCCATTGAATGAAGTCTACACCAAACACAATGATGATGCCAAAAAAAATCCATGCTTTCAGGAGAAATATAGGCATGGCGGTAGAAAAAACAAAAACCATATTTTAATTCCTTATTACACAGTGCAAATGTCAATCAAATCTCAAACATCTTAAAGGCCCTTCCAATGCCTACGAGGACCTGCCTCTCTGTGACCTCATCTTCTCCTTCTCTCCGCATCTCACCCCACGCTCTGCTCAGGCTACTCTGTCCTTTTTTTATTTTTTAACTTTGAACTCATAAGCTTCTTCCCAACTCATAACCCTGGTACTAGCTGCTTCTCTCTTCTTTTTTTTTTTTATTTTTGAGAGAGACAGAGACAGAGTGTGAGCTGGGGAAGGGCAGAGAGAGAGGGAGACAAAGAATTGGAAGCAGGCTCCAGGCTGTGAGCCGTCAGCACAGAGCCTGACGTGGGACTCGAACTCACAGACCGAGAGATCATGACCTGAGCTGAAGTCGGCCGCTTAACCGACTGAGCCACTCAGGCGCCCCTGCTTCTCTCTTCTTAAACAGTCCCTTCAGATCTGCCCATGGCCTATTCCTTCAGCTCACATGTGAGTTCATCCATTAGAGAGGTCTTGGCTGACCACCTTATCTAAAGTAATCCTACACCGAAACCAATTACTTTGGATTATATCGCATTGTTCTGCTCTATATTCTTATTTAGTAATTTTTTCCAGTCACCACTGTGTAAGTTTCCCTGGGAACATAGACCTTATCTTCTGCTTCAACACTATCTCCAGCACCCAGAGTTGTGCCTACCACATAGTAGGCTCACAGTAAATATCTTTTGAAAGAATACAGGTGCCTCTTAACTCATCCTAAATGACTTCTGTGTTAAATTTCCAGAGACAACTCCAACAATCCGAATGTCAAAATTCCATGATGAAAAGGGTCTTTGACACCTACATGCTCTTTTTCCAAGTCAACCAGTCAGCCACAGCACTGAAGCACGTGTTTGCCTCCTTGAGACTGTTTGTATGCAAGGTAAGAGCTCTCCCGGTTCCAGCGAAAGCTCGGAGAAGGATGATAATAAACACATACTAATCCTTACATCTTCTCAGCATGGAAGAAAGAAGGTCTATTTCCTTCTATTTTGGTTTCTTTGGTTTTATTAGAGTATTTTTTGGCTGTAATAAGCCATTTGATTCATGGTCTGAAAATAAGTTCACAGCCTTGACAACCTACATGCTTGGATATCAGAAGGGAATAATATTAAGATGTAGCCATCTTTTGGGGGGTGGTCCTCAGTGTTTGTGGCAGAGAGGCAGAGTCATCAACTATGGTGTCCAGTCACGCCAAGTGAAGGTTCCACATTAAAGTTGACAGGATCCCTGTGCTTTTCCAATGTTGGGTGAAGAGGAAACATTTCAAAGCTCTGCTCTCATTCACAAGTTTTGGGTTGTCATCACGGGTGCGTGGGATACTTGCCATGTAGAGAAGGATTATTTCAAGGGAAAAAAAGAGAAATATTAACATGGACTTAAATAAATACAATTCTATCCGTTCCACTTGAAGGTAGAAAAAAAAGGTAGGTTGAAAAAAGAGGAAGGTGGATTTGTCCTATGGAATTTTGAAATACAAGCAGAAACACAGCAAACTGAAGGCATTGGTCCCCCTGCTTAACCAGTCCTTCTGTCTCCATAGTTTCCTTCAGCGTTCTTTCAGGGGCCTGCGGACCTGTGCGGATCCTTCTGCTATGAAGTCCTAAAATGCTGTAACCACAGGTCACGGTCAACTCAGACAGAAGCATCAGCTCTTCTCTACTTTTTCATGAGGAAGAATTTTGAATTTAACAAGCAGAAGTCAATTGTCAGGTCCCACTTACAAGTAAGTGCTGCCAACTCCCATTAATGCTGCTGTTAAAACCACGCTTCTGTTTCAGCATTGATAAAAGCCTCCAGGCCCCAGGGCAAGAGCTACCAACTCTTCTACAAGATTCCTCCTTAAAGAGGCTCAGCACGCTCTGGTTCAGAGGAAGAGGGCAGCTGGGCAGAAATCAACACAGCCCATAATTCCACTTTTACCTCTCTTCTGCCAGGGAACAGAATCAAACAGAATACACAACTCAGGAAACCGTGACTATCTCCAGGATGCCAAACCCCACCAGATTCCAAATGCAGAAATGTCTTCCTTTAAGACATCCCAAGATTCCTGCAACCTTCTTTAAATATTTTGAATTATAGGAGACACCCTAGATTACAGGGCCTTCTAAAAATTTAATGCATAAAGATGCTATTCTCTGGACCCACCGGGAGAAATCAATGATACATTCATCCAGTCCAGTGGATTTCTTTAATATTGCTATTTCCGAGTTACTACCTTTGGAGTTTCCTTTTTCTCTTCTCTTCTAGCTCATCAAGGCTGTAAGCCAGTTAATCGCCGATGCTGGGATTGGAGGCTCTCGGTTTCAACATTCCCTGGCAATTACCAACAATTTTGCTAATGGAGACAAGCAGATGAAAGTAAGAAAATGCTTTATGGACATTTTCAAAAACTTAGGAATAAACTAAACTGGATTCTTTTGTGAAATATCGAAATCATTAAAAAAAAATACAATTCTTTATTTTGTGTACTGAAACTTGAACTGAGTGCATATGCTGAGTTTGCTCGTTGAATTGCCAATCGGCTCTAACACTGTCAGTCTATCGTCTGTTACTTGGAATTTCCAAGATGTAGGGTTGAATGGGATATAGCAAGAATACTAACCACGAACATCCAGAAATACGGTGGTTCTCTCATAATCCCATTCTTGGTCAAATGTATTTGATCTTTCTCTTAGTAATTTTTGAAGACTTCTCCTTTAATCACAGAACTAAAAAGTCCAGGGATAAGAGCCTGGCATCAGGCATGGCTGAACCCAGGAATTAAAATAATGTTTTCACGTAAATTCAAAAAGATATGTGCACCCCATGTTCATAAGAGCATTATTTACAATAGCCAAGGCATGGAAACAAGCTACGTGTCCATCAGTGAATGGATAAAGCAGTTGTGGTGTACATATTCAATGGAATAACTTCCAGTCATAAAATTTGAGTCAATTCTACCATTTATAACAACATGGATGGACACAGAAGGCATTGCGCTAAGTGAAATAAGTCCGACAAAGAAAGACAAGTACTGTATCATCTCACTTACATGTGTAATCTTAAAAAAAAAGAAAACTGAAAATCATAGAGAAAGAAATCAGACCCGTGGTTATCAGAGGCAGGGGGTAGGGCGTGGGGAAATTGGAGAAAGATGCTGAGAAGGTACAAACTTCTAATTGTAAGATAAGTAAGTACTCGGGATGTCAGCACGAGGACTGTAGCTAACATTGCTCTGTGCTATATAAAAGAGGTAGTTAAGAGGGGCGCCTGGGTGGCTCAGTCGGTTAAGCGTGTGACTTCAGCTCAAGTCATGATCTCATAGTTCGTGCATTCGAGCCCCATATTGGGCTCTGTGCCGACAGCTCAGAGCCCAGAGCCTGCTTCAGATTCTGTGTCCCACCCCAAACCTTCCCCTGCTCATGCTCTGTCTCTCTCTCTCTCTCTCTCTCAAAAATAAATAAACATTTAAAAAAAAGAAGTAGTTAAGAGAGAAAATCCTATGAGTTGTCATCATAAGGGGAATTTTTTCCTTTTTTCTTTTTTTCTTTCTCGTCTCTATACTGCATCTATAGAAGATGGCTGTTAGCTTTACCTATTGTAGTACTCATTTCACAATAAATATAAAGTAAACTGCCATGCTGTATGCCTTAAACTTATATAGTGATGTATGACAGTTACTTCTGAACAGAACCGGGAAAAAATGTTTTTAATTTAAAAAAACTTTTTAAAATTTAAAAAATAATAATGTTTTCAGATCCTCTTCCCCGACTGCCTCTATTTTTACCTCTCTCTATCTCTTAGTTCAATTTTCCTCTTTGTTTACTTCATTTACAAGTAGGATCTCCCCAGGAGCCTACTTTCTCAGAAATTCTGAGGATACTGGAGTATCCTATAAGTGGAAGGAGCACCTCATTCAATTGCGTCAGTTAAAGTCCCAAAACAGAACCCTCACTGGCTTGAGGGATCAAAGAATATGATTGGCCAGGTCGTAATGTGGGCCACACACTGGTGCCTGCGAATGAAGCAGAGACCCTTCCAAATCACATAACCAGAGCCAGAGTGGAGAGCATCTTAAAGAACAATCGAGATGCTATTCCTAGAAGAAGCTAGATGAACAGATAAGACAGAGTCTACTACAGTTCTTACATTCGTATGTGTACAACCACAACCACAATACATAAAATGCATGTATAAAGAAAGTACATTATGAACAATATAGAGAATGCACTAAACCGTGATACCAAGCCATAAGTAATAGCATAACTGGAAGTAACTTATCTTAGGAATTTGAAACAAATAATGACCCAGCCTCTCTCTTTTCCAAAGAACAGCAACTTCCCAGCAGAGGTGAAAGATCTGACAAAACGTATACGGACTGTTTTGATGGCCACAGCTCAGATGAAAGAGCATGAGAAGGACCCCGAAATGCTGGTGGATCTCCAGTACAGCCTGGCCAACTCCTATGCAAGCACCCCTGAGCTGCGCAGGACCTGGCTGGAAAGCATGGCCAAGATTCACGCAAGAAACGGAGACTTATCCGAGGTGATTAGCAAAGGCTCAGTCCTTCTCCGTTGGCATTGTCTTCTTTATTGGGACGATTGGATTTTCATTTACAGTCGGTTATCGTATTTTCCCACTCATCTAGATAGGACCCAGTTATAGATTCTGTGCATTAAATTTGCACGTAGGATTCAAGAATGCCTGACTCCACGTAAATGGTGTCAAATCAAAGCCAGAGTTGTTGGTATCAGCTGTAATTGTAGGAAACACAATGCTGACCTGAATGTTAAAAGCCTAAGACCAAAGAGGATGGTCATAAGGGTGTCTGGAAATTGAGTTATATAAATAGTTAAGGTTCTGTGTTTTCAAACTTCTTCCCCGTAATTGGAGTCAGATGGGAAGCTTGTCATCATAGCGAATAATCTCAGGCTGGGGTAATCTATCCTCATTTGCAGCTGATCGGAACTGGTGATGGAAATATTAACACTCCCATGAGCCACGTGAGGAGAGCGCACTGTGTGAAGATTAGAAATCAATAGCTAACTTTTCAGGGTCCGTTTAAACACTGGGTGGCTTTTGATGGTAGCAATTCCCAGCACCCAAGTGGTTTCTGGACACCAAATGGAAGAGTTTTGCCTTATTTTCAGAAATATGCCCCTTTGGCGAGGAGATTAAATTGTCTGGAATGGTCCTAAAACCTAAAGTTAAACCTGAAGTTCTTC
The DNA here is from genome assembly GCA_030068075.1 of Paguma larvata. Lineage (NCBI taxonomy): Eukaryota > Metazoa > Chordata > Mammalia > Carnivora > Viverridae > Paguma > Paguma larvata. Next base: position 13,469,942 of record CM057825.1, read on the forward strand.
TTAACACATGTGAAGAATCCTGGCATAGAAATAGAACCATTCTGATAGAATCAGAAGCTGCTGTTGGAGGCACACGAATGAGAGACTCCAGTTCCCTTGGACTGCCCAGAAAATGGAGAAATCCCTCCATGGAACTTCAAAGGGGAAAGCTGAAGTCATTGGAACCCCTCAACAGGCCAAGTTCTAGTACCTGTTCAGCAGTGCTCAAGGCTTTTCAGGAAATACAGGCTGTTCAGGATAACAATAGAATGTCACCATATATTCTGGTTGGCGGGAGCACACATTACTTTAGGCTGCACTATTTAATCAAGTGCCATCTTGATTAAAGACCGTAGAAATTCCTTCCATTATTTTGAATTCCATTATTGGAAATAGAAAAGATAAGAAGGTAGCTTAATTTTATTCTCAGTTAAGATCCCAATACTATCGTGTATAGTTTTAACAAGAAAAGAGAACTGTGGATTTTAAACTATATACATCAGGGATGCTTAGGCGGCTCAGTCAGTTAAGCATTCCACTTCTTGGTTTAGGCTCATGTCATGATCTCACAGTTTCCTAAGTTTGAATCCTGCATTGGGTTCTATGCTGACAGCGTGGAGTCAGTTTGGGATTCTCTCTCTCCCTCTCTCCCTGCCCTTCCCCAACTTGTTCTCTGTCTGTCTGTCTCAAAATAAATAAATAAATTAAATATATATATATTAAATATATATATATAATACATAATATTTATTTATTTTGAGACAGACATATATATATTTATATATATATATATCAGACTTAGGAAGAAAAGTAATTCTATGGAAAAAATCTTCAGTTCAGCTCATTCACCCACTGGAAGACAACACCCAGATAAACACATAGACAAAACTTCCTGAATAGGCATTTTATCCTTGATTAGGAACTCTCTGGAAATCAGATTGATTCTTGTTTTTAATTCCATCATTAAAAGGATTCTTCCACGTATTTTTACATGCAATACTGACTCACCTAGGAAGATCAGTCCTGATGAGAGACACATCTGTGCTGTGCCTTCCTCTAAAAGCATTTCCTTTTTTCTCACAGGCTGCTATGTGTTACATCCATATAGCTGCCCTCATTGCGGAATACCTGAAAAGAAAAGGTAAGACCACCGTGTGCAGGGAGAAAAGTCCAGAAGTTGACATGTTGAAACCTAAATTAAAATTAATTTCTTGATTTTACTATTAATCCCAGTTATGTTGCCTTAAGTAACATTAATTGTCACAGATAGTTTTAACTCTGCTGTACGTATCCATGCCACTCTCTTTCATGCCACTCTCATGTTTATGTTATGTACAAAAAGGCTAACTGGTCAACTTCGTAATTTGAAAAGAGAATGTTTTATTGTTTACTGATTTATATAGCCTCATAAGTTTGTATTAACACCAACACGGAGCATTGTCTTAACCTCATCTTGCACTACCATAGGTTACTGGAAAATGGAAAAGATTTGCACACCATCCCTGCTTCCGGAGGATATCCACCCCTGTGATAGCTACCCATTACTAACAGCTCCTGGTGGAGGAAGTGAGTGCTCTAACGCTCCCGCATAAGCCCCGTTACCCCCACGAACAGTGCAGAGGAAATCCACTTGCTGCTTCGAGTTCACTTGGATGAAATTCTTAAATGTATTCTTAGATAGCAAAAGCTATCTCAGACCTTCATAACTCACGCTGCAAAAGTCTGAGGCCCCTACCGTTCAGAAATCCATCCAAATTTATGAAGTTTAGAACCAAATAATTCTCAGCAAATAGAACTGCATCTTATCCAATATTTAGGATTATGAGTTATGGCCATATTTGCTACCAATTTGCATGCTAGCCTGCCCTTGGGATCTTATTCTAAAATTGCTTAAAATTGCAAGAGAAATCCATTTGAATCTTGAAATGTAAAAAAAAAAAAAAAAAAACTATTTATTGAAAATAAGGAATGCCAAAAATATATATGGAGGAACATACAATCAACTTGTTCCATTTCATTTTTAAAAATTTATGTTTATTTTATTTTTGAGAGAGAGAAACAGAGCACGAGCAGGGGAGGGGAAGAGAGAGGGGGAGACACAGGATCCGAAGCAGGCTCTATCCAGGCTCTGAGCTGTCAGCATAGAGCCCTACGCAGGGCTTGAACTCACTAACCATGAGATCATGACCTGAGCAGAAGTCAGTGCTTAACCGACTGAGCCACCCAGGCGCCCCTACATTTTATTTTTTAAAAACATTAACCGATTCTGACAACTTAAACATATAATAATTTTCAGCACTGATTTCCTTTAATTAAACATATTTCATCCTTAACGTTTGATGAAAGATTTTGTAACAATAACTAAAGAATAAGTCTTTGTAAAAAAAAAATTGGCAATATAGTTAATATATTTAATCTGTTTTCTATTGAAAAAGTTTTGGAACCCCAAAGATTATGACCTGCAATCTACTTCATAACACTATCTTAATTTTCAAAATGCGCTGGAAAACTCAGTGTATGAGAAACACAAACAAATCTTTAGATTTTAAGATCAAAATAGCTAAAGGACAGGTAAATTGGACTTTAGTGACAATATACATAGTTAATTAATCCCTTGTTTTATTAGTTAACATAATTATTCCCTTATCCTTCGAAATATGCATATATTTGCTAAAGACTCTCAGTGGATTTTGCAAAGAAAACATTTCAACCAAATTAACAAAGTGAACCATGAGACCGCGAGGTCGCTTGTTTGAGGAGGAGACCAGACCTGGTATCATGGCTCGTGTCCTCACTAAAATTCAGGAATCTTCCTGCTTAGTTCCACACTAACTATTCAGCTTCATTTTTATATGCAAGTCATCAAAATCATCACCGTTTTGTCTAACATACCCTTCGTCCTCATCCATTTTCTATCATAATCAGACACCACACAGCTCTGTAAATACTACTTCAAGTTCTAACAAAAAACAAAATTGAAGAAACCTGATAAAACTAGGTGTCAATCTGACGCATTGTGGAAACTTATATCCCAAAATACTGTGTGTAACTTTAATAATAAAAAAATTTTAAATACTCACTTTTAGACCTAAGGTAATACTGGACGATAACATACCCACTGAGAAAAGAATATATTTGTTCAGTCAACTCAAAGGAAGGTGATTTTTTATGAGGCACTAACATACAGTCATATCCGTTGGCATATATCTGAAGTCCTCATTATACTTTTACATTATGATGTTTCTAAGTCAGAGGGATAAAGGATGCCCTCACTACAATGTACACATAACCAGAATACAGCCAAATAGGAGCAACTCCAGAAAGTACAGCTGTTACAATGATTGTCATCTTGCAAAATGTATCGTGACTTTCTCTGCTATATTGGGGATATATATATATATATACATATATATATATATATATATATATATATATATATATATATATATATCCCTGCTCATCAATCGTCATGTGTTTTAATATGTTTAATTACAGAAGGAATATTATTAAAAAGTAGGGAAGTAGAATTTTTAATGCAAGGGTTAGATTGCAATAATTATTCTAATTATAATTTTTAGCACATTTTGGAGGGATGATTAAGTTACATAGCCAATGAGCTGATGATTAAAAATGGAAACATATCACAAAAATATCAGCTATAATTTTAAAAGCACTTGCTCCAGGTGGAGCCCTGCACTGGGCTCTGTAATGGCAATGTCTCAGTTAGATGCCGGTAACGGGTTTTTGAGTTAAGTGCTGTTATTATTGCCTCCTGTTTTCAAGTGGGAAAACCAAGAGAAGTTATACAGTCTGTCCCAGAGAGCATGGTGAGCTTGTGATGGGGCCAAAGTTCAAGGACTGGTCTGACACTCTAAGCTGTGCCCCTAACTACTCAAATTCCCCACCATTCCGTTCCAATCCCTCCTCTGAGGACATTGCCCATTATCGACTATTTTTATATATTATCTGTAGAACCGGATTTTGTTTTTTATCTTGGTAGCCACGGTGCTAAGATAATTTAAGGAAGTTTCTAGATAATGCAAAGGCATGATAATCAGCAAGTAATGAGCATTATTTTCATAATGCATTGACCATACCAGCTGATTTCTAATGTCTTCGGTTTGACAAATGGGAGACACAGCCTCAAAGAGGTTGGCCAAACTAGACCATTGGAACTGTGTCTATCTACAAAGTCTGTATTTTGTCCATGATTCCATGCTAGCTTCTAAAAGAAAATGTGTCACCTGAAAAATGATACAAAATTATAAAACAGGATCACTGGTTGCCTTGGAGAGAATATTTATCAACCAACAGTCATAGTCTACCCATCCTGTTGACTGAGCGAGTTTTATTGTGCTACCATGAAGAAAGGCATTATCTATTCCAAACAGGATCTGGCTCAAATAATAATGTCGCATTTTGTTTGGTCCTCTTGAGGCATGTTCTCCATGGGCTGGCCAGCTTTTCTGAGCATTACACCAAATATTAAAGAAGAAGGGGCAATGAAAGAAGATTCTGGAATGCAAGACACACCATACAATGAGGTTAGACCAATATATCATCTAGTGCACAGTAATTGTCACATTAAGCTAAATATGGAGGAGAAAATCTTATTCAGAAATCAAATAAAGTTACTCTGGAATATGACTTAGGCAAAATGAAATGCAGGCTAGAATTAATCTGAGAATTACAAATTTCAGATTCCCCTGATAGAGCATAATTTTTAATGAATATTTAAATTAAACTTTACGTCTCTAAAATGGACCCAAATATGTTATATCAGCTCTTGTATCGGATATAAAATCTCTAGTCCTTTGGTAAATGTGGTAAGGGATACTGAAAATTTTGTGAGCTGGTCACAACTTTTTTTTTAATGCATTAGAAAGTTTATTTATAAATATACTTGCACAGAAAGGCTCACTGGTTTCTGCAGAAAACCTTCTGATTTGCAAACTATGGTTATTTTTCATTAGTTAAAAGAAGCTTTCTACTGATAATTACATGGCAACAATTCTGATGAAGAAAATAGAGCTCCTTCATCAAGTAAATAAAGTATTTCATAAGCTAATTGTTTATATCTTAATGTTACATCAATTGGGAAAAAAAGGATACAGAAAGCAAGTTTGAGGGCAGATTTTAATTTAATTTTATATATGGTTTTATATTACTTTAGCATACCTTGTAAGTAAACAGTAGATGCAACTACATATTTAGATTAACTCTTTCAAATAATGCTTAAGAATCTTTTCTTCAAAGACAGTGTTGAAAAGATTCCAATAGATAATCTGCTTCCTTTGGGGCGTATCTAATTTGATTCAGCTGACCATTTATTAAACCACTAGTATATGTGAGGCATTGAGTGAAGGTGGGGAGAAGAGATAAACAAGCCATAATTCTGGCTTTCAGAGGGTGTAGAATCTTGAGAAAGGCAAATGTTTTTCAGTCTAAGACCCATCGAGTATAAACCTATGCAATTACATGACAGTGGTTGGAATGGAGGTGGAGTTTGGACAGCTGTTCAGATCACTAGAGTTCTTCTTCAGGGCAGTGGAGAGCTCATGATCAGATTTGCATTTTAGAAAGAAAGATTCTTGGAGAACAACACATAGAGTGGACCAGAGTACAAAACAGATTACTAGAAGACAGAGTCTGGGGGTAAACGAAGAGTGTTTTGATCGAAGGCAATGACCGCAGAAATGGAAAGAACGAGACAGACCTGAAGGCATTGCATAGATTCAAATTAGCAAGCTTGCAGGACTAGGTTGGTGCTGGAAAGAGAAAAATCCAAGACGCCGCCATCCCTTCCAGAGCGGATGCACATACTAATAGCCAAGATAGGGAGGAGAGGAACCCCATTATGAAGGAAATTGACAGTGTGACGGTTTTGAAAACAAGGTTCAGGGAGGAACCACAATGTTCATCGTGTTAAATCTCCTTCTGATCTGGGGGATTGCAGAAAATCCTGGTGGAGCAGCTCTACTTGTGTGTGGAGTTTCTCTGGAAGTCCGAGCGGTATGAACTCATCGCCGATGTCAACAAGCCCATCATTGCGGTCTTCGAGAAGCAGCGAGACTTCAAAGTACGTTTTCTAAAGCCGGGCGCTGGTTAAAATATCCTGCGCCGAACTGGTGAATTCCTTCCAGTTTTCAAAAGTGGAAACCCCGTAGCTTTTATGTCAGCGTCCTCTTCATGAAACCCTTTGATTTATGGTTTCAGAAATTATCAGATCTCTACTACGACATTCATCGGTCGTACCTCAAAGTCGCAGAGGTCGTGAACTCAGAGAAGCGGCTGTTCGGTCGCTACTATCGTGTCGCCTTTTACGGGCAGGTAAGTTTATCTCCGTGGCCTGTAAATGCGGTTAAACAACTAAACTTTGTCTTTCGTTCTCAATGAGACGTCTGATTCCATGTGCTGAGGGGTGAAGAGGCTGTGGGCGGGTCTGAGTGTATCTGAGGGTTTTTCTGGATATGCGAGCCCTATTTTGTTCCCAAAAATGTACTCGATTGGGAAATGAAATGGGCAGAGAAATCCATGGGCCTTAATATAGATCAAGTTGGAACCAGTGATTTCTAACCTCTTAGAGAAAGAGGACATTTATTTTTCCGCAGCTGCTTCTTCCCAGTTAACCCCAAAATATCGAATTATAGTTTCATGTCCTGCATTAGAGTGAACTTAAATTGGACATGTTTCAAAAAATGAAATTCGTGACACTCTGGGAAATAAAGAATTCCCACAGCCTCCGCCATGTCAAAGCCATGAACCTTTGACATTATAATTGTGCATTTTCTTTTCTTCTCCTTTTAAACTATCACTGCCTCTAGGTAGAATGCTGTATGTTATTTGCTCCCTGTATTGTAGGTCAGTATATCTTTGCCAGTTGACCACATTAGCAATGAACCGGATTAAGAATATTAATAAGCCTTAGCATTAGCTGGAAAATTAAGTGAGCATATTCTATGTTAATTACGAATATCTCTGAGCAGTGCTTTAAGTGGAGCAAACCCAGACACCATCTCATTTCTTTTCAAGAAGACTTATAACATGAGTTCATTATATTTCAGCAGGCATATTTCAGACTACGACTTGTGTATATGAACATTCCATTCTTTTTTTTTAACATTTATTTTTGACAGAGAAAGAGAGAAAGAGACAGAGAGGGGCACCTGGGTGGCTCAGTGGTTGAGCAGCCGACTTCGGCTCAGGTCGTGGTCTCACGGTCTGTGAGTTCGAGCCCCGCGTCGGGCTCTGTGCTGATGGCTCGGAGCCTCCACCCCTCCCCGACTCATGCTCTGTCTCTATGTCTCTCAAAAATAAATAAAAAATGTTAATTAAAAAAAAAAGAGAGACAGAAAGACAAAATAGGAGAGGGGCAGAGAGAGAGGGAGACACAGAATCTGAAGCAGGCTGTAGGCTCTGAGCTATCTGCACAGAGCCCAATGTAGGGTTCGAACTCACAGACGGCGAGAAAATGACCTGAGCCGAAGTTGGACGCTTAACCAACTGAGCCACCCGGGCGCCCCAAACATTCCATTCTTTTATTTTCACAGTTGGAATGACTCTATGCCCTCTCATTTCCTTGTCTTCCCTCCCTTCACAGAAGACAGTGTTGCCTGTAACTTCTTTTCTCCTTGGAATCTTTTAAAGCTGTAGCTGAAGAAGTGAAATCCAGCCTGGTCATTCTAGATCATTTTCCCATTGAAGTCTTTTGAAAAAAAGAAAAAAAAACATATATTTTCCTCTAATCACCAAAGGCAGCTTAAGGCTAACTTCCGAATTAAGAAAGATAAGCTTCTCTCTACCTGGAAAGAAAAAGGTCACCCCTCACCCACTTGCCATAAACAGATTAATCCAACTCAGATTTTCCTCCTGATCAGGAGTGTGGAGATGGGCGAAGCTGGTGGAGACGGCCCACACATAAAGACTAAATGCAGACATGGGAAAGAACCGGAACTACTTGAAGCGATAATGTATATTGCAGGCAGAAGTGTAGGAATCCGCAGGAGAGAAGGAGAAAAATAAGGGAACGGCATATTGAACATCATGGAGAAAATAAGCAACTTTTGACCTTGGTGAAACATTAGCAAGAAACCTGATAGAACGCCCCATCGAGAAGGGGAGGTGGGCACTGAGGGATTGCGGGAGAAAGACAGGGTTTTCAGGGAGTGGCCACGGACTAACTGAGCAGCAGAGAAGTGGCACACAAGATGTGCACTCAACGAACCGAAGTTCGGATCCACCAGGCAGTCCTTCCAATGACAAAGTAACGAACTGCCATTGAGGGTCTGGTCATGAGAACCAGATTGCCCGCCTGGTGGTTTCTCCAGCCGACATCTCCTGTAGGCGTACTGGACAGGTAGAAATAAAACATAGCTTTCCTGCCAGATTCTAACCCAGATGTTTACTCTTTTCTTCTTTTGGTCTTGATTGTCCCAGGCTGTGGTAAGTTTTCTCTCCGTCTCCATTTGCATGCTCTAATAATCCTCACACTTCCCTCCGTATGGTTTTACTGAACCTTAACTTCTTTTGTGCAAATCGACATTGGGTACGACGGTGCGATAATCCTGCCTCCATTCATTGTGGGGTCATCCTGCCTTTCCCGAACTAAATTGTGTTTATTCCAGTTACCTGAATTACAAAAATGTATCATTTAGTTTAGGTGTATATGATCATTCCACATAAAGGTAGATGTAGTTTCAAAACCTACCTAAACACACATACACTCCTGAGCCCGTTCAGGTAAATCCGAGCACCACGTGTTTGCAGCGCGTGTAGAGTAGGCTTAGTATTGGAGGTTGTCTACTCTTCCGACCACTGTAACTCACAGCTGATTCAAAAGGGCATGGTGGTCAGATTTTTAGGTTTGGAGCGCTGGTCATTGATGGAGACCTTCCCGGGCTCCAGAATGGACCTTCCTCCTTTCCATAGGACTATTGCAAAGGACTCGCTTTGGTGGTGAACTCTGAGCATCCTCAGAGGTGACGGTCTGAGTGTCCAACACAAAAGATGACCAGTGGGCTAAATCTTCACCCAATCAGGCAGATTGAGTCTCTTGAGATGCGGAAAGAAGCGATGTAAGAAATTTTGAATTTCTTACATCCAAATTTCTTTGTATGTATCACGCCAGCACCTAGAGCTGTGTGACACAGAAGAATTTTCTCGTTATGTGAACCATGTGAATGTGCCTATATCCAATCATTCTGTACCTCCAAAAATGATTCAACATAATTATGGCCGATTAAGTTGTAAAGACAAATTCTTTCATTATCCACACACTGTCCAACCAGCACATACTTTTTTGTAATTCTTTAAGCCCTCCCCACGTCCATACCAGTATTTTCTACCTTCATTTATAAAATTGGAGTCATGGGTCCTTAACTTACCTACTAAAAGAATACTTGAAAACTCTTGTACTAAATAGACTGAGGGGGGGCCATGGGGAAGAACTGGAAAGAGCTACTTTCAAATGACCTAACTTTGTTCTTTTTGCAGATTCCTCAGTAACGTGTGCTGATTGTGCACTTGAGTTTTTTCTTTTTTTAACGCTGCCAGTATTCTCAATTGCCTTTTATTAAAAATCCCAACCTAAACTTAAAAGTGTTTTGTAAATCCTGCAGACCTGAGGACACGCCTAAGCGTGGTACTTTCTAGGCGCAAACCCCAGCCACCTTTGAACAAAACCTAATGAAGGCCGTCTTAATACACAGCAGCTTACAGCATCGGTCATCACTGTTCAGATGAGATTCAAAAAGGTTTCCCAGGACACTAAACGGAGAGTGTGAACTATCGTATTAAACAGGAGTGCACAGTGCCCATCACTTCACACTTGATGACAAAGAAATACTAACTAGATTTGAACATTTCCCTGAACTTGTGCAGAATGAAGATTCTAAAGATCTAAGATCAAGTCGTAACGACTTGGTTAGCATAATCCTCGTAGTCAGAAGTAATTGCTTTTTCATGATGGCACTTTATGTCCCTGTAAAACTCATCTTTTAATATCCAAGCTGGCATGCCTTGCAATCGTGTTGCGAAGATTATGGGAATATAATATGCGATAGCCTCCGGAAGGCCTTTGGGTAAATATTTTAGCGTCCCACGTGGGAGGTGCTTTCATCACATGGTATTGGCTAGGGTAGTTATTAGGTCTGCAGTTGGCCAGGGAATAGAAAACAAGTCGGAAACTTCTTTTTTCCCGGCAGGGGCCTTACAAACGCAAGTCTTGCATAACATGGATTTTCAAAGGCAACACCTGCCATCGACTGTGGAAATTTTACACAGAGCAGCCTAGAGAAAGCACCCTCCAAAGTCTCCCTGACGTATTCATTTCCAGACTAATGAAACAGCAGTAGTGATCAAACATCAACTGTAATCAATGAAATACTTAGGCCCCGCTATTTAGCATGAAAGCAAGCAAGTGAATACCCATTGCATAACTTAGAATATCAGATGCTCTCGGAGTGAATAAATGAAAGGCTTGGGGAAATTTTATTCCGTTGTCCAAAAGCTACAGATTTTGTGGTTCTCGGTCATGCCTGCATGGGTGTAGATGCAGCTCAGAAACTCTATAGAAAAGAAATTAGGAGGAGTAGGGAAGGTGCGTGTATAGTTTGAAAAACTGCCTTTTCCATTCTAGTATGTGCTACACCCTTCTGGGTCCCCATGTCTATAAGAGTCATTGATATAAAATATATTTTAATACATATAATTTGTATTTAAAATATATAGAGATATCTTTAACACATATAATATGTATTTAAAATATATATATAGAGAGAGAGGTTTATATTTCTATGAAAATGTTTTTCTGCATTTTCGTAGCTTCCGTTAGTATTTAGCCTTTTGTTAATACTTTCTGACCCACATTTATTCACAAGGTTCCTCTTTGAATGCATTCCTTTGTTTGTGAACTTCAAAATACTTACGTATAATAGCAAGGGCACTTATATTTGACACCCCAGTAATGATTCAGGGGCTTTGCAGGATTCTGGAGAGCCTTCAGAAACATCTAAGAAGGAGTCAAGGAGTCAGGTTTAGTTTTCGGTTCCACTGATGCATCTTTGTGTCATACTCTATTGCCTGCACAGGTCGTAACTCGTGCACGCTAACTGCGCTAAGTCGGAGTCCTCGTTGCACTAGAATATGTGCTGTTTCCTAACAACGACTGATCAGAACGTGTGTCGCATTGTACCGTGACACTCAGAAAGTCAAACGAGCAAGGGAAATGCAGAGATCACATTTCCCATTGCCGTGAAATGCAGTTTACCGGTAGCCCTGGGGCGAAAGCAAAAGAGAAACTACCCCTGGGTGGTCATCACCTGTGTCCCTGTTGAGAAATCCTACATGTCACAGAGCAGAAATTGAAAACTCCCTTAAGACAGTGTCCCGTGGCTCCGCGGACTGTGCTTTGATCGTTTCTCCGAGTGAAAGGTAAGCACGCGTTACCCATATTCTCGGAGCTGCCGTTGATCTTGGTCCAAAATGTCTTCCACGACCCCCAGAAGGCGGCAGGTTAAATTTTTAATTCTGCTACTCCAGCTCCTTCCTACTTCTTTTAGAAAATAGTCCCAACAGGTTTCTATTTCTAGGCTGAATCAGTAAATGATCACCATTTCTTTCTGATCGCTCACTTACCAAGATATTGAAATCGGCATCAATAGCCCTTTTATAATAAAGAAAATGACAGTTTCTGGGCAGCGCGGCTGAGGATACCTATTTGTAAGCACTCCAAATTCAATTCAACCGTTTCCCTGCATGCTAGCCGGAGCTCCGATTGCTCTGCTGACACAGAATGTTTTCCGTTATTATTTCTATCCTCATCAGAGCTAACACACACCAAGGGCCTATTGTGTCCCAGGCACTGTTGTTGGGGGCTCCCACTAGACTTCTGAGTCTGTACTATTTCCCATCCTCCAGATCAAGGAGCAGGGATGAAAGAAAGTCACAGGTCATGACCAAGACCACAGCCAACGGTCAGAGTAAGGACAATAAAATCCTGCCTCCCACCCCTCCTTTCCTGTTAACTCCGGATTCAGAAATTTGTTAGCCAGAAAAAATTCGCAGCGAAAATGTCTCTTTGTGCTAGTTTTCCCGGCGCGGCGAGGAAATCCTTTCCTGGAACTTGGAGACATTTTTCTTATTGAAAAGAAAGTTGTAAGTGTGGCTGTAGCGATCGCCCTGTGGGGGTTCTGGTTGATGGCCTCAGAAGTCCTATTTCTCTGATGTGTCAGGCTGTCAATTTTAGCCACTAACTTCTGACCTTGAGTCAGACAAATCTTCGCAAAGACGGCGACAGAAAAATCATGGCAAGCTGGAAGCCATGGGAACCGGGCCAGACCTCACTAGCACTCCCAAGTCTTGAGGAATGACGGTGAACCACTTCTTGTGCTTTCGATACTCTAAGTCACTTTTTTAGCATTTGGGGGTCAGGGGACTCATATATTCAGCCGTGTTTGGTCTTGACCATTCTTAAAAAAAATTGGTCAATAAAAACATCTTTATTAGAATCCATGGAATCTTTTCCAGTTGTACCTGGTGCAAATATACCTTTTTAAGATGAATGCCCTCTAAGAACTATTTCATTCATCTGCTTATTCATTCAGCGAAAGTGGAGTGAAATCCCCCTAAAGACCAGGCTCTGGGTTAAACACTAACGTGCACTGTTGAACAAGACACTCCTCTGCCTTTGAAAAGCCCAAAGTCAATTCTGGAAATGTACAAGGAAACAGGCAATTACCTGCTTGACAAGAACTATCCTGACGAACGTGTCTTGTTCATCGTCTACAGTTACAGCCCCCTTAGGAAACAAAGTACCCTGTTCATGTGATCAAACGTACCTGGTGAGAAGTGCTTTGCACTATATAGTTGTGCATTTTGATCATTATTCTTTTTTTTAATTTTTTTAATGTTTATTTATTTTTGAGACAGAGAGAGACAGAACATGAGTGGGGGAGGGGCAGAGAGAGAGGGAGACACAGAATCTGACACAGCCTCCAGGCTCTGAGCCGTCAGCACAGAGCCCGACGCAGGGCTTGAACTCATAGACCGCGAGATCATGACCTGAGCCGAAGTCGGAGGCTCAACCGACTGAGCCACCCAGGCTCTCCTTTAAAATCATTATTCTTAGATCACCTCACGTTAGCCAAAATTAGAGCATTAGAATGCAGAAAGCGTGTTTTTTACATACACTGAATATTTTCTTTGGTCAGAAATGATAAAGATAGAAAAAGTACAGCTAAGATTCTTTCTTACCTCCAGATCTCCACCTGGCCCTCAAAAGCCATTTTCATAAAGTAAACTCTGCCGTCAGAAGAAACCGTATGCGCTTGGGTTCTTAACTCCCAAGCTAATCTAGCGTTCTGAGGCCACGTGCATTCCACAGGCAAGACGATGCTGTGTCTCTTCAAAGAGAACGAGTTATGAAGGTTGCCTCACTGAGTTATCCTCAGATAAGAGCATCTTACCTTCCCCCTGTTTCAAACCAGACGGATAAAATTAATAGAGGCTAAAACCTACTTGCCCCTATGGCATAAAAATGATGGCCTGGTTACTGTTTTCGATCCCCGATTTTAGCTTTGCAAGATTGTAAAAGATCTATTAGTAAAGCAAATGGAATAATGAAATTGCATATGCTAGCATTGGGCCTCTGAAGACGTATTACAGTTCTTTTAAAAATAGCAATACTTAGGAGCACACCATATGTCATTCCTGTTCTGACAACAATCCAGAGAATTATGGCTTTGCATCTGAGATGCAGGGTGCATATCAACTCGTACCCCTAGAGAGCTTTACGTGACACACACAGTTTCCTCCGCTAGTACCAAAGACGGGAAGAAGACCTTATTAAAAAAGGCCAACAATTACACCAGACTCTGGTTCTACCCCAGGCTGCCACATGAGGGCGTTCTTCTCCCAAAATACACGCAAGCAGGCTTAACCATGGATTTCTACAGAGAAAATAGGTGTAAGATGATCTCAGGAGGGTCTTTGGCCTGCGGGGGAGTATTTCATTATTGACTAATTCTAACGTGATATTTTGTTTTCTTTATGTGACTTTTTCTTTCAGTTTTATAGGGTGCTAAGCAGTGGCTTGGATGACAACCAAAAGACTGGATATATTATTTAAGTAAAGAGCTTTGGTTTGTGTTCTGCAATTCGAGTTTGCTAATAAAATTGGGGGTTCGTTGTGCATTTCCCATAGGGCTTTTTTGAAGAGGAGGAAGGTAAAGAGTATATTTATAAGGAGCCTAAGCTGACGGGCCTCTCAGAGATTTCTCAAAGACTGCTCAAGCTCTACGCGGATAAATTTGGTGCAGACAACGTGAAAATAATCCAGGATTCCAACAAGGTAAAGGGCAATCCGTATCCGTGCACGTGTGAAGAATTGACACTTTTTTTTAATTTTTAACCACATTCGTTAAAGTTTTCGTTTTCTGCCTGATTGCAAAGCAGTTTACCTCAACTCTACTGGAGGTTTTGCCTGTTTAGTTATTGGCTGATTGATTGGCAATTTTTTATTTTTTGTCAGAAACGTTATATGCGTTTATTTGGGTAACTTCTAGGTAACCTTAGAAACGATTTAGTAAATTCTTCTGCCGTAGGCTACTTGCATTCGAATAGCAATCTAAGGGTTAAAGTGGTTGGGCCCAATGGTGGAGTTAGAGGAAGCAGAAAAATATTTATCCAGTCACAGAGGTCTTCCGGAGTGACACCAATTTTGAAATCTGTCCTCTGTGACAGTACACTTGCTGACTACATTTGGATTAACCTGTGAACCTCTGTTTCGCCTCCTCACGCTTCCGCCAAGCAAACGCTGACAGCCTCTGCTTAGGTTACCCAGAATCTTCTAGTATGTTTTCATTCATCTAGCCAACTTCCATTAAGCACCTACTCCAGGTCAGGCCCAGAACTAGGAGCTGGGACACACGGAGTCTGTTCCTCCCAGAGCTCGCGGTTCACATGGGGTTAAGGAGAGGCGGATACATGCGAACGGTTAATTAAATAGTCCGAGGGACTTCCGGGGGAGACAGATCCAAGCCACACGGAGAAAGTTCGGGGCTCCCTGAATAGCTCATTCTTGACTGGGCAGTGCTTCACGGAGGAAGGGTGTTTGATCTGGGAATGGCAGAGTGAGGAGGCGCTTGCCGGAAGCAGAGGACAGGAGACGCCAGGGAGGAATGAAAACAGGAGGCGTGCTCACAGAATGGCAGGGCTCTGCAACGCGGGTTGGATAGAAAAGTATCGCAGAAGGATGCATCTCAAGAAGCAGGTTTGTGCCCAAGCGTGGAGGCCGCTATTGGGCCACCAAAGAAAAGGTCTTTTTTTTTTCTCCCATCCTCTTTTATGCAGCTGGTATTTGGAGCAATCAAGGCATGAGGCTCCTGGGTCTGGGCAGAAACTGTCACAATATGCCCGTCATTCTCTCCCTTAGCTTGAAAGGTACAATCCCCTTCCCCTCGAAGATGGAAAGAGCTAGAATCACCCTCATGGTGGCACTCCTAAAATAGGAAACATGGACAGAGTCCCCAGTGAGATCAGAAAAACACCTCAGTTTGGTGTCAGACAGCTGGAGTCTTCATCCGCCATGGCACCTCCTGTCAGCTGGTAATCCCTCTTGGAGAAACTAGATAACCACTCTGAATCTCCTTTAAAAAAAAAAAAAAATCTGTAAAGTGGATACAGTTAGACTCATCTTATAGTATAATTTTAGGGACATTATAAATAAGTTCATGAGCTTCCTCAAATTTCTGGAATCAGATAGGCAGTGAGTAGGTAAACAGATGGAGAAAGCTGGAGGGAGTTTAAAAATTCTTCCAGAAATCTTTAGAGAAGAGGCTGAGAATAATCTCCTCCAACCTTGAAAATTCCCTGGCTTTTCTTGGGACCCCCCCCCTAGCCTGTCTTCCTTTCTATTTCTGAAGCTTATTCACCAAAGAATTAGTAAAGAAATTATATAGGATCATTTATTGCCAAGAAAGGATTAGATAAACTGAAAATAAATATATTTGCAATCAGGAGACAGGGTAATCAGTTAACCCACTAAGCAGACAAGGAAACTTGTTCTACATTACAGGCCCAGCGCCCACAGCCCCGGTCTGGGTACATGGCTGAATTGTAGAGGGACAGGGAGGTATATTTCCACTCATAAGAAGCTTGTATTCTAGGGACACCTGGGTGGCTCAGTTGGTTGAGCATCCAACTGAGTCTAAGGTCATGGTCTCATGATTTGTGAGTTCAAGCCCTGCGTCGGGCTCTCTGCTGTCAGCACAGAGTTGGCCTCAGGTCCTCTGTCCCCCATCTCTGCCCCTCCCCCACTGCTGCTTTCTCTCTCAAAAATAAACACTTTTAAAAAAAAGTTTGTGTTCTAGACAAAGGTAAGGACATTCCCTACAGAAGAGAAAGAAAAGAGGGGCGCCTGGGTGGCCCAGTAAGTTAAGCATCTGACTTCGGCTCAGGTCATGATCTCTCGGCACATGAGTTCAAGCTCCACGTCGGGCTCCGTGCTGACAGCTCAGAGCCTGGAGCCTGCTTCGGGTTCTGTGTCTCCCTCTCTCTCTGTCCCTCCCCCCACTCACGCTTTGTCTCTCTCCTCTCTCTCTCTCAAAAATAAATAAAGATTAAAAAAAAGAAAAGAAAGGATTAAGTGAAACGCCATGGCCAGGTGCTTATGTTTGGAAGAGCGTCACTACTGGGACATTTGACTCCAGTCCTACCTCTGCCGCCATCTGGCTGCATGACCACAGTCCAGCCAGTTACTCTTTCTGTAGTTCCAGGGCCACCCAGCATCTGAAAGGATACAGTTGCCTACTGTTCCCCAAGGGGACTGGGACAGGCCCTCAGGATGCCGGCTGAGAGACCACAGAGCTCCCTCCTTCCTTTCTGGCTCACCATTCTCTCTGTCACCATCATGCCTTCACCCAGGTAAACCCCAAGGATCTGGACCCCAAATACGCCTACATCCAGGTGACCTATGTCACACCGTTCTTTGAGGAAAAGGAAATAGAGGACCGGAAGACGGATTTTGAAATGCACCACAACATCAACCGCTTCGTCTTTGAGACGCCCTTCACGCTGTCAGGCAAGAAGCACGGCGGGGTGGAGGAGCAGTGCAAGCGGAGGACGGTGCTGACCAGTAAGTGCAGGCCCGCGGCCCCGGGGGAGCCCTCGCTGCCACACACACCCCCTCGTCCGGGGCGGGGGGCCTCGTTGCAGGCTTGCAGACAAGTACCCAAAAGGTGCTAAATTAGGAATGCTTGCCAGGAAGAGCCAATGTCCCCTCCCTTGGGAAGTCAGCCAGAAGAGAAACTGTCCATACAGTTACCTCATCCACCTCTGCCCTGTAGACGCCATGGCCACAAAGGTGCCAGTGTCCTAGGAAAGGCGCTCTGAACTTACCTCTCCTCTCTCCCTGAGCCCACCCCCGGTTACTCGAGGGTTAGCAGCTCTCAGAATTGTGTGCTTTGAGGGAAGATTCTAAACCATTCCGGAACTGAGGCTCCTCACACGTCAGCCGCACGCAGGGGACGACCTCCCTCATCCTTCCGGAACTGTCTAGATCTGACCTGTGAGCGGGTGATCCTCTCACTTACTGAGAAAACACCCCGTGAGCACCTGCTACATGCCAGGCACTGTTCTGGGAACGGAAACAAATAAAACACGATTCTTGCCCTCAAGGTTCACGGGCTGGTAGGAGAATGCCAAGTAAGGCGAGACATTCAGGTGAGCAGAGCGTGAGAAAGAAAATGGGAATACCCAGGAGGGGCTCCTCAGGCAGACCGAGGAGAAAGACGCGAGGAGGTATTCTGGAAGAATCTTGAGAGATGAGCAGCCCTGGATAGCGCAAGAGATACGCAAACAGCAGTGTCGTCCAGATGATAGGACACATTCATCTTGGGGAAACTTTTTCAGAACTTTCGTCATAAAGACTTAGAACAAAGTGATGGTAACATGTGCTGTTTGATATCAATAGAAGCATTTGTTAGTGCGGTTTCGTGTCGTTTTTATTTGAATTCTAAGTTGTGAGGGAAACTAATCTTTTCAGTGTTTGGAGACTGTAAAGGCCTTAATCCAGTCCATGGAGTGAGGACATGCTGGCTAGCCAAGTATGGAAGATGGAGCCAGGCAACAGCAGTTGGGCCAAAACCTAAGAGATGTTAGACACCATGGTACACAGGAGAAAGAATAACTCACATACACAGAAAAGGTGCAGGGTGGAATGTGCTGTGTATAAAAAAGAGATACAAGCAGTGCCTGGGTGGCTCAGTCCGTTAAGCAACCAACTTTGGCTCAGGTCATGATCTCACAGTCTGTGGGCTCGAGCCCCGCGTTGGGTTCTGTGCTGATGGCTCAGAGCTTGGAACCTGCGTCAGATTCTGTGTCTCCCTCTCTCTCTGCCCCTCCCCCACTTCCGCTCGGTGTGTGTGTATCTCTCTCTCAAAAATAAATAAACATTA
Source organism: Paguma larvata (assembly GCA_030068075.1). NCBI lineage: Eukaryota > Metazoa > Chordata > Mammalia > Carnivora > Viverridae > Paguma > Paguma larvata. Next base: position 13,488,373 of record CM057825.1, read on the forward strand.
AAAAATTTTAAAAAAAGAGAGATACAAGAGCATCTGGCCCTTCAGGGGTACCCTGAACCTCAACTTTTGCATTCTCTTGGGTTGCTTTTGTGCAGCGAGTCACTTGTTCCCCTACGTGAAGAAGAGAATACAGGTCGTAAGCCAGTCGAGCACAGAACTGAATCCTATCGAAGTGGCGATTGACGAGATGTCCAAGAAAGTTTCCGAGCTGAATCAGCTTTGCACGATGGACGAGGTGGACATGATCAGACTGCAGCTCAAAGTGCAAGGAAGTGTCAGCGTGAAGGTAGGCACTGCCCAGGGCAGAGACGCACACGGCAAACGGCACCCGGTATCGAACGCCCGAGAAACTTTTTCCGAAGGGCACAAGAGACGTTTTTCTGTTTGTGACGCCATCCCGCAGCTTTTTCTGAGTCTTTAAAACTTGGTTTCGTTGCGAGGTGCGTGTTGGCGGTTTCAAATACCAGGAGATAAACCTTTTTTTTTTTTTTTAAGTTTAGCTGAAATTAAATTTCTTCTTTCTCAATCCTCCTATCCCGTCTTCTCTGGATAAACTGTGTTCTAGATTTGAAAATCTAACGAATGAAGGAAGGAATAACAAATATGGCCGCCTCATAAATACCTGTCAGTAAGAACCTTATGAAAGTGCCCAAAACTAAATCCTTTAAAAATGTTTATTTGCTCACAAGATGTGTGTCGGTATTTATCTGACTGTCAGGGGCCTGATAAGAAGCAGATGGCCGGCTCACTGTGGGTGATGAAAGAAAATAGAGCAGACAGACTATTTGCAGAAGTGTAAGCAGTATTTAGGAAACGCAACAAGGAGGGCACGGGAGATAGCAACACCGAGGGACTGTTACCCCCCAGATCCGAAGACTGACAGGAGACAAGAGCGAGTCGAAGCAGAGAGACACCTGGGAGGGCCAGCTGCTGGTGGCGGCTACCTCTGCTCGATAGAGGACCACGTAGAGGAAACCGTGGGGCCCCAAATCCCAGACTGGCTGGGACTAGGGAGATTCAGACGAGGGACTCGCCTTGGGCACAAAATGTAAGTGAGCATCAAAGACGTCAGTACCCAAGATAAAATAACATGTATGCAGTATTTTTTTAAGAGAAAACAAAATGCCAACGATTTTTAATGAACGAAGAGTGAAAATTTTAAATCAAGGCAGGCCCCAACGCGTGGGGAACTATATAGGAGCCCAAGGCGAAAAGGAGAAATCGGTGATGCCGATCTTGATACTGACTCGCTAGCCTCTTCCCCGCCCACCTTTGCTCCGTGTCCCCCGCGGCTGACTCAAAATAGTAACAGCAATTTTTTTTTTAAGCCAGAAGGCAAAAGAGCCATTGCTGTCCTCCAGACGGGACAGGCCCTCTCAGCATAGAGCTGTGTCAAGGGAAGTGGACAGTGGACGGGGAGAAGCAAAAAGGAGCCTCCGGAATGTTCACTCATTCCGCCATGCAGGCAATACCTAGCAGGCACGGGCGTCTGAAGACAGCTCCAGTGCAGTAATAGCTTCCTTCTGCTGTGACCTTGTTCCTTCCAAGCCCCACGGTCTCGTTAAGAGCCTATAAGCACAAAAGAATATGACCCCCTTCACGAATGGGAGCCCACTTGCGTGCGTGTGAGCCTGAATGGGGCCTGGCTTTGTGCATTCATTCAGCAAATCTGACAAAACTTCCTCCGGCCAGAATCTAGGCCAGACTGTCAGGTGGAAGCCAGTCGAACAGAGACTTCCAGGGTGGCGTATACTCGACTACCGGCTCGGAATGTCTGCGGTTAATGAAGTGTCGATTCTGATGTGAATAGAAAAAAAAAAAATAAGTAGTGCATCACACATTCGATCTCACAGATATTAAAATTAAATTTAAGTAAGTAAAAATGAGTCTGGTTTTCAAAGATAAGAAGATAACGGTGCAAGCAGAGTGGGGGGGTGACAAAAATGGGAAACGATGGACGAGTGACAGTTGGAGAAGGGTACCGTGAAGTATAGCCCGCAAACGCCTCCTTCAGTAAGTTACTGACTTCGGCATTGGGGGACAGCGGAGAGGACAGGTAACAGAGCAGTAGACCACGCAGCAGCCTGAGAGGACGTGGGTGCTGCGTGACCGATGCCACCCCTCCTAGCTCTGGGGAAGGCTCCATCCAAGGGGGGGGATGGGATCCTTCTCAGACATTTCTCTTCCCCCCCACCTCCACAGGTTAACGCGGGGCCGATGGCCTATGCACGCGCTTTTCTTGAAGAAACCAATGCGAAGAGATACCCCGACAACCAAGTAAAACTTCTGAAGGAAATCTTCAGGTAAGCTTTTCTTTGTTGGAATGTTCTGGAGCTCCTTCAGGCAGGAGCCACCTGACCAACCCTCGTCAAGGCAGCAGGGGCTCTCGGCGGCCTGACTTCGCGTTGCCGCTTTCTGGGGCTGGCTGTTCATTCCGTTTGCTGTCCCTACAGGCAGTTCGCAGACGCGTGTGGGCAGGCCCTTGATGTGAATGAGCGCCTCATCAAGGAGGACCAGCTGGAGTACCAGGAAGAACTGAGGTCCCATTATAAGGACATGCTCAGTGAACTCTCCGCAATCATGAATGAGCAGGTAAGACTGTCCTGGAGGCGGCCCCAGCTGCCGGTTCATGGAGAGCACCCATTTTAGCCCCAGCGCCCGGAGCCCTTCTTACGTGAACGCCGTGGCGTTGAGTCGCTCGCTCCTCCGTGTACAACACCTTTTGCCTCCCAAAGCAGAGATCGGGTTGGGGAAAAATCTATTTAAAAATAATAAGATGAAACCCCAGGTAATTTCCCAAGTTTCGTTATGTTTATCCAAACCATATGAGCTATTGGGTTTCTAGAACAGATGGAATCTATTAAACACTAAGGACCACTGGGTGACATTCCACTGGGTTTGCTGCCACTCCTCTCACCCGGATGTAGGACCTCACGACTCCCAGGCTGCAATGCGGAGTTCCACAGTGCGGCCACCAGGGGTCTCTGCCCCACACTCGGGAAGAACGCCAGGACTAGGGTCCTGGCTTTTTAAGGTGGAGACTACCTCTAAGGAGGCCCAGCCTCCTGAAGATGCGCAGAATTGGGTAAAACTCAATCCTTTACCCCACCAGCAAGCCATCCCTGAATTCTGTCACGTAGCCACATGTTCTATAGAGCTGTGCACAAAATCAGGATATTCATCAATCACAGTACTTTGGAGGGACAGATAATCAAGGGGTCCAAAGGCAAGTGCTATTCTTTGGCTCCCAGCATCCATCAACTCTCACACTGGACCTGGATATCTAATAAGATGTCCCGTGGTCCCCTCCGGAAGTTAGATGTGCTCTTTATGGAATAATTGAGTGAGTGGGACAGTTCGAATAGTCTCCTGATAGTGCCTTGTGCATAGTAGCCACTCATTAAAAATTTGTGCCCCTTCTGGCTTTAAATGGCCTAGCACTATCCACTTATTCACCAAGCATGAAACGTATCACATGAATATTCTAAGTGCATTTCCCATATGTTTCTTTTTTCTCCTTTTCCATCTCCTTTTACCCACATTTTAATGTGTTTTTAATGTTTATTTATTTTTGGGTCAGAGAGAGAGATAGAAGGCGAGCGGGGGTGGGGCAGAGAGAGAGGGAGACACAGAATCTGAAGCAGGCTCTAGGCTCCGTGCTGTCAACACAGAGCCCGACGCGGGGCTTGGACTCACCAGCTGTGAGATCATGGCCTGAGCCAAAGTCAGACGCTTAACCGACTGAGCCACCCAGGCTCCCCTCCTTTTACCCACATTTTAAACTCTCCAGAGAGAGAAAGACATTGGTTAATTGACTTATGTTGGACATCATTTATCTTCTGGCATAGGGTTCCTCAATGAGGGATTATTGTTAGTGGTTTCAGATTACTAAGAGGAGATGGCAACTAAACACTCAAGAGAGATGCCTTGATTGCAAAGGGTGATCAAAAATCTGAGAGTAAAACAAGACAAAACAAACAAAAAAAAGCAATGGACCTTAAAGTTGGCAAAAGTGGTGAAGAAATGCTTGCCTCCAACTATAACTTGCATCTTGACCTTGAAACTTCCAGCAAAAAATGCTTTTCTCTTTTTTCCCTGGCAGCTCTGTCGCGGTCCGTGTCTGTACAGCTTCTGTTCCTCTGTGTCTAGTATTTCCCTCAGTACTATAAGCAAAAGTGGTATGTTTTTCTTTCCTTATGTCTATATCGTCCTTTGTGGCCTTCTGGTCTGCCTATCTCTTCCTAGTTGTTCATATTCCTCAGACATCTCCATAGTGGCTAGTGTTCTCTGAGTATTTAATTAGAATAACTTTATTTCCATTTCAAGATAGATTGATGTTGGGGGCAGGGGGACAAAAAGCTAACTGATTGAAATTAACAACTTAGCTTTTGTTTTTAGTGTATTTTATTTATTTATTTTGAGAGAGAGTGCACATGCCTGCGGGGGAGGGGCGGAGAGAGAAAGAACAAGAGAGAGAGTCCTAAGCCATGGAGCCTGATTCAGGGTTCGAACTCAAGAACTGTGAGATCACGACCTAAGTCCGTGACTTGACTTGAAATCAAGAGTGGGACGCTTAACCGACTGAGCCCCCCAGGCACCCCAACAGCTTAGCTTTTAAAAAGGAAATTCATACTCTACCAATTTATAAAATATATTTGATTGAGCTCATTTGTATCCAAAACAAAGATTCGGTATACCTCAAATTGCAACAAAAAACAAAATAAAACAAACAAAGACAAGAACCAGGTGATTAAGAGAGAAAAATAATTTTTCCCAGGAAACCTTTGCTGAAAGAAGCAAAATTTGACTTTGTGCTTCCTGGAAACTGACACGAAGAAAAGAAATGAATGGATTGCACAGATCTTATTATTCAGAAAAATAGATAGATTTGTCTGCAGGAAAGATAAACTTTCTCCCAGTCCTGGAAATTTGTCACACCAGTATTTATATATGGGCCAATGACTACAATATGTATCATGTAATATGTACATAATCTCTTCAAAAAATTTTTCCTTAAAAATGATTTATTCTATTAGTGGGCATCGTATATTTCCACCTTAGATTAAAATGAGGACAAAGTCTTAACTTCTAGCTCTGTAAAAGAGATTCTAGAGGAGGAAACACTTAATCAGTCATTTTCAATCGTAAGTATAAATTGTCCATAGCAAAACATAAGTTACCTAGAGCAAAACAAGCTATTTTCACGACAAGTATCGGTAAGTGTTATTTGTTGGTTGTCATCAACAATTTCCTGAAATCAGAAATAGATAGCCAGCATAAAGATCTATAAAGCCCATAGTATTTTAAAAAATGGGTATTTATCTCAGTTCAGATTTACAACAACAAAAATAAGTTGCTTCTTTTCTCAATGTTTCTTAATGAAAATGGCCATAATGATTGGGTTCAAACGGTAGTGGAGGGAAGAGTAGTCAAATTTTAGCATAATCCTTTAAGGCATGAACAAGCCATCGTCTGGAATGCACGAATACATTTACATACTTTTATACTCACGACCTGTTACTTATATAATTACAGGGAAGAGAGAAATTCTACCACAGAACTTTGAAAAATGGAAACAGTGGGGCATTCACTTTCCAACGTCCCCTCTCTGAGAGCTTCCCTACAGTTCTTCCTTTCTGATCTTGTACTCTAATAACCTTTTGCCTGCTGCTCAATAAATAAATAAATACTGTTGGAATAGATACAGAATTTTAGAAAAATAGAAATAGAATGAATTGGGGCACCTGGGTGGCTCAGTTTAGTGTCCGACTCCAGCTCAGGTCATGATCTCATGGTTCATAGGTTCAAGCCCCGAGTCGGGCTCTGTGCCGACAGCTCAGAGCCTGGAGCCTGCTTCGGATTCTGTGTCTCCCTCTCTCTCTCTCTCTGCCCCTCCCCTGCTCACGCTCTGTCTCTCCCTCTCTCTCAAAAATAAGAAATAAAACATTTTAAAAATCGTTTAAAAAGAAAGAAATAGAATCAGTTATGCAGTTCATTCCAAGAGCATCCAGAAAAGTCTTAGCTAGCAGAGGATCCTAAAACCACCTACTCAGTGAGAGGAACTCAGTGTGAGGAAAGAGATGGAAGAAGATGAGGAGGATGCTGGCGTGTAAAACAAAGATGTTGAGATAAAGCAGTTTGAGTTGCTAAGTGACAGGCAGACAACAACTACCTTTATAGGCAGCCAGAGTGCCACACTGTTTTATGAGTAGCCAAAAACATCAAAGCCTCCTTTGATGGAGGCGTAAGAGATACATGTAAGTAACTGGATGAAACATAAATATAAGATGCTCATTTGGAGTCTGCTTCAGCGCTCAGGAGGAGCGCATAGTGAAGTCAGCAGTGGGAAAGGATCTCAAATATAAAATACAGAGAGCGGAACAGATCTACTGTGTGATGGTGCCAAGTAGGCAAGATGCAAAGGGACACTGCTCTGGGGGTTTCAGATGCTCTAGGCACACATTATTTCCCAAAGTTCTGAAGCCGAACTCGCGGCGCTGATCATAAGACGTTGTTGGCAGCATACGATACCCAGATGCTCGGTGCCTCGTGCAGACGGAAGTGTTAATCTGTGTTGGAAGAGGGTTAGAGCTAAACCACCGGAATGCGTGAAGCTAGTGGGAAAATCTTCATGACTAGAAATTTAAAATATTCATGAAGTCTCTTCTTTACAGAGATACATCTTAGAGATGCCCGGGGGATCCACTGTTATTATACTTACATAGCGTTATCCGACCCGACAGGAGAGTATTATTTGGCACATTAATATTATTCTCAAAGTAAAATCAGGTCAAGGTATATTTTTTCTTACATTGTATTTCCATTAATGCAAACATTTAAAAGACCTTTCAGATGTTTCCCTTTTTTGGGTATATGACAATGCGAATTATAAACTTTTAGAATAAAATCAAATTCTGGAATTACATACAATCATAAAGTCGTTCATTTATAAATTTATATGTGATAGCTGAAGAGTCTTCTGAAGCTATTTTAAATCTAGCCACAATGCATAGGGCATGGGTTTGGGGAAAAAAAAAAAAAATTCTTCAGAACCACTCTGATAAGCACATTTCCAAAAACGTGCAGAACCCTTGTGGGGAGAAAAAGATCCCTGTTCTGGGTTTTAATTTTGTGTTTGGTGATAGTAACATGAACCTCTCTCTTTTCGTTCTGTTTTGTCCCGTCGTGTGTCGTGCTGTCAAGATTACGTGCAGGGACGACCCGCCAAAGCGCGGAGCGGAGCGAACCTGCACACGAGTCATTAGCAGGCCGGCTCCTGCTCCGCCCACAGTTTCCATCTCAGCCAGTGAGGAAGCTTGAGGGGAAGCCGGCCGCATCCCACACACCTCGAAGGGACCCTTCTAAATTTGCAGCTCATCTCGGGGAAGAGAAAGACTTAATTTATTTGAAGTTTTTATAGTGTTAATATTTTTTTTTTTTACCTCGCTAGCTTGAGAATTTCGCCAGCCTCCGGTTTTGCACATTTCTTACGATTTTTTTTTTCCTTTGAGCCGCGTGGATCAAGCCAAGCTGAATATTTGCCGTGAAATTCCAATGAATGTGTAGCTCAAACGCAAACCCTGAGTTTGCTGTCAGTTCCAATATTTTCAATACCGAGTCCTAGTACACATGTTTGAAAGGTCAAAGTGAATGTTTTTGTAACATTGAAGCGTATTTCAAATGTAAATAGAAGATTGTAAAATATATGGTTTTTACCAAATTGAAAAGAGCCTTTTTAGTTAATACTTATGACAGTGCTAAAATTATATGAATAACATTTCAGATACCGTTATATTAAAATATTTGTGTATGTGTACAAAAATGTTGATAAATACTAATCTTTAAAGTTTGTGGAGTTCCTTTATTTGTAATATATGTGCTCTTAAAAGCCATGGGATGTGAAATTATGTATTTTGTTGTTAATAGAAATAAAAAATACAGTTACTTTGCATTCGGTTCCCTCTTGGAGAGTGGGTGAATGGCTCCTAAACTCGGTTCCCTGGCCGGGATGGCTGCTGAGGCAAGCCTACGCTCACTACTTTTGGTGCCTTTCAAATTTAGATTAGTAGAATGATTGGGGAAGATAGAATGAATCAGAATTTTGAGGGTCGCAGTATTAGGACTCTTCAGAAATATTCCATTTCTAACACTCTTGTCAATTGTGTGGTAGGATTGCACATTCCTGCCTCTTTTGAAGTTAGACTTGACCATGTGACTTGCTTCAAGCAGGAGTAGACATGTGCCATTTTCAGGCAGATACTTAAAAGCCAGTGAGTGGTTCTGCCCAGTCCCTTCACTGAAGTAGTCACAGGGAGATGAAGCCTCTATCAGCCACGTGTTGACAGTGAGCATGCCCGCGCATGCACACACACGCAAACGCCATTCCCCACTAACCGTGTCGAACATAGAGTCTAAGTAAGAAAGACATTTGGTTGCATTAAGGTTCCCATGATTCAGGGCCTGTTTGTTATTGCAGCATTCTGAGCTCATCCTGGCTGATATGTGTTTTTGACAGGGTTGTGACTGATGATCAGCCGGGTTTGGGAACCGCTAACACATCCTGCCCCCTCTCCCAACCACCCCTCTCCCCCAGCCGACACTGGCAGCGGCAAAACCGAACTGAGCTGCCTCCAGATGCAGAAGCCAATCTCAGGAATATAATTTTATATTCATTCTCTGCAGCCATTCCAAAGGCCCAGCCTCAAATCAGGCTTTGGCTGAGTTCATCTTTCTCCTTCAAGAGTCCATTGGCCAGGGTCCAATGAGGGTCACAAAGGAAGGTCGGGCTTAGGAGACATATTTATATGCTGTGAACACAGAAGTGATGGAACAATATATTAGATGAAAACTCCGATCACTCAAAATTTATGTAACTGTTCTTTTCTAAAATAGAACTCACTGCTTTATTAAAAAAAAAAAAAAAAAAAGTGACTCTGATTCAAGATATCACTCCCAGCTTCATTCTGACTCCAGCTCTCTGGATATCTATATGGCTGGGTTAGAATCTTTGCTCTTTTCATCTAATTTCCTCATCATTCCTGTCCCAGGAACTCGGGAAAACTCCGCTCCTGGTATTGTTCCCACCCAATTCCCACCTTTAGGCTCAAGCCCTCAAGCCCATCCCAATACACTCATCCCCTGCCCCAACAACACTGTCAGAAATGGGGCACCTGTCCAAATATGCAAATAAAATCTTTAAGGAAGTAATCAAAAATAATAGATTTTTTTTTACTCCTGCTAAATAGTCTAGTTTTTGCATCACAAACAGCAGTGTTAGATGACGTCACTGTGGTTTGCCCCAAAATGGCTCCTAGAACAAGTAGTTCAAATGCAACTTCTCTAGAGAAAATGAACTAAGACCATTCTGCCTTAACAGCATCAAAACTCACCCCGCACAATCCCAAAGTGTTGTATTCCTTCCTTCTTTTTTTTTTTCTTCATTTTATTTTAGAGAGAGAGAGCATGGGAAGAGGGGCTGGGGGGAGAGAAAGAGAGAGAGAGAGAGAGAGACAATCCTAGGCTGCACGCTCATCATGGAGCCTGACACAGGGTGCATCTCACAACCCCGGGGATCATGACCTGAGCCAAAATCAAAAGTCAAAGGCTCAGCCAAGTGAGCCATCCAGGCACCCCTCCTCCCTTCTTTAGACCAGATGCACTGGCTTCTCAGACTGAAGCCTACACACGTCTTATCTGTTACATGTGGTGTCTTTAGTTTTTTCAATTAGATATCAACACTTAAATAGTTGGACACATAAAATTCCAGCTTCTTGGTATCTGTTAAAAATTCTGGCTCTCTGGCAATGCTGGATTCACATTCCCACATGACAATCCGTTAAAACGGAGGCACTGTTGACCCCATTACATGTGCTTTCCAACTTGCCAGAGTAGGCACCAGGCCCTAATTGACTTACACCAGATCAGCTCCCCCTTATTTATATTTCCTGCCTAGACCCTATAGGCATGTGCAGATCCCTGTTCAAACTTTTCATGGGTTAGCATGGTGATCACTAGATGTGGACAGCAGATCATCTGCTTCAGAATCAGGCAGTATGTGAGTTAAAATGCACATTCCTGGGTTCTATCCAACCTCCCAAAATAGAAACCCTTAGAAGCCATACCCAGCTCCATGGGACTCTTAGGCACAACAGGGTATAGAAATTCCACTGCGTACTCTAACTATCTCTAAAAAGTTCCTTTGCAGAAGACTCTGCCTTGTAAACCAGAAACTTGATTTTCAGTTGCCAAGACACTGAATTCTTATTTTATATTCTTTTTATCTTTATACAACCTTTCTCAAAACAATCTACAGTATTTTACTCAAATTAATAACTCCTCAAAATGAGCTCAGTAAGAAAAAATGGTAGTAAATTTCACAGTTCTACAAATGGAAAGAAGAAAAATAAGACAAGTGGCCTCATTTTCCTTATTTACCCTGGAGAGTATCCAACACAGAATATGTGGGTTCAGTCCTGGCTCTGTCTACCATCCATTCATCATCCCACCCAGTATCTACCTCTCTTTCCATTTGAAAGTGAAAAATGCACAGCCTATAAAAAATTAATGCGTCCCCGCATTTTTGATAACAATTACCTTACAAACAAGTGTCCATTATCCAAAGTCCCCCAATCTGGCCCTATTTTAACTGTGCTCTCGTTCATTTAGAAACCAATATGAATGGGCCATCAGTCTGTTTTCTTCATAATGACATATAGCTTTCTAAAAACTGGAGAACATGTTACAGGGAAGTATCAGCTTTCAGAATCCTAAACGTTGCTCTGCAAGGTTTTACCGTATTTGCAGAATGATTTTTCATCTCATAGTATAGTCAAACTCCAGATAGATAGATAGATAGATAGATAGATAGATAGATAGATAGACAGACAGATGATAGAAATGTACTCTTCGAGCAGTCCTCTTATGAGCAATTAGGAAATGAAACAAATTTGAGAGCAAATGTGGCAAATGATCCCAAGCCACACTTTCAACTTGCTCATAACAAGTGGTTCCCATATTCTCTCCTCCCACATTTGCATCAGTGAAAAATTATATATATTTTTAAAAAGATATTATATGCTGATACGTGATATTTTGTTCAGAAAATGATGACATACAGGCATGGCTAACGTTTAAGATTCTCTACAGGAAGCCTCTTGTCACCTCCTAGTTTCTTATCCTGCCTGTTTGCATACATGTACCCTTAACTTAGATCCACCATGTTCTGTTCACTTGGAAACAAAAAAAAACAAAACACAAAAAACAAAACCTACCTTGTGCCTCCTTCTGACTGAAAGATCCCTTTTCCTTTTCTCCAACCACACAAATCCAACCCATAGACCTCAGGACCATGTGAACTCATACCTGTGGTTCCTGCTGTGATACCACACCAACTCTATCCCTGAGGACTGAGACACCCATTCTGCCAGCTGCTGGTACCTCTGGAAGCTAAGGGCTCTCAACTGAGTCCCCTTGGCCCAAGGTCACATCACTCACCCAGAGGAAGCTTACCCTCAGTGATTGGGTGATGGTGGAAAACTGAAAAGACCTGGCTTCATTGCCCTAATTCAAGACAGCTCTGAAAGGTCATCTCGGCTCCCCAGCTTCTAACTGAGAGGCCATCTGGAACTACATCACAGTTCAGCTCCTCCCTATGCCCAATCATCCTCTGAAGAGGATTCCCAAGAGGTGCTAATTGATTCCAAATACATTTCCTGCATGGACATCTCCACATAGCCTCTTTTTCTTTGAGAATGGCTCAAGTCAACAACTCTCCAGAAGCTTGCTTATGACCCTTGTTCAACTGGATTTCGCATCCTGTGCCCTTCATTGGCCATATTGCCTTCAATCACCCATTTTCCTTTTCTCAATTGTGTTTTCAGTTCATGTGTCCATGTGTTCTTTCCAACCATGTCATGCCTTCCTTGGAGGCATATTGTGTCTTAATCTTCCTCGTGGTCTTGGCAGTTCAGATTGCTGAGCTGCACTTCAGAGTTCTGGAGCCAAGTTCTCAAACTTCTGTCGGGGATGGAGCAGTTCCAGAAAAAACGCTAAGGCAGGGGAAGTGGAGCAGAGGGAGGAAGAGCAGACTGTGGGAAGATGGGTTTGAGGCCAGAAGTCATTGTAGGAACGAGTGTCCTCGAATCTCTCTCTCTTTTTTAATTTTTTTAATGTTTATTTTTGACAAAGACAGAGTGTGAGTGGGGGAAGGGCAAAGAGAGAGGAATCAGAACTCAAAGCAGGTTCCAGGCTTCCACGCTCTCAGCACAGAGCCTACGTGGGGCTCGAACTCATGAACTGTGAGATCATGACCTGAGTCAAAGTTGGATGCCTAACTGGCTGAGCCACCCAGGTGCCCGTCAAATCTCTTTGTTTTTAAGAGAATGTTTTTGAAAATATCAGAGTTTACTGCTTTCTTGTTTCTTTTCAGTTTTTCATTTCGCTCTTGAAATATTTGATACTAGATACATTTATGTATAGGAACAAATTTAGGCAGAATTATTAATGACACGATGTTTTCATTTGGGAACTTCCCAGCTCCTCTTTGCCCCCAGTTCCCCTAGATTCTCATGCCTTCCCCATCACCCAGTCACGCAGGTTGCCTCACTGCGGTCCCTACTCTCGCCCTTCCCCCAGCCCTATCTTCCTTAGGCAGAGAGCCCACACCTTCCCCATCGGTGCTTGGAACCAAATGGGTTCCAATTCAAGTGACAATTCCAATCGAAGATAGGTTGTTGCCTGGGAAGCTGGATTGGGGAGGATTATATGAGGCTACCTTCTGCTCCAAGAAGGTATGAGCAACCAGCAGTGTGCTGGGAACAGGAGCCAGGAATGGCAACCTACCTGTTGTGTCTTTGCCATCCGTTCATGAACCCTCCCCAAAGGCTAACGTCAAGTTATCTCAAACTATAGCGCCACTGACTGATTATAGGAGAGAGTGCTGTGGTTTCCTGGGAAAATTAACATCTTCAAACAACAACCTTTAACCCAAGGAAGTGAATTTCTAATTGCTGGAATTGTTGGTCTTCAGATATTCTGCCTCTAAAGCTCTTCTTCAACCCACACCCCTCTCCACCACCTCACTGCATGGCAATCATCTCCTCCATCGAGGCTAAACTCATCCCTGAAAATATTCAGTTAAATTACATCTAGGTGAAATAGTAAATGAGTTACAAAGAATCATACCTGCTAATTGTCTGAAGTCTCAACTAGGTATGTCCTTGGGCCAGTCACTGAACTCTCTGAGAGAAGGACGTGATCACCACTGAACAAGTTGTTAAGAGAATTAAGTGAGTAAAAGAGATGGGTGGATACTTTGTAGACTGTGTACATATATGTCATCCATTTGTTGCTCATTGAACACTTTCAGTTATCAATCCTACCAACTCACTCTATCCTCCTGCCCCATCCCAATGCAATCAGTGTCTGATTCTCCTGATTCTCAGATAACATTCGAGGTCTGATGGCTACTGAGAAAGCCACCTATGAATAATGATGCCAATAAGGAAGCTTGAAAACATGAGCAAGTTTATGGGGAACACTGATATTTTTAAGAGTAGGGAAAAGAGTTTAAGACATCATAAGAGTGGGCATTGAAAAGTCCTCTTGGCATGTCCTTTGCAGCCCCACCCTGGTTATGGCCTGAGAATAAAAAGAATATCTATGGTCTACTTAAAGAACATGGTCCTATCCTGGCCAGTAGTACATTTGCCTCAAATGGAACATGATAAGTGTAGACTTACCCACGGGCACAGGAGAGGAGCTGTGATCAGTAAGGGGCAGGAAGCAGACACATAACAAATTTGGGTTCAGAACCTGGGTGATGAGGTGTGGTGAGTGAATTGCAGAGATGAGAAAATATCAACCAAAGAAAGAAATTCCCACGAAAGCTCTAAACTCCTTTGCCTTCCCCTGCCTCTTGATATTCCTGTAGGGTAATGCTTGGGGATGGGAAGTAAGAGAAGAATAATTTGGTAGAGTGATCATAACTCACAAGTCTCAAGAGAAATGCTATAGGGAGCACATAAAATTGATCTTACAGGAATAAGGAGTGAAAGATAGAGCAAAACATGTCCAAATGGGGTTCATGAAGGTCACTTGGAGAAGGTAATGGTGATTAAGCCTGAGTCATTGAGCAAAGGTTTACAAAGAATAGCTTTAAATAACACTAATGTCAAAGATTCTCCGGAGGAATCTGCTTGCAATGCTCTTAATCATTAATATTAATATCCAGCTATAAAGTCATTGTTTCTTGGATATAGTCCTAATGAATAAAGGATATTTGCTTTTGAGGCTGATGCCTTCCCTCGTATTTCATCAAAAGCAATACAACTAGAACTACTAAATCCAGTTTTTCAGTTAAAATAAGATAGCGAGTGGTATTTGCAGGGTATTTTATTGAACAGAATGGCCCACTGACCGAGGAAGTCTGTTTCATAAAACTTGCATGGAGGTTAGTAAGTCTCTTTGGATTTCTAAAGGACTCATCTTCTGCAATGTTATTTTTTCCCTTCAGATGAGAAATTTTATTAGTTTTTTGAGGTGGGGGAGATAAGCAATTTAAAAATAAATAAATAAAATAATAGTGAAGTTCTAGAAATCAATTTAAATCCATTTTTTAAATAAATTTTTACTTTTTAACAAAAGTCAAGGAAACTAGAAATCTAGCCAGAAAGGCTCTGGAATGTTCTTTGAAAATATTTCCTAGCAGTGACCCAAGGCCAGGGCAGAGGACTTTCGCCACCTCAGCTCAAAAATATACCTTTGGATCCAGAGAGTCAAAAGGCCCATCACATTCTATGGAGTGTTTTCAATGTTCAGCCTCTCCCTTCTGAACAGCTGAGCAAAACACACTGACTCTCTTAGGTTGTATTGAATTAGTTATTCCTGAGCTAGAATATTCGGGAAGTGTGTGGCCCCTCACTCTGCCTTTTACATTTAGAAGAGCTGAAAATAGGATTCCTTTCTAGAAAGAAACTGTTCCCATTAAGATTTTAAGTTGCAGGGGCGCCTGGGTGGCTCAGTCGGTTAAGCATCCGACTGCAGCCAGGCCATGAGTTTGAGCCCCGTGTCAGGCCCAGAGCCTATTTCCAATTCTGTGTCTCCCTCTCTCTCTCTGCCCCTCCCCCGCTTGCACTCTATCTCTCTCAAAAATAAATAAACATTAAAAAAATTTTAATAAAGATTTTAAGTTGCAAATGATGATGCAAATCAATCTGTACCTTTAAGGGATCCTGGTTCAGATACCATGAATAGCTCTATTTTACTGCTGGAAAAAGTTGAGAACAAAACAATAACAGGCTTATAAAACCATCACTCACTGCCTCCTAGAGCATAATTCGGGTGTGTAACACCTCTGTGCTAACAGAGTCGGTGACTCTGTTAAAAAGAAGCAGGGTTTTTTTTTTTTTCCCCATCTTTCATTCCTACTTTACTGTTGGTCTTGCTTGGAATGAGTCAGAGCCCCAAGAGGGGGTGGGTGGATGCCGCTCTCCAGAAATGGGGATTTCCTAACATCATACATTTGGCAAGAAGGAAATGAGGTTGAGATGTTTAAAAAATGCATGAAACACAAATGAGTCTAGCCCGGTAAAGCAAGCCAGAACTTCCCTGACTCCCAGGCAAGATCACCAGCCCTCGGGAGTCTGAGGTTTTCCATCTACAAAAGCTCCCATAAGATGAGGCATCTGTTTGTTTCTGGGGGATATCATGGCAACATTATTTTATACCTCTCAAAATAACTTCCATGTGGCATGATGCATAAGTACATCATTAAAAGTTGAATTTTCACATCAAGCTGTCAGTAAGATCGCAGGATGCCTTCATTTGAAGAAACGGGTTGTAATATGTTGGTTACTATCGATTTTTCCAGTCTCATCAAACGTGCAGCTTTTCTACTCTGAGAAAAAGTGACTGACAAAAATGCAGGGCCCTCGGAGGATTGTGTGGCTGCAACCAGTTCCCTCTTCTGGAAGCCAGAGAAATAGCTCCCAATTGGAGTCACTGAAATTCCTCCACCCTTTCACCTCAGAAATAGATGTGAGCGCAGTGTTCATCTTGAGTGAAAACCATGCTTTACTTTCTAATTCATCTCATCTCTTTATTGGAATTAGCAACTTCTTAGATGATCTATGTACCATATCAGATGATGGGTCCTTTGAAGTCTGAATGCTAGCATATTCTCCTTTTTAAAATTAAGAACTCACCTTCTCCTTGTCGGAATTCCTTGCTGATATTTTCTGTACTGATATCTTAACATTTGAATATGCAATTAAAATCAGATCTGTAAGACTTCGTATACCAGTCCATTGCCACGGGTCAACAACAAATACCTTCCCTCGTCTCATGCAGCTAAGATGTTGCATGGTTCAAGAGTAAGGAGGGGCGCCTGGGTGGCTCCAGTCGGTTGGGCGTCCGACTTCAGCCCAGGTCATGATCTCATGGTTCTGTGCTCTGTGCTGACAGCTCAGAACCTGGAGCCTGCTTCAGATTCTCTGTCTCCCTCCCCAGCTCATGATGTTTCTCTATCTCAAAAAAAAAAAAAAAAAAAAAAAGAGTAAGGAAGGAGAATTCCATAAAAGGAGACAGAAAACAAATAGTTGGATCAAGCGTGAAGACAAAGATTGCATCCCGTGTGCCTCTGTAGTCCAGAGTCCTAGCGAAGTGCCTGGCATAGGAAAGGATCTCAAAAAGAGAGCTTGGGCGGCTCAGTTGGTTAAGCTTCCAACTCCTGGTTTCAGCTCAGGTCATGATCCTGACCTGAACCTGAGTTCATGAGTTCAACCCCTACATCAGGCTCCATGCTGATGGCACAGAGCCTGCTTATGATTCTCTCTTTCTCTGCCCCTTCCCTGCTCATTCTCTCTCTCTCTCTCTCTCTCTCTCTCTCTCTCTCTCTCTTTCTCTCAAAATAAATAAACAAGCAAATTTTAAAAAGGATCTCAATCAACACTCATTGTATGCATAGGTGAAAGAATGAATCAATGAAACAAAAAAGCTATCAAAGTTAGACTCCCTTGAGCAATTCCATGCAGACTAATGACTCCACTTTCCCTACTCATACCAATGAAGGTGGAAAGTATGAAGTCTGAATGGCATTATGGTTTTTAGCCTGGGCCTTGGAGAAGATAGAAAAACCCAGCTCCAGCACTAATTTCCTGTGTGATGTTGAGTGAGCGTCCATACTGAGCCTCAGTTTCATCATCTATAAAATGGCAATGATGAATACACCAATTTAGTGAGGTTGTTAAGATGATTATATGAAATAAGGAGCAGACACAAGAGCACACCGCCTGGGAACAATAAGCACTTAATATCTGTAAGCCATAATCTCTGGAGAGAAAAAGAGAACTTAAAAATTCACTTAAGCCAGCATCATTGTTACTAACATTATTACAGAATTTCTAACAAATGTACTCCCGTGAAGACACAGAGTTCTTTTTTGGCCACCTATGGCACTTAACTACTTAACTTTTGTCTCATCCTTTGAGGTATGACCAAGTGAAATGTTATAGGGCATTGAAAATCTTTGGCTGAAAAAACTTTCTTGGCAGTAAACTCAACTTTCAATCAAATTTCTAGAATACCACTGCACTAAAATAAAATGGCAAATAAGCATTTCAATACGAACTTCAATACAGTATTTATTGAAATGTTTATCATCTCAAAGATTAATGAAGATCTATAAACTGCAAGATAACTATTAAATATTTGGTTCCTGGCTATGGACTTAAGGACTTTAAGCTGCAAGAAATAGCTTAAGAAAAACAGTATTGGTTTACCTACCAGAAAAGTTCAGTGGTAGATATGGTTTCTAAGATGGCTACATCCTCAGGATTCCAACACTCTTCAGATTTCAGCTCTGACTTTCTTTTTACGGGCCTTTGCCGAGGCATAGGTTACATTCCTATATTGCTGCGAACAGATCCAAGACTATAGTTTACCAGCTTAAAAACCAAGTGGAGAGAAAGCATATCCCCAGATATGATATATTAGATTACCATTCAGTAAATATTCATTATCTTCCCCTTTGACTTTCATGAGTGCTTTCGATATTGGTGTTGGCCCATGTGATTTGCTTTGGCTGATAGACTCTTAATAGATGTGACTGACATGGGTTGGAGCTGTAATAAGGTCACCCAGTGGGACCCAATCTCTTGCATTTTGCCTCTCATTATTGAACGACTATGCTTTGAGTTGAATATCCATTGAAACAGGAAGGATGAAAGACACATGCAGCAGAGTTGGGCTGAACCTCCAACTTGGAGCCAAGTCCAGCCAAAGAGGCTCAGTCAAATACAGGACAGTCATCAGAGCCATCAGCTGTGTAAAGGAGAAATAAATACATATTGTCACATGCAACTAAGACCTGGGGTAGTTGTTCATATGCATTTATGAGTCATCGGCTAAATGATGCATGTGAAATTCCAAGAAAATTCTCAGGCTTTAATCTCATCAGATCAGATCAGTGGTCCTCAAAGTATGGTCATCGGCCTCTCCCAAGAGCAGCACCAGCAATTCCTGGGAATTTACTTCAGATGCATAGGTCCCGTCCCAGTCCTGTGGAATCATAAACTCTGAGGGAGAGGAAATTTCTGTTTTCACAAGCATTCCAAGTGATTCAGAGTCACCATAAAGTTTGAAAAACCACTGATCTGGATCATACGTCTCTCCTTAAACCAATCGTAGTGCATAAATCACCAGGCCTGGAGCTGGGGTGTGGGTCAGTAACACCAGAATTATCTCAGCCCATGGGGCATGGCCTGAAAACGTGCCTTTCCATGCCTTTCTAACCAGTTCCCAGGTGATTCCGGTGCTGCTGGTCTAGCACACTCAGAGAACTCCCGTTCAAGGCCAAGAGTGCAACCGGAACAGCTCATTGGGAAATCAACATCCTATTAACAAAAGAAGAAAACAAAGAAGGATACCAGGCAGGGAACAAATATAAATCACAGCTGCATTCTTATTAAAACAAGAGAGTTCTCATGGAAGAGATCAGACGACCTCCAACACACTCCAACAATTCGGCAGGGCTGGGGAAATCTGGAGCCAAAATAAGGAATCTCATCTGTCTTTTTAGCTCGTGAAGTTGATTGAGACATAAACTGATTTTTTTTTTGTCTCTTCGGTTTTGCTGAAATTCAATACAGATCTGAGAAATCAAATCAAAGACAGCAGTTTTTGCTACAGAAAGCCATGTATCATTTCAAATGTGATGTGAGTTGTCACACAAATCTTTCCTAGTACAATTCACTGAAGATAAATATAGTGTTTAAGGAGACAGCGTCTATATATCAAACAATTCAGTCATTTTGATCCATTCTAGTAAAACCAAGTTCCAAGCCTATAGTTCTGAGTAATCCAAGATACAAAATAAAGTCACAGACCCTGGTTATTGCTGCTATTTTTAATACGTTCTTAAAATCTGGAAATCAGTGAATTTGGGAACTCGAAGGACCTCAGAGATCATCTAACCCACATACTGCAAACCACCAAACAGTGGGCCACACCCCACCCAGAAATGTGCTTGATTTGTCCTGCACAGCAGTGTTTTCCTTTTATGAAAGCTGCTACCATTTTATTTGTGCAACAACTGTGGAAAACAGTATAGAGTTTCCTCGAAAAATTAAAAATAGAATTACTATATGATCCAGTAATTCTACCACTGAGTATTTACCCAAAGAAAACAAAACACTAATTTGAAAAATATATGTACCTTTATGTTTATTCTAGCATTATTAACAATAGCCAGGATATGGAAGCAATCCAAGTCCATCCATAGATGAATGGATAAAGAAGACATGGTGTGTGTGTGTATATGTATATACACACACATATACATATATATATACATGATATGTATAAATACACACACATATACATATATATACATGATATAATATTATTCACCATAAAAAGAATGAAATTTTGCCATCTGCAACAATGTGGATGGACCTAAAGAGTATAATGCTAAGTGAAGTAAGTCAGTCAGAGAAAGACGAAAAATCATATGACTTCACTCATGTGTAGAATTTCAGAAACAAGACAAATGAACAAAGGAAGAAAGACACAAATGAAAAAACAGACCCTTAACTGTAGAGGACAAACTAGTAATTGCTAGATGGGAGGTGTGGGGGGCAGGGATGGGTGAAATGCATCAAGATTAAAAGTACACTTACCTAAACAACAACAAAAAAACTGCCATGTTTAATACTTGTCAGCTTTTCTTAACAAGCTGGAAGATCTAATAACACACGATGTGGACAAAAGTCTATGTTCCTTCATGCCACAGTGCTTTGGAGCGGAGTCCCGGCTTCATCCTCTGGAAGGAGCATGTATTCCTACTCCGTAGGGTGATACAGACACTCCAGTCTCTGCTGTTTGACAACTAGCCTGCTTCCCTCATTTACAAGGCCTGCCTGGGCCCAGTAGGTATGTTGGCTTGCCATCTGCCATCTAGACAGACTCCTTTGTTTTTCTGTCATGAGAACTCTGAGGTTCATGGTGATAACCAACTTTAATTCACATTATCTCTTTAGTGACAGACCAAGTTCACCTCATTAGTTTTTCACGATCTTAGAAAGTACTGTCTCTTACAGACATGTATTCACCACAGAAAATGGGATTGCAAAAGTTCACATTCGAATTCTACTCAGTCAACACGGAGAGGGGTGGCTTATTTCGGTATACGGCTAATTTCAGAAACCTACAGAAAAACAAATCCATGAACAGTGTGAGAAATGATAGGCCACAACAAATATAACAGGAAATGAATCTTATTTGGATTTTGTACTCCCGAATCTTTTCAACTCCTTTGGTGAAAGAGTGATTTTTTTTCCATTAAAAAGTAAGTTTTTACACCTCACACCCATTAGGATGACTACTATTAAAGGAAAAAAAAAAAAAAAAGAGAATACCAAGTGTTAATGAGGATATGGAGAAATTGGAATCCTTGAACACTATCGGGAGGAATGAAAAATGACACGGCCGCCATAGCAAACAATATGGCAGTCTCTCAAAAAATTAAAAATAGAATTACCAGTACGAGCCAGCAATTTCACTTTTCCACTTCTCAGTATATACCCCAAAGAACTGCAAACAGGAGTGCAGAGAGGTATTTGCACACCCATGGACATAGCAGTACTATTCACAGTAGCCAAGAGGTGGAAGCCACTCAAGTGACTATCAACAGATCAATGGGTTTTTTTAACGTGCTATATGTATACATGACCAAAGATTATCCAGCCTTAAATAGAAAGGCAATTCCGACACAGGCTACAACATGGATGAAACTTCAGGACCCTATGCTAAGTGAAATAAGCCAGTCATAAAAAGACGCACACTGTGTGACTCCACTTTTATGAAGTATCTAGGGTAGTCGAACTCATAGGAACAGAAACTAGAACAGGCATCGCCAGGGACTATGGGATTGGGAAATAGGGAATTATCATTTAATGGGTACAGAGACTCAGTTTTACAAGATGAAAACATTCTGGAGCTTGGTTACACCACAATGTGAACATACTTTACTGAATTGTACACTTAAAGAAATGGTTAAAATGGTAAATTTCATGTTATGCGTTTTTTACCACAGAAAAGTAATGTTTTCAAAAAGGAATTTTTTAGTCAAGTCTGCTAGGTGTTTTAGGATCTGGTGTAATTATTTCAAAGGTTAAAAATGGGGGGAATCCAAAGATGAATAGAAGGATGTGTCTCATCCTGCGGAGACAGACTGAACTGATACCTCTCGGGGTAAGTTAGAATTTTTAGGTTAGAATTTTACCTCATTCTGAAAAGCACAACAAATTTTTTCATGTCATGTTCCAAATTTACTTTAGAAAACAATGTGATAAAAAGGTGAGAACTTGAATTGATACTATTAACAAAAGTCAAATATAGAGAAAGTAGAAAATATTTTACAATATTTAATCCACCCTTCTCTTGGGATTAATAATCTACTTTGGGGTTTCTTGGTATGGATTAATTCCTATCATTAACTAATCCTAGAGATCGCAGTTCTTGGAGTTAACAACAAGGATTCTATTGGCTACTCATACTGTCCTAATTCTGCCTCTGTAGGATGATCGATCACTGAGGAAAGGCAAGGTCAGTGTCAGTGTCCCATCAGGCGATCCTGGGGCAAACCACTCTCTGATAATTCTGTGATTGTTGATTTATTTTTGTATGTTGAATAAGGGCATCTATAAGCTGCTGCTGTGCATATCAGTTTATCTCACCAACTTTCCACACTGTCTCAGTGTCTCTAAAGACTGCCAAAGAAAGAACCACCCTGCCAACTTCTCAAAAGCCTACTCAATAAAACTGAGTCTGGTTCGCTGGAGAAGTTTCATTTGGCTCCTCTTAGATAGAGCCTCTCTTCTCTATGGATACTATTGAGCTGTAAATAGTAGATGCTCGGGCCTATGAAATGGAAACTGGAATCCATCCAGGAAACAGATTAGTCAGTACTCCGGGGCCAGGCCATCCCTAAAATACAAACTACAGACTCATCTGAAAATCATAAAAGAGCCACAGTTGTCTGTGTCTTGAAGCTTAGCCCTTCCAACAAACATTATCACGATGTGATGATACTCTCATAAATGCTGTGAGTGTAGGGGAGGGAACATGGCAGGAAAGGAAGGCGAAACAAGGAGACTAGCCTGCTCTCAACAAGTTTATGTCTTAGTCAAGGATATAAATACTGTTTATATGATTCCAGAAAATGCATGACTTTGTATAATCAAGTGCCCAAAATGTGTGATGTCTGCTACATTTATTAAAAAGAACTCAGAGAAGGAAAAGACCCAGGCAATTTAGAGGGTCGAGAAGGATTTCTTGAACTTCACAGGGTTCCAAAGGGACCTGAAAAATAAGACGTAATATGAATGCAAAAATATTTGGAGCACTCACATGCTCTTCCTTCAATTCTACAACTTCCACATCTCCTATATTTGCTCTGTCACACATCTCTCCATCTTTCCATGTCATTTTTAAAATATATTTTAGGGGCACCTGGGTGGCTCAGTCGGTTGGGTGGCCGACTTCGGCTCAGGTCATGATCTCACAGTCTGTGAGTTCGAGCCCCGCATCGGGCTCTGTGCTGATGGCTCAGAGCCTGGAGCCTGCTTCGGATTCTGTGTCTGCCTCTCTCTCTGCCCTTCCCCTGCTCATGCTCTGTCTCTCTGTCTCTTGAAAATAAATAAACGTTTAAAAAAAAAAAAAAAGATTAAAATATATTTTAAGATAAACTGCTGACATCAGTTTTAACACCCCTACAAATTTCAGCATCAAGATCATTAACTAGAGTTTGAGATTTGTTCATAGGTTTGGGGGATGAAATTTACACAACGCGAAATGCATAGATCTTAACTGTTGGATGTGTTTTTGACAAATATTTGCTCCTGTGTAAAGCAACCCTTCTTTCAAGACACATAACATTACTACCATTCCAGAAAGTTCCCTCGTGTTTCCTCCCTGTTGGTACTCACTCACTAACTCCCTTGAGGTAACCACCGGTCCAATTTTTTTATCCGCAAATTAGTTTTGCTGATCGTAGGACATCGTAAAAATGGAATCATATGTTATTTTTTGGGTAAGTCTTCTTTTATTTAGCACAATGTTTTTGAGACTCGCTCAGGTTTTTGCATACATCAATACTTCATTCTTTTTTAGTGCTGGATAATATTCTGCTATAGCAACGTATCATAATTTGTTTATCGATTCTACCATTAATAATCACCCAGGCTGTTTATATTTGAGGTTATTATGAGTAAATCTACTAAACATTTAGTAAATCTGTAATATACAGATGAGTAAATCTGTAAACATTTGCATACACATTTTTCATTTCCCTTATGTAAGCATCCAAGAACCCAGGAGTGGAATTGCTGGGCCAAATAGTAAATGTACATTGAGTTTTATAAAAATTGCCAGACCTTTATTCAAACTGACTTCTGTTTTATACCCCCACCAATGTTATATGAGGCGAGTTCTACCTCTTCCAGATCCTCACCAACATTTGGGATTATTAGCCTTTTTAAGATTAGATCCTGGGGCCCAAAATAAGAAGGTAAAAATAACCTTACAGCTTACACCAGGACCTCATTATTACAATAGAGAGTAGACTAAGAGTAAAACTGGATGATGGGTTGTAGCAAGCCTTCGTGGCTTTAATAGTTTTAAATTAAATTTTCCTCTACCATACCCTACAAATACCCATAAAAATTACTTCTGTTTCTTAAGGCATTCTGGGGAAGAATGTCCTAGAAATATTCAGTCCCATAATTTATATCTCTTGGCTTCAAAACAAAAGCCGCTAGAGAAACTTTTGCAAAGAACCATCACAAAAATTTCATCTCATCAGGCGGTAGTGGAGGAAAAAAAACAAGAATAAGATTCAGTCCTTAGGGAACATTATGGTTTATACTGGCACATATTTCATGCAATCATCCTCAAGGCTGTAAAAATTCAGGAAAATGAAGAAACACGCAAGTCAACTAATTTTTCATTCTCTCTTTCTGTTGAAAAAGAAAACAAAGGGAGAATATGCAAAGATCACCATCATGTTTCATGTAAATAGCAATTTGATATCCTAGTTAAATGCAGGTAAGAATTCCCCTCAAAATGCTGAAGCAACCTGGAAGAAATGGGTCCATTTTCCATGTTTACTGGTGATTTTCCTGAGAAAATTTTTTAAGCTCAGGTATTCTTCTCAAATTGTAGTACAGTGTCTGTGATTTTATGGACACCCAGATTTGGGGAACAGCTAGATTATCCCATCCCAGCCGTTTCCCTGGGAGACTCTGATTCAGTAGGGATGCCATGAGGCCTCAGAACCCATCTGTATTGTCTTCAAACCAGTTTCCCCCCAGATTGGTTCTTATCCTGAGCACAGAGCCCCCCAGGATGGTAGGCAGCACGTCTGGACTTCACCCTCCCCTCAGCTCTTCCACTGGGCAGACCCCGACACCCCTGGAGGCTTCATTCCCTTATTTGTTTTGAGAGAAAAAGGAGCATCAGTACCTAGAAATGTAGTCAGATCTTGCCGCTATCACCAAAACCCTCCAATAGCTACATGTACACTTACAGTAAAACTGGAAGCCTTGCCGTGGGTTGGGAGACCAGCGCGAAGGGGTCCATGACTCCCTCTGTGTCCTCCCACCCCCCATATCCCCCTGGTTCCCTCTGCCGTTTGCCACGCCAGCCTTCTGGTCCTCACACATGGCAAACTCTTTGCTAACTCAAGGGTTTTGCATTTACTGTTCCATGCGCCTGGAAAGATCTTCTCGTAAGTACCTGCATTCTTGTACATTCACTTCATTCAGGTCCTCGTTCACGTGTTACCTTCCCAAAGGGGACTTCTCTGAGCCCCATGGCTAAAGCTGGACCCAAGGCAACAATTCTTCCCATCCTTCTAATCATTCCCCACTTTCCTCCTGCTTTTTCCTCCGAGGGTTTATCACCACCCGCCACTACACAATAAGTTAGTTTTTGTTGTTATTTATCTATACTATTTATTTACACATTCATGTCTTCACTAGATTTCATGCTCCATGAGGGTCAGTGTGCTAGTCTGTTCAAGGTATTATAACAAAAATATTATGAAGTGGGTAACACATCAGCAACAAACATTTATTTCTCATAGTACTGGAGGCTGGGAAGTCCAAAATCCTACGTGAGCAGATTTGGTGTCTGGTGAGAGCCCATGTCCTCATGGACTTTGCCTTCTCGCTGTGTCCTCACCTGGTGGAAGTCTCTGAAGCTCTCTGAAGTCTCTTACACAAGGGCACTCATCCAGTTCCGAGAGTTCCACCCCCATGGCCTAATCACGTTCCAAAGGCTCCACCGGCTGATGCCGCCCCCTTGAGGGCTAGGATGTCAACATGAGAATTTTAGGAGGACATAAACATTCTGACCGCAATTGCCAAGAGATAGTGTTTAACCTCCCTCAAGAACCACAAATGGTATCTAGCCTACAATAAGACCTCGATAATTTTTTGTAAATTAATATCAACATTCAAGGTCCCACTAAGATCCATGTATGAGCATAAAAAGTCACTTTGTGAGGCCCCTGGGTGGCTCAATCAATTAAGCATGTGACTCTTGATTTCAGCTCAGGTCATGATCTCACAGGTCATGAGTTCAAGCCCCCACATCAGGCTCTGTGCTGACAGTGTAGAATCTGCTTGAGATTTTCTCTCTCTCCTCTCTCTCTGCCTTCCCCTGCTCTCTCTCTCTCAAAATAAATAAATAAAATAAAAAATAAAAATAATAAAATCACCTTGTAAGCCAAAAATGCCATATTCAGGTATTTCGTTACTATTATGCTAGCATTAAAAATATATATAACTTCATCTAAAGATATAAAATTATTTTTTTACATAGAATGTATTTGATGTCAATAACAGTGTTAATTTGCTTTTCAAATTTTATTATATTTATTAATAAATGAAATATTGTATAATGATTAAATGCAATAAGATAAAAGGTTCCTAGTTTAGGGGCGTCTGCGTGGCTCAATCAGTTAAGCATCTGACTTCAGCTCGGGTCATGATCTCAGAGTTTGTGAGTCTGAGCCAGGCATCAGGCTCTCAGCTGTCAGTGCAGAGCCCACTTCAGATCTCCCGTCCTCTTCTTTCTCGGCCCCTCCCCAGCT
The DNA here is from genome assembly GCA_030068075.1 of Paguma larvata. Lineage (NCBI taxonomy): Eukaryota > Metazoa > Chordata > Mammalia > Carnivora > Viverridae > Paguma > Paguma larvata. The sequence continues at coordinate 13,515,023 of CM057825.1, forward strand.
GTGCCCTCTCTCCCAAAACTAAATAAACAGGAAAAAAAAAAAAGCGGTAGTTTAAATTATCAGTTAAAAATGTTGGAAAATCCACAAATAGTTAAAATTTTCATGTGATTATTTTCATAGTCTCAATATTAGACAAAAGCAATCCATCTACCAATCTGAAGAAGAATATGGAATTTTATGCTTCTATATCGAGCTGCTTCTGCTTTTATGCATTTCCATAATTCTGGTTATTGATGACATTAATCTGAATGCCAAGTTCTTCCCAACTTCTTTACTGACACTTTAACACAAACAACACTTAGTAGAAAAAGAAAGCTGAGTTGAATCATGTTATTTTCTTCTGTTTCTATTACACTCTTGATAAGTCCTATAGCCACAGTGCTCAGCACGAATAAACATCCGAAGCGGAACTCCATTGTCCATAAATGCAGAATTATATGTATAAGGTAGGAATTAATAAACGCCTTTCTACTTCTGTTGGATGTTTGTAATCGTGACTGTAAAACCTCTCATTCCATAAGCACGGACCCCTGGGCACCATGAGTGGTATAAACATCAGCACCAGTAAGAGTAATAATCACTTCTATATCATCTGAAAACTTGCTGTGTTCTCTGTCCTGCTCTAAACACTCATCCACACCTCACAACCTCCCTCTGGTAGGATTATTACTATGCCCGTTTTATGGCAGAAGAAACTGAGCCAAGAAAGGCAAGCATCACACGCTTTTTATCACATACAAACCCCAGCACTTGACTCCAAGTGGACAAATTTGTCCGCCATTTATTCTGCCTCAAGAGGGTTTTGATGACCTAGTTTCCCAAAGAAGCAAAAATGAACAGGAGGTGCTCAAGAGGAAGTATTGCGAGGTTGACATGGTAGGAAAAGAGTTATTTCAAATCCATTTTTATTAAACAGGGGAAAAAGAAAATTGTGAAGTTAGAGGTAACCTAGAAACAAGAACTCTACATTCGTATATTAATTCTGAGTAAATAGGTTGATACAATTGGTGGCCCCCTGTCTGAAAGGCAGTTTAATTTAACTAAGTCCCATGGCTTTTGGTACAATTTTTTATTGAGATAGAATTCATATGCCATCAAATCCACCATACATGCTGAAGTATCTTAAAAACACTATCCTAAGTGACACAAAATCCCGCATAGTTTATGATTCCATTTATATGAGGTGTAGAGAATATAAGAATCCAGTGACGAAAAATAGATTAATAACTTCCAAGGGCAGGGAGGGAGGCTGAAACGGGGCGTGACTGCTGATGCGTGAAGGGCTCTTCCTGGAACGATGAGAATAATCTAGAATAAGACAGTGATGATGGCTGAAATGTCATGTAACGAAGATGGTGTGTAAATGACAAGGGTTTGAACAAATCTGAACTGGGACCAAAAGGGTCACTGGCCACTCTTTGTTCGAAAAGAACAGCATCCCTAATCTCTTAATCCTTGTATGGAAAATGGGTAAACATTCAGTAGTTCCATGAACCTAAAGACAGATGGGAAAGCGAGCTATAGGAAAGCAGGAGTGTGCAGGGCTCTTCTTGATGGTTAGAAAATAACACATGAAGAAAGGCCGAATCTGTGATCGATTTGCATTTATAATGACAGCTAAATGTGTCTCAGTATTTAATTGCCCTGTGCATTTATGTTAAAAACCTGAAGAAATAAGTAGAAGCCCAATAAGAGACCCTATTTCTGTGTCACCTCATTACCATCCAATACCTCCAAACTATTGCCATTTTTTTTAATTTGTTTAATGTTCATTTATTTTTGAGAGAGAGAAAGGCAGAGCATGAGCGGGGAAAAGGCAGAGATCGAGGGAGACACAAAATCTGAAGCAAACTCCAGGCAGGTTCTGAGCTGTCAACACAGAGCCCGATGTGGGGTTCGAACTCGCAAGCTGTGAGATCATGACCTGAACCAGAGTTGGATGCTTAACCAACTGAGCCACCCAGGCCAAACCGTTGCCATTTAGATTCATTTTACCTGAGTTACATAAAAGAGGCAAGTCAAAAGACCCAGGGCAATACTTTCCAGCCAAGAACACACACATAAAAGAATAGAGGACCGCAAATGTCAATTACAAAAAAAAAAAAAATTTTTTTGATTGACTATTTCATTCAAAATAAGTAGAAAAAAAATAGTAATGCCAACATAAACACAAAAACCTCAATGAAAAAAATTAACAAATTTTAACAAAAAAATTTTTAACAAAAAAAAACCAGTATGCTTCCGTTCTGACACCTTTTCTTAAGCCCGCCTTCTGATACATTGCCATTCTCTATAGTAATACACCAAAAATTACAGATGAAGGCCAGGTCTGTGAACAAGGCTAGCATGCTTTCCTGCTTCAATCCCAAGAGCCTAGAGCTAGAGACAGCCTCAACACTGCTTCAATGAATGAATGGCTATCTAAAAAAAAAAAAAAAAACAGATGGCCATTTACTTAATTATAAGCACCTCCAGGGACCAAGAATTGGAATGGAACACAAACAAGAAGAAACTGTTAAATACTTGATGGAAACTATTTTATAACAAAATCACAGATCCAATCAAAGACTATATTTTTATTTATTTTCTTATTTTTTTAATGTTTTTGATTTTTGAGAGAGAGAGGGACAGAGCACAAGCAGGGGAGGGGCAGAGACAGAGGGAGACACAGAATCTGAAGCAAGTTCCAGGCTCTGAGCTGTCAGTACAGAGCCGGACACGAGGCTTGAACCTACACACGGTGAGATCATGACCTGAGCTGAAGTGGGACGCTTAACTACCCAGGCGCCCCTATATTTTTATTATTAATTTCAACCTATATGTTTCTACAATCGTTGAACTGAATCTGACATAAAACCCATTGAACCAAATATAGATCTCTTGTAAAGAGTAGACCAAAAGTAAAGTAAAATCCAATCACATTTTCACTGAGTTATAATTCTGGCAGGAAAAAAGAGAACTCGCCCCTCCCCATGATTGTATGTAACAGTCCCAGAGTCAAACAGCAATTCTGCTGCGTGAACTCATTTTCATGGGCTGGCAGATGCACTGTTGCTATGATAGGAGGTGTGCCTCAGGCTACCATAATAGCAGTGGAGTTGGGGAACAGAAAGGGTCATAAGACCCCTATTTTAAGACCTTTCAAACCAGCCAAACTGCATAAAACCACACACCAGTGACTTCACAGAGATTCCATCCAGAGTTAAACAGTCATAGTTTATATTCACTCTGAAGTATTATCCATGCTTACCGAAGAATCAGCCACAGGGCCCATTTGTAAGGACACAAGCCATTTAGAAAGAAAGAAAGAGAGAGAGAGAGAGAGAAAAAAAAGAAAGAGAGAGAGAAAGAGGGAGGAAGGAAGGAAGGAAGAAAGGAAGGAAGGAAGGAAGGAAGAAAAGAAGGAAAGGAAGGGAGGAAGGGAGGGAGGGAGGGAGAGAGAGAGAGAGAGAAAAAAAAAGAAAGAGAGAGAGAAAGAGGGAGGAAGGAAGGAAGGAAGGAAGGAAGGAAGGAAGGAAGGAAGGAAGGAAAGAAGGAAAGGAAGGGAGGAAGGGAGGGAGGGAGGGAGAGAGAGAGAGAGAGAGAGAAAGAAAGAAAGGAAGGAAGGAAGGAAGGAAGGAAGGAAGGAAGGAAGGAAGGAAGGAAGGAAGTGAAATGAGCAGTCATTCTTAGTTGTCTGTCTCTTGGCAAAGTAACTTCTATTTAATTTTTTAATATATTCAGGGAAAATTACTATTCATTCCTTCCTTTATGAAACACGCCCTGATAGTATAAGGAACAAAGAACGTTCTTTGTTCAAATACAAAGGCAGTAGTGAGAAAAGCATGGTTTATTTTGAACGTCTCTGATATAAACTAATAACAGAACAAAAATAGTTCACTTATTCCTCCTCATCGGACTAAAACTTTCCCATCAAATCACACACGAATCACAAAACTCAGTGAGACATTTCATTTTCGGATAAATCCAAGGATGTCGTGCCACTTAAAATAACCAGACACAGTAAATAGTATTTCTTGAAAATAAGATTGTTTTTTCTAGCACAAAAGGCAGTCACTCAGAAAGCAAGACCCTTCCAAACAAGACATACCAAGATCATTGCTGACAAGCTTAGGACTGAAAATCTTTTACTAAAACATCATGGGTAGGAGAAATTCCTTATAGGACATTATTAGTTCATGGATTACAAACATATTTTCTCATAAATCATCCTGTCTCTTCACCTTTATTACCAGTTACTTAAAATCAACTCTAATCTGTTCTCTATCTAAAAAGCCCAAAAGACCTTTTTAAAACTTAAAGATTCAAAATGGAAGCCAAAGTCCTCCACGTGGTCCACAAGTGCTTTCATAACCAGTGGAGCTGTTTTTAGGGTGCTCACGTTCTCACCCTTTCCGCTAGGAGATGTCTCCCTGACCATCCTCCTTAAAGAGTCTCTTAAGTGGCTTCTTCCTAATACTAATTACTACAACTACTAACCATAATACTATTACAATCTAGGTTTTCATTATTTTGTTTGTTTATTTATTTGAGAGAGAGAGAGCTCTCGAGCAGGGCGGAGGAGAGGGAAGGGAAGGAGAGACAGAGAGAGGAAGGGAGAATCTCAAGCAGGCCCCACACTCAGCTCAGGGCCAGACGCAGGGCTCCATCCCTGGGATCATGACCTGAGCCGAAATCAAGTCAGGTGCTCAGCCCGCTAAGCCACCCAGGTGCCCCTTATCTATTTATTTAGTTGTCTCTCTTATTCCGGCATGAAACCTGCTTCCATGCCCAGGATAGTACATTAGATAAGTAGATGCTTAAAAAGTATGCCCAATATGTAAATGACCCAACAAATGGATACATGAACGAATTGCTTCAGACTCTCAAAAAGAATCACCAATGCACATACAGAGTATTTCAGCCTGTGACAAAAATACCTTTCCAAGCTACTGCCCCACTGAGCTAAGAACTTCAAATATGTTGTTTGCTTCATGCTAAACCACCAGGTATCCTGTCAGCCTGGAATTAGGAGCACCGAATAACCAGGGATAAATGATGCACTCCCCCCTCCCCTTTCATACACACACCACCATCACCACGTGGAAAGCGAGAACTGCCTTAGCAGCAACAGACGCAAGGGTAATATTTCCTGGTACTCGTGACTTCCTTGACTGAATCTCTCCGTCTGGCCAACTAATGACAAAAGAGAGAGAGAGAAAGAATGAGTAGGAGGTTATGGAGAGCAGGCTGTTTCAGAGGTCAGGCCTGGAAGGAGAGAATGACGTCTTCCCATATTCCACTGGCCGGGACTTAGTCACATGGTTCCACCCATCTGCAGGGGACGCTGGGAAATGTAGTTTAGCCATGCACCAAGAAGAAAAAATAGATTCGGCAAACACATGTAAATAAAAATACATTTAAGACATAAATTTTCCTCTGAATATTCTTATATTCAATCTCACAAAGTTGCTATTCATCTTCAATATTCTTAATTTCACTTTAATTTCCTTGTTAAGACATAACTGTTTTGTTTTTGTTTTTGTTTTTGTTTTTCATTTCCTGGGGGTAAGAGTAGACATCTCTTCTTTTGTTAATATTTAGTATTATGCTTCATAATTTCTGCTATCTTTTTTTAATTTTCAAAGTTTCTTTATTTTTCTAAATGTTCTATTTTTATACATATTTTGTTTTTGTCTCACAAATGTTTTTCTTCTCATATTTTCCAGGAATATTAATTATAGTTAATTGTTTGAATTTTCTTCTTCTCCCTACTCTTGTCTCTGTTTCCTATAAGCATCTTTATCCTGTTTGTTGATTTGTTTGGGCCTCTGTCTTTCATGCTAGATAATTCCCTTGATTGTCTGTTACTTATTTACTACTCATTCATACTCAAAGTGACAAGCTGCCATAAATTCAGTGTATGTGTGATGGCAAGGGGGGTGGTGGGGAGAAAAAGAAAAGTTCCTTCCCATGAGTAGAACCATCAACTGAAAATATCTATAGTTCTTGGACTGGTCAATGTCCCAGGAACCAGAAAAAACTAACTAAGAGTTACAAGTCTTTTTTACCAAAAGAAAGAAAAAAGTTCCATCATTTTTACGATTTGATAGCTAACGCTCACTTAATCCTCCGTCTTCAGTATAGCATTCACACTTTGAAATTGGTGTGCCCAGTTCAGAGTCCCTTTGGTTCATCCATACCCAAGAATACATCTCCAGCATTATATTAATACCTGGGAAGTCAACTGGATACGTGGGGCAAGGAGGGTACCTAGGAACCCAGCTGCTTCAATCATTCTCCTCGTTTTGAGCCTTCTGGTAGCTACACATTTATAGGTACCTGACACTTCAAATCCTCGGGTTTTTCATGTTGATTCATTTGTTTCAAGGATTCTGCTGTGTTGAATTGGAAGATCTGACATAGCACACTCTTGTCTTCTATTGTTAGATTTTCTATGTCTTTTTAAGTCTTTCCATCACACTCAACATTGAGCTAGATGGCTGTAGCCTACACACAAACCCCAATGTTTGTGAAATTCATCCATCTCTCACAAATTCATCTTTGTGAAATTCATCCATCCATAATTATGGCAACATGGACATGGTAAGATGTATTTTCTATTAAGCAGCAAGTGGGGTTTTGGTGATGGTGTAAATTTTTACCTCTAGAAGTTTAGAAGATTATGCATCCTGTTTCTCTTTGTCCAGTACTACCTTTACGTTTTTAACATGCTTATCAAAATCTACGTTCTCTATAGTTCCGTGAAATAAGTCAATATTTATACTTTTCGCTAAATAGGAAAAGAAACCTATCACTCAGTCATTTCACCAATCCCCCATATTTCGGGTCATAAGGTGTGGGACTTTGGCTCCAGATAGGTTACTATGAATTGTTTTCCATATTATGCACCAAAGATTAACAAGGTTAACTCTATGTTTTACCAGTTTTGTTTACCTGCCAATTTCTTATATCTCAAGTCTTACTCTTTCTCTGATTCATTTTTCAGTTTGCTGAAACATATCCTTGAGTAAATATTTCAGAGAAGGCTTGCAGCCGGTAAACTTTCTGGGTCCTAGCAGATCCTAAATTTTCTTTTTCTTGTTCTACTTAAATGCTATTTGGCTGGGTATGGAATTCTAGGATCAAAATTATTTAAATCAGGACCTAGATAATAATTTCTCCTTTCATTCTATCATTCAGTGCTGCCATTGACAAATCTCTTAGGAAAACAGGGGCGTTTGTTTTGTTTTTTATCTGTTTGTTTTCTGCTCCGGAAATTTTTAGGATTTTCTTTTTATTTTAGGGATTTGGATAGTGGGCACATCAAGATGTATCCGGATATGAATCCTTTTTTAAAAATTCATCCTGTGCAACACTCAAGAAGACATGCCATTCTTCAGCAATATATGTCAGACATATTTCCTTCAGGTATATTTCTTCTCTTGTTCTTCTAACCTTTATCTTTCCTCCGTTAGTTATCTATCACTACGTAACAAACCGCTTCAAAACTTCAAGTCTTGGGGTGCCTGAGAGACTCATTTGGTTGAGCATCGAGGTATTGACTTGAGTTCCGGTCATGATCCCAGTGTCGTGGGATTAAGCTCGGCATGGGGCTCAACATGGAGCCTGCTTGGGATTCTCTTTCACCCTCTCCCTCTGTCTCTCCCCTGCTCATGTGTACACAGGTGCGCACTCTGTTTCTGTCTCAAACAACAACAACAACAACAAACCTTCGAGGCTTAAAACAACATTTCATTATTTCTCACAATTCTGTGGATTAGCTGGGTGGTTCTTCCATTGGTCTTGCCTGACCATGCAGATGCTTTCAGGTGGCAAGTCAGCCAGGCCTGGGCTCAACTGGAACACTCTCTCCACCTGGGCTTCTTCATTCATCACATGGGAGTCTCAACGCAGCATTCTGAGAGGGCAGAAATGGAAACTTCGTGGGCTCCGAAAGTCTGAATCAAGTCACACATCACCTCCATCATTTTCTATTGGTCAAAGCAAGTGACAAGAACAGACCTAGATTCAAGAATAGAAAAACAGACTCCCTATCTCAATGGGACGAACTGCAAAGGATTTGTGGACATATTTAACCTACCCCAGTTGCTCTTTACTTCTTTGGGAGCTCTTACTGGACAGATGTTATCTGGACAGATGGATCAATTCCCGATGTCTCCATACCACTCTCTCATTGGCCTAGAAAATGTCTTCGATTCACCTAATCTTTGGGCAAACAGCCGAGAATGCACTGGAGTAGTTTACGTTCATTATCCACTCCTCATAAACAACATGGACTTGTAGCCACAGCTTTTGGAAGGATGAGGTGCCAGGGAATGGGAATTGGGGGATAATGGTACCCCAAAAGGTATTAAACACTTCCAAATCCCTAAGGGAACAGTAACTAAAGATTCTCAGTGTCTTGTGCCTGGCAGAACTGTGATTCCGGCAGTCCTGTGAGCAGCACTGTGTTTCAGTAGACCTTAGAGAGCTAAGAATTTGTTACCTCCTTTTGGCAGCATCAACATTCTTCTTCGTGTAGCCACCTCCATAAATTTCCACGTGCTTGTTTTTTTAATTACCTCTTTCTATTGTGTCATCTGGTCTCTTCCCATTAGCCACATCATTATGTTGTTGTAACAACCGCAACCTTCAGTTACAAACAAAGTAGTTTTCTAATTGACTTGAACTTCTTTTCTGCCTGTTCTCTTTCACTTCACAGGTGGGTTCTAGCAGCAAAATAAAATCATTTCACTATAGTTTCAACTTAGAAAATTTAATGGCTATTAAATAGACACTAGATATTAATGTCTCCAAGATTTTTCTAGCGCAACCCACCTCAGAGACCAAATAGGACAGTCCCCATTGGTCACAGTCATGCCTTGTGGCATTAGATATGAATGTCTATTTAAACCTTCAAAAGATTTGCATACTCCCAAACGATCTAGATTTTACCAGCTTCTAATAAATTGTATGACCTTGGACTTGTTTGCATGTTCTAGTTTAGAGGCTAGCATAGAGGAAGGAATTAAGTAAGTGCCTTTCGACAAATGTAAAAGTAAAATTTGTGTTCATGTGCTATCCTTTTAATCATAGTTACCCTCATTTGAGGACTTACTCTGAGAAAGACACTCTCTAAGAGTCAATACGTATGCATTCTATTAATCCCTCCAGAAACCTGTGTATTTCACAAACACTTACTGGAAACTTCTATGTGCCAAGCACTCTTGTAGGTTATAAAGATACAGCAAAGACCAGAAGAGACCAAGGGCCTCCATTCATGATGCCTTGTATTCTGGTGGGAGAGGTGCACATCCACAGAGAAATAAACAGAAGAATATAATGTCAAGTGGGTATGTCCTAGGAAGAAACCTGAGACAAGGTGGGAGACAGGATGTGACAGCTCTCTTAGAGAGTGAAAGCCCCTCTGAGGACTTGATCGCTGAACAGAACAGTGAATGAAGTGATTCTGAGGCACCATGACCTGAAATTTCAGGTCTCCCTGATACAGAAGTGGCTCAGATATTCACTAATGCGTCTGGGATCCCCGCCTTAATCAGCTCAGTCTGCCATAACAAAATACTTCCACAGCTGAAATCCATTTTCTCACAGTTCTCGAGACTGGAAGTTCATAATCAAGGTGCCTACAGATACTGTTTCTGGTGAGAGCTCTCTTCCTGGCTTTCAGACAGCCTCCAATGCCTTCTATGTGTGGATGGAGACAGAGAGAGGAGACAGAGACAGAGAGAATGAGAGAGAGAGACAGCGTGTGCTCTCTAGTGTTTCATCTTATAAGGATTAATCCTATCAGATCAGAGCCCATCCTTATGACTGTAATCAGTTACTTCCTTAGAGGCACCATATCCTAACACAGCCACACGGAAGGGCTATGGCTTCAACATGCAGATTTTGAAGGAACACAAATCTTCAGCCCATAGCAGTCCTACATCTAGAAAGTGACAGAGATGGAATTGTAACTCAGGGCCACTGAGCAGCAAAGCTCGCACACTATCCATCATGGCACAAGATGGCACTCCATAAGGCAAGATTGCGGCCCCGACAAAGTAGGGCGATGAATGGGAAAATCCTCTATAAATATTCACGCACTCCACAAATGTAACACGGCATTATTACCTCCGAGAACGCTCCTGTTTCTCATAACATAAACATCTTTTAAAGCACTGTAGTTTCATTTCACTTGGACTTATTTGTGTGATAACTGTAAAGAAATAACAGCTGAAGAAACAACACAATAGATGAATGAAGCCCATGGAATACGAAGCGTCCAAACAAAGCAACCCTGATATAATTAATTACCTTTTTTTTTTAATTTCAGAATGCTGACTGACAACCAGAAGTCAGTACAATGTTGGCTTCTTCCTTCTCTATTTATTTTTTCTCCTCCATTTCAAACGTAATTCTCTGAACTCCTGTCCAAGATGCTGGCTAAGGAGAAGCATAATGAAAAGACTCAAAGGGGATCTAGATCAACAGAGCAGCCTCCATCTTTCATTAAAGAGAATGTTAATAAGCAAAAGGTTGGCATCATAAAGGCTACTGAAGCAATGACCTCCCGGGACTGGTAGCAGACACAGACTGACAAGGTGACACTCCCCTCTTCGGTGCTTCCATTTGCAGAAACTGGCCCTAGAGGAAAGCTTTGTAATATTCTGCAATATGAGTCAATAGAATGTGACCCTTTGGGAGAAAGAAGGAAAGTCTTTTCAAAAGTAAGGAGGCCCCGATGCAGACATGTTAGCCTGTTTAACACTGTTATAATAAATGAGGTCAAAGCAGAAACATCATGCTATGCAAGACTCTAGGTGAAATTGGAAATTTTTCAAAGTCCCATCTCATTAATAATTAATAGCAACCAAGGTTCAGCAAAGCCATGATACGCAGATTTCTCTTCATCAGTAAAATAAGATAGGCAATATAAAACCAGACACATTCCTGGCAAATTGGCTTCCCAAAGCAGATGTGTTTCTAAACGGGTCACGTTTTTTGTTATTTGCATAAGAGTATTCCACTCAGGAATAGAACTTATGAGTAATGGCCTCCCGGAAAGACAGAGCATTCTGCCGACTCTGTGTGAATAATCTTAACAGAGCAGTCCATAAAGGTGGATGTTCATTCGATCTTCATCATGTGACCATGAAGAAGAATGTCAATGCTCACAGATTGTTTTCAAGATTTTTCTAGCGCAACTCACCTACAAAACCAAATGGGACAGTCCCCATTGGTCACAGTCATGCCTTGTGGCAATAACTTTTAGAGAAGAGAAGAGCTTGAAAGTACAAGCAAACAGTACCCAGAGATCGCCGAAGTGGAGAATCCCTGTCTAGAGGAATAAAGTTCTCTTGAAAAAAAAATTGAAAATATGGAGTTAGAGAATTTTCAAGAGCCAGTGGGAGATACTTCTTTCTTTATTGTTGGATCTTCCCGCAGGATTCTGAGGGAGTAAAAGAAGGAGAGGAGGAAAGCTGGACAGGTAAGGAGACAGAACCTGCCTGCTCATGGCCGGCCCGACCTGCGCTGAGGACTGCTTCTGGGTGCAGTAATTTTGCACTTTTCATACTCCTTCAGTGATATTTTAGGTATTTTGCCTGTGAGGGTGCACGCACACACACATACACACACACACACACACACACACTTACATTTCATGTTACCTGATACAAGCAACATATGCAAGAATAGCATTGTTACAGATCTCCCAGGACAATGGATGTGTCCTCAGCAGCCACCAATCCTATGCAACTATTGATTCCATCTCAAGATTCTTAATTATATCAGCAAAGACCCTTTCTCCAAATAAGGACACAGGTCCAGGGATTGAGGTGTAGACCTTTATTTGGGGGAACCACCATTCAATCCATTCCAGAAACCACACTGGCATGGAGCCCATGGAAGGACCCAGCCAGACCTCCCTCGGGAGAACCTTTGGTGGGGAGCATTGTTGCCCGGCGTCCCCAGCTGAGCTGCCATGGCTCCAGATCTGCTGTGGCAAGCATGTTCGAGCCCCCCTTCTCTGGACAGCTCCTGGTCAATGCTGAGCCCAGTGGGGGAGTTACCAGTGCTGGAGATTCTTGCCCAACACAGCATTTCTCTAAGGAGGAACTTTTGCTTGGAGACCCCACACTGGCCTGGCCAAGATTTTCTCAAACTTGTGCTGCAGTCTGATACTCAATCCCTTCCTTCTCTGTCTCCTCAACTCTCCCTGCCAGCTTCTGCCCGCCCCCTTCCTCTTTATACTTCACAGCATTTCCCTAGGAACTCTCTGACATCTTTAACCCTGCCTGTCTTGACATCTGCTTCTTAGAAGAACACGACTGGCACAGTCAAGTACCGGGGATGCTGTGGACACAAGGTAAGCTCAACCCTCCATGGCTTCATGGAGCTGAAATATAGGGATAGAGACAGATAGAAAGGAAGAATTTTTTCTTACTATGTTGACAACAGCTACAAGGGAAATGTATGGAGTTCCCTGAGAGTATACGCCGTGGTCTCCGAAGCTGGTCAGGGTGTTCACCATAGGCATCTTCAAGGAAGGGATACTCAAGCTTGGACCAGAAGGATTAATCAGAGTTTTCAGGGGAAGATACAGAAGGGAGTTTTCAAGCCATTACCAACAAGGTGTGTAAAGACCCTAAGAGAGGAGGACTTTTGGACACCTAAGAAAGGTCTATATGGTAGGAAGGTGGTGAGTGAGAGAAAGGAGACGTGAAGAGGGACAGGAAGAGGTACTCCTAACAGCAGACCCGTGAACAGAACTGAAGCCACCACGGATAATAAGCAGGATAAACGATGATTAAACCATATCCAAGTGAAACCTAGAAAATCGAGGATTATAAAGACCATCTGAGCATGACCAGAGAAAACAGAAAAATTACTTATAGATGCATAAGAATTAAATTTATAGCATAGTTACTAGCAACAGAGGCCAAAAGCCAATCTGCCAACTTATTCAAAACACTGTTCTTTTCTTCTGAACCAATAAATTCCTTTTATTCAGAGTCCATCCAAATACACGTACCTTCAAATGTGCGACATTACCGGAGAAATAAAAAGTTGAATCAACACAGAGAACAAATACTGCCCATATTCCTTCATAGTTAGAACTATGAATATGAGTTCATCATAGAACTACGATGTTTACATTACAATTCCATCAACGATGACCAACATAGACATGAAATGGAAGGAAACTGGAGAAAGAAAATATCCAGGATTTTGAAATCCTTACACCTGCATCCCTCCACTGTCGTGCTCAAAACTATTTCTGTGATCTAGTTGACAGCATTTTTTTTTAAATCAATAATGTTCCATGAGGGCTGGGAATTTTCAGGAAGGCTTATAGATATTATAGAATTCTATATCCCACTAAACGCTTGCTCACAAGTTAGAACAAAATAAAAGCGTATCTAGTCATAGTTCAGTGGCCCAAAGACCATCATTTTAAAAAACTGGTAAAAAGGGGCACCTGGGTGTCTCAGTCAGATAAATGTCCAACTCTTGATTTCAGCTCAGGTCATGATCTCTCATGGTGCAAGAGTTAAGCCCTAAACTGGGCACTGTACTGACTGTGCAAATCATGTTTGGGATTCTCTTTCTCTCTCTCTCTCTCTCTCTCTCTCTCTCAAAATAAATAAATAAATAAACTTTAAAAAAATTGGTAAAAAAAATTCACTAAAGCAGAAGAAAGATTAACCCCGAGAAAAGACAGGGCGATTCCAGAAAGAGTCACAATATACCATCAAATTTAGTAATCTGGTGACTGCAAGAAACAAAGCATGTTTCTTTTTAAAAAAAAATTCTAAATAACAATAACAAATAAGAAATGTTTAAGGGAACGTTAAAGAATGTTAGGTTTCGTGGGGGTCAAGAGGAGGAGGAAATTTTGAATAACTTCTCACATTATTAAAAAATATATGTGTTTAAAAATTAACAGTATCTGTCAAAGGAATAGAAATACCATCCATACATAGTTTTCAAGCCCACAGAAGAACAACAAACACAGTTTGAGGCCTTTCTATCTGCAGGCCGCTGTTGGTTTCCTGTCACCCTGACAGTCACCCCAGGAGACAGAGCTTCTCATCACCATTCCCAACAGAGAGGCAGCCGAGGGCTGGAGAAGCGACTGACCCAAGGTCGTACTGGCAAAAAGTGGAGAAGCCAGAACTCAAACCCAGACGGTGTGCTTTTAGAGGCTGTGTCCTTTTCAAAATATCCATGCTATGTAAAGGCAATTTTATTAAGCCATCTGATGACAGAGGTAAAGGAAAGAAAAGGAAGCAAAGGGAAAAAGAATTGCAAATAGAGAATAAAGTAGAAGTAAGCCAAATATATCAATAATAACAAGTGAGCGCTGGGGCGCCTGGGTGGTTTAGTCAGTTAAGCATTCAACTTAAGTTCAGGTCATGATCTCACGGTTTGTGAGTTCGAGGCCTGCGTTGGGCTCTGTGCCGACAGCTCAGAGCCTGGAACCTGCTTCGGATTCTGGGTCTCCCTCTCTCTGCCCTCCATCCTTTGCTCGCTCTCTCAAAAATAAACAAACATTAACAAAATTTTAATAGTAATTAAAAGTGTAAATGGGTCTTGCAAATTGATTATTTGGAAAAATAATCCAAAGTCCATACAGTAACCCAGAGAGCCCACCTGCTCTGTCTCCCCCTTTACCTTCCTGACTCTTTCTAGCACGTTCTCCCATTAGCCATCCCGATAGAATCACGCTAGCCTCTGTGACGCCCGCACACGTGACAGGAATGCAGCTCCCTCAGTGCCTGTGTTCTTTCCATTGACTATGCCAGGCACGCTGCTTTCCCATAGTCTGCTCCCCGCCGCCCCCCGCTTCCTGAGGCCACCTTCACAGCAACCCCGGCCCTAGCTGCTCTGCTTTAAAATTAATTTAAATTCAAACTCTCACTGCCCTCACCCGGCATCCTGGGTGCCCTTTCCCCGCTTTATTTTTCTCCACAGCCATATCCCTTCTAATGTCCTTTACATTTCTGCCTATTTATTGTGTCTCTGTGCCGTCTCCCTGACTAGAATATAAATTCCACGAAGGTAAGGGGTTCCATCTGTCTTGTTTTTTAGTGAACACCCACTGCCTTGCACGGGGCTCGGCCCATGATAACGAGTAAATAGACATTTCTTGAATAAATGCATGCGATGCTAACAATAGAAATGACGAAATCGTTAGAGCTCTATGATAATGAAAGTATTCTATAATAAAATAAGTACAAGACCCCTGTGGATGAAATTCGGAAACCCTACGGAAGCACTTAAAAGCAGATCAGAATAAATGTCATAATAAAGACTTAATACAGGAAAGATGTCGATTCTCCCCGATTGACCCTTAAGTTACAAGAGGGATTTTCAGAAAGTAGAAATACCGCGGCTCAGCAGAAAGGAATAACTTGCTTATGGTTGCACGGCTATTAAGTGCCAAAGCTTGCATCAGACCAGACTCTTTCCCTCCTCTCCTCTGCCTTCCCATCCCCCCTCCCTGCCTCACTTCCGAAAACCTCTCCCTGCAGGTCTGACAGTGAATGGCAAAAGGAACAATCAACCAGCAAATTTACATTTTAAAATGCAATGTTACTCAAGTCACACTTATTGAAAACCGACCCATTTCAAAGCACTTATCATAAAGTCATTTTACTGTTCACTGTTCTCCATGGAGATGACTGTCCTTACGTTCCGTTTACAGGTAAAGATATAGTCTCAGAAAAAAGGAATGGCTTGGTCTTACAGTGAAAGTTCACACAGCCAGATCCTTACAGGAAATCTTGTCTGGAGGCTTAAACTTGGTGCTCAGTAGCTCAGTAAACGTTCGCCAAAGCCAGTTGATCTTGAAAAGTGGGATTACTTTTCTGGTCCTTAGTTTTGCATGGGAGAAAGGAAGGACTCTGCTTCCTGGAAGACAAAACACAATGAAAACCAAGAGAATCCATTCATTCCCTCTAATGTGTTTGTTGTTCGTTTGTTTTTCTGTGGGTTTGTTTTTTTTTTTTTTTGCAGGGGGTGGTCTTCATGGTATATTTAAAAGATCGAATTACCTGCCTGTCTTTAAAACTGCGGAAATCTGGGGCATCAGGGTGACTCCGTGGGTTTAAGCAGCCAACTTTGGCTCAGGTCAGAGTCTCAGGGTCATGAATTCGAGCCTCATGTCAGACGCTGTGCTGACAATTCAGAGCCTGCTTCGGATTCTGTGTCTCCCTCTCTCTCTCCCTCTCTCTGCCCCTTCCCCAGTTGCACTCTGTCTCTCTCTCCCTTAAAAATCAACATTAAAAAAATAATAATAAAATAAAAAACATGTGGAGATCTGGGCGCCCGGGTGGCTCGGTGGGTTAAGCATCTGACTCTGGCTCAGGTCATGCTCTCCTGGTTTGTGGGCTCTCTGCTGTCAGCACGGAGACTGCCTCAGATCCCCTGTTTCCCTCTCTGTCTGCCCCTCAACGGCTCACTCTCTCTCTCTCTCTCAAAAATAAATAAACATTAAAAAATTGTGGAGATCTTATATAAAATCTGGATTCCCAGCTCTTTTTGGAAAGTCTCCAGAACTAAAGCACTCCATTCCTTCATGGCAACAAATATCTGGGGGTGAGTGGTTGCCAAACTTGCCATTCTCCTCATGCATATATTCTACTTGGCTCTCTGTTGAAGACGGTTGACTTCAAATTTCTGCCATGACCATACTTTCTGCATGAGATTTAATAAGTTCGTGACAGATCAGAAGCTAGGACCTTAGGACCCATGATTTTACCTTGTCCCTTATGTCAGGGTGAATTCTTTGCTGTCGGGAGCCGTTTTGGGCTCACAGGCTGAGACCCCTTCCCGTGTGGAGAAGGTGGTTGAAGCAGTTATGAGCTGGCTGGATCTTGGTGTGATTTGTGTAAATGTTAGGCTCCTATTACGTAAATTCACTCATTCACAAGCGAAGGACAAGCATTGGGAACTCTGTCCTTGCTGGATGGGTTGCACCTCCCCCATTGTAGTTGGAAGAATAGGCAGAAGGACTCCTGGCCTGTTTATAGATAATTAACATAGGCAGGCCTCGGTAACTCCCTGTTCTCTCCCCCTGCCTTAAATTTATATGCTAATTAACTTGAAAACAACCTGCAAGATTGAGGAAATCTCTGCTTTACTGATAAAACACATTATTGTTCAAACCCATTACTGATGGGATGTCACTCATTGCTGTAATGTCACTCACTACTTTTAAATAAAGACACTGAGACCGGCAGGGCAGAGACGCCAGAATTGCCAGGTCTGTCTGCTTGGTCATCAGACTCCATCTCTCTCGTGGCTCTCTCATTTCCTTTCACCTGACTGTCCGTCCTTCGGGGACCCCTAGATTCGCCGGAACTGGACCCCGGCACTTTGCACCCATGTCAGTCTTAAGGAGGCCTTGACATTCTTATGCTCACTAGAAACTCATCACAGGTCAACAGCAGGCCATCAGAGGGTGGCCGTTGCTCTCCCTGCCTGGCTCCGGGAAAGTCTCTTCCTGCTCACGCAGCCAGCTGAGGCCAGATCATCTCCCATCCGGAGGCACAGGCAGACGACAGATCTCTTTCACGCGAGTTGACGGGGGGCATCCTTAAACGTCCCCCTCCCAAACTTATCAGCATTTCAAGGATGCCATGCCCATCAAAAACGTCTCATCTCCTCCTTCCTTTCCACACGACTGCTCTGCGGCTGTGTGGCACTCAAATGTCAAAACAACGGCAAGACGGCGCCCTGTCAAATCCGCTCCCGAGTCCGGCCTCGGCCTCGTTGCCACACCAGATGCTTCCGGTCACCTGGGAAATCGCTCTGACAACAGCTGCATATCAAGTTCAAGGTCATAGTGACTTCTCGGCAGATCCTGCAAAAGTAGAATTTCTCAGCGGCTGTTTAAATAATTTATACCAGCAGGATGTATGCCTGCCTGAAAAGCGAGGCATAAGATTCCATGTAAGTGACATTGTCCTATCATGTCTTAGAGGGTAAGGCAATCGGGTACCTCCACACAGGACATGTGGTCGGTGGGGATGCAGTTAAAATCCCTGAGTTCTAATCTGACCTTGCTCCTCCTCTGTCACTGACTAAAACTGAAGCTTCTGACAGATAAGGAAGCCACGTGTCAGCTCTACGCATCATATTATAGCAAGGCATGATTGTATGTCCCCAAAAAGGACATGCTGTGTCATCATTTATTCAAGGCTGATAGAAGGAAGGTACTCCATTCCTTCATGGCAACAAACACCTGGAGGTGAGTGGTTGCCGAACTTGGCATTCTCCTCATTCATGTATTCTACTTGCCTCTCTGTCGAAGACAGTGGATTTCAAATTTCTGCAATGCCCATACTTTCTGCATTAGAAAAGTGCCCACTCTCTGTTGTCTGGAAAGCAGACAGCCTAGTGCAGCTCGTCTCCTTTCATAAACTTTGCCCTTAGATGTGGGAAGACCCAAAGATCTACTGCCTTCCTACCGAGCAGACTCATGCTGGAGGCTGGAGGGGGGTGGTTTATTTGCTGATATAGAAGATGAGAATTAGCTACGTGGTTATCTAGGGGGAAACACTCTCAATCGCGGGAACAGCGGAGACCAGGGTCCTGAGGCAGGAATGTGTCTGCAGTGTTTATGGAACTGAGAAGGCCAGCGTGAGTAGGGCGGAGTGGAGTGTTGGAGCGACAGGAGCAGGAGCGGCAGATGAAATCGAGGTGGAGCCAAAGCCCAGACAGTGTGACACCTTGGCCGTCACCGTGGGAACTTGCCTTTTACTCCCAATGCGCTGGAGGGAGACTCCCGTGGACTGACTGATACCCATGTGCATTTAAGAATGTTTAGAACCACTTGTGTGTGCTAATCCACTTTTTCAAACGTCAGTTTTGTGAAATCTGAAAACACAATAAGTATTTCCAATGAAAATTTACTGTCTGAATTACAAAGGCTGTGAGGGTAAAATGCACGCCGGATTTTAAAGACTTAGCAAGAGAAAAACCACATAAACTGTCTCGCTAGCAATTTTTTTATTTATTTGCGTATCAAAATGGTCGTATTCTGGTTCTGTTGTGTTAAATAAAACATATTAAAATTAATTTGATCTATTTCTTTTGCTTCTTAATGTGGCTACTAGAAAGCTTGTAACTGCTCTTGTATCTTGTGATGCAATTTAGCAAGTGTGCCGCAGGCGAACCTACAATAGGTCTAAGGTTGCACCCACAGACCTGTGTTTTAAGCAGGCGCTCCCAGGAGATGCTGAAGGGTCTGAGGACGCCTGCTGTCCTCCTGAAATAGGACCTGGAGTCTTGATTTTGCTAGTTCAAAAAAAACACCCACAGCTCCATGAAACAGTCATGGTGGCCGTGGCCTTCTACGTGCCAACAATCGTCTGACCTGCTATCCTTCAGACTGTATCCCCAAGCCAGTTTATTGTAATGCCCGAATTCTCGAAACCCCCACAAGAGACCACCAGAGTCGAAAGTCAAAGCCAAGCGGCAAGGGTCGTATATTGCAGGTTCGAACCTGGACCTCTGCGCACTCGTTGCCAGTGACGCTAAGAGGCCCCGAACAGGGTTGGTACAGCGTTTTTATAGACAGAAACAAATAGTATAGGAGGGTTTCAGGTTATGGGGTGACTGATTGGTTGATATTTAAAATAAGGACATAAGTTGTCCTCTGATTGGAGGTCCTTTGTCTGTTCTTTGGCGGGAAGTCTCTGTCCGTTACTTGTGGCGGGAGGAAGGGGGAAGAGGGAAGAATGTGAGAAAAGCCAGTTACTCAACCTAATACATGTCAGAAAGGGGGAAGGGGAAGAATGTGAGGGAAGCAAGGTTACAGAAGCGAGAAATGCCAGTTACTCAAACTAATACATGTCAGACTAGACTCAGAAAAAGTTTTACAATGTTTACAGCAAACAGTAAGCAAAACAGAATTCTCAGCAATTGTATCTCTTATCAACGGTCCACAATTGGCAGAAGGCCGGGGCATGCTATCTTTAACCCAGTATCTTTCCATTGTTTAACAGAAAAAGAGAACTTAACTTTAAACTAAGGCAGAGCTGCCATTTGGACATAAAATTTAAAACCGCTCTCTTCATTTATTGCCTGGATTATTACTTGAAAGTAAATCACAAGTAATTATAGAACCATCGGTCCTAGCATTTATATAAAAATTTGCTAATGCTAGGAGCATCTGGGTGGCTCAGACAGTTAAGCGTCTGACTTTGGTGCAGGTCATGATCTCACAGATCATGAGTTCAAGCCCTGCATCAGGCTCTGTGCTGACAGCTCTGAGCCTGGAGTCTGCTTCAGATTCTGTGTCTCCCTCTGTCTCTCCGCCCTTCCCGTGCTTATGCTATGTTTCTCTCCATCTCTTTCTCTCTATCTCAAAAATAAATAAACATTAAAAAATATTTGCTAATTCCGAATAGCTTTGGGGGCACCTGGATGGCTCAGTCAGTTGAGCGTCTGACTCTTGATTTTGGCTCAGGTCATGATCCCAGGGTTGTAGGACCGAGCCCTTTAGGGCTCTGTGCTGAGCATCGAGCCCGCTTAAGATTCCTTTTCTCCCCCTCTGTCCCCTCCCCTGCTTGCATGCACTCTTTCTCTCTAAAACAGAAAAAAGTTTAATAGCTTTCACTTATATACCAGATTTTAAAATTACTATGACAACTATTAAAAACTAAAACTAGTTTGGTGCAGGAAAATTCCAGTTCTCACAACCATTAGACTTAATCACCATTTGACTTAATCAAGGGTAAAAAATTAATCCCAAGAAAATGTGACGTCGTTCATTTTATTAAATTTCTTTCATATTATCTATTTTTATTTTCATTGCTTAATGTTTTCATTATGGAAATCTTTCATATAACTTATTTCTTTAAATTCAGATAACATACGGGGATAAAAAAAATTATCCAAAATCTTACCCTTCACAGATAGAAATGTTTTCTTTTGGGGGTGTTTCTAATCCATTTTACATGGTTTTGATTTTACTCTATACACAGTTGGATATATTACTTCTTCAAGCAACATTTTCAGGTTCAGAATACTATTATGTTTTATAGTTTAATAGTTCATAATACTATTCCAAATTCTAGGGCCACCTGGGTGGCTGTCAGTGAAGCATCTGACTCTCGGTTTTGGTTCAGGTCATGATCTCTTTGTTCATGAGATTGAGCCCCACCTCAGGCTCTGTGCTGATGGCCTGGAACCTGCTTGAGATTCTCTCTCTCTCTCCCTCTCTGCTCCTTCTCCCCTCCACACACATGGGTGCACGCGCTCTCTCTCAAAATAAATAAATTCTCAAAAAACTTAGAAAATAATGAAAAATAAAAATAAATACAATCCAACTTCTCTATTTCCACAACCCATTTCTACAGCTTCTAAAACACCCGGCACAGAAATGTTTACTGAAATTCATTTAAATACAAATAGAAGTAGTATAAACAGCATCATTATTTTTACACTGATTGTTTTAATAATCGCATCCTAACATTTAAATATATACATCGGGGCGCCTGGGTGGTTCAGTCAGTTGGACGTCTGACTTCGGCTCAGGTCATGATCTCACAGTTTGTGGGTTCCAGCCCCACGTCGGGCTCTATACTGTCAGCTCAGAGCCTGGAGCCTGCTTCAGATTCTGGGTCTTTCTCTCTCTGTCTCTCTCTCTCTCTCTCTTTCCCTCTCCCCCACTCACGCTCTGTCTCTCTCTGGGTCTCAAAAAATGAATAGCCAGTAAAAACTTTAAAAATAAATAAATAGGCGCCTGGGTGGCTCAGTTGGTTAGGCGGCCGACTTCGGCTCAGGTCATGATCTCACGGTCTGTGAGTTCGAGCCCCACGTCGGGTTCTGTGCTGATGGCTCATCAGAGCCTGGAGCCTGCTTCGGATTCTGTGTCTCCCTCTCTCTCTGCCCTTCCCCTGCTCATCTATCTCTATGTCTCTCAAAAATAAATATACGTTAAAAAAATTTTAAAAAAAATTTAAAAAAAATAAATATTAAAAATGTGTATGCATAAAGACTTCCTCCAATCACTCCTTCAACCTGCAGCCTTGGAGCAATCAGCAAATATTTAGTAAGAAATCCAAAAAATCCATATATACAGAAAATAGAAGGAAATGAATGTATAGGGAAAACTATCGCCATGAAACATTTTCTGATCACTTTTACTCTATTGCAAAAGCGCATATATGTTTAAACATTAACCGAATTTCCAAATAGATGCTATTTGGAAAGTATGCTCCTTAAGATTGATACTTTTCACTCGCAACAAAGAAACCCTTCAGGAAATAGGTAATGAAAGCCGTTAATTGTCGCACGTCCTTCTCATTCAAGATTAATGTTCAATCTCTATCTTCTTACATTTCCAAAATAACCCTGGGCAACATTTGCCCAAGCAAACACTCTGTGACCAAGTAAGAGCATAAAGGCTTACAAGATAGAAACCTCCTGAAAAGTGATTGTATGGTCCTCGATCTTATCTTGAGGAATTTAAATATAATTATTGTGTATTATAATCTTTTGTTATGATACCACTGCAATAATATGTCCCCTATGGTTATTGCGACTCTTAATCAACAGTTGTCAAAATTAGTAACTTACCCCAAAAGTATAGAATTACAACATATTTTCTAGAAAAGACAAAGCATAATTTTTACCTGCCAGTTTTAATGGACTAGTGATGGTGATTCTGTAAAACATTTTATATCAGAAGCAGTCACAGAGAGAAAATTAAGTGGCCGGTAGGATGGTGAGTTCATGACAGAAACAAAAACTCCATTCCTCCCCGGAAATTATTGGAATGCTACTTCTCTTCAAACACAAAGCAATAGTCTAGAACTGCGCATTGATATGAAATGAAAGATACAAAGAAAAGCTCTGTTCTGAAAAACAAAACCCAGAATGAATAAGTCATGGAAATCCTTTACCTCCCTGACAGTCTAACTCCCCGGGTGCTGAAAGATGGCATAGAGAAGGGTGACACCTATTGTTCAGGAAGGTTTATGGGTGGGATCTACCAGTCCCACTGAGTAGAGGGTACGTTTGGTTCATGAGCAAAAGGCAACCTGTCTTCCCAGAGGAGCAAATCAGAGCGACCTGAGAAGAGGCAAATGGAAGCTAACAGCCAGCTCATAAGAATCGTCCAAGAAATGCAGGCAGAGATCAGCAAGCTGAAGAAAGAGAACCAATTCCTCCGGATGCAGCTAACTTCGAGTAGTCTGAGAACCGAGGGCGGCCCATGCAGAGAATCAAGAAATGAAAGCAAAGAGGAAGTCACAGACCTCGGTGACCACGGGAAAGCATCTGAAAAATCTCCAGCAACCCCTTACGGTGGTGTTTCCACCACTACAGCACCAGATGGGCGTGAACACCAAGGTACCGAATGACCATAGCTCTTCTGGGCTGTGTCCACTTTGCAATGATCTCCTAAATATCAGGTTTATTGCACCTTTCCTATAACCGCATGAATTGGTATGTATAGTGGTGAGTTCCATTCTTTTTCTCCTGGGAGATTAATTAGCTTTAAATCCCCAGGAGAAAAAAATCTCTAGCATCTTCCAGCAGCATATTTTAGCAATATCAAAATTATTTCCAGATATTCCTGGAAAGAAAAGAATGGCGGGTTTGTGAAAATCAATCACCTTAAAAACGATGTGGTTTTTTTTTTTTCCTTCTTGACCTCAAGCCTTTCAAATGCCACATAATAGAACACTGAGTAGAGGTAGGTCGAATAGCATGTTCGCTTATTAAGTTACCATATTGCACCATAGTTAAGTGTATGGATATTACAGTCAGACAAAGATGGTTGCCAGTGATTTCTCATTCATTATCCACTTGACTCAGAGATCCTTACTAGAAATCTTTAACGTCTGTTTTCTACATTTGGAAGTGTGATAGTGCCTATGGTTGTAGTACCTGTCTCACTGCAATAACTGAGTGCTTAGTATAGCACCTGCAAACACACAACAAATGGAAGACAATGTTTCTTACCCCTGTTTTACAAAGAACTTGACTGCCCTTTTGAAATGTATGTTGCACATAATTCAACCTACTCTACAGGTTGAAGACTTCAAGACTCAGGGTCAGTGTCTAATATATTCTAAAAATCAAGTCTCTCATGTTTCATGGGGAAAGATTTTGACTGAAAGACTACACACAAAATCAGAAAACAGCAGAGCAAAAAATACGTTCTATGTTTAAATTGTCAGTGCTTGTCTACATATAACATATTCAAATAAAATTGATGCCCATAATTAAACACTTAAATTTCATAATATCGTCTGTCAAAGGCTTCAGGCAATGCCACTTGAACAGCTTGGCAAGAAAACATGTCATATTTACCAGCTGGTTTTCTCTGTTAGAGAGATCTCTCTCTTGAGCATGGAGCCCTACATTTCAAAGCTGGGAACAAATTCCAATCACGATTTTTCCCCTTTTTAGTCAAGTGCGACTCTGGATCTGAGTAGTTCTTTCTGCTGGCTATTTAATAAAGCTGAAAGAATAACTGATAAAGAGGTTAGACTTCCTCCTTGCTTAAAAAAAGAAAAAGAAAAGAAAGAAAAAAGGATACATCCTTAGCCTCAAGTTCCTCCACCTCTGCAACCTTGAACATTTTGTACTAAATGGCTCTGTCTTGGTAAGAGTCTGTCTTAGATATTGTAGGATGTCTAGGAGTGTTCTTGGCTTCTAAATACCAGATGCCAGTAGTATCTGCCTCTCACACTCATCATGACTCTCAAAAATGTCTTCACACATTCCAAATGTTGCTTGAAAGACAAAATTTCCTCCAGTTGAAAACCACTGCCATACGCCAAAGGTAGACGACACTCTTTCAAATCTATTTTCTATGCTGCTTATCCCAATGAAAAAGTAAGTTGAGTCTTAGTATGTCTTGTGGCCATTCTGCGAGTATTACACCATTCAAAGAACAAAGAGCATTACCCTTTAACCTCTCAGGACCTGAATGACATCAAGCTTAGGGGGAGATTAGACTATTATTAAAAGCTGAACGCACAGGGGCACCTGGGTGGCTCAGTCGGTAAAAGCCCAACTCTTGATTTCAGCTCAGGCCATGATCTCAAGGTTCATGACTTTGAGCCTCATGTTGGGCTCTGTGGTGACAGCACAGAGCCTGCTTGGGATTCTCTCTTTCTCTCCCTCTCTCTCTGCCCCTCCCCTGCTAGTGTTTTCTCATTCTCCCTCTCTCAAAATAAATAAATAAACATTACAAAAAAAAAAAAAAAAAAAACAACAGCTAAACACACAATCGATAGAATACTTCTTCCGCATATGGATGGTGATTTCCATTAAGAATGTTAGCATTAAGGGGCACCTTGTTGCATTAAGCCCATTAAGCATGGGCTCAGGTCATGATCTCACAGTTCATGGGTTCGAGCTCCATTGGGCTCTGTGCAAACAGCTCGGAGCCTGGAGCCTGCTTCGGATTCTGTGTCTCCCTCTCTCTCTGCCCATGCCCGGCTCACCCTCTATCTCTCTCTCAAAAAATAAACAAACATTTTAAAAAATTAAAAAACAAAACAAAGCAAAAGAATGTTATTATTAAGTCTAAGAACTGGTGAAAATATTTTATGGAACTTGGGGAAATCTTGTCAGCTCTATCAATAAAACACAGAAAGAAATACGATTTAAAGTTGTTCTTGGAAGCCCAGTTGAAGTACTTTACATGCATTTATCTGTGTCTCCTGTGTAACACACTATTATGGAAGTAAGTGACATTAAGTAGGGAGAACATTGGCCTGAGCATGAGGACACCGGGTGGTAGTCCCAGTTTCATAATAGTTGATCGACGCTGAGTAGGACACATAAAATTCCTGGCCTGAGCATCCTCATGTAAAAATTAATGGATTAGACTAGATGCCTTCCAAGATCTGTTCTAACTGTAAAATTTTGTGATCCTATCAATGTAACATGCTTTTATGATCACTTGCCTCATCTGTAAAATGGAAATAGTGATAAAATCTGTCTCATATGGCTGTTGAGAGCATGAAATGAGATCGCACAAGTAAGACTCATCGTGAGCTACTTGGTAATAGCTATCTTAATGTCATTGAATGTGCCATAAGAATATTATTTGACTTCAATGTAAGTTTTTTATTAGCAGTTTTAATAAGGCATTGCCAATATCCATTGAAACTCATACTTGAAACTGAATCATAGACATTTGCTACTAGAGAGCAACTTTCAAGATAATCCCTTCATGTTAGAGGTGAGGATATAAGACCCAGAGGTTAACCTGCTCAATCCTCCTTAGAAAGCCGGATAATATAAACCTATTCTTTGAGGGGCGCCTGGGGGCTCAGTCAGTTAAGAATCCAACTCTTGGTTTTGGCTCAGGTTATGATCTCACAGTTTGTGAGTTCGAGCCCCACATCAGACTCTGTGCTAGGGGTTCTCTCTCTCCCTCTCTCTCTCTCTGCCCCTCCCACTCACTCTCTCTCTCTCTCTCTCTCAAATAAATAAACTTTAAAAAAATTTTCTTGTTGGGATGAGCACTCGGTGTTGTATGGAAACCGATTTGACAATAAATTGATAAATAAAAACTTTTCTTAAACTATTATTTGAGAAGGAACACTATGAAATCAGAAAGGTGAGTCTCACTTTAAGAAAGGGAACAATTAAAGAGGACTTGGAAGGAAATCACTTGGAACTAAAAGTTCTTCTGTTGGTTCTGGGATATGTGTAGTGAGACTAAATGAGATTTTATGAGTGGAGAAGTCTGCTTCTCTCAGGACACAGAGCTACACTACACACACACACACACACACACACACACACACATACACATACATACATATATACATACATATATATATACACATACACACACCTACATATGCATATATATATATTTATATTTTATATATGCATATGCATATATATATATATAATTATATGCTATAATAAGAATGCAGAACACTTACCCAGAATGAATCTTTATTGGATAAATTCTCACGGAAGCATCTGTACTCGTGGATAAGCATTCGGTGGATACAAAATCCAACCAGCACTTTCAGGGATGCTTCCCTGGCCCTCTGGCCCTGTGCAGTGGCACCTTGGGACTATCAGGGAAGAAGTAATTTGCTGCAAGGAAGATAAAACGAACGGCTCTTTACAGAGGGCCCCCAGCATTGCTGAACCTCTGATTCTTTGCAATGTGTTTCTATCCTTTGTGGGCAAATACACTGCATTTGGCAGCCATCTTGAATTTGTGCTGATGACCCCGTGATGCTGTGTTGAGTAGCCTTTCCCTCTTACTGATAAGAAACCAAAGGACCCAGACTATTTGTGACCCAGAGAGATGAACAAAGAATTGATTTGCTAATTGGTCAAGCTGGAGAGTAGGTCTCAAATAAGAATAAACTTCCCTTTGCCATTCTCAGCATAATTTCCTCTGTTGTGACTTCCTACCATTCAGTATAAAGAGACTGCTTTGTAATCGTTTCAAACAGAAACTTTTATGATTGTCAATAGTCATAAACTTATTTTTAGACAATTATAGAAATTATATATCACGGCCAAAGAAGTGTTTAAAAATAATTTAGAAACAGTACTTGCATGCAGTTAATTACTTCAGATAGATTTGAACTTAAACCACCTCCCCTTCCCTAAACTCTTGCCTAAAAGTTGGTCTTCTGCTCTTTCAAACTATAAAAAGCCAGGGACGCCTCCACTTGTTACAATGACCATAATAATTTGCTGTCTGCAATCTTCATATGTGGGCAGTAAATTTAAGTAAGAAATAACTGCACTTCTAGCACTCTTAAAACCTGAACACAATGCAAGTCTAATGTGTTTATTTTGAGAGGGGTAGGGGGAGGCAGAGAGAGAGGGAGAGACAGAATCCAGGTTCCAGACTGTCAGCATGGAGCCTATCATGGTCCTCAAACTCATGAACCTTGAGATCATGACCTGAGCCAAAATCAAGAGTCAGACGCTTAACCAATGCCACCCAAGAGCCCCAATGCAGGCCTTCCTTAAACACCCATGCTAGTCAATGCAGAGCTATGACAAGAAAGAATAAGGATTTGACAGACGTCTGTAAGTGCTCCAGAAGATGAACACCACCCCATGAGGTCCGGGTTCTTGGCCCCCCCGGGTAATAACTGGAGGTCTGGTCAGCATGAGTATAGTGTAACTGTGATCCACACACACTAACCTCCCTAGAATAAAGCTCTTTTAATCAAAGTGACTGAGTTACAAGAAAGAGAGAAAGAAGACTTAATTTGGGTCAAGAGAAAAGTTTATTGGAAGACGCTCATGGACAGAAATGGAACTGAGCAGGGCCTGGGTGGCTAAGTCAGTTAAGCAGCCGGCTTTGGCTCAGGTCAAGATCTGGTAGTTCCTGAGTTTGAGTTCCACATCGGGCTCTCTGCTGTCAGCACAGAGCCCACTTCAGATCCTCTGTCCCCCTCTCTCTCTGCCCCTCACCCTTTAGCACTCTCTCTTAAAAATAAATAAAAATTAAAAAAAAAAAAGAAATGCAATTGAAATTCCTCATAAACTAAGGCCATACATTTCTCCATCTCTCTCAGGAGATGGCCTCCTGAGAACCCAGAACTCCAGTTTTCCAGGCAGAGTCTCTGCTTCTTTCCACATGCCTACTGTGCTTCCATCTCTCCATCAGCAGACTTCCTCAGAATGACTACCCCAACTAAAGTCAAGACACATGATTATAGGCCAGTTAGCAGAGGCCAGTTCTGTTATTTGTGGCCATTCATGGGATGAGGTTCCATGATGAACAGGTTCTTCTACAATCTAGGAGAGAGGAAGCTGTCCGGAGTTGGCATCTCCAAAATATCCATATTCTTCCCATTTTAAAGTCTTGTTTTGTTATTTCTGCATGTCCAGATCTCTGTTCTAATGCTTTCCACCCACACTATTTACACAACTTCCAGACCCCCATGCCCATCTGTCTCTATCCCCTTGCCTTTATCAGCCTAACCTGACTTTCCAGAATCTATCCTCTATGGCTTGTTTATCATCTGTCAGCTTATAAGAAGGTAAGCTCTATGCAGGCAAGAATTTTGTGTTGGCCACTACCATATCCCCATCTCTGTCTCTTAAAAAAGTGCCTGGCATGTGGCTGGCACTCAACTACTTATAAAATAAGTCAGCGAATAGATGTAGTTTCTCTGAAAAAAAGTAGTCAAAAACAATAGCTTTGTTTTAAGTTCTGTTTAACGAAGTACTATTACTATAGTTTGCCATTTGTGGACGCCATCAAAGGTAAATTTTCATGAACTTAAATGTTGTGTCTCCCATACAGGCAACGTCATGATTGTTAGACGTTATTCCATTTCTTCGCCAGTTCATTCATTTGCTGCACAGGACCCCTGGAAAGCTGGAGACAGACACCCAAAGAGTGGAATCCTAGAAGCTCAGGGAAGAGTTAAGCCATTGGCATGTTCTTCAGTTAAGAAGCAAGACGACGAAGGAAAGATGTGTGCTGCAGATTATTTGACCGACAATAGTTCCAACAGAAGAGCGTTTCCCGAACACGTTTTTGGTAACGTTACCAGGTAAGGTACAGTCTGTCTCCAGCTAGGTTACAGCCACGTGCTGTGATGGGTACCAAGATGTTCTCCCAGATAAGCAAGGCCTTATGTACTGGAGGAAACGAAACCAAAGAGGCTCTTGGGCCAAAATAATTTCCATTGCATGCATGCCCACCTAGGGAATCAAAAGAAAGAAAATTTCTTGAGATCAAATGGTGTTCTAATAGGTATATCTATTAGTAGAATATTTCACCAGTCTTTACTTACTGTTCGAGCATTAATAACTGTACTCTGAGCTGGGCACTGGTGATGCAAGACTCGGCCAAGGTGAAATGGTACGTTCGAGACTCTCACTCAGTGACAAAGACACACAAGTAAACTGATCACTATAATAAAGTGCCTCTCAAGGAAAAGACACACGGACTTTAGGAACTGAACACAGAAGTCCTCTCTGAGAGGGAACGGTTCTTATAGGGGAAGTGACTCAGTGGATTGTGGGGCGTATAAAAATGGCATGCCTCAAAAGAGCCAAGAGACAAAGAGAAAAGTAACTTGTTCTGCAAAATATATGGGTTGGCGTTCAGAGAGTTAGGCACAGCCTGAGATAAAGAAAGATTTGAGAAATCATTTGAGAGACAGGTGGGGAGTCTTTAAGAGGAAGGTCAGACAGTGGCCCCAGGAGTGGGTAGAGCCAATGGCCGTTTCAGAACAAAATTGTCTATCGAGTCTAACTTACCCACCCCTACAAGCTAAAGCACGACCTCCCCTCCCCACACTCTGCACTTTGCTTTCCAATTCCCACATAGGCCCTGATCCTTCAGGGGGAGTCTCCACACACTTGTCTCCTTTGAGTAGAAAAAGAAGCCCAGGTTATCACGGGGAAGAGAAAACGGAATGAATGTGGTTGCGGAGAGAATAAGGGAGTCATCGAATTCAGCAGCAGCAGGAAATCAAAGTGAGGGACCACCAGGGATAGACTGGCAGGGATTGTCGCAAATATTGGAAAGAGTGCTGGACCTCTCACAGGATGTGGGACAGGGAAGCTGAGCCGGTCTTCTCTGAATTTTACCAGACGGGATGAAAATTGTGTTTCACTTATAGAAAGCTCTATTATAGGAACAGTGAGAGTAGAGCCAGGCAAAGAAAGCTGGGAAGATCACCCCATGTAAAGCAGAAAAGACAAGAAGACAGAAGAAAGCATGACTGTGGGGAAAACGACAGGTGGTGAAGTGAATGAGGGTGAAGAAGGGGGCAAGCCCCGGCAGAAGGAGCCTTCCGCGCAGTGCTCGTGAGTGCGTGCTTGGCCCTGTCATTATTGGAACGCTAGTGAAAACATGTCCTTCTGAAAAGTGTAAGAATGCAAAAATATTCGGAAGTAAGTGTTACAAATACCACTGTTTTCACCTGCAGGAATTCTGTCATACGTTCTACAGATATTTTTTAGATATAAAAAAGGAAAAAAAAAATATTACTAATGAAAACAAAGATCCAGGGGCGCCTGGGTGACTCAGTCGGTTAAGCCTCCGACTTCAGCTCAGGTCATGATCTCATGGTCCATGGGTTTGAGCCCACATCGGGCTCTGTGCTGACAGCTCAGAGCCTGGAGCCTGCTTCGGATTCTGTCTCCCTCTCTTCTCTACCCCTCCCCCACTCCCTCTCTCTCTCTCTCTCTCCCTTTCTCTCTCAAAACTGAATAAACATTGAAAAAAAAAATTTAAAGACAAAGATACTATATCTCTCTTCGGTCCTGCCAATGGGCAAGCATTATCATGAGTTTCATTTCTATCCTTTCGGTCTATTTTTTTTCATACATTCATTATATTCATTCATGAATTCATTCATTCAACAAATAATCCTGAAGGCATACTTCCTGGGGCCAGGATTCTAGGCCATGAGGATACAAGAAAAAAAACAAATTGTCAGAAATCTCCGCCCAAGGGGAAGATTTTCTTTTGTAACATGATAATCAATAAGCATGAAAATACATAAAAGTGTATAATTTATGTTAGACAATAAGTACGAGAGAGAATATGAAACCAATTAAAAGGGGGAAAGAACAGTTAGAGGAGCAAGTATTGTTGAAATTTAAATCATGGCCAGAGAATGCCTCACCATTGAAGTAAAAAGGAAAGAATTCTGAGGATATCTGGATGGGAAAAACTTTCTAAGAACAGAAGACAGCAAATACAACGGATGTTGGGGAGTGGGGGCCGCTTGACTGGTGGTTGAGGAAGGGACAGGAGGCTGCTGTGACTGGAACAGAGTGAGTGAGCTAGAGAGCGGGGGAAGGTGAAGGCAAAACTCTAGGGGAGGCCTTGCACTCCCTTCCAATGATTCTGGATTTATTCTAAGTGAACTGGGCACATAACATACTCTTTTCATTAAAAATAAAAATAAAAGTTTGTGTTGGAAGTCCTGCTTTAAAAAGACTGTAGGAAAAACGTTATAGAAAATTAAAAGACCAGGTTTAAGCTAAAAAAAATAATCTAGGCAAGAAGTGATCATTTCTTGGCCAAGGGTAGTAACAGCGGGTGTGGTTTCTGGATATACTTTGAAGGTGGAGCCCATACGATCTATTGGCAGAGCAGATGTGGGATATGCAAAGAAGTGAACATAGTTTGGGGCGCCTGGGTGCCTCAGTCAGTTATGTGTCCGACTTTGGCTCAGGTCATGATCTCACAGTTCATGGGTTCGAGCCCCGCATTAGGCTCTGTACAGATAGCTCAGAGCCTGGAGCCTGCTTCGGATTCTGTGTCTCCCTCTCTCTCTGCCCCTTCCCACTCATTCACTCTTTCTCTCTCAAAAATAAACATTTAAAAAAAGAAGCATACATAGTTATATATAGTTATATAAAAGCATTGTATGTTCATTGTAAAAATGAATGTGTCCTTTGCTTTAAAAAATTATTTATGTGCACATATATATATAGATAGATATGCATGTGCATATTTATGTATGTATATAATATATATACAGTTATATGAGGCACTAAATGTTCATTATAAAAAGAAAATCACGAATTACAAAATATAAATGCAATATTCAAGGTTAAAAAAGCATAAAAAGGAAAATCTTCCATAACCTCACAGGGGATACCACTCCCTGTCTGAATAACCGCCATGTAGATTCTGAGGAACATCTATCTTTCCAGGCCATGTCTACACACTTGAAAATTGTGCAGTGCACATATCACAATGTTTTACTTTTTGGACTTAAACCATTACATTCTCACAGACCTACGATGCTGAGAAATACAGTATTATTAACTTTCCCATTTCAATTCATTTGCTTTTCCGTGATCATGCAGGAGTGTAGTTGACATTTACAATATATTATTTTTCTGAAGCAAAGTGTTTTCCCAGTTCCAAGTTGCAGAGGAGCAAACTATTTAGAACACAATCCATTGGTAAGTTAGAATCTCCTCTAATGGGGAAGACTGAGCCAATTGCAGGTTTGTGTTAAAACAAGAAAGTCAGTAATGGCTTAAAATTAACAGCTGGGTTGGTATAAAATCCAGTCGCTACGGAAAACTGCTGAGAAGAACAAAGCATGTATTTTTTTGTTAGAGTGCTTCTTTATTTTGTCCTTAACTTCCTCGGTGATTAACTAGTAAGGTAACATGTCATTACATTAGCCTTCCAATTTTTTTCGTAAATTCGTCTACTTTCCAATAGCTCTCAAAGAATTTTACGAAGATTTATCAAGAACCAATTTGTTTGAGTCAGCTTTTGAAGCCGTCAGACATCGTACCTAAGTTGCTTGTGAGGTTTTTCATTATTATACCCAGGAAGTGTGTTACAGAATAATGCCAATATCAATATTGCTAAGAACAAATGCTCTCCAACAACCAGAGATAGAATGTTAATTTTTCCTTAATTTTCATAGAAATTAGAAACCTAGAAATCTAATCTTCTCCTGCATTAAGAAAAAAATCTCAGGCAGGCAGCTGGGTGACTCTTGGTTTCAGCTCAAGTCATGATTTCGCAGTTTATCGGAACAAGCACCATGTCGGGTTCTGTACACAGCACAGAGCCTGCTTGGGATTCTGTCTCTCTCAATCTCTCCCTCTCTCTCCCTCTCTCTCAATAAATAAATAAAGTTTTAAAAAAAAATCTCATGCTGTTGAAAAGATTAGGGGAAAGACTCCATATAGAGCATAGCATAAAACACAGAAATCCAGGGCAACTGGGTGGCTAAGTCGGTTGAGTGTCTGACTTTGGCCTCGGGTTCCTCATGGTTCCTAGCTTCGAGCCCTGCATCAGGCTCTGTGTTGACAGTCAGAGCCTGGAGCCTGCTTCAGATTCGGTGTCTCCCTCTTTCTCTACCCCTCCCTTGCTCATGCTCTGTCTCTCAAAAAGAAATAAACATAAACATTTTTTTTAATTTTTTTAATGTTTATTTAATTTTGAGACAGAGAGAGACAGAGCATGAGTGGGGAGGGACAGAGAGAGAGGGAGACACAGAATCCGAAGCAGGCTCCAGGCTCTGAGCTGTCAGCACAGAGCCTGACGCAGGGCTTGAACTCACAGACCGCGAGATCATGACCTGAGCCGAAGTCAGACTCTCAACCGACTGAGCCACCCAGGTGCCCCAATAAACATTTTTTTAAAAAACACAGAAATGCTAAATCACTATGTTGTACACCTGCAGCTAACCTAACATTATACGTCAAGTATACTCAAAATAAAATTTTGTAAATAAAATAAAAATTTTGTAAATAAAATAAAATTTGTAAATAAAAATCAATCAATTATTAATTTAATTAGAAATGCTATATTATTCATTTTATTGATAGGAGAAACCAGATACAGTAAAATAAAAACACATACTTGACTTTCCAACTGTGCTGGTCTACTTACCTGCAGATTTTTTTTATAAGTAAAGTACTGGAAATGTACTTTCTCATCCTTGTGATTTTTTTAAATATTTATTTATTTATTTGTTTATTTTGAGACAGAGAGAGAGAGCAAGCAGGGGAGGGGCAGAGAGAAAGGGAAAGAGAGAGAATCCCAAGCAGGTTCCGCACCATCGGCGCATGGAATCCAATGCAGGGCTCGAACCCACAAACCCTGAGATCATGACCCAAGCTGAAATCAAGAGCCAATCGCCCAATCGACTGAACTACCCAGGCACCCCTTCTTTATGATTTTCTTAATAGCATTCTCTTTTTCCCTAGTTTATTTTATTGTAACAATACTGTATGTAGTGCATAGACCCTATGAAATATGTGTTAATCGACTGTTTATGTTATTGGTAAGGTTCCCAGTCAACAGGAGGCTAGTAGTAGTTGAGTTTTGGGGAGTCAAAGTTATATGCAGATGTTCCATTGCCCCGGGGTTGGGCACCCCAACCCCTGCATTGTTTTGATGATCTACTGTATCCTTTCCTTTTCTAACAACAAAACGATTAAGAAGTCTGGAATCAGATGGCTAAAATCTCAACTCCGCCATGGGCCTTGGAAGAGTTATTCGTCTGTTTTGTACCATAGCTTATTTTTTCTTAAAAAAGGAATCATAACACCAGTTATCACGTAGTTTTTGTGAAGAAGAAATGAGATAGTTAAGTGAGTGCTTCCAAACGGACGAGCAAGTTATTATTTTATTGATCCCAACATATGGAACCACTGGCCTTCCTCCCAAGGGAGGGAGCAGATGTGTTCCCCTGAACGCAAGCCACTAAATGCGACTCAGTGAAATGATGGCCTTATCCAATACAAAGAGAGAGAGACAGAGACAGGGAGAGCGCAAACTTGGAGAAAAGGCAATAATTTTAAATGCCTTTCAACTTTATCCTGAGAGCAGTATATCTGAGTTTATGTCAAGAGTCTCTATAACACTACTGGAGGGGAAAGCAGTGGGCAAAACAGAGCAATCTAATCCCTCAGATGACACAAGTCATCCCCCCTCCCTCCCTTTTACTGCTCAGGTGGGATGGATATTCCGTTAATTCACAGTCAATGGACTTCAGGTTTATCTGGACTATAAAACAATTGCCTCGAATTTCTCCTTTATTTCAGCTGAAGAGCTTCAATGTGAGAGACCCTTCACCTAAGACAATATGATACTCTTTAAAGATCAAGCGAATAATCTTCCCTCAATAGTTTTAAATCTTAGTTTTATCAGCATTGTTCACTGGGCTTAATCAAAATGCTAATTCCAGGGAATTTTTCGCATTATTGTGGAACTAAACAAAATGTATTATTATATGTTTTAAATGAGATTTTAATGCTTTAGGCAGTATTTGGTGGCTTAGAAAAAATAGTAAATGTTTTATATAAAGGCTCGGAGAAAGGGTTATGTATATTCTGCTTCCTTTAGGGACAAGATGAAGATAGTTAGTTTCCTGTTACCCATGGATGTGTCTTCATATTCCAAAGATTCAAGTTCTTTGAAATGCTCACAAAATCAGACGAAAAACCAGCTAAGTACCATTGCAGAATAGGATGCGTGAGGTGATGAAATATAAGAAACAGCTGGTTCCCAAGAGATGGGAACACCAAGGCCTCGTTGGGTCAGTATTCTCCCCTACGAAGAGCTTTGGAACGATGCCCAGTAACACATACAAAATGCTTGGCATCAGGTCAATGGACTTGTCAATGGACTTGGCCAAGAAATGGAAGCGATTACTTGATGTCGTTGTTGAATACTAATGTTGATGGCTGTAGAGTGACTATTGTAGTCTTTCTATGCAGCGTGTGAGCAATTAAATGTAATTAAATTAAATTGCATGGTGGTGTTCAGTATCTGCCTTATGCCATCAGAAAATGCTACTGTTTACATTAAAACGGTCACTTTCCAGATGAAACTATAACAAATCCAGAAAAAAAGTTCTATTTTTGATTAATAGTATAAAAGCAATAGTGATTATCCTTATAGTTAATTGTGTGTTGACGTTTTAGCGATACTAAGTCATTTGGTCTTTTAATATCCTGTATCATAGGCATGAAAACACAAACACAGCAGACTCTCATAGCACACTTGGTGGGCTTGGAGCATCTACAGGGCTGGCTAATGACGAAGCCACTAAAGCTGGTTGGAAGGAGAGGAAAAAAAAGGTTCAGCTGATCATCACTTAGGGGCTGGAAATGCCAGAACCCCCTCAATTCCTGAACTTCTTTTCAGGAGAACATCTCTCCCTCCTAGTTTGCAACAATCGTGTTCTAATACCAATATCCTTTTTAAGCTAATACCTTATATTAAAATATTCAGAGCATTAAAATGAAGATTCCTTGGTCCCACCCCAGTCCCAATACTCTTTTTTTTTAATATTTTTAATGTTTATTTAATTTTTGAGAGACAGAGCATGAGTTGAGGAGGAGCAGAGAGAGGGAGACAGAATCCGAAGCAGGCTCCAGGCTCTGAGCTGTCAGCACAGAGCCCGACGTGGGGCTTGAACCCATGAACCGTGAGATCATGACCTGAGTTGAAGTCGGACACTTAACGGACTGAGCCACCCAGGTGTCGCCCAATACTCTTTTTAAATAAATATCTTATATTAAAATATGCAGAAGGCTAAAATGCAGATTCCTTGGTCCCACCTCCGACCAACTGCATTTATTATAGAGGTAAGGGAACCGACAGGGAGAAAACCAGAAATTCACATTTTATTTATTTATTTCTTTAATTTTTATTTTTGAGAGACATAGAGGCACAGCGTGAACAGGGGAAGGGCAGGGAGAGAGGGAGACACAGAATTGGAAGCAGGCTCCAGGTTCTGAGCCATCAGCACAGAGCCCGACACGGGGCTCGAACCCACAGACTGCGAGATCATGACCTGAGCTGAAGTCGGCCGCCCAACCGACTGAGCCACCCAAGCGCCCCTAGAAATTCACATTTTAAACAAGCTTTGTCAGCTGATTTCTGTGAGGCTGCTATGCTTACAATTTACTATTGTAAATTCTAAAAAACATAGTCCAGGGCTTCCAAATCTGGTGCCAAGTTGAAGTGGAAGCAGTGAGGCAAGGAAAGGGTAAGAACAATCCAATCCACTTTAATAGTCACAGACAGGCTGGTAGAAGGAGATGGATGAGTCAATGAATATCCTAAGGCAAAACCCACATAATAGATCAAATCCTTCTTTTATTTATGATATTCATTTAATATTAACAATATTCTCAACATTATAACAGATGTACAACAGAGCAACGTTACAACCAGAGGGGAAAGATACAAATAAAATGTAAAAATACATTTAATCTGGAATTAAGACACACACCCTGTAGATAATTAAGATCGTAACCTATGACATTCCCAGCATCTTAAGTTTATGCACAATTATATTTTCTGCCTATTTACAAAATAAAGACTTTTGTGTTAACATCAGTTAAAAGAGACATTTCCCAAACAGTAAAAAAAAATTAATTAAAAATTTTAAATTAAAAAAGGCAA
The DNA here is from genome assembly GCA_030068075.1 of Paguma larvata. Classification (NCBI taxonomy): domain Eukaryota; kingdom Metazoa; phylum Chordata; class Mammalia; order Carnivora; family Viverridae; genus Paguma; species Paguma larvata. The sequence goes on from CM057825.1 coordinate 13,552,902, forward strand.
TAAATGACAACAATCCAAATTATAATGTCATAACTGGCAACGTTATAATGACAAATCATCCCCAATGCCAAGCCCAGTGACTAGTATGTGACTGGCATTTCATACATGTTCTGTGAACTGAACTGAATTAACAATTAGACGATTCTAACACTGCCCAGGAAAAAACATGGCACCGTCAAATGCTAACTTTCAACATTAAATTATTTATTTTGTGATTTCTCTGACTCGCTATACTGTTTGACAGTAAATCTTCTGAGAATATTTTTAAATGTAATGAACTATAAAGAACATGAAATGTATCTCAGTCATGCTGTGATTAACCGATTATATTTGTCTTCTTTATGCCCCAAACTTCTGTAAGTCAGGAACTCAGATGCCTAGTAGGGACTATTAGTAACAGAAATTACTAGGGGCTCTGGAGAACAGATTCACGCATGCCTCCTCCAAAGGGAGTTGCAGTTCACATTTAGGGTTCAAGGTGGCGATGTAGGAAGACTCTGAATTCCGCTCCTCCATGAAACACGCCAGTTTACACTTATTAATAGAATAATTCCTCCTGAAGAAGAACTGAGCACTGAGTGAACAGCTACTAAACGGGCGGAAAACGGAACAGCAAGAGAACAGCGAGAGAGATGGAGACACTATTGCAAAGGCAACCTCCAACACAATGTTGTGAAGAGCCATAGGGAGGGATAGTAGTGAGGGCCTGGGAACAGATCCCTCTGTCCTTGGGTACGGGAAACCAAACCAAACCAAAACAAAACAAAACGTGGTTTAAAACAGGAGCTAGCGAATAAAGGAAACCACACTAGAACCCTGCCAAGCAGTGGAAGAGCTGCGGGAGAGCTCTCCAGGTCAGAGGGACTGGAGAACAACATGGTTTACATTCCTGCCCCTCTTTAAAAGCCAAGACTGACGCAGGGCCTGCACATCATAACAGGCGAGTCTCAGTGAGCTCACGACCTCGAGAGCCCAGGCCTTCAAACCTACACCAGGCACTGTGTGGTGCCGGGGTACAGAAAACTAGCTATGGTTGTGTGGGGAGGTTGTTTATTTTTATTTTTACTGTTTTATCCTCTTTTATTTACTTTTTAAAATTTATATTGTTTTGTGTTTTTTTTCTTTTTGGTTTTGTTCTTTTCTTTCTTGTTCTCTTTTTCTTTTCTCCTTTGTTTCTTCTCCTTTTTCCTTTTCTTTTTTCTCTTCTTTGATTATTTTCCTTTCTTTTTAAACTTCTTTCTTTTCTTATTTTTTTCCTCACTCTCTCTGTACAATGCCATCATTTAAAAGAGTAACTAGCATATACGGCCACAGTTTCAGCCATCCAGCAGAAACCACCAAGTACACCCAGTCTGCAGAAGGTCAACATAGACAAGACCTCTCCTTCAATTTCAGGTAAAGTAGTCATTTCACCTAATTCATCGAAACAAAGAAAGTCAAGCAAAATGGGGAGACAGAGGAATGTTCTCCAAAAGAAAGAACGGAAAATACCTCAGTAAAAGAATGAAATAAAACCGAGATAAGTAATATGTCTGATAAAGAATTTAAAGTAATGATCACAATGATACTCACCAGGCTGGGGAAAAGAATGGAATAACTCAGTGAGACCCTCAATACATTGAAGAAAATATTTAAAAGAACCAATCAGAGGTAAATAATACAATAACTGAAATTTAAAACCACACTAGAGGGAACCCGCTGTAGATTACAGAATGCAGAAGAACGTATCAGCAACCTGGAAGACAGGGTGATGAAAAGCACACAAGCTTAACAGCAAATAGAGAAAAGAATTTTTTAAAATGAGGATGGATTAAGAGATCTCTTTTTTATTTTTTTTATTTTAATGTTTATTTCTTTTTGAGAGACAGAGGACAGAGGGTGAGTGGGGGAGGGGCAAGGGAGAGGGAGACACGGGAGATCTCTTGAACAACATCAAGTGAATAAACATTTGCATTACGGAGATCCCGGAAGAAGAAAAGAAAGAGAAAAGTGTATAAAACTTGTTTGAAGAAATAATAACTGAAAACTTCCCTAACCTAAGGAGGAAAATAGACATCCAAGTTCAAAAAGTACAGAGAGTTCCAAACAAGATGAACCCAAACAGGACTGCACACTGCACATAATAATTAAAATGTCAAGGGTTAAAAATAAATAAAGAATCCTAGGGGCACCTGGGTGGCTCAGTTGGTTAAGCAGCCGACTTCAGCTCAGGTCATGATCCTGTAATCTGTGAGTTTGAGCCCCACGTCAGGCTCTGTGCTGACAGCTCAGAGCCTGGAGCCTGCTTCTGATTCTGTGTCTCCTTCTCTCTCTGCTCCTCCTCTGCTTTCTCTCTGTCTCTCTCTTTCCCAAAAAATAATAAACATTAAAAATTTTAAACAAAAAAAAAAAGAAAAGAAAGAATCCTAAAAGCAGCAAGAGAGAAAAAGTGACCTACAAGGGAAAACCTGTAATACTATCAGCTGATTTTTCACTAGAAACTTTGCAAGCCAGAAGGGAGTAGCATGATATATTCAAAGCGATACAAGGAAAAAACCTACAATCAAGAATATTCTATCCAGCAAGGTTATCATTCAGATTTGAAGGAGAAATTGAGTTTTCTAGACAAACAAAAGATGAAGGAGTTTATCACCATTAAACCAGCTTTACAAGAAATGTGAAAGAGACTATCCTAAGTGAAAGAGAAATGGCCATAATTAGACATAAGGAAAATATGAATAAAAAGATGCAAAATACAGCAACATATACATAAAATGTGGAGAAGCAGTAAGAAGGGAAGAGAAGGGGGGAAAGAAAAAGAAAAAATGTTCTTCTTATTCTGTTTTTCCTTTTTTTTCAGAATGTGTTTGAACTCAAATGACCATCAAATTAATATGGACTGCTATTTACTTAGAATATTATATATGAAACTCATGATAACCACAAACCCAGAACTTATGATATATACACAAAGAATAAAGAGGAAAAAGCCAAACAGAACACTAAAGGTAGAAATAAAGAGAACAAGAGGAGAAGAAAAAAACAAAGAAGAACTATAAAAAAAAAAAGAAGAAAACATTTTTCCTTTAATGGCAATAAATACAGGGGGCCTTGGTGGCTCAGTCAGTTAAGGATTCGACTCTTGATTTAAGTTCAGGTCACGAGATCAAGCCCCACATTGGGCTTCCTGCTGAGCACAGAACCTGATTAATATTCTCTCTCTCCCATGGCAATAAGTACATACAAATGATAATTACTTTAAATGTAAATGGCCTATATGCTCCAGGAAAAAGATATAGAGTGGTCAAATGGATTAAACAACAAGACCCATCAGGGCGCCCAGCTGGCTCAGTCCGTTGAGCATCTGACTCTTGATTTTGGCTCAGGTCATAATTTCATGGTCATGGCATTGAGCCCATACTGGGCTCCATGCTGAGCAGGAGTCTGCTTAGGATTCTCTCTCTCTCTCTCTTCCCCTCCCCCACTCTCTCTCTCTCTCTCAAAAAACAACAAACAAAAAAACAAACAAACAAACAAAAACCAAGACCCTATAAGAGACTCAACTTCAGGCCCAAAGATGCATACAAACTGAAAGTGAAGGGATGGAAAAACATCCAACATGCAAATGAAAGCCAAAAACAAAAACGAAAAACCCAGGGTAACAATACTTATATCAGGCTATACCCTTAGCCAGACTTATTAAGAAAAAAAGAGAAGGACCCAAATAAATAAAATCAGAAATGAGAAAGAAGTAGCAACTAATACCACAGAAATACAAAGGACTATAAGAGAATACTATGAAAAATTATATGCCAACAATCTGGACAATGTAGAAGAAATGGATAAATTCCTAGAAACATCCAATCTTCCAAAACTGAACCAACAAGAAATAGAGAATCTGAATAGATCAATAGCAAGTAACTCAATTGAATTGCTAATCAAAAAACTTCCAAAAAATAAAAAGTCCAGAACTAGATGGATTTACAAGTAAATTCTATCAGACATTTAAAGAATAGTTAATACCTATTCTCAAAATACTCAAAAAAAAAAAAAAAAAAACCAGAAGAGAAAGGAAAGCTTACAAATACATTCTATAAGTCCAGATTTGGTACCCCGATACCAAAACCAGACAAAGGTACAACAAAAAAAGAAAACTACAGGTCAATATCCCAGATGAAGACAGATGCAAAAATCCTCAAAATGTTAGCAAATCTCATATAACAACACATTAGAAAGATAACTCACCACGATCAATGGATGATGCAAGGATGGTTCAATATTCACAAATCAATCAATATCATACACCACATCAAAAAACAAAGGATAAAAATCATATGATCAGGGTGTCTGGGAAGCTTAGTCAGTTAAGCATCCAACTTTGGCTCACATCATGATCTTGCAGTTCTTGGGTTCAAGCCCCACATCAGGCTCTGTGCTGACAGCTCAGAGCCTGGAACCTGCTTCAGATTCTGTGTCTCCCTCTCTCTCTGCCCCTCCCCCTCTCACACTCTGTCTCTCTCTTTATCAAAAATAAATAAAACATTAAAAAAAATTTTTTAATCACAATGATCATCCCAAAATATGCAGAAAAAGCATTTGACAAGATATGATTCAATATCCATTTATAATAAAATCTCTCAACAAAGAGGGGTTAGAGGAAACACACCTCAACATAATAAAGCCCATATATGAAAAACCCACAGCTAACATCATCCTCAATGGTGAAAGACCAAGAGCTTTTCTTCTAAGGTCAAGGAGACAAGACAAGGAGCTCCACCCTTGCCACTTTTATTCAACATTGTACTAGAAGTCCTAGCCACGGCAATTGGACAAGAAAAAGAAATAAGAGGCATCCATATTGGTAAAGAAGTTGATCTGTCACTATTTGCAGACAACATGATACTGTACATAGAAAATCCTAAAGATTACACCAAAACTACTGGAAGTAATAGATTTGATAAAGTGACAGGATACAAAATTAATATCCAGAAATCATTAACATTTCTATACACTAATAATGAAGGCACAGAAAGAGAGATTTTTTTTTAAAAGACACCATTTACAGTCACACCAAGAAGGATAAAATACCTAGAAATAATCTTAACCAAAGAGGTAAAAGACCTGTACTCCAAAAACTATAAATCACAGATGAAAGAAATTGAAGATGACATAAACAAATGGAAAGATATTCCATACTCATGTACTGGAAGAATCAATACTGTCGAGATGTCCATACTCCCCAATACAATCTACGGATTCAATGCAATCATCTCAAAATACCAACAACATTTTTCACAAACTGGAACAAATAATACTAACATTTGTATGAAACCACAGAAGACCCCAAATAGCCAAAGCCATCCTGAGAAAGAACAAATCTGGAAGTATCACAAATCTAGATTTCAAGATATACGACAAAGCTATAATAATCAAAACTGTATGGTATTGGCACAAAAACAGACACAGAGATCAACAGAACAGGACTGAGACCCCAGAAATAAGTCCACACTTATATGGTCTATGACCAAAAGACGCAAGAATATACAATAGGGAAAAGATGGTGCTGGCTGGGAAAACTGGATGGCTACATATAAAAGAATGAGAATGGACTACTTTCTAACAGCATACATAAAAGTAAACTCGAAATCAATTGAAGACCTACATGTGAGACCTGAAACCATAATAATGCTAGAAGAGAACACAAGCAGTAATTTTTCTGACATCAGCCATAGCGACATTTTTCTAGGTATGTCTCTTGAGGCAAGGGAAACAAAAGTAAACAACCATTGGGAGACTGTTTCAGAATAAAAAGCTTTTGCACAACAAAACTAAAAGACAACCCATTGAATGGAAGAAGATATATCTGTTGAGGGGTTAGTATCCAAAATATATGAAGAACTCATATAAGTCAACACCAAAAAAACCCAAACAATCCAAATAACAAATGGGGAGAGAATCTGAATAGACCTTTTTCCAAAGAAGAAATACTGATGGCCAGCAGACACTTGAGAAGATGCTCACTCATTATCAGGGAAATGTAAATCATAACCACGACGAGATATTACGTCAGACCTGTTAGAATGGCTAAAATCAAGAAGACAAGAAACAAGTGTTGGTGAGCATGTGGAGAGGTAGGAACGGTTACAATGTAAATTTGCGCAGCCACTGTGAAAGACACTATGGAGGTTCCTCAAAAAATTAAAAATAGAAGTACCGTATGATCCAATAATTCCACTATTGGGTATTTACCCAGGGATAACAGAAACACTATCTCAAAAATATAGATGCATACATGTTTATTGCAGCATTATTTACAATAGTCATGACATAAAAGCAAACTAAGGGTTCATAAACAGATGAATGGATAAGGGAAATGTGTCTATATGCACAGTGGAATATTACGCAGCCATAAAGAAGGATGAGATCGAGTCATTTGAGACCATACGGATGGACCTAGAGGGTATTGTCCTAGATCAGACCGAGAAAGACAAATACCATATGACTCCACTCATAAACAGAATCTTTAAAAATTGAATAAAAAAGGGCACCTGGATAGCTCAGTCGGTTGAGCGTCCGACCTCAGCTCAGGTCATGAGCTCACTACTCATGGGTTCGAGCCCCGCATCAGGCTGTATGCTGACAGCTCAGAGCCTGGAGCCTGCTTCAGGTTCTGTCTCTGTCTCTCTGTCTCTCCACGTGCTCTGTCTCTCTCTTTCTCTCTCAAATATAAAACATTAAAAATTTTTTAAAAAATGAATAAATAACAAAAAAGAAGAATTAGAACTATAAATACAGAGAACAAACTGATGGTGGCCAGAGGGGTGGGGGTGGGGGGTGGGGCAACATGGGTGGAGGGAAGAGGAAGATGTAGGCCTCCACTTATGGAAGACGTAAGTCACAGGGATAAAAGGCACAGCATAATGAATACAGTCAATGACATCGGAATAGCAATATACTGGGACAGACGGTAGCTACACGGTGGTGACCATAGCATAATGTATAAACTTGTCGAATCGCTAAGTTATACACCTGAAGCTAATGTAGCACTGTGTATTAACAATATTCAAATTTTCAGGGGCGTCTGGGTGGCTCAGTTGGTTAAGCAGCCGACTTCGGCTCAGGTCATGATCTCACAGTCTGTGAGTTTGAGCCCCGCGTCGGGCTCTGTGCTGACAGCTCAGAGCCTGGAGCCTGCTGCAGATTCTGTGTCTCCCTCTCCCTCTGCCCTTCCCCTGCTCATGCTCTGTCTCTATGTCTCTCAAAAATAAATAAACATTTAAAAAAATTAAAAAGAAAACAGTATTCAAATTTTCAAAAAAATGCTTAAGAAAAGCCAAAGGGATCTTCAGCCACTCCCCTTCATGATGCTCTGTGGGAGAGCAGACACTATTGCCCCATGGCCTGTATTCCAGAGATGTTAAAAATCTGAATTTTTATTGCAAAATCTCTTGGTTCATAAATACTGGCAATGTGTTCCATTTTTAAAACATTAGGAAAAGCAAACACGATATGTCTTGAGACCATATAGGATATCAGATTTCAACTTCTGTCTTAAAAACCTATTTTTTTTAATTTTTTTTCAAGTTTATTTATTTTGAGAGAAAGAGACAGACAGAGCACAAGTGAGGGAGGGGCAGAGAGAGAGGGAGACACAGAATCTGAAGCAGGCTCCAGGCTACGAGCTGTCAGCACAGAGCCCAATGTGGGGCTCGAACTCACAAACCATAAGATCATGACCTGAACTGAAGTCAGACACTCAACATCACTGACTGAGCCACCCAGGTGCCCCTTAAAAATCAATTTCTTAAATGTAGGGATCCAAAGCAAGAAAGTAGACCAGCAAGGGTAAAAAAGAGAAAGAGATAAGGGGTGAGGGGAAGAGAGAGAGAAAGAAACCAAGAAACAGACTCCTAACTTTAAAGAACAAACTGATGGTGAGCAGAGCAGAGGTGGGCGGTCAGGGTGGGGGTGGGGGGAACAGGTGATGGGGTTAAGGAGGGCACTTGGCATGAGCACTGGGTGATCTATAAAGTGTTGAATCACTATATTGTTCACCTGAAAATAACAGAACACTTTAACTATATTCGTTAAAATTAAAACTTAATAAACAAAAGAAAAATCAAGAAAGTGGATCTAGAAAGCTAGAATTTGGAAAATAGAAAGGGAAAAAGAAGTTTAAGGCTGGGAAAAGGAGATAAGATAGTACGAGTAAAGTCTACTTAGATGAAAAGGCCGAAGTTCTGTACCATCGCAAAAACGTAGCCTCGCCTGGAGGACTGAGTCGGTTAAGCAGCCAGTTCTTGATTTGGGCTCAGATCATAACCTCGCGGTTCACGAGATCAAGCCCCACACTGAGCCCCGTGTCAGGTTCCGTGCTCACAGTGCAGAGCCTACTTGGGATTCTCTCTCCCTCTCTCTCTCTGCCCCTACCCTGCTCTCTTTTTTGCTCTCTCTCTCTCTCTCAAAATAAACAAACATTTTTAAAAAATAAAAACTAAACAAAAACAAAAATGTAGCCTAATCCAAAGTCAGTGTATACTTGTTCACAGAACCAAAACATCATGCATGAGCTGCGTTTTGTTTTAAAACGTTTTTCATTATATATTTTTGTTTATTTCACCTCTTTCTCTTATATAGAACTTTTGGGGGGGGGAATAATAATATAAGCGAAAGCAAACAATCTGGTTGACTTTTCTTCCTTTCGATGAGGAAAGAAGTTTCTGAAGTCACAGGTGCATAGAATTTTCTAGCACAATTGTGGTTCCAGACCATAACTTCCAAGAGTAAGGATAGCTCAGGGAAGTTACTCCACCAGCCTGAAGCAACAGTTTGTAGCAAAGCCCGACCAGAACCCGTACCTGCTGACTCCTCCTATAAAAGTTCCATGCTGCCCCGCTGAATTTGTTGAAGCGTTCTCAACAAGCAAAAAAGGATTTCAATGAGTTCAATTCCAGGGTATCCAAAGATCACATGAGATTGTGTATATGGATATGTTGCATAAAGCCCTAAACAAATACAAGACACTATTACTTTGTCCCATTCAAAACATAGACTCCCAATATTAGTCTAATTTTAAATCAAGGTGTTATATTGGTAAAACTTTACCTGTGAAATTTCTGGCTTTTGTGTTTTCTAGCTTTTGATTTTCTCTTGGTCAAATTAATGAGTCATGGGCTAACAGGTGGACAGTAAGACCCTTCCCTAGCGTTCAGAGTCATGCACTTTAACCTATAAGGAAGAGAAAGAGCAAGACAAAGAAGATGAAGGAATAAAAACTGCCCCATGATGAATTGTTAATGGTCACCTACACTGCCAATAACGGCACAAATTAATAACTGTGAGTAAGGAAAGTCAAAGGTTAACAACTACATCAGTCTATTAGCAAAGTACACCAGTATCTGCCAGAAGAATTGGCTTTCGTAAATATGGCATCCTGCAAACTTCTTTTCACAAGTAAGCATGTCGAGGGGCACCTGGGTGGCTCAGTCAGTTAAGTGTCTGACTTCAGCTCAGGTCATGATCTCACGGTTCGCAGGTTCAAGTCCCGAGTCAGGCTCTGTGCCGACAGCTCAGATCCTGGAGCCTGCTTCAGATTCTGTGTGTCCCTCTCTCTCTGCCCCTTCCCCGCTTGCACTCTGTCACCGTCTCTCTCTCAAAAATAAATAAACATTAAAAAAAATCTTTAAAAGAAACAAATAAGCATGTCGAAACAGAGGAAGACTTAAACAATGTTTTCAGAACAAATGGAAAGCCCTGGCAATTTTTCCAGCACCTCAGTTCTGTCTACTCCCAGTTTCTTGAACTACGTCTCCTTCTAAGCCATGAATCTAGAATAAACTTAGTCAGAAATATAGCTGTGCGTGGGAACAGGGTGAAACATGGAGTTCATTTTATTCCTTGATCCAAATTCTAGTTTATCCTGTAGAAGACAGATCTTAGAAATCTCTAAGAATCTCGGCAGGTACAACCAATGAGCTTGACATTTTTGCCACCAAAATAAAAAGCAAAATACAATAGTACCTGCCGAGGGTGGAAAACACCATCCGTACAACTTAAACAGTCTGGCAGAGAGGTATACGGCTATAGTAACCGACAAATAATGTTCAATGATAGTCATTCTTCAAGAGACTGAGCTCTGCTGCCTGATGCAATACTTAATTTTTAAATATTGTTGCAGGGAAATATTCATTCATTCCAGCTGTTTTTCAGATAGCTGGAGAATACTCTTTCTCACACAGGAACGAATAAAAGACCTGTTCCGTAGCTTTCGTTCTTCTTCGATTTCTGCCTTTATCATTAGTGCCAAGAGGCAGTCAAAATATTTCATGACTACTATAATCTGCTCACAATTAGTTTTCTAAAAGCCGAGAAGAGAAAGACTGAATTTATCCAGTCTCATAAATACATACTTAATAGTCTGACATTATTAAAACTATGTTGAAAGTTCAACTTGACACACAATTCACCCTGAACCGAGACAGAAATTAAATGTGTTCCCGGCCAGGTTGTACTAAAAGATAATTCTCTGTAGCACTCGGGTTTTCATTCTGGAAAAAGCTTCTCATTTTTCTTTTTCCTTTCACTAGGATTTCTCCTCCTGCGGTCACTTCAAAATTCTTACACTTGAGATGTCTGAATCTGAAGACCAACTAGAAGCCTATCCTTAATGATTAAAAAAAATACATTCTGCTCTCTGCTCAATACCAATTTGTGAAGATGATATATACCCATCTTTATTGAAAGCGTTCCAAGAAATACAACACAATTATCAGTCATAATTTCATTCATTCATGAAAATTGTCCCCAGTTCCAATCAGCATTGATTCCTAAGCCCATACCCTTCTCCTTCCTTTCCCCCTTCGTTTTGAGGATTTAATTCACACTGGGTTACTTCAGACCAGAAACTCACTTCTGATGGAAAGACAAGGGTGCAAGCGAGATTTTCCAAGTAGGAGAAACCTTCACTCTCTAAAACACTCAGAAGACTCTTGATTTTGAAACACCGTGTTGTCCAACAAATCCTACTCTTTAAAACAAGAAAAACATTCGGCCCTGAAGAACGGGAGAGTGGATAAATAGCTCAGAAATAAATACAGTAAATAAGGTAAAACCTTAGATTGCGAGGACCTTGTTCTGCGAGTGTTCCGCAAGAGGAGCAAACATCTCTAATAAATTTTAACTTGATCAACAAGCAATGTCTTGCCGTACAAGTAGTAGGTGACGCCGAATGTCACACGATCACAAGCGAGCCAATGGTTCTTGAAATTCGCTTTGATATATGAGTTCTTTGGATTACAAGCATGTTTCTGGAATGAATTATGCTCACAAACCAAGGCTTTACTCCAAATAACTCTTTGGCCCACTTGCTACACTATTCAGCACACTAGAAAAAGTAATTTGCTAAATGGCGCGTGGTCACATGTAACAGTTAAATGGGTGTCCAAGAAGTGAGCCAATTACTCTCTACCTATCATCTCATCTGTTATGTGGGTGATTTTACATAGTCCGCAATGACTGTGGCCTCTTTCATCATTAACATTGCCTTCGCTGATGGTCCATAGATTGTACGGAACCCTGCCATGACATCATTGTACACAAGACACTTCCTCTCTTAAAATAGAAATTCCCCCTGGCATCAAAGCTGTTCTTGACCAACCCATTCAAGTGTTCTTCCCAAACATTTACTTCTTCCCCCCCTTCAAATGTTTTACATTTCTAGGGCTGCTCGGAAGCTAGTCTCGGCTGCAGGAATCTAGCGTTTATAGGAGCCCCTCAAGAGGCCATTCCAAGAAAAGCCAGCTCTCAGAAAACTGAAGCTCCGAAATCGGAAAGTGCCTCGGTCTTCCCAGCCTTCTCTCCCCAGTCCCTGGAATTTCATGGCAGGCAAGAGTTCCCAATCCTGCCTGCAAAATAAAATAAACCGGGAAGCACTGAAAATCCCACTGCTGAGGTTGCGCCCAGAACCAATTATGCCAACACCCCCGGAGATGAAGCTGGGCATCTGTATTCTTTACAGCGCCCCCACCCCCGGCAATTCCAGTGCACGCGCAAGGTTGAGCATCGCAGTTGTAAAGGCAAGGAGCTGCCAGGACCAACTCTGATTGTCATAGACCTTGAAAGAAGTGCACCTGTCCTGAAATCAGACAGCCCTGAGCTCTGGCTCCTACACACCGGCATGACCTTAGGCAACGTCCCTCATCCTCTTTAAGCTTCAGTTCCCTCATCTGTAAAAGTAGAGATATACTGACCTTCTCTGGCAGGTGAAGATTTCATGAGCTATATTATGCAAGGCACCGACCCCAGTACCTAGCATGCAATAAGCACTCACAGGTAACAGCCATAGCAGTGGCAATAGCAGTCAAAGGTACAAGGCATGGCCTTTGCCTGCGTGGAAAAGTTAAGTAGAGGCTCATTGCCACTCCCTGCCCTGCACAGGAAGCTAGTGGCAGACCACACCTAGAAACCACGTCTCCCAAGTCATGGGCCAGTACCTTTTCCACCGCACCTCACTTTTGTCCTTGATGAACTCTGCCCTTCTGTCTCTGTTCTGTGGCTGCGGAAGACTTATGCAGTAAGACTCAATGAGCATCCCAACGTTCTCACCCATAAGAAACGCCGTGGCTTTTTAAATCTACTTTTTTGCATGTATCCTTAAAGAGTTCCTTGCTTGTTTGAACCCTGGAGCAACTTCAAACGGTTTTAATTAACTCTGAGCTATTTCTCATCAGTTGCCTTCCTTCCGCAGGGGACCTCCCTCCTCCCCCCTGCCGCCCCTCCCCAGCCACGGATAGTGTACGGAGCTGCCGAGCTGGGCTGCAGACGAGGCTTGATGAAGTTACAACCACCCTGGTGAAGATTTTCAACCACGTTTCTGCAGTGACAACTATATATGTGTCAGGCAACCATGCCATCATTCTCCCGCTCAGCAGGATCTCAGAACAAAACGGGGTGTAATTAACTAAGCTCCTAAATGGAATAGGTCAATGAAATCTATTTATGGAGCAACAATCACTGTGAGAAAGTATTAGTGAGAGGCAAATAGGTGCATTTTGGTTGTTTTAACAAGAAGTTTGCATTCAGAGCTTTCAAAAGAAGACTGTGAGCTTTTAAGGTAATGGGTACTTCACAGCTCCTCACTGTTAAGCACTTCGACTGAATTAAATTTTGTTTGGTATTCTATGACATTCTGCGCGATGCTTTATTAACTGTGTCTCCAAATATTCAATAATGCACATCTCAACAAATGCTCCACTGGGGACAGATTACCCTAAATGCCAACTCTCATCCTGATCAAACATGACACGAGCATTCACAGATTCGAAGGTCACTTCCCTATTCAACATCATGTCTCAGGGTCCACACGATTCCTGGCAATGTTTCCTTCGGCTCTCCTGACTTGAAGGTCAGTGCAAAGAACAGTGGATTACAGGTTGAAAACTATTCCGCTGGCACGAGAAGGTGTTCTTTACTACTAAGAAGTAAACACTAAGATCATTCTCCCACTTCACTGAAGAGTGAGGTGTGAGAGGGACACTTGGAACCCACACAGCAATCTTGTCATCATGAAGAGATTAGCCTGAAGTCAAAAGCTAAAACCACACTGAGGATGTCAAAGAGAAATTTTATAAAGAATTTAAGACCTTCGCGGGGTGCCCGGGTGGCTCGTTTGTTGAGCATCTGACTTCGGCTCAGGTCATGATCTCGCAGTTCGTGGGTTCCAGCCCCTTGTCAGGCTCTGTCTGTGCTGACAGCTCAGAGCCTGGAGCCTGCTTCAGATTCTATGTCTCCTTCTCTCTCTGCCCCTCCCCCACTCGCTCGCGCGCGCGCGCGCGCGCTCTCTCTCTCTCTCTCTCTCTCTCTCTTAAAAATAAATATTTTTAAAATTTTTTAATAAAAAAAAAGAAGTTAGAACTTTGAATATGTCATTATGCTGCTAAATTCAGCAATGCCAGAAACCACCCTACTTCTTACCATCACTCTGGGAAACCCTTATTCGTTTCCTATTGTTGCCGTAACAAATTACCTCAAACCGAGTGGCCTAAAACTGCACAAATGTTCCAGTTCTGGCGGTCAAATGTCCTAAAAGAGCTGTGTTGCCTCCGGCGGCTCAAGAGGAGTATCCTCGCCCTTGCCGTTTCTAGTTTCTGCTGCGTTCCTTGGCACGTGACCCCTAGCTCTCTTTGTGGCCAGCACAGTAGCATCTTCGAATCTCTGTCTTTCTCCATCTCTCCCACTTCCTTCCTCCCTCTCTCCTTCCCTCCCTCCTGTGCTTCTCTCATCACGTTGCTGCCTTCTCTGACTCTGAATCTCCGGCCTCCTTCCTTCCCTTATAAGACCCCTGTGTTTACCTTGCCCTCCCACCCAAATGCTCCAGGATAATTTTCCCATCTCATAGCTGTACCGTCGTCACATGGGTGAAGTCCCTTTGCCGTCTACTATAACAGAGCCGCAGGTTCAGGGATTAGGACATGGCCATCCGGAGGAAGAGGGGCATTATTCCGCTAACCACAGACCCCAAGGAAACGCAGATTTCTTCAGACTATACTATCACGGAGAGCAAGAGGGCTGGCATTGCCCCGGGGTAAAACTCTAAGTGTATATTCTTATCCCTTCCATGGGAATGAAAATTGTTTCTCATCTTCTTTTCCAGTTGGGTTCCAAAAGACTGTGTCTGCCAAATCAATGGCCATATACTATATATCTGAGGTTGTATTAATCTGTTCTAGCAAAGATATCTTACCTTGTTTGCTCCATTTTGGGGGAGCATATACTGGTGAATTAAATGGAGATATGATGAGGAACACCAACCCGGCATCCTTTATATCCTTAAGGGTGGCACTAATCTCTCTAGACCCTTTGATGCAATACTGTTTTTATGCACTCTCTTGTCCTGGGATAGAGAAATAGTTTCAGATGCTTCTGCCTGACTTTCCTCACTCTAGAAAGATCTTACTCCACAAGCCAAGCACCCAGTGTGAGGGTACAGTTAAGGGAAAGAAGAAAGGAATACGTGAGCCGTCTCTTTGAAAAGAGGAAAACAAAATATGGAACCTTGTAGGAAATGACGGTTTACATGACATATATAAATGTCTCAAGGGAAAAGAATCAATCTCAGTAGAGCTATTCTTTTTAATCCTAGAAGAGACTGTTCGTATTTAAAAAAGGAGAACATGAATAATTTTCAGAAGAAAAAAATGTTCAGGGAAGTTTATCATAACAAAGAAAACAATAGCTATTTTGTTAAATGCAAGTCTAAGAAAGAAGAAAAAGGGGGAAAAGTACAAGTCTGAGGTATAGGAAAATGAAAAATCACCTTTTCCGTCTACTTTTATCATGTTTTTTAATGTGTTCTGTTATTCTCCAGATAAAATAAAACACTTGAGTTTTTATTGTCTAAGGTGTATCTTGACTCTGTCCCGTCGATGAATGATAACATCCATTATCTATCTACCATGTATACAGTGAGAGTTATCTCACGAAGGAAACAGAATGAAGAAAGAGATTCACTCAGCGTTTTCAACCTTATCTGCCCCCAGAATCATGGGGAGAACTTTTAGGAAATACATTACGTGGGGGGAGGGGATCCTGAAAACCAGGAAGTACCCAAAGTACCCAGGTGATGAGCTGAGTCTATACGTTTTCCTCCCTGACCCTGTCTTTTCATAGCAGCCCTGGTTCCTCTGTAGATCAAGGTCAGTTACCCTGCTATGATGTGGACTCTTCACAGCTGCTGACCGCTGGACAAAAGGAGTCCAAAGTGTCAGGCAACAGCAATGGCTTTTAATCCAATGGAACCCTTGCTACGTTGCCAGCAAAGAGAGCATCCCACTTTGAGGATCAGAGACTCTAACCCTACAGAGCCCAGAGGTGCAGGGACACCAAGCACCCTAGTCATGCATCAACCTGGCTGCTGCGGTAACACCCCTTCTGTCTCAGGGAAGTGGCTCTCTAAAGACCCGAGTTCGGGGAGCAGCTCCTCCGCAGGTCACATGAGCCTCTCTTGCTGGGAGAGACAGAAGAGGGAGCTTAATAGGATGAACTACCACCCCAGTCACCTGCCCCCTCCTCCACTATCCATTCTAAATCCCTCGCTCTCAGGTATCACCTCTTGGTGGCTTCATGGATTCGAGCCCCACGTTGGGCTCTGTGCTGACAGCTCAGAGCCTGGAGGCTGCTTCAGATTCTGCGTCTCCCTCTCTCTGCTACTCTCCTCATTTGTGCTCTCTCTCCCTCTCTCTTTCAAAAATACATAATTGTTTTAAAACACACACACACACAAAATAGAGCATATAATCCCATTTTGTTATTGAAAAATACACACAAGAAACGTCATGAAGGATAACCAAACTCCACATTGCTCATGTCTGAGTGGTAGAATTATGAGCAAATTATTTTCTTCATCACTCTTTTATAATTCCAAATTTTCTATAGTGAAATTTTATGATCTGGGAAATGTTACTGATTACACGAAAAAACAATTCATACCTTACATCATGCTGACTGAGAGACCTGTGCCTCACTTTTGTGATGTTGAAACATTCTAGAACCTCGCATTTCTGGCATGGTTGTTTCTCTTTAGACTGATATCATCCTTCTTCTGGTACAAAAGAGATTATATATAATTTTACTATATCTATATCTGTATCTATATATATACATACATAATAAAAATAAAACATAATTTAAATAAAAACATTGGCTTTTAATAAACATCTAAATAACATATATTGAAAATTACTTCAGGATGTACAACATAAAATTAATGATAAAATCAAATGTCTGTGTTCTGACGATCAGGAACAACTTTTTTTTTAAGTTTATATATGTATTTTTGAGAGAGAGAACATGTGCACACATGAACAAGAGAGGGGAAGAGAGAGAGGGAGAGAGAAAATCCCATAACGCTCAATCCCAGGAACCAAGAAATCACGACATGAACGGAAATCAAACATCGGCGCTTAATTAACGGAGCCACTCAGGCACCCCAGGAACAACTTTCAGATGCTCCTGCCAGTCATCTTCTCTCTGAACAAGCGGAAAAAGAATTCAGCTCCATGTCCATGAAGTCAATAAATGCGGCTTCCCCCAAGTATTACTTTAGCTCAACTGTTTCCAGCAATCCATCAGAAATGCGGAACATTCCTTCACACAGAGACAGAGTGAGTTGGTTTTCTAGTCAAAAGATGTCTCTGCAGTATGACACTATCAATCAGTTGGAACCCGAACTGGGAAGGATAGAATTCTACATTATCTGAGAAACTCATACTCTTATTTATGGTTATTACCCACGTAATGCTGATAATACAGAATTTATTCTTTCTATATTGATTTTTTTGACATGAGTTTCATATATATTGCTATTGTCTCCTCTCCTCAGCTCAATTCGTATTTTTTAAATAGAAGGCAGTGAAATGAATGGAATTCCAGATCGTGGCAATCCCTCTACCTAGTTACACCTCAGATTTCTCATCTCTAAAAGAGGGTGTTGGATGGATAGATTTGAGGGTCTTGCCACCACTGTCATTCTGATTCTACGACCTTTGCCACTGCTTGTTATCTATGTTAGGTAGGAAACAGACCTGAGCAAATATGAAGCCGTGTGTCAAGAAGCTAAAGAAAATCAAGAGGGGCTCGTAAGAAATTTTGCTACAAACCCAAAGAAATCCCATCGGTAGGTCAACACACACTTGATGTGTCCTTTTGCCTCTATGTTAGTTTGATGTGTTTTGTCATTGGGAATTTCTCAGGGATCTCAGTGGTCGCATTGGGCTAAAATTAAAGTACTGGCAGGGTTGTAGTCCTTTCTGGAGACTTTAGGGGAAAATATATTTTCTTGCCCATTCTTGCTTCTAGATGCCGCACACATTCCTTAGCTCATGGCCCCCTGTCTTCAGGGCCAGTAGAGGGAGGCGCTGGAGTCTTTCTCACACGCCATCATTCTGACCTCCAATTCTGCCTCTTTCTTCTGCTTTTATTTTATTTTTTTTTTGAATTTTTTTTTTTGGCATTTATTTATTTTTGAGAGAGAGAGAGAGACAGAGCATGAGTAGGGGAAGGGCAGAGAGAGAGGGAGACACAGAATTCGAAGCAGGCTCCAGCCTCTGAGCTGTCAGCACAGAGCCTGACGCAGGGCCCGAACCCATGAGCGAGATCATGACCTGAGCCGAAGTCGGACGCTCAACCGACTGAGCCACCCAGGCACCCCCTTCTTCTGCTTTTAAGAATGCTGTGTGGGGCACCTGGATGGCTAAGTCGGTTAAGTGTCCGACTTCGGCTCCAGTCATGATTTCATGGTTTGTGGGTTTAAGCCCCGCATCAGGCTCTGTGCTGACAGCTCAGAACCTGGAGGCTGCTTCGGATTCTGCATCTCTGTCTCTCTCTCTCTCTCTCTCTGTCCCTTCCCAACTTGTACTCTGTGTCTTTCTTTCTCAAAAATAAATAAACACTAAAAAAATTTTTTTAAAAAAAGAATGCCTGTGTGTTCAGTTTGAAGGCGGGGTCTCCAAATGCCTTCAGTCCAAGGACTACTAGGAAAAGCCCTGTATTTGGACTCTCCCGCTCACTTCTGACAAATCTAAAAACAACCCCCCAAATTCGTGAAAAATTGGGCCGAAACTGAACGTCCAACTTTTGGAAACAGGTTGAGATACTTATATTATAACAGTATCGTGGCAACAATGACAGCCAGTATAAATTTTCATGAAGAATTTCTGATGACATGGTGATGTAATGTTACATTGTAATATAACATTGATATGTACTCAGTGGTGTCCACAGGACATGAAAAAGCAGTCAAAATTTAAAAGTGATTTCCATCGAATGAGGGATTGAATTTTTTTTCTTTATCTTGTTTTACTGTTTTTTCTAGAATTCCCACAACTTCATATACTGAATTCATGAGTTCACGAACCGAACTCAAATATTATTTTCATACACAGAAGTGAAAACGATTCAATAAAAACTTTTGCTTTTACTCAAAAACAAAAAAAGAATTCTTGGGATTTCATTGCGCCCACTAGGAAAACCCAGAGTAATCTGAAGATTTATGAAGCAGTTTATCAAGATTTAGGACAGAAGCCAACAGAATCCAAACTGCTAAAAGGTAATTCATAATTCACCAGTTAGTCTCACGTAAATGATCAGTCCAATTTTGCAGTCAATCAACTATCCAAGCTTATGCTTTGATTTAGCTGATGGACATATGCAAAATCTACATACAACATAACAGAGGTCGCAAAAATGTTATCCAGCCTAAGAATCAATTCATCTGTTTATCTCATGCCCCTTAAACTAACTCGACCAAGAGACTGTTAACTGTTATTTGATGATATGAATCATTTAATTTGCAGCTAACTTTGACTTTTAACTGAGTAAACAAGCCAAGAGCTAAATCATTATCCCAATCTTAAAGGTTTTTATTTTAAGCTTCTGACTTAAATTTGCAATTGATTGAAAAGTTCTTGAAACTGAAATGTTTTTTTAAATGCACAAACATTAGCTGGTGGCAAAATAATGAAAATAGATGGGAGAGAACTGCATTGGCCTTATTTTTAAGGGTATTTTAGCTATTACTTGGTTCTCCTTTAGAAAAAAATATATTCACGACCGATACTTGCTATTTAAATTAAAGTATTTGCGTAAATACTCTACCATATGGTCTCGGTTACATTTGCACTATTTTGCCAACATGTATTATCACATTCGCTCGAGGAGAAAGAACTCAGTAGATTAAGTAAGAAAATAAGACAGAATGAAAAGTCATACCTCTGGCACTGTGCCAAGCTAATCCTACTTACCTGTGCGCCTGCTGCTCTGTGAGAGACCCGAGCCATCTTGATGCTAGCGTACCCCCTAAGCCTGGATATTATGCCAAATACCTTTCACTAGAAGCAGTATTGCTTCTACAATGATTATAAACAATATAAAAACACCTGAACATCGGGGTTTTCCAAGTAATGAGGATATTCATGTATCCATTTGCCAAGTGATATCTCACCATGGGGGAGACTGAAAATGCCTTTCCAGGGGCTCCTGGGTGGCTTGGTCAGTTAAGCATCCCACTCTTGATTTCGGCTCAGGTCATGAATCCCACAGTTCATGAGATCAAGCCCTGAGTCAGACTCTGCGCTGACAGTGGGGAGCGTGCTTGGATTCTCTCTCTCTCCCTCTCTCTGTCCCTTCCCTGCTCACTCGCTCTCAAAATAAATAAATTTTTTTTAAAAAATGAAATGAGTTTCCCTCTTAGAAGTCTTAAGAGAATGGGACTTTCATGCGAATGAAATTTAACCCCTACAGGCAAAAATCCAGGCACCAATATTGTTAGGCAGTTGCTCAGATAAGGCAAGTCACTCTCCCCAAGTTATATTGGCGCTAAGTGATAGAGACCAACTTTGACCTTGGGTGGCCTGACTCCCATGGGATTAAGCATCACTCATACCATTCATTGTGTTCTCCTGTGTCCTCCTAAGCCACAGAGATCATGGTCATGTGTGCATACACCTTAAAATAAGTCTACCTCTATCGTCCACGCGTTGGGCTGGTCAGGGGGAAGAACACAGTGTTCCCTGTGCTTAATGATATCTTAAGATGCCCTAGAGAGTCCAGCTGCAGACTGACTCCAGCTCAAAGGATCTCAAAGAGTCGCATATGTCCCCAGAATTTCCAAGCCACACTTAGGTAAACCAGCCCGTGAGGCAGCTCCAGAGACATTCCAGACCCATTAGGATGATCCGGGAAATAGAAACAAAATCCCACTTAAAAAAACACACTGGATTTCCCCAGTGTGAGCCCACTCAGAGAAATGTACTAGATGCAGAGCACAAAGGGCCAACATCTTTTCGTACTGGACAGATTTTAAGAAAGGTGGAATAAGAGAATCAAGGAGGTCATCCTTCATAGTTTCTCTCACTTTCCAAGCTGAGTGGCCATGTACAGATAGGTAAAGTTACCAAATTCACTCAAGCTTACTTGTAGAATCATGGCTTTCAAATTCGCGAAGATTAGTATAGCTTTATATCAACAGCGATTTGCTTCCACCACAGAATGGCATTCAAGGATGTATGATTGCCACCTAGCCCTTCCAGAAAGTCCATTCATTTATTCAGGCAATCTATTTAAATGTTTATTTATTTTTGACAGAGAGAGCACAGAAGAGCTGAGGAGGGGCAGAGAGAGAGGGAGACAGAGCATCTGAAGCAGGCTCTGCACCGATAGCAGAGAGCCGGATGTGGAGCTCAAACTCATGAACAATGAGATCATGACCTGAGCCAAAGTCGGACGCTCAACCAACTGAGCCACCCAGGGGCCCCAATTTCATCTCTTTTTTTTAAGTTATTTTAACGTTTATTTATTTTCGAAAGAGAGAGACACAGATAGAGCCTGAGCATGGGAGGGGCGGAGAGAGAGGTAGACACAGAATCTGAAACAGGCTCCAGGCTCTGAGCTGTCAGCACAGAGCCTGACTCAGGGCTCGAACTTATGGACCCCAAGATCATGACCTGAGCCAGAGTCGGGCTCTTAACTGACTGAGCCACCCAGATGCCCCTTTTCAGGCAATCTTAATTTAACACCCACTACAGGGAAAGTAGTCTGTCAGTGCTGAGATTACTGCCGTGAAAGGTACAGGCTGTTTCTTGATGGGATAGCACTTACATTGTAGTTGGGGAAGTAAACAAAGAAATTTACCAACCAGGCAACCGATGAAAAAAATACATAAGGGGCGCCTGGTATAAGGGCAAATCGGGACTGACTCCATTTTGTTTAAGGGCAAACTGAGACTGACTCCATTTTGAGTCCCCAGTGCCTGCACCCGGAAGCTTGACCTATGGAACAGGACCCTGACCCTTCCTCAGCCAATCGGCTAGGGCCACGACCATCACTCCTCCCACTACCCTAGACTCGTTTAAAACTCTTGGCCTTTGGAACTCTATCTCTCTCGATCCACCGCTGCCGCGGTGCAGGTAGGAGATTGAGCTCGAGCTGGAATAAAGGCTCTTTGTTCTTGCATCGGACTCGGCTCCTGGTGGTTTTTGGGGTTCCCGAATTCTGGGCATAACACTGGCTGACTCAGTCGGTTAAGCGTCCAGCACTTAATTTCAGCTCAGGTCATGATCTCACGGTTTTGGGGGTGCAATTCTCTCTCTCCCTCCCCCTACTCATGGTCTCTCTCTATCTCTCTTTCAAAATAAATAAATAAATAAACATTTGAAATATACATAAAATAAATACGTATCAAGTAGGCAAATCCACTGAGTGCTTAATAGAGAAGAATTAAGTACAGCTTTTAGGAACTAAGGTCAAAGGATGAGACAGAGTCAGCTTTTGAAGAAATGGGAGGAGAGCCTTCAGGGAGAGGAAAGACTAGTTACAGTCCGGGTGCAAAATCATAGGCACCATTTTCCACTATGGCTGTCCCATGGTCTTCCATGAAGGAAGAATGAATAGTAGGCAAAATGGCCCTTGAATATGACCTTTCTGAGATCTCAGTCCACAACTTTCATGTATACAACCTGACTCCATGAGGAAGAAAGTTCAGTTTGGTGTGAAGACCTGAACATCGTGAAAACCCAGCCTCTGGCCTTCGCTCTGCCCTTCTCAGCGTATGCCCTAGTTAACTGTGCCTCCGATCGCTCAACCAGTCTGGATTTCTATAAACCGGAGATGTCAGATTACAAAGCCCCTTTCATCACTCACGTAGCCTGTAATTAACTGGAAATTGCAAGCTTGTACCATCCCTTAATCTTTTTTTATTCTATCGCATAAAACGTACTTTATTATATAGTTTATTCCACATTATTGGCTTTTAAGAGCTTACCCTTGTGGTTTTTCAAATGGATACAATAGGGCACCATTCCAAATGGTCCTTTACCCCAAACATCTCAACTAAGAAAATGATTTTTCCATAAATGTCCTACCTTACACTTGCCCAGTATAATTTGTTCTTAATAGTGAGTTGACTTGCCAATTTCCATATCTTTAATTCCATCTGGCATTTTCTGTCTCCAGTTCTGGTCATACCTGCTCAAAAATGTCTCCTTTAGAATTTTTTACATCATTTTCGTTTCCTCCAAGTAGCCTGTACCACCTGTTACCAGCAAACTCCAGGGAAGTTGACTCAAACCTGGCCATGGGCACACTGCACGGGCACAGAGGTTTCTCTAAAAAATTTAGAGGCAATTTCCGCTAAGATGGTATAATTCCCACGGAATGACTCAAGTGTTCCAAAACAGGGCAACTTTGTGTCCTTAAAAAGAAAAGCAAATCTTATAATTCCATTTATATTGTCAAAAACAGGGAAAATGTAGCTATAATGTTAGAAGTCAGGAGAGTAATTACTTCTGGGGAGGTAGACGGGGTAGAGATTGGGAAAGGGCGTAAACTGGGCTCCTGGGTACCAGTAAATCTCCACTGTTTGGCCCGAGGGGTGTTTATGGGCATATCTGCTTTGATAGCTCACTTGTGATTTTTATACTGTCTTGTATGTGCTTTGTATTTTAATTTAAAGTTCATTCATAAAGAAGCCAAAACTGCTCCCCATACTTTACTTAGCATCATATCCTGGGTGGGTGATTTAGTGGTTAAGGGCGTAGCCTCTGGAGCTCTGGGTTCCCTTATTTTATTGCTACATGCCTTTCCTTGTCTGTAAGTTGCACCTGCCTTCTTCTGATACAGGAAGAGTTACCATCCACAGAGCCTTAAACACAGACCTGGTTTTGACAGCATTTCCTTGGTCTGCTCACTGACTGAGGTCCGCCATTTATCAAGGGCGATGGGTGGACATTAGCTCCGGCTCGTCTCTAAGTGGTGATGCCTCATACCAACCTTTCCAAAGTAACCAGGGGGAAATTTGTCAAAGTTGATCCTGTCATGATGCATGCCACCAGCAATATCCCTGCCTCCTGGGTGCTTCTGGGGCTTGCCCGTGAGCTTGTGGCTGTGGCTTATGTAGCCCTGAAGTTTCCAGGTCATCCTCAGTCTGGACGGCATGTCTGTTGGCAGCCAGACAAAAGAGAGCGAGGGCAGTATTTAAATATTATTTCTCATGGGGCCCCTGGGTGGCTCCGTTGGTTGAGGGTCCGACTCTTGTTCACAGAGCCTGCTTGGGATTCCGTGTCTCCCTCTCTCCGTGCCCCTCTCCCATTCATGCTCTCTCTCCCTCTTTCAAAAATGAATAAATAAACATTTAAAAAATATTATTTCTCATGTATACAAAAGATGATTGGAGTCATTAGCACATTTTAAGAATGCAACATTCACGGGGCGCCTGGGTGGCTCAGTTGGTTAAGCATCCGACTTCGGCTCAGGTCACGATCCCACAGTTCGTGAGTTCAAGTCCCGCGTCGGGCTCTGTGCTGACAGCTCAGCGCCTGGAGCCTGCTTCGGATTCTGTGTCTCCCTCTCTCTCTGCCCCTTCCCCACTCACACTGTCTCCCAAAAATGAATAAACGTTAAAAAAATTAAAAAAAATAAAAAAGAAGAATGCAACGTTCAGTATAAGGTCAAAGCCTGAGGTGTCCTGAGGCCCTAGACTCAGTCTATCTGGCCCTGTGATCCCCAAACCAGGTAAAGGTCACCTCAGTAAATATCACCAGGATTCACTCAGTCACTAAAGCCCAAAGCTTATGCATCATTTGGGACACCCTGTCCCCCACCCGTAGTCATCCAGCTATCAGCAAGTGCTATCAACTGAATGTCCACATCGGCCTTCTCTTACCGGACTCCTTCCTACCTGGTCTGCTTATTCCATACATGCCACTTCCTGTCCCTTTCTACACAGCAGCTAAAAACCATCTTCTAAACTAGAAAAGCTTCAAGGGGCTCCTGGGTGGCTCAGCGGGTTAAACGTCCGACTCTTGGTTTCGGCTCAGGTCATGGTCTCACGGTTCGTGAGACTGAGCCCCACATCAGCCTCTGCGCTGGGAGACAATCCTGCTGGGATTGTCTCTCTCCTCTTCTCTGCCCCTCTCCTGCTCGTGCTCTCTCTCAAATCTCCATAAATAAATACTTTAAAATATATTTAAAATAGAAAATCTTCTAAATGCTCTCAAATGACTCATGACACTTTGAGGGGGGGGGGAGGAATCGCCAAATCCCTTGCCTACAAAGTCTTGTGTGTGATATCCCCTCTGACTGCTCTCCGCTGCTCCGAGCCCCGTATTTTATAGGTAAGGAAAGCGAGGCACAAAGAGGTTAATACACTCGCCGCCAGGTCACAGGCTAGCGAGTGGCAGAGGCAGAAGTAGAACAGACTGCAGCCAGCGCGCTTCGTCCCCACACCGACAGGCCCAAGTTTTTCCTGCCCAAGTCTTCACTCACTTTTTGCGCAGCTCATTTATTCTGGCTCTTTAGATCACAGTTTACAAGTCCTTCCCTCGGCCAGCTGTGCCCTGGCTCCCACCATTATTCTCAGCCGTCTCTTTGTTTACTTTGTAATATTTATACCAATGCCTAATCATTTGGTCCCTTTACTTCTTTTTCTCTGCCTTCCCCCATTAGTACCTGAGCCCCACGAGGGCAGGCACCGTATCCACATCATTCTCCACCATTTCTCTGGTTCCTGGGACAGCGTAGTGTTCAGCAAAGGTGGATGGATAAAAGGTGCGTGATTTCTACACTGGATGATTGTTACTCCCTAAAAGTTGCCCGGTATTTAACCCACTGTTTTTTAATACACTTTCAGATCTTAATGGAAAAATTTCTAAGTTGTGAGTGATATTTTTTTCATTTTAATTTTATAAATCTTTTCGAGCATGCATTCATTCAAAACACTCAACGAAAGAAAGCTCCAGGTCCTCATGAAACTTATATTCTAATGAAGAGCGGGACAACAGACATCGGACAAAATAAAGGAGTAAAATACGAAGCACATTCCAAGGTGATAGATGCTACAGAAAAAGAAGAAACAGAGTGAGCAGTAGAGTATGCTCCCTCGGTGGCCCTCAAGGCCCCTTATCCACTCGTGTTCACGTCTTCGTGTAGTAAGGCCCTTCCCCATCACCTCAAGCCTTGGCCATATGACTCGCTTCGGCCAAGGATGATGCAAACAGAGGTTCAGTAAGTGCTTTCACAATGGGGTTTAACTTCTTCGAATGGTCGTTTTTGGAAACCAGTAGATGCCATGCTGCACACTTCGCAGTTGTGAAGCTTGAGTTGCATAACTGAACCATGAGACACCACGTGGCTCTGGAGAGGAAGAGGCCATCTTGGATGTAAAAGCCCCAGCCAAGATCCCAGTTGAATTCAATTGCAATCAGATCACAAAAATGGGCCAGAGTCCCAACCTCTGGTGGCAGAATTTCTACAGCCTAAGTAAATGGGCTAACCTCTCAGAACTCCTGCTTTCTCTCATTCACGAGACTTCTGAGGTAGGTGACCCCTAGCCTCTCTCTCAATTCCAAATTTCTAACATTTTAGATAGATGTTTAAAAAGTACGGGAAACATGCAGAATGTATTGGTTTCATAATGGAGACGTGTAATGATCAAATAATCCAATTTATTCCCATGCGCTATTGTGATATAGAAGGTATTTCTGTTTTTCTTATGAAAGATGAGATGAGTTTTCAAGTCATAATAAATAAAGTATGTTCCTTTTGCCCTGTTCTTTCTTCTTCTTCACCTGTTTACAATTTCCACAGAAATTTCAGTGTTGAAAAGGTAAACAAACACAAGATCACTATGCTAATGCCTGGTGAAAGAGCAAGGAAATGTGACTAGAAAAGTAAAACTTTCCACATTTTAAACACATTTTAACAGAAAAGTTTGTGTCGGTGTCCACATTGGGTCAGTTTCTCCTCCTTTGGGCTAGACAGCACACAGTTCCTTTGTTTCCCCCATTAAGGGGTTAAAATGGGTTTTCTCTCTCTCTCTCTCTCTCTCTCTTTGCCCCCCTTCGCTGTCTCCCTTCCTCTCCCTCTCCCTCTCCCTCTCCTTCTCTCTCTCTCTCTTATTGAGGTATAATTGACATATGACATTATCTTAGTCTCAGGTGTACAACAAAATGATTTGCTATTTGTATACACCGCAAAAAAGATCACCACAATACCATCTGTTGCCATCTGTCACCATACAAAGTTATAAAGGTTTTTTTCTTGTGATAAAAAATTTTAAGAGTTACTCTCTTAGCAACTTTCAAATATGCAATACGATATTATTGGCTATAGTCAGCATGCTGTATATTACATTCCCATGACTTATTCATTTTATAACTGGAAGTTCGTATCTCTTGACCTGTTTTACCCATCCCCCCCAACCCCCACCTCTGACAACCACCAATCTGTTTTCTGTATCTATTGATTTTGTTTTGCTTATTAATATGTTCTGTTTTTTTAGATTCCACATATGAGTGAAATCATATGGTATTTGTCTTTCTCTGTCTGATTTATCTCACTTAGCATAATGCCCTCAAGGTCCATTCTTGTTGTCACAAAAGGCGGGATTTTGTTCTTCTTACAGCTAAGATTTCACTGTGTATCTATACCACATCTTCTTTATCCATTTATCCATTGATGAACACTTAGGTTGTTTCCATGTCTTGGCTATTATCAATAATGCTGCAATGAACACAAAGGTACCACAGGAACACAAAGCATGAGTCCTCTTTACCATTTGCCTTCAGAAATGAAATCCTATGGGGTTAAAGATATTTGAAAACCTCACAGTTTTTCCTCCATTAGCTCCCAGGAAGGGGGCTGAAATCTCACCAGAATCAACATGGGGTGACAAGAAAAAACTCAAGAGAATGAGGCTGAAGGAAAGGGGAGAAAGCAGAAATCATTGTCCAAGGAGAGAATGAATCAGCATAAATCAAACTAACCAAGGCCATTGCAGTTCTTGTCCAAATTCTTTCTGAACCTGACCTCCAATGAGAATCTGATGGTAAGATATACAATAGAAGTGAGACTTGAGAAGTTAGTCCAGGGTAAGTCATTCAGGGAAGACTGGGGGCGTACTCCTCAGAAAGTGGGTGGGCAGAGTTCCGTGAAAGGTAAAGAAAAGCCAGCTCCCCAAAGTATCTGGACCGAAAAGGAAAAGCAAAGATTGTTGTCTGCTCTCAGGTACGTTTGGGTAGGAAAGAGAGCAGAGAGGTGATAGGAGCATTCAAGATTATGTCAAAGTCACCGATGGTTGAGTAATAAACCATCCCAAAATTGTGTGGCTTACATAGCAGTAATGCGTTATTTTTCAGAACGCTGCGAGGTGGCTGCCTGGTTCTTCTGAAGTCTGGCCAGGACTCTTGCATGTTCTGCACTCAGTTGGAAGTCTATCTGGGCTAGAAGATCCAAGATACTTCACTCCAATGCCAAGCAGTTGGTGGAGCTGTCTGCTAGCGCACTTATTTTCCCTTCCTGTGGCCTCTCCAGCAGGAGAGAACTTCTTCCCCATCTGGTGGTCTCTGGGCAGTACTCCGAGGAAGCACGGAGGAAGGTAAGATTTAGGCATCAGAACTCACGCTATGTCTCTTCTGCCATTCTGTGAGCCAAGGCGAATCACGAGGCCAGCCAAAAATTGAGGGGGAAGGCAAGTCAATCCCACCTCCCGACAGGAGCTGCAAAATCTGGAGGCAAAGTTTTTCCCATTTACCAGAGAGTCTGCCATTTCAGCCCTCTGCTTTGTCATAATCACAAATTATCTTCAAAGGCCACTAGATCGCTGACTGACAGTTAAGGGTATGCTACCCAGTAGAATTCTCAGTGGTTCCAAGTTTGAGAAAAGGCAGCCTGCAAATCGCTGGATGATCGGTGAACAATAATGAGGTCATGGTGAGGGTAGGGCTGAAACTTACAAGGAACGTCCCAAGAACTTGCAAGGATTTCTGAGAAACTAAGTCTAAATCTGTGAACGGTGCCTCATTTAAAATGGGACACTCATCCCTTAACTAATAAAAATCCTTCCAAGAATTTTCTGATTTTTTAAAAGTCTGTAACTATGGGGGCACCTGGGCGGCTCAGTTGGTTGAGCTTCCAGCTTCAGCTCAGGTCATGATCTCACAGTTGGTGAGATCGAGCCCCGCGTTGGGCTCTGTGCTGACAGCTCAGAGCCTGGAGCCTGCTTCAGATTCTGGGTCTCCCTCTCTCTCTGCCCCTCCCCTATTTACACACTCTCTCTGTCTCTCAAAAATGAATAAATGTTAAAAAAAAATTTTAATTCTGTAACTACGCCTGGTGATGGAAGTTAACTAGACTTATTGCGGTGATCATTTTATAGTATATACAAATATCCAATTATTACATCGTGCACCTGAAACTAATATGCTGTGGTGTGTCAATCGTATGTCAGTAAGAAATTAAAATAATATAAAAGAAATTTGTCAAAAGGAATGTAATAAAATTAGCTCTTGCTATTATAAGCCTCTCTTTTGACAATATTGTTTTTCTAGAAACATTATTGCCTGTGATGAGACTCTCCTACTTCAATAGGTGAACTCTTCATAACTTGAACAAAAAATCACAGACTCGGGATTATAATACCGTGTTTACTTTTGTGAGCAGGCCTAAATCCCTCCCTTTATAAAACGAATGCAAACAGCTGTCTGCTGTTGCAGTTCCTTTCAAAAGCATAATGCTCTTTGGTTGGGCTTTGCCAGGTTATATTTGTTTTGCCTTTAAGCAAAATGAGCGCCACATATGTTCCCAAAGCTGAACGCCATGTTGTTTACAAGGTGCCTTCTAGGAACAATCCTGCACGATGTCTCTCCTCCCGAATCAGTACAAACAATATGCCCTCTCTGACTATTGCTTTCTTAAGTGCATAGAAGCAGGGAAATACTAATGAATTAATAATAATTTCCCATTGTTCCTTGGATCCAAACCTTTCAAGAAACCAACTAGAAGATTTTGTTAAATTAACTCAATCTTCTAGGTCATTGGATAGCTCTAAACATATGGAAGAGGGGACAGATGGGAGAAAAGTATCACTAATCCAGAGCTTTTATCTAGGAAGGGTCTGACCTTAGATCTGTACTTCTTTTTCTTTTTTTACATTTTTTTAATGTTTTTATTTATTTTTTGAGAGAGAGAGAGAGAGCACTAGCATGGGAGGGTCAGAGAGAGAGGGAGACACAGAATCTGAAGCAGGCTCCAGGCTTTGAGGTTTTAGCACAGAGCCCAACGTGGGGCTTGAACTCCTGAACCACGAGATCATGACCTGAACCGAAGTTGGACACCTAACCAACTGAGCCACCCAGGCGCCCCTTAGATCAGTACTTCTCAATTTTAGGGTGCAAAAGAGTCACCTGAAGAGTGTGAAAATTCCTGGGGCCCTCCCTAGAGATTCTAGTCCAGTAGATCTTGGGTAGAGCCTAAAAGTGTATACTTCTAGCAATTTCTCAGGCGAGGCTGATCCTTCTAGTACATAGACCACATTTTGAGTAAAACTGTCCTAATCTACATCAGATATGAAGATTCTGAAAATACATTTTTCGTCTTTCACCTTTGCTTAAAGGTGATACACAGATACTACGCAATCTGTCCTTCTAATACAATAACTTATAAATCCTCATTTACCTGCTCTGTGAAGGAGCTTAACTAGTTATTGTTAAAAGTAGATTCTATCAATATTTGAATTTTGTTGTTGGTGTTCCAAGTAGACCTTAGTCATAGACAGTTCTAGCAATGATCTTTAGAATTAAGATAACCAAATTACCTAAAAAATAACAGCAACCGTTTGGCTACCATTATGGTAGATTGTTTAAAGACCAGAAATTCCTCCCATCCCACACCGATTCTCCTACCCAGTGTATTTTTCCACTTCCTGAACTTGAGCTGGCCTCGTGACTTCCTTTAACCAATGGAATTTGCTGAAAGCAACCTTGATAAAATCTCGGCCCCTAAAACGCAAAAGGCCTTGCAGCTTCCACATTTGGCTTTTTGTAAAACTCTCCTGACACTGCCATATGAGGCAGCTAGTCTAGCTTAGTGGAGGATGAGGGACCACAGAGGAGACCCAAGGCACCGCAGCCCATAGCCAGAACCGACTGCCGGCTGAGCGAGTGAGGCCATCTTGGAATTCGAACCCAGATCCCCTCCAGCTGAATGCCATTGCATGACTGAGCCCAGGCAAAACCAACAGAGGCCTTGCCCAGCCAACCCTTAGAAACTGAAAAAATAACAACTCATTGCTTTTTAAGCCACTAAGTTCTGGGATGTTTTTTTAAGCAGCAATAACAAACTGCCAGAGCCAGCCTGCATGTGTCAGTGAATCTGGGTAAGGAAGGATCCGGAGAATCTATAGGACAGAAATGGTAATGGACCAGCACCTCATAGTCTGTAACGCCTCTGTAACCCTCTGGCATATAACCCAAGGCAGAGTTCACATCAGCGAGTAGTGTCGGGACGCCTTGGCCTACCTTCATTCTCCTCTCTGCCGAGAGAAAGTGCATTCATCTAAAATAAAAAATACCACTAATTATTCTATGTCTGAAGGAGTAAATAATAATGTAATCAAACAAATAACCCTCTGCTTTTCCAGGTTCACCTTAAGCCTAGACAATCTGGGCAAACTTGCTTAGAAGCACACGGTGTGCTACAGAGAAAAGGAATTTGTCACCGTGCGATTAGCCAGAGCGCTGTGGTAAAACAGAAGCAAATCTATCTAGATCATAACCGTTGATAACCTGCATGGACTCTCGTAAGAGAAATGAATAGGATTTGCATTGAAGTAATATCTTCCTCTATGTCCTTTGCTCAAATGACCTGAATAAAGACACTTTATAATAGTAGCCCGCCTTTTTAAAACCCGTTATAATTCTTTAATGTTCTTTTTCAAAGGACTTGACTTAAACTTGGGGTGTAAGAGAGTAAACGTTGTATGGTCCTCACTTAAAAAACAAAGCAAACTGAATCTGAAGTCCAAGTAAAAACTTGCCCAATATTTAAGTGATGACCAAATCAGTATCCCTCAATACTGAAATCATCCTGAATTCAATAGGTCACAGCGAGGAGGTGGGAGAATGTTAATTTCAGAAGCAAAAGAAGTAATAAGGGTGTTCAGTGTCTTGCCTCGTTTCCCCAGCCTCATATTCAGCGAGTCCGGGGTAAGACCCTGAATCTGCACTTTTAACAAGCATCGCAAGTGGCCCTTGGACCTGCTTTTGGAAAACACTGGAGGAATTTAAAAACGCAATATTAGAACAACCTAGATGCAGATGCTGCTCTGCCTCTCACTGGCTGCTTGACTTTGGGCGAGTTTACCTCTCTGAACCTCAGAATTTTCATCCGTAAAATGGGGATCATAATATACTGACTTCGTTTGTTAGGGTTGCTGTAACAAAGCACCACAGATGGAGAATATATTGCCTTACATATCTGGGAGCTGCAAGTCCATGATCTGCACGGTTGGTTCCTTCTGAGGGCTGTGAAGGAGAGTCCGTTCCATGCCTGTCTCCTAGCTCCTGGTGTTTTGCTGCCAACGTTTGACATTCCTTGGCTTACAGATCTCTGCCTTCCTCCTCATCTCCCTCTGTGGGTGTCTGTATCCAACTTTCCCCTTTTTCTAAGCACACCAGTTATACTGGATTAGAGACCCACCCTACTCCAGTATGACCTCATCTCAACTAATGACACCCATTTCCAAATAAGATCACAATCTCAGATTCTGGAGGTTAGGACTTCAACACAGGAACTTTTGAATGAAACAAATATCCATCCCTCAAGATTACACAGATTTTAAGGGGGAAAATGTGAGTAACGTATTTAGCATGCCGTCTGGCATTTATAAGCCCTCATGAATGATAGCCATTAACTATTATTATATTCCACTGTCTCCCACCACACCGGGAGTGTGTGTCTCCTTTCTACCCTCTCTATAGGTTGTGACATATAAATATCATTTTAAAAAGAGAATTGGCCTTTTCGAAATGCTGTTATATGTTACAAAGAGAAACGATCTGATATGGCTTCTACATTTTACGGAGTATAAGAAATAGGACAATTATGCAAATCTTACTAATGCAGTCAGGGTCTGGAAGTTGCAAGGCAACAGGGCAACTACCATGGCGCTTTCCTCTGCTGTAGAAGACAATTGCTTTTTTTTAAATGCTGCATTTAATTATATTACTCATGCTGCAGGGTACTAAGCCTTTCCTAATCTTTTGCCTTTTGTACAAGCGTATCGCGATTGTTTCCAGGTTTTATTTACTCATTTATACCTCGGCTAATAGAATTGTTGAATCTCTTGGAAATTAAAAGTAATTTAAAGAGTTTATTGTTCAACTTAATTAAATTCTCCATGTCCTCCCGTAATGTGGCGCTCCGTAGAAAGAAAAGACCCGCTATTAAAAAGGAAGTCGATCCGTGTGAGAGCAATTCGCAGAGTAACCGTGTCTACTCTCATTATCTCCCAGCAAATTAGCCACTCTGCAGATTATCTGCTGAAAATTAAGCTCTTATCCAAGAGAGTAAGTGAGAGGGAAGGTTCTTGTTCTGCCATCAACTCACTAGTAACTTTTTGCAAAAGTCTGAAAGCTCTCAAAATGCAGCATTTCTCGGCAGGGACAGGTCATTGTGTAAAGCATCCAAGGTTTTCAAGAAGTTATGGAAACTTCCAGCGACGGTCATCAGGATGTGGTCAGAGTCCGACCTTTTGCAAGACTCAAAGAAACGCTCCCAAACTCCTTCAAAATCATACTGGAGTCAATATCTGGTAAAAAAAAAAAAAAAAAAAAAAAAAAAAAAAAACGAAGAAGAAGAAGAAGGAGAAGGAGAAGGAGGAGAAGGAGAAGGAGAAGGAGAAGGAGAAGGAGAAGGAGAAGGAGAAGGAGAAGGAGGAGAAGGAGAAGGAGAAGGAGAAGGAGAAGGAGAAGGAGGAGAAGGAGAAGGAGAAGGAGAAGGAGAAAGAGAAGAAGAAGGAGAGGAAGGAGAAGAAGAAGAAGTAGAAGGAGGAGAAGGAGGAGGAGGAGGAGGAGGAGGAGAAGGAGAAGGAGAAGGAGGAGGAGAAGGAGAAGGAGGAGGAGAATATCGGGTATGATTTGTCTCCCTACATAGTCCCTTAGTCACAGACCTGAGAAAGTGAGAAAGATAATTTATAATCTTACCTTGCCTTTGTAAAATCCTTTATAATTTTTAATCTTTATTCAAGGGATTAAATTTGATCCTCTATAGTCAAGTAAGACACATTTTATTGTCCTCTCTTCCAAAATACAGATTCTAACATCCATTAGGTTTTACCATCTGGTTGGAGACATCTATTGTTTTATCCTAGCCAACACCCAGACTGACACCAAAAGCCAGCACCTGGCCTTCCTTCAGGGAACTATCTCTTCCCCGGCTCCTTGATGAACTGACCCCACCCTCCCATCAGCCCCCCAGGCTCTAGAAGTGAACATGTGGTTCAAATTACCCAATAGATGCATCCCATTTTCCAGGCCACAATTACAGATTCGGGGGGGACCAGTGACCCAAGATGTTTCCAAGAGCATCTTTATTAGGACAGTTGTGCAAGATGAACTGTTTTTCCAGAAGTCACGAAGCTGGTGTGATGCCCCCTTTGTCACCACAAGGGAGAATCTGCCCAAGAATCAAGCAAGCATGGAGAAAAACCAGAACTGGGAGCTGAGAAAGGCCTCAGTGATGATATTTAGTGTCTGGATTTGGCCGTCCTGAAATGCTACTGCTTGAGTTTTCAGACATGTGGGCAGATATGTATCCTCTTCTGGGACAGTTTAAGTAATATTTCTTTTATTCGATACTAACATAGGCCAAAGTCTCGACTGTATTTGTTAGCAATAGTGTATGTAAAGCTCCTGGTAAGGCTAGTCACCAACAGGGATCACAGCCTCGGAACTGTGGTTTCTTCTGAAATGAGTTCCACTGCTGTGATCCCGTGATGATTTGATAAAATGTTAGCAGATACCCAGTGTGAGCATGCTCAGAGAAACCATGTGACTCTGTAAATCGGTTCATCTCCCTCCCTTTGTTCCTTCACGGTCCCAGCTCCGGTTCCCGGAAGCCTGACCTCGAGGCAAGGATTCCTGGGTAAGGAATTGATCGAGGAAGTGCGGAATATGGTAAGAGAAAAGGAAGCCCCTCCAGGTGCCATCCGAGGCAGCGTCCTGAGACAGGGGCGTCAGCATGACACCGCGGGCTTGCTCGGGTGGGTCAGCGGCACCTCGGCGTGTTCCCATTTGAAGCAGGGAGTTGGGACTTCCAGACTCCTGCACCTGTCAGTCACCTGTACAGCCCCCAGAGACTACAAATTCTGTGCACAGGCACAGGCGTCCAGTAGCCCAGGGGCAGACCTCCGAAAGAGTTACAGACTGTTGGGGAACAAGTACAGTGACAAAGAAGGGGATTCAAAACAAGTAAAAAGGAAGACAGAAATGTCTAGGCAGATCCCCAATGTGACCTATTACATTTCCCCAACTTTTCCCTACCAATGACTTCAGGCAAGTTTTTATAAATGCATACTTAATGGAGCGCCTGGGTGGCTCAGTCGGTTAAGCATCCGACTTCAGCTCAGGTCAGGATATCACGGTTGTTGAGTTCGAGCCCTGTGTTGGGCTCTGTGCTGACAGCTCAGAGCCTGGAGCCTGCTTCGGATTCAGTGTCTCCCTCTCTCTCTGCGCCTCCACCACTCACGCTCTGTCTCTCAAAACTAAATAAAAATTTAAAAAATTTTTTGATAAAATAAATGCATACTTAAAATAATAGGGAGAAAAAATGGGAAAAGTGACAATCTCTTTAATAAATGGTGCTGGGAGAACTGGACAGCAATATGCAGAAGAATAAAACTAGACCACTTTCTTACACCATATACAAAAGTAAACTCAAAATGGATGAAGGACCTGAATGTCTCAGACAGGAAACCATCAAAACCCTAGAGGAGAAAGCAGGAAACAGCTCCTGAGCTCTTTGACCTCAGCCGCAGCAATTTCTCACTCAAAAAGAAATATTACCCAGGCTTTTCAATCACTATTTTTAATTTTCTGCAGTTTAATATCCAATATTCATCAGAGTGAAAAGCTCTGTCCTCCAACCTTAACGAAAACGGCCACTGACAGTCGGGGTTCAGGAACTCTGTAGAATCATCATGGCAAAAAGCCAGATTCTTCTAGTCCAGGAACTTTGAAAAGCTGTTTCAAGTCCTTCAGCCTCCTTGGTTTTGATTCACAAAATGCTTTGGAAGCCTTAGAAGACCCAGACCTAATCTATAAACAAAGAATATATTTATGCTCTACTCTGCCTCCACCTTCAATCCCTTTGCAGATTTGCAAAGCATGTATTTTCAACCATCACAGTGCATTGTACAGTCATCACGCATCACAATATATGAGCACAGTGTACACCTATGGTTATGCTTCACAATGGCCTGAGAGTAGGATACATAAACATGTATGCAGAACTTCCTGAACTTACGATGCGGTTAGGTCTGGATACACCCATCGCAGGCTGAGAACATCAAAAGCGAAAAGAGCCTTTAATGTACCTAACCTACCAAACATCTTAGCCCAGCCTGTCTAACATGCTCCGAACACTTACATGAGCCTGCAGTTGGACAAAATCCTCGAACACAAAGCCTATTTGATAAGAAAGTATCGAATAGCTCGTGTAAGTTACTGAGCAAGTATTGAAAGTGAAAAACGGACTGGAGGTTTGAATACAGAATGGTTGCAAGTGTGTCGGTTATGAACCCTGTGGTCTTGTGGCCGAGAGGGAGCAGTGGCTGACAGCATCGCGAGAGAGTATCACGGCACGGATCAAAGATCAAAATTCAAAACTTAAATTACACTTTCTACTGAAAGTTTTCACAATTGTGAAGTCGAAAATTTGAAGTCTGACCATCATAAGTCATAGAATGTCTATAGATATGTATATTTATCCATACACATATTTATCTCCTAAGAATAGCAGAGAAGCACTAAAGTTATTTAACCGTCATATCAGATCCTTTCGTATCTACTGTCCGTGGTGTCTATTTATCAGTTCTTAAAATCATCCCCGTTCAATGAATTTTTATTTACTGACTTATTTATTTCACTCTCAAGGTATAAAATTTGAAAGACTGGCTGCACCCTTGGAGCACCTGGGTGGCTCAGTGGGTGAAGCGGCCAACTTCAGCTCAGGTCATGATCTCGCAGTTTGTGAGTTCGAGTCTGGCATTGGGCTCTGTCCTGCCAGCTCAGAGCCTGGAGCCTGCTTCCAATTCTATGTCTCCCTCTCTCTCTGCCCCTTCCCCACTCACGCTCTGTCTGTCTCTGTCTCTCAAAAGTAAACAAACATTAAAAAACAAAAACTGGCTCTACATCCGGATTTACCAAAAACTTTTCTGCATATGTTCAGCCACGGAAATCATGCCTAAGAGATCTTCCATCTTCTTTAAACATATTGCAAAGGGGGGCGCCTGGGTGGCTCAGTTGGTTAAGCGTTTGACTTCAGCTCAGGTCATGATCTCACAGTTTGTGAGTCCGAGCCCCGCGTCAGGCTCTGTGTTGATGGCTCAGAGCCTGGAGCCCACTTTGGGTTCTGTGTCTCCCTCTCTCTCGGCCCCTCCTCTGCTTGTGCCCTGTCCGTCTCTGTCTCCCTCTTTCTCAAAAATAAATAAAAATGCTTAAAAAATTTAAAAAAAAAAAACATGTCACAGAGTCTATGAATTGTTTTGCTATCTGGTTATAAACATCTGAAAATATGAGATGGCTGATAAAAAATGCTACCAGATTTCCAGGAGCATCTCGGGCCACGTCAGTGACCCCTTTCCTCTCCTTACTCAAAAACATGTCCTTTGCACTTCAGTTAGGAGCCAGCGCTCACTCATTATACTCGACTGCAGAAAGAGCCAGGCACAACCATGGGGGGCGGGTTAAGAAAAGGGAGAAGAGAGGAATTCATATGACTTCCTTTGAAAAGCTTTTCCCTAAATAAACCTTGCCTGAATGAAAAGAAGCAAGGAGACATCGTTGAATCTCTGACTCCTAAAAGCAGAGAGAGGGAGAAAAGACGTTCGCAGGGGTGTGGGGGAGGCATCAGATTAGAGTCTCATCCCTCTCTCACCAAACAGTTAAGCCTAGGTACTAATGGAATCCTGAAGTTAAGGTCTGAGTCCCCTGTCGTCAACAGAAATGAACTCTTTATTTGAAAACAAACAATTCAGTATCAACCGGCCATCTTTTCTAAAAGTGACAAAGGCTTTTAAGGGGATTCTTTCCCAGGGGAAAAAATTATGTAATTCCCCAAATACTAATACAATCGTTCTCCTTCTTCCTTTCCCTCTTGCCTATACCTCACTGTTCCTTAGGGCAACAGCATAGCTGTATGTGCTGTCACAAGACTTCAATTTCAAGGCATCAGTGGCCAATCCTCTCTTGCTGGAATGAAAAAAAAAGTTTTAATAAAAATGTTGACACTCTAAAAAGCATTCAGGCCGGGGTACCTGGGTGGCTCAGTGTGACTATTGATTTCAGCTGAGGTCATGCTCCCAGGGTCATGGGATCGAGCTCCACGTCAGGCTCGACACTGAGCATGGAGCCTGCTTGATATTCTCTCTCCTCTCTCTCTCTCTCTCTCTCTCTCTCTCTCTCAAAATAAAAAATAAAATAAAATAAAATAAAATAAAACAAAATAAAACATTTGTGCCAACTCTCCTCACTTCCACGCCAAAGTCAAAGGTTTCCAGACTTCTTGATTCCTTTAGCTCTCCTTACTCACTCCTTCTTATCCTTCTCCCCTCGCCCCACCGGCCCTGAGCAAACACCAACAGGCTCTTTAAGCACTCAGGAGAAATTTAAAATGTCCTTTCTCATTTCTCTGTTTTGCCTAAAATAACACCGAATTACATACACTTGTATAGCTATCTATACCTCTCACGTCGCTGACCAGAGTCAGATGTCACTGGGTTTGCGTGTGTTTTCTTGGTCCAGCCCACAGAGTGACTGCCAGTTTGTGATTGCGCCGCAGCATCTGAAGAGCTGTTCCAAGCACAGTGCTGAACTGATGAACCCATCACCGCCGTGTCTGCATTCATTCCTCAGGCCCTGGGGGCACTACACCGTGCTCCTCAAGCTCAAAACTGTCAGGTTACTCTTGTGAGCATTCTCCGAGACACAGCCAACGGAAAGTAACTTCCCAGCCACGTCGCGGCGGGGTGCCAATCTCGGGAGAAACTGCTGCTGGTCAGGACACCTGGTTGGCTCAGCCGGTTAAGTGTCTCTTGGTTTCAGCTCAGGTAATGATCTCACGGTTCCTGAGTTCCAGCCCCATGTTGGGTTCTGTGCAGCCAGTGCAGAGCCTGCTTAGGATTCTCTCTCTCTCTCTCTCAAAATAAATAAATAAACTATTAAAAAAAAAAAAAACCTCAGCTGGTTGACAACTGCGTTCGATGCCCGAAGCAAGGAACTCAAACTTGATCAGACCAGGGTATGACCCTAGTCCCCCCTGTGACATAAAGGTCTTTGCAACAGAAAACATTTCTGAATTCGTGCAGATGTTACTGTCCGCGATGATAGAAGACACTTCATTGTCGTTACTGATTTCAGAACCTTACATTTCTTCTGTGGGTAGAGCCTGTGTAATAAAATAAAACGTAGTTTTAAAGTTTGGAGATTGTGCATTCACGATATCAGGCAGGCACTTTTATCTTAAACCATTATTGATTGCCAATAAATGTTACATATGCTCCGCAGGTTAGCTGAGTAGTCTTAGAGGAAAAATAGTGCAATGTGTTACATGAAGGATAGTGTGTGTGTGTGTGTGTGTGTGTGTGTGTGTGTGTGTGTGTTATTTACTTGTTAGGCTCAACTTATCACAAAATGTGTCCCAGTCCTTCTGTAAATACTAAATACTAAATCTATAACTCTATTCCTTTCTTTTCTAAAAGACACATCACAACACAAACCATAATATTTTTCATAACTTCAAATCCTTAACAAA
Organism: Paguma larvata; assembly: GCA_030068075.1. Taxonomy (NCBI): domain Eukaryota; kingdom Metazoa; phylum Chordata; class Mammalia; order Carnivora; family Viverridae; genus Paguma; species Paguma larvata. The sequence continues at coordinate 13,592,736 of CM057825.1, forward strand.
TCCTAAGTGATTTCATCACCAAAAAAAACAATGTATACAAATTTCAGGTTAATGATCATTCCATTCAACATTCATTGTTTCAACAGGGGCAATTTCAGTTCATTTTTGAATGTTCCTTCCTTTACTTACACAGCCTTACAAGGGGTGTAACGAGAGGAAAATATCTGTCCACATGTTAATTAAGTTGTGGAGATACTTAGTTCCCTAAAAGTATACACAGTTCAGGTCCTTGATGCAAAAAGTACTTCTCTGTGCGTCTTGTTGCATGTAAGTCAGTGATCCCCTATTTCTGTGTTTAGCCACAAAAGAGTTTCTTGCTGCTCTGGAAAACGGTGTGGAGGTTCCTCAAAAAAATGAAAATAGAGCTACCCTATGACCCAGCAATAGCCCTGCTAGGAATCTACCCAAGAGACACAGGAATGCTGATGCATAGAGGTACGTGTACCCCAATGTTCATAGCAGCACTTTCGACAATAGCCAAATCATGGAAGCAGACCAAGTGCCCATCAACTGACGAATGGATAAAGAAGTTGTGGCACATATATACAATGGACTACTACATGGCAATGAGAAAAAATGAAATCTGGCCATGTGTAGCAACATGGATGGAACTGGAGGGTATTAAGTTAAGTGAAATAAGTCAGTCAGAAAAAGACAGATACCATATGTTTCCACGAATAGGTGGACTTTGTGAGACTAAGCAAAAACCAGGGGGAGGGCTAGAGGGGAAAGGAAAAAAAGATACAGAGAGGGAGGGAGATAAAACATAAGAGACTCTCAAAGACTAAGAACAATCTGAGGGTGAGGGAGGTGAGGGAGGGGGGAGAGGGGGTGACGGGCATTAAAGAGGGCACGTGTTGGGATGAACACTGGGTGTTATATGTAAACCGATTTGAAAATAAACTATTATAATAAAAAAAAAAGAGTTTCTTTTCCTCCTGGTTATCTACATCTGTACCCTGACTTTTAAGAACTATATCTTTCAGGATGCCTGGGTAGCTCAGTTGGTTAGCATCTGACTCTTGGTTTCAGCTCAGGTCATGATCTCGCAGTTCATTAGTTTGAGCCCAGCATCAGGTTTGTGCTGACAGTGGGATTCTCTCTCTCTCTCTCTCCTCTCTCTCTCTCTGTCTCAAAAGTAAATAAACAAACTTTAAAAAAAAGAGCTGTATCTTTCAAGTCAACTTCACATCCTGCCTTTAGAGGCTCAGAGTTGTACTACAATTGATGCTCTCTAACTCTTGTTTACTGATCTTATGCCTGACTCCAAACCTTTGCAGTCTGGAAAGAGCTGCCCAGCTAAGATCCAATCAGCTTTCAACTCACCTTCAATGAGGAGCCAAAAAAACTATTCTGAAATATAACATCTTAGAAGAAAGGTGATTTTTGTTGCCTTTTCTTGAATGCAATCCTCTAACCACGCTGACGGTAAATAGCAGAGAAATCAGTGACCTTAACTACGAAGCTTCATTACTTACCTACTCCCCAGTTGTTAAGGACTCACATGTATAAAAATATTAAATGACTTCAACATTTGATCACCAGCTTGCTTTACTAGACGTAAGCTGGACTTCTCTGAAAATGACTTTCCAGGGCTGAAAACTTAGGAATATGGGACTGAATGCGTTGGACCGTCAGGGATCCAGGGGAACCGATTCAAGCGTCTTGGGTGAGTTCCATCTTCATAATGAAGTAAACTTCAAATAAAAATATTCTGCTTCAATTTGGATGCCGGTTTTACCTTCGTTCAAGCGTTCATAAATATATTTTATTAATTACCGTTGTAATTGTATTTTCAAAAAGATTTTTCCCTGCTCCACCCAAGTACCCACGGCTGTGCGTGTGTAAGCCTCTCTCACCCTAACTTTTTTTTTTAACGTTCATAAACAGAGCGGAGCAGGAACCAGATTTTGTGGACCCCGCATTTGAATACATTCTGTCCAGTCCTCACAAATTAACGAAATGATGAATCCAAAGTTAAAGCGATCACTCTCGTGGCACTGATGGGAGCGAATAAATGGAAATGCGCCCTCCGTCGCTGATGAACTCTTGTGGCTTTTATGTAGTGTGCTTGAACTTCATTTGTCATTAAAGATTTGCTGTTTGATTTAATTAGTGTAATGGGCAGCATCAGAAGGGAGGTAAGCCGGATTACCTAATTGCCTGCATCATACTAATTAGCCCCATGCGGGAACGTCCCTTCCCCTCCGCAAAATTTAAAACCATCTCTTCCCCGTGAGGACTTTCCTTCAGTTCTCAAACCCTCACGACTGGGACTCTCACCTGCAAAATCAAATCCAGGTTGCAGTTTGTGTCTCTTCAGTTTGACCTCTAGGGGGCGATCCTTCCTAATTTTAAACGGATCGGATTCCGTTGGCGGAGCCGCGAACCAAATCCCACTGCTCCGAGCACTGTGACCATGTCGTGTGAAGACTTGGCCCGGGAGAAAACTATCAGTGCTTTCAAGTTCCCTGTGGCACAGCCGCCACTCCAGTCTTCGTTTTTCACTCCAGGCCCTTTTTTTCCTTCCCGCATCCGTGAAATGATGAACCACCTTTAAACTATATCGGTGTAAAAAGTGAAGTGATCCCCAAAAGCCTCTTCGGCTTTCTCAATCCTCCCGTCTTCGGCGTGTGATTTTGTTTCTCGGCACCGAGGTAGTAAAAGGCGTGTGCTCTCTACCGAAATATTGACACATTTCGGTGCCTTAACTTTAGCCTTTTCTTCCTGGGTTTTGTTTGTTTTGCCGAGTACTGTTTTAAGAGTCGAAATGTGTCAGCTAGGAAATGGTGGAGAGAGCCATACACTGTGGACTCACACGTACTTAATACTTGTCCCGTATAAAGATTCCAGAAAGTCAAGTAATTATCCAAGGGTCACCGTCTTTCCCAGTGACACAGCTAGAGTTTAATCTGATAGCTTTAAAGTGTTCATCTGAGGTTTGCTGGCTAATCCACCTCCATCCCTAATTCCACCACAAGGCTCCCTGCAAAAATAAGAATTAACATTTATTCGGCACTTTCTAGGTACCCAGCCCTGCCTCAGGCACTTATCCGAATTATATTATTATTCCTCGCAATTCAAGGATTATTATGATCCACTTTACAAATAAGAAACCCAAGGCTCAGAGTTAGTAAGTACCTTGTCCAACATCACTCAGCCAGAAGACTTAACTAGAATTCAAATTACAGTCTATCTTCTTATCTACGGCCACCTAAAAAGTCTCCAAACCTGGAAACTTTTAAGTACTCCTTTTTTTCAAGGACAGTAAAGAGAATTCAAAGAAATCTCGGGGGGCGGGGGAAACCAAGTTAATTTTCTCAATAGCCCGCCGGCAAAACTGATTCATGTGGCTTAGAAAACTTCTAACTACTAATTTCAGACCATTGTGAATAGCATTTATGTTCCAAATTCTGAAGCCAGACAGCCTTGATCGAAATTCCAACTTCTCATTTTTACTAGCTGAATTACTTTTAACAAATTAGTCAACCTCTCTGGGCCTCGGTTTCCTGATTTGGAAACTGGTTAATAATATGTACTTCACGAGTGAGGTGTAAATCAGTCGCTTCAAGCGAAGTCCTTATGATAGTGTCTGGTAAGTATCAGTAAATGCGAACTCTTTATTTTTGTTTGCCTTCAGAGAAAAGAGAGGTTCGTCAACCTGAAAAAAGAAAAATAAAAGGATGTATACATCCTTAAGCTTAGCAAATAAGACATTTTAATGACTCCTTGTAAATAAGGTTTGGTTTTGGTTTCTGTTTGGTTGGTCTGGGTGATGTGACTTCCAGGTTGCATAATGAGGTGGTTTCCGGCCAAACAAAAAGGTCTACCTAGTTTAACAGGTCATGTGCACATTTCATTCCAAATGCCAGACCCCACCCCTGCCTCTGCGGTGAAACTGAAGTGCTTTATTTCTTTAAGAATATTTCAGAAACCAAAGCTATCCTCGCAGAAAAAGAAAGAAATCGATTACACCAATCTTACTTCCTGTCTATCGGACATGTCACGAAACTCAGTGTCTAATCTCAATATCCCAACCCTCACTGCCACTTTACGTCGCCCTCTGTCCTCAACAGCTCGGTCTGGACGTCGGGGCAGAGCCTCTCCTTTGGAAATGATAACCTGCGCCTTCAATCCAGGGGCGCCGCCTTGTAAACACTGTACTTGACATGGGTGACGAGTCCACGGCACGTCTGTTGCGTCAACTCCTCAGCCTTTATTTACTTGCCTTTGAATTTCCTTTACATTGAAGTCGGTAGAGCAAGATGTCACAGTTGATAAACCACCACCTCCTGGGAGCAGCTAGAAGTCTTCTCCTGGGAGAAGACACAACCAGTAGGTCCATTGGGAAGGAAGAAGGACCCTAGGTTTTGCTCTTCACGTCCTATGTGTTTGATTATGATTTCCCTGGATATCAGCATATTAACCTTGGGGGGGGGGGGCTTCTATGTGCAGATTTAAGCTCCTTTATGGTGAAAACAGTTTCTTGTTATAAGGGGAGGTGACTTGCTTCATATATATGTATATAATCAGTTTGATTATTCTGGCTAAGAGTTCAAGAAGAAAGCAATGGACTGTGATCACAGATATGCCCACCTTTAACTGTGTGCGTAGCCTCCTTTCCTCCATGCACCTCATTTCATGGCTAAAGTTACTTTCCTACCTTAATACTCCTATGAACTGTTTTCTTTCAAGCTTTTGTAGGTTTCTCAGCCTTGACATTACTGACGTGTTGAGCCTTATTACTCCGGTGTGCGGGGGACTGTGCCGTGTAGGATGTTTTCGAAGCATCCCAGGCCTCAGTCCGGGGCCCCCTCTGTGCACTAGCAGATGCCTCCCTCGCCACCCAAAAATGTCTCCAGCCATCGTTCCTGACCCTTGGGGAGCAAAGCTGCCCCTGTTAGGAACCACTCGTCAACCGGTATTGTTCTACAACTTTTAAATACCAGGAGGTGCTTGATTCTCATTTCGAACATGAGTAGTAATTGTTAAGGTTTTACTTTGGTCCCTGGTTTTGTACTTTGCTTTTCTCTGCTGGCGGTTGGAAAAGCATTCCTCAAATATCGTAAAGCCTTAAGCCAGCATTGTTGAGTTATAAAAACTATAACCAAATAGCTGTGTGACAGCCCCGGTCACTGAAGTGAAACTAAGCTCCCCCCCCACCCATGCACCTGTTGTAGAGTTCAGCCGAGAGCACTGCTTTCCATGATCTGGGACTAGCAGTCTTCCTGTATGTGTTCCCTCCCCCTCAAAACGCCGGCATCACAGACGGTCCGAGGGAGCCTCCAGACAAAGGTAAGCAGTTGCCTAACTGTGGGTGATGCCATAGCTATGCCCAGCAGGTGCAGTCCGGGCCCCAGGAAGCAGTGGGCATTGAACAATACCGCCTCTGTGGAACCCGGCTGCCAAAGGAGTAAAAACAGCCTGTGTATTTCATGTGCAGACATCCGCGGCATCAGGGCCAGCCCTACATCGGGTTCTGGAGCGTGCCCGGGTCACCCTGAGTCACATGCTTCACGTCTTCAGCACCCTCCTCCATCACTCACCCAACCTGTCCCCTGCCCGCCCCGGAGCTTCTGCCCATCACCCCCTTGGGCTCGTCTGCCCCCGGGGCTTAAAACATCCTCTTAAAAGTATCTTTCCTGGACCCCATTTGCAGCTGCTCTCTCAACTAATCTGCAGTCATCAAAGTTTCTCAACTCTTGGCCCATGGGCCAGATCTCCCCCCGAAACGTGTCTTCCTTCCGCCAGCGAGGCGCCTTTTTAAACTCTTTGGTTTCACTGCCAATGTGTACAGACCCAGAAATTTTATCGAAGAATTCCACCAGCTTCTCTTGACGAACTTGCGTGTGACACCGCCGGCATTGAAGCAGCTGCTGTGGCTAAGCCCTTGCCAGCCTGTTTGGGCAGATCGGACCGCGAGCTCCCTGGTTCCTCATTCAGGCGTGTTCCCGGCCTCACCCCGCGGGCTTCTGAGCAGGTGATCCTGTCGCTCGCATCCCGGAGAGTCACATGCTAACGCTGTAATTACTTTGGGAAAACAGAATCAGCAAGGCTACTGGAGGAGGCAGTACAATTAGAAACGATAACTAACTTTTTAATACCATTAATGCACTTTTCATAGACATCACTTTCTCATCATGGACAATCCAAGGCCTCTTATCGAGGGCTATTTTTAGAGGCTGTGATCAAATGCCAGTCACTTTGAAGCACTTTTCATGAAGTAGTCCATCCGATTCTCACCCTAACCATTCAAAAAAGGAACCGTTAGTATCCTCTTACTTCATTTGTGTCCTCTTACTGGGGATAAGGCAACTGAGGCACGGAGAGGTGAGGAAATTTGTTCCAATACCAGAATCCACGTGGGAAAGAACCCCGGGGGGGCCCGATGCTGGACTCCAAGTCGAGTTTGCCTTGGCTCTCCACTGCTTCTCAAATGAAGTCAATTCCGACTATCACCCTCTAAGCAGGAAGCCAGGAAGGCATTTCAACTTCACGCATTCGGCGGGGCCCGTGCCAAGTCGGCTAAGCTGACCTTGCCCCGAATGGCGGCTCCTGCTCCGGAGGCACATAGGAAGTGGCCACCTGGGAGCCAGGGAGCTGGGGGGGCGGTTGCGAGATAAGCGAAGCAAAAGTTACCAAGTCACCTGCCACGCGTACACAGAAAGAACAACACTTAGAAGATTCAGGAAGTGATCTACATGTCTTTCGAGCTCTACCGAATCTACAGCCCAGCCTTGCTCCTCATTGAACATCACATGTCCAGACGCAAATGAGCTCGGCTCACACGAGAGAAGAAATTGCCCCCTCCTGAAACGCACCAGGGGGCAGTGGAGCGAGCCCTGGATTTCCCACAAAACAAACACTGGGCCAAAAGCCTAGGGGTCACCCTGGGTCTCACTGCCCATGCTCCGTACCTGCGGGCACTACGGCGGCTCTTCTCCAAAACCTATCCCAAATCTGTCCTCTCTTCTCCATCCCAACCACGAAAACCCCAGGCCGTGCCACCAGTGTCTGTCACCTGGACTCCTGCAATAGCCTCTTGGCTCACCATTGATGCCTGCACCCCTCGGAGCCACTTCCCAAACAGCAGAATAAATACTCCTTGTAAAGTACAAATCAGATCTCGTCCTTCCAACGGTCGAAACCCTCGCATCACATTTAGGATGAAGTCCAAACTTCTTAACAGGTCCTAGAAAGCCCGATCTATCATCTTCAACTCCTACGCACTCCTTCCTGGATGCTGGGCGTCCTCGCCTTCTTTGCTCCTCAGACACATCAAGTTCCTTTCACTCATATACACTCTGTCCCCAACTCTTTTCCTACATTTTCCTATCTCTACTTGCTTCATGTTCCCCTCCATCCCATCCCAGTCTTTACACCGCCCGTTATTATTATTCTATGATTTTTAATTTTACTGAGCACTATCTGAAACGAGCCTATAGACGCATTTGCTTCCCTGGGTCTTTTTAGTCTCCCTTCACCAGAATTCCATCTCCACGAGAACATAAATGTTGCCTTGGTCAGACTTGTGTCTTCAGAGCTTGGAACATGCCCGGCACAAAGTCACTGATCAGTAGATATTTGTCGAATGAAAGAACAAAAGTATAAACTCATCGTAATATTTCCAGCTTTGAGGAGAAAGAAAAAACGAAGAGAAATTAAAAAGAGAAGGGAACATAGTCGTGTTCTTTAAGCCCCTATGGGGGTTGAGCACAGTGCCTCAAGAGTAGCAAATCCCCAACAAAATGGTAGCTGTGTTTGTTGGCGCTATATGCCCACTGATCGATGTGCGTAATTGCAGTTAATGGGCTCATGGATCCTATGAGGTCGACATTAGCGAGGCCATTGTACAGGAAAAAAGGCTGAGGCCTAAGGTGTCAAGTAACATGGGCCAAACAGCTGGCAAGTGATGGAGCTGACCTGGGACCAGAGCTCTTTTCCATTCCATCGCTCAATGGCTTTGACTGCTGTCCCCGAGGTTCACTGCCGTGACCTTATATGCTTGCATTTTCTTTTTCAAAAAACTGGCTGAAAGAATTTGCCTCCCAAATCCTAGGAATGTGGCCAAAGCAAGAAGATAAGACTCAAAAATTGTTTCAGCGTCTTGGAAGAAGAACACCGTGTTAAGGCAATGTGCCTCTCGATTATCTGGAATGCCAGCACAAACCGTGTCCGTGTTGATAGAGTGAGGTCAACAACCGATGGGCAGGCCTGCCCGTATCCATCTGACTTACCTTCTGTATCTGCTCGTCTCCAGTTAGACACGTGCTAGGATTCCAGTTTTCAGTTATGATGTCCTACCTTGCCAACGGAACACGATGGGGTGAGACAGGATGATCGCGAACCTATCCACAAATTGACTTTTCCCATTTGAAGACTCTTTTTTTAAAATTTTTTTAATGTTTATTCATTTTTGAGACAGAGAAGACAGAGCATGAGTGGGGGAGGGGCAGAGAGAGAGGGAGACACAGAATCCGAAGCAGGCTCCAGGCTCTGAGCTGTCAGCACAGAGCCTGACATGGGGCTTGAACTCATGGACCGCAAGATCGTGATCTGAGCCAAAGTCGGACGCTCAACTGACTGAGCCACCCAGGCGCCCCCCATTTGAAGACTATCAAGAATCAGTTTCCTTTTTATTTTTTTAAATATTTTTTTAATGTTTATTTATTTTCGAGAAAGACAGAGCGTTAGCAGGGGAGGGGCAGGGGGAGATGGAGACACAGAATGTGAAGCAGGCTCTAGACTCTGAGCTGTCAGCACAGAGCCCGATCTGGGGCTCAAACCCAGGAACCGTGAGATCATGACCTGAGCTGAAGTTGGACACTTAACCAACTGAGCCACCCAGGTGCCCCAAGAATCAGTTTCCTAAAGAACTAATGTTCTATTTTTTTTCCTGGCATGTTATTAGGAAAGTAAAATGGCACAGCCACTCTGAAAACCAGTGGGGCCATTTCTCTAAAAAACTAAACATACGTTTAGCGTATGACCCGTCGGTTGCCCATATCCCAAAGAAATTAAAACGTATGTGCGCATGAACCTGTACGTGATCGTTCATGGCAACTTTAATTGAAATAGCCAACAGGCTGGGGCATTCACACCATGGAAGGCTACTGAGCGACACAAAGTAGTGAGCTGTTGATGTACCAACATCGCGGTTGGGGCTCAAGGGCATTCTAATGAACAGCAGGAGCCAATCTCAAAAGTTCACATCCTGTATGACTCTACTTCTATACGTATTTCAAAATGGCAAAATGATAGAAATGGAAAACAGATTAATGGTTGTCCAGGTTTATTGCGGTGGGGGGAGGAGAGGGTAGCAAGAGGGAACTGTCTGTGGTCTTGAACTGCAGTGGCGATTCCTTAAACCTACAACACGTAACAAAAATGACATCGGGGCTCCTGGGTGACTCCGTGGGTCATGCTCTGCCCTGAGCATGGAGCCTGCTTGGAATTCTCTCCCTCCCTCTCTCTCTCTCTCTCTCCTCTCTCTCTGCCCCACCCCTGCTTGTGCCTGCTCTCTCTCTCCCTCAAAATAAATCGACTTAAAAAAAAAGACTATACGCACTGTACCAATGTCAGTTTCCTGGATTTGATATTAGACTGTAGTTACATAAAATGTAACCATTAAGGGAAAGCGGGTGACCTGTACAAAGGAAGTCTCTGTACTGTCTTTGCAACTTTCCTGGGAATCTGTAACAAATTAAAAGCAAAATGTTTTTCAAGCGCATATTTAAGTCCCTCTTGATATCTAGGGAAAGGCTGGGAGGAAGCAGGTCACTTATACCTCGATTAGAATAGCTAAGGTGTCACAGGTGTATGAGGATCTGTGTTGTGTCTCTCCCGAACAAAGTTTCCGGTAAATCGCTGACTTAAAATAACAGTTCTCATTTTTCAGAGATTCTCACACAAACTTAACTCGGCAAGGGTCGGTACACCCCGGTACACAGAAGGTACTCAACAAACGTTCATTGGACAGATGCCTGAATGTAAGATAGTAAGAATGTATGCGAAGGAATGCTAGACGACAAATCACCAGGCCAGCCCACGTGGGAAATAGGGAGAGAAAATTAATAACTGAAACAATTTACGGTGCTGGGGGATAAAGACTGGGGCGGGGAGGGGAGGCTGTTTCTCAGTGCACATACAGAAGACACGATTCTTCTCTCTAAAATCAGACAGTCTAATAGAAACTATTAAGATGAACCACCATCTTAGGGAAGTTCTAAGTTGGAGTTTCAAGTCAATCCAAAGTCACAGTTCTCTATCGACAAGATAAAAGATAACCAAGCTTTGAAGGTCTTTCCGGTTACTGGTTTCAACATAGCTCCGGAAGGGATGATTCAAAATGGTAAAAGTTTGGGGCTCCTGGGTGGCTCAGTTGGTTAAGCGTTTGACTCTTGATTTTGGCTCAGGTCATGAACCCATAGTTTGTAGAATCGAGCCTCCAGTCAGGCTCTGCACTATCAGAATTCTCTCTCTCTCTCTCTCTCTCTCTCTCTCTCTGCCCCTTCCCCATTCACACTCTCTCTCTCTCTCAAAATAAATAAGTAAACTTAAAAAAAGAAGAAAATTTTCAAAATTATATTTATTCTTGGATGATGGAAAAGCATCTATTTTTTTCTTTGTATTTTTGCTGTTTAACCTAAATAAACTCAGCCTTTATGTCTGATTCCTACTGTGGTTTAGTCTGGGGTGCCAAGGTCAACAGCGGCGGGGGCCCAGGCAGGTAAGGTAAATGCATAAAATCAAATAGGAGGTGGTGAGGCTTCTAGTGAACAAAAGAGCATGACTCACCTAAAGCCATTCAAATCCAAACATTATAAAAAGAAAGAAAAACCGCATGCATTGTGCCAGCCCAACAAATTTGCAAGCTCTGGGCCCAGAGCAACAGTCAAGTTCCCGTCAGTAAACACTCCTGCAGGTGTGTGCAGTCACCCAGGTGGAAGCCAGGCTTGTTTGTTTGCTTCTGCATCAGAATGAGGAGGTAGCCTTAATGAGGAAGAGGTCACTTCGTTACAGTGAAACACCGAGGGCTCCTCCCAGAGACACCCACATGTTGAATTATTAACTTTTTAAAAAGAGTTTGGCATGAAACTTCAAGGCATCGCCGCAGCGATGAAATGGGCTAAAACAGCTCAAGGTTGGACACATCAGGGACAAAAAGGTGGCTACAAAGCAGGCATGATTAGCTTTTCCCTCCTACTCAGAGTTCTCTGGCATAATTTGTAACATTTCTATTGTTGTGGGTAAGTTGCAAGAAAGGCAGAAGAAAGTCTGCAGCAACAGGGAGTCATTTCTGGGGGGCGCCTGGGTGGCTCGGTTAGTTAAGAGCCCGACTTTGGCTCAGGTCATGACCTCGCCGTATGTGAGTTTGAGCCCCATGTCTGTCTCTGTGCTGACAGCTCAGAGCCTGGAGCCTGCTTCAGATTCTGTCTGTCTCTCTCTGTGTCTCTCAAAAATAAATAAACATTAAAAACCAGTTCTCAAAGCTGGTGCGGTTGCTCTCTGCTGAGTTTCTGTTGAGCACTGCAGTTCTAAATCCCGGTCATCGCACAATCTGTTTGGTTAGAAATACCTGCAAATTGCCGATCCATGAGTCCATCCCCCCATCTTCAAGCAAAAGAATTCTAAATTTCTCAGTGCAGCCTGGATTTCTGGAAGCTTCCACTGTGTGAAATTCAGACCCTCATTTGATTCACGTACAAATTGTTCATTAAAAAAAAAAAATAGTGTAGCACTTATGTCTGTTTACTGCTCAATGTCATTCAAACGGTTGACATCTGGTCTGTTATAAAATCCTATGACATTTGAGTCCTGGTTTATAATTGTATCTTCCTCTGTCCCCTCCAGACAGAATGCTTTAACATACACTTTGCCTTTTCGTATCAGGAAACCAGGGATTATTTGGACTTAATTTTTTTTACCTACAGGACAAATATAGATCAGATTTGCCACCTTCTAGGTACTAATTTAGTAATTTATTCATTCAATGGCATTTTTCGAGCTGCTACTACTTACTAGCCACTATGATAGATGCCAGATATAAAGAATGAGTAAAATATGATACCCGCTCCCAGCAAAATCCAACAGAAAGAAATAGCGGAGGAGGACATCGGCAATTGTCTATTTAGCATTCGGTCCCCTCCCCTCCCCCCATCAGGCCTTCCGAACAGCGTTCTAGCTGAAGGGTCCATCCATTCCTCTTGTCAGTGATTAGGCAGATGAAAATTCTTGCCAATGAGACGTGAGAAGAGGTAGCCCCACGCTCTTCAGAGGAGCTTCCGGAAGCGTTTTACGGTCATCCGACGGCGATGTTGTTCATGGATCACGTGTCTGGCACTGCCGCATCCAGTTCCCTACCAGCCTGAGGATGTGACTAGCCTTGGAGAGATAAGAAAGACAACGAAGCCGAGCTCGATGGATTCAGACAACAAAGTATGTCGTGTATCTAGGCTTACAGCTAGAGGAGTCAATGAATCCCTTTGTCATTTAAGCCACTTTGAGTTGGGGTTCCTTGTACTTCACTTGCAGATAAGATCGCTTGATCGGCTTTTTCCAACAGCTCTTCTCTTTAGATGATCCACGGTTTGGACCATTTCTTCTCAGTGATGATCGCGACATTTCATGGCCTTTGCATTAACTATGCTTCTTCTGCGTCTCAGTTGAGACACTTGAGGTGAATGGACACCTTCTTCTCTTTCTTTGCTCTTATACTTACAGTGTCCCTTCCCTTATTTCCAGCTAATTTAAATTTCTTCATGTTTAAAGTACAGCATGAGAAATGGAAGGCAGGCATGGGAAAGTGCCTCAAAATATGATCGTTTCTGTAGGTAGATACTAAGTTATAAACGTTTTTTTCAGTGAAAGTATATTTACAATTAGAGCTCGGAGGCATTCAGATGGCATGACTTAAGGACGATTCGACTGAAACAAGGCCAGTAAGAACGGATGCTGATAGACAGTCTCTCAAGAATGGTTCCAGACGGTGACTATGTTTATTGTGGGGAGCACAATGTGTAAGGGATAGACTTGTCAAATCGCTGTGTTGTACACCCGAAACTGATATAACCTTGTATGTCAACTACACTTCAATAAAAATAGAGAAAACGAGAGTGACTCCAGCCCTAGGAGCCTGTGCCTCATGGCGCTTTGAGTAGCAAGCGTAGCAGAAAGGTTAAATAAATCTACTTATTGCTATCCTCTGTTGAGAAGAGGCACAGATGTAAAAGGAAGGGCATTTAGGGAGGCTCGATTGCAGAACAGGGATCCATCACCTCTATGGCTAATTCTCACTCTGAATCTCTGCTCATCTTGAACTAGCTGCAGCTTGGTTTTTTTCACCCAGCAGTATTTCTATCTCAAATATGAGGGATGTCATTCTGGGCATAAACTATCATAGATGCAAAATTGGGAGGGAGTAGCAACAGGGAGAATCCTCCGGTACTGACTTTGAGAACATTGTATTTGATTGCTGGCTCATACAGGGATTAACTGGGGATAATAGTCAGATCCCATCCTACCCACCATCTGTAACCCTGCTTCCCCTTCATTCCGAGCAGCCAAATGAGTTCCTGGACTGAAAAACAGAGTAAAATGCCTGGGTCCCCAGTACCACATCGACCATCCATGTGGAATGGTGACTGCACGTGATCCCTTCTGTAATGGCCAAATCCTATCACTTACCGTTAGGGAAGTAGAGCCAGTATGTGAAATGGAACAACAAAACATCGAAATTTAAAACAAACAAACAAACAAAAAAACAACTCCCTTTGATTTCTGAAGTGTTTAATTGAAATACATGAAGAATAAAATCCTGTAATGTTTATGATTTTTCTCTGAAAAGAAAATAGTTCATAATAACCTGTCATGTATGTAAAAATACGAAGTCACACTCATTCTTATAGTCTACATTGCTAAATAAAGCAAACGATGACAATTCTATTTTGAACATTATTTTTTTTCCTTTTTCTTTATTGTATTACTAAATCTAAGAAGGGATTGTCATTTTTAGAGTGCTGTTGCTGGGTCCTCACGTTCCTGCAGTTGGGGCACAGGATCCGTTGAGTATTTTAACGTGTGGTTTCAAGGTGCCCACAGTATTCACAGATTAAACATACAGAAAAACAGTTAACACTTCTCACTATGAGAATACCACATTACATTTCTACGATCCTTTTTGTGTGTTTATAACATTAACATTATAGCGTTATCACATTTTATTTTTCATTTGTCCGTGAGCAAGATTTCATTAGACCAGTATTAAAAAGGATCAAAAGTGAATGCATGAAGAGCGTGAAAATTCACATTTAGCCAACCAAAACCTGGAACTTGAACTCGAATTTTCTGACTGCCAATTAGCGCCTTTAAAAATAACGTTCTCCGGACGCCTGGGTGGCTCAGTCGGTTAAGCCTCCGACTTCGGCTCAGGTCGTGATCTCGTGGTTTGTGAGTTCGAGCCCTGTGTTGGGCTCTGTGCTGATAGCTAAGAGCCTGGAGGCAGCTTCAGATTCTGTTTCTCCCTCTCTCTCTCTCTCTGACCCTCCTCTGCTCATACTCTGTCTCTGTCTCTCTCTATCTCTCACAAAAATATAATAAAAAATAAATAAATAAATAAATAAAAATAAAAATAATGTTCTCATAAAAACAGTGGCCATCTTGAAGAATATCATGGACAAAACGCCTTCTTTGAGAGATTCTTCTGAGATGTATCAGAATGACAAAGACTGCCATTATCTAGACTACGATGAAACTATTATTTCAGTTTTAACATAATAATCACGAATAGTTTAAAGGCAACGCCTGCATGACTTTTCTGTGCCCCACATTGCTTGCTTAGTGCTTTAAATATAATAGGGTCTAAAACATCCCATGCCTCCTACCTACATAAACAGGACTCAACACAGGGCACCTACTAGGGCAACTTCTATCTTCCCCAGAGGCTTTTAAACACATCAGTGGGGTCAAAGGAAAGCATCTTACTTTGATCACTTCCAACAGGTCAAAAGAAAGCCCCAGATACCCCCTTTCGTCCAGCCCCTGGCATTTAAAACCTCAACACCACTGTCTTAAATCCCCCAGTACAAATCGCATTATGTCCCATATCCCTGTGCCTGTCAATTACCCTAATAAGGCCCAGACTTTCAGGTCACCTGGAATCTTCCTCACTCTACCCCCAAGGCTCTGCATAGCCCCTATTTGACTCCATCTTCATTTCCCCCTCAACTCTCTGAACCATTCCCACACTGCCCTTTGTGACACACAGTCCATCCTTTGTATAATCCTTGTACCACAAGCCTCTCCGGATGGTTCCTTCTTTTTCTCACCAGAACTGTAACCCAGGGAATGCTGGGAATGTGCCCCCTGCGGCCTCTTGCCGGATGGAGCTTCCTTCTCCCACAGTGCGGGCATCATTCAGGTGTCTAAGAGGTGTCTCAGGTTGGTATACACAACAACTCGTGACCCTCCTCTACAGAGCTCCTCTCCTCCAGAGTCCGCTATTTCATGAATGGCAACTCCATCTTCGAGGCATTCGGGTCCAAAACCTTGCAGTCATCCTGATTCCCTTTTCTGTCACCATTGGCTCTACTTTCAAAATACATCCAGAATCCCACCTCTTCTCACCTCTTTCACTGCAAGAGTATCTTTAAAAGTCTCCCTGCTCCCACCTGAGTCTATTCCACCTTCCTGGAGTCTCTTCTCAACCCAGCGTCCAGAGCAATCTCTTCAGTCACGTCACGCCATGGCTCTGCAGGAAACCTACTAAAGACGCCATGTTTGGACCGGAGTAACACAAACCAAAGTCCTTACGATGATCTACCAGGCCCTACGGGACCCGCCCTTTAGCCCATCAGATCTCTCCTCCTCTCCCTGAGTTACTCTGCTATACACACTTCATGCCTCAATGTTCCTAGGAGGAATAAGCAGGCACTCTGTGTCTTAGTGCATTTGAATTGTTTCCTCTGTTTGAAGTGTTCTACTTCCACACGCCCCCCCACCCCGACACCAGCACCCTTGGTCCCTGTCCCCTGCTCCTATACTTTCTCCTCCCACTTATCCCTTCTAACATCTGTATCATTTTTTTCGATCACATTTTCATCCCAAACCCTCCATGGGAATGTAATGGCAGGGGCTGGAACCTTTACTTCTTTTCTTCGCTGAGGTGTCCCAAGTGCCCACTTAGGGCATAGGACTGACTCCGCCGATCACCTGGCACAAACCTGTTTCACCACAAACCCCCCAACTCAGTTGATGGCAACTCCATCCTTCCAGTGGCCCAGATCAGAAACATTGGAAGCATCCTTGACTCTTTTATCTGTTACACCCACATCCAATCAGTCAGGAAGTCTTTTTGACTCCACCTTCAAAATAATTGCTCAATAGTTTCATGTTGAAAGAAGACTGATTGATCCTTATGAAACTGGCTATTAATATGACCCAGTCCTACTAAAAGACCAAGAACTAAGCCCAATATATCTAAACCTTTCACATATCCCATGCTTTGCTACCATACCAATTACATGCATATGATGGGTCATCATTCTAAATATTAATTTTGGTTCTACTTTTATCTGGCTTGACTTCAATTTTGTATACACTTCATTAACTGCCTAAGCGCCGGGGAAATGTGCAAGATGCTTTATAAATCTTACAGGTCCAGTTCAGTTCTTCTAGCTCTGAGGGCTCAGTGCTTGTTGACTGTAACACAGATAGTGGTTTCACAAACTGCAGCCAAGGCAGAACCCGGAGTCCTTGAGATCCTATGAAAAAGTCAATCCAATTCAACAGATCTTTATTCCATGGCTATGCTAGGGATCCTACTGGATGTTGAGGAGAACAAAATACACAACTCTCAAGACACACACTGTCTGATACAGAACACAGTCATTTAAGCCAATAATGTCAATGGAGCATGATAAATGGAATATGAATATTGATACGGGTAAGAGTGATTAACTCTAGCAAGCCAGAGAAAGTCAAGGGCAAGTCAGAGTTCACTGGGAGTACTGCATGGAGGAAAGACCACCCAAGCAAAGAAAAACTGAACAAGACTCGTTGTTAAGTTCCTGTTCTTTATTATTATGACGTTGTTTTTGGCCATGAGAGGACAGATGAGGAAGGGCGACTCCGATCATACACCAGAACATATGAATCAGATAAAAAATTTGAAGTAAACAATTTCCAAAGTCCTTTGGAAAACTTCAATGTATGATGACTCAAATGATCAAAAAAGACTATATTAATTTAGTCAAGTTTTGACTTATAGAACGCTTTTGGCAAGGTTCACATGAATAATACTATTTAACGTGTCTCATGCCAAATCTGAAATATTAATAGACTGTGCTAAGATTTAAATCTAGTCATAAACATGTCTCCCAGAGAAGATGCATGACAATTAGGAGGAAAAAATAATCTGGGGCTGTTTCTGCAAACCATTAGAACTGCGAACAGCTACAATCTGTCTTTGGATTTTCCTTGAAAGTAGAATCACCAAAGAACAAAGAACAAAACCGCCTGTACCTATGCGACAGCCTGGGTATGATGTTGTTTTAATTCTGTTTTAAGAAATGTTGACCACTTGTTAGGGAAACATTTTTCTTCCGGAATCTGTAAATTAGTCTCGACATCGCTTTTCTGACAGGCACGGGAAAACACACTTCCATCTTCACCAGACTAAAAATAGACAACAAATTTCATCTTTCTTCAGGAATAGTGTGCTTCTTTTTACATTCTTTCAGCGATTCTTAAAAACAGAACTGGCTTTGAATGCTGACTCCAGCACGTACAAGGCAATTATCACCGAGACCCTCTGTTTCCCTACCTATGAAATGGAAATAGCCAAACTTGCCTTATCTCACAAAGGGTTTATGAGGCCCAAATCCGATCTGAAAACACAGCATAAAGACTAAAATGTCATACACAGACAAAAACTCACATGTGTACGTTCACAGCAGCGTTATTCATAATAGCCCAAAAGTGAAAATAACTAACTGAAAGACCCATCAACTGTTGAATGGATAAACAAAGAGCAGAGTCACATGGTGGAATATTATTTGGCCATAAAAAGGAATGAAATGCTGAGACATATTACAACATGAACGAACCTTCGAAACTTTATACTAAAGGATAGAAGCCAGACACAAAAAGTCACATGGTATGGCTCCACTTATATGAAATGTCCAGAGTAGGTGAATCCACAGGGAAAGTGGATTAGTCATTACAGGGTGGGCAAGAAGGGGGAAGGGAGGTCTAGGGAGTCACTGCTAATGGGGATGGGGCTGATGAAAATGTTCTAAAATTAAGATCACGGTGATGGCTGAAAAACTCTATGAATCTACTAGAAACCACTGAATTGTACACTTTATTTAAAGGGGTCAATTTATGGTACCTGAATTATATCTCAGTTTTATCAATTATACAATAAAATACAATATACAGATGTTTCATTATTATCGTCGTTATTTCCAGATTAGGTCTCTAGATTTCCAGATAGGTTTTTCCCTATACTATAGTACTTCCCTCCCCTCAAAATCTTTCTCTAAAGTAACTAGAGCTGCCATCGCAGGCTTCTGGACAATAACCCAGAAATCAGTTGATAATTAAAAGAAGGCAAATGTCGACTGAGCCTGGCTGGCTCAGTCGGAAGAATGTGGGACCCTTGATCTCAGGATCATGAGTTGGAGTCCCACCTTGGGTGTAGAGATTACTAAAAATAAATAAACTTAAGAAATATTTTTTAGGGACACCTGGGTGGCTCAGTCTGTTGGGCGGCTGACTTCGGCTCAGGTCATGATCTCACGGTCTGTGAGTTCGAACCCCGCATCGGGCTCTGTGCTGATGACTCAGAACCTGGAGCCTGCTTCGGATTCTGTATCTCCCTCTCTCTCTGCCCCTCCTCTGCTCACGCTCTGATTCTATGTCTCTCAAAAATAAAATGAAAACGTTAAAAAAAATTTAAAAAAGAAATATTTTTTAAATAAATAAATTTAAAACAGCAGATGTGGAGAACAAGGGTTGGCCTTCGTAAGCATAACCACATATACCAAAAACTCCTTATCCCTCTATAAGCTGAACATCCTGAAGAAACAAGGTAGAATCTTCTCTTACTAATGCAGTGCCCTCTGGGGATAAGTGTGTTGTGACATCCCTTCTTACTCCAGGTTGCACTTAGTGCTTAGTTTGAGCTTATAATTTCACCTGAGTAAAGACATGTGTGTGTGTGTGAGTGTGTGTGTGTGTATAAGGAGAAAATGTAAAGACACAACACAGTTTAACCAGGGCGCTTGTCTCTTTCCAACTAAAGTTCACCAAATTCTTACCATTTCACATGTTTTGGAAGAATGTTTTCTTACTTCCTACAAATTCTGAATAGCTGGTTTTAAAAAAATAATTAGTTGGGGCACGTGGGCCACTCAGTCAGTTAATCGTCCAACTTCAGCTCAGGTCACGATCTCACGGCTCATGAGTTCGAGCCCTGCATCAGGCTCTGTGCTGACAGCTCAGAGCCTAGAGCCTGCTTTGGATTCTGTGTCTCCCTCTCTCTCTATCCCTCTCCAGCTCACACTCTATCTCTCTGTCTCTCTCAAAAATAAATAAACATTAAAATTTTTTTAAATAATAATCATTAGAAAATGAGCAATCACAATTGTAACATTAAAACTTTCACCGAAATTATATAATATCATCACTCTAAAAGTGGCATATTTATTTCTATCTACAAACTATTTTCAAACAGAAGGGTCTATAACTTTATTTAGTTTGATCACTTTGTAAGAACAACTAAGGAATATACAGCATGAATTTTCACAGAGAATTAATTTGTAATTATACTGATTATTAGTTTTATCACCCGCAGAAGTAACATGGAGCAATAAAGGCAAAGAGAATTTTTAAAAAATAATTTCTTTAATAGTATAAGTATCAACACAAACTGAAAAACGTAAAAAGCAGCACATGTAAGATGCTCCTGTCTTCATTATCGTTACTGCATAAACTCGAAAAGGAGAGGAGACGCCTGCATGGTCAGTTAAGCATCTTGATCTCAGCTGAAGTCATGATCTCATAGTTCGTGAGTTCGAGCCCTGCATTGGGCTCTGCATTCATGGCTCAGAGCCTTCTTGGGATTCTGTCTCTCCTTCTCTCTGCCCCTCCCCGACTTGTGCTCAGTGCTCTCTCTCTTTCTCTCAAAATAAAGAAACTTTTAAAAAATTTTAAAAAGGGGTGCCTCAGTGGTTCAATCGGTTAAGCCTCTGACTTCAGCTCAGGTCGTGATCTCACGGTTCATGATTTCAAGCCCCATGTCGGGCTCTGTGCTGACAGCTCAGAGCCTGGAGCCTGCTTCAGATTCTACGTCTCCCTCTCTCTCTGCCCCTCCCCCTCTCATGCTCTGTCTCTCTCTCAAAAATAAATAAACATTTTTTAAATATTTAAATAATAGTAAATATAAAAGAAGAGGAAGGGGAAAGATGTTAAAAGCAGCTGTCTGAGCTGTGGATGGCGGGTGGTCTTAGCTTCTTTGTGATTATCTATATTTGCTCACTTCTCTGCAATAAAAAGTTAGAGTATCTTTATCATAAGAGAAAAGAAGATATTTGTAAATAAAAACGCTGTCATTATTTCAGCATAATTTTACCAAGAGATGCCCTCCAAAATAAGGTCAGGTTCTCTACCATTTTAGAAAGATTGATAAAAACTCCAAATGAAACAAAGGCAATTTGCTCAAGACTAAGCAAGGGACATACAAAGCAAGTCCTTTCAAAGAAAGAAACGTCTTAAGCCATTTATATAGTTTTCCTAGACGTTTTCCTTTTTGAGCTTTCTGGTGGTCATTGGGGTCTCAGCCTAAATTATAGAATGCTTCTAGAGAAATGCTTTTTTTTTTCTCATTTTAAACTGATATTTTGAGAATAATTCGTGGTTAGAATATAGTATGTAAACAGAAAAAGATCTTGAGTTTATTCTTAAATAGGTAGAATATTTTTGTTTACATAGCTTTTGCGGTAGTAAAACCTATCTTCATAGAAAGCACAAAAACCAGGTCCGGTCTATCATGTATATAACACAATCATGAATGTATAAAGAAGGCCATCCAGGGGCGCCTGGCTGGCCCCGTTGGCTAAGCTTCTGACTTCAGCTCAGGTCATGATCTCATGGCTCATGGGTTCAAGCCCCGCTTCGGGCTCTGTGCTGAGAGCTCAGAGCCTGGAGGCTGTTTCAGATTCTGTGTCTCCTCTGTGTCTTTCTCTGTCCCTCCCCTGTTCTCCCTCTGCCTGCCTCTTTCTCAAAAATAAATATTATTTATTTAAATAAAGAATTAAAATAATTAAATAAATTAAATAAATAGTTAATAATTTAATAATAATTAAATTATAAACTATTAATATAATAGTTATATTAATAGTCAATAATTTAATAATGTAATTATTTAAATTAAATAAATAAATTTATATATTATTATATAATTTAAATATATAATTATTATATTAATAATATATAAATAATTATACATTATTTATATTAATTATTTTAATAATTAATATATATTATTAATTTTATTTAATAATAATTTATTATTATGATAATTATATATTATTTATATTAATTGTTTAATAATAATTTATTATAATAATTAATTATATAAGAAATAATATATAATGTTATTATTTAATAATAATTTATTATGATAATTAATATAGTAATAATTCTATATTATTTATATTAATTATTTTAATAATTAATATATTATTAATTTTATTTATAATATTATTATAGTAATAATAATTATATATTATTTATATTAATTATTATTATATTAATAATATATAAATAATTATATATTATTATATATAATAAATAAATTTAATATTTAGTTATAATATATTAAATTAATATAATTTAATTTAATAATAAATAAATAATTAAAATAAATAAAGAATTAAAAAAAGAAAAAAGAAAAAAAGAAGTCCATCCAATACACATAGACTTAGAGCTCTGTCTTCCCTGACACTACTCACTTGCCAGAAATTGGTCTTTTAAGATATTAGGACTTATTTTGCCTATATAATAAATTCCTATTTATTTAGCACCAGATGAAGAAAAAATTCAATCAGACATTTTTAGCAGGTAAATAATAACTCAATAAAACTGATATCAAGATTTTATTCAGGAATTTATTCAGGAGTTTATCCTAATTACATACTCGCACAGGTACGTAAACTTACTTACAGCTGTGTTCATTGTAGTGTTACTGAGAATGGCAAGTCACTGGACACAACCAATATGTCCATCAATTCTCAGTGGTTAAGTTTAATCTAGGTGCAACTGAATGAAAGAATATTGTGCTTTCATTAAAAGACGTACGTATATCTCCAAGATCTATCATTAAGTGAAAAATATAAAGGGTAAGGCAATATGTATTGTAGGAGCCCATTCATGTAAAACACAAAAGAGTATATACATATAGGCACATCCGTACATTAAAATTATCTGTAAGGACAACTTTCTGGAGTAGGACAGCCCTTTTGTTCGAGTCAGGCCTTCAACTAATTGGATGAGGCCCTCTTACATCAGGAGGGGCAATCTGTTTCACTCAGTGTGTTAATTTAAGTGTTAATTCCATCCCAAAATACCATCAAAGAAACACCCAGAACAATGTTTGATTAAATGTCCAGGCACCTGACTGAGAGAGATATTCTCCTGCTTGACTGCCTTCAACAGTGAGCTGTTGTTCTATTCAAACTTTTTTTTTAAGTTTATTTATTTATTTTGAGAGAGAGAGAGAGCACACGCAAGCGAAAGCGCACAAGCAGGGAAGGGGCAGAGAACGAGGGAGAGAGAGAATCCCAAGCTCGGGAATCCCAAGATCAGAGCTCAGTCTCACAAACCGTGATATGATGCCGAGATCAAGAGTCGGACTCTTAACCAACTGACCACCCAGGGGCCCCTCTAATTTGAATATCAGTCCTTCTTGAGTCTTGAGCTGCCAGGCTTCGGGCTAGAACCGTATCATCAGTCCTCTGGGTCTCCAGTCTGCTGACCACAGATCCTGGGACTTGCCAGCTCCATAACCACATGAACTAATTCCTTAGAATAATTCTCTTTGACTATTTATTTCCTATTTACAGTAAGTCTTGTTTGGGGCATCTCTGTGTATATGTGTACATGTATACATGTATATGTATGTATGTATGTGTATATACATATACATACACACATTTTTAAGGAGATATATATATATATATTCGTGCCATTTCTTTGGAGAACTCTGACTATTACACATCAGATTCAAAGAAACGTGATCCCAGAGAAGCTGAGAACCCCAGATCATCCAATTTCCCAATCGTAGAAATGGCTTCTCCTGACAGAAAAGTGTAGCAAAGCTTGGGAAGGGGTCTAGACACATGCTCCTAGCACTTTTACTACAAATCTGTTTATGCTGGCTTCTTTTTTATTATTTGTTTCACATACATTCTTGAACGAACCTCAAACTTGTCCTATAAAATAGTAGCTAGTGTTTACTTCTGCTCACCCAGTGAATATGGGATTCTATGAATTGTGTATAAAGGTTTGCTTCTAAATAAACAGATTTGCTAGACCATGAGAAAATACTGATTTTTAACACTCATCCTTCCAGTCATGGCACAGAACTCCAACCACAACAGACAATAAATACACACATTTTTGCACGCGGGTTATCGGTCAAAATATCAGCCAAGCACCGGCTGGAACGGATGTGTCAGCACAGGGAATTTGCTCGATCCAGTTGCAATCGACAAAGTACGGTTTTTAATAAAATCTCTGAATTTAGAGACACCTCCTTCATTGAGTGGTGGAACACTAGGATGTTTTCAAAAGGAATTTATCTTCCCACTCATGAGGGAAGCCAAAGACAAATGAAAATATCGAGGAAATGTGCATTTTTTTTCAGGGGGGAGATTAAGAGCTGAACTTCAACTTTCAGAAAAAGGAATGGTGTGTTGATAAGGTCCACTGGAAAGACATGCAGACAGTGAGCACATATGCAAATAAAGGGGCAGTGGAAATTTTAACATAGCAATGCTTTCCTACACGTGGCTTCATCGGACACGTCCATCTCCACGAGGTAATAGTAGGGTCCTGTTTTACAAATAGGGACGGTGAGGCTCGGGGGCTTTGGAAGTGTCAGAATCCCAGACTCCAAATCCGGGAAACACACCGCCTTCCATCCAAGTCTCCCAAATGTTCTGCTTTTCCTGGCTGTTTGTTTGTGTTCATTACCTTCTCTGCAGATCCAAGATGATAGTAATTGTATTCTTCACAGTAAAAGTACCTGGTTACATAACCCACAGGGTAGGCTTTTTTCGCTCTCTGTCCCACTGAAGTATTCACTGTCTGAAGCATGATTCTTCTGGACCCAGAAGCCCCTGATGAGAACTCTGTGGGACCAGGGAGGGGCTAGAGAGGGAAAGAGGCCATGCTTCTCCCTCTTACAGACACCGCCTGCTGAACTTTCGGCCAAAGCCACTTTGCTTGGGGCTACTTAGTTAAGAATCTCGCAAACAACCAAGTCAGGCAGAACCATTTGTTACAGAGGGCAATTTTATTTTTTTAATATTTGAAGCTGAAGCTCTTTAAGGGAAACACACACTCCCCCCAATCCCCAGCTGTCTTACACTTGGCTGCCTCCGACAATTGCCGTACATCTGTGGCCCCCGAAGGCATTTGAATTTGCAGCTCTAAAGCAGGTCTTTACTGCCAAGTCACTGGTGTTTATTCCAAAGCTGCACTGAACGGGGAGTGAGGGCTCGAACCCTGCACCTCTCGTCTAGATGCCTAGTGGCCTTGAGCTTCACTGTGGCTAAGATTTCATGCCTCACTTCAGGGCAGGGGGATTAACCCACGAGGAAGCATCTCAAGCTTTCAGCGGGTGCCGTGCCTGGGTCTCCCGTGTTTCCCACCTACGATCTCTCCCTCCAGCCCTGTCCCCTCTACTATCCTCTCCCATATCTTTTCCCAGGACTCTTCACCCTTCCCTAGAGAAATAACCAGGTAAATCATAAACACAGGCAAGGAGTGCCAGTGACAATAATCACAATCAGAGGTAAGTAATGTGGATAGAATTCATACTATGTGCCAGGCGCTAGGTGCTTTAGGGTTTTATACAATACTCGAGGGAACGTTTCACCCCATTTTATATACGAAGCAGCTGAAGCTCCAGGCATAGAATGACATTCTGATATCACAGGCTACAGGATTCCCACCCAGATGGCCAGTCCTGGGGCCTGAACTACAGCACCTCTTCTGCTTTCTACCTTAGCTACCTAGTATCCTCTGCCTTAAAGAGGAAAGAGCTGAGTTTCAACTCAGGAAAGGGGAGGAACTAGGGGTTGGGGACAAGCAGAAGAAAGGAAAAGTGGGACTCTTTCTTTCCGGCTGTAACCCCCCACCGACCTTTCCTCTGCGGAGAAGCCAAACCAAACACATCCACCAACACGAAGACTCTTGTGTTCGAAAGTTCGACTGGGGGTCTAGAATAAAACTTCATCTTCTTCCCATTAACATGACTTTGACTTTATTTCTTGCAAATTAATAGCCTAGTCTTATTAGGCCTAGACAGCATTCTCCCTGACTTTTCCCTAGATCGCATCATGATGCAGCCCATGGGAACCAGACGGTGAGTAACACAAGGCCCGAACACTCTTCCCAAGCAAGAGAGGAGGCAGAGAAAGGGAAGGGAGAAGAAGGTAGGGAAGGGTCTCAAGATTCTCTTTCATAGTTTAATATATGGTACATCTTGAATGAACGTTGATGCCTCTTTAATATTATGTCTTTAAAATTCTGCATAGGAGCGCCTGGGTGGCTCAGTCAGTTAAGCATCTGACTTCAGCTCAGGCATGATCTTACTCACGGTTTGTGGGTTCGAGCCTTACATTGGGCTCTGTGCTGACAGCTCAGAGCCTGGAGCCTGCTTCAGATTCTGAGTCTCCCTCTCTCTCTGACCCCTCCTCCGCACATGTGTGCCCTCTCTCTCTCTCTCAAATAAATACATAAATAAACATTAAAAATTTTTAAAAAACGCATAAAAGAAAAAACAAGACAGCCAGGGGGCACCTGGGTGGCTCAGTCAGTCAAGTACCTGACTTGAGCTTGGGTCATGGTCTCACAGGTTCATGAATTCGAGCCCCACCTTGGGCTCTGCACCGACCGTGCGGAGCCTGCTTTTGATTCTCTGTCCCCCTCTCTCTCTGCCCCTCCCCAACTTATGCGTGCATGCTCTCTAAATAAATAAATAAATAAATAAACTTTTAAAAATATTTTTAAAACAATATGACACCCAGAAAATACATCCTAGCATAGGGTTCCAGGGATCCAGGAATACCTACAGATCTCAAACCTGGCTCTTTCCCTATACACGGCAAAGAGGCTACTTCCATCATGGAGGCAGGGACTTTGTGGGCCACCGAGAGAGGCAGCTGAGTGACCGGAGCCTACTGTGACCTGGAAGTCATCCCTGATGGTAACTACAGAGGCTTATAAAAGTTAAATAAATGAATAAGAGAAACAAACAAGGCGTACGTGCATTCATACATTTGTGAGGTACTCAGGGTAGAAAGCTATTCAAAGCTAATTACTAAGCAAATTAACAGACGCACTGAATTGCCCAGAAGTTGTCATTTATATGGGTAACATAATGCAGTGTATTAAATGCAAACTATCATTGACCCTAGAGGAACTTTTATTTAAGAAGGGGGAGAAATTATGCCTTAGAGCATTCATTTTTTAAGCTCTTCACCATCTGTTTGGGTGAAAGACTATATAAAGGCCAGTAATTACCATTATCACCAATTATCTGTCACTAGAAATTTTTTTTCAGTTTACCATTAGCACTAAATTTGAAGCAAGAAATAGGCTTATTAAATCCTAATAAGCTTATTTTATTCTCTGTAGAGACATGTAGTTTACAAAATACTTTTGATATTCTAATGTGGAACTCTAAGTCCAAAAACAAGAGGAACTGAGCCAACATACTTCTGTGCATGGAACTGCCTGTCCAGTCCTCATACTCGCAGGGCCGTATAAGCTGAGCTCAGTTATGTGCTAGATTCTGGTAGGTTCCAGTTGGATGTTACCAGGTAGACTCTGTCAACGGGTAGAGTAACAGGTAAGCATCTGAGGAGACTACGTCTGGCAGACATTTCAAAGGCCCTGCAAGTATCGGATTTGGTGATTCTAGACCCTGGAAGAGAAAGCTAAGACATGTTTACTAGATTGTGAAAGAAACTCTTGTTTCCTGCGTTCACACAAATGCTTAACACGGCGTTGGCCCATAGAAAAAGCTTGATAAACATTAGTTGTTGTTTGTAGTTATAGTAGAGTGGCTCTTGGTTTCTCGGCTTGACTTAATCTACTAACTTTATTTTCAAAGAGTTGAGGTATCAGAGAGGCTATCTTTTTCACTAGCTTCCTAAGTAAACTCCTATTCCGATTGCTTTATATCTCGATAGTTTAATTTCATGGCTTGATTTTCCTCTCAACTCTCAACCACTGTAAAATCAAATTACCCTGCTACTTGACTCTGGAACCAAGGATTTACCCAAGAACCAAAAAGTATTTTCTAGAAAAACATGGCTGCTCTTTTCCACCATGTGTCCTCAGAGGTAATGGACACCCTGAAAAAATCTAAATGTTTCAGCCAAATGCTGAAGGCCCTTGTGACTATCACATACCATCTGATATTTCCATCCTTACACTCTAGTTGTTCCCTACATGAACCTTAGGCTACAGTAAATCGAGACTATATAAAGATCCCTGAATCTCAGAGTTTAATTAATCTAGAAAATTTACTGAATACATACATAAAATACCTTTATTCCATACCTTCATTCATTCCATCTCCTCTTCCAGTAGTTAATTTCTTCCATATTCTATTCACACTCTAAGATTATGGTAGGTATGGTTCAGAAATATGTCTTCCCAAACTTCCTTTCCTGGAAATTGCCAGCACCCACCCCTCAACACTAGGGCTGCTCAAGGAATAGGTAGGTGAAGATGACAGCGATTTCATCATGTGTTTTCTCAATGGAATAAATTGTGTAGACTAAATAGCTGACCCAAACTGGACCAGTGAGATTCTCTTCCTGGGAATTTGGAATTAAAAGTCAGTTCAACACAGAGCGTTAGCTACAAGCCTATCTCAGGTTTATTCTTGGGTTTATTCAGCCCAAAGCCATGTGCAAGACAAAGTTATGGAGAATCAGACCAAGAGTGAGCAAAGAATGGGTGTTTGCAAACGGCAAAATTTGTTTGCCTGCAAAATTATGCACAGCATTATGCCACCACTGAAAGAAAAAGGAGCTCTGGTCCTTGGAAGCCTCTGGGGGGTGTGGGGTGCGGCTCCATTCCCAGCTGTATCTCATTGATGTGACGGCTCTGTACCCTAAAAATAACGCTTCCTTTCATTTGAGTGGATTTCCCTCCCTTACAACCATTGCATTTTGCCTTAAAAAAGAACGAAAAACAAAAAAACAAACAAAAAAAAAACCCTCACTCAGAGGACAACTCTTCCATGATAGTTTTCTAAATTGTCCCAAATGGAATGATTCTCGCCTTACTATGCCGTCTTGTCGTGACCTGCCTGCTTGTCCACTCTCACTGCCTTCTAATCGCTGTACCTTCTCCTGGGGGCTTAACCCCCACCAAAGCCCTAGTATAGATCGTGTTTTCTTATCTGCAGAAACCACTCTAGTTCAATGGCCTAGCCCTGCTCTGATGGTATTAAAGTGGTCAGACTTGAACTTGTTTCTATGACCAAATTCTCTCCTTGTTCTTGCTCTGATCATTTGGCGTGTGCAATCCTACCAAATTGATCTTACCTTGCCCTGACCAGTCATTTCTGAAACCACAGTTCTTTTTTTTTCTTCAAGATTTTATTTAAAATCAAGGTAGTTAACATGTAGTGTAATATTTATCACCTGCATATAACACCCAGGGCTCATCCCAACAAGCGTCCTCCTTAATGCCCATCACCCATTTACCCCTTCCCCTCACCCACCACCCCTCCAGGAACCTTGTTTGCTCCCTATAGTTATTAGTCTCTTGTGGTTTGCCTCCCTCTCTGTTTTTATCTTATTTTATTTTCCTTCTCTTCCCCTATGTTCATCTGTTTTGTTTCTTGTATTCCACATATGAGTGGAATCATACGGTATTTGTTTTTCTCCGACTGACTTATTGTGCTTAGCATAATATACTCTAGTTCCACCCATGTTATTGCAAATGGCAAGATTTCATTCTTTTTGATGACTGAGTAATAGTCCACTGTATATAGACTCCACATTTTCTTGACCCATTCATTAGTCAATGGACATGTGGGCTCTTCCCATATTTTGGTTATTGTGGATAGTGCTGCTGTAAACATTGGGGTGCATGTGCCCTTTCAAATCCTTTTTTGTATCCTTTGGGTAAATACCTCATAGTGCAGTTGCTGGGTCGTAGGGTAGTTCTATTTTTAACTTTTTGAGGAACCTCCACACTGTTTTCCAGAGCTGCTGCCCCAGCTTGCATTCCCGCCAACAGAGTAAGAGGGTTCCCCTTTCTCCACAACCTTACCAACATCTGTTGTTTCCTGAGCTAATTGTAGCCATTTTGGCCTGTGTAAGCTGGTATCTCATTGTGGTTTTGATACGTATTTCCCTGATTATGAGTGATTTTGAGCATTTTTCATATCCTAAGCCATTTGTATGGCTTCTTTGGAGAAACATCTGTTCATGTCTTCTGCTCATTTCTTAACTGGATTTATTTTTTGGGTGCTACACATGAAAGTTCTTTATAGATTTTGGATACTAGCCCTTTACTGGATATGTCATTCGCAAATATCTTCTCCTATTCCATTTTTTCTCTTTTTATTTGATTTTGTATGCATGCGTGTGTGCGTGTGTGTGTGCGTGTGTGTTGTTTTGTTTGGGAGAGAGAGAATGAGAAAGAGAGAGAGAGAAAGCACAAGCTGGGGAGGGGCACAGGAAGAGAGAAAAAGAATCTTAAGCAGTCTCCATGCTCGGTATGGAGTCCAACCCAGGGCTGGATCCCACGATCTTGGGATCACGACCTGAGCTGAAATCAAGAGTAAGAAGCTCGACTGAACCACCCAGGTGCCCCGGTTGCCTTTTAGTTTTCTACACAGTTCTAAGGTAGGGGCTCTGTCAGACCGTCCTAATCTTGGTAACCTTGTGGTCTTAAGAGCAGTGGTTTTCAAATGGGCACATTTGGCGATGTCTGTTATCACAACCTGAGTGAGGAGAGGTGCTACTAGAATCTAGCGGGTAGAGCCCAGAGGTGTTGGTAAACATCCTACCATGCACAGGTTAGTACCCTACAACAATGAGCCATCTAGCCCCAAATGTAAATAATCTGAAGCTGAGAAATCCTTCTTTAGAGTACTGGGCAAATGAGGTTGAGCAAACTATTTAACAACTCAGTGCTTCAGAACTTTCCTCCATAAAAATACAGATATATTCTTTGCAGGGTTATCACAGACCCTAACACACTGCCTTTAGAGCCTTCGGTACTTTGTCCTAATTATGTTTGTACCATGAAAGAAGAAATTTTAATAATTATGGCATTCTGTAACGATTTCTTCTTTTTTTCTGTCTATAACTGGGGTTGGAAAAACTCTGGCAGTACTGTATTCCATGTTTAGTCATCAAAACTTTTGGAATGCTAAAGGCTTTGATCACATTTTTCTGTTGGTTTTTTTAAATAAAATTTTGTTTTATGGTGGTAAAATAAACTTAAGATAAAACTTATCATCTTACCCATTTTTTTTAAATTTGTAATGTTTATTTATTTTTGAGAGGGGGAGGGGCAGAGAGAAAGGAAGACACAGAATCCGAAGCAGGCTCCAGGCTCTGAGCTGTCAACACAGAGCCTGACACGGGGCTCAAACTCATGAACTGTGAGATCATGACCTGACCTGAAGTCTGACACTCAACCAACTGAGCCACCCAGATGCCCCTCATCTTGACCATTTTTAAATGTATAGTTCAGTGATATTAAGTACATTCATATTGTTTGGGATTTTGTTTTTGTTTTAAATGCTTACTTATTTATTTTGAAAGAGTGAGAGTATGTAAGTATGGGAGAAGCAAAGAGAGAGAGAGAGAGAGAGAGAGAGAGAGAGAGAAAATCCCAAGCAGGCTTCATTCCACGAACTGTGAGACCACGATCTGAGACGAAATTAAGAGTTGGACACTCAACTGACTGAGCCCCCCAGGTGCCCCATACATTCATGTTGTTGTGCCAACATTACCGTCATCAGTCTCCAGAACTCTTTTTATCTTGCAAAATTGAAAATCTGGAAATACTGATTAAACCAAAACTCCCCATTTTCCCCTCCTCCCAAGTCCTGGCAATCATCATTTAACTTTCTGTGTCTATGAATTCGACTACCTTAGGTTCTTATATAAGCAGAATCATACAGTATTTGTCTTTGCAAGACTAGCTTATTTCACTTGGCATAATATCCTGAAGATTCAACATGTCGGAATTTCACGATTTTTTAAGTCTGAATAATATACCACATTTGGTTTGTCCCATTATCTGTCAATGGCCACTTGGGCTGTTTCCACATTTTAGCTGTTGTGAATAATGCTGCTGTGAACATGGTTGTATAAACATCTCTTTGAGGCTGTGCTTTCAATTCTTTTGCGTATATACCCAGAAGCGAAATTGCCGAATCATACTGTAGTTTTATTTTTGACTTTTTAAAGACTAGGAATATTGTTTTCCACAAGGCTATACTATTTCAGATTCCGCCAACAGTGCCCAAAAATTCCAATTTCCCACGTCCTCACCAACCCTTGCTGTTTTCTGTTTTCATTTTCTTATAGTAGCCATTCTTGTGAGTGTGAGGTGTTATTTCACTGTAGCTTTGATCTGCATTGCCCTAATAATTAGTAGTATTGAGCATCTCTTCATGTGTTTAAGGGTCGTTTGAATATCTTCTTTAGAGGAATGTCTATTCAAGCCCATCTTTTTAATTGAGTCGTTTGGTTTTTTTGTTGCAGAGTTTTAGGTGTTCTCCATATATTCTTAATATTAATCCCTTGTCAGATGTATAATTTGCAAATATTTTCTCCCATCCTGTGGATTACCTTCTTACTCTGTTAGTTCCATCTTTTGACAAATAGAAGTTTTTGTTTTTATGAAGTCCAATTTGTCTATTTCTTCTTTTATGGCCTGTGCCTTTGGTGTCACATCCAAGAAATCACTGCCAAACCTAGCATTTTGAAGCTTTTGTCCTATGTTTTCTTCTAAGAGTTTTGTAACTTCTCCATGACCTCCTCACGTTTGTTTCCAGGGCTTTATTTTTCCAGATAATGTCTGTAGACTACAAATGTCCCTGGTAAAATGCACACAGATGTATCACTCATCTCCTCACCTCTCTGGATACTCACACGTGTTAGGGTATCACTTGCTCCAAGAAATAGAAAAACCATTTCACACAAATACAGGAAAATGTGGGGATGCCAGACAGGGTACACAAATTGTTAAACAAATAAATCCCCCAATGTAAAACTGTTCAAACAAACAAACAAACAAAAAAAAAAACCCGAGTTTGTGTTTTGCTTATGCAACAACCAAAACAAATATTCCCAATTGATGGAAGGCTCTCCACAAGTAATGATTCAAAGACCAATGCTTCTGCCCTCTGTTGCCATCTTTGATGGGCTCCATGTCCATTTGCATTCAGCTGATGAAACGGAACAGAGAGGGTGGAGAAGTCACATTTGCTTCTTAACCACCTCGTTTTAAAGGCGACATATATGACTT
Source organism: Paguma larvata (assembly GCA_030068075.1). Lineage (NCBI taxonomy): Eukaryota > Metazoa > Chordata > Mammalia > Carnivora > Viverridae > Paguma > Paguma larvata. Next base: position 13,625,538 of record CM057825.1, read on the forward strand.
CTACTTCCGGGCCTTTGGCAATACCTAGTCACGTGGCCCTGCCTCGATGTGAGTAGCTGGGAAATGAAGTCTCCGATGGCAGAGCTGCTGGCCAATAGTTGTTCTCCCTACACTGTCTGATATGGTGGCCATCCACCCCATGAAGCTCTTGGGCACTTGGAATGTGGTTCATTCAAGTTGGATTAGACAAAATGTATTATTAAAATTAATGTCACCAGTTTCTTTTTACTTTTTTACCATAGTCACTAGGAAATTTTAAATTACATATATAGCTTACATTCCATATTTTTTAAAAAAAGGGACCTCTTCCTTTATTTTTCTTTTTAGGCTTATTTATTTATTTTGAGAGAGATACCATGAGTAAGGGAGAGGCAGAGAGAGAGGGAGAGAGAATCTCAAGCAGGCTCTGCACTGCCAGTGGGACATGGGGCTCAAACTCACAAACTGTGAGATCATGATCTGAGCCGAAATCAAGAATCTGATGCTTAATCAACTGAGCCACCCGGGCACCTATGCTTACATTCTATTTTTATTGGATAACACTGCTATGGAAAATTATCCTCCTCTGTTACACAGATAATCTCATAGAATCAAGATACAGAGTAAACCTGGGCCACCCAGAGAACCAGAAGAAATCTAAAAGTTCTGTGGAATCAAGAAGCGTGCTCTCTCTTTTTTGCTTTCTTCCTTTTTCTCCCTCTCTGGAGCCACAAGATCACTGTCTTCCGTCTGGATACCTACTGACTTTAGTCTTCTTCTTCCCTCTGTCTTTCTCTGTCTTTCTTTCTCTAGATGTCATATTCATCCCTGCTTCAATCAGCCGCCGTCAGGAGAGTGAGGTCAAATGGCTTGCTGCCCATTCGCTAGAAGCAGTGAGAACAGGTTCTCAGGAAGGGGGCACAGGTAGGTCAAACAGGCAGACGTGCTTGCTCACACCATTTAAAATGTGTAAATGCCGCATGAGCTTGGCAGCTGTCAAAATTCCCCAATTTTTACACTTAATAGACTATATTTGCTTGAAGGCTTTTGTAAGAACTCTGTGTTGAATAGATGACAAATTTAATCCAAGGGTATACTATTCAACTCATGTCATCACCAAAGAAAACATGCAACTAATCTTTCTTTCTGGGGCTTGTGCCAGCGCCCAGAAAGAGTCAACCTCACTGACAAGCTTTGAATTTTCAACAGTGTACCTTGGACTCAATGTATATTCATATAACATCAGATTCACCTCGTTGGATCAAGCTCATCAAACCATAAGCAGAAATGAGATGAGGGTACAAAGTTAATAAATAGAGAATATACCCTGAAATATATTCTCCTATAGGGCTAGAACTTTTAAATTTTAGTGCCATTCTCTAGAGTTTAAGAAATGTCTACAAGTAGCCCCTGTTCAAATATATGTATATATGTTTAAATTTGTAAATATATTTACATATATAAATATATATACATATATATATATATGTGTGTATGCATAGATTACCGGATGGTTTTATATGCTTAGGAAGCATTTATATGCCAGATATGGTCCTAAATTTATTATCGCCATTAACAACTTATCAGAAATGGGTTTTTCAGATTATTATCTTCTGCCCAGCAAAAAAAGAGAGAGTCCATAAGAAATAGAGTACAGGGTAGTAACTTCTGTTAAAAGATGGGTATGGTTAGCTTCAGAGTATGTCCAGGAAAGATGAGTTTTAGTAGGGCCCTCCAGGAGAATGTCAGACAGCCACAGAGAGGGCCAGAACCCTGGGCGTCTGGAAGGGCAAGAGAAGTAGGAGACGGTGCAGAAAGAGAGGGCAGCAGTGTCACAAATACACATTTTGCCTCCTTTATGTTGCTGACGGAACTCGAGCTTGGACAATGATCTTCTTTTTTGCTAGAGACTATGGGCTTCAGAGTCGGTAGGACTCTCCTGTGTAAGTCCCCGAGGTTCTTTTGGACTCACGTCAGCAAGTGGAGGACCCTCCAGCAATGGGCTAATGTTTCCTACGGCATTGTTAGGATACCGGACCAGCTGGCTGTGCGCTGAGCTGAGGACGCATGTTTTGCCTTTCTGTCTCCTACAAAGCCTGCTCAGAGGCTCCACTCTGCCAGCACATTGAGCTAGGTCTACCGTCTCCCACTGGAATGAAGATCTACCTCTCAGGAAGTCGAACTTTTCCCGAGGAGGACTATCTTTCCCTTTCACTGGGTAGAGATGGGGTGAGCAGGCTTCTGCCCGCTGAACTTCCCTCTCGGCTTGGAATCTAGATAAACACCAGAGGGACATTTACCAGAGAGGAGGATGAAGGAATACCAGCAGCTTAGGTGCCTTCTACTACTCATCAATGGCTTTGAGGGCTCCACGTAAATCTCGACTGAATCACTGGCCTTGTAATTTCTATAACAGATAGCACTTCTTAGCTCATGTTGTTTCCGGTATGTGTTCCAGAAATTAAATATATATCTTGCACAGATTCGCATCATTTTACTAGAACGACATTATTGGCACTATGAGGACAGAAACCACTTCTTTCTTACTAATTTTTTCCTCTAGTATCTCTAGAGCTAAAAACTGAATGAATGAATGAATAGAAGAACAAATGAATCTACCTATCCTCTTGGTATTACGCTGTCTATATTGGTTGCACATCTTTGTTGCCGTCATTCTTTTGGGGAAGAAGAAGTTCCGTTTTACTTTATTCTGTGTCAGGGAACCACTTGTTAAAAGTTATTATCATTTATTATCATTTATTAATAAGCAATTCGGTAAGAACACTTAGAAATTTTAGTTGTAGATGACAAATAACCCTCTCCTCTAAAGCATCAACTCCTTTTGTTCTCTTGCTATAAGAAGATAAAGTGGAGATCACATAGAGATAATAAATAGTATTTGCACAGAACTCTATCATGTTGAAAAAGAACACTTACCCATATCCTATTCATTTCATTTTTAGTGGATCTTCTCAGAAACGGGGCTAACATTATAAACTGTTTTATTACTAAAAGAGTAACAAGGTTCAGATAGCTGTAGTGTAGATGAGGGAGCTTATCTCTGAAGAAACCAGAGGGGTAGGGCTCGGTAATTATGACGCGCTACTTACTTGAACTGTGAAATTTGAATATAGAATTCTGTGTATTGGCTCTCAGGTGACAGACTGCAGATTGCGGCCCAAACCGCATTCGTCTGACTCCTACGCGGCCCTCAGATCTCAGTTCAAATGTCTCTTCCTCAAGGAAGCCCTCCCTCCATTCAACAGACTGGGTCAGTCTCCTTAGTATATATTCTCATAGTGCCCGGCAGCTTTCTTACATGGTACTTAACACAGTTGTCTGTCCTGAGCTTTTTTTGTGGCATTGTTTGATTATTGTCCTGTCTCCTTGGCCAGAAAGCCCGTTGCTTTTCAAGATATTCCTGGAGCTTAGCACACAGTAAACACTCAATAAATACCATCGCCTTAGACAGTAAAGGAACAAGTAAATGTTAAATTTTCAAAATAGAGTTTAAAGTCCAGGAAGGCATTCAGAGAAAGGTAAAAATAGCGATCGGTTTTCAGAGAATTTGGACTGATGTTTATATTTCAGAAGAATTTTTAAAATTTAACCAAAGGTAGCAAAGAGGTAGATTTAGTGATTACTAGATTACATTATTTTTATACATATACACAAAAAGACTATTTAAAACATTTATTTTTATTTTAGAGAGAGGGAGAGTGAGAGCAGGGGAGAGGGGCAGAGGCAGAGAGAGAGAGAGAGAATCTTTTTTTAAAATTTCTTTTAACATTTTTTTAAATTTATTTTTGAGAGACAGACCATGAGTGGGGGAAGGGCAGAGAGAGAGGAAGATACAGAATCCAAAGCAGGCTCTAGGCTTTGAGCTGTCAGCACAGAGCCCAATGCATGGCTTGAATTCATGAACCAAGAGATCATGACCTGAGCTGAAGTCAGTCGCTGAACCAACTGAGCCACCCACGTGCCCTGAAGGAGAGAGAGAGAATCTTAAGCAGGCTCCATGCTCAGTGTGTAGCCTGAGACAGGGCTCAATCCCACGACACTGGACTCATGACCTTAGCTGAAATCAAGAGTTGGACGCTCAACCAACTGAGCCACTCAGGCACCCCTTCCTTAAAACATTTTAAAAACATTTAAAACACTGCTTAACATCCATAAATCAGTGATAAAATTCAAACTTATTTTCAAAACCTTTATTTTATGCTTTCTTTACAAAAGTACAAGTTAAATGTTGCATTTCATTAATGTTTCCTCCCTAATAGCCTGAAAATCCCAGACTTAAGAAAAAATATTCGATTCATATTATCTGTGGCAATATATTTTAATAAGCTGATGTCGAGCAAGGAAGAAAATGGCTAGGACATTTCAAGAGGTAAAAATACTATCATCGTATACATGGATTAAATTTATAGAAAACTTTACCCTACCTCCTACTTTTGAAAGTTTTATAGGACACTAAGACATTTAAAATTAAAAAAAAAAAAGTTGACTAATGAAGGAAAAAAAAGCCTACAGGTTTTTCCGACTCTGCTTGGTCCATAATAAAAACTAAGCATCACTTAATAGGAGTGAATTAGAAGTCATTGAGGTGTGGAAAAAAACAAAACACAAGAGGTAATAACAAAACACGTCTTATTAAAACTGTCAAAATTTTAATGTGGAAGATTATGGTTCGTTTTCTTTCAAGCTAAGCACTGATAAAATATTTATAAGAAGATTATAATTTTCTTCATGTTTTTCATATGCACATGTAATGTTGTTTTAAGATATCCTCAGACGCAGAGAAAAGAAGATCTTAATGAGCAAGTAAAAAAATGAAAGAAAAAGAAAAGGATTTAGGGGAAATTTTTTGAGACAATTTTCTTTTTCTTTGTCCTTTTTTTTTTCTTTTTTTTTTTTTTTAATGTAGGCTCCATGCCCAGTGTGGAGCCCAATACAGGGCTTGAACTCATGACCCTGAGATCAAGACCTGAGCTGAGATCAAGAGTCAGACACTTAGCAAACTAAGCCACCCAGGCGCCCCAAGACAATTTCCTTAATATAAAGACTCCAGTAATAGGTAAAAAGTGACTGAGAGCCTTAAGTAAGAGATTCAGAGCAAGCCCAGAGAACTGTTTGGGGAGAATGTTAAGGCATGGAGATTGGGAATGTTACCAGAGTAAGAAATAAGCAAATCTGTATACCTCCGGAGTTGGTTTCCCTAAGCAGGAGTCTCTTCCCTGGCAGCTTATAATTTCCAACTCGTGTTATTTAGCTTAATTGTAGAATTTTACCTTAATCAAAAGTTCAGTAGGCTTACTAAAATTGTTAAGTGTTTTATTTAGGTGAATTCTGTAGTTACTACGATACTGATTCACGGGAGTCTGACATAAATGATACATAATGCTAGAAAATTGAGTTTAAAACACACTTCTCTTTTATATTCTTGTTCCCATAATAGAAGAATAGAAAATCAAGTCTAATGTCGCTGTGTTACTGACACTTCAAATAAGATTTAATTAGTTTCTCTGACAAAGTAGTAAATCTTTAAATTAAAGAGTTCAGGAGTGCTTAGCCCCATAAATTCTCTAAGGAAATTTAAATAGGAATAAGTTTTAAACACATCTTTCTTGGTGCTCTCCATGAGGCAGTCAATGTTGGTCCTTGACAAATGGCAAGCATAAATATACCTTGAATCTCTAAAAGTGCGTTCCAGGCATTCAGTAAAATAAATCTCACGGTGTTAAGGAATTAGAAGTCAATGTCCAGAGAATGATATAGACAAAAATATCAATGAATGAATGTTATATTCTTCTACAACGATAGCCAATATTCACTAAGTGCTTATGAAACACTATGGCTTGTTTTAAATGCTTTGCATGGATTGAATATTTCTTTAATCCTTCTATTCACCCTATGTAGTTGGTCCTATTATAATTCCATCTTATAGATGAGGAAACAAGGGCATAAACAGGTGACTGCTTAAGAACACACCGCTGGTGGATGTCTGTAGCAAAGACTGGGGATATTCCAACTATATCCCCTTGGGCCTTATCAATGTAGTTCACACTGAGGCCCCATTTCTAACTGCCAGGGCCTGCTGCAGCCCATGTTATGTTATATGTAAGACACGCCAGAAAATCCGGAGCTAGAATCTGCACTGACACTCTCCCAGGACCCCTGAATCAATGACCGATGGTCGGGAGTTGATGTAAAATGTTCTAGGTCCCTCACTCCTCGGGTAGGATAACTAAGAAACACAAGTACTATATGGGCTACTAAGAGTTCCCGTGGGGGACTAAACTTACGTTACATACAGTCATAATTTGCTTGAAAATGCATTATTTACTGGCTGTTTTCCTTCCCCTTTCTTATTTCCTCAATCTTTACTAGTGATTACTGGGATTACCTACCACGTAAACTATTTGCACCCATATCCTTATCTCAGAGTTTGTTTCTGGGGACCCAAACTAAAAGAAACAATTTGAACTCAGAGAGTCTGGTCGCAGAGTCTATGTATTTAATCAATACAATATACTGTTTGTTCTTCCCCCGAAATGGCATATATTTTATAAAAAATTGGGTCAAGGCATGATAGGAGGAAGAATCTTCGTTTTCATTTTTCATCTTGCATCTCAACTTCTTGTCAAGAACCGTGAAGGGTCTGAGATTTTACAACAAATTGGCATGCCAAAGTTTGATGAAGGCTGGTGGAAGACACAAGACTCCTGGGTCAGAGACAAAGACTGTATTATCCATGGCAATGGCAGGAGCTAGAGAATCCGCATTTGCACCAGGTCCCTGAGGTTCATTTTCTACTAGGCAATATGGACAAGCCCAGGTAGATAACTGTAGGTATGGTGGACTGTGTTACGGGAGAAAACCCTGAGGTTAGAGAACCCCAATCTTTTACAGGAGACACTAGGTATGCCTGCTCTTCACTTCAGAGAGAGAGACTGTCTCTGTCTTTCAAGGTTGTTAGTTACACAAAAATCTTTGAAAAGAGAGTCCATAATAAAGGCAATCAATGCCTCAGTTGAAAAGTACGTCAATATGAAAGACTCATGGAGTATTGTCTTCTATGTTTTGAAATTTAAAAAATGTTCACGGTTTCATCATACAATGGAAACATAATTATGCCTTAAACAGAAAATTGCAAAACAAATGACAATATTTTTAAAAAATTGTTTATTATGTTGTTCTTAGTTTTTACATGTTTGTTATTTTGCTGTCAACTCATAAATACATTTTCCTTTGATGTCCACAATAATCCTGTCAGGCAAGTATTTTACAGCTAGTGGAAAAATGGCTCAGAAGACAAGGAGCAGCTTTCCTGACACTCATCTAGTTCGTGGTAGAACCAAAAGTTAAACAAAAGACTTCTAACTCTAAGCTGCTGAACATTCGACTAGTAGCACCAAAGGACATGGTCAGCTACTTGGAACTTAAAAACCTAAAGATTTAGTGGATCTCTTCATTTCTTCAATGCCGCACACGCCCTTGCCAGAATTTGGGGAATGGTGTTGAAGACACGAGCTGCGGTAAAGGGAGAGGTGCAAGCAGAGGAGAGGACTTTTTAATGTTCAACTTCTCTTTTCTATATTCATGTTGGTTTTTTTTTAAGTGGTTTGCACTGAGTCCCAGAAAAGTCGTGGGTTTGGAATTGAGCTGTGAAAAAAAAAAAATCCAGAATTATCAGAATGGTAGCATTTTAACTCAAATGGATGAAATCCATATTTATTTCAGAATTTCATGCATTTTTCCCACCAGAGAAATATGCACCATTTAAGGGTGTTCAAAAGCACCAGCTAATGGTAGATCGTTGGACAGACTATCTACAGCATTAGGGTGCCATCGTTTATGACATATATGATACCTGAAAAAAATACATTGATCAAATTCTACTACGTCAAATTACAATTAAAGTGCATTATGTAAATTAGTTCCTTACAGGAATCTTATAGTGAATCCATTTTGTAAAAACAACTGCTCTTAGACATTATGATTAGTGGCAAAGCCTTGGCCAAAGAGTAGAAATTCTGGAATCCTAGTGCTACTGACCTGTTGTGTCATTTGAGATAAGGGGTGGGGAAATTAAACCAGATAATCTCTAAGTGTCTCCAATTCGGATTTCCTTTTCAAGGAGCACAGCAACTCCAACAGATGTGGTTTGACTCTCAGCTGTGCCCCTTGCGGGATACGCGCTCTCCCGCAAGTTAGGGAACCTTCTTACACTTTTTCCTAACCTGTAAAATAAGTACAGTAACACATACTTCAAACAATACTTATGAGTATTAAATTAATTTAGATAACACTTATTAAACACTCTGTACATTGCCTAGCACATACTTAGCACTCAATAATTTGCAATCAATATCATTTTAAGTCTACATTTTCATGTATTGAATTCACTTCTAGTGAGACCTCCTGAACTATTATTTTAACTAAAGTCAGATTATAACTAATTTAACCCAACCCATTCATGATTTTCCGACATCTTATTGTCATTTCTCGAATCAACCGTGGAGTTGAAAAAACTCTCCAGTGAATATCTATATCGCCGACCACCCAGATCATATAATTAATATGTCGCTAGAGTGTTCTCACATATTGGTCTACCCAATCCTTTAGCCATCCAAAAAATCTTTTTAATGTATTTGAAAATGCAGGGAAAACATCAGGATACTTCTCTCCTAAACATATCAGTCTGCATATTGTTAGAGTCCAGGATTTGCTTGTGGCTCTTTTTTTTTTTTTCCATAATTTGAGGTAAAATTTAACGTACAATGAAAATATTCATTTATTTTTATATTTTGGGGAGATTTAAATATTCCAAATTGTGGTGACTTCAATATTGAAAAAAAAATCGCCAATTATATTGTCCGTAGCCTATAACATAATGCATTGAAATGCCTTTAAAATCCTGGTGTCAAAGGGCAATCTTACCTGATGGGTCAGCTGAACTGTGTCAAGTTTCTCTGAGATGTGGGCAGGCTCCATCCAATCCACTGAGGGCCAGAATAGAACAAAAAGGTAGAGGAAGAAGGAATTTACTCTCTCTGGTGGCTGGACTGTTCATTTTCTCCTGCCCTTGTATATTGCCCCTCCTGGTTATTGGGCCTTTAGACTCAGAATGAATTATACCACTGGTTTTTCTGTTCTCCAACTTACAGATAGCAGATTGTGGGACTTCTTGGCCTCCATATATGATGAGTCAATTGCTTATTATCTATTATCATTATCTATCTATCTATCTATCTATCTATCTATCTATCATCTATCTATCCATCTATGTCTTCCCACCTTCTACTGGTTCTGATTCTCTGGCGAAGCCTGATTAATATCATCTGATTCTCAGGTTCTTGTCATTCAATGTTTTGCTGTACATTGTACCACTCATTGAGAGTTTTTTCAAAGCAGGGGATAATCCAGCAGGTGGTCAGAAACATGGGTAATGCAGCCACACACACTGCCCATCAGGGTTCTGTCACCTGCTAGTTATGTGATCCTGGGAAAATGACACCACCTCCCCCAAGGTACGAGTATTAGGTTTAGGGCCATCACTTAAAATTGCGAAAGGTAGTTTGTCAGAGTCTTAGTTATAGACTTGCCATTTGTTGTCATTCAGCAACATTTCCTTATCTGTGTTCGAGAGCTATTCTTTCAGTGTATTTTGGGGCCTGAGATTATGCCCCCTTCATTAGCCAGACACCGTATTATTCACACACACACACACACACACACACACACACATACACACACACACACACACACCCCACTTCCCAGTATACTTCCTCAAACTCATCAATTTCCATGTAAATCTCCTCACAGATAAATAAGTGTGCTCTGTACCAATGAGCGGTAGTAGTTGACTCCCAAGATCTATTCTACCCCAGTGATTAGTATAAACTTCACTCATCCCCTCTGCCCCCTGCCACTGTGTGGGTTAACATAGACATGTAACTTAGTTGTGGCCGGTGAGCCACAAAAGGGTCTCCTGGGCTGCTTCTGGGAAGAGTTCCATAGCTGGTAACATAGAGCCCTAAAAAAGAGCCGGTCTCTCCCCTTCTTCTAGTCTGGACTTTGCTTAAGTCTAGTGAAGTGATATTCATAATGACTACAGTCGCCTTCACCTGCCCAATGTCAGCGTCATGAAAATTGCCACGAAGCTGGGACAGAGCCCTGATGGGCCATCCCTGGAACCTTTACTAAGTCTGAACTTCTTTTATGTGAGATAATAGATTCGATCATTGCTTATGCCAAGTTGAGTTAGGGTTTCCATTACTTGAAACAGAAAGTAATTTAGCTAATTCAGACGCACTATGTTTATGAACAATTTTAGCTGTTAACAGTCATCTAATTTCGTGTATTTCCTCAGATGATCACCCCCTTGATTGCTCTGATAGAACCATATGATATTTGCTAATATTCTTTGAGTTCAAACTACATCCCAGGTATTGATACAGATGAGAGTCTGGTGGCTTGCTTTAAAAGTGATGCTGCTTATAGCCAGTTAATTTGTCATCCCTTCCTCTTCCTACCCATAGTCACTTACTGCCATATATCATTGGCTAGTGTAACGTTAGGTGATAGCTCTGTGAATTCACTAAAAGCTGATGGTGAATGAGTTGATCCAGTAAGAGCCACATGGACCATTTCTTTGGCTTCTAAAAGTCTGAACACAATGATGGAAAGAACTTATGTCTTATCAGTAGGCATAAAAATATTTACGATAATATAACATTATAAAAAGTCTTTTTAAAAATTTTTTTTAATGTTTATTTATTTTTGAGAGAAGAAGAGAGCACAAGCAGGGGAGGGGCAGAGAGAGAGAGAGGGAGACGCAGAATCTGAAGCAGGCTCCAGGTTCCGAGCTATCAGCACAGAGTATGATGCGGGCCTCCAACCCACAAATCATGAGATCATGACTTGAGCCGAAGGCAGGTGCTTAACTGACTGAGCCACCTAGGTGCCCCACTTTGATCAAAATCTTAAGGATAAATTTAATTTGCCATGTACTTGACATTGACTTGAGACCCATCATTTTTCAGTTATCATGATTGCCAGTAACAATAACTGTCCTCTTGTATATGACGAAAGTGACATAGCAGTGAGGGAGGGAAAGCGGAAGCACAAACGATATATTGGACCATATATGATTTATATAGCCAAAGTTTATAATTTGTATGCTTTAGTAAGAAAGAACACAATATAAGAAAGATCATGAGAAGTGACAGTTGGAATACATCGCTTTGCATTTTTATTTTTAAAAGTCTCTTATTTAACCTTAAAATAAGCATAATAGATTTAAAGTTTTAATCCTAGAAGTGCGGTAAAACCAAATCTCACTCAAAGTACGGAGAGGGTGTCTTAATAATTTAAAGGCTTTTGAAGATGTTGACCTGGTTTGAAAGTCAAACCATCATTGACTCTTCTTTTCATTTGTTTTTAGGAGCCTTGGGGCTCCTGAGTCTGTCCACGAGGACAGATATTTCGGGAACTTCCTCCATAGATAAGAGAAAGCTAGTGAATTGGCCAAAGGAAGCAAGAGTTGCAGGGAAGGTGGGTGCAGATGGGGAAATGATTTGATTGAGAGGGTGGAAGTAGGTACCAGATATGGATAAGAGGGAGGTCACCATGTAGGGGTGACGGGGCTGGGCACTAGAGAAGAGATGGAGGAAACTGGGCGTGGGGGTGGCTGTTGGAATGCAGATACCAGTAAACACCTGTCATTCAACAAACCTAAAAGTCAAAAATGGTATTAGCCATTAACCATAAAATAATCACTAATATTCCTTGCATTTAGACTATGTGGCCGGTGTTGTACAAAATATCTAAATTATTTCATTTGATCCTCCCCCTAGCCTTGTGAGGTTGGCACTACTATCAGCCTAATTTTACTGATGAGAAAACATGGGACTCACTGGATCGGTTGCAGAACTCAGGTTAGAATCCAGGTAGTTCGATTTCAGAGCTGGCACTCTTACCCATGGTCCCGTACTATTTCAGTTTAAAATACTGGCAATACGCAGACCCTGCTAGTGTCTATGGTAGTTTTCATGTGAGTTAGAAAAGGCCAAAAAGCCCTGGCTGCCACCCAGAGAAATCCAGCCCCATAGCTTCATGGCTTAGAGGGCAGTTGGCATCTTCGATCAAGGAAATAGGTGCTCCTTCTTTTAGGTAAGGACTGTGCTTGCCAGGACACAGGCCTTGGACATCGGCATCCATTTACATCCTCAGCAAAGGACCTCCCATCAGTACACAGATTCCACAACTACATGAGGAGGCTTAAAAAAAAAATAATTAATGTGCATATCTATTTTACTTCATCGAGCAAAAGTTTTTGTCTGCAAGCAATCTACATGGATATTGATTGTGTCTCCGAATCTATTCTTCACCCTTCTTCACTCTGCTTTGTGTCTTGGAAGGCTGACCTTTATGGGCTCCACCAACGGGCCCCCTTGCCTTCCGGCTTCCCGTTAAGTTCATCGAATGGAAGCCACAGCCAGACGTCCAGGGGAAAGAGGAGACTGAGTCTGGGTTATTTTCTTCCATGGCTGTCTCGCTACTGTGTCTGTCCTTGGGTCCTCTCCGGGGGCCTCAGCTCATCGTCGCTTGATCACTCCCTGACTCTGCCCACACTTCTGTAAATAGTCCCTGAATTAAATTCGCCTCAATTTCTCTGTTTGACTGAGCCATCTGTTTCCTGTCAGGACCCTAACTGATACACAGTGGAAACAAATTTTGAATATTTGAAGCAAAAATGGAATTTGGGGAAGGCACGTTTGGAGTCACAGAAATGAGGGGAGGTGGTAAAAAAAAATGAATAAACATACAAAAGGCAGAAACAGACCCATAAATACAGAGAACAAACCGATGGTTGCCAGAGCAAGGGGGGGATGAGGGATGGGCAAATGGGTGAAGGGGAGTAGGAGATGCGGGCTTCTAGCTAAAGTGAATACATCATGGGGACAAAAGGTACCACATATGGAGTATAGTCAATGATATTGTAATAGCGTTTTATGGTGATGAATGGTAGCAAATTGTGGTGAGTACAGTATAAGCTATAGACTTGTTGAATCATTATGTTGTACGCTTGAGACTAGAGTAACATTGTGTGTTAACTATGCTTACATTTAAAAATGTATAATAATGATAATGAAGAAATGAGGGAAGGTGGGAGGACCAGGGTTGGAAAACAAACAGGAACCAGGGGACTGGTGGAAAGCTGAAGAGCAGGATAGACAGCGAGTCATTCAGCAGGAAGAGCCAGGGCCACCCACTGCCACTGCCCGCATGTTCGCCAACTGTCCCTGTGTTCTTCAGTCACCTACTCCAGAGTTTCTGAGAGAGACGGTCTGACTGTCCGGGTGTACATTATACATCCCCAGGCTGAGCTGGGAAGTGGAGAAGAATGATCTGGCCTTCAGGCTATTGAGGTGGGAAGTGAACACTACTACCGACCAAGACCCCACCTACTGGGGTGAATCCTTTAAAACAAGAAATCAGGATGGTAATAAAAAGCAACCCCCCCCCAAAAGGACAAACAACATTATAATTAATTAATTTAAAAAATGTGGAAGTGCCTTAACAATCCAAGCATCTAAAGCAACATTTCCCAAAAGATAAAGGTTCATGTGGAGATAGGCAATCCCCAGGAAGGACTTCAGTAGTAGAGAAATCCTATTTCTAAAGGTCTCATAAGTGAAAATTCTTTAAAAGACTTTCAACTGGATTAGAAATAAAGTTGCTCCTGGGGTGCCTAGGTGGTTCCGTTGGTTGAGGGTCCAAATCTTGATTTCAGCTCAGGTCATGATCTCAGGGTTGTGAGATCAAGCCCCAAGTCAGGCTCCATGCTGAGTATGGAACCTGCTTGGAATTCTCTCTCTCTCTCTCTGTCTCTCTCTCATCTTCTGCCCCTACCCTGCTCATGCTCTCAATAATCTCTCTTTCTCTCTCTCTAAAAAAAAAAAAAAAGAAAAAGAAAAGAAAAGAAAAAAATCCCATCTTAACAAGGTATCCATGTCCCCTTTCCCAAAAGTGCCCATTCATTGGGTCTTCTGCCCAATCCCCAGCCACTCAAGAACTAGAAGATTCAGAAACCAGTAATTTCAAATCAACATGTCTCTAGTAATTAATTCCTGATATGATTTGCAGCTAGAAACTGGCCCCAACATTTTTTTCCTTATTTTTTAGTCTTTTAGTTTATTCTTCACCTCTACCAGCACTCTTTTGCTTTATCCATATTTTGATTTTTACTAGTTCAAGATAAAGAATATAGTTTAATTATGAACTAAAGATAAGTAACTTATTGAAGAAGTTTGAAGATGCTATTTTATTACATTTGTTGACTGTTGACTATTGTACTTATAATTCACACAGTTACTTAGCGTAAAATTCTAGCATAAAATTGAAACCATTTATTTTTATAGCTTTTTGTAACCATGCTTTATTATCTCAACTTCAAAATTAACCTACTTCACGAAGACAGGACTGATGAGTTATAAAATTCAACGTATACTTTCCTCATCGTGAAGAAAAGAAATACATATTCATAATTGTCCCCTGGAGGTTTCTTGACACAGTTACTGCTATCGGTGAGAGGAAATTCTTTTTCCTCAAAATAAAGTCTTTTGCTTCAAAATAAAATGACAAAATTACATGCAATACCTATACCTATACTTTTAAATCGAGAATTTATAATCTGTTAAATTCGGCTGTATAGATAGATATTTGTATTCTAAAAGATTAACTTAATTGATAACTGTGGAATAGACAGAACACCGTCCAGGCTTACTAGGAAGTTTCCAGAGCTTCCAGTGAGATGATTTTATTTAGCATGACATGATGAAAAATGGAGATGGGTTTTTATGATATAACAGATACTTAAGATTTTTTTTAAAATTCATGATGTAACTTGTCTCATATGCTCTGACGTCTTATGATTCTTGTTTGGAGAATAGTTAGGACCAAGTGGAAAAGGTATAGAGAGCAAACCTGCAGCTTTCATATACGTTGGTGTCGGGGTCTACGTTCTCAGTGGGATACTCCTCTAACACGTCCTCTTACAAGGCACATATGAATGATACGACTCTAAATACATACACACCTAATGGCCTCCAAGGGCACAAGGAAGAAAGCAGAAGATCTAGCCCTTATTTTCAAAGAAGTGATAATATCTATACATCTTCCCCTTCCAATCTGAAAATACATCTTTCCCCATGGTCTATTCAAAACCATCGAACGGGTCTTTTTAATCGAAGTGGTAGGCTGTCAGCTGTTTTAATAACCAATATCTACACAGTCAAATCAGGTCTGATACAGTGAATAAAGTGGGTTGGTATCCTGGATACCTAGAAACTTGTGGTCAGGAAGGGACTATTCCCTTTCGCTGGTTTCTCACAGTCTGTGCCATTGTTTTAGACCGGGATGTAGAAAAGGGGCTGGCCCACTCAGCCTCCTGGGTTCTCTGACCGCACGTGTTCCATACAAATAAATGGAAATGGGGCCACTGTTGTCCTCTGTCAGGACATGGTCAGCATAAGTAAGAATACCAACCGGCAGGCACGCAGCATCTAGTGAGTTCCTATCCCAGCACTGCTTTTCTCTGCTAGATCAGGTGGCAGTTGGCAGAAGAACTAGTATTTTGAAAGTTAATTTGCTATTTGCAAATCAGGAAATACCACTGGGTACAGAAGAAGAGTCTGCTGCTTTAGAGAATATCTCATACACATTTTGAGATTGCTGGTTTTCTAAGAAGGAAAATCTTCGATTTCTGGACTGTAGTGTATAGGAAGTTGTTGTCAAATCCAACTTAGGTCTGCGGTTTCCAAATTTTGAGATGTGACAAGGACTGTATGTTCTGTGATGGCTGATCTCAACTTACTTGCCTTGACTGCCTGACATAGAGCAGCCTTAAATAAATATTTTTTTTAAATTTTTTTAACATTTATTTATTTTAGAGAGACAGAGCGTGAGCAGAAGGGCAGAGAGAGGGAGACACAGAATCCAAAGCAGGCTCCAGGCTCTAAGCTGTCAGCATAGAGCCTGACGCAGGGCTTGAACTCACGGACGATGAGATCATGACCTGAGCCGAAGTCGGCCGCTTAACCAACTGAGCCACCCAGGCGCCCCATAAATAAATATTTCTTGAATAAACGAACAAATAAATTAGCAGTAATGTCAGTGACAAATTCATTTCGAAGGGTTTTTCTTAGCCTAACAAAAAGATGCAGATAGTGATCCTCATAAAATGCAGCCAAATTTTGCTTAAGCAAAACCAACATATGAAAATATGGGTTCACGAAACAAATACTGTAAATTAAAGGGTGATTATATGCTTCACAATTACTTGGAAATATGCCTTAATTCAGAAGGTTCCTAAATGCTGGCCCATATTTTTTCAGGTTCCTGAAGAAATAAGAAAAAATGGCTCAAGGTATTATTCTTCATCAGGCTAAATTAATCAAGTTAAAGAACTGCCCTTTATTCAAAAATTACCTGCTCTTGTTTCTGTGGTTAAAATACTTTTAAAAATATTTTTTTTAATTAGATAATGGGGCTAGTCTATGCTAGTTACTCCTTTCCAATGCCCTTACTTGCCAAAATAAAGTTGCCGACCCTTTACTAGCTCCTCAGCTTTTTGAAAAATATTTATTGGTTTGTGAAAACCAAGTGTTGAAGCCTGGCTCATTTAGAGGTGCCTGCGTGGCTCAGTCGGTTGAGCACCCAACTCTTGATTTCGGCCCAGGTCACGATCTCACAGTTCGTGAGTTTGAGCCCCGTGTCGGGTGTGTCAGCACGCAGCCTGTTTGGGATTCTTTTTCCCTCTCTCTGCCCATATCCCACGTGCTCTCTCTCTTCCTCTAAAATAAATCAATAAACTTAAAAAAAAATAAAACAAGATTCATTTCAAAAGCATGCAAGTATTTTTTAGAAACCTACATATTGAATAAGGGAAGATAGTACACCCTTGGCTTTAATTACTCATGAAAATAATAGCCAACAGGTTTTGAGTGGCTACTATGAGCTGAGTACTGCTCTCAGGGCTTTTAAAAATGTGTTAATCATCTATATTTCATAGTAGCCCAAGAAGGAAGTATGTTTTATGTCCATTTACAGATGAGGACTCTTTCCCCAAAAGACACAAAATATAGCTAGTCAAGTGGTAGAGCTGGCTCTAGAACTTAATAGTCTTAAATTAAAAAAAAAACAAACAAAAAAAAAAACGGGGCCAATTGACAGTGCAACCAAAAGAAAACATCAGTTGTTTTTATATTCTAATGGCTATGGAAATAGAGGTCCAATCAACATACAGATTATAAATTCCTATCCAAGACTCCTATTATCTTATATTTAAATCAGAGCCCTGCCCAATCTTACCTTATCAACCCAGTTCTTGTTGACCTATTTTTAGCTTCAGTATTTACAGATGTGTTGCGTCAAGCAGTATCTTTAATTTTTAAACTCGAGTTTTAATTAGTAAGTACCAGAAAACAAAGTAAGAAAATATATCTTCAAAGGGGCATTCATCTGAACAGGGGATGAAAGGCCAACATTCCTAAATTTAGTCATCACAATTAAGTTAACTTAGGGCAAAT
Organism: Paguma larvata; assembly: GCA_030068075.1. NCBI lineage: Eukaryota > Metazoa > Chordata > Mammalia > Carnivora > Viverridae > Paguma > Paguma larvata. Next base: position 13,643,114 of record CM057825.1, read on the forward strand.
TCAATTTTATAGCACACAAAAAAGTATATTTCTGTTTCCTTATCTTAAGAGACTATAAAAACCTGTTTCCAAATGCTATATAAAAAAGCATTAAAGTCCTAACTTTAAAAAAGGTATCAAATAGTATTAAAATAAGTAAAGTATTAAAACCTCAGCCTCCAAATGTAGACACCCATCCTAATAACAGGTTCTTATTTAAAAGGAGTTTGCAAACTTTAGTGAAAACTCACACCTTACTTTGCAGTCAGAAGTCCAAATATATCAATTGGGTAAAAACGTACATTAGAAAGTAAAATTCATAATAAATAAACGATAAAAAGCAAAACTGATGAATCCAACTAGACCTTTTGACTACATTGACTACATGACAAAAACTCCCCAAATTACAGCAAACTGTAGTAAAGGACAGTAATTTTGTCTTTCAAAACCGACAATCCGCTTTGGTAATGGTAAAAATGATTTGGCATGTTAAAGACTGGTTTCTACCATCCTATGGTCTATTTTTCGCCATTTACCAAAATACTGCACTACAATCAAGGGAGTTGCCATTTTATTTCAATGATAATGAAAAAAGAGATTTTAACGCTACTAAGTCCTGTGTTCCCCTAGGAAGTATCAATGAATCAAGGGGCCCTGGAACTTTTGCAGTTCAAGGAAATTTTACGGGTTAACATCTCCCAACCCTGAGTGCTGAAACGTGGGGTGTGCACATTCAAACCGGATACCTCCTAAAGCATACAGATTTCTAACACTGCAGGTAACTCCTGTACAAACTCTTCTTTCAACTTTCTGGCTTCTGCTCAAGTACACCTCCCTAAATCCGCATGCCCTAGAAAAGCACAGAAACCAGTTCCAGGACTTAATTATCCACCTTACACCCCTACGCTCCTCCCCGAGATTACCCGGCCCCGGCCCCGGCCCCGGCCCCGGCCCGGCCCCGGTCCGGGCCCCGGCCCCGGCCCCGACCCGGCCCCGACCCAGTCTTGCCGGCCCAACCCTACCCAGCCCAGGAAGACCCAGCCCACTACAGTCCCGCTCAGGCTCTCTGAACTTCCCCCGCCCACTCTATCCACGTGACCGCGATCCCCCACCCCCGTTCCGCGCTCCACCAATCAGCAACCACCTCTGCCACTAGCCCCGTCTCCGACGTTCCCCTTTCAAAAAGGCAGCTTTCAGCTCCCGCCTTCAGCCCCGCCCCTTTCTCCACCTTCCCGTCCTGCTGGTCCCTCCCACTTCTCTAACTCCCCGGCCCCCTCCTCCCCTCCCGTTGACCCCTCCCGCTCCCAAGCTTCGCCCCGCCCCACTCGGGGCCGCGCGCTCGCCCCCTTCTCGCGAGATCTGAGCGTCCCCGCCGCGGCCGCCCGCCTCCCCCTCCCGTCCTCCCACCCCCCTCCCCCCAATCTCTCCACTCTCCGGCTCTCCTCCCTCCCTCCTCCCCCCTCCACCCTCTGGGCCGGATCTCGTCTCGCTGAGGCGGAGGAGGAGAAGGAGGAGGAGGACGTTCGGCCTGCGCAGTGAGATGTTTGTCCGTCGCCGCCGCCGCCGCCATCGCGGAGGAGCGCGATAAAGGGAGCCGAGCCGGGCGTGAGGGGGACCCCGCGGAGCCGCCGCGCCAGCGCAGCCCCCCCCTCAGCCGAGCCCGAGCCGCCGGAGCCCGAGCCGCCGCCGCCCCCGCCGCGGCCGCCCAGGGGCCGGCCAGCTCCTCAGCCCAGCCCGGGGGCCGCGCCGCCGCCGCCCCCAGCGTAGCCCCTCGCCTGCCCGCCCGCCTTAAATGTGACACCGGCGCCTCGGAGTGCGACCCGAAGCCGCCGCCGGGGAGGGGACGAGCACCATGTCGAATCTGAGCAAAGGCACGGGCAGCCGGAAGGACACCAAGATGCGGATCCGGGCCTTTCCGGTGAGTCTCTCGTCGGCGCCTGGGACCCCGGGGCCGGGGGCCCGGCGGAGAGCCGCACGCGAGGCCCGGGCTGAACTCCCCCCAACAGGCCGCAGGCCCGGCCTCCCCTCCCCCACGCCGCCGGCCGCGGGGCGCGAGCCTTCCCGGCAACGGGGCGGCGCGGGGCCCCTGCGCGGCCGCCCTCCCGGGCCGTTCCCCGCGCCCGGCGCCGCGCACCCCGCCGGGGGCTGCTCTTCCAGCCGACCCCGCGGGCGGCGGCCGCGGCCGGGGGCCCCTTGGCCGGTCGCGGCACCTTCCCACGTTCCCGGGGTGTAGGCCCGGCCCCTGGCACTCCTCTCCCGGCTCGCTTCCCGGGACCACCGGACCCGCGGGGACGGGGACCGTGCAAGTCCTCCGTGGTGTGGGGCGTGTGTGTAACTTTTCACGTGCGGTCTCGCCGCGGTTTCAAAAACCCCCCTCGCCTCAAAGATGGCCAGCCAGACCCGTCGGATGGTGAAGGGGACCGTCCTCTCCCTTTCTCTTCCTCTCCTCAGGAAGCGTTTTGCCCCCGAGCTACCCCCGACGCAGTGACAGTGGTTCCACGTAACGCTCGCTAGTTGTGTGCTAACAACATCAGGTGTATTTCCAGCGTCTTTCACCCACAGGCTCCCGAAGCACTTCGCAAACTCGCCGGTGCAGGAATTGCCTCGCCACTCGTAGCAGGGTCCAGGGGAAGCCAGCGAAAACGCAGTGGGCAATTGTTCCGCCCTTTCTTGGCCTTGGAAGCCCGAGAGAATGAGTAGTCACCGCCCCGAGTCGCTCGAGTCTGTAGGTTTTAGTGACAGCAAACGCGTTCTGTTTAGAAACTTTCTTTTCAAGCATTACGTTGAGTCATACGCGCTTGCCGTACTGAGCGTACAGGGCATAACTTTGGATGTCGGATCGGGTTCGCAGAGCCAGTGGCAAGCAATTAAAACGTACTGTTGTAACAGAGAAACTGGACGTACTTGCTCGTGTCGCTACAGTAACAGGTATACGTCAAGATAGACAAACTAGCAATTGGACAGAAGGTTTTGGAGCACTGAAACTTGGGAGAGATCGTCAGGGTCTTAGAATCAGAAAGAGTATTTTGGGAAGGGGGAAAGAGGTGGTTTGTGTTTGCTGTTTAAAGCCTGCTCTATCTATCGTGATTTGCAGGGAGGGAAGACTTCCCAGTACAGTTGTCCCAGTTGAGTAAGAAGGCCACCCAGAGCGTTTGAGGACTTCTCTGAATTCTTAAAACGTAAAAGAAGAAAAAAAGAAAGGCCCCTGATGCAGAGTTCTGAAATTAGTAACATGAACGGTGGTGTCAGTGTGTAGCGACTTTTGGCTTTATGGAGATACAGGATATACTCAGGAAAATTGTTTTGATACACCAGCTAAGGGGATTTTGAGTTTTTGAAGTTTTTTTCCCCCCGAGGAAATAGGAGAAACTACCGAGAAAGTGAGAAATGTTGACAGAAGAGAACTAATGAAGCCATTTAGCAGGTTTTCCCTTACAACGAAGTGACCTGGGTTTGTGAATTTAAGGAGTGTCAGCTTTGCTGCTAAATCCGTGGTGAACATTTTTAGCAGAACTTAGAATTAATAAGAATCTTAGTTTTATACAGGAAGTTTTCTAGGAACACTTGCTATTCTTCAGGTCTGAGTTCTTCTAAATCAGATTTGTTAGTAAAGTGTGTAATAGCTCACATTTGACATGAACTCACTTGCGTTAACACTGTGATTAACCGCTTGTACTTTTAAGTGTGATCAACTTTTTCAGCCCTTTAGGTTTACTTGTTTCCTACCTGGTCTTCATTCCCTCATTCATTCCATAAATACTGCTGTGTGCCACACGCTGTTCTGGGGGCTTGGAATAGGGCAGTGCAGCTTGAAGAATCAAGATCCCTTCTTTCTGGATGTTGTGTTATTGGAAGAGGCAGGAGAGAATTTCATTATTCCTTTAGCAAAGGACTGTAATGTAAGATAACGTTAGCACATGATACTAAAATCCATTTGTATTTAACGGTCGTGATCTCATTTGGGCCTTTTCTGTCCATAACTTGTTGCCATCTAAGATTTTCTAAAATCGTTTAATGAAGTTTGTAAATGACAAGTGTTTGATAGTCAGTAGTTTAGTATCCGCTAATTTTTAAAAGCATTTTCATTATTATTTAATACGTCTTCATACCCCTAAATAGTTTCCATTGAAAAGAATCACTGTATTTTTTAATATACAAATTTTTAAGAACTAGGACTTGAGTCTCATTAAGGTACATGTGTCAGTGGTAATGGTATTTCACTGACTTTATCCTTTGGTAAATGTTTGAGTACTTCTAGACCTTCAAAATTTCTCTTTTTTCAGGTTAGCATTTGTCTAGTAGTAAATGCATAGTATTCCATAAAGAAAAAATAGTATTTATGTGTATACATATGTACAGTACCTACAGGTATTGTATTTTGCATTCTTGTTTGGACATATGCTGTAGGTACTGTAGTTTAAGAATATTGTAGTTTACCAGAGGCCTCAAGTGCTTATTTCAGATTCTGTTTTATAAGTTGATGCGGAAAGTGTAAAGTATGTATTGAGATTGTTTTGTTTTTATTGCAAAATAGTGTGGTAGGCGGACTTACAGGCATTTGATAGATGTGTAAGTCTACTCTAGATAATAGTCGCATCAGTAAAATCAGGTTCTTTTTAGTGTTTTGAGTGAATACTGTAAGTACCTTCATCATTGTTCACAGGAGTAAAAGATATGCCATACCACAGTTTCATATACACAATTTGCATTTTAAGTAGAGCTTTTCATAAGATTTTAAGAGAAATTCATTCTTTTTAAGATGGAAAACAATAAAGGACTTTCTGGGTTCATAAATTGTCGATGGAGTTAAAGTTTATCCCAGTGTGCTAGCTTTCCTGCAGGGCACGAAAATATATGCCGTTTCACATCTTTTTGGTTTGTTTTTTGTACCCTAAATAACAGCAAGGGCTACAAGACTTTTTTAAGGAAGGAGGCTGGAGTTGTGAAACTCCTGGAAGTTAGAAGGATTTGGATCAGAGTGCTGCCCCAAGAAGTTCCTGCTCTTCTATCTTGGCTGTTGCCAAATGTCTCTCTCCTGAGCTTTTGTTCGGCTATGTAGGATTAGTTGCTGTCAGGTGAACCTTTTGTTCTGATCTTTGAAAAGCCATTCCTCACCATCTGTACTTTCCGCATGGGTTTTGCCCACATGGGCTTGAAAAATTGGATTGGATTGGATTGGAGGAGATATGTTTGAGTGAAAATACTGGCCTCTCTTCCGGTATGTCTTTTTTTGCTTAGCCTTTGGAGTAAGGGTCATGGTATGAAAGTGATGGTCTTTAGCGTGTGATCTGGAAATGGTTTCAATTATTAGTTTATGGATGCATGCAAAGTCAGGATGAAGAATCTCGGGTTGTGCTGTCCACACCATAATTCTACGTGAGCTTCACAGAGTTCCATCTGTGTGGCATGAACAGTGAGTGCTGTGGAGGTTATTGTTAGATGGAAAGCAGAGCGACGTTAGAGAGAGATGAGTTTTAAGATCATGTGAGATGTGCTGAAGAGTACAAGAGTTTAATATAACAAGTGGTGACAGTTCAGGTTTTTGTTTTTTCTTAGCTATAGTAAAATTTGCTAGATTTATGGGAACAGCTTGATGTTCGTAATAGATTTCCCCTCCTTAGAGAAAGTGGTTGTTGTCTAGGACTACTGGACTATATGTTCAGGAAAGCTGAATGACAGTCTTGAAATCACACAGGGTGGGGAATTAAGTACATTTATTTTTCGTTGTCTATTATAGAGAAATATGGAGTAAGGTGTAACAAACAGATTCATTGAAGGGTCGCTTACACTTAGACTGATTCTCTCTGGTTAGTAGTTTTAGGACAGCCAGCTGTGTTGTAGCTCTTAGTACCTCTCTGGTTTTAGAAGTTAAAAGACAAAAGCATAAAGTAGATCTCTACGAGATGCTTATATTTGCATTATCTTCCTAGATAGTCCTTCACAAGATCCTGGAAAATTATTAGTATCAATACTGAATTCGAAACTATTTTAGAGCGTAGAAAATAGTGTAGAAATTGGCCCTTTAAGTAATACTTTAGTCACAAGGTCAGTTCATTGAGACAAAATGGGGAAAGCTTACATTTGTTTGTACATCATTCATTCATTAAATGTAGCTAAGTGATAACAGCATTTCTCCAGTTCATGAGGATTATATAAGTAAGACTAGAAAAAGTAGTATGCCTTCCCTTTGTATTCTATCCCAACTGTCCCTTTGAGATAACATTTTGTTGTTATTTTCATTCGAGATCATCTGATGTTCATTAGCAGTTTTGTTAAATTTTTGTAAAAGTTACTGGACGATTTGTAGTTTTAAATAACGCAATTTTGAAAGTAGTTTACATTTGTTCATTGTAAGTGCAACAAAAAAGTAAAGGTGTTACTAGTAAGCACAAATCCTTGAGCTAGAGTAAGAATTGCAGTTAGTGTCTGTCAGTGTATTGTGAAAACCAGTCATCTGTCAAAGCAGTGAATTCATTTTAGTAGATTTTCTAATTATAAAAGCGATGCATATTCATGATAGAAAACGTTAAGTTTCTAAATTTATAAATAAGGAAGTAAAAATCACCTCTAGCTCTACTGCTTGGACATAAGCAATATTTACATTTTGATATGTTTTCTTTTAATTTTCCGTATACTTCTGAACACCTAGTAAAATTGAGGTACTATGGCATTTTATAAACTGTGTTTTTTTTAATGTAGTAATTTCATGTTACATATATTAATGTGATTTGTAAAGAGTAATACTCTATGGTATCTCGGTTTGCTTAACCATTTCCCTGCTGCCAGGTATTTTTATTAATTCCAGTTAGTTCATATTTCCTCTGTTACAGATAATGCAACTGTGATTATTTAGGCACATAAATATTTGAGCCTATCCATGATTATGGGATTACTGAGCCAGACAAAATTGGTATATGTTGCCAAATTGACCTCCAGAAAGGTAGGAATCAATAAGAGCCAACACTTAGTGAATGCTTATCATGTGCCACACTGTTCTTTATTTTTTATTGTGCTTTGCATGTGTAAACTCATTGAATTTGCACAACTGTATGGAGTACTATCAGCATCTGCTTTACAAAAGAAGCCTTGAAAACCTAAGAAATTCGCCTATGGTCACTGTGCTTGTAAGTGACAGAACTACGATCTTAATGCAGACCCTAAAGTGAATGCTCTTCAGAATTAATTATGCAAGTCAAGGTTGTATCAGTATATTCTATGTAGCAGTGCCTTAACCGACATTTTATATCTTTAGCTTCATAGGTGAAAAAATAGTACTCTCATGCTTAATTTGCATTTCTTTGACAACTCCTAAGAATAAAACTATGGATAGTCTGTAGGGAATTTTCCTTTAGTTTTATTTTATTCAACGTGTGTGTTAGGGGTCTGACTAAAAAACAGACTGAGAGCATAATAGAGTGTGGGCTTTGGACTGCCAGGTTCTGAGTGTCATTTCTACTTTATTTTGGCTGCATGATCTTTAACAAGTTACTTAACCCCTTCTAGCCTCAGTTTCCTCCTCTGAAATGAAAATGCTAGTAGGACCTACCTTACAGGGTTGTCGTGAAATAGAATAAACTACCTAACTCACAGGTGTGGTTATACCGTTATTTAGCCATGATTATGTCACAATTTAAATGTTAAGATTGCGTGTTATTTTTACAGGTAGTTATATTGTAGTACTAAATGCACATTTTAGTGATGCTGCCGTTTTTTGGGTACAGTTTTTAGAACTTAACATTTTGAAAAGCCTGCATGGCCAATTTGAACTGCAGTAAAAATCAGTCCCAAAGGATATGGGTTTGGTACCGTTGGGGCACCGGCAAAGAGTGCTACTGGCTCTTGGGAGTAGATTCAGAAAAGAAGTTGCGATAATCTCACATAATCATTGGAATAAGCGCGTCACCTCTTAGATAACTTTATTGAAGGAATATTTAATGTACATATTAGAAAGTACACACCAAGTGTTTATCTAAAAATACATTTTGCTTCTCTTCATTTCTTCCCTTTTTCCATTCCCTTGTTTTTTGTGTCACTCATGAACTAGATTGTGGTCCTTGCCCAAAGCTTCTACCAGACACCTTTTTGAACCACAAAGCACTTGAGCATAGTGTTAGACAAGTGTGTGGATGGTTAGTGAATGATTAAATGAGAAACTAGTCCTTTAAGCTAAACCATAGTCATTGATTAATTGGGTTAGTTGATTCAAGTACTACTCTGAAATGTTTGAACTCTCTTTGCGACTATTAGTAAAGTCTTGGGATGTAGTCGGTCATTAATGATCTTGTGGCACTTCCTGTGAAGTGTAGTCAGCCTAGTCCCCTGGAACAATAATGACTTGAAAGCAGAGATAGTAGGATGTATTGGTAGTAACCTTGGCTTGAGCTTTTGAAGACCAAACCTGTAGTCCAGTCTTTTCTGTTCACTAGCGATACTCTGCAGTTTACTCCCTCCTCCATGATTTTTTTCTTCCAGCCTGTTCAGCTGTCCACTCTGATCCCCCACTTTCATCGTAGTTTGACTCTTCTGTATCTTCAGCCTGTTCTCAGAATTCTTTGCCTTCTTTGCATCTGAAACCTGGCTTTGCTCTGAGAATACAGGCTTATCTTCTTAAGTTGACATGTCTGTTTTCCTTGTAATCCTTAAATCACTGGGCCCAGAAACCATTTATTAACCACGTCTATCATCCTCTTTGGTGGCTCGGGCTCTTGTGAACTGTTCTTTTTTGCACTCCCTGTGACTGTCTCCTAACTTCTTAAACATGTTCCTTTGGTCACTGAGAGCTTTCATACCTTCCTCACGTTCTTTCCAGTTCGATCTTAATTTTATCCAATACATGTGGCATAGTCACTCATTTATTCAGTTTAAAATCATTTATTACGTGTTCCTCCTGCGGGTCAGGATCAAAGAGGATGATCAGACAGACCTGGCCTCTTACTACAGCGGTCTTCACTCTGCCTTAGAGCTTGCCATTTTGTTGCTTTAGAAATCTTAAACTCTGATACTACATTCCATTCTAGCTTCTCCATTTGTTAGATGTAGTAAGTGAGCAAATCACTTCACTTGTTTCCTCTTTTGTAAGGAGAAAACAGTACCTACCTCATAAGAATAGTTAATAACATGTGTCTGGCACAAAGTAAGCATTATAAATAAATGCAAGTTGTTATTTCATCATTCCATCATACTCGTTACTTGTTTTCCATCTGACATCAGTGTGCACTTGGATCTCAAGAAGACCCTTTTTATTCTTCCAAGCCTGGGTGCCTACTTACTAGTTACTAGTTGCCTCTTTCCTACTACCTCCCAAGAGCAAGGCCAGAAATCGCACAAAGTGTGTTGGATCATTCCACCCAACTGCCTTCACTGCTTATATTTTTTAGGCTGTTGTGCACTCCTGGGGAAAATTGGAGGATAGTGGTACCTAAGCTGGACTCCCAGGGCCTCTGGGTAGGTTTTTTTTGTGTCTCTGGTAAGCTCCCGCTCCCTTTTCCTGTGTGAGCTATTTCAAACTTTAATCACGATTCTTAAGCTCTTTATTGAGAATTCTCTTATCTGTTTTCTTCCAGCAATTTAACTACTGCTTCACTGTGAAAACTAATGTTATCTTGTATAAGTTCATTCAGCTTTCTTTCCTTTCAGTTATAGCCTTTAACCTCTGTCTTTACTCATTCTCCGCACCTTCCCTCAGGTCTCAGAGGGGGAAGATGTTCTTTTCCTGTCTTCCCTATCGCTGGTAACTAGCTATCATACTATTTTTCTTTATTTTCAAAAGTCTTCAAAGTATAGTCTGTATCTCTTTTATTAGAACATGATTTTCTCTAAAGAAGGCATCAAGTCTTTTTGTATTGATCTTTGTCAGTGTAGCACCATAGTATCCAACAATGTCGAATGAATGAATGAATACACTCTTGTTTTATCATCTTTACGATGGGAAACTATAGCAGTCTTTCTCACAGATTAGTTGTGAGAAGGTGTTTTCTAAGAAACCGTGGCATCAGTGAGACATTTAAAAGAATTTTTAATCATAAAGTGAGAGTTTTCAACTAAAAGTAATACATTTCATGTAGGACAGTCCAGTCATTTTCAAAGTCTTGTAGGGTCTCCAAGACCTAGGAGGCATAGAAGGAGTGGAGTAGGTGTATCTTCAAAAATCTCCTTTTCTTGTTATTTAAAGCCATCTGTAGTTGCCATTTGTATAAAAGATTTCTTTTCAAAAAGTTCTATTAACCAATGCTTTAAAATCACTAGTCATTAATCTAGCCTTTTTAAAGTCAAAGAGAGCCCTACTTGCCCAAGTTGAGACAATTACTAACAAATTGAGAACTGATCCCTTTAGTTGGCCTTAACCCCTTATCCGGAGCTTTTGCTACTAGAAAGCATTCCTTCTTTATTTTTTTCAGTCAGTTTCAAGTTGAAAATGTGGTTAAGTAAAACTTCTTAATTTGACTCTCATTCATTTAATACTTAAATCCTTGAGAAAGGAATGGACCCATATTTACTCTTTAAGTGACAAAGGTTAGTGGTAAGCAAATGAACAAGACTTCAAAGGAATGTCTGTAAGTACTTTAAGAAAATTCAAGCTTCTTTGGAGATATTTTTCTGTAAAAGCAACCCCTCATTGCTAAGAGGAATTCTTTAATATAATGATTGCAAGTCATTCTTTTCTGAAGCAATTCTGAACTGAGCAACCCTTAGTCTCTTCTATTTGACGTGTCCTCTTGAAAGTAATCATGATAAATTTTTTTTTTATTTTCAATTTATAGACAGTATGAGAAATTGCTTTATAAGATTAGTTACTACAACTTGTAGAATGTCTACTTTATGTTAGGCTGTGGTTTAGGTACTTGGAACTATAATTATCTCAAATCCTTTAGATGTTGTTGCTGTTTTAAATCTATTTAGGTCTGAGAGATACCTGGTAAGGTATATATAATGTTACATTTACATCTAAGAAAGGGGAGAGTCGAGATTTAGATCCCAGATCTGATTCAAAAATTCATGTTCTTCTCACTGTACCACACTGCCTGGTTGTATTCTTCTAAGCATTTGCTGGCTTCTGAAATACTTACTTTCTCAATAAGAATATATTGGAAAATTACTTCTAAGATTGCTGTTCAAATTATTAACCAGGGGCAGGTCCAGGGGCCCTAAAGTTTATACAGTGCAGTACTCTTGATGAAAAGAAATCGAAATTGATATTTGGCCATTGGAAGAAGCCTTTGCAAGTATAAGCCTCGCTAGATTCAAGGTAAATGTGCCTCTCATAAGAGAGTAAAAGTTACTAAAAACTTTAAATCAATGGAAGTATATATTAGGTAAAATTTGTGTAGATAAATTACTTAAGGGTATTCTTGTATGTATTGACTTGAATTAAGCAAAGTCATAACCCGTAAGAAAGACATTAGTTGACACATTTGTGAGTTAACACTTTACTTTTTAAACCATAAGGCTGATAGCACAACTTTTTATAAACCTTTTTCTCTTAGTACCCATTTATCTTGGTAAGTATGTGTTTAGAAAAAAGTGATTCTTTGAGGTTACCATGTTATAATACTTTAACATAGTCCTTAATTTTTGTCTTTGAAAATATACTAAGAAGTAGGTTAAACAGTAAATAGAATTTTGAAGCACAAAGAGCAGATACTTTAAAATAATTTACTTTTCCTCATGGTATATGCAAATGAGACATGAAAGATGTTTGTTTTTTTGTTTTGTTTTGTTTTTTGATGAACGCTATCCGTAGCCAACTAAACATGTCATTTATTTGTTCCTGTTTATATTCATATTTTAATTTTTAAAAGCTAAAAGGGATTTTAGAGAGAATCTGTGCCAATTTTACTTAATAGATGGGGAAAGGGAGGACTAGAGAAGATGATTTATCCAAGGGATAGTCTCATGACTTGAATTTATGGAAGAGCCATGACTAGAAGCCTGATTTCCAGTTGAAAGGTCTTTTCTCTAGACCAGACTGAAACAATCATATAGCCATAATAATTCAGTGTTAACATTACCTATTCAATTACAAAATGTTGTCTTAAAATTGTGCACCCAGGTGATTTGAATTGGCATGGAGGTAACAACGGAAGGACACTTAGTTTAGGACCCTTGGATTTCTTCATTGCTCCAGTTAACTGTGTGATCCTGGATAAGCCACATAGCCTCAGTTTCTTCATTTGTAAAATGAGACTTCAGTTTGTGGTTATCTTATGCTCATTCCAATTCTAAAACGTTCAGTAAAGGCGGTGCATTTATACACAAGTCTAGGAGCTGAATCCTGGTATGTTCTCCCGTGGCTTAAAACATTGTCTGTGATGTTGCAAAAGTCACTTACCTATCTTTCGGATTTAGAATTCTTTTTTTTAAATCAGAGTGGTATCAGGGTGCCTGCTCGCTTTGGCTCAGTTGGTTAAGCTTCTGACTTCGGCTCAGGTCATGATCTCATGCTTCATGAGTTCTAGCCCCGTGTCGGGCTCTATGCTGACAGCCTACAGCCTGCTTCAGATTCTGTGTCTCCCTCTGTCTCTCTCTGTCTCTCTCTGTCTCTGTCTCTCTCTCTCTCTCTCTCTCTCTCTCTCTGTCTCTCTCTCTCTGTCTCTCTCCCCCTCCCCTGCTCATGCTCTGTTTCTCTTTCAAAAATGAATAAACATTTTTTAAAAAGTATAAAGTAATTTTCTTAATAGGGAAGGTCTCTAATTATGATGTTTGAGGAGTTCCAGCTACAATGAATATTATATTCTTTGGATAAAATGTGTTTCAGTGTACCAAGTACGTAGCCTCTCTCCCTCCCCCTCCCCCTCTTCCTCTCTTCTTTTTTATTTAAGTGAGAACAGCACCAATAGGACAGTGACAAACTTCTTGCCTCAGTGAGAATACTTAAAATTACATCTTACTGTGATTGTCATCAGACCATGAAATGCCACACATACCCTTTCTCATATATGCAAAGTCATTCACGGAGATATATTTGAAATGTATTGGTTGTACTCAAGTCATTTTTGACTTACATGGACTTTAATAGGCTAATCTGGAAGTTTGACTTTTGGTATTTGAAAGAAAAAATTGTTCCAAATTTCCATATTGATTTTTGAGCAGCCTACTACTGCTGAGTACTGAAATGGCAGATTATAATTGAACCTTCTATTGATGATTTACCTTTCTCATTATAAACATTACTGTTCTATAATGATATTAGAGGCCAATTTAATGTGGATCAGGCTTAGTTTGTGATTTCACAGAATCGTCCCAGGATCCTGTGCCTTTCTAATTGATCATCTTTTTCTCTGCTCCCTTGACATCAGTTACTACTTTTGGCAGCACGGTTCTGCGCTCATATGATCATATGATCTCCGCTATAACCGCGGAGAAACCGGTTAAACAAACATCAGTCTCAACTCTACATTCAGGTTTAAGTCATTAAGTAAGGCTGTATGACAGTTTTGTGGAGTAAAGAAAGAAATGTATTGAATAAGTGCTGTGTGCCAGATGCTTTCACAAACTTTCTTAATTGCCATGCAATACATCATCATCTCCCATTTCTCCTGCCACAAGTATGTGAGGAAAGTAAATTCTGGAAAGTTAAATAACTTGTCCAGAATTTAAATGGATACTGTTGTACTATTTTCCTTAATATTTGAGTCTTTGGCTATATTTTTGATGGTTGAGGTTGCTTAAAGAGTAACTGATGGATGAATGGGATTATTGCAGATATCATAAGTCATTGGTCATCATCATTAACTGTAACTGGACTGCATTCAAGTCATATTTTTTGAAAGTCACCTAGGCATTGTGCCATGTGTTATAAAGGATATGATAAAATAAAGGGAGAGAGACTTTATATTACTCTAAGGCGCTTATAATTTGGGAGGCAGCTTCCTTACATAATTTATGGCTTAGTTGTGTCTGACTAGAATACTGTCATTCCTCAGATATTTGTACCAGAGCAACTTTTTTTGAGGCTGAAGCTCAAAATTAAGATTAAGCATTTTTCCTTGTTTATTTTTTTTCTAGCTGTGTCATTCTGAATTGCCTGGAATTTCAAATTCTCACCCTTTTCCCCCACCCACCCTGTTCTAAATTTCTTTTCGAAAATTATTCACAGGGGACTAAAGACTTCTTGTGCTTTGTATACAGTGGATGTGAAGAATACAGTTCTCCTCATTTTAGTTTTAATTGGCTCATGCTGTAGTTCTCTCCAACTCTTGCTAATTACAGAACCTTCAAGATGTGTAAGTATGTAATAGACTGACATCCTTTCAAATTTGGACATTTTAAAGATTATGTTTTTACATCATTTGATATAGTGTAGATGAATAACCAGAGATGTTTGTGAAAGAAAATAAAGTCTGTTAGGGTTATTTTTGTTATTGTTACTCATGAGGGAAATTATAATCCTGGATTAGGAAGGTGCAAGGGTGTGGAGGTCATTTTTAAAAATTAAAGTCTTGATTTGTTTTTTAAGTCTCATTAAACTTTAAGCATTTAGGAATACTTAATTATACCTTTCCTTTTGAAAAGAGCTTTGTTTCTTTTCTTGCTAAATGAAGTTACCTTCCTTGCTGATCACTTTACAACTTGAACTTGTTGGAGCAGACTACTGTATATGCCTAATAATTAGCAAACATTAAATGTGTGTGTACATTTCATTATTTTATTGTTTTGTTGAGGCATTATTAACATTCCTTTCTGAGTGTATTTGCAGTTAGTGGGTCTTAAGTAAATCAGTTTCATCAATGAGGTTAAAATCCTGCTCGAATAATTTAGAATATTACTTTAAAAGAATGTTACATCTCTTTTTAAAAAGGTACACAGCGTTAAGGCCTTTAAGTTTTATGACTGCGAGTGAAGTATAGGGTGATGTTTTTATGGTTAACATATTGATGAATTTGGGGCACCTGGGTGGCTCAGTCGGTTAAGAATCTGACTTCACCTGAGGTTATGATCTCAATTTGTGAGTTTGAGCCCCGAGTGGAAGCTTGTTTTGGATTCTGTGTCTCCCGCTCTCTTTGCCTCTTGCCTGTTCACAATCTGTCTCTCAAAAATAAATAAACATTAAAAAAGGATTCTTTTTAAACATTGATGAGATTAGAGGTTAACATTTAGTCCTTTTAACTTTCATTGACAGTTAACGTATTCTGTACCGAGGATGAGTGAGAAATCGAAGTTCATCAATAACAATTTTTTTGCCACTGTTAACTGACATGTTCATGAGATTCCAAGACTGAAAGCATACATATATAAGAATCTGCTCTTGAAGCCCACTTTCTTTGTTTTCAGTTTCTTGATTTAGGGGAAAGATTGTAGCTTTTGGATCCTCTCCTGAAGGGACTTCTCTGCCTATGATTTTCCTCCTAGTTAATATTTCTTAATAAAATTAATGATTAAGTAGTTAAGTGAATAGGAAAATTTGAAAATACTACTTGATAAATGAAATTTAGGAATTTATTGCTTGCCCATGATTGTACTTTATTTGAAAAGGACATTTGATTATTTTAAAATTACGTTAATTGCAGTAGATAAGCAAATTAAAATATTTTTCCATATCTTTATGCTTACTAATTCAGATGTTCATGTTTTCAAAATTGCATTAGTATAATCTGGGTAAATCAAAATTCTTTCACCAGGCATTTGTTTATGGCCTTCTAAGTGACATTGAAGAAAAATATATAACCCCTTAAGTATCTTGTAGTCTAGTGAAGGATCTTGTAGTCTAGTGAAGGAAAAAGATGCATAGGTAGTTATGAAGCAGTATGAAGTTTGGTGGTAGATATGACCTGAGTATTGTGAAAGAGCTGAGAAGGAGTCCACTCTGAGAAGGTCAGGGAAGGATTCCTGGGAGATAGAGGACATCAGAGCTGTGTTCAGAAGCTATGTAAAGAATCCAGTATAAAAGAAGCAGAGAAGGGGGGCTTGAAGAAGACATGAGAGGGTGGGACACCTGGGTGGGTCAGTCGATTGAGCATCTGACTCTTAATTTCGGCTCAGGCCATGATCTCATAGTTTATGGGTTCAAGCCCCACACCGGACCCTGCAGGTAGCAGTGTGGTGCCCGCTTGGGATTCTCTCTCTCTGTCCCTCCCCTGCTCAAGCTGTCTCTCTCTCTCAAAATAAATAAACGTAAAAAAAAAATTTTTTTTTAAACAAACAAAAAGGCGACATGGAAGGGAAGTGAATGAGAGAGAGGTGTGTCGTTGGACGGGAATGACCATTGATTTAATACTGTGCGGAATAAAATGTAGGATAGGTAGTAGTGAGTGAAAGATGAAGTTAGAGAAGTAGGCATAGACCAGATTTTGGATAGTATTAAAGTACACTTTTAAAGTACATCCTTCCACCCCGTTATTAATGAGAGCTAGGTTTTGAACAGGGGCATGATGCTCATGTTTAGTTTTTAAATGGTAATTCTGAGGAAGATAGAGTCTAAGAGGTTATTGGAGTTCGTGATAATTGGAAGGCTGTCACAGTGATCTAGAGGAAAGTTTTAGGACAGTAGTATTCAGGATGAAAGAATGGAAGCATATTTGAGAAATATCTTCGGCCTACTGTTGGCAGCACCTGATGATTGGATGAGAAGGGGATGAGAGAGGAAAGAAGAAAAATTATACTTATGTAATTCACAAACCAATTAGTTATATGGGCTTCTAAACTAGCTGCTTTGTGAATAAAGAATGTAGAAGGAGGTTAGGTGTGTGTGTGGAGGGTTGGTTTAAACAGGGATTTTGGACATGGTAAGTTTGATCTGTGTCAGGAGCATTTGCTTTGAGATGTCCAGCAGGCAGTTGAACATGGTAGTTTTAGGCTTTGGAGGAACATCTGGGCTGGCAATACAAATTTGAGAGCAGTTAACATATAAGCCAGTAACTTATTCTTTGAGATGTGGGCCAAACTTCTTGGGATATCTGAACGAGCTCAACACTCATCATCCAGAAAAAAAAAAAATGCGCACATTATATTTGCAAGTTTTTGCATATAGTTTTAGGAAGCTCCAGAAACCCTTGCTAATCTGAGGTCTTGAACTTCAGATGTGTGGGTAGTAATTGTAACCATGATAATGGATGGAAATGCATAGTGACCTAGTGTAGAATGAGAAGGGCCAAGGACAGAGCCCTCGGGATTAAAATGTCATTTAAAATGGCACTGGAAGAATAGGAGATATGAAGTAGGAAATACTGTTTCTGAAAGAAGGCTATATTATACTGACTTGCATTTAACATTATTGTTTTAGCTTATATTTTTTTATTGAACTTGAAATGTTTTGTTTTGTTTTGTTTTCTTTCTGACAGTTATTCTCATAGATGAGAGTTCAAGAGATTCTATCACTGGAAACTTTTGTTAGTCGACATGTGAGGGATTGTGCTGTGTCCTGGGCTGCGCTAAATTCTCCTGACATTTCTTTAATCTTCATGATAGTCCTTTGAGATAGATACTGTCACTAAAACCTTCTTATCAAGTGAAGATTTTGAAGAGTTAAGTATTTTTACCAAGGTCACATGGGTTGTTAATTTAGCAAAACCATGACTCAAATCCAGGCCTTTTGGACAGCAAAACTTAACATTCTTTACTAATAGACCACACTAGTTTACCAGGATAATCAATGATTCAAACTGAAATTAGTATACCATGTTAGCACAATGGAATGTAATGTGAGTCCAGTAGGTTGGACTAGATTTGGGGATATATAAATTCTAATCTCTGTGATTTGGGGTAAGTCATTCAGTCTCTCTGGATCTATTTTCTTTTCATTTACTTGAAAGTTTCTATACCTAAACATTGTTATTCTTTGGTTCCATCTCTACTCTGTAAAATATGAATACTGAAGAAAGTACCACATACAGTCTTGGATTATACAATAACTCGGTTTATATATGTGAGAAATGATTTATTATAACATAAAGGCTATTTCTGCAATATTTGAAGTCTCTGATTTATGTTTTTTTAAAATTCTTTAGTTTCTAATAGCAAATTTAGTAATTCATGATGGGTAGAGATATTTTTGTATGTTTTCTAGCTTTCATGGGATCCTATTTTTTTAGAGTCTGAAAAGATCATTTGAAGTTTTGCTCAAGTATTAGCAGTATAGTTATCTCTGGAGTTTATAGTCCATGTTAACTTTGGTCTTTCTCTGGAATTGTTCTGAATGTTCTGCTTTATTTGTTTGTTATTTAATGTCAAGCGATGTTGTTTTAGTCTGCTTTTTAATAATCTGTGTATATGCTGCCAGCAAACTAAAACCACATTGCACATACATGGAGTACTTGAGGCCATCATTATCACATGGACTTGTATCTTTTATTTATGGGAACTTATGACCAGCTACATCTTATTTAAAATATATGGATGGCATCCAGTGTATCAGGATATGTGATAAAAATAGATAGTAGTTTTGATGTAGGGGTAAATTCTCATAAGGCCATTTTGGAAAAGTTTCTGGTAGACCTGGGATTTGAATAAGATTTGAGTAATAAAAAAGTTGTTCTGTTAAAGAGTTCCTTTTTAAGCACTCCAGAAAAGATTAGAATAATAAGACTCCATTTGTCCTCTGCTTAAGAATCCTCTATGATTGAGAGTTGAGCTGATATTTTATTGGTAGGGTGACGGAAAGAACTATTTTGCCTACCTACGTTCCTTACTCTTCCACATTCATACCCATTGGACATAAGTTGAAAAGGATTGTGTTTTTTTCCATAAACTACTGAGGTGTGCAACTTGATGAATTTGTAGGTAAGTATTCACCTGTGATATATTCACCATAATCTATGCAATAAGCATATTCATCACCTCTGAAAGTTTCTTCCTGTCCTCTTTGGAGAGGATTCCATTAGCTCAGTAATTTCTATCCAGTTCAGGTCGGAAATATGTGCGAGGCTGATGAGTAATTGTTGCCATGTTTCTAGGTTGTGAGTGCAGACCATGTGGGTTATATGTGGCATAATAACAGCTCCTTAGAGATGAGTAGAAAGTCATTCTGTTACACGAACAAGTATGAATGTCTGTTATATGCCACCTATTACTTTAGTTGGTGAGGGATTCCACAGTGAAAATAATCCCTGCCTTCATGGAGTGGACATTTAGCTGGGAAGAGGGAGGCTAGGAAAAGAAGTAAGGAATGTGGTATTGGAATTTGGGGAGTCACTAGTAAGAGGAGACTGCTATTATAAATGGAGTGAGCAGTTAAAGCTTCATTTTATGGCGATGAGCAACATTTCGAGGTTGATAAAGTAATTAAGCCATGGAGATACCTGAGGAAAGGACATTTGAGAGACAGTAGAGACTAGCAAATAAAACACCTCAAAGTGAACTTGTTTGACACATTCCGAAGAATAGCAAAGAGGCTGGTGTGGCTGGAGCAAAGTGAGCAAGGAGGAAGAATAGATGAAGTCAAATGGTCAGATTGAATAACATTTTGTAGTTTGTATAAGGACTTTGTAACTCCAAGAGAAATGAAAAGTCACTTGAGGGTTGTGAGCAGAAGAGTGACATGATTTAATGTTTTTAGGAGGTCACTCTGGTTGCCCTATGATAGTGAGCCAAGAGCAGAAACAGACCAGTTAGGGGACTGTTGGGATCATCTGAGAGGTGGTTTGGATAAGGCTAGTAGTAGTAGAAGAGGTGAGCAGGAGTTAGATTCTGGGTACATTTTGGGGGTAGAAAAAACAGAATTTCCTGTTGGGTTAGAATCCAAAGTGAGGGGATAAAGGGGGTTACAAGCTTTTTGGCCTTAGAAACTGGAAGGATGGAGTGGACATTTGCTCATTTGGAGAAGACTGCAGGGGAAGCAGACTTTGGGGCAAAGATTAGGATTTCTGTTTTGGACATGGTAAATTTGAGATGCTTAGTAGGTATTCAAGTGGAAACATTGAAAAGGTGGCTGAGTGTAGGACTCTGGCATCAAGGGGAGAAAGTCAACCAGGGTATATACATTTGAGGTTAACTTAAAGCCCTGAATATAGATGTGACCAGCTTCACCTGAAAACTGAGTTGTGGCTAGACAAAGGGGTTGGAGGTTGCTGTGTGGAGAAAGAACCAGTAAGCAGATTGACAAATAGAAGCTAGAAGAATAGGAAGAAAAACAAGAGATTGTAATGCTTGCAAGGCAAAGTAAGGAATCTGTTTCAAGGAGTAGGCATGATCAACTCTTTCATTAGCTACCAGATAGGTCAAGTTTGATGAGAACTAAGACTCTGACCATTTAGATTTAGCAGGATGGAAGTCACTGGTGACCTTCTCGAGTAGTTTCAGTGAAACAGTAGAGATGAAAGCCTTATTGGAGTAGAGTCAGGATATAAAGGGGGAAATGGGGCTTGGAGACAGTGAATGTAGAAATCTCCCAAGTCTTGTGATTTCGCTGTAAATGGAAAAGAGAAATTAGATGGTACTGGAGAAGTACGAAGATATTGGATTTCTTTTAAAGATGGGAAACTAATGATTTTGAATGCGGATGGAAATATGTAGCAGAGAGGAAAGAATGTGATGATGATGAGAAGGGAGATTGATAAAGGGAGGTTCTTTATAGGTGAGTTGGCATAGAACTAAACTTTGTTCTGTATAGGTATCACGTGGGTTCAAAATGCTGATTATGGTTCTCTAGGTCTGGGGTGGAGCCTGAAATTCTACATTTCTAGTAAGTCCTTGATGATGCCTATGTTTCTAGTCCCTGTGCTATAATTTGAGTATAAGAACTTGGTACTTGGAGCACCAGAACTACCAGAGTATATTGATAAATAATCCTGTAGATTGGTGAATATGGTTGAGGTTTCAGATTGTGTCTTCAGATTGTTTCTGTTTTCTCAGTAGAACAGGAAGCAAGTCACTATCCTAGAGCGAGGATGAAGGAGATGGTGTAAAGTCATCTGTTTGGTAGAGTTAATAGTCTAGAACATAGGAAGGTGGGGTTGTACTCTGGGCCCACTTGTGGTTAGTGGTTATGAATTTAAGCTGAGACACATTGACTAGGGGTGAGTGTATGTTACTTGTTTACTTTCAGCTACACACATGGGTGCGTATGAGGAGTAGGTGGGTAGATGGGATTTAGAATGGTAAGTATTTTGGAGGGAAGAAGGGCAAATGATTCATGGGGTGTATGCGAGGTAGCTACAAATGATGGACTGTGGAATCTGAACTGGGAAAGGAAGAAAATAAGAGAATGCTAGGTTAAACAGAAAATGTGGGGTTACTTTTTGTTTGTTTTGTTTTTAATTGCAGGTCTTCTTCCAATCTTTAATTTGCTAAGGAGCTCTGTAAACCTTCAGAAGAGGAAAATAGTGTTCATGGCCTCAGTTTTGTTTTTTTGGTTTTAATCAGGGAACTCTTTCTGTCTCAGCATCATTCTGAGCTTGTATTCCACTAAATAAACTAAGGGAAGGATGTCTTACACTTTTGGCTAAAGTCACGTATTAATATCGGGGATTATGATTTCATTTAAATTGGAGGGTTTTGATGCATTTAAGAAAGGAGGGACGTCTTAAAGGATTTTTTTTCAAAAAATTGGCTTCTGTCAGCTCTAAAGCTATTCTTATGTGTATTTTTTTATTTTTCTTAGAACAGATTGTTAACATCCTTACTAGTAATACAGATTTATAATCATAGCCATATAATAAAATAATTACTCTGGACAAATACAGAAAGATTTTCAACCATTGGTGTTTTTTTTTGTCTCTTTTTTCTCTCTTGGATATTACAGATGACCATGGATGAAAAATATGTAAACAGCATTTGGGACCTTCTGAAAAATGCAATTCAAGAAATCCAGCGTAAGAATAACAGTGGTCTTAGTTTTGAGGAGCTCTATAGAAATGCTTATACAATGGTTTTGCATAAACACGGAGAAAAGCTCTACACTGGACTAAGAGAAGTTGTTACCGAACATCTCATAAATAAGGTATCCAACCTTAAAGGACTATTGCTAATTCTATGGAATCTAGAAAATCCTTTATATACTATATAGTACTGTGACTAGAAGTGTTAGTTTTAAAGGCTCTAGGAAGCCTAGAGAAATAATAATTAGTAGCTGTATTATAAAACCTCACTCAGAATTTCTAATCAGCTAAGTCTCAATTTTTGATAATTGAGGGAAAATGAAACTTGCGATTTATGATAAATACATTCTTTGTAGTCATTATTAAGGAAACAAACTTTTATTAATCTATAAATGCTTATTTATTAATGTGTGAATTACAGATCATTATTTTTTCTTTGAAATGCTTAATCAGTCAGCCCGTTTTAGCTTTCTCTACTTTCTGTGTATATTTGAAAGTAATAAAATTACACTGTTAAAAAATATTGTCTAAGACTTTTCACCAGTTGAAATTGACTATATTTTAACCAAGTTCTAGAGTAAACATATATTTTGTTTAAAAAAAAACATAAATTAGTGTTGGGCTATTGAAATTAAGAAAATGTTTCTTTGGTTCTAAAAAGATGTTTTTGGTTTTTTAGAACAAATCTTTATTATAGAGCAAACTTTTCTATCGCAAGTATGTCTTGCTTTAAGATTGTCAGATGAAATGTAAAATACCACAGATAAACAAAAACTTCTCAAAGTTTTTGTGTGGTAGTAGGGTGTTCGTTTTTAAAATTTTATTTTGAAAAGAAATAGAAAAGTTGGACCAAATAGTACAGTGATCTCTTGTAGATTCACCGGTTGTTAACATTTTGCCACATTTTTGCCAATCTTCCTATTGATACTTGTTATTATTACTATTACTGCTGAACAATTAGAGAATAAGTTTTAAATTCATTTACCCTCAAATACTTTGGGTTGTTTCTCCTAAGAACAAGGAAATTCTCTCACTTAACCAAAGAACAATGTTGAAATTAGGCGGTTTAACATTAATGTAATACTGTTACCTAATACAGTCCACGTTCAAATTCACCAGTTGTCCTGTGTAGCAGCGATGTGCTTAGAGCAGTTTGTTTTCTGATCCAGGATCCAATCCGGGATCACACACTCAGTTCCTCAGCTTTTTGTCTTTCAGCACATTGACATTTTTGACGACTATAGGCCAGTTGTTTTGTAGATTGTCCCTCGGTTTTTGGTTTGTCTGATTGTTTCCTCATGACTAGTTTCAGGTTATGCATTTTTGGCAGGACTAATACATAAGTGATGTTGTGTCCTCAGTGCATCACATCAGGAGGCACATGATGTCAGTTTATCCCATTATTGGTGATGTTAACTTTGATCACTTGGTGTCCGCCAGATTTCTCCACTGTGAAGGTACCTTTTTTCCCTTTGTAATTCATAAGTAATTTGTTCAGATATATTTTGAGACTGTATAAATATCCTGTTCCCCAAGAAACTTTCGTGTGATGGTTTTAGCATCCATTGATGATTCTTGCATGAATCATTATAACTATGGTGGTTACAGAATAGTCACTTTCTATTTCTCCTGTTCCTTCCATAATTCTTTCTCTTAAATGGGATTATATAAGCAGGTAGCTAGTATTTCAAGAAGCAAAGTGATTGTGTTCTTCATGCAATCAACAGGTTTTTTTAGTGCCTGCTCTGCACAGCTTTCTAGGAAAAGGCAGTGGATGCAAAGGGATATGATGCCCTTGTCTTACTGTGATGTGAGAGACGATGCAAACATTTGGATAACAGTGTGAGGCATTATATAATTAAGTGGCAAATGAATTGAATGGGCAATAAATGGCTTAGGAATTCATATGAGAGAGAGATTATCCTGGGCTGTAAGATTTCATGGGAAGGTATCAAAATGAAATGAGCCATGAAAAATTGGGGCTATAAGTGAACAATGCGGACAGCATTCCAGGATGGCAGATGTCATGTGATTTTACAGAAATAAATTTGGTATACTTAATGTGTACTAAAGGTGGTAAAGAAGAGTTTGATTGAGGTATATAGTAATTTAGGGGATTGGTAGATTATAATGTTGCAAAGGTGGTTTGGGAACAGTTTGGAGAAAGATTTGAATGTCAAGCTGAGGAATTTGGACTTAACAGTGGAGGTTTATTGGAAGTTTTTAAGTGGATGATAATGTGACAGAATATTTTAAGGAGATTAGAATGAAAACAATATGTAAATGTAGAATTTGAAGGTTGTTTGCTAGAAGCAGGGGAAGACCTGGAAATTTTTGAGTAAAGTAATAGGCTAGAAATGAATGGATAGAGGAGATGACAAATTTTATTTTAGATAATAGAGATTTTTATAGTTGGAAGCAACCTTAGAAATCATTTCACATGTGAAGAAAATTGAGCATAAGATCATCACAAAACTGTTTAGAGATATATAGGTTTAGAGCTTGAGCAGGAGCTCAGAATTGGAGATGAAGATTGGATGCGTGGCAGCACGTACTGAGGATTAAGTGTTGGAGTCCAGAGAACAAAAATCTTAGAGCCAAAGGATAAGTCTTCAAAAGCAAACTCTGGTACGTAGGTGTGGGAAATGAAGAAGACTGATTTAAGAAACTTGGCATCAAAAGAAAGGCGAAATGTGGAGTGGGAGAGTTTTGCTTCAAGCTATCGAAGGGGAGAAGACCGGAGCATCGGAGTGCTTGGATATGGAGAGTGTGTGGAATTGAGAACAACAGAGAATTAACGGGAGAGCAGAGGCACGTTCTCGTTTACCAGAGATTCCATAGTGAGTGATGGTAGTGACTGTGTGCTAGGTTCAGTTCTAGGGCATTTGCATGTTTTAGTTCCTGGTCACAAACTAATGAGCCAAATACTACTATTCTTTCTGTTTTACAAGTGGGGAAGCCAAGGCACAGAGACTTCATGATTTGTCCAGATGCACATAACTAGTAAGTGACCTAGCTGGAACAGTATTCAGGCAGTGTGGCTCAGGCTGAGCCCTCGACTTCTCTGTAGATCTGCTCCTGAGGCATAATGAATGGATCAAGATGCAGTAAACACTGAAATTGAGGACGAGGGAGGGGATTAAAGTAAATTGCCTCATTGTTTGTAAAACTACATAGCTCTTCAAATTCTAGCTCTTGGTTTATTTATAATTAAAATGAAGGAGCTGGCAGTAATATCTCCTGAGATTCTTTAGTTCTAAAACTATTACAAATCTAATAATTAAACCATGCATGTTCTGAAAATGAGATGAAGAGACTTGGAGTAGCCCTTTTTGGGAATATAATAAGGAATTGGCAAGTGAGGAAAAAGATCAGTAGGAGTTGGCCTTGATGTACGATTTGCGGTTTTTGTTTGTCTTGAAGCACTGCTTTGCAGCTTGGGCACAGATGTGGAAAAAACATCTGTAGATATGTGCTGTGTTGAGAATTGGCTCATCCAAAAAGTGAGGAGAGGAAGGGAGACCAGAGTGGGAAATCCGTGTTTGATTTTTCGACTGTGAAACATGGTTAGGTAGAAATTGAAGTCATGTGAACATCACTCTGTGCTAACTGTAAAAACTTCAGCATATCTGTGAGTTGCTTAAAGTGGTCCCATACCTAAGGTTAATTGTTACTTCAAAATAGAGGCAGTTAGTTCCCTGTATTATGTTCCAGAGAACGTGTAGTCAAGTTAATTGTGCTGAAGAAATTACGTATGCTAAGTTCTTTTTATTTCTCTTACATAGGCATTAATGATACATCAGTAGCATCTGAAAATGTTTTTTGATTTTTTTTTCTTTGACAAACACTCATTCGACAGATTTAAACTAGGCAATTTCTGGCTAGGAAATGTACCAGTACTAGTTTATCTCAGTATTCATTTCTTTATTTCAGCTGAATTAAGTCTTTTAACCTCTACTAGTATCTATGCTTTCATTTTTGGGTGTTCCATTTGTCTATTTCATTTTTACTCTTAACCATTCAAATATAGTACTACCGTATGAAGGGGACACAAGCAGGGCCACTATACAGTAACCTAAATGTGCCCTGATGCAGGAAGTCTCAGTTTTTCCTACCAGTGGGACTTAGGAATGTTACTAACATGATGTGCAAAAGTGTAGTTTGCATGAAAATCGGTATTACCTGTTTGTACATTGCACTTTCTGACAGGAAGGTGAGAGAATGGTTTAGGGTTCTGTGGTATCAAAGTAACCATCTTCAGTCTCACAGAATGTATTCCTTTTTGTGGTTTTGAGAGCCTTACTGTGTGGTCTAGTCATCAGGGGTTTTTTTTGTTCACTGTGCTTTTAGCAGTTTGCTGAACTGCGTAAGCAAGAATTTTTTTTTTAAAGCAAAGTTATTTTCTACTCAAGCGAACGTTTCAGTGCAATGGTATAGGCAGCCAGAACCTATTTTTTTCCTGTTGAAAGATTGAGATGGAATACATTTTTATGGAGAATCAGGGCTGGTTTATCATAGTTGCTAGTACCCTGGTTTTAAGATGGGAATCGTAAACATCTGAGCAATATCTTTGGTAAAGCAGAGTGGCATAAATAAACTACCAGGGCACATGAATGGAGGAACTTCTTTGAGATGAAAGTAACTGAGTATTGATTTTAGAAGTAAGTTCACAAAATTGAAACAGACATAGAAAAGCTAAATGCTTTTCTCTTACTTGGTTAGTATATTCTTCCTAGCTCTGGAAGAGTGGTCCCTTTGAGGAAACTGAGATCCAAAGGAATTCAGTAGATTCCTCTAGACCACAAAGCAAAACTTAGGATGTGATATGGCCCTTGTGCCTTGCCATAAGAAAAAATCTTGTCTTAGTTTAGAAAATATGAAAATTCACAGAGGTTAGCTTTTCTTTAACATTTATTTCTAAATAACATAACTTTAAATTCATTATACTGGAGGGAAAAAAAGTTCTACTTTCTAATTTTAAGGATTTTTAAATTGTAGATCATTTTGTTAAAGCCTCAAAAATATCCACATAAGACTTATTACAGAATTCAACATTCAAAACTATGTGTTATTTGCTAGCCTCTGACTTCAGTGTAAAAAATAAGCTGGGATGCATTTGATCCCTGCACACATAGAACCGATTAACAAGTAAACAAATGTTTAGTTATAAAACATAGTGAAGAAAATGGGATATGACAGTAAAGAAAAATGATGAGGGTAACTACATAGAGCAAGAAAGGGGTCTCTGAGTAAGTAATACTTGTAATGATGTTTAAACTGGGACTTGAAGAATGAGAAGGCGCTTATGACAAAAGTGGGTTGAAGCGCATTCCAGGGAAAGGGGATGACTGTAGAATATTTTTGCTTTACAGGACCAAATAGTCAATATTTTCAGCTTCCTGAGCCATACGTTCTCTGTCGGCAGTTCCTCAGCCTGCTCCTGTTGTAGCACCGGAGGAGCAATAGACCATATGTAATGAATGGATGTGGCAGTTTTCCAGTACAACTTTATTTTAAAAAGACAGCAGGCCATCCTTTGCCAATCCCTGGAATAGAGAAGTTAAAAACAAAGCCTGTTGTGAATGGGGAATTAAATATTGGCAGTGGGAAAGGATGGGACAAGATGAAGTTTGGAGGAAGGCATTGAAGCCATGGTGTAAGGGTTTCATATTTAATTATATGTGTATTAGAAAGTCATTCAAGAATTTTAAGCAAGACAGAAACATGATCTGATGTAGATTTTTAAAATATTACTCTGGGTACTGTGTGGTGACTAAATTAGAGGCCCCAAGAGTTGAAGTGAAGGGAGTAGGAAGGAGTAATCCAGTAATTCAGGTGAGCGATAGTGGTAATTGACACCAGTGTAGTGACAGTGGAGATGGAGAGATTTCAGATTCAGGATACTTGGCCTATAGAAAGATGGTTACCTCTGAATAGAATGTGTAGGGAATGAGAAAGAGGAATCCAAGATGGCGTCTAGGTTTTTGGCCCTTGAACAACAAGGTGTTTCCATTTTTTTAACATATGTTTGGGGTAGAAAAAGGAGTTCCATTTGAATATATTAATTTTAAGATGCCAATGAAATTGAATATGCAAGTCTAGTTCTCTGAGAAATTTTGACTAGAAATGTAAATTTGGGAATTGTGAGCATGTAGATGCTACATAAAGCTTTGGAAGTAAATGAATACACACAGAAAAAACAAATGGGGACTTTAGATTTAACCCTGAGGAATTTAAACACTTCATGCAGATTTGAGGATTGCAATGGAAACTGAAAAATGGCCAGGTAGTGGTACGTCAAGACTCCGCTCTAACGTTCAGTTATAAAACCTTAAATTAGCCGTTTTGGTTTTCATAATTATTTTGTCTGTGTGTATATGTGTGCGTATGTGTGTGCGTTGAATGGCTAAAGACTTCTTTAAATTTAAACATAGTGCCAGTCAGTTCTGTTACTTGTGGGCAGGGTTAGGTGAGGTTAGAGCCATCTTTTTTTTTTTCCCCCCTTCAGCTTTATTGAGGTATAACTGACAAAATTGTGAGATATTAATGTGTTTGGTTTTTTTTGGAGTCATCTTTTAGAAGATTGCTGTTTAGGATTTAAACTTGACAGAAAATCCTTAAGCTTATAGTAAGGTGACTGAAGACTTCCCTTTTCTTCTCCTATGCACTATTGAACACTCCATATTTAATAATAAATAACTTAGAAGTAGCTGCAGTGGAAAAAGTACTGGCTAGAAAGAAGGGAGAACTGGGTTTTAGGCCTAATTCTACCACTAACAGTCTTGAACAAATTACTAGACTTCCGGACTTCAGATTATTAATTTATAAAATGAGATTGGGATTGTTTTTCTTAACTCGAATGAGCTTTAAAATTATATAATGACTATATGTCTTGATAATTTTGGTTTATTAAGACTTACAGGAAGATTATAGTTTTAAAGTTTACCATTGTCCTTAACTGTGCCCTAATAAGTGTATAGAATAGGGGTGCCTGGGTGGCTCAGTCGGTTAAGCATCCGACTTTGGCTCAGTTCATGATCTCGCAGTTGTAAGTTCGAGCCCCAAGTTGGGCTCTGTGCTGACAGCTCAGAACCTCGAGCCTGCGTCAGATTCTGTGTCTGAATCTCTCTCGCTCTCTGCCCCTCACCCGCTCGCTTGCGCGCACGCTCTCACGCTCTCTCTCTAAAAGAAATAACATTAAAAATAAAATTTAGAATAAAACATTTACTTTTTAAAAAATATTTATTTATATTTGAGAGGGAGAGAGAAAATCCCAAGCAGGATCAGCGCTGTCAGTGCAGAGCCCAACGGAACTCAAACTCACAAACCATGAGACCCTGGCCTGCGCCTAAATCAAGAGTTGGACACTTAACCGACTGAGCCACCTAGGCTCCCCGCCTCCTTTGTAAAATGTTTGTTTAGTTTTGAGAGAGAGAGAAACATTTCCATTTTTAATTCTTTCTTAAAATCAGGGAGAAACTGATTTTAATGTGGCAAGAAGTTTATTCTAATTTTATGATGCTTAATAGTTTCTTAGATTTGCTTAACTTCCCCTTGTCTCTCAAATTATTAACTTTGTAATAAGAATTGAATAGCGTAGCCTCATAAATGAGCTAATTCTTGTGCTTTCAAAGTTTGAACAAAAAAGATGTTGACTTAGCTCTACTAGCAACAACTTATTGGTAAAAAGATCATTTATTTCAGTGGTTTTTAAAGTCTTTCTGTGAGCACTGGGTATTCTTTGTAAGTGATGAGTCACTAAATACTCTTGAAACTAATATTACACTCTATGTTAACTAGCTGGAATTTAAATACGAACTTTAACGAATAAGAAAAAGAATAAAGAATTTGTCCTATAGATATATTTAAATGGGTATATAAAAAGTATACTAATACTTATTCTAGCATTGTATTTAAATGCTAAAAAGGCTGAAAACTACCTAAATGTTCACTAATAGACTGTTCAATAAATGGAATCATCCACACAATGAAGAAAAAAAAAGTCTATCCATATAGCCTGTTCTTCAAATAACACCTGACCTCGGAAGGCAGGCAGAATTAGGAACTTCATCTGCTCACTTTTCATTCATTTAGAAAGCTCCCTCCTGAGGACCTGTCACATGCCAGGCACTCTTCTGCTAAGCTTTTGCGTTGTATCAAAGGTCTTTGCCTTTGGGGAACTTAAGTTTTGGACTTAAGCACTTGAAAAACTAAAGCTTTGAAGAGTAGTTTCAGATTTTAAATGGCTTTCTTCTTTGAGGTTTTTTTTGTTTGTATGTTTGGGAAATTGAAAAGTCTTTTTGTAAAATAATACACTACTGTTTATATTTTGTATGTAGCGTTTCCTTTCCTGAAAATGGTGTCTCTATGTAAACTATTCTTTCAATATATTGATTTTTCTCCCCATTTTTAAAAGGAGAATGAGAAGAGCCAGAATTTTAAATATTAGGTTTATTCACCAGTAAATTAAAATGTTTCTGTGAGGGTACTAATTAATTGCATGTGAAAATGAGGTTGGTATTTCCTGGTAAGCTCTGGACTATTTTATAAGTCAATTGTTTAAACAGACATGGCTATTTATAAGAAAGCTTTTTTGGTGCTTTTCTTTCTAGGCAAATGTGAACGAATGTACAGGTTTTTTTTTTTTTTAATGGTATTTATGTATAAAATATAAGTATAATGATTGCAGTGAATTACAAGAGGACATTGATAGAAACACTCAGGAATAAGATTTTTTTTAGCAAAGACATAATTTCAGAGGCCCAGAGATACTGAATCTCTTGTGTTTCATCTACCAAAAAAATAATTAAGACACTGCCTGTCAGCAAGAATCTCCCAATTTTAGTGAGGTAATCAGATTTGAAGGAGAATTATTTTGCCCGAGGAATTCAGGGCAAAGTAGAAAGAGGAGGTCATTTTTTGATGAGCCTTAAAGGATTATTAAAGATTCATCATGTGAACAAAGGCAACAGATAGCCCAGAAAATGGCGTGAGTTAAAAGAGACAGGTAGGTATGAGCACAGTCAGGTAAGATCAGTGTAGATGGAATATAAAAGGTGCATTTTTTGGGAATAGGAATGGTAAAGTTGGTTGGACTAGGTTTTGAAAAACATCGTAGGGGACTTGGGTTTTATCCTGTGGGTGGCAGGAGCCATTGGTTTTAATCTTCTAAGAGAGACTGACGGAAGTGAAGACAGTGAAACAATTAGTAGGCATGCCTTTTTCGAGGCTTTGTTTCTGCAGGTCTTTGGTTTCACCTGCCATCTTTTCTTATCCTTTTTTCTAACTGAAAAATTGTTGAAAGAAACAGAACCCATTCCATTGAATATTGTTTAGGGTGATGACTAGGAAGAAGGCTCTGTCTGAGCTAGAGGTATAAACCCTTAATGAATATGATTTGGAAGAGTGGCTTGAATACGAATAGAGTAACCCCCAAAGAGGAAGAGATGATTGGGGACAGCCTAGGGAACAGAGGATATGAGAAAGTCAGGAAGGTAGCAACCGTGGGAAATGAGGGGCATAGGAAATTGAGTAGCTACTACTTTGGAAGGATTGGCAGAGAAATGATGTTGGGAGAAAGCCAAGCCTAAAACTTGGCCTGGGTTATTTGGTAAATTCACCCTTGTGTTAAATACCAGCTATTCCCGCTTGAGCTGTTAAGTAGCCTGTAAGCACTGTGAGGGTAGGTACCCTTTTCTACTTTCTTGTCTTGTATTGTCTAGTGATTTTTCTTTAATAATTTTTAAAATAAGCAAATGAGCAAGGGTAGGACCTGTTTTATTCATCTTCGTGTCTCCTGCTCCTTCATATAGTTGGCAGTCAAGAATTGTCGATTGAAATGAATCCCTGAGAATACTAGGAGTCAAATGGAAACCATGGTTTATATCCACGAACTGCCAAATTCTGTTTTGTCTTCTACATATGCAGTGATACTTGCACCTGCCCAAGTTAATTGCTGAATCCAAACCCTGTTTAAGCAAGTGTATTTCACCATTTAAAAGCACAGTGTAGTTTCTGGGCTGTTATCTCTCATTTTTTGAGATGATTCTGCTGGCAGCCAGATGGTATGATCCTGTGGAATTTTGGACTTTTTTCCTCCACGTTACTCAAGAGAACAAAAGACTGATTGCCATATTGCCATGCTTTGTATGTCTTATCACTTATTCTTTGAGGGGCCCTGTTGTTCAAAGTTTAATTATGGTACTAATGCTGTAATGGTTTTTAATGTATATCTTTTGTCTTAACCATTCTGAATGGAGTAGTTTACAAATGGTAGATAATTCATGTCCTTCTGCGGTATACTGCTTAAGCGCCATTTGGTAAAAAAGCTACTAATTTTCATGGTGCTGCTTTGTACTCAAAGAGAAATCAGGATTTTTCTAAGGTGTATTTTTTTAAGTTAATAATATTTGAACTACGAATGTTTTTGTTTAAATGAAGCCAAATTTAGGCAAATTTTTACTTTAACATGTAGCAAATATTCTTCGCGCATGAAATTAAAAAAAATACGTTGTCCTAATTCCCACTCTGTGCCCCCTGCTTTGAGCCTCACGATTCTCTAGTCCTTCCCATTGTACTCTGCTTTGTGTTAAGGTCCTATGAATGCTGTTAGGCTCCTCTTTTCTCCCTTCCGCCATAGATTGTAAAGTGGCCGAGTGCATTTTGTATCCCCCATAGTGGCTAGTGCCCTGGTTTGCTTGTTGGAAGTAATTAAGTATTTGAATTGATAGTTTGAAAAAAGATATTTATGTATTCTTTTGAATTAGAGCTTTATTTTGACATTTACAGGATAAGCGAGGGGATATTGCCACCAGGAATGAATTTTATGTTGAAATTACAAGTAATATGCTCTTTGTAAAATGGTTAAGCTCATATTACTAACTGTGGATACATTAGTAAAATTACTAAAATCTTCTGATAGTCAAGAAGCAAGTTTTCCCTATAGTTAGCTATCTTATTGTTTTGTCAGTGAAACTGGTATGATTCCTCTGCTCGAGACTGCCACCTAATTCTAAAAGTTAGTGAAAAATAATGAGAAACAACACTGCCAGTCTAGGAAATATCGAAAGGTCAATGAATATTAGATCATCAGGAATCTCTTATCAGTAGTGAATTCTTGGAAAGTTGAAGATCTCTACAAAAGTTAAGGTCAATTCTCCTAACCTTGGTAGAAATTTGCTTTGAAATATAAAATCTCAGGTTGTTATATATTATGAGAGGAGCATCTATTCACCAGCCTTATATCGAATACACAAATAATAGGAGATTAGCTGCATTACAAACTCCTCAACCTATAAAATAAAAAAACCTTCCAGTTACAGAGTAATAACTGTCTTTTAGAAGAAGAAAAAACAAGAATAAAGTGGAAATTGAGGTTTAGGAAATACTGTATGAAGTATTTAAACATATATGGATATATGTTTTATGTTCCATGCTTTCAAAATCCAAAGCACTTATGAATTACAGATTCTGATTCAGTAGGACTGACACAAGACCTGAGATAGTGCAATTCTTTCTCTTTTTTTAATTTTTTCATGTTTATTTATTTTGAGAAGCAGAGCAGAGGAGGGGCAGAGAGAGAG
Organism: Paguma larvata; assembly: GCA_030068075.1. Lineage (NCBI taxonomy): Eukaryota > Metazoa > Chordata > Mammalia > Carnivora > Viverridae > Paguma > Paguma larvata. The sequence continues at coordinate 13,676,424 of CM057825.1, forward strand.
AGAGAGAGAGAGAGAGAATCAGAATCCCAGGCAGGCCCCATGCTGTCAGCACAGAGCCTGATGTGGGGCTTGAACTCGCAAACCAGGAGATCATGACTTGACCTGAAACAGGAGTCAAACACTTAACCAACTGAGCCACCCAGGCACGCCTGAGATTGTGCATTTCTAGTAAGTGCCCAGGTGATGATGAGGATAAATCTTGACCATGATACTGCTCTGTGGATACTTACAGAGTAGCCAGATCAGATATCGAGGAGAATAATATTATGAATATGTAAGCCAAGTGCATCTATATGGCATTTTCTGTGGGCCGGGCCCTGGTATAAGCATTATATGTGTATTAACCAATTTGTCTACAAAACAGCTCCTTTCAGGTACTGTTACTATCCTTCTTTTGTAAAAACTTGATGCACAAAGAAATTAAGTTACTGGCAGCCACGTATCTATTAAGTGTTGGATCTGTAATTTGCATCAGGCAGGCAGGCCTCTACATTCCTGTGTTGCCACTCTTCACTGCGAAGAACTGTTACATAAAAATAGCAAAACATTACACTATTTCTTTTTAATCTTTTAATTCAGGAATTCTCAGGAGAAAGGGAAGAGCTGTGGAGCTTTTAAAAAACTGCTGTGTCAGATTTAGAGAGATGCCTTCTATGCCTCATGGTTCGGCTGTGGAGATCACTGCTTGTAGGTGCCACTTTTATTGCAGGTTAATGTCACATCACTCTGGTGTGATTGAAAGGTTTTTGAGATCTTTAAGAATAAGTCTTCAATGACATTTCTTGAAACAATAGGGTTTACATAACTGGTAAAATTTGTAAAGTGACAGGACCCCAAATCACACGTGTGGGACCCTGAAAAAGTTCGAATGTTGTAAGTGGGAACTTAAATGCTATTTTTTGATCGTGTAAATGTTGCACATTTATGTAAATAGTCCAGTCAGATGAGATAAGCAATATTTGTTTTAGAATTTAGAGCCAGAGAGGTACTTAGCAGACATCCCGTGGCTCTCAGTTTTTTTTTTCCCCCAAACAGTGGGAAGCCCCACTTTTAAATCATACAAAACCAACGTAAATCATATTTATTCAGTGAAATGGAGCCTGCCCTGCAGTAGTGCTGGGACATCTTGGTGGAGCAGGATGTGAATGCCATGGTTCTAGTCAAACCCCAGTGATATAACAGGTGAGAGGAGCTATAGACCAGATAGGTTAAGTAACTTATTCTAAGTCCTAGTTACTAAACTGCCCTGGAAAGTTGTTTTCGAATACTAATTTGATTGTTTTAACTCTTGGGTGATTGTTAAATTATGACAAATTTCTAGGAAGTTACAGCTTTTAAAGTTACAGTTTCTCTGTGATATTTTTAGAGTGTTCTTTGTGTAATTTGCATGTGCTCCATGTTATTCATGACCCATTTTGTATTTCTAACACAAAATGTGTATTTCAGTGCAAAATAGTGCTAAGTACAATTTTCTGTACTTCAGAGATTTGTCTGTATTTGAAATTGACCTGAATTTTGAGACTTTTTAAAGAAGGAAGTCATTCATTTTCAGTAGTCCATATCATCATTAATTCTATGGCTCAGTTCTAGTTTCAGCGAACTTTAGAGCTAAAATGTTTATAATTAGTGTTAGCTGATGAATTTCGTTGTGTCACCTAAATATTTTATTAGGATTGGCTGTCTGGGATTTTGCCCAGGCATTGAAACTTACAAGGCAAAAAAAATTTAATTAATGATTTAATTGTGTGTGTTTATGTGTGTGCACTAGCATGTTGGCGAGGGGGCAGGGGTAGAGACTGTGTAGATCTTTAAACATCCTTTGACTCTCCAGCCAGCCAAGAGTTGCTGGCCCAGGATTGGCCTCCTTGTCAGTCCATGAAGGTATTTGGATAAAAAATCTCCAGGGCAAAGACTGGTTGCTTAGAGGTCTTAGGTGTGCTCATGCCTGCTGGCCTCTCCTGGCGCCCTCCTTCCATCCTCCTCTTCCTTTTGCCAGTAATTTGACTGATTTGAGAATGTGTTTCCTGCAACTTAGACATTAATTTATCAGTGAACAGATTTTATCACAATGTTGAAAAATAAACATTTTCTTTTGACTTAGTAATTCCACTTTAATCTTTGCTAAGGATATAATTAAAAGGACAGGAAAAGCTATGTTCACAGAAATGAAGAATGTATTATGCCAACATGAATTATTCCAGAGTCATCATAGGTTGACACTCAAAATAATTAATAATTCTTTCATTATTTGGCATTCAAGTTGGTTTTTTTTTAGGAGATGATTTTTCATTTATTTTTATTTTAGAGAGAGTGTGTGTGCGCTAGTTGGGAAGAGGGGCAGAGGGAGGGAGAGAGAATCCTAAGCAGGCTCCATGCTCAGTACAAAACCCAACACAGGGCTTGATACCACAACCCTGAGATGAAATCAAGAGTCAGACACTCAACCAACTGAGCCACCCAGGCACCCCTCAAGTTGGTTTTAAAAATAAGCATATGGCTTCATAGCTTATGTTTATGATACATAATAATAAAATGGCCCAATGAGAATGATAATGTTGCAAGTTTTTAAAAACTCAGTATCAATAAAATCAGCCTTTTGTTTTCATGTACAGTTCTATGAATTTTAGCCCACCTATAGGTTTGTATAAATGCTGTCATGATCAGTACTGAGCATGTCTTCACCCAAAACACTCCTTACTGTTCCTTTATAATCACATCCTCCCCCCGCCCCCCAGTACCTGGCAACCACTGATCTGTTTTGTCACTGTAGTTTTGTTTTCTCAAGAATATTATGTAAATGGAATAATACAGTCTATAACCTTTTGAGATTAATGTCTTTCATTCAGCATAATTATTTTGAGATTGAACCAAAGCATATGTATATATCAGTAGTTTGTTCCTTTTTATTGCTGATGATATATCCTGTTGTATGAATGTACCACAGTTTACATATCCATTTATGTGTTGTATGCAGTTTTTTATGATTATGAAGAGAGCCGTTGTAAGCGTTCATGTATAGGTTTTACGTGAATAGAAGTTTTCATTTCTCTAGAATGAATTTCTAGGAATGGGATTGCTGGGTCATATGGCAATTGAATATTTAACTTCATAAGATACTGCCAAACTGTTTTTTCCTGTTAGGCTGTACCATTTTGCATTCCCACTAGCAATGTATAAGAAGAGTTCTAGTTGCTTCGCATCTTTGCCAGTACTTGGTATTGTTAATATATTTTATTTTAGCCATTATTATAATGGATGTGTAGTGGTATCTCATTTTTAAAATGTTCATTTCCTTAATGGCCAATGTTGTTGGACATCTCTTTTCATGTGCAGAGTTGCCTTTTTATCACCTCTGGTGAAGCGTCCAAGTTTTGCCCATTTCTTAATTGTTTGCTTTCTTTACAGAGTTGTGAGGGTTCTTATCCCTTTATGTATCTCCCTATATAGAGATATGTGAGAGATCTCTTCTGGATACAAATCAGTTGATATTTTCTCCCAGTATGTAGCTTGTTGACTACTTTAACAGTGACTGCAGAATAGAAGTTTTTAATTTTGATGAAGTTTATTTTTTTTTCTTTTAAATCAGTTTTAGATTCATAGCAGAATTGAGAAGGTATAGACATTTTAATCCATATTTCCCACTGCCTCCCCCACTGTTACCATCCCGTACCAGAGTGGTACATTTGTTACAATGATGAGCCTACACTCTTGGCATTGTACATTCTGTGGATTTTAATGAATGTGTAATGAAATGTATCCACTATTCTAGTAACATACAGAAGAGTTTCACTACCCTAAAAGTCCTCTGTGCTCTGCCCGCTCATCTCTCCCTCCACCCTAATGACCATTAATCTCTTTATAGTCTATTTAGATTTGCCTTTTCCAGAATGTCAGGTAGTTGGAGTGATACCATAGATAGTCTTTTCAGATTGTGTTCTTTGACTTGGTAATATCAATTTAAGGTGACTCCATCTTTTCATGGCTTAATGATCCATTTCTTTTTCGTGCTGAATAATATTCTCTTGTCTGGATGTACCACAGTTTATTGTTTCACCTAATGGAGGACATTTTGATTGCTTCCAAGTTTTGGAATTTATGAATAAAACTGCTGTAAACATCTGAATGTGGGATTTTGTGTGGACATAAATTTTAAACTCCTTTGATATTTATACCAAGGAGCATCATGGCTGGATTGTATGGTCAAGTACATGTAATTTTGTAAGAAACTGCTAGACCATGTATCATTTTGCATTCCCACCAGTAATGAGTAGAAGAACTTGTTTGTTACATCCTCCTCAGCATTTGGTTATTGTTACGGATTTTGGCCATTCTGATAGATGCATAAGGATATCTCATTGTTGTTTTAATATAATTTCCAATTTCCTTTTTTTTTTTTTTTTTTTAGGATTTTATTTTTAAGTAGTCTCTACACCCAATGTGAGGCTTGAACACACAACCCCAAGGTCGGGTCTCATGCTTCACCAACTGAGCCAGCCAGACGCCCCTCAGCTTGCAGTTTCTTAATCAGATGTTGAATATCTTTCAATATGCCATCTGGTTATCTTTTTGATGAGGTGGCCAGGTCTTTTGCCAGTATTTTAGATTGGGTTCTCTTGTTGAGTTTTATGAATTCTTTGTAGATTTTGGATAGTAGTCCTTTACCAGGTATGCCTTTTGCAAATATTTTCTCCCAGTGTCTTGTCGTCTCATTCTCTTGAGCAAAATCTGTTGCTCTTCAAGTGATTCTAATTCTCTGTCAGGTTTGTGATCTGCTACTCCCAACTGCTGTCTGTATCTTGCTCTTTGCAAGGCCAAGGGCCATGAACAGCCATCAGGTTTCAGCTACTCATTGTAGCCTCATCGTTAGCTGGTCTCATCCTACTCTCTGTTCTCATGGCTTTATTACTTGTTTTTCCTTGTCTCACCCTTCAGATTCCAGCTCTTCATCTGGATAACCTTTATGTAGCTTTTCTTACACAATAATTTTGGACATACATGATCTGCAGGCTCACTTTAGACTCTACCACCTCTACAGCAGGCTTCCTTCCTATTTGCCTTGGCTGGTGCAAAAACTAATGGCGGGTGTGTTAGGGACTGACCTTACTTCCTTTTTATTTCAAATTTTCTGTATTCTGTTAACAATTTGTAAAATAAAGATGAAATCTTTTTTTCCCCACTGACGTGTTTTTTTATGTGCAAACATACCTTCGTTTAAAAACCCCATTTTAATCTTCATAAAGGTTGAATGTCCGTCTCATTCCTCCTTTTTATTGTATGTATTTGAACAAATATTTGCTCACTTTTCATGTCTCAGAGTAGAAAGATATTTTTCTGAGGCAGCATTAGAGGAAGAAGTTTTTGCTCATAGAGTGGTCTGAATAAGAGGAGAATGCAGCAAGTGTATCTAAGGCATTTATTTTATGTCTTATGATCATATATCTGTGTGTGTCTGTGTGTGTGTGTGTGTGTGTGCGTGCACATAGTCATTCAAAAATAAATATAAGAGTATGTCTGAAAAAACAGGAGATCTTCTGGGACATGTCTTAGAACTTCCATGCCCTGCGATAAAAGTTAATTGTGAATGTATTTAATACCGCTGAACTTTACACTTAAAAATTATTAAGATGGTAAACTTTACATTATGTGGAAGTGATGAATCATTTCTGTTTAGGTCATTGGCCAAAGCAGATCCATGACCACATCTAACTTCAATAGTAAATAAATCAAATATAATAAAATTAACTTAATAGATATTTTCTGCTAAGTAAAATTCATTGTTACTGATTTGTCAGGCTAATATTTTGAAGTGTTCAAATAAAGCAGTTTTATAATTTATGACACACTGTGCTCATTGATCACATTTTTTATTTTGTTGAAAGGCTGATAGAAGTATGAATATTGCATAAGTACTTGGTATGTTTTACTTTAAAATGTATATAAGTGATTTTAGGAAATGTCTTTTTTAAGTATAACCTTAAAAATTTTAATTGGCATGTTTTTCATCCGTCTAACAAATATACCAAGCACATTTTTGCATTCCAAAGTTAGGGTGACTTTTTTGTTTTAATTTTAATAATTTATTGTCAAATCGGTTTCCATTCAACACCCAGTGTTCATTCCAACAAGTGCCCTCCTCTGTGCCCATCACCCACTCTCCACCCTCCCATACCCCCCTCTCCCCTCAGTTTGTTCATAGTCTTTGAGAGTCTCTTATGTTTTGTCTCCCTCCCTTTCCATGGCTTTTTCCCTTCCCTTCTTCCCCTCCCCCCTGGTTTTCTGTTAAGTCTCACAAAGCCCACCTATGCGTGGACACATATGGCATCTGTCTTTCTCTGCCTGACTTATTTCACTCAGCATGATACCCTCCAGTTCCATAGGGTGACTTTTTAATACAGTTAAATGTAACTTGATTTTATAACAAAGGGTCATACATACCAAAGTTCATTTAAGTCCTTAAGAATAATTAATTGCTAGATATTCTGATGTTTGAATACCTACATTTTATTTTTGTCGTATAGTACAGTTTCTCTGGTATTGTCAGGTTTTTAATTTATTTGCTGTTCAAAATTTAGTGTTTTAGTGAAAGAATGTGAAGCTTGGTGAAGAATTTTGTAAATAGGCATATTTTCATTTTGTAGTTTCTTTAGTGTCAGCAGCCTTGGGAATTTGCATCTGACAAGTGGCAGGCTTAATAAGTTGGAATAAATGATACATTATCCACTTTACAAAAAAGTATTTGTTTAACACAGTACTGTCTCTGAACCCGCATGAGTGTTTATCACTTTTGATATAGTCAGCATATTTATGGGTGATCTATTTTGAAGTCAAGGAACTTAGTCTTGTAAAGAAAAGATTACATATATAATAAAATTCTAAATTATGTGATATAGGCTAGTGGTTTTCATAAGACATGTTTAGTACAACAGATATATTCTCTCATCACTAAAATCTCTTAATGACCATTTTTCCTCTAATAATATATAAGAAAAGATAAATTAGATACATTTTTCTCAATTTGAACTTATTTTCTCATGTGTTGGGAATAGTCTTATGTGTATTTTGTTTTCAGTCTTTGGCACTTCCAGCCACTTGCTTATCCCTGGTTATACTAGTGCTAATACACAATGACATCTTGTTTACTGTTTATAATTCAAGTTTATAGACCTCTATATATCTCAACACACATCTTAAATCATTTCTCACAAACCACCATGACTTCAGATTCTCCCCAACCTAAAAATGTTTAACCACTCCTGGAGATGTTTGGAGATAGAACATGTCTGCTGAGGCTGGAGTTAGGAGTTGAGCTAGACCAAGGAGGACTGGTTGGGTTTGAATGATTGGAGAGGTTGGTAGTATAGTCCCAGAGTGTTGTGGGAACTGAAAGAACAGGCACACTACTTTTTCATGATAAAACTAGAACCGCAGTCCACATTCTGTTTTCTAGCCTGTAATCTTTCCATTGGACTGATCGCATGGCAGGAAATAGAGGTCCGGAATCTCTCACTGGAGAAGGTGGCAGTATGCTTGTAGACTGTGGAAAGGAACTCTTGACGGCTGAGTTGTGTTAGCAGGATTGCATTAGGATAGCATTTCAGACTCCAGGCAACTTGATATCCTGAAAAAGCTTACGACATTGGAAGTGGATCCTGGTATTGGAAGGGCAGGATGAACGAAGTAAAGGGTCTTATAAATGCCAGGCACTTTTCGAGGTATGGGAGGCATACATAGAGAAGACAGAATCCCTGCCGCTGTGGATCTTACATTTTAGTGAGAGGGACAGTAAATGGATAAATACGTGATATAGTAGGTAGTGACCAGTACTGTGAGGAAAAATTTAGGGTTAAGAGTGGAGATAATGGGCTGTTGTTTGAAATAAGGGTGATTGAGGAAGACCTCTCTGTGGAGGTTGAACTTGAGCAGAAAGAAGCGAGGGAGTGAGCTCTGCGAAGCGTGCAGAAGAAAGGGCAGAGCACGGTTGCTGTGTGCGGCTCCGTTGTAGCTGGAGCATGCTGCGTTAATAGTTGATGTTCGTTAAGTGTTCGCTGGGTGCCAGGTACTATTCTAAGTGTGTTGCTACTATTTCACATATAAGGAGACTGAGGCACAGAGAGGAAATAATTTACACAAGATGACACAGCTGGTCAGGGAGCTGGGATTTGAGTCCGGGTAGTTTGACTCCAAAATCAGCATTCTCAACCATTTTACGGTTGAGATGGGGAAAGGGAGGTGTAGCAGGAAATTTAGTTGGAGCAGTAGCCTGAGGCCAGTTATGGGGGGCCCTGTAGTTCCTTATAAGTATTCAGGATTTTATTCTTACTGTGATGTTAAGTTGTTGGAGGGTTGAGAAATGCCCAGGAGCTTGCTTTATGATTCTGGAGGTCAGGAGATGGGTCTGAACTGTACAACACATTTATTAATTATCTGTATAAAAGTTATAGCTTAAAATAATTCTAATTTCCTAATATATGTTTCTTTGATTTAAAATTGAGGATTTCCACTTCATTTTATTGAACAGATATGTGCATGTATACATACAAGAGTGTGTAGGTGTGTAAACAAACTGTAATGAACTCTTCTGTTAATAGGTGCGAGAAGATGTACTAAATTCATTGAATAACAACTTTCTTCAAACGCTAAATCAAGCTTGGAATGATCATCAAACAGCTATGGTGATGATTAGAGACATACTAATGTATATGGTAAGTAGAGCTTTTTTGTTTTTCCTTTAAGAAGTTAGGCATTTCAAAACACGGATGGTGCTGGTCAGTGTGGAATATGTAATTTTTTTTTAAATAAACAATATTTCCTTTGTAAAGACCTACCTTAGCCTGTATGAAGTAAAATCTTAGTTGTTTCTATTTAATGATTAGAACAGAAAACTGAAAGAGAAAGATTTAATTTTTTTTCCGACTTTGTATTGCAAAATGGAAAATACTGAAAACCTCACTGACATCTCCTTGCATAACAGTGGTTGAATGACAGCAGAGCTGAAGGCTGAATGTTCTTACATGTTTTTAAAACTTAATGTTCTTATATCTGCAGTGATGGAGATGTCATTTTATACAAATATTTTCTAATAATTGCACTCTAATAGCTGCTGTCTTCATAGTAAATCTTTGCAGTATATATACTATTCAGATATGTATTCCATTTTTTTTTTATCTCTTATCACTGTTTTGTTTTTATCAGTCAAGAAAAATATCTTGTTCAACAAGACAGTTTGGGAAACATTGACTTGAGCTGTTTAATAACTTTCAAGGAGATTAAACTATCAAGTTTTTTCTTATCTTTGTGTGTTTATGGAAGGGAGCTACATTTATCAAGCCTAACTATTGTGTCACTGCAAAATGATCAAGTCTAATGACTTTTCTTGTTACTTCAGTGTTTATATTTGAGAATTGGACATAAGATTTTCTTCTCAGGTTTTACTCTGCTTTTCAAATTTTTATTTTCAGCTGCTTTAGTTTGATTTTAGCTATAGTGGTGAGAGCATGTCCTAGTTTCTTTCACTTGATAGAGTAAAGCGATGGTTGGAAAGAATTTCCCATGAGAGCAAACAGCTGTGAGTGTTTTGTTCTGCTCAGAGTCCGGTCAGGCCTGTGACCCCTGGTTTTATAGGGCTCGGTAGCAAGACGGTCAGGTAAAGGCCACTTCACTTTTCAGGGCTTTGATAAAAGGTGTAACGTATTGTTCAGCCTTTCTGAGCCTCATTTTCCTCTTCAGGATGCAGATTCGTCTTGTCCTGACATTTTGAGGTAAACGAGACCACCTGTGAAAACATACATCATAACCCAGGATATAAATGTGAAATAAGTTAGCTTATACTGTTCTTATTCAGTTCTGGATTTGAGGTGTCTTTAAATTTTAACACAAACACTAAGGTAGAAAACCACTTGTAATTTCATAGTCCATTACTCTATTGATAAAAGAAGCATTTTAAAATTATACACACACTCTGTTCTGACATAATATTATTGTAAAAATTCCTGTTTTATTTCATTTCCCTTTTAGGGTAGGGGATAGCAGGGAGAGGGTTCTCAAGTGAGATCTCGAGCCTTGAATCCTGTTATGTGACCACAGTCCAAAAACTAGTTAGTGTATTCCCCAGCTTCCTCATTTATAAGATGAACATGCCGTTGTCCTCATGGGGTAGGGTAGCCACAAGGCTTGAAGGTGCCGTTCGTGTACGGCACTTACAGCCCCTGGACTGTAGTGTCATGTGCTCAGTCAGAATTCACTAGGATTAATATTTCTCGTCCCTTCTTCCTCCTTTCATCAGACCCATCTGATAGTGCCACAGCCGCAGTTAAACCCAGCAACCTACCTTTCCCGGGCCTCTCTTGGAGGAAACCCCGCATGGGGCAGATCAGTACCACCATCTGTCCTTTTTCACAGACCTCCAGTTGACCCTCACATTGTCCAGCGGTCTTTTCCCTCCACTTACTTCTCTTCAAACATTCAGCTCTCCTGCTGGCCTCCTCACTCGTAATCCATGATCTTGCCTTCCACCTCCCGGAGAAAAGAGCAAGAAGCATCAGGTAGAACCTGTGTTCATTTCTTACCACTCTACTTACAGTTTTGTCTGTATTTTCTCCCCTTTCGTGTTTCTCCTTTTCCCTCCTGTTTTAGTGGAGGGTAGTGTCTCCTCTCCTATGCTAAGGATCATATTCCTTTCTACCTTGTCAAAAATCTAAAGTATTTTCGGGGTTCTGCCTTTTTACTAAGTCTTACTCATCAGCATGAGACGTGTTGAGGCCACTCACATCCTCAGAATAAAATTCTACTGAATTTTCTGTTGGACCCCTGCACTGCCTCCCAGGGTCTCTCGTTGCCATTCACAGCCAAGTGTCTCGTAAGAAATGTTGACACTTGCTATCTCCCTTCTCTCATCTTTCATCACTTTGAATAGGTTCCAGTTCCAGCTGCTTCCTCAACTGTGCTGTTCAGTCTTGCTCTTACTAGAATCACCGTGTCTGCACATCTCTGAAGGCAGAGATCACTGTGAATACTCTCGCTCCTTGATTGTTTTCAGCAGCATTTGGCACAGATGACTACTCTTCTTCCTCTCATGTGCTGGGTCCTAATGTCAGTGACATAGCGCTCCTTTGGTGTGCCTTTTACCTTTCTGACTGTTTCGTCTCAAGTACTTACTCTTCTTTCTCTTCGGCCCTTTAAATAGAGGCATTCTTGGGGTTTAGTAACCTAGACTTCCTCTTCCTGGCCAGCTCGTTTACTACCATAGCTTCAGTTAGTACCTCTGTGCAGATGATTCCCACATCTGACCGCCAACCTCATGCTGAGATTCAGATTTGTTACATCCATTTGTCAGTTTGATGGCTGCCTTTGTTGTCTGAGAGGTACGTCAAAGTTGGCATTTCCAAATGGACATACTGATATTGTTCCATTTTTTTTTTTATGCCAAAAACCTGGGAATTATTCTTGTCAGTATCTTCCCCCATTCTCTCTACATCACGTGTTTCTAGAATCTGCAATTTTCCCACTTTTGTAACTACCCAGGACGAAAGTGCCTTCATTTCTCTTTGGGAGTACTCAGTACCTACTCTTAGAACATTCACTGCGTCCCTTGCTATTCTCTTTTCCATATGGCTCCTGGAGTCATTATTTGAAAGCACACGATCTAGTTACTGCCCTGCTGAAATTTTTATCGCGCATCTTGAAATCTTCACTTACGTCTTCTGTCTGGAAGTGTTTCCAAGAATGTTCCCTCTCTTTACGTGATTTGCTCCTACTTATCCTATAAGTCTTACCTTAAATTTCTGGGAAGCTTTCCCTGAGCTGTGCTGTGTACTGCCCAGTGACTGCAGTTGCTCTCAGTGTACCCTGTGCTGTTCCTTTGCGGCATGCGTCATAATCATTACGGTTTAGGGCCTCGTTCCCTGCCAGACTGAACTTTTTTTTAAATGTTTGTTTATTTGCTTTTGAGAGAGAGAGGGCATGTACAAGTGGGGGGAGGAGCACAGAGAGGGGAGAGAGAGAATCCCAAATAGGCTCCATGCTGTCACCTTGGAGCCCGACATGGGGCTCAATCCCATGAACCATGAGATCATGACCTGAGCCCAGATCAAGAGTCAGATGCTTGCTTACCCAGCTGAGCCATCCAGGCACCCCATGCCAGACTGAACTCCACGAGGAGGGGCCGGTGTCCCCGACACCTGGCACAGCTCTTGGAACAAACCAGGCACTCACATTTAATTTAAATAAATAAATGGACACAGATTGGTTTTTAATAGATTGTAGATAGGGTTTTTGGAAAATGCTTTTTAAAAATACGCTGCTGTCGATTTGGAAAGTGTTGGTAAGATTATCTCCACATTCTGCGGAATAGAGTTCTTTCATTTTCGTAGGTTTCATCTCTTTATTTTGTCTTTTTATGTTTAGTGTCTGGGTGGGCTTATTAAATAAGTGCTTTTTAAAATTAAGGTAATATTTATACAATGAAATGTGCAGAGTGTATAAATGATCTTTGACATGTTTGTGCATTTATGTAACCCAGTACTTTGGTCAAGAAGTAGAAATGCTTTTAATTTTCCAAAAAGTCAAAGATTTTTTTTTTTCTATTGATGTTTACATTATTCTCTTTGAAGATTTTTACCCTCATTCCAGACTTCTCAGGTGACATTACCTGATAGCTAGGGTAATATACCTGAAGGATACTGGCTATACCGTCATGGATCTTAGACAGATACCTTCTTCCTATGAATACTGGCCCTCATTGGTGGAATTTTAGATCTCAGGCTCAGAGAGGGAGGAGAGAAGATGCTTCACTGTCTACCCACAGTAGACACCACCTACTTACAGCTAGCTGACTTTTACTCTTAACAAGGAGGTGTCTGGGTATAAAATGTCATGCTACAGCCTGGATGTATAGATACCGTGGGACATACAGATTCTGGAGAATGAAAATGGAATCCTTGGTTACATGGAGGCAGCCACTGGTCACAATTTGTTCCATGTAACTCTGTTGTTTGGCAGGTGCGGTGTTTCACGAAGAAAAATGTACGTGTCTCTAGATGGAACATGTGACTTCTAGTTTCTGCCACCTCACCCCCTCCTAGTGTTTGAAACTTCCCATGTTGAACTTGTAAAATTGAGGCTTCTTAGTAAAAGTTTCATTTTCAGTTTTAATTGTTTAAAAGATAAATGATTGGGGAAAGATTTGAGCATTTTATGAAGAAAATTCGTCCTACTTCTGTAATAGCTTTGTGACTATCATCCATTAGTGTATATTACTATTCAGTTAATTTTTCTTTTTAAACTATAAAAATGAATGTAATAAGGGAAAGTAAATATATGGATGATACTCTATAGGCTACTTTGGAGCAATTAGAATTAATGCCAGAGGAAATAGAAAAGCGTTCCCTATTGTGATATATAGGGTTATTAGAAGGTTAATAGAGAAAATTTCTGCATAAAACTCTGTGGTGAATTTGTTTTCACATTTTACTTGAATTTGTCCGTATTTCCAGTTATTTTGACAACTAGCAGAGCCATAGTAGTAGTGCAGGTTTTCCTGAAAGGTTAGAGGCTGTAAATTCATAGGCATAGGGAGAGAGTTAACCCCAGAGAGGACCATCTTACTGCTTCTTTGAGGTGTGTATTTGGAAAGTTACTAAGGATGACTAAAAAGATCAAGTAAAATATAGCAACAACTTTGTGAAGAGGAGAGAAGTTCAGGAACTTTTTGATGGTCTTAGTCTCCTTAGTAAAGCAGAAGGTGGAACCGTTGGTTTAGGGTAACTGAAGTATGTGAGGTGTTAAAGAGTGTGGTAGGCTGAATAAAGGCCCCCCAGATATGCCCATGACTAGTGTCCATAACCTAGGGATTATAACCTTACAGGACAAAAGGAATTTCTAAATGTGATCAGATTAAGGATCTTGAGATGAGGAGATTGTCCTAGGTAATCTCAGTAGGCCCAGTGGAATCCCAGGGTCATTACAAAAGGAGGGTCAGTAGGTGATGGAGGTGATGTGATGACTGAGGCAGGGATTAGAGTGATGCGCTTTGAAGATGGAGGAGGGGCTACAGCTAAGGAATACAGGTAGCTATTAGAAGCAGAAAAAGGCAAGGAACTGGGTGTCCCCCTCAGATCCTCCAAAGGAACCAGCACAGCTGGTATCTTGACTTTAGTCCAGGGAAACTGATTTTAGTCTTCTGAACTCTAGAACCATGAGAAAGGAAGTAAGGTACTAAATTTGTGGTCATTTATTCAGCAATAATGGGAATCTAACACAAGGACAAAGTTTGGGATATCCCCTGTGGTGGGATCAGCTATCTGTAAATAAATGGATCATCTTTAGTTGCGAGGGGATAATTTACGTGAGTTGGCACAAAGTTTGCATAGTGGAGGCAGTCAGCAGAGTTTGTACTTTCTCCAGGTATACTTGGCAGTTTCAGACAAGAATGCTCAAAATAAGGAATACTTACTAATAGAATTAGCCTTATTGGGTATGGGGGATAATTCTAAGGTAGTAACATTGAAACGGTTGATTGTGGGTCTGTGCTGTTTAATAAGTAGGCAACCGAATCATAAGATCGTAGGAAATAGAAGTATTAGGTATTAGGGATCAGTAAACCTGGAGACCCAGTGATAGTGAGGAACAGGTTCCTTTCAGTGTAACAAAGTAGGAAGGGTAGGAGGAAAATAAAGATCTTTAGTGCTAGAGATATTTGGTGTCTTCTTAATGATGAGGTTCAGGGTTTGCCCGTATCAACATATGGGTGAAGGGAATAAGGTGGGGGGTGAAAATTTAGGCACCTGTAGAGTGTTTCAGCTTGGTCATTATTGTCTGTGTTGGAGTTACCAATGATAATAGGTGGCAAGGAACCGAGTTGAGAGAAATAAGTAAGCTATTTGCTGAAGAAGCTACGAAGGACTTGTCTGGTTTTGGAGGTCAGGTGATAGAATGAGAATATGGAGGCGGTGGAATTTGTGTTCATGTATTTTCTGGTAGGTTTTGATGCTTTAGGTCCAAAAACCATTTCTTCTTTACGGTATTCTAGATTGCACAGTTAGAGAAGTTTGAAAATAACTATATTCTGGAAGAGCAGATAGGTTGCTTAAGAGTCTTTTTGGCACCTTCTCTGCTTTTAAAATGACATCTTAAATATAAAATAATAGAAAATAGAATCCAGTGAGTTTGAGATTATTCAGCTTCACACCTGTTCAGTATTTTGTTCTGACTCAGGAAAGACACATTTTACCTGTATGTACTGTAGTTTTTACATTTGCAACTGATAATATAAATACCGAGGCATCCTTTTCTGGTTAGATCACAAGCCAAGTACTAGGCCTTTGTGTTTTAAAATCAGGGCATCATCATAAAGGTCAAGTGTGTTGTGCTTGATAATTAGGATTTCTTCCTTGCCTTCCATCTCAGTTCCTGTTCTAACAAATTACAGACCCATAAACACCTTGATTACCATGCCCTGTGAACTGTTTTTGTGTTCGTGCAATGATGATATGGCAGTCCATGACGTTGACTTTAGGGAGGCAAGTATTTATTCAGCATAAAGTAGACCCTGTGGTACAGTCAGAAATAGAGCACATATTTCTTGAGGTGGTAAAGGAAATTCAACTTTTGTGTGTGTGTGTGTAAGCGAGAGGGAGAGTGTGAGCTGGGGAGAGGGCTGGGGGTGGGAAGAGAGATTGAAACTGAGGGAGAATCCTAAGTAGGCTCCGTGCTTTGCATGAGCCCCACACAGGGCTCAATCACATGACCTTGTGAGCATAACAGCTGATATCAAGAGTCGAATGCTTAACTGACTGAGCCACCCAGGCTCCCTGGAAATGGAACTTTTGTTCATAAAGGGGACTGCTCTCATATTGTGTGTGTGTGTGTGTGTGTGTGTGTGTGTGTATGTGTATGTGTATACAGGAAATTTGGAGAACTAGAGAAAAAGTATTTAATGATGAATTAAGAGATACTCCACTTTAGTTCCTATGTTGTCATTAATTTGCTTAAGTTATTTAACTTCTCTGGGTAACACTCTTGTTTCCTTATTTGTAAGGAAAATAGATCTATTGCATAAGAACTCTGGTTTTTATCTTATTGTGGTTTTAGATCCCTTATAAGAATGGTAGAGGTATATGGACCGTCTACTAAAAGTAGACATTTGTGCATCTACACACCACACGACATATACTTTTATATACAGTTTCAAGTGGTTTATGGGTTCTCTGTGGCCTGTCTATGGGATCTGGTGGAGGATGTGTTGGTTAGATCATTTTTAAATTTTCAAGTTCTTTCAACTCTGAGAGTTTTTTTTAATGCCGTTAAAAATTTTTTTAATGTTTATTCACTTTCTGAGAAAGAGAGAGAGGAAGTGGGGGAGGGACAGAGAGGGAGAGGGAGACACAGAATCCAAAGCAGACTCCAGGCTCTGAGCTGTGAGCCCAGAGCCCAGTGCAGAGCTCAGACCTGAGCCAAAATCAGATGCTTAACCGATGGAAGCACCCAGGTACCCCAAACCATTTTAAAACTGAAAGTGAACAGCTACCTATGTTGTCCGTAATGAAGGAGAAAACAAGAGATGTGAGTAGATTAGTATTAAGTTGATGACAGTTTCTTTAAGAGCTCTTAAAGTGGGTTGATAAGGCATTGGCTGGCTAGGAGTCTCCCCAGTACTATTCCTTATACTAGCACATAATATTTCAAAGCCCTTAGTATATGCCAGGCACTATTTTAAACATTTAATCCTTACAATATCTTTTTATTGTTCTTTTTAAGCAGTAGTTTGGGAAAGCAATAAAATTTTTATTTTTTTATTAAGAAAATTTGCATTTTAGATTTTTTTTTTAAAAAGTAAAAATGTTTTTCTGAATACATAACAACACATACTGTTTACTACATGACTATCTCCCTGTGCTAAATGTTTTAAATACTTGACCTTCCAGGTGAGTATTATACTCTCCCAATTCACGAATGAGTAAACCCAAGTTAGAAAGATGAACTAAGCTGCCAAGATCACACAGTTAACTGTATTACTGGAATTGCTAATCTAGGTCTTTCTTGATTCCTAAGCCCATGGTCTTCACCACTTTGTGTGTACCACCTCAGTGCAAAATTATGTATATTAACTCTGCTTAACAGAATTTATGATTATTTATCCAGAGTTGAGCTAACATTCATTCACTTTTGTGCTTATGAGGATAAATTCATTCATTTAGCAAGTGTGCTATGAGTGCAAATTACGTATCAAGTACTGCTGTAAACAATTGTGGTTCCTTTTTCCAAGTTCTGTCTTGGTTTTATGTTGTGGACATCCTTTTGGGTAGATAATCCTGGTTCCCCAGGCCTAATAGAAGAATAGTGACTTTTTCCATGATCCAAGTTTAAGCTTTTTTTTTTTTAATTGTTTGTTTTAATATTTGTTTATTTTGGAGAGAGAGAGAGACCCAGCATGAGCGGGGGAGGGGCAGAGAGAGAGAGGGAGACACAGAATCTGAAGCAGGCTCCAGGCTCTGAGCTGTCAGCACAGAGACCGACACGAGGCTCAAACTCAACGAACCGCGAGATCGTGACGTGAGCTGAAGTCGGACGCTTAACTGACGAGCCACCCAGGCGCCAAGTGTAAGCTATTGAAGCATATTAGAATAGTATTCTGTGTTTCTTTTCTCATTTTTCGTTTGAACCTATTACTAAAATTCTCCTTGAAGAAGTGACTTAGTGTAAGATCTTAGAGTTGTCATCAAAAGTTACTTAAAACTAAAATTACTGGAACACTTAGAAACTCACCCAAAATATTAGATACCCTAGTGGTTATTTCACCCATTTGATATAGTACACTAGCCCTACAGTGTACTATCTAATTTTTCTCTTCTAATTTTTTTGACATTTTTGTTGATGTATGATGTAAATAAAAGTACGCAAGTCTTTTTTATCCATTTTTTTAAATGTGAGTTTTCTAGGATTTTTGTTTGCTTTTTAGTAATTTGTGGGAGCTTTTTATGTATCCTGGATAAAAGTTCTTTGTAGGTAAATGTTTTATAAGGTATTATCTTCCATTCTGGGCTTGCCTTTTCTCTCTTTATGATGTCTTTGAAGGGAGGTTTAAAAAAAAGTTTTTTAATGTTTAGTTTTGAGAGAGAGCGCGAGAGAGAGACAGAGTGTTAGTGGAAGAGGGACAGAGGGAGAGAGAGAGACACAGAATCCAAAGCAGGCTCCAGGCTCTGAGCCATCAACACAGAGCCCAACGTGGGGCTCAGACCCACAAGCCTTGAGACCACGACCTGAGCTGAAGTCATACGATCATCCTACTAAGCCACCTAGGCGCCCCGAAGAGAAGTTTAAATTTCAGTTAATTACAGTTTGTTGAGTAAAGTTTATAAATAACTATTTAGTCAGATTTATTAACCATGTTCAGATCTTCCACATCTTTACTAAGTATCATCTGTCTGTCCTGTTAGCTCCTGAGAAATGTTAAAATTTTAGATTTGGTTATGGATTTGTCTTTTTCTCCTTTTAGTTTATATATTTTGAGGTTTTCGTATAAAATATATATTTAGGGCTATTTTGTCTTCCTGTTAAATTGCCTCTTTTTATTAAGTATCCTTCTTTATTTCCTGTAATACTTCTTGCTTTTAAGTCTACTTTGTCTAGTATTACTTTATGAGCTTTCTTTCGGTTTATGTTTGTATGGCAAATTTCTTCCCTTTCCACCTTTTTGTGTCCTTTTATTTAAGGTGTGTCACTTGTGAATATCATACAGTAACATGCTTTTTAACCTTACTGATAATCTTTATATTTAAATAGAAGCATATGGTTTGTTTATATAATAATCTATTTGGGTTTAAGTTTCCTGTTATGTTGGGATTTTTTCTATTTATCTCACCTGCTCTTTATTGATTTTCCCAGCTTTCTTGCCTTTTTTAGGTGAATTGAATATGTTTTATTGTCCATACACCTTCCCCATTAGCTGTTATTTATATATTCCTTTATTATTATTGTAGTGGTTACAATACAGTAGTGTTGTAGTGGTTAGAGATTATAACATAGATTCTTGACTTACAGTTACCTTACATATGCATGTATTTTAAACCACTTCCTGGATAAGAATCTTAGAATACTTTGACTTCCTGGAGTTTTTTTCCCCTTGGCTTTTACATATTTGATCCTGGGGTGTTGGTTTTGGTGTGGGGGACAGGTTTGATAATTTTGCTAACATTATATATAAAAATTTTGGGAGGCCCTGGATGGTAGTATCTTATTTCAAAGGAAATGTAATTCTAGCAGGCAGGTACAGTATGGGCAGATCACCATGATCGAGTTGAAGCTGTTAGGCTTTGTGAGTTTGTCTTTATTTCCAGGGCATCTCTTTGCTCACAGGGAATAGCCATCTGGTGTCTAGAAGCCTGAGGTGTTTACCAGTTTGCTCTCCATGTTACCGTGCCTTAAGTTCCACCTTTTGTCTTAAGTCTCCTGGTGGTCTCTGGTGAGCTCTTTAGCCTCCCAGTGTTGCTTTGTCTTTAGTGTGTTGGTGCCTTGCCTGTGCTTAAGTAGTAGGTCAGTAAACATCTTGATGAAAATTACTTGCAGAATTTTTGGTTCTTCTTTGCATTTCTTTCCCTTTCAGACTTTGACTTCATAAGTCCTAGCTGCTTGATTGCCAGCCTACCTATGACTTTCTTCTTAGCTTCCCGTTTCCAGTCCTCCAGATAAAACAAATGAGTGAAGGCGAATGTCGGTCTCCTGTCAGTGTACTTGCCTTTTCTCCAGAGTCTTGGCCCCAAAAATCCAGGTTGCCTTTGTTGCTCTTTGATGCTTTTATTTTTAATTTTTTTATTTTTTATTATTTTTTTAACGTTTATTTATTTTTGAGAAACATAGAGACAGAGCGTGAGCAGGGGAAGGGCAGAGAGAGAGTGAAACACAGAATCCGAAGCAGGCTCTAGGCTCTTAGCCGTCAGCACAGAGCCCTGATGCGGGACTCGAACTCACAGACCGTGAGATCATGACCTGAGCCGAAGTCGGCCACTTAACCGACTGAGCCACCCAGGCGCCCCTCTTTGATGCTTTTAAACAGTTGGTGTTTCTTTGCGTAAATTGTTATAAAATGCACATAACGTGCAATTTATTATCTTAATCAACTTTAAGCGTACAGTTAAGTGATGTTAAGTATATTCATACTGTCGTGCAGCCATCACCTCTTGTCTACCTCCAGAGCTTTTCATCTTGCAAAGCTAAAACTCTGTGCCCATTAAACATTAAATCCCCATTCCACTCTCCCTTGAGCCTTTCCACCATCATTGTACTTTCTATTCATATGAACTTGACCATTCTAGATACGTCATATAAATGGAATCAGAGTGTCTGTTTTTTTTGTGACTCCGGGTTCATCTCTGTTGTAGCATGTGTTTTGTTTTTTTAAATTTTTTTAACATTTATTCATTTTTGAGAGACAGAGTGTGAATGGGGGAGGGAGAGAGAGAGAGAGGGAGACACAGAATCCGAAGCAGGCTCCAGGCTCTGAGCTGTCAGCACAGAGCCCAAAGTGTGGGCCTCAAACTCACGAACCGTGAGATCATGACTTGAGAAATCGGATGCTTAACCGACTGAGCCATTCAGGTGCCCCGTGAATTTCCTTCCTTTTTAAGGCTGAGTAATACTCTGTTGTATGTGTGTACCCCATTTTGCTTAAGCATTCAGTGAACACTTGGGTTGTTTTCATCTTTTGCCCATTTTGAATAATGCTGCTATCAACATGGGTATACAAATACTTCATTAAGAACCTGTTCTCAATTATTTTGAGAATATACCTGGATGGTGGAATTGCTAGGTCATATGGCATCCATTTTTAATTTTTGAGTAACCTCCATATTGTTTTCTGTAGCAGTGGCACCATTTTACATTCCCCCCAGCAATGCTCAAGTGTTCCAATTTCTTCATATATTTGTCAGCACTTATTATTTTCTGTTTTTTTTTTGTTTTGTTTTCTAATAGCAGCTATTTTGATGGGCTGAGGGGGTGGTGGCTTTTTATTTGCATACAGCTTTTATAGTTGTTCTTAAAAGCTTTTCTTTCAATGTTAGAAGTGGAAGTAAGTGCAATAGCATTTTGAGGTAGATGTTACCACGAAGATAAGGAAACACAAAAATGTTAAGTCACACTTAGTAAATAGCTCTGATAGGGTTGAATGAAATAACCCATCTGGTTCTTAAATCTGAGCTCCTTTTTTTTTTTTTAAGTTTATTTATTATTTTGAGAGAGAGAGAGAGAGAGAGAGAGAGACAGCGTTAATGGGGTGCGGCAGAGAGAGTGGGAGAGGAAGAATCCCAAGCAGGCTCTTCACTGACAGCCTATTTCGGGGCTCGATCCCACAAACCGCGAGGTCCTGACCTGAGCTGCTGACATCAAGAGTCAGACACTTAACTGACTGAGCCCCAGGTGCCCCTTAAATCTGAGTTATTAACCACTGAATCATGTTGCTTCTCTAATATAAGTCTTCTTTCCTGAAGTCTTATAATCTCTTTGTTCCAAGACCTTGACGATGATTGCTCTCATGGTCCTAATAGGGACTATTTTCTAGTGTTGATGTTTTTCCCCCCACCATTAGATTGTCAAAATTTAGAATAGGGGACAGTATGTTTATTTTATGATTTGGCACAATTAACACAGCTTTAGAGAAACATGACTAGGGTTTTGATTTGTCAGATTGCCTAGGATACAATTCTTAAAATAAACGAAAGTTATTTATAGATATATAATATATGTTACTTTTTTTTTTTTTGAGAGAGAGAGCATGTGTGCAAGTGGAGGAGGGGCAGAGAGAGAGAGAGAGAGAGAGAGAGAGAGAGAATCTTAGGCAGGCTCTGTGATGTGGGGCTCAGTCCCACGAACTGCAAGATCATGATCTGAGTCAAAATCAAGACTTGAGACACTTACCTGACTGAGAGCCCCAAATGTTATTTTTAAATAAAATTCTTAAAACTATATATATATATATATATATATATTTTTTTTTTTTTTTAACTGTAACAGCCATGAGAGAGAGATTTTGAACCAATTTTACAGTGCCGGAAACTATGACTTTGAGATTTAGTCATGGAGCTAAATTTTCAAGCCAACTGTATTCTGTGCTTTTTCCATGTACTTTCCCCAGTAACATTGTTAAATCCAGAAATGTTGATCTGTCTGCAACTTATTATTTCATCTCTTACTAGTACCCTTTCAGCAATATAGTCACACACTAGTATTGAGGAAAATATTGGGACAGTTCTGGAAAGTTTCCTCTAGTTAGACTCTTTTTTTTTTTTAATCTATAACTCTGCATTAGAAACTTGTTACTTTTCTGGGTTTTGTTTTGCATTTTAATTTTCTGTTTGTGTTTTCATAGTGTCTTCTTGTATTTATTTCATGACTTTAATGTGAACCCTACTTGAAAACACTTATATTTAGTGCTTGTTGATAGAAGATTGCCTAGTGATTAAGCTTGGGAAACCAGGTTCAAACATGTTCTAACAGATAGTAGCTACTTGTTATAGAGTTATCAATTTTTTTTTTAAATGAGTTAAACTTTTTCGAGTTTATCTCTAGTTTATGAGCAGGACAGGTATTTACTATTTGTAAAGATTCTTAAACCTGTTAACATTCCTCATCCTCCTGCTTTTAAAAAATAAAAAAATTTTAAACTAGTTAAAAATATTTGAACTATTTCTTGTAAGTAAATTAAGTAGTAAGAGTTAATGTTATTTTTTGAACTTCATTATCACTTTGTTTTTGTTTCTTTAAGTTCATTTTGAGAGAAAGAGCATGCACGAGTTGGGGGGGGTGGTGCAGAGAGAGAATAGCAAGCAGGCTCTGCATGGTCAGTGAAGAGCCTGACATGGGGCTCAATCTCACAGACCAGAAAATCATGACCTGAGCTGAGATCAGGAGTCGGACGTTTAAATGACTGAGCTACCCAGGTGCCCCAGTACTTTTTAATTTCTGATAAGTTTCATAGTTGTTTCTGGCAGGGAACTTTGCCTTCCAAAAGCTATTCTTCCAAGACTAGACATGGAAATAAGTGGATAGTATTGTGAGGTCGGTGTTGTGTTGCAGTTGAAGTCAGATGGAGAAGCAGTCGGCTTTTTCCCAGGTCTGTGAAAAGAGGGACAATGAGATGGTCCCGTCATTAGTTACTCCTCATCACCCTTGGGTTCATCTAGCTTAGCTTGTGAAGAGTCTTGCTGGCTGTAGATTTGCTTGGCCGAAAATAGCAACCCCCTGAGGGAGAACCATAAATAAAGATTTAAATGTAATTTATCTCTGTGGTGATGAAGCTCATATCCCTTTAGTAAATGTAATGTTTGACTCAGACATTAAGCTTCAAACATGTTTTTTAGAACATTTTATATTTAAAAGACAATTTTGGCTTAAAAAGGCAAATAGAAGCAGCCACCAACTTTCTATCTCTGCTTAGCTTTCTTCAATAGATAAATGACTAATGTCGAACTCCTACAAACCATATTTTGGTCAAAAGGCCTGATATTAAAATATTAGTTTTAGGTTATTTAACATTTTCTTTTTCATTTTTGGTATGATTTTATCTGTCCTTACTTTGAGGTTGTATTCTTTTAGGTAGTTAGAGGTTAAGTAGTGGTGGGTTTGTAAATAGATCTTTTAAATTAAATATTCACATAGAAACGTAAACAAAATGAAAGTCCTACAGTGATTTAAATAGAGCCACATTAATATTATATCGCATAAATTCAGCCGCTTATTAATTTAAAAAACTATTTTTTTAAAGTAATCT
This sequence comes from Paguma larvata, assembly GCA_030068075.1. NCBI lineage: Eukaryota > Metazoa > Chordata > Mammalia > Carnivora > Viverridae > Paguma > Paguma larvata. The sequence continues at coordinate 13,700,182 of CM057825.1, forward strand.
GTACACCCAGTGTGGGGCTCGAACCTGTGGCCCTGAAATCAAGCCTGCCAGGTGCCCCCAGCCATTGATTTTTTAACAGAGAAATTCCTATTAGAATCTGTTACGAAAATGCTATTGTGTACCCACAGACTGAATTCCTTCTGATAATGCTAGTAATCAGTAAAGAAGATTCAGCAGGTTTATCTAGAAGATATTTTAATATATATTATGAACAGATCATAAGTTTGTGAACGTGTACATGCATTTCCATTTAACATATACTCGTATTATAAACACTTTAGTATATGTATACATAGCTCTAATTCTGCTTTATGGTAATTAATCATACATACCAAACATTTAATATACATGACTAGTATTACTAATTTAAACAGCCACACTTATTTTGTGGGTTTTCTCTTCTCCATTTATTAGCTCTCTGTTATCTGTAATCAAATTTCAGGGTTAATAGGTTTTCTTAATATTATATGTCATTTAATTATAATCATTATAGACAGCCTGACAGTCTCATGTTAAAAGACAGACTTTGAGGTCTTAACACTATATAACATCTGTATTTCTTTTGTTGCCAGTCATCTTCCATGGACTTAAATGTTGTGTACCCTCAAACATTCTAACCATGTGTTCCCATCATACCTGGCTTCCTTGACCGAAGCATTGTTTCTCCCCATAAAGAGTATACCTCAAGGATTCCATCCGCACCTGACTTTTTTTTTTTTTTTTTTTTTTTTTTTTTTGCCTTTTGTCAGTGGACTTGAGCTAGACGGCATTATAGGCCATAAAGTTTATTGATTCACCCACATCACTGTGCGTAGGATTGGGAAGAAGGAGACCCAGGCCAGGGAGGGATACTGGTAACAAATAGAAAGGGAATAAGTAATATTGAAGTCTCTTTTGGTCCCTCATATATGTTAACTTTTGATCAGAGAGTAAAGCTTCATAGGAAATCATATTAGAGTTTGAGATTATCTTTACCAACCTTTTCTGTTACCCAGAACCAGAGTGGATAAATGACTTACTCAAGGTCACCCAGCCAATTAATGATACAGCGAAAGCTCATATGAAAAATTCCTAACTCCACATCTAGTATTTTTCCATTCAAAAATCCGCTCCAACTGATAAGTCCACTTTAGAAAACAAGTTAGCAATTTCCATATGATCCAACACTTCCACTTCTAGAAATCTGTTCCGGGAAGAATTAAAGCATGTATCCACCAAAGGATTGTACTCAAACATGCCTAGCAACATTACTCATAGTGGACAAAAACTGGAAATAGCCCAAAATATCCATCAGCTGGTAAAATAAACTAAATGTGGCATATCCATACAATGAAGTACTATTCAGCAAAGGAATGAAATACTAATAAATGTTATACCATTAATGAACCTCGACAACTTTAGGCTTAGTGAAAAATCAGATGCGAATGATTATATATGGTTCAATTACATAAAATGACCACAAAAGGAAATTTGTAGAAAGAGAAAGCAGGTGTGCTGAAAGTGGGATTGAGTACAAATAGGCTCAAGGGACTTTTTTGGGTGATGGAAATAATCTAGAACTAGATTGTGGCAATGGTTAGACAACTATAGAAATTTACTGTAAATTATTGAAGGGTACTCATAAAATAGGTGAATTTTATGACATGCAAATTATGCTGCAGTAAAGCCAAAAAAGGGGAACATTAAAAAATTTCACTCTAAAAAAAAAAATCCACTCTAAAACTCGTAATCTGTTCTGAAGATTACATTGTATGTGCCTTTTGGTTTGTAATTCTTACCGGTAGTGTGCCTTTTGCCGAAAACAATAAAATCTGACCTGATTCTTCTGACATTTCTCTTAATTAAGAACATTTGATTTCTTAAAGTGGTTAAACTTGCTGATGTCATATCTGCATCGTATATGGTATATACATATATGACCGCCACACACCCTACAAGTCTCATAGGCATGAAGTAGAGTTGGAGCTTCCTGTGCTTGCCAGAATTAACAGTATTTTCTATTCTAGCTGTGAAACAAACTGATTACAAACTCTCTCACTGCTATTTCACTGATTTCAGTATATCTTCTCTATTTTGCTCTCACCAGTTGACCTTTGTGTTTACTGAGAGTCCGTTGCATTCATTTTCAAACCTATTTATGCCACTTGTACATAATTTAATATTGTGTGAATTAACAAAATGGTGTTAGAAACAGTAGAATTTCATCTTAGTAAACTAGATTGAATGTTTTAGAAAGATTTGACAAAGACTAATCACTAAATATTGGTTCGAATTAAGTGTGGATAATTTTTTGTAATTTTTTTTTAACATTTATTTATTATTGACAGAGAGAGACAGAGCCATGAGCATGGGAGGGGCAGAGAGAGGGGGAGACACAGAATCCGAAGCAGGCTCCAGGCTCTGAGCTGTCAGCACAGAGCCTGATGCGAGGCTGGAACTCACAGACCGAGAGATCATGACCTGAGCTGGAGTCGCACACCCAACGGACTGAGCCACCCAGGCGCCCCAAGTGTGGATAATTTAAAAGCCTGGAGTGGGGATTGTAAAATCCTAGAAGGACTGTTTTTACATTCATATTGCTTCACAAATGTCTCTAGCTCATGCTCCATCTTAATGAAACAAAGTAGAAAAGTTTGTTTATTAGGTGAGGGTGTATGTAAGAAAAGTAACACTGAACTCTAATTACAGGATTCATGGTCAAAGACAAAAGTCTTGGTATCTCAGTGAACATTTATTATGTTTCAAATTAAAGATTTTAAGATGCAGATATGTGTGTGTTTGTTTCTGTCTTCTACCACCTGTCTCCAGTTAAGCCCCCAGTTACTGGCTTTGATCACATAGGGTGAGAGTGATTCTGTATATGGCACTATGCAAAACTGTAAACATCAAATTTATAAATAACTTATGTGATAGAGTATTTTGATAATAAAAAGGATTATGGTTGTTTTTTAAACTTTTAGATTTATGACAGTTTTTATTGAATGTATCTTGTCTTATTTATTTTTTTTATGTTTATTTTTGAGAGAGACAGTGGAGGAGAGGCAGAAGGAGGGGGACAGAGGATCCAAAGCAGCCTCTGGGCTGACATCAGAGAGCACGACATCGGGCTCAACCCCATAAACTGAGCCAAATTCAGATGCTCAACCAACTGAGCCACCGAGGCACCCCAAATGTATCTTGTTTTATGGTGAGAAGTAAGCCAGAATCAGGATGATAGTAGGAGAGAACTGAGCCTGCAGGAGACTAAAGGGTAGCTTTAGTAACATACAAAACAAGGCTATCAGAAAGGAAGAAGGGTGCCTCAGGGGAGACTCAGATTTTAAGATCTTGAGATGGAAGTATGAAGCTTAACCAGAGAGATGGGGCGCCTGGGTGGCTCAGTCATTTGAGAGTCTGACTTCGGCTCAGGTCCTTGATCTCAAGGTTCCTGGGTTTAAGCCTCGCGTTGGGCTCTGTGCTGACAGCTCAGAGCCACATGTCTGCTTCAGATTCTGTGTCTCCCCCCTCTCTCTCTCTCTCTCTCTCTCTCTCTCTCTCTCTCTCTCTGCCCCACCCCCGCTCATGCTCTGTCTCTGTCTCTCTTAAGAATAAAACATTTAAAATTTTTTTAAAAAATAAAAAAGAATCTACCAGAGAGAGAAAACACCAAATGAGGAAAGACACCGGTGCTGCCAGAGGGCCCAGGGGCCCTGGAATGGGAAGCCGCAGTTACTCCATCATAGGCGTTGGTAGTGGCGTTGGGGGTTGGGGTCATAATGGTGGTTGGGGTGAGGCCAAGGCCACAGAGCTTGCGTAGGCAAGGCCGAAAACAAGGAATGGATCCCCATCACCAAGCTGGGACACCTGATCAGGGACATGAAAATGAAATCCCTGGAGGAGATCTCTCTCTCTTTTCCCTGCCCATCAAAGATTCTGAGATCATTGACTTTTTCCCGGGAGCATCCCTTAAGAATGAGGTTTTGAAGACATGCCTGTGCAAAAGCAGACCCGTGCTGGCCCGTAGACCAGGTTCAAGGCATTTGTTGTCATCAGAGATTATGATTGGACACGTTGGTCCAGGTGTTAAGTGCTCCAAGAGGTAGCCACTGCCATCCGCGGGGCCATCATCCTGGCCAAGCTTTTCCATCATCCCTGTGTGGCAAGGTTACTGGGGGGAACAAGATCAACAAGCCCCACACTGTCCATGCAAGATGACCGGCCACTGTGGCTCTCCGCTGGTGCTCTTCATCCCTGCGCCCAGAGGCGCTGCCATTTTCTCAGCCCCTGTGTCCAAGAAGCTACTGATGATGGCTCGCATTGGCGACTGCTACACCTCAGCCAGGGGCTCTGCTGCCACCCTGGGCAGCTTTGCTAAGGCCACATTTGATCCATTTCTAAGACCTACAGCTGTCTCACCCCTGATGTCCGGAAAGACTGTGTTCACCAAGTCTCCCTATCAGAAACTCACTGACGTTTTGTAAAGACCCATACCAGGGTCTCCGTGCAGAGGACCCAGGATCCAGCTGTGGCCAACACAAGGGGAAAAAAAGTCCAAGCCTGTTAAAAAAAAAAAAAGAAAAAGAAAGAAAGAAGTTACTGGAGAGTCATCAGTGAAAATTTTGAACCTACTAACTTTGATGTACAGTTCTGAAAATGTGAGCGTGTGCCGAGATTATATAGAATGTAGAAATGTGACCAGCAAAGATACTAATCAACTAATCAAAGAATGGCTTTCCTTATAGCCATTAGCTGTGTTCCCTTGGGTGAGCTGCATGAAATAAGGTTGGAGGAGAGATGTTACAGGAAGAGAGTGCTACTCTGAAGAATTTAGTCAAAACTGTTTGGAGGTTTGGTCAGTTGCGTCACTAATATGGTAGAGCTTCTGTTAACGTTCACCTGGTAGCTTTGCTTGCAATAATAGTGTTCCTTTTAAAAGTTCCAGGATCACAGTTTGCAGTGGTTCTTACCTAGTTTTGGATTACAAATGCCTTTAAGAACCTGGTGAAAGCTATGGGCTCCATTTCCAAAGTACTATTGTACCAGGAAACACAACAGTAATTTTATAATTTTTAGTTCTTCAGAGACTTAACCAAAGCCCAGAGAGATCCTGATTAAGAACAGAAAGGCATTCTCTTGTTAATCCTTTGTGCGTTAAAACAGTATTCCAGTGTATTTCGGTGTAAATGTGGATTTTCAAATAATGCACAAAATAGGACTTTTATAGCCAATAATTCTGGATTATATGTGCTCTATAAAGTGAGACACCTGTAATCAAGTTGGCAAGAACTTGAAAATAAAATGACTACAAGTAATCTGAAGTGACAGTAACTAGAGGTGTTTTAACTATGTACTGCTGCCATATTATAAGCATTAGAGCCTTTTAATATTTACCAGTAAGCAGTCAACTTCAGTTCCATGGATCTGTATTTCTTTTCGCTCTTAATTAACTTCAGAGAATAGGATCTTCAAGTATAATATTTAAGAAAGCAGTAACCGTGTTTGGGCATGGTATGGCTTTGGAGAGAAAGGAAGATGTTCATGTGCCTGCCTTGCTGTCGTTCTCCCCTGCTTTCTTCTTACCTGCCTCTCCCTGGGGGTGGTGCTTGCTTCCCCGACCCGCTTTTTTCTTAAGGTTGAATGGGCAACCACCTGTATATAACCAACTGTTTGTAAATTGTAAAGACCAACTTTTATATAAGTTGGAAGGTGCTAGAAAATCCCACATTGCTTAAGATAGTTTGAAATATTTCTCACCTGAAAAATTGACTGCTTTTGTAATTTAGGTCCTGTATTATTGTAGCTCACAGTGATTATTTTTATGTTTGCAGGAATTGTGCTCAATGTTTCTATTTTGTTTTAACTGCAGGACCGTGTATATGTACAACAAAATAATGTGGAGAATGTCTACAATTTGGGATTAATTATTTTTCGAGATCAAGTTGTACGTTATGGGTGTATTAGGGATCATCTACGACAAACACTGTTGGACATGATCGCAAGAGAGCGGAAAGGAGAAGTTGTAGATCGGTATAATCATCTCTTTCTACTTCAGTGTTTAGTTTTTTAGTGGTTATATCTTGAAAACCGATTTACTCTCATAATTTTTTTTTTTAATGTTTATTTATTTTTGAGAGACATAGAGGCACAGCGCGAACAGGGGAAGGGCAGAGAAAGAGGGAGACACAGAATCAGAAGCAGGCTCCAGGCTCTGAGCCGTCAGCACAGAGCCCGACGAGGGGCTCGAACTCACAGACCGCGAGATCATGACCTGAGCTGAAGTCGGCCGCCCAACCGACTGAGCCACTCAGGCGCCCCTCATAATCTTATTAAAATAAAAGTTTTATTATCCAACACATTGTGAAAACCCTCAAAAACCTTTTCACAATTAACAAAGTTATCTAGAACGTAACTATTTTTAGAAGAGACCATCCTAAGTTTCTATTTACTTTTTTTTTTTTTAATTTTTTTTTTTTTTTTAACATTTATTTATTTTTGAGACAGAGAGACAGAGCGTGAGCCGGAGAAGGGCAGAGAGAGAGGGAGACACAGAGTCTGAAGCAGGCTCCAGGCTCCAAGCTATCAGCACAGAGCCTGACGCGGGGCTCGAACTCACAGACCGTGAGATCATGACCTGAGCTGAAGTCGGATGCTTAACCGACTGAGCCACCCAGGCGCCCCTAATTTACTTTTAAAAAACAAATCACCCATTAGTCTTCCCTTTTGATTTTTCATTTATTTTTTATGCTGGCATTTTGTTCTTTTTTGCTGTGTGGTAACATTTTTTGTTCCTTTGTCTTTTTCTTTAAAAAGCTATGGGCTAGCTTTCATTCTTAACATATTTGAAGAAAAATGTTGAACATAGTCTAAAATACTAAGAAATACTATACTCCTGGTTAGTCACATGGAGCTAGAGTGACTTGAAACATACAAGGTTGTGTTCTCTATTTCTGTGTATTCAGACAAGCTGTTAGAGGAAGACTTGTAAAGTTCTTTTTATTTCAGCTCTGGTGCTTCGTCAGAATTGTCCCAAAGCCATTTGATACAAACAAAAAAATGGTATAATGCCTGGGAATAGCTGCCCATTTCAAGTAACTTCTCCTGACTGCTTTCTCGTAGTCTTTTTATATTCTGTATTTTTACATACACAGAAATACCGAGACATGTTTTCTTTCAGATTTTAAGGTTACAGCAGTAGGAGAACAACCTGAGACCACTATCTGTACAGTCAAGATATGCTTTCCAATTAAAATTACTCCCAATCCTTACATATAATAAGTTGTTTATGGGAGATGGGTCACTTTGATTTAAAAAATGTTCTCAAAGTCTTTCTAACAAATTCTGTTGCATTTTTTTTACATGAATACTTAATGTAATTTGATTATCAGGTGGTTTAACTTCTTTTGACAGGGGCGCAATAAGAAATGCTTGCCAGATGTTAATGATTTTAGGTCTTGAAGGACGATCTGTCTATGAAGAAGATTTTGAGGCTCCTTTTTTGGAAATGTCCGCAGAATTTTTTCAGGTAATCAGTGAAGATATAAATAAATGCTCTTTAAAGATGTTCTCAGAGTTACTGAATACAGTTACTGATTTGAATATTTGACCTTTTGGGAAAGAGGGTACAAAAAAATACTCTTTGGTGCACTTCCTCCCCACCTACTCCTCATGCTCACATTCCAGGAATGAACCCGCTGAAAAAAGAATTGAACAGTGTGAACTTAGACACGCAGTTTTTTTAAATTATGTGTTACGAAACATACAAACTTAGAAATAACCTGAATATTTTATGATATATATATGTTACAGTTATTTATCATAAATTCACAGGCAGTGCATCACTAATGAAGTCCCATTATTCAGGCTTGTGTGAATATGTTACTGGTAAAATAAGTACAGAAATAGTCATGATGTCATGGTGTGTGTGTGTATATATATATATTTTTTAAAGCTATTGTGAGGAAATTAGAGGCCATAAGTATAATTGATAGAAATTTGCAGTAGTATATACCACCCAAAACCAACTGAATTACTAAAGGTGAAGTTAAACTAGTACTAATTTGTAATGAAATTACCAGGTGTAAGGACAGTATTTATAAGATAGTGATAACCATGCATCCTCCTGAAAACCCTCATTTATAGTAGGAGCTTTGTAGTGTTGTTAAAACAGACTTAGTTGAATACTAACTTAATAACGTTTTTACTTCAGCAATAGGCTTTTTAAAAAATAAATGAATCAAAGTTATAGTAATTCTTTAGTTCAGTAGGTCATTCATAAGAGCCATTGGATGTATATAAAGATGGAACATGGTGAATTTTGGTGTCCTTTACACAAAAAGAAACAAAGAATGGACTTGCTGCCTTTTTTTTTATTTTTTAAATTAGTGTGTAGCCCATCAAGAAGACCTTTGTGGCCTGCATTGGTGAGCCTGGACCGTGCTTTATGAACTATTAATTTCATAATGTAGGAAACAGTTTCTATATTCTAATAATGCAGCAACCAATTCTAGATATTTTTGACCCCTGCATTTGTTTTACTTCGTTACATTGTAGACATACCAGTAGAAGATTAATGGTCAAGATTCCCAGATGTGCTGCAGTAACATGTGTATTCCTGTGTGTGTGTGTGTGTGTGTGTGTGTGTGTGTGTGTGTGTATAGCACATACTGTTGTTAGCAGTGAGTGTGGAGATGGTCTTACCTAGAGTTTCATGTGGTGTGTTAATGTCTATTCTTAGAAACTTGATTATTTTCAAGGATTAAAACTACGTTTTGTCAAAAAGTGGAATGCGTTACTAAATTTTGTACATAGTTTATATCAACATGTCTTCTGATTTGTAATTCTTAGATGTATTTGTTAATCCTCCTATCAAATAAGTTAAAATCACCTGGGTTAACATTTATAACTTACCAGAACTTTGGTAAGGCTGGTGTTAGTAGGCAGGAGTTATGTAAAAGCTCTGTTTCTCAATCATCAGTTTACACACACACGCACCTTTGAGACTGGGAGTGAGGGGCAGTTGGACTTTAGTAACTAGCAGTACGTGAACAAAACTGTATGATAAACAGAATGAAGAATCTTTAGAGGCATAATTTATACACATTTAAAACAAATCAAAGAAGACCGTCCCACTCTGACTTGGGGTCAGATGCTCCAGTTTGTACTTTTGACTCTTATTTACATGTGCTTACTTTTTCTGTTATTGGAAGTATATTGGTGAAGTTTGAAAAACACTGCTTAAGGGTAATGAATTGATTCTTTTCTTCTGTAATCAATGCTTTAAAGGATGTAATTCAGCCATGTGGGATAAGAAACTATATAAAATGTTGATAGTGCTAATGATATTTAGATTGGCTTATGCTGAATATTAGAGAAACCCAGTTAAAAGCAGAAACACATTTTGCTTCTACATTTAAAAAGAAAAAAATCATACTTCTCATTTGCAGATGGAAAGCCAGAAATTTTTAGCAGAAAACAGTGCTTCCGTATATATAAAGAAAGTAGAAGCTAGAATTAATGAAGAAATAGAACGGGTGATGCACTGCCTTGACAAGTCAACTGAAGAACCAATAGTAAAGGTGGTCGAGAGGGAACTAATTTCCAAGCACATGAAAACTATCGTAGAAATGGAGAATTCTGGGCTAGTACATATGCTGAAAAATGGAAAGACAGAAGGTAAGGATCAGCAGTTGAAAAATAATTAAATGTTTATAGTTCTACCAGGTTCTTAATAATTTTTTTTATTTTACTTTAATGAAAATAGATTATGAGTGTCAGTCTTCAAGTTGTGTGTATCTTTAATTTATTAACTGCTGTTGCTTTGATAGGATTTAACAGTAAAGCTTTACATGTATTAATGTGGATTTTTGGTATCTCTTGTTAATTGAATGGCTTCCCCCCCCTTTCATCTCAGTCTCCCTCATTTTTTGTGTTTTTCTTAACCCACAAGTCTGTATTATTGGTAAGACCACTGAGATCTTCATCTGTTACTGTCCTTTTTATATACAAGGGAGCTGGACTCTTCTTCAGTTGCCACATCCTCTCTCTTTTTTGTGATTCTTTTAAAATCTGACATTCCGATCATAAAATTTGTATAGGCTTTTCTTTTGGGAATTAGTTGTGATAAGGGTGCTGAAAATGCAAAACACACCTGTCTTTCATGTGACATTTTAGATACATTAGTATATTGGTTTTGAGAATTCCAGAGTTACAGACTTCAGAGAAAGGAAAATTGCATAAAAGTAAAAGCACACAGTTTGGAGATAACTGTAGCATTTATTCTTGTTGACTATTTACTCTTTTTGTTTTTCAACTTTTTTTAAATGTTTATTCATTTTTGAGAGAGAGAGTGGGTACGGGGGAGGGGCAGAGAAAGAGGGAGACACAGAATCTGAAACAGGCTCCAAGCTCTGAGCTGTCAGCACAGAGCCCAACACGGGGCTCAAACTCATGGACTGTGAGATCATGACGTGAGCTGAAGTCAGATGTTTAACTGACTGAGCCACCCAGATGCCCCTACCTTTTTTTTTCCTGAAAACAATATTTCATGATAAGTACCCTAGGAGAAATTATAACTTGGAGAGTAACAGTCATGTTGTCCTTATCCTTAATTTCCGAAGTTTTACCTTAAAACTATGACTTTTAAGAATCACCGATATGCTATTAAAACATAGGGGCGCCTGGGTGGCTCAGTCGGTTAAGTGTCCGACTTCGGCTCAAGTCGTGATCTCGCAGTTGTTGAGTTTGAGCCCCACGTCAGGCTCTGTGCTGACAGCATGGAGCCTGGAGCCGGCTTCAGATTCTGTCTTCCTCTCTCTGCCCCTCCCCCATTCACTTACGCATGTTGTCTCTCTTTCTCAAAAATAAACAAACTTTAAAAAAGAAGTAAATAAACATGGTACTCTAGCTCTTTCCTGCTTTTTAGATGATTTCTTAGCAGTAGTTTAGCCAGATTACTTACTATAAAAGAAACACATACTGCCTCGAGGTTGTAAGCTTGTTAAGGAATGAAAAACAATATTTAAGTGAATCACTTAAAGAGCCAGATGTAAGAGGAGAGAAAAGTAGGGTGGTACGAAAGGAGGTGGTTTTCTGGGTTTCCTTTAGTGTAATTCTTGCTTTGTGTTTTGAAATGTTTATGTTTCTATATATTTCTTTCTGAAAGTTATATGTAAATTTGTTTTTATTAAACCAGAGAAAGGATCCTTCTAGTGAAACCTTTTTTGTAAAAGCCAAAAAAATACTCTTTTTAGTATGTTTGTCATGTTTTCTAAACTAAGCTATCCCTGAATGTCTAAAGTCTAAGTCAAGGGTTGGCAAACTTTTTTGTAAAAGGCCCATATAGTAAACTGCTCATCTCTGCTGTAATAGTGAAAAAGTAGGCATAGACATTAACACAAATGGATGAACTTGACTGTGTTCCTGTGAAACACTGATTTTTTTTTTTTCCGACCACTAAAAAATGTAGAAACCATTCTTAGTTCATGAGGTGTACCAAAATAGACTGTGGGCTGTATCTGGTTCAGGGGCTATAGTTCGACAACCCCTGATCTAAATGGTCATCTAGAGTTAGCCTTTTCTTGAGAGTAGGACTTAGGAAGTGTTTGATGGAGAGGTTGTTGGGCATACCTGAATTACAGTATCTCCGAAATCTGCGTGGGAGACTTGTGTTAAAGGCATTAAGAATGCCTGACAACATGGCAAATGCTTAATAAGTACATAAATGAAGAAATATCAGAATACTTACTATAGTTCACTAGTACTTAATGTTTTCAGCAACTAAATAGCTATCTGATTCTAAGTTAAATTTTAAAACACTGGCTTCAATTTTCCTGACTTCCCACTAGGAACCTAATTGCAAAATGTCTTCATTGTGTTAGGCCCTGCTCTGGAGCAGTATGTCAAGAATATGTCAGGGGCACAACTTAACCATTATGAAGCCAAACGTCTCGTAAATCAGAAAGTGAAAAAGTTTTCTGACCGTGAACGGAGGATGAATTGGATGGGTTACTAGATGCAGATAGCTCTATGAAATTTAAGTTCAAATGGCATTTGATTTTATTAAGTTCATACAGAAATGTGTGATTTTTTTGAATGCCCAAGTATTTTTCATTTTCTCTTTCACGTTATACACTATGCCATACATTTATATATGGTGAATTAAATATGGTGAAATTGTGTTAATTTTCATACAGTTAAATATGCAACATATAATTAAGCAAAACTAACAACAGAGGAACAAAATAGACAAGTTGGAAACCATTTTGTTAGAGATGGGTTTGATATGCTAAATTTACTATAGTAAATGTCCATAAATTGCTGTTGCATTTTTAATACCTGTTTTTAACATGGGAAATTTGGTTGTAATTAATGCCAAATGTGAGAAACTATGAGATTTGCTGTGTGTAGATGACTTTGGACATGTATTATTGCTAAAAACTTAGTGTTTAATAAAACTTGGTTTTGAAAGTCACTGAAGCAAATTTTAGAAATCCTTTTTTTGTAAAACTTGCTTCTAAGTATTTCTCAAATACAAAAAACTTTAGTATTAAGATCTAAATAGCTCTTAAAATAAAGACCAGCATTAGGTAAATTATAGCCTGTCTGTCAGGCTTGGCCTACCAGCAGTTTGGTTAGAGCCAAACAAAACAAAACAAAACAAAAGCAATATTTTATTGCTTATGAAAATTACATAAATTTTTAGATATCATTACCCATAAATAAGGGGAACACAGACCTGCCCATTCATTTATGTGTTATATGTGGCTTCTTTCTTGTTACAGTGGCAGAACTGAAGTAGTTGCGACAGAGACCATATGGCCCACAAGTCTATAAAATATTTACTGTCTAGCACTTTCCAGAAAAAAATTTCCCAGCCTCCAATCTAGAAGCTGCTATTCTAACTTCCATTTCAAAAGTTCTTGATGATAAAACTCTTTTATATTATTGTACAGTTCTGACACTTAGAGTCTCCCAGTAAATTTCAAAGAAACCTTAGACAATTAGGAAAGCATTTACCTCCACATTTTAATCGCGTGAAAACTGATATAAAAAACGGACAGAGTCCAGAATTTTCATTCTAGATAAAAACAGTATAGTGAGATACCAAGTTTTAAAATACAAGTATTGGCCTAGGACATCACCTGGAAAATGTTAGGGCTTGCTCTGAGGAAAATACTAAGGAATAGGAATGGCTATAGCTATAAATATCATGTACACTTTACTATGGTGTGTAATGAAATAAATCTTAGTATTTTTTATTTTATTATCATGTTGTTGTTTGAACTTTGAGATAGACATACCTAAAAATATCTGTTAGACTTTTCATTGGTTTTTAGATTTCTTATTGACTATGAATTAAACCGTAATTAAAGTTATCCTTTTGATGGACATTTCATAGTACATGATTGGGTTATAGATTGGGATTGTATAGGAACTCAAAATTGCAGTTTTCTTTTGTTCGTGGCTTTCTCGTACGCTGTATGGACATTTTCCATGTAAACTGAAATTTGCCGAGACATCTTACTAATGCTGTCAAAGCATCTTATCGGAAAGCCGTATTTCATAAATTGCAATAGTAACCAGTAACCTGCCTAATTTTTTTCCCTTTGTCTATTTTGCTGGAATGTTTTTAGTAATTTTTCATGTGGTCAGCAAGTAGTAGTGATGGAGAAAATAAGCTTCGGTCTTTAAGTTTCACAAATCAGAATGAACAGAGATTCACATTTTTCCCCTTCATCTTTAATGTAGCCGATTTGTATGTTCTTTCTGATTGCAGACCTTGCTTGCATGTACAAGTTATTTAGTCGCGTGCCAAATGGCTTGAAAACAATGTGCGAGTGTATGAGTTCCTATTTGAGGGAGCAAGGGAAAGCCCTTGTTTCTGAGGAAGGAGAAGGAAAGAATCCTGTTGACTATATCCAGGTGAGTGAATACAGAAGAATCTCTTGTGAGTTTGTGGTAACTTGACACCTGCTAATAGAAAGGTCACTTCTACTAAGCTGTGTGTATTATGTGTGTTTTACCTTAATTGTCCCAATGGAAAATTATATGTGTACTTTGCCTAAATATTTTAGAATTTTGCAAAGTGTATATATTTCTATCAGGAAACCAAGCTCAGCTGCTGCTTTTCATTTATTATTAACCTGCTTGATGAATATCTTATTTACATGGTCTCAAAAATGAAAGTTACTACTTTTTTCTAAGCTTTAGTGTTCACACTCAGGGTATTAGAAAAAGTAACTTTTCAATTAATTACATTTTGTTCTGAAATGTTTGCTTTCTAGCAATACTGTGCATAAATTATGCCTCAAGTTTTCCATGTTTCAGGATAAATAATTAGCTTTTTTTGTGCATTTTTAAAGCTGATTTTCATGGGCTTTTATCCGTTCGGTCAAGACAGAGAAGGATGTGAAGAAAGAATGCAGAAGCGCTTAGTCATCTTCAGTGGAATAATATGTGAGCAGGAAATAGACTGCTTCCCTCATTGCTGACATTTTGAATACAGGCTTAGATAGAGGCTTGAGAATAAACAGAACATATAAGTTTACACTGAACTCACACATTTATTACCAGCAAACTTAAGGGAAACATACCTGATCATATGTGTATTGTTTATAGAAGAAAAATTTTATGATATACCCTGATTTCTTTGTTTTTATTTGGAAGGGCTTATTGGATCTGAAGAGTAGGTTTGATCGCTTCCTCCAGGAATCGTTCAATAATGACCGGCTCTTTAAACAAACTATTGCGGGTGACTTTGAGTATTTTCTCAACCTCAACTCCAGGTCCCCTGAATACCTCTCATTATTTATTGATGATAAGCTGAAAAAGGGAGTCAAAGGGGTAAGTATTAATGCGTTTGAAAACACATGAAATTTTATTTGTAGATTCAAAATTGTATACAAAATTAGGAAATACAAAATATAAAATTAGGGAATTTTGTAGACATAAAATTAAGCCTAGCCCTTTGCCATGCTTAAATGAATGCTAAATCTTTGAAAAGGATTGCTTAAGTAAGGTATTTGAAATGGTCAGAAGTACTTTGACATTTCACTTAATGTATAATTTGTATCGAAACAACTACACAGTCACAGTTGCTAAACAGTCTTTATAGACTGTGAGGGTTAGATACCCTGGAGAGAGGAGAGGCAACTGGAAGACCGCTATCCATAGCATGGGAAGTTGCTGTTGTCTGTCACACTTGTTCTGGGCATTGTGTATCCGACAACACTGGGATGCCCAGAATTTGAAGGAATAGATTAGAATAGCTATCAGAAAGTAATTTGAAAGCTTTTATTATATATCAGGGATCTTGGAAGCTTACTACAGCATAGAAAAACAAATTAAGCATATTGTGGTCACACATACATTGGTCTTTTTAACTTCATCTTAGAATTTGTGAGACAAAGGGAAAAGCAATAAAAGCTGCAGGTTTTCCAGGCAGCTATAACGGAAGAACAAGAGGAAGATCACCATAAGAGACAACATCCATTTAGTCTTCCGTATTTTTTTAATACACGCTTAATCGGCTATAATATCGTCTTACCCTTACTGAAAAGATGAGGGCAGGGGCCTTTTTAGTTTTTGAGTTACAACCAATTATTACCCTTCTGTTTGCACAGTTTAGATTTTGAATGAGCTTACATCAAAATATCTGTCTTTTCCCTGTATAAATTTCTGCCTAAATACTATGGAAAAGCATCGTAATATTCTTTTTCGTGATTAAAATTTCATTTCATTTTACGTCAGTCATCCTTTAATTCAGCCCTTATCACCTCATTGCTGCATTCAGTGGTAGCCCTCTAGGGAGGGAAGGACCTCCACTCCAGCCCCTGCACAGTGCTGCACTAGTGAGGAAGTAAGAATGGGGGCGCTCTGTGAAGGAGGAGGTGCGTTCTCAAACTAGGTCCCTCCTTCTGACATCTTGCACCAGACTGCATTTGTTATCAGTCTTATTTTTAAACTGCGGATGAACTGTGGTGCTATTTTTGTAGAACTAAGATTTTATAATTATTAAATTGTCTTTGAATTGATTTTGCAGCTAACAGAACAGGAAGTAGAAACAATATTGGATAAGGCAATGGTCCTTTTTAGGTTTATGCAAGAAAAAGATGTATTTGAACGTTATTATAAACAACACTTGGCAAGGAGACTTCTCACAAATAAAAGTGTTTCTGATGACTCCGAAAAAAATATGATATCCAAGTTAAAGGTAAGGTGTATATATAAATTGGAATGATGTGCACCTAACTAATGTTTGTTATGTGATTGAATGCCAACATGCGATTAGAAAGTATTTAATTGATTTAAAATATTTGTTTCTGTAAATTAATAAAGCTAGATTTTTTTTTTTTTTTTGAACAGATGCACTTAGATTTGCTTAGGTTCTGGGACGTTCAGAGTTTGCTGGAATTTCTCTTGGTGTGGCATATGGTACATTCATGGAGATTTGGGGAAGGATTAGTGCAAGGGAAATACTAAAGGGAGTATCACCAGGTAGTTTTGTTTCGCAGAGAGTGGTTCATAGACCACCTGTACCCGTATCACCTGGGGTGCCTGTTAAAAACATAAAGTACTGGTCCCTACCTTTAATGAGGTGTATTGGAATCTCCGAAAGAGTCTGGGAACCTGCATTTTATTTTTGGGTTATTCTTAAATACACTATTCTTAAATCTACCAAAGTTTGGTATCCACAGGCATGGAGCGACTGTTGGAAAGATTTAGAAAGGATGTTAGTAATGTGGAAGAATTTATTTCTTTGTACGTTTGCTCATAGAAAAATCCATGGTTTATTTGTGTATATTTGTGTCTTTCTTCCACAGACTGAATGCGGATGTCAGTTCACGTCAAAACTGGAAGGAATGTTTCGGGATATGAGCATCTCAAACACAACGATGGATGAATTCAGGCAGCATCTACAGGCAACTGGGGTAAGAGTCTGCTTTAATTTCTACTTCCGTGTGCCTGTCTGTGTGAAGTCTTTTGTAATGGGCGTTTTCACCCATGTATCAGATAACCGCTGGTGTCATTTCTTCAGATGTTATTAGTGGCAACATATGTATTTTCTGTGCATACATTAAAAATCATTTTCCCCCATATAAGCATTTTCTTAATAACTATTACTGTTAAAATATTTTTTTCTTATTCTTCTAAAAATTAGTTTATCCTCTCTCCTTGAAGGAAAGTTTTGAAACTTTAATAGAATGATTTCACTATTGTAACCATTATAGATTGTGGAGAAGAATACGGGGCCTGGGCAAGCTTGCTGAGTTTTAGACTCTTCCTCTCACCGTACCCCTAGGATTATGCTCTTTTAGAATTGTTGCCTGGCCTTCCTATATCTCAACATTCTCATCTGTAAGAAGATCAGCATAAAGGAGTCTGACATTCTCAGAGCCCCTGAGGGACGAACAAGAGTATAAAAATGCTGACATTAGGGTATTATAAATGTAGTTTTGAATTGTGACTCCTGGAGACAGTAAAGCTGCTGTTTAAACGGCTTTGGAGTCTGATGGGGTTTTTGCGAGGGTTTAATGAAGTTCAGAATTTTCTTCCCTTCCCTTCCCCTCCCCTCTTCCCCTCCCCCTTCCCTTCTTCCTCTCCCCTTCTTCCCCTCCCCTTCTTCCCCTCTCCTTCTTCCTTCCCCTTCTTCCTTCCCCTTTTTCCTTCCTTTTCCTTTTCCTTTTCCTTTTCCTTTTCCTTTTCCTTTCCTTTCTTTCCTGTTTTTCAATTTCACCTTAACTTTCCGTTTATAGAGAACTCCACAGGTTTTCTCTTTTTTCTCAAGTGACCTTATACAACTTCATAATTAAGACATGTGACAGCCATTTAAGAAATTTGGAGGTCATTTCTTCTTACGTTTAGATACGAGAGCATCACTTCTATTGGTCCCAGTCTCATCACAAACAAATTATGTGAAAATACCTAATTCTGTAGAAATGGACATTTATATATATTAAGGCATTCTGCCTTAGAGGGACTCTGGTCTCTCCCCATTATATATAGTTGTATGATTTGCCTCAAAGTTTATTGTGGAGAGGGCCGAGAGCAAGAAAGATACAAGTCTGTGACAGATAGAAATCTGGTTGGGCAGGAACTAAATAATATCCTAGATAGTTTTTTTCTTTTTTAGATTGTTTAGAGATTTATACTTGATTCTGTCTGATACACTAATATATTTTCATGAGATATAATCATTTTTCCTGTTTATCTTTTTCTTCCGCTAATCTTACATTTTTAAAAATAATTGTTTATTTTTGAGAGAGAGTTTTTTTTTGAATAGGGGAGGGGCAGAGGGGAAGACAGAGAGAGAGTGAGTGTGTATCTTAAGCAGGCTCCGTGCCCAGCATGGAGCCCAGTGCAGGGCTCAATCCCACAATTCTGGGATCAATACCTGAGCCAAAATCAAGAGGCAGATGCTCAGCCGCCTGAGCCACCCAGGCGCCCCTCCTGTGTTTTTATTTTAAAAACTGAGACAAGGGCAGGAAAAACAGACTTACTGTTATATTTCTATTTGTTTATATCACCAAGTCATATCCTATCCTGATAGCCATTTCTGGTACGTCAGTCTCTGTATACTTGCCCCTGTCATGTACTATCTTTGAATATAAGGTGAATGTCTTCAAAATATTACTAAGAACACTAGGAAGAGGAGATACAAACCATTAAAGCAGTAGTTCTTTGAGGTTCTTCCCTTTTTTTCCCCCACTTATAAATAATTCATTCAGTGCTTTCTGTGCCAGCATTGTTCTGGGCACTGGGTACACAGCAGAGAGTGGAACAGACACAATTCCCTTCCCTGATGGAACTTATGCTCTGATCTGGGTGACAGAGGAAAACAAGATAAACAAACACATAGCACTTTAGCTGGTGATAGGTGATAGAGAGGAAATCTGCAGTGGTCAGGAAGTCTTCCTTTAAAAAATGACATTTTGAGGAAAGATTTGACAATTAGCATGATGTGTGGGTACGTGGGAGAAGGGAGAAAAGACATTATTGTCCTGGGTGTATTGAACCAAGTTGTAACACCATTACTGCCACTTCAAATGCACCACTACCACTGCCAGCCTCTGTTCATCATCTAAGAGTCTCCCTTGTGGCCATCTCTCCTGTGCATCGTCGGAGATTACTCGGTTCAACGTCTTTAAAATTGAGTAGTTCTTTAGTAGATACTTGTGAAAAAATCTGAGTGTGGCATACTTCACTAATCATTCAGGTTAGATAAACATGGAAAAATGGTTTAGAACAAGCTGTGAATATCAGTAATAACAATATTTCACCCTTAAGAGTTCCTGTTGGGGAGCCTGAGAGGCTCAGTCAGGTAAGCGTCCGACTCTTGGTTTAGGCTCAGGTCATGATCTCACAGTTTGTGAGTTCAGGCCCTTATCAGGCTCTGTGCTGACGGTGTGGAGCATGCTTGGGATTCTCTCTCTCTGCTTCCTTCCTGCACGCGAGCGTGTGCGCGCTCTCTCTCTCAAAATAAAAACTTTAAAAAAAGAAGTTACTGTTACTGTGCTTTCTTGTTTTTTTAAAAATTTGTTTATACAGAAGAAAATATCTCACCGCGACAATGCTCGCATGTATTTTGTAGAGGTAGTTACCCATTATACAGTGCTTGTAGAGCACACTTCGTAGAACTGCACCTGCAGTGTCTTATGTAGAGGCCGTTAAAATAAGAACCTCATGTGAAATGTGAATGGGATATTGGAAATAGGTTGTTTGTGTGTTAAGATGGTAAAAATATTTAAAGTCTGAGATGAAAGATTTAGAATTTTCTCTACAATGATACTTACATGACCCCTTGACATTGTATCTGAAAAGGCATAGTGGCCAAAACGTTAACACTTCTCAGTGATACCATTAACACTTTTGTTTATGTACTAAGAACTCTCCTTTGGTCATCATTTTCAAGCCAGCATCTTAAGCAATAATTACATATATTTGCCAGGATAACTAAAATTTAGAAAACACCGATGGATCTAGCCTTTAAGAAGTTAAGTTTTATTTGCTAGATATTGGACATGGAGCAAACTACTTGGATAACTCTAACGCGGTGTCTGTATGGAACAGAAAACAAACCCTAGTTAATATGTGGGGGACATCTTTTTCTCTTTTACACAGGTGTCTTTAGGGGGTGTTGATCTCACAGTCCGGGTGCTCACAACAGGATATTGGCCCACGCAGTCAGCCACACCAAAGTGCAACATCCCACCAGCACCAAGACATGCTTTTGAGATATTCAGAAGGTAAACACAGATCAAACTTTGTATTTGTAAGTACACATAATTGTCCAGAGTTGAAATAAACTTGAGCATTAGTGGTGGTCCTGATTGAGGATGACCGTACTTCATTTTTTACCTAATGTTCAAAAGGAGAACATATTCTTTATGTTTTTTAGTGTGTGAGAATGAGTTGTATAAACTCTTTTCAGAGGGCCAGTTTACTGATGTCTTTTCTTTAGCCTTCGTGCATGGTTAGTATATTTTGCATTGTAGACATCTGATGGCTCAGAACAAATTGATGATTGATTGGGTTACTATGGAGAAAAGTGTTCTTAGGAACAGTAGCAGCTGAGCTGCAGGCCAGGGGCAAAGTACACTGATAGAAATTAATATTTCCCTTATACATAGATGCTTGTTAAGGGTTGTTATCCTGTAGTTTATAATTTTAAGTATGTAAGTTACATGATTCTCTAAAACCTGATTTGATTTGCTCAAGGTTTTACCTAGCCAAACACAGTGGTCGGCAGCTCACACTCCAGCATCATATGGGTTCTGCGGATCTCAATGCCACCTTTTATGGACCTGTTAAAAAGGTAAATGTTGATAGTTTAAATATACTTCTATTAAGTAACTTAAAATTAGTTTATAGAATTGATTCCTGTTTTTTGTCGTTCTGGGTAATTTATGTATTTCTCTTATTTTCCTACCTGTTTGAAATATTCAAAAGGGAAAACTGGCTTTAACTTACTTACTTCTGTTCTCTCAGTTGCTAACTTCATTCATCAGTAGCCTTCCTTTAGGAATATATAATAATATAATTATGCATTTTATGTATAAGATTAAATCTGAGACAGTATTGCATAAGATAATTAAAGTTGATTTAAGAGCATACAAAGCTGTTAGTCCCTTTTCAAAATTCTCACATCTCCTATAATCCTTGTTTCCAGTAAATCAAAACCAGGAAAATTAACACAAGATTTGTGAGATGTTCAAAATATTACTAAAGTATTTACTTTAAAAATTAGCAAGGCACTAGTGAATGCCTTTGTTTAAAAAACCTAATTGCTTTTTTGTATCCAAAATTGTGAGGTTTAGACTCATAATTTACTTCCATTGCTTGGGTATCATTCAAATCAAAGTCATTTGCCTTCAAATAAAAATAATAAATCTTTTAGAAGAACATTAAAAGAAAAATACCTAAGTTGTCATCGAGGCAGCAAATAGCAGTTTTATTCTGTTTCATGTAAGTCACTATAACACTCGATCCTTTTTTTAATATTGTTAATGTCTACCCCTGTTCTAATTTTTATGCTTAAATTAAATGGGAAATATTCTTTACAATTCATTTACTTGAATAATGTTTGACACTATTATATATTCCAGTGTGAGTAGTAAAGTTACGGATACGGATACCGGATACGGAAGAACTCAGCTTTTAATTATTGCTCGCTTTTGTTTTAAAGGAGAGGTTTTTTTCCCTAGATAATCATGTTTTCTTTTGAAGTTGGGTTAAACAGATCAGTGGGTTTTAAAAACAATTCGTATGTTAATTACTGAAGGCTTAACTTTCTACTTTGCACTTAAATCATAGAGCAGGAACAGGCATAAGGATGGCAGAGGTTTTTTTCCCTCATCCTGTGCTGTTATTTGATCTTAACTGAGATCAGACCACACAGAAAGAAACCCCTATTACTTTTGATAATAGTATGATGGCAGTGTTGTCTTTTAAGTCTTTTATTCCATCCTGAACTGTTAAAATAATTTTAGCTATAACTATAAGGAATTGTTGATTCATTACTTGCTCAGGTATATTAAAATGTTCATAATGGGAAAAAGAAAAGACAGTCCTGAATACTTAGTGTGTGTGTGTGTGTGTGTGGGTGTGTGTGTGCATACATACGTATACACATACCCGTTTTTTTTAAGTTACATTTCCTTTTTATGTAGGAATAAGTTATGTAGTTTTACTAGAGGGACAGTTGGATATTACAGTGCTTATCTTTCAGACATACTATTAAAGTTATCACGACATAATTCTGTCTTGTTTATATTTTTTAAAAACTGAAACAGGAAGACGGATCCGAAGTTGGTGTTGGAGGGGCACAGGTAACCGGCTCTAACACCCGGAAGCACATACTGCAGGTCTCCACCTTCCAGATGACCATACTAATGCTCTTTAATAATAGAGAAAAATACACATTTGAGGTACGTGTTGGTTATATAAATTTTAAGCAATTGCGTTGTTTCTGATTCTCACCTGTTACCTGGAGTCTTTCTTGTTTGAATAACCTTTCAAGTTATTATTTTTTTAATATTATTTTTATTAAGTAACCTTTGAGTACCATTAGAAAAAACAGCATAAAATTGGGCTGTGGGACTGTATGACCATCACATGCTTATTGGGTCACATTTCATTTAGTTTTTTTAAAAACCAGTTTTATCTTACATGTAAGACATATCCCATCTAAGTGCATACTTTTATGAGTTTTAACAGATCTGTGAACTTGTGTAAGTGCCATCACAATCAAGATATAGAATATTATCCCCTAAATTTGTATACTCCTTTGCAGTCTGTTCCCTCTCACTGTCCCCAGATTGCCGGTGATCTGCTCTGTATCACTGTAGATGAGTGTTGCCTTGCTAAAATTTCATATAAATGGAATCCTAGAATATGTGTTGCTCTTGTCCATCACATATTTTTGAGAGTCCTCCATGTCGGGGTGTGTGCAGTCTCAGTCAGTAGTTCATTCCTTCTTATTGCTGAGTGATACTCTGTTAAGTGGACTTACTGCGTTTTCTTTACCCACTTACCTATCGAGGGGCTTTTGAATCATTCTCAGGTTTAGGCTGTTAGGAATAGAAAGATAGGTTAAACTTCTTAAGAGATGGCCAAATGGTGTCCCATAGTGTTGTACTATTTTATAGTCCTGCCAGCAGTGTGGGAGAGTTCCAATTGCCCCATATCCTCTACAGAATTTAATAGTCTTAAATTTTAGCTGTTTTATCTGGTGTGTAGTTTTATCTCAGTGTGGATTTAACTTGCCTTTCCTTGATGACGATAAAGACACAGAGCATCCTATATGTGTTCCTGTGCTACTTATGTGTCTTGTTTGGTGAAGCGTCTGTTCCTGTCTGTATTGGGTTGTTTTGAATGCTTTTTACAAATTTTGGATACAAATCCTTTGTCAGATCGATGTGCTGTGAATATTTTCTTACAGTGTCACTTGCAGAGATTTTCTTCTTAGTGGCTTTTTAGTTTTAGCTTTCAAAATTAGGTCTATGATCAGTTTCAAATGAATTTTTTTATATAGTTAAGATTAAGGATTAATTCTTTTCCTCCTTGGGGCAGCTGGCTGATCAGTTGGAGAGCACACAACTGAATCTAAGTTGTGAGTTGGGGCCCTACATTGAGGGTAGAGTTTAGTTGCACAAAAAGTAAAGTAAAAATTAAGAATCACCCCCCCGCCCAACACACACACAGATGTTCTTCAGTTGTTCATTCCATTGTTTGTCCAAAGCATTGTTCTTTTCCCTTTGGATTACCTGGCTCCTTTATGAAAAAAATTAACTCACCATATATGTGTGGTTCTGTTTCTGCACTCTGAGCAATCAAATCTGACTGATTTCTACGTCTAATACACTATCTTGATAGTGTCAAATTTCTTTTTTCTACCCATCTTTTCTTTCTTTCCTCCATTAAGGTATTTGATTACATTAAACTCAGTTGGTCATTTCCCGTGCCTTTAATGGGTACATTGAGTTGAAATAAAGATCATGTGATTCTTTTATACATTTTTAAAAAATGTTTATTTTTGAGAGAGAGACAGAGGATGAGTACAGAAGGGGCAAAGAGAGAGGGAGGCACAGATCCAAAGCAGGCTCCAGGCTCTGAGCTGTCAGCACAGAGCCCCACTCGGGGCTCAAACCCACAAACCATGGGATCATGATCTGAGCTGAAGTCGGGCACTTAACCGATTAAGCCACTCAGGTGCCCCAAGATCATGTGATTCTTAAGTTTAAATTTAAGATAAAAACTGTAAAATTATTGCCATATTTATTCTCAGTTGAAAGCCAATTTTCAGATACTGTGAGCATACAAATAAGTTCAAATTTGAAATTTAAAGCAGAATTGAATTGTAGATTTTTTCTTTTTTCTTTTTCTTTCTTTTTTTTGGGGGGGGAGGTGGTGGAGGCTTAAGCAGGCTCCACATCCAGTGTCCCAGCACTGAGCCTGACACAGGGCTCGATCTCATGAGCATGAGATTGTGACCTGAGCCACTGAGGCACCCCTATACGCCTATTTTAATACCTGCCTTCATACTTCCACTTAAGAGAGTATTGTTTTTATAGGAACACCTGAAGGAAATGTTTGAAACCCAAGTGTTTTAGGTCTGGAGGCTAAGTCAAGAGATTTTGCTCTTATCTATTTCCAGGTGTGTTACCTGGGGCATAACTAGTTGTCAAGCACAAGTTACGTATGATTTAGTCCCAAGGATATTAATTAAGCAAGTATTGAGTACCTTACTCAAGTTGTAAGCCTTTTCAAACAGAGGTGGAATTAAATGATCTCTAACAGTTTGAATGTTTTAATCTGCAGCTACCATGGATGATATATTTTAAGCAAAATAAATTGCTTGATAAATGCTAATTAATGTTGGTTATCAGCGTCCTACTTTATAAAGAGCTGGCGAAAATGAGGTTAACGAAAACATAAACTCATTTTCTAAAGCTATTATTAGAATTGCTAGTAATTTTAGTGGTTCAAGCTTACTCTTACCTTTCCCAACCAACTTGGGATCACTGATAGTAATGAGCATCATTAATTAGAAGGTAAAATTAAGCAGAAAATTCCTCTAATATTTCAAATTTCAGCTAAGTAACAAACCAGATGCCCGAGCATGAATGGCATATGTAGAATGCCATTCCTGTGGCTCCAAAGCCCTCTGGCCACTTGCATCTTGAACGGGGGCATTGTGAGAAGGCACTGGAAGTTAGGACCCCTAGTGTGTGTTGCGTTATAGTCTGCTGTGTAAGTATTATTAGCCGGCTCTTTGACACAAATCACCTCCATGGATTAGAGAGGATAGTTTAAAGTAATACTTTAAAAGGAAGCTGATTTTTTAACTCTGAATATTCTTTATGAGTTCAGTAAAATGGTGTATTTGTTATTTAATGCTCCATAACACATCTCAAAACTTAGTGGTTTAAAACAGCCTCTAACAGTTTATTATCTTTCCTGGTTTCTGTGGGTTAGAGTTTTAGGAGGGGTTCATTTCGGAAGTTTTGGCTTAGAGTTTCTCATGAGGTCGTGAAGATGTCACCTGGGGCTTCAGCCCTCTAATGTTTGTCTGCGTCTGGAAAATACACTTCTAAGCTGTCGGAATACTCTTCCTTCCACATAGCTGGCAAGTTCGTTTCCGCTCTCGATAAAGAGGTCTCCGTGTCTTTTCACATGGCCTTTGCCGCATGGCTGTTCGATTGTCCTTGCGCACCAGTGGGTGACTCTCCCTAGCCCGAGCCGTCCAGGAGCCCCCGGCAGAGCCTGGCGCACCTTTGTGACCGAGCCTTTGACGTCACCTGCTGTCACTTCCTTATTTTCTTGATTGCCCAAGTTGGCCCTGGTACTGTGAGGTGATCACACAAGGTTAAAACCTACCAGGATCATTATGGGCCATCTCAGAAGTTGCCTGCAAAAGGTGGCATTTATTTGCTGTCATATTTCATCCATGATAGTCAAGCTACTGAAGCTTTTTCCTCTCTTCATGTGTTTCTTTCATGAATACAAGTTTGTGTTACAGTTTAAAACAGCTAAAATCAGGAAACACATAAAGCGGTAGTCCCTACCCTGGATTATAGTAACAGCATTTGGTTTTTGAAAGGGATATAGATATTAATTAATATATATTTATCTGAGTGTTCTTTATTATACTTTTTAAATTTTCTTGAGAGTGAGTCTGAAATATAAAAACTAATTATGGATAATAGCAAAATTGATGTTAGTAGCATTTAAATAAAAATGATGAAAAACCAGTGATAATTGATATTTCATGAAGAAGTTATAATAATCTTTAATGACGTAATTTCACATTATGTAAAGGAAATACAAGGTGAAATAGACAATTCGCAATCACAGAGATCCCTCACAAATGTACTGACTGACCAGACCATAAAAAAGATCTTATGGAAGATTTGAATAGCATAATTAGCAAATTAAAATTGAAAGCTATATAGAGAACTTTGAACTCAGAAAGCAAAATACGCCTATTGCTCTTGGGGAAACATGTGAGGCTAGCATAACCTTATTACTAAAAGTGAGCAAGAATACAAAAAAAGAAAAAGCTGTAAGTTATTGAACTTTAAATGCACAAATCTTGGGGTGCCTGAGTGGTTCAGTCAGTTAAGTGTCCGACTCTTGATTTTGGCTCAGGTCATGATCTCATGGTTTGTGGGATCGCGCCCCGCATCAGACTCCATGCGAACAGCGCAGAGTCTGTTTGAGATCCTCTCTCTCTGCTCTTCCCCTGCTTGTTTCACTCTCTCTGAAAATAAGTAAACTTAAAAAACTAATGCAAATCTTAAATAAAATATTAGCAAGTCATACTCAGCAGCGTATTGAAAGAATGATTCAGTGTATCCAAATAGGATTTACCCCTAGAATACAAAGAAGGAATTTGTTAACATAATTAAGGTTTCTTCATAATAATAATAATAATAATAATAATAATAATAATAATAATAATAATGTTAACTGAGCACTTGCTGTATTGCCAGACGTTTCAAGGAGAAAATCAATTAATGA
Source organism: Paguma larvata (assembly GCA_030068075.1). Classification (NCBI taxonomy): domain Eukaryota; kingdom Metazoa; phylum Chordata; class Mammalia; order Carnivora; family Viverridae; genus Paguma; species Paguma larvata. Next base: position 13,727,179 of record CM057825.1, read on the forward strand.
TTTCTACAGATATACAAAAAGCACTTGTAGTAGTCAGTCTCCATTTCCTATTTCCAGGATATGAAGGACTCTTAGCCACCTAAGAATAGAATGAAATGCCCTTAATATCATAAGGTTATATCTAACGAGAGACCTAACTAATAAGCAAGCGGTAGTCACGAGTAAAATACGAGACCTCTGCCCATTAAAGGTAGGAACAAGTTTTAGGATATCTGCCTAAATACTACTGTTATTCAGCATTGTTCTGCAGGTTCTAACACACTAAAAAAAGTGACATTTATAAAATATCAGGAGTTGACAAAATTTGTAGACCGTATGATTGTCAACTATGATAACCACCTAAGAATATTCTCAGGAAGAGTTAGATTGAAAAATCAACTTTTGGAGCGCCTGGGTGGCTCAGTTGGTTAAGCAGCCAACTTCAGCTCAGGTCACGATCTCCTGCTCTGTGAGTTCAAGCCCCACGTCGGGCTCTGTGCTGACAGCTCAGAGCCTGGAGCCTATTTCAGATTCTGTGTCTCCCTCTCTCTGTGCCCTTCCCCTGCTCATACTCTCTCTCTATGTCTCCCAAAATAAAATAAACGTTAAAAAAAAAATTTAAAAAAAAAAAAAGAAAAATCAACTTTAATGTAAGCCGGTTAATCAGAAAATGCCCTGAGGAAAGCGATATTTTAATAAGAATCATAATCTTTTCCTAGGACTCTAGCAAGAAAGGTAGAAGACTTCTACCAAAAAGGTAATAAAGCAAAAGAAAACAAAAGGGTAAATGTGCCTGCATGGGAGGGAAAAGTACACGTTATGGAGGAGGTATCCCATTTATATTTAACACTAATAGTGTTGTATTAGTGGGCGTGTTCAGGTACATATGCATGTGTGTATGTATCTGTACTCTTGTGTGGATAGGAAAAGTCGTAAAGGATGCACACTGAACTGGAAGAGTCCTCTCTGGGAATGATCTGTAATTGTAAAGTATCACCTAAGAAGGTATTCCTAGTTTCCTTTGAGTATGATTAAACAATAGAATATGTGATTAAGTCACTTTTCACATATAATAATAATTATAATCAACATTCTAATAAAGCACCTATTTAATTTGCTTGGGTTAACATTTACAGTGTTTGAAATGGCTAAAGTGGGTAGACTTCATCTGAGGCAAAGGAGTGTGCCTCATCATCACTGAAATTCGCATTTCTTCCCGCCCTCACTGATCGTCCTTTAGAAAAACCCAGGCTGTTGCTCAGACTCCTGTGAAAGAGAGAATGACTCTCTCCAGATCAGTTACACGATCAGTATGCCTATGCTTCCTGAGCTGCTTTTGAGAAAGAATAGCTTTTACACAGTAAATCAAAGCGATCTCTCCTGCTGTGAAGACTTGGTAGCATCATACATCTGTAGACATGTAGGAACTACATCGTATACGTGTACAGTTCCCTTACTGTCCCGTGGATCGAAGAGGAGCATAATGAATCAAGAAATTACACATTCATTCTTCCCTAAACTGCTTTTGTTTTTACTCTTGCATTTTATTCATACTATGGTAAGTGGCAAAAATTATCACCTGGACTTCAAAACATTTCTTACTGTTTTTCATGTTTAGTGTTAATTACCAGGTATTTAATTTTTTTTTCATTTGGTCAGAACAGTCAGTAAATGGTCAACATGGATTATAAATTTTGATTGTATGATAGAAGGCCTTAGCCTGGGCTGGCTTTGCTTCTTTCTGTGAAGGAAGTTGCTGAGCAGAAGTAGTATGGATCAACTTGGAAGGCGGATTATAGAGTTTTTCTAAAATCAGCAATCATATGTTAACACTTTTTTTTTAACCTAAATATTAAAGCAGGTCCCCAATAATCTCTGCTGGATGACATTTTGAGACTAGGCCTTACATCTCCTGAAATAAAAAAGTACATGTCTTTTCAATATTTTGTAATTTGAATCACCTTTTCCTCTAGTTTGTTCAAATAAGTGAGATTTTAGAGAAGTGTCCTAATAATCAGGGAATTCTTTGTTGTAAATTATTTCTTTAATGTAATTATCTCTCGCTCCTGCTCGGTCAATTTTACTTAGTAATTAACTAATCTACTTTAATCTTTCAAAAAGTATAATTCTGTCAATCTGATGAAATTTCAGGAAATTCAGCAAGAGACAGATATCCCTGAAAGAGAGCTTGTTAGAGCCCTGCAGTCCCTCGCCTGTGGTAAACCAACTCAGCGGGTTCTTACAAAAGAACCCAAGTCAAAGGAAATAGAAAATGGTCACATATTTACAGTTAATGATCAGTTCACATCCAAACTACACAGAGTCAAGATTCAAACAGGTATCTGGAATTCTATTTTTCCTCTTTAAAAAATGGTATTTTTTCCTCTAAAAAAATTATCTGTTGGATTTCTTTGAAAACAGTAATGCTTTTCTGATGCTGCGTGACACATAGGCTTAAGGAATAAAGCAGCTTCTGTTCATATGTGTTCCTGTCAAAACACAGTTGAAACCAAGTACAGTGAACACTTAAAAAAGTAATTTGTAGTGTGAACCAAGGAACTTTTTTCCATTTGGTTTTCAACAGGTAAATACAAATTTGTTAATGTATGTTAATATATCAGTATTTATAAAATAATTGTTTTTAACTGGTTGAGTTTAATAATGGACATCTTTTTTAAACTGATTTACAAATTTCTCAGAGTTGGGGGTTATCTAGCTAAAGTTTGATTTTTAGATGCAACTATTTACGTTTTGATAGATATTTTTTAAGTTGCAAAACCTTAAAAACCCATATTATCTCTCTAATTTAAAAGCTTAGAAATGACCCAATTGTGAACAATTTTTAATGTATTTTTAATTAATGATGAGCATCCTGTTTGTTATATACTTAACATAGTGTATGATGTGTGTTTTCTATGTATTTAAGGGGAAGAAAGCACTTTACCTTTGCTCATGTCTAAAACTCTTAACACAGTTTGTTCCCTGATTTCAAAATTACTATTAGATAAGCTTCCCAGGACTGACTTCTGCATTCCAGCTCTGTAGTCTTTGCAGTAAGATAGTATTTTAAAATATGTTTAAAATGACTGTAGTCTCTCTAACTTAAAAAAATTGTGTTTATATTATACATTAATAAAAGTATTATAAAAATGATTTTAATATTAAATCTATAACTGATCACCAGAATACATTTAAAAAATGTTGTATACACACTTCTGCTGACTTTTCTGACCCTGATTGGATTTGTATGCCTTCTGAAGCAGGGTGGTGTCTCTTCTAAACCATTGCCTACTTTGTCCTGTATTTGCAGACCATATCATTGTGCCTTCACCACCAAAATTGGCCCTCTTTGGACACAGATGTAAATTGAAAATAAAAATAGAACTGTGCTTAAAAAGTCATAGAATAAAATCCAGAGAGAATCTCTCTCTGGATTTTTAATTTGGCGGGGTGGGTGTGGTGGTGGTGGTGGTGGTGGGTGGGGGTGTGTGTGTGTGTGTAGTATTTTAGATCTGATGAAAATAGAATTTATTTTTGGTGTTAAGTGTGTGTGTATATAATATTTTAATTAAAATAGGAATACAGTTATATATGATAAGAAATTCAGCTAGATGATCTCTTAAAGTTCTCTTCAGCTATAAAATTCTATAAAGAAATGTTTTCATTTAGGAATGGCACTTAGATTATCATGGCTCTTAAAAATATTTGGTAGAAGTTAAAATTTTCTTTCTGGTGGTAAGTATGTGACCACATGGATTTTTCTTAAGTTGTCAAAATACATCATTGCCTTTTGGCTCATAATCAGAGATGCAGAGACCCTTTCCTAACCTATTTATGCTGATCTTACTATAGTCAGGAATCCAAGTTCAGACAAAGAAGTTCAAAGTATTACTCAAATAACACAGCCTTTGAAAAGAATTAGATTCACTGTAATCTACAGCAATTTCCGTAATCAACAGTTTTCTCCACCACCACACCCCCTTTTCCCCGACCCTTTCCCAGATACAGCTAGGTACATCTGTACTGTACCCCGTTGCACAAGCATGTGCCTCTGTTATGTTTTTCTTAAGGGAAGGGTATCAGTGCGAGACTAAGAGAGCAAGCTCCTGGACTCATGTTTTAAAAAACCTCCTAATCCAGTGTGTATCACCAGTCTTCCCATTTATCTTGGAATATACCTACTTAGGTGGTCACATCTAGCAGAACACAATAGATTGTTTTTAAAAAACTCTTTCTTTTCTCCACCGTTTTATTTTAAATATTTTCAAATCCGTAGAAAAAGTGAGAATCACCATAATGAACAAAGGTATATATGGCTGTCGCCTGTATTTATGAGTCATTAAACTTTTTGTCCCATTTGCTCCAGTGCCCTTGGCCCCACTCTCCCCCCTTCATGTATGTATATACTTGCTACAGCACTTTAAATTAATCTGCAAACATCACACTCCCCCCCCCACCATAATACTTAAGCATACATTTATCTCCTTAGAATAAGGTATTTTCCAAAATAATTGTAATACTGTATCACACCCAAGAAAATTAATTCCATGATACCTGTTTGTATAATAAATATTTTCTACCACCTATACTTACTTGTTCACAATTGCCTCAAAAATGCCACTCTAGGGCACCTGGGTGGTTCAGTTGGTTAAGCATCTGACTTAGGCTCAGACCATAATCTCACGGTCCATGAGTTCGAACCCTGCATCAAGCTCTGTGCTGTCAGCTTAGAGCCTGCAACCTGCTTCAAATCTGTATCTCCCTTTCTCTCTGCCCCTCCCCTGCTCACACTCTGTCTCTCTCTCAAAAATAAACATTAAAAAAAAATAAAAATAAAATGCCTTTCATATATTACTCTTTAGATCCAGGATTCAGTCAAAGTTTCCCCATTACATTGATTTTTATTTACTCTAAGTCAGTACCTCTCTCTCTCTCTTTTTTTTAAATGACATTGGCTTTTTTGAGAAAAAACATTCTTTCTTAGCAGATCATTTTAATCTAATTTACTCTTCTAAGATATCAATTGTCTTTAACTTGGAAAAAGATACTGAAAGTAGAATCCTTAACCCAGGGATTCTAATTAGAAACCGCTGCATGGATGTGCACACCTAATGATCCCCTGAGCGGTATGGTCTGCTGGCTCGTGGGTGTGTCCACGTCCAAGCCAGCAGCGTCCTCTGTGATTTTCCAATTTCTGCCTCCCGAAACTTCGTTATCTATCTTATTGATGACCAGATAAATATGTTGCTTTTCTTTCTCTGCTATTTCACTTAGAGCAAAGTTTTAAGAGAAAGGGACTTCTGTTTTTAATCCTGAGCAGTTGCCTTGAAGACAGTAGGGAATAACAGTAAGACTTCTCTTCTCCGAAAGGTTGGAATATAGTATGCATTAGCGATATGAGATTGTGACATAAAGAAAAATTAAGACATACGATAAATTGTTTAGATGTAGTTAGTGTAGAGCTAACTACATCTCGGCAATATGGAACTCTTTCCTCCTCTTTTAAAAGGAGTTATATCTTGGCATCATGTCGGTAAAATACTAGTTGACCTCTGGAAATTACAAGCAATGAAAATTATTTACTGATAATTTTTCTATTAAATATATCCAGCTACCATTTTTCTTTCAGGAGAGGAATCATTATATTTAATAAAAACAAAATTGGCTTATCATCTCTGTAAAATTAACTTCCTAATACTTAGAAGAAGCAGAATTTTTATATCAGTGATTGTTACTTATTTAAATATTTGTGAAAATAAACGTTGAAGTAGGCCTTTTTTGTTCACTTGAATCATTAAGTGTATGTGTGTGCATACTCAGGTTGAAATTTTTTTTTCTATGTGGATAATACTAAATTATATTTGTTTATAAATTACATCTTTTCCTTACATGGTAATTACATGGTAAAATATCTTTGTCTTTTAGTTGCTGCCAAACAAGGTGAATCGGACCCAGAAAGGAAAGAAACGAGGCAGAAAGTAGACGACGACAGAAAACATGAGATCGAAGCTGCTATAGTGCGGATAATGAAGTCCAGAAAGAAGATGCAGCACAATGTGTTAGTAGCAGAGGTAAGGGCGCTGCAGGACTGGATCAGGGTCGAAAAAGCAAAATAATATTAACAGTTCAAATTTAGGAAAGAACTATATTTAAAATCAAATTTAGAATAAGGAAACCATAGTCAGGTATGGCACTTACCTGATAACCGAGCACAGCAGTACATCCAAATATGTGTATACTTTAAGAACTAATGTCCTTGTGGGGCGCCTGGGGTGGCTCAGTTGGTTAAGCGTCTGACTTCGGCTCAGGTCATGATCTCACAACTTGTGAGTTCGAGCCCCGCATCCGGCTCTGTGCTGACAGCTCAGAGCCTGGAGCCTGCTTCGGATTCTGTGTCTCCCTCTCTCTACCTCCCCTGACCTCCTCTCTCCCTCCCTCCCTCCCTCCCTCCCTCTCTCTCTCTCTTTCTCTCTCAAAAATAAACTTAAAAAAAAAAAAATAATGTCCTTGTAATAAAAATAATAGAATATTGTCACATGAAATGTAAAAAAATTTTGCTTCTGCTTAATACTTTGATGTTAAACAAGCTACTTTTATTTCCAAAAGTAAATAACTTATGATTTATTGAGTGCTTACATATTATAAATTTGGAAACTAAGGAGGGGAAGCCTCCTTGAAAGGCCATTGAAATAGGTAAGAAACGATCAGGGCCGAATAAGTATTGGTAGAGGATAGAAAGCTGAAGTGAAGACACATGGGAAGTTACCCTTTACTGACTGTCCATGGGAAGTGAGAGGAGTCGAGCACACGCAGGTTTCTGACTAAAGAGAAGGAGGGACAGTGTGTCGCTGTGTTCCGCATGTCCATTAGCAATGTTTTGCACAAGCTGCCTTTATGTCACATGGCAAAGGAAGATAATTATGAGTGATTGGTCAGTAATTTCAAAAAACACTTAAGACATGTTGGGAATTAGGTAACTCATGAGTTTTCCCAGACATTTTCATTGCTCGGTAGAGTGGACATCCGATGGCCGGCCCAGGAGGAGGAGTTGGAGGGGAAACTGGGAGAGCGCCTTGTCTTTGGAAATGCTGGCTCATGGGAAGGGGCACAGAGCAATACTAGAGGACTGGGTGCTAAGTTGAGGTGTCCTGGAATTTGTTTTTCTGGCAGAAAGATAATCCACATGTCTATACTCTAAGGTGAAGGAAGGAAGGGAAAGAAGATGGGGTTGAGAGACAGTTGATGTACAAAGTCGAGGAGAGGAGAGGAGAGTGAGCTGTATAAAGAGCACAGGTGGGTGGTAGATGTGTTACCAAAGATGCCACTGAACATGCCTCTCTTGGGACTCGGGGCAGCGTGCAGGGAGTGTGCTAACCAAGGGTGGATGGGAGTATGAACAAATGTGTATGCCTAAGGTGGTGGGAGTCGAAGGAATTGCAGACTGACGTGGCCTCTCTTCTCTATGTGAAATAGGATGTGAGGTGATGGTACTTAGCAACTTGCTGAACTGACATATTAAATTTGTGTTACCAGTCTATACCAGAGATTGGCAGACTGGTTTTCTAATGGCCGGTTGTAGTGTGAAAGAATTTACAAAAACAGGCAGTGGGGCCCTGTTTGGCCTGTGGGCTACATCTTGTTGACTCCTGGTCTGCCCAGAAGGTGTAAAAGCAATTTTACTCCACAAGGAACTAGTAGTAGATTTTGAATGATGTCATAAATGTGGAACAGGTGTTTGTGGAAGAGAACCAAAGGAATCTGGGAGTTGAGGGTACTGTTGAGAGCAAAGCCGAAGTGATCTTGTATACAGTCCAGACCCTGTCAAGAAGGAGGTGAGGTCAGAAGAAGTGACTAGTAGCTCATAAGAAAGGGTCAGAGGATGAGAGATTTCGGGTTGGGAATAAGTTTGTTGATACTGGACTGATAATACTAGAAAGGAGGTAGATTTTAGTTGGAGTGGGAAAGTACTGACGTTTCAGATTTCAAAGAATTGTCAGTCCATTGTGGTCTTGGGAAATGACCCAACAGGAATAAAAGGAAACTGGCCTATGGATGGATAGGTGTTCTGCAAGAGAGGCAGACTGGATCAGCGGGGAAAGCATGAACTTTGGGGGGAGAAAGATTTAGATTCTCATCTCTAACTATTGGTTCTGTTTACTTTTAGTTTGTGTCAGTCTTGCTGCCTGGCTATGTTCCTCACTTTGCAGGGTGAAGAGCATTAAATAAATTAACATATTGAGTGACTGATACATAGTGCACAATCAGACTTTGGCTGCTGCTGTAGTTACTACTATTTTATTCTTACCGATGTCACAATACCTAGAATCCTGGAAGCAGTTGGAGAAAAGAACGACAGCAGTAGCACTTACAACGGACCAGACATCGTTGTTAATTTCATGAGGTTAAGTTAATTTTCCCAGGATTCCCTTGCTAGGAAATGGGAGAGCTGGGTTTTGAATCTAGATACTCTGGATCCAGAGTCTGTGCTCTTAAATACATTATGATTCCCATATTCTGTGAATTGGGAGAATAACCCAGAAGTTAGTAGATGACAGCATCAAAATGGTTAAACCATAGTGGATATACATTCATGCTAATATATTCCAACTAATTCAACTACTAACCCACTTCAGCATTCACGTGCTGATGAAGTATCCATACATTACATTTTCAAATAAAACCTTTTTTTATTTTCAAAGTCAGTTTTTGACTTCAGTACACATTACTAGAGTTTGATATGACTCTTAAAGTGACACATCACTTCTGTTCAAAGGTAAGAATTTTTGTGTGTTTGTATGGAAATGTTATATAGTTTTTAAATTTCCTGGTAGGAATTCATTGTCCTGCTTTCTCTTCTAGGTAACTCAGCAGTTGAAGGCTCGATTCTTACCAAGTCCAGTTGTTATTAAGAAACGTATCGAAGGACTTATTGAGAGAGAATATTTGGCACGAACACCTGAGGATCGCAAAGTATACACATATGTAGCATAAAATGCGTTCAGAAATTTGATTTATTCTTGGACTGTACTCCTCGCATGGACTGAGAAGTTCTTTTAAATCATTAAATATTAAGACGACCATCTCCTCTATTAAATTACAGTACATGTTCTAGACCATTCAGATCAAGCCTTTACTCCCTTTGAGAGTTTTCAACATCAATTGATTGAGCTTACGAAGTTTATCCCTGTAGAGACCATCTTTACAGTTCTTCGGGAAAATGTGAATGTGCTGCGTTTTGTTTTCAATACTGTATGAAAACAGGAAAAAATAAAACAGAAATTTAGAAAATACAGCTCATTAAAATAAAATTGTTGGATTTCATTTCCCCAGGTCTTCAGTGTTGATGTAAATGTGTTTTGTAGTGTTGCTTAGCACTTTGCGCATTGTATAAGTTGGGTAACAAAAATGGTAAAAGAAATGACGCGATTCCCAGTTATCTTGCTCTGCTTAAGACATTTCTTTAGCTAGTCTTGTTTAGTTTAAAGGTTTGATAAATATACAAAGACCCAAGCATACACATTTGAGCATGCTTTATTCTACCACTTGCACTTACTAATCTTATAGCCTTATGACCAGGAACCTTTATTTTGGGCTCCATACACTCCCCGACTTGGTTTTTCCCTATTGTAATTTGAGATTCCCCAAATTAAGTCATAATGATTAGGTTTTGTTCTGCGTTATCTCTAGAGGGAGAAAATATTTTAGTATGTATAAATTGTACAATAATTTTTTGCTGTTGTACTCACTGCTAATAGTGGATTGTATAGGGCAGTGTTTTTATTTCCCTTCTTGTAGACAAAAATAAATGATTTAGTATACACACACCCACTAACTCAAGTATGTCAGAGCACAAAGTTGGCAGCTGGTTGTATTTAATTCAGACCCTTCGAAAAGCACATGCAGCCTATACTTTGTTTATAAATATCTTAGGTTGCCCCTCTCTTAAATATATATTTTGGTGAAGCTGGGGTGCACTGTTAATTTTCTGTTTTGAAATGCATTCTAAAGATGCAATAAATATGATTACCTTGATATTTTTTAATGAGATCTTCAGTTCTTGCAGCTGTGTTTTGGGAAGTGATAAGCAATATTTTTCAAACCTGATGATTCTTGGGTGTTTAGCTGTTGTCCTCCAAAGAGTCATCGTTTCATGTTCTCACAGATGTACTTTGTGCTGAAGATTCATGTCAGTTATCCTGTGCTTCCAACTTTCACCAATGTTTTTTACCTGATTGATCCGGCAAGGATTATAGTTTGCTTTAACTTCAGAGTATTTTTATCTTCCACTTTTATTTAATTTTGTTTCATTTTGTTTTCGTAAGACAATGTTTCAGCTATGTCATTGGGGCAAACCACTATAGGTTTCTGTCTGATAGAAAAGTGAAATGTTACTAATGAGTTCAAATAACAGACTCTTGGTCGACTGTCAGTACTGTTGATACATTTATTAGAATGTATGTCTCAGAAGATGGTTTCTGTTTAAATTTATGGTCAAGTTACAACAACTGAATTCTAATATGGATTAAAAACTCCACATAAATATTTTTCCCCATGCGTCTTGGGTTATAATTTTCCTTTTAGCCTTGGCAATGCATTTAATTCTGTCTCCATTTGTTCTGTAGAATTATGAGTCTCATGCTCTTAATCTCTACAGTTTCCACTTTTACATGATGCAGTTAAGATGCAGATGAAAACTATCATGAACATTATTCTCAGGATACTCTTACCATACTTGAGTGACAGTAGGGCAGATGGAAAACGAAAAGCCAGAGGTTCCACTCGCTGATCTTTACGTAACTGGATTTCTGCAATGGGAAAGTGTTTGTCTGCAGAAAGATACTGGTACTTTAGATGTCACCGCTTTTTTTATTGCTCTCAATTCCCAAGTAAATATAACACGTCGAGAAATAGAACAACTCAGATTGTCAAGTTAATAAATATGAAAGGTGTAAAAACTTCCATTTGAAGTCTCAGCAAACAAAAGTTTCAGTGCCATTTTGAACTAAAAATCAGTAGAGTTAAATTTATGTTTTGTCTCAAGTATGGATGTACAGATCAAATCTAGTGTTTAGAGATGCTCGTTCGTTTGGGAGCACCGGCTTGGTACTCTAAATGTTTATAAATATATTAAAGCACATTTTTGAACTACAGTTGAGTTGAATGTCTGAAGAGTGATACTGCATTGAAAAAATTGGGTCACTTAACAGTTTTTTGTTTTAGCTTTTAAGTATTATTTTAGCTCATAATGGTACATACTGACATTGCTTTCTCTTCAGCAAGAGATCATTCATGCTGTTAATTTCTGGTTTTTAATGTCTTAATTTTAAAGAATAATACATCCTAATCATTTAATCCTGTTGATGTGAATAAATTTTGATGACTTACTTGAAGAATTTTGAGGGTGGATACATAGTTTTCTAACTACAAAAATGATGTAATCTTTGTTCACTTGTTGTAATTCTCTGCTATCATTTTGAAATCCAGGACAGTGTTTATTTTGAATTGTTAAATAGTTATATTATTTAAAGATTGAAAATTCATTGCAATTAGGGAACACAGCCTCACAAAATAAAATGTGGTTGTGAATGCAAGGATTTTTTTATGTCCGTGAATTTTAAAAGGGGATGGCAGGAAAGATGGACGTCTCTGAAGGATATATTAGAATCATCTGTGTAGACTTGTACACACAGACATGTGCCACTCCCAACCCCCCAAGATGCTGATACACCTTCTTGGTAAGAATCTGTGCCACAGTGAAGCACTGTTGCTGGTGTGGAAATAGCAAGAAAGGCTTAGGAGACCACCAGTGATGCAGTGATTACACCTAGGCCACTTGCATTGGCGTCATCTCAGCCTTCGAAATGTTTTCCTTAGTTCCTTAATTTGGAAAATAATTTTAATATGTTCCAGATAATGTTATTTTTGTTTACAGTTTTAGAGACTCGTTTTGAATATACAGGGTTTTATCTTTGCCTGTCTGCTGTAACTTAAGACAGTCTCATTTTTAAAGCCTAATTTTACAGAAGCTCTCTGGCATTTACTGCTATTAGATTGTCTTAGTTTTGAGAGGAAAACTGTTAGGTGTCAAAATTGGAGGTCATATGTTTTATTTAGATGGTGCCTGTAATCAGTAGGTATTTTGTACTCCATGGATATGAACGTTAAAACATACCAGGTTAGCAAAATTATTATGAATTATTTCTGTTCTCCGACAGGGATAAAATTAGGAGTGTTAAGCAAACAGTTAAAAAGATCATCTAAGTCCTTACTACCGTGTGCCAGACACTGTTCTGAGTGCTTTCTGTGTGTTGTTTAACTTCATTGTCTCGTCAGCTCTGTGAGAGGAGAACTGTTATCAGCGATGCCCAAGGTTACTGCTGGGAAATGGCAGAGCCGTGAAGTTGGTCCTGGGTTTGATCCTGTGTTCTGACTGCTGAGCCTGTAATTCCGTGTTGTAGACTGACATAGCTTTCTGTTTATAAAACTCACTATTTTGCTTCATATCTCATTCACATGAAGAGAAGTCAAGAGGATGTCGTATGACAAACTAAACTTAAAGATAATACATGAAACATCTCAAAGTAGAACTTACGATAATTGGTGTTTATATCTTTTACTGATGATCAGTTTTGGTAGGAAGGGGAACAGGAAGTAATGCCTCCTATATTGGAATCATAGTGAAAGTTTTACATACTTTAGTGGATGACATGGATAGATGCCTAATTTAAATTCAAATCATGAATTCTAAAGAACATTTTCCTTATTGCATGCCTCCCCTTTTCCAAATCAATTGGCCAGAAGGAAGGCGAGACCTAAGAGACCGTGAATTTATTTATTTTTTTAAATAATTTATTGTCAAATTGGTTTCCATACAACACCCAGTGCTCAACCCAACGAGTGCCCTCCTCTGTGCCCATCACCCACTCTCCCCCCTCCCACACCCATCTCTCTCCTCAGTTTGTTCTTATTCTTTGAGAATCTCTCCGGTCATGTCTTCCTTCCTGTCTGGCTTTTTTTTTTCTTCTTCCCCCTTCCCCTCTTCCCCTCCCCCCTGGTTCTCTGCTAGGTCTTCCAAAGCCCACCATGAATTTAACAAGTGACAAGTGACAGTGTAGAGCTCGATCACGAGGCTAGCTCTCAGGACATGAATAGCTAGAAAGTCCTGAAAATTTTGAGAAATAGCAAATTCGTGATTGTGTCATCTAAATGTTTGATCCTCCAGTATTAGGGTCTTAAGCTGAACCTCTAGTGAACCATGCAAACATGGCCTTGTAATAATATGAGGAGCTCAAAATAGTCTTGTGTGTTTTTTAGTAATTTAAATTCTCAAATTTGAATAGTGGGATAACAAAGTACAGTTCAAATAATAAAACCAAGAGCTCTTGCAGTGCGAGAAAATTAAAATACTATGTCTCAAAACTTTCTGCAGTTAAATTCTTAAAAGCCTCCGCACGTCTGGCATATGGTGGGTGTAGGCACTCAGCAAGTCTCAGAGGAATGTGCTTAATGATCACTGTCTTAGAATAGAGTTTTAAAAGAATTTAACTTTATCAATTAAAATTGGTACTGCATTATTGGAGGTGTGACAGCACTCATGGTATAAGCGTATTTTTTGCTTTTATAAATGGAAATAATTTCATCTTTGGTTTTCAACTAGGTAAAAAGTGGAAAATGTAGACTAAGTGCTGGGTTGTTCACATAGTGTTTAACGCTGATTTTAAAGCCCTCCTGACTCCCCCAACACCCTGTGAAAAAACTCACACTTAATGATGCAAAAACTCATTGAAGATCCTACTAAGAGTTAATAGGGTATGGGGATTTGGCCCAAATCTGTCTGATTCCAAAACCTGTGTTTTTAATGAGTGTTAATGTGTCCCCAGTAACTGGTTGATTTGGTAAACTATGGACAGAACTTTATAAATTGAATTGGAGTCTGAAAGTAGATTTGTGTATTTCGGTGGAAGTTTGTGTTGGTTTATTAGAAAGTGTTCCTTGCAGAATTTGATGTCGTGAAACATGGATTGTGCATAAGAGGAAAATTGGCATTCCTAGCTGTGTGTAATGGTATATATGGTATATGCAAAGTATTGTGTTTATAATAACTGTCAGATATCGATATCTGTAGAATTAATCTTAAATTTTATTTCCTATATGATGGTATCCTCTGTATTAAAATAATAACCACTGGACTAATTTTTAAATGGAATGGGTTCGTAGGGTAAAAGAGACACAAGACTCATCTGAAGGGCTTGGGATCCAGTGGGGCATAGGACAGAACCTGCGTCTTGCCCCAGAGTAGCTCTAGCAATAGGCAGCCAGTGTGTGTGAGTATAAAATAGTCTGTTGAAAACCTGTTGTAACAAACATCTAAACAAAGAAGGAGAAGGGAGGGGAATGAATGGCCTTCAAAGTAAGAAAATCTGTGCACACTGTTGATCGCATTTAACAATTCTCTTATGTTTGCCTGCAAACCCATTTTGCAGTACTCCTAGGAAAAGCATTCTTAACGATTTTTTAACCAAAGTTGATATTATCCAAATTTGTAATAAGGCATCCATATTCACCAAACTGACTTGAGCCAATTAAAAAAATACTTCAGTCCATTCTCAAAGAAATGAAGGGTTGTAACCATTAAGGTTACACAAGAGTGCTACAGAATTTAAGAAACTATTCCCAAAGGGAGCAGCAAGTGCCCTGCTGTTTTAAAACCTGATTGCACACCAGGACTTACCAGGGCAGCTTTTAAACAAAACTAATGCCTCTTGTAGATTTTTTTCTTAGTAGGTCTGAGGTGATTTCTTTTGTTCAGCTGAATTTGGGAACTGTTACTTTCGATTATAGGTATTAAAGCATATAAATTCTTAATTTGACTAAGAGCCCGTTCACTTGATATGCAAGTTGTGAGATTTTCTTTAACCTCGTCCACGTACTTATTAACACCTCAGCTGGTGAAGGTAACATGTTGGTCAAGCCAAGAGGTTTGATTACAAAGTCGGGCCAGTTAATTTCAAGTTAGTCATGGTCACAGATCACAGTATTAATCACAGCCTGCCACTTGTCATTAATGGATCCTCCTCTAAAAGTGGGGGTTGAGGGGGGGGAGGATGAGTCAGTAATAGTGTCCTCATAGTGGAAGAACAACAACCTGTGGTCTTAAAAGTTTTCATCAGTCCTTCCCAGTGGGAGAAATTGAATCCAGAGACCAAGTACTCAAAGTTCAGGTGCCTTTATGCCACTAGTCTAAGAACCATTGGTTGTGAAGCAGTTTAGTGAGATGTGGATAACAAAAATCGGTATGTCTGTGCTGCCAACCTTGGGAGGTCATAGAGTATAAGCCATCCGAATGGAGTGAAGTGTTCCAGAGAATTTTAGTCTTTGGGCTGACAACCATCCACTCAGTCTGACACAAGGTGACTCCCTTAAGAACATGATATTCCCAATCCCTTGAATGCCCAAATCTGGATGATTCTCAGGAATGAGCTTTCAAAGAGGCCATATTCTCTTCTCATACCAGTAATTAAGCAAAGTATATGTTTTTACTTGTTTTCATTATTGAAAACAAAAGAGACAGAAAAATAGCTCCATCAGGTCGGCGTGTATATTAAACAAGATTTAAGTATATAAGGAAACCCACAAGCTCCTCCACAGGCAAACCCAATTTTCAAGGTTGGTAAAACAGGGAGGGCCCCCTTGCAGCCTGTACTTGGGTCTCTGAAGGTGCCCTCTGGAGATACCTTCACTATCGCTGTTGTGCTCACGACCCTGGCCACGATTACTGCTGCTTCAACAGTCTATCAGTGTTCACTTGTCTTTGTAACTCTTACTTCTCCATAGGCCTCAACTCTGAACCCACGGGTAGATCTGGTGACAAACAGCATGACTACTCCTGAGGGAGATTGCCTCCGTAGGGTCTCTTGGAAGATTCGGAGCTCGAATCGAGCGAAGGAGCCTCTGGTAGCATGCTGTCACTGTAACAGCTCTTACATGCCTATGACTTAGTTCTTAATAAATGCTAACTTCATTCCAGCCCACTGGTAACAACAGCATAGCCCCTTCTGTAGTTAATAGCCCTGCATATGAACCCAGGCTGTTACATTAACCTTATTAAATACGTCATACTCGGATCAACTGAGTTCATTGCCTAGAAACTTTCATTTATAAACTAAATTCATACTATTCTCCCCTCTCCTTTGAGCCAGTGTAACTTCTTAAAATGCAATGCTTACTTATCTATTAGGAACTTCCTGCAGCCCTTCCTTAAAAGGCCCATTTTTCATACTTATTTTTTGCAATGGATGTGACCAAAAAGTGAGTTGCTAAAAGTTACAATCCAATCACATTGGTGAAATCCAGTTTTGTGTAAATGATCTGCATGTGTATGTGTGCACATGGATCCGGGTGTACATGTGCACGTGTGTGTGCACATTTGTGTGTGCATGATGAGTGACAGATCTTAGAAGCAGGAGAGAGCTGAGCCGTACGTAGATGGATAACTTCTGTTATAAATTACTAGGTATATAGTGTATCAAATGGGAAACTACACAATTATAAAACAAGTTAAGCTTGTTTTATTTCACTACCTTTGCTGAGAAACGGTGTGTTATTAAATATCACTAAACTATGTTAGGCAAAAAATGTACAAGTACATGCCAGGCTACATAGATGGAACTCTTTAGGAAGTTTGTTGACTAAGAAATAAAGTTGTATTTATAAGTTAATTCCCCATGGTTAAGTGTGTCATTGTCAGATATAATGATGTAAATAACTCCCTTCTCTGGTAAAAAAAAAGAAAACGTACTAGAAGTACATAAACATATAAAGATGTCTACAATATACACAAAAATGCTATATTTATCTAGTGCAGTCAAATATTTACATAATTTATATTCTTTTTATAATTTCAGATGTCAGCTTCCTGCAAGTATCATACAATGTGTACAACTTTTTGAAAAGAGTTGGGTGCATACGTCACCTGATCTAATGATTGGATCCATGGGCAACAACTACAGTAGTTCAAGTTCTGTGCCTTTTGGATCGTCTGGCCTCCCTCCCAGTCTGGCCGTGAGTTGCCTCCTTTTTCAGGGTGCCCACCTCTAACAGCCCCCTTGCTTCCCCTGTAGTGGAGAGGAAACAAAAGAATTGCAGAGCACACTTGCTGTCCAGGAGTGAATGAGGCTAAGACATGAGTTGGGGAGGAGTAAAGGACCCGGCTTTGTGAGAGTTTGCCTAGATGTTGGGTGACAATTTGGGTTTGGGTTCTGAAGTGTAGGGGAAGTCTAACCTCCAGAATAACGAAGTATAAGCGTATAGTGTGAAATTGTCTCTGTATCCTGAGTTCTAATTCCTCAAATTTCACTCATTCCAGCCTTACTGAGAAAACAAAAGACTTCTTTACGTAAAGACATTGAAAAAGGACCATGGAGGATAGGGGGACAACACTAAATCCCTCAAAGAATTCTAGTTCATTCCTTGATATACTCAAGACAGAGTGTAGGCAAGCAGTTTAGAAGATACACATCTTTTCAGAAGTTACTGATATATGTGGTGGGAACTCCCATTCATCCGCAGGTGAAGTTGGAATGTTGTTGCTAAATGGACATTCCCCATCTGTTCCGTAGTGCGTATATTACGTATGACCTACTACGTTTAAAGACTGTGAATGTAATGAAATATTTAGACTATGCTGAATAATATTTTTTCATAGAATTCATTTGTGTAACCATTTATTATATATCTTTAAATATTTAGCCATATTTAATATGTATCTTTATACATATTTGTCTATATATCTTCTATGCACCAGATAGAGTTTTAGGCACTGGAGACTCAGCAGTGAACAAAAATAGACCCACGGATTTGCCCTCAAGAGTACACTGGGGAGAATTGCCAAATATGTTAAATTATATAATGTGCAGACTATGCATACTTTGAGAAAAAATAAAGCAGCTCAAGAGCGTGAGGAATGGCAGCGTGGAGCGGACGTAACGTTGCAATTCTAACTAGGATGATCAGATAGGCCTTCTTCCAAAGGTTACAGTTGAGCTAGATAGGACCTGAAGGAAGTGAGGGAGCAAGCAAGCCATACCCCCAACAGGAAAAGAAGTTCCACGCCAAGAAGTAGGACAGTTCAAAGACATGCCCAGAATGGTCAACAGAGAGGAGGCCGATATCACTGATACAGGGAGGGCAGGAAGGGGAGAGAAGTAGGAGATGTTGGGATCCCAAGGGGGACGGAAACCTGGAGGGCTCTGCAGGACTTTGCAGACTGGCTTTTACTCGAGGGGACTGGAGAACTGTCACAGGGACGTCAGCATGGCAATGACAAGTCTTACTCACAAGATTGCTCTCACTGCTGTGTTTTATGGTTATTGAAACAGTCACAAGGTGAGGCCGGTGAGAGCATGGGCCGGGGCGGTGGACGCGGCTGTGCTGATGAGTGATCAGATTCTGCGTGGATCTCTGTATTTCACCCGTAGCATCTGACGAAGAGTGCGTGGGCTCTGAGAGAGAGAGACGTCGCCAAGGCTCTTAGTCTGAGGAACTGACAAGGTAGACTTACCATTACCTAGTCGGGGTAAGTAAGGTGGTTTTGTTTCATTTTGTTTTAAGTTTTGACTTACTTAGCTTATTAATTGTTAGTAGTAGTCATTTTTAGAGCAAGTTTAGGTTCACAGCAAAATTGGTCATTTCATCTTGAGGAAGGGGTGAGTTGAGTTCTGGTTAGAGACTGTTAAGTTTCCGTCCAGTAGACAAGCGAGTGTAGACATCAAGCAGAAGCTGGATCTGCATGGCAGGGGCTTTAGGGCAGGGGTGTAGCTGGAAATACAAATTTCGGAGTTGTTGGTCTGTAGATGATGATTCTAGCCGTGAGACTAGGGAAACTCACCAAGGTCGTGGCCAGTTATCAGCACCCCGTCCCATCTCTGCCAGCAGATCTGGGTCCTTGGATGGTCTTCCATTGCCAGCTGACATGGTGTGGAGCTTTGTCCATAGAAGGTACTGAGGAGACATCATGAGAGGAGTGGTCTCCTGTCCTGGATCTGGGGTTCACCACCAGATTTTGGGAGGGCACTTGTTTTTTTCATCCACTGCCCTGCTTGCATGGTTTTTCCAGTGCTCGGCGTCCCAGGGCCTAGCTCTCCCCAGCATCTGCCCCACCTCTACTCCAGTGCTTTCTTAAGCCCTTGACCTAGGCGTGGCAGCTTGGCTGGGACCCCCAGACACTGGGCGGGTACCACAGTACTGACCACTGCTACCTCACACCCCTTTCAGCCCACCAAGCCCCATGCACACACACTGGGAGACATGATGGCTTTCCCGTGCGTAGTCTAGCCATCTAGGCTGAGTCTGGCACAGAAGTGGACCAGGTCCTGGCAGAGCCAGGCCTTTCTAGCTCCTGGCTCCAGCAGTGCCTAGTGGCCCAACCCTCTCTGCACGCCCAACCCCCTTTGTCCTACTGATTCCCTGTTATCCCATCATCAGCCACAGCTCACCTGCACCTGAGAGTTTGTTTCCTTTGACCTCCCCAACATAGACGCCCAGCCCCCAAAGCACCTCTACCCATCAGTCTCAGCTCACCCGCATCCCAGAGAGCTGTTCCTGCCTGCCCGGTGACAGTGGGCCAGCAAATTTCTCCTCCTTCCTGTGGGCTTCAGCCTCACCTTCTTCGGTGAGGGCCGAACCTCTTCCAAGCCTGTCCTTCAAGCACTCTCCCTTGGGCAAAGGTGCCCATTAGAGTTCCCTCAGAAGCTTCATAGTCTTCCAAAATGGCTTTCTAATTCCTTATTTTAAACTTCTTTCACTGAAATTACTGTGTGGTATCCATCACCTGAGTGGACCCAGACTGACAGAGAGGAGTTGATAGTAAAGAGAGAGAAGAAAAGGCCGAGAGGTTTGAGCTCTGGGGCACCTCGCCCTTTAGAGGTTGGGAAGAGGGACTCGGATGAGTCAGGGGCAGCAAGTGGCCAAAGAGGGAGGAAAATCAAAAGAACGTGGTGTCACATCACTGGAACCAAGCAAAGAACATGTTTACATAGAAGGAAATTACTGACTATGTAAAAAACTGCTAGTCACGTATGACGAGAAATGAGTGTGACAATCAGGCTGTAGCAACGTGAACATCACCAGCTACCTTCGCAAAAGCAGAACCATTAGAAGGAATCTAGAGAGTGTCTATCAATCTGCTACCCAAGGCAAGACTGCTTTTGAGGGGGCCTTGACAGATCTTCTCCCTGAGAAACATCCTGGTTTGCTTGCAATATCACTGTTTGGTTATGTTACTCTACTTACTAACTTTAGGGCTTTCTCTTCTTTTCAAATAATCGGAGGCATCGGCTATGTAGAAAGCATAGAATATTGAGATGTACTCCAATGCCTCTTTATATATATTAATTTAACGAATATTTATTGAGTATCTACTGCATTGCAGGTATTGGTCTAGGAACTGGGATATGATAGTGAAATAGCAAAGCAGACAGCTTGCCGTCACGAAGTTTCTATTTTGATGGGAGACACAGGTAATAAGCTAGTGAACAAGTGCATAAACTAGGGTGTTTCCAGAGCGATGTGTGCAATGAAGGGAATAGCAGAGAGCGCCAGAGGAGAAGGAATTGTATCCGTGGTTGGAAAAATCCTCTCCAAAGGAATAGCATTTGAGCTAAGGTTTAAATACGGAGAGTGGAGAACAAAAATTGACACCAAAAGTTTTTCTAGATAGAGTGTTTGACAAATAGAAAGAGAGAAGGATGTGGATTCAAGGGGTGAAAGGAGACCGAGATCTCAAGCAGAGTGTGGAACCCGGGAAAGAAGCGGAAGAAAAAGTCAAAAGACGGGCAAGGGGAGTTCTAGTTTCCATCAATGATGGAAGCAACAGAGGCAAGATTTACACTCCAGCCCTAAGCAATTAAGAGAACTAGACAAGTTATATGTAAAACATTGGTTTTTGGATTTTCTACAACATGTAGTTATAACTGTGATCCTTAAGGAAAGGGGGAAAATAAAGTGATCCCTATGGTTGCACTAGGTTATGATGGGGAGGCGGTTTCCAGGCTTAGGTGTAGGGAGGAAGGAACCCCCAACAGACCCTGGGAGTCTTTCTAAATTGAAGAGTCCAAGAACAAAGTTTAGGGTGGCCATCGATTGGATGGAATTTGTGGGTCATAGTCTGTGGCATCCTGGACGCCCTCAGAGGTGTCCTATCAAGTCGTTGGTGCTAATTTCATGGGAGGAAATTACCCAAAGCCAAGGAAAGATCCACTAGACAGGAGAATGTAGAAGGTTTTCAGAGCCCATACAAGATCAGGAATCGTCTGTGTCCCTATCAGCCCAATGGAAAAGTCTCACAAAACACAAGGCATTGGATAGAATTCTCAGAAGGGTGTCGACTTAGTAGGGAAGCAAAATTAGCTGTAGACTAACAGCTGGTCTGGACCTACACCAACAAGGATCAAAAGTAAACCTCAAAAGAACCCAACTGAGTCCAAGTACCTTAACTATGAACCAGTGGGTAAAGGAATACAACAAAATTCTGCAATCAGTACATAAAACTCACAATACCTGGCATCCAATAAAAAAAATTACTAGAGGGGAGCATGGTTAGCTCAGTCAGTGGAGCATGCAACTCTTGATCTCAGAGTTGTAGGTTCAAGCCCCACATTGGGTGTAGAGATCACTTAAAACTAAAATCTTTTAAAAAATTTTTTTAAGTTTATTTATTTTGAGAGAGAGAGATAATGGGAGGAGCAGAGAGAGAGAGAGAATCTCAAGCAGGCTCCACAGTACACTAGCACAGAGCCTGATGTGAGGCATGAACTCGTGAACTGTGGGATCATGACCTAAACCAAGAGTTGGACACTTAACTGATTGAGCCACTCAGGTGCCCACTTAAAAATAAAATCTTTTTATATGTTATTTTTTTTGTTTATTTTTGAGAGAGAGTGTGTGAACAAGGGAGGAGCAGAGAAAGAGGGAGACACAGAGTCTGAAGCAGGTTCCAGGCTCTAAGATATCAGCACGGACCCTGACGTGGGGCTCGAATCCACAAACCATGAGATCATGACCTGAGTGGAAGTCGGATGCTTAACCAACTGAGCCACCAGGCACACCAAAAATAAATTCTTAAAAAAATTACTAGACAAGCAAAGAAATGGAATATGACCCATAATCAGTAGAAAAATAGAAGAAAGAGACCCACAATGTGGGGCTGATGCAAGTAGCAAACAAGCACTTTAGAAGGAGAGAAAAAGAAGATCATAAAGGGGGGAGAAATAGATGATGTGAAAAAGCCCCTCCTGGAACTCATAGAGATGGAAAAATACAGCATCCGAAGTGGAAAACGTATTGGATGAGATTAAAGCAGAAAAGCTCAACTTGGAAGACATAGCGGTAGAAGCTATCCAGGAAGCATGGAGATATTAAAAACAAAACAAGCACAAAGCATCAGTGACTTTCGGCACAATATTAAATGATCTAAATTGTGGCTAACTGAAGTCCCAGGAGGAGAGCCGGGGAGAGGGACGGAAAATATACTGGAGAAATCATCGACAACATTTTTCGAAATCTCATGACTATAAATCGGTGGTTGGAAAACTATGACCTTGTGGACCAAACCTGGCCCGATGCCTACTTCTGTAAATAAAGTTTTGTTGGAACACAGCTATGCTCATTTATGTACTATTTACGTATTATGGTTGCTTTTGAGTACTTATGATTAGAAGCCGTATGGGGTGCAAAGCCTAAATTCTAACTATCTAGCCCTTTCTAGAAAAAAATTGCCAGGGGACTGGAAGTGAAGCTTAACTGTAAAAGGAGCAAGAGGGAATTTTGGGGTTGATGGTATTGTTCTAGGTCACGAGTCTGGTGGGCATTACATGACTGTATATCTGTCAAGCTCATTGAATCGTACCCTTAAAATTGGTAAGTTTTATTGTATGTGAATTGGGCTACAGTAGAGCTAATTTTTCCAAAGACACTAGGTGAAGGGCTAACTCAACATCTTGCAGCCTTTGATAAAGAGTTCGGCTTGCTTGCATTTTAAATGTAATCAGCAGGAAGCCAGTGAAGAGTTTTAATCATAAGAGAGACAACTTGAAATTTTAAATGGTAATTTAAACAGTAGTGTGGTGAGTGAGGGACAAGACCCTAATTTAAAGGCTTTCGCAGTATTCTCCTGAAGATAATGGTGGCTTTGAACTTGGATGATGAGGTGGATTGGCGATGTGTTTTTGAAGTAGAGCGTTTTTGAAGAATGGAGCGTTCTTTCTGATTGGCTGTGGAAGCTAAGGCTGGAACCTGACAGAATTTGAAGGGCTTGGTCACAGAGGGGGGTGGTGATCCCCTTTACTGCAATGGGAAAGACCAGGGGAAGGCAAAGTCCAGGATGTGAAAGCCAAATTTCGTCTGATTCACTGAGTATATGCCAGATATTATAATGTTTTATATACGTACTCCTTTTGTTATTGCGCTTGAATTCAGGCATTCCTAATCTGGCAATACGATAAGTTTACTCAATTTTGACAATTGGCAGTTGTGTAAAAAATGAACGATTCCTCTTTTAGATCTAGTGTAGATCTATATCATTGTGAAGTCTTGCGTAATTCCTCTTCCCAGAAGATATTTAAAATTATGTTGAAGCAAAATTAAAACATCAGCGAGGAGGCATTTTGAATGGCAATTCCACTCACTATAAAAATAATCAGTAAGGAGATTAAATAAGATAATTTTACTGGGTGAATCGTCAGCAATTCACTTTCCTTTGACACTTTGAGCTCTCTTATCTCCCCAAACGCCTTATTACCCCAAAGATTCTGACTCTCAGACTCTACGATTTGCATGCTCATTATTTTCAATGGTGTGCTAATTGTATTTGGAAAAATGGTTAACCCACGTGTGTCCTTTTAATTTTTATCATAAAAAGAATTTGCTTATGAGCTAAACGTATAGTATGTATATTATTCGTCACACATTCAACTTTATTTTGTGAAAAATCAATACCAGCAAATCAAGTTCCTAAAGGTTAGAGGCGTCTTTCCTCTTATACGTTTGCTCTTTGAAGATGAGTCCTGCTTTTCTTTCCAACCTTTTCCAGCCTCCCTCCTCGGCAGCAAAACCCATCACCAATTACCTGCGTCTTCTCAGGGTGTGGCTAATGATAGACTACTTTTTCAGAGCGGTTTTATGTTTGCAAAAATAGAGCAGAAAGTTCAAAGAGTTTCCACATATCCTTTCTCCTCTGCATACAGTTTCCCCCTTACTAACACCTTGCATTAGTGTGCTATATTTGTCATAATTAATGAACCAATATGGAGGCTCTATTATGAACTAACATCTGCATTTGATATTGGGGTCCATTCTGGGTGCTTCAGTTCTATGGGTTTTGAGAAGTGCTTGATATTATGTAGCCAGCACTCCAGTGTCATACAGAAGAGTTTCACTACCATAAAAAGCCCCTGGGTTCCATTTATTCATCCCTCCTGCTTCCCTCAAACTTCTGATAGCTACTGAGCCTTTGACTCTCTCTACAGATTTACCTTTTCCAAAAAAAGGTCGTATAGTTGGAATTCTATATAGCACGTAGCCTTTTCTGACTGGCTTTATTCGTTTGGCAATACGTATTTAAGTTTCCTCGGTGGAAGTCCTTTCATGACTTGATAACAAATTCATTTTTATCACTGAATAATATTCCGTTGTAGGGGTGTACCTCAGTGTGTTTTTCCATTCACCTGTTCAAGGACAGCTTGGTCGCCTCCAGCTTTTCACAACTATGGACAAGGCCGCTCTAAACATTCGGATGCAGGTTTTGTGTGGACATAAGCTCTCGACTCTTTTGGGTGAATACCAAGGATTTCTGAATCATATTATGTTAAGCTTTGTAAGACTGTCAAACCGTCTTCCAAAGCGGCTGGACCATTTTGCATTCCTGCCAGCAACGAGAGTGCTCGCTCGTCCACATCCTCGCAGACATTTGTTATTGTTAGTTTTTGGATTTTAGTCATTCCAAAAGGCGGGTGGTGGTATCTCATCGTTGATTTTGACTTGCAATTCCCTAGGGACAAATGATGAGGAGCGTCTGTCCATGTGCTTATCTCTCAGCTGTGCATCTTCTTTGGAGAAGTGTCGGTGTGATTTTTTGCCCATTTCAAAAAGTGAGTTGTTTTCTTATTGCTGCGTGTTTAGAGTGTTTTGCATGTTTTCGATAGAAGTCCTTTATCAGATACGTGTTTTGCAAATACGTTCTCCCAGTGTGCGGCTTGTCTTTTCATCCTTTTAACCATGTGTTAGCCATTTTCGCACAGCAAAAGTTTAAATTCTGGTGAAGTCCAACGTACCAGCTTCTCCTCTCTTGGAGCACGCTTTTGGTCTTGAATCTAAAAGTTCATTGCCAACCCTAAGGTCACATAGATCTCCCTCTGTTATCCTCCAGATGTTTTACAGTTTCAGGTTTCCTTATTAGGTATATGGTACATTTGAGTTAATTTGTGTGAAGAGTGCAAGGTCCTTGTTGAGATTCACATTTGTTTTTTTGTTTTTTGGCACGAGAATGTCCACTTCTGCCACTGAATATTTACAGAAGAGATTATCTTTTCTCCATTGAATCGCCTCGGCTCCTTTGTCAAGAATCAGTTGACGGTGCCTGCGTGAGCCTATTTCGGGGCTCTCCATCCTGTTCCATTGCTCTACTTGTCTGTCCTTTCACCAATCGCATGCTATTTTGACGACTATAGTTTTATATATAGTAAGTCTTGAAGTCAGGTAAGGTCAGGTCTTAAACGTACAGTTTTTATTTATTTTTATATTTTTCTTTTTTATGAATATAATTTATTGTCACATTGGCTTCCATACAACACCCAGTGTTCATCCCAACAAGTACCCTCCTCAATGCCCATCACCATTTTCCCCTCTCCCCCACCCTCCATCAACCCTCAGTTTTTTCTCTGTATTTCAGATTCTCTTACATTCGCCTCCCTCCCTCTCTGTTTGTAACTATTTTTTCCCCTTCCCCTCCCCCATGGTCTTCTGTTAAGTTTCTCAAGATCCACATATGAGTGAAAACATGTATCTGTCCTTCTCTGACTGACTTATTTCACTCAGCATAAGACCCTCCCGTTCCATCCACGTTGCTGCAAATGGCAGGATTTCATTCTTTCTCATTGCCAAGTAGTATTCCATAAAACGTTCAGTTTTTTATACAGCCCACACGTGCTTCCACAAAATAAAACCGTTTAGATGAAGTTCTTTCCTTGCAATATTAATTTTTTTCTACGTTCGTGAAAGTTCTAGGAGATTCTATGTTTCACCCTCTTTCGCATGCAGAACAATTTGCTGGTACCGATGGGCTCGGGGTAGGAACTGATTATTACCGAGCACCAGAAAACAAGGATCTCCTCTTTCTAAATTATGACCGTTTGCATGGAATGGATGATACGATGACATCACACTGCACTGAGGGTGGTGCATCTCCGTCCCTCTCATCCCCAGCTGGGTGGGAGCAGGCACTTGTGAGCAAGAGTGCAGTCCAGACACATGTTGTCATGACCTTCCTCCCTCTCCTAGCTCCTCACCCAGGAATCCTAACGTGGAAAGAAAATACTCTCTCACCACCAAACCCGAGATGGGTGCCATCGACAGTGCTGGTGCTGCAGGAGTCAACGGAGACGGACCTGTTTCCCATCAGTTCCTGGGGAGGGGAAGCTTACATACCCAGGAAATTCCCTGTGGCCACCATGGGAAGAGAATAACTCCCATAGTGCTTCCACCACTCAGGAGGGTCCCCTTTAGCTCCCAAGAGATCAAATCACCCCAACATCCTCCCTGTAACTAACCGAGGGCCTCCTGCGGTCAGACAAACATGGACACTAACAGAGCCCGCATCTCCAACAAAACAACTGGGCTGTAGCGTCCCAGGTGAGACTGGGGACAAGCAGACAGCTGTGTGTTTTGAGTAGGGTCGGCCTCTTGGAAATATGCCAAACTGAATAGTCCATAAATGGCCCCAACAAGACAGAATCGATGCAGAAAGCAGAAGACAATTTTTAAGTCTTTTTTTTTTAATTTTTAAATTCTTTATTTTTGAGAGGGAGAGCGAGCGAGCAGCGGAGGTGCAGAGAAAGAGAGAGGGACAGAGGATCTGAAGCAGGCTCTGCACTGACAGCAGAGAGCCCGATGCGGGGCTTGAACTCGCTAACCCTGAGATCATGACCTGAGCTGAAGTCAGACACTTAACCGACCAGCCGCCCAGGCGCCCCAGTAGAAGACAATTTAACAGCATTTAAACATTTCAGGCATATGGCAGCAATAAGTCAATCTTGTCATTAGAAAGGTCTCTTTACAAAAAATAAGGAAGACTTCTTACAAAGAAGAAACCATAACTGTCAAAAAATTTTTAACTTATTAGAAGCACTGATGGGGAAAACAGTCCCCAAAATGGAAATAATGATTTAGAAGCGTAAATAGTTCTTCCGGGGTGCAAAACAAAAAGATCATGGAAAAGAATTTCTAAAAGAAGAGACATACAGAGTAGTCCCAAGGGACCCTGTGTTCCTGAATAGGAGGGTTAGGAAACCAGCCAGTCGACAGAGAATAAGCAAAAACAAAACAAGTACCTGAAGAACATTTCCCCACATTTAAGAATTATGTGAATTTTAGGGGCTCCTGGGTGGCTGGGTCTGTTATGGGTCCAACTTGAGTCATGATCTCATGGTTCAAGCCCCACATCCGGCTCTGTGCTGACAGCTCAGAGCCTGGGAGCCTGCTTCGGATTCTGTGTCTCCCTCTCTCTATGTCCCTTCCCCGCTCGTGCTCTGTCTCTCGAAAATAAACGTCAAAAAAAAAACCAAAACTTAAACGACAAAAAAACTCATGTGAAGTTTTACTCAAAATGCGTCACAAATGTTTGACGGGATTATAGAGAAAGCGGAAACAAGCTGGAAAACATAGATTTGATTTCTAAGGATAGAAACGAGCATGTTCCAAAATAGATACAAAATACAGCTTGCCTGCGAAGGAAAGAGAATCAGACTCCCAGGCGAATGCTCACTCGCAATACCCAATGCCAAAAGCACTGAAGAGCAACGCTGGCAAATTTCTGGGGAAGCGTCTTCTGCGAGTTCCAGAGCAGAGTGGGGGTGGGGGGCAGGCCCCAGGCCGCTCTGGCTTTAGCTCAGCAATCCATCCCACAGCCCGGCCTCCGCACCCCCACCCCTGCGCCAGTGAACCGGGAAGAAGGCCCCAGATGTAGAGCCTCCTTCCGGTCACATGAGCACGAGGCCCTTCCTGCACCTTTGACTCCTCCCCCGCCCCCCCCCTCGTGCGGGGGGCGGGGGAGAGGCCCCATCACCAGATCACCGTGTCAGCTCGGCTCTCCCCCCACACCGAGGCTTGGAGAGCAACGGAGACACACGTTTCACGCCCTCCTCCTCCGTCCTCCCCACTGCCTTGCTCTGTCTTGCTCTTCCAACTGTTCCCAGGACCAGGACTGACAGACAAACTCCTCTTTCACGTCCTCAGTTTAACACCCGCCAGCTTGCAGGTTCCAACTTCTTGGCTAATCCCTTCTGGCGGACAAAACTATTTTCTATGAACTTTGGGAGAATTACTCCTTTGTGGTCCGGGCCCCAGTGTTTGCTAGATTAAGGGGAAGCCAAGGAATTTAGACGCGCCTTTGTGTTCAACGGACTTTCAAGCGCTTTCGCCTATTGTCTTCTTGCGAAATGCCATTTAAATGTCAGCAACTGAAGACTCTTTGTTCCTCGTTACATTTCTTCTCTAACAAACGAATCTCCGAATCTCCGTAAGTCTCACTTCCCGACACCTGTTGGTGGCAGAGGGACACCTTGGGCTCACGCATGTGGAAAGAGGCCAAAGAGAAAGCATGCGAATATTTTGAAAAACATGATCTCCATTTTGCTGCATAAACTTGAGACTTAAGCCTGAAGAGTTTTCATAACGTAGTTATCAAGTTTAAAGGCAAAACTTAATTCTTCGAAGAGGAGAGGCATACTCTAAAAATGCTTTCAGTGAAATTTTAGAGTGCTACCTTCTCTCATGTTCAGTGAAGCAAGGTTAAACACTAATAAATAAAACGATAACAAAAATTAATCCCATTTGGAAACTGAAGGCTCTTGTAACTAATGCCTGTCAGAAAGAAAATCAATGTTAAAATTACAAGCTCCTTAAAATCAAACGGCAACGGGAATATTAGATATTAACAGCCACGGAATCTGGCCACAGTCACACACGGAAGAAAAGGTAGGATTCACCGCTTCTACTCTTTGGTAAGAGACAAAGCATTCAATTCAAGTACATAATAAAAATACCACAGGGGCGCCTGGGTGGCTCAGTCAGTGAAGCGTCTGACTTAGGCTCAGGTCATGAGCTCCTGGTTGAGGAGTTCGAGCCCCACGTAGGGCTCTGTGCTGACAGCTCAGAGCCTGGAGCTGCTTTGGATGCTGTGTCTTCCTTTCTCTCTGCCCCTCCCACCCTCTCTCTCTCAAAAATAATTATTTATTATTTTTATTATATAAAAAAATTATTTATTTTTGAGAGACAGAGTGGGAACAGGGGAGGGGCAGAGAGAGAGGGAGACACAGAATCCAAAGCAGGCACCAGGCCCTGAGCTGTCAGCACAGAGCCCGACGTGGGGCTCGAACTCACAAACCGTGAGATCAATGACCTGAGCTGAAGATGGTGCTTAACCGACTGACCCACCCAGGTGCCCCTAAAAAATACATTAAAAAAAATACCACAAAACAAAAAGAAGGAAAAGAAAATAATAAATATGAAACTATAAATTAATTGATAAACAGAAGTAGAAGTAATGGATGAAACAAAGAGTCTGACTTTGGTGGGAGTGCGTGGATTAATGACAGATACCTTTTAGCAAACAAATTCATTCTCAAGTTCATCTAAAAGAATAAATGAAGACCGTTCGTTAAAGATACCAGATTGGACACACACATTCAACCTCCACTCCCTCCTAAAATCCTACAAAAAAATGAGAGGTAGTCTGTTTTTCTTTGTTCGATTTTTGCGGAATTCCTCAAGACCAGAGGGCAGAAAAAGCAATAGCCAGTTAGGATCTGCCAAGCAGATGGACAATGGCTGTGGATGTCACCACTCCTACAACTCCCAACCTGGCAGAGGAGACATTCAAGAAGTGATCTGGCTTACACTACAGACCTTTCAAAGTCTCCGGATCGGGACACATCAGGAATCTATGCAAGTGAAGCTAAAAGCCAGAGAGAATTAGGTACTAGCCTGTTGAAGGAATTAGAACTGCAAGGGCGCCTGGGTGGCTCGTTGGTGAAGCGTCTGACTCTTGATTTTGGCTCAGGTCATGATCTCAGGGTTGTAAGGTCGAGCCCCCCCCGTGGAGCTCCGCACTGACACACTGCGTGTGGAGCCTGCTGGAGGGTCTCTCTCTCTCCCTCTGCTCCTCCCCTCCTTGCGCGTGTGCTCTCTTTCTCTCTCAAAATATAAAATCAAACAAATATGAAAACAAAGAAATTAAAACTCCAGTACGCCCTCCACAGTCTCCGCAGAGCCTTTTTACTGGCTCTCTCCCGGCCCCCCAAATTGGACTAGAGTTGTTTGTTTTCCTTCAGAGAAAAATATCCCCTGCTCACTCTCTGTCTCTCTCTCTCTCTCTCTCAAAATAAATAAACATATAAAAAAATATTTTAAACACATATATATAATATATCCATATACATATAAAAGTATATATTTTAAACATACATACATGCATACACATATATACATTTGTGTGTATATATATATGTGTGTATATATACATATATATACATATATATATAGTGAAAGGTGTTGTTTTATTTGGGGAAAAAATATTCTTTTCAGCAATGATTTTCGAAGTGAGTGTCATCTATGAATTACCTCTCTCAGAATTACCCGTGATGCCCTGCTGTCTCGAGTCCCCCCCCCCATACCACTGAATTCTAACCTCTGCAGATGGGCCTGGGAAGTTTCACACTTGACAATAGCCACAAAGTTTTCTATTGTACATGAACATTTGAAGACAGCTTCTTAAAACACTGTTAAAGTTTGTGTGTAAATGTCACGGGTGTCTGGTGTTTGCACATATTAGAGATTGTACGTCCGTGTCCTTTTTTAAATTGGAGATACTTTTGAATCATTGTAGAAAATTTGCATATTTTATTTTACATTTAGTCATTTTTCTTAGGCAATTATTTGAAGCCAAGGTAGGGGTGCCTGCGTAGCTCAGTGGGTTGAGCGTAGAACTCTTGATTTTGGCTCTCGTGGTCATGAGTTCAAGGGTTCCGAGCTGAGTGTGGAGACTGCTTGGGATTCTTTCTCTCTCTCTCTCTTTTCCCCTCTCCCCTGCTCATGCGCTCTCTGTCTCTCTTAAATAAATAAATTAGTAAATAAATAAATATTTAAAAATATATACATATATTTATAAATGTATATAACATATGTGTTTATGTATTCATGTTTGTACATGTACAGGTATACAAGGACACATACGTGCACAGAAACTATTCGTGAAACTTCTTATTCTGCCACAAAGTTTTGCCAGGAGCTTGACTGGCTGCGAGTGAGACTATCAGCAGAGAGCAAGGGCAGAACAAGGGAGGAGCAGGCGAGGGAAGGGTCAGAACCAAGAACCCCGTCTTGACTGGCACTGAAGACTGAATGGGGGATTTGCCCTGGGGAGGCGGCGCTCCATGTCTTCACACTCAAACAGAGCATGAGGAACGCTAGGGTTGAGCCTACGAAACCCTTCATGACAGCAGCAGGCAGGCTTTCTTGAATGGCACAGCGAATATGAGAAATACGGTGGTTAGGGGCGCCTGGGGGGCTGACTCCTGATCTCAGCTCAGGTCTCGATCTCAGGATCCTGGGCTCCACGCTGGGCCTGAAGCCTACTTAAAAAAATATATATGTATATGGTGGTTAAAATGGAGGGAATATTGGTTGGGGCTGGCAGGTTGAAAATTCCTGATTTAACATGGTAGATGACAAAAAGCCACGGAAGTTTTGAAGTGGGACGTGACAGATCCTGGGGAAGAGTTGGATAAGTCAGCTTGAATCAATTAGAAAAAAAAAAAAAAAAGATTAAATGCCCTTTAACAACGAGAGTTAAAAATAATCAAAATACCCTTTATAGATATGTAATTTGTATTTTTCCAAAGTATTCGGACAAAGTATTTAGTTCTAGAACGTCAGAACTCTTGCCACCCTTACATGATTCACTCTTATTCTAATTCTGCTCTCCAGTTAAAAATGTAGCATCTTGAGACCAGTTTATGATTTTAAATTCTTAAACTTCAAGTGGACTGCATAAAAAAGGAGAAAAAAATTTTGATTTCTATAACATTTAATGTTTTAAAATAATGAGTTTTTCTGTACTGTGTCTCAATATATAGCACAAAGTTTTAACTTAAAACACAGAAATGAAACATGAAATTCAGTTAAGCGTGAATAGTTTTCCCCCATTGGGTCTTATCAACAAATGTCTAACGTGATTTAACAAAAATAGCCTATTATAGCATTGTTGAGTATTTGCTACCTTTTTGGGAAGTAAGAGAGGATCATGGGAAAAGCATTCGTTATTAATTTACAAATTGAGATTTAATGTGACCTCCCCCCAGAGAGACACTTAACCTGTGTTAACTTACATATGGAAGGTTGGGCCAAACGGACTGGGCCAATCAAGCTCTCACTGTGAGTTTCGTGCGTGTGTGTGTGTGTGTGTGTGCGCGCGCGCGCGCGCGGGAGTGTGTGCGTGCACTGCCAACATTTATTTATTTTGTTTTTAATTTTTTTTAATTTTATTTATTTTTTGAGACAGAGTATGAGCGAGGGAGGGGGGCCAGAGAGAGAGAGAGAGAGAGAGAGAGTCACAGATTCCAAAGCAGGCTCCAGGCTCTGCGCTGTCAGCAAAGAGCCCGATGCAGGGCTAGAATTCACTCATGAGCCATGAGATCATGACCTGAGCCGGAATCAGTCGCTTAACCCACTGAGCCACCCAGGTGCCCCCGAAGGACATTTATTTTTTAATTGTGTTTATATGTCTTTGACGAGGCCTGCATTTCCCAGTGTTATCATACACACAGTTACTTGACACATTGATATGACATGTCTGCCTTCTGAAGGTATTTGAGTCTGTGACTCCTGGAGGGAGATCTGTCCCGACTCCAAAAATTGTAGTAAGTAGGCACTTGCTGAATCCACCAGGGGTCAGCACACAGCATTAGCACTCCAATGTGAGTGGGAGTTAAACCAAAAAAAAGAAAAAAAAAAGCTTAGAAAAGCCAAAAATCGTTTGAAATTTGCATATGCCCATAAATTAAAAAAGAGAGAGAGAAAAGAAAAAAATTTCTTTTCAGGCAAGTTGCCATAATTGTTTGCTTTGACCTGCTTTGTTCCTTCCCCCTGAGGTCCTGGAATCCAGTAGCCATTAACTCGGATTTCTAGTTGAACTCATCCGCCTTGCTTCCAAACCCATAGCAAAGACAGATTGGCCATAAAAAGGAAACACCATTAAGATGGGTCAAAAACAAAATACATTATTTCACGGACAAGAAATGGATCAGAAATGCAACGCTATGGACAGAGCCAAACCCACACAAAAGCCCTCGCTGACGTAATTATTAAAGAATATACTTCGGTAGGAGGAAAAAGGTATGGAATACAAAGAACAAGGGAAGTAGGGAAATTGATAAAGTCAGCAAATGTTTATGAAATGTAAAAAAAAATTCTAATTTTTGTTTCAAAAAATGCAAAACTAAAACGCTGGATAACAATGAATGGAAGAGAAAATGTCCACGGCAGTTAAAGTTTGCTAAAGGCCGTTTTCTGCCACTGTTTTGCAGAAAAAAAATTACTGAGAATTTTGGATTATTTAGAAAAATGTGTGGTCTATTATGTACGTTAAACTAAAGATAAACAGTCAAAAAATGAAAACACCATCAATAGCTTTCTAACCACAAAGCGGGAGGATATAGAAAGCTCTCTTGAATCAAGAAGAGTGCAGGAAAGGGGGGAGAAAAGAAACAAAGACAAATGAGAGCAAATAGAAAATCAAAACTAAGGGAGTAGACATCATTTTAAGTCAATCAATAATCCACAAATTTGAATGTGGAAGAAACTCACTGTAAAAAGAGATTGCATGGGGGCGCCTGGGTGGCTCAGTCAGTTAAGCAGCCGACTTCGGCTCAGGTCATGATCTCACGGTCTGTGAGCTTGAGCCCCGCGTCGGGCTCTGTGCTGACGGCTCATCAGAGCCTGGAGCCTGCTTCGGATTCTGTGTCTGCCTCTCTCTCTTCCCTTCCCCTGCTCACACTCTGTCTCTCTGTCTCTCAAAAATAAATAAACGTTAAAAAAATTTAAAAAAAAAAGAGATTGCATGATGAAATTAAAACATAGAAACTGAGTCCTAGTCTCATAGAATATGCACACAAAATAAAACCAAGAGGGTAGAAAAACTTGACCCATACAAATAATAAAAATAATAACGCTGAGGCGCCTGGCTCAGTCAGTGGAGTGTGGGGACTCTTGATCTCAGGGTTGTGGATTCGAGCCCTCCGTTGGGTGTAGAGATTACTTAAAAATAAAATCTGGGGCACCTGGGTGGCTCACTCGGTTAAGCGGCCGACTGCAGCTTAGGTCATGATCTCATGGTCTGTGGGTTCGAGCCCCGCGTTGGGCTCTATGCTGACGGCTCATCAGAGCCTGGAGCCTGCTTCAGATTCTGTGTCTCCCTCTCTCTCTGCCCCTTCCCCTGCTCACGCTCTGTCTCTATGTCTCTCAAAAATAAATAAATGTTAAAAAAATTTTTGAAAAAAAAAATAAAATCTTAAAAAGATAATAACCCTAAGAATGGCAGTAATCAATTTCATGCAAAACATAAGCTATGACAAAACATATGGATAAAGACGGGAGGAACACGGCAGTAAGAGGAACAGATAGCACTGATGAGCTTGCGTGTTTCTAAAAATACGGTGTTGAAATCCAGGAAGCAGAAATTAACTGACATAAGAAAAGTGGACAAACCTATCATCTTATAGTATTTTTAGCACATCCCTACCAGATACTGACTGGTTACATTTTTTTAAAAAAGTGTCAGGATGTGGAATAAAAAATGTAACGGGTGTCGTTTGATGTAACGGATTACTTTGAAAAATATCTTCAACCACTGACGAAACAATAGGTAATAAAGTCTAAACAAACTTTAGAAAAATACATAACACGGACCACATTCAGTCTCTGGCTACACTGAAATTAGACGAGAACTCCCGAATAAAAGATAGCAAAAATAAATAAATAACAAGTCAAAGTACTAATAACATAAGATGCACATGCATTTGGAAACTACGATTCTCTCCTGAGTAATTGTGAATTAATTTAAAAAGAGGTCATAATGAAAACTGCAGCATATTTCATACCAGAGTGATAATAAATTTACTCTGTATCGAAATGGGTGGGATCCGGCAAAAACAGGTGTCAGAAACACGTTCTGTAGCGAATGTCTATTAAAGGTGTGTTTTGGAGAAGAGACTTTGAAAAGAAGCGAGTAAAGCACTCACCTCAAGAAGCTGCCGAAAGAACAGTGAATATAAAGAGGATAGAAAGCAGGGATTTTAAAGAGTAGGAGCAGAAAGTAATAAAGTATAAAAGAAAGAAACAACACATCGGGAATCAAAAGGTTCCGACATCCTTCTCCCTTACCCCTTCAAAAAACCACCAGGCCAGATGACAGGTGGGAAAAACCAAACTCTCAAGGAGCACTTATTCTATCTTTATTTCAGAAAACAGAGAGAGAGAGAGAGAGAGAGAGAGAGAGAGAGAGAGAGAAGTTAACCAGCAATTTTATGAGGCTCATACAACCTTAGCGCTAAGACAGGCTAAGAATAGCACAAGAAAACAAAGTCATAGGCAAATTGCATGTATGATTTAGATGTGAAAAGCCTAATTAAAATACTAGTGAACCAAATTCAGAATTATATATATATATATATATAGGCCAAAAGTAGAAACTTGAGTGCTTTTCTTGACCTGGCCTCAGAAGTCACACAGGGCTGTTGTCTCTTGGTCTTGCACCAGGGCGTACCTCCTCCCTTCCAGCAGGAAGCCAGGACCACTGGGCACCGGCTTGGGGACTGGCTACCACAGCCAAGTCCCGCCCCCCTGTTAGCCATTAAAAGACTAGTAGTGCATTAGCGTCTCTAAGAAGTGCCACTGTAAAGTGTTTAATTCTTTTTTTAGGTCCAGTATTTGTTTAATCCTCATCTGTTTGACATGGGACCCTTGTATTCACCTAACATCTACTCATCTCTCCATAGTGCACTTTGGAAAAGGCTGCTTTCAGCTGTTTACATAAAGGGAGTGCTATCACACGCCACATTGTAAAAACTTGTGGACTTTTGAGCGTTCCCTATGTAATGGAACACTTGATTTGTTTCTTGAAGCTCGGGAGTGAACACCCAAAGGTAAGTGTTCTGGCTTCCCTTCCTGTGCGGGTTTTAGGTGGTTCATGACTTTTGAAGTCGAGGTTGGGTATGTGATTCTCTAGGGGAAGCCTCACTAGGGGGCTTCTGGAACTGGGTGGGAAGTAGAGTCAGAAACTCCTAAGAGTCTATGATTCCAATTCAATGCCCTGGGGCTCTCCCTACCCATCCCCCTCTCTTGCAACTGCTTTAAGTTGTATCAGCACTTTGAAGGACAAGATGGGTGGCCTCCATTTACCACATGATGTCACTCGAAGAAAATAACCCCTAGTGAGGCTGGCCGTGCTTTTCATCTGTGTGAGATACCCAGGACTTATCCTCAGGAAACAAGTAACCCCTAAAGTCAGCTGTCTCCAAAGGGGTGCACAGAGGACGTGAGATCATCTCACGGACCACGCCTCCCAGGCTCCGAGTGAGTCCCAACCCCTCCCAGGAAGATTTCTGGGATGAGGGCGAGAACGGCTCTGGGAGGAGGGGGGGATTAGGGGATATCTCTGGGTCAAACCTGCAAGACAGTAAACAGCAGGAAGGGCCGACACCCGAACTTCTAAAATGGATTTTTAAAAAACTGTGTCACGATGAGAAAACTAAAACAACTTTTTGGGAGAAGAATTTTTCTCTTGGAAAACCGTAGCCTGCCTCACCTGCTAAGGGAGAGCAGGGAGAATGCTGGTGTCCACCCAGTCCCTTGGGTGGGAAGGAAGGAAGGAAGGAAGGACAGCGGGAGCCCGACGGGACGGAATCTGCGGGTCAGACTCCAGGGGGAGGAGGAGGGGCTGAGGAAAGAGACCCGCCTAACCGGATCCGGTCTGCAGCCTGGCCGGGTCCCTGCCGTGCTGTGAGCGTTCGTGCGGGGTGCACTTAAGCTAGCCAGCCGCAATGCCCTCTCGGGCTCGGGGGTCCCCGGGAGGAGGGGGGAAAAGGGGAAAACCCGAAATCTGGAGTTGTTTTCTTTAAAGTGCATTGGCGATTGTTTTTTCAGAGGGGAGGGAGACTCCGTGACCTGCAGAAGCGTTCAGGGGAGGGGGCTTGCAGCGAGAGGGGTAGCGGACGCCCGGCCCTCCTTGCGGGGTCCCGGGGTTGCGCTCAGCCCTGCGGTTCCCGCCCTCGCGGCAGGAGGGGCGGGGATTAGACGCCCGAAGGGCGGCCGCCAGAGCGAGACCAGAAGCTTCGGGAGCGATTTGGGAGCCACGGGTGGTCCTACAGGAGAGGAGGGTCAAGTAGCCGGATTAGGGGAAGGGGCGGTACGTGCGATTAGCAAGAAAGTAATCACTGTAAAAAAGGGGAAGAGCGGGCCTATTGAACAGACTAAGCTCCACCTAGAGGGAGTGCTGGTTTCGTCCTCCGGGCTCCGCGCCTCCAGGAAGCCTTCCCGGATGGAGCCCCCTAGCGGTCTGGGTGGATCGGGTCCCCAGGCGACCTCGGCTCGGCGGGGCCCAGGCTCTAGCTCTTGCTCCGGGCCGGGGGGCCCGGCAGCGCCGGGAGGTGACCGCGAACGGGCGCGGGGACGTGGGCGCGGCGGCGGTGTCAGTGCCTTGGGGACCGGGCGGCACAGCTCGAGGGGCGGAGGAGAGCGCAGAGCGACCGCGGGGGCCGCCCCAGCGGAGCCGGTCGAGGGGCGCACCCCGCCCGTCCCGTCGTGCCGGGGTCGGCGGCGGCGTGCCCCGGGCGCGCGGGATGCGGGGGCGACGGCCCCTTCTTCCTTCCTCTCTGTCGCTGGCGCTGCGGCCGGGGTCTCTGGCTTTGTCTCACGGCCCATGTGATCCCTGTTTCTGAATCCTGACGCCCCCTCATTGGCTTCCCATTTTGAATTCCTTTGAGATCCACCCTCCCCCCTTTACCCCAGCCCTCATCTTTCACAGCATAAAGCGGTCACTTTGTGCCTTACACGCACGCAAAGCCCTGCCGAGTCCCCTCCCCGGCCCCTTTCATGAAAAGCCCCAGTAGGAGAGTCAGACACCAGGGTCTCAGAGTGGGTCTCAAACTGTGCCCCATGGTGAGCCCCATCCGTCTTCTTTGGATGGGAGTTTGTGGGAATCCACTATCCCTATTTTTTTCCCCCTTGCAGTTACAGCTTTTCTCACGGCCACTGAAAAGCTTTTTCTTCTTTCCTCCCTTTGTGCTAAACGGTGAGTGGTGCTCCAGCGCTATTGCAGAAGTTAAAGAGGCATCAAGGCATCGAGGGTGGGTGGCTGGGTAGAGACCTGTGGCGACAGGTGCGTCACCTGGGCCGGAATAGAATCTGTGACTCCGGATAACTGCAGAAACCAGGGCGGTGTTTCTCCCCTCCCCTTTCTGACTCGGGTGGATCAGGTTTTGTTCTATAAAGGCCACACTGTTACAGGTGCTTACGTAATACCGAGGCAATGAAAACAAAGATTCCAATGGTGACTTTGCCATCAGCGTGTCAGAGTAATACCTTCCAGAAGAAAGGCTGAATTAGAGCCGAACTGCCCCCATATGCCCACACTTCTTGGGGTAGGAAGTAAACCGTAGGAGTGAGGAATCGCTGAGCCTTGGAATCTTGACGCTAATCAACCACCATTGACTTCAAATGAGTGGGTTAAGTAGCTGGGGAATGTCAAACCCAGCAGGCCCCTGGCAAGCAAACATAGCGCAGATGAGTTATGACGTCACAGCCCGAAACCGAAGATGACTGGGCAAAAGACAAAGAAAAAGGAGGGGAACCCAAAAGCCTCCAGAGTGGAATTGAGAAGTGAAGAAAGGCGATGTGGGGTGAACGTGATTCAAGCATTAGCGCTTCAGTGGATTGGGTAGTTGCTGCCAGACAAAGATGGGAAATGTCTGTGGCTTTAATACTGAACCATGCAAAAATATTCTCTAGACTGACTAAGGATATTTTAATCCCATTTCTCTCTTCTTTGGGATACAGGCTTGTACGAGAACATAGCAGTTGGGGTAAAAAAAATCATTTTGAATCCTAATCATGCACCTAATTTCCAAGCTGTGTGGGGGCAGGGAGAATCACTGACCTCCTCTCGGAGCCTCTGCTAAACAGGATTGTGCAAGAGCTAAATGATACACGGTGCCTGTGTACACCCGGCGGTGCTATTAACAAATACAACTGCCCGTACCAAAATTCATGATTCATAATAATGAACTGTTTTTGCAGAAATCATGCTATAGCTTTAGTCGGTACTCTAAAATAATAATAAAAACGACATGAATGCCCCTAATTCATAATTAATACCATGTCTTATATTTATTTATTTTTAAATGTTTATTTTTTTTTTGAGAGAGACAGAGGCAGAGATGAGTGGGGGAGGGGCAGAGAGAGACAGAGACACAGAATCCGAAGCAGGCTCCAGGCTCTGAGCCGTCAGCACAGAGCCCGATGCGGGGCTGGAACTCACCAGCCGTGAGATCATAGCCTGAGCCCAAGTCAGCTGCTTAGCTGACTGAACCACCCAGGCGCCCCTACCATGTCTTGTATTTAGTCTAGACTTCCTGTTTTATACTAAGGACAATATCACAACACATTAAAATATTGGCATTTTCTTAGTTTTGATCTGTTCTGTTGAAGAATAACAGAAGAGTTATTGCCAGACCGGGGCATAAACGAGCTGGGACGGTTCTGTAACCAATCAAGCTTAGAATCGATTACACAAAACAAAAGGAGGAGAAGGGGGCATAGTCAGCACTGCACGGAGCCCCAGCCTCTCCTTCAGAGTCTGTCTCGATTTCGGGGGCTTCCCAATTCTTCTCATCCTCAAGGTCGGTGTCGAGCCTTCCAATGTTAGAAGTGAAAGACCTTCCTGCCCCTGGAAACCCTACCTCCCAGGGGGTGCTGGGCAGAAGAGGGAATAATTAAACCGGAAGTGAATCAGTATTGCTCTCATTCTGCGTGGCCTGCTTGGCCCGGGGCCCTAGCGGGATTCACGTTACAGAGTTTGCATTTACATCATAAAGAAGCCCTTTAGGTCTTTTATAACGGAATCCTCTTAGGCAAAGACGTGAAGACTTGCCTTGACGAAATGGACTTTATAAAGCATCCCAGTTCCGCATAAAACAAGGTGAACAGTGACATGATGGATGCTGTTTTGGAGAGAATTTCCAGGGCTTTGGTAGGTGGCGGGGAGACGTGTGGACAGGGGTGTGCCGTAGGTGACAGTAGTCACCTCTAGATCTACGTGACTGCTCCTGGACTGGTGGCCATGGGAGATTTTGCCCTGGGGATAAAAATTAGCCCCCAGGGGCACCAGGACGGCTCTGTCGGTTAAGAGTCTGACCCTTGATTTTGGCTGAAATCATGATCCCGGGGTTGTGGGATCGGCCCGCGTCGGGCTCTGTGCTGACAACTTGGAGCCTGCTTGAGATTCTCTCGCCCTCTCTTTGCCCTACCCTGCTTGAGCTCCTTCTCTCTCTCTCTCTCTCTCTCTCTCTCTCTCAAAATAAATAAACATTAAGAAAAAATTAGCTCACAAATCAAAAGAGGGCAGCAGGGAAGGGAAGGGCTATTGTGAATGAAACTTCAAGTCCTGGACAGGATTTTGGCGTAACGCAAAGAACAAAAAGCTGGAGAAGGGAGTCTTCTAGGGCGGTTCCAGAATTTCCAGAGTAGGGGGCAATTTGGGGCAGTCGTCTCCTTTGAAACCTAAGAGTTATTCTCTGGAAGATCTCTGCAGGGCAAATGCTGGTTTTACTTAGACTGCACGTTTATTTGGAGTTGGCTGGTATAGATTAAAGAGACAGGGAAGAACTAAAGGTGCCATCCCTGTCAACCACCGCTTGGACTATTTGGACTGTTTTGCTTGCCCAAAAAAATGGTTATGATAAAAAGGGGTTTTATTATAAAGATATTAGGGAAATTAGGGCCCCGGTTATCTCCCACAGAAACTCAGCAGCCTTCACAGAGATCATAAAAGAATCAAGGTCGCTGGCAGAAAACAAAAAGACCCAGGAACTAGGTTCCTGTAGGAGACTTGTATTATCTTCCACTGTGGTGACTTGGCGACTTTTTCCTCTCTTCCCATGGTCGCCATCCATCTTCTTTCTGGAATCTCTC
The DNA here is from genome assembly GCA_030068075.1 of Paguma larvata. Classification (NCBI taxonomy): domain Eukaryota; kingdom Metazoa; phylum Chordata; class Mammalia; order Carnivora; family Viverridae; genus Paguma; species Paguma larvata. The sequence continues at coordinate 13,768,669 of CM057825.1, forward strand.
TGACGTCAACTTTATGTCCCTATGTTGCCCACTTACACCTCCCAAGACGGAATACCCAACTGGTCCAATTTAGTCTCCATAAGGCCGGGAGGGGAGCTTTGCAGGGCGAGGAGTCATTTTGGAAGAACCGTCTGGGGCTTCTTCTCTAAGAGGAGGTGTTTCCAGGAGGCACCTCCACAGAAGGGGCTGTGACTTTCCAGAAAATGGGCTGTGTTCTGCTCTCCGTGTGCTCAAGTCGGGAGCAGGAGGCCTAGGGAGTGTGCCTCAGTTGTCTGAGTTCTCACTGAATATGCGGATGGGAAAAGGGCCTCAGAGGGTGTGTGAGACGATCTTCAAGAGCACTCACCCTTCACAACATTACTGGCGAGTCATTCGGTCTCTCTTTGGAAATGATAATAGGGACAGTGCTAAGCACTTTCGCTGCTCACAGAATCATATTCACTACAACTCACCAGTGTGAGCAAGTACAGGCCCTTGATACAACTGACTTCATTTAATGGGTAAATCACCTATGTTTATGTAACAAACTACTCCAAAACTCACTGGACTTAATCTCCATTGTAATTGTTTAGATCTGGTAGGTCAGAGATTCAGGTATGGTTCATGGGCAGGCATCTGTCTGCTCTGTGATGTTAGGGGCCTCAGCTGAGCGGCTGATAGAGATGCCTCTTCTTATGATGTTGGGGCCATTCATCTATGGCTGGAAAATCCAAGATGGCGTCACTCACTAGTCTAGGGCCTTGGTGTAGGCTGTTAGCCAGGGGGCTTGGGGTCCCCTTTGGGTGATTACCCCCTCTCTTTCTCTCTCTTTTTTTCTTCTCTCTCCTCATCATCCAGTAGCCTACCCTGACCTTCTGCACATGGCGGCTGGTTTCCAAAAGGGCAAATATGGAGGCTGCGAAGCCTCGGAAGGGAGAGGCTTGAAAGTCACACAGCATCACTTGTTGCAGCATCCATGGGGCAAGACAAGTCAGAGAGACAGCCCAGAAGCAAGGAGAGGGAGATGAGGCTGCCTGGGCACGCGGGGATGGGAGGACTGTGGGTGGCCATCTCTGTGGACCGTTTACCGTAGGATCTGTGCTCCCTGAAAATGGCGGAGCCACTTTTTAAACCGAGACTGACCCTCAAGTCCATGATTGAAATGGGCTCAAATTTCTGGCAACAGCCCCGTCAGCATTGGACTATTGTACTTACTAGAAATGTCTTCTATTTAACCGAACTCTCCTCCCTATTCCAGGGCGTTGGTCTGAGGTTAGGCTTTTCAAACCTTCCAAATGTCATGAAATGGGCTATTTTTCCTTTTCAAGGATTAGCTGATGGTGGTTCAGACAGAAGGGCTCTGCAGTAAAGGACTTCTGTATTTTTTTGCTGTAAAGTGGTTCAGCCTGGGGCGGTCACAGGACAGAAGAGAATGTCACAAAGATTCTCAGTGAAACCCTTAGAATACCCTCTCTCCACGGCTCTGTCTCACATGAAACGGCTTGAAATGGCGATGCTCACAGCACCAATTACTTCCCTTCTTATCTCTCACCCTTTCTAACAAGCCCCATTCCAACTATTTACCTTTTTTCTACCCGGATTCAGTGGATGATCTGTCATCCAAGAAAGAAATTCAACAGAGCGAATGCCTTTCTCATTTTTATAGAATACAGGCTGTGTCCCGAGAAGCCTCTGGAAAGTCTTGGGCCATTGGGACGCCCAGCAGTGGGCTCCAGGAGCGTGCCATTTTCTGATTAGCTGCGTATTTTGCTTCAGTCATTTCGGCTCCTGTGGAAAATCTTAGAAAATGTATTAATTTAATTCACTGCCTTTGTCCCTGGTATATAAAACCCATTTGGATTTTTGGCTCACAAATGAAAACCTCCAGGTTCCGCGTCAGCTTCCGGAACCTGATTTTCTGAGTCAGCTGCAGGCAGGACTGACTCAGCGGAATACAGAGTTCCCAGGAAGGGACGACGGACCAAGTTTGATGCTTTTAGTGCAACTTTCTTCTTTCTGAAAACATTAAAGGCAACCCCTCTTTTCAAAAACCGTTACCTGTGTGGAGATTTTACGGTAAATTTAACCACACGCTTTTTCAACCAAATGAAGGGGAACCATATTGTCATTTCGTCTTCCTCTCCATCCCTCTGATTCTTCAAGAGGAAATCAGTAATTAGTAGGGGACGGGCGCACGTCAGCGTGGGACCAGTTCTTCCTAAGAGGAAGGTCGGAACAATAGGGGATGTGACATTTTACTGGACTGTTATTATAGAAGTCAGACATGTCTGTCCAGGTACATTCTTTCTCGAACTTTCCTATCTGTCGGGCCTTTTATCGCCCACACAATTTTCCAGTCACACTCCCGAGGGCCTCTGCGTGATAAGGTTTTCCATTTAAACCATAAACGTGGCTCTAGGGCTGGGCGATATTTTTCTTTGATTGAATGAAGTTGCACTTTGAAGAAGAGTTATTTGACTTTTTAAATACCTTTTTTTTCTTAATCTTTATTTATTTCCAAGAGACAGAGAGAGAGGCAGAGGGAGAGGGAGACGGAGGACCAGAAGCAGGTTCTGTGCTGACAGCCCAGAGCCTGATGCGGGACTCGAATTCAGAGACGGCGAGATCGTGACCTGAGCTAAAGTCAGACACTTAACTGCTTAACCGACTGACTGAGCCACCCAGGCGCCCTGAGTTATTTGATTTTGATTAAAAAGGAACCCCCTGGGGGTGCCTGGGCGGCTCAGTGGGTTAAGCATCCAACCCTTGATTTCAGCTCAGCTGATGATCTCAGGGTTCTTGACACGGAACCCTGCCTCAAGCCCTGAGCTGACAGTGCTGTCATGACGTTCTCTTTCTCCTCTCTCTGCTCCTCCCCTGCTCGCTCTCTCCGTCTCTCTCTCTCTCAAAGTAAATGAATAATTAAAAAAAGCTTCTCTCTCTCCCTCTGCTCTTCCCCAGCTCTCTCTCTCTCTCTCTCAAAAAGAGGAACCCCTCCCAATATAATGACATCATTTGTCCAGTCATGGATAGTTCAGAAAATAAAAGCCCCATGTACGTATTCCGCTTTGATACGTGACCAGGAAGAGTGATGAGCAGAGATACTCTGTAGTTATAGGAGTCACAATTCTCAGGGCACCTGGGTGCCTCTATTAAGCATCTGACTTCAGCTCAGGTCGTGATCTCGTGGTTCGTGAGTTCAAGCCCCATGTCAGGGCTCTGTGCTGACAGCCCAGAGCCTGGAGCCCGCTTCAGATTCTGTGTCTCCCTCTCTCTCTGCCCCTCCCCTGCTCATGCTCTGTGTCTCTCTCTTTCTCTCAAAATAAATAAACGTTAAAAAAAATGGAAAAAAGAAGTTAGAATTCTTTCTGTGCTTAAAAATACATGTAGTGGGTGCTAGAGCGCCCTGTCGCCCACGGCCACATCCGTTGCTTCCTTTGTACTTGCCTTTCACAAATTCCTTTGTCTGTTTTTCATTTATTTATATATTCACCAAGCTTTGAACAACCAAGAAGGTGTCAGGCACCGGGGATCGAAAGATGAATGGAGCTGTGGCCCCTCCCCTCTGGGGACAGACCTTATAAGGGGCTTGATAGCGGCGCGCCAAGTGCTGTCATACGGGCATGGGCATGGGCAAGCCTGGGGAGGTCAGGGAAGGCTTCTCGGAGGAAGAGATGCTTGTGCTGAATCTCTAGGAGAGAGCGAGAATTCACCAGGTACAATGTGGGGCCGAGGGTCGGAGAAGGTTATTTAAGATGAGATTAGGGGTGAAGAGGCAGAAAGAAGGGGAGCTTGCTGGGGGAGCTGGGAACAGCCAGGCGGGGCTGGGGCCCCTTCCCTTTGGGAAGAGTAACGGCCACATTGCAGAGGTTGTCGGGGCCCGCCCTGTGGGGCCCCTTGGTGCCAAGCCCAGGAATCGGGGCTCTAACCTGCAGGGTAGGCAGCGAGAACCCTGACGGGGTTTAAGTCTCCGTAAGGAAATGTGCACAGGGGGTGAAGCAGAAGCATGACGCGGGCAGAAGCTGGCTAACGCTCCTTCCCAGCCGTGTGCACCTGCCACACGTTACTCTTAGAAGGGGGATAATTATAGACCCTGCCTTATCAACCTACTGGGACGTTTACGTGATTTAATACATGTAGGGCGTTTGGAAAAGTGACCAGCCCATCATAATAAATAGCTGTTGATAATAATAATAATTTGGCGTGATCGAATATGAATGCAGACAGCTTGCGTTGGTGGCACGGTAGGGGGAAGAGCCGACAGGAAGGGGCTGGAAGTTTACCAGAGGAGAGGAGTGGGCCAGCAGCGAAATCGGTCACAGGACTGACGCGCAGGACGCTGCAAGAGAAATTCTTCAGAACTTGGCAACTGGTAGGACGTGCGGGGAGGGGGGCGATGAGTTTTGGGTGATCCCCCACCCCAGGCTGCTGGCCTGGGAGTCTAGCTAGGGCGGGGGCGGGGGGGTGAGGCGCTCATAACAAGAATAGGAATGGGGGGGTGGCTGGGTGACTCGCTGGTTAAGCGTCTGACTTCGGCTCAGGTCACGCTCTCACAGCTCGTGGATTCAAGGCCCACGTTGAGCTCTGTGCCGACAGTGTGGAGCCTGCCTGGGATTCTCTCGCTCTCTCCCCCTCTCTCTCTCTGCCCCTCCCCACTCATGCTTTTTCTCTCTCTCTCTCAAAATAAATAAACTTATATACATATAAAAAAGAATAGGAATCTCTTCCTCAGGAGGCTGAGGGCAGGGAGGAGGGAGCTGGGTTTTGACACGTTGTGTTCGAGGTCTTCCGGCGGCGACATCAGAGTGGGCTGCTTGGGCGAGTACACGGCTCGGGCCTAGGAATCTGGGTCGGGGACCCATCAGGACACAGTAGGAGAAGGCTCGGGGTGGGCGAGCTGGCCCACCACGTGTTCAGAGAGAGAAAGGGACACAGGACAGAGACCTGGGCAGGACCCCACCCCACGGAGACCTGGGGCTAGAGAACTCGAGACGTTTCTCTTCCGGGGTGCCGATGATGCGTGAATGAGTCAGAAGGTGTTCAACTTGCGTTGGAATGGCCCCCCCGGGAGGCCAGCACACCTGAGGGGGCACCGGGGAAGGAAGGAAGGCCCCGGAAATGACCGGAAGGGGCGGGCACGGATGAAAATCAGTTTTGAGAGGTTAGCAGAGGAGCCCCTGTATAAATGTCCCGAGGCCGAAAGGGGGCGCTGGCGGGGCGGTAATTGACTGGCAGTGGTGGACCCACGACGAGGCGTAGCAGCGGACCGTGGCGCGGGTGGCAACCAGGTCCAGGCTGGAGGGCAGCTGTTTCTCCTTTTTTTCTTTTTCTAAATTTTTGTTTATTGTTGAAAGACAGATCAAGCAGGGGAAGGACAGAGAGGGAGGGAGACACAGACTCTGAAACAGGCTCCAGGCTCTGAGCTGTCAGCACAGAGCCTGATGCGGGGCTCGAACTCACGAACCTGAGATCCAGACCTGAGCTGAAGTCGGCCGCTTCACCGACTGAGCCACCCGGGCGCCCCAGGGTAGCTGTTTCGAAAGAGAACCCCGATTTCCTGCGCGCCCTACGTTGTGCTCAGCCTCTCAGGTGGTGTGTGGATCCTCACGGCAACCCTCAGTGGTGGGAACGACTGTCACCCTCACTTCACCAAGTAAGAGACAGTTTTAAAGAGATGCAATTACTTGCTGCGGGTCGCGTTGCAGTCAGTGGCAGCGACAGGCTGTGAGGAACCCACGCGTCTGCCTCCTGAGGCGGCGGTTGTTCTCGGGGGCATACGGGTCAAGGTCTCAGCAGGAAACAGATGGTACCTTCCAAGTGGGGGACCTGAGGTGAAATTCATACAGGGACTATTTTTAACGGTGCGGGCAGGGCTGAAGGGAACCGCAGGAATAGTGCGGGACCTCAGGGCGAGGAACCAGGAAGCTAGGCGGGGTGCGGGCCGAGGGCAGCGAGGGGCTCTGGGGAGCGGCCATGAAGGGGAGCCGTGACGGTAGCCGGTGGCCAGTCTGAGGACCCTGCAGGGAGGAACCCGAGGAATATCATCCTGCCCTCGCAGTCCTGCGGTGCTCAGAGCCCCTCACCGGCCTGACCACCAAAGGGCAAGAGGTCAGTCTCAGAACACGGACAGAGCGGAGAAGAGTGGACGGTGGATCTGGAGGAGCAAGGAGAAGCTTCCGGCACAGTCAGCAGAGGAAGATGAGGAGCGAGGCCAGGCTGGGCTCAGGGGCCGGCAAGCCTGATTCTACCGCCAGGGCCAGCCGACCGGAACGGGTCACATTCGGACTCTCCCAGGACATCCAGCTCAGGACACCTTGGTGGCTCCTTTGGCGCCACACGTGCCTCAGGCCTCTCCTCTCAATTCCGGGACTCAGAAGACCGACCATGAAGCAAAGCCCACCCTTGGGGGATGAGTGGGGCTCCCCTCTCCAAGAAGCTCCCCCCCCCTCCGCTGGCCCTGCAGGGTACTCCTGACCCTTGTTAAAGAAATGTGCCTGGGTCCCTCAGTCGGTTAAGGATCCAGCTTTGGCTCAGGCCATGATGTCCTGGTCTGTGGGTTCAAGTCCCGCATTGGGCTCTGTGCTGACAGCTCAGAGCCTGGAGCCTGCTTCGGATTCTGGGTCTCCCTCTCTCTCTAACCCCTCCCCTGCTCATGCTCTGTCTCTCTCTGTTTCTCTCAAAAGTAAACATAAAAAAAAAAAATTAAAAAACAAATGCTGTCAGATTTTCCCAGCTTTTCTCGGTGGTCAAGTGCCTGCTGACGAGGTGACCCTGGGTTATGACCTGGAGACCATTTGGAAAGGGCTCGGTCTCCCCACCTCAGGGTAGAGAGATGCGGATGCGCCTGTGTCTGCGTGCGCGCATGCGTGTGTGTGCATGCGCACGCGAGGGTGCGGGGAAAGAGAGAGAACATGGATGAATGAATGAATGAATGAATGCATGGGCTGCAAGTGAGACAGGGTAAACTGAGATCAGAGATGGACCTAAACCGCCAAGCAAAGTGCCCACATGGCGTGTTTCTTTTTGGCACCTCGTCCACCTGCCGGTCTTTACATCGTGACCGGGTTCTAGAGCCCTGGCTGAGGGCAGGTCGTTTGGAGGACACGCTGCGGAATAAGGGTGGAGATAGCGGCTGGGACCCCGCATTCCTCATCGGCTCTCTTGATGGCGACCGTTGGCAATCTTGGGGTATCTTTGGGCCTTTTGGGGGCACCCTCTGTGCAATTTTAGTGTGCCCGCTACCCGCCGCCACACCCGAAGAAGTAGTATTTTTGAATGCTGATTTGGGCGGCTCTGAAATTGCATTCATTCATTTGCGAAAATTAACGGAAGAGAAGGGTATTTGTTCGTGTCTTAACAATGAACAGGACCTTTCGGCCGGAACGGCCATCTTCCAGTGATTCGCCGAGAGGACCAACGCAAAGGGAAAGAGGAGAGGTGCTCGCTACATGTTCTCTAGGCCTTTTGGAAAACATGGAGTCGTTCCTTTGGCAACATACAGGCGAATCTACAAGAAAGGTGATGTTGTGGACATCAAGGGAATGGGCACTGTTCAAAAAGGAATGCCCGTTACCATGGCAAAACCGGAAGAGTCTACAACGTTACCCAGCATGCTGTTGGCATTGCTGTCAACGAACAAGTTAAGGGCAAGATTCTTACAAAGAGAATTAATGTATGTATTGCGCATATTAAGCACTCAAAGAGCGGAGATGGTTTCCTGAAGCGAGCGAAGGAAAATGATCAGAAAAAGAAGGACGCCAAGGAGAAGGGTATTTGGGTTCAACTGAAGCACTGGCCTGCCCCACCCAGAGAAGCACACTTTGTGAGAACCGATGGGAAGGAGCCCGAGCTGCTGGAGCCCATTCCGTATGAGTTCATGGCATGATGAATGTGAAAAAAATAAAAGACCTCAAGACTGTAAAAATGTTTCTTTTGATTGAGTAGCAGTGTGGTGTCCTCTCTGCCAAAGAAATATTTAAAGCAAACTTTAATTGTGTCATTGGGTGATGTCTGCACTCCAATTTTGTGAGTTTGGGGGCGCCTGGGTGGCTCAGTTGGTTAAGCATCTGACCTCAGCTCAGGTCATGATCTTGGAGTCCATGAGTTTGAGCCCCACGTTGGGCTCTGTGCTGACAGCTTGGAGTCTGGAGCCTGCTTCGATTCTGTGTCTCCTGCTCTCTCTGCCCCTCCCCTGCTCATGTTCTCTCTCTCTGTCAAAAATAAACATTAAAAACCAAAACAAAACAAAACAATGAACAGGAAGCTAAATTAGATCAAATGGGAAAGATCTCGGCAGATACATTTTTGGGGGGTGAGATCTGCAGTGAAAAGTTTTCCTTTGCTGACCACCAGCCATGTCCCTGCCAGCCCGTGCAGAGCACAAATGACACACAGTACCTATGCCCCCAAATCGGTTCTGGGATCGTAAACTGGATTTTCAATATCGTTGGGTTTTGCCCTGGATGCCAGGAGGCTCACGCCAATTTCTATGTTAATTTTGCCTCCTGGAAAATGTTTCTCCCTTTTCATGATTTTGGTTTCTCCTTTGTCTCCAATGTTGCCATTATTTCAATTTATGCCATTTGGCGTAAAGGTCCTCAAGCTCGGGTGGAAGGAGGTGGAGGATAAACAAATATAAATAGAATAGAACAAAGGATTTAATTCGAGATGCAAATAACATACTGATTTTTAAAAAATTATTTATTGCGAGAGACAGAATGAGTAGGGAAGGGGTAGAGAGAGAGAGAAAGAGAGAGAGAGACTCTCAAGCAAGCTCCACACTGCCAGCGAGGAGCCTGATGTGGGCCTCGAACTCACAAACCTGAGATCATGACCTGAGCCGAAACCAAGAGTTGAACGGTTAACCGACTGAGCCACCAGATGCCCTGACATACTGAATATTTTTTTTTGCAACTTAGGCTTGGTCGATAGAATGTTACCTGTGAAATAAGATTATAAAACTAGATCATCAGGACTTACTTCTCGAGGATCCTTACAGCAAGTCAGGGTCCCAGCTTTGTCTGGGTTCCGATTCAGACTGGGTTTGTGTTGGATCCCAGAGCATAGGATGGGCTTTGACTCTGGTCTACAGCACATCACAGCTGTCTATCCCTTTTCTGCATTCATATTTCATTCCTGAATTCCTTCATAAGATGCACTCTGTTTGTTTCCTGAACACCTCACTAGAACGGGTGAGGGACAAGACTTTTTGTCTGTTTCATTCACATCTCTATCTTCACCATCGAGAGCAATGCCTGGCACATAGTAGGAGCCCAGTAAATAGTGAAGAGGCGCCCAATAGTGGCGCCTGGGTGGCTCAGTCGTTTAAGCATCTGACTCTTGATTTCAGCTCAGGTCATGATCTCACGGTCTGTGGGATCAAGCCCCGTGTCGGGCTTGGGATTCTCTCTCTCCTTCTCTCTCTGCCCCAACCCTGCTCGCTCTCTCAAAATAAATAAATACACATTAAAAAACAAAAAACAAAAACAGAATGAATGTAGAAGGAGCCCAGTAAATAATCACTGAATGGTTGAATGGTGGTGTGGATTTTTAAGTTAAGGAAGAAGCAGCACATACCATGGTAGGATATTTTGAAAAGGGAAAAAATTCTGAAATTTCTGAAGAGGGAGAATTTTCTACAAAAAAGGTTTTGCAGGTTCCTAGCAAACAAGCCATTCCCACGAGCCTCCTGCCTCCTCGCTGTGTATTCGGTTTCAAGCTAGCCACCCAGCTGTGTACAAAGCCTGCGAAACCAGAGGAAGGAGTCAGAGGGTAATATATGCAATAGAAAATATGTTTTTCTTGTTTCTGGCATATTAGATGGTTTCTCGCTATGGCAATACTTGAATTTCACATAATAGAAATAGTTTCAATGACACTCGAAATATTCTGTTAATTTAGAAGCCGTCCTTCCATATCATTGAGGAATTTGTATGGCTACGACAACCTGTTTCTCATAGTTTTCAAAATCTCTGAAAAGCATTTCATAAACAATAGTTATTTTGGGATATGGTGATTCAAAGATAATAACCTTTTTTGTTAAGTGCGGAAGGTGCCTGGTCCCAGTACTGAGACGAAACACCGGAATCCTCTGTCCTAAATTGGCATCGTTTTCGTCCAGTCGGAGGTTGTGGGGTTTCCTACCCGAGAGGACAATGTCTGTCGTGACGCCATGAGCTTGGGCCTTTTAACACGGGTGGAAGTGGAGAGTGCCTGCCGAGCCAGTGGAGCCATGTTTTTTGGCTCTCTGGTGCTTGTCATAATAGCAGGCCAAAGGCTGGTGATTGGTAAATATTTCCTGAACAAAACCAAATTTATTGAGCATTCCTAGCGCTCATGCAACCATCCCAGGCCTTGTGAAAGGCAGAGCAAGGTCTTCAGACAGCATCTTCTTGAGGGAGGGGAGGAAGGGGGAGGGGTGAATAGGCGAAGGGGAGTAAGAGGACACTTACTGTGATGAGCACTGAGTGATATATGGAAGTGGTGAATCACTATATTGTACGCCTGACACTAATAGAACACTGTATGTTAGCTACGTTGGAATGGAAACGTAAAACAAGATAGCATCTTTGCTGCTTGCAGGTTTACAGTCTCCCGAAGGAGACGTAACTCCCAGGGAAATGACCAACCAGCGAGTGGTGGAGTCGAATGAGCATGTATGAACTATGGTGTGGACTTATTAGCACTCTGCTCTGGGCCGCCTCCTTACACTCACTCCCTTGGTGACGTCACCCGGGGCTGCTTTTCTCAAGGTAACATGATTTTATTTTATTATCATAAGTAAAGTTATATTGCACATTGCTTTTTTCCTTAACTTTTTTATTAAATTTATTTTTGAGATTCGGAGACAGAGCGGGAGCGGGAGGAGGGGCAGAGAGTGTGGGAGACACAGAATCCGCAGCAGGCTCCAGGCTCCGAGCTCTCGGCACCGAGCTTGACCCAGGGCTTGAACCCACGAACCATGAGATCATGACCTGAGCTGAAGTCGGATGCTTAACCGACTGAGTGACCCCAGGTGCTCCATATTGCACATCGTTGTAATTGAAAAGAAAAGAATCAGATTTCACGCAGGACTTATAATGGCTTTTGATGTTGTCTGCTGCTGACTCAAGTGTGTCCTCTACCCAAAGTAGAGCTGGATGGCATCTCCAGCTCTCAGGCTGGAAGCAGCTGTGCCCCAACCTACTCCTTGACGAGATGTGGTCCTACTGGTCAATGACATTGCCGTCCCCCTGGCTGTTGAAGCCAGAAACCTAGAGTATTTGATTTCCCCCCCCTCTCCTCATCTCCTACATACAGTTGATCCCAAGCCTGGTTGGCCCCAATTCTTCTACCTCCCACATAGTTCCATCATTTTTTCACTATCTCTGCTGCCTCCACACTAGTTAGAACCACTACTGGCTCTCGTGACAGAGAAGCAGCCTCCTAACTGGTGTGACCCAACCCATTCTCCTCACAGCGGTTGGTTCCAAAAACAGAAATCAGATTATATTTCTCATTTAAAATCCTTCGTTAGAATCTATGCGTGGGATAAGATTGCATTGGATTATACACACATACAAATGAAACTATACGCACACACAAAATCCGTAAGTAAGATCTGTGGTCTAGTTAACAGTGTCGTACCAAGGTCAGCCTCCCGATTTTGATTTCGTACTGCACTCATGTGAGATGGCACCACTGAGGGATGCTGGGTGAAGTACGGGAATCGATGAGCTATTTTTGCAACTTTCTGAGCATCTGTAATTAGTTAAGGAGGCACCTGCGTGGCTCAGTCCCATTAACATCAGACTCTTGATTTCGGCCCAGGTCATGATCACGCGGTGGTGAAATCGAGCCCCGAGCTGGGTTCTGGACTGGATGTGAAGCCTGCTTAAAATTCTCTCTCCCTCTGCCCCTCTCCCCGACTTGCATGTGCACGCTCACTCTCTCTCTCAAAAAAAGAAAAAAGGATGAGGTTAAAAAAGACTTGCCTAAGAATGAAGAAAGTTACTGGCTTTCCACTACAACGAATCCAACTCTTTAGTCCAGCCTGTGGAAATGATTGACTTCTAGGGTCCTTGCCAACTCCCTTTCCGATCCTACCCAATGTCCTGCCTCCCTCGGTTACTCCTCCTCAGCTACGCTGCGTTCCTGGTAGTTGCTTCAACATAATAAACACCTTTCTGCACCAGGGCACTTGTCCCATATGCCTAGAATGCTCTGTCCGTGGCTGGTTTCCCTCATCCATCAGAGAAGTCTTTCCTGACACCTGACATCTATAATGGACCCCCATTAGGCTCTTTTCCTGAATAGAACGGTTTGTTGTTCTGTTACGAATGTTTACCTAATATGCACCGGAACATGTAGCTTAGTGAGGGAATACAAACAGATTATGTCTGTTTTATTTACTATTGTATCTCGCATCCCTAGCATGATACTTGGCCTAAAATCGGTGTTCAGTAAGTATTTGTTGATAATAAGGAAGAGCAAACAAACATGATTAGGGTCTCAAAAAATGGGGATGCCCGTGTCAAAAGAAGCTTGAAGGAAAAGTTTCTTTTTTTGAGTAATTTATTGTGAGAGAGACAGAGACGGCATGAGTGGGGAGAGGGGAAGAGAGAGAATCCCAAGCAGGCTCTGCGCTGCCAGTGTAGAGCCCGACACAGAGCTCGAACCCACGAACTGTGGGATCGTGCCCCGAGCCAAAACCAAGAGTCAGACACTGAACCGATTGAGCCACCCAGGTGCCCCAAGGAAAAGTTTCATATAAAAGCTTATTAAAATTTGAATTAACAAAGAATATCCGGTTTGATAAATGTTTTTGGCCTGTGTGTACACAGTTAAGGTCTTCAAAATATCTATGTACATCATGGATATGTCCAATTCCATTTATTTACTTTGAAATTTTTGCAGTCTATTTTAAAACCAACTGCAGAAACTACTCTAAGGTCTAATATTTTAAGCCTCCCCCAATAAATTCAATAATGAATTTATTTTAACTTATCTTCCCTGATATTTTTTGTGCAGGATAAAGGAGGGAGATGCTGCATTTAAATTACTTTATTTTAAAAAATACATGTATTGGGGCACCTGGGTGGCTCAGTCGGTTAAACGTCAGACCTCAGCTGAGGTCATGATCTCATGGTTTGTGAGTTCGAGCCCCCTGTCAGGATCTATGCAGACAGTTCAGAGCTGGAGCCTGCTTCAGATTCTGTGTCTCCCTCTCTCTCTGCCCCTCCCCCACTCATGCTCGCTCTCTCTCTCTCTCTCTCTCTCTCCCCCCTCAAAAATAAATAAACGTTAAAAATAAATAAACATTGAAAAAATATATATGTATTTATTATTTTCTTCTTATTAAAGTTCTAAATGCACATTTCAGATTACTTGGAAAATCAGAAAGTTAAAAATGAAAAGAAATATCACACTTAACCCATTATCTAGAGATCACCACCATTCACACTTGTATTTTTTTACTGTTCTACGAACATTTCTTGGCACCTAGGAACACACTACAAATGAAACATCATACCCTTGCTTTTAAAATTTAACGTTAACATTAGTGGTTTTACGTCAATGGGTATTATTGGAAAGAAGCTTCTCAAATGATAGTACCATGATTTCTTTCACTCTGCTCCTAGTGTGTGGATGCACTCCAGCTTATTATTAGTCTGTTTGAAATGTAGGCTGATTTTCCCCTACTTTCACGTATTTGTCCCGTCGTGATTATCTCTGTCCACAAATGTTTGCCGACGTTTCTAATATTTACTTGGAATAGCTTTTTAGAAAGAGAATCACTGAGTCAGAAGGTATTCACATCTTAAAAGCTCTTGATAACATGTAGCCCAATTGTTTTCCAGAGAAACCGCATTCCTATGGCTATTACTTTATTTTAGCGCCACTTTGGCATTCCACTTTACCCTAGACCAAAGTGGGTATGACTCAGGCCCAGGTTGAATCCCTTCCAAGAGATGGTTTACAAGGTACCAGCATGGCATCCCTCTGGGGCGCCGTGCCTTAACAATGGCCTACCGCATGGAGACCCAAAGACCCAAAGACGGTCCTGAGTCTCCTGCATACTTCTTCCTTATTATTCTAGGGAGAAATGTTAGTATTCGGGTCTGGTTTCCTGAGCTTTAATTTGGAAAGAAAGTGGAGGAAGTGGGTTAGTTTAAATTCCCAGAGCATTCCCCTGCATCAGTGAAAAGTTACAATTTTTGAATAGATACCTGTATTCCAGCTGGTCCCATGGTGCCTGAAGAATTTAGGGCATGATTAAAAGAGTTGAAAGGAAGCAGTGTCAAAAGACCCAGAAAATCTAGTGTGTCGAGTCTGAAAACAGGATTTCAAGCTTTTGAATTCCACCAACTCATTCACAGCTGCACATCCTGTCTGATTTGGGCCACTGGGTAAACATTGTTGGAAGACAGCCTTTGACATTTAAGATAAAAATATTTTGAACCTGAAGGAAAGTGAACAATTGCAATTACAAGGGCCTGACAATTTTTCTGGAAAATAGTTCTTTCAATTCTTAATGAGGTAGGATGTGATGACTCGGAGTAAATCAAGTATTTTTGGCTCTTCCATCTGTGACTCAAGTATTTAGTTTCAAAACCTTGTTGACTGAACACAGTGAGGAGTTTTTTCACAGTTTCGTGATTAATATCAAGTAAATGGAGTGTGGGTGTGTGTGCGCGCGCGCGCTCGCCTGTGTGTACAGAGAGCAAATGCTTATGTATTCTGAAGATCAGAGGATCCATTATATCAATGTAAGTTGGAAGTTTCTGGTTAGACCTCGAGGGAGCCCAATGTGGTAACTGATGAGCCTCAGTAGCTCCAGAACAACAAAGCTTGGCGTAAATATTCCTATCTTCAAAGCAGCAGTTCTAGTGAGGTTACTTAACTCTGTATTTCCTTTCTGCCGGAGCCTACGTTGCTAACAGATATAAATCACTGCACACGTGTCCCGCTCTCCTTTGAAGGTACGCGAGGGTGTTAACTAATTACTGGGCAAATGAACAATTATTTTAAAGAGGGTTTTTTTTGAAAGCATGTTTGTTGATACTCTGATGAGGCTATTTATAGTAATCTTTTCAAACAGTTTCTGAGTCTCTGTAAAAGCAAAACGGATACAATTAATAGAGATGGTACAGTGGGGAGTGGTGATGTTAGCTCTTTTTGTAAGAGTGGGGAGCTAATGCATTTCCGCTCTGTCAGTGTTGAGCCCGACACGGGGCTCCCACTCATAAACCGTGAGATCATGACCTGAGCTGAAATCAAGAGTCAGATGCTTAACCGTAGACTGAGCCCCCCAGGGCGCCCCAGGAATCCTTGCTTTCATAGGATCCTAACTAATATACAAATGTAACATGTTTCATTTCTTTGAAGGAAATAAAAGAAATATAGCTTCCATGGTGCTAGATAGAAATAGATGGACGTGACCAGGGATGTCATAACGGATGGCTATTATTGTCCCTAAGGAAATCTCAAGGTCTCTTAACTAATTTCTTTCATCTATGACTTTTACTTAAATATTTACTTTTTTTTATAGTAGCATGACATTTCTCCTGTAACTAAGGACTATGGATCTCTAAAAAGTAAGGATATTTTCCTACCCGACCATAATACCATTATCACACCTAACAGAATGACCAGGAAGTCCTTAGTTGTATTTAATACTCATCTTTTTCCCCCTCAAATTTCCCCAATTGTCTTTAAATGTCATTTACAGTTGGTTTATCTGATTCAGTCAAGGTCCACGCTGGTTGTGTTTCCTAAATCTCTTTTCATCTAGAACCGTCCCTCCCACTCCCTCCACCTCACCGACTTGATGGAGAAATCACCCACTGTTTTGTAACAATCAGTTTCAATTTACTAATCAGTAAACAATAAGGCAACCACAAGGGGCAAGATAGTCTTGCCAACCTAATGGAACCAGGTGTCTTCATTCCATAATTGATACTTTTGATCTGACTTATCCTGACGTTCGGCCCCAAGAGGGAAGAAAACAAAAGCAAGACCAAAACCGAACCCTGCTGTTGCCTTGAATGTGACCATACATACATGCAGTCATTCTGGAATCTGTGTGATGGAGTTCCATGAGTCTCTGAGTCAGTGGCTGATGTGCTGCCTACTTTCTGTGAATGCCTGCTGGGATTTCTTTCTACCTCCCCGGGTTCCGAGGTCAGTTTTCAGACAGTCAGCCATCTTTATCTGTGGGTTGCCGTGTGCCATCTCCTGCCACCTCTAGAGAGTATCTCACTGACAGGGAGACCGTATGAAGTGGAAAGATGTTCCCCGACTTTCTCTTTCACTTTGCTACATCTGACTTTCTTGTTTACCTTTGTTCTTTTTTTATTCTTTTTAAAATTTTATATTTATTTATTTTTGAGAGGGAGAGAGAGCACGTGCATGCAAGTGTGCAAGTGGGGGAGAGGGGCAGAGGGAGAGAGAGAAGGTTAAGCAGGCTCCACGCTCAGTGCAGAGCCTGAGAGGGGCCTTGATCCCATGGCCCCGGGGATCATGACCTGGGCCAAAATCAAGAGTTGGGCGCTCAACCGACTGAGTCACCCAGGAGCTCCAGCCTTTCTTTTTCTTAAATGGAAAAGAAACCCCCCATGACAGAATGGCGATTAGTACTAGTAATCCCTCCAGTAACCAGTAACCAGTAAACTTAACCCTTACAGTGCACATGTGTTACGGGTGTGGGGAAAGCATCTTTTACTCACAATGAAAGGCAATCACCATTTAAAAATTATGACTCCAGGGGCACCTGAGTGGCTCAGTCGGTTAAGCGTCCGACTTCGGCTCAGGTCATGATCTCGCGGTTCGTGAGTTCAAGCCCCGCGTCAGGCTCTGTGCTGTCAGCTCGGAGCCTGGAGACAGCTTTGGATTCTGTTTCTCCCTCTCTCTGACCCTGCTCTTCTTGTACTCTGTCTCTCTCTCTATCTCTCACAAAAATAAATAAACATTAAAAAAAAATTAAAAATTATGACTCCCTCGGAAAGTGTTTGGAAATGGTGCCCACTGGTTAACCAGTATGGGTTAGAGGTTGTCCTTTCCTATACACTTGTGAAACAGAGGCATCCATCAGGCCGTGTTCTAATTCCAGTTGAATCATGTTAAACTGGGTGACCTCAGGCAACCCAGCCGTGTTCTTCAACTGAATATTTTCTACCTGAAAAGTCAAAAGAGTGAATGAGACGTCCAAGGGCCCATCCGTGAGTCAAACTTGATGACTTAATCATGTTAATAGCTACCTCAGTGTTGTCTTTCCTCTTCTCCCGTAAGTAACCTCTCCTGACGGGGAAGCTGCCTCGGTGTGCGCTGGGGCCTCTGTAATGGTTTGCCAGCCGTGAGTCAAGAGGTTCCTGTTTTTAATCTTTAAGCGCAACTTTGCGAAACAGGTCATTTTATGTCGGTTTCCCACGTATCGAAACGACTCACCATTTCAATTAAGACCGGTGAATCCAAATACATTTATGTTGAAATGTGTGCCATCCTGAGATTGCCTCGATCTGGTTGGATTAAGAAAATATGGAGCAAACAAATCTGCTGGTATGGAATAGAATAGTTGAAAATTGCGCCCAACGCTGAGGCCGCACTAAAAAAACGCGTTACTGGCGTTGACCCTGTGCGGGCACAGGTAGGCCGTTTGTCTCAGTTGTCCCCACGGGGTCCACGGATGGAGCCAGCCCGCTTTGGGCATGGGCAAAGAAACACCCTTGCCCATAACAGAGCGAGGATTCCAACTCGCCTGTGCCTCCTGTGAGCGGCATTCTCGTTTACGCTTAGATCGTGCGCAAGTGGCCTCCGTGTTTTTCTCTGCTGTCATCCCAGACGGAATGTGCACCTCGGACAAATTGAGAACCCTTTTCAGAATGATTCATGTTCGGGGAGAAGCTCAGCCTCAAGACATCCGGACCAGGTAGCCATATGAGGTTGAGTAGGCCCCCAAATCCGGCTTCGTGGTCGAAACACAGACTTGTTATTAACATGCATGGGTATTTCCCCGTCTCTTCTGTCTCTGCTGTCTGCCCGGCACGGCCGTGGCCCTTCGCAGCAGCTGGGAGGGAAATGTAACGTGGGAAAAAGAGCTGACGAGCCCAGCGCAGCCCGGAGCTGTGCGGGCCCGCCGGGCCGGTCCGGGCACGCTGGTTTCGGTCTGATGGCCTCGGCGGCTTTATGCTGAGGGAGCTTTAATGATTTAAAGGTTGGCATGGGAAGCGGCGTTTCTTGTCATGGGAGCGAATATCCGTCTCCACTTGGAGCCTGCATAGTAATTACGGCTAGACATTTCGATAGAGCCTCATCTCCGGCAGAATTTGAGGCGTGGGCTTACATTACGTGCCCGTTTCTAGAGTATTTTTAAAGGTGTGCACTATGAGGAAAATGTTTAGGAATTATTTATGGTTCAGGGGCACTTGGGGAGCCCAGTGGATTAAGCAGCCTGAGTCTTGATATCGGCTCAGGTTGTGATGTCCCGGTTCGTGGGTTCGAGCCCCGTGTCGGGCTTTGCAGAGCCTGCTTGGGATTCTGTCTCCCCGCCTCTTTCTCTCTCTCTCTGCCCCTCCCCCGCTCACACATGCGTGCTCCCTCACTCTCTCAAAAATAAATAAACTTAAAAAAAATTTATGGTTCGAAGTTGTCGTCACCCTTGCCAATTAATGGATGCGTCGCTTCAGGAACGGAAGGAGACTTGTCTAAAACCCAGGTGAGGTTTGTAACTAACTTCACGATCCCTTTTGCAAATGCCGGCAGGACTTTTGCTTTTGCTGTTTCGTTTTGCTCTGTTTGGGGGCATTTCTGAAACTTCTAGTGAGGAGAGACTGCTTTGGCTTGTTCATGACGGTCGGCTTACCACCCAGATTGCAGACAAATAGCTCACCTTTCTGTGTCAGAGGAGCAGAAATCAGGTGCGTGTCTCCATGTACATTCAGCCAACAGCTGCCTCTAGCAAACATTCGGGGAGCGCCCACTAGGAGCCAGGCGTTGCTCTGGGCACAGTGGAAGGTCCTGCAGAAGTGATCTCGGTGCCTCAGGGGCACACAGCTATTTCCCCCAGTTCCGTGAAACCCAAATTTTCTGTAAAATTTTTAGATACATATAAAAACACAGTTTTTTTTTTTCTATTGCTCTTGTAGCAACAACAAAAAAGATGCCAAATAATTAAAAGTTGATTTGGCTTTACATACCTAGGCGTCATTATGATGGAAAGTGCTCCATAAGTGGTAACAGTTATTATCATCTGTCCAGTGACTGCCTGGATTTGCTTCTTCTGGGGGTTGCTAGAAACGTCTTGAGTCATATGACATCTTTCCAGTACTCGTGTGTCAAAAGCCTTTAGCCACATCCCAGCCAAACCTGCTCTTCTTGCAGAATTTTCTGTGTTGGCACGCGGTCCCGCCAGCCACATAAGCTAGCCCTTCACTCTCCCACACTCCTGCCTACCACAGGGTCTTTGCACGTGCTGGTCCTTGTCCTAGAATGTCCTTCCCATTTCTCCTTTTCGAAGATCAGAGCTGCCTTCTGCTGAGGTGGCCTCCCTGAGGAGCGCAAATCCTGTGCACCACCATTTAAGACGGGTGCCACTTTCTATTTCATTGGGTGATTATTTGATTAACGTCTGTCTCTCCCACCAGGATATACGCTCCATGAGAACCAGGGCTGTATTAATTTTTGTTAGTCATGGATGCCCAGCATCTAGCCTGAATTGCATAGTAGATACTTAATAGACATCTGTGGGAAGAATGGACTAGAAGGCTGTAGTTCATGTGTTATTTGAACTGGTTCATGTAGTATTTATTACTTAACTATAAAGGCAGTACATGGTATTTGTAATAAAAACAACTAATACGGACATTTGTAAAGAAACGAAACTGTTTCCAAACCTGTAATCCCATCTCCCAGAGGTGTCTACTATTGATACACTACTTTTAAAAAATATTTTTAATGTTTTATTTTACTTTTGAGACAGAGACAGAGTATGAGTGCGGAGGGGCAGAGAGAGAGGGAGGCACAGAATCCGAAGCAGGCTCCAGGCTCCGAGCCATCAGCACAGAGCCCCATGTGGGGCTTGAACTCATAAACTGTGAGATCACGACCTGAGCTGAAGTTGGACGCTTAACCGACTGAGCCACCCAGATGCCCCTGATTTACTATTGATGCGAGCTTGCCTCTGTCCTTCCAGACGGTTCCTATGCCCACCAGTCATACACACCAACACAGAGGCACATATATGATTCTTGTAGGAAAATAGAACCACATGCTACATATGCTTTTGTTTTGTTGAACATTATACTGGAGCTACCTTTCTAAGTTGGTATATAATTGATCTCTCTCATGAAGATGATTTTGAAATATTTCAGAAAGTTCTAAAAATAATACGGTGAGCACTCAGGGACACGCCCAAGTTATTAAATAAAGATTATGAAGACCCCGATCGTGCTCCCCCTCTGTCCCTCACCGCCATGAGACGAGGCAAGCCCCATCTTGAATTTGATTCTTTCTCATTCTTGTGCATTTCTCTTCGACTGTAGACTAGGTCTATATCTATAGCCATTGGAGAGTCTTTGCATATTTCCAAACTTTATGTAAGTGGTATAATTCTGGATGCATTTTCTTGCAGCTTTCTGTCTGTGAGATTCATTCAAACCGAAATGGATAGTTCAGACTCATTCATTTCCCGTGATGTCGTGTATTTTACTGCAAGAACATGGTATAATTAATTATCTATTCTTCTGTTGATGTGCATTTAGGTGGTTCCCTCTCCCCCCATTTTTTTTTTTTTTTTGCCATTTCAAACAATGCAGCTATAAAACATTCCCGAATTTGCCCTCTTTTGTGCCTATGCGAGACCATTTCTCCAGGAGATTAACCCCTGGGAGGGGAAATGCTACAGTGGAGGCTGTGTATTTCTTCGGCTTTACTAGATGGTGCCAACCTCCTTCTCCAAAGTCCTCTCATTGTTCATTACAGCTGAACAGTATTCCATTGAAAAGTGTACACCAATTTATTTGCCGGCTTCCTACTGCATTTGCTGGATATTACTGGGGCGGGGGGAGGTGTTTAAACAATATTAAACGTCAAATCTTTCACGTTGAGATGGTTACTCTAGTAGGGCACTGGAGAGTTTGGAAAGTCCTCTGGGGCATTTTAGCTCATTTCATCTACGGAGAGAGCGTGTCGGTTACGACCATGGGTACATTTTATTTTCGGTGGAGATGCTGAAACTAAACCTGAGGGACTCGGGACCTCGGGTCCTCTTGGGCGGGGGGGAGGAAACGGCAGAGCCAGGCGGAGCGGCCCCGATCTCTGGCCCGTGGCTCGGTCCCCTGGACTTCTCAGTCTCCTTCCCCAGTTACTGAGCCGGTTCGACCTGGAACGAACACTGGTCAGAGCACCGGAAATGACGTCACAGCCGCCGACCGCAACAAAGAACCAGGAGGAAACACGCCTTCTTTACTGTACCTGTGAAAACGCGGGGTGTCAGCGCACAGCCTGCTGCCGGGCGCATTGTCCTGGAAAAGGGGGAAACAGATGGCAGTTTAATAGGCGCCTGATAGCATTGTTTTGGGTTGGACAGGGGGCGTCCTCTGGGGAACCGGGAGGGAGGCTTCCAGCTACGAGCTCAACAGGTGGAGAAGAGGCTTGCTGTGACCGCTTCCTTCCCTCCCACCTCTGCCCTGGGAGGGGCGGGGGCGGGGGGTGGGAATGCATAGACCTCGGTCGTTTGCCTGCCGTGTGTGTGCGTGCATGTATGCAAGTGCATGTGTGTGCTCACACGCACACATGTGTGCTCATGTCTCTGTGTGTGTGTGTGTGCGTTGGGAGAAGGGCCAGGATGGTGAAAGCCTAGTATAGGAACGGCCCTGGGGCAGGAACGCCTGTAGTTGGTGGGGGAAACATGTGTTAACCTGTAATACCCACTCCTCCTACCTTCCTTTTCCTTTTTATGTGCTGTGTGTCTGGAACCTGAATGTCTCTTATCTCTCTTTTTTTAAGTTAATTAATTAATTATTTAAAAAAAATTTTTTTTTAATGTTTATTTTTGAGAGAGAGAGCACAAGCGGGAGAGGGGCAGAGAGAGAGACACACACACAGAATCCAAAGTGGGCTCCAGGCTCCAAGCTGTCAGCACAGAGCCCGACACGGGGCTTGAACTTGCGAACCAGGAGATCATGACCTGAGCCGAAGTCAGACGCTTAACCGACTGAGCCACCCAGGTGCCCCAGTTTATTAATTTATTTTGACAGAGAGAGAGAGAAAGGGAGGGGGGGAGCATGAGCCGGGGAGGGGCAGAGAGAGAGAGAATCCCAAGCAAGTTTTCCCTGACAGCAGAACTCGTGAACCATGAGATCATGACCTGAGCAGAAATCAAGAGTCGGACGTTTGACTGACTGAGCCACCCGGGCCCTCCCTCCCTCCCCCCTCCCCTCCTCCCCCCTCCCCCCCCCAATGGCTCTGATCTGCATAGACACAGGTAGTAATTGCTGCTGGGTGTTGCTCCCCTTAGGAGTGGTGGGGAGGCCTAGTTTAAAAACCAGAAGTCCGGACACTGCCACTAACCACTAGAAAGTCCCTTAACCCCCCCGGGATTCTGCTCTCTGCAGAGAGGCCACAGTCCTCCTTCACTACAGATCTTTCTAGGGCTGCTCTGCAGGAAGAGAGTTGCAGGCTGTGGCCAGGGGTCAAAAGGTAAGCACCGCGTGGCCCTTCGCCCTCACCCTTGTCCGGCGCTCCCGGGCCTAGCCTCTGGTTAGCCGCTGAGTATCGGACAGGGAATCGGAGTTAAGGTTGTTTGGGGAACAAGGCAAACAGAGGCTAGAACGGCTCTGAGATCTGCTGGCTGCTTCTTTCGAATTCGCTCACTTCGCGCAGGTAGAGGGCTTCTGAAACTTCGAGTTGGGTTGTTTGCCCGGCCCACGCCACGTCCCGAAATCCTTTAGCCGAAGACACCCACCCACGCAGGGTGCGGACCACACGCTCACTCTCCGCTTCTCTCCGGAAGCCACTCATGTGTCACGCGTTCCCTCGACTGGGCACCCCGGAGTCCCAGCTTCTAGCCTTTCCTGTCCTCATCGCAAGCTCTCCACGGGGTCACCACCCGCACGCCCGTGTTACCCAAAGGCCAGTGGCTCCGCAGCCCGTCTTCTCTGGCCCGTTGCCCTGTAAACCGTCTGTTGCGTGGCCACCGGGCATCTCCCCTCTGATGTCGCACGGGCGTATCCACCCGCCCTGTCTCATCTGCGCGCCTCACCCTCACTCCCGACTGCTGTCTTTCTCCGGGCTTCCTTATGTGGTGACTGGCAGCCTCACCGAGGCTACCCGGGGAGGCCTCCCGGAGGCGTCCCTGCAGCTCTCTGCTCACAGGCCGCCAACAAGCCGTCCGTTGACTTTGCCTTTCCACATGTCGCTCCCGTCCCTGCTTTCCTCAGAGCACTGCTTCCTTCTTCCAAGCCAACTTTCCTGTGGTTGTGTTCCCGTCAGAAAAAACCCAAACCCTTTAGGGCGACCTGTGAGGCCTAGCTGCCTCTCCAGCCTCTTGCCACTTCTCTCATCTTTGTCCCCATCTCCAGTTATCCTGCTGCTTGCCCTTTGGCCCGCGGGTCACAGTCCCTACCCTCTGCTCCAGGTACAGCTTGTCCCCGTCGACTTCCTCTCCTTGGAGCCCCTCCCCCTTCCCCAGCCCAGTCTCCTCCTCTGCCTGGCTCCTTTCTTCTCACTCTTCAGGAGTTCAAGTAGTAGCATCCCCTCTCTCTGGAAGCTTCCTCGGCCCTCTTATCTAGATCCGTGTCTCCTCCTAGGGGTTTCGATGGCGTCCTGCAATGACCTTTGTTGCGGCACTAATGACATCATGTAAGGTGCTCCTCCAAAGCAGGACAAAGTAATTATCTAGTCTCTGCTCCTGGCACCGTGCCTGGCTCTCAACATGTGGGATAAAGAAACACATTTTACAAGTCAAAGAGAGAAACTTTCTCAAAGTTTTCTTAGAGTGGCAGTGGGATCTCAAAGTTTTATCGTATCCCACTAAACTTATGCGACTTGCAGCAGGTACAAATCCCACTGGCTGTCGGCAGCTTCCAACAAATCCTCATAACTAGCTGATTTCTTACATTTCTTTGTGCCGCCTGTCAGCGGCTGCTCCACTGAGCCGTGAGGAGCTGACCAACCGGCTGCCATCCAGGAGCCAGTGACTGACAGATGCCTGCACATCTTTGCTAAGTTTAAGAAAAACGAGGTAGATAGCGGAGTGTCAGCTGTCCAAGGACTGGGAGTGAAAGCGGACGCTTTCCCTTTGTATATTCATCCGTGCCTCCAGCAGAAGCAGCTTGCAAGAAGAAAGAGCGCAGTGGAATGGAGCCTGGCCGAGAATCGGCCATGATGGCAGCCGGAAGGCAGTGAGGAGGAGTGGACGCACCTACTCTGAGGGGCAATCCTTCGGGTTGTTCCTGGAAAAATAATGGCAGAGGCAGCCAGTCAGAAAGGAGACTGGTGGTCCCCTTCCCCCCTCCCCACCTCCATATCTGTTGGCACTTTGGCTGCCATCAGATTAATGAAATCTTTCCAGTCCTGACAGAAATGACAACCTCGAGAGGAGAAAAGTATGCTTCTGCACTGGATAAAAGGTGAAAACAACTCGAAGAAGCAAACCCGTTTCTATATAAGGACTTAAATACTTGCCTGGTGCAAAATGGTGTGAGTTAATATCTTGGTCTCAGGGGTGTACTTCTTCTCCTTGAATCTGTAGAGTTTTTTCCAGAATTGCAAAGGATATTTCGAAAACGTGTCTGAAGTTTCAAGTGCAGGAGCACAGTCAGCTCAGTGAGAGGAAGGGCAGAGGAAAGGTGGGGGAGGGTGGCCTGCTGAGAGCCGCGAAAGTTATCCCTTCCAGTGTGAATGTGTAACATGAATTAAGGTATTTTGGGCTTTTTTTTTTTAAACTTGAGAACTATAATGCCTTAAAAAAAACTCTAATGAATTTTGGAAAATTGAAGCAAAGTGAATTTGATTACTCTGATAATTACAAAGAATTCATTTGTTGAAACTATATTTATGTACTTTTCCAATGTAAAAAGTATAGGATTTATGAAACACAAATGATTGGCAGGTTTGGTTTAGAAAAGAAATCTGAATAGAAATAATTCCTTTCCATAGATAACAATATTTGACTTTCAATTTGGTTATTATGCTATTAAAGGAATCTGCCTACATAAAGTAAAAGTTAAGTTATATCTCAAATCATAAAAGTGCTTTTTAATTTGATTTAATCACAATGTGTTCCATTATAAGCATTAATAAGTAGCTTATTTTAAGAATTATGCTTAGATGGGGCACCTGGTTGGCTCGGTCAGTTGAGCATCCAACTCTTGATTTCGGCTCAGACCATGATTCTAGGGTTAGGGGATCGAGTCCCGCATTTGGCTTTGTGCTGAGCATGGAGCCTGCTTAAGATTCTCCCTCTCTCTGGGGCACCTGGGACTTGGCTCAGGTCATGACCTCATGGTTCAGGTCACAATCTCATAGTTCAGGTCATGATCTCACTGTTCGTGAGTTCGAGCCCCACGTAGGGCTCTCTGCTGTCAGCACAGAGCCCCCTTCAACTCCTCTGTCCCCTGCTTTCTGCTCCTCTGTCCTCTCTCTCTCGCTCATAAATAAACATTAAAAAGAAAAAAGATTCTCGTACTCTCTCTCCCTCTGCTCTTCTCTCCTGCTCACACTCTCTCTCTCTCTCTTAAAAAAAATTATTTTGGAAAAACGTGTTTGTCCACAGCTTTCTGGGAGCACAGCTATCCAAATCACAAATGATTTTCAAACGGACTTTCAGAACACGTTATGGTGGGTATTATGTTAGAGCTTGGATATTCTTATTGAAGATTATTCATTTTAAGATTCAACAGGACACAGAGTCTCTAAAAAACTACGTGTCTGCCACTAGAATATGCTTTGGTGTCCTTTCCCTATCTAGGAAGAGGCCAGGACTTCCAGGTCCCAGAGAAGTGTTTCATCTTTGCTTCTCGGGGGTACCTCTCAGTTCCTGGGTTCCAGTCTTCCTTCAGCCACTTTTTAGCTGTGAGCCCTTAGCTAAGTTACTTAACTTTTTGGGGTCCTACCTTCCTCATCCGTAATTTGGGGACAAATAGTCTTTCCTTCACAGGTTTGCTGGAGGATTAAACCCATTTATGTAAAGTTTTAGAACGGCCGGGGACTGGTGCCTGGTAAATCCTCAGTAGATATGAGCAACCACACTACGGATACTGGAAAGTTCTCACTCTTGTCCGAAGAATCTGCATGAACGGGGGCGGGGAGGGCTTAGTTGCCCAGCATCTTTTTTGTACAAGGACTCAGACTCTGCAGTAGAGCAAATCCTTTTTGGCGAACAGTCAATATTATTTAGAGAAAGTACCCTCTCTTCGGTGCCCTAGTATCAGTTGCCCTGTAACAAAATAAAAAGACAAAGGAGGGAAAAAAAATCCTGGCAAGGGAACAAGTTTCGAGAATTGTTTTAAAGCCGTCATTGTGTTCGGGGGTGGCCCGGCAGCGCAGTGTAAACACGGAGAGACGCGAGGAGGAAATCGGAACCCATTGTGGGCCCTAAAAGGGATGTCTTTTCAATTAAACAGATTGCTATCGGCCCCACAGAGCCGACTCCTGTTCCTTTCTGCCGCGTCATTTCCTTTCCTGAGTGTCTGTAGGAACCACCCACTTGGGTGTTTCTCAGGATTATAGGTTTCTAGGTCAAACAGAAAGCCTGGGGAGTTCCTGGACAAGCCAACGGCGCAGTGACATTGTGCGTGAGCGGGATGACATTAGACCCCGCTGCGGTCGTGCCCCGATTTGTGTGGGTTGTCGCCCCGGTGGCCGCCGGCAGCCAGGAGCACGGTTAGGAGCTCTGCTCTGAACGGAGGGTGCGGGTTTCCTGGTGGGGCGCGGGGGACCGCCCGCTTCTCCGTTCACCGCAGAAGCTTGACCCGCGGGCCGCTTCCTTCGCCCTCCGTCGGTCCGGAATGGACGAGCCGCCGGAGCCTCTGGCCATGACCGTCCACCTCCTGGCCAACTCCGGGCACGGCTCGCTGCTGCAGCACACTCTGGACCAGCTCCTGGACGGCGTGTGCCCGGACGTCCGTCCCTTTCTGGTGTCAGAGCGGGTCCGGCCAGCGAAATCCTACGACAGGTGCCACTCGAAGCGCTCGCGGTTCCCGGGGATGTCTGTTTTGCTCTTCCTGCACGAGAGCCTCGGAGCGGAGCGGCTGTGCCGGGTGCTCGACTCCCTGCGGCGCTGGCCCTGGCAGGGCTACCCGGCCCCCCACGCACCGGGGCGACCGTGTCCCTACCTTCTCGCCAGTCAGGAGCTGTACAGCCTGGACAGCCAGATGCCCGTCTGGGGGGTGAGGCAGGTGCACTGCGGGGCCGATATCCTGCGAGTGACGCTCTACTGCAGCTTCGACAACTACGAGGATGCCGTCCGCCTCTACGAGCTCATCTTGCAGAAGGACGCCACCTCGCAGAAGAGCAACTTCTGTTTCTTTGTGCTCTATGCCACCGAGAGCTTTGCTCTGCAGCTCGCCCTGAAGCAGCTGCCCCTCGGGATGTCAGTGGACCCCAAAGAGTCTTCGGTGCTGCAGTTCAAGGTCCAAGAGATTGGCCAGCTGGTGCCTCTCCTGCCCCACCCCTGCGTCCCCATCAGCCGCACCAGGTGGCAAACCCAGGACTACGACGGCAACCAGATTCTGCTTCAGGTAGTCCCGTTTTGCCTCTGATCTTTGCAGCTGCACGTGGAACCGTGTGATTTTATGCCCGAGGTGGGCCTCGGTGAGGATCCCATGCAGCGGTTGCATGTCAGAATCCCTGGGGAGCTTGGCTTGCACAACTTCCCGTGCCACAGCCGCGCCCCAGGTCAGGTCGACTGGCGTCTCTGGGGGCGCCTTGGGTGACTCGAAGATGTAGCATGTGTCAGGGTTGACCGTCAGGGGGCTAACAATCCCCTCGTCTGACAGATAAGGGACCTCAAGCACCGTGAGCTTGTAGCTTATAGGAGATTGTCTTTTAAAAGCGTATGCAAATACCTGGCCCATTCTTTGGGTTCAGAAATAGTGTCGGCGCCTTCCATCTGCCCTCAGGAAGCTGAGGTAATTACGGTTGGGGGTGTTATGTGCGCAGTCCCGTTGACTCAATATTTTTCCTGTTGACTTATTTATTTATTTTTTAATTTAATTTGAGAAAGAGAGAGACGTGTGCGCACATGTGAGTGGAGGAGGGGCAGAAGGCGAGAGAACCTTAAGCAGGCTCCACCTTTAGCACGGAGCCCGATGCGGGGTTCCGTTCTGCAACCCCGGTGATCATGATCTGAGCCGAAGTCAGAAGTCAGATGCTCAAACGACCGAACCACCCAGGCGCCCCTTGAAAACTCTCCTGTTGACTTGATTTTTAAGCAGCCTGTAGCATTGTCAAATTCTACCCCAAATCAAGCTAGATGGTTCGAACTCCCTGAAAAGAAAATCCCGATATGAAAGCCTCTGTAAGCATCCCCTGGAAGCCAGTCATCCCGACAGCGACCATGGGGTGTCTCCTGTGGGGCGTTCTCTGCCACGCGAGCCTTGCACCCAGGAGGCTTAGCCTTGGTTTCTTCATTACCACAACGAAGGTAATAACCAACATCTTCCTAGAGTGCCTTAACACTTAATGGCCTTAACACTTAATGGCCTTGCCATTAACACTTAATGGCCACAATGCAATTTAAGCTAATACTATCTGTTATGACCTAGACTAAACGTATTACCTTGATTACCTCATTTAATTCTTATAACGACCTAGGAAATCACTTTTTCTCCCCATTTTGCAGATGACAAAACTGAGGGGGAGAGATTCTCGGTTGATTGCGTACGACGCAAGACAACTCATGCCATTTCCCATTCTCGCCCAGTGCTCTGTGGGAGTGCATGCTTGTGTAAGCGCGTGCAGGCAGGACTCGATAGTTACAGCATGTGGCTTCTGTCCGCGGGGTCAGAAACCCCTATAAGGCCGATTGGGTAAAGTAATAACAGGATAGAAGACAAAAAGTCTTTCCCTTTGATTCATGTTGTTGTCATCCGCTTTGAGCTATTAATAACATACGAATCATATTGATTCTGTGTTAAAAGATTTCTGAATTATTTACCTTCTTGTTCACCTAAGATGGACAGGCACTCTTTCTGTCAGTTGCCTTTTAATCAGCCCGCCTGTTTTCCAAGGCATCTAAAGTTTCTGCTTCAGCCCTGATTAATCTCCAGAATTTAAAATCGACCCCACTGCCAAACAAACATTTACTATGTGTGTGCAGCAGGGGGCACGTGTTTTTACCTGTTCTTATTTTCAAGAGTAACCCAACCAGCTTGGATCAGAATTTCCTCTCTAAACCAATGATTTCTCCAAAGGAATGGGATCATGCGGGTGAGTCTAGTTCTGAGGCAGAGGCTCGACTCCCCGTGTCTAGATTTTCTGTGAAGTCAGACCCTCCTGGGACTCCCAGAGGAGGGCAAGGGCTCTCCAGTGAAGATCATAGGGGAACACATGCCTGGGGGCCCAGATGACTGATGTTGACCAAAAGAAAGAAAATAATACCTATTCAAGGGAGAAGCGTAACCAGCAATTAACCTCTCCAGAAATAACCCTTCCTCAGGGCCAGAACGGATGGGAGTGCGGGCGTGCTAGACCCGGTGAGGGCGGGCCATGGGCAGAGCTTCCCGAGGAGTGATCCCTGGGCCTGCTTACGTGGACAGCCTGGAAGGAAGGACCCAGGCGGAGAAGGGAGGAAGGCGTTATAAAGAGGAGAGGCCATGGGTGACCATGTGTGATGTGGCATTTCCTTAGCAGGGCATGTTAAAAAAACAAAACAAAACAAAACAACCAACTGGCTGACGTTCTATGCGGCCGGGGTGAAGAGACAGGGTCAGGGGAAGAAGATGAGCAGGCGGGTGGGGACCACGTCATCAGGAATACGGTCAGCCACTGGAAGGCGAGCGCCACTAGAGCAGGAACCTCTTTGTCTTCCCAGGACCTGGAACGGTCCCGCCCACGGCAGGCAAATACGTTCTCGAACAAGAGACTCGCTAAGGAGCTTCTATTTCAGCCTTATCGTAATCAGCATCGCCGTTGGAGCCCAGGAGTGGTACTGGCCTGTGCAACTAGTTATGAGAATCAAAAGAGAGAATATAAAGGGAGGTGCTCAGTAAAGCAGGTGCTGGAGGAGACCGCGCAGAAGCAACGCAGTTCTTGTCCCTGCGTGTCGGAAAGCCACTAGCTGTCTTGCCAGAGGCACACAGTGAACGGTTGTTTTCCCACCTGACCTGTCGGTGCAGACGGTCTGGGGCTTCTCAGAGTCTGGAATGGGCATTTTTGAGGAGAGCGATACCAGGGTTCATAGTAGGTGCTCGGTGAGTGAACGGACGTGTCAGTGAATGATCAACTATGTCCGTGTTGATTCACCCACCAAATACTCTTTATTTTTTTAAGTTTATTTATTTATTTTGAGAGAGAGAGCGAGAGAGAGCAGGGTAGGGGGTTAGAGAGAGAGGGACACAGAGAATCCTAAGCAAGCTCTGTGCAGTACCGTAAACGGAGCCCGATGAGGGGCTTGAACCCACGAAACCATGAGATCATGACCTGAGCCTAAATCAAGAGTCGGATGCTTAACCGACTGAGCCACCAGGTGCCCCGTGTTCACCAGATCCGCGTATTGATGGCCTGCCCTGAGCCAGAACCTGTTTAGGCCCTGCTCTCCATTCGTCTTAGTTCTTTTATTTATTTGTTTGGTTGTTTATTATTTTTTTAAAGAAATTTTTTAATGTTTATTTATTTTTGAGAAAGACAGAGCCTGAGTGGGGGAGGGGCAGAGAGTGAGGGAGACACAGAATCTGAAGCAGGCTCCAGGCTCTGAGCTGTCAGCACAGAGCCCGAGGTGGGGCTCAAACCCAAGAAATGTGAGATCATGACCTGAGCCGAAGTTGGTCACTTAACCGAGTGAGCCACCCAGGCGCCCCTGAGTTCTTAATGGCTGCAAAGGTATGGTGGCTTGATTCTTCCCTTCCCCCTTTAGCGGTCCTACTTCGTCCCTGCATTTTCCAACGGTTGCCCTGTGGGAGACAAGACAGCCATCCCTCTGTTACCCTTTGGTTGGGTCTTCTGTGTGATGTCACGCTGCCTTTATAGACTGATGGGGGGCTGGATTCTCCCACAAGAGCCTGCAATACCAGGGAGCCTATCATAAATGCTCTCGTAGGGCTGCAGCCCTCCCCCCCCCCCCACTGCCTCAAGTATGGGGACAGAAAGGGTTAATTTGACCAAGATTGGAGGATGTGTGACTCGAAGGATGACCAAATCAGGCTGTAGCAGGGGGTAGGGCTGGAGAGTTCAAATGAGTTTAGGCGAAGGATTCTGGCCCACTGAGTATAGGTGCAGGGGGATATACAACAGGCAGTTGAGAGGTGTTTATTAAGGTTTTTAGAGAAGGGCAGACGTGACAGTCCCTGTAATGTGCAGTATAGATGACAACACCGGTACCATCGCATCGGGTAGTTTGGGTGAGTTCTAGACTGACCGATCCAGAGGTGACTTCAACCGCCCAGTCAGGGGCTAGCAAACTTTTTTTTATTTTTTTATTTTTTTAATGTTTATTTACTATTGAGAGACAGAGAGAAACAGAGCATGAGTATGGGAGGGGCAGGGCGAGGGAGAGACACAGAATCCGAAGCAGGCTCCAGGCTCCGAGCTGTCAGCACAGAGCCTGACACGGGGCTCGAACTCACAAACCGTGAGATCGTGACCTGAGCTGAAGTCGATGCTTAACCGACTGAGACACCCAGGCGAGGGGCTAGCAAACTCTTAAGTAAAGAAACACACAATGGAGTGTGAGGTTAAATGTGAACTGTGTCTCAGGAGTAGACCTGACAGATTTGAAAATGAATTAAGTGTAGGTGGTAAAAAAGAGAAGGGAGGTGACGAGGAAGAGTCTGGACACATTGGGTTTGAGACGCTTGCAGGTCATTCGGGCGAAGATATCCCAGAGTCAGGTGGCTCCTGAGGGTGGGAGCTTGGGGTAGGGACATGGGCTGGGGGGGATGGCCGAGGCCCTGTGCAGAAATGATCATAACCGAGGAAGAATGCGTAGAATGACAAGAGAGGAAAGCAGAACCTACGAAATGTCCACACTCCAGGAGCGGGTAGAGAGAAGAACCAGGGAAAGGAAGTGAGAAGGAGCGGCCAGAGAGCAGGTGCAGATCATGACATCACCGAAGCAAGGTGTACTTGGTGGCATGTGTTTTCTGAGGTGCGTTAGAATAGGCCCCTGAGGTCCTTCCAGCCTGCTCTCCTCATCGGGCCACTGGCCTCTGGTTGTGTTGCCAATGACCCTTGGAAGATCAGCACCAGCCACAGGGCCGTTCTCCCCTCCACCGGTAACTGCTGCCACCACCGTGGGCACGTCCTTGCTAATAGTGTCTTCACAACATACAACACGACTGAAACCAGGCCGTAATTTTCAAAATCTGATAAAAGGGAAAAGCGACAAATCATTCTTTACAGGAGAGGTAACTTGCAAGAGCCTCTGGGTGTCACCATTCAGAGCTCCTTGGCCAAGACGTGACCTGGAGGTCCTTGTACACATCTCCATGTGTTCTGCCCACGTGTCATCAGGAAGCGCTCTGGGCCGAGCACACAGCGAGAGAAGGAAGGTTCCCTCTTATCTCTTGAGGGCCCACCTTCTAGTCTTGTTTCTTGACAAGACCTGACTGCCTCCCCCAAGATGAATGAAATGGGGAAGTTCACACCCGTCTCCACCGCCTGCCCCACAGGGGTGGTGTCTGGTCCATGGACCCGGGCAGGGCGTTCAGTTACATCAGCACGTGAACCCAACATCAGTACAACTTGGGATGCTGAGTCTCAACAACAGATGTTGGTCATCAGCCGTCGTTTCTGGGGCCTTTCTCAGTTTATTCTGCTGAACGAGCGGGAGATCATGCCCGCATGAGCCTCCTCCAGTCCGTGGGCTCACCTCTGGATCCTCTCCAAGTAATATGTGCGTGCTTCAGAACGGGTTTTTTATTTCCTTAATTTTCCCTACTGATTTCCTGTTTTCAACTTCACCGATTTCTGCTCTAATTCTTATTCTGCTTACTGCAGATTTTTTTAAAGGATATTCCTTTTTTATATTTTTTTAATGTTTATTTAGTTTTTGAGAGAGAAAGTGCAAGTGGGGGAAGGGCAGAGAGAGAGAGAGAGAGGGACAGAGGATCTGAAGCAGGCTCTGTGCTGACAGCAAAGAGCCTGATGTGGGGCTTGAACCCATGAACCGGGAGATCATGACCTGAGCCAAAATCAGATGCTTAACCGACTGACCCCCTCAGGCACCCCTTACTTTGGATTTAATAAGCTTTTCTTTTTTGAGATTCCTGAGATGGAAACTTAGATTATTATTGATTTGAGGTCTCTCTTCTTTTCTAATATATGCATTCAATACTATATGTGGTATATACATAAGTATACATAATTAAATACATTGTTGGTATTATTATTTAAATTTTTTTTAATCTTTATCTTTGACAGAGAGAGAGACAGAGAGAGAGAGAGAGAGAGAGAGCAGGGGAGGGGCAGAGAGAGAGGGAGACACAGAATCCGAAGCAGGTTCCAGGCTCTGAGCTGTCAGCACAGAGTCCGACACGGGGCTCGAACCCACAAACTGTGAGATCATGACCTGAGCCGAAGTTGGATGTTTAACCGACTGAGCCACCCAGGCGCCCCTGGGATTATTATTTTAAACAAACTTTTTTGTTAGATCAACTAAGAATGAGGAAAATAAACCTACTCCTTCTGCAGTGTTCTTCCTTCTGAGTTTCTGATCTTTATTATTTTCCTTCTCTGCAAAGAACTTTTAATGTTCCTTGCAAGGCAGGCCTACTGACATACAAATTCTTTCAATTTCTCTTTGTCTGAGAGAGCTTTGTTTCTGCCTCACTTTTGTAGGAGAATTTCATAGGGAACAGAATTCTAGCTTGGTGGCTTTTTTTTTTCTCTCCACACTTTAAATATTTCACTGCATTCTCTTCTTGCTGGCATGGTTTTTGAAAAGTGGGATGTGACTCTTAACTTTTTTTTCTGACATCTTTTGGGGTTTTTTTTTCTTTATTTTTTGATTTGTGTAGTTTGGAAAACGATACATCTCAGTGTAGTTTTTCCGGGATCTTTGTGTCGGTGTCCTCTGAGCTTCCTGGATTTGTGTTCTTGTGTCTGACATGAATTTGGGGGAAATTCTCGGTCACTGTTATTTCAAATATTTCTTCTGTTCCTTCCTGTGTTTCTTGCCTTCTGCTGTTCCTACTAGGCATATGTGATACTTTTTGTAGCTGCCTCGCAGTCCTTGGATATTCCGTTCTGTTTTTGTTTTTTGTGTTTTTTTTTGTCTTTGTTCTCTTTGATTTTTAGCTTTGTCTTGTTTTTTTTTTTAAGTTTGTTTGTTTGTTTGTTTGTTTTGAGAGAGAGGGCATGTGCACAAGCAGGGGAGAGGCAGAGAGAGAGGGCATGTGCACAAGCAGGGGAGAGGCAAAGGGAGCGGCAAGAGAGAATCCCAAGCAGGCTTCGTGCTGCAGGTGAACTCACGAAACCATGAGATCGTGATCTGAACCAAAACCAAGGGTCAAATGCTCCACTGAGTGAGCCACCCAGGCGCCCCTGATTTTTAGTTTTGAAAGTTTCTTCTGAGGTACGCTCAAGCTCAGAGATTCTTTCCCTAGCCGTGTCCAGTCTACTAGTAAGCCCGTCAAAGGTATGCTTTATTTCTATTATGGTGTTGGCTTTTTTTTTTTTTAATCTCTAGTGTTTCTTTCTGGTTCTTTCTTAGGATATCTGCTTCCTTATACTGCTCAACTCTTCTTGCATGCTGTCTACTTTATCCATTAGAGCTTTTAGTACATTAATCGTAGTTATTTCAAATTCCTGGCCTGATAATTCCAATAGCCCTGCTGTGCCTGGCTCTGATGTTTACTCTGTCTCTTCAAAGTGTATTTTTTAGGGGCATCTGGGTGGCTCAGTCAGTTAAGTGTTTGAGTCTTTCGGCTCAGGTCATAAGCTCATGGTTGTGGGTTCGAGCCCTGAGTCGGGCTCTGCGCTGAGCATGGAGCCTGCTTAGAGTTCTCTCTCTCCCTCTCCCACTGCCCGTCTCCCACTCACGCTTTCTCCCTCTCTCTCTCTCTCAAGAAAAAAAAAATGGTTTCTTTTCTCCTTTCCCTTCCAGAAGCACAAGGAGATTTTTCTCTGATATTTATTGTGAGAATTTGGTCAAGCTCCTGGAAGTACTTCTCACAAGCTTGTGGGGCCCCGCCATGACTGGGTCCCCCGGAGGTTTTTTTTTTTATTAACATTTATTTATTTTTGAGAGACATAGAGACAGAGTGTGAGCAGGGGAAGGGCAGAGAGAGAGGGAGACACAGAATCCGAAGCAGGCTCCAGGCTCCGAGCTATCAGCACAGAGCCCGACGCAGGGCTCAAACCCACAGACTGTGAGATCATGACCTGAGCTGAAGTCGGCCACCTAACCAACTGAGCCACCCAGGTGCTCCCCGCTGCCCCCCGCTCCCGGAGTTTTTAACCGTCACAGTTGTCCACACTAAGCCTTCTGCCATTCCTTGGTCACAGTTCAGGTTTTCCTCACCTGGCCCTGCTTCCTGCTGGTGTTTCCACTTACGAGTCTCTGCTCTGAGAAGCCACAATTTCCAGTATTTATCTGCCTGTCTCTCCAGTCTTGGGGGCTGCTGTTTGCCCTACACCTTACTTCTCGTCCAGATGCTGGAAGAGCTTTTGCTGTAAGGCCACCAGCATCACAAACACTGACCACTCCTGCCTCAAAAGTCTCTCCTCTGTGGGCTTCCATAACCCAGCTCTTTCACTAAGTGGTTTGTCTTCTCTTTCCATTTTTTTTTTTTTCCAAGGACTCACCTCTTTCTTCCTATCCCTAAATCAGGTTCTCTCAGCCTTGGCGGTGTTGACATTTTGGACTGGATGATTCTTTCTCGGGGAGAACTGTCCTTTGCTTTGCTGATGTGAGCAGCATCGTTGGCTCTGTCACTAGATGCTAGTAGTACCGACCCCCGCACTCCAGGTGCGACAACCAAAATGGCCCCAGACCTTGTCAAACGCCTCTGAGGGTGAAGTTTCCCCAGTGGAGAACCACGGTCCTTGGCCAAAGGTTTCCCCAAGGTTAAGAAATAAAGACCATCCTGTGGATTTAGTGTCATCTTTGTTGACCTTACCGCTGTGTTAGAGTCTCTGACTCCCCAGCTGTATCTTCTGTCTGGCTCCCTGGAGGACCATTGGGCCATCATGTCTCGTTCTCGGCTCACCTTCAATCCAAGCGAAACCTAAGTCACCGCCAACAGCCTCCTCCAACTTCTTCAACTCTGGGAACTCTCTTCCCATTTGCTCTGGATTTGAAACATGGTTATTTTCAAAGCCTCTTTTCCCAGAAGCCCCACATTCAGTCACATCTACTGGATATAGGTGATTAGAAAACTGTTGTCATTTTCTGTGGGGTCCTTCCTTTCCCCCACTTCCTCCTTTAAGCCCACAGAGCTTTAAATGTGCATTATTGTTATTATGACAGTCAAACTCTTCACTCTGGCTCCAGGCAGCCTATTCTATCCAGCACATCACAGTTGAATGCATTTTAAATAACGGCTAAATTTATGACTAGCCCAACTTTCTTTCCAGAACTCGAGGCTCACCCCTGCACCCAGGTATTTTTTTTTTGTCATAAAATACACAGAACACAAAATTTATTCACTTGAACCCTTTTTAAGTGTCAGATTCAGTGTCATTAAGTACATTTACAGGGTTACACTGCCATCACCACAGTCCGTGTCCAGAACGTTTTCATCACTCCACATAGAAACTCTGTACCTATTAAACCATAGCCCACTCTTCTGTCCTCCCCTAGGCCCTGGTAACCTCTATACTTCTTTCCGTCCCTATAAACTTGCCTATTTCTCGGCACCTCACATATGCGGAATCATATGACACTTGTCCTTACGTATGGCTTAGTTCACTCAGTATAATGTTTTCAAGGTTTATTCGTGTAGCCCACGTCAGAATTTCATTCCTTTTTAAGTTGAAAACGTTCCATTTTATGGATATCTGGCCTCTTTGCATTGCCTAAGCTGTTCCTTGTCCAGACATGCCTTTCTTCCTCTTCACTTATCCACCCTTCAAGGCTCTGCTCAAATAGCAGTTTGTCTATAAAACCTGCCATGACGCTCAAGTGCTCATTAACTCCCGTTCGGTATACGTTTTACATGGAAATTTTTGTAACACACAACTGATTACATATTTTCTTATTCTTGTACCATATAATTTGGGAGTTTATGACTCTCCACTTCCTTTCAGCATTTTGTTGTAAATGTCTATTTCCAGTGGACTAGCGGGTAGACAGCTGTTTCTGAAACACCGGTTGATTGACTGCTTGTTTTCAGGAAATAATTCTGTCTCTTCGGAAAAGGTGTATATTCCAGAAGTCAGTTGGGTATAAGCAAGCATGTGGTTCTTTTCATTTGTTCAACATTTAGCGAAGTCCTTTGTTGTGTTCTTTATTAGCCATTCAAAGATAAAAGAACATAGTCTGTCTTGAAGAAAGTAATTCATTTTCTTCTATAGCATTTCTTGAGGGTCCTTTCTCATTCCCAAATCTCTCAGCTGTATGCACTTGGACTCTGTTCCTCCCTCTTTGTTAGTCTCTTCGTTTCTTATCCATTCTCCACCCCTACCCCGAATGTACCCCCCCCCACACACACAGACTCCCATCCCTACCGTCCTGCTCACTCAATACTTGGGTTTATGCTGCCCTGAAAGAATACTTACAGGCATTCCTCAAAAGGTTTTCACTCTTATAGCAAAGTAGGTTAACATCAGTGATTTTGATTAATCAGTTAAAGTAAGTACCTTTCTTTTTTCTTTTTTTAAAAATTTA
The DNA here is from genome assembly GCA_030068075.1 of Paguma larvata. Lineage (NCBI taxonomy): Eukaryota > Metazoa > Chordata > Mammalia > Carnivora > Viverridae > Paguma > Paguma larvata. Next base: position 13,806,611 of record CM057825.1, read on the forward strand.
TTTATTTTTGAGAAGAGGGGAATGTGTTGGGGGAAGGGCAGAGAGTGAGGAAGACAGAGGATCTGAAGCAGGCTCTATACCGAGAGCAGAGAGCCTGACAAAGGGCTTGAACTCACGAACTGTGAGACCATGATCTGAGCTGAAGTCAGAGGCCTAACCGACTGAGCCACCAGGTGCCCCCCCACCCAGGTGTTTTTTTTTCTTTTTTTTTTTTTTTTTTTAGTTAGTACTTTTACTTTAAAGTACAATTAACTGGAAGACAGTAGCTTCAACTCGTAAAGTAAGCAAATTTGGCATTGTTTGGGGGGGCTCTTATTATCTGCATCATTTGTTTCCATTTAATTTTTTTTCCAGTGTAGAAGAAATTCTCTTATCTTTTGCAATCACTTTGAGTAAGAGCTGATCTTATTTTCCTTTCATGATCTGAATCTGTTCTTTAACAGCTTAATCATTGTTAATGATGTATATTCTCTTGTTTCTCAAGTATTTGTTTTCCTATTCATCGAGATAACTGCCAGTGTTCCCTGAAACTTGAAAAAGCTAGTTCTCAATTTGCAACATTTTACAAATATTTCTTGGAAAGATGAGCTCTAAATGATCAGAATTCCTACAAATTGCCTTTCAATTTGTTTTTTGGCAAGAGGAGCCTTCTTCTCCCCCAAGGGATTTCTCTCAATCACTCAGCATTATGTCTCTCCTGGAAATTCTTCACCGTAACTGCACACATCTGCAGTTCTACATTAATAATGTTGCACTCACTTGTGGTCTGTGGTCTAAGGATCTTGGATCTCTCTTTAGGAAAGAAAAGTGGACATATCCTTCTCTTAAAATGTTTGCGGAAATGGCCGACTGTATGATGAAAGTCATTTTTAATTTTCTTCAAAAGACTTTAGATCTACCTAATGTCAAGTAATTAGGGGTCCCGTACATGGATTCTATATTCCATACCTTTATACATATCCTACACTTTGTTAGGTGCTAAGTTTTCCTTATGTATCCAAAAGTCATCTGGTGATTACTTACCATGTGCTAGGCACTATGCGAAATACTGGAGATACAATAGTGAAGGAGATGAATATAATCCTTATTCAAGATGGCAAGAGCAGAGGTAGACACAGAAGTAAGTGGGCGAGTGGATAACTACTATGATATGGAATTACATGGTGGTAGGAGATCTAGTGATAATACTAATTACTATGGTAATAACCAACTCATACTTAGCAGTGCTATGTCCCAGCCACTGTTATCATTTAATCCTTTCAACAGCTCTGTGATGCTGGTACTTATTATTATCTCCTTTTATAGATGAAGAAACTGAGGCATAGGAATATTAGGTAACTTCTCTAAAGCCCAACAAGTAATAAGTGGGGCTTTAATTTAGGGGACCTAACCCAGATGCAGTGATATAAGACAGCGTCCAAGAGGAAACGATGTGGAACTGGGGATGATCATTGGTTTTTAGGGAAACGAGTTAGAAGAGACGTATCCCAGACCGAGAAAATAATACACACAAACACTGGTAACTAGAAAAGAGCAAATAATGTTCAAAGACATTGGATTTTGGTAAGTGGAGGCCGAAAGGGAGGAAGTGGTGAATGGCCAGGCTGGAGGAAGAAGGGGTGAACTGTGGAGGGTGTGATAGGTCATATTAAAGGACTTAGATTTTTATCTCAAGAAGAGCGGGGAGTCATCTGAAGCAGGAGGCCGACATGATGAAAACTGTTTTCGAAGCTCCTCTTGGAGGAGAGGAGGGATTGGAGGGAGGTGAGAGCATCCATGGGGGCCTCATTATAAGGGTATTGTAGAAATTCAGACGAGAGGTTGCAAGAGCCTGACGTCGGGTTAATGGCATTGGACATGGAGAGACAAGAAAATCTGAGAGATCCTTGGGAGGCGGAGTCCATGGGAATAGATGACACGGGGACAAAGAAGGGGTAATGGTGCTCCTGTTTGGCTCACATGGGGCGAATGTGTTTGAAGAAAGGGCAAAGACTAAACAGAATGGAATTAGCACGAGTAGGGGAAACGAGTTCAATTTTGAACACGTTGAGTTTGAGGAGCTGGTGGCTGGAAGACGGTTGGATAGGAAAGTGCGAGGCTTAGAAGACCCATCTGAGCTGTAGTTATGCTTTGGGAGCCTTCATCATTTACATAGTAATTGAAGCTTAAAAAAAAAAAAGACCTCAAGTGTAAAGGAGAAAGGTCAGCCTTGTAAAATTCAGCCAGAGCTCAAGTAACAGTGAATGACAAGGAAGCTGGTTGTGGATGAGCTTGGCAAGAGCAGTTTCAGTGGATTGGTAGGAGGGAGGGTCAGTGCCGTGGGTACAGGAACTTAGGGGAGGTTAGTAAGATACACGAGTGTGGACAAATTTTATAGAGAGGCTTGGCTGTGAAGGAGAGGAGAGAGAGAGAGCTGGAGGGGAAGAAGTTGAAGGAATGTATTTGTTCAAGATAGACTTGAGCAGGTTTAAATGTTGTAAAGGAGCAGGCAGAGCACGGGGAAGAGAGAAAGATGGGAGAAACAAGATAACAAATGGGAGAAAATGAGTCATCGAGAAGTTGGGGGTGACCAGGAAGGCAGGAAGCATTGGAATTCAGAGTGGAGACTGGTCCCTGTCCTCGTGGGGAGGGTGCTGACATTGCAGGAACGTCAGGTGGCGGGCGGCTGAGAGTCGCTAGCTGCTGATGGTTTTGTTTTCTCCCTAATCTAGATGGTGAGACCTTCTGCTGGGAGAGGGGGTGTGGTTGTCCGCGAAGGTTTGAGGACAGTTCAGAGGGCTTGAAGCAGCTGCCTGTGGCCAATGGACAGTTGGCTACGGAAACGGGACCCGTGGGGAGCCAGGGCCAACTTGGAAACTGCACCTTCCTGATGATGTCACTCTGAACAGTCGTGTGCTTTCCTTCAGCCTGAAGTTCAAGGCACAAGTTCAGAGACTGTGGGCACGCAGATGGAACCCGGAGTTGGGAGGTCTGGAGGGAGGCTCTGACAGAAAGAAAGGGAGTGGTGGAGAGGAGTTGGAGGTGTTGGCGAGGAAATGGTTGAAGTGATGAGGGTCTTGGGACTCCAGCAGACGTGGCAGGAGGTGTCGATGTGGAAGAGCTGATGGAACAGGAGAACTGAGTGTGGGAGTGGGAAAGAGGGCTCAGCGGTCCCGGGAGGTGGAACACTGCGAGGGGGGCAGGGCCCAGGGGAGGGGCCATGGGGCGGGGTAGGCAGAGCTGAGAGGAGGCACAACTACAGACCCTGCCCTTGAGGCACTTCCTGGTTGCTCTGGGCTGTCTTGGTGGTGGCTTCGGAACCAGTTCTGTTCTGACCTGAGATTGACGTACAGGGTGAGGGGGGCACTTAAGCTTCCCTTTCTATTCAGGATTGGCAGAAAATTAAATAGGACTCCCAGAGCCCAATTGGTGGGTTTCCTCCCCCAGATTGGATAGTCTAATCTCAACCCTGAACGATTTCTGAATATGGAAACAACCATGCCAGTTTCCAGTTCCAGAAGAAAAAGACTTCACTGGATCAAGTAAAAAGGTAGATTATAATGTGACACGGCTCTCCAGGAGGCAAGGCTGGCAGCTCAGCCCTCCTCGGGACCTGGGGAGTTTGTTCTCCCTGGGAAAGGACACCCCGGTTTACAGCTGGGAGATAGTCTATTTCCCTTTGACTTTGAAAGAATGAGTAAGTAGTGTTCTTAGGGAGAATTTGGGGCACTTGAGGTTGGACTTGGGGAGAGAAGCCTTTACTTTTTATTTTATACACTTGTACAATTAAATTGGCTTTTCAGTGAGCCATCACTGCTTTGATCATATTTTTATGATTAGAAATTATTAGATGAATATTATTAGAAAGTAACACTGGGTGAAAGGAAAAATGGAAAAGGAAAGCCAGGGCAGGGAAGGGGAGGCAGGAGGAATTAGAGAGACGGCAAAACCAGATCAGGCAACGGAATGACCAAAAATGCGGATTGGGAGGTCAGCCTGACACACTGAGACTCACGGTGACCACGTGACCGCGAGCTGCGGAGGCCCCCCTTTTCTGGGTTCGTGGCCGACCTTCCCAACCTTTGCTGCACATTAGAATCATCGGGGGGGGGAGATTTAAAAATTCCTCAGGACAGGTGGTGCCCAGCCCGAGGAAATTAAAACGTCTGAGGCTGGGAGCCAGGTGTCAGTGTTTTAAAGCTCCCCAGGGGGTCCCAGGGTGCAGCCAAGTTTGGGGACAGACATTGCTCTTCTGGGTTCGCACACAGGACACATCCTGGGGTGCAGCAGCCATCCCCTTGACAGTGTTCCGCTAGAGGGGGCTTGGATGCTGGTGGAGGCTCCCCCCCTACACCCTCCCTAACCAGGGTGGCGGGCTGGGCTGGGGTGGGGTGCGGTGGGGGGAGAGGAGGGGGCATGGCTCAGGGGCAGCACAGCTGCGGAGAGATTTCCGGGTTAAGTGCACTGGCTTGGGCAATTCGGAGACTGCAGAATATGGGTTTTCAAACCGTGTTCCGGGGAACCTTAGGGACCTGGTGAGTGGGGTCAGCACCCCCAGCGGGACGGGGCGGGGGTGGGGGAGCCAAGGGGGGCCCAGCAGGCTTCAACCAGGAGCGCTTTGCCGAATCCACCTCCTATCTGAGAATTCTAGAAAAGATTCTGCTTGAAAAAAGTGTTGGGGGTGGGGCGGGGAGAGAAATCATTGATTTTTCTTTTTCTATAGCAGCGATCAGCCAACCACGGGCCCCCCCGGGAGCTAAGAATAGTTTTTCCATTTTTAAATGGTTGGGGGGAAAAATGTCATGGCACATGAGAGTTACACAAGATTGAAAGCCAGCCACACCCATTTATCGCCTGGTCTGCGGCTGCTTTGCAGCAGAGTTGAGTAATTGCAATAAAGACCTTAGGTCCGTGGGGCCTCAGATATATTATATGGCTCTTTACAGAGTATTTCCCAACGTCCCTGCCAAAGGAATTAATGGAAACAACTTTTTCGCTTTTTGCAGTTTGGTAACAGTCACTTTACCGTTTCGATCAGGGAGAAAATTAGGGGCTGGACACACGTGTGTAGTGCATACCGTTTGCGCATGTGTGGTGATTGAGTCCTTTCTAAACCTGCTTTCTTACTGTTCTGATTTCTTCCTTCTTGCCTGGTGAGATAAATATGTACCATTCTTTTTTATTTTCTTTTCATAAACCTAAAAACAGTTTTTTTTTAGAGCCCCGTTAAGTTCACAGCAAACCGGAGCAGAAAGTCCGGAGAATCCTGTGTGCTCCCTGACCCCTCCCAGGTACCGCCTCCCCCTCTGTCGGCCTCCCACCATCCCGCCATCAACGAACCTGCACGGACGCCTCGTTCTCACCGAAGTCCACAGTTTATATTAGGTTTCACTCTTAGCGTTGCATGATCGAACTGTTTCCACCGACCAGCGAATAATGACATGTGCCCCTCCCCCCTACCGTAGTATCATACGGAGTACTTTCACTTAAAATTCCTTAAAATTCTTCTGTGCTCGGCCTGTTCATCCCTCCCTCCCCTCTTACCCCTGGCAACCACTCTCCTTTTATTTTTATTTTTATTTTTTAAATGTTTTATTTATTTTTGAGACATAGAGACAGAGCGTGAGCAGGAGAAGGGCAGAGAGAGAGGGAGACACAGAATGTGAAGCAGGTTCCAGGCTCTGAGCCGTCAGCACAGAGCCCAACGTGGGGCTCGAACTCACAGACTGTGAGATCATGACCTGAGCCCAGGTCGGCCACCTAACCCACTGAGCCACCCAGGTGCCCCTGTTTTTATTTTTATTTTTTTAATGTTCATTCATTTTGACAGAGACAGAGTGTGAGGGGGGGGGGCACCGAGAGAGAGAGAGAGAGGGAGACACAGAATCCAAAGCAGGCTCCAGGCTCTGAGCTGTCAGCACAGAGCCCAAGGAGGGGCTTGAAGTCACAAACTGTGAGGTCATGACCTGAGCCCAAGTCGGGCACGTAACTGACTGAGCCACCCAGCTGCCTCCCATTCTGCCCCCCCCCCACCCTTCTATGATCTCCATAGCTTTGCCTTTTCCTGAATGTCGTATAGTTGCCATCATATACTATGTAGACTTTTCAGATGGGCTTCTGTCACTTAGTAAATGTATTTACGGTTCTTTTGTGCCATCCTTTTCGATACTTGATGAAGGGCAGGGCCAGACAGGGGTGGGCCCTGGATACCAATTTCTAAGGGCTACTGACAAAGATAAAGAACATTATCTTTTTCAGAAGTCTTCTTGGCGAGAGTCTTGTGTAAGGAGTAGGGGGTGAGGCTCCCAAGAGTCCAAGGGTGGGAGATGGGCCGGGGAACTCCATTCTGCAGAGGGAGACAGCAGTAAACTCTAGGGTGGCGTTTCTGCTCAGCAGGGCCTGTAAGTTTGGAACCATAATGGAATTGCTAGGGATCAAGATAACAGCTCCCTCCTTTCTTTGTCATTTTTCCACATGACACTAGGCCTGTGCTATCAATAAATGGCGCCCCCCCAATTGAAATCATATTGGCTTAAAAGATGTCGAATTATTAGTCTGCCTGGAGTGCACACATGTCTTGGAATAGCTAAAGATGTGTATCATTAGCATGACCTTAAGGGATACCAACTTTGGAGGATCGAATCCTTATTCCAGTCTTTATCTTGACTGTAACCACATGTTTGGGTGGCTTTTTATTTTTTATTTTTATTGCCTCACTGGTAATACGTTGTCTGCAACATCAAGTGAGGCCGCCAGATAACATCTGTGAACATCATTGTATCACTTGAACGACACGATCTACAGGAACTGTATTGTTGTCAAGCAGTCATTTGATTCTCAGATTCTTAGCCTCGTCACATGTTAGTTTAGGGAGTCTGAGCGAAAGAGAGCTGTGTGGCGCTGCCTACGGAGATATCTCATAATTAGGTTGGACTCACTGCTTCAACTCAACTGGCTTTATTGCAAGTCGGCTGTGGGCTCGGCGTGGCGGAGGATGAATGGGACGTGGTCGGCTCTTGGCACTTAGTCACCGGAAAACACCCGTTGAGTTTGTTTCTTTTTCCCTTGTCCCTTAGGTCCAACTGAATCCAGGCCTCGGTGTTAGGAATGGCGAGCTCTCCTTTCTGAATGGCACCTCGGGGGCTAACACACTTCCCCAGGGCTCCAGGCTGACCCCCGTCTCCACGAGGAGGACGCTAGAGCCCAGGTGCCGAAGAAGCCGGGCCAGGAGGCCCAAGGTGGGCTCTCCGGAGTGCCCGGCGCCCGGTGGATGCCCAGCGTCAGACAGCTTTAGTGGTACTTTGTGGAAATGCGCTGGGTGCTCTTCCCAGGACAGCAGCCCAGCCGTGGGTGCCGAGATGCATCTGCCTTCTCCCCGCCTCCAGCCTGGGGCCAGAGCAAAGGTCCTCAGCCCGGAACACAGCTTTGAGAAGCTGGAGGCAGAAACTAATGTTGACACAGGGCGCACCACGGTCAGTTGTGAACCCAGGCAGTCTTTTCTGAGCAGGTTTCCAAGGGATCTCGGGGCCAGCCAGCCACCAGCCTGCTTGTCAGACTCCTCCGTAGGGGCGACTGCCTCCAAGAACAATAAACTCTCTAAGGAAAGGATGCATTGTTTGTCACTCGCTGGCCCAAGGGATCTTGGTGCAAGGAAGACCATGTCAACATGTCTCCTTCACCTGCCAGTCCAGGGTGAAGAAAAAGAAGAAGAAGAATTCTTTATCTAGCACAAAACAAATGCGGTTTCCTAAAACACAAGATCAGACACAGTATTCTAGAAATGGAGCCTTCTGACCTAGAATCAGTCCTGTTTCTTGTTCATGTGAGGGGACCTGAACGCTAGCCATGCACGGATCTGTATTGTGCTTATTTCAAACCTTCCCAGTCTAATGGTGGTGTGAATGGTTATTTGCTTTCAGAGTCTCGAGGGAACACAGCCAGCGCGTGGGGGAGAAGCCCTTGGAGACACATGAACTGAGCTGGGTGTGTGGAGTGCAGCGCCAATCAGGAATAATTTCATTGTATGCAAATGAGTCAGCTGTGTTATGCAATGCTGACGAGCGTATGAAGTTTGGTTTTAATTTTTACTTGGATTGCAGAGTTCATCCCTCTGGACAACACGGACCATTTATTCTTTAGTGTTTGTTCATTTTTATGTGACCTCCTTTGCTAACTATGCTCCGTACACCACATAGCCTCTAGTGATTTTGCCTTTAAAGTCGTTTGCCTCTAGAACGAGTTAATATGCAAGTGTTTTGAAAATTACAAACGATTTATTTTTTTTCCTGTTTAATGAGCAGAAGCACTGGAAGCCAAGGAATCTGGTGAAAAATGAAAGCTAGGCTCTGGGATTGCCCCGTTCCTCCATTTCTCATTAGTTTCTGCACTCCTTCAAAGGGCCCAGTGGTTCACGTTTCTAAGCAGAGAGGGACATGACATGATTGGATGATTCCAGACCTCTACCAACATGGCAGGAAGATTGGATTGGATGGGTCGTTAGAGCAGGACTTAGGTTCTTCTGGCCATGTTCGAATTCCTAAATTTCTTTGCAAAACTCTTTCATTCATTTATACGTTCATTCATTCGGCAAGTATTTATTGAGCACCTACGTTTGAACAAGTCATTGACATATGGTCCACATTCTGTAGCCATCCAACTCCAAAAGTATTTATGGTCTCACCAGTATATATTCATTCTATCAACACTCAAGAATATGTTGAAGTCTTAATTCCTCTGGAACCCTTTTCCACAACTGATTTGCACACTGGCTACACAAGGCTGTAGTAACCATTCGCCACCTGCAGGCGGAGACCGGGCATATTATAAAATGCAATTATAAACCATGATGGACAAATTCTCAGTTGCTCATAGACTGTATTTTTTTGTTGTTGGGTCTATACACACGTTTTTAAAACATCTGAGGTCTGTGTGTTGTGGTTAATGTATAATGTTATTTGACTCCATGAACTTCATTCTCCAGAACAGATGTTAAATAAACACTATGAATGCTGATTTGGCTGGATCTTTGTGGCGAACCCGACACTTAGTATACCCACTTGGGGAGAGGGTTGAGTTCAGGCTCAAACGCGAGTCTCAGGGAAGAGACAGCTGGCTGAGTTCAGGCGCTCTGCTGACCTTGAAGTATAGAAATGAAGAAAAGCTGCAAATAGACAAAGATAAGACCTCTAGGTTGATTTTATTTTTCTAGGCTCACGACATTAATATATTCTCATTCTCCCCCCCCCCCCCAGACTAAAGTTAGATTTTAGGAATCGGAATGAAGAACTTAATGTTGGTATGATCTCCCATAATAAGAGTTTAAAATAATGAAAGTCCTATTTAAATTGAGCTGTTGAGCTGCCTCGGAAAGCACAGCAGGCGGGCAGTTCTGACATTCTCTCCTGCTTCTTTTGAGGTTACCTGAATTCTTTAACATAAATGGGCAAGAATAGAAGTACATGGAAATTATGAAGCATCCTGATAAACGTGAAAGAGTACCTTACAAAGTTGATTTGTAAAATAACACACTCTTAAAATGACCCTGACTAGATCCTTCTCAACCACAGGCATCCAGTTACCAACATGATGGGAGGGGAGTTCCAGTGGGCCAGGGTGCCAAAGTCCCCGCTTTGGGCCCCAGCTGTTAAATGTACTATTTACAGGACCTTGAACCTCAGCCTCTTTGATCCTCTGTTGCCTTACCTACTGTAACAAAAATGTTGTTAAGAGAATCAAGGTTATGCACGTGAAAGTATTTGGATCTTGTTAAGCACAATACATAACGTAAGATAGCATTATTATTACAAATGGTCCTTCAGACCCATGTGTTTTTAAAATGTCATGGCAACATGGACAGGGTTTTTTTTCAAACAACTTTTAGTAAAATCAATGATTCGATTAAAAAAAAAATCAGACTCAGGGGTGCCCGGGGAACTGTTTGTTAAGCGTCCAACTCTTGATTTCGGCTCAAGTCATGATCTCATGGTTCCTGGGTTTGAGCCCCGAATCCTCTGACTGCGTGGAGCCTGCTTGGGATTCTCTCTCTCTCCCTATCTTTCTCTGCCCCTCTCCCGCTTGTAGTGCCTGGTCGCTCTCTCTCTCCAAGATAAATAACGCTAAAAAACAAAAACAAAAGACAACACAGCTCTTGAAGATTTTTGCTAGATGTGCCATTTCTTTACATTCATGTTTCCAGGAGAGAGATTACGGATGGAGAGAATTAAATCTATCTTAAAGTTCAAAAGAGACTGTATGTAACAGGGATAAACTATCAACGAGTTTAATCCAATTACCACATTAACCAGACTCTTTACTTGCTTATGCTGTATTTTTTTAAATGTACTTTTAATTCATTTATTTTTATTTATTTTTTTAATGTTTATTTTTGAGAGAGAGAGAGAGTGGGGGAGGGGAAGAGGCAGGGGGTGGGGCGGTGCGGGGGGGAGAGGATCCAAAACCGGCTCCATGATGAGAGTGGAGAGCCCAACACGGGGCTCAAACTCAGGAGCCAGGAGATCATGACCTGAGCCGAAGTTGGATGCTTCACTGCACCACTCAGGTGCCCCCTTTCACTTTTTAAATCAGAGGGACTCTTGAGAATCAGATTACTTTATATTTCTTTACAGGTGTATTAAAAATCAGTCACATCACAGTTGTTTAGCTATTTTTAACCTTATTAATAGTGTATCATACTATTTTGCAACTGCTATTTGGACATTGCTAAACATTACTAGAAATGGTAGCCTTTGGAAGCTTTCCAATGTGTTTGTCCATTAGGGGAAGCAGAGCAGGGAATTTGGGGGTGGAGAGGGGGAAGGGTGGGACACCTCTCGATTTCCAAAGACTGCTTCTCAATCCACCGTCAGCTCCGACGAGACTTTGTAGTGGTGGCCCCAACACTCTGTTCACCCCTTTTCCTTCCTTTCAGAGAAAGTCAGGGAAAGGGGAAGGGAAGCCAAAGAGAAAAGAATGGGGTCCATTTCCTGTTGATTAGAAACTCTTAAATTTCATCTCCATGTCATAAAAACCTATTCAGAAAGTCCTGAGATAATACTGTCTGCCTTTCTTGAATCTTCTCTAAGCCCTCATGCTTGGGCTTCCTCTCCCTTTTTTCTTTCCTTTCCTTCTTATCTCTTCCCTTCTTTTTGTCCTCCCTCCTTCCCACCCGCCTCCCATGCATGGATTTGATACTCTCTTCATTCTTTGCTCTGTTTTAAAATACTCTGTCTTAGGAGAGCCTGGGTAGTTCAGTCAGTTAAGCATCCGACTTCGGCTCAGTCATGATCTCACGGTTCGTGGGTTCGAGCCTCATGTCAGGCTCTGTGCCGACAGCTAGGAGCCTGCGTGGGATTCTCTCTTTCCCTCTCTCTCTCTACCCCTTTACCGCTCCCTCTCTCTCTTTCTCCGTACAAATAAACATTAAAAAAAATACTCTGTCTTGGCGGCATCTCTCAGGATTTCCGGCTAAGCTCCAGCAGAATGGGAAAGAAGAGGCTGCTCCTGCTCCCGGGAAATGCTCCCCACTTTCCAGCTCGTGCTCAGGACCCTGCCCTGGGCCCACCTCGCTGAGGAGAATGGTGGTCTCTCCACCCATGTTGCTCTCCTCTCACACCCAGTGGACCTTTCTCGGAGGTCCGAGATGTTTCTGGAGCATTTCTCACAATTAGCAATTTTAAAAATTGGCTGCCGTCCATGGTAGCCACCCGGCAGGTGCTGACGGCCCCAGAGAGCACAGCCTGAAGATTTATGTTATCAAGCACTCAGTCCTTGTAAACTTTATTTTCAAATATATCATTTCAAACTCCAGTTACTCCGGAGAATCTGCCTGGGCTACTCGGAGGCACTCTCTGCTGAGCAGGAGAAGAAACGTGTACTTTTTACAAGTCCCACGTCTGCCAGAGATATTTCTGAGTGTTTCTTTTAAGGACGATAATTCTCAGGAGGGCCGATGACATTAAATCTGATAACGCGGGCAGCCCTTCCTACATGCGGGGTGCTCTCCTAAGTATTTCAGTCCTAACACCAATCCTTTGAGGTAATTATCCCTATTTTATAGGCGAGTGAACTGAGGCACGGAGAGGCCAAGAGCCTAATCCAGAATTGCCGATGAGTTAGTGGCATGGCTGGGGTTAGAACGCAGGCGGTCTGGCTGGAGTCGGGGCCCAGAGCCGCTCCGGCATCCTGCCCCTCCCAGCGGGGCGCAAGAGGGGAGACCTCAGGGCCTGCGCGGTGCCCACACTCCACACCATGCGCCTGGACAATGGCATGCCGCCTCAGTTTCCTTCCTGGTCCTCAAGCCCACCCTACTTGTGCTGTCTTCCCCAGACCTCGCCCTGGGGCAGGGTGGGGAGGGGGGCTCCTTCTCGTCCTTTAGGGTTCAGGTTAAAATTCCTGTTGCAGGGGACCTGACCAGACAGCACCCTGCTGAAGTGATTCTGGAACGCAGCCCCTAGGCCAGTGTCAGGACCGGAGCAGACGCATTTACAAAAACTGAGTTCAATGAATGCTCGGCGAGGGACAGGGGCACAGACGAGGCCTCCACTCTCTAGATGCCAGCGGTAAGAGATTGTTGTAGTTGGCTCGGACTCCTGTAACAAAACACCACGCCCTGGGGGGCTGCGGCCACGGACATTTCTATCTCACCGCTCAGGAGGCGGGGAAGCCCAAGGCCGAGATGCTGACACAGTTGTATTGTGGTGAGAGGTCTCCTGGGGATGGGGGGGGGGGGGGCGGTTCCTGTGTCTCTTAAATTTCTTTAAAATGTTTTTATTTATTTTTGAGAGAGAGAGAGAGAGAGAGAGAGAGAAAGAAAGAGGGAGACACAGAATCCAAAGCAGGCTCCAGGCTCGGAGCTGTCAGAACAGAGCCCTATGCAGGGCTCGAACTCGGGGACCGTGAGATCATGAATGACTTGAGCTGAAGTCGGACACCCTACCGACTCAGCCACCCAGGCGCCCCAGTCATGGTCCCTTTTATCTCTCCTCCCAGGATAGCGTTTGTGTCTCGGAATTTTCTCTTGCTTTGCACAGGGGTCTGATTCACAGAGCCCGAGTGTGGCTGAATTTCAGCAGGACCTTTTCGTGACGTGTGTGAAGGTTTACCAGGTTTCCACCCTATCACGAGGCTGTTACTAGAGGGCACTGTTGTGACAATCTAATCTCTGGCGGCAGCTACAACCTCCTTTTTCCCCCTCAGCTTCACCCCAAGAGAGGACAAAATAGATATTTTTAAATTAACTGATGTTCAGGAAATTTCCCCATAGGCCTCTCAGTAGGGAGGGCAAACTCACCAGAAGCACGACCATGTTTCGTGGGTTATTGTTCGTTTGTTTTTGTTAATTTTTCAGCTTTTGTTGAAGGATATAAACTTGAACTGCGTAGTGGTGCCTCGGAGCATAACAAGGTGGCCCAAAGCCGGCTACGAGCCCTGTCGCCACAGGACCAATACCACAAAGCTAGCGCGTGGTGACAAACATCCCCAGCACCCAACATCTCTGCCTGTGCGCTCTCCATGTGCAGAGAGCTCGGCCATGCCTTGTAAACATGCACACCTGGCAGGGTGAGGGGACATGCGACCTAGATCTGGCCTCTCCAGGGAGAAGTGATGTCCGGTGCTTGGCCGAGCCCTCACCCCAGATTGGTTCTAGGGCCTGATTTTGGCTGTGATTCTGCCTGCTCATCTTCCTAGTGTTCTTGTGTTTTTTCCCAGCCCAGTTCTCCAGCCTTCTGATAAATTAATTCTCAGCTTAAATCAGCCAGAATCAGTTCTGTTTATGCACCAAATAGCTGAGATTGATACAGAGTGAAACGCTAATAGGGGTTAAGGCCAAGTACAAAATTGGGGCACTGTATTGGGGAATTGAATTTTCAAAGGGATAAACAAAGATGTTTAAAACTATTCATTGGGGGCTGCGGTGTCTCTTTGAAGTTTCCTTAGCTTTGATTCTTTTGACTCTTTTTTCTTTTCGATTGCTTCTTTCTTCTCCCTTGTGGCCATGGCAGGGAAAAGACCTGCCCCCTCCCCTTTCCCACGCTAGCAGGGAAGCACGATGGGCTCCACAGAAGCGGGGCGCAGGGTCCCTTTGGGGATGTACCTCTGCCTCTAGACTTTTGTCCAGGTTGGACAGAAAGAATCCTATGGGCTACATGTGGTCTGGCACAGGGCACCAGGATGGGGCCTTGAATTAGAACCCGTTCATTCACAAGCAAGAGAGCCCGGGAACTAATTTAAACAAAAAGGGGGGGAAAGGAAAGCTATTGGGTCATGCGACTAAAAGACGCTGTCAGGGAACCACAGCCTCTAGGTCACATCCCCTCAACTAGCTCCCTAGAGAAGAGAAGGTCTTTCTCAGGCTCCAGAAGAAAATTCCCAGGAAGGCCTCTGATTGGCCTGAGCTGAGTCACATGCTCATTCTTGAACCAATCACGGCACACGGATGATGGCACTCACTGATTGGTGAGGCCCCGGTTCTGAGTCCATTTGTGTATAGGAGATTTTGGAGCGACAAGAGGAAGGGAGGTCCGCCAGAACGCCGAAAGGTCCCACAGGAGAGACTGACTATTAGAGGAAGAGAGAAGTCATGTCAGCAGGCAACAAGAACGGTGCCCACTCCTGGCCCCAAGCGTAGCTGCTAGTAAAGAAAGAGCACCATCCGCGTGGTCCCCGTGAGGAGGACCCTGGACGCGGCCCCTGGGCCCCACTTTCTTACAACGAACATGCCTTTTGACAACGTGAGACCTTCCGGCCTCCGGCCTCCATCAGTTTGTTTTCTTCAGAGCCTGTATTCGCTTCCTAGCGCTGTTGTACAAACGACCACAAACATCGCGGCTTACAACGACAGAAAGGTGTACTGTCCCAGCTCTGGAGGCCACAAGTCTGAAGTCAATCAAGGTGTTGAAGGGGTCACCCCACCTCTGGAGGCCCGAGTGGAGACTCCTTTATTGCCTCTTACGGCTCCTCCCAGTGTCCCCTGGCTTGTGGCCGCAAAGTGCTAATCGTTGCCTCCACCTTCACGTCACCTTCTCCTCCTCTTTAGGTCTCTCTCGGTCGCTTATAATCACACCCGTCCTTGGATTTAGGGCTCACCAGAATAACCCAGGATGGTCTCATCTCCAGATCCTTCACTACATTTGCAAAGACCCTTTTACCAAATTAGGTCACGTTTGTTATTCGCATTGTCTGTCACCCTTCCTTAGCCCACCCTACTTCTCTCTCTCTCTCTCTCACACAGACACACAGACACAGACACACACACACACACACACACACACCCTCTATCAGTTAAGACCTGCCTGTCACCTTCATATCTGTATCCATAAAGCCTAAAACAGTGCGTGAACCCGAGTAGACACTCCATGGATGTTGGTTAATTGAATGAAAGGATGAAACAGTTGATCCCCTTGGCGTGTGTCTCTTCCTACTTCACCCACACGTTGAGTACTGCTCCAAACCCGCTCTTTAGTGTTGAGTATGTCCGAATCTCTGTTCCTCATTAAAATACATGCTCCCCGAGCCCTCTTTTTCCTAATTCTGGGTGATCATTTGTGCCCTTTAATTCAGAGCAATGAAATTTATGCGCTAAATATCGTGCACCCTAGGAATGAATAGTAGATGACGACAGATACAAATACATATCGCATAGGTTTGGTTTGACTTTCATTGCTGTGTCCAGCTGTAAACAATTTTGGCTTTTCTCTTTCCTCCTCATACGTTTCTCTACAGGTGAAGCCAGCAATGACTGGACCTTGCGTGTTCCAGAGCCTTTAACTATTTTTCCAATCCACCTCTCCGTTTTCAAGCCAGTCACCCTCCTCAGTTTTTATTTCCTTAACTTGGCCCTGGACATGGACAACTCAGGCATGAAAAGGAAGCTTCAGATGGCCGCTAAACAGATTCCAACAGGCGGAGAGCAGGAGGCCAACACTTAATGTTGACTGCCTTAAATCTAATTAAAAAATCATAATTAACATGCTTTGCTTCCTGAGCACCGCCCTTCTCAGTCTGGAACACCCACTGGGAAAGAAGTATTAGTAGAGTAATTTCTATTGAGACACTTTGCAGCCACAAAGATAATTAGGTGACAGCAGCGATGCCATGCGGCTTGGAGGGTTGGTGTGTGACGACCCGTGTGCGCGTGGAAGCTTCCCAGCCGCTCTCCACAAGACTTTCTCGGACCCCTACCACCAAGCAGGACAGGGCTGGACGCTTAGGAGACACGTGCCCTGTTTGCAGTTAGGTCTGCATTGGTTCTGGTCGCTTTCTCATGAGAGAGAAGTTCTCGCATTCTTACAGAAAGCAATCCCCGAGCACCAGAGAGCCAGGTTTCAATTACTCTGCGCATTGCCGTGCTAAATGAGCAAGCTTTAAAGGAGCCCCCCAGACACCATGCGAGTATTCCCCCAGTGCAAAAGCCGAAAAACATAACGGTCTTGCTGTAGCTGCTGCCCTACAAAACCTAACACAGGACTCCTAAGGAACGAAAACCAGACTGAGAGCAGATCCGTGAGATACATAATTAGTGAGGAAATCACCTCTTTAAACGGCTTCTCACTGGTTTTGACCACACCGGTGCGGGCCACGGTTGGCTTTCATACCTAGTGAGAAGTCTCGGTGAGGCTGAGCGTGTTAACCCAGGATTTGACTTTGGGAGTCAGTTTGCGTATAAAAAGGAGATCCACCAATGAGGGGATGCAAGGCCACCCACGGGACAATCCTTTCTCCCTTCGTGGTGAGCATGATTGAGGAAAGAGGCGAACGAGTAGAACTGTGTCCTTGGTAGTCTTGATGAAGTCTGAAATGGGTCTCCGTAAATTTAGTGTGTTAAATTTAATATGTTGGGCATCAGTCAGTTACGCTACGGGCAGATTTCTGTTCTACGTTGGGCTAAAATTAAGATGGTAATTTCTGTGCCTCTGTTAGGTTTTGGAAGGTTACTTCTGCAGAAAGCGTCCAGAGCCTGATGAAAATAGTGACATAAATGAATATCCTCCTGGCTGTCATGTGAGAATGTGGCCACTTCCCTGGCCCCCAAAGAGGAGGCAGTCCAGGAATGGATACAAATGAGAGATATTTTTAAATTCATTAAGAAAGAGGTGCCGGAAGCTCAGTTTTTATGCAAGTGAAGGCTTTGCGTCCCAAAGTCGATGGCTCCATCGTTTCTGCCTAATTATCCCTGAGTCACAGTCTCACAAAGATCCAGCAAGGCCAGCTACCACAGGGTGAGGGAGCGCCTCGGGGAGCGGGTGTGTGATGACCCATGAGGAAGAATGAGGGAAGAAAGGAGTGTGTGTCTCTGGTCAGGGATGAGGGACGGCCAGGGGACAAGCAAGGGGCGAGTCTGCTGGGACCGAAGCCAGCCACAGGAGCACGAGTAAGGAAGGAACCAGTCCAGGATCTTGCTCTCTCGGTCGCTGGTGGCCACGGCAACAAGACCTTTTACTTAATGTGACGAGAGCTGAACCGAGTTCCCTCATGCCCTGAGAATGAATTGCCATGAGAAGCGTAGGCCGCTGAACATCCTGGATTCGAGGCCTTGGCCAACATGGGATCAGTGCCAGAGCCCGCTGGCTTTGGGCCTGGAATGCAGGGAAGGCCCTCGGAAAAAAGAGAAAGAGAAAGTGAGATTGGAGTGTGTGTGTGTGTGTGTGTGTCTGTGCTGCGGAACCTTCAGGTCTCTAGAAGGATTAATAATCATCATCATGAGTCCACAAGATGTCCGAGGCACTGTTCTGATTTCTTTTTTAACGTACAATTCCAGTTCTACGATTTTTACGTATATTAACTGCTTTAATCCTCACAACGCCCCAATGAGGGAGCTACTCCTATTCTCTCCACTTAACAAATCAGGAAATGGAAGCAAGCAGAGTGTAAGTCACAGGTACAGCCAGTTGGTGGCGCCCAGGCTGGCTGACTCTCAAGTCCCGACCTCTCATGACCTCCTGGATGTGGTCTGCCCCAGAGATGTCCAGTCCCCAGTCCCCGGAGTCTATGAATGTTACTGCATGTGGTGAATGGGTCTGTGTAGCAGTAATTAAGTTGGGATCCTGAGAGGGGGAGATAGTTCTGGATTGTCCGGGTGGACCCTAGATGTAACCACAAGGGTCCTTGCAAGAGGGAGGCACAGGGACACTTGACCACGGGGGGGCGTAAGGTGACGTCACTATGGAGGCCAGGTGAGGTAACGTGAGGAAGGAGCCGGGAGTCGAGGAGTGCAGGCATCTTTCAGGAAGTACAAAAGCAAAGAAATGGACTCCTCCCTGGTGCCCCCAGGAGGGGCCAGCCTTGCCAACGCCTTGGTTCTAGCCCAGTCTAGAACCATTTCTGACTCTGGCCGCTAGAATTATAAGATAATAAACTCGTGTTGTTTTTAGTTACTGAGTTTGTGGAATTATGTTACAGCAGCCATAGGAAACTAATACACCATAGTCCTCAACTCTTTGCATAGAAACACACAGAGATGCTGTCCTCTGGGAAGACATGTGTTTACGGGCATGCTCTTATTTCGACTCCAACAGTTCCCACCAAATTAAGTAGCGTGTGTGTGTGTGTGTGTGTGTGTGTGTGTGTGTTTGATGAGGGCAAGGCATAATAAACATGCATAAGTCTATGATTCAGTAATAGATAAATATAGAGAAAGCTCATAGAGAAAGATAGATATAGAATAAAATTTACTGTTAAAGAAAATGTTATTATAACTCTAATACACTATTTCAAACCTTATTACTCTGACTCCACAAAGAATATTAACAAGTAGGTAGTACTGAAGAATAGACCTTATTTGATTCGTTGTAATGATATATATTATTATTGCCTCATTCGTGTGGTCTGGCAATTGTTAACTTCCACGGACAGCCCCAGAAATGTTCACAGCGTTAGTCTGCGTTCCAAAAATGTAGATGGAAATACCCCTGCTCTTTCTTTTCCATGCCTCGTCCTCTTCTTAGTAAAAATGTGGGGGCGCCTGGGTGGCTCAGTTGGTTGAGCGGCCGACTTCGGCTCAGGTCATGATCTGACGGTCTGTGAGTTCGAGCCCCGCATCGGGCTCTGTGCTGACAGCTTGGAGCCTGGAGCCTGCTTCGGATTCTGTGTCTCCCTCTCTCCCTGTCCTTCCCCTGCTCATACTCTGTCTCTATGTGTCTCAAAAATAAATGTTAAAAAAAATTTAAAAAAACGTAGCCATAGTTAGAGGTTTAGAGAAGGGAATGTAAAAACCAAATGACCTCTCAGCACACAAATCCCAGCCCGCCACCAACGCCTGAGGTCTGGGTGTACTTCTAACCCATCAGCAGCAGCGTCATCCCTTTTGCTGCTGTTCAGAAGGCTGGTCAGGATGTGAGTGACAGGAAGTGAGGTTATGATCAGAATAACCGGGAGTCTTATATAATAACAAAAATGCAAACCAGTCACAACCTTCGGTCCTATGTTATTAATTGCCAAACACCAGCGAGTTTGTGAAACAGTCACGGATACAGGCCCCAGTGTTAATGGAGGTAGGAGGGTACGTTTCTCCTTTACGAATATAAGCAGTGTCGAATTGTATGGTATACAGGTGTTGTGTGTTTGTTAGGACAGATCCCCAGGGGCGGCCCTGCGAGTTGGGAGCAAAGGTGCCAGTGGTCTCATTCACTGGGGACACCCAATGGGTTAGCGGGGGCCTCAGGAGGATTGGCATGGGCACAGAAGGAAGGGTCAGTGGATGGAGAGTCATGTCCTGTCGGGGTTATTTGGACCTCAAAGAGGTGAAGACGGCCCCTGGGAAAAGGCAGGAAGAACACTTAGCACTGGGAGTGAGCCTCAAGAAGTCTCGAGGCCACCTAGAGATCCCATTCTGGAAATCCCCGTGGTCATTTATGTGATGGCTTCCCAACGTCCTAGGGACATGCGGTTGCTTGATTGATATACATGGTAAGTGAATGCTCACATCTGTGTACTATTTTATTCACTGAAAGAATCACCCTTAAGTGAAAAGAGAGATAATCTAAGGAAGCGGTCAAATGATATAACAGAAAGATTTAAACATTTTTTCTAAATGCCTCTGCTAATTTTCATTGCTAGGTAAGGTTTCTGCCGAACGGATTGTGCAGTCTATGAGGTTGTCACTGGGCCAGGTGAGCAAATGCAAGTTGCTCACATATACAATTGAGTTTTCCATGTATAAACAAGTTCTGACACTTCATTTCTGTCTTAGAAGGGATTGTATCAGTAAAGATTCATAATCCGCTTTGTAGCAGCATAAAAATCTTGTCAGGTGACCTTGGTTCACTTGAATTAATCAAGAAAGTTCTAGTCGTTTTTTTTTTTTTTTAATTTGAATTCAAGTTCGTTAACATACAGTGTAGTATTGGTTTCAGGGGTGGAATTTAGTGATTCATTATTTCCATATAACACCCAGTGCTCATCCCAACAAGTGCCCTCCTTAATGCCATCCCCCATTTAGCCCACCCACCCCTCTCCCCCCTCCCCCCGTCCCCTCCGGCAACCCTCAATTTGGTCTCCGTAGTCTCTTATGCTCTGCCTCCCTCTCTGTTTTTATCTTATTTTTCCTTCCCTTCCCCTGTGTTCATCTGTTTGGTTCTTAAATTGTCTGAGTCTTTTTTAAAAAGAGTGGTTTTTCAGTCTATCCGTGTCCACATTAACATCGAAAAGGCTTAGTTGTACAGAAGAAAGAAATGTGGAATACATAAGAGAAAATAAAAATGCCGGATTCCATCAGCAATGGCAATCTCGTCCTAGAATAAATCTTCACTGTTACGGCCCTCGCGTGATTTCCTTGTGCCTCTAGAGTTGCAGTGACCGTGGTCCGTCCTGTGATTTCTGTTGCTTATGATACACACGTATCTGATTCCTCTGAGTGGTGGTGAATTCAGGAAAGCAAAAGATTGTCTGCCTGAAATTATCGTATTCCCCAAATCCCACAGTAGGGTGTTTATTTCACAATAGATATTAAATAATAATTCTATGCATTTTATTGGCAATTTTGTCTATAGGTAGAATTTTATTCCAACAACACTGAAAATCATCACTACTTCAAGGCTGCCTTGAACCTCGTTAAAATGGTATTTATTTTTTTTTTAAGTTTATTATTCTGAGAGAGAGAAGGATTGGGAGGGGCAGAGAGAGAGGGGGAGAGGGAGAGAATCCAAGCTAGAACTCACGAATCGAGAGATCATGACCTGAGCCAAAACCAAGAGTCAGATGCTTAACCGACTGAACCACCCGGGTGCCCCTAACTGTTTTATTATCATCAGGAGATGACTGTCCCTGAACAGACTGTTTGTTACCCACAGTCCCCCAGAGGAAGGGACAGGCCAGGCAAGGCAGGGCCACGTGGGGACACACGAGAGTTGGTCAGGAGGCAGAAAGGGACGGGGGAAGATGTGAGCAAGAACCGATACTGTTGTCCTCTGGGAAGGAACGGGCTAGGCGGGTGTGCTGATTTAGGATTGGCAAGTTTGAGGGATTTCAGCGGGCGGTATCCAGCGGTCTGGGACCTGTCTCTGGGGTAAATAGAACGGTGGGGGGCGGGGGGTGGGGGAATAGAACCCTAAGCGAGCCAGCAAGGAGGTAGTTGGAACGCGGGCTCTGGATCTGTTGGTTTGCATGTGTCAGGGATGCTCGCCGAGGAGTCTTGCACTACGTCTAGGAATCGGCTAGCCCTGAGAGGCGCAGTCTCTCCGGGGTCAGCAAGGCCCAGGTGTCAAGGCATCAGAATATAAAGACACGCTTAATATGTTTGGAGGAACTACTGCCGGAAGTACAGGACAGTAAGATCATGAACGGCGACACCTGTTTTGTGCTCAGCCTGTGCCACATGCTTTGCATGTATGAACTCGGAGCCTTCAGACCGGGTGCTGTGTTAGCTAGCGTAGGTCCCTTGCGTGAGAACAGTCTGCTGGTAAATTTCTAAATTAGGAATACCAACGAATCTGGCTCCCGAGAACCACAAAAGGGTCCGGTACTTTTTTTAAGGGCGGTGGCGTGGAGCAGTGAAAAGAACATAGCAGTGGTAGAGAGAATGAGCTTGGTGAGAGGTGGGTGCAGAATGGTCTATATATTCTTCTCGCTGGAGGGAAGGATGAAAGCCTGTGTACTGAGTGAATGAAAAATACCTGCACACAAAATTTCATTGAGCTGGAAGACATATATACTCTTTTTTTTTTTTAAAAATATTTTAATGTTTATGTAATTTTGAGATCGAGAGAGAAAGACAGAATGCAAATGGGGGAGGGGTAGAGAGAGAGGGAGACCCAGAATCCGAAGCAGGCTCCGGGCTCTGAGCTGTCAGCACAGAGCCCGACGTGGGGCTCGAACTCACGAACTGTGAGATCGTGCCCTGAGCTGAAGTCAGACACTCAACCGACTGAGCCACCCAGTGCCCCAAGAAATATATACTCTTAAAGTTTATTTATTTAGTTTGAGAGAGAGAGAGTGCATAAGCAAGGGAGAGACAGAGAGAGAGAAAGAGAGAGAGAGAGAGAGAGAGAGAGAGAGAGAGAGAGAGAGAACCCCAAGCAGGCTCCACACTGTCAATGCAGAGTGCATCACAGGGTTAAACTCTGGAACCATGGTGTCATGACCTGAGCCGAAACCAGGAGACATTTAACTGACTGAGCCACCCAGGCGCCCCTACTCTTAATGATACTCTATGCTGGTATTTGTTCAAAATAGCTCAAGGTAATTGCCTTATACTGAAATGTACTTGTTAAGAAATTTCTAAACGTTTTTTAAATTTATTTTTGAGAGACATAGAGACAGAGTGTGAGCAGGGGAAGGGCAGAGAGAGAGGGAGACACAGAATCCAAAGCAGGCTCCAGGCTCTGAGCCATCAGCACAGAGCCCAATGCGGGGCTCGAACTCACAGACTGTGAGATCATGATCTGAGCTGAAGTCGGCCGCTTAACCACCTGAGCCACCCAGGCGCCCCTGAAATGTACTTTTTAAAGAAAAGTGAAATTAAGGCTTGGCTTCAGCAAGACGTGGGCTTCCAGTGGGTGGGCTATGCCAGGGCCGCCAACCAAAGAGCAGGCTGGGAGCAGAAAGAGACAGCCCAGGGAGCAAGGATGAATGATGTTAACGGAAATTGGCGAGGAGCCACCTCCCGGAGGGAACTGGGCTGGCAGTCCCAAACCATTTCTCAAAGTACGACAGCCACTTACAAGTCAGGGAGGATATCGAGTGAGGGGTCAAAGTAGGGACCACACGGAGGCAGTGTGATTGCGGGGAGGTTGGGTTCAAGCCAGGCCAGCTGGAGTTCTGTCAGCATCCGCAGCAAGAGAGAATGAGGCTGGCTTGAAAGAAACCCTGTCGTTCCAGTAATTTGCCACAAAGAGCCAATTTTAGATTATTCTTATCTGGGAAGCTTCCAAAACCATGCTTGACTGGAGCTCTCCAAGCCAGTACAACCCCAGATGATGCCAGGGACTCAAGATTCCATCTTGTTCTGGAAGCCTAGACTATGTGAGGTCATCCTGGAAGGTCAACATTGAAGCTGAGAATCCTCAGGCTTCCTTTAGAGTAACATGCAGTGCATATTCATCCAGTTAATTCAATTTCATTGAAAAAATCTTGACCTGAACTGGGAAGAGGTGTCCTACACCCGCAATATACACCATCAACTGTTTAATGAGTGCAAATTCCTTGAGCATCAGGCATCTCTATTAAATGAGTAGGGTACTACTGCCACCTTGTGATCAGAGATGGAAGTGTTTTTAGTCTGGGAGTTGATTATGTAATGACTCATTTAATATGGATTAGGTTCCCTCAACGACTTTTGATCAATTCTTTCACTTTCTTTTGTGGCTTTCCATGGATTTACAAAACCTTGTACTAAAATTTTTTTACAATCTGCATTAACCTAAAGTGGGAAACAAAACAAAACAAACAAACAAAAAACAAAATGAAAACAAAACCAACCTACCCCAAATCCTTAGAAGCAAGGAAGGGGTCAGTATCTCTAGTCACACCTATTTTTCTCAGATAAACTGAATCTGGCAGCTTCAGGGCCAGATACCAAAAATATCAGGACACTTGTTAGATTAAATCTTAGGGACTCCAAATTGTCTTAGACATCCCTTCAAGGGAGATATGAAAACTTGGCCTGAGTTTAGTTGTCAGAGATGATTGGAGCTTCCTCCTGGTTTGATTTGGCACAACTTTTTTTGGCACAGTCTGGCTAGGGGCGCCTGGGTGGCTCAGTGGATTAAGCATCTGACTTTGGCTCAGGTCATGATCTCACAGTTTGTGGCTTTGAGCCCCGCGTCGGGCTCTGTGCTGACAGCTCAGAGCCTGCAGCCTGCTTCGGATTCTGTGTCTCCCTCTCTCTCTGCCCCTCCCCCACTCACACTGTGTCTTTCTCTTTCTCTCTCTCAAGAATAAAGAAACATTAAAAATGTTTTAAATAAAAAATAAGCATTAAAAAAATAAAATAAAATCTGGCTAAATATTTTGTAAATCTTATCCAGGGAGAACATTCCCAACCATTAGCAATTCAAGTAAGCAAAATATTACTGGCAGGAGAAACTTCACATTGATTCTAAATGAACATGAACCATTTCTTATGCTTCAGAAACCAGCTCCCCCTACCCCCTCCCCCCCACCACCAGGAAGATCATGGATTTAAATGCTGTTCCCCTCCTGTGCGATTTTCACTCATTTCTTTCTCATTGGTTGCCCCTGTAATTTATCTGCTCCTTTAATTTTTTTAATGTTTATTTATTTGAAAGAGAGAGGGAGAGAGAGTCAGGGAGGGGTAGAGAGAGAGGGAGACAGAGGATCTGAAATGGGCTCCTTGTTAACAGCAGAGAGCCTGATGTGGGGCTTGAACTCATGAATGGTGAGATCATGACCCGAGCCGAAGTCGGATGCTTAACTGACTCAGCCCGCCAGGCGCTCCTAATTTGTCTGCTTCTTGAAGGCTGTCCGTGGGTGTCTTCAGGAAAGGCTGTGGTCCTTATGACAGTTCTTCCTGGTCTATTATTAGCTCTGATTTGAGTCCTGTCCTCACCCTCCATCTTTCATCTGCAGCACCCATAACTTTTCATGCTGTTATCTAATTTTGAGCAGGAACATTCTTTGCCAACCATGGAAGGGGTGTATATTTGCAGGAGGCAAATCCAGCTCTTTTTGTTTCTATTGGGTAGAAAGAAGAATCTAGGCCTCACTCGGATATTCTCAATAATAACTTAGAGGAGTAAAGATAAACCAGGAACCTAAAATATATAAGCTTCCTGGCATTTTAAGGAAAGAGCTGCCTAATCACAGGAGGGCATCCGAACTGTTAGTTTGAATGGCGTCCTAAGCAGCTACCTACTAGCCCTCATCTTCTGGGGAAAAGCATTAGGGACTCAGTCCAGAAATTACATCCTGAGACTAATGTTAAAATGACTACCTTCTCTTTTCACATGACCCGTCGGCACTTGTGTGAGAACAGGACCGGGAAGGTGGGAGTCCTTCAGCTGTTCTGTGATGGTATTTGGACAACACCTTCATTAGCGCTTCCTGGGGATGGGGCATCCATGTTGCCGTTCATCCAGCATATCCCTCCCTCAGAGCAAGGTTGATTTCTTGGGGATAGTTATTTATTTCTGGGTTAGTGCCTGGATAGCACGTCTAAGTTTTCTCCCTTAAATCATACTCTCTTATTCCATATAGTTACGGCTCTGGAAAATTCCTTCAGCTCTGAAAAAATGCTATCCATTCAGTGGTCAAAAGGGAAGAATCCTTGCATCATTAAAAGCTTCAACAACCACCTTGACCTTTGAGCCTTCCCAATGACATTTCAACTTCTCTGAATCCCTGGACTGAGTTCCACCTGGTTAGGAGATGGACAATTTTCTCCATCGCTGTCCAAGGAGGCTTTAAATGCCCGAAGACTTAGGTCTCCCTCAGGGTTTCTACCCAACTGTCACTCGATGCTCGGCACGTGTGCACTCGTGGCCTTACAACTTTTCATGGGGCTCTTATTCTCCCAACTAAATTGGAAGATCCTTCAGAAGCAGAGAATTTTCAGCTGTCTGTAGCTTTCAGGGAAGCCCTGGAAATTTCTATGGATCCAGCATGAGTGTGTGTGTGTGTGTGTGTGTGTGTGTGTGTGTGTGTGTGTGATTGGTAACCAGATAGATAATGAGAGTAAGAGGAGAAGGAGGAAGAGAAGTCAGCAAGAGATAGAGATTAATAGAACCAACGGAATCTGAAGAGTGACTCAAAGATCTCCAAGGTTGGAGAGTCCTGGTTTCAAGTAGGGCAGGGCACCTAGCGTCATCCTGGGCTAATGATGCCTTCGTTTGTATCTTGTTTTATGTTTGGAGTCTTGGGATATCTACCAGAAGGCAACAAAAAGTGAGGCAAGATTGTTCAGAGGCTACGAAAAAAGCCAAGGCAACTGTTCAGTGGACGGTGGCAGAGGAGTTTCTCTTCATCTCCCTCTCTCATCCTGGCTCCCGCCCTCAAGGGCTCCCGCAGCCGGTGGGACCGAAGACGGAGTCTCCTCCAGGCAGAACGAGGAGAGAGGCCGCTATCAGGAAGATTTGGCTCTTGCTGGTGGTCAAGTTCCAGATTTTCTTTCCTTCATTTGACCCTTTTTACTAGAACATTTCGAAGTCATGGTGGGGGGATGGGGGTGCGGGTGGTCGGAGGCAGCTTAAACTGCTGATACCAAGAAGCCCCAGGGGCCAGGAACAAAGTGCAGTTGCCTGGGGGACCTGCATCCAAGTGGTCAGTGGTCGTTGCCGGGAGAGTAGCAACAGGGTCAGCCCTGATCTGGGGGGCGGGAGGGGCAACCAGGACCAAGCTCTTGGGTGGCTGCTGCCCTTCGTGCTGCTTCTCTTCTGTTCTCCCTCCCAAAGCTTCAGCCCCAGATGGATAGATCTGTTCTGCCATCCCCTGAGAAGGATGAAAGTGGCCAATGGTTCCAGCAAGAGCTTGACCATGTTAGCAATGGTAGCGGGCAAGACTGGTGACAGGTAAAAAGCCAAGAGCAGGGCAGGGAGTGAGAAGTGGTGACAAGTGAGGATGACAGATGCCTGAGGCCTCATGGAAGGTGCCACAGAGATCCAGGAGGAAGAGAAAAATGGATGGAGGAAGGAACCAAAGTTGTCTGCATGGCTCTTCCAGCCCAGGTTCTGAGCTCGCCATTTTGCATTTTGATCACACTGATTTATATTGACTTTTAATTACGAAATATTTCAAATATGTGGAAGGGTACAGAAAACGACATCGTGGCTACTCATTGTAAGGGCACCTAGCTAGAAGAGGTGTCAACACGTCAACTTTCTTTTCATCCCTTCCGAGGTCTTTCTCAACATCGGGACCTTCAATACTTGAAGGGGTTGCTTGGAGGCATGTGGTAGAAAAGCAGCTAACTACAGTTTTAAAAACAAATAAGCAAGCAAGTGAAACCAAATATTTGGCTTCCAAGGAGGCCGATTGTGATGGGATTCTTGTTTTTATTTCTTTTAATATATATATATTTAAGTTTTAATTTATTTAAGGAATCTCTGCACCCAACATGGGGCTTGAACTTATGACCCTGAGATCAAGAGTCACATGGTCTCCGATTGAGCCAGCCAGGTGCCCCTGATTCTCAGTTTTTAATATCTATTCATATACTGTGTTAGCTCTTATTTTCAAAAATATTTTAATGATTTTTTATTACAGGAAACGTCACTCCTCATCCCTCTCCTTACACGACTGTTTCTGTTTCCTCATGCTCTCATGCATTTTCCTCCTCTTTATGAAGTTGCAGCCATAGTTGCTATGTAATTCTGAGTTCTATTTCCTCTCTGTCATGGCCACAAAATATTATTTCATAAACTTCCATTTTACTCCACGGTTAGCATCGGTAAATAGTAGTGCTTGCTGGCCATTCCGTTGAGCGTATGTGCCCAGATTTCCTTTGGGGGAAATATTACTTCCATTGGCTTTCAGTTCGCTCCCCTTTCAATTCCACACTATGATCGTGGCGATCTATTAGATGCAGAGAATCGAGCCATTCATGCTCCTAATTTCATGGCACGGAATCACCACCATTCTCTGCTGAAGCCCGTCTTTTATTATTTTATTTTGTTTTATTTTCGTGTCTTTTCACTCCTGGTCCCCAGTCTCATTCCCTTCCTTGCCTCTGGTGGATTTACTATATGCCTTCCCAAATGCCTTTCAGTAAGTTTCTTTATATGTGTGTCCATGACAAACATACAGTATTGCTTTCTGTTTTAGAAAATGTACTTAAAAGGTATTGTGCCCCAAATCAATTCTGTTCCTTACTTTCTTTTTCCAGCCAACTCATGGATTTGAGACCTGTCCCTATTGCTGTATGTACAGCCTAATCTTTCCTTCTCTGTGCTTCTTTCTGTGATCCAGTGTATGTGTGGGGCATGTTTTACTTACTTTTACTTTCATATGTATATGTATTTTTAATGTTCATTAATTTCTGAGAGACAGAGCGTGAGCGGGGGAGGGGCAGAGAGAGAGGGCAGACACAGAATCCAAATCCGGCTCCAGGCTCTGAGTCGTCAGCACAGAGCCCGGCATGGGGCTCGAAACCCATAAACCATGAGATCATAACCTGACTGAAGTCGAGCGCTTAACCGACTGAGTCACTCAGGTGCCCCTTTACTTTCACATGTTTTGATGGGCATCTTCATGGTGTCTAGCTTCTGGAACCCCCAACGCCGTACTCAACCCACTAGTATGTGGTCTCTTGGGCATCTGAGAGAGAATTTTTGGGGGATATAGACTCAGTAGTAGGAAAACTGTGCAGGGGGGTAATGGTATGCTCAGTTGCAAAATCCTGCCAAATTCCTCTCCAGTTGAACACGCAAGCTGTGGCTCCATTAGCAGAGCACGAGGGTTCTGTTTTTCCACATCCTCCCCAACAAAGGATTTCATCGAAATTCTGAAACTCTTGACAATCTGATGGGTTAAGATCCTATTTCAGGGTTGTTTATCTTTGCCTTTCTCTGATGCTAGTGAGGGGTCAGCTTTCCTCTGTGAATTGCATGGAATTCAAGTCCATTTTCCATTTGTCGATTTGTCCATTTGTCCCGGTGCCCATTTCCTTCTTGTCTGTTTTCCTACTGGCCGTCCTGTCTTTTTTATCCTCTCAGTTGTAGGAGTTCCACTGACATACCGAAAGCGCTTAACTTGCCTGATTCTTGTCTAATCACATAAAAAATGAACGATGAACAGTTTACCTATGTCCAGAAAAACTGACCCATAAGGTCAAATATTTGTTGTTGTAACATCACCTGTCAATTTCAAAGCCGGGAGAAGAGGAAAGGTCACAAGAGGGGAGAGACTCTGAGCTGCAAACACTTGAGCTTTTATTTGCAAGTGAGAAAAACTGAACTCAGTAGTTTAAGCATAAAGGAGTATTGTATTGACTCACAACTCAGGGCAGTCAGACTTCGGGCAAGGTGGGACACAGAGGTTTCAAGAGATCATCTTTTCATCTCTTGGTTCTGCCTTCTGCATTGATCGACCTTGCTCCTGGACAGACTTCCGGTCTAGTAGCAAATGGCCCCGGGGCCCTTCAGGCTGGTGGATCTTTGGTACTTATGGCCTCTACGGCAGAGGGAGTGTTTTGATCCCATTAAGGGGGAAGGGGGAGGTTGCACTCAAACAAGATTATTCAGAGACTAATCAGCATAAACAAAATCAAAATGTGACTTTATTAAAATTCGTAACTCTTAACTATAGTTATAAATTCCTTTCTAGTCACATTAGTGACTTTTGTAAGTTACAAAGTCTATATTCTATGAAGCCTAATTCCTTTTCATTCTTTACAAATTAAATTACAAATCTTCTCGTCTGTTTATAAACCTAGCAAATTTCAACAGTCACTTTTAAGAGCGCTTGTATAATCTAATAAAATTCCCTTAAACATTTAAACTGCATTCATAAATTTAATAGATTTAATTTTCTTTGAAGTCCTTCAAATGTCTGATTAACAAACAAACCTTCCCAAGTTCCTAGATACTATTCTGATAGATCACGTACATTAAAACCGTACATTTGGGGAATCAAAAATTCTCCTAAATGTTCTTAGACTGTTTACAACATGAGTCAACTTCTCTTGCTCCTCTTATCCTAAAAACGCAAGTCTAAGTCAATTACCCAAATGCCTTTTTACTTTGGAGTGACTAGATTCATCTGTTCAGTACTCAGATTCTCTTATGCATTGCCAACGCTTCAAATACCCAATGAGTACAGATTGTTTTTCTTTCCATATTTGATGAGGTTGTATGCTACCTGAAGTCTTGGTCAGGACATTAGATCTGGCGGAGCCTGCTGGAAGGGTATGTTTCTCACCATCCAGACAGACAAACAGAGCCCTCTTTGAGGACTGTGAAAGCAAGAGAGACTTCGAGTCCATGCATGCCAAATGGGATGCCCTTATAGGTCTTTTCGAATTATACGTCCTTTAATTCTGAAATGAGATTAGAGGTACAAACTCCTGCCCAGATGCTTTCAACATTGGATTGGAGTCAGCGAACTATTAACTTCGATTGTATTCTGAATTCTTTTCATATCCTTCTAATTAGCAGGACTGAGACTCTCACGATTCTTTGTAAATACATCCCCTTGGATTCTATACAGCTCTAGCATTTCAGCCGGGCTCTGCAGTCACAAATCTAAGGCCGTACTAATGACATGCCACAGCGGAAAAAGCTTCTATCCAAATATAACCTACAATTCTAGGTGAGAGCGCTTCCTCGGTTCTGTTTGAGTCGTGTGCCCACTTCTGAAATGATCTCTGTATCCTAGGCTATGAGATATTTGGAATGGCCTACCTTGGGAAAGAGGTTTTCTTTTCCTTATGTTCACAATAGGAGAAAAATGTATATTTAATACATATATTTATAATTAACCGAACGTAACTACATACAGATGTATGTATGTATATCTTGTAGGGAGTTTTACGGTACATCAAATCATAGATATGAAAATATCTAATATTCTTTTTTTTTAAAGGACAGATATTGAATTTTTTTCTGAGATTTTGAATTTTGACAATTGCCTTTCGGAAATCATAAAGATGATCATATTATTTTTCTATGATTTATTAAAGTGCTAAGTTAGATTTCAAAATAGTAAATTATATTAGATTCTCTAATATGGAAACTTTCATCACTAAATATGAATCCCACCTGGAATCATGTGTTATTGCTTTAAAGTACTGACAGAATCTTCTGGCTAATATTTTCTTCTATGACATTGATAATTATAACTGAGATTCCCCTATAATTTTCTTTTCCATGCATTTTCCTTGTCAGGTTTTCATATTATTTGTTAACTCTGATTTTTTGAAAAAGGAAGATTTTCTCCTTACTGTAATGCTCTGGAACAATTTAAACTAAATTGGAACCATCTGTTCTTTAAAATGTTGACACAATTATTGCCCTTTCATTCTCTCACTGTCTTTTCTTGCAACTTCCTCTATTTCTTCCATGATAATTTGCTTAGAAGCTCTATGTTGTCTACAGCTTCTTTCGGCCATTCACATTTTCTGAGAAAATCATTAACTACATACAGATTCTCACAATTATTGGCTCAGATTTGAGTAGAGTGCTCTGTAATTTTTCAAATATCTTTGAGTCATCTTATTTCTGCATCCTCCTTCTTATTTCTGTGTAATTCCCATCCCTTTCATTGATGTTTTGGGCCAAACAGGCCTCCGTAGTGGGGCCTGTGCTGGTTTTGTGGTGGAGGTCCAGGCAAGCATAAGACCTTCCTCCTCCGTCTCCTCCTCCAGGTTTACTCCTTCCTATCCTGACACCGGAGTCTGTTTTGCAACATCCCTACATCCACCCAGCCGGATACCAGTAGCACCAGCTGTTACCCTGTTGCGACACCCAAAAATATCTCCAGACATTGTCAAATATCCCCTAGGGAAGGCGGCGGGCAAAATCACCCACGTTGAGAACTACCCAGTTTAGGCAATGGTTTTTCTAAATTTTCAAAATTTCATTTTGTATTTAAAGAAGCAACCGTTGGTTGCCTTAAACTTATGAGTAGGGAAAAATTATGATTCTGGGTGATACTGAATCCTCATTGCTAATGCGAGACGAATTTTGGAGTGGGTAAAGGTTGCCTCTAGGGTGACCCGCCCACTTTGCGGGAACCTTGAAGTTGCGACTTGCCTGTCAGTCTTTAACCCTGAAAGAGTAGATTAGTATGAAGGTAATGAATGAGGTGGAGAAGGGGAAAAAAAAAAGCCTTTGGATTCATTCTTTTCGTTTTATCAGTCTTCAGTGTCCTGATGTATTAATTTCTGCTTTTATCTTTATTTATTTTGTTGTTGTTGTTGGGCTTTCTTTAGATCCACCTTGTTTGTTTTTTCTAAATACCTGGGTTCGCTATTTCATTTATTTACTACCATTCTTACCTGTTCCAGTCCGTGGAGTCAAGTAGGATGCAAGCGGGCGTCTGTGTCCCCCGGCCCAGCCATGCACATAGATCTTTTTGCTCTACACCAGCGGTCATTGGCTTGTTCTGTGGGTACTTCATCGCCGTGCAGAAATCTGCGTTTTGCTAGCTCTTCCCAAAGTTCCCAGCTCTCTCCATGATTTGGATTTTTATTTTGGTTTTCTATTTTCCTTGAAGACTGAGTTGCCATTACTATCTATTTTCCTTCGTGCGTTGGGTTCACTTCAGAGTGGAGAAGAGAGCAGAGTCACCTTTGATCCACCATAGAATCCCAAATCCAACACACTAATTAGGTAGGGTTTGATCTGGGCACGCTATATTGTGGGCTGCTAATTTTTCACAATTACATGCAATTCGGAGGAAAGGCTACTTGTCACGTCACTTGCTTAGACCGATCCTCAGAACCATCAAACGAATCTTTATTTTGACAAACTAAATTGCCCTCCCCCTCTACCATTAGAAAGGGCAACAGACAAACCCCAGTTGGATGCATTAATGGTTTAAAACAATGCTTTTCTCTCCACAGAGGCATTTTGTGAGCGATGAGTTCTATATACCTGGTGACTGTGTTTCTCATGATTGGAGGCAAAAGTGCCACCAGTGAAACATAATGATGTCAAGGGTCATTACCTGGATAGAAAACAGTAAGACACAAGAGGTGTCTGCTTCTTCGTGGGCAGAGGCTTTATGGACAAGGCCAGCCAACCTCACACACTTACAAGTTGTTCGTACGCTTCTGTAAATAAAATAATACTCTTCATGTCCTTCAAGTGCAATATCACGTTGAGAATTTAAACTCGCAAAGATATGTACCCTGTCAGTCTCAGAATTCTCTCCCGTTAGGCTGAGAGGACTTGAAATTAATGAAATTTAAACTCTGAAAATGACCCGCCACTCGGAGGCAGTAGCAACCATTTTATTAAAAACAGTTTGTCATTGTTAAGTGAAATGTCAAGTTTTAGCTTGCGGTGGCGATACAGGGACAGGGTAAAGAGATCTAGCTGTGCTTCAAGATCTTATTCTTCCGACTTAGTATTGTTGGGTTTCGTGCAGTGGAAAAATGTGATTTTTTTTTTAACCTACTTATAATTACTATATGTATAATCAGACCAGATGAATTATAAGGTGCTCTAAAAGTTTTAAAAATACCAAATATTTGGTGCCAAGAGTTTGCCTCTCTTTTTAAAGGGAACACGCACTGCCTTTTTACAGCCCTGAGCATGCCATTAATGTCAGTGAAATGATATCTTTATTATATGAGTCATAATTCTTGGTACCGTTTAACAGTGGAAAACTATTAATAACTTTAGGTTAATAGCATAGGTCTCTTCCTACCTTCAGAAAAAGTGATTTCGGAATTTGAATCACTGACTATTTTATGATGCGGTGACAGTCCAGTAATTTCACGAGCTCTGCTTTTCTTCCTTAGAAACTATGATTTGAGTGTGGGTGTTGTCAGAATTTTGTTATTCCATAAAAAGTTTCAAGACTAGGTTTTCTGTGTTGTCCTGAGACATTTTTTCAACAATGGAAGTACTTGCATGGGCCAAATTCGCAGCTTGTATGGATGAAATCAGGAACAATGGTTGACTAATACTCTCCATGTAATTAATCTGTAATCCATCAAAGGGATCCAAACACTAGTTTGGGGGGGGTGGAGTTGCTTGTTACTTGCTGGGACAAAACTCATTCACCCTGAATGTTTACAGTACCCCTCTCTTCCCTTTTTGCTCCAGAAAATCCTTTATTAGCCAGGTCCCTTTCTCCCCTGTGCCTGCTCTACCTTCTAATCCTGAAGGAAGAGAACCATGTTGGCTGGGAAGATTAGATTTAGCCACGCAAGGAAAAAATTCTGGCAATAGGGAAACAATGATGCTTGAGTTGGTGTTAAGAGAGTAAGGGTTTGGTGTATGAGAGTTTCCTCAACAGAATTAGGAGGCAGAAGGGACTAAGGTTGGTTATGACCTTTAACCCTTTTGATGTGTTTTGACCCTGCTAAGAATAAACTTCTCTTTTCATTACTGTTGGTTGTTGGATTGCGTTCTTTATTTTTTATTTCTTTATTTTTTAAATGTTAACTTCTTTATTTTGAGAGAAAGAGAGAGAGAGAGAAGAGAGAGAGCACAAGCAGATGGGGGGGCGGTGCAGAGAGAGAGGGAGATAGAGAGTCCCAAGCAGGCTCCCCGCTGTCGAGCAGAGACCGACATAAATCCTCATAAACCTTGAGATCATGATCTGAGTTGAAGGGTTGGAAGTTTAACTGACTGAACCACCCAGGTGCCCCTGGCCTGTGCTTCTTTAAACATGACATCACAGAGTGGCCCCTAAGTAACGTGACACCCCTCCTCATTATTTACTCAGGGTATCTCTTTATCTCTCTAGAATGTAAATTTTAAGCTTATAGTGATTAAGAAATCCCTATTAACTTTGAAACAATAATTTTTAAAATAAACATTTAAAAAGCAAAATTCTTAGCTTGCATTACTTTGTCCTGGACTTCTATTTGTCATGAGCCTAGCTGAATTTTTTTTCTAAGAGAAGAAAAGGAGAATGGATATCTGGGGACAACTAGCATTCTCTGTCACAGGCTCCTAGTAGTGAAATATTGGGTCAAAAGCTTCTTTGCCTTCCAGAAGATCCTGATATAGGTCCCGTGTCTTTCCCAGAAATGTTCTCCTACATTATTCTCTCCAGTAAGTGCACGGGAGTCTCTGTTTCATCAGCTCATGGCAATATTTAGTATTATCATTGACACAGGTGTTTGACAGTTTGATAGGTGAAAAAATAAATCATTACCATATTTGCATTTTTATGATTAGTAGGACTAATTTTTTTTCATATGTTCATTAGCCATGTGTATAAGCATCTTTTATGTCTTTAGCCCCTACATTCAGCCACTGGGGGCATTATTCTGCCTGAAATTAATATCTCCAGCGACGAGAGAGAGGGTAATTTTTTTCTTTGTTTGTTTTTGTTCTTTGGTGTTGAAGACTTAAAACAACCTAAGCACAAACGACGGACTTCCTTAGGCTCACAGAAAACCCTACTGAAAAACAAAAAATGGTAAAGTATTATTTGGCTCCCTTATAACTTAGGAAATCCGAACTTGTATTGGTTTTATCTGAATGCAGCAGGCAAACCAAAAAGACTAGAAAATACCCTCCACATGATTAACCATGGATCCTCTAAATTCTCAGAGAAGTAGTAAAGCAATGCCGGCTTATCTCTTTCCAATAAGGGCTGCGTTTGGAGTCATGCCGAGAGCTTACTGCGTGTTGCGGCCAGTGCCCCTAGTGCATAAGGGAAGGCTGTCTTGTGACAGAGGGGTATCTGGAGCTCCCTCCCATCAAGAGCCCAGGTTGGGAAGGACAAATGCAAATGAGACTTGAGGAATGGAAACTCCTCCTCCTCCAGCTGCCTGCCTGTATGTCACTATTCACCAGAATGTCCTTCTGCCCATTTTTATTCAAACGTTACAAGTGGAATGGGGGTAAAAGTCTCAACATGCTTTCAACATTTGCTTTTTGGCCTCCTGGTTGAGCATGTATTAAGTGCCATGTCATTTTGCTCTAACGGTTGTCATAAGGAAGTGTGATTGCATTTTAATTATAGAGACCTAAGCACTTCCAGCCTCCACTATCTCCACGGCAGGCAAGTCCTGCCAACTTCCAAAACATCACGGCAGAAAAAAATGCGGCTTACCAACAATACGTGGGTCTCGTCTGGTGGTTCTGAGGCAGGGTTCCCTGCAGTATGGTTGAGGATAAATACCCACATCTGTTTGCTGCAGCTGTGGGCAAGAGTGGAATGATCCAAGCAACAGATGACCTTTCTGGGGAGTATACATTTGATATAGAAAGATGTTTCTATAAGTGGGTGAACCACTTCTCATCAGCTGATCACTCACAGGGTCACCGAACTTGAGCTGTGTCTACCCCAATCCCACTGTTGGCTACAACTCTGCGAGAGACACTGAGGCTACGCACAGTTGATAGTTGTTTTATCCATTTCTAAAGGCAGCTGGTCGGGTTGGCTTTAAATGGGTGACCTCAATTGTGACTTGAATAGTGAAGTAAATAAATCATCATCTAGAATTTCCAAAGAAGTAAAAAAAAAGCTCTTATTTTTTGATGGGTATACGTTCAAATTTCTGAGTCGCCTTTTAATTCTTATCTTTTCAATAACCTGCAAGAATTAACTATTTAATGGCAAATTATATATAACTACTGTCTTGGGATTTGGGGCTGTATGTGACCAAACAGTCATCGTTCACATGAAACTGAGAAAGGAGTTAAACCTCTTCTAGTCAGATAAATACTTCAGAAGCACATAATCTCAGATTGCACTTTAGGTGGGATTTGCTATGATATTTAAATGTTAAATGTTCACTGGTGAACAAGTATTGAAATCCCAGTTTTTATACCCTTACCACATGCCTATTCTCTTCTAAGCTTATAATGCCCCCAAACTACATCCGTGTTGGGAGCCATCTTGGGCTCACAGGTTGAGACACCTCCCTGTGTGGAAAGGCAGATGCTGCAAAGACTCCTGCTGACCAAACAGCGCCCCAATACCACCTCCTTCAAATAACCTTTCAGGCTTGGATTTCTTGAATTACCCTTGTTGACCTCAAGGGAGGTAATGCTCTTTTGTTTTATGGCATTCAAATAAAAAAGGAAACTTTGAATGTGATGCATTGATGGATAACATCTGAAGGAGACTATGTAAATATACTTATTCATAAGCAAAGGACAAGCATTGGGAATTCTGCCCTTGCCAGATGGGTTGCACCTCCCCCATTGTAATTGGAAGAATAGGTCTCAAGGAAACACCCTGTCTTCTCCTGTTTATAGATAATTAACATAGGTCTCAAGGAAACACCCTGTTCTCTCCCCCTGCCTTAAATTTATATGCTAATTAACTTGGAAACAACATGCAAGATTGAGGAAACTGCCGTTTTGCTGATAAAAACACATTGTTGTTAAAGATATCAAACTATGTTTACAGATGGAATGTCACTTACTACCTTTAAATAAAGACACTGAGACCAGCAGAGTGGAGATGCCAGTATTGCCAGAGATGCCTGCTTGGGGATCAGACTACACCTCATGGCTCTCTCATTCCTTTCGCTGACCATCCATCCTTCGGGGACTCCTGGACTCTCCGGAGCTGGGCTCAGGCACGTCTGTATTCTCTCGCCTCTTTTAGACAGCAGGGCTGTGTCCCAAGTTGATTAGTAGATCAAGACTTGCAGAATATGGCTGCACTTCTCTGCTCTAACATTGACTTTTTGTTCCATCCTGATAGAAGTCATTTAATTTTTCAATTTCCAGATCTCTCTATAAAAAGGAGGTCACAGAACACTTATAAGAATTGCATGGTTCTGGTGTTCTTGTGCTTGAATTATCAAAATCAAATCATATTAAATGACCTGAGTACGTTTTTTTCTATATTCTAGAATACCTTGAAGCCATTAAATTCTCTGGCTGCGCATAATAGGGAACCCCAAGAAATGGTGACATAGGCCAAGTTGGAGCCATGTCGGAGATGCCAGAAAGCCCAGAAGATGAGAGTAAACTGACTAAAGCTTTCAGGTAGGTGAAGGTTTGTGCATGAGAATACAGAGTCTTGGTCCTGAAAACTTGATGTGAACTTGAACTTTCCACTATTACCAACATTTGCCATTGCTAAGGCCTATTGCTTTGAGGCAACTTACTGAGGTATAGCACTACCAAATAATTTGGATAGTTTATCACCATCATATAAGATCCCAGCCTTAACAGATACTTTTCAGCTGGGTGGAGGTGAAGATTGGAGAGAGAGACGTTGGATCCCACAACAGAAAGCTCAAAGAAGGCAAGTGAGAGTAGGTACAAACGAGGGGCACCCAAAAGTCCCCTAGAGAACGAGCAAGGACCATGAGGGAAGGGGACAGCCTTGGTCACCAGCCACACGGTATTTCTCTTGTATTGAACGTGAGGACTTTGGGCTGTTGACACCATGAAGTGGTTCTAAGAGTCTCAGGGGCTGAGCACAAGTATCTTTTCCACTGGAGATGGTGCTTCCTGTTGTACGTGAAAGTCTTGTATATGATTGCTTGCTTTGAGTGTGGCTTTAAATGAGAGTAACAGAGGTTCTCCTCAGAAAATAAGAAAATTCTATTGAAGAGAAGAATGTGGAAGAAGAAAGTAAGATCGAATCACAGGATAGAAAGTAGCGATTCTCAATGTGTGCTTGAAGAGTGATTACATGTCTATCTTGTCAGGTAGCTCCTCAAAGGCTACATACAGTTTGTACACTTTAATGGG
Source organism: Paguma larvata (assembly GCA_030068075.1). NCBI lineage: Eukaryota > Metazoa > Chordata > Mammalia > Carnivora > Viverridae > Paguma > Paguma larvata. The sequence goes on from CM057825.1 coordinate 13,845,319, forward strand.
TTGTAGGATTAAAAAAAAATGGAGAGGCAGTTTCTTATTTCAAGTGCTAAAGAAAGTCAAGAGGCACTTTGGAAACTGTCTGGGGACCTATTTTGGAAAATGAGAATTTGCTGGCTAGGGAGGGACCTGAGACATAGAAATCTTGGGTTCAGACCTTATCAACTATTACTCACAGTTTTGTCCCTCCCTTGGTTTCCCAAGGATTAATTTTCATAACCAAATCCCCTAGTGTGGAGGGTGAGGAATTGGAGTCAGGGGAGGTCATTTCCCTAAATATTGCTTTCTAGGTGGCAAAGATCACCTGACAGTTGACCAAGGGCCAAATCGAAGGTTCTAGAACTTAGCAGAACAAACAGTGGGAAGTGGATTGCTATATTTTGGGAGAGGCTCATGAAATCACCTGGCTTCTGTGATCAGCTGGCTTTGACTATATAAGTTGGGAGTAACTTAAAAACTCACAAAATTTAGGTAAGAAAGTCTGCAATGAGGGAGGGGGGACCCCAGTGCATTGGAAGATCTTTCTCAAGGTACTTCACAGCTGTTCTAAACCAATTTAACATGGCAGAATTGTGATGGACAGCATTTTCTTTTAATCAGATGAAGTTCCTTGCTATTTTGTTTTTAAATTTCTATAAACTTTAAAATAGTATCATGACCAATTAAAACTCCCTGGTAGAAGCAATTTTTAACTTATATTGGTATTTAAACCATAGATTCTAGTCACTTTTTTTTTTAATTCCTTAACACTTGACTTGATGTATTAGAAACCAGGGTCCTACGGAGCCTATAAGAGGCTCATTCTAATGAGATTCGCATGAGAGACGCTCTATTTTGTGCCACAAAAGAACTTCTAGCCCCATCAGCTATGAATGCAGTGGTGTAAATCTAGCACCTCTAACGAGAAGTTGGCTTAAAATACACAGCCTGCCGATGGTGCATCAGCAGCAGCAGAGGAACATACCAGAAGAATAGTGTGGGGGGTGTTGGGGGATGAAGACTTTTGGTAGAGGCTGTACCAGGTCTTTCGGGTGTGAGAGAATCATCCTGAGTCCTGACGGTTGCTTCCTAAAGGTCGCAACCACCCCTCAGCTCCCTGGTCTCTTCTGTCCCACTCCATGGCTAATACCTCATGGAATCCTAGAAGTCGGACCTGGCCAGGGTCTTAGAGAATGTTTTGTTTGGTTCGGGACTAAGGAAACTGAAGCCCAGAGATGTTTGATTGTAAGGTTCCAATATGGTCAATTGGAGAGAAGAATTTAATCGGAGGCCAAGAGACAGTATATTCCACCATATGAAGGACATGGCATCAAGGCCATAACTAGACTATGTTCACCACAACCAAACCTGCATTTTTAAATGCTTATTTATTTTTGAGAGAGAGAGCACAAGGGGGACGGGCAGAGAGGGAGGGGGACAAAGGATCCGAAGCAGGCTCCACACTGACAGAAGAGAGCCCGATGCAGGGTTCAGACTCATGAACTGTGAGATCATGACCTGAGCTGGAGTCGGACACTCAACCGACTGAGACACTCAGGTGCCCCACACCTGCATTTAGTAGGGCAAATCCACAACGAATAGAGAAACCCATGACAGTATAAACACAGCTTCTAAGAGATAATTTATAGGGGCGCCTGGGTGGCTCAGTTGGTTAGGCGTCCTACTTCAGCTCAGGTTATGATCTCATGGTTCGTAAGTGAATCACTGCTTGGGATTCTCTCCTTCTCTCTCTGCCCCTGCCCCGCCCCCCCGCCCTCCCATCATTTGCACTGTCTCTGTCTCTCTCAAAATAAATAAATAAATAAATAAATAAATAAATAAAGACCTTAGCCCATAATTCTAACTTCTTTTGGTTTGTTTCATTTGGGTAAAAGCTGTTTCTCCACAACATTCAGAGATTCACTAAAAAATGTTTGCCACTTTATTCTTCGTTCAAAGGGTTAGGCCTCTTGAACTCTAATGTCAGGTATCTACAGCTCGAAGGTATCCTGATATAGAATGCTTTCGTTTCATATTCCAAAGAAACGTTTATAAATGATCCTATGCCTAGGAGCCAAAGCAATGTTCTATTATTAAAAATATATCTTTTTCTACCAAACTGTTGTAGAAAGAAATCGTAACTACAGTGATTATTTGATTGTCAGACCCCTAGTTTCAGACAATAGACTTTGGTACTTTGGAAAATGTTTTGTATCCCCAAAGTACCTGCAATATTAATCAGGAGATTTACATTTGAGATAGAAGTATGCTTTTTTTTTTCTATAAAAATTTAATGGGGGAAAACAAAGGGATTAGCAGAGAGTCAGCCCTTGAAATTAAAAACAAAATCTGAAAAAAAAATGAGAATTTTGTCTTTGGTTTCACGCCTTGGTAGTACTCCCAATACCATTACTGCCATGTTTATCTAGCTAGTGCTGTTGACATATATAGGACCTCTCCTTATGTACTCTTCGCGTTGGGTATTGGATGAGTCTACTGTGGCTGCCATAACAACACAGCAAAGAATGGGTGCCTTAAGCAACAGAAATGGACTTTCTCACAGTTCTGGAAGCTGGAAGTCCTAGATCAAAGTGCAGACAGGGTTGGCTTCCTCTGAGGGCTTCTCTCCTTGGCTTGCCAATGGCTGCCTCTTGTCACTTCGTCCTCACGCACTTGTCCTTCTTGCAAGTGTACCCTGGTGTGTCTTCCGCTTATAAGGACACCAGTCGGCGTGGATTGGGGTCCCACCCTAACAGCCTCATTTAACTTAATTACCTCTTTAGCTGTTATCTGTAACACGCTTGAGGTACTGAGAGCCGAGATTTCAACATCTGAATTTTGGGGGAGTGGACAATTCAGTCCATAACAGGTGCCAGCTCCATTTTACAGAGGAGGAAACTGAGGTCCAGGGAAATGAGTCATCCAATTCTTCCTACACCAATTCTTCCTAAATATGTAAGAAATGTAGAAATTTGTATGACTGTGAAACATGATGTTATACTCAGTCTCCTATTTCAAATCACATAGAATATTTTTTTTTTTGAGAGAGAGAGAGAGAGTGGGAGAAGGGCAGTGGGGGAGGAAAGAATCTGAAGTAGGCTCCATGCCCAGCTTGAAATGGGGCTCGATTTCACGACTGTGAAGTCATGACCTGAGCTGAGATCAAGAGTCTGACACTTAACCGACTGAGCCACCCAGGCACCCCACATAGAATCTACTTTTAAATCAATTCCAGAATTTAGCTACAACCCTACCTTCCATAGTTATTGAGCTTAGAGGTTTTCAAATATTTTAGGATAAAAGAATCTGAGGCTTGAACTCAGCATAGAAAACTTACCTTCAAACTATAGAATTCACTTAAGGTATAAAATAAAGCATTTAAAGTTTAGCATTTCTAATATTATATGTTCTAAAATTCTAGGATTTAGCGTGTGTGTTGTATATATATATGTATATATATATACATATATATACATATATTCTTTTTTCTATGCTTATAAAGCCATAATGATTCTTGTTCTGCCACTTACTAGCTGCATGACTTGGGGCAAGTTATTTAATAACTTGGTGTGTCAGCTTCTTCATCCATAGAATAGCAATATTAATTATTCCTGCATTTGAGGGTTATTATAAAAAGCAAATGAGTTGGGGCGCCTGGGCGGCTCAGTCAGTTGAACGTCTGACTTCGGCTCAGGTCATGATCTCGCAGTTTGTGCGAGATGCAGGGCTTGCGGCCGTCACCCTGTCAGTGCCGAGCCCGCTTCAGATCCTTGGTCCCCCTCTCCCTCAGCCCCTCCCCAACTTGCACTCTTTCTTTCAAAAAACATAAATAAAACATGAAGAAAAAAAAGCAAATGAATTAATACATGCAAAATACTTAGAATACCTCTTGGCATGCAGAATAAATACATAATAAGTGTGAACAAATATTATAATATCTATGCACCTACATCACATATACCATTTGTTTACAAAAGCGGGATCAGTGTACTTTGCCAGTGTCAATCAGTGTATTGCCCTTCGGGCTCAAGCCCACACTTTCTCTTGCTTCGTGGTGCGGTAGCTATGCCCTATAACAGTATCTCCTTTGCCAGGTGCCATGATTTAGGCTTTGCTAATAGAGGGGACTGGAGATACAGCACAGGCGTGGTGGAGGAAGGGGCTTCTCTTTCTGCGAAAAGCACATCAAAAGCAAATAATCTGGTTAAAAAATGAGAACACGTGAATAGACATTTTTCCAAAGAAGACACCCAGATGGCCAACAGACACATGAGAAGATGCTCCATATCGCTCACCATCAGGGCAATACAAGTCAGAACTACGATGAGATACCACCTCACACTGGTCAGAATGGCGAAAATGAACGAGACAGAAAACAACGGGTGTTGGCAGGGATGTCGAGAAGGGGGAACCCTCTTGCACTTGCAGGTGGGAATGCAAACTGGGGCAGCCACTCTGGAAAACAGTATGGAGGTTCCTCAAAAAGTTAAAAGTAGAACTACCCGTGATCCAGCAGTGGCACTACTAGGTATTTACCCAAAGGAGACAAAAATATTAATTCGAAGGGACACACGCACCTTGATGTTTATAGCAGCATTATCAACAAGAGTCAAATTATGGAAAGAGGGGCGCCTGAGTGGCTCAGTTGGTTAAGCGTCCGACTTCGGCTCAGGTCATGATCTCACGGTTCGTGAGTTCAAGCCCCACGTCGGGCTCTGTGCTGACAGCTCAGAGCCTGGAGCCTGCTTCAATTCTGTGTCTGCCCCTCCCCTGCTCACACTCTGTCTCTCTCTGTCTCTCAAAACTAAATAAATGTTAAAAAAAATTTTAAAAAATTATGTAAAGAGCCCAGATGTCCATCAACTGATGAATGGATAAAGAAGATGTGGTACATATACACAATGAAATATTACTCAGCCATAAAAAGAATGAAATCTTGCCATTTGCAATGGCATGGATGGAGCCAGAGAGTATCATGCTAAGCAAAATAAATCAGAGAAAGACAAATACCATATGATTTCACTCTGTGCGGAACTTAAGAAACAAAACGAATGAACATAGGAGGAAAAAGGGGGCAAACCTGAAACAGACCCTTTTTTTAAGCTTATTTATTTTATTTATTTTTGAGAGAGAGTGAGCACGTGCGTGTGAGCATGTGTGTGCACGCGTACCAGCAGGGGAGGGGCAGAGAGAGAAAGAGACACAGAATCCAAGCGGGCTCCAGGCTCTGCACTGTTAGTGCAGAGCCCAACCCATGCTCAAACCCACAAACCTTGAGATTATGACCTGACCTGAGGTCGGACACTTAGTCAACTGAGCCACCCAGGTGCCCCACAGACTCTTAGCTACAAAGAACGGATGGTTATTGGAGGGGAATTGGGGGGGAAGGGCTAGATGGGTGATGCGCATTAAGGAGGGTACTTGCTGTGGGTATTGTATGTAAGTGATGAATCACTAAATTCTACACCAGAAACTAATATAGATGTTAACTAACTGGAATTTAAATAAAAACTTGAAAAAATAGAAAGGCACACCTTCCAGGGGCCTGCAGAAGACAGAAGTTTACTCTCCAGGGAGTTTTGTAGGCACCCCAGTGGACAGCTTTCTGCTCACCAGCCCCCACTCGCTGCCTGCAGACAACTCCTCCCTCAACATGACACCCCAGTGAACTTTCCCACCATCAGTGGGAGCAGCCACATCTTCCTCAGCCAGTACCGACTCCCAGCCTTGGTGTGATGGTGGGGATAGGAGACTCACATTTATTCCTTCCTTGAGTACTAATGAATATATTTGTTATGAACTTACATTAGTTTCCTATTGCGGCTGTAACAAAGTTCCATGGACTTAGCCACTGAATACAACACGAATTTCTTATCTCACAGTTCTGGAGGTGAGATGACCAGAATTTACCTCACTGGGCTGAAATCAAGATGTCGGTGGTTGGGGCTCCCTTCCTCTGTGGCGGCTGGGGGCTGGGGTGGGGGGATCAGTTCTCTTGCTCTTTCTGGCATCCAGGCCCAGGTCCATGTGGCCCCGCCCACCTTCCAGTCCTCGTGGCCCCCCCCACTTTCCAGTTCTCATGGCCCCGCCCACCTTCCAGTCCAGCAGTGCAGGCTGGCCCCTCTTACACTGGTATCTTCCCGGTTCTGTTCCGGCCGCCTGTTTTCTCTCGCTGACAAGGACATTGGGCCCACCTGGGTAATCCAGGATACTCTCCTCACCTCAGAGTGAGAACAGCCTCCATTCCAACGCCACCTTCATGGCCCTTTGCCAGGGACCCGAACGCCCTGTGTTTTCCGGGGATTAGGACACGGGCATCTTCGGAAGCTGACTATTCTGCTACCACAGCTTTTCGGTTTACTTCTTCTGTGCCGTTCCCCTGTGTGTGTGTGTCTGCCATTTCCCCTTGGCGCTCTCCTTGGAGCGGTCGTCTTCAGCCGGTGTCTAATCCTGGCTAGGTTTATGGGACTCTGGGAACACGGCTTTTATGGGGGTTGATATTTCAGAAATATTCAAGTGGACCGTGCTGCCATTTTTCTAGAAACTAAGCATATATTAGAAGGAGATGCCAACTAAAGACATTCGGTTTTGACCTGGGAAAAAGCCCATGATATATTTTTAAATGGGAAAAACAGATTGCTGGACAGTCAGAAACATAACTGAGAAAAGTGAAATTATTTATTACTTCGGCTTAGACACAGAGATCTTACCTCATCATCTCTGTGACATTTGTTAAATGTCTACCTCCAGCCGAACCTGAATATTGATTTTTTTTTTTTACTGTTGCCGAACAAATATTATTCCATTATAGTTACACAAGAAAAGCTGTCCAAACAAGCTGAAATAGCTCAGTTGGGAGAGCGTTAGACTGAAGATCTAAAGGTCCCTGGTTCGATCCCGGGTTTCAGCAGTGTTTTTGATGTTTATGCTAAATGTACTTTCTGGCCGTCTTAACCCAAATGTAAGCTGTAGGGGGAATATTAGGTTCTCATGTCTTGGGCGGATCATTGGCTATTCAGGGAGGGGTGACGTCAGATGTCTTGGAGGGCCCTTTTTGTGTAAACCCCCAGCAACATTGTACTTCCTGACTGTAATAATAATAGCTGACTTATGTGGGTACTTACTATATGTCAAGCTTCCTCTAAGCTCTAGGTATTAACTTACTTAAAATGACCATTAAAATTCTCGGTAACTACTTGTTAAATCCGCGAAGCCTGTGCCAGAGCCTGGAATGGGGTAGATACACAGTTGATGATTTAACTTTGACCATCATTATTACTCCTATTGGCTGGGAACTTCTGAAGCTGGAGCTATGAGATGTGAGTTATTTCTAAGGACCTTTCACCCCGCTGTCTGATAAGGCAAGATTCAAGGTCGTCATTTCCCTCCTGATTATTTCTAAATTCTGCATGAACAATTCCTTGCTTTTATATGGTCAGAGTGAAAGGATATTTTCCCACCAGGCTTTAACTTTGCAGAATGGGATTTAGCTTCTCTTCCAAAGGCCCTTACCTGAATTCATAGGCAGCGGGTTGCGGGGGGAGTGTCTTTGAAGTCTCTGAAACTGAATGTAGACTCGAGTGTTCATGTGCTCGTTTCCCTGGGAAGAATGGCAATGGGGATCAGATTCTAGGTTTGTGACCCAGAAAAGATTTACAAAAATTTGGATGTAAAAGATTTCCTCATCACGAACGCTTGCTAGTCGTTTACGACCTGACCTTTGGATTTTGTCAACGTGCTAAGCGATAGGGTTTTTCTTTCTTGTGTTTGTCCCTGGCTCAACGCTGTATCTACTGTGAGGTGGCTTTCAGGAGGCAGCTCAGACTGTCAGCAAACTTTCCTTTTGTCCAGATGATGGTCTTGAAGGCAAAATCCCCACGGGGAAACAGACTGGACCTTTTTGGGAGGCCCCCCTGCTGCTTTGGGGCACCTTCCGTGACCCACCCTCCCAACACTGTGTTTACTCTTCAGAGGTGGGTCCCACCTCTTTTCTGAGAAGATTAAGGATGAAGATTAAGGATGAAGTCCCCTCATTACCTTTATTATTCTACTTTTTAAAAATCTCTAATTCTTGTTGATGGCCTTTGTAGACAATCCGGATGTCCAAAAGCAATACCAGGGGATGACTGCCTGTTCTTCCGTCTTTACACAGTTTCATGTCTGTCACCTAAATGACATCGCCGTGACTTGGCTGAGCTTTGGTCAAGAGGTAGTGTTTCCAGTTAATTCCAGGTGTTCTCCTGGCTTTGGGCATTTACGGAAAGTATGAATGCTGCAGATTATCCTGTTTTGATTCCTCATTTCCCCAAGAATTTAACCACGCTTCCGGAAAATCTGCCCCCTGAAGAATGAATTGGTCCAGGAATGGAGTTCTCATGATGAGGCTAGAGCTAGGGAAGGGGTTTCCAGAGAAATCTGACAGCTAAAGGAGTGGGTCAAGTGCATGGAGAAACATCTAGGGTCCAGTATCACGGTCCACTTCCAAACGCAAAGTCCACTGGGACAGAGGCAGGATCTGGGTCAAAATGATGGGACCAAGTATTCTAGGGCAGGCCAGGGGTGGGGAGTCTCAGGGAAGCAGATAGGGAGCAAGCCTTAGTGGACAACAGGGTTAGGGTGGTGGAAAGGACTCTGGACAAGATGGAAAACACTCTTCATTCTTCCCAATAATCTCTGCATTTTATTGCATGGGATTGGGCTCTTTACTATTGGTACATATGTGAGTATACACACATACACACACACTGGCACACAGTAGTGTTGGTGTCTAAAAGGAATGTGAATTATATTGACCAATATAATTGAAAAAGAGTCAAGTATTTTTTAAAACATGTTATTGTTTTTATGATTATAAAAAACTAGAAACTACTGACACATTAAAATTTTTATAGAACTATATTGCTTAAAAAGCAAAGATAGGTCTACTCTATTCCCAGCCCTGGAGATAACCATTGTTAATAATCTGGTATCTATACTTTTTCCAGATTCTTTCCTACACACTATTAATATAAAGTTAATGTATCTATGCATCAATGCTCTTATATTTACATAGAATTAGTCCACCAGGTCATAATATTTTTCCATAATTTCCAAACAGCGGGACTGAATGCCTAAAATAATAATTGAAGTTTATTTCTTTTCACACTTCTTTTAATGTAAATAAAGTAAAATATTAAAAGAGGCTAAGACATGAAAACTCAAGCCCTCACTATAGCATCATCCAATTTTTAAAAAATCACGCTTCTACAAAATCTTTTTTTTTTATGTTTAGTTATGAGAGAGAGAGAGCATGAGTGAGGGAGGGGAGAGAGAGAAAGGCACAGAGGATCCAAAGCTGACTCTGTGTTGACAGCAGAGAGCCCACCATGGGGCTCGAACTCAAACTGTGAGGTCATGACCTGAACTGAAGTCGGACACTTAACCAACTGAGCCACCGAGGCATCCCACACTTCTACAAAATCTTAAGTGAGGGAGGCAAAAGAGTCTCATTAGTAGCAATGATGGTAATAGGAAGAGGAAATATTTATTGAATTTTCACTCTGGGTCCAGCCCCATTTTGAGCAATTTACGAGAATTAGTTCATTTCATCGGTGATGAAGAAATCTAAAACGCAAGCAAGCAAATAGGCATTTGTAGCAATTTGAGAGTATTGCAGACGGAGTGACCTCCATTCTATGACATTTTACGGAGGAGTAGGAAGTTAACAATGTCACAGAGTCCAAGCAAGAGCTGTCAGGGACTGGCTGTGTGCAGAGCATTTAGAGAAAATGCTGCCATTATCTTTGTAAGGCCAGAGATCCTAAATTGTCTGTATGAGTTCAATATATATATATATATATATATCTAAATAAGGGGTGATAGCTTATGTATCTGTCCTTTAATTCATATTGATCACAAAAATACCCAATTTGTTCCTATAATTTTTCATTCTTAGGATGGTGTTTAATTCACAGTGATACAAAACACTTTCACAATCTTTATTATTAATGATTACAATTTGCATGAAATCGCTTTCAAAGCTCCAGTGACACATGGGGTAAGCTGGAATTACATTTACAACTCATTCTCTTTGAAAATGCAAAATGTTGGCTAGAACTGATAACGTGGCCAATAGAAACCTGTTGGAAATTGCATAAACTGCTTAAAATCTAGTATCTCTTCCAGCACGAGTTCCTTGTGCTTCTACATTTGGGGTCCATAATCAGTGGAATGGAAATTAAAATTGTGTTCATGCTTTCCTTCCCCCCATAGCCTGTTAAACTCTCCAAATTAACTCCTAAATGGATTCAACCTGTTTCCTGGAAAGTCTGGCGGGTAATTTTATGGAGGTTGTTCGGTGTAATAGAGACAGCAGAGCTTTTTAGGTAAGCTAAGGGGGAAAGAGGAGGACTGGGAAACAGAGGAAGAACAGAAAAGAAAAAGCAGATATACCCTTATGCAAAGGCTCAGAAATTAGGAATAGATTAGAAAAATTAGGCTAGGGGTGCCTGGGTGGCTCAGTCACGTAAGTGTCCAACTTCGGCTCGGATCATGATCTCATGGTTCGTGGTTTGAGCCCCACATCAGGCTCTATGCTTGTACCTTGGAGCCTGCTCAGGATTCTCTCTTCTCTCTCTCTCTACCCCTCCTCCTCTGCTCTCTCTCTCTCTCTCTCTCTCTCTCAAAATAAATAAATAAACATTTAAGAAAAGAAAAGAAAAATTAAGATGAAGAGTCTATGTTTCCTACTTTTCCAGATGCATAGGGTGTGGGCTTCTTAGAAAACTGAGAAACATGGATCTCTATGAGAACCTTTAATGGTTTAGTGTAGACTTGGCAAAAGTTCAAGGGTGAGCATATCTTTTCCCATGTTGTTTAAAAATTCTACATTTCCACATTTTTTCATCTTTTATATTAAAATCTGTGAACGCTAGGACACCTGGCTGGCTCATTGGTAGAGCATGCAACTCTTGAGGTCGAGGTTGTGAGTTCGAGCCCCATGTTGGGTATAAAGATTACTTAAAAACTAAAAGCTTTTAAACAAGGAAAATTTTTAAATCTATAAAAGCTATTTCGAAACGTGCAACAAGGATTGCTGTTTGCCAAAATGCAGCCACTTCTTGGATTAATAAACTTTCAAAAGTGGCCCTGACTGAACATGAAGCCACAGACATACTTTGTATTTTTTTTTCTTTCATAAGGCTGTCTCTTATTCTGTCCTTTAAATAATTTCCATGTTTGGGTTCCTTTCAGAAGAAAGTTCATAGGAACAATTATATATAGCCAATGGAAAAGAATCATTGTATAGAGACTGGTGATACCTACCCAACCCTCTCAAGAACCTCACTCCAAAAAAACAGTTTTGGGGCGCCTGGGTGGCTCAGGAGGTTAAGTGTCTGATTCTTGATTTCTGCTCAGGTCATGATCTCACAGTTTGTGGGATCGAGCCCCGCATCAGGCTTTGCACTGGGCTTGGAGACTGCTTAAGATTCTCTCTCTCCCTCCCACCCCCTCTCTCTCTCAAAATAAAATAAGTAAGCTAAAAAAAATACCCATACAGTTTCAAAAGCTCTAAAATGTGTGAAACATCTATGCCTACTTTCATTCTGAATGAAATACACGTGAATAATTTTGTGTAACCGATGAAGATCACAATTTTTCTCTTTTTTGTTTTAGAAGCAGCCTTGATATTTTTCTCCTGGAAGAATTAGGGGAAGATTTGACAAATGCTATATCATTTGTATATTTGTCACTGAGTTTGCATGGTTGGCCTGAGTTTTCCTATCAGTTTAAAAAAGCGAGTCGACTGAATATGCCTTCTTATGCTTTACGGAGCTGTAAAATCGATGCCTACCATCAATGCCCTTCCCTGTCAGTTGCACAGAGGAGGATTCTTAGCTTCTTTTACCCACGTATCGTTAATTTGATGCGCATCAGTCTTGCCTTCTGTTGAAGAGGAAGGGGGGAGTCCCTTACTTTATCTCTGGGACGTCACGTTTCCCACTCACCTGGAAGGAATTCTCTGCAAAGATGACAATTAATTCTGGGCTTACTACCTAGCCTACAGTGATCTGGAAAACTTTCCAGAGATTATTTTGTGGTGCTGATAAAATTGTTCTTCCAGAAGACCAAGAAGACGTGCCTTGATCTTCTGCCAATTTTTTACGAATAAATAAATGTGCCCAGAAATGAACATTCATGCTCCCTGCGTAGTTAAAGAATGACACCAGGGCTTCGCTGGCCTCAGCTCTATCCTAAGTAGTTTCTGTTCTTTCTTTTCTGTCATCCTCACAACATCCCCATGTTAGCCCCATTTTACAGAAGAGGAACCCGGATGTAAAGGAGTTTCAGTGGCTTGCCCAACATCACATGGGCAAAGGATCAGGTCAGCATTTAAACTCATCCGACCTCCAAACCCTGGCTTATTTGCCCTGCTTTGTCCCTTCCTGGCTGAGTGGTCTGTTGATCAATTCCACATGTCATCGGATTAGATTAAAGAGTCCATATCAACTGCATAATTTCATCCTTACCTTCTTTTCCTAAATTAAATGTTCACACTGTCAGGGAGACAGCACTGATTTACCGGTTCTGATTATGTACCAGGCACTCAGCTGGACAGCTCCACGTACTTCCAGTTACCGTTAATGACAGCTCTGGAGGCAAGCATTATTACCGCCTCAACTCTAGGGTAAGGACACTGATGTGCAGAGAGGTAATCTATCCACGGCCATACGGCGAATTAGGGGCAGAGCTGGGATTCAGTCTATCCCTGCTGACGCCACAATAAAATCTTCCTGGAGCTGATACTGTCGTTTGATGACAACCAATGTTCTAATTCGCACTTACACTCTGCCCTTAACCAGCCAACCAGATTCTTTCTTTTGGCACACATTAGCTTGTTTTTGTTTGTTTGTTTTGCTTGCTTTGTTTTTAACATACCATATCCCGTGATTCTGGGTGAAATCTTATGGAAAGTAACTAAAAGTGATGTTTTGGTGGACTGGATTTTTCTCTTTGATCCTTAATTTTTTTCTAATTTGCCAAGTATTCCTCCTTCATCACTACTATCTTCCCCTCCCCCTCCTCCTCCCCTCCCCCTCTCCCTCCTCCTCCTCCTCCTCCTCTCTCTTCTTCTCCTCCTCCTCCTCTTCCTCCTTCTCCTTTTCCTTCTCCTTCTCTTTCTCCTTCTCCTTCTTTCTTCTTTTTTAAGGACATTTATCTTTTACTTTAGGACACAGATCTCAGAACAGTCTTGAACACGCGTGGGTCAGTAACCGCAAATTTCACACTTTCGTTAAAAAAAATAAACATTTAGGGCACCTAGGTGACTCAGTTGGTTAAGCATCCAACTCTTGATTTTTTCAGGGCATGATCTCACAGTTCTGAGTCTGAGCCCTTTCTTTGTTGGGCTCTGTGCTGATGGTGTGGAGCCTGCTTGGGATCTCTCTCTCTCTCTCTCTCTCTCTCTCTCTCTATCTCTCTGTCTGCCCCTCCCCTGCTCACACATTTCTCTCTCTCAAAAGTAAAACAAACATCTAGAAAATAAAAAAATAAAAACTAATCTTTCATCTGACAACACACTAAAGTTAAATCTGAAAGTTCCTCTTGCACTAAAGGGTAGAAAGGAGTTTGAATATCTCGTGGTGTTCTTTATCTTGACCTGAATGTGTACTTCTACTGTGAAAATTGACATTTGTGTTTGGAGAGCCTCAGATTCCCAGACACCTCCCAGAGTGCCATGACACTTAATGCGCTGGGCAGATAACGTTATTGAAGGCTCTTCCTCCTGTTCAATCAAAAACATCTAACCTGTGCGCTTGCCGTAATGGGGCATCAGTCATACTTTGTCCAGCAACTCTGTGGAGCCCCCTGGCTATGTAAGCTCTGGCGGAGGTGGTGGGTGTGAACTTGGCTGGAGTTAGGTTTGGCAGCTGAACCCTCCTGACTGAAGGCAAGCCAAGCTTCAGGCTTCAGGGTGGGGCTGACCCATTAAACCCCAGATTTACCCCTTAGCTGTGCAGTCCCTACCGTATTTCTGAGATGAAAGGCAATTTCGGCGCTGGGTATTTTCTTCCCTCCTCCCTTTAGACGACATTTAGACATGGATCATTCCTGCTGCCAGAACTGCACTCTTTCCTAGTCTCTGCACAAACTGGGAGACTCAGCTCGTTCCTGGCTCCTCCAGAAGCCTCCGGTAATTATTCGGCCCCACATTGCTCTCCTCACTGCAAAGTCCTGTCAGCAGCTAATTTTCATGTGTTCTTTGTTATTGCACGTCCTGTCATTTCATCTCGACAGGCTTTCCCCGGGGACACGCACGCTGCCTGGTATGTGTCCCGGTCTTGAGGATGTAGCGAATGACAGTTCAAGCCTTAGAACTTGAGAATCGCCTGCAGATATGCTATTTAGTCACAGGCCAGAAAGCCCAGGGATCCCATGCCGTTGCCAAAGCAAATTAGCAGTTGGAAGAAATGTCTCACACAAGGAGTTTTTCACCTTTTTTTGTTTTTGTTTTTGTTTTTGTTTTTGTTTTTGTTTTTAAGTAGGCTTCATGCCCAGCACAGAGGCTGTTGCAGGACTTGAACTCCAACCATGAGACCAAGACCTGAGCTCAGATCAAGAGTTGGACGCTTAACCACCCAGGTATGTCTCAACTCCTGCAACCCACTGGGATGAGTTGAGACCTTTTTTTTTTTTTTAATTTGTTGTCCAATTGGTTTCCACACAACACCAGTGCTCATCCCAACAAGTGCCCTCCTCTGTGCCCGTCACCCACTCTCCCCTCTCCCATACCCCCCATCAACCCTCAGTTTGTTCTTATTGACTCCTATAAGAGTCTCTTATGTTTTGTCTCCCTCCCTCTCTGTGGCTTTTTTTTTCCTTTCCCCTCTTCCCCTCCCCCATGGTTTTCTGCTAAGTCTCTCAAAATCCACCTATGCTGTGGAAACATACGGTATCTGAGTTGAGACCTCTTTGGATCATCTTTTACAAGGGAAAGATCAAGTAAGTGACAGTCTCGCAGTCACTCTCCAGGCCATGTGACCTGGAATCCCATCCTATAGGATTTGTATGTTTTAAATTTGTATTTTCCTTGAACGACAGAAATTCCTTTAGGCATCTGCAAGTAGGTTTCAAATTTGTTTATTTATTTATTTTAAATTTTTGTTTACTTTTGAGAGAGAGAGAGAGAGAGAGAGAGAGAGCCCGCATGAGTGGGGGAGGGGCAGAGAGAGAGGGAGACACAGAATCCGCAGCAGGCTCCAGGCTCTGAGCTGTCAGCCAGAATTGGATGCGGGGCTTTAACTCACGAACCGTGAACTCATGACCCGAGCTGAAGTTGGACACTTAACTGACTGAGCGACCCAGGTGCCCCAAGCTTTAAATTTAAATTTGATTTAGACTTGAGACTAATCCCATGTATATTCTTAAAGTTTATTTATTTATTTTTGAGAGAGAGAGAGAGAGAGCGACAGAGAGAGCAGAAGCTAAGGAGGGGCAGAGAGAGGGAGACCCAGAATCCAAAGCAGGTGCCGGGCTCTGAGCTGTCAACACAGAGCCCGATGCAGGACTCAAACCCATGAACCGTGAGATCATGACCTGAGCTGAAGTCGGACGCTCAAATGACCGAGCCACCCAGGTGCCCCTGTCCCTTGTATATTCTTTTTAAAAATGTTCTAAAGTTGAGGTATAATTCACATACAGGAAACTCACTCTTTTTAGCGTACAGTTTTGAGTTTGACCCAGAGGCAGTCAGGCAACCACAACCACAACTACAGTACAGAACCCTTCCGTCGCCACCCACCAAATTCTCCCAGTCCTTTGTAGTTAACCGCTTCTCCCATGTCCAGGCAACCACTGATCAGTTCTCTGTCCCTATCGTTCGGGCTTTTCCAAAACTGCAGTAGAATCATGCAGTATGTAGCCTTTTGAATTTGTCTTCTTTCACTTAGCATAATGCATTTGAAATTCCCTCACGCCGTCGTGTGTATGAGTACTTTACACTCCTCTATTGGGAAGCATGCATATTCCTTTATGCGTTTTTGGAATCTTGGTTTTACAGCAAGTGTGGGATCTGAGATCACTACTGATGAGCCATGTACAAGCATGACCAATGCCTCCTTTGGTTCTCTGTCTGTATGATAGACAGGCAGTGGCTGCATGTCTAATGTTTAACAAGCACAGCCTTCCGTGCCAGGACCCAAGTTACAAGAAATACGCGGGTCGACCAGCTGATTCTTCTTGGGAAGGCCGAGATGCAAGAGGAGAGGAAAGTATTGCCCGGTGACATCAGGATTTTACATCTGGGGCTTGGGAAACGTGAACACCTCTCCCCATGCTGTGCATTAATCAAGCCCTGTATGCGAGGTGGGAATAGTTGTTTTTGTTTTTTTAACCTTCATCACTGTAGCTTGTTTGCACATCCCTGTCAAACTGCACAAATAAAACTATAAAAAGATAATTATAGAGAAGGAAGTTGAGAGGAAAATAAGAGATGCTTTAGTGTTTCTAGTATACTTGCCACACATCAGAGTTTCCAAATATCTAAGTTGGACCTAGAAAATTTCTCAAGATGATGTTCCAAGGACGTGCTGTGCTTGGAAAATCCCAAATCTGTTTCCAAGACTGTTTTTAATCTCTCTGGAGCTATGATTTCCCAGACTCCTGTTCTTCTCAGCTCAGCCTCTGCGGGTGCACCTGCTCTCAGGCAGGTTATTAGAACAGCCTCCTCCCCTACCTCTGAGCCTCTGCCCCGACCCCTGCATTTATTCTACCCCAGCAGCTGCAGTGGTCCGTAATGAACAAAGCAGATCTCTCGTTCTCCTGTTCAAAGCTCTTCGATGATTGCTATTTCCTTTGATGAAAGTCTTGCAGGGTGTACGCCCCCGGCCTGCCGTCACTCTCACTCTATTTTACCCCTCTTGGTCTGGGGCAGGCACACTGGTTCTGAGATATTCCAGGGCCTGCTCTTCCTTCCTTCCTCCCTCTCCTCCAAATCTCTGCTCAATCCACCTTCTCAATCATGCCCATTGCACCCTCCCCATGAAAACTATAATCTGTCTCTCACCCCATTCCTGCCCTCTCGATCACTTTTACGGTATTTCCCCCCCCCCCCACCTCCCAAGAGCTATAAACTCTACGATGATGCCTAGATTCTTGCTAGAGCTGCTAGACTTTAGAGGAGTCACATGTCTAAACTGTTATTCATAATTCCGATTTGTCGGTGTAGTTTTTCCAGCCAGACACTGTGGTGGGGGCTGGGGAATGAGTGCTTTAACAGGAGCGTGTGCAAGGATTGGGGGGGAAGCATCTGAGAAAGAAGCAGGAAGACAATAGGGAAAAGTCAGAAGAAGCAATCTCTGAGTTCGGCCAGAAGGATGAGCAGAAGTTTGCAGATCAGATGAGGAGAGGCTGTGGTTCGCTGCAGGTAAGAACAGAAGTGGAGACGCTAGGTTTGTGGAGTCACCCTGAGGCTGGATCTCTGAGCGCAGTACTGCTTGAGCGGTGGGCGGAGCAGGCGTGGTAACCCAGTGGCCTGAGATAAAGCCAGACCGGAGGGCAGGACCAGATCATTAAAGGCCTTGACATTAAAGGCAAGGAGTCTGCACTTGACCACAGAAGGTCACTAACGCAACTTCATTTAGAAAGTTTAGTATTTCTCAAATGCTGAGTAACTTGTTCCGTATTAGGAATTTACCTTAGCTGGACTGTGACTTCGTGGGCTAAGAAATGTTCAATTTTCTCTGCTTCGTCT
This sequence comes from Paguma larvata, assembly GCA_030068075.1. Lineage (NCBI taxonomy): Eukaryota > Metazoa > Chordata > Mammalia > Carnivora > Viverridae > Paguma > Paguma larvata. The sequence continues at coordinate 13,863,026 of CM057825.1, forward strand.
GAATCCGACATCTCTGATGCACACAGGAAGCTGAGGACCCGGGGAACAGGGTCTCCGTGCATGCTTTCTGCTGAGGAAGAAAGAATATTATGTATACAAACATTCTTGTGTAAATATACGCACAGGACAAGTGAAAAGCTATTTTCCTATATCATACTGGCTTTAGGCGTGTGGCAAAGAAATCAGACTTTAGCATATTGAAGAGATTTCTCCATGAGAAATAACCATACTGAGGTCATTGTGTTTTCAATCATGTATTTCTTAAATTGCAGAAGCTCCTTTCACCATTTCAATAAAACAACATTCTCAGAAGAAAACAAAGCAAAAAAAAAAAAAAAAGAAAATCAATCCCTACAATCTTTCTCTTTATACTTCCTCATTTCTGCTCCCCGGGATCTAAAATTCAATCTTTCCTCAGCACCCATACTTTTATTGTTGTTGTTGTCATTGCAGTTCTTAAATTCAGCAATGTTCAGGTGTCTTTGGCCCTGAGTTTCAGTAGCTCGGACTTCTCTGGACACAAACGAGTTCTGTGGTGGCAAGCAAAACTGTCTTTGCCCCGTGATTCCATTGATCCTTGGAATCATCAAAGGTGTCAGTGAAGATTTGCTAGCTCTTTACATTAAAGGTGACGTCAGGAATATCCAAAGAGATACAAAATGAACCATTGGATTCACGATTGGGCTTCAAAGTTTCCTAGAAGTGCTTTCGGTAATCAAGTGACATCAAGTTCCATTCTTTCAGGAATCATAACTTATTAAAATGAGCTGCTTTGTTTACATAAGTTTGGATGTTAAGCAAAAAGCAAATGATGTGTCCAGTGACTGATACCCTGTGATGTGTCTGCTTAGTTCTTAGAAGAATAAGTTCATGGGGGAATCCAAGGATCCATTGACCAAAAATAAACTTTTGCTTGTTGGAAATTTCTGGTGAGCTTTATAATAACCTAAATAAGCCACTTTTAATACTTGAAGAGATGTTCGAGTTTTATCCACTGATAAAATCAAAATTTGCTGCTTGTTTTGTGAACCTGGTATTTGCAAAGCTGTCAGGGTGATTTTAGGCTCAAAGATCCCTCCCCAACCTGCGATGCTTGCAAATCAACCAAGAGCAGTCAGGCATTCAATATTCATGAGGGAGTGTCCCCTATATCTCTAGATCACTGTCAAGTCAAGACAGGTAAGGCACTAAGGCCTGATGAACTGGGTTCTAGCTCAGGATTCATCAACAACTGTCTTTACAAGTCAGTGAAACTCTCTGAGCCTTGTTTTTTGTAAAATAAAGGAACTAAACATATCATATTTAAATCTAAATATCAGGGCGCGTGGGTGACTTAGTCAGTTGGGTGTCTGACTTTCGATTTCAGCTCAGGTCATGATCTCTTGGTCTTGGGATTGAGCCCCTCATTGGGCGCCAAGCTGGGGGAGGAGCCTATTTGGGATTCTCTCTCTTCCTTCTCTCTCTCTCTGCCCCTTATTCATGCACATGAGCTTTCTCTGTCTCTCTCTCTCTCTCAAAATAAAATAAACTTAAAAAATTAAATATCTTAAAATTCTGCAAAACTATAAATCATTGTTTTGTTCTTATTTGCCAGGAGTTGATAACTTTCTGCCTGTAACTTCCAGGGAATAACCTCATAGCCTGGGGGCTTAAGTTATATTACACTCCTGAGTTAAAGAACAAGATTAATTAAAAACATTAATCTTTAAATTGACAAGCTAGGGATTTTCCTGTAGCTTTCATTTATTTGTCCCATCTAGCGATTAATAAAGAATAAAAAGTATTCTTAATAAATTTCAGACAATTAAGTGAGAATTACCAGGGATTGGCCTGGGCATAAGTAATTTTTAAATATGTTAATATGCAACCAGGGTTAAGAATACTTACCATATAGTCTCCTGATCTTTCCCTTTCACGTTTTAGGTGAAGCTCACTGTGCAAAACTGTATCCAGACCCAAACAATGATTCAGCTGAACTAACTCATGCACAAGAATAACCTTTGAGTTTCTGCAAAAGTAGCTAACGAACATGAGAGGTTTGAGAAAGAAAAGCTCTACTCCACGGGCAATCTGCCCTCCCATTTTCTGCTAAAACCCACAACTGCAAGGATGAAGTGAGAACAAATGGAAGGAAAATCATTTTATATTTAGATAGAGTGTGAGCATGTATTTTATATACATATATATATGTATTTTTTCAGTATGGGTGGTTTATATTTTAAAGAGATTTCATCAAGTGCCTGGGATGTTTACAAACACGAAGTCATCCCAACACGTAAGAAATTCATTATATTGGAGAATCAAGGCCATGGCCTATTTGTTGGTTGCCATAGAAACAGACAGGTTATAGACTAGATTTCCTAGGATGGTGTCAGTTTCGTGTCATTTGATTGTTTTTGATAAAGTCCCTTCTTGCAATGTGCATGTGTGATTTGATAAGTTCGTTTTGTTAGCGATCTCTGTGTGCGTGTGTTTGTGTGTGTCTGGTTAGAAAAACAGTGTGGGCCCAGGGGAATGGTCGCCGTAGATGTCCTGTGACCGTATCGGCTGTTCAGGAAACAGTGCATAAAGCATATTGGAAACTCCGAGAAACACTGGATCCCAGTCCTCTCGGAGCTTGGAGAATGAATGGTACAGCTTGTCCGTCACACGCTCCCAATGATACCAATGGGAACCCTTCATTAAAATTTTGTTCGGACCAGTTTGTTTTCAGTTCTTCTGAAAATATACTCAGTTAACCAAAATGCTATGAATTTACAATTTGTAAAAAAGTTGAATTTTTATAACACGTAGTCTTCTACAAAGAACAATACTTATTGTTAAGTTGCATTTATGCAAAATTCAAGAGTTAAGAGCAATCCTTCCAAAACAACATGTTTCAACACATTATTGGATTATTCTGCATCGTTCCTCGAAGATGCATTTTATCTAAGTTAATCTTAGAAAATAAATGGTCCCTAACCTCCATTTGAGCTGAGCCATTCATTCCGTGGCTTGTCATCGTTTCCAGGATGAGGGCAGGACTCTGCCCAGTCATCTCTCAACTGGCCGCTCCACCCTTGCTTTCTACCAGTTTCCCTTTATTTCTCCCTTCCAGCCACACTCTTCTTCAACCCCTCGCACGCTCCAAGCTATGTGGGCCTCAGGGTTTCTGCCTATGGTATTATTCCACCTAGAGGATTTCTCCTGTATTTTGTGGCCTCATTCACTCCTATTGACCTTGAGTTCTTAGCTCAAACATGTCTTTCTCAGGGAAGGCTTACCTGACCAACCTCACCAGATGCAATCCCCACTGAGATACTCCAGGATCCCTAATTCCACCAACAACCATAATTCCCTTTTGGGTATGACCTGATATATTCATGGTCCTGGAATTTAGAATGTGGATATCTTAGGGATCCATTATTTGGCTTGCCTATCACAGGTCCCTGGTATAAGTGGGGTCCTGCTCACAGAGGCTCTCCTGGGAGACATGCTATCATGTCCATACCTGTATCTCTCGGTTTACCGCCAGGCTGGATAACAGGACTACTTACAAGCCTGTCTGATTTATCGTATGCCAACATGTATTCTGAGAAGCCAATCTTAGATGGACAATGAAAGAGAAAGAGAAAGCTAGGCTAATTTATGATACACAAGATACTGAGTTTTTAAGGTTTTGTTTTTAGTCTGATATTAACTGGGTCTTTGACATACACAAATTCTTGATCAGCTCACACAAGCTCCCACCACTGAATCTTAAATCAAAGGGATTCTACCCCAGCTAGACTCACAAGAAACTGATTTTGTCTCTCTTGTATTATTCACCAAATTTTCAAGGTTAAGTGCTTTTTGCCCGCCGTTAGATTTCAAAGTCCCTAAGTAGTGGACTCTTGGGATCTCGATTTTATCATTTCTGAACGTAAGGATGGAGTAAGGGATTTTACAAAGCACTTGGAGGTCTAAATCCTAGGAATATTCAAACATAGTGTAACAACATAAGTATTGTGAGTTAGTCACCTTGAGAGTCTTACATTGCATTGTTCCTAAGCACTGGGAGCTTAAAAAAAAATGTTAAACGTCTCTCTGACTTCTGTTTTTGTCTGACCCTTTTTTGAAAATTGATTCCTGGAGAAATTTGGTAAAATAAATGAACATACTTGAAATTTGATTTTTAAAGCATGCTTACCTAAGTTTCTAAATTAAGGAGGACTTTAGAAAATTTATTATATGCAAGATACTGCGTTTTTAAGGTTTTGTTTTTAGTCTGATATTCACTGGGTCTTTGACATGCACGAATTCTTGATCAGCTCACACAAGCTCCTGCCACCGAATCTTAAATAAGAGGAATTCTACCTCAGCTAGACGCACAAGTCACTGATTTTGTCTCTCTTGCATTATGCACCAAATTCTCGAGGGTAAGCACTTTTTGCCCGCCGTTAGGTTTCAAAGAACCTGGAGGTTTCATTCCTCGATATTTCTCCTACAGACTTTGAACATAAGAGGAGCTTAAGCAAGATTTGTTGAATGGACACATTTATTCTAAATGGTATTTTAGGGAAAGCTGGAGGTTACAAAGAGGCACTTGAGCTCAACTCGTGGTAGTTAATAGGGGCCACAGCTAGTGTCCAACAGCCCATCAGTGCTCTCTGGTGGACAAAGGCAATGAAAATACCCACCAGGGGTTGATGAAGCCTGTAACTTCGTGGATTAAGTAGTTCCCACTTGAAGGTGAAAGAGTGGAAGCATTTCTTTAGACAAATATCGTGGGTCCCGGACGTTACTTTGTGAAGCTATTTCTGCGCCCACATCACTGTTACACCGCTATTAGTTATGCTTTTGCTCCCCTGCTAGCTTTGCTTCTTCTGTCTGCAATAAATACACCGCCCCCCCCCCCCCGCCCAGATCTTTCATGCTGACCTCAAATCAGATGCTACTTTGCATTCTGATCAAATATCACTTTTTAAGAGAGGCTGACCCTCACTGCATCATGTAAAGTAACTCCAGTATCAAGCAGGTATGTGGCACACTGTAATTGCTTTTTGATGTTTTGTTTAATTAATGCATAGCCAAGGGTGGGAAGAGGAAAGGGCTTCTACGCCCTGGACGCCCAAAGCAAGCTGTGAGCCATTTCACAACTGTCAGGGGTCTGGCGTTCCACCTGCCCGCGCCCAGCTCTCTCTCCTGCTGCTGTTTCTCCATTTACCCGATCCTCCCGTCCTGTGCTTTCCTACCAGCTCTACACAGAGCTAGATGCACAACTCGTCTGGCCCCCTGCAAAGTGGAAATGTGGGGGTCCACCAGTCGTGGCGTTCTTTATTTGCTAGTTACTGTGGAGATCCCTCAGTACCAGGATGCTTGAAGGGTGAGTGCCGACCTCCTAGGACCCCAAGGCGCATGCCCAACCCTGGCCCTCTGGTTGGCCCGAGGTCAGCCCAAGCTCAGGTCCCCCAAGGGCAAAGGCGTCAGGGAGACAGTCCCGACGCCTGTTCCTGGGAGGGACAAGAGGCAGAATATTTCTGAGTGGAGGCCCTGGCCCTTGCGCACACTCCTGTGGACTCCACATGAAATCAAAGATAAAGTTACTAAGCATCTCAAAGCAGTGACTGCAAAGCGTTACACCGCAGGCTCAGAGATCTACTTCTGAGCATGGAGCCCCGAGTCCACCAAGCTGGCCCAGACTCTATACTTAACCCAGGGATGGAGGTTTCCCCCTACTCTCCCCCCACACTCCCCCACCCCCCCTCTCTCTTCCCCTCTCCCCTCCCCTCTTTGAGCATAAGGGTACCTTGGATTCAAGGCTGACAGTGAAGTCTTATTTTTGAAAATCACTCCCATGGTTTGCATTTCTCCTTCATCCAACGCACACCTCCTGACTCTGAGAAGTCTGCAGTCTGTCGGATCCACCTTCCTCGCTCTGATGCTCACAGAGAAGGGCTGCCCGGCACGGGGGGCCCTGGGGGGTCAGGCGTCCCTTGGCCAGGAGACGCAGCCATACCCTTTCATGTCAACAGGAAGGAGGCTGTTTGAATTCCCGCGACCGCGCATCACGGCTGATTCAACTCTGCAAACCAGTGGTAGCTGTTGTCCATTTTATATTCTATCAGAGAACGTGCATCTTATTTTCTCTTGCTTCCCTCAGGGCTCTATGAATATCTGTCTTGTTTCTCCCTCTACCACGAAACCGTTACTGATGGCTGTTGTTGATGGCACACTGGTGGGTAAATTCAAGACTCCTTCTTTCTCCTCACTTTCCGCTAGAGAAGGTAAAGGAGGTATTGTTTATTCTTGTTCCTGGCCCCCTTTTCTCCCTGTCTCTTCCACGGGGAACTGACCCCACAAGCGCGGGAGTGGAGCCAAGGCAGAGCCTACTTCCTGCTGCAAGAGCTGAAAATTAGAGAAGCTTGCCTCTCCATTTCCTGGCATGGAGGACTGGGGACACATCCCAGACGTGGTGGAACACAGCTTCCCCTAGAATAGTGAACCCAAAGCTAATAATGGAAGACTCTGGGTCAGAGCAGCACTGTGCCTGAAGCTGGTCATAGTGGCATGGGCGCCACCATCCCCAACGCAGGGCAGGGAGGGAATCGGGCGGGGCGCGGCTCTGCATGCGGCCGGCTCTCCAGCCCGACTTTGTCTGTGGTTTCTGCTGTTGATCCTCGCTCACCTCTCTGCCTTTCAAAGGCTTGTTTCCTGCCTTAGCTTCTGTGAGCTCCTCAATGTCTTTATTAAAAAAAAAAAATTATTTTCTGCACATGGCCACACCGGACTTCTTACTATTCCTTAAATAGGTGAGACACACTCTTACCTTAGGGCCTTAACCCCGCCCTCCCCTCCGCGGGGACGGCTCTCTGTTCCCACCCCCCTCAGATCCACGCCGCCCTACACCGTCTTTAAAATTTGTAAACTGTGCCTCTGCCTCTAAATTCTTTCTTTGTTTTTTAACATGTATTTATTTTTGAGTGAAAACTCAAGAGCAGAGGAGAGGCAATGAGAAAGGGGGACAGAGGATCCGAAGAGGGCACCGAGCTGACAGCAGAGACCCAGACTCGAGGCTCGAACACAAGCCACGAGATCATGCCCAGAGCCAAAGTCAGGCGCTTAACCGACTGGGCCGCCCGGGAGGCCCTGTAAGATCTCACTGCATTACCCTGGGTTTCTTTTCACTTTCCCATAGCACGTATCAATTTCTGCTGTAGCCTCTACATGTGTTAGGTCAAATCATATGAAGTTGAGAATATTTTTTGGTTTCGCCTGCGAAACTGGCAATTTCGTGCTCTGGCTTAATAAAATAGACTTATCTTTTATTGCGCCCACTTGCATGCAGGCTACAGAAAAGCAGAGAGCTATGCCTAATTAAACAGCTTTATGGAGGTATAATTGATACCATAAACTACATCAATTTAAAAGGCATCACTTGACAAGTTTTGACATAGGAAACCATGGTCATAATCAAGATCTTGAACATGCTGTTACCCCGAAGGTTCTCCTGTGCTCTTTCGCTATTGGCTTCTTCCTGCCTTTCCCCAAACTACTCCCCTCTCCTGTCCCCTGGCAGCCACCGATGTACTTTCTGTCACTGCAGATGTTTGCATTTTTAAAATTTTATATAAAAGGAATTATTTAGGGTACACACTTTTGTCGTTTTTTGTTTTTCTGCTCAGCATGATTATTTCACTAATCATTCATGTTGTTTTGTGTATCTGCAGTTCGTGGCTTCTAATTGCTGAGAGGCTGCCCATTGTATGCATATACCGGTTTCTTCACCCATCCTATGTCGAAGAGTGTTTGTGCAGCTTCTAATTTTTGCCTATTGCAACCAAAGCTGTGATAAACATTCATGAGAAAGTCTTTCTATGGATATATGCTTTCGTTTGTCTTAGGGAAAATACCTAGAAGTTGGACAGCTGGATTGTAGGGTAGGCAGATGTTTAACTGTGTAAGAAACTCTCAAAACCTTTTTCCAATACGGTTGAGCCACTTTATATTCTCGCCGGCAATGAAGGAGGGTTCCGGTTGCCCTACGTCTTTGCCAATGCTAGATAGCGTCAGTCTATTTTGTAAGAAGTGATATTTCTAGTTTGTCTGTAGTATCTCATTGTGGTTTTAATTTGTACCTTAACGACTAGTGATGCTAAGAATTTGTTAACGTTTTCATTTGCTATCCATGTGTCTCTTTTAGTGTCTATTCAAATCTTATGCCAGTTTGTTTTATCAGGTTCGCTTTTGTAGTAGAGCATATTACAGTTTACATGGTCTACATTCACATTTTATATATATTTATACATTTTATATATAATCTTATTTATATTGATTTTCATAAATTTATTATTTATACTGAAAGTTATATATTTTATATATAATTTCTATTTATAATGTATTTATATATGTTAAGTATGTATGTATAATTATAGATATTTATAACCTATTGTATATAGATTATATATTATATTACATATTCTATTTTCTACATTCAGGAGATTTGCAAATACTTTCTCCCAGTCTGTGGCTTGGTTTTTCCTTTTATTAATAGCATCTTTCAAAGAACAGAAGTTCTTAATCTGAATGAAGTCCAATTTTTTTCTTTTATGGCTCATGGCTTTGGTCCTAGATGAGAAATCTTTCCCTAACCAAGGTCATAAAGTTTTTCTCTTATGTTTCTTCTAGAAGTTTTACAGTGTTAAGTTTTGCATTTAGATCCATGACTCGTTTTGAATTTCCTTGTATAGATAGTGTAAGACATGGCTTCGAAGTTCCACACAGAAAACAAGCGTGCTGGAAGTGGTAACTACGTGAGTATAAAGACTTTTTTGTTATTTTAAATTCTTGTTTAAGGAAAAAAATAATAACAACGTAGTATGGTGTTTAACACATAAGTAGAAGTAAAATTATGACAGTAGTGTAGAGTCTGGGAGCAAGGGTAGAAACGAAAGATCTTATCCAACCCAGGAAACCTGCTAGAGGACAGACTGATGAATAAGTTGAGGAAGATACTATGAAGCTAAAAGAAGCCCTTCGGTAACAATCGGCTAGCGTGACAGCTAATACCCCAGCAAGAGATCCGAAAGCAGACAGAAGAAGAGGAAAACACACAAGAGAGCAGATGGAACAAATAGAAAACAGACAAGATGGTAGCTTTAACCTACAGCAGTAATCACGTTAAATATAAGTCACAATGTCTTTTATAACTTGATGTCACATATTAATCATTAACAAGAGGGATGTGGGGATATGGGTAGATACAATCTTTTTTTTTTTAGTTTTTTTACAGTTATTTATTTTTGAGAGAAGGAGGGAGGGGCAGAGAGAGAGAGAGAGAGAGGGAGAGAGAGAGACAGAGTCCAAAGCAGGCTCCAGGCTCTGAGCTGTCAGCACAGAGCCCGATGCGAGGCTCGAACCCACGAACCATGAGATCATGACCTGAGCTGAAGTCAGACGCTCTACTGACTGAGTCACCCAGGCGCCCCAGATAATGGTCTTTTGGAGGCGCTGGAAGTTTCTTCTGATTCTTTAAATTTTTTCAGTAAAGTTGGATTTGAGATCATTAGCTGAGAAACTGTTGTCTAATTTAGTTCTCTACCTTCAAGCCAAGTGTCATCCTGAATTTAGTTTTATTTTCTTAATTTGGCCCTGAACAGGTGAGGCATAAAAATGAAATTCCAGATAAACATTAAACTGATTTTAATTAAACAGAAAAATGGGAAGCTAAATTTTTCCCCCAACTGCCTTAAATCAAAGAGGTAAAAAAAAAAAAATTAATAATTAACGCCCAGCTAGGAATCTGCAATCGGTACCGGTGCCTCATTCATTTAGAATACTGACTGGAAATTAATATTAATGAAGTAGTTTCCATTTAGACTTTTACAGCAGCAAAGACTATTGCACCACAGCCCCGGGGGCTCGGACACTTGTGGGTGTCTGTCCCTGGGCAGTGTTTTATTTCCAGCCAGCCCATCGACAAATACTTCTGGAGTTCTGGCCGTGCAAGCAGCACCTGCTAGACACTGTTAATCTTCCCCTAGTTCAAGATCAAGGGGCGTTAGATTAATTGCTACAACTTCCTTCAAAGAGAGTACCTGTCATAAATTCGAAAGTGATTCGTGAACACTGGAGAGATCCGCTTCGGTTGCTCAGCACATCATCCAGACAAACTGTGCTGGAAAAGGGCTCACGCTGCAGACCTCACTGACGGGTCCTCACAGCGCGCTCTTAAAGAATGAAAAATAGCAACGGAAACAGGACTCCGAGGAAGGACGTGCCGTTAGTGAGCCGGCCATTTCGTTGAGTCGGTTCCTGTCCGTGGGGATGGGTCAAATTCGCTTTTCGCTTATACCTGAGAGGGGTCTCAGTCCGTTTGGAGCAAAAGTAATTTAACACATCATTTAGCCAGATGAATATTTGCACTTTGCAAATGGAAGGGAGGCCTTGCCAACATGGGCCATGAAGTTTTCTCCTTAAGGTCAACTTGCCCTTAATCGTGATCCCGTAATTGAGGAAGGAAATGGAAGGGTAGATGTCTCCTGAATTGCCTCTGTTAATTTTAGCAATGCCCTCTCTTCCAGCTTTTGATCTAAGTGGAGAATACTCAACTCCGTTATCCCGAAGTCTGCGCAGCTCTGTCCCGCTGTGCACCAAAATTAAGATCATAAACATCTCAGGCTTTAAGCAGCGGCGGGGGCTGTGTGCCTGTGCATCTGTGTGTTCGTGTGTGCATGGGGTTCCTTTTTAGGGCACATCCGCATGACATGTTTAATAACGGTTTCCTCTCGACTGCCACACGTGGCTGAGGTAATAAAGTCACTGCTGCAAATGACAAGGGTCCAGCGATCTGGGAGAGCAAGGCAGCAAGAGAGGTGTCGCAGCCTCTCAGTTTTGATCTTGTTAAAGTGACTGCTTCCTACTTTCTGCCTGATGACAGTGTCAAGAAGGTCCCAAGATGAATGACTGAGAGGCTGACCACAGTGCTGTTTGGTTCCATTCTCTCCCACAAGAAAGACGGAACGATGAGAAGCATAGAGTCCCTGGCCTGCCGATTTTCCTGGGTGGAGGGGGAATGAGTGGCTCTGTGATCCTTGCTCTGGGAGGAACAGCTGTGGAGTGAGGAGGGAGCTCCTAGCCAGCCCTTGCCTTGCAGTGGCCCGTGGCCAAGTAGCTGTCTCTTCCGTATACGGAGAAAGCAGCCAACCAATGTTCCCTGGGGCTCTGTGGCGCTTGCCTGACATCTTAGGCAACTAGACAGGGTCCCTTAGGGGTGTGCAAAGTTTCAGGGGCGTGACGGTGACAGCGAACATTAATCCCGCACTTACTGTGTGTCTGTCTGTGTTCCGGGCCTTCCACGTTTTCAGTCATTTGGTCTTCACATACGCCAACTCTACGAGGTAGGTGTCAGGACTCCCTTTTTACAGATGTGGCCCTGGGGCCCCGAGAGGTTAAATAGCTCGCACAGGATCACGCAGCTGCAAGGAGGCAAAGTCAAGATCTGAACACAGGCTCACAGGAAACGAAAGACGGATGGTATTTACATAAGGAACACGGCTGGCGACAACACCAATAAAAATGTGACCTGCATTTTACACAGTTGGGACTCCACTTTTGGAATTACGGGTTTTTAGTTTAATTTTAAATTTTATGAGTGCTTTAATGAGTAGTATTACCTCAACTCAATGGCTCTTATTTTTATGAAAAATTTTTTTTAACATGTATTCATTTTTGAGAGAGAGAGAGACAGAAGGAGAGGGAGACACAGAATCTGAAGCAGGCTCCAGGCTCTGAGCTGTCAGCACAGAGCCTGACGTGGGGCTGGAACTCACAAACTGTGAGATCATGACCTGAGCCAAGTAGGACACCAAAGTCAGACGCCCAACCAAATGAACCAACCAGGCACACATCCCCGCCATTATTACTAGGGCTAACAAAAGTGTATTAAACTTAACATAGCCTTATTCGATTAGTAAATAATATATTATATTTGTCATTTAAGACCATTTTAATGTGAAGAATGACAGTATTTGCAAATCTTTTTTATCTCATGGAGTTACACAAAAAACTCCAGGAGGGCACTATGGCAGAGACTGGCTACCGTAGACTCGGCATCAGAGAAGACTTCCCGGAGGAGGGAACCTTTTGAGCTTTAGTCTGACTACCAAACAACTGTGGGCCATGCCGAGGTCAGGAGGAAGGGTAGTGGTAACGGGAGCGGCTTGTGCACACAAATCCTCTAGCAAATAAATACACGAAGATACTTACGGAGGATGACACACGTCTTTAACAAGTAAAATATGTAAAAAACCAAGATATTTTTGGAGGATCAATCACAGCCAGTCGGTTACTAGAACACAACCTGTAACATTACGTATGCGTCTCCCCCCAACCCTTTTCCAAACTGTTTCCACACTTAGCTTCTTTTCTCAGATCTCTGCTTTGTTTACAGACAGAACTAAGTTCCCAGGACAGGGTGCCCTCACTTCTGATCTTCCTGTCGGGACGGCCTTTTGTGTGGGGCATACATTTTTTTTACTAAGGACTGTAGTCATGAATGTCACTCATCCAATCTTTGTGACACCTATGAGATTTTTGTTTTACTGTGAAAACATTTTGATTTCTCTTGCTTTACTCGCTCCATTGTGCTCAGCTACTCTGAGTAAGTGGGGAAGAGTGGACAGCGGGTGGGGTTACTGCAGAGAAGTTGAATATTCCAGGAGAGCAGAGTGGGGGCTTGGTTTGGTGCATTTAGAGGAGGGGAAAGGCTGGGCGCTGGATGGGCGACAGAGTAGCCTAGAAAGAGATTAGAGAGGCACGCAGGCACCAGAGTGTGAAGGAACTAGCAGGTCACGGAAAGGGTTTGGACTTTGCTCCAGGAGAAAATGGATTTGTTAAGAGGGTAAGTGTACAAAAAAATACATGGGGCGCCTGGGTGGCTCAGCTGGATAAGCATCCGACTTTGGCTCAGGTCGTGAGCTCATGGTTTGTGGGTTCGAGCCCCATGTTGGGTTCTGTGCTGACAGCTCAGAGCCTGGAGCCTGCTTCTGATTCTGTACATCCCTCCCTCTCTCTCTCTTTGCCCCTCTCCCACTTGTACTCTGTCTCTCTCTCAAAAATAAAGAAACATTAAACAAAATAAAAAGAAACCCCACATATTCTTATCTGTGGAGAGGAAATGAAACAGTGTATTTAATCAAAGGAAAAATATACCACGAAATTTTTATCTAGACAAACAAAAGAGAATTTTTTCTATTCTATTTATTCTAGTCTCTTCTACTGTATTTTGTTTATTCAACTAGACTCCAATTAGTTACTTTACTTTAGATCCAGTTTTTAAAAAGAAGTGGTGCTGGGGCTCCTGGGCGGCTCAGTCGGTTGAACGTCCAACTCTTGATATCGGCTCAGGAAGTGATCTCTTGGTCTGGTCATGAGATCGAGCCCCGCATTAGGCTCTGTGCTAAGCATGAAGCCTGCTTGGAATTCTCTCTCTCCCTCTCTCTCTGCCCTTCCCCCACTGATAGACACTCGCACGCACGCATGCGCACATACACACACTCTCGCTCTCTCTCAAAACAAATAAATAAACATTAAAAAAAGTAAAGATAAAAGGAAGTGGTATTCAGGCTTGGACTCAGCAGAAGTTGCTATGCTGGTTTTCCAAGCCCAAGAATATGCTGGAAAAAGGAGTAGGAGTCATAAGTAGGCTCGGGAGACCATTAAGACTTACATACAGAGCTGTGATTGGGAGAATGAACTGGGTGGAGAGGGGCAGGGAACCCCAAACCAGTCCCCAAGCAGGCACTGCTAATACCCCACAAGAGCAGACTCCCGGGTCTGAGGCAGGAGTCTGAAGGTGGTGACTGAGCCACACAGACGCAGTGAGTCACGGAGGCTTGACCAGGGTGAGAGGGACAAAGGGCAGCCAGCCCTTTAGGACAGCATTGTCACATGTGATATAATACACGACAAGTGCAATTTAAAATTCTCTAATATCCACGTTGAAACATAAAAAGAAGAAACAGGTGAAATTAAATCTAGAAATATACTTAATTTAACTTAATATATTCCAAGTAGGATCATCTTCACGTATAATCCATATAATGAGACCTTTTACATTCTTTTTTTTTTTCCTCTGAAGCCTTCCAAAGCCAGCATATGCATAGCACGTTTCAGTTTGCACTAGCCATATTTTCACGTGCTCCAACGCCATAACGTTGCCTGAGTGAATTAGGGGCTGGGTGTAAGCAGCCTGCTGGGGTATGAGGCCAGACTTCTCTCCGGAGAATGCCACGGCAGAGATTTTTCAGCCACACTGTGGTTTGCAATAGAGGTAGCTTGTCAGGAAAAAAAAAAAAGTCACTTCTAGACTGCATTCATCAGAAAAATCTACAGGTCATGTCTATTACGGAGCTCCAAGCCACTTCAGCCAGTAACCATCCCAGGCGTCTTCTGCAGATCTGACCTTGTTCTAGAAGCCACGATCTTCTGTCGGGAGAGTCGAGGGCACGTGGGAAAAGGCTACCTCCCTGAGTCTCCCTAGACTTCCAGTCCAAATTCATTCCACTGATTTGATTACATGGAAAAACATACACTTCAATGAGAAAAAACTGTCATATAGTTCTAGTAACCTATTCCTATTATAATAAGCACCCCCAATTCATTTTTGTAGTGTTTAACCTTTGCAAACTCTCTCTGAGTTGAGTTCATCTGTACGGAGAGAGAGCTGCACCTGAAGGAGCTGGGGAAAGGTCACGCGTAAAACCTGCCTAAATGCACGTTATCCTGTCTCCTTAGGTTCCTTTTCTTCGTTTTCCTGTGTTTGTCTTTTAGAAGAATTTGCAAGCCTTTAGATTAAGAAGTCAAGCCCTTTGTTCCCTTTAAGGATCAAACAATAACACAAGACGCCTTGGCTGTGGGTCAGGCATTTAGGGAAAAGTGAGTTCATCCCCGCCTCCTCCCAGACAACCTTGCACCTGCTCACTCCACACCCCCACACCTCTACCCACCACCTCTCACTTGACAGCGTTGGGGCAAACAGCCAAACTCTTGAGTTAGGAAAATAAATCTGATTTTTAAAATCATTTACACGCAAATCTTTCAAATTTCCTTACAGGAAATCACCAGAATTCGATATGCAGCTTACCTCTTTCCCATGAGCAAGGAAATCAAGAACCCACGTAGCCGTTCTTTTGTGAGACAGGTTTATGGCAAGGCTCAGCTATTCCTCGGCAATGCTCATCTGAGCTGGGCATTCGTCATCGAATGAGTATGCCATTCACAGGAATGATATCACAGTCATCTAAAAGTAATAGAAACTTTTTATTTGTTGAGGGAAGCATCAGGGCCAGAGACTTATCACATACTAGGAAGGTTATATATCACTTATGTCTATGGGGCTGTATGCGAAGCATGTTAAATTCTTGTCATCTTTTGCAGACATTGTACCTTCACTAAGTGACAGTCACTATTTTTGTGGGGGCGGTTGCTAGCCTCATAATATGTTTTCCTGCTCGTTTTCCCCCCCAAGCTGGACCTGTTCCATGCCCTCCCTGTAATGCTCTGGACCGGAGAACTTATCATACTTTTTTGGTAGTTGGTGATTGATTACTTTTCTGATTTAAATTCATACTGATCTGTGATTCATATTCAATCAAGTGCTCGCATTCTAAGAATTCTTTTCCATGAGTTTTTTTTTAATTAGCTTTATTGTGGAATAATTTTAACACAATGAAATGAACCATTTTTTTAAATATTTACTTATTTTCAGAGAGAGAGACAGACAGAGTGCAAGCGTGGGGAGGGGAGGCAGAGAGAGAGAGACACACAGAGTCCAAAGCAGGCTCCAGGCTCTGAACTGCCAGCATAGAGCCCGATGCAGGGCTCGAACCCACGGACCGTGAGATCATGACCCAAGCCGAAGTTGGATGCCCAACCGACTGAGCCACCCAGGTGCCCCGAAATGAACCATTTTTAAATGTACAATTCAACACGCTTTGACAAATGGTTACAGTTGTGTAACCATCACCGTAATCAAGATCTAGAACATTCTTCTCACCCCTAACATTTCCCTCATAACACCCATAACTTTTAGTGGTATTTTCTAATATTGGGCAGGAAGTATTCCCTGCCAACTGTGCAATGAGGTGGGTGGGTGGGGGATATGGGGATCATTTTATTTGTAATATTTAAATATCAGATAATAGGCTTATTTAGATATTCTTAGCTGTAAGTACTATATGGAATGAAGGGCGAACTTATCATCATTTTCTAATCTTATTATTGAAAAAACAAAAAGCTATTTGGTTTATAGCAGAAAGAATTGCTTGATCAGATGATTGACACAATCAGAACTTTTTGGCAGAATTTTATTTTCAAACAGCTATGTAAACTTGAACTTCAGGGGGAGAAAAATTAAAAGTCCAGGACAAGAATTGCATGAGACCAGTTCCCAGACCCTTTCAGCTTCTGGAAGTATCCAAGCCTGTGTGGCAACGGGACCAGGAGGATGCAAATCATGTAATGTCCCAGGATATAAATTAAATCATAGAAGATGCATTTCCTTAAGAAGAAAGCACCTATTACTGCTCTTAATTTCTTTCTTTCTCTGAGGTGGGGCTTGATATCTGGACATATATGTTAGGAGATCAAAATTCAGTGCCAAGAGAACCTGCCTGAAATTTTTAGTAGAAGCACTAGTCTTTCATATACTTCGAACAGTAGCTAACACTTACATAAGGCTTACCATGTGCCCGACACAGGACTCCCATAAACCCTTGTAAGTTCCCAGGCGATAAGAACACTAGCAGTATCTTTTGTTCTAGGAAGGTGACTCTAGGTAGGCTCCTGGACGGGGGCTGGCTGCTCCCCAGAAAGACCAAACCATGGTGAGAAGTTTGGAATTTTCAGTTCCCCACCCACCTTCCCCGAGAGGACAGAAGGGCTGAAAGTGGACCGAATAATGAATCATGCCTACATGAGGGGGCCTCGTAAAAGCCCAGTCATAGGAAGACTGGAGAGCTTCCAGGTTGGAAACCTAGCCATGTACCGGGAGGGTGAACTCCAACTCCCTGGGAACAGAAGCTCAGTCCTACCCTGTGGGTCTTTGCATCTGACTGTCCGTCTGTTTCCTTTTCCCCATCCTTTCATAACTGACAAATGTTAAGTGTTTTCTTGAGTTCTGGGAGCTACTCTACCTGGTAAATCCATGAGGTGGAGGTCAGGGGAACCTCTGATTTGTAGGCAACTCCGACCGAAGTTGCGAGTAGCCCTGGGACCTACGATTTGCAGTTGGCATCTGGGCTGGGGAGCAGTCTCGCCGCACTGTGCCCTTGACCTGTGGGCTGTGGCGCTATTTCCAGGTACACAGTGTCACAATTGAGTGGACTCAGCTGGTGTGACAGATTTGCTCGGTGTGGGGGAAAACCCCACACATATGGTCACCATGGCAGAAGTGCTGTGAGCGTGGAAATAGTGTAAGAGTAAAGGAAATGCACAAGGAAGAAAGCCTGAGTCTTTCCAACACAGGTAGGTATCATTACTTTCATCTTACTGATGGATAAACTGAAGCCTAAAGAAGTGAATGACTTGTCCAAGGTCACACAGCTATTCAGTTGCACAGTGGGGCTTCAAATCCAGGCAGTTTGGCAGCTGAATTGGTGGTGTTAATCCATTTTGGGCTCTAGACACATGAAAAAATACTTCAAACTGAGCACTCATGACCCCACCTCCTACTCTCCACCTCTACAGCAACCCTCGTGTCACTTAAAAACCTCCAATTCCACACTGACGGTGAACCTGAAGATTGTATTGAATTAACAAAGCCCCCAAGACTAGTGTGACTAGTATGACTCCCTTCCTCTCTCCCTCCCTTCCTTTCTCCCTCCTTCCCTTCCTCCCTCCCTCCCTCCCTCCCTTCCTTCATCTCTTCCTTCCTTCTCTCCCTTCCCCCCTTCCTTCCTTCCTTCCTTCCTTCCTTCCTTCCTCCCCTCCTCCCCAGTCTCTTTCTCCCTCTCTTCTTTCCTGAGCGTATGTTGCATTATCAACTCCGTTACAAGACATGCCAGAGGCAGAGATGCAGGTGATGGCTCCTTATCTCTTCAGGAGGCCATTAGGCATGGACTCTCTACACGTTTGCAGTGGGTGGGTAGTGACACTGATTAGAAGGTGGCAATGGTGGGGATGACGAGGATCAGGACACGAGAGCAGCAGCCAACACGGCTTTGCAGTGAAAGAATCCGAGAAACCAAGAGGGTGAAACAGAGACCCGGGTTTCAGATGCTTGGGTTTCCGTACGGAGGTGAAGGACCAGCTGTACCCTGCCCTGGTAACACATTCGTTCGTACCCTGTTATCCTGAGCTCGAGGGCCTGAAGTCCTATGAGAAGACCACAAAGGCAAGGGAACTAAGACAGGGAATTGTTCAGTAGCGGAGAGAGGGAAGATTTGGAGACTCTCCTGCTTTCAAAGCAGGCTCACCTTGGAGGGCTTCTGCAGCCCTAGGGAGCCACAGGCTCAGGGTCAAGGTAGATGCACTCCTCTGTTTCGTCTTTCTGCCGGAAAGTCCTCAATCCAGTAGGTAAGGGGATGACGGCGGCGGCAAGTGTTTCTTGCTAAGAGATGGCATCGGGGAGTCTCATGCCTGGGGGATCTCGCTTCCAGTGAGTCAACCATGGCCCGTGCTCCTGGGGGATTGCTGCTGTTTCTGCTGCCACTGTTCTGTTCAGATGCCCAGAGTTTTCTCTACACATGGATTTGGTCCAGGTTGCCATCCTCAAAGAAGCACCCTGCAGATGGCTGGCTTCAGCCAACGCTTGGCCATTTTAGCAATCAGGGTATGTCTGGTCACAGGTAAAAAATAATGACCAGGACGGGTGGTGACAGGTGGGGATGGCATGAGCGAGAGGTCACCGGGAAACATGCTGTGGAGATCTGGGAGGTATGGGGAGGGGGGTTGGAAACCGGTTTCTTAATGCCCAGGCTTTGTGCTGGGTGTTTTATATCATACTGAGCTTTTGGAATGTTTTTATCTTTTTTATTTGACTATGAATGATCTAGAATATACAGACATATAGAGACAACTGTGTGTGTGCCTCTTGGATTTAGCAGCTGGGCCCGTTTTGTCATACTTATTCACATCTCTCCTGTGGTCTTTCTAGTATCTGTGCCTTCAGTCTTGAGGGGGTTGCCTGGGGGCATCTGATCTGAAGTCCAAATGCTATCATTAGTGATTTATCGATTTATTTTTTTAATGTTTATTTACTTGGAGAGAGAGAGAGAGCAAGGAAGGGGCAGAGAGAGGAGAGAGAGAGACAATCCCAAGCAGGCTCTCTGCTGTCAGTGCAGAGCCCGATACGGGGCTTGAACTAACCAACCGTGAGTTCAGTGACCTGAGCTGAAATCAAAGTTGGAAATGAAACGTAACCAACTGAGCCACCCAGGTGCCCAAAATGCTGTCATTTAAAAATAAGATAAGCAAGGACGCCTGGGTGGCTCAGTTGGTGGAACATCAACTTTGGCTCCTCACGATTTCATGGTTCGTAGGTTGGAGCCCCCACTTGGGCTCTGTGCTGAGAGCTCAGAGCCTGGAGCCTGCTTCAGATTGTAGGTCTCCCTCTCTCTCTGCCTCTCTCCTGCTTGAACTCTCTCTCTCTCTCAAAAATAAATAAACATAAAATAATTTTTTTTAGAAAAGAAAGGAAGGAAATTCTGATGCACGCTACAACATGGATGAATCTTGAAGCTATTCCGTTGAGTGAAACAAGCTAATCACCAAAGGACAAAGATTCATAGAAACAGAAAGCAGATGGTGGTCGCCAGAGGCTGGGGGTAGGGGAAAGTGGGAAATTATTTTTTAATGGGTACAGAGTCGGTCTTGGAAGACGAAGAGTTCTGGAGGTAGAAGGTGATGATGGTTGTACAACCTAATGCCACTGAATCTACACCCGGAAATGGTTAAGGTGGTAAAACTTAAGGTATGTGCATTTTTGTCACAATTAAAAAACAATCAGATGAGCGAGCAAGCTGAAAGCCAGAGCAGGTTGCTATAAAAACGAATTAATGATGTGTTTCACAGTTTATTTTTAATTCGTGTTTTTGTTATTATTCGCTCTCATATTCATGTCGTTAATTTTAAAACCTTTTTGTCACTAAAGGTATTTTCATCCATAATCCCATGGGCATGCATACCGCTCACAAATTTTAATTTTTTTCCATGGGTTTTTTAATTGCTCGCATTTTTAAAAATGTGTATTTATTTTTGAGTAAAAGAGAGAGCGTGAGCGGGAAAGGGCCAGAGAGGGGGAGACAGAGAAACGCAAGCAGGCTCTGCACTGTGAGCATGGAGCCCTATGCGGGGCTCGAACTCACAACCAAACGGTGAGATCATGACCTGAGCCAAAACCAAGAGTCAAACGCTTAATGGACTGAGCCACCCAGGCGCCCCTATTGTGTGCATTTTAATCTTTTGTTTGACATTTTACTCCATTGAAATATGATACTTCGCACTCTCTTTCCAAAACTAGTTCTCCACATATTAATTTGCAACTTTTATTGAAAGGTTTATAATCTTAACAGTAATATTTAATGGCCTGAGAGCATTTCATTCTGCCGTTATCCCAGTCTTTGTTGACTCATTTATTTTCTGGAGGGATATTTTTAGTATTTCCCTATTTTTTCCTTTTCTTTTTTTTCCCCCGGTAATTCTAAATCGTGATTACCATCACCTTTTGTGTGTTTTGTAATTAAATTTGTAAAAAAACTGAATGCAGTTTACTACCTAAAGGTCATTTATTTTTTACCTCATATGAGCAGAATCCAGGGGGCTCTGCTCCTTGCTTTATGACAGTTCAGCAGTTCATATGTGGCTATTTTCACATTTTTAAAATTTTACTTCTCCCTTCGTTTATGAAACCCAGTCTCATTTCTTCTCCTTCTCCCCTTCCCCCTCCCCCTCCTCGTCCTTCTTCTCCTCGTGTATTTAATGTACATACTCCCAACCCCTTTCATCATTTTATCTACATGTATGCATGTGCCTCGAATGCATAGTGTTTTGTGTTTTGAAAAACCTACTTAAAAACAAATCTCATTTTGTTCCTTTTTCATTTAACATTGTAATTTTGGTATCTATCCATGAAGCTAGTTAATCCCTTCTAACCGTGGCATAGTGTTCTATTTTATTGACGGCTCACATCGGGACGGACACCTGTGTGTGTGGCTTCCATTGTCTGGCAATGCTTTGCCTGCTCACCAGTTTACATCTCCCTTTGCATTTGCGAGGTCGTTTTTGTGGGGGGAGGGGTGTGCTGGCATGCACACTTGTTTCTCCCGTGTCCTAGAGCGTCCTGAGTACTCAGTTAACAACAACACTGCCCGGTTGTCCTCCAGTGGTGGAGCATGCTGCTATCCCCCACCCCCCCAGCTGGGTCTAAGGGCTCTTATTTTCCAACATCCTCACCAGAGCTTAGTGTTTGGTAAGCTTCTACTACTGAATTCTTGACAACCTCAAGACAGTGGAATAGTGTTTTAATTTGCTTTTCCCTGATAATTAGAGAGGCAGGACATCACTCTGGTTAGTTTTTATGTAAATTAATCTATTATCCTTTGTCTTTTATTTTTTAATTGGGTTTCCCTATCTTTCTTACTGACTGACATATTCTAGAAGGGCTGAATCTCGTGTGATTCCTTTCTAGTCCTGTTAGCAATAAGCTGATTAGACCATGAATAGTCTATGCCGAGATATGTCGACCTACGGGCTAGATACAAATCCCTGAACACCAATTCTCTTGACCGGTCCAGTCGTATTCTGCAAAACTTTCAAGGCTCGATCTGTCTCTATGGTCACGACTTGAAGGGCTGACACTTCAGAGGAGGAAAACTTCTTTCTTTCTTTCTTTTTATTTAATTTTTTATTTTAGAGAAAGAGAGAGAGCATGAGCCAGAAAGAGGGACAGAGGGTGTGTGTGTGTGTGTGTGAGAGAGAGAGAGAGAGAGAGAGAGAGAGAGAGAGAGAGAGGGCAAGAATCCTAAGCAGGCTCCACGCTCAGTGTTCAGCGAGAAGCCTGATGAGGGGCTCAGTCTCATGACACTGGGATCATGATCTGAGCCGAAATCAAGAGTCAGACGCTCAACCAACTGGGCCACCCAGGCGCCCAGGGAAACCTCTTCCTCAGGAGCCCTACCAAAAATCTAGGGCTGAGATTTCATTGGCTTACGCTGTGTCTAAACCTTCCCTGACCACCCTGCTCAGGAATATGGAACATTTTGGTTGGCCAGCTCTTGAAAGAGACTCCCCTTTGGTATATCATCAGATACTTCCTTTCTACAGAGGATGCAATTCTGCAGAGACCCATAAATAAATAAGTACATATGCCATTAAGATGGATATGTTCTAGGGACACCTGGGTGGCTCCCTCAGTTAAGCATCTGACTCTTGATATCAACTCCGGTCATGATCTCACCAGTCATGAGTTTGAGCCCCGTGTTGGGCTCCACGCGAACAGCATGGCACCTGCTTGGGATTCTCCCTCTTTCTCTGCCCCTCCCCCACTTGCACTTTCTCTCTCTCTCTTTCCAAATAAATAAATACACTTAAAAAACGTTTTTAGCGTTGGGCTCTGTGCTGATGGCTCAGAGCCTGGAGCCTGCTTCAGATTCTGTATCTCCCTCTCTCTCTGCCCATCCCTTGCTCATGCTCTGTCTCTATGTCTCTCAAAAATAAAATAAAAACATTAAAAAAATTTTTAAAAATAAAAAAGTAAACTCTAAAAAAATGTTTTTAAAAAGATGTATATATTCTACTCCAATATTAAGGAATTACCCATCTCTGCTTTCCTGTTAAATAAATATAATTTAATTTTATCCAAGGTCTTTTGACATCTGTGGGGATGATTATTTCATTTCTATTTCTACTTTGATTTATTAAAATGCTGAAATACATTATTTTATGCTGCTGGCATTAGTGCTCTGAATCCCGCCTGTTCATCAGGTAATGTTATTTTAATGTGACGCTAAAACCTACTTTCAGATATGAACCATTTACTGCTTTTGCTTGAGAGTCACAATTAAATGGCTCTTTATTTCTTTTTTGTGTGCTTTCTTTCTCAGATGTCAGTGTTATGCTCTGCGAAAATAATTTGGAGGAGTCTTACTTCTTATTCCTACGATGCACTGAAGTTGTTGAAATAGCATTGGAATTACTGTTGCTTAATAATTTGATAGAATTTGTGAAATTATTTGATGATCCCAGTATCGGTTTCATTTTTTAAAAAAAGTTTTAGGATATTTTCCCACTTGTATTAATTTCATTTTTTAATGTTCATATTTCGTTTTGAGAGACAGAGAGACACAGAGAGCAGGGGAGGGGCAGAGAGAGAGGGGAACAGAAGATCTGAAGAGGGCTCTGCACTGACAGCAGAGAGCCCAACGCGGGACTCGAACTTAAGAACCTTGAGATGGTGATCTGAGCCAAAGTCAGACGTTTAACCAACTGTGTCACTAGGTGTCCCTAATTTTGTATTTTGAAGATGCAAAGCATGACATAGGTCAAAAGTCAAAACTATTTTAAAAGGTATATTCTGAGCAGCCTCCTTCCCACCCCTGTTTCTCCTACCTCTTCCCACCCAAACTCAGAAAGTAACACATTATATCAGCTTCTGATTTCTCTGTATGCAGAAATAAACACATATGTAGCAGATTCTTATTTCCTCTTTTTTCCTATACAAATGGAGTATCATATCTTGGATTTTTCTTTTTTAGCCTTAACAGTACATAATTGAAATCAGTCCCTATTCATTTATAGATTTTTTTCTTTTCTTTTTTTTAATCAGCAAAATTTTTCATTGAGTGGATGACCTTAATTATTTATTAAATTCTCTACCTATGAGATATAAGTTCTTTCCATCATTTTGCTATTACAAATAGTATCACAAGGAATATTCCTATGAATATGTTTTTCTCCCTGATATTCAAGGTAAACTCCTATAAATAGAATGCCTACTATTCACAGGCTTTGAAAAGAAGGTAAATTCTTAGTTTTGAGTGTCTAGAGTTTAATACATATCAACCAGATCCACACCGTTATTATGTGATTAATTTTTTTCTCCTTATCCAATGTGTTGTGATCTGAAAGAGAGATATATAGGTCCCCTTTTGCTGGTGTACCCTTATTTCTTGAGTTTCCTGTAGATTTTTTTCTGTGCATTTTGATCTAATGTTTTTTTAATTAAAAAATTTTTAAAAATATATATTTATTTTGAGAGAGAGAGATTGAGCCCGACTCAGGGAGGGACAGAGAGAGAGGAAGAGAGAGGAGCCCAAGCAGGCTCTGCACTGTCGGCACAGAGCCCAATGCGGGGCTCTGTCTCACAAACCCAGAGATCATGACCTGAGCAGAGATCAAGAGTTGGGCGCTTAACCGACTGAGCCGCCGGGGCACCCCCCGATTCAATGTTACGAGGCCAAGGAATATGCATCACATTAAGGTCTGCTCTGAGGACTGTATCACTCATCATTGCAAAACCCTTCTCTTGGTTCATCTAACTTGTCTGATGCTGCGCCCACGACTCTGGCTTTCCCTTGCCCGTATTTGCGTGTATATGCCTTCGATTTTCAACCATTCTGAGCTTGAGTCTTCACTTACATACACCATTCTGTCAGGCTTTGCTTAAAATCCAAGCTGAGAGCTTTTCTTTTCATAGATCGATGAGTTTCTTCCGTTACAATTTTGATATGATAACTACCTTTATCTTAGTCATGTTACATTATTTGGTTTTTTTAACATTTCCTTTATTTTCTTGTTTATTCTCCTAAGTGAAATATTTTTTCCTGGGTGTGCACCCGTGAGTAATCGCGTGCACACAGCTTCTAGTAATTTGGAAGGTTCAGACTCAGTTTTTAGTTTTTCTAGGGATTACTTTATCATTTTCAGTTATATACTTAATCCTTTAATAGTCTTGACTAACTTCCCGTTACGATGAAATTAGTTTATTCCACATTCTCCTGTCTTCTCTCCCTTCCTCCCTTCTTCCCTCCTCCCTCCCTGCCTGCCTTCTTTCCTTCTTTCCTTCCTTCTTTTCCTTCTTTCCTTCCATTTCTTTCCTTCTTTCCTTCTCTCTTGCAATTATATCATAATGTCATAAAAACTTTGTTTAAATAAGAATTCAATAAGATCATCTCTGTATGCTTTAAGTCTCTTTTAATCTATAAGCTCTTAGCTCCCCACTTCAGTTCTCTAAGTGTTAGTTTCATGAAATTTAATTTTGTTTTCTAATCATCAAAAGTATTTTCATGGTTTTAATGTCAAATCTATAAAGCCCTGATACTTTATTTTATCTTTTTATGATTAAAATTAAGTTTATTATAATAATTTGAGCTGTTCCTAAGAATAAATCGCTCCTGCTATCTGGGGTCTATGCAGTTAGGCTCACTCTTAGTTTTGTTCTGTTGTTTTGTTTTGAGTTTTTATTTAAATTCCAGCGAGTTAACATGCAGTGTAATATTAGTTTCAGGAGTAGAATTTAGTGACTCATCACTTATCTATAACATCCAATTAAAGCGAGATATTTTAATAAACCCAGTTGTGACTGGTTCTATTATTATTCTTAGTGCCTATATGTAAGGCTTTATGATAGACGCAGCCCTTTCTTTATTTGCACGGTAGCTTTCCACTCGTCCCCGTCTTTACTTCCCTGCTTGTGTTGGTGACAGTTCGGTTTCTCATCTTCAGATTTTGTGGCATTGGCATTCTACTTGATCACCAGACTCTCGAGAATGTTTTAGGCTTAGTTTTATATATAAATAGAGTTGACTCACCTACCTTTTTAAAAAAGGATTTGCAGGAACTATATTTCATGAATTTTAATACTTGTCTATTGTCTGCTTAGGATGCAGTTCGGGTGTGTGGGTTTCTCTTCCTCAAGCGCAAATGCACCATTGGTCTTTCTTCTAGGATTGCCTGCAGGAAACGGAGTCCAGTCAAATAGGGACGTTCTGTCTTAATGCCTGAAAGATCCTTTCATTTTCTTTGAAGTAAATAACATTTCTTGGGACACGTCTTGGTGTTGAGGGCTTGAGATATGGTCTGTTTTCTCAATCTGTAGATTAGAACCCTCCGTTTTACAAAGACTTTGCCGAATTATATACTTTCCGTTCTGTATGTATAAGGTTCTTCTTCAAAGGCATCGAATATGCATGTGCTGAAGTCTTCGTCTGTTTCCCACAGCTTTTAGTTTTTCTATACTTCTTTTAAGCAACTTTTCGTCGAATTTGCTAATTCTCCTCTGGTTTGTCTTCTCAAGGCTTAACTTTTGTGAATAAGCGCTATTTCCACGATAAGCTTATTTTTTGTTCCGCTTAACTTCTGAGCGTGGTCACTGTAGTTTTCACCTCTTTATGTCACTTTTGTTTTTCCATTTTGGGGCATTTTTATCTGTGCTCTGATCTATTTTTAATAGAGGCGATTTGTCATTAAGTTCTTTTAATTCCTGGGGAAAATCTTCAGCAACACTTATCAAGTGCTTGTCAGGAACATTGCTCTAGTTCAGTACGCCCTGCTGGCAAACAGGCACTTTCACACACGGCAGGGGGAAATGAAAACAGCACAACCCCTTTGGAGGGGAATTTACTGATATTGATCAAAATTATAACCACTTCCAGGAAGCTATTTTAAAGATACGGTAACAAAAACATGAAGTGATTATATGCACCAACTATCCATTGTAGCACCAATTAGAACAGCAAGAGATGGAAAATGAACCACATAGTTATCAATAGAATATGGGTTCAATTAATTAAGCGACAGTAGAAAATGCCATGCATTGTAAAACAAGAGCGAGGGGTAAGCCTACATCTTTAAGCAGTTCTGTGTAGTGATCTCCAGTACATTGTTTTTTCATATTTTTTAATGTTTATTTATTTTTGAGAGAGAGAGAGAGACAGAGTGTGAGTGGGGGAAGGACAGAGAGAGACACACACACACAGAAACCAAAGCAGGCTCCAGGCTCTGATCCGTCAGCACTGAGGCTGACGCAGGGCTCGAACTCATGAACTGTGAGATCATGACCTGAGCCGAAGTCTGATGATGCTGAACCAACTGAGCCACCCAGGTGCCCCCAAGATGCGTTGTTATGTGAAAGTTTGCAAAATGCAGAATGGCACCTTATCTAAGGAAAGACAGAAAAATGAAATATTTATATTTTTAAAGAAAAAATAATGAAAGGATGAATAAAAATTAGTACAAATGGTTACATTTATGGGAAAGAAGTAAACTTGAGGAAACAGAAATAATAACAGACTTTTCTAAATGTACTTTTTTTTCAGGTTCAATTTGGAACCATGTAATGCTTTTGCATAGTTGTAAGGCAATTAAATATTGAAAATAAAATGAAAGAAACACAGCTAATTATCTACTGAGTCTGTGACATGACCAGAGAGGATTATTTCAATGAATTGAATGTACAGTACTTTGAATTTGTAGTTTTCTCTCTTTCTTTGTTTCTTTCTTTCTTTCTTTCTTCTTTCTTTCTTCTTTCTTTCTTCTTTTTTCTTTCTTTCTTTTTTTCCTTCTTTTCTTTTCTCTTTTCTTTCTTTTCTTTCCTTTTTTTGAGAGAGAGAAAGAGAATCTTAAGCAGGCTCTATGCTCAGCATGGAGCCCAATGTGGGGCTTGGTCCCATGAGCCTGGGATCATGACCTGAGCTGAAATCAAGAGTCAGATGCTCAACTGACTGAGCCACCCAGACTCCCTGACTTCATAGCTCTTATGGGAGAAATCCTAAGGGCACACACTCACACAACTGTACAGAAATAAAAGTTTCCAATAATCATATTATTAGTCTTAATAATAATAATATCTTAATAATATTGTTCTTCCAATGTGTGTATGTAATATATATTATTGGGATAGAGCAAATGATTATGGGAAGAGGAGTATGTGTGGCCCAGATCTGACATGGGTCGGCGATTGTTGGAACTGGCAGTATTCATTTCAATGAACGGCTGCCACGATAGACCACTGCAAACTTGGACGACAGCAACACACGTTTATACCCCTACAGTTAGTTCTGAAGGAGGAAGGCCAAAATCGCTTTCGCTGGCCTGACATCAAGGTGTCTGCAGGGCCATACGCCTTCTGGAGGCTCCACGGGGGAATCCATTTCTTGGCCTTTTCCGGCATCTTGAGCACATTCCCTGTATTCCTTGCTTCAGGTCCCCTCCCTCCAACTGGGTCCCCTCCCTCCAACTGGGTCCCCTCCCTCCAACCAGGTCCCCTCCCTCCAACCAGGTCCCCTCCCTCCAACCGAGTCCTCTCCCTCCAACTGGGTCCCTTCCTTCCAAGTTCAAAGCCAACAGCATAGCATCTACTTCCCTCTGCTTCCTCACATGGCCTTCTTCTCTTTTATTTAATGCCAAATCTCCCTCTGACTCCCTCTTATAAGGATACCTGTGACTACGTAATAGGATTATTGGATTACCCAGAATAATCACTTTATCTGAAGGTCTTTAACTTAAGCACAGTTGTAAAGAGCCTTTTTTCCATATAAAAAAACATTGCTGGATTACATATATATAATATATAGATTATATATATTAAATATATATTTATATGTGTTAATTAAATATATTTTTAATATATTAATATATAAGTATATTAAATATATATCATACATATATCTTGGCTATCTATATCAGTAATCTCTACACCCAATGTGGGGCTCGAACTCATGACCCCGAGATCATGAGTCATATGTTCCTCTGACTGAGATATATATATATAATATATATAGTATAATATAATATATAATGTATAATATATTTAAATATATATATACACATATATTTAAAGATTTTATTTCCAGATTCTATAGATAAAGAACTCGAGTACCTTTGAGGGTTATTATTCAGCCCGTCATACTGGGTGATGGGCGCCTGGAGATTCATTATCCTATTCTCTGTACTGTAGTCTAGGTTAGAAAAATTTTTTTCTCTTTTTTCTTTTTAAGTTTATTCATTTTTGAGAGAGAGAGAGAGAGAGAGAGCGCGCACATGCACAGGCGTGTAAGTGAGGGAGGGGCATAGAGCGAGGGAGACACGGGATCAGAACCGGCTCCAGGCTCTGAGCTGTCAGCACAGAGCCCGATGCAGGGCTCGAACCCATGAACCTTGAGATCGCGACCTGAGCCAAAGTTAGGCAACTGAGCCACCCAGGGGCCCCCAAAATTTTCTAATTAAAAAGCCAAAATTAAACTTGTCCAAGGTATAGACCTAGTGGCTTATGCGATACCAGTGATTTAGCTGGGATCTCGGGACCCATACGTGAAAGCACGTATCAGGCTTCAGGGCTCGGGGAGTTAGTGCCCTGTATGGATGCTTCTTATTTCATTTGCCGTGACTTCTGTACCCAGAGGCCCAGGGTTTCTAAAGACGGAAGGAGAGACAGCTGCCCGTGGAGACTCATGTTACCAGCCGTTACCTGGTTACAAACGCCACGAGCCCGGGAGCCTGGCACTGACTCCTGGAACACGGATTTCATGGACACAGCCGAGCGGTAGGGCAAAGTCGGAGGGTGACCGTTTTGTGGCTGTTCTTGCCGCTGTTGTTATTCTCGCTCTTTTCATGCGATTTAACTCTCTTAGATACTCCTCTTTCAGAAGCTGAATGTTTGAAAATTTCAATCATAAAAAAGAAAAACTCTAGGTCGATGATGGGGTGACATTGCTGATAAAAAGATTCACGGGAAGTGTCTTTTGAATAAAATCTCCTCTTGTACTTTACTTTCATGCTGAAGTTTTAGATTTTCCTGTCCGTCTCTGAACAAAACGATACGCCTGTTAATTTATTTTTTTGTATTCCGATGGAATTGACATGAAAATGACTCTCCCAGGGAAGCAGGGGTGACCCTTTTGTTAAAACACTTTATCGGTGGTAACCGATGTCTTACTAAGGAAGTGTCAGTCTGGGTGGCAGAGGCAGCGGCGAAAATATGAGGTCTAGTTTTCCTTCAGTAGCTTATTCAGGCTTCCTACATTTCTGGTTTTGTCAGCTGAAAGATATATCTTTAGCTTGCCTGCTTATAGTTCTAAACTGTTCATCGCACGAAGTCAAGCAAATAGATGGTGTTGAAAAAGTGTCTCTGAAGGTGACGAAAAAATCCCACGTAATGTCAGAGTCTTTTATCCTCATTCGAATTAGAAGGAAGGATTGCTCTTTCCAACCTCGGGAATGTGATTAGTGTCAGCGAGGTGATACGGTTATTATCTGAGCATAATTCTTGGGACCACTTATCATGAGAGACCAGTAATTAACTAAGGTTCCGCCAACCTCTTTTCTAGCTGTGACTCAACAAAACCGATTTGCGATTCTAAGTTGCTTAGCTTTTGGTGGTAAGGTAACCACTCCGTGTAGGAGAGAAAAAGAAAATCCTTTTTCTTTCTACTCTCCTGGGTGCTCCAGCTGGGCCCTGTAAAATTAGACTCGCAATAGAGCGACAGCTGGGTTAACGAAAAAGAGGGGCGCCTGGGTGGCTCAGTCAGTTCGGCGACCGACTTCGGCTCACGGCATGATCTCACAGTTCATGAGTTCGAGCCCTGCTCGAGCCCTGACAGCTCGCAGCCTGGAGCCTATTTCAGGTTCTGTGTCTCCTCTCTCTCTGCTCCTCCCCTGCTCTCTCTCTTCCTCTCTCTCTCTAAAATAAAATTAAAAGATTAGCAAAAAAGATATCCGGAAGATTCTTAGCATGTGCATCGCACATACACGTGGGGGGGCCCAGAGATGAGGAACTCAAAGGGAAGGCTAGAATTTGGGTTTCTACAGCATCTTCCCGAAAACCAGTAAAATGTCACAGAGGTTGCCAAGACAAAGGAAAAGTCCTGTGACCTTCCAGGGTGACATGGTGACTCCACGAGGTGTCTGGGACCCAAGCCACTTCCAATTTTCTGATCTGTCAGTAAGAGAGCGAGCAGCTCGTCTTCCGGCTCAGGATCCACATTCCAAGCAGCACAAAAGAAGAAGACGTTTTTGGGAAGTTGGACACAATGTTTCCAGTACATCCTATTGGCTTGAACTGATCCGCAAGTCTCTGTCCAGCTAAAGGGGGGGCTGGGGCGTGTAGTGTTCAGTCTGGGCAGCCACGGGCTCAGTGACGATTCAGGAATTTAATTACCTATGGATGACAGAGAGAATGGATATTAGCAGGGATATTAGGAAGGGACTTAGCAAGTCCGCTCTGGCTTCTCGGCAGTGGAATTTCTGAGCCAAGCTCTACTTTTCTGTCTTTTGAAGCCCTTGTTAGGTGAGGACAGATTGCTTCCACTCACTACTTGCACAAGCGGTGCACGGCAAGCCTGCCTCCTTACACGCGTGCCCACACTGAGTGCCATCATCGGAAAGAAAACTCTTTGCCGGCTTGATAGGAGGAAAAAATATCTCAATTACATTTGCATTACTTCGATAATAAAAAGAGCTCGACTTTTTCATCCACTTGCCAGGCGTTTATATTTCTTTTTTGTGAGTATCTTAAGTCCTTCGTCTGCTTTGAAATGAATGTTCGGCGAGTGATAGTGATAGCGTTATACAATTTGAACTGAGTGTGTCAGAGGTGAGGGATTTTTTCCCTTTTAATAATTAGGATTTGAAAAAGAAAATCCTAGGTTTATAGGAAATCTTCTTAGGGAAGGAGAATCATTGGAAAGTAACTAAATAGTACCTTTTTATGGAGGTTCTTTTTTTTTTTTTTTTTTTTTGACTGAGGAACTCAGGCTTCAATATGACTTTGAGGCAGCAGGTAAACCAACCGCAAAGCCTGGAAAATAGCATCGAGTACAATTAACCGTGAGTTTTCTTAACTCCATGGGAAGAGTTAAATCACTGACAACGTAGCCCTTTCGGAAATGGGTTATTTTCTGAGTCAGGGTGATAATTTGGCGGTCACGGTTCTGTTCAGCCTATGAGAAGACGTCACCGTGCGGATGAGACAGGCACTTGAAGCTGCTTCACAGTGGTGACAAGAGGAAGGAGACAGTCAAAATGAGACTTCGAAAAATGACAGTGATTCATTCTTGCCAGCCCCTGCCTTTGTGTCTCACCGTCATCCAGATCATCAGAATTATGTTTCCAAGTCGGGCCTGGTATCCACACGCTCTGAAAAATACACACTTATATTCTGGAGTCAAGCCTTTGTTGGACAGCTTATTGTTCTGGTTTGTTTCCTTAAAAGGCGTGCTTGTGTTTATTTGTAGAAATCTGAGCATTTGGAGCCTGGGGAGGCAGGCCTTGGCACACAGCGTCAACATCCAAATGGCAAGAGCAGAGGGCAGGAGCACGCCCATGATGTGTGGGTGGCATTTGGCGGTTCTTACCAGGATCCCCTGTAGCCTGCTGGAGAATAAGACACCCCAGCATCGTCGCTGCAGTCTTGGTCAGCGACGCACTGCTCCAAGCACAAGCTGATTTTTATGGTGAGCATGCATTAATAATAAAAGGAGTTTCAGGGCGCCTGGGTGGCTCAGTTGGTTGGGCGTCGGACTTCAGCTCAGGTCATGATCTCACGGTCTGTGAGTTCGAGGCCCACATCAGACTCTGTGCTGACAGCTCAGAGCCTGGAGCCTGCTTCAGATTCTGTGTCTCCCTCTCTCTCTGCCCCTCCCCCGCTCATGCTCTGTCTCTTTCTCAAAAATAAATAAACATTAAAAAAAATTTTTTTTGAAAGAAAAAAGTTTCTCTCAGGGAGTGAGTTACCTTAACAAGTGGACCAGTAACATCCGGAATCATCCCAGCTTCAGTGGGGTCTCTGCCCATCCCCCGCATGACACTTTCCACGAGAGAGTCTTGACCTTGTTGTCATCCAGACTTCAGGTCTGTGACTGGTGATGGCTTCTCAGTGGGAGAAGTAAGTTTCAGCTGTTGATTTCATAGTGAAGGAATCCATGATTTAGCTATTTTCAAAGGAGTGAAGAGAAAGATCTTATTTTTCGAGGAGAAAATTTCCTATCTCAGAGTTGCCTTCCCATTCTTCTTCCAACGATCTGATGCATTGCTAAACCATTTACAGTGAGTGTCGTTAGGATTTCCTCGTGTGGATAAGTACTCCTGATTGGCAATTCTGGCCTCTGCAAATATGTTCCTGTTAGAATGAGTAAGGTATAAAACCATTCAATTGAATTTTCCTTGCTAAACAAAATAAAACAGAACAACAACAACAATGAAACAAAAACAAACATAAAATAAAGAAAAAATAAAACCCAGAGATACATTCTGGGTAAAATTTGCTGGAATATTTGAATTTTTCAAAGGTGACCAAGTATTCAGCCAGCATTCCGATTCGTGTTTCTGTGACTTTGATAGAATCTCATCTGGTCCAATGGCTGTGAAAGCTGGAACATTGAAGCTTTTCTCTCCCTGCCTCTGTTAAAGAGTAAAGTCATGTCCAGTTGACTGACAGATCAGGATTTATAGAATGTGGTCTGTTTGCTACTGATTGCTTGGCATTCTGGCAAAATCTTTTAATTCTACAGTTCCTTCAATTTTCCATATTTAAAAAAATCTTTTTGAATGTTTATTTTTGAGAGAAACAGAATGCGACTGGGGGAGGGGCAAAAGGAGAGTGAGATACAGAACCCGAAGCAGGCTCAGGCTCTGAGCTGTCAGCACAGAGCCCGACATGGGGCTTGAACCCACAGACTGTGAGATCATGACCTGAGCTGAAGTCGGATGGTTAACTGATTGAGCCACCTAGGCACTCCTACTGTATTTTTAAAAAGAGAAAATTGCAGACTTAAAATAATTACATCCTATAAATGAATACAATTAAACCATATGAAATGCACTGAATTATTATTATTAATATTATTTTATATTCTTAGAGTACCTTGAAAAAGTTCAGAGGTCTACGGCCAGTCACAACGATGGATACCCAACAGTACCGGAAGATGCTTGAGGCATCGTTCTGGAGATGCTGAAATACCTGAAAAACCTTACAAAGCTTGTGGCAGCTCTCACGTTAGTGGACTAGGTAGTGTGTGGGAGGGTCTGTGCCATAACAGTCCAGCTTTACTTGAATAGAGAGCATTCATGTCCTTTCCTTAAGTTAAGGTGATTTGATCTGGGAAGAAAAGAAGGTTTTGAACAGCTTGATCTCTTTTGGATATTGTTCATGTTGTATATTTTTGTATCGCATAAGAAGGGAGGCTGGGACCACAGTGGATGGTTTTAAGTCTGGTAGGAGTGGATATCAGAGGAACAAACTGTGGACACAACAGACGGCTCACAAGGGACAGGAAAGAGTGGGTGCCGTCACTGGGTCTTCAGACAGCCGAGGGACACCACAAAACACTCAGCTGGAGAAACGGCGTTAACCAAAGGGGAGGGACCCCTGAAGATGAAACTGGCCATGGCCATGGACCAAACAATGGCGAGGTTTTCCACAGGATTTGGACAACCAAGACGTGATGTCTTGCAGTCTTGAGCCTTGCTCCATGTAGTGCTGGAGTATTTCAAGAACTGAACTAAAGTGCATTTGTATTTAGTTCCTTCCCCCCATTGAATGGGAGGGCTTTGTCATTCTACATCTACGATAGAGATTTCTTTTTTGACAGTAGGACAGTTCTCTGAAAAGTGAATTTTGGAAAAACAAGATAATCTCCGAAGGAAGAATAAGAAATTATGGTGTTTTTCTTTATCTGGAAGAGTAAAAGACTAGATGTAGCGGGAAACTGGCATCCAAAGGCATCACATGGTTTTTTTTACTCTTAAGGGTACTTAGGTTAGAGAAAAGAAAGGAAGTGGTGACTGCCTAGAGAGGAACAATGTATTGGGCCAAATGTTAAAGAAGGGTGGGAGGAAGCTCTAGAACCGTCAGAGGGCCTGTTGGAAGGAATCACAGTTTTGCATGAATGTTTCCCATTGACCATGCCTCAGCCGATGAACATCTGTCAACCATTCCTCTGGCGCGAACATTAAATTCTGGTGATAATCAAATCTACCAGCAGGGGGTGCTATGTCCTCAAATTTCCTTTCCAGGATGCTAAAGGTCATCTCAAGGCTCTATCTATGTCTCTGCAGGTAAGTGAAGACTAATTGTAAGCTTAGAGAATAGTTGAGGTGTCTTGGGCATGGCGCTGTCTAGATTGGGTACTAACCTAATAAGATGGGAGCACTAGCTTTCATCCCCACCTGCTCTGTTTTGTGCCAGGGAGAAGGTCTACTCCAGGAAGCTGGCTCTCAAGTGTCCTCCTGTGGCCACAAGGGGACAGGAAAAGATCGTGCGAATGGGTTAATAGAACTCCAACACATTTAATGGAAAACTAACTCAACGTATGCCAACAGAAAGCCAAGACATTTGTTTCCTGTAAATCGAAATCATTTAGATTTCTATTATGTTTAAAGATTTTAAATGCTGTTTAAAGAAAAATAGTTCTTCCAACGTTAACTCGTCAATCACATTTTATCTTCAGACTGCAGAGTCAAAGCAAGGCGTGTTCACTGCTATATATTCTAATATTCAGTCAACTTATTAGCAGCGAAGTTTTTTCAAGCCTTCTCAGTGTCTTCGCGTTAACTGTTTATGTTCTTCAAGTACGTGAGTCTCCCATAGGGATAGCCTGGGAGACCTGGTAGGGGGTGCTCCAAGCTAGTCCAGGCTGCGGTGCCATTGTGAGCGGAGACTTGCAAGGTGGGCTCCCCCCGAAACAGTCTTGAGTCTTTGCTCCCTGTGATGACTCACGCTAGGGACACAGCTGCCATGGCTGCATTTGCTTCCAGGTCCAGGCACTGACCCCTAACCTGGAGACTCCTAGATCCTCTTAACTCAGGGGGTTGGGCTGTGACCTCAGCTCCAAGAGAGAACAAGAGGGACGAGAACTTTCTGGGCTTCCGGAGCCCAAGCTTGCAATATAGGACCACCTTCCCCTCAATACCTGTTTCCCCTCACTCCGCCAGAGCTGGAATTGGATTCAAGCTTGGTTTATGCCTCAAAATCCTCTATGTAAAAAAAGCAATGGACTTGGGTTCGGAAGTGCCAGCCTCCAGTTGGGGCTACCCTTGCCTGGCCGAGACAAGGTGCCACCCCATGCCTCCCTCATGGTGAAGCCCATTCTTTGCATGAAGGAATCTCTCTAGGAGTCTAAGTGAAACCTTCTTACCTTTTCTCCTTCCCGTTTGCCATTTTGCTCCAATGCCAGTTCTGTTCTTTCCTTTTACTTCTTTCTCTTCTGTCAAGCCTGGCTTCCATTTTGGCTAGAAAAAAATACTCAAGAGACCCTTGACATATGAAAACAGTAATCCTCAGCCCTGCCTACAGGTAGACGCTAAGGTACAGTTTTTAAAAATACAGAGCTCTACAATCCCCGCCTACCACCACAGACTTACTGCGTTAGACCCCAGTATTTCTAGAAAGCTCTACCAGGCCATTCAGTGCACAGCTGGATTGACAACCACTGAAATGAGCAAATAGGTTCAAGAGGAATGTAGTCCGTGGAAAAGGGAGGCTTAAATATTCAGTAATTATAGCAAGGGAAGGGTAACCCCACGAAGGAAAGGAAAGCCGGTAATGGGAGCAGGTTAAACCTCTTTTCCCCTGATAAGCACTGGCACAGATATATTTTTTCTTTGATTTTTTCCCCCTCTTTGGTGTTTTACTTTCCTATCTTTCCTTCTCCTCCTAGACGGAGAGGAGGGTGGAATGAACAGCAGATCGGAAGAGACTGGGCTAGGAGGGGCTCAGGAGCCTCACTTAAAATGGGAGGCTGAGGACTGTAGGCACATGACAAGTCCTGACACCCCAGCTTGGGCACCAGCCACCCAGGCAGGCAGCACGGGGGAGACTTTTGGCGGCACAGTGTCTGCGTGCAGAGCCCTGGGCAGCACCTCTGAGTCACAGGAGTGCTTCTCCGAAAATTTCGGTCCGTTTGGTATTCCAAATCCTTCACCTCCAAAATCTGCCCTCTCCTGAAGTCCCCTCTTTCCAGAACAATTCCTTCTTTCTTGTGCTGTCCAAAGAAAACTTACTTGTCAAGACGTAATTACTGCCAAGATATAAGAACTCTGATTTGACAGTTGGTAATTAGTTATTTTTTTATGTTTATTTATTTATTTTTGAGAGAAAGAGAGAGAGAGAGAGAGAGAGAGAGAGGATGTTTGCACACAAGTGGGGGAGGGGCAGAGAGAGAGGGAGACAGAATCCAAAGTAGGCTCCGGGCTCCAACACGGGGCTCAAACCCACAAACTGCCAGATCATGACCTGAGCCAAAGTTGGCCACTCAACCAACTGAGCCACCCGATAATTTGTTGTGTTTGCCGTAAAGGAGGTTCCCATGGTGTTGCTGTACATAAATGTCTCCGACACTCCGACACTCTTCAGTGTCTCACCGGACGTGAGGAAATGAGACCAGTACTGACCCAGAGATGGTGAGAGAAGTAGATGTTAGAGAGATCCACGGGGCAGATGGCAGTGGTGAACTGGATCTAAGGTGTGAGAGAGACATCGGTAGATGTCAAGAATAACTCCTGCGTTTCTGCCTGACGTAACTGGTGCATATTTTAGAGGAGAGTGCAATCTGAAGAAACTTAGCCAGGCTTTACTGCTGCTAGGCACCAGAGAGGTTAAAAGATGAGTAACACTAGGACTCAAGTCTAGCAAGGTCATCCTATCCTAAAAAGAGACAACATTCAGAAGGCTATAGTAAGTATACCCCTGGCATATACTTATCCTAGAAATTAAGCAGCTCAGAGAACATTCCAATTTTGGGTAGCTATAAACCACAAGTGGGTAGAGTTACACTTTAGGATATAGGGAAGACACGGATTTGCAATAGAATTCTGCACTGGGATGAGTTCATGTCCCAAGCAAGATCACAGACCAAGTACAAATGCCTGAAGCAAACCTGACTTATGGGATGAGTGTTCAGTATTATGAAAGTTTATTTTTTACTTAGATGTATGGAATTGCCCAAGTCCCTTGTTGTGCTGTTAGGAGGGCTGAATTCAGATCTAATTATACGAATATCTAATTATCTTATCCGGTGAATAAGAGTCTGTCCAGTTTTGACTTTAACTGGGGAGGGGTTGGAGAAATCACAATGCCTTCTTCCAAGGGACTCAGGCTGCAGATTCTGACGCATCTCAAGGTGCACTGTAGGGCTGCTTGTTTGTCCACCGAGACTTTTTATACACCTTTGGTTGGGTCCAAGTGAACTCAATATCTGTTTTCTTTAATACATTTCAGGACCTTGCCCTTGCACCTGCAGGAGAAGAGCCACTTTTTAGCAAGTCTGCAGGCTTACGGTCTTCTGTTGGCCAACCACTTCCTTGCACACTGAACGATATTGGATTTCTTAACTGCTTATGCAAAACGAAAGAACAGGCTCTTTCTCATCCAGGGTCTCTGATAGTACAGCTACTACAAGTCACTGAATTCCTTTGGGTCTCGGTTTTTGTATCTGTGAAATGAAGACATGTATCTCAGGCCACTACCAAAATTCTGGGATTCTATCTATGTGTTCCACCTACTTCTGAACTATTCCAAACTCTGTCTCTAGAATATGCAGCCTCAAATTATTAATTTTTTTAATCAGCATCCAACAATCTATGTTACAATGTGCTTTCATCCACTATCCTTCAATAATATACTTTTTAAAATGTGCTTTCATAGAATCACAAAACAGCTGGAGTGTTAGCGCATTAAAAAAAAAAACAAAAACT
The DNA here is from genome assembly GCA_030068075.1 of Paguma larvata. Taxonomy (NCBI): domain Eukaryota; kingdom Metazoa; phylum Chordata; class Mammalia; order Carnivora; family Viverridae; genus Paguma; species Paguma larvata. Next base: position 13,901,669 of record CM057825.1, read on the forward strand.
AGGCACGACATCAATGCCTTGGCTTAGCATATCTCCAAAGTTGATCAAAATACATGAATGTGTTTTAACATGCAGATTTCTGGATATCTCCAGAGACCTACTGAATCAGAATCTCCAGGGAAATGGGAGCAGAAATCTGTATTCTTCCTCTGGTTAAATATGCGAGATATTCATTTTACGAGACGATGTCTTCCTAGTGTAAGTTGGTACAAAGCTTGAAAATTTCAGTAGTGTTTATCTCTAAATTGCGTCATTCCTGCTTCTGAGTTTGTTCACATGTCACTCCCTGTTCTGAGATTTTCTCTCCCTCGGGGGCAGCTGGGGGGCTCAGTTGGTTAAGCACCTGACTTTGGCTCAGGTCATGATCTCACTGCTCATGAGTTGGAGCCCCGAATCAGGCTCTGCACTGACAGCTTGGAGCCTTCAGATTCTGTCTCCATCTCTCTGCCCCTCCTCTTCTCGTGCTCTGTCTCTCTCTCTCTCTCTCTCAAATATAAAATAAAACATAAAAAACATTAAAAAAATTTTCTCTCCCTTTTGCTTAACAAAATCCTGTCCATCAGTCAAAGCCTTGATCAAGCCCTTTCTCCTAAGTAATGGCTCATAGCTAAGCGTAACTTCTAGCAGACCTCGTGATAATCCATGAGGATGCCGGTGTTCTTATCCTCTTTATACAGCTGAGGACATGGATGTTTCGAGAAGTGAGCTAGCTAGCCTGACCAACACTCTGCAAGCAAGTGACAGCCATGGGGTCTGAGCATGCTCTCTTACCAGCGTGACATTTATCTGTAGCCCTCTACGAAGACCACTCTCCTTGCTTGCCGCACAGAACGGCTCCCGAGCATGTCCCTCATCTCTTAGTTTCCCCTACGCATACAGTCTGACCCCCACCAATAAACACTCATGCAGTCTGACCCCCACCAATAAACACACATTTATGGTTCTTCTTTCCCACGTGCCACCTATCTGCCCAACTAGATCTGAAATCCAGCAGAGGCAACAGCTATTTTCAATAGGTCCACACAGTAGCCTCAACTAATATTTGTCAGTTGATTAGAGATGGAGAAAACATGTGAATGGTGAAAATAGGCAAGATGACTTTAATGTTTAACTGTGGAAGCATATCGAGAAAGAAGAGAAGAGCTTCAGCCTTTGTTCTAGAAATGCATTTTTTTTTTCCCTAATAAATATAAGGATGGGAAGGAGATGGAACAATGGGATACTGAAAATGTCAACTGAAAGAGACCCATTTCCCAGTGGCCGTATTTAGGTTCTTGGAGACCTCGGCCCATCCCTCTGGGACCACTCTACTCTATGGGATTGTGCTGACCCGGAAAATATGAAAATGTTGGTCTTGTAAAATCTTTTTTGGCTCAAATCAATTCCACACGAGTAGCGCCCTACAATCTCCCTTGCAGAATTTACACCCTGAAATGACATATCCTTAATCTTTTAAGAGAGAGTTGGGCAGACGGATTTGCTGATGCAGTCACAATTTTGAGTTAAGCTATTTTATTAAATGGATCAAGTAAAGTGCGTTTCCCTTTGTCTTAGGGAAAAAAAATTCATTTATTGGTGCCCACCATATTTGCCTTGAGAGTAATGTTGGCTTCAATATTAGTAACTAAGGTTAAATTCGGAGAAACATTTTTAGATGGCTTCTGACCTGGAGTAAATTCTATTTGAGGGCATTTAAATTCTCTTAAGTGGAAATTAAAGATAGTTGCCAGAATAAATGTGTGTAGTGATTCATTGGGAGATTTATGCTAGTGGTAACATACGATCATCTTAACTGTTCTTTTTTCTTCTTCCATTTAACAGTATTTTAAAAAATTTACCTCAGTGTGCACATAGATTCTGAAAAAAAAGTAATGTAGATTACGAGATTTTTTTTTCCCCTAAGCATCTTCAGCATTTAAAATCACTGAGGATATTTTTGCTTACACTACCCTTTTGAGTATGTTTTCCTATGTAAGGTGGGAAAACTAGGATACTAAAATAGATTATTTTTTATTAGTGCTTAAAAAGTTAACAACTAATAAGTTTCTTCGAATTTTTACAACAATTTAATGACAAAGCATCTCTTCTCCCAGGGGTAAAAATGGATTGTGATCTAATGTGGGATTTGAACGAGACTAATTTAATTGTAAAGAGTTACAAATGGTGGCATTAAACATTAGACAATAGCCTAGATTTCTTAAATTCTTGGAGAACTTTGGTTTGAGTTGTAGGGGTAATAGGAAGTTGTGGATTTATTCCAAGATGATACTCCAGATATAATTTAAGAAACTTTTCTTGTCTCTTAAGCATGGAATAAATAGTTTGTTGGATTCTATTAATTTTTCAAAATGTGGTTCAGAAATTAAGTTTGATTTCTTGAAAGCCCCATCACTATAGTCTTAAATTTTCATGCTGTTGTCACTGTCTATTGCCAGACACTTGCTTTTTGGGGTCCTACAAAAGGAATGAAAACTCAAGGATGAGCTTCAGTTATTAATTGCTTCTGTCCTGCTTTGAGATGAGCCACAGTGCTTATTCTTCGAGTGCCTATTGTATACAGGGCATGGCTCTTGTTGCAGGCTCTGAACTATTCTGGAATGATGAATTCACAGAGAATTAGTAGAGGGGTCTCCATGCGCAATTCTACATGCATTCAACTTTGTATAAAATGGGAACAAGGGATGGTCTATGTGTCAGTAGGCCCAGAACTTGTACTTGGGTAGTCATCCTAGGAGGAGACACACTCATTCTCTAGCTATATCATCATTCAACACGTTACTCTTTTTAAATCTTATTTGGATTTTCCCGAGAGTCTGTTCGAGGGGCCAAAGCTCACTGTTTCATGTTTCAGGTCAACGTGGAATTGCACAACTTGATTATCTACTTGATTCACCTGACTTGGAGCTAAGTACCTTTTCATTGTTTTCAAAAGTCATCCGAAGGGCAAATTTAATCACTATTAAGGGCAGTCAAAAGAACAAACTATGTCTTTAAAGGCAATTCAATAACAGTAGGTTCTAAAAACACCTCGTGCATGGCTGGCACATGTCTGGGATGAGGTAGCATCTCCCACAGGACTTCTTCAAAAGAGACCATGCCTACCTGCTATGTTTGTTTTGAAGCCAGATACATGATTTTATTCTTAAACCTCCATGTATTTAATTTAATTTCCCACTATTTCTCAATCCTGACACATTTCTGTGAATAGCTTTGGGAGCACATCTCGGTTTTTAAAAGCATCGCACTGTGTCAGCATTCTACTGTCTACAAGGTAAAATATGGACTTGAGCTTCTGTCGTTCTTTTTTTTTTTAATTTTTATTTATTTTTGAGACAGAGAGAGACAGAGCATGAGTCAGGGAGGGGCAGAGAGAGAGGGAGACACAGAATGTGAAGCAGGCTCCAGGCTCTGAGCCGTCAGCACAGAGCCCGACACAGGGCTCGAACTCGCAGACCGCGAGATGATGACCTGAGCCGAAGTCGGACGCTGAATTGACTGAGCCACCCAGGTGCCCCTTCTATCATTCTTTAAAAGTCAAGTTCTCTAGAGAAGTTGCAATCCTCTAAGTAAAGAATGGTCGGCGAGAAGGCCCTTGGGAAATAGGAACTTGGGCAAGGGAGCCCCTGGTTGCTATCTGAATGATACTTCAATATGTCAAAAGTAAGCTTTGACAAGCTGGACTGAAGACGCATCATAGGATTTAATTAGTGCAAGAGCTCTTAGAAATCATCTAGTTACAACTCTTCCAGGTTTAAAAAATTAATGCCTAAGAGCTTACATGACTTTTCTAAGGCCACCGATGTAAGTTTCAGTCCTCCAAATGCCTAATGCATCACTCCTTCAGCAGAATCCTGTTCTACCCTCTAAATTGCCTTGATAGCGTTGGGTCCCCGGAAACCCATCACAGAAATCAACCTTGACATCGTATATTCATGAGCACTTCTACATTTCTTTAATTGTCTCCTCGACATAGAATTTCTCACTGTTTACAGTAAAGAATATATCTCGCATTTAAAAAATCTATAGATGCCTTGATTTCTATTTCAGGTGCATCCTTGACTCTGCACTTTTGATATTGCCCATTCTACTTACTAGTTGACCCAAGGTTTCCTTTGATATAATGTACGGAGTAAGAATTTGGTTCAAGGATTTTCTGTATGTGCAAGAATTTTGTTTTTGTTTTTATTTTTTAATTTTTTCTGGGGGGTGTGTGATCTGTTTCAACCAGAGGAACTCCTTTTGAAACTTTATGTGTCAGAGTAAGTGTCTCTTCATTAGGGAAGTCTTCCTTGATCTCTCAGACCAGGTGGGATGCGCCTATTGTTAAACTTGAGCCTTGGACACCTGAGCTCCTCCCTTATAACTCCTAATACGTTTGTAATGAATTTTTATTGCAGACTTCCTTGGTGACTCTGGGCTGCATGAGGAAGAGTCCTTATCTGTCTTAGACCGCAGTGTTTCTCCAGCATATGGTATGCACATAGCAAGAACTTCTGCTCAGGACTCTGGGTTGCAAGCTATAGAAATGCAATTCGGGGCACCTGGGTGGCTCAGTCGGTTAAGCGTCCTACTTTGCCTCAGGTCATGATCTCACGGTTTGTGAGTTCGAACCCCGCATCGGGCTCTGTGCTGACAGCTCCAAGCCTGGAGCCTGCTTCAGATTCTGTGTCTCCCTCTCTCTCTGCCCCTCCCCCACTCATGCTCTGTCTCTCTCTCTCTCTAAAAAATAAATAAACATTAAAAAAATTAAAAAAAAAAAAAGAAATACAATTCATACTAACCTGTATAAGAAAAAGGAATCACTGGTTCATGTAACTAGGCTAGGGACAGAGGTGGGTAGTTTCATCCTAGCTGTGTCCCTAGACTCCAACTTTGTCTTTGGGTGCTTTTTCCTTTTGTGCTTAGATAGGTTCTGCCTTTGTAGGGATTTGAATGACTGTGTTTGCTCCAGGCTTATCTGGTCCTCAGTACCCTATGATCAACAGATATCCCAACACGGGTTTTCATTGGTCTGCTTGGAGGGCAGGTCCATCTATGAGTTCATTGCCGTGGCTGAGAATGTACTACTCTGACTGCCTTAGTCAGGGTCAGGAGACCTTCTAGAAATTGGAGCAGAGGGCAGTCCCATCCGATCCACGCTATGTGGACTGAACGTGATCCCCGAAGATCATGGGACTCACCCCAACAGGAGAAATGAATGCTAGGCAAGCAGAAACATCAATAACAATATAAATAGCTGATAATTACTGAGTACTTTACATGGGTTTACTAATTTCAGATACCCACGAAAATGCTTGGACAATTGGTGTCGATGGAATGAATGAATGAAAACAGTTTCATGCATAGGGCTTGTGCTTCATGCCTGTGACACATTGGTAATACTGTGACTATTACTGTTACTATCATTGTCATTGTTATTGTTATTGATGGCTAGGACCTTTGCAAACTCAATTCCTATATAGTTATAACTCGTTAAGAGATTTTTTAAATCAGCGTTTATTAAAAAGCAATTTGAAAGGCCAACATCCCTGTAACTATCTCTCATGCTTTCTGTACTTAAAGAACTCTGTGCGTTGTTTGTGTCTTGCGATTTGCATCTCATTTCTGGCTTTTATTTTTCTGACTTCAGCTCAATTACCTGCAATCTTCCTTGTGTTCTCTTGGGTAAACTGACCAAGTTTCTTTTTGTCATTTTAATTTGCATTTTGGATGTTTGCACAGCCAGCCAGCCTTCTTCCCACTCGTCTCTTTGTTTCATAGAAGATAGCTTCCCCACTCCGATCACTGACCCTTTCTATTGTTCCTTTGAAGCAACATTCAGCTTTACCAAATAGCTTTTCTGTTTAAATTCTGGTTCAAAGAGCTTTTGCTCTTTTACGAAGCCTATTAATCTTGGCTTCCATTTTGTTATTAATTTTCCTATCCCTCCCCCCTGTATTTTTCTGACGTATTCTAAATTCTACACTAAGAACTTTCTGTTTTCCCCCTGAGTTTTAACCTTTTCCAAGGAAATTTAATGATTTGACAGTTCTAGAACAGGGTTCTTGAAATCCCTGAGACTAGGCAAACATCTGTGTGAACGTGCATAGACGCATTTTCTGGGGGAAAGGGCAATGGTCTCATCAGAGTTCAAGTTTATGACTCATGAATGTTTCAGAGCTGTGATCCCCTCACCCTGATATTGCTGATAATTAATGAACTCATCTCTGGCTTCTCCCACAGAGGGGAAGGGCCGAGGCTTTCTTCACGATTGTGTCTTAACTTTCGACTCAATTCTGTATATATGCCGGAGAGAGTTTCAGTAGAAGGGAGCCCAGACTGTTAACAGATTTATCCTCTGTCTTAGGTTGGTAATCCCTACAGGGCCAACTTCTCAGCATGACACAGTCCATGCCTGCTACCCTGAGGCATCTTCTCAGCATACGACTCTTCCCGTCCACCATGCTTTATCTGCAAAGGTAGCACCTGGCTCCCTTTCCATGCTTCCCCTATTTGGGAGATTGGTGACACGTTGTGGTTGTCACCTTCCCCCTTCCTTAGTTTATGGACAACTCGAGGTGTCCCTTTAATTCTTAGACCTAAATGCATGTGTGTTGAACTTGGATGTACAAAAGCCAATTAGGCAGTGACCTCCCATTCTTTCTTTTTGATGCCCTTAATTCTTTCCCATATATGATCTTGCTTTGGTTATGCTTTCCCCAAGAACGGTCATTTTCTGTTTCTCTGCATGTTTGCCAGGCTGTTTAACCCTTAGATATGGCTTCTTCCTCACTGTTTTTCCATTCTGCCAGGCATCTTTGGCCGTGGCCATTGCTAGCAGAACAGATGGGCTCAGGGATTGGGAAAAATGGTGTCAGGGCAAAGAATTTCCACAAGATCTCTATAACCATAGGAGTAAAACAAGCTAAGGTTCAAACACAACAGACTCCTTGGAAACACCAAGCACCTACGATTTGAGGGCAGATGGAGATCAGTGTTACAATCGGTGTTTGTGCTGAGGCAGACAAAGAAGAGGCCAAAGGGAGGTGCCTGGGGGGCTCAGTCGGTGAGGTGTCTGACTCGGTTTCAGCTCAGATCATCATCTCCCGGTTTCATGAGTTTGAGCCCCGTCTCGGGCTCTGTGTGTGGAGCCTGTTTGGAACTCTCTCTCTCCCTCTCTCTTTCTCTGCCCCTCCCCCACTCACATTGTCTCTGTCTCTCTCAAAAATAAACTTAAAAAAAAAAAGAGGTCAAACGGTTAGGTACAGAATATAATGGACCATCAGCCTTGAAATGTATGGCTAGGTCAGGCTGGATTAAAATGCAAAAGACAAGAAGGACAATGCCTATGACTTTCCATGCATCATTACTGCAGGGTTAGTGACATGCTAATACATACTGTGTGTGGTGTGTGTGTGTGTGTGTGTGTGTGTGTGTGTGTGTGTGTAGCGATGTAGGAATAGGATCAATAAATGCATATTGTTGGCCAGTATGATCGGGAAGGGCATCAAATATAATTTAATCTTCATTGATTGAATATTGTGGAAACATATTCCTTAGAAAATGAGTCTCCTGCAAGTTTGGTCCTTCAGACGTAAGCGTTGTTAACAGCATGGAGTCTGGCATCTAAGATTCTTTCCACGCATGTTTAAAATAAGTGTGATGAAAAAAAATAAATGTAATGAACATGTACCCACGCGCATATATTTCATACACAGAGATGACCATCCATAATCCTCTTCTGTACCTTGTTTATTCAGTTACCAAGTATCTTAAGTACCGTCACTTTAAAAATAAATCTTGAAAACAGAATGTATGAATATTGCCTGAAAATTGTACTGAAGAGCACTAGACCTGATGAGCTCCCTCCGGAAACACCAGGGAGAAATGTAAAAGATCCTAATGACTGAGTCTAGAACCACTTATCCGAATCAATTATTTCAGTTTTTAAAAATTAAAAATCGTGCCAGTACAGGATTAGAGAGAATCTGCACTCGATCATTGCAGCCCCTGCCAACCGACAGCTGATTAAACATGATGTCACTCTGGAGTGCCTCCGTGTCACAGTTCCGAGAGAGTCCCCTTTTCTATTATTGTCAGCTATTTAGGAGGGTTCGAATGAGAGTGGAAATTATTAGAGAGGGTTAAACCAATGTTACATGAAGAACTGAAATTCTAAAAATTCCATAATACATGCTTAATATTTTGCTCTCTCTGCCCTTGAAATCTGTTCTTCGAAACTGGTTGGGATCATTCAGATTTTCGCGTTCTGTGATAATAATTTAATAGCTGCTTAAACTGAGACTGCTTTGACCGAGGTCAAAGGCTGAGGCCGTGTGGGTAGAAGAAGCGAAGGTAATAAAATCTCTGTCTCCTATCTCTCAGCCAAGTTCTCTTTTTGGTAAAAACATTTATTATTTTGAAATTATTACAGACATGTAGAAGTTACGAAAGTACGACAGAGAGGCCCCGCGAACCCATCAGCCAGCTTCCTCCGATGGTAACTAACATCTTACGTAACTACAGGAAATTGATGTTAGAACAATAAATCTAACTAGAGTGCAGATGTCAGTCGGAGTTCACCAGCTTTTGACCAGACTTATTTTGGGGGCATGTGTGTGTGTGGTTCTAATATTATATTTGATTCCATGTACAGGTTTGTAGAACCACCACAGCCATCAAGCCACAAGACTGATCTGCCATTACTCCCTTGACTTCTTTATAGTCACACCCTTCCCTCACCCCCCACCCCCAAAACCTGGCTACACTGATCTCTTCTCCATTCCTATCATTTTTGGCACCTTTATAACTTTGTCTTTGTACCCTCCCTCACTACCTTCCAATCAATATTTTCAGGGCAGCTCTCCTGGAAATGCTCACCCGGCCCCGTTCAGTCTTTCCCCTTTCGAAGACTGATGCTCTTCAGTCAACCATAAACATCCCAGATGATTAGTGGCTAATAATACAATGAGTGAAGCAAGGTCTGTAGAATCGAATGCCAATGAGAACCTGACTCAACCTCTTTCACTGAAGTATTTCTGGAGCGGTTGTAACCAAGTGCCCCAAGCTGGCTGGCTTAGATGACGCAAATGTATTGTCTGACAGTTCTGCAGGCTAGAAGTCTGAGGTCAGGATGTTGGTGGGGCCATGGGCCCTGGTGCTAGGGAGGGATCTGTTTCAGGCTTTTGCCCAGCTTCCGGTAGTTCGTTGGCTTCCGGTACCATAGACCAGTCTTCACACGGTGTCGCCCTATGTGCACGTCTTTACATCATACTCCCCTCTCTGTGCCCAAGTTTCCCCCTTTTTACAAGGACACCAGTCATATTGGATTAGATCCCACTCCAACAACCTCATTTTAACTTGACTATCTCTGTAAAGACCTGCCTCTAAAAAGGGCCACATTCTGAGAGCCTAAGCCCAAGAGAAATAAATGTAGAAATAGCAGTAGACGAATGAGTTGTTATGGAAAATACTTCCTAACTCATTAAATTAATAACCTCGAGGGGCACCTAGTTGGCTCAATCAGTTAAGTGTGATACTTCGCTCAGGTCATGATCTCATAGTTGGTGAGTTTGAGCCCTGCGTCGGGCTCAATGCTGGCAGTTTGGAGCCTGGGGCCTGCTTCGGATTCTGTGTTTCCCTCTCCCTCTGCCCTTCCCAGCCTCCGAACCTTGGGGATTTGACCTGAAGGGAGAAGCTCCAGATGGGGCTCACTTGGGTGCCTAAGTGTCACCCCCCGATGGTGACCGTGTGTGATAACTCTGGGAAGCCAGTGCCCCATTGCTCAAATCTCTAGCCCAAGTACAACCACAGTCCCCTTCCCCTGGTTTATCTGAATGCAGATAAGGGGAGCTCAGAGCAGACTTCACAGGTACCAAGGAAGAGCAGAAGAGAAACAAATCCAGAGGTTACGGATGAAGGTTAAACACAACATGTTTTTTAAAGAGTAACTTTCAGACCCTACCCGGACATGCCTCTCACAACAGAAAAAGAACTTAGAGCCTTGAGGGACTGCAGGGAGGGGATATTTTTTTCCCTTGGGCATGATCGGGAAGCTGCCATGATGTCTAGTGATGGCTTCCAGGCGACTTGCTCCACACACCGTCCTAGGATGTTATGGACCAACTATGTCCCCCCACTTCAAGTGCAGTTGTTGAAGTTCTAACACTCAATGTGGCCACATTTAGACACGAGGTGTCTAAGGAAGTAATGAAGTTTAAACGAAGTCCTAAGGATTCCATATGACTAATGTCTTTATAAGAAGAGACACCAGAGAACCGTCTCTCTCTTTCTCTCACCAAGTGCATACACAGTGGAAAAGCCTCAGAAGGACATAGTCTTGCAGGTGACCGTCAACAAGCCAGGAAGAGAGCTTTCACCACACCTGAGTCTGCTGCCACCATGACCTTGGACTTCTAGCCGCTAAGAATATAAGAAAATAAACATTGTTTAAACCACCTGACACGTGGAATCATATTATGGTGGCCTGAGAAGACTAATACAGACGTCTACTCCTCAGTTCCAAAAAATTGTCACAATTTCTTAGGTGCTCAGCTCAGCCTCTCTTCATATGCAGGTGCCGTCTTAACACCTCTCCATTGAGAGGTAACACTGGCATGGTGGATCCAAGAAGGATCCCCTCCCTACAGGTCACGTGGGTGCTAAATTCTTGCTTTGGTTATAAGAGACTTACCTCCCTCCCAGTTAACTTTGGAAATGCCTCACTCTTCCAACGAGTGGCCCCATCCTCCAAAGTGGTCCAAGAAAATGAGATTTTGTTAACTCTACAGTAAACATAATCTCTGGGCAGCAAGGGTTAAATGCTATAAATAAAAATGGAAGGCCTGGTTTTCAAATAGGATGACTCAGATTTTTATTTGTTTAAGCAAATTTGCTCTAAGTTAGAATAATTATGAATTATAGACTAGTAGACTAGAGACTAATAGAGGTAAACCACATCTTCTGGGACATTGTTTCGAGGCAGTAGGTATTAAAAATTGGGCAATTTTTTTTAATGCTTTTTTTCCTTTTTTTTTTTTTTAACGTTTATATATTTTTGAGACACAGAGACGGAGCGTGAGCAGGAGAAGGGCAGAGAGAGAGAGGGAGACACAGAATCCGAAGTAGGCTCCAGGCTCTGAACTGTCAGCACAGAGCCCGGCGCGGGGCTCGAACTCACAGACTGCGAGATCATGACCTGAGCTGAAGTCAGCCGCCTAACCAACTGAGCCACCCAGGCGTCCCTAATGCTTTGTTTTCTAAAAACTAATTTTAAATATGAGATTGCTCTGGTATTTTCTATCTTTACTTACTTTCCTTTCATTAGTCTTAACATAAAGCAAAATATTTAATGACACCAAAAATAAAAATTAAAAGGATAAGCTAAAGAATTTTTTAAAAATCACACCTGTAAGACATGAGGGCGATCTGGCTGTGACATCTGTCACCCCATTGATGGCCCGGGTTGATCTGGCTGATCTGGCTGGCCAGCCAGGTGTCCCTGTGCCCCCCTCATCACTCCACATGCACCTGGTGGAACAGGATGGCCTTTGCCAATAGAGGAGGACCGTTCTTCGGTCAAGGGTATAGCAGTACCTGTGCTCCCCTTCTAGAACCTCCAAAGAAGCTCTCAAGGTCTTTTGGAGGAGAACATAGGGTAGTTAAGCTTCCAAGACTCCAGAAACATCCAAACGAGGCTTGGCATGTAGCAGCTTGTCTTTCTTTAAAGAAAAAAATAATCGCAATTCTAAAAGGCATTAAAGAGAGGTGGCAAACAAAACTTACTGATATTACCTATAATTTATTAAGTACTAATGTGACACCGGCACTGTGCTCAGCATCTCATGTGAATATGCTTGTTTTCATCATATAATCAGGGAGTCTTAAAAATAGGAGGTGGTTAAAGGGGAATTTATAGCATACTAAGAGTTTTGCAGAAGAGTGGGTTCTGTGTGGCAAAGAAGGGGGCTGAAATTATCACAGAGATATAAAAGAGAATCGGGAAAGAATAAAGACCTACAGAGCATTTAGAGAATAATGTACAATGATTCGAACAACTCTGAGATTCAAAAAATGTAAAAGGAAATGTGAATAGAAGTCTAACGTTTTTTTTCCCCCTTGCTCTTTTGTCACACTGAGTCACAGAATAAGAAAGGCTTTGAGATGGAAAACTTGCGAACTTTGATACATCTAGAAAAAATAACAACTCTTTTGGGAGATTAGGGTAGTACAGGGTTTTGAGGAATGTCAGAGATTAAGGGGCCTGTCCCTGAGACTGGGACAGCTACCCGTGGCAGTCCCCCGCCCCCGCCAGGTCACCCTATTCTAGCTCAGCCTGGTAAATGGCCACAGCACAAGGACGACTGTCTGAGAGAACAAGGGGGCGAAAGTGTATAACGCGTACTGACTTCTGCCAAAAAACCCTTTTATTTTAACTAATTATGGACTTGCAAGAAGTTACAAAAAATGTACGGAGAAGCCCCATGTTCCTCCGTGCAGCCTTCTCCAAGGTTAGCGTCCGACACACTGTGGTACATTATCAAACCCAGGGAACTGACGTCGACAGAGTACAATTAACTAGACAATCTTACTTGAATTTAACCAGTTTTTACACGTACTCTTTTTGTGTGGGGGTTGACATTTACAAGCTGGAAATGTTCATTACAAGTTCCCAGAGTCCTAATGGGCAATGTATTTAATTCTATGCCCCCCCCATCCCACCTCCCTTCTTCCCTCCCTCGTTCTCACTGCCTTTTCCTCTCTGGCTTCTATCCTCCTACACTGAGAACCAATTTAGTACCAGGCCCAGTGCTGTGTGCTGGAAAGTTGGTGAAGGCAGTCAGACGGGACTCCATTCTCATTCACTCCCCTACCACGCCTTCCAATGAGTTCTCCTGCCTCCTGTGTGCCCCCAGCTGGCTTCTTCCTATGCACAGCTCCAGATTAGTCTTCCTACAGGACAGTTCTGCCTGCACTTCTTCTCTTCCTGAAGTACTTTCGGAAGACCCTTCTTCACCAATGGAATTGACCAGTACAATACGCGTTCGTTCTACCCCCAAAGAGTGTCCACGACTTATGTTATCGCCAGATTCTACAATGAGCTGTTCTGGAAGTCCCCTTGCCTGTCTTCACTTCTGCTGATCTAGCCCTCTGGAATCCATCTCCTCCAGGAATCTCTCTTGGTTGCTCCCAGCAGATGCAACTTCTCGTCTTTAACCCTCCCTCATCCTCATCCCCCATTTCTCCCACCAAGGGTCATCTGAGTCCATTGCTGCTATTAGTCCCTATTCCTCTCTTTAGGACAGACAGTCTACACCACTTTCGTTCACTTTTTCTTTAATGTCTGAAGAAGAAACAGGAGTTTGGAGTCAAAACAGATCTTCACAAACCACCATCTGCTCAGTTTCCGCATTTGTTGTCTTTCTGATCTATGGCAGGATACCCTCTGGGGTAGATAATGTTGGGCTAGGGCAGAGGGAAGGCTCCACACAATGGAAACCGACCCAAGATGGCCAACATTCCCGCCAAAACCACAAAGGAGGGACACGTCACTCTCGGAAATCCGATACCTAACAGGGACCTAAACCTCCGCCCCAAACTCCGGCAGACCAATAGGACCTTGGCAAGCAGACAGAATCTCCAAAAAAAGAAAGAATTATGAAGCCAACTTCAGCGTCGAACCCCTTAAAAACCCCTAACCCCAATCTCGGGGGCACTTCCCCGACTCCTCTCTTGTGAGTTGTGGAACCTTGCCCGAGGGTGCTTGCAATAAAGTGTACTCTCAGACTTCACTTTGCCTTGGCGGTCTTACTTTTATCCATCAGCGACTCGTAACCTTACAGATACTACTAGCCTTTTGGGGCTGATGTGCCTATGTCCTGGGGCATTCAATGAAATAATATCCATGAGTGCCTCCCGCAGGGCCTGGCTTGGGAAATGCTTGTAAAAGAAAGTGGATAGAAAATTACCTTTCTAAAAAAAAGAGAAGATAGATTTTATGAGAATCACTGTCTTCCAATGAATTAGAGGGGCCTGGGTGAGCAATCCCTCCAAAGCACCTAAAGCCAGTGTCGAGTGCAGAATCCTCTGGAAGACAGAGCCACTCTGGGAAAGGAGCTGCCACTCACTTTTGACAGCAGGTGTTGAGAGTTACAAGGTCAGGCTGGGGAGAGAAACTCCCCACTGCTTCTCTCCCAAGACATTGTTTCTAAGGGTCTGAAGGATGAGAATCATTTCAAAAAAAATTTTTTTTTAATGTTTTATTTATTTTTGAGAGAGATAGAGTATGAGATGGGGAGGGACAGACAGAGAGGGAGACAGAATCCAGCCTCTGAGCCCGCACGGAGCCCAATGCGGGGCTCAAACCCACGAACCATGAGATCATGACCTGAGCTAAAGTCAGACGCTCAACCGACTGAGCGACCCAGGCGCCCCATAGCAGAACCATTCATATCCAGTTTCTGCCTCCTTCCCTCCTCACACCTGGATAATTTCGTTGCACGGAACCACGTGGAGGTGACGCTTTCTTCCCCAGCCCCTTTGGAGGTAACTGGTAGAGCCAATTCCGAATTATTTCTAAATCAAGAAAAGATTTGGTTTACGATTTGCATATCTGTTACCTAATTTGCATATCATGCTTAAGTTTTTCTTTTATTACCCTCCTAAGTAGTTTAGTGGAACCCACACACATGTTTATCTCTCTAAGCAGAGACAAGGCTCACATTCAACCAGAATTGAATGGATTCTTGTGAGTACAGACATTTCCCTGTGATTTAAACCCTATCGGTTAACTGCTTCCCCACCTTTTTGCTCCGGGGGCTGGGAGATTTGCTTACTCGGTAACAAGTGTGCCGGGTCTCCAACTCGACTGGCTGGAACTGTCTGCAAAGACGACAATCATTCCGGGACTTGGAAGCCAAATACTATGTGGCCGGCCTCCAGTGATCTGGAAAACAGTTTAGAGGTTACTTTTGAGGCTGATAAAGCTGTTCTGCCCGAAGACCAAGACCGTATCATTTGACCTTTTGTAAACTTACTGGACTTGTACCAGATAAGTCTGTCTAGAAATGAACATGCGAGCATCTTGATCTGTTCTGCATTGTTAATAATAATGATAATAATGAGATAACGGTATGGATAATGACCACCGCAGACCAAGGATTTATCTGGAAATTCTCACAAATGAGGAGCCCAATGCTTAACAACTTTAAGTAACTGGCACACAGTCACAAGGTTCCTAAAGGGCCAAGTCAGGATTTAAACTTAAATTTCTCTAAAAGCCACGTCTTAACCACTGCAATCTCATATATCACAGTTTCTTAACTACTTAAAAATAAGACTCTAAATTAATTAAGTTAATTTATCCTTCCTTGCTTTTCTCACTTTCTAGATTAGCTGTCCATGCTACCATGAAGAAAATATCAGACTTGCTCAGCATACACTGAGTCCGGGACACTGCTGGACACTTCCACTCACTTTACCTCATTGACATTTGTTTTTAAGTTTATTTACTTTGAGAGGGGGGCAGGGGTAGAGAGAAGAGAGAGAGAATCCCAAGCAGGATCTGCTCCCTCAGTGCAGAGGCCAACTTGGGTCTGGGTTCCAGGATCCACGAAATCATGACCTGAGCCGAAATCAAGAGTTGGGCGTTCAACCAACTGAGCCTCTATCTCATTTACTTCTAATCATCACACTTATAAGTGGACCTTGTTATTTCTAGGTCTAAAGATATGGAAACTGATGCTCAGAGAGGCCAAGTAACCTGCCGTGGCTGCACAGCCCAGGTGTGAGCTTTCTGCAGACAGCAGCATGGGAATGTCTTCCCAGAGGAACCTTTGAAGGGAGCCCACGTGGTCATTAACATTGAAATCTTACACTTCACACTCTGGATTCTTTTTCTCAGCACCTAGTGGCTTGGTGATATTAATAAATCATCTCCAATAATTTCTTGGGTTGTACTTTGCAGTTAGGAAACGTGGTCAAGGATGGATGTTTCTCCCTGGGGCCTAATATTATTTTAAGTTCCCAAGATTATTGTTATTTACCAGAGGATTTATTATACCTTTTTGCTTTATGACTACAATTTCATAACATTCTTAGAAATATGTGGGTTGGCAAGTACAAATTTAAAATCTGTACAGCATGAAATCTTCTTAGGTAAAAAATCTGACTTTTATTCTGAGAAGAGACAAAAAATAGATGTGGGGGGGTGCGATTTTGATGCACCCTAAGTTTAAAATTCATGCGGCTCTCTTTTTCCTGAACGAATTTACGGGTTTTGTGTGAAAATTAATACCTGTCCTTGGAAGAGCCTGGGAGAAACAGGGAAATTCGTTAATTCCCTGACACCTCATGTCATGTCATGTCCACATCTTGAATTTGGCAAATCACAGATGTTTAGGCTTTTTCCCTCACTGAAGCCAACACTGCTAATCCGTGCTTTGTGGTGACTGGGCTTCCGAGATACCAAATGGAATAAAATCCCCCGAAACGCCAGCATATAGGTGGGAGGTGCTGCTCCAGGGGCTCAACTCTGCCGGCACTCCTCAAACTGTGGATCTAGAACAATTGCATCAGAATCATCTGGAACGTTAAAATGCAGATTCCTCAGTCTCCTGTTTTTCCAGCAATTATTTTTTTATTAAAAAAAGTTTTTTTAAGTTTATTTCTTTTTGAGAGAGAGAAAGAGACAGAGCATGGGCAGAGGAGGGGCAGAGAGAGAGAGAGGGAGACCCAGAATCCGAGAAGAAGGCTCTGAGCTGTCAGCACAGAGACCGATGAGGGGCTCGAACCCTCAAACCGCGAGATCGTGATCTGAGCTGAAGTCAGACACTTAACCAACTGAGCCACCCAGCTGACCTCCCTCCAGCAATTTTTATGCAGTGTAGACTGTAAGACCCCGTCCTCTGTGCTGCCGGCTCCTGTCCATCCTTCCCCTTTCCCCTTAGTGCCACAGACGGTAAGTCTTACTGCACGCACGAGGGCAGTTTCGCAAGGAGTGATTCCGTTTCCTGTCACCACATTCCGTTTCTCTAGCCACCCTTTCTATCGCAGCTTCTGACTTCTCCGCAAAGGCGGCCCCGAGGTTGCCCAAATCCACGGGCGATCCAGCAAGTGTCATTCACTCCGTATCGTTCAGCCAACAATTTGACCTTCATCTGCATGAAATCTTGCAGGTTTTAGTAAGACACAAATTTGAAAGATTGTTTGCTCGCCCCTTTCAAAATGTTCTTACAAAAGCCCTTTATTCTTCCGATGCTGATTCTCAACCAAAGTGTAACATAGAAGCACAGGGATGAGAGAGAGGCAACCGAGGGCTCTTTACGCAGGTGTCTGTGTCCTGTCTCAGCGGCTCCAGCGGGGAATGGATCGCATTGGGTGTCATTGGACAGGAATCCAGTCGGCATTTCTCTGTCCACGGTAATTTCTTTCTCTCTTCTTTTCCTCCTTCCTTCCTTCCTTCCTTCCTTCCTTCCTTCCTTCCTTCCTTCCTTCCTTCCTTCCTTCCTCTCTCTCTCTTTCTCTCTTTTTTTTTTCCTGTATAAAAGTACAGGAGATTGGTTTGGGGCACTTTGTAATTTCTGAGACTGTTTCCCCTGGAGATGACGCGTGTTGACCTGAGCACTTCTCCTGCTGAATGACTCAAAAGGACGAGGGGAGGGCGAATTGTGAAGCCTTAAAGTGACCCGGAGCCTCCACGGGGGTATAGCGAGCGAGCTCTGTTTTGCTGCCTTTGCTGGTGGCAAGAGGACAGAGAGCGACTCCGTGCAGAGCCGTGCTCTGCAGTCACATCTGCCGTTGACATGAGGACTTAGCGGTCGGCCGGCTTCTCCAGAACACAGAGAAGCTGAACTTTGGTTCAGAGCCCGCCAGTCGCACAAAGTCCTGATCTCCTGCTCAGCCGAAGAGACGCGACGCTGCCTCCTCATGAAAATCACGTATTCTGTTTCTGTTCGGAAGGAGTGTTTTGCTCTCAAGTCACTGCCTCTCTTTTTCTCCTCAAGAAAAAAAAAAAAAAATAACCCAACCTAAACCCAGCCCAAGCAACATCCACACCCCGCACCCGAACCCCAGAAATAGAGATCTCGGCATGTTGTAATAACATAACACCCTTGCTAAAAGGTCTGTAATAGTATGTTATTGGGAAAACATATTTTTCTTTCTAAGAATAACTGAGGAGGGGCTTTTATGGCTTTTAACAAGTGAGGTGACAAAAGTCACACATTTCTGCCCAAATCTCTTTCCAGGTAGTCGATGGCATTCCATAGGCCATCATGGCGTTTCAATCTCTCATGAAAGGAAGCCTTTAAGTCAATAACTGAGTCAGTAAGAGAGTGCTAGAATGTCTCTCCCCCCCCAGGAGTACAGCCCGAACCCACCTCCTGGGTCCTCCTTGAGTCTCTTTTTCCTAAAATTATCCAAACCTGTTCAAAAACTGATTTCCTATTGTTCTTTCTTTTCAAATTTATAGTATTCCATAATCTAGACACATTCTATGGTCAACGGATATTCCCGACCCTTTCTTGTTGGAGACCTCTCTTGATTAAATAATAATGAGAATAATTAATAATAAGTATAATAACAATGCTACTTTTTATTGAAGGCCTCTTGTTCTAGACATACTTCCAGAGCTGATTTTTTTTTAATTTTTTTTTAACGTTTTTTTTAATTTATTTTTGAGAGACATAGAGACATAGCGTGAGCAGGGGAAGGGCAGAGAGAGAGGGAGATACAGAATCTGAAACAGGCTCCAGGCTCTGAGCTGTCAGCACAGAGCCCGACGTGGGGCTCAAACTCACAGACCGTGAGATCATGACCTGAGCTGAAGTTGGCCACTTAACCAACTGAGCCACCCAGGCATCCCAAGGGCTGATTTTTTAAAATATTTTTTTAATGTTTATTTATTTTTGAGAGGAGGGGGGAGGGGCAGAGAGAGAGGGAGACACAGAACCCGAAGCAGGCTCAGCCTCTGTGCTGACAGCTCGGAGCCTGGAGCCTGCTTCGGGTTCTATGTCTCCCTCTCACTCTGCCCCTCCCCCCTGCTCATGCTCTGTCTCTCTCTGTTTCAAAAAATAAATAAACATTAAAAAAAATTATTGTTTTCATTCTGTATGTGTCTCTTCTTCAACTGAGCTCATATGTTCTCCCAAAGGCTCTAGCACTGCCCCAGGCAACACAGTAGGTGCTCAATTAAAGATTTCTGATTCGTAAACCTTTCCAAACCAAATACCTACCTGAACGCTAAAAGGCCCTTACTAAGACAAGTGCTTTTATGAGCTACGTGCATGTGCAAGGGATATCATCTTGCTTCTCGTAGACTCCTCAACCCATTGAGGTGAGCAAATTGAATTCATTCATTGATCTCCAGGCAAGTCAGTAAAGAATATTTGCCCCTTAACTTTGATAAGAAAGCAATCACTCTAAGCATTTAAAATAATTTTTGGAGCTGAATTCAACTCAGAGCCAAAAACTATCCTCCGTGTATGTGTGTGTGTGTGTGTATAAATGTTTATTTTTTTATTTTTGAGAGACAGAGAGCATGGTGGGGGGAGAGGGGAGGTGCAGAGAGAGAAGGGGAGAGAGGATCCGAAGCAGGCTCTGTGCTAACGACAGACAGCCTGATGCGGGGCTCGAACTAATGAACCATGAGACCATGACCCGAGACCAAGTCGGACTCTTAACCAACTGAGCCACCCACATGCTCCATTTTGTATATATGTCTTAAAGGATAATTGGAGTCTGGGTTTTTGCAGGGAATCCTGGGGTCTGAGGTTGACATTGATCTTGTTTATGGAATGACTGACATCTTACTGGGTTCACCATGTCATAGACTTGCAGCAATTATCAGTATAGCGCTCCAAAAGAATCATAAGAATCACGGGTCTTGCCTTTCTGTAGGTTATCATCCATCTGTGGAGCTCCCGTCTGGATCCTGGGACCAGCAACATTTGGGAGCAGGCAAAACGTCACCTGGAAAAATCTGAGTTTTCCTTTTGGGCTGAGACATGTGATCATGGAGAGCCGACAACTCCCATTAAACACTGCAGGTTGTAAGGCCGCATTAAACACCACGAGCGACAACAAAAGAACCAGTAGGTAAGGGCTTTATAGAAGGGGGCGGGGCTGGTATCACTGTTAGCCAGGCTGCTGTACCAAATCCCATGGCTTGGGTGACTTAACATCTATTTCTCGCAGATCCGGAGTCTAGGAAGTCTAAGGTCAAGGTTCCTTAGATTCAGTTCCTGGTGACAGCCCGCTTTCTGGCTTGTAGACTGCCATTGGCTTGCAGAGCCTCACAGGGGAAGGAGAGAGAGAGAGGAGCTCTCAGGCACTCCACCCCATCAGGGAGACTCCACCCTAAGACGGTATCTAATTCTAATGACCTCCCAAAGGCTCCAAATACTATCACATTGGGAATTAGGGCTTCAATATAGGAATTCTAGGAGGACACATTCGGTCTGTAATAGGCAGGAAGAGAGAGCGGATGAGTCAAGGGGCTGGTCATGCGCAAATGAAATCACTCTAATAGGAGAGGCAGAAACGCCAAATGCTCAGGGGTTCAAGAAGCAAGATAAAGAAAGATCCTCCCTCAGTACTTTTCAACATCGATCAAGCATCTCTCATGCTGAGAGACTCTTCACCCTATCTCTAATTCTGTGTATAGCAGTTCTCAAACCTGGCTGTACCCTAGAATGATCCAGGGATTTTTTTTTTTTTTTCATTTAAAAAACAATGCCTGAAGTCATTCTCAGACGGACTCAATTGGACTGTCTGGAAGTAAGGTCTGGGAATTTGCGTGTTTTAAAATTCCCCCTCATGACTCTGACACCCAGTGACTGTCGATATCCTCTTCTACATAATCATCAGGAATTGGATGCTTTAGGAGTGCTACTTAAGGCTTCTTCTCTCTTAATTTCTGACCTGTGCCACCAGGATGTAGCTTTGAGGACCCGAGATTAAGCCCACTTCTACTGGAATAGCTCACCCAACTTTTAGATGTGAAGGAGCCTCTCTAGCCCACATCTTAATAGGGGTTTCGTGCTAATAAGTTCTTGAAATATTTTATTCGAAGGGGTGTTCAGAAGGATGTGAGAGCAGGGTCCACCCTAAAAGGGGCCCAGGTCTCCAGGTTGGGAGTCTGGAAGCTACAACTTACAGCAGCAGAAGAAGGGATCCGAATTAGTGAAGACAGAAGGTTTAATTTTAAAAGCTTTCTCGGGACAAATCGACTGATAGCCCCAAGTTTCTGTCTGTCTTCCCTATATTCCATAAGCTGGTTGGGAATAGAGATGGTGTTTCATAATAGCTCAGCACATATATAATGAATTTGTTTACTGCTGTCCTTATTGGTTTTCTTCCAAGAAGTTTATGTGGTTTCAGATAATCCAGGGAGATGAGGTCATTTTCTTTTGTGAATCTTATAGGGAATTAAAAGAAGCTGCTTCGTCTCGGATTCTGAAGGAGAGGTAAATGATGCTTCCGGTGACACGCCTCCTCAGTTCTCAGAGTGGGAGACTCCTCTGGACACGAGCTTTCCCCAAACGACCCCCTTTATGTGTCGGGATCACTGAAGTTCGTTTCAGGATAATCTCAATAATCTATTTTTAGTACTGGATAACATGTGTATTCCCACTGCAAAATCAAAATCTGCTTCTTATTATGCTAATGTGATATTTACAAAAGCCATTCCCATGGTTTCCAGCCCAAAGTCCCTCAAAGCCTTAAGACTTGCTCAATAAAAAGTCAGACTTAGACACATGCAACTCTTAATTTTAAAAAAAGCTTTCTTGAAAAATAGAAAAAAAAAGGGCTAGGGAAAAACATTTTTGGCAGTGGGAATGTAGCAAATGTATCCATTGCAGGAAGAGATTCAAGTGATAACTATGATGGACTTCTAGATGGTTGGGAATATGAGCCTTGGTGAGTAATAGGGTGGTTGTTTTTTTTTTTTTTTAAATCCAGAAAAGGATAGTTGCTTAAAATAATGTTCTCTTTGATACTTTCTCCATGATTCTATATTTTAGAATAGTCAACAGTAAGTTGAGCAAAAACCTTCTACTTTCTACCCAGAAATTCTTTGCTTTGTGATATTATCAGATTATATTCTCAAGTTTGCATTTTGTTCAATAATCTTCTAGGCGGTCCAAGTTTGCAGTAATTTAGGGATCCTCTATGGGACAATGACTGAGCCGCAGTGCCCACACTGAGCCGTGTGCTCCCATCCCTAGATCATTTGCTCCATATATCAAGCCTGCTAACTGGACACAATTTTGTAGAGATGAGAAGATAGTAACAACAAGGTCTCCATTTTTCAGCCCTCCGACAACCTGTTTAAGGGTGCTTATTGGTCGATTATGACTTGTCATCTTAAAACAATCACCCTAATTCTTACACGGTGGTTAGGGATAACATCACCCCTCGGGAAACTGTAGTTGGCTCTCAGGGAATGAAAAACTTTTACTTTCTTATGCATGAAGCACAGATATACACACAGTACATAAACAGATGTATAGGATATTTGTACTATTAAAATGCCTTGAGAGAAGGAGGATGGGTAGAAAACACTGTCTAAAGTGGCTGCTACAGGGCGATTATGAAAAAAGTTTGCATTAAAAGGGATTAAGTTAAGGTATCTGTATTTGTTCCTCTAGGAAAGAGCTACGACTGGAGAGTTGTCAGTAATGGTTTAGTACTGCAGCTATTGCTATGATTGCTTCTTAAAATTCTTTCTTTGTTCCCTTTCCTACTAGCTTGGCCTCTTCTGTTTAGCTCTGATGGTGGCAGGTCATAAAGTACTGTAAATTTATAAACTACTGTAAATTTATGTAATTATGGGTCGACTTCAGAAATCCTTAATCAAATTGTTACTTAAATATCTGTAACTTCATTTAGAATTTATTTAAAAATAAAAGACAAAGCATGTTACGTTGTAGACATACATTTAAGAAGATTCTCGTCTTCTCCCTATATCATCTAGATGTCGGTTATTCGCCGAATAGATATTAGGTAACTTCTATGTTCTATGTACAGAGATTCAGCAGGAAAACAAAAAAACAAACAAACGAACAAATTTTCTCTCCATCTTCATGGAGAGGAGAAATGAGCATTGAAATACTAATTTTATAATTAGTAATTTAATGTAATTGCTTTGGCAGTACATGTATGATTAGTAATTTAGCTATAATTCTTATAAGGCTTAAAAGATCAGAGTGAAGACTCAAATACTTCTACGAGAGAGCATGTGTTATAGTGAGCTGGTCTTGTTGGAGAATACCACTCCACCTCATATGCACACATGTTCAGCTGAGATCTGAAGGATACACAGGCTTAGGGAGGGGACTGGGAAGAAAGGGAGAGTTAAGTGTGTGAGGATTCTGGGGCGTCTGGGTGGCTCAGTTAGTTGAATAGCAAACTTGGCTCAGGTCATCATCTCACGGTTCGTGAGTTTGAGCCCTGCCTCGGGCTTCGTGCCGACAGCTCAGAGCCCAGAGCGTCCTTTGGCTTCTGTGTCTCCCTTCTCTCCTGCTCATTCTCTCTCTCTCTCTCTCAAAAATAAATTAATTTTTTTAATTAAAAAAATGTGTGATGATTCTGAGCAGAAATGAACTTGGCTTTGTGGAGGAGCTCATGAACGGGTGTAGTCGGAGAGAAAACGGACAGGAGGGGAGGCTGGTGGACAGTGTAGGGGCTTGTGGGTTATTTTAAGGATTGGGGACATATCCAAACCGAAATCAAAGGCAGTGTTAGACTTTCAAGTAAGGGAGTGTAGTAATGGGTGTGAATGTCGAGATTTGTCCTGACTCCATTGTGGAATTTTAGTTGGAGGAGTTGTGGGTGTGTGACACCAGTAAAAAGGCTTTTACGTGAGCTCAGTAGGGTTGTTGAGATAAAGTGATATTTAAAAATTGGTGATTGATTTGATAGAGGGAGTGAGGAAGAAAGATATACAAAATATGAGGCTCACGTTTCTACTTGTGCATTGGGTGGACAGTAGAACCATCCCTTAGATGGCATATGGTGGGGGAGAACCAGTGTATGCCAATCCAAGAGGGCCAGGGCTGGGGCGGCAGGGGGGGAGGCATATGGCGAGAGACTAGGGATTTGAGGGGACTTGGAGATATTCAAGTGGAAAAGCTAAATAGGCAGTTGGATATACCGCTTGAATGGACTTAGAAGAGAGTTCTGAGCGGGAGACAAAATTCAGAGTGCATAATTGGACAACTGGATCCCCAGGCATGGGTAAGATAACCTTAGTAAAGAATCAAGGAAGAAGAAAGTTGGGCCTAGTAGTGAACCCTGTGTTACTCCAATATTAAAATCTCAGCAAAAATGTCTGAGGTGAGGCAAGGAGGTTACTGGAAAGCCAGAGGAGTGTTGTGTCACCAGGGAAGAAATATTTCAAGATGGAGGGAGTCAATCGGAATATACAGGGATTCCAAGCAATGTGAAAATGGAAAAACAGCCATTGGATTTGGCCACCTGGGTCTTTCTCATTGAGAGCTATTTAGGTGGAGTCAATAGAAGTGAGATTACATGGAGACAGAGCAAGTGAGGAAGCAGAGACAGCAAGCACAGACAACTCAGCCATGCAGGATAGAAGAAAAAAAGAACAGCTCCTGGGAAACGGAAGTAGGGTTACAGAGGAACCACGCTGTAAAGGGAAGACTGGAAGAGAACAAGGCCAATCTGAACATGGAGGATGGGCCTTCAGAGGTGGAGGGACATCTCTGTGTTCCACAGAAGAGAGTTAAGGATAAGGGAAAAGGCAGCAAGTCCATAACTTGGTTACAGGAATTTGAGAAAGTTCCCTGGTAGGGTATTTCAATTCTTACAAACGTCCACCCCAAATCAAGAACGTTCTCAAATTCCTGCTACTGAGCCCTTGAACTTACCTGGTTCCTCTCCCAGGATAATGCAAAAAGGCATCTAGCCAGTATCTTCGTCTATTCTCACTCCAGCTGCCTCAGTCATTTCTATCTTGAAATAAGGAAGAAGAGGTCATTTTGGTGCCCAATGAAAACAGAAAGAGGCACCATCACTCTGGTGTCTTCCAGAGATAATGGCAGAAAGCCTTGTCCAAAACTCACAACAGTCTTGCTCTGTTTTTAGCTCAGAGATTGCAAAATAAGTGCCAAGAAAATCTCATGATGTCACCCCAAGAGGGACAAGATTAACACTCCGTTCTTCCCTTTTTCTTGCCTCTGCATGGATGCCTCAGTTTAGACCACCTATTGATGGGAGATTACATTTCCTTTAGGGATTGATTCAACTGAATGTAAAGAAAAAAAAAAAAAAAAAAACCAGGTGGGGAGGATTTTTTTTTTCAGCACCTCAACTCAAAAGAGAAGAAATACTATTTAAGTCAATCTCTATTTCAGGTGTGGAGGACAAGGAGCTTTAAGGTTTCATGATCAATGGTGTTTTTCAGGAAATGCTGGGATTTAGAAAGCTTTCTAGTGTTTTGCTCTTTCTCCAGAAAGGATTCTGGCCCTTTCCCACTAAGATGAATCAGATAGGGTTCCGATCGGAATCACAGTCCCAGGGACATGCCTTAGGACAGTGGTGGTCACTCTGGCTGTGACATGGACACATTTGCTGTGACCCTCATTTCTTTCCTACTCCAAAGGGATTATCATTATTCAAGAGCAAGTGCCATAAATTAACATAATAGAAACCTTGACATCAGCTCTAAATAACATATAATATGTATTATAAGTTATATATGTTATTCCCAAGTCATAAGACTACATTATTCAATAAGACGGTGAGTGCAAGACACTTAATCTAGAGCCTGACACATAGCAAGTGCTCACTAAATGGCAACTGGGGAGGAACAGACAAATGACCCAAGAGAGGCGTTTCCAGTGGGCCAGTAACACTACAGAATCTTTTTCATGCCTAGAATTATTTCACCACTTCCACACTAATCTTTTATATCCTACTTCCGAATCAGTATCCAACACTAAATTTGATAACGATTCTACATATTTTTTAGTGGAAGTAGTTTTGTTTGTGCCTAGACACCATTCTTCCAGGGCTGTCCAATAAAAGTATAATGTGCATTGGAACCACGTGTGCAATTCTAAATTTTCTAGTAGATACACACACATATACACACACACACATTCCCACAAAAGATGAAGTTAACTGTAATAATAGATTCTCTTTGAGCCAATATGTTAAAAATATTCTCATTTCAACATGTAATTAATATAAAAGGAACACTAACAAGACGTGCTGTTTTCTTTGTACTAAGCCTTCAAACTCTGGTGTGAATTTTCCTTAAAGCACATCTCACGGGGCGCCTGGGTGGCTCAGTCGGTTAAGCGGCTCACTTCGGCTCAGGTCATGATCTTATAGTCTGTGAGTTCGAGCCCCGCATCGGGCTCTGTGGTGATGGCTCAGAGCCTGGAGCCTGCTTCGGATTCTGTACCTCCCTCTCTCTCTGCCCTTCCCCCACTCATGCTGGGTCTCTCTCTCTCTCCAAAATAAACAAACATTAAAAAAAAAATTAAAGCACATCTCGGTTTGGAGGAGCCATTATTCCAAGTGCTCGATAGTCAAGGGTTGCTCGCGGCTACACAGCCAATATAGCAGGTTCATGCTTTACATGTATATTCTCATTACAATCCTCTTCACGATCAAGGGTTCTTCTTCCTACTTTTCTCATTTTACAGATATGGAAACTGAGCACGCAGAGGTGAAGTCACTGGTCTGAGGCTCAAAGTATTGCAAGTGGTAGGACCAGGAGTCTGATTGGAAGTCCTGTTTCATAACCACTGTGTCATATGCCTTCCGAGTTGCTCGGAAACCTAGGTTCTTGTGCTTTCCAAAAGATCTTGAAGACTTGAGAAAGCCATTGCCAAATTTTCCTTCTCTTTACTTCCTTGAGTCTTCCTAACTTCTGGTGGGCTATGGAAGTCCATGGCTTTCCTTGTCTTACAGCTGCTTCGCCCCAGCCTCTGCCTCTGTCATCACACGCATTTCTTCCCTCTGCGCCTGCACCTCTGTGTATCTCCTTCTCTTCTTACAAGGACGCCGGTCATCCTGGATTTAAGGCTCACCTAACTCAGAATGACCTTATCGTAACTAATTACATCGGCAAAGACCCTATTTCCAAATAGGGTCACATTCTGAAGTTCTGAGTGGACATGGACCCTGGGGAGACATTATTCAACACAGTAAAAGAGCCTACTTGTATCAGATGCTTTGTTGGGCACTGAGAATGTAATAGTGAATAAGATACAGGTTGTCCCTTTCCTCCAAGAGCCACCAGTCGTGCTTCGAGACAGAAGACAGATATTGATCGAATAACTGCAGAAAGCTTAGTACATGTCTACTAGAACTGAGAAGGAGGCGGAGGGATACAGGCTTGCCCTCTAAGAAGCCAACTCCTCAATACGTGGGAACGGATGCTATTCATCTTTGAACCCTTTATGCTAGGAGTTGACATTCAGAGACTGGGTGCTGAATGAACAACACTACCCGTCTCATCACAGAAATGAAGTCCAAAGAACCTGGCAAGAAGGTCAAGTACTCTTTTCGAGATTATTCATATGAGCTGAAGAAAAGACCACTTATTTGTGACTAGAGAAAATGTCAAGCTGTGAGCTGGATTTTGCAGACAAATATATCTTTCTCACTTGGCCTCCGTTCTATCATCTCTTACACCATTTCTGATTGGGACAGGGTTCAATTAGGTTCTTTGGGCTCATTGAAAATACAGTGATATGGCTCATGACATTAGACAATAATAAAAGTTGGTATAACCCTGCTGTCTCTTTTATGAATTTAGTATCTATTTGTAGCTATCATAATTTCAGTAATTTCAGAAGGATTATGCTTTGGGATGTTCAAACTTGACCATTGGTCGAGTTAGGTACTAGAAGGCATTGAATGGGGACCTTTCAATGATTGGAAATTTTTTATCTAGAAGGCAGGAGGAACAAAATGAAGCTAGAGTTGTCATGGTAGAGAAAGACCAGTTACCCATGTTAGCCGGAGGTGGGGGGAGAGAAGGATATTTTGTTGCTTTTGTGGTTGCATGGGGTCCTTGTTTTTGTCCATGTTCAGACATGATACAGAAAGGTCTTATTTGGGCCTGGTTCCATCGCCTTCATGGTGTGACCTCATCTGATGTTGAAATTCTTTGAAATTGTTTACATTTATAGGAAACACTGTAGGTTGTTCCCAGCTGTTAGTTCTCAAAGACTTCATTTGGTTCTCAACACATCTTGCCTTTGCTGCCCTCTTTCCTTAGCATCCTATTAAGGAGCCATTTGTATTAGGTTTTGTTTCTCCTTTCTGTATTTCTTTTTTTGCAAATACAATCATGTGTGTTCTTTTTCAACAAAACCTAGCACATTGTTACACTGCTGTATACCTTGATTCTTTCTTTTATCTAGGTACACTACAGGAGATCCCATATCAATACATAGTAGTCTCTCTCATTTCTTTAAAGATTTTATTTTTAAGTAATCTATACACCCAATGTGGGGCTTGAACTCACAACCCCAAGATCAAGAGTCACATGGCCTACTGACTGAGGCAGCCAGAAGCCCCTCTTTCATTCTTTTTTATGGGTGCATAGTACTCCATTTTCTAAATGTATCATAGTTCTTATAGAATTCTGGCATCTTAACAACAAATATTTGGTGTCCCTAAAATAATATTGTGTGGATGGATGCTTATTTGTAAAATTCTGAGCTTATATTTCAAAGCATTTGCTATATAAGCCAGAATTGAGACAGTTAGGATAGATACTCTAGTGACCTGGCTTCTATTCTTGGGTCCACCAATAACTTTCTTGGCAAGTGATTTAAACTTTCTGGGCCTCAGTTCCCATAGCTGTAAAAATAAGGAGTTGACAAATATTTGAAGCACAGACAAAATTTGACCCTTTGATCTTGTCCTGACAGCTGAAAACAAGGAGTTTGCAGGTAGATATTCAACAACTCACTCTCCAGAAGAAATGAAGCCCTGATTTGTATCATTTGCTAATTACTCTGGTGTAAATATTCCCACCAGGGCCAATTTCAAGCTACTAACGATTTAACAGCCAGCTAGCAAAACTTCTAAAAATTTTATAATCAGCTCTTAGAGTCAGTGTGTTCTGAGTCCAGCATACAGCTGGGGAAAACTTTGTGAAATGAGACTCAGTGACATTCAGACAGATAACTTCCTCAGATGGAAGGTATATCTCCCAAACTTAAATTACATCATACGTGGATTGAAAACACAGCCCCCAGAACTGGGAGAGCATAATCTTTTAAATCTACTACCTAAAGCATTCCCTGAAGCCTTCATTAGTTTGTAACACACAAGGAATATTAAGTAACAAACAGCAACTCACTTTAGTAAATATCATATATGTACCCAACCTTTATCTATAAAGAATTTACTTCATTGGGTTGAAATTAACTAAATTAGTATACATAGTATCTAACCCTGATTCTTAACTGTGGTGGCACATTCTAATCAGCTTTGGAAAACTGCTGTCCACACTAATTAAGTCAGAATGTCTGAAGGATGGGGCTCAGACACTGATTTGTTTAAAAGAATTTGAGGTGATCCTAACATGCCATCATAGCTAAAGACAACCAGTGTATGGATATTCGGTTAATAGGTCTTCTGACCTTTCCCTTTCTCTTTTAAGGTAAAGAACGTTGTGCAGATATATACCAACAAATAAGCAGGAGAAAATGTTTTTTAGATCCTACAAATATGGCTGACACAATAGATCTCTCGGAAAAATAGCCTAACAGAATTCAAAATCTGGCCTCTCTTTTTACTGCTTAAATGTAAAACCCACTGCAAGAGTGAAATTAGAGCAGACCCCAAAGTCTAATTCCTCTCTGTGAGATTTAAGTGGGTTTTGTTTTAAAGAAAGGTCATCTTGTTTCCTTTTTGCTGGCCTTGAGGAGCAGCCGACCATCCCAGCACACAAGAAATTAATTACCCTGGAGGACCAGGTGCAACCAGTTAGTTGGTTGCCATGGAGACGAAAGCTATACATCCCAGATTTTCCACGATGGTCTCTCGTTCATGAAATCTTTTCCTTTTCAATAAACACCATTCACAAAAATGCGGGTATCTGTGTGGCTTGATTATTTTATGTGTGCATTAATACATAAACAGAAAAAAAGTATTTTGCCAAATAATGAACCATTGTCTTTGTTAAGAAAATTTGAGGGTAAGTACAATTTGAGCAGATTACAATTTACTCAATATTTTTTAAGTAAAAAAAAAAAAAAGAAAGCAAATCCAAAGCATTTCACAAAGCTGTTGGAAAACCAGCTTTCCCGGAGTCCTCGTGTGCTTCCAGAACGGTGCTGTGCCTCCAAGTTCAAGGGTAGCCCATGTGAGAGACACAACAGCTCCCACCCCAGATCTCATTATAAATTCTGCCCAAATCAGTTTACTTTGAATTCTTCTAAAAAGAACCCGATGAAGAGCTATGTCTCTAGAACTTAACTCAAGGGCATTTTCTATTAGCCAACGCGGTAGTAGTTTTTCCTTTAAAAAAGCATATGAGTACATCCATTTGAATAATATTTGAGTTACTTCACACAATTGGCGGTTAGTTAATAGTTATGTGCCAGTGTTGGTTTCTTAGTTTGGGCACGTGTGCTGTCGTAATTTACGTAAAACGTAATTTACGTAACTACGTAATTTAACATTAAGGGAAATTGGGAAGCTATGCGGGAGCTCTCTGTGTTGTCGGCAATTTTTCTGTAAACCTAAAATCATTCCAAAATAGGCTATTAACAAGCAATTTGTGATGATTAATTACGGTAAATTAATTCATTATAGTGGATGCTGCTATGTGTTGTATCGATTGTGTTGGGTTGGCAATGAAAATAGTTAGGTGAAATTTAGAGAATCTACCTGTGCTTTGGGATTTCATGCTGAAATTTAAATGCATTATAATGAATAATCCAAACTTAAAGTTTTTGGGCTGTTTCTATTCTCTGTGGCATCATCTCTAACTTTGGAAATGTTGTAACTTTCATTCTGAACAAAATACTGGGGAGATTTAAATGGCAGAATTAGCCAGCTTTGAAGTAGTGAATTTCTTTCTTTTTTTTTTTCTAATGTTTGTTTATTTTTGAGAGAAAGGGGGGAGGGAGAGGCAGAGAGAGAAGGAGACGCAGTATCCAAATCAGGTTCTAGGGTCTGGGCTGTCAGCACAGAGCCCGATGTGGGCTCGAACTCATGAACTGTGAGATCATGACCTGAGCCGAAGTCAGATGCCCAACCGACTGAGCCACACACGTGCCCCGTGAAGTAGTGAATTTCTTAATACCAATATCTGATATGCTAATATTGTACATAGCTTACTAGAGGCCACATATTTCCATATGTTCTTTTATTAAACTAATTTCTTGTCATATTTAAGGGACACATTTGCAATAATCTCTTATTTGCCCTCATTTGAAAACCATCTTTTTTCTGCCACTTCTCAGGACAAACGGCAACTGGAAACAAGTCTGTGCCTCCCAGGATTGAAATAGCTCCTGGTGGTTGCTGCCTCCTAAATTTTTAGAGAAATTTAGGAAGTGTCAGTGATATACCTCTTTCTGTACATGTGTCAATTAATGTTTATATAATTCATATTTAATATCAAACGTTATTAATTGCATTTAAAAAAGCCTCAGGCACATGGTAAGTGCTTAATGTGTTTATTAGGTGAAGAAATGAATGAAGTAACTAAATTTAATGATTTCATTCTTAGCTGCTTTACTTTGTTTTTTAGTTTGCTTGAATAGATAGACCTGACCTATTTCCAGGATAGTTAATTCCTAGGCATATATTTATCAAAGTCTCCTATTACAGAGCAATCCAATTGAGTATGTGATGTCTCAATGTTACACAACTTCCAATCTGAGAACCAATTTAGCTTATGTCTAGCTCAGAGTTTGGACCCATATGAGTTTTATATCTTCTTGGCTTTCTTCTTTTTGACCTGGGCTTCAGGACTGACTCTACAAAGGGAGTTAAGTATAGCTTGCGGTCCACAATATGTAAGAGAGAGATGGAAGGTTGAGATTCTTAATATATAAAGTAATGTAAAAGTCAATAAGAAGGGCGCTTCCAGTCAAGATGGAGTGACAGGGTCTGGATATGCCCTCCAGCCTGAAGCAACCAAAATAGTGGAAAACTATATATGAAACAAAGCTTTCTCAGGCTATAAAGTGGAGAGATCCTTGAGGAACATGAAGCAGAGAGGTAAGACCTATTGTCACTCCAGCTTACTGCATGCACTGAGGTCTCAGAAAGCAGGGCAGGAAGGGGAATTAAGGTAGGGCCAAAGGCCTACCTGAGTTGAGGACCTGGGAATACGAGCCTGGGAAGGCCATGGTGGCTAGAGCTTCCTGGGCAAAGTGCCAGAGAGAAGAGAGAACAGAAGGGAAGCTCTGGAAACCTGCAGAGGGTTCCCGGGGAGCCTTCAGCTGAGTACTGATTAGGGCATGTGTGCGAAGAAATTACCTGAGGCCTGGAGAAGAACCACTGACAAAACACAGAGGCAACACTGGCCCGTTCTCATGCAGTCAGGAACAGTTCATGTTCCAAGAAGCCAGTGTAGACAACCTCATAATTCATGTAACATTCAGTAGAGTGCTCCGAAGGCCTTCGCCTCAGTGAAATTACTGAAGTAACAGGAGCCCTCGGTAGTGGAGGAAAGTTAGGGAGAGACTGAACACGGTTCTGGATGGACCAGCTGGACGAAACTTAAAAGTAAGATCTGAAAGCCTTAAAACCGTCTTCGAGTACCTTACCTGTGTTCTAGACCAAAGCCCAGGAAGGTTTATGGGAATACAAAGTGTCCAGCGTCCAACAAGTTAAAAATCATAAGGTTGGGTATTTGATGAAGGCATGTTAAGAAGCAGGAAAATACAACCCTTAATGACAAAAATAAAAGTTTTTACATCAAACCAGAAATGATAGAGTTGTTATGACTATACATCAAGCCAGAAATGATAGCGTTGTTATGACTATATTCTGTATCTTCAAGAAGATACAGAAAAATTTGCCTCTGGAAGATACACAAAGACATAAGATAAAAAAAAAAAAAAGACACAAATCAAACTTCTTTTTCATTTCTAGTGAAAACTACACTGAGATTAAAACCATACTAGAGGGGATTAAGAGCAGATTAGGAATTGCCCCCCAAGATGATAAGTGCCATATTCTGAATTGCGTCCTCCCACCAATGACCACTGCCACCAAATTTGTATATTGAGACTCTAACCTCTGACATGAGAGTTTTGGGAGATTAGCCCTCCTGGGAGGTAATCAGGGTTGAGTGAGGGCATGGGGGTGGGGCCCTCATGTTGGGATTTGAGACTTCATAAAAAGAGGATGAGAGGGGCACCTAGGTGGCTCAGTTGGTCAAGTGTTCGACTTCAGCTCAGGTCATGATCCCATGGTTCAGTTCGTGAGTTCAAGCCCTGCATTGAAACCTGAAAGGTAGGCTGATTTGGATCCTGTCTCCTTCTCTCTCTGCCCTTCCCCCACTTGTGCGCGCGCTCTCTCTCTCTCTCTCAAAAATAAATAAATATTAAAAAAAAGAAAAAAAGAGGATGAGAGAGGGATCACTTCCTCTCGACCAAGTGAGAACACAGTGAGAAAGTGGCCTCTGCAAACCAGGAAGAGGGCTTTCTGCAGAAATCAAATCAACTTCTCAGCCTCCAAATTGTGGGAAACAAATGTGTGTCATGTAAGCCACTCAGTTTATGGTTTCATTATGGCAACCCAAGCTGTGACAATTGGTGAACTTGAAGACATACCAAGGAAACTACTTGAAACACACAAAGAGAAAGGAATTTCTTAGATATGAAAAGAGCAAGGGGTGCCTGGGTGGGCGTCGGTTGAGCGTCTGACTCTTGATTTCAGCTCAGGTCATAATTTCCCAGTTTGTTGGATCAAGCCTTGCATGGGACTCTGTGCAGTGCAGAGCCTGCTTGGGATTCTCTGTCTCTGTCTCTGTCTCTGTCTCTCTCTCTCTCTGCCTCTCCTTCACTTATGTGCATTCTCTCTTTCAAAATAATTAAATATTTTTTTAAAATGAAAAGAAAGCATCAGTGAACTGTGGGACACGATTAGTGGCAATATATCTGCATGGAACTGGAGTCTGTGAAACAGAACAATGGAGCACAGAAAAAATCGTTGACAAGTAAAAAGTTTGCTAAAAACCATAAGCCATGTATTCAAGAAGCCCAAAAACCTCCAGCACAATAACATAAAGAAAAATATAAGGTGCATCATAACCATATTGTTGAAAATCAACAATAAAGAAGAATTTTAAAAGCAGTCAGAGGACAAGAAACATATAACACACAAAGACACAGGGGAGAGGATGATGGAAGATTTCTTACCAGAAACAATTCAAGCCAAAAGAGAGTGTGTTGTATTTAATGTACCAAAAGAAAAAAACCAAAAAACCTTTCAACCTCGAATTCTATACCCAGCGACATTATCTTTCAAAAACCAAGGCCAAACAAAGACTTTTTGAGATGCACAAAATCAGAAAGAGGTGATCACCATCAGACAAATACTACAAGAGATGTTGAAGTAAGTCCCTTAGGCAGAAGGACAATGATTCCAGATGGGAATTTTGATCTACTGATCAAAATGAATTGAAATGGTAACAAGAGAACACTGAAATATATTGTGGATAAATATAAAAGACATTTCTTGTCATTAAACTCTCTTTCAAAGCTAATTGGCAAAGCAAAAATTATGATTATCTATGCAGGTGTATATATAGAAGCAAAATGCATAGATGAAAAAGGTACAAATGTCAAGAGGAGAGAAACGTGAGATTTTTGCACTATATATGAAATGGTATCACTTCAAAGTACACCTTGAGAAGTAAAATATGTAAACTATAAATCTTGAACATCCATTAGCATAACACAACAAACAGAAGAAACAAGCCAACAAAGGAGATTGAGTATAATCATGAGAAATATTCAACACAATAAAAGGGAGAAAAATAGGAGAAAAGAAGCAAAACACAGAGGGACAAATAGAAATCAAAGGCAAAATGATAGATTCAAACCCTAACTGTATCAGTAAAAATGTTAAATACGAATAGTCTGTATTCCAGTTAAAAGGCAGAGATAATAGATGAGTGAAAAAGTATGAAAAATATATATATGCCTATAAGAAACGCACTTTATAGAGATACAAATAGATTAAAAGTAAAAAGATGGAAACATGATACATATAAATAATTGAAATACTCAACAGTTGCAGATTGGATAAACAAAAGTTGACTTATTCTTAAAGTGGAATATTCTGCAGTATTGACAATGTTGATGGAGAAGCATATTCATTGACTTTGAGAGATAATCATGATATATTAAATGAACTATATGATACAGGATACAATTTACAAAAGTCTTCTCTAAAATATTAGCATGATTATCTGCAGATGGTTTGATTTTGGGTAATTTTATTGACTTCATATTATGCGCTACTCGCTATTAGTAATTAATTTTGAAAATTAGCTCTCAGACTGACAATCAGGCCGTGTGTCTTTTCTTTGACTAGACGCTGAGTTCCAAAAATAGAAGGCGGATCATAGTTTTAGAGGTTCCCATCATCCTTTGGAAACTTTTTTTTAAATACACTTCGAGATGATCAAAGCATTTCTTCCCTTTTATCTGGCATCTTCCTGTCCCCACATGTAGACACACGGACTAGGATTATATCTCCTAGTTCAGTGTAGACCAGTGCCTCTCAGTTACTTGTGTTGAACAACTTTTAACAAGTAATTCTGATCCATCTTTGATTGTATTGGTCCATTTGTAGTTGAGCAAGATGCTCACTGATGGTTAGTCTTAGTTTCTGCACTAAGACTGGTCCCCAAAGGTTCAAGACCACCCCTTCAAGTAGCACTTTTGTAAATAACCAATACCGCACAGTGGCTCCCTCCCTAGTGTTAGTAACTGGTACGAAACAATTTAACAATTAACTGGTCCGAAACAATTTAACGATCGCTGAACACTACATTCCTGCAATCTCAGTTGATAGAAGTTAGTAAGTAGCCGCAAGCCTTCAAACAAGTCATAAAATAGAAACTTGAATTGGAACAGACTCCTATCCATGGGAATTAGGCCCATACTGGTAAGCCTTGGATGCTTGTGAACCCCACACCTTCACACAATGGTTCCACATTTCTGGAACTTTCACTTGTGACATTTTTATTTTTGTGTTAATATGAGTAACCTAGCCAATTTAATCTACTTTAATTTCATGCTATAGAGGAGATGCATTGCATTCTTGGGTTCAATCTTTATTTCCTTTTGGAAGTCGTTTGTGTTTTGAAGCAGTAGAATATATCAATTCCATTTTAAGAAGAAAGTCAGTGGAAAAAAGTTTGCTATATAAAACCTTGCTTCACAGTTAACTTTCATATCTGTTCCACATATTGAGGATTTTTAAAATGTAGTCTCTTTCCAAAACTTTTCTATAAATTTGCAAAATGTAGAGGGTAGAAGAGAAGGAATGTACATTCTCTCTGGCGAAGCAATTTAATGTTTCTGTTTCCAATTATTTTCACAGGAATTCCATAAAATAGTTGAATAAGAAATATTTCTGCCAATTCTGGTGTCCAATCTTACTAAGTAATATCAACAGAGTTGGGCTAAATCTTATTTTTCCAGGATATGTCACGAATTCTCATCGCTGTTTCAATTGGCAGACATTTCCCGTCTGAATCTGACTCTACATTTTATCTTCAAAGAATGAACTATTTTTCTGTCTACTAAGAACACTATGAGACAGAAAGGCATTTTGAAAAAATTTCCCTTTCCTTATAATCAAAGCTAGAACCTCTCAGACTGCCAAAATAATTTGTCTCTTTCCGAAATCAGTGTTGTTGAAGAGGTCTACATGGGGCTTGTAGTTTTTCTTAAAAGTTTGAACAGCTAATTTAGGAATCACAAGTCAATCATCTATTAAGTGCTAGGAATATTAATAGGTGCTTCCAGGAGAGACACAGTTGTATAGCTGAATGTGAGGTCAAAGGAAAGTTGCTCCATCTGCTTCTCGGGAAACGCGGTATTTCTGAACTTTTGCAAAGGCACGGCTCTTTAATTTAATCTAGGAAAAACATATTTATAAATCAGAGTCAAAAGATATCGTTTCGATTTCTGAGGTTGAGGCTGACAATCCCAGAATGCTTTGCTCTAGCGGATTATTGCAAAGATTTGAATTGCCTGATTAAGACCAAGAATCTTTAAACGTGTTTCTACTGTACCCTGGCAATGATTTAGGGCATCAAACCCTTTGCGGTTTCCTGATGCCTAAGTCAGTTCTTAAGCCTAAAATTTGTTTTTCACACATTGTCTCTTCGTTATAAAAAAGTTTAAAGGTGATGTGTTTAAATGTTTTCCTCCTTATCTTTTTTCTGTTCTGCTTTGCCCAATACTGAACTAAAATATCCTTATGTGTGTTCTCTCTGTGTGCTTTCTATTTATTGGTCTTTTTCTCTAGTGACATTCCTTCCAATGGCTAGTTAAGGAGCTGCTGACCAAAGGCATTTTTATAAATAAGTTTTAGTGGTATTTGACTATGGTTTGGATGTGGAATGCAATCGTAGGATTTGGAATTTTCACTAACATTGACTCCCTTGTATGCGCACTCAGAGGTGTATCCTGATGTTTGAAAAATGGAAAGAAATCGGGCATGGGGAGAACGAGGAGCAAGAGGAAGAGGCAGAAGTGGAAAAAGTGGTTGGAACCTTCCTTCCTGACTGTCCGTGAGTGACGAGCCTGTTTCCCAAGCCCATCTGTCTTCAGATAACTTTTAGCCACTGAGGCCTGAAGCTACAATTTTTAATTAGCCCCCTTTGCTTCGCATCCACAGGCACTGTTCTTCAGACCCTCATCCTTTCTCACCCGGATTTTTGCAAATGCCTATTAACTAGTCTTCTAGCCCTGTGGTCTTGCCCTGAAGCAAATTGTCTCCTGCCTGTTATCAGGAGAATTTTACTCTAACAACTGTGATGATGTCCAATCCTCTATTAAAAACTTCTTCAAGGGCGGGTCTCATCATCTACCTTCACTTGTTGTGACAAAATCCAGTCTTTCCTACCTACAGGCCCAGGGAGTCAAGGAATTGGTCAGAGAGAAGGTACAGCCACTTGTTAAAGATCCTCAGCCCAGACGCAACTCATTTCTCCTGGTCACATGCCATTGGCTAGAACTTAGTCACATGGTCACACTTCTTTACAAAGGGGCGGGGAAAGGTAGCCTATTGCTTTGCCTGCCCGAGGAGATAAGGATGCATTTGGGGGAGAGCTAGCCTTCTCTGCCACAGTACAATATTTTTAGAAACCCTTAGCCATCCACAATAAATATTCATTAATCCAGGAATTCTCTCCCTAGCCGAAAAAAGAGACTGACATTTATTGAATGTTTACTGTGTGCTTAACATAGTTTTTCTAGGAGAGAGATTTGGTCTTACTCATCTTTCTATTTCCTGAACTTAGCAGATTGTCTAGGACACAATAAACCCCCCAGAAAAATCTTTGGTACACTGAATTTTATAAAAATACGAACATTTTTTTAAAACTATGAGCTCTAACACGAGGCTTTCAAAGCCTTATTAGTTTCTGTCTTTTCTTCTCCTTTTTTCCCCACGGTTGTAATATTATTATTTTTTCTTTTGTTTCTTGTGTTCACCTTGCTTATGAACACAGTTGGTCCCTGGCTGATGATGGTTCAACTTGTGATTTTTCAACTTCACGATGGTACAGAAGAAATATGCATTCAGTAAAAACTGTATTTCAAATTTTAGACTGTGATCTTTTTGCAGGCTAGCGGTACGCCATGTAATATTCTTGTGATGCTGGGTGGTGGCTGTGGCCACGGCTCCTATTCAGCCACACGACGCCAAGGGTGTATAACCCAACACTTACAGCATTCTGTCCCCATACAACTATCCTGATTTTCACTTTTAGTACAGTTCAGTAAATTACATGAGCCCTTCAATGCTTTTTTTATAAGATGGTCTTTGTGTTAGATTATTTTGCTCAAGTGTACCTCAGTGTAAGTGTTCTGAGCACTTTTAAGGCAGGCTGCACTGTGCTCTATGACGTTTGGCAGATTCGGAGTATCAAATGCATTTTTGAGTTATGGTATTTTCCACTCGGCGATGGCTTTATTGGGATATAACCCCACTGCAAGTCAAGGAAGATGTGTACTCTTCTGCTCTGATGATAATTCAAATGACCCCTTCAAGATAACTTGAAGGAAGGCTTACTATTCTTCAACAAGTGGCTTAAACTGACTTCTGGTTGGTTGTGCCCTTACAAGATGGGTTCAGACAAGCTCAGAGTTTTCACATGTTTGATTGCTGATGACTAAGGAGGGTTTTTCTGGGTTATTCCTTAAGAAGCACATTTAGGGGCACCTGGGTGGCTCAGTAGGTTAAGCGGTCGACTTCAGCCCAGGTCATGATCTCACGGTCTGTGAGTTTGAGCCCCACATCAGGCTCTGTGCTGATGACTCATCAGAGCCTAGAGCCTGCTTTGGATTCTGTATCTCCCTCTCTCTCTGCCCTTCTCCTGCTCACACTCTGTCTCTATAACTCTTAAGAATAAATAAAAGTTAAAAAAAAAAACTAAAAAAAAAAAAAAAAGAAGAAGCACATTCAGAAGGAAAAGGAGAACTGAAGCCCAAGTCATCAGCCCTCTAGGCAAGGAAATTTATTTCAAATTCCAAAGGAGCATGGGCCCACTCATTCCTCCTCCTTATTGTAAAAATGAACCATAGCCATTTAGGGTTGAAATGTGGCTCCAAGGCCCTGGTTGATTTGATGCCTTTGCTGTGGAAGCAAGAGTGGGAAGGAGGAGAGGAGTCGTCTCACAAGCCGGGAGATTTAGAAGAGAAGCTGTATCTATAGGGAACAAAGGGTTACAGAAGACAGAAGGCTGGCTTGGGAAGGAAGAAGGCTCCCCTTAGCCAGCCAGGTCAGCCGCATGACCAACCTGCCAAGTCCATCAAACCCAGGCAGTCAGTGGAGAAATGGGTGTTAAAGCCAAATCAACCTCCCATCCAGAAGGGAAGTGGGAAACCTCTGTTTCAAATGGAACACTCGCTTGGCAGTCAGAAGGCTAGCCCGGATTTTATCTTAAAGATAGCCAAGGTCTCCTGTCTTGTTCTCCTGCGTCAGTGATGTGCCAATGCCGTTTGTAATCTTGCCGCGTGTCGTCCAGAATTATTAGGTCTGGAGGATTCCCAGGTCTTCAGGGCTGGGGGATCCCAAAGTCTCTGGCAGGCCATTTCCCAATTATCTCCAGACATCCTCATGCTGTTAGGGTTACAAGTGGCACCTCCCTGGACTGCTGAAGGCTCGAGTCCCATGGGTGAGCAGGACCAGCCAGAATGTGCTTTGAACAAAGGTGAGACTCTCAGACTTCAAAATGCACACCAATAACTAGCCACTACAGCCAGAGGTACTGGCCTCTACCCCACTTCTTTACATGGAAGCTGCCAAATTTCATGAGATGGAAAAAATTCTCATGATAGGAGACTACTCTCTTTCAACAGACTTTATCTATGGTGCTTGTCATTTTCCAAATAAGTTCTGGAACCACCTCTACCTTGAAACTTCCAGTATCGAATGTCTCCTTCCTTATCCTTTTCTCGGAACGACTTATCATCATCTCAAGTGATTTGATAGCGAGATATCAACATTTCTCTCTTCTTTTCTCTTGTCTTTGAGGCAAGAATCTTAACAGAAGGGCCAATCTCTGTAAAGCTGGATTCAATTTTTTCTCTGTCTACACGGACCTCTGGGGAACCCAGAAGGATGGCTTCCTCTGGTTGAAAATCATTCAGAAAAGCCAGGCCAAGGAAACGGGAAGCACTGAACTCTGAACTCTATTTAGGGACTCAAGAGAAAAGTTTAGAGGTGTCATCGTTTGCAAAAATGTTGAACAGTTTGCTCCTAAAGACCTCGGCGTAAGAACTAGCTGCCAAGTCGTTATTTTCTTTCACGTTTCCAGTTGCAGATTTTTTCAGCCACTTTACAAACATTTCTCACGACTCCACATCCAATTAGCTCTGTCTCCAAACTGCACAGTGAATGTTCATCAAGCGGACGGGGTCACACATTACTCCAGCTGAAGGATCTGGCCATGGAATCGAAATGTTCCCATAGTCACTATTTCGGACATTCCCGGAGTGACACGAACCACCTTGTGAGGCTGGATACTCTGTCTAGATTTGAAATAGTTGGTGATAAAATTGGTCAAGGAATAATTAGGATGATATCACATCCGGCAAAGCTCTTGCAAAAGAAAGTGCTTTTAGAGGAAACTCGAAAAGGGAAAATTTCAAATACTATTCGACTAGTACAACTATGGAAAAATTTTTTAAGCTAACAGGAAATGCATCTGAAAGTTGTTTACCCTAACTGTCTGAGAAGGCATGTGGAATGAATGAGTCCTGCTGTTCTCTAGAATTACCTCACTGTGGATGCTGGCACGAGAGCCCACAGCAGCAGCCCCGGGCATCCATCTAGTGTGGGTGGCTGTCTCTCCTCTCCCTCAAGCTTGACCTGGAGCAAAGTTCTTCCTCAGGGTGGTCAACTTTGGGGTCACTGCATTGTTTTGTTTACCATCTCTG
Organism: Paguma larvata; assembly: GCA_030068075.1. Classification (NCBI taxonomy): domain Eukaryota; kingdom Metazoa; phylum Chordata; class Mammalia; order Carnivora; family Viverridae; genus Paguma; species Paguma larvata. The sequence continues at coordinate 13,943,290 of CM057825.1, forward strand.
TTGCTTTTTACCCGCTGAGGACGAGTCTATCTTTAGTTGGACAAAGTTCATTCCAAGGAGGACCATGAACAAAGAGTGAGGCATCCATGTGGCATGACATCGTTTTGTTTTCTTGTTTTTCCTCTACCTTTGAGGGGGAAAAGAAAAAAGAAAAACAAACTCTGAAGAATAAAAACCAGGTCAGTACTTTTGTATTTTCAAAAACAAAGACGAGGTTACCCAAGTTGGCAGTGAGCTGTTGTAGTAGAGGAGTCACAGCCAGAAAAAAATGGAAACCAGATTAGGGCTCCATTTTGGCTCTCACTCGCACTAGTTGCGTGAATTTGGGCAAGTTGCTTGACCTCCGTGAGCCTCAGCTTCCTGCCCTATAAAGTCGGGGGCTGTTCATGCCAATCCGACAATGTTATGGTGGAAATTAGATGAGATAATGTACCTGTCATAGTGCCCAGTCAATGCCCCGTCATTCTGCATCCTAAAATTCACTTTGCATGGCTCTTCCCGAAACTACATGAGTCCTCCTTCTCTTTCCCCAAATATTCATCTTGAGTCACGGATAAAAGGGAAGTGAATATCTGAGCAGTATAATGATACACTTTCAAAATGAAGAGCTAAGCTTCTTTTGTAGATTCTCTTTTAACTATGAGATATGCTTCCATGGAAAAACTATGTTTTATGTGATATAAATCTGGCTCATAATTACCGAAGTTTCTTGAACTAGTGTCAAAACTGTAATTTATTTTTCTTCTATATACATCTAAGCATTACTGACTTACATAATTTTTCTCCTCCACATTTTTGACAGACTTTTCTTCCTCTACATGATTGAAATCTGTGCTTCAACGGATGCCAGATTGTCATGAGTCTAAGTAAATTCCCCATTAATATACCTCCCTTTTATCAAGGACTTGGTTCAATTGAACAGAGTAGTCCCATCACCAGTCAATGGCTGGACTTCAGGGAGGTCATTCTCAGGAAACACCTGCACTCTCCCTTCTTCTCCCAACAATGAGTGCACATAAGTAGCTAAACCTGATGTCCCGAGAGGGTTTAAAATCAGTCACTTCCGGTATTCCATCTGGTTCCGATAACATTGGATCTGGGTTCTCATAGCACTCCCTGAGCTCTCTAAGGGAACAGTAGGAAAAGGGATGAAATGAATCTAGAACTTTGCTTACAAAAAATGGTGAGTTGGAACACCTCCTGTGGTAAAGTGATGAAGAAAATGCCTTGCTTCTCCAACCTTCCCTGAATCTCCGCCCTTTGCAATGGGACTTTGCCCCTTTTTCTATCAAAAGTATGATCTAGTTTTCTGTCCCTCGAATCCAACCTGTCCTTTTATCTCACTTTGGCCAGTAGAATGGGGCCTCACCTCCCCAAACCCCTAGTCTCAGAAGGTCCCGCACACCTCTACTCTCTCGTGCCTGCACCATGAGAGTAAGCCTGGGCTAGCTTCCTGGAGGATGAGAGACATGCGGGGCAAAGCCTGTCATCCCAACCAAGACCATCCTATGTTAACTAACAATCAGTTGAATGCCAGGCAGGTAAGTGACCTCTTGCCAAGGCAAGAAGAACTGCTTGGCGAGGCCTCGCCAAGATCAGCAGAACTACTCAGCCAACTCACAGAGTCAGGAATGAAAATAAGTTTATAATTTTATGCCACTGAAGTTCTGTGTGTGTGTTTCTAATGCGGCCTAAGTGTGGCAATCACTCACTGATACATTAAGCACCAAAGAAACGGTGGGAGTTCCTAGAGTGGTCGGGGATTTGTAGGTTTGCTGCTTGTGATGGAAAAGGAGAGATTCTAGTTTTATCTGCACTAGATGTGAGACCTTCATTTCCTGCTGGTATGCCTGCAGCAAGTCCTATGGCTGAAGCTTAATGAGGATGTGTGTCAGTCTTTTTGTCCAGAGGGCAACTCTGCTCTAGGAGAGGGCAGTCGAGACTTGGAGGCCTGGATTCTCAAATTGGGGCACAAATAATCCAGGTGTGGAACTGTGATGCCAGGGGTCTGACAAACTACCCAACATGTATCCTGTGTCTTGTTGGGAAGTGAGTTATCCTGAGGATTTGGGGGACAAATACAACATACTTTTAAAATCAAATAAAAAAGGGGCTCCTGGGTGGCTCAGTCAGTAGAATATCCAACTCTTGATTTTGGCTCAGTGGTGATCCAGGGCCGTGGAATGGAGCCCCCGTTGGGCTCTACACTGAGCGTGGAGTCTGCGTAAGGTTCTCTCACTCTCTCTCTGCCCCTCTCTCCCATGCATGCTCTCTCTCTCTCTTTAAAATTAAGAAAAAAAGATTTTCAACTTTGTTAAAAAAATAAATAAAATCAAAATAAAAAGAAATATGTCATCATAGAAATGAAAGCTTACAATACATTTTTATGGTAAAACACCCCATCCATTTCTCTCTCCTCTCCCAGCCAAGGGCTCACTCTCCTTTGACATCAGATTCATAATTTTTAAAAGGTTTGAAAAGCACTACTCTGGGTAGTGGTTTCCAAAATCTTTTGTGCTTATTATTCAGCCATCATCAGAAGTTTTATGATGTCTTTGCCATGTCAAAAAGACATTTGAAACCTTTTAAACATAATCTGTGGTTGACGATTATCAAACTTCAAAGATCAGGGGTTATTTAGAATTCAATTTTTAATAAAGCGTTAGACATGCTTACATAATCCTTCTCTATTCCTTCCAGTCTAATTTACTCCCAGTTAGAACAAAGACAGCAACTGCTCATTTAATGAGAGGGCTGATATTTCACATTGCAGGTTGGAGGGATGCTGGACCCAGTTAACTCTGTGGTCCTGTGTTTTCCATTCATGTGTTTCTCACCCTGACCACCGCCAGCAGGGCCCCACTCTTCCACTGTTCTGAGAACCCACGTTGGTCCTTCTGTCCTTCAGTAGACGATGACTTCAACCGCCCCTGTCTCCTCGCTTGTTATAGGCTGGGTCGTGTCCCTCCAAAATTTGTACATTGAAGCCCCAGTATCTCAGAATGTGACTCTATTTGGAGATAGGGCCTTTAAAGGGGAGATTAAGTTAAAATGAGTTCTGGAGGCTGATCCCTAATCCAATATGAGTGGCATCTTTAGAAGAAGAGGAAATGTGGATAGATGGACGTCAAGGATGTACACTGAGGAAAGTCCGTGTGAGGACACAGCAAGAAGGCAGCTATCGGCAAGCCCAGGAGAGAGACCTCAGGAGAAACCAGCCTTGCAGACATCTTGGCCCTCCGGCCTGCACAACTTCAAGGAAATAAATTTCTGTTGTCTAAACCACCCAGTCTGTGGTATTTTGTTATGGCAGCCCTAGCAAATGAACACATCACTCCAGAAAGCCAGCTCTAGTTCTTCAGCTGTCCATAATGTTTGGTTTTCTTCAGTGTTAAGACACAGGAAAGTGCCCTTTTTCGTTCCTCAGGAAACCCTTTCCTTAGGTCTCCATTTATTTTCATAGCCTCCAGGATGACCCGTTGTTGGCAAGTGTTTGCTATCATCTCATTGATCAATGCATACTGCTGTTGGGTGGAGGCTCATCTTGTTCTCAAGTTCAAAATGATGGGGAGAGAGAGTCAAGGCTTAAGTGTACCCAAGCACACTTCGAACAGTGTTTAGGAAATAATGATTAGCTGTCTAATCAGTGTGTGTGTGTGTGTGTGTGTGTGTGTGTGTGTCCTTGCAAACTTCCAGTGGCATTGCCTTAGGGCTAAAAGGACAGTGTCAATGCATTGAGATTTTAGCAGGTTCTGAAGTGGGCTCAGGATGACAGGCATTGGTAAGAAGCCCATGGCATTGGGCAAATGGGCAGGGGCTAGTCAGAGATAGACAGGAAAGGAGCCACTGGCCAAAGGCCCCTTGCCTTTTCCTTCCTGCTCCTTGCTCATTGCCATTGGCTTCTGAGCTAGGCTAGAAATCCAGGAGCAACAGGTCTGGGGAGTTAACACAGAAGGTCGAAGTCAAAGGGGATAGGAAAACAAAAAAGTGACCCAGGTGAGAATTACTCTCAGGAAGGTTAGTCGTAGCATTTTATTTCAGGGGTTCTGGCCTCACAGTAATCTTTTTAGTGTAAGCATGTTCCTGGCAATATTTGGGACATATGTATGTCAAAATTATTTGTTGTTTATCTGAGATTTAAATTTAACTGGGCACGGGGTGCCAGGCTGGCCGAGTCGGTAGAGCATGCGTCTCTTGATCTCAAGGTTGTGAGTTTGAGCACCATGTTGGGTTAGAGCTTACTTAAAAAAAAAAAAAAACTTAACTGGGCATCCTGTGTTTCATCTGGCAACATTAACCAAAAGTCAGTACTCTGTGTAGCCAGAGAGATCTTTGTAAAATGTAAACCAGATCATACTAATGCTTCCAGGTCTGCCTCAAACTAGAATTCTGAGTCCTCGCCATGGCCTACAAGGCCATGGCCATGCTCATCTTTCCAATTTTGCTCCTGCTACCCTCCACCTTGCATGTTATAGTGTTTGTTCAGCAGTCACCTCCTCAGGGAGGCCTTCCCTGATGACTCTTTCTAAAATAGCTGGCCCCATCTGACACCTATCCTCTTATTCACAACATGTCTCACTCCAGAAATAAGTGTAATCACTTGTTATTGAATATCTAGCTTATTGTAATGTAACTCCTTCAGACTCAGGGGCTGTATTCATCTGTTTTACTCCTGTGTCCTCAGCCCCGAGAACTGCATCTGACATATGATAGGTGCTCAACAAGTAGACAAGAGTCCACACAAGTGCTCATCTTGTGGACGAGATCAATGAACTCAGTCATTATGGTTAATACAGAGCAAACCTTAGTACTTTGGTGCCAACGAGCAATCAATAAACTGGGGTCTGCCTATCATGCTTAAGTGGATTAAATAAAAATAATGTCGAAAGTTGTTAATGTTTCTAGTCCCCTTGGAGAATTAACAAAAGCGAGAGTTCAGAAAGTGTACCTGGGAGAAATTAGTAAGGAGGACTGAACAATGCCTGATACTGTTGACATTCAACCACTCTTTGCCAAATGCATCCAGGAGTTCCTTACCTGGGGTGCCTGGGTGACTCATGGATTAAGCGTTCGACTCTTGATTTTGGCTCAGGTCATGATCTCACAGTTCTTGAGTTCAAGTCCTGTGTTGGGATTCCCTCTCTCTTTCTCTCTCTCTCTCCCTCTGACCCTCCCCCGCTTGCTCATACACACTCATTCTCTCCCTTTCAAAAATAAATAAACTTTAAAAAGAACAGAGTTTCTTATTTAAGTGTGTTTATATTAAAGAAAAAAACTATACCGTTGTTTGTTTCTTCATTATGGTAATTCGTTTCAATTCTATATTTCATAATAGACTTTTCTTATCTTTCTGTCAATTGGAATAAGTATAAAAAAAATCTGTTTCTTGTCTTCCCATGTTGAATAGCTCAGAGTTGACTTTCCACACCCCGCCTAGCTCACATATCTTTCAATGCACTTCCTTCTCCTTCCTTGGGCTCGGAAGACATTTCATTTTAACTTTTTCCGGTTAGAAGAAATTCACAAAGACAACCGTCAGATTTCAGTGCGAAGTGGAAGTAGAAGAGATACGAAAATCTATAGCTTGCAAAGTAAGAGTAACACTCATTTAAACGAAAGGGGAGATTAGAAGGCCCGCTGAAAGCAGAACGGAAGAGGGTAGTCCTGTAGGCGATCCGTTGCAGTAGAGCTTCTGGCAGTGCTTCGAAGATGCACCCTCCTCACACAGGAAGTCTCATCCAATCCAGTCTGTGCTCTTGTCTCAGAGCAATTGACTGTAACCTTCACATTACAGTGAATGAATTGTGTTGCATCACAGAGGGCGTGGGAGTGGGGGGTGGAGGATTTAGGGGAAATGTCAGACTCGAGTGGAGCCGGGAGCCCGTGATTGCATTCATTTGCTTCCTACGACTGAAGACAGCCACCAAATGCAACTGGAACCCCCTGAAAGAAACAGAGAATTATATCATTTTTTTCTTAATTAAATGCTTCTTGTGTTTTCCTTCCTGGCCTTGACTGGTATTTATTTGTCTCTACTTGTATCAAAGCAGCATGACATTTCTCAGTGTTGGGGGTGGGAGGGTGCAGGGAGTGAAGGGAGTTTCTTACGGTCGTAATGGAAATATTTACTGGCAGCAGACGAGAATACGGTTCTCCAAGGGGAAGGCTGCATTTGTCAAAGATTTGCTTGGATACTGCCTTCCTTGCTGGGAATAGTTATTTACTCTTAATTAGCCCTAAATACAGTTGAGCGGAGGAAGGGCCTTATTTTAAAACCACCATGGCTGTATTAAATCTGGCTGCAACAGAAGAGAATGACTGACAGTGATTAAAAGGGTGGTTGATGGGCACGTATTAGGAATCATCGTCAATGATAAAATCTGACGACAGGAACAACATGTATTTTATGTTCCCATAAACATAGATTTAGTGCAAGGAAGCCCACATAATAGTACTTGTGGCATGGGCTGAATTGCGCTGAATTTAATTTAGAACAACATAAAAGATCCAGTATCAGCTGCAGGGTACTAACCTCGGTTTCAGTTGCGGGGCGGCATCTGCTCTGAGAACCGGGGCGACTTCCTTCCCACGTGGAAGTTCATCACTATCCTTCCTTCATCACTATCCGGGATTCTCCGAAGGGGGTTTCACCTTTTCCAGAGTGCCAGGAAGGGCGGTAGATCTCAGCTACCCCATGGCTGTGTCTCCATCACCTTTTCTCTGTCACACACACACACACACACACACACACACACACACACCCCTTCATGGCCAACTGAATCCTCTTATTATGTACTGCCTGTCAACCTAATATGAGCGAATTCCCCAGAACATTCTTTGCCCGTAGGCTTTTGCGTTTAAGGACCAGGGAAGGAAACACCCCAGCTCGGTGATGGTGCTCCCTGTCTCTCCAGTCCTTTCTGACTTCCCTGCATCACCTCGCTGATCACTTCTCAGGAGAGATGACAGAGCAAGTCTCTCCCTCATCACTAGGCTCTTCTATGCTCACTTCCCACCACCTTGGGCCTGGGCCAGTGTCATAGTGTGTTACATACATAACTTTCGAAAACTTACACTCCCATACGCGGCCATTTCTCCCAGGTACATCTGCAACGTGTCTGGCTGTTTCTTGGATCAAGACCTTTACCCCATCCCACGACCTCTTTCCCTGAGCTAATGAGAGAACAGAGGAAGTCTCTCTCCTTTTGAGTCCCCAGGGATGCCCACATTTCCTATCCAGGGGTGAGTGACATTTCTTTTAGTGGAAATGACCCCCACCCCGCCCCCCACCCCCAGCCTTCTTATAAATGCAAACCTCACCCCTGCAGTCGCTAGCAGTCTCCATCTAGCCCGGAGCTAATGAATTCGCTATTATTTAAACCTGCCGTTATTTAAATTAGATCTCTATTCAGGAAAGCTGATCTCATCCCCCAAAACCCTGCCTGCCTGGAGGAAGGGAGCAGAATATTCCGGCATTCTGCAACAATTTGCCAGCCCAGCGCCCCTCCCGTACAGCTCTCTTAGGGTGGCCCCTGGCACCAAGTGTGATCCCACTGGCATGAAGACCCGCATTGTTCCCTGATGGGTTTTCATACTCCGACAAGGTGTGAGTGGAAATGAGGTCATCGTTTTAATTTCAAGAGGAATTAAAAGGTACGATTTCTTTCACAGTGACATTTGGCAAACAGCGATAATTTCCATATTTGACTCTCGGTGGTTGACTTTTAAGCCTTAGAGAGAAAAACCAGAGCTGGGCAGCTGGGCGATGCTACGCATCTTAGTTAAACCAGAATAACCAAAAACCCCTCCCACCTCCAATGGGAATGTTTTTTCACCATGATAATTGTTAGAGATACTCTGCTACCTGCTGCATGAAATCCTTACATGGAAGTATACATGGAGAAGTAAGTCCAACCTGCAACCCAACACAAAATTAACCCCAGGACATGCTTTCCCAAGAAAATACAGGGACAACAAATAAATTACAATCACTATTTTGCGGCACAGCCTCCATAAGTCTCTGTTGGCTCTGGGGAAATGGGCCAGATGTTCTTTGTGACGTACATCCTGATTAAACCAAACGTGGCCGAAGGAAATCTTCCGCCTCTTCCGTCTTTCTCCGCCCATACGCCCGTGGATAGGACGGAGCCGCAAATAGCCTAAAATATACAATCACCATAATTTCAGGAAGTGAAATGTCTGCAAGGGCCCTTTGGAGAAATTACAAGTCGAAATAATTGCCTTAAGTGACAAGCCAAGCCCGTCGAGGCAAGGCTGTTTGGCAGTTATTAATGGAAGACATTTACAGAACTCGGCTACCTGGTCTCCGCGTGCCGAGTGGCCGGCAGGGTGAGGTCCCAGTGGACTCCCAGGGCCATAGTTGAAACAGGTCTGGCTGCTTGTTCCTCGGAAAATAAATTGGTCTAACTTCTGGAGCTCTCCAAATGGTCCGGCTTAAAATCCGAGATGCAGTTCCTGAATGTTCATGACAGTCGGGTAAAGGAGCCATGCTCCATGTTAACAAAGTTCGGTGCTCTAAGTTCCAATGGAGAGGCATGTGATTTGGGGCGGGACCCATTCATGCTTGCTGGCCGCTGAAGAAGTCCCCTGAAGTGTCTTTTTCATTAATTTATTCAACAAACGTTAATTGTGAATTTACAACGTACCAGTCATTGTTCTTGGCACTAGGGAGACATCAATGAACTAAAGAGAAAAAAAATCTCTGCCCTCATGGAGCTTATATTGCAGCCAGGGGACAAAGACAGTGATAAAGTCAACACGGAGCATGTCACGTGTTGGTCCCTGTGATGGGAGAGATGTAAAGCAAGGCGAGGGGAGGGAATCACTGGTGGGGGTTAGGTGAACAGAGAGGTGAATCAAGCAGGGAAGACGGCCATAAATCATGTATTAACCATGCCTCTCAACTCCATGCTATGACAGCAAATGGAGGGCTTAGAAATTCCCTTATAATGATAATAAGTAACACTTATTAAGCCCTTAATATGTGATAAGCATTGTGCTAAGCATTTCCTCACATCTTCTTAATTGATCCATTCATCAGCACAGTAACGCAGCATAAGGAAGGTCCAGAGAAGTTGGGTGATTGGCCAGGGGTCACACAGACAAGCCAGTAAGTGCTAGACTTAGGACTTGAACTTTGTGATGAATGCCAAATTTGATAGAAACAATAATGACGAGCATTTATTGGGGAGCTGCTATGTGCAGGCATTTATCGAGGTGCTTTGCATATATTGAATAGATGTTGGGGTCTGGAAGGGACACCAGCATCTCACAGACAATTGCTCCCCTGGAACTTTCTTTGTTTCTGATAACATGTCCTCTCTACCTTTGGCATATGCCTCAGATGAGACTGCCCTTTCCACCAAAGTTCTCTCAGCCTCGTCACACATGCAGTCCAGTAAGCCATCAATGACATGCTCCATCTCTCCAGTCTCCCACGCTCCCTGCACCGGCCTCCTTTCAGATTCCTTGAAAATGCCAAACACACATGAGCCTCAAGGCCCTTGAACGTGCTATTCACTTTGCCTCGAAAACTTTTCCTCAAATACCCACATGGCCGTTCCTTTACATCATTCAGTTCTCTACTCAAATATGGTCTCAAGGGGATGTCTTCCTTGACTAACAGAGAGAAAACAGCACAGGGGAACTTCGGCTTGTCCAACCTTTCCCTCTTCTTCACCCTGCTTCATTTTCCTTCACGGCTTTTATCACCTCCTGACATATTTTATGTCTGCTTTCTCTCATCTCCTTTCTTTATTAGAAGCTCCATTTTATTTACCTGTTTCCTCAGCAACTAGAACAAAGCCTGGCACAGGATAGACATTCAATACATATTTTTAGTAAATTATTAAATCGTAGGACTATACTTCATTAAGAAGATCTGTGCCTCTTGAAGACTATTGTTAGCTTACCGGAGAAAAAGATGCAGTGGTTTTCATTCTGTCATATTTTTCCAGACAAGGTTAATGTTCATTGCTAATAGTACAATACAACCCCTTCGAGACAAATATAATGGGGGAGTCATTTCTTTGGGCTCCTGTCATGAGATAGTCATTGCAAGATGGAAGCCATTCCTGTACCCAGGATGAAAGCTTTACCTCAACATAGTCCCAGGCATTTTCTTAGATGACATTTGCAGGAATAGTGGTTAAATGGTATGAAAGAGTTAAATGTCTACACAAGTAATTGTTCCCATTGCTGTCTACAAGTTAAGAGGCCTCGCAGCAGGTGGGGGAAAAGGCGTGAAGAGTTTTGGATTGAGGTGATTATTGAACAGACGAGAAGTCGATGAGTTTGAGGTGTATTTTGCAGTTGGAACCAACAGAACTTGCTAAAGGATTGAGGGAGGAGAATTGAAGAAAATGGAAAATATGAGGATGATTCTTAGGATTTTAGCCTGATGAAGTTATTGACTAACGTGAGCAAGGGTAGAGGAAGATAGGGAAAATCAAGAGTTATGTTTTTGAACTTGGAACCTTTGAAAAGCCTATCAGACATCCAAGGGGAAATGTCAAAGCTTAGGATAATGCTTTGGAACTGGAATAAGTCTTGGAGCCATCAGCCTCGATATGACATTTAAGCCCCATTAATGGATAGATTTGTCCTGTAAGGGAGTCTAACAGGGACTTCTTGGGAAAGAAATACCAAGATAGAGCCTTCATGTGTAGTCTTCTAAAATTCAGTCATAAAATGCTTTCGCCTGGTCTGGCTCAGCCAGTCTGTCTTTCTGTCTGTCTGTCTCTCTCTCTCCAGATGCTTGCCCTTGGAAGCCATCGTGTTTTGAGAAAGCCCATCTTCCCAGCACCTACTGCCAGGCATATGAATGAGTGAGCCTCCAGATGATTCCAGCTCCAAGCTTCAAGCTGCCCAGCTGACGTGGACAGGAGCAGAGGCAACTATCCCTTCTGAATCCACCCAAAGACCTGATTTGATTAGAGAGCTATTATTGTTCTCAGTCACTGAATGGGATGCTTGGTCATGCAACCTCAGATAACTGCAACAAAGAACTTGCCAAGGAAATGTAGTGTTTGGTAAGAGTTGCAGTGGTGGTGGAGTAAACAAGGAGGTGAGAAAATAGGAACAATGTGCAGACAACTATTTCAAGAGGCTGAGCTGGGACAGAGAAGAGGGAGAATGGGTGTAGCACGAGGAAGGTGTGGACATAGCTTTTTTTCTTCTAAGATGGAAGATATGAGGACAAGTTCACAGGATGTTGAGAGTAATTCTTCAGAGAGATAGATACTGACTCATAAGACCAAAGAGGGATAGACTGTGAGATTGACCTTCTTCTATGTTAGGAAACAAGAAAAGGAAGATGCAAGTGGGTAGAGATAGATTTGCAGATGTGTTGGTGGGAAAATGAGGATTTCCATCTAAGAGTTTCTATTGTCTTAAGGAGCCAAATCATCATTGGAGTTTGAAGGGGGTAGAGAGATGGTTTGGAGAGAAATGGAGAGAGTTAGAATCATCTTAAAATGCAGAAATATGGTAGAAATGCTGGGCAGTGTTGAATGCACCATGGAGTTGACCTACTCAGCCATCCAGCCAGCAGTGTAGAAAAAACTGGTAACTAGATAACACCAGCTTATTCACAGATTTCCTCAGAAGGTTCATCAGAGAGATGGGCATGGGATGTATAGGTATTCGTAAGGTAGTAATTATAATAATGGATCAAGACACAGATGCTAAGAAGAGACAACAGTGGAATTTCCAGAGAAATACAGCTGGATTGGTGGTCTCAACGAGACTGAAAATGTGTTGCAGTAGAAGTTCTAGAAAGTTTAGAAAAATCCGATCTCCGTAAGATTTCGATGCAATAGTTTAGGAGAGTGGAAAGTGTTGGGTGAAGAGTTGTGGGTATTTTGTAGGGGCAGCTACTGGAAAGGACAGTCCAGGGACTTTTGCTAACAAAGGAAGCCTGAATACTAACAACTCAATGGATTGGCCTCAATGACCAGACCCAGAGACTTTTCACTCTATTTTGAGAACAGATTGTATTACCTCAAATGGAAAGCTTCCCTAGAAGAAAAACTGATCCAAAAAATTCTTTGAAAAAGTTCCTCTTGAGAATTTTCTTTTCTAACTACTGTAGATAAAAATGACAGCCGTGTTTCTTATATTAAAGTTGATGGTGACACTAAATGTAGAAATAAATGAAAGCCTGTTGGGAGTCTGTGAAATGGAACTAATACACCTGTACCTAGCTTACATAATGAATCTTGCTTCGTTTCTTGGTATTTGGCCTCAGATAAATTGCTGATTTAGCCTATGCTCTTTTGCCTTCTATTTCCTAACGTTGTGCTGGTATAGCTTCATGAATCTTCTGGAGACAAATGCAGTGCCTGCCATTACTGTAACCGAACCCGGGCCCAGCGTGCCAGCTTAGCACTGAGCCTACTCTCTTGGTGGGATTTTCGGTCATTCTTTGGTTTCTTTGGACGGATTGCAGGTCATGCATGTACAAGTATCCAGATTGATACCTTCCATGCATTTGGGAGATGAGCTGAAATACAGCTGTTCTGTTGAGATACACCCGGGAAAAAACCACACATGCATATCCATTTATTGGTAAATGTGATTGCTGAACTGTGTGTTTCTAGAAGACTCAGCAAAATGAAAAAGAAAAAATGAACACTTCAGGTGATGGTTGACAAATATTATTTATGTTTAAACCAGAGGTGAAGGGGATGATAGAACTGATCTTTCCTTCTGTTTCCTCTCTACTTTTCCATCCTATCATCCCAACAATTACATATGGAACCACGAAGGCACTGTAAAGTCACAAGGCAAAGATAGTGCAAGTGTTATTAGTTACGGGGAGGGAGTGAAGAGTGTGGACCAATAACAACATCTGTCACAAATACTTAGTACTCCATGAATTTGGTTAGGGTAATACTTTCTTGGGGAGTGTGTTAATCCTTTTCTTCAGCTGGTAAATTCTCCTTCCTCTTCCTACCTATCCCAACATCCTCAGGTGGAATCAATCCCCCTTGGTAACAGCAAGGAGCAGATAGAGCACCGCGGTATCAAGTTGCCTCAGTTTGTAGGAACCCAGACCAAATCACAAAGGCGCTATACAAGGAGAACAAGCCTGGGGACGCCTGGGATCTCTTCCGGGCGGGAATGACCATCACAGACAGCACGGGTGTCTCTGTGACTTTGCCAGAACTCTGTTTAGTGACGCTGCCTAGGGCTATACAGGGAGAAGACACGTAGGCTTGTCAAGGCCAAGACGTTGAGAGGCTTGCAGGCTCAAGACCATCTTTGCAACTTCAAAGCCAACTTCAGCCCCTTGTCACTTCATTCTCTGTGGACTCCCCAGCCCCTCCCCAGACCTTCTCCCGGGGCAGACCCAGTAGGCCATGCATTGCACTTCTTCTAATTACTCTTTCCTTTGTTGGCAGAGGGTTTTCTAAATCATTGACCCATCCATTCACTTATTCACGCAACAGATATCGGTGAACTTTGACTCCACCAGGCAATACGTTAAGATCTCTAGGTAGTGCAGGGAACAGAACAGAAAAATATGTCTGTCCTCATGGCGTTCACATTCTGGTGGAGGGAAAAAAATATCCCAATCGGCAATGCGACAAATAAAGAGATAATGCAGAAACGAAGGAGGACAAATAACCACCCACACCACGGAAAAACAGAGGACAGTGTGTGCAGTGTTTTAAAAAGACAAAGCAAGGTAAAGGGCTTGAGAATGACCAGGATGCTGTATCTCACTTACGGCCGTTGGGAAAGTTAGCTCTGAGGCTGCTACCTTTGGGAAAAGACCTGAATAAAGGGAGGAGGGAAGAAAATGATGGAAAAGTGTTCCAGTTAAAGGGACCATCGACTTGGCAGGGATGTGCGCGGTACGTTCCAGGGGCAGTTTGAGAAACTGTGTACATGCAACAGAGCGAGGTGGGGGGTGTAGGAAGTCAGTAGGCTGGAGGGGATTTGGGAGCCAGATTATGTAGGACTTTGTAGGCTGGCAAGTCACGGGGACACTCTGAGCAGAGGAACTCCAGGACTATCACTTCGGTGTCATTCTGGAGCCCCGGGTGTGGTGTCAGCCTGACCTCTGTTCTACCAGAGCTGGGCTCATCCTTTCTTACGCTTCCAAGAATGTAAACATTCTGTGGTTTTCCTTCCTTAATCTCTCACATTTCCCAACATCTCCTCTGAATTCATTGTCCCTTTTCATTTCTGTTATCTGAACGCATTTCTTACCTTCAATATACATTAAGACGGCAAACACATACCATTCTCAGGACGCATGTTTGTTGTGCATTTGTGTGTGCAAGGTTCTGAACAAGGAACCGGAAGGCTTAAATGTGAATTGAAATGGACCCGGCTGTTCAGGAACTGATAGCCTAGTACGAGTTTCCCGGCTGTCTCAAGTCTGTGGGCCTCTATTACCGTAAAAAAAAAAAAATCTCAATTTCCAGGGCCATCTGGGTGGCTCCGTCAGTTAAGGGTCCAATTTTGGCTCAGGGCATGATTTAGCAGTTTGTGATTTTGAGCCCCGCACCGGGCTCCGTGCTGACAGCTCAGAGACCGGAACCCGTTTCAGATTCTGTGTCTCCCTCTCTTTCTGTTCCTCTACTGCTCACACTCTGTCTCTCTCTCAAAAATAAATAAAGATTTAAAAAAATTTTTTTAAATCTCAATTTCCTGCCTAATAATATTTTAGGATATTTCATAGTCATTCATTGAGAAACTATATGATGACAAGGAGCTATTATACATTCAGTAATACGTTTATGCATTTCTTTTTTATTAATGCAATGACTTCTCCATAATAGTACTATGTAATAGCCAATGTGTATCTGAAACACTTTACCTCTTTAGAGCAATGTGACAAGCGCGTGGAGATTTGCCATCACCTCCTAATAAGGCATTCTCCCTCTCCCACCCATGGACCTGAGGAGAAGCACAGGACTGGAATAGAACCCAGCTGAACCCCCGCTCCATTACTCTGACCACTGGGACATGCTCAGGATATAGAAAGATGTTTGTAACGTCTGTTACAAAAGCTCAGACTTTAAGGATGTCCCAAAGTCCATGCAGACGCCCCATGAGTTGGCATGATAGTGGCCTATGGGCGGCCAGGCTCTTGAATTAGTTCCATAACATGGGGGCAGGACCAGTTCCACAATTTGCGGAACTCAGTGCAGAATGAACACGCACGGCTCCTTGTTTGAAAATTTATTAAGAATTTCGAGATGGTGACAGGAGAGATTTGAACCAAGCATGGGGAACTTCCGGCATGGGGCCCTGTTCGATCTGTGAGTCAGCCCTGCATGGGGGCCTGGGAGACATCGAGAGGTACGCTGCAGATGGTGGACTTTTCTGCTGGCCCAACGCGATCTATTGCCATCTGGCGGCAGCAAATCTAACAGTGGCACCTGCTGTGTACCCAGGCGTTCTTCTAAGTATCTTGTGCGTAGTGTCGAAAGTAACTGGTAAAATAGATATCGTAGTGGGGCGCCTGGGTGGCTCAGTCCACTAAACAACCAACTCGTGATTCAGCTCAGGTCATGGGATCGAGCCCTGTGTTCGGCTCCACACTGAGCTTGGAGCCTGCTTAAGATTCTCTCTCTCTCTCTCTCTCTCTCTCTCTCTCTTTCTTTCTCTCTCCCTCCCTGCCACTCTCCCCATTCACATGTGCTTTCTTTCTCCCTCTCTAAAAAATAAGAATAATAAGTATTGCCATTATCCCCATTTTGTAGATAAAGAAACCAAGGCCCAGATGGGTTTAGTAACTTACTAAGACTGTACAGCTAGTAAGAGGGTGATCTAGATTTCAGTCCTACCTACTCTGACTTTAAAACATTGACCTTTAAATCCTAGTATTTCCCTAATGCTGTTTAGCATGTTTTGAGCGTCCAAAGAGAAAATGTAGGCAAAATGTTTGTTAACTTCAGATATATATCAAATACCTACTAAGCGCCAAGCATTGTTCTAAGCATATTTTAGCTCATATAATCTTCAAGACTCCTGTATGGTTATGTATTATCATCAACTGCATTTTAACATGGAAAAAATTAAGGAACAGAGACATGGGGCAACTTGCCTAAGGATACACAGCAAGTGAGAGATTGAGCCAGGATTTCAGCTGAGGGCGTAAAAAATCAGAAACAAAAAACAGGAGCATTGGTTATTATATAATTATATTTTATACAGTATATAGTTATTATATAGTCATAAGGATGTTTTGTGGTTCCTTGTAGAAGGGTTCTGAAGTCATTATCTCTAAAATACTTCTCTGATAACAGAAAAGGAATGAAAAATTATAGTTGGAATCGGAAGGCATAATATAAGTAGACTCTTGCCTAAGTGGTATCCACATTTTATGGAAAACCGAGCAGCCCTTATCTTTTTAGGGTCTGCAATTCAGGTCTTACCTTTTTATGATCTTGAAATTGATTCTCCAGTAGGATATAAATAAGGAAACCTCTGTTTTTTCCCCAGTGTTCCCCCATTTTCATACTAATTAGACTTGTCATCAGGGGAATTATTAATTTTCCTTGGCCACCAGCCACCCTCTCTCCCAACCTGTGTTGCTCGGAATTCCTACACTGTGCCAATACTGTCTAGGAAAGCCACGCTTGGGGCCAAGAGTGGCTTGTGTGCAGACAAAGAGATCGAAGTTTGTTCCTTGTGAAAACTAACAGCACAAACTCTTCCTGTCTCCTGCCATGAAGTGGAGTTATTTAATTTACTAATAACACGGGCCAGAAACCAAACCCCCAATGGATGTTTTCACTTTTATTTCCCATTAGAAAGCATGGATGAGGTGCTGAACGTTAGCTGTTAGAGATAATGGAATTACCTCCTTCTAATACCAAGAGTCGGTATCACCCTTCTTTTCGTGCTACTTCCAGCATTCCCGAAAACCCTACCACAGTGTGTTCATTTAGCAAAGAGTGATTGAAACCTCTTACTACTTTGTGGGGGAAACAGAAGAATGAAATCTGTGGGTTCTTTGGAGTCTAGTCATGGTCAAGAGACACATACCCTCAGGCATCCCATGAACATGCTAGAGGCATAAAGACAGTGTCATGGGCAGCCAGAAGGGAGTGCAATCCCTTTTACTAGAGGTTTCAAACTGGAAGGAATCCCAACCCATGCAGCAGTCAGGAAACCGAATGTGTAATGTGTCTTCTGCACTTCTGTGAATTTCCCTAATCTTTATCAGTCAACTTGAAGCTTATCTAAGTACTTTCAAATCAGATTCAAAAATCACTCGTAAAATTAAGGCATTCTGCCTAACCTCGCCAGGAGCCAGTCTACAGGAAGAGAAGGCAAAATCAAAGATTGTAGAGAAATCTAGCATTATTAATTGCCAGATCTCAAACCCCCTAACATTTAAATTCTCACGGTGACTACAGTGGCTTGCCTGCAAGATGGCTGCCATCAAGCTCTTTGCTTCATGTGGCTCGTGCAATCTGGCCATTGAGAGGTTGAATCTATTTCTTCCCTCTCCTTGAATCTGGGCTGGCTTTAGCAAATGGTTTGAACAATAAGAAATAACAGAAGTGGTATTCTGAGACTTTAAGCCTAGCTCAAAAGGAGACTTGCATCAGGAGATCTGCCTTGGGTGACCTGTAACATTATGGGAACGCTGAACTACTATGGGAGAGGTCCAATTACTTGAGACTGCCTTTCTGGAAAGGCAAAGTTTGGGCTTATGATGACTGTTTCTGCA
Source organism: Paguma larvata (assembly GCA_030068075.1). Lineage (NCBI taxonomy): Eukaryota > Metazoa > Chordata > Mammalia > Carnivora > Viverridae > Paguma > Paguma larvata. Next base: position 13,961,009 of record CM057825.1, read on the forward strand.
AAGTACAGCCCCCCAACTCCCCAGCTAAGTGCAGTCCCATCCTAACCAAGGCACCAGACATGGGGTTTCTATCTTGATGCTTCCAGGAGCGCCCCTCTGCCAGTTGAATGGCCTTCATCAACCCGGGAGTTGTGCCCCAGTAAGCCTTGTGTGAGTCCCGCTTGATAAAATTGTGAGGTATAATAAAGTGGCTGTTGTTTTAAGTCATTAAGCTTTGGGGTAAAGGATCACAAAACAGTAAAAGCTGGAACACTGATCAATCTGATCTCTTAAAAAATTTTGGTTTTGCTTCATGTACATAAAATAGAAAAGCCTTTACATAAATGTAATTGATCTCTCTATTTTAGAGATGAGAAAGGTGACATCCGAAGATTCAAATAATCGATGGTTTCTCTGTCATTACTCCCTTCTTTCAGGAATCTTGGCTATTCTCAGAATAAATTAGGAGAGTCATCAGTTTTAATCTTGAACCCACCAGTGATGTGAACAAACCCGAAACGACTGGGAAAAGCATGTGTGGAGAGACGGAAAAGCCTTGCCTAATGTATCTTATGCCTGGCATAGTGCTCCCCACAATTTGTCGCTCAGCAAATTATTGTTGAATAAGGAAATGAATGAGTGAATGAATGGATGGATGTATGAAGGAAATGTCCTCTCTTCGTGTGACTGGAGAGCCCTGCAACACGGTGGCTCGGTATGTGTGTGGGTCTCATTTCATCTACTTCGTTTTTCAGAAGGAATTCATCTGACCCACCGCCTTTTGACAGATGACCTCCAGAGTGCCAACAGGAAAACTGGTATTCGTGTCAGAATCTATGACTCTCTGCCATGACTTTCTGGAGGCCAAAGAGGGCCCGTTGCCAGCTCCTACAGAGAAAATGGCTTTTCCTGGAGGCTACACCTGTCCATCTCATGTGGCACATTTGCTTTCAATGTTGGCTTTTGTGTGGAAGCCCCGCTGGCTAGTGGATAATTTAGACAGCAAGGACTCATTTTTTTCACTGGGAGTGAGTTTGTTCTCCATGATTATTGTGCACCACCTTGGAATCCAATTGTTTGGACTGAAAAGCTTAAGGGGAAGTATGGGGTCCTGCCCTGCCACTCCGTAAGCACCCGGTGTTGTCGGCGTCGTATTTGTGTGGTGACTCAACACACAGGCCTGGAAATGGCAAGGGTCCTGCTTATAGGGAACTCGGGTTCCTGGTAGAAGAACAGATTGTTTCTCCAAGACAACTGGCGCTTTGGAGGCTGGGCAGCACATACTGAAAGAAGCACAAAATTCACTGGTGACTGAGTTGGGAGAGCCCCTCTCCCAGGTCACCCTCAGAGACCAGGGAGCTCAAAGCTCATGGGCATTTATGCCGTAAATCATACCACGTGCAACCTCAGAAACAAGCAAGACCCACAGCCTGGGCAGGAAGTTGAGGTTAGGGGGTGGGAAGGGGACAATTATTTGGCTAGACTTCATGGATTGGGGTATATCCTTCAGCAAAAGGAGACCCTTGACCTTTTGACCTTTGGCACCCTGGGAGCACCAAGTCAGCAGCTGTTGCATCTCCTGGGCTCTGCCCCAAGAACCAGAGCTCTGAAGGCCCCTTGTGGATAGACAATGTGCTCTTATCCAACACGGATGGGATTGCCTCTTCTCAGGGAAATGGCCCACAGCCCTTGTCTTTCAGGGAAATTACTGAACCACAGCCAAACCACAATAATCAGCTGCTAAAATCGCCTCAAATCATCTTTTTAAGGAATGAGTAAATCACTTAAAGGGACATTGGCATTTTTGGACCCCAACTCCTATCACTACCAGCACCCCCACCACCAGCAGGAGTCCAACAGAAGTGCTAGTCCTGAGACCAAGATGACGGCACTTACCCCCTTGGCCAGGACCTTGGCCAGCTGCACCCTCACGTGCACACACGCATACACACACAGACACACACACACACACACACACACCCTCACAACACTGGACAGTGAAGACCACTCTTGTCATCCATTAGGTAAATATTTACTGAAATCAGGACTAAATACCAGATGCCGTGCTATGCTGTGGAATATATGGTTTGCATAACGAACGAAAGTGGTTCCTGCCCTCATAGAAGTTAGAGTCTTATGGAGGAAAGGGACAATAACCAAACAATCCCATGAACAGTATGAAATTGTAATCGTGGTGAATGTTAGAAAGGTGCTCGATGCTCATCCACAGAAGGGGAGTGACCAGTTAGGGAGGTCAGGTGAGTCTGCTTGGAGTAAGTTTTCAGAAAACCTGAATAGGAGGTAACTAGATGATAGGTGGAGGGAGTAGTATTCCAGCCAGAGCAGACAGTATATGCAAAGGCCCTGTGACAGACAGAACATGGTGACTTTAAGGGATGGATGGTGACCAAGAGGGCGGAGTGGAGTGATGACCATGTAGAACCCTATAGAGCGCATTCGCAGTTGGGACACTTGGGATGTAAACACATGGTTCTTCCAGCCAAGTACTGTCTACAGATGGACCCTGTGCCCATAATATAGCTCATGACGAAGGTGTTTCTTGTACTTGCTAATGACTATTCTCTTCTCTATCTGGAGATCCTCTTGGCCTCTGTTCTAGAAGCAAGAATCTGGAAAGGCCAATGCCATTCATCACACAAGGACTTTGGCAATAAGTCCAAATATCATTGACACTGAGAAAAGATAATAATGATGAGAATTCTGACTTACTTTTCTACTCCGGGCTCCTCACTCTCATTGTCCAATCAAAAAAGCAAGGTCACACCCTGCCCAGACCTCCAGAGTGTAGCCCCCATACAAGTTCTAACGCTGTTCTTGTAACCTCTTCCTCTGCTTCTTATTTTAATGCTTCTCTCTCCCTGAAATCTCTGCCTCCTCATTTTCTTGGGAACCCTGCCCTCCCTCAGGAGTCAGCATGGCCCACATCCTCCTCGGGTCTATTTTTGAAGACTTCCAGGGTCTGCCGTGAGTGAACACCATCGTCTTCTCTGCTCCTGGGTAAGAGACAAAGATCAGCTTCAGATCTTCAGAGCTGGGAGGGAAGAACATGTGGATTACATTTTGTAGTTTTCTCCATGAATATACAAAACAGGCAAACCAAAAAACAAGCAAAAACAAAAACAAAAACCAAACAAACAAAAACCTCAGAGAAACATTTTTCTTAGTGAAGACTAATGTCCTCCCAAAGACCTTACTGACTCTTCCCTATTTATATCTCTCCTCTGCGTTCAGATTTGAGCTTATCTTGCTGCAGGATTTTGCCCCCATCCTGATCCTGGTTCCTAAGACAAAGCTTCTTCTTTGAACTGGACAGGGCTCATCCCCAAGACAAGACTCATCCTGCAGACACAGGGTGGTCCTTCCAGATGGCCACGCCTCTCTCCTGCTGTCATACATTCCTGCTTTCTCTATGTGCCCAAACCCTTCACTTCAGGCTGATTCTTTCCTTGGGGAAATCTTTCTTTTCCTCAGCATCAGTCTCAAATCATCTCCTTGGGGACATCTCTCTTGTCCCCAGGGGGAACAGTCCCTTTATTGACCACACTCACGGTACTCTGCAAGGCATTCCTCTTTCATAGCACAAATGAAAATTCTAAGAAATAATTATTGAGTGACTGCTTAACATATGTGTCTTCTATTTGATTGTAAGTCCCAAGAGGGCAGAGCTTCTGTCTTCCTGTGTACCTCATTCCCACATTAGCATGTAATAACCTTGGATTACTATTGGATGGCTATTTGATACTAGGAATTTTATATAATTTAGCTCGTTTATTTCTCACAACATTTCTGTAAAGTAAGGTCCTTTTAGAGGAAAGAAAGTGAGGCACACAGCGAATAACTTACCTCAGATTGCACAGCCGTTAGTATACAGCCCGGATTGGAACTCAGGAAGGGCTGTCCCCAAGGACATAGTTTACATATATGATGAAATACACACACATACCACTTTTAAAACTTCAGTCTCTTAATATCAAAATAAAATTGATATTAGGGAGACCTGAGACTTAAGAAGTACTACCAAGTTTTTAAAAAGATTGCTGAACTTGGATGTTTTCTCATTTTTGTCTGAGTTCTGTGTAAATTGCAGTATTCTGAAACTACTCTGTCTTAAAATATGGCTTTTGCTTTCTTGCTCTCATCGTTGGTTTTTATTTGCCGATGTGTCCTATTACTTTAGAAACAAGCTAACTCAATAGTTTGCCGAAGTAAAATCTTCCCTCCAAGTAACACAAGATGGGATTTTCTCAGTGGTGAGATGGGCGATATCATAAACACTTAATGGAAATCTTCTTATGGTTCAGAGATGCTCCGGAAAACATTGTGTGTGTGTGTGTGTGTGTGTGTGTGTGTGTGTGTGTGTGTGATTTTCCAGACAAGAAGATGTTGTGAATCGGTGGACAAGCCGCCAGGAACTTTGGGATTTAAGACCTGGCTGGGTCACTGGCCTCTAGGACACCCTTGGTCAGCTCACTTAGCTCCAGAGAGGTTGGTGGGAACTCAGTGGCCTCAGTCAGTTGTTTTCACAATAAAGAAGAGCTTCTTCAACTCGCTTTCATGGAAATAGATCAGAACATGTTCCGGGCCAGATTGCCCAAGGGGATTGAATGCCCATCATTTCAAAGGGGCTTCAGGTCCTTTTGCCCTTTTAGACTAAGAACTGCATTTAAGTCATGAACAGGTCATTGATCATAGACGTTCCATGCCACTTCACCGCTGTCCTTGTTTCCTTCATTCAGTGCAATAAGCCAAAAAATGAGTATTAGATTCATCCTCAGTGGATTTAAAGCTCACAGGGAAATTCAGAACATCCTTTGATGTCAATAGAACATTGTTCTGAATAATTTTGTAAGAAGGCAGTGCTGGGGTGTTTTGTGGAAATGACAACTCAGAGGAGGAGGTTAGGAAGTCAGCCCTTACTTGAAGGGAAATGACACATATTAAAGAGACAGGAAAGTTGGTGCTTCGAAGCAAGGACGCATCACATTCTCAGCACCGAACAGGAAAAAGAATGAGGCAGATCGGGGTGGCAGGGTATTGAGAAGAGATTTTTTTAGAACGCAAGGCTTGTGAAGAGAAGGATCCCATGGACCTCTTTTGGCACTAGAAAGAAAAGTAGAAAAAAAAAATCTTCTCTGGAAAATCAAAGAGTCAGCTGTACTCCAGAGCCCCTAACGGTATTTTAGGGTCATTAATGCAGTGTTCTGAGGGCCAGTGTCACAGTCCCTCTCCTTTACTCCACCTTTTCTTTCCTTTCTGTCATCCTCTGATCAAGTGTGGGAGAGCTAAATAGTTAGAATGGCCAATGGGATTATCTTAATCACAAAATGATCTATTTTCATATGAGTATTCTGGACATCAGTCCTCTTGTATGACCTTTACAAAAGAATTCAGTCTCTCTCTCTCTCTCTTTCTCTTTCACTCTCTCTCTTTTTTATGTTTTCTTTATTTTTGAGAGAGAGAGGGAGCATGAGCAGGGGAGGGGCAGAGAGAGAGCAGGACAGAGGATCCGATCCGATGTAGGCTCCGTGTTGACAGCAGTGAACTCACGTGGGGCTCGAACTCACCACCCCATGAGATCATGACCTGAGCTGAAGTCAAGGCTGAACTAATTGGGCCACCTGGGTGTCCTTCAGGGTCTCTTGAAGTGCAGCCTCAGAGCCTCAGCCTCTCTCCCCTCTGAAATGGGTGGGGGATGGGGACGCTTGTTTGCAATTCAGATTCTTTGAAGCCACCTCAAACCGGACTGGATTGGAACCCCTAGGGGTTGGCACCTGGGAATCTGCACTTTCACGAATTAACTTTCTCAAGTGATGCTTATGCACATCTCCTTTTTAAGCTCAAAAAGTGAGGACGGGTACTCTCCTTTGTTGATAAAATTAGTGATTTAGCTCACAGTCTTCACACCATTGGTTACCCCCTGATGAACATCCTCCAATCAGGCTCACCTTGTCCCCGGGGGTTTCTACTTGCTGGGCAAGGAATACAGCTCACACGCAGGCACTCTTTGGCCTACTTTTCCCTCTCTCCCAAACAATGGAGCTTCTCTGTCCCAGGCAAAGTCATTCTCATGGCCAATGGACTGAGACGCAGCTTACACAGTGTATTTCACATTATTGATGTCTGAATCCCATCAACTACAAGTATGAAAGCATTAAAATTGCCCACACTTTAAGTCTTATTGTAACTCTTCAGTAGTTTCGCTGTAATACCATAATTCTATTAGCTTTAAAACTCATAACATTTAACAATTCTTCTCTAGTCTTTTCCCAAGCATGTTTGATATGCTTGGGGATTAAAATATATGACCTGGATAAAAGACAAAGTCAAAATAAATACTCAACCCCACCATAGATGGTCCTGAGCCTTTAAGGAAAAGAATTTAGATGAAAAGCAGTAGTCAGGCCCTTTCTAACAGTTACTGTGGATATGGGCTTGGTCTTTTTATTTCTAGCTCTCTCTGGCCTTCTTCCTTTGCTGAGCAAATTTACTTTCTCACACTTCAGTAAGAAGTGTATCAAGTTTCTTTTTTGAACAATCAAAGCAGTCTCTTGTCATTTTAAGGCAACCTCTCAGCTGGAAATTTGGCTTTGGTTTCCAGGAAGACATTGTTAATTAGCTTACAAAAATTACTTAGAGTAAAACCAGGCGTGTTTGAGATTGTATCTGTTTTGTTTTTTTTAACTGGGGCAGGCGATATTTGAAAGGAAGGGGTCATATGTTTTAAAATTTATCTGATACACTGTCCACTACAACATCACACAGATGTATTCTGGGAAATGACTAATAACGATGACAGTTGAAGAAGAGGGAATTCAACGGCGCAATTGATCAAGATACCAGGAAGTACAAGTATCACTAAACAAAGTCAGGCCCCCTCAGGGACCCGTTTGGGCACCCAACAGAGCACTCATAAGCATATAACATGATAATGTCTTTAGAGAAGTCTCTCCAAGAAACACCAGAGGAAATCCCACCCAGGACATTGGCAAAACTCAATGTCATCTCCTTTCTCTCACTAACGAGCTCCCAATCTCTTCCCTCTCTCAACTGCTCCTTATCCCCTCTGTTCAGATCCCAAGCTACACTGTCCTTTGCCTCCTGTCCCTTCCTCTTACCAGTCCAGTGTAGCTGCCTGTGACAGTGGCCCAGCCAGAAAAGACTCTCCCAGACAGGGTCCAAGGCAACAGAGGGAGTAACAAAGCTTCCTTTTCAGATTTTCATTTTCAGCAGCTTAGCCTTATTTTCACCTTTAAGACTAAAAAGTTAGTCATTAACAAGATTAACCACCCCCCCATCATCACCTGGTTATTTCCCTGCATGGATGAAACTAATATTTTTAGCACTGAAGTAATTAATTTTAGTCCTGAAGTAATTTAACTGTCCCCCTCCTTATGAGAGGATGCCAACACAACAGAAGTAGATTTTTTTGGTAATTCTAATGACATTATAATGGTAGCTGTTTTTAATGTTAAAAATTACATTTTAGAGAAAGCCACCCATGCCATACCCTTTCAAAATTCAAACTGATAGTATTTTTAGATGCCAGACTAATACCTATTTCACTTTGCCTGACTGTGTGGGGCAGATGGGCTTAATGGCATGGTTCAACTTCTACAGGCTCCTTCCCGGCGTCCACAGCTGGGCATTAGGATGCCTATCTCCCTCCTGAGTGCATGTCTTCAGGACGTTTCCTCATTGGTAAGTTGGCATGGCTAATTAGACCCCTTGTGGGCGGAGATCGTTTGTCCTTTTGGTGGTCAGAAGCTTCCTGACCTAAGGAAGGCTGAGCTAAGAAAAACGGAAGTCCTACAAAAGCAAATATTATTGCTACTGCACCTGCGTTTCTTGGTTTCAAAAGACAGAACACACAGGAGAATAAGTTAGCAAGGGGCATGAACTGAAACTACATTTTTACTAGCTTCCGTTAAAGTGTAATGGATGACATTAGGTTTCTCAGTAAGTATTCTAATACTTCGCCCTGCTTTTGCATAATACATTATAGAGGTCATGAGATCATTGTTCTCTATTTTTGATTCATTAGGAAAACTACCTCATAACCACGACCAATTTTAGTCCTCAGAACAAGGAGTCCAAGAACCACATAGCAATAGAGAAAATCTTCCTAGATAGAAATTCCAAATCCGGGATTAAAAAATAGTCTCTATCATCCTAAAAGGCTTAAAGTAGAACAGCCTTATGAGTACTTTATGGGAAGCTAGCCAGAATCCTAAACCTCTTGGTCTACTTGGTAATCAGCAAGGGAGGTTCGGGAATGTTGCTTCCCTCCCCATTACATGGGCTTCTCTTTCCCGGTCCTATTCTACCCAAAGTCAAACTATTTGGGGGCATCTCCTATCTCTCATGGTTCCTTCCTTTGCTCCTTTGCATCAGCCAAGACTCTCCACATATGACTCCCACCTACTTCTCATTGGCTGCAGCAATAAGGGAGTTTATTGCAAGAATTATGGGGATAGAACTCCAAATACACAGAAATGTTGAGAGCCTGTGGAATACAGAAGGACCTTAGGATCCAGATCCAGCATACACTACTCTATTCTGCTTGTTCTACAGGCTTCAACCTCTGGAGCCCTAGACAGACCTTCTCCATCTCCATGGGGGAGGGACATGGCAGCCATCTACCCCAAGAATACATTGGTCTAAGGTCCAAGAGGAGAGTTCAGTACAATAGGAAGACCTAGCTCAGGACCTTGGGCCATTTGTGTCACAAATCCATCCCCCAGCCAGTAACAGAGGCCAGTGGGATAGAGGTGATGTCATAGGTAATCCTCTGGTCCTGCCCAACCCCCTTCAGCCAGAAAGGGGGTGGGGAGGGTGCTCAGTGACCAAATGGTAATGGCTATTGTGAACTGTGTCCATTGCATGTTCCAGATTCTATTGTATTTGTTTTGGGTGTATGATTTGTTTAATCTTGTCACAAGGCTAAACTGTAGGTTCAATTATTGTCACCATTATACAGAAGAGGAGGGAGTTAGAACAGTTAGGTAGCCTACCTGAGGTCACATGTTTGGTGAATAGCAGAGGCACGACTGAAGCCCAGACTGGCTGCCCCAAGATCTAGCCACCCAACTACCACCCACCACACCTGCCTAATTCTCTCTTCTCTCCCTTTCTCTCTTGGTTCTTCCTCCCCTCACTGTAGGATGACTGACAGGTGGGAGGGTTTGGTGAGGGTCGGGCGCTGAGGAGAGTGGAATTCTCTGAAATACTTTTTGCGCCAACTACAAGCCCAAAGCACTTCTTCTCTTTCTCTCACTTTTCTGGCAGCTTCTTTTTTGTTGGTTTGTTTGTTCATATATTTTGAGAGAGAGAGCACGGGGGAGGGACAGGGAGAGTCCCAAACAGGGTGGGACTCCATCTCGCAACAATGAGATCATGACCTGGGGTGAAATCAAGAATAGGACATTTAACCCACTGCACCACCCAGGCACCCCTCTTCTAGCAGTTTCTACTGCTATTTCTCTTCTATTCAACTACCAGCTTCCAACTGGAACCAGGAACTAGATTCAGATTTCCTAATTTGGACAGTAGGCAGCATGTAATATTCTTCACTAAGGCAGAGAACAAATGCCCACGGAACACCAGAAAACAATTTTGTACGAAAAAAACATGTGTGGGGGGGAAACAAAGAAGAAAAAGGCCGCAATATACAGCAATTTATTCCAAATGATGAATCACTCATGTTTTATCAGATTACTGTCATACCTTAGGGCTAAATATCCACTAAAATATAATTTAACGCTTGGTCATAAACTGTTTCCCTGCTTCTCTCTTTATTTCACATCTGTGAAAAAGTCTTCAAAACCCAATTCAAATGCCACCTCCTCGACGCGGCTCCCCGTCCCTGCTTCCCCTAAGGCAGATGGGCCGAATGTTCCCGTCTCCATGTTCGCAGAATCTTTGGTACACACGTACCCCATTGTAACATCACCACTTTTTTCCGTAGACTTTTCTCCCACAAACTATTTGTGATTTTCTTAAGAAATGTAACTGGCTTGGGGGTCTATATTTTTCAGTCCTCCCTAATAATGCTTGGTACAAAGTAATTCAATAAATATGAATTCACCAATCTCGCTGGCCTCCCTTAGCTTTTCTAGTACATTCCGCATTTTCTTGGCTTAAGGCTTATGGGCTTATTCTAACTGGTTGAGAGAGCGTGTCGGACTCAGTGGGACGCTTTCTACTGAGAGTAACTCTATGCCTCTGTGGCTTCTTCAAATCCGCTGTTCAAACCCGCTCTGAACACCAGCACCAAGATGAAATCTCAGGCAGGTCTCGCAATTTTTCTGTTCAGCCTCAGGTAACAGGTGAACGATCTCTTTCAGGAGGTTAAATCGGGTGGTCAGAATCACAGAGCTGGTAAGTAGTGGAGCTAGAACCAGTGTCCATTTGTCCAGGGACAAATCTCTGGGCTATTTCTCTTTCCTGCTTCCTAAGGCATTTGTCGAGAAAATCCCTTGTCTTAGGAGGGAACTGCCTGAAAAGTCAGTGCCTTTACAAAAGGCTTTAAATTTCAAGGGAGCAGGAACCTGCTCCGGAGAGCCCTTGGGGGCATTTATGCTCTTTGTCATTTCCCTTCACTCTGGTGGTAAGTAAAGTGTCACCTGAGTTTCGCTCTGTCTGCTCCTCAGTCACCCCTCAGTCACACCACACTGCCCCATGTCTTTGCCTTACTCTTTCTGCTGGCGATGCCCTTGCGTGAGTTAGTGCCAACATCTCCCCCTTCGTGAAACTTTGCAATCAGGCCTGGGGGTTCCTTCCACTATGCTTTCATTGCACCTGTGTTATACCTTTGCCAAAGTGTGTGTGTGCGTGTGTGTGTTCCCCGAGAACAAGGATCATAGCCCGAGCACCTAGCTCAGTGCCTGCCAATCAAATATAAATTGCATTGAGCATCTAATAATGCACCAGGCCCTTGCCATACACTATAGATATAAAGTAATAGTCTCAGGGCGCCTGGGTGGCTCAGTGGGTTAAGCGTCTGACTTCAGCTCAGGTCATCATCTCATAGTTTGTGAGTTCAAGCCCCACATCAGGCTCTGTGCTGACAGCTCAGAGCCTGGAGCCTGCTTCGGGTTCTGTGTCTCCCTCTCTCTCTGCCCCTCCCCCATTCATGCTTGCTCTCTCTCTCTCTCTCAAATAAACATTAAAAAATTATAAAATAGTCTCTGCCCTCAAAAATTTTCAGTAATGATAATAATAACTGTTGCAAGGCCCCCAAACTCATTTCCCTCTTCTCCCCATCATGATTGCATCTAAGTTCTTGGGGTCTTATTTTGTGCTGAGGTATTGGGTTGTTGGGCATGGAAGGAGGTATCTCATCTTCCACTGCTGGCCACGCAGGATCCCAGCATATTCCTCCCGGAGTCTTGTCTGGAAGGCTCCTTGAAATCAGACTTTCTGTGTCTTTAAAGCTAGTGCTTTGCACACAGATTCATTCTTCTTTCCCCACCCCACCTGCCCTGCACTGGCCACAGCAAGATCCCACAGGCCGACCAAGACCTTGTCTATTTCTAGTCTCTGTAGGGCACGTGATATCTGCTCTTAAGCCTCCCTAAATCTATCATGCATTCATCCCATGCACCATACCCTCTGTATTGTCCCCACCATCAGCCCAAGGCTGTCCCCCTTCCTCAGGGCTCTGAGAATGTCTTGGCTACCCTTCTCCACATGGAGAGAAGGGTTTCCTCTCACAAGGCAGAAGGCTGTTCAACTCACCGTAAGTTCTCTCTGCCCCAAAGCCTTTTCACTTCCTTCTGCTGCAACTTCTCCCCAAAGCAGTGGTTTGCAATGATAATGACCCAAATAGGAAAAGAGGGAGAGTAATGAAAAATACCAACAAAATAAATTTCAAAACTATTATTGTAGCACAGTTGTAGAAAGAGCATCTAATTAGTTCTTAGCTCTCATAATGTACCAGGGACTCTCATGAGTAATTCATATGCCTTACTTAAATTTATTGTCACAGCGACCTGTGCAGTAAGTTAAATTATCAGCCCTGTGTTACGAATGAGGTATGGGCCCCAGGTTGTCTAGAACCATGGAGCCAGCAGGTGTCGGAGCCTGTTGGAAGCCCAGGCCATCTAGCCCGAGGATCCACTTTTAACCACCACTCCTATAGCCTCCCTGCATCTTGTGGCTCACCCTAAGTAACTGACGACAGCACAGCATGGTAGAGTCCTATCTCAAGCCAGCACAGAGCAGGCACCCCATAAATATTTGCTGAAAGAAGGCAAATGCACGAATGCAAAAATATGGTTGATAAAACCACACACAGGGGCCATTCATCAGCGAAATGATTTGGGGGCCGTTCATCATATTCTCCCGTCAAATAAAAATGTTATAAGTTGGACATTTTTGCATGTTCTAGAAGAAACAAGGACTGTTCTGAGCACAGAGCCCTAAATCCTTCGGTGTCCAGACATGCTCTGGACCGGAGCCAAAAGCCGATGTGAATCTGAAAAGAACTCCCTAGAATGAATATATTTACATTTATCCCATAAACTTGTGCTTCCTTTCCAGGCAATGACATCCATCAGCCCCTCTTCAAAGTCACTCTGGCTGAGGTAAGAGAGTGGTCATGCTGAAGCTCTATTTTTAGCTGGCCTGTGGGTTGCTAAACATATTTACATATTTTCATCTTCTGTTTCGGTCTTGATGTTTTTCTCTCCCTTCGCTCAGCCTTGGAGCCCGTGTTTACTTCATCAGCAGTTCGCACTGAAAATCTCGAGGGCCTCCAGCAGGGAGAATCAGTTTCAAGTGTTTTTTTAAAGCTCAGGTCTTGATAGCATTGGTGCTGGCTCATCATGAAGAGAATTAAGGTAATAATAAAGCTTTTCAGGAGACCTCAGAGTGTGTTTTAACCGCATAAAAATTGGTTTTAAAGAGCAGTGAGCCTTAGGAACTTTGAGCTGGAAGAAAGTTTTGGATTTTTCTAACATCGGTGTTCCTGCTTTAATACAGGAGAGGCATTCAAACTATGAGAACTTTATGTAAAATCTTATTGATGTGCTGAGCACTACAGCGGGTTTGGGCAAATAAGTGCTTTTAAAAAAATATTTATTTATTTACTTTTTTTTTTGAGAGAGAGAGAGAGAGTGGGGGAGGGGCAGAGAGAAAGAGGGAGACACAGAATCCCAAGCAGGCTCTAGGCTCTGAGCTATCAGCACAGAGCCCCATGCAGGGCTCGACTTCACGAACCGTGAGGTCATGACCTGAGCCAAAGTCAGATGCTCAACCAACTGAGCCCCCCAGGCATTCCAAGAAGTGTTTTTAATAAGCATATGGACTTCTCGAAGGGGATAGAGAGACACACACACATGTAAAACAAAACACTTCCAAGGCCACGTAAGACAGAAACGATTGAGGGACAAGTGACTCTCACACACAGTGAGTGGGAGGTGGTCCCAAGAGGGAGAGATCCCCTGTTATGGGCTGAGTTCTGTCCCGTCCCAAGTTCGTTTGTTAAAGTTTTTTTTTTCTTTGTTTTGTTTTTTAAGATTTAAATCCCCGCGCCTTAGGATGGCGACTCTATCTGCAGATAGGGCCTTTAAAGAGGTGATTAAGGTAAAATGAGATCGTGAAGGCGGGCTGTAATCCAATGTGAAGAGGAAATTAGGACACAGACATGCAGGCAGAGAGAAAGGGCCGTGTGAAGACACAGGGAGAAGACAGCATACCTACAAGCCAGAGACAGAGAGAGAGGAGCCTCAGAAGAACGAGCCCCGCCGCCTCCTTGTTCTCACGCCTCCACCTCTAGAACTGCGAGAACATAGAATTCTATTATTTAAGCTGCCCAGCCAGCGGTCCTTTGTGAAAGCAGCCCTAAGAAACCAGGACATCTCCGTCAGCCGGAGCAGCGCGGGAAGAGCCCCACAGAGGACGGAGGAACGGACATCAGCCCGAAGGACAGGTCAGGTCTGTAGATGGGAACAGGAATTCCTAGCACAGGATAGGAGATACTCATCTGAACCAGATGAAATTGCTGACACCTGACCTCTCTTGGACCATGCGAGTGGCAGTTCATGTGGTTCAGCCCAATAGAAGTCAGTGACTCCACTCAGACCCTCAGTTTCCTCTTCTGTGAAATGAGGACAAAAACTTGTAACTGCCTCCCATAATTGTTGGAAGCCTTAAAGTAGATGATGCCTCTAAGTGCTTACTTAGCACAGGGCCTGGGACATATTCGAAGAGCTCAGTACATTTTAGGAGAGCTTTAAAGACTCCCTGTGATGCAGGTAATAAGAGCTAAATCAAAATAGCTTAAAGGGAAAAGGAGGATTGTTCAAAGGCCAAAGATGCCTCACAGAACGCAAAGAAAGAACTTAGCCCAGCGGTTCTCAACTGGGGGGGATTTTTCCTCCCGAGACATTTGCCAATGTCTAGAGATATTTTCGATTGTCCCAACTGGTGAGATGCTAACTGGCATCTAGTAGGAAGAAGCCAGGGATGCACTCAATATCCCACATAGCCCAGAACAGCCACCACAACAAAGAACTATCTGGCACCAATGTCATCAATGCTGTTATTGAGAAACCTCTCTCTGGCCAAGAGCTGGAAAGTGACCCGGAGGTAATTCAAGATCCATGTGTCTTGGCCGTTAAGTTTTTGTCTCCTGGCACCAAATTCTCCTCTCTCCCCTTCTTTGTGATGCTGCCGTTGAGTCTCTATAAGATCCATTTCTGCTTTTCTGACTGGTTCCATGTCAGGCTCTATCAAGGGCACTGGATGCTAGAGTTTGTGAGGCTGGAAGAGGGGAGGGGACTTGGCCCGGCCAGTTGGCTTGGTGTTGCTGACTGCGTCTTCACCCCAGCACCCAGCTGGTTCCAGGAGTGATGGATTCCAGTTTCCAACTTTGTTTGTCACGCTGACCCCGTGATAATCCCTCAGAGATATCAGTGCCTGCCAGCCGGCACCCTCTCCCTGAGGTGAGTCCATGGAGACTTCTTGTGAATTCTAGAGGCACCAACACTGGCAGGACAGTGCCCCTTTAGAGGTCTGAGTCACAGCTCTGCACACCCCTCTTCCAAACCTCTACGTTCTGATAACTCCAACTTCTTTCCTTCATTCCCTCAGCTCTAAGATTGTTCACCACTGCCTGACATTATTCTCTCTGGCTGATTTCAGCATTCCCTTTTCGCCTCTAGAGCCTCCTGATACTGTCTAGCCAATTCCCATTACAGGCACACCTTGGAGATACTGCAGGTTCAGTTCCAACCCACCACAATAAAGCAAATATCACAATAAAGTGAGTCAAATGAAATTTTTGGCTTTCCAGTGCATACATAAGTTATATTTGTACTATACTGTAGTTTACTAAGTGTGAAATAGCATATGCTAAGAAAAATAATGTACCTATCTTAATTAAAAATTATTGTAGGGGCACCTGAGTGGCTCAGTCAGTTAAGCATCCGAATCTTGGTTTTGGCTCAGGTCGTGATCTCATGGTTCTTGAGTTTGAGCCCTACATCTGGCTGTGTGCTAACAGTATGGATCCTGCTTGCAATTCTCTCTCTCTCTCTCTCTCTCTCTCTCTCTCTCTCCTCTCTCTGCTTCCCTTCTCCCATTCACATGAGCATGCTCTCTCTCAAAAGTAAACTTAAAAAAATAGTTTACTGCTAAAAGTCCTATCATCTGAGCTTTCAGTGGATTATAATTATTGACCACAGATCACCATAGCAGATATAATAAAGAGAAAGTTTGAAATATTGTGAAAATTATCAAAATGTGACACAGAGACGAAGTGAGCAGACACTGTTGAAAAAATAGCTCTGACACAAATCATGGAAGCAGCCCAAGTGTCCAACCATAGATGAGTAAAGAAGATGTGGTGTGTATATGCAACGGAATATTACTCAGCCATAAAAGAATGACATCTTCCCATGCACAACAACATGGATGAAGCTAAAGTGTATTATGTTAAGCAAACTAAGGCAGAGAATGATAAATACCTGTATGATTTCATTCACATGTGGAATTTAAGGAACAAAACAAATGAGCAAAGGAAAAAAGAGAGAGAGAGAGAGAGAGAGACCAAGAAATGGACCCTTAACTATAGAGAACAACAGATTAATGGTGGCCAGAGGGGAGGTGTTTGGTGGGATGGCTGAAACAGGTGATGGGGATTAAGGAGCGCGCTTACCACGGTGAGCGCCGGGTGTCATATGGAGCTGTTGAGTCACTATATCATACACCTGAAACTGATATAACACTGTATGTTAATTATATGGTAATTAAAATAAAAAACTTAAAAAATCAATAAAATCTAGTTTAGAAAAAGAAAAAAGACAAATGGTGCTAATAGACTTGCTCGATGCAGCACTGCCACAAAACTCAACTTGTAGAAGTGCAATAAAATGAGGTATGCCTATGCCTATGTTAATCTTTGGTTAAAATATCTGGTGTGGTTTCTGTTTCCCTGAGACACATTTTCTTCATCCTTCTTTTTTCCAGAAAAGAAGAGGCCCTCCCCCATGATTCTACAGTGTAGATATTGCAGGTCCAGCCATAGGACAAAGAGGGAAATCTAATTGGCACAGTCATTTGCCCTCCCTTGTCCAATTGGCCGCCAACGAGGGCAGGCTATGTTGTACAAAATGGCAGGCCTTGTTCCCAATTCAGGCCAAAGGTTTAGTAGGAGGCTACTTTCCAGCTCTTTGAAACTCTAAAGTTTGTCCAATTAATTTAGTTATTGTTGGTCATAGTTTTAAAGTCAAAGATGCCCTCTAAATGGTTCTCAGTGAGTCATGTTAATATTGGGCTTTAGATCTTCCCATTCACTCTCAGCAGGAAGGAGGGAGGCAATATCTCTTAGGAAAAGGGGATGCAGGGGCGCCGGGTGGTTCAGTTGGTTAAGCATCTGACTTCGGCTCAGGTCATGATCGTACGGTTCGTGAGTTCAAGCCCCACGTCGGGCTCTGTGCTGACAGCTCAGAGCCTGGAGCCAGCTTCAGATTATGTGTCTCCCTCTCTCTCTCTCTCTGACCCTCCTGCTCATACTCTGTCTCTCTCTCTTGCAAAAGTAAATAAACATTAAAAAAAAAAAGGAAAAGGGGATGCAAACTCATTGGTACCTTAGGAAATATGGTACATGCAATTGACCTTGGAGCCCTCATCTTCCTTTTCTAGATCCAACCAGATCCTAGTGCTATCTAAATACAGATCTGAAAAAGGACTAAATAAGATCTGGCTTCCACCAGGCCGAAAGGTCCAAAATATTGAGTTTTTGAAAGAGTTCAGAATTTCAAGAAGAGCTGGGTATGTGATGGGTCGTGTTTCTAAAGACTTCCTCTGGCCTCGCTGGTTCGTAAAAAGAGTTCTGGATGCATGCTGAGCCATGGCTTTAACTCCTGCCTCCAAAACATGCGGCTCAAGTAGTATAGCTGAGCATCAGTTTCCTCAGTCATAAAACAGAGATTTTTAGACTCAAGCTCATAGGGTTGGTGTTATGATTAAATAAAATAATACCTGTGATAGCTCCTAATGGAATGTCTAGAACCTGTGCCTCAGTAACTGTGCCTTCTATTCCCTCTGTATTGGTGGTTTGTTCTCAAGCTCCAGTGTTTGGTCACAAGTTGAGACTTCATCATAGCACTTAAACATAGGCCTGTCATACCAAAGAGAGGCAAACTGTCCCCTGAACGTGGTCTTACTCAGTCTCCAGTCCCCATATTCACAGTTTCAGTGGAACACAGAGACTTCTTGACAGCTGGGCAGGCAGGTGCCCAAGGGCACAGTAGTGTCTGGCTAAGAATACAAATTCTGGAGTCAGGATGAGCTGGTTTTAAACCTAACATTGCTATCCATTAGCTGTAGGACTTTGGGCAAATTATTTCCACTTCATCCATAAAATGAGACTGATAACGACAGTAGCTGTCTCTGAGATGAACTATGTAAAACACTTAGCTCCGTGAATGCCTGTTACTTGGGAAACATTCAATGGCAGTTGGGTTGGCTTAACTCTTATTATTTTCTGTCGGTAAGCCTTTGGGGATTAGTTGGAGAATTTGTAAAGCCTTGAGTCAAAACCATTTCCATTAGATAAAGAAACCAGGAGGGTTTGAAGGCATACAGACTTCTTCAATTTCAGAGTGCATTCCATTTGTTCACACTTTTCTCCTAGAGCTGAAAACTCTTCCCACTGTTTTCCTACCAGTCATCATGGCGCTCCGTGACTGCTCTCTCAATGGGATCGGTGACTGATATTAGCCAAGATGGCAGATTTCTCACTTGGAACTGTGCCTATCTCTTTGTGTGGCAAGCTCTTGTGTAAGATTTCTTAGGTCTGGGTACTCTTTAAAAAAATTTTTTTTAATGTTTATTTAATTTTTGAGAGACAGAGCATGAGTGGAGAAGGAGCAGGGAGAGAGGGAGACAGAATCTGAAGCAGGATCCAGGCTCCAAGCTGCCCGCACAGAGCCTGACGCGTGGCTCGAACCCACGAACTGTGAGATCATGACCTGAGACGAAGTCGGACGCCCAACCGACTGAACCACCCAGGTGCCCCAGGTCTGGGTACTCTTAACAGGGAGGTCAGTGCCTCTTTGGAGCCATGTGACAATTAGCCCGCGGGCCAGAGAGTCCTCCATGAACCAAGACCAACCATTTTGAACACCCTGCACAGCGGCTACACCAGGACTTCAGGTTTACAGACTTAACCTAGAGTAATCCCCAGTGAGACAGAGGCTTAACGATTACTTAAAGGAAAAAAGTGATTTTAAAATTATGACAAATGTTTCATAATGATTTATGAAGGTAAAAGGTAAAACTGTCCAGTGAAAAAGAGTGTCTCTGGATATTTAGGATACAAATGAGTCGTCCATGGCCACTAGCAGGAGAATGGATAGGTTGTGACATTTTGTAAATGGAATAATATACAGCACTAAAAATGAATGAATAGGCTCATTTTAAGTATGGATGACTCTTAGAAATATAATGGGAAGGGAAAAAAGGAAATTGCAAAAAAAAATCAATCCTTACATGTGGGAAGAATGAGAATTTATTATGGTAAGTGAAATAAGTCAGACAAAGACAAATATATGATTTCACTCATATGTGGAATTTAAGAAACACAACAGAGGAATTTAGGGGGAGGGAAGGAAAAATAAGATAAAAACACGGAGGGAGGCAAACCATAAGAGACTCTTTTTTTGTTGTTGTTCATATAAATTGCTTTATTATAAACAGTATGACATGATGATACCTATTTTTTTTGAATAATTTATTGTCAATTTGGTTTCCATACAACACCCAGTGCTCATCCCAACAAGTCCTCCTCTGTGCCCATCACCCACTCTTCCCCCACCCACACCCCACGTTCTCCCCTCAGTTTGTTCTTAGTCTTTGAGAGTCTCTTATGTTATGTCTTCCTTCCTCTCTGTGGCTTCCTTTTCCCCCATAAGAGACTCTTAAATACAGAGAACAAACTGAGGGTTGCTGGAAGGGAGATGGATGGGGGGGTGGGCTAAATGGGGGATGGGCATTAAGGAGGACGCTAGTTGGGATGAGCACTGGGTGTCTTACGTAAGGGATGAGTCACTAGGTTCTAGTCCTGGAACCAATACTACACTGTATGTTAACTAACTTGAATTTGAATTAAAAAAATAGTGATACAGGGGCGCCTGGGTGGTTAAGTTGGTTAAGCATCCGACTTCGGCTCAGTTCATGATCTCATAGTTCGTGGGTTCAAGCCCTGCATCTGTGCTGACAGCTCAGAGCCTGGAGCCTGCTTTGGATTCTGTGTCTCCCTCTCTCCCTGCTCCTCCCCTATTCACGCTCTGTCTCTCTCTGTCTCTCAAAAATAAATAAAGGTTAAAAAAATTTTTAAAATAGTGATATAATTTTCTAAAGTTCTCAAGCAAGCAAAACTAAATAATATATTGCTTAAGGAAGCATTCATATGGAACACATCTATAAAGAAAGTGAAAAAGATGACTTTTTTTCCAGTTCGAGAATTCTTTTCATTTAAAAAAGGAAACGGTGTGATATATTCCTACAATGGAATATAATTTAGCAAGAGAAAGGAACTAATTAACTGATGGATGCTTGCAACAATGTGAATGAACCTCACAGTCAAAAAGTGTGTGCGCTGTATGATTCCACTTACATGAAATTCAAGAATAGGGAAAAACCACTTTATGGGGATGGGGATCAATATTGTGGCTTCCCCATGGAGGCTTGCTTGGGTGGGAAATGGGGGTGTGAGGTATTGACTGAAAAATTCACTGGGAAAGAGCCTGAAGGAACCTCTTAGGTGATTCTATTTCTTGAGCTGAGTGATTGTTATACGGATGTTTATGCATGTGAAATTTCACCGACCTGAACACTTAAGACGTATGGATTTTACCATATGTAAATTATACCTTAATTTTAAAAAATAATTAAAACAATTATAATAGTAGATGATATATATTTTGATCGTAAAGTCCTTTTGGCTAACATAAAAAGTAGGCAGCCTCACACACACACCAGAATTTATTTTGACATTATGTTGGGCCATGAAATCACAGGGAAGAAACTGCTCTAACCTAGTGGCTTTTTTCATAGCGCTTAATCCATTCCTCCTTAATTATATGACTTCTCTGTCAGACTACAAAGGCCAGGAGAACAGAAACCATGTCCCCCAGTTCCCAAACTGTGCACCAAGGCATCCTGTCCTGTGGGATATTTTAAATTTTGAGACAAACACAGTATTTCATCAAGAACAACATGAATTTATAGCTTGAAATAATTCAACTTCAAATCAACATTATGCTACATTCCAGGACGCCTGGGTGGCTCAGTTGGTTGCGTGTCCGACTTTGGCTCAGGTCATGATCTCACGGTTGGTGAGTTCAAGTTCCCCATCAGGCTCTGTGCTGACAGCTCAGAGCCTGAGCCTGCTTCAGATTCTGTGTCTCCTTCTCTCTCCGCCCCTCCCCCACTCATACACTCTCTCCTCTTTCTCTCAAAAATAAATAAATACATTTTTTAAAAAAGATGATGCTACACCATTTTCCATAATACTTTTTTTTTTTTTTTTTTGCAAAGCTGACTTTAGTGGTCACTGTCGTAAAAGGCGAGTAAACATGAAATCAGTATGGGATGGGAAATGAGGCAGTATCCAATCCGATTCCAAGGACTGAGAATTTGTGCAGTGCCCAACAGGCAGACACATCTCATTAATAAGTAATAATGGTTATTTAGAAATGAAATGAAAGTATTCTTTTTCTTTCAACTTATTTGTACCTCAAATGGCTACTAGATCGTTAACCCATAAGTATTTATTTGGTTGTTTTTTATCTATTAATTAAGCAAAGGGGTATTAGTTACTACTTTTGCAAGCCTGGGGATGTTATGAAGATATTACTGAAACATCAAGGGTACCATGAACAAGACAGGGAAAATCTCTGTCGCGACTCTTTATGATATACACATAAACTTACTCACACACACACACCTACACACACACACAGAAATTACCCAGCATAGTTCCTGATGTATAATAAATTTTCAACAAACGTGTTGAGGGGTGAATGAATGAATGAATGAACGAATGAATGAATGAACGAATGAATGAATGAATGAACGAATGGGGAAGCCATGTTTCTCTCCTGGTCGGAAGTGTGTTCAACTTATTCATCTCAGTGTGGAGCCCCCCTTAGGTAACCGAATCCCAGCCTCTCATCCAACAGGCTGGAGATGAGAGAATAGAGCCCAAGTAGGTTCGGAGGTGAAGGTGCGCCAGCAGGGAGGCGCGTGGGACGGCTTCACAAAGGAAGTGAGCGTTACGGAATTGAAAGTGTAGGATGGAGAGAGAGCCTGGCATCTGAGACGGAAAGCATTTCTTCCATCAGGGCTGTCATGACTGGAAGCACATGAGAAAGCCTGAGAACAAAACTACAAGGGCAGACGAGAAGGAGCCAAGGGAGAGACGGATCAAAAGGGAAGGGGGGTGGTGTATGAGATGAAACAAGAACAGGAGGCACGGGCTGGCAGAAGCAGGAAAGTGACACATGGAAGAATTGGGAGGTCAAGTCCCTGAATTTGAATGTATTCAGAATTTACTGAAGAAAAAGAGCAGGTCGGATATTTAAAGAAGGGGCGATACGGTCAGAGACTTGGGAACGAAATGTAATTTTAGTGCCAATGCCTGCGATGAGGCCATGAGGGAAAGAAGGCCACCCGGGTGACACGTGGCTTTGAAGAGCCCCCAGATGGGCTCCCGGCAGGGTTTGAAAGGTGTTCAGGAGCATGAGGGAGGGTGCAAAATAGAACCCAGGGTAGCCTCGTCTGGGTGAGGAGTCTGCTGTGGGAGCAAGGTTGCAAGTGAAGAGAAAATGATTTGTGTTTTCTCTCTTGGGTCGAAAACTTCCATAGGACGCACATTCTTAGGAATGTGTTTACAGAAGGCGATCTAGAGAAGCATCACCTTTCGGCTACCGTGGAGGCCAGTGGGACGTGGTTCGAATGTCAAAATCTGCTCAGAATGTCAAAATCTGCTCACACGTGGATTACATCCTCAGGACAAAGCCTCTGGGCGGCTCCCGGGCTGGCAGTGGGATCTGCCTCAGAGGCTCACACCAAGTTTTGTCTTGTTCTGTCTTTAAGAGGGCTCGTGCATTTTGTACGACAGCTCACATTTTAATGGAGATCTCCTAGCAGGGTTACCCCTACACCGTCAAACCATTTAAAATAAAATAGCTGCATCTGCTTCAACATTTAAAATAAAATAGCTGGAACATTTTAGAACTTCGTGTCAGAACTTCATTCCTAGTCGAACCATTATTCTCTTGGCATGTGAGATACACTTATTCTAAAAATTTTTACAACGTTTTTGTAGTTTTGAGAGAGCAAGAGACAGACAGGGCATGAGGGGGGGAGGGGCAGAGAGAGAGGGAGACACAGAATGTGAAGCAGGCTCCAGGCTCTGAGCCGTCAGCACAGAGCCCGACATGGGGCTCGAACTCACCAGCCATTGAACTCACCAGCCGTGAGATCATGACCTGAGCCAAAGTCAGACGCTTAACCGACTGAGCCACCCAGGAGCCCCAAGATACACTTATTCTAAAGTGCCAGTTATCCTCTTCCTACTTCCTTGAGGTTGTGTTGTATTGTGGTCTTCTTGATGCCCTTCTTGGAGCAATGGTGGCTGTCTCGTCAGTACCCTTGAGAAATGCCTGGGGGGGGGGGCAGAAGAGTTTTATTGGAGATTCACTCAACCAGGAAACTTGGGATCAAATCCCAAGTCTATCCCACCTTTGCTGTGACCTCAACCCAGTCGAATTATTACCTCTCTGAACACCCGCTTCCCCACCCATCAGAAGACAAGAGGCCATGTATCACTGTGGGCACAGCATGAACTTCAGGCTCTCGGTAGCCCAGGTCTGAATTCGGGGTCCACCGTTTGCTAGCATTCTGAACCTAAACAGGTAACTCACCCTGAGTGCAGATTTTATTGTGTGTAAATACAAATAATGGTCTCTTTCTCATGGGGCTATTGAGAGAAATAAAGGCAATTGCAAGTAGAGTTGCCATATATCTTGTTTGGAACCTCACCGTCTGGGATTTGAGCCCTCCCTTGGAGGAAGAGGGGATAGGGAGCTTTTTTAATGAGGTGGTTTTTTTTTTTATAGTTCCATAGACTGCAATGGGAAGTGTTACAGCTATCTCGTCATGCCGTGATTTAGGTGCAATTATTCCTGCTAACTCTCTAGGTTTATGCCCACTCTGCTGATTTGCAAATTAGATGTTAAGTATGGGACTTGAGTCCTTATAAATTCAGGTGCACAAGGCAGAATGGCTCTATGCAGCCAAGGGCGGTTCAGAGCTGTGATCAAGCAGGTAGCAATTACGAATGATGCTGAACACTTACTTTATAAACATACACTGCAAGTCAATCTTGGGTTTGCTTTCGGCTTATTTATTCAGCACTTTTCTTTTTTTTATGTTTTATTTAGTTTTGAGAGCAAGAGAGACAGAGCATGAGCGGGGGAGGGGGAGAGAGAGAGAGAGAGAGAGAGAGAGAAAGAGAGACAGAATCTGAAACAGCCTTCAGGCTCTGAGCTGTCAGCAAAGAACCTGACATGGGGCTCTGACTCAAACTCACAGACGGTGAGCTCATGACCCGAGCTGAAGTCAGATGCCCAACCGCCCAACCGACTGAGCCGCCCAAGGGCTCCTCGCACTTTTATTTTCTTAATTCATTGTTCTTAGACTTCCTTTCTTTCTAAAAAATTTTTAAGTGTTTACTTTCATTCCAGTTAGATAACATACAGTGTTATGTTCGTTTCAGGTGTACAATATAGTAATTCAACACTTCCGTACGCCACCCTGTGCTCGGCACGACTGGTGCGCTCCTTAATCCCCATCACCTGTTTCACCCATCCCCCCACCTCCTTCCCCTTAAACTTCATTTCTTATTATAAACAAAATATATATTTCTTTTCAAAATTAAAAAAAAAACACAGATAATTTTTTTATGTTTTTATTTTATTTTGGAGAGAGTGCACGAACAGGGGAGGGGTAGAGAGAGATAGAGAGAGACCCAGAATCCGAAGCACGTTCCAGGCTCTGAGCTATCAGCACAGGACCTGACATGGGGCCTGAACTCACGGATAGTGAGATCGTGACCTGAGCCGAAGTGGGACGCTTAACCAACTCAGCCACCCAGGCGCTCCTACCACAGATTACTTAAAAAAAAACAAAAACAAACAAACGAGCAAAAAAACCACCTGTGATGTCAGAATTAACCACCACTAATATTTTGTTGTATAAATTCCTGTGTGTGTGTGTGTGTGTGTGTGTGTGTGTGTGTGAGTGTGTGTGTGCAGGTACAGAGGACTATAAATACAATTTTACTGTAACCATAACTTTGCACTTAATTTTTGGGGGGTCGCATTTTTCTTACTGTGGTAAAATACACACAACGTAAAACTTACCATTTTAGCATCTTAAAGTGAACGACTCCGGGGCCTGAAGCGCATTGATAATGCTGTGCGACCATGACTGCTGTCTCGTTCTAGAACCTTTTCAAAACCCCGGAAGGAAATTCCATACCGATTAAGCACTCACTCCCTACTCCTTTCTCCTCTCAGCCCATGGCAACCACCAATCTGCTTTCTGTCTCTGTAGATTTACCTCTTCTAGACGTTTCAGATAAATGGAACCTTAAATACGTATTGCAGCGTCTGTCACTTAGCACAGTGTTTTCAAGCTTGTCTGTGTGGTTGCACGTGTCAATACTTCATTCTTTTACCTGATTGAATAGTATTCCATCTGTGTATACACCATATATCACCCTGCCTAAAGGATTATATTTCCAACCTGGAAATTCGAATTCTCACAACAATCCTGGAAGATGGATGATGCTCTTTTCACTTTGCAGGGGAGAAAAATGGAGACAGAGGAGGCTATACAAGGGCATATGGTTTTATTGTTGGCGCCAGAGTCAGAACCCAGGTCTGTCTGTTTACAAAGCTTGTCCACTTTCTGTTCAAATTCTATTGACAGAACTATTTCCTTAAGATCCAGTTCTAGAAGTGAAATTTATAGATCACAGGGCGTGAGAAATTTTAAAATTACTTTTTGCCAAACTTTTTAAAGGCGAGACACTTTTGGTAACTTCATTAAGCTCAAACCAAGAATTTTACAGATTTCATTTAGTTCCAAAATGCCTTTCAAAACTTGATGCTACAAGTTTTTGGCATGAAGGCCGTATTCGAATTGCAGAAAAATGAGCTCTTGTCTATGCATATCATAAATTGACTGCCAAGACACCAATGTGAATTTAAGGAGTCTCAAATTCTAGAAGGAGTAGTTAGAATTCATGATTTCAAGCTCTGTGTCTCAAAGCATTTTGGCTAATCGTGATCAATCTTTTGATGAGTAATTCAAATCTGGAGGTTTCCAACATGAAGGGGACTCCTCAGAATTCTCCTTAGAAGGAGAATTGGTATGAGGGACGTAATGTTCAAATTTCTTGCGAAAACGTCATTTTTTTTGATAAGCGGAAAATGTGTTCTCCAAAGGGAACCTGATGCTGTGTAAAAATGAGTTTGATAATTGCTCTAACTTCTGTACTAAATACCAGATTGAAAATAATTTTTTGTGCTATGAGTAATCTGGGTGTAATGGCTATAACAGAACCAGTTCTGAGTCAGTAAAAACCAAAAGTTGGTTCGGTGGAGGTTTTCAAAATACTTTTACTTATTTGGTAAGAAAGAATGAAATGCAGACTGTCATCATTAAATGTTCTGTGATACAAATAATTTTTACCTGATAAATTGTTTACATCTCGTATTTTTGTTGGAACGATATGACGACCTAATTCCAATGATTAATTTCATTACTTGCATTAATTTCAAAAAAAAGTTGTGATAAGATTAAAATGTATTTACTTATGCGACAAATGTTTATTGAGCACCTACTCTGTTAAATCACTAAGGCCCTATCGACAAACAAAACAAATAACTCTCTACCTTCATAAATGTAGCTCAGGTAGCTGGATGGTTGGAGGATACAAACCAGAAAAACAAAATTCTATATATCCAATGGTGATAAAGGAAAAGCAAGATGAAGGATAGAAGGTGACAAGAGAGGGTAACTTTAGACCAAGGACTTGAAGAGAGAGAATATGCAAGGCAGTAATCTGGAATCAGTAGGAATAAAGATCCTAGAGAAAGATTTCAGTTGGAGGGTTTGAGAACAGCACGAGGGCCCGTAGGAGCAGAGTAGAATGAGTTGAGGAAGGAATGGTTGGCAATGAG
Organism: Paguma larvata; assembly: GCA_030068075.1. Taxonomy (NCBI): domain Eukaryota; kingdom Metazoa; phylum Chordata; class Mammalia; order Carnivora; family Viverridae; genus Paguma; species Paguma larvata. The sequence continues at coordinate 13,987,771 of CM057825.1, forward strand.
GTTACAGAAATCTAGGGCCATAGAGGCCTTTATAAGGACTTTGGCTTTTCCTCTGAGTGGGAAACTATTGCAGGCCTTGAGTAGATGTGATGTACTTATTAAAAGGTTAACTCTGTTGACTGTATTGGAAAAAGACCATAGAGAGGCATAGAGACCATAGAAACAAGAAGACCTTTTAGAAGTCTCATGCAGTAATCCAGGCTAAGATGGTTGTGGCTTGGGTCCAGAGGAGAAATGGTTAGATTCTCGACATATTTCCGAAGGTAGAGTCCATGGAATTTGCTTCTAGATTGGATGTGAAAATGACATAAGAGCCCACTCAGGGGTGAATCTGAGGTGTTTAGCCTGGAAAAAAATGTCATTTATTTAGAAAGAACATTTCAAGAATAGATATTTTAGTTGTTTTTATAATTGGTTTTTGTCATGGGATGATGCATGAGTTTGATGTCGGGCATGTTACACTCAAGATAGCAACAGGAGTCCAGCTGGGGCAAATGAAGGTCAAATCTTTCCAGCTGGAGCTTTACTGGCCAACTCCTCCACCCTGGCTGGGCTGTATCAGCCCAGTAGAAAGATTGATTTTTTTTTTCTAATTTGTCTGCCCGGAGTAGACATAATTTTGAGATCCTCCCCACCCCCAACAAAATTCTGGCCCTGAGTAGGCAAATATGTTCTCCTAGTTATTCGCTCAAACACTAATATGAACACTAAGGACTAAGGTATTGCTGTGAAGTTTGTAGATGTAAGTAAGTCCTCATACAGCTGGCCGTTAGGGAAATTATCTGAGTGGATCCTGCTTAATCACTTGAGCCCTTTAAAAGTAGAGTTTTCTCTCATTAATTGGAAAAGAAGAAATCAGAGAGACACACTCCAACTTGCCTGCTTAACGGGGCCACCAGGAAGAAACTGGGTGCCTCTATGAGCCAAGAGATGCCCCCGTATGATGACTAGAAGGAAAACAGGATCTCAGTCCTTGACAACAAAATTCTGAATTCTGCCAACAGTCAGTGAGTTTGGAAGAGGACTCTAAGCCCAGAGGAGACTGCAGACCTGGCCAACACCTAGATTTCATCCCAGTGATCCTCTGAACAGAAAACCCAGCCATGCTGTGCCCGAATTTCTGGCCTACAGAAGCTGTGAGGTAACTCATCTGTATTGTTTTGACAAAGCTCTTTAAAACTCACACCGTAAGTGATAGGGGCAGCCCTAAAGGAGAGGAAGCGGAGAAAGTTGCTCCTTTCAATGGGTTTTGTTAGAGAGAGAACAGAGAAATGTTGATGTAGAGAGAAGGGGGCCAAAACAGTACTGTTTTACTTTAAGGTGAGAAATATTATAGTATTAAATACTGACGGGAAGACAAAATTGCACAGGAGAGACAAAATTGTATTCTAGAGAGGAAATAATCCTAGTGCAGTGTCCTGGAGAGAAGGGTGGGACCCAGGAGTTAGTAGGAGGAGGGGGTTTAGTCTTCCACAAGAACAATGTCATCTTTCCAGAGTACTGGAGGGAAGGAAAAGTGTCCTTTATGCACACAGAGAGAGGCCAGCTGGTCACCTACTGATAGGGGACTCCTGATTTCTTCCATCTCTCAGTTAAGTAAGAAGCAAGGATATCAGCCAAAAGGGGAGAGACGGGAGTGTAATAATCATCTAAGAGTGAGGGTAAGTGGACAGACCAGGTAAATACGGTGGGCTGGCTTTGGTCCGATGAAACTAGTGATCAGGAATTTAAAATCATCAGGTTTAGGCTTTAAAAAACCAGAGAGTTGCATTTAGCCAAATTGGGAGTTTTCAGACAAGTACAATTGAAAGAAGAGAGACATAAGGGAGTCCAGAATATAGATAGGGGATTGGTCGTGATGTTTGCCATGGAATCTAAGTAGGGTAAGAAAGGTACAAGGAAGCAGGAGAATGAGTAAAAAGAGGTAGGACCATTGAATTATAGGTTCCTGTGGTAGGCTGAATAATGCCCACCCACCAAAGATGTCTCTGTTCTAACCTCAGGAACTTGTGAATGTTACTTTCTATGGCAAAAGGGACTTTGTCGATGTGGTTAAGTATCTAGAGATGGGGAGATTACCCTGGAGTGTCCAGGTGGACAAAATGTAATCACAGAGTCCTTATAAGAAGGAAACAGGAGGGTCAGTGCCAGAGGGGAAGGCCATGTAATGATGTCAGAGGCAGAGACTGGAAGGATGTGCTTTAAAGATGGAGGAAGAGGCCACAAGCCAAGAAACACAGGTGGTCACTAGACACTGAAAAGGTCATGGAAATGGATTCTCCCCTTAGAGCCTCTGAAAGGAGCCAGTTCTTATGACACTGTGACCTTAACTCAGTGAAACTGATTTCTGATTTCCATGCTCCGGAATTGTAAGGTAATACATCTGTGTTGTTTGAAGCCACTAAATGTGTGGTGATTTGTTACAGCAGCAATTGGAATCTACTGCGGTCTCAATAGAATTGAAGAATGGTTGAAGCTGATACTCAAAGGAATGAGCTCAAAGCTAAGAGAATGTGGTCAGCAAAGGAGGTACCTGAGTTGGGCATATGGGATTGTGGAGTGAGTGGCCATGACCACGTGACAAGGCTAAGACCACAGATTTGTGGACGAGGTGTAATAAGATATAGTCATTCGAGAAGAGACCAAGGACCTCAGAGCTGAGGGATTAGAAGAATTATCTAAGTGGGTAAAAAAAAAAAATAAAGAAAAACCCTCAAGTATCATGAAAAATGTGGCCCTGGGGAATGACAGTGATCTAGAAGCTAACCTCTTGCACAAACAAGGATGAGTGACTCTGGGGTTTATAAATGACTGAAAAGGGAGGGGGTAGCGAGTGACTGAGTTTGATGGCATGAGTCCTACAAATGGGAGGAGCAGTGGAGGAAAGAAATAAGAGGATGGTTTGGAGGAGGGATAATGGGAGCAAGGACAACATCTGCCCTCCATTCCAGGCCTGCCAGTATGAAGGACTGAGTGAGCTAGAACAGCCACCACCCAAGAGAGCTACAGAGCAAGCCATGCCCTTGAATGCATCCAGGATTCAGAGAGGGTAAAAGAGAAAGGCAAGTAAGTTCCAGGGGGTCCCATGACTAGGCTTTGCTTTGTAGGAGGGAGTGGGAGATGAGGCCATATGGAGGATGTATAGTGCTGTATGTGGGTAAGAATCTGGAAGATGAGGGAGCATCTTGGAGAGGACGTAGCTTTCAAATGGCGACTGATGATATTTGTCCCAATGACCTCCTGACAGATGGTGGTAAAGAATTTGGTAAGACTTGGAGGTTAGTGGGGGTCCTTGTGCTATAGGCACCCAAGAAGGCTCTTCATGCTTTTACCCTCTTCATGCGTACTCATGGCAACAGGAGGAAAAGGACTACTGAGTGCGGACATATTTTGAGATACATGATATAAAGGGAAAAGATTACATGTTCCTCTGATAAAAAAGTGACACAGGAGAGAAAAGAATCTCTTGTTCTGATTGGTTTTCACAACAGCCAGGCGTTCACCCCAGAACCCTGCAATGGCTGTCAGGCTTCCAACGACTCCCACTGTAGGCTGGAGCCTGAGCTGATGAGAAGTCAGAACACCATCTTTTCAAAACCCACATCTCTGCTCAACACCAAGAAGTCCAAGAACAGGGTGAGCCCCAGTCTTATGATCAGTGGGTTGAACTTAAACTTTGCAAGTTTAGTGCTTTGAGTCCATTTTCAATATGCTCCCAAAATAAAAGCTTTATTATAAACACAGAGTTCCAATCAAAGTGTGGGCCCTGGAGCGGGGGAGGAAATCTAGTACCATGTGATTTGTGGGAATGTTTGGATTAAAAATAAAAACCTGCATAGTGGGACCAACCTTTCAAAGAGTGTCACGGCAAGTACATGTTGGCAGTTGAAGTTGAGACAGAGGGAGAATGAGTTGCCAGAGGTCTTTGAGATATTATATTTTGTTGAGGTTACAATAGCTAAATAGAGAAAAGGGACTGAGGAGCCCAGTAGAGCAAGAATCGAAAGGGCATCTTACTGTTGCCTAATACTCATGAAGAGCTCTTACCCAACAATGTGTGTGAACTTGTGATTCCTGCATTTCTCTGGCAGGATGGGTATTCTGGGGCCTTGTAGTTGATGTGGCTCACCATGTCATGGGTATAACATACCATCTTGTAAGTCTGGTCTTCATCTAGGGTGGGTGTATCCCAAGCAATGAAGACTGTAGGTAATATCAGTAGGGTCCTGGGCCATCAAAAATTGGTTCAACTTTGTCAATTACTGAGGGGCACAGAAAACAGGTTCTGGAGGACACCCAGGAGCAGCTCTTCTCCATTTGCTTTCAACGTGTTTAATCGCTCTCCTCAACTCTGAACACACAGCAATCATCAGAGCCACCTCCTTCCTCTGCGAGCTGGCAGGGGTGCTCAGAGATGGCGAACTAATTTTGCTATCAGTCAAAGGAAAATACACTCTGAAAAACCCTTTCTGACCCTAACATTCTGTGATCATAAAACAAACCTCCCTGTACCCCGAATCATAGTGTGTATCCTTACATTAAGTAGAATTTGACTTTGAATGACCCATGTCACATCTCTCGCTCTCCGAATAGAAATGATCAGGGGGCCACTCTGCTCTACTTTCTACCATCTGTGAACGCACATCCAAGAACAGAAAACTGCCACTTTGCTTGAACAGAGCACAATATGTAATTACTTTATTCAAAAGTACTTTGAGGCGATAAATTCAAGGTGACACTGAAAAACTGACTTGTCCTCATCTACACCTTCATCTTTATTCACCAGGAATTAGACTGGTGAATACCAAGCTTCCTGCGTTGTAGTCTTTTGTCAATTCTTGATTCTTCTTAAGGGAATTACTAAGTTCCTCAGCATATGGCCCTTTTACTAAGACCATCAAGCAACCCTAGAAGGAACTAGAATGGGTGACAAAGAGCTCGGGAAGTGTGGCACTCTCCAGGGAACATGCGAAATCACCAGGACTACAAAGGGCATCCACTTATTAGCTTGTTTTGCAAGTTACTTGGCTTGAGTGAACGTGAGGATATTTGAATTTGAGTTGAGTCTGGGGTGAAGAAGGTGAAGAGAGGAAGAAGATTCATTGTCCAAAAAGCATCAGGTTTGGAAGGGGTACAGAACAGTATTTGGAGCATCTTTGGGACCGGATGAGAGTCCTGGGCACCTATTCAGAAGAAAGCAAAGGTGAAGGAAGACCAAGACAGGCTTTACCTTCCTATTATTCAAAGGAAATAAACTTTTGAAAGAAACCTAGGAAGCATTTTAAGGAATGCTTGGTTTTCATCTAGCTTCCTAGTCTGTTGAAATAATTAAATTTTAATCATTAGCCATCAGACGATGAGGTTTCTCTCAACTCATTTCATTGGGTTTACCCAGGGGTGGTGTTTTTTTGGATCATAAAGGATTTGCACTCACCAGAGGCCTTTGAATCTGAGAAGGAGATTTCCGGAGCTTCTCCCTCCCTCAACCCCCTCCTCACCTCATCCTGGGCTACAGATCACAATCGCCAAAGCTGTCAGAATTACAGTCTCCTGGGTTGGGGCCTAGAAACCATATCTTCAAAAATTTCCCTGAGCAGCCAGATTTGGGAAACACTGAAAATTCCCAAGAACAATAAAAATGATGGAAGAAGAAGAGGTGACGGGATCAGGAGGCAGAGATCAAGTGGTCAGAGGAATCTGGTTGTCTCCCTGTGTTCTTGTGCAACAGAAAGCTAGTAGTTCTTGTCCCTTGCTTCTTCTTGTCTTTCTACTAGCTACTGGAAAGAATGAGGGGAAGCTGGGCGGGAAGACCCTTGGCACTAAGGATATGTGCATGTGGGGGCTCATTCCAAGTGGGGTCAGACTGACTATTTGTGACCCTTGTGAATTACCTAAATTAACCGAGTTTCAGTTTCCTCATCAATAGGGCTCAGTAAGTGGCAGCCACCATCAGCTAATGGGCCCAGGCCAACATAGAGTGTGCCACGATTTACAGCCTCCAAACAAGTCCCTGACATGGCAGCTCGGGCATCCCCAGAGACATGCTGAGGTAGTGTCGAGGTGACTTGAAGTACACATTGGCCCTGAGGGAGCCCTGAGCCAAACTGGGAATGGGACCAAGTCTTTCCCAGCCCTCCCACACTCTTCTCCTTCCAGCTTTGCAGACTCTGAACTGTCAAGTCTCATTCAAGCCTCTCTTCTCCCAAATGAACCACAATCATTTTCTCCCACCACTGCCTTCTTACAAAGTCCTGTTCCTTTGAAACTGGCCACTGCTGATTATTGGTCTGGTTAAAGCAATTATCATTAACGTATGGATGGTGGATGCATTTGCAACTTTTCAGGGAGTGTTTGTTAATTCAGACACAGCTCTGAGGGGTAAAATGGATTCAGGAGGTAGATTGTTATGGTCTGGAGAGTCTTCTGGGTTCCTTGAGTATTCCAGGAAACTCCTCACCCCAAAACTGATCTGTCAGCCTCAGAAGTGCCTTGCCAGTCCCTTCGTTAGTAATTTTGCCTCTACATCACACCAGACTGAGTTAAATATGTGAAGGAAAGAGTGTTGGCCAGCATGCCCCATCAGAAGCCATGAGAGCTTTCACCAGCATTATTTCTCTTCAAATGTCAAAGAGTTTTACTATGATATTTATCTGAAAATAAATGTCTATTTGGATACCTCTTATTCCCCAAATCTTAAATGAGTAAAATCTTGAATAACTAAAAATGTTACACCGTCAAGTCTAGGAATATAGTTAAGATACTAAGAATCCCAGAACTTGGGGGGAATGTTGTAAAAACTATGTGTATTTCTTATGATCAGGCTTGGCTACACATGACCAAAAGCATAGTGTAAACAAGGTGGGACTATATTTCTCTCACATATGAAAGTCTGAAATAGGTGTCTCAAGACCAGTATGGAGTTGTAGGTGTCACTGACCCTTACTTTCTGTCCTTTCGCTCTTCCTTCAGCGACCTGGATTCATGGTTACTTTATGGTCCAAGATGTTGGCCCCAGTTCCAGTCTACATGTCCATATTCCAGCCAGAAGAAAGGAGGAAAAGGGGAGAGCACCCACTCCATTTCAGGACACTTTACATAAATTTAACACACAGCTTCCACTAAAATCCTGCTGACCAGAATTTAGTCACATGACTAGGCCTTTTTGCAAGGAAGGTTGTGAAGTACAGCCTTTTATTAGGTGTGTTTTCACTTCTAAGTTATTGTAGGCTCTCCTCAGGCCTCCTGACTTCCATGTACCTTAGCCGTGGCAGCAACCACATGCATGTCCCTGCCTGGAGATGCTGCTTCCTGAGGCATAATGCTTCTTTCTTGCCTTAGCTGTTATGGCACCTGTGAGGTCATGTCCCGTGCATATCTGGGGCTGAGTCTCTGAAAACATTCACTTTTTGTGAGTTTCTCTAAGGCAAAGGAGAAGACATTCTCTGTTCTGACACTGTAGTGGAAAGTAGGGAAAAGACCCTCAGACAGTTGATTCCATTAGTCAACAAAGATATCAATGAGCCATTTGATGTGCCAAGTACTGGGCAAGGTGTTGAGCAGCGGAGCTGTGTAGCCTCTACAGGGAGACAGGGACAAATACAATGCCAGAAGTTGGAGGGTTATCAGGGAGCTCTGGGTGAGGTTACCTGGACTATCGGGACAGACGGAAGCAGTCGGGTAAATCGCCTTGGAAGAGATTAGCCTGAAAAAGACTTTAGAAGAGGAATAGAGATTAGTCAGGAAAAATGGAAACATGTATTCCATGAAGAAAGCTTAACATTACCAAAAGGAAAGAGAAAAAAAAAAGAGGGTAGTGTGCTCATGCAAGCACATGCTATCCAGAATTATTGGAAATGTAAGAAGAGGGAACAGGAAGGGAGGAACCAACTCCTGGACCATCTTGTATGTAATATAAGAGAAGTCCCACTTCCGATTCAAGACAATAGAGAAACCATCAAAGGGTTTCAGCCCATGACACAGTCAATTTTGTATTTGTAGATAGAGTACTCTGATAGCCCTGTGTAAGAAAGTTTCAAGAGGGTTAAAGAGAAGAGGGGGGACCAAATAGGAGACTACTGTAGTAATGAAAAGAAAGTTAATGATAGCATAAACTAGAATAGTTCTAGTTCTCTAGAACTAGAGAACATCAGGTGGAGATGGAGACGAAACATCATAGACGGAGAGAAACATCAAAGAAGTCAATCAGATAGGTGTGATGTCTGATTGAATGGGAGGAGGGCTGAAAGCTACCATGGATGATACTTTGCTTTCTAGTATGGGCTTGGCTGGATGGTTGTGCTAACCTGTGAGAGCAACTGTGCATGAGAAACATTTTTAGAGAAGATGCTGCTGTTATGTTGTAGACAATTAAAGGTGCTATGTCTTGGATATCCAGTGAAGTCAGATTGTTCTAGGAATCTGAAGCTTCTGACCTGGGAGTTCTAGGTGGCCATCATAAGCATATAAATCTGTTTCCATCATGTACCAGATCACTCAGATGGGGCTTGTAGAGTGAAAAGAGCAGTGATCCAAAAGCAAAGCATTAAGGAGTTTTTCAGAAGGAAGAGCACCAGGGTGGAGGGATACAATGAAAGCCAAAGGCTGAACGAGATTGGTAAGGATAGTGTGGACCATGGTGTCCTATTGGGTGTAAGAGACAGACCCCAGAGGAAAGGACTCAGACAGTTTTTGTAGTAAAATAGGATGTCATTGGTGACCTCAATAAGAAGTGAAATCAAATTTCAGGAAATGAACTTCATCTCAGAGTTCATGGGCACAAAGAAGCGAAATGCTGGGTTCTGACTTGTGTATGGGGTAAAGATGTTGGACAGTTCCTCATGGTTTTACAACGTAAAGGAAGGTTTTACTGTTTTTGGTTAGTATCAGGGAGATTTGCATGCTTCTTTTGGCTGCAGGAAGGGAACCAATAAAGAAAGAATCTTGACTTGAAATTTCTCAATGAAGTAAGAGGCAGGAAGTCTTCTGTGATTTGGAAATGGAAATGAGTAGTGACCTTTGGAATCATTTTTGAGGGGAAAGGAATGGAGGATTACCAAGAACCAGTAAAGGCCTTGATGGAACTCTCTCTGGGATCAGAGTCCTGTGCTGACACCTTAAGAATGGAGTTGCAACTTGATACTCCACTTTCTGGATTTCAGGGTCTTTCTGCCTCAATCTTCAAATATAGTCTGCTCACACATCCCCATTGCTGGGCTATAATCCATTTGTGACACACTTTTGTGCATTGTGTAACCTCCTCTATGTCTTGTTGACAATTTTCTATAGCTGACACTGTTATCTACTGTCATTTTCTCCAGAAACTTTCTTCTGCCTACCAAACTTAATAATTTTCTCTTCACCTTGTGTACAAGCTCACTCCAACCATAACTTGACAGTCCATGATTAAGTCCCAGTCCTCACTTCTCCTGGTCTGCCCTAACCTAATCTACAACACCAAATTAGTTCTGCAGACAAAAAAAAAAGAAAATCTAAGCAATGGATAAAGAAAGGTGTGGTAGGTAATTTCCTAGAGAGTCCCTAATGATTCTTACCTCTTGGTATTCATACCCTCGTGTAGTTCCCTCCCCTACTATACCAGGATTGGAATCTGTGACCATAGACTATGGCAGAAGTGAAAGTATGTCACTTTCAAAGCTAGGTCACAAAAGACTTTGTGGCTTCAGCTTTTCTTTCTGTATTATAGGCTCCAGGGAATCCAACTTCCTCATTGTTAAGACACTTACATAGCCCTACAGCAAGGTCTGTGGGGGAAGAACTGAGGCCAATAGCCATGTGAGTGAGACTTCCTGGAAGTAGATCATCCAGCTCCCTCAAGCCTTCAGATGGGTAGCTCCAGCCCACACCTTGACTGCAACCTTGTGACAGACCGAGAACCAGAACTATCCAGCTGAACCAGCTCCGACTTCCTAACTCCCCAAACTGAGACAATCAGTGTTCATTATTTTAAGCCATTACTTTGGAGGATAATTTGCTATGTATGCAGCAATAGATAACTAATACAAACGACTTTCTACTTTCTTCCTCGCTCTCTCTTAAAAGAGGTAATGCTAATCTGATTGGCCAGATTTCAAGACATTGATTGGATTAGGCTTACTGGTGAATGGAATCTCTGGCAACTGCTCAGCCAGTACTTTCTGAGCTCCTTTCATGAGCCAAGCACTGTTTTAGGTTCTGGAGAGACAAAAATGGATAAGACAGTACCCCTGACATTCTAATGAGACAAGGCAGGCAATGCCCACACATTTTGTGAATGAGCGCTACCAAGAATATGAAATAGGCTCATATGTGGAGAGGACCAGATATGAGGCTTTCGCTAAATGGGTGAGGGAGAACTCTCAGAGGAGGCGACATGTGAGGAGGAAGTGGCTTTGTCGGGGAGGATCATTATTAACAAATGCAAGGTCCAGAGAGAGAAAAGAAGTTGGTAGCATATGTGGCCCTAGAGAGTGGCAGAAGTGCTAGTATGTCACTTTCAAAGCTAGGTCAGTAGTGAAAAAGCAGGAGGGTGGAGGAAGATGTATCACAAAATTATGTACCCCCTGTTTCCTTTATTCTTGCAGCTAGCTGGGTCAGTAGAGGCAGAGCCTGAGTCCTTGAATGGACCTTGCCACCTTGTCCTCTGTCTCTGACTCTCTCCTCCTCCCCACCCAGAGGCCTCCAGCTGGGGTGCAGAGGGGGGGCTTCTGAGCTTTTCCAGAGTGCTTCATTACGGAGAAATCGAGCCCGGGGACAATTTGTAATAAAATGGTAGATAGTTTCTCATTTGTCTTGTTCACCTGAGAACCCTGTGGAAAAAGGCATCCTCAAGGAGCCAAGAGAATTCAGCTATTCTTAGATTCTAATGCTATCAAATACCCACCACCAGTGGCTGCCATGCGAAGTTGGCAAGTGATTGATAAACTGTTTGTATCAAAATGAACACCATAAGCTTAGAACAAGAGACATAAAAGGGTCACAGGAAAAGAGCATAATCTAATTCCAACCTCAAGTATATCATGAACAAATTTCCTAAGCTTGGATCAAGCTGATACACAGGGATTCAATTCTTAACAGTGTGTTTCATATGTTTACAGTTATTAAAATGTCCAGAATGCTTCTTTTTAGAATGTAGAGTGGCGGGCTACTGATGAGACGCGATAGAACACTCCCCATAGATAAATCCAGATTTCTCTGGGGAAGCCGAGGGGTTGGGAGGCATATTAAACCAGCAGTCAGCCATCAGTTTGCTTTTAAGAGAGAGGAGCCAAACGCCTCCTGTGCAGGGAATGGGCAAATATCAGAAAACATGTCAGGAATTCCAAATTGGATGACCTTGGGAAGATACAAGACATTACGGGAAATAACAGGAAATGAAGAATATAAAAGTAACTTAGCAGATGCTCCCGAGAGCTTCAGTGGTGGGACCACAGCATTGTTCTTTGGCATTAACCAGCTAGGACAAAAATAGCACTAACTTCCAGCAAAGGCTCTGGGTGGGTGGCAGAACTTGGGGATAAAATGAGGTGAGCAGAGGCTCCTGTGACCCCTGTCTACCAAATCACTTTGAAGGCAGAAAGTCAGAAAACCCTGTAGATTAGAAATAGAATATGAATTACTTCTGGGAGAGGATTGAAGAAATTGCCGGCTCTCAGAAGATTTCCAAGCCACATGAAAATGGATAGGCTTTTTAAAGTTCAATGATTTTTTTTTTAAAAAGCCAGAAATGAATCAGCCTCATCAAATGAGTAAAAATCCACTGCTTAGAGAAAACAAAGGGCATGCTTAAGAAAGATTTCATATGTTCTGTTCTTGGGTCTTCTTCCTGTTTTCTTTTTAGGCTGTGTTTTTCGTGGGAATCCGATCTCACAATGGGACTTTGATTATATTTGGTGCTAATATGTATATCTCTTTAGTCTGCTGATAAGAGAGTGGAGAGTCTAGGGAAAAGGCAGAAAAGCAAGGAGGGAGGAGAGTTAGGGTAGGCATTTGTGCAAGACTGAGTGAATACTAAAGGAATTTGGTTATCTGAAAATCAAGAAAATATAAAACAGAAAGTCCTAATGACTAAAATCAGTGAATGACATTAGTTTTCCTTTTTATTCCAACCTCCCATCTCCCACCTCAATTTAACCCAAAGTCCCTTTATTTGTCCATTCACAGATAATGTAGTAAATGGCCTATTCTGGACATGGAACTCCCACTATTGCTTGCCCATAGTCCTCAGGACAGGCATCCAAGGCCTGGGGTGGGAAGACAGTCATTTTCAATGCTTACCAACATTATACGCAAAGCTCCCCATGGTAGGCAGAATTCTAAGAATGACCCCTCAAAACCACGGTCCTTGTCTTATCCATTTCCCCTTTGAGTGGCGGGCAGAGACTGTGATTTTAATGAGATATCACTCCACGACCGTTACATTTATGGCCAAGAAAGACTGTCCAGTGGGTCAGTCCCAATCACATCAGCCCTCCAAAACCAGAGCTTTCCCCAGCTGGTCACAGAAAAGGGACCTATGTGAAGTGATGGATGTGTTAATGAACTTGACAAGGTAGAATCTTTCACAACGAATGTCTATATCAAATCACCATGATGTATTCTTAAATATCTTACTATCTTAAATGCCAATTATACCTTAATTAAGCCAAAATTTCTAAAACATGAATGGAACTAAAGGGTCTTATGCTAAGTGAGATAAGCCAGTTACAGAGTTCACGTACATGTGGAATCTTAAAAAAAAAAAAAAAAAAACGAACAAACAAACAACAGAAACAATAAAGAGAGATACAGACTCACGGATACAGAGAGCAAAGTCTTGGTTTCCAAAGGGGATGGGCCAAATGGGTGAAGGGGGTTAAGAGGTACAAACTCCAGTTATCAGATAAATAAATCACAGGTTCGAAAAGTACAGCATAGGGTAGAGTCAATAATACTGTAACATACTTGTCATGGTGAGCATTTCATAAAGTATGTCATTGCTGAATCGCGATGTTGTACACCTGAGACTAATTTGATATTGCATGCTGACTATACTTCAAAACAGAAATCCTCATTACCTCTTCAAATTTCCTCCCACCATGCAAGGTATTCACTGTTTCCAAAGATAAGGATAAGGACATCTTTGGAGGCCATCCTTCAGCCTTCCACGAGAGATTTCCCGCACGTCGCTCTATTTTTAAATTTAACATTTTTTGCTACTTGGGAAGAAGTAAGATGTTTTAGGAAGACTTTCCCAATCACCCATTCATTCACTCAATGTTTTATCAGATACCTGTCTCGTAAGACCTCCGTGTTGCACAAATCAATAATCTACATAAATGATACCCCGCTGATGCTGTTCAGTCTACACAACCAAACTAAACCACTCAGCTGGTAACGCGTTAGACACTAAGATATAATGGCAAATAGGGGACCAATCCTTGCCCTTCTTTATTTACTGAACACCTGCACAAGGTCTAGGATGGCATCTGGGTATGCATGTTTTCCAAAACTTCCAAGTTATTTTGGTGTGTGCTAAAATGTGAGGCCCACTGAAGCCCTTGTACCCAGAACTATCTAGACCTACCGAATTAGAGTTTTTATGGGTGGGTAGGGACAAACGTCTTTTCTTTGTTGTGCAATACGGATGTGTACAAAACCTTGGGTTTGCCTACTGGAAACATAATGGTCCCTAGACTAGTGCCTGGAGGGGATAGGACTTACAGAGTTGAAAGCTCAGAAAGCAGTAAGCAGGGGTTTGTGGGAAGCCAGTGAGAGGCAGCATAAAGAAAAAAAAATCCCCTCCTTCCCAATGGGAAGAGGAGACACAAGGCCAGAGACATCGGTATCCACTGGTGAATGTGGGCATCTCAAGGTCACATGGAATCTGTCTCCAGAAGGTTCAAGACAGACATGTCAAGTGAGGCTATCCAGGCAGACTGTGTACACTTTGTCGTGGTTGTAAAGATCTAAGGAAGGAATTCTAGAGAACTGTTTTGACAGAAAATAACATAGGAAGATGGAAAGTCTGTTTACAACGATTAGGAGTAAAATCACCTTTGAGAAGCACCTTAGGACGAGAGTCAGGTGGAAGGGGAGAAGGCAGGATTCATTTTAATGGGCGAGCTGGGAGGACACCCACGCTGTGGCCCCTGACCAAAAGCAAAAGCCTCTCAAGACCATGAGCGGGAAGTGACTCAGTACCAGGAGCAAGCAAAAGCCAAAGATCAGAGCAGTGTCCTGGACAGCAGAAGCGCCTGCGCTTTGGCTCCAAGCCCCCGGGCCAGGCAGGAAAATCCAGGAGGCGGGGAATGTCATCTCGTTGGCTACATGATGACTTCCATGTTGTTTATTGTCAAGACAATTTTGCAACAACACTGAAACAGTTTTTACAGAAAATATGCACCCGTGACACCACCTACCTAATCTAACCGCTTAATGAAGTCTTTGGGAATGACTCTTGAGGACCAACATTCATCTTAGTACACATCAAACCCTTATTCCGATTCCGAAATTAGTCATTTTTTTTTTTTTTGTATCTCACTTTCCACATCTAAAGTTAAGTCGGAAAGGAAGAAATGAATATTGGATCATGAATAAAAAATGCCAAATAAAAGTCAATTTAAATAACAAAAAGAAACACAGTTAACATTTAAAACTCTTTAATGTTTTCTTTTGTCTTTATAAAGTAACTACATATCTCTTACAGGGCAAAAATCAAACTTGGATAGGTGAGAAAAAGAAAAGAAAAAGAACTCCTAATTTCACCTGGAAGGAACAACATTAATATTTTGTGTCTATGCATATATTTACACTTACCTTTTCCCCTAACGAGATCATACCGTACATATCATTTGTTAATCTGTGTGTGTGTGTGTGTGTGCGCGTGCGTGTGCACACGCACATCACTCTACAGAGGCGGAACATCTAAGTCCTTCTATATTTTTCTGCCGCCTTATCCGAATGCCTATTTCACAGAATATTGTATGGATTTTGTATTTCTCCAGTCCTCCAGAAGCAGAGGGTGCATTTCCGAGTGTCACAACTAGGGGCCTTAGTCAACTAACACTCCCTGGAGTCAGAGAATCGTGAAGTTCATTCTCAAGGCCACCACCAATGTCTTAACATTTATGTAACCACTAACATAATACATGAATTAAGGTGGTTGAATTGTTTGCTGTTATTAAAATCGTTGCAGAAGTAGCTCTGTAGTTAAATTTATTTTCTTTCCACATCTCAGAATATCTTTTTAGATTAAATTCTTAGAAGTATAAAAGCAAGGGCAAAGGTTATGTACATTAGATAGGTATTAAAAATTTGCCCTACAGAGAGGTGGAGCCAATTTGTACTTCTGCCAACAGCTTGGAAGAGGGCCCGGTTCCTGTAGCCTCACCAGTACTGGTGGGGTCATTTAAAACTCACTGCCTGGGCGCCTGGGCGGCTGAGTCGGTTAAACATCAGAGTCCTGATTTTGGCTCAGATCATGATCTCACGGTTCGTGAAATCATGACACCAAGCCCCGCATTGGGCTCCGTGCTGACTGCGCAGAGCCTGCTTAGGAGTCTCTGTGTCCCTCTCTCTCTGCTCCTCCTCTGCTCTCTCTCTCAAAAATCAATAAATAAACATTAAAAAAAAATAAAAACCATTGCCAATTTGAGAAGTGAAAAGTGCTATCTCATTTTAAATCATGTCTCTTCCATTACTCTTTAGATTCAATACCTTCTTAGTTTTCTGTCTGTTTATATTTTTTCTTTGGGAATTACCATTCATAATGTCCTAGGCCCATTTCTGTGGCAGAGGTGTTAAATTCATTGATTTACATTTATTGATACATAAGATTGGTTTATTGTGCAATAACAGTATAGAGATTTTAATATATTCTTGCTCTACTCTATAGATAATAGATAATAGCATAATAAATAAGAGTATAATGTATCTCGGTCTGCCTCGGAAATTGCAAATATTTTTCTTAGTTTATTATTTATCTTCTAATTTTGTTTAGAGTAGATTGACTTTCGTTTTGCTTTTTTATTGTGTTTTGAAGTTTCAATGTTTTAATATAATCCACTCTATCCATATTCCTTTCCCTTCTAGTTTGCTTCCTGTTTTTTTGTTTTTTGTTTGTTTGTTTGTTTCTTTACCTTTTTTTTAGAAAGACCATCTCTCTCACAGATTATTTAAATATTGACCTATAGAGTCATGGGCATTGAGAGGGGCACTTGTGGAGATGAGCACTTGGTGTTGTATGTAAGCCAATTTGACAACAAATTATATTAAAAAATAAATAAATAATAAAAAACTAAAAACAAATTAGTAAATAAAATATTGGCCATCTATAGTCTCCTCAAATTGTTCTGGTCCCTAATGCGGCTGGCCTCTACTTTGGTGGAGAACATAAAGAAACGATCAAATGTTTATCCTCATATACCTTAGCCAGTGGGCACAACCCCTTTCATCAAACAGATCATTATGTTCTCTTGTTTAAAGTGCTACCTTTTCCAGGCGATAATGATAGCTCAGCCTGACAGATAACTGTTAACTGTTAACTGTGTTCCAGTGCTTTTCATGTATTAACACTTTCCTCCCCACCTCAGGCGCTGCAGCTGTTATTATCTTTATTTTACTGAGACAGAGATAGGCCCAGAAGCGTTTCGTGACTTGAGCAAGTCACGCAGCAAGCCAGGACCCAAGCCCAATCAGGCTAGCTCCAGAGCGCAGACTCTTCACCTACTGGCCCCACACTACCTACTTTTTAACATATCCTTCAGTTTATTTCTAGTCTCTTTATTTGCATTTTCCTCAACCAAGTCATATAACTTGTACAACTTTGCGATATACGGTACTACGTGGCCGGATGAGTCCCTGTGAGGCAGACCCTGTGATTACAGTTCCTCAGAATGCAGTCGCCAGGACCCACAGACACAGTTCTATGTGCTGGACCTAGAAGTTTCTCCTCCTGTACTACTCTAGTTAGACATTTGAGTTGCAAGCATTAGGGACGTTCTACTGAGCATCACTTCCACTTACTTGTCAGAAGGCCTTAGAAATTCGGTTTATCGATGCTTCTACAATTGGGTTCATGCTCTACCATATCTGCAGGAAACTTCTTGACCTTCCGGGGATGCGGGTGCTTCCTTTCCTTGTTCCGATACCGTTGCTCAGTGGTTATTGGGAAGCAAATGCATTATTAGCTCCGGGCAAAGTCTTGAGCTGGACCACAGTTAAATGTTTTGATACTGGTTTCAGATGTACAACATAATAATTCGATATTGTACATATCGCAAAGTGATCACTACAATGTTTATTGCCACACATACTTACAGTTCGATTTTGGTTGTGATGAAAAATGTTAAGATAAGTGTTATTAACCATAGTCACCACACTGTCCATTACATCCCCAGAACTTATTATTTTATAACTGGAAATGTGTACCTTTCAATCACCTTCACCCATCTTACCCACCACCCACCCCTCACCTCTGGCAACCACCGATCTTATCGCTGTGTCTATGAGCTCTTTTTTTTTTTTTTAATTCCCCATGTAAGTAAGACTGTATAGTATTTGTCTTTCTCTGTCTGACATATTCACGGAGCATAATGTCCTCAAAGTCCATTCATCTTATCACAGATGGCAGAATTTCCTTCCTCTTTACGACCGAATAATATTCCACTGTGTGTGTATTTTATATAGCATATATATATATTCATATTCTTCAAAATATCCTACCACGCTACTAAAGCAGGGTTAATTCATTCCCAAGGAGGAGACCTTTCAATTAAACACACCAAGAAAAGCAAGCTTGGGCCAGAGACAACAAAATCACAACCACGCAAAGCATATATTTTTTTCATGGAAGGTCTCCAAGGATCTTATGCCAAGATGTAGCTTTCAACTCGCATTTTACTTCAGTTTGTGGTGAAATTAGTTTTTACCTTCTGAATTCCTATCAGATTGCAACGCTATGCGTGCCTGGAGGTGATCTGAATAGTGGCAGAAGTATTGTCTGAGACCTTCCATTTCTGATGTGCTTAGCCACGTCCACAAAGCTGATGATTAAAGAAGAAAATTAATAATTAAAAGGAGAAAATTGCCAGGATTCATGGCAAGAGCTTTCTAGGAATTGTCAACTCTGCCGAAAATAAACAAAAAACACCCCATAGCCCTTACCTTGGTGCCTGGAACACTGTGGGCTCTCATGAAAACTTTCTTTAGTCTGGAGACAGAATATAGTTTGTCCACTCAAAGGAAGCCCTATGGGCCACGTAAAATTCGCGGTTAAGGACCTAACATCTCAGGCCTGATGACTTTTGAAGAAAACTCAACTTTTAATGAAACGAATTTGGAAATTCGGGACTTTCTTCCTCTTCGCGCTATGTTTTAGGGAAGGAATTAAATAGAGAAATCCAAGGGTCCATGTGGGGCTTGATGTAATTTGTCATTTACATAATTACTCTTTTCAAACCATGTCGCGTCTTGCAAGACCTTAAAGTCTCTTTGCCTATGTGCAAGTTTATCTCTTTCTACTTGATATGAAATTACATTAGATGATTCAAATTGATTGAATGAGGCCGTTCCCCCCATGTTCTACTCCTTGTTGACAGTCCTCTCCCACCAAAACAGATCCACACTCAGGCACACATGCCCAACATCTCAGTGTCTCTAGCAGGGACATTTTTATAAAAAATATTTGATCGGATCCAACTGAATTTTCTTCTTTTTACAACGCAGCTTGAGAGTCTAGATATGGCCAGGATCAAATCCACTCTCTTTCTTACTTATACTCTATCGCTTTATTTACTAGATAAGGGACTGTTGTTCATTGTAGTCCTGAGTAAGAACTGGTGTCACCACCAGAATAAAGGGAGGGGAGACCACGACACTCTCAAGTGAAGTTCCTTCACTGTCATATTTTAAATTGAGCTTATACCTTGGGTTTAGGTTTTCCTTCTCTTTTTTTTAATTGATAATTATCAGAAGAGAGCAATGTCATCTATATGGACAGAATCCCAAAGACTTTCACCACCCATTTTCAAGGGACTTGTCTTGGCAAATGGTCTTTCAAAAGGAGATCTGTGCTACTCAAACTTATTCTGGTTATGAGCACTTAAATTGATTTTTTTCTGGAAAGTTCGTGCATTTAAAGCCTTGTTTAACATGGACAGAGTCAAGAATCAGACTTCACCCTGTGAAATTGTGCAGGTCTAATGATTTCTGATGTTTTTCCTAGTTTTATTAGGAGTGTCTCCTACGAACCAATTATTGAAAGCCTTGACTCTGGGTGTTTCTCACATGTTCATTCTGAATTTACTTCTAGAGAGTGGCTATCTCTCAACGCAGTAAGGAAGTCAGTAATTCCTTGAATTTAACCCCTAAAATATTCAGAGCTGGAGCTCTTAACAAAGGAGTTGTTTTGCCATCAGCGCACTACCTTTAGTAGACTATTTTAAGATTTTAAGATTTTTAAATTCAGAGACATAAAATCTCAAAAAAAAAAAAAGCACATGACAAATCTTTCTCAGTATAATATTCTTATCACATATCTTTATGGAAATATACATCTTCTTTGACCCCTCCACTCAAGTGCTACCATCTTGGTCTGGTCACAAGATTTGGAGTTAGTGCTAGGATAAATCCTTGCCTGTTTGAAGGACTCCTTAAATGCTGGGTAGTTCCAGAAACATCCATGTGAGGCTGTACCCAGCAGAGTTGGATATTATTTGGGATGTGGTTTCTGGATGGCTGGTGATTCCTAGAATGACTTAATGAACAGAAGTACAAGGCAGTTTGGCTCCATTTATTAATGAGGTTTTGGCTTTGGTTTTGGTTCCATTCATTAAGTTCATCAGCTTTCATAATCCCCAAAGTTACTGTTTAAAAGGACCTTGATGGGAGAGGGCCAAGATGATACCTTATAAAGTACAAATATTTATGAAGTTGAATGACAAGACATTTTTTGAAATTCATATTGTCCAACTTTATTTATGTTTAGAAAGTAATGTATTCCTTCCTCTCCTTCTGCCACAGGAGAAAAAAAAAAAGGTTTACTTATTGCTTCAAAGTATCTCTCAAGATCATTTCATGTTTTCCCTTCATTCTTGCATAGAGCAGACAAGAAATAGGAGAGAATTAAGTCCTTCGGTTAGAGAAACTTCTCAACTGATACAATGAAACAATTTGGTTTTAATTTTTCTCTTAAAGGACAAATGCATTTGTTTTTGTTTTAGTACCTTTGTTATTCTCCAGATCTTACTTGGTTTTGAGTTTTCTGTCACCATTTACTGGCCAGAAGAGGGCTCAAAAGTGTTGGGATTTCAATAAGCAACTCCTGTTATTTTCTTTCTCTTGAACTGATTTGTGTATATTTAGAATTGTTTATGCAAATTATTTCCCAGGATCTTAGGTCTCACTTTTAGCTAAAATTTTCCTTTCTTTTAGACACTCCCAGGATAACAGTACTTACTTCTGTGCAACTCAGATGTTATGGTTCAGTAACATTTTTTCTAATTACAAGTCTCTTGTATCTTTTATGTGGCGAGCCAATGACTCGTTCGGAGTAGTTTGATTAATACAATATTTTTTTAAATAGTCAACAAAATTCCAATCGTGTTTCATAGCTTCGACTCAACATAAAAAATTTAAATGCTTCCACTACTATGACAACCTCAATTTAAACACATACTTCAAGTATTTTAGTACATTTGTCTCCATGGTCAATGCTTAGTTTTATTACTTTCCTTACTTTGTTTTGCTTGTCATCCCCCCCCCCATTACTTGTAGGTCATTTATAAGAACAGTTTCTACGTCAAATTTAGTACCCTGAGGTTCAAGTTTCCATTATTCAATATGACTCATATGAGAGAAAGTAGATCCCGAAATACCCAGCCCTGTTGCCCTGGGCAAGTCACTTAATCTTTTTGAAACTCAGAAAACCAAGATCGAGGATCTCTAAGGTTTAAAAAACATAAGCCGAGTAATCCTCTTGCCAGAAATGCAGGTCCTTAAGGAACGCACGGGGGTGACATGCTTTTCTTGGATACGGTTCTCCCGTATGATGCTAGGTAAGTCTCTGGGCTCCAGCGCCGGAAGCTGGAACTAAAGTTTCCAGGTAAAATACAGGACCCAAGGATTGCATGGGGTAGTCTTTTACTAAGAAATTATCCCTGATCATCTGAAATTCAGATTTAACTGAGTAGTTTTTGTCTTAGGTCGCCAAGCAGGCTAGCACGACTGCCTTAGAACGAACTTTCGTCACCACTTCTATTTGCCAAACCTTAGGTACGCACAACAGGTAAGTTAGAGTTGCCTAAAGCCCTGTAATCTCCGACAGCCTTAAGAGCCCAGAACATGACTTTCCTACAGTTTTAAAAATCCTTGGCTGGGCCTCATTTTTATAAAAAGAACCTTCTCTGAACTATACCCTCTCAGCAACCTCACCCACTCTGCGGGCTTCATGGCTAGGCATCTTAGAGAACCTGGCCAGGCTGGCGTGCCTCCTAGTCATTGAGCTTCTCCTGAAAACGAACAAGGAGGCAGGCGTGTCCTTTCCAACCTGGCCAATGATTACGGTTTTTAGTGGAGTGTGACTTCGGGACAATGAGCCTTTTTGCAGTCCAGTTGCTTTCAAATGTGAGAAGTTGAGTCGTTTTCAGAAGAGGATCGACGTATAGAACCTCATCTCTCTCGTCTTACAAGTAGGGGAAGCTCTGTTCCCCCGTGTGCAACAGGGAAGCCGACACCGTGTAACGTAACAGAAACACTACTTCTAATCTTATTATCCCTTTAGCTTCTAGATCAGTGCTTTTCCGATTTTGTCGTGCACACTGAGCATCTGGGGATCCTGTTAAAATGCAAATCGTTGTTTAGTTCGGGTAGTGTCCAGACGTGCTGCTGCTGGTGGCCCGTGACCACTCAGGAGAGCAAAGCTAACTAATAGCATTCGCTGGGCAGTTCTCACCCATGCAGAGATCGATGAGACACCCAGTTGTTCTGGTTAAGCAAGAGATACAGTCATTCACTTAGGGGGATCCGTGAAAATCTGCTTAATTTCATCTTCCACCACCGCCCCCCCATTCCAGGTGAAATCCTGCCATTCCAGCTGCCTACCAGCTCTCACACACAGCCTGAGGGCCAATTTCAACGAAACGAGTCCCAGAGTAGATTAAACTTCACAATCCCTGACTAGTTAGCACTACATTATTTACTTTTAAAAAATCGTTATCTAAAAGATCAGCCAGGAAAAAGTGAACATTATTCATTTAAACGGCTTTACTGACTAGGCCTTTAGAGTTTTCCTATTGACATCCTAAGATTCTCTCCCTATTAGTTGCATAATCTACTTAATTTATTCAGAAGAATGGCAAGGCTATCATGTCAATCAACCTGGATTTTGAATGCCTATTAATGCCAAAGTCACGGTGCTAGGGAAAGGATAAAGCAGAAAACAGAAAAAATCTGTTCTTTTCCTCCAACATAGGTAGACATTAAATGCCAACAATGAACCAAACATGTTTTTTGACACTTTATTTGTCTTACCTCTTTGAATTTTTCAAGAAACCTCTGGAGCGGTTATGATTATAATCTTCATTCTGAAGTTGAAGAATGACATCAAACTCAAAAGCTTCTGCACAGCAAAGGAAACCACCAAAGAAACGAAAAGGTAATCTATGCAATGGGAGAAAATATTTGCAAACCACACATCTGATTTGAGGTTATTATACAAAATACACAAGGAACTCATTCCATTCAATATAAAAAAATAATTTAAGAATGAGCAAAGACTTAAACAGACATATTTCCAAAGAAGAAACATAGGTGGCCAACAGGTATATTAAAAGAGGCTCATCATCAGGAAAATGCAAAGAAAAACCACAATGAGAAGGGTGTCTGGCTAGCTTAGTCTGTGGGGTGTGTAATTCTTCATCTTGGGGCTGCGAGTTTGAGCCTACATTCGGTGTGGAGATGGCTGAAAAATAAAATCTTTAAAACAAAACAAAACCACAATGAGATGTCACCTCACATCAGTTAGGTGATGACACAAAGATAAGTGACGACAAATGCTGATGAAGATATGGAGAAAAGGGAAATTTTGTGCACTGGTGGTGGGAATATAAACTAGTTCAATCCCAATGGGAAACAATTTGGAGGGCCTTTAAGAAAGTGAAAATCAAATTACCATATGATCCAGCAATCCCGCTTCTGGGTAAATTTTCTCCACGGCCAGGACTACGGGAGTGCCATCAATGTGGACAGGGACATCAGGAGGAGGTAAGTTGTGATAAACACACAATTGATTTTATTTAGCATTTCCTGTGTGACTCTCTGCTAGCTGCTTTAGAACCACTGCCTTATTCAATCCTCAATATTAGAAGTAGATGCCATTCTTCTTATTATTAATAATATCACCCCCATTTTAGGTACAGAAAATTGTGACTAAAGAGAGGAAATAATCTGCTGAAGGTGACTCAGGGGGTCGATGATAGATCGAGAGATAACCCTGCACATCTGATTCAAAGCCAGGCTCGGAAGCCCTGTGCTGACTGCGATCTCGGAGGAAAGGCTTGAGCAGAAATGAGAGCATGAAGCCATAGTGTGTTTCTCTCTATGTATTCCGACTCCTTTTTCCTGCATATCGTTCATTGTGTATCATGAATTCATGTAGATCAGAAAGAAGTTTTATTTCCCCTTCTAGATTATAAACTCCATGAAAGCAGACTCTGGAATGCTTGAGTTCTCAATGCCTTGGACTTAGGAGGTGCTCTCCTAAATTGGAAGGAAGGAAGGAAGGAAGAGGAAGAAAAGAAGGAAGGAAGGAAGGAAGGAAGGAAGGAAGGAAGGAAGGAAGGAAGGAGGGAGGGAGAGAGGGAGGAAGGGAGGGAGCGAAAGAAGAAAGAGGGAAGGAAGGAAGGAAGGAGGGAGGGAGGAAGGAGGGAGAGAGAGAGAGAGGAAGGGAAGGAGGGAAGGAAGGAAGAGGAGGGAAGGAAGGAAGGAGGGAAAGAAGGAAGAAATGAAAACATAAAGAAGAGTCATAAGGACCAGACAGAAAGATCTTGAAGCCATTTGCATAGATGCAGTATTTCATGTATTTATAAAAAGACAACGAACAATAAGATAGAAATGCTATCAGAACAGTATGAGAAAAACGTTCAGACTGAGGCACATCCCCGTGGTCTGTGAGCATCTCTTACTTTTCCAGGCTCCTTAACTTTTCATAATCACACTGAATCATGTGCTTGCCACTGAATCTTATGAAGATCAAGTCTCTGGGCAATGTCCGCAGTTGTCAAGATGACTTTTACTGCAATGGTTCTTTTCATTTCCTCTTCTGTTTTTATCTGCTTGGCCCTCCCATCTGGAGTTAAAACAATGTTTTGTTGTAGTTGTTATTTTCTGGGATATTTTAACTTCTGAATGACTGTTGCCATCACCCTTCATCCATTTATTACAGTCCTCTTCCTAATAACAATTAGAGTTGATAAAAAGAAAACTTGAATCCATTTCTAGTACAGTCTGGATAACTCATAGACAAAGGAAAGACTATAATACAGAATGGAATGGTAGGCTTTTCAGTCACACAGTTGTGATCTGTCGATTCTGCAGAGACATCGCAGCTCACATATCCTCTTGTGTTTAACACCAAGAGGTGGGAAGTAGCCTGAGGGGAGAAGATTTTGTGCCAGGAGCTTTCCTCAATGGGACTCTGACTCACAGTCCAACTTGCCCACTTGCTTGGAACTGGCCAATCATCTTGGGTAGATCTGCACCAAGCTCAGACTCAAGCCAGGGCAGAGACTTGTCTTTGAGAGTAAAGACTTTGATCAAGAGATGAAAAATGAGGGACACTTGGGTGGCTCATCAGGTAAGCATCTGACTTTGGCTCAGGTCATCATCTCACAGTTCATGGGTTTGAGCCCAAGGTCAGGCTCTGTGCTGACAGCTCAGAGCCTGGAGCCTGCTTCACATTCTGTGTCTCCCTCTCTCTCTTTGTCCCTCCCCCACTTGTGCTTTCTCTCTCTCTGTGTCTCTCTCAAAAATAAATACACATTAAAAAAAAGAGATGAAAAATAAATGTGATCTTTCACTGCACACAGGTCATTTACTGACAAAACAAAACTTACTGGAAAGAGCCGAGTATTCCAGAAGGACCTGCCTTTCCAAACACCTTAGAAGTTGCTGTCCACCCACATGGAGCTGTCTGGAAATCTTAAGAGTCAAAACTTTCAACCAGAGGATAAATTCTAGGCCTTGAAAAGATCATAACACTAATGACATCGGGTGCCTGGAAGGGATGCGGGATATGCCTGCCATCCTTCCTTCTGGATAAATAAACAAATATTTTCTACTACTGAAACATAGGCTCGTGAGGGTCAAGACTTTACCTGTTGTGTTCGCTTGGAGTTCCCAGCACAGTGCCCATCAGAGAAAACGCGCTCTAAGAAATAATGTGGAATCGGTGCTCAAAGAATATTGTGAAGCCAAGACATGAGTGAATGAAATAATGTATTGAGCACAGGGCGTACGCCGTCTAGCACATACCCTCTGTGACCGATGTTCTTAGTAAAGACAACATTCTGTGAGCACGGCTACCTGTGATTTTTCCCTCTGTGGATGCTGGACTCTTACTCTAAAAGGTCAAGTCAAGTCCACTCACACCAGATATCCACTCGTGAGCACGTGTGAGGGACTCCTAATTTGAGATTTATGACAAAAAGAAAAGCCAGATGAAGATTGATGAAGACTGCGGATGACCGATCCCATGTTCCAGGGTCCTGCACATAGTCACACATGACAAACTGTGAAAGAAGGACAAGGGGTTTTAATTCCTTTTCACTAAAAAGCTGGTATCCCCCTTAATGACTGTGACGAAAGCTTTGTGTGAGTTCCATCCGTATCCATTCTTGCGTGTTCCATGTTTTGTCTTTCATGCTTCCTTTGGTGCTTGAGACAACTCAGTGTTATCGCGGGAAGTCTTCGGTCTGCGTTTACCTGTGTTCTTTGCCCTGAAATCTTGTCTACATTCTGAACTTTGAGGCCTCACCAGGGTGCTGGATGATGGGAAAGATTTGTTAGCCCCTTTTCTGGAAGGCAGGAGGAAATCACTTCATGTGCAGAGTCCAACAGAGATCAGATTCTCCATCTGTCCACACCAAGACATTTTCTAGGCATCGCGATTAGACGTTGCTCAGATGCTGGGCGCCTGGGTGGCTCAGTTGGTTGAGGGACCCATTTCATTTCAGGTCATGAGCTCACAGTTCATGGGTTCGAGCCCCATGTGGGGCTTTGCACTGACAGCATGGAGCTTGCTTCAAGTTCTGTCTTCCTCTCTCTCTCTCTGCCTCTATCCCACTCTCTCTCTCTCTCAAAAATAAAGATTAAAAAAAATTTTAAAAACCCATCTCTCTCACACTGAGACACTCCTATTTAAGCCTTCCATACCTAGAGCCCTTGCTTAGACTTCCGCACATTACTTCAATTAATCCTGATAACTACCCTGGGGCCAATTATCATTATTCCATTTTTCAGAATTTGCTAAAGGCAGATTTGCCTTAAGTATATACCATAAAATATTAGTCACCTAGATGCTTCATTTTGAAAAAAAATTCTATGGTCAAACAAGTTTGAAAAAGATACATAAATCCCCTTCCTATATATTCCCAGTACACATTAATCCAGTAACAAAGAAAGTTACTTAATTTCATTTAACTCAGAGTTTCCTACACTTTGATCTCTTTGTTCCTATATAATACCTTTGGAGGGGCACCTGGGTGGCTCAGTCAGTTGGCGTCTGACTCTTGATTTCCGCTCATGTCACGATCTCACAGTTTGTGAGGTTGAACTCCATGTTGGGCTCTGTGCTGATGGCACGGAGCTTGCTTGGGATTCTCTCTCTCTCTCTCTCTCTCTCTCTCTCTCGCTCTCTCTCTCTCTCTGCTCCTCCCCTACTCCCTCTCACTCTCTCTCAAAATAAATAAATAAGCATTAAAAAAATAATACCTTTGGAAATGCTGGCCTAAATCACAGAACAAGTAAGGGAGCAGAGGGAAGGAGAGGCATGAGTCTGTGGCCTTTTGACTTTCACGTAGCATACCACACTGTATACCTTCCTTTACTAGGTCATTAATGCATGTAAGCTTATTAAAATATACATAAGTTTATCACAGTGTACATACTATGCCACGCTACCTTCTTCTTTTTTAAGAGTTTGTTTATTTTCAGAAAGAAAGAGAGAGAGAGAGAGCTGGTGTGAGTTGGGGAGGGGCAGAGAGAGAGGGAGAGAGAGAATCTCAAGCAGGCTCCATACTGTCAGTGCAGAGCCTGATGCAGGGCTCGAACTCACAAACTGTGAAATCATGACCTGAGCCAAAAACAGAGAGTCCAGAAATTTAACCGCCTGAGCCATCCAGGGCCCCCACTGCTTTCTTATTTTCACTTATTCATTGAGGTGCATATTGAAAGTAGGAAATATGAGCCTATGGGAAATATATATGAGACCATTTAGGGAAGAAGGGAAATTAGGGAAAAGCACACAAGACTGAGAGAAGTTCTCTCCAGGCTAAGTGGCCCCGTAGTGACTTAGGATAAATAGGGGAAGGTTCCAGAAGCAATCCAGTTGATTTCAGGCTTTGGGTATCACCATTGACAATATCTTTCATATTTACATGACACTTTATACTTTGCAAAGTAAGTGTACCATGTAAGTGGACCATGAAGTTCGATTCTCATAGTCAACATGGCTGGTAAGTATGACGATTTCGTTTCCATGAGTGAGGGGCAAGTCGAGGCAAGGCCTCACCCAATGTCCGTACAGTTCGTACTGTAACTGGGAGTTCCATTCAAATCTTGTCATTTTATTTTATTTTATTTTTATTTTATTATTTTTTTTTCAAATCTTGTTATTTTAAAGCCAGGGTCTTTCCAGGGCAAGGCTGTGTGATTGATGATGTTAGCAAGGCTAACACGGGCAGGGAATAAAATCTCGGGACAAATTAACATGTGAGGAGAAACCAAAGGTCATTCATTTCCCAATGTCTCCTAGGACTGACCACACATCATCAGCCCATTTACCGAGTCCCACACGAAGAGCCGGAGTCCTACTCCACCAGGAATCACGCGCCCCAGCTTTGCCCCTGTGGGGTGTTGCCTCTCCTTTAGCAGAAGCTGGTGAGACATTCGGGGATGTTGAGAATGAAATGGGTTTGGGGGCACCTGGGTGGCTCGGTCAGTTAAGGCTCCGACTCTCGATCTCAGCTCAGGTCGTGACCTCACAGTTTGTGCAATCGAGCCCCACTTAGGGCTCTGCACTGACGGTGTGGAACCTGCTTGGGATTCTCTCTCCTTCCCTCTCTGCCCCTCTCCTGCTCACGCTCTTTCTCTCTGTCTGAAAATAAATAAATAAACTTTAAAAAATGAATGAAATGAGTTCGTGCCAGAACTTTCACAGGTCGGGATGGCTTCCCTCAGAGGCGGTGCAGGAGCACTGAAGAAATTGGAGAGGCTGGTGAGCCAAGGCAGGGTTAGGGTTTCTGGTCTCAGAGTGGGAGGATTTGAGGTAATTCTGAGCTAAGAGGAAGGAGGCAGCTTGGCAAGTGGTAAACTGAAAAGTCCACATGTAAAAGGGAAAGAATTCTTCAAAAGAATGAAAACCAAGTGTTCAGACATCCCAGAAGGAAAAACTTCAAGAGAGTCTAATTAAATCATTATGATGGAGTCATAAATTATTTCCACGGTGAAACGCAATGTATTTCTCTCGTGCATCAGTTTCTTAGAATTTATTTTGTGTGCATTTTCCTCAAACACCACTCATCACGGTAAGATTCAAAAGCGGCTGGTCGCATTGACTGTTACATGAAATGAAGCATAATCATCAAACTTCACTCCAGAGGAGAAAAGAGCGGCGAAGCCTGTCTTTCCGGGCTCCTGTCTCCTATGTGCCATCCAAACACCCAAATTGCTTTTTCCCCCCGGAAAATGAAAGACGAGTTTCTAAAATCCTGGCTTTTGAGGTAGAAGTAAATATTTCCTTTATTAATCGTAACCAGATTCATCCCTTCACATGTGCAGAGCACTGAGGCAATAGCCTCCCTGTCTTTTCTGGGAATCTTACTTCTCCTGGCAAGTTGCTTCCAGAACTAGCAATACTAGGAACTTCCTGACCTTTCTTTAGGAGCCTGTGACACAGGTCAGGATCCACACACCCATCTGAGCATGGAACGCGTCTGCTCACGCCTCCACCCTACCTAAAATACTTCGATGGTTTTCGCATCGCCTGCTGGATGAGGTCAGAATGTTTTAATATGGCTTGTAATGCCTTCATGATGCGTCCTCAGGCTACCTGTCTAGCCTTAACTGTCAAACATCCACTCTTGAGCTTGCCCCAAACTCACTGAGATTTTTGCCTTTACTCACACAGGTCAGCCATATTGTCTCCCAGTGAGGTTTGGCTTAAGATGTTACCCCGCCTTGGAATGCTGTCACCACAAGCTTCCAGCCTTGTGTTCTTTGTTGGGTCACCTCCTCAAAATCGAGGCTCTGTTCAAGAATAACCTCTGGAAGTTTTTCCTTATCCTATCTACCCCACAACCCAATCCCCATCAGATGAAACCTAGTGTTCATTCTGCCATCACACTGACTATTGTCATAGCCTTCTGACATGATTGTTTTTTGAGTACTTGCTAGATATCGAATATTCAATGGTGAGCAAAACGAGCATCCAGCTTACAGTCTCTGGAGAAAGTTGACTATCAAAAGATCCCATATAAAAATAAAAGCATTGACTGTGCTAAGTGCTATTAAGGAAACGGATTCCATTAATGCATAAAACTGGAGGCTGGGGAAGGATTTGTGGGGGTGGCGAGATGAACACTGGGCTGAAATTTAAAGTACGAATAAGAGTTAACTAAGTGAAAAGAAAAAGAAGCATTTCAAAGAGGACAGAAAGTTCTGCCTTTATTTATCTGTAAGCTCGGACAAATAGAGGCATGAAGCCATTTGTTGGGAGACAGAAAGCATGAATAAGTGAGAGGTTTAATAAATACATGATATCAGAGATACTGGAGTTCTGAGAATTGCCTCGGGCTTCCATGTTAACAGCCAAAGAATTTAATCTGCAAGTCGTTGGATCTGCCCCATAGGTCTGGTGTCGCACCCCCTCTTCCCACTGCTGAAGGATAAGGAAAACTGTTTCAGTGGTCAATCCCAAAGGACTACCTGTGACCAAAGATCGGTCAAGAGGAAGTCAATAAGAAAACAGCCTGTGGGAAACGGAGACCAAAAGTCTGGAGCCAAATTATCTGAAAAATAAGGACAACATTGGGAAAGGGGAGAGGAAGGAAGTGCAGATAAAAGAAGAGACTGGAAACCACACAAAGATGGTTCTGGTCATAGAAAAGGCAGCAGTTGAACCCTTTCATCTGGGCAGAAGCCAGACATAATTATTAAGAGTAGAATCCTATTCTAGAAGTGGTGAGAGGAAATCTGAACCCTTGGGCTCTGTGTAAGTAAAAGTTTGTTTGTTTTCCCAGCCCGAAGTGTGTGTTTGCTTCCAAGCCTTAGGGCTATTTGTCACTGTTAGACCCCTGGGGGCCAAGACAGGGCTCTCCATGGAGAACGTGGAGAACGGGAGAAACTCAGGGAATGTTTGTTTATATTTTTGATAATAAAAAGGGTGTTATTGTTATCCTGATCTCATTAAGTCATTTTCTCCTTCATTTTTCTAATTCACTCTGCAGGGAGCTTAAGAACTCATTTTCATTTACTCTTAAAACCTCTAAAGTAATGCCAAGAGCAGATACACAACCGGTCCCCCTGGGAAGGAGTGTTGCCTTCCAATCTGGAAAAGCATGAAGGAACTGGTCTCTATTGATTTTTAGTCGAAGCCATTGTCACTGGCATAATCCTAAGCATCTGCCCCATGTTGAAAGGAGCTGTTTGTCCAAATATCTGCTCTTTCATGCTGTTCCGGACTCAAGCACTAATCTGAAAATTCTTATTTGTTTTTTTCTAAAGGGATCCCATTGCCTTCCAGAAACAAGAGCAGGTTCCACTCATAGGTGCATGCTCTAAAGTATCTCTGACCAGAACTCCACCATCTGAAATTTCAACTTTATAAGGAAGGTTAGAAAGAAAGAAAGAAGGAAAGAAAGAAGGAAAGAAAGAAGGAAAGAAAGAAGAAAGAAAGAAAGAAAGAAAGAAAGAAAGAAAGAAAGAAAGAAAGGAAGGAAGGAAGGAAGGAAGAAGAAGAAAGAAAGAAAGAAAGAAAGAAAGAAAGAAAGGAAGGAAGGAAGGAAGGAAGGAAGGAAGGAAGGAAGGAAGGAAGAAGAAAGAAAGAAAGAAAGAAAGAAAGAAAGAAAGAAAGAAAGAAAGAAAGAAAGAAAGAAAGAAAGAAAGGAGGGAGGAAGCAAGGAAGGAAGGGAAAAGAAAAAGTGAGAACCAGGAAATACAAGTCCCACTAGCAGTCAAGAGCGACAGTGTAAGAGTCATAAGGGAAACTTCATTTACATTACTTGAAAAGACGCATTTCCAGGCCTTCATTGAAGCAAAATGACAGTAAGAAAAGTGTGAAGCTAGGTAGACCTCAGTCCGCTGATAAACCATGTGAACTGGAACAAATTTCGGTAATAGGCTTCCCTCTAGTTCTTGCTTCCTCCATCCACAAATGGGCAATAGGAAACTTAGCTTAAAAGATTCTTGCTGTGATTAGGAAGTCGAAAATAAGATCTCAGAGTTAATGCTTACTTATTCGGTCTTATTTCCAACACAGATACAGCAAGCTTCCTTCTCTGGATTTCTCCAGTCCACCACTGAGCAGGCCTGGAATTCAAAGCAGGAAGAGGTTCTCCTAAGTATTGGTGACAACAGCTCTCTGGTCAGCTGATATCAAAGAAGAACCGAGGCCGGAACTCCAATAGACATCTGCCTGCAGTGTTTTACCCCCGAGTCAGAGACATTGGTCCTACCCTTCCCAGCAGGACCAGAGGGCAACTTAAAGACTCAGCAAAATGAGAACGGTTCAATATGACACCCCCCCCTCCAAAAGAAGTTTACATTCTTTCTAGAATACCATAATTAAAGAGACAGAAAGTAAGAAAGATTTGGAACCATTTTCATCTACGATTTTTTAAGTTTCGTTCATTCTAGATTCACCTCACTGAGCACCTGTCACGTTCCAGGCCCTGTTCCATACGTGAAATACATCAGGAAACAAAAGACAAAAATCTCTGCCCTGGGGAAGCTCAAATTTTTGCAGAGAGAAACAGGCAATAACCAAGGGATACCGCAAGGAAGTAAACAAATACATTACGGTCAGAGATGCTAAGTGCGATGAAAGACATATAGGGCAGGGGTGACAGAAGTTAGCAGGAGAGGGACAGGTAGGTTACAATTTAAAATAGGGTAACCAGAAAGGACTCAAAAACACTTCTGTGCTTTCTGATATTTGAAAAACCAAAGGAGGCTGGTTCTGGAAAAGCTAAGAAATTGCAATTCTTTTTCTGTTATTGAATTCGTATATTGGACTTTAAGTTTCTATCTCACTGCGCAAGTAGACTTAAATTCTTTCAGAATGAGCTCGGATGTGTGGGGTGCCTAGGTGGCTCAGTCGGTTGAGCTCAGGTCACGATCTCATGGTTTGTGAGTTCGAGCCCTGCATTGGGCTCACTGCAGACAGTGGGGAGCCCATTCCGATCCTCTGTCTCTGTCTCTCTCTCTCTCTCTCTCTGCTCCTCCCCCACGCTCTCAAAAATAAACACTTAAAAAATAATAATAATGAACACAGATGCGTTCCCACAGTGCCTAAGATATCAACAGAGAATTATGCGCTCAAGCTATTTTGATGCATGAATGAATGAGAGATTAGTAAGTGGAACACTGTCTTCTGAGAAATCATGGCTTATTTTGCTCCAAGAAACTGAGCATCTATTATCTTCCACGTGGTTTAGCCATCTCGTCCCCCAGACCAAACGTACCTCTTCCTCCTTTCCTCTCTCCCGGG
Source organism: Paguma larvata (assembly GCA_030068075.1). Classification (NCBI taxonomy): domain Eukaryota; kingdom Metazoa; phylum Chordata; class Mammalia; order Carnivora; family Viverridae; genus Paguma; species Paguma larvata. The sequence goes on from CM057825.1 coordinate 14,020,730, forward strand.
TCAATTTCTCGTTCACTGTCCCCCAGAGTGTCGATTTCTTACACCTTTCACTACTGAACTCTAAGCAGCATCATAGCAAGCTACCTCATTGTTGAATTTCCTCATAGGTCCTTTCTGTTATGACAAAGACTGGAGGTCCCGTTTCGCGTCGAGGTGACAGGGATCCTGGCCATAGGCTGGGTGAGAACAGACTTTGAACCTCCTAAGACACCTTTTTCAGAAGGAGGATGTAAGAAGAACAAGCACACTCGTATAGCTTTGTGATGCGACAGGCGTAAGTGGTTCAACAACAAATCAGAAAATGGAGAAGGCAAGGTCAAGGTTATTAGATAAGCCCCTGACTTGTGCCAATCTCTATGGTTTTAATATTGATTCATTTCACTGCAAGCTACGGTAATAACTTGAATAGGTTCAAGCAGCTGAACAAAAGCTGGCCCTTGGCCAGGACACAACTAAAGTATGAAATTCTCGAATGTAGACTGTTTTTTACTGTAGACATTTAACCTACAGCAGGGCTTCTCATATTCAGACGTAGCACCTCCTACGCCACACCATCCATTGGCCAAATCCCAAAACTTAAGAGCCAGTATCATAAATAAGTAGTAGGAGAAAGGCCATACTTACGGAAATTTGTCCAAACCGAAACCAAAACCCCAGTCACTGAATTTTGTGGACATCTTCGCTGACCCACGTGTTTGGGTCCGAATCATTTCCCAAACATCGGAACTGTATCTACCTTTTGGTGCCTCTGCATGGAGGTCCTTCTGGGCCGGGCAGGCATCTGTTTCCTCTATTGTCGCCAACTCAGGGCCCCAGACAAGCCCTTGGGCACAGGCAGCAGCCCGATAGGAATGTGCTGAGGTTGCTCCAGTTACAAAGGGATGTGCTTAGTAGGGTGGCCTGGTGCAAATCTACCCGGTTTCAAGAGGAGATGAACACCAACCGGGGTCTTCCAGGTTTCATTGTTAAGGTGTGATGGTAGGACTCCGTGTCTGATAACCATCCCGCTTCTTCGTTAGAACCAGAAGGAGACATTGGCAGTGGGCTTCGATGTGACGCTGACCAACAACGACATCCTTCCCTGACAGCGAGGCTTGCTTGGGCTCCTCTGCGGTACTCTTTGCTCCAATGTCTGGGACTGTGTCGGACCGTGCTCAGCATCGGGGACAAAAATTGTGCCCAAGGGCAGCACGCAGGACACAGGTAGTTTGGTCTGTACAGCCTTTAGAAAAAAAAAAAATTAAGATCTTTTTCAGTATTTGAAAACTGGCAGGTTTCATATAAAAACCCTGCTATCCAACTTCTTGACAAATCAGAAGGTCTAGCAATAGACAGGAGAGGGGTAGACCTGGGACTGGTCACGCACTCTCCAATCATCTACCTGATTTCACACAAGGGCCCTCCCTGCCTGGGAAAGCGTTGAAATTGGTGACAAACTGTACCCACCGTTTTGAGAACTAGTTCAAAGCAGAGAATAATGGCCAACATTTACTGAGCGCTCGTGACGGGCCACTCTCCTGAGATCTTCTCACGGATGAACCCATTGAACTCTTGAACAACTCCGTGAGCGTAGCCTACGGATCACAAAAAAGGGAAACTGAGGCAAGGGACGTTCAGCCATTTGCTTGCGGTCACACGACGAGTAAGTGGCAGAAATCCAAGGAAAAGCAAAGAGGGTTGACTCCGGACTCCCAGTGCCTGACTTCTGATCTACGTTGCCTTTCAGATTGGCCAAATGCACTCTCTCCTTAGAATGTTTCCAATTTCGTGATCTCTCTTCGGTTGCGTTTCAGCCTAACAAGTTTTCCTCCCCATATGTCCCTGCGCGTTACACCTACCGGTCGACATTATATGTAATAAATTTTATCTATAGAGTATGTTGCATGAGCCATGTTTTAGCCATTAGCCATTATATACTTGTGTGCATATATCCTGATGACCAGGTTAAATGTTTTTTCATCTGTTCAAACTCTGAGGGTCCTAAAGGGACAGAAGAACTAAGCTACAGTCACCAGCCGGCGTTGGGTAGAAGTGAGCCACGATCAACTCCTCAAGGAGGTGGCTGCAAAGGGCGTGGAGACGGGGACGGACGTGGCTGTCAGGGAGCCCTAGAGCTTCTGCATCTGCTGGCCCCTTGGACATCACATGTGCTCTGACCCAAACCACGCACTAAGCCAAGCTTCTCAAATTCACTCCAGAACCTTCTTTCCTCAGGTTCCCGGCCACCCCTTCTGGTTGGTCATTCCCAGAGCACCCTCCACGGCCTCCACTCCATGCAAACATGGCGTTCCCCCAAATGGTGGCTCCCTTGGGCTCCTCATGCCCTGCCTGCTTCCTCTGCTGTATCTGTGCTCTGTTCCAAAGGCTCCTTTATTAACAAGGCCCAAAGGCCGAAATCCTTTCTTGTTCTTTTGTAACAAAATAAACCACTTCCATGTTATTTATTTTATTTCTGAATACTCCCACTTCAGGGTGATTTTTGTTGTTATTGTTTGCTGAGGGTTGTTTTGTTATTGTTTGTTTAATGAAGCCCAGGCTGAAGGCACTGTGGCGTCCCCAAGGCACTGCCTCTAGGCTCTGGAATTTTCCTTCAGCCCTCACCAGCCACGCCCTCAGCTTCCTGTGAGCCCCGGCTGAGCGCAGCCTCCCAGGGCCGCCTCCTCCTGCCTGGCCTCTCTGGGAACCTGCAATACCCCAATTCCCATGCTCCTCCCTGCACACTCTCAGACCCTCGGTCTCCGTGGAGAACATTTCTGATCTTTATTTTCCAGCACTTCATAATTTAAATAGATCGTGTTACTGGGGAGGTGCAATTGATATCTTCTGAAATCAAAACCTTCTGGAGAAGTCTAGAGAACGAACACTCCTGTAGCATGGTCCTTATCTCACCTCCTCGTAATTTTCATTTTTTCCTTGAAGCTCAGGGTACTGCAACCAACACTGATAATCCCTAAAGACTGAGGAATTCTTTGGATTTCGGGGTCCTTTGTTTTGTAGACTGACACATCCCAAATGCTTAGTGTTTAATAGACACTCAGGAAAAAGTTTACTGAGGGGAGGAAGAGGCCTCGTTATTTAAGAACCATTATTGTAGACCAGAAAACATATGAGACACTCACCAGTATGGGTCGTTAAGTTTAAGTATTGGAATGGTCTAACCTACAACGAGGTCGTTGCCAAGAAATCAAGTGTTCTCTTCGACCTGCAGTCACCTTGTGAATTTAGGTTAAGATCTATCCCACTCCTTATTTTACTGGATGGCAAATAACCAAGATACTCGGAAAAACGAAGAAAAAACCCACGGGAATACAAAATTTGAGGGTGTTAGTTTTGAATCTGAACAGTAAATTCTGTTTTTTAATACTCCTGCAGTCCCAAAATTGTCTGAATTTTCAAGATAAAGGCTTTTGTTGATGTTTAGATCAAACACATATGTAATAAAATACATTACTTGCTGAGTACCGCTAATTCCAAGTCATTCCTAGGAAGTTTCCTGGCAATAAAGCCCTCCTCTTTCTTCTGGTAAACCCAACCTGTAAGCAAAAAGGCTGCGTTTAGTATCTTTGCATTTATAGATCCTAGCACATATTAGATACTCAATAAATATTTGTCAATGGAATGAATTCAGTGATATTTTTCCATGAGGTTCATCGTACCATATTTTGAAAGCTAAGTTGGACCAAATGGCCAGTGCCGTCGGCGTCCGAACACCGTGGAGCTTCAGCCTATCCCTGGAAGATGTTATTGACCTGTATTTTGAAAGAAGAACTAGATAGTCCCACTAGTTTATATTAGTTTGCAGAAGAAAATAGGGTTGGGGGAAGTCTTCATTTCCTTTAAGGATCTCAGAGAGGGAGGAGGTTGTGAGTGAAATACAGTAGACTAGAACGTTCCTTAGATTTTTTGAGAGCACTGGATGGGGGTGGGATTGAATCCAGTTCACAACCTTGTATAGTCTTAAGATGGGCATTGATATCTGAGGCAGGGCCCAGGAATCTGTATTTTTAAAGTATCTCTGGGGTGGATTCTTTTTTATTTTTGAAGCTACTGAAAATCTTCCCTGTACCCATGTCCTTTGCAGCGTGGCATTGAAGGTCCTCCCCGAAAGATGTGAAGTCCATTTCCCCACACCGAGTCTGGGCTGGTCTTTGGCACTTGCTCTGACCAGTAGAGTGGGTGGGAGTAATACTGGGCCGGTTCTGAGCCTAAGTCTCAAAAGGCCTTACTTGCTTCTACTTGTTCTCTTGTTTGCTGCTCCCATAGGATCAAGCCCTGTGTAGCCTGCTGGATTGTTAGAGACACGCGGCCTCGGTCACCCCATCACTCAGTGGGCAGCCAGCCGGGCATCAGATATCTGAGATCATGCAAGTCTCCCTGAGGGCTTACCCTCAGTGAACTTGGCCAAGGTCAGCCGAGCCAGGTTGACTGGCAGATTCACACAGTCAGCCCCCAGATTTGGAGGCAATAACAGATGGCTGTTTTAAGCAACTAAGTTCTGTGTTGGCTTGCCGATGCACGTTTAAATGATCCCTATAGCCAGGCAAGGTTCGGAAATGTTAGTTTAGAAGATATCCGCAACTTTCTTGGAATAAAGAAATGCCTGAATGCGAACCTCTGTACATTTCTTAATATTTGGTTCTTCTGTCCCATTAATTGAACACAAATTAAAATGTAATTAAAATTTTTTTAATGTTATTCACTTCTGAGAGAGAGAGAGAGAGCAGGAGAGGGAGAGAAGCAGATGGAAAGGGAGACACAGAATCTGAAGTAGGCTCCAGGCTCTGAGCTATCATTACAAAACCTGATGCAGGACTTGAACCCATGAGCTCTGAGATCATGACCTGAGCCAAAGTTGGACGCTTAACTGACTGAGCCACCCAGGCGTCCCTAAATTAAAATGTAATTAGAAAAAACTTACGCTGACTTTTAATAGCTTTAAAAAAAAATCCACTGAAAGCTGTAGAAGAATAATCAAGAATTATGACTTCCTGGGGGATGGGGCTGAGGGTCAGGTCATGGAAATAACCCCTAGGACTCAGGTATATGACCCTCACAAACTCAAACATACTTCAGTTTCCTCATGCCCAGAAATGAAGGGCAGAACCGATATATCAAACAAGTAATGGTTCTTAGTTGTGTTAATCCTCAGTAACAGACTATGGACAGTAAGATTTTCAGGTGCATAATTTGGGGGCCTGGAAATGGATACTGAATTCTTTGTTTTTCAGCCGTGGCCACATTCCGCACTCCTAATCCCTTGCCTAATAACAACACTGTATTTTAGTATCGGTGATTAATGCCAGTTGCTGACACATGCAGATTAACGGCTTGATGGCTGGACGGGAAGTCCCGTGCATGTCCCCAGGCAAGTTGCTTTAGCTCATTATTAATCACCAAAAAGTGAACTGCACGGAGTCCCAGCAGCAAGTGAGAGAGAATCAGAGCTTGGTTGTATTAATCATGTTAAATTTGCCTTTAGGTCAGCTAGAATGCATCAGGCAAGGCATTACAGGAAAGTTGTGTGTAGTAAAAATACCGGGAGCCAGGTACTTGAACCATTTCCCGGTTCCTCCTTCTTCAGAGGCTGACGAATTACAACATGATCCTAATGATCTGACAACAACAAGGAAAACAAACTGCAAAGTTTTCAATTAGCGCATCGATTAAAGATTTCACAAGTACTTTTATTCTCCTTTTACCAGCTAATTGGTTTTCTTACTGAAATTTAAAAAAAAAAAAAAAAGCTGCCTAGCCAGGTCTCCCCTATCATAGTATTTTCCAAAGACCCGTGACATTTTGAAGTAATAAAACGAAAGTAGCACCACAGAGGGGATCTAAAAAGTAACCCCTTTTGAACAAATAGGCTCGATGGTTAAAAAAGTCTGTTATGTTTTGTTTAGCATAAAAGAAGTTTTGAAACAAAAAAAATCCATTTTCTTGAGTAACCTCCTTTATGAGCCAGGTTAGAAGATGAAACGACCACATCACATTGGGAGAAGACCAAGCGAATAAAATAAAACCCTAGCTGCGTGTGCTCTTGGGCTTCGCAAAGCTCTTTTGCATGCCTGTGTTAATTTCCTTTGATTCCTTCTAAGCAGACAGGCTGTGTTTTTTTAAACCCATTGCACAGATGAAGAAGTTAAAGTTTAGTGAATCCAACTTGTTAACCACACAGGCTGCACCTTCTAGAATCAATAATGAAATACATTTATTTAATTTTTTAATTTTGAAGTTTATTTGTTTATTTTGAGAGAGAAAGAGAGTAAGCAGGGGAGGGGCAGAGAGCAGGGGAGACAGAGAGAATCCCAAGCAGACTCTGCACCATCAGTGCAGACCCTGATGCCAGGGCTCGAACCCACGAACCGTGAGAGATCATGAGCTGAGCCGAAACCAAGAGTCGGGCGCTCAACCAACTGAGCCACCCAGGTGCCCCAATAATCAAGTACATTTAAAACAAATAGTTAACTTGGCAGTTCAAAGTGGTGTATTAGACGTACATCTATCTCTGCCTTTTGCTTCTGCTTCCACTAATTTATTGCAAAGGGGATAATAAAATCACAATTTTTAAAAGTATAAATTTACAGCAAAGAGAAGAGAGGGGGAACATCGGTAGTTTCAAGATGTCAATACACTCCTAAAAAATGGAGAGCAGGTGTGGCATCACGGATGAATCCAAGGGGAGGCGTCTGTGGTCAAGAACGGAGGTGGGTGAGCATCTGAGAGGGCAGACAGTCTGTCCTGATTTTAAGAAGCACAGGAAAACTTGAATTGGGGGATGCTGGGTATAAACGAGGGCCCAGGGGGACATTGAAATCCACAGACTAACAGGCCCCGCCAACCATCAGCTGAGGAGCTGCTTCCCCGGGAGACAGGCATCTGGCCTTCCAGGAAGGAGAGTTCTTTTCTTAAATATTGACTGGAAGATGCAAGAGAAGTCAGACCCTTGTGGGAGATGTTCCCTTCAAGAGCTGATCTGTACATTTTAAGATTAGGTTTTAAAAGCAATGCCACGGGAATCCTGCCCTTTCACACTAAATCGAACAACAAACAAGCGTCACCCTTCTCCCCAGAGCTGCTTTCCTTAAGAAACCTTTCTGGCATATTTGACTTTTTAACTACACATATTACATTTTTTTTTCACTTTTAAAAGCTGTTTTCATATATTTGGAAATTAAAACCTAAAGTAACTTTCTTATTAAATTCCCCGTCATCTTAGAGCTCATTTTGTATTCATATTTATAATTTCATGTTAATTATGAATCATAACATTTATCATATTTTCAAGCTAAGAAACCCCTATAGAACTCAAAGTAACTTTTGAAGGATGTGAGTTGGTTACCAGGTTTATGCTTTTTTTAAAAAATGTTTATTTATTTATTTTTGAGAGAGAGAGAGTATGAGTGGGGGGGGGGGCAGACAGAGAGTGGGAGACAGAGAATCCCACACAGGCACTGGGGATTCTGAGCTGTCGGCACAGAGTCCGACATGGGGCTCGAACTCACAAACCATGAGATCATGCATGACCTGAGCTGAAATCAAGAGTAGGAGGCTTAACGGACTGCACCACCCATGCATCCTACCAAATTAATCTTCACAGCATTAGATAGTATTAAAAGAAAAAATGGGGAAAAAGAAAAAATGGAAATGACTAAGTAAATCACTCACATAAAATGAAATACTATAAAGCTAGTCAGTTTTAGAATGGGATTTATTTTTGCAAAAATATGTTTATCATGTTATTGAATGAAAATGTAAGTTACAAAATAGGTATAGCTTTTTATTTAAAAGTGATACTTACATATGTATATACACTTTAAGAAAAGTCTAAAAAGATATTCAACAAAATGGTAACATTGGTTGTCCTGGATGGTGAGATTATATAGTGTTTCTACTTTCTTTCTTTTTAAAATATGTTTTCTAAATTTTTTTGTAAATGTTATATTTAAGTCATTTTATTGTTTTTTCTTGTTTTGCCCCTTAACATCATAATATAAGTTAAAGGATTTATTTTACAGTAAATGTTGTTAGCAAAATGTTTTGTCTGATGTACTTAGACTCTTGTTTTTGAAGATTGTGTATATAATATTAAATTACTACAGCATAATTTATGTAAACATTGCCCTATTGTTGGATATTTTGGGAATTATAAATGATGCTGAAAAGAAAATCTTTCTCCAAAAATCCTTATCTCATTTCTGAGTTTTCGAAGAATATTTTCCCAGAAGCAGAAATGTGAATTTTATTAAGGCCCGTGGGATATGCCATTATATTTTATATTTATAAACCTTTCTCCACCTCTACTTTTTTCATAATTTTATTTCTTGGATTTAACTCTCTTATTTTTGTCACAGCTACAAGATAAGATTTTAGACTTAATTTTACCTCTAGGTATTTTGTTAGTATTCCCAACAATGTTGTTGAAAACCATTCTTTTATATTAGGCACAATATCTATATATACACATACTCAGTTGATTATGGAACTACTTGCTTTTTTCCAGTCATTTTTTTTTTTTACAGAACTTTTCGGTGTAACGGATGGCCCTGTTTTGATGATCAAACTTTTAAAGTGAGTTTTACTATCTGACATAATGAGTCTTTTCTTAATTCTTCTTTTTCAAAATGCTCTAAGCAATTCTTACTGTATTAATTTTCTCTTGCTTGGCAATAGATTAAACTGTCACAAACATAGTGGCTGAAAACAACACCAATTTAACATCTGACAGCTTTCTTTGTAGGTCAGAATTTCACAAGACTGAAAGGTTTTAAAGTGTCAGTATGGCTGTGATTCTCATTTGAGGTTGGGCATTCTCTTCCAAGTTCACTGGCTACTACAGATCTCAGTTCTGTGTGGTCGTGTGACTCTCTTTCCAATAGTGAAGACAGCACTAAGGGTCCATGATACAATCTGGCAATAGAAATACTCAAAACATCACCATTTGATACTCCCAATCAATGACTTCTAGGAGGCAAGAATCTGGGCGTCTTTACATTGATGACGTTATGCTGATTGGACCTCGCAAAGAAAGAGTAGCACCTACTCTAGGCTTACTGGCAAGACATTTGGGATGTCAAAAGATGGGAAACAAATCCGACTAAAATTTGGGAGACTTCTACTTCAGTGAAATTTCCAGGGGTCCAGTAGTGAGGAATATGTCAAGAGATCCCTTCTTTAAAAAAAAAAAAAAAGTTTATTTATTTATTGTGAGAGGAAGAAGAGAGAGAGAGAGAGGGAGAGAGAATGAGTTGGGGAGGGGCACAGAGAAGCGGAAACAGAGAACCCCAAGCAGCTTCACACTGTCAGCCAAGAGCCTGATGTAGGGCTCAAACCCACAAAGCATGAGATCAAGACTTGAACCAAAATTAAGAGTTGGACACTTAACTGACTGAGCCACCCAGGCACCCCAAGATATCCCTTTAAAGGTAAAAAGAATCCGTTTTTGCTTCTGGCCCCTCCTACAACCAAAATAGAATCACGACCCTCAGTGGGCCTTGTTAGAGGCCATGTATTCCTCCATGATGTGTTACTCAGGCCCATTTACTGAGTGACCCCAAAAGCTGTGAGTTTTGGGCGAAGCCCAGAGCAAAAGAAATCTCTTCAACAGGTCCAGCTGCTGCGCAGCCTGTGCTGCTACTTGGGCCACATGACCCAGCAGGTCCAATGGCTCTTAAAGCATCAAGGGCAGATGGGGATGCTGTTGTGGTCTTGGGCAGGCCCCTACATGCGAATCCCAGGTGAGGCCCTTTGGATTTGGGAACAAAGCCCTGCCATCCCTTGCAGGGGGGCAGGGGGATAACTACCCCCCATTTGAGAAACAGCTTGTGCCCTACTGCAGGTACCAACCACTTAACCGTGGGCCATCAAGTAACCATGTGACCCCACCTACCCATCATGAACTGGGTGTTGTGGGACCCACTAAGCCATAGAGCTGGCTGTGCACAGCGACACTCCATCATCAAATAAAAGTGGTATATTCCTGACCGGGCCTGTGTAGACCCTGCAGGCACAAGCAAGTTACATGAAGAAGTGGCCTAAATTCCCACAGTACCCCCTTCTGCTACGCTGCCTTTTTTCTCCCATCCTTCACTTCATGGAAAGTTTCTTATGCTGAGTTGACAGGAGAGAAGACTCAGCTCGTTGACAGATGATTCTGTGCACTATGCAGACACCACCTAAAAGTAGCAGCTGCAGCAGTACAGTCCCTTTCTGGAACATCCTAAGGACAGCGATGAAGGTAAATCCCTCCGGCGGGTGGGACTTTGGGCACGGCACCTGGTTGTTTACTTTGCTGGGAAGGAGAAATGTCCAGATGTGTGATCTTATTCCCGTTCATGGGCTGCAGGCACTGGTTTGGCTGGACGGTCAGGGACTTGGAAGGAGTGACTGGAACATTGGTGACAAGGAAATCTGGGGAAGAAATTTGTGACAAAAAACAAGAAGGTATCTGTGTCCTACGTGAATGCTCAGCAACGGGTGACCTCAGCAGAGGAGGATTCTAATCATCAAGTGACCCATTCTGCGGATGTGAATCAGCCTCTTTCCCCTGATACTTCTGTGATCACCTAACGAGCTGGTGAAGAGAGTGAGGATGGAGGCAGAGACGGAAGTTATGAACAGGCTCAGGAGCACAGACATTGGCTCACTGAGGTCACTCTGGCTGTGGTCACCACTGACTGCCCAACCGCCAGCAGAAGAGAACAGCACTGCATTGCTTCTGATCAAAGAACCCACTTTCCAACAGATGAAGTGTGGCGGTGACCCTTGCTCATGGAGTTCAGTGGTCTTACCATGTTCCTCCCGCCGTCTTGAAGCAGTTGAGTTGGAGAAACAGTAGCATGAACTCCTGAGTAGGCAGCTACAGCATAGCTAGGGCAAAGTTCTTTAGAAGGGTGTATGTGCTCCAAAACAGCATCCAACACATGGTGTTTCTCCCATTGCCAGGGTTCCAGAGTCTAGTAATCAGGAAAATCAGAATGGGACCACTCACTATGACCCTTGGTGACCCACTGGCAAAATCTTTGCTTCCTGTTCCAGAGACCATACACACTGCTGGCCTAGAGGCCTTCGTTCCAAAGAGAGGAATGCTTCCATCAGGAAATGCAACAATGATCCCATTGAATTGGAAGTTAAGACTGCCACCCCGCCACTTTGGCCTCCTCGTGCTTCTGAATCATCAGGCAAAGAAGGGAGTTACTGTTGTCTGGCAAGATTGATTCTGTCTGCCAATGGGAAACTGGGCTGCAAGTCCACAATGGAGGAAGGAAGAATATGTCTGGAACACAGGAGCTCCCTTAAGGTGTCTCTCAGTATTACCATGCTCTACCTTTAAGGTCAATGGAAAACTACGGCTCAATCTAAGCAGGACTATTAACAGCCCAGACCCTCCAGGAATAAAGGTTTGGGTCATCTGATCAGGCAAAGAAGTATGACTAGCTGAGGTGTTTCCTGAAGGCAAAGGAAGTGTAAACTGGGCAGTGGGAGAAGGTAGTTATAAATACCAGCTATGATCACATGACCGGTTATAGAGGACAGTAATTGTCATGAGTATTTTTTCCTTATTTTGTATATTTATATATATATATATACACACACATATACACACACATATACCTATATATGTATTATGTATATTTGCACATATAGCAGATATCTCTGCATGTATACATGTATGTGTATACACATTTATCCATATATATATAACAGATGTCTCTATTTCCTTTCCTCTTTTATTCCCTTGTCATGTAACATAATATTTATATTTACTATTTATATCATAATGTTTAAATATTGTTAATTTGTCACCCTAGTGTTTAAATCATAGCTACCAAGGGGAAGAGCAAACATCACTCAAGGACTATACCTCTCCTACTAGTCCGTATGTTTTTAGTTGTACACAAATACAGATACACAGATCCTGTGTACAAGATACTTGTATCATGTTAGGTGGAATTATGACCTTGTTATTGTTTTTATTTGGAGATTGAGTATGGTTTAAGGAGATGCATATGGGTGCCAAGTTGACAAGGTTTGGACTGTGATGGTTAATTTTTATGTGTCAACTTGACTGGGCCACAGAGTACCCAGATATTTGGTCGAACATTACTCTGGATGTTCCTGGGAGAGTGTTTGTGGATGGGATTAATATTGGAATTAGTGGACTGAGTAGAGCAGATTGCACTCCTTATGTGGGTGAGCCTCATCCAATCAGGTGAAGGCCTAAACAGAACCAAAAGGCTGAACAAGAGGGAACTGCTCTTACCTGACTGCCTTGAGCTGGAACTGCTCTTACCTGACTGCCTTTGAGCTGGACATTTTGTTCATGCCTTGGGGCTAACACATTGGTTCTTTCTGGGTCTCGACCCTGCAAAGTTTCATATTGTAACTACCATTGGCTTTCCCGGTCTCCAGCTTGCTGAGTGCAAATCGGGAGACTTTTTAGCCTCCACAATCACATGCGTCAATTCCTTGTAATAAATCATGTATACTTTCTGTTTTTGTTTCTCTGGAGAACTCTGATGAATACATGCACTTACCATTATAATTTTCCAAATAAACTTCAGAAGCACTCGGCCGAATTCTAAAACAAAATCCCATGGAACAATTTCTTTACTTGTAGATGATGTAAACATCTTATCAGTGCATAGCACGCCATTCTTCCATGGTAGCTATGATCCTGACTTCCAACAGCATAGTTTGATTCTGCCTGTTTTTGAACTTTATACAAATGGAGTCATACAGTAGGTATTATTTTGTGTCTGGATTCTTGTATACAACCTTAGTTTGCAAAATTCTTAATTCTTAATTCTTAATTCAAAATTTTGTGTTACAAAGTGTAGTTGTTTTCCTCACTGCTGTATAGTATTCCATTGTGTGATTCCACAACAATTTGTATATTTTGCTGGATTGTTTCCAGTTTTTAGCTACAGTGAATTGTACTGTTACAATCAGTCTTGAACATGTACTTTGGGGAACATATACCTATGGGGATTTTAATTGGAACTTTTATTAACTCCATACATAACTTTGGCAAGAATGAAATACCTACTTCTTTGAAGAAGATCTTCCATTTGTGGAAACTCCATGTCTCTTTCAGTAATGCCTCTTCCATACTCACCCAGACTGATGTCCATTGTCCCTGATCAAAAAGACAGATAGGAGACAGAAGCAAGGAAATTCTGACCTATCTTTTACTTGCTAAGTTTGCGCCATGTTGCAAAACATCGTTCTGAGTCATTTCTCTCACAGTCTCTTCTGAGGATTAGACATTATGCCTTTTGTTTCCTTCACTTTTCCCAAGTGTTAATTGAGCCCAGGCATTAGCTTTTACCACACACTCCTTTGCTTTTCATTCGTGGTTATCTCTTGCTCATTCAATTTTTGTGTACATGACCTTTTCAAATGTTCACTCACTGGAAAGCTCCCTGGGGGACTATTTTGGGTTGTTTTAGAGACTTTCCTTTCCTGCCTATGTGCTCTCACAAATGCCCTTCCCTCTTGAATCATTCTCTTGTTTAGAATTTTTTTTCCACATTTCAGAAATATCTGCCTCAGTAAAATCTAGGAGACATGTCTTCCCATGTCTACAATTCCTCCCAAACAATGAAATGGTCATTAAGGCATGCCAGGAAGTGACCAGATGTCCTACTTTAAGCAAACAAAGCTTCCAGTTGATGGCGTAGTGCTGACGCCTCCTGTCACTATTATATCTTACTTCTGAGCTGAGCCAGTTTGAGAAATCTTCACTAGAAGAGCATCTGTAAGATGTAGACAGAGAAGTCTATAAATGATGAGGTCCTGGCATAGACCATGGCTTGTGTGTTGGAATGTCGAGCCGCTTCCAACATTTCTCCAGTGCGTATCACCTCCCTGTTACCCGGTCAGGACTACAACTCTGCGCTCTCCTCCGACCTCTGTGCTCTTTGATCCGGAAGATCAGGAAGCCCCGACGTCCTCCTCCAAGTCTTCTAGGGGCCATAGGATACACCTGTGTCATCGGGTACCCCAGACCACAGTTCATACTTACTCCTTTGGCCCCATCTGCTTTATTAAGCATCCCAGCTTCAGATAATGTCAGGTGAGGAGTTAATCCTCTCTGCGTTTACCAATGACCCCAGACTCCTCCCTCAGAACACACTAAACTCTTCCAGTTACTCCCTCACCACACTGCCATTCTGCAGCTGGCCAATCATCTATCATGTATCTGAAGAGCAGATACCAACCTTCCCTCGATGAAATCTGCCAGCTCCAGGAACAAGTCTCTTGGAGACTCTGGGGTCACAGGGTTGGGCAGGATGGTGTTGGGAGTGGAGGAAGTAACCTCCCAGCATTCCACGCGGCCAGTAGCCCCTGACTGCCTATCTCTCTCCCCATCTCTGTCCATTTCCAGAACCCCCTCTCCAGTCTGTTGAGGGTAATGAGGCTGTATCTACCGTTATTTAGTTAGACTCAAGGGAGGGACTTGGGCCTGATCTTTTATGGCAATTTTTAGAATTCAGGGGTATATAACAACTCACTTGTTCTCAGATTTGAATCTAAGTCAGCTATTTAAAAAAAATACAAAGGGTCTCAGTCAACAACAGGTTACAAGAGGAAGCATGTAACAGTGATTTCAGATGGTTATAAATGCTATGAGGAAATTGACATAAGGCTACATGAACAACAGCAATAGTGAACCACTTTCACTATGAAGGTCAAAGACAGGTGGTATCCAAGAACCCACTGGAGTGATAGAAATCTCCAAGTCCTTTGAGATCTGGGAGAAGAGGATTGGGGGCAAAGGAAGGAGCATGTGCAAAGACTGAAATATTCAGAGTAAGCTTGAGAAACAGAGAGAAAGTTAGTGCTCGTTGCGTGCACTCTGCCTGGGCACGGGCAAGACGACCCTCTCCATCCTCGGTCTCCTAGGCAAACAACGCCATTCATTTATCGGCGAGAGTACATTGCAGAGCCTCTCCTCACAATGGGGGGAAGGGATAGGTGATGCTCAGCGAAGCCATTCTTTAAAAAGAACAACCTCGAAGCAGGTTTGACATAATTAAACCTTGGGCCTTCAGATCTCACTAACGTAAAAGTCACTCTTGTCTACTTTTATGTGATCTATATACTACTGGAAACACAACACGAGATAATTATCCTCTTTTGATGTCTGGACATTCTTTAAAATGAGGAAACTAATTGAAGTCTTCGTAAAGGTCCCTGGTACCCTGGAGGCAGCAGTGTACAACTCTAAGTTATATGATCAGGAAGGTTTTAAACAATCGGACGAAACAGACAGAGAAAAGTGTTTCATGGTATGCACGTTATCAGCAAGAAAGCAAAGTAAGCTTGTGATCATTCCATTGCAATTTCTAGAAAGGGAAATTATAAGACTATTTCTAGGAATGAGAGATGGTGAAATAGAAATTAATTTCATGATTCCCATTCTGAGCTAGGATTATAAAATACCACTGATATTTCCTTAAAAATGAAATTTTCATTTGATTTGATTTGATTTAAATAAATTTGAACATCTATTCATTTTTGACAGATAGAGAGAGACAGAGCATGATTGGGGGAGGGGCAGAGAGAGAGGGAGACACAGAATATGAAGCAGGTTCCAGATTCTGAGCTGTCAGCACAGAGCCCAACGTGGGGCTCGAACCAACAGACCGTGAGATCATGACCTGAGCTGAAGTTGGACGCTTAACTGACTGAGCCACACAGGCACCCCATAAAAATGAAATTTTCATTTTTAAAAAGCCATTCGAATTTACCTCCCCAGTGTGGAACTATGACCAGGATTGCCCTCGACACCACCATTCCCCTGCCGTTGTGAGGGCTGGAGTGCTGGCCACATCGCCGCTCTTCTGGGCACTTTTATACTGGAGGCTAAAGCTAACATAGGTATGTGAGGGTATGTTGGAAGGGCAGCTGAGGTTCTCCACGCTCTGTTACTGAAATTCTGAAGCAATACTCACAAGAATCAGGGTCTTCCCGATTCCCTGAACTCAGTCACTTCCTGCTCCTCGCTGGTGCTCCGTCTCTACAGTGGTGGTGATGGGAAATGCACAGGCTGAGTTGTTCTCTGGTTCTCTTCCCCCACTCATGGACACCCATCAATAAAAACAAGACAAAAGTTCTCCTCTTTCTTTCTCAAACAACAAGTCTGTATGCATATCCGCTCATGTACTGGAATAGAACTCAAGCAGAGTCCATGTAGACTTTTGCTTCGTTGTCTGCCCCTCCTACTCCACAAAGACCTAAGTCTTTTAAAACACTTTTAATTGTCAAGTTTTGGTACTGCCTATCATATTTATTAGATATTCCCCACAAACCTCTCCTCCAAGCCCAGTATGCACCCCCTGCACAGTTCACTGTGAATATGGTGAATTTTATTGCTATGATTAGGTGATGCTATGTGGTATAATTGACCTAAAGGTAGGGAAATTATCTGGGTAGAGCTGAGCTCATCATATGAGCCCTTTAAAAGCAGAGAGTTTCTCCAGCTTATCATAGAAGAGAAAGTCAGAGATCGGGAGCTGGAGAAGGATGCCCTGTACCCTTCCTAATGGAAGATGGAGCAGGCATGTGGCAAAGAATGTGGGCAGCTTGGAAGAGCCCACAGGACGAGCCCCTGGTTGAAAGCCATTAAGGAAATGGAGAAACTGAATTCTGCCCATAATTTGAATGAACTTGAAATGGATTCTACTCAACAGCCTACAAACAAGAATTCAGCTTGATCAACATATTGATTTCAGCCCTTCAAGACTCAGCAGAAAACCCAGCATGTATCTTCTGACTTATGACACTGAGAGCTAATAAACAGGTGTTGTCTTCACTATTAAATTTTTGGAAATTTGTTATTCATCAATAGAAAACTAATTACTCTTTGGGTAACTAAATTCAAGACTTTAATATAGCCATTCCTTGCTATTCGGACTCCTATTCTCTGCTCTAGGAAAGATGAGACCCTCCAGCACTCCCCCAAGTCCCGGGACAGCCGCACGAATGTCTAACCCGAGAGTAGGTTCTGGGACAGCCAGCTTGATCTCAGACCAAGAACTATTAAAAATATATTATTTTCATTTTTATATTTTTCCCAATTCTTTTTCTGCTTTTCTCTGATATATAAGTAGATCTCTCTCTCTCTCTCTCTCTCTCTCTCTCTCTCTCTCTCTCTCTCATTAGCTATCTCCCTCCCTTATTAAATATTTTCTTAGACATATGAATTTAGCCTTTATTTTTTCTATGTGGGATCAGTATAGGTGCACAGAATGAACAAATGACAGTATTTGAGAGAAAAGAGGAAAGAAAGATAAGAAGAAAAGAAAGAGAAAAGAAAAAGAAAGAAAGGAAGGAAAACTAAATGGAAGGAAGGGAAAATACATGGAAGGAAGGAAGGGAAGGAGGCAGGAAGGGGAAGTAAGAGAAGAAGGAAAAAGGGAAGGGGCAAAGGAGGGAGAAGAGGAAAGGAGGGAGAGGGAAAGGAAAGGAGAATGAAAAGTGTGTGTCACTTACCTGTTGGTGCATAATAAATCACTGTAAAATCTGTGGCTTAAAAAAGCAACTGTTTTCATTATCTCCCGATTCGATGAGTTGACTGGCTCAGGTGAGCGGTTCTTCAGTTCGATATGATATTGACTGGGGCTATGGGTACGTAGGGAGCTGGCTGGGCTGGAAAGTCCAAGAGGGCAGTTGACCGGTACTGCCAACTACTATCTGGAGCTCCCCTGGGGCCGCTGACTAGAAGCTTCAAAGTTTTGCTCCGTGTGCCTTGGGCTCCTCCTAGCATGGCAGCTGAGCTTCAAGAGGAGGAAAACAGAAACGATCCATCTTCTTCAGGTCTGGATTCCACAGTTTAGTTATGTCACTTCCCCTGCATCCTGGTGATCAGAGCCGATCAAGAACAACTCGGATTCAAGAGGAGAGGAAATGAGCTCTATTTCTTGATATGAGGAGACACGGACCTGTATAGGTTGGGAAAGAATTATTGTGAATCATCTTTTGAGACACACCACTAGAGGAAGGAGGAGAGAAGTTTGCATACCATTACCACCCCAGGGATCCTTCTCAGGATCCTTCGGATCATGTGACTCTTCCACTCAGGGTATTACGATGATCTACAAAGTGGTGGACGATCTGCTCCAATCCGTGAGTCTCTCCTGAGTCTAACCCCTTGCCCTCTCTCATCGGCTCATGCACTCTGCACCCACGGGTCCCCGAGCTGTTTCTCAAACTCCCACATGCGTTCTTATTTTGGGGACTTTGCTCTTTTATGGGTCTGGAGACAGTTCTTCAACTATCCCGAAGGCTCCTCCCCTCACTTCTTTGGCTCTCAGATCAAATGTCAGGGGAGTTTATATTAACCATCCAACATAAAATAGCAACTTCCATTGTCACAGACCGACTCGTGTCCCTCCAGGATTTACTCCAATAGTACTTGGAGTAAGGAAATAATTAATGTCGAATGAAGTCATAAGGATGGACACTCAATCTGGTTAGTGTCCTTATAAGTGGACCCGCTCTCTCTACCATGTGAAGAAGTATCTGTCTATCAGCCAGGAAGAGAGTCCTCCCCAGGAACTGAATCAGCCAGTCCCCTGATCTTGGACTTCCCAGCCTCCAGAACTCTGGGAAAGTGAATTTTTGTTGTTTAAGCCACTCACGCTACAATATTTGTTATGGCCGCTTGAGCCAATTAAGACCCCCACTGCTACCCTCCCCAATTACCTTTTCCGGTTTTTCTTCATAGCCCTGTACCGCCAGCTGAATGATTAAACACCTGTTTATTTGTGTGTTGTCGGTCTCTCTCGACCAGACTTCATGCTCCATGAGAAAAACACTTTGTTAAAATCCCTGCCCTCTCTCTAATACCTAAAAGAAAACTGTACAAAGGGGCTATTGATAAATATTTACTGAAAAATTGGAATGAATGAGTGAACTGGATTTTTTTTAGCATTAATAAGCGTGGAAACACCGCTGTTTCTTCACCAGCCAAAAGCACACTTCTCTCCACTGCAAGCAAATGTTTACAGCAGATGTTCTCGAAAGATAGGAGGGATGAAATGCCGCAGAGATCAGACCTTGTTGAAACCTTATGAGAAGAGAGTGGAAGAGGAAATAAAATGGTGTGATGATAATAGGGGACTTTGGACAGTTCATAGCCCGGAATCTCTGATATGGGGGACATGCTTCATTTTCATACCTGCTCATATCCGCGTACTGGATTTGAGTGCCTCTCACCCACAGGAACCTGTTAGTGTAGCACAGGTCAGGCAGACCTACCCACTGGGAAAAAGTGTTTCAGTTCCTTGCAGACCCAGGATGTCTGTTTTGAATCTGTGGCAACACTCAAGGTGTATCTCAGAACATCTTCTAAGAACCCCAGGGGTTTGTTTCCATAGCAGACTTGCTGCTGGTGTCCACTGAGACGGTTGCGTCACGAGTCTGTGCCAGGATATTTTGATGCCAGAATGTTAACCCTTTATGGGGTGTCATCGCTAACTCTCTAACACTGAAGGATAAATCTGCAACGGCCTCTGGGTTAGAGAAACTGGAAAGCAGCTGTGACACTTGTCTCTTGGGCTGAGTAGGTCTCAAGTCTGTGACATTTCCTAAATGCCGACGACTCAGTCTTTCGGGGCAATGGCCGAATAAAGCAGCAGATGGTGTAGTCCAGTTTGCCAACCAGAGACTGAGATTGAATAAATTGCTTAAGGTTAGGCCCTAGATAAAGGCATTAAAGAAGAATCAAGATGAGGAGTTGAGAAATTCAAATGAATGGTTCTAAGTGCCAGTTTAGACAACTCCAGAGTGAGAACACAAAACTCCCACCTAAGAAGTCACGTTAAGGAACACACCTTCTCTAGCTTCCTAAGAAGAATATCCAGCTTAGTTTCCCCATTAGCAAATCATTTCTCTGAAGATGATTCATGAGCCCCCGAGAGAACCCCGGGGGCTAGAGGAAGTAGGTCCACCAACACAAATTTGACGGGCACTCTGTATTAGTTTCCTAGGGATTCCATAACAAATTACTATGAATCTGGGGGCTGAAAACACAGAGACGTATCCTCCTCTTGTAGTTCTGGAGGCTGGAAGTCTACAATCCAGACATGACAAAGATCGACTCCTTCCAGATGCTGAGGAAGAAGCGGTTCTATACCTCCATTCCTGACTTCCAGTGGTTCTAGTAATTATGGCTTATGGACAAACCACTTCAATATCTGCCTCTGTCTTCACATGCCTTTCCCCTCCATGTCTCTAATAGGGCACTCATCGTTAGGTTTGAGGGCTCACCCTGATCCTGGATAACCTCATCTGGTTACTCTTACCCTAATTAACATCTGCAAAATCATTGTTCTAATTAAGATCATATTCTAAGGTTCCAGGGTTTAGAACTTGGACATATCATTTTGGGGGAGTAGGGGGAGGTCACTATTCAACCCACTGCATGCTTTTAAACCAAGATCTCCACAGGTTCCCAGCCTCATAGCTAAAAATATTTGCTTTACCTGGGTTTAAACCACAGATAGGATGGGTGACATTCAGCTCTTTCTAATCTTAATCTGTAATACTCCCTTTCCTCTCTAAAAGTCTTTCATTCTTTCTTCAAGTCTCTTCTCAATTTTTACCTCTCCAATACAGGCTAATAATTTCTATAGGTTACAGCTACTCCTTCCCCCAAACCCATTTCTGTAAACTTTTATCTAGTTACAGAATAAGCTCTAAAGCATCTGGGCCTCAGCTCTTGACTCTGTCACTTTAACTTTGTCATGTCACCTTGGATGAGGTACCCACTTTTTCTGAAGTCGTCTATCTATAAATTAGGAGTTGCCACAGAATTAATGACATGGTATATAAAGCACCTAGTTCAGTGCGCTTGCTCATACACAGCAAAGGCTCGGTCTGTGCTGACAAATACGATTGTTCTGGGAACGCATTTCGTCTGTGTATAGAGTACCTACTCTAGGCATGACACAGTAACAGGCATTGTGGGAGGTTTCCTGAGGCCAAAGAAGAAGCTTCAGCACCCTTTGAAAACTCACAAATGGATTTTCCCTTGTTCTGAAGTTCTTAGAAGATGCTTAGTAATACTCTTGAATCAGAACACGACCTGTATGGATCATGGCTCTTTCTAGGTGTAGGAAGGTATACACTTTCGCGATTACTGATGACGGGTATTTATCCTAATTTAAAACCTCTTCCAAAAAGAAATTACTTTTCAATAACAACCCTCTCTCTCCTGAAAACCTGCTTTCCTGCTTTCTACAGCAGTTTTCTGGCAATTTCTATGAACGAAATAAACCCATCTCCTTCTAATTTTCCAGGTGAATGCCGATTTTCACCTATTTGGTCGCTTTTTAGCAATCTTCTCTTGTTTTAAGTTATGGTGTTTTGATTTGCTCAGAACATTCCACAGGTTTAATCTCACCACAGCAAATTTCCTATTAGTACTTGTACCGTCAAATGAAAAATGTCTACGTGTGACCCCCTTTGAGTTTCCCTGGGGCAATGTGACTGTTGGTCAAAATGATACCCCAGAATCATTGCCAGCCTCCTCTACTGTCTTCTGAATCACCGGGAGAATTGATAATGATCAGTCTAGTTTGGATGCTAAATGCATTTCCCTCCTCGCCAATTTCATGGGAATGGAAAATCTGCATAAAAGATAAAGCTAATAGATTGTAACTGTGAATTATCAATCATGACGTTGATTAGCCGATTACTCCATTCCCTAATCTTACTAGCTAGCAAAATGCCACTATTTTCTAGGGTCATTCTAGGTATTGTTACTGAAACTTTGCCTCTCCTTTTAAGGTCGACACAGCGGTTATACACTGTCATGGCTCAAAATCAATTCAGCCCCCAAATAAATTTTGTTTGGACGACATAGTATAAAAGCTTTCTTTTCTTTTAGGGGTCAAGTGTTCCTCACTTCAACATGACCTTTACTTCTCTATAGTATATTTTTACCCACTTGTGCCATTGCCTCAGGTATTTGGATTGGTGAGCCCCAGAAAGATGGAGCAATTTCAGTGGAAGATGTTCAGTAAGACGTTGGCTAACAGGTCCACTCAGGGTTACTAATAACTCCTGGTCTGCTAGGCACACCCATGCAGAGCTGGCTTGGTCATGCTGACTCATGGATTCATATTTCAAGCTTACTCAGACAGTTAATTTGATTCCAAGAACCGCATGCTGAATTTCATTGAGTTGTGGTACTTTGGTTATTTCCTAAGTTGTGCCCTAAAAGTACCCGAAAGATTATGCTTGAAAACATTTCCTCCAGAGAAAATTTAATTTTTAACTTTAGCGTTTTAAATAAAAGCTAAACTAGCCCAGTAAAGCCCAGGGGTCGGTGTTCATTGGT
Source organism: Paguma larvata (assembly GCA_030068075.1). Taxonomy (NCBI): domain Eukaryota; kingdom Metazoa; phylum Chordata; class Mammalia; order Carnivora; family Viverridae; genus Paguma; species Paguma larvata. The sequence goes on from CM057825.1 coordinate 14,043,078, forward strand.
AGAGGAAACACCAAACAGACATATCAGTCTATCCTGCGTGGAAAACTTAATCTACTCAAGTTGGTGGGTGTTACACAGAACAAGGTTCCTTGGTCAAAGATATTGGGCAAACTCTGTGCTAAATATAGGGAAATAATTTTTTCTTTTTTACTGGAAGAAATCTGAGTCATTAATATGCTTCAAGAGCTACAGTATGTTATTTCCCAAATTCATTTGTTTAGTAAACTCTTTTCGCGCAGAACGACTGTTCACCAGTATTCCGATGCGCATATTTGAAGAAAGGCTGGTGCAGCCATCTGGTGATGGAGCCACCCCTAAAAACTATGGCCCTTTATGAGACTTCAGACAAATCTCATCATGGCTGTGAGTCACTCTTTTTTCATCTAGAAAGTGGAAAGGTTAACTTCTCTTCCAGCTTGAATACTTTCTGATTTGCCCCCAGAGCTTTATAATATTGCATTTGGTCGCTTTCACTAAATGACTAAAGAAGAAGAAAACACACACACAAGAGTACAGGGCTACTCTGTAAAACAGAGTTTCAAGACTTCCTAGGCCCACCTGACTGAAGAAATACAAGTAGGGTTCCAAAGCCAAATGGTTATTATTTTCCCAAAGACTCACTGCATTTTCCTTAAGTGGAATTTCAAGGCCCTGAGTATTGAGATCACTAAAAATGCCTACTGTTGGCAGCTTCATCAATCCAAGATTTTTTTATGGTTCACCAAAACCCTGAGCCAGTCTTATGTGAGAAAGGAAACCGAGAGACATGTTCATGTATTTTCACTTCCTAACCTTGGTAGAAGTAGGTCTGAAGTTAGACCTCCCCCCCACCACACAGAGTTTCCAGTTTATCCATGTTTTGGGCTCTCTTTCTTTACTGTGGTGGACGAGGATGGAAAAGGAGGTCATGGACCCATCTCCTCTCCTTCCGAGTCTTCACTTCCTGGGGTTTAAATCTAATGACTCATCTTCAGGATTGGCTTAAGTGGCCTGGCAACAACCCCGCTATTTTCAACAGTGATTTGTCTTTTGATGGTTCGGGAAGATGTGGAAGTGGTTTGCACAAGTCACAAACACAGACCACCAACCTCTCCGATTTATGACTCTTCTTTTTAAATCCAGGAAATAGAAAAAAAAAATTTTTTTTTCTGCTTGTTTCTCAACCTAAGAAAAAGGTTTTCTGGTTATTGATGAGAACAGAGCTTTGTCTGAAAATAATACCTCCAATTATATAACGAAGTTGTAATAAAGTACATTCAAAAGGAAAGTTAATTCCCATTAAGCAATTCATTCTTAGCCCTGTCTGCTCTTGTTTCCTTTTCTTTTCTTTCTTTTCTTTTTTATTTATTTTTTTTTTTGGATTCCAGCTTTTTAAAAATTTTCCCCTTTTACACAAAACCAAGTAGAAGAAATAATACAAGATTAAAAGTGCAAAAGTAGTTAATTGGTAGAACACATACACACAAAAAAAAATCCAGATGACAAGACATCCACTGTCTGCTCTTATCAAAGATGTAAATATACCCTTTGACTTTTCTTCTGGACGATAATCTGTATTTAAAGAACTAAAAGTCTTCTCTTACAAATTTGAATCCAAGAAAACAACCTAACTGTCCTACTATAAGAGAAATGTTTGGTTGCCAGTGTTGGGTGGTGAGTGGAAAGTTTAATATCAACTTACATCTAATTTGTATATCAAGATTTAGTGTAAATGAAACATTTATATATATATATATATATATACATATACATTTATACACACACTTTTTGTGAGTGGTGTTAATCCATACCTATTGGTTGCAAGAGATGCAAATCCAGTTCAACTAGCACTTGACCAAAAACAGGAAAGTGTTGTCTGGGAAGTCTGAGGTTCATCCTAACTCTAGATCTAGTTATGTGGCTGGAACTGAAATGAATAGTGAGCATCTTGGAGCTTTGCATGTTCCCACAGTAGTCTTACCTCATGAACTTGTCTTTCTAACGAGTTTATAGACCTTATTTTTTTTATAGAATAGCTTGTTGTGATCCAAGGCATATCTAGAGCCAAAACTGAAAAACCCTTATTGGAAAAATAGGTCGATGTAATTAAATTCCAGTATTTATGATTTCCAAAACCACCACAGATTAAATTAAGCAGTAGAGTTCATTCAAAATGGTTACAAATGATACAGGAAATTCAAAGCTTTTGTGGTCTTTTCAAGATATTTCGGATGTTCGAAGACATTACTGTATTTACTGGGGCATCCACTTGTTCTTTCAGGCTAAGAACAGGATATTGAAAAGTTGAGAAATACCTTTACAGGCTCGCTGGTCAGGACAAAAGCATAAAATCACCATCATATTTACTCCTTGACCCCAGAAAAGTGGTCATCGGGGTTCATGGAAAGACATGAGTTGCACTTGAGCAACTGGCGTTGGGCTCAGGTCCCTTCGTACAGGCGGATGCCACTTTCATCAGTACCACAAGTAGAATGAAGTCATGTCTGATCTTCTTAGTGTCTGTGGTATGAGCGAGTCTTTTCTGGCACTGAGATGTTTGCTGGTACCCGGGTATTCGTTTCATCACTCTTAAAACTCTAGTGGTGGCTTCCAGAAGAAAAAAATAGGAAAGCAAGTCTCAGCATCTATAATCATTAGTAGCATTATTTATATGTTCCTGAGTAAATTGGAATCAAGTATTTAGTTGACCTGGTGTCATAAATACTACTCATAACATTGAACTGCTGCGTCAAAAAGACCGGTAACAAGTTGAAAGCAAGCTCGGCGGCAAGGATTCAAAAGACCACATCAGCCAAGAGTAGTTGGCCTGGAAGTGATAGCCTCTACATAAAATGGCCAGACTTTATCCATCTGACCATGGATGACCTAGTGCCTTCATTAATAGTGCACTGTGACAGGGCGTTCAGTTTGGACTTATACCCAGAAAGAGATTAAATGCATTACTTTGTTTTAAGAGAGATTAGAAACTTATGAACCAATGGGGTGTGTCCCAGAAGTAAGAGAAGTCTTTAAAATATGAGTTCCATTGACACTGGCTAGACAGATCTTTGAGTCAGGGGGTAGGGTGGATTTATTCAAGCCTCAGTTTCTAGTCTCAGTGAGAACAACAACAAAATGTTCCTACATAAGTAAACACACTTTAAACCCTGGTTAATCAGGGGCGCCTGAGTGGCTCAGTTGATTAAGCAACCGATTTCGACTCATGATCTCACAGCTTGTGAGTTTAAGAGTTGCCTCGGGGGACGCCTGGGTGGCTCAGTCGGTTAAGCGGCCAACTTCAGCTCAGGTTATGATCTCACGGTCTGTGAGTTCGAGCCCCACGTTGGGCTCTGTGCTGACGGCCCAGAGCCTGGAGCCCGTTTCTGATTCTGTGTGTCCCTCTCTCTCTGCCCTTCCCCTGCTCACGCTCTGTCTCTATGTCTCTCAAAAATGAAGAAACGTTAAAAGAAAAAAAATATTTAAAAAAAAAAAAAGAGTTGCGTCAGGCTCTGTGCTGACAGCTCAGAGCCTGGAGCCTGCTTTGAATTCTGCGTCTCCCTCTCTTTCTGTCCCTCCCCCACTCACACTCCGTCACCCTCTTTCTCTTAAAAATAAATAAGTAGGGGCACCTGGGTGGCTCAGTCGGTTAAGCGTCCAACTTCAGCTCAGATCATGATCTCACAGTCTGTGAGTTCGAGCCCCCATCTTGGGCTCTGTGCTGATAGCTCGGAACCTGAAGCCTGCTTCAGAGTCTGTGTCTCCCTCTCTCTGCCCTTCCCCTGCTCACACTGTGTCTCTCTCAAAAATAAAATTAAAACATAAATAAATAAATAAATATTTTAAATAATGGATATGTGATTTTTTTAAATAAATTGAAGATACTGTGGACGACAGTTTGCATATTTGCCTTTTTTTTTTTTTTTCAGACTCTAAAGAGACCTGTATATCTCTTATCCTCTCCAGTCTGATGACTGAAATCTACCTATGGGTTTGAGACTTTGATTTGTATTAAAAGATTATCATGTTAAGACAAATACATATGATTTCACTCATATGTGGAATTTAAGGAACACAACCGAAGAACATATGGGAAGGGAAGGAAAAATAATATAAAAACTGAGAGGGAGGCAAACCATAAGAGACTCTTAAATATAGAGAACAAACTGAGGGTTGCTGGAGGGCAGGCGGGTGGGGGGATGGGCTAAATGGGGGATGGGCATTAAGGAGGGCGCTCGTTGGGATGAGCACTGGGTGTTATATGTAAGTGATGAATCACTGTATTCTACTCCTAGAACCAATACTACACTGTATTTTAACTAACTTGAATTTAAATAAATTTGTATTTATTTCACTTTAAAATTTTTTTAATGTTTATTTATTTCTGAGAGAGAGAGAGACAGAGACAGAGCACGAGTAGGGGAGGGGAGGGGCAGAGAGAGAGAGGGAGACATAGAGTCCGAAGCACGCTCCAGGCTCTGAGCTGTCAGCACAGAGCCCGATGCGGAGCTTGAACTCACAGACCAAGAGATCATGACCTGAACTGAAGTCAGACTCTTAATCACCTGAGCCACCCAGGCGTCCCTCTGGACCCTGATTTTAAAATGAAGCATTGCCTTGCCCTATGAACCTCTTCAAGCCAAATCTGTTCACTACAATTTATTCAATCAATGTAAATTTATTGACTAATCACAAGGTACCACGCGTTGGGATTTGACTGTGAAATAATGTAGTTGGTCCCTCCCTTTTGGAGCTTACATTCAAGTGGCTGGAATAGGTGAATATGTAAAAAAAAAAAATGATTACGAACTAGGATACATGCCACAAAGGAAACAGTTAAGGGGCTGAGAGACAATAACAGGGAAGGATCCACTTCAGATATAGCAATTTCTGCCGAATAATAGTTCCCAACTTCAACAGAAGGGGCATGTAAGCCCAGAGATCTGAAGGACGTACAAGAGATAGCCATGAGAAGAGTTCGGAGGGGTGCGAGAAGAATACTCCAGACATACAGAGGTGCTTTCAATGTTGTTGAGTACAAGGCCAGTCTAGACTGTTCTCTGATGAAGGACACATTTGACGTCCAAGGATGACCCATGCCTAACCCACATACATACCTGGTTCAACTCCTCATTCGACTCAGGATGATGCTTCTTATATTCCTAAGAAGGGGCCCCTCCTGTTATTTAGAATGAGACCCACTCTCTCACTCATCCGATCCCCCACCCCATCCATCTGCCACAAACAACATAAGAAACTGAGGTTGCTCAGGTTCCCACACCTAGACCCGCTCAAGAAAGCCTGACTCCTTCCTGACCAAGCTGAGGACAGATTCCTAGCAGGGGGGAAAACTATAAAACCTAGATCTTAGGAAGTTATTCAAATAGTTCACGAGTGGATGAGAATGCCACCTCCCTCATCAGTTATGTTTCTAACCTAATACGCTTGGTTCTCCGTATTTTACACATGAAACACGTGTGTGACAGAAAAACGCTGCTCGGAACGTACAATTGCGTTGGCTTTGCTGATTTGATGACATGGACAGTCCTGCTCACATCTGAATCCCTTGACCTTCCTCAAAATCTATCCCCTCAAAATATCCCAGAGCCGCTAATGGTCATCTTCATTTAAAAATTTTTTTCTTTTTCCATTTTGGACACAAATAGGAACAGCTTTCTCAAAGTTTCAGCCAACCGCTAGTAGACTGCCTAGCGTCAGACCTCACATGCTATGAGGCAAACGTTTTGTAGATAACAGGAACATAAGCCCACCCTGTCTGTCTGACTTAGTAAGTAACTTGACCTCTCGGATAATCTTGGACTTGACTACTACGGCTTGCCCGAAGCCTGGTTGTTCTCCAGCCAGTTGATTCAGCTGGGATGGTACTAATGAAGCTGGAGCTATAGATTCAGTTCCCCTGAGGACTAATTAGATTCACACGGAGAAAAAAAATCTTCCAATTTTCCCTGATAACCCCAGCCATTATTTTGGAAGTGCACTCACTGGGGAAGGAAGGGTATTCTAATTCATTCTCCCCAAATTTACAGAATCCTTCTTCTTAGCAAAGTTGCTGGCAAAGAGAGGTTTAGACTCGTTAGCTCAGTCTCCTTATTTCAGAGTTACTTCTTAATTATCCAGATTCTTCCCTCCTCCCAACACTCCGTTGAAATAATTCCTCTGAAACCACCAACAATCTGCTAACTGCCCTGAGTAAGGACCATTCAGGGCCAATCCATTTCTCCAGGGAGGAAAAACAATGGCAAACATCGTCCCACTCATGGAAGATAAATGAGCCCCAGTGGATGTACGCTGCCAGATCCTTCCCCATCTGCTGAGGTAGTTTAGGGCTGAAGGCTCTCAGCTGAGTTGCCCTTTGGAAATCCATGTCAGCTAAAGGAAGCTATTTCTCTCAACGTCTTTGGCCCTTCTGGGAACAGCCAGCATCCAATGACTGATGGACAGGGTTGTGAATATGAAAATTCAACCCTCCTGCCTTAACTAAAGACAACCCTGAGGGCCCATTCTTGCTCCCAGGCTCCCCATGGGATCGACTGAAGCCTCCATTGGAAATGTTGGGATATGATACCATCCCTTAATGGGGATTACACTGGACTCTTTCCACCACAGACAGGACAGTGATTGATTCTGACAGACATATAAACACATTTTGGAGGATCTAGGTTTGCCTTTCCTTCCCATAAAGCTTCGGCCAGCAACACTCCTCAAGGGTTTATAGAGCATCTGATCCACTGACATGAGTCCTATATAACATCATATTGAACCAGAGAACCCACTTTACTGCACAGACATGTGGCAGTTGTCACATGATCGTGAGATCTCCTGGTTCAGTTACCTACGGGCCACTCGGGGACTGCTGGCCTGATAGAGCAATGGGATAGACTTTCGAAGATGCAGTTAAGGTACCAGCTTGGACATGACACCCTGCAAGGGTGCTCCCTGCCCCCAGGACTTAGCATATACTCTAAATTAGTCACCATTATATGTGTCGGGTCCACATTAGGTAGCATACATGTATCTGGAGCCAAGGGTTGGAAGTAGGAGTGATCCCATTTACCGTCATGTCCAGTGATGTGCTTTTATCCAAATAATTCCAGTTTCTATGGATCGAAAGATCCTAGTTCCTGGAGTGAGAACATTTGTACCAAGGGGCAACGTATGAGTCTCATTCAATTATAAGCTACTGGGCAACATGTAGTCACATGACTGTCCTCATGCTAAGAAACAAGAAGGTCAACAATGTTGTTTCCACTCTGGTAGGAGTGATCGACTCTGAGCATGTGTAATGAGCACTGTGTAATGAGGCTGCCATTATACAGTGAAGGGGTAGAGAAAACTGTGTTTGGCACCCAGGCAGCCCAGGTGAGCTTCTCATGGTACTCCAAGTCCAATTTTGCTAGCGAATGGATAAAGGCATATCGACCAGTGTTTGGAGTCTTCAGGATTGAGTCTCTGGGTTACTCCACCAAGTAAACCACCTGAACCAGCAAAAATGGCAGCTCAGAGTGATTTAAATTGATGAATCTAGAACGGGTGGATCATTTGCAGCTTTGAGGCCAGCTATAGTGGTGGGGTCTGTAGATCCTCCTAGTAGCTTTTTTCTTACCAGTTTATGCAAGGAGAGAGATTAGAATCCTGGGAGAGTTATTCCTAGAAGGTATCATATGAAAAAAAAAAAACGGATCTGTGCTTGTAAAGCATAGATGGCAGGGCACATTTTAGTGCAACACCCATTCCTCTCGCTCAGGATTAAAGCACCCATTCCCCCACTTGTTGTGAGTGTTGAAAGCAGAAAACTTGCAGACGAGGTTCCCTCCAGAAACTGCCCTATGTTAAGCAGAGTTCTCTCACACAAGGTCATGCCTTCTTCTCATGGGCAGCCCACGTCCAATGCCTGGATGGTCCTGGGAGGGGATAAAGAACAAGGCCCTTTGCAACAAGACAGGACCACTCTGAAGGGCTATCCCAGTTTCTGAGATGCCCATGGAGTAAAACGAAGCTTTTGTGAGTGTGTCACAATTTCTCCCCACAACCCAGACTGGCTTTCATCAATCCCCCATTATTACTGTATTGATACCACTCCCCCATAAACTTTCTACACACCTGTCTCCATCTCAGAGTCTGTTTCCTAGGGAACTTAAGACGGGAGCTTACTAAAGGAAGAAGGTATTTCACAGGTTTCGAAGCCCTGTAGAGCTAGTTCAAATGCTAACTTTCCTTATACTATCACCTGTGAAGTCTTAAGCAAGGTACTTACATTGTCTGAGTTTCTCATTCTACATCTATAAAATAAGAACAACGTGGCACTCAAATGGCTCTGCTGATAGTAAATTAGGTATGACACGGTTCTTAGCACAATGACATGATAAGTACCCAGTCAACAGAAGCACATAATATTTAAGTGTCTTCTGCTAGATTCTTCCTGGGCAGACCCTGAGCCAAGTATTTGACTGAATTCAAGGTGGTGAATCAGGGAGGTGATTCCAGGAAGCACTCACTGGGGAGAAGGCAAGTGTGATGGAGAAAGGGAAGAAGGTGATACTGGTGTGTTAATGAACAAGTTACTGCAGTGGGCAGTTAGGACTCAGTCCCGCCAGGGACCTCTGAGAGACTGGCTAGAACTTGCTTTCCTCAAGTCATACCACCAGGGGGGTAAGGAGTCCATCCAGTTGAAGGATTTTCCCTGGAGCATTAATTCATTAGTATTTTTAGTCTGCTTCTCCTGCTCATGGGCCAACCGCAGCCCAGCAACCAGAGAAAACCCATAGGCAGGAGTGAGAGGAACTTGTAGGTAGAAGTCCTTGGTGTTTCTGGGAATGGTGACCTTTCCTTACATATTTTCACTTTCATACACTTTCCTTTTGATTCCCTCACTTTTATACTTTGAGGAGTGCAGTGGCTTGAAAGGTGTCTGCCCCAAGAGATATGTTTATGTCCCAACCCCTGGAATCTGTGAACATGAATGTATTTGGGGAAAGGAAAGAGTCTTTGCAGATGTAATTAAGCTACAGATCTTGAGATGAGATTAGCCATGTGGGCCTTAAATCCAATGGCAAGTGTCTTTATAAGAGAGAAACAAAGAGTGTTAAGATAGAGGAGGGAGAGGCGATGTGGCCACAGGGTCAGAGACTGAAGTGATGCTGTCACAGCCAAGGGACACCTGGAGCCACCAGATGATAGAAAAGGCAAGGAAGGATTCTCCGAAAGACTGTAGAGGGCATGGGCCAGCCCGAATCCTTGTTTGGGGCTCTTGGCTTCTGGAACTAGGCAAGACTCAATTTCTGGTGGTTTAAGCCACCCAATTTGTGGTAATTGGTTATAGCACGCCTGATAAATGAAATCAGGGAGTTTCCATGAATTTGTTTCTGACACATTCTCAGAAAATGCCACCAGCCATTATGTTAATTAAGCTTTTTACTAGAGAAGAAAGTCTACACTGACTGTATTCCCAAGCTGGCACAGGCGCTCTAGGCCTGAAGGCCTAGACTCTGGTCCCTTTTGCGTTCTCTGGCTCCAGACTACGAGCATATTGCTTCTCTGACATTCTCGGGCCATTTCAGAGAAGCCACAGAACATGTGGTCTCTTCTGTGCTCACTAATGGAGCCTGAAAAAAAATGAGTTAAATGAAAACTAATTGATGAAGTTGATTACTCTAGTAGAAACACTTCAAAATGCTTTCTGAAAATTGATGCAGAAGTTGGAGAGTTACTTCACAAACATTTATAAGCTTCTCTGCTGTGCCAGGAATTTTTCAGGGTGTTAGCTTCTCAGAGGCAAGAATCCCTATAAAAAAGTAACGGTTGTTCTATTAAATGCGCATTTACCGAAGCCCACATTCCTACTCCAGACAAGGACTGTTGTGCATGTGGGGTGTCGGAGTGGAGTAGATCCACTTTGACTCTGTTCAGAGTTCTGGAACCCTGACCCTTTACTTGGAAACTGATACTCATCCTGCAATCCATTCCGTTCCGAATGTGCTGTCGAGGCATGGTGTCCAAGAGGAGCACTGTCCTCAGGGGACAATGCATGTCGAGGCTGAAATGCCCCAAGATCTCCAGCCATATTTTAAAGATCAACACCTGCAGGCATGAAATAGAAGGAAAACATGAACTTTCCCTCCCATCTTTCCTGGACCAGTTAGTCCTCCTCCTCCTCCTCCTTTTCTGGCCCAAGTGATTCATCTACCAGTGGTACCCTGGGCAAAACCACCCATGCTGACCCAAGCATTTACATTGTTATTTACCTGTTGGGTTAAGTATTATATATCTCCTCTGGATAGTGGGTGAGGACCTGGAAAGCAAAAATAGGACCTTAACACTGTCCTAGTGCAGTAAATCTAATAGGCATTCAATCATTTGTTTGAACAACTATCGAATGCAATTCACTAAACGGTTGGAAAAAATGAATACATTTTGACACTTCTCTGCTTGAAGCCTTCTACTGGTTGCCCATTACACTCAAAGGAAAGGCCAGAGTCATTACAGAGGCTCCCAGGCGCTCTCTGACCCAGCTACCTGCCACCTCCAGGACCTCCTCTCCTGCCAGTCTCCCCTTTCTCATGTCTCTGTCCTCCTTGTTATTCCCTGAACCCACCAAGCATACTCTTTCCTCTAGATCTGGCAAAGGTTGGCAGATTTAGCAATAAAAATACAGCATGCCCAGCTCAAGTCGAATGTTAGATAAATGACTTTTTTTTTTAATATAAACATGTCTCATGCAATATTTAGGACATACTTATACTAAAAAAAAAAAATTGGTTTTCATCTGAAACTTGATTCAAACTGGGAATTTGGTGTTTTACCTGGCACCCATCCATACTTCCCTTTGCACAGACCGCTCTTTCCCTAGGTGTCTACATGGCTTGGTCCTTCACTTCCTGTAGAGATCATCTCACTGGAGAGGCCTACCATTAGCGCTCTGTCTCAAAGAGCACACGGCCATTAGCAAGTCTCTTCATATCCTTGTCCCCAGACTAATTCTTCTTAGCACTTTTGACAACCCGACAGAGTACATTTTCGTAGGCTATTGTGTACCTTCTCCCACCAGCATGTCAATCTAACATGAGCAGGGACTTGCTTCCATTACTGATATATTCCTCCTTCCCGGGACAGAGTCTGACACAGGGCAGGCCTTCAGTAACTACTTGCTGAAGAAATAAATTTGAATGGCTTATAATTTGCTTTAAATTGTCGATTCCTATAAATGCCACTTGCAGGTAAATATCTAAGCTTTAAATTTTAATATCGCACCCCTTCGAAAGCAACACTCCCAGCCTCCCCTTCGTCCATCAGGACAGACCCCCCTCCGTCAGAAAATGTCTCAGAACAGAAGGGGATTCACCTTGACTCTTGGGATTTTTCAGTTCAGTCTTTTTCCCTCCTTTGTCCCAGGTTGAATGCCAGTGTGGAGACAGATGTCATTTATTTAGAAGTCGCAGAAAAATGTTTAAGTTCTCATCCTTTCGTTGGCAGAAAAGTATAGCCTTAGAAGTCCCACTGATACTTAAATCAGAGGACTTGTTTGACCTTGAGTTTTTCACAGAAATGTTGTGTGAGCCAGTTTATCTGTAATTGACAATCTGGGGAAGGCAAAAATAAACGTTAGTAATTGAGGGGATGACCCATGTTATTCTGTCCCACGTTCCACTTTTCCATTTGTTCCTTGCCCGGGAATAGGGAGAGAAATTTCCCTCTTATTATAGAGTTTGGGTAGAAAGAAAATTGTAGCTGTTGTTTGCGCTGCCAGCTGGGATATGCTGTTCTCATTCCTGTTTCTCAAGTACTCGAAGGACTAGTGCTTACAACGGTAAGCAACGAATAGGCAACAGACCCTGGTTTCTGCCAAGTTGACAGCAAGGAAAGGGGAATCTCAGATCATCCATCCAGTGTCCAACACGACAGCTTTTGCCTTCTGAATCTTTGCCCAAAGCAAAGGTTCAAGCCAGGATAGCACTGGTCAGTCTAGACTGGATGGGGCTCAGAAGAACCTACAGCTCTTCTAAACTCTCATAGTGCAGAGTCTTTGAGACTTTCTCTTACCCCCCGCCCCCTGCCCACCACATTAAGCCAGGTTCTGCCACCGTGTGCCTGACTCCTTGCCAAGTGACACTTGATTCCATGCTGTGCCTTAGGAATCTGGAAGTCCCCTCCAGGGATGAATTTTCACGATCTCTTTCACCTGTTCAGAAATTGTTAGTGATCTGACTGTCTAGGGTCTCCTGCTTGGCTTTCAAAACCCTCCATCATTTGCTTTCTTCCTACCTATCAGCCTCGCAGGCCCACCCCCTCACCTCTCTAATTTCTACCTTCTTTTCTAGTCTACACTGACCTCCAGACATTTGTTCAGGGTGCCCCTCTTGCCGTCCCTCTACCTTGAGACTGCTCACCTTCAATATCCACTCAGTCTTTATTGATCTCTCCTTGAAGACCCCTGAACTCCAAATTCAGCCCTTGATTAACAACTTGCTGTGTTTCAAAGTTTTCTGTTGTCTTTTCTTCCCAACTGAATTGTAAGCATCTTGAAATCTGAAATAACTATACGGGAAATAAAATCTACATCTGATGGGGCACCTGAGTGGCTCAGTTGGTTGAGCGTCTGACTTCGGATCAGGTCATGATCTCATCACTCATGGGTTTCAGCCCTGTGTCAGGCTCTGTGTTGACAGCTTGGAGCTTGGAGCCTGCTTCGGATTCTGTGTCTCCCTCTCTCTCTGCCCCTCCCGCACTCATGCTCTCTCTCTCTTTCTCTCTCTCTCTCTCTCAAAAAGGAATAAACATTAAAAATTTTTTTTAAATCTATATGATTATTTATTTTTAATTCTTTCCTTAAAATGTTTATTTATTTATTTTGAGAGAGGAGGAGGAGGTGGAGAGAGAGGGAGAGAGAGCCTGACGTGGGGCTCGATCTCCCAACAGTAAGATCGTGACTGTGTAAGATCATGAACTGAAGTTAAGAGTTGGATGCTTAACTAACTGAATCACCCAGGTGCCTCAGATGATGGTTTATTTTTAAAGTAGCACAGAACCGAACACCAACACCCAAGGTGGTCTCTATCCCCTTATTTCTCTACTACAAGCAATAATAAGAAGAGAGGTCTTCGTTGGTTCAATGGCTTCCTGACACTGGACTTTAGACAAGCTTATTTTACCAAATCTGGGGAATCTGTAGTATCTTGCTACTGGATCAGTAAAGGCTGGTCTATAGTCTCCTTTTGAGGAATCAGAGACAAATATTTATGTACTTAACAGTGATTATACCTTATCCCTAATTCTTAAAATAAACTCACGCACCAGGATGGTTATCCTCATGTTAAGATTTTAAAAAGCTTAGCCCAGATAAGAAACGTGTCCAAGTTCACATAGTAGAGGGAAGTCAGGATTTGGATACAAGATGGGCTGACTTCCAAGCCCTCAAATGTTGGCTTCCAAGACACCTACCATTAATTCTACAGGTGTTATTATAGATTCCAAGCCCTGGCATCATTAGGACAGAAATGGGTGAACGAGAGAGTGTGTGCTCGGAGGACCTGTCAAATGTTCAAATACACTGGCAGCATTGTGCACTTAAGAATTAGTCAATACATCATTTCTTTACATTTCCGTGGATATTTGGAAAAACCGAAATCACAAAGTCTTCCGAGAGCACCACATTTGCTCAAAATTTTGACATGCTAAACCTGACAGTGCTTAAAAAATATTAAACATCCACATAGGATTGATTGACCTCCTTGAGGAGGGGAGGAAATCAATGTTTTGCTTTTGCCCTGGCTTGGAAGAGCCTTTTTTCTTTTCTTAAGATCTTCCTTTAGAAATCTAAATGCTGAATCCAAATGAGTCCTGAGACACCACACGGCTCTGTCTTACACAGCAGCACAGAAAAACGCATGGCTCAATAGCCAAAAAAGTAACTTAATGGAAATTCCATGCTTTACTTGCATGTCTTAGAGAATAGCAAAAGGGATCAAATTCCTAAACCACGAAAACACATATTCAAACCCTATTTCCTCTCACACCCATTTCTTTTCTATACGGAAGTCGTTCGAAGCCTCTCATTTGTCAAATCCCTCAAATTCTTTCTGACATGTAACCCACATGAACTCTCTGTCTCCTCCACTCACTACTCTCTGTGTACTATCCCTCTCCGCTCATTCTTCCCGTTTGGCGTTGCAAAAAATACAGATGAGCAGACTTGCGACATTCCTAAGTGTGGGAAATTAAAATTGTCCACAATGTTTCACGCCTCTCTATATGCATACCTTTTGTAATGTGATTTCACAGCTCCTCTTGTCGAGGTAGAAGTGACTGTGTGCCAGCTCTGAGCTTAGACGTCCAAAAAATGCTGTGCTGTTCTAGGCCAGCCCACCGCCAGCAAAAGTCCAACTGCGTGAGTATAACCAAGATCACAAAGCCAGCCAGGAGCTAGCCACCAACTCATCCCAGATTCATGAGCAAGCCCAGCTAAGACCAGAAGAACCACCCCACGAACTCACAAACTCATGAGCTAATTAACGTTTGCTGTTTTAAACCCCAGAGCCGAAAGCAGAGGGGAATAGAAAATGCTCTCTCGTAAATATATTTTGTTTCCTTTTGATATTTGTCAGTCAGAGTTTCTACCAGTCAATGGTACTGGGTTTGATGTTACTTTATTCTTCTTTTGGTCTCTCAAAATAACTCTGGTCAAAATTTTTAAAAATATCCATGGACTTCCTATTACAAATGTAGGAATCGTTTCTAGGCCCTGCTTGATCATAACAATTTAATCTGCAATCTCAAGGCAGCTGGGTGGCTCAGTAGGTTGAGCATCTGACCTCGGCTCAGGTCATGATCTCATGGTTCATGAGTTTGAGCCCCATGTCAGGCTTTGCGCTGATAGAGCAGAGCCTGGTTTGGATTCTCTGTCTCCCCCTCTCTCTGCTCCTCCCCTGCTAGCTCTCTCTCTCTCTCTCTCTCTCAAATAAATAAACATTAAAAAAAATTGATCTGCAATCTCCCTTATAATCGAAAACGAAGGCCTTTTCCCACCACCCACTTGGCTTCTGGTTAGAGGCCACTGCTTGAGAGTTTTGCAAAGACCAGTGCCTACGTATCAAAGAAAGATTTATCATAATCTAGGAAAGGTTTATGTGTGAGCGACAGCAATGTGTAAGTCATCAGTTCCTGGGACAGAGCTGTAATAAAATCTAAATATTGTCTGCATTCATTTAGAAAATATTTCCCTTCTGAGGATATTTGTTTGCCTTCAGACATTTTGGACATAAATTATTTTGAAGTTAGGGTATATACTCCTGAGATATTGCCCAAGCACTGCTTTCATCACATCCAAATTCTGTCCCCACAAAATATTCTATAGCTTGGTTTTTTTAGAAAGCAGAGCTATAATATAATCACGATGATGAAGCATTTCCTCAAGATTTCACAAACACACACATTTCGAGATAAATTGGATTAGGAAATAATATGTAATGTCACCATCTGGTGACTCCCCCGAAATGTTACAACTATCTCCATGCCAATAATCAACATTTTATTAATGCCTTAAAGCAAGTAAAGATAATATTTGAAAGGACATATGGGAATTGTTTTGTTATATTTGATAATCTCATAAAGAACAGTGTATCAGAGTGTCTTTGGGGGTTCTTTGCTTACAACACAGAAATCAACCGTAACTAAATTAAGCAAAAAGGAACGCACTGGGAAGGATACAGGATGGCTCTCATAATCAAAAGAGAAGCTAAAAGAGAAAAAACATGGCCGCCTCCTGAAAGATAAGGAGTAGCGTAGCTCCAGGAATGAAGTTCTAGGGACTATTTAATGCACCACCTCTTCACATTGTTATTGCATGATGAACAACAATCTTCAGCTGTTTTCAGCCTTTTCATGCCATTTTGCTGATGGTTCCAATCCCAGGAAAAGAATGTCTCCTTGGCCTAAGTTGTATCACCTAGTCATTCTTGCCCAAGGGAGGGCTGGGCCACCTCAACAGGCAGTCCCACGAGGACTGCTCCCAATAAGGCAGAGAGTGTGTTCCAGAACTTGACTAATGAAAACCGGGTGCTGGGAAATCAAACAACAGAAGTCCACACAGAAGTCCAAGTGCAAAAGACTGCAGGGAGGTGAATAAAACCTAGAGTAAAGACCCCTTCCCCTGTTCATCTTCAGCTCTGTGTAGAGACTTGTAAATGTTGTTAAAACCACTCCATGGACAAGGTCTAGGGTAAAGGAGGAAGTTAAAGTATTTTAAGGGCAGTTTGAAAGGAAAGAGGGTATTAGCTTTCAGCCTAGTTGGCATAAAGAGAATCCTGTTCGAATCACTGAGGCAAGGTGAAGACGGGCGTGGATCATATGGAAAGGGAAAATGGAAACAGACAATGAGAAGCAATGAAAGAGATAAATCTATTATTACACACACACAAAAGCCATAATATTGATTATTTCCATTTGAAACCATGCAGATGAAACAGACCCAGAATGGATACCCGCCTATGTCAACATCACAGCATTTCCCAAGTGAAATATGACTGCAAGGGTACCTAGAAAGATTCCAATTTTTGTGTTTTCTAAACTGGTTCTACTAAAACTATCTCTGTCCTCTTTCCTTTGCACCTAAACGGACTCATTGCTTTTATAGTTAATTTAACTTTATCATGTACTCTCACTGGTGATGGCGGAGAATGACATGACATCACCTTCCATAAATATCTTCGCATATAATTACTATTCCCAAACCTATTCCCGATCCTGCTATGAATCGACCTGAACGATCAGCCAATCTTCTGCCATCGGTCCCACGTTCTCAGCCTTCAAGCTTGTCTGAAAGAAGAGGCATCACCTTCACTGTGTTCCCAGAAGAGGCAGATTTCCTTTTGTTCTGCATTCAGAATGGAAAAGATTATTTATTTATTACTTTTTTATTTTTATTTTTGATTTTGAGAGAGAGAGTGTGCAAGCTGGGAGAGAGAGGCACAGGGAGAGAGAGAGAGAGAGAGAGAGAGAGAGAGAGGAAGAGAGATAGAATCCCAAACGTCTCCATGCCTAGCACAGAGCCTGACGTAGGGCTCAATCCCATGACTGTGGAATCATGACCTGAGCCGAAATCAAGACTTGGACCCTCAACTGACTGAGTCAACCAGGCACTCCAGAAATGATTTCTTTTAAAAGGCAGAATCATATGGAACCAACTTGGGTTTCATCCGCATACTTCCTTTAAAATATATACATGTGACTATCCCGTCACACAAAAGGCAATGACAGAGTTTACCTAAAGTGCATTAAGACATCTCGACCTGAAGATATGGTAGCATCTCAGCAGCTCACATTGCTGGGGAAGGGCAGAAGCCATAAAAAAGAGGATCCGGGGCAAGCTTGGTGAGCACCCCTAGCTGTTAAGATCAGGTTCCAACCAGATCAGCCAATCGGGAGTTATAATAATAATAGTATCAGGTAGTATTTATATGTGCTGGACTCTGGGTCGAATGCTTTGCATGCATGATCTCATTAAATTCTCTTATCCCCTCTTGCTTTACGGTTATTTTTCTTACCTACAAATGAAGAAACCAGGGCTCAGAGGGTGAGGATATGTATTCAAGATCACCCTTGTAGGAAGTATCAGAGCCTGGAATTCAGTCCATATGATCTGGTTCCAGGGCCCAGGCTGGAAATCATTGTCTTCCCAAGGGCAACACCCAATGCTGGAGGTGGAGACAGGGCAGTGGGAAGCTGCAAGGCCTTGACAAAAACTGGGCAGGATACAGGAAATCCACTCAAGCCTACCAGACTTTGCATCGGGGATACGACTTGGCCTCGAACCTCAACAGGAACCCATATGCCAAACAGTGTCAGTGCCTGACTACCTCAAGCACGCCCAGGATGAAGACCCGTGTCCTGTTACCTGATGGGTCATTCAGGCAGAGCTCTTAAGCCAATGAGAGACATGCCTGGTGACATATTAGCAGTTGCCGAACCACCGGGGCCATGCTCAGTGTTTGGCCCTGAGCCCAGATAAATGATCACCCAAGAGTTCCAGAACCAGAACTAGCACCTATGTACGTACTCCCTACCCACGACAGCCCCGCTCACAACCAGCACTGCGTGTGCCCAGTCGCTATATCCACCCAGGTTCCTGATCCACTCCCTGCTGGACCAGAACCCTGAGATCCAAAAGGTCCTCTTCCTGCCCCCTTCTTTCTCCAGTGAGCTGAACCCTGTTTCTTAACGTAGCAGCCTTTTATAACACTGTTCTATTCCAAATACATCCTCCCTGGGTTGAAAATGCTACCATCCACTGACCCTGGCTACCACTACCCCTCAGAGATCTTACTACTGTACCCTCAGTCCCCAAACTGGACCCTGAGGCTCCTGAAGCCAGTCAGATTAAACCCAATCTTATTAAGATGGCTGGCTACCTTCCCTAGGCAAGACTTCCCAAATGGTCACTCCCTGTTGTGTCAGTCTCTGTGGCTCCAGCTCAGCCTGAGTCGGCTTACCCGATTCTCTACCAGTTAGTGAGTGGGGGTCCCACATGCCTGGGGACCAAGCTTAAACACATCATCACCACACAGATTGCAAAGTAGAAGTTCGATTTTATTGACTGGCCCTGAGGGGCAAGCTGTGGTGAGCGTCCATGCCGACTGACAGCACTTACGTGCAATTCCAGTCACCAGGGCTGCCGTGAGCTGCCTGACTTCACACAAACAGAGCTGGGGGTCACAGGGCTTGCCAACTCCCTCTCACATGCCCTCCCATTTCTCAGCCATCTGTGCTAGATGTTCTGTTATTGGGGACCTGCCTCTTACTTGTACCCCAGGTTTTGCCTGGATAGCCACTGGCTTTTCTCATTTTGAAATTGCATCTCTTCTCTCATTGATTTGGGAAAAGAATAGTTATACAAGCCTTTCTGCGTCTGTCCCCCTAGCTCATCCCCACGCACATAGGACTCTTCTTCATTCGGACAGTGGGCTGTCAAGGCTGACGGCTTCATACATTTGGAGCAACGTGAACCACTCCAGACAACCCACACAGAGAAGAACCTCAACCAGGCTGTTGCTCAATAGTTATCAGAAGTTGGGGTGAGAGAGGCAGTTTTTCCAGAGGTCTGGAACTACTCTCCTAGAAGCAGGACTTAGGCTCAGGAACGAGAATGGGTTCCAGGAGTCAGTAACAGGAGTCATTATGGGTAAAAATTTTTGAAGGTGAATTTCACTAAAATAGAGTCCACAGTTTTGGTCGATTCTCTCCCTTACCCCTCTTCTTATCAGGATTGTCCCTGGAGTATATCTGCACCTGTGTTCTCTACCATCACCCTGGCCCAAGCTCTCAGGACGGCTACACTAGCTTCCCAGTGTCTTCCTGACCTATGTAAGCTCTTGTCTGCCCCCCATCAACAGACTCAGCTGTGGCCAGAATGATCTTTTAAAACGCAGATTTGATGGGGACCTATTAGCTTCCACCTTCACTCAGGCACTGAAAGATTTTGGCTTTTGCTTCTTAATTTCCTCCCCTTTGCTCTGCCCTCTATGGGCGTCCTGACTTTGCCAGCCCAGTGCCCAGGGTCGTTGTGATCTTAAGTCAAGATGAATGTACGGAGTGATGGTGTGCAGAAAGGAGGGAGGAAAGGGGAGGGCACGATACAACAATGGCCCTGCAGGCTGACACTGGAGAAGAGTAAGGGCGGAAGAAGAGAGGGAAAGGAAGAGGTGACAGGTTCCAGAGCTGCCGTGAAACTGGGGATGATGGAAGTGGTGGTTTTAAGAAAGGCTGCTGCTGTGTAATAAATTATATTCTGGATTAGTTATTGTAGTGGGTTGAGTAGTGTCCCCCCAAAATGCATGTCCACTAGGAACCTCAGAATGTGGCCTTCTTTGGAAATAGGGTCCTTGCAGATCTGATTGGTTCAGTTAAAAATGAGGTCATACTGGGGGGCGCCTGGGCGGCTCAGTAGGTTAAGCGATCAACTTCGGCTCAGGTCATGATCTCCGGTTTGTGGATTCGAGCCCTGCATCGGGCTCTGTGCTGCCCCTCCCATGCTCATCCCCCTCTCTCTGCCCCTCCCATGCTCATGCTCTCTCTCTGTCGCTCAATAATAAAAATGTTTAGAAAAAAAATGAGATCATACTGGATAGAATTGGGCCCCTAAGTCTATCACTTGCGTCCTGAAAAGGCCATCTGGAGACACAGACAGATACAGACACCTATGGAGAAGAAGATGGAGGCAGAGACTGTGTGATGAAGCTACAACCCGAAGAACTCCAAGGATGGCCAGAAAGACGAGAAACTAAGAAGAGGCAAGGAAGGACTCTTCCCTAGACATTTTGGAGGAAGCGTGACCCTGCCAACACCCTGATTTCACACTTCTAGCCTCCAGCATTGTGAGAGTATAAATTTCAATTGCAACTAAGTTTGTAGTAGTTTGCTAGAACAGCTCCATGGAGTGAATACAGTGAAATTGCACTGCAGTAACAGAGAGACCCTGAAACCTCAGGGCCTTAAAAAGGGGGTCTTATTTCTCACTCATTCAAAATCTGCTCTATCCAGGTCACCACAGCCCTTTTACACCTCGCTGTCCAGAAAGATGATCTCCAAGCTCGTGGTGGCAGGTGAAGCAAGGACTGAACCGTCACACCCATGTTTTTAAGAGCCAGACCCGGAAAAGACTGACATCGTCACGGCCAAACCCAGTCTCGTGGTCCCAACCACACTGCAAGGAAACCTGGAAAACAGAGAGGAGCAACTAGGTACTGGAGGAGCTCTAATACTTTCTGTCAAGGATCCTCTTCAAAAGGCCCAAGTAATGATAAGAATGCTCACTGAGAGTGTTTTGCATTCAAATGCAAGGCAATGGCAAAACTGAGCCCAAAGTTACCCAAAAGGCACTGGCTAGGTCATGATTCTCGGAGCCCTTCATTATCCTTTTCTTTTTCCTCTTAGGAAAGAGAGAAAAGTCCTTACTCTGGTCTCTAAGATGGATCCTTTGTCATACGACCTTGACTATCTCGTTGGTCTTAGAGGCGCTACTCTTTCCTCCATCTTTCCCCCTGTTCTACGGATCTTCTCCAGGTTCCCCCAAGGCATCGTGCTGCATGATTGGAGGCTTTGCACATGCGGTAGTACCCCGTCCTTAACACCTTCCACCTCCTACATTTGCTCTCAGACCTCAGTTCACACTTGCTAAGGAAGTCTTACCTTAATGCCGCCCCTTCTCAGTCTAAATTGTATCCTTCAATTCTCCTCACATAGTTACTTTTGTCTTTCCTTCTTTTTTATCATAGTTTGCCATTACATGTGCACGTGATTATTTGCTTAATGTCAATCTTTAAAATTTTTTCTAACGTTATTCATTTCTGAGAGACAGAGAGAGACAGAGCATGAGTGGGGGAGGGGCAGAGAGAGAGGAAGGCCCAGAATCTGAAGGCGGCTCCAGGCTCCAAGCTGTCATCACAAACCCCGAGGCGGGGCTCAAACACACAAACCGCGAGATCATGACCTGAGCCAAAGTCAGACGCTTAACTGACTGAGCCACTCAGGTGTCCCAATGTCTCTCTATCTTTTGCTGCCATGTTTTAGCAAATATTTGTTTAAAATGGATGGATGGATGGATGGATGGATGATGGATGGATGGATGGATGGATGATTTCTGAAAAGGGCCTTGGATCCAAACAAAAGTTAATTGTTGCTTTAAAATATTCTAAAGTAGGACATGCTTATTATGAGGCTTTTAGCTGCAAGTAAAAGAAATAATTCAAATTGCCAAGACAATAGGAAATATTTATTATCTTATATAACAAGAGGCTCCTAGGTACGAGCCCCCTTGGGTTGGTTAGGAGCAGCTCAACGACATCACCAGAGACCCAGATTCTTTCTGTCTTTTGCCTCCTTGTCCTCAGCATGTTGCCCTCGTTCCTCTTCACGGTCACAAGATGGTTGCTGTGTAGACGGCAGCGAGTAGAAGTGAGCTCTTTCTGTATGGATTTCTTCTCATTATCCAGACAATCTTTCTCAGAAGCTTTCCTGCCAGTTGACTTCCCTGCAGATTATTTCTACCTCCACACCATGCACTGGCACAGAGAATGGAATTATCATGATTGGCCAAGATTAACCAGGATTTACTCCCCAAACAGGGATCTGAGAGATAGATGAATAGATGCCTGAAAAAAATCCAATTTCTGTGAGTCAGAAAGGGGGATGGCAGACCAGATGCCTGTGATTCCTCTACCGGCGTCTCTCTTGCTGCTATTTCTTAGAATGTGTTAAAAGTGAATGAGAAGTGTACAGGTAGCTTGTGTACCATAAACAATCATATCTGCTACATACGGGCTGGCAACCGCTGTCCTGCAGAATATCGTAATCTCTCCACAGGTAGATCCAGATTTCGATCTGAGTCTTGAATTTATTATATGAATACCCATCTGGGCATGTTAACAGGTGTCAGACAGAAACACTATATTGAGCTGACCGTATCGCTGTGGCGCAGGACAGAAAATACTTTCCCGTGAATCAGATGCAGGGGATATCAAATATTACCAAGATGCGTGCACCGGAACACATGAAAACCTTTCCTCACGAGTAAATCAAAGTCAGCTCTCAGGACGCTGGAGACATAGGGCTAAAGAGAGACCATGTGGATTATTTCATCCCTGTGGGTACAATACCAAATGTGGATTTTCAAAAGTTCCATGCCTTAGTAGCAATAAACACACAGAGAGCCCTGCTCTTGGTTTCTAAGTACTGTTCTCCAACAGAAGGAACCAGAGCTTTTTGAATAAGTGACTGATTCTAGAGTTGTGAAGGGATGTAAGGTGAGCCCAGGGCATCTTGGAGTTCCAGAAAGCAAGGTAGTCATCCAAAGACGAAAGGATGGGGGATGTCACAGGGATGGAAAAGGATCTCCCATGTCCACCAATGTCCAATGGCTAAATCTAGACAAATCTGAACAACAAAAAGAATAGGGTGGTATTGTATTACAACGCTAAATCTAAAATAAACAAAAATAAGTCCACATTAATATAAATCAATACATGAATTAAATAAATCCATGGGGAGAAGGGACAATCTTTCCCATGGCAGATCTCCCATTTAACGTAAGTAGATATTAAAGGAGCTCCATCTCCTTGAGAGTGCGCTGAACTTAGCGACAGGTGGCCAAAGAGCAGAGTCTGGGAAGGGGGCAAATAGGAACTTAACAGTGGAGACACGTGGCAAACACCACCTTACCCACGTGACCAAGGTTAACTCCACCAACGATGCTATCGATAGAATGCAGCCCTGATACGCTGTGATGGGAAGGGCGCCTCACCTTTGTGGTCTTCTCCCCCAAACCTACCACACCAGTCTAACCGTGGGGAGCACTTCAAACAAACCCACATTGAAAGAGATTCTACAAAACACCTATCCAGTATTCCTCAAATGGCCGAGATCATGAAAAACTAGGGAACCGACAATCCGTCACAGACTGAGGACACTACAGAGACATGACAGCCAAATCATTTTTTTCAGGGGGGTGGGAGGAGCCGTGAAATCCAAACAAAGTCCAGAGTTCAGTTAATGCCAATGTGGCAATGTTCATATCTAAGTTTTGGCAGATATTAGACTGACTCTCTATATTATCTTTGCAGCTTTTCTGTAAGCCTCAAATCATTCCCAAGTCAAAGTTTATATTTTTTAAAGTGCAGCGTATAAAACGAGGAGAGAGGGAGCAAGGAAAGGGAGGGAGGGAGAGAGGGAGGGAGGGAGATAGGGTGGGTCTCTAGAGATCATTTTAATCCAAGGGGCTGCTGCTGTCGCTTGCAATTGCAAGATTTGTGGAAAATAAAAGGATCCCACGGTCCCTCCACTCAAAAATATCTACACCACACAGTGATACGTTGCTCACTATTTAGCATTTAAGACAAGAAAAGATCTCACTAAAATGCAAGTATAAGTGAATGTTGAACTTGGTTTATCACCTTAGTTGGCCAGTCCTCTGGGATGAAGCACAGGGCAGGTGACTTTAGATACATGGATGGAAGGGCCCGAATTTATTGGGGCTCCCAGGAGTCAGAGAGAGAAAGAGCCCCAGTCGGAAAGTCTGTAAAGAACCCACACAAGAATTCTGGGGGCCAAAGGATGCCTACAGCAGTGACAAACAAGGGGACGGTCCTCTGGAGGCTGAGGAAGAGCACGGGCCAGAGCCTCACCCGCCTGCCCATTTCCCCAGGGGCTAGTTCAGCAGGCCATCACGGACCAGCCAAGCTAGGGGTGCGTGGAGAGCAGGAGTCTGAGAAATCTCCCAGTTGGACCACATTCTGTTTACTTTACTCCAGAAAATGAGGAAACCCTTGTCCTCATTCTTTCGAACCCTAGCATCTCAATTAGCATTAATAGTCTCAAAAAGACTAAATTTATACAAAACACTATTTCTCATTTCTTGCATGCTATATGGGATGCCTATAAGCAGCACGGAATCAGGAAATGTAATTAGATTAATGATCGTTTTTAGGTGCTTTTTACATGCTTTTTAGCGTATGTTCTCAAGAAGCCTAGGAGGTAGAATTACTCTAAAACAATACATGATTGGGGGCTTACAGATACCTGCAGGGATTTTACCTAAGACTTAGGTTAACCAAGGGGAGAGCCTGGACCCGAATACTGGTCCATCTGACTCTAAGCAGGGGCTCTTACCCGCTCCTCCACTAGGCTCCTGGTCTACTTATGTGGCCTTGAGCAAATCGTTTGGGTTCCTGGACCCCGTTTGCCTTGTAGATGAACAAGCGGACTACACCAGTATTCTTAAACCTTGATGTTCGTATGATGCAAGTGGGGATCTTATTAAAATACAGATTCTGATTCAGTAGGTTGGGAGCAGGCCTGAAACTCTGCATCTCTAACAAGCTTTTGGATGATGTTGATGCCGCCGGTCTACAAATTATACCTTCAGAAGTCAGGGCTTGGACTACGTCAGTGCTGAGCCGTGTGCGGCTAAGTGACGTCCGGAGGGCTTGCTGCAAATATTCATGTTCGGATGAGTAGATCTTGGGATGGATTCCCAAGTGCGTTTGTAACAAGAATTTCAACGACGGTCTTGAAGACGATCCTTGGACTACACTTCTAAAACTTGCCCGGCCGAGGATCTAGAAGGTCCCTTCTTCACTTTAGAATTTCTGAAGAGAACTTCCATGCCAGGATGACACAGGTGTCAACAGCATGTGTTAAGAGATGCAGTGAGTCAAAGCTCGCACAGACCACCTCGTGGCTGAGTTGCTTCCTCCTAGATTTTTTAGGGTAGAAGTCTGCAGAGGGTAGACTAGAGAGAGGCAGAAGACTGTCTTTTGAGGGCTCTTTAGGAGTTATCGCTTAAAAAGTGACCATGGAGCTCCACATCTGGTGAAAGTTAATAATCAGCTTTTTTTTTTTTTAATGTTTATTTACTTTTGAGAGAGAGAGACAGAGACAGAGTGTGAGCAAGGGAGGGACAGACAGAGAAAGGGAGACAGAGCATTGGAAGCAGGCTCCAGGCTCTGAGCCGTCAGTACAGAGCCTGACAAGAGAGTCCAACCCATGAACCATGAGATCATGACCTGGGATGAAGTCAGATGCTTAATCGAGTGAGCCACCCAGGGGCCCCAATAGTTGGCTTTTATTCTTTAATAAGAACCAGTCTTTCTTCAGGGTCTCATGGAGATGGGGGCTTCATTATCCTCATTAAATCTAAAATGGTGTGTAAGGAGAGGTGATAAGTGGAAGCAGATGAGGGCAGTGGGACCAGGGTCCTTCCCCACAATGGGAGGCTGGTGGCCCGGGAAGCTGAGAACCGCTTTCCGGTGAAGCAAGATGGAGCCCATGTCAGCCCTGCCCTGTCACCGGCTGTGGAGCTGGCTCGGCAGCCTGTGATTTTTAAAAATTAATTTTCTTTCTCTTCTACTCAGAAGCTACCGTTTAGGGTTTCAAGGCCGGTTATTCCCACTCTGCAATCTGAGAGAAATTTGATGATTCAGGAGTCTTTCTGAGCGTTTGGAGACAAACCAACGGAGTTCTCAGGAAGCTTTCCAACCTGGTATAAAGGTAGGAACCTAAGAGGACGAACCCTTTCGTCTATTTACAACCGGAAATCTCAGAACACTTGGCCTCACGTCCCGCTCCACCAACACCCGTCATTAGGGGCTGGGGAAACGAAAGCAAATGCTGCCATTCATTGATTTCCGCAATGTGCCCGCCGCTCTAGAACGCACGCGGAAAGTGCTGGTATCTGGTATCGAGCAGGATCAGCAGGGAGCAAACGAGGCCAGCGAAGATCAGTTAGTTGCGTGCTTCAGCATGAACAACAGCAATCTCAAGGGCTGAATGTTGGTTTCCTCCCCCGCCCTCCCAAATTCGCCTGTTGTAGTCTTAACCCCAATGTGACAGAATTTGGAGATTTGCCTTTGTGGAAGAAATTAAGGTTAAATAGAGTCATAAGGGTGGAGCCCTCATCTCATTAGTATCTTTGTAAGAGACCCAGAGCTCTCTTTCTCTTGCTGCGTATGCGCAAAAAGGTCATGGGAGCATGGTGAGAAGCAGGCCCTCTGCAGCCCAAGGGGAGAGTCTACCAGAAACTGATCGGGCCGGCACCCTGATCTTGTGCTTCCAGCCTCCGGAACTGTGAGGAAACAGATTTCTATTCTTTATTTTATTTTATTTTATTTTTTAATGTTTATTTATTTTTGAGACAGGGAGAGACAGCGCATACGTGGGGGAGGGGCAGAGAGAGAGGGAGACACAGAATCCGAAGCAGGCTCCAGGCTCTGAGCTGTCAGCCCAGAGCCCGACGCGGGGCTCAAACTCACAGACCTCGAAATCATGACCTGAGCTGAAGTCGGACACTCAACCGACTGAGCCACTCAGGCGCCCCAGATTTCTATTCTTTAAGCCACCCAGTCTCTGGTATTTTGTTATGATAGCCCCACCAGAATTAGACAAGGATTAATACCAGTGAAATTATTTAGACTTCCCAAAGTACACATTCACCTCAAGGATCACATCCCTTTCTCACAATCTGAAAAAGGAACGGTTATTCTTCTAGTAGACAAGAAGAAACTGAGGCCCGGAGACATCGAATAATCTGCCCACAACCACCACAAATAGGAGGCCGAACTGAGACAGGAACCCAGGGCTTCGGGTTCCCAGTGTCTAGTCTTCTGAGTTCTTCCCACGGGCGGTGGAAGAGCTGGAAGGAGCGGAAGACTAAGGGCGGAGAAGAAGCAGGGAAAACACGCCAACTTGCTCCGAGGGTGCCAGACCTGAGCTTGGTGGGCCAGTGGCTGTCACTTCTGGGAGCAGTAAAATCAATTGCATTGTTCATTCGTTCAACCAACATTTATTATGGCCTTTCTCTGTGCAAGGCACTGCATGAAAACTTAAAAGATATAAAAAAAACTATGGCCCCTGCCTTGAGGTTAGAGCCTAACCCAGACGCTTACATCCGAGGCAGGATGTGGTCCTGTGACAAAAGCAACCCATACTACACATCGTGGTCGGCGAGGCTGAGAGGGGGAAATTGGGAAGGGGGGAAATTATTTCAGTGGCAGAAGAGGCTGGTGGAGGATGTCCAAAAATGGGCGCATGCCCTTTGGCCGTGTGACTTCTTCACTCCTCTTGTTATAGACTAAATTGTGTCCCTCCGAAGTTTGTATGTTGGAACCCCAGCCCCTAACGTGACTGTATTTGGAGACACGGCTTTAAAGAAGGTAACTGAGGTTAAATGAGGACATAAAGGTGGGGCTCTAATCCTGTAAAAGTGGAGTCTTTATAAGGCGAGGAAGAGACACAAAAGACCCCTCCCCCTTCTCTGTCTCTCAAAGACCATATAAGCACACAAGACAACCAACCTGGATGGGACCCTGGTCTGGGATTTCTAGCCTCCAAAGCTTTGCAAAAATCTATTATCTAAGCCACTGAGTCTGTGGTATCTTGCTAGAACAGCCAAAGGTGATTACTACGCCTCTTATCAAAAGGGCATCTACCTCTCCTCCAGTCTGAGCTAGCTCTGGGACCTGCTGTGAATGCAGCAGAAGTGACATTGTGCTAAACCCGAGGCTGGCCCTTAAGAGGTATGGCAATTTCTGTTTTCACCCTCTTGGAGTCTTGAGCTACTGCTGGAAAGCCCACGTTGAGGGAACCCCCTCAGTCTGAAATAGGACAAGGGGGAAAAGGCCCATGAAGATGAAAACACTAGAGGAGAGAGATAGCAGAGGGTTCCAGTCATCTCTACTGAGCATCTATATGTGCGAGTGACGTCAGACAACGCTGGTGAGTCAGAGACCAACCATTCAATGGAAGGTTGCCCAGCTAACCCGTAGAAATATGAACAAATAAAATGGTTACTTTAAGCCGTTATGATTGAGATGGTTTGTAGTGCTGGACCAGATAACTGATACAGATGGAACGAGCAAAAGGTATTTGGAGTAGAGAGAATGGTTTGAACGATGGTTATCCTGGTAGGAAACTACGATATGGGTTCAGGTGAGTAATTCAGGTCTGATTAGCAAAGCCTTTAGGACGATCTTAGAGGAAATGAAAAAATAAGGCTAGCAAGGTAGGTTGGAGTTAAATTGTGGAGACCTTTCGTTGTAATAATTTTTCCTTGAGCACTTACTTAGCTTACTCAATGAACCCCTTTCATGGATTAATTACTAAATTCTCACATAAATCTATATTACGGTTATACTACTACAACCCTCTGCTTTATAGAGAAGGAAACTGAGGCTCGGAGGTTTAGTTACTAAAAAAAAAAAAATCACATAGTGGTGAGAAGGGAATTTGAACACGGGTGGTCTAATTCCAGAAGCTGTGACCATAACCTCTACAGAAGTTTGCCTAAGCCAAGGAATTTGGACCTTAGGGATAAACATGGAAGTATTTTAAGTTGGGGCGGCATGACTGAAGCTGGCAATGGTGGGTAGAATCTGGAAGCTGAGAGAACAGCTAGGGTGCTCTTGGAGTAGTACGCTTATGAAGTGAGAAGAGTCTGAATTAGAGAACAAAAAGGGGGAAATGGGAGAATAAGACAGATTTGGAGGGCGAAAAAAACTATAAATAGCATGCAGGGAATGGTTGGATATGGATGAATAAAAGGAAGGGGAGGAGTCAGAACTCTTTCCCGTCTTTCTGGCTTCGGTGACCAAAGACCGTCATTCCTCAGAAACACTTGGGGAGCACAAGAGGAAGAGGTGCTTTGGGGTGGCACAGAATAAGTTGGCTCGAGACTCTGTAGGTGGAGGTGACGGCGGAACATCAAGCAGAAAGATCTGCCAGGCATTTGGAGATACGTTTATGTTACGGAGTCGGGGACAGAGGTCAAGCTCATCTGTAGATAACAGGTTTGGAATCCATTCAGAACTAAGCAAAGCCCCACACATCTAGGACATGTCAGTTAGGGGTCTTGGGTTGTAAGCAAAAGAAAGCAAATCTGGCTAGACATGGGAAAGCCTAGAAGAAATAACAAGTCCACTGTGAACCTCTCCTCAGAAAGGGCAGGAGCCATGGCGGTTCTGGGTGCCCAGGTGGGAAGAATTCACGAACGATCTGGTCAAGCTGAGAAGAATCAGCTCCAGCTACTTTCCCCCACTCCTCAGGATTCAAAGTCCTGGGAGGGGACCCCGCTGGCTTGGTCATATACCCACCCCTTGGCTAAAGGAAGTTAGGACACCTTGTCTTCCATTCCCAACAACGGGACACATAATGCAAGAGAGGAGATTTTCCAAAGGAAACCAGATCCGGCTATCAAAAGACAGGGGGAGTAGACGCGGAGTGGCCACACCCGTCAATGTCCACTCCATTGAGAGAGTGTGCAGAGCAGAGGGAGTTGCCTGCAGCTCCACAAAAGGGAGGAGGAGGAGGATTTGATGAGAGAAAGATAAAGGCTGGCTAAGAAACTGGAAGAGAGAGGTTAGGCTAAGGAATTTCAAAAATGGGCAAAACACCAGAGTCAAAAGCTGCCAAGACATCACGGGTGAGAAAGAACAGTGAAAAAGTGATGGAGTCGCCACCATTGGAAGTTACTGGTAACCTTCTCAAGAACGGGGTTTGGGGGAGGGCGGCCAAGGAAGGGTGAGAGAGAGGACACAGTGATGCAGGGAAGAAGGTAGATCAGAGAGAGATTCTGGGGTAGGAAGACCTCCGCTGGTGATCGAAGGGGTCAGTATCACAGTGATCCTCAGCACCGAGAACCTTCCATCCTATTTGGCCAAATAGAAGTACAAAATAATACTCAGCTCAGCACTTAGTAATGCCTTTTCTCTGAAGCTCTTGTGGAAAGTAGTGACGGCGATTGGAAGGTGTGAATTGATGCTCTGGTTTAATCTGTTTCAGACGTTACAGAGAAAGAAAATTGGATTTATTTAAAAGCCAACCAGAAAGGGAAATAAAAAGACAAATGTCTTTTGTAAGCTAAAAAAAAAAAAAAAAAAAAAATCACACTGATGCAACAGTCCTAGAAACGAATTGTCTAAGTGAACTGTTACAACCAGTCTCCTTTCCTCTGGTTAAAACAATCTTACATAAAAACATTTGCATCCATGATGCCGTGTAACAAGCAGTTTAATGTGTTTTTAAATAGGGGTTACATAGGAGAGGAGCAACTATTACTATCTTACTAATGTGACATGGGTCACTCTTCCAGACAAAACACCATCACCCATTGGAAAGTAGGGATAGTTTTTACTTAAATACAAGGTCATAGTGTTTGGGCGTATGGGGGAGCGGCGGGGGGTGGGGCAGGGGGATTTTCGTCTTCTTCCAGAGCACTCAACACTGGATCGCTTCCAAGAGAGGAAACGAGACTAAATAGATCATTTGTTTTCTTCTGTTTGGGCATTTCGTGCGTTTCTCTCAACTGTAGCTTATGGACACAAAGCCAAACTCAGAGACTGGCTGGAGCTGGCTAAATTCCAGGTCACTTTTGAAATTTTTTTTTTTAAGGAATAAACAATTTGAAGCTCTATCTGAGGATGAAGGCCAGCCACACGACTGAAGGACAAAATGAAATTCTGCTGTGAATGCGAATCACAAAGGAAGAGGCAGGTAGGAGCGTTAAATAATTCGGGTTTCTCATGGAAGGTGGAGGCAGAGCCTGGAGGCGATGCACGTTGGAAGCACACATCTGTGAGAAATACATTTCAAAGAGGATCAAATGCAAGAAGAACGGCCGTTCGTGGCACCAACTGAGGTAGGAACACGGCTTCTTTGGGGGAGCTCCCGAGTGATTGGTATCGAACTGCCTCATCACTTGAATGTCATGGAAAGCTTCGGAGGTTGCTTCTGTATCCTCTCGCCGGCATCGGGAAGGCCCGCCAACACCAGTCATGCACATTCTGTAATAGGCATAGTTGGTATTCCCCACATATCCTACTGGAAGAATGGGTCTTTGTCTTGAATCACTTCCCTTTGGGAGACACTCGTTGGCAGTCCCATCCAACGTCCAAGGAAAAGAGAACGGCACATTCATGGTCGGGCTTAGTTTAGCAGATTAGTTAACACTGCATCCTGTCTGATTTCGGAACTGACGAGTCATGGACAGTATTGCTCAAAATGTTCCTTCGACAGTACCGGGTAGCACAGGGAAGTGAATGGCAGTCATTAAAACGTAAACAAAAGAGGTAAGTCCCAAAGATTTCGGACTGTCTTTCAGGGCTGGGGAATCCGGACTCTAATTATGTTCTCATTGGGAAAATAAATCATGTCCCCTCCTTAAAAAATGTCGGCTCCATTAAAACCAGAGACTGAAACCCTTCAAAATAGTATCTGTGCGTTCTTTCAAAAACTTAAGAGTAACTTTACTAAACATTCTCCATGGCAAAAAGTGAGCCAAAGTGTTTGAGATACAAATTAATGGATCAATGTTAACCTTCGGAGTGTGATAACATATCATAGTTCTGCAAAATGTTCCTATTGGGAAAAACAGGATAAAGTAGACGAGGGCCCTCTCTGTATTATTTCTAACAGCTGCACGAGGACCTACAATTATCTCCAGAAAAATTTTCAATTAAAAAAGTGATTGAGACAGAGATGGATGCAGGGAATCAAGCAGGCTTTCATAAGCTGGCTCTACCCACGCTTCTTGGTTCTGACTTATTCCTCCATCCACTAGGCCCCTGCATGACTCCCTTCCAACTGGAAGGGGCCACTCCCCAGTTTCTCAAACACGGCGAGCTCATTTCCACCTCTGGGTTTTTCTTTGCTAGCTTCCTGGTTCCATCTCATACTTCCCAGGTCCAGCTGACCCTCCCCGACTAGAGTAAGTCCTGACACTGTTCCCCGGGCAGTACTTACCATGTCTGTAGTCACTTGGCCTTTGTTCACCCACCAGTCCAACAATATTTATTGAGCAACTACTATATGTGTAGGGTTGGCTCCAGGCACTAGGGATGGGCTGAGTTGAAAACCATGTGAACCGGCTTCTCTTCCCTGCTTTCTGGAAGCATGTTTTCTAATGAGGAAGAGTAGAAGACAAGTAGCCAAGAAAAAACAAAATAATAATAATAAAAAAACCCCAAACCCAAATGATGGTGAGTTCTGTGAAGAAAGTTAATAAACTGGAGAAGAGAGGAAGTGGCTTTAAGTCAAGCGGTCAGGGAAGGGTTCCTAGAGAAAGGAGGTGACGCTTGAGTTGTGACCTGAAGTATAAAGAGGCAGTGGTGAGAAGATCAAGGGGGTCAGGGGGGAGCATTTTAGGCAGAGAAGTCAACAAGGAAAAAGCATTTATATCCTGCCCTGTAATTAAATATGAATATTAGGCATTGACTGTAAAATAATGAAACAGGTTTTCTTTTTGCCGACTGTGTCTCCTTTTTATTTTAAGAGCCGAACCCTCCCTGGCATGTTTCTTTATAAGAGAGGCTGCGAATACCCTAGGGCTGGCCCAGATTTCACACGTTTGAAAGTGACCTCTTCACCCCGACAGGCACACACCGTCTAGCATGGCCGCCCACACACCAATTGTATGTAGATCATCCAAGTGGCTCTCTTCGGTAGATGCAGCCTTGTTTCACGGCCGTGTCTTAGATTTACCACATTTCCTTCTCACATTTGGGGCCGCGGGCCTGCTGGTTCTGCACTAAGGGCAACATACCTTATGTCATTAAAGTTGTGTCCCCACAAACCCAAGTTGACGCAAAGGAGGACTGCATGTGAGATAATACAGCTGGGAGCCTGAGGGTGCTATGTCGCCGGCCTCCGGAGTCTGCGCCTCTGTCGCGCACAA
This sequence comes from Paguma larvata, assembly GCA_030068075.1. Classification (NCBI taxonomy): domain Eukaryota; kingdom Metazoa; phylum Chordata; class Mammalia; order Carnivora; family Viverridae; genus Paguma; species Paguma larvata. The sequence goes on from CM057825.1 coordinate 14,076,277, forward strand.
GATCCCATCAGCTGTAGTTACCGTTTGGGAAGGGCCGGATTCCCAGGACTCTGCGGGTACTTCGCGCTGTCACCGCAGCCACGATCCCAGATTTCCCGGATTCCCTTGTCTGCCATCTGCCTCCGGCGACCAGCCCACCTAGGAGAAGTCGGCTCTGGGGCACCCTGCGAAGCGCCTCGCGGGGTCACCTGCCCCTCCCCGGCCGAGACCTGGCACCGTTACCCCCGTCATACCCCCATCACCCGGACCGGTGGGCACTGTCCCGGGGCACCCCCTTGTCGCCTCCCGGGGGGTGCAGCCCACACGACTTGCCGGCATCCCCGGGACGCGCTGCGATTCCTAGGGTCCCTCCCTCTCCGCACACGCACACCCGGACCCCGGCGACCCACGTGCGGCTCGGCCCGCGGCTGGCGCCGCACCCCGGGCTCGGCGCGGCTCCCGGCGCGCTCCGGGCGCAGCCCCACGACGTGGAGCCCCCGGGGGCGGCCTCCGCGCGGCCGCGGCCGGAGTGGGGGCGTCCCGGCGTGCGGGCGCGGGGACGCTGCGGCCCGCTGGCACACAAAGGAGGCGGCGGGAAGGCGGGGCGGGGCGGGCCGGGGGCGGGGGCGGCAGGAAGGGGCGGGGGCGGGGCGGGCGGCGATAAAGCCCCCGCCGCCGCGACCGCCCAGCTCGCGCTGTGGGGCTGCCGGGCCGGTCGGGCTCTGCGCTGCGAGGGCAGGAGGCGCCGCCGCCTCTCCGCTTCCCCCGACCTGCGCCGCCGCCGCCGCCGCGGCTCTCCGTCCTCCGACTCTCCGCCCCGCCGCCACCCGGCTCCGGCTCCGGCTCGGGCCGCGCCGCCCTCGGCCGCCGCCACCTGGGGATCCCGAGCGAGGGGCGGTGAGTACGGGCTGCGCGCCCCGCGGCCGATCGCGGGCGCCCGGGGGCGGGAGGGGCGCGGCCGGCGTGCTCCCCCCTGCGCCGGCCACGGTCCCGGGGCTCGGCGCGCCGCCCGCTCGGCGACCTTGCGCCCGGCCCGGCCCGGGGCGAGCGGGGCGAGCGGGGCCCCGGGGCGGCGACGTCGAGGCGGAGGAACTTTCTCAGCCTCCCTCGGGCTGCCTCGGCCGAGGCTGCGTGCGCGCCCGGCTCCGCGCCTGGCCCGCGGGGGAGCCCGAGGAGGACCCGGGCCGGGCGCAGAGGGGCCGCGACGGCCGTAGCGTCCAGGTGTGCCCGCAGCTGGGGAGTCCCGGGGCCCGCGTGGTTTCCGCCGGTGCATCCTCGCTGGCGCGGGTGACCCTGAACCTGAGGCATCCAGGTACTAGGCAGACGTCCCCTGCCCTGTACTTCGCGTGTGCGCTGCCGGATGGGGAAAAGACAAACCGACTCTGGTGTTTACCGCTGGCTGAGCAGGGTGGGGGTGACCAGTGGTTTGGGGCAGAGCCTTTAAATTGGCCTCTATCAATTCAGCCCTATGGAACAGATGTTTGCTATTTTCATCCTCCGTAGAAATGGGAATCGAGGCACTGATTAGTGGCTACAGGTTAGGTGAAGTACTTGGAAATTCTGGGCGGAATTAGGTATTTAATTTGCCTCCAAACCGAGCGGGGATGGAAAGGGCTTCTATTACATAAGATAGCACTCCACCTTCAGGTTTTATGGGAGATGCTATTGAAGGTTTTGGTGTTTTAATGAACGAAAAATAATCTCCATGTGTGTCTCTCTTGAGACATCTCAGATGCTGCTGTGTCTTGCTTTGACCACTTTGCAGAGACCGTTCTTATATTTAGCATCCACATAAAAAGGTGCTTGAAGGTTTGAACTCCTCTTTCAAGCTGGGAAGCAGTCGACTTTTCTGAACTGTTCAGGAATAATTTACGTGATAATTTTGTACTTTAGAGATTTTATATCTAAAGTTGAACAGAGAGAACCGGAAAAAAGGCAAGCATTGCTAATTTGTATATCGAAAGCACACTTCAAAAATTGAAGATATTTTCAATGCTGCCTGCATATCTAAATCAGTAATTCTTGCTGTTTGCAGTATTTCCGCACAAATTTTCTTCAGCTTTGCAGATGAAGGTGTTAGCCCAGAGAATCTAAGGATCCTTTCAACCCCCGAATTTTTATTCTATATTAAAACGACGTTTGAAAATATTGTACTCTGCGGGGCAATTACTGAAGGGCAGAAAGATGTCATCCATCTTTTATTCTAAACAAAAATTAATTTAAGCAGAAAGTCTCTGCCTCCTGTGAACTTCACATATTAGTGTAATTTTTAAAAGGACAGAAATGACTCAGTCTCCAAAGGACATTAGTTTTTAAGTTCCACACACGGGCGATTGACTACCAGCTGAGGTGTTAGTGTTGGACATGAGACATGTCCCACCTACCCCGACGTGTGGCCATCTTCCACCAACCAGTCATTCTCCTTCAGCCTGGGGGACTTTGGCTGGGCTTTTCCTGTCCCTCTGGTCCCAAAGTCCATGTAGGGCATGCTCTCTGGTCCCACTTCCGTGACCATCTCAAATCTGGTTACGTCCATGCGGCCTAGCGACCGAGTCCTCTTACTACATCCACGTCTTGCCCTCGCTGAGAGCGGCTCGTCTTCTGAAAGCAGGAACCTCAGTGTCCAAGTGTCTCAACTACAAGCTCCTGCCTCCCACGTGGCAAACTGGTGGCTCCCCCTGCAACTCTTTCAACACCAGAGACTCCTTCCCCTCCCTCCTTCCAGTTTGACAGGTGACTTCATGGCCCGCTCTACCAGGAAAGTAGGGGTCACTGAACCGAAGTCTCTCCACATCCTACCCCATTTCCGTCCTACAAACTTTTCCGAATTTACCCCCTCACCTGGGAGACCTTAAGCATCCGCTGTGTCGAGGTCTTGATGTGATAAGTATAGCAAGTCCGAGGCATAGGTCTTAGGACGGTCATTCTTGTGGGAGGAAACAGACGAAAAGCCAACAGAATCATGCTTTGATGAAATAGGGTGGAGCCCTAGGAGTTGGGGCGGGAACTTAGGGAAGATTAGAGAGAAGGCCTCTCTTTGGCACTGCCTAGTGTCTCCCTATGAACTCTTTCCTTATTTCACAGTGTTTTTAGACCCCTCCTTGTGCCACTTCAGCCCCAGTGGCCACTACGTCTCTCCAGGCTTCTTCAGCAAGTTAACACTTCTCCAGTCTCTGCTTTCTTCTCTGCTCCCTGCAGGCCGCCCAAAGGCCCCCCAGGGTAGGACAAGACCCCGCGGTTCCTCAACAGCGATCTTGCAGATTCTCTCCAGACCTCCCTGTGCCATTGGGTGTGGACCTTTCCTTCCTTCCTGATACCTTTTTTCCCACCTCCCTCATTGCCATGACTCCCTGGTTTTCTGTCTGCCTCCCTCGCGTCTCCAGTACCTCCCGAGGTTACCCCGGGCCTCTGTCTGACTGACCCCTGTGCTGCTCTATGTAGAGTCATCGGATGAACCACATCCTCACGGCTTCAACTATCTCCAGTACAAAGCGAGTCCCAGATCGGTGTCTCCAGCTAGTTGCCTCCAGTCTAGTGGGCTTCTCCGTGGTGTCTCCAGCTAGTTACCTATAGTCTGGTGGGCTTCTCTGTGCCCTATAGGCAAAAAAAAACCCACCATGAGTCCAAGACTGATTGATTTAGGTTATCACCATCCACCCCATACCCATTTCCTCATTGGCCAAAGTTTGTCACTCTTTTTATTTTTTTGTGGTGGGTCCGCCAGTCAGCAGGGTATTAAAGCAGGAACCTCTTGGTGATGCTTGACTCCTCCCCCCACTGCGTGCGGTCACTAAGTCCTACTGTTTCTCCATGTGGTGAGAGGCTCCATAGACCTCTGCTCTGGTCACTGCGGCCCCGCCCTGCGTCAGGGTCCAGAGCCAGCAAGATGGTAGCCAGTGCGCCATCTCCAGTGGCAGATGTGTCGTTGGCTGGAACAGAGCGTACAACACTCGAGTGAGTGAGTATTAGAAAAGTGAAAAACGTCGCCTGGATTTATAGCTTCTCTGAAAAATCAGAGGACACAGGACACGGGGCCTACATTCCCATGTGACAGCCCTCGGCTGGTGTGGCGTTTCCGTTGCCCGACCGCGCTGCAGGTGGCTCGCTCCCTGGTCGTTCCTGGACCTGTGGTCCTCATTTACAGTAGCTTCATGGTTCCCGTGGGCCTCGGAGTTAGCACCCGTAGGCTGGGAGACCCCCAGCAGCCTGTGAACCCCTGGTGCCTAACTCCGCAGCCCCGGCCAGGCTTCTTACGCCTAGCTTTGCACCCCTTTCAACCACCTACCACATTTGTGCCGGGGTGACTTTCCTCCAGTGCCCCGAATCCAAATCTGCTTGTCCCTTTTTTTTTTTTAAATGTTTATTTTTGAGAGGGAGAGAGACAAAGCACCAGCAGGGGAGAGACAGAGAGAGAGGGAGACACAGAATCCGAAGCAGGCTCCAGGCCCTGAGCCGTCAGCACAGAGCCCGACTCGGGGCTTGAACTTAAGAGCCGTGAGATCATGACCTGAGCCGAAGTCAGATGCGTAACCGACTGAGCCCCCCAGGCGCCCCTGTTTGCGTCCCTCCTGATGCAAACTTTGCCTCCCTCTTGCCTTTGGGGCAAACCCAGACTCTGGAGGAGCGGCTCCGTTGTATCAAACCGGAAGTCTCAAACCGGAAGGTAAGCTGTCGTCTTTGTAAGGTGTCGTACCTCAGTTTCTCAAAACGTTTGCGAGCTTCCGTGAGGCGCGTGGCGAATCCGTAATTGTAGCGTCACCGCGCCAGTGTCGAGATGCAGTCTCCGCTGTTTATAAACCATCTCCACAGACCTCACCACCCTCCTGCTTCCTCACCACTGCTTCCGGAGTAACGGGACAGGGTGGTTTCCACAGTCTCCCTGCTCTCCCGGGACTCCAGCGCTGGGAACATGGTGGGCCCCATGTAACACAAGGCGCTCAGAGTCCAACTTGTGCTCCCAACGTCACTCTTTGGACAGTCATGCCGCAGAACTCCTCAGCATCGGGCCAGGGAACCGGCCACAGTGCTCCGCTCTCCTCCCCGGCCACTCCTCAGACCGCCGGCCCTTTGTAATGACCTGACAGAGTCCGAAGTTTTCTTCTTCTTCCCACCTCCCCGCCTTGCCCTTTCCAGAACCTGATGTTCTTGCAGAACTGACTTCCTGCAGGCTCCTCACACCACGGTGCCGCCCATGTCCCCTTGCCTGTGCTCCTGCTGGACCTCTGCCTAGAATTCTCTCTACCTTCCGCCTTCCACGTTCACTGTCTGGCAAACTGCCCCCTTTTCAAGACTCAGGTCCAGTGTCCTCTCTTCCAAAAAAGTCTCTCCTGAAAATCCCCATCCCCAGCCCTCTGTGGCACGTGTGGCATGTGCACGCACATGTAAACCCTACCCCGTGGAGGCCCCTCTGACGGCAGTGACTGTGTTACGGCTACAGGCTTTACCCACTAGACTCTAAGTGCAAGGAAGGCATCCTGTGTTCTAGCGTCATTTGCACCAGCAAGTGGTGCGTGACCCAAAGGCATTTAATGGGTATCTGAACTGAACCATACTTATATTTTTCTTAAGTTTACTACACACGTTATGAAAGAGTTGCTTGTGTTTTGGGCTTGAAGGGGAGCTCTCCCCTCCCCCCTCCCCCCAGACCTCCACTCTTGTTCTGGTACTTCTGCGTTAAATATATTTCTTCACACTAAAAGAAATAAATAAATAATAATTTAAAAAAAGGAAATCTTTGATTAATCAGGTCTTTTGAGATAGAACATTACTTAGAGAAAGCAAAAATCTAACCCAGAAGTACTTCTGTCTCTATGTTCAGTTATCCTCATCTGAACCTCTTTTGGCTTGGTTCTGCCTTTCTTGAGGTCCACTGGCTGGGCTGTACTCCCTGTTTCGTGGTTTGTACAAGGTAGGAGAGAACGCTCTCTGGTTTCTTTCTGTCAGCCTTTTCAGTGACGGTAACGCGTGCCCTCTTGCTGCCTTTTTTTTTTTTTTTTTTGGCCTTGGTAGTTTTTTGGCTAATGTCTTTAGTCAAGTTTGATGGGAAGAGCCCTAGGTGGGGAGAGAGTCTGGGCTGTGCTGCCAACGATTTATATAGTTCGTCATCCAGATCTGAATTTTTTCATCTGTACAATGGGCGTGACAAAATTATGATCCCAAAGATGTCATTAAAAAAAAAAAACACCTATAACTTCTCGACTTTTTCTTCTTTATGATCCAGCTTTCTCCTATATTTCACATCTAGATGATTTTTTTAATACATTGTTTTATGTTTATCTACATGAAATTCTTATCCCTCTCCCTCTCTTCTAAATCTAGGAAATCATTCAGGCTGGCTCCTGTGTGCTCAGAAATGGCATTGAGGGCCAGCATGAAGATTTAGCTGGTATTCCCACTTACAGGCATTTATAAAACTGGTAAATACACTGGGTCCCTCCTACTTGATCTTTGTAAACCACTTCTCTACCCACGAATATGCCTGGCTTCTCTCCCCAGAGCCGTCTTTCCTCATGGGCAGATTGCATGTCTGCTCTGAAAATCAGCATTGGGTTTGAAAAAATTAAATACCCACAGGTGTGGAGTGGAGTCAGATGCAATGAACGCCATCTTTAGGTTCTTATCTGTAAGTTCACAATGTATCTAAGGGCACCGCAAGAGTAGTATGATTTTCTTTCTTTGGAGAAACGCTGCCTTTCACCCAACAGGGCAGGTCTATTTACACGGTCAGTGCTTCTTCCCTTGTTCTGCTCTTGGGTTTCTAGGTCTGGATGTGAGCCCAGCGCCGAGAAGTTGGTGTTCCTTCTGGGGCTCCTTTTGGTGCATGGGATGTACACTGAGCCCAAGCAATCCTCTGTTTGCAGTTTCTGTTCCTGCATATTGACAAACGTGTCCCCTGCTTCATCCTCGAATTCCTTCAAAGGTTGGGCTGGACGCCCTCGTTCAAGATCAGCGCAGGGACACCCCATGCTCTTGCTCCAGTTTGACCTCAGACTTTGCCCTTTGCTTCAGGAGGGATAATTTGAGAATTGGAATCCACTGTGCCTTTCTATTTTTATTAGTTAATTCGTGGGAGAAAGATAATGTGGAGGAGGTTTCGCTCTAACAGGGAAAAACAAAATCCCATGAGAAGGCAGAAGGGATTTCTTGCAGTGACGGCAAATCGTGGTAAATGTACTCGGTTTTGTTTTTGCGAGGCCCTCCCCCCATGGCTGCAGTGGGAACTCTGGTAACCTGGGGAATTTCTCTTAAGAGCATACCAAAAATAGCATCAGCACTTTCTCCCCCCACTTTCCCTTCCTAGTTAGTGCCAACTAATATAGCTACAGAAAAAAATAACCACTTGTTTTCGCCTAAGTTTTTAGGGACCAAATCTCGAAAGTGGCTGTGGTATGCGAGAGACTTTAACACCAAATACGAAGCCCACTGGAAAACAACCAAGGTGACTGCAAATGAAAATAGATTTTTCTTTCTTTGTTTCGAGAAAATGCTATATAAATAATGGCAGTGTTTGCTTCTACCCTATTTATTCTTCATTCTTGAAATAAGGACTCCATTTAGGAAGAAACTGTTTTGAGGATTTGATCACAGTTCGGATTATGTGAGCCATTAACTATGGCATTATCTTTTGGAGACAAATGCAGAAATCCGTATCAGTGTAAGTGAGGCAGGGGCGCCTGGGTGGCTCAGTAGGTTAAGCCTCCGACTCTTTCCTTCAGCTCAGATCATGGTGTCGTGGTCCGTGAGTTCAAGCCCCTGCACCGGACTCTGTGCTGATAGTTCAGAGGGTGGAGCCTGCTTTGGGTTCCGTGTTTCTCTCTCTCGCTGCCAGTCCCTGGCTCGTGCTCTGTTTCTCTCTCTCTCAAAAATAAATACTAAAAAAATAAAAATAAAAATAAGTGACACAAAAACATGGCATATAAGGGAGGAACTTATTGGGTTACATTGCCAATCCTGAGTTGGCAGGAGTGTCTCTGGCCCTGGAGGGGACTGAAACCAGAGACTCAGAGCTCTAGAGCTCTCTTTTCTCCCTCTACCTCTCATCCTCTTCAGGTGGTCTTCATCCTCTCGGGAGCCAGAAGTGCAGGTAGCTTCAGGCTTACCTCCCAATAGCCTAATGACCCAAGAGGAAAGAGGGGCTTCCTGCCAGTCCAGTTGGAAAAAATTCTAGGGAGGTACTCTGATTGGCTCAGTTTGGGTCATGTGCCTTTCTTTGGACCAATGGCGTGGTGAGGGGAATGGGATACTATGATTGGCCAGAGTCTGAGTCACATGTTTAAACCTGTGGTAGGGAGGGGAAAGAGCCTTGAGTGGGGTGTGCTGGACGGGCAAGTTATTACCCCAACTGCCCTTAGTATTTGTTCTCAGTGGACAGAGGCTCTCTGTGGCCCCCGGAGCCTCATCCCTGCCTGTAGCGTCATTTCCACTGGCTCGGTTGGGGAAGGCGCGTGCAGCCGCTGAAGGATCCGCGGTCCCACGTGCACCGTGGATGTGTCAGTGCCCGGTGTGTAAATGTGTGAACTGTTCGATACCATGAATTTTCAAAGATTTATATCTCATCAGTATTTATAACTTATCCCAAAGAAGTTCCCGTCAAACAGTGTGCCTCCTTTCAAAAGACCATCTTCCCACTTGGCCGCAGGAGTTCCTGAAGTCACCCAACCCAAACTCACCAGATGGGAAGAGGCTAATATTTCTGGGTTCTGATGGAAGTATTATTTTTATGGCTGTTGCTCCCCACTCCCCCGCCCAGTTTATTCCTTAGACACTTCCCCCCCCCCCCCCAGGACTCCAACTCTAATATTAGTACTGACCTTTGGATTGAAAAGGTAGAGTGCAGTACCCAGCGGCGGAGGGAATAACTTAGGCGGAGCTGGATAAAAGTCCACATCACCAAAGAACGAGTATGACAGGACTTTTAAAAGATACCTGATTCAACTCCACACATGCGTAGAGACTGAGCTTAGGACACTGGTTGAGATTTAACTTTTGCCGCGTGTTTTTTTTGTTTGTTTGTTTCATTTTGTTTTGTTCTAAATATGTACCTTTTTTTCAAAACCTGTCCTATCCAAAGCCTGTACATTCCCCTTCCCATCCTCCTCTCCTCGTGTGGTGTAGTGATTAAGAGTATGGAGGATTTGGAGGCCCCCAGACAGGTCCAAATCTCAGTTCCGGCAGTTACTAGCTGGAGGTCAGGAGGCTATAGATGATTTACTAAACTGCTCCAAGCCTCAGTTTCTTCATCTGTGAGTTGGGCAGGAAGGTAACCATGTCTGAAGTTTGTGGGGTGAAGTGGAGAGTATACTTCAGGTGCTGAGCAGGGACTAGAACGGAGCTGGTTTCCAGAGCACGAATGACGTGGTGTTGAGGTTCCCTCTGTCCCCGTACTCCCGCCAACCCTCTCACTCCTCCGGGACTCACGTTTGCATCGTATCTTTGATCCAGCGAATGGGTGACTTGCTCTGTGAGTTCGCTCACTTGGGTTCCAGACCTCTAACGCTCCGGGTAGGCAGGACTCCTAGCGACTCCTGTCTGTCAGTTCGGCAGGCTTCCAGCTCTTCCGGTACTGGCCATGCAGCCAAGGATGGCCAGTGCGTGAAATAGACTCTCTCCTCCTCCCCCGGTGTGAGGACGTGTAAACAGCTGTTTTACCAGGAGGTCTTCCGGGGGCACTTTGCAGGCTAGCCTTGTTAGGTCAGGTGCTTTTTAAATTTTTTTTAATGTTTTATTTATTTTTGAGAGCGAGAGAGACACCGCGAGCAGGGGAGAGACAGAGAGAGACGGAGACACAGAATCTGAAGCAGGCTCCACACTCCGAGCCGTCAGCACAGAGTCCAACGTGGGGCTCGAACTCACAAACCGTGAGATCATGACCTGAGCCGAAGTCAGACGCTTAACTGACTGAGCCACCCAGGCGCCCTTTGTTTTTCTTTAATGTTAGTTATGAGGAATTTATAAATGTGTCTCCAGTACAGAAAAATTATTTGGTTTAAGATTTTGGTCTTTGCAAGCGTAGTATCCAGAGCCTTCTTTTTCGTTCTTGTTTCTCAGGCTGTGAAATAGTCCTATATGCAATGATACCCAGTGATATCCAGGTACCCAGAAATAATCATGTATTTGAAACGCCGAATGTATTTAAAACACACGGTCGTGTGATTATGATTTGGTTCCCTCGGTACATGGAAGAGTTCTATGAACGTTGGACTAACCTCAGCGAACATTCCCAGATAGGAAATGTATCTCCTGCTGCCATTAATATGAGACTCTAGGGTTTTACAGGCAAAGAGCCGTTTGGGATTTTACACAGCACTCAGCGCATGCCCGCACCCGAACCATCGCTCGGACAATGGGCTAGGAGACGCCAGGGAGGTCGATGCTATGTGGGATCACTTAATTATGAAGCTTCCTTTCTCTAAAGGTGTGGCTTTTCTCTTTGAAATCAATTTACTGATAGACTCCTATCATCTTAGGCCAAACCCGTGCTCATTTGTTAATGACACTTAATTAAAATATCAATTTGGAGGATTGGCCAGAGATGCCACAGTATCAACAGTAAACCTCTCCTCCCCGGCAACAGTGGTAAATCATGAATATCAAAGTGCTAATCACACTAGCAGTGAATTCATCCAGCACGTACTGGAAATATAGTTGTTCCCATGCGTGTGTGTTTCACATCAGGCTAAAATTTCTTCTGAGTAGCGTAAGTGTGTATTTTTTACACGTACCGTGGCAAAATCAGCTCTGTGTGTCTTCTTCGTCCCATTAGGAACCCTCAAGGATTTTTTGGTCTATCTATCCTCCCGGGTTCTTTCCATGGTACCGGAGGCAGAGGAGCACACAAGGGAAGAAGGAAATGAAATGTATCATCAGTGTGTCAAATACCGTTAGGCACATCTTATACATGATCTTACTCAATGTCAACCACCCTCGTAAGGTAGAAATTAGTCCTAGCTGGCAGGTGAGGAAATGGAGATTTGGGTGTGTGGGGGACCCTGCTGAGAACCTCACCCCTGGGCTATTCACTCCAGGTCTGTGTGTCCCCCGGTGGAGATCTTGGATTCTGAAACATTGTTTTCAGTGACTGACTGAGAGTAAACAGCGGCGGCTGAGCCACAGTGTGGGACGGCCCCACGCCCCACGGAGGAGAGGGCAGAGCGCTACTGGGCGTGGTGAACTTGAGAATCACATGAACCTGGGTTTAAACTCCAGCTCTACAGTTAGTATTTTTTTTTAAGTGTATTTATTTTGAGAGACAGAGAGAGCAAGGGAGGGGCAGAGAGAGAGGGAGAGAGGGAATCCCAAGCAGACTCCATGCTGTCTTTGCAGAGCCCCACGTAGGGCTCAAATCTGTGAAACGTGAGATCTTAACCTGAGCCGAAATCCAGAGTTGGATGCTTAGCCGACTCAGCCACCCAGGTGCCCGTATAGGTAGTAGTTTTATGTCCACAAAACGCCTTTCCTCTCTGGGCTTCATTTCCAAAGCTAGAAAATGTTGTTGAGGAGACTCCCTTCTTTGTAGAGAAAGATAATATCATCCCCGTTTCACAGACAGGGATGTAGGAAATAGTGACTTAAATCGCTTGGCTAGGTCAGGGCCGAGACAGGTTGAGAACTCGTGTCTCTGCTTCTATCAGTTGGCACCTCTCCAGTCACCAGGTCTGGGTACAGCAGCCAGAACTGCCGTCACCTGTCACCACCCATCCTTGATTAGCCCCCAGAACGCCCCACTGACTTGGGGACAGTCACCATTCATTCCTTAGAGTCACTTGGCTGATTCATGTCTCCTTTTCTCTGTGTCATTTACTCCCATCTTCTCAAAGAGGATTACTCCTGGAGAGTAAAGAGGTCCCCCAAGATTTACTCTTGATGACTCTGTCCCCATACAGGACTTCAAAGCGGCGGCCCTGTTGTGTTTGGGCGCACTTGGTTCAAGAACTAGTTTCTCAGCCCCATCCTCTGAGGCACACGGAAGTATCCACACGACAAGCTGACCTTTGAGGATCTAACATGTTTCAGTAGAGGGGGCGTATCTGTGATACTTTAATAGCTTGAGAGCCATGGTACGCTCTCGTGGGGGGAACCCGTAAGGGGGTGCCTTTTCTGTAGAGGATTTCGATGGAGTAGCAAAAGTACCTCAAAATCGCTTCACTCTTTATTGTCATCAAGTACTATAGTGATACACTCTTCTTCCCCTGGTGTAGACCCGTCGTCCTGACGGACCCTCACTACGGCACTGGGTCAGTAATTCGCTGCCGGAACGAGCGCTCTGGATGAGATGTCCGGGAAGTCAGGCTCAAGGGGTTGGTGTGGACCGAATCGCTGGGAAGGCTGCGCCGACGCCCTCTCCCTTCCCTCCTCGTGGGGAAGGACTCGAGGAGAGCGTGTGACCCCGATGACCGGAGCAGTCATGGCGGTGGCAGAAGTCGGGGCCTGTGGAAGCTCTTCACGTGCATTGCCCTCCTGTGCCCTCTTGGCGGCCTGGAAAGGCTGGCGGCCCAAGACTGTTGACCCCAGAGGCTCCATGAGGTTCGAAAATGAGGGCAAGCGATGGGCAGTCTCGAGTGTCCATTTCCTTTTACGTGAACTGTAGGTAGTGATGCCCAGCTTTCAGGGAGGCTCAGCAGCACTAACGCTAATGTCCTTTACACAAAGAAGGTCCTTAAATATCAGTCACCGCTAATGGTTGTGTGTGGGAGAGGTAAGTCCGTGCACAGTGCGAAGTGTTGTCGAGTAGCCAATAAACACAGATGCGTAGATAGCGCTCGGGGGTTAATGCAGCCCTGATTTTTCTTTCTCCTTACCTTCCACAAAACCCCTTTTGCTCTAAATTTTGTAGAATTGCTACTTACTGATTTGTAGCAATAATAATAAGAGCTGGCCATTTTGTCTCTTAAGTGCTCTCCATGGCTAAATATAAGAAGGTAATTCCTTCATGGAGGAGAGAATAGTTGTTTTTGGGAAAAAAAAACAAGTTTTAGTGGATGACTTTGAAAAGGTGTGAAACAATACAACTTTCCTTCAATTGTTTTTTGGTTGGTTTTTATAGAGCAGAAGTGAGCTAGCGTGAGCAGGGGAGGGCAGAGGGGAAGGGGGAGTCTGGAGCAAGCTCCACAGGCTTGATCCCATGGCTGTGAGATCATGACCTGAGCCAAAATCCAGAGTCAGACACTTAACTGACTAGGCCATCTACGCACCCCACAACTTCTCTTTTCATTGAATACTCACGGGTACAAGATGCTGGAGAATTGGAACTGCATTGAGGCCGGTCTCTTCTGGGTTCGGCATGCAAGACAAAAATGGTATCTAAATGATGCCTTAATAACTCATTAGAAGGCACTGAAATGTATAATCTTTCTTTGTGAATAAATGTTTTCTAATTTGAAAACTGTGTGCATGAATATGAAGTGAAAAATTTCCCCAGGATCGTTCTTCAGGGAAATTGGGAGTTGCTATATGTATTAGGGTCCTTTCAAAATCCTCTATTTACAAAGGTCATGATAAGTTCATTAGTGAGAGTCCATCAAAGCCTTGGATGGATGAGACTCCTGAATGAGTCTTGGGAACAAAGGGAGAAGGGCACGGAAGTCTGCCATCCCCTTCATCTATATTTATTACGAATGTGCACAGAGGCTGCGTGATACAAAAGGGTGAGAAAAAGGCACAGAATTAGAATACGGATTTAGTCATTATTCCTGAGGTCATGACTTCACAATTGCCAAATTTTGAATGCTGTGTTCGTTAAGGTAATGCTAATTGCTGTAATAAATAAACCCAAATACGTACCGTGGCACAAACTTCCACTTGCATAAATCCCAAGATGGGCATGTCTGTTCTAATCCTGGAGATTCAGGGAGCCAGCCTCTTTCCGTCTTTGGCTCCACGTGACTTAGCAGGCAGTTTCCAAAACGTCGCGATACTTGTCAGCGTCAAGCTGGTGGCAGCCGAGAGGTCACAGAGGATTGCATATGGCGGCTTTTGGCGGGCCAGGGCTGGGAGTAGCACACGTCACCCCTGTTTCCATTTCATTGACCGTGTTTCAGTCTCGTGGACACTCCTGCCTACAGCAGAGGCCGGGAAATGTTTGGGAAGGAGAAGAAATAGGTTTGCTGAGAGGTAGTCCCTCTCTGTCAAGTGAAATTTCATGAAGACGATTAAGGTTTTCATGAAAAAGTCACACACTCAGTAACATGCCGTGCCAATCACGTCTATATTTTCATGGCTGAAGGCAGCAGTCCCAATGGCCTGTGAAGGACGTCTCGTGGCCTCAGATAGATTTTTTCAGTGACAGTGTGGCACATAGATTTGAAAAGTGCTGTATCATAGGCAACTTGGACGAAAAGGAGATGACGCGCTCGGGAAAGTTGTGAGACCGCGCGGAGTGATGACAGGCTTGGAGAAGATGTCTGGGAAGACTCAGAGTTAAACTGCTTCATGGAAGGGGAGAATGGAAAGAAAACTACTATTTCTAAATCCTCATATGTGTGATACCACATAGTAGGCGTAAAGTTGATTTAGTCAGGTTGACCAAACCTTGGGTGGGCAGGAGTGGGAGATGTTGGGGACCTTCTCGTTGGGAAAAGAGGTCTGTCCTATTTGGGAGACAACCATCTACTCAGGCACATGTGGTGATGAGAACGTAAAGCAATGAAGACTTTTATCCTGCAAGAAGGCGTGTCTTTCCAGTGTGGGAGAGGGTCCTCAGAAATGCAGGGAACTCTGTGTGGGAGCAGAGGGAGAGACGAAAGCTCGGGAATGGGATCCGTGCCAATGCTGAAACGAAAGGACCCAAGGGGCTGGACAAGGGAGAGGCAGGTGACAGCTCCATCCTCTCTGGGAGAAGCCTTCGGCCGTGTCCGACTCGTGGGCACATCCACGTGGCTTCGGGCTGTGTGCTGTGGGCAGAGTAGTCAGTCTCTCTGCTACCTCAGCTGTATCTGGAAGGGCTTGTGTGAGATGCAGTGCGAAGACACATTCGCAGGGCTGTGGACGCGGCAGGGAGCTCCCTAAACGCCCTTCTCTCGACCCATGTCCATTGCAGCCAGCCGCTCGATAGCTCCATTGTTAGCGACAGCGTCTCTGTAGCCGTCGCAGAGAAACTGGGAGATGGTTCTCCCCCTACAAACTGTGACTTTGTGACAAAGAGAAGCTCAGCCCCTCCATCCCTAGAGTTTCCTCCATGCAATATCTGACCGCAGGGGTTAGACACAGGTAAGAAGGAGAGCTTTCATGAAGTCATTGATTTTTAATTCCAGAAGTCCTTGCTCTCTGTCTTAGCTTTGGATGTGGGAAAGTAAAAAGGCTGGTCTTGTGAGGAAATGTTGTGTGGTGACTCAGAACTGTCACGTCATTGCCCAAGATGGCGTCTTACGTGATCCTCAGAGCAACCTTTTGAGGTATGGGCTCTGGGGGAGGGGAGTTATTGAGTCACAGAGCACATATGCAATTTATTCGAGGTAGGCCCGCCTGGGACTAGACTACTGGCCTCTCTCAGAATTGTATTAACATGAACACAGGTTTCTTCTGTGAAATAGCTGAACGCTCACCCCCCCCCCCCCCATATCCCTTCAGAAGACGGTAGCAGGGAGCTGAGCGAGAGGAATTAAGTCAGGCTAAAGGAAGAACCTATTTGGGTAGCTAAAGCCGAGTTTGAGATCCTACTTGCCGTCCCTTAAGGTGGTTTCTGAGCTTCGGCGAACTTTGCTGGTTCGACGGTTGCTTGCCGGAAGTAAACATGTAAATGTAGAGGGGGTATCGTTTAAAATATTCCTTGGGGATTTTTTATGCTTACAAGCTCTTTGCACTGAAAGAAGTGAGCAAAAATTCAGAGGTCACAGCAAGGAGCCTTTCTTAAACTTAGTAGCTATTTTCTCTTCTGCATCCCTCTTCCCTCTTCATACTTTGTACTTCAGAAGTATTTCTAGATTCTGTGCCTGTAGATACATGCGTATTTATTTCCGAAGATGTCAGTCTCCTATAATCCTGCCCCCCCCACCCAGAGTTAAAATGTGGGGACCAGACAACCGTTCCTTCATACCCTTTCCCAGCCTCCCCTGCGTAACTATTTCACTTGTCACATAGGCCGAAAACTCCCACTTGAGGGATTCCGATGGGGTCGTTTGGATCTCTTAAGCCAAGCCTTGGTAAAGAGGGAGCTTAGTCACCAGAACTGGATGGGAAACTGAGGAAGAAGAGATGAAAGTGTGGCCAGGTATCCCAGGATCCCCACTTCTGGGGGCCACCGAAACTTCCCTCACACAGCCCCGCGGTCCTCTGCTGAAAAACAGAACACGATGGCTCTGTGCCTACAACTGAATCCGTTTGAATACAGTCTTTCATCTATTTGGAGGGAGGGTAAGAAAGATGCTGCCTGTCTCTTTGCCCCGAGCCTCTCGTTCCTGAACTCTGTCTGTGAACCCACTTGGGTGGGAATGGAGGTATGTTGGGAAGCTGAGGGAGCCAGCTCTCCCCTTCCCCTCCTTCCTTCTCAGGCTCCACACTACAAGTCCAGCCCTTTCCTGCCTTCTCTCTTGTTTGCCTGGGAAGAAAAGACTGTGAATAAGTAGCCATTGGTGCCCAAAGGGGAAACAAAAAGCTAGGATCAGGTCACCGAATGTTGCCGTATTCTCTTTCCACGAGGTCAGAGAAGCTGACTTCTCGGTTGTCCCTCTGTGCCCCGACCTCCCATGGCATCACGTAGGGGGACACACGGCATGCAGCCCAGAGGAAAAGCTCAGATTCCGTCTGGAGCCCCAGGAATGTTGCGGATCAGAGAGGTAACAGTTAGCTGACTCCGAAGACATGGAAGAATGAGAAGCCAGCCCTTTAGCCAGCTAGCCCGCCGCCCACAGCAACAGCGTCTTCGAGGGCAGCCCGCTGGCTATGGGAAGGTTCGCCGATAAGTATCTTAATGAAAGCACGCGGGACAGTGCGTGGCCCGAGTCCTAGAGCCCAGTCTGGGTCTGTTCCAGATGGCCCGTGGGGACGTTCCTAGTCCATCCGCACAGGCGGCTAAATACTGTCAACACAGCTCCACGCAGTAGACGCCTTTGTCCTCAAGTGGTGGGGATGCCTGTGTCTTCATTACGGGACAATATGAGACATTAGCCCTTGGTGACAGGTTACTGAAATAGATCATATTTGAGTCCTTTCATCACTTCTCAGTTCTGTGTCCTAATTTGTGGAACAAAAGCGAGGGGTTAAAGGTTCGCATATCCAAGGAATAACACTACTTTGCGAGCGGTACCTTCGTTCATTCAAGAACTACGTTGAGTGTCCATTGTTACCTTAAGGTCCGACGCTTTTAGTTCTTTGCCAGTTTGGTTATCACTTCTCAGTTGCCACCATTGCTGCTCACTGTGGTCTCGAGGCGGAGTCATGGCTGCTTTTCTGGTTTTCATCTCTTCTGACTAATTTCCTGTAGAAAGAGACACTAATGATCAACTCTTTGCAATTGCGTGTAAGTTTCCTCGTCTGCTCAGAACTCTTAAGACTACGCAGCAGGCCCACTTGCTTCTTAGTTCTTTAAGTACTTCTGTCTTTGGTCAGCCTGCCACTCTTCAAGAAAGCCTGTGCTTTCCAGCTTCACTTTGTGATTTCTACCATCCCGCGTTACTTAGGACGCAGGACCTAGGGAGCTGTCTCGTCAAGTAGGAAGTAGCATGAGTGTTTCGTACAACTTCTAAAACTCGATTAGAAGTGGAAAATGATCATGAGTTCTGCAGCTCCCTTTCCCCAGACCCCAAGAGTCTGGGCCCTCCTTTGGCACCTGTGACTTTGACAGCCCCTTTCTTCATTGCCGCATACTCTGCCAACCACCGTTTGATCAACCAGCAAGAATATTGAGGCCTCCTTTCTAACTCCGGGGCCGTCCTGTGGGCCGCGAAGAGATAACAGTTTGGATTCCCAAACGAAGGATGTTCCGCCCAGTCTCTTCCTCCTGGCGGGCTTCTCACTGCCATTTTGGGCATTTTGTCTGGGCCGTAGAGGTTTGAACCAGTCAAGTCTGCGTGTTTTCTCAGGAAACGCAGCTCTATTAAACTCATTGTTTTAAAAGTCACTCGGAGCATTAAAATCCTCGGTCATCAATTTGTCGTGTGAAAATATAGAAGCGGTTGGGGCTTCAGGCGAGCAATATTGACTTAAATGTGTAGGGCACTTTAAGAGAGCGCTTGATTGTACATTTTAAAATAGGGAATGCAAATTGAAATTCCTCCTGGGTGCTTTAAATCATGCATTATATGTGCGGTATTTTCAATTAGCTGCAGAAAAAATATGTTCCTGTGTGGCTCTATTTTTACAGCTGGGAATTGCTCTGAGAACACAATTGACTATTTCATACATGTGAGATTTATTTAAATGACTCACGGGGCACCTGCAGTTTAGCCAATAATTGAAAATATTGTTGCAGTGTGGCAGGTAAAACAAGGATGTCATTTGGCCTTCCCGAAGAGGTGCCCCAAGCTCGGTAGGCTCACGTCGGTCAGAGGGGGTGGGCAGTGGACAGGGAGCTGGCGCAGGATTGAGATTCAGCCCCTCGCATGTCACTCCCGGGCCGCGCCACGCTGTGAGAAGCCCGCCTCGAGGGTTCTGTCGGTTGTGGTCTCGGGGAAGGACCCCAAGCACGAAGGTGTTCTCTCGTTTCTGTGGTTGCTCGCTCCCGTTTTCACGTGCCGGCTACCGACAGAAGTTCACACCAGGATATGGGGAACATCCCCTCCCCCCGGCTCTTCGCCCACTTCCTACTCCTCCCCGCCATTCTTTGCCAGCCACTTCACAGCAGACAGTCCTGACGTGGCATCAGACATCCCCTACAGTCCTGATGCAGGCAGCCGAGGTGACTCTCAGGACGGACCAGCCAGCCGCTCCGCGGCGGTTCGTGACTGTTACTCCAGTGCACGTTCCCACTGAGGTGGTATTGTAAATGGCGGTTCGGTAATTCTTAAAATGCTTTATGGCTCCCTGGGATTCAGACAGAGTCTAGGTTCATTGGGTATTGTGGGCAGCATTAAAGTCCTAACCACCACTTTTTCATTTGTCTCTGATCAGTGGTTCTCCTCCTCCAGGATGATTCTTCTTTCACCCCAGAGCATTTCTCAGCGTCTCCAGACATTTCGTTGTGGCAACTCGGGGAGGGGACGCTACCAGCATCCAGCGGGTAGACGCCGGGGATGCGGCCGTCCGTCCTACCGTACACAGGACAGTCTCCCCAGCTGTCTTCCCCAACGAGGAATTTTCCAGCTCAAAATGTCGATAGTGCCAAAGTGGTGAAACCTTGCTCTAGAATTTCTTGTCAAAAAAAAAAAAAAAAAAAAGGCTTCCCCAAACGCACTAGAACACAACGTGCTTGTAAGAGCGTGGTTTCTGTAATTGACGTTAGTACCTGCAGAGAGTTAAGCTGATAGTCGAAAGCCCGGCTTTTTCATCAACTCGTGATGATACATTGAGCACCTCCGTGTCCCGTGTGCCACGTTGGATGCTGGAGATGAGTGGCGAACGGGACAGACGGGCCTCCCCTTGCTCTCAGGCACAAGGAGAAGGGGAAGAGGGAGGGGTCCATTCACGGGGAGCGTGAGCACGGAGGCCTGAGGCCGGAAAGAGCCCGGCTGCTCCTGTGATCTGTCAGGAAGAAATTCCAAATCCAGACAAGGCAGGCCAACACCTAGGCTGTGAGAGGGACTTTGCATTTCATCGCAAGAGCGAGGGATGCCATTCGAGGGTTTAACACTGGTCTGGGTGCCAAGGTTCATGGTCAGCCTTTCTGGCCGGCAAGGTCGCTGGGGTAGTACAGACAGTGAGGTGGGTATAAGAAACCAGTGTTCTCTTCCCGGAATGTTGGTGGCTTGACTCTGGGAGCAAAGGAGATGGAGAGAGTAGACCATTCAGGACTATTCTGTGTCAGCGGCAGAGTGATGGTTTGTCGATGATGCAAATGGGGAAGGGAAAGACAATGGGTGACTCTCAGACTTTTTGGCTTAGATTCTTGGGTGGGTGGGGTACTTGCACCAGTTGGGTCTCAGAACCTGGAGGAACAGCAAGTTTAAGGAGGAGTATGTACTTTTCCCTCCCGTCTTAGAATTTTTCTGAAAACGGATAAGGGGACTTCAGTGTATCTTTCTAGGTTGAGTTGACTCTGCTTGCTAAAATGTAAGGTATTTTTCCAGTATTACCTCTGCTCTCCGCTTACCGTCATAATAGGCTTTCCACCGGAGCTCACAATTATTTCTAAATGGCTTCTTTGGGAAATCATCAAGCATTGTCAGTATTAGATACATATTTTTTTCTATCTAAGCAAGTAAAACAGAGATGAGAGTCGGCTTATAGTCAGACTTGTACCATTGAGGCTCTCGGCCACCAAGGCAGGCTTTTCAGTCGTTTTAAAATTGTTTTAGTCTACGGGGCGCCTGGGTGGCTCAGTCGGTTGAGCGTCCGACTTCAGCTCAGGTCATGATCTCGCGGTCTGTGAGTTCGAGCCCCGCGTCGGGCTCTGTGCTGACGGCTCAGAGCCTGGAGCCTGCTTCAGATTCTGTGTCTCCCTCTCTCTCTGCCCCTCCCCCACTCATGTTCTGTCTCTGTCTCAAAAATAAATAAATATTAAAAAAAATAAAAAAATAAAATTGTTTTAGTCTAATCCCACCCTCCTTTGGTTCCAGCTGGTAGGAAAACTTTTTTTTTTTTTTTTTAATTCATGAGCTTGGCGGTCTTGGGAAGAACACAAGGAAAGTCACCAGAGGCCGAGCCCATTTCCAAAGTCACACAGCATCCATCCCGTCATTTCCTGACCCTGTCACCAGGGCTATTCGTGGAGGCCACATGGACCCTGGCTGCTGCCCCCTGGAGCCCACGAGGCCACCTTCCCCCGAGGCCTTGTGACCAGCTGTCGAGCTCTGATAAAGTCACACCCTAGACCTTCGAATTCCTCCTACAGCAAAGAACTGAAGGGAATGGCCTACAATTGGAAAAAGACCACAAGTCAATAGAAAAATCAGCTTTTAAAATTTGTTTTGGTTTTTAGACATTGGGATTTGGGGGGTATTTTGCAGTTGAGAGAACTATGAGGCTAGGTTGGCGTGTGGGCCTTCGGAGGCTGAGGAGAGACACGAGGACTCTTGAGCCTCCAGAATGACGGTAGTAAGTGGCAATAATGACAGAGCCAGCTTTGGTTGAGCTCTTAGCGTGTTCAAGAACTGTCCGAAGAACCTGAGATGCATCACCCTTGTTTATTCTTCACAACAGCCCATAAGGCAAGACTGCTGTTATATGAACCCATTTTACAGATGAAGAAACTGAGGCTCAGGGAAGTGAAGTACTTCTCAAAAGTCATCCAGTGAATTGGTAGCAGAGCTGGGATGTGAACTTGGGAGGTTTGTCTCAGGAGCCTGCAGAGGCCAAGAAGACAAATCAAAGAATTATGAAAAGGCATAATTATACAAAAACATGTTTTTGGATCTTTTTTTAGAATATCGGGTTTTTTAGTGTGCTTGCAGGATTGGGAAGCGATTTAAGTACATTTAAAAAAGATCTGCCTTGGGGCGCCTGGGTGGCTCAGTCAGTTAAGCATCTGACTTTGGCTCAGGTCATGATCTCATAGTTGGTGGGTTCGAGCCTCGCATTGGGCGCTGTGCTGACAGCTCAGGGCCCGGAGCCTGCTTCGCATTCTGTGTCTCCCTCTCTGTCTTCCCCTCCCCTGTCCACACTGTCTCTCTCTCTCTCTCTCTCAAAAATAAATAAAACAAAAAACGTAAAAAAATAGATCCATCTTAAGGTGCATTTGTTTATTTGTTTGCTGACAGAAATTTTATAATAAGGGCTTTTGTTTTACTCTTTATTTTGAGATAGCTGTAGATGGGTATGCGGTTCAAAAAACAGATGTAGTGACATCCCACGTACCTTTTACCGAGCTCCCCCAGCGGTAACGTGTCCCGTAACTATACACAAAGATAAATACCACCGCTAGGACGTTGACTTTGGCACAAGCCATCCACCTCACTCAAGTTTCTACAGGCACTCACTTGCGTGTGTGCACTTACTTGTCTGCAGCCTTATCACGTGTAGACTGTGTGACCACCACAGGGAAGATAGCAAAGGGCTGTATCATGAGGACCCTGCATGTCACCCACCCACACGCACACCCCCCCCCTCAGTTCCTGGCAACCAATAATATGTTCCCCACCTTTGTAACTTTGTCATTTTAAGAATTAAAAAAAAAAATTTAATGTTATTTTTGAGAGAGAGAAAGAGACACAGTGTGAGCGGGGGAGGGGCAGAGAGAGAGGGAGACAGAATCTGAAGCAGGCTCCAGGCTCTGAGCTGTCAGCACAGAGCCCGACACGGGGCTTGAGCTCACGGACTGCGAGATCATGACCTGAGCTGAAGTCGCACGCTTAACCGACTAAGCCACCCAGGCGCCCCTCATGTTTAGTTTTATAAGAAGCTGCCAAACCATTTTCTAGAGTGGGCTGAACCATTTTACATACCCAGCAGCAGCGTGTGAGTTATCCAGGTTCTCTGCCTCTCTACCAGCATTTGGCGTGATCACTAGCTTTTATTTTGGCTCTTCTGATAGGGTGTGGTTGTAATTTGCATTTCCCTAATGGCAAATGATCTGAGCGCCTTTTCATGAGTTTATTTGCCATCTCTATATTCTCTTCAATGAAATGTTTGCCCATGTCTGTGTTCATTTTCTGATTGGAATGTTTGATATTTTTTTAACGTGTGTTATGAGTGTTCTTTATATAATCTAGATACTAGTCCTTGGTCGGATATGTGGCACGCAAATCTTTTCTCTCAGTATGTAGCTTGCCTTTTCATCATCTCTGCAGAGTCTTTTGCGGAGCACGTATTTTTAATTTTGATGAGGTCTGCTTTGTCAGTTTTTCCCGTTTTGAGTCATGCTTTTCATATCGAGCCTCAGAACAAGTAAGGTTTTGATTCCTGTCTCTGCCAATACGGAGGTCTGATTGTGGAGAAAGAAGGCAGGGGGACGGGATAGACATCACAGTGTGTATGGTTCTTCCGGCTCCTGTCTGGTTCCGCCTCTGGTGTGTGTCGTGATGAGCTGGTTGTCCGGGTGATGGCCCCGGGGTAGACCTTGTCTTAGAAACATTGTAACATGTAACGGTGTGAAAAGAACAATATTTCCAGCATCTCAGTTTCCAGAACCATTCACGATACCTCCTAACACAAGATCTTTCTGCACTTGAGATCTTCTGTCTGGAATACTCCTTCTTGCCCTACTCCCTGTCCTGTCATGTCCACCCTCTGACACCCCTCCTGTGCAGCCCTTCCCCCCCTCCCACTCCTCCCCCTCCATGAGGCCCTTCCCCACCTCCCCCTCCTCCCCCTTCCATGAGGCCCTTTCCCACCTCCCACTCCCCCCACCTCCCACATCCCCCCCTCACCCCCACCCCGTGCAGCCCTCCCCCACCTCCCAGGCTCCCCTGTGCGGCCCTTCCTCAGAGCTCCTTGTGCTGGCTCTCCTGAGCCTTAGAGCATGTTGAGCAGCGTCCCTGGCCTCTGCCTTCTGGATGCCGGTAGCTCCTCCCCCACACCCAGCGGTGACCCAAAATGTCTGCAGATGTTGCCGAATGTTCCCCGAGGATCAGACCTGCCCGGGTTGGGAACCTTGGCTCTAGGCCATCCGCTCTGGGAGAGTCTGTCGTGTCCACGTCCTTACCGCGGCACCGCGCCTGTCACACTGCTGTCCATTAAGGCTCATGAAAAATAAGTGGACCGACCGTAGCTGCTGTCAAACAGCTCTTTGCGCAGCGGCCTTGGCGATCCCACCCTTCCTGCGGAAGAACCGAGTTGGGAGTTCGAGCCCTGGAAATCCAGAGTCCTCTCTACGCAGGTGAATACGGGCTTCCTCGGCCTTCTCCCCGCTGACCGACACGAGGATGCCCGAGTCTTCCAGTTCCTGCCTGATTAGAGCCCACATCCTCTCTCAGCCCTGCCAGCGCAGGGGCCCCCGCAGCCGCTGACTCCGGGCCTCCTCCTGAGGAGAAGAGGGCATCTCCGCAGGCGGAACCGGGGCTCCTGCCGGCGGCGTTTTTGGGTGACGCGGCGCAGGGCCCTATTGGAGACCCAACTCGGCGTTCACCTGCTGGGCCTCCTGTCCCTCTAGCCGGGCCCCGCTCCCTTTTCACGAGGGAGGGAGGAAAGTAGGAGCCTGGGCTCGGTTTTGCCGTGCAAAGCACGTTCCTGGGTGTAATTAGTTCAGAAAGTTCCCCGGGAGTAAGTACAGTGGGCATAAGAATAATTTAGGGTCTGTGCGAGGGTTTTCGGTTTTTCTCTCTGTACCTGGTGGCGCTGCTCCCTGAACCTGAATCACAGAGCTGGCTCTGGCTTTGCAGCAAAGACTGCAGTGGGGGGCAGGGGGGGAGGCCCGCCAGCGGGTGGGGAGGGCAGAGCCTGGTCAGGTCAGCCCCGGCCCCCTGCTCCTGCTTCCCGGGAAGGCTGTCAGGGGTGCTCAGCGGAAGCGCAGCACTGGGGGCTGTGGAGCAGAAAGCGCTGGTGTCTGGGCCTGGTGGGCATCACCTCAGCGCGGGCGTCCCCACCTCCAGCCGCAGAACTTCTTTGCAGTGGGCTGCACGTGAACCTGATTCGATGAGGTGGACTGACAGCCCAAAGCTCCAGTTATGGGTCACACAAGCCTCCCCCCGCTGGGATTCACAGAAGGGAATCTACTGGATTCCCTCCTCTCCCACACGGAAAAGACTTGGGCCGAAGATTCCAGGGAGACCAGCCGTGACAGTTGGTGTCGGTACAGTTGTTGCTTTGAGAGCAGACAGTCCAGGACTTCAGCCTGAAGCCTCGATGCTAAGTCAAGGCAAGTCAGTGGTGTCACCGCGTGGAGGGGACTGGGAAGGTGTGCTCCCTTGTGCTCCAGCAAGGCCCTGACGCTTGGGGCCAGATGATTCCGTGGGGGGCGGGCGGTGAGGTGGGGAGGGAGCGGTCTTGTCCATGGTAGGATGTTTAGCGACATCCCTGACCTCAGCCCGCAGGACACCAGTCGCACCCCCTCCCAGTTATGACCATCAAAAATGTCCCCACGGATTGCCTAATGTCCCCTGGGGGGCACTGTCATCAGCCTCCCGGAGGAGAACCACAGCTCCAGAGTAACAGACATTCTGTCCAGTTCTTGTGCCTCGTAAAGCTGTGGTCACTTGTTTACTCCTAGTATTTGATGATTTAAGCTCAGGACAGAGAGTTAGAAAGAAAGTAGTGTTTCTTCACTTTTTACTCGGTTGACCCTTTGAACTTCATCACAGGAGGCAGCATGACGTGTTGGCTAAGCCTGTCAGTTGTCAGACGTGTCTTCAACACGTGCACTCTTTGCTTTTTCCGGGTTTCCATTTTTGTTATCCATAAAGTATAAATACTACTGCCTACCTGAGGCATTAAGGATTCGTCTAGGGATTCAGCTAGATGTTGAATATATAAAATTCAAGGTTCATTGTCTTGGCGTATAGTAGACGTGCAATGAATGATAGCGATTATTCTTGAGTACTTAAGAATGTACTCTCCATAAGTTTTAAGCAAATTGTAATTTTTTAGAGTTAGCAATAACAGTTGCTGCTGCTACTCAAAACAGTGCTAGGAACAGCTAATTACTATGGAACTATAATGTATTTCATGAATAGTGAGTCCCTACTCCATACCGGGTACTATGATAATGCAGGGAATAAGAAAATTAATAAACTGCAATCCCTGCCTTTAATTTTTTTTTTTTTGAGAGAGAGAGAGACAGACAGAGCATGAGCGGGGGAGGGGCAGAGAGAGAGGGAGACACAGAATCCGAAGCAGGCTCCAGACTCTGAGCTGCCAGCACAGAGCCCGATGCGGGGCTCGAACTCACAGACCGCGAGATCATGATCTGACCTGACCTGAAGTCAGGTGCTTAACCAACTGAGCTCCCAGGCGCCCCTAAATATCTCATAGGTAGGTTTAGCTCTATATAAATGTATCACATCAGGGTCATCAAAATAGAGCCATCGCTTACTGAAACAGCTCCACGTGACATGGCCAGTGGGTTGGAATGGGGTGTCACCCTCCATCTGAGTATCTGAAGGGCTCCCACTATGCTATTCCTCAACTCTTTCTCCTTTTCCAATAACTACTATTTTTTATTCAGGCTTTTATGATCCTGTGATTTAACCACTGTCTTGTGCCCTTTTCTACTCCCCCTTACTACACATTTAAGCTTGATCTAAGTTCCCACTGCTGTGGTTTTATAAACAGAAAAAGGGATGCTCATTTGAAGTCATGTGTTCGCCATAGAAATTTTGAAAAATTCAGAACAGCGTAAAGGATAATACACCACACTTCTGTTCCCACCGTCAGAATAATTATGTAGCTAAGGTCTCGATATCCATCTTTCTAGTCTTTATGCCTGTGTATTATTTTTACATAGCTCATTGTATCATAGTTTTCCTTTTTTCCATGAGGCTGTATCCAGAATATACTTCCATATCTTTAAATTTTCTTCCAAGATAGTTCCTTAGCAGCCGGATGGCTGTCACGAACCGACCCTGTGCTCTCCCAGACGTAGCCCCTGGGCCAAGGAGAAAGTGAAAATGATTCCTTGAGGAAGTGCTGGGGGGGCGGGGTGAAATAGTAACGGAGGCGGGAAGTGGGAGTAAGAAAGGAAGCCGCCAATGAGGGGTGATACCAGTGAAGCCCCGTCGCCCAATCCCCCGGGGAGCTCTGGAGCGTCAGCTCCACCTTCACACGGTCTCTGCCACCCTAAGGTAAAGGAGCTAAGCTTTCCTACTCCTGGATCAGTACTTAGTGGCTGTTGGCCTCCAGCAGGGTCAGGGAGAGGTGCCTGCGAATGAACTCCCAGCCGCTGACAAAATGGACTCGACTCAGCAGCAATCCTGGGAGGGCCACAGGTGCACATATTAACAACAGAGCACACAAATCTGGGGAAAGGTCCCCCACGGCATCCTCCTCGTTGGAAAATTTAGGTTGCAGTGATCATCGTTACTGCAGTTACTTCTTGCAAAGAATATTGCAGGAATTCTACCAGAAATAACTCCACAGTGAACATGTTTAGGCCCAGATCTATTTGATGATTACCTTAGGATGGATCCATTGGAACGGTATCACTCTTCTGATAGGTACATACATTTTTAAGATTATGCATACCCCAAATTGCCTTTTAGAAAGTTGCTTTTTTAAATCCGTTTACATTCCCAGCACCTGCTGATCCAGTTGTTACTAGCAACAACCTAGAGAGCATTGATTTCTCATCTATGAATTGAGGACCTATAGGCAACATCAGAGTTATTCTAAGGGTGCAGAAAAGTCTTGTTCACAGAGCTTTGAGTACAGACTGAATAAATAATACCTCAAAATACGATTTTTTGAAATGTATCCAGAGGCTGTTATGGACAAAAAGAATTTGCGTTTTATCGGAGTGTTTATCAGTTCGTGGTAGTTTTTAATCATGTGTTTTCACAATTACTAAAAGTATAACTAGTTGCGAAGTATCTGTAATACCTGTTTATGTCTAAAGAAGGTGCTACCTTGTTTTAAAGATTGAGAACCACTGGTTGACATCACTGTAGCCTCTTGGGTTCTCTCTTGGTTGTCATTTAGGAAATCACCCATTTGAACTGGGGCATCTGAAAAGTTTGTTACTAAGAAAGTCTATAGGACTTGATGCCCTAAGTGAAACGGGTTTAGTGACCTACGACAACAGACTGAAAATCTTGTCTCAGAACCATTAAAACGTTTTTTGGAACATACCCATCTCTACGCCCATCACAATTGAACCCCTTCATTCTCTTACGGAGACATGGAAACACACTTAGCGTTGTCTTACCCTGTCTTAAAATAAGGAAGTTTTACAGATACAGACAGGACTCTGTCAAGGTGGAAGTATTGTGTTTGACCCATTTTCTTAGCTTGATCGTCGAGACTTGTTCAAGTAGCTCTTGAAATAAAAAGTAGAGACTATTTCAGGTCTTGAGCAATGAGGAAGACCAGGGAAAAGGAACCAACATTCATTGGGTACCACTCCGAGGGGGACACTGTGCTAGCTGCTGTCTATCTTTCTTTTCCTGTTTATGGAATTCCCATGACTGCGGTTGGAATTTGATTTGTAATAGGGTGTAGAGGAGAAGGCGGAGGTTGGTAAAGATTGTGACTTGCCTTGGAGCTCTTGGTTAGTGGATGGTAAAATTGGAGTTTGAAACTTACATGAATTTCCCCTGACTCTTAGAGGAAAACAGAATAAATGTCTCATGATCCTGTGTTCTGAAAGAGAGACAACTAACAAAGCCCTAGTTGCCTTCTTCCTCCTAGCCTCCCCCTTCACCCCAAAAGAGATTTCAGAATGAATGATACATACATGAAAGGCACCTGGATGTCAGAGTGTACTCAACAAAATGTGTCTCTTTGTGGAAGGAACCTTTTAGACATTGTTGCCATACATTTGTTGTCTGAAAGTTTTGTTCCTGAACATTTTTCGGTTCCCTTTGGCTAAATTAATTAGTGTCATAGATGAACTATGTACTTTGAAGTCTGATAAAAATGTAAGAAAAAATCCTAAGAGGTCTGTAAGCCTCCCTCAGTAACCTGAAAGAACATTGTAAAACCACCGAGCTACTGTCACTTTGATCAGTTGGCATTTCCTGTTTCTTAAGTCGTAAAGATGCTGACTCATTCTGCTAACACTCCGTGTACTTCCCAAGAGTATAGAGATGCACTTTAGTTTTGCTGGTTCATCTAGTTTTCTATCTTAAGAGAATGTGGTAGGTATTAGGAAAATGACCACAGGTTTCGATGGAATCTATTTCAGTAATATTTGCAGAAATCTGAGAGGCCAGAGTCGCCCTCTTGCATTTACGAGACCATATCTGAGTCTTAACCTCAGTTATTGGTGCGTGGCAACCACCGTCCCTTTGCAGATCCAGCCCTAATCGCCGTGGACCAACTCCTGAGGTGTCTAGAAGGCCTCTTGCCAAACACCCTGAAGAGTTAGACCTTTGCCTGTTGGCAGAGTATTGGAGGGCAGCGTTCGGGCCTGAGGGCTGGCAGCACACTCCTGCCTAAGGCCACGTGGGTGTCTCTGGCTGCTCAGCGCTTTTCCTTCCCTCTGGGAAGACTCTGGGAAGGCCTGTCCAGAAAAATGGCGGCGGGTGTCACAATTCCGTATAATCCGATGTGAAGTTTTTCTCTATAGCGCCTGTAGAAGAAACGGTTGGTCCAAGACAAAACCATAAGGGGCTTTTGGTTCTAAGAATCACAAAGCTACAACCACAGAAACCAGAAGGATACCTGCACTTTCCCAGTCCTTGAGAAACGTCAGCTCTCGTTGAGAGGAGGGGCTGGCTGTCACCCCTTTCCACCTGAGATAAACCGGGGGACTCTCTTTGTCATGCTGGGTGCCAGGTGTTCGTCCCAGGTACTTGCACGGTTTGGTTCCCAGCAGCCCTCAGGAAGGGTTTGATACCTTCACAAGAGGGCGATCCATTTTAATTGTCCCAGCCCAGCTTGGCATGCACATCTCTCTCCCCCATCTTGTCCTCACCCAGTGTCCCTCCGTGGGCTCTGTGGCCATGCGGGGCAAGCCAGTTCACACGTAAGCAGTCTCTCTTTCATAATTTGAACTTTAACATTTGGCTATAGTCCAGAGCGTGCTGTCAGTAGCTTTTGGATTTTCCACCTTGCCCAGGATTCTCAGTTAATTTGGAGTTTATTCGGTGAGGATGCTCAGATTGCATCTAAATACTCTCGCTCACCAAGAGGAACCGAACTCCTTTGAGAAGTGGCTGATGCTACCTGGGGCAGGAAGGGTACAGATGGGCCCGGAATGTCTCGTCGAAGCAGAAGACAAGGAAGCCGTGGGGGCTGTGAGGCCCCATGAAGGGTCGGGAGCTCAACCTGACGAGGCTCGTTTTGAGCATCAGAAAAAATAATAAGATTTCAGGGGCTCAAGATCCTTAAGATATACTGAAAAACGTACGTTCACAATTACACTAAGCAAACGAACAGCCCCCTACCCCCGCCCCACCCAGTCAGCTCTGAGATGCAGGGGAACCAATTGGTCATTTAAGGAACGATCTAAGGAGTGAATTCCTTCATCCTGCCTTCGCTCTGCAAGCCGAACCTCCAGATAACGAATCCGGAAAGGAAAATTTCTCTTTATAGAGAGCGTCCAGCTAATAGAATTAGGACTACAGAAGCATCATTTGGCAACCCCTAATGAAACAAAGCACTTAGGCAATGATCACCAGCAGCTTCTAACGTCATAAAAAAGAGCCATGTGGCCTCTTTCTCCTGCTTCCAGCACCTGCTACAACACCCCTGTGAAACATTCTTGCCAAAAAAAAAAAGAAGAAGAAGAAATGTGAATCCGATCAGTCTAAGGGCCGGCCAGGAGACGATTCTGGCTCTGCCGCCCCACAGTCTGTGTTGGAACTGGGCAACTTTTCGGCGTGCCGTAGCAGCTCAGTGCAGCCTTAGACCAAACAAAAAGTGTGGCCAGCTCTGGCCCGGGAGTTTGCAGAGCCCTGCTGTAGGTTTAACTACAAACTTACAGGAAGTACAGAAGACAAGAGGAACTTGTTAAGTGGTGTCACATGAGTGCCATTAGCAAAATCTAGGCGGGGGGCGGGGCTCTGCAAGACAAGTATCCCAGTGTCTTCAACAAAAAAAACTTAAGAGGAAAAAGTTAAAAACAAAGCAACTAGATGGGGGCACCCGGGTGGCTCAGTCAGTTGAGCATCCGACTTCAGCTCAGGTCACGATCTCACGGTTGGTGAGTTCAAGCCCCGCGTCGGGCTCTGTGCTGACGGCTCAGAGCCTGGAGCCTGCTTCAGATTCTGTGTCTCCCTCTCTCTCTGCCCCTCCTCTGTTCACGCTTTCTGTCTCTCTCAAATATAATAAATAAACATTAAAACAAATTAAAAAAAATAAAGCAACTAGAGTAAGATTTTTTTAAAGGCAAGAGATCTATCAACCAGTTGTGATGTGCAGAGTTTATTTAGATCCCGATTCAAATAAAGTATATTAAAAAATGGAACACTAGCTAGATATTACCAGGGTAAAGAGTTACTAATTTTCCAGGGGGACAATGCTACTGTGTATATATACACATACATTCCTTCGGTTTGGACCCTATGTGGAAGGTATTTTGAATAGGATGAAGTCTAGAATTGTTTCAAAACAGTGGTGGAATTTAGAAGAAATAAAATAAGCCACGAGTTGCTCACTACTTTATCTGGATGTTGGGTACTAGGGATTTACATTATTTTTCATGTATTTGAAATCTTTCACCACCTAAAGATTTTGATCTATAATTTGATAAAATCCATAGCTTGAAACATATTTTTTTTAATAATTTACTGTCAAATTGGTTTCCATATAACACCCAGTGCTCATCACCCTCTCTCCCTGAAACCTATTTTCGAGAATGGGAAGGGATGGAAGGCTTGCCCTTTGTGGGCTCTCCTGGGTCCTCCTAAAACAGAGGCCACTCATCTGGCTTGAGTTGGAGCCAGAAGGCTCTTCCAGCATTTCCCCCCAAAACCGTTTATATACATCTTATTTGTTATACTAAATAGAGCCGACAGATATCGTATTATTTATTATTTGACCTGACAGATACCGTTCTGTTTATCTTTTACTCAGGTATAATATGTAAAATATGTTTTATTTTGTAAAAAAACAAAACAAAATGATCAGGTTGAAAATAAGCTCCATTTTCTGCGAGTGACTGCATATACTCTGCCCTCGTTTAATCAGCAGAGCCTGATTCACTGCAGGGGTCTGGCTCCAAGCGCTTCCACGGCCTGGAGGCCTGATGCAGGAGATGGTGACGCGTGGCAACCAGTGGACTCGGTGGCAGGGCGTGGAGGGAGCTGGGCACACGGGGACCTGCACCCAGCCCCCCCCCCCCCCCACTGTGGTCACTACGTATGTAAGACGCGTTGCCGTGGGGCTGAGGGCCCAGTGTTTCCGGGGTCCTGGTCATTTTCCTTTTTCCTGAGAACGACTCTAAATCTAGAGCCTACGTGATCCCTTCCAACTCGTAGTTGCTTAAGCTATTTTTAAAACGCCTTTTATTCTGAAGCGAACGCTTGAGCAGCTGGATTAGTCCCCTGAGTCGACCTCTCATGGAGTGACTCCCACTGGTCAGGCCCTAAGTAAGACCCTGCGGACATGCAGGCCCACGGCCCTGCTTTCCGTGAACTTCCAGTCTAGTTGGGAGTGGGGGTGGGGGGACATACTTGAAAAACAAAATGAAAGGTGCAGATGGGAAATCCTATGGAGATTCAGAGAAGAGGGAAGGCAGACCCATCTGGGACGGTCGGGGGGAAGCCTCCCACAGGTCACAGAAGGAGTTGGGGGGTGGGGGCACTGGCTGTCACCAGGTGGAGAGCAAGCAAGGGAAGGAAAGGCGTGAGCACGGGCAAGACCGAGGCCGAGACCTTTAAGAGGAATGCTGGTGGACGTCACCGCCCCGTGGCTTCCCCGGAATCCGCCTGCGGAGGTTTTTCAGGGCCAAGATAACGTTCTGAACAGTCAGGTGAACATAGGCAGGAAACGGATGAGAGCATGGCACCGACATTGCACAGGGGGCTGGAGAATCGAGCTGCAGATCCGAGCCTCGCCAGCGTGGACGTGAGGGTGGAAGCGGTGGCGTCTGTGGACGGTCGGCTGCTCTGACATCCGCCCCTTCTAAGGGAGACCTCGCCTCACGTACGGAGGCACAGTGAGTCCGGCATTTGCAAAACCAGCTCGTTAGTTCCTTCACTCAGTCTCGTTTAAAGCTCAAAGCAGTACCCAACTGCGGACCCATGAGCAGAACTCGTCCCAGAAGCGGGCCTGTAATCAAAGCGCTTGGAGAGTCCAAGCAAATCTCGAGAACCATCGGCTCAGTTGTGATCCCGTGACATCCGGTGTCACGTACTGCTCGTATTGCAAGACACGGCTCGTGTTGCAGATTAAAATTTATGAGAAATGTTTGCTCGTCTTGTGGAACACTCGCAGAACCAGTTCTTCACTCTGCGAGGCTTTACTGTGCTTTCGAAACATCCCCCACTCTGGAAAGGAAAGATCTGGAGTAAGAGAGACAAGAAGTACGTGGGGAAAGAGAAGCCCACATTCGAAACGATATGGCTGTGCCGATGGCTCTGTTTGTAGGTTTATCATCTCCCTGTAATGATGGCCTCAACCAGACTCTGGGTTTTTGTTGTTTTGTTTTGATGTACTGTTATGAAAAGATTATTCAAGAAATGGAAACATTTGAACAGACTTCTGACCTTCCGTACTGATGCTATGTAATACATTTGGGCAACAGCTTTATTCTTTCTCCCTTACTTGAAAGCTTCAAGTGTAATTTCTCTTAAGAATAAACAGGGGTTACTGTGTTCTTCCCATAGTGAGAAGCTGCTTGTCGTAGAGATTAAGCATTTTAAAGCCTGATTAAGTTCAGCGGTGAGTTCACATGACGGTCTATTTGGACACAAACCTCTATCAGTTAGGAACTTTAGGGGCGCCTGGGTGGCTCAGTCGGTTAAGCGGCCGACTTCAGCTCAGATCATGATCTCACAGTCTGTGAGTTCGAGCCCCGCATCGGGCTCTGTGCTGATGGCTCGGAGCCTGGAGCCTGCTTCGGATTCTGTGTCTCCCTCTCTCTCAGCCCCTCCCCTGCTCACGCTCTGTCTCTGTGTCTCTCAAAAATAAATAAACGTTAGAAAAAAATTAAAAAAGAACTTTATAAGCCAAAGTGGTTTCTGGATCAGCACTCCTCCCCTGACTACTGAACTTTGGAGAGGAGTGAAAACTTCACCTCAGACGTGCACGTAAGCCAGGTGAGCTTAAACGAGGGAGCATTTAGCCTAGGAAACTGAGGCCAAGAAGCAGTTCTGCCCAGCACATCCATCAAAAATAGCTCCGATTCCAAGTCCCGCAACAGCTCTGACCCTGTCCCAGTGCGCTGCTATGAAATCGCACATAGACATCTCTCAAAAACTTCCCAAATCCGAGACACCCAAGAAAAACACTCATGGCAGCCTTCCCCCACTTCATAATGAAACTGTTCTTCTAGCAGAAAGTTCCTAACCAAGCAAAATTCTGCCAAATAAGATGGCTATTTATTTGGGAGACTCTCCTTGCTGACTCCCAGACATTGGAGCTGTGAAATTTTTTCTCCCCTACTGATCCTGTCTACCCTTGATAGCCGTCTCCATAAATCTGTAGAGTGCGGGGGGTGAATCAGCTTGAAGCTATCCGAGGCAAAAGCAATCTGATGTCCTCTGTGAGTGTGCAGATTCAAATACTTATTCAAGTATTTGCCAATCCAGGAAGATTTCTTTGGGAGGCTTGGGGAGCAGAGATTGGGCATTCTGTAGTTAACGTCAGAAGAGACTATAACATAAGAGTCAACAATTCAGATTGATGAAGTTGGTGCCAGTTACCAGATTTGACCGTTTGTGACAAAGATTGTACAGATTGCTGTGTACTTGTAATCACTTTGCGGTATAGTAAGTTTTAAAGAGGAGATTTTGGGGGCCCCTGAGTGGCTCAGTCGGGTCTGACTTTGGCTCAGGTCATGATCTCACACTTTCATGGGTTCAAGCCCCACGTCTGGCTCTGTGCTGATAGCTCAGAGCCTGGAACCTGCTTCGGATTCTGTGCCTCCGTCTCTCTGTGCCCCTCCCCTGCTTGCTCGCTCACTCTCTCTCAAAAATAAAATTAAAAAAATAATTAAAAAAAAGAGATTTATTTCCAGAAAGAAGGCAGGGAGGGAGGGCAGGAGGACACAGTGTCTAATTTGTAGATGAAATGAGCGAGGCCTCCATAGTCAGCATTTGGAAGCTCTCCAGCGTCCAACAGGCTGAAAGAAAAGTCAGGGGATTGTCATGGCATTAGAGCCAGTCCTAGGTGCCAAAGTCAAACTAGGCCATGCTGGCCATAGGAAAGCCCCAAGTAGGAGCGTATGTAGGTCACTTACATGTTTTGAATTTAGACAGGCTGTCTCAACACGATTATTTTACAGTTAAGCCCTGGAGAAACTCTTGAGTGTTATAAATTCTTAAAAACGTGATTGTTTTACAATATATGAGAAAATTGCAGCATCCCCTTGAGTGATGGTCTTAGTGGTTCACCTTGTGGCCCTGGATGGGGCTTGGGGATGCAGGTGCCAAAGACTGCTTTTGGTGACAGTCCTCTCCCCAGCCCAGTGAATTTAACTCTCTCGGAAAGTGTTTGGAGCTCACAGGCTCAGGACTAAACACAATCACTCTCTTAGGCACGGTCAACAAACATTATTTTGATGCAATAAAAAAAAATAATTAACAAAATAGAAAGTATAGAAGCCATCAGGTTTAATCCCGCATGTGTTTATTGAACATCTATGTCCTGGAGTGGGAAGCAAATACAGATGCGTACAAAGGAAAACAAGGAAACCCTGAATGCCAGTTTCGCCTAACGCTCCAGGTGCCCTCTCTCCCCTCCACTCCAAGGCCTCTGTTTCCTAAAAGGCCCCCCGGCTCTTTCTTGTTCTCTGCAGACATCCCCAACCTCTCACACCTCAATGCACGGGACAGGAGAACAAATTGGCTCCTCCGGAAGCTTGGGTCTACAAGGCAGGAATCAAAATAGCCACATCGCAAATTCTGCTTTTGTTTTGCCGACTCCCTCTTTTAGGTCCTTATTTATTGAGAGTATTTGCTTTTTTATAAACACATGTAAATTTCCTACCTCTTGTCACAGCCAAAGGGAGCTCAGTAAGTGGTAATCAAGGAAGAGCCGGCATTTCAAACAAGTCCCTGTAATTGAGACTACCTGTGTAAACAGTGTCTTTCTCCCAGTTGATACATTTACCAACTGTGCTGCCCTCTTGTCGATTTCAGGGTGTCACTTAAATTTGTTCTGGTTGTTATTTCCGAGTGTTTATTTTGAGAGAAGGTGCTGGCGAGCAAGGAGGGGCAGAGGGAGGGAGAGAGAGAATCCCAAACAGGCTCTGGGCACAGAGCTCCATGTGGGGTTCGATCTTACAGACCATGAGATCATGACCTAAGCCAAGATCAAGCATCGGACGCAACAGGCAGTTCAAACTCTACCGCCGAAGTTCAGACCCCACTACTAGGCACCTTCTGCAAAAGAAGGCAGTGATCCGTAGCGAGTCACGGCCACGAATAGCATTCACCCCGTTTCCGTTCACATCGACATGGAGTAAACCTCTCGCTTTAACGAAGTGCTCGTCTTCATCCTTAATCTTGTTATTAGAAATTCATTTTAAATTTATTTTAATTAGCAATCCCTTGGGAAAGTAACTTGCTTGTGGTACTGGGGTAGGTTATAGGGTAATCCTGGTGACTCCAGGGGTTCACTCCCCGTTTGAAACCCCTCCAGTGGTTTCTTGGGACCTTGGAATGAAATCCAAGAGCCCTACGTACTAGGGTCTCTGGGCCTTTGGGGATCTGGGCCCTTCTTCCTCCTCACGTCCACCCCGAACTCTCTCCTGCGTGGCCTTATGCGGGTGGGGGGTGGGGCATGCTTCTCTCTCATCTCCTCACGCGTGTCCCCGCAGCCGAGGTGGCTTCCCGGACCCGTCTGTTGTCCCCACTTCGTTCTTCATTTGCGTGTAAAACACTGTGTTTTATCGCCATGGCCCCGATCCCTCTCTGAAGTTACTGTACTGCTTACTGGTTTATTTTCTGTCTCCCCTCTGGAAAGTAAGCTCCAGGAAGGCAGGGGTCTTGTCCATGTGTTTATAGTTTGCCCAACACTTCAAAAAGGGCCTGGCATGCAGTAGTTCTTGGCAAATGTTGCTTCAATCGAATGAACGGTGTCTGGCACATAGTTGGGAATTTACCAGATGGTGGCCGCCTTCCCCTACCCCCCCCACCCCCCTAACAAGACACAGCAACAACTGATTTAATCTACACCATTTTATTTCAGTTCAGCATCAGTTAACAAGGCATTCAGTTACACTGAGTACAATCAATCCTCCCTGGTTGAATAGAAAGTAGTCCCCCCCCCCCCAGAAGTGCTCATTGTTCACATATTGTTTTAATCTTGTTTTTCAGGCCGTCCTTGCCGGAAGGAACCATGAATTGGCATTTTCCCTTCTTCCTTGTGGCCACAGTGACTTGGCCCTCTGTGTGCTCCCAGTTCAACCCCCTGTCTCTGGAGGAACTCGGCTCCGACACCGGCATCCAGGTTTTCAACCAGATTATCAAATCCCGGCCTCATGACAACGTGGTCGTGTCCCCCCACGGGATCGCGTCCGTCCTCGGGATGCTCCAGCTGGGCGCCGACGGCAGGACGAAGAAGCAGCTCACCACGGTGATGAGATACGGCGTGAACGGTGCGTGCGCTCCGGGCTGTGGCCGGCGGGGCCTCGAGGGCGTCCCGCACCTGGAGGGGTGTCGCCGGTACCGTTCCGGGATTGAGGGCTGTCCCCTCTAAAGGACAGCTGTCGCAGCGCCGGAAGTCAGGAGAGCTGATTCTGGTCCCTTCTCTGGCCCCGGGGCTTTGGGTCAGGCACTTGATCTCTCTCTGTGCCCCCGTTGACTCAGCTCTGAAAAGAAAGCTTCCCACCTGCCCCACCTCCGTGGTGTGTCGGGCTGAAAACCGGCATCGTGGTTGTGAGCTGGGGGGGAAGGGGGTGGGGATGGCCGTGGAGGGCGGCCTGTAGTGACAGCACCTTCTTGAGTCTTACCTGTGCTGGCGACCACGCGACTCTAAGTGAGAACAGTGCAGAGAGCGACACACACACACACACGCACACACATGGGGACGTGGAGTGTACAGCACGTGCACTGTGCGTGGGCTCTGTGCACCGCACCCACGGCAGCTTCCAGGTCGTGACACTGTCACCACCGAGGGAAACTGATTGAAAGGCACACGGGACCGCCCTGTCCACTGTTTGGCAACTTCCCACGAATCTACCGTTATTTCAAAATAAAAAACTGAAAAAAAATTTTTGAAGTAAAGCCCGACGGAAAAGGTTTGAATCGCTTCGAATTGCCCGCGTTGATGTGTGCGTGTCTGCCTCCCCGCTGTGGCCTTGACCCTCCAAGTCACCTTTCCTCCCCCAGGGTCCACCTTCCACCTGCCCCTCGGGCAGGCGTTGTGTGCCAGGGAGCAGAAAGGGCCCCAGAGCCCTTCTTTGGCGCCCCCGTGCACCATGACCTCGAGTCAGAGTCACTTTGCACGTGGAAGTCTTCCTTACTCTTTTGGAGGACGAGGGAGTGGCCTTTTCCCTGTTCTTCTGCTCCTGTTGGCTGTAAAGTTGACTCTTAACTGCATTGACGCCTTCGGCCGGGAGAGGAAGACAAGCGGGGGTCAGGGGTCAAGTGCTTCATGCCTCCCGCTATGCCCCCCGCTGGCTGTCGTGTTCAGCGTAGCCTCTGAGATGCCGCACCAAGTGCAGGACACCCTGCTCTGCTTACGTGGCCTTCGGTTTTGCATGAATCTACAGTCCGACCACCTGTCGGAAGCACGGCAGGCCCAAATGCTTGGAACGCTCCGAGTTCTGCCGCTTGCTTGGAAGTTCAGCAAACACTTGGCGATTCACGGCTTCAGAGCGCATCGCTGCTCGAATTTATGGCCGTTGCCAGCGCCATGCAGACCCCGTCAGCCAGAGCCCGTCCAAGACGGCAACGGGGTTTTCATCGTGTGTGTTAGCGCTGAGCCACGTTCGTGTTAGGCGGTCTTTCTCAAGTCGGTCGACGATGTTGCCTGTCGGTGGTTCCCTCCCCCCAGCCCTTGTCTTCTCCCAAATCGCTAGCAGTTGGTCGTGTGGTAGAACTTGTTTCGGTGGCCGGACAGACTCTTTCAGGGTAGCCTGCGTGGTTTTCCGGCCCCTAGTTCAGGCTCGGCGACAGAGATGAGCGGTGTTCGAGGACAAGGCAGAACGGTCCGGGGCGCGGAGCGAGATCCGCAGCAGTCTCCTTCCGGCCGGAGATCGGGGCGCGTGTGGGTGGCCAGAAGGGCTCTGGGACTTAGCCTCTGCTGTTCCCTCCCGCCGGGCCTGCCCCACAGAACGGCGCGCAGGGTGGAGTCAGGAAAGGCCAAGCCAGGGGCGGGGGTGGGGGGTCGCCTCCTTGTGCACCATGGCAGCCGCCCCCTACCCTTACATAAGGGATCTGGAGAAGAGTCCCTCGGAGCCTGCGACACGCCAGCCCTCCGGGAGACCGTCGCTGCGACTCTGCAGGCTGTCTTAGGACCCTGTCATTTTGAGGGGACCCCAAGCGAGGAACCCAAGGATCTGCAATTCGAGCTCACTCCGGAGCTCACGCGTTTCATCCTTATGATTCGTGTGCCTCTTTTCCATGTTCGGAAACCAAATGGAGCATGTGCGAATGGCTCGTGTAAAATAAAGCTTCCGGGGCCATAAAATTAATCCCCTTGCTGTTTGAGCTTGAGATCAAATAAAAATCACACTGTTCTTGGATGGTGGCACGTGACGATTTTTTATAGTCTTTGTAATGCTTGTTTTATTCATTTTTTTTTTCCAAAATAGAAAAACGAAGTCGCATTGTTAAGTCTTTGGCAGGAAAGGAAATGGCACTGAAGATAGTTAAGAAAGAGAGAGAGAATGAATTAGTAAGGTTCCCGGGATTTATTCCCGCACGGCCACAGAGGGCCCAGTCTTCGGGTTGACCTAGCACCAGGAAGGTCTCCCAGGGGGACCTGGTTTACGTGGGGGAAGGCGTTGAGATGCCTCAGATATGCCGTGGTGCTGGTAGGAGCACCATTGCTTTTTAAGAACCATTAGGGGGGCGCCTGGGTGGCTCAGTCGGTTAAGCGGCCGACTTCAGCTCAGGTCATGATCTCACGTTCTGTGAGTTCGAGCCCCGCGTCGGGCTCTGTGCTAATGGCTCAGAGCCTGGAGCCTGCTTCAGATTCTGTATCTCCCTCTCTCTCTGCCCTTCCCCTGCTCACGCTCTGTCTCTATGTCTCTCAAAAATAAATAAACGTTAAAAAAAAAAATTTAAAAAAAAAAGAGCCATTAATACCTTTGCCCTCCTTCCCCTTCTCTGAACACAAGGCCACTGAGAAAGCAACAGATTTCGTCTCTTGCTGCTAAAGCTTATCTTGTTTCTACCGTTCTCGGTCGTCATACAAAGAGAGAGACCTTTAAAAAAAAGTAGCCTGTCTAAACTCTTGTGGAAATATGTCTGCGTCTCCTCGCTTCCCCTCCAGGGGTCGGCAAAGTGTTGAAGAAGATCAACAAGGCCATCGTGTCCAAGAAGAACAAGGACATCGTGACGGTGGCCAACGCGGTGTTCGTGAAGAGCGGCTCTGAGATGGAAGGGCCTTTCGTCACGAGGACCAAGGACGTGTTCCAGTGCGAAGTCCAGAACGTGGACTTTGGGGATCCCGCGTCTGCCTGCGACTCCATCAACGTGTGGGTTAGAAACGAGACCAGGGGTGAGTGGCCTCCGGTTCCTGGGAACTGCCGTGTGCCGTCCTCATACTTCATGAATGAAAGCGTGCGTGGGACTCTCAGCTTCTGACTGGCGTCTGTAGGTCCCGGAGTCCTCCCGTGGCGAAACGCCCAGCCCTGACCAGCCGGTCTGTCTTTTCTCTCTTAGGAGTTTCCCTGACTCAGTCTGCCTTCCTTCCCCTTTCTTGCTGCCACGACTCACGGTGCTCTCTGGGGTCTTTCTCCCCGTGGCACGGGCGGCAGAGCAGAAGCCGGCCCCGCCGACTCTCCCCTGCCCTCACCGAGTCTCCCCTCCGCAGGCCCCAGGCACCCTCAGGCCCTTGTCCGTTCTGAAGGTTCCCTCGCTCAGTCCTTCCCACTTTCGTGTCTGTCGTTCCCTTTGCCTGGGATGCCCCTCTCCACCTGCGAGATTCGAGACTGATCTCTCTCCTTGCTTCCTTTGCCTTTTGCTGCCATCACCTCCGGAGGTAGGTGCCCCCTCTTCGCTGGCGCCTGGCATATGATTCTGCGTTTTCTAAGCCCCTTCATTACAGCGCTTTCCACGCCGTGTAATGATTGCTCGTCTGGATGCATTTCTCCTCTCATTAAGCTGAGGAAATGTCTCACGTGGGTGTTTTAAACCTGTTAATTTGTAAACCGGAGGTCTAGGTGGGGATGTTCTGGAGTAGAGGTGGGTCCAGAACACCAGGAAACTAGGGCTGCAGATATAGTTTGGCGAAGCTGTTTTTCACAGGAGGGGGAGTTAAAGTCCCAAGGGTAGAAGCAGAAAAGTCTCAGTAGACTCGCCAGACTCCCTCGTGGGCCAAAGACAGACTGTGAGGAGACTCTGGCTTCTCGGGTCCTGTTTCTCAAAGTGCGTTGCCAGCGCCATCCAGACCCCGTCAGCCAGAGCCCGTCCAAGACGGCAACGGGGTTTTCATCGTGTGTGTTAGCGCTGAGCCACGTCCGTGTTAGGCAGTATTTCTCAGGTCGTCGACGATGTTGCCTGTCGGTGCTTTCCTCCCCCCACCCTCGCCTTCTCCCAAATCACTAGCAGTTAGTCGTGTGGTAGAACTTGTTTTCGGTGGCAGGACAGACTCTTTCAGGGGAGCCCGTGTGGTTACGTAAAAGTGGCTCCTAGGGTGCCCGCGTCACAGTTACCCAGGGCATTTGTTTCGAATATAGGTCATTGGACCCCCTACCTCGTGTATCAGAATCTGAGGGAGGGGCCTAGCATCCTGCATTAAAACAAAAGCTCCCCCAGGCTGCCTCCAGCACCCACCGCCAGACTTGTGTCCACGAATGTCTGAGAGCATGGGACAGACCAGTGAAGAGATGGGCCGGGGACCCCCCGAGGGCGGAGGAGCCAGAATCGGTTTTGGTAAATGCACGGCGTTCGTTCTCCTTAGGCCCCTGGACGGTGCGATCCGGGCTCCCTTCCTAAAACCGCGAAACCATCAGGAGACCTGCAGACGTGAAGGGTTTAGTGGTTCCTTCTGGACCCAGAGGCTAGAAGAAGAACAGTGGTGGGAAGTCATTGGCACTCAGAGTTAGCTGGCTGGATGAGCGCGGCCTGTGAGTGCCCCCTGCCAGCCACATTCTTTGCTGACGGCCCGGTAATAGGAAGTCACGTCAGCATGCCGCTGGATGGCGTTCCAGCTACCGAGATACACGCTGACTCCGTTGTTTCCTGCCTCTGGAGAGGGGGGCGTGGTGAGCCCTGGCAGTGCTTTTTCAACCCGGCAGACCTCTAGGTAAACAAAGGTTTCGACTCTTCACTTCACCATCCTGCAGTGAAATTCGTAGCTCATATAACCTATGCACCAGTCCACAACACTCCTAAAAATTAATATAATGCCGAAGTGTAATACAAGGAAAAACAAAACTAAGTTATGTATGTAGTTCAGCAGGTAATCCCTTGGGCACAAGTACACGCGGGCACACAACAGCAGAGCCGTCTTACTCTTAGAATGACTGTGAACGGGCAGCTACGAGAGCAGGCAGAGACGGGCGTGTCGTGCCGGTGATAGGAAAACCACGAGCCGCCTTCCTGTTTCTCCGAAGTGAGGTCTTCCCTAAAGCGGTGCGGTGCTCTTGGTAAATTTCAGGACACACTAAGCACAGCTTCCGCCTGATTTGCATGACAGTCACGTACCTGGAAAGTTCAGCATGCGTTAAAAATGCGCTGCGAAACAGGTGACTGTGTGTTTACAGGGGAAGAAGAGCGGGGTTCTGGGCCCAGACGACGGTAGGCCTGTTTCTTGCTGGTGTGACCATCCAGTGAGGCGTCCGAAAGCTCTACGGGAGGCAGGACACTTCTCCAGTGCGTGGGACTGTTGTGAACCTTGCAGGGCAAGTAACCTCTCGGGCCACCTGCCAGGCCACTGAAAACTCTCCTACAAAGTTCCAAACGGCCCCTGGGGTGAGCCAGCTCACTGAGAGGACACGTACCTACCTGGGAGAGCCCAGGACCCTGGACGTGGAGCAGCCCACGTACAGAAGACTGCCCAGTTCCTCCGCAGAGGTGACTATTCCCACCCCCTGCAGAGTGGGAGCGCCAGACTTTCCAGAAGGTTCTTTCTGCTGTGATGTGGTGCTGGCCCCGCCAGGGCCGCCCTGCCCACCTCTCCAGCCTCCTCTTGTCCTCCACGTGCTCTGTGCTCCGGCCGTGCCCGTTTCCTCCCTGTCCACCGCCACCCCCCCCCCCAACTCCCCATGCTGTCTCCTGTCACAGCCCCCACAAGTACATCCGGCTACCTGGGATACTGTCCTCCCCGCCTGCCCCTTGTTCGTGCCTGTCCATTTCCACGCTGTCACGTGCACGGCATACCAGTTAAAAGCAAGGCACCAAGTTTGAACGTCAGTGCTGCCGCTTACTAGCTGTGCAATGTTGGGCAAGTTACTTAACCTCCCTGTGCCTCGGAGGCCTCACTGTAAAACGGAGATACAGCAGTGATACCTACTAGAATCGTCACATCAACATGAAGGTTTTTTGTGGGAATGTAAGCGACATGCACAGATTATTTAGCAGGGGGCCTTGCGCTAAACGAATTTCGACAAGCGTAAGCTGTGTCTATGGCTGTGACTTGGTAAGCTTCCTCAAGGAACCCATCCCAAACCTCACCGACCCTCGCTTGGCCTGCCTTCTGCCTCGAGGTATCTCTTCCTATCGCATACTCTTTTCCAAGTCTTTTATGCCAGCCTCCTCCTCTCTCTTCTCCGTAGCTGTTTGAAGGCGCAGTTTAGTTTCGTTTGTTTTCCTGCCTAGAAGAGCACTTGGCAGCTAGGCATCGGGAAGTGGCGGGTGGGGGGCGCGTCGCCGGACGGGTAGGTAGGCAGGCGGGTGGCCGTGTGGCCGAGTAGGTGCGTGGCCGGATGGCCGGGTGACGCCTGTTTACCGTATGCAGTCAGCGAAGGCAAGTCCCTCCTTCTACACCGTGCATTCCTTACCTTTTTATCATTGCTGCTACTTCTTCGTGCCCCGTTTGTATCTTAGTCCTACAGACGGCCGCCGGAGACTTTATTTGCCATAATGACAACAAAAAGGGCTGAGGAGATTTCTTTAGCTACATATTGAGCACAACTGTGTGCCGAACACAGTGCTAAGCTTTTTTAAAATAACATGTATCATCTTAGAGAGAGAGAGAGAGAGAGAGAGAGAGGGAGCGCGCGCACACACACACACACACACACACACACACACACACGCAAGTGGGGGAGGGGCAGAGAGAATCCCAAGCAGGCTCTGTACTGTCAGCGCGGAGCCCAAGCCCCCAAACCGTGAGACCGTGACCTGAGCCGAAGTCTGAGGCTCCATTGACCGAGCCCAGATGCCGTGAGCTAGGTTTGGGCTTTAAAAAGCGAACGACAGAGTCCTCGCCCTGGCACAGTTTACAGTCCGGCTTGGGGAGAGAGACACATTAAACCTGGCCGGGACAAAATCCCTCATGGCGGCACGGAGTGCTGAGTGTCGGGCTTTATGGAAGCTCCTGGGAGTTGGGGAGCAGGGTCGGAGGACGCTTATTATAGGCAGAGAGGGAGCTGAGTCTTAAAGGCATGTAGGGGTTGGACTGGGTGGGTGATGTTCCAGTAGAGGCAAGACGCAGCCTTACCTGCCGGGAGCCCGAAGGTGCTTGCTGTGGCTGGAGCACAGAGATCTAACTTCCTTCCCACAGGCCTGAGGCCGCCCTTGCACAGAATTGTGGCCGTGTATAGCTTGTGTATT
This sequence comes from Paguma larvata, assembly GCA_030068075.1. Classification (NCBI taxonomy): domain Eukaryota; kingdom Metazoa; phylum Chordata; class Mammalia; order Carnivora; family Viverridae; genus Paguma; species Paguma larvata. Next base: position 14,120,868 of record CM057825.1, read on the forward strand.
TTCCTTCCGGTTCTGACCTAGCGTTGGTGCCCCCTTGTGTAAGAAAGGAGTCGTGAAGACACTCTCACGGAGCACTCTGGGGTCTGGGAAACCTCGGGGCGGGGGAGGGGCGGGTACGTCTTTACCATGACTTATCCAAACGTTTGTTTATTGTGTATCCGAATCTTCTCAAACATCATCTAAAAGGACTTACAGCTCTCGGGGCATCTGAGTGGCTCAGTTGGTTAAGCGGCCACTTTGGCTTAGGTCGTGATCTCCTGGTTTGTGAGTTCGAGCCCCGTATTGTGCTCTCTACTGTTGGCACAGAGCCTGCTTCGGATCCTCTGTCTCCCTGGCTCTCTGCCCCTCCCCTGCTCTTTCTCTCTCTCTGTCTCAATGAATGAATGAATAAATGAATAAAAGGACTTAGAGCTCTCTCTGCTGAATTAGACATTCTTGCTTCTTCAGAAACCATCTATTTTACTTCTCACCATTTAAAGAATTCTAACTGGCACTTATATTATGGTGCTGCATATTTTTTAAATACGCTAGGGCCAGAAAGCTACAGTGAACCAGTAAACTAATTTTTAATCACTTTGGGTATTAGTGATCCCTCGTAAACACACAGCTGAATCTTCAGAGACATAGCAAAAGGACCGTTAGTGAAAACCCAAACCTTCCAGCACAGATAGCAAGCACTCGAGAAGGATCCTTGCGGCCTCAAAGAACGTTCTGGAAGGAGAACAGTTGTCTGCTCCTTCTCTCCTGACACAGTCAAGATGGACGGTCTTCAACATTTTGTGGAGCGAATTTTCCTTCAAGGCTTGGAGGCCTTCTAGAGCGGACACTATTTCTTTTCGTCTCTATAATATTACACCCAGCTCAGTACCTAATTCATAAATGTAGACACTGGTTTTTAGATCCAGCCTTTTAAAACATTTTTTTTTTTTAACATTTATTCATTCTTGAAAGAGTGTGACCAGGAAGGGGCAGAGAGAGAGGGAGAGAATTCCAAGCCAAGCAGGCTTCAGTGCTGTCAGCACAGAGCCCAACGTGGGGGCTCAAACTCATAAACTGTGAGATCACGACCTAAACCGAAGTCAGAAGCTTAACCAACTGAGCCACCCAGGCGCCCCTCCGGCCCTTTTTTAAGTAGCTGTGAGGCCTCATGGTCCCAGGGATTCTAAATGCCCAACATGACTGAAACTTTCAGAGAAACTCAGCATTTACCCTCAATAAGATTGCACAGGTTGTAGGGGGCTGGCTGGTTTTGACCGGCATTAAATCCACCCGGTGGTTCAAACAACAACTATGTATCTTCTGCCCACCGAAAACCCACCTTTGTCAGTCATCGATGCTAGTTATTAGCAAACATAGAGAAATTCTCAATTATTATTGGGGGAGTAAAATTTTCTAAAACATGGGGTTCATAGGGAATGAGTTATAAAAGAATTTCCTAATGAAAAGTCTGGTAACCTCCAAACAAAGGGGAATTTAAAGTCTTCATTGGATTCTCTGATTTTAGCCGTAATTGTTCAACTTTTATTTTTAGCGAGAACATGAGAGAGTACAAAAAGAGTGTCGTAAATAGCTCCTTTTTAAAGTCTTTTGCGAATCCCTTTGGTTTTTCACCGTCCGTGATCCCACGCCGCCTTCGCCCTCCCGTGCACTGCCAATCTGAGTTGTCCCCTTGCTTGTTCTGTGACTTCCAGGTATGATTGACAACCTGCTCTCCCCAAATCTCATCGATGGTGCGCTCACCAGACTGGTCCTGGTCAATGCCGTCTATTTTAAGGGTTTGTGGAAATCACGGTTCCAACCCGAGAACACGAAGAAACGCACGTTCGTGGCCGCTGACGGGAAGGCCTACCAAGTGCCCATGCTGGCCCAGCTCTCCGTGCTCCGGTGCGGTGAGTGTACGCCTGGCGAGGCCCCTGGAGTGTGTTCGCTTACTCTGAGAGCGAGCGTATCTGAGTTCCATTTTTTTAAAAGGGCAGGAGGGAGGCGGGCAGGATGTTTTTAAAGTTCGCGGTAAGGTTTTGTGTTATTCACAGGGGTTATGTATTAATATGTAACATACAGGCTTTTAGGTTGAACGTTCAGAGGACAGGTCACAAAATATGAAACGGGAACAGGCGTTAAGCGTATGGAAACGTTATCGAGTCATCACCAACATCTTCCGTTACCAAATTAAAATAGAAGTAAAAATTAGATTTCTTTTCCAGTTACCAGATTAGCAAAAATTACAAAGATTGACAAAGCCCAGTGGTGGCTCTGGTGAGGGGCGGACAGTGGGGGCATGGGTGCCCCGGTCACGGTGGGTGGAGAGAGATTCTGGCTGGGCGACTTCCTAGGAGCCCATGTTGCATTGATCCCACACCAAGGAACTTCTGCTCTGAAGATCATCTCACCTTAGCAAATAAATAAAAGCCAGATATGTAGATACAGTGGAACACGTGTGATAAATAGCTTTACAGAAGCGGAAAGGTGATCCAATAATATGGTTGATTTCAGAAAACAAGTTCTAGTACAACAGAGGCTGATTCAACACGTTTACCTAAAATACTTTCTATATATTCATCCATCTGTGGAGACGTGTCTTGGAGGATGTTCAATAAAACGTGGACAGTGGTGGTATCTCAAATGATTATTTTTCTTTCTGAATTTGAAAAATTTTAAAGCATGTATCAATTAAAAAAAACTTTTTTAATGTTTATTTTTGAGAGAGACAGAGAGAGAGAGAGAGAGAGAGAGAGAGAGACAAAGCGTGAGTGGGGGAGGGGGGAGAGAGAGAGAGGGTGACACAGAATCTAAAGCAGGCTCCAGGCTCCAGGCTCCGAGCTGTCAGCACAGAGCCCAACTCGGGACCCGAACCTGTGAGCAGTGAGATCATGACCCGAGCTGAAGTAGACGCTCAACCGACTGAGCCACCCAGGCGCCCCAAGCCTGTATCAATTTTGCAGTCAAGAGGACAGTGACCGATCCCTGTGTCATTACCGCGGCACTGATGAAGTCTGACGACTATTTTTTAAGCCTGGTTTCATTGAAGCATTTGTGATCCAATTTAAATTAATCTTTTTCCTCCGTAAAAAGCCTTTTTGTCTCCTATCTATACCTGAACATGCGGGCCCGAGGTATCGCCTTTGCGTACGCTCGCTTCAAGAGCTGCTCAGTATTCTGCCAGCTGTGTCATTTTCTGAATTAAGGAATGACTTAGGCGAAGAATGCAATAAATAAAGTCACTTTCCTTCTTACCATTCATCCAGCTTCTAGATAAAATTTTGTCATTCACTCAACTTTTTTTTTTTAAGGTAATGTGTATTTGAAAGCCCTGCAGAAAGATAACAGGCTTGGCAACTGACAATAATAAAAGGCTCTTTTTGCCCAAAAGTCACTCCCCTCCTTCCCGTCGGCACACCCCAGCCCTCCCTGCTGCCAGCTTGTGTTGCCAGGAAGACTTCACTGGAACGCTAGCTTAGCCACCAACTCCTCTCTGAAGCAAAGCCATTTTCTTTTAGGTCAATCTTTATACACATTCTCTGTTCTAATAAAAAAAAAAAAAATTACGTTTGTGAGATCGAGCCCCACGTCGGGCTCTGTGTTGACGATATGGGGTGTGCTTTGGATTCTGTCTCTCTCTGCCCCAACCCACTCACTCTCTCTCTCACTCAAAATAAATTAAAAAAAAATTAAAATGAAGGGCCTCAATTACTGTATGTTTCTGTTGCTGGAAAATCAATGTCAGTAAAGGTTCAAACTCAAGGATCCTGTAGACGTTGCTGTGCGACGTTCTTGTGTTTGTGTTTGCAGGAATGTGACATGTTGTTTTGAGCACACAGCAGGTTCCTAGAGGGAGCTGCACGTCCGAGTAGCTTTTCCATTAGCATGCGTGCATGTTAACAGAAAGCGATGCATAAATGTACTCTTCCTGTCAGAGACTGGAACGCTGCCGAACCACAGTGAGCTGGCTGTCTTCCCTCCACCGTCCCTGATTCGTGCCCTTTCTTCTCCACCCTCTGCCCCCCTGTGCCCCAGGAGGCTGCAGCGGGGGGCTCCCTGGCCTCCCATCGAGTTGGCTGTGGGGTGAGCTCGTGGGTGAGAGGACGTGGGGCATTGACTTCGGGCCCTGCCTGCGGTCACCGGGGCTGCCGCGTCCCTTCAAGAAAGGTCTCGGCTCCTGTCAGCCGGTATGCTCAGGAGCTCTGGCTTTTTGCAGTAAGACAGGGCAGATTTGTCTTGTGGCATCTGAAGAAAGCACGGCAAGTATTTGTTTTCACGACTGCAGACCGCTTCGCAGGTCACCCACGTTCTGCCGGTCGTCAGCCTGGCTGGCACGACCAGCCAGCGCTCACACAGGGGCACAACCGCTGAGACAGGCCCCCAGCGAGCTCAGAGGCCTCCCTGCCCACTCACCCACACGACCTCTGCAGCCACCTGTCACATGTGTGCTGGGCCTCAGCATGCCACCTCGGTCACTTCGTAGGAACATTGCCATTCCACCCTTTTGTCTTCCTGACCTGCCCCCCTCCCCCCCACAAGATGCTATCAAGATCTCCAAGAAGATTCGCTCAGGAACATTAAGGAGAGAGGGTGGAAAGCAGGAGGAGAAAACCCTTCTGACTGTCCCCTAAAGTATAAGCACTTTGAAGATAGAAATTTTTCTAATTTAAAAAAAAAAAAAGGCCTTGAAATCTTTTTTTGAAAGAAGTATATTTCATGCTCATTGCAAAATCTGCAAATAAAACATAATGAGGCAGGAAGTAAATGTTCTCCCATAAACCCATTTACCAGCATAAAAAACCCTATTAAGTGGTAGGTATATTATTTGAGACCTTTTCTATGGGTATACTAAATACATCCATAAGCCTTTTTGCATATGTAGGATTACCCTGTAGTTTCTATTCTGTAATCTTCCTACATTAGATAGTAGATCGTGGAAAGCTATGTGAATTCGTGTGGATGTACTTGAGCCTTTTATCGGCTGCAGAATATTCCATGGCAGAAAGGCCTTATAATACCCTCTGGATTGCCATTTACTTTTGTCCTGTAATAAACACTTCAGTGAGCATTCTTGTACAGAAGTCTTTAGAAACTGAGTCAGAATTCATAAAGATAATTTCCTTGGATAGGAATTGCCGAGCCAAAAGTTCTTATATATTTTTTGGTTTTATGAAAATGGATTTAGACATTAAAGACTATATTTTGAAAAAAAAAAAAGAATTCCAAATATGTATGTATATATGTGCGGATATATAAATATGTATATGAATATACAGTATATTTCCAGCTGCCAACTCATACCTACCTATCCACATTACCTCTCCGCTTGGTTGTCTATGAAGTTTTAGTTCCATAGGTGAAATATAGTATCGCCCTCACCCATCTAGTTCTCTCGCCGTCTTTCTTCGCTCAACAAATGGCACCTGTATTCACCTAGTTGCTTAAACTACACCTTCTTCCCCGTCAACTCTCCCCAAATCCCGCTTTGCATTTCAGCTAGAATATGGACCACTGCACGCAGTGGGTCTGTTTTTTTTTTTTCCAAATGGATGCTTCAATTTCTGCTGAAGTATTGCTGCCACAGTTCCTCAAGAGCTCAGGAAATCCGTAAAGCTACTTGTAGTAGAAGATAACTGGAGGGATTCTCATCTATAAAGGTTTCCTGATATTCAGTATTTAAAATATTTCCTCTGATTTTAGAGGCCCAGGAGAGTTCTTGACATTTCAGCAAGCCTAGTTACTTCCTCTTTTGTAGGATTTAAAGAAGGGATCAGAGTACTTTAGGGACCTTTCCAGAAAATCTAGATCATCCCCAAAGTACCACTTACAGAAAGTTCTCAATCTTCTCCATGTTTCTAATACTTGGTTCTTTGCCTGTTACTTCTCATTAAAGGATTTGTGGACCCCTATTCATCCAAGATTAAAGCCTTCCCTTCCCTTCTAATCTATTTCCGCCTTTTTAGAAGGAGCGACCCTGCTCCATTTGCATTTTTATATACTCCAGTATCGTCCCCATTAAAGAACAGTCAGCCTACTTCCCAGATGTTAAAGAATGGAGACCCTGGGCAGGACGTTTTAACGGAAAGGTATCTGGGACAATGACTAGGCTCCCTGCGCTGACGCAAGGCTCCCAAATACCCCTTCCTTGCTTGACTCACTCTACCCTGTAGCTGTGTTCCCTGCAGCAGGTGTGGTGTCTCTCGGTAGACTGATGCTGTGTCTCAACTCTTTGAGTGGTGACCGAACACTCGAGAAGTATTTTACAAAGCTGCTTGCATCAATAGATGCAAGTTTTTGCAGTGCGCTAGCCTCCATGCCGACCACCGTGCTGTGTGTGTGGCCTCATTTAATTTTCCCAGCAGCTCTGTGAGCCAGGCACTGTTATCCCATTTTACAGATAAAGACACTAAGACTTGGAGTTCCGCAACTTGCCCAAGTCCCAGAGCTAGTGTCTCAGAGGCAGGATTTGAACCCAGGTCTCTAATAGAACTCCAGATCTCGTGCTTAAGTGTAACTTCAGCCCTTGTCCTCTGTGGGACAATGCTGAGAGAGCAGTCTTTTACTGATCAGGCGGAAGGCAAGGTGTTATTCTTGTCCCCTGAGCAAAGATAAGAACGGAAGGGGTGTGTCCAGGGGCGTCAGAGCCAACGTGTTTGCCATGAGCGCCTGTGATCAGAAGCAGAAGTGGGGCCAGGGAGAAAACGAGCCATCGGGCAGATGCGCGTGACTGGGTACGAAGTGGTTAGTGGTTATTCCTGTGACTGATCAGTTAACGATGTGTTCGGTGGAGACCGGGTTCACTGGTGAAGGGAGAAGCTGTCTCCCGACTAGAAAACACCCGAGCTCATCATTTTTCATTATTCATGAGCCTGCTGCTTCTCATCGGAAGCGTAAACATGTCCAGAAGTGGTTCACGGCTGCCTCCAGGTCCTTATTTCATGCCCTGGAGCACTCATTTCTTCACTGCTTCCCAAATCGCAGTTTCTCAAAGAGCTTTGCCAGAGTCGGGGCCTCCTCTTGGCTTTGAAGATTAAAGGGCTCATTAGGAAGTGATGTTTCTCCTGACTCCCATTAATTTTCCAGTTTCTGCCCAGACCATCTTATTACGCAAGGTAAAAGGAAAGTGAAAGAATCCCATCTTTGGTTCCCAGGCAACCCCGAGACAGAACCGGGGGCTTGAGTGACAGTCCCCACTTCTCCCGTGCGGCCGGGCGGCACAAGGTTACGGAACGGCCCCGCGGGCAAGTGGAGCGGGGTGGGAACCGGACATGCTGAGCGCTCCCCCAGGTGCCCGTAGCTCTCTTCCTGAAGGAGAAACTCAAATGTCCTCCTGTCATGTCATATATTCTAATAGCTTTGCTCTTGTTTATCATATTTTATAGCTAAAAGTGCTCGTTGTGTAACAAAGACAAGGAAAGTTGGCTGTCTCTCTCCCTCCCTACTTCCACCCAGGGAGAACCAGCCATTGAAGTGCTCCGTCTCACACGCAGTGACTGGCAGAGGTCGTCCCCAAAGAGAAGACAAGTGAAAGTCACGAGAGAAGCTCGCTTCCTCTCTTTTTCCCAAACACATTGTCCTTCTAGGTCATGTAGAGAAGGGGGAGGAGGCGGAGGGGGCCGGCGTTCAATGGGCACCCACCGCAGGCCAGGCCCTGTCAAGCGCCTTACGTATTTTTTCCTCACCTGACCGTCACGGTGACCCTGGGAGGTACCTACTTTTAATATCTCTGGTCTCTCCATTCTCCATACTAAGAGGCACACGGAGGTTAAGTGCCTCGCCAAGGTCACCGCCTTCTTAAAAAGGTTTAAGTGTTTAAAAGAACATTTATTAGATCTGCAGAAACCTAGAAATGCTGGCTTTCTGTTCACCCAGTTAATTTTGGTAACCGTCATTACCTGCCTAATGTAAAGGTTTCCCGGGATCCTCAGGCATGCGCCGTGAAAGACTCTTTCCCGGGGAGTCAGTGGCCCCTCTGGACCTTGTACCCCCGAGCTGGGCTTCCAGCTGGCACCCGTCATGAGTGCGCTTTCTTTATTAAGAGTTTTTTTTTTTTTTTTTTTTAAGTTTATTTTGAGAGAGAGAGCGTGTGAGCAGGACAGAGGCAGAGAGAGAGAGAATCCCAAACAGGCTCTCAGTTGACGGCGCAGAGCCCAATACAGGGCTCGAACTCATGAACTGTGAGATCATGACCTGAGCTGAAGTCAGATGCTTAACCGACTGAGCTACCCGGGTGCCCTAGGAATGTGCTTTCATCGGCTCCAACCAGCTCGTGCACAGTTGTGCCGCTCAGTTGCTGAATGTTTTGAATATTTCCCATGGGATAAGGGGGTTCTAGGATCAAATTATTTCAGGAAACCTGGGGAAAAGCCAAACAGCTTTCTTTCCTTCAGAATGACTCGGAGCCTTGACGGTACCGGTGTCTATTATGAATCCGCAGGAAGGATCAGTTCAGCGCTGATCCACTTGCTGGGGTGTGGAATCCGTTTTTGTCTACCGAGCGTCGTGCAGGATGTGTGCTCTTTAGACCAACATTTTGAGAAGCGTTCCCAGGTTTTTATTTGCAAGTACAAATACCATAAGGTATCTAAAAGCCATCAGGACAGTTACCAGAATGGGTGAAGAGTGAGTAGGGAGTCGGGTTAGTGAAGTACGAAGGTCATTGTTGGCGTTAGACATACTGAGTCCGAGTCCTGGGCTCCGCTGTCTTAGCCCCCGGGTCTCTTGGCAAGTTACTTAATTTCTCTAATTGCAGCCTCCCCGGGTGTAAAATAGGACTTGCGCGTACTACCTCGGGGGGCGCTGTAGATTGCCAGCATGTTGGGGTGGTTGGTGCGGGCCCTCCACAATGCAGCCCTTCATCCCTTTCTCCTTTCTCTTCACATGCTCACGTAGGCTCCGCCAAAAGAGCCATTCTCAGGCAGCTCAAATTCATTCCTTTATTCACATGATAAGGGTCAGCTTCTTGCAAAGCGCTGTATTCTAAGCGCCGCATGATCCAGTTAAATTCTACTCAACAGAATTACTGTTATTTCAGTGATGCCCCAAGGCATTCTGTTAAGACATGTCTAAACTGAAGAAAGAATTCTCTACCAGGGGAAAGAAGAAAGAATTGTCCTTATCTTTGTCTTTCTAAGGAAACTGTATTTGGGAAAGAGGAGTTTCCAAACCGAATCGCTCACTCTCTTCCCCCTGAAGCTTCCCACGCGATCAGCAGACACACCCATGCGCCTTTCCGAAGTCATCACGGATGCGCTGACCCTGCCTCCGATTTCTTTAGGGTCTACCAGCACCCCCAATGATTTGTGGTACAACGTCATCGAGCTGCCCTACCACGGGGAAAGCATCAGCATGCTGATCGCGCTGCCCACCGAGAGCTCCACCCCGCTGACGGCCATCATCCCTCACATCAGCACCAAGACCATAGACAGCTGGATGAGCACCATGGTGCCCAAGAGGGTGCAGGTCATCTTGCCCAAGTAAGTCGTCCCGCCCCGCACTCCCCCGGAGAGAAAATAACGGGAGTGTTCGGTCCCTGGTAGCGATCGCGTCAGATGCCAGACGATATGAGGCACGGAAGAGGCGCATCGTTAAGGCCTGACTTATTTTGCAGCGATGGCCTGGTGAGAATACAAGGCTCTGCTTTTGTAGAAGCTTTCCTGCCTCCCCCCTCCACCCCATTCCTGTGCCTCTCATATGGCAAGGTAATGACAACAGGGAAGAAAAGGAGGCAGCCCGACCTCTGACCTCAAGCTCCTTATGCCATTTGGAGGGCTTTTAACATATTTAATTTTGCCCAGAAGACTGAAAAACACACGTATATCAGCGCAGTAAAGGTTAGTAGTGTTTCGATGAGGTGTTTCGTTTTGGCCTTCTTAAGTTTTAGCTGGAAGTTTCTGAAGACCAAGGGCCAAAAGCTAGGTGGTAAGGAAATATTTTGAAACCATTCAGTCAGAATTCTTTTATTGGCATCTGTGGTAGGTTTTTTTTTTTTTTTATTACACCCTAAGAGTATAATAGTGGTGGAATTTGAACTGTTATGACTTGAAACCGAGGGAGAAGTCATCCTAAATTCTGCCCCAATCCTGAATTCTCTGTAGGTCAGAGAATGCTTTACCCAGACTGGTGAAGAGAGGCAGTGAATATTCCCTGTGTCTGTGATTGTGCGGCCAGTATCCAGGGCTTTTAACCGCCTGAGTCTTGGGGTGGGTAAAGCTGCCTCCCAGTTCTAAAAGCTTTTACTTCTTGAGTCACTGAGTTAAGTAATCAGAGGAGCCCATTCGTAATAAGTATTAGTAATCCTCCCAGGATTGTGTGTGTGTGTGTGTGTGTGTGTGTGTGAAATGAGCTTCGTGTAGGCAGTGCTTGATATAAATGAATAAGGTGGTAGGTTATACACACAGAACGACATAGGTAAAGCACAGCGATGATGGTAAATTATCCTTAGAGCCCATCTGCTCACCTACCCTTACTGTTCTTCCACTAGATGGGATGCCACCCGGTAAGGCACCCTCTAGTGATAGGTTTAATAACTGACATGTACGTGCATATGGCCGTAAGGCCAGAGAGATCGCAAGTATCCGAGAAACCCATGTTACCCCCAGACACCCGCGGAATCCGTTCTCGCCTATTCCTAATGTTTGTTCCAGTTTTAACAGTAAATTGCTTTCATCATCCCAATAAGAATGAGCAGGAACATGTCTTCTCTCTTTTGACCGTCCCCAGTCCCAGTAAGGATGGTGGTTCCTATGGCAGCCACGAGGATGGCTCTTCGGTCGGCAGTGGGGGGAAAGTGTAGGTGCTCGGTGGGTATTCCAGACATCCCCCATCAGCGTCAGGGAAAGCGCTTCAGCAGACCTGCCTAGCTACCGGGATGGGGGAGCCTGTTGGACACGAGAGTGTGTCACGGTGTCCTACTCACTTTGCTGGCGAAGTGCTTGAGAGACAAGTTGTTCTCTGCTTAAATCTCGGGACTACAGCTTCTGACACGGTTTCGATCGGTGTTGAGAGCATACTTAAAAAGGAGGCACTTTCTCAACACTTCCCCGCCGGCGCGGATTCTAGCATTACATCATTTACGGTGTAACCATCTCCCCGTTTTCTCCTTTCCTGCCAGGTTCACAGCAGTAGCACAGACCGATCTGAAGGAGCCACTGAAAGTTCTCGGCATCACCGAGATGTTCGATCCAGCAAAAGCAAATTTTTCAAAAATAACAAGTATGTTCTATTGAAAATCTGTTCTTGAACTTGAAGACTGTTACAAACTGGGTCTCTGATTCGTTCCGAAAGAAAAGGTCAAAATGAGGAGTGGGTTGCCCTAAAACTCTCCCGGATTTCATCCGATTTATCAGCAGATGTTGCTCTTCATCCTCAGTCATTGAAATCGACATAAATCATTCATCCCCACGTTTCACGTGGACATCTCAGGTGAAGTCCAAGTGACTTGGCACAGTTCAAGAAGAACTTCATGTATTGTCTTTATTACTTAAAAATTTAGCTCTTGGATATTAGTCTTCCTTTCTGAAACGCAAACTATTCCCCATGTTGGAAAAATTGAGGTTTCAAACTCTCGGATATTTGCTTCCATCAAACAATAACAGGCATGCACTGTGTCCAGGCATGGATTTTGGCATTTGATGCCCATTAATCCAAAATAATGTAAATTCAGAGGGGTCTGATTCGAACCTTTCTTTGCCAGAGCATCTAGGACACAGCTGGTGTGGTATCACTTCATTCGCCAATACATGTACGTTTTCCTCGAGTTCTATTCAGTAGTCAGCTCTTGGTCTTTTTAATCCGGAGCACAGCAGCCTCCTTCTGACGAAAAGTCATGGCGTAAACATTATCTGTACTCCTTTCGTGTTTTTCCCCTTGACAAGCTCATTACCCATCTCAATAGCCTGCAGGCGAGCACCTGTGTACCCATCCTAGGGCTACACGCAGTGTCCCTGGTGAACTTGCAGCTGCAGGGATATCTTGACGCTCTGTCATCCTCGGGTAACCAGACTCCCGTCCCCCGTCCGGCAGCAGGAACCTCACCCGCGAGCCTGTTCGAAGGGCACAATCTTGGGGCTCACCCAGACCTCCTGAATCAGAATCATTTTAACAGGACTCCTCAGCCCAGTGAAGTTAGCATCGTTTCAGCCTTCCCTTGCCCCTTCAGGGTTCTCTTCCGTGGCCTGCGTACTACGCAGTGGCCGCAGGAGTTCACAGGTGCTCAGGAGGAGGACACTGAGCTGTGATGTGTAACGCGCAGGTGGCCTGTGCCCTGCAGACGTCCCTCTCACTCCCCGTCGGTCACGTTAGAGCCCAGCATCCATGCAGACAATGGAAAACCAGGTGACCCAGAAAGCACTTTTCCCATCTAGACCCGTGTCCCACCAAGGCTGGCATTAACTTCCATTTGCGTTCTTCTCAGATGCTTCGGCCAGTGGGTATCGCTGGAGCACTAAGGATCTGCTGAGAAGGAAAGTGAATTCACTAGAAGGTTCTAGAGGCACGGTTGTGGTTCTGAGTCTGGTTCCACACCCTTCTCACTGATGTGGCCTTGAGACGAGTGGCTTTCGTTGTGAAGAGCCAGCACTTACTCTGCCACTAACCAGCCGTAGACTCGAGGACAGATTTCTTAACACTCTGGGCCTCAGTTTCCCCATCTGTAAATCCCCTCTGAAATCTTCTCAGGATCTGACATTCTGTAACTTAAAAATAATGCTGTTGCCTTGTTTCTTCTGGAAAACTGGATTTCCTTTTTAAGGCTCTGCTCTTTTTATTTTTTTGAAATAAAAATTTCAGAGTTGAATTGACAGAGGCACTAACACATTCACACGGTGAGTCCCTCCTCCAAAGTGATACCGCAGTTTGCTCGGCAGAGACTGAGGCTCACCGCAGGTAGATAGTCACCCCACGGCCTCCAGTCATCAGACCGGGAAGAGGTCCCTTCTCCAGACACGTTCTAAGAACTGGAATGTGCCATGGATTTGAAGTCACTTACCCCGCCACTCGGAGGGCCTGCGTATCAAGTAAATGCTGTTTTTGTTTCATTTTCTGAAAACAGGGTCAGAAAACCTTCACGTTTCTCAAATCCTGCAAAAAGCAAAAATTGAAGTCAGCGAAGACGGAACGAAAGCGTCAGCAGCAACAAGTAAGAACTGGGTGGTGAGCCAGAACCATCAGGGGTGTAGGGGAGGGGGGGATAGAGGAGGGGAGTGCAGGGGAGGGGGCGTAGGGGAGGGGGCGCGCTGTGGTTCCCCCATCGACATAGCAAATGCGGAGCAAAGCCTGTTTTCAGCCAGGCACCGTGGGCTGCCCCCCAGGTGACAGTGGTGAATTTAGACAGGTTGAGGACCTGCACCCTCAAAGCTCAGAGTCTGTTTCGTTAAGGAGAGCCCTTTGGTGCGAGAGATTCCTCCAGGACAAGGGTCCGGGCCATCGCAGAGAGCTAGGTAGTATGTGTTTTCTGCCTCGTGGGCGGCACTGTCTCCACCACAGCTTCTCAACGCTGCCATTGTGGTGTGAAAGCAGCAAAGATGTAGATACAAGCCCAGGGCACGGCTGTGTTCCGGCAAAGCTTCATTTATACAGGCAGGAGCTGGCTCCTCACACTTGGCCTGAGGACAGTGGTTTGCTGACCCCTGCTCTTGGGAAGGTTAGGGCATAGGCTGGCTTCTTCTTGGCAGAAAAGCCCAATCATCATACCAAAACATAAACTACTAGCCACTCCCAATGGAAAATAGGCAGGCAGGTCTACCCAGGACAAAGGGAAGAATTAGCAAGCGGCGGCTGAATTGCCAGGGTGGCTGTGTAGCCTCCTTTGTTAATTAGAACATCCCCGGCTCCTTTCTCCTTACGGTTTATAGAATGAAGGAGGAAATAGAACGATCCTAGGTTGGTTTTTGTACCCCCTAATTATCCATCTGAGATGGGGTAAACCGATCTGGCCAAACTCTGTGAACTCGTAAAGCGAATGTCCTAGCCATGCTCGAAACTGGGTCACATATTTCTGGTCATTGAAAGGTACTGTGTATGCTCCAAATAGACACGTTATTGCCTTTCTAGAATAAACGTTTAATTTGTAATCCTTTAAAATAGCATTAAAAACAAAGCCCTAGAATAAGAGTACGTAGAAATTTTAAGAGGCCTTTTGTCTCTCGTAGGTGATGATAAGCGAGAGCTGAACGTTGCCAGTTCTTGGCCAATTTTGCCAGTTAGTGTAACTATCAGGATTGGCTACGTTCGTTTGCACGGCCCTGTGCAAAATGTGACTATGGAGCCCCTACTGCAAACTTACTAAGAATCTCAAGACAGCAGCGGCAGAGCCCTGAACCCAGTGTGGGGTTCTCGCGAGTGCGAACGCCCGGTCACACGCCCAAGACCAGCCCTGCGGGGCCCGTCGACAGGGCTGCTGGAGCAAGGGGCCACCGACTGGGGGCCTTAAGCAGAGTTTATGTCTGACAGTTCTAGAGGCTGGAAGGTCAGGGTCAAGGGCTGCTTTCTCCCTGTGTCCTCACGTGGCCTTTTGTCTTGCACGCATATCCCTCCTGTCTTCCTGTCTTATCTTATAAGGACACCAGTGCCGTTGGATTTGGGCCCCACCTTCATGACATCATTCAGCCTTCGATACCTGGGGAGTTAGGGCTTCAGCATACGGATTTTGAGGGGGTGCAGTTCAGTCCAGAAGACCTGCTAACTGTTGACTGCTTTTCAGTCACCCTGCGTTGGGTGATTTTCCCCAATGTAGCTGTAGAGGTTTCTTTTGTGACATCAAGCCCAAGCCAATCGTGCTTTGTGGGGTGTGAGGAAGAGAAGTGGGCCGTTGTGGAGAGAGCAGCGCAGTGATACCCAGCACCCGCCCTCCGGCCAGGCCTGGAGACAAGCTTATTAAACTGAGGCCGCAGGGCATCTGGGGGGCTCAGTCGGTTGAGTGTCCGACTCTAGATTTCAGCTCAGGTCATGATCTCGTGGCTCATGAGATCAAGCCCTGCCTCAGGCTCTGCACTGACAGTGCGGAGCCTGCTTAGGATTCTGTCTCTCCCTCTCTGTTCTCCCCTGCTCATGCTGAGCTCTCTCTCTCTCAAAATAAATAAATAAATAAACAAACATTAAAAAAAAAAAGAAAAAAACAAACTGAAGCCACCATGGGTTAAATTCGGCCGAGTAAGCGTGTCTGGGATTCTGGGCCTAAAGAAGTTTGCTGTCTGAGTCCAGCGTCTACACCAGATGGGTTGAATTGCAACATGAGGTGGTGGGTCCCGGATGAGTGAGCCGTCTCCGTCACCACGCGGAGACCTACCGAAGGAAAAGTCACAGACAAAACAGTTGAAAACTAAGCTGGGCCTTGATATACAGAAGGGATTTGGCTGAGCTAAAAGGACCAGCGGCCTTCATCAGCAAGGCAGATGGTATGAATACAAAACAGCTAACAACAACGGTGAATATGCATTAGGTGTTTATTAAGTGGCAAACACTGTTCTAAGAGCTTATAATAGTTTTTATGCCACTTAATCCTCGTAAAAAGCCTACAGAGTAAGTCCATTTATTAAAGAAGATGGTACTCGTGTAGACAGAATGAGACACCCAAGTGTAAAGGACTTGAGCACGGTAGGTGTTCCGTAACTGGTGACCATTGGGTCTCTTCTGTGTCCCCTAACTCCAGCAGGGAAGATCCAGCCAGCCTGCTGCCTTGCTGGCCTCCCGCTGGGTGTATAACACATTTTCTCTCTCTCCCCTTAGCTGCGATTCTCATCGCAAGGTCGTCACCTCCCTGGTTTATAGTAGACAGACCTTTCCTATTTTTCATCCGACATAATCCCACAGGTAAGTGATTCTTCTCTTCTGTTGCTCACTGGCTGTCGGAATTCAGAAAGGTGCACAGAATCTTCGGGAAATCCAACCTTGCTGCTCTTAATTCCTCTCCCGTGTGTCCAGGATTGCAAACACGGAAGAGTAGAACCGCCCTCCTCAAAGAGATAAGAAAATCAAGACTGTGTTTACAGAGCGTGATGGAATCTTGTAAAGGCTGGTTTTAGATTTGTCGGTTTGTTTTTAGCATAGAGCTCAGCAGCCCTTTTGGGGATTTCTGGTATCAATTGATTTTTTTTTTGTCCGTATTTTTATAAATGCAGTGATTGAATTTTGTAAGAAACTACACGTCCTCAACCTCTGTGAGCCCTCTCTATTGTTACGGCCTGAGGATTGTTAACTAGATAGGTCTTGGCTTTATAAGTCACAGGTTCAGAGTTGGCTCTTTGCTTTAGCTTTTATCTTTAAAATGGGGGTAACAATAATGCTTACCCCTTGGGACTATCATGTAAGGGGGCACCTGGGTGGCTCGGCCGGTTACGCCTCTGACTCTTGATTTCAGCTCAGGTCATGATCTCTCGGTTCCTTAGTTCAAGCCCCATGTTGGTCTCTGCGTGAGTCTGTGTGGAGCCTACTTGGGATGCTCTCTCTCTTACTCTCTCTCTGCCCCCCCACTCATGCTTTCTCCCTCTCTCTCAAGCTTTAAAAAAAAAGGAAAATTATCATTGTGGAGGGGTTGGCTTCCTGTTTGTTCAGAGTAGAAACGAGTATATTTCAGTGTTTATTCCTTTTTTAATCAATAACTCAAGATAGTTCCTTATCCTTCCGTCTCGTTGTATCTTTAATCTTTAATTAGTGTGCTCCTGAACCAAAGTCCAAATGGGGGCCTCTAGCCACATGTGCCTATTTAACTTCTAATTAATTAAAATGAAATATCATTTAGGGGCACCTGGGGTGGCTCAGTCAGTTGCGTGTCCAGCATTGGCTCAGGTCATGATCTCATGGTTCGTGAGTTCGAGCCTTGCATCGGACTCTGTGCTGACAGCTCAGAACCTGGAGCCTGGTTCAGATTCTGTGTCTCCCTCTCTCTCTGCCCCTCCCCTGCTCACATTCTGTCTCTGTCTCTCTCAAAAGTGAATAAACATTTAAACAAATGACGTATAGTTTAAAATTCATTTCTTAGACAAGCCAGATTTCAAGGGCTCAATAGCCACGAGTGACTAGTGGCTACCATATTGGACAATGAAACTATAGACTCTTTCCATCACTGCAGAAAGTTCCACTGGACCGCGCTAGGAACGACCCCTGATTTTACACACCTTCTATCTTATTTTACGAAAAACGGTTTTTACGGAGTTATGCTCTGTTTCCTCTTAATCCTCTAGGTGCTGTCTTATTCATGGGGCAGATAAACAAACCCTAAAGAGGATCGGGAAGAAACCATGCAGAAGCAGAGACTACTTTGTGATGAAGACTCCTTTCCTACATCTTCCATAGTTCTGTTAAATATTTTTGTACATTACTTTCTTTTTCAAAACTAGTTCTTAGGAACAGAGACTCATCGAGGCGAGCATTTTGGTCCTGGGCTGTCTATCAAAGGGAAGAAGGGGCAGGATGGCTGGAACACTGTACTGGCAAATGAATAGGAAGGCTTCAAAATGTCTAAAAAAAAAAAAAAACGCTTTAAACTACTGAGCAGGTACCTAGGCTAACCCTCCCGAGTATTTACCGTCCCGAGCAGGAGTTTTGTTTTGTTTTGTTTTGTTTACACATGTGGCATTTCAGAAGAAATGCAATCAGCGTGACGGGGGGGTGGTGGAAACCCACAACTCATTTTATGGTGGCTTTTACTTTTTTATGAGAAAATATGTATTATCGACCTTTTTAATTCTTTCGTTTTGGTCCCATCCAAAGTCTTGATAGTAAACATTATTTTGGGGGGTAGAAGTAGTGAAATCTCTAGCCTCTTTGTGTGTTTTTGTTGTCGTCGTTGTCGTTGTTTTATATAATGCATGTATTCACTAAAGTTTAAAAAACTAATGTCTTGCTAGAAGAGGTTTGCTCTTGTGCCGTGTGCCTGTCACTACTGGTCTGTACTCTTCGGATTGGCATTTTTGTATTTTGTACAAAGTAAAAATAAAGTGTTACGAGTAGTAAAAAAGAAAAATGTTTCTCTGTTCTTGAAAATACAATAAAAGAATCAGAGCCTTTTAAAAATACTTAAACTAATAAATAAACGGGAAAAAAATACTTAAACCTCTTCTCAAGCTTTGCACTTAGGCAAACGGCAGGAAACCAAAGCCCCTGGTCTTCTCCTACTCCTTTCTTGTCCTGCTGGCCAACACAGTGCCTTGCTTCACCACCTCTCAGATGGAGTCTCCGTGGACGAGTAAGTCTGAAGGCAGTCCCGGCCCTGGTTCCGCGCTGGTTCCCTGGGGGGGCGTGTCCCGAGTGTTCCCTGAAAAGACCGGTTTTGTAGCAAGTGCGCAAAGAAGACGCCGGGTCCCGAGACACCTCGGAACTGAGTGAAAGGTGCCTGTTTAACTTCTGGCGACAGGGTGGAGGGTTTGTTTTCTAAAATGACAAGATTTATTTTTGTCTTTTGTTTTTGGAGAGCTCATCACATTTCTAAAATCAGAATGGTTTAAAATATGTATCTAAACTTAAAAATATTTTTCTTTTCTTTTTTTTTTTTTTTAAACCCATGAGCTCTACTCATCACTCTTTTGAGAGGTAGAGAGAAGATCTTAAGCAGGCCCCACACGTAGCGGGGAGCCCATGGCGGGGCTCGATCTCAGGACCATGAGATCATGACCTGAGCTGAAATCAAGAGTCAGATGCTCCACCGACTGAGCCACCCAGGTGCCCATCATCATTCTTTATACATTAAAACCTCACGTGCAACGCTCCAACAATTTGTCATTTGTAATTCTTATTTGTCAAGTGGGCTGAGCTTTGCTGTTTGCACTATTTAAGGACTTTTAAGTGTGGATATTGTGGTTAGCCAAGAGAGAAAGGAAAGGATGGGGGGATTGCTTTCCTTATTTAAGAGTAAATTTATTTTGACGTCTTGATGCAGACTACTTCCCTTGTACTCTAGCAAACATGCTAGTGTAGTTATTAATGCCTTTTAGAGCCAGTTTTGCTGCTTTTCCAGTTTTCTGGTCCCATTCGGTTATACTATTTTGAGTAGTTTAAGATTGGAATCGTGTTGGCAGAAATCCAAGAATTACATATACTCCGTTTATTCATTTGGGCACCTACTGGGTACCAGGTACTAAGGGGTATAGAGATAAGTATGTCCTCTCCCTGATAAGCAAATCGTGGAAGGGAGCACGTGAATCCTACCTCGGTCAAGTTCCTAACAGGTACAAGTATACTTAAAGATATGCAAATAGGACCAAGTGGGCATTAGTCCGCAGGAGAAGCATAAAGGTAGCTGCAGGACCAAGACTAGATGCCTGGCTCTTGGGTCCAGGAGTACTCATTCCAGAAAGGACCAGGAGAGTTGGTTTTTCTGATCTCACTTAGTAGAGTAGCCCTGTTAGGTGTTATAGGTAGGCTGCTCCCCCAAAATCTAAATCGGTCACATCTCTGAGCATATTCAATTTCCAAGTATCTGGTCCCATTTCTGAATGCCTCTTCAGCGTATGAGATAGTAGAGTTTCAAGTTTATGATATACAGAACTTGGGAAGATCTCATGGAAAAGTCATCATATCAAGGCTCCCAGACAATATTTCTTCTCCCTGTATCACTTGGTTTTGCCAGCTTACTCATCTTTGGCTCTTTCTCACCAGTCAGCACCCAGATTCTCACTCTAGCGGCCTCTAGAACTTGTTTATAATCTCTGGACTGGGGAAAAAGTGCTTCTCAACTTATCGCTTTTATATAATTCAACTTTTATCTTTTGATACACTTCAGTCAATGAGTCTATAGGTCCTGTCTTCCAAAAGATAGTTTCTGAAAACTCTACTTGATGAAAACTGGAATAAATTTCAGATATGGAGACTGCTACAAAAAATTGCAGACCTGTTATAAAAGATCACGTTTGCTGTGATATTGTGATTTATAATAAGAGATGACCGATTTGGTTTTCCTGCCCATTTCCGGCACAGAACTTCCCAAACCCTGGGAATTTACAAAAGTGATGGAAAGCTACAAAAGTGTCTTTTGTTACGTTAATAAGGTAACTTTGGGCCAAACTAGGCAAGCACCCAGAAGGGCTGGGTCCTGGGAGGGAGCTGTTGGGGTTACAAGGCATCTAGCGAATTCTGAGCCCTAACCTGCACATATGTGTGTATTTCCACAGAAGGCAGACCCGCAGTAATCTGGACTGCCAGCCAGGGCTAGATCGGGTGGGCTGGCCAGGGTACCCTCTAATAAGAGACACCTGGGAGCTGAGATGGCTGCAGGATGAAGACTGGTTGCTAGGAGACCCAACCGGATTGGAGGGCTGACACGTTCGGCTCTACCCCCAATGACCTCTGGGGAGGGGAGAAGGGATGGGGTTGTTGACTCAATGGCCAATGGCCAAATGATTTAAACAAATGTGTCTTTGTAATGAAGCTTCCATAAAAATCCAAAGGACAGGCTCTGAGAGGGTCTGGGTTAATGAGCCTGTGGAGACGAGAGTGGAGCACGAGCCAGAGCATGAGAGCTCCTCGCCCGCCCCAGCCCTTGCCCTATGCGTCCCTTCCGTCTGGCTGTTCCCGACTTGCTTCCTTTTATAAACCAGCAATCCAGTAAGTAACATGTTTCTCTGAGTTCTGTGAGTTGCTGTATCAAGTTAATAGAACCCAAGGAGGGAGTCATGGGAACCTCTGATTTATAGCCAATGGGTCAGTAGCACAGGTGACAAGCTGGGCAGGAATTGGCACCTGAAGCTGGGGCGTGGGGGTGGGGAGGCAGCCTTGTGGGCCTGAGCCTTTAACCAGTGAGATGTGACACTCTGTCTCTGTAGATGGTGTTAGAGTTGAGGTGAATCGTAGGACACCCAGTTTCTGAGTGGTGATGGTGTGGGGAAAGACACCCACACGTTGGAACCGGATGTCAGAATGCTTATTTGCTATGTAGACATTTGAGCCAACAATTTATCATCTAGATTAGATACCACACTGAGTTTGTGTAGGAGACAGGCTGCAATTTTCCTAAAGTAAAAGAAAAAACGGTAGACCTATGGAACGGAGGCCAACAACCAGTGAAATCACTCTTTTGACACTTCATGAAATGAGGACTTTCAATTCTGCCTGAGACCCAATGGAAAAAAAGAGTAGGCACGGACCCAAATAAGTCGAAAGCTGTGTCTTATTGGCCTTTGAGTCTTTGACCTAAAAAGATGATGACACGTGACTTGAAAAAATGCCAGTCATAAAAGAAATTTACAAAGAGACACAAGGAAGTGACTTTTGTGCCAGTAACTCTTTGTTTTGCTGAAAATGAGAAGCTGAATGATACATGAGCTCTACCTTAAGGGGTCTAAGAAATTGAAGAGGGAGGAGCAGGGACCTGCTCTGAGCCAGCAGAGTAGCAAATACCACTTTCTAGGACTGGCCGGTGTTGGCTGCCCGGGGAAGGGCGCAGACCGAGTTAACTAACTGGGGGACTTCTATGTCCTTGGCCTCCTATGACTGCTGAAAGACCCTGTGTCCTACCAAGAGCCCACTTCGGGGCCACCCAAGAGCGGAGGACACCACTGGCTCGAAAGCCCCATTTCTTCTGAGATTCCCCAACGGCCCCTCTGACCCTCTCCCAAATCGTGAAGAAAAAAGGATGCAGAAGTGACTGCAAGTTGTTTGCAAAATGAGCAATCAGTTTGGTATGGTATCAAGTACTTTATTAGTGTTGGGAGATGAATTATTGAATACGAGGGAACAAAATGGAAGGGAGTTTTTAAATTCTCAGTGCTCTCCCTCCCTCATCTGAAGTCTACAATCCCAGCCACCAACGGTAAAGAGGAGGGTGGCAGGCCTTTGTGCTCGTCCTTTGTAGACAAGGAAGCAATCCCAGCACCCACGACGGAGTCCTAGACACCCATAGACATTGCTGTCAGGTTAGTTAATCTGAGGGTGAGCAGCGACTTTTTTTTTACACTGTATTTGTCTTATTAACTATATTGCCTACTGATAAATATCTCTGGCCCTGACCGCTATGTTGTCTTGCAGGGTAGGCGCTGATCAATAACATACATAGAGGAAGTATCTTCAGAAAGTCAATTTCTCTGATTAGAAATACTCTTCTAACAGCCAAGGATCTCATTACTCATCTCTTCTGCCAAACTCATTAGAACTCATTAGTGCATCTTGCAATTTTAATGTACAACAGATGTGGTGAAAAGGTATTCTGCAAACAAATAGTGGAGTTCTTCCTAAATTGAAGGGGGAATAGGTTAAGAAATTTTTCTTAGAGCCCTTAGTCTTCTGTTGTGAGTGAGCCCCAACAGGCAGCCGGATACCTGAACAAGAACAAATGTGTGTGAGTGGAAAAGCACAGACACTCCCAGAGCCAAAATGGCTGTCTTTTTTTTTCAGGAGCATGTGCGCTCGTGATTACAATTTTTGATTGTGTGAATTCTCTCCTGGAAAAAAAACTGTTCTTAGTTTGCAAGATGGGATTTAATCTAACAATCATTCTTGGTATTCTACAGAGAGAGTGTGGTTTCCAAGCGCTCTGATAGCCAACCAAAGTTACTAGCCACAGCTCTGGGCCCTGGGGGATGGTGGTAGAGGGACTTTACAAACTGAGCTTTGGAGAGATGACACCAAGGTCAACCGAAGGGAGGAGAAGACAAAGTGGGCTTAGGAATACAGAGGGCAGCAGCGTGCCGCCCGCTGGGGGCTCCTCAGGGGGCGTTCCTCAGCTGGGGAGAGTTGGGAGCTGGTCCCCCAAATGGGAAGAATGTCCACATCTGGTTTTATGAAGTGTCCAGATGCACAGTAAGATTCCCTTGACTCTGCAGAGCGTCTCTCTCTCTCTCTCTCTCTCACATGCACACACACACACACAAGAAGGGGCCAATGAAAGTCTTTCATGATCTCGCAGTTCACAAGTTCAAGCCCCATGTAGGGCTCTGTGCTGACAGCTCAGAGCCTGGAGCCTGCTTTGGATTCTGTATGTCTTTCTCTCTCTGGCCCTCTCCCACTCATGCTCTGTCTCTCTCCCTCGCAAAAATAAACATCAAAAAAATTTTTTTAATAAAGTTCAAACATTCATTCCTTGGCATCATAGGTGAGTTGCTCAAATATCAAGCTTTTAGCTTCACATCCTGAGGGCCAAGGTGAGCGAGCTTCTTGCAGTCAGGTTCACAGGGTATCAGAGCCCTACGTGACCTTGAAAAGCCATGTTTTGCTATCATCCTGTGCCCTATACATCCCTCCTTCCTGGGTATGGAGGAAATAACTGTTCCTACAGTGGCACTTGGCACACCACTTAACAGTGAGTGGGATTACCACACCACCTTGTGGCCAAAATCTAAAAACTGCTGAACACAAAAACTGTCCTTGTTTGTTCCATTCTTACTTGGAAATTAGTTTCTAGTAATAGTTTACTCTCTCATGACCACATGAAACACTTTGAGAATAGTAGCTCCTGTTTTACATATGCCTATAACAAAAACAGTATAGGCTAAAAATGAATAAAGCTTATGTAATTGACTGATGTCATACATTTTTGGCTCAATTTTATACTTTGGGCTCAGAGAACTAGCGAGTGGGAAATGGTGGGAAAGGAGGTCAGAATTTCAATGTGACTGACTTTAAGGTCTTTCAGTGGTGCCAGGTCAACCTACAGAACTAGTGCTCACGCTATGATTCCAACTTCCTTATGGTCACGACGACGCTCTTCTCAACATCAGTTAGACGATGGTCAAAAAGGCGGTCCTCCGAACGGTCGCTGTGTGCTCTTGGTCACACTCGCCTCATGACAGCATCCTCACATGCACGTGCTGCTCTTGCCCACGTGTCAGAAGCAGTATTGGTTCTTACGCTGCGGCAAATTACAGTTGGCTACAGGTTTCAAGATACTTCACACGGAGCTGCAAGAATGTATTAGTGTTTTATTTTCTACACTCCAGCCCATCATAGTTTGGTGGGTGTTTTTTAAAAGTACAACTTTGGGGGCACCTGGGTGGCTCAGTCGGTTAAGCATCCAACTTTGGCTCAGGTCATGACTTCACGGCTCTTGGGTTCAAGCCCCACATGGGGCTCTGTGCTGACCCCTGAGAGCCTGGATCAAGCCAGCTTCAGATTCTGTGTTTCCCTCTCTCTCTCTGCCCCTCCCTTGCTCACACTGTCTCTCTCTCTCAAAAATAAATAAACGTTAAAAAAATTTTTTAAATACAACTTAAATCAGGGAAGACTTTACTGAGAAAGGTGTTGAAATCACATTCTTTAGAAGGGATTTGGATCTCTGTCCTTGCAAAGGACAGAGTTTTTATGAACTAGACCTAGATTTCTTCCATGTGTAAATCTAGAAGCATTCCAGGTTCCGAAGCCTGCAAACCTAAGGGTGAGGCGAGTTCCCCTCCGACCTTGTAGGACAAGGTCCTGCAAAATGCCCTGAACAGAGGAAGGCTGGGCTTGCGTCACCAGCACCACTTGTGACGGAAGTGGAGGAGTACTGAGTTTGCAACCGAATTCTCTAACCTTTTGAAAAGATGTTCATCGAAAATAAGAATAATGCCTTAGCTGGGGCACCTGGCTGACTCATTCCCAGGAGCATGTGACTCTTGACCTTGGGGTCGTGAGTTTGAACCCATGTTGGGTGTAGAGATTATTTAAATAAAAAAAAACCCAAACAAATGAATAAATGAATGGATGAATAAATACATGTTTAAAAAAACATTTAATTAAAAAATATTAATAAAAAAAGACTAATACTCTTAGCTCAGTCTGACATTTTGCAGAGTGGCTGGGTGACTGGAGGACACTCACAGCCTCTTCTCAGAAGCTGTTCTATGATCTCTTCTTCTCTGGTGTCCGTGACACACTTTCCACGTTGACTCGTGGATGACACACCCAAGGGTGGCGCTTTACTACTGGGTTTGGCCCTGATTCCTGTGTTCCAGTGTTAGGAGTTGGAGTGAACTCTCAAAAGAAATGTGAATTAATTTACTTTTAACCTACCGATGCAGCCAATTAGGTAATTCTGAAACTTTCCTCTCTAAAAACAGTCTCTATTTTACCTGTGGTAGCTGTAAGCCCTTTCACGTATGACAAAAGTCCCACTGTCCTGACTGATCTCGGGACACGGGTTCCAAAGGTCCTTTATCTTCCTTTACGGAAAGATTTTATGGCCAGTCTTTTGCCGCCAAGAAAGCAGGAGGGGTTAACCAGCAGCTCTACTGGAGCCGAGCAAATCCGGCCAGTGTTCCTGTCCCCGCCACGCCTGCTGACACGGCCGTGATCTGGTCCGGAAATACGGCCTCAGGATGGGCGCCGGGGTCGCGTCGGTCCGCGAGGGTCAGGCTTCGTTAAGCTGGATCAAGTGAACTTCATTAAATGGGTCAACCGACGTGTGTATCTTAGTCCTAGCTCTTCGAACATAAAATAAAAATATTTCAATTAAAAAAAAAGATTTCATAGCAAAAGTGGTGTCAGTTTTAACATTTCTATTCTCATCTCCCAAGTCCCACTTTTCTCGTTAACCCCTGGGAGTGACTACTGACGGGCTGAAACTAAAAATTATCGCTGCTGCCAGAAAGTTAAAAAGAAATGCAGGGAACCTGCCGCTGGAGATCACGGAATCAAACATGAAGGGCCGAGGAGCCGGGAGGACACGCGCTGAGATCTGTCATCCACAAACGGAACGCTACAGTAAAATACGACAGTGCGTGGCACACAGCAGCTCTGCCTGCGATCCTGGGGTGCTAAATTGATAAATACATACTTTACTATTCCTTTAGCACTGATAAATACGTACTTTTTCAATTAGCAGATTTTAAACTGCTTTTGAAAAGCTTTTCTGCCATTTGTCTTATAGAAATTCAGTACCTATGAGATGAATTAGTATACAAAATTTTAAGCCTTGACAGAATCTAAGGACCATGTAAACACCTAATTGTGATAATCTGCACTTACAGTTCTAAAGGTTAAGGGTCATTACTATTTTAGCTAAAATAATATTTGAGGGGCAACGTTCACCAACCTGGGTATATCAGATTAAACCACAATGACATCTTTAGAGAGAGAATGACTATTTTATTGGCATTAAGGTTCACATAAAACACATATTCAAATTATGATGAAGCCAGATAGGAATAAAATATGCCTAACTATACATGTGAAATACAATAATAAAATCAAGGAATTTAGAAAAAACTTACTAGAAAACATCAAAAAAGACTCGACAAAACAAAAATGCAAAAAAAAAAATCAATGACTTGATGAATGTGTGTTTAATTTTAGGAACTCGTGATGAAGACTAAGACCTGTTTCTTTACAATCTGAAAATGTCAGCTGTGGGCGCCTCTGACCTCTGTCCCACCGTCTGGCTCGCAGATTTCAGGCTGCCACGTGTGTGGCTGGGGAGCTGGCCGTGATGGTCTCCTCTGCTCTGAAGTTCGCTCCGGGCTTGGAATAGTCCCAGGGCCGGCGGTTCTCCGTGAACCCGTAGAGTTTCCTGAGTGCCACTCGAGCCGCTTCCTCCTCTGCAGCCAGCACTGTCTCCCCAGGTCCCTCCGCAATCAGCTTTTTATCACTAGACAAAAACCCAAGAGTAGTCTGAAATTACCCGCGCATCGTAAGACACAGGCCACAAATCTGTTATGGCTTCTAAATCTTATTTTGGCAAGAATATCTACCAGAAGTTACACGAGAGCTTTGGATGAAATATCTTTTGATTATCGGGATTTTTTATTTTTTGTGTGAACTCATTATATACAGTAGTTAGGAAAGAAACATTTCCATTTCCATGGAAATATAAATAACTCAGTAGGTCCTATAGTTTTCTTTAAAAAAAATTTTTTTTAGTGTTTATTTATTTTTGAGAGAGACAGCATGAGTGGGGAGGGGCAGAGAGAGAGGGAGACACAGAATTCGAAGCAGGCTCCAGGCTCTGAGCTATCAGCACAGAGCCCGACGCGGGGCTCGAACTCACAGACCGTGAGATCATGACCTGAGCCGAAGTCAGACACGCAACTGCCTTGGCCCCAGGTCCAATATTTCTCAAATCAAAAACCAAGGCACATCTAAGTAAGTATGTGTCTGTTCTGTTGTTGTTGTTGCTGATGAAAGAATATATAAAAATGTCCTTACAAAAACTAAAAATTATTAAAACTATTCATGGAGGGCCCCTGGGTGGCTCAGTCATTAAGCATCTGACTTCGGCTCAGGTCATGATCTCACAGTTTGTGAGTTCGAGTCCCACATCCGGTGAGCTTGAGCCTTGCTTTGGGTGAACGTGAGCCCGTTCTGGGTGAGCCCCGCTTCTCTGTCTCCCCCTTTCTCTCTCTGCCCCTCCTAGGATTCTCTCTCTGTCCCTTGCTCACTTGTGCCCTCTTTCTCAAAAACAAAAAAAGACTATTCTTGGAAAATATGACTACATTATTTTTAATTCATCTTGAACCTGTAATATAAGGAAACATTTTATGGTAAAAAAATGTGCCTTTCTGGTTTCTCATCTAAACCTTAAAACAAATGAACACCAGTTCTATATATATATTTTACGTTTTATTTATTTTCAGAGTGTGTGCACGCGTTGAAGAGCAGAGAGAAGGAGGGAGAGAGAATCCCACCACAGGGCTTGGTCTCACAAACCATGAGGTCACGACCTGAGCCAAAAATCAAGAGTTAGACGCTCAACTGACTCAGCTACCCAGGCGCCCCAGTTCTAGATTTTTAAATTAAGAGTTTTAGATCTTTAAAACTTGCTAAGATTTAAAAATTTTATATATTATAATCCACTTTGATTTATTCCCAAAGGATACTGAGGTAGCTCAGTGAACACTGAAGGCTACTGGTGTTTTATTAAAGCCAAATTAAAACAAAAACAGGTATTCTGCTTTACTGGTATCTGTATTACTGTAAGTGGCAATCTCTTCTCCAAAAGTGTAAAAACTCTTCCTTGCAAGGAAGGAAAGGATGCGCACTGAACAAGTGTGGCATGGATGTGCTACTTCTCCATTATATCTAACTACTTTCCGGAAATTTCCTGACCCCAAACTGGACCTATCCAACGAAAAGAATCATCTCTGAAAATTTCATGAACGGCAGGCAACTCCAGTTAGTAACTTGGATTCAGTATAAGCTGACCTGGAAGCTAAGGAGGACTCGAATCAAAGAAAAACACGCACAACGGTGCAGGTAAGAGAAAAACGCTGGGAGGAGTTCGCTAGGAAATCCCTGCTGCGGTGATAACGTGGAATGAAACAACGCCTGACCGTTGACCGCAGAGCTCGCACTTTACAGTAACAATTACACGCGGACACACTTGTACGAAGTAAGGGACAGAGACAGTCATCTAAGGGAATTTCGGCCACACGATACTGATCATGTTTCTAGTCCAAGGATGGTGACCATGTATCGCTGTTCATGTTCTTACAGACCATTATGTAAAATCTAGGTTTTTTCCTAGATAATAGTAGTAATTATTAATAACTCTACTACCTGATGACAACCACTGTTAGTAACAGGGCAAACTCCCTTTTTTGTTTAAATGTCAGTGATCATTCTTCAAACTTTCTGTGTATCATTAAAAATCCTTTAAGAATGTCACCTCTCCCGGCTGTACTATATTCCATCATGTGCATCTGTCATTTCCCTCTTGCTGGATACCAAAGTTATACTAATTTTTTGTCTAATTTACAAACTGCTATTAGTTCAACAGCTGCTTAGTGACTACCATGTCCTAGGAACGCTGTAGATATGGGGGATAAAGGGCAAACTGTAAATGAACATCTTTGTTCACACATTTTTGATGCAATCTCGAGAGACACACCCAAAAGTGAGAACGCCAAATCAAAGACCATGAAAAATTTAAAGACGCCTGGCGTTTTGTCAGAATTACTGACAGAAAGACTGCACCACTCTCTTCTTCTGCCAGCTCAGTACATGAACTGCTGATAAGACCTTTCGATCTGATAAGCAGAAGTCTCTCATCGCTGTGCGGTGCACCTCGAGCTGAAACTTTTGATATTATCCATTTTCTCCTTTGCGCTGTCTCCCATTGCCTTTAACCTAGAAAATCCTTCATCATACAAAGATTAGAAAAACATTTACCTAAATTTTAATCGAGGTTGCTTCAATATTCAGTCCGTGTGAGGCAAGTCAACTGTTTACTAACAAAACTAAGACATGTTCAACGTGAGTTGATTTGTATATTTTGATGGACAACTAAACCCTTCTTTTCCAATCCTGGGCTTGGCTGAAGCTGTTACAAGTGTGGATTAGGGTTCAAGAACTGTTCTGTTCCTACAGAAATGTTTAGAATCAGATGAAATTCTTTCCTCCAAGTATACAATGTATACTCGGTTAGCAAAAGCTACTACTAGCAAACCACAGATTATGTGGCTTCTCCTAAGAATAACCAGCAGGAAAGGAAGTAGTAAATTCATAATCATGGGAATGAGATTTAAAAAAATTCTTAATGCAATTAGAGGTTATATTAAGGAACTATGAAGTCAGTTTTTAAGGCTTCCAATCAATGTTATGAAGTTAAGATTAAAATTTTACTAACCAGTATAAGCCCACAAAAAACAAAGGCAAAGCTGTGGTGCTTCCAGACTGCCTGGTAAGTCTAGATTCAGGAGCTGAAATCTTCCTTTTCTTCAGTTCTTCTACCAGCAGCCCCATGGGATTTATTATCTTCCAAATCTCAAAGAGTTCTTTTCCAGTCATCTGAGTAATTAAGAAGTCCTGCACATAAAAACATAATTTATACATACATTTAAATTAGCATGAAGAAAATAAGGACCATAATTCAAAGTACACTTTTAAGAGAATTTAAAAACTTAATGGGAATTGAAAAAGACAAAATGTACTATTCTTTTTCATTTCTGTATGGTTTTTATGTAAGTTTTATTATAAAAACCAGTTGTCCCAGACGACATGATACTCTATGTAGAAAACCCAAAAGACTCCACCAAAAAATTGCTAGAACTGATACACAAATTCAGTAGTCACAGGATACAAAAATATAGAACACATAGAAATGTTACATTTCTATACACCAATAAGGAAGCAGCACAAAGAGAAATCAAGGAATCGATCTCATTTAAGATTAAACTAAAAACCATAAGATATCTAGGAATAAACCTAACCAAACGGGTAAAAGATCTGTACTCTGAAAACCATAGAACACTTAGGAAAGAAACTGAAGATGACACAAAAAAATGGAAAAACATTCCATGCTTACGGGTTGGAAGAACAAGTATTGTTAAAACGTTTACACTACCCAAAGCAAGGTACACGTTTAATGCAATCCCTATCGAAATACCACCAGCATTTTTCACAGAGCTAGAACAAACAATCCTAAAATTTGTATGGAACCACAAAAGACTCCGAAAAGCAAAGCAATTTTGAAAAAGAAAAAGCTGGAGGCATCACAATTCTGGACTTCAAGCGGTATTACAAAGCTGCAGTCATCAAGGAGACACTATGACACCGACACAAAAACCCACACACACATCAACAGAATAGGGACAGTAAACCCAGAAAAGGACCCGCAGCTCTATGGCCCACTAATCAACAAAGCAGGAAATAATATCCATTGGCAAAAAGAAAGTCTCTTTAATAAGTGGTTTGGGAAAACTGGACAGCAACGTGCAAACGAATGAAACTGGACCACTTTCTTATACCATATGCAAAAGTTAAGTTCAAAATGGATGAAAGACCTAAATGTGAGACAGAAACAATCAAAATCTTAGAGGAGATAACAGGCAGAAACCTCTTTGACCTCAGCTGTAGAGACTTCTTACTAGATACATCTCTGGATGCAAGGGAAACAGAAGTAAAAATGAACTACTGGGACCTCACCAAGATAAAACGCTTCTGGGGCACCAGGGTGGCTCAGCTGGTTAAGCGTCAGACTTAGCTCAGGTCATCATCTCGCGGTTTGTGACCTTAAGCCCCCTCATTGCATCGGGCTCTGTGCTGACAGCTCGGAGCCTGGGGCCTGCTTCGTATTCTAGGTCTCCCTCTCTCTCTGCCCCTCCGACCTCTCCTAAGAGGCAACCTTCAGAAAGAGAGAAGATATCTGCAAATGACGTATATGCTAAAGGGTTAGTATCCAAAATCTCTAGAGAACTTATCAAACAATACCCAAGAAACAAATGATCCAGTTAAGAAATGGACATGAATAGTCATTTTTCCAAAGAAGACATATACCGATCGCTAACAGACACATGAAAAAATGCTCAACATCACTCATCATCAGGGAAATACAAATCACAACCACACTGAGATACGACCTCACATGGGACAGAATGGCTGAAACTAACAACAAGAAACAAAAGGTGTTGGCCAGGATGCAGAGGAAGGGGAGCCCTCTTACACTGTGGACGGGAATGCAAACTGGTGCAGCCGCTCTGGAAAACAGTGTGGCGGTTCCTCGAAAATTTTTAAATAGAACTACCCTATGACCCAGCAACTGCACTACTGGGTATTCACCCAAAGAACAGGAAAATGCTGATTTGGAGCGGTACACCTCGATGTTTACAGCAGCGCTATCGACAAGCGCCAAACTACGGAGAGAGCCCGAATGTCCCTGGACTGGCGACCGGATGCAGATGTGGTAGACACCTGCCTGAAGGTGATGAAGATTACTCGGACATCAAAAAGACTGAAATCTTGCCACCCGCAGCAACGTGCATGGAGCTACAGTGCATTATGCTAAGCGAAATAAGCCGGAAAAACCCAAATACCATAGGATTTCGCTCATATGTGGACTTTAAGAAACAAAACAGAAGAACATAGGAGAAAAAAAAGAGAGAGGCAAATCTGAACTCTGAACTACAGTTATGTGATGCTTCAGCTCAGGTCATGATCTCACGGTGCTGAGTGGAGCCTGCTTAAGATTCTCTCTCTCGTGGGGCACCTGGGGGGCTCAGTCCATTAAGCGTCTGACTTCAGGTGGGTTACGATCTTGCACCTTGTGGGTTCAAGCCCCACACTGGGCTCTGTGCTGACAGCTTGGGAGCCTGGAGCCTGCTTCAGATTCTGTGTCTCCCTCTCTCTCTGCCCCCCCACTGCTCATGCTCTGTCTCTCAAAAATAAATAAACAGTAAAAAAAAAAAAAAAGATTCTCTCTCCCCCTCTTCTTTTGCCCTCCCCCACACACGCTCTAGCTTGATCCCTCTCTCAAAAAAAAAGGCCTCTAGATGATAGTACTTCGCTAAATTTATGATTTAAAAAAATCATTTAAATAATTTCACATTAAGTGTTTTTTGAAACTATTTAAGACGTGATAATATTTTATAAGACTAAGAAAATTGAAAAACTTATCAACAAAGAAGAATGAATTCTGCCAATAAAAAAGTATCAATATTGACAGAAAATGTGGGAACATAAATTTTCATAAACACGTACTGCAATTAACCCGTGTTAACAAACACAGTATAGGGCGCCTGGGTAGCTTAGTGGGTTGAACATCCAAGTCTTGGTTTCGGCTCAGGTCATGATGTCACAATTCACGGGTTCAAGCCCCGGAGAAGGCTCTGCACTGGCAGGGTGAAGCCTCCTTGAGATTCTCTCTTCCTCTCTCTCTCTGCCTCTCCCCTCCTGCTCATGCTTTCTCAAAAAACAAATAATCTTAAAAAAAATTAAAAAAAACAGTATATAAAAAAGGATGGGTAAATGGGGACGGGAGGGGAGAAATTTAACACCTTAGTTCATAAAATCGTCAATTTCATGACAACGCTTGCATGAGCACCAGAGCTGTTTCAGTCTCATTAGTAATAAATATTTATCACCTGAAACTCATAGAATCCTATACATTAATCGCACTGGAATTTAAAAACATGTTTTTAATTTATGAGTCCTCAGTGGGGGATTTTGAATTTTTTAATGTATAGAGACAGAGTTGCCTTACGAGACCCTGTGTTATTTACACCTATGTATGAATCATTGAGATTATCTGCAGCATAAAACAACCCAACAGTAGGGTAAGGAAAAACACTTTGAATGCCTAAGAAATTAGTAGGAATATAAAAAGAAATCTCGACTTTTCTGGTGATTACCAATGCCTATTTCTTCCTTATAGGTTCCTGTCTCATTAGTTTATTATTAGAACTTTCAGTGGGAGTGTAGGCTGAATATTCCAATCTCACCTTCCCAGAATAGGGAAACAGTTTGAAGAAATGTTTCTAAAACGCACATGTGATCATGGAAATCTATTACAACTTCTCCAGCTTTCTCTAGATCAATCTTTACAAGACCATCCAACATGTACTCACGACGCTAAGTACACTGCTCACATTTTCAGGTGCACAAGTTATCACCCGGAGAGCTAGTTGGAACAGATTCCTAGGCCCGACTCCTATTTTCCGATTCAGTAGACTGAGGGAGTGGTGCCTTGGAATCTGCGTTTCTAAGTTCCAGCGATGCTAACGCTACTGATGCCGAGCCGCCTTCTGAGGAGCACAGGTGTAAAAACCACCTCTATCACTTCCCCAGACACAAGATGATCTGGCCCACACAAAATACCAGTTCTGCAAACACAAGCTTGTCCTCAAGGTTTCTTCCTGGAATGTCCTCCTTAGGGGCTAGCGTCACTTTCAGAGACTTTCCCCAACCCTGTTATAATTGACTGTCCCCTCGGCACCTTTTATAGTACATCCTTGAGAGCAACACCCGACCCCACTCGAACTGCCCAATGAGCTGTGAAGAGAACCCTGGAGGCAAGAATCGTGTCCTCGGGGCGCCTGGGTGGCTCAGTCGGTTAAGCGTCCAACTTTGGCTCCGGTCATGATCTCACGGTTCGTGGGTTCAAGCCCCGCATTAGGCTCTGTGCTGACAGCTCAGAGCCTGGAGTCTGCTTTGGATTCTGTGCCTCCCTCTCTCTCTGCCCTTCCCCTGCTACTGCTCTGTTCTGTCTCTCTCTCAAAAATGAATAAACATTTAAAAAAATTAAAAAAAAAAAAAAAAAAGAATCGTGTCCTCATGTTGCTCAGGCTCCAGTGCTCAGCAAAGTGTTTAGCACACAGTAAATGGTACCAGGTGGACAAATGAATGAACTAAGACAGAGAGATCTGACTTTTTTTTATCTCTAATAGGATTAGAACTGTCAACACAGTCACTAAGATACAGAAAACACGAATTTCCAAAATGGTCTCAGGACTACCTTGTGGAAATCTAAAAAAAAAAAAAAGTAACCAAAATTTGTTTAGCCAGTTCCAAGCTCCACAGAAGCTATGGGGACAAAGTGAATGGAAATCATGGGAGGACTTAGTGAGGATTTCTTCAGAAAAAAAGCTATTTGATTGGGAGGGGAGAGGGCAAAGGAAAAGCTTTCCTTTCCCCCTCAAGCTGCAGGGGCTTCAAAGAGTCCACTGGCGTCCAAATCTGGGACGAGAAATACACAGTCAACTGGCAGCCAATACACATTCCCTGCTTACAGGCAACAGGCTGGCAGAAGCTGCCATAGAAGCCTGTGACTGATGTCAAAGGTATAAATATCCTTGCGCCCTAATGTGGAACTCACAGAAGGGACAGCATCTGTAAGGGAATCCTATCCAGGAAACTGGAAGCTGATGCGGGAAAAACAGTCAATACCCAGGTCAAGAAAGATAGTTGGAAGATTCTAGCGGTGAACACAATGCCCAGCAGTCTGTTTTAAACATCAACCAGGCTCAGAAAGCACTAGACCGGCTTACAGCCATCACGTCAAGTAAAAATCTTCTGTTCTTTCTCCTCTGAGCTCCCACTCCAGAGGGGCAGTCAATACACCTGCCTCCCAAAGGCAAACAGGTGGCCCACCTAGTACAGGCCCTAGTCGGGGAAGGAGGAAGACAGGTATGAACAAAGCCCGAATGTTGGCCAATACAATATTCTCTGTCAAACTAAGTATCAAAACTAAATGAATAGATTCCAACGGTAAGGGATGCTGATTTAAAGGACCTGACATTCAAACCTCTGAATCAAGACTGTGTTTTGACTTAAAGGTAATTGTGTGGATTTACCATTACGTAAAGGTGACCAAAAACTCAGGTACTCATCCAATGCAGGGGATAAAAATCCTCCCGGTTAAATTCTAAAAGAACAGGGGGAGTCAAGGAGTCCCAATTATGTAAGTACTGTCATTAGCTAAGCTCCTGGCTAACAAGGAATTAGGGATACATCATAGGACTCAGAAATCAAGATTTTATTACTTGTAAAAGTAGAACAGCAGCCGGTACTTCAGCACGGAGCTCCCTAACCACACCAAGCCTCTGACTAGTTGGCTTCATCCATTCACTAACACCTACTGAGCATGGACCACGTAGGCCCTGCCCTTGGCCATAACGATGGAAGGCTAAGACAAGGCTTGCAGTCCTAGGAACTCCCGACCCAGCATTTAACATTCACCTCTGATGACATCCTCAGTAACGAGACACTACCATAAAAGAGCTTTAGGACTTTCTCAGGATTTGGTAGGGAGAAAAAGTCACATATAAGCTTCCAAGATCATATAACAAAGGAATGAATTACAAAAAATTTTTTTCAGGGGTGCCTGGGTGGCTCAGTCAGTCAAGCGTCAGACTTCAACTCAGGTCACGATCTCGCGGTTCATGGGTTCAAGTCCCTCAGTGGGCACTGCGCTGACAGCTCAGAGCCAGGAGCCTGCTTCGGATTCTGTGTCTCCCTCTCTCTCTGCCCTTCCCTCACTCTCACTCTGTCTGTCTGTCTCTCTCTCTCAAGAGTAAACATTAAAAAAATTTTTTTAATGTTTTGTCTTCTGCCCACCTCACCAGCGTCCGGCCTCTGCGTTTAAGCGTTACCTACCCTGATGAAAAGAGCAGTCCTCTCGGGGCCACTGCTCTGCAGCAAGGCTCCAATCACCGCGAAGAAAGTCCGCCGCAGAACAGGTGGGGGAACTGGAAATTCTGCACTCAGCGTTAACTGCTCCACGGCCAAGTTTCTGGCCACATGACACACCACTTCCTCCCCAGTGAGAAAGTCGACAAGGCTCTTAACGCCTTCGGTGGGCAAGCCTGGGTGCGCGTCCTCAAGAAACTGTGTGAGGCAAGTTTTGGAAAAAGACGTCCCTTGCTCAGAGAGTTCTTGATTCTCTTTAAGATTCAGAAGAACGGCTTCTTTCTCTATTCCAAGGTTTTGGCGCTTGGCCTCCTCACTTTTAATGTAGCAGCTATTAACAAATGCAGTTTTGAGAAGATCTAAGGAAAAGGTTTCCTGCAACCGATGACCGAACGCTTGTATTTCGGCATGGTAATCCCAGTTGGGCTTCTCTGAGCTAAAAACACAGAACAGAAGGCAGGAAGAGACGGGGAAGAGAACAATAAGATATTACAATGATGTAATAACTTCTCACTGGGATGCAATTTTAGTATGTAAAGGAAATAAAAAAAAGACCGAGTTTCATTTTAACACCAGGCTTTGATTTTCTAAAAGTTAAAATTTAAGTCAGATGGTTGTTTGGGGTTTTTTGCTATATTCACTGGTGGACTCACCTTCCCTTTGAGCCAACTGCCACGTTTAATGATGTTTTTCAGCATCAGAGACTGAGCCATTACCCTACCTTTTACAGTTCTAATTTCTCCTATAACCACGCAATTATGCTTTACACCTAGGTATGAAATACACATGATAATTTCATAGGTTCAAGATATAAACAATAAACAGTAAGTCCATTATATTGATCCCTTATTTTATTAATTTTTAAAAACACCCATTCAGGGCACCTGGGTGGCTCAGTCGGTTAAGCGGCCGACTTCGGCTCAGGTCATGATCTCGCAGTTTGTGAGTTTGAGCCCCGCGTCGGGCTCTGTGCTCGCAGCTCGGAGCCTGGAGCTGCTTCTTATTCTGTGTCTCCCCCTCTCTCTGCCCCTCCCCCACTTGTGCTCTGTCTCTCCCTGTCTCTCAAAAATAAATGTAAAAAAAAAAAAATAAATAATAATAAAAACACCCATTCAAGTTAGCAACTAAATAATCTAGTATCATAATAAGTAGGTTAAAAGTTCATAATCATTCCCAGGAATGACTAAAAGGTCTTTCCAAAGAGACATTAAAACACAAATAAAACTCTTTTAAGTAAAAAATGATAGGAGGGGTGCCTGGGCGGCTCAGTCAGTTAAATGTCCGAAGCCTGCCTGGGATTCTCTCCCTCCCCTCTCTCCCTGCCCCTCCCCGCTTTGCTCTCTCTCTCAAAATAAATAAACTTTAAAAATTAAAAAAAAAAAAAGGAAAATCTAAAGATCTTGGCTGTAAGTCATAAAATGTATGAAACCTATATAAGCCTTAAGTTTCTCCAACTATAAAAGCTTAAAATGACTAACCTCACAATAATCAAAGAAATGAGACTTAAGAAGAGAGAACTATTTTTGCAGATTAGGAAAAGAACTTAATGTTGTTTTGAAAGAATATAGGAATATGAACACTTATATTCCCACTGATATATGTATAAACTGGTTCAACTTTGGCGGGGGGCAATATTAAAGTAGCTATGAAATTTCATACTTAATTCCAAAGCAGTAGCAACGTCCAAGCTAGTCACTGCTGTAATAGCAATAATACGGAACTCAAATACCTACGAACGGAAGTCAAAAGAGTGAGGTGCATCTGTTTTATACTGCCAAGACTGCATGTCCAAGACACGTTATTAAAGACAAAAAAGTTCGAGACCTCGTGTAAAGATCTCATTTGGAGCTACCTGTGACTTTCTCGACCAGACTACTGGACTTTTCTGCCAAGCTACTAGACACTACTGCAACAAGATTGAGAAGAAACAAGATAAATTAGGGCCAAAAAAAAAAACAACTAAAGCTCAACTGTTCACTGTTTTCCTTTTATTCTGGCAAGTGGACTTGTTGCATATACTTAATTTCGCTCTTGCAATGCTGTGGAATGCTTTCGTCACTCTTATCTGTACCCAAAAAGTCTCATCATTACAACACATGGTCTTACAGCCCCAAAGCCCGCATAAAGGTCTCACTCGGGAGACCTCCTTTCTCACAATTCTCAGTTGATAGGATCGAAGTAAGAGTTCCCAAGAGCCCCGCGGCAGAAATCCATTCCCTGGGCCTCGGCCCACGCGTCCACGTTCCACCGGTGACTCTACCGCAGATGTCCCAGGCTCATGCCAGGAGCGCTTTAGCGAGGAGCAACGCTCCCCGCCGCCGCCCGGTCCTCTACCGCCACCCCGACCCCCTCCGAAGCGGCTCCTACCGGCGCACCGGCGGCGGCGGGCACCGGAGCAGGCGCCACCGCTCTAACTCCTTCTGGAAGCGAAAGGCGGCGCGGAATCCCTTCTTCGCGCCCCGAACAGGCAGGACAAGAGTGGGGGCGGCCGGTGCCAGGAGGCAGCGAGGTCCGCGCAACACCAGTCTCCCCAAGCCCGATGCCATTGCCAGGGAAAAAAAGAAAGCAACGGAGGGCGGAAGGAAAAAAGTCGGGCCGGTGCCGCGGTAACACATTCCCCCCGGAATTGGACGAGCAGAGCGAAGCCGGGGCGGAGCTAGTGCGCAGAGGGGGGCGGGGGGCGGTTGCGTTGAGTTTTACTGCGCATGTGCGAGCTCTAGTTCCTGCCCACCCAAGAGTTTAACTCTGGGGCGAGCCTGGGTTGAGGAGCTCTGGCGTCCATAGGTTTGTGGGAGAAGTTGCTTCACCCTGGCAGTTGCTTTCGTGTTCCTTCCTTTCTCATTAGACCAAAAACCTGGTTCACTCCAGTTTAAAGAAAACACTTAAGGGGCGCCTTGGTGGCTCAGTCGTTAAGCCTCCGACTTCGGCAAGGGTTATAATCACAGTTTGTGAGTTCGAATCTCCTATCCGGCTCTGTGTTGACAGGGCAGAGTCTGGAGCCAGTTTAGGAGTCTCCCTCTCTCTTTCTCTGCTCTTCCTCTCTTGTTCATGCTCTGTCTCTCTCTCTCTCTCTCTCTCTCTCTCAAAAATAAACATTTAAAAATTTTTAAAAAAAACACTCAAGTCTCAGAAAAATCCATTCCTTGTCAATATACAGTCTTAATAATTACACACCACCAATCTAGTCACTATTTATGAAAAAATATTTACTCACCATGTCTCCAAAAGCCTTATTTTCAGGAGCTCTCCACTAAGGGCTATTGACTTAACCAAAATTTAAATTTCTAACAGTACAAACTTTTTAAAGCACCTCCGTGCGTGTGCGCGCGTGCGCGCACACACGCAAAGGACTGGAAAAAAATGCATCAAAATGGGAACAATGGAATTACGTCTTTTCCCTCTTTTTTATCTTCTACTCTTTAGCAGTATTATTATATTGCTTTCCCACCAAACTGTTAATATAAATGTTAATCTGATATTAATTCACAGAGGAAGACCTTTCTGAATTCCCGATTTTGAATTGCCTGCTGAACATCTAGATCCCTGAAGGGCGGGCACCTCTTTCTGTGGTCTCTCTACTTGTTCATGGCATCAGTGTCCCCCCTCCCTGCCCGCCAGTAACCCAGATTGGGATTCGATGTTTTCAGTTATTTCTGTTTCTACGAACACCCTCTTTTGTCCAGGTGCCAAGGCCTTTCTCAATGGATTCCTTTTTTTTTTTTTCTTAACTTTCTTTAGTGTTTATTATCTTTGAGACAGAGAGAGACAGAGCATGAGTGGGGGAGGGTCAGAGAGAGAGGGAGACACAGAATCCAAAGCAGGCTCCAGGCTCTGAGCTGTCAGCACAGGGTCTGATGTGGGCTCTGTTGGGAGCCGTTTTGGGCTCACAGGTTGAGACCCCCTCCCTGCGTGGGAAAGGTTGAAGCAAAGCTCCTGCCAGCCAAACTGGCGCCTAGTTTTACCTCCTTCTAAATAATCTTTCAGGCCTGGATTTCTTGAACTGCTCTCGTTGGCCTAAAGAATATAATGCTCTTTGGTGTTATGGCACATGGAAAGGGGACCTGGAGTGTGATGTCTTGATGGATAAAATCTGAATGAGAGTAACCTGGCCAGAAGTAACCTCAAAGTTGCCTCTTGGAGATAAGTTACACAAGTTAATCATACAGAATAGCAGTTATGAATTGGCTAGAAATTAGTAGGCGTTAGGCCCCAAGACTCCTTGAACCAAACTAGATTTTCCCTGCAGGGTATCGCATTGTGTTAATCATCCCCTCAGCCCCACCATAAAACCTCAAGGCACATCTCCGTAAAGCTTCTCTCAGTATTAACAGACTGATAGGAGAGATTGTAAAGAGACTTGGGACCTTCCCCGGAGGTTAGCCTAGCCCAAAAGTTAGAAGCACTGCTTATAGATAAGGTACAAACTAAAATAGCTACACATATCTTCATTGATCAGCAGCAAATATTGAGCACCTCCCTGAGGTTAACGTTTCGCAAATCCTTTTGTAATTCTCATCCCCACGCTCCCTTATAATAAAAAGGCAATAAGAAAATACTCCTACAAAAGCTACCATAAACCTATAGATGACTACATAGGTCTTGTGACAATGTATGTTGTTAAGAATGCCTTGTCACCGATGTAATGTCACTCACTACCTTTAAAAATAAAGATACCGAGACCAGCAGAGCAGAGATGCCAGAATTGCCAGGGCTGCCTGCTTGGTCATCAGACTTCCTCTCTCATGGCTCTCTCACTTCATTTAGCCTGACCGTCCGTCCTTCGTGGACCCCTAGATTCGCTGGAACAAGGACCCCGGCAGGGCTCGAACCCACAAACCGCAAGATCATGACCTGAGCGAAGTCAGATGCCTAACCGACTGAGCCACCCAGGCGCCCCTCAATTTATGGCTATCCTTGCCTCCTTACCAGCCCTCGCACCTCCCTCTCTTCCCAGACAGCTTTCACCTTCATTCATCTCCCTGAAACACAGACCCAAGCATGCCACTACTTCGCACAAGAATCTCTAATGTTAGGCTGTGACGAAGATTCTCCCCTCAACCAAACTATAGTTAGCATCCTCTAAGCCCTCTTCTCAACTAGGCTTCAACCTTAGGCTTCGGTGTTTGTCTTTGTTTGGCCTGCACAGCCCACTTTCAGCAAGAACCCTAAGTCCGTTCAGAAAGAATTCCACATCCTCAATATCTTGATCATCCTTGATATCTAATCAAATTCATCACCTGCCACTATCCCCAGGTGATACCTGGTCACCCTGGCCTGCCTTCAGAAGAATCCTGTCAAGAATCCCCCCCACCACCCTTGATCTTTCCACTTAACGTTCACTGACACTTCCCAGCCCCCTTGGGTATAAATTCCCACTGGTTCATGCTGTATTTGGAACTGAGCTGAGTTCTATTTGGAAGTCTCTTTTCTCTCATTGCAATAGTTCCTGAGTAAAATATGTTTTTAACTATTGTCTGGCTCTTGTTTTTCTCTGACAGATAATACGACTCAATTTGGGTCTCTTAACCTCTCAAGAGGGAAAATCTGACAGGTTCATCTTAGCCTATAAAAGCGTTCTCTTGGGGCGCCTGGGTGGCTCAGTTGGTTAAGCGTCTGACTTCAGCCCAGCTCATGATCTATCTCACAGTTCGTGAGTTCGAGCCCCACGTCGAGCTCCGTGCTGACAGCTCGGAGCCTGGAGCCTGCTTCGGATTCTGTGTCTCCCGCTCTCTCTGCTCCTCCCCCACTCATGCTCTGTCTCTCTCTGTCTCTCAAAAATAAATAATAAAATGCTAAAAAATAACAAATAAAAAAAGTGTTCTCTTTGCGGGGGGAGAGAAGAAATAGGGGGCTGACACAGATCATAAAACACGCTGACGGATTTCTGGGCGAAGCAAGTTCTCTAAGAAGGATGAGAAGATCATGATTGGTCTTTGTGTTTCAGTAATTTACACTGCCTATAAACAAAATTCTCTGAACATTAATAAAACACATGGATTCGAAGAAAGCACAGGGAACTCTATTTCTGTAACAGT
The DNA here is from genome assembly GCA_030068075.1 of Paguma larvata. Taxonomy (NCBI): domain Eukaryota; kingdom Metazoa; phylum Chordata; class Mammalia; order Carnivora; family Viverridae; genus Paguma; species Paguma larvata. The sequence continues at coordinate 14,162,621 of CM057825.1, forward strand.
CCATTCACTGGGAGAAATAATCTAGTAATCTAGTTGGAGCAAATAACGTTAGGTTATATGACGCGTCTCTGTATTGAGAGGTACTCAGTGAATACAATGAGAACATAATGTACAAACCGAAAATGGAGGGTCTCAAGAAGTTTTTCCCACTAACTCACGGAGTTGAGGTATTAACCAGTTTTTAAAATTCATTCATGAATTTGTTTATTCAATAAACATCTGCTGAGGGGACTACTTGGTTCTAGGAGCTAGGCTCAGAAAACAGACCCCGCCCAGGGCTGCCTGGTGCACTTCAGTTACGTCTCCTCAGATGCCGAAGCTGTGTGTTCGGTCTGGACCTCTCTGCTACTCGGTCGTGTGTGGACACAAAACCCCTCACATAATTGTCTGCTAACACTTCCAAATGGACATCCGAAGCTTCGTACTTCCAAAACAGAACTCCCCATCTTCTTGCCCAAACATCTTCCTCAGATCGGTCAAAGGGCAATTTCATTTCTGCAGTTGGCCATCCCACACATCCCCGTGTCATTCCTGACTCCTCTTTCTTTCATACCCCATATTCATGTTGGCTCCGCCCTCCAGAAATGTCTAGACTGCTGTCTTCTAACCACCTGCACTCCGTTCTAAGCCATCGCCATCTCTCGGCTGCCTTATTTCATTAGCCTCCTGACTGACACCCTTGGCTTTTAAGACGGAAGGCAGATTAAGTTTTCTGCACTCAAAATCCCCCACTGAGGTCCCATCTCACTTGAAGTAAAAACCAGACATTTTACCATGGCCTCAGGGGGCGCCATAATCTGTCTGGTGACCCTTCTTCCTCATCTCTCTGTACTCCTCACTCACTCTGCTTCCGGTCACACTGGCTGCTTTGCCAGCCGTAGAAATCCCCAGGCGTGCTCTCACCTCAGGGCCTTAGCTCTTGCTGTTCCCTTTTGCAGGAGAGGACTTCTTCCATATTTCCACATGGTTTACTCGCTGCTCTCCTTCCTGGCTCAAACGTCACCTTCTCCGTGAGGCCCTCCCTCAGGCTGCAGTCTCTGGAACCAGATGCCGAGACAGAGATCAGTGTGTAGGATGTTTGTTAGGAATCCGCACCGAAGAGAGGCAGATGTAACAGGATTAGGTAGAAGGCAGCTGCAATACAGGCCTGACAAATTCTCATCCAACCCACGAGGGAACTCTGGAGAAAGTTTTGCCTCTCAGTGTGTCCTGCACCAGACTGAAAGAACCAGGCCTTTATACTCCTCTCTCATTTAGTTATAGAATTTGGGCTGCCCAACGAAGGGCATGGCCAAGCCATGGTGGCTCTCGGCAGCTGAGGCAGACCTTGAAGGAGCTGAAAGCTAGAGAGTGTCTGCTGATCCCCTACCTTCTATTAAAGTGGACCTGCGTAGTGTATCCTGGAACGTTCCATACAATCCTCTTTAAAATTGCAATACCCTCCCTCATCCCTATCACCGTTCACAGTTTAATTTTCTTCACAGCATTTAACATCTTCTGATATACTATGTAATCTAGTTGCTCATTTTCTTTATTATCTGGTTCTTTCATTGGACTATAAGTTCTAATGTTAGGGTAGTTTTTGTGTCTTTGGCGCATCGCTAGGTTTAAAATGGTGCCTGGCTCACGGCATGCCCTCGGTAAATGTTTGTTGTTTGAAAGAAGTTGTTCGGTAAAGGGTCCAGTCATCACACTGAAAAAGCCTTGAAAGAACCATGTCTTACTAGTCTTGTCAGAATATGGTGTTTAGTAGGTATATAATACATGTTTGTTGAATAAATAAATCCGTGAATCAATGTTATTATCTTCATATAAGAAAGTACTAGTATAGCACTGTCCAACAGAAATACCATGTGAGGCACATATGTAATGTAAAATCTATGAGCCATATGAAAAATAATGAGAAATAGGTAACGTTAATTTTTTAAATATCTAACTCAATATATCTAAATTTTATCATTTCAATGTGTAATCAATATAAAATTTATTAATGAAATACCTTATTTTCTTTGTTTTGCTTTGTACCGAGTCTTTAAAATTAGGTATGTATTTTGCACTCATACCACAACTCAGTTTGGACTAGTCACATTGTGCCACATTGTAAGTGCTGGAGAGCCATGTGTACAGTATATGCTACTGCAAGTCTGCAATTGACGAGTCAGAATAATATGGGGAGAGAGTGTGGGTTGGAGAGGAGGTCTCTGGAGTCGATGATTTTCTGGGTCCCCATCATGACTCTAACTTAGTAGCTATTGATGTGCTCCAGCCAAAAGCCACCAGGAACGCACCTGTAGTTGATCCCGTTGGGTTGGTTGCTAACTGGCAGGACATGGCATGTCGCGGGAATTATGCGGCATTGGTGATAGAAAGAACTTACGGTAGGATTTAGGTTTGTATTAGGTGATTTTAGGGAGGATTTAAGGAAGAAGGGCTATCCTCTGGACTAGACTGGATTCTGTCAGGATATGGGGGTAATTCTATAATTGGAAGTTTTAATAAGACTTGTCTCGAGGGAGGAAGACTGGGCAGAGGCTAAAGCTGTAAACTAACTGGTAAAGAAACAGGAGTCAGTGTTATTAGTCAGCATAGAGGGATGTTTGTTCACTTGTGTGGTTTGGACAATTTCATGTTTTGGCTGTGTTTATATATGATTATGGAGTGGCATTGTTTGGTGTTTATGTTCTGCAGGAAGCAGCTGTGAGCGCCGGGCCGGCTCCCAGCAGCACTGACGTCTGGCTCACAGTACCACGCCAGCTACTGGAGTTTTCTCTTTCTAATGGCCATGTGACCTTAAGCAAGTGATTTAACTTCTCCGTGGTCCAGTTTTCTCATCGCCACAAAGAGAACACATGAGCACTTGTCTCTCCATCTCTTAAAGTTATCAGCCCTAAATAAGATAACCCATGTCAGGAAATTGGGATAGTGCCTGGTGTATAGTCACCACTCGGTGAGTGTCACCGACTGTCTTTCAAGGATTCTAAAAATCACACTATGTTTTTCCACACTCGCAACATCTTCGAAATCTTCCATGCAATGGCTTCTAAGAATAAAAACACAACGTAATATTATTCCTTCCAGAGGCTCTGGTTTAGGGGACAGTTCCTCGTCCCCTCCAACGGTTCAATTCACTCCTGGGTGAATGCCTTTACTTTTCAACCTTTGTCGCTTGTCCCACTTGTGGGCAGACGCCCGCCGGGGGTCTCTCCCGGCCTCGGAGTTTTCGGCTGCGCGGCTTCCCCAGGCAATACGGGCCAGGGCGGCAGCACTCGGGAGCTTACGGCGGCGCGGCGCCCACGCGGCCGCTGGAGCCCGAGCGGAACCGGCGCGTCCCCGCCCGCCCGGCAGTCAGCTGATGGGCCTCCCGCCCGGGAGGCCGCTGCCGCCGCCGCCGCCGCCGTCGTGCGAACATGGCGGCCGAGATCCACTCCAGGCCGCAGAGCAGCCGCCCGGTGCTGCTGAGCAAGATCGAGGGGCACCAGGACGCCGTCACGGCCGCGCTTCTCATCCCCAAGGAGGACGGCGTCATCACGGCCAGCGAGGACAGGTAGGGCCGGCGGGTCGTGCGCCGGCGGCGGCGCGACGGGGGCGGCCGGTACTCCCGCCGGCGAAGGGCTGTGGGGACCGTGGGGTCGGCGGCCTCATCCTTCTCCGGGAGGGGGCGTCCTCGGCACCCCCGGGACCTCTCCGCGCCCCTCGGGTCTGGGACCCTCGCTCTACCCCTTTAGCTCGGGACCACGGTCTCACCGTCCCCGCCAGCGGGGACCTCCTCGCGCCGTCCCACTGCGCCCTTCCAGCCGGGGACCCCTGTCCCAATGCGCCCCTCCGGTCAGTGACCCCCCACCGCGCCATTCTAGCTCAGGATCCACGCCCCTTCCACTAGGGACCCCGGACCCACCGCGTCCATTCCAGCCAGGGACTTCCTACCACCGCGCCCCTCTAACGGGGTACCCCGTTCCCATCGTGCCCCTCCCGTCGGTGACCCCTCTCCGCGCCTGTCTAGCCCGGGACCCCTATCTCTGCCTCTCCTTTGTGGGGTTTCGTTTGCCTCTCGAAAGCGTCGCGACCTCTGGGGGGTTTCTGGGCCCTCCGCGGTCAGTTCCAAGCCTCTGAGTCAGGAGCACTGGGGGCAGGTGACCGCGGGTCCGGATTCGAAGAATTCCCTTCTCTCAGGAGCCCACACTCTACTTTCTGCTTCACTCTGGGGTTGACAACTCTTTTCACACAATACCAGGTCCCTCGATCAGTTCTTTTTTTATAGACGCCGGGACCATCTGAACTCTTACTTACTGCATAGCTTTATTTTTCTTACTTGCTAAAAGAGACTTGTTTTTAAAAAGGTTGGGTGCTTTTATTTTAAAGAAAAATTTATTTTCCACTATTAACGGAAACCCAGTATCACCTGCCGTAAAGAATTAAACTAGTAACTAAAGTATGTTATTCTGTGGGCACCTAAAGTCATCTCGTGCTTGTACTAAGACAACTTGCATTGAAAAATGCCCTCCACACATCTGGGAAAGACCGATCTGATGCGATTTTGTTGTTTTACCCAAGAGGAAGAAATTGAGGCCCTGGGAAAGCCCCAGAGATACTGGGTTGAAGCCAGAAATGCAACTCAGGATTCTGCCTTTTTGGTCTGCCCAGGGCTGTGCGATTGGATTGAAGAGAGATGGTTTGTTTTAAAACTTTGGTGTTTTAAAAACTCCCAAAGTTTACAAGGTTTGTGACTCTACGGTGGGAATTTGGAGGAAATGACTGATGTTTGCTGAGTGAAATTGTGTTTCCTTGCTCCAGCGAGTGCTCTTAAATGGTGACATTCCAAAAGCCAAGACATTCTGGAAGACGGGAGGTACTGCTCTTCCCTTAGAGCTGACAGCTTTTTGTAGTCCTCTCTTTGGAAGTAACATTCGAGGGCCTGTCCTGGGCACAGAAAACCTGAAGCCCCCTGGGTTGCCTAGTTGATCTTTGTATTTTGCTTTTCCAGTCTGTTCATTCTGAGCAGCCAGTAGCCTCTCCTGCTCATTTACATGTAACTGACCTCAAAGGAGGTGGGGAGTGCATGGAAAGACCTGGGGGTTGGTGTGCAGAAGCAGGCAGGGACTGGGAGAGGGGGATGCAGGAGCCACAGGAAGAGGCAGGGAATATGAAAAAAAGGCAAAGGGCACACGAATGATATTGGGCATGATATCAACTTAGATGCAGACAACATTTCATAAAACTTAGCTATCTTATCCAGTAAAATAGCTTATCCGTGACTCATGCATCTTGGGTACATTGCAGAATATTCGCGATTACTGGCCAGGAGCAGTGCTGATAAATGTTTTATGGAAAGTGATTACTTAGCTGCTCTGGGACCGAAACGTTCTGGGGGAGCCTTAGATCAGCTCATTTTTCTACTTGGGCACAGCAAGGCCTCTGCTGATGACTGGACCAGGCGAAGGTTAGAGCCTTGTTTCTAATTTGTGTTTTGGGCCCTGGAGCTTTCTGGAAGGTAGGACATTTCTTAGCAGGTGCCTCTGTGAGATTTATGAAAGCACAGAGCTGTGGGGTTTTGTTGCTGGATGTGGGCGTGTGTCCTCTCTTCGGTCGTTCACTCGTGCATTTGTGTATTTAGAAATACTGTACCTACTGAGTGCCAGGCTCTGGGGAGTACAACGGGGATCAAAAGTCACAGCCCCCGCCTTCCTAACTTCTGATTCATTGATTTTTATGGGCCTGGACCTGGTGGAACCAGCATATTGAGGAAACAGGACACTGACCGCCCTGATTGATCCAACAGGCATTTATTAGACACTTACCGTGTGCTGGACCCGTGGGGTAGAAAGACCAGTGATGCCAACATCTCTGCTTCCAAAGGTTCGAACAGACCGGTGAAGAGACACCCTGTGCTCTCGACTTCTAGGGTGTTGGGGAGACATAGAGAAAAGTGTCCCCGAGGGCCAGGGTTCAAGGAAAGCCTCCTGGAGGCGATGTCACTGGATAGGGGAGTGGGCCGTGTGAAGGGAGGAGGCCTCACACGCCTGTTCCAGGAGATGGAAAGACTAGGGAATAAAGAACCACCGTCACTTCTAGGTGACCGGAGAAAAGGCAGGCTGAGTGGCCAAGGCAGGAGAGAGTACTGAGAGCCGGAAGGTCCTAGTGTCCCGTTTTGGAAGGGCCTTCCTTGTATGCTACTGTTAGGAAGCTGGCCTTAGTTTGCAGTTAGTGAGGAACCATCAGAGATTTCAAAGCAAGCAACATGATCGGAATTTGTACGTTGGAAATAACAATAGCCAACTAAACTTTTAAAAGTCCCTTCTCTCTGGGTCGGAAGGGGGAGGGGGAAAGAAACCACAAGGATTGATGGGGGGAGAGGGGTCGGAGATGAGCTAGGTGGGTGATGAGTATTAAGAAGGGCACTTGTGATGAGCACTGGGTGTTGTATGTGAGCGGCGAGTCTCTAAATTCTTCTCCTGAAGCCAATGTTGTGCTTTTATGTTAACTAACTAAAATTTAAGTTAAAAAAAAGTTCCTCTCTCTGTTGGTGCAGAATTGAACCCATGCATATGGCCTCCTCCAGTCCTCCCATCTCCCCGCGAGGTGGGTGGTACAGTCACTTCTCTCGTCAGTAGCTCCAAAATTCAGTATATTCTAAAAGTCAAAAGTGGTTTCTGTTTGTTTGTAAACTGGGTCAGGAAACTCATTGGTGCTACCGCCTGACTTGAATAGATGGGACTGTTTGTAATCTCCATGTATCCCATGCAGCCCGAGTGTTCGTTTGTTTCACTGGGGAAACAGCAGCGCGTGTCCTTTGCAGGTGCTGTCCCAGGCCCTCTCCCCACTGGGAACCTTCTAGAACACATGGTGTGTGCACCGTGTTGCAGTGGGTTATTGACAGTTTAGAAAACTGGTTCCTAACGAGGGGTGACTTTGCCCCGCAGGGCACATTTGGCAATATCTGGAGACACTTTAGTTGTCACGGCTGTAGGAAGGGATGGCCGGCATCTGGTGGGCAGAGGCCAGGAATGCTGCACCACACCCTGTAGCGCACGGGGCAGGACCTCGCAGAAGGAATTACCGACTCCAGATGTCCGTGGTGCCATGGCTAAGGTACTCTGGTTCAGGCTTGATGTACTTACTGATCTGGTCTCTCTAGACAGTGGTCTCAAACTTGAGCGTGTGTCAGAGTCAAATGGAGGTCTTGTTAAAACACAGACACTGGGCCCTACCCCAGAGATTCTGATTCAGCGAGGCTGGAGGGCTCGGGTGGGGGGGGAGGAGGGGTAGAGTTTGCATTTCTTCCGCGTTCCCCGGTGGGTGATGTTTTCGCTGCTGGCACCGGAACCCTACTTGGAGAACTACTGTTCTACAAGTTACTGGTCATGGTGCTTGCTTGGGTAGACCCACTGGGAGAGAACCCTGTTTACACTGTCCTCTTTTATGTCAGTTGCCTGGAGTCATTTGTTACATGCACGAGTCTATTTCTCATTGAAACCAAACTGTGTATCACAAGGCTAATACAAACAGTCCCCTCAGAGTCTTAAACCAGCGTGGGATACCGAGCTTAATTCCATCATACTGGAGTCACTGGTCGTGGTTTTGGCAGAAACCTTCAGGGTGACTGTGCCGCAAAGGGTTAACAGAAAATGGCCCTCCTCTCTCATATGCATTCTTTCATATGTAGGTTTTGTTTGAGTAATAATTACCCTAAACTCTTCAGTTTGCAGTTGCCTGAACTTTGGAACTGGCAGTTTTCGAGCACGCAAAATAGAAGCGTGATACGTGTGTGCGTAAAGTTTAAAAAGAAAAAATCTTCAATGAATAAAGTATGATCATCTCTCTAGTCAGGAAACTGTAAAAATAAAAGCAATAACCTGAGCGCTAAGTTGAAGGATTTGAGCCACAGCCATCGTTTTCCCGAGAGTGGAAACAGAAAACGAGACTCTGCTTTCGGAATAGAACTGAAATGTGGTGACACAGCGAAACCCCATTCCCGGCCCACACTGGCCGCTTGACCTTTTTTGCTGTGGACTGCGTCAAAAATTTAGAGTCAGTTGAAGGATAGAATTAAAAAAAAAAAAAAAACAACCTTTAGGATAAAGCCTTAGAAATAAGTTAGGGCTGTGGTCCTGCGGTCTTCAGTTTTGGAAAACAGCTTGAGAATGAGCGTGCTTCTGCTATGGCATCAGGGGCCCGTAGGCCGCGACTGATTTCTGCTGGAAGACATTTTGCTTGGTCTGCTTGGCCTAAGTCAAAGGCAGAGCTCGTGTGTTTTGAAATATTTACTGATGTTGCGCCCAGGCTGGTAAACAATACAGATGACAGAAAACCCCCGTTTAGCATATTTTCGGTGGGATTTTCTTTTCTCCTTACTGTCATACCAGCTGTTTGCTTTCATATGCGTCTCTCCTTTTAGGCATCGCTAAGCCTGTTAAGAAGGTTTGAGGGGAAAATTGTATCTTTACTGACTGTTCACGCGGAAACAATTTTAAATAAACAACTGGATTTTTAAGTGTTATGCTGAGGAAAAAACTTGGCATAGCCGGAAGTCGTTAGCTTATACAGATAACCAGGGTGTTAACTGCTGTGTTTTTGTTGTCATGCGGTGCCTGAGAGTATACTCCTTGATTTGTGTTAGAAAATAAAAGCAAGGAGTGGGAAGGGAGGAAGCATCTATTCCTCTCTCCTTAGAGGGGCCCTTCTTCATGACAGGCGTTTTCTTTTCATAGCGTAGTTAAGTAGATTCTGGATCCAGAATGCCAGAGTTGGAATCTGAGCCATGTGACCTTGCCCAGGTTACTTATTCTTTCTGTGCCATAGTTTTCTCATCTGCAAAATGGGAATAGTATCCACCTCAGGATTTTGTGAGATTTAGATGAATTAATACGCAAAGTACATTGAACAGCGCCCAGCACAGAGAAAGCACGGTATATATGTTGGCTGTTATTATTTCCCACTTAATTACTTTAATCTCATTGAAAACTAGAGATATCTGCTTAGTGTGTGTGTGTGTGTGTGTGTGTGTGTGTGTATGTATGTGTGTGTAGATAAAATAGTTTTTCCTGTATGAATAGGGCAATACCATTTTCGGAGCGACTTAGAAACCTAAGTTCTTGTAACTGTCTTTGACTTGTGCCTTCTCATCATTTCCATATTTGGTCATGTACGAGTCATGTCAGTCATTAGTTTTTCCTTATAAAATCTTTGCACTGCTGTGTTTGGGGGCCCCAAGATCACCCGCCGGTTCGTTGATTCACTGGGAGATGGTCGTCCTCATGGTCATGATTTATTACAGCGAAAGGACAGAAAACGGAATCGCCGAATGGAAAGGAACGGCGGAGGTCCAGAGGAAACCGGAGTGAGCTTCCACGAGTCCGTGCCCTGGGGAGTCACACAGGAAGTGCTCCAGCCTTATGAGCACAGGCATAAAATGTTGTCTACCAGGAAGCTCATTAGAGACTCAGGACCCACTGCTTTTATTGGGGGCTGGCCATGTAGGCACCCTCTGCCCAGCACTTGACAAAGTTTCAGACTCCCAGAAGGAAAGGGGGTATGCAGTGGTCTCTCAGATGTTAGTATGAGTGAATCACTAAACCAACCTGGTAGGAATAAAGCATGGAACAGAACTGGAAACCAAGCTACTCTCCTTAGTTCCTCAAACTGTGCTTCTCTGGGGTGAGTTTAACCTTGTGTTTCAAGACATCTAGGCTAGGGATAGAGTCTGAACTTTTTGGTTTTTTGTTTTCTCGAAGTCAGTTAAGACAGCATTGCACAGTCCCCAAATGGACCGCATCCTGTCTCGACTGCTCCTGCTCCTGGAGGTTCCGATGGCCTTTAGTCTTCTTGACAGCACGGAGGTCACAGACAATTATCTCGATGCTAATAGTGAGCAGGGAACGGCGGGAATGGTTCCTCAAGTCAAAAAAGGAAACCTCTGCAGGTAGAAAAGCAGCCATCTTGCTCCTGGAGAGGCGTTCTTCATCCGGGAGCTGGCGGAGATGCCACATACGGGGCCTTCCTCTCGGGACAGAACTCTGCCGGTGACAAAATCAGGAGTCCGAGAGTCATCATCGTGGGCAGTTGAATTCCTTGCCTGGAAAAGGAGATGGAAATTTAAGTTTTTCTCAGCCAATCTAGTTATCCTCAGTAAAAAGAGGCCGATTTCCCTGCCTTTCCATTTAGATAGTCAATTCAATAAAAATCTAGTGTTTCCCCCTTTTGTTTCCAAAGGAGAAAGGCTTCTTTCTGCAGCAGGAATGAGGAGGGCAGAGTTCAAGAGACTTGGCTGAAAGGAAACTGCTCTTTATTTGATAAAAGCAGATCGCGTTGATGACCACATCCTTTTCTTTCTCTTGCAGGCTAACGTCCAGTGTTCTAGAAAGTGCGGAGGCTACCAGCATTACACGTTGTGTCTGTAGCCCCTGAAGGTAGTCAGAGTAGGAGAAAATACCTTTTCCTGATGGGAACAGAGGTGTTTTTTGGTTTCTCAGGATATGAAATAGTATCAGCAGTCCTAAGAGTGACTGGAAAATCAGATTTCCTCAAACTTACTATTGTAAGGGTTTAAAAGAAATCAGGCTTTGGGCTTAATTTGTAACATATGCTCTCCTCTGTATTTTGTGTGTAATTGGTTAGTTGAATAATCTGCGTATATCAGTTTATAATGTAAAGATGGTTGAATTGCTTTCACGTAGCTGTTTGGGGACGATTAGGGTGTTTTTGGGAGTTGTCAAAAAAGACCTTGTTTTATAACGTGCTGCTGTGTCAGGCGGGACCGAATTTGGCCTTGTGCTTTTGGCCGAAGCCCTCATGTGCTCTTTGAATCTATTTATCAAAGCGTAGGCGTGATTTTCAAGGTAATCGTCCTGGAAAATAAAATGTATTGGATCCAGATGTGTGTTCTCACGGAGTTTTAGGTTCAAAAACGGTATTAATCACCATTCCCACAAGATGCCGTCTGGCTTGAGAGCCAGAGTTTCCACGAGGGAAGCCCCACTCGGACTCTGTCCGCCTTCCTCCCCTATTCCACGCTTAAGCAGGTGAGGCTTTATCGACCTGGTGATTTCCCACACTGGATTTCCAACTCGCTTCTTATCAGCTCTTGGAGGGAATCAGAGGGACCAGAAGAAATAAAAGGAGCCTCTGTACCCATTCTGGTCATCAGGCGCATCTTGGAGAAGATCACAGACTAGCCTCCCTGGAATAAGTGCTTCATTCTTAACCAGACCTGTGGTCTTTAATCTGCTTCTCACGGCTCTGCTGTAGTGAGGTAAACAAACATGCAGACTCAGGATCCTGAAGAGGATGAAAAATATCGACTGGTATTTAATTAAGAGGAATAACTTCATTTAGCCTTTACAGTAACTTCTTTAGCTTCTTGGGATTCAAATTAATATCTGGGTAAAGTGAAGATCCTGTATTTCAATTAAACGTTGAAGTGGATTTATTCAGTTCGTTTAAATCCTTGGTACTCAGTAAATGCCAAACGCTATTTTTATTTTTAATGTTTAAGGTCAGAATCCTGAGTATTCTTACAGGTATTCTATTTTTGGAGCAGATAGCATTGTATCATTTGGTCATTGCTAGGGAACAAACCACTTCCAAATTCAGTGGCTTGAAACAGCAAGGACACTTGACCCTTCTTTGAACAACATGGCTTTGAACGGTACAGGGCCACTTGTATGTGGATTTTTTGATAGTATGGTGCTATCAGTTATTTTCCTTATGGCTGTCTTAACATTTTCTCTTTCTAGCTTATTTTACTGTAAAAATACAGTATATGATAAAATCCACACAATATGTCTTAATCGAGAGAGACTTTGTAAGGGTCGCTCTTCCTGTTTAGCACAGAAGTCAGCATTTCTTTGAACTCAGTGAGAGCTTTGAAGTTAGATGTAGACTTTTCCACAGTCTGGATTTGTTTGGAGGAAAAAAAGGAAGTTAATGCTTCATGTTTCTTATTGTTTAGGGGTTACTTACTGCTTTGGAGGATGAAATGTGGAGTTTTCTGAAAAGCCTTTTTTTTTTAATTTGTTTTAACTTGTTATTTATCATGTAAAGCCTCTTTGCTTTAACTTACTTACTTTTATAATGTTTTGAAATGTGAATTTTCATCATCCTCTGATAAAAGAGCAATGAAATTGGACAAAACAGCCAAAGAAATGGATGTTGGTCTATTTGATTTTAGGACTTGGACTCTCCTTCCTTCCATCTCCCCAAGTATGCAGTTGGCTGTCATCTTTGCCATGAGAATGTGGCATCACCTTCTCCACCGACAGTAGCCTTTCTTGAATCCGAATGTGCGTCTAGAATACAGGAAGTAGCTTTGTCTGCCACTACAGTTCACTGCTGTGGACTTAGAAGAGGTCAGGCAGGGCCACACAGGCAGGAGGCTCGGTGTCTTTATCGCCCTGTCTCTTTCAGGTCCAGTGGCCCTGTGCCTTTTGGTGTCTTCTCTTTCCTGCCTTTCTGCATGTGACTCCTTGGCGGGGCTGCGCCCCCTGCTCGCTGCTCCTGGAGAGGGACATTCCTAAGGCTCTGTTAACGCAGCGTCTCTAGTCCTTGTGTCCCGGTCCGGGTCTCCTTATGAGCTCTGGGTGTCCTTGGCCCTCCGCACTGACCTCCTGGATGCATCAGATCGCTGACTAGCCTCGGCGGGAGCATGACACGCTCCAGACTTCAGGCCCTCACCTGTGGCATGAGTTCCTGTGGAGGACAGTACCAGTCTCAGGGAGAATCTTCCATGAGGGATGACCAGAGCCTCTTAGGATCTGCCTTACGGAAGAACGACAAGTGGCTGCACCCTACTGGAAGTTGCTCTGATTCTCGTGCCTGCACTTGGCACTGGAGGCTCTCAGCCTTTTCACTCCCCAGCCTCGTTTGCTCTTGGCGGGAATGATTTACCAGACACATTCTTAAGCCGTGGACAGTCTTCACATGTAGATGGCTGTCTTGAAGTCACATGAGATACATCCTTGAGTGCCTCCTTGTTTAATTGTTGGCTTGTTCTTCTGCTTATTGAGTGGAGGTGGGCGACCCTGCAGTTCTCAGAATCTCAGGGCTCCGGGACCACCCCCCACCCCAACAAGGGGCCGCAGGCCTTGGCCGTCTCACCGGTGTGTTCATTCTCCTCGCCTGCCTGTCCTGCTCAGCCCAGTTTTGGAAGTTAGGTCTATCATTTTACATTATGCTTTAAAAAAAATGAACATTTCATAAACATTTTCTTATGGATTCATGGTCTGCAACTATTTTTAATGACTACATCAGCATATCAATTCAATACCTTATCATGAACCCATGATTTTCATAACTATTTGTGCCAACGACATAGGCTATTGAATTAATATGCCATGAACCCATTTCATTATTTAACATTTCCCCCAGTTTTTACTCCTCTGAAGAATGCTCATAGGAACTTTTTTTTTTAAGGCATAATTCTTTTTTCCTATGAACTAATGTCTTCAGAATCAGTTGCCGAGCATGGAGTGTGTAAATCACTTTGTTGTCGTCGTTACTGTTGGTAGCCGTGCTAGCAGGCTTCGGCGGGAAATGTTTTTCTCACCATATGGAACAAATTCTTGCCCAAGAGCTGCTTCTGATTTGCAGTGCTGACACAAAATTATGAGAACCCTAGAAACGGCATTTTCTTATCGTTTTCAGTTGTTCCGCTGCTTACCCCTGCACAGCAACACATTTTTAAACACGTTTCAGTTTGAAGTATTTAAAATAAAAAAGCACAGTCCGACTTTGGCTTCTCGTTTGTCTAGAAAATAAGCGGACCATCCACCTTAATGAAGAATGGCAGACAAAGAAAGTGTTGGTAGCGGTGTGCGGCCAGCGCGCGATACACACGTAACGTTACTGCCTTCTATAGAAATAGCTTTTCTCATCTACCGGTGGAGAATGCTGCAGCTATATGTAAGCCCCGGCTTCTCCAACTAGGAGGGCAGAGGAGGTGGATGTAAGTAATATTGGCGTGGAGAAGTCTCAAAAACTTGGCTGTAGACTCTGAAAGAAATGACACATTTCCTTTCTAAGTACCTTTTGGAAAAATATCAGGCCTATTGTCTTAAAATAACTTAAAAATAGAGCCTGGCAAAGATAAACTTGTTTCTAAGGTCTAGGTTTTAAGGAAAGAGTTTTTTAATCAGATTGATGTGGTCTTGGAATCTCAAAGAAAATCCATCCACTAGAAAAATGGCTAGAATAAGCAGCAAGCAAAACATAAAATGAGTTTAGGTGAGTGGGTGTAAGCTTGTCAAAATATTAAAGGAAAAATTAAGCTGTTCTTTCTTAACCCAGTAGAGAAAGTGGCTTAGACATTCGTCTAGGCAGACAATATTGTGGTTTCGTAGAAATAAAACCATCTGATCTTGATACTCTGTGATTATATGGTCTCTTAATAACATCCTAGAGTTTTTAATAGTTTTCTCCTCTAAATGCGACCAAACTGCATTGTGTCGCTTATAACTTTCTGAATAGGTTTTTACCTCCAATTTATTGAATAGTAAATGTTCTCCGTTTGCGGGATTTGTTGACCTTTTAAATAAACAGCCCAACTTAAGCCTGTTTTTGCAATCATTTGTTAAACCAAATGAGACATATTCTAAACACCATACAAAACAAATGCCTATATTACTTAGTAGAAATTATGCAACTTGGTTTAATACGTAGATTCTCGAGAGTGCTGGAATGTTAGGGGTTCAACTTAACATTGTCTTGATTTCATCTTGGAAGTGGGAGATGTTAGCATTGTCGTGGAAGGAAGGGAAAGAGAGTGACTTGGAAAGAGAAGAGGCAGAGTTCCAGATAGAAGGTGTGACTACAAAGAGATCTTGTCAAGGTCAAGTGCCGATTTTGGAGCCCAACTCCCAAGAAAGGATGGGCTTCTCTCAGCCTGGATATGATCTGTTTTCAACCGAAACATCCCATGAGATCATTTAAGTCTTGCCAGTTTCCTTGTGTGTCAGCTGGGTGCAAACCAAATTATAGTCCTAATGTTTGTCCTCCAAGGGAAATGATACTGCATTTCAAAAATGCCGGTGTCTAGGTAGGTTCCCTTTTGACTTTGGGCTATTTTAAACATCATTCTGAACTTCACAAAATTAAAATTAGACTTTTCCAGGTTAGATGATTGGCTGGAAGAGACAGCCTTTAGGGTTTCCCACTCACGGCTGCCCTCTCTGCCATTGAGCATCGCTCTTCTCACGACAGGACCCAAGAGAGAGCATGCGCCTCTGAGTCCTTCTTTGAGCTGCCGGCACATCCATGACCCACAACCTTTGGAGTTAATTTGAAGGGTTTTAGAATGTGTCAGGGTTCTATTCTTCTTTAGACCCTTAAAAACCTAACAGGTAGGTAGCTGGCAGGTTTAACCCCTTTGTGATCGTCGTGAATGAGGGCCGATGAACTTGATGGGGCACTGGACGCCGCCCTGATCTCCCCGTGCCTTGGCTTTTCCTAACCTGCCTTTGGAGCTGGAGTAGAACCCTTGAGTAGATTTAATGCTTATCAAGGAGTTGGCCTTTAACTTATTACAACTCCTTTGGCTTCGTCCCTTATGTTGAACTTAAGTGATGAAATGTATCCATAAAGTGTTCTGTAGTGAGTAACAGAATATAGTCAGCCAATATATTGTGTTAGTAGTTGAGGCCTGAGGACCAGCGTTAATAAGCTTCTATTGCTTGTTTTAGATGACAGAGTCATGCCAAGATGGCACCCATGCTGCAGTATGCCCAGATAAACTATCCGGAGAGAAAAGGCCATGGTAGAGCGGTGGGGGTGGAGGGCTGAGGGCATAACTTGAGCTTGGGGTACTTGGGGCGCTTGAGGACAACAGCCCACTGAGGTAGAGGTCTGGTTAGGCACTAAGTGGGTCACGTGAACCCCTGATTTGAGACAGCGAACTGCTGGTGGGCTCTCAGCCCAGGGTAACGGCATACATGGCTCCTTGGGAGTTGTAGCTGCTGGTCCACGTGCCTGGGGCAGGCCCACCATGTTGGAGGGAAGAACCCACCGGGTAGCGAGAGGAGCCACACTGTGGGTGAGTGAGGGAGCCAGACTGTGGCTGGTGTACTGATAACAGAGCAAGGGCCAGCATCATGGTTAGGAATTACTGTTTACTTCTTAAAAAGCAAATAGGCAAAAATCTGCAACACTGTTATTACACCTAAAGAAATGATCAGTATTTTAATACCGTCAAATATCTAGTCAGTGTTCAGATTTTCAGTTTCATAATGATACACGTATATTTAATAGTTTGAGCGAGGATCCAAATAGGTCTACGCATTGTGATTGCTAGATATATCTCTTAAACCTCTTTAATTATAGTCTGATCCTCCATCTCTGTTTTTTTCCCCATGCAAATTATTTGTAGAAGAAACTGGGTCATTGTAGCCTTGCCTGCAATCCTGAGTTTTGCTGAATGCCCCCTGGGGTGGCGTTTATGTTCCTCTGTATTTCCTTTTTTTTTTTTTTTAATTTTTAATGTTTGTTTATTTTTGCCAGAAAGAGAGAGAGAGAGAGCGCGTGCGCGCGCGCGCGCGCGCGCGAGCGCATGAGTGGGAGAGGGGCTGAGAGGGAAGGAGACACAGAATCCAAAGCCGTCTCCAGGCTCCAAGCTCCAAGCTGTCAGCACAGAGCCTGATGCAGGGCTCAAACTCATGAACCATGAGATCATGACCTGAATCGGAGGCTTAACTGACTGAGCCACCCAGGTGCCCCTCCTCTGTATTTCCTGTAAATTGGTAGTTGGATCTAGAGGTTTGATCCAATGATATCTTGCAACAAAATTGGTATCATACTGCCTTTATCAGTTTCGTAGAGGGCTTTCACTTAATATTATATCATGAACATTTTCTATGCCATTAAGTATATTTCATAACTTGATTTAAATGGCTCCAAACTACAGAGGTCTGTATTATGAAAAAAATTTAACTTCTGAGGTTTGGGAAAGAAGAAAGTCAGGTAATCGTGAACCCACAAAATTACAACGGGGTAGTTTAAAGATTACCTCGAAGAGTATTAAATTTTGATTTAAGATGTGGAATTACAAACCATAAAAATTAAGGTCTGTTCCTACGTGCTTTAGTCTGATCTCCCTCTGTCTTTTAATTTCGGATGTGAACTTGGACGCTTTAGAACTTCTTCCCCCAGTACAGGTACCTCAAAAGAAAGTCTTTCCCTGTGAGCCTTGTTTAATGGTGCTCAGCTGAAGAGACTGTTTGATAGTCTTCTCGGTGTCTCTTCAGACATCGTATACTGGTACCTGCTTGACTGCAAACAACAGAAATAAGTCAGACTGACTGAAGCCACTTGATGGTGTTTCTGGTAAGGATGCTGGGGTGTCTGCCTCGTAGAACCCCAGTCTAGGGAAATAGCTCTGTTTGGGGGCATAAGGGACTCTTCACCTGGACCTTCTTCAGCTCGTTTCTCCTTTTTTTAATACGTTGACTTCATACTTTCCCTTTTTTTTGACGTGCAGGATACTGCAATCCACATCACAAAGCATATGATCAGCAACAGCCATTTCAACTATTGGAGACGCCGATCTGTTTTTCTCTCTCCTTGCTTCTGATTTCCCCAGGGAGGAGCTGATTGATCCAGCTAGGGTCAGACGCCCATTTCTGGTCTGGCCAGTTATGATCAGGGGTGGGACGTGGAGAAAGTTGGCAAAGGTTCCATTGTGACCAATGGGCAGTGGCCAGAAGACAGGGCGTGTTGTACACATGGCGGCTCCTCCTCCGAGGCCTGTGCCCAGTTCATACACAGAGTAGTAATTTGGCCACTGTGCTACTGGGTCATCTTATTTATTTGGATGAATGAAGGTCAACATCTGGTCTTTATCCAATTTAATCATATGCAGGAATCTGTACAGATCTTAACTGCAGTTGGACGAGTCCTGACCAACTCATGTACTCAGGTAACCAACTCCCCAGAGCCCTGCCGTTGCCCCAGAAGTTCCTGCGTGTCCCTTTACGTTCTGTCTTCCTCCCCCAGAAGCAACTCTGTTCTGTTTTTTATCCTCATAGACCAGTCATACTTGCCTTGAACTTGAAACAAGACAGAGACCTGTAGTGTCAACATTTAGTCTTCTGTATTTTAGTTTAAGGTGAAAACATTTAATGAGTGCCAGCTGCGCGCCAGAGTCTGTGTTGCTGTTAGAAACAGGGGAGCGATTGGGACAGAGCTCACAGGAAGGGGCAGTGGGACAGCTGGAGTCAGCGAGTGTCCCGGGGATTCTGAAGAGGAAGAGGCCTGGAGCCTGGATGAGGTTCTGCGAGTGGAGGAGGAAGTGTCCTAATGTTGCTCATTGTTCTTCCAATAGAAGCCAAAATACCGGACTCTGGCTCTTCTGGCCATTTGTCATTTTCCTGCCTATGTCCAGGATTTCCTCATCTCCCCGTGTGTGTTCTGATGAAAGGAGAGGCCCAGAGACCTGGCGCGGAGTGATTTCCCCCCCGGGGGCAGGAAGGCTGGGGATTATCAGGAAGCGCACTGCCGCGGGCTCCGCCTTCTGCGCACCCTCTCTCCCGGTTCTCCAGAAGCATCGTCTTTCTGTTTATATCCTCCGCTCTCCTCATTTGGCCCCGATGGCAAGCAGCCAAGTTTGCACAGTTTGTCTTTTTACTAAGAAAAGCAGTGAATGCTTCTCGGTTTTCTTTGTATATCCTTATATAATAAGATTTTCTGTCTTATTAAACTTATTTGAAATCCTGATTTAGAGCGACTTCATAACTTGCCGTATGTGGTCATATATATGTAACTGTAGATAACGCGCGCGCGCGTGTGTGTGTGTGTGTGAATGGTGTATATGGACTGTATATAATACTATGTGCTGTACTTGGGGGTGCTTCTGTATTTATCTAATTTGTCCAGTCAGTTAACCTTATAAGGTCATTTGGGAAATCCTACTGAAAATAAGATTATTACATTTCCCTAGAGCACAAAAGAAGATAAAATTACTAAAGACTCCTCTTCTGTTCTTTTCTCCGCAGAACCATTCGAGTATGGCTGAAAAGAGACAGTGGTCAGTACTGGCCCAGCATTTACCACACGATGGCCTGTGAGTAGCTGAACTACTTATTTTTATTTTTAAGAGAGAGAGAGAGAGAGAGAGTGTGCCCGGGAACAAGGTGGGGGGAGAAAAAGAGAGAGGGAGAGAATCTTAATCAGACTCCATGCCCAGTGCGGAGCTCCATCCCATGAGCCCGGGATCATGACCTGAACTGAAATCCAGAGTTTGATGCTCAACCAATTGAGCGAGCTGGGCGCCCCTGGTGATTCAGATTTCAAAATGCCTGATTAACAAATGCTAGTAGGGGCGCCTGGGTGGCTCCATCGATTAAGCATCTGACTCTTGATCTCAGCTCAGGTCATGATCTCACAGTTCATGAGTTCGAGCCCCACATCGGGCTCTGCGCTGATGGCTCGGAGCCTCCTTGGGGTTCTCTCTTTATTTCTCCCTCTGTCCCCCCCCAAAAATACATAAACATTAAAAATTAAAAAAAAAAAAGTGCTGCTAGATTTCAAAATGAGTTTCTGAGTTGCCTAATATGCCAACAGGCTGGGCTAAATTGCAGGAAAACTTGTTTTCTTTTGTAAAGGAAGTTGGGTCTGCTGGCTTAACTGAAGCTGAATTGAGCAAACTGAAAAAAAAAAAGAAAAAGGAGAGGTGGGGGGAAGGGCATCCCCTGCCACCCCCGGGCTTTCCTTTGTTTTTATTTTGCCAACTTGTGTTAGTGACTGTGTACGCGGTAACGGCTGATCCTGACACTAGAAAAGAGCCCTGTGCACTCCCCCGCCTTCGTAACCAGCCTTCGGCCCAGCCTGCTCACAGCTTCCGGTACTGCTGAGAGATTGCGTCCACAATACAACCCTTTCTACACAGAGAATTTTCTCCGTAATTAAATACGTTCAAACACTAAAACTAGAAGACAAAGCCTTTACACTGGGATTTTGAACGCGCTCTGAGATGCAGGGACTTAAAATTACACTTAAGTTCCGGCCCTGCATGCAGACGTCAGCAGCACCGCCGTCCTTCCCTCCCACTGCTCTTCATCCTTTCTCGAAATGGAAGCCCCTCAGAGGAGGCCTGGGTGCCACCCGGGCCCGTGCCGGGCTTGGATCCTGCTGTCCCAAATGGCCACACAGAAGGCATCGGGGCTGCTAATTCCTGATCCAGGAATTCTCCTCAGTGAAGGGTTTCAGTATTCAGAGGACCCCCTAGGAAAAGAAAAAAGGCCTTGGGGCCCGCCCGATGCTTCGTTACGTCTGAAAACCACTGTAAGGTCCTCCACGGAAGAGCCCTTGCCACTCGCTGCTCACACCGTTGACAGCGATCACAGCTTTCCTACGAGTTAGCCCAGAGCCGGCGGGGTTTGTTACGGACGCAGATTCCGAGTAATCGGCCTGGGTCATCCTTCCGAGGGCCTCCCCTTTCTTGGCTGGCGCTTCCTCCTTTGTGCATTTATTCCAGCGTGTGTGCAGCGTTCGGAGCCTGCGTGCGCGTGTTCAGAAACAATTAGTGGTCCGGCAGGAGTTTCCTTTTTTCTGCCTGCCCGGGACAGCTTGGGGCAGGCTGCTCACCTCCTCTGTCATGGTCATTAGTCGCTGGAAATGAAGATCCTGGGGTATAAGGATAGCTATGACAAGAGGCGCCATAAGGCTATAATATGGGAGACTCCCCGAAAAGCTAATCATAATTTATGATTACGGACTGTTGCCTGCGTCTGCACATGTGGCGTGGGTGCGTGACCTTGCTTGCCCACTCTCAGCGGTGACGACCGATGGCTTAGCAAATGTACACAAGGAGCCCGTTTGGGGAATTTTCTGGGGGAAGGTTCTGGAGCAGGGCAGAGGCGCCTCTCAGGCGGGTAACCCCTCACCTGGAGGTGAGGGAGCAGTGGCCCGGGGATGGCTCTGACGGCTGGCAGCAGCAACAGCCCGAGGAGGTCCTGTCAGTGCCGGGGAACTTTTGTCATCTTGGTGGACAGCCCTGCTAATGCTGCCGCTCTTACTCCTCCCTCCCCTCCACTCCCCCACGCTTCACGTTTTGGGCACAGCTTCATGTCCCTGAGTCCTCAACCTTGGAGTCGTTTGTGCTCCTTGGAATAGAGACCAAGATGGATTTTGTCCTGCATTTTGCTCCCTTACTCCTCGGTTTGTGTAGGTCCCAGATATTTAGTACAGCTGTGTAATTTCTCCCCCCAAAACCAGGCAGTAGGCGTGTGCACTCTTGCTCGGCTTTTAGGTCTCGGGCACGTGGCTCTGGCTCTCTCTCTTGCCATCCCTTGCTAACTTGGCTTAAACGTACCCCCTGGAAGTAGCTCCCAGAATGCCGTGGCTGGAAAGACCAGTAACAACCGGAGAGAACAGGCTAGCATCTCTGCTGTGGCTGGCTGCCACCCACATGTTTGCACCTAAACATCTTCAACTTGTTGCTTCCAGTTGCTTCTTTGTGGTGCTCCATCTGGAACTGCGTCACTGATGAGACTGTAAGAACACTGCCAGCAGAAAACAGAATGGGCGAATGATGAGAAATGACTGTTTTACAATGACTTTTGTTTTAAAACTGGTTTCAAAATATGACAAGTGCCATGTTGGTTTACAAACTACCTGCAGATCATCCAGCTTAGGGCAGTTTGGTGGCCGTTCACCAATTTAAACGTCTTCCTGTGGCCTGACAGAGTGGTCTGGAAGCCCCACCTTAGCGCGTTGCTCTGTGCCACCCAGTGTTTCCTTTACCTACCGGACAAAAGTGCCCGTCAGAGTCTGCTCTAGCTAAAGAAGAGTAGTAGTAACTCCTAGTTCCCATATCTGTTGCGTGACTTGTGCCTGTTTTTTTGGTAATACCATTTTATGAAATGACACAGCTCTGCAAGGGAGGTGATTTTTTCACCATTTGGTAAGTAAGGAAACTGATGCCAGGGGGGTCAAGTCCGTTGCTTGTGGTTGGAATTTCAGTCCCTGCCCGTCTGACTCCTGAACAATGCTGCCCACCAAGGTTATGGGATGGGCACAAACTTTTCTGCCAAGGGCCAACCAGCTAATATCTAGACATTGTAGACCGTACAGTCTCTGTGGCAAGTACTCGACTCTGCCACTATGGCGTGGAAGCAACCATAAACGATACATAAATGAACGATCCTGGCTGTGTTCCAAAAAAAAACCCCAAAAAATACCTTTATTTACAAAACTAGAGTTGTAAGCATATGATTTTGGATTGCAGTGGTGCCTTTTTAAAAGGCCACGGATTTAAAGATGACATGTGTGTTTCATGTTTATAAAACTGTGTGCGTATCCAAACTTTTTTTTTAAATTAATATTGCTTATCTCACTACAACTCTCCCTTCTAGAAAAAAAGCCAGAACTCCTTTAGATGCAAAACAAATAAGTTAGGGAAGCTTTTTTCTTCCTCTTTTAAATATCAGAATTTCTAGCCTCATAAAACTACTCAGCACGTTGTAAATTCTACACAAGAGAGGATTTTACATATTTACGTACAGTTTGTTATAGGAGGGTTGGACATAAAAAGAATCGAAAGAAGCTTAAAACTCAAGCATTAAGATTTTTTCCAACCTAGAAGTAAGCAGAAATGATGACAATGAATCCGAAATCATCAACACATATTCGACTTACCAAAGATAATTTTATGATGTTTATTGAAGAGTACAGTGAAATCTTGGGTTGCAGGTACCTTGTTCTGTGAGTGTTCTGCAAGATGAACAGACATTTCTTGTGAATTTTAACTTGATAAACAAGCAATGTCTTGCAGTACGAATAGTAGGTGACGCCAAATGTCACATGATCACAACTGGGCCAATGGTTCTTGAAATTTGCTTTGATATATGAGTGCTTTGGATTACAAGCATGTTTCCGGAATGAATTATGCTAGCAAACCAAGATTTTACTGTACATTTTATGAAGATACATATACCTTTGGGGTTATAATTCTTAAACTCAATTGTTCTTTTTTTTAAATTTTTTAAAAAGATTTATTTGAGAGAGACAGACAGCACGATTTGGGGAGGGGCAGAGAGAGGGGAAGGGAGAGAATCCCCGGCAGGCCCCGAGCTCCCAGCACAGAGCCTGACCGTGGGGCTCAAACTCACAAGACCACAGGATCATGACCTGAGTCAAAACCGAGAGTCGGATGCCCAACTGACCGTGCCACCCAGGTGCCCCTAAACTTGATCACTCTTTCTGGTCCCCCACTTCGGTGTGGCGAATGAGGGGTACCGGCTCCTGTCCAGTGTGATCGTTGTGCGTGCACGCAGCTGTGGCACCTGCCTTCCAGCCGGGTACTCCTCTGAACTTGAAAAAGCCTCTTTCCACAGTCTGGTCATGCAGCTATGTCTTTGCCTTCGGGTGCAGTCCAGGTTTATAGTTTACTTTTGTCCTTCAGTGGAAAATGTCAGCCCTTTCTAGAGAGAGAACTTTAAATTAAACCATTTTCAAATGGTAATGCCATTTATAAGATTTTTTTTTTCTTTTACTTTTTTATAAGAAGTGTTACCTGAAAGTAAACTCGAGTTTGCTTGTTTCATGTTATGTATTCCCTCCTGGTGGTTCTCCCGTGGTCAACTCAAATTCTCCAGGCTGCAGTGAACCCAAACATTTCTTTTTCCAAGTGTTCCATTTCACAAATCATTTTAATTCTGGTTTTTAGCAGAAGGAGATGAGTCTCCTCTCTGAGACTCGTTCTCTGGAATGAGAAGGAAGGGAGAAGGGAAGGAAAGGAGGACGGGAGGGAGGAAGGGAGGGAAGAAGGGAGGGAGAAAGGGAGGAAGGAAGCGAGGAAGGGAGGAAGGAAGACAGGTAGAACCTGGGAGGGGCTATGGACGTGAGAAGAAACAGGTGCTAGCCCAGTCACATAACGCTGCCGTGGACAGGGAGACACGTCCTGCCCCTTAACCACCGCAGGCTGTGTGTGTCATTGCAAAGGGAACCTTTTTTTTTCTTCTTTTTTCTTTTTTTTTTAACCATTGGAAGAGCAAACATAATCCCGAAGTGGCTTTCCTAACTTGCTCACATGTGCCACAGAACGGCAGCTCTGGCGCTGGGCACCCCTTTTCCAGCCGCTCTGAGACCTGCGGCCGAGGGGGAAGGGGGCGCGGCAGGACGGCCCGCTGAGTTCGGAGAACAGATTTCTCTCTCGAGCACCGAGCACCCGTCTGCAGACTCTGCAGCCCACCGGCGGGCGTCCCAGCCAGACGAAACGGCCTGCCCACTTGCTTCGTTCAAAGTTACAAAAATAATTTAGGAGCTTTTTTGAATTGGAATTTTAAACTAAAACAGCAGAAAGGACTTCAGTAACACTTTCCGTTTACACCATTATTTTCTGCCTAACATTCTTGCTCTTTTTTAAACCTAAATTGTGTAGCCTTTTAAATAACGTATTTTGAACAATGACTTAGAGTGCTTAGCCTTGCCTTTAATACGGTCTTTGTCTTTCTGCAGCTCCTTGCTCTGCTATGGCTTACCATCACGATAGCAGACGGGTATTTGTGGGCCAGGATAACGGAGCCGTCATGGTAGGTGGCTTCCAGAGTGCGTGCCGCGTTATACTGACCACCCAGGGTTCATGCCTGAGGGACGGTGGGAATAAAGAGCAGTGAATGCCTGGTTGTTTGACATTAAAAAATGTTTAATTCATTTATTAGGCCTACAAATGAATTAATTATAATTAATGCACATTTTTAAACTAGTCATAGAGCTCAGAATGCTTTCATGATTGATGGCTTCGTGCTCAGCCTAAGCCACAAAGCACAGCCTTCCTGCGGTGACTGTGAGGCCTGTAACAGCCCCAACCTTGAACCGTGAAGGGGGCCGGGGCGGGGGGCACGGCGGAGAGCCTGTGTGCACACGCGTGCACGTGCGTGTAAGTATGACCATGGAGAGGGACGGAGAACAAGGTCGGCGACTGGTCCTTGAGCCGACAGCTCGCGTGACTGTGTAAGGCAGTGCTTCTCAAAGTATCTGGGGCGAAGGATGAGATATTCAAAATTTCAGTTTATTATAGATTGTGGGTATTTTTATGATTCTAATTGTGTGAGTACGTGTATATGTATATTTTCTTAACAGAGGTATAATTCATGTGTAATTCACCAATTTTGTGGCATAGATTTCACAACCATTAACCTTCCCTAATTCCAGAACATTATCACCACCCCAGCCCCAGCCCCAGCCCCACCCAAGAAACCCGTATCTGTTAGCAGTCAACCCCCGCGCCCCCTTCTCCCAGCTCCTGGTAACCGTGAATCTGCTTTCCGAGCCCAGAGGTCTGCCCGTTTTAGACCTTTTATGTAAACGGTCACATCGGACGCCTTGCCTTTCATGTCTGGCTTCTTTCACTCGGCACGTCTCCGAGGTTCATCTGTGTCGCAGTTTGAATTAGCGCCTCGTTCCTCTTACGGTGGAATGGGACTCTGTCACGTGGGCTCAGCAGCCCGCCACGCGCCTTTGTGTTTCTGCAGGGCGGGCAGTTGTGTCCCCCTTTCGTTCCTGGATTCCCTGGCTGGAGTCCTCGCCGGTTCTTCACGGCTCCAGCTGAAGGGGCGTCCGTTTCGTTATCTTTTCAAAGAACCGGTTTTTGGTTTCAGTGATTTTTTTTTTTCTTCTGTTTTTCCTATCCTCTGCTTATATATTTCAACTCTGATTTTATTATTTTCTTCCTTCCATTTGCTTTGGGTTTCGCTTGCTGGATCGATATTTTCGACACTAGCTTGGCGAGTAGAACATCCATGATTTCATCCTCAGGAGTGATAACAGTATGCTGAGCACCAGGGAGGGGCTGGGGGGCGATGGCAGAAGCAGTCTGAGGCCGGGTCGTGTCGGGCTGGTAGGTCCGGGTAAAGTTTTAGGTGTTGTGGACGCTGTGGGAAGCTCTTACGGGGGTTTCCGCAGGCGAGTGACGTGATATAATTTATGCTCTTAAATGATCCCTGTGGCTCCTTGGTGGGGAGAATGGATCCATTAGGAGTCAGCAGGAATGGGAGCTGGTCGGTCCGTCCATGACGCTGGGAGAGAAGCGGATGGATTTGAGGTGCATCTGGGAAAGGTTGGGTGTGGGGAGGGGAGGAAGAGGAGCAAGTTGGTGATAGCCAGGTTTCTGGCTCGAGTCAC
Source organism: Paguma larvata (assembly GCA_030068075.1). Lineage (NCBI taxonomy): Eukaryota > Metazoa > Chordata > Mammalia > Carnivora > Viverridae > Paguma > Paguma larvata. Next base: position 14,188,721 of record CM057825.1, read on the forward strand.
TAGGTACACAGTGGTATCATTTACTGAGGAGAGAAAGTCTTGGGGGGGGTTCGGGGAACGGGCATGTGGAGGGAAAGGGACAATGAGGAACCCAGCCCTACAGTTGAGAGGCCAGGGGACAAGCAGTGGCCGGCCACGTGAGGTTGGCATTGGATATTGGAGCCCATCAGGAGCCTAGGCCGGTTAGTCCTCAGCATCGAGGGTGATTTTTAAGGCTGTGTTCCCGTGGGGAGAGAACGAGCCGAGGGCAGGGAGAGATTGGAGAAAGAGGGGAGCCACTCCGGAGCGGTGGGCAGCAGGTTTCATAAGCGAGGGGGCTACGTACAAGGCTTGGCTTGAATGGCCGCAAGATGAGGAAGTCTGCCTCCCCCCACCAGAATCTTAAAAGTTTTATACAGAGGCCTTAGCGGCGTGCAGTCACGTATACCGTCCAGATGGTCCCAACGGCACATCACTATCAAGGCTGTGTCCTTGGGACAGCCTCTGGGAACAGGGAGGGCCAAGTGAGACACGCCGCTTACCGAAGACCAGAGAAAAGGGTGAGGAACCTCTGACTGCTGGCCGCCAAGGCCCCCGTTCACGCGTCAGCTGCTGGTCGTGTCCTCTCAGCCACCTCTCTCAACAGTGAACCTTAGGGTCAGGTACATTAGGTAATCACTGCCCGAAGGGGAGCCATTGAAGAGCATTAAGCGGGGGAAGGGAAGGTAGAATTGTCAGGATTCTGTTTTCGTGAGCTTAGTGTGCCCGTATGGGGAGTTTGGAGGGCCAAGGCTGAAACCGAGGTGTCCCAGTTAAGAGGCGGTTTCAGGACCCCGACATGAGATTGTGAAACACTAGGGTAGTGCTGGAGAAGAGGTGATGGCTTCGAGAACTGTCGAGGCAGCAGGCTTGATGTCTGGCTCGAGGTGGGTGCTGAATAGAGAGCTGTGTGAAATGGCTTCCAGACTTGTAGCCAGGATGCTGGTGGTGAGTGGTCCACTGCCCTCTAGGAGAGGGTGCTGATGCAGAGGGAAAGTTGACGAGGTCCGTTTTGACAGTTGGGTCCATGGGCCTGAACCTCCAGGGTTCGGTCTGGAATTGGGAGTTCTCTGAATATAGGTGTCAGTGGAAACTACTAACAGTGGCCTTTGGCCCCAACTAGGGATAGCAGGTGGACTGAGAAGAGCCGAGGGCCAAGGTCACATTCCCTGGGAATATCAGTAAGGAAAGTCGGAGGGCTCGGAGCCCATGGGGGAGACAGAGGCAGAATGGGCAGAGCGGGAGGAGAGCCCGCGAGGACGCTGTGGCCGTGGAAGCCAGAGAGGCAGTGAACTTCACTGGGGGCGAGTAACTGTCAGGTGCAGCAGAGAGAGGATGAGGTCAGGCCTGAAGGACAACCCTGGGGACGGCAGTGAGACAGCAGCTGGCGGCAGCAGGGAGAGCCCTTTCTCTGCAGTGGTGGCGGGGCCGTGCATGCGGGGGGTGGGAGAGCGACCAGGAGACAATAGCTGGAGGGCCCGAATGCGGCCAGTGGGGCTGAAGAAAGTCAGAGGATTGTTAAAAAGAGTTTTTTTGTTTTTTGCTTATTTTGTTTTTGAAACGAAAGGCTAAGAGGCCTTGGGTGTGTCGAAGAGCCAAGAAGGAAGAAGCCAGTGGAAAGGACGGGCCGCCTGCCTGAGCAGTTCACTCGGCGGGGGGCCCGGCGGGGCTCGCTCCGCTCCTTGCCCGTCGGCCCGGGCTGCGGCGCGTGCCTCGCGGGGCCGCAGATGCACTCGTTCTCCTTTCTCTCCTGAACGTTTTATGGGAATCTCGTGGTGATGTGCCCGCACACGCGTAACCAGGAGCCACGGAGCGCAAATGATTTCTCCAGTGGCGGCGGCGGTTGCACATTTATTTCTCTAGGGACTCTTCTTGTGGCTCCTGGTTCAAGGGTAGGCTGTGATTATAGGGCAGCATAGAAAAACACACAGCTCTTCAGTGCAAAGGGGCAGCGTAAATCCGGCTTGATTTGGTTAGTGCTTGATCTCTAGCTTTGCCACCCGATACGGATTAGTGTGTACAGCGATACATGCTAGTGCATTTATACTGGGGATAAATACTGTGCATTGTATGTATTATTTTACATTTGAGTTTATATATGTACATAGATACATTTTATACTACATGTTATATACTGTATACATTAATACACACATACATGTAGTATACATATATGTGTATATAGTATATCTATATGCATATAGTATAATATATATAGACAGATACAGATACATTTTTGTACTTTCCAGTACCAAGATGGAGAGCAAGGAATCAGTAGTCCTTTGTGAGCGTTTCCTTTCGGTCAACAATTCACATTGTCCATGTTACTTGGAGCCTTAAGAACTTATCACTTAGCAGTGATCAAGAGAATTCGTAGTGCTTTTTCTTCAGAGTTTGGTCTTCTTGATTTTATGCCGAAGCTGATTTGTTCATTAAGAGGTATATATACTTTTATTTTTTCCTACTTCTAAAGTATTACATTGTCTATAAAAAATTTGGAAAATACAAGGATATTTAAAACAAGACGCAAACCACCCACAACCTCTAAACTTCCCTTTTTTGTGCGTGTTCTATGTAAAATATATATGATTTCCCCCTTGCATTGCTGAGACACCCAGCACCACGGTTTCAGTGTAGCTGAGAACCCTGTCCACAATGGGCCTTCGCGGTTTTGCTTTACAGGCGTCATCCTGAGCACTGCTTAGGGTAACCGGGATTGCAGCATTAACAAGACGCCTCCTTTGCAGTAGCGGGAGGAGTACAACGCTCTCCCTCGTGGAGGAAGAACTGCACGAAAGTGCCGTGCTGGTCAGCAGCACCTTCTTTACCCAGTCCGGTCCCCGAAGAAATAGTGGCCTGAGGACAAGTCCGACGAAAGAAACAATTCCATATTATTCTTCTATAGTTAATCTCGAGTCCCACATCTGGCCGGAGCTGGGTTTGGATTTTCCGTTGTTTTGAAAGTTAAGTTCCTGTTTTTAAAACCGTGACTGTTTTCTTATTGCATGTGTTTACTTTTAGGAATTTCACGTTTCCGAAGATTTTAATAAAATGAACTTTATCAAGACCTATCCAGGTAATTATAATACACACAGATACTTACTTTACATACATGTGCGTGTAGATCGACACACACAGGACTAGAACACTGTGTCTATGGCCAAAGTAGGTTCCGCGTTAACTTTTTAGTGGTGTTTCCCCAACTATATAGGAGGCTGTCGACTCTTCAGAGTTATTTACCACCCTTTCCTGCTTATCAGCGTTTAAAATTTTGTGTACTGTTCCCTTGGGTGCATTGTCAGATTTAATTTAACCGCTCTTCTGTTTTTGAGCATGTGGAGTGCTTCCATTTTTCGATCACACATACTGACCTCTATGACAGTGTATATATACATATGTGGCATATATATCTGTGAGTGTATGTTTCATATATATATATATACACACATATGTGTGTGTGTCCTTGACTATTATTCTAACTCTGCTCCCCTAGCCCCGGGTTACTTCTGTTTAAGACAAATGCCTACAAATGGAGTAGCCGGCTCGAGCGTTAACAAGGTTTTTAATGCTCTAGATTTCTTTTGCGAACGTCTTCCCCACAATAGTGTGAAGTTGTACAGTGCCGTGAGCAGTAGTTGAGAGTATCTGCTCATCAAGTCCGTACAGCATTGCTCTCACAGATGCTTTTTGCCAATTTGATAGTCCAGATAGTTCTCAATTGAAAAATTATTTAAGCTTTATTTGATGTCGATAACTTGCTATCTTTTATGAATGCCTGTTGATGATTTTGCCCATATATCCATTGAGTTGTAGTGTCTCCTAATTAATTTATAAGAAAGAGTCCCTCAGTTCTCCCGAAGCAGCCTGTCCGGCCGAAGCAAGATCAAAAAGTTTCTGTCTAGCCTTTAACTTCATTCATCAGATTGGGCATTTAGTAAACACCTGCTGCGTGCCAAGTGCGATACTAGGTGAGTAGGTCGACAGGCCACTGCCCTAGTGTGGCTTACAATCAACCTGGAGGGCAGTATTTCACAAGTTACATAATACCTTCCCTTTTCTCAGCGGTTATTTTGGAATACAGAACGTTACAAATACTTTGTCTTTATAAATAATAAAAAGTTACATACAAACAGAAAATATTCCAGAAACAAAGTGCTTGCATTTTTTAATTTTGGAAAATCGAAGTTCACTTGTTTACGACACCAGCGCTTTCTAAAAGGTCAAAGTACTAAAGTGATAGTCTATGAAAAAAAAACATTGGCTCCTTGAAGAAAAGACTACCGCATTCCATGCGGAACTTATTGATAATTAATAGTAAAGGAGAAATGTTCTCTTGAGTACAGCCAAAAAAAGTCTGTTCTTTGATCTGTTACTGGAATTCCTCTCAAGCAGCAGTCTTTAGTGATCTGTAGATTCTCATCGTCCACTCAAGTGAGGACACGGGGCAGCCGGGCCACGGGAAGTCTGTGGGGTGGAGTTGGGGCTGGGAAGGTTACTGGAAAGCCGGCTCACAGAGCACAGACATTTCTGTGGTAGGACCCTGAGACCGTGAGCCTCCAGGCCAACCAGCTCGAGAAGGTGAGCCCCGGTTGTGATCCGGAAGGTCACGTTCCTTCGCGAAGGGCGCACACCTCCCCTTCTGTTCCTGCAGCTCACCAGAACCGGGTGTCGGCGATTATCTTCAGCCTGGCTGCAGAGTGGGTGATCAGCAGCGGCCACGACAAGTGTGTCAGCTGGATGTGCACCCGCAGCGGGAACATGCTCGGGAGACACTTCTTCACTTCCTGGGCCTCGTGTTTACAGTATCCTTCAGCGGGCCGCGCCGCCCCTGCCCCCTTGCTTCTTGTCACAGCGGCTCGTTCCGCAGCTGCTCGTGAGTTGGCAGTTGAGATCCAGAGACTGAGCGATTCCTGTATATTTCACATAAAATCCAAGAATTTCTGTGTCTGTGTATCTTTGGCGTAGAGTTGGTTTATTAAAAATAATAATCAGATGAATTGCCATTCTCTGCTGGGAAGGACTGTCTGTTTTTAATACAACATCCCAGAAACCTAAACCTCATTAATCAACCCCCCCACCCCCTCATTCCTTTGCATTTCAGGGTGAGAGGAAAGACCTTTTTGTTGAATAAGGAACATCAAAAAGGGCTCGATCTTTTATCTGGTTATTTGCAGACCCTGAAAGAGAATACAATAAGGATTTGTGCCCCTGGAGTTCATAAATGGCCTTAAAGGGGTTTTATAGTTCATCAGAGTGTATGCGGAGGGGGTTCATACTCCCTTTAATATTCTCAGGGATGCCTTAGGGGCCTCAGAATGCTGACAGATTTCACAGTTGTCCACTACCGAATGGAACTTGTTTCCTGTAGGATTTGCCCTTAAGGCGACCCACAGTAGCTGTGTATCTCAGGGACAGCGAGCTCAAGGCTGTCGGCAGGCAAATACCCCACCATAGTTCCTCTTCCAGAGTTGGATGTCCGGTGTGGTAAATTCTTTTTTCCCATGGAAAGCCTTTATAAAAAAACGTTTGCTACAAACGAATGCACAGCATGAGGTATTTAAAATAAGCATTTAAAGCAGCACCATACACTTCAGATTCAAATAAGGGAAAAATACTCCGATAGGCCGTGTGCTAAGTAACTGTTTCTCTTATGGGTTAGGCCTTTCACGGGGACTGACAGGAAATGGCACAGAACCGCAGAGGCGCAGCCCAGGCTGTGGTGCTCCTTGCGACCTGTGTTTTGGCATCGAAACAGCGGGCATCCTGGTGTGTTTAAACTGCTGCTTGGCCACAAGTTTCTATGGCCATTAAGTGACTGAGAAAGTAATGAGTTGCTAGCAATAGTTAGCGTATTTTTAAACTTTAATTTACTGCTCTTCAAATACCTGCGTCTTGGATGATTAAACTCTCCATGGCAATTTAAAGTAGGTCATCGTCTGTACCTAAAGCCGTCTCACCCAGGCCAGAAGAAAGATGGGTTTGTTTTGCTGCTGGTTTTACATTATTGCTAGAGATATTTCATACATAGCCATTTCGTTCCAGTTCTTTCTTGCTGTTTTCATTAGTGAGTATTTTACTTTTTTATATTTTATTATAACTACTTGTTTCATATTTGTCTTCTCTGTCAGCTCTTATCTTTTTTTTCAATATCCTGGGGTATTGGTTGGAATAGTAACAGGTACTCAGTGAATTCTTCGTTCAAATGAATGAGTATTAATTTCCCCAAGAATTCCCCTTGAAAAGCTTTTTTTCTTTAATATTGACGTATTGCCTGAATCTCAGTCGGGTATTTCTTGTCTCATAGTTTTAACCTTGTGCTTATTTCCTTAAAATGCATATTTTTCTATTGGATAAAACGTTTGGATGGGTCGTGTTATATATCCTTGACTGCTTCTCTACAGATATGATTATGATACTCAGTATGCTTTTGTGGGAGATTATTCTGGACAGATCACCCTGCTGAAGCTGGAGCAGAACTCCTGTTCGGTTATTACAACCCTCAAAGGACATGAAGGTAGGCTGCGTGCCCCCCTCGGGTTCGTCACCTAGTCCGGGCGTCCAGGTTTAGTTCTCAGCCCCGCGGCTTCAGGAATGATCAGCTCCTGTGACCTGTGAGTTTCAGTCTGAGTGGCCAGATGTGGGATTTAGATCTAAAAGAGTGAAAGCTAACCAAAAGTAGGCTGTTGGGCTGGGTTTCATGTAGTCAAAATCCTGTCCAGATTGTTCGTGTGGCTAATACTTTCTATTTTGTTTGTCTTTTTAAATTAAATTGTTTTCAGAAGATCTTTCAAAATTCTTATAAATGGTAAGACTTTGGAAGAATGTTTTTTATGTATATATATATATATATATTAACTTGTCAGTTTCCAGGATACCGAACAAGAGCTGGTGGACAATACCATTAGGAGAGATGTCCGGGCTGGTTCTGCCTCTGCTCAGTTAGGGACTTGAGGGAAAGGGATGGGTGGGATTTTATCATTTCGACAGTGCAGCGAGTTGGCCAGGCTCCATGGAAGGGTTTTAAAACTCAGTTGGCCATATTGGGTAACAAATCAGACACTTCAACACCATCTGGTTTAGATGGAAGGATTTGGGATTTGCCGAAAGAGTTAATGTTGAACTTATTTATGAAAATAGTGTTCTAACTATAATAAGTGAAATACACTCTATACTCTGTGCTTTCTAGCTAGTCTATTTGAGCAAACCTAAGTCTGTCAGATCGGGAACCTTGTAGAGCAAGGGGGGTAAGTAAGTTAGAACATATTTGGGCAGGAAGGCACAGCCCCCGGGGAAGCCACTTGTGTTGATGACTAATGGTCTCATGATCCCCGGGCTCCTCAGTATTCTCCGGGTTGCTAAGGACAGCCTGGGTTCTGGGAACTGCGGAGTAGTGTTTATAGCGAAGGACCGTGTTTATCTGCTGTCGAGCCTCCAGCTGAAGCACACGGGGCACAGGACTAAGTAGGGTCAGGAGTTACACACAGTTGTTCCCCGAGGCCAGTTTTGCAGAACACTTCTTTCTTCACTTATGTGAAGTCTCTGAGAGAAAATAGTTTCCGTTGTTTGCTTTTGAATATGACTTTGTCAGCTTTCTCTCTACCCGCCAAAAATACTAACTTATGTGACTGGTTCAGTTTTATTAAGTTTATTGACAGTTTTTTCTAGGCAAGCAGTAGTCAATAGAACAACCAAGAGATAAATCTGTTGAACGAGAAAGCTGTAGAAAGACTTCCCAAGGGTATCCAATCTGTTGAGTTTAGCCAGTATAGGATGCGAAACAGGAGGTTTGGGCTTTTTACCTAAATTCCCTGGCATATTGTGTGCAGACATTTTCTCTGAGACCCTGAACCTAATCTTCTTACACATGTGCATCTTGAGGTAAAACACCTGCAAGGTCCCAGAAACCTGAAATGGTCTAGATTTTTCTCTGCTGTCAGTCGACCACACGAATCTTCCCTGTCTTTTCTCATTAAACATCATTAGCTTTTATTTTTGCCCTTCAGAAGCGTTTTCCGAGCTAACCCTTCACAAATAGCTACTGTAACATTTTTTTTGATACAGAACGAACAAAACTTCTTTAAACATCTTTGCGTTCATAGTTCGATGTACAACTGCAGGTCGTCATCTTACGACTCTGGGCGATGGGCGTGCCGGGTCTTCTCCGTGACCCGTGCGAAAGTGTTGAAGGCCCTCTCGTGCAACAAAGATCCAGTTTACTTAAGGTCTCCGCCGGGCCTAGTGCAGCCTAGCTGTTGAACGTGTGCGCAGGTGCGGGATGTACTCAGCCTCTCTCTCCTCTTTCTCACCGCAGGTAGCATCGCCTGCCTCTGGTGGGACCCTATTCAGCGGTTACTCTTCTCCGGGGCCTCCGACAACAGCATCATCATGTGGGACATCGGAGGAAGGAAAGGCCGCACGCTCCTGCTGCAGGGCCACCAGTGCGTGACCGTTCGTGGGGGCGGGGAGAGAATCTGAGTTGGAGGGAGGCGGGGCAGCGTTAGTATTCTGATGCTGTGTTTTCCAAACTCCATCCGCGAAGGCAGCCATACGCTGGCGCTCACTCCGCCCACTTTTAACTGCTTTTCTGTTAGTCCTGAGTGTCAGGTGTTGCAGAGCAAAAAAAAAAGAAAGAAAGAAAAAGAGCCGAGTTTTCTTCCTTCTTTGTCCAAAGAGCACTTGCCACCTGCCCGTCCCAAGGAGTCACCCTCTTGAAATAGCTGCTTAGGGGCACAGGTGGGTTAAGGACTGCAGGTGAGGACTTTGGCCAGGGAAGATTGGGTGGAATGCCGTGCTAGGCTAGTCTTGAACTGGATGCCTAACCGGTTTTGTTATTCTGAAATGTAACGTGTGGGTGTGGTTTGACGCAGGCCCAGTCACCTGAGCCATGCTGTTACAGTACTTAGGTTCTTGCCTTCTCGTTCTGAGAGGAAGAGGACATTGGCCTTCCCTTTCCTCCCTGTTGGGTAGGCTGTTGCTGTCTACCGTACGCAGAATCAGGTTGAAAAGTGGCCAAGGAAAGATCCTTCACACAAGTCTGCACGTCAGGGCATTGTTTCCTGGGGCACGCAGAAGAGTGGTCAGGCAGGCACGTGGGAAGGGGGCAGACGTCGCCCCATCATTTTGTGTGTGTGTGTGTGTGTGTGTGTGTGGTGTTTCATCATCTGTTCTTACTGGGTGTGTTCCAGTAAGGGAGTAGTCGCTCCTTGTTCTTTGTTATGAATAAGTAGGTGAATCTTTTTTTTTTTTAATGTTTTATTTTCGAGAGAGAGAGAGAGAGAGAGAGAGAGAGAGAGAGAGCTGAGCGGGGGAGGGCAGAGAGAGAGGGAGACAGAGTCTGAAGCAGGCTCCAGGCTCCAAGGTGTCAGCAAAGAGCCCGATGCGGGGCTCGAACTTCTGAACCGTGAGATCACGACCTGAGCCGAAGTCAAGACACTCAGCTGACCGAGCCTCTCAGCCCTGAACAGTAGGTGAATCTTGTGTACACAAAAAGGAATGGACCACAATGACCGGCCCAGAAGACTGTAGCCATCGTCTTCTCTGTGGCCTGCAGTGCTGAATGACTGATTTGAAAGTAGTGTTTCTTTCGTAGAAACTATGATGCCGTGTAGGAAGTTACAGACCGCTGACTGAAGTTTATTCCAGCGGCCATGTCGCCACACCAGCTAGTCAGTGGTAAAGTGCCAGCTGCTGGTTCCAACAAGGGGAGAGATTTGAGCCTGTGTCTTTCCACTTCGAGACAAGTGACCGATGTGTGTTGTTTGCAGTGACAGGGTGCAGTCTCTGTGTTACCTTCAGCTCACCAGGCAGCTGGTCTCCTGTTCCTCGGATGGCGGAATTGCAGTGTGGAACATGGACGTTAGCAGAGAGGAGGTAAGAGAACGAGCGAGACACGGCTGGTGTGGAGGGCCCCCCACAACCCAGCTGCTCGAGTTCCACCCTGCCAGCCGTTGGTGCCGACTGACAGACAGCCCCACTGTGCGCCCTCGTGCTTACTGACTGTCGCCTGACAGGCTGCAGCGTGTCCCTTCGCTCTGCGCCCCGTGCCCATTCAGGGGAGTCCACAGTGACCACATTGCCCACAGACAGGCATGTAGACTGTTTTCAGCCTGGAGATTTGCACTGAGAGAGCGCTGGAGACAGTCCCCAGTGCCACCAGGCACGGGCTGTGTGAAGGCCCCGAAGCGCTCGGGTGGCCCCACAGCGTCCCCGTCACCAGACGCTGGGAGAGGGACACAGCAAGGTGCCTGCCATCTGCCCGGGAACATATATCTCCGTTCTCTGCTTTTATTTTCCGCCAAGCAGTGTCCACGTAGTGTTCTTTTCAGGAGACCTGAGTTCTGATTTGTGTACACCGCTAATGAGCTGTGGGGCCTCGTTTAAAGGAGTGTCGCCCTTTCTGTCTGTTCCCTCTTCCATAAAGTGGACTCGTCCAATGACACACCTTCTAAAGCCGCTTCTGGTCCTTTAGACAGACACTCTGATCGCCTGAGCAGCCTCGCCGCCCTTTTTTTTAATAGAGAAATACTCAGCGTAAATCATTATATTAGCTTTAGGGTTGCACGTAGCGATTCGGTATCCACGAATATTGGGAACCGTCACCGCGGTGAGTCCGGTTAGCATCCGGCACCACACGGTTACAAATCTTGTTTCTTGTGATGAGAACTTTCAGGTTCAGCGACTTCGAAGTGCACAGCGCAGTTTCAGCCGCCAGGCTGTGCCTCGTGTCCCCAGTCTTGCATCTTTGACAACCGGAAGTTTGTATCTGTTGACCCCCCCCTTCGCCCATCGCGCCCTCCCTCCACTGCCTCCTCTGGCAGCCGCCAGTCCGTCCTCCTGTCTGTGGACAGCTCTGTCTTTTTTTCTACTCTAAGTAATGTTGCAGCGTGCGTTCTTGACTTGGTCATTGTGTGATTGCTCAATTATTGATTTCAGACATATTTCTGAAAATAGACCCCCGAGGACATTCTTCGGGAGATACGTACATTCTTAACGCGTTTTATAGATGCCGTCAGGTGATTTCCAGGCAGGATTTCCGTTCTCATGTCTGCCGGCGTGGGTGTTATCTGTCTTTTCCAACCTGTGATGGAAATAGCAGCAGGGCCGACTTTTGTTGACTCAGAAGAGTAGATTGTAGAGTTGAGGGACCAAGGGCTCGGCTTTACCTTCAGAAACATTTCCTGAGCCCCTGGAGGGTGGCCCTGACGCCGGGACACAGGTCCAGGGCTTGCTGCCACTGCACTGACTACCTACTGCCCCGCGGGAGGTCACAGGGTTTGCTCAGGGCGCCGTCCCGTATACAGCGCACAGGCCCGCTCCTGGGCCCCATCGGACTCTGCCCACGTTTTGTGTCTCCTCCAGTTACTCGTGAGTCTCGTTTTCACTGAATAAACCTGCATCTTTAGCATCCCACGGGAGACATGATCTGGGGGTTCAGTTTATTAAAACAAATAGTGACGTGACTCATTTCCAGACTTTATGGCTACCTCGCTCTAGACGTAAAGATTCTTGCTCGCAAGAAGCTTGGAATCTCATGAAGGAAATAGACTACCCTGTAAATAACGAAATGAACCTCGTAATGTGGAGAAGTCGTGATTGCCAGCTTTTCCAGTATGCTCGTAAGAGCAATCAGACCGCAGAGATCTTGGTTGTCGGTTTTCTGGCAAAATGTTTTGTTAAGGCTTAAGGCAACCTGTTATTAATTATTTATAACATTGGCATATTATTACACATACTGTCCTTGCAAAGATGTATCTTCACTGTGTTTGCCAAGAGCTGCCGTTGCAGGCATCATGAACAACTAGCATACTGCTCGATTTCCTGGACTCTTGGCCTGTTGTAGTTCAGTCTCATTCTGAGAGCTCAGAGCCCTCGAAGGCTGTGTTCCCTGGGTCACGTGGGAGGCTGACGCCTGGGGCTGGTGCCGCTGGAGCTGCTTCTAAGAGCTTACCCACTTGGATTTCAGGCCACTGTTCTTATGCTTGGCAAATTCTTTTAGGAAAAAACAGTTAACAAAATAAAAGCAGGATTCCCGCCTTCAAGGTCACATGATTATGGAGTTCATGGTACGTCTGGGGAAGGAAAAGACAGCCCCACTGCTCAGGAAGCTTCCTTTATAGGCGAGTCTCCTTGCAGTCATTCGTGGAAGATTCCCCCAGATCACATGCATGCTGGCTGGTTCCACGTCACGCTCTGCTAGCTTCTCTCTCAGTAGTTGGCGGTGCTGGTGGGAAGCAAATTGTTTCAAAAAGATGCAGTGTTTTTAGTAGTCTCTCTCTCTCTCTCTCTCTCTCTCGCTCTCTCTCGCTCTCTCTCTCTGTTTTTTGTTTGTTTTTTTAACCAGCTGAGTATAGCCCAAAGGGAAACAGCCTACAGATCTAGAAGTTTCTGGCCCTGGAGTAGGGTTTGTATAATTTGTAGGGCTTCCTTAAGCAAGGGCATATAGAATTAGTTCCAGATTCTCTCGCCCCACGCTGCTTGGAATTTCTTTCTGAGTCACCCGGAAATACTGATTGGGGTAGGCTGGAACCAGATTTGCCTCCTTGTCAGATCGTAATTAGACGGGCTCCATTTTGGAAGTAGTCATGAAATACAAATGAGTAAGTAATAATTAGAGTGAGTCCACTTGGAAAGAGAACCTTGCTTTGAGCTAGTAGATCCCAGGATGTGCAGGATGGGGCATGTCCGCACCACGCAGGTCGTCGCGGCAACGGGAATGGCCGTGCGGGGGACTCTTCTCGTTACGTCCCTTTGGTGCAGCACAGGCAGAAGGAACAGTAGGTAGGGAAGAGGGAAACAGGGCTCGATGAATGTTCTCTTTTGTTTTTCTCAGGAAAGAAAAAAAATTTTTCCCCTTTGGAGAATAAGCATAGAACAGGATGGTTCATGACAGCTCGGAGCACAGCTCTTCGTCCTATTAATAGAAATAAAGTCATGGGTATTTCTTTCTTTTTTTTTTTTTTAACATTTATTTATCTTTGAGAGACATAGAGACAGAGTGAGTTATGGGTATTTCTTACAGTAAAATGCTCCAGAAAGCCTCTGTATTTCTGATTTTGTCTTTTGTTTGTTACCTAAAATTATGTAAAGCATACCTTTCTTCCCTGGAGCCCTTACCCCTCCAGCTCAGTCTAGTAATGTTCTTGCCTAAACCGCTGGCCAGAATCGTGTGTTCCCGAGGGTGAGGACTCGGGTGTATTGTGGTCACGCCCCAGAACCACGTGTGGAGAGCCTCCCATGTTCAGACAGAGAAGACCCATTCGGAGATGCTGTGGAGAGTGCGGCGGACAAGCGAGGGTCTCCTAGGTCGCCTCCCGCGCACTCGTCACGTGCGGCTGCTTCACAGCCAGAGCCGCAGCCTCCTGGCCGCACGGTGGCGGGGACGCTGCTGCGTGTCTCCTCGGCTCCACCATCAGGTGGAATCAGGCATGTGAAGCCTTGGTCCCCTGCCTGGACTCCTGGGGCACTTTGGACACCAGGCCCCGCGCGCAGCGCTTCCCACGCGGGGACTTAGGCCCTCCTCTCCACCTCACGAGGTGGGTGCTTCTCCTCGAATGTCGCGGTCGTGAAGACATCCTGAGCTTTGTCCCATGTGTGTGTGGTGCCGCGTGCGTCCCAGACTCGAGCCCAGGCAGCAGCGCCTGCTCCCTCTCCCTGCAAACAGACCTCCCCGTGCTGTGGGCGACACGAGCCGCCGCGTCGCCCATTTTCTCCCTCAGGGACCTCGTTCCCAAGCAGCATTCCCCAGCCGCCGTCCCCGTTGCGTTGATCACAGAAGCGGAAGAGGTCATTCTGCAGTAAGGCGGCACCTTTCCCGAGTGGGTGCCCGTGTCTCTCACCCTTTTCTTCGTCTTCCCTTCTTTCCGGTATTTCTCCAGCTCTCCGAAGCAACCTCTCTTCTGTCCAAGCCCACTCGGTGCTATTTGTGGTGCTCCGCGCCCCCAGGAAAGACTTTTGCAGAAGTATTTCTAGCGACATATCTAAAGTGGGAAATAGGAAAGCCAAAGGTTCTGAAGCAATAGGAAGCAAAATAGGGAAGTAGAGGCACGCGTTCTCAGCCCCCAGAAGTCCCGGCTTGAATCTTGGAGGCCCTCCGTCTGACCACCTGCTTTAGAAGGGCCGGTGGGCCCGGCACAGTGCGGTGTTCTCGATTCTCCCGTCACGGCCTCCTCTCCTCAGCTGTACTTTTCTGGAGTGTGCACTTCCAAGATCAAGAAAGAGTCATTTCTTCACAGTCTAGCCGACGGAAATTCACGTTCTCTCCTATTTTTGTTGCACACACATAATGACGAGTGACTGAGTTTCAGTAACGGCTCTCAGCGGGTTCATCTTATAATCAGGTACAATCTGCGATGGTTTGTCTAGAGAAGTATTTTTCTAAGTTCTTGTTAAAGTGATGTTACGACTTTAATCGTCCTGTTTTAGTAAAAATTCACTGAGCCCCTCCTCTGGGACAGGCTGTCCGTATATCAAGGTGAGTAAGACCAGTGAGTGGCAGGTTCCCAGGGAGAACCGAGATGCGCCTAGAGGATCACAGCCCGGAGAGCGCGGTGCCGGGGCCGAGTGTGCGGGCCGCACACGTGCACACGGGAGGGCAGCCGCTCACAGGCGCCGGAGGGGCCGGCTGGCGGATCTGGCTGACATGAGGTGCCCCAGAAGGTGTGGCCCCCCCGCAAGACTTCCCAGTGTCGTCCACCAGATTCTGCAAGAAGTGGATGTTCCCTCAACTGGACTTCGATATTCAACAAACAGGAGTCTATGAAGACATCCCCGAGGAGTTCCCAGGGAGAACTGCATGGCTCCTTGCTACATACAGATTAAAAATCGGGAATCCTGTAAACATCGCTAAAATGATAAAGATTGCCGAAAACACATAGTATCGAGTACGGCAGCAGCTATGGTGTAATGAGGAATTTTTTTTTTTTTTTAATTCCTTCTTGGCCAGCACCCTCAAGGCCCAGAACTGCTGTATTAGTGACCTGAGAATTCCTGGTAAACGTGGAGATGCTCTAACGGTGGCTTTGACCTTCTCCTGCCCCAGGCTCCTCAGTGGTTGGAGAGCGACTCCTGTCAGAAGTGCGAGCAGCCCTTCTTCTGGAATATAAAGCAGATGTGGGACACGAAGACCCTGGGGTTGAGACAGGTGAGTGGCCGACGTCGAGCGGGCACCAGGTTAATCGCGTATCTTGTTATCTGTGGTATTAGTCCGTCATTTTGCTTGGAGTCCTACTTCTTCCTATAAGTCCCCGTGAGCTCCTGCACTTTTGATACCACTGTCTCTGTGTGACTGACAGCGAGTGGCACCTTTCGTGGGGCCAGCTGTGCCTTCGCTTACCCTGCGTTGAAAAAGCAGGAATGCACAAGGAAACACTGAGCGCCTCTTTGTAAAAACATGAAAGATCCTTCAGTCTAGGAGTACTGCTTGTTACAGTCAGTGCTCCACGTGAGCCGTGAGTGCTCCACGTGAGCCACGCACAGAATCCGCAGAATCCGAACGAAGCAGGTCTTATGACTGGAAGCCTTACGCTTTCACGGTTTGTTACAGAAATGTAACAATGTGGCCCTCATTGGAATACTCTGACACTAGGAATTTCAGTTTTTACCTTTTTTATTTTTATTTCAGAAAAAATTTTTTTTAATGTTTCTTCACTCTTAGAGAGAGAGAGAGAGAGAGAGGGAGCACAAGTGGGGGATGGGCAGAGAGAGAGAGAGAGGGAGACACAGACTCGGAAGCAGGCTCCAGGCTCTGAGCTGTCAGCACAGAGCCCGACACGGGTCTCGAACCCACAAACCGTGAGATCATGACCTGAGCCGCAGTCGGATGCTTAACAGACTAAGCCACCCAGGCGCCCCATTTATTTGGAATTTTAAGTTATTCATAAATTGTTCCATATAAGCGTCCCTGGAACATTCTTATTAAACATGTTTCTGGTGCCTTTTTTTTTTTTAATTAAAGAAACATGTCCCGAATAGCCTATAGATTTCAAAGATACTCTTATCACTAACTCTTCATGTAATTCTAAAGTTCTACCAAAAAAACGTATTTCTACAGCAACCTTGAAAGTAGTACACCCAGATTGAACATGAATTTGTGCAGGTAAGTAAAAAAGAATGCTAATTTTAATTCTTGGCACCTCTGTGAGGGATTGGCCTGACATTTGTGTGTGTTGGTAAACTTGCTTTAATTTTACTTACAACACAGCTCTGCCACAAGGTCTATCATGAGACTGGCAGGCAGTGCAGGGGTGAGGTTAGCAGTTGGATACCATTCCGATGCTCTGAAATGGAACCGGAATTCCATCATTAGCCTGTTTCCCACAACACGTGTCTGGTGGTAACCAGTGCATTGTAATTGATGGGGGAGATAATCCCTCCTTCTACAGGAAACGCAAAGAAATTTATTTCCATCTTATGAACAGAAGAGAGAGCAAAGGTGCAGGTCACCTAATTTTTAGTAGTAAAAGAATACGTTGAAGTTAGTAATAACTGGTCTGTTTTCAATGTTCTTGAGGCTTATTTCCAGAATCACAGTTGAAAGATGAAAAGAAATAGTAAAATGTGTGATTAGGGATGTTTATTTCTTAATGAGGGCACGTTCCATTATTTCAAACCTTTTCTCTGACATAGGAATAGATTTTTTTTCTCTCCGAAATCTCTAGTCGTTTGAACTCCGAAACGAACTTGAAGTTGGTTCTAATAATGTTGTTTGTTGACATCCAGGCAGATGACATGCCTGAAGAGGTAGCAGTATTTGACCAATAGAGCAAGGCTGTTCAGAATTCCTCGACAAGTGTTGAAATGGGCCAGTCTTCCCCACTCCCCTCCCCCTGCCCTGCAGGGAAACCGAGTCCCGGAGCGGAAGCCCACGTTAACCCCCTCCTCTCCCTCCTCCCCGCCCCCCTGAAGCATCACTGCAGGAAGTGCGGCCAGGCTGTCTGCGGCAAGTGCAGCAGCAAGCGCTCCAGCTACCCCGTCATGGGCTTCGAGTTCCAGGTCCGCGTGTGCGATTCCTGCTACGACTCCATCAAGGACGAGGAGTGAGTGTTCGCGTGTCCCTGTCCTACCGCGCGCCTGCAGGGGGAGGAGCCTGAGAGACTGTTCGTCCCTTCCCAGCTCTGGGGAAAGTTCCCAAGGAAGGAATTCGGCCTTTGCCCTCGCACCCTAGACAGGTTTCCCCAAAGCCGTGCGGAGTGCTGCTGCTGAGTCCGACAGTCGAGCAGATGGACGTTCCTGAGCCCCCTCACCACCCAGGGCGGTGCGCAGGGTCAGGCCCCACACACGCTGATGCAGTGGCTGAGCCAGTCCGTCTGGTGCTCCAACCTTTGCTCACGTGTGCTTGGAGACTTAATTTTCTTTCCCTTACCTTTGAATCATCTTAGAAAGTTCTAGACTGGCAAACCGCGGCAGAGGCCCAAGTTGAAAAGCGAATGCAGCATCGCTGGGGTCAGTCAGTGCGTTCCTGAGGAGACCAGGGCTGTGGACGCGGGAGCAGAGTGAGAGCCAGCGCCCGAGGGCTGCTCCCGGTGGCAGGGGCTTGGGGAGCCTGCGGCCTCCCCGCCAGGGTCTTACCCACATGAGAAGATCTCATGCAGGGCAGTTCCTCTGCGTTGTTATTTTTTTCTTAACGTTTATTCATTTTTGAGAGACAGAGAAGAGCATGAGCAGGGGAGGAGCAGAGAGAGGGAGACACAGAATCTGAAGCAGGCTCCAGGCTCTGAGCTGTCAGCACAGAGCCCGACGTGGGGCTCGAACCCACAGACAGTGAGATCATGACCTGAGCTGAAGTCAGATGCCTGACTAAGGCGCCCCTAGTTCCTCTGTATTACTAAAAGTCCTTGTTTTTGTGTCTAGGAATACGTCGGCCTTTCCACTAAAAAAATGAATATCCGTTCTCTGGGGAGTGCTGTCAAACCTTCTATCGCGTGGTCTTGCAGCTGATCATGCCTTTGTCATCCTTTAATTATAAACTTTATTGTAGCCACATTTTTAGAAGCAAATGTGGACACTGTCATTGTGTTTCCTTTATGTCTCTAAGACTCTCTCCATAGCTCTCGAAACAGGCGAGTTTCAGTGTCTCTTTTCCCTTTGTCAGTCGGACTTCTCTAGCAACCTTCCATGAAGGAAAACATAACATTTCCCACATGTCCATGGACGTTGCCAGGGGACTGATGGTGACCTGCGGGACCGACCGCATCGTAAAGGTAACCTGCTGGATTGTCCCGATGAGCGTCTGTGTGCCGATGGCCCCGTGGTCTGCTGCGAACAGACGGAAGACTTCCAGTCGTGTCCCATTTCCCACCGGCCGGCTTGCCTTCCCTTTTAATAAGCAGCTTTGCCACCTGCAGCTGGTCAAAAACCCTGAGGAAACCGAATCACGTGTCTGTGAGTCCCCAGGCCCTTGGCGGTAGCTCCTTCCGGTGGCAGCGGCTCCTCCCGGGGGTGTTTCCGCCCACCACATCTGCCTCTCCGGGTAGCTGGCGGGACCTGGCGCCCCGTGTGGCCGTCTGCCCGGGGTTCCTGCCTCGCAGCTGGTCCACACCTTAGCCTGACCGCAGCCACTGGTCCTCCTTCCCTTGCTGCTGTTCCTGGGCCCCTGGACAGAAGGTTTCCTGCTCGTAAGAAATGACCACACGTTGTTTCACCCGTAGTCATTAACACAGATACCACAAGCTAGCGTTTTGTACTCCGTGCCACTCTGGAGTCGTGAAACCATGACTCACTTTATGTCTTAATTTTTAAAAACGGGGGCTTTCCCCAGTTGTCTTTTTATTAAGAATGAAATCAAATTTCTAGTAAACATTACGATGTAATCTTCAGGTGACGAGATTGCGCTTACAAGCCTTTTTCACATTTTAGTGAACGGTGGGCTTTTGTCACTACAGATCTTGAGAAGGTTGTATAGTGGAAGAACGAGGGAGTGAGTTCCCTTGACCCCCTTTCCGGTTTCCCGGCTGTCTGTCTGTCTGCAGTGTGAACCCCGCTTCCGGAGCCGATGGCGAGCGCCACCTCGCTGGTGTCTTCTGTCTCTTGCAGATTTGGGACATGACCCCCGTGGTGGGCTGCAGTCTGGCAGCTGGGTTTTCTCCGTGCTGATCCGGGAGCCGGGCGAGGCCTGCACCCTCCCAGAGGCGTCCTTCACCGAACGCGGCCGGTCCCCGTGGCGCCGCCGTCACCGTCACGGGAATGGACAGTAGCCACTAAAAAAAACAAAGCAGCATTTTTTAAAAAGAAAAACATGTCGGGTGTGTTTTGGGGCATTTGGGGCACGACCTGTGGGCATGAACGTGGAGAAAGCTCGTCGGTAGTGGGTAGTTCCCTGCGGAGAGGAACGACCTCAGTCAGGCTGCCTCGTGGACACTGAGCTCGCGTGTGCTGAAGGAGCAGTTGGGCAGGTGCGAGTTTGAGAGGAAAAACTGTTGAACAAGAAAGCGTTAATGCTTAGAACTTGGTTGAAGCACCCTTCCGTCAGACTCGCGGGCCCTGCAGGCCTCGGCGGCTCTGTCGTCAGAGCAAGGAGTGAGGGGGGAGGAGGGTGTGCTCTCTCCGTCTTGCGGGGTGCAGCAGGAGCTCAAGAGCCCGGAGACCTCTCCTTCCTTCCTGTCCGCGTGTGAGGATTCCGTGCACTCAGCTATGGACAGCCTTCTGAAGGATTCCGTTCTCGGCAGGCGGCGCCCTGATCCGCGCTTGGCCTTTGGCACCTTCAGCGGTTCCTCTTCCCAGACGGCGTGCCACGGGCGAACCTTCGCGGCTGCTGCTGAGTGAGCTGTAAGATCTCTAGGCTAACAGCCCGCGTTCTTCTCTTTTCCCCCAAATGTGCTCTGAGGACAAAACGTATTCATGGTGCTGTTAACGTGGGAGTCACACGGGCCGCCTGACTCTCACTGCAGTCAGAAACGACTAACGGCGAATGGAAAACCCACCCAGCTACCAGCGTGACGGCGAAGGCAAGTGGCCAGTCGGTTCCACGGCACAACAGCCCAGTCCTCCTCCAGGACGCATTCGGTTGGTCGTCCCAGGACGAGCCCCTGTGATATTGCGGCAATTTAATATCCACCTCAGAAAAGACCTCCAGAGCTTTTTAAACTGTGTCGACTCTGCCGTAAGGAGTATCGTTAATATTTCATAGGAGGGAGTTGGTCACCCGAGCAGTAATTGTTAACCAGGTCCTGCACAGTAATTCCTAACTTGTAAATCGCTTTCGTAACAACTAGCGAATTCTCTTGTATCAAATGGCACCGTGGAAGTTTGTGGCGTCTTAGTACCAGGATGGGGAAGAGGTGAGGAACGGGGAGCCTGTCTTTTAATATTCCAGTATTTATTCCTTGGATTGTTTGTTTTTACACAGTACATGTACCTATTACTTTTAGGGCTATGCGAGCGGGTGGAGAGAGGCCTACTTTTCTGAGAGACTGATTTTAAAATAGATAGCAACAGTGTTTTTGTTAGTCTTACTAGTGGATACTGATAGAAACTACTGCCTCAACCTGTTGGGATCATGTCAAGACAGCGTGGTTGTTCTGAGTGATACAATGAAGGGACTAAATCTGTTTTTCCACAACAACCGAGAGGGACTGTAATGTTTAAAGCGGGCAATTAAAGATGTCTTAATGGCCACGGGACACAAATAATAAGGATAGGAGGTCAGGTACCTCATAGTCCAGAACCTGCATTAAAAATTGACTTGCCTTCAGAAATACGACTGAAGGATTTTGTCGCTCCTTATAATTTTTGTGTTGTATCACCTTTCGTAACTTTTCTTAAGCTCTTTACAGAGCGTATGATGCTCACACAGCCTGGAAGAAAACTTGAGGGAGGGGACCTTAACGGGCAGCCTCGAACGTTCGCTTTCGTCCAGTTAACGGTCCGGCTCGTACAAAGGTGCTGTCCTGGGGATTTCATGAAGTCCCGGAAGGAAGATCGTACATGACCTGTTTCCTGCCGTGTTAAAGAGTGCCGAACCGTGCTTTCGTCTGCCTTTAACTTCTGTAAAATGTGATCTTATGACGTCCATGGTAGACAGCACAACGTCACACTGTAGCTTTCAGCCTTTTTTACTTTAAAAAATTCTTAATGGAAAACCCGGTGTTTTATAGAGAATATAAGGTTGTGAGAGCACCTGCTAAGAGGTCGAGCTAATATAAACGCAGGAGGAAAGGCATGTGTAAGGAAGACCTGGAGCGGGGGGGTGTCCAGAAAAGGCAAGGATGCCTCCATCGGCTTCTCTCTCCGTTAGAGTCTGTTATCACTTTTCTTTTTAAAAACACACATGGCAGGCTTGTCTCGACTCTACTACGTGCCAGGAAGCAAATGGGGTAATATTTTTATAGAGGTGGGCAAAAGTTATTTTCTCAATTCTGCTGACTGGGCACACAAGGAAAATACAGCTAGACTTGTAGTTACTGCCTTATTTTGACTGCATTCCTCTTAAACGGGTCACTTAAAATAGTTCTTCAAGTAACCGTTTATGGTTTTTCCATTCCTGAATACTCACGCTTATTTCTACAAATAGGGATTAAAAAGTACAGAATGTTAGAGAAAATCCTTATGTTTAGATCTAGTTATGTACGTAATAAGGAAATGTCAGTTCTTCACTCTAGATGTGTTCTAAAATTGCCGTTTTTAATGCAAATGATAGAAACACCCGCGCAGCATTAGCCGGAAACATTATTCAGTCCACTGTAAATCTCTGTTTACCGTGTCCTTCTTCTGTCCTGCTGTCTGGAGGATGTAAACAAAAAATAGTACTCCAGGATGCGTCACTCGGTCCTCTCCCTAAAGAATTCAGTTTGCTAGTACCAGCGTTTTTAAACTGTTGAAACTGGCCTTGAATCTGTAATAAATACCATAGTGACCCAGACCCCAAGGAAACGTTTTCTAAGACGAGTTTTCATTATATTACTTTCTACTTCCGTTTCTGGATCTGGTGTCTCCTAAAATGTAAGGAACCAGTTACTATTAATGATACGCCATCTGCTCATTGTCAACGTGAAGTTTAACAAATAAGTAATACATTCTGTATTTATTCGAGTGTCTATTGCTTAATTGTTAATTGTGAGCAGATTATTGAATGCCTACTCTGTTTTCTGTAGTTTACTATACAATACTCTTTGGGTAAATTGAGGTTTAATTGTGCAACAAATTTATACTAGAATCCAATTTAAAGCGTTTTACTCTATAGCCTTTGTGACTGTAGAAGCAAAGGGCCATGCTGATGAGTACATTTTGTCTTGTACTAGCTGTGTTTCTAGAAGATACGGTGCCCCGTGTATCCCAGAGAGTTAGAAAACTTTGTTCTTTGCTCCTGTTTGTGGGTTCTGTTTTTTGTGTTATTTTTCAGAATACGCACACACAATAAAATGTTCCTTGCTTGTTACCCCGTTGCTTAATTTTAGCTTTGTTATGTTTGATCTGGACACAGGGCAATGCCGTCCGACAGGGCAATGCCGTCCGCCACCTTGTACTTAGCACACTCTGCGTGTGGGCGTTCTGCCTACGTTGTACTGTTCGATCCCCACTGTTTGCACTTCAGTGGGGCGTTATCGTTCCTGTTTTACAGATGAGAAAGCCATGAAGATCTGTCTGTCTGTTTGACTTGAAAGCACTTGCCTTCTCCATGCCACGTGCCTCCGTGTGCTGGCATGTAATGAGGGTGTCAGGTCAGCGTTAGGAGTTAGCTATTATCATCTCTTTTGAAGTTCGTGCAGCCTTGAAGTCAGGTCGCTCAGGCTATCTGGACTTGCTGGGGACACTGGCCTCCGTGGCCTAGTTCCACACATCAGCAGCCCGGTTTTGTGAATAAACACAGCGTGGTTCAGACCCAAGAGAACCGATTCCTCCACTTAACTGATAAGAAGTTGATCTAGAAACCAGCATGGCATTTGCTATGTTGTTTCAAAGCAGTATAGCTTTATCGAATAAATAATATGTAATAAAGTAGTATATAATAAAAAAAATACACAGAAAAGGAAAATAAAAAGATAACACCGAAAAGTCTAACAAAGATTTTTTTAAAACCCTCTGTCCAACCACCACCCAGAGAAAAACACCATCAAACATACGCTGTATATCTTTCCAGTGTTGTTGATTTTTAAGTGTATATATTTTGGTAGAGACAGAGAGCAAGTGGGGGAGGGGCAGAGAGAGAGGGAGACAGAATCCCAAGCAGGCTCCAGGCCATCAGCACAGAGCGCAACGCGGGGATCGAACTCATGAACGCAAGATCATGATCTGAGCCGAAGGCAAGAGTCCCTACACTTTAACTGGCTGAGCCACCCATTTTTAAGGGGCCATCCTTTTTTTCCCCACCCGCTTTATTATGGATAGCTTACCGTATCAAAAACTAGAGCTCCACGTTAGCCTCTTTACTTGCCGCACAGTCGGGGTGGACCTGAGCTCTGCACTGTGGGAACGCACCGGATCTTGGCTTAGGTAAGGCCGCATGGCCTGCCCTAGCTGGCGACGTGCAGGCAGAAGCATTTAATTACAGGTAAGAGGCTCAACCTCCACGGTGGCCCACAGTGGTCGCAGAAGTACATGTTGACAGAGGACATCTCGTGGAGCTATTTTATGAGGGAAAAGTGAATCTGCTGTTTTCGTCCACTGAGGTAGGTGAGCGTGTGTGCTGTAGTGCCTTCCGGCCGAGACTGCAGCCTCCCACGGTCCCAGGGTGTGGCTGTTTTACCAATGTTAACCATGGCAAAGTTAGATTATGTATTTTTAGAATATAATTTTAATTAAAACACTATTTAAAAATTTTCAGGCGCCTGGGTGGCTCAGTCGGTTGAGCGTCTGACTTCAGCTCGGCTCATGATCTTGCGGTTCTTGAGGTCGGGCCCCACGCGGACTCTGTGCTGACAGCTCGGAGCCTTCTTACGTCTTCTCCTCTCCCCACCTCACTCACTCTTTTACTCTCAAAAATAAATCATTAAAAAAAAAATACAAAACTCAGCATGCTTGTTTGCTCACTTTTGCCCACTTTTCCAAATATTTTCTTAGGATAAATGCTTAAAAGTAGGAAATACTAGGTCAAAGAAGATGTGTATATATTCTTTTAAGTTTACCTATCTTGAGACACAGAGACAGCATTGGCGGGGAGGGGCAGAAAGAGAGGAGGAGAGAGAGAGAATCCCAAGCAGACTCTACACTGTCAGCACAGAGCCTTGTGTGGGACTTGAATCCACAAAACAAACAGAAATCATGACCTGAGCGGAAACCAAGAGTTGGATGCTTAACCTTGACCGAGGCACCCAGGCACCCCTGAAAGAAGATGCATATCTTAAGTTTTTTATGCTTCTTTCTTTAAAAAAAAAGGTTTATTATTTTGAGAGAGAAATAGGAGGAGGGGCAGAGAGAGAATCCCAAGCAGGTACTGAGCTGTCAGCATGGAGCCCAAGTTGAGGCTTGATCCCATGAACTGTGAGCCCATGACCTGAGCAGAGATTAAGAATCAGACGCTTAACTGACCAGGCACCCCAAGTTTTTGTTCCTGTTGCTAATATCCTCACACCATTGCCAACATTCGAATTTTTTTTCCTTTGAATAGGGAATAAAAAGGTGTATTTTAGTGTCTTAATATGTGAAACTTCAGTTTATTTACAATGAAAATTCTTTTTAATATTTATTTATTTTTGAGAGAGAGAGACAGAGTGTGAGCAGGAGAAGGGCAGAGAGAGGGGGAGACAGAATCCGAAGCAGGCTCCAGGCTCTGAGCTATCAGCCCAGAGCCCGATGTGGGGCTCCAACTCACAAACCGTGAGATCATGACCTGAGCCAAAGTTGGACGCCCAACCGACTGAGCCACCCAAGTGCCCCTACCATGAGAATTCTATCTGCCAAGCAAACCAAGTTTCTTTAGGACTGTCTGGCTAGAACCCATGCCATCATTGAAGGCTGCTCAGCAGCCAAGGACACAGAGGAAGAAAGGTCGGCTGAATGACTGTGACACCATCATGACAACCCGATGTCAAGGTCGCTGGAGAGTCAACTGCTCTCTTTGCACTGGGAAAGTAGAGACCACAACAAGCCCGTTCTTGTTTCTGGCCTTTTCTTTTTAGATTTCACCTAGCTTACCGTTATGCCAAAAACATTCTCAGGCTGGTAGTTCAAATACTTGATTCCCAGCCTTCCTCCCCTTCGCTCTTCAGTCCCTGAGTCTCCTTGGTCATACCTTGGGTCTCTCTCTAAATCTTTGCGCTGGACGTAGAAACCATCCCTCAGCAAGCTAATTACATACTGGCCCATACGGTTTCTCTTGAAAGCTGAAAAGCACATTCTGGGACCACCTTCAGGGCCATCATCTAGTATAGAAGTGGGGCCTGGGATGACGCCCCAAGGCAAACCCAGGTGCAAAACTGAAGGTTCCAGCCCGGTGTGTCTGACCTCAAAGCCCACGCTTCTTTTCTCTTACCCCACCTGGCTCTTTCAGATCTGAAGACATTTAGATCCTGGATTTGACATTCTGGAGAAGGAGTAATAGAAATTTCTTTACTGCATTAGCAGGGTAGTGTGGCATATTTCTCACACCCAAAGAGAGCTCAAGTGGAACTCTCTAACAGATAACGACATCTAAGATCTTGCTTCGGGAGTCCCATCAGCTGTTGATCTATCCAATGGATTGCAAGTTGCACATGTGTGCTGAAAACACGGGCAAGCTTGCAAACACAGATCCCAGTACAAGCCTGTGGGCTCTACCTTCAGAATGTATCCCAACGTGGCCCCTTTGCACCGCTGAGCTGCTATTACCACGGTGCAGTCCAGGGTTATCTAGATGATTCCAGTAGCCTCCTAACCAGTCTCCCTGCTCCCGCCTCTGCCCCTATCGGCCTGTTTTCAACACACCTGTTAAAACGTGACTCAGATCTTGCCATTCCTGTGCACAAAACCCTCACGGCTCTTCACTCAGTGGAAGCCCAGGTTCTAAAATGGCCCGTCATTCTTTCCCTGATGTCTGTATTCTCTTCGCTTCCTCCTATCTGCCCCCACGGTTCATGCTTTCCTCCTCATTTGTGTTGGGGGGAAGTTGCTCCTACAATAGCATTGAGCTCAGTGTCAGGCACATAGTAGGCACTTAACAAATGATGCTTGCATGTGTACGATTTGGGGATTATGTGCAAAAATGAAACTTGTGTGAGTCGTCTTTGTGAGTTGTGTGGTGGCTGATCCCTCCCCCACCATCACCTGCATCCATCCCATCCAACCTGCCAAACCACCTGCCAATTTCCAAAGACTGAAAGGAGCAGACAGAGGAAAGTGTAGGGAGGTTATAGAGGATATATACACAAGGGGCATGATGAGATGTTCTCATCTTCCTAAAACATCAAACACTAGTTCTGGGTGTCTGATCATCCTAAGACCTACTTTAAGACAGCCCACGGGGCGCCTGGGTGGCTCAATTGGTTAAGTGTCCGACTTCGGCTCAGGTCATGATCTCACGGTTCGTGAGTTTGAGCCCTGTGTCGGGCTCTGTGCTGACAGCTCAGAGCCTGGAGCTGCTTCAGATTCTGTGTCTCCCTCTCTCTCTGCCCCTCCCCTGCTTG
Organism: Paguma larvata; assembly: GCA_030068075.1. Lineage (NCBI taxonomy): Eukaryota > Metazoa > Chordata > Mammalia > Carnivora > Viverridae > Paguma > Paguma larvata. The sequence goes on from CM057825.1 coordinate 14,215,270, forward strand.
CGCTCTGTCTCTCTCTCAAAAATAAATAAACATTAAAAAAGAAAAAGCCCATTTCACAGCTTCATGGTTGTAGATATAGGGGTTTTAAATATTTCTTCAAATTCTCTTATCAAACAATGGGATTTATGCTCCCTCCTCTTGAATCTGGGCCAAACGTAGTGACCTGTTAATAGAATATGGCAGGGGCGCCTGGGCAGCTCAGTCAGTTAAGCATCTGACTTCGGCTCAGGTCATGATCTCATAGTTCCTGAGTTTCAAGCCCAGCATCATACTCTCCACTTTCAGCACAGAGCCTGCTTTGGATCCTCTGTCTCCCTCTTTTTCTGCCCCTCCCCGTCTCTTTCTCTCTCTCTCAAAAATAAACATGAAAAAGAAAAGAATATGTCAGAAGCGACTCCTCGATGCCTTAGGCTGGATCAGAAAATGCCATGCAGCGTCTACCGGGTTCTCTGTGGGAAACCAGCCGCCAGAGGGGGTCTGGTCAGCAGCTGAGCTGAGCACCCTGCATCTGGCGAGTGTGCCATCTTGGACATTCAGTCCAGTTGAGCTTTTGGATTCATCCCACATCTGTGAGAGAAGGAGAGGCCCCAGGTGAGGCCCCAAGCTGCCCAGGGGAGCCCTTCCTGAATTTCTGACCCACCAAATTTTGAATAAAATAAAATGGCTGTGTTAAGCTGCTACGCCGTGGAATGATTTGTTACATAGCAATGGCAACCTGAGCGGTGGGCTGCCCACTAGACTCAACTCCTCTGGGAGCCAAAGGGCAGAGCACTGCCCTTCACCACGTCCAAGCAAGAGAAGTGATGTGAACACAAGGCAATATCCTACCGGTGAGCTTCTTCAGAAGCAAGTGATTTTTCCAGAAGGGTACACGAAGAGCCCATAGCCAGGGGGTCAGAGTCCTAATTACCCTCTTCGGACTTCCCCCGTGTTTCTGTCCACCAACGCCATCCCCCTGTAGTGGCCACCTACACTATGAATTTTTATTCGAGGGTTTCCTTTTGGCCACGTTGAATTTGGTTTGAACTAACCCAGTCTGGACTAAGCATATTAGATTCCTACATTGGCTATATTTAAGAGTGCTCAATTTATTTCCACGTTTTTGCCCATTATGTAGATGCAAGTTACGTACCACAATTAGGGCATGGAAACTTCCGAGTTATGGAAATGTTCTGTTTCCAAGCATTGATGTATATGATGTGTATTATTTTGTTTATACTGCTTTCATTGACGTAACACCATTCATTGAAAAATTATCATACGCTTATCATATACAGGTACTAGTCTAGATTCGTAGAAAGGACATCAGTGAACAAAACAGATCCCCATTCTTGTGGAGTTCACGGTCTTGCCCAGAGAGGAGGACAACACTCCATAAGCCTAATAAAAAGACAAATGAGTGTGTCAGAAGGTGATGAGTGCTATGGAGAAACGAAAAAGCAGGCTACAGGACATGGAGGGTGCACATGGGTGGGGGCAGTTTGCCCAACAGAGGGATCGGGATGATACACGTTCAAAGAATTTGGAAGAGGTGAAGACGACAGCTGAGTAAAAATCATGGAAGGAGCTTCCAGGCAAAAGAATAGTTAGATGAAAATGCTCCAAGACAAGAGTGAGCTCCATGTGACTGAGGAAACACAAGGAGACCAGAGTGACTATAGGAGAATGAGGGAGGGCAAGAGTTGTAGCACAGAGAGTGCGAGAGCTCGGTGGGGGCTGGGTCAGGTAGAACCTGGTAGGCCATTGCCAGGACCTGGCTTTTACTAAGAGTGAGGGGGGAGCCATCCGAAGGCTGTGAGTCTTGGGGTGACATCGTCTGGCTTGCACATTAGGAGGGTCCTTCTGCCCTGCTATGCATACCCTGTAGAGGCAAGAGTAGATAGAAGTCCACCGGAGAATGGGGTAACCCCGGAGTCACGATTGCAGCTTGGCCAGGAGTCGTGAGGGAGAGGGGGTGAGAAGTGGTCATATCGTGGACATACTTTGATGGAGGACCCAGCATGACTACTCCTGCCCAGATGTGAGGTACAGGGGAAATCGGCAAGTCAAAACAGATTCCAAGGTTTGCCCGGAGCACCTGGAAGGGCGGAGCCGCCATAGAGCTCGGAATTGCCACAATGATCAGTTGTTGAGTTAAACAGATGCCTTGGAACTCTGAGCGCAATTTGTACTAGAAAAAGGACCCAGCAGATCCAGAACCCATCAAACGCCAAGCTAACCCTCCAATTCTCCATGTGCATTTTTTTCTTTATTTCACCCAATGAATGAATGAGGCTGGATTTACCTTTTGCAGTGAAGGAAACTAACCTTTAGTAAGGTGCCGATACGTTCAAGTTCAAGTTCAGAGAACCTGCCTGACCTGGTGAGTGGAGGAGCCGGGACTCAATTCCATTGGTCCCCCAGCGTCTGTCCTTCTTTCTGCTGCAGCACTCCTTGTTACTGTTTGCTTGTTTGTTTTCATAATATGTTGCCTAACTATCTAGTTGCTGTAGAAGACAAAATTATTTTTGTCTGTCGAAGAGTGTCACTGCTTTCTCAACTTCCTCTCTCCTGAGTCAATAGCTACTTCAGTATCTTTATACCTACAAATCCACTTGACTTTGTCTACCTTGACTATTCGATCTGAATGGCCTCTGTTATTTTGTTTATTATCTGATCCAGCTTGAACCAGTTGTTGCCAAAGACTGTTGAAGGCAGATTGCTTTTGGTCCTACTTACAGTTTTCTAATTATAGATACATAATTTCTAATTACTGGTAAGTATTTAAGGTTCCCAAGCATAGGTATATGAGTTGCCTATAGTTTCTCTGTATCTTCGTTGTGCTGACTTTGGAACCGTTTTGTATGTGGATTCACTGTGGTGCCAGATGATGTGTTAATGAGGAATGCTTGATACCCTATTACATCTTGCTAGACTTCTATGCAGATATCCACAGAAGGAAACTGGTGAAACATCGGAAATTCCAGCAGCATTCTTTTTTTTTTTTTAATGTTTTATTTATTTTTGAGAGCAGGAGAGACAAAGCATGAGCGGAAGAGGGGCAGAGAGAGAGTGGGGGACACAGAATCTGAAGCAGGCTCCAGGCTCTGGGCTCTGGGCTGTCAGCACAGAGCCCGACGCGGGGCTCGAACCCACAGACTGTGAGATCATGACTTGAGCCGAATTCGGGCACTTAACCGACTGAGCCACCCAGGCACCCCATCCAGCAGCATTCTTAACTGCCGTCTAATGCCTATACCTGCTGGAATGTGAGCCTTAGGGAAGGAGTGGGGGCGGAGACTTCTCCCGGCTATTTCGTTAGATGCCTCAGTTTAAGAGGGGGCTGCAGGTGTTTAATTACCCCATTGTGGAATAGCCATTCCAAATATACCGTTTTATTCATTTATCTATTTAGTGCCCACTCTTGCAAGCATGCACAAGCAGGGGAGGGGCAGAGGGAAAGAGAGAATCTTAAGCAGGTTTAAAGGTCAGCGCGGAACCCTACGCAAAGCTCAGTCTCACCACTGCAAGATCATGACCTGAGCCGAAATCAAGAGTCAGATGCTTAACTGACTGAGCCCCGTAGAAGCTCCCCCTGTATACCATTTTAGATCGGGAAGGATCGCGGTTCCTTTATCATTACTGACTGGTGACGTAAGCACTCTGGTTCTTGGGATGCGTGCAATGTCACAGCTGCTCCAGACTGTGCCTGAAGGCTTTTTAATCTTGGTTCCCTGTTTCCAATTATAATTTAAATGACGCGGAAGCTTGTTCGCCTTCAGTCACTTTCTGGTGTCATTAAACTATGTGACAGAAGCTCTCCCCACAGGGCCCTGCAAGTGCAGGATTGATACTTACATGGCCTTGACTCCTTAAATTTTCTGTCCACCAAGACTCACAGGCTGCATCCTGATCCCACCCTGAGTCACCTTGTTCCTGATTTGCTTTGTATGTATCCTCATCTGAAACTATCTGCTTCATTTATTTACTGATGTGAATAACATGAAATAGTTCTCTCTCCCATCAGACTGTAAAGCTCCTTGAAAACAAACTGACACACACAGAACCTCCAAATCCAGTAGGTTTAGGGGGCACGGGGCACAGAGTGCGTGATGCTTTCGGGGGCTCACACGAGCATCTTAATGTTAATTTCTCCTAAAATCAGAAATGCTATTCTCATACTGTTTAATTTTGGTTACACCGTTTGTTATGCTGTTTGATTTTTTTTGTCATACTGTTTAATTCTTGGTAACTAAAAAGGTGAGAACGGCATCTCTGTAGTTTTTTTTTTTTTTTAATGTTTATTTTTGAGAGACAAGAGTATGAGCAGGGGAAGGGCAGAGAGAGGGAGAGACACAGGGGCCAAAGCAGGCTCCAGCCTCTGAGCTGTCGGCACAGAGCCTGACGTGGGGCTTGAACCCACAAGCGAGATCATGACCTGAGCCGAAGTCAGTCGGACGCTCAACGGACTGAGCCACCCAGGCGCCCCGGCATCTCTGTAGTTTTAACCTGCATTTATCATGAGTGAAGTTGAACATTTTTTCATACACATAAGCGTCATTTAAAGCATGTGTGTGTGTGTGCGTGTGTATTTATGCCTTTTGCTCATTTTTCTATCAATTGTTTTGATCTTTTCCTTCCGTATCCGAGTTCTTCGTATGTCAGAGAACTAGCCTGTTATCTAGGGCATATGTTTCCAATTTTTTTTTTCCATTTTTCATTTGTCTTTTGACTTTGACTTGTGGTGGTTTTTTGTTTCCTGGCATAACATAGAAAAAATGTTTATGAAACATTTATCAATCTTTTCTTTGATCGATTGTAGCTTTTTTTAGAAATCCCTCAGGGTGCCCAGGAGACTCAGTCGGTTGGGCGTCTACTTCTGGCTCAGATCATGATCTCCTGGTTTGTGAGTTCGAGCCCCTTGATAGGCTCTGTGCTGACAGCTCAGAGCCTGGAGCTTGCTTTGGATTCTGTGTCTCCCTCTCTCTCTGCCTCTCCACTGCTTGCTCTCTCTCTCTCAAAAATAAACATTAAAAAAATTTTTTTAATGTACCCTTTATCAGAGTGTTGTCTCAAATCCTCACAGTAAAAAGTTTCAAAGTCCTTATTACGCAATGAAGTCAAATTTGTGGCTGGTATCTGGTAACGTGAGGTATACTTTCTCACATGGCTCCTTACCAGTTTCTTAGAACAACTTAAAAACTTGTTGATAAATATTAAGCCAATTACACTTGCATGAATCTGAACCATTTAAAACTTTAATGATGTATTGGGGTAGAGAGTAAGGAGAAGACTTCATACACTTTTCTGATTTCCGGAAGCAGTAAGTGGACGAAAGTAGCTTTAAAAAAAAAAACTCTGATGTTTAATATGTTAAAATGTATTAACTGAGGCTGGTACCCAATTAAGCGCTTAACCGTGATGAAGATGCAATTGCACCTTTAGGAAAATTCTCCCTCATGGCAAAGTTGCTTCTGTGCTCCCATAATCACTTCGATTGCCCTTTAATCTCCCATCGAAAGTATTCATCTCACTCCTCATGAACGCAGTGGAAGCTTCTGATTAAGTGCAGAGTGCTGGATTTATTTCCACCCGTGGCCCGAGTCTCTAAACCGAGTCACAGCAGGACCCACAGAAGCGTGTACATCTCACAACATAAAATACCATTATCGGATCGATGCCAGTGTTTGCCCTCCGTTGTCTGGAAATCGAATGTTGAAAGGAACACAGAAAGGAGGAGCGTATGTCTCGTGTCAGCCTTGCCGCCGCTGTCTTTCTTCCGGCATCATGAGCTTTCTTAGAGTCAATTCGATGAAAAAAAAAATATACCCCACTCTCTTTTTCTGTGTATCTCTGGTGAACTTTAGGAAAATTGGGTTATCGCTTAGAGGCAATCGGTTATTTCAACAAAGTCAGATTAAGAGGTAGAGCATTGAAGAACTGGTTTCCGAGAGGATAAATATTGTTCGTTTGTCCATTTATGGATCCGTTTGGGTATCTTCCTCGCCTTTCTGGGTCTGGCATTCTTTTGAGGAGAAGGACTGCTTACAAGCACTGAATGCCTATATTTTTCTGACCAAGGTACTAAATTCTTCACCTGGGTTATTTGATTTAATCTTTTAAAAATATTTTATTTATTTTTGAGAGGGAGAGAGTAACGGGGGGGGGGCAGGTGGAGGGGAGAGGCGGGAGGGGGGAGGGGCAGAGGATCGGAGGCGGGCTCTGCGCTGACAGCAGAGAGCACAATGCGGGGCCTGAACCCACAAGCTGTAAGATCGTGACCTGAGCAGAACCCAGGCGCCCCTGAGTCAATCTTTTTAAGAATGCTCTGTAGAAATGGTCCTCAAATTCCAGATTTTCTGCTTCTAAAACACACCCTCCCACTCCCTGCCCAAATGGTGGTTACAGAACCCCAGAGGAGGCCAACAGGAAGTGCTGTGAATGCCTTCAGGACGTCCTAGGGTAGAAAGAGCACGGACTTTGGCCCCACATTTATCTTGGGTTTGAATTCCGGTGCCTCTACTCACTGGCCAAGTTAACACTTGCAACTTATGCAAATATTCTGGGCACTCGCTGCTTTCATTACCTGTCACGTGACTACAATGATACCGTGTATGTAAAGATTAAGGTACTTCGAGTAGGATAGCCTAGGGTCCATCGTAGATAATAAATATCAGCTCCTTTTTTTCTCCCTCCCTTGAATTAGAAGTGATGCAGATGGTTCAGGGACTGAACCTGCTTTGGGGATGTTGATGGAGAAGACAGAATGCTGCGTGGGACGTGCCCCTGGAGGCAGAGCTCACTTCGGGGTGGAGTTGGGGCATGCAGCCTGATCCCATTTGGAGTTCCTGGTTCACTGCTTTTAAGAAAGGCTGATACTGGGCAGTCCCAGGCAAGTGTTCTCTGGCCCAGCCCCTTCGGCGCATGTTACCAGTTAAGGAGGGAACTTATAACGTCTGAATGAGCAGGATTGAGGGTGCGGGTAAGGCCCACTCTTCAAGGGTGGTCAAGAGTGCTCTGTAGTCAAGGAGGGGGAAACTCCCCCCAAGGACCAGGGATAGAGCTGCTGAGCTAGAGTCTCCTAAGGTCTAGAAAGAAAGTGCTAGAAGAATCTGCAGCCTAGGAACATTTCTCAGTGGGGTCTTGAGGTGGGTTCCATTTTGATTCGTTCAAGCCTTCACTGGACATTGATTCACTCAGTGTGCATTCGCCGAGCACCCACTGTGTAGCAGCCAGGGGGGCTGGAGGCTGACCCTCAGGACTAGAATCCCCTTAGGAGCCGTGTGATCCCAGACCGGTCGTTTCACCGCTGGATTCAGATTTTCTCTATCTGTAGGGCGGGGAGAGTAATGACCTCCAGGGAGTGTCATGGTGAAAATGAAATGAATCAGTGCGTACAGAGTTATATGTACACTGCCTGCCATGGACTCAATGCCCAGTAAATTTTAGCCATTTTGATATGTCAGGCTGAGCCAGAAGATCAGAATTTCGAAGACTGGGAAGTCCCAGAGGGCTGCAAGGCACTTAGGTGTCCCTCGCCCCAGCGGGGGGGGGGGTGGGGGGTGGGGTGGGGGGTGGGGTGGATATGGGAATCCTTGCCAAGGCAAAGATCGCATCTGGCAGATTCCAGACCCCGTTCCCAGCCCTGCTTTGATGAGGTGCTGTCTGAAAAGCCCAAGTTGCACCCCGTGGCTCAGGTCAGAATCTTTCTTCCCTGCTTCCTGACTGGGTTTTTTTGACCCATATCTTTCCTTCCGGGGGCCAGAGACCTCACACAGTGTGATGGGAGCTACCGCGACCTGGGGGCCAAGCTTGGGGGAAACCATAGGCTTGGATAAGTCGCAATGGTGACTCTTTCAAGCTCATGAAGCTGGGTGGAAGTTTTGAAAGTGACAAATTTAAAGTGGCAGAAAAGTGCCCAAGAGAGCCCTGAATCCTCTCCTGCACCTCTCTGTGACCCTGGGACCTGGTGATGGTCAGTGACTTGACCACCCAAGCCAAAGGCAAGGTCAGAAGCCAGTCCCTGGTTCTGATCACAGACTCCTGGAATTATAGAAGTGAAAAGGCCCCTGGGCATTGTACTGTCCAAACTTTCTATTTAAAAAAAATGCTTATTTTTTTATTTTGAGAGAGAGAGAGAGAGTGAGTAGGGGAGGGGCAGAGAGAGAGGGAGAGAGAATCTCAAGCAGACGCCACATTGTCAGCACGGAGCCCGAGGGGCTCAAACCCACGAACCATGAGATCATGACCTGAACCAAAACCGAGTCAGGCACTTAACGGACTGAGCCACGCGGGCACTCCCAACCTTTCTGTTTCTATAGATGATAACACTAAGGCTCAGTGATGTTGAAAGACCCTGCTCACTGGCCCTACTTCCTAGCTCCACTGAATATAAGCCATCTTCTTGTTTGTTATGTTGTATTTGGAAAGGTGGCAACTGATTAGAGAATAAATAAGTTCCTAAGAATGGCCCTGGTGCATAAGGGACATTTTCCCACTTAACACCTTTAGACCGGAGAAAAAAAGGTTCATACCGGTAGCTATTACTCAGAATGAACACAGGGGGTCTCCACTGCCATGCCTTGGCCTACGGATAGCTCAGTTTTCTGGTCTTCCTTGAACACTTTACTACACCTGTCATAAAACTGTTAGAATCTAGTCTTTAAGTCTGGCAGGGCGAGAAAAGATTACTTACTACCCCAGGAGTTTCATTTTTCCAGAAATCCAGCTCTGAGCTAATATTTGCACTTCCCTTTTGTCTGAAAGTCTAGATTTGAAGAGAGAAGACTCTCTCGGTGAATGTTCGATAGTTACTGAATGGGAGCGATGGAAAACATGGAACACTCCTAATCCACCGCATTCCAAGAAAAATGATTTCTTGTGTTGCATAGGGGGGCTCAAGTAAGCAGATACCATGCTGCCATGAACTGAGAAAGATGACACCATTTGTGGGGGGGAGGGGGGTGGGCCCAAGTGAGCGAGTGCAGATAGAGGGACAGAGAGAGAGAGAATCCCATGAGGGGCAGAGAGTGAGAGAGAGAAGCAGGGCTCCCCCGAAGCAGGGCTCGTGTTTCCCCAAAGTGGGGCTTGAGCTCACCCAGTGCGGGGCTTGAACTCACAAACTGTGAGTTCATGACCTGAGCCGAAGTCAGATGCTTAGCTGACTGAGCCACCCAGGTGTTTAAATGACACCATGGAACATCGGATGCAGAGACAGGAGAAGGAGTATTGTACAGGTGTTCTGTTCGTGAATTCCTTAATAGTGGGGACTAAGGAGTGCCATTTTGCTCAGAAAGCTAAAAGAAGGAAGGAGGTTCTTTTTCTAAAAAAAAATCCCAAGTCTTTACCGGAGCCGACAAGACTTGCCCCGCCTAGAACCAAGATCTTCTGGAGTGCTCTGCTCCCCGCCATGCCCCTGCCTCACCTGCCTTCCTTCCACTCTGCCAACCGCTCACCTGCCTTCTCCTGTCTTCTTCACCTGGCTGAGTCCAATCTAGTTCTCCCAATCCCCTTCAGCCTTCGGATTAAATGTCCCTTCCTTTATTCCCCTTCTAAGCAGATTCCCACTTACTCTCCATCACTGTTCTCTGGTTTTATCCACCATAACTCATCACAGTTTCCACTTATGCTTTTTTACTGCTTTCGTCGGTGTACTGGTTTCCTGCTGGTTAATTCTCACAACAAAATATGAGTTGTCATTCATATTCCCTCCATTTATAGCTCTCTACTGGTCATGGGGGAGACACAGTCCAAGTGAGATCTTCGTTTTTGCCTATGGCAAAGGTTCACAAACTTTGGTATCAACGAAAACAGTTAAATTTTATTAAGCACTTACTATGTAGAGGCACCATGTAAATATTTTTTTAGGTACTATTAAAATTTTTTTAATGTTTATTTATTTTTGAGAGAGACAGTGTGAGTCAGGGAGGGGCAGAGAGTGGGAGACACAGAACCCGAAGTAGGCTCCAGGCTCAGAGCTGACAGAGCCCGATGCGGGGCTCAAACCCATAAACCGTGAGATCATGACTTGAACTGAAGTTGGACACTTAACTGACTGAGCCACCCAGGAGCCCCCTACGTATCATTGTTGTGGTGAATTCTCACTACGAAACTATGAGTTGCATGCTAATATTATCTCCGTTTACAGATGAGGAAATGGAGGCACAGAGAAGTTAGGTAATCGGTCCAAGTTTGCAGAGTTAAGAAGTGGTGAGGTTGTTCATTAAATCAAAGCCACGTAGGAGAATCTGAGCTTGCAGCTCTCTCGTTAGAAGCCCTTCAAGAGATCTTCTGAATCAGCATTTCTCTGGGCAGGGCTGGGCACGCCTGTCTTTAGCATGCTCCTTGGCGACTCTGTGCACACCAGAGTTCGAGGCCCACTGCCTCTAGCGAGAGGGGTCTAGAGTTCTAACAGCCCCCATGGTCTCAGCAGGACTTTTGTCTAATCAGTGGGACCCCAACCCGTGTCGAGGGTGGTGACTCCAAACATCAGGCTGGAGGCAGAAGTGTGAACACCGTGTGCACAGGACAGAGAACCCTCTTCAGACTCTTACTCACAGATGTTGGAAGGTTTGGCTACAATGAACACAGCCCAGTGAGTTGGGAATGAAGAAGACAGGCATAAAGGAAAGCTTGGGAAAGCCTAGCTAAAACACACTGGGTGCCGAAAGACAACCGCAGGTGGAAGACAACGGACTTCAGGGGCCGATCGCCCATCTGAGTCCCAGCTTTGCACCTTCCAAGTGGGGAGACTGTCACAGGCTTAACCGTTCTGAGCCTCGGTTTCCTTGTCTATACAAAAGGGATAATGACTTATACAGAACACCTGCAGCAGTCCCGGTGCTTTCTAAATGTGTTTCCTCTCAGCCGGAGAGAAACAATGAGAGGAGAAGAATGTGAGTTAAGAAAATAAAGGGGGGTATGAACCTTCACGGAAAACCTCCACGGCTGAGTGAATTCCTGTCCATTGTTTGCTTCCCCCAGCTCTGAAAGGACAGAATGTGTTGTTTTAAAGATAAGATTAGGGGCACCTGGGTGGCTCAGTCGGTTGAGCGTCTGACTTCGGCTCAGGTCATGATCTCTCGGTCTGTGAGTTCGAGCCCCGCGTCGGGCTCTGTGCTGACAGCTCAGAGCCTGGAGCCTGCTTCAGATTCTGTGTCTCCCTCTCTCTCTGCTCCTTCTCCTGCTCACGCTCTGTCTCTATATCTCACAAATAAATAAACGTTAAAAAAATTATTAAAAAAAAAAAAGATAAGATTAGGAGTAGAATTTGGTGATTCCTCACTTACACACTGAATTCTACTCCTGAAACCAATATCGCACTGTATGTTAACTAAATTTTAACTTAAAAATAAAATGAAATAAAATCCAGAAAAAAACCCAATAAAGATAAAATTAACAGCTAGTATCTATTACCTATTAACACTGCTTTTAGAATAGTGGCCCATACTAGAGCAAAGCCAGTACGTGGATGGGTATTTACGATGGCATGGTATTGTTAGGGACACAAATAAGAAAGAAAGAAAGTTCTTGATCTCCTTCAACGGAAGAGAAAGCATTCTCTCACACGGAATTCTCGATGTGGGAGGCAGCTCGCTGTCTTTCTCTCAGGTGACAATTTCTGCAAGCACCCATCTGCATTCACCTTACTCACCCTAACGTACCTTGGGACCATCTGGTCACCCAAGTCCTGCTTGTGCGTGCTGAGCACCATTCTGCTTCTTTCTTGAGTTTCGTGTCCCTCCCCCGGCATGTGGCGTGGACTGCTGGGAACAAGCTTGCTGGGCCACCAAACTGCCGTGCCATCCCACTCACCTCTCTCCACTGCATTGAGACACGCTCTGAAGAAGTCACATTATAATATGCTTTGGAAAAATATTTAGGTCCACGAGTATTCAAGGCTGCTTTTTTTTTTTATTTTAATGTTTTTTAACGTTTATTTATTTTTGAGAGAGAGCGAGACAGAGGGCTAGCAGGGGAAGGACAGAGAGAGAGGGAGACACAGAATCTGAAGCAAGGCTCCAAGCTCTAAGTTGTCAGCATAGACCCTGACGTGGGACTTAAACTCGGGAATGGTGAGATCATGACCTGAACAGAAGTCGGACACTTGACCCACTGAGCCTCCCAGGCACCCCAGGCTGCTTTTTAAATCGATTTAACACAAATGAAAATTTACTACTAATAGTGAGAACAGCTATCTTTATTGAGTACTGACTTTTAAATCCTGGTGGCATCTTTAGGCAGCAAAAGAATTACCATTTCCATTTTAGCGATGAGGAAACTGAGGCACAATGAGGTTAAGCATCTTGCCCAAAGTCACGTGGCTGGTAGGAGGAGAAACCAGACGGGCATCAGGACTTCTGACTGTAGAATCCTCTCCTCCTGTCAGTCAGTCCCAGCACTCAGCCCGGTCTGCGGGCACATTTCCCTGGGCAGGGGTGAGCTCTCAGACTTTCCCTGTTCCAACTCACTTGAGGCTAGGCGATTCCGTTCTCCATCGCCCTCCCTGCCCCACGTTTCGAATCACCAGCCTGGAGGCTTAGGTCCCTTGCCCAACATATCCATTTATGTAGGGACTCTGTACTAATTATGCTCTGTCTACGCAAGGTCATGGGATTGCATGGGAAGTTCACGACTAAAAGCTATAGAACCAAAGACTGTTGTTCATCAGGTGCACCAGGGGCTAACAGTTCTCTGGTTCATGTTGAAATTTAAGTATCGACCAGGGAGAGGGCGCCTGGGTGGCTCAGTTGGTTGAGTGTCTGACTTCAGGTCAGGTCATGATCTCACCCATCATGAGTTCGCGCCCCGTGTTGGGCTCTGTGCTGACAGCTCAGTGCCTGGTGCTTGCTCTGGATTTGGGTCTCCCTGTCTCTCTGCCCCTTCCCTGCTCATGCTCTGTCTCTCTCTCTCTCAAAGTAAATAAATAAATAAATAAATAAATAAAGTTCAACCAGGGAGTTCAGCATCTTCTATAGGAGGCTGGGAATATATGACACCAATGTGGCCTCAAGTCTCAGCCAAACCGAAGTCCTCTCAAATGTGAAGGTATCTCCTTCTACCCAGCTATAAATCAGGCCCCTCAATGTCACCTCTCTGCCTTGGGTAATTCATCAGTGTCACCGCTGGGTATGCTGAGCAACCCGGGGTGTGGCCATTGTTCGAGGCTTCAGAATTCCAAAGTAGGGTGGATATGGGTAGTGAGGAAATGGTAGCAAAACTCAGACAAAAGTGGAATGCGGCAGCCAGGAATGATGCCGACGCCTTTCCATCAGGACCCAGAGTGGGGAAGGCGGGCCTAAGAACACGGGCAGATCAGATCAAAGGCTGGTCCTCACATGTGATCGTCTAGGTTCTTTCGGAGGTACCGGGTCTCACCCACGGCACTGATGGTAACTGCCAGCCAGTATCAGGGTTTATCTGCATTCCATTTTCTGTTTGGTGTAGCAACGATAACCATCAGCCCGCTTTGTTGAAGTATCTCATATTTGACAAATCATATGAGAGACCCAGGAGCTGCTCCTCCCCGTCCCATTTATCTCTAGTTCGGTTAGCCCGTAACCAGAATCGGTTAGCCCTTAACCAGATCACCATTTGATCGGAAAGAAAGAAAAACCTTGCTGGCGTCCTAACATGGGTTGTTTGAGATCATCAGTACGTCTGTGGATTCCCAAAGATTACGGGTCAGGATTCAAGAACCATCGGGAAGCATTTTGCCTAATCGCACATGAGATGCATACTTCACGCTCGTTTCCTAAAGAATATCTGGCATCTACGGTGTGAGGAAGTAACCCTTGAATAGTTTTCATTGGTGTATACATCATCTGGAGAGACGATTACAACTCTAAGGCAGAGACGCAGGTCACTGCAGAGATAGCCGTCTCGTAACGTCACACGTTGAGCAAGGTTTTGACGCGTCTGCGTGAATCCTTCAGTACGTCCAGAAGAGAGGATAGGGCGGACCGCTCTTGGTACTATGTATGTAACGATGCTTTTAAATCAGTTCGTGGGCTCTAGGGATAATGGTTATAATCGGCTTATGGAGGGACCAAAAGGGCTTGGCATTCCAGAACTTTCCCTGAAGAGGCTGGGACCGACTCAAGGTATCCGCCAAGAAGAACACGTAGGAGTGACAGTAAGTCCGCAGCATTTGACTTGCTGGCATTCCCAGCCTCTCAGGGATCTGTCTCGACCCTGCTGTATCTCTGGGTCTGGGGTTCACACCCCTCTTTCCGTAAATCCCCACTGCACGGACACCTTGCTGGAAATGTGTTCATGGAGAGACGGAAACAACTCGACAGTTCCCACAGGGCCTTTCCTGGTGATTCAGTAAGAGATAAAGCCTGTAACATAACGGAACTGAATCCTTGTGGCGTTTTTGCCTTAATCAGCAATATGTGTGCATGTATGTGCACGTGTGTCCCTGTGCATGTCTATGAACTCAGTGACACCTACACTCTGAATTTCTTGGCCAAATTACAAAGCTTCTTCTCGAATCTCCAGAAGTGCATTTAAAGTCCCACCTGACTGAGCACGTGGCTGTGTGAACAGTTCCTTCGGACATCACGACCTCATGCCCTGCAGCCAAACACCTTCTCAAGTTAACCTCCTTCAAGCACAGCTGTGTGCCAGCCCCACGCTGACCCCTTCCACTACACTCTCCACCCCCAACATCCTCGCCCGGCCGGAAAAACACCAATAGCTCCTCATCGTGTCTAAAAGTGAAGTGAGTTTTAACTGACTGGCACAAGTACCCTCAGAAATTGGTCCAAACCTCCATTCGCAGCTTTAAGACGCTCACTTTCCTAACGCACGCCACTTCTCAGCTACCCTGGGGACTGAGTGTGAAGACAAGAAATCTGAATACTGATCCGGGCCGGGCCAATGCTGAGAGCACTAGAGGGTGAGGGGGATTTAGCAGAGGCAGAAGGACACGGCCGGTGAAGTAGGAGAGCAGAGCCAGGGGTGTCCCGGAGGTCAAGTGAACGGTGTCCGGGAGGACGTCATGAGCAGTTTGATTCAACATCGCTAGTGAATGGAGCTGGATGACGATCAGAGCTACGCCACTGGGTAGCACGAAGGTCACTGGCCATCTGGATCAAAATAGCTCGGCAGGGCCAGAACCCTGATGGAAGTAGGTTCCAAAGAATGTAGAACGAGTGGATATGAAGACAGGTTATGAGCAAACGGTTTGAGACATGACTACGCAGAGGAGCAGAGACACAGGTGGAGGCTCGAAGGCAACGTGGGACCAAAGGAAGTTTGGGCTTATTTTTAAAAGACAGAGGATATTACTGCATGTTTAAACGTTTAATGGGAGTGCTTCCGTGGAAAGGGAGGAGGTGTGACACAGAAGAGGGTGGCCGTTGCAGAACCAGATCCTTGCTCTGTTGGGTGGGGGTGGGGGGACCTTGTGTCCCAGTGGACGCCCGGGGCCAGCCATCCAGCTAGTCACAGAGGGACGAGAAGTGGCGGAGGTGGGGGCAGGCGAGAAGCCTGGGACACTGGGTGCTTGAAGGATGAGGAAGTTCTCTTTTGATTGCTTCCATTTTCTCAGCACAACAGAAGGCTGAGAGGGAGGCAGGAGGAGAAGGTGGAAAATAGTTCTCCAAGAAAGAGCAGCCAGGTGACAGGTGAGCCTGCCCTGGACCCAAAGGCCTATTTACAATTATGGGCAAGAATCGGAGGTGAGACCAGACAGCTCAGTTGTGAGTTGTCTCCAGCTCAATTCAGCTGGAGCTTTGCTTACACTGAAATTTATTCTTCATTCAAGAGTTACAATAAACAGTTGTTTATTACTGCCGGGAGTATCAGTGTAAATTGATACATCTTTCTTGATGGATACATATA
Source organism: Paguma larvata (assembly GCA_030068075.1). NCBI lineage: Eukaryota > Metazoa > Chordata > Mammalia > Carnivora > Viverridae > Paguma > Paguma larvata. The sequence goes on from CM057825.1 coordinate 14,231,098, forward strand.
TACATATATATACAAATACATACATATACATACATATATATACATATATGTATCTACATATATATATATATATATATATATAGAGAGAGAGAGAGAGAGAGAGAGGCCCGAAAAAAGCTTACTCATTCAACCAGTAATTTTAATTTTATGGATTTATCCTGATGTAACTAGAAGCTTGGACCGAAATTGTATGTGCGAGATTTTCATTGTGATATAAAAACTAGAAACGATGTCAGTATTTAGATGTAAGGACTTAGATTCCAAGAATTTCATTATGTATCAGTTATAAGGAAACAGAATATAACTAGCCCAAGAATGACTCTTTTATGTGTCCTCTAAGTGTCGTTAAAAAAAATTAGAAATTGATTATGAGAAATTCTCACAAAATAACAGGAAGTAAAAAGATCCACCACCACCCTGGGCAGAGTCACAATATCATCTCTCACTTGAAATATTGCAAAGGCTCTTTAACAAGTCTCCCGCGTCCTCTCTTGTCTGCCTCCAGTGCTGTTCTCCACACCGGCACTGTAGCAAATGGGATTATTCATAAACATCCATTAGTTTTATTTTACCTTACTTTACTTTATTTTATTTATTTTATTTTATTTTACTTTTGAGAGACAGTATGCACACGCATATGCACACAGGGGAGGGATACAGGAAGACCGAGAAAGAATCTCGAGCAGGCTCCACGCCTAGTACAGAGCCTGATGTGGGGCTCGATTTTAAGACCATGAGATCGGGACCTCAGCTGAAATCAAGAGTCAGACGCTTAACCAACTGAGCCGCCCAGGCACCCCCAAAAACATCTTTAAAAGGCAATCCGGACAGTTCTTTGCTTGTAAGCCTTAAATGGTTTCTCATTTCTTGGCCTCATATTCTGAACCGCTAAAGGGACCTCCCAGGCTCTATGTGATCTGCCCCTCCCCACTTTCAAGCTTTTTTGCTCTGAGAGTCTTCAGCTTCACCTGCTCCAGGCCCCTGGCCAGGCCCACGCTGTCCCCTCTGCTTCAATCGCACCTCTAACCTCCCTCCTGGCTTAGGTCAGCTTAACTCCTATTCAGTCCTTCGGTCACACCTTACCCTCCTGTCCTCAGGAAAACCTTTATACCCCTAATCATCTTAATTACCCCAAACTGTGATAATCCAAACTAGCTCAGAGAACTGTAAAACCCAAGGTCAGTTTCAGGCTTGATTCAGGTCAGAAAAAGTCACGAGGACCTGATTATCTCCCCGCCTCTAGGCCCCCTTTCCTTGGCCTTGGCTCCATGGAGAAGCTCAACCTTCATGGAGGCAAGATAACTGCAGCTGGTCTGGCTTCCTCGTTCCCCTTCAAACCCAGTAGGAAAAGCGAATACACTTCTCTAAGAGGACCCCAAACAATGTCCCGGAGTTCAGTCTCCTTGGCTTGGGTTCCTTGACTCCAGGCATTTGCTTATTTTAAGACCAATCACTGTCACTGTGACAATGCAATGCTCTGATTGGCTAGGACTGGGTCACATGCCCCCACTGAGGCTACGAGCTCCTGTGTGTGTTGCGTCCCAAACCTAAATAGGGAGTACGGGAAGCAGAGGCATGGATCCAGAAGAGGCAAACAATATATGTCTGACGGGAGTTTTTTTACTACAGGTTTGCATAGCACCTTATCCATCCCTTTCATAGCATTTGCGATAACTGTGCATTTACGTATGCTATTATTTCTTTGGTATTTGTCTTTGCCATGACCCTCTGCACTTGCTTCGAGAGGGACTGTGTGTCCTTTATTAACTCGTCTATGCCTGGTAACCGGCATAGTTCTTGGCACAGAGCAAATGCTCACTTAACATTTGTTTAAAATCTATGTTACTGAAACAACAACAATGAAAAAAAACCCAGCAGACTATAAAACAGTATATATGATAGGATTCCATGTTTTGGGTTAGCAGCTACATCTCTCCCCTCCTCTGTCTCTACAGACTGCAAACCTGAAATACACCGAATATAACAGTGGCGATTTCTGGATACTAAGAATGGGATTTTAAAACAACACTTTTCTTAATTTTCCCAATCTACAATGAACCTATATTATTTTTAACTGAAAGAGTTTCTGAAAATATTCTTCAGAAATACATTGGATAAGGTTCTTCCACTTGGAATAAAAATGTCCTGTGTTGACAAGAAAAGGGATTTTCCAAAGAACGTAAGGCCTTAACCCAACGTTTCCCCGTGACAAGGTGAATTCCGGTACCCTGCAGAAGAGATTACAGGAGACGCTGATTACTTAAGACATTAATAGGAGGGCGCTGGGGACCAGCAGGGCGGGACTCTGATCTAGTATGTATGCTGCTGTGGAGGCCTTACATAAGATGGCTTTGAAGTTGACGTCTCTTTGGCTTCTTTTGTTTTTTAAACTCGTAGCTTGGCCTCCCTTAATTTCTGAAAAGTTAGTAGTTTGGTTTATGGACTATCACTGTTTTAGTTTATCATCATGTCCTAAATTTCTCCCCCTCCCCCACCTCCATGGTTGGTGGTGGCTTTTACTGCCTTCTCTCCATCTCCTGCTACTGTGTAGTTCTGGAGCGATCTCAGAAGCGAAACTCATAAATCGAGCTGATTGATTGCCAGGGCATTGTGTCGTGAACAAATGTACCTGTACAGAATCGCATTCACCAGCCCACACCCTCATCCGAAGCACGTTAGCACACGGTGCACACTGGTCTCTGCCTATGACAGCAGGTTTCGAATCTAACGACCCCGTCAGGATTGCACCAGAGCCTCTTTTTACAGTGGGACGTCTTGAGCTATAGGCCCTCTGGGTGATTCTTGGGGTCAGCCTCATTGTTGGTAGACCTGATGTGGACTTCAAAAGGGAGGAAAGATGGGATAGGGAAGTCAAGACTCAAAAATGCAAGTTATTCCTCCGGGGGGCGCCTGGGTGGCTCAGTTGGTTAAGCGTCTTGACTCTTGGTTTTGGCTCAGGTCGTGATCTCATGGTTCGTGGGTTCCAGCCCCACATCGGGGTCTGTGCTGGCAGCGTAGAGCCTGCTTGGGATTCTCTCTCTCCCTCTCTCTCTCTGTCCCTCCCCCACTCACACTCAATCTCTCTCTCTCTTTCTCAAAATAAATAAACTTAAAAAGATGCAAGTTATTTCTCTAAGACACATGGGTATTCCAAATAAACATTGCTTACCACCCACTGTTGTGTCCTGAGTGGGTCTGTCACGTGCGAGGCTTCAGGGGGAGTCAGCTCGAGGCGTGGTGGTGTGAGACCAGACTTAGCTCTCTCTCTTCTCAGCTGTCTCTGCCTGCTTTGGCCTCACCACCGCTGCGTTCAGGCTCTCATCTGGACAATGGGCACACTACCCCCTCCCTACAGGCTGTCTCGACAGTCAGATAAGATAGCCCTGAGGGGGATTTGGGTGCACTGTGAGAACCTAGCAATCTTCCGCCGTCCATCCGAGCAAGGCTGTGAGGGAAGGCAAAGGATGCTATTCATTTTTGTTTGTTTGTTTTAAGTTTATTTACTTATTTTGAGAGAGAGTGCACAAGCAGGGGAGGGGCAGAGAGAGAGAGACAGAAAGAGAATCCCAAGCAGGCTCTGCACTATCACTGCAGAGCCTGACACAGGGCTCAGTCTCAGGAACTGTGAGATCATGACCTGAGCCGAAATCAAGATTCAGACACTCATCCAACGGAGCCACCCAGGCACCCCAGGATGCTAATAGTTTTTAAGTTAAACTACCCTCGTTTTCCAATCAAACGTTCCCTAACACACGCTACTCTACAAGGGAGCTTTCTCTCGCTCTGATCTTTTACCTAACCCTCTCGGCAAGAGCACGGCAATTTCTTTATCTTTCATGTACACCTTTGGTACTCCAGCTCTTTCTGCCAGCAATAAAACCCTCAAAGAAGAGGGCACCGGGTGCTTTTCATTGGCTCGGCAAGACAGGTGGGGTAGGGCTGGGCCCCGCCCTGAAGTCAGTGGAAGGAAAGACCCACCAAGGTCAGAGTTGAACGGGGTGAAGTCGAAAGGTCAAAGATAGGGAGAAAGCGCACCCTGGGGTGACAGTCAGAAGTTAGAAAGCAGCTGTCCTAAATTCACAGTACACAGATCATCGGTCAAAAGGCACACTCACCCCATTGGGCTGGGGTGTAAATTGTAGAATATCCTCTTCCAGAACGTTCTGGAAGATGCCACAACACCAAGGAAGGAAGCCAAGAGGAGGTGTGAAGCGTGATAGAGGTGAGCTTTCTGAGAACGTGGAGGCTGCCATCTTGGGGGCTGTATGCGTACATGATGTCATAAAGCAGAGAAGCTTTATGGCGTCTGGCGCCTGCCATCTCTCTGACGTCCTATCACTTAAGTCCAGCCGCAGAGGCCTACCTTGGGGGTCTTTAGAAAAGGACAGCTCTCCAGACACCTGGGTGGCTCAGTCGGTTAAGCGTCAGACTTCGGCTCAGGTCATGGTCTCACAGTTCATGGGTTCGAGCCCCGCATCGGGCTCTGTGAAGACAGCTCAGAGCCGGGAGCCTGCTTCGGATTCTGTCTCCCTCTCTCTCCGCTCCTCCCCCGCTCATGCTCTGTCTCTCAAAATTTAAATAAACATTTAAAAAATTAAAAAAAAAAGAAAAGGAGCCTCTCTTCTTTTCCTTCTGAGCACTGGCTTCTCACCTCCAGGTCTTGCTTAGTCACTGCCTCAGAGGCCTAGGCTCAATGACTGTAGCTTTGGCTGAGCCCACGCCAACCACCTGCACTTACCTTCCTTATAATCTTTTCATCCACTAAACACTCCTCTTACTTTATAATTATTTCGAGTCATTATTTATTTACCTGTTTATTATTTGTTGTCCCACAGGAGACTATAAGCTTCAGAAGACTGGCTGGCTCAGTCAGGTGACTCTTGATCTTGGGGTCTTGGGTACAAGCCCCACATTGGGTGTTGAGATTACTTAAATAAAAATTTTAAAAAAAGCTTCAGAAGAAAGCTTGTTTCTTCTCAGCTGCCCCCCCACACCACCGTGTCCCTTCTGTAGGACTGGCACAGTTAGCACTGATAAATGCGGCCATCAATGCATGGATGGACGGAGATGCCTCCTAACGCAGCTTCTCCGCCTGCACCCCATGGACATTACACAGTAAATCCTGGGAAGGTCTTTCGGCAATTTGGGCTTCTAGGAACCAGCCAGGCAAAGGTTTTTAACCTTTCAGCATGGATCTCTTTAGGTATTTGATAAAACCCAAAAGAACATACATACATACTCTTTCTCCCAACAGAACATACATATATACTCAAAACTGGCCTTACAACGTGGGGATCTGGAGACTCCTACCGCCCCAGGTAAAAACTCCAGACTTAAGAAACATCAAGCAGAGAAGGGGAGAGACTGGACCCTCCAGACCACAAAGTCTTAGGAGAGAAGTCCTAAAACCCGGCCTGGATAAAATGACCTATGTCCTTGGATTGCAGGATTAAAAAATTACACAAAGACAGAAAGAAATCGGGAGTGGAGAGAGGGGGGCAAGAGATTGCTTCTAGTTCCGGGCTCTGCCAGCCGCTCCCTCCCTTCGCGGTTTAGGTCAAGCCAGCCTCTGCCACCTTCCCTACGTGTCTCCCGCAAGTGCCAGGGCAGATGCACGTTTCTGGAAGAAATGAATAAAATATTCTCCGGGCAGAATCAGGAAAGCAGCTCCCTCGGGGCTCCCTGCTCAGGGGTTCCCAGTGGCCCCAGGCGCAGATGCTCGGGCAGGTGCGAGTGCACCTGCTGCAGCCGGCGGGGGGCGCTGGGCTGGGAGGGCTGCGGCGGAGGGAGGGAGGGTGGGGGGAGGAGAGAGGGGAGGAGGAGGGAGAGGGGGAGGAGAAGGGAGGGGAGGAAGTAGCGGAGAGAGAGGAGGGAGGGGGAGAAAGCCCGGGAGGAGGGAGAGGCGGAGGAGGAGGGGGAGGGGCGGAGGGAGGGAGGGGAGCCGCGCGGGGAGGAGTCTGCAAACTTTCAGTTCGAGGGCATTGTGGGAAGCAGCCATGGTCTGAGGCCGGCGCCTCACCTGTCAGCCGCCGGCTCCTGGGCTCGCGTCGCGCCCTCGTGACCTCCGCGCTCCACGCTCGCCGCTCGCTCCTCGGCGGCCGGGGGGCGGCGGAGGCCCGGCCACCATGGTGAGTGACCCGGGGGCGCGCGCCGGCGGGAGGCACCTGCGGCGGCCCGGGCTTACCCCGGGGTCCGGTCCGCCGCTCGACGGCGCGGACGCGCGGGCCACCGGGACGCCGGCCCGGGACTCTCGGGGCCACAGGCGCCGCTCCTTCATTCATTGGATGGTCCGCGGAGCGCGGGGTCCGTGCCGGGCGCGCGGCCAGGCGCAGGGTGTCGCGGGGGACCCGGGGGACCTGGGCTGGCAGCGGGGCTTACGTTCCGGGAGGAGGGTGTGGAGGCGAGACGGGGAGACGTGTAGTAGACCAGGAAAGTAACGACCACCTCCACGAGCGAGTGCTCCCCAAGCCTCCATACCACCGGATGGAGGAGTGGAGAGGCCACTCTGGAGCAGATTGCGGTGGAAGGCCCTTTTCGGGAGGTGACATCGATGCTGGAGGTCCCGCAGGGGCCATGCAGGGAGGGAGTGGGAGCCTAGAGAGGGAGCAAAGACTAGCGAGAAGAAACCCTCGCTTGTGGCAGAAAGATAGAGCGAGGTCAGGTCCGGTTGAGGCAGGTCGTTAGAAGCCAAGTTAAGGAGTTTGGGTTTTATTCCAACTGAGTTGAGCCTTGGGAGTGTTTTAGCGAGATCACTGATCGTATCCCTTCTACGTGTAAAAAGAAATGCCTTTGGCTGTTGGCGGAGAGTGAGTAGCCTGAAGGATGTGTGTCCGAGGAGGGGTTTCACAGTAGGAGCAAGGAGGCCAGTTACAGCGCCCCAGGTGAGAGGTCGCGGCCTGCACTTGGGGGGAGAAGCAGCAGCTTCAGGGGCCTCTCTTCCATCGCCTTCTGTCCCTGGAGCAGCGGAGCCGCGTTTTGACGCTGAGGTGGCCTGAACTGTGCCAGCCACACCTCCCCAGGTGAGCTCACTTCCCACGTTCCAGTAGGAACAGAAGTGACCTGCAGTCTGAGGGCTTGAGGGCCCGCTGCATAGACAAGGCGAGCCTTGAAATGCTCAGCCCCTGGGCACAGAGACCACAGACGCAGGGTGGCGGGGAGAGGTTCCGCTGCACAGCCCGGAGGGGCCTGTCGTTGTTGGTTGAGGATTCCTTGTACCTACAGCGGGGTGTAAAAGGGAGGCTGTAAATAATGGAGCAGCTCCGTTGGTTTGCTCAGGTTCCCCGAGGAACAGGGTGACAGCGCGTGGAGCTCGCCAGCATCATTTGCCTCCCGGCAGGTGGAATAAGGCCCTAGAGTCTCTGAGTAGCAAAAGGCTACCTCCATCCCCGGAGCTGCGGCAGGATCCTCTCTCTTAGACAACACTTGCCGTGCGGTTTTGTCGTTTTCTTGCTGGTGTCGTATAATCAGGTAATCAGGAGTGTGTGAAGTCTCCCTGGCTTTTTCATGTGATCGGGCACTTCTGAGGGGCCAAGCGGGATGCGCAGCCCTACCATGCACCATCTCAGGCACATCCTCGCGAGGGCCAGATGAAAGTAAGTGTTCTGCTCTTTGCATTTTTACCTGCTCCGACCTGCTCCGACCTGCTGCGACCTGCTGCGAGCAGTGTGGCCTTGGACAGTCCCTTGACCTCTCTGTGCCAGTTGGCTTCCTTGTAAAATGAAGATTATAATTGTTCCAAAGTTATAAGAAGGGGTTCTCCAGGTGCAGTCTGGGTACCTTAGGGAGTCCCCAAAACTTTTCTGAGGTCCTCAAGACCCGAGGATTTTCATAATAGTTTATAATAGCACTATGATATTTCTTGCCTTTTTCACATTCATTCCTATAGGACTGTATGTGGCGTTTTCTTGAGGCTAACATGTCCTAGGATTATGTGACAGATTGAAGACAGAAATAGCTGAGAGAGTCCAGCTGTCTCTCTTGCACCAGACATTAAGAAGAATTGAAAAAATATAAAATAGGAGCGCCTGGGTGGCTCGGTCACTTGAGGCTCAGGTCGTGATCTTAGGTTCGTGAGTTCGAGCCCTACATCTGGTTCTCTCCTGTCAGTGCAGAGCCCGCTTTGGATCTTCCCTCCCCTTCTCTTTGCTCCTCCCCACCTCACGCTCTCTCTCTCAAAAATAAATTAAAAAAAACAACCCACATTTAAATTTAAAAAAAAAAAAAGAAAAAATGTAAAACAGTGTCACTCTCCTCACCAATTCTTCTTCCTTTGCTTTGGAAAATATTGTCACTGTTCATTACAAAATCTTCCTGTTAATGTGTAATAATAGTTTAAAAATGAATTAGTAAAGATCTAAGCTTTTTTCCCATTTAAATATATATTTCAGTCCCATCCCAAGGGTTACAAGCTACATAAATAAAGGTCTTTGGCGCTGTCTATGTTTTAAGAGTGCGAAGGAGTCACGGACAGGTTCTGCGACTCAATGAGAGTGAATGCATTTAGAGCCCCAGCTTTGCCCTCCGTCAGAGCTCAGAACTGTGACATCTCGTCCGCTATTACTGCCACATGCTGGGAAGGACAAGTGCCCCTCTATTGCCCAGTGGCTCTGGCTTTTCGGCGAGGGCCACTCTGTGACTCTCCGTCTTACTCCTGCTCCGTTCTCGACTCTTGCCAACTCTTCCTCTAGGACATTGGAAGATGCTTCCGGGATTCCACCTGCTCCCTCCGCACAGGAAATGTTTCTTCATGCCTGTGCCCGCGGGACAGGTTTCTAGCACGGAGATTTCCTACCTCCTGAATCTGGGGACTGTTTTTTTTTTATCTGAATTGTCTCCTTTGAATCAACTTTTCGCCCTGTCTTTGTTGTCGAAATCTCTGCCCTGGGAAACAAGGCGAGGGTGATTGTGTTTCAGGGACCCCGGGGTTTCTGAGCAGAGTGTATTTAAACATCTTAGTGGGACGCCTTTACTACTGGATGGTTGACAATGTCGATGGAAGAAGGAGGATTTTCTTTTATTTGTTTATTGTTTTTTTCCCTGTAAGAAGATAGCAGTGAGGATTTAGAGGGTGAAGTTTGAAGAGCTGTGGGGACACCTTTAATTAAAATGCAAGTGGACTTTGCTTTATGCAGTTGAGGCGACTTTTAAAACCACGTTGTGAACAAAATAGAGGAACTGCCCATTGAAAGACACTCCAGGGGTGACCCTGCAGGTTTCTGAAATACGAAGAATCGCCTTCTTGCGTTGCTGATGGTCATAATATATGCTGTTTATCTAAAGTGAGAGCGACTTACGCTAAAAGAAAATCAAAGATTCTTTGGTGTGATTTTAAATCTTACTTTAGAGAGAGACTTTCCCAAGCTGAACCGTGAAGCCAGTTCTTGATCAGAGTTGATGTCAGCACGAGGGCACCCTCCTCCTGAATCAAGTACATCAGAGTCCCCATGTTCCTCCTAATCGCACTGTATTGCCTGAAACAGGAAGGATGAAGAGGGGTTACAGTGGGTTGAGGAGGAGGAAATCTAACTATGAATCTGTAGATTCTCTATGACCCCCCCTTCCCTACCCAGTATATCCATTTAATCGTCCAAGGCTTGAGTGAGCTGTCACAAGCATGTAGTTATTTGGGCAGTTTAAGTTCAAGTTCAAGTAGATGATTACAGCAAGGAGCGCTTTCCTGCTCCAAGACCTGGTGTAGGCTGCTGGCCAGCCGTTAGTGTGGGGTGGAGGGGGTTGGGAATAAGGGAGGGAAATTGTAGCCTCTGTGGGGTTCAGTTATTCCCAGAGTGTAAACCACAGACAGCCCTTCTTCCCCCAGGCCTCCCAACAACACCAGCGAGACTTGTCTTTATACCCAGCCCCGGGATTGTGACTCCTGAGTTCCCATTACTGGTTTCTGTGGCCAGCACTGTCGACAGCTTATGATTTTTGTGTGACATTTGACAAACAGCTGGGAGGAAATGGTCAACAGACTGCGTACTTGCCACAGGGTATTTTCAGTGTGTGTCTGTTTGGGTCCCACGAATGATTTCGTGATTGACTGAGATGTCATAGATAAAGCTAACCCCATCCCCAACACAAACGAAGAAAACTCCTTGAAGAATCCCCAGAGGGAAGCAATTGGGGTCTCTCCATGACCCATTCCTTTGATGACAGTTTGTTGTTCGCGTGGCCAGGCCAGAGGTTCTTGCAGTGATCCGAGACTTCGCTGGGGTTACTTCTTCCCGGGGGCCTGTCCGTGCCTATCCTAGCCATTTACTCGAGAGAAACTCCCTTGCGACCATCTGGAGCCCTCCAGTCCCGTGTTGTGAGAGAATGCACAGGAAAACGAGAGGCCTAGCCCCTCGGTCCTCCTCGTGCGGCTCTTACCAGTCTTGCCGCACCTTGACCGGCTAGAGAAAATGTGCTAATTACACCCTGGCCAGCTAGAGAAAATGTGCTGATTACACAGCTGCCGATAGCAGGATAAATGATGAATTTTAGCTATGAAAAGGAAGCTCGACACAGCATTTCATTTAGAAATGAAATGCCGTTGAATCTTATGAGGAAGCTGGCCCTCGAAAAATCGCCGACCAAGCTCCAAGCCTGCCTGAGTTCCAAGCAGTAATCCGGCAGGTAGGAGTGAGTTCTGAAGTAGCTCTGACTAGTTTCTGAAAAGCGCCTGGGGGAAAATAATCAAGGGTTCACGAGTCTCTCAGCGCAATGGGCTACAGACCTGCCTATAGTACAGTACAAGAATAAGGGCGCCCGGGGGTTTCCAGTACAAGTACAGATGTCCTTGTTGGGTCATCTCTAGTAGGGCTTCCGGGCTGGTAAGGAATGATGGTGTGTGCTGGGGTTCAGTGCATACTTAAACGCTGCAGGAGGCTTCGTTCCGCACTGGGTTATTAAAGAAGAGAAGCGAAGGCCATGGTTTGCAAGCTGGGGCACCTTGAACCCAGTCTTGTAGAGAGGGGACATCAAGGGATAACCATACTTATACAGATCATTTTAGATTTAAAACTTCTTTGCACTAAAACATGAATGGGGGGCCTGGGTGGCTCAGTTGGTTAAGTGTCCCGACTATTGATTTCGCTGCAGGTCACCGTCTCACGGCGTGTGGGATCGAGCAGCCTGTGTCATGCTCTCTGCTGACAGCACGAAGCTGCCGCGGTTACTCTCTCTCCTCTCTCTCTCTCTGCCTCTCCCCCACTTACATGCATGCATACGTATGTGCTCTCTCTCAAAAATAAATAAACATTAAAAAAACTCACAAATGCATTTGAGTCCAAGATGCAAAATTCATACACACTTTAAAGATAAAAGCTGAAGAAATAGCTTGTATCCGGCTGGCTGTTTAAGACTGGCACTCTACACCCCACAAGGCTACCTGCTTTTTCTGCTGTTGCAGTGATTTGGGTAGAAAAAGCTGAGATGGTGTTCTAAGGTAGGGGTCAGAAAAATTTCTCTTTAAAGGGCTGGATCGTATTTTAGGCTTTGTGGGCCCTCAGGAGTCTCTGTCACTTAAAGTCTTCTATTACAGAGTGTAAGCAGTCATGATGAGATGCAAATGGGCCATGGCTGCGTGTTAATAAAACTTTATTTTTAATAACAGGCAGGGGGCCAGAATCAGGCTGTTGGCTGTAGTTTGTTGACCTACGTTCTAAAGTAACTTCCATTAACTCTTTTGACAAGTGAATTGGACACCTACCTGCCCCAGGACAGGAAGTGCTCCAGGTAGGACTGACTGTATAATTTGTCACATCGAACACACAATGAAAATGTAAGGTCCCGTGCTCAAAAATTGTCGAGGATTTCAAGATGACTGCAGAGCGTTAAAGCAAGGACAGAACCCTTCTGAACTCAGGGCTCTAGGCAAGAACCCAGCATCCATGGAAACGAACCCCGGGTCTCGGCCCCAGAGCTCGTGTTAAATGAACCAGAAGCTCCCTGCTGCCCCGGAGCCCATGTTCTTGGAAGGGAGTTCTCTAAACTTTCTAGATATTTTGCGTCAATGACGCCGAAGAGGATATTATGAAGCATTGACCAGTCACCCTCTCATCATTACTTCATGGAAGTTGTAGGTGTTTTCCCTGTGGGCGGTGACCCTGGGGCGGAATGCGAAATTGGCGGCAGTCTTGGCCTTGGTGGCTACTTCAGGCCCTGCAATTTCACCCCTTCTTGGCCTGAGGAGGTGGGTCCCTTCGTCAGGCTGACTCAGCTGGCCCTCGGTCACTTCCTGAAGCCGTTCCGACTGGACAGAGAGTTCAGGAGCTATGTCCTTCTGCCATGCCCCCCTGTAGCGGTGGCTACAGGACATCGGGGCTGCCCTAGCCCCTCCCAGGTTTGCCCTAAAAGTCCAGGTGGGCTGTAATTTGCCAGCATAAATCCTGTACGTTAGTTCCCCCATTTGTGTAAAATAAGACCGATACACCCATGTCTACACTGGAGACTTCCAGGAGGATATGCAAGAAAGAGTGATTATTCCTGGGAAAGGCTCTAAGCATCTGGTGTGATACATTTTCACTTTGTATTGTACGTTCCTTTAGACACTCGGTTTTCTCTATTTGAATATAATATCTTCTAAATTATATGAAAAATAACTTAAATGTAAAATATAGCCATTTACATTAGTCCTCCAGCAAAACTGTTTTGTTTTCCCCTGCGTTTTGTACCTTTCTTTTTTTTTTTTTTAAAGTTTATTTATTTTAAGACACAGAGAGAGAGAGAGAGAGAGAGAGAGTGAGTGAGTGAGCACAGGCAGGTGAGGGGCGGAGAGAAGGAGAGACAGAATCCCAAGCAGGCTCTGTGCCGTAAGCAGGCTTGAACTCATGAGCAGTGAGATTGTGACCTGCACCAAGCTCAAGAGTCAGACACTTAACCTGCTGAGCCATCCAGGCGCCCTGTGTGTTTTGGAACTTCTTAAGGTCGGATGTGTATGGAATTGGGATGGAAGCAGAAGTTTCCTGAACACACAGGCTTTCTTTCTACCTTGAGCTCTTGGCCAGACTTCTGAGACTCCTGTTAGTACCTTGTTTTCATACGAGAATCGAGAATACCTGAGGGGAAAAATATGATCCATCCTTCTCGCTTCGGTGACTCTGGAAACCTTCGGTGATGGTGTAGAACAGTGTTTCTCGTCGCTTCACAAGACCGAACCATTAAAGGACATGGTTAACCATTAAAGAGATGGTTGTCAGATCACCTGGGGTCGGCCTTTCTGCATTTAGTAAAGAACCGGACATTCCAGCCAGATTAAGAAGTCACATCCCTGAGGGGCGCCTGGGTGGCTCAGTCAGTTGAGCGTCTGACTTCGGCTCAGGTCATGATCTCACGGTTTGTGGGTTGGAGCCCCGCATCAGGCTCTGTGCTGACAGCTCAGAGTCTGGAGCCTGCTTCGGATTCTGTGTCTCCCTCTCTCTCTCTGCCCTCCCCCACTTGTGCTCTGTCTCTATCTCTCAAAAATAAATAAAAATGTTTTTTTAAAAAAGAAGTCACATCCCTGAAAAAGGAAGCTCCCATCGACTGTGGCATCCTATTCTGATTATCGCCGATTTGTTCTGCCCCGGATCTCAGTGTCAGCTCCACATTCCCGGCTTCCTGAGCCTTCCTTAAAAAAAAAGAAGAAGAAGAAGAAGAAGAAAAAAAAACAGCAACTTTTCATTATGGAGGTGAAGCTATAAAAGGCTTGTAAAAACGTTTCTTTGAAGAGAAATGTCAGACTGTCATCGGGTGACAGAATGCGCTGTTGGAAGACATGTCTCTGTTGTGAAAATGTTTAGCTACTGGTTCCCTGTGGAAGCGACACACAGGGCGTTGTGCCCAGCTTCCCTCCGCCCCCCAAGGCCTTCACGTGTTCATTTCCAGAGGCAGGTGTCGGATGTCAGTGCAATGTGTCCAGGAAGAACCCGTGATGAGGCAGACAGCCCCAGGCCCCGCATGTAAGCCCTGTGATCCTGACCACTTCGCTTATCCCTTTCACACGGGGCCCACTTCCTCAATTTACCTGAAGATTGAACGAGATAATCCAGTTCAAGCCCTTCGCGTGCGGTCTGGCACCCACAACGCATTCCATGAACGTCAGCTAGGCTAGTTTTAAGAGAAACAGGAAAAAAACAAAACTAACAAAATGTTTAAAAATGGTTTTAAGTTGATTTTCTCCTCCCATCCTCCCCAGGAAACTTATTTGAACCAATGAAATAAACAAACAAAATATCATAGACTGTAAACACGGGGGAAGTGGGAGAAGGTGAGGGTTTTTGTAATATCAGTGTTTTTCCAATGCGATTCCAAACCCGGTGTATGTATAGGACATTTTTCTTTTGTTTCCTAAACAAGTACTTTCAGTTTCTTTACTAAGAAGCCAAACTCTCAATTTTAAGTGCACTGAATATGCATCCTATCTTTTAAAGTTTATTTGGCCTCATGACTTTTACACTATAAAGATTCAGATATTCTGGTCTATATCAACATTCTTGGTAAAAAAAAAAAATAAGGGGGAGAGGGGAGACTTGAGACTTGACTCTACAGCAAGGCATGTCTTTCTCGCGGATTGAACCTGAACTTGGAAGGGGGTGATGGACGTGCCATCTCCCACCTCCTAACAAATTTTGTTCGCCCGCGTAGACCTCATTGGCAAGGTACAAAGGCACCAGGGCGGATTTTTAATGAGTGCCAGGTAGGCTGCAGTAGAAGGAAAATGAAAGTTCTTGATAAACAGCGAAGTGGTCATTCCCATGCAGGGTGCGAGGTTAGCGTATTAAGCATAGCCTCTTAAACAGAGTTGTTCCTGATCACAAAAAAATTGACATTGAGAAAGATCGAATAAGCGTCACTATGAAATATGAACAGGGTCCCAAGTTATTCATGTTTCGTTCGACTTCGGAGTCATACCGAATGTTGCCTGGAATTTCTACCCACTATTTCCAGTTATCTTTTTGGTCCTTAAAAGGTTCGAAACAGAACCAAAGGCCCGTCTGCCTCTCAAAAGACTCTAGAAGAAAATCTAATTAGAGGTATATTTACTCTAAGACAAGAATGAAACAATTAACAGGTACTGTCGGTATATTCTAAATTGATTATTCTGCCCAGAGGAGGTGATGAATGGAGAAATAATATGTGAATCACTTGTCAGGTTTTTGTTCTGTTTTGTTTTGTTTTTCTCACTTGTGAATCCTTGAGCTGTTAACTGGGGAGGTTATTTGAAAAGAAAAGCCTAGGGCCGCCTGGGTGGCTCAGTTGGGTGAGCGTCCGACTTCAGCTCAGGTCATGATCTTGAAGTTCACAAGTTTGAGTCCCGCATCGGGCTCTGTGCTGACAGCTCAGAGCCTGGAGCCTGCTTTGAATTCTGTGTTTCCCTCTCTCTGTGTCTCTCTCTTTGCACCACCACCCCTGCACCCCAGCCTCGCCTGTGCTCAATCTTCTCTCTCTTTCTCTCAAAAATAAACGAACATTAAAAAAGAAAAGAAAAAAAATGAAAAAGAAAAACCCACAAGCGTAGGATCGGTTTCTTGATTACAACACACTTGCGTTGTGGCGAAGAGATTTCTCGCATGCACAGTAAATCTAGACAAATGCAGGAGTGGATAATTAAGCACTGAAGTATGTTGTTCAGATTATATCATTGCTGCAGAGCAGGACACGGTACGGGCTCACGGGAGAGATGGGCACCGGGCTGAGTCCCGAAGGGCAGCACGATCCTTCCTTGAGCGTTTCAGAAGAGCGCGTACCGTAGGTATGCTGTATGTGCCTGCGAGGGGGAAGGGTTAATAAGCAGACCGTAGAGACAGGCAATTCTAAGGAAATACGAGTCCTGGAGGAGAGCCTGGTTTCTCGTGGACGCTCCCTTCTCCAGCTTTGCTCTTCCATCCGCCCCACGAGGACGAGATTCATCCAGTACCAGCCGGGAAGGACACCTCTCCCAAGTGGACTTTCCAGAGAGCTAAAAAGGACCAACATTTTTTTTTTTAATTTTAGAGTTAAAAGAAATGTTAATACCCTCCTTAAGCATTAGGGGGAAATGGATCAGAAGTAGCTTGAAGCTTGTCCCAAACCAGGAGCAGCCTCACTTCCCTGCTTGGTTTTGGGGATGAGTTGCCTTCTTAGCAGTCAAGGTACAGTGTTATAGACATCGCAGGTGTATTTAGGATGTGTGTGTGTGTGTGTGTGTGTATGTGTATGTGTGTGTGTATGTGCGCACGCGCGTGTGTGCATGTGTTTTGTCTCCGAGTAGGTTAGTTCCCTTGCATATCTTTAAAATACCATCTGCTGTTCTTTCCCTCCATTGCCTTGCATGTCTGCCCCCAGACTCTCTTCCTCCAACCTCTTTCATGTATGTTTCAAGAAGGGAAGGTCATTTTTTTAAAAAAGTTTATGTATTTTGAGAGAGGGGGAGAGGCAGAAAGAGAGAGAGGAAGAAAGAGAGAGAGGAAGAGAGAGAGAGAATCCCAAGCAGGTTCTACATGGTCAGCGTAGAGCCCAATGTGGGGTTACATCCCATGAGCCAAATCATGAGATCATGACCTGAGCTGAAATCAAGAGTCAGACACTTAACTGACGGGGCCACCCAGGCGCTCCAAGAGAGGGGAAGCGTACTGTAATAGCATCGTAAGACAGACATCCCTAGGAAGACACAAGAACATGGCACCGGGAAGGGTTGCCGCGTTGGAAATGAGAGGACTCAGGGCCGTGTCCCGGCTATACCAATAGCTGTGACCTTCACCTCTCTCCCACCTTCCTGGCTCTGTTCTTGCTGTCACGTGAAGCAAGCTTGGACCTGAGGCATAGTCTTAAAAACCGTTTCTGGCTCGTACAGTCTGTTATCAGCTGCGAGAAAAACCCGTATCTCTCCAAACCTAACATACACTGTTTTCTGAATGCGTCAGAATCAGAAGCAGGGGCAGGGCGTGATGCGGAGTCGTTGATCCGTGTGTCCCTGCGTCGCTGTTGACCAGGAGCCGGCCGTGTCCTAGGTGCAGCGTGCAGGTGGAGTTTCCCTGTCCGCAGCTGGCCTCAAGGTCTGATGGCCATCCCGACACCCCGGGCACATGACTAGGTGGTGAGTCGTTGCCTTCCTCCCGCAGCTGGCTGTTTACAGCGCGTAGGCACGACGGTCAGTGCGGTTCTGGCTTCGGTCAGTGCGAGCGTAAAAGAAGCATGGCATTATCGCTTCGCTTTAGGTACGCATTTACTGAATACCTGCTGTGGTCGAACCCCAGCACTGGAGATTTTTAAGCGCTACAAGGGGGAAACAGAACCGATGATGCTTCTGATCCCACAGGGAGGGAAACCTATAAATAGAGCGGCTTGCACGCTACCCTAAATGGTGGCTTTCTTCAAAGAACGTTGAAAAATGAAGATGTGGTCAGGAGGGTCTCGGATTCAGAGGGAAGTGTGAATTTGGGGAGAGGTTTTGAAAGGATGTTACAGATGCGCTTTGGTAAGGGGGAGTGAGTTGGAAAACACAATGCGTACACACACACACACACACACACACACACACACACACACACACAAACACACCCCAAATACCCAGATACCTAGTTTCCAAGAAAAAGTGGAGTACTTTGGTCCTCTGGTGGAGGGCCTTGAAAGACGGGAGAGTTTCTGTGTGCCGTTCTGAACTATCATTTCACAGACGTGGAGTGTGAGCAGAGGACAGGCACTGCTTGAGACAAACACCTAAAGTAAATCTCTGTCCCTCTGTAGTATTTTTGGATGGGAGGGGGTGTGTGTACACATATAGGTGTTACTGATTTGAAGTTTCAAAATGAAACAAAGTTTTAGGTTCATCTTCTTTGTATGGGTAATCACACCCATTTCTCAGAAGAATTTGAGCCACCTTTGCCAATGATCATTTTAAAAGAAAATTCAGGCAATAAATATTTATCGAGTAGCTGTATGCACGTACCTATTAAAATTCAAGCCATTACACTTGCTTAAAAGTTAAAAAAATATTCTATTTATTTAAAATTTTTAAAATTTTATTTACTTTTAATTTACTTATGTTGAGAGAAAGAGAGGGAGAGAGTGAGTGAGTGGGGAGGGGCAGAGAGAGAGGGAGAGAGAATCCCAAGTAGGTTCTTTTATTTTTAAATTTTTTTAACGTTTATTTATTTTTGACAGACAGAGAGACAATGCATGAGCAGGGGAAGAGCAGAGAGAGAGGGAGACACAGAATCTGAAGGAGGCTCCAGGCTCAGCTGTCAGCACAGAGCCTGACGCAGGGCTCGAACCCACAGACCGTGAGATCGTGACCTGAGCTGAAGTCGGCCGCTCAACCGACTGAGCCACCCAGGCGCCCCCCAAGTAGGTTCTGCAAGGTCGGCACAGAGCCTGACATGGGGCTCGAACTCACTGAACTATGAGATCATGAGATCATGACTTGAGCTAAAATCAAGAATCAACTGAGCCACCCAGCTTAACCGACTGAGCCACCCAGGCACCCAGCACATAAGGGACTGAAAGTGAAAACTTCAATTCCGGCTCCTTGTATAAAGCTTTGGAAAGGACTTTTATTCTTTGTCAGTTGCAAGATGAATAACTATCGGTCTGAGAAAAAAAGTGTTTTAAAGTGACCTTCTTTGAAATAATGGGCTTGTCTGATTAAGTGATGTTTATCCATACTTATTAGTAAAATCAATAACAAAAGTGTCTTTTAAAAGTAATTCTGGGAATGACTGACTTAGCAAACATTATGCCAGTAAAATTTGCATTGGTGCAATCTCTGCTCCGTATAAATCAGTTTCAGGGTCAAAATGCTGATATTCTAAAGACCACGCTAAATCTTTCCAACACAGTAATGATAAGACTTTTTAACAAAAGTAACTTTTAAATCCCATTTTCCTGAGCTCCTTCTTATAACCAGTGAGTATAATTATATTTTATCAGTAAGAGTTCAAAGAACAGAATACTTAAGATCAATAACTTTGCAATAATTATTATATTTTTAGCAAATATTTACAATGTGAATGTTTCTAAAATATAGTTCCAATTTAGAATTATATTCCATACTAGAGTCTTGATTATAGAAGCAAAAACTTTTAAACTTTGAGCAAAAGTGACCAAAAAAAGGTATAAAGTTCTTTTTTTAAAATTTTTTTTCAATGTTTATTTATTTTTGAGACAGGGAGAGACAGAGCATGAGTGGGGGAGGGGCAGAGAGAGAGGGAGACACAGAATCCGAAGCAGGCTCCAGGCTCTGAGCTGTCAGCACAGAGCCCGACGTGGGGCTCGAACCCACAGACCGTGAGATCATGACCTGAGCCGAAGTCGGATGCTCAACCAACTGAGCCACCCAGGTGCCCCTAAAATTCTTTTTTTAAGCTGTGAGATAAGATAATCATAAATACAGTAGGACTTCCTATGTCTTACAAAGCATCTTTTTTTCTCCCCAGTTTTATTAAGATATAATTGACCAAAGCATCTTGGGGTGGTATTTTTTTTTTGTAACATCATAGAAAGATTTATAATTAAATATCAGTTTTTTTGCGAATGCACACAATTATTTATGGGTGCCCATGCCTTTAGAGTTTATTCTGTGGCTACCCATTGCTAAAATTAGGTTTGATTTCTGAATTTTATGAGGTAATAGAGTGTACCTTTCTCACATTGTCAGTTTCTCTACTGGGTGGTATAAGGGACGATTATTTCCAGCACAAGTGACCCCAAAACATCTGTTGAATTCTCCCGTAATAAACTTTATGCTATATGGGAAGTCTAATAAAAAAGAAACAGGTGTTCAAAATGGAAGATGTTAAGCCCCTCTTCAGCCCTGTCTGCACATGGCTGATTGCTGTGACCCAAAACTGGGCCTGTACTACTTTTGGGTAGGGAGCTACCAAGTAGAGAATAGAAGCACTTTGGCCAGTGCGTGTGGATATCACCATCCGCCCTTAATCACTCACATCGTCAGAGTAGAAGGAACTCGGGGAGGAATCATATAATGAGATTTGAGCAGAGGTCAGGTTCCCTATCAAGTAATTAGCCCTGAAGTTACTTTAACAGCAATTAAAATAGCATTAAACTATTTACCTGTGACTGAAACTTAATTCAGTGACAATTAAGTAGTGTCACCTTAATGCAGGTGGCCTGCACGAGATACCGTGCTGGTGGTTCTTAAAGTTTTCTGGGATAAAAATCCTTCTGAAAATCTGCTAAAATTTCTGGACCTGCTTTCTAGAGCAATTGCTCACAAATCCAAAATTTTGCACAGACTTTCAAATCTACCAACATCCCCTTTTAAATTACCCTTAGACCTTGGGCATTTATTATAAAGGTATAGAATCCTACCTGAATTCAATACCTAGCCCTGCCACCTATATCTCGATGACTCCAGGAAAGTCTTTTAAGACTTTTTTTGAAAACAAAAAAAAATAAATTCTTTTGTATTCAATATGATACATCACCTAGGTATATGGATTTAACAACATCACACTCATAAATGTGCCCCAAACAGCGTCTGCCGTGCGGTGGATTGTTTTTATTGATAAATACATAAATTTGTCATGTGGAATAGTATGTTCATATTGGTTGGCCTATTAATAGTCTGGAGTCTTCCTGGAGACAAGAGACCCCTATCTCCAGGTAGGATGATGATGATCAGAAGGTTTCTTGGAAGCGTGTAGGATCAGAGTAGCAAGATAGGGGGCCAGTGACAATGTCTCCAGTGTGATCTTCCTCGCAGCTATTGTATCTACTCCCACTCTAGGTAAACAAGTCAACAGCGGATACTCAGGCCAGACAGGTGCCTTTTTCCCTAGAGATGTGTTCACAGATTCTTCCAAATTGCCCCCCCCCCTTTTTTTTCAAGGGCTCCGAGCAGACCACTCCGGTGAACACAGCTTTCTTCAGATAAGCTCCTGTAGAATAGATCTAGAAGGCTGTCATTCTGACCATGTCCTCCTGTGACCACACTGTGGTTGACTGAACTGTGTCTTCTCTAGAGAGCTAATCTCACCGCTATGGGCTCTTTTGTTTTCATTGCCAGATTAGGAGGATGACCTGCAGTCTTCTGTGAACAGGCGGCAGTCTTGTGGACCACAGTGTTACGCATCTACTTAACAGAGACTCAAAAGGATCACGTAGCGTATCCAGGAGTCTCATGTGCACTGCGCACCTTTGAAGACTGTCTTTCACTGGTAGATTGTGCGAGAAAACCTCAGGCTTTAGAGGCAGACGTACCCGTGTGTCGGAATTCCTCTCGGCCATTTGCTAACCTTTGAGCTGAGTCACTGACACAGATATCACAGAACATCTCTCCAAGGCCTCATATGAGTTCTATCTGTTCCTTGCTGGTGGTTATCATGATTGCGATGCCTTGCGGCTACTCACATTTCCTGCTTCTCCTAGCAACGCCGCATGTTCACGGCCTGGAACCCTGGCTTCGCTCGAAAAGGGCTATCTGATCTCTTGATTTGTTTTTGACAAGTTACCAGTTGAAGTAGTTTTTTTTCCAAATGTAAGGGGAGGAAAAGAATAATCATCCACTATCTGTCACAGTGGTTTAACACCGCACACGTTACATACATTCCTAGTTTAACCAATTAACCCAAGATGATAAAGTTCACTCTGATAGCATTGTGTTCTGTGGAATGCAAAGTAAGGAACACAGGAGAATGGTTCGTGTGCTGGGATTATTTGCTGTGGAGTTAAAACCTTTTCAGATTTCTTGGGAGCCTAGGACCCATTGCTTTAGGTTTTCTTACAAGGTTCACATGTTGAGTTGGATTTACAGCTCTGCGTCATTCACTCTAGGTTAGTACCACAGTCCTTAGGAATCTGAAGTTGGTTCATAAACTTCGGGGGGAAAGTTGTTGTTATCTGATGCTTAAAGCAGAAGCTAAAGATCTGTTACTTTGAGTCTTTCTGGAATTAATTGACCTAGTCTCTCTGCTTTCCTTGGGTTGAATCCAACATCAGCCCTGGATGGTTTTTCCCAGACTCACCTTCCCCGGACTCTTCTTCCCAAAGAATATGTGTTGTACTCTGGAGCCCAGGACTGAAATTTACCACATAAGGAGAATCCAAGACTGTTCTTTGTTTTATAGCAGAAGATGCTCAAACATTTTCCAGTGTGGTTTATAGAACATTTACAGAATCAATGGTGTTGTTTTACTAACTCTGTCAATCCTATTGGTAAAATGGTTTAAGAGTCCCAGTCAAAAATTAAATCGATGTTCATCTAAAATAAAATTGGGGCTTTGTTATTACTGTCAGCCTGAAATATCTTGTACAGTCTTGGAATTCTTGCTGTAGCTTTTAGTTTACTAAGCAAGCCTCGGTTTGATTCAAGTACAGCCAAGAGTTGCTGTATTTGAAGCCTGAGATTGTTTTGCACATGGCGGATGTTCACATGATCAGTGAGAATTTTGCTCATGAAGTTCGTTAGGGTCTTTGGAAAACTCGTCCTGGACGCATGCCTCTGATGATTTTGGTCTGGAATGGTGACCAGGGATGGTTTAAATGTGATTTCTCAAGTACATTCGGTTTCAGAATTTGGTGACGTCGGAGAAGCAGAAAGGCCAACCCCTTGTCATTGTTGTCTCTTTATTAAACTCAGTACCGATGGGTGTGTCTCTGTTCCCAGGCTGCAGGCTATGAACCAGACAGAGCAGAATGACAAACGAAAGGCAGAGAACCATTTCCTATTGTTAACAGAGCAGAGCGTGGATTCCCGGTGATGCCAGCTGTGCCCACCGCAGCCTCTTCTCTATGATGTTTCTCAAACTCACTCAGCATAGCGAGAGTCACAGAGGGTCAGGGCCTGGATTGCAGGGGGAGAAGGGTGGCGCGAGGCCCAGGCTACTTCCATATTCTGAAGCCACTGGCACGTGAAAGGAAACAGAGTGCCCAAACAAGGCTATAAATATTGTGGCACCTTTTCAAGCCTTCTCCGTAACAAGTGAACACGTGTAGCATACATGAAACACTGTGCACTTTCATCTTGCCTTTTGCAAAACATTTTAGGGATTTGTAAGAAACATATTGATCCACCGCGTGTGCCAGGACTAGTAATGGGCACAACCTTATGTCCATGTGAAGACCATCTCCGCCTTTTGGCCTCGATGGAGCTTCTCTGTGACATCCTGAATAATAGACAGGATGAGATCCTTTGTGGATGGGAGGTCCGCCCATTCCTTCTCACCCCTTTCACTCAGATGGGTGCCTCTGATTCCAGGGATGACTTCTCTGTCTTTGCCGCCCCAGACATTGCCGCTTATAGTCCATATAGTAGAACGCGGCATACAGGAGGTCAGAATGGCAGACAGGAGGCAATGGTGGGAGCAAAGTAAATGTTTTCATTGGCTTTATTACTAGTTTTGATTCCAGTTTACTTGTTTTCGTGACTTTATGGCACATTCCTGACTTAACTCCACCTCCTTCCTCCATTGTGTGAACAATAAGACAGTGGTGTTCAAGCAAGGCTCCATGGAGACCCCCGAAGCCCCCCACATCTCTTTCACCATAGCTGCTCAGATTTCGCTGTTTACTCTTTGTACTTAACTTTTATTTAGATCTAGACATTCTGCGTTTTAAATAAAAGCCCTCTTGAAAACCACTTCTTTAAGGGCAGAGAGTGGAAGAGAACTAAACGTCATTGCACTTGCCTTACGCTAGGTAAACGATGGCTCGCAGACCTACATGCATCAATGGGGGAAGACTTGGGTCAGTAAATGAGGTTCTTCTGTTTTTCTATAATATTTGATTTCTGAAAAGTAGGAAAATGTGCTTTGTGACTGCTGATCTGAGAATCACTCTCTGCATCCCATTATTTGAAAGAATGTATGAGTATCATTGCCTGGAGTGACAGCTATCTAATGTCAGACCGTCGGGGTTGAAAGGAACTATGGAAATTATTTCAGGCCCAGCACCCCAGAGATACCGGTCAGGTTGCATAATCACATGGAGCTGGTTCTTGGTTAAACCCTGGATTGTAACCACATTTTATGCCTCTAGGCCACACTGTTTTTCTGAAGGCTATTATTTTACTGGCTCAGGAGTAAACAGGTAGAAATAAGCAGGACTTAAACTACTTACAGGGCACCTAAAAACTACCAAATCATATATTCTAATTTCTACAGCTTATGTCCAAGAGGCTCTAAGACATAAACACAACTCCCAAGTCCCAAATAACCATGGAACCAGAATGCCCCAGCATCTACAACTGTATCTAGATGGAATTGTTAAAAATGGAGCCGAAACAACTCAATGAAGAAATGGACAAAGGCCTTGAAAAGACATGTCTCAAAAGAAGATACGCAAGTGACCAACATACACATGAAAAAATACTCAGTGTCATGATTCATTAGGGAAATGCAAATCAGGATGACAATGGGACAGCACTTCACGCTCATTCGAATGGCAACTATTAAAAAAAAAAAACAGAAAATAACAAGTGTTGGTGAGGATGTGGAGAGTTTAGAATTCTTGTGCACTGCTGGTGGGAATGGAAAATGGTAGAGCTGCTTTGGAAAACAGCATGGTGGCTCTTGAAAAAATTAAACATAGAAATACCATATCTGTGCCCAAAGGAAGCAAAAGCAGGGACCTGAAGAGATTCGTGCACCCGTGTTTGTCACAGCCTTATCTACCCATGTTTGTAACATCGTTATTCACCAAAAAGTGGAAGCACCCCAAATGTCCATTGATGGATGAATGGATAAGATGTGCTGTATATAAATGCAATGGGATGTTATTGAGACTTAAAAAAAGAAGGAAATTCTGACACACGCTGCAACGTGGATGAGCCTTGAAGACATTATGCTGAGTGAAATGAGCCAGTCGCAAAAAGGAAAAATGCTATGTAACTTCACTAATAGGACAGTCCCAGAGCAGTCAAATTTATAGAGACAGAAAGTAGAATTGTAGTCGCCAGGAGCTGGGGGGAGGGAGGAGCGGGAAGTTGTTCAGGGGGTACAGACTTTCAGTTTGGGGAACTAAAAAGGGTCTGGAGGTGGAGAGTGGTGATGATGGTCACAAAACATCACGGATGTGTTTCAGGCCACTTGAACTATACATTTAAAAATGGTTAAAATGGCAAATTTTAGGTTATGTATACTTGAAGACAAGAAAAAAAAATTTAAATCATTAGAAATGGAGCCCCAATTTAAGCCATAATAAAAAGATAAGGCATTTCTTAAAGGCATATTGCAGCGAATGGATCTGTAAGACAGGAATCTTTAATGGTCTATTACAAATCATGGCTGTCTGTTTATCGGGAGTTTTCGATTCATCACAAAGTATTTGTGGAGCATTTTCTGCATCGTATTTTTTTGATAAGTGGAACAGCAGATCTTTGCACTTAGGTAAGTAGACATTACTTCATGTGCTATTTCTTTTTTTTTTCTTAATGTTTATTTTTGAGAGAGAGAGAGAGAGAGAGAGAGTGGCGAAGGGAGAGAGAGAGAGAGAATCAGAAGCAGGCTCCAGGCTCTGTGCTGACAGAAGCAGGGCTCGAACCCACAAGCCACGAGATCGTGACCTGAGCTGAAATCGGACATTCAACTGACTGAGCCACCCAGGGACCCCATTTCATGTGCTATTTAAGAAAGGAAATAACAGTGCTTCTTTGAGCCAGCTGCAAACTCAAGAGTAGTGTATTTCAAAAACTACAAAAGACACAAGGAGTGGGGATGGGGTCAGGCATCATTTATTCTCCCTCTGTCATGTAGTCTAAATTTTCACTGGCCCAGCTGCATTCGCTTTGGTCCAAAGACAGCCGTGTACTGGAATTTAAAATACACACACACAGGGGCGCCTGGGTGGCTCAGTCTCTTGGGCGTCCGACTTCGGCTCGGGTCATGGTCTCGAAGGTCACGAGTTCAAGCCCCGTGTCGGGCTCTGTGCTGACAGCTCAGAGCCTGGAGCCTGCTTCAGATTCTGTGTCTCCCTCTGTCTCTGCCCCTCCCCCGCTTGCACTCTGTCTGTCTCTCTCTAAAATAAATAAACATTAAACACACACACACACACACACACACACACACACACACACACACACACCAGTATTTGAGAGCAGGGTCCCCAGGCAATGATCCCGACTCCTCAGCTTACTAGTGATGCAACTTCAGGCAGTGGCCTCCCCTCTAGAATTGAGTTTCTATTAGATTGTATCCCGCAGTCTGTTCAGCTTCAGCATTTTGTGAACTTTCCGGTCATGACGTTGGGGTTTTTTAGTGCCTATGCAGATTTTAAAACATCTTGCTCTTGACCGTTGATCCCTATAGCTCTTTTCTCCTTTCTCAATCAAAAAAGTTCCTGAAGATTGCTTTTGAAAGAAATGTGGGAAGCCCAGTAGACTCCGTGAGTAGCCCAGACCTGAGAAGAGGTAGGGTCAAAGATGCAAAAGCATCTTGGTGTTGGAAGGATCCTCAGTGTTGTTAGAGAAACATTTTGGTGGAAACTTCTCTTAGGCCCCCTTGACGCTAGTGCTCATGGAATCCATTATTAACAGGGCCCTGTCGCTGTTCTGCCGTTCGAACACCACCTGGGAAAGTCACAGGGAAAACATGAAAGGACGGATGGTGACAAAAGCTCGGCTCTCCGTTCCGAAAATGTTGGCTTGGAAATTAAAACAACTTTTTTTTCCAGGAAAACAGAAAAGTGAAATGGCTACCTCTAATAAATGGGTTTTGAGAAAATGCTTTTATTTCCTACTTCGCTAAATTTTCACACATCCTTAGAAGCTTGCGTTGTGCTTGCGGTACTGTGGTGATTCACATAATCGAGGTACCTGCTAGACAACACAGCCCAGTCTACTTTTGTGTTGTCAAGATATTTCCTTTGGCTGTAACTTTTTTCTGAGAGTTAATTGTCTCATTTTCTGGGAGGGGTAATGTTGAATGTCCTGGAAGAAGAGATACTTGGTTTCCTGTTAAAAAGTTAAATGTTAATCAACTATATGTTACGTCCCCATGGCAATTACTTTATGATAGTCTTATTGGCAAAGGTGCTAAGGGGGATTTTCTTTGACTATATTAGATGGATTATTCCTTTTTTTTTCAACTATAAAATTTATAGAAGAAAAATTCTTAGTGCTTTCGTGTTGCTGTCTCATCTGTTGTCCTAGGCTTATCTCAGAAGATTGGCACCAAATATACTTGCATCCTGATTAGCATACCGACATCCCCTGGAAGAAATTAATTTATCTTCTCTCCCACAGTCAAAATTCTGCCATCAAAACGTGAAGCAATGATTGATTTAGACATAATTATGTAATAATAACCCATCAATATTATTCTAAACATTAATCTTCTAAATCCTCACAGCTCTGTTGTGAGTTAACCAAAGAATTACATTTTACACCTTTTCTCTTTTGTCTTATGGAACTGCCATTGAGTAAGCGACTGTTTCATCACCTTCCTACAAGAGCAGATCTCCCATGATCATTCATTCATTCAAAAAGTGTTATTTGAGGGCCTACTCTGTGCCAGGCACTGTTCTGGAAGCTTGAGATACATCAATAAACGAAAGATAACATGACTACCTCATTGAGCATATATTGTATAATGTGTACTGAGTATAGTAAAATAATAAAGTAAAATATTAAGTCACAAATACTTTGAAAAAAATGCAGTAAGATTGGAAGATCAGGAGTATTGGGGGAGGCCAATGATGGGGTAGTACATTTTATGTAGAGTGGTCAGCGTAGGCTTTGCCGGGAAGTGGATTTTTAAACAGACTTGATAGAAGCGAGGGAGCAACCCATGCAGATACGTGGGGGCAGAGCGTGATGAGCAGGGGGTCCAGTTAGCACAGAAGCCCTGAGGTAGGGTGTGCCAGTGTGGCTAAGGATAGGGCGAGTAAGGGGACAAGTGGTTGGCGATGTCAGAGGTAGGCAGGGCCACGTTGAGTAGGTCATGACCATGTAGGTCACCATGAGGACTTGGCTCTTTCTTGGAGAAAACATGCTGAGCAGGGGAGTGACCTGTCCTACGATCTGTGGTCTGGCTGCTTTGCTAAGAACAATGCAGAGGGAGCAGTGGATGAAGTCATTGTTATGACCTGACTAATGAAGTCTCTTAAAACTTCACCAGCCTGTTAAAATTTATTGGAAACAAAATGTTGAGTATTCTAAGGAAATTCAGTTGCATTGTTTTCCAGCGCTAATATTAGTCTAGAGCATTCTAGTTGATTGACCATCAGAGTATGAAAACTTACAGGTCTTTTTTGGTCTGCCTTTTAATGAACAGCTGAACTATTTAAAAGTAGAAATTGTAATGTAAATGTGATCGAAAAGAGTCCTTCCTTCTGCGGTGTTTCTGGTGGCCTATAGAATAACCAGAAGAAAAAACACACCCCCCACTTCCATGTAGTATTAGATTAAGTTCTTGGTAATGGCCTAGATGGCCACACCCAAAGGTGGGGGGGGGGGTGCACAGCGGCGGGGGATGGGGGAGCCGTTGCACTTCCCAGCCTGGGTCTCCAGGGCCTTAGGGGTAAGGGTTGGCTTGAAGCTACCAGTGAGGCCATTGCAGCAACATGGGGTGGGGGGTCTCCGAATCCTTGGAGCTCAGTCCCAACTATGTCACCTCCCTGTGTTCTGGGGTCTTACTTGCCCTTTGAGAAGAATTTATATTAATTATTTTTTCACTTCCTGATGAAGAGAATGCTTACCAATCCTGGGTGGGCTATTTCTTGACCTAAAGCCTGCATCAGCAAAGCCATACTTTCTTGGGTAGGTGTGTTGGGCAGGGGGTGGGAGTGTGTGGCAGAGCCCCTTGCTTTGGTGTTCCTGAGTAACAGGAACCTGGTAACTCTGGTGCCAGCTGCCCAGCACCCCAGGAAGCTCCTTCCAGTGTTAGAGTCCCTCGTGTGTTCCGAATTTCCCTAGCAATCTTCACTTCTAGTTTTAAAACTTAAAAATTTGGAAAAAGCAGAAATATAAAGGAGGAAACGCAAACCACCTGAAATGACGTCTGAGCAAAACTTGCAATGTTGTTTATACAATTCCTTCTTCCTTCAAATGTAAAAAAAACAAACATGAACAATACTTGAAATTATTGAGCCCTCTCCAAAAAAGCACATTTGCAGTCTCAATCACATGTATGTAAAAGAATATACATATGTTCTAAATATTGGAAGCTGTAAAGTCAACTTTCAAAAGTTAGAGAAGTATGAGGGAGAATCTAAAATGATGTAAAATGAGACGCAACAAAAAGATATAAAACACAGCTAAATGAGACGAGATAAAAATCATCAGCCAAGCGAGATAAAACATATAGGTAAAATGATGTAAAATAATGCTTTGTTTATATCAGAAACCGAAACGTGACCGTGAGTTTCACAAAGCGTGCGTTTCACTTTACTGGAGTGATTACCGGAGGGGTTGTTTGGGGTTGGCACATTTAGTAATGAAAGCATGTGGTCATTTGGAACCTGTCTGGTTTCTTTTGAACTTGGCAAGCACGCCTGCTTGAGAGCGATGCAGTTTTTCTAGTGTCTGTAACCAGGTCTATCTGTATTTTTATTTTTCTGGAAGTTAGAAGTTTGACATTCTTTCTCTGTCTCTAAGCTTTACTTAGAACAGAATCAATTCTTCTGTAACGTCTGTGATTCTGTCCTTGATCAACCATTGTTAGAAATGGAGATTTCTAGAATAATCAGACTAGGAAAGAAAGCACAGAAGGTGTTCAGATTTCATCTCAGAATCATCATTATTTGCAAAAGTTCTGAAAAACATTATGATTAAATCATATATATTGCTTGGGCAAAATGTATAAAGCAAAAGGAAAGAAAAAAAAAAACAAACCTCAACTCACTGGAACTTCAAAGCAACATAGCTTAACACCTGGCAAGATCAAACTACATTTTTTTATGTTATAATTTTTTTAACTTTTATTTTTCTCTTGTTAAAATTTTTATTTAAATTCTAGTTAAAATATAGTGTAATATTAGTTTCGGGAGTAGAATTTAGTGATTCATCACTTACTTATAACACCCCGTGCTCATCCCAGCCTGTACTCTCCTTAGTACCCATCCCCATCTAGCCCATCCCCTACCCACCTCCCTTCAGCAACTCTAAGTTTGTTCTCTATTGTTAGGAGTCTCTCTTATGGTTTGCCTCTCTCTCTCTCTTTTTTTTTCTTTTCCCTATGTTCATTTGTTTTGTTTCTTAAATTCCACAAACGAAATCATATGGTGTTTGTCCTTCTTTGACTTATTTTGCTTAGCCCAATACACTATAGCTCCATCCGTATCATTGCAAAGGGCAAGACTTCATTCTTTTTGATGGCTGAGTAATATTCGCAACTACATTTTCTAAAAGAAGTATAAGAAGGGAGCTGTAATTCTGAACTACAACAAGGCATTAGCGTGTACTCGTTAAAGGGACTGAGAACAGTGCTGGGGGGGGCACCTGGGTGGCTCAGTCGGTTGAGCATCTGACTTCGGCTCAGGTCATGATCTCCAGTTTGTGAGTCTGAGCCCCGTGTCGGGCTCTGTGCTGACAGTTCAGAGCCTGGAGCCTGTTTTGGATTCTGTGTCTCCCTCTCTCTGCCCTTCCCCTGCTCGTGCTCTGTCTGTCTGTCTCTCTCTCTCAAAAATAAATAAACATTAAAAAATTAAAAACAAAAAAAGAACGGTGCTGGACACACACCTGAAGCGTCTCATAGATCGCTTACTTGGCAGAATAAACTTTGAGACTAAATGCTTTTGTCTCGACTTTAGCAATGTAGCACTGGATGTGGGAAACGTAATGGTGTAAAACAAAACCTTTGGAAGCATTTCCGGAAATTGCATGTAGATACGTGTTAAAGCTGCAGTAGATGCTATTTCCTTCTTCCTAAGGCCGCTGACAGATTTCCGAGGCTTCTGTTCAATGCTGGCCTTTTCTTTGATGGGCCATTCAGAGGCAAGTCCTCTCGGTGGCGGTTTCTCCATGGATGTTTTCTCCTGGGTTCTTTTTCTTTGACTTATATTTAACACGGGTTTCAAGCCTGTATCATTTCAGGCGTTAGCGATTTCCAACTAACCAGCACCAAAGGGTCCATTTCCTACCGTGCCGCTGCAAAATTCAGTCTTTTCCTAAGATGCAGTGTTGGAGATGGACGTACAAACACAATTTGCAGGTTTTACCATTCACATTCTTACTTTAAAAACTTCCATTGGTTTCATTTGATCCAGAAGATCCTAGTTTCTTCTGTTGTCCCATAGTTTGGAATCAGTGGGCTGGAAAATTGGAAGAAAGGGAATTACGGCATTGGCAAAGCAGGCATGTTCACTTGAGCGTGCGTCGTGACGTTAATTCGCGGTTACACCTCCGAGTAAGCAGCGCAGATCTGCAGCCACTAATTTGGAGTGTTTGGGACATGTGCTCAGCCCCTGCCTGACGGTCGTTCTACCATGCTTGAGCCACGGATGGGACCTAAATTTAGGAACCCAGACATAGATTGGGAGGCTCTGCGTGGTTAACTTTACCTGACTCTCATCGCGATAGTTTTTAGTTTTTTTGTTTGTTGTTTTTATTTTTATTTTTTAATGTATATTTATTTTGAGGGAAAGAGTGCACATGCACACTCATGAGCAGGGGAGAGAATCCCAAGCAGCACAGAGCCCAACTGGGGGCTCGATCTCGTGAGCCCTGAGATCATGACCTGAGCCGAAATCAAGAGTCCAGATGCTTAACGACTGAGCCACCCAGGCGCCCCTGTTTTTTTCTTTTCTTTTTTTTTTTTCCTCCCTGTTTTGTTCTTAAAAGGCTGTTGTTCAGGTTGCTTCCATCCAGTCCTCCTTTCAAAGGCCAAGAAAATTATATTTGTTATTAAGTATCTTTTGGAGCTTTCTGTCATCATGGCTCCTCTCTCTTGTTTTAGTTACGTCAACTTTCTCCCATGTTTTCTGAACTCAGGCACACAATTTTCACCCCAGTGGTAATGAGTGACCTGCCACCCTGGGACCTTCAAGAGCAGTTTTCTTTGAGTACACAATATGACTGGACCCATCGCCTTTAGCCTCACGCTAGGTGCCGTGCTGTTAGGATAAAACGATTAATTGTTACACGAAGCGAAAGCACTTACATACGGAATTCTGGGAGGTGACATTTAGTAACACTAAAACGCCTCGTGAAATTGGTGCATTATAAACCTGACGGCATCTAAATTTTGTACGCCATTTTGGCTCCTCTTGACTCATCTTGGGTGTAAATGAAAAAACCTATTGGCCACATTTGACTTGAATAAAGCTTTAGCTTTCTGAAAGAGGGAGATCTGCACATAGATGTGTGATCCCTCTGAGGATGGATCTCAGAGTTGGGGTGGATCGTCCACACTGAGCACCAGGGATTTACAAGAAGAAAGAAGAAACTCTACTGCTGGTAGATGTATTTGTTCACAGTTGATATCACTGCAGTTTAAAGTTGTTTTAAGCAGGGTTCAGGCAGCCATGGGAGAAGGTTGCCTTCTAGTGACAAATGTGGTTCAATATCATATTGACTTTAAAAGTGGCAAAGCCAGCCCAGTCGGTGCCCACGGATGTGTACTTGCTGTCTCTGAGGAGGCAATGGTGTGTAACCATTTAAGGGGTGAGCTCTAGAATGAAGCCCAGCTCTGGAGTCTTCTAGCTGATTGACATGGAGCAAGGTACTTCACTTTTGGGGGGCCCCAGTTTCCTTATCAGTAAATGGGGGTAATAATAACATGTAGATGAGGATTAAATGAAGAATCGCATGTAAAGTGCTTGGTGTGGTGACTACCACATGTTCGACACGTCAACCATCATAATAAGTAAGTTTCTGGTGTTAGCATGCGACTTGCTTGCTTAGAATTATTTGCGCAAACAGAAAGAAGTGAGGAAGGGTGATAATTTTAGCTTTGCTGGAAACCAAAGGAGGTTAAAGGCATCGAGTGCAAAGAGTGTTGGGCAGGGAGGCAGGAGACCAGTTTTAACTCCGTCGCTCGCTAGCTGCCCAACTGAGGGTCCAGCCCCCGAGCTCTCCGGGTTCCGCACTTCCTCGTCTTCAGAGGAGGTTTGCCCCAGCCCAGCTCCGTTGTCCTTTCTAACGTCAGCACTTTGTGAGTCCAGGAATGAGTGATTATTTCATTTAAAATACCTCACCGTGGTAGACGCTGAATAAATATTTGCACAGTTGAATGGAATCTGACAACTTTATCTCTGGAACGGAGATGATTTGGTTTTAAGATATGCATTGTAATGGCGTAAAAAATCAGCAATGACGCTTTTTGAGATTAAAAAAAAAAAGAGAGAGAGACATAAAATTCAAAGCCACGGACAAGCTGCTGTGATAAAGTGCCACTAACTGAGGGTCAGTTTATCGTCTCAAAGTTCTGGAGGCTAGAAGTCCAAAAGCAAGGTTGCCGCAGGGCCGGTTCCTTCTGGGGACCCAGAGAGAGTCTGTCCCACGCCTCTCTTCTAGCTTCTGGGGGGTTGCTGGCCATCCTTGGCATTCCTTGGCTTCTGCTGTATCCCCCCCACCTCTGCCTCTGTTCTCCCCTGGCATGCTCTCTGTGTGCGTGGCTGTGTCCGAGTTCCCCACTTCCCCCCACTTTTTTTTAGAATGGTACCTATCATATTGGAGAAGAAGCTCACCCCCTTCTAGTATGACCTCATCTTAACTCGTTGCATCTGCAGCGTCCAAGGTCACGTTCTGAGCTACTAGGGGTCAGGACCTCAAGAGAGGAATTTTGGGGTGGTGCAGTCCACCCCCCAATAGGCTACTTGTCCCGTCCTCTAGTGCTGCTCCCCAAGCAGCCATTCTTCCATCCTTCCCCCCAGTAAACACTACTGTGCAGTACAGGTGGCTGGATACCAGACAGTCTTCTGAGGAATCTTCTTCGCAGAAGGTTTTATATAAATGGTCCCCAGCTGGTCTCAGCAGTTAATCCTCTACTTTGTGGGAAACTGGTAACTTTTGTTTCCATCTCCTTCCTTTTTCCTTTCCCCCTGCCGTCCCTCTAATTCTGCTCTTCCTCTTTCCTGCCCACCCCATTCGCCTTCTTCACTGAGCATTTCCCTTGGCATAAGCCACCATTCTGCCACCAGATGGTGTGCGAGGATTGAGAAACGAATCGAAAGATGTCGGCCAATGTGGCTGCTTTTCAATATTTTATTTCCAGAAAAAGGCTGGCCCGACCAGCCAAAAATGAGATTCCGAGATTGCGTAGATTTGGCTTTCCATATAAATTTTATCTCCTTTTATTGCGGAAACAGAAACCAGAACTAGAAATCTTGCAGAAAAGAAGCCTGTATAATTTGATGAGTTAAGTTAATAGGAGATTCTGATTCAGAATAGATTTGACAGTAATATTAGGCTGAGACGTGGAAGCAAGTTTCTTGGCTCGGAGGCACTTCCTCAAACATATAGATTCAGAAATCGCAAGGAAAGAGAAATCTGTGGACTGCACAGATGCTATAGAATGACATTAGTGACTTCAGCTGTCCCCTGATTCAACAGTGTCACATGAGGCCTGCAGACTGAAAGCCATTAGAGACTGCAGCCACTCACAGTGTGCTTTGCTCAGCTTGTATACTGTTTTGTTTGCATTATTATTAATATTAACTGCCAATGTTAAAATAATCCCCATACATCATCACCGAGATTTCAGGCTTCTTTTGGAAAAGAAAAACTCTGAGGTCTCAGTGACACTGGCTCATAGTTTTTCTTGGCAAGACCTTAGTATGGCTGAGCTATTCCTGCCCCTTTAGTTGGAATGTGTGATTTCCAGTTTCACTCTGTTTCCTCCACCCCCTGCTATATTACCCTGAACCTTTACCTTTGTTTAAAATGTTACTGGCCTCTGCCCAGCCCATGAAAGGTATTTGAATATGTGACCCTGCTCTCCTGGTCCCTGGGTGAAGACATGGGGCCTGGAGGCGGGGGAGCTGATGGCTGGCTTAGTGCCACATGGTTCCCGCAGCCCATGCTGCCTGCCCCTGTGACTAGAAACCGGTGGGGAGGGAGAGAGCTACTCAGCACAGAGGAGCCTTGCCTTTCAAACAAAGAGCTAGGAGAGAAGGCAAACACTAAGAATTAGAACATGAATTGCCAGGGGCTCCTAGGGGGCTCGGTAGGTTGTGTCTGACTTCGGCTCAGGTCATGATCTCACAGTCTGTGGGTTCGAGCCCCGCATCAGGCTCTGTGCTGATGGCTCAGAGCCTGGAGCCTGCTTCGGATTCTGTGTCTCCCTCGCTCTCTGCCCCTCCCCCGCTTGTACTCTGTCTCTCAAAAAATAAAATAAAAAATGTTAAAAAAATTTTTTTTTAAACATGAACTGCCGTTACTCGGGTGTAGAAAAAGAAACTAGAGACACACACACGTAAGTGAAAAAAGCGAGAAGCGCTAAAGTAAGCACCTTATAGAGAACTTGGAGAGAATGAGTAGATGCGCGGTCAGAAGACCCTAGGTCAGCAGCCTCCAGAGAGAAAGGAGCTCTGAGTGACTCACATGCGAGTTGGAGCTGTCTGTGGGGCAAACTCATTATTTACGCATTAGGCAGGTTAATTAGGAGACTAGGCAGCTAGTCAGCTAGAAACTGGATGGTTTATTATTACCCAAAGAATCAGCAGAATGCCTCTGTAGGTACCTGTGGCATGCCTGTCAGAGCCTCTTTCCATATCAGCGTGGGAACCGGGGAGCGAAAATAGATGGAGTAGCCGTGATTCTAGAGGAGGAAGCAGGGGATGTGGGGCTCGCCCCGGTGAAAGCGAATGGCAGTATAAATGGGCGGGGCGGACTCCTGGGTGGTTTATTAGCAATAGCAAGATTTATTGAGAGTTTACTCTGTGCTAGACTCTGCACTGAGGTTGGCGTGTGTGATATTGTTGCAGCCCCCCGAGGCTTGGCCTGGCGATAAATGTCTTTACTCACATTTGGGTTGGCCCAGCGGTAAATGCACGGCATACCCAGGACCTAATCTGAAACAGTGATTGAAACGCACAATTTTGGTTGGATGACAGGTAACCAGTTTTATTTATTTATTTTTTAATGTTCATTTATTTTTGAGAGAGAGAAGGAGAGAAAGAGAGAGAGGGGGGGAGAGAGAGAGAATGAGCAGGGGAGGGCCAGAGAGAGAGGACAGAGGATCTGAAGTGGGCCCCGCGTTGATAGCAGAGAGCCCAATGTGGGGCTCGAACCCATGACTGTGAGATCCCGACTTGAGCCAAAGTCAGACACTTAACGACCAAGGCACCCAGGTGCCCCAACAAGTTTTAAAGAAGTAAAATTTTGGGGTGCCTAGGCAGCTCAGTCCGTTAAGTGTCTGATGCTTGATTTCAGCTCAGGTCAAGATCTCATGGTTTGTGAGATTGAACCGCACGTTGGGCTCCGTGCTGAGAGCACAGAGCCTGCTTGGGATTCTCTCTTTCCCTCTCTCTCTCTGCCCCTCCCCCACCTTGTATGTGTGCTCTCTTTCTCTCTCTCTCTCAAAATAAATAAATAAACTGTAAAAACAAAGAAGTACAGTTTTAATATCTGGCACGTAACAACTCGTCAAAGTGTCAGAAACTAGAGGACTGACAGGATGTCAGGGACCTTTATCCTGAAAGCATGTGTAGCGTCTGGGAAAGTGTAGTCTGGCAAATCTCATTTCCACTCAGGGCATGCTGGGAAAATCTGTAAAAAGAGCACCTCACTAAAGACTTAAGCAATGACCTTTGTGGAGGGAGAGAAGGTAGCTGGGCTTGTCGAAGAGGAGCTGTATGTGACTGGAGCCCTTTGAGCCGGGGAATGCACGGGGCCGGGAAAGAAGCAGTGGGTGTCCCTTCCCACCTTCCAGAAGCCCCTCTGATGCTTCAGAGGCAGCAGCTCTGAAGGAACGAGTGCCCAGACCAGTTGTGTGTTAACACTTTTGTAATCGATCTAGATTACATCTAGCTGCATCTTTCGGTTTGTGGATGCTGTTAAGTTCTTTGGACCAGAGGACCGCTGAGCTAGTCAGGAAAAGCTGCCGGAACTTCCAATTGTAAACTTACAACTCCCTAGAAGCCCCCAAGTTTTTAAAAGGTCATCTCAAGAAAACCGTAGTGTTCTCTAAACCTTAAGGAATCTCAGTTCTCAGAATGTTACTACAGGACTAGTTGCCATTTCTCAAAATTCAACAGTCCCACCATCTTGAGTCCCTGTTGTGGGCACAGAGTGGAACTGGACGTGATTCGGGAAGAAACATACAAATTGATCTTTTCTCCTTGCGTTCTTACTGCGGCCAGTGGTTTACTTTGTTTTCCTGTTTGTTCTAAGGGCATAGTCGCACCCAGGGCTGAGCGAGGCATTTGCCTCCATTTTACTTGCTTTTTTAGTTTGTCTGCATGAAGAAAAGAGAAGCTGGAGTTCACTCCTCCTCCAAAGAGGGCATTTTCTGTTTTCACAAGTGGACTTAGTTATTTGGTCTTATGCTTCCCTTATCAAAAGTTGGCTTTCTCCCTGCGTATGATGTCATGGTTTCTACACCCAGAGATCCACTCCAAATGGCTACTTCTCATATTTAGGAAAGCAATTATATGTATGTGAGTGTTCTTTTTGATATCCAGCATTCTCTAAGAGCCTAAAATATTAACACTGAATAAAGAGCTGTTTCTATGTTAACATTTCCTTACTGACTGGCCTTGCATAAAAATATTTCTTCCTTGTGTTTTTACCTTGTGTGGACGACGTCTTCACTGGGGTCAACGACTTTGTATTCATCTCCTTCTCCATTTTCTCCTCCCCTCCCTGTCCTTCTTTTAGCCACAAGCAAGAGCAAGAACTGCACTTTATGCTACTACCCAGTATAAGCATATGGAATAGGAACATGTTTCTTAATATATGTGGTTGCTCTGCTATGTTCTGTTCTGTCCTTTTTCCTTAAAAGTATTCTGATTGGGAACAAACAATGCTAAAATTTGTGTGGAACCACAAAAGACCCCGAATAGCCAAAGTTATGTTCAAAAACAAAAGCTGGAGGTATCACAATCTTGGACTTTAGCCAGTACTACAAAGCTGTAATCATCAAGACAGTACGGTTTTGGCACAGAAACAGACACATAGACCAATGGAATAGAATAGAGGACCTAGAATTGGACCCACAAATGAATGGTCAACTAATCTTTGACAAAGCAGGACAGAGTGTCCAATGGAAAAAAAAAAGACAGTCTCTTTAGCAAATGACGCTGGGAGAACTGGACAGCAACATGCAGAAGAATGTAGCTGGACCACTTTCTTACACCATACATAAAAATAAACTCAAAATGGATGAAAGATCTAACTGTGAGACAGGAAACCATCAAAACCCTAGAGGAGAAAACAGGCAACAACCTCTGTGACCTCAGCCGCAACAACTTCTTACTCGACATAATCTCTGAAGGCCAGGGAAGTAAAAGCAAAAATGAACTATTGGGACTTCATCAAGATAAAAAGCTTTTGCACAGCAAAGGAAACAATCAACAAAACAAAAGGCAACCGACAGAATGGGAGAAGATATTTGCAAATTACATATCAGATAAAGGGTTAGCGTCCAAAATCTATAAAGAACTTACCAAACTCAACACCCAAAAAACAAATAATCCAGTGAAGAAAGGGCAGAAGACATGAATAGACACTTTCCGAAGAAGACAGCCAGATGGCCAACAGACACATGAAAAGATGCTCAACATCACTCACCATCAGGGGAAATACAAATCAAAACCACACTTAGATACCACCTCACATTGGTCAGAGTGGCTAAATTAACAACTCGGGAAACAACAGTGCTGGAGAAGATGTGGAGAAATGAGAACCCTCTTGCACCAGTTAGTGGGAATACAAACTGGTGCATCCGCTCCAGAAAACAGTGTGGAGATTCCTCAAAAAATTAAAAATAGAATTACCCTATGACCCAGCAATAGCACTACTAGGAACTTATCCAAAGGATACAGGACTGCTGATTCATAGAGGCACATGTACGCCGATGTTTATAGCAGCACTTTCAACGATAGCCAAAGTATGCAAAGACCCCAAATGTCCATCAACTGATGAATGGATAAAGAAGATGTGGTTTATATATATAATGGACTATTACTCGGCAATGAGAAAGAATGAAATCTTGCCATTTGTGACAGTGTGGATGGAACTGGAGGATATTATGCTAAGTGAAATAAGTCAGTCAGAGAAAGAAGATATATGTTTTCACCCAAATGTGGAATTTGAGAAACTTAACAGAAGACCATGGGGAAAGGGAGGGGGAAAAATAGTTTCAAACAAAGATGGAGGCAAACCATGAGAGACTCTTAAATACCGAGAACAAATTGAGGGTTGATGAGGGGGGCGAGGGGGAAGGGTAAAATGACTGATGGGCACTGAGGAGGGCACTTGTTGGGATGAGCGCTGGGTGTTGTATGCAAGCGACGAATCGTGAGAATCTACTCCCGAAGCCAAGAGCACACTGTAGACACCGTATGTCAGCTAACTTGACGATTCTTGTATTTTAAATAAATACATAAATAAGTAATATGCTGATTGTGATCCACCGAGTTTGCCAGCCTGTTGTAAAAGCAGTACTCTCGTTAATGTGAATGAAGCCTAACCTATAGGTTCACACTTTCGCTCCCTCTCCCTTAATTCATTTCATTGTCATTAAATAGCCTTGTTTTGAAATTAGAGAAAAATAACTCTCAGGGCCCGCATGTTAGTATGGCAACAAAGATCGTTTGTGCGTATTCCTTCCCTACCCTCCTTGTCCTTATGCTTGTGTAGTTGTGTGGCCAGGACACCAGCTGTGAGCCCCACTTGTCTGCTTACATTGTACTGCAGGGTCTCCTGAGTAGAGCACGGTTTCCTTGAGGTATAATTTTATTTGTTGCCAACACTTGACATTTACCTAGTGTTTGGGCGCCAGATAGAATTTTTATTGAACTTGCTAATATCCTTCTCGTTACGCTTTTTTTCCCTAATTACAAAATCATGCATATGAACTTTGGAAATTCCAGGCAAGTACAAAGTAGAAAATAGCATGTATAATTCCACTCTTCCAAGATAAACACTATAAACAATTTATGTAATTTCTATAATTTCTATGTGAATATAGTTTTAAATTGTTGCTGTAATACTCCATGTACTATTTTATATCATTTTTTTTATTATACTATAGACATTCTCACTTACTGAAATCATTTAACAAATAACCATTTAAAAATTTCTCTATTATTGCTAATTTAGGTAGTTTATAGTTTCATATGTTTCGTATGTGTGTGTGTTACTATAAAGAACCACAGTAAGCATTAGTCCCTAAATACTTATCTTCATTTCTAAGACAAGTCCTTCATATAGATTTAAACAGCAGGCTTATCGGGTCAGAAGGTATGAGCACTTTCTGGACTCTTGACACTGACTGCTGAGTCAAAGTTGGGATTCTAGAGCGGACCACTGCTTTTTAAAAATTTTTTGTAATGTTTATTTTTGAGAGAGAGAAAGAGAGAGGGGGCGGGGCAGAGAGAGAGGGAGACCCAGAATCCGAAGCAGGCTCCAGGCTCTGAGCTGTCAGCACAGAGCCCAACGTGGGGCTTGAACTCACGAACTGTGAGATCATGACCTGAGCTGTAGTCAGACACTTAACTGATTGAGCTACCCAGGCGCCCTGAGGACCACTGTTTTTTAAACATGAGAGGGAACTTGGAATTAT
The DNA here is from genome assembly GCA_030068075.1 of Paguma larvata. Classification (NCBI taxonomy): domain Eukaryota; kingdom Metazoa; phylum Chordata; class Mammalia; order Carnivora; family Viverridae; genus Paguma; species Paguma larvata. The sequence continues at coordinate 14,271,657 of CM057825.1, forward strand.
TCAGTATCTGAGCCATGTAAGACGTCTCAGTCGGGAGAGCCAGTGTCAGAAGGATGAGTCCACCTCCCGGAAGACATGGGTGAGGGTTGAAAGCCAGGGCAGGAGATAACGTTGTGTCCTCTGACACAGGGAGAAAATCAGTTGGCAGGGGTGGGGGTGACTGAGTTTGTGCATGTGGGTGTACAGGTGTTGGGGGGCAGCTAAGGAAATCCTACAGAATGATTTTTATCCTCTTGATTTTTATCTTGCCAGAGTCAGGGAGTAACGGTGGATGTAGGGAATAGGAGGGGCATGGGGATGACTCGAAATAACTCCCATGGGAAACGAAGGGGGAGTTGCTTGGCAACCCTTTACATGAAGAGGTAGATGGAGAGCTTCCAAATAACACTGGAGATTTCACTGAGCCGGACCGCCATACATCTAAAGTAGTACCAATCCGCAAAGTCCTCTGTGATTTCTCTGTGATCAGGAAGGCCCGATGCCTCCGTAGAGAAGCAGAGAGGAGAGTGGCTGGGCCGATCTGGGCTAGGAATTTGTCGAGTGGCTGCAGAAGTCGGAAATGAGGCGAAGGAGGTAAGGACTCCAGCAATCGTGTTGTTTAAGTGAGGCCTCATGGGATCCGGGGCACCAGAGGGCCTGTCAAGTTGATGGAATTGGAGGAAAGGGACCTATTCTGTGTGTTTGTATTTGCAGCTCAGATCCTGAAATACAGCCTGGGGTAACAGTGTTGGAGGTAGGAAAATGTTCCTGGAGCCCTCTCTTCTTCAAAGCTAGTTTTGGGTCTACTGCATGGGTTCAGGTCAGAAGCAGGGAGATTTGCAAACATTAAGAGCTAAAGCTGCTATTGAATGCTTTCGCCTTTTATCTTCAACTAGAAGGAAGATGTTAATAGTGGTTCGAAATGGCAGACTAAATAGTTCACTGCTGGTCTGCTTTGTGCATCCTTCAAATGGTGCCTCCCTGGACACACTTCAGAAATAAAATTAAGAAAGTGCCCAGAGCAGTTTGCATTCTGGGTCAAAGTGAGGGATTCAGGCTATCCTCCATGAAGTCAAGGATTATACTAGTGGACACTCTGAGGACCAGGAATTCTTGGATTAACCTGACCTGTTTGGACTTAAAGGCTCATTTGGAACAGAACCAGCCCCCTCAGAAGGGCTTCTGGAATAGGGATGGGAGATCTTGGTGAAGCGAAATGCCCACCTGAGGCCACAGTACTTGGGCCAAATGTAGGAAGTCAACCTTGCTCAACCCACTTCCTTGGATTGTATGGTTATTTCTGCGGTTGGCGTTTTCCAGAAGAGTATTACCAGTCTGCCTCTCCATCACTCTTATGGTCTCAGCAGTCCCGCAGAAGGCGAACATCTGGGTATTATTTTCTGGAGTCAGATGGAGCTTGTTTGTGACATTAACTTGAATGTAAGTTGGCTCTTGGTAAATATTGAAAAAAACCCTTGCAACTGCTCTTTTTCCTATTCTCGAGCTAATGCTAATCAATGAAGGTATTTGACGAATCTCTCGAAACATATTATTCAAATACGCCTTGAGTGACTGACCTGATACATTGAAGAAAATCAATTGCTGGAGGTGACGAACTCTTGTGCGTCACCGCAGCTCACACAGCTCATTCTGCCGGCTCTCTCAGACGACACCATTAACTCTGGGGTGTGACAGCCACCGGCCACCACACCACAAGTTTTGTTTTGTCTCAGAGCAGAACTTGAGAGGGCTAAATCTCTCAACACCCTCTTATGCAGTGCAATTATGGGATAAACTCGAATCAATTTGATGCTTCTTTTGAATTTGGAACGTATTTCTGTATTTTATATGGGCTTCACAGATGTGTGTATCAAGTTCCTGATCGTCCTTCTCTTTGAACTCATTGTTAGAGTAAGGAGCTGCTCTTTGTTCATTGTCCTACGTTGGTGATCCACGTTTAAGAAGGCAGGCAGGGGCACCTGGGTGGCATCTGAAACGTTTTAATTTTTTAATATTTATATATTTTTTTGTTTTTTAATGTTTTTATTTACTTTTGAGAGAGAGAGACAGAGCGCTACTGGGGGAGGGGCAGAGAGAGAGGGAGACACAGAATCCAAAGCAGGCTCTGAGCCGTCAGCACAGAGCCCAATGTGGGGCTGAAACTCATGGACTGTGAGATCATGACCTGAGCCAAACTTGTATGCCCAACCGACTGAGCCACCCAGGTGCCCCAATGTTTATTTATTTTTGAAGGAGAGAGAGACAGAGTATGAGCAGGGGAGGGAAAGAGAGAGAGGGAGATACAGAATCTGAAGCAGGCTCTAGGCTGTCAGCACAGAGCCCAACGCAGGACTTAAACCCACGAACCGCAAGATCATGACCTGACCCAAAGTCGGTTGCTTAACCAACTGAGCCACCTAGGCACCCTGCACCTGACTCTTGATTTCAGCTCAGGTCATATTCTCACAGTTGTGAGATTGAGTCCTGAGTGGGGCTCTGTGCTGAGCATGGAGCCTGTTTGAGATTCTCTCTTTCTCTCCCTTTGCCTATCCCATGCTCATGCTCTCTCTCTCTCTCTCTTTCTTTCTGTCTGTCAAGGAAAAAACAAAGGCAGGCACCCAATCATGAGAGAATGTTGCAACATAGAAGAACTAGAAAGGAATCCACAACAAAACTCAGACCTAGTTCCGGCCTCTCACTGGAACTTTGGACATAGATCTGAGTGCCCCCTGTTAAGGTAACATTTAGCCTACAGAGAAATCTCGGAGGAATCACAACAAGAGTGATTTTGAGATCTGAAAATAGAATCAATAAGAAGACGACATGAAACCAGACTTATTTCTTCTGGAAGGAAAAAGATTTATGGTAGACTAAAAGGCATCTTCAAGTATGTGAAGAGTTAGTTATTACTCCCGAGATAGTGAGATATTGTGTTTTAATATACTCTCTGGATGAAAATCAAGGAAATTTGGTTTAAATGGTAACCGAAGAGATTTAGATTAGATGGGAGGAAAGGAAATTTTCTGACAGGAAATGCAAAGTGAACACTAACAAAATGTGTGGATTTCATTTCTCTAGTGAAGGTCTGACTGTTTGCTAGACATTGGATCCAATAGACTTCTCCATTGGTGGTGATCCACAGCTGAGCCTTGTTCTCAAGATCCTGAGGTTTATGATTCTGTCACTCTTCAACTTTGCCCTCTGAGAATGTCACTTTTCAGATGATATCTTCTTAGAAGTAAAAATACCTTTCTCAGGTTAATTCTTAGATAATGGTAACAGTTTTCCATTACGGAGTTATTCATACCTGTGTTGACAGTGAAGTAGGTATTTAAGAAAAGGCCGTGTCCTCAACAGATATTTAAAACTCCAGACTAGGGGCGCCTGGGTGGCTTAGTCAGTTAATCGTCTCGCTTTGGCTCAGGTCATGATGTCACGGTTCGTGGGTTCAAGCCCCGCGTCAGGCTCTGTACTGACAGCTTGAGCCTGGAGCCTCCTTCAGATTCTGTGTTTCCCCCTCTCTCTGCCTCTCCCATGCTTATGCTCTGTCTCTCTCTGTCTCTCAATAATAAATAAAATAAATGTTAAAAAAAATTAAAAAATAAATAAAAGTCCAGACTGAAGGTGATTTTTTTAAATTTAAATGCAAGTTAGTTAACATTTATTGTAATAATGATTTCAGGAATAGAATTTAGTGATTCGTCACTTACATACAACAACCAGTGCTCATCCCAACAAGTGCCCTCCTAAATGTCAATTGCCCATTTAGCTGGTCCCTCCACCCAACATCCTGAGGGTGATTTTTCTTAAAGTTGCTAGATGAGGAGGGCTTTTACCCTTGCTTTTCCCTCACTTGTGATTTCTTGGTCTTCGAGTCTTTGTTTTAAGAGATGTTTTCTTTCTAAGACAGAATATAACCTTATTAAGAAGACCTCAAATTCTACAGGTTGGGGGTAGGAGGAGCTCTGAGGAAAGAGCCTGGTGTCTTTTGGTCCTCAGATATCACCACCTAGTGAGTTTTTATGACTTGTGCCCTGACATTCAGAGCCAAACCTCTTCAATGAAAGGGGCGTGAATATTTTATTTATAAAAATTTTTTAATTGTAATAATTTTGGTTTCCAGTATATATTGTTCTTCCCTCCATGACACGATTAACCTCTACACAATAAATTTTATTGAAAAACAAAACAGAACAAAGCAAAAAAACCTGATAAATTATGATTCTAAGCTTCTCATACGGTACATTGAGAAAAGTTAACCTCTCATCAAATAAAGATTATCCCATGTGACAATTTCCAAGAAACATACTGACCATACCTCCAAGATACCAAAGTAAATTTTCTACATGCCTTCCACTCATTTAAAATATTTAAGATTCATTAAATATGGACATTTATTTAAAATACACATTTTGAAACGTCACTGAAAACAAGATTGGGTTGCTTCCTAACATAGCCAACACACAATCTAAACTGTTAACAATCTATTGTGGTGACGAAGACAATTGTTACATGAGATGATTGATTCTTAAGCTCTCAGCCAAGTTACCCACAAAGTGGAGTAAAAAGAGCTTATATTTAAGACTTTGTTTGAGGGGCTCCTGGTGGCTCGGTTGGTTGAGAGTCTGACTCTTGACTTTTGGCTCAGGTCATGATCTCTTGGTTCGTGGGATCGAGCCTCCTGTTGGGCTCTGCACTGACAATGTGGACCCTGCTTGGGATTCTCTCTTTCTCTCTCTCTCTCTGCCCCTTCACCACTCACACTCTCTATCTCTCTCAAAATAAATACATAGACTTAAAAAAAAGACTTAGCTTGATCTTCAACAAAGATCCAAGAATACACAATGGGAAAAGGACACTCTCTCAATAAGTGGTGTTGGGAAAACTGGTTATCACATGTAAAAGGATGAAATTGGACCTTATCTCATTCCATTTTAAAAACTCAACTCAAAATGGATTAAGACTTAAATGTAAGATCTGAAACTGTAAAACTACTAGAAGAAAGCATAGAGAGAAAGCTTCATACATTGGTCTGAGCAATGATATTTTGGATATTACCCCAAAAGCAAGGGCAACATAAGCAAAAATAGACAAATGAGGTTACGTTAAACTAAATAGCTTCTTCACCACAAAGCAAACAATCAACAGGACGAGGAGACAACTTAGGACTGGAAGAAAATATTTGTAAACCACATATCTGTTAAGAGGCTAATATCCAAAAAATATAAGAAACTCAAACAAGTCAATAGCAAGAAAATAACCTGATTTAAAAATGGGCAGGGGCACCTGGGTGGCTCAGTTGGTTAGGCGGCCGACTTCGCTTCAGGTCGTGATCTCACGGTTTGTGAGTTCGAGCCCCGCGTTGGGCTCTGTGCCGATGGCTCAGAGCCTGGAGCCTGCTTCAGATTCTGTGTCTCCCTCTCTCTCTGCCCCTCCCCGACTCATGCTCTGTCTCTATGTCTCTCAAAAATAAATAAAAAACGTTAATTAAAAAAAAAAATGGGCAAAGGACTTGAACAGATATTTCTTCAAAGAAGGCATACAGATGGCTAACAGGTATATGAAAAGACGCTCAACTTCATTAGTCATCAGGGAATGCAAGTCAAAACCACAATAGGAGATCACCCCACACTGATGGAATGACTATTATCAAGAAAACAAAAGATAACAGTGTTGGTGAAAATGTGGAGGAAAGGGAACCCTTGTACACCATTGGTGGGAATGCAAACTGGTGCAGCCACTATGGAAAACAGTGTGGAGGATCCTCAAAGAGTTAAACGTAGAACTACTATAGAATCCAGCAATCTCACTTCTGGGTATATTTCCAAAGGAAACGAAGTCAGTCTCTTGAAGGGATACCTGCACTCCAAGTTCACTGCAACATTGTTCACAATAGCCAAGATACGGAAGCCACCTTAGTGTCCATTGATAGATGAATGGATAAAGAAACTGTGGTATATATGTGAGTGTTTATGTGTGTGTGTGTGTGTGTGGGGGGTAATAATAGAATATTTTCAGTTATAAAAAAAAAGAAAGAAATCCTGTCATTTGTGATATCCTGGATGAACCCGGAAGACATCTGTGCTCAATGAAATAAGCCAGGCACAGAAACGCAAATACTGCATGTTCTCACTTACGTGTGGAATCTAGAAAGTTAAACCCATAGAGGCATATAGACTAGAACAGTGATCACCACGAGTGGGGAAATGGGGGAAACGAGGAGATGTTGGTTGAAGAGTCCGGACTTGCAGTTGTAAGCTGAGTAAGTCTGGAGATCTGCTCTTCATGATGACGACTGTAGTTAATAAAGCTGGAGTTTGCTAAGGGAGTAGAGTTCAAGGGCTGTCATCACACACACAAAATGGCAATGGCGTGAGGAGGTGAAATGTTGATTGGCTGGACTATAGTAATCACTTCACTATAGACACAGATATAAAATCACGTCGTACACCTTAAATATATGCAATTTTTATTACAAAAAAAAGAGAATGTGGTCCCTTTTTCTCTTTCTCACTCTTCCCTCATGATTTATCCTCCTTCCCTTCTCTCCCCCCTTTTTTCCCCCTCTATTATCATTATGTTGCTGTAGTTGTGATAGGCAACTGGGGATGTAATTTTTAGAGCAAACTCTTCCGCTGTATTTTAACGCTTTATTTTTGGCTTGGGAAGGAAGATTTTCTTGTTTTCTCAAAAGAGTTACATGCCTCCTCAGTATCTTTCTCTCCCTGTAATAAATTCGTGACTCCAAAAAGGACTGCTTTCTACAAATCTTTATCTTTCCCGACTAATATACATCAGTCATGTTTGTAATGGCCACCTTTCTTTGTTCTCTGATGGATTAAATGTAGTTTGCAGATGAGATCGATTTCATCCTGGCGAGAATTTTTTTCATTTGTTCATAACTCGCATCCTCGGTAAAGCCTGCCATTTAATTTCCATTGTCTCTGTAGAATGACTTAGCTGATAAAGTTCTGTTTTTCTCTGTCCTTTATTTGTTCTAGATACATTTCATATTGCTTTTCAGTCGACAGGGGAAATTACGGCTGCAGAAATGGTACACGACTCTCCCTGACAAAGAGAGGAAAAAGATCACCCGGGAAATTGTTCAGATCATTCTCTCCCGCGGTCAGAGGACTAGCAGCTTTGTTGACTGGAAGGAACTAAAACTTGTGTATAAAAGGTGTGAGTAACTCTATGAGAATTGTCTTTCTCGTGATGCCTTTGGGTTGTTTAAGCCTGAACATTTTCGATTGCAACACCGATTCCATCACTTACTGAAAGTTTTGGAGTCCGGAGCCCAAATATTTATACCAACAGACTAACACAAAAGAACCCTCGTTTACTGAAAGGCTTTCCCCATGCCAGGATGGATTCTAGGTACTTAATCTACATGCGGATAATGCACGAGTGCATTCAACGAAGAGCTTATGGGCACCTATTTTATTTCTAGCACTTCTAATGGCTGCGGGTGCAGTAAAAAGGAGACAGGGCACAGTGTGGCTTACTCATTGGTTAGGTAAACAGAACCTTATCAGTTAGTAACAGATGCTGCAGAAAAAAATGCAGGTTAATGTGATAGAGAGATGGGCAGCTCCCATTATTTCTGCTATTGCTCATATTTGCAGAAGAGGAAACTGAAGCCACAGAGAATGTAAGTTTTCAGTCACAGTAACTCAGTGGCAGTTGGTAGAGCCAGAGTTCAAATCCATATTCTTCTGGCTTTAATTTTTTTGTTCGTTTAACTATTATTTTGAGAGAGAGAGAGAGAACATATGCAAGTGGGAGAGGGGCAGAGAGAGAGAGAAAGAGAGAATCCAGGCAGGCTCTGCACTGTCGGCTCAGAGCCCCATGCAGGGCTCAAACTCACAAACCGCAAGATCGTGACGTGGACCACAGTCAGATGCTTAATCAATTGAGCCACCCAGGTGCCCCCATATCCTTCTGGCTTTAAAGGCTATATATTCTCTTGCGATAGCACCTGCTTGCCATAGCAAGACATACTGGCAAAGGACCTCAGTTTGTGGACGAGGAAACTAAAGCCCTAAGACGTAAAGCGATTTTGCCCATAAAGACCCAAATAATTGATGCCTGAGCCAGGACCAGAACCCAGCCGACCTGACCCCTAATCCAACACCCTACCACCGCTCCCAGAAGGAAAATCACGTTAGGAAGGCTCTTGCAAGGGTGTTTAAAAACCCTGAAAGGAAAAGACGAGGCAATCCTGCAGACTCTACTTAATGGGGTAAATTACCAGGAGGTGCCTGGGCAGAGCTTCTTGTGCTGAGTCCCAGGATTAAAGCTTTTAGTAGTAGCATCCACCGAGATGTCAGTGAAGGCCCCTTCAAATCAGCATCCCAGGGACAGTAGGGCGAAGTCCCAGGAAGCACTTGCCAACGAGAAGCTCGTCCCTTACTCTCTGCCTGCTGCTTTTTTAAAAAATTTTAAGTTCATTTGTAATTTAAACTATTGTATAAAGAAAAGGCTTTAGCAATTTTCTCAACAGATATTTGCAGCTCCGGGGTGTACGATGGGGGGCACGGCAGACCGAGGACCTGCCTGTGGCCAGCCACTGACCTACCAGGGCAGAGACAGGCCGCGAAATGGGCAGTGCTCTGATGGGGCACAGTGGTGCACGGCAGGGCATCCGGTCCAGTCGGAGCAGGTGGAGATTTCCCAGAGGAAATGACATCCAAGCTCAGAGCCAAGGGAGAAGTAGGCGGTTACCCACACAAATGGGATGAGGAGGAGTATTTTAGGCAGAAGACAGGCTTGCAGAGGGCAGACTGGACAGACTAAAGGTGGGACGCATACAGAATGAGGGCAGCGCCGTGTGAGGCCAGAGACCTGGTCGGGCAAGCGAGAGACGGGCATGAGCAGACACCCCCACTCCAGTGGGCCAAGGACTCTGTCTCCCTGATAATAGCTCCTCGGGGTAAAATGGTGTCCAGAGTCTTTCACATAATCAACAGAAATGACCCAATGGCCACCATATTTTTACATATTCTATTTCACCTTTTGGGAGCATATTGGATGTGATGAGTGATGATTTCCTTCTTTTATTTAGATGGTTGGGGGAGAGTCTCGGAAGAAGAGGTAACATCGCATATTCCCTGCGGAAAACACCAACTTCAGGTTATTTGTTGCGTCGTCGTATTTTACTTTTCTTTCTTCTTTTTTCTTTCCAAGGTATGCTAGTTTATATTTTTGCTGTGCAGTCGAAAGTCAGGACAATGAGCTCCTGACCCTAGAGATTGTGCACCGTTACGTGGAGCTGCTGGACAAATACTTTGGAAATGTAAGTGCTGGTCTCGTCTATTTGGAATCAGCCCGTATTTCAGTTCTTCCGTCGCGCAGTCCTTCCTGGCATTCCTTCTCCGTCTCAAGTCTAAAGCATGAATTGCATTGGTACAGGGACCAGAATGTGAGGCGTCCCCCCACTTCCCATGACTCTTTGTAAACAAAAAGCCAACGCTTTCAAGAGGCAGGCCGCGTCTCTGTCTTCAGACCACAACCGCACTAGAGACCTTGTTCAGCGAACTGGAATTTAATTGTAAAGGATTCCTTGATGTTTTCCTCTTCACTTCTCACTGACTGTCGTCTCTCTTCTATTTTGACTTTTTCATCCCCTCTCTAGCTTCTCTGATGAAGTTCCACGTGTCCTTTTGTATTATTTATACATTGAAAAAATGCCAAACAAGTCAACAAGGAAACCAAACTCCTTTTCCTTCCTAATGCTATTTAACCTCCATGCACGTATTGCCAAGTAGTATTCCCTACGAGGGGGCGGCGTCCTCAGAACCCATGCACTCGGGGGCAGCTTAGAGCTTGGGGTCCACCTTTCCTGCTCCAAGGAGATCACAGAGTTACCACCGGCCACTTCCTACCGGCCAGCACCAGCGATGCTTCTTAAATCCTCACCTGCTCCCCTCCCCGCGGTGCTGAGCCCTACTGTCACCACGCCTCTTTATTTTGCTACACCCCTGAGTTCTGATTCACGTCCTGTTTCTGAAGGCTCCTCCTTGGTTTCTGCCCTCAGCTCCCTTCCTCGCCCTGCCCTTTCCACTCTACTTGCGTGTCTGCCTGACCGTCTCTCCCAGAATCCATGACCACGTGACTTTCTGGCGCTCTGCAGAGGACGGTCTCCACTGGGCTTCTCACGGCTGTCTCAGTCTTTGGTTTTTTTCTTACAACCATCCCAGTCTTATCATGTCAAGAACGACAGTCACCTTCTGCCAACCTGTTCTGTCTTGTGATTGAGTCTAGTATGTCCTGGGATCCTCCAACGCGTCTTTCTTTCTTCTTTCTCCACCCTTTGCTAAAGGCTGCCTTCGTCTGTTCATATTGGGCTAGAACCATCTCTTTGCTTCCTCTCCCACCCAGTATAGGTTTACTTGGGCTTGCAGTTTTACTTTTCTTTGGGACCTCATCTCTGGCCATTTCTGCCTCTGGGCTCCTCTCTGCCTCCCTTTCTTGGCTTGTCAGTTACCATCTTCCTTGCAGTGCACAGGTCCAGGGTGACAGATGTCCTTAGTCACTTTCCATCATCTATAATGAATAAAAGCCAAACGCCGGAGCCTCGCACGTGAGCTTTCTAAACATCTGTCCCAGGCCACTTCTCCGACCTTCTCGCTTTTCTCTCTTTTTATCCCTGACATGCTCAGTGCTCCAGCAACGTGGAACAGCCGGGTATTATCTATAACTTGCGCAGGGCTCGCATGACCCCCAAGTAGCAGGTCTCTCGAGATCATGACCTAGGACTTAGTCGTTTGATTTTTCAACACTTGGGAGGCAACTCTGGGCCAGATTTTAGCAATTGTTCCAGAAACACGTCATCCGGTTCATGGTCTCAAGAAATAAGTCGTTGGTTTTGGAGTATGTTTTCTCTCAGTAACGCTCTCTTCTCCGTTCCCCTGCTCACTGGGTTTTATTAAGTGTTGTTCGGAGAGTTCGCTTCCATGAGATGTTCTGTGCTCTGGCCAATGGAATGAGTAGCATTTGCAGTATTGGCTGGGGTTTTATCAGATTTCTTGCAACGGTTTTCACCAGGGTGAGTACTTGAAAGGTTTTTGAAAGAGTTTTCTCTCTCTTCCTCTCTTTATCCTTTTTATTCCCCTTTATTTCCCTTTATAGATGATGTTGCAGGTTGTTGGTCGGGATACAGAATAAGACAGACAGACCTTTCTCTTTCTCTTTTTCCTCATTTTCCTTTCTCTTTCTCTTAGGTTTTCTCTAAGTGTGTTTTCATTTTTTTTTAAAGAGAGATTTTCAAATCTATAATAGCACGTGTTCGAACTTGAGATTCTTTAATTTTATGCTTTCCGTTACTCAAATGAAGCCTGACGTTTTGGAATCCTCTGCAGATCTAGCCTTTTGAAAAGGGCCGCAGGAGTTTTTCTGAAGCCCAGGCTTCCCTAGGACCTTCTGCCCCTAATTTCTGCACTCTGGTTTGAATTGCCCTAGATTTACGCAACGGTGATAACGTGAGTTGGGGTCGAATTTCGATCTCGATCTTATCTGACCAAATTTCAGACATTTCAAGACACGTTGCTTTCTTAAGAGAATCTAAATCACCCGCACCGATGCTAAGCTCAGTTAAGATATAAGGAGAATCAGAACGAATTCCTCTTTCTCTGACATTAATTTTTCATCCTACTTTGGCATACCTTTAGAAGCTCTGTCTTTGCCATGGACCAAAATTTAATTCACTAAAGAATTCAATGAATCTTTTATTAAGCCAAGAGCAATTCAAGGCTGTGTGCCCGGTAGGTGTGCCGTTCTTATTAATTAACTGTGATGAGCAAAGGCTACCCGTACTGCTTCTCATGGACATCATCTCAGGAATAATCTGTTTCTCTTTGGCTTTCTTTTTCTCTTGGGTTCATACTAAGGTTTCCTTGAATTCTGCCCTTAATGTAATCCAAGAGAAAACTTTGTGCCAAGCTTCTCTTATAACATGGGGAAATAACTACCTTCCGGTGGCAGATAAATCAAAACCTCTGTCTACTAATTTATGTATTTTTTGAGCATTTTTCAACTCCACGGAGATTTACCTGGATTAACAAGTTAATCTTTCGGTCTTCAGTAAACAGCACGAACCCCAATTTACAGAGGCTAAGAGGAGGTGCCCCCGAGTCCGACAACAGATAAAGGTCCGTTTGAGGATGTGGCCACCTGCCGTGTTTTCCCATCCCAGACTGTGGTGCAAGTTGCTCCTGATGCGCTCGGAGGGTATGGGTGTCGCCATCCCAAAGAGGCTTGGTCTTGATTTAGGAAGTCTTTTCGTAGGAGGAGGAAGGCTCTGAGTCCTGCGAGGTCCTGAGTGAGTGGCGTCCAGTCACTCACCCACCAGACCCGTGAGTTGGCTCGTGATAGGTCTCTGCATTTTACTGATAAGAAAAATAACACTCCAAAAGGTTAATGGAAATATTTACTTTGCTAATCTCAGGGGGCTGTTGTGAGGATCCAAGAGACAGTGTAATCAAACAATACTTATGAACTGTCAATTGCTAGGTCGTTGTGCTGTAATTATTATTTTATATATGGTTTTATACGTTTATTGTATATAATTTAAACCTTTCGTATTTATTTTAGAACAGAATTTGATAAGAGAAGGCTCTTCCTACACTCTATCCAAAAGTATTTAGTTAATGAAATGTCAGAGATAATCTTACCAAGTCATGTATTCTGCTATAAGAGAAGACCCTCAAGCCAAATTAAAGCACAGGCTAAGAGATCAAGGGTAGAATTAAATTATCAATGTTTCTGCCTTTTATAAGCTTTCTTCTAGAAGATAGATACACAAGAAAATGAGAAAGAAATTAAGATGCTCACATGTTCATAAACATGGAAGCCATGTATTTTTGCATAATTCGATGAAATGCGGTAATTTAAGCATCGAGGGCACGTTCTGATGTACTGGGACAGTAAGTACTCTTAAGGTGGAATCACCGGTGTTCGAGTCATTGGGCAGTTAGCTGAAGAAACCTGCATTTGGTCCAGGGCTCCGGAAGGTGTTTCCTGTTCCTGCTCTCAGATACGGTAACCCCTTGGCGTTAGGCTCAAAGGATAACTATAGAAGAAGCATTTTGGAGCTGCCGAGTATGAAACAGTTGCTCATACGTAACATTCTCTATAATTCTAATAGAATTTGTACATCTGTTTCCTTATAATCTAGAGATAGTCATTGTACGTCCACGTTGCCTCTGTATGTGCGTGTGTGCGCGTGCACGCGCGTGTGTGTGTTCCGTTTCGGACTTTGGGTGCCATGTTACTTTATTCCCATCCCTTGAAACTAGATGCAGTCAATTAGTTGCCCCATGGCTGAGAGTGGAGTTTGAGATGTTCCTGGAGTACTCGCATTAGTATCTGTCGGGTTCATCTTGCAGGATCCCAATTGCTGGCTTCCCCTAACGAGGCTCCTGTCGGTCTCAGATTCCTGTCTGCGCCTGCCTTGAACTCTGAGGCTCCTCAGCTCTTGCTACTCTTCCTCCTGACCTCTGGTAACTGCTTGCTTCTTGTACCGGCTTTAATGTGCCTGTGTGTCTGATCTACTGTGCTTTCTTTTTGTTTATCTATCTTGTTAAAATTGCAAAAGAATGCGTTGGTTTTACATCTCCTTCTAGATACATATAGTTTTATTTTTAAATGGAATTGCATGATGCATGTTATTCTGCAACCATCTTTTCTTTTCCCCCCTCCAAATGTACCTTGGAGTTCTCTCCCCATCTGTCCAGGGAAATCTCTCTCATTCATTCCAACTTCCACATGGAATTTCCACATCATCACAACAGACAGACAGACAGACAGACTGTTGACGGAGGAAGGAGGTAGCTGTAGAGATAGACCCCCACTCATTGTGGAGTTACCCACTGACTGCTGTTTTCTAGTGGATGAGGAGACCATGACCTTTGTAGATAGTTAGGGGAGTTTTTCTGAGCTGGCCATTTAGGGTCGTGATGTTTACCTAACCATTTACCTCGTGAAACCTGCAAGTTCATTGGTCTAAATCCTAAACGTATGGAAGAGTTTGCTAAAATGTTGACATCCATTCATGTAACGTTACAGTCCTCAGTGGAGCAGAGAACCATTGATCTGGGAACCCGCTAATTCCCAGCCTCATAGAAATAAGGCCTAAGTAGTGACTGACTCGTTTGTCCTACAGACATGTGCTGCCTCCTATGATGTGCTGGATACCAGGGATATTAAGATAACTGAGGTCCGTGCCTGAGCTCGCAGTGCCGGGGGAGAGAGCGCTAAGTCCGCATATACTAGTGCCTGCAAGATGTCAGAGAGAACACAGAGCAAGTGGTGTGACAGCTGAATGAGGGAGAAGAGGCTTTGGTGGAATCATCGTACCCTTGACTTTTGAATTTGGCCTTGAAAAATGAGCTTCGTTTTGCCCGCAGAATAAAGACAAGGACATTTGGGGGACATGCCAGGAATTGCTGGGGTGTGCAAAGGGTAAAGGCATTAAAGAACACGGTGAGTTAGTGGAGGGTGGCTGTCACATGGGTTGATGCTGACAGGAAGCTGGAGAGAGGGGCCCAGGCTGGGCGGTAAAGACTCCTATATGGCATGTAGAGGAATTAAAGCTTTGTTCTAACATAAGACCTTACACAGGAGAGGAACGAGAGCAGCACTTTAGCAGAGCGTTAGCCATTGTTGGCCTTGTGTGGGGACAGACGCCACCCAGGAGGTCATTGCAGTGGCCTCGGTGAGAGAGGTTGTGGGCCTGAGCGAAGGCGGTGAAAGGGTCGCAGACAGAAGATGGGAAGGATTGTGGTTTATCTACACGATGGAATCAATAGGAACTAATGACCAAACTGAGCGGAATGAGACCGGAGGCCGGGGGAGAAGACTGACGGGGAGGGAGAAATCGGCGGAACTGTGGAATGAACTCGATCGAGCCACAGATTGAAGTTTCAGCTACTACGCAAAATGGTCTGCAGGGAAAGAATATGCTTAACTTCAGTTTGGCAGACGGGGGCTTGGACTGAGGGATATCTGGGCAGACCTGTCTCCTGAGCAGGTGAGGATATCGGACTCGCTCCAGAAAGAGATCAGGGCTGCATCTCCAGGTGGGTGAAGACACCTGCCTGCTAGACACAGCGGTAGAGGGTCCGTGGGATGGTCTAGAACATACGTATTGCAAAGAGCAGAGGCTCTGGTGACCAAGGCCAATGCTGGAGAAGAAGCTGGACCGCTAGAATGTAAGCGGCGTGCAGCAGAGGTGTCGGTTTTGCTGGCCGATGTCCCAAGCCCCCCGGAAATACTTCGTAACTGAATACAAAGCAGGGGGGAGATAAGTCGACCAGCGAGCCTGAGAAGGGATGACCAGAGATGTTGGACAAGAACAGGCGTGGAGTGGTGCTGCCGAAGTCAGGGAGCGAGGGAGGGAAGATTTTTCAAGAGAGGAATGGTGGAGCGTGTCCAGTGCTGCTGAGAAGTAAAGGAGGCAGACGGCGAGAAACTTGCAGAAACAGAGACCTTCCAGAGGGCGTGGACTGGGAACAGGAAGTGTTGGGGAGGAGAGGAAAAGGTGAGAAGAAGGAAAACCCCAGGAGGGTGCCTGCGTGGCCATCTGGTCAGGGAACTGGAAACAATTCCTGTTGGGATTATGAGGGCTGCTCTTGCCTCTGGCTTCTCTTGAACCACGAAATCTATCAGGCTCTGCTTTGGTCTGTGATGGTGGTCCTCCCCCTGTGGTCCCCAGACCCCATCATCAGCATCGCCTGGGAACCCCTTAGAAGTGCAGACTCTCAGGCCTCACCCAGACCCACCAAATCCGAAAGTCCACTGGGGGCCCAGCAGTGTGTCCCCAAAGGCACCTTCTGGGTGATTCAGATGCTTTCTGAAGTTTGGAACCACTGGCTTGTTTTTGAGAAAAGTTAGCACCATTGAGCTCAGTTGCCTGTGAAGAGTGAGCAAGCTTCTGACAGTCCTGTAGCTAGGAGCCAAGACTTACACACCAGAGAGCAGGAGGAAGGAGGCAAGGCCCTCGTGCCTGACATTACCGGGACTCGGCTTCCAGAAGTGCAGGTGGAAATAGAAGCCGTGCTGCCCGGTTCCTCTCCCGAGTCTCAAATGTCTTGCTGTGACGTCAAAGACTATTATTTAAGGACCTGGTCTGCTTAATAGAATGTGGTTTTACGCTTGATCAAGGTGCTGGGATTCCTTGCTTCTGTTTTTCCATCCTCACAATACCATCCGAGAGTTTTTCCTCTGGTGTGCCACCTGGGTGTTAACTGTTGAAAAAGTTTGAGGCCCACACGCGTTTCCCCGGCTGCAGGTTCATCGACGCATTCGTTTTTGTCCTCCCAGGTCTGTGAGCTGGATATCATCTTTAATTTCGAAAAGGCTTATTTTATCCTCGACGAGTTTATAATAGGTGGAGAAATTCAGGAAACGTCCAAAAAGTCTGCGGTCAAAGCCATTGAAGATTCTGATATGTTACAAGAGGTGAGTACACGGGGGAAAGAGAGCGATGGTGATGGGGGTGATTGCATCTTGGCCGACACTTCTCGGGTGCTCTCCGCTGTGCTGGGTACAGTTGCTAAGCAACTGACCTGTGCACTCGCTTCATTATCCCAGTAACTCTAAGAGGCGGGCAGCGTTTTTACCCTTGTTTTATTTTATTATTTTTTTTAACCTTTATTTATTTTTGAGAGACATAGAGACAGAGTATGAGCAGAGGAAGGGCAGAGAGAGAGGGAGACACAGAATCTGAAGCAGGCTCCAGGCTCTGAGCTGTCAGCACAGAGCCCGACGCGGGGCTCGAACTCACAGACCATGAGATCATGACCTGAGCCAAAGTCGGCCGCTTAACCAACTGAGCCACCCAGGAGCCCCTTACCCTTGTTTTAAAGAGGAGTAAACAGAGAAGCAGAGAGGTTAAACAACCTGCTCGACGTCACACAGCCGAAAAGTGTGGAACAGAGATTTGAACCCAAGAACTTGGGCCCCAGAGTCTTGGCTCTTCGTGTTTGGCCGAGCTCTTTAGTGAGGGTACCTCAACTGTCGAAAAGGAACCGAAAGCTTGGTGCTGTTTTTTCCCGCAAGCATTTTGTGAGAGGTATACAAAGACTTTCATTAAAATATCCGCGCTACCCTGGGAAAGGAGAAGTGCCGTGCCTCGTCGTTCCGTTTGCCAGGGATATTAGAGCTTTATTATTGAAGATGGCATTTATCATTTTAATTAAAATTTCTCACGCCTCCTGGCGAGGCTGCATGTGTACTCCTATTTGCATAAATAAATTGGGAATCCTGTGGTTTGCTTGCCAAGGTATAAATGGGCCCCGAAGCATTCACGTGACCGCGCTCCTGACTCTGCGATATTTATAGAAAATACAGTGGGTCTTTTGTTTTATTTATTTTTATTTGAGAGAGAGAGCGCGCGCGCGCCCACATGAGAGGGGGAGAGGGGCAGAGAGGGAGAGAGGATCTTCAGCACGGAACCCGATGCAGGGCTCGATCCCACAACTCTGGGATCGTGACCTGAGCCAAAATCACGAGTCAGATGCTCAGTTGACTGAGCCCCCCAGGCGCCCCACCTGGGGCTTACAGAAGCAGCGAATACTTGCATCATACCTAATAAGGGTGCTTACCTACATCAGCCCCTTCACTCCTCCCGAGGACACTGAGAAGGAGCACGTCACCCCACTAGCCTTCGGCCTCCCTAATGAGGTGATCGCACCAACCCCAGCACAGGCTGCCCCCCGGCACTTCTTCCCGCAGCGTCACTGGGTCTTTCCACCTGCCTATTTTATAATAGCAGGTCATGAGATTGCAGAGGATTAGAAACTCTCTTTTAAAAGCGGGTGTGAAAGCCATTCTTCCTGCTGTTTGAGAAATAAGAGACTGAGTTAATAAAACAACATCAGGCATGGTTTCCCAGCAACTCTTTTGGCACAGCGGGGAGCCGAGGACTTGCTCCTGCCCATCCAGGGGAACCAGAGCCCAGGGGAATGGACTCCGAGGACAGCGCCTGCTGGAGTAGATGCCCGTAAGCATCCCCCTGCACCTTCTAGGAGACCGGTGCGTTTCCCTCCAGAGGTGTCCTCACCGCAAGGAGTACATCTAAACTTTCTGATGTTGCTTGGCTCTCTCCAAATGCCATGGGAAGGGAATTTTACAGGGTACTTGAGCAATCAGTGGTTTGGAAATCCCACAGAACAACCTTTCTTAAAATATGCCCAGGGTTATTCATAACCCTATCCTCAGGGCCCTTCCTGCGGAGTCTACTTCCGGGAGAAAGAGACTTTTTCGTGGGGTCTTTGGCACTTTACGGTAATTAGAGCTTTTTGAACTGGGGCCAGGACACAATCTGGGTTATTTCAAATTCCTCCTCTGTCAGAAATACCGAGTTTTAGAGAGCTGGGAGCATGTCTGTTGCTGCTAGTTCCACAGAAATCTGGGAAGCAGGGATTTCAAGAAAGAGCCCTTTCACAATGAAACACCGACACTGGTGGTTCACGTCCCTGCTGATGGAGCGGAAGGTCTCGATGGGCAGGCCTCAGGGGCCCCTCCATTTAGCCTCTGCGTCCCCATAGTGAACAGGCAATGTCATGACTGCCCTCTAAATCTCTCTGGGTAAAATAACAGCACCTGCCAAATAGAGACAATGTTATCAGCACTCTCTGGGGCCCTGGGTACTTCAGCTAAGGCAGTGAACATTTGGGCAGCTGGTTGAAAAACTGACTGTGTATTTCTGGTCAGAAAAGTTTAGAATGACTAGGCTCAAGCAATATAATTACATAAAGAAAAAAAAAAAATTACTGCTTCCTTTTCCCCCCTGTCCTTTGGACCTAAGCACACAGTTTAGCTACTAAAGGTTAAGGGAGGCCTTTGTAACGTTGCTTTCACTTTTAGCCCCTGGAACTTTCCCTGACCCCAAACTAATAAAGGTTTCTGAGAATAAAAAGGCTATCCTCGCATATTTAGTAAGAAGATACGTAGTCTTAAATTTCCAAATGCTCGGAGATTATTCTGAGTGTACTGGGGCTCGGCGTTAGTAATACGGATTAAGAAAAGAACAGTTTAATTGGTTCGGGGTGACTTTAGGAGGTATCTTATTTTGCGGGTGACAACCTGTGGACAGCGGTGTGAAGTGATAAGAAAGGAAAAGAAACTGAAAAAGGAAGAGAGTTAACTTATGACCTGTAGGGGTTGCAGTTCCTGGCATCACCAGTGGGGGCGACGGACAGAGGAGCGTTCACCACAGAATGAGAAGCCAGGGTCAAAATGGCATCTCATTGGCTCAAGCAATAGAATACCTTGCCTGTGTATGTGTGGACGCATGAGAAATGGCTAGGTGAATCCCAACATTGTCACCCTGAAAAGCACAACCCGTGTTGGGATACCTAAGTGGCTCGGTCGGCTAAGTGTCCTACTTTTGATTTTGACTTGTCATCTTCTAAAAATGTACAATCTGTTTTTTCTTCCCTCGTTCCAGATAAACTTTATACCCAATTTCGTATTCGTAACTTTGTATTCCTTTCCAAATGGTATAAACTCTAGGTGCTGGGAAACAGGTGTGGGCCCCTGGGCAATGTGATACCCCTGCTAAGTTTAAAGACACCATCAGCATCTGTAGGAGGAGATACAGGGCAGAGGTCTTAAGGTGTGGGCTTCTCTTGGCCAGTACTCGTCTAGGAGGCGTGAGAGCTTTATAGAAAGTGTGGATGACGAGCCCAAGTATTTCAGCAGCCCTGGAATTTCCAAGTATTTCCAAGTATTTCCAGGAGCCCTGGAATTCTAAACAGGGCTGGTGAAACCAGTTAGAACGCCTGATTTCTAACTTTAGCACCAAGCCATGTTGCTTGGCCATGGCCTTGCTCTCTTTGGCCAATCCCTCGTCTTCCCTGGCAGGTGCAAGTGAGTTAGATACCCCGAGGTTCAACCTTAAGAACAGTTTGAGCGTTGCTGATTGAGCTGACTGCGGCTTACACGGAAGAGGCAGGGACGGTACCCGAGGCTGCCCCCTTGAACTTTTGTATGGATTCAGCACAGGAGCCACTGTGTTGCCCAAATATATATGTTTACAATAGAAGAGAAGGCAAGAGAAGGCCCATTTATCTTGCATGGTAAAGGACTTACATGTCACTGTGTATTTCAACTCGACCTGTGACTGTGAATCTGTCCCAATGTTTTTTTTAAAAGAAAAAAATTATGGCCTTCTGGCATGTTAACCAACTTGCTCACTGATGAGGGGGGTTAAGAAAGTTTGCGTACTCTGGAGGAAAGCCTTTTCAAAATATATGGAAGAAATTCTCAAGAATCCTAGTCTGTTTATGGTCTCTATCTTGCCAGTAAGTGTAAAAAGATGTTTTGCACAGTATCTGCAGTAATTCTTACGTTACACAAATACAATTGAGATTTCTCTAATACATGTGCCTGGAGGTGGTACCCATGATCGTTTTAGCGAGCGCATTTATCTGAAGTCAACAGTGGCATATTGGCAGCTGTTGCTTTAGAACTTCTCTTACCGGACATTCTTTTTATGATCAAGCTGAGCTTTTTCTCTTGAAAAAGTACAAGGTATTAAGTTCCAGCCACATGGTTGTGTATGCAAATTATGCTCAAACTTGGAACCACTGTTCTTGATCGGAGTGCAAAGATTTATGCCCACGTACGTTTAAATAACTTCTGCCCAATAACGGCCAAAATGTAAGTAAGGAAGAAAAGAATGAAAAAGGTTTCACGTGCCGCTAAAGGCTGTGGTCGAAGGGGATATTGTTCTAATTTATTGTTCTCTTTCAGACGATGGAAGAGTATATGAACAAGCCTACATTTTAACTGTGCCGCTACTTGAAAACTCCCAAGTGCTCCACGCCGCGAGCCTGTAAATCAGCAGGGCCTGCTGTCCACTGCTTCGACCGAGCCTCTGGCATCACGCCAAAAACAACCTAAAAGGGATCCACTATTAACTAGCAATAAGTTGTTTCACGTAATATATTTATCATTATTACATATCTGTATTATGCTGTACATAACTACTTATTGGAGCTCCGGCTGTTCAAATAACTGCTTTATGGCTCAGTAGCCTGGATATTTGTTGGCAATGCTCTAACTCCATGTGATATGTTTAAGCTAATTTAAGTAAAGGTGTCGCAGTATGTTTTTTGTTGCATTCCATCCTCTCCTGACGGCTGAATAATATCCTATGATTTTGCATGTAAAATATGTATTGTATGAATAATTCTTTTCTAAATGTTTAGCTCTTTAAATTGTATAATAATTCAAAATTATGTTACTAGCTCAGAGTTCATACATAATGCTAGACATTTTTGATACACTTAGCAACATGTAAATTTCAGTCCAGATACAATGTATCTGATTTTACTGTCCTGCATTCATTTATTTTTTCAGGGTTGGAATTAAGGAAAATAACCAAAGGTAGTAAGGGACTTAAGTGGTTTTGATATCACGGAAGCTGCTATCTAGTTGAGGTTTTAATTTTACTTTTTAATTGACTATAAAGGGCATTTCATAATAAGGTTGTGTTTTCCTATAAACTCTCTGTATTTATTAAGGATTTGAGACTTCGGGAGATACGGTGTCTATGCTTCCCTTATGATCAAAGAGTATAATAAAGATGAATAACAATAGCAGTAATTATTATTACTACTACTATTTTAATAAGTTTTAAGGTTCCAAGCATTTAACTGCTTGAGAGATTTTTGCTTCAAATATGTTTTCATGTGTACCTAGTCTATTTGAAGACTGTTTATGCGACTAGAGAGCTGAATATTATTACAGCCAATACATTAGGTTCCCTTGCTCCTTTTTCATTTCCTCACGTCCCGCATTAACTATTGGCTGCTGATCATTATTATTCTGGATATGTTGCATTCCTGACTTGCTGGAATGAAAGTTCTCTGTAACCAGGTCGTGTATGTGATCAGGCACCATAGGGAAATAGCTCGCGATCCTCTGTCTTGATGTCCCCCCCGTGCATATTCGATGCTCATTTTGAGGTCTGGTATCATTCCGGTTGGAGCGTTTGGGGACCCCTCACTCTTTTCCTAAGAGAGGGGCATGCTTGCTGCTGAATTCTTTCTCTAGAAGATCCTGTGTGGTGGACCTTTAGAGAACATGAAGGCAAAATGTCCTCTGATTCGTCTTGCCAGATATAGTTAGGGAAAAATAAGACAGGACCACAAGAACAGAAGAAAAACTTCACCATCTCCTCAATAGAGCCGTTACTGAAAAGAAATCACTCAGACTAGTATACGAAGGAATTATTGGGCTTTTAATATCTAATATTTACTCAGATTAATCCTACAATGATGGCCGTGGATTGAAGCTTACCTGTCATATTTGATCACTCTGTTTTATGTCTTCAGATTTGCGTTTTCGCTTTTTTGTCGTCGATATGGTGGAACTCTTTATTTTTTAAAAGTTTGTGGGGCGCCTGGGTGGCTCAGTCAGTTGAGCATCCGACTTTGGTTCAGGTCATGATCGCACAGTTTGTGTGAGTTCAAGCCCTTCATCGGGCTCTGTGCTGACAGCTTGGAGCCTCGGAGCCTGCTTCCGATTCTGTGTCTCCCTCTCTCTCTCTGCCCCTCCCCAGCTTATGCTGTCTCTCTCTCAAAAATAAGTAAATAAACATTAAAAACAGTAAAAAGTTCTGCAAAGGTAGACTTTATGTAAGTCGTTGTGTTTTTCTGGTTCTTTTGAAATTTTCCACCATTTTTAGGTGAAGGTATGTATTCATATATTCTTTCAAATCGGAAAATTCCACATTAGACACTGTCAAGCCGTTCACCAGGCTTTCAGACTCCGTGTAGGTGTCTCACATAGAAAACGAACATAATGGTATATAGCACGCTGGGTCAACTTGAGGTATTCGGGAGACATTTTATGTGGGTCTGGGTGAAAGTAATCGTAATATTTTCTTTATATTATATAATTATACTAAAAGTACCAAGGGAGAGATAATAAATACCAAATTTGTATAAAGTTTCCAAATAAAATGTTTTTAAATTCTTTAACAAGGAATTCGAGTGTGTTTTTGTGAATAGAATTGGTTTCTAATCAAATTTTGTGCTTGAAATTTCTACTCCTAGTTTCTGGTGAAGTCCCTTTAACATGATCTCTATATTTTCTTGGTACCTACCGTCAAGAAGCAGCTTCGCCAGCAGGTGAGAGCCAATGGAGAGAAGAGTCTCCACTGCTTTGCTTCCATTGACTTCTTTCTCATCATTCACCCCCATTTTGATAATCTCACCTCTTTGCATGTAGTTCACGACGCATTCTCTAAGAATAGTAATTTCTTTCCTGAGCAAACGTAAAGTTGGCATCTATTGTGATGACATGAGTAAACTTTTAATTCATTCAAACTTTTTTTTTCCAAATCAAGTCTCCTAAAATCGTGAAACACCTTTTTATCAAACACACAGACATTGTTTCACTAGACCTCATAATTCCTCCTCAAGATTCATGTTGTAACACCTATGAACATCACTGTTTAACTTTGCCTTTCTCAGATTCAATCAATGAACTTCATTGGTAAATGTTAATGTATTCTTTCACACGGTCTCTGCAGTTTTGGATTAAGTCCAGTCGGGTGCCCTGGGGAAGTAAGTAAAATAAGCCAATGACTGTTTCTCAGTAATTAGCAAAGGGTGGGCCATTAAAAATGTGTTTCAGGGGCGCCTGGGTGGCTCAGTCGGTTAAGCGGCCGACTTCGGCTCAGGTCATGATCTCACGGTCTGTGGGTTTGAGCCCCACGTTGGGTTCTGTGCTGACGGCTCAGAGCCTCGGAGCCTGCTTCAGATTCTGTGTCTCCCTCCTTCTCTGCCCTTCCCTTGCTCACCCGCTGTCTCTCTGTCTGTAGAAAATAAATAAACGTTAAAAAAAATTAAAAAAATGTTTTTCAATTCCTATTTTAACTTTTGACAAACTTGAAAAAACTCTACATATAGACAGTGTAATTTGGTATTCAACAGTAATAGACTGTTTTGTCACATAAGGCTAAAAACAGAAAGGACCCTAACAGCAAAGCTGTATTAGCCTCACCTTTTGATGCTATTTAATATGGAATTTAAGGCTGCAGGTGTACTTTTACTTATGATAAGTTCTGTGTGAATACGTTCCCTTACTAGCTGCATCTCAGGGCTTTCTCCTTGTATCTGTGCTATCAGTATTTAGGTAGTTTCCCTCATAATTTATTTGCCTCAAACTATTAATTTACCATTTGGTTAACTAGTTTCTTTTCCTACTTTACAGAATAACGTTCTCAGCACTTCTCTGCAAGGCTTAACAGCATAGTTCGTAACAAGGGTGGATTAATCTGAGATGAGACATTTAGGATTTAACCATCTTCCGATTAGAATTATTTCCATGTGTTCAACAAATCCTCTTATCCATATACTCATAGGATTATTCAAAAGGCACGTATGTCTTTCCTTTGGAAAATGTTGAGAGTTTCCACAGAGGCTGGAAAAATGAGCAAGTCTGCAACTGTGTGAGTTCGTGAGCTTTTTCTAACATTAGCATAGACTTCCGGCTGACTTTCTGAGCTACACCTGGTATTGTTCTAACTTAGAACGATGCTTCTTCCTTGATATTTGCACGTTTAAAGTGTTAATTTGTGTGTAAAAGAGATATTTAGTAGAAGGATGACAGCATCATTTCCTTGATAATATTTTGAAGTAAATAATTATGCTGAAGAAAAGGAATCTTGAGTTTGCTTGGTTTTAAATGTCAGATAATCTTTATTTTACTTCAATAGTAATTTAAGTGCTTTTCCCCCCCTATTTTTTGGAAGGAGAGAAAAATATTGAATTTGTGAAGCCTCTGGTTTTAATAAATTCTTTTTCTTTATGGTGGAAAAATATCTATAAAATTTAAGACTACATAAATGTGAACAATAAAGAACCAGTCGACTTGCAGGAGGTTGTGATCTGAAAATGATGTTTCGAAACAATTTAGGTCCTTAGCAGTTTTTAGAATGGTATAAAACTAAATTGAAAAATGCAAGCATGATGATATAATTTTGCAAGTTAAGGCAGTCAAAATTGGAAGTATTGAAACATTAGTTTTCATCAAATAAACTTCTAAAAGCATCTTAAAATATAAATATTACTTTTACTTATGTATGAGTAAATATATTTTGGAGAAACTGTGTAATAAATTGATTAAATTATGGTTTTCTGGTTTTAGGAATAGGCATCTTTTTAATTTCTGGAAATAAATTTTTAATGATACTCTATCAGGAATCATACTTTGGCTAATGATAACAATTGCACTAGTATGTATTTATCCAAAGGATACAAAAATACTAATTTGAAGGGACACATGCACCCCAATGTTTTGTAGCAGCATTGTCTACAATAGCCAAAGTATGGACAGAGCCCAAATGTCCCTCGACTGATAAATGGATAAAGACGAGATACATACATACATACACATATATATATATATATATATATATATATATATATACACACACATATATATATATATATAGAATATTATTCAGTCGTAAAAAATGAAATCTTGCCATTTGCAAAAACGTGGATGTAGCTAGAGTGTCTTATGCTAAGTGAAATAAGTCAGAGAAAGACAATTAACAAATGATCTCACTCGGAACTTAGGAAATAATACAAATGAGCAAAGGAAAAAAGGGAGACAAATCAAGAAAAAGACTCTTAACTACAGAGAACAAATTGATGGTTACCAGAGGGGAGGTGGGGGAGGATGGGTTAAATGGGTGATGGGGATATGGAGGGCACTAGTCGGGATGGGCACCAGGTGTTGTATATAAATGTCGAATCACTAAATTCTACACCTGAAACTAATGTCACACTGCATGTTAACTAATTGGAATTTAAATAGAAACTAAAAAAAAAAAAAAAAAAAGAAAAGTAAAAGGCCAACGTGGACACGATGGATGGGTGAATGAATAAACCAAGGCATCTTATAAGAAGAATGAATAAAATCCATTATGTTCTACTTGGAATACCTAATCTCAAAAATAGGAACAGTTGTAAAGAAAGCAATTTTCACATTCTTTCTGTGGTCTTTGAAAACTTTACTTATATACTACTTTACTTATATACTTTACTTATATAATAAGGGCATGGAACCTATTAAGTTGGAAGAAAATTTAAATCTTTAGCATACGCAACCTCAAGAATGATAAATCATAAAGTAAAAATGAGACTAAGTCATTAGTTTAGAAAGTGCTACGTGTGTGGGCATTTATTCCAGCCTTCTGCCTTCTGTCAGTGTGTTTTATATTCAAAATTATAGGAGCCAAAATACATAATTGCTAAATTTTCCTAAGTTATTTTTCTGAGGTAGCCATCCAAATACTATTCCAATACAATTTCAACTCTTGGGAGCTTTTGAATCGGTGGGAAATAATGGCTTGATTTTTAAAAATATTTATATATGATTTTCAGCCATCAGTCTCCAAGCAAACAAGTGGACCTTTACTCACTGATTGGGACCACAACAAACTGTTGGGATTGTTTGAGCCATAAGACATCATATCTGTGGTCAAAGCATCAGAATGGACCAGAAACTGGGACCTTTATGCTGGTCCCGGTTGTGCCGCTAAAAAGGCTCACACCTTGCCCTTGGGAATGGATGGACAGAGTCAGATGGGATTTTGGAAGTGAGCTGGTGTACACTACTCATTATTGAAGAAAAAAAGAGCAGTCAGTGCATTAACATTTATGCTTTGATCAGGTCTCAGAGCTAATGATTTGTTTAATTAAACCTTGTCTTGATCAAAGGTGTTACCTGATGAAAGTGTTTGATGAGCTTTTTTTCCTGGTATGAAATACAAGCCTGATGACATTTAAACATGTTTTTCACCCTTTTAAAAGATACAAATGAAGTACATCGCGCGCACTTTAAATAAGGGATGCCATTAGAAGAATAGGAAAAAAAGCTACTGCTGTAACATAGGTAAAAGGTGAATCGCCAAATTAGCGTTGTTGAATTTTAGAGGTGGAAGACCTTACACATTTCAGAGGGAAGGGAGAACAGAGGAAGAATACATATTTTTTTTTTTTCTGGTCTTGAATAAAAGGGACTGCTAATCTGGAAAAAATCCCTGAATTCAGGGACCGTTTCCTGCACGTAGCCAAGGCTTATCATTTCAACACCGTTGGTACCTAACAATGGAAAAAGACTTTTCTTTGCATTTGGTCGTGAGCTGAGGAGCGAGTGCTGGATGAAACCAAACACTGCTTGAAAATGAGGTAGATACCAGCTGTTCACTTACCAACGCATTTCCTGTTTCCTCCTGGGCACACAGCTCGACTTCATCCCCCAGCCTCTCCTAAGTGTGGCTTATCCATGGCGAAGTCAGGGCCGATGGAATGAGGGTTGAAATGACATATGCCCCATCGCAGGTCTGGCTCATAAAACACTCCTGTGCATCACCCTCCATTTTCTGTCTTTCCCTGTTGACACCTGAAGGAAAACACGACAGCATCCAGACAAGCAGAGCCGTGAGACGGAAAGCCATCCAAGGAGGAACGGCCGCCCAGGACCTTTACCTGCGACAGAAACAAACAATTGCGTTAAGCCGATGAATCCCTGAGGTTGTTTGTTTCAGCAACGAGCCCACCCTGACACGGGAAACCATCCTGGGCTCCCATCAGTAGGATCAAGATACGTGTAATCAACGTTTATTTTTCAGACAGTGGAAAAACGTAGCCCCCTTTAGAGCTACTACAGGCAACTAATTATCTGGAAGAGGGTGGATAATAAATGTGATTGAGAGAGTAGGCAGCTGAGAAGTAGAAAGATTTTGATGTCACCACCCACACACCACGTCAGTTTTGTAGAAGGACAAACTGGGTTCCACGGGCTTCCCTGAGCCTGCAGGAAAGTTCTCTTTGGCCTGTACTGGGTGAGAAAATAGAATCAATTAAGTGATTTCCTATGAAAATTTAAATTTTTTAAAATTTTTATTATTATTATTATTTTTTTATTGCTTTTTTGGAAAATTGTAAGAACTGGCCACTTTGGACTTGAGCCTCTGCCTGGTGAGGACCAGCTGGAGCTGGGGGGCATGCCTTACTTTTTTCTCCGGTCCCCACCATTACACCGTCACTGAGTTACAGACTGACCTACTCAGCGGACATGTTCTTTTTGACCCGTCTGCTAAATATTCACTGTGCTGCTGTGGTTGCTGATGCAGCTTCTTAGTCTCCCCTTTGAGACCTTTCATGATCTGACCACTTCTGGATTTTTAAGTCTCATATTCCACGCTCTCCTATTCCACGGGTCAACGTGTTACTGTTTCTCTTCTTTGCTGCGGCTTTTCCCATTTATTCCTTCGCCTGAAGCGTTGCGTGCTCCGATCGTACCCAGATTCTTTAACACACGACCCAAGTGTCCCTTTTCCTCCCCTTCTCTGCAATCCCTTTGCATTACATGGGTGTCCATAGGGCATTTGTCGCTTTAATGTTCTATTGCAAATATTTAAATATATCTCTTATCCCTTGCTGAAGAATACCTGAGAGCAGGATGTGGGTGTGTGGGTGAGACAGAGAGAGATGGCCGTTTGGGCTCTCCTAAAGGGCCTGTGCGGGCATCGCATACATGAACACAATTACCGACATCTATCAGATCAGAGTATGAAAACCTCCGTTTTAAAATGGTACATTTTCTGGGGCACCCGGGTGGCTCAGTCAGTTAGGAGTCGGTGGCTCAGCCGACTCTTGATTTTGGCTCAGGTCATGATCTCATGGTTCGTGAATTCAAACCCCAGATCATGCCCTGTGCTGACAAGGAGCTTGCTTGGGATTCTCTGTCTCCCTCTCTCTCTGTGCCTCCCCCACTCATACTCTCTCTGTCTCTTCCAAAATAAATAAAATTAATAAAATAAAATAAAATAAAATATAAAATAAAATAAAATAAATAAAATACATTAAATTAAATTAAATTAA
Source organism: Paguma larvata (assembly GCA_030068075.1). Classification (NCBI taxonomy): domain Eukaryota; kingdom Metazoa; phylum Chordata; class Mammalia; order Carnivora; family Viverridae; genus Paguma; species Paguma larvata. The sequence continues at coordinate 14,300,549 of CM057825.1, forward strand.
ATTAAAATTAAATAAATAAAATAAAACAAAACATAAAATAAAATAAAATAAAATATAAAATAAAATACATAAAATTAAATTAAATTAAATTAAAATTAAATAAATAAAATAAAACAAAACATAAAATAAATAAAATAAATAAAATAAAATAAAATACATAAAATAAAATACATAAAACTAAAATAAAATTAAAATTAAATTAAATTAAATTAAAATTAAAATTAAATAAATAAGATAAATAAAATTAAAATAAAATAATAAAGTAAAAAGATACATTTTGCTTAACACGCCCTGACTGGAATGTTTTTGAAGAACCGTAAGAAGTTTATGAGGCCAGTGCATAGTCTGCCCGTTTCTAGAATATGTCCCCACAACAGTTTGTTTTTGGCCAACAGGGTATGTACTATCTCTTGTATTGTCTTGAGTTCTGAAATAACATTAAAATCTTCTATTTCTTTTAAAAATTTTTAAAAATTTTTTTATTTGTTTTTGAGAGAGAGAGACAGAGCATGAGTGGGGGAGGAGCAGAGAGAGAGGGAGACACAGAACCCGAAGCAGGCTTCAGGCTCTGAGCCATCAGCACAGAGCCCAGCATGGGGCTCAAACCCATGAACCACAAGATCATGGCCTGAGTCCAAGTTGGATGCTTAACTGACTCAGCCACCCAGGCGCCCCCCGCCAAGTCTTCTATTTCTGATGTATGACTGGACCCCAAAACTTCAGGTGGCACTGCTCCAGGTGACTTTTTCAATCTCGCCTACTGCTGGGCCCCCAGCGCCCTCAGTGGTGCCCGACACACAGTAAAATATCAAGAAATGTTTGCTGAGTAGAAGCTTAGTGAAGAAAGACTCGATGCAGCATAGCAATGAATTGGCCGTGGTTGTTTCTGTGACAGCAGCAAAGTGATTAAAATTAAAACTGAGCACTTTGCAGCGGTGCCATACGGATGTGTTTTGTTTCTTGTGAAAGAAGAAACAAGGGAACTAGTAGGCTGGGACCAGGCCAGCCTTAACCCAACACCATTTCCATGAGGGGCACACAAAGATTTTATGTTGGGGCCACTCATCTGGGTGGCAAGCCTATCGTCAGCTCTTAACTGGGGTGACAAAAGAGAACCACGTGGTTTGCTGACATGGTTGTACACAGAGGACTAGCCTCTTGAAACATATACGAATTTACTTCTATCCAAAGATGAGCACTTTCAATATTATTATTTCATTTTATTTTATTTAAGTTTATTTAAGTTTATTTATTTTGAGAGTATGAATGGGGGAGAAGTAGAGAGAGAGGGAGAGAGAGAATCCCAAGCAGGCTCCACGCTATCAGTACAGAGCCCACCATGGGACTTGATCTCACAAACCGTGAGATCATGACCTGAGCCAAAATCAAGAGTCTGTTGCTTAACCAGCTGAGCCACCTGGACGCCCCAGAACTTTTTATATTTTTAACTGGGTCGCATGGATTATGACTCTGCTACGTGGTTGTGATAGGGTATGGCTTTTTTTAAAATGGAAGCTCCTTTTTCAATGATGTTTTCTGACTCATGAAGTAGAAGGCAGCGAGGTGACAGTTCCTCTCTGTCTCTTCACGTCTTCCCTCTGCCCTCCGCTATGAAAATGAGTTGGCTTGCTTTTTGCATCCTCTGTAAGATCTGTACAAATTCAAGCTGTAGGAAAACAAAGCTACGGAGGCACGTTTATAAACAGAGATGAAAGAACACCTTTCAAAGAAGCTTACCGTAGCGGAAACCAGTATCTGCCTTAGGAATGACTGAGTACCAATTACGTTTCACACCAAACCTAGCGAAGATATTATTCACGGGGGACCAAAAAAGCCATTTCTATTTTAAAAAAGATCTTTTAAATTTAGAACAGATGAGGAGGCATGGAAGAACAGTGAGCAGTAAGAGAGAACATGATTATTTTCTGTTGGCAAGTGTAAAGATTCCTTATTTATGGAATCTCACACTTCACGCTCCCGTTTATAGATGGAAAAGTAGTTAAACAAGAATTTAGAATGCATGGCCGTTGTAAAGGAGGGCCGAGAGCCAAATTGGATAATTTTTCATTAGTGCCGTGACATAAAAAGGTTGAGACGCTCTGTCATAAACTACTCGGTAACAGTTAGCCTTACAAATTTGACCTTACAGAGAGGACTTAGGAAAGGAACCTTCTCGATACAGCGGCCCGGAAACCCCAAAGGCGCTGAGCAAATCCTGTCTCCAGTGCATGTGTTGAACCCTGACCTGGAATAACCTACCTTTTTCTTTCCTGCGCTGAGAGGGCCCTGCTCCCTGTTGACCTGGCAATTCTTGCTCTCTAGCCAGTCCCCCATTCGGGTGGCAGATGCTGTGAGACCGTGTCCATTACCCCCTTCCCCAGGATTGATGGGTTATGCGGGGTGCTACGGGGGGCGGGGGCAGAAAATGTCGAGGCTCATCGGCGCGTGACCACACACCCACAGCACGGGGCCTCTCCCGTGAGATCGTGAACTTTTTGGGGGCAGAGGCTCTGAGCTTCACACTGCGATCTGGATAGCTACTTAACGTTTGTTACGTAAGTAAACACGTCACACTTTCATACTTCAGGTGGAAGGAAGAAGGTGAAACCTTGGCCCTGGGATTCCCGCCCACCAAGTCCCCCCGGACACCGTTGACTGTAGACTCAGGGTCCCACTGTCTCTTTTTATTCCTTGATATCGTGGATGGGATCATTTTAGGAGGTATAACTTTTTCTCTGATTACAATGTGTACAGGAAAGGTTTAACTCAGCAGGCCTGGGGCACTCGACCCTTCACATTCTAGATAAAAACTTGCCTCCAGAATGGGCTGGCTCTTGGGGAATAACCTCGGACTCTTTGGAATGTTCCGCCTGATGAGAGTGTTTTTTGCATGTCTGAGAGGTTGAGCCATGCGCGACTAGTGCGGCCAGGTAAGTTTATCCTGATGACGTGATTTACGACAAACGCTTGTTTTTGCTCTGGGTTAAGGCTGGAGCCCGAGAGGCTGGCATCAGTCGCATGGCCAACAGGACTGGTTCCCAATAAAACCTCTGGACACCAAGACTCCGGGAGCTTCCCTGACTGGGAAGCACTTGGGACATTGCTGCTGGAGGACTGAGTGTATCGCCGCGTGACACCACCGAGAGGGACACTGAGAAGCTTGCCCCTGGTTCCTCTTAGACTCTACCCCACGCACCTCCTCCCTTTGCTGATTCTATTCTACATCCTTTTCCTGCAGTAAGCTGTAACAGCGTGCGAGCCCGTGAGTCCTAGGAAATCACCCCGGGGACTCCCGGCACACAACCCGCTCAGGTGCCATCATTCAGTAGGATGGTATGTGAAAATAAACAATTACGGAGACCGGGAAGGGGGAGAGTCCGGAAGCTGCTTTGGGGGCCGAATGCAATGGGTTCTGTGACAAGAGGGTCTCTCCACTTTACTGGAATCGCGTGCCCAGAGCCAGAGTGAACATGGCTGCGGTAAGGACTCTCAGCTGTGTTTCCTTTGACACAAAAGGTATCTCCAATGTTCCCAAGGGAAGGAAATGAAGCGAACAAAGGGTACGTATACATCACTGGCAACTCTGCCGATCTGGGGGTTCTGACACTGCCCGGGGCAGCTGGTCCAGCTATTCGTCCTCCAGGGAGGCGGGAATGGCAGACACGCATGGGAGTGAGGGCAGAGGTGACCAGCTTCTCCAACCAGGGAAATGTCTTTTCACCATCTGTTTTATCAATCCTTGGCATTAACACCCAGAATCCCTGAGTTGATTAACAAGGTGGGTTTTGCACCTGGAGTCTGAGCGTTCCTAGCCAGATGCTGTTACTCCCCTGTTGTGTGACTTTGGCACGTAACTTCTGCCTGCCTCAGTTCTTCATCTGTGCTCATGAAAGAGTCAGGAACCTAGTAAATGTTCATTACATGGTAACCTCTGTCTTTGGCTTCTCTTCCAGATTTCTTTGAGAAGCAAGCAAAAGAGCTCTCCTAATGGTATCGTTGGGAAGAGGGTTTGCAGTTGTTTAAGAGAGCTTTCTGGGGCTAAAACAAAGAAAAGGGACTGGAACTAAGTCAGCATTTTGTGAGTTGATTACAGAGGTTGCACTCGAATACCTTTTCTTAGATCTTCTGTTCAAGGAAGAGGACTTCTTTCTCCCTCCCTCTTTCCTTCCTTCCTTCCTCCCTCCCTCCCTCCCTTCCTTCCTTCCTTCCTTCCTCCCTCCCTCCCTCCCTCCCTCCCTCCCTCCCTTCCTTTCTTTTCTTTCTTTCTTTCTTTCTTTCTTTCTTTCTTTCTTTCTTTCTTTCTTTCTTTCTTTCTTTCAGAGAAAGAGGGCACAAATAAGCAAGGGACAGAGAGAGACTGAGAGAGAGAGAGAGAGAGAGAGAGAGAGAGAGAGAAATGGGGCTCAAGTTGACCCAACTTGGCACTCAAACTCACCAACTGTGAGTTCATGACCAGAGCCAAAGTCAGATGCTTAACCGACTGAGCCCCCCAGGGGCCCCAAAAGAGGATTTCTTTATGCCAAATAGATTCGGCTGTTCTCCCATGGTGGGTTTCCTCCTCCCGTCTCCACTAAGGCTCCTTTTCTTCCCTCTCCCTGCCACCCACCCCAGTACCTGTGACCGGGCCGCAAGCATGCGGCTAGCCAGGATGAATTTCTGGCTTCACCAGACGAAGCAAGTATGAGGCTAATATCACCCCTGAGGCCAAGAGGGCAGCTGACAGGATAAGAACTTTAATCATAGGCAAACCCTCGGTTTAAAATAGGCTCTTTCTTTGACACATTCCGGATAATCCCCAATGATAAAGCTTATTTTTGCACACATTCGAAAGGCCACGGGCCAATGTTTCCTGGAGCGTAATATCCTCAGGGGGCCAATGTGACACGATACCTTAGATGATCTGGGGGAGGCTGTCCCTCCACAGAACGGGAAAACAAAACAACACGAAAGGCATAATGCAGCATTTTAATTCCCTAGGGCGACGTGCTCCATTTCCCAACTCTTCAAAGACTCAGTAAGATTGGCATGTTTCAAGAAGTGAATAAGAATTCCTAGCAAACCCTTCACAAAAACTCAAATTATATTTAGCAGAAAGAGAAAAACCCAAAATAATACCCAGTGTTGGATGTCACAGGCGAACCGCAGAGACTGCTACAAAAGAGGCTGTCAGTGCGTATAAATCACACCGTAATGATCGTATCCTTTGAGCCTGGGACTCTGAGACGGAACGCTGGTTTGGCAAGTGGTCCGTGGGCCAAATCCAACCTGCGGCCTGTTCTTATATGGCCAGCGATGTAATGATGGTCTGTAGGGTGTTACCGTGTTTTCAAGGGGAAAGAGAAGAAAGAGGAGGAGAAGGAGCGGGAAGAAGAGGAGACAGACCGCCTGGCTCACAAAGCCCAACCTTCTTACCATCTGGCCTTTGCACAACAACCTTACCTAAGGAATAACCCAAGACATGGAAAACGTGCATGAGCAAGGGCGATCCCTGCGGTGGTTTTAGAGCAGTTCAAAAGACTGGGAACAATCTAAGTGCCCAGGATAGAAGAAAAGTTCCCCAACTATAAAGTAATTCACATAAGAGGATATTTTTCCACCAGTGAAGTGATGCCTCTCCAGGGCCGTGGGTCTGTGACCATGTATTTGCATATACCTCTGTCTCTCCTAATTTGATAGACCACCAAAAACTCTAGAAATTATGTGGAGGCATAATACTTCTGGCTATTATTTCACTATATTCACCTCCTTCTCCCATTTACAGAGACATAGAAAATAGAGTCTGTGAAGCAGGTTCATGGAGTTCATTTCATGATCCCATTAGATGAGATTGTATTCAGGCCAGATACCTCACACACAAAGAAATAGGAATTAACTATAATCAGGGCTGCATAGTGGTGACATTAGGGGCAGACATGGTTCAAATGTTAAAGATCCAGGCAATATGGGAAGATTGTTCACTGATTCCTTTCTTTGTTTGCTCATTCATTCACCCACTCGTATGCCTCTTACTTTGTAGTACTTCACCTGAACACATAAAGAACTTGGAGTGAATGATGTTCATGGACAAGAATCAAGGAACTTGTAATAGAGCAGCTAGCCTGGGCTAGGAGAGGCCCGCGGGGGACCCAGTTTCAGGTCAGAGCTGGTCCCAAAGAAACAACCACAGAGTATTCATTCGTCCCTCACTTGCCTGACGGCTGGTAGAGCACAACCAGAAGAAGAAAGCCGGTCCAGGCGAGAGGCTCAGCAGAGCCGGGCTCAGTAGGCACTCTGTGCACCTCCAGTGTCTGACTGCTTTTTAAGATGAAATGCCAGAACAGAAGATCCAAATGAGCACTGGCCTCATCCTGAAAAGATCTATGCTTAGTCCGGTCTTCTGCGATTGCTCACGCCCACATTGGAATTCTCTCCCGGAACTCACCTCCAGAATGCCACACTTTCAGCCTCGTAATAACTGAATGACTATTGAGCTCCCACCATGTGACAGCTGTTTGTGTTCTCACTCCCTGAGTAGGTATTGTTCCAACTATACAGCTAAGAAAACTGAGGCACAGAAAGGGATTGACTTGAGCCTGGTCACATTGGTGTTCGGAGGCAGAAATGGGACTTCTTGCCAAATCTTCTGGTTTCGAATTACTGGTCCGCAGTTTGATACTTGGAAGTTTTTGGACATCAGGTCTGGTGAATATGAAGGAGGGTTGACTTGGGTGCAAACCATCTAGGTGAAAATAAGGCATGTCAATTCAATGAGGCTGTTTTCTTGTGGGAATTATAAAGTGAGTTCGAAGGCAATTTTAAAAGATTCATTCATTCAGAAAGAAAAGGAGTGAGAGAGAAAGGAACGGAAAGAAAAGTGACAGAACAGAAAGAAAAAGGAGAGGAGGGAAAATGATTGGCCGGCCATCCAATTGCACACTGTACTGATGGGCAGTCCAGGAAACCAGTCTGGGGAAGCACGGAACCCAATAGAGGGAAGTGACTACTCAGAATCCCCCCCGCTACCCAGACTGTGCCTGGGGCTCCATGTAGCAGAATAGGAATTGCCTATAAAGAAATGAGAGAGCTTTGGAGAATCCCGGGCATGCAAGGACAAGGGACAGTAGGGCTCCAGAGAGAAGTGCCCAAAACTGACTCAAAGGGATGAGTGGGGGGGGGGGGAGGGAAGAAAAATCCAGAACTTTTAACTGCAAATATTTTCAGGAAGAAAAATGCAATGTTACCCTTTTATCTGTGGATTAAATTTAGAAAAACAAGCACAAGGACTACAGACTTAGAGTTGACAGGACTTTAAATATGATCATCTCATAATCCCTTGTCCTTATTATAAATCAATTTCAAATACATTTATTTTCAGCAAGTGACTTCCCGTTTGGGATAATGAATTGCAGAGTTAGAACCGGAGTCCACATCTCCAGATTCCTACTTTAGTGCTGGAGTTAGGCTAGAATTTCTTGTTCAATGTCATCTTCAAGGCTGCTGAGTTGGAGCTGGTTTGAATCCCAGCTCTGCCACTTACTCTCTATGGGACCTTGGATTTTGCCCAACTTCTCAATTTTTTTTTTCATCAGTAAAACTAGGGGACAGTAGGGGGAATCCCTTCCCCTTTGTTAAGATTCTTGTGGGAATTACATGAACTAAAGCTTGTAAAAGCTTGGTTCAATGACTGACAGTTAGAAAATGCTCAATTACTGTCAGCTGAACCCAGAATGAGCAGGATTGAGCTGTTGCAGTGACATCGTTCTGAGATATCCATCCGCAGTCAAAAAGTAAATTGATTCTTGGTACTGGTGAGTGGGTGGATGATAAATGTGTTAAGGAACTTGCCAAAGAAACAGCTGAGTGAATGACCAAATTCCTGGCTCATGAAGTTTAAAAAACGGACTTCTGCATGTTCCTAGATCGGCCAAGCATATGGTCCAAACAGAAGAATGGAACTTCGAACGTAGGAGGAGAACAAGAGAGGAATGGGGCTGTATTTCTCAGGTGCATCAGAGTTCTGGATGTTTTTGGAGACACCCAGATCCTGCAGACACCCAGGGCTCCTCTGTGAACTCGTGACCTAGAATGAGAGCAATCACAGCAGGCTCCAGCTGAGCCTGTGCGACACAGGGAAATGAGCTCTTCACCCCCGGGATCCATCTGTGGCTCCTCTCTGCACACTCCTGCTTGGAGCCCTGCCCCCAGCCCTCTTTACGGGCCTCTACATGGTCGCTGCTCTGAAAGACGTACCTGCCTAGTACCTACCTTGATGCAAAATGACCCGTTTCTGTCCATCGGCAAATCCATGCAAACATCCTAATCATCTAATCGGTCTTTGCCTCTGAAAGACCTTGCCATTGGTCCAAATAGAAAATGCCAGGTCAGGGGCACCTGGGTGGGTGGCTCAGTTGGTTAAGCATTGACTGTTGATTTCAGCTCAGGTCATGATCTTATACTTACTGAGTTTAAGCCCCACTTGTTGGCAGGACAGCGTGGAGCCTGCTTGCGATTCTCTCCCTCTCTCTCTCTCTCTCTCTCTGCTGTCTCTTTCCTCTCAAAATAAATAAACCTTAAAAAAAAATGCCAAGTCAAAGATACGAGGTGGGCCATGGGGCCTCAGTTTCATGGTTGCGAGGCTTGCCGTGGGGCAAGACCCAACAGCATCCCATCTCTGATGCCCTGTGTTCAACTCTCCTCCATTCCCCCTCTTCTCCTAACTTTGGGGCTCTCAGAGGTTGGGTTCCACTCTCATCTCTCACCTCAGACTCCCTGGTCGCATTCTCCTCCCGGTTCCATGTGGCTCCAGCACCTTCTCTGGTATTTGACCTCTTGGTGTTGGCCTCAGAGTCCACTCCTCTGAACCACCTGCCCCTCCCTCATCACACCAATTCCCTCCAGAGAGGTAAGTGGGTTAATGGTTATTTCTGCTGAGTGTTTACCAAGGGTCCTTGGAATTCTCTGCTTTTACCCCAGTGCTTCCCAGGGTGTGACACATCCAAGTTGTTGCAAACAACGTTCAAAAAAATAAGGTGATGAAACTGCTTTAAAAGTCACAGCACATCGTAGCCTGCTGCAGGCTCTGGAAACCCCAATTGTGAAGAGGCATTTTTTTTAAGTTTATCTATTTTTAGAGAGAGGGAGAGAGCAAACTTGCACACAAGTAGACAGAGAGAGAGAGGGAGAGAGAGAATCCCAAGTAGAATCTGAGCTGTCAGCACAGAGCCTGACGTGAGGCTCCATCTCGCAAATTGTGAGATCATGACCTGAGCCAAAATCAAGAGTTGGATACTTAACTGACTGAAACACCCAGGTGCCCAGTGAAGAGAGCTTTTAACTTGGTGTTTTATACTTGTATTTGAATGCAGGAATATTTTTCCAGAAAGTACTTACAGAAAGTATATTTTCCAGAAAGTACAACAACCCGGAGAACTAATGTTTCATGGAGAATGCTGCCTTCACTTCATGTAAAGGTGGTACTCCGAGGGGAGAATGTTGGCCCGTGCTCGCCCTTACAGTTTTCTCCTTTAGTCTCATAGCAACCCTATAAAGTGGATATTATTGTCTTTATTTTATTTTACTATTTTGTAAGAACTTAGTTTATTGGAGCAGTTGTAGGTTTACAACAAAATCTATGGTATTTTCCATATAGTCCCTACCCCAACACAGGTATAGCCTCCCTGCCTACATTAGGAACATCGCTCACCAGAATGGTATGCTCTCTTTTGTTTTTTTAATCAACAATGAACCTATGTTAATACATCATAACCACCTAAGTCCATAGTTCACCTTAGGCTTCACTCTTGGTGTCATACACGCTATGAGTTTGGACAAATTTATAATGAGAGGTCTCCATCATGATAACATGTAGAATATTTTCATTGCTCTGAAAACCAGTGCTCTGCCTATCCATTTCTCCCCCACCTGAACCCTAGAAACCACTGATCTTTTACTGTCTCCGTAGTTTTGCCTTTTCCAGATTGTCATATAGTTGGAATCATACAGTATGAAGCCTTTTCAGATTGGTGTCTTAAACTTAGTAATATGCATTTAAGTTTCCTCCAGGACTTCATTGGCTTGATGGCTCATTTATTTTTGTACTGAATAATATTCTGTTGTCTGTATATATGGTTTATTTATCCCTTTTGGTTACTGAAGGACAGTATGCTTGCCTTTTTTAAATAATTTTTTTAATGTTCATTTATTTTTGAGAGAGAGAGAGAGAGCATGAGCAGGGAAGGGGCAGAGAGAGACAGAGGGAGACACAGAGTCTGACGCAGGCTCCAGGCTCCGAGCTGTCAGCACAGCGCCTGACACGGGGCTCAAACCCACCAACCATGAGATCGTGGCCTGAGCCGAAGTTGGATGCTTAAGTGACTGAGCCACCCAAGTGCCCCAGTATGCTTACTTTTTTAAGAAAATGCCAGACTGTCTTCCAAAGTGGTCGTACAATTTTGCATCCCCATCAGCGATGAATGAGAGTTCCTGTTGCTCCATATCCTCACCAGCATTTGATGCTGTCAGTGATTACTTCCATTTTATTTATTAATTTTTTTAGATCACTTTATTGAGGTAGGATTGACCTCTGAAAAGTTGTGTACATTTCATGCATACAACTGAATGAGTTTGTGGGTAAGTATATAGCTGTGAAACCATCACCACGATCTATGCCATAAACATATGCATCACCTCCAAAAGTTTCTTCCCAATTCTATTTATTATTGCTATTTATTTATAGTGTGAGATGAGAACACAACATACAATCTACCCGCTTAGTTAGATTTTCAGTATACAACACAGTATTGTTAACCATAAGCACTATGCTGAGAGCTTGAGCTCTGAGACTTACTCATTGTGTGTAATTGGGACTTTGTACCTAATGCCTCCCCGTTTTCCTCTCCCTCCAGGCTCTAACCACAACCATTTTACTCTCTGCTCCTATGAGTTTCACTATTTTTAGATTCCTCATTAAGTGGTATCATGTAATATTTGTTCTTCTATGTCTGGTTTACTTCACAAAACATACTCCACATTCATACATGTGGTTGCAAATGGAAGGATGCCATTCTCTTTTTAAGGCTGAACAATATTCCTCTGTACATATATACCGCATTTTCTTTACCCTTTCATCCACTGGTGAACATTCAGGTTATTTCCGTGTCTTTGCTGTCGTAAATAATGTTGCAATGAACACGGGAGTGCGGCTCTCTCTTTGAGATCCTAGTTTAAGTTCCTTTGGATGTATACCTAAAGGCGGGATTGCTGGATTACTTCCGTTTTAAAAAGGAAGTTGAGAATAGGAGAGGTGAAGTGGTTTTACAGAGCTCGTCTTAATGTTCCCACGGTCATTCAGGGGTGAGGAACACACCATCTTATGTCGAATCTGTCGGTGCCACGAGAGTGGCAGAAGAGGGGCAGAGTCACCTCCCTGGACACGTGTCTGGGGCAACAAAAGGAACCCACAACGTGTTGCCGTCGGGCTGAGTGGTGAGTCCAGTTTGCAGAACCCGCCTCTATCCCTTTCTCTCATTGACCCACCTCCATCCAGTCCACCTGTAAGACATGTTGGATTATCTTCAAAAGATTCTTAAAAATCCCCCTTCACTACCCTAGATCAAGACACCAGAATTTACTGTCAGGATACCATAAAGTCTCCTTAGTCAATCCCTTCCACTCTAGCCTCACTACCTTCTACCCTGCAGTCGCGAATGATCTTTTTCAAATAGTAATCACATCATGGCACTTTTCTCAAAAGTCCCAATAGCTGCCCATTATGTCTTATATCTCATCTGCGTGAATCTGGCCTCTGCCAGCATCTCCCTCCTCAGGCTGTTTTGGTCTGTTTTGCTGTGGCCATGTTGAACTTCACCCCTAGTTGGTGAGCCCAGCCAAGGTCAGGGGAGCCCCCTAGGCAAACCCCCAGACTGGTGGGCAGCACTAGTTCGATGTTGTGTTCTGGGTGGCTGTTCGTGATTTGTTATAGTCAGTTTGGCAAGAAAGAGCCGATTGTCTGACTTCCTCACTTTGCATTTGTATTCAGATGCCTGCTCCTCAGAGGGGCTGTTCTTGTCGATGGGATCACTTTCTATTTCTTTATGTTTTTATGATTTTTTATTAAAATAAATTTTATTTTGGGGTGCCCGGGTGACTCAGTCAGTTGGGCATCCAACTTCGGCTCAGGTCATGATCTCATTGTGGGTTCAAGCCCCACTTCGGGCTCTGCATTGACAGCTCAGCGCCTGGAGTCTGTTTCAGAATCTGTGTTTTCCTCTCTCTCTGCCCCTCCCCTGCTTGTGCTCACTCTCACTCTCTTGCTCTCAAAACTAAATAAACTTAAAATAAATTAAAATAGGGGCATCTGACTTCTCCGAAGAAGACATCCAAATGGCAAACAGACACATGAAACGATGCTCAGTGTCACTCATCATCAGGGAAATACAAATCAAAACCACACTGAGATACCACCTCACACCAGTCAGAGTGGCTACAATGAACAAATCAGGAAACTATAGGTGCTGGAGAGGATGTGGAGAAACAGGCACCCTCTTGCACTGTTCATGGGAATGCAAACTGGTGCAGCCACTCTGGAGAACTGTGTGGAGGTTCCTCAAAAAAATGAAAATAGATTTACCCTATGACCCAGCAATAGCACTGTTAGGAATCTATCCAAGAGACACAGGACTGCTGATGCATAGGGGCTCGTGTACCCCGATGTCATAGCGGCACTTTCGACAATAGCCAAATCATGGAAAGAGACTAAGTGTCTATCAACTGACGAATGGATAAAGAAGATGTGGTACATATACACAATGGACTACTACGTGGCAATGAGAAAAAATGAAATCTGGCCATGCGTGGCAACATGGATGGAACTGGAGGGTATTATGTTGAGTGAAATAAGTCAGGCAGAGAAAGACAGATGCCATATTTTCCCATGCATAGGTAGGCTTTGGAAGACCTAGCAGAGAACCAGGGGGGAGGGGAAGAGGGGAAGGAAGAAAAAAAAAAGCCACAGAGAGGAAGGAAGACATAACACGGGAGACTCTCAAAGACTAAGAACAAACTGAGGGGCGAGGGGGTGTGGAAGGGGGGAGAGTGGGTGATGGGCACAGAGGAGGGCATTTGTTGGGATTTTCATGGGGTGTTGTATGGAAACCAAATTGACAATAATTTATTCAAAAAAATAAAATAAAATAAAATAGGGGCATCTGGGTGACTCAGTCAGTTAACTGTCTGACTTCACTCAGGTCATGATCTCTCGGTCCGTGAGTTCAAGCCCCGCATCTGGCTTTGTGCCGACACCTCAGAGACTGGAGCCTGCTTTGGATTCTGTGTCTCCCTCTGTCTCCCTCTGTCCCTTCCCTGCTCATGCTCTGTCTCCCTCTCTCTCTCTCAAAACTAAATAAACATTAAGAAAAATTTTTAAATGAAAATAAATTTTATTTTATTTATATAATCACTTTATTCCTATTTCTTCATTTTCTTTGCTTTAGTTTCTGTTAGCAGTTATCACTACCTCCATCAAGAGTTTGTATCTGTCTCCCTATTTATTGTAGTCTCTCTCAATACTCTATGGGACGGCAGGAGTTTTGTCTTATTCATCACTGTCTCCCCAGGATTTATAACAATGCTTGTGCAGATGAGGCGTTCAGTAAAGATTTGTTGAAGAAAAGCTGATATTAGAGTCTTTATCTCAGCATACGAGTCACCCTTAGGAGGCCTTCTCTTATCCCTGCCTGCCCCCTCTCAGTGGTGACTACTCAGGTTTGGTGCTTTCGTACTCTCTACCACTTTCTTGTCTTAGCACTTTCATTTTGCCTGCTTATTCATCTGTATTTCTTTCTAGACTCTAAGTTCTCGAACACCAGGGTCTCTGTCATGGCCATTTTATCCTTAGAGCTCAGTATAAAGGCATGGTACATAGCAATGGTCACTAAATATTTTCTGAAGGTCTGAGCGTATATTCAGGACATACTCAGCCCATTCTGGGGTGGATGACTTTGGCTGTTGTGTGGAGAGAGGAAGCAAATAGAATAAAAATACCCCCAAAGAGGAGCAAGATGTTTTTATGGCCACTTGTTTTATTTGTACAGGATCTACTTTATGAAAATTTAAAAATTTGACTTTTGGTTGGCCAAACTGTCTACCCACAGATAATTTAAAGTTGCCCCTGGAGAGGGAATGACGCAGAAAGACGGTGTTGACGTGTGAATTACACCCCTGGAAGGCAACAGCAGCCTGTATATCAGTTACATCAGGCATCAGGCTCCTCTTAGTGACTGTATTTATGATGTGGACTTGAATTCAGAAGGCTAAATATAGCAGCGAGAGCGCCAGGCAGTTTATAGGAGCCATGGCCAAAAGTTTATCTCATGTTTTCCATCAAGCTCCCATTTAAGCTTGTCCCTCTTGTATTGGCTTTTTATCTGGTTTTATCTGGATAAACCAGGAGCAAGGAACATTTTATTCAAGATATCCTGTTTCAGGTTGAAAGGCACCCCTACCTGTGACTTACAGAGCAGAACGTATTCAAAACAGGCTTTGGGTTTTGCTTCTTGTCACTGTTTCTTTTCTTTTTACGCTTTCATTTTTTTCTTCCTTCCTCCCTCCCTCCTTTCCTTTCTCTCTTCCTTCTTCCCTCCCTCCCTTCCTTCTTTTCTTCTCACTTTCCTTCTCTTCTTTCTTTCTTTCTTTCTCTTTCCTTCCTTCTTCTTCCTTCCTTCCTTCCTTCCTTCCTTCCTTCCTTCCTTTATTTCTTTCTTCTTTTTCTTTATTTCTCCTTTTTAGGTAGTGCCTGAGTGTAATCTGCAGAGATATCGATCATCTTGACACTCCACAGAATAACACACTAGCCTACAGCATTGATGGCATTGTGCTGATTGGACTCAGGTGAGCCACCAACTACTTTAGATGTCTTACTCAGACACAAGGGAGCCAGAGGATAAAAAAAGACTCTAATGTCTGGTATCAATTACTGTGTCTTTAGACAGGATGGAAGGTTGAAAAGGCTAAAAGGGAATTCCCATGAATCGCGGAGGTAGTAGCTGCAGGAAGCAGTTACCACTCTCATAGAACAAAAGAGAGATATTGGGGTTATCAGAACCTAGAGTATTGGAGGAGGAATCTTCCGGAGCTGGGCCTGGTCTTCTGAGGAGTTTCAGAACTTGGAAGAGAGCCCTGCAGAGTCACTGGCATTCAGACCTGTGATGAGAGAAGAATGAGAGAGAGAACAGTAGGAACTATGTTGGACGAGTCATGCCGCCAGAAAATGAAGATTCGCTCAAGGATGTAGGAACATTAGTTTATACTTAATGTGTTGGGAAATTTATTGCCTTGATCAATTTTAGGAAGGGGATAAGGAAGTAAATACGTAAGATGGGATAACGTTCAATAAAATTTAGGATTTATTTCATGCAGGTATCTCTGACTTTCATTATTCACTTTAAAATCAGTATTGGCAGAGATGGAGAGCATGTAGAAAACCAGTAGGAGGTCAATAGAAATACAGTGTCTCGGGCGCCTGGGTGGCTCAGTTGGTTAAGCGGCCGACTTCGGCTCAGGTCATGATCTCACAGTCTGTGAGTTCGAGCCCCGCATCGGGCTCTGTGCTGATGGCTCGGAGCCTGGAGCCTGCTTCAGATTCTGTGTCTCCCTCTCTCTCTGCCCTTCCCCTGCTCATACTCTGTCTCTATGTCTCTCAAAAATAAATAAACATTAAAAACATTGGAAAAAAAAAAAAAAAGAAATACAGTGTCTGAATCCTGGAGCTGAGACACAGCAACCTTTGGGCTCAGCCTACCATGCGGAGTTCAGGGAATCACGAGTCAGAAAGAACTTAGTTCAAATCTCAGCTTTATTTCAAATTGTAAAATTATTCAGGTTATTTCACCCCAGGGTGTGTTTTGTTTTGTTTTGTTTTGTTTTAATAATTGGGAGTGTTATTGTACCATCACGCATGGACTTCTATAGAGTTAAAATCAAAGGGCCATCATGCCTCCTACCGTTATTGCACACTTCCTTTTAGACCTTATGGCCCCCTAAAGCTCTGTCCTTAATAACCATAAACCATTCGTGTATTCTGATCCCCAGGGATTGTTTATCATGCTCCCTTTCTTCTCCAACAGAAGCCTGGAGTTTAGATCTACTAAGTGTGAACTCCCTGAACTGCCTCACTTTCTTGATGTACCCCTAAATTTGGGAGATTTCAGACCAAACATAGAAAGACAGGGCTACCAGGCAGGTGTCCTCCAAGTGTGAACTAGATAGGGTCCTAGTGAGAGTGATGATAACAACTAGCACAGAAACGCTGCCCTGGGGACAAGGGGAAAGGCAGAGAGTTTTGAAATAGGATGAAGATATGGTATTCGGAAGACACAGATTTACCTAAACTTTAGAAAAGAAAGTCGGAGAGTAAGAATAGGTCTTGGTGACTCTAGGTATTTCCCAAAGGACTGGGGTTCCAAATTCAAGAGATCGCAATGTGATCCTTCTAGAGAAGGAGAAGACCATTCATCAGCTGTCCAAAGTCTGTTGAAATAGTTCTGTTTGACTCTCCTTCAGTATTCATCAGGTATCTACTTCTCATGCAATTCACTTTCCTTTGCAGACTTGCACCATAGGAAGTGCCCTCTGCCAGTGTCAAGTTCACAGGGCAGGTCCTTCTCACTATAATTTAGTGAATTAATCATATGTTTCCAATTACCACTCACACCTGTGTGCATCTGGGTGATGATGTCACACTGAGGCCTGAGCTGGGGCCAAGTTAGCACTAGTTAGGGACCGTTCTCCCCTTACTAGTGTATATGTGGATATGTTAAAGGGTCTCAAAAATCCTTCTAACACCAAGTTATCTTACTCCCCTCTTGCTATGACATCTGAAATGCTACCGTTAGACTTCTATCATTAGACTATAGTTCCAGAAGTTAACGTCATGTAAATTCAGTTCAGCCTCACAAAGTCTTACTGGGTGAGCCTTCAGTACACAGCGTGGTGAGGAGCGCTCTAAGTAAAAGAATTTTAAAAAGTAAGCAATGATAAAGTGCCGGGGTCCTTGTTCCGGTGAATCTAGGGGTCCACGAAGGACGGACAGTCAGGTGAAAGGAAGTGAGAGAGTCACGAGAAAAGTGTAGTCAGCAATCTGGCGTCTTCTCTATCCTGGCGATTCTCTGGCGATTCTCTCCCTGCTGGTCTGTGTCTTTATTTAAAAGGTAGTTTGATCTCTTTAACAATAATCCATTTTTACCAGCAGGGTGGCAAGCCTCCTTAATCCTGTATGTTGGTTTTAAGATAAATTTAGGGTGGGGGGAGAGAGCAGGGTGTTTCCTTAAGGTCTTATAAATCCATCAAGGCACTATGCTCCAGGTCCTTCCCCTTTACATTTCTTGGGGCCAAGGAGAGTAGCTCAAGAAATCCAAGCCCGCCATTTTGGCCAGCGGGAACTTTGCTTTAACCACTTTTCTACACAGGGAAGGGTCTCAAACTGTGAGCCCAAAACGGCTCCCAACAATAAAGTAAGTTTATCTCTCTTAAGAGCCACAAAACAAATCATAAGAAATTATGAAAAGATATAATATCAAAAAATGCTCCAAGAGTAATAATGCTTTTGCAATAAAAATGAGAAGAACTAAGACATCGGTGGGTACTGCAGTGTCCAGATATGTGACTTGAATTGAAAACTTCACAGGAAAACCAAGAAACACACTGGTAGGCATGAGCATTTTAGGTTAAGTAGAGATCCAGTCTCCTTGGAGAGAAGCCACTGCCCAGGGGACGAGCAATGAGACAAGCCCAGATGGGAAGCACTAGGACAAACACCTTGGAGGCTGACCTATTACATATCCGAAACGTTTCTAAGGGGGTATTTGTTTGACTATTTGCACAGGGATGTCAGAGCTTTGTTGAATTGTGACCCAAGCGTCGCTTGGCACACTTGAACCTTTGTTTGAATAAGTGTCAGAGTGAGTGGTGGCACGGTCCCTTGCTTAAGCTGGTGAAGTCCTTGGAAATCCTGCAGTGAAAACTCAACTGAAAGTGGTCACTGTTGATGTGTGGTAAAGAAATTGTTCTGGACTGCATGTTTGGTATCCCTAAAATCATATATTGGTATATGATGGTATTTAGACATGGAGCCATTGGAAGTTAAGGAGGCTCGATAAGGTCACAATGGAGGAGCCCCCATGATGGGATTAGTATCCTTTAAGAAGAGCAAGGGGGCACCTGGGTAGCTAGTTAAGCCTCCTGCTTCGGCTCAGGTCATGATCTCACAGTTTGTGAGTTCGAACCCCATGTTGGGCTCTGTGCTGACAGCTCAGAGCCTGGAGCCTGCTTCAGATTCTGTGTCTCCCTCACTCTCTGCCCCTCCCCTGCTTGTGCTCTGTCTCTCTCTCAAAAATAAATACACATTTAAAAAAAAAGAAGAAGAAGAAGAGAAAGAGAACAGAGCTTACTCTCTACCTTGTGAAGACATAGCAAGGAGGCGGCCATCTGCAAACCGGGAAGAAGGTCTTCACCAGACACGAAATCTGCCGGCACCTTGATCTTGGACTTCCCAGCCTCCAGAACCATAATAAATAAAATGTTTGTTGTTTTTAATATGGTATTTTCTAGAGCAGCCAGAACTAAGACACAAATCACTACAAAACGCCATATGCCTTCAGCATTTTCCAAAGTAAAAGAACTCACAACAAAGACTTGGGTCTTGCTTGACAGGGAGAGAAATGCTTTTTGCCAGTTTTTCAGTCAACTTGACATTGAAATGGTGGAGTGTTCATAGTTTAAAGTTTCTTTGGGTTGAACTCATCATTGCCAGACGTGGGGAGGAGGAAGCCGTTACGACCTACAAGGGACTCAGGAGGGCATCTGGCTCATTCTACCCCGAACGTTACTGTTCTCTTCCTACTCCTCTGAAAGAAACAGAGGCTTGGCGTCAGGTGCCGGTGACTCATCTCTCCTCTCAGGGGCTCTGGCTGGGATTTGCAGGCTGCCTTTGCAGCAGGCACTGTTAGTCATTCACACACAAAAAGGCATATTGGAAAAGCTGAAGGGAAATGCTTGGGTGAACAAGTGATTAAATTTCTATTTTCATGGCGTGAATCCGCTTGCTTGCTCACAAAAGCAGCTTCATCCAGTACCAGGCACCCCAAGGGCACTCAGTAAATACTTGATTGACTGACAAAAGGATCTTCTGGGTCCTGGCAAATGGGGGTGTTGGACTGAATTGTCAGATATGATTCTGTGGTTGGTATACAGAAGTTTGTGCTTATTGGCTTCTCTGTGAAATGTCAACTCAGGTTGATCAGATTTACATAAAGAGGTTAGTCACATTGCAGGCGCCACTCTCATGAACTCCCTGAAAGGAAAATGAATAGGGCCCTTTCTGGAGATTCATCTGCAAGAGATTCATACATGTGAGATTCAGCAGAAGGAAGGTCGAATTGTGATCTAAGTATTATGCTTTGTTTTGCTCTAGGGGGCACGCTCCATCCCTCCAAATCTTTCAGTCAATTTCAGAACCTGTTAGGGAAAAGAATAAAGATATCTCCTCACTTGCCAGGAATGTAGAGAAACCATCAAGAATGAAGGAAAACAAAGAGGGTTCGTCCTGGATTCTTCCAGCCTGAGGCAGGAAATACCATTATCGCTTTGTTACCATTTAACGGATGGCGAATCTGACAGCCATTCAGATAGCAAGTCTGAATTAGCCAACAATGTCTAGGAACTATGGCCCACGGCTTTCTGTTTCTTTCCTCTCTTACGTGACCTCCATGGCTTTCCATACCATCTGCTGACCCCTGCATTCCCCTCTCTAGCTCTAAGCTCCAACCTCACATACAACTTTGTGCTTTACACCTTCATAGGAAAGTCTGAAAGATAGTTCAGACTTCACATTCAAACTGGAACTCGTGACTTTCCCCTCCAAATGTGCACCTCCCTACCCTCTCTGGGGAGGGACCACCATTTGTAGTCCTCTGAGCCCAAATGTCTAGGAGTCATCCTTGGTTCCTCTGTTTCTCTCATTCTCTCTGTCCAATGCATTAGGAAGACTTTTCATTTCTAATCCCTTCTCTCCACACCCAATGTCAACACCCTACCAGACACCATGGTCATTTCTGTATTGGTAGAAGTCACTCTGAACTAGTCTCTCTACTTTCACTCCTGACTCCTCTTATTCTCTTCTCCAAACAGAAGTTAATGGGAAAATTGTAAAACATTAAACAGAACCTTTTTATTCTGGTTCTTGCTTTAAAAAGTCCACTGACTTTCTGTTGCCCTTCAAATGACGCTCAAACCTCCCACTGGGCACAGGGTCTCACATGATCTGGTTTAACTCATTCCACTCTCACCTCCTTGCTCTGGCCTCTCTTGGTTCTTCCCACACAACGGTCTTGCACTCCCTCAAGATCTGTGCACTTGGCTGTTTCCTTTGCTAGAAATCTTTTCCCTGCCTCTTCACAGACCTCTCTTGTCCACATTTCAGATCTCCATGATAAGGCCCCTCCCCTGAGAAGCCATTTTTGAAAATGCTTCCGGAAGTGGTATTCCTTTATTGCTTCCATTCGTTATGCATCACATCACTGTTTAATTCCTTTGTGATGTTAACCACAAACCCCAATTATCCCACATACTTATTACTGGTTCATTGAATTTCCAACATCTCCCACCTCTTTCCAAGTAGTAGGTTGTAAGCTCTACATGAGCAAGGGCCTTTGTCTGTCTTACAAGGGACAGGATGGAGCAGTGGGTAAACTCACAGTCTAGAGATTGATTTCTTTTCTTTCTTTCTTTCTTTCTTTCTTTCTTTCTTTCTTTCTTTCTTTCTTTCTTTCTTTCTTTCTTTCTTTCTTCCTTCTTCCTTCCTTCCTTCCTTCCTTCCTTCCTTCCTTCCTTCCTTCCTTCCCTCTTTCTTTCTTTCTTTCTTTCTTTCTTTCTTTCTTTCTTTCTTTCTTTCTTTCTTTCTTTCTTAGAGAGAAAGAGAATGATCAGGGGAGGGGCAGAGAGATAGAGAAAGAGAGAGAGCATCATCAGGGGCGAGAGAGAGAGAGAGAGAGAGAGAGAGGAAGAATCCCAAGCAGGCTGTGTTCACCCATCTCATGACTGTGAGCTCAAGACCTCAGCCAAAATCAAGAGTCAGATGCTTAACTGACTGAGCCACCCAAGTGCCCCAGATTTCTTTTTTTTTAATTTACTTTTCCCCAGTATTGACAAGTAATTGACATGTATCAATGTATACTGAATTAAAGGCCACTGAGAAATCGTTTAACTTCTCTTTTCTCATAGGTAAAATAACAGCAACAAAAGTGCCTACCTCATAAAATTGTTGGGAAGAGGCCACTATCCATACAGCACCGTGGACACACTGGTACGTACTCAGTAACTGTTAGCCGTCACTACTATTCACTCCAAACCTGCTTAACATGTATCGGTTGAATGGCCAATACATTAATTTTATGTATTCGTGGATCACTTCAGCTATATCACGGATCAGATTTTAGAATATTTCCTGAAGGGGACCCCTGCCTGGGGGCTAAGGGGTAAGTTTGGAAGCTGGCTGGATGAGCAACCGCTGTGGGAGGCAGCACATTGAAATGGAAAGTGATAGTAACAGAAGTCAGAGTTTATTTAGTACTTACTTTGTGCTAACTACAGTGACCCATTTTTCTATTTTTTCCTCCTCAAAATTTTTGACTCATTACTATGAAGGTATCTTATGAAGTACTTCTTATGGTTCTTTGTTACATCAACCTTCTTCCTCCTACAGAAGCTGGGTACCGTCCACTCCCATCCCCTACCCTCATGCCTAGCTACTATGTTCTCTCTCTCTCAACGACAATGCCATTTCCATAGGGAAGCCTTCTCTGAGTCTGATAGAACAGTTTCTTGCATGTACCATTGCCTACGTTAATTTTTTTAAATTTATTTATTTTTTTTTCAGAGACATAGAGACAGAACGTGAGCAAGGGAAGGGCAGAGAGAGAGGGAGACACAGAATCTGAAGCAGGCTCCAGGCTCTGAGCCATCAGCACAGAGCCTGTCACAGGGCTCGAACTCACAGACCGTGAGATCATGACCTGATCTGAAGTCGGCCGCTCAACCAACTGAGCCACCCAGGTGCCCCTGCCTATGTTACTTTAATGATCATTTTGGGGTGCCTGGGTGGCTCAGTCAATTGAGTGTCCGAGTCTTGATTTTGGCTCAGGTCATGATCTCACGGCTCATGAGTTTGAGCCCTGTGTCAGCCTCTGTGTTGACAGCCTGAAACCTGCTTTGGATTCTCTGTTTCCCTCTCCCTCCTCCTCCTCTCCCTCTCTCTCTTTCAAAAATAAATGAATACATAAATATTTAAAAAAATTTACATGACTATTTAATCTGCCTTCCTGACTAGACTCTATACTTGTGGGGGCCAGGCCTCTGTCTTGTTTCTCTCACCACGGAATCCCCAGATTCCAGCAATGTTCCTTTCCAGTGGTTGGTATGTCAGAAATATTTGCTGAATAAGTAAGTGGCCGTCAAGACTGCGGCAGAATGAAGGACCCCTAAAGCCTAACTGGAACTCTCCTTTGAAGACCGAAGCTTGCAAAAACCAGTTTTGGTTCAATCGAATTTTTGTGCTTATCAATTTCCAAGCTTCTCCCTTCCTTCCCAACTGAATGTAACCCGAGATAGTGCTGAAAAATGAAAAACAAAATTTGTCTTGAACTCGAGAAGAAAGAGAAGTCACAAAAAGAAGGAAACTGAAGGGGACATTGGTAAATGAAAGATAAAACCAGAATACTTTCAGGGCACCTGGGCGGCTCAGTCGGCGAAGCATCGGACTCTTGATTTTCAGGCTCAGGTCATGATTTCACGTGGAGATCAGGCTTCACGCCAAGTTCTGCACTGTCAGTGTGGAGCTTGCTTGGGATTCTCTCTCTCCCACAATCTCTGCCCATACCCCACTCACACTCTTTTTCTCTCTCTCTCAAAGTAAATAAATATTTTTTAAAAACCAGGATACTTAAAAATTTTTTTTAATTTTTTTTAAAGTTTTTTTTTTTAACGTTTTTATTTAACATTTATTTATTTTCGAGAGACATAGAGACAGAGCATGAACAGGGGAAGGGCAGAGAGAGAGGGAGATACAGAATCTGAAGCAGGCTCCAGGCTCTGAGCCATCAGCACAGAGCCCGACGCAGGGCTCAAACTCATGAACTATGAGATCATGACCTGAGCTGAAGTCGGCCGCTCAACCGACTGAGCCACCCAGGCACCCCATTAAAAATTTTTTTAATGTTAATTTTTTATTTTTGAAAGAGAGACAGAGCATGAGTGGGAGAGGGGCAGAGAGAGAGGGTGACACAGAATACTAAGCAAGCTCCAGGCTCTGAGCTGTCAGCACAGAGCCTTATGTGGGGCTCGAACTCACAAACCATGAGATTATGATCTGAGCCGAAGTCAGATGCTCAATCGACTTAGCCACCCTGGCACCCCAAGATACTTATGGCATTTTTAAACTTCTTATTCTATTGAGAGTATTTCAGAAAAAAATGATAAGTAATTGCAATTCCTCTTTGAAGCTAAACAGACACAGTCTCCTCTGACTTCTGTACAGTTATCTCTACATTCATTACAACTCCTCTAGAAGGAAAGCTTGATTTTTCTTTTAATTTTTAAGTAGCAGTAAAAAGGCCTTCTGCTGATATCAACTTTATAAATGAAAAAATAGCACCAGTCTGATTAACATTATTTCTTAAGAGTCCGGCTCAACAAAAACCCCAGGAAATTCAAGAAAAAGGAATCGTTAAGTAGGAGTATGTTTAATTATCTCTTGATAACAAAGGTCATTCAGCACTTTATTATTCTCATTAAAATAAGAATGACTAATTTCGCATGAACCATACAAATTGTTTACAACTTTCGATTATTCATGTCAATAATTTCCCCTGGGGTTTATTATGAAACTAGCTGGAAGCCTGATGGAATTCAGAAAAAAAAAAACAAACACAAAACAGTATCTCAACGATGATGGTATCTTCGGAAATGGCAAAAGCAGGGTAATGACCAAAAGAAGTTATTGTTTGCCCCACTCTGTTGGTGGTTTATAAAACCGTGAAATGCTCTTGAGGGGACAGATCAGAGGACTGAGAAGATTCCTCTAGGAGAAGTTGAAAAGGAAACGTGACAGGTTTGAACTCAAAGACAATTCATAGGACACTTATCAAGCCTGACTGTGAAGATATGTATTTCAAATTGAAAGACAAATCTCTTCACTGGAATTTGATATTTTTCCTCATCTTTAACAAATTAATATTTGAAGCAGGAATAAGATCTTTCGAGGGCCATATAAAAGGTATATTTATGATTTGGGATTAGGTGGAGGAACAATGAGCTGAAGTTACATTGTTGGTGAAGTTCTTGGAGCCCCAATTGGAGATGTTTACAAAAGAATGTTCTTTTTGAACCAGGGTTCAACCTACAAAATATGGACTCTATGAATGGAGGGAAATCACAGAAGAGAGTAACAGAAAGGAACAAAATAAAACAAATCAAAATGTGAAGTACTGTGAAACACGTGGTCTTCCACCACCTCTCCATCTTTTATGTTTATTTTGAAATTTCTTTTTTTAATTTTAATTTTTTTCATTTTAATTTGTACAAGCAAATGTAGCCACTTTCTGTTTCTTCTACAGAAGTTTATCTTTTTGAAATCTATATCTAATGGGGTCAATTTTGGAAAACTGTATTTTCTATTTTCTTAGGACATTATCCGTTTATTCAGTGTTTCAAGTGTATTTGTGTAGAGGTCTGCAAACGAGACTTATTTAAAGAAGAAAAATTCTTCTCTTTCAGTGTCATTAATTTTGTATATTTGTGCCCTCTCTACACAAATTAGATAGGTAGTGGTTTATTTATTTTGTTATTTTAAAATACTCATATTTTGTTTTACTGATTAGATCTGCTATTTTTGTGTTGTCTTTCTCATGAATTTGTTTTTATATTGATTATTTCTTTCCCTGTGTTATATTTTGGTTTACTTTGTTATTGTACCAATGAAAGTTTTGTTTGGTTTTTATGAGTTGGAAATATAGATTATTTTTTATTCCATTCGATATATTGATAAAGCATTTAAGGCTATGAATTTTCCCTTATAAATGGCTTTAGATATATCACGTAGATTCTGAATTGTAGTATTTTAAACATCATAACGATGAAAAAGGAACAGTGAGTCTTCTTTGGACTTCCTTTGCTTGTAGCTCTGGCTGTATATCAAAAGCATTTAAGCCCTCAATTTTGCCATCATAATTCTTTAATAGTATGGCTTTTACTGTTGGTTTTGGTGTACAGACTCTAGGAAGCCTAATACATTTTAGATATTTAATGAATGATAAGTAGGCCCATTTAGTCATGCCTTTCAGAATAATTCATAAATATCTGAGTTAAAAATAATTTATAGAAATTCTGTTGTATCGGTTCTATATTTCCTTTTACTTGATAGCTATTTGATAGAAGTGTTTTTCAGTTTAAAGGTTTTCAAAACAAACATTTGATTTTGAAATAATTTTCATGTTCACAGAACCGTTGAAAAGATACCAAGGAGTTTCCATGTACTCTTCAGCTGTTTTTTCCTATGGTGAAGAGCTTATGTTATCATAATAACATCTAAGAGCCACATGGTACATTACCGTGAACAGTACTCTAGACTTTATTTGGATTTCTTCAGTTTTTCCATTAATGTTCTCTTTCTGTTCCAATAATCATTTTATATGATAGTTCTGACATTCAAAACTGTTTTCTATAACCTTGACATACAAAGGACATCTTGACTGAGTATAAAATCCTCACTTCACACTTCCTTTCCAAGAAAGTAGTACATGTGGATGGGCACCCACGTGGCTGTCAACTAGAGAGTTTGCCCGCAGGAAGGGGGTGACCAAAACCATTTGTGTCATCTTTGCATATTCTCCAGGCTGGCAAGAAAGTCCAAGATGAATATGTAACTTCAGTTAGACTGGCCTAGGCATCTGATAAATATTAGTTCTCTTATCTTTATCTTAAGTTATCTTTAGAGAACTTTAGATGTCTTGAAGTATCTTCAGATAACTTAACCACACAACTGTCTAGGTGTGTATAATTATTTGCATTTTCTGATGAAGCTCAGGATATTATATGTTACGAATTCACACAGCTTAAAAGTGACCAACCTGGGTTGTAAGCTCTAGGTCAGAAGGTACCCAAACGTACACACATTGTGCTGCGAGGGGCTATCGAGTGTAGTGGTTGGGGTCATGGAGTGTGATGCCAGGCTGCCTGGGTTCAGATCCTGACTCTTTTTCCTCATCTGTTGAATGAGGATGACTACAGCTTCTGCCTCATGGAGGTGTTGTGAGAGAGGCTCTCCAAGTCCATGTAAAGCATTGCGAACTTTTGCCTCCATGAACTAGTCCACCCTCCTCTCCAGTGTCAATTTCCATCAAAATTCATCCAACTAGCCACAAATCCACCCCTCTATTTATCAGCCTGTCTATATAATGATTATTACATTTTATGCAATACTCATATACACCGTGCTGTTTTACACCTCTGTTAGTTTCTCTATGTTCTTCCCACGGATTGAAGAGTACCTGTGCTCTACAAATTCCTAATTTTCATTCAAAACAACTCTGAGGGCAATTCGCGGGAAATTTTTCTCAGGCCCCTCAGGCTGGTTTGGGTGGCCCTCTCATACTCAGCCCCTCAGCCCAATGCTTAAAGCCTCCTAGAAAACCTAGTCCCAAATCCAGCTTCATCTCTCACCATGGCCCATCACAAGTTCATAAGCAGGACTGAATGATAGTCAAGAGAGAGGGCTCTGATATCAGAACGCTGGGACTGAAGTCCTGCTTCTACTATTGATATTTTGGGTGACCTTGACCAAATTTCCTAACTCTAAGCCAATTTTTTGTCCACAATATGGAGATTTTAATAGATCACCAACCTCCTGATAAAGTCAGGTGTCATGATAAAACAAGGTAATCCACTTTATAAATTGGCCCACTAACTAAGCACTTTTTGTTTATTAACTATTGCCGTTAGCAACAGTAATCGTGTCTCGTGCTGAACTTTGCTTAGTTTTTCTAAACTCTGATTGACACTGAAAACTCGGAACCTGAGGAACAAGAACTTTCACCATGTTAAAAGTTCAATCGAGAGATAAGTACACAGAAAGAAGGAAGTCAAGATGTGTTTGGTGATCTAGGCAAGGCAGTGGACTTAACCCTGAGAAAACATAGCAAGAATGAATCAGGGCTTAGAAAGAAAGTGAGCCTTCTTCTAGTGGTGGCGAAAAGTTCAGTCTGGCCAGAGGAGACATTCGACTCCACACAGGAATAGTATAAATTTGAACTTTACATAATGAGCTATTGCAAGTCATCCTCAGAAGAGGCTTTGGATTAGATTGTATTGACTTCTATTTGAAAGGACTAAAAGAAACCACCAAAATTTTTATTTTATTTTATTTCACAAACCAGATTAGAGATATTATATATTGCATGTATTTTATGTTTCAACTTAAAAAAAAAAACCCGTGGTTAATTCACATACCCTGATGAATTTTCTTTCTCCTTATACCAAGCATTTGTAAAATAAGGTAGTTGGATGGGAGGCTCTCTAAGGCAGACTATAAACTTTAAGATTACCTCTATCTCTGACTTTCTGTGACATTGAAAAAAATTGTTTTCCTAAGAAGATTTCTACGGTAGGGAAGGAACAGGAACATAGCAACATCTTCCCTCTAATGAGCTTTCTTCTATGGGATGTCATTTAGAGTTTAATGGGATTAACTTGGCCGACATGTTCAATTCTAAAAGAAATTTCTCTTCTTGTGCCAGCCAGCGTGGACTTCCACAGGCAGAAAACTCAGATCTTGCCAATTTCACCCAGGAGTATGGCCCTCTCAGCTATGCCTCTGGCGGAAAGCCGCAGGCAGACACTGGTTGCTTAGCTGATGAAACAGACAGTTGGATAAGTATTCCTGGGCTCTCAAAAAGATCAAATCCTCCCGGTCCTCCAGGCTATCCAGCCCAGTCTCCGGGACCTTCTTCCCGATCTGTGCTACCAGGACAATCAGATTCAGAGGCAACAGTGTTCCACTACCCCAGGCCCCAGGCGCAATGGAAGATGAATTTCAGACTAAGGAGGTTCCTTCCGAAAGGCAAGCAAACACTTTCTATCACGGAGGCGGCCCTGGCAGCCATATTAATTTCCCTCCCCCCTTCTGGCCCTTCCCTTTATGCACCTTCAGGCTCACGCAGGAATCGCTTTCTGTTAGTGACATGGGTCTCTTCAACAGCAACTCCTCCCTAATCTTCCTCCAGTGCTGGCAGGGCCATTTCTTGTTAAACTCCATCTCCTTTTCATGCATTTTGCATTCTCCCTGTGGAGAGGGATGGTCTTAGCGACTGAGGGCAGGGCGGCCATAAATAATTAGGGCCAACCCAGCAGAAGCTGAACCCCCTGCGATTCCAAATATATCTTCCCCTACCCAAGAAAGGATCACCAATTAGCTAGGTAGATTCCATTTTTATCTTTCCTCTAAAGCTCTGGGTGAAGAAGAGCCTATTAGAATAGACCAGGTATTGATCCCTGGAACACATTTCTGTGACCACTGTGTTTTTGCACATTGAATTTAATTGATTTGCGAGGACTCGCCCTGGAGCAGAGGCACAGTGATGCCATCAAGCTGCCGATGGGCTCACTGCCCAGCCCCTGGAAGGTGTTACTTGTCGCAGTAAAGGCTTATACTTTAGACTCAGATTTGACTCAGTCCAGGCCCCACTTGGTACTGTATGTATATCTGTTCCATGGGCAAGTTAATTTCTCTATTAGTCTTCCCCTCTCTACAACTAGGATAATAACAATGTCTCCTTCATTGAATCGTAGCAAGGATGAGACAAATTAATTTACATTAATTTAAATGCTCAAAACTCAACCAATTATTAACTTATTTGCAATATCTTTTTTACTTTTATTATTTTTTTATTTTTTTATGTTTATTTTGTTTTTGAGAGAGAGAGAGAGAGACAGAGCATGGGTGGGAGAGGGGCAGAGAGGGAGGGAGACACAGAATCTGAAGCAGGCTCCAGGCTCTGAGCTGTTAGCGCAGAGCCCTATGTGGGGCTCAAACTCATGAACCATGAGATCATGACCTGAGCCAAGTTGGACCCTCAACAACTGAGCCACCCAAGTGCCCCTCTTCTTTGCTTTAAAAAAAAATTTTTTTTTAATGTTTATTCATTTTTTGAGAGAGTGAGAGTACGAACAGGGGAAGGGCAGAGAGAGAGGGAGACACAGAACCAAACTGGCTCCAGGTCTGAGCTGTCTCGAACTCACAAACCGTGAGATCATGACCTGAGCCCAAGTCGGAGGCTTAACTGACAGAGCCCCCCAGGCATCCACCTCTTCTTTACTTGTACTTTTATATTCTTTGTCCTTGAACCCAGGCTTCTTGGCCCCATGTTAAAGATCCTAAAGCCTGAATCAGATGGAAGGCCAGGGGAGGGAAAGACAAAGTTAGCTTTCAGACTGTAATGGAAAAGCTGTCAGGACATAGGAAATACTTTTCTGGGATATGACAGTGAAACCAAAGATAATTAATAGGTTTAAAACTTCAGCACCAAAGAAGGTGGTGGCATCAGGGAATGAGAACTTAGGAGACAAAATGTTTTGAGACAGAAGATAAGGAGTTCAACTGCTGATATATAGATGTTGAGACAGCGATGGCGCCTCCAGAAAAGCTGTCCAGCAGGCAAACGCAAAAATTGAGAAAATAAATTTTTTGTTTCTGCTAGAATGTATCTTAAAATCTGAGTATGACTTTGAAGACGTTATTTTGAAGATTTAGCTCTAGATTTTTTTTTAAATGTTTATTCATTTTTGAGAGAAAGAGAGAGAGAGTGAGAGCCAAGGAGAGGCAGAGGGAGGAGGTACAGAGGATTCCAAGTGGGCTCCACGTTGACAGCAGAGAGTCCAATTCGGGGCTTGAACTCACAAACCATGAGATCATGACCTGAGCCTGAAGTCAGACATTTACCTGACTAAACCACCCAGGCCACACTCACGCTAGAGTTTTAGTAATATGTAACGTCCTTTTCCTGTTCAGCATTTAAAGTCATTTTTAACTTAATTTTTAATTTATGCTTTTCATTTTGTAAGAGCTTTACACTATAAGTTGGGGGATAGGATTTAATTGCTTTTCCCAAGAATTTTACCCTTTTCTGAGAACGTTTTGGTCTTTATTTTAACTAAATGTTAGCAAAGTTAATGAACAAAGTACACTTCCTGGAATCCAGGAATCCTAACTCCACAAGAGAGAGTTCATGGATTAGCAATACAGAAATCTCTCCAAACGGAAGTCTTTTAGGAAAATGTCTCCCTTTTAAGAGATGTTCAGAGAATAATCCTATTAGGCTAGAAGCTCGCTAAGCTTATCAACTCCAGACACATTTTCTCTACAAAGGGGAGGAAAATCCAAATAGAATTTAATGTGACAAGTAAATGTTGATAGAAAATATATATTTAACCTCAGAAAATAATAATCACATTATATCCGAATGTCAGTTTCCCACCAGGCAAAAATTGATGACCTTTTAAGATCTAAGCTTGATAACATGAAAGTGTTAAAGTGGCACACTTTTTTCATTTTAGGTGAAAAATAAAAAATTCAGTCTATCTTTAAATAGTTGGATCAGTGTGATTCTTTAAATAGTCATATGTATTTTTTTTAAGTAGGAGGAAAAATGTCTAATATATTTACTTATATTTACCAGTTCTGATGCTGTTTATTATTTCTGGAAGATTTGGGTTTCCATCTGAATTCATTTCCCTTCAGCCTGAACTGCTTCCCTTACCATTTTTGGCAGTGCAGGTCTGCAGGTTGTGAAATCTTTTTTTTTTTTTAGTTTTGTTTTTTAATGTTTATTATTTATTATTGACAGAGACAGAGAGACAGAGGGAGACACAGAGTCTGAAGCAGGCTCCAGGCTCGGAGCTGTCAGCACAGAACCCAATGCGGGGCTTGAAACCATGAACCTCGAGATCATGACCTGAGCCGAAGTGGATGGTTAACTGACTGATCCCCCCAGGTGCCCCAAAGAGGTTGTGAAATTTTAATATTTTCTTATCTGAAAATGTCTTTATTTGACCTTCATTTTTTTTTTTTTTAATTTTTTTTAAATGTTTATTATTTTTGAGACAGAGAGAGACAGAGCATGAGTGGGGAAGGGGCAGAGACAGAGGGAGACACAGAATCCGAAGCAGGCTCCAGGCTCTGAGCTGTCAGCACAGAGCCCGACGCGGGGCTCAAACTCACGGACTGCGAGATCATGACCTGAGCCGAAGTTGGACGCTCAACCGACTGAGCCACCCAGGCGCCCCTGACCTTCATTTTTGAAGGATATTTTTGCTGGAGATAAAATTTTACATTGATTATTTAAAAGAATATTTCAGTACTTTAAAGATCACCATTTCTTTTTTAATTTTTTAAAATTTATTTTATAAGTTTATTTATTTATTTTGAGAGAGAGAAAGAGAGCAAGTGGGGGAGGGACAGAAAGAAGGAGAGACGGCATCCCAGGCAGGATCTGTACCATCAGCACAGAGCCTGATGTGGGGCTCAAACCTACAAACTATGAGATCATGACCCAAGCTGAGATCAAGATTCGGATGCCAACCAACTGTGCCACCCAGGCACCCCAAAGATCATCATTTCTGATGAGAAGTCAGTGGTCATTTGAGTTTTGTTCTGTTGTGTGCACTGTGTTATTTTTCCTTTGTCTGTTGTTAAGACATTTTTCTTTATCTCTGGTTTTTACCAAATTGACTGTGATATGTCACAGTCTAGGTCTCTTCATGTTAACACTACTTGTGGCTTCCTGTAAATTTATGTCCTTTATTAAATTGGTAACAATTTCAGCACTTGCTTCCTAAAAATTTTTTTCTACCCCATACTTTCTCTCTTCTTATACTGGAACTCAAATTGCACGCATAGTAGACCTTTTGATATTATCCCACTGGTGTTCCTTTCTTAACTTTCAGTCTTCTTTTCTACCCTTTTTTTTTTTTATATTGGATTACTTCTATTGAGGTATTTTCAAGTTAGCTGATTTTTCCTCTGTAGTCTCCACTCTGATGCTAAGCCCATCCAGTAACATTCTTATTTCAGATATAGCATTTGCTAGGTTAAATGTAGAAATTACATTTGATTCCTTTTATAGCTTCTATTTTTCTGTTGAGACATCCTAATTTTCACATACTCTGAGAATATTCTCCTTTACATCCTTGGGCATAATTGTAACAGCTGGTTTAAAATCTTAGTCTGCGAATTGCCCAACACCTGCGTCATCTCAGTATTGGTCTGCATTGATGGTCTTCTCTCTGGAGGACGGTCAATGTTTTCTTATTTATTTGTATTGAACAATATTGTATTGTATCCTCAACATTGTGGAAAATGTTATAGAACTTCTTGGTTCTAGTATGTTCCTTTAAAAAATATAGATTTTAAAAAACATCAGGCTGATAACTTGGCTGAGCTGATATGGAAAACTTTTGTGTCCTCCAGAGTAGGCGGTAGTTCAGATATCAATTCACTTCTTTTGCTCTTGTAACTGCCTTCCATCCGAGAGTTATAAAAACTGGGATTTTACCCAAGGCCATTCTGTTCTAATACATATTGTCTCCACTCCAGTTTCTGCCTGCTTTTGTTCACTGCCTAGTACCTTTAGTTGGTTGTTAGTTTGTATCTTGTCCAGAGTTTATAGTTGTGATTTACGGGAGGGTTGGTCTGATAGGAACCACTCAACCTTAGCAGAAGTTGAAGTACACCACCTTTTTCCCTACTCACCTGAAAATGGAACGGCTCTTTCCACTGATTCATTGTCTTGAGCACTCTTGATTTTTTTTTTCTTTGCCTTCCTGAAAATAAAGCGTGATCTTGCATAAGAGGATAAAACATTTGCGCAGATGGCAAGAAAATATCTATCCTTTTAGTCCCTGTTCTCTCCATATCATTAAGTCACAGGGATTTTGCCTATACCTCTAGGTAAGTAACACCCCGGGAAGGAATGGATTGCGTATATTAGGTAGATAGAAGTAAAACGTAGTGCAAGTCTGAAATGCAGAGATTTGAAATCTGTTACTTTCCTTTATGCTGGGAAGGCTAATATTATCTCTTTGACTAGAAAACCACAGGTGATGAGTATAAGAAAATAAATAAAACATTAAATACAATATACTAGGCACTATGATCTTGTATAGCATTTCCCAAATTTTTTAGATAAATGTTTTAGATAAACACATACGCCAAGATATTGCTTTTAAAAAGGGTTATGTAGTTGAATAAATTTGAAAAAACTATTTGGGAAATAGAAATGTGGGTTTATTACCACCCACAAATTATAGATTTACCAAGATTGAGAGCATAATAAAAGTCCTCTTAGCACTGGTTAACTAAGTTGAACATGATTGGTTTATTCTTGGGTGATTTAGAAAGAGCAGATCTTTCCTCATCTTGTTTTCCCATTCTACATTCTCTGCCTAGGTAATTTCATCCATTTCCATGGCTTTAAATGCCATCTATGAGCCTATTACTTCCAAATTTATCTTCTCCGAGTACATTCAAAGAGCCTAACTGGCAGTTCTTTTTTGAGTTTTCATAACACTTCAATCCCGAAATTTTAATTCTACCCCTCGTCTTCAAATATGCTCCTACCCAGTCTTTCCCATGTCAACAAATGGCATCCCATTTACTTATGCTGGGAAATCTAGAGTCATCATTGATTCTTTTCTTATATTCAACCCATTAGTGAGTTCTGTTTGCTGTTGATTTTCCTCCAAGATATACTTTTAACTCATCTGCTAGTCCAAGACATTACTATCAGTTACAAATATGGAGAGAAAGATGTTTATCACATTATTTCCTGAGAAACTAAAGCCCTGTGAATGATTCTCATGCCTATGATTTACTATTTCTGATTTTTTTACTTTTTCATTATTGCCTGGATTAAAGAAGAGTAGGAGGTATAAAACCCCCTGTGGTAACTTAGATCAGGGCTTAGAAAACTCTGATTATACGCCACTTTCAACCTGACATATGTTTTCAAAAATAAAGTTTTATTGGAACACAGATGAGCCCATTCCTTCAAATACTGCCTCTGGCTCTTTTCATGTCACAACAGCAGAGGTGAGTAGTCGTGACAGAGGCTGTACGACCCACTAAACCTAAACTATTTACTATCTGATTTCTCACAGAAAAGACCAGTTTGCCAATGCCTGATTTAAATAAATGCCATGATACTTTGGAGATAGTGAATATTTAGTAAAATTTAAAAAACAGTGAATCACTTGGTCATTATTATTATTTTCTTTTCTAGACCAGATGAGGCTAATTTCTCAGGGGATGTCAAAACATGAAGATCACAAATGGAAAAGGAAACTCTTGAGTACCTATTTGATTTAGGTAACTTGTTTATCCTGCCAGTGCCGTTAGGTGATGATGGTTGATGAGGGATTTTAAATAAACATGAATATACTCCATGTTTGATGTTGCATATTGAAGCCAACACTTCTCGCCTTTTCAAATTATACTGAGGACCTTATATATAAACAACGGATGGTAGAAAGTGTGCAGGACATGGATCAAAAGTTCTACACACCAAAGTCACACATATGCTTCATAGCTAACGATCATGATCACACTTAACTCTCTCCTACTCAACTTTTTCACCAGTTAGATGAGACTAAAAACCAATCAAAGATTATATGAAAAGGTTCTGGGTAAGAAGATACAGTTTTAGAATCTTATACAGTTTTTGCCTGCTAGTATTATTTCTCTTAGCCTCTCCCAATTCCTCGGCCACACAGATCACCTCAGTATGCCTCTTCAGTGGACATAGTCTCAGATTTTTTGCTACGTTGGTGTGCTGAGTATTCTCTGCTAGATTCCCAGACTCCTACAAAGTTACTTTCTTCTATGAGAGAATGTTGAAATTAATGCTCCGTGGTAGAAAACTCCTGTTTTGCCATTTTGCTGATGTCACTCTTCAGTATTGCCCCTTGAATTTCTAGCAGAAATTCTCAATTTCTGTATAGTTTCAGCCATTAGTGTCTTTCCTCATTTGTGACCAGCACCTTCTTTCAGAGCACTGCCTAGGGAAAACAAAATGCGATGGGGAGATAAAGGCTTTTCCAGACAAACAAAAGCTAAGAGAGTCCATCATCACTAGACCTAATTTATAATAAATGTTAAAGGGAGCTTTTCAAGCTAACATTAAAGGATGTTAATTAATAATGAGAAAACAGGGAAGTATCAAACTCACTAGTAAAAGAAAGTACACAGTCAAACTCAGTTTTCTAATACTGTAATGGTGTAAGGCCTGAAACCGTAAACTCCTAGAAGAAAACTTAGAGAAAAAGCTCCTTGTTATAAGTCTTTGCAATGGTTTGTTTCTATATGACCCTAAAGGTATAGCGAACGAAATAAAAAATAAGCTAGTATGAGTCCACCAAACTAAAAACTTTCTGCACAGAAAAGGAAACAGTCAATGAAATTTAAAGGCAAGTGACAGAATGGGAGAAAATATTTGCAAACCATACATCTATTCAGGGGCTAATATCCAAAATATATAAAGAACTCAAACAACTCAATAGCAAACCCCCCAACCAATTCCATTAAAAATGGTCAAATTGAATAGATAGACATTTATCTAAAGAAGATATAGAAATGGCCAACAGGCACACAATAAAGTGTCCAACATCACTCATCATCAGGGAAATGCAAACCAAAACCACAATGAGCTATCACCTCACACCCGTTAGGATGCTATTTTTGAAAAGATGAGAAATAACAAGTGTTGGTGAAGATGTGGAGAAACGTGAACCCTTGGTCACTGTTGGTGAGAACATAGATTGGTGCAGCTGTAATGGAAAACAGAGTGGAGGGTCCTTAAAAGATTAAAAATAGAACAACTCTATGATCCAGCCATCCATCTCTGGGTATACGTGAAGGAAAGAAAAAAAAATCAGTTTTCCCAAGGGATATCTGCACCTTTATCTTCATTTCAGCATTATTCACATAGCCAAGATACAGAAAGAGCTAGAGTGTCTCTTGACAGATCAATGAATAAAGAAAATAGGACAAATATATGGATATATAGAAATAGATACAGATACAGAAAATAGATACAGATACAGAAAATAGATACAAGATACAGAAAGAGCTAGAGTGTCTCTTGACAGATCAATGAATAAAGAAAATAGGACAAATATATGGATATATAGATATAGATCTATATATCCATATATTAGTATCCTATTATTATAATAGGACAAATATATGGATATATAGATATAGATCTATATATCCATATAATAGATAATGTGCTATTATTCAGCCAGAAAAAGGAAGCAAATCTTGCCATTTGTGATAATATGAATGAGCCTGGAGGACATTATGATAAGTGAAATGATCCAGACAGAGAAAGACAACCATGATATGATTTCACTCATATGTGCGATCTTAAAAAATAAGATTAAAATAAAGCTGGAAAATGGTGGTTTTGGGGATGAGGAAGGGAAAGGGGGAGATATTGGTCAAAGAGTCCTGACTTTCGGTTGTAAAATGAATTAATTCTGGAGCTGTAATCCACAATATGGTGACTATAGTTAATAATATTGTATTGTGTGTCAGAAATTTGCTAAGGGAGTAGATATTAAGCATTTGCATCACACACACACACACACACACACACACACAAGGCAACTGGGGTGATGGATGTGTTAATTATCCTGGACATGATTCTCATTATACAATGTATACACGTATCAACTCCTCGAGTCGTACAGGTTAAATATATACAATTTTGTCACTTATGTCTCAATCAATCTAGAATAAAAGAAAATATACTCTCACTGCCTTCCTGGTCTTACTCTGTTTTAAAAAGAGATATTTATTTATTATAAGTATGAATCCAACTGTTAAGATGGATATAAAAGGACCAAATGCAGTAGAAATTTAAGATTATTTTTCCCTATAATGAGAAAAACTTGACGCTTTCATTGGATAAATTATCAACCATTTTCTAGACCCTGAGGTTGTATATTTTACGATGTGGCTGGAATATAGCTGTCATGATTGGGTTTTTCAGATAGTTAATTTAACTTCTTTT
Organism: Paguma larvata; assembly: GCA_030068075.1. Taxonomy (NCBI): domain Eukaryota; kingdom Metazoa; phylum Chordata; class Mammalia; order Carnivora; family Viverridae; genus Paguma; species Paguma larvata. Next base: position 14,337,697 of record CM057825.1, read on the forward strand.
TAATACCTATGAATTTATGAGTTTATATACCCCACAGGGAGACCGCATGGATCATGTAATTGTGTTTATGAGCGTCCCGTTACTTGAATAAGTTCCGCAATGAATGTGGATGTTTACTTGGAAAAAAATAGAAGAAAATCAAAACCTCTTGGCTTTTGGGAGTGAACTTCATAATAAGGTTAAGATCCAAAGTTATGAGATCAAGAAATATATTTTATGTTGGAAAATGAATATGCTGGCAATAAAAATAGTATTCAGTAAGTTTACTTCTCAACTTTCAAACAAACTGTATGTCAGATTGGCTGAGTGTGAGGCTGACGCTCACACAGCTAAATACACCATCTTATGACTCATTTCCTCTAGTTAGCCCCTGAGTCATAACTCATATCGTTCATCGCATCTACGCAAAAGGTCTCAAGATGAACTCCAAAATACCTTATGTTCTTTTTAATGAGGTGGGGAGGTATCTAGGCACATGCCCAATTTTTTTTTCTCAAATATGTATTAAGTGACTTGGATGGGTAGCCACATGAGATATCATTAAACATTGACTAGATGGCTCATGCTGTTTCCTCATTTTCCTTTTTTGTAAAATTTTTCTCCTCTGAACTTTCTCTAGCCTTTACATCACCCCTTCGGCCTCTAACACAATCCAAGTAAACTAACTTTGTTGGTTGGAAATGATTTGAGGTTTGTTCATGTCTGAGATCAAGTTTGAAAACGGAGCCCAAAATGGCCTCCCTTTCAATGGCTACTTTCTCTTTTAGCTACCTGACAATTATCCCACCCTCTCCTTAGACTTATTTTCTGTACCAAAACAATAATTTCCTCCTCTGTTGCCACCTAATGCACGTCCACCAGCCAGAAGGGTTAGTTGCTGAAATGGGATGATGGAGCTATTCTTAAGAGCGTACGTTGGCTGGATTCAAGCACCACGGTCAGAGAGGGAGACTACTTGAATTTGTTCCTGTACTGTAGTCAGATAATAAGAAATTCGTTTGACATACGTGCACAGACTTTATTACTCCGATCAGTCTCCATTTCCTCTACTGGAGAGAAGGAAAACTTAGAGAAATTTTGAATAACCAGGAAAAAGCAGGAAAAAAAAGTACGTACTGGATTTTATGGAACTGGGGGACCCCCCAAAGATGCTAAAAGTAGATTTGGACACATTTTGTAACAGTATTTGTGCTTGTTCTTAACAAAAAATCTTCTCTCTCAATCAGGATGAATGCAATCTGGAGGTAAGAAACAGACTCTGGGAAAACGCTGTTAAAAAAAAAAAAAAGAGGAACATGTTAACAGGGACAGCTATGCTGAAAGCATGTGAGACCAAGCAAGACTATGACCTTGGAGGTATTTATGGGATGGGGGGTTACACATGTGTAGTCCCACCTACTAAGGACACAGATCCCCTGCCCCTCGCTCCCACCTGGTCCCAAGTATTGCTCCCCTTGAAGTTAGACTCTAAGTGTGCTTTAATGAGGATGTAGGTACGTAAGGTAATAGGTGGTCTACTGCTTGTATCAGGAGTAATACAGAGTTTTAGATCCACTGCCTGTATTGGGAGTCTGTACTCCCCAGCACACGTGGCCAAATAGTTCTTGGCCTCCCTCTCAGAACTGACCTGGGAGGCTGCTGTGTTAAAGCGAATTACTCCCCTGGCCTGCAAGCCCAGGAGAATGTAGTGCCCTACACCTTGGCAGACAACTTCTATTATCTTGGGGTGTGTGCGTGTGTGTGTGTGTGTGTGTTTTGACTCTGCAAAATGAATTATTTGTTTTTCTTTTCTGAGGAAAACCAATCTGTCAGCTTCTCCGAGCTTATCTCAATATTGATAAGAAAGTCGTTGTTTTTTTTTTTTTTTTTATTTCAAAACCCCAGGGGCCAGATCACAGTGTTCCCTAGACTGAGTCATAAAAAAGCTAAACGCGTTACCTGTTCCTTGATGAAAAGCACGGGGGTGAGAGCTCCTTGAAGTTCATATGATTCACAGGAAATAAATGAAAAGGACAACCTTATAGAATAGCATCGATTCAATTTCTCTTTCCCTCTTGGTAATTACAAGGCCTCGTTTTCATATGGGTTCAGCATGCTTAATGAGGAAAGATCAGTTTCTCCGGAGAATCATTTCACTTGAATAGATGAACTAATAACTGTTGCCAACGACACATATCTTTCAGCTGTGGAAGTTCTACTTTTCTTTTACTCATCTCTAAAAACACGCTACGCTCCCCAAAGTGCTGGTGAGATTGGAAGCCATGATGGATGTTCATTCTTATTTTAGAGACTGAGAGCCTAAGAAAAAGAAATGCTGGAAAATTTTATCCAGCAGTGATATATTGGGGATGGACCAAGATATAATGGCTGTGAATTCCACTGACTCCTCTCCGGGCCTTTAAAAAGATACGTTTCATTTGATAACATTCCTATTTCCTCATGCTGGTATTCACCAATTGCTTCATTTTGCCAAGATGGAAATACCAAGACTATTTCCAAAAGGCAAAGAATTTTCATTATTATAATTCAAGTTGTATAATAAGAAATAGACAAAGAGCGTGCTCTCTCTTTCTTTGCAACAGATAAACCTAGAATGCTAAGTGAAGAATGTGATCCCATATCCAGCCTGAACTACCATGCATAATCATGGCGGCTATATTTTTGTCAGCTCTAAAAATGTGTGAATATGTTTTAAAAAGTTTCATTATCCTACTCCTGACACGGATACTACCCTATACATTAACAAACATAAATTTAAATAAAAAAATTTTTTTACTAACAAAGTTTCATTCTCCAGTACTTGGAGAAGTATTTGTTCATTGTAGACATTCTAATTGTGTCACCTATTAGAAGTGGAAGGTGAAACAATTTGTGGCTAAAATAACATGACTTGGTATAGAAGCACTAGATGAGTAGGCTACTCTTGCTTTGTGCTAAAGCATTTATCTTAAAAACATTCTGGAGGAATCTACGAAGAAAGTCACAGTTTTGTGAAGTTGCAAGTGCTTTCCGTCAGGTAAAATGAAATCTCAGTGACCAGAGGGCAGGGTAATTGCCTTAGTCATTGCTTGAATCACTTGAAATGTAACACAGAGAAGAGGAAGGGACGAAACTTCCTTGTTTCGTTGAGAGTTGCTCTTTGCAATGAGACCTGTTCTTCAAGCTGCCCTCTACAGTCTGGGATTTCAACCTTGGGTCTCGTCGGACACCTGTGAAGCTTTAAATATGATGTCTGAGGCCCAGCCAGACCTATGGAATCTGAATTTTGGGGAGCAAACTCTGACTTCTGTAATTTGCAAAGCTCCAATGATGATTTGGAAAAGCAGTCTGGGTTGAGAATAGGTCCCTGGCATTTTTTGGAAGGATGTGGGCAAAGGCCTGCTACCCTTTCCCTTCTGTCTTCAGTCCTAGAACAATTTTAAGTCTATGTAATTTTACACCTGCGTTTCCTTGTGTGAGGGGTTAAAAACCATCAGGGTTGGGGCGCCTGGGTGGCTCAGTTGGTTAAGCCTCAGACTCTTGATTTCAGCTCAGGTCATGATCTCACAGTTCATGAGACTGAGTCCTGCTTTAGGCTCTGCACTGGCAGTGTGGAGGCTGCTTGGGATTCTCTCTCTCTTTCTCTCTCTCCCTGCCCCTCCCCTGCTCTCTCTCTCTCTATCTCTCACAATAAATAAATAAACTTTAAAAACATCATCAGTGTGAAGGAGTCCACGTTTTCCCACTCCTCGCTCCCTGCTTAGCTTCTTCCTGCTCCTCTCGCTCTGAGGAGAGAAAGGAAACAACTCGTCTCTCTTCCTTGAGAGAGAGGAGGGCATTGTGGGAGGGGAGGACCCAAGGCACCCAGACGGTGGGGTAGGGTGAATCGCCGACTGGGTTCTTCTTTTGGGTCGTGGGAAGTAGAATGAAAGACTTCCAGGACTAGACAGGGTGGAAATAGAGGTGGAGACTGGAGTACAAGATTTTATGTATTAAGTTTTGTAGACTAATTCTTGGATGGTATTAAATATTTGAAAAGGAAGACAAATGGGAACTTCTAACCAGATCGTGTTTCCTTAAATGTGTTTTTCTCTGCAGTGGATGAGGGAGGGGGTGCTTTGTCAGGTTAGGAACACTGAAAGCATTGGTGAGCGTTTCCAGGCTCTTTCCATTGTTCTACTTTGTCAGCCACCGCATGCTGGTCATTTGTGTTTACACTTGCCCCTCCATGGTCCCAAGATGGCCTCACATCCAGTTTCAAAGCAAAAACAATAGGGTAGGGCTGATGCCAGGACCATGTAGCTTGCACAAGTTCTGTTTATAAAGAAGCTGGAGTTTCCCATTACCGCTGGTAAACGTCCCTGTGACTTATTCACCAAAATGGGCCACAGTGCCATGTTGCCGGTGGCTGTGCGGGAGTCTACACACATGGGTATTTAGCTTCTCTGGCATCTACAGTGAAGCACAAAAAGGGAGGAAGGGGCTAGGACTGGCTGCTGAGTAAACCAACCAATGGAGGGTGTCACGGCATGTCACAGCTTACCCTTGATGACATAAAGGAACCAAAACATGAGTCCTGGGAAAAAGAAATTGAGGCAACTACTGTCTTAGAGTAGCAACTTCCAAGTTTTCGGAATCATTTAAGACTTGCTGAAAACAGACGCCTAGACCTCAGTCTCTATACTCTGATTCAGTAGGTCGGGTATAAGAGCTGGATATTTACATTTTCATAGATCTCCTCAGAGGATGCAGGAGGTCTATGGATCACACATTCAGAAACGATGGTTTCGAGACCGAGGCTAAAGTTGGTGCAGTGGTTCCGCAACCGGCTGAATGTTAGGATCACTGGAAGCCTTTTAAAAATATCAAAGCAAGGCTTGTGCCTGGACTCTTTTCCCACGAATTAAGTGAGAAAGTCTGGGCTTGAAAAATCAGCATCATTCGAAATCTCCCCACATAACTGTAATATGCAGTCAGGGATGAGAATCTTTGACTTAAAGGTTCTGTTGACTAACAAGCTTCTTGCACAAATAGGGAAGCCAGGGACAGCTGCGGTGGTGGAGAGGTGTACCAACTTCTCCGTGCTGGCTATGGATAGAGACGAGAGAGTTAAGCAGGCTGGCAAACGTAGGTAAGGTAAATAGCAACTGAAATGCAAGAAATAATAGTACAATGAGGCATCTCGAATAGCTCTCAGCCTATTTTGCTTTTAAATACTGATGGGAAATATTAGGGGTTTTTTTGTTTGTTTGTTTTGTTTTATTTTTTTCATATTTATTCATTTTTGAGAGAGAGAGAGAGAGAGAGACAGAGCGAGAGTGGAAGGGGGCAGAGAGAGAGAGACACACACACACACACACACACACACACAGAATCCAAAACAGGCTCTAGGCTCTGAGCTGTCAGCATAGAGCTCCACGTGGGACTTGAGTTCATGAACCGTGAGATCACAGTCTGAGCTGAGGTCGACCACCTAACTGAGTGAGCCACCCAGGCACCCCTGGAAATATTAGTTTTAGATGCAGGCATTTATTTATTTATTTATTTATTTATTTATTTATTTATTTATTTAAAATGTTTATTTATATTTGAGAGAGAGAAAGAGTGCGAACAGGGGAGGGGCAGAAAGAGAGTGAGACAGATAATCCGAAGCGGGCTCCAGGCTTTGAGCTGTCAGCACAGAGCCCGACACAGGGTTCAAACTCACAAACTGTGAGATCATGACCTGAGCCGAAGATGGACGCTTAACCAATTGAGCCACCCAGGCGCCCCGATGCAGGCATTTAAATACCATTTTTAAGGTATTGTATCAGTTGCTGTAATGTGTCCATGAACACGAATTTATTAGCATCTAGGTAGATATCGTGATTAAGCATTTATTTTGTTCAGGGAAAAGAAATACTGTGAGACATCACATCTCTGGAATCTTCTTCAATCTTTATCTGTAGATAAACTCCCTGCTCGTCCATGATGATGTCTAGTGTAGACTAAACAAGGCTGCAAGACACTGGCTCCTTGGGATCTGAAGATTCTGGTCTTCAGCAGCAAGTTTAGCAGATTAAATAGGATAGGACACTTTGAAATTCTCAACAGCAAATTCAGTAGCATTTGGCTCCTGGAGCGAGAATAAACAAAATATACGTATAAATACGTAAAACAAAAAATACGTAAAATAAAGCATGGAAGCTTCCAAAGTATCGCCACAGTGTTGAGGAATGTGGTTAGTTTATGCATGTTAGCAGACCAGCTCTGTGGCCAGGGAGTGAGAACCCTTTCGGGTGTTGCCAGTTGCGGCTTCCTGGTAGGAGAACAATGAAAAAGTGAGTACATGAGAAAAAACTAAAGGAGGAAATTAGATTAAATTCTTTGCCTCAAACACGGATCAGGCACTAGCTGGGTCAAGAAAATGTTCATGAAGAGAAGGCAAAGATGGAAAAGAAATAAATCCTACCTGCAGGAGAAAACATACATGGTGAATAACTAGGAAACGAGTGTTTGATGTAGCACGAGACATTCAAAACTCATTCAATGTAAATCACCTTATAAGTTGGGAGGAGGGATATTTACATTCCACTTTGGAATTTCGAGATGATTAAAAACATTTTTTTAATGTTTATTTATTTTTGAGGGAGAGAGAGGGAGAGAGAGCAAGAGAGGGGCAGAGAGAGAGGGAGACACAGAATCTGAAGCAGGCTCCAGGCTCTGAGCTGTCAGCAGAGACCGATGCAGGGCTTGAGCTCACAAACTGCAAGATCATGACCTGAGCTGAAGTCAGAGGTCTAACAAACTGAACCACCCAGGTGCCCCGTGGGGCTGATTTTAGATGAAGTGGTAGTTTTTGATGTAAGAAGTAGGGCATGATGTTACAGGCTGAATTGTGTTCTCCCCCAAATTTGTATGTTGAAGTCCTAAGCCTCAGCGTCTCGGAATGTGAACTTAATCTGGAAATAGGATGGTTGCAGATGTAATTAGTTGAGGTCATAATGGAATAGGGTGAGTCCCTAATCCAAAAGCATTACTGTCCTTACAACATTTGAAGACAGACACAGATAGGGAGAATGCCATGGGAATATCAGGGCAGGGGTTGGGTGGGATACATCTAACAAGGCTAGCATCTAAGATGGCAGGAAAACCAGCAGACATGAGGGGAGGGGCCTGGGACAGAGTCTCCATTGCCGTCTTCAGAAGGACCGGAACCTGCCAACACCTTGCTCTTGGACTGCCAACCTACGCAGCTGTGAGACAATCAGTTTCTTTTCCTGAAGCCACCCCATTTGTGGTACTTTGTTAGGGCAGCCCCAGCAAGCCAATGCACATGGGTATTGTTCTGTCAGACAACAATTAGGAGAGGGCAAACCTGGAAGAAGGAACAGTATAAACAATGACAAAGAGGTAAAGGCATGTTCTGGTAATGGGGGCGTGAGGTCGCTGTGACCCGGACTCAGTGTCTGGGATTGGCGGAAAGGAGAAGAGTGGCCAGAAAGGCATGTTGGGGCAAGAATGTGGACCTCGTGAAGGCATATGGACCTTTTTCTTTGGGTGTTGAGGAACTGCTGAAGGTTTCTAGTGGGGGGAGGGTGAGACCTTTAGAACTATCTAAGTTCTTTTTATCTACATAAAACACTTCTAGAGGAAACTACCTGAGGAAATGCTCATGGAACTCAATGTAAGGAAACTGAAAAACTCTCTTTAGCCTATAAATGATGAAGCCTTCTTTCTCTCCAATTCTTCCCAGTCCTAATACTCACATGCCCTTGCCTTACGTCCCACCGTTAGCAAATGTCGCGGTGTTGCTTTGCAGGAGGGCTTTCCTAACAGATCCACCGTCCCTTGATTGTACCGAAAACTAATTACACAGGCATTTCAGACTCCTAGCTTCCTGAAGAGAGTTGGCCTATGTAGATGTAGATTGTATAGATGACAGAAGAATTAGCCGTCGTATGAGTTTAAAAGGACAGGCGTTATTCGATGGGCTGAAAGAAACGCCGTTCTTGTACACCTCATTTTCCTCACTTCTACAATCCGGAAAGCCAGGGTAATAATTCAGTAGAATCTATCTCATGTGTATGTCGTGAAGACTAAATGGAAAGACGCCTGTAATATATGTAGACGGTGCTCAAAAAATGTGAGGTGCTATTTCTGGCACTAAAGGAGCTGGGATTCAAATCCCTGTGTTTGACTCCAAATTCTATGTTCTGTCTACTCCTCTGCTCTGCTTTCTACGTGGCGTTGATGTGTAACAATAATGGGCTTGACGCTTCCCTCCTACTGGCTTCTTATCACGACTCCTCTCTCCTGTCACATGTTACATCCGCATCTTTCCACGCAAACTTCTCATCTGTGACAGCCATTGTCAAGACTCAAGGGGTCATCCGGGCCTCGGAGAGGAGGGGTTGAGGGCTGCCAGTGTGGTGGACAAGCCTTGTGGTAAACAGTGGGCAGCTGGTGTCTCACAGAGCCGCAGCACTGATGGATCTGAGCTGAGCAGACTGCCTTCTAGAAAGGCTATAATCCCAGGGAAGTGGGAGACTCTTGCATTCAGTCAGGAGACTACACATGGCTACAGACAGCATATCCTTGAGTCACTGAGAGAGGCTCTCTCTTATGGCATTGCAGGAAGATCTCATCCTAGTGAATGCTAATAATGAATTATGGATGCAAAATAAAAATAACTGGGCATCTGGTAAAACACGAAATGCAACATCTGGCAAGAGGCATATTCCCGCCAGGGGCTGTTCAAGTTTGCCTCTGCAAGCGATATGTGTAAGAAGTTCTGTGCTCGGCCTCCTTGCAGATAGTCCATTGCTTAAAGAATTTTGTATGCATGGTGACCAAAGTTCATAGATAAAGTTGTGCCTAGTAATTCCTTTATTTAAAAGCAAAACTTTCTACCATTAACTGACCTATGTATCAGTCAGGAGAGCTAAGTTATGAAGCAGTAACAAACATCCCTAAAATATGAGTAGCTATGATAATATAGTTTTATCTCTCACTCTTATTCAGCAAAGATCCAGCAAATTTTGTAGCTCTTCTCTCCTTTAGTAATATCTTTTTTTTTTAAATTTCTTCTTCTTTTTTTTAATGTTTACTTACTTTTGAGAGAGAGAGAGACAGAGGGTGACCAGGGGAGAGGCAGAAAGAGAGAAGGAGACACAGAATCCAAAGCAGGCTCCAGGCTCTGAACTGTCAGCCCAGAGCCTGATGTGGGGCTCAAACCCACAAGCCATGAGATTGTGAACTGAGCTGAAGTTCGAGGCTCAACTGACTGAGCCACCTAGGTGCCCCAGATATCTTTTTTTTTTTTTTAATTGAGTATCTTCCATGTAGCAATCATGAGATTAGGACTTTGTATATATATCTTCTTTAATCTTATGTAACTCTGAGAGGTTAATACTATTATTTCCTTTCTGCAGATATGAAATTGAGACACAAGTTCAGTGAGTAAGTGGTAGACTGGTTTGAGATCCAAATTTTTCTAATGCTAAACCTGTTATTTTTAACTACCGTTAAGCTACTCCTCTAAACATAACCCTCAGGTTTTAATTTTTAAATGTAATTTCACTATCGTTATCTTCACAATATTCTTAGGGGAGAGGAATATCCAAATGTCATTATTCTGTATAGATTGGCAAATCCAGGCATACAAGATTATGTATTTATCTTAGCCAATATACCTGGTGATAAAGTTTGAAAGAGAACCTTGACCAGTGTGCCCACATCAGAATCACTGTGTGTAGCTTGTGAAAATGCAGGTGTCAAGGTCCCCCCCCCCCCTCACTCCCGCCCCCGTCCTCCCCACCGTGGTCCTAGGGAAAATCCCATTCTGGTAGTGAAAGAAGGGCACTTTGGGAATTTCCGAGTCTTCAACTTATCCGGTACTATTGCCACAAGGTTATGTTGTCACTGAAAGCTGGGAAACTATAGAGGAGACATGGCTGAAATTCTGCAGGTCTATTAATGCTTTGCCCAGAGAGATTGCCTGAACTTGAAGATTGAATCCAAGAGCATTGTGGACTTGCCGATTGAGCTCCATCTGTAGCGTCAGCTATATGGAAATAAACCGCAACTGTCTACAGTATATTCAAACCTAGATGTCTGAGAAGGCAATTAGCCTAATTAGCTCAGTAATGAATAATGTTAACCTTTGTAATATCATTATAGAGTCCATGATACTGGTTTATTTCTGTCCCTCAATTTTATATGTCATTAGAGATTGAGATGGAAGTATTGTGTTCATAACTCAAAACAACTGCTCGATTAGGTGGCAGAGCTGAATAATAAAAATGTCAAATGGGTGAGCCCAAGGCAAAAATACCTGATGGATTATTTAAATCTTTCCTATTTCAAATAAGGCTATTTCAGCATGTGGCAAAATTGCTTAAAAATAACGATTATGTACTTTGATTCCATGTTGAAATGTCGTTAGATAGTTGCAGATTAGTTTACGAAAAGTTGAGAAGATTGTCATTTTTTACTTCCTAGGTTAATGTTTTCAAATTGGCTTTCCATCAGTTTTTAAGAGCTGAGGCACTTAATTTTTTTTTATTTTTTTTATTTTAGAGAGACAAGAGACAGAGTGTGAGCGGGGGAGAGAGAGAAAGAGAGAGAGAGAGAGAGAGAGAGAGAGAGAATCTCAAGCAGGCTCCACGTTCGGCACTGAGTCGATCACGGAGCTTGATCTCAGGACCCTGGGATCATGACCCAAGCTGAAATCAAGAGTCAGATGCTCAGGGGTGCCTGAGTAGCTCAGTCAGTTGAGCAAGTGACTTCAGCCCAGGTCATGATCTTGCCTTTCACAAGTTCAAGCCCCATGTCGGGCTCTGTGCTGATAGCTCAGAGCCTGAAGCCTGTTTTGGATTCTGTGTCTCCCTCTCTCTCTGTGCCTCTCTCCAGATTGCACTGTGTCTTTCTCTCTCTCAAAAATAAATGAAAACATTAAAAAAAAGAGTCAGGTGCTCAAGTGAGCCACCCTGGCTGCCCAAAAGTTGAGGCACTTTTAAAATGTACAGATTCCCTGGGACACATGTGTGGCTCAGTCGGTTAAGCGACTGACTTCAGCACAGGTCATGATCTCATTGTCCCTGAGTTGGAGCCTCGGGTAGGGCTCTGTGGTGACAGCACAGAGCCTGGAGCCTGCTTTGGATTCTGTTTCCCTCTCTCTCTGCCCCTCTCCCGCTTATGCTCTGTCTCTCTCAAAAATAAATAAACACTGAAAAAAAAATTTAATGTGCAGATTCCCTGATGCACTTTGGTAATCCTGATTTAATCGGCTGTCCAGGTCATTGTTATGCAAGCAATTTAGCCCTTATACTCAAGCTTCCCACCTACCCAGAAGTTAAGAGCTCCCAAAGAGTTGACAGTATCACCCCATTGAGGTCTTGGAACATTTACCTGTATGGGTTAGGTTAGCTAGATTCTGTCTCATCCTATAGAACTTCTCCGTCAGAGCAAAGGTGACAGCTTTTTTTTTTCTCTGATATCCCCAAAACTCTAATGTTACTTTTCCTGTAGCTATGACCCAGTGTAACTAATATTCACAGCCTAGCTGCTCCTTTAAATTTAAACTTTTGTTTTTAATGTTTATTTATTTTTGAGAGACAGAGAGACAGAGCACATGCAGGGGAGAGGCAGAGAGGGAGAGGGAGACACAGAATCCGAAGCAGGCTCCAGGCTGAGTTGTCAGCACAGACTTGGGGCTCGAACTCACGAACCGTGAGGTCATGACGTGAGTCGAAGTCTGAAGCTTAATCGACTGAACCACCCAGGTGCCCTCTGCTCCTTTGAATTTAAAAAAGATCATACATTTCTGTGCACAGAAGACCTAATAGATTAATGATGGGAAATTTGGGGAAACAAGACTTGCATCCAAAAGACACATACCTTACCAGTGACTGTAATGAGCGGAGTGGATGTACTCTGCCCAGCAATTTAGCTTTGCCCTTTTACCTACGACTTGTTAGGAAAATCGCTTGTTTCTGCCTTTCTGGTACTTTCCCATATTAGAGAGATGAGGGATACATACGTGACTCCTCGTGGGGAAAATCAAAAGCAGCTCACACCCATAACTTTCCTAATTCTTTCAAGGATATCAGAGGAGACTCTTCAATCACTGGCTTAATATTTTAGAAGCACAGTAAGTCACTTTCTCAGACAAGGCTTGATTCGCATGATTTAATTTTCTTTAAAAGCCCACAACACCAAAATAATTAGAACACATTTTTTTATATTGAAACCTAGAGATTATACATATAAAAAATAATATAATATGTAGCAAAATATAAAATGTTCATATAAAATATAAGATATAAAATAACATGGTATGGGGCACCTGAGTGATTCAGTCAATTAAGTCTGACTCTTGACTTCGGCTCAGGTCGTGATCCCAAAGTCTAGGGATCGCGCCCCTCCTCAGGGCACTGGGCAAGAAAGCTTGCTTAAATTATCTCTTTTTCTCTTTCTCTGCCCCTCCCCCACTTGCTCTCACTCTCTCTCTCAAAAACAAAAATTAACATGTTATATATAACACAAGGTAGACAGCACAAGATATGCATATCTGTGTATAATATGACATTATTCTGTCCCCTGATTCTAAATATGTTACCATTCACAGGTTCATTCAGAAGTCACTTACCTTGGAACTTGGAAAAAATGCCTGATTTCTGATATGACATTATATATTATTACGTTATAATTATAGTCATATAACTTATAATGTATGTTATGTAATATATGTTATATAACTTATAATTTATAAGATTCATTATGCTATTATTTTCTGACATTGCAAAAAGTGACGAACTCCATGGTTAACCCACAGAGCTATGGGTTTTTGTTTATACTTGGCAAAAACATTTTCCCATTATTATTTATTTCTACTACCTAATAGCACAACTAAACCACTAGCTAAACATGCTTTGCTGTGCACGATCGACAGTTTTACAAAGTTATAATGAAAAATGTCCTGCAGTGACAAGGGAATATGGTGATTGGTGAATTTTCTTCCTCTGGAGGGGAACTGGAAGACGAAGGGGGCCCTGCCTGTGACATGACTTGGCCATTGGTATATGTGGGTATTTCAATGCCCTGTTCTTGCAAACAATGGAGACTCCTCCTTAATAGTAATGATACTGATGAAAATAATAGTGTTAACAAGAATAATGTCCACCAAGTGCTTATGATATGCAGGCACCTTGTTAAGACCTTAAAATATTTTAATCTCACAAATCACAAATGTATGAGGTGATTGCTGAGGAAACTAAGCTATAGGGAAGTTGAGTGACTTGTACATTATTGAAAGGTCCTTATGAGCAAAGGTCATTGAGAAAAGCCAGGGCTTGAGGCAGCCTGCCTCAGTCAAAATCATGTTGCTTCTCCAATGTGCTCTATAACTACATATAGTTTTACTTAAAAAAAAAAATATATATATATATACAAGTTATCCATTTTGTACCAAAAATGGAAAATAAAATCAGCATGTAGAAAAAAAAACACATTCTTACCATTCAAAGTTAACTACTATTAGAACCCTTTCTAACTCCCTGAGATGTAACATTAAATACAGAATTTCTGCTGAAGGAATCAATAAGAATACATTTGATTTCATCCAACTTTGCATTCCTTCTATCATTATCCCACACGGTGAGTGTTCATTCCCACACACAGTCCCCAGATTTCTGCTTATAATAATGAGAAAATTTAAGTAGTTCTTTTGGAATGTGGCATACTTCCTTATGGGTCGCATTTTGTACCTCACCTTTAGGGACATACTGGGACTTGAATCTAGTTATAGGTCTGGAAGCAGGCAACAGGTCCTAAGCAGAGGTAGCATAATCTTTCATGACAACTCTGTCAGAGGAGGCCATTATTGTTTCCTCAGACAATACAGGGCTAAACCCTTCAGACAGAGGTGGAGACGTCCCTTTCCCTGTGGGTGGAGGGTGGAGAGATTGCTTCTGCTGGCAACAAAGACCTATCAGAATTTATGAGAAAGTTTCTCCTCACTCTAGGATTACATAAATTTTCTCCTATATATTCTTACAGTAATTTTTGGTTGCATTTTTGACATTAACACTTTAATCTCTTTGGGATTTATTTTGGTATGAGAAGCGAGGTAGGAAACTCTTTTCCCATTTAATATTTTCAGAGCCTTTTAACACCAATTAAGGCACTTTATACTTGTGAAGTGGATGAGAGCTATCTAATTTCTTGTATTTTATGCATATGAACACAATAATTCAGACATTTCAAGTGATTTGCCCATGATAACAAATTTAGAGAATGGCAGAATCAGGCCTGGAATCTAGATCATTGTCATGTGTCCAAAAATTCTTCGTACCCCATTAGCTTGCTTCCTGGTTGGTATTAGTTAGAGACGGTTCTTTTTCTGTGCTACTTTTATTACTCATCGGAAGTAAATACGGTCATCACATTTCTTAAATCATTACTGAATGCAGTTTATGGCATTATTTTTGAGAATCACAGCTTCTTCGAAGTCCGTGGTCTGTTACTATAGTGCGAGTTTAGGTACATTCTTTTGCCTCTAGTAACAATGATAATAGCTGTTGACGTATGTTGACCTTTTCCATGTCCCAGGTTCCATGTTAAACTCTTAAAATAGGTTATCTCATTTAATCCTCACCACCCACTCCCCACCAGTAGATATTATTAGTAAAATGCATACTATATAGTGTAGCAGCCATTTTCCAACCTTTGAGCTTCTGACACTCCCTTTACACTCTTCAAACTTATCGAAGACCCTGAAAGAGCTTTTGTTTGTGGTTTACATCTATCAATATTTGCTGTGTTAAAGACTGAAACAGAAAAAAAAATTAATCTTTATTTATTATTCCCTTTAAAGAAGGAAGAACAATAATACACCTAATCTTGCTCAACCTAAACATCATTTCTCAAGAAAAAATAGCTACGTCTTCCCAAAGAACGGCATTCCTTTTCATGTTTGCGATGATGTTGCAGAACCTTGGAAAGGCTCTCATCTTTCTCTGAAGAATCACTGCCCAATCACGTGATGGGTGAAAGGGCTGGTGCTGCCGTGGAGCTGGGTCTCTGGGTTTTAATCCCAACCTCACTGTTTACTCCCCATGCGATTCTCCTCAGCAAGTCACTCTGCTTTTTTTTATTTTTTTATTATTTTTTTTAACCACAGGGCCATGTCTATAAAATGGGGGTTATAGTGGTAGGAATGAAATCAGTTATAATATCCCAAACATAGAATATTTGTTTTTTTTTTAGTTTATTTATGTATTTATTTTTGAAAGAGAGAAAGTATGAAGCCTGAGCAGGGGAGGGGCAGAGCGAGAGGGGGAGAGAGAGAATCCCAAGCAGGCTCTGCGCTGTCAGTGCAGAGCATGATGTGGGATGGATTCCATGAACCGTGAGATCATGACCTGATCCCAAATCAAGAGTCAGACGCTCGACTGACTGAGCTGCCCAGGTGCCCCAATATCCAAAATATATAAAACAATGCTTGGAAAAACATAATCACTTATATGGAAAAAAAAATAATAATAAATTAAATGCTTGTAAATTATTATTATTATTATTATTATTATTATTATTATTATTATTATTCCCTTTCTACACCGAGAAACCTGAGGCTTAGTGAGGAAGTCCCTACAGTGTGGTTTGGATCACATCTCTGTCAGACTTTAGCTATGTAATTTCTTCACCTTTGGGAGCCTCAGACTGCCTCACCTGGAAGATGAGAGTAACAAAAGCAGCCATCCCAGAAGCTGTACTAAGCTTTGAATAAGAGAATACATGTAAGATACTTAGCATAATGACTGTCATAGAGGAAATACTCTGTACGTGTTTGTGGTAATGAACGATATCATTGTTACTTCCATTCGACATGACATATATGCTTATGCATATAGAGGCCCCCACATACTAAGAAGAAATTTAGTGGCCCATGGGGATAAGCAAATAAACCAAGCCATGGCATGGGCGAAAGAGTGGGGTTGGTCAACTTAATTAGACATCTGGACTCTCAGTTTGTCATTTTAGCTGGGCTGCTTTGAAATCAACAGCGAACCTTGTCTTTTATTAATTAATATTTAGAGTCAGGAGCCTGTGGGTGCATAGCTACTAGCAATCCCTTAACAATTGTAAGTATTTAAATACTAGGAGATCTCCACAGGGAGTGCTTTTTATTTCGCGTTTCATTAGGAAGCTCTGAACTGTTGCCTACCAAGAGTCAAATCTGAAAAATCCAGCTCCGACATGGCAGAATGACTGGTTGGTCTTTTGAAGTGACAGCCTTTGGATTAACTAGAAATTAAAACAGCGTGTCACTTCCTGTGTAAAGCTGGAAGTGTTCCATCTACACATCCTCCTCTGATATTTAAAATGCGATGTGTAATCCCCGTTGATTGAGTTTGATTTTTTGTTTTTGTTATAGATCTTACCTCAGGAAGGCTTTCTTCCATGCAAATTATGATTACTTATAAATGTTAACTTTTATAGTATAGTTCTTTAACAAGAGAAGGGAAATAAGCCACAACACCTTTGTTTTGTGAATGAAATAAATTCCTTATTAAAATATTAAGAGTGAGGGGCACCTGGATGGCTCAGTCAGTTGAGTATCCAGCTTTGGCTCAGGTCATGATCTCATGGTTTGTTGAGTTCAAGCCCTGCATCAGGCACTGTGCCGACAGCTCAGAACCTGCTTTGGATTCTGTGTCTCCCTCTCTCTGTCTGCACCTCCCCTATTCACGTTCTATCTCTCTCTCAAAAATAAACATTAAAAAAATTTAATAAAACATTCAGACTTGTATGGGTGACTCCTTATGAAAAATGCTAGGATAATACAGAAACTTCTGTAAACATCTAGATGTTTTGGATAAAATTAAAATAAACTTAAAAGAAAAATGGCTGTATGACTCAGGGTTCTCCAGTAAAACAAAACCAATAGAATGAGTGCAGGTGTGTGAGTGTGTGTGCGTGTGTGTGTGCGTGTGAATGCTCAGGCAGTTGGGGAGGCTGACAAATACAGTTTGCAGGGCAGGCTGGCAGACTCGAGACCCAGGGAAGAGTTGAAGCTGTAGCTTGAACCTGAAGGCAGTCTGTTGGCAGAATTCCATCTTCCTTAGAGGAAGTCAGTCTCTTCCTAAGGCCTTCAACTTACAGGATGAGGCCCACCCACATCATGGAGGATAATCTGCTTTGTGCCAAGTCCACTGATTTAAATGTTAATCTCATTTAAAGAATACCTTCACAGTGAGATCTGCAGTGGTGTTGGGGCAAATGGCTTAGCCAAGTTGATACATAAATTAATTATCACAATGGCCAATTTTACCAGAAGGAGCAGGGATCTGCACATGCACTAGAATTGTAGAGAAAGTCGATTGCCACAGCATAGGAGGCATCTGGTAGACATGACTGGACCTGGTCATGGCACGGGCTATGCAGGGGTAGAGGTCAGTGCCTTTTTGTTTGTTTTTGCTACTATCACCTTGGATTCCATTTTTTCCATTTAACTTTTATTTTAATTTTTATTTTTTAATGTTATTTAGTTTTGAGAAAGAAAGAGAGACAGAGTGTGAGCGAGAGAGGGGCAGAGAGAGAGGAGGAGACACAGAATCCAAAGCAGGCTCCAGGCTCTGAGCTGTCAGCACAGACCCTACACAGGGCTGGAACCCATGGACTGTGTGGGATCATGACCCGAGCCTAGGTCCGACACTTAACCAACTGAGCCACCCACGCACCCCTCCATTTAATTTTTAAACAGCTTTATTGAGATATAATTGATATACAAAAAGCTGCACTTGCTTAATGTATGCCGTTTGATGTGTCTTGACGTATCTGTACACCCATGAAACCATCACCACAATCAAAGTAATAAACATATCCATCACCTTCAAGATTTCTCAGGCCCACCCATTTTTTTTTTTTTTTTGGTTTGTTTTTTGGTCAGAACACTTAACATGAGCTCTACTCGACTGTATTATACTTAACTATTGTTAATGCACACTGTACTGTTGTTAATGATAGGTACTCTGCTGTGCATCAGGTCCCTAGAACTTATTCATCTTGCATAACTGAATCCTTATACCCATTGAAAACAACTCCCTCTTTTCCCCAGCTCTAACCACTGCCAGCCCCCATTGCACTCTCTGCTTTTACAAGTTTTACTATTTTAGATTCGTCATAGAAGTGGAATCATACAATATTTGTCCTTCTGTGATTGTTTATGTCACGTCACATAATGTCTTTCAGGTTCATGCGTGTCATTGCAAATGGCAGAATTTCCTTCTTTTTGAAGGCCAAATGATATTCCATTGTGTGTCCATACCACATTTTCTTCACCTATTTTATCTCTTGATGGACATTTAGATTGTTTCCCTATTTTGGCTGTTGGGAACAATGCGACCATGAACACGAAAATTCCAGATCCTGGTTTCCTTTTTGATACGCATCCAGAAATGGAAATTGCTGGATCATATAGTGGTTCTGTGTTTAATTTTTTGAGGACCCTCCTTACTATTTTCCATAGCAGCTGCACCAACTTATTCTCCCAAAACACTGTGTAAGTATTTCAGTTTCTCCACCAACATTTTTTATCTTTTGCTTTGTCTTGTAAAAGCCATCCTAGTAGGTGTGAGGTGGTGCCTCACTGCATTTTTAAGCTGCATTTCCCTGATGGTCAGTGATGGTGAGCGTCTTCCTATGTATCTGTTGGTCATCTGTACGCCCTCTCTGGAGAAACACACATTCAGGTCCTTTGCCCGTTGTTTGCTTGGGTTATTGGTTTTATGTATTTTTTTTTTTTTTTGCTATTGAATTTAGGAGTTCATTCTATATTTTGGATATTAACCACTTATCAGATATATAGTTTGCAAATATTTTCTCTCATTCTGTGAGTTGCCTTTACAACATGGTTGATTGCTCCCTTTGGTGTGCAGAGCCTTTGAGGTTGACGTAGTTCTAGTTGTTTATTTTTGTTTTTGTTGGCTGTGCTTTTGGGGTCATATCTAAGAAATCATTACCAAGACCAGTCAGTGCCAAGAAGTGTTTTTTTTTTTTTTCTAGAAATTTTATAATTCCAGGTATTACGTTTAACTTTTTAATCCAATCTGAGTTTTTTGTATATGGTATAAGAGATGGGTCCAATTTTACTCTTTTGGATCTGGATATCCTGTTTTCCCAGTAACATTTATTGAAAATACTATTCCTTCCATTGTAATTCTTGGCACCCTTGTTGAAGATTAGTTAACTATATATGTTATATATGTGTGGGTTTATTCTGGGCTCTCTATTCTATTCTCTTTGTCTATATGTCTATCTTCATTCTAGTACCATACTGTTTTAATTACTTTACAGATTCGATGCAATCCCTATCAAAATACTAATGCTTTTTTGTTTTTTTACAGAAATAGAAAAAATCCTAAGATTCATATGGAACCATAAAAACTGGGGGACATAGCATCTCCAGTGGGTGTGGGTTAAACATTGAAACTGAAGCTCCTGCGTAAATCTGCATGGGAGCGGTTCTAAGGAAAGGAGAACTTTGAAAAAGAAAAGCCATGGAAAGCTATGAGAAAGTTTATCTGAGGTATATCAGAGCAGGGGAAAAAATAAGTCTCTCTTGAAAAATAAAATCTGCGATCTCAGAGATTTGGAGTACAAATTTGAATTACCTTTGTGCTGAGGAAATCTCAGGATACAAGATTGATGTGAAAATTAGACTAGCGTCAGAGCAGAGACTCTACGGGGACAAGAAGTAGAAATAAGATGAAAACTTCTCCAGAGGTACATTTTGATAAGCATGACACTACAGAGAAAAACAAGTATCACTTAAAATGAGGGCACAATAAAAATTAGAAACCATGCAAAAACACTCTATTTTTATCAAATGGTAAAAAGTCTGAAAGAGAGAAAGAGCGAGAGCAAGAAAGAGAGACAGAGAGAGAGAAAGAGAGATTTTCTCCAGGAACTGCAAAGGCTATGAAATATGAAATACTATGAAACAATACAAACTTGGACACATATTTAAAATGATTTAGACAGAAAAGAAGTCTAAAATGCATGTGGATATAAAGCAATGCATTATGGTCAGGTTTTAGAAAGAACCAAAGATAAATTACAGAAAAAACAGTCATTAAAATGAGGAACCCAGTGGGCAGATTAAATGCCAGCGTAGGCACAGCTAAAAGGAATATTAATGGACTAGAATCAGAGCTGAGAAAATTGCCAATAAAAATAATAACAATAACAATAAAAAGACTAACTTCAAGTAACCATAGACTCTGCCCCAATCACTGTAACTGCTTTGTAGTTGGGTTTTTTAATCCTACAAATACTCTTTGAGGAAAGCAGTCCTAGATCTAGGTGAATGGGGTAGTAAATGTAATAGTTTTAGCTTACTCTAGAAATACACAAATATAAATTTGGAATGTATTATGATCCAAAAGTCAAATCATAGACTGCAAACAATAACAGTTGTGTCTCGGTAAAGCTCAGTATTTGAACTACCCAACCCATAGGCCTGAGTATTTAAACTTTAAGATCAAAGGAAGGGAAAAGATGTATAGAAAAGAAACTAAATAATTTAAGAAACAGATTTAAAATTACGACTCTCAAGTCAAGTTATCTCTATTCCGATCTAGATTCTCTTACAACTATTCCTTTTATAACCTTAGGAATTTACATAACCAATTTACATAACCAATTTTTCCTCTGATGTCTCATTTATGAAGTGGGAATATTAATAGAAATTTATGTGTTCAGCTTCTGGGGTAGTTCAGTTAGGTTTGTGTGGTCTGTGGTCAGTTTTTTAAAATAAGTTTCTTATTCGGGACTAATTTTAGATTTATGGAAAAATTACAAACATATTATGGGGAATTCCTGTGTATCATTTACCCAAGTTCTTCTAATAGTAACATGTCATATAACCAGAAATTAAAATAGGTACAATATTATTAACTAAAGTCTTGACTTTTTCTGTCAGTTTTTCTGCTAACACCTGTTTCTGTTTCAGAGTCCAGTCCAGGTTTACTACATTGCATTGGGTCATCATGTCTCCTTAATCTGTTTCAATCTCCTGTGTAATTTAATCAAAAACCATTGACAGCAAACTGTCAATTTAAACCTTGACAGCTTAGACTACCTGTATGCATTTTGTAGAATGTCCACTAATTTGTGTTTGTCTTTGTGTTTTTCTCATGATTAGCCTGGTGTTATGTTTTTGTTTTTTTGAGAGTGTGCAAGTGGGGGAGGGGGACACTGAGAGGAGGGTAGAGGATCTGAAGCAGGCTCTGTGCTGACAGCAGCTCAATGTGGGGCTTGAATTCACAGACGATGAGATCATGACATGAACCGAAGTCCAATGCTCAACCGACTGAGCCACCCAGGTGCCCCCGTTTTTGAGAAAAATACTACAGAGGTGAAATACCCTTCTCATCACGAGGACGTGGTCAGGCTACATGGTATCATGGGATTTATTACTAGGGATGTTACCCTCAATCACTTAGTTATAGTGGTTCCTGCCAAGTTTTCCCACTATGGATTAACTATATTTTCTCTTAATTTATTTTTTTGTTTTTTAAAAAAAGTTTTATTGATTTTTGAGAGTGGGGGAGGGGCAGAGCAAGGGGGAGAGAGCAGACCCAAAGCTGTCAGCCCAGAACCCAATCAGGGCTCAATTTCTGGAACTGTGAGATCATGACCTCAGCTGAATCAAGAGTCAGACATTTAACTGACTGGGCCACCCAGGTGCCCCTTTGTTTTCTTTTTGATATACTTTATTTCTTTGAAGTGAGTCATTAAGTCCAGTCTACACTCAAAGAAAGGAAAATTAAGCTCCACTTCCTGGGAGGGCGTGGGGAGAAGGGCATAGCCCTCATATATTATTTGGAATTCTTCTGTAAGGAAGATTTGTTCCTTCTTCATTTATTTATTATTCAATAATTTATTTATATTAGTGTGAACCAAGCCTTTAGTTAATTTTATGGCAATTTTATATATAGGGTGACATTCTGGGGTCCAGAATCTGGGTTTCTGGCCTTGGTTATTTGATAATTACTTCATGATAGCAACTAAAACTTCTAAATCTCACTGGCTCCAAATCAAATCTAATACATTTTACCTTGTAATATGGATCTGGAAAGCTCCTATAGTTCAAAAGGAAACTAATATTTTATTTTATTATTTTATTTTATTTTTAGAGAGAGAGAGAGTGCACGTGTGAACAGGAGCATGGGAGGGGCAGGGAGAGGGAGATAGAGAATTTTAAACAGGCTACAAGCTCTGCAGAGAGCCGGGTGCAGGGCTCAGCCTCACTAGTGTGATATCATGACCTGAGCCCAAATCAAGAGTCAGACGCTTAACCAGCTGAGCCAGCCAGGATCCCGCTTTTATTCCCTTTAGAAACTAATATTTTAAAATATATATGCATCTAAATTCCCTGAACTTTTACTAACCTGACAACTGAAGTGTTAATGATACTTATTTAAAATTCCCCCCCCCCAAATATGGATATTTTAAGATGTATTACTTAACTGCAGATTCAAATACTCCGTTATCTACTTTAGTTTGAATTTAACAGTGACTAAGCAAAACAGAAGAATGTGCTGCTACAAATACAAGTTTCCTTTGTTGAATCTGCAAACCTGATTATGAAGCTGTTTCACACTGTGTAACCGACTGTGTTTCCTCCTTATTTGGCAACAGAGATATTTCGTGTGTGTGTGTGTGTGTGTGTATGACTGTGGCACTAATCTTCTCAACTCAGTTGGGAAAATGCTTAAGGCATCTTCCCAAATTATGTTTTTCTGCCTACAGTTTCTAAATGTATGCTCCTGTGAGTAAAGTATTTTCATAACGTAGAGTGTGAGCCTAGCTCTTCTAAACACTTTTTTAAGTGCATTAAAATAAATAAAAATATGCTATCTGTATAGTGGTGATAATGAGCTTTGGTCACAACAAATATAGATTTCCCGGGTTACCCAAAAGTAGAGCGTTTCTATGAAACCTTCCATAAGTCAAAATGGTGGAAGGTGAAGAAGCAATTACTATTAATTTCAATGGAAAAAAATTTCAGTATTCTCAGACCCCAAAAATAACCTCTCTTAAGCTTTGCTGATACCTTAGGACACATCTTGCTAACAGCTCCACAAAATAAATTGAGATAAAACACAGATGCTCAAAGACACAATTCAAAGCTCTGGCGGCTTGATGCTGAGATGCCGAGTGTGGTTTCTGGGAACAAAGCTTGGCAGGGCCACTCTCTCTGCTCACTGCTCCGGGTGTATGCTGCTTCTAGAATAGCTCCCTGAAACAAACGCTGAATGCTGTTTTTGTTTTTCACTTTTTTTTTTTTCATAAAAGCAACGATCCTTTTAAAAAATTTCTTTTGGTTAGTAAAAACAGGTACTAACATAAGTCTTTCATAAAAGCAAAGTGGCACAGCACAAACTTCAAAGAGCAAGGAATACCTGCATATTCTTATCACATTCCTTACTGCTATGGCTAATATGGAGGTAAGCAGTGTCATCTTTGTTGAGGGGAAATTTGAATAATAATAATGATAACGATAATACTTCACACGAAGTACCAAGCATTGTTCTGCGAAGCACTTTTCTATAGATTACAAAACGTAATGCTCTCAATAGCTCACAAGTTAGGTACTATTATTTCTCCCATTTTATAAATGAAAAAAAAATCCAAGCCGAGAGAAATTATGTAATTTGCCCAGAATTACAGAGCCGGTAAGTGGCAGAGTCTTAAGTGTGTGTAAGTGTGTGTTCCAAGAATAGGAAACGCTCAGAAGTTCAACAGAAGAGAGGAGAAGTTGGAAGAAAAGCTGGGAAGGAGGTGAAAATCAGAGTCATGGGGAACACCACCTCCCCCTTTGCATCCTCCAAAGTCTCTTCAGTTCTGAGAGTTCATTTTTTTATCTTATTTGTAATTGGCACCTAAAGGAACTCTGAAGACTTCAGGACTTTTTACGCAAGTGAAAGTCTGAGGGACTTTTTCATTTTTGATGAACTGAGTAAGCCCAACAAGGTTTCGTGGTAGTCCACAGGCTCTCTCACGTAGTGTATCAGTTGGTATGCCTCCAACGGCTGGAAACAGCAAAAGTCAGGTCCACATAACTTAAGCACTTAACAGAAAGTTAACATGTCACAGAACAAGGAATCCAAGGTAGGGTGACCCTAGGGTTTGTTAACTGAGGAGCTCCATAGACTCATTGAGGAATCGGGTCCTTTTCATGTGTCTGTTCTGTCATCGACTTCAGGCTCCTTCACCTCAGCATTGCAAGATGGCAGCCACAAGTCCATGCATGAGATCCTGACATGACAACTTCCAAAGAAAAGGAGGAACTGTCTTTTCCTTGATCAACTGATGAACATATGCCCACCCTTAAAAGAAGCCCTGGCAAAGGGAACAGGATTGCTACAGCAGGCCAAGAATTATCTGGATTTACCCTTGGACTGAGGACTCGGCCGCCTTCCTGGGGCACATGCGCAGAAGAGCGTAGATGCTCAGGAAGAAAGCATTGGAGGATGGACATTGGAGAGGCAACCAGAACGTCTTACACATGCCTTAATCTTATATTCGGTGCTCGTTGAGATTGTTTGCACAAAATTATTGAGTTTTCAGAGAAGCGGGGAATCCTTTTACTAAAAAACAGAGTTAGAGCTCCTTTTTGTATTCATGGCTAACTGTTCTGTTCTTTTCATCCTTATTTTTTGTATAACTGTTCTGGCTTCCAGGGGATTTGTGTTATAATCTATTATCCTGTCTTTGCTAGCATGGTTTTTTCCTTCATTTTTTATTTATGTAAATTAATTTTTTTTCTCAGAGGCATTTACCTGCTAGCTTGAATATATTTCAAAAACATTTTCCCGACCTTAAATGAAGAATTGTGGTAAACGGAATCAATAGTTTTTGATGGGATCCAAGCTCTTTTTAGTGGAGGAAAATTTTCAGTAATCCCGATGTAGTGTCTCCGTGATTCGTACCTTTTTACATGATACGAATGAACATATCCAAGGTACTGAAAAGAAACTATGTAATGGTCTTGAAATATTTTCAATATTCAGGGAGTAAAAATACAATCCTCTAACTTCTGCTAACTTAAAGTGAGTGATAAGGAAATCCCAGACTGAGAACCTCTATTCCCTGGGAGTTACAATTGGAAGAGACCGTTGAATCTTTACATATGTTGTTGACTAAATTCTCTGCCAACTGTCTGGTTTTCAAGTTTTGGTTATACTTAAAAAACTAACATACGTGCCCTTTGCTGGGCCCTGGGAATACCGAATGAATTTAACATTAATGAGGTTTTTTTCTTTGCCTTGATCAAAGATAGAACAGCAATTAAGAGCTGTTTCAAACCCTTAGAAACAAATTAGGAGCATTTTAGCAATTAGCATTACAAGATCTCTTGCTTTTTGAGACCCCCTGCAGCAAAGAGTTAATGTTTAAACTATTTAAAAATTCAGCGGTGGTTAATAAGGCAGTTTGAAGGCTCTTATTTCCTAACCGCGTCAGATTTTTCTCATGCAGTTTTTCCGTTATTTCAGCCATTTTTAAAGAAGTGAATTCTGATTTCACGTGAGTATTTTAGCACGTTAATCCGTGGACCTCATTTGGATTTATGCTGCGGGCTACCTTTGGATACTGTCGCATTTCCAAACTAAAATGTTAGAAACAGAAACCCCAAATTTTCTTTGTTTCTTAAAACACAAATTCCTCGTCTCTTTGTGACCCTTCTGCCAGTCACAAGGAAAATACGGGACTCTTTGATTCCATTCGTTTCTTGTAATAAATGATGTAGTCTTAATAGAAATTGTCCCCCGTAATCCACAAACGGTTGTCGAGCTCATAGTATGTGAGAAGCAATGGGATATGCATGCCCTGAGACATCAAACAGGTCTAAGGCAAGTCTTGGCTCTTAAGGAGCTCACGAGGAATTGGGGCAGGCAGCCGTGGAAACAAACACGGACAATACAAGGCTACAAGGAAGTCAATAGAGAAACCAAAGACGTAGGTGTGCACCCTGAGCCTTGAAGGGGAGTGTTAGGGGAAGTTCATGATGGAGCAGGTCATCGAGAGGAGATGAAGGCTGGTTGACCCAACAGCTGGGCCCGGGCAACCTGGTCAGTAGATGTGACTGAGCCCAGCTAAGTCCTCTCCATAAACTCTTTAGAGGAAATAAGATCTCGGTTGAGACTTGGAGAAATCGAAAGGGTTTGCTAAGCAAGAGATGAACCAAGAGCACAGAAAGCCGAAGGAACTGTGTGGGCTTCAAATCAGTTACTTATGTTAAGGGGTTTTTCTTAATACTGAGAGGCATTTTGTGAGCCGTATTTCCTGGGGCACGTCCCTCAACATCACTTGTGTTTTTGTTTTATCAGCTAATTTTCCCCCTTATTACTTTTTCTCCCCCACCTCCCACACCAGCAAGTACTTTACACAGAAGCTCTTCAGAATGTTTTCCCTCATGCATTTCTTTTTTTCCTTTACTTTTTTTTTTTTTTTTTTTAGTGGTGTGATCTCTGCAGGCAACATGGCCCCTGATGTCTTCCGCACATTGGAAAAGCAAAAAGCCGGAGGACTTCATTTCAGCAGCCTCCAGGACTGGTACCATCCTCATCTTTGCCCCCATAGTCACGATCTCTTATAATAATGTGACATTCATCTTCTGGTTGTTTGGCCACCCTCATTGCCTGCTCCTTTGAGAGTGCTGCCTGTGATTCCTGTGTCTCCTCAATCTGTTCGCTTTTACCGAAGTCATGCATGGAGTTTTTTGATGATTTACAAAAATGGTTTTGCTCTCTTCCTATGTAATTCCTTTTTGGGAATTTTTTTCCCCTTCTCATTTGGTGGAGTTGCGCTCATCCAATCAATATGTAAATTCATTCTGTTTGTTCTCCTGGATCCCAAGCCAGTCTTCCTTTGTTAATTAGAGGTTGGCTCGCATGTCTCCTTCAAAGCCACACCTGCTCTCTGTTTTAAAGAAATACGATTTTATTTTCACAGCATTTACAGCCAAGAATTCTGAGCCAACCTCAGCCAGTTGTACAGTAACAAAGATGAGGGCTGCTGAGGTCTCTCAAAGGCCACAAACTACACAGTGGAATGTACTTTCCAGGTTGTGCTCTTCCCTCCCATAGGCCTCTGCGTCTTCTGCATTGACTTGAACGACATAGAGAGGGATGTTGGCTTCCCCGTGAAGACTTTCTTAGTCCTTTATTCAGGTGAGACTCGATCACATTTTTTATACGCAATGCATGTGAGAGAAGAGGGCTACATGACTTGCTCAAGGTTTCACATCTTGTGTAAAGTAAGCAAGCCATGAACTTGGGATAGCTGTTTCACCCTCCTCCTCCTCATTTTCCTCATCAGTAACATGGGGACAAAAATAGAACCTACCTCATAGGATCATTCAGCCTAGAATAGCCATGTCTATCTGAAAAATCCAGATTGTTCTCTGGGGTTTGCTCATGGTCACTGGGAGTGCTAGAGGATCTATCTGATAAGCTCAGGTGCTTTGGAAAGAGAGGCTAGAACATGCAGGTTATCCTGTGTTCGAACAGGTAATGCCCTTGTCCTTCACCAGCTTGCTCAGGGGCAAAAAGTTAATTTGGTGAACGTTTGGAATGATGTTGAGTCATGCTAATTTTCTTTAAGAGCGTAACTGGAACATTTAATCAAAACCACAATGGATTTTGTTATAAAACGGTTGGGACGGCGTGTTTCTGTGCTTGAGTGTTGTTGACACTCAACAGATGTGTGCTGAGCTGAAGCGAAGACTTCATGGAGGGTCACTGGCTTCTCTGCTCTTTGAGGGGACATTTCTGACTGAGAGTCTAGCCCAGGGTGGTGGGCCTACTAACCAGGCAGCATGGATTGATTACGTGATGGACTTGTATTTGGGTAGGACACCAGCCAGGCATACACAGGGTTTTTGAAACAGTTCTCATCTTTTCCCTTATGTCTGGGAAATCTCGTACACTTCTGCATTTGCATTTTGGGTCAAACATTTGAAAAGGGTAAATTCAGGGGCTCAGTGGGTTAAGTGTCTACTTCAGCTCAGGTCACGATCTCACAGTTTGTGAGCTCGAGCCCCACATTGGGCTCTGTCCTGACTGTTCGGAGCTTCGGATTCTGTGTCTCCTTCTCTCTCTGCCCCTCCCTTGCTCGCACTCTGTCTCTCTGCCTCTCAAAAACGAATAAACGTTAAAAATTTTTTTAAATAAATAAATAAACAGTGTAAATTAAAAGTATGCTCGAGTCAGGTTATTCTAGTTCATGACTAATTTTCTACTGAGATTAAGGAAGATATTAATAGCATGGTAGTGATCAGATTTGTTGGAATGATTCAGTCACAGTGCTCACCATCTGCACTTAGTTAGATCTTTAAAAATGACCCATATTTCATATTCTATGTGTGCATATATGATGTCTTTCACTCTTAGAGGATATAATAATTAAAGAAATTCTTTCATTGTTAATTGCAAAGAGCAACTACCTGGTGTAAAAAGTAGGCTCTAATAAGCACTTTTATTCTTAGGTGCCTTAGTACACATCCATTAGAGCAGCCTGAAAAATGAAAAAGCCCATAACTTACCAAGAGAAAGCTGAAGGGTTATTAATTTTTGTCTTTGTTCAAAAACCTGACTCGTTTTATAACCTCGTTCCCGTATCTATTACCACCTGGAATAATATTCTCTGGCTCAGAAGGCCAATAGTTAGGTTCCATAGCAATCAATTTAAATAGCTCCTTGAAAGAAACATTGAATGTTTGGTATGACTGAATTCTCTAGGAATTATTATTATTATTATTATTATTTTGAGAAGGACAGCACGTGCACCAGAGAGAGGGGCCAAGAGGGAGAGAGAGAAAGAGAAAGAACCTCAAGCAGGTTCCACGCTCAGCATGAAGCATGGGGGGGGGGGCTCTATCCCTTGACTCTGGGATTATGACCTAAGCTGAAACCAAGAGTCAAACGCTCAACTGACTGAGCCACCCAGGGGCCCTCTGTAAGAATTCTTAAAATAACGATCCTGTATCTCATTTCCTTAGCTGTTTTCTCAGCCCTAATTCAGACCTTGGCTGTCTAGTAGGTAAGCCATTGCAATGATCTGCCAAGTAATCTTAGTTTTTACCTTTCGAATTAGAGTCGCCTGATACACTGTAATGTTACAGAGGCATTTGTCTCATTTACTACCTTACACCCGCCTCCTAGAACAGCACAGTACGTAACTCGCATTCAGCGTGCCTTTTTGAGTGAAGGGATATCTGATTATGAGAGTCTCACACTTGCCCTCCCCTCTGAAACACCAAACTTTATTTTTTTAAAATGTGTATTTACTTATTTTGAGGAGAGGACAGGGGCAGAGAGAGAAGGAGAGAGAGAGAATCCCGAGCAGGCTCTGTACTGTCAGTGCAGAGCCTGAGGAGGGGCTCGAACTCAGAAACCCTGAGATCATAACCTGAGCTGAAATCAAGAGTCAGATGCGTAACTGACTGAGCCACCCAGGCGTCCCAACACCAAATCTTAATATTTCCCCATTACATTTATGCACTTACGTCCTTGGTTCAGAATCCAAGGCTAAGCCTGATCTCACTCCAGTCTAAATACCTAGTCTCATTCTGATCTGTCATATTCTCAATGCTTCTTCTCTTTTCCACTCCTTTTCTGCATGTTCCAGTTTGACGTCATAGTCATACCCTCTTGCTTCCTCCTTTCTGTACATGCTCTTCTACTGCCCTGACCTTTGCTCAGGTCCTTCTCATTGCCTGGAATAGTCTTTACCCAAATCCACATGTTAAATACTACCAATTTTACAAGGCTCAGTCTAAATAGCACTCCTGTGTTCCATTGCTCTCTTTTACTTCTGGCATTTTCACCTGACGGCATGCTTGCTCATATACATACAACTCTCTTCCTTAGGCTGTAAGCTTCAAACTTTGTGTATCTGTTTCTAAAATTTTTTTACATGTTTGTTTATTTTTGAGAGAGAGGCAGAGTGTGAGTGGGGGAGGGACAGAGAGAGGGAGACACAGAATCCAAAGCAGGCTCCAGGTCCCGAGCTGTCAGCACAGAGCCTGACGTGGGGCTCAAACTCACAAACCATGATATCATGACCTGAGCTGAAGTCAGACGCTCAACCAACTGAGCCCCCCCAGGTGCCCTGTGTATCTCTGTTTCCGACTGGCTCAGAAATGAAGATGCTGGAGTTGCTCAGATAAATGTTGTTGAGTGGAATATCTCCCAGAAACCTTCCCCAAAAGTCTTGCCACGCAATTCAACTCTTACAGGGGCTTTTGGAGATAGTGGCTTTAATTAGAATAAGGCACCATGTTGTTGTAGATTCCCTGGGAAGGGTATCATACTAATTCATTCATATATCACTTGGAATTAGCCAGTGTGATTGAGCAATTCTACATTCAAAAACACTCATGCGCAAGCTAGACTTCACTGGGATTATATACAGTAGGGGTTCTCCATACTAGGTAATTATCAAAAGCACTTGGGATATGTTTCAAATCTAACTTCCTGGAGGTTCTGATTTGTAGGTCTATGAACAGGACCAGGAAACTGTGTTCGTAAGAAGAACCCTAACGATGTTAGTGGCAGCTTGGTTTGGGAATGAAGAGGAAAACAGATTTGATGAACCTTTCTGAGAAGTACATGGATAGGACCAACATAAGGGAACTGAGCATGTGGATTTGAGGGACGGAAAGGAGGCAGGATGAAAATCAGAGAAAAGGCAAAGAGTTCACTCACTCACTGAACAAGTACTACGAATCGCCCAACCCAGTGGTAAATGCTGAGGGTATCATGGTGAACAAGGACTTTGCTCTCACTGAAGAAAATAATCGATCCAAGCATTGCAACAGGAGGAGTGTACAGTGCTTTTGCAGGAAAAGGCAGATCATCTAACTCAGTGTGTGTATGTGCAAGGAGCAGGGTTCATGGAAGATATGACATCCAGAGGACATGAGAATTAGGGGACATTTGAACTAAGAGTCTGTGTGAGATAGAGGCTGAGGAGGGACAAGAGTGTCGGGCAAGTCAAGGAAGCCATAACAAGCATGGTATACTTGAGAAACAAAAAATTCGTCAGTGCTGGGAATTTGGGGCAAAGCCGGGAAGAGCAAGAGTGAAAGGGAGTGCCAGAGTCGCTCGGAGCGATGTTATAAGATGAACATTCTGGCTTCACAGTGGATGGGCAGAGGAAGAAAGAACCACCTGAGAAGCAGGTGGCGCCATGAAACACAAAAGCAGTGTTCCGTTGCGGAAAGAGTGAACCAGAGTGGCCCCGGTGCTGCCAAGAGGTCATGTAGGAAATGGCTGAGAGGTGGCCTGAATGAAGTGAGGAGGAGTCATGAGTGAGCACCGTCGGGGGACTTCAGTGGACCATGGGAGTAAAGGCCCAATGGGAGCCAATGGCCTGGGAGGTGAGTGGAGGCAAGGAGAAAGAGGCAGAAAATGGACACTACTCTTTGAAGAAGTTTGCCTGTGAAGGGGGGGAACAGAGGTAGCATGAAAGTGGGTGAGCATGTAGGGTAAAGGAGGTATTATTTTATTTAAAATGAAAACAATTTTTAATTTTTTTTTTTGAGAGAGAGAACAAGTGGGAGAGGGGCAGAGAGAGAGGGAGACACAGAATCTGAAGCAGGCTCCAGGCTCTGAGCTGTCAGCACAGAGCCCGACGCGGAACTCTAACCCACAAACTGTGAGATCGTGACCTGAGCCACAGTCGGATGCTTAGCCCCCAGGTGCCCCTTAAAAAATTCGTTTTGACTAGAGTAGAGAAGGATGATAGAATCACATGTTATTAGGATTAAATTGGCGGTAAAGGAGAGATTGAAAATAGAGTAAAAGGGGGGCCTGCTGGCAGAAGGATCCTGGAAAAGAGAGAAAGGACAGGATCTGTAAGAGAGGTTAAAGGATTTACTCTATTTAGGATGAGGAGCAATTTTTTTTCCCGTGCTCACAAGAAGGAATAAACAACTTGGGGCAGATGTTGTAGACTCGGTTTTAGAAAATTCAGAAAGTGGGGTGCCTGGGTGGCTCGGTCAGTTAAATATCCAAATTCAGCTCAGGTCATGGTGTCATGGTCATGAGTTTGAACCCCACATGGGAGCCTGCTTCAGATCCTCGGTCTCCTTTTCTCTCTGAGCCACTCTCCCCACCCAGCTCATGCTCTCTCTTTCTGTCAAAAATAAATGTGTTTTTAATGTTTATTTATTTTTGAGAGAGAGATAGAGCATCAGCAGGGAAGAAGGAGAGAGAGGGAGACACAGAATCTGAAGCAGGCTCCAGGCTCTGAGCTGTCAGCACGGACCTCAACAGGGGGCTCAAACCCACGAACCGAGAGATCGTGACCTGAACCAAAGTCAGACGTTCAACTGACTGAGCCACTCAGGCGCCCCCAAAATAAATAAACTTTTTTGAAAAAAGACAAACTAAAAAGACAGAAGGAGAATTCATTAAAAAAAAAAAAGAAGAAGAAGGGAAAATTCACAGAGCTCTTGTCTGGGATCATCCGTTTTCCCTGTGGTTTTCAGAGCGTGAGGGGAGATCTGAGTGTTAGGAACGGAGCAACATGGAGGTCTAACCTATCCCTTCCCCTCTGGGAAGATACAACTAGATGAACACTCAGGGAGTATTACGGTCCCAATTATCAAACTGTCATTAGTGAGCATCCCTTACACACGCACAGCCCTTACACTAGAACCTTGAGGTCAGGCTGAAGGAAAGGTAGGTGGTAGGGTTGTGCTGAAATTCAAACACGATCAATTGCTTACATCATGCTCACCAGCCTTCTCCCTTCTTCTTTCCTGATAGAACCCTGGTTTTGTTTAGGTCACCAAAGCCCTCTGACTGGACATGTTTTTCAAGGGATGCTGACCCATCCAGCTTCTATTGAGGCTGGCCCTGATTCGTGTAAGCCAACCATAATGGTCCCTTTACCAATGACTGATTTGCACAAGGGTGTGAGCGTGTGATACAATTCCAGGCAGTGAGAGGGGTTCTACAGACAGGGAGATGTTTTCCTGCTTCCAGAAAGAGATAGAAGGAAGAGATGGTCTATTTTCTCCCTTGGGATGCTGACCTGCCTGCCGGTGATGGTTGGTGAACTAGTCTAAAGTCAAGGTGACGTGTAAGGATGCAGGGTTGAAAGACAGAACTCAGTCCTTGATGATGTGATTCTTGTTCCGTGACATAATTATCTTGTTGCTTAAGTCAGTTTGAGTAGGTGCGGTGATTTGAATCTGAAAACATTCTACCTGATGCATTTAAATAAGCAGAGTGGAAAGACAGAGGCACAAAAGGCACTGAGGGTATCGTTTAAATCGGGCTTGAGGTGATTGACCCTCCGGTTTAAGACAGAGAGGGGGGCACCTGGGTGGCCAGTCGGTTGAGCGTCTGACTTCGGCTCAGGTCATGATCTTGCAGTTTGTGGGTTCGAGCCCCGCATCAGGCTCTGTGCTGACAGCTCAGAGCCTGGAGCCTGCTTCAGATTCTGTGTCCTCCTCTCTCTCTGCCCCTCCCCGGCTCACACTCTGTCTCTTTCTCTCTCAAAAATAAAAAAATTTTAAAAAAAAGAGAGGGAAGGAAATGATGACAGGAGAGGGTGATTTGGACACCGAGTAGAGGGATCGTGGCCTGTAAATCACAAAGAAGTCAAAGAAATAATGTGTGGGGAGTAGCTGAGTGAGAACAAAGGAGAAACTGGAGAGAGGAAAAGAACGGCACTTACTCCGATGCTTTGGGATTTTCCTAACATTGTCATTTTTAGGATCTATTTGGCTCTCTATTTCAGTAACGGTGAGTTACTCCGAAAGGAGTCACATAGACTCCTGTCAGCAGAAGTGGGAGAGGCAAGAGCATCGAGGCACTTTTTATATATTTTAGAAATAAAGAAAAAAAATGGTATATTTCAGAGAACATTTGTAGGAGATTCGCTTTTAATAGAGGACTGCAAATTGTATTTTCTGCCAGCTGGGCTCCACGCCAACTGGAGGAGACGGTAATTAGATGGGCACACTGTGCTGTATTCTTACGCATTTAATACCCCAAGCTTGATTCACAGAAGCTACAAAACAGAGTAGTTACTGTGAATCGGAACATTTTTATGTGGGGCATTTACTTTTATTGGAAAAAGTTTGTGCTATGACATTCGTAGTATAACTGCCTGACGATTCCTGCCTCCCCCGTCTTCTCCTCCCCGCCCCGTGTTCTTTCACTGATGCCATTGTTACAACAGGTTATTCTTCTGGAAATAGCGCCCAATGTGTTATTCCTGCTTTAGGTGAAACGAGGAATACCGAGTTCAGAGGGAAGTTGTGTTGTGTTTCTGACGCAGATCCTGTCACCGTACCGTGTGACATGGCAGCCTTTCCTATCTTCCCACCGCTGTGTGGCTGCCTCCTTATAACGGGCACATCTCACGCCCTATTTCTTCCTCTGGACTTTTCTGAGTTGTAATATGGGTAAATAAGACCAGGAATTTTCCATAGACAGAAGCATTCAGTGCACTATTTTGAAGAGACTTGGAATCTTTCCTAACGTTGTGAGGACATTTTGGCTTTCTTCTGTTTAAGAATTCTTTTTAACGTTTATTCACTGTTTAAAAGACAGAGACAGGGCACAAGCAGGGGAGGGGCACAGAAAGAAAGGGAGTCACAGAATCGAAGCAGGCTCCAGGTTCTGAGCTGTCAGCGTAGAGCCCGATGCAGGGCTTGAACTCACAGACTATGAGAGCATGGCCTGAGCCAAAGTTGGACGCTTAACTAACTAAGCCATCTGGGCCCCCCATTGGCTTTCTTCTTTTAAAATCACCTTTTGCTTTTTTATTCCTAGAATATTCATACTCTTTTTGTCTCAAATCTTATTTAAGCTACCTACCCAATGATCTTACCTGTCTCCTTAACCACCAAGAATTTAGTAATTTAGCAAAGGGAGCCTAGATCATACTCGTGTTAAGCTACTCCTGATGAAAAAGCCCATAGTGAATTATCCTTCTTAGGAGTATGACTATTTAGGAAGAGAATATATGGACATAGGAATACCTGTGATCAAAAGAAAAAGAAATATCAGTTGAAGAGTAGAGTGATGAATCTTTGAGCTGGGGAGATATTTCGGTGTTCAGCGATCTCACGAGGTAGATGACAAATAGCATTTGTTCAAAGTACAGTCTAAGTTTATTCCAAAGAAGACTTTATCTAAGTTTTAAAAGGTATACTTTTACATATAAAGGTATATATTTATATAAAGGTATATATTTATATAAAGATATATATATATGTTTTTTAATTTCTGGCTCAGAAATTATATCAAGCAGAACAGTCTAGGCTATGCTGCAGTAACAAATAACCCCCACAATAATATATCTATTTCTCTATCAATGACCCCTGAGTAGAAAATCTCTACTGATCAAAGTCACTCAAAAACCCTCGATGATGGAAATTGTGTCAACAACATGTTCTTTCATGATCACTCCATTTGGGGAAGAGAACAAGGTATGTCATGACCTGGCTCTTTCCAATGGCCAGATAAATCCTCATGATTATGCCTACCTTCAAAGGAAATAAAATCATGCAATTCTATATGTGCTCAGAAGACAGAGAGCCAGAAATATGTAATGAACAGAACTAATAACCTCTAGAGAAGGAATACGACTCAGTGAAGAAAATTCAGGAGGAAGAAAAATAGGTAAAAACAAATTGTCTTTGTCTACTTGGACTGCCAAATCCAAATATGGTAGAGTGGGTGGCTTAAACAACAGACATTCATTTTCTCACAATTCTGGGGTCAGGGAAATCCAAGTTCAAGGTGGGGGTCAATTTGGTTCCTGATGAGAGCTGTCTTTATGGCTTGCAGATGGTCACTTCTTGCTGTGTCTTCACGTGGCCTTTCGTCAGTGCATGAAAGAGGTGGGAGAAGGGGATTCAGTGAGGTGTCTGGAATCTCTTCTTATATGGACACTAATCCTATCAGATTAGAACTCCTACTTTATGACCTTATTTAACCCTATACCATACATGAAAATCAACTCAAAATAGATTAAAAACTTGAGCTTAAGACCTGAAGCCTTAAAACTTGGATAAAAATATATAGAAGATTAACCGTGATATTGGTCTTAGTAACGAGTTTTTTGAATTGATGCCAAAAGCAAAGGCAGAGGTCAAAAGTAGCGAAAATGAACAAGCTCTTTGCAGGAGCAAAGTAAACCATCAACGAAATGAGAAGGCAAACTACGAATTGGGAGAAAATATTTGCAAACCACCTATGTAAGAAAGGGTTACTATCCAAAATATACAAGGATCTCAAACAACTCAATAGCAAAACAAAAACAAAACCAAAACAATAGCAAAACAAACAACTCAATAGCGAAGCAAACAAAAACAAAAACAAAACACTAACCTAATTAAAAAACGGGCAAAGGATCTGAATGGACATTTTTTCAAAGAAGACATACTGTGTACCGTGGCAACAGATACACAAAAAGGTGCTCAACATCGCTCATCATCAGGGAAACGCAAATCAAAACCACAATGAGATAACAGCACACACCAGTTACGATGTTTGTTATTAAAAAGATAAGAAATAACAAATGCTGGCAGGATTGTGGAGAAAAGGGGACCCTTCTACATCATGGGTCAAATAATTATGTTGTGTATTCTAAATACACTACAATTTTATTTGTGAATTATATGTCAAAGAGCTGAATGAGGGGAGAGAGAGAGACGGAGAGAGAGAGGGAGAGGGAGAAAGAGAAGGAATTCAAGACTAAAAGGGAAGCTTGAAGAGAAACTGATTTCCCAGATGTAGTATCAGCCTCGAGGTAAGCCCTAAAGGCTGGGGCTTGGGATTTAATGCTCACTGGGGAACAGAAGACAAAGTTTAAAGGTAGAACTGTGACCGAGTCCATCTGTGAAAAAAGGACAGAAAATTTTTACCTATCAGCCTGAAGAAGTGACAAGGAAACTGGCTATCCACATGGCTGGTGAGGAGAATACTTTGCTGCAACAAATGGAAACTTTAATTCTGCACTATAGGCTGCCATATGGTTTGATATTACCACCCTCTTAGTTCAGGATCTGAAGCAGAGAAATTAACTTAAAAATTGGTCTACCTCG
The DNA here is from genome assembly GCA_030068075.1 of Paguma larvata. Lineage (NCBI taxonomy): Eukaryota > Metazoa > Chordata > Mammalia > Carnivora > Viverridae > Paguma > Paguma larvata. The sequence continues at coordinate 14,374,799 of CM057825.1, forward strand.
GAGGATCCCGGGGTCCCCAACAGAGTGACGTGCAAATTACTCTAAGGGACATGGCCCAATTACCTCAGGAAGTCATGGTGAAATATTATCATCCAAAGACAATACTGGTTAATATGTTGCCAAAATAGCCACTAGGGATTTTTCTACATATACATCTTGTTTAATACACAGTTGCAATCCTATTATTTTGTATAGAACAGAAAGCAAGATTTTCTGCAAAGGAACGTAAGTCATTGAACATAATTGAATTAATGTAGGAAATGTTTTACCCCAATTGCTGCCCTCCCTTCTGACGTGGGAAATGTTTTGTTTCTCCTCCATGCCTCAAACATTTGGCTATCTCCCGCTGTCCAAAAGGAGAAATGAAGAATTCAAAACAAGAGAAGAATTTAGAGAAGGATAGAGAGAAAATATGACTCTGCCAGAACCCGCGAGTGATGCCATTGTTCCCAAAGTGGTGTCAACAAGTATAAAATCGTTTCCATTCTTTCCATTCAGGCAGGTGTTTCTTGCAGCAAAGGGCTTTCTCATCAACGCAACACCTTCCACATCTGTGCTTTGTGAGTCCCTGCTTCCTGTCTAATTGGGCGAGAAGATGGATTATTTCTCTGGAGTATCTTGTGGGAACCTGTCAAAGAGCTTATACATCTGGAGGCTGTTCGGAGGAGTTCTGTGTCCTCACTTCTGTTCTTTCCGGATGGAAGGTACAATGGAGGTAGGATGAACAGGCACACGAAACAGTTTGCTATTACGTGAGTTGAGTTTCTTTTCAGAAGTGTGAGGTGCTCATTCTCTGTCACTAGGCACACCCTTTCCTTGGGGAGGGTGGACAACTCTCCTCCACCACCGAGAGCTACCTCTGCATTGTTTCTGGATGTGGATGGGCGGGGGGAGGCCGGGCATTCATCTCTCTCTCTCTCTCTCTCTCTCTCTCTCTCCCCCATGGGCTCTAACCCACTGAGGGCAGGCCCAAGGAGCTAAGTAAGGATTAAGACTCAGGATCTACTTTTTTAACGACAAAGCTGGTCTGAAGAATTTCACAGAACCTCTTCTGTCTTAAAATTAGGGTTTCAGACTCATAGGACTCCGATCTCTCCACCCAGTTGCCAAAAGAGAAATGCTGATTGCCGGGCGGGGCCCATGAAATCTGCTTACCTTATGGTGGTCGACATTCTTGGGGCTCAGAACTTCCATTCTCCATCTCTTCCTAACACACAGAAGACAGTGTTCCTTCACCCTCTCTGAAGTTGGGCAGGATGATAAGACTAACTCTGGCCAATGGAATGTCGCGGGAACTGAGATGTGTCACTCCTGGGCTGAGGCAGTAAAGGTACAATTCTCTACGCTCTCTGTGGAGTCCGGCTTCAGACCCAAGTCCCACACACGACAGCGTGGCCCAACCACTGGCAATCCCAAAGGGTTTACCTGGGCAGGCGTCATGGTGGTGCGGGAAGCTGTCCTCCCTCACATGAACTTGAGTGAACACACAGCTCGGGCACCTGCGGTCTCTGGAGGAAGTTGTATTTGAGGACTAAAGCCCTCCCCGAGCCCAGCCCTCCGTTGGTCTGCTCTTAGGGAGATCTGTGTCCCCAGCCTAGCACCTTTTGAAGGCCTCCCCAAAGGGGTCAGAACTTGAAGACACCTTTCTCTACTCTGACTCCATACTTCTCCACTTCTAGTCCTTCCCTTTCCTCTTCCCAGTCCCTGAGTCCAAAAGATAGCAGTAGCCTTTTGTTTAGGGATTTTCTTTCCCTCATTTTCCCACCTGCAACCTGTGACGTCTGTCACGTGTTCCTCTAATGGGACTCTGAAATGGTAGGGGTCTGGTGTTGACAGCCAAGAAAGAATTCTTGAGACGTCTTTGGTGCAAAAAGGTGATTTTATTAAAGCACAAGGACAGGACCCGTGGGCAGGAAGAGCAGCACTGGGGTTGTGAAGAGTGACTGGTGCTACACTATGGAGTTGGGGGAGGTAAAGACAAAACGGAAGACTCCAGAGGGACTTTGATATGCTACCGAGGACTCCTAAGATACCTGAGGCCTTGCTATTGTCAAGCTAAGGCTGTATTCCCTCAGGTAAGGCACTGACACTAAGACAGGAGGGTGTTCCTGGAGAAACGATCTAGTCTGTATTTGCCTCAAGTATTTGTCACTGGGCTGCAGGGTATAAGGAAATGTACTTTTCCCTGCCATTTCCTTCTTGGCCTCACTCCCCACATCACTACAGAGGGGAGGGTGATGTTGGGGCTCCAGGAAACTGAGTCTGTAGGTTTCTGGAGATCAGGCTATTGATAAGACAGCCTTTTTTCCTGTAATTTACTAAGATGTTTGCAAACTGATGGAGAGCTCAGTCCTCCAGGACTGTGATCTCTATCAGTTCACCCTTTGTTTTCCCCCTTTCCTTTGTTTTAGGGCAGCCAGGGGTGCCTGAAATATATCAAACACGTCCCACCTGGCAGCTGGGGGTGTGATTAGCTTGTCCTTTGCCCTCAGCTTGACTTATGCCCCCTTCATCACCTAGCCTGGTGCTGCTCCCTGGGGAGACACGCAAGCCAGCACCCTTTCCTGTCTGGCCCCTGGCTTGTAGTCTCACAGTAAGTGAATAAAGTCTTAATTATTACTTTCAGTTTGGCTTATCGTCTTTTATTTTAAAACTTCTGTTAACTGGAACGCCCGGGGCACGAGTGTTCTGTTTACTAAACTTTAGTTTACTACAAAAATCTTGCAGTACACGTGGAGAGAAGCATGCGCTCACTTCTCTGCTTTAGTTTTAATATAATGTCATCATTCCAATTAAAGCTTTCCTTGGTGATTCAGACCTTTATCTCAAAGTCCTCATTTTTTTTTCAGGTGAACAGCCATTTAAATGTCGGTGTAGAAAACCAAGATGAATAAATACAGCACAGATTCCCTGAAATCTATTTTAAAGAAATCTGTAAGAACATTTTTAACTGTTAAAAATAAAAATTTTTTCTTTAAAAATAGCATTTCAGAAACAAAAGCATTCTAAATTACATGTTTTAGAGGATTTGAGATATAAAAATGAAAAACAAAATCCAAAAACGGAGTTCCCTGGTGTGCTGCAGCCTTTTCTTTCTTTTTTTTTCCGGACCCCTCCCCTCTCATCTCCTCCTTACCCTACCCTTTCCCTTCCTTCTTTTTTAAATGTATAGATACATTTTAACTTACTTGGAGATTTTGGTAAGCCTGTTTTCATAGAGCTACAGCGTTTAGTATATGTCTAGTGTATTTCTCTTGTTAATTATTGTGCTCCTTTTTCTTTTTTTACTGGTCACTGTAGATTTCCTTTGGACAATTGCAGGATTTGTTGAGTTCAAGGCAGAAAGTGTTCGGTAAGCTCTGATTGCTTGATAGCCTGGAAATGACCCTGGGGGGTTGCCTCTGGAGCTCCTACAAAGAAAGAAAAAGATTCCAGAAATTGACAGATGTTTTCATTGTCAAGGGGAAACTCTGACTCTATTAATATTTAATAGATTCCAAAGTGATTTATAAAGTTTATGGAAAGTTTGCTTTTTAACTCTACATCCTTGGCATGTCTTAAAGAACAAAAAGTTTTTTGTTAAATTCGCCACTTTTATAAAAGTAAAATAGCACTGATAAAAGAAAGGTCGATAAGAAGAGCTATGAAGGTGTGACTTGTCAGAGAAAGAAAAAATGCAATAAAAAACTCAACTCTGAGCACCAAAGGTTTCTACCGCAGAGAGCTGGGCCACCCCTGCTTGATTTATTTTTAGGAGTCTCTTAATTTATCTCCAGGTTCTACTTTAGGGATTTCTTCTGAGACCATTTAGGCTTTCTGTGGAGTTCTCTTAGACCAGGCCCCCAACCTCAGCGGAAAAACCACTAGCCGCTAATGTAGCCCTTTGAACCACTTTGGCCACTCCTGAAAAGTAACTGTTTTGCATTTGAACGCCCGCAGGCAAAAAAGGCCACTGATCTTTAACCATAGTTCCCAGAATTCATTTATTCGGTCGAAAGAATCAATTGAGTTTGCAAACCCTGTTTCTTGTATGGGATAAACTATTTCTGGAACGTCTTAAAATATCGACTATATGGAATATTAGAAGCGGGAGGGGTATCGTGGGAGTGACTCGCGCGTGGGGGCAGGTGAGGGAATCTGAAGAAAAAGAAGAGGCCCAGAGGGCTAAAGCAAATTAGTCCCAGCACTGTTTAGAAACTTGGTTTTCCGGAGAGAAGTCGGCACATGTCCCATGCCCAGGACACATACATAGTCACTCATCCAGCGAACGCAAACTTCGGCGTCACGGTGCACACGCGGGGTGTAACGGTGGATGGATACTTGGGCTATGTTGCCTCGTTAAAATACAATCCCATCACTTCCCATGTGTGCACATTGCCTGATCTGACAAATGGGAATAATAGCTCCTTCTGCCCCAGAAGCTTTTTGCAAGGACCGAGTTAAGTTTAAAAGTTTCTGGCAGGAAGTCCTGGCTAAGTCTTGACTATTATTTATTCATTTGGTTAGTCAGTCATATAGTCACTTACCAAGCTAAAAGAACGTTTTTTTGTTTTTTTTTTGATGTTTATTTATTTTTAAGAGAGACAGAATGTGAGCAGGGGAGGGGCAGGCTCCGGGCTCTGTCAGCACAGAGCCCGACCCGGGGCTCGACCTCTTGTATTGTGAGATCACGACCTGAGCTGGAGTCAGGTGCTTAACTGACTAAGCCACCTAGGCGCCTCTAAAATAATGCTTTCTATGTTCTAGGCACTGTGGTAGTTCCTGATTATTCCACTGAGGAGCAAGGCTCAGGGCCATTTTTCTAGAAGCTAATAATCCAGTAGTGCGGGCTTCCAGCACTGGCACGGGAGGCTGATCTTTTTATATCGGGCGTCATTTCTTTTGTTTTTAAATTTTTATTTATTTTTAATTTTTTAATGTTTATTTATTTTTGAGAGAGAGAGAGAGAGACAGAGTGTGAACAGGGGAGGGGCAGAGAGAGAGACTCACAGAATCGGAAGGAGGATACAGGCTCCGAGCTGTCAGCCCAGAGCCTGACACAGGGCTCAAACCCAGGACCTGTGAGGTCACGACCTGAGCCCTAGTCCCCACGCTTAGATGTTTAACTGATTGAGCCACCCAGGCGCCCCTGGCGTCATTTCTTTTAAAAACAACTGTAAAGAAAGGCGTTAAATTGGCAAACGTTTGTTTTAGTCATGAAAGGTATTTTCCTGGGTGTCTGATGAGATGGTTGAGAGTGTCTGATTTTGAGAAAAACACCTGAAAACTCAGGGCATATATTGACTTGATAGAGTTCCTATTTCTAAGGACGTAGCCTATTTCACATGCAGAAATACGAAGGACAGTGAATGCCTTGGCATTTTTTTTTTTTAAACTCTATCCCTTTTTTGTGCCAAACTGAAATGCGCTTAATTCCAGGTTGACATATTTAGTTAGGAATTGTAGGATTGGGACAGAGAAGTGTGTATCAAGGTCTTACAGCCTGAGGTCCTCGCTAGGCTCCCCTACCTCATCACGAGGCTTGGTACAAGCAGGTCACGTGACCCCAGGCGGCCAATCAGAGTTGACGGGATTCAATTCTGGGAATTGGTTTGTATTCTCCGAAAAGCCCTGGGTCCTGGGGCCTGAAAGATGGAACATTTAACTAAACGTGATCTGAGCCCTAAGTAAAGTGCTCTTGGACCCTTTGGGACTGGTCCACTCTGTTGAGTCAAGATACACCCTCTCTGTAAACTTATTAGGCTTGGGTTGGATGTTTTTTGTAACCAACTTGGGCAGACTCCCTGAACTTCATAGGTTTAAACAAATGCTTTAAAGGTAAACATCTAGTGGCTTGAATATAGAAACCTGTCCACTTTGCAAACAGTTAGACTCACTTGCAAACAGCTGGACAGACTGTCTTATCTAGAGAATAATTTGAATCATTTGCTTCAACTTGATAAGGAGGATAAATAAAACTGTTTCCATTATTAGGCCTACTGCACCAAAAATTGAGTAGTGCTGAAGGCACAGCAAGAAATTAAACTTGGAAGTACGGGATATGACACTAGAGTATATTCTTTTATGGAAGCAGCATGCTAGGGCAATTATGGACCGGCATAACGGAGTCTGGAAACTCACCGCCTGGTGTGTATTTGCAAAACGCCTAATAGATGCCATATGATTTAAAAAATTACAGACGTATATGGTAATGAACTAGACTATAAGTGCTGACATATCTTTTCCCCAACCTGAAACAATTTGGCATGAAATAGAACATGAAGCGGTGAGCCCAAAGGTCTATGATACTTTGACTCTTCCTTCAGACCGCCTGGGCTGTTGAGAGCATCAAACTTTGGGTTCCTATGAAGAACAGAGATGGATTCAAGAGGCCAGTCAACTCACACCATCACATTTGTAGTATCTTAGGCATATAATTTGCGAGGCTCCTTTGCTGGTTGCTTACTAAGACACCGTGAAAGAGCCCTCAGCTGAGACCAATGGTCATTTTTACCTGGATCAGTCTTGGTAACCTTACTTGGCTCAAAAGTAGTAGAGTCAATGCTCAAACAATGTTTGACAAGAATATTTTAGGGATGCTTGGGTGGCTCAGTCGCTTAAGCATCCAACTTCAGCTCAAGTCACGATCTCATGGTTCATGGGCTCAAGCCCCGCATCGGACTCCCTGCTGATAGCTCAGACCTTGAAGCCTGTGTCAGATTCTGTGTCTCCCTCTCTCTCTGCCCCAACCCGGCTTGCATTCTGTCTTCCTCTCTCTCTCTCTCTCAAATATAAATAAATATAAAAAAATTAAGAAAAGAATATTTTAATAAGTTCTTTAGAAGATTTTTTTTCTTCTTTCCATGTGACTTGGAGAATAATAGATGTTTTCATTACCATATGCAGGTTTTCAACATGTTTTGACATTTCAATTCATTCTAAGATCTCAGAACCCATCTGGCATTTATGGTTAGGCTCACTTATCTTTCTATTTATATACGTCGTTTTCCTTTGTGTGTGTCAAATCCAATTTTGTTTCAATTATTGAAAGAGAATAAAGCATTGGTGACCATGAAAAGTAGCCTGAAACTATGTTCAAAAGAGTCATTTTATTACTGTGTTATAGTCAAGGTAACAAAATGCAACAGGTCCAATATTAATAAAAAGCATCTCATAAGATTAGCTTCTTGGTGCAACATACTGAACTTAATTCTTTTTAATACAGTGCAAAAAATAAACAAATGTGTTTGCAATTAAGTTTTTGTATTAGACTTTTAAAATCCATACTTACATATAAAAGAGCTATCAGTTTATAAACTGAGAAACTGGCAAGTAAAATGGAAATAGATAGTATGTTTTCTTATTAATAAATGGTTTCAGATATGGGGTCAAGATATTCTTTATTAGTCAAAGTGACTAGTTTTTTTCTAGTTGTTTCGATCAGCCTTCCCAGTCTTAATTTTGCCCTCCTTCTATTTAGAGAAGTTAGAAAGCTGAAAAATACGACATTACCCTGACTCTCTTGCAGCTAGAGTCCTGAATGCAGAATAGTTCAGTCATTTGATGGAGTTTTGTGAGGTCTGAAAGATGGGAGGATGGGACACATCATCTTTCAGCACAGTGTACAGGGACAGTAAGATCTAACAGAAATGAACTTTAGCGCTGGCTGGATTCCACATTCCACCCTGGTCACCGGCTTTGAAATCAGATGACGACTGTAGCAACCGCTCACTTCTGCATCACATTCACAATGACACAAACTTGGAGCCAAACTCCTGCAGTCTTTAAACTATTTTTTTTAAAGCACTTAATCTTTTTTGTATGTAATTTCTGTCTTTTACATTGAATCTCGACTTGATAACAAACATCAGGTCATGTCCATAATCTGTGCATAATTCAATGCAATAACCTTAATTTGTCCTTCCTGTCTGGAATCTTTACATGAATGTCACCTGCCACGCCAAGCAAACTGCCATGAAGAATGTATAAAACCACTGCCTGTGTAAATTGTTGAGAATGCTTACCTGTGTGTTTGGGACAGGTGATCTTGATTTCGTTCACCCCGCAAATACTTACTAAATTCCTATCCTTTGTCAGATATTGTGTTAGTGGTTGGAAATGCCGTGTGGAACAACGGTTATAGCGTTTGACCATGTAGAGTTCATAATCTCAGGGGAGGGCCCAGAGAGCAAGTAATTACAGCTGTGATAACAGTAATAGCTAACATTTATAACCATTACCCCCAGGAGATTCTGATGCAGGTGGTCCACATACAAAGCTTAAAAACACCCTGAACTTGGACTTAATTAATATGCTCCATATGATCGCTAGTCTCAGGCAGGAGTGGACATAGAACCAAGGGCACTAAATGGCATCCTCCACACTAAGCTATCAGATTGAAAAAGAGAATATGGCTGGGATATTGTTGGAGATAAAGGATTTCTTCGATGATCACATTCACGCAGCTGCTTTCAAAATTCTCTCCCCACAGTCCCCATGGTGCAAATTTCATTGGAGTTGTTGTTGATGTTGCTGTCTTTAAGTAGCCATTTTCTTCCTCACTGGCAAAATGTCACTTTTAACTTGAAGAATAGACAAAACGTTTTGTTTTTGAAAATACATATTTGCTAGCAGAAACCAACATTCGGTCTGACCAAAATGGAATTTTACAGTTGATTCTCTTATTAAATATTTGTATAGTGTAATGTATTGTTTTATTTATTGTTTTAAGTTTTGATTTTAATTTTTTTAACATTTATTTAGTTTTGAGAGACATAGAGACAGAACATGAGCAGGGGAAGGGCAGAGAGAGAGGGAGACACAGAATCTGAAGCAAGCTCCAGGCTCTGATGAGCCATCAGCACAGAGCCCGATCGTGGGGCTCGAACTCACAGACCGTGAGATCATGACCTGAGCTGAAGTTGGCTGCCCAACCAACTGAGCCACCCAGGCACCCCTAAGTTTTTATTTTAATTCTAGTTAGTTAACATAGAATGTGATATTAATTCCAGGTTCATGACACAGTGATTTGACAGTTCTATACATCATAATGTATTATTTTAAATAAAAATATATAGAGGTTCTAATATTTTCGTATACACTGTTGGAATTGCCCACCCATCTTTGGAAACCCATGACTTAGACAGCAGTCTCTGCTGGCTTTCATCCATACGGAATAACTCCTTCTTGATAATCTTAATTTCTTACCTCTAAGAACCACTGTTATCTCAACAGTTATTCATTCAACAACTATCTATTAAGACCCTACACTATGCCGGAATAGTTCTAGGCTCTGAAGACGTATCAGTGAACAAAACAAAATTCCTGCCCTCCTGGAGCTTGTGTGCTTGTGTGTAGGGGAAACAGGCCATAAGTATATAAACAAGCAAATATGTAGTATGTCAGGTGAGTGTAGGTAACTGTAGAGTAAAATAAGAGGGGGAAAGAGGAGGGAGTGCCGAATGCATGGGGTGCTGCAGCCACATGTATGGGCTCTTCAGATCCAAGGGTATGCATGTCTTCCCAAGTCAGTGTTCAATGATGTCAGCTTGGCAACTTGGTCTTGGCCAGAGCCAAGGTGTTTACAGCACAGAAATTAACAAATGCTGGAAACCGGAACTTTTTTTTTTTTTAAGAGAATCAATAGTGAAACATGTACCTGCATGTTACTGGGTGAGGGTGAGGGGTTCTATACTCTACAGGGTGATTGGAGAACGCCTCCCTGGGCAGAGAAGTGAAGGAAGAAGTGAGTCATAGGGTCATCAGAGGTCAAGAAGAACAGCATTCTTGGATGGGGGAATAATAAGACCAAGCCGATACAACTGTAACAGTGTGATCCCTAGGACAACTGGACACTCCGTGGCTGTGGAGAGAGGACAGCTACATGGGGGCGGGGCTATGGCGTCCCGCAGGTCAGGGTGGGGAGTGTGATGCTTCAGAGCCACAACTGGCTAATGGTGAGTAGCAAAATCTTCTTTTAGAAGGACCTGTGCGTTTTAGTTTGTAGCCGTCCCACTACCCATCGCTGTTTCACCAACCCCCCTGCTTCGCTGGTGTAAGCTTTCCGCCCCGCCTCTCTAGGTATGTATATTTCACACCCAGTTCAACAGCGTTTGCTTCTTGATATACTGTAGTGCATATTTTATGTTGCCTTGCCTTGTATTTTATTTTTTAAATCAGTGTAAAGAGTTTTCATAAGTGAACTAAACAATAACAACAAATAAAAGACTGTTGTTTGTCCTTCTTAGCACCTGAACAATGCTTTTCATGTAATAGGTGCGTAAGCCCTGTGTGTTGAATAAAATAGAAGAAACACTCTTTATTTTTGCAGGTACTTTCTCAGGATGTGCTGACCGAATTCTTTTTGTTTAGTGAAATCCTTGTTTCCTCCCAGAATTCTGAGACTGAACCTATGATTCAGGTTTCTTTGGCATTTATAGTATGTATACCTTGAACTCATTAAAGCTTACCTTCAAGTAATATTATGCCACGTCACACCTCACAATACTATAATTCTTTTTCTTCCTTCCTGACCTCAATGCTCTTGCTACGTTTTACTTTTACACGTATTATAAACTCCACACTATGTTGCTAATGTTTTTGTTTAAACATCAACGATCTTTCAAGGAGATTTAAAAAAGGAGAAAATATATGTTGTGTATTTACCCATGTAGTTACTATTTCTGGGCTTTTTATTCTTTTGTGTCGTTTCATTCTTCCACATTTCCATCTGGTGTCATTTTCCTTCTGCCTGAAGGACTTCCTTTAACATTTCTTGTAATGAGGATCTGCTGATGGAAAGTTATTTCAGCTTTTGTAGGTATGAAAAAAAAATCTTGATTTTGCCTTTGCTATTTTTCTTCTTCAAGTGACCCAGTTTCGTCAGTTGCTCTGGTATGAGTAGTCTGTTGGATTTTTAAAAAACTATTGCAAAGTATACATAACATAAAACTTACAGTTTTAACCATTCTTAAGTGTACAATTCAGTGGTATGAAGTACATTCACGTTGTTGTTAAACCATCACCACTGTTTCTAGAACTTTTCATCTTCCCCAATGGAAGCTCTCTACCCATGAGGCAATAAGTCCCCATTCTCCCCTCCCAGCAGCCCCTGACACCCTTCATTCTACTTTCTGTCTCACTGAATTTGTCTGTTCTAGATATGTCATGTAAGTGGGATCATGTACTGTTTGTCCATTTGTGTCTGGCTTATGTCACGTAGCATAATGTCTTTGAGGTTCGCCCATGACGTAACGTGTGTCAGAACTCTGATATGGGAGGATGTGTGTGTTTGTGTGAGTTACTGTCTGAGTTCATTCAGGCTGCTATCACAGAATACCATAAACTGGGTAGCTTATTAACCACAGATATTTATTTCTCACAGTTCTGAGGTCTGGAAGCCCAGATCAAGACACCGGCAGATGTGGAGTCTGCTAAGGGTTGCATCCTGATTCATGGACGCCATGTTTTGACTGTGTCTTCACGTGGTGGCAGGGGTGAAGGAGTTCTCTGTGATAAGGGCATTAATTCCATTCAGGACGGCTCCACCCTCCTGATCTCATCGCCTCCCAAGGGCCCCATTTCCAAACACCATCATTGGGAACCAAGTTTTACTAACTGAAGTGTGTGTGTGTGTGTGTGTGTGTGTGTGTGGAGGGGGAGGAACACAAACACTTGGTTTATAGCATTCCATTCCCAGACCCCTGCACTCATGTCTTTTTCACATGAAAAATATATTCGTTCCATTCCGATAACCTGCAAAAAGTCTAAAGTTACTCAAACATCAACTCAAAAGTCTGTTAAGTACAAATTCTTTTTTTTTTAAGTTTATTTATTTTGAGAGAGGGAGAGAGAGAGAGAGAGAGGCAGAGAGAGGGAAGGAGAATCCCAAGCAGGCTCCTCGCTGTTAGTGCAGAGCCTGACGTGGAGCTCAATCTCACAAACTGTAAGATCATAACCTGAGCCAAAATCAAGAGTCAGATGCTTAACCAACTGAGCCACGTAGGCACCCCCCAAATCCAAAGTTTTATCTAAATACCCTCTAAATCAAATGTGGATGAGACTAGAGGTAAGATTCATTCTGAGGCAAATTCCTCTCCAGCTGTGAATATGTAAACCCAAACAAACTACTCACTTCTAAAGTACAGTTGGGTAGGGACATTTCATTACAAAAGAGAGAAGTAGGAAGGAAGAAAGGAATAATAATTACCAGGTAAGTCCAAAATGTATAGGGGCAAACATGAAACCTTAAGGCTTGAGATCATCTTTCTTGACTTCATGCTCTACTTTCTAGATACACTAGGGCTGTGGCCCTGTCTCCCCAGCTCTCCTGGGCTGGAAATCTTGCGGGGACGGCTCTGCCCATCTGCCCATCTGCCCTTATGACCTAATCACCTCCCAAAGCACCCCCTCCAAAACCATCACATTAGAGACTGGATTTCAACATATGAATGGGATGGCGGCATGGTGGGGTGTGGGTGGGGAGCACAGTCTAAAGCAGGTGCATCTTCTAAGGAGACTTCCTGCTTTCCGATTTTATGTTTTCTTCATCATCATCATCATCGTCAATGAATTATTAAGACTGAAATGAAGGAAAATCACTCACAAAACCATGCTGCTTGTGTCTTTGAACGTTATTCTTGAAGTATGAACGAAAAGGCTCAACCATGTCAGTCAATGCTACCACGTGTAACATGTGAAGCGGATTGATTACCTAGTGAGTACACAGGAGCAGCCCAAACAATCTAGACGTTGTGGCATGAAAGAATGGATACAACAATTTCCCATTCTTGCATTCTTGTCATGCCTTGTAGGAGACAGTTTGAAGGAGATAAACAAGTCTGCAGTCTTGAAGGCAAGCAGCAGCTCTGAGCTCAATGCCAGAAAAGCTGTGTCCACTCACTGTCCCGGTCAGACAGGAAGTTAGGGCTTCAAGCTGAGTTCAGTCCCGTGCCTTTGTCATGCCACCCAGCCACGGAGGTAGGCTCTCCAGAGCTGGCAAAGGAGAAGGGTGTAGAGGCTCCCAAGTCGGACAGCTCTGGCTTCATTACTCATTGTTTACATGGCCTAGAACTAGTTGCTGACTTCTCTAAGCCTCAATTTTCTCAACTGTGTAATGGGGTGATATTAATATTTTCCACAAAGGGTGGTTGGGAGGACTAACTGAGCAATCAAATAAAGGGCTTAACATAGTGCCCGGCGTATATGAAGAGCTCAAAAAATATTAGTTGTGACTCAGGAGTGATATTTGAAATGTTCTAAGTGGGAGGGCATGAATCAACACCAATCTGCGTTGTCACTGCCTGGAGGTCCCTACTGTGCCAGATGTCATACCTTAAGTAACTGATGGTGAGCAGGACCGGGAGTCCTGGGGGTGTGGATGAGGCAGAGAACCTTTGGGAGACTCGAGGGAGACACTGTTAACCAACTGGCGTAGAAGTATTTAAATATTTTAATAACTTGCTTGACCGTACCCCCGAGTACCAGGCCCTGGCTGTTACTCTAGTGATTATACTTGCAGAGAAGTATTCTTCCAGAGGCATGAATTTGCTCATCACATTAAGTAACTTCTTTTTGCTGTCGACTCACAAATTTACATCTCCAGGCCTCTTCTGCCCTGCTGCCTGCTTGACATCTCTAGTTGGATGTTCTACGGGCATATCAGACTTAACATTTCCAAACCAGGATTCTTGATCTCCCCTCCAGAGACCCCGCTCCTCTCCTTTCTCCTCTCAAGTCATGGCGCCCGGCACCTGGTGTGTCTCTGATGTCATGATTCCTCCACATCTAAGGGGCTTAGTAAGGGAATAAACGGATGTGTGCCGGCTCACCGGGAATCCAGCACTCACAGATGAAGCGTGGAGCTGAACGCTGTTCTGCAGAATGAATCGAGTTCTGTGGAACCAGACAGAACTAGACCCATTTGTTAGCAGTGGCCTTGAGCAGGCCGCCGTGCCTTCATGACCAATCGTTTTCCTGCCTGATGGGAAGAAGAAAACTGTAGAATGACAGTGTGCGTTCAAGGCAATACGTATGAAATGACCGACACTCAGTTTATGTGTGTCATTAACACTTGATTGATTTCCCGAGTCATCCAGATAAAAGGCTCGGAAACTCCAGAACAGTCAGCGGGCCAGGGAGTGAGGACTCTTCTCTGTTTCTTCTCTTCCTCATTCATAAACTCACCATCTCTGACCTCAAATCTCTTACGTTGTACTTAATGCACCTGTGTTTGCTCAGAGCCTCCTCCCTCCAATGTGTTCTCTCGTAGCCGTTTCCAGTGTCTTAATTTCCTCACCTTTGAAGTGGAACAGATAGTAGTTTCCACTTATCAGGCTGAAATGTTTGGAGAGTTAAAAAAGTTGCTTGAAACTTAGAAATCAACAAAAGGCATTTGTTATGAAATGAACGTTTTCATCTGCCCTTCCCAAATTCAGCATTCTGCTGAATGCAGCCTTAACGCCCAAGGTGATGGCATCTGGAGATGGGGCCTTGGTGAGGTAATTAGGCTTCGATAAAGTCGTGAAGGGGGAGCCCTCATATTGGGATTAGCGCCCTTGGAAGTAGAGATTCCAGAGAACTTTCTCTCTCCCTAAACGCACAAAGAGAGCTCTCGTGAGCAAGACGGGAGCTACCACCAGGTCAAGAAAGCAGAAGAGGCCTTGAAATGAAACCTGCCTTGTTGCCACCTTGATCTTGGCCCCACAGCCTCAAGAACTGTAAGAATTAAATGTCTGTAGTTTAAGCCATCTGTCTACAGCTGACTTCGTCTCCTTTCTTTCACTCGACATTGCCGAGTGTTCTTTCGGTGATTTTCCAGGGGGTTATATCTTTTTTGACTTCCTATTTAATATTGACTAGGCAATTTCACAAGTCTGTAAAGGTAGAAACGAGCTTAAATCAGAGAACTGACAGCAGTGTAAATTATGTCGGTTTCGGGGCAGAGCAAATAATTCTTCTCCATGAATTAGGCCACCCTAATGGTTACAGTGTATTGACTAGCAGGACACTTCCCAGTTTTGCAAATACATTTCAGCTTTGCATGGACTGTCTGACTTGAATTTCCTTTTGAGCCAGTCTTAATATTTCACCAGATCAATTAATTAATTCATTAATGAGTTGAAAGGAATATTTGACATGTGTTCATTTTGTATTTGTACGAGAAGCATGTCTTCAACTTTTTTGGGGAAATTATACTGTAATAGGAGTATTAGTGAGTTAGTGTTTACAGAACAAGAAATCTCTAGCTGAACTACGTTGCCACATTGACACGCATTATCAGAAAGGGCAGTTGTAACAGCCACGATTCCTTCCTGAAGGGGTTCTACCTTTCTGTCTCATGGTTTAGTATCTCTCATGTACCTCTGTAGCTGTTCTAGAGATTTGATTTTGGGGAGCAGAGAATGAAAAGCTGGGTCATTGAGGCAGAATCTCTAATAGACAATAATGGGAGTCAGTTACTTTTTGACTTTTGAAAAATCACCTTTGCATCAATTTTTTTTTCAGAACAAATGAATTTAGATTTGAATTCGATTGAATGTACTATAATAGGACATTCTGTTCACTGCCAATCTGCTAACATGCTTAGAAAATAAAATGTCGCCAGAGTAATTTGTGGTTCTTAAATTTTTTATTTCTCTAGTCCCACAAATTAATGGAAACAAATCAAATGTCGGCCACCCTTCAGGTCCTCATTCCACCCCAGTCAAACTATGAGATGCCTGTCAGGATAAATTGCAGAGAAAAGTAGCGCCTGGTGACGTGATAAATTATGATGATTTTAGTTGTTTCCCCCCCCCCACCCATTCTTTATAATCAGACTGAATTTATAGGTTCCTGCTGTGTGTCAGGAAAGAAACAAATCTGTGAAGTTAAGGCAGAGAAGTCAATTCTTTCATGCTGAATTTCGGGTCTAGGTTATAAACAGTCTCTGGAGTTGAACTATCCTCAGAGGGTAATTTATTAATCCTGTGTAAATAGTTCTCTTTACACAAATAACCGTGTAGACTTTTGGTGATTAATTAACTATTTACTGTGTAAATAGTTCTCTTTACACAAATAACCGTATAGACTTTTGGTAAGTTAGCTCCTCTCACACCCAGGCTATTCTGAACCAGTGAATGAACTTCATAACCGTCCATGGGCAGAGTCATTACCAGAGTGATAGCCACACACTTTCAGTTAAGAACGGTAAAGCAGCAGAAAGTCGTTCTCTGAAATATTGTTTCCCATGTAATCTTAGTCATGATCTTCACCTTTATGGAGGTTACATTTTATTTGTATGTTTGTTTATTTGTTTATTAGAGAGAGAGAGAGAGAGAGAGAGAATGTGGGAGCAGGGGGAAAGGCAGAGATAGAGGAGGGAGAGAGAGAATACCAGTCTGGC
Source organism: Paguma larvata (assembly GCA_030068075.1). NCBI lineage: Eukaryota > Metazoa > Chordata > Mammalia > Carnivora > Viverridae > Paguma > Paguma larvata. The sequence goes on from CM057825.1 coordinate 14,391,162, forward strand.
TCTGTGGATCTTGGACTTGGTCCCAAGAACTGTGAATCATGACCTGAGCCAAAGTCAAGAAGGGGACGTTCAACCGAGCCACCCAGGTGCCCCGGAGGTTATGTGTTAGAAGAAGATACAGTCATTCAACAAATGATGACAATTTTGAGGGAAGGTCTGGACAGGTTGTCCAGACGGCTAGGAAATAGGACCTAGCCTCTCAGGCTCTGCACTTCTGTATTTTTCTGTCATAGTCTATTCCTTTGCCTCTTTTCTTTCACTCAACTACCCTCACTTATTAATCAATATTTATTCAATGCCTACTTCATGATTAGCACTGGGCTGCCTGGGAATTATGAATGTTCTGATCTTTGATGGTTAATTAAAAAAAAAAAAAGAAGCTCATTACAAGGATGTCTACACCAGGGGAAATGACAAGTGACTGGGAGACACAATGAATATAGCAGATATGTATCAGTTATGGCGCAAAACTCCACCAATTCCATCTGTTATTTGCCGCTGAGAAAGGGAAGAACCACTGTGTCCCGATGTGATACAGAAGAGATTCATGGAGGAGGTAGGGCATGAGCCAGCAAGAAACTGGAGCCATCCAGGGGTCCAACAGCATTTTATTTAATGAATGCTTTTCGAATGCCTTTTGTGTGCTGGGAGTTGGTCTAAGTGCTTTAGAAATGCTAACTTTATTTAGTCCCTATAATAACCCTATGAAATAAATCTTATGCCCATTTTATAGATGAGGAGATCCAAGGACAGAGAGGCTAGAAAGCCTTTTTAGGTCATGTATCTCCAAATGGCAAGTCCGAATTTATACCCAGGAGTTACAACTGGGTAGTAGGGCTCCGCTGATGTGGTTTTAACCACTACACCCTTCTGTCTCTCCAGCATCAACCAAGACACAGCGTTTGGAAAGGCAACCTCGCTGGCTTTGAGGAATCATCTAAACTGTGAGTGGGTTGAGTTGATGGGACATCCCTGTCCACATATCAGGTGACCAGGGCAGGAACTTGGAGTCATAGATTGAGAAGTGAGTTATCTGCCCAGAGGCTGTCAGCGAAGCAAGTCTTGTATCTCAATACAAGATAATGTGTTGAGAGCAAGTCCTAACTGTTGTCAAATGGGACACTTGCTAAATTCTACCTGTTTGGTCGTCCTTACCCAGAAAGGAGCTTTTTCCTGGTCTCGTAGTGGCATGCCACTAAGGAAAGGATTGTGAGTCGCAATGAAGAAGAATGCAAAGATATCTGCAGTTGTGACATGTACCCGGGTCTCGGCTGCTTTTGTGTATCGGAAGTCATCAACACAAACACCCACTCTGGGGAGAGGATCAGAGACGCCTCTATTTTGGGTATTTCTCATTTTGCTTTGGGAGCAGAGCTTTAAGCCGTTGAAGGAAACAACTTTAGAAACGTCTTTTCCAAACCGACTGCAAGTCAGATTGTTACGGAGTGTTGAACCGCGGCTATCATTATTCTGATTAACAATTCAAAACCTGACTTTGAATTATTCATGGTGTTTAAATAACTATCAACATGAACAAAAGTGCTGTGAAACGGTGGCAATTAGAAGAGCTTACTTAAAGCTTGTAGACAAACATCCTTCATTAAGTAATAGTGCCTGCTGGAGATGGCATTTCTGGGAACCAAAGAGGAACTGGAGGAATGGAAGTCCAAGGGGGCCCAAAAAACTGTGTTTGGCCATGGGGAGGGGGTGTGTTAGTGTAACCTCCTGATCCTAGAATGCCTGAGGAGGCGCGAAGCAAGAGACTTAGTAGCAGGTTTTCCACTGCCTTGGGGGACGGGAGAGGGGTCCAGATAATTAGTTTAAAAAAAATGTAGAATATGATACATTCGGCTTTCAATTTCTTGCTACAAGACTGACAGGAATAGTGGTGTTGACACCGAAATAATCAAAAGTGGCAGAAAAAGTAACCACCTCAAGGCAGGAAAAGTAGGCTAAGGGAGGGCAAGATTGAGCCTCAAGCCAGCTCAAGAGTGTGGCGTCTGAAATCCCAAAGATCCCTGGTGATGCTTCATTTGCTGTTCCTACATTTCCTCTCAGAACCATATTCTCATATCTGCAAAGGTGAGGAAGAGGTCTAAGGTAGACGGGAGACAACTCTATTAATAAGGATGTTCAGAAAACTTTTATCGTGTGCTGCTGAGATGGAGTCTGAGGCTCCAAAGCTAAGTATTACCTACTTCTTGTCTCTTAAAGAGCTCACAGTCATGTTGGGAACGCAGAGAGGCAGATGGAGGGTTCTGGGTGGGGTGGTGGAAGTATAGCAGAGGGACACAGCTCTCTTAGGGCCCAGATGGAGAAAGGCCCAGAGTCTGAAGAGACTCAGAGTCACTAATGTTGGGGCCCACAAGATACAAATGAGTATCCCAGTCAGTGTTCTTGGTTTCCAGCAACACACACCAATGCTGGTGGACTTAAGCAGCAATTAATGGAAAGCAGCTCCATTACACAGTGGAGGGCTGTAGTGACAGGCTTGGCAAATGAGCAAAAGTAGGGGAGTTTGGAAGATAAGGTCTCACGTGGATAGCTACTATTGGCATCTTCCCAGATAGACTCTTGTCACCATGTCACTGGACTCTGCTACACACACTTGAAAACCTCCAACCTTCTTGCTTCGTTGAAATACCAAGATTCAAAGTGCACCATGCTGATTGGCTAAATTCAGTCACATCCAAAGCCAGAGACCAGGCCCCCTTGCTTTGCAAAGTATGGCTCCTTCACAAGCCTACTTCCCACTTATTTGGGAATTCTCTCAAACGGTAAGGATGTTTGACTTCTGGGTGGCCAACTTTTTCACCAGCACCTTCGTCTGCAGGACAGAAACAGGTATCCTCAAGAAGTAGAGTGCATACCAGATACTCATGGTTGAGGAAGCGTAGAGCTACCATGGCATCTTTGAGAAAACTCTATAGGATTAATGTTTAACAGACCATGTATTCCAACTGTAATGCCATAAAATGAGAAATTAATAAGAAAAGGATATGAAAATAAATCACGTATGTAAGGAGACTGAATATCTTGGCACTAAAAAAGGAAGTCATAATGGAGTCAAAAGGAAGTCATGAGGAAATGAAGAAACACCTTGACTTAAATTATGATGAAAGCATTAATGTCAAATTTGTCAGGCACATCTACAGATGCACTGAGGGAGAAATACTTAACTTTAAATACATTTATCAGGAAATATTTAATATTTAATATGAAATATTTAAAAATAAATGAGCTAAGCATTATGACATTGAAAAAAGAATAGCAGGGCAAATAAATAAAAAGAGAAAATAAGTTAGATGTCAATGTAATGAGGATAAAGAATAGTAAAGATGATACATACAAAATTGCTTCTCTGGAAACATTAACTCAAAGGAGGCCTTTGGCAAGAAAGATTAAGAAAAAAAGGAAAACCATAAAAAAAGGTTAAAATGCAGAAAAAAAGGAGAAGCAACTACAGACACAACAGAGATTTAAAGATAATAAAAGACTGGGTTGGGGCACCTGGATGGCTCTGTTGGTTAAGTGTCGGACTTCAGCTCAGGTCATGATCTCAGGGTACCTGGGTTTAAGTCTCACCTGGGGCTATGTGCTGACAGCTCAGACTCTAGAGCCTGCTTCAGATTCGGTGTCTCCCTCTCTCCTGCCCCTCTCCCACTAGCACTCTGTCCCTCTCTGTTTTTCAAAAATGAATAAAAATGTTAAAAAAAAATTAAAAGACCGGAGGCACCTGGATTGCTCAGTCAGTTGAGCCTCCGACTTTGGCTCAGATCATGATCTCAAGATTCATGAGTTCCAGCCCCACATTGATCTCTCTGCTGTCAGCACAGAGCCTGCTTTGCCTTTGTTCCCCTTCCCTTTGTCCCTCCCCTGCTTGTGCACTCTCTCTCAAAAATAAATGAAGTTTTAAAAAATAATACTAATAAAAGATTTAATTCATTTGGTAAACTAGATGGAGTCGATGAAATCCTAGAAAAAAAATCAAATGCTAAAATTGCTATAACAAGAAATAGAGAAATTAGTGCATTCATAAATATTAAAGAAACTCCCCCTAGGGGCCCACCCACTCCGTCCCCAACCCTGGTACAGAAGGTTTCATGGAAGTGCCACACACTTATAAGGAGCAGTAGACTCCTACTTTTTGTAAGTTCTTCCAAAAAATAATAAGACAAGAGCAAACCAGCCTATTTTTATGAGACTACTCCAAGTTTGATTTCAAAACCAGATTAGAAAAATTTTTTAGATAGACTTATTTCTCAAGAAAATATAGCCTAGCCAAATCTAATAATGTAATTTTTTTTGAATTTATTTATTTAAATTCAAGTTAGTTAACATACAGTTGTTTTCAGGAGTAGAACCCAGTGACTTATCGCTTATATATAACACCCAGTGCTCTTCCCAGCAAGTGCCCTCCTTAATGCCCATCACCCAATTAGCCTATCCGCTCACCCACCAACCCTCCAGCAACTCTTAGTTTGTTCTCTGTATTTAAGAGTCTCAATCTTATAGTTTGCCACACACTCTGTTTTTATCTTATTTTTTCATCCCTTCCCCTATGTTCATCTGTTGTATTTCTTAAATTCCACACATGAGTGAAATCATATGATATGCTTTCTCTGATGGACTTATTTTGCTCAGCATAATACCCTCCAGTTCCATCCACGTTGCTGCAAATGGTAACATTTCATTCCTGTTGATCATTGAGTAGTATCCAAAATCTGTAAGGAGCGTATCAAACTCAACACAAAAAACAAATAACCCAGTGAAGAAATGGGCAAAAGACATGAATAGACACTTTTCCAAAGAAGACATCTAGATGGCTAACGGACACATGAAAAGATGCTCCTCATCACTCATCATTGGAGAAATACAAATCACAACCACAATGAGATACCATCTCACACCTGTCAGAATTTCTAACAATGTATTTTAAAGACCCCATGCAATTAACTAGGGATTTCTCCCCAAAGGCGAAGAAGATACAACATTAAAAAATCTAACAATGAAATGATTGACATTGATAGACTAAAGTAGTAAAATCTTATAATTATTGCCATGTATACCTAAAAAACTTTCATGAGATTTAAAATTTATTTGTGAGAAAAATTCTTCACAAACTAGAAATCATACAAGAATTTCCTTAACTTGATCAAAGTTATATTCCAAAAACCTATGACAAATATTATATCTACTAGAGAAATATAAGATATCATGTCTAAGACTAGAAAAAAGACAGAGATGTTTATGCCAGCACTTCTGTTTTCAGAGTACTGGAGGTCTTGGCCCAGGTAAAAGTGATGTAAGGATTTAGGAAAACAAGCAGAACTATTGTTATTTGCACATGATATTACCTCTAATCTAAACCAATCCAACCGCATCAATGTATAAACTCTTTGAACTAACAAAAGATTCAGTAAGTGTAAGGATATAAAATTAAATCCCATCATTTATAATTGCAACAAAACCCATGATGTATTTAGGGATTAACTTGTGCAAGAAGACATACACTTTATAACTCTAAGTACATTGAATATTATGTAAATAAGCAAAGAGACATTTATTTGGATGTAGTGACTTAAACTCTCAAAAAATTAGTCTTTAAATTTCATGAACATCATTTAACATTCCAGTTGGACTTTAAAAAGAACTTGATAAATCTCTAAACTTTATTTGGGAGAAGGAAGATCCAAAAATATCTAAGTTTAAAAACCTTGCAAGTGGGAGTCGGTACAGACAGCAACAAAGAGACCTTTGGGGTGTCAACCTATGAAGGGACTGTGGCATTGGAATCACAGTGGCGCTACCAAGAGTTGGACCAAGTTTTGTTGTAATCCCCCCAGGACCTGAGGAGGGACAGCCTAACCATCCAGACGGGCTGGATGGAGCCAGACTGGAAAGGCCAGTGGGCTCAAAGGGGTCTATCCCCCAGGAAACCCTGGAAGAGCTCCAGTCGGTCTTTGGCTTTGGGGACCCTGGGTTGTGTCCACTGTTCCTGATCTGCAGAGCTTGGGGGGTGTCCCCAAATTGGAGCTTCTAACTCCAATCCCTGCCTATAATGTCAGCTTTGGCCACCATGATGATGATGTGTTTTTTTGCCAACAACTGGACACCTTGCTAAAGGACTTTCTCACAGTGTTTCATCTCTGTGCCAGACCCGTTCATTCATTTCACCAATGTTTCCCAATGCCTGCATTGTGTCAGGAACTGTGTTTCCGTGTGAGGAACCTAACACGGAGGAGAGTCAGGCTATCAGAAGCTTTATCCAGTTGAGATGTATGTGGCACAATTTGAGTCTTCAGGTAACATTCAGCGACCTACACCATATCTGATATTTCCAGAGTTAGATGGAGTGTGAGAGGAGTGATCCAGAGAATCTGGAGAAGGAAGCCAAGAAACATCTGAGTGATAGCTATGCTGCTTCTGTTCTGGGTGCTTCACCTCTCTTAGCTCAATGAGGCTTCCCAGTCTTGTGAGGGGTTATTACCCTCATTCAAAAAATGAGGATTCCAAGGGACAGAGAACTCTGAGAATTTGTGCAGGGGCACACTGCTAGTAAACAGCATAAAAATAATTTTAACTCCAGGTGCCTAGGTGGCTCAGTCAGTTAAGCAACCGACTCTTGGTTTCGGCTCAGGTCATGATCTCATGGTTCTTGGGTTCAAGCCCCTGGATGGGGCTCTGTGCTGACATCATGGAGCCTGCTTAGAGATTCTCTCTCCCACCCTCTACTCTGCTCCTCCCCTCCTCAAAAAATAAACATAAAAAATTTAAAAAAATTAATTTTAGCTCTGCTCTTCTGATCCCAAAGCCCATTGTATTTCCAGTACAAGGCCACCCACAAATCTTTCAATCTCTGTCTTGGACAGCTGCTGGAGGGAGGTAGGAGACATCCTAGAGACAGAATGGGGGTACCAGTTGTTTCTGCAGGCAGTGCGGGCCGCGTGTGACCAGGAGTGCGCTCAGCCTCTTAGATGAGCTGTGATAGCTCCTGCTCCAGGCAGGGGGGCAGTTTCTGCCCAGGGGCTGAAGAGCAGTTTCCAGTGCAGAGTCCTCATCCTATTGGGAAGCAGAGGAATAAACTACCCCCGGGGGAGGGATTTCCGATTTTGAGATGGGTGGATGAAGGTGAAAAAGGATAAAACATGAGCTTGGCCAGGGGTGGTGGACTATCTAAGGCTCCCTCTTGAATCCTCTACTATGAAGCATTGGAGCCACCTGCAGAGTGTCTAACCACGTAAGCCTCACCCCTGCACTCTGACCATAGGGTTTTACCCCAGAACTTGGTTCTGCTTCCTGGGATCTCAAAAGAACACCAGATTTTCTGGAATCATGCTGCAGCTGTGATGTTGGTTTTAGGCACCGGGAGCTGCTCACCCGTTGCTGACCCATCCTGCTCAGAGGTGTGCTCCCCACTTAGGCCTTCAGCCATGCTGCAGTATCTGTCTACTGCCTTCTAGTGCTCTCTATCTCCTCCTGACGCGGCCCCAACAGTTCGACTTCAATAAAGTGAAAAGTCTGGCCCAAACAAACAAACAAACAGGTACAGTAAAAACCTTGGATTGCGAGGAACTTGTTCCACAAGTGTTCTGCCAGACGAGCAAATATTTCTACTAAATTTTAACTTGATAAACGAGCGAGGTTTTGCAGTACAAGTAGTACATGACGCCAAATGTCACATGATCACAACGGAGTCAATGGTTCTTGAAATTCGCTTATCTGATCTACGAATGCTTTGGATTACAAGCATGTTTCCAGAATGAATTATGCTCGCAAACCAAGGTTTTCCTGTAACAACAGCAACCTCCCCCACCAACCTTAAAAGTCTATGCTAGCCCTTACAGAAATCAAAATAGCATACAAAGCCATTGCAAAATAGCGTATGGCATATGCTCAGGAACAGATATATAAGTACATAGATCAATGAAGAATTCAGAGACAGTTCTGTCAATGTATAGAACTTCATGTACAATAAAGGAGGTGCCACAAATCAGTAGGGTATTGACAGTTGGTTTATTAGGTGAGATTGGAAAAAGTCGCTCATGATGGAGAAAAATAAAACTAGATTTTTACTAAGGCCACAATTAAAGGTCAATTTCAAAGGGATTAAAGACGTAAATATAAATAGTAAAATGATAAACTTAATAGTAAAGAAAAATGTAAAGTCTCTTCGTGACACAGAAGTAAGGAAAATCTTTCGAAATAAAATCTCGAATGAATACTTTAAGATAAAATATGATAAATTTCAAGACATCCACATTACGGATTTCTGCTCGATAAAGGATGCTATAGAGAGAGTTAATAGATGACAGGATGGAGAAGGTAGTTGGAGTATCTAAGTCTGACAATATAGAGAGTCTAGGAAAGAGCACTGCAAAAGAAAAATAGGCAAAGGATATAAATAGACAATGTAACCAGAAGAGGAAATCCTAAAAGCCATCAAGCCTATGGAGAGTTGCTCAACTTCATTAGCAATTGGATAAACACAAATTAAGTGAATGAGCTATCCCTGTACGCATACTAGTTTGGTAAAAAGCGGGAGGCTGGAATGTGCCAAAGCATTGGTCAGGATGGGAATTCGAGAATAGATGATCTCTCAAGAGCCTCTAGAGAGCAGTCCGGCCCTTAGAAAAATAAGGATAGGCCCAGATGTAAGGGGTCACGCACAAGGAAGTCTTCTGCACCATTGTTTACAATGATGGAGTTGGATGCAGTCAGAAGGTCCGTCCCTGGGTCAGTGACCAGGTAAGTTGTGGGCATCCATACTGTGCACATTAGACGTACACTTAGCAACTAAGCTACAGGGGCATAGTGGCGAATGACAAAAGACATAAGAAATGAAAGGAGGCGTCTAACACAATACAGTTTACATAAATTAAAAACTCCGTGCACATAGAACAACAAAGCCCATTTTGCAAGAATACAAACAAGCAAAAAAGATACACATTAAACACATTAGCAAGCTTGCCTACGGGGAGGTGGTTTCCAGTTGGGGAATGAGAATGGAGCATGGGGATAAAAGGGAACTTTTTAAAACTTGCCTTCCGGGACAGGCAAGCTACTTAATTGGGTTTGGAGGGAGGATCATTTGATGCGATGCTCTCAGGCTGTCAATTAGGAAACAACAGGCGAGGTGTTTGGATGCGTCAGATCCCTGGGCTCATCATCTCTGAGGCTCGAAATAGAATCCAGAGCTGGAGAGGCTGCCTCCCACAGACGGGGTCAGAGGTGCCGGATGCTGGGCTTCTAATTGGACACACCGTGTCAGAGAGCAGAGCGGAGGCTTCCAACACAATGCACAGGATGCGCGCAGAGCCTCTGTGACGCATTGGAGGGAAAAAGCGAGAAGCGGCAGTGACACTCTTGCTTCCTGTGATTAAGCCCTGGGGGGTTGGCCATCGTGCTGTTATTCTACAGTTACAGCTATGTCAACTGTCACTCCGATTGTGTTCCTAAATGCCCTTGGGCGTCAACGGACATATTTCCAGAAACACTCTGCAATGTCCTAAGGGCATGCTGAGAACACAGATGCCTTCTTTCAGATATTAAAAGTAAGCTCCTGTTACTGTCAACAAGACTATTATAAACTTCAAAGTTGCTAAGAGACTGCATCTGAAATGTTCTCACCACAAAAAAGAAATGATAATTGTGGGACTTGATAGAGATGTGGGTTCAGGCTGTGATGGTGATCACATTATAATATATAAGCGTATCAGATCAATGCATTGTATACTTTAAACTTAATGTTTGATGTTAATAATATCACAATAAATAAATAAATAAATAAGCCCATACGCCCACACACAAAGCTAGTTCCTGACCACTGTCTCCCTGGCAAGGTGGAGCCCCCATTTCCTGCTCCTTCGTTCATGCATAATTTTACCATTCTTATGGTGCCTCGATGGTTCAGACCCTTGGGTGAAGCAAGTGGCCCGTGGAGGCTTATTCAGGGTGGGGCGGGCCAAAATGCTGATTCACCGGTCAGTTTGGGCGTGTCCCTCCAAGCCCCCAGACCCTCTCAACAAGTTATTGACGCCTGCGGCGTACATACTAGTGACCCAGACTTAATTGGCATTGAACTTACCTCTCCAACCGATGGGCTCTGGAGTTGGTCTTACCGGCACTCATTTGCCATTCTCTCTGTTTTGGGGGCTCTGGGTCCCCGCCTGGATCATGCTTGTCTGTGTCCACCTGGTTGTGACGGCGATGTTTCTGCCTCCCTCTTCCTGTGTAATTCTGCTAGTCCTAATGGGACTGGGAACATTTGTTCTTTTTTAGAGCATCTCTCAAGAGCTAGGAATTGGGCTAAAAAGGTCAGCCCAGAGCGATATGGAACCTTCTTTCTGGGAGCTCACGGTCTAGTGGGGGACACATAAAACAGTCATGAAATGACTGAGGAAAGTCTTGTGACACTGTGTTGAAGGACACTGGGGCTTCGTTTTAATCAGGCGTGGTAGGATGACCAATGCAGAAAAGACCTACATGAAGGAAAAAGTTTTTTCCCCCAGTTTTATTGAGATATCATTGACATACAGCTCTGTGTAAGTTTAAGGTGGGCAGCACAATGATTTGACTTAAATATATCATGAAATTATTACCGCAATAAGTTTAGTTAACAACCATCGTCTTATATAGATACAAAAAAATAGAAAAAAAATTTTTTTTTTCAAAAATCTAAGAAGTTTGTATTTACAGAGCCTCAGAAACAGGCGATACCACTCAGAGCTGCATGGAGAAGGACCAGGGTCAGTGAGGAGGCAGAGAGCGAGAAAGAGCAGGGCATGGCCCAGAACCTTTATTGGGGTTTTGGTGGGAAGGGGTGGGCAAGGCAGGGCCTGTATTCTGAACAAATTTAGAATTAGAGAGTTGGAATAATTTCAGTGGGCTCTGGATGGTAGGCCCCTTATTGTCCAATACCTGGCCCTGGGGTGATTCAGTGTAGGGGAATATAGACTTGGTGTGTGAAAATCTGATAAGAGACATAGCGGGGTGTAGGCTCTGAATTGGTTGGTTTCTATATCAAAGGCAGCCTTGTAAGGAGAGTCACTTAATGTCTTCAGGCAAAAGCCAGCCTCGTAAGAACCAGTGACTTCAGGACCAAGGCCTCAGATGCCAGAGCACCAGGAATACAGAAAATATTGTCAATTCAGTAAGCTATTAAGTTCTCTGAGAGGCTGTGTAAAAGGAGTCTACTTTAACCTATGTCGGGGACAGCTTCTGCAAGCAAATGAGGAGTACAGTGAAGGCTATGGACTGAATGGAAATTAATTGGGAGGGGTTAGGAGCTACATTTCACATTTTGAAAATGGCATGTGCCAAAGTCCTGGGGTGGCAGAAAGCTCTAAGTGACTGAGGAACAGAAAGGTAAGACAGGAGTGAAAAGAGGTGGAACTTGGGAGATAAGCAGAGGCGGGCTCTACAGGGATTATGAGCAGTGTTAGGGATTGGGATATTAATTTGAGAGGAGCAGCCGACCCTTGAAGGACTTTAAGTAGGGAGTGGTCAAGAACCCACACCCCCCCCCGCTTGGCTGGTCTCTCACACCTCACCTGGGTATGAGCAGAACCCTCCACTGGGTAAGTAGGTCCTGCTGGTATCCTCCAGCTGCTAGGATGGCCACCAGCGCTGCCGCATTCCTGATGGAGAGTATCGCCGCTCCCCTCCCCTCCCCAGCAGATGGCGCTTCCTCAGACAGACAGCTGGACAGCCACACCTGCGTTTGCTCACTGCTTTGGTGGCACAGCCTGGGCCAGTTCCTCAGTGTCCATCTTCCGGCTCTGGTCTTCCTCTCTTGTCCATATAGCTGCCGGCCCAGTGAGGGAAGGGGCATTCTAGTGGGGTTTAGTCTAGCCAGATTTGGCAAAAATTTGCAAGATTTGATGAAAAGTGGCCATTCTGCTGGAAGCCCTCTCTCCTCCTAATGAATGACAGACTGGTATGCGGAGGGGCACAGAGAGGAAACCAGGCTGGCTTCCTCCCATTAAAACTGCAGGAATAGGGGCACCTGGGTGGCTCAGTCGGTTAAGTGTCCGACTTCGGCTCAGGTCATGATTTCACAGTTCGTGGGTTTGAGCCCCGCGTCGGGCTCTGTGCTCACAGTTCAGAGCCTGGAGCCTGCTTTGGATTCTGTGTCTCCCTCTCTTCTCTGCTCCTCCCCCACTCATGCTCTGTCTCTCAAAAATTAAATAAATATTTGAAAAAAAATGCAGGAATAACAAGTCAGCAAGGGTTTAATGCAAGGAGACCCAAAACCTCATGTGGTGGGCAGTTAGGTGTAAGCTCCATGTGTCCAGTTGTGAGGTCGCAGGAGAATTAGTCCCACAGTGCTCTTGAGATGAATTTCTCATTCTTAGAGTCCTGTGTTTAAAATATAGAAGGAGCTTATAGAATGAGCAAGGCACAGGATTAAAGGTAAAGCGTAGGGAAATAGTGATATCGTCATCGTGTTGTATGGTGACAGACTTGTGGTGAGAAGAGCGTAACATGTAGAAACGTCCTATCGCTACATTGTCCACCTAAACTAATGTAACGTCGTGTGTCGTCTATGCTTCATTTCTAAAAAATTGCCAGGGGTGCCTGAGTGGATCAGTTGGTTAAGTGTCCGACTTGATTTCAGCTCTGGTTATGATCTCATGGTTTGTGGGATCGAGTCCCGAGTCAGGATTTGTGTTGTTGGCACAGAGCCTGCTTCGGATTCCTTCTCTCCTACCCCCGCCCCTCCCCTCCTCTCTCTCCCTCTCTGTCTGAAAATAAATAAATGAACATTAAAAAAATACTTATATATATATATAGGTGTATATATATACAGCAGGAACCTGATTTTCTGTTTCTGGTTCACTTGCCTTCCCAACCTGATTTGTTTGGTTTCATTTGACTCTTCCTGGGTACCTTTAGAGGACTTGCTTTGGGCCAAACTTGGGAGAGAAAAGGAGGCAGGCAGTGGAGAGGGGGTGGGGAATGCACTCTGAAGTAGCCTGGGGAGACCAGAGGGGCACGTCACAGAGCAGCCTCAGGAGCTGCCCTGCTCCCTGGCCTGGAGGAACCCAGGAGAGGTTGGGACGCAGGGAGGTGCGCTTCTGCTAGTTTAAGTATCCGGAAGCTTAAACCTGAGTCTCGGGAGTGGAAGGAACACGGGACTTGGAGACCAACGACCGGTGTTTGGATCTCTCTGTTCAGCCACATTCCAGCTGCGGGGCTTTGGGCAAAACAACTCAGATTTTCTTCTTCCTTCTCTGCAAAATGAGAAATTGATCTTCATGATTCGTTTGCCTGAGATGGGGGTGGATTCCTATCCGTAGAGCTACCTTCGCCGGATGTGTGAAGGGTCTTTTTAAACGGATGTTGCTCCCACCCTCAGTTTCGTCTGGAAGCTCTTCATTAAAGGCTCTAGCTGGAGGCAGTTAACGTTCTCATTAAAATGCAAATTAATTCTACACGCAGCTACCCTGGTAGTTTTCCTTGTGTTGTCATTTATTTGCTTTCGCTACTTAGGAAGTATGACGGCAATGAAGCGCAAATTCCTCAACCTGACATTTCAAAGCACTATCAAGACCCCAGCCTTACCCTAACACTATCTAGCAGGCGATGTGGGGGCGTGGTCAGGAGGAAGGCGCTGTGGGGGCGTGGTTAGAAGGCTGACAGTGTGGGGGCGTGGTCAGGAGGCAGGCGCTGTGGGGGCGTGGTTAGGAGGGCAACCTGGCCTGGGGTTGTCTCAGCTCGGCTTAATCAATACCTGAGTTTAGCAAAATTATGAGGTTTTTTGCGCCTTCAGTTTCCTTCTCCGTAAAGAGAAGAATAACGTTTCCTCTATCATGAGATTATCACAAAGATTAAGTATTACAATTTTTTCAAAACACTTAACCCGTCGCTGGAACAAAGTAAACATTTAGTAAATGTTAACTGTTTTTGTGGCAAACCGATTTCCGTTTTCTCCAACAGACCTATTTCCTCCCCACTCTGCCCGTTACTCGTTTCATTGACTCAGTAGAACATGTTCGCATGTCACCTTTTTTTACCTGAAATCTTTCTTCAAGGTCCTGTTCAAATGCCACCATATCCACGAAGACTTCTTGAACTTTTGGGAGAATTAATCACCCTTATTCCCTCTTGGCTCTTTCCTTGTGCCTCTCTTGAGAATGTCTTTTATTCTGTTTTATCGGACAATGATTTATGCATGTACCCCTTTCTCCCCACCTCCATGCAACCGCCCTCATTCCCAGTCACCAGCCTGTGAGCTTTAAGAGGGCAGAGAAGACAGCTCATTCCTTCTTGAATAATTCAATCAGTTCAATAAACATTTGATGAATGAGCAAATGACTGGATGAGTGCGTGAGTGGAAGGTCACTCAAATGGCACTTTCTGTCATTATTACAGATCGGTTCTATCAGAGAGCAGAACTTGAAGAAACTTGAGTGTCAATATGGTTGGTGCTCATGGGATATAAGATTTGAGATTTGAGATGCAGCCACGGAGAGACAGGACTGTGTAGGGCCAAAGAAGGAGTAGGGCCCCCAGACAAGTGCTACTTCCTTTTTAAATAAAAAAAAAAAGGAAAGAAAAAGTTCTGTGGCCTTGGTTCGAGTTGATGGTGACACGCAATTACGTGAGAGATGATGAATAGACAAGCACGAACGCTGTAAATCTGAATGTAGCAAAGCCCATATCCATCTTGCCACTAGAGGTGGATTTTGCACCTCTAGTTAAAAACCCCTGAATTAATGGTGGCTCTTGAAGGAGGGAATTGCTTCCATCCAAGATTGATGGAGGGATGGGGGAGGCTCAGGCAGAACACACCACGTAGCCTATGTAAGACCTGGTTATACAAAACTGGGTTCCAGCAATTCCCAAATCAGCTTTAGATTTGTTTAGTGGGGATTCTACTTATTTAAAAGATGATTGCCAAAATCTCAGGTTTAAATTTACATCACTTAACTGATCACATTTTCAAGTGGGATGGGATATGGGGTTATGCAGGTGAAAGCTGTAATCTCAGGACCAACAGGGGGTTGAGAGAGCCTATAACCAGCTGGCATGATCACCAGGGGCCCTGCTAGCCCTGGGGCAGCAAAGAGAAGAGAATAGCGGAGGAAGTTTTCTGGGGAGCCTTTGGAAAGCTTTCCATCGCCAGGGCTTCTGGGAAGTGACCGTCCATGCCACAACCAATGGGATGCTTTTCACATTTTATCCCTTTTACTGTCTATGTTTCTCTTATACTCCATTCCAGAAGTTTCCGTCGCCTTCTCAGTGTTCACTTTAATCAAAACTAGCAGGCTAATCCCAAGGCTCCAGAAACCGTGGGCCTCCCTCACAAGTTTTCTGACCTTGAATTTCGTGATTGCTCCAGGTTCTACCCATCAGACTTCAGCTACTTACTCAGACTCTGTCTTGTCCAGTTCGTGGGCATTTGTGATTGATTTATGATAATTTGTGGGGGTGGGGAGGGACTTTCATCTAGCCCTGTGTTGAAAGACTACCTTTAAATGCGTCCATATCTCCAGATTCTGGCACTGGGGAAAGTAGGGCCAGATCTGGTATTCAGCCCGGGATTCTAGGAGGCTGAGTCCTCAACCCCAATCACCTCATTGCCTAGGAAATGGGGTCAGTCTGTTTGTTTTCCTTTTCTCTCTTAAGGAAGAGCGAGTTGCAATAGGAAATTATTACAGCTTGGGGCGCCTGAGTGGCTCAGTCGGTTAAGCCTCCGACTTCGGCTCAGGTCATGATCTCGCAGTTTGTGAGTTTGAGCCCCAGACTGGGCTCTGTGCTGACAGCTCAGAGCCTGGAGCCTGCTGCAGATTCTGTGTCTCTCCCTCTCTCTGCCCCTCCCATGCTCATGCTCTGTCTCTCTCTGTCTCACAATAATAAATAGAATTGTTAAAAAAAATTATTACAGCTTTCCATTTAATCCTTGTAAGGGTAGGAAATAATACTAAGAGGTATAGTCAGAAATCACACCCAGGTAATCTGACCACAGGTCATTTGTGTTTATTTATAACACCCCCTGAGATTCAGCTTTCTCGCCATCGAAATGGTGATACTAGTTTGAATCACAGAAAATTGTCTAGTTTCAATATTTTCAATATAAAAATGACAACTTCAGAGAGTTCAACATAGAGTATGCCCTGCCTTATAAATTAGTTATAAACATAGTCATTGTCAGGTGTCTGACACATAGCAAACTTAATTAACATTGGCTATTTTAATTGTACTGTTTGCTTCATTTCTAACTTTAACTTTGTGTGTGTGTGTGTGTGTGTGTGTGTGTGTGTGTGTGTGTGTGGTTTTCTGCTCCCAGTGTTACCGCTATAGTCATGTGCCTAACACTTGGCAGATAGTAACCCCTCAATAGATACTTACTGAATTGAATGGGGGTTTGACTGACCTTGTAAAGAAAAATGAAACAAAACTTTGTTGTATTTTACCAATTCCAGAGTGGATGTCATTTGTAACAATAATTGTAGCCACCCCATCTGTGCTCTCCTTTGTTTTTTTTATTGGTTTCAGGGTAGAATTTGTGATTCATCACTTACATATAACACCCAGTTACAACTGTCACAACAAGTACCTCCTTAATGCCCATCACCCATCCAACCCATCCCCCACCCACTCCCCTCCAGCAACCTCGGTTTGTTCTCTGGATTTAAGAATCTCTTATGGTTTGCCTCCTTCTCTTTTTATTTTACTTTATTTTTCCTTCCCTTCCCCTATGTTCACCTGTTTTATTTCTTAAATTCCACATATGAGTGAAATCATAATGTCTTTCTCTGACTGACTTATTTCACTTACACAACACAATCTAGCTTCATCCATGTTGTTTCAAATGGTAATATTTCATTCTTTTTGATCGCCAAGTAATATTCCATTGTATATATACACCACATCTTCTTTATCTATTCATTAGTGGATGGACACTGGGACTCTTTCCATACTTGGGCTATTGTCGACAGAGCAGCTATAAACATTGGGGTGCTTGTGCCCCTTTGAATCAGCATTTTAGTATCCTTTGGATAAACACCTAGTAGTACAATTGCTGGGTCGTAGGGTAGTTCTATTTTTAATTTTTTGAGGAACCTCCATACTGTGTTCCAGAGTGGCTGCACCAGTTTGCATTCCCACCAACCGTGCAAAAGCTCCCTCTTTCCATTTGAGCCCTCCTTATTGGTGTATGGTTAATAGCTCCTACTTAACCTTTTCTCACCCAAGAAGTATGAAAAGTGGTTGTCTTCTTGTCCTATTGTGGCTACTTCATAAAAGCTATAAGATCTTAATTTCAAGACCCAAAGACCAGGATATCCTGACAATAGAGAAACTCTTGGCCTTCAGCAGGTGTCTTTCTTGTTTTAAAACATAGACCACTCTTTTTTTTAATTTTTAATGTTTATTTATCTTTTAGAACGAGAGAGAGACAGAACACAAGTGGGGGGAAGGGCAGAGAGAGAGAGGGAGTCACAGAATCTGAAGCAGGTTCCAGGCTCTGAGCTGTCAGCACAGAGCCTATCGTGAGGCTCGAACCCACACACCTCAAGCCAAAGTCCGATGCTTAACCGACTGAGCCCCCCAGGCACCCCTCGACCCATTCTTTTACTGGGGTTAGTATCTGTGGGTTCGGAGGCACAGCTAACCTCTGGAGGATGCGATGGCTTCTGGAGGAACACAAGTGTGCCAAAGAGACTCTGGACCTTGAGATGAGGTTTCAGAACAGCCGTGCATCTCACGTGACTTAAGTCACGGGGTAGGTGTGGGACCAACTCGCATTCTGGACAACTGAAGAAAGCGGAGTATAAAATCTGCACTGCCCGCGAGGTTAAGATGAAACAAAGGCTTCTAGTCTTCTCCTGGCAGCTTCCAACCCTCTTAGGCAAAGTTCAAAGTTTCTCTCTCCCTAAAACCATCTGCATGCCCCGCGTGCAGAATGGATCAAGATCTCCTCCGCCGCTCCGTGAGTACACATTTATGACAGCCCGTTGGCATTTAGGTCTGTATAGACGGTTTCCCCAAAAGCCATTTTCTCTCACTGGACTCTGTGCGGGAATCTTAATCTCGAATCTTAATCATGTCGTAACACCGATGCCTGATGCAATGCTTGGCACAAAGAAAAATATCCAATAAACGCTTGCTAATAATAATAGCACTACATTTATTGAATGCTTATTGTCCTGATTGAATCTCACAAAACCCAGACCCACTATGATGGTTTCTATTTTATGGACGAGGAAGCAAAAGCAGAGAGAATAACCTGATCAGGCCTCCAGAGCTAGTGAGAGGCAGAGGCACGGTTCAGACCAAGGCAGTCTGGCGCCAGAACGTGCCCATTAACTGCCTCTCTCCTTTTAAGAGACGGAGGCTTCTTGACTTTGGCTAAGATGAGGAGTAATGAAGCATAGTTCAGAAGGAAGGAATTCACTGTTGTAGGAGAAAAACAGGATTTTTATCTCCTGGGCTTTTGATTGCTATTGTTAAAGGCCCCAAGTCCTACTTGGGCTGATGGGTTGGTGAGACAGACACAGGTAATTTGCAGATTTCAGAGTTGAGGTCAGGATGGAAAATGCCCAAAAGAGTGTCATTGACTCAGAACCCTCTAATTGGCTCAGCAGCGGAGATGGCTGGGAGCCTTCGGGGTTTGGTCGAGAGGCCCCCCTGGCTCCTCTGACCGGCGGCTGATGCGTTGGGGGCATCTTCAGAGTGATGTTCTGGACACCCAAGCGTCGTGACATTTCAGCCTTGTTCCAGAGGCTCATTAGGACAGAGCCAGGGGATGAGTGTAACGAACGGCCGCGCCTGCGGGAATGCCGAACGTGCAAATTGCTTCCGCCGCGCGGGGAGACTGATGATTAAACCTTGAACCTGGCTCTGGGGCCGGGGCGGCGGCGGCGCGCGCCTGCAGCGAGGTTCGCTTCCATTCACATCTGCCGCCGCTCCGCCCCGAGCCTCTGCGCCCCAGCGGACCGTGACTCACGTCTTATTCCCTGTAGCCGCGTGTGCTTTGACTTTCAATTCATCCGTCTGACGCCACGCCGGGCTGGAGTCAAGACAGCTTGGGGCAGAAGCGGCTTCCCAGAAGAAACTCCACCTCCGCCGGCCGGAGAGCGGAACTTGGCGCCAGCGGCTACGCAAATTCTTGCCTCCGCTCTTCCCCAGTCCAGGGGCGAGGAGGGGGGAGGGGAGGAAAGGGGCGAAGGGGGAGGGGACGGGGGAGGGTCGGCCGCGGTGGGGGTGGGGCGATGCCTAGCCTGGCAAGGGCGTCCCGAAAGCAATTCGAATCACGTTGGAATAAAGGAAATGGTCTTTTAGCTTGGTTACAGTTTAGAAATTCAGGTATTGCTAGCCCGTTGCGGTGAATTCCCAGGGATTGGGAGGCGAATGCTAATCAGGCAGTCTACTTTCCGGAGCGTTTCTACAACTATTATATAATCGGGCCCCTGCAGCAACTCTTTAAGGCTCTTATCCCAGGTAATATCACGTCATTTGGCAAATTAAGAAAAGGAGGCTCAGAGGGGCGCCCGGGTGGCTCAGTCCTTTGGGCGTCAGACTTCTGCTCAGGTCATGATCTCACAGTTCCTGAGTGCCAGATCGGAGGAGGGTCTCCGTGCTGACCGCTCAGAGCCTGAGTCTTCTCTCTTTGCCCCTCCTCCGCTCGCTCATGCGCGAAAATATATAAACATTAAAAATAAATAAATATTATTTATTTCTCTTTCAAAATAAACATTAAAAAAAAAAAGAAAAGAAATAGGGGCTCAGAAAGGTTGAGTAATTTGCCTGTGGTCACACAGCCAGACAGGAGCCTAGTATTGTACCTTCCGCCGTCCCTAACTGCTGCCTGTTGAATTTGTTTTGAGGCAAATTTTACTGTGGAACTAAAACATCTTTAATTTTTTTTTTTGGTTATTGAATATATTATTTTTGGAGATGGGAAGAAGGGAGGGGGCTATGATTTATACAACCAAGAGTTCTGGAGCCCAAAATGAAGATTAAGCCCCACTGAAGGTAGAACTACAATGTAACACAAAATTTCCAAAAAACTGGTCATTTAAAGTATTTTTTGTTATCTTTAGGGATTATCTCTACTTCTATTTTTTAAATATTTTTCTTTTTTATTAATGTTTATTTATTTTTGAGAGACAGAGTGTGAGCAGGGGAAGGGCAGAGAAAGAGGCAGACACAGAATCCGAAGCAGGCTCCAGACTCTGAGCCATCAGCACAGAGCCCGATGCAGGGCTCAAACTCACAGACCTTAAGATCATGACCTGAGCCGAAGTCGGCAGCTTAACTGACTGAGCCACCCAGCGCCCCTTAAATATTTTTCTATACTAAGTCTTTTGTTAAGTCTAAACAAAACATTTGCATTCAATATCATGGGATTCAATGGACCTCACCTTAAAAATCTGTGCTCTAGTAAAGGGAGTACCAGCTTGCAGTGGGGGTAGGGATTGATCAAGGAAGGCTTTGCTAAGGAGACAAATCAAGTAATTTTTTTTAAAGAGTCAAATGGTGGAGAAGAGAAGTAGACCATTTTGGGGGCAAGAAGAATGATGTCGGCCTTTGAGAGAGCAGAACACACACACACACACACACACACATACACACAAGAAATATAAAAAAAGAATGATGTTGTTGAAGATGAGTCTGAGGACCATAAGTATACCTTCTAGTAGAGAAGGTTACATAACTGAAGCTGAAAATCCAGGAAGTTAGGACTGGAGAGGTATGGGAGAGCATTAAGGAAAAACAAAATCAGTGAAAGATCTCGAATTATGGAAAGTTAATCCAGTTGGTACAGTTGAGCAGAGGAAATTCATAATGGAAAAATGTTGAAAGATTATTTACTACTATATTTTTAAGGATCAAGCCCTGTGGTTTCCATTTAGTAGGCAATTAATATAAATTGACTGCTTTATTTTTTTTTAATTGAACACTCCAGTTACTCAATCAATAGTCTTTTCTGAGTGCTGGCTCAGAATAGAAATAGAAACTATTTCCCCTAAGTTACCAACTTCCTGGAGGAAAAATACATTTGAGAAAGGAGATTGGTGATAAACACTGGAGAGGTTGGGAAGAGATTCTGAGAAAGACCAAACATAAGGGGATGTGAAGAGGCTGTGGAAATGGACAAATAACAAAGAAGCAACCTGGAGAATTGGCAATGGATAGGGAAGAAGGGGGTTGAGGGACTGCAGGAATGAGCTAAGGAGATTATGATTCCGTGGTTGGAACCGATTGTCAGATATTATTATTGATCACGTGAAGTCATTTAGGAGGAGATAAGAGATTGGGAAGGAATGGGATCAGCTTGGGTCTTGATATTGATTTGTAGAGGTGAGTACTTTTAAGATTGATTTGGATGGCTTTGGGTATAGAGTGAAAGAAACAAAACAAGATCCCTGACCTCATGTCCTCAAAGAGATTACAGTCAACTGGGAAGAGTCTAAGAACCTTCAAATAAATGCTACTTTATACCTGTGATAAGTACTAACCAGGAAAGATACGTGGTCCATGAGAGAATATTCTGGAGAGAATTTGCCATGTCAGGGAAGTCGGGGAAGCTTCCCCAGGAGAAATGGTAACTGAGTTTCCTTGGACTGTAAGAGGTTGAATGGGAGAAGCCTGGGGTTGGAGAGATTTTCTAGGGAGAGGGACTGGGATAAAGGATGTGTGCTCTGAGTTAGATGCTGTTTGGAGTCTTGAATTAGGACAAAGATGTGCTTTGGGGACGGGGGACCAGCACCAGGACTCATGAAGAAAAGTCAATCAAGCAGTTTCACTTAGGAAAAACATAGTGGGGGGTGGGGAGGCACAATTCTCTTCATAGGGAAGAGGACGGAGACCAGTTCTACAAAGCCCTAGAGTTCTAGCATCCATGGTGCTGCCTGCCAAAGGTCTTGCTTCAGGCCAGTACAAGGGAAAAAGCCCAAAATTTAAAAATGAAGTTGTTCAAAGATGGAACAAATGGCATTATAAGGTAATGAGTTGCTTGCCATTGGAGGTACTCAAGTATCTGCTGGAAAGGTGTTTGTTAGAAATACGACAGGATAGATGAAAGCAGTAGACTAGGTTAGAGCAGATGTGCCTTTCCAATCATAATCATCTATCGGCTACTTCATACTCAGAGAACTTAACTGTCTTTATTCAAGATTCAATTTAAAATGAAATCTTTTTAAGCTGAGAAAAAGATGTTCTTTGCAAATGTCAGTAGCATTTTCATAATAAGAATAAATAAGGGACTGCTGAGCAAGTCTCTAGAAAAACTGTAGAAAAGGTCAAATGTATTTACATTTAAATCTAGTTTTATGTTTAATGAACAGTTCTGATGTAAGAGAAATTTAAAGATGTGAGAAATGGAAAAGTTAGCACCTCGTGATGCCATCTAAGCAAAGTATGGAAAGACCATATCTTTTTTTTAATTTTTTAATGTTTTTATTTATTTTTGAGAGACAGAGCGTGAGCAGGGGAAGGGCAGAGAGAGAGGCAGACACAGAATCCGAAGCAGGCTCCAGGCTCTGAGCCGTCAGCACAGAGCCCGATGTGGGGCTCAAACTCACAGACCATGAGATCATGACCTGAGCCGAAGTCAGCCGCTTAACCAACTGAGCCACCCAGGCACCCCATGGAAATACCATATCTTTTGATGGAGATAGAGAATCAAATTTACTATAGTATCGCTCTGACTTCTTTTAACTAATCATATTTTTAGTATTATTCTTTATATCAGATGTGATATATGAAATGGTCCCGGAGTCACTGCTTCTGGTTCTAAGCCCCTTGGGAAGCAATAATGGGGATATTTCATTTCTCCATGTCTAAAGCTGCTGCAACAACTTCTCCAAATACAAAGGACCACTGGTACAGATGCATTTCATTCTGCTAACGTTTGCTTGTGGGACTCTAAGTACTTTAGAGTTATTAAGGAACCTCCACAAGGGGCTGGTTAAAGCAAAACTGGAACTTTATCAATCACGTCTCTCTTTGTTGTTTTTTACTTCAATTTTTGCCCCCACTTTCCCCATTGTTAGGGTTCTTACCTCTGGTCTACAGTCTTTGTTCTGGCTTTTGAGGATTCTCAGGGTCCATCCTATAGTCCTTTTCCAAGGCTTGCTTTTTATGCTGTAATTCTCTGTTTATCAAAACTTAGGATCTGTTAGAATCACCTACAGGGGTGATAGGACCTCAGTCACTAGGATCCATTCCCAGAGTTTCTGATTCGATAGATCTGAGTGGGTTCTGAGGATCTGCATTGCTATTTTCCAGGCGATGCTGATGTTGCTTCTCTGGAACCACAGAGAGAATCACAGCACTGCCATCACTGTGCATCACCCTGCCTATAGCAAATCCTCCTTTCTTCAGCGTCGAAGTAGCAGATGATTTCATTTGTGTGCCAATTCCCAGACTCCATACTGAAAGTTCAAGAAAAATAAAACCTGCCTGAGATGTGAAATGCAACCTCAGTGGCTTTGTTTGGGGGAGGAGATTTTAGGTTCGGGAGCCTGTTTTCAACTCCTGACTTCCTATTACACATGGGAGTGCCCTACCTCCACAGGTGATATACTCGTTTTACCAAAATAGCACTCTGAACTCCCAAAAAAAGACTAAGTGAACTGTGAAAGTCATCTGGTGAATCAGTGGGAGCCCTGAACACAAAATGTTAAACTTGACCATAAAGATGCTAAACTTTGACCTTGAAGACTCTCAGGTGTCTCCCTGGGCTTCTGGTTAAAAGGTGGCATAGAAATGTGTACTTGGGTGATTTCCAAACAGAAAATATCCTTGTTAAAATGTTTGCATGTATGCACTCAAAATGTTGATTCACAAAACAATTATGCCAGGAGAATCTGAAAGACTGAGACATTCAGTGTTGTTTTAAACAAAGTAATTAACTTCTAGTGCACAAACTTCTTTCCCCAAAATCCATTGAGGGAGCAGATGCTCAGACATGCATGGCATTAGATTAAGGAAATGGTACTTTCTTTTCCTCCAAGCACCAGATGGTTCTAGAATCCAAAGGCAATGGAAAAGAAAGCCTAAATTTATTTAAGTGGCTATCGTTGAGGATTTATGAGAAAGATCATATTTTAGTACCTTGTAGGCAAATGTAAAAATAATTTCACAGCCAAATCCCCTTTCACGAAGAGAAAAGGCGCAGTGTCCAAGGATTAGAGGAGGCCTTAAATGTTAACGTAGTTTATCTAGGGGCACTAGCAATGTGGTACCTTGATGAGAAGGAGAGAGAGAAGGAGACGAGGAGGAAGAGGAGGGGGAAGGAGATGGAAGGAGAAAGAAGGAGGGGGAAGGAAGGGAAAGAGGAAGAGGAAGAAGAGGAACAGGGAGAAGGAGAAGAAGAAGAAGAGGAGAAGAAGAAGGAGAAAGAAGGAGAAGAAGAAGGAAGAGGAAGAGGAGGAGGAAGAGGAGGAGGAGGAAGAGAAGAACCACAACCACCACCACCACCACCACACCAAAAAACAAAGAATAAACAAATGCTAGAATTATAAATGGCTCATTTTTCTTACGTACAATTTCAAAGTTTAACTCCAATACCAGGAAAATGTTTTACAAAATAAGAGAAAGAGTAGAAAAATATAGTGAAAGAAAATTCTCCTTAAAAAAAGCTCAACATAATTTGTTAGAAGTGCCTGGAGCTCACATGAATAAGGCAGTCCATTTGCCTAACCACATTCTGAAAGGATGAAAACATTCCAAAATGGAGATTTGACAGTAGGAATGAGGGCATCTTAACTCAATTCAAGACAGCACCATTTTGGCCAGCTATTATGTCCAAGGCAATGGGGTCAGTGTGAGGGTACAGTGGTAGAAAACAGAGTTCCTGCCTCCTCAAACTAGTGGATTTTGTCTGAGAAACTAGGTAATTACAGTATTAAGCGCACCCAGTTTCTGATTTATATGTTCTCTGAAAGAGATTTGGCAGGCTCTGCCTTTGCAAGGGAAATAGTAAAACATTTCATTCTTCTTTGATAGTGAGTTTTTTTTTTCAAAAAGTCATCTTATGACAGGAACACTTATTTATAAGGAAAGTATACTATAACTAAAAGGACGCCGCTTAAATAAATTTTGGAAGCAGGGAGGCACAGAGTAAATAAGGAATACAAAGAAGGAGGAGTAAACAGAAGAGAAGGGAAGCAATCATGTGGGGAATGAGCAATGAGAAGCAGTCCAGACCTTCAGGGACCTTGAGAAGACACTACAGACTACCCCCTTCCCCTGGCAAATGCTGGAGGACCTCAGGTCATACATGATGCAGATGGGACTTGGTCATGAGTCTTATCTTCCAAGGGAGAGAAGGCTGAGGGAATTAAGAGACGGGGGAGAGGAGATGAGAGAAAGAGGAGAAAGAAGACATATTGGCTTCTCTAAATTGCTTTCATATAAATTGAAACAAAATGGAAAGTGGAGTGGAGTGGAGGAGAGATACATTTCAAATTGAGGGATTACTAAGATTGCTTGTGCAAATGACAAAATCGAAGTCTGGTCTAAATGAAATATGAAATTGAATAACAAAGGATGAAATGATGAAGATTTAAGAAAATCTGATCATAAGAACAAATTAGCCCATTCTAATTACTTAGATTTGAATTGTGAATGATTGGCTTGATCTTAACAGCACATGGTAAGGATGAAAGCTAGTGTAGTAAGAACTATTATCATACACAGTACATAATTATTTTGAAAATGTTCAAGGTATAAAGCTTTGTTTCTTGGAGGCAATGATAGTTGGCAATTTGGACCTAAAAGAAAATTAAAATTTTGTAAGGAACATTTAAAATGATTTTATCTCAGGCTTAGTAATAGAAAGATTTATCAGCTATCTGTAATAGATCGTACAGGCTCAAAAAGACTTCACATCAACAACAACACTGCTTTCTCTATATATTACATTTTAACTTCTTCAAATAGATCTCTATTTGAGAAAATAGTTTCCTTTAGAACAAAAACTATTGGCAAAAAATTAATGTTTCCTAGAGATCTATTAATTATTAAAAAATTGAAAAATTGAAAAAAATCAATAAAACACAGCCTGCTGGTGAATAGAATTTTCCAAATTCAATAACTACTCTCTTGTTTAGAAGACATTACAATATGCCACATAGCATAGTGAAGTGATCTAATGTTGACTCTTGTTTTCCATTTTTGCTGTCCCAGATAGGAGTCTGGGCCTAGGCCATCTGGACAGTGACCAAAAAAAGCAATTGGGACAACCCCTAAGGATTTTTGTCAAAGTGACTACATTTTAGACTTGGATCCTTAATGGTTGGATTCTCGCCATATTCCTTTCTCTACTCTTACAACCTGGCAGAGTGCCTAAATCATAGTCTTTATTATGGAAATACCTTTGGAAAGAACGAGGTTCAAATCATACCTCTATAGTTA
Source organism: Paguma larvata (assembly GCA_030068075.1). Taxonomy (NCBI): domain Eukaryota; kingdom Metazoa; phylum Chordata; class Mammalia; order Carnivora; family Viverridae; genus Paguma; species Paguma larvata. Next base: position 14,417,535 of record CM057825.1, read on the forward strand.
TGAGCTAGGAAACAGTGGCCAGCTTATTTATTTCTGAATTTCAGTTCCATCTTCTGCAAAATGGAGATAAAAATAACTATCTGTTGTAGTTGTCATGAGCATTAAATTAGGTTGTAGAATCCCAAGTACAGTGCTTGGAACATACTGGAACTCAATACACAATTTGTGTTTATCATAATATCATACAGAGGCAGAAATTCAGTTATGTACATATGGCTCATTACTCTACCCACACCTGTAGCTGATGCAGCCAGTCCATCCCAGCCGCTGCTTCCTGAGTCTCAGTTCTACCTGGAGTTTTCGAATGAAGCTTTATATGGATAGTGGATGACTAACCTCAGGAAAAAGATTGACTGTAGGACCTTAGTTTACCAAACTTACCAAAAATGTTCATTTCCATATTTATGTACCAGCCTGGGCAAGAATGACTTCCCTGAGAGCCATTGAGATGTATGTTGAACTAATTCAACCTTTTAAGAGTAAGCTTGCAGAATTTTCTGGGGCAGTATTGATCCTGGTTAGTTCAGCTGACCACACAGAGCTACTAGAAAGCAAATTAGGTCAACTTAGAGTGGCTTAAATATTCGTCAAGGTTGAAGAAAATGTTTTTATGTGTAAAGCTAATAAAAACATCAGCAAAAAAGCTGATATCATTGAGATGGTAGTTGAGAAATGGGATTTTCGATCTTTTCTCTTAAACCTAGCACTTGACTTTCTCTAAAAACTCATTAGGAAGCATAAAATTATTGGATGAATTGGGCATAGGATTCCCATCTGAGCCTGTATGAGTTCCATGTCAAATCACAGATGATAGTGCTTCTGGTCGTTTAGAAAAACCAAATATTTTCAATAAGGGAGCAAGGAGGGAAAATCAAGGTTATTTTTCCCAAGGTTTTTACCCAAATATTTTACACTATTCCTATTTCCTTGAGGATGTCAAGAGTACTTTGGTTTACCTAACATAGTTAGAAATCATTTTAATAAAACCTGATAATGAAATACCTTAGTAAAGTCTTCTTTTCCCAGGAGGCTTCTTACCCATGAATTTTCCCCTTGCATTTCTAGAAGGAATGATATGGCTGTCCACAATGCTTCCCAAACACTGCTGGCTAACCTCTTCCTTAGTGCTTTCCAATTTATGTCAAAATAATCTGCTATCCCCACTAGACTAAAGGATCCTCAAAAAAAATATGTATATATATGTATATATATACATATATATGGCCATATATATGTGATAAAAAGCTATCATATATCTCTATATATAGATATATATCGTATGTGTGTGTTAGCTTTTAAATCATGATATATAATATCATATAAAAGCTAACACACATATATAATTCATCTATGTATCTGGCACTTAATAGACATTATAAGTTATTGAATGGCTAAGTCAGTGGCTGATTATTCATTTAACAGAGATATAAAGGCATCTCTTATAGCAAAATTCTTTTCATACTTAAAGTATATTTCAAAACATACAGTTTTAAGGAAACTCTTTAATAAAATAGTTAAACATTTAGACTTACATAAATTATTAAAATATATAATCATATTATCTGGGAAAGCAGAGCAATGGTCATGAATTACAAATATGAGAGGTTGGGGGTTAATTACTACATTAGTCCCTGGGTTGGTCACATGAATGGAAGGTATTCAATTCATACGATTCCATAGGAAAAGCAAAGTATTTATAGCTCAACTTCCTCTCCATTGCAAATGAATCCCATTACATACGTGTCACATTTTTCTCTCATGGTAAAAGAATTAAGTTTTTTTACTTAATGGAAGTATTTTCATTAACACTCAACTTCTGAGCTTCCTTTTTTGAAATAGGTATTGTTAAAGGTCATGACAGATTCATATAGAATTATTGAGTCCTAGACCTGACATCTTATGAATACCCACTTCAAAATTATATTGAAACTCTAAAACAAAATTTCAACTCATTAGAGCTTTAAGGTTTACTCTCATACGAAAAAAAAAAAAAAAGAAAACCTTTTTTTAAATTCAAATAAACGTGAGTTTAAACAATGCTGCTTGTGATCGTGATGTGAAATATGACTTTTCATATTAATAATGTGCCTTCCATTCCTTTCGGAGTATACCAGGAAACGGTAAATGTAATTTCCTGTGGGCAATGAAGAAAAAAAGTCCTTGTGTGTAAAACTTTTTTTATAACGACAAAAACAACAGCAACAGGAAACACTTATCACAAGATATTAGAACATAGATAAGATGATATTTCAATTAGCCGTCTGTGCGACAGATTTCGTTCTTTCTAAGGGAAATTGGGCAGAGCATTTTATTTCAAGTCTCAAAAATTTTGATAAAAGAAGAAAGAAAACTGCAATTTTTGCCACGAAAAGACAGGTGGCGTAAGCATGCAGCATTTTTTTCCCCCTTAAATATATAAAGTGATTATTTTCTCTCGGGTTCTTTGAAAAAACTCGCCTGTGCTCCGGTTTGTGGCTGAGCCGGGTGACGTCAGTGTGGCAGTGCGGAGTCAGGCGCGGCGGCTCCCTATAAGCCGAGGAGCTGTCCGGGTGCTGAAACGGCCCGAGCAGCTCACCAGGCGGACTGGGAGGAACATGCTGGGGACCTTCTCTGCCATATAACAGAGAGGTAAGACTGCTTTTCCTTCGATTTACTGGAAAGTTCTAAATTGCGTGTTCTTTCCTTAATTCCTAGCTGAGAAGAAAGAGACCTTTTAGCAACCTTAGATCTATAGAATAACTGAATGGCAACCTGCTGCTCTTCAACCAAAACAAGGACAGTATATATATATACATACCGAATTGAATCTATGATGTATACCACTTGCTGTTGGATATTTATAACCGTTATGTTATTTAGATAACCATATGTGAGAAGTGTGAAAAAGTTAAGGATTTTAATGTCAGTACCCATATTAATGTAAAGTTAACTAAGCTTGATATTTTGTTTCTTTCCTTAATGTATTGTTTCTTCTCTAGATACAAAGTCAGAGATATAATTTATATGTTTAATATTCTTAGCAGTAGGTTTCCAATCATTCAAAGGCTGTTAAACACATTAGTCATAGAAGCAACTAATTTTGGAACTAGTTTTTCTTATTTTCTTTGACATTTACCTTACAAAAGCTCAAAATGAATAAATTTCATTAAATTATTTTCTGAATTCATACTCTCTGAAAAGACTTACATTGTTATTGCCCAGTCTTAGTCCCAGGAAAGTAAGGTTAGAATTATCCTGAGTACATTTTTTTTTCTTTTATTCAAAGTGCAATATTATCTTGGGCTATAGGTTGGATGTGAACACGAATTACGGTGAGATGATAATTTTGAATTTCCATGAGGAAAGCATTCATAACTGTGTAAGCTATTATTATTATGTTCAGTTGAAAGAGGTTGTACAATATTTTGCTGAAAAATTGTAATGGGAGTAGTGTTTCTTTTTTCTCTATCCTAATTAGTAGAATTGCTCAAATTAAATATATCCACCTACATTTGTCAATGCTCCAGTCTAATTTCAATAGAAAAGACATTTTAGCTTACGAAGCTTTAGTTAAAATTGTATATAGGATATAAGAGATGTTGAAACCATCTTCAGTATGTAGAAGAGCTGCTACCTGGGAAAGAAATCCCTCGAGTTTCACTCAAAGGCAATAACTATGTCATCCAAACTGAACCTTATAAATGACCGAAGAATAGCATGTGTTAGGCTGTGGTTTAAATAACTTCATGAAGTGGTCTTCCCCAATTCCACAGCAAAGCCCAGCTCCACGATAATGATTTTAAAGACAAGCACATAACTCATATGTTAAGAATACTTCAGGATAATGGTTTCAAAGAAAATAAGTTCATTAGGATTCTTGAAACTACTATTTCAAATGCCAATGTTGGAAATAGAATATTAAAGCTAAATTAATCCAGAAATAATATAAAGAAGAAATTATAATGTACTTTTATTTAAATCTAAAAATTTACAATTCTTTAAATTTTATAATTTCTCATAGGAAACATTAATTTGCAGTAAATATTTGAGGAGTTTTTTCCGACATGCTTTTAGAGGTTTTTTTTTCCTTCCATAAATAAAGTAGTCTGAATAATGGGAATCATTTTAATAAATATATGCATTTATGGTAAAGCAATTTCTCTAACTACAACCACTGTGATGTCTAAAACCTGCAAGTATTACTTAAATACCAAAATGATTTAGTGAAAAATGGTATTCCCTACAACTGATGTCTAAGCTAACTGATGTCTAAAACCTGCACGTATTACTTAAATACCAAAATGATCTAGTGAAAAATGGTATTTTCTACAACTGATGTCTAAGCTTTCAACTGATGTATGAAAATCATACCCATAAAACTTAGCTTATGTATCACAAAATCATGATGCAAATAAGATATCATGAACAAACTTGTGAGCTTTCCTTATATTTATTTGCAACAAAATTGCAAATATTAAAATAGTTTTTCAATGTTAGCAATGGCAATGTAAAACATGTAAAAAATAATCTCCTTGCTAATTCGTATGTGAGATTATGAAGCACTGGAGAAAAAAAATGAATGAAGATTTTTAAGTAGGAAGAATTCAACATATTGTCTGTGTTTATCTAAATTGGGAGTTACATAGTATTATTTTAAGATTTTCTAACAGTATGAGTCATTTAAGATTTCACAGGTCCACACCAAAATAGACACAGACATAAGTCAAGCTGGTTCTGAACACTCACAAATTCAGAAATAGACTGGTTAAGAAAACTTATGTTCTCTCTGAAGCATCTGTCATTATTTACTATGTATTCTTAAAGGCTGATGAAAAATATTACCATGATTGCATTTTGCAAGACAGTCACAAATAAAATTATTAGAAGAAATATGGAATGCAGTCATTTTTAAAAGTTTACTTTTTTAGTGTGTTTACACAGAAAGAAACTTCACTAGGTTATCCTGCTAGCTGGGACCAGAGAAGACCCATGTTCTGGAGGTTATTAAGATGTAGAACTTTTAAAATCGACAGTTGGGTTTAGTGTCGGTGTAAGAACAAGTTATTTCTGAAAAATATATGTAAATAGGACTCATCCATAAGGAAATTCAGTATGATTAATGTTAAGATGCTGTATTACTTCATCATATATAATGTTACTGCTATAGTGTTTCTACAACAAAATTAGATGGATAATTCAAGAACTAACCCACTGGGTTTTTTGATACGACCTTAAGGAAATTATTTTGTGTGTGTGTGTGTGTGTGTGTGTGTGTGTGTGTGTGTTTGTTTTAAATAAAGGTAACTAATTTTTCTGGGTGATGATTTTAATAGGAATGCTATACAAAGGAACTAAAAATCATCTTGGAATTTTTTTTATTAAGCAGACAATGTATACTTAAAAAGCAAACTACATGCTTATTAAAAATAAAACCTATCAGTCATTTTGTTATTATTTTAACTAAGCGAATGCCATGCAAAATTGATGTAGTTGGGTAACAATTTCACTGGATTCCTGCAGTTAGCTTGTGAGGGGTCGTATAGGAAATATGTATGGCTTTTAAAAAGAGTCATCTTAAGTTTATGTGAAATAATCTCTGCTATGTGTTTTCCCTCAATGGTCAGTTACTTCTTTTGCTATAGTGACTTCTAGTTTTCCATTTGTGTTAATTCATATTTTCTCTGCTTTAAGGACATCTTTCAAACATGGCAGAAGCTAAGACTCACAGGCTTGGAGCAGCCCTATCTCTCATCTCTTTAATTTTCCTCATCTCTGGAGATGAAGCAGCCTCATTTCAGCGAAACCAGCTGCTTCAGAAGGAACCAGACCTCAGATTGGAAAATGTCCAAAAGTTTCCTAGTCCTGAAATGATCAGAGCCTTGGAATACATAGAAAAACTCCGACAACAAGCTCACAAAGAAGAAAATAGTCCAGACTACAATCCCTACCAAGGTGTCTCTCTTCCTCTTCAGAAGAAAGAAAATGGTGATGAAAGTCGCTTGCCAGAAAGTACAAGGGATTCCCTGAGTGAAGATGAGTGGATGAGGATAATACTTGAAGCTCTGAGACAGGCTGAGAATGAGCCTCAGTCTGCACCAAAAGAAAAGCCCTATGCTTTGAATTCAGAAAAGAACTTTCCAATGGACCTGCCTGATGATTACGAGACTCAACAGTGGCCAGAGAGAAAGCTCAAGCACATGCGATTTCCTCCTATGTATGAAGAGAATTCCAGGGATAACCCCTTTAAACGCACAAATGAAATAGTGGAGGAACAATATACTCCTCAAAGTCTTGCCACACTAGAATCTGTGTTCCAAGAGCTAGGGAAACTGACAGGACCAAACAACCAGAAGCGTGAGAGAGTCGATGAGGAGCAAAAACTTTACACAGATGATGAAGATGACATCTACAAGGCCAATAACATTGCCTATGAGGATGTGGTTGGGGGAGAAGACTGGAACCCAGTAGAAGAAAAAATAGAGAGTCAAACACAGGAAGAGGTAAGAGACAGCAAGAGAATATAGAAAAAAATGACCAAATCAATGATGAAATGAAGCGTTCCGGGCAGCTGGGCCTCCAAGATGAAGATCTCCGGAAAGAGAGTAAAGACCAACTCTCAGATGATGTCTCCAAAGTAATTGCCTACCTGAAAAGGTTAGTGAATGCTGCAGGCAGTGGGAGGGCACAGAATGGGCAAAATGGGGAAAGAGCAACCAGGCTTTTTGAGAAACCACTTGATTCTCAGTCTATTTATCAGCTGATTGAAATTTCAAGGAATTTACAAATACCCCCTGAAGACTTAATTGACATGCTCAAAACTGGAGAGAAGCCAAACGGATCCGTGGAACCCGAGCAGGAGGTTGAACTTCCCGTTGACCTAGATGACATCTCAGAGGTTGACTTAGACCGTCCAGATGCATTCCCAAACAAAATGCTCTCCAAGAATGGCTACTCCAAAACACCTGGTCGTGCCGTGGCACAGGCCCTACCAGATGGGCTCACCGTTGAGGACATTTTAAATCTTTTAGGGATGGAAAATGCAGCAAACCAAAAGCCTCCGTATGTTTCCAGTCAGTATAACCGAGAGAAAGTTCTGCCGAGACTCCCCTACGGTCCTGGAAGATCTCGAGCAAACCAGATTCCCAAAGGTGTATGGATGCCAGATGTTGAGAACAGACAAGTAGCATATGAAAACCTGAGTGACAAGGATCAAGAATTAGGAGAGTACTTGGCCAGGATGCTAGCGAAATACCCTGAGATCATGAATTCAAACCAGGTGAAGCGAGTTCCAAGTCAAGTCTCATCTGAAGATAACCTACAGGAAGAGGACCAGATTGAGCAGGCCATCAAAGAGCAGTTGAATCAAGGTGGCTCTCAGGAGACTGACAAACTGGCAGCAGTAAGCAAAAGGCTCCCTGTGGGGTCCCCAAAGAATGAGGATATCCCAAACAGACAGTACTTGGATGAAGATCTGTTAATGAAAGTGCTGGAATACCTCAACCAAGAAAAGGCAGAAAAGGGAAGGGAGCACATTGCTAAGAGAGCAATGGAAAATATGTAAGAGTTTTCATTAATCGCCCTACCTTCTTCCTCCAACCCCAAGAAAACCCCAACATTTCTCTTTAGTGTGTTGACTTCTATCCTGTTAACACTGTAATATCTTTAAATGATATAAAGGCAGATGAGTCCATTTCACTGGAGTATCTGCTTCACTTATTCTGAGCTGTTCTCTTGTGTATGGATATGTGTCAATGTTATGACTTCTGGATAAAAAATTAATCATATCCCTTAATCAAGAAAGATATGTGTGATCGTGTTTAATAGTGTACTTAATGGCTGTGGCATTGTTGATGCTCACGTATTATAAAGAGTATCCTATAATTCTCTTAAAAGTTTTTAATATTTATTGAATTATTTTGTTACTGTCTGTAGTGTTTTGTGAAGTACTGGATCAAAAAAAAATAAAGCATTATAAATATATAGTTTTATTCACAAGGCCTTTTCTATTGTGTGTTTTATTGTTGATTAATAAATGTTATTTCTCGACAACTGTGGACTGTTCATTCTGGAAAGCCAGAGACAACGACTATGGAACCCAAAGAGAAATTCCTTACCTTCACAGGCAACCAGGTAAGAAATAAGAGTAAATATATTATTACGCTATGTGCTTATAGAATGCAACATCCTCCAACAGCCCAGTGCTTACTGCTTGCCTATGACTTTTCTCATACATATGACTTATGGAACAAACTTTTTATTCTCATAGTTATGCCTTGTATGCTTGATTTATTAATAAACAAATACACTTAAGTCTTCCAGACCCATAAACAGCACTGAAAAGAAATAAACCGTGTTCAGGGCAATCGTAAATAACTACAGAGTTGGAAACAACTTACCTATTTCCAAATCACTCTGGTTCTCAGAAGACAAGGCTGATACTTCTTTTGTATGGTTTTAGAGGGACTTAAAGGACCCCCAGACCCCAGACCCCCCAGTTTTCTGAGTTACCCAGACCATCAGCTAAGTGAATGGGCACAGCACAGCTGCCCTCTCTTTTGCCCCTGGTTCTTGAGAAAATGCTGAGTGGGCCAGGCAGTGTCTACTTGTTACAATGTGTATCACGTTGGAGAGTGATATCAGCATGCTAACAGATCAACAGAGAATCAACAATAATAGCAAAAACAGCAGCCACAAGAAACTATATACAAAATAGTCATAGTTGTAAAAGAAACAAGGAAATAAATAATTACTATTTACTGAATGTTTATTATGCACCAGGCACCATACTAGACACTGGACCTCATTTAGTCTGTACTGTAACACTGTCAAGGGTCTCTTATTATCCCTCTTTTTACATCAGTAAAGGCAAGACTCAGAAAGGTTACATAATTTTCCCAAAGTCATTTGGTTTTATGAGTTACCAAAGGCTGGGTTCTTCACTACTCCACTGCTTTGCCGTTATGGGAAGTGCCTTGTCAGCTGAGTCAGGACTTTGGAGGCCGGATGGTGAGAGTCTCATGAGTAACTGGAAGTATTAGAGGCACACCAGGGGTGGGGGAGGGGAGCAATCCTTGAATGGTCAGAAGACCATGAGAAGGCCTGTATACCTTAGGGAAAACACTGAATGCAGGTTTTTCTACTTTATAATTTTGTCCAGACTTTTTTCTTTTCCTTTCTTTTCTTTTCCTTTCTTTTCTTTTCTTTCTTCTCTGTCTCTCTCTCTCTCTTTTAGAAAGAGATTAAGAGAGAGAGATAGAGGGAGAAGGAGAAAGAATCTTAAGCAAACTCCATACAGGGCTCAATCTCATGATTGTGAGATTGTGACCAGCCGAACTCAGGAGTCAGATGCTTAACTGACTGAGCCATCCAGGTACCCCCAAACCCTTTTCTAATGATCACACAATTTTGTGTAATTCTAGAATCTGTTACGTGGAAGAGACCTTAGAGGTAAATTGTCTCTACAGTGTTTCTAATTAATAATTAATTAATACTCAATTCTTTACCCCAAATCTTTCAAAATGGAGAGTTACTAACTTAGTAGACAGTATTATGGAGAGATCCAGGGTATTTGGGTAGTTTGAGGTCTAGGTACCATCTATATGTCACGCTTGGCCGATGTCCACGTGTATCTTCTGCTTTTTGTATATTTTCTTCAACTTCCTGTTTCATGCAGCAAGTCACTCCTAGTATCCTAAATCAACCCTGTGACTATTTCCATGCTAGCCTTAAGCAACAATGAGAACTTGGCAAACGTCTGCACCCAACAGAAATGCCCTCGCTGTGATGTTTGGACATTCTACTCAGAGGTTAGGAATTGAGCACAAGTTAAGTGACATGATAACAGCTGATGAGTCTCCCGGCTGTGATTTACACACGAATCAGTGGGACGGCAAACCCTGTGCTCGTTTTGCTACAATGTGATACTTCTTTCTTAAAGTCTCAGACTTGAAATTCCTGATTCTTTAAGTACCATGTTGTAGGCATCAGGAATGACCATTGGAGAGTTACTTTAATTTGAGATGTATATTTTTTGCCTGACTTCTCTCCAACACCAGTCAGCAAGCATCTCTGTCTTTTTGCAGTACCACTGTATTCCCAACTGCTGAGTCATCAGAGTAATTTCTGATCCGAGGATATTTTTTCATAAGTGCGTTAGTACATTGCTCCCTAACATAAGAAAGAAAGCTCTAAGTACCATTTAAGGATGTAAATGACAAATTAGTTGGACTTAGAGTAACACGACCCATTTCCCTGCCCAGAAGCCTCCCTTCAGCAGACGTCAGGGAGTAGCTTGAACCCTCCAAAGAGAGGCCCTCTGCAGGCTCCCACTGCAAGGAGGAAGAAACTGCCTGGGCGCTAAGACTGCACCCCTCATAGCAGTCCACACCTCCCTCGGAGTCAGATAGGAGTTTAGCAATCTCTATGCTCTTGCCAAGGTCGCCACTACCAACCTTAGCCCTCATGACTGCTCCACACTACCCCACCTTGGGGACAGTCAGGACTAACGTGATTGTGCCCTTTATGACAAAACTTCCAAGGCATTCCTCATTTCCCACACGCAAACCCCATTAAACCTTTTATGTCACCTTTTCAAGGACCCTAGATCCCACTCTTTTTCATATTCTATAACATTTTTTATTATGTCCTTTTTTTAAAAACTATTTTTGAGAGAGAGAAAAAAAACCCTGAGCAGGGGAGGGGGAGAGAGAGAGGGAGACAGAAAATCCCAAGCAGGCTCCACGCTGTCAGCGCAGAGCCAGACAGGGGCTTGAACTCACAAACCGGCAGTCATGACCTGGACTAAAATCAAGAGTAGGAGGCTTAACCAACTAAGCCACCCAGGTGCTCCTATAATTCTGTTTGATACTCAAGGTTAATCATCAGCAAACTTCCCTGCAGCCTCGACCTCTTCTCTGAATATTCTCCTTACATCCTTGCTCTAAAGGAAACTTACCCATCCTTTGAGGTTGCTGCTGCCCCTGAAACTCTTCCTTGCTTCTTTTTGTTGCTTATGGTACGTTTATTTTTCAACTTTTTTGGGGGGGTGTATATTAATACACAGCTTTCTTACTAGTGAAAGTCATCTTAGATGCAAGTGAAAGTAAAACCAGTTCAATTTCAATATCCCTTAAGATGATCTTTCTAGCGCTTTCCAGGCACCATCCTCCAACAGCTGTTTACTTGCCTGTCTTTTTCTTACCAATAATTGTGACCTACCCTAAGTCTAAATCCTAAACATTTCACTCTAGCAACTACCTTCTATATTTCCAGTGCCCTTCCTCTAGTAGCTTAGTTCCGATAATCCCCCACACCCATCCAAGAAACGTTATCCATGGATTCTTCCATCTTTCCGCTCTCGCCCTTTATTCTTCACTACCCGCTTTGCCAATCTTAATTTTCGTGGTTCATCATTATACTCCTGAAAACATTCTTTATAAAATGCCTTCAGTCTTTCACGTTTCACTGTAGTTTCTTTGTGCGTCCAGAAACTCTAGTTAAGTCCAATTCTTTACCTGCTCTTCCCTTCTTATCCACAATGAAACACAGCAGGAGAAAGACACACAACCAGGCTGACGGATTTCACTTTAAATTCATGCCTACTGACCTTAAGTGGTCCACCATGCTGTGCTAGAATTCTCACATACCCAGGCTCTTTCCTCTTAGACAATAATTTCATACTTTCCCTCTGTCCACAAATATTCAACCTTTTCTCCACACTCCATACACGCATGATTATCTTGTTTCTTGCTTCACTGAGAAAAATGAAGCCATCTGAAGAGGAGGTCTGCAGACTTTCATCTCTATTTTTACTACCTGCTTGCCTCTGTGGCGATACATTGCCTGCTTTCCTATTCTTGTGGGTAACTGTGTGAGTCTTTATTCACCTTTCCATTTGTGCGCTCAATTCTGCCCTCTTGCTTACTTGAGAAGCTTCCTTAGGAAATTCTCCCCTTACTTTTGTGTATCCACTTTGTCCTCTCCACTGAAAGATCTTCATCAGCATACAAATAGGTTGCAATTTTTTTCTTCTGCAAAACTAACAAAACAAAGAAAGAAGCAGACAAAAACCTCTCCTGACCCCACTTTCTCTTACAGCTGTTGCTTCATGTCTATTCTTCCCTTACAGAAAAATGCTTTAAAGAGTTGTGTGCACTTCACCAAACCCTCTTCTCACTTCTCAAACCCCTTTCAGTTAGGTTCTTGCCTCAACTTCTCCACAGAAATGGCTCCTGTTGAGATCAGCGATGACTTTCATGCGGCCATGTTTGATGAAAGGTTCCAAGTCCTTATCTAACTTGTTCTAGCAGCATTTGGCACTGTTAAACACATTCTTTCGTTGGTGTCCAGGCCACTGTGCATGCCTGGTTCTCCTCTTACTTCATTGCTTCATTACTTACTTCTCTCATCCTTTACTGTTTCTTTTTTAATCTCTTCACCCTCTGAACATTGGAGGCCAGCCATCAGACCTTGGAATCCTTCTCTTTTCTGTCTGCACTCATTCCTTAGAAGAATCTGTATGTCCAGCGCATAATGTTTCCCTGAACTTCACACTCATTAGTCCAACCATCTAGATGATATCTCCATCAGATGTCCAGTAGATATCTCACAGGTAACTGGGACCTGATTTCCCACCCCTTGACCAATTTCCAGCTCCTCTCACAGACTTTCACTTTTGATTTCATACCAAAACGCATGGTTTAGACCTTGCCTCTTCTTTTTATCTTATAAGTCGTTCATGAACTAGCATCCAATCCTGTTGTCTCAACTTCAAAATATATCCACGGTCTGTCTTACCTCTTCCACTATTACCAATGTGCTAGAAACTATGATGATCTCTCACCTGCTTAATGGAATATTCTCCTATTGGTTTTTCCTGCTTCCACATTCCTTTCACTGCAATCTAAATACAGCAACCAATATGACCCAATTACAATCCAGATCAGATGACACTCGAGAGTGCGAGTCAACGTTACTGCTTTGATCTACAGGCATATATATGATCTGGCTCTGAACCCATTTTCTAGAACTCTCCCTTCTGTGCTATCCTTTCCACCTACACCAATCTCCTCACAGATCCTTGATTATGCCAAGCATACTCCTGCCTCAAGGCTTTTGCATTTACTGTTTCCTCTTTCAGAAGTGCTATTTCCCCAAATATCTGCATAAGTTTCTTCCTTAACTTTTTTGAGTCTGTTATACAAATATTGACTTCTCAACGCCACTCCTTCTCAAATTTCAACTCCTACACTTTTCCTGTCTCCATTCCTTGTTTGACCCTTTCCCCTTACCACTTACTATAATCAGCATTCTTAATTACAAAGTTACCTTATATATTGCCCACTCGTCCAGCACTAGAAGGTGGTCTCCCTGAGGGTAGCTATTGTCTGCTTATCCAGTCGTGCACCTCTAGCTCCCTCGATTAGTAACTGGAACATAAGAAGTGCATAAAAACTAGTTATGGATGAAATTAATGAATTGGGAATGTGGCCGAAAGTCTTGAACAGTAAAACAGTGTCAATCCTTGTTGAAAGAATAGAAACAGCAATTTTATTGCATCGATACAGATTTAAGGCCCATTTAAAATGTTTATAGAATGAAATTAATGAAATAAAATTCCTATTTCAGATTCCAATATTCTCCTTTATCAAATCTTTCATCTTTGCTTGAAGGGAACATAGCAGGGGCCTGGAAGCTCAGTTACCTTTGCGACTTAGCAGGAAGGGATAGGTAGAAGTTGTCAGCTTGTGACAAGTGGGTCTAGATATTTTTCCAACTTAAGCATTATCAGAAAGGCCTATGCCATGATTAGGCGATCCTCTAAGATGGCGGAATTTTCGAGCACTACAAAATTATAGCTATTTTGGTATTTTTATCAATATAGATGAGAATTATAGTTATTGTACCCCATAGAACAGAAAGATTACTGCCATTAGAAATGCTACGGAGATTAGTCACATGCTGACATCAGCTATGCCAGCATGAATACATAGCTACTACAGCTAATGCTATTTATGCTGTGACTATTATTTCTTGGCAGCTGGAAGGCTAGGAAGCCCCATGAGGTTTAATCAGGGAACTTCTGGAGGTTGAGAAGCCCAGGGATTGAAAAGCCAGTGGAGTTTCTCTGGCGAGCTGAAGCCTTTCGATTTGGAACAAAGACGACGATTTGTCTGCAAGTGTTCAGACAGTGTCTACCTTCTAGAGGGTGTATTGAAACAATCTTCAGCAAGTTTTTCTGGATGGCCAAACCCACAGGTGTATTTATAGTTAATCTTCACATCATTTACATATGCCTATATCCACTCTGTCTACTGTTCTCAGGCTATTTTCAAGTAAAACATGCATTGTTGATACTTTGAGGTTTGTTCTTTTGTCAGATTTTTTTTTCCCTTGAAGCCCTTACTTAAATCATTATCATTGATGTGACTTCTGGACATCACTGGGAAAGAGTGGGTGGTGGGGTGAAGGACTGCGTGAAGAATGGGCTACAGGGTCTGTGCTGAAGACATAATGGTGGAATAGCCACTTGCTTCTTCCTGTTCCTCTAACACATATTTATATCTTGATGCTTTTGCTTCCTCGGTCTGATGGACTTTTCCAATATTGTAGTCCTTCTTTCAAGGTTTAGTGGACATACTGCTGCTTCCATTAAGAGCGCACCTGATTACTCTCTTTCCTCGGTTCTCACAGTGATTTTCTCTTACCTTCACTGCAATGTTTATTTCTCTTGTTGCCCACATAGCCATAGTTAGTCATGTTGACTGTCTGCCTCATCTGTTGAATTATAAGCTCTGAAGTCAGCAATCTGCTCTGAATATCCTCTCAGTACCCTCTACAATGCCAATCTCTGACTCTACTACTGTTGAGTGAGCTACTTAACAGACATGTGGTGAGTACATGAGCAGATGTCATTAAGAACACCTTCTTCTTTGTCGTCTTGGCGCTTTATGGAGTCTGCGCATGTGCTTCTGAACCCCCAGCTCATTTAATCGGAAGGAGTGATGTGGATTGCCTACTTCGCATCCCACGTGGTCATCTGAGGGGGCTCTAGGACCTTGATGTTTTCAGCACATCTGAAATCTCAGAACGCTACCGTGGGTTATGCCTTAAAGAGTATCTTATTTAACATTTGCCTTACACTGAGGTTGAGCCCAACCGTAGATTCCCACAAGGGGCACCCCTTTTTAGCTGACGTTTTTCTTTTTTTTTTTAAATATATTTTTTAATGTTTATTTATTTTTGAGACAGAGAGAGACAGAGGATGAGTGGGGGAGGGGCAGAGAGAGAGGGAGACACAGGATGTGAAGCAGGCTCTAGGCTCCGACCTGTCAGCACAGAACCCGACATGGGGCTCGAACTCACAGACCGCGAGATCATGACCTGAGCCGAAGTCGGACGCTCAACCGACTGAGCCACCCAGGCGCCCCAGCTGACGTTTTTCTAACCCTGACATCTAGAGACACTTGAGAGCTTTCTATATTAAACAACTTAGTTTTCACACATGTATTACAGGGTGAGTTTGGACCATCACATGATAATCTAGCTTTTCTAATGTTGGCTGGTGTATCAGTTCCAAGCTCAAAGACCATTCAGATTTCAATTCTAGAAAGTCCTTTGAACTACCTAATGCATTGGGACATTTTCTTGGAGAAGAGGCTTTCAGGCTAACACACAAAACAAAACAAAACCGAATAAGATCCTGGCTTTGCTCCTTTATTTGGCCAGGGCCTTAAGCTACTTGGATCTGAGGTAGAGGTTATGTTTACCTTATAGGGCTATTGCAAAGACCTGTCAGTAAAATGTCTGAAGTGGTTTTACAGTGCCCAGAACGAAACAGTTTCTAGATATAAGGCAGAACTTCCCAATCAATTAATCGACAACTATTCTTAACTATTTGCACTGTTGCAACCTAGTATCAGACATTACGTAGGAAGAGGAATATAAGGGATGCACATAATGTATTTCTACAAAAATAGACCATGTTGGGAAAGCACCCTCCCTCCATTTACAAACAGGATTACTTCTCATGCTGCAGTTATTTTAGGAAAGTGCTTTGGGATGAAGCAACAAGTTCTGATTCCATCTGTCATGGGTTCCAATTTAACTGGGGCCATTTCATGGGAGTTGAAATGTTCAGAAGTCTGTAGGTGGCATAAATCAACACTTCAGGTTTATTTTAAGCTTACAATCCCAAGTCATGGTAAAGTTCAGGGAAAACTGATGAGATCAAGTTCAATTTCATATGATTGTCCTTTCTACACACTGCCCCAAATCCCGTCTTTTTTTTTTTTTTAGAATGAATTTTCAATGAGACGATGAAAGACTTTCATTTTTATTTTATTTGTTCTCTCCATTCCAATGATGCAATGATAAACAAACTACTGTAGACTTCATACGAATATCTAACAAACACCATGTTTTTAAAATGTAGTATAGATTTTGTTAAATGTTTATTTGTTTTTGAGAGAGAGCGCGAAAGAGAGAGAGAGCCCTTGTGCAAGTTGGGGAGGGGCAGAGAGGGAGACACAGAATCCGAAACAGGCTCCGGTCTCTGAACTGTCATCAGCACAGAGCCCGACGCGGGGCTCGAGCTCCAGAAGGGCAAGATCACGACCTGGGCCAAAGTCAGATGCTTAACCGACTGAGCCACCCAGGTGTCCCATTTTTTTAAATGTTTATTTGTTTGTTTCTTTGTTTATTTTGAGAGAGAGCTAGAGAGAGAGAGAGTATAATGTAGTATACATTTTAAAAGAAACAACAGAATCATTGCTTCCTGGTCTTTCCATTCATAGGCACTGCTCAGTGAACTGACTGAAAAATAAATAAGGCAGAAACCTGTTCCCTCTCTCCCTTAGTGATAATCCCACAGTCTCAATTCAGGCTGAACCAACAGGTTGCTATGGTAGCAGGAGAGTCAGGGTTACAGCACCGAATGGTTCTGCAGTGTGAAATCAGCACAGTGCACGAGGTGCTTCAAAATTCATGAGATTGGTGGAGGCGATTTTGTGCTTTCAACTCCAGACTTCTGCGTCTTGAAGAAAACGAAAGTGAGAAGGTGGCAGTGTCAACCTGAGCCTCTGTGGTGGTTTCGCAGCCTTTCCAAAGTTTTAGATGAAGTAGGCATAATCTGTGCTTTTTATTTACTGAGCTTCAGATTTGATTCTGATAAGACTCGTTATCAAAGGAAAGTTGCATGTACAAAAAAATGAAGAAGAGTTTCTAATTTTGTGCTCTGTATTTCTACTCATTTCCAGGGAGAGCTAATCTAAAGGTTTAATTTAAGAATATATAAATGTTCAGGTATACTGACTATATTATATAATTGGAAACCATGAAGCACAGAATTCATTATGATACAAAATGTTCACTTTTGAGTCATCCTGCTTATTAAAAAATGCCTTTTTAATATGATATATATAAATATATGTGATATAGTATACATGTGAGTATATGTGAATATATATTATATACATGCACATAATATATGTGCATTAAAAAGGCATTGTTCACATAATGAATAGACTCACATGATAAACTCCATATATGCTAGTCTTACTTGTATATATATGTAGATATACATAAGTATACTGATCATTTATTCTACACATTTAAAATCTTAGTGAGTTTAATAATTGCTAATATCACCTAATAGGCCCTCTCCCTTCTTTCTTTATACGGAAGGATTATCTCCTTTATTTGGCTGAAATACTAACCTGCATCCTATGGATGAAGCTGTGACTATAAAATTCAAGGAAAATAGCTACAAAGAGAGAGATAAGCCAACAGATCAGCTTGATTTCGTAATTTCACAGTTTCTTCTTATTTGCTGTAAACTGCAAGCATTTGGGGACCAGGGGTGCATTAGGGCTAGAGCTGTGTAGGGTGTAGTCCGTTCTGAAACAGCATACTGCCTTGGAGAGGCTCCAATAGAGATTTCAGGGCAGGAAGGCTGTTCCGCCATGATAGGTCGTACCTCAGTGACCTGTAGGATTCCATTCCCTCCATCTTGGATGGTCCTCCATCTTGTCTTTCTGTCAAGCTCTTGCTCGTCTGTGAGATGCAACTTTGTGAAGGCTTTACAGACACTGTTTATCTTACTTCCCTCCCTGCCCACTCTGCCTTCACCGTCCTCCAGAGTTAGTCTTTTTCTCCTTTGTAGTGACTATTCCTTCAACAGTACTTACCGCATGCTATCGTAATTATCTGCTTATGAGTAACTATGTGATAAAACACTGAGTCTCTTAAGGACAGGGAACAGTGGTGAGAAACTATGTATTTTTTAGTTTTTGAATGCTCAGCATGCCACTTCCTCCCTCCTCTGGTCACACCCCCACACATTGCTTTGGGGACTGTTTCTCCCCATCTCCTGTGTATGTGTTGGGGACTGTTTCTCCCCATCTCCAAGTAACTGTGGCACCTCCCCACTTGCAGCCACAAACCCATGTGGAGTCTTGAGCTTGATCAATCATGGTACCCCATCCTCTTGTTTTTAGTGACGGCTTAGGGACAGGCATGTGATCCAAGCCAGGCTAATTAGAGCTTTTCCCCTAAGAATTTATATATGGGTGCTATGAAATAGCATTTATTGGAACTTTGTTTGAATATTTCATGCCTGTGTATATCTCTTGTTTTATTGGACTGCCAGGTCCGAGGCCACAAAGGACACGGCAGACAGAAGAATGTGTCCCGAGGGAGCAGAGATGAGATGGAATGGACCAAGGCCATTTATTAATTTCTGACAAACTTAGAGAGATCACACTGTGCATTAGACCAGCCTGGAAAACCAGCAAGGCAAACAGCTTTCAACTGAACAAGCGACATTGTCAGAATGCCAGTAGAGTGCTCCAGAAACAGACCCTGAGACGGAAGTAGGGCTGCAAAATGTTTATCGGGTGCTACGTCTGAAAGAAAAAGGAAGCATTGGTTTGCACTCTTAGGAGCTTCCTGGGTAAAATCTGAAACTGATATCAGCATATGGAGGGCAAGGAGAGACTGAAGAAAGAGGTTGGCCACTCCAGATTGGCAGATGGCAGGTTTAATTAGCGAGGAAACTTACATCTGAGGCTTGTTCCGAGCAGGTGCAAGATGAGTTGGTCTCTGCATCTTCCTGCCAGAATCTTAAAAGATTATATAGAGGCCTTGACTTGTTTCAGTCACATTCGCTCTGGATGGTCACAACAACACCTTACTCTCTCAAGGCCAGGTCCTGGGAACAGCTCCCACTGAGGGACAATGGGAAAAGCACACATCCTAAGGGCAGGGGAGGGAGGGAGGAGCCTCTGCTTGATGAGTCCACTTGATCTCAACTACGTCCCCCAACAGGGCGGAAACAGGATGGCAGGGGACTCTGTGAGACTCGGATACAGACATGGAAGTCTCTGCTGGTCCGGTGAGACACTGCAGAGAAAGCCTTGTGTGTTAGACTAGTCCTGCATGAGCAGCAATGGCCAGGACCCATACTGTCTTGCTCTTGCACTGACAAGAGGCCACAGTCCCTTGGTCAGACATTGGTCAAAGCCACCCAAGAACAGCATGACGCTAGCTTGGAAGTTGAGGCGGACTCTGAAGGAGCTAATCCTTGGAGGCTCTCAGCTAATCTCTGACAACTGGGAAGAATTGTTTTTTGAAGCGGGATTTGAGAGATGCACCTCCACTTCTGCAACACAGAGACTGGGGGGGGATGGTGACGTCTCTTCAGAGGACCCCAGTTCTTTCCTGGGTTTCCTACAACACTCGGGTCTTCCCCTACATCTTACCTTACAAACCAGATATGACTTTAAGGAGAAAATCTGGGAAGATGGAGAATCTCTAAAAGACCTAGTATTTTTGACAAATTGAAGGTCATTTCCTGAAAAGACTTTATTTTTTTAAACTTATTTATTTTGAGGGGGAGAGAGAGAAAGAAAGAAAGAGAGAGATTACATGCACATGCAAATAGGGGAGGGACAGAGAGAGAGAATTCCAAACAGGGTAAGCACTGTCAGCACAGAGCCCAAAATGAGGTTTGATCTCACGAACCATGAGATCATGACCTGAGCCAAAATCAGGAATCAGACACTTAACCAACAGCCACCCAGGCACGCGTATCCACATGCAAAGGGCCAGGGGAGGGACTCTGGAGGCTTAAATGATTGTAGTGGACATTAGTCATTTGTTTTTCTGGTAATCCAGTGATCAGCGTTCAGGGATCAGGATGAGTGGGATAGTTAGAGGCAAAATAAAGATTTTATATTTTCTCATCATCTATAAATACAAGTTAAATTTTGTGACCCTGCCATTAGTGTTATTACCGTTGGAGTTATACTGTACTGCCAAACAATGGTGACAAAAAAAGAGAACTTTTTTTTTGCCATGAGTTTGTGCAAAGTACTTCCAAGAGATGGTTATTTTTAATATTTTACTTTTTTTTTAACCTCCTTTTTTTTGGTAGTTGCAAGTATTGTGGGAAAGAGGAAAAAAAATGCTACTTTCTATTTCTTTTCTCCGATAATATGTTTCTTTCCATGCATATATATTGTAAATCAAGAACAAAGTGTAACAAAGAAAATGGGGTCCTTGCGGCAACAGCCTGTTGGATGGTGACTCTCACCTGAGGATTTCAAAGTAATGCGATTTATTGATGGCACGTTGTGGACTGTGGCACATGTATTCTTACCACGTCCCAGGGCGCAGCAATGCTTCAACAGCCTGGCTGGCTCTCTGTAATGATTGCAAGGACCCCAAGCTCAGGAGTCACGTGACTACAGCAAACTACAGGAGAAATCGTGGCAGGTTATTACGGACGAAGCCAGGAGAATGGGAAACTTTGCTTCTTGTTTCATTCATGCATTCTACCTTGTTCTGCTTCTATCTATCTATTCATTCATTCATTCATTCATTCATTTTCATTTTGCTATTGAATCATTCATTACCAGTTGTTTGTTAAATGGAGGGCACTGTTAAAACGACAACGATAAGGAAACATAAAATTTTGCCTTTAAGAGGCTCATCATCTAGTTTGGGCAACTGCCTTATAAATGCACTTATTTGGAAAAAAATAACATAAAACAGGAGAAATGAGGCATTTAGGGGATAGTCTGTGAAAGTTTTAATTTGTCTGCTTCATGAAGTCAATCCAGAAACTCGATATGAATAAACAAGGCAACAAAACACACACATCCGATCAAATCAAAGTAAAACAGAAACAGAACTGGTCCAAAGTAGAACTAATTTATAGACACACCTGTAAAGTCCTAGTAGCTTTTATTCAAACTGTCCAGCGTTTGGTGGCCTCCCCCCACCTTCATGCCTCAAGCCTCTCCCATTACCCTTGTTGAGGATTCTGGGGCAATGTAAAAAAAAATCCTGAGAGTTGCAGGCTTGAAATAATGAGGTGTCACGTTAGCCCAGAAGCTGGCCGTGGTTTCTGCTAGAGGATGATGCTGTGAGTAGAGTCTGCAGCAAGTCTGAGATGCTTCTAGTGGGCTGGGCCTCCTCTCTCCCTGTGTCCTTGTCCAGCCAGCCCTGCTCATACTTCGATGTGCACATGGATGACCTGGAGATCTTGTTGAAATGCAGATTCTGGGTCAGTAGGTCTGGAGTGGGGCCTGAGGTTGTGCATCTAACAAGCTTCTGGGTGAGGCCAATATGACTGGTCTAGTCTGAGACCTACAGTTTGAATAGCAAGGCCCAGCAACGTATTATTTCTGGGTGGGGTGGGGGAGAGCATAGATGCACCTCTGCAACCCTATTACTCCTGCTGGCCCTATATTATCCCGAGACATGGAGACATAAATGGATTCTCTTTGGCGTCACTAGATTTTTTTATTTTTTGCCCTTTCTCTTTCTGGGATCCCTTTGTGTCTTCCACTGGTGCCCAGGATCTTCTATGCTCACCTTTATCTTCTATCTCTAAGAAGAACAATGGGTGAGCAATCAGAGACCTGGTCACAACTGTGTACGTGGGACACTCTTATATCCAATCTCAATTTCCTCATTTGTAAAAGCAATCTGGGACCCAATGGTTTATGGACTTACCCACTTCAACACAAGTATTTATATGTCCATGAATGTCTTGTCTGTGAAGACACTGTTGTCATTTTATGCTGTTGTACTCATTCCCTTCCAGGATGATTGCACTGGATTTACACTTACCCTTAATAGTGGAATGAAAGGTTTACATCCCTGATGATGAATGGCTTTACCACTGAATACATAGTGGGTGGTGATAAATGCCCTTCTTAATGCCTCTGAATGTTTGGTATAAAAGCTGCCTCTTTCTCCAAAGGGTAAAACTGGTGGCTTTGGATGGGAATAAGAAAAGAGGAAACAATTCTACTGTGTTTTCTTTTTTTCAGGAATAGCATAATTCAGGCTTCTTTAAGAGTGATAGGGAGATGGAATGACATCCTGACCCTATGGGAATTTTATCTACTAACTGTAAAAGGAACAAATAGGGGACTCATCAAATCCCTGATAGGTCATTGGGAATTAGGAAGCATAGCATTTTCTATTTCATTTCTATTTCATTTTCTATTTCAGTGTGCTATTATTATCAAGTTCACAGAATTAGAGGCACCTGGGCAGCTCAGTCGGTTAAGTGACTGACTCTTGATTTTGGCTTATGTCATGATCCCAGGGTTGTGAGACCAAGCTCCTCAATGGGCTCTGCGCTGAGCATGGATCCTGCTTGAGATTCTCTCTCTCTGTCTGCCCTTCTCCTGCTCACACATGTGCACTCTTCTCTCTAAAATAAAATAAAAAAGATAAATTTAAAAAGTTTACAGTATTCATTAATCCAATCACACACTCTGTGAATTAAACATGGTCTTGGTCCCCTATCTTCTTTACCTCATACTGATGAACAACTTCCTAGGATCAATGGGAACAAATAATTCTTCCAGAATGAGAAGAGTGAGAATGTGGGACTATGTAATCTGAAGAAATATTGATTTAAAAAGGAAATAAAGAAGGAAGGATTTTTTCCCATTCTTTTCCCTAATGGTGCATATATAGTGCCCCCCACAAGACACGACTGAGCGCTGCCTCTAGGACAATAACCATGCCTTATACGTGTCTTTGAACATATAAGATCCTTAAGCATTTTATATGCAATGAATATTAATAGAATACCTTGATGCTAAGGACTTGTAACCTATGCAGTCTAAGTGCTAGTCATCAAAGAGAAGGCAGCTATAGCTGCTGGGACAGAGAGCCAAAGGGTAAAAGCCACCAGTGATTCATGTTCCGGTGGCTTCCATGGCACTACTACCTCGTGTTGCTTCCTGCCACTGGCTCTCCCAGTCCTTGATCCATGTGGATGGATCCAGAGCTGGGGATGGACAACAGGGGCTCAGAATGGAAGACTCTACATCTCTCCTTACTGAGAGCAGTACGGGTTTGATCCTATTGTCCCGGTGACTTTCTGTTTAACATTTTCATGAACTTTTCATTTTTTAATGAAATGTTAAAATTAGAAGTTACATTTAAATAAGTTAGGATGAGTTTCAGTAGATATCTACTGTGGACTTCCCATTTCTGTTGTGGTTACATAGTTTTGAGATTCCTATGCAGAGAACAGAATTCTTCGACACATAGTTGAAAGACAATTAGCAGTAAGTCATTTCTCTTTCCCATCCCTTTCTAGATGCGAGGTGACAACTACTTTCCTTTCAAAGACAGCATGGTGGATGCTTGTGGATAATAAGCCAAGGACACACACACAAGTGTTTAAGGGAAGCTAACTCTTCCCAGTTTGAGATGGTTGTGAAAGAAGGATTTGGAACTGCTGTCCTTGCTAGCTTTAGTTGCCCTACCCAGTGATGCCATGACCTTGGTTGTGATTCAGAAAGTTGCCAAACTGGCACATGGTGGGATTTGGGGTCAGTGGGAAACCAGAAATTAGGGGTTAGGTGAATACGAAATATGTGTGGAAATAGAGACTGTTATTCTGTCATTGAGTGTTTAGAAAATTACCGAACATTCTTGCTATGGGTTGTTGTTTATAATTTATTTATGTTGCAAATCAACACCGGCTTATTCTGTCTGATAATGTTTTTTACATTTTCCCAATAAACATTGTAAACAGAAATTGTCTAAAGAATGATAAGAGTAAATGCTTAATAAAAAATTGTTAAATATCCATTCCTCAAGAAAATCGATGATTTTAATTTGCTCAAAATGTTGCCCACACTTGTCATCCATCATGAGAACTCTAGTAATAAAACTGACCACGTGAAAACCAGAAGACGAAAATCTTCTAAAGTAACATCAGCTACTATTTCAAAACTTAGTAATTATTTTGTGGAAATTGTGCCCCCAGACAATGGTTTAATATGTGCATCTCTAGACGGCTAAGTTACATACCATGACTTTTCATTTAGATCAAGCTACTGCATTTCTAAATTAATTTAACTAATCTTTAATTCCGAGTAGTAGTTATTAATGTGTTAGTTCCATGAACTGAAGGACTTTGCAAACAAATTATGCCACTTTAATATCCATGTTATTCGATATTTTGATAGAAAATTAGTTAACTAATTAATTTAATTCCAGTATTTTCTGTCATTTCCGATGCTTCGTGCCCCTCCTAATTCCCATGAGTATTTAAGCCTTTAAAAAACACTGTTCATTAACTGTCATTTTAGGGGGGTTTTTAGGAAGGAACAAAGAGAAACAGATCAATTTCCAGAGCAAGGAGGTCTAGGTCCAGAAGTGACACAATGTCAATATCTGTGTCATTCTGTTGGTCAAAGCAAGGCATGGAGCTTGGATTCAAGGGTGAAGAGAGTCCCTATAGGTGACAGAAAGGACTTCAAAGTCACATTGCAAAGGGACCTAGATAAAAAGAAGGCAGTAACTGTGGCCCTTTATCAAACTGCCACAATATTTGCTCTTGAAAGTTATACTCACAAATATTACAGATCCTGTGTCCCAACTGTGTCTTTAATTAATATTCCCCTTCCTGTTCCCATGGTTCTGGCACAGGTTAGGGAAGCCTGATTATTTCTCCCTTTAATAGATCTTCGCTGTCTTCATTGCTTCCAATCTGACCCATTTCCAACCATCCTCTCTAATCTGAATTATACCTAATCTGAATAGATCACTCCAGTGTTTAAAAGGTTTTAATGGCTCCTCATAATCGAGGAGATAAAGTTGTTTCTAATCTATGAGATATCTTGGCATCGTAGCGTGCTTCATGGTCTTGTGCCTGTCTCTGTTTCCAAACTTGTTTTATGCCACTCTCCAAAATGCTTTTTTAGTCTGCAGTGGATTATCTTACCTGCAATTCTCCAAATATGCTATAATTTCTCAATCTACTGAGACTTTACAAATACTGTCCTATTGCCTAGCAGTAAAAAAAATTCCCTTATTATCCCCAATTCCTCACACCTTTAACTTTTCTGTTTGGCAAACACTTACCCTTCAAGGTGTAGCTCGTGTGTCGTTTCCTCCAGGAACCCTTCCTCATTCCCCCAGACTGTGCGGACCCTTTTCTATGTGCTCAATAGTCCTCTAAATAATTGTAAGGTAGCAGTTATCACATCGTACCACAATTTAGGTACAATTTCTATCTTGCCTGCTGTGCGATGAGATCATGAGGAAGGAACTAGATCTCTGACATCTGATTATCTAGTTCTTATTATAGCGCCTAGCCTGTGGAATATTTTTGTTGTGTTTTCTTCCATAGAGAAATGAAATTAGAATACATGTCATTACACAAAAGGTAGAAAATTTAAATTATCTCTGCTTTGAAGTATACCAACTCTCTCTTTTGTAATTAATTATTTCTTCTAGAAATTCATTCAAAATGTAACCAACAAGGTAATAATGCAATTTTTCAACAAAGAAGATTATTGCCTGTGCTTGTAAGTGGAGCACTTGCTCAACCATTCGTTCAAGTTTAAGTCTACAACATTTAAAATGCAGGTCAGTTCTTTACTTTGTGCACCGAAGGGTTTCTTCTATGGAATAGAAAGTGGGCTCTCTAAAGATATTTTGGGTTGTAGAGTGAGGAGAGGGGTAATTCTTTTAGAGAACAAAAAGTGTTACAGATGTGTTTTTAAATTTTTAATATTAAATCATGTAATACTCGAAAAAAAGAAGAATTCATGATCCAGACTTAATTGATGATGTCATTTTGTTACATGTAGACCTTAACTCCTTTACAAAGAAAATGTTATAAATATACCTTATCATCTCCCCCAATCTATTCCTCTCATTTTCTCCTAGGTCTAATAATTTATTTATTTATTTGCTCAAAGATAATTATTGACTTCCTGCCATGTATCAGGCACTCTCCTAGGTGTGTAAATGTCCTCATGGAATGTATGGTCTAGTTTCTGATGTGACCTTCACTCATCACCGGTGTATGCCATATCAAAGTGTGTGTCTATATATTTACCATATGTACATGTATTAATGATATGTCATATATTACATACATCAAAAGTTATGTAGCTCATTAATATATGGACTTAGCATAAATTAGATGAAATGCCATATAATGAATATGATATGCTACCAGAATGTCCTTTCCAATGTTTCCCCTCATAATTATGTTCTATGATTTCCCTTGTTCATCTACTTAGTTCATTCGTTTTATAGTATTTCATCATATATTTAGACTACATGTAATTTATCCGTTCACTTCCTGGTGGATAGTAAGGTTGTTTGCACTGTTTTGGTATCACAAATAGTACATGTGCATCTTTGACTGTGTGCCTCTGTGCATATAAGTACATTTCTCCTGGAGAGCAACATGAATGAAGTTGCTGGGTCAAAGGTCATGTACAAAAGTGGTTGGAACAACATACACTCTTATTACAATGTGTAATTTCATTTCCCCAATCACCATCAGTACCCTAGTGATTTTCACCCCAATGTCATGGGTGACTTGGAAATACTTTTCTTCTTTACTGATCCCTTAATTTTCTCTTTTAAGAAAATTATATATTTTTTGAGTTTCTTACAGGATCTTTTGTCTTCCCTATATTGTTGTAAGATTTATTTTATTTTAAAAATAAATTGGGGTGTCTGGGTGGCTCAGTCGGTTAAGCATCTGTCTTCAGCCTAGGTTGGTCACGGTCTCGCCATTCCCAAGTTTGAGCTCCCAGAGCCTGGAGCCTGTTTCAGATTCTATGTCTCCCTCCCCCTCTCTCTCTCTCTCTCTCTCTCTCTCTCTGCCCCTCTCCCACTCATACTCTGTCTCTCTCTCTCTCTTAAAATTGAATAGACATTAAAAAAAATTTAAAGTAAATGAAGGATATTCATCTTTGGTGCTTCTAAACTTTTAAAACCTTGCAAGCTATGCCTTATCTCTAACTTTCCTTACAATGTCTTATATTGTGCATAAGGTTTTTAATTTTTAAGGTAATGTAACTTCAGTAATTTTCTTCTTCATGTTTTGTACATTTTACTTCTTCTTTATCAAATGTTTAAAAATCCCAGTCAGAAAAATTTTCTACATTTTTTCCATTTTCTCCTGACAGTATAAAATTTTCGTTGCTTACATTAAGTTTTCAGTTCATCTGGATTTTTTTTTAATGATGGATTAGACAGGGATCTAACATTAACTCTCGATTTAGATATCTACTTATGCCAACATGTTTCCTTGACAATTCCATCTTTTCTCTTAGACCTTGCAATAACACATCAAATTTTCTTAGGTTCCTCTTTCCCCTCAGTGATCTTGAGTTCTAGATGGTTCAAACTTGAGTCATTATATTTGTGCTTTAAATATGACAGAACTGCCTCTATTCTGACTGTAACTTGGGACTAGTTTTTTTTTTTTTTAGAGATTTGGCTAAACTTAGCTGAAATCCTCTGTGTCTTAACTTGAGTATGTTTTATGTCCTCTTGATTTCTTCTCTTTCATTCACACAGGCCCATTTAATTTCTTCTCTTATCAGTTTGGTGAAAAATTCTCTTCCCAAGCCTTGTCCCTCGTTCTGTGTTGGTATTTTTAATGGTGACTTGAGATATTGAATGAAGAGATCATCCTATCTATGTCCTAGCACCCTGCCTGCAGGTGGGTCTGTTCGTTCCCTTATCTGTTGATAATGCATTCATATTCGATTCCCCTTCAAAGCCCCTGATTGGTGACAGGTGACAGGTGACAGTTCTGGGACAGGTTGAAGAGTTCCCTGTTCTACCTGCTTCCCTCTCAGATGCTGCCTTTAGAATTCTGGTGAATAACATTCAAAAAAAATAATCTCATTTAGATATATAAAATAGCAAACTGCTTTAAGTTATTAATTTGCTTCTCTAGAAATTGCTTTTCAACTCAAAGCGATTGGTTTACAAGATTTTTTTGGGGGGGAGGGGAATACAACTATTTGAATGGAATGATTAATATTCAATGGCTGTGTTAGTTTTATATTGCTGCATAACAAATTACCAGAAATTTAGCAGATTAAAACAACACATGTTAGGGGCGCCTGGGTGGCTCCATCAGTTGAGCGTCTGACTTTGGCTCAGGTCATGATCTCACAGTTTGTGAGTTCGAGCCCGGTGTCAGGCTCTGTGCTGACAGCTCAGAGCCTGGAGCCTGCTTCAGATTCTGTGTCTTCCTCTCTCCCTGCCCCTCCCCTGCTTGTGCTCTGTCTTTCTCAGTCTCTCAAAAATGAATAAATGTTTTAAAAAAAACCAACACATGTTAATTATGTCACTCTTACTATGCATCAGAAGTTCTGGCATAACATAGCTGGGTTTTCTGTTCAGGGTCTCACAGGCTGAAATCAAAGTGTCAGCCAGAGCTCAAGTCTCATCTGGAGCTTGAGGGCCTCTTCTGAGCTCATTCAAATTGTTTTCAGAATGAAATTCTTTGTGGCTATAGAAGGAAACTCCCTGTTTTCTTACTGGCTACTGGCTATTGACTGGCTATTGTCCTTGGCTCCTAGGTGATGCCTCCGGCTCTAGCTCTGTGGCTATTCACAACACAGCTGTTTGCCTTCTTTCTGGTCAATAGTAACACATTTTTGAAACTTCATTTTCTTTCTTTTTTTCTTTTTAATATAATTTATTGTCAAGCTGGCTAACATACAGTGTATACAGTGTGCTCTTGGTTTCGGGGGTAGATTCCCATGATTCATCGCCTACATACAACACCCAGTGCTCATCCCAGCAAGTCCCCTCCTCAGTGCCCATCACCCATTCTTTTAATGAGCATACTTGATGAGTTAAACCCAGCCAGAATAACCCCTTTTTGGCCAACTTAAAGTCTGTCGATTAGTAAACTAATCACAGGGGTGATATCCTATAATATTTCACTATACCACTTATATTCAAGGGAGGGAATTTTACAGGGCGGGAACTGCAGGGTGGAGGGAACCTTGGAGGCCATCTTGAGATTTCATATTCCACTGTCTGCTGGCATTCTAAATCCAGTTCCCCAATATTTGAATACTTGAGTAAAGTTTATTCTCCCTGGCAGGGTTTTTGAGGAAAGCCTAAGAGATAGAACCCTTCCTTCCTGCTTCATTAAAACAAAACAAAACAAATCAAAACAAAAAACACACAATTGAAGAAGTAAACAGAGCCGACATAAGCAGAAACAGAATGTCAACTTTATTGCTGATAAAGTTAATGGTAAGAATGTAATTTGAGGATAGAACCAAACGAGCTCACCCCATTTAGACTTTGGAATTACTTGTCCACAGGCAAGTTTTAATCTGTAAGGAAATCGTTGCTTCAGTTGATGTAAGGTGGAGGAAGAAAGAGAAAGAAACCAAATCCTCATGCTTCTGATAAATTAACTCCACCCAAGACCAATGGGTATTGTTCCCTGGTGAGTAACTTGATCCACTTCCGGAGGGTAAGTTTTGGGTCAGAGGCTTAAAGGGTGTAAGAGAAATTCCTCATGGAAATCAGAGGACAGGAGAGAAAAGTTCTTCTTTGATACTTATTTCTGCTTTAAGTTTCTCTCTAAGGGTCAGATTTTCCTAAACAGAGTAATTTAAAAATAACAATAATTACCTTTTCCCTTCCCACTAGGACATCAGAAGCACTAATTGAGTGAGACAAAGAAAGTTATTTGGGAAAAGTTAACCTCAAACGGCTTAGAAATCTCACATAGAAATGCACAATGTAAAGACCTGATGACATCAATCCAAGATGCCCTGAAGCACAACCAGGATTACTTTGGATGCTCAGGAGGTGTTTTTTGGGTCACACGTGAACCCTGAGGGGCCAACTAGCTCACTCCTTGGAGTTCAAGGTAGAGGAATCTAGTAGGGTTTCTTTCTCAGTGCTCTCCCCTCCCTGAGCAAGAAGAAGAATCTCTTCTCTTTTTGTAGAAATTTCGTTCCCTAGTGCAAAATGATTTTAACTTATCACCACACTGGATTAAAATGACATCAGCAACAAAGTGATGTATTTTGCTCTACTTCAGGCTGTCAACCAGAGGAAAATTAGATTTCTTTGGACTTAGAGGAAAGAGGGAAAATGCTTGTACAACTCCATCTTACTCATATCACCCTCCCGCTAATTCTCAGTTTCTTTACTGGTCAAATAGAAAAAAATATCCTGGCTATGCCACAGGTTTGTTAAAGGGGCAAACAGAGTTCATAAACATGAAAGTGTTTTATAAAAAAAATTCATATAATTGTAGTTTTTTCTTTGCATGATGACAATCCAAATTCCCAAAATCTTTCATAAAGTGTCGATGTGTGAAGGGAGTATCGAGTCTATACAACGTTGACTTAGACCATTGTTAACTTTCATCTGACAAGGTATGAGCATTTCCCTTGAGTCGTGCAAGGTATTAGAACAGATTCTCTAGTTCTCAAACTAAACACTAATTCGGACATGTGTGATTCCGATTTTTTTGTGTGTGTGCATATCTTCGACATGTCTTTATAACTTCCTTCCTTCAGTTTTAGTAATGCAAGACACAGTTACCTACCAGCCACATTCTCCTGCATTCGACAGATTTTTTTATTTTAAATTCAAGTTTGTGGCACAAAGTCATGGAAAAAATAAAGACAGTTTGGACATGAGGACTCCTAGAAGACTCATGCCTTCTAGATAAGAAAGGAACTCTATTTGCAAAACCCCTGTTGCTATTGATTCACCTTTGTACTTTAGGGTGAAGTGTTTTCTATTCTATTATCCATCCCTCATTTTTTGAAAATTTAATTCAAACTCCTTAAAGAATGAGTTGGTTTGGATTCTGCCTTTTCTTTGGCATCATTTGATTCTTGAATCATGACTCGGTGGTTTCCAGAATGTTGACAGAGTTCAGTAATCTTTGATTAAACTAATTCTTCCTGGCGATTTCAGAAAATCAAGGATGGGCTGGAAATATTATTCACCAAGCAAATACTCTGCACTGTTTATAGAAGCGTCTCAGGAAGAGAGAAGAACAGATGGTATTCAGGGCTTACAGTTTTTCTCTACTTTTGACGTGAAAAAAGAAGCTGCATGCAATTTATCAGGCAAGGTGAGACCACAGACCTAAATGCTTTACTTGCCTATGTGACCATCAAAGCAGCTAGAAGAAAAAAAAATTAACAATGGATTGGAAACTGTAATTAAAGCATTTGTATATTTACTAAAAAAGACACATGCAAATACGAAACATAACTTTTGAAGGCTACATTAAATTGGTTGTTAAGTCAATACAGTCACGTAAAATCAACCTCTTGAATATCTTTTTAGCTAATAATTTTCAAGCTCACCTTACAAATTTGTCTCAGTTTGTACCTTTTCTTGATCTATGAGTGATGACTTCAGGGGTGTATGCTAATTTTGTTAGCATAGTGTTTTAGAAATCTGAGCAAGATTTATTTTGTGTGTCATACATTCAGCTGGGCATTTATCAAGTACCTGGTATAGATAAGGTATCATACAAAAAGTTTTATGATGATATCCATGTGAAAATGTATAGGGGCTCTTTAAAAACAGCTTTTGTAGAAGGCACAACATTGTTGTATCAATATCGAATCCTGAAACTGTATAAAGAATTGTATGCTAACTTTCAGCTTCCAGAACAATCTTCAGGTTGTACCTCCAATACGTCAGAATAAACAACCACCTCCTAAAGGAGAATATCTAAGATGAGAGATAAAATATTTGGAATCATTAGAACAGAATTTCTGATAGCAGAGATCATTCGGACTCACCCACCGAGGCCAGGCCATCCATTTAATCATTCAACTGTGGATTAACTCAGCAAATACAAATGGAGGCTGGGTACTTGGCAGAGATTGCTGGTTGCAAGAGACACAATGGTGACTCAGCCACAGCCCCTGTTTTCAGGCAATCAGGTAAATAGGCCTTTGGAAGACCTTTATAATGCAACCTGTTATAAGGTATAACTGGTGGGTATAAGGTATTACAGAGGTGCCCTGCCTAGAAGGATGTGGACCCCAGTCTTGGGTCACTTCCTGAGGAATAACTAAGTAATAATAAGGAATATCTAAGTCAAGTCAATAATGGTGTACTCCAGATGATGAGGAGAAAGGGAAAAGTTTAGCTGCAAGAGAAAATAACAAAGTCCCAAACTAAGGGAGAGTATGTATGACACATTCAGACCCTGTAAGAAATTCAGGGTGCGTGGAACGTGGTATTGGTGAGGCAGGTATTGGTAGTGGTGAGAAATGAAGCTAAACCGCTGGCCAGGTAGAAGGAAGGGTCCTTTCGAGCAGGCTAAGCTCCCTGACTTTTTTCCTGAGGGCATCAGGGAGCAAGACTCTGAATATTGAAGCTGATCAGCTCTTTCGTGCCCAGTGCTGTGTAGTGCTAGAAACTCTAAAAAAGTGGAAGATTGTGGCTCCCATAAAACCTTTAAGTTAGCTGGAATGATAGGAGAAACAAGCAAAATCATTAACCAAGTGTTAGGCCAAAGAAGTGGTCTGACCACCTGGAGTTGATTGCATTGTGGGCGAGAGCCAAAAAAAGGCAGGTAAGTGGGCCGTTGACACATCTGTATTTAGAGAGTTACATCTGATTGACTTCCATGTGATTAATTCTGTTTACTTTTCTTCGAGCCTGAGAAATTAGTATCCTCCGAATATTTTGGTCTGTATAAAACATCATACAAAGTCGTCTGTCTCCACTTGTAATGTCACTCATCCCAAACTGCCTTCTCTAACTAGTCTAACCAGCTCAGACTATGTGAAGTGTTAAAACATGTATTTAGGGTTTTGGTTTATCTATTTGTTTTGTTTTATTTTGTTTTAAGTTCCCATTTTCTTTTCCTAGAGGGGTGTACAGATCGCGTAGTTGAAAAGTAATTGAATTTGGGTTGCATTCACCCGGAAGCAACCGGGTGAAGGACACCGGGTTTAGGAGACCCCATGTTATGAAAGCAGCTGTTGAGATTATCATTATGGTCATTTTTTTTTATCCTGATTCACCACATCTCAATACTATTTTTAAGTCTTTGATTCAACAGAAGCTGTTTTCTGACCAAATTAGCCCTCATTCCTCACTGCGTGACTACTTAATAAAATAGAATACAAGGAAAGTAATTAATCAAAGCCGTAGTGGGTGCCTGGAATGCCCCGAGCCATGGTTGCAATGCAGAGACAGTCCTTCCAGTAAGAAGGTTATCTCATACGGGGGGGGGGGGGGTGTATGTTCTGACATACTTAAATTATTCTGTGCTACTCAAGTAAAAACCACTAAATTGCTTCTTTGCAATTACTCCAAAAAAAAAAAATCGTTCCATTAGAGGACATTTCCATAAGCCCTGATTCAACTGCATAGCTCCTTTGTAATCTATTATTTTTGAGGAGGACCTGAGGCATAAGTAAGTCTTATTGAAAACACTCTCCATCATTTGTGTTTTATCTACATATCTACTTTGGGTACTTTGGCTTCCTGCAATCGGTCTGAGTATTAACCTATTGTTTCATTTATGTTCTTTTCTTCATGTACACTTTCTTCATATTTCCCTAAGAAATGTCGATATCAAATTCTGTTTGATGCATGAAAAGTTTTCGTTCACTTGTAGGAGGAAATGGTCTGAAATTACTGAAATCATTGAACAAAACTCTGATGAAACCTTGAGTTCATAAAGACACCTTCCTAGGAAAGGTTATTATGGCCAGACTGCTTATTAATTTATCTTCTCAGCATTACAAGTCAAATAATTATACGTTTGCAAGAAAACTCATTTTGTATAAATTATTCAATACTCCCGATTCTAAATCAGGGATGGATGTGTACATATTAGAGGTATAGAGACCTAAGACTCAGCCTTTTCCTTTCCAGTTCTAGGTGATAATTTGTGCTCACAAAGAACCGAAAGCCCAGTAGGAACCTTGATACGTGGCCAAGCAAGTCTCTTTTATTCACCAAAGTGCAGGGGCTGTGGTTGTACTAAAAAAGGCGGAGGGTCCCTTCCTCCTGGGTTCCATCTCAAATTGAAGACAGTCAGACAAATGGGCTAGAGGCAGCCTGATTCACTCATCAGTTTATGGGCAGAGAAGAAAAGAGAAGGGGGGAGACAGAGCAAGAGAGAGAAAGAGAGAGGCAGGGGATCGGGAAATGAATAGCAGGCTTTTTCTAGAAGGCAGATGGAAAGGCACAGAATCTGCTCTTTTGTCTTGGATTCTCTCTAAACAATCCAGTGAGTTAGTTCTCCTCCCACACATGGGAAGCTGTGAATAATTGATAAACGTAGATGATGGAAATGTCCGCTTCAACATGCTGCCTGCAGAGAGGAGAGAGGAAGCTCCATCGTCCTTGAATGGAGGTCTAGCCCTTTATGGCCCATGTTAAAAGAATTAAAGAATTAATTTCACTCCTCCAGACCCTGCGGATTTTCCTTCCTTTTGCAGGCCTGGCAAAGCAAAGGAATAATCCCAAATACCCTCACACTCAAGCAGAAGATTTGTTACTTTTACCCCAAAAAATGGATATTACAAACAAATACCACATGTATTATCAACCCGGTTGTGTCAAACTTGAGTTTGAATTTCATCTGAACAGAATATATATATATATATATATATATATATATATATATATATATATATATATATATACATATACTTACCGTCTACAGAGTGAATCTTTTATACAGCATCCATATATTGCTGAGGAAGACTGTGGAATGTGATGATCCTAGAATTCTCCAATTTTCTGTCACCTCTCACTCTGACTTGAGGAAGGCAAGCAGGTGAGAATTGCAGCATGGAAGAAGTAACAATAATCCAAGGGGAACATGACCTAGATGGCCTAGACAAAGTCTACGGTAGCATGAGATGGAGAGAAAGGTTCTTGATGTTAACTGATGGTCACACTAAATAATAGATTTGGATTCAACCGTAGGCAGAGAAGGGGACTGCCTAAACACATGATTTTTAGGACTTTTGTAAAGACCTTTGTGTTCCTTAAACACTACCTCCATCTGTTTGCTGATGTTCTATTAGTAACAAAAATAGCTACAAAGAATTAGATGGTACTTATTTTATGTCAAGTAACATTCTAGTATTATATAAATATATATATATAGTTTATACAACTATATTATATTATATTTGCTATATATAGTATATATGCTATATACTATATATTATATATAACTATATATTTATGCATTATATTATATTATATATTATATATACTATATATATAACACTATATAGGGTATATTATATATACTATAAATATACATAGTATATTGTATATTACACACTATATTATAATATGGCATTTTATATATATTTAGATATTATTAGATATTATATTATTTTACTTTATACATTATATGTGTTTATATATGTTTAAAAGACTCTCCATTATTTGCGTTTTATCTACATTGGATACTTTGGCTTCCTGCAATCAGTCTGAGTATTAACCTATGGTTTCATTTATGATCTTTTCTTCATGCACAATTTCTTCATGTTTCCCTAAGAAATGTCAATATCAAATTCTGTTTGATCCATGAAAAGTTAATATATATATGTTATATATAACATACATATGTATCCATGAAAAATTTATATATATATATGTTATATATATAGCAACTGTATATATATACACACATATATATATAAAACGTTGTATAAAGTTGTGGTTTTTTCCATTTTATGTATGAGGCAACCGAGAAACACAGCTGGTAAGAAGCAGAACCAAAATATGAACCTGTAAGCCTGGTCCATTGTCTAGGCCCTCACCACTTTGATATACTTTAAATGGAAATTTCCCCAGGGTGGAGAGCTCATGGTCTGAGACTCACCCAAGAAGTAAACAACTTACCTCAACTTCTTCCCATGAGATGCGGATGTGGGAGAGGTAGAGCCCTGGGATATTTGTAGTTCAGTTTCTGGTATTTTCTAATGTCCGTTATGATTTCTTCTTTGGACCATAAATTATCTAGAAATGTGCTTTAAAAGTTCAAAATATTTAAAGTGTTTAAAAAGTTATTTAAAAAATTAGATTTCAAAGGTTATTGCCTTGCAATGAAGCTGCAGTTTTGGGGCTTTATTGGGACTTATGTTGTAGCTGAGAATTTTATTGAGAATTTTATCCTCTAAGGGTTCCATGTATATTTGTTAGATCAGGCTTGTCAATCATGTTATGTTAATTGATTATTATGAATAACAATATACATATTAATGCCTATAATTTTGGAAGATATGTTAAGCAGCTGTTTTTGTTTGTTAGCCAGAGGAACTTAGAAATTTAATTCTTCTCCTTTCATGCATAAAGATGAAATATTCTGATACTCTGATAGAATCATTATCCTACAACAATACATACGATTGTTTTTGTCATATCAGCATGGAATTATTTTTATTAACTGCTTGATACTTGGAATATTCTGAATCTAATAATTCATTGTTTTCATCAATTCTGAATAATTCTAAGCCATTGTCTCTTTAAATATATCTTTTCCTTATTTCTTCATGTGTCAAACTCCAAATAGATAGACATATGTTAAAATTTTTCTTTTTTCCCTTCTTGTCTATTAACAGACAAGGTTGTAAACTCAAAGTCTAAATGCCTAGGTACCAATTCCAGTTTTGCCACTTTCTAGTAGTGTGACTTTGAGCAGACTACTTATTTTTGTCTTAATTCCACCATCTGTAAAATGGGAACAAAAGAGTATTTAACTTACAAGGTTGCTAAGTGGAAAAAGCATTAATATGGTTAGAGAATTTTGTGTAATATCTGAACATAAAGAGTGCCATGTAAGTATTTTCTATTATTGACTCTGTACTTTGACATAGGTAAATTCTTCAATTTTATCTTTCAATTCACTAATTTTCTCTTGAGCTCTATCTCCTCTGCCATTTCAATTGTTAAATGAATTTTTAAATACCATTATTATATTTTTAATTTAAACATTTTCCTCTTTTTCAAGTATGCTTGCTTTTGCGGGGATAATCATGTTTCTCCTCATGTTTTACAGCTCATTTTTAATTTTTTAGACATTTGAAACACATTTATTATATTCTATATGTAATCATAACAATATCACATTATTGGGGATTTTATTCTGCTGCTTTTTTTCTTTTATTATTCTCATGTGTGGCAACATCATATTTCATCTTTTTTTTTTTTTTTAATTTTGGATTGAGAGCTCATGAGCAGTGTGAATTTATCCAAGGATGTCATGCAAGTCTGACTATGGGGGGACATGTCTTTAAAGAGTGAATGTATTCATTTTATCCAAAGTTCTGAGGGGGTTACCAACATAAAAACTGACTTGGAGTTTTTCAAGCCAAGTGCAGAGCATAAATCTTAACACCAAACCAATGTGAGGGCAACCCTCAAATGGGCCTTCCCTCTCCAGTTAACAGCTAGAGCAGGGCAGACACATTTTTTAATGGTAGGCAGGTGGGTTTTTCTTGAGTATGGGAAGGGTTCCTGTAATGGTTAGAAGACTCTACTCCAGCTCTGTCTTCATAGAGCTCTCATTTGGTAGCCCTCAATTAAAAGGTACCTAATGGACCACACTGCCAACAATAGAAGCTGGTTCTACCATCTCAAAGGAGCACCAAAAAGGGGAAACAGGATTCAGAAAGAGAGACTGAAAGGGTTGAACATAATTATCAGCTTCTTTGCTGAGTCTCAGCTGATCCTGATGGCCTAAGAATTCAACAGCTCTGACTTCCAAGCACATGAAACACAGGTAAGGGATCACCCAGCTCATCTAGTGTTTCATCATCAAATATTAGGTATAATTATAGGTTCTTTGGGTGGAAGAACACCACACAAAGATGCTCAGAAGCACAACTTTTTGTTCTTTGCAGGACTAAACAAGAGAAAGCTGCCACACAACTGGCTAGAGAACAGTAAACTAGAACTGTAAGAGGCACCTTGTATGGTGAAGTGGGGAGGAGTTAGCTAGGTTTCCCAAGGGCTTTTTAGGGATTTTGTGTTTTGAATGGTGCTACAGAGTGAAAGCGGGAGCCACCCCTCAGGTATCTGGGGGCCCCTAGAGTTGGGAATGTGAACTTTGTCATCCAGGAGTGTTAGGGGCCTAATAAGGGGACTAATTGGGTTGGGAGCTTGGTAAACTGTCCAGGAAGAGGAATCGAGAGCCTTTAGACATGACTTCAAAACGGGGTCAAGACAAGCACTTGTGGAATCTTGCATCACATCTGAGAAAGCTGGGAAGAGCAGAGGGGTCATCTGAGCCTCATCTCAAGGACTGGAGACTATTAGACAAGGACATGCCAGGCAGGATGACAGTATGGGAAAGGTACGAAGAAATAAGAGGAATGGCGCATTACAGAGATATCAAACAGCTCGCTGAAAGTGCATGGGGAAGGAAAGGGAAACCGAGACTGTAGGTGTCAGCACGAGTCATATCATAAAATGCCTTTTGATCAGGAGTTTAACTTGTACACTCAGTGAGAGCCCAGCTTTTCAGACTAGAGCAGGACATTCCCAAGTGTGCTCTGGAAACTCAACCAAAGAGAAACTCTGGCATATATATCAGGGCATACATTTTGGGTGAAGATTTGGGAAAAGAACGCTTTTAATGATATTAAAACAAACCCAGGTATAAATGGGGAAAAGCCTATGACCAAACAAAATGCACGCAAGGAATTTCACAATTTCGTGAACTTCTCATTGTGTAATGAGATCCCCGTTTCAGGGCGTGTGTTGATTCTCTGCCACCAGGACTCTCCTTTGTCCTGTTATGTCTTCATATTGTCACCAGATTGGTGTCCGCTGAGAAAATCATCAGTGTGTCTGTGAAAGAAGTTGTTACTTCTTTTGATGACCAAGGGGTGACTGGTTGTGAGAACCTCCACGGAGGCTACTGCTTCTGGAAACTCTGAGATCCCTGGCCTGTATCTCATTAGTGTTTCTGTATTTCTTGTGAGCCTTTTGGCCATGCATCATTGATATTTTATGTCATGCCATTTCAATTAATGGAACAACTGACATTTTCCTTCGGCAACTTGAGAACAACTTTAAATCATACAGCCCACGTGGGCAATCTAATGTGACAGGGTCCCTAGGGATGAGGGTCTCTGGCCACTGTTGTATAAACACTCAGCAAATAAATATTAATGGGGAATAATTACCTTGGGAACTGGGAGGATGCGTGGCTCTTTAAAAACTCTGCACAAGGGCCTGCGTAGGAGGCGACATGATGAAGTGGAAAAAGTGGAAAAAGTACATCAGGTTTTGACTCCTGGCCCCTTGCTTGACTGATGTTACGGTCCTCAGGGAAATTAATGACATAAACCATCCAAACTTTACTTTCCTCATCTGTAAAACAGAGATATCATGAGTCTCTTGTAGCATTGAAATGAAGAATAAATGATAAAATATATAAGAAAGCACCTGGATCACATTAGTTTTTTAATTAAAAAACTTTTATTGTAGGATACTCCCTGAGGTAGTTGCATTTCTTTGAGGTGTGTTACTTATTTTTCTAGGCCAATTGATGCTCTGTAAAACTTTAAGGTAGAACTAGAAAATCCACATGCTCTCTTTTGGCATACATGTGCACACACACACATATTTCCAAATAGATGGCTAATGGCTACCTCATTTTCAGTATAGAGGCCTTTATTTTTCATGATTTGAAATAGCACTAATTATAAATTATCATATGTATATACATTTGTTTCTAGATTCTCTATCTTGTGGACTTGACCTATTTATTTTTGAGTAAAAATTATGTTTTAAAAATTATCACGGCCTTATAATTTTTTTGGTATCTATTAAGTTAGTGATGACATGCTTTTATTGTTCCTTAACAAAAAATTTTTGGCCACTTCTGTGCATTTTCTTCTTCTAGATGAATTTGAGAATCTGCTTACCAAGTTCCACACCTTGCTTATAAACATGACGTATCTCCTTAGAACACCTCCTCTACTCTTTATAAAAGTATCGTGCATATTTGCTGGGATATTTTTCTCGGCGTTTCCTAGGTTCTGTTACAATTATTATTGTGATCTTTTTGTTCTGTTACATATTCTAACCGATTATTGCTAATTCTAATTTAAAACTTTCTTGCTAGTTCTTATAGGCTTTTTTTGTTTTATTAGATTCTCTTGGGTCTTCCAGGTAGACAATCATATCATCTAAAATAATGAGGTTTTGATTTCATTGCTTTCAAAATGAATATATACCTTTTATTTTTTTCTCATCTTTTTCATTGGCCAGGATTGTCAATAAAATGTCAAAAAACAATGGAATTTTGATTAGTATGCTTCAAATATTTTACCATTAGGTAAGACATTTGCTCTCGACTTCTGCTGGGCAACACTTATAGAATAGGTAAGTTTCTTTTTATTCCTCACTTGCTAACAGTATTTTTAAAAACAAAAACAAGTTGAATTGTATCAAATGCTAAATAGAATCTATTAAGATCTATTAAAATGATTATATAAGGTCTTCCTTATTATTAACGAATGCAATTAATTTCTTAATTTTTTTCCTGATTCCTGTTTCATTTTAGGATCAGGCCTATAGCAATTTTATTTAATGATTTGGAAAATATTCCATTAATTTTTTATATTGTGGAACAGAATATAGAAATTTATAGAACACAAATATTATGGTTTCTGTGAAGACTTGCAAAAATCTGGCTATGAAATTATGAGTCTCATGTCTTTAAAATTTTCGTAGTAGTCTTTTTGAAATTTTTTTAACGTTTATTTATTTTTGAGAGACAGATTGTGAGCAGGGGAAGAGCAGAGAGAGAGAGAGAGGCAGACACAGAATCTGAAGCAGGCTCCAGGCTCTGAGCCATCAGCACAGAGCCTGACGCAGGGGCTCAAACTCACAGACCGTGAGATCATGACCTGAGCCGAAGTCGCCGCTTAACCGACTGAGTCACCCAGGCACCCCTGTAGTAGTCTTTTTGATGAGGGAGTGTGAGGCAGGCTGAGGACAAAGTGCAAGCCAGCACACCACTCCCCCCACTCCCCCAGGTGGGATGTGTGTGATACTCCTCAGGCACTCCTGGCTGCCTAAGGACAAAGGTAAGAAAGAAAACAAATGTATAACTGCTAGAGACAGCAGTCATACGGGACATAGGTCTCCCTCAGTTTACGAATATCTTAGTAAATTACAAGAAAAAGTCGATTTTATCAACAGCCTAATCTCCAGAAACCTATAGACTCCATTTCCTAGAGCCCCACCATCACCCCTCCATAGTGATATGGGGAACAAAGGCAAGAAGAAAATGGCAGATAAAAATAAATCTCCTTGTAATCTGCAGCCATTGACAAATACTTGAGGCCAATACAGACTAGAACATTTCTCCAGGAACCCCCTAAACAACCTTAGCTT
This sequence comes from Paguma larvata, assembly GCA_030068075.1. Lineage (NCBI taxonomy): Eukaryota > Metazoa > Chordata > Mammalia > Carnivora > Viverridae > Paguma > Paguma larvata. Next base: position 14,459,214 of record CM057825.1, read on the forward strand.
GACAATAGCAAAGCCTCTTTAGCATATCAAAGTCTCTCTAGAGGCCTTGCATTTGACTTTACCTCCCTAACTTCACAGTATAGAAGGAGCCACTCTTCATAACCCCAGTGCAGCTCTTCCTGCCCACGGGTCCTGTCCCCATGCTTTAATAAAATCACCTTTTAGCACCAAAGACGTCTTTGAGAATTCTTTCTTGGTCGTCGGTTCTGGACCACATACCATCACCCCAAAACCTCGTCATCTTGACCAAATTTTCATCTCTCTATTGTCTATTCATCTACCCATGTTTTCTACCTCTTGTTAAGTTCAATACATATTTTTTACACTCTCTGAGAAAAGCATCTTTTTCATGTATATATTCAAAGTTTTGGCATAAATCTGTATCCCATTTTCTCATGATTTGATAAATCTTACCTCTAACTATAGATAGGTCTCTGAGACCTTAGGAGTTCTGAAAACTCCTTTTCCTGGTAAACCTCTTTTAAAGCTGCACGGGTCCTTCAAATGCAAACCACTCCATTAGAATAGGGTCTCTCCCACAAGCATGCAGATTCATAAGAGCATGGGCACTGGTCTGTCTGGTACATAGAACACACTGATTAATATTTACTGCTGAGTGAATACTGCAGATCAGTATCAACTGTCCATCTTCTTCTGACAACTTTTCTGCCTTTTTGGAGCCTCCATCACTACATTTTTGTATTTCTTTTGTAATGGGATTTGGGAAAGAGAATCTTGAGTTTGAACTTGAACTGGCCATCTGCGACAACCATGCAGCAGCTGTGGTGTAGCTCACAGTGACCCCTTCCAGGTGGTATTAACACCCAGCGTGGACACACTGTTTCCCCAGGCAGGATTTGTCTTTTCTTCCTCATCGTATTCTTCCCCCTCTCGACGATTCTCACAGAGTCATCTGGAAACAAGCTCACTCCACTGAAAGATTTGTTGCACATTCCTTCTCTACTTCAGCCCCTATGTATATTCCCTGATCATCTTGGCTTTTCTTTGTGATCTTTCTCTCCTTGGAAGTAGAACTCTGGCATTTTTGTTTTCCTCCCAAATTCTCATTATCTCCCATTCATTTCTTCAAATACCATGCTTCCTTTACAGTGTGATCAGATCTGCATTCCAAGTTGAAAAGTGCATGTTATTGGATGGCCAGGACTCCTCCGTAGTCTGTTCTGAGCACTAAGGAAGAAAACTAAACTTCCTGAATTTAGAGGAAGCTAAAGGTACATTATTCAAAAAGAAACAAGCAACTAAGAGAGTAAGCAAGCAAACATACCAAAACTAAATGCACAAATATAACTGGGTAAGGAACTTAAGCTCTGTGTGTGAGCTTTCTTTATGCCATTCTTACAACTTTCTATACATTTGAAATTACATCACAACAAACACTTACTAAACACAAGCCAGCTAAACTTGTCCAAGTGTGTGCATACACGAAAACTCCAGAGTGTACCAGTTATATGGAAGGACTTTTCGTCCTCACTTCCTCAATTTCTTTTCCTTGCATTTATAACCAGCTGGTACAAGGTAAAACGCAGGTGAGTCCCAGGCTTCAGAGGTGGAGGGAGTTAGGTGTAACCATTTAGGAAGATACTAGACAAACATAGAAAACTTCTTGGGATAACAAAGTTAATATTCTCCGACGCTCTCTGTTTTGACCTCAGAAATCTTTCCTCCATTAAAAGATAGGTTTGGGGGGCACCTGGGTGGTTCAGTCGGTTAAGCATCCGACTCTTGATTTCAGCTCAGGTCATGATCTCAGGTTCATAAATTCGAGCCCCATGTCGGGTTCTGCGCTGACAGCGTGGAGCCTGCTTGGAAATCTCTCTCTCTCACCTTCTCTCTGCCCCTCCCCTGCTCATACATGTGTGCACACTCTCTCTCTCTCTCTCTCTCTCAAAATAAATAAATAAACTTAAAAAGATGACAGGTTCTGTGACAATGCTAATCACCAAAGAGAACCATCTGAAATGAGAGAATGCACTCTTTTTTCCTCTAATTGTTATTTTTGTCTTATGGATCCCTGGGTATCAGAATAAATTCCCAACTGTTCCCGCTTAGTCTTCCTAATTGCCAAGCTGAGAAGTCAGGGCTAATGGCTACCTATGAAGTGTTATAGGCAGTAAAAGCTCTTTAGTAACAAAACTGCTGGCAGAGGATAGAGGGGACGCACTGCAAACTCAGGTGCTTCAAGAAGAAGATGGAGGCATCCACCTACCAGGACACTCAAAATGTGCTGGATCTACATACCTAGCACAGGACCTGGAGGATGCTTAGGTATAAAGAATAAGCTTACGCAAGGGCTTTAGGACAAAGGAGGAAGAGAAGGGAGAGTGTACTGGCTGCTGGGGGCCTGATTTGGCCAGCTGGCCTGTACGAAGCCACTGGAAAGGGGTGGCAGACACAACCATGCCAGCCTTAGGGGTCCAACATGAAGGAGAAATGAAGCAAATGGACTGTAGCCACAGTTCCCAAAGGAGCAAACCACTGCCCTTCTCTGAGGCTGAGCCCGGCCCCTCCAGCCCCTCTGTCCCATTCTGAAGTGGAGGGCTGAGCTGGAGACAACCCCGGAAGTCAAGCCGCGTCCAGGGCCGAGCCCGTGCCTTCCCATCAGATTCCATGGAAAATGAAGATGGCCGGGTGCAGGCCTGGTATTCTTTAGAAGATTCCTTTTCAGAGGAAATCAGGCTCCAGAAGAAAGTTTCGTAGAAAAAAAAATAAATATTCTTTGAAGCCAGACCAAATGCTGAGGTTCTGTTTAGAGTTTTTCATTTGACCTTTGAAGAAGACAGTCCATTGGAATGAAGAGCTTTCTTTTTTCATGGCAACAGTAATCTGACAAACAGGACCCGAGATGAAGAAGAAAAAGACCAGTGGGGTGCATATCTCTTGCAGAAATGAAATGAAACACAGAAGTGAGCACTTAGAAGCTTTCTTTTTACAGTTTTGGAAGCTGGTTGGTTTAGGGGTGAACTAATATATACTTCGTTTGTGTAAATTTATTCACAATTCACTTGGAATATTTCCCCCTCCCCTAATCTAATTATTTTAAGAAGTTTATTTATTTATTTTGAGAGGGAGAGAAAAAGAGGGAGGGGCAGAGAGAGATGGAGAGAATGTCAGGTAGACAGACTCTGCACAGTCAGTGAGGAGCCAGATGTGGGATTCCAATTTGAACTGTGAGATCATGACCTGAGCCGAAGTCAGACACTTAACCAACTGAGCCAACCAGGCGCCCCTTGCCTAATCTAATCCTTATGAACAAATGATCAATATATAAAATTGAATTGAGTAATTGAACACTTACTCTGCTCTTAGGACATTGTAAGTTCAGCAATGGTGGAGTCTCGTGTGCCTTCCTCACTGCTGTATTGTCAGCTTTCAGTACAGGAGGGACGAGTGTAACTCATTAAGCCCAGCTGATGAGTACTGTGCTCTGAAGACCCCACTGAAGCTGTCCTTTCCAGGCCGGAGTCAGAGACTGGGAGTCCCCTGCTCCTCTCCTGAGGTGTGGAACTCAGCAAGCCATGTTTTCATACGTTAACTCAGATTGAGACAGCAAGTCTCATTATAACATAGTATATCATATCTTTGAAGTTTATCTGCACTTCATCAGCTCAGAGTGGATTAAACATTTCAAAATATTGACGGGTTGTGTGTGTGTGTTTCTGTGTGTGAGTGTTTAAAAGCTATCCTTTCATATCCTTAGTCAGATTTTGTGTTTTGACCTTCCCTTACTGATTTGTGAAAGCTCTTTGTATATTAAAGAATAAGCTCTTTGTCCTGTGTCCAAAAGGAACAGAGACTGTATTTTATTCATGTACCCCCAGGCAGGTACAAGGTGCTACATAAATATTTGTTAACTGAATGAGTGGATTAATATGTACTGCAAATATTTTTCACAGGGAGATTTCCATATATAATTCTCTTCATTCGCATCATGAAACCAGAGCAATACGGCTACCGGCAGTAGGAAAATAGAGGTAAAGACTGTGTGTACATTCGAATCAATAATCGTTATCAACATGCATAAGACCAAAATGGACTTTCTGCTTACTTTTATCAACAGTTGGGGTACCTGGGTGGCCTACTTTGTTAAGCGTCTGACTCTTGATTTTGGCTCAGATCAGGATCTCATGTTTATGGGTTCCAGCCCTACGTTGGGCTCTATGCTGATAGTGCAGAATCTGCTTGGGATTCTCTCTCTCTCTCTCTCTCTCTCTCTTTCTCTCTCTCTCTCTCTCTCTCTCTCTCTCTCTCTAAGTTAACTGACCTTTGACCATACTATATGTTTTTGATCATCTGACCCACTTTGAAAAGGCCTGGAGGTATTTTCTTTTGATGAAATATAGAGCATAGTTAGTGAGAGCTTGCACTGACTGAGTGTATGTACTATGCCAGTCACAGGGCTAAATGCTTTACGTGTACAACAAAGAAGCTTTACTTGGGAGATTCCCTTGGTAGTAACTGGTTTCTCATCTTGTTCTTTTTTCATCTTTAGGTCCCGGAGAAGTGGGCAAGTTGAATGCACTTTCAGAAGGAGGATATGACCTCGTGATGTCCCTTCCAGACAAACACAAGAAGAGCTTGAGCAAAGACAACACTGTTGAAAGAGGACACGCTTTGCAAGCTCTGCCTGAACCCATGTTCCCAGGAGGGCCGCAGTGAGAAGGCTGCTCCAATCTGAAACAAGGGCGTTGATCTCGTTCTCTTCTTGAACCCCTGGGAGGAGACTGCTGTGTGGTTGGCTCCATACATGTTCAAGGGAATGATGGCTTAACAAGGAAGTACAGTGCCAGAGAGACAAGCCAGCTTTCTTGAGTTGCATGCAGAGGCTCCAGAAGTTCCTATAAATCCTCATATTGGTGGTGGTAAGAAGAACAAAGAAGAATTTCCTAGGGGTACAGTTGTAGGGACAGAGAAAAATGGGAGTCACAACCAGGTGTCACAGCAAACCTGCACACTGAAGCAGGGCCCAGGACACCAGGCAAATCTTGACAGACACAAAGAAATAGATCATAAATACATCAGCTGCAGACTTGAGCAGTGAGCTATGACAGAAGAACTGTCCCCAACCAAGGGCCTTGTCCCTTGTGCGTCCACAGAGCTTAGGCCTGGGCAACAGCAGACCAGCTGCTCGGCAATAGGGAAAGATCAGTGAATACCGGAGCTTAGTAGCTGGCCTTGGCATGTGGGTGGCTCAGTCTGCTAAGGGGCCAACTTAGCAGAGTCAGTTTGTGATCTCGCGGTCCATGGATTAGAGCCCCAAGTTGGGCTCTGTGCTGACAGCTCAGAGCCTGGAGCCTGCTTCAGATTCTGTGTCTCCCTCTCGTTCTCTGCTCCCTCCCCCACCCACTCACTCTCTGTCTCTCTCAAAAATGAATAAACATTAAAAAATTAAAAAAAAAAACAAATCCATCTTGCAGAGGGGGAGGAGAGGGAAGGATTGGACAAATCATGTTTTCCTGAAATCTGCTATGCTACTCAAAAGATTGTAAGCCGGAAAGAACTAAGATCTTTTCCATATTACGGGTTATTATTTTATTGTTTGGTAGTTTCCCCCACTTACTCACGGTGAGTGAGGGAATGCAGATTCTTGAGGAAGAAGATTTCAATCAGTTCTAGAAATAAGAGCTAGCTTTCTCAGCCTATTGAAGAGCAGGGCCTGTATGCTTATTTGAAACCCTGATACACTTAGAGTATCTCATTAAATGCTAGCAAAAAAGCCTGTGGGCTGGGTGTTCTATAAATGAAGATATTGAAGTTCGGAGAGATGGAATGTTTTTGCCATGGCCGCTCAGCAAGCCAAAGAGCTAAATCTCTGTTTGAGCAAAAATTGGTAGACTCTTTAATCCCTATGGTATTTTGTGAACTGTTAGGTGAAGTTTCTGCAATAGCAAGGAATCATTTTCCCAAGGCTTGGGGAGCTTGGGGGGTTAGCATGGGAAAAGTAGAGTAGCTCAGGCGGTTCAGCTCAGAGGGAATGTTTTGTGTCTAAGCTCCGCTGTGGATGCAGCACGCGCGGTGGGGTTTTGAATTGCTTCTGGCCAGGCAGGCGTCAGAGCGGAAATGCGTGGGACGCACCGCAGGTTGGCCGGGCTCCTACCCTGGGTGAATGCGGTGCAGATGGTCCTACTGAGGATGAAACGCCTGCCGGGGGGATGCTCAATAGGTTAATTGTGCACGTTCGCGGATGAGTCAGCCCATAATTGCTGACACCAATATGTTTGCTGTTGCTGCCTCGGAGGCTTGGTGTGTGAGTCAGATGATAGAAATTAGGAGAGAGTTGGCCTCGTTTCCTGAAATTTTAGAAACCGAATAATAAGTTTTTGAACTTGGTCTGTGATCAGAATCACTTTGGGGGAAAAAAAGAACGATAAGCCAGAACGAAAACTAATGACTAATATCTCTCTACACATTAGGAAGATAACAGAATCAAGTAGCTAATTATAATGTAACTGGCTATTAGTCTTATGAAGGTGAATGCAATTAGCTTAACCTAATTCTAAATCTCACTTTTCTTTCCCCAAGCACATCTTTTCTATTCACAGCCTCAGAATGCTCCTTAGCAAGCGAAGGAAGTCCTCAAGCCTGCAGGTCATCGTAGGTCACCAGTGGTGGAAAAAGTGGCTTAATGTAGCCTGCTGATATCTTGTGAATTTTTTCACTCTTTTTGATTTAATTTTATTTTTTTAATATGTAAAGCACTCATGAAATCAAAAGAATTCATTAAGAAAGGTATCAAGGTATCAAACATATCAAGAAAGGTATACCCATAGAATTTTTATTTCCATGCCTCCTACCCTGTTCTCACTCACCCTCACAGGTAACCATTTTTATGTTTGATCAGTTAAAAAAATATATATATATATATACACACACACACGAGTAGCATAAAAATAAACAAATGAATAAATAAATAAATAAACATTCATTTAAAAATTTTTAAGTTTATTTATTTATTTTGAGAATGAGAGTCTGGTCGGGGCAGAGCCTGATGCAGGACTTGAACTCACAAACTGTGAGATCATGACCTGAGCTGAAATCAAGAGTCGGTTGCTTAGCTGACTGAGCCACCTAGGTGCCCCTAATATTAAAAAGAAAAAAAGAAAAATTTGTGTTTATTAATTTTTAAGAGAGAGAGAGAGAGAAAGTCAGAATGTGAATGGGGGGAGGGGCAGAAAGAGAGGGCGACCCAGAATTTGAAGCAGGCTCCAGGCTCTGAGCTGTCAGCACAGAGCCTACCTTGGGGCTCTAACTCACGAACCATGAGATTATGACCTGAGCTGAAGTCAGACGCTTAACTGACTGAGCCACCCAGGCGCCCCACCCCTAAATTTTTTTTAATTAAAAAAAATAGGTGTCTATCAAAAGATGAATGACTAAAGAAAATGTGGCATATACCTATAATGGAATGTCACTCAGTCTTAAGAAGGAAATCTGTCATTCATGACAATATGGATGAACCCGAGGACATTACACTAAGTGAAATAAGCCAGTTACAGAAGGACACACACTGCATGAATCCACTTATATGAAGCATCTGAAATAGTCAGACCCATAGAAGCAGAGACCTCAATAGTGGTTGCCAGGTCCCGGGTGGTTGGGGAAATGGGGAATTGTTATTCAGTGGGTAAAAAGGTTAAGTTACGCTAGATGTATAAACTCTAGAGATATGCATACAACATAGTACCTACAGTCAACAATGTGGTATTGTGCATTTTGAAATTTGGTAAGAGGATACATCTCAAGTTAAGTGTTCTTGCCACAAATAAAACAAAAATACATGGACACAAAGACGTTTTGGGAGGTGTTGGATATGGCTGTTGCTTGGATTGTGGTGATGGTATATCTAAGGTGTTTGGACGGTATATCCAAACTCTTTAAATTATACCCATGAAATATGTGCAGTTCTTTGTATATCAATTATACTTCAATAAAGTTCTTTGAAAAAAAAAAAAAAAGCCCAAGTAGCAAATTATGTCCTATAGGTGATTTTGTATCTTGCCCTTTTAGTTTTACGATATGCATTGGAATCCACGCCATTCCTGTTCATAGTTCTTCCTCATTTTGTTTGTTGCGGTTGCAGATCTCCATTGTGTGGATTACCATAGTTTATTCAACAGCTCCCCAGTTTTTGACTATTTAGATTATTTTCAATCTTTTGCAACTATAGATGATACCTCAATAAATAACCTTGTGGACATGTTTCCTTTTGTGGAGGTATGCCTTCAGGTAGATTCTTAGAATTGGGATGGCTAGATCATAGAGTGAGAGCATGTGATTTTAGAAGGTACTGCTGACTGGTTTATGCCGTTTTATTCAACCGCCAGCAACGTGGGACCCTAGTGTCCGTCATCCCACAGCCTTGTCAATAGGATGTTCCTCAAGCTTTTGATTTCTGTCAGTCTGAGAGTAGACGTGGTATCCCAGAGTTGTGTTTGCATTTCTTTTTCATTTTTTTTTTAATATTTATTTTTGAGAGAGAGAGACAGAGTGCCAGCAGGGGAGGGGCAGAGAGAGAGAGAAGGAGACACAGAATCTGAAGATTCACAGGCTCCAGGCTCTGAGCTGTCAGCACAGAGCCCGATGTGGGGCTTGAACTCACAGACCATGAAATCATGACCTGAGCCGCAGTCGGACACTTAACCGAATGAGCCACCCATGCGCCCCTGCATTTCTTTCTTAATTTCTGTTCTTTTTTGTATCAGGTTTTCAGTGTTTTTTTTTTTCTCTAATTCTTAAGAGTTACTTATAAATTAAGAAGGTTACCCCTCTTGTCTATGTGGCACATATTTTCTCCGAGTTTGAAATTTGTCTTTCTTCTAATGTCATTTTTCTATGCAAAACGTTTTCCTTTAAATTTCTGTAGTTACATTTATCCATTTTCCTTCTTTCTTCCTTCCTTCCTTCCTTCCTTCCTTCCTTCCTTCCTTCCTTCCTCTCTTTCTTTCTTTTTCCGTTTCTTCCTTCCTTCCTTCCTTTCAATTTAGGCTTTCTGTTTCCTTTAATTCGAGTCCCAGACCATTCTATTGTAAAACTATGTTTAAGTCTGAAAAAAATTGTTCCCTCTCATTGCTCTTCATTTTTAGAAGAACCCAAATTTAGGGTTCTCTTAAATTGTATTGAATGGTTAAAATGCATGTAGGCTTTACAATTAACTCATTTAGTTCCAGAAAAAATAAGCATTTAGTTTTGTATTGAGATCTCATTAAATTTATATATTATCTTGGGGAAACTTGGCAGGCTTATGTTGAATGGACTTGTTCCAGACTAAGAATATCTTTCTGTTGTTCCAAATAACTTTCTTTTGTTTGAAGAGTGTTTTAAATCCTTTCTAAATATTTGGATTTTTAGAATTTCTTGGTCAAGTTTTTTCTTCTTTTCTCTCTTTCTTCTTTTCTCTCTCTCTCTTTCTTTCTTTCTTTCTTTCTTTCTTTCTTTCTTTCTTTCTTTCTTTCTTTCTTCTTTCCATTTTATTTTACTGTTGTAAATAAGGTTTGCTCTCCCATTATATATTCTAGCTAGTTCTTGTTTTCATATATGAAGGTTATTAATTTTTGTATACTACTTTTATGTCTTCCTAGGTTACTGAATTCTTTACTGTTTTTATTAGTTTTAGCATAGATTCTCTTGTGTTTTTCCAGGACATTATTTCATCATCTGAAAAAAAAAATAGTGTTATCTCTTCTTTTGCAATTTCAGTACTTCCAAGTGCTGATATATATATCTATACATATATATATAAAATAAAATAAAATAAACACTATATATATCTATACATATATATATAATAAAATAAAATAAACACTATATATAGATATATATTTGAGCTTTTTATTTGAGCTTCTCATGATGAGGCATAGGCTTCCAGTCTGCTTCAATCTCCTCCATTCCTGTTATTCAACTTCACTGACCTCACTTATTTATATTGCTAGCCAGGCTCCTGAAAGCATTAAAATACATGACCCCTGTCGATAGTCAACAGCCTTGACATAACCTCAGCTGCCCTTATAGCATCATTGTGCATTTCTTCAATCCAATGCAGGGTTAGGTGGGTCGGGATGATGAGGGTGGGTCAGCACCATAAATTGGATAAGTCTTGGGGGAACCAACTATTCATTGTATCCTTTAGGGGCAGATAGGCCAGAACAGTAGGGAAGGAATCCAAAATCAAGCTGGAGAGATTGGAAGCAAATGCCAAGCCCAAAGGAGCAAGGACAAGATAATAAATTTGAGACAGTCAGGAGTAAGTACTTAAACAAGGTGGGATCAAAATAGGAACAGACCAGAATTATACAAAATGGTTTCAATATTTTTGTATAAGTATTTGGGTTTTACTTTTACAAGCCAGTGGATGCCTGAGTGCAAGGGCTGATAGGCGGATTAAACGTCTCAAACTCAAAATGGGTAATGGTTATCACCGCAAAATTTTTAATCTTAAGTTATAAATAGGTTCTAGGATATTTTTGCTATATTGTTTTCTGAGAACAACGGCATGGAATCTGCCCCCTAGATCAGCACCATCTGTAATTTTTTGCAATGAAGGAAATATTTTATCACGTGTGCTGTCCAATAAGGTAGCCCCTAGCCACATGTGGTTATTGAACGCTGGCTATGTGGCTCGTGCAACTGGAGACACTGAATCTTTTACTGCATTTAATTTTAGGAAATCGAAATTGAAATAGACATGTGGCTAATTGAAATAGACATGTGGCTAGTGACTACTCTATTGGACAGAGCGTAACTCTAGAACTTAATATTCTGAAAAGACAAAGGGTAAAATGGATAGCCTGTGACTTCGGCTTGTATCAGCCACTTGCAGCTTGCATTAAACACTAATATGATCTCATGACCTCTTGTTTGTAACAGGTTTGTAATAAAATGTAATAATAATATAATGTAGTAATAGTTTTTAATAAAATATGATATGTTTTAGAAAGCTCTGCCAGTTTGTGTATGCTACAATAACATGCCTCAGTCAATTACGACAATCCCCAGTCCATAGCAAGGAAATTAGTTTGGAAAAATAATGAACTGACTTTCCCAAAGTCAAGAAAATTATTAGTTTCAAATGTATAGCTTGAATCAAGGTCTTTTGATTCCAGGTTTAATCTTTATTCTGTTACACAAAGGTGAACTTTTCATATGTACAAGGGAGTCATTTAAAGTGTGTTAGTCTGATAATGTTAAACATATGCTTGCCATACAGCCTGGACATTCCATCTCTAGATATTTAACCAAGAGCTATTAAACCATATGTTCACATAAAAACCTGTGCATAAATGTTATAGAGACTCTATTCACAATTGCCCCAAACTGGAACTAACCCAAATGGCCTTCAGCTACGTAAAGGAAAAACAAATTGTGGTACATACCCATAATGGAGTACTATTCTGCAACAAAAAGACCCACTGATACACACCACTGCATGGAGAAATCTCAGATGAATTATGCTAAGTGAAAGAGGCCAGACTCCAAAAGTTACGTGCTCTATAATTCCATTTTATGGATACTCCGGAAATGCCCAAACTAGTGATGTAGAACAGATTGATGATGGCCAGAGACTACAAAGTGGCAGGAGAAAATTGAGAGGGCTGGTGGAAATGGTCTGTAGCTTTTTATTATGACACTGGTTGTGTGACTGTATACACTTGTCAAACTCTTAGAAATGTTCACTAAAGTAAGTGAATTTTATCATATCTGAAATACACCGCAATAAACCTCCCGTATAGAAGGTATGTGAACATTCTATTGTAGGCTGGTGGGAAAAGGAGAATAGGATTTGATTAGAAATGGTCAAGACTTAAACAATGGGTCTGAGGTGACTGGCCAGCAGTCTAAAATGCAGTGACAAAGATGATGTCACCAGTTTTCCAAGAATGCGTATCAGGAGGCTGTGGGCCCAGTTACGAGACCTTCAAGACAGTGATGACACCCAGATGGAACCTTCTCGGTGGGTAAGAGGAATGTCTACACCTCTTGCTTAAAATAGGACACAGTCAGCCTCATGAAACCGAAGAATATGTCCTGACCTGAGGGAGGCATCACCGCATGTCAAGATCCAGCCCAAGTCATGAGACCGAGCCAGGACCACACTCAACTATCCAGTGAACTTGCTTCTGTTCTTGCTATATGTTGAGCTTATTTCTACGTTGGGGTCTGTGCACTGGCCTTTCCCTCCACTTGGAGACACATGAATAGACCTTCACTGATCAAGTTTCCTAAATTAGCCCCCACACCGTTGTTTCACATGACTTAGTCTGATTCCTCATGGCACTTGTGAATACCTGAGATTGTTTGCTTATTGGTTCATGTCTGACGTACGTATGGAGGAACAGATGGATGGCTTTACTATATTTACTGGAGTGCAAGCTTCATGAGAAATGGGATCCTACCCATGTGATTCGCTACTGCATCCTCAGCCTGTTAGCTGGATGCCCGACATTGGTTGGTGCTCAATGAATAACTGTTGAAAGCATAAATGGATTGCCTCCGAAACTGGATGGGACTGAGTCAGTCGTTGCAGGTAATTATGCCTGAAGCTCGCAGGGCTGAGTAGGAAGACTGACAAGCTCCAATAACTGTAATTCCAGCTGGTGTGTAATTACAGACTGAGGTGAGCATCTTCCGACTGGCATCTTCAGTTTGGCTTTCGACGCTGAAAATCAAGCATGATGACAAAAGGCTGGCATAGCACTTGCTCCCAGTGCGGCGCCTGTGTACTTCACCAGTGCTCATTTCCCTGGTGTTTCACACACGGGAATCGTGCCTTCCAGGACCAAGGGTGTTTTGCAGAGGTGTTTCCGTCCTTTCTCGTTTGTTCATTTTCCTGCTGGTGCTCATCCTGGTTGCTAAGACAGTTTCCATGGCAAAGGCCCACCAGCTAAATGAGGATTACATACAGTAAATATTTTAAACAGATGAACTTGACACAAGAGCAGCTGCTTTTCACCACGCAGAAGGCAGGAGTGTACTGGGACCACACTGGCAACTGAAGCCACATTTGTAACCTTTGCTGTGGATGCGGTGATTGGCTTTGAGGTTTTTGCCACTGGCCTTTGTGGTGAAAAAATATTCGAAGCCTGTCCACAGTGCATGTGCATTTAAGAATATTCCAATTTACTGAAAGGAATATAGGAGCTATTTTATAAAATGGAAGGTTGGCAGACATTTTGCGATAAAAGGATGATGGGAGAGCAGCTGGAGGCCTGCTATGAGTTGCATGAAAAGTGAGATTCCTGTTAGACTTTAGATGTTAAGAAAAAAAGGCTGTCACGAGGAAGAAATATGGAAAGGCTTGGCTTGGCTTGGCTTGGCTTGATGGTGTGTCATGCAGACCAAATGGTAAGTTGTTTCCACCAAACACAGGGACCTTAAAGAGTTTTCAGTCAAATGGTTATCACACATTCCCTAGAGCCATGGACATAACTGCCTATTTTTCTCTATAAAATAGAAATTTTAATCTTCACCTGCCAATTCCATATATTTTTTCACTGATGCTAGAAGCCATTCATCCATTGACCAGACAACCTTTCTTGTACAGAAAGAGAAGCTAGTCTCAATTTAACATTCTAGAACTTGCAACTTGATATTCAGGTACTCAACTAATGATACCCCAACTGTGGCTCATACCTTCGAAGACAGCTCTCACCTTCTCTCCAATGTTTTGATGTCTTTTTTTATTTTAAACAAATTTTTTAATATTTATTTTTGAGAGAGAGAGAGAGAGAGAGACAAAGTGCGAGGAGGGAGGGCAGAGAGAGAGGGAGACACACAACTGGAAGCAGGCTCCAGGCTGTCAGCACAGAGCCCGACGCAGGGCTCAAACTCACACACTGTGAGATCATGACCTGAGCTGAAGTCAGAGGCTTAATTGATGGAGTCACCCAGGTGCCCCTGATGTCTTTTTTACAGTATTGATATAAGAGTTGCTTTCTTTGTGTCTTAGATTTTTTGGAATCTTCTAGGAATTTCTGGGATGTCCAGTCATTCTCATTTACCTTTATTCCAAAGAGTTATACTTTCAATTCGATTAAATGAGTTCATAAAGAGAAACGACTTAAATTCAGAGTTCTCCAGCTCATGGCAAGGATCATGTTTTTCCACCTCTCCTTTATACATTTCCAAGCAACAAATATTTTCTGATCACTTACTACATGCAAAACAAGCATGGTTGATGTTACAGAAGGACATCTACGATGGTTTACAATGTACTCACATCACAGCAAGTTTTTTTAAAAATAATTTATTGTCAAATTGGTTTCCATATAACACCCAGTGCTCATCCCAACAAGTGCCCTCCTCTGTTCCCGTCACCCACTCTCCCCACTCCCACACCCCCCTCTCCCCTCAGTTTGTTCTTAGTCCTTGAGAGTCTCCTGTGTTTTTTCTCCCTCCCTCTCTGTGTCTTTTTTCTTTTCCCAGCGAGTTTCGAAAAATACTTCCGGCATTCAGTATACCTTTTAATCCTTCCAACATCTCTGCAACTCCCAGTGTTAACTGCAGCCTTCTCCAGTATCGGGTTATGCCACAAAATGTCTTGTGTGCATGAATAAACGTCAACTTGTATTTTGAGTAGTGTATCCAGGGAAGTGTAGAATCATAGTTTCTTTCTGTTATGCTTCCGATTTTTTCCCTAATGCTGGGTTTAAATGAATTCTAGGACATCCATCCATACCATGAAATACAATATAGCTATTTGGAATGAAAATGCAAATGTATATTTAGTGACATGTAATACGTTTTACTGGTGAGCGAAATAAAGTAAGTTACAAAATCTATTTCAGGTGATTCCATTTGTTAAAAGAATAATAAATAGATGTATGGCCAGTCATATGCATAAATGTACACACTTACAGGTACTAAAGAGAAGTCTAGAATATTATAGATAAAATTTTCATAGTGGTCATCACTGATAGATTGCATCACAGAAGACTAAGACCTTTCTTGACGTTTCCTCCGAAGAAATTTCTATAATGAGCTTGGATTTTTGTGTAATGGAGGCATAAGAAGGAAATCAACTTAAAGATATGGGGACATTCAGGGATTTGAGAGGGACTCCGTGTGACGATGACTCTTCTCCTACACATATCTGAGTCCTCCTCAAGACCTTATCCCTAGAGGAAATAAAGATATTAGCATTTCAACACTTGGCTCTCTTTAATGAAACAATAATATACCCAGTCTTTCTCCAGTAATTACCTTTTCTCTCTACAACCGACTTTTAAAATTCAAAGAATACCCACAGTTCTTTCCTACTGAATCCTATGCAGGAAAAAAAAATAGCAGAGTGTGAAACGGATAAGACAAGGAAATCCCTCTGAAGCTCTTCTCGAGAAGTTTTGTTAAGAGAGTGGCTGCCGTGCTCTGCCTTGCTCCCAGCTGCGTCTGCTGTTTGAGTAAATGCCAGCAATTACGCCAGTTTCCTGCAGCAGCCCCAGGTTGCCAGAGGACTTTGAAAGCTGGAAAGGACTCACCAGCTATGACAATGGTGTTCACAGTAGCGAGGTTTATTTTCCCCCAAGACGATAGTCCTGGGTTTGCCTACATTTGCTCTTTTCAATGAACCGTGTACTCTAAATGTCACCTTGCTTCCATTCAGCATGGCCTGTGTTCTGACTGTCCAGGGGCCTCCAGGAGCAGCCGGCAGATTGATGGCTTGCTGAAAGCTCCCTCATTATCTTTCACTGTAAATTCCTTTCATGAGTAATCTCTCGTGCCCTAGATGCGGAGATCCTTTGTGTGCGTGCTGTGAAATAAAATCTCAGAGAACGTGTGAGCTAATTTCTAATACTCGCCCCCACCCTTATCCCGACAATGTGACCTCGGAGCTCATTGTTTATTTAATTAGCAAAGCTCAGTTTAAACGGCACTAATTGGAGAAGAAGGAAAAGTAAAGGGTGTTAGCATGTTTAAGCAAAGAAACAGGTGTGTGTGTGTGTGTGTGTGTGTGTGTGTGTGTGTGTGTGTGTGTGTATTGCTGTGACAGAAAAGAACACTTTCGAAACATTAGTACTGGAAAGTATATATTATTATCTTGTAAGAGATTGCCTTCCTTATCCTTACCTTAAAAACGAAAGAAAATTTCTTCTTTTTTATAATTCTTACCCAAAAGATTTCCTAAGACCCATACATATTTCTTTAAAACTGTAAAATACAGGTTATAATCACCTTCTCTAGAGTAACTACTACTTACATTGAGTTTGGCACGCTCTTCTCCTTACATATGCAGAAATTTTGAGCTCATACTAGGTCTTTTCCTATAAATGATATCTTTTTTTTTTTTTTGCGGTCACAGCCGAGGAACTTTGCATTCAAAACACCTCGAAGAAGGCTCTGGGCTCCACCATTACTGTTGCCACCATCTTCTGATTGGCCTCCGCCCCTCTGCCAGAACAGGCCATAGTGTAGACTGAGGCTGTTTTACTGAGTCATGGTGGTTTGGAGAAGGGTGTTGACCATCACGGCAAAGGCATCGAAATCCAGGGCCAGCAAGGCTATGGCTGCTTTGGCTTCCCCCTTCTTTCTCCATGGATGGGCTCTGTCCCTCCCACAAGGGTAATAAACAGCAGTTGAGTAAGCAGGGTGACACATCCAGGCAGTAGAATACTATTCAGCAGTTAAAAGGAATAAAATATAGGTACCTGCTACAACATGGCTGAACTGACTTCATGTTAAGTGAAAAAGGCCGGATACAAAAGACCCCATGTCACATCGTTCCTGTTACATAAAATGTCTAGAAAAAACAATCTCTAGAGACAAGAAGTAGATTAGTGCTCTCCTAGGGCTGCAGTGGGAAGGGGATGGTCCACAAATGGGCACAAGGAATCTCTGCAGGTTACGGAAATGTTCTAGAATCGGATTGTCACGATGGTTGCACAAGTCTGCAGGTTTTCTAAAATCACTGAATTGTACGCCGAAGATGAATGAATTTTAGGGTATACAAATTCCACCCTCAATAAATCTGTTTTAAGAAATTAGAAATAAATTTCAAGTGGTAAAAAAAAAAAAGGAAGACCGGGAGCCAATCATGTTTGAGGGAGGTTCTATAGGGAGGGTGCTTGAGATGCGCCCCTGAGACCAGCTCTGCACTGGCTGGGGGGCAAACTCCCAGATCTTGCTGCCTCTTGCTGAATGGTGTTTATTTTTCATGTTGACTTTAGGAGAAAATTAGTATACATTATCCCAAGACGCTAGGTGCTCAAGATACAGGCATTCAATATCTTTCTTTTGTTTCTCATACTTAAGGAGGTCTGTGGTATGGGAGAGTCAGGTATGTAAACATTCTGTGAAGACCAGCTAACACTCAGGCATTCTGAAAGGCTTCTTGGAGGGGGCAATGTCTGATCTGAGGGTCAAGGAAAGGGAGAAAAGATGGCAAAGGCAGAGAGAGAGAGGTAGAGGAGAGATATGGTTCTGTTTACTCTGCATGTTACTCTCCACTGCTTTCACTCCCTGGCTCCAACACAGCCCCACAACTCCTGTCAAGGTTGGGTCATAATTCAAAGCTGACAATGAGGGAGAGCCAAGCCCCCGCACAGCATTTGATTCAAGGGTACATATAGGGCTCCCGCAGTGCTAGTCACAGTTCCTACTGAAATGTAATGGAGTTGATTCTCTGCATAGTCATGCAGTTTTGTGGGTAGCAGCACACATATTTTACTCTGCATTAAGAAAGCCCATCTGTGGAATGAATGATGCTTACTGACAGACAGAAGCAGAACAGAGGCATGTAATAATGTAATGAAAAGGGGGGTTAGTTGGTGACATCGTTCAAACTCTGACACAGGCATGCCTTAAGCAATAAACACCACTCCCCTCCATATTTAAAAAAAAGTCTTTATTTATTTTGGGTTGAGTTTCCCCAGAATCTGGGAGTCTTAACTAATATAAAGGACTTATAATTGGAAGAGGGCCTGGTACATAAGTCTGTAGGCCCAAATGGCCGTGGGCTTTTTAGGAAAGGATGACGTGCAGGTTGACAAGAGGTAGCATGACAATTGCTTCAGTTGGGGTTATGGTTGTAAAGGACCCCAATATGCCCCATATCTCTTGGTCTGTTTCACCTCTCTGAAGCCGTCCACTATAAGTTACCTTGCAGAACTGAGTCATTAAGGAGAAAAGGACCTCATTGCTCTGGGAAGCAGTGAGAAGGATATATGAACTTCACCTGCCTGAGACATGTCTCTTCGCGGTGATGGTGGCACCCTCCATGGCAGAAAGAGCATTCTGTTCGCCCAGTGATATTTGCATGCATATGTTCTCTTTCCTTCACAAGCAGGATCTGAGAGAGAGCTGCCAGAGGTTGTCTTCTCCACAAAGGAGTTGAAAGAAGTGAAATTTTCTTCTTCACAACTGGTCTTGGAGAAACTCAAGGCAGAAATCAAAGAAATGTCTTTTGCCCTTAAAATCGACCCCAAAGCAGAAGGCATTGCGTATTTCCAACAAGATCCTATAGAACCTAGGAAGCCCTAGAACAAAGTAGTGATGAAGTAGCTCTTCAGGTCAGCTGCGTGGGTGGGACATTTACTCCTTTTACAATATGAGGATGCAGATATTTATCTGTTTTGGGCTTGCCCTGAATGGGGTTCCAGGGAGGGCTTTGGATTCGGTGTGGAGATATGTGCCTCCTAACTTGGGTTCTGCTGTATGACATTTCCCTTTCTTAGTTAAACTGGTGACGGCAGCTTTATTATAGTTTGGTGAGTGAAGTGTTGACTAAGAAAAGGATCATCACATTCTGTCACAGCAGATTTCAGTTGCTGCCCTGGAGTTGGCCAACGTTTGCACTGCGGACTGCCCTCCTCAGAGTCACATATAGCCTTATTAAACTATAGATTCCTTGGGCTTTTTCCAAGAATGACCAGAGGGTGTTCAATGTGATTTATAAGAAATATATATTTAGTCATTCAGATTTCTTATGTGTATTTGGTCTTCATCTACTGTTCCTGGCTCACAGCTCCCAAAACCCTTGGAACTTCCTGAAGGACAAGAGGGATGAAAGCACCTTTTGTCATAATTTTTTAGTCTCTCCCCCTCAGTTCCTGAAATCACTTCAGTGCATAAAGATGAAATGCGTGTCTTGCCCTTCAAGACAAGCCCCTTTCCACCCCAACTGGCTTTGTGTTAATGAGGTGACTTTTGGAAAGTATGTAAGCACAAGGTCAGATTGCCAGGAAAAGCAGCTCTGAGGAGAGGGTTGGGACTTCCTGTTCTGCACTCCTGACTGGGAAGGGGAGAGGGGCCAGAGTTTGAAGCAGTCACCGATGGCCAATGATTTAGTCAACCGTACCTGTGTAGTGAGGTCTCCATGAAAACCTGAAAGTCCTGGGTTTGGAGAGCTTCCGGGTTGGCGAACAGGATGAGGTGCTGGGAGAGTGGCACCCTGGAGAGGGCAGGGGAGCCCTGCACCCCTTCCCTGTACCTCTTCCGTCTGGCTGGTCCTGAGTTATATCCTTTTCTAATAAACTGGTGATCTAATAAGTCATGTTTCTCTGAATTCTGTGAGCTGCTTTAGCAAATTCATCAAACCCAGTGAAGGGCTCCTGGAACGTCCAATCTGGAGCCAGTCAGTCACCAGCAGGGGTGATAATCTGGTATCTGATGTTGGAAGGGTGCAGTCTTCTAAGACTGAGCCCTTAACCCATGGAATCTGATGCTATCTCTGGGTAGATAGTGTCAGAATTGAGGTGAGCTGTAGGACACCCAGCTGGTGGCAGAGCATGGCTTCGTGGAGTAGGACCTCCCCCACAAACACATAACAGAGCTGGTGACCAGAATCTTTAAGATGTATCTTGAAATTACAGATTGTCAACAAACTCTCCAGGTGAATCTTATGCACATTAATGATTGAGAACAACCAGCCGAGAGCCTGATGTGGGCTCATGATTCAGGGTGGAGAGCTCAAGAGATGTTCTTGGAATAAAAATTTCTTCTGTTCACTCACAAAGGGGACTCTTTAGCACCACACCCCTTTTCATCTGAAAAGCACAAGAAGTAGAGGAAATTGAGAAACACCTGCACGAAACGTGGCAATACTTATATTTTTCAAGTAAGACGAAGGGACTTGATGGTTCAGCAAGCTCAGGGGTTGCTGGGAGCCGGCTCGTGTGGCTTTTAAAAATGCACCTGGATTTCTGGCCGTTGGAGAACCATGCAGGTAGCTAGGCTGCAACTATTCTAATACTTCGTCTTCAATGCTTGGATCTTTGTGGACATTTCTGAAGTGAAATCCGTTACCCTAAACAGCAATGCTTCGCTTTATGTTTTTTCTCCTTTTCATATCAGGGCATGCAGTTACGCAAAATCTCGGAACCAGAAAAACAAAAAGTACTGAAATATTATGTAACTCTGGCCCTCTTGCGATGAAGCAGATTCACAGTATTTTCTGTCCATCAAACAAATGAAGCTCTCTTCATCAGGGCAGTATGTAAACAGCAATTATTTTCAGCATCTCAGATAGACACGCACAAGGCAAGGAAACAAACAAGTCTTCTCTCCATGCGGCAGCCGCCAAAGTCTAATAATGAAAAAGACAACCCAGTGGCTGTCGACACTGCCTTTTCCCCTGAGTTTGCCTGATATATATATTTGTGAATGACTAATGGGGAGGCAGCTGCTGAAGCAAATAGAATTCAAACCCCCATTAATATTGGTGACTCATCAGCTGGATTCTTTCCCCATGTCTGAAAATGTCAGGAAATTAAAAAGGCATCGTGGCATCTCCGGGAGACAAGTCCCGAGTCAGAGCTGGAACCACTTCTAAATATTCTTGGCCTCATTTGGAAATTGGATATCACCTGGGACATGGCCTGGTTTGTAGTCCCGTCCACGGGGGCAGGACCGACTATCAATCTCACTGAGTGAAACGCTCAGCTCGTCCGTCCTTCAGCAGAGCTGGAAGTTTGAACCTGGAGGTGTTGTTGCTTATAATTAGATGGAGTGAGTAGGGAGATACATGTGTCCTGGGCTTGGCTTCCTTAAGAGCTGGCTGAAAGAGGGGAGCAGGCAATGGTTGAAGGTACATGGACCCCTTGTTTGAGTAAATATATTTCTCTTACGCTCTGCGGAAGCCGTAGGCAGAGATGGATATTTAGGAACATCTGAATAATTCCATTTTGACTTTTAGTCTCTCCCTGAAGACTCAATGCTAACAATTAGCTTCCAGTCACTTGAAACAAACCCTATAATCTTATTTTAATTTGACCAGATTTTTCAGCTTATTCTACAGGGGCCGCTTACTTGGTGTGTATGAGGAACAAAAATAATATCTTTGGAAAATGAAATTTCAAAGCCTCATTGCAAAACTGGAATGATAGTATCTAGAATGGCAATGTGGGTTCTATGGTTGTCAAGTTCTTTGTTAAAGTGACTCTTGGCTATAATTCATTCAAATAAACTTATTTTTTGATTGGGGTCCCAACCAGGAGCATGGGTGACATGAATCACTAAAGGGAGTCCCAGTTCAGAAGGGTAAAAGATATGGATATAAACATCTGTATCAGGGCTGTGGGCATCAGAGAAGGCTTGGGAAAGTTTGTAGCTCGTGGGTCATACTTTTTTTTGATGAGGGAACAAAAAGAAAGCTGAGGGTAACTTACAAGCTAACATCCTGCATCCCACCCCTATCCCCAGGTGGTATATGTATGACATTCTTCAGGCACTCTTGGCTGCCCAAGAACAAAGGAAAGAGAAAAACAAATGATTAACTGATACAGATCACAGTCCTGCCGGACATGAATCTTCATCAGTTTGCAAGTACCTTAATGATTTACAAGAAAAAACCTCCAGAAACCGACAGACTCCATTTCCTGGGACCCGAACATCACCCTCCCCTCCCTAGCATAGAAAATCTTATGTAATCAGTCACTCCTCACAACCCCAGTGCAGCTCTTTCTGCCCACAGGCCTGTCCCCACGCTGGAATGAAAACAGCTTTTTGAACCAAAAACATCTCAAGAATTCTTTCTTGGTGCCTGGCTCCTGAACCCTACTTTGAATCACATCGCTCGGGGGAAGAGATAGAACAGGTGCACGTGGAGGTGCTGAGGAAATCTCTCTTGGGGAGAGTACAGGAGGAGAAGCTTAGATTTCAGAAACTGATCAGGCTGAGAAGTTTGGAATGTAATGAGGAAGTGTAATTGGAATGGTGAATTATGGGAAGCCTTGAAAGCTAAAAGGAACAGTTTGTATGTCATTTTTCAGTTGAAGAAAAATCAATGAAAGTTACTCATCAGGGATAAAAGCGTTCTTTTATTAGTTCATTTATTTGACTAATATGTATTGAGCTCCTACTATGTGCATTAATTATAGGTACTGTTGATACAGCAGTGAAAAAAAATAAAGTACTTATTATCTCGGATTTGGGGAGGGAGTACAGGAGACAGATAAGCAAATAGAAAATACACACAATACAGCAGAGTAAAGAAGTGTGCCCTTTTATTTTTTTTAATGTTTTTTAATTTATTTTGAGAGAGAGAGAAGAGAGAGAGAGAACAAGCATGGGAGGGACAGACAGAGAGGGAGAGAAAGAATCTCAAGTAGGCTTCACATTCAGCACATGGAGTCCAACATGGGGCTTGATCTCATGCCTGTGAGATCATGACCTGAGCCAGAATGGAGAGTCAGGCACTTAACCAAGTGAGCCACCAATCCACAGAAGTGTGGCATTTTAGATAGGACTGTGGTCAGGGGAGGCCTTTTGGAGTTGATGCCATTTGATCAAAGATCTGAAATATAGGTGAGTTTTAGATATATCTTGGGGAAGTTAATTCCAGCCAATGGCATTTCAGTGATTCCAGGAAATGCCAGGCCCTGAAGTAGGAGCTCATGCTTGGGGAAGAGCAAGGAAATCGATAGGGCTAGAATAGAATGAACAGGAGTAAATAGAAGGAAGAATAAACGAGGTCCAACACTATTAGGACTCAGATCTCCTACAGCCATTAGTGAACTTTAGCTTTACTCTAAGAGATGAGAGACGTTGGAGAATTTTGAGTACAAAAGTTATTATGTCTGAGCTATGTTTCTAAAATATTCCTCTAGCTTGTCTGTTGAGAATAGATTTTAGAAAGACAAAGATAGGATTAGAAAGACAAAGAGTAGGAGACTATTGTTATAATCCAAGAAAGAGGTAATGCGAATTGATCCTGGGTAGCAGTGATGAAGTGGTCAGCAGTGATCAGACAGCAGCCAAGATGGAGCCAATGAGATTTACTGATAGATTGGATGGAGGAAGTGACAGAAAGAGAAGTGTCAATAATTACCCCAAAGCTTTGCCTTGAATAATAACTAAATGGGTGTAGTTGAGATAAATGAGTTGAGGAAAGGTATGCCAGGGTAGGTTTGGAGGGGACCGAGAATTTGGCCTGAGCATGTTGGGTACAAGAAGGCTATTAGGCACCCAGTGGAGACATGGAGTAGAAGGTAGAGTTTCTGGATCAGGACTCCAGGATAGAGTTGAAGGCTGTGTATATACATTTAGGAATTACCAGGGTACACGTGACATTTCAAACATGAGTCTGACAAACTCACCTATGGATTTGAGAGATGTAGAAGTTTCTGAAACCGAACTGACACTATTTCAAAGTTTAACGGCTGAGGCAATGGGGGTTATCCATTAATGGATATTGAAAAGGAGAAATGTTTAGGTAAGAGAGGAACCAAGAAAAGGATGAATTCTTTGAAGAAAGCATCATTATTTTCATCATCACCTCTTTAAGAACTGGGCCCAAAGTTACATAGCTTGTGAGCAGCATTGTCATGGTCTTAACCACATACTATTCTGCACAGAGTGGAAACACACAAAAGCATTTTGATTTGTAACCAGGTTTTTAAGCTCCATAGTCAAACGCTATGTTTGACACATGAGTCTGCTCCACTACTGCTGAAAAGGAAGAAGCTCAACAATTCTGAAGGAGGGAAGAACTCACCTTCAGGTTTTTAATGCTAAATCTGTGTCTTTATTCTTTTATTTTTATTTTTTTAAGTCCAGTATAGTTAACATACAGTATTATATTTCAGGTGTACAATATAACGATTCAACAATTCTATGCATTACTTAGCGATCATCGTGATAAGTGTAATCTTAATCCTCTTCACCTATTTCACCCGTCCCCTCTACCCACCTCCCCTCTGGTAACCATCAGTTCTCAATAGTTAAGGGTCTGGTTTTTGGTTTGTCTCTTTTTTCTTTGCTCGTTTGTTTTGTTTCTAAATTCCACACATGAGTGAAATTATATGGCATTCGTCTTTCTCTGATGTTTCACTTAGCATTATACTCTCTAGATCCAACCATGTTGCTGCAAATGGCAAGATTTATTCTTGTTTCATGACTCAGTAATATTCCATTGTGAATATATATCACTTCTTCTTTATCCATTCATCTAATGATGGAAACTTGGGCTGGTTCCATAATTTGGTTATTTTGAAGTCATGTTTTCATATTCTTTGGGCAAATACCCAGTAGTAGAATTACTGGATCATCTGGCTGTTCTGTTTTTAAATTTTTGAGGAACCTCCATCCAGTTTTCTACAGTGGCTGGACTAGTTTACATTCCCACCAACGGTGCACACCGTCTTGCCCCACATCCTCACCAACACTTGCTATTTCTTGTGTTTCTGATTATAGCCATTCTGACAGGTGTGAGGTGATATCTCATTGTGGATCTGCATTTCCATGATGATTGCTCATGTTGACCATCTTTTCGTGTGTTTTTGGCCATCTGGATGTCTTCTTTGGAGAAATGTCTGTCATGTCTTCTGCCATTTAATAAGTTCTTTATATAATTTGGAAACTAACCTCTTCTTAGATATGTCATTTGCAAATATCTTCCCTCATTCAGTAGGTTGGCTTTTAGTTTTGTTGATTGTTCCCTTTGCCTGTAGCATTTTTTTTTATTTTTTCTTAATAGTTTATTTTTGCTTTTTTGTTTCCCTTGCCTCAGGCACATATCTAGAAAAATGTTGCTATGGCTGATGTCAGAGAAATTACTGTCTTTGCTCTTTTCTAGGTTTTATGGTTTCAGGTCTCACATTTAAGCCCTTTGTCCATTTTGAGTTTATTTTTTGTATATGGTGTAAAAAAGTGGTCCAGTTTGATTCTTTTGCATGTTGCTGTCCAGTTTTCCTAATACCATTTGTTAAAAAGATGGTCTTTTTCCCATTGAATAGTGCTTCCTGCTTTGTCAAAGATTAATTGACCATGTTATTTTGGGATTGTTTCTGGATTTTGTATTCTTTTCCATTGATCTCTGTGTCCATTTTTGTGCCAGCACCATACCGTTTTGGTTACTACAAGATCCTTTGACCTCACTGAATTAATTTATCAGTTTTAATAGAGTTTGGTAGAATCTTAGGGTTTCCTATATATAGTATCATGTCATTGCAAATAGTGAAACTTTTATTTCTTCCTTACCAATTTGGATGTTTTTTATTCTCTTTTTTGGCTTGATTGCTGTTGTTAGGACATCTAGTACTATGTAGAATAAAAGTGGTGACAGTGGACATCCTTGTTTTGTTCCTGATCTTAGAGAAAAAGCAGATGGTATGGTTTTCTTAAATGTTTATTTATTTCGAGAGAGAGAGAAAGAGCATAAGTGGAGAAGAGGCAGAGAGAGGGGGGAGAGAGAAAATCCCAAGCAGGCTCCAGGCTGTCACTGCAGAGCACTGTCAGTGCAGAGCCCAACATGGGGTCAGTCTCACAAAACACGAGATCATGACCTGAGCCAAAATCAAGGGTTGGATCCTCAACTGACTGAGCCACTCATGCACCCCACGGATGGTATGTTTTTGATGAGAGAAGTCATGATCTCTCTTAGGGCACCATTTTGCCCAGAATGGAGTTCTGTTGCTTTTTTTATGTTTATTTTTGGGAGAGAGAGAGAGAGAGAGAGAGAGAAAGAGAGCGGAGGAAGGGCAGAGCGAGAGAGGGAGACATAGAATTGGAAGCAGGCTCCAAACTCTGAACTGTCAGCATAGAGTCTCATATGGGCCTTGGTTTTCATGAGCCTAAGTTGGTGACTTAACTGACTTGAGCCAAAGCTGGTGGATTAACTGACTGAGCCACCTAGGCACTCCTGCGGTTCTGCTGCTTTGAAACACAGTATTTTATTTGCTCATTTGGAAGTACATTATCATATCATGCACCTGATGCTTAAAGGTAAATGTATAAGAATTCATGATCCTTTTCGGCATTGTTTTACTTTCTGATAACCATGACAAAGTAGGTAGAATAAATCCATTATGGCTCTCCCATCTGAAATTCTCTAAACCATTTTGGAAACTCTTAGAGAATTTTAAACCAGAAGAAACTGCTAAGGAAAGGGCTCCCATAATGAAGGATGAAAGGTGTCATTTGAATGGCTTTTAAGGTACACCAAATGAATGTAATGTATTTGTGTTTCAATTTAAGCTCTATTCTTAGAGCTAAAAGATCAGAGTTTACATCACAGCAAGGCTCAGACTTAGCAAATCAGCTGAACAACTTTTGAATCTTAATTCCTGAAATCAGAAATTAATTTGTTTTTGTTTATAAATTTATGCATTGACTAGTCCGCTGATCTCACCGAGGCTTGCTCATGTGTCAGTGGGCAGCTATTACAGGAGTAGGAGGACAATTAAGTTGGACAATTAAGCTCTGTTCTATGTGTTACCACAGACAAAGGTAGAGGACCAAGAGAGACAGAGAGAATGCAAAGTCTTTGGAGGCCTTGGCTCATAACTGAGCCCTTAACACTTCTTCCATATTCAGTTGGCCAAATACAGTTAAAAGCCAGCCCAGATTCTCCAACCATGTTATATCGATGATCTGAACCCTCATCTTCATTCTAACTCTCTCCCTTCCTGGGCATGATCATTTCTGTGTCTGGCTGTATTCTATGTCACTTCCGTCTGCCAAAATTCAAACCAAAGTATGGCTCCTCTCCTTCTGCTACATCACTTTCCCTTCCTTATCCCTCCCATATCTCCATAGACACTTTCTCCCTCCCAGACTCCTTCTACTCATTCTGTGGTGGAGGAACAGGAGAGAACTCTTGTCTGGAGGAACTTCAAAGTCATCTGGTAATGAGCATGGGAACAGGGAAGAGTGAGAATTGGGGCCATTTTGTCTCTCTCTACTACAGACAATAATTGAATAGTAAGGCCCATTTCGCCTAATGATTTATGACCACTATTTTTCTTAGGAACTCCATGTATTTAGAAAAGGCATTTCCTATGATTTGATTCTAGTTTCTCACCCTTTTCACATGTGGAAACCAAGCAGAAAAGACTTTTCCTCTATAAAGTGTCTACTTGGTGCTTTTTGTCATTTCTAATTGAAATGATGCTGCATTTTTAAAAATTGTGAAGTGTGAGATGACACGGGAAAATTTTTAAATTCCATTGGGAGCTACATAAGACATATTTCATAGTTGCAATATAAACACAGTGAAGAGTGCACACTTTAATTTTTCTCTTCCTGGGAATGCCATTATTATTTCCATTTCTTTGTTTTCAAAGTAATTGACAACGGTCAATTTCAAATTCGTCATTTTCCACTGAGTGGAAAACTTCAAATTTAGGCATTTCTCCTATCTGATAACATGATTTTTATTATGTCATTGATAGGAAGTGAACTTCTGGGGTTATTAAACCAGAAGATCACAGAATATGTGTACCCGTCACATAAGATTTTATTCCTATTTTCAAAAAGAGCTCCTAGTTATTTCTAATGAAAAAAGTATATAGTAAGTCCTTTAAGTAACTATAGAAACATAAAGAGGAGGCAAACCTGAAAATAGAAAAAAAATCTAACGAATGGAGTTACTGTTAAGTTAGCATTAAATTAGGCTTTATTCTTCATAATTAGAAAGAAACAATTGAAAGTTCAATTTATTTTCTAGAGCAGTGATCTTATGCAAAGGTTAATAACACAATAATGTCACAGGTAATTTGATGTTAATAACTGCTAAACTAGTTGAATTATTTATTTTTAAAAATATAGACAGAAAGGAATTACTTTTACTCACGTACATTTCTGAGCAGGAGAGAAAGGCACCGGAGTACAATTAAGTTGTGTTATTTATAGAAGTCTGGATACATGTAAAATGTAAAAGTCATCTGATGGAAGTACTACTCCAAAGGGTGGGGATTCTTGGCCCATGACTGACTAGTGCATATTGGTTCTCTGCATTAACTCGAGATTTTAGGAGTGTACTATGAACTTTCAGAATATCACAGCTCTGCAGGGACTACCTGTAAAGGGATAATATAATAGCCAGCAGCAACAGATAGACAAATACTAATGCTATCAACACCATCTGGAATAAAACACTTTAAAAAATAAACTTTATTTTTCTGAGTAGTTTTATGTTCACGGAAAAATTAAGAGGAAGGTATAGAGGTTTCTCATATATCCCATCTCTCCTGACAAGGCATAGCCTAATCCATCATCAATGTCCACCAGCACGTTTGTTAAAATTGGTGCAACTACACTCACTCTTTGTGTTGTACATACTATGGGTTTGGAGAAATTTATAATGACATGAACCTACCATTATGGTATCATACAGAGTAGACTCACTGTCTTAAAAATCCTCTGTGAGCCATATATTCATCTTTCCCCACCTCCTAACCCCTGGCAACCACTAATTTTTTTTTCTGTCTCCATACTTTTGCCTTTTTCAAAATGTGGTATAGTTGGGATTATACAGTGCATGGCCTTTTCAAGTTGTCTTCTTTAACTTCGTAATAGCATTTAAGATTCCTCCTTATCTTTTCAGGACTTGATAACTCATTTCTGTTTATGACTGAATAATATTTCATTATCTAGATGTACCATAATTTATTTGTCCACCACCTACTGAAAGATCTCTTAGTTGCTTCCAAGTTTTGGCAATTATTAATAAAAATGCTATAAACATCTATGTACAGATTTTTGTGTGGACATAAGTTTTCAACTCCTGAGGGTAAATAGCAATGAGCACAATTTCTTGAATTGTATGGTAAGAGTATGTTTAGTTTTATAACAGACCACCCAAGTTTCATCCAAAGTGACAGCCCCACTTCGCATTCCCACCAATAGCGGAGGAGGGTTCTTCTTGCTCCACATCCTCACTAGCATTTGGTGTTGTCACTGTTTTGAATTTTGGCCACTCCAGTAGGTCTGTAGTGATATCTCATTGTTGTTTTAACTTATGTTTCCCTGATAACATGTGACATGGAGAATCTGTTCATAGGCTTATCTGCCATCTGTATATCTTCTGTGGTGTGGTGTCTTTTAAAGTCTTTGGCCCATGCTTGAATTGCACTGTTTGCTTTCTTACTGTTGAGTTTTAAAAGTTGTTTGTGTATTTTGGATAACGGTCGTTATCAGATGTGTCTTTTGCAAATATTTTCTCCCAGTCAATGGCTTGTTTTTCATTTTCTTGACAGTATCTTTAACAGAGGGGAAAAATTTAATTTTAATGAAATCCAGTTTAACGATGGTTACTTGCATGGCCTGCGCCTTTGGTGTTCTATCGAAAAAGCTATTGCCAAACCCAAGGTCATCTAGATTTTCTCCTGTGGTACCTTCTTGGAGTTTTATACTTTTGCATTTCACCTTTAGGTCTTTTATCCATTTTGAGTGACTTTTTATGAGGAGTGTAAGATCTGTGCCTAGATTCATTTTTCTGCATAAAAGTCCAGCACCATTTTTTGAAAGGCTCTTTGCTTCCTTGTATTGTTTTCACTCTTTTGTCAAAGATCAGTTGACTATACTTATTTGGGTTTATTTCTGGGCTCTCTATTCTATTTTATTGATCTATTTTTCCCCCAGATTGTCTATTCTTTCGCTAATAACACATTGTCTTAATAGTAAATCTTGAAGTCGGGTAGTGTCAGTCCTCAGACTTTGTTCTCCTTCAATATTGTGTTGATTATTCTGGGTCTTCTCTCTCTCCATATAAACTTTAGAAGCAGTTTTTCAATATCTAGAAAATAACTTTCTGGGATTTTTATTAGGATTGCATTAAATTTATAGATTAAATTGGAAACTACTGATGTTATGACAATATTGAGTTTTCCTATCTAAGAACATCAATTACCTATTTATTTAGTGGTTTTTTAAAATTTTTTTAAAATGTTTATTTATTTTTGTGAGAGACAGAGTGAGAGTCAGTGGGAGAGGGACAGAGAGAGAGGGAGACATAGAATTCGAAGCAGGCTCCAGGCTCCAAGCTGTCAGCACAGGGCCTGATGCAGGGCTTGAACTCACAATCTGTGAGATCATGACCTAAGCTAAAGTCAGATGCCTAACTGACTGAGCCACCCAGGTACCCCTATTTAGAGTTTTGATTTCTCTCATCAGAGTTTTACAGTTTGCCTCATGAAGATCTTAAACTTATTAGGTATGTATACAAGTATTTCATTGGGGGGGTGACAATATAAATGGTATCGCATTTTTTATTTCAAATTCCACTTATTCATTGCTATTATATAGGAAAGTGATTGACTTTTTATATTAACCTTTTATTCTCCAAACTTGCTATACTTACTTATTAATTCCAGAGGTGCATTTTTTTTTTCGGTGATTCTTTCAGGTTTTTTATATAGATGATCATGTTATCTGTGAACAAAGTCCACTTTCTTTCTTCCTTCCCAATCTATTACGTTTTATTTCCTTTTCTTGTCTTATTAATTAGTTAGGACTTTCATCACAACGTAGAAAAGCAGCAGTGAGCGGGAACATCCTTGTTTTCTTATCTTAGTGGGAACGGTTGAGTTTCTCATCATCAAGTATGATGTTTACTACAGTTTTTGTAGGTATTCTTTAATCACACTGAGAAATTCCTCTCTATTCACATTTTACTGAGAGTTTTTCTCATGAAGGGCATTAGATTTTGTTAAATGTTTTCTCTGCATCTATTGATATAATCATGTGATTTTTCTTCTATTTAATCTGTTGATGTGATGAATTACATTAATTTATTTTTGAATGTTCAGCCAGCTTTGCATACCTGAAATAAATCCCACTTGATCGTTGTTTATACTTCTTTTTAACGTATTGTTGGATTTGATTTGCTAAACTTTTCTTGAGGATTTTTGCATCTATGTCAATGAGAAATATTGGTCTGTACATTAAAAAAAAATATTTTTGTCTCGTTTTTGTATTAGGCTCAGGGGGTAGGGTCAGGAGCTTGAGGATATCTCTTTCCCTAAGTCAGTTACTCTCTGATAAAACCCCAGTTGTTAGGGCTCTGGTTTAATAGGTTCTCATGAAGGCAGACCTGGGTAAAGAACAGAATGCTCTAGTAAATTTCAAAGTAGTTGCCTTTCTTCCTACCCCTGCTGGGAGCATAAAAACATTTTTCTCCAGTATTCACTGTGAGAACCTGGTAGAGATCCAGAAGATGGATTTCACAGAATGTGGGATCTTCCAGCAACCGGGTCCCCTTGGAGTTTTTATCTATTGGACTTGCCCACCCTGAGCCTCCAACAATTCATCAATTATACTTTGGTTTTTGTTTTTTTCCCCAATACTGGTTCCTGTGGAGGTTTCAGCTAATGGGTTTCTGTTCCAGTAAGTTGTGATTCTTTATATCTGACTGTGAGTCTCTCCAATTTTGGAGGCTGTGGTGTACCCTATAAACCATTTCTCTTAGAGATCTAAGAAGAGTTGTTGATTTTTCAGTTTGTTCAGCTATTTACTTGTTGTTAGAATTGCTACTTCTGAGCTTTTTATATACCAGACACCAGAATACATGACACCTTTCAAAAGTGTGCTGCTCATTATTTCATCTGAACCTCACAAATCCATAAGCGTTTTAGGGAGCTTTTTTCTTTTTTTTTTCCTTCATGATGGATAAGAATCCAAAGAGCTAGAAAATCTTGCAAAAGGCAGTGTTGTCTTGGGAATGAAAACCAGTCTGTTACGGCTCAGGAAATTTCTGGATTGCTCTGAATAACCTGAATTTACCTAAGTAGAGACCAAAACCCTTCATCTGGGGTTCTTCTTGCTTGGATTAAACCATCCCTGGGCTGGAAGCATCTGCATATCCATTTAAAATGTTAGACATAAGCTCTGTCTGTGAGCAGCAGCTGGTCATGGCAAGTTGTCATGGCCCAAGTTAGCTCTCTGCCCAGTACTTTGGGCCATTTGTACAAATGCCTTTAGAGATGTCCTGAGGATATGCCAGCACTGGACTGGAAGAGAGAAGATCTTTCCCCAAAATGCTCAGTCCTGCCAGAGTCCCTGGGTCTACAAGCAGACTAATGATTAAAAGGAACACTTTTTTTTATGTCACAGGTATCGAGAGCTCATTACTGAAATGCCATTAGCCCGAGAGACACTAGAGTACAAAGAATTATGGTTTCTTTATCTGGTTTTGCTAATGATTCACTGGTCAGATAATTATTGAATTTAAAGCATTTTTAAAGCTTAAAATGAAAAATTTCATTTAAAGCAATAGAAAGCAGTCAGCGATCATGTCCAAGAGAATGAACTCAGTCACACACAGGTATAGTTTTTTGCTTTACACTGATTAGATGAGATTTGATATGTCTCTGCCTTATTTTTATTTTTTTTTATTTTTATTTTTTTTAGCAACGAATACATTTAATCATCCAAGATTATCTGAAGATTAATACAAGAATGCAGGCAAAGTTTCTGTCATAGACATGATTTTCAAGGTCAAGTTTCATTTTCTTCCCATGTTCATCCTATATGCTGCCAACAGGAAAGGACAGATCCTGCTCTTAGCCAATACCCATAGTTTATCAGAAATCTGATGCTTGAAGTTAATAGAAAATCCAACTCAAGTTGCCATGAACATCAAAGGAACATCTTGACTTGGAGAAATGAACATCCCAGAAGAACTTCTGGCTTCAGGCAGGATTTGATCCAGCCTACACAGATATGTTTCATCTTCCTCTCCAAACTCCTCTTTTCTGCCTCATTTCTAAAAGTGACTCCCTTCACGATTCTAAATGGCTGCCAGGAACTTGGAGGAGAGCTACGCTTCCTTGTCCCAGGGCAGTAGGAACCAAGAATGCCTTTCCCCCTACAGACAGGTGGGGAAGATTTTTTTTCTCAAGCAAAAAGATTTCTTTTTATTTTTAATAATTTATTGTCAAATTGGTTTCTATACAACACCCTAACCAAAGATGTAAAAGACCTCTTCACTGAAAACTATAAAAACCTTATGAAGAAATTGAGGAAGACACAAGGAAATGAAAAAACATCCCATGCTCATGGATTGGAAGAATAAATATCGTTAAAATGGCAATACTACCCAAAGCAATCTACACATTCAATGCAATCCCGATCAAAATTGCACCAGCATTCTTCTCAAAGCTAGAGCAAACAATCCTAAAATTTGTATGGAACGACAAAAGACCCCGAATAGCCAAAGTAATACTGAAGAACAAAAACAAGGCAGGAGGCATCATGATCCCAGACTTCAACCTCTACTACAAAGCGGTAAGTCATCAAGACAGTATGGTGTTGGCACAAAAACAGACACATAGACCAGTGGAATAGAATAGAAAACTCAGAAATGGACCCACAAGTATATGGCCAACTAATCTTTGACAAAGCAGGAAAGAGTATCCAATGGAAAAAAGATATCCTTTTAACAAATGGTGCTGGGAGAACTGGACAGCAACATGCAAAAGAATGAAACTAGACCACTTCCTTACACCACTCACAAAACTAAACTCTAAATGGATAAAGGATCTGAATGTGAGACAGGAAACCATCAAAATCCTAGAGGAGAAAGCAGGAAAAAGCCTCTTTGACCTAAGACGCACCAAATTCCTACTCGACACATCTCCAAAGACAAGGGAATTAAAAGCAAAAATGAACTACTGGGATCTCATCTGCCTTATTTTTAAAACGACACAACCTTAACATCATAGTGTAACACCAAGATCTCGGGGACAATAAGCCTACTCTTTGTCTTGGAAATAATGCTGCCTTCTACCGACTCAGGAAATTAATTTCATGACAAACTAGAGTGCAGTGTTCTTAACTGGCATCAAGATTATCCTAGCTGGGGAGAAGCGATGAGATTAATAAACGTGTTTGTGAAGGTAATCAATGATGGCAGAATGTAATAATTCTGAGATCATCAATGATCAGATCTGTTTTCGGGTAGAAGAATCGGGTGCTCGTTTAAAGGATACTCTCTGGCATCAGCCACAGTTGAATTTAAATTCTTAATTACGTTGTGAGATTAGAAACTGTCTCACCTTTTCTTCTTCCAAATGTTTATCTTAATGTGTATCTTAAAGGACTGTTATGGGGTTAATGAGATTTTCTAGAGACAATAGAAGTAAATGTCTCACCATAATACTAGGCATATCATAAGCTCTTAACAACTTGTGGTTTAAAAACGTAACCAGGGGCACCTGGGTGGCTCAGTCAGTTAAGTGTCTGACTTCAGCTCAGATCATGATCTCACGGCTCTAGAGTTTGAGCCCCACGTTGGACTCTGTGCTGACAGCTCAGAGCCTAGAGCCTGCTTCAGATTCTGTGTCTCTGGCTCTCTTGCCCCTCCCCCACTCGTGTTCTGTCTCTCTCTCGCAAAAAAAAACAAAAACAAAAAAAAACATTAATTTAAAAAATGCAATCAAATGGTGTGAACGTTATAGGTATCTTACTGGGATATTCTAATTATCACTTGCATAATTTTGAATATGTTAATTAAAATGCACAATATTCAGGGCTATCGTCAAAAAAAGAAGACATAAATTCTGGCAAGAAAGCAGAGTACTTGTGTACTGTTTGCTAAATTGGTACAGCCACTATGCAAAACAGTACAGAGGTCACTCAAAAAATTAAAAATAAGACTACCATATGATTCAGAAATTCTACTTCTAGGTATATATCTAAAGGAAATTAAAACACTATGTTGAGAAGTTATCTGCCCCTCCATGTTCATTGCAGCATTGTTTATAATAGCCAAGACACGGAAACAACCTAAGAGGCCATCAACAGATGAAAGAATATAGTTGTGAGATATGTACACACACACATACATACACACAATGGAATATTATTCAGTCGTACAAAAGAAGGAAATCTTATCGTTTATGATGACATGGGCATTCTTGAGGGCATTATACTAAGTGAACTAAGTCAGACAGAGAAAGGCAAATACTCTAGGATCTCACTTACATGTGGATCTTAAACAACCCCCTGTCAAAAAAAAAAACACTAAAAAAAAAAGAACCCAAATTCTTAGAAAAAGAGATCAGATTTGTGGTTAGCAAAGGTAGGAAGAAGGGGAAGGGGGAATTAGAGAAAGGAGCTTGAATGATACTAACTTTCAGTTATAAGATAGTAGGGATATGATGTATAACATGGTACCTATAGTTAACATTGGTCATTGGTATGTTTGAAAGTTGTTAAGGTGGTAGATCCTAAGAGTTTTTTTTTATTTTTTTAAATGTTTATTTAATTTTTGAGAGACAGAGCATGAGTGGGGGAGGAGCAGAGAAAGAGAGGGAGACAGAATCTGAAGCAGGCTCCAGGCTCCGAGCTGTCAGCACAGAGCCCGACGCGGGGCTTGAACCCACGAACTGTGAGATCATGACCTGAGCCGAAGTTGGACGCCCAACCGACTGAGGAACCCAGGCACCTCAGATCCTAAGAGTTTTTAATACAAGGGGGAAATTTTTCCTTTCTTCTCCTTCTCCTTCTCCTTCTTCTTTTTTACTTTGTATCTGTATGAGATGATGGATATTAACTAAACTTACTGTGATAATCATTTCATGATATATGTAAATGAAATTGTTATGCATTACACCTTAAGCTTATACAAAGCTATATGTCAATTATATCTCAATCAGCTGAGAAAAATAAAATAAAATAAAAAGAAGAGAACATCCAAACGAACAAACAAAAAAGAAAGACAAGATATTCAGAAATATTGTGCTACTTAAACTTAGAAATTATACTATACTATTAACATCAGTATATGTTTCACTGTTTGGTACCCTCCGTGGTCCCTTCCTGGGTTATCAATTAATGGTAGGAAATACAAATGATCAGGTCAAATATGGCAATGACTTTTCTCTCAATCTCTCTCTCTCAATCTCTTTCTGATGCCAAATGGCATCCAATGTTCTACATCTGCATGAACAAAATGCACTGTGTCCAAGCTTTCAGCAGTTAAAAGCTAAATCTAAAAAGAAATGATTAAGCAGCTGGGCTTAGAATTTCAAGGGTGAACAGGAATTTCTAAGACTTGGCAATTATCAATGCCTCAGTATCATGATTTTTTAAGTTTTTTGTGTGTGTATTTTTGTGGGGATTTTTTTTTTTTTGGTTTGTTTGTTTGTTTGTTTTTATGGGGACAAAGCTGGTATTTCAACCTCCCAGTCTATACCAAGATTTTCTCCCCTAGACCTCCCACTGCTAAGCATTGCTTCCCCTCTGTCTCATGTCGGAGGTGGGATTTCACTTATTTATTTATTTATTTTTATTTTTATTTTTATTTTATTTTATTTTATTTTTAACAATTTATTGTCAAATTGGTTTCCATACAACGCCCAGTGCCCATCCCAACAAGTGCTCTCCTCAATGCCCGTCACCCACTCTCCCCTCTCCCATACTGCCCATCAACCCTCAGTTTGTTCTTAGTATTTAAGCATCACTTATTGTCTCCCTCCCTCTCTGTGGCTTTTTTTTTCTTTTCTTTCACTTCTTCCCCTCCCCCATGCTTTTCTGCTAAGTCTCTCAAAATCCACCTATGCATGGAGACATATGGTATCTGTCTTTCTCTGACTGACTTATTTCACTTAGCATAATACCCTCCGGTTCCATCCGTGTTGCTAAAAATGGCCAGATTTCATTCTTTCTCATTGCCATGCAGTATTCCATTGTATATATAAACCACATCTTCTTTATCCATTCATCAGTTGATAGACACTTAGTCTCTTTCCATGATTTGGCTATTGTTGAAAGTGCTGCTATAAACATTGGGGTACACGTGCCCCTATGCATCAGCAGTCCTATATCTCTTGGGTAGATTCCTAGCTGTTCTATTGCTGGGTCATAGGGTAGCTCTATTTCCATTTTTTTGAAGGACTTCACACCGTTTTCCAGAGCGGCTGCACGATTACCAGGCAGTTAAAAAAGACAATGCAGGCACCCGACGTCTGCCTGAGTTACTGTTCTGTAAATGTTTGGCAACGAGAGCTGATAAAATCTTTTGGGAAAAGCAAGCTCAAACATGGAATTCAGGAGTCCTGGTTTATGCTGGCTTTGCCATTCATGCTTTTTGAGACTCTGCCTTTGTAATTTCCCATCTTTGAATAAGAAAAACTGGAGTCTCCTTCCTGAGGAACATTTCTTATCACAAATTAGCCATGAGATGTGAGGTGAGTTTCTTTGCTCGTAAAGTTGGGAATCCTGACAGCCTGTAGAGTGGGTGGGGTGATATTCTTCACACATCTCTCTACCCTGTGACAGACACAAAAAGTCAGTGGGTAGGAAACCTCACATCCCAAGACTTCAGGGTTCAGCAGATTTCATTAAGAGACAGGACCAGATGGGTGTGTGTACTCTGTCCACAGTACTTCCTCCTTGAGCAGCGCTGTTTTGACACTCCAAGAGCATGCTGGCATTTTCAACATGGTTAGTGCTTGCCGTTACCATACAGTGTTGGCTGTTGAATTAACTTTCTGAACAATCTCAAATCAGATGACAGCTGCACATGAAAGGATTTTTAGTACAAGCAAGGTATAAGTAATTTGTACTTCATTGTCTACACTGACAAATGTAACCACATAGTAAGCTGAATCAGCTATCAGCTGGTGGCCTGAAATTATCATCCTATTTAAAAAAAAACATTCATAACATATGTAAATTCATTAACTAAATCTCACATAGGTAAACTATGTATGTTTTAAATAAATTCTTTGGATCCACCACCATCCAATCCCTGATGTCTTTACACTTCCTACAACAAAGCAATTCTTCCCCACAAGTGTTGAGATCGATTAACAGATCCCATGCTTGTGACTCTACTTTGCCAAGCTCTTACCTTCTTAATAATTTTTGAACAGATGAAGAAATCCCCGTGTAGAACATTACTATTAAGAAATGCCAGTCTTATAAACCAAATGCCGTAGATCATAGCTTCTGTGTATGCACTTGCTAGGATTCAAGGGATTCAATTTTTAGCTGTTGTAATATTAATACTGGCCATAGCTAATAGAATTATGCATTAGATTCTGGAATTGTCCCTTTATGTGAATATAGCCAGTGAACATTTCTAAAATCCAAAAATTATATAGATTTTTAAAAACTAGCTACATTGACAATATACTCTTGGGATTGACTTGGGCTGAGATTGAGAGCAAATTTTTAATTACCTACAAGTTCTTGAGCATAGTAGCTATTTAAAATTTTGTAGATCTTTGCTTATTTTGTTTTTAGCAATGCTGCTTACCATCAATTAGCTGGTATCTGCTGGCGTCTGCTTAAATCTTCACATTGCCAATCACCCCTACAGATGGGATACTTCAGAATGTTGAGTCACCATGTGTTATACAATACTGATGACATTTTAGGTACCCGGGTTCACCTTTCTGGACTGAACTGAACAAACAGTTGTCTTCAGCTGAAATGACGGTGGGATTCCTTCATGCCTAGCTATTCATCCTTTAGAAGGCAAGCTCTCACATCTTTCGTGAGATAACCCTCTTTTGTCCTAAGGGCTTATATTTTTCTGTCATTCTATCTGCCAGTACTAGACCAAAAGAGAGATCAGCCCAGCCTGATATTGGCAGATGGATTTGAAGGAGCACCTCTCATATCTGATGGTAGCACCTCCCGTGTAATCTGGAATGAATATCTCTTCATCTTCATCATCTGGACATCTTCTTTATTCTAAGGCAATGGACTAAGTATACCTGACCCGCATGGACTGAAGAAATCAGACACCAGTGAACAATCTAAGTAGTAGGCTCAGGATATCCTGAGAAGGGAAAGAACCAAATTTTTAACCAGGAGAGAAATCTTAGTCATAATCTGGTAATTTCCTCACACTGAGTCCCAGAGAGTCTGATGATATGTCTAAGGCTCACGGTGAATCAGTGTGACAGTCAAGACTGAAATCTATATCCCAATATCTCAGCTATAAAACAAGGATGACATAGCCCATCTCACAGAGGGGTCATGATGGGTATGTTTTATCTGCGGCACTTTCACCTGTGGGACATTTTTTCAAATATTTCAACCTAACTGCTTAGTTCTCTTGGTAAGAGATGTAATGTGTACATTCCTAGCCATGATTATCTGAGCCTCAAATCTCTCATCTATAAAATGATTCATTAACTAAATCTCACATAGGTAAACTATGTATGTTTTAAATAAACTCTTTGGATCCACCACAATCCAGTCCCTCTTTGGATCCACCACAATCCAATCCAATCA
The DNA here is from genome assembly GCA_030068075.1 of Paguma larvata. Taxonomy (NCBI): domain Eukaryota; kingdom Metazoa; phylum Chordata; class Mammalia; order Carnivora; family Viverridae; genus Paguma; species Paguma larvata. The sequence continues at coordinate 14,498,625 of CM057825.1, forward strand.
AATTGGTTAATTTGAACAATCTTATGTGGTTTGAGAGGATGAAGTGGCCTAATAGGTATGAAAACCACTGTAGATTGTAATTTTCAAATACTGGTTGGTATTATCTCCATGAGTTCTTGTCTCACTATAACCTCGGATATCTTCAAGAGAACCTCCGTCATATAAATTAAATTTGGATATAATCAAGGAATTAGATTAGCTAGCAGAAATAATTAACCTAAAAATATACCTTTTTTGAATGGGGGAAGAGCTGTCGCTGGGGAAAGACAACGGTTGTAACAAAACAATACTGCTGTTAAGCCATTTTGTAGCTAAAGCCTTCCCTGGGCAGTCCTGTTGAAGTGTTTGGATATATCTTATTCTCCATTAGCCACCATGGCATAAAATTTGGTGGCTACAGATTGCCAGGAAACTATTCTCAGAAACAGAATCAGATACCTGAATACTAAAGTAAGATAGGCAAAAATAAAGTTAAGATATAAAGTGATCATCCAAAAATTCTTCACTTCAAGTTTCTAAAACTTTTATCCATTTTTGAAAGACAGAGAAAAACAGAGTGCTAGTGGGGGAGGGACAGAGAGAGAGAGAGAGAGAGAGAGAGACATAGAATCCGAAGCAGGGTCCAGGCTCTGAGCTGTCAGCACAGAGCCTGACGTGGGGCTCGAACTCACAAACCATGAGATCAGGACCTGAGCCAAAGTCAGACACTTAACAGACTGAGCCACCCAGGGGCTCCCCAAAATTCTTGATTTTAAAATGATTTCATATATAAATAGAATTAAGATAATTGACTGCTAATGTACATATCATGAGATTCAAAATACACAATGGTATGTTCTTTTTATGTTTGTAAGATAATAAAACTCAGATAATATCTGTTTAAGCTACCAGTTGGCAAAATGTGCTTTGAGAAAGCTAGACACGGTTTGTTTTGCTTTTTTCTTGCAAGAAGGCTGAAGGGAAGGAGCCTGAGAGTAGCAAAGCTTTGAGAACTTGTCCAGGTCTGAGGCAACCGCCTTCAGGACATTTGCTTCAGTATGGAATTAATTGACTCTGATGGATATTTTTAATGCCTGTTTCCAAAGACGATATCAATAGTTCCAGTCATGCTTCCTGTATAAGGATCCTGACTGTTATAACCACAGAGGCACCATACAGAAATGCTTTCTGGAATGAGGAGAAATATAAACAGACCAAAAGATCAAGGGGTATTTACTTTTCTTGATCGTTGCACTCACTCTGCGTATTGCTTCCGTTACTCCCTTCAAAATTGTATTCAGTGAAATATCTTCCATTATGAACGCATTTATTGAATTCTGATTAGTTCAGGATAACAAGTTAAATAAACAAGTAGCATTGTGGAGACAATTGATGATCGTAATCAAATTTGGCCCCAATAGTAACTCCTTAGAAAGTGAAATAGTAATTGAACCAACTGAAATAATGAACCATCTTCCTCTGATTAGTAGATGTTAAGGAAACAAAAGAGAGCTGACAAAAACAGTGATTATATTGGCCTTAGATTAGGTTGGTGCTCTAATCCTTTACCCAAATGAAATCTATTGACCAACCTGTACTTTCTTTAAAAATCACAGCATGAACTAAAGACAAGAGATGAGTCACAGTCCTGTGTGGTGCTGAACAAACTGACTTAAGTCATGATTCATGAGACTTTAGCTTCGGGAATTGCAAATTCTTTTCTTCTTATTCAAAAGTTAAAGGGAAAGAACCGGATTCTTAATTGTGATTCTAAGGAACAATAAAAAGTGCTTTTATATTTATGTTGATCCTTTGTCCTCTGAATTATATTAAATAAATGACTAAACTTTATATCCTATTTACTTTAAATCTAAAGGAGATAATTTTAGAATAGTTCTAGCCCTGGGCAGAAATTAAAAGTTGAGAAAGACTTACTTATTTTACTTTTTAGAATAACCGCCTTTCTTGAAAAGCCTACGAATACAAGTGCTAAGGCATCATTAAGTATAAAAAATATTTAGGCCAAGAGATGACAGTAGTAATACAAAGAAGAAACCAGGACAGCTGAAAAACAGCACTCGGATAATGATGCCTCATTAGTACATTGAAACAGTCAGATTTTTAAATAATGGTCTAAAACAGAAACTAGGACACTTGGTTCACACTGGGGCAAGGGTTATAAAGACAAGGATCTTCCACAAGACAAACATTTTCAGGGCAAAAATTTCGGCTTTATTTGCTTGTATTATAAACCAAAAAATGGGTGGCATGCTGCTACAATAAGAGAAAAATTTGATTTCTGAGGCTGCCAGGATTAAAATTAAAGGAGCTTTTAAATAAAATCAACAAAGGCGTTCCATGTATGGAGAGAATTTGACATTCTTTGACTAACTGCCCAACATCTAATTCTGATAGTATTCTAATTTCTCCCTGGAGAGCTCCCTCTCCCTCATTCTGTGTCTTTTTGTGGGAGCATTGTTCCTTCTGCATGCCTTAAGCTACATCGCTGAGAGGTGTGTAGCATTCCTTTCCTCTTCCTTGTGTTTCAGAGAAGTGGATGTATGACTTAACCTTGACTCTCTGGGTGCCTTCCTTCAGGATTTCAAATCTTGGTAGTGTGAACTAAGGGCAGAAAAACTGGGTGGATAGAATTATTTACAGTGATAACTATGGAGAAATTGCCATATTGATTTTTCTCTGAGACATTTGTATGTTTCCAGCTCTGAGCCCAGTCGTGCCCCCTTAGAATTTGACCCTTCTATTTTCATCAATTCTGTGAGACTCTGAATTCTCCCAGTTAGTTTCCTTTGCTTCAGGGTCCATTTCTGTGTCTTGCACCGTGAAACCACAACAGTTCCACTGTGGAAGTTAAATATAGCCAAGTTGCAAGGTTAAGCACAAACGCGATGAGCTTCAGGTTTCCCTGCAGAGTAGGGGTTATTGCGTTTTGGAAGCAATAAAGAGATATTTTAAGAATGAAAGCACTTCTGGAGCACCTGGGTGGCTCGGTCAGTTAAGCGTCCAACTTCGGCTCGGGTCATGATTTCACAGTTTGTGAGTTCAAGCCTCATGTTGGGCTCTCTGTTGTCAGCATAGAGCTGGCATCAGATCCTCTGTCACCCTCTCTGTCTGCCGCTGCTCTGCTTTCTCTCTTTCTCAAAACTAAATAAACATTAAAAAAAATGAAAGCACTTTGAAAGGAGATGCATAGTATTAGTTTTCATATGCCTTTGATTCCTGATAACGCTTCTCATCAGGGGATGAATTGTTCCCGAAAAATTTGAGACCACCTGACATACTATTCAGCCTAGTCTGTACAGGGGTGAGAGTAGAAACCTACCTTTGTATCCCATGAAGTTTACAGAAGAGTTTTGTGGTCTTTATTTTATTGTTAGGTAGGAGCTCCCTTTCCACACCTCTTTATTTAAATACTACATAAAAGCAGTCAAAGATGGGCAGGATGAATCGATAGTATATATCCGAAATTGGCAAAAGTCTAGAAATCATGCAGTTCAGTCTCTTTCCTTCTATAACATCTCCTGAGCAGTTGCACTGTCGATCGCATGCCTGTAGGTCTTGAATGTTCACTACCTCAACAGGACAGCTGCACTTATTAGAATCTTTCTCTTGACTTTGAGTCCGAATATAGTTTCCTTTAAATTGAATGTATTTGTTGATTATAAAATTGATCTACAGAGAGACAGAAAAGTTTACTTCAAATATTTGCCCATGAACCCTTAAATCCTTTTTTCTTTCTATATCACTAATTAAAGATTAAAAATGGGGCAACAGAGGTGATATACAGAAACCCCTAAGGATGCCACTAAAAGATGATTAAAGGAAATAAACAAATTCAATAAGGTCGTGGGAAATAATATCAATATGTAAAAACTCAATTGTATTTCTATACAGTAACAGTGAACAATCCAAAAAGTAAATAAAGAGAACATTTCTATTTATAACATCATTGAAGAATTTTAAATACTAAGGATAAATGTAAGAAAAGGGCAAATCTTGTACACTGAAAATTACAAAAGATTGTTGAAATAAATGAAAAAATATCTAAATGTATCTACGTGGTCTTTTGACATCTCAGTTTTATGGGTCAGAAGACCTAATGCTGTTATGATGACAATACTCCCCTAACTGATCTACAAATTCAACACAATCACAATCAAAATGCTAGCTGACTTTTTATAGAAATTGACACACTGATCCCAAAATTCATTTAGAAATGCAAGGGTTGATAGATAGCCAAAACAATATTGAAAAAGAACGAACTTGAAAGACTCACACTTCCTGATATAAAAATGTACTATAAAGCTGCAGTAATCAAGATAGTGTGGTACTGGCATAGAGATAGATGTATAAATCAATAGAATAATACTGGGAGTCCAGAAATAATCCCTTATATTTATGGTCAAGTGATTTTCAACAAAAGTGCCAAGACAATTGGATGAGGGAAAAGATTGGTCTTTTTAACAAATAGTGCTTATGTAAATGTTTATCCACATGCAAAAAAATGAAGTTGGACACCTTATACTACACACAAAAATTATGTTAAAATGGATCATAGGCCTACATATAAAATTTAAAAGAATAAGAGTTTTAGAAGAAAAGATAGAATTAAATCTTCATCACGTTGTATTAGGCAATGGTTTCTTAAATGTGGGACGAAAAGTATGTGCAAAAAAAGCAAAAATAGATATATTGGACATCATCAAAATTAAAACGTTTTGTGCTGCAAATCATAGAGTCAAGATAATGAAAAGACAGTTATTCAATGGAAGAAAATATTTACAAATCATATATCTGATAATAAACATATCCATAATATTTAAAGAACTCTTACAACTCAACCATAAAAGCACAAATAATCCAATTTCAGAAATGAGAAAAGGATTCGAATGCTCATTTCTCCAAAGAAATTATACAAGTGGCCAATAAACACATGAAAAGTACTTATAAACCATTAGGGAAATGTAAATCAAAACCACAGTGAGATACCACTTCACACCCATTAGGATGGCTATCATCAAAAAAATGTTTAATAACAAGCATTAGAGAGAGTGAGTGGAACCCTCGTAATATTTATTGCTTGTGGGAGTGTAAATTGGTGCCACTGCGTTGGAGAACAGTTTAGGAGATCCTTTAGATCTTAAACATGGAGTTACCATATAATTCAACAATTTCGTTCCTAGATAGGTATACAAGAGGAATAAAAACATATGTCCACACAAAAACTTGTACACGGATGTTCATAGTTGTGTTATTCATCATAGCCCAAAAGTGAAATAACCCAATGCCCATCAACTGACAAATATATAAATAAAATATGATATATTCATATGACGAAATATTTGTCTGTAAGAAAGAATGAAGATATACGTACATGAACATTCACAGCAGTGATATTCATTGTAGCTCAAAGGGTGAAAACAACCCAATGTCCATCAAGAGAAGAATGGATAAACAAAATATAGTACATATATATTCAGTGGGATATCATTCAGCATTAAAAAGAAATAAAATTCTGACACATACTAGAACATGGATGAACTTTGAAAACATTATGCTAAGTGAAATAAGCCCACATAGTATATGATTCCATTGATATGGAATGTTCTGAATACCTAACACTATAGAGACAGAAAGAAGGTTAGTGTTTTTCTGGGAGAATTGGGAGGGAAATGGAGAGTGGCAACTAATGGGTATGGGTTTTCTTTCTGTCGTAATGAAAATATTCCACGATTTGATATTGGGGATGTGCAACTCTGTAAATATACCAAAATCCAATTGAGTCGTATGCTTTAAATGTGTGAGTTTTATCGTATATGAATTATATCTCAATAAAGCTATTAAAAAATGTATTCAAGGGGAGCCTGGGTGGCTCAGTTGGTTAAGCAGCTACTTCGGCTCAGGTCCTTATCTCATAGTTTGTGAGTTCGAGCCCTGCGTCAGGCTGTGTGCTGACAGCCCAGAGCCTGGAGCCTGCTTCAGATTTTGTGTCTCCCCCTCTCTCTCTACCCCTCCCTAGCTTGTGCTCTCTCTCTCTCTCTCTCTTTCTGTTGCAACAAACATTAAAATAAAAATAAAAATGTATTAAAAACAAATGAGGCAAGAACAGGAACAGATCTTTGGATGGGCTAGATGTAGAAAAGGAGTATCTTCATCACCCTGTGTGTTTCCTTTGCAACGTTCACCGTATTTTGGAATTACTGTGCTTGTTTTCATCTAATTGCCTGTGTCTTCCCCTAACCTCTGAATTCCTTGAGCATGGGGATTAACTTCTGTCTTGTTTACCATTGTATTCTTAGCACCAAATAGAGTGACTGGCACTTACAGACATCTAGTAAAGATTTGTTATTGTTGGTAAGCCAACTAAAACTTACTTTTAAGCCGAAACTAATCCATTAAACAAGTCATACAGGGATGTTTTCCAAATGGTTAAGAATCCAACTTGCCAATCTGAATTTTTCTGTGTTGCTCATGAAAATATTTCAAGAGACCACATCAACAGCCATGTAGGAATCTAGTTACTTGCTATCCATGGTATTGCACTGCAACATTAATCAAGTGGAATGAGCTGAGTTGGCATAATGTTCTTCATGAGCCTGAAACAACCTAAGTTTCACAGGATGGGAATGAGTTTATCAAGAGTTCAACAGGCTAAGCCTACATGGGAGGAGGAAAAAAAGTTTTACACATAATTGCTATGCCAATAATTCCCATAGCATTGACAAACTAATAATGATAGTATTATCTTAAATATATACAGTATTCTTCTGTTTACAAAGGTCTTTCACATGTATCTTCATTTGGCCAAAAGTCAAGTGAGTATAAGTCCATCCAGAAACCTAGACAACAGCCTGTGGCTCTCCTGCTAGTAAAGATTCTAAAGATTCTTATCACTGTGCATAAATAAAAAAAGAACAATGCTATCTAATGTCAGGGCTAGTGACCTGTAGTGACTGCTTACCTTTTAAACTCCTGAAGGATACTATAGACTCTGGAAGGAAATGTCATGCTTCACTCAACCAGAAACATCCTCTTTGTTGTTTTATACTTTAATGGCTTCTGTTTTGGCATCTTTTGATATAGGTAATCTATACAGGAGTCTCTTCTCTCAAAGTATTTTGTAGGATCCATGTACTACTCACCATCCTCTGCTACAAAAGTATCTCCAGGTGGTTCCCTTATTACCTCCCGTAACCCATGGATGACTCACCATTATGATGGCTCCAGTCTCCTAGTGGCAGAACTTCTAATCTCTTTGTGTGGCCCTACTTTCAGTCATTTAACTATCCCTGGAATGATGTCAAATAATTAATTTCCTAACTGAACATTAAGATTATCTTTTAGTCAAGTCAGTCCTTAAAATTATTCTCTTTATATTAATATTAATATGATAATAATTAGTAAAGGGGAATGAGAAATGGAGAGCAAGTGGATACTAAAGCAGAGAGAGATTTTTTTTTTCTCTGCTAATCTTAGTTGGGAGAAAGCTAAATCAAACTGGAGAAAGAATTGGAGTATAGTCCCATCTCTTAATGAGGAGAAACTTGTTTTCTGCTTTAGAAAGTTGATAACTCAATTTTCAGGCATATTACTGCTTTTACAATTGGTACAAACATTACGATATTGCCATTTGGAATAAATAAGCACATGAGATGATTAATTGACCCCAACTCTTATGTGTGACAGGCCAAATGTTACCATTTGATTTGGTAAATGTTTCCTATGCCAGCGGCTTGACAGGGATAGATGTGTTTGTAAGAAACTCCACAGAAACCTCCACATGGTCTTAAAACAATAAGGGTTTACTAAATTATTCACTTCTATGTAAATAAATGTTCAAGATCTGTAGCTGACACAGACTTCATACTGGTTCCTTCATAATTATTTCAAAAATTAAAGACGTGCTTTCAATTTCTTGGGAAGTATAGATGGGCTCAGAATCAAATCTCTTCTCCCGTGCATTGTTTAGATGGTTATAACCTGACTTGTGTTTGGGACCAAAGAGATAAGAAGAGTTAGAAAGACTTCTTGATCATAAACTTAAGCAGTAAAAAGAAGAAAGCTTTAATTCAACCTAGGTCTTCTCCAAACATATTAACAGTCAAGGTTCCCCTCGCTGCCCTTGCTGAATGATGATGGTACAAACAGGAATCAAGGAAAGTTCTTGCTGAACAGAATTATTTGTTGGGTAACATTTGTTAAAAAATTCAACAAAGCAATGTTCTCTGCATCACTCCTGCAGATGTGAAATTGCTTGGTTTCATGGCATGCTTATTTCTTTGCATGGCATTTGACTGTACATACCCTCCAATATTCTATTTCCATTTCATAGTATTAATAATTCTTTATTTCTAGATAAAATGTTATCAAGGATAAAATTTCTTTAAGTTGCTCTGTGACTTCCAAGTTCTAAAAGATGTCTGCTGATTTTAGGGCTTGATTTTGGTACATTCCTGTTTCTTTTCCTGAGTTGGTTATTCTATAGTACTTGGGACATTGGTCACTATTTTCTTTCATAGCAAATAAAATAATGACATAAGCTGTAGAAATGAACCCTGGATTTGCATCAGAAAGGCAGAACTTGAATTCTACCTCTGGCACTTACTAATCGTGTGGACTTGAAAAATCCACTTACATTCTCCGTGTTCTGGTTTCTTCCTCTAGTCCATAGGCCCTGCCTCAAAGAGAGGGGTGCTACTGGAACTCAAATGCAGCAATGAAAGTTAAAAGTCTGGAAACTGGAAAAGGCAAACAAATATTATATGACTTTATTATTATGAACAAGTTACCTTTCAAAGTTTCATTTTTCAGTTAGTTGTTTGGAACACAGAAGATATTATTTCACTATACGGGGAGATTCTCAAATTTAGTCAGGTAGGGGATTACCTGGAAGACACAATGTTTTTGCAAAATACCATGAAATACTGACATGTTTAATTCTATCATGGGACATAGTAACATTCAGCTAATATACATAAGAATATGTATGCAATTTCATTAATTTTTTAATGTTTATTCATTTTTGAGAGAGGAAGTTAGAGCGAGAGACATAGCATGAGCGAGGGAGGGGCAGAGAGAAGGAGACACAAAATCTGAAGCAGACTTCAGGCTTTGAGCTGTTAGCACAGAGCCCTATGTGAGGCTCAGACTCACATACTGTGAGATCATGACCTGAGCTGAAGTCAGGCGCCCAATTGACTGAGTCACCCAGGCACTGATATGTATGTAATTTCTAATTACGACCGAGAGCACATGTCCACGAAAATAATTTTTCCATCTATATATCATGTGTTTGTCCAATCATCACTGAAGCCTTGCCATTTGCTAGGCTTAATTGCAGATAAGAAAGATTTGCAAAGATTTAAGAAATATTAATGGAGAAATTTTTAATTGAGAATATATTCTAAGTATATGGATTCTACTCTGCCTCTTCACCTCCCTCTCTGCCCTCCACCCCATCTGTCCACACCATTATAACGAAGACAGAACCAAATTGTGAATCATCAGTATGAGGGAGAAGGGATTGAGGACCACCAACATAAAGGGTGATTCTGAACTCAGGTTAGCCTGTCTGCTTAATCCATAATGTGGCTGTTCTAACAGTAGTTAACAGTACAGGTGATTTGTAAACCCAGTGTTTTTAGATTAGAAAATACTGTCTTTTGAAATGATGAAGAGGGTAAATTCTAATCATGTTTATGGGCGCTTTTAGGATTAAAGAAAAGCAGCTTATCAAGTTTTTTCTTACCCAATAATGAAAAACACTGAGACTGAAAGCCTCAAGAAAGCTTCTATTGTCGCTCTTGTTAAAAAAGAAATATTTTTACTACTTCGGGGAAGACTTGATAAATGTCAAAATTACAGTTTCTCTTTCCTTTTTGCCTACTACCTCATCGAACACTTAAAAATATATAGTACCGCCTGAAATCTCTTGGCCATTTGTTTAAATAATTCCCTGAAACAGAAGAATCAGACTCAGAAACATGGCCATGATTTAGAACGATTTAATAATTAGCTTCTATCTTGTATTGACACATACCAATTAATTACTAAGTCATAAATGTAAGAAGACAAATTGGTTTTTCTGGGATTGTTTCTGTTCCCATGGCTTACGCATGAATTTTTCATCAAGCTCTACCTTCTCGTGACACACCCCCCCATCATGGCACAAAGCATCAAATGTAAAAGGCCGTAAAACTCGGGGACTGAATTCTGATCCCAATACTGCCCCACTGGACAAGCAAGTCTACTTCTGTGGACATTAACTTCCTTGTCTTTAAAATAAGAGGATGAGATTTAGGGACTCTGTCATTCTGAGCCAGACCTATGCTCCATCTGACATAAGCATTAGGGCCCTGAGCCTGAAAGAAATTAGGTCCCCTCGTATCTACTGTCCTCAAAGGCTAGGGCACATGTCAAGATGTCTCGCCTTCTCTAAATAATCTGTAGCAATTTGTCATTCATGAATTTCCCTAATCACGGAAGACACTAGGCATTTGTGTCTTTAGTGTGAAATGATCAATTATACCGGCAATGTCAAATTGGCCGAAAAATCAGCTCTCATCAGGTGATGCTGAAAGAGGGACGATAATAAAGGTGGTAACACAGTCATAGGCAAATGTAGTCATGGGAACCTGTGCAGGTGAAGGATACGGGTGTCACGTGTTGTCCTCTCCCTCATCAACTGATTTAGGAGTTGTCAGGAAGGAGACTGGTTCCTGTGATATTCTGCAGATGGCCAGAAAAGGAAATCAGGAAAAGCAGATTTTAAGATGTGAACATGATATGTTAAGAAGCTAAGTGTTAAAGACTGAATTATTGTTTGAAATTCCTCATGCATTCTCTGTGTTAGAATTATATATCCATGCCCTTTGCCATGGGACTCTGCAGTACAACCCACTAGTGTGGTTGGAGTCTATTTTCCCACCCGGTGATGTTGGAACTGGATTTTGTGATTGACTTTAATCAATAGTGTGTGAGAAGAAGTGACAATGCCAGCTCCAGGCTGAGTCCTGCACTCCGTGATTTGTCACAAGAATTGTCATTGGTCCTAGAAGAATGGAGAATCATGTATAGTAGATGTGAACCCAAACTCTAGTTTTTCATCAAACCCAAATAACCTAAAGGCCAATGCAAAGCCATACCGACCATCCCACAAATTCCTGAGCAAGGAAAGTAAATGCTCAGGTCCTCTAAGCCCTTGGGGCATTTTGGGGTGGTTCACTATCTAGTCTTACTGTGGCCATAGCTGACCAAAACATTTAGAAAACATTACTTAATGTGTTAGAAGATGGAATTAGCAATCAATAAATTAGGTAACAAGTCTACCAACCCTCCCGGTCTTTCTTCTTCTCTGTCTCTCTTTTCCCTTTACCATTCCTCCTCCCTTCTCTCTCCTCCCTTTTCATCCACAAATGTTTATTGAAAGTCCACAAAGTTTTCGGAACTGTCCTGGAATGACAAAGAAGGCTGATACAACCTCTGCCCTTATGAAACTTGACAGATATAATACATGTTATGAAGAAGGGCAATGCGATAGAGAGACACGCACCTGAGAAGTTAACTTAGTCTACAGAATTCTGAAGGCAGGAGAGTTCAAGATGAGGGGCAAGCAGATAGAGGGTGGAGAGAGGAAATTTCCAGGAGATGCAGAGGCATGCATGAAGATCCTGAACTAGGGAAAACTAGCTTTTAAAAACAAAATCAGTATTATCTTCATCCACAACGACAAAAGTAGAGTACAGCAAAAGGTAGAGATTAAGAGGGAAAGTAGTGCCAGATGCAGGGAGGTAGAGAGCTTTGTGGGTCTAGGTAGGCAATTTGGACTGTTTTTATAGAGGAATTGGAACTCACTGCAGAAGTCGAAGCCCAATGTTCTTCAGTTTGGGAGTGTTAGAAAGATCCTCTGGCCTTATTAGAGTACAGAAGGAAGGAGGGAAAGAATGGGCCCAGATGGGGTAGGCTTTTAGTGGAGTGAGTGAAGTGTCCTTGGTTTAGTACAACTTACATAGTTAAAATCATGTTAACAGTGAGATTGATTTAATCCAAAAGGGTGATATAACTATTTCAATGTAAAAATATAATCCTAAATTGCCCCCAAAGATTCACACACTTCATTATAAGCAATGAATTTTGGAAATGGAAGAGTAAGGTGTGTAGGATTGGTAGAAAGGAGTGATTTCGTTTGTTTTGTGTTTTACAAAGAACTCCCCCTTGTGGAAATGGGGGAGATGGGTAGGGAAGCCTGGGCCATGCTGGCCAGGCCAAGGAGGTGACTGTTATGATGCAGGTGGGAGATGATGGGGGTCTGAACTGAAACACTGATAGTGGGATACAGAGGAGGGTGTAGAGGCCTAAATATTCAGTGAGTCAAACACTTGTGCATTCCTGGTGGGATTGTGAAATAATACAGCAACTTTAGAATAAACTGTTTGACAATTCCTCAGAATGTTAATCATAGAGTTAGCGTATGATCCAGAAATTCCACTCCTAGGCATCTACCCAACAGAATTGAAAGCACATGTCCATACAAAAACTGGTACACGAACGTTATTCATAATAGCCCCAAAGTGGAAACAACCCAAATATCCATCAACTGATGAATAAATAAACAAACTGGGGAATATCCAAACAAGGAATATTGTTTGGCATAAAAAAAAATGAAGTACTGATACCTGCTACGATATGGTTGAACTTTGAATACATTAGGCTAAGTAGAAGAAGCCAGCTACCAAAGACCACATACTATATTATTCATTTATGTAATACATAGAATTGGCAAATCTAGAGAGATAGAAAATAGATTAAAGGTTATCAGACATCATGGGAAGGATGCTGGGAGAGTAATTGTTAATGGGTATGGAGGTTCCTTTTGGGGTAATAAAATTGTTCTGGAATTAGTGTGTGGAAATGATTGTGCAATTCTATGAATATATTTTAAAAATTACTGAATTATACACTTCAAAAGTATAATTTTATGGTATATGAATTATACCTCAATAAAGCTGTTAATTTTGTTTTAAATGAACTATTCAGCAAGTAAAATGGACAGCCTTTGGGGGCATGTGGAATGCGGAAGATGAAGGTAAGAGTAGAGAAGAACGACCTGGAATCTCTCATGTTGCAAAGCTGAGGAGAGGTTGAAGATCTTTTCCCGAAGTAACTTTAGGAAAAGAGGGGGGCTAGGCAGGGAGATGCCAAGAAACAGATAGGGAGCAGAACAAAGGATACCCTGAGGAAGTAAACCTATGAATGGAGTGAAGAGTGGAGTCTTCTTTGCTTTATTAAACTAATTTAAAAAATCATCTTAGGAGGAGAGAGACATGATGGAAAGAGTACACTGCTCTTTAAAAATATAATCAGATGAAGCCAAAGTTGATTAACAAGGCAAGTATAAATTGTCCAACCAAGAAATATAAAGACAGAAGAGTCAAACAAAAATGTCATTTGGAAGGAACAGGTTTGAAATGGCACAACTTCAGCATAAAGAATTATTTTGGCCCATGAAACTCAGTTTATATTTTGCCACATTCCACTGAATAAACTGCATGGCCAAAATTGAAAAAGGAATTAAAGCGAGTCTGATCTTTAAAGATTTCATGGGTTAGGGGCCTAGAAGAAAAATTCTTAGACACAAACATGCAGATCTTATGTATTCGGTGCTAATACTATCAACTTTAAAAGCTGATAAGAGCGTGAATTCTTTGAATAAACCTGACTTCAGGCTGCACAGTGGCCATTACTGGCTGCTCCTGAGCCAGCTCACTGCTGTGCATCTGTGTGGAGTTGGAGCAAATGGGTTGGAGCTTGGCCTGTCTCCAGTCCCAGACTCTGAGGCCAAGCTGTCCTTTCCAGGACTCTTCCATATTCACATAGTGTCTTTCAGCCACCAGTACCATCCTTCAATTCCTTATAGCATAAGGATGGTTTGTGTTAGAAGATATTGGAGCTGATATTCCTACTTTTATGTAAGAAACTGCCCTTTCCAATCAGATGAGTTCTTCCATGCACTGTAGTCTGATCCAAAAGCATGTGAGAGAACCATGAGACTTCAAACCATCACTCTATACACTGAAGACCTATCTTAAAAAAAAATATTAACCGTTATCAAGGCTTGGATATCTACCACACGTCAAATAGTATATACAAGTAAGTCCAGTCACTCAACTTGTGCAAGCCACCTGGCTGCTGAAGAGTAGAATCAGAATTGGACCCAAGAGTACCCACACCAAAATCATACTCTTTGGTGTGTCATGCTATTGCCCCACTGGGAATCCCCCTTCAGTAATAACAAATAGCTTGGTTGCCCCAGTACATTTTCACCAGGGCGTTATCCCAACACAGGGCTGCCATTCTACTCAAAAACCTGTGCTCTACACAGAAACACAGTGTTGGTCCCACCGCCCATTAGCACTGCCGCCTTTAAGTATTGTAGCATCTGAACTATTGAAGTAGAATTCCATCCTCAGACGGATTTCATCCATCTTTTGAGAAATTGTTTCCTTTTCTTTCCAAACTACCCTTCAGCAACCCAACCTTGCGTATTGAACGTGCTTGATGTCTGGTAAACTGCTGGTACAGCCGAGTTTACATTTCATTTAGGGATGCTATTATTCAGAAGCATTTGAACTCAACTTTGTGACTTTGGAGACGTGGAACACAAAGAAGATAACTTGAAGCAGTACCTGATTAACGCTGAATAATTCAGAATTAATCAAAGCGTATTTTAAGCAGGTTGCCTGCGCTAACGCATTCAGAATATGAGCCGTATGATTACTCAGAGAAAATGAGAAGAGGAGTCTTTTAAGTTCAAACAGATTTAGAATCAGCGTTTTCATTGTAGTGGCGCTTTACCGTCCTCCCGTCTCTTTTGTCTCCCACAGATGTATTTCCTCCCAAATCCTTATATTTTCATTTTCCTCTGTGGTAGTACTTATTTTGAGCTGTACTATCATGCATTTGCTCCTCATTTCTCTCCATCAACAGAGAGGGATGAAGTAGCTTTGCTCTCTGGAATTAAGGGTGGAGCAGAGGTAGAGTTAAGTAGCCATTTCTAAGAACAGGAGGTTGTGCGGGGGACATGTAGTTCCAGAAATAGGAGTTGGAGGCTTGGAAAGCAACAGATGATATAACTCAATAAAAGCTGGGGGCCCCACAAGGCCCGGTCTCTGAAAGGTATTACATACAAAGAAGGACCATCAAGCAAGCAATCATCATGAAAAGTAATTGTATTACTTATTTACCAATTATAATAAAATAATGACCGAGGGAACTAATTTATAATGCAAAACCACACTAGCTAATGTCCTTTTTCTCATATTACTCCTCATTCTAGAATCCTCTTACTTGCTCAACTGGGTCCAAACCCGTATTTCTCCCTCTATTAATTCTCAGTTCTCCTCCTGATACCCTAAGTGTTTGTCAAATGGTGCTCACTCTTTATTTTCCTCCCTTGTTCTCTAGATTCTCCAACCCTCTCCTTATTCCCTTCTTTTCTGTTTCCTCCATCTTGCATCACATGTCTACCATAAAGAACTACGCTATGTCTGCAGGGTGGGGGGTGAAGTCCTTGTCATGGGAGCTGCCCAGGCTGGGGATGCCTGATATCATGATTAGTCTATTACATAATTCCCTTTGAATGGACAAGGCTTTGTCCTTACAGAACGAACAACTCAAGGGCTTGCAATATAACTTTGAATGCCCACTTACCTGTAAACAAATGAAAAGTCCAAGGCCCCTTGCTCAGGTGACTGCCTTGACTCTGTAGCCCATTCACCTGGTTTCAAGCAGAGTGGGACTTTGAGTGGAAGAGAGATGTAGCTGACACATTTAAATAAACTGAAGCCTTTCCTGCATTTTCAAGGAATCCAGGTTTGCCAAACCATACCTGCAAAAGCTCAGTCATGAGGTGAATTGAGACTTAAGCCAGAAGTTCAAGCAAAGCCTTCCGTTGCCCCAGTTATGAACACAGAATCTTCTGCCCTATGAAAACATTCAGAAATCCATTTAAGATATTTCATATATGTAAAAATAATATCATAAAATCTCAATGAGCATGATTGGAAACTTACTATGCAATTACCATGATGCCTCAAGGCCAAGTACAGTAAAAATCCCTTCTTAAGGAATAGATTAGTCACCCATCAGCTGTGAAATCTTGAGCAGGTGACCTCTCTCTCTGCGTCTCAGCTTTTTAGCTTTCAAATGAGGGGTTAGATAATCTGGTCTCTGCAAATCTTTTCAGCTATTACATGTTATGGTTTTAACTCATCTGGGTTGTTTTCATCTCTCATCTTCATATCATCTCTGATAAACCTTTAAAGATTTCCTACTTGCTTTTCTATCCATTTTGATCAGAAGAGACAAAGAGAATCGGACCTACATTTATTAGGCTAGAAAGAAGATCCAGAGGCAACCGTAAGATTAATATTATCATCCCTAATTACTTTAACAAATGTTGTTGATTTCCCCTACTATTTTTCTGGACTACCTCTAGCTTTTTATACTTCCAATACAATTTCATTTCAAAGCTCCTGACATTTTCTAAACCTTTGAAGGTCACATTTTCTGTCTGTGTGTGTCTCGAAGAATTATTTTTGTTTTCATTAGGTGTTCATGCGATTTAGCGAGAAGCATTAATAACCACCTTAACTTTGTATGTTCATGAAGCCTCTTTCCAAGGGTCTTGACCCTGTAGTCTGCAGACTGATAGATGAGGTTGCTAAAAGCTGAAACTCTAAAAATAAATCTTAGTAAGATTTACAATACAATCATGTAAACCCAAAAGGGAGAATTCTAAAGGTACCCACCGCAGAGGTCTCTTTGCCCTAGATAATTACACTGTATTAATGGATTAATACACTGACTTGCTGAAGCTTCTCTCCTGTCACCTCTTTCTGATGTGAGGAAATCGTTTATGAAAAGTTGTCTCTCATAGTTGATGAAACTGAAGCAGTACCAATGATATGCAAATATTTATTATCTATATTTTTAAAGAATTATTAATTTTACTTAATGGCAGAAAAATTAAGGATCTCTTTGACTTCCCAGTCACGTGGGTTGAATTAGAGTGGACCAAATATACAAGCTTATTTGGGTATGACAGTAATTCTACTTACACAAAATGTTGCTTCACTTTAGATAGTAGAATGCAACCAGGTACCAGTAAACAGGATATTTTGAGGCTATGAGGGTCTTAGCCAATTTGCAAGATAGCCTTTGATGCTCTTCTATACTGGAGGAACTTCTTTTTAATCTTCAGCATTCTTTTTTGCAGTATAGGAATGGCATTGACTACCTTTGGTAGTTGGCAAAAATGACCACAAATTCTTCCTTCGCCACTACCCTCGCCCTTTGCGATATGACTTTGTAGCTCCTTCTATCTAGCAGTGGACTATATTGCTTCAGCCCTTGAATTTGGTCTTGTGACTTGCCTTGACCAAAGGAATGTTGTGGAAGAAACACTGTTCCAGCGCTCAGCCTAGAACCCAAAATGTCTTTCATGCTGCCACTTGCTTTAGGACTCCATGGGCACTGTTTGAACAAACTTGGGCTAGCATGCTGTTGGATGAGTACCCGTGGCTAATTCAGCCCCGTCGTTCTAGTCAAGGTCCCAGAAATGTGACCTAAAGCATCCTAAAATGTCCCAAGCTAGCTTAGACCACAAGAATCACCTGATCTATTTTGAGCTCAGTCTGTTTTGTCACCCACAGAAATGTGAGCTCAGCTAATTACTGTCGTTCATGCTTATAAGTTTTGGGGATGTTTTAAAAGCAGCAAGTGAAACTGACATACTGCCCAAGTGCCACACAGAGTTTATCTCCCATAGTTTACTTTCACTTGAAGCTTCTCATTTGCAGACTTATATTTCATGTTCTTTGACAGCCCAAACTCTCCAAATGAGTTAGTTAAAACAAGCTGAATGGATGAAGCTGAAGTTCCTGTAAGGTGGGCAAGCTGCATTTTAAAACGGAACTCACTCAAATTAATCTTAATTGTGAGGATTCAGACCTGATAACTGGATTGTTCTTCCTTCCCTGACAACATGTCCAGGACAGTGACAAGTGGGAAATGGAGGGTATTGGCCTCTCTGCCATCTTGGTTTTCATTCTCTTAACATATGGTCTCCAGTGGGGAAAGTAGAGTATATTTATTCTTAATATCCTAGTACCTCTTTCATATCTTTTGAAATGAAAGCATCCTCTTTAATTACTACATTATTTTAATTAAATATCTTAATTTTTTATTGAAAAAGTAATACATGCTTACCCAAGAAAACAAACTAAAATTTATTCCCTTTACATATATTCATCAAGCATTTATTGTAGGCCAGGTATTATTCTAAACTCACATATTTGATTCTGTTTATTCTTACCACAACATCAATTATTATTCTTATTATTAATTATTATAATAATATTATAATCTCTATGTTTTACAGATGAGGAAATGGAATCACAGAGAAGCTGGATGACTTATCTAGGGTTACACAAGCCCCAGAACCCAAGCTTTAACCCCAGCGTTCTATTGCGTACTCTAACGGGACACCCAGCCTCCTACCAAGCAAATATCATAGCTGTTAGTAGTGCATATTCACTCATCTTTTATATGCTTTGAATTTTTCTAATTCCATCCCCATAACAGATGGAGTTTGATCCTAACTCCAACCCACCACATCACAGGCAATGGATGAGGACATTGTAATCCAGCAGGATCATAAGGCCTGCTTGAAGATTTGGGGGCCCCAGGTGGGCAAGAATGCCATCTTTGCTGTTTGCCGCCACCCCCCCCCCCCGCCCCGTGAACAATTACTGGAGACTTGTGAGCTTAAGCACTGGGGCCTCTTATCTTGTGTAGTCTTTCTCTAGGAAGTGTGACTGTCATATTTCCAGTGTTGTCCAGAGGCCCATCCTTGGGGGGTGAGGCAAGGAAGGTTCCTCATTCCTGGAAGACATCTGGCTCTTCTTCTGGTTTTGCAGGCACTCCAAGAGTTTTAACAGTGCGTTCTAACCATAAGCTCTTTGCTTCTCAAAACAAACACATGCCCACCCACAGTCTTAGAAAAACACTTTAAAAATACTGCAGTATTTGGTATGCGACCTTATTTTTTTATACGTCTTTTCATAATACAGCCTGGTGTGACCTAGATAGTTTCTGGAGCCATTCTCTATCCAACTTAAAGGTTGATTGTGCCTTTAATTGATAGTGGAGTACTAACTCTCTGCTATGTAAAAGTTGGAGGACTGATGGGATGACTTTGCCCACTTCTGAAGAACAGAAAAATACAGTGTTCTATTTCAACACGTCTTATTCTTTGTACTATTTTTATCACTGCGATTGAGCAGCAGACAATGAACTCGCTCTTAAAATGATGAAACTCAATCATATATTTTAGACAATGAATCGGTCCATCTGTAATGTTCAATGGATAACTTAAATGCAGTTTGCTGCCGAAGGAAACTTTCTCTGCTTTTATGAAAGGAAAACATTTACCAGAAAATGGACCTTTCACGCAAGAGCTGTATAAAGCAAGGAGATTCACCACTGTTGCAGCGTCGCGGTATTCCTCATGAGGAAAGGTCAATTCAGCTAATTGGTTGCATTTACAGTCCAGGCAACATCTGCACTTAAGTTATTAAGCATCGCTAATGTTCTAGAATCTCCCCCCCGAAAGTCAGGAACTCGGCTGCACTGCAGGCTCTCAGTGATGACTCATTGTAGACCTAAAGACAGAAACACAGAAGCAAAACTTGGGGCTCATTGTACCTGCTCTAGGTCCTACTGCTGGAGTGATCTGGCTGAGTTAAAAGTGATACCACCACAAAGATTCACAGAAACCGAAGGCCTTGCCAAATGCCATCTGCATTTCCTAGCTGGCAAGAGTCTGTGGGAATTTGGAAAGCTTTAAGTTTGAAACAAGATGCTATATGATACCAGTATTTAGAATGGGCTACATTACATGGCCGTTGCGTACATAATGCTACCAATTTTCTAACCATACCAGACCCGGACTGGCAATGGATAGCACTGGTCTTGTTCTGCTTTGAGACACGTAAATTCATTTTACTGACCCCTTGGTTAGGATGGACCAATGTTACTGCAGTCACTTTACATTTGATCCTTAAGTGCTTCCCTTGACATGACCAGTGACCAGCAGTGGCTAACACTGAAGGCTCTGGAGATTTCCTGAGTCGCACCTTGGCTTTGCCACTTCCTAGCTATATGGGCTGGGAGATGAAAAGTAAGCTCAGTGTCTGTTTCCTCATCTGTGAAATGGGGATAATAATAGAACCTACCTCATAAGGTTGTTTCTGTATCAGTGCATATGAAGTTCTAGGAAGAGTAGTGAGCATGTAGAAATTGACCAGTATTTTTTTATTATCATAGTTATTATTATGGACAGAGTATGAGTGCTAATGCCTCCATTGCAATGTTGTTTTGAGGATTAAATGAAACAATATATGTAAATGTTTAGTGCTGACGCTGAACATGAACTATACACCCAGCGGGAGCACAGTTGTGAGTTTACCACATGGCTGGCTTTGTGAAAGTCATTAACACACATTCCACCAACAACTCTTTAAGGTAGGTATTAATAATATTTCTGTTTTACTGAGGAAATAACTGAGCCATAGTAAACTTAAGTAATTTGATCAGTCAGGGGAAAACTGGACATATTTGTTAAGGCAACGTGAGCTATTATAAAGAATAAACCCATAGCTCTTAGTGGCTTAACATAGAGTGTTTCTCACATAAAATTCAAATGGATGATTGGCGGGAAGTCCTCTTCCATGCAGTTCTCCCAAGATCCAGGTCTATCTATATTGTAGTTCTAGAGTATTTTAATGCAGCCTGTAAGGTCATTATGATTTCAGTTTAAGGGAGGCAGAAGAGAAAAGAACATGAAGAATTATACAAGTTTTATGTGCAAGGCCAATGTGCATAGGATTTATGTGCATATTTCATTACTAGACCAGTTACGGCCACGCCTAAATGCAAGGGAGGCCAGGATAGAGAGTCTAGTTCTTTGCCAAAAAAAGTACAGAGTTCAGTGGGAAGCAAACCATTTCTGCTATGGTGGCAGATATGGGACTCACACTCAGAAATTCCGACCCCAAGAAATTGACAGAAGAACTCTTTTTCTATGTTTATGTCCCCTCATTTTCCAAAAACCCACTTGGAAGCTATAAAACATCATAAAAAATGCAAGCTGTTCTCTATTTTTAGCTCAGCTTCCATAGAGCTGAATCCTTTGACCTCTGACACCACCGTCAGATCATTTGAATTAAAAAATTCAGTTGATCCTTGAACGATGTGAGAAGTAGGGACTCTGACCCCCTATACAGTCAAAAATTCACATATAACTTCTGACTCCCCCTAAAACTTAACTACTCAAAGCCTACTGTTGACCAGAAGCCTTACTGACAACAGAAATAATTATTTAACACAAATTTCGTATGTACATGTATCATATACCATATTCTTACAATGAAGTAAACTGGAGAAAAGAAAATGTTAATAAGAAAATCATATGGAAGAGAAAATTCATTTATAGTAATAATGCATTTGTCTAAAAAAGAAAGATCCACATATAAGTGGACCCGTGCTGTTCAAACCCGTGCTTGTTCAAGGGTCAACTGTACTTTCCTGCAGCTGGCATCTAAAAGAACAACTTTAATGATCTGATTCATAAACACTTCTCTTATTTGGCTCCTAAAAGTACTTGGCATTAGGTTAGCATCTTCCATTCACCAAAATTCACTCTTTGGAGCTGCCATCTACTGGGTATTTCCTTATTTCTCAGTTTGTATCTACCAAATATTAAGTTAACTAAGTTAACCTCATCCAAAATTTCGTTTTTTAAGACTTTCAACTGAAAAATAGCAATAGGGACTGGATTTGTTATTATATATTTTAGAAACTTGTAATTCCAGCCTATGACATTTAGGTTTGCCCAGAATTAGATTGTCCTTCAACTGAAATCGCTTCTTTATAAAATTGTTTTGGCCCCAGGCTGCCTTAGCCTGTTTGAACATGCAAAAATGCCTCAAATACCATGGGCAAACCATGTCAGAAATCAAATAAGAGTATAATATCCAGCTGCGTCTGGTGCCAAATCTCCCCAAATGAGTTTTACTTACCACGGCTCTGCAAGATTATCTGGAGTCTTGTGGGTGAATTTTCGGTCATCTGATTCCCCTAGCTTTTCTCTGTTACCGTGTCGTAAGAATCAGGACAATTGGGTTGATATTTTTTTCTCGGTAGAAGGTCCCTTGGTTATCGTTCCCCATAAAAGAAGAGCTTAAGAATATTGGAAATGTCTCCTCTTCGTGTATGTGACATTTTGGAAAAGGTTACTTCATATGTCACAATACAACATAACTTTCTCCCAAGGAAGAACAGGCTCAACGCTTCCATGTAAATAATGAATAATAGTGAAAACTAAGAGAAATGGTTCTTAATGCTTAATCCTAATCGTTGTGGCTGATGGATTTTTTCTTTTATCTTTTTTTTAGAAAAAGAAATACTAACCCGGCAGCTTTCAGTCCCACTGAGGAAAGACACAGAATCCAGAGAGGTCAGGGAGACTGTCTCCCACTCAGTGTAGACCAGGGGTTCACCCTCCGTGTTTGGTCCCTACTGCTATGAGGTGTTCACCCTCCTCTGGAATGGGAGGGGAAGACACCATATCAGCTATGTGGGGGCTGACGAATTTCCTTCCCATAATAGCAAATGAGACCAAGAGAGACCTGCCCATACATAGAACATTGCCCTTAGGAACATCGAGAAAAAAAAAAAATCAATGTGAGAGGCAAAGACAATTTTCAGATATGCTGTCTTTTTTTATCTTCAATTGTTGCTACTTTTTAGAAATAATCAAAAGTGAGTTGGTTGAGATCTGGAAAGAAGAATATCTCACACTGTCATCTGTCTGAAGGATTCTGACATGCTCTCCTGAATTGGGTTCTCTGCCTGTCCTCATTGCTGTCATTCCACACTCTTTAACAAGGTCACTATTACTGACTCTCTCTCAGGAAAATAGAAAAGAGGTAAGATCACTATACGCGGCTCTTATGCTTATTGCTAATTCAGAAGTTTTCATTGTTTCCCACTTGAATAATAAAATTCTTGAAGAAATAATGCGAGCGGGCAATACAGTGTGTCTTCTGAGCCACAGCTCATCCTTAACAAAAACAAGGAGAATGAAAGTAGGCATTAATTACCCTTTATTCATCTTTCCTAGTTTCTGGCCTGGTTTGGCAGACAGATAGTTTATTTTCAGCATTGGCTACAGGATTATGTGACCTAAATGCCGTAAAAGTTTGGCGAAGGTTGGTACTAACTGAGGCACCAGTATCTGTGGAAAACATGAGAGAGGAGAGCCTGAGGCTGAGATATAAGAGGGGTACAGTGGAGCAACAGGACACCTCAAATTCACTCTTCAAATTCATCTCAAATCCATTTGTTCTTCATGGCTAAGGCCATAATCTGGAATGGATAGCCAACAACTGACTCTTAGATAGAAACAGTGGAAAGCTTTATAATGATATCTAAAGCTAAGATTTAGTCATTAAAAACACAAGATGGTGTCACAATCTCATTTTTGTATTCCATAAAGTATCATTCTTATAATTATGGAAAAAAGCAATTTCTGTCACTAGGCAAATAATGTCTAATAAACACAACTGAGCCAAGTTCTGATTCTCTTTTACCCCCCTTCCCCCGCTTTATAGAACTAAGTAAATTTGAATAAGAGCTCCAAATGCAAAGAGCTGATAGTTTATCTTTTCTTAATTTTTTTATTTATTTAATTTTTTTAATGTTCTTCATTTATTAGTGAGAGACAGAGAGAGACAGAGCATGAGCATGGGAGGGGCAGAGTGAGGGGGAGACACAGAATCTGAAGGAGGCTCCAGGTTCTGTGCTGACAGCTCAGAGCCCAACGCGGAGCTCAAACTCAAGAGCTATGAGATCATGACCTGAGCTGAAGTTGGACGCTGTTGGGAACCATTTTGGGCTCACAGGTTGAGACACCTCCCTGTGTGGAAAAGGTGGTTGAAGCAAAATTCCCGCTGGCCAAGATGGCGCCTAGTCTTACCTCCTTCTTAATAATCTTTCAGGCCTGGATTTCTTGAACCGTTCTCTTTGGCCCAAGGGTTATAATGCTCTTTGGTTTTATGGCATATGGAGAAGGGGACCTGGAGTGCAATGTCTTGATGGATAAAATCTGAATGAGAGTAACCTGGCCAGAAGTAACCTCAAAGTTGCCTCTTGGGGATAGGTTACACAAATTGATCATACATAATAGCAGTTATGAGTTGGCTAGAAATTAGTAGACGTTAGGCCCCAAGACTCCTTGGACCAAACTAGATTTTCCCTGCAGGTATCGCATTGTGTTAACCATTCCTCAGGCTCACCATAAAACCTCAAGGCACATCTCTGTAAAGCTTCTCTCAGTATTTGATTAACAGACTGATAGGAGAGATTGTAAAGAGACTTAGGACCTTCCCCGGAGGTTAGTCTAGCCCCAAAGTTAGAAGCACTGTTTATAGATAAGGTACAAACAGTAGCCAAACAAAAGTAGCTACACATATCTCCACTGATCAACAACAAATATTGAGCACCTCCCTAAGGTTAACATTTCACGAATCCTTTTGTAATTCTCATCCCCACGCTCCCTTATAATAAAATACTTTTACAGAAACTGCTAAATAAAGAACAGATAGACATGAGCCCTTCCGATATAGGCTCACTCACTCACAAAGGAAAAGAACTTAGACAAGCATTAGAGATCATGTCTCTACCAAGCGAATAATACCTCCTCTATTATGGTTAAAGATTATGGATAGAATGACTCCTAATCTACCTATAGATGATTAACATAGGTCTTGAGGCAACAATATATGTTGTTAAGAATGCCTTGTCACTGATGTAATGTCACTTACTGCCTTTAAATAAAGAAACTAAGACCAGCAGGGCAGAGATGCCAGAATTGCCAGGGCTGCCTGCTTGGTTATCAGACTCCATCTCTCTCATGGCTCTCTCATTTCCTTTCACCTGACCATCCATCCTTCGGGGACCCCTAGATTTGCCAGAAATGGACCCTGGCAGGACGCTTAACCGACTGAGCTACCCAGGTGCTTTTTATTAAGATCTACTGATCAATTTTTGAATGTACAGCTAAGATAGAAATCATTGGTGTCCCTCACTATTATAAATGACCATCTGTAGTAGACACTGTGGATATCTGCCCAGATCCCTCCCTCGGAGATATGTACTCATGTTTTAATTATTGGGAATATGGCTGCAGATAGCTCGAAGTTTTGCCCCTCAGCTGGCAATTGTCTTACCAATGTTACATTCCATTCTGAGAGTAAGCCCAGCCAATGGCTGGTTGATGAAGTTATACAAAGTTCTGGCTCCATTACCTACATTTAGAATAACTCTGACCGGCCTTTGCAGTTCCAGAACACCCAATAAGGTTGTTGTTGCAAGTCAGCTCCTCTAACTACCTCATCCTGTTTCCCTTACTTCCATGGGGGTATACCAGACAGCCCTCCCCAGTAAACGCTGTGCAGGCAAAGTCTGTCCTGAGGAACTCAGCCTAAGAAAACATCCTGTAGCATTTTGATATATTTTCCCAGCATATATTTCACAAAATTGGGATCGCACTAAATAAATGATTTTGTATTCTGTTTATTTTTTTATTTAATATTTGTGTTGAGCACTTTCATGTTATAGATTCCTTTTTTAAGTATTTGTTCTTCAGTAATTTCATCGTATTTCAATAAGTGACATGCCACAATTTATTTAACCACTCTTATTCAATATGTATATTGTTTCCAATTTTTCCGTGTTATGAATAATACTATGATAACATCAAAGCGTTTGTGCATAAATTTTTGGCCATCTCAGTTTATTTCATGAGAATACTTTCTTAGAAGAGGAATTACTGAGTCCAAGAATATGAGCTCTGTTAAGAATCTTCACATACGTTGCTAAATTGCTTTCCAGAAATATTTTCGTCGTTGTATTTTTAAACGGATTTACATTTCCACTGTCACTTAGGATCATATCGGTCTTACCATGTCCTTGCCAGAATTGAATACTTATTATTATACTTAATGGAACTTCCAGCAAAGTTCTTTAACACCAACATGCTATTCCTGGGTTGAGGTCTAAGACTGATCTCTTCATCCAGCTGTGCGATCTCCTCTCTGATTCCTACACGTTGCTGCCCCACTGTTTCAGTACCCTGTCGGGGCCCACGTGATAAAATCTACATACTAATGTCATGCTAAGCAGTTCCCTGTACCTCAGATGAGAGTTATTTGTAATGACTTTAATTATAAATGTCCCGGTCTAATTATTTCTTCTTATTAATTTCCTGATCTTATCTTCCCTCGTCCCTAGTATGGGTCCCTATATATAACATGTGTGCAATAAAAATGCTTTCTAAAATAATTTATTGTCAGTCACCATTCACCAGCCTGTCAACCACACAGTGTGCTCATTTTGTGGTTCAAAGAACCAGTGTAAGACACCAAAGGAACCACAGGTCTTCCTTCCTTATAGATGCAACAGAAGCAGCTGTAAACCATTTTGAGGGGTAGGTCCTTTGATGCTAATGTATTTTGCTTTCTATTTTTGGCCCTGAGGCCAGTTGACTATTGGTGCTTGAAGAGTTTAAGGCAGAAGCCCCAAAGTATATGATTTTCTCATTTATTTGCTTATTTATCTTAATATATTTATTTCCGTAGATTTACGATTCTAAAGCTATGGTCTTGGACTTATATATTAGTAATAACGAACATATGGTTAATAGATTATAATGAATATCTAGTGATATTTGGCAGCTAAGTAAAGTCTATTTTGAGGAACTCAAGTCTGCCGGTTTATACCTGAATAAGGTTAACGAGTCAACTAAATTGTGGTAGCTGTGTCTTTCAGGCCACATGGAATTGTATTTTAAGTAGCTGAGACCAGATTCTCCCCATATGTGCTTCTCATTCAAGGGCAAAATCCAAAAATCTGCTCTGTTTACCAGAACATCAAATAGCAATTTCCCATCCTGATTCAGATCTTCAGTTTCTAGACACTTATTGAGCTTTTCGTAGAAAATTCATATTGGCTAAAATCAATGAAGCAATTCTAAAACTCCTTCACAATACCCTTTGGTACAAAATAATTAACTTGGGGGCTCTAATGTTTCGATGAGTAAGCAGGCCAATTTTCTCATGCAATACTCAAATCTCTAAAAGTGTTGGGTAGGAGAAATTCATTTTTGAAAGCCAATGTTGGAGCTAGGGTATTTTTATGTACAAACTTTGCAGTGGTGTATGTGGCAGTAAAATGAATTTATAGGGAAGAATTTCCACTCCCTTCAGTCCATGAGGAATATAAAACCCCCATGGGTCATTTTATGATAAATTTAAGATAGGTAGGCATTTAAGAGCAAAGGGAAAGTGAGGAAGCTCAAGGATTGGAATTACAATCATTTTCTCAAAGCGACTTCTGTGAGTCTGCAAGCGCCAAAATTAAATGCCTTTACTTTAAACCCCTCAAGGCTCTCCTTCTTGATTTCCATGCAAATAGAAACAGAGGCAAGAGAGAAATGAGTTGCCTTCAATAACCAAAACAAATCAAAGTGCTGATGAGAATAAGGGTAAAAAACATAGACAGCATCTCCATCCCAGAAGTGTATATAGTTAGAATCATAAAATCAAGAAACGATTGCACTTTACTAATCTAGGCCCATCGGTAAAAATATTTCAACATCAGATGACTGCAATTTAGTAAGATAAGCCTTAATACTTCAAACTCTTGTAAGGAGAGGTATGAAGCACATCCAAGATTGTATTAAGAATGCTTATAGGGGGGCCTGAGTGTCTCAGTTGGTTAAGCGTCCGACTTCGGCTCAGGGCATGATCTCATAGTTCGTGAGTTCAAGCCCCGCGTCGGGCTCTGTGCTGACAGCTCAGAACCTGAAGCTTGCTTTGAATTCTGTGTCTCTCTCTGTCTCTGCCCCCCCTGCTCACACACTCTCTCTCTCCCTCTCTCATAAATAAACATTAAAAAAAAAAAAGAATGCTTATATATGTCCTCCCATTGGTAAGATTCTAGAAAGAGGCTTAAAGTGAGAAAGTGATGTGATTATAGAATGTAAGTTGACTTAGAATCAAACAAGGAGGTACAAACTTGTGTAGACACCAGTACAAACCAATACAGTATCCTATGGGGGAATACACCAAACTATGAAACAGGAGTTACAAGATTGAGTTATTTTTTAAGGCTTTGGTAATTAAAAAATAACTACTGGCTCACATGAAGAATTTATGATATTACTCAAATCCATGGGAAATGTCATGATTCATTTAATCAATACCCTAAAACACAACCAAATTTATTCATAACATACTGTGTTAGAACACATGAACAAAATCGTATTTGGTAAAAATGAGTGGCTAATCATGGTGAACTCACTAGAATCTGTATGCCAGATTTGGTTTCAGCCAGCTGTTGCACATTCTGAACCTAATACACTCTGAATTTATAAACTTTTACATTATAGGTGATTCTTTAATATCATTATTGCCTTTTTAAAATTCCATATAAGTCCATTCTTTTTAAGTGTTTCTTATAGGGCAGAGCCAAAAAGAAATAGGAGTATTTTAAGGGAAAACATCTTCCTTCTCTCTTAACTTATCAAAATTACAATACATATCTATTATTCCCCTAGGATGAGTGGGAAATATTATTTCTATGAAGAAAAATCTAAGTATACCAAACTCTCTTTAGAAAGAAAGAATTTGGATGATTATAAAAATAATATAGATTCTTAGATGTTATGTGAGATGCAGCATTCTCTTGGGATTGACCTTTCAAGAAACCCAGTGAATGAGAATTTTTACTCTGATTTCTAGCCAAGATTTAGCTTTCTAATTCTTCTTCCCCAAATTTCCTGAACTCTGCATTACACATTCACACACACACACACACACACACAGAGGAGGAGGAGAGAGAGAGATGATATGGTACAATGATGACATGAGAAGTATCTCAATAAACAAGGTTATATATTTCTGGAAATCAGAAAGAAGATTGAAAAGGAGATTTAGATGTGGGGAATTTGTTTGGAGACCTCAACTGTCAACTGGAAACACTCTACTGGACCTCCAGACAGGCCTAGTAAGTTGGGGCTTAGCCAGCTTGCCTTGTCAACCCTCCTACTTAGTTCTCCACTCAGAACAGAGCGTATCAGTCAAACAGGAATTAAACTATTTGGAAAGATTCACTATAAGGTATTAGTGACTTGGAATTTAATAGAATAGGAGCTATAGTAGGCAGAAATGATGATCCCCAAAATATATCCATATTCCAATTCCCGGAACCTGTGAATATATTAGGTTATATGGCAAAGGGAAAATAAGTCTGCAGATGATTCTATAATTGCTACTCAGCTGCCCTAAAATAGCAAGATTATTCTGGATTTCCCAAGTGGACCCAAAGGAATCACAAGGGTTCTTAATGCAGGAGAGGGTGGCAGAAGAGTCAGAGAAGGTATGAGGATGACAGAAGCAAGGTCAGAGTCATGCAGCATGAGAAGTACTAAACCCCCATTGTTGGAGCCGACGATGGAAGAAAGGGGTCATGAGCCAAGGAATGAAAACAGCCTTGAGAAGCCAGAACAAGTAAGAAACAGATTCTCCATTAAGGTCTCTAGAAAGGAACACATCCTTGTTGATACACGGAATTTAGACCAGTGAGACCGTCAGTCTTCTGTCAGTTAAAACTTAAGATGTTAAATTTATATTGCAAAGTCACTAAATTTGTGGTAATTTGTTACAGAAGCAATAGGAAACTAAAACGAATCATTTTTGGTATTGAGTGTGGGGTGCTGGTGTAACAAATACCCAAAAATGTGGGAGTGGCTTCAGAATCGGGTAGTGGGAAGAGACCGAAAGAATTTTGAAAAGCATACTAGGAAATGCCCAGATTGCCTTAGACTATGAACAGACATATGGATGCTAATGGATCTGCTAGTGAAAGTGTAGAAAGAAACGAGAAATATATTTCTAGAAATGAGAGGAAAGAGGACCCTCGTGGTACAGTGGCAGAAAACTGAAGAGAGCTATGCCCCACAGTTGCGCGGGGAGCAGAACTTGTAAATGATGAAATTCAGGAGAGTTCTAGGCATTGCATCGAAGATGTGGCCTGTGTCTCCTCAGTGCTTGCAGTAAAATTTGAGAGGGAAGATGTGCGTAGAGAATGAACCGTTAAACAAAAAGTGAGTAAGGAAATTCTGAGACTATCCTTCCTGGTAAAGTCAGAGTCAGCGTCCAGTCACACAAAAGGCCATTTGAAGAGGTTAAAATTAGATCCCCCCAGCCATCTCAGCAGAAGCTGAAAACTGAGATAGGATTATCTAGGAAAGATCAGTCAAGAAGCTTCTTGTCCGATGGAGTAAATCCCTATGACATACATAGAAAACCCACAAGTTTCCTAAGAAGTTTTTATCAGCAGGAACATTGCCACCTCGGACTGAGAAAGACAGAGAGAACATGAAGCAGAAGCAAATGAACAGAGAATTCAGTGGCTTTTGCAGTAACAAGCCAGAAACATCGTATACGTTAGTTTGAAGGAGAATCTACTTGGAAATGTCATAGTTTAGTTCTTTCTGGAGGAATTAAAAGAGCCAAAGCCTCTTGGAAGCAGATGGAACTAGTAGATAATAAGAGTTCAGTTTCCTTTAAAAAAAAAAAAGACATTTGTAGGGAAAGAATGGAAGAGTGAGTTTATAAATATTTGACCAATTATATATTAGTGCTGTTTCAGATAATAGCAATTATGTGAGAAATCTGTGGATAATTCTATGAAATTATGAAAACTTTTGCTTTAGCCAATATTAATCATTTTTTAATGTTAAAACAGACCATCCAGGATGAGACTCTTCCATAATAAACCCAATCTGCCAGAATCTAAGGTGACAAAGTATTTGTATACGTATTGAATATGTAATGACTTTACATTGCTAAATTTTTCAGTTGATAGAAAGACAGTCATTGTTTAAAGGGCCATCAAGTAGAAAGCAATTCTTTCAAATAGTTCTACTTGTTTAAACTTCTCCCCCCTCCACTCCTTGGATTCCTGATAGAAGAACAGCTAGCATCTGTGTGGATTCATTATATCTCAGGTCTCATGCTTTACACAACTTGGATAAATTACTTCAAAATTTTCACAAGGCAAAAAAGGTATGACCGTTATCATCTTTATTTTTCAAATGAAGAAATTGAAGCACAGGGAGTAAAGTAACTCGCCCATGTGGCAAATGGCAAAGTAGGGATTCAAATTCAACTCTATGTGATTCTGGAAACACAACTCTTAGCTAGCAAATTATCCTTCTTTTTAAGTAGCTGCATATTAAATGCTCATATTCACAGTTCTCTGGTAGACCTCAAAAGTAACATGTTACTTCTAAAGCAGAGATTCCTCAATACGGTAAATATGTATAGTTGCTTCTCCATAATATTCCTACCTGAGTTTAGGGAGACAAACTAAATTAAGTAGATAATGCTCTAAATTGAGATCAATGGTCTATATGCCTCCAGAAAAGAATAGTAGTAATAGTTAATATTGATTGTCCATACATATTATGACCTAAATACTAGGCAAAGGGTTTTCCGTACTTCATCTTGTTTAACCGTTACTCATTAGGGAGCCTATTTTAGAAGAGGATGAAATTACAGCATGGAAAGCTTACCAATCAGCCTGGTCATACATCTGGTTATAACTGTGAGTCAAGGTTCCAGACCCATACTGAGACCACTATGATTTCCTGCCTTAGGTATAGCTATATGTATCTTTTGTTTGCACAGGAAAAAGAAAACATGGTGAGTTAAACAACCTGCTCCTTTTTGGTAATATTTAGTTGATGGGTGGGATTCAGGAGAGGGAAAATGTGGCAAATGGCAAAGTAGGGATTCAAATTCAACTCAGTACCTGGGGGGCCTGAATGTTTTGTGGCTGAAATATCCTCTGGTAGCTCAAGTCAGATTCCAGATGGTTCCTGCCTGGGCTATCATCTCATAATCTTTCAATGTTAAACAAGTTTTCCTTGCTTCATTTGCCTGAACCACCTTAAAACCCTGGGACAATTTCCCCCTCATCCATTTTCAACAGGTTGATGTTGTTGTCTCCTCAATCTGCTATATCAAAGTACAGCTGGTGCCTCAGATCTATGTGGGCCCCTGAGTCATAAAGAGTGGCTACTTAGCAACCAGATCAGATAAGCACAGGATGTTCTATCTTTAACGGTATGATTTATGGTTCAATATGGCCTTCCATATCATTTGTGGACATTTTAGACTATAAACCGATCTAAAAACAGTTTAGATTAGGGAATAGACAGGGAAGTCGTTTCTAATCATGGTCTAACTGACAAATATTATGGTCTGAAATTTACCCTAACAATTTAGTGTGTTTTTCCCTCTTCCTGGTACTGAAAGTGACTTTAGCTGCATAATAACAGATTTAAGAGTTTGACTCAGTATTTCTCTGTTCTTATTTTTCTCTTCATGTTGAGGGAAACAAAAAATG
Organism: Paguma larvata; assembly: GCA_030068075.1. Taxonomy (NCBI): domain Eukaryota; kingdom Metazoa; phylum Chordata; class Mammalia; order Carnivora; family Viverridae; genus Paguma; species Paguma larvata. The sequence goes on from CM057825.1 coordinate 14,531,217, forward strand.
AGTTGTTGCTTAGAAAATACTAATAGCCACCAACTGGTTTCCTGACATTTGAGTGAGCTTACAAGTCCATCAATAGTACATTATGAATCAAAGCTGGTTCTGATGCTTTCACAGCCATATCAGTCATTGACGATTCTTGACAAACTCTAAAGGGGAAAGACTCATAATATTTTATGGTATATCTCCCACTTTCCCATGTTGAGAAGCAAACTTTCTGTTAGCTTACATGCTACTGATATGCACCCATAAGAAGAGAAACCCTAAGAAAATGTCAATATATATCAAAACTGACTTATTGAAAAGAACGTTATGTTTCATAACCAACAGGTAGATTACAGTGTAATATATGTAGTGTTATATAAATGAGTGCATCAGAGATTCTTGTCCTGAATTCTTTTCCATGTTTTTGACCATCAAGTGTATAATTTCCACATTTCCTATTGGATTAAGATATAGAGGGTATTTGTTAAAATGCATATATCTGATGGGGTAATACCTGAAGTCATGTAATAACAAATACCTGTGGAGGGCAAGTTTTCAAGGGAAGGAGATTGAAGATTGGTAAAAGAATCAGGACAGGCATCACAGAGGGAGGCAGGGATGGAGGAGGAACCAAAGGTTGGCCTGAGATCAGGGGACAATTGGAGGGAGGGCCAGGGGCTGTATCAGAATGGGAAATGAAGAGAGAGGACCAACAGAGGAAGAGTCATGCAGAGGGTAAAAGTTTTGGAAGAAGCATTAGACAAACTGGCAAATTAAAATTTTTGCCAAGACTTGAGCTTGATTACATACAAAGGGAGTTGGCAAGTTGGAAATATTTATCAAGGAGGCTTAAACTCATTTATGCCTTTGATTTAGTAATTTTACTTTGAAGATGTGAGTCTGATAAAATAATTCTAAAGACAGAAAATTTATACCACTATTTACACTACCAAAACCTTAGAAACCACCAAAATGTCCAACTAAGCCATGTCAATCTCCTCAACTAAATCTTGCAAATACTTTGAAAGTTATGTTTAAAAGAATATATAATAAAATTTTTTACGATATGAAGTTGAGTTAAATAAGAAAAATACCAAATTGAATACAGAGAAATTGTTATGATAGAAATGCACTAACATATTGATTGGGGCATATCAGACTGTTCTGTTTTGGTGAAGGGGGTTATTGGTGATTAACCTCCCATCTCCATCTCATCAGTTATTTCTTTTGACAATCTATATTTTCCAAATACTCTTTAATAAGTCAGTATTATTTTTTTGGAGTGGAAATTATTTTCATATCGACATCACTATGATCCCACTGTAAGATCCTAAGACTAGCTAGGCATCTATTCCTTTCCTTCGAAAGTCTTGGTTTTAATCAATGACAGCAATCCCATAGAAAAGACAGATCCCTTGGGTCAATGATATAAGATTAATCCTTCTTCCTTAGCAGAGTCTCTAAACAAGATTAAAAATGTACCACCAACGGATGGAAAAAAGAACACATTAAGATCGTTGTACCAGATCAATTAGTTGTGCTCTGTTAGATGAAGAATATAAATGTAGATTGCCATATCTTCAGAATAATTATTCAAATTGCCTAAAAGTTAGCCAGAAAGATAAGTTCTTTTCTAAGGGTAATGTGGGGACACTTAAGTCATCTGTCATCTTGAATAGTCCAATACTGGCTGATCTTGATAGTAAGCAGATGAGCAGTTATTGCCACCATAATTGGGTTTTGTTAGGATAGGAGACAGAAATAGAGATGGATCTATTTTCTTTCCTTTGAGATTTGACATTTTGAAAGATAACCCTGCCAGTGGAGAATTTGGTGAAGGCTGCTCTTTTATAGCGGAAATCTTAAAGAAAAACATGTTGCATGATGACTCATGGGAGGGTGCCAGCCTATTTAAGTGAAGACAATGCATTATTTTAATGTTGAAAGGAACGTAGGAGTCTATCTTATATTTCAGAGGAAAGGGGTTTACATTTGTGAATTAATTATTCTTTTCAATACTCATAGGTGGGTTGGGCCATCATGGAAATGGAGGCAGCATGCAGAGGGTGGTAGACTTTGGAATTCGGCAGAGATGGGTTTGAATCTCTTACTAGCCACCTTGAGAAACACATTTCATATCTTTGAGCTTCACTTTGTTTGTCTATAAAAAGTGCATAATAGTAATAATGAGTAGGCACAACACCAAACACTATATTCATTAACTAATTAATTCTTGCATTGACTCCATGAGGAAAGTACCATTAGGAATATATATATAACCGATATAGTATAGGAGATAGTGTTGTGCACATTTCATAGCACATATGGAGGGGAACAAGAAATTTGATCCTTTTCCCTTAACAATGAGATTCATGGGGCGCCTGGGTGAGTTAGTTAAGGTCCTGATCTCACAGTCATAAGATCAAGCCCCACATCAGGCTGCACTGATAGGGTGGAACCTACTTGGGATTCTCTCTCTCTCTCTCTCTCTCCCTCCCTCCCTCGGCCTCTTTCTCTCTCTCTAAATAAATAAATAAACATTTTAAAAAAACCAATAAGATCCACAATGCTGTCCCACAATCTATTGACACGTGAATATTGAGTGGTTTATTAGGGTGGATAGCTTTTGTTGTTTCTCTTCATTTGGATGAATTTGAATAGTTCTGTTCTACTAAAAGCAGATCCTGAGACAAGGATTTGGGTACAAGTAGTTTATTTGGGGAGTGGAGAAGTGATAAAGGGAAAGGGTGAATTAATAAACGAGTCACTGCTTTGGGCATCTGGGGTTCAGGCCTAGTGGGGGCCTTCTGCGAGAGTGTTAAATAAAAGCTGATATATAAAATAGTTGTAATATATAGATACGTATGTGATCTGTATATTATAGATTCAACTATTATATAATATTTTCTATAGAGAGGATAGAATAATTCAGTTCTTCCTGTAAAAAAAAAAAAACCTCAAAATCATTTCCAGGTGGGTGAAGGGAGCTAGAGAATTTGTGTCACTACTTGATGGTCACCCCTGGGCCTTTGGTCTCCCTGTTTCTGGTCTTTTCCATGCTCACTTTGACTGAGCAAGATCTCACACTCAGAAGGGGACTAAGCCAATGACCCAAGGGAGGAACAACAGGGACATTCACAGTCTCTGCTATAGTTACGTAACAACCTAATGTAACAGTAACACATCGGGTTTACTCTGGAAGGAAAGGGTTATCAAATTTCAGTAATTCTTCATTGCCTTCATTAGAATAGCTCAGATTTCTAAAAGTGTATACCTTGCACAGACTCAGCAGAAATCACACCACGTCTTTGGATTTACATGAGACATAGACACACAGAGGGACCATTTAACAAATTATTCTAGCTGTTCAGAACAAACAATTAAACAAATAGAACCTGCCGCTGCTCACCCCCAGCTGTGCACACCAGCCAAGGACACGGCTCTGACGTACTAGGCAAGAGTGTCACCTAGAAAAGAATTTCAGCAGAGAAATGCTAAGAGGGAAAGAGAAAGAAACCTACAGCTTAAGACCCGAAAGGCAAATAGAAGTCAGAGACCTCAAAGAACCTAGAAGGACAAACTGTCTTGTAATAGCATAGCCATAAAGAGACAAATTCAGTCTGCAATGGTAATGCGATGGCTTGAAAGCAATAAATATTTGGAACGAGGCAGGTGAATATGCAGAAACAATGATTCCTGGAGTCTGACACACTCTGTGCTATGTATGTCTCAGGGCACATGTATAAATAATTTCCCAGGACTTTTCCCAGGAGAAGATTCAAACATAACATCCATTACTTTGGTCTTCCACCGAACTGGATAGGGAGAGATGTAGGTCCTGGGGAATGAAGTGGGCAGTCCAGTTCATTCATTGGCTCTATAGAAAATAAAGATATCAGTCTTGCTTTTAATAGTTCATGTTCTTTTTTAAAATTTTTAAAGTTTAATTATTTTGAGAGAGAGAGGAGGCTCAGAGAGAGAAGGAGAGAGAGAATCTCAAGCAGGCTCTGGGCCATCAGTGCAGAGCCTGATGCGAGGCTGGAACCCACAAAGTGTGAGATCATGACCTGAGCTGAAACCAATAGTCAGATGCTTTACTCTGAGTGAGCCACCCAGGTGCCCCTATAAACCCATGTTCTAATGTAGAAGACATGTGTGCAAGTAGGCAATTCTAATCCCCTCTGATAAACGCCACAGTGAATACATCCAGAAAGAGAGTACTTTGGTATAATGGAGGAACAATTAATTAGGGCCATAGGAGGTCTGGGAAAGTACCTTCCTGCAGCCAATGCCTTATCAGAGATTAGAAAGAGACTCAGCATCAGTCTTTACTCTGGGGATATGGGATGGATGTATAAGCTTGAAAACAGAGAGGGTATCAAATACACAGTGCTATATAAAATATTCCATTCCTACAGGAAAGGTAAGAACAAGGCAAGACAGAGCCCTCTTGGAAGTGGAATAACAGCACATACAAAGCTAAACAACCTAGCATGTGCTATCATGTCCCATGGATATAAAATGAGCTGGTTGTTTCATAAGATTTCTTTATTCAGGCATCTAATAGTGCATTTCAAAAAAAATTTTGAACACTTTCCAGGGAACGGAGGAGTTAGCATTGCTCATTATTACTTTTTAAAATATTTAATATACTCATGCAGGTTTCAAGCTTTGGAAATACTCTGTGAGAACTCTCTGTGACCTAGGGATGTGGACTCAGGATGAAAAGGAATATTTAAGAGGAACATCCTTCTCTGTCTTGAGTGAGCCTGGTGTGTGTGTGTGTGTGGGGGTGGGTGGGTGTGTGTGTGTGTGTCTGGCATTTGGGGAGACTTCTCATTAATCTCTATGTCATTAAAAAACTTCTCTTCTCTTCAAAGGGCACACGTGGACAACAAACTTATCTTTGTTTAACCAAATCCAATTTTCCCAGTCGGAGAGATGTAAGGAAAGCTGTACATAATAGGAGGGACACATTGGTGCACATTTTAATGAAATGCACCATCTAATCGGTGTTAAGGCGTATTCCAGTCAGCTGGTTGGAGTATCGGGACTCAGTTCCTTTGACAAGGATGGGACAGCATAAAAGGACCAGGAAACAGCCTGGCTACAGGTTGAGTGCGTTGTGGTGCTATCACCTCATTATACGGGGCAAACCCAAGTATATCTAAACTCCCCTAGTATCCTGGTTGGAGGTGTGAAACACCTAGCTCCCACTTTTTCCTTGCCATTAGGAGTCAGAGCAGCCCTAGGAACTGGTTGCTCATAAGGAAAAGCTGAGATTGAACTAGAACAGGGAGAGGGCTAACAATATTTACTTAAGGCTAACATGAAACTAATTTGATAAGCTCCATCTTACAGTAATTTCCTCCAAGTCAACTCAGACCTGTATTTTGGCTGCACTTTATTATTAGATATTGTGGTCCGGAATGTCCTAAATATGGATATCGAGAAAAAAAGCTTGTAAAAATGTAATTGTTTAAAATTTGTTTAAATATGAAAAAAAAATCAATAATGAATGAGGCCAACTCCCTCTTTCTCTAGAAAATGTTCCAAAAAATTGAAATGTACTATTAGTGGTTAGAATAAAGGAATTTTATTATTAAAACTATAGAAGATATATTAAAAGGCACTAAGCAAGCTTGGGGAAGAACACAAACCCAGCTGAACTCATTCGGAGACCTGATGTAGATGGCGAAAGAGGCCAAAAGTCTTAAAATGTGCTTCCGAAACTTCAGTGTGTCTATGAGCTGCCTGGGTATCTTGGTAAATGCATGTGGTGATTTAGTAGGTCATGGGTAGGGCTCAAGCACCTGAACTTGGAATGTGGTGGATTTCTAACACTCCCACTTGGCCAATGCTATTGGTAGAGGGGCCACAGTTTGAGCGACAAGGATCTAAGGTGACAGCTGGTTTCTGTCTATTCACCATGGACTTGCACTTGCTGTGTCACTCTGAGAATGTGACTTTGTGCAGATTTGTCTGTTAAAGATAAAGAACTTTGACATCATTGTGCTAATAGGAATCTCTGCAAAAAAAATCAATAGCAGAAAGTACAAGGGACTTGGCATCTGTAAGATCCGGGATCGATTCCAAGCTCTACTCTCTTGTGTGACCCTGAATGAGTCATTTAACCTTGCTGAGCGTCATTTTCCTCAGCTGTATCGTATTCCTGCAATCTCTGTCTTCCCACATCTGGGGAGAGTCTAAAAGATCAAATGAGAGTGGCTAGCGTTGATTGTCTGTTTAGTATTTGTCAGTGATTGTGACAAGCCCTTGATGTGTATTAATACACTCACAACAACCAATGCAGTAAATACTACTGTTATTGGAACTTCCCTGAGGCCGGGGCCACTGTAAGTATTCATGATTTGATTTTTTAAATGTATTACAAAGTTCGTGAAGACTGTGATTGAAGATTCAGAAAAAAGAGTAGAGAATAGGAACTTGGGTATTGATTGCCCAGTCACAGCACATGGGGGTTCTCTGTGCTGTTCGGGCACACTCTCTTCCTGCTCAGCTACCGGGACCCTCTCTTCAGGTCCTTTATTGTCAAACATGCCACTCCTAGCAGTTTAATATCTCCCACCTGTATTAATTTTCCATGCTACATAAACATATAACAACACCATCTGTATTAATTTCCCATGCTGCCTAAAAAATCACCTCAAATTCAGCAGCTTAAAACAATACCCACTTATTAGCTTATGGTTCTTGAGGTCACAAGTTTATTACCTGGAATAGCTGAGTTCTGCATTCAGGTCTCACACACCTCAATCTGAGTGGAAGCTGCGCCGTACTCCTTTCTGGAGGATATGGGGACAAATCTGCTTCCAAGCTTCTGTGGTGAGAGTCACCCAAAAAAGAGTGCTCCTTGTAGCTGCTGGACCGAGGTCCTTATTTCCACAGTTCTGGCCACCAGTCAGGGGCTGCTTTGGGCTCCTAGTGGCCGCTCATTCCTCGCCACTCGGCTCCTTTTTGCAAGAAGGGCCAAGTCACTTTCCAGAATTCACCTGAATTAGGTCTGGCCCACAGAGGATAATCTCCCATTTTTAAAGTCAACTCTGTCATACAGTATAACCTTATCATCGGAGCAAAATTAGTCACATTCATAGTTCCAGTGATTATGCACAGTGTGTACACCAGGGGGCAAAAACTGGGAGGCCCAGTCAAAATTTTGTCTCTCTTATCATGGTCCTTTCAGACTATTTGTTTTAAAACAATATAGATCATCTTACCTTTGTACTTCCATGATGCCATTTACTTAATGCTGGTTGTATCATTATTTATCACGCTGCATCATCCATGGACTACCCAAGAGGAGTTATTTCCGATGGTATTCTCAAATTGTTCTTTGTTGATGATAACCACAAATACAAGTCTTGCTCATAGTGGTGGGAAACGTGTGAATGACAATTCATTTTCTGAGCATGTTCAATTTATCATTCCAAATTATGTGGAATAAATGTAGAAAAGGCATCTTTTAACCATGTCTCCTCTTAGCTCCCCTTTAGCTTGCAATTAATGTATTCCTAGAATGTGAACTCCTTTAGCATTGACTACATCTCTGCTATCTATACACTATGGAGAGAATATTATATACTATGACTTAACACTGAAAAGGAGAACATGACACTATCACGTTGGTTGAAGTCATAAAAGGCATTGATTGGCAGGATCCATTGGCATTATGGAGGAATTGTATTAAAAGCCCTCAAATGAGATAGCTATGGCCACCCCCCAAACTCAGCTTGATATGTGGTGTGAAGATTCCAGAGAGAATACGGTGATTGCCCTGAGTGCCATCAGTGGGGACACTGAGAGTTAAAAAATGCCTGCCCACCACCATGGCTCCCTTGGGTACTATAGACCGAAGACACAAATAGGAACACAAATAGGCAAGAGCCGATGAATGAGCCCACACACAGAGATTAAAGCCAAAGCTTGGCAGTGAACCATCCATAGTCTAGTGTCCTTACCTGGTATTTTGTTGAATATGAGTGAGAGTCACTCCAAATGACCATACTGGCATGGTCCAATAAAAAGAAAATAGTGGTTTAGTCAGTGAGAATAATCTACATGCTGGGCCTGCCTTCTGGAACTGGAGTCCCAGAGGCCTCCCTCTGGTGAATTCCTGGAGTTTCTCAGGGTATCTGGTCAACCCCATCTGCATGGTAGTTACCTGGTGGGGGCAAATGGAGCCCACGGGATACATAGATCCTGTCTAGATTTAGAGTTCTCTGCCTGATGGCACTGCTAGCTCTGGTTAGTCCTAAGCACTGGAAGTAGACTCAGAAAAATTTAAAGAACTTACTGGAAAATGCTCCTTTTAGTTCCTACTCTACAGAGTGCAGAGCACCCAACAGGGGCTTGGCTTCTCTATGTCTAACAGTAGTTCTGCTTATTATCATTTTTGTTTTACAGATGAGAAAATCAGAATATGGTGAAATTAAGTAAGTTTCCCAAGTTAAATTGCTATTAAGTATCAAGATATAAAATCAGAGAATTTGATTTCATAGCATGTATTCATAACCAATTTGCTATGTGACCCCCGAAATACTATAGTGCATGTGAAATTGTTCTGTGTGAATGAAAGCTATATTTCTCTACTTTTCATAAAGTATTAAGTGTTCTGAAAAATGTATTCTAGCTATAAACAAAAAGTTCTATGAATGCTAATTATTAAATATTAAAAAATATGATCATCACAAATCATTTAATCAATTAAAAATAAAAACTGAAGGAATTATATAAGGAGAAATATATAGTAGGAAGAGAATACTTGCATCAAAAACATGAGCTCTGGGGCAAAGCAAGGTACTCTGTTTTACTTATGCTGAGTTCCTAATCAAATGGATTCAAAATAACACTGAACTCTGCTTAGTATGTGGTCAGAGAAGTACTATAGAGCAACTAGAAATTGTTAGTATTCTTCCTGTTGAGAACAAGAGAGAGAGATGGAAAGAGAGAGAAAGAATATATTAAGAAACCCATCACATAGAAAACATCCAAAGTAGAGATAATGGCCTGAACTCAATATCAGACCAACTGTACTTATTGGTCAAGGGGCAGTTTCCAGAGACCTGGTGTCTGTATGCAGTTTCAAAGAAGCAGAAATAGATTACTCCTAACATGAGATGCCTCATTTTTATGCTTAAAACAGCTACTGGAGAAGGAGTTACAATTCCAATAATGGCAGAAAATGTGTATCAAACTAAATCTCACATGGATAAAAATGATCAGCCCTGGAAAAAATATAAAAGATGATTTCTATAAAGGCACAGGAAAGTAATCAACATTGAAGGGAATATAAGCATTTAAAGAAGGGAAATGTAGGGGGTAAATTATATACATATATATATCACACTTTCCTATGAAGGCCCTGTCCAGTGTGCATAATGTGAGATAGCTAGAACTAATGAAAAAAGTATGGTCTTATTGACTTAGGTCTCAGAAAACAGAGTTTAAGGTGTTGAAAGGCTGGAAATTGGTGAGACCACAAATATGGATATAAACATTCCCCAAATATTTGTCTGCCCCAGTAACTGTTTATGTGCAGAGGATAATTCAAAGAACACAGCAAAAAGCAAAAATTAGATGGCTTAAGAAGCTAAGTAGAGATTTCAGCTGTTGTCCACTACTGGGGTTATCTAGATTGCAGTCTGAATGCTCACAAGGAGAAGGTCTCAGGAGTAAAGATTAGTTCCCAGATCTGAATTCAAGGGGAAAATTAAAAAAGAACTGCAAAGTACAAAATCAAGTTTCCACAGGTTCAAGGTGATCACGGTAAATAAAATCAAAACTATACTTAGGCATATCAAAAGCACACTGCTGAAAAAAAAAAGGATAAAATTAAAATCTTGAAAACATTCATAAAATAAAAGGCACATCACAAACTGGAGAACAATGATAAGAATATAGCTGATATCTCATCAGAAACAGTAGTAGCCAGAAGACAATGGAATAACAGGTGTAACAAGAAAATGACAACAGCCAAGAGTTTAATATCCAGCAAAGATATCTTTTAGAAGTGAATTTCGATAAAGATATTTTCAGATAAACAGAAGCTGAAAGAATTAATTACCAATCCACAGATTTATACCACAAAACATGATAAAAAAAAATTCTCTAGGCTGAAAGTAAGTAACACCAAATAGAAACTCAGATATATAGAAAGAAATGAAGAGTACAATAAATCATTTATATATGGAAAAAGCAAACACTATTTTTATTTTTAAAATTTTCAAGAAGAAACTGAATGTTTATTGCAATAAATATAACATCAAGTTTGAGGTTTTTAACAAATGCTGATATAGAATATATGATAATTACACCTTAAATTGTGGGAGAGTAAATGGAATTAGTTATATTGCTTTACAGTTTTTCTACTTCAGGTGAGGTTCAACAATATTAACTCTAAGTAGAATGTGATATTAAGGACACATATTTTAATTCCCAGAGGAAGCACTAAATAAATAAAAGCTATTGTTAAAGCCAATAGAAAAATTTAAATGAAATACTAAAAAAAAATACAATTAATTCAGAAGAAGGCAGAAAAAAAAGTAATAGAAGTAAAAAAAAAAAAAAAAAGGACACAAAGAGTGTCCTGTTAGAGTGTAATCCAACTTTATCATTACTTTCACTAGAGAGATATAGTCTGATTGTTCCACTTAAAATGCAGTGCCCGACTAAATAAAAAAGCAAGATCCAATATATATTATCTTCAAAAAATTCACTTTAAATGTAAGGGCACAGACAGGTTAAAACTAAACAGGTAAAATTAATATTTCATTCCAAGAATAGTCTTAGAAAAGCTGGAATGATTATATCTAATATCAAAAAAGTGGACTTTAATGTAAGGAATTTTGTCAGAGATAGAGAGAGACATTTCCATGATAAATGGCTCTGTTACCAAGAGTACACATCACAACAATCGTAAATGTGTGTGTTCTGGTACTGAGTTTCAAAGGCAAAAAGAGAAAATGACAAAACTAGGGGGAGAAATAAATCTGTGATAGCTGGAGATTTTCAATATTCCTCTTTCTTATAAATGACAAAATAGGAAAAAAACATATCAGCAAGAATATAGAAAGAACTTTTGTTTTTGACCTTAATGGAGTAACCGGGATGGAATTTGCAACTAGAAACTAGAAACAATACGCAACTAGAAAACTATACGCAAAATATCAAACAACTGTTTTTAGAAATTGAACAACAGAACTGTGATCCCTGAGAGAAGGATGCGCAACGTGGTAAGATGTAGAATCACATAGCTTTGTGCCTGGAGCTACTTCCTGAATTGGTCTGTGAGGTGGGCTAACTGGAACATTACAATGGTCCCACAGAAGAAACAGGTAGTTCGGGAACGTAAGGAGAGTAGGAATTTGTGGGACAGAGTCCCAAAGAGAAGAAAGTCACATAGAAAGAGAGCTCTAGAAATCTGCATAAGGGTTTTCCTTGAAACTGCTGCTCGGTACTAAGCCACACAGGCAAAGGATGAAATACCTTGAGGACAAGCAAAAAACAAGGGGGGACCTCCGAGCTGAATGATTTCTAGAGCTCTCTAACCTAGAAGGCACTGAGTTAAGACTAGCAAGAGTGAGGCATCCCACTGATCACTCGGGGTACTCAGTGGAGATACCCCGAGAGGATGGTGCTTTAGTACAAGAACCATCCTTGCCCCCAAATAAATTCTTGTCTAGAACCCACCTTAACAAAGCCAAAATCAAGGCTTGAAATGATCAAGTTAATAGACAAAAAAACTTAATTGCTGGCCAGAACAAAGTTCAATACTCTTTAAAATATAGCAACCATAATCCAAACACTCAACAATGTAAAATCGCAATGTCTAGGATCCTGTTAAAACAAAACAAAACAAAACACTAGAAATACCCAAAAACAGGTCGTTATGATCTATTGCAGGAAAAAAAAACAGTCAATAGTTACAAGCCCAGAAATAAGATAGTTAACAGAATTAGAAGGCAAAGATTTTTAAGTGGCTGTTTAAATATGCTCAGAGTCACAGAAAAACATGGTGATAATGAGAAGAGAAATGAAGGGTGTGAAACCTTAATAGAAATTCTAAAGACGAAAAGTACATTATCTGAAATGTAAAATTCACCATATTAAAAACGTTTGACTAAACTCAACATTCATGATAAAATTTCCTAGCAAATTAGCAATAAAAAAAAAGTACCTTCCTCAACCTGATACACGGCACATGAAAAACATCAGACTCAATGGTGAAGGACTGAACACTTCCTCCATTAAGACTGAAAACAGGGCAGGAATGTTGATTGTCACCACTTTTACTCAACATTACATTGGACATCGTGGCATATGAAATAAACAAATCTGTGACTTACTCTTGCACTGCAGCTCCAATTGGCTCATAGTAAGTACCAAAAAGTCATAGAATATTCCATCTAGAGAGAAAATAATGAATTCCAATCCTCTTCTCCTATATGTGAGGAATCCATGATATGCCTTACTGACCCAAAGAAGCATATATCATACATGTTAGGAAGACAATGTTTTAGAACCGATTTCAGTGTTCTTTTCTCTTTGTATTAATGTCAGTGTGACCTTCTGCTCCCTCCCCATTTTTTCAGAGGCATCCATTTGCCTAGAGAGGATTAGGATCGTTAAGCAGAGATCCAAAGAGAAAGAGGAGATACTCAGCTCTTGCATATAAAGTAGAATTTTTGAGTCTGCAACAATCAAATTGTCTTAGAACCCAGGCTTCATAGAAAGAGAAAGTATTTTTAAAATTCCTTTAGATATCATTAACATATTATGAGCTAGGCCTGACAGATTAGATCACAGAGTTTCTTCCAAAGAGTAGAGAAAAGATTGATTCTGCCTTCAAAACTGCACCATAAGACCTGGTGTCTCAGGAAGATGAATAGTGATCTTATGTACAGTCATGACATGACTTTTGTACGTGACACAAGAGGAGATGAGATGAAAACCTGCCTCTGTGTGCTGGTGAAGTATGGGAAGGAGGAGACAGTGAGAGACGAATTCACTTTTGCTGCATAACAAGCTACTTCAAAATTTACTATCTATAAACAACAATCATTTATTTAGTCCCTGATTCTGCAGGTTGTCAAATTTGATTGAACCCAGCTAGGTAGTTCTAGTCTTGGCTGGGCTCACTCTTAAGTCTGTGATTGGCTAGTAGATTGACTGGTTAGTCTAAGATGGCCTGAAATGGGCCAGTTTGTCTCTATTTTCCAATGTCTCCCCTCTTCCAGCCAGCTAACCTTGGCTTGTTCATATGGTGGTGACAATGTTCCAAGAAAAAGGACCGAAGCACCCAAGGTCTTCTGCAGCCTACAGTCAGAAATGACATGGCATCACTTCTGCCATATTTTATTGGTCAAAGCATATCACAAGGCCAGCCCAGATTAATGGGGTAGAGAAAGACAGCCAACTCTTCATGAGAAAGACTGCAAAGTTATATTACGAAGGAACATAAAAGGGAATAGTAGTGGCTATTTTTACAAATAATCTTCTACGAGTTTCACGTTCCCCTGTACCGCCTTGTGTCTTTTCCTCCTGTTGTTGGAGGGTGTGCTTGAACAGAATGAAGGGAAAATAAAAACCATAAAGTTTAATCCTGATTCATTTTTGCATCTTTAAGGGGAGAACTCAGTGCTGACTTATGGCGAGTAAGGGGCAATAAGATTTGCAGCATGAGCTGCTGAGTCAAAGGGAGGTTCTGGGTCTACCCCCCTGAATTCTCTCTCGATTCCTTGGTGGCAATAGTGAAAGTTATCCAGGCATGTCAGCCCACCCTGTGGAGGGATACAAAAGTCAGCTGATGGTGCTGGACAGTAACCGCCCAGACAGTTCGTTGTGCTGGTGTCCAAGTGAGTCCATGCCAAAAACTGCAGGATGATCACCAAAGCCAGGAATCAACTAAGCATTACAACCAGACCTCATAGTAATACGTCACCAGCAAGAATCCAAGTGGGGTGACTCAACAGAGAGAGCAGAGTACCTGACCATACAGACAGAGGATAAGCCACAAGCTTGTAGGCTGCAGACATTAGCAGTCAATTCCAGAAGGATAGGCAGTGACCATTGCTATTAAGGGGCTGTAGTCTCAATGTGTCCCCTCAAAATTCCTGTGGTGACATCCAAATACCCAAGGTGATGTATTAGAAGGTGGGGGCCTTTGGGAGGTGATTAGTTCATGAGGGTGGATCTTTATAAAAGCCCAAGTTCCCTTGCCCCTCTTGTCATGTGAAATCCGAGGGCCCTGCCACTAAAGGACACAGTAGACGCCCTATTTAAACATCTTCAAGGGAGTGGAAAGAAAGACCTACCATTTACCTAAAAGTGATTGTTTAAATCAGAGGAGACTGAGGTTTTGTTGGGTTTAAATTTCTTCCTTGCCCCATTGAGAGGAAGCTACAGAAGAGGCCTAAATCAGAAAAAAAATGGAAAACTATGTTCTCTTTGTGTAACTAGTTTATCGAACAACCAGAACTGTGTGCAATTGTGAGAAGATTTGATTTGTCTTCACTCACTGACTTTAATTGCATTCAGTTGAGTCAACTTTTCAGGTAGAACCCATAGATTCCTTGTCACTTCCAATTAATACCAAATCTAATTAAAATAACTACATGATCTAGAGGTGGCAAAGATTTTTTTAAATGGGACATAAAACATATCAACTATAAAAGCAAAATATTAATAAACTGGGCTCTTTTAAAATTAAGAACATCATCGAGTTTGTTAAGAGAACTTATTTTAAAAAGTGAAAAGGTAAATGATGGAAGGAAATGTTATTTACTATACGAAGTCATAAGGACTCATACCTGAATTTATAAAGAACTCATCTAAATAGATAAGAGTAAGAAAATTCAATTAAAAATGGACAAAAGATTAAACAGAGTCTTCACAAAAGAGGATATGTAATTGGTCAATAAATATATGCTAAATGGCTTCACCTCATTATTCAACAGGAAAATGCAAATTAAAACTACCCTGAGATATTTTTACCAACCCAATAGAATAGCCAAAATAAAATAGAGACTATCAAGTGTAAAATGAAGATGTGGAGCTATAGGAATGCTCACATATTGTTCTTCAGAAAATTCTGATTACTTATCCCCAAACCAAAGATAAGACCCATGTACGCTAGTCCTGAGTACATACCCACCACAAAAGTAAACATATTTTCAACCAAACATATGTACTAGAATATACATTGAACCAGTGTTTTAGATATATCCAAATTGGAAGTTATTTATGTGCCCATAAAGAATAGAATAGCTGAATTGTGGTATACTCACATAACAGAATACTTTATACTAATGATAATTAGTGACCTACCAATATATGTAAAAATATCACACTCATAATACTGAATAGAAAAAGTCGGACTCTAAATAAATCATATGATTCGACGGCATAAGGTACAAAAAGAGTAAACTAATCTATGTTGTTTGAAGTCAGAATATTGGTTACTTTTCGGGGAGCTGGCTAAGAGACTGGAAGGGAGCAAGGGGATGTCTGGGGGCTGAGAATATTCTGTTTCTGATGCGGACGTGGTAACACCAGTGTGTTCAGTTTGTCAAAGTTCAGCAATCCATACACTTAAGTGAACTTTTTAGAAAGTTTTTAAGTGTGGTCGAAACCAATTGAACACTGAAGTCTCATACTTTCTCATCCTTTCTCCATCCCAGTTTCTACTAACCTGAGGTCAGAAGGTCCTGAGTAGAAATGGAGACATGGTCCACTTTCTCAAGGCACCTGTGCCTACCTTTCCTGTTCTAACTCCTCTGGATTTGGAAGAGAGGGAAGATGAGATAGAAGAAAAACAGATACTTTTCCCTCTTAACTGACCATGTGACTGCACTATTGTTGACAGCCCTTGCTTTCTGGCCAGTGTGATCTTCCCTGATACCCTTGGTGCTGCAGGCAAAATACTGGCATGACACACGTGTGTATCAATTTGGAGGTGTGGGGTTTCCCTGTGCCCAAGTTCCTGGGCGCAGGAGATCTAGCTGTGATGAGCCTCTTCCCTCTTCTCCGAGGGTTCCTGACTTGCAGAAAGATTTTTCAAGCCTGGTTAACTTTTGCACTTCTGCTTACCCCACAGGAAATAAGCATCCCGTGCTTATTCCAAATTGTAGAGTTCAGGCTGCTCCCTTTCTCCAGCTTGCCATTTATCTCAAATTATTAACTCCCTGGTAACTCTGATTGGATCAGAGTAGCTTAAGCTTAACTCCAATTTGGAAATGGCACCACCCTGTCTCATAGACACTCTAGAATTTGATGAATGGTTTTCTTGAACCCTTCTGAGGTAGACAGGAAAATACCCCAACCCCCAAATTCATCCGTGTCTTACTTCATAGCATCTGTGAATATTATGTTCCTGTTATAAGGCGAGGGAAGGTGAACATTGTAGGTGGATTTATGGTTATTAATTAGCTGACTTTAAAGAGATCGTTCTGGATTTTCCAGGGAGTCCAGTGTAACCATAAGTGTCTTTACATAGGGAAGAGGGAGGCAGGTAGTCCCTGTTAGAATGACGCCATGCTAGAAAAACTTGATTGGCCACTGCTGGCTTTGAA
The DNA here is from genome assembly GCA_030068075.1 of Paguma larvata. Classification (NCBI taxonomy): domain Eukaryota; kingdom Metazoa; phylum Chordata; class Mammalia; order Carnivora; family Viverridae; genus Paguma; species Paguma larvata. The sequence continues at coordinate 14,547,788 of CM057825.1, forward strand.
GCTAGAAGGGGCCCACAAACCTAGGAACGCAGGAAGCCTCCAGAAGCTAGAAAAGGCAGGAAAGCAGACTTCCCCCTGTAGACTGCAGAAAGGAATCCCGGCCTGCTAACAACCTGATTTCAGCCCAAGGAGATCCATTTCAGACTTGTGGCTTCCGGAACTGTCAGATGATAAATTCGTGTTGTTTTAAAGCAGTAGATTTGTGGTAGTTTGTTTGTTACAGGCGCTAGGAAACTAATGCACTCTCCCTCTTAGCTTGGAGGAAGGGCGGAGATCATCCCTCCACAAAGTTATGGACTTCTCCCTAGGTAGGGTCAAGGCTGCTTTTCCCTTCCTCCATCCTGCCCTCAAATTTCCTCTCCTTTTATCTGCTGCAGAGAAGAGAAAGCAACAAGGTAGTCGTTGGACAGTGGCTGGGTCTGTTTCGCTATGTGTCAGTAAGGGGAGAATGTCCGGGGCTCATTATTTGCGGGTCTTTTTAGGATACCATTCCTACTTGTTTTTCAGGCCTCACTTGGTCCCTCTGTTTCTAATGCCAAGGCAACAGGGTAAGACTACAACATGCTGTCAGATTTGCATCACTGAGTGGTGGGATGCACATTAAACTTTCTCTCTATATACCACGTATGTAATCTCCATGGTGGAAGCACAGAAGCAAAGCAGCTGTTCCAGGACGTTAATAATTTACTTTACATTTTAGTGATAAGTGTACATAGTTTTAAAAGTCTACTACTATCATGAGGCTGATCATGCGAAATAGACGTGCCTTGCCTATTTCCCAGAAAGACTCTTTGACTGTCCAGCCTGGTTGGTATGGACCTGACAGCTGGGCAGGGCAGGGAGCTGGGTGTCTGACTCTTAGGAATTCAGATTTTCATTTATTACCCCTTTTTGGGCCTGGTGACCCATTGCTCCCTCTGCTTGTCCTCCCAAAAGAGTTACCTAACTCGGTGTCTGGGGTGTGACTAGGAGGATATGAGTGTCAATCCACCACATTCCGTGTTTTCAGCCCCACTGCAGATCCTGGAATTCATTAGGAAGATTCTAGTCTCTTCAATCACTGTGCCTTTGAGGATTCTAGCACGAATCAGCCTGCCTATTGTTGTCATTCCTGCTCCCCCAACAGACAGTTTGATTTTAGCGTTTCTGCTCTGCTAAATCAGTTATGACTCATCTATCTATTTTCCAACCTTCAAAATTCTGTTGACGATCTGGCCTGCTGTCATCTTTCTCCTATCTCTTGTCTTGTATAAAGGCTCAAAATTGTCTATCTTATACCCTTTTATTATTATTGGAGGGGGCTCGGGGGTGGAGCACACAGAAGCACATGGGATCTGTGCGCCTTACGCATCTGCCAAACTCCTTCCTTTGTTTCTTCAAATCCTTAAGTAATGTATGAATATCTCCTTCAGGAAACAGTGCAAAATAACATTTCTACTTCCTTGGAAAAAAACAAACCATTTCTCCCATTTGAACTCCTCCAAAAATGCCCATAATCTGATGCAATTCAATAGATCTATAAAGCTTGTGTGTTTCCTGTAGCAATTTAGATAAAGTGGTAAGTGTGGCCTCCATTGAGGTCAGTTTATAGCACCTGGTTGCCATGGTCACAGGTTCTATAAAGTGGAGTAAATAATGAAATACTGCATCCTTCTTCTCAGCACCAGACATTTAGAGTATTCAAATATTTACAGAGAGAGCGGACTTACTGAGTTTTTGAAATATCAAAATGGGCCTGTTTTCTAAAGGGAAAATCTTTGCCACTGGCGGTTAAAGATGTAAATAAATGAAATTCTTGCTTTTGAGAAGCAGATACTAAAAGAAAACTAAAATATAATCTTCTAGTGCTTAATTTTAGTTTACTTTCAGAGATCATGTATTTTTCCCACAAAAAAAAGATTGACTTTGTTTTATTGGTTAGGGATTCAATCATTTGGTGAATAGGGTCCTAGGACCTTTCTCTACTTGTTTATACTTAATATTAATGACTAGGAATAGCAAACATAGATTTATTTATGTTGTAACAGATGGTGACTTCAATTTGGGATAGGTAAGAGTTAACATTTATTTATTTTTTTTGTGATAAAAACACTTATCTGAGATTTACCCTTTTAACAGACTTCTATCTATCTATCTATCTATTTTAAAGTAATCTCTACACCCAACATGGCGCTTGAGCTCACAACCCAGAGATCAAGAGTCAGAGGCTCTACCTACTGAGCCAGCCAGGCATCCTTACCCTCTTAACAGATTTTAAAGTATACGGTATAATATTCTTAACTGGGGGGACAATGTTGTACGGGAGGTCTATGGAACTTATTCATTTTGTATTACTGAAACCCTATACCTATTGATTAGCTAATCCCAACTTCCTTTGAATGACTTACCAGTCACCAACCAGCCAATCATTTTTCTTCAAAGATCCTTCCTCTATACTTTGACTCACAGAACCTAAAAAATTCTGACGTGATGCTTCATTAGGAAAATATAGTAACGTTTAAATCAGAGCATGTGAAAAGAGAACTAATTTTAGGGTTCTAGAGGGTACATGAGGAAAATGTAATTCTCTCATTAGTTTTTGCTTGTTTCCAATTGGGACAGGTTGTGAAGAAGTAATAAATTGAAGAACAAATGTGTTTTTGATTAAAGTTTCTGTGCTGCTTTCAGAGACAGCTACAATAGCATAAATCTAAATAAACATTCCGACATTTATCCCAGGCAAAATTACATAACATATTTTAATACTAAAATCAGAAGAAAAACTATGGTTTCTTTGGAGTCTGCTGGTCTCTGATGAAGGGGATATATGGGCTCCCTCTGGTGGTGAGTTTAACAATAATAATAACTGAACAAATGTTATTGTTTAACCCAAAGACCAGATGGAATTTAAGGGATCTTTTTAATTGTCATCAAGAGGTCTGCTCGAAATTACCATTTCAATTCTTTCCCAGGCTCTCCACTAGGGAAATAGACCGACATAGACTATTTATCCACTTATTTTACTTGAGTTATCAGGCACTTGAATTACAATGCTGACTTAGAAACCCGGTGACACTGTTTTGTCATCTAGAGCCTCTCTGAAAATTTGTAGGAACTCACTCACTCACTCACTCACTCACTCACTCACTGAATGTTTCTTAAAGAAAATATGGGATCTGTGTGTGGCGGGGCTGTCAGGCTGAGGATTCCTCTACCACCCCTATTGTTTGTTGGCACACATGAACACAGACGTGTCTTTGTGGTAGTTGGGGAACAGGATTCACTGCCATCAACTTCTCTTCCATTCTGTGTAGCCAATATGGTTTTATCCTATTCTCTTGTCTTTGTATAGGGGCATAAAAGTGTCTACCTCATCTCCTCCATTGTTCTTGAAGTGGTTCGTGTGATGGAGCAGTTGAACATATGTGATCAGGCTCCCTTGTGTACCTTCCCTCCCCATTTTAATTGAAAATGTATCTTTACACAATATTGCAAAGAGGCTAGGTTTGATATGTTTGTTTATGTTTATGCTTATGTCTGGCTTTGAAAAGCATAAATTGAAGTATCTAACGGTGGCAGTCTTACAAAGTAATTGTCTATGGTAAACACTCCTCTTCACACTTCCCATGCTCTGCACCAGCTTCCCATTTTAGTCCCAAATTTAGAGCCTTGAATGCATGTTCAGTCATTCAGTTTTCATATACATTAGAAAACTAGAATGAGGGGTGCTTGGGTGGCTTGGTCAGTTAAGCGTCTGACTGTTGATTTCAGTTCTGGTCATGATCTCACGGTTTGTGGGATTGAGCTCCTAGATGGGCTCTGTGCTGACAGCATGGTGCCTGCTCGGGATTATCTTTCTCCGTCTCTCTCTGTCCCCCCACCCACTCATGCTCTCTCTCTCTCTCAAAATAAATAAATAAACTTTAAAAAATTTTTTAAAAAGACTAGAATGAAGTCTCTAAATTCATAATTACTCAAGAATCAAGCATTTTATAGCCAAGCTCCTTGGTTAAATTATTCAACTTACCCCCAAAATGTAGTTATTAAAATGACAAATTTCTTCAGGATATCATTGGAGGAAAAATAAAACAAAAATGTAAAGCACCATGAAGCACCTTGCCTGGTGATTATATGTACACAGTAAGCACTCAATAGTGGTCTTGATTGTTTTAAAATTCAAAATCAAAACCATTCTGGACTACCTTGATGTTTCTCTTTCTCAAAATGACATTCTTTAAGTCACAATGCGATCCTGTCCATATAAGTCAAATAAAAAAATATCTGTCTCCGATATTATTATGATGTGAAGGCCTCAAGAAAATTCTATAAGACTAAGACACATATGGGATCATATTTTTTTCAGAACTATAGAAGAAAAGAAAATTATTTTGATGATAATCAAAATGTGGTCTTTTCTGTATTTCCCCCCTTGACAGAATAAGGAAAAGATTGAGCAGTACACAATTTAAAATTTTGTATACCACAACATATATGTCAGAAAAGTAAATCATCAAGGTTTGAAGCTGAATTCAAGAGCAGATTGTGCATGAAAATAACCTGGGAAGCTTATTAAAATTAAAGAATCCTGAGACCACACCTTAGAGATTCTAATGCAACAAGTTGGGGCAAGGCCAAGGTATTGATGTGTTTGACAGGTGCCCTCCAATGATTCTGAAGTAGTGGGTTCACTGGACAAGATTTAAAACTCACTCCTCTCCATGGGTACCTATCCTTGACAACTTCACCTCAAAAAACCCAGTATTTCCACTTTGTCAGGAAGCCCTTCCCTGACTGTCCTGACAGGATAATCCCTCACCCTCTCTCCTGTGTATCAGTCAGGATAGGCTTGGCTCTGCTTGGTAACAAACAACTCCCAATTTGTATCAGCTTTAAATAACAAGAGTTGTTTGTTTGCTTACTCGCTTATTTATTTATTTATTTATTTACTTACTTTTACTTACTTATTTATTCACAAAAACTTTCCAGGTAAGATCCTGGCAATTTTCTAGATAAGTCACCTTCTGTGTAGTGGTTTGGCATTCCAGCCTCCATCTACCTGTCTCATGACAGACCCTTCCCTGTCAACATGTGCTTTCCTGATTGCCACATCAAAGGGAGAAAGAGCTGGAGAATCAAACACTAGCCATCCAAAAATTCAGCCTGGTAGTCACATAACCACTCTCCTCTATCAGCCAGAATTTGTCAAATGATCATGCATGACTCCAGGAGGGTAGAGAAGTATAGTCGACAATTTACTCAGAAGTGCCGGAGAACCAAGTATCCATTAGTAATGTTTACCATATAAGACTTAATTTTTGCCTATCATGATCACATGTTCTGATGATATTGTTTGCTTATTTGGTTCTTGTCTGTACCCTCTAGATTGAAAAAAAAATTGAGGTCAAAATCCTTATATTTATTTTTTACTGGTGATGTCACTCAGTCTGGCATGTAGTAAACACTCAAACTGTTGAATGAATGAACAAAGCAAGACAGAGAGCTGCCTCCTAGGATTCAGACAGGGGGTCATTTAAATTAGACCCGTAGGGAAAAAAACCCCAGACACAATAACCATTTATTCCGTTAGCCTGGGAGAATTAGATGATTAAATATTTATTGAGCACCTGTACCTTCTAAGGCTTGCAAAACTGATTGTATCAATATAATCACACCTCAGGTTGACAATATCTGCTGGTAAAGAAGATAATAAAACATGAGAATCTTGACAACTAATGATAAACTGGTAGTGATTATCTGTTTTATGAAAGCTTCATTTTTTTTTTTTTTACAGGACTATTCACAGTAGGACTCCCCTCAATAGCAATCTCTCCAGGAGAACTTAAAATATGATTCAATTTACACACACGCTCTTACAAATATATCTGTATAGTCAACCACTGTGGTTGTTATGCCTTAGTTGTACGGAGGTTCTTAATGGGAGTAAGAAAATCCAGTCATAGAATTTTATGAGCCCTTTCGGTTCTTCAATGTATTGCATCTCATTTCTAAACTCCCTCTAGTGTCCAAAAAAAATAAAGTCCATTGACTTAGGTAGTGAATACTAACACTGTCAATTTGAAAGTAGCAAATTAAACATTTTGAATATGATTTTGAAAAAGACAGGAGGAATCTTTTCACTGTTAATTATGAGTTAAAATATTTATAAGTGTTTTTTTTTCCTTTTTTTCAGCTTTGAGATATAACTGACAAACAAAATTGTAAGATATTTGGAGTATAAAACTTGAGGGTTTGATATACGTGTACATTGCGAAAGCATTTCCCCCATCAGGTTAACACATTCATCATCTCATATATTACCTTTTTTTTTTAACTGAAAACATTTAACTTCTACTCTAAATTTTTTTCTAACGCAAAAATATATCTGAAAGAAAATATATACAATGAGCTATTAGCTCACTGATTGTATACAATTTATGAGCATTGTTAGAAATTCACACACAACAGAGAGGCACAATATAAAGACAGAAATCTTCCTTTCTTTCTGCCTTCAGTCTTACTCCTCTAAGTCTCCCAATCAATTTCAGAAAAAGCAGACAAAGTCGTATGCATTTTCCAGCATGTACGTATTTACAAGGAACGTTGCCTTTTAAGAATTTGTATAAAAAGACTCAAGCTATACAAAGTGATTTGCATTTTGCTCTTTCCACTTGCTCTTAGCAACACTTCCAAAACACTACCTAATTTTTTGACAGTTATGTAATATTCCTAATCTTTTATTCTAATTTTTGACAGTTACATGATATTCCTCCATTTGGTTCCACTCTAACTTATTTTTAAATGTTTGAAAAAGAAATTTAGGGGCGCCTGGGTGGCTCAGTCGGTTAAGCGGCCGACTTCAGCTCAGGTCATGATCTCACGGTCTGTGAGTTCGAGCCCCGCGTCGGGCTCTGTGCTGATGGTTCATCAGAGCCTGGAGCCTGCTTCAGATTCTGTGTCTCCCTCTCTCCCTGCCCTTCCCCTGCTCACACTCTGTGTCTATGTCTCTCAAAAATAAATAAAAATGTTAAAAAGAAAAAGAAAAAGAAATTTAATTTCAGCATAGTTAACAGACAGTGTTGTATTCATTTTAGGTGAGCAATATAGTGATTCAGCATTTATGTGTATTAGTTAGTGGTCATCATATATTCTCTTAATCCCCTTCACCTGTTTCAACCATCCCCCACCTCCCTCCTTTCCAACTGTTTGTTCTCTGTAGTTTAAAGTCTGGTTTTTGGTTTGTCTCTCTCTTTTTCCCTTCGTTCATTTGTTTTGTTTCTTAAATTCCATATATGAGTGAAATAATATGGTATTTGTCTTTCTCTGGCTTATTTCACTTAGCATTATACCCTTTAGATTCATCCATGTTGTTGGAAATGGCAACATTTCAACCTTTTATATGCCTGAATAATATTGCATTGGATGTATATACCACATTTTCTTTATCCATTCATCTACTGATGAAAACTTAGGTTGTTTCTGTAATTTGGCTATTGTAAATAATGTTGCTATAAGCATAGAAGTGCATGTCTCCCTTTGAATAGTGTTTTTGTATTCTTTGGGTAACTACCCAATACTGCAATGCCGGATCATAGGGGAGATCTATTTTTGACTTTTTGAGAAAATTCCATACTGTTTTCCACAGTGGCTGCACCAACTTGCATTGCCATCAACAGTACAAGAGGGTTATTTTTTCTCCACATCCTTGCCTGCGTTTCTTGTTTTGTTGATTTTAGCCATTCCAACAGGTGTGAGATAACATCTCATTGTGGTTGTTATTTGCATTTCCCTGATGATGCGTGATGTTGAGCATCTGCTCATGTGTCTGATGGCCATCTGGATGTCATCTCTAGAAGTTACACTCCAGTTTATTTTCGTAGTCCCGTATTGATGGCAGTTTTACTACTAGAAAAGGCCGTTATTGTACATATATTTTCTTGAACAAACTTTGGGGTATATGCAAGGATGAATAGAAATTTCTAGGTCAAAGAATATAAGAATTCATAGTTATTAAAATATTATTGGGGCTCCTGGGTGGCTCAGTTGGTTGAACATTTGACTCTTGATTTCGGCTCAAGTCATGATCCCAGGGTCATGGGATCAAGCCTTGCATCAGGCTCTGTACTAAGCATGGAGCCTGTCTAAAATTCTCTCTCTCTCCCTTTCCCTCTCCCCCACTTGCACTCTCTCTCTCTCAAATATAAAAATATATATATTATCAATTTCTCCTCCAAAGTAGCTCAACTAATTTATTCTTCTAGGTATTATCAATTTTGGTATGTTAAAAGTGAAACTAATGGTAATGGAGAAATAAAGAAATACCTAATTTGAAATCATAAGTAAGGTTCTTTTGATTATAATAAATTTCACCTGAGTTTTTAATGAGAGAACTCTCACGTTAGATCATTTATTTAGAATTTAGGTGCAATAGACTATATGATACAGGGTGACCCCTTGGCGTGGTAAGATATATGATTGTCTTTATTATTTAAAGGTAGAGACTTTATATGAAAAGATGATATTTTTAACTTTTCAGTAAAGAAAAATATTTGATATTAATTTAACTGAAGATATGTTTAGTGATAAGAAGCACCATTTCCAAATATTATGTGTTTCTCATTTGCATTTTGCATTAGATATCAATGTATTCATATTCAAACTAAAAAATGTTTTGTTCACTGGGAATTTTTAGCTGCATAACATCATATGTACTTTGGAAAATCTTGTTTTAGGGGAAAAACCTAATATACTTAGCTGTCACCAAATGACATTTTATAGGGCCTGCCACCTTAAGTCCAATGACATCTGATGCTTCTCTGAAAAAAATAAAAACACATGTCACTGGGGTATTCATTTTTTTTTTTGTTAAAATGGAATACTTATGTAAATATGTAATTGCTATGTTGACTAAATCAAATATCAAGGCTCTCAGGTAAAATGGGGCTGAGTTTTTTTTTTTTTAATAGTTTATTTTCAAATTGGTTTCCATATAACACCCAGTGTTCATCCCAACACCTGCCCTCTTTAATGCCCGTCATCCCCTCTCCCCCCTCCCTCACCCCCCTCACCCTCTTAGTCTTTGAGAGTCTCTTATGTTTTATCTCCCTCCCTCTCTGTGTCTTTTTTCCCCCCTCTTCCCCTCCCCCATGGTTTTTGCTAAGTCTCTCAAAATTAAAGAGCTGTCTATAATTTTGTTTAGAGAGGTCAATATTATCCACCTAAAAATTTACGCACTATACATATTGGAAGTCAGTCCCTGAGTGCAGAACAATGGCTACTGTTAGAAATTTGGTCAGAGAACACACATATGCTTATGCTCACATGTACCAGTCAATCGAAACAATCAGACAGTAAGAACTAACCTTATTTAGCAGTTGCCTGAGAAACTTGCTTTTATGGGCTGCATCTCTGAAACTGAAATATCAGAAAACATATTTTAGAAGATATTCACACATGGATCTGTAAACCCTCAAGTTGGTGTCCCGATTGTATTTGTCTGCTCAGGCCGCCGTCATAAAACACCGTTGGTTGGGTGGCTTAAACGACAGATATTTGTTTTCTCACAGTTCTTGGACACTGAAGTCCAAGATCAAGGTGTGGTCAAGTTTGGTTTCTCTTGAAGCCTCTCCTTGGCTTGTAGATGGCTCCCTCTCACTGTGTCCCCAGATGACATGTGTCCTTTGTCCTAGTGGCTCTCTCTGCGTGTTCTGATCTCCTCTTCTTAGAAGAACACCATCCAGGGGCGCCGGGGTGGCTCTGTTGGTTAAACATCTGCCTTCGGCTCAGGTCATGATCTCATGGTTCGTGACTCTTTCAGATATTCTGTCCCACTCTCTCTCTGCCATCTTTGTCCCTCTCCTGCTTACATGCACGTGTTTTCTCTCTCTTTCAAACAAAAACAAAACCAAAACCAAAAACCTTAAAAAAAAAAAAAAAAAAAGAACACCGGTCAGATTAGATTAGGACCCACCCACCTGACCCCATTTAAACATAATTTCTTCCTTAAAGCCCCGATCTCCAGGGGCGCCTGGGTGGCTCAGTCAGCTGAGCGCCTGCTTTCGGCTCAGGTCATGATCTCATGGTTTGTGAATTCAAGCCCTGTGTGGGGAGCTAGCTGTCAGCACAGAGCCTGGAGCCTACTTTGAATTCTGTCTCCCTCTCTCTCTGCTCCTCCCTCACTTGTGCTCTGTCTCTCTCTCTCTCCAGAATAAATAAACATTAAAAAAATAAAAGAAAGTAATAAAGTCCCTATCTCCAAACGTGGTCACATTCTAAGGAACTATAGATTAAGGCTTCCACATGATAATTCTGGGAGGGGACACAATTGAGTCCATAATACCAATCTACCTCAAAATAATCCATAGTGTTACCAGTAACCTGCAGAAAGGAATTCACCTACACCTATTAGGTTTTGCTGATGTCAATGAGCAAGAATGAGCCAGTGTGTGGATAGGATAGGACAGAATACGGTAGGAGAGGAATCACGCTTACTTGTTTTTTAGTGTATGTGTATATACTATATATCGTAATAGAGCATACAGTATACTAGACTTTTAAAAGTGGCAGAAAGTCCAGGCTCTGGAGTCAGGATTTACGAGTATGAGTCTCAGTTTCACTACTTATTAACTGATCTTCGGCAAAATACCAAGCAAAACTCTTTCTGCCTCAGTTTCCTCATCTTTCAAGTCGAATACAAATAGGGCCCCTTCAGAGGCATTGTGTAGGATTAAATGAGTTCCTCCGTCTACAGTGCTTAAAACAGTGCGTGGTATTTGGTACGGGCTTTGAATCTGCTAAATTTTGTTCTCGTCATTGTAGTCAAGAATAAGTGAACCTATACTGAGACTTGGAAAATTTCTAGGGCTCAAGGAGTGAATTAAGTGGAAAAAGGTGAGCAGGGAAGCCAAAGACCAAGCGGTGTATATGAGACCGTGCTTTCTCTGTCAGGTACGTGGTGATATTTTGAGGGTGAAATAGGGAAGCCTTGAAACTAGAGTGGTCTGACATGCAGCAGGACATTTTAACTAGGTCATTTTGACACGGCATGTTGACAACAGTGACATTTTGATGTGATCATTTGATCTCCATTGCATAAAGCAGCTGCTTCAAAATGTAAAAGCCTTGTTATTACCAAATAAAGCGTGTGGACCAGACATCCCTCAATGCTCCCTCCCTCTGAGCAGCACTCCCCGCTCCCGATGCCTCCCCTTCCTCCCCAGGACATGCATTTCAATCTTGGGTGTATCCTTTATCCTTCCCAATCGAACCGATAGTAAGTACTTTTGCCATTGCCGTGAAAACAGAAAGACACGTGCAAGGTTCTTGGCATGCTCTTCACAAGGTTTGCCCACAGTTTCCACTGGAGAAGAGCCTTTCTAGATTCCTGTCTGGGGCCTGCTGATTACCTGAGACCCTTTAAGAGAAGGCATTCCAAGGAAGCTGCAGCGGGGTGAGCTGTAGCTCAGTTCAAATGCAGTAAAGCCCCGAACCAAAGATTGATTCTGGATCTAGCCATAAATCAAAACCAAAGGCAACAGTGATACCTTTCATAGCGAATTGTCAATTACAGTCTGGCGCCAGCAAAATCGCTCAATTGGCATTCCATCTTCGAAGAAAATATAATAAGATACAACCTCAGAAAAATGGCCCTCATTAGAAATTGGACAAAAGAATGAGGGACAGAATGTATTTTAATGATTGATCTGTGGGAAGGCTGTCACATCCTTCCTGTGGAGTTTTACGGAAAATCGTGTAGCCTGAGTGTGGAGAGTAAACACATGGGATGGCATTGGAGGTGTGCGCTGAAGTAGTCCTGGTGCAAAATTTCTACACGGCAGCCTTGGCCCTAGATTCCTGGGTGTGTCTGCAGACTCTCCCCTTCCGCACGCACGTCCTCGCTCCCGTCTCAGAAACGGCTTCAAGATGGACAAAGCTGAGAAACGGTGTAAATAGCAAAACTGTTAAGTCTTTGGGTTAAGGTGCTGAGAACCCTTCGTGTGCCAACATTTTTTTCTAATATATTCGACTAAGTGGGAATTTTTTTTTAATTAAGAAAGAACTGCTAGGTCAATGCTACTTAATAACCCCTTACAAAAAAAAAATCTGCTGATTCCAGGGCCAATTTTAGAACAAAGTTCATCCATTAAGCTTTTAAAAACTTGAAACTCATCTCAAGGCATTTTCTTCTGCTTCTGGAGAGCAAACAAAAAGCTCCCCCTTCCCCTCAAAAAGGGCAAGGAGGGAAAGGTAAGCAAAGACACAGAACGGGTGGTCCACTTGTGCTGGAATGCACAGCCTTGCTCAAAGCCCACAGAGGGGGCAGGCAAGCTGCGCAGTTCAACCATCTGCATGGCTACAAACAGGAGCCTTGTTCTTTGCCTAAAGAAAGAGAGCTTCCTCTTGTAACTGCAAAATCGGGTCACATTCTTGTTAGATTCTTAAACTGGTGTGTGCTAAGCCCTTTCTGTCCTGACTTCACTGGACAGGAAACTGTCTGTCTCAAACATATCTCCTAGCTGCTTCTGGGGGTTAGCCAAAGGTCTGCCCAAGGACCCAGGCACTAGTAACTCATCTTTCTCTGTTCCTACCTGCCGTCCTGCCCCCCACTCCACAACACTCCTGTGCCACATGACCTTCGTACAAGCCTTGCCTGGAGGGGACCATCACCTCTGAGGGTAACTGTACTGATTGCTTCACTGCCATTTCCAAATAGCTGTTCTCCTCCACATCACAGCTAAAGCCAGGTGTAACTTTGAGCTAGATTTCCTGAAGGCAGGAGAGAAAAGGAGAGGAGAGGATGGAGAGAGAAAGAAAGAAGGAGAGAAAGAAAAGGAGGGGGAGAGAGAGAAAGAGAGAGAGAGAAGGAGAGAGAGAGAGAGAGAGAGAGGGAGAGAGAGGCATGCCACCACTCCCCATACCCCCCCCAAAAAACCACACACACAAGAAGCGTGAAAAAGATTATCCATACACTAGGCCATAAAGATATTCTCAACAGCAAAGAATCCAGTATTACCTGGACCCCATTATCTAAGCACGATAAAATACATTCAGAAATCAGAAATAAAAAGAAATTGAAAACAAACTCAATGCATCTGTCTTTTTTAAAAATCTGCACCCCACTAAATAACCCATGAGCTAAACAAGAAGTGATTACAAAAATGAAATATGTAGCTAAGTGAATAACATCAAAATCAGCATACATCAAAAGATAGGAGAGGTCGCCAACGTAGTTCTTATATTTTGGCCCAAGGAATCCTGGACCATCAGGACAGATCAGTGGGCAAACGAAACAAAGCTCCTGCCTCATGACTGAAAGGGACCAAGTAGTCAGGAATGTTTATGGGTAACTTGTAACAACTTCTGGAACTAATAATTCCTATTTTATACAAGTAGTTTCTGAGATCTGCAAAGGTTACCCTTCATCTCCTTCTGTTATTATTGCTTCTTGGAGTCTTTCAGTGAACTCTTGTTTTAGCGAAGACACAATTTCCTTAATTTATCTGGTTTCGTGGAGAACTATTTATTAAAAAATTTCAATCATTTCAGAAAAGGCTAATGTACATGTTTGTCTGGGCTTATTGTTTTACTCCTTATTTCTTGAAATATTTTTTCTTAAGTCCTAAGCTGTTTTTTGTTTTGCTTTGTTATGTTCTAAATTGTTGTTCCTCATGTTTGAATGAGGGTGTTCTTTCTGGATCAGCGATTTTCAGGAAAGTGGATTTGAAAGGAATCAGAGGATACCGACAGCTTGGACTTTGGTCCATTGGTCTCTTGTCTCTGAACACTTACCTATCAGCATTCTCCACCAGGAGTCTGGTTCTGCACAGGGCAGGTAGTCTTCCTAGCTTAGATTCAGGTTGCGTGTGACCAGCCTTGACTAGAGAAGGGCATCTTCCATTTCTCCACTCTCTTGCCATACTGTCAACCTTCTTCTGGCAACAATGCCATGTTGCCATGTCTCTCTTCCTGCAGCCCCTGCTCTCCTATCCCCCTGAGATGTCAAGCAAGGTTCAGGGAAATTCTCACAGTCTGCCCGTGGTTCCTGATGAGGTCAGAGCCTCAGCCCCAAATCTACAGTGGCAGGTGGGGTCCCTTCTCACTCTGAACCACGAAGCTGTCCATCTTCATTTGTGTGTTCGAGGTTAGGGGTGCGTCTTATTTTTAATAAAGGAGAGATTCCTTTGTTTGTCTTCTGTTCTCCTGGTAGCCCTTGGTTGCCTTTGGTCGGGAGAGGCAAGAAGACATCTTCCTACCATGATGTAAAACTGGGAGACCCCCTCATGGTTTAGTAACCGAGACTGGTAGGCATACAGATTTTCTTGCCCACAGATCCACAGTCAAGCAATATGTCTTAGGGAACTGGTGACGGAAATTTCACTTTTCATTAAATTTAAAAAACTAATTTAAGAAATAAGTAGAATGTAATGGGAATTAGTGCTGGGGGTATATTACTACCATTTTTGTTTTACTACCGATATTTTTTCAAAGGTGGTCTTAAAGCCAGGTCAAAACGTTCTCATAGCTGGGTCAAACAGCCTCATCACAATGTCCTTGACATTAAAGCAGCCACACCAAAACATAGAAGCATCAAAATGTCATGCGCCTGCTAGTAAAACATTGAGCAGAGACTGTGGAGGGAATGAACTTTACTCTTTAGGGGGCACGAGCATTTTATGTCAAAGAAATAGGCTGATAATCTCAAGGCAGGTGTCCAAAAGGCTATACATGTAAACTTGTTCAAACTCCTATTGGATTTGCACAAAAGATTGAAAAGAACACCAACTAGGACTCTGCTTACACTTTACAAGGACACCGATGAGGACTGTTGGGTTTATCGTAAATGGTGACAAAAGATATTTAGAACCACACCTCACTTTCCTACTGCATATCTGCCTACGTGCCTGTTGGAGGTCATTTTGCAGAGTTAATGAGAGATAAGATTAATTAAGGTTGACCTATGAGTGAGGACTAGCTAAAAACTTGGAAATCAGGATTTCCATTAAGACACTGGGCTGGTTTTACATATGAGTGATGTGGGTGGTTTACTTTCAATGAGGAAGAGACCCCGAATCAAGTATCTAAAGAGTTTTTTTAATTGAATTAAGATAGGATACGTAAAGAAGAAGAGGGGGGCGTCTGACCACTGGAGTCAGAGAGCTCTGAGTTCAAGTCCTGGCTCTGTGCTTACTAATCGTATAGTCCATAGCAAGATACTTAACTTCTTTGACCTTCAGTTTTCCCTTTGTGATAATGGGTGGCAATGATGGCAATAGTAACAGCTACCTTGTAGGGCTGTCAAGAGGAAAGAGTAAAACAACATAATGAAACCATGTAGGAAGAGGTAGGTGCCCGGAAAATGGTAGCTTTAGAACTCGAAATATCTGAGACAGCATACTAAGCTATAGAAAAATATATATATTATCACCCTACTTTACCAGTCTCTTGGAGAAGGGTGTCAGAGAAGTTGGGAGAAAACATGAGTTTTGAAGAAAGAAGAGGAAAACACTAGTATGGGACACTTTCAACTATAGGAACCTCTGACTGTCCGTTTAGTCTCAGGTTGTTATAAGACTTGACAGCCAGGGCAAAAGGGAAAGCACTGAGCCAGGGACGAATAAGAGTGCTTTGGGGAATGTATGTGTAGGATTAAACAAGACAGGTTCTGAGAATTCAACGCTTTTGCTATGGGCAACACAGAACTCAATGAATTCGGTTTGGAAGACTCCGCGAGGGATAAGCTATTGACTACAAAGTTCTGCCTCTAGGGTTTGGCATCCCTGGTCTAGAAAACATGGCACTTCCAGATCTTTCTCTCTCTTCCAAGTTCCAACAGGAGAACAGTTGAGATATACAGGAAAACCAGTCTAAAGTAGAATCGGCTTATGTGAATGGCTTTCGAGTCAATAGGATGTATTCAGGAGAGAAGTATTTGCTTCATTTCAGATAAACTCCTACTCCGAAGGCGGTGAACGGCGTGCACTGACAACCTGGGAGTCACGTTCTACCTTCCCCGTGAGTATCCAAGCCATCACGTCCGCTGACCTTGCTTAAAAACAAATGCATATTTACAAAACATATGAATATATTCATAATATAGATTTACATAATAGTCTTGTCCATGAAATACATATTTTAAAAATGTGAGACTATAGGGGTGCCTGGGTGGCTCAGTCGGTTAAGTGTCTGATTTTAACTCAGGTCATGATCTCACAGTCTGTGAGTTCGAGCCCCGCGTTGGGCTCTGTGCTGACAGCTCAGAGCCTGGAGCCTCCTTCAGATTCTGTCTCCCTCTCTCTCTGTCCCCACCCTCCCTCCCTGCTCATACTCTGTCTCTGTCTCTCTCTGTCTCAAAAATAAACATTAAAAATGTTTAAATAAAAATATGGCATATATACATTCATAATTATTTTACAGTGTTCACTTTTCCCCTGTGATTCGGGATTTTTGCCATGCCCTAGGCTTGAAAAAACTTTCATGAAATTATTTTTCTTCTATAACTGCCCATTTCTTAATCTTTACAATGAGGTATTTAACACTTTAATTTCCTATCTTCGAACTTTTGTGCCCTGCACAGCTGAACTTTATAGATAGTTATGCCTGTTCATTCAGGTTAGCCATGAAAATGTATAAACACAATCACACACGTATATAGTCAAAAGCATAAGCCTTCATGTTGCTATAGTAATACCAAGGGCATATCTGTACCAAGGTCCACAAACACAATTATGTTAGCAAAACACTTCGACATGGTTACACTTTACTTTGAATATATCAAGTTGACGTCTGAAGGTCTTTTGAGAAAAAGCACTTAAAAAAAAAGCCTCATTCTTATCCGAAGAGCACAATCTCCTCCAATTGTTGCCCAGAAAAGATGGGAAATGATACAAAATATCAAAATTTCATCACATTGAGGCAAAGATAAAACAGACTGTATACCTTTTTTTGGTTTTGTTTTGTTTTGTTTTGTTTTGTTTTTTTGCCTTTGCCTCAAAGAATAAAAAACAAGGCCGAGGAACCAGAAGAGTGAAATTATGAAGTTTGAAATAAAGTTTGAGAGAAATCACCTTTCATCATGATTAATTTCCTCTGAAACAAGTTTCTTTTGCCAGCTATCTATTCTTTCCTTCAGAAACTAACACCCATATTGCGAGGAGTCTGAGGTTCCAGTTCTTAGTGTGCCTGGAATCAACGACTAGCACTTCTTAGATGTTTAGCAAATACTGTTCCCTTTACATCGACCATTTGACCTTCTTGTTCATAGTTTACACTTTTCAGAATAAAACTTTTGAATTCCACTAGAAAAGAAAGTTCAGGAATTCAATGTTCTGGGTATATATTTTGTTGGTTTCTAATGATTGATATTTGTCTGTGATCTTTCTATAAGATATATGGTCACATCTTAGTAAAACAGTAGTGTGAGCTTAACTCAGTTTAAAAGGAGAATTAAGGGGCACCTGACCTGGCTCAGTTGGTTAAGCCTCCGACTTTGACTCAGGTCATGATCTCACGGTCTGTAAATTGAAGCTCCCCATCGGGCTCTGGGCTGACGGCTTGGAGCCTGGATCCTGCTCAGATTCTGTGTGCCTCTCTCTCAAAAATAAATAAATAAACATTAAGAAAAAATTAACAAGATGTTTATAAATAAATTTTACAAAGTGAAGCCTCTGATTAATTGGTTTTCATTAATTGATGTTTTACTATATCCAAATAGTAAAATATCTGTTTCAGTGGTAGGCATGGCAACAAGAGTGAGACTGCGAATTAAATCTAAAATAAATTTGGTTTTCAGTCATCAAAAATATCTATTAAATATTGACTGTGGCTTCTGAAAAAGAAACCAACTCTAGTGTCAAGAGAAGAGTGTATATTCGGTTTATATATTATGTTATTGACTGATTTTTTTTTTTAGCCTATGGCAGAACTTACATGTAAATACAAACCAAGGACTAGGACTGTTCAAAGAAACCCAGACTTGGAGTCAATGGCCCAGCAAATCTCTAATTCAAACACACACACATAAGGATGGCTCAATTAACTAATTTTTTAAAAAGAGAATCGCTTTAAATTTTTTTTAAGTTTATTTACTTTGAGAGACACAGAGAGAGTGCGAGTCAGGGAGGGACAAAGAGAGAGGGGGACAGAAAAACCAAAGCAGGCTCTGCAATGTCCGCTTGGAGTCTGATGTGGGGCTCAAGTTCAGGAAACTGTGAGATCATGACCTGAGCTGAAACCAAGAGTCAGACACTCAACCAACTGTGTCACCCAGGCACCCCCCTCCCACTTTTTTTTTTTTTTAAAGATTAGAAGTATTTGCTTTCTTTCTGTCAGAAGGATTTGCATGAACTAAAAACATTTTTATCTATGAATAAATGAGTATGTCGCTAAAGAATATAGAAACACCATAGAGCATTGCAGTAAACAAGCTTTTTTTAAGTAATTTATTGTCAAATTGGTTTCCATACAACATCCAGTCGTCATCCCAACAAGTGCTCTCCTCTGTGCCCATCACCCACTCTCCCCCCTCCCACACTCCCCTCTCCCCTCAGTTTGTTCGTAGTCTTTGAGAGTCTCTTATGTTATGTCTTCCTCCCTCTCTGTGGCTTTTTTCCTTCCCCTCCTCCCTGGTTTTCTGTTACGTCTCACAAAGCCTACCTATGCGTGGAAACATATGGCATCTGTCTTTCTCTGCCTGACAGAGCAGAATACCCTCCAGTTCCATCCATGTTGCCACACATGGCCAGATTTCATTCTTTCTCATAAACTTTTAAACCTCTACATGTAAGATTTTGAGGAGAAGAGGGGCGCCAGGGTGGCTCAGTAGGTTAAGCATCTGATTCTTGATTTTGGCTTAGGTCATGATCTCATGGTTTGTGAGATCAAGCCTTGTGTCCAACTCTGTGCTGACAGCATGGAGCCTGCTTGGGATTCTCTCTCTCCTCTCTCTCTTTGTCCCACCCCCTGTTCATGGTCTCTCTCTCAAAATAAATAAATAAACATTAAAAAAAAGAAGTTTAGGAAAAGAAAAATTTACAAAATATAAATGCAAATTTTATTAAAATCGAGAGTATCTTATTAAAATCATTTCCTGTCTCTAGTCAGAGGAGGCAGGGATGGCTTCATCAGTCGCAGACTGTTCAATCTACCAGACTCAGCCACGGTCAGGGAGGATCTAAAAGTGGATACAGCAGCATCTCACCACATGTCACTTCTTTAATAACGTCAATTATCCAGACACACACACGAACTAGAGAATCCATCTTAAAAAATCCTTAGGATGAGAAATTACAATAAATCACAAAACTCCTCTTGATAAAATTCATTCATTTTACTATAAGTAGAAGGCCTCCGAGGCTGTTTATTTTCAATCTGAATAAAATTCTAAGTCTTCGAGTTATGCACTGTAGAAACTGCAGCGGTTAAATGCAATTACTTAATTAAGAGCGAGGTAAATACAAACAACAACAACATGGTGGTGAAGATGGTAATGATGGCGATGACGCTTTTCCTTTTCGAATCTGTTCAAGTTGGTAACCTTAGTTTACACTGCTGTTAATTTGCCCAAGGTCATTCAATCAAATATATATTGAGCATCTATCTACTCCTTGCCAGATACCCGTTTGAGCGCTTGCGTTATATCAAAGTAGACAAAAATCCTTGTTTTCATAAAGCTCACAACTGAGTGAAAACAGAAGATCAATAAGAATATAATAAATACATAAAATATTTGGTATGTTAGGAGGTAGTAAGTTATATAGAAAAAGGAAAGGTAGAGCAAGATGCAAAGGAGATTGTGTGTGTCCAGGCGGATTGATTTTAAGTGGAATATTCAGGGTAGGCCTCAGGGGTAAAAGTGACATTTGTGTAGACTTGAAATTCATGAAGAAGTTGGTCATACTAAGTTATGGAGGAAGAGCAGTAGAAGCTGAGGGAACAGCTCGGCAAAGGCCACAAGCCTGGAATGTCTTGAATATTCTGAAAAGCACGGGCACCTTGCTGTAGATTGTGGAGAAATGGTAGGAGTTGAGTGCGGGGAAGCTTTGTTGGCCATTGTAAGGACTCTGGCTTTTATTCAGTGAAATCAGGATCCATGGAGGGTTTGGAGCCAAGGAGGGCATTACTTGACTTATAAATTTAGATTATTCAAGGCTGCTGGTTGAGAATAGACTGTAGGGAAGTAAGGGAGACTAGTTAGGAGGCTGCCGTAGTAATCCAGTTGAGAGATGATAGTGGCATGGGCCATGGAAGTGTTGAGTCAGTGTGTGGCTCTGTGATGATGTTGGACTGAACAGGAATTTCTAGCAGATTGTATACGGAACGTGAAGGAGTGGGAGGAGTCGAGAATGACCAAACTACTCTGGCTGGTCAACTGGAAAGGCAATTTTGCCTCCCACCAAAATGAGTTTGTGAGAAAAGATGAGTTCAGTTTTGAGCATGTTGAATGGAAATGTCTCCAGGACACACAAGTGGGAATAAAAGTCAGAAATTGTATATGTGAGTCTAGAACTGGGCACTGAGGTCTGAGCTAGAAATAGAAATTTGGGAGTCAGAAATTTAGGTGGCGTATTGATGTTTTGTCACTCACTATTTAGTAAATGGAACAAGGATTTAACTTGGCTTCTTTGCCTTAGCCTCCTCCTCTATAATTCATTCTCATTTTTCCCAATTAAGAAATAATTCAATGTTTTTAACTCTTTACCTAGGTCCCCTCGACAGAACCTTTGATTGTCAGGTGACCATCTACAAAGTAAGACAGGCTTAACAGAAAGATAGGATGTGCTTGTGACACTCTAAGCTTCAGTTTTGTCAAAAGTATGTCTGTGTGTTTGTGTGGGTGTATGCACACTCGTGTGGGTCATTAATATAATGATAATGACTGGGAAATGGTGTTTTAAAGTTTTTGTAAAATGTCATATGCAAACAAAATAGATAACTTTTTCCTAAAAGTCCTGTTGGTGGCATTGTATCTGTCACTCAACATTGGTAACTTGATATGCAAAGTATGTGTACCTCCTAGACACTATTTAAATAATAAATAGCCCATCAATTAAAAAAAAGAAACAGTTCAAAATGAAGGGTTTATTAACTCTTCGGATATTAATTACAACCTCCCCATCCTATCAGTTTATTCTGATTAAGAAGAGAAAACCCTATTAAAACACAGCTGTATAACAACAGGAATTATATTCATGCTAAGACCCTAGTGGTGAGCACTTAAGTTCACGTTCACTATGAACTTTAGGTTTCCTTAAATTGCTTGTTTCAAAATAGTGAAGAGTGCGGGATGTCAGTCTTCTTCCCGGAATTCTTATTCTGATTTAGAGTTTTTAACCTTAAGGTAAAAATCAAAAGGACCCGCACTGTTCTGGTGCCAGCCTTCAGGAAGAGGGGGTTATGTCACTGCCTTCCTTTACTCAAAGCAGGAACTGGTGAATTTGTGGAACTATTTAAGAAGCACATCTCAAAGGAACGACCAGGCATAGCTCAGAGTCCCCATTCTGTGAAGACATCTCTAAAGAGTAGGACCCTGCCACCTGGTTGCATGGTGGGGAAAATTCTCACTTCCTTTATACCATGCATAGCATAGTTGAATAAGTCAAATACGTCAATAACTCTAATGGTTTAGAGAGGGGATATCTTACCAGTTCGTGCCAAAGGGAGAGAGAATAAAGAATAAAGTGTTTGGACTGGAGAATGACTGAATCTAACGAAGGTTAATTTCCTCAAGATGGAGAAGTCAGTGGGGCCCTGCAATTTCTGCTTAGATACCTCTGAGTACCCTGGTCATTATAAAACCCCTAAACAGGTGGCCAGACATCCACAGGATGGCCTGGAGGAGCTGGGGTCCTGTACACCTAATACAAACCCCAGAAGAAAGATGATTATTCCTGAGACAGGCCCAGAGTAGGGCAGCTACCAGCATTCTTATTATAAGAAGAATGTATATTAGAGTCTATGTTATAATACATGTTTAATGAGCTGAGAAATGCTAATCAAAGAAACCAAAGACTTAATAAATAGAAAAATATACCATGTTCATAAATTGGGAAGCTGGCCATAGTAAAGAAGTCAGTTCTCCCCAAATTGATCTATAGGTTTAATGCAATTTGTAACAAAACTCCAGGAGGATTCTTTGTAGATACAGGCAAAATTATTCTAAAATTTGTGTAGAAATGAAAAGAACAAGAACACATAAAACAAATTTGAAAAAGAAGAATTAGTTGGAGGAATCACATTACCTGATTTTAAGACATATAGCTATAGTAATCAAGACAGTGTGGTATTGGCAGAGTAATAGAAATATAAATCACCAGAACAGAATAGAGAATCCAGAAGAGACCCATCCAAGCACAGTCAACTGTATTTGACAAAGATGTAAAAGCAATTCAGTGGAAGAGAGACAGCCTTTCCAACAAATGCTATTGGAATCATTGGACATTGAGAGGCTAAATAATGAAAGCTGAGTTACACCTGATACTTTATATGAACAGTAACTCAAAGTGGATCATAGATGTTCATGTAAACACATGAAATAGGATCTTTCATAGACCTTATTAAGAAGATAAAAAACAACTTACTAGAGAATGGAAGAAAATATTTATAGATTATGTGACAAAGTATTTGTACTCATAACCTATTAAATAACTTCTTAAAAAACACAAAAATAAGAAAAAAGTTTCAATTAGGTAATGAACAAAAGATGCACATCACAAAGAAGATATACAGACGGTAAAGTAAGTACATGAGAATGTATTCAACATTATTAGCTATTAGGGAAATGAAGATTAAAACACCAATATGATACCAATACACTCTGCTATAATGGCTAAAATAAAAACTTTCAAATAAAAAGTAAAACAAAAAGATACCAAAACCTGGCAAGAAATTCCATCACTCATAGGTGGCTGGTGGGAGTATTAAATAGTTTAGCAATTTATTAAGAAAAAAAAATACACTTACTGTATAACCCTGGCAATCACACTCCTGGGTATTTATTTTAAAGAGAAATAAAAACTTAGGTTTATACATACACACACACACACAAAACTGTACATGATTGTTTCTAGCAGCATTGTTTGTAATAGCTGAAAACTGGAAATTACCCAAATATTCTTCAATGGGTGAATAAATACACAAATTATGGTACTTCTGGCCATGAGATGCTACTCAGTAATTAAAAGGGAAAACTACTGATATAAAGAGTAATTTTGGATGGATCTCAAGGATGTAATGCTGAGTACAAAGAGCCCGTCTCAAAGGATTGTATATTGTACAATTCCATTTATACAGCATTCTCAAAGTGACAAAATTATAGTGATGGAGAAGAAAGCAGGGGTTGCCGAGTATTAAGATGGGAAAGCACTGTGACTGTTAAGGGTTAATATAAAGGAAGCGTGTATGCGTGTGTATGTACGTGTGTCTGTGCACATGTGTGCGTGTGTATATGTGTGCATGTGTGTGTTTGTGTGAGCGAGTGTATGTGGGGGTGGGGTGGTAATGGAAGAGTTCTCTATCTTGACATGTTGAAGGTGACTCAAATCTGTACATACAATACAATTTCATGGAATTTACGCCAAATTTTTAAAAAGGAGTCCATGCAAACACTGGTGACTTGAAGTCTATACCTGAATTAATAATATTGTACTGAAGTCAATTTCCTGATTTTAATAATATACTATGGTTATGGTCCTGAAAGATACTATCATTAGGGGCACCTGAGTAGCTCAGTAGGTTAAGCTCAAGTCATGATTTCACTGTTCATGAGTTCAAGTCCCGCATCGGGGTCTGTGCTGACAGCTCAGAGCCTAGAGCCTGCTTCAGATGCTGTGTCTACCTCTCTCTCTCCCCCTTCCCCAGTCACAGTCTGTCTGTCTGTCTCTTTCTCTCAAAAATAAATAAACATTAAAAAATTTTTTTCTAAGACATTATCATTAGAAGAAGCTTGATGAAAGGTAAGTGGGTACTCTTTGTATTTTGGTGAATCTTAAAATATATAAAAATTGAAATTACCATTTTAAGAGTTCACAAAGGTCAGGGGGTGTATGGGAACTCCCTGCACTTTCTGGTCAGTTTTTCTGTGAACCTAAAACTATTCTACAAAGTAAAATAAAATAAGGATAAAAATAAAGCTCCAACAATAGTTTTAAAAAATGGTTCAATGAAGGATCTCCTCCCCACAGTGGTAAATGTTGATAGCAAGGTTTTTGTCTTTTATATTGCTCCAAGAAAAGGCTCAGCTTACACATGAATATGTGTCAGAGAAATAAAAGATTGTCTCTTAATAAGATGTCTATGACACATGCGCATAAAATTCTTGCCAACATGCCAAATGTCTCGTGTCGGAATTGCATTTTCCAGAAGATCTGCAGATCGATGTAAGTCTATCAACTTCTGCGTGGAGTAAGATTCAGTGATGCAGTGTGTGGATTCTAAAATGCAAGAAAGCCTTGAGAAAGTGTTCCCTTCCAACCCACTCAGGTGAAGTCTAAGAATTTGTGTAGCTATTTTTTTTTTAATTTTTATATGTTTATTTATTTTTATGAAAGTCAGAGAGAGAGGGAGAGAGAGAGGCTGAGAGAGAAGGAGACACAAATCTGACACAGGCTCCAGACTCTGAGCTGTCAGCACAGAGCCTGATTAGGGGCTCGAACTCATGGACAGCAAGACCATGACTTGAGCCAAATTAGGTCATTTGCTTAACCAATTGAGTCACCCAGGCACCCCTAGTGTAGCTATTTATATAACCTAGCATTGGGAGATCTTGGTTATTCATGCGACTGTAAAATTAGCCAGGGATTTTTCATGATTTATATGACTCTTGAGAAATGGCTACAATTACAAGATTGAAGGCATATTTTATAAAGAGTTAAGATTTCTTTTACAATATTTTCTCAAAGGGAATCTTGGCCAAAGTTATTTAGCTCTCCATGTATACTTTTGGATCACACTCATCACAAGGCTACTGGTGTTAGAAGCTGTTTTGTGAGAGTACTCAGCTTAGTGTCTTTCCAGAAAGTTTCCACTAGTTAACAGGAGAAGTAATAAAAAAGCCTCTTGTCAAAGATCCGGCTGTCTCAAGACATATTCACACCATTATAGGGGCTGTCCATCCATTTCCTGAAGAAGCTGTCAAAGCATTTCAGATCTAAGAGAAGAAAGTAAAATTCCACCCGGATCCAGCCAATATATCAATTTATTTGGAAGCAGAACCATAACTTTGCCTAGAGGAGAAAATACGGAAGAAAAATGTAAGCACATTTATCATGTAAGGTGTCCTTGAGTTCTTACACAGACTCAAGTCGTTTTGCAAACCATGCAGGTGCGAAGGTTCATTTTAAAGAGACACATTGTGGGAACTACTAAAGACAACACTCATATTAAGTGTCCACAGTCAATACTTTGCTGGGGAAAAGGTCTCAAAAGCTCAGCCCTGCTCAAGCTTGGCAGCAGCTGGGTTTTAAGATTGCTGCTCTAACCACCCATGCAAAAGTCAACCACCAAACGACGACGAAAGGAAAGCATGCTTGGTCCTCAACTCTCTAGCATGTTACGTAGACCCTGAATTTAAGGACTCGGGTGTAGTAACAGCTTTCAGAATTGAGGAAGCCCTTCAAAAATAGTTCACACCATTTTTAAATATCAGGTTTCTGTAAGAAAAACAGATAAATGTGAAATCAAAACTTCTAGTGCCAACTTCTTCAGCTCTTTCACTGGCGCTGGACAAAATTCTTCAAAAAACAAGCAAACAAACATCAGACCCTTTTAGGGGTCCTCGGTGTCTCCAAAATAATATTTGCTTAAATACATACTCGTCTTCTGGAAAACAGTGCTTCAGAACCCTGGAGCCACCAATATAGAGATATTTTCTCCCAATATCTAAGTAATCAACCCCTTTCTTAGAATGTAAAGGATCGTTGGCTTCCAAATATTTACCATTGTGTTACAATAGACCTGAGCTACCCTTTCTGATTCTCAGTGCCTCTTCATCTTTGCAAATTGTCCAGTTGAGGAACCCTTTACCTCAATTGGGTAAACATGTCCCTTCTTTTATTGGCAAAGAAATCTGAATGTCAACACAGGTGTCATAATAATCCACTATTACCTCTCTATCCATGTTTTCATCATCTGTGTCTATCATTTTGGGATATCTTCCTCTAAAAAAAGCATTCACCCTTAATTATATCATCACTAATGCAATTTGAGGGTCCTGTCTGTAGTGCTCATTCATACCTAAGTCTTCATGTCTAATCTGTAATCGCTGTTGGTGCTACAGACATTAGATTTGGTTAAGATGTCTTCACTGAAAATAATGACTTGCCTCCTTAGCTGATAAAGAGGAGTGACTATTTGTCTAGGCTCATGGGCTAAGTTGGATATACAAGTTGGTGTCTGGTAAGGACATAGCTTAAGGAATCATATGAGGAATATAAACTCTGTGGCCAGAAAAGTTGATTCTTGGGAAGCCATCATTTTATTAGAAAGACATTTTTTTTGTTGTCTTTTACTTGGCCGTCATACCAGATGCAGCACATTTGGAAAGTGTTCATAATACAAATGCATGTTCAGTATAGATAAGATCTCAAGATGTTCCAGAACTTTCTGGTGTCTAGGTACTAATGATGATATTAAAAAGACTGCAAGGGAATAGAGCACACACTGAACAATGTCTCAGAGTCCAATGGAAGCACTTCCTTTACCCCAAGAAAGGACCAAGGAGCTTTGTTAAGCTTTGTTTTAGTTTAACATATGAAAACTAAAAATCAAACAATACACAGCACAGAATTGATGCAATAATATTATGTCATATTACTATAACTAATTAATATGTATTAACTTAATGGATACCTTAGCCTTTGCTAGGGGCTTAGGAGATAAAAGGTGGAGAAACAATTCTTCTAAGTCTCTCCAGTTCTAAAAGTTTTGGGCACAAAATGTTGTCACACATTCTATGGTTTGCTTTCTCACAATGTAGAGAGTTATATAGATGGAAAGAAAGAGAGGATTCAGGAAAGTTGCCAGAACAACTTTAACCCAAATATCACCCAGATGCATTAACAGTAATGTTTGATTCCTGACACAGGTCAGAGAGTCCAGCGTATAATAAGACTGATGAATTTTAGTGAATGAATGAATGCTTGAATGAGTCCATACAGCTGATACTAACTCCTAACTCTTGATCTAGTAAAACAAAGTCATACTAGTTAGGCCAAATTCCCAAACCCTGTTGGGACATGTGTCCAAGACTTTAATCAATTTAGCTATACTCCTGACTATTCTTGTCTATGACAATGTATAAGCAAGGGCAACAAGGCCTACTTTTTCCTTTGGTAGACTGTCATTGCTTCTTTAACACGACCTCGATAGAGTATTAATACATTACATCTGTCCTTGTGCCCAGCTTGCTTTGAATAATACCTTCCAGAGTTAGAACAGACCTTAGAGACTAATTCCCACTTCTTCATTTCAGATTTAAATCCTCGGCCTCAAAAAAGTGATTTGCTTGGGATTGCACAGAATATTGGTAGAAAATCCAATTCTGTTAAACTTCTAGTTTTGATACTTTTGCTGACCTAAACCACTCACCAATTAAAAAAAAATCTCTTACCAAGGAAGGAGAGAGGAAAGGAATGAAAGAGAGGAAGCAAGCAAGCAAGCAAGCAAACCCTTCCTTGGCTTGCCAAGACCTCTCACAAAGATAGAAAGGCCCAGCAATAGAAAGAGTGGCCACATCAGGGTCTAGTTTTCACGTGTCTTACTTGATTCCAGCTGCTTTCTTTTCAGACTAGTCCAAATCCCCTTCAGTCCTGTGTGACCGCGCTAATTAATTGTCAACTTGAGCCTATTAACGAAATGCAGGACTGGAAGCCAAAAGAGGACTGTTAAAATATTTAAAAGCCCTTCAGCCTGAGGCACAAGCTGATCTGGGCAGGAGGCAGAAAGACTATTTCCCCTGATGCTGAGTGGCTAAATAAGGAAACTGAGTTTGCTGCACTCCTTTTGAAACCTGCTTTCTGACTTGCTTCCAATTTCAAAGGCTGGACGTCAAAGAATCAGAGCCCATTGGTCAGTGCCATTCTGGATCACCCAGCTCCTTATCATATACATTCACAGAGCCTTGAGAATGACATGATTATTTCCAGATGAGGCCACAATGCATTAGATTAAGCGAAAATCCTGGGGTAAGATATATATAGTGTCACCTTTCACACACAGCTAAAGTACAATTGAAGCCAGGAAAGACCAACAAATTAGGCTCAAATGTGACCAGTCTAACAGGGGTGGGTATTACTGAATGACAATAGATTGAGTTTGATTAATTAACCAGGAATGTCATTTGTCTTCTTGCTGGCTGGTAAGCTATAGATCAGAGGAAATTTGGGCAGAAGAAGAGAAACAGAAAATGATTCAGCAAAGACAGTTTAGTGCTCTTTGTTTTCATCGACTAACATGTTTTGAAAATTGTGTTGGGGACTAAGGGAGATATTTCAATAATATTAAAAGTTGGCTGGGGTGAATCATTGTTCTCTGCATGTCGTTAAAAGCTAGTGGGTGGAAATATACAATGTGCCCTTTGCCAGAAACAAAAGACTTGAGAGAACTTAGTATGCCCCACTTGTTCAAAAAACAAAGAGAAAAAACAAAGTATTAGAGAGATTCTTAAGCAAGTAGGTACTATGTTCTCAAAAAGAATTTCTATGAGAATTTTAATCTCACTTTTGACAATGCCTCTCTAATGGTGTTCTGAGTGCATTTATAGATATCCAATGGATGAAAGCTAGTTTATTTTTCCAATGAAGATATATTCACTTTGATTTGGGGGTACTGGGATAGAGGAGTGCAATTTTCTTATGAAACAAATTACTCCAGTTAACTACAAGCCACAGGGACTTCTGGGACACATCTCTGAGAAAGAGTATCTTCAAAGCGTTGTATATGTCAGTTTCTGGACAATAGGTTGTTGGCTCTTTATTGAGTCCACCATGTAATCCATGCTTCATTATACAATGTAAGGTGGACACAGTTTGAAGTGCTTTACAAATAGTAAGATTTTAATTTTCGTAATACTCCTATAAGACCTGCTATGATTCCCATTTCACAGACTATACTCAGCCTTGTTGTGGGTAGTGAACTTACCCAAGCTGCACAGCTAGTAAGGATTGAAGTTGGGATTCAGGCCAGCCTGACCAGTTATGGAGTCCATGTTCTTAAGTATACACCTGCCCCCTGTCATCCTGACATATTAGGAAATCAGGTTGGAAAGAAAGATGCTCCTTGATTGACAAATTTTGAATCCTAGATGCCAATGAGGCCAAGAGATTTTTAGAATTATTCATACAGATATAGATTACTAAATGTTTGAGCTCAAGTTTACTCATTGGTAAAACAGGACAGTGATGTCTATGCTATAATATTATCAAGAAGATTAAATAATATAGTGTGCATGGAAAGTGCTTGGAACTTAGTTTACCAAATGTTTATATTTGTCATAACCCTACTGGATGCTGGGGATACAAAGACAAGATAGGGCCCCTGTGGACTTGGTTCCAAAGCAGTGGTCATTAGACCAAGAGCAGCAGCATCGCTAGGGAGACTTACATGAAATGCACAATCTTAGGCACTTCCCCAGACCTACAAAACCAAAACCTCCATTCTAACACCATCCCCAGTGGTTTGTGTGCCCATTAACTTTTCAGCAGTACTATACGATGCACACACAATTCACTGCCTGCCTGATTGGTTCCCCTTGTCTCTACGCATACAATGACCTCTCAATCAGGATTCTCTGAGAAAGTCCTAATTTCAAATACTTCTCCCCTTTGTCACACTATGGGTGTGTCAAATCATGTGTTCTTGTCTCACGTTTGGAAAAAATGATCTGTGTATATGTTTTGTATCTCAACATTTTCCAATTTTTCTATGTTACAAAAATGCCTTTAATCTTAACTAATAATTCCATCATCTGCTCCATGTGTCTTGGTTCTGCCTGTCCACATTCCTGAGGGGCTGTTCCAGGGGCAGGCTGTGGGATGCGTTGCACAATGCATCGTTCTTTGTAGTACTCGTTCCGCCTCCCAGAGCCCCTCCAAAGGGCAGGGAGGGCTCGAATCACATACTCACAGAGCTTAGAAAGTTAAAATTTAGCCAAAAGTGGAAATACCTGTTCATATCATTAAAGACTACAGTTGGCTAAGAAGACCAAGAGGCATTACAAGGAGCCAAAGAAATAGGTATATAATTTGGGACGGAATCTCGAGATCATCAGAGAAGCTGCTATGAGGCACAGATTCTCAGGAAAAGGAAACAAATGCTGCGTTCGGGTGGGTAATGGTATAAATCAGAACCAAATGAAAACCACAAGATATTTCTTGGAGGTGAAATTGCCCCCTGAGTGGGATTGTACTTGAGGCATTTTAATAAAAAATAATATCTGAAAGTTATTTTTGGCAATAAATTGCAATGAATGACAAGTCCAAGGACAAATGCACCAAATTCCTAGTCTTTCCATGCTGCATTCCCCTCCTTGTGCCTTTTTTCAAATTTTTATTTGTTTTTAAGAAAGGGAGAGACAGAGCACAAATGGGGAAGGGGCAGAGAGAGAGAGAGAGAGAGAGAGAGAGAGAGAGAGAGAATCCGAGACTGGCTCCAGGCTCCAAGCTGTCAGCACAGAGCCCAACATGGGGCTTGAACTTATGAAGGGTAAGATCATGACCTGAACCTAAGTCAGATGCTCAACCGACTGAGCCATCCAGGCGCCCTCCCCTACTTGTACCTTTAAAGTACAACTAAACATGGCAGCTTGATGCGCAAAGAGCATAGCTCTGGGAGTCAGGGACCTTGATTCATTCAAGGCTCTGCCTTCACTGGCATTTAACATCTTTGGGTTTCGGGGTTGTCATCTCTTAAATGTGACAATTTTTGACAAGTTGATCTACAAGTTTCCTCCAATTCTAAGGTTTTCACTTTTAGAGGTTTCACAGTCACCCCTCCCTGCAGGGATCCCAGAGCCTTGGAGCCAGGAGTGATTCTTGCTAAGGAGCCATACTTGTTGTCCACATCTGCTCATTTTCTGCTCAGAGTACTTGGCACACAGAGCATCACCACCACTGTTTTTTGACTGCATTTCCAGCTCTTATAGCAGGTAAGAAGTAAGAAAATCAGTTGAATCTTTGGAGAAGAAGAAAATTGGCATTAGGAGAAGAGAATGAGGAGAGAATGGGAAAACATAAAAGAGTAGTCAAGGCATTCCCAAGAACTTTGTCCCTAATCAGAGGAGCAGAATTACCTTTGGGAAGGAAGGAAGGAAGGAAGGAAGGAAGGAAGGAAGGAAGGAAGGAAGGAAGGACGGGAGGGAGGAAGGAAGGTGTGATGGGTATGAGGGAGGGAAGAAGGAAGGGAGGAGGGAAGGAGGTAGGGGGGAAGGAGGGAGGGGAGAAGGAGTGAGAGAAGGAAGGAGGGATAAAGGAAGGGAGGAGTGAGGGAATGAGAGAAGGGAGAAAGAAGGAAGGAGAGAGGGAAAGAAGGAGGGAAGGCACCAAACTGGCAAAGAGAAGGAGAGAAAAGGCAGTCAAGAGCATGGCCATAAATGTGCCAGCTAAAGGAAGTAGCCATTTACTTTCTTCCATCCTCGTTTATACCCCCACAGCAGACATAACCTCAAGACCCTAAAAGATAAAGATATGTTAGAAGACAGTGACCCAAGCAATGGTGTTACTGAATGCAGACCGAATTGGCTTCTTCTGTCTGATGTTCTGTTCAGTGAAATAGGCCAATTTTGCTTTTGAAGACAATGCCAACTTCCTTTCTCCCTCCCAAGAGAATTTGCTGTTTTCATTTGGTATCTTGAATAGTCCCTGTTGCTACAAAAGGCAGAGTTCACATTTATTTAAGAAAAGTGCTTATTTCATGAGCCTCAATCGATTTCAAGGAAACCTGGTACTATTGACAGAATGCTTCTTGCTGTGCTTTCTAGAAGCAAGAAATTCAGCTGAAAACAAGATATGACGGTATCTATCAAAGGAGCAGACAGCAAAGAAACTGAAATATGATGGAGGAACCAAGATCTGCGGTCCAGCCCATGCTTTGACATAAAGTTATTGTTTGATCTTGAGAAAGTCAAACTTGCAGTGCATTAGTTTTCATACAAAGAGATGGAAAAATATCAGTACTTCTTTCCTCAAGGATGTTGCAAGTCTCCATCAATCTCCTTAGAAACACATATTGTTTTAGAACCTGTGACTTTCTCCTTCCTGACATTTCCCATCAAATACGAAGAAATACTTTTTTCACTTTTCAGAGGTTTGAAAATTGCTTTACCTTGATATGTCATTTTCAATTCAATCTGAAGAAAATCAAATACATTTCAATGATATAAGGAGAATTTGGGGGGAAAGGACCTTGAAACTCTACTTGGTCTTCAAGATAGAGACTAATCAGAATTGGTAGGAAGAATCTCAGAGGAAAAAAATTGCCTTTTTTCCCCTTATATTTAACTGCCACCGGAATTTGCCCAATAGAATATTCAATTGACACAACAATAGCAATTTAGTACCTATATGAGGACTTCTAAAATATTTTAAATCGGTTGATTATTTTTAAATCCTTATGGGGTACCTGGGTGTCTCAGTCGGTTAAGCAGCCGACTTCGGCTCAGATCATGATCTCACTGCTCGTGAGTTCAAGCCCCACGTCAGGCTCTGTGCTGACAGCTCAGAACCTGGAGCCTGCTTCGGATTCTGTGTTCCCCTTGCTCTCTGCCCCTCCCCCACTCACACTGTGTCTCTTTCTCCTTCAAAAATAAACAAACACTAACAAAATTTAAAAAAAAATAAAATCTTTGTTTACTTGATAATTTTACTTTAGTAAATCCTCCCCACCCAACTTTTTTTTAGACTAAACTCAGCCGCAGAATATCAGGCAGTAGTTTGAGAAAATTAGCACAAATTCTGAATGTGGAGTCTGAATTCCTAAGTTTTTCCCACTAAATCTATAGAGTGGGAAGAGATTTCAGAGGACATTTTCCTCAATTTAAATCCATAAAGCCAAGTTAATTGCCTTCCATGATATGAAAGATCAGTGGAAAGGTCAGAAATTGAATTCCCTTTTCTTTAGACTCTCCTCTTTGAAAGATGTTCATTATTGCTAGTGAGCAAAATTGATATTGTTCTAAGATGGGTCATACAATACAAAGACTGTAGACAACTACTGGTATCACCAGGAGTCAGTGGTAGGTTACTTTGTGTTGGTCAAGGATAAAACTGAAGAAAAAAATGGCTAACAGTGGATTTTAGTAGAGGAGACGTTGTTGGCTTTCTCCCTCATTGCTTGCTGCTTCTTCCCTACTCCCACTAACAACATGGCACTTTAATGAAGGGCTTTCTGATTACTGTTCCATTAATGCAGGCAATGCCTTCTCTAGATGCCTTCTTTCAACTTTCCCCTTATCATCCAGGACTTCCAATGATCCACTCTTTTGTTGAAGTCACACCTTTCCAGGTCATCTTCATGGTAGAGGTTCACTTTGGGATAACTATAGGCAAGCTCTATTCTAGAGGTCCACGTCTGGGGGCAGCAAATCACACATCTTTAGTCCACTTTCAGTAGATGTACAGCTCATTCGTCCCTAATGTAACTTTCTCTTTGCTCAATCATCACCAACTAGCTTCCTGTCTTCTTCTATCTAGAGTAGAAGCACCACAACCTGTGGCCCCCAAACTCAATGTGAAACTCTGAGCAGTGCTCTTGATGCTTTCTTTCTCACTTGACTTAAGGTGAAAGGGATGTACACTCTCATCTCCCTGGGATGAGGTTGCTCTGCACACTGGAAGCCCTCTCTGTAAAGACCTCATTGCAGACCACTACCACCTCTTTTCCTTAACTCCTCTGAGCTTCAACTTTCTAGTTTATAAAATGAGAATAGCCATATCATCAAACTTCCAGGAATGTTGTAATAATGATGTGAGATTAATAATGTGACAGTGCTTTGAAAATCATAACATGCCAGACACATTGAATTACTACTATGACATTAATTCTTTTTCACTGTAGACATGTCTAAAAATTCAGGTAATTTTGAACAAAATAAAGACCCAATTTTTGGCTCTGAGACTCTCTCTCCATCACTCTACTGACTTCCTTCATTCTTGTTTTTTTTTTCCCCTAGAATCCAATCCCATTTTACATGCACTAGTGGTTGAAGTATAAAGATATGGATGTACATAAATAGTCTGTCATTTGCAAATCCCTGCATAAATTTATGATTTCAGGGTTTTCTAACCAAGCCAACAAAAATTAGCATACTTATTTGGCACAGTCAAGCTCAGCCTGGGACTAATCATTTTTCCCTTCTTTATATAACATTGATGTGCTTTCAGAATAGAAAAAAATGTTATTATGATTTCAATTGTTACAGATGGTGTTTTCTTCACTCTTTCAAAATAATTTTGGTTTGAAATAAAAAAAAAACAATATAGCATTACCCAACGTGGCACAATAAAGAAGAAATATAGGGCTTTCTCGTATGAGGTAATAGGAGGGTCAAATTGAGGAGGAAAGCCAATAGTTATATAATACATTGGTATTTTATGTTTAAGAAAAACATATAAAAGAAATTTGTTTTCTATTCACAGACCAATCAGTGTCTAACTACACAAAATCTTTAAAATATAGATTAAGTGCCTTTTGACTCCATCTTAACCACTGATCCCCAGCACAATAACTTGTACAAAGAAACTTCTATTTACTTCTTGTTCACCATCAAAAACTGTGGTGATCATCATTGCCCAATTGGTGGCAAGCTTCATCCTTTTATTAAGCTTTGGGTTGTGGTTAATAACAGTCTCCAAAAACATACTGCCAAACTCAAATCTTGGTTTTATTCTCTGTGTGATCTTAGGCAAATCCCTTAACTTCTCTGTGTCTTAGCTTCTTTATCAGTTAGATTGGATTATTTTATCTGTAAAATAGGATTGAATTAGTGCACAGAAAGCACTCATAAAAATGCCCAATACACAATCTGTGCACATTACATGTTAGTTATTATGAGTGAGTATTAACCACTTAGATGCTCAGTGCTGGACTTGACTTGGGCATAAAATGATGAAAGATAAAATATCAGGCTCTCTTCTTTTGGTACTTACAAACAGGTGGGAGATAGATATGAAGACTCTCATATAAATGTAAAATGTTTAATATTTGTTAAAAAAAGATATAATGAGACACAAAATGGAAATGATCAGAGCAAGGCAAGTAGGGAAATGTCTTCTGAGTATGTGCTGATTTAGCCACGATATGAAAGACAAGGGGTTAGAGGACAGGTTCTAGGTGGAGGGAACAGCATGTGTAGAAGTTCGCCTGAAAGAATGTAAGGATGTGACAGCCCTGGTGACCTGAAATGGACAAAGGTGATGGCAGGGGAGATAGAAGGAAGTCAATGATGGGAAAGATATTTAGAGGTAAGATCCTTGAGACCTGGACTGGGTAAGATATTTAAGGGGGAAGAAAATTAGGACTCTTCTCTAAGACTCTGAAATATAAACCAGGTGAATGGTGAAACCACTCATGGGAAAGTGAAAAGTGATGACTGAGATTTTTAACCTATTATTTATTTCTAAAAATGTAGATGGGGACTATGCTTCATCTATGTACGGCCATTACCACAGGTGGAGGGGACATGACAATTAACATTACTTAATTAAATAATTAACATTATTTGAACTTCCTTACATAACCATGTTTGCTGTTATATCACATAGGAATGCCTCAACTTTGAATAATAGAAAATTCAAGAAGCAGTGGCCTTATGGTAAGAGGCTACTGATTTTACATGATAAAAAGTCTTGAGAAAATGACTCCAGGTTGGCTCCAGCTGCTCAAGTATATCATGTAGGGACCAGGTTCCTTCTAGTTTCCTTCTGTGCCATTGTGTGGTTCTGTATGCACGGTTCCAAAATGGCTGCTCTACCTACGGACATCATATCTTCATCCCAAACAGGGAAAAAGAGGTACGGCCAAAAACTTTGTTGTTTTAGCTGAGAAAGGAAGGATTCCCCTGGAGATTTCCATGTGCAACCCGTTGAAAGGTGAAGAAGATTCAGAAGAGCATTGAATTTGCCAACCAACAGTTTCTACCACAATTCTTTTGCTTTTTAGTTATTTTGATCTTTAGTATTATCCCAGTACCTAGTTGGAAACTGAGGCTTGCAGATTTTAAGTAACTTTCTCGAAATCAACCACAAAATAAGTCATAGAGCCTGGGCTCAAACTTAGCACTCCTCACCCCAAGGCCCACATGCTTCCAATCACTCTTCATTGTAGTTTCTTGCATCTTAAAAAAAAATCTATATCAAGTAAGTTATAAAACAGAAAAAGAATTATTTTATATCACAGTGCGTGGAGACCATTTGCGGGTATAATCATAAGAGGACGTGATTTTCCCCCCTTAGCCTAAATATACACATACACACATTCAGTACAATACATAATGATCCTGAAAAGCTGTCAGTGGGGTTAACAAGGTAACTTTGATGGCTTCTGTTTTATCATTTTCATTTCACAGCAAAATCTTAGAGAAAAGATATATTGCCAATAAACCGGCATAATAAAAAGACTTAAAAATAGCAGTTGTGTTTAGAATCAAAGAACAAGTCCTTGAAGAATATAAATTGCTAAAATAATAATGATGATGATGATGATGATGATGATGATGATGACCATGATGATAATGATGATATGGGAAAAATGGGAGATTTAAAAGAAAAAGCAAACTTTAAAAAATTTTTTAAATGTTTATTTTTTTTTTAATTTCAAATAGTTTATTTTCAAATTGGTTTACATAAAACACCCAGTGTTCATCCCAACATGTGCCCTTTTTTAATGCCCATGACCCCCTCTCCCCTCCCCATCTCCCTCACCCTCAGTTTGTTCTTAGTCTTTGAGAGTCTCTTATGTTTTATCTCCCTCCCTCTCTGTGTCTTTTTTTTCTTTCCCCTCTTCCCCTCCCCCTGGTTTTTGCTTAGTCTCACCAAGTCCACCTATTCGTGGAAACATATGGTATCTGTCTTTTTCTGACTGACTTATTTCACTTAACATAATACCCTCCAGTTCCATCCATGTTGCTACGCATGGCCAGATTTCATTTTTTCTCATTGTCACATAGTAGTCCATTGTATATATGTACCACATCTTCTTTATCCACTCGTCAGTTGATGGGCACTTAGTTTCTTTCCATGTTTTGGCTATTGTCGAAAGTGCTGCTATGAACATTGGGGTACACGTGCTCCTATGCATCAGCAATCCTGTGTCTCTCGGGTAGATTCCTAGCAGGGCTATTGCTGGATCATAGGGTAGCTCTATTTTCATTTTTTTGAGGAACCTCCACACCATTTTCCAGAGTGGCTGCACCAGTTTGCATTCCCACCAACAATGTAGGAGGGTGCCTACTTCTCCACATCCTCGCCAGCATCTATAGTTTCCTGATTTGTTTATTTTAGCCACTCTGACTGGTGTGAGGTAGTATCGCAGTGTGGTTTTGATTTGTATTTCCCTGATGATGAGTGACATTGAACATCGTTTCAAGTGTCTATTTGCCATCTGAATGTCCTCTTTGGAGAAGTGTCTATTCATATCTTCCGCCCATTTCTTCACTGGGTTGTTTGTTTTTCGGGTGTGGAGTTTGGTAAGTTCTTTATAGATTTTAGATATTAGTCCTTTATCTGATATGTCATTTGCGATGATCTTTTCCCATTCCGTTGGTTGCCTATTCGTTTTGTTGGTTGTTTCTTTTGCTGTGCAGAAGATTTTTATCTTGATGAAGTCCCAATAGTTCATCTTTGCTTTTAATTCCCTTGCCTTTGGAGACGTGTCAAGTAAGAAATTGGTGCGTCTTAGGTCAAAGAGGCTTTTCCCTGCTTTTTCCTCTAGGATTTTGACAGTTTCCTGTCTCACATTCAGATCTTTTATCCATTTAGAATTTATTTTTGTGAGTGGTGTAAGAAAGTGGTCTAGTTTCATTCTTTTGCAAGTTGCTGTCCAATTCTCCCAGCACCATTTATTAAAGAGGCTGTCTTTTTTCCATTGAATACATTTTCCCGCTTTATCAAAGATTAGTTGGCCATATACTTGCGGGTCCATTTCTGAGTTTTCTATTCTATTCCATTGGTCTATGTGTCTGTTTTTGTGCCAATACCATACAGTCTTGATGACCACCGCTTTGTAGTAGAGGTTAAAGTCTGGGATTGTGATGCCTCCTGCCTTGGTTTTATTCTTCAGTATTATTTTGGCTATTCGAGGTCTTTTGTGGTTCCATACAAATTTTAGGATTGTTTGCTCTAGCTTTGAGAAGAATGCTGGTGCAATTTTGATTGGGATTGCGTTGAATGTGTAGATTGCTTTGGGTAGTATTGCCATTTTAACGATATTTATTCTTCCAATCCATGAGCATGGGATGTTTTTCCATTTCCTTGTCTTCCTCAATTTCCTTCATAAGTTTTTTATAGTTTTCAGTGTAGAGGTCTTTCACATCTTTGGTTAGGTTTATTCCTAGGTATTTTATGGTTTTTGGTGCAATTGTGAAAGGGATTATCTTCTTTATTTCTCTTTCTGCTGCTTCATTGTTGGTGTATAGAAATGCCACCGATTTCTGTACATTGATTTTGTATCCTGCAACTTTGCTGAAATCACGGATCAATTCTAGTAGGCTTTTGGTAGATTCCGTCGGGTTTTCCATGTAAAGTATCATGTCATCTGCAAAAAGTGAAAGTTTGACTTCCTCCTTGCCAATCTTGATGCCTTTTATTTTGTTTTGTTGTCTGATTGCTGATGCTAAGACTTCCAACACTATGTTAAATAGCAGTGGCGAGAGTGGACACCCCTGTCGTGTTCCTGATCTCAGGGGGAAGGCTTTCAGTTTTTCCCCATTGAGGATGATATTTGCTGTGGGCTTTTCATATATGGCTTTTATGATGTTTAAGTATGTTCCTTCTATCCCGACTTTCTCGAGAGGTTTTATTAAGAACGGATGCTGTATTTTGTCAAATGCTTTTTCTGCATCTATTGACAGGATCATATGGTTCTTATCTTTTCTTTTGTTGATGTGATGTATCACGTTGATTGATTTGCGAATATTGAACCAGCCCTGCAACCCAGGGATGAATCCTACTTGATCATGGTGGATAATTCTCTTTATGTGTTGTTGGATTCGATTTGCTAGTATCTTATTGAAAATTTTTGCATCCATATTCATCAGGGATATTGGCCTGTAATTCTCCTTCTTTGCTGGGTCTCTATCTGGTTTGGGAATCAAAGTGATGCTGGCTTCATAGAATGAGTCCGGGAGTTTTCCTTCCGTTTCAATTTTTTGGAACAGCTTGAGGAGGATAGGAATTAATTCTGTTTTAAATGTCTGGTAAAATTCCGCAGGAAAGCCGTCTGGTCCAGGGCTTTTATTTGCTGGGAGATATTTGATAACTGATTCTATTTCTTCACTAGTTATGGGTCTGTTCAATTTTTCTATTTCTTCCCGTTTGAGTTTTGGTAGCGTGTGGCTATTTAGGAAGCTGTCCATTTCTTCCAGATTGCCAAGTTTGGTGGCATATAATTTTTCATAGTATTCTCTGATGATTGTTTGTATCTCTGAGGGATTGGTTGTAATTTCTCCCTTTTCATTCACGATTTTATCTATTTGAGTTCTCTCTCTTTTCTTTTTGAGAAGCCTGGCTAGAGGTTTGTCTATTTTGTTTATTTTTTCAAAGAACCAGCTTTTGGTTTCATTGATCTGTTCCACTACCTTTTCTGTCTCCGTATGGTTAATTTGTGCTCTGATCTTAGTTATTTCTGTCTTTCTGCTGGGCTTGGGTTGTTTTATTTGTTCTGCTTCTAGTTCCTTTAGGCGCGCTGTTAGAATTTGTGTTATTGATTTTTCTTGTTTCTTGAGATGGGCCTGGATTGCAATATATTTCCCTCTCAGGACTGCTTTTGCTGCGTCCCAGAGCGTTTGGATTGTTGTATTTTCATTTTCATTTGTTTCCATGTATTTTTTAATTTCTTCTCTGATGGCTTG
Organism: Paguma larvata; assembly: GCA_030068075.1. Taxonomy (NCBI): domain Eukaryota; kingdom Metazoa; phylum Chordata; class Mammalia; order Carnivora; family Viverridae; genus Paguma; species Paguma larvata. The sequence continues at coordinate 14,587,815 of CM057825.1, forward strand.
GTTGACCCAGTCATCTTTTAGTAGGTTATTTCTTAGCCGCCATGTTCTTGGATATTTTCCAGGCTTTCTCCTGTGGTTGATTTCAAGTTTCAAAGCATTGTGGTCTGACAGTGTACACGGTATGATCTCAATTCTTTAATATTTATTCAGAGCTTCCCTGTGCCCCAGAATGTGATCTATCTTGGAAAATGTACCGTGTGCAGTTGAGAAGAACGTAAATTCCTTTGCTTCTGGATGAAGGACCCTAAAGATGTCTGTGAGGCCCATCTGTTCTAATGTGTCGTTCAGGGCTATTGTTTCTGTTTTGTGGATCTATCCAATGCTGAGAGTGGAGTGTTGAGATCCCCTACTATTAGGACATTTTTATCGATGAGGTTGCTATTGTTTGTAATTAGTTGTTTTACAAATTTGGGTGCCCCCGAATTCGGTGCGTAGATATTTACAATTGTTAGCTCTTCCTGCTGGATGGTCCCTGAGACTATTATAAAATGTCCTTCTTCATCTCTTATTACATCGTTCATTTTAAAGTCTAATTTGTCTGATATAAGTGTGGCTACTCCGGCTTTCTTCTGCCTTCCAGTAGCATGGTAGATAGTTTTCCATCCCCTCACTTTCAATCTGAAGGTGTCTTCAGGTTTAAGATGAGTTTCTTGAAGACAGCAAATAGATGGGTCTTGTTTTTTAATCCATTCTGTTATCCTGTGTCTTTTGATTGGTGCATTTAGTCCATTTACATTCAGTGTTAATATTGAAAAATATGGGCTTACAGTCACTGTATTATCTGTAAGTTTCATGATTGTAAGGCTGTCCCTGGCAGTTTGTGTTCTTTGCAGGTTTGCCTTCATAGAATGCCCCTCAGGATCTCTTGCAGTGCTGGCTTATTTGTGATAAATTCTTTCAGTTTTTGTTTGTTGGGAAAAACCTTGATCTCTCCTTCTATTCTGAATGACAGGCTAGCCGGATACAGAATTCTTGGTTGCAGGTCCTTCTTGCTCATGACATTGAAGATATCCTGCCATTCCTTTCTGGCTTGCCAAGTTTCTGTAGATAAGTCTGCTACTACCCTTATAGGTCTCCCTTTGTATGTTAGGGTTCTTTTGTCCCTAGCTGCTTTCAGGATTCTCTCCCTATCTTTGTATTTTGCCAGCTTCACTATGATGTGCCGTGCAGAAGGTCTATTCAAGTTACGTCTGGGGGGAGTTCTCTGTGCCTCTTGGATTTCCATGCCCTTTTCCTTCCTCATGTTGGTGAAGTTCTCAGCAATGATTTGTTCAAGAACCCCTTCGACTCCTTTCTCTCTCTCTTCTTCCTCTGGGACTCCTATGATACGGATATTGTTTCTTTTGAGTGCATCGCTCAGCTCTCGAATTCTCCTTTCCTGTTCCTGGATCAGCTTCTCTCTCTTTTTATCTGCTTCCTCTTTTTCAATGATTTTGTCTTCTAAGGCACTAACTCTTTCCTCTACCTCTTCAATCCGTGCTGTGGCTGCTTCCAGTTTCCCCTGTATTTCTTCTAATTTCTTCTTTAATTCTTCCTGCCCGTTTTTAAGGTCCTTGAACTCTGCCGCGCGGGACCCCTTGCATTCTTCTAAGCTTTTTTCAAGGCCAGCGATTAGTTTTATGATTGTCATTCTATATTCATGTTCTGTTATGTTGCTTATATCTGTTTTCATTAATTCTTGAGCTGTCACTGCTTCTTGTGGATTCTTTTGAGGAGAATTCTTCCATCTCGTCATTTTGGCTGGATGTGTTTTGGGTTGTTTCTTGAAGTTGCCCTGGAAAGGAAAACAGAGGTCTTAGGGCGTTGTCTATGTTTCTTGCGTTCCTTGTAAGCTGCTACACCTTTTCTGCTGGTTCTTGGAGTTGAGAATCTCTCTGTTTCGGTCCCTCTCAATTCAAAAAATCAAGGGAAACTTTGGTCCTCCCTACTCCTCCGCCATCTTGGTCGCACCCCCCTAAATGTTTATTTTTGAGAGAGAGAGGGAGAGAGAGAGAGACAGATCATGAGTTGGGGAGGGGCAGAGAGAGGGGGACACAGAATCTGAAGCAGGCTCCAGGCTCTGAGCTGTCAGCACAGAACCAGATGCGGGGCTTGAACCCACGAACCGTGAGATCATGACCTGAGCTGAAGTCGAATGCTTAACCGACGGAGACACCCAGGCGCCCCAGATAAAGCAAACTTTTAAGTGGGAGAGCAAGTACACATGTACTCCATGTATTGTGCCTTTTCAGGATCTGCTTTTCCCCCCTCAGGTATACAGAAACTGGGGCTTGCATTTAGCTTCTGCATGTAAAACCTGAAAGGTGCAAATCGCATCATCAAGTTTATATCTGACTTGGATATATACTTTGAAAACTAAAACTATCTCTACATCCTCTACCTAACTGCATTTGTGGTTTAAGTCCGAGGGAATAGTTTGCCCCTTTAGCCTAACTGCCATGTACTGCCATCCCTGACAGAAGAAAAAAACATATATACAATCAGGAATAATCTAATTTTCTTTATTCCTACTTTTTTCTTTAAATGGTAGCATTACCAAGTAGGAGACAGGATGGGAAAGGAAGTTTGCCAGTTGCTATCCACAATCAGCTTGATTCCATTGGGATGGAATATTTTCTTCTATAAATCTGTGAACATCTAGAACATAATCTACATAGGAGGCTGCCCAAAATTTCAGCTTATGAAGACAGTTTTTGTTGGTGAAATTAGAAACTTTTAATAGGGGGCTGAAAATACCAATAAGTAAAATTTTGTCACAACAAATATAATTTCAAAAAGTCATTCTGCCAGTGGGTTTTTTTTTTATCTTTTTTCAAGTTTTATTCCAAAGAGAAGAAGATTCCTGCTATGTTCTAGTTCCTGCAGCTCCTAGTTTGTCCCCCTTTTATAAGAAGCAAATTGAGTCTTAGGTTATGTGACTTATTCAAAGTTATATATGATTCATCAGTAGAAGTACTAAAAATTGAACTAAGGTCTAGATGACTCCAAACAATTTTGGATAAGACAGCCTAACAAAGTTCACAGCTTTCCTTAGGAAAGGTCGAGAGGTAAATATTATGAGGGTGAGAGTGAACAAGGCTACAGTATTGAAAAAATGGGAGCTGGCCTAAGGACGATCGATGGTCAAAGATATCTGGGCAGAAGTCAGAACTCTGGACAGCTCTGGACTGCTTTGGAAGTCCTTTTCTGACCACTTTCTCTCCAAACTCAATCAGTTTTGTTATCTTTTATGGGCAACAACTTTCACTACTGCTTAAATTCTTCAAATAGTATTTACATATAAATAATTGTATTTGCATATGCAATAGCATTGCAATAGGGGGTGGCAATATAGTATACCGGATATGGAGTCACATTTGGGTTTGGGTCTGAATCTCTAACTTATAGTGAGATACAGAGCAAATCACATAACCTAATTTTCTCTTCTCTTTCACCATGAATAAATAACATGTATTAATAAAATTATAGTGTCTAGCTTTATGCCCAGCACATATAATTACTTAGAACAATATTACTTCCTCCTCCCCTCTCCCATGTCTTTTTTAAGGAAGAGGCTATGCAATAGTCAGGGCTTATTTGGTTACAAGTGACAGAAAAAAAGACAGACAGCTCAAACTGGATTAAGCCATACAAGGAACTTCATTGGTTCATGTAAGTGAAAAATAAAAAGGGAATAATTTCCTCAGGCAAAGCTCAGTCCAGAGATTCATGACTCCTGTGCTCTCCATCCCTTGAATAGGGTGATTTCACATGAGGAATCTTCTATGATTGCTAGTAGAAAAGGCAGGATTGTAATTAGGATTTCCTCACCATCTGCCTTTCTAAGCCTTGGAGAAGTTGCTGGTTAATAGCTATTCCTTCGCTTTTCACCCATGAGTGGTAAATTATTTCTGCCAAGAAATCAGTTTCTTACGGCAGTGCTGATCCCTGTCTATGTCACATAAAATGGAGGCCACAAAGAGAAAAAAAAGGGAAGGGAAACTCGGTTGTTAGAAGAAAAGGAAAGAGATGGTGGGCAGATAGAAAGAATAAATGATCATCTCAAAGATTCCTTATATATTTCTGATCCTTTGAAAAGGGTTTGTTTCAGAGAAAAGGAAAATCAGTATCTATGGAATATCTTGGGTTTTAAGAAAACTAGTGAATAAATATTTGAATGAGTAAATGATTTTTTTAATTTAAATTCAAGTTAGTTAACATACAGTATAGTTGGCTTCAGGAATAGAACCTAGTGTGGATGAGTAAATGATTTCACTGTGAAGTCTCTAGAGCCCCAAACACACTGTAGTTTCAGTGAAGTCAGGTCCTAGTGGGATGATGTGAACTCGGTAGAAAGGACATGGCCAGTGCTTTCACCCCCGAAGTTCCATCTCTCTTTTAATGCAAGGACAAGTTCCTGTGAAGAGTCAGGCCCCCATGAATTCTAACGGTCAGACTACAGCAAGTTCTCAACAGCCTTCTCTGATGCAACTTGTCCCCATAATGGACTTCATACTGTGATGTAATTTTGGCCATGTTCGATAGCAGGAGGAAGCACAGTAAGAAAGCCTGAGATGAGCAATAATACATAGAATGCTAAGTCTAATATCTGGCATATAATTAAGGGCTCAGTAAACTTTAGCTCCTTCTTCTACAAAGCTATGGAATTATCATGATATACTCTTGGTGAGCAGTTAGCCATTATGACATCATAGCCAGAGCTGGCTATAAACTTGCCTTTGTTACCACCATCTGTGAGTGCCAAGTGTCTTTCTGACAGAGACAGTCTTGGGAACAAAGTTCTCACCCCTAGTTCTTATTTTGGGGGTGCACTGCCATAGTCCCTGCCCCCTAGCACAAACAAATATGCAAACACACACATAGCACAGCATTAGATACAGGAAGTTGGAGGCAATCCAACTCATCCCACTCATCTAAGAAGTCATTATAGCAAGAATACATTTTTTATTTTTATATTTTCATAAAATTTTGTTCTTTTGATCATGTTTTGCAAACTTAAAAAAATGTAAGCCTGTTGCAGAAGAAGAAATATTGTACGATTTCACTTATGAGTTACCTAAAACAGTTATGTTCATAGAAGGAAAGAATAGAATGGTGGTCACCAGAGGCTGGAGGAAGGGGGAAATGGAGAATTGTTCACCTGATACATACTTTCAGTTATACAAGATGAATAAGTTTAGAGTACAAGGTCTATAGTCAACAATACTATATTGTGCACTTAAATTGTTAAGATGGTAGAGATCTCGCATTAACTGTTTCTACAGTCCCTGCCCTCTAGCACAAACAAATATACAAACACAAACAGCAGCAACAATAACGGGACTCGAGGAAACGTTCAGAAATGTGGGCATGTCCATTATCTTCACTGTGGTTATGGATTCATGGGTGTATGCGTATGTTCAAACTTATTAAGTTGTGTACATTAAATGTATACAACTTTGTATATCAATTATACCTCAATAAAGCTGTTAAAAATATATTCAAATATTTTTTGAAAGATTTAAGTTCATAAATTATATCGAGATCTCCATACTGACAGCTATTCTTAAAGTATCATTTTGGAAATATTTTCGGGATACAATTCACCTAGTTCTATACTGTACTTGCCCTTTGAGGAGTTCCCAAAATATCTACCTGTTTTCAGGTACTCTTCTTCTGAACCCTTTTCTAATTGTCTCTCCACCTGTTAGCCAAGATTCCTAACTCATTCTTGATCCTATTGTTCTCCAAATCTCAGAAACAGGAAATTATGTCCCATTCTTACCATCAATCAACTTGTCCACAGTGCATCTCTATCCACTGGAAACAAATTGATAATAACACATACATACCACAGCATTAGATACAGGAAGTTGGAGGCAATCAAATATTTTTCAATGTCCCTTTAGTCTACTCAGGCTTGCGGTTGTCAGGGACATATGTCACTCAGTCTCAGACCCTCCTGCAGCTGTGAGGAGGGTACTCTATGGACAGTCTCCAGCTGTCAGTTCCTTCAGAGTCTGCACCAATTTAAGAATTTTTTACGTGAAGACCTATTTCCCCAGAGCCACTGTATCTGGCCCAGTGCAGGATACTCGGATGGTCAATACTCGCGCCAAAGCCCCCCATCTACTTGCCAAGATTTTATCAGGTCTGCATCACTGTTCAACTTCACCGTCTGCCCAATTCTTTCTTTATCTTCTCTTCTCTTCTCAGGCTTTGGTGCCCTTTTTCCCCCCCACTTCTCACTGTTTCTGCTGAACGCAACTGCAGCAAACCTCGATGCTCTAAACCACCTAACCAAAACATCGCACACGAATAATTCCTGTAATTTCTGGTAATGGATAAGCTTAATTCTATTATTGAAAAAATACAGCTGAATAAATACTATAATATTTGCTATAAGGGAACTTTATCAATATTTGGGGGTCTGTTTAGTAAGTTATTTCTAGTCTTTCAGTGTAGGAATCCTGAAAGGTAAGGCTTAAAGGATGGTACAACTGACACTTGAATTTGTACGCTGCGTGATGCAAAACAAATATTCAAGCCATGGCTGTATCTTTTGAGTGATGATTAGAGACAGATTCATCATCTTCATTATCAGCATGTGATATTTCAGTCAAATGTCTTAAGAGCCGTAACTACGAAGGAAAGCTCAAATGTCTTTCCCGTATTTCTGTAACGATCTTTTTCTAGATATCACCCGAGGGCAACATATTATTTCTGCTAGGAATCTAATGTTCCTTTTCCAGTTTTCAGTAATGAATATAGAAGTGATCGTGTCAAAGCTGAACAGTTTGCCCATCATTAGGTAATGCAAGCCAAACCCATCACCATAAACATAATTATAATAAGAAAAAACCTAATGAGGAAAAATGATTTAGAAGCCAAGGTTTGTTTATTTCATTAAAAAAAAAAAAGAGCTTATCATTGAAACAAAGGATCCCTGGAGATAACATGCTTCGGTTTGGTCACCTAAAAATTCCCTTTCAGCTTTTGAATTGGTTTCACGATATCATTTAGCTTCTGTAATTCTCTATGATGGCTCTGACAGTGCTTCTAAACATTCATTTTACTATTATGAGCATTGTTAATAATAAATAATAATAATAAATAGTAAGGAAATAACACTAATCATTGATATGGGGTCATGCAATTTATGTTTTCACAAATATTACATCATTTGATTTTTCAGTCCTGAAAGTCATCCTTGCTTGCCTCAAAACAACACTTACGCAAAGAAGTGATAAAAGTGTTCTTCATGTTCATATAGTTTTTCTAGACCACAATGCCTTGTTTCCTTCCCAAAACTACCACAGGACTTATTAAGGCACAATTTATTCCTTCTTTTAATCATTTATTTCCTGGCATTGCAACTTAAAGAGTATACTGTTTCCTCACATAGATAAACCTAAAAGAGGCAGGAATTCTATCACTGGAGACAAGGACAGTGACTTATGTCTCTTTTCTGTTTACTATTGCTGAGTTCATTAGGGCTTGAGCCTCATTTCACCATCTTCCTTAATCTTACTGCCCAGCTTTTATTGAAGATGCTCTGCTTGGAATTTCCTATGTAAGATTACTAAATGTAATATGCCTGAGAGATGCTCTGTTATGTTATCGATCCATTTCCCTATACACTGTTGACATTTAGTACAGCGAATACTAACTGTCTACACCATTGGCAAACCAAAAAGCAAACTATAGTATGAAAAACATGTTGCTTTTACCATTCTCTTCCTGAGTGATGAATGTTGTAAAGAAATGAATACATTTATTATTTGTCATTTGGTGTGTTACTGAAGAGAAATAAATCAATAATTTAGTAGACACATACTAAATTTTTAAAAATATGTAAAAATTTCATCCCCCTTGTGGATTTATTACATTTGGTAAGTGTTTTTTGGGGGAAATGGATTTCAACTGACTTAATACCGAAAAATACTCAGGAAAATCAAGGTGGAAAGAAATAAGGAAATGTCCTATTTGTGTACATAAAACATACAGTTTAAGTAAGAATGATGATCCTTCCTAAGTGAACATCTTGGTTAGCCGTCCTCATCATCTGAGGTAGAAGTCCCTGCAGGAGTCTAGACTCTCTGAAACATTTCTCCCCACTGACATTATTTGGTTTTCTCCCCTACCCAACTTGCTTCTTTTATTCTCCTCCTTAACTATGTCCTCTGGAACATCCATTTAACCATGAACAAACCAAAATGCTACAATCTTAAATTCTTCATGACACAGTCTTCTCACTTACTGAATTTCAGTGAAACATGGCACCTCCCAGACTCCACTTCCCAGCCTGCCTCCTTTTCCGGAACACAGTGTCCTCACTGCCCATGGTAGGGAAGGGAGGCTGATTTTCTCCTCCATTAAGATGGCTTCCAAACAATCATTCCTCCACCTTCATGTGAAACCCCCTATTCCTTCGATGCTCATGCCACCAGCTATTCTTTAATGGGTGTGTGGGCACCTTGCCAGCAGTCTTCTTCTGCACCTCAATTCTTGCCATTTCTCTGGATGCTTTGATCACTTTAACCTATGTCACTGACTTTTTCAACACACTAGCCTCTCAATTCCTTGACCTTGTCTTATCTTGACCTTCTCCTCAATTCCATTTCAGCCATTTACTCTCAGTCGTAACTTGGATCCTGTGATTACCATGAAGTTTCTTAACCCTGAAATTAGAAAACATAAAAATCAAGTACGTTTCTTTTAGACAATAGTCACATCTCCATTCAGCTTTCTCATTCAACTACTCCAAAGATCTTGATTCTTATCAGAACAGCTAATACGCAAATATTTATTATTCCTTCATATATTTTAATCTATTTCTGTTTTCACTTTATTCCCTCTGTGGCTTAGAAGGAGAGATCTTTTTGTCAATCACGATGTTGGATATATTTATTTCACGCCTCCAGATTCATCATCTATGATCTCAATTCCTCAGGCAACACCAACCAAATAAGAGACGATGGAGGATACAGACAGAGAAGCTGGTGATAAAGACAAAATTACTTGATGACGGAACTAAGATTTTTTTTTAAATGTGGATTTAGAATGACTAAGAAGGTTATAAGCATTATATGCGTTGGCAATGTAGAAATAACAACTAAAAAAAATGGAGAAAAGGAAAAGATATCATAGACAAATTAAATTTTCTGATGCTTCATCTGTTATAGTTGTGTATACAAAGATACTACTTAAGGCCAACAAATCAAACAATTAAGCTATAAGAATATTTGATAGTGCAAAATCAAGTAGTAAGAAAGATAAGATAGCACTATTGACTAAACCAGGAAGGCACTTATACATGAATAGACAGATGACCTATAGATCAGAATAGAAAGTTCAGAAGCAGACCCAAGTACAGACAAGTATTAAGGACATGGTAAATCTGGACTCTTGAATCACCAGCAAAATATTTAGATTTCACTCTGATGATATACATTTATTTCCCTGTATTTCTAAAACAATTTTTAAACCACATGGTTAAAGATTACACAAAATAATCAAACAGTTGAACCATTTTCAAAGTGAGAAAAATGCTGTGATGGAAAGTAACACTTGCTAACACATAAAATGAAGGAAACTTATTCAATTTGGGATCAGCAAAGTCTTCTCGGAGAAAATTATTTCTAAACTGAGATATAAGTTTCTATAGAGGGAAAGAGCATAGTGCATCCAGGAATACAGTGCATCCAGGTGTGGAGAACAAAGTGTTCCTGGAGAACAAAACTGGTCTGTGATGAAGATGTAGAAGTAGACATGGGTCAGACAAGGCGGGGCCTCGCGGGACCTTAACAAATGAAGGGCTTTATCTTAAGAACAGTATGAAGCTATGAATGGATATGATGGAAACTGTAATAAAATAGAAAAGATCACTCTAACTACAAATATAGATGAGGCCATCCTCTGTTGACTTATTCCCAACCTGATGTCTTGCTTTCCTTCTTCCTCCGTAGGCATAGTATATCTTAGTAGTTAAAACTAAAATGATTACATTCCTAATTTACCTCTTCCAAGCTGTGTAGTCTTGCACAAACTACTGTATCTCTTCGTGTCTCAGTTTCCTCAGTTATGAGAATAAAAATAACTTACTAAATAAATCCATACATGGAATTCATGAATATGGCACTCAAAAAGTACCATAGAGTTGTTAGCTATTGCTATTTTTTAAAGATTAGGACAGCTAAATGTCCCTAATCTAGTCCTATTAATGAGTCCTATTAATGAGCTAAGAATTCCTTTCCCAAATAGCCAATAGGGAGCTGGAACAGAATAAGTCTACTTGTCCTTACTACCCACTTTTCCTGGTCCTACATTTCATATGTGTTAATTAGCATACTGAAAGGTTAGAATTTTTAGATTATTGGTGTAGAAGAGGAAATTTAGAGCTCTCACTAACTCGTACTTACCCTAAAGACCCAAAGAGAATATACCGTTGACTTGGGCCCATCGGTCTCCATCCATCTCTCTTAGGATGACCTATCCTTTCACCTAGGAGATAACGTGATCCCTAAATCCATTCTCCTCCCTCTATCTCCGTGAAAAGTTACAGGACTGAGTCACTTAATCTAGAGCAACACCGTCGATAATTTAGACAGATGTCTGCTCAGTGATGACTATGTCACAAAACAGTCAGTGGGAAGAAAAACTCCAGGTGTTAAGGCCAAGGAAAGCAAGGATTATTTTTCCCTTTCAATGCGCATATCACTTGGCTTGCAGGAATATCTGTTATGTAAAGTAGTAGACTGGTTAGGTTAGCATATATACATATCTGATATAGAAAGTTAATTTCTGAATTATCTGCATCTAAATTCACGCTGGAAAATAAGGATGATGAAAGGGTAATTATGAAAAATAATATGAGATAAAATGTATAAAGAACACAGTGCACGGCCTCATACGTGCTCAGCACTAACAAAATGTTAGCTCCTAATTTTGTGGCAAAGCACTTAAAGGTTATTGAGCTTAAACATGAATCATGAATTTCCTTTGCTCAAAATGATTAGTAGTCCAAATTTCCTGCCCTTTCCTATGATAACAAATAGCTTCTAGCGTATGCTACCTCGTAGGTATTTCTGAAAAATATAAACACACTTAATCTGTCTTTTCAAGGTAAAGATGACATTTTAACAGAAAGAGAAAAGCTCATGTAGCAGAAAGGCCATTTTGAAAAAGAATATTTGAATTATTTTTATCGCAATGCTGAAAGTAATGTGAAATGTCACTCATAAAAATGTTTCCTTCTGAATACTTAGAAACTTTGAATAGAATTTTCTGTTTTACAGTTTTCCAAAGAGTTTCAGGGACTTTCTCCCTCAATTTTCAAACTATAAAAATGTAATTCCTTCCGATTAGTGCTCAAGAACACCTGATAGGCATCGTAAATGAAGGAAATTTACTCCAGATTTTAAAACAAACAAACAAAAGCAAAAACCTTTGTCTAATTTAATGTGAAAATTAAAAGGAACATCATTATTCAGCAAGTATGATCAATAATGTATTTCTTCCCTGTTTGTATCTAAATTTCTTCATGAGATATAATTTTTTACCTATAATTTCATTAAAGCCATTATTAAATTTACAGAACTTCAAGTCACTGTATCAAAAATATTTTCACGAGATTTTACAAAAGACTTATTTAGGGGTGCCTGGGTGGCTAAGGTCGGTTAAGCTCCGACTCTGGATTTTGGCTTGGGTCATGATCTCGTAGTTGGCGAGAATGAGCCCCGAGTCGGGCTCTGTCCTGACAGCATTGAGCCTACTTGGGATTCTCTGTATCCTCTCTCTCTCTCTGCCCCTATCCCTGCTCACGCATATTAAAGCCTATTGATTTCACTTAAATATACTCAACATTAATTTAGTTAGAGCAAAAATTTTTCTATAATATAAATAAAATATAATGTATCATAGTTATTGTTTATTTAATCTTTGTCCAGGTCTTACTAAATTTATTTGTGGTATATGGTTTATAATTTTAATATAACTATACAAATATGAGTCAAAACCTATTTGTATAGAAAGTATAGTACATAAGAGAAAGACAAAAACACATGTGTAAAATTTTTTGCTCTCAAATTTCATGTGATCAAAAATTTGGTGAACCAGACTGCTTCTAATATTCTAAAATAATGGTCTAAACACACCAGCGGAAAAAAAGAGATTGTCAGAGTGGATCATAAAACAAAATCTACAAGCAATTGTCTTTAAATATAGAGACTTACATAGTTTAATAATATAGGAATGGAGAAAGATATACCACTGGCAATACTAACCAAAAGAAATCTGGATGAAGTATGTTAATTTTAGTCAACATAGACTTCAGAACAAGGAAAACCATTAGGAGTAAGATGACATTACATAATGGTAAAGGAGTCAGTTCTCCAAGACAATATAATAATTCTAAATTTATATACACCTAACAACAAAGCATTAAATTACATGAAGCAAAACTTATTGAACTGAAAGAAAAAATAGACAAATCTGCTATTATAGCACAGGCTAAAGCAGTTGTAGGCTTCAACATCTCTTTGTCAATAATTGACAGATCAAACAGACAGAAAATCAGTAAGGAAATAAATGACTTAAACAGCACTAACAACCAACTTGATCTCATGGACATTTAAGAATGACTACTCCATCCTGCTGTAGCAGAATACACAATCTTCTCAACCTTCCGTAGAACATTCACCAAGAGACAACATTCTGGGTCAAAACATACACCTAAAAAAATTGGAACTCTATAAAATGTATGAAGTATATTCTCCGACCAAAATAGAATTAAACTAGAAATCAAGAACAAAAAGATAGCTGGAAAATCCCCAATGGTTTGGGAATGAAATGCCCAAATACCAAAATACCTCTGAATAATTCATGGAACAAAGAAGATGTCTCAGGAAAGAGTTTAAATATTTTGAAGTAAGTCAAAATAAAAATACACAAATTATCAAATCAGTGGGGTGCCATGCAAGCACTTCTTACAGGGGAACTTGAGCATGCAATTAATATATTAGAAAAGAAAAAATATCCAAAATTAATAACAATTTTCTACCTTAGGAAAGCAGAGAAACAATACTTTAAGTATAACTTAACAAAAGAAAAGATATAGTAAAACTCAATCAGAAATTATTAAATCAGTAACAAGTAAACAACAGAGAAAATTAATGAAATCAATGTCTCATTCTTTGAAAAGATCAACAAAATTGATAAACTTTTAGCTAGACTAACCAAGAAAAAAAGAGAAGGCGTAAATTGTCAATATTATAAGTGAAAGAGGTGTTGTCATACTGATCCTATAAACATTAAAAGTATGATAAGGGAATGATGTATTTAAATTCATACCCACAAATTTGATCATCTAAATTAAATAATCAAATCCTTGATAAACACAAACTACCAAATGTATATAAAGAGAAATAGATAACCTAATAAGCTTAGTATGTCTTAAAAATTAAATCAATAGTTAATAATCTTTCAAAAAAAACCCAAACAAATAAAAACACAGATAACTTCACTGGTGAATTCTACTGAACATTTAAGAAAGAAATACTATCAATTCTCTACAATTTCTTCCAGAAAATAGAAGCAAAGGAAATAATTCAAGATTAATATTATGAGTCATCATTACCCTAATACCAAAATCAAGTAAAAACATTACAATACAGGAATATAGACTAGTATCTCTCATGAACAGATACACAAAATTCTCATCAAAATATTAACAAATCAAATAAAACAGTATATAAAAATAATTATATTCATGACCAAGCGAGTTTTATTCTAACCTGAAAAGCGATGTTATCACCAGAAAAGTAGACTAAAGAAAAAAAATTATGTGATCATATCAATCGATATACAAAAAGCTTTTGACAAAAACCAACATCCTTTCATTATAAAAGTGTTCAGAATAGAGGAATAGAGGAGAGCATAATAAAAAATTCTACAAAAAATCCTCAAAAACTACAGCTGACATTATGCTTAATGGTGAGAAGTTGGATGCTTTTTCCCAAAGATCAGAAACACGGCAAGGATATCCTTTGTTAAAATTCTTATTCGTTATTGTACTGGAAGTTCTAACTAGTGCAATAAGACAAGAAATATAAATAAATTATATACATACTGGAAAGAAAGAAGTAAAACTACTCTTATTCACAAATGACTTGATTGTTTATGTAGAGCACCACAAACAAACAACAATAACAAATCTTGGGAATAATATGTGAATCACAGGATACATAGCAAGATCACAGGATACAAGGTTGTTAAACAAGAATCAATTTTTCTCTTATATATCAGGAATGAGCAACTGGAATTGGAAACAGAAAAATTTGCAATAGCACCAAAACAAAGCAAAGAAAGAAGGAAGGAAGGAAAAGAAAGAAAGGAAGGAAGGAAGGAAGGAAGGAAGGAAGGAAGGAAGGAAGGAAGGAAGGAGAAAGAAAGAAAGAAACAAAGAAAGAAAGAAAGAAAGAAAGGAAGGAAGGAAGGAAGGAAGGAAGGAAGAAAGAAAGAAAGAAAGAAAGAAAGAAAGAAAGAAAGAAAGAAAGAAAAAGAAGGAGAAAAAAGAAAGAGAAAGAAAGAAAATAATGTTTTAATTAATAATAATTAAATAATAATAATAATAATGAATTTATATTTATATAAATATGCATAATAAATGAATAAATAAATAATAGATAATATTATTAATAATAAAAGAATTTAATAGATACTTAAAAACATAACTGCAAGACTACCATTGAAAGATGTAAATAAAACTTTGCCTTATATGCAAATAGTATTATAAGAACAAGAAAGGCTGAAAACAAATGCATGATCTAACTATCCATCAAGAAAAGTGAAAATAACAAAAGAAAAATAAACACCAAGTAAAAGGGAGAAAATAATAAGTAACAATAGCAGAATTTATGAATGAATTTATGAAATATAAGATTAACTTGTATTAGAAGTCCCATAGAGCCCAAAGTGGGTTTTTTTTTGAAACCTAATAAAATTTATAAACTCGGAATAAATCTAATCAAGGAGAAAAAGAGAAGAGACAACGAAAATCAGATAAGGCAAACATCACAGAAATCCCAGACATTAAAAATGTAAAAAGAGATTACTCTGAACAACTTCATGCCAATAGCAGTAAAAATGTAGATGAAATAGACAAATACCTAAAAAAAGCACAAGCATATAAAACGGAAAGAGGAAGAGAGGAAATCTGATTTGTCCTATGGCTATTAAAGAAATTGAATCTGTAATTAGAACTTTCCCACAACAAAGCACCAGGCCCAGATGGCTTCCATGATAATTTCTACAAAACATTTAGGGAAAAAATAACTCAAACACATCCAAGGAATAACAAAAAGAAAGTTTCCTAACTAATTTTATGAGGTCAGCATAACCTTGATGCCAAAACTTTAAAAACCTTAACAAAAAAAATTAAAACAAAAACCTTAAATGAATATAGATGCAAAAATTCTAAACAAAATATTATCAAATAAAATCCAATGGTATACAAGATCATCATCAAGTTGGCTTAATTTCAGATATTCATAGTTCATGTAATGTTTTTAAAAGTGTATTGATACATTTGATCACATTAAAATGAAAGGAGAAAAAATCATAAAAATCATAATAAATTCAGAAAAAGCACTTAGAAAATTAAACACTAACATATGATTTAAAATACACACACACACATGGGGCACCTGGGTGGCTTAGTTGAGCAACTGACTCTTGATTTAGGCTCAGGTCATGATCCCAGGGTCATGGGATTGAGCCCTGAGTTGGACTCTGTTGGCTGTGGAGCCTGCTTGGAATTCTCTCTCTCTCTCTTTCTCTGCCCTTCTCTCTCTAAAATAAAAATAAATAAATAAACACACATAAACTGAAAAGGAAACGTTTTTAACCTGATGAAGGAAGTCTAGATTTAAAAATCTCCCTACGGCATTAACAATGAGTTGTCTAAAAAGGAAATTGAGAAAACAATTCCATTTATAATAGCATCTAAAAGAATAAAATACTTAGAAATAAATTTAAACAAGGAGATGAAAGTCTTATATCCAGAAATTATAAAACACTGATGAAAGAAGTTAAAGCAGACACAAATAAATGGCAGGATATCTCATGAACAGAAGAACTAATATTGTTAAAATATCTATAGTACCCAAAGCAATCTAGGATTTAATGAAATCTTATCACCATTTCAATGGCATGTTTTAAAGAAACCGAAAAAACAATGCTAAAATATTTATGGAACCACGAGAGACCCTAATAGCCAAAACAAATTTGAGCAAGAAAAACACAGCTGAAGGCATCAATCAAAATTCCTGACTTTAAAATAGATTACAAAGTCTCAATGTTCAAAACAACATAGCACTGTCATAAAACAGGCATACAGACCAATGGAAGAGAATAGAGAGCTCAGAAATAATCTCATACATATATAGTCAACTGATCTTTGACAAGGATGCCAAGAATACACAACGGGAAAGGATAGTATCTTCCACAACTGATGCTGGGAAAACTGGATATCCACGTGCAAGGAATGAAATTGGACCCTTATCTCACATTACACAAAAGTCAACTCAAAATGAGTTAAACACTTAAACATAAGACTTGAAACTTTAACAGTCCTAGAAGAAAATAGAGAAAAAGATTCCTGGACATTGGCCTTGGCAATATTTCTTGGACATGACAAAAAAAGCACAGGTAACAAAAGCAAAAAATAGACACCAAAGTAAAATGTTCCTAAATGGCAAAAAAAAAAAAAAAAAAAAAAATATGAACAAAATTAAAGCAACCTATAGCATAAGAGAAAATATTTACAAACCATATACATGATAAAGGATTAATATCCAAAATACATAAAGAACTCCTACAATACAATAGCCGAAAAAGAAATAAACGGGTTTAAAAAAAGGCAAAGGAACTGAACTGACATATCTTCAAAAGAGACATACAAATGACTGACAGTTATATGATGGCCAACAGGTATATGAAAAGGTGCTCAACCTCACTAATCATCAAAGAAACCTAAATCAAAACCACAATAAAAGAATATCTCACATCTGCTGGGATGGCTTTTATTGTAACCAAAAGATAACAAATATTGATTGGGATGTAAAAAACAGACCCCCGTACATTGTTGGTGGTAATGTAAACTGAGGCTGCCCCTATGGAAAACAGAATGGAGGTTCCTAAAGAAAAATAAAAATACGACCACCAAATGATCATGCAATCCTGCTTCCGGGTATATATTCAAATGAAGTGAAATCAGGATATTACAGAAATAACAGCACTTCCATGTCCATTGCAGCATGATTCACAATGGCCAAGACATGGAAACCAGTAGCATGGAAACAATCCAAGTGTCCATCAATAGATAAACAAATAGAGAAAATGTGGTATATATACACACAATGGAATATTATAAGGAAAATAAGAAAGGACGATCTCATGGAGCTTGCATGACCAGCAAACATGTTTTTGAACTTGAAATACATACTTGTCTAACTGCTCAAAATATTGTTGACCTCTTTTAATTGTATATAAAGCTTTAAGAGAACATTCAAAGCTGGGAGCTTGAGCACCTGGGCACATGTTAAAGAGCAATAGTTTCAGGCAGTAGTTCTCAACACTGGCTGCATTTTTTTTAATGTTTATTTGTTTTGAGAGAGAGACAGAGACAGAGTATGAGCAGGGGAAGGTCAGAGAGAGAGTGAGACACAGAATCTGAAGTCATCTCCAGGCTCTGAGCTGTCAGCATAGAGCCTGAGGCGGGACTCAAACTCATGAACCATGAGATCATGACCTGAGTCAAAGTCAGTCACTTAACCAATTGAGCCACCCAGGGGCCCCAATGCTGGCTACATTTTAAAATCACCTGGGGCCCCACTGCTGGAAATTCTGAACTGTGTGGTGTGGGGTGAGGCATGGCACAAGTATATTTTAGAAGGTCATTCCAGTACCCTCAGGGCTGAGAATCACTGGTCTATTTTATTTTTTTAATTAATATTATTTAAATCCAAGTTAGTTAACGTGGATATAATGTAATAGTGGTTTCAGTAGTAGAATTTCATGATTCATCATTTATATATAACACCTTGTATTTGTCCCAACACGTGAGAATCACTGGTCTAAAGATGCTATCATCTTTGCCTTGGCTTGTGCTACAAGGCATGGTAAGTTCTTATTTAAAAGTTCTTATGCCACTTGCACCTGCTGTGTTCTAGTGCTAATGTTTTTATTCTTTAGCTCTACCAAGAATTTCTCTATTAACTTTAAAGAGAAATAAAACCATGAAACAAATCGCATTAATGTAATTGCATTTTTAAAGTACATTTTGGTGTTCGGATTTGTTTTGATTTGGTTTTCCTTTTATCATTCCTTCCGTATTTCATCATTATATATTTTTAATTTCCCGTGTTTCTTGGATTGAAGCTCCTCATTTTATTATTTATTCATTTTATGGTACTTTTAATGTTTATTATATTCTTTTATAGCCTCCTCATTTCTTACACTTTAGTTTTCTGTTTCCTTTTAGTAACTCAAAACTTTATGCTTTCATTATTTGTCTTGGGCTCCCTAACTTTTAATATCTCTGGTTTTAGCTTTCTGTCTCCTTTTTCATTTAAATTTTATTTTCTCCTCAATCACTTTTCTACTGCTTCTTCTAATTACCTTTCCTCACAACTGTAGCCATCATGTCAATACATTATCTTTAAAATTTTGTTGATATAGTGTCAATTTTGAAGAATCTTCTCAGATGAGCATCTCTTCACCAGCGAGGGTCATGGAGAAGAGGGCCACCTGCTCAGTGGTGGTCTCGGTGGAATGGTCCGTTTATATGAAATACAACACACGTCTGAGCTTTACTGCTTCAACACTGCCTTCTTTATTCTCAATCACTTTAAGTGTCAATCTTTATTATTTCTTTCTTTTTAACTTGAGTTAATCTGAGTTATCTCAGATTTTATATTTTCTTTTGCAAGTCTATTTTAAAATTTTACCATTTTTTAAAAATTATTTTCCGTTACATTTTCTGCCTTAATTTTTAGTTTGTTATTTGTCTTTCTGCTGGCGGGTAACGAGGATAGTCAGAAAAAAACAGCCATTGTACCAGGAAGGATAGCAAACTATCCTTTCATTTCTCCTTTATGGATTCCCCACCCCTGGTCCAATGTTGGCTGTACAAGATATCTTATTCCTCATTTCTCAGGATATTCATGACAATTCAGTTACTCAAGACAATTGTGCTGCTGTCTCTTTGGTAAGTCCAGAACATACTGGCACAGCGTTTTCCATTACATTTTATACTTACCAGCTTTTTTATATAGCACTACATTTTGGAATATGTGATTTCAACATGCAAAACTATTGGACTTAGGATAAGGCATGCTACCCAATGGGAGGGGGAAGAGGCGGCAGCGTGATTCCATGCCAGCAAGAATCCCGAGGCACTGTCACCGTCCTGGGCTTCACGGAGATTCCTTGCTGGTGCATTTCCCCAAGAGAAGATCAGAACCTGGTTTCGAGTCTCTGACTATGCATTGACATGCCTCTGCTACACATCTTGTTTAGTTATTGTCCCCTCTCTATGGATTCTAGGAAAAGCTTTCTGGTGTGTGAGTTCTCTCGTTACTGCCTCTAATATTGATCTGCTGAGAATGCTGGTCGGTGCCAGCAGGGGGCGGTTTCTGATGGATCCGGTTGCACTTTTGATCTTGTTCCAGTTGTATTTCTCACCCTCCATTTTCTCCTTCATGGAGGTTCCATGCCTTATCAGGCTGCTGGAGTCCAGGGAGAAGGAAAGGACCTTCCTAGCCTTTGACCCTGGACCTTTCCTTCTCTTGGAAGGATCAGGGGACTTCAGGAAGTGGCTGATTTGGACTTCTATCTGTTGTTCTTTCTCCCGAGAAAAGGATGGTAGGTGGGAAACATTAAAGTCTTTAAAGGTAGATTGGGTCATTCTTCGGGATTTGTGGAACCGCTATTGTTAATGATACATCGCTTCAGTTCGAGACATGTTACAGTCAAGAACACACAGCCAGCAACCAAAAATAGTTTTGAAATACCTGAAATCTTTTACTTACATTTCATATGAACCAGTAAGAAACACAAAACACAGGATTAACAGCAACATGGCAACACTCTTACTTCCTTCCCCTTTTTATACCTATCACATCCTGCAGCTGCTTGAACCAACTCTCTCATGGTTTCCCCGAACCTCCTTGCTACCTCTCTTTATTCATATTTCCCACTCTCCCACTCCTCATCCCTATGCTTTTATTATATGGAAAGGGGCACAGCTCCCATTTTAAGGAGGTCGTGACACTGGACTAGCAATTATTATTCTTTTTTGGCAAGCTAAAGGGGGTGCAGGGGAGGGAGGCATATTATGAACACTCAAAAATGAGTTATTTTTACTTTGTAACTGCAGAGAGTTTGTTTATTCTATATTGGTAAGCACATGTATGAGACTAAGGACTCATCTAAGACCTCTCCCAGATAATGTGGCTGACTGGACCCTAACAGTGGGATGGCTTTTCCCACTTAATGCATAGTCATCAATAAGGGCATCTCAATTTTTGTTTGTTTGTTTGTTTGTGTTTGTTTTTTAAAGTTTCTTTTTACATTTTTGAGGGAGGGAGGGGCAGAGAGAGAGGGAGAGTGAGAATCTCAAGCAAACTCCATGCTATCAGCACCGACTGCAATGTGGAGCTCCACACCATGAACTGTGAGATCATGACCTGAGCCAAAATCAAGAGTCTGACACTTAACTGACGGGGGCACCCTGACAATGGCATTTCATATGGAATGTTTTGATGGACTATGCCAACCATTGGGGTAGTTCAATACGTATTACTGTTATTCCCATTTTCAGATAAGAATTCTGAGGCCTAGAGAGAGTCAATAACTTGCCCAAGGTTATGTATAAGTCACAGGTAGCAGAGAAGAAATTAAGACCTTAGCAATTTGATTCGGAACCAACATTCTTTTCAACAACCTATACAGAACATGGTGGCAATTCTGATCTCTGAGAGCCCAGAAGGTTGCCTCCAGGCTCTTAAGCTGTAAGCTCTTCCTTCCAAGTCTGATTTCTCTTCTAAACTGGATGTTTCTTTCTAAACTGGATGTTCTTTTCCTCGATACTCCGTATGCACATTCCGTCTTCTTGGGGATCCAGTAATATATCAATGACCTTTGTTCTCCAAGTTGGACTTAATTTCCGTTCTTTGAAGATAATCAGTGAGGCAGAATTTCAGGGCGCCAAGAGACCTAGAGATCAAAGGGTCATTGTCTCTTAGTCTCTATTAAAAGGAGCGCTACATGGCATTCAGTTATTGCTACATAGACTTTAGTACTTGTCTTGCTTAGGAGAAATTTTTTTTTTAATCTGAGAAGAAGTGGTACATCACCTTACTCCCCTACTTTTATAGGAAGAATATAGAGTTTGCCCTTAAGCTAGGTATTTTCTTCCAAGCTGGGACATAGCATGGCCCTCTTCAATAACTTTCTTCCCAACTCCAGCAGAAATTATTGGCAGTGAAGCGGCCCAATCACAACTCCACTGGCTCTTTTAATAAGGGTTCCTTAGGCAGATTCCTCTCTGGTTACCTAGTAACAACATTATAAAAGCAAGCTAGCATAATTTTGGGACAAATATTACACACTTTAAAGTACTGGCATTCCATTCATTGAAATCAAAACTCACAGTTCAGTGTGTGAATAAATTGAGAACTACACCTAACTCTAATAATCTGTTATTTCCCTTTCTCTTTATTTCTTCTTACATGGGAACTTGTAAAAATCATTA
Source organism: Paguma larvata (assembly GCA_030068075.1). NCBI lineage: Eukaryota > Metazoa > Chordata > Mammalia > Carnivora > Viverridae > Paguma > Paguma larvata. Next base: position 14,609,608 of record CM057825.1, read on the forward strand.
AATATGTGGCAAGTGACAATGAGGCTTAATGCCTGTGACTCAAAATTTTATCAGTCTCCCTGGAAAAGAATCGTGGAGAAACTAGCTCTATGACCCTGAATCCTACTATCTTGGGAGACAATTTGAAGACTAACTTGAAGCAACAACACGATAGATATGTGATTCTCCCGGAGAACGTTCCTCCAGAGCATTGCTACTCAAAGTGTGATCCAAGGAACATCCACCTCAGAATCACCTAAGGGTCTTGGATCCTTGGACCCTCCTCCACATCTTTTGAATCAGAATTTCTGGGAGTAGATCCTGAGAACCTACTGTCTTAGCAAGCTCTCTTGGTAAATCTTTTGCTCACTAAAAATCTAAGAAATCATATTTTGGGGAGTGGGGATAATGGTGTCCATTGAATGGAAAATGCATTATTCCATGTATTAATAAGAAAGATGTGGCAGTGAATAGAAGCATATGTTGGGGGAAAACTTGGAAGACATTGTTTTTCTTTTTCTCTAAGCTTCAAGGCTAATGTCGTAGTCCATTGGTTACGGTAGATACTTTGGCTTCATAGAAAGTGATTATTTTTTGCAGACCTTAATCCTTGTTATTAATATTGATGTTGAAGAATTGAGAGGAATGAGGTCACAAAATGTGTTATTTTAACTTGACCAGGAGATTTTCTGTCTAAGGAAATTTTAAACTTGGTATAGTAAGAAAAAATTTTCTCTTCTTATATCTTATTCATGAATTTTATAAAATTTTTATGCATTTCATGTTTGAGCAAATGTGGGGCCACCTGTTTGATAAGAACTACAGATCAGGTCACATAAACTCTAGGCTGGGTAAAGAAATATTTGCAAAACAAAATTCCAGAAAATTTCTGAGAAACTCCCCAATTTAAATCCTGATATAAAGTCACTACGGGATGCTCAAACTAAAGTAAGAAAAATTATTGTAGAAGAATCTGTCTTAACTATCAGAACTAGTAATGAGACAAATTCTAGAATCTGTGTACCTATTTATGACTTTAAAGAGTAGAGTTTGTGATTACTTTAGGAGAAATCTGCCAAAAATATTATAATAATGCAGAGGTTCCTGAGCTTTCCCGGGTCAGTATCTCAGTAATTCTTTCACAGTGTCCCTAGGTCAAAAGTCATATTTAACACTTCTGTTTATGAAGTAGTCAGGCCCAGACATTTGATGGTAGTTATTCAATGGCATTTGATGGGTATCGCTGTGTTTCCTTTGAAAATGTACAACATCTTGTAGTGTCCCTGTGTATTTGATGTTACACTTCAGAGCCTCTCAACAGGGATCTGGGATCCACAATAATCATGTCTACAGCATTCATTGTTCTTTTCTTGGCTCTGTGGAGTAGGTGAGTATGATGAAGTCTACATGTGCTCATTATAGACACTTGGCTGATGATAGACATTAGAAATTTCCCCTTAAGTGCACCCTAAGAATAAAGGCTCATCACAACATTGAATAGTATATGGTCCTTCTTCTATTGACTGAAATATTTTTAATTATTACACTCTCCCTTCTCCCTCACCTCAGGAAACTCAACATATTCAAAACTGTCTTACTCTTTTTGGTATATTTGTTCCTAGTCTTGGTGAACCATCCACCTTAGAAATTGGAAGGTCATCTATGCCTTCCCATGAGCAGCGTATTCTACACTAGTGGCTGAATCTTTTGATCTACCTTTCTTTTAACTGCTCTATCCATCCTCTTTTCATCTTTAGTGGTTCTTCCTTAGTTTATCCCCATATGGACTGATGTGAATATTTCCAGCTTTGGTGCCTTCCTGCAGCCAGTTTTATGTCTCTCCAATACACCTTTTTTATTGCTGAAATTAATCTTTCTAAAAGCACAAATCTGATGATCTCACTCAGTCTCTAACGTAAAGTCCTCCAACGACTCCTTGCTATCTCTCTACTAATTGAGGCTGGTTCCTTCAGCATTAGCCATGCCATCTCTTAGGCTTCATTTTTTTTAATGTTTATTTATATTTGAGAGACAGAGAGACAGAGCACAAGCAGAGAGAGAGAGGGAGACATGGAATCCAAAGCAGGCTCCAGGTTCTGAGCTGTCAGCACAGAGTCCAAAGCAGGGTTCAAACTCACAAACTGCAAGATCATGACTTGAGCTGAAGTTGGACGCTTAACCAACTGAGCCACCCAGGTGTCCCTAAGGCTTCATTTCTAAGAACTCTGGACAGTGTCCTTCCTTCCAGCACCTCTACTTGGGCTATGACCCCACTTAAACCCTGCCACTAACACTGAACCACTAACAACTACAGTCAGAGACCAGGCCATACAATCCTCTTGTTTTTGTTTATTTTATTCCGTGGCAAGGTGTTTCTTCCTCTACATGCTTTCTACTTCTCCACTTATGATTCTTTCTTAAAATAGACATCTATGGTATAAATATTTTCATAAGTCACCCCATGTCTTTGGGGAACAAGATGGGTTGTAAATAATAAACATAAATGCTTTAATGTATTACTAACACTTCCCAGGTATTATGACAAAAAAAAAAAAGGAAAAAATGGACCACTGATAGCAGCTACAAATATTGACTAGAAAAAATAATGTTTCCAATTTATAAATTAATCAGTGGGCAATCCTCATCCTAGGAATTAGGATGTAGGACAACAACCTCATACTAACTGCATCCCTGGACTACACAAATCTCACTCAAGGTCTGCAGTCTGATTACACACCTGTTTGTCTCTCAAACCATCAAGAGGGCAAAATGGTCATTTCAATTCAATAAGTATTTATTGATCACTCATGCTTTGGTAGGCACTCTGCTAAATGCTGGTGACACCAGTCTACAATGGTGCTTTTGCCCTCCATGAAATCACATGTGAAGGGAAAGAAGACATACGCCGGTCAAAGCAAACTTGGCTTGGGTCTTAGAAAGGACAGTCAGTGCAAAGAGTACAAAGTCTTTGAGAATTGCTAAAGTTTGTTCAAGAAAGTTCAAAAGCATTTCACTACCCAGAAAAAAAAAGCTATTAAACCTTTCCTTTAGAGACTTGGTCTTGTTTGTACATTTTGAAAATGAACAGTTGGAAAGAATATCCATTTGTAGTTCTATTTTTATAAGCAAAACTCAAATGCAAGTTAACAAGGGTTGTCGCCTCTGTGACTCACTTATCTATGCCCTTGGGAGAACTTTCTCTCAAACCCCAAAGGTCACGCATGTCCCAGGCCCCAGAGCACCTAGGAGGAAATAGCATAGGGTGTAGGACTGCAAACTGAAACTGCAATGTTACACCAGAGGTCATAGGTTCTCCACATCTGCCCCAGCTTCCAATGTTTATTCTTAAGACCACCAACATCAACCTATAAACACTGAACAGCGATTCAGAGCGTTCTCACTAGGATTAGATTGAGAAAGTCAGCGTGCTTTGACAAGTAGGAGAGAGGATTTCTTGTACTTTCTTCCTTACCCTTCCATATTCCTTGACAATTCATAATTTGTGATCCATTCTCACGGACTGAGCTCTCTCCTCTTGAGGTCCCCACTGTCAGACATGAGTGTGCCTTTTTTTATTCTCTTCCATTTAAGGCAAGCCCCTGGAGAGGATGAGAGTCACAAGTTCCTGGCCTGAGGTTGATTGAAGGTAGAAAAGAAGAGCAGGGGGTCACAGTGAGAAGAGTTAAGGGCAGATATCGTCCAAAGGTGGTTGGGGGAAATTAAAAGTCAGTATCACCTATTATGTAAAAGGGACTTGTTTCTGATGGTCCTGTTTCTAGCTGTCTTAAAATTCTGACTTATCCACAATAAGACTTCTTTCAGGCTTTGAATCTGTGAGAGCTTACATTCTCATAAATAACTGAAGTTGAAGGAAAGAGATATTGATTCTAGCTTCATATCATGAAGTAGAAAAAACATCAGTAAGAGTATCAAGTATAAGATCTCTAAAATATTCATTGTTAACAGACCTAAGGGAAGAAGCTGGGATAACCATAGCAACACTGAAACATTCAGGCTGTAAATTCTGTGAAATAGATAAACCAGCAGCAGCTGATTACAGTGGAAGGGGGGAAACCCACATTATTCTAAGCTACACCCTTAGCTTGAGGTTCTAGTGTCAATTCTAGGAATATAGTGATTAATTTCAAAAGTAACCAGGTAGCATATATATTATATAAGTTTTTTTTTTCTCACAAAGTACTGATTTTACAGTCTATGTGGCATAAGGAAGAGACATGTAAATTAGACAATTGAGATACATTTATTTTCTCAGCTTTATAGGAGACTGTGGTTAGGAATTAAGAACTTTAATACATTCATTATCTCTGTGTCCTTCCAGATTGGGGAATGAAAGAAAAACCTTATGGAAACATTAAATGAAAGAAAAATTGTAAACAATAAGTTACTTTCATGTGAATAAACATTTTATCTTCTATGCTGAAGAATGTCTTGCTCCCTTATCGTGCCTTTTGAAATATGTCACTATCTTCCATTGTCTGAAATCCTACCTCTTCCATGAAACTTTCTTCAATTCACCAACCCATCTGGGACCTAGTCTTTTGAAACACAAATAGTATACATTTTCCATTCCACCCAAATCAGCACAAACTGCACCATACTTTGGGTTGGAGAAGGCTGCAAAGAAATGGAATGAGGGCACTCAATTTCTGGGAATAAAAGGATTCAGAGAATATCTCAAACCTCTCTACTGACCCCACTTCATGCTCTTGGTCTGGCCTGAATTTTCTTTCTCCTCTTTTCCCCAAAGAGGTATCTTTCGGGATGATTAAAACACTTCCAGCACCCTATATTCTTGGAGAAATTCCGCCTCTTGTTTGAGATTAGAAATTGTAGCGTTAAGCATGATAAGTGTAGAGCCAGAGATGGCATATCTGGTTTTTCTCTGTTCGATGAGAACTATGTATCTAAGGTGTTTGTCTTGTATATTGCTGCCAGGTGTTAGAGAGGGAGACAAGTCTGCCAAGAAGCATCGTTGACACCAATGTGTCAGTGGCATCTTATTCTGATGGGGAATTCTCTAATCTGATTGGCTAAAATTATATATCTTTATCTACCCAGGATTCTGGAGGTCCCCAGATTGTATCAACAAAGCCAACACCAATTCTCCCTTCTCTCCTTCTGGCAATGGCCTCTGTTGCTTTTTATGGGATCTGGGGCATTACCTCATGGGCACGGGGAAATATTAGGAATGTGAAACAACTTATGACGAAGAGAAAATCTTATCCTATTAAGAATTCTTAGGGTTGTATATATCTGTAGGGATTTTGTATTCTTTATTACCTTCGTCTTGTGACTAGAAGATTACCACTACTGTGTGACAGTACAGAGGTAGGAATGATGGATGCCCTGTGATTAACGGCATTTTTCAGCATCTTACAAATGTTTCTGTTGTGTTTGTTGTATATGATTCACCTTCCTATTGTGATCATAAGCTTTAAGGAGAGGGATATTATCTCTGTTATTTTAATAAGTCCTATCTTTAGCAGAGGCAGGAAATAAGGTAGACACTCAAGAGATTGCTAAAGGTAATAAAGGATGGAATGATAAATTCTTAATAACACCAGCAGGATTTTAATCTGATCTCCAAGTCCTCATTTTAAGTTTTCCATATACTACAGCTAAAATTTTAGACATGTTTCAATTTGATATGGACCTATTTTAGGGAATGGCCATATTAGAAAATTCTGCCCCATTGTCTCCCAAAAGGGCTCTGGCTTTATCATTGGGAAGAGAAGAATCCCTGCATAGAGACAAACTATCAAAATATAATGATGACCCAGAAAAATAACGATTGATAGAGAATCTGGTCAAAATCCATGTAATTAAGAAGATTAAATGCATAGGGTAATTTTATCACCAGACCTCAGAGGAATAGAACTTGATAATATACCTCTGCTAAGTTTGAAAAAGTGGGATTTTAGGAAAAATATAGAGAAATATTACTTTGCAGAATGAATAATAAATAGAAAAAAGGGTTTGATATTTGTTAAATGTTTCATAAAATTTCTCATTTAATTACACAACATCCCTAAAAGTTGAGAGATTATTTTTCCCATTTAGAAATGAGACAGCGGAAATACATAGAGGCTAAAAGACTTGTCTGAGCTGTCAGTGAAGAACAATTTTGTACCTTGATTTAGTAATCTTAAATCTAATTTGTTTTGTGTCATGCACTGCTACCAAAACCTCATTATCCCAAAAGATGTTGCACCCTAACAACATAATTATGTGCAAAGGGTTTTGGGATGATTTTCTGAAAGATAATTCCAAAATGGATTCCTAAGGCAATTTAAGAAGATAGTGTTAATATATATCCTTATAATGTCACGGGGGAAGCCACCAATTCTCATAAAGCAGGCCATGTTGCTACTGAGAAAGACTGAGTGGCATGACACATTGGTTCAACGCAGTGTGACATTTCTAATATTCTTAGAAAGGACTGTAAGAATGACCTTTAGAACTTTTTTTAGATGGAGTCAGAAATCACTTCAATGTTACCTTAGACAAATTCAGGCATAAGTTTGATGATCAAAAGAAAGGGCAAGAGGTGGCAAAGTGGAGAAGAACTAACTTGGATGGAAGGGCATAAAATTGGAGGAAGCCTCTCTGCTAGCTGTGCGTTTGTGTTTGCCTTTAGGGCGAGATGGATCTGGGAGAACCCCTCCTTAATATCTAGAATAGGCTTCTAGGTTCCGCATTTTTGCTACCATTTCTGATTGTATGTTCTAGAGTCTCCTGAGGCCATGCAATTTGGAATCATCTTATTTCTGCACGTACATTTATCCTTGGTGTTTCCTTTTCAAAAAATTCCAGTATTTGTCTTCCAAAGCCTTCATTTTTGCTATATTTGGAATATCCTGACAGATGGCATTATAAAACCTAATGTCATGCAGTAATAGATGTTCCATTCTTAATACTCACAATATTGCATCGGGGGTTCCCTTCCTGTTCGGAGCTACTCTCTGCCCTTGGCTTCTGTTTAGAGAAAACTCTAGTTAGAAATAGTCTCAGGTTTGAGCCTGGAGGAGGCCCTGGGGTTTCTGAATCAGCCCCAGAATGAAGCCCACCTCCCACCGGGTCCTGAGAAAATATTGTCTCCTTGTCATGAGCCCCTTGGAGTCAGAAAATGTCATAGCTCATTTAGTTCTATTTTTTTTTTCATTATAGAAATAATGCATATTCATGAGAACATTTTGGAAATACTAAAAATGAAAATCGGAATAAAATTAAAACCATGCATAATCTCACCACCTAGAGATAATTACTGAGAGGATGGATGTTAATCTGTCTTTTTATTGTATGTAATATCTTTTTCTTAAGAATTGAAATTCCCCTCACATGCCATTCAAGGTCCTCCACAACATGAATTTTCATGGTATTTAATAAAAACAGTGGTAAGAAAAATAATATAATAATTATACTGAAAACATATATCGTTCATGTAACCAACCTGCCTAGTATAAGACACTTGGTGGGTGTGGCAGGATGCCATTTTAACTCTATGACCTTTCCCAGCGAGGGCTTGCCATATATGAGAACCAAAGTGCTGTGCTGGAGATTTCTCACTTCAACAGCCTCAGCCTAGTTATAGATAGCACGTGGAATAAAGATGTTGAATGAATATTCGCTGAGTCCATTTTTTATTTTTATTCCTACCCCCTCAACACTCCCGCTCAGCCCAAGAAAAGCAAAGTACTCTCTTAGACCTGGGAAGGAAAGGAAGTGTAGATGCTGGCAGGAGTTGAGAGGCGCTCTGGCCACTGCCCCCACCTCACAGCCTGTCCTTAGCCTCAAGCAAGGGAAACAATGGAATCCAGGTGGGCCTGTGCTCCTCTCTCAGGCTAGAACCCAGGAAGGGAGTTCTAGTGGATGGAGTTCCTTGAGTCCCCCTGGCTGCAGAAAGGCCTGAAGCAGTTGCCCTCAGCCTCCGAAAGATAAAGGGACATGACCAAGTCTCCTGTATCCTGAGAAGGGGGTGAAAGACCACTATTTCATGATTTCCATGTTCTTTTCTGCTGTTTTGTTTACCACTGTTAAGAAACATTATGATCCAAAATCTGGCATGAGGCAAAAGGATGACCGGATATTTTTTTAATATCATACAGAAACGCTGAACAACAGACTTGCTTAAGAATTATTAAATTCTCTTGAGGATTATACCTCTGTCTAACTTACTATTTGCTATTGACTAGGGCTCAGACTGTGAAATTACATGGTAACTTGTAGATGCCTTTTATCTCTTAGTGTGAAAGATTAAAATATGCATTTTCTCTTTTGATACTAAAGATACCAAAAACTGGCTTTTACTAGGTGGCTACTTCAATCATATCTTATAGGTTTTGCTATAATGGGGCTTTTACTTTCAGAGGCAGCAATTGTTGCAAACAGGTACCTAAGTTGGGGTCCTGTGGTTGCCATAGAGCCTACAGAGTACACTTGTTTCCCCAGAAGGCTTTGGGGTGATGTCTGTTCCCTTACTATCTCCTATTTTCTTCCAGGATCAATCTTTCTTCCTTCACTTCTAGCTTGCCACTAAAATACTGTTTCTCCCCTAGAAAGTGCTAGAATACTGGCTTATTCACAGAGGAAACTAAGATTGGCATGAATTCGTTAGCTATTTTTAGGCTCAGGTTACCAGTTGTTATCACAACTTCTATCCTCACGTGATCTGGATTCTTTCATCCGAATTCCATAGTACCAAGAAGCCATGGGCACATATTAAAAAATAATGATTAAAGACAGACCAAAAAGAAGACATTTCATTACTCTTGATGCAAGAGCAATCAATTCTTTGACAAATCGCCTGGTCACCAGTGCCTCTGACATATAAATAATTCACAAAGCAATCCACCACAAAAATCTTAATCCGTAGTATTATCTCCAATGGCAACTTGAAAAAGATAATTCCCCGTACAACTTTGGGCTGCGGGGTCAGACAGACCTGAGTGCAAATCCTGGCCTTGTGACTTGCCATTTGCCCTTTAGATGCTTAAATGAAAAGCACAAAGAAATAAGATAAAAACAGAGAGGGAGGCAAACCGTAAGAGACTCAAGTCAGAGACAAACCGAGGGTTGCTGGAGGGGCGCTGGGTGGCAGGATGGGTTAAATGGGTGATGGGCAGGCATTAGGGAGGGCATTTGTTGGGATGAGCCCTAGGTGTCATATGAAAGTTGTGAATCACTAAATTCTACTTCTGAGACCATTAAATAAATAAATAAATTAATTAATTAATAATAAAGGAAATGAAAAGAACATAGCTCAGTATCTGCTCTTTGCAAATGCTAAATAAATGGTAACCATGGTTATCTTTATTCTAACATTAATAACACATACTGTGAAGACAGCAAAGTTGTCTAAACCTGCAGATGTCCTTTAGAAATGACTATGTGACTCAAAACCCATTTTATAAAATGAAAGAAATTCTACTGATGTGCATTTTCCCTTAATAAATGAAAACCCAGACATCAACTCCCTCCCCTCCCAAGCTAAAATAATGGAAGATAAGGTGCCTTTCATCTAAAATAGAGCATGAGGAAAATGGTTACCTAATTTGATGGGACAATTTTTCTCTAATCTTCTTCTAAGTAGCACTAGTTATTAGGACCACAAAGTAACTATTCACTAGGCAGAGAACAGGCTCTGCGCAAAACTGTGACTAAGAACTTCAATTTCAAAACAGAATCAAAAGAAAAGTGCCCAGGTGGGAGTATGGGGGAGAGAGGAAAGTGGGTGATGGGCATTGAGGAGGACACTTTTTGGGATGAGCATTGGGTGTTGTATGGAAGCCAATTTGACAACGAATGATATTAAAATCTTTTTTAAATAAAAAAAATAAAAGGAGAATATCAAGAAAAAAGAAAAAAAGAATAAGAAGAAGAAAGAAAAGCACCGATGCGGCTGCTTGCCTTTGAGCCATTTTGTCTCCAGCTGAGGTTGGCAAGATGCTGCAATAAGGCCTGAGGGACTTTAGAACCTCTTTGGATGTCCTTAGAGACTGTGCTATCTCTATTCACACAAGTGGGTCTAGCATGGAATCATAATATTTTAGTCAAGAAAGACACTCTACTTCAGTTTTTTTTTCTCATTTTATAAGAAAATAAGAAAGTTGCACACGGTCACACAACCAACTCCAAAATATCTCCACTGTTACCCCCCTAAGTAACTGGCCACTCACCTTTAGAAGACCAGACCTTTAGAAGACCTTTAGTCTTCATTAAAATGCAGGCATGCCCAGGAGACAGGACACCTACAATTTGCATAATTAAAGGGTGAGCATTCAGCGAAACCTACAGGAAAGGAAACAGGCTCTGTGGAAGGAGCCAGGGACCACTTGTGGCAAAGAGAATGGCAAAACTGAAGAGGATGCCACACAGGTCTGAAGAAGACAGAATGTGGACAAGAGGCACAACCAAGAAAGACACTATGAGCCAGAGACACTGTGTCTCCTCTGCAAGTTCCTAGGACTACTGATGACTGGTATTGACCTTGGTGAGGACTTCCTCACATTTTTGTACATAGTTTAAAAGACTGAATGATTTTACATTTTTGTCTTAACAACGGCTAAAGAAAATGCAGAGGGATATCTTTGCTCTTCCTAGAACAATGTAAAACATGAAATGCACACTGATTAAGAGGGCTAGCACTGGAATCAGGATTGTTTTAATTTGTGTCCCATTAAGAAGTAAATTTTATGTCGCCCTCCTTGTTAATCTCTATTACCTTCAGTGACTCCTTTGTAAAACATAGACTCTAGTGGTAGTCACTGTGTATAACTTCTGAGGCTAGGTTAGAAAATGTTGTGCAGCCTCCATTTGATTCCTCTGGGACCCTTACTTTGAGAGGAATCCACCACCATATAAGAAATCCCTCTAAGTCCAGTGGAGATCATGTGCAGATGCTCCAAACCAGAGCTCTCACTGAGCTTCCAGCCCACAGCCAGCATCAATGGTCTGCTCCATGAGCACGCCATCTCGGATGTCCAGCTTCCTGGAGCCTTCCGATGACTCCAACCCTAGCTGATATCCAGCTTCAACAACACGAAAGACGCCAAGTGAGAAATGCTAATCTGCAACTTTCCTGCATTCTTGATGCACAAAGTTATAAACAAAGTGAAATGGTTATTTAAATTATGTTTTGGAAGAATTTTACCTCACAACAATAGTAAGGGAAACAGACATGTTTCCTTGAAAGGGTGTGTTAGTATTTCTAAGTCACAGTGTCCTTATACACATAAAAAGGATGATCACTGATTGAGAATAATCTCTCACATGTTTTTATTTGCTCCTTTTTTGGGGTGTGTTTTTTTCTCATTTAAAAAAAAAGTCGGTTCTCTACATACCATCCTTTCCATTCACAATAAAGCAAATAAGGAAATGAAAACCATCAAAAGACGAAGATAACCCTTTTTCTTTGAGAGTATAATCAAAAGGAAAAAGAATTTTCAAAAGAAAGAATCTTGGAAAGACTGTTTAGAATTTCACAGCATTTAGGCTGGTGTTTGGCCGTTCTCCAGGCTGTGTGTTGAAAGCTTCTGTGCAGTTACAGTTCCCAGGTAATGCCGATGTGTTGGTCCCTGAACCACACGTTGAGTATAAAAGTGAGAACAGTGCTGTCCGACAGCCTTTGACATTGATAGAAGTATTCTATATTTGCACTGCTCAATTCAGTAGTTAACGAGTCACACAGAGCTATTGAGACCTTAAAAGCGGCCAGTGCATTTGAAGAAAGAACCAGTTAATTAAAATTTAAATTTAAAGAGCCATATGGTGCAAGTGGCTACTATATTGGCAACATAATTCTAGAACCTGTTTGATAATTAGGTCTATGATTCAACACCCATAGGGATAGGGAACTTTATGCACGAAGTAGCCGGCTGCACTCACAACATTTGTAACTAACCCAATCGGTCGTAAATGTGCATCTGTAACTACAAGGACCAAGCGTCATGTGGTGGGCAGAATAATCCCTCCCTCCAAAGCAGCCACTTCCTAATTCCTGGGGTGTGTTAATATGTTATGCGGCAAAAGGGAACTGAGGTTCCTAGTCAGCGGATAATGAAGATCACCCTGAGTTAGTTGGGTGGGCCCAATATAATTACAAAAGTTCTTAAATGGGAGGAAGGAGGCAGAAGAAGATGGGCAGAGAAAGAGATGTGAGGACGGAAGCAGGGCCAGAAAAATGCTCTGGTGGTGAGTGTGAAGAAGGAGGAAGTGGGGCATAGCCAAGCCTCTGGAAGCTTAATTAAAAAAAAAAAATAAAGAAAAAGGAAAAAAAGGCAAGGAAATGGCTTCTCCTCCAGAGCATCCAGAAGGGACGCAGCCCCAGTGACACCTTGACTTTAGCCCAGGGATACTCATGTCAGACTTTGACCTCCAGCACTATAAGTTAATGACTGTACGCATGTATGCATGGAATGACTCTAATTTTTATAGAACTTGCTGGAGTGGCCATAGAAAACTCTATCCCTACGGGTGTTGAATCATAGACTTAATCATGTACCAAAACGAGGTACATAGTAATGGTAACCTCTTATCCAGAAGGAAACCCTTGAGGGATCTGGGCAGCATTCATCTGTCTATTCCCTCCGAGAGTTTTCTTCTAACTTTAAACCTCTCGAGGTTCTCCGACAAGTGTGCAAATGTCATGGGCCCATTTCTGTATTCATCCTGGTTGGTGTCCTCGGGACAGAAGTCTACTCTGCTGACATGGCACTTAGAGCGTGTTCCCTAGCATGGAGCACCAAGGTCCAACGCCTTGGAGACTAGGCAGTGTCCCCTCTCTTGCCTGAACCTTATGTTGTGTCTATCTATAAGTGCTAGGAATGTTTTAGTTTGGAGGAGCCAAACTCCCATTACTGAAAGAACAGAGCACTCAGCTAACCAACTGTCCCCTAATATTCACAGGCACTGCCGTAAAACACTCGCCTCAATTCTCTAGCAATATTTTGTCCATCATGTAATGAGTACAAATATTGTGGGATTTAGATTCCAAAGTAACCCCCCCCCGACTTTTTGTTTAATACAAATTTGACTTTTGTCCCATTAATATCCTCCTCCAGGTAATTAACGAAGCCCTGGAAGAGGGCAGGCATGGGGACAGGGTTCCAGCACAACCTATAGACTCCCCTCCAGCTTCATTCACTCATTCAGTGAAATGGATTGAGTACCTGTAGTTGGGTGACCAACCATCCCAGTTTGCCTGAGATGGAAGGGTTACTTGGGATTAGAGACTTTCAGTTCTAAAACTGGGACAGCTCTGGGCAACCAGGGATCCTTGGCCATGCTAAGTATCAGGGTGCTTCACTTTGTGTTGGGCACTAGAGAAGATTTCCCTTTATATTCTACTTGGTCCTGAGAAGCAAGAAGATTGATTTCCTCTTACTCTCTGCAGTTTATGTTAAGAAAAAGAAAAAGAAAAAAAGATATGCCCGGCCTTTTTCTTTTCAAAGCATACCCCCTTACCACTCAGGAATTGTATTCAGTCAGCTCCTGGCTACGGAAACCAGAAACTTTAAAGTAGTGAAAAGTCGTCTTTTTCTCCTGAAACCAGGAATCTGGGAGAAGGTGCTCAGGACTGTTAACTTAGTTCCATGATGGTATCAGGGACCCAAGCTCTTTCTCTCTTTCAATCCAGTCATCTTTGCCTGTGTTTATCATTTCGTGGCTGTAAAGGGGCCGGACCACGTTCTTGTTTCAGGGAGGAGAAAGGAAAAGAACAAAAAACAAAAGGCGCATGCCAGCCAAGTTAGTACTCTTTGAAAAGATTTTTTGCCCCAGTGCCCACCCAACAATTTCCACTTATACTTCACTGAACAGAATTATTTGTGTAATCACTTCTATCTGCAAAGACGCTGGAGATAATAGTTTTTTAACTGAGTATATCACTACCATCATCACCACCAGTGTCTATAATTAATTACAGAACTAAGAAAGAACGGAAAATAAGATATTGTTCTAGGCTGTAGAAACCTGACTCTCTCTTAAGGAGACCCTGCATATCCTTCAGTTACTTCCGGTTCTCTCCATGAACTCTCTTGTTTGTCAACTGCCTTTTTGAAATCTGGTTGTACAATGTTAATGAAACTTTGCTAATCTACTATTGTAGTGATAATCTTATAAAGACCTGCAGGCAACTCCAGGTAAATTAATGGAATTTACATGAAGTTTTGAATGACCAGAATAGCAGTTTTAAGATATGGGGTGGCTGTCACTTAACTTTTACAGTCTGCAAATGAAAGTAACCAAATTATTATTATTTTTTTACCCATAAAGTCTCTTTATTGATTGGTACCATACGTGACTCAAATGACCCTCCCCCAAAAAAGGCATTACATTTGGGGTGAGATATCCATCTTCCCCATCCCTTCCCTCAACTCCTGACTCATTAATTTAATTTTATTATTTTATATTTACTTATATTCTTAAAGGAAAACAGCAGCTGCTAAACTAAAGTTATAATCAAGCATGTAAATATTTTAAGTTACATATTTAAAGGGATAATAAAGGCATTTGCTAGTCTATTTTGAATGATATTTATCATTTCTATTAAACTGAGATGCTATTCTAGACACAGCATTTCTTTGAGGCTCAGCTAGCACCATTCCCTTCAAAGGTACTCACGAAAATAGAGACATTCCTTGACCTTTCTGTGAAAGCTGAGTAATTATTTAGTCATAAGTGACAAGAGGATTAGCTAAAAGCTGCAGTCCATGGGCTTGTGCCATTTCAACACTTAACTACAGGTTTTTAAGTAGAGCTGTTTTAACTAAAAGTGTGATTGGTCTTTGGAACCCACTGCTAAAATACAGTTATCATGTTTCGGTCTGGACAAAAGCCGAGAAAAGGCAGAGTGCCATCAAGTATGGTTCCTGGACCTCTTGTTCCCACAAGCAACAAACTTCTTCCAATCTACGTCTAATTTAAGTGAAGACTGATGCTACTCTTACTAATAATTATAGCCATCTTTCACTTTGATACGCCGGATATCTGCAGGGAAGGATCATCCATTCATTGTCATTGGGTTTTATTATCTCTAGAAATATCAGTAGTAGTATCTATCATATAGAGTTGCTGATAGAATTAAAGAAAAAAACTTCTGTGGAAGATGAGGAAAATAGTATGTATTCAATAAATATTATTTCAATCATGTACTTGTCACTGCAGGGGGAAAGAGAGATGGAAACTAACATTTACAGAGTTCATAATTATTTGACTTGTGTTTAAATAACAAATCAAGAAAGCCAACATAGTGGAGATTAATTTATTTGATTTACTTCTTAACTGTATTTATGACATTAATAATGTCTAAAAGAAAGAGGTTTTGGAGGAATGAGTTTTATTGGGACAGCGCAGTGTAATAGAAAGATCATAATCCTTGGAATTAGTTGTGGGGGGAGCTAGGGTTTGAACTTTGGTATGAAGTTCATAAGGGAGGCGCCTGGGTAGCTCAGTGGGTTAAGCTTCCAACTTTGGCTCAGGTCATGATCTCATGGTCCTTGGGTTCATGCCCCACATCGGGCTCTGTGCGGACAGTTCAGAACCTGGAGCCTTCTTTGGATTCTGTGTCTCCCTCTCTCTCTGCCCCTCCCCTGCTTGTGCTCTCTCTCTCTCTCTTTCTCTCTCTCTCTTTATCTCAAAAATAAAGAATAAACATTGAAATTCATGGGGTTGTAGGGCACATAATAGCAACATAAATGTCCTGGGGACCCAGAAATTTGGAGAGAAAGTTTTCCTGAAAGACGGTCAAAAGAAACACCAACTTTAAAATATTTTTTAAAGAGATGGCGCTAACAGAGTAAGGGACCCATCAAAGTTTGGGTTCTCTAGAACCAGGCACTGAGATAGATGTTGGGAGGAAAGCTGTTTATTAAGGATCAATACCAGTGGAAGAAGGGAGAAGAAACAGGATTGAGAAGAGGGTGAAGTTGAACCGGGTTCAGTGTGTTGGCAGACTCAGTAGGAATGGTTTGTCGGGTTGTCTCACGTCAAGCAGAAGTGGCCAGACCTTTACATATCCCACCAAATAGAAGCATCCCGAGAAGACTGTGCCTCATTTGAGGCGGTACTTTAGAGACCCTACAAGAGTTAATGACTGAAGGCTGCCTGCTCTTATAGCAAACCCTTCCTTCAGTGAGACCTGAACGGCATATCTTAGTTTCAACCTCAAGACCATATTAGGTTTTGAACTTATGAGACTAGGAGGCTAATAGTGCTCAGCAGGGACCATGAGATCAAATATGCGTTCTAGATGCTTCCCTGTCATTCTGCCATCTCTGACTTTGATTTTGTCACTTGAAGATCTATGCCTTGACAGTTTTCATATCTATAGAATGGGGGGTTGGCCTCCATGACTTTTGAAATTCATGTAAGTTTCTAACATTCCACATTTGTGTGGCTCTGTCCATTCAACATGTATTTCCTGAAGACCACTGCGGTGCCAGCCACTTCTAGGCATGTAGGGTATACCTGTGAAGAAAACTGACAAACCCCCTCCCCCCGATGTAGTGGACAACCCAGTGGTTTTATAGTTCTTTTCATTATAGGAAAAAGTGATTAAGTAAAGATTTAATTAGTAAAATTCTTTAGTTAAATCACTATAACATTCCATGGTACTGCTTCAAAGCCCATGAATTGTGTATTGAAGGGGCAACAGAAAATAAATCATATTCTAAAAGTAATTTGACAAATTATTTACTGGGTCCTATCAAAGCTTCCACACACTATTCAGGGAGTAAGATATTCTTTCCACGTTTTGTCTACGAAAGCTAATAAAATTATTGACAATCTTTCCTTATGGCAAAGGCCAGGAAGAAAATTAAGGTCCTGAGGGGAGGAAATAAAATACCCTTTTGGAAATTTGGACTGAAAACATGTCATTGCTCTTCTCTGTGATTCACCCAGAAAGTTATTAAAACCACAATCATAACACAAGATATGGCAACAAATAAAGAATATTTCACTCCATCTCATATGTGCTTCAATATTACATTTTTCATTTCTGCTGTTGTGATGGGTGGGTGAAACTGTAATTTTAACTGCAGCATATCCCTTTTAAATCTAACCCACAACCCTATTTGTGTTAGCTGGCCGATTACAGTGTCAGGTAAAGCCATAACTATATTTTGAAGGAAGGGGGTCTTGATTTATGAGAATTTAATCACTTTAAATAAATTTTAAGTTAAGAAATGGTTGTTTCACAGTATGTTCATAATGCATGATTCCACAATAGTAGTCTCCTCCTTTTATTAGAGAAAAGATAAAAAGCTCATGATCTCAAGTTATGCACCAGATTTGGGAAAATCATTATGGCAGATTTCAACATATTATTGAGTTTTTGTTTTTCTAGCTGGAACAGAAGAGACACTATAAATGCTGCATGAGAATCACTGTGATTTCCTTGGTATGCCTCCCAGGGAAACCCATCCTCGAGGCCCTAAAGAATTTGCCTCTGGGCCAAAAACTTGCCCTTCTCTGGCAGAAGCACAGCTAGATCAGAGGCCGAATGGGTCTCTAGTCCTGTCCGTGACTGACAGAATGCGTGAAGATCTCACACGTTGAGGAATCCACTTTCAAAAATGACAGACTGGGTAGTCCAGGCTGGCTTTCCTGCTGGCAGAACTAGCAATGTGGAACAACAAAAATCTACTTGAATGTATTAAACAGAGACTAAAGAAGCGAAGAATTATAGAGTCAGAATCACAGGCTGGTGGACCTAAAGTGAATTTCAGGTTCTACTGAGGAGCTGAGGCATGAAAGAAACACCCAGGATTGTGGCTTGGACTACAAAGGGCCGGGAGTAAGAAACCATAAATAGAAGTCCACAGGCCACTGAATAAAGACCAGCTGGAAATGATGTCCATCTCTGATAGATTAGGTGATGGGAGATTGCCAATGGATCTTGGCTCCTTCCAGGAACAAACTTGTACCACAGAAGGCACAGTACAATATTCCATTTACATAAAGTCCAAAAAAGAAAAAAAGACAACACCAAAAAAAAAAACAAAAACAAAAACAAAAAATCTACCTGGTGTAGGTGGGAAATCCTGCACCTGCAGGAAATCCACGCAGTGATTATTTTGAGGAGAAGCAACGGATAGTGACTGGGGGAGGGAACAAGGGACACTTCTAGGGCACTGATTATTTTCTATTTCTTGACCTGGATGGTGATCACATGAGACCAAGAATTTTGCAATAATTCTTGAGCTTCCAGATCTCACTGACACAACATAAGTCTACACAACTGAACCAATGAAGCTTCCTGCAAACCACTTCTACTTTGAGTAGCTTTGTGCACAGTTTCTATTTGCTTTACCCATGAGGTTAGAGCCTCTCAGACTTCCTCACACCAGCAGTCTCTTTTCCTTTTTCCATTGTTTAGAGAATACAAATCATCTCCCAGAAAATGACCTTGAGCCCCTCTCACAGCTAGGGTCCTTCTCCTGATTTCGGATTTAGCAATTAAAAATCGAAGATGCCCAATTCAATTTAAATTTCAGGTAAACAACATATAATGTTATAGTATAACATGTCCCAAATATTGCACAGGGGACATACTTCTACTGAAAAAAAAATTATCTTAAACTTAACTGGGAATTCTGTATTTTCTCTCACAACCCTACTTTCAACCCACTGCCTTTGTTCTTTTGATGAAGAGAGGTGGGCAAAGCAGGAGGAACAATAAAGCAGCTTCAAAGGAACCATACACGCCATCATCTGTTTTTCCTTGCTAGTACTCTATTGAATTAAAACGTTAGTTTAAACAACCATGCAGGAAAACCTGTATATGGTTTTCAGATTCAAAACCAATGACATGTGTTTCCATCAGCATCATGACCCCGCACAGTAGAAATCCCTCAACCAGATAGAAAAGTGTCCTGCCTCTCCTTTTCCCATTTTTCCAAAGATACACAAGATCCCCTTGTGGTCTGATCTGTGCTGTCCAAGATGGCAACCACTCGCCACCTGTGGCTTCTTTAATTGAAATTAATGAACTTCAACAAAGTTAAAAATTCAGTTCCTCAGTCTCACCAGTCACATTTCAAGCACTCAATAGTCACATGTGGCTAATAATACCCTATTGGACAGTGCTAATTAGAAAGCATTTCTATTAATGTCGAACGCCGTATTGGATAGCACTGCTCTAGATTATCTAATTAAGACCTGACTATGAAGACAGAAGGGACAAATGGGGTGTCATGCACTGCATTTTTGAGGCTGCCCAGGGAAGAAGTCTTGTCATTGAGCAGCATCGAGCTGAATCTGGCACCTTTTTCTTAGGGCTTTCCTTTATCTCTCGTGCTTACAAAGCACTGTCTTAATTTAACACATATTAGAAGCATTTTTAACTGAGCTTTCCTTGAGAGCTCACACATTTATTACCAAATTATAGTTCTTGATCTGAGTCTTCTGACAAGGTGGGAAAGCCTCTGGGGTGGGTGGGAGTCAGGAGATGAGGATTCTAGTAGCTTCTCTGCCATTTTCTATCCTGAGAACTGAATTAAGGCAGTTCCCTCTCTAGGTCTCCTATTTCCTTCTATAAAGGCACATTTTGTTCTCATTAAAATAAAACTCAAAACTGAAACTTGAAAAAAGCCAATACTATCATCTCCAGAGTGAAATTCAATCTATGTGAGTTTTTCATTGTGTGATTACCTCTAAAAACAACAAGTCTCTCCCAATGTGAATTTCCCAAAAGTAAAACAATATTCACTCCTCAGGACAGTACTGGCTTCAGAACTCAGAAATTGAAGATGATACTTCCAGATTTGGATTTTGGTTTATTATTTCAGTCTGGCCTGAGTTTCCTGGAAAAAAGCCTGGAATTGAAAATGAGAAGGCATTGATTTAAATCCTAACTGGGAAATATTGAATAAATTACTTAACCACTTTAGACTTCAGTCTTCTCTCTAGTAAAACAGGGATAATAACAGTAGGATTATACATTTATTAAGATGATTAAATTAGGTGACATTGAAAAATGCTGATGGGAATAATAAGGGAGAAGAAAACATTAAACAGAATTTGTTACTGATAATGACTTTTCATCTATTTTTTGAGCAATAGAGATAAAATGGTGTCAACTCCATTAATTTTAACTCAGCTTAAGTGTTGCCCAATATTCTATGTTATTTTCTATCTAATTAGAAAAGCGTTTTGATAGTTTTAAAAAATTATACTTAATATTGACCAGAAAAGTACACACAGCATCTGTTTATTCACTAATGCACATTATAATGAAAATTTGTCATCTTTTAAAAACTCCTCAGATGAATATTATAATTATCTACTCCAAACAAACCACCCCAAAACTTAGTGACTTAAAACAACAATTTATTATTATTTTTCTATATGTCGACTGCCTCAACCAGGAGGTTCCCACTTTGGGTCTCTCCTGATGTTGCAATCAGCTGCGGTGAAAGTCATCTGAAGGCTTAACTAAGTTGAATGTTTGTTAAAGAAAATCAGAGCCTGACAGCAGTTAAGGTAGTAAAAACCAATTTTAATTAAGGAACTATTGTAATAGGAGAAAAGAGACCTCAGTAGAAACTTAAGGTCAGTTCCAAACACAACAAGAACAAGGGATTCATAGTCAAAAAGCAGGTTGGGGCAGGGGTGGGGATGAGGAATGGAGAATAACAAGAGTAGACATCAAGATCAGGAGGAATTCTTGCTAAACTGACCAAATAGTATTCTGTCTGAGGCCAGACCAGAGTGATCATGTGTCAAGAGTAGGGAATGAGGCATTTGATTAGATTTCGCAAGTGATTGAAAAACAAAAGGAAGGAAGGGTTCTCTCCAACCTGACTTAGCAGAATTCTTGCTAAAACTGGAGTGTGCAGGTCTGACAAGAATGAGGCCACAACTGAAGGCTAGTCTAGAAGAGGGCTCTGAAGAGCCTGACCGAAGTTGGTTAAGAAGAGTCTTTGTCAATGCGTAGCATGGGTCACTTGAGTGTCTGTCAGTTGGTACTGACTGTGGACTGGACAGGGGGAGTCACTTTGCCAAATATGACCGATCTGGATGAGTTGTGCTTCTCATAGCATGGCATCTGTGTTCGGAGAGTGTGTCCCCAAATTAAGCATTATAATAGATGTGTGTGGAAGCTGTGAGTGTCGTTTCCAATGTGCGTTTTTGGTCAGCAAGTCACTGAGACCAGCCTGGATTTGAGGTAAAGAAAATCCTCCTCTCCATATGAGGAGCAGAGGGGAAGAATGGATGGCACTCATCTTTGGAGACCATCACAATATCTAGACTTCCGGTTGTACAATGATCAGTGACTTCTACAACATAAATGTCTGAAATGTCATAAAGAGAAGAGAGAAAGCTCAGGTGGTTTGTTTATATTCATATAACTTGATCGAAAGTATTCTAAAAATGATATTTCTTTTAGTAAATGGTTGTGGATGGTCCAGTGAGAGTTAAATAAAGGCAGAAATATTAATGAAGCTGCCCGCTGGATCAGAGACCTATCTCCCACATCTCTGACCAAGTTACAAATGTATCTGGTTAGTTTAGAGAAAGACACATACAAAACCAAGACATCACATTCCTTGTCCCTATATAAAAAATCTATCTTAAACATTAGCCCCTCTTATAATTTTTAAATTTAACTCTTAATAACATTGCCAGATAAAATACACTTTGCCCACTTAAAATTTGAATTTCAAATCAACAACAAATAATGTTTTAGGATAAGTATGTTCCAGTTATTGCATTGCATGGGACATGCTTATGCTAAAAATCAGTTTATCTGAAGTTCAAATTTAACTGGGAATCCTCTAATTCTATTTGCTAAGTCTGGAACCCAATCCCTGAATAATATTGTGATTTTCTTATGGACTTTTTTCTTCAAGCATATCAAGTTGAAAGTGACTTTTGTATTCGGTTCCAAAATTATAGTAGTTTACTAAATCCCCATCATAACTTAATCATTCCCTCTGCATGTAGGGAAACAAAGAGTTGAGGGCAAATTGATTATGGGCTTTCTGTAGAAATGAGGACAGGTGATAGATACCAAAGATATACAGAATTCTTGCTTAAAGATATGGAGACACAATTGTTTTTTAATATTTCCCAGGACTTGAGCACGATGGCATCTGTGCAGATTTAGTACAGACTTGTTTTTCCCTTGGCACCCATACATTCTACCTTGTTACGATTAATGCTATTTTCTTCTCCTTTGGTTAGAGATGAAAACAGCTGGTCACCACATGAAAATGCTTCATCTATTTAAAGACAAACATTATCTCTGAGCTTTCTCTTCTTCAGGCCAAATTGTATCTGCTTGTTTTTTCTTCTTGGTTGTAGTTCCAACCCTTTTATCATTTTTCTTTCTCCTTTCTGGCACCCTATAAATTTTCCACATTTCTAAAACTATACAGACTGAAATGAGACCTAATATTCTAATAATACCTTAATAGTACATGTAACCAGAAATATTGTTTCAATTATATCATTCTGATCGTAAATATATAATATCGAATGCATAAAATATATTTTAAATGCGTGGACCCATGGCTAAGTGCCAAGAGATAAAATAGAATTCTCAAAAAAATTCAAATAATATAAAGCAAGTCAGAAAAAGAGAAACAGGAGAAGAAAAACAGAAGTGATGATTGAAAATAAATAACCCGTCTAAGACAATAATAAAATAAGAAAGCCTAAATCCTATCATATGAGTGATTGCATAAATGTTAATGGACTAAATGCTCCATTTAAAAGGTAGAGACACTCAAAATGAGTAATAAAGCAAGACGCAAACATATGCTGTCTACAAGAGATACTCTTTAAATATAAAGACATGGGTAGGCTGGGAGCTCCCGGTGGCTCAGTCAGTCAGGTCATGATCTCATGATTTGTAGGTTCAAGCCCCATGTGGGGCTTTGTGCTGACGGCTCAGAGCCTGGAGCCTGCTTTGAATTCTGTCTCCTCTCTCTCTACCCCTACCTTGCTCGTGTTCTCTCTCTCTCAAAAATAAACATTAAAAAATTTTAACTACACTGGTAGGCTGAATAAATGGATGGAAATACTATATACATAGACTGTAGATGCTATATAGCATGCAAACATGAAGCATAAGAAGGCGAAGGGGCTATGTTAATATCAGATAAAAGTGTACAAAACACATAGAGGAGATATAAAGAGAAGTATTTCATAATGATAAAAGAGTTAATTCTTCCCCAAACCTAAAAACCTTAAATGTGTGGCGCCTAAAAATAGCTTTCTTATATATGAATCAAAAATTGACAAATTAAAGAGGTAGCCAATTTTGTGCCTATAGTAGGAGACTTTAATGCCCATTGCTCAGCAATTTATAGAATTACTAGACCAAAAACCTATAAAAATAAGACCTGAAACTTAAGCAAAACTACCAACTATCTTGGTCTTATTGATATTTACAGAGCACTACATTCAAAAAGCAGAATACAAAATTTTTTGTACTTTCACCAATGCAGACCCTATGTTGGGCCATAAAATAAGTCTCCATCTATTTAAATATATTGAAATTATCTACAGATTATTTTATAACAACAGAATTAATTAAAATGCATAGACATTGTCTTTCAAATATTTCAGTTCTCATTCACATTTATTTTCCCATTTTTATTAATGCAGTTTACATTTTCCTCTGGGTACGCCTATCCCGCTAGTTTGGACATTTCTCCAGCCAATCAATGAAACCAGGCTCCTTAATACTTCCAATTATCTTCTTATGAGACATTCTTCCATTTGGATGTTCTTTCTAAATTAAAGAACATTCCAGGCTTGATATTACATAGCCGTGCTGTGCTGTGGCGGCATAACACGTGTCCAGTTACTATCCCACGGCCAGCTAAACGTGTTACACATGCTTCATTCTAGAGACAAAGTCATCTGCAATACATCTGACCACATTTGCATTTTAATCTTTTGCATTACCTCTACCTACTTATCTCATGTCACAGTGAAAGTTGGCCATTTACAATTTTCTGAGTATAACTTTTAATGCCCTCTTGATTATTTGTGCACACACTATTTCTTCTATCTGAAATACTCAAATACCTATTCTCTCTCCAAGGATCATAATAATGTCCCGCACCTTACATACAAAAAAAAAAAAAAAATTGGAAGAGATTACTAGCGCTCACCTATATCCGGCTCTTCTTTCTTTCCTGGACAAGAAGGAACACTGTAGTTTCCAGCCCCTTGCTGTTAAGCAGAACTATATGGCTACTTCTAGCCAATAAAATGTACATGGAAGTAGCACATATGGCTTCTGAATTGAGATTTTTAAGGTTCCATGGGCCATCCCTTGAGTCCCTTACCACAGTGAACCTGGAAGTTATATGTCCTAAATGGCAAAGCTACAAAATGTTGGAGTCTTCATCGCCTTGAATTCCTGCGTGACTGTTCAGCAGAACTTCTCTTCAATCCTCACTGCATATAAGAAGGAGAAATAAATCTTTGTTTTGGCAAATTTTTTTGAGTTAAATTGTTACTGTGCCATAGTTTAACCCGTCCTTAATAATACAACTTCCTAAATCCTCCTTTTCCAAGTGTAATATTTCTCTCTTTTAAACTCAGAAATTCATTTATAGCTTTCTTATAACATTTCTTATCCCTTGGTCAGGGGCTGCTTGCCTCTTAATCACTCTTTATTGAATGTCTGCCATTTGAAAGGCACTGAGCTCAGTGTTAGTGATTTGGCGTCCATTATATGAATAGAGCACGGATAGAAGATGCTTAATGAATGCTTCTCAAATTGAAAATAGTATGATATTTGGAAGAAGAGAGGGAATATCTGTAATTGATTCAGGCAATGTTATTATAACCTCAGCAAAGTAAAAAAAAAATTGCCTATTTCTTTCCCAGGCTGAGATGTATAGCCAACAAAACACAAGGATTTACAGAAGTATCACTGTTTTAGCTTTAACAATATTTGACATTATAGATGTTACATACGACCAAACTCAGGAACTCTACAATGTCAAAATCTTTCTTTTACCTTCTAGAATTTACCTAATAATTCTCATTATGATCATCACTTCAGGTGCCATGTACATAATTAGCAAAGACAGGTCTCAACAATGAACAAGAAATAATAAAAACAACCAAATCACTCTCTAGTTTGAGATCCTAATATGAGTAAATGTATATGTGATGTTCTTAAGTGGCCTGAGTGAGATTGATGGCACTCATCTCTGCCTTATCCTCAGGGTTAGGTGTATTGAGTGAGTTTGGGTGTATTGTGGGAGATTCAGGGCAGAAGCTAATAGAATATGTGACATGCTAGTTCAATCACCCACTGCTGTGGTTGTAAACATTCATTTGTTTCAAATTTGCCCAAAATTTATTTAGCTGTTAGTAAGAGATCAATCAACCAACAAATATTTATTGAGCATTTGCTATGTCAGATGTCTATGGGAATATTGATTCCATACAATTAAAAGGAGTTGGTCAATTATTATTTCTTGAATAAAAGGGCATAAAGTATTGAGATAACCTGATAAACAATTTTCAAGGTAAAGCGACAATTCTGTTGAAAGAGTTGAGAACACAGTGTCCACAGAGGTTAATTGGGTTACATTTTCTGCAAAGGATAAAACACTTCATACTAAAGTGCTGATTTGACCTGTTATTCCAGGAATGAATCGCAGTTTTAAGATATTAGGATAAGGCAAAGACCATAAGGAATTATAGAGTACATCCACAAAGCTCTTTTTTAAAAAAATAGAGGGAATGTGTTTGGTTGAGATCCTTGCGCATTAGGCGGCTGGTTTGTTCTACCTACAGACTGACTGGGCAACTCAATTTACGTATTTTGGGTATCTTGGCCAGAATGAGTTGGTAGCAACACAGAAACTAACTCTGGAGGTTTACAAGGAAGAAAGAAATTGAGTAGAAGGATACCGACTAGGTCCCAGAATCAAAAGAAAAGTTTGAATCATCAGTGTTCAAGAAGAGAACTTGAAGGTAGACACCAGGGTCATAGGAGCAGGAAATCAGGAGAAGTCTCAAACTGATGTGGAAGGGCTTGGGCACAACCGGCTTCCATCCCCCTGTCACCCTGGAATACAGTGTCTCTATTCAGCCTCACTTGGGTCTAGGCTTGAGCAGGTAGGTCATCCAGTTGACATCACTCTGGATCTGCTGATTATCAAAGAAGGACAAAAGGGAGGACACTGGGCTTCCCCAAAACATCTTGAGCCTGAATTTCCTCATCTCCTTTAAAGCAAGAAGTCTGGACTGGAAGAACCCTAGACCTCTCATGTTCCTTGATTTTTTTTTCCCATTGAGGCCCCAAATTCTCATACATCTAACCTCTACTTTAGAAGATACATTAATCTATGGCAATTGAAGGAAATATCTAGATTTGAAAAGATTAAAAGTACCACACACCACATAAAATGATTTTTTTGTTACTAATTAGTTCTATGATCATGGGTAGGTCCCTTAAGAATTTCACAGTGTTCACCTAAAATACGAATATCCTAAATAGATTGATAAGAAGCCCATTCGAACATTCTACATCAAATCTACATAGCCTTAACCATAAATACTTGACTTCCTGTAGGGTGGTCTAGGGAAAGCATTTTATATCCTAAGTCATATTCTGTCTTGGTTCCAGATTTTAACCACTGTTCTTTACACTCCTGGTTAAAATTTGGTAAAATCGGATCATTTTTTTTCTAATTAAATGATGAATTAATTGCTTCCATAGGTGACAGCTATGACTCACACAAGCAGAGGTTTAACTCAAATGGTTTTTATGAGAATATCTCTACATACAACATGCATCTGTAAGTACATAATAGCTAAAAATAACATTTCGGTGCACAAGGGTAGAGGTTTGATGTTTGATGGCGAAACAAAATATATTTTGAACTGCATAATGTCATCCGTTCTATATCAAATACCCATAAAACACAGCATTTTGATGTTCTTATACTGTGTTCACTCACCTTTCCTCTTCAAACTGTCTCAATTATAATGTTCCTTCTAGAAGCAGGGGTTGTTTCTCCTTTCAATTCCACCAGGCCTATTTTAGGCACTCTCTCTGTGTGAAATTGTCTGGCTGCTTGTATGCCCAAGGATCATTTGCTGGGTTGGGAATTAGACCCAAGAATAGTGCTTTATATTTTTTGCTTAAAGAATAAATGATGTTCATTTTTATGATCATAAAACACATACTCACAGGAAATTTAAAAAATATAATAAAGAAAAAGATCATCACCCAGTATTAAATACTATTTATAGTATTTTTATATTTCCTTCTAGTAGTATGGGGGGTATAATATTTTAAAGTTTAATCATATAGAAAATAGTTCTATGGTCTCAATGGCTGCATGGTACTCCTTCCTGGGAATTTAGTAGTTTTCAAATATATTCTTTTTCTCAATCAAAGAACTACCTCTGTAGTCTTTTTTGGAGGACTAGCCTTGGCAGTATGAAATTATAAAACAAGAATTATTCCTAAAACATGAGCTGAATACATACTGAAATTAATAAAGGAGCATATTAAAATCTCCCCGTACTCCTCAGCGAATTTTGCAGCCTCTGCTGAGTGACTCAATGTCTATTCTGCTGATAAAACTTATGCCAAAGTTCTGGCCCACTTTTATTGTAAAAAAGCAAACGCAAAAAAAGATCATGAGTGTTTCTCATAATTCCTTTAGACAGCTGCCATTGGATGACAAGCTGACACACTGAAATGGATTTTATACAAAGATCTGATTAAGACTAAAAATCTGGGTATTTGTACCATTTCACATTGAGCTTAAGCTACTCACAGATGCTTGTAGGAAAAAGGAAAAGGAAAAACAAATATGATGTCTGATCCCAAGAATTAAGAGAAACACATACGCTGGTACACACACACACACACACACACACACACACACACACACACACACACACCAAGAAATAACTCTGCAAAACCTTCGAGGATTGACAATCAACATGTAAATTACTTCCGTCAAGAGGCGTATACTAAAGCCACGAGTGACATCAATGACCATTTCACACGTGACACAGACAAACTATTACACTTCTACTATAGACATCTTTCCAGCCTTCACCTCTTCCTGCTACTAATGAGAAGGGTTATTTAACGGTTGCCTTTTTTGGCTACAAGGATAAAGGAGACATTTGGGTAGAGTTTTGAGGAGGTGGTTGCAAAACATGACTTTAGCGAGGTTTTGCTTTACGTTAGGTGCTGTAATTCTCTTCTGCCTTCGTTTTCCACATAAAGCAGATCTTCACTAAAGATCTATATCACTCCTCAAAACTTTTGGATTCTGGTTGCTTTTCCCGTGGATGCGCCGATGTACTGAAAGCTGACCCTGAGGCAAAAGCAAGTGTTCCCTGCTTATATATACTTTTTGAAATTTGGATGTTGAGAATTTCCAGTAAATGTGTAATTCTGTCCCCTGGGAATGGTGCAGTAAAGTATAAATAGAAGTAAAAAGTAAAAAGCACTGAACAAGAAGTTAGAAATGGGAAAAGCCGCCATCTTTGGGCACATCACTTAAGCTCTCTTTGCGTCAGGTTGGTTCTCTATAAAATGGGGAAAATAATCTTTGAACCTTGCTTTACCCTACCTTTTTTATCAGTACTCAATAGGAAAACATTTTTAATTGCTTCATAGACTACCAAGTGTCTCATAAGTATAGATGTTTATTCAGTTGACCCTTAAAGCAACCCCCCTTAAAGTCCCCCCAAACTTAACCACTAATACTGAGAGCCATGAGAGATTGCTTTTGCCGTGATACGCAGTTTATTGGAGAGAATATGCGGAGGTGATTAGCATCAGATACCATTTTGCGGAGATGATTCGAGTCACCTAGCATTTTAAGCCAATACTCGCAAGCCTTTAGCTCGCCACACTAGCAACAGTAAGAGGCTATGAGATTGTTAGAGGAGTACAGTACGTACTACTGTTAATTTTATGCAGTCATGAATTTAGTACGGCATCTTGACATTTCTCTTGACTGCGAATGGAGCGATGTATACTCCGTGCATCCATAAGTTTTAATACATTTTAACTTTTTATAATAGGTTTGTGTATGTTCAATGACAGTAAGTGATAAAATAGACTAGTATTTACATATATTTTATGCATTCACGAATATCTTTTTCTTCACTTTTTCATTATTTCTAGGCTATGCTGTTTGCGAGTTTGTTCAGATTGTCACAAATCCCTAAAAATTTTTCCAACACATATATTTTTTGAAAAAAAATCCACGTATAAATCTACCTGAACAGTTTCAACTCATGTTGTTCAAAGGGCGACCCTGTTTACAATGGAGACTTTCTGTTGTTAGTATTTCCCAGTTGGAATCCCTTTACTTCTCTGATAGTCTACTCTAAGGCCTTCTTTCAGGTCTGCCATCTTGTCAGTTGGAATAGAAATGTCTTGGCTAAATATCTTCCATTAGCAACCTCATTTCCCCTCATCCATGCTCTATCCTCTCCATCTGTTCCATGCCCAGGGAGGTCGAACTGTAGGAATTATATCAATGTGCCCCTTGCCTTTGCCTCCATTTCTCTGGTTTTCAGGGGCACTGGCAGAAGACCAGAGGGTGGAAGGATGGAAGGAGAGTGAGGTGACGGCATCCATTCCCTGCTTTGCTCTGGCCTGGTCGCTGTTGCCCGGCTGTGTCTTTTCATCAAAGGCCAAGTTCCGTTGGTAGAGGGCCCTTTCCATACAACTGTTCTTCCCAAGTGCTGGTTACTGGTTCCTCCACTTGCCCCTTCAGGCCTAGTAGTGTTTGCTACTCCTTACTCTTGCCAGGCCTGAGGCACTCCACTTACCTTGTTTCCTTCAAGCTTGCCCAGGCCTTTGTAAATAGTCCCTTTATTAGACCTTCTTAAATTACAGGTATACCTTGTTTGATTAATACTTTGCTTTATTGTGCTTCACAGGTAATGCATTTCACAGAGACTGTGTGTTTTGTAAATTGAAGGTTTGTGGCGACCCTGTGTTGAGCAGTTCTACTGGTGCCATTTTTCCAACAGTAGTCACTCACTGTGTGTCTCTGTGTCACATTTTGGTAATTCTCACATTTCAAATTTTTTCATTATTATCATATTTGTTATGGTGATCTATGATCAATGATTGCGATTTGCTGAAAGCTCAGATCCTAGTTAATATTTTATTAAGCAATAAAGCATTTTTAAGTGAAGATATGTACATTGTTTCTGTAGACATACTGCTAAGACACACTTAATAGACAACCGTAGAGTATAAACATGACTTTGATGTGCACCGGGAAATCAGGCTCTTTGCTGGCCTCATTTTATTGTGACATTGACTTTGTCACAGTGGTTTGGAACCAATACTGCAACATCTCAAGGTTTGCCTGTATTCCATTTAAATGTACCACCCGTGTTCCTTCCCAAATCCTGACTGGTTCAGGTCTCAACGCCAAATACATTTATTTCTCCACCTGTTATTCCCTCCTAGTCTTCTACTCTCTACAACCAGAGTTTATATTATTTTCCAGCTAGTGCTCTGGTTTTGGTTTCCAAAAAGAGACAATTCTGCATTCATTTCGTGATGAGGGAGCTTATACTTTTCTTCCTTATTACACAGAAATATACTAGAGGAAAGCTATAAAGGAAGGGCACCAAATATGAAACATCACACAAATGCAAATGATCTAAAGTGTCCCCCTTATATCTCCCCTGTTGATTCCTCCTACCCCCATCACTAATACACTCCCCCCCACACACACACACATACACAGTCACAGACGCACCTGATTCAGAGTAGGTGACAGGCCCAGAACAGTGGCCTCACTAAGTTGGAACCTTGGTTTTTAAGGAATAGATAATAAGACTGCTGCCTACCCAATCTTTCCAAGTGTTCAGGGAAAAAGGAGAAAAATCCTTCTAACTAGAGTGCAAATGCGCAGTTTGGTATATAGGAGAAAGGGATATAAGACAGGAGAAAACTGGTGGGTTCCACTTGTTTGTGGCTCCGCATGAAACATCTACTAGAAATTCCCAGAAAGGACTAGGCAGAGTGGTTTTGTTTTTAGGGATCTGGATTTTCTGCAAAAGTAGAAGGTTAATGCTATAAAAATATAACCTTTCTAAAGAACTGGGAAGACACAAGTTATATAACTTTGAAATGGCAGAGGAAAAGTGATGAGGACAAAAGAGAAGAATGGAATAGTTATTACCCTTCAATATGAAAGAGGCTGCAGAAAGAAAGTGGCAAAACCTGTTCTATGATAGGTATTGAAATGGGCAGGACCTTCCTCAGACTGTGTTATGGTGAAGGTAGAAGGGCATCTGTTGTTTTCAAAGCCCACTGATGTATTTCCTTTAGGCTGAACATAGACTCACTCTCACGGCTGATTTAATGATGGGCCTACAACTATTTAACATTTTCATTACATTTCCAAACAGTACAAAAGTTCATCTTTCTTAAAAGGCCAAGGGTACAGAGAATGGCTACAACACAATTATGAAAAGGACAAAATGGGGATATTTTTAAAGCAATAGAGAAAAATAAGTTAACAAGGATTTCAAATCGTTCCATTAAAACTCCAGGGCATCATTTTTCCGAGTTAACAGAAGAATAGAAGACCGTTGACTTTCAATCTTTCTTCTTCTACCTGGTAAATGGTGACAATAACTGAAATGATGTTCCAATTACAAAAACAGAAAAAAGGCCCGACAAACAAACAGTCGTCATATAAAATGGCAAAGTGATTGAGAATGAGAGAAAGCATCTCTTTCCATACTCAGAATTTAAAACCAGTTACTAAACTCACCATGAATGCCCTCAAAATACTTTTCTCCTGCTCACATGTATTCTACTTGGCCTGCACCGTACCATGCATCTTACTCTAATCAGAGTTGGCTTTGACATCACTACTTACTGTTGACTTCAGCCAAAAACCCTCAACTTCAAGCCCATTTCAAAACACATCCCCAAATGGCGCACGAAGCCCAAGACAACATTCCCCCAGCCCCCAAAAAATCATTGGCATATGGTTGAGAAAAATAAAGCTTCACTTGTTAATGAAGGAACTGGAGCCCCAAGGCTTTCTTGCCCTCCAGGCCCTCATCTCTACCTCCTTCTCTCCATAGAGCTCCTATGGCTCACAGCTTGAAAATCACTTTCCTAAATCATTAAACTATTGGCTTCTCACATTGTCCAAGGAGCTATCAAGGACATGAGGTTACAGATAAATGCATTAGGAATTAGAGACAGAAAATAGGGAGAAATAGCCATAAGAAAACTAGTGTTTTTGCTCTTTTTACATATGCTAAGAATCATGCTACTCACATGACATGCATGATCTCATTTATTCTTAATATGAACCTCATCAGGCCAGGATTTTCATTGCTATTTTCCAGATAAAGGAAACGAATTCGGAAGAGTTGAGTAAATAGCCCAAAAGCCCACAGCTGGAAACAGCAACTAGAAATTGAGCTCAGGCCTAGGTTTCAAAGCCTCTGTTCTTTCAGTGGAACACTCCAGTTTTCCAAAGACTTTGCTGTTACTTTTAGAGACTCAGTACATACATGCACACATGCATAGGTAACTGCATACCTATGAGTTTCAGGACATAAAATTGGATCCAATTCATTAAATGGCTAACTGAAAATGAAAATGTTTGTTTCCAATTTGTATTAGACTTTTAAAAAATTCAATACAGTCTGACTCACAGTTTGTTCTTTCAAATAATAATACTTTAATTAGGATTCAGTGTGTTGGCTGCAGTTTAAGAAAACAGAGGACCAGATCGGGTCACTGACCTGGATTCTAGTCTATCATACGCAGGTTGTGTGACATCGGATCAAAAACTAGCTCTCCTAAACTCTAGTTTTGTGTATGAAAAATGAGGAATCAAACTACATAGAAGAATTTCCTGAAGCTGAGTGACTCTGATTCGTGGCTGCGTGTTCAGTGGGGACCACGGCAGTGCCTCAGGAATCCAAGAAATGACTTTTGATAAATCCAATGCTTGTTCAGGATAACATCAGAAATGCAATGGTGTATTGATAAAAATAAATTTATTATGCTAGTCTTTTAAATGTATCCAGTAGAATATAACTTCTGTATTAATTTGATGCACATCATCTATTTTGAAATACATGAAGAAACTTCTATAAAAGGCAAAAATATTATATCTTTGACTCTATTTCCATTCTACTTCCCTTAAAGAATTTTATTGCAAATAAGTATATTGTAGGCTGAGAAATCTTTTATTGATCATTGTATAAATTTCCGCTGCAATAGCAATATGTACATAAATAAAAGTTATTTTTTTCCAATGGCTCTGAAGCCATTGTGTTAACTTTTTTCTTCTGGATTGAATTATCACTGCAATTATTAGAAACGCACAATAGGGGGCGCCTGGGTGGCTCAGTCGGTTAAGTTCCAACTTCCGCTCAGGTCATGATCTCACGGTTTGTGAGTTTGAGCCCTGCATCGAGCTCTATGTTGACAGCTCAGAGCCTGGAGCCTCCTTCAGATTCTGTGTCTCCCTCTCTTTCTCTGCCCATCCCCAACTTGCGCTCTGTCTCCCTCTCTCTCTCAAAAATAAATAAACTTTAAAAAAAAAAGTTAAAAAAAAAGAAATGCACAATTGACCAAGACAACATAATCATATTATAAAATGTGATAATTTTTAAGTCCATAAAGTAAATTTTTACTCTAAATGTATTTGCTGATGATATATGGATGAGTTTTTCTCCCCAGTTAGTTCATATACTTGTGGATAAGAACAGAAGTTCAACATCAATATTACTTCTATTTTCATTTTTAAGAATTCAAGCCATGAGAAACAATGTTCTCAGAAATATGTGCCTGATAATGGGAGTTTTAATAGAACAATTTCATCCAACTCTTTAAACTTCATCATGGTTCCATGCTAACATCACCCAGTGACGCTCATCAAAAATTACTTCCGTGTTCGTTCAGTTGGCAACTCAGGACCTCCTTCAAGTTTGTGGAAATATTTTAAAAATTGGGAAAAAAAACAGTTTGCAAAATTTGGCTTTGGAGTCCATTGTTATCCATTTCTCAGTTTACCCTCGAAGGTTTACTCAGATTTGTAAATTGACTATTAATTATACTCATGACTAGGAATGACATCCAAATATTAACATATAGTAAGATATGCAACCAACCAGTCCATCTGGGCTGGATGCAAGCCTTAGTGCTAGAAGGGTCCTGTAAACCCCTAGCTGTACAAGGTATTAACCTTACAGTTACTGGATTGTGAAGAAATCTTATAGGCTCCAGGCCCTATGGGAGATCTAGGGCCAAGATAGATCCGCTCCAGGGTTCAGAGAGATAAATAATCACCAGTATAAAAGTATGTCAGCATCTTAACAAAAGAATGACTTCCTGTTATGCTTTCCTTGAGAGATGAGACATTTATTAACAATACACTCAGAAAGGGTAGGGAAAATTCAAAGGTGTCATTTATTTCATCTTTGCCAGGCCAATATTTTTTATAAGACACCTTTGTCTTATTCTGGGTTTTAAATATATTTTCATCATAACTTCAGAGCTGCTGATTCAGCTCATTCAATTAGTAGGTAACATCCATCATTTAATCTAATTGAAAGAGCCAGTTCTCATTATCAGCAAAATCAGACTAGTTTTCTGGCAGGGAAAGTCTAACCCTTTTTCAATTTAAATAGCTGCATTGAAATGCCTTCCCTTGACGACCATCTCATTTCTTAACACTAATTTTACCACTAATGGATAAAACATGGCACCCAGCCATGATGAAATAAGGCACAGTGCCCTTCAGTATTTTTCATCAATAATCTTGTCTTTGCTTTGCTCTCTAAAGAGCCTCTCTCTAAAGGGACACATTCTGTAGCAATAGCCAGGAAATGGGAGAGGAAAGGTTATTAGAGAAAAATAGTGAGCATTCTTGCCTTCTCCTTCTTACTTGTATATGAATTTTGGATATCTCAACATGAATCAAGATATCCATTATCTAACCCCATGTTTTTCTCTTAAAAAGGATCATATGTAAGGCAATGAAAACACAAAGCCAGACATCAATATTTCAAATGGTCCATTTGTTTTTGGTCTAGAGGTTTGTACATACAAAAGTACGACATAATTGTGTAAAACATGCTGGATGGGTGGAAGATATGTCTTTCTTTTGCAAAGTGGTGGGAAGGAGACTGGGAAAAGGGAAGGTGAGAAAAGAGAAATGACCGGTTGTTTTGACCACCACAAGCTTGTTCTCAGGCAGGTGTATTTTGGGATTCAAGTTAAGGATCTGGAAATCTATTCCTTTAAAATTATGCAAGCTCAGGTAACTGTTGTGAAATTTGTGTACCTCTCAATTTGTGTAGGTCCCAGTTTGGAGGCTACTGGACTAGACTTTTCCTTTCTAGGGTCATGTTTTAAACCAGATCTTGGTCATTTTGTCTGATGTAATCATTACTAAGTATTAGAGTAAAAAATTCCATCAATTGCTATGTTGGCCAAATAAGTCAACCTGCTCATATGGACTTGCACTGTTGATTATAACCAGTTGGGCTGACACTGTGAACTGCTTTCAGTGATGGGAACAAGCTTCCCTTAGGTCGTTCCCACCCTGCCCCTTGACTTCTCCCAGGCACACTCGTAAAGTGCTGATAAAAGGAAGGATAGCCTCTAGAGTGCAATAGGACCAAGCTCCATGGAAATTTTAGTGGGATAATGGGCCTCCCACTATTTTGATCAGACACAGAAACATGTAGAAGGTTCTATGGGATCTACAGGTTGTGCACTTAACCCAATGGGAGATGTCAGGGAAGGAGACTGTCCTTGAAAGATCAGTAAAGGAGTTAGCCAGGTGATAGAGATAAGAGTGGCTGAAGATAGTGTGTATGGGTAGAGAGAGTAGGTACTCATTGGATATGCCAGATAAAGACGTGGCAGATCTATTCTACTTTATTCCTGGCTTCATGAATTCAGTAAATCCTGATGAGGTCACTAAAGTCCTGGGTCAAAAATCTGAGTCTTGCTTTCTCAAAATCACTTTATTTCATGGAATCTAAGAAGCTATTGATTTCAGATATGTTAAAATGTGAGGGGAGGGGCGCCTGGATGGCTCAGTCGGTTAAGCGGCCTACTTCGGCTCAGGTCATGATCTCACGGTCTGTGAGTTCGAGCTCCGTGTCGGGCTCTGTGCTGATGGCTCAGAGCCTGGAGCCTGCGTTGGATTCTGTGTCTCCCTCTCTCTCTGCCCCTCCCCTGCTCACGCTCTGTCTCTATGCCTCAAAAATAAATAAATGTTAAAAAAAAATTTAAAAAAAATGTGAGGGAAAAAAAAGAAACCATGTATGATTTGGCAGAACACTTGGGGATATTGACTAATCTTTGGATGCCTGAATTATAACAACCCATCTCACAAGAGACAGAGTGAACCAGATGGGAGATAAGGACGCTTTAAAAGAAAGTGTTTATGTACCCCTTTTCCTGACTTTCCTGGTAGCTAGATGTCTAGGAATTCTATCATGCATTAGAAGAGTGCTGAGTGATTGAAAACCAGAGCAAGGGATTTGGCCAATCTTGACCATCGTTGGGATCTTCAACAAGGGACAGTACAGAGTCTGATGGATAAGTTTTACTTCAATCTTAGAGACGTCTCTCTAATGTCTGGGATGTCCACATCTGACTGATCCATGGTTTTAGATATATCTTAGACATATATATATATCCTTGGGGAAAAAATATATAGTTTTTTGGAAAGTATATCTCTAACTTTCGTAAATTGTGGTATTAAGCTTTCAAAAGCTTGCTAGATGACAATGTAAAATGGTGCCATCGCTATGAAAGAACTTTGGCAGTTTTTCCATAAGTTAAATAAAGAATTAGTATATGACCCAGAAACTCCACTCCTGAGAATATATCCCAAAGGACTGAAAACAGGTATTCAAACAAAAATTTATATGCAAATGCACATAGCAGTACTAGTTACAATAGCCAGCAGGTGGAAACAGCCCAGTGTCCCTCATCTGATGAATGGATAAACAAAGTGCAGTATGTCCATACAATGAAATATTATTTACCAAAAGAGAGGAATGGAGTGCTGACACCTGCTACAGAATAAACCTTGAAGACATTATGCTAAGTGAGAAAAGACAGACACTAAAGTTCACATATGGCATGATTCCATTTACCTGAAATATCCAGACCAGGCAAATCCATAGAGACAGAAAACATATTGGTAGTTGTCAGGGGTTGTGAGAAGGGGAGAAAGGGACATGACACCTGATGGGTATGAGTTTCCTTTGGAGTGAGGAAATGTTCTGGAACAGTATGGTGATGGTTGCTCAACAGTATGAAATTGCTGAATGTCACTAAATTTTACACTTTAAAATGGTTTAAATGGTACATTTTATATTATATGGACTCTACGATAATTTTTAAGAATTACACATACAATAAAACCTTGCTAACTATCTCAGCCTTTCTTTCTCTTACTCGGGATCTAATAATCAAACTCTTTACTTTCTGGCATTTTTAAAGCAACATTTGTGTTTAAAGGCACTATTACTTCTTATTTAACAAGGGAAAAAACCAAAAAGACCAAATTACCTAAATTTAAACCCTGTAGAGAATAACAGAATATCACAAGAAGATGGATGGATATACAAATGTTTCTTACCAGGGGATAGATAATATCACTCCTTCTTTCTATCAAGGGGATGGTGATTTGTAGCAGAATTTTCTTCCTAAAAACAAGATCTGGGGGTGCCTGGGTGGCTTAGTTGTTTGAATGTCTGACTCTTAATTTTGGCTCAGGTCATGATCCCAGGGTTGTGGGATCAAGTCCACGATGAGCATGGATCCTGCTTAAGATCCTCTCTCTCTCTCCCTCTGCTCCTCTCCCATTTGCTCCCCCCTCACTTTCAAATAAGAAAAGAAACAAACAAACAAACAAACAACAACAACAAACAAGGTCTGTCCCTGATTCTAGCCTCTTTCTTCTATATAGATCTAACTGCATGGGTTCCTGACACGATTCTTCCTTGAGTTTCATTTAGGTAATTATTTTTATTTATGTAGTTCTTCAAGTTCTTTCAGATATGTTTTTAATTTGCTTGACTTTTAGGCAGAGCAGAATCTGTCAAGGCAAATGGAAAACATTTCTCTGTGTTGGCTCTGTAGAGCATCTGGGCTGTATCCTGAACTACTCAACAGTATTTGAGGATGATTTGTGGAGCAGGTGGTAGGGTGTGTATATATTATGCTAATATCAGTCCAGGGTTCCAACAGCAGATGAAGAGGGAAAGGGTGCTGACTTACCTGCTAGCAATGTTTAAAGCACTAAAGTCTGCAGAAGACTAAAAGCTATTTTTTTCAACAGGCAGGTTAGAAACAGAAGTAATTCAGACTGTTGAAGGTAAAGCACCTTTTTGTTCCAAATTACTAGGTAAAAATGATTTAAAAAACAAACTCAGGAAATAAAATGCAAGCCGAGACAGTCTTCAAATTAAAACAAACAAAGCAAAACAAAACATTTCCTGGCCTTATCACAAGCTCTTGCTCCTTACTTAAGTTCCAATTACACAGAAAATGGAAACCTTTCTGAGTGAAAAGCACACTTCTCTTCCCCTAAAAGGATCAACTATTTTCTGTGTTTCTATGAAAATTCTAGTTCAAATTTTGTCTCCTTCCGCTTCACCTGGGTTTCTTGAATGAGTTACGTAAATGTACTGTTTCCGGTCAACTCTGACTCGTTTGCTGAGTTATTGTGAGCATAAAATTAAGTAACAATATGTACTTTGCTGACATTTACTGAATGCTTATTATGCGCCAGGCCCAGTCCTGAGCACCTCACAGGTTTTATTCTTTATGTCAGCTTCACTAGGTGGGCCCAATTGATATTCCTGTTTGAGGGTCAATGGTTTACTCACGGCTGCACAGCTAACAAGTGGTTGGACCAGAACTTGAAGTAGCCTGGCTTTGGAATTCATGCTCTGACAACTCTGCTGTGTTGCGTGGTGCCTTGCAGACAGGAGGGGACTTGGGGTCATTGGTCCTCTTCCTCCCTATTTGTAGAACTGTAGCTCTGTCTGCTCTGCGGACGTCATTCCTCGGAGTGGTGAAGTCAGCATCTTGAAGGGGAGGAAATGCCACCTCACTTGTGACGCACAGACAGGGCCAGGAATTGTGGTTGTCCTGAACGTATTCTGGAGGGGAAAGTCTTTCTAAACTCTCCTTCCAGTGGGTGAGGTCTGGTTAGTCAGGTTGGGAGAGCTGGCCAGAATAGCAGTAGCAAGAAAAGGGCTGCTGTTTCCTGAGGCTGCTCGCGTCACTCTGGGACAGAGCAGACCAGCAGGCCACCCGCAGCCCTGGGAGCCTGAGAGGCAAGAGAAGGTAAAAACGTGGTGCTTTCCCCAACCATATTGGAGCCTGAGACAAAAGGAAAAATAAAGTCGCTACTATTGAGCACCTTATTTAAAGTTTTCATCTTTTTGATTTTAAGAAACATTGCATTAAAGTTTTAGTTATCTTGAAACTGAGGTTTTTGGTACAATGTGAGTGCCTCCCTTGCCTCACCCTGGCCCTGAACTGGTTACCCAATGTCCTGAGTTTACTGCCAACCCTCTAACATACCCGTATATACTTTGGCAAACTACTTGACGTGCGTTCTTATCTATGGAATGGACACAAAGACCTTTTTTTCTCCACTACAGAGGACTTTAGCAATCATCGAAGGAGCTAACGTGGCAGAAGCCCTTTGGGTTCTATAAATATGGGTGTGAGGAAAGTAATGCAGAGATTCCTTACACTCGATCTCAATTGTCCTTAGTCCTCCCATAGATTCCCGGCACATTTAGAGTAAAAATCAGTGGTGCCCCAATTGGGCCACTGGTGACAGGGAAGGAAATACTCTGATGGAAAGAGATCAGTCTCTTTGGTGAGGAGGATCTAGAAAGAGCACCTGCCACCTCTTCCATCTGTCCTGATGAAGCAGAGATACTGGGGCAGGGGCTGTGGCTATAGCAGTTACATACTTCTCCTCTCACTCCCACACATTTCTGGCCTATACTCCAGGCACGTCACTATGGACCCTGATCCCCAGCCTTAAAAGGAGTTAAACTATACCTTGTCTCACCTTGTTTAGACTGTACCAAGTGAAGATATTGACAAAGATCTAAGTCCTGACCCACTGTCTTTGTATTGGTGGACTTTGGTTGAAAGGATCAGTCATCAGATGTTTCTTCTCACCCATTTCAACTCAACTTCTCAGGATCTGGGGGACTTCAATCTCCCTTTACTACAGGGACTTAACACTTGCTCTCATATCTCCTTTCCTGGCGAACTACAAGAAAGGAGACTTGCGGATGAGGGTGAAAATCATTAAACAAGGGAAAATATGTTCTTAGGGGAAAATGCAATGTCTACCATCATTATATTATTTCCAGATTACCCTGAGATGACTCCTACAAAAAACACAGATTTTTATAAATCAGATAACACTGCACACATTTTGCCATATTTGTCTTGTATTTTTAGTTTGAAGATTAATGTCCTCCCAAGTTTGAGTGACTTCGTCCCCACTCCCCATCTGTAGCTATGATGCTGAAATGGAGGCAAGAGGAAATTTGATGAGTTTCAGACTGGTGGAGAAAGCCTACGCATGAGAGCCAAGGGTCTCAGAACAATGGGTGACCTGCTGTGTGTCTGGAAGAAGTGTGTATACACAGATCTCTGCTTGGGTTCTTTCTTCTATTGTGACGTTTGCAGCCAGTGGAGCTACTTGGTTGGGTGTTATAAATGGTTGAGTATGTGTCTTCAGAGCTTCATATGAGGCATAGTCATGTACCCATTCACTTAATTTGTCCTTCAACCATTTTATCAGGTCAAATCATTTAACCATTCAAGCCTAAGCCAAGTTGGGAAGAACCTTAAGTTAGAATTCCAACTGAATTTTCCATATACCATATTCCTCTGTTTCAAGGGCTGTCTTAATAAATGCTACTGCTGATATTGCTCCATTCCAGATGCATCCCCAGAACTGACTTTGAGTCCATCCTCCTATGGAAAATGATGCTTTTGCTTTTTATGCACCAATCTTTCCTTTTGGACAGTCTACATACATATCGTTAGAAAAAAATGAGTCATACTTCTCTCCATCCACAGGAAGTGTTTCAGAACTAGTATTCACTAATATCACACAGTTAATCACAGCAGGAAAGAGGGAGTAATGAACCAATTC
Organism: Paguma larvata; assembly: GCA_030068075.1. Lineage (NCBI taxonomy): Eukaryota > Metazoa > Chordata > Mammalia > Carnivora > Viverridae > Paguma > Paguma larvata. Next base: position 14,650,791 of record CM057825.1, read on the forward strand.
ATAACAGAGGAAACAAAGACATCAAACAAACCAGCAGGCAGCTGTGCCCAGAGCCAACTAAGAGTCTTCAGGGTCCTCCTGGACATATATACATATCTTTCCTGAAATATACATGTCTGAGGACAAACAGGCAGTGAGGCAGAAGCCTACTACTGAAAACCAACTGCATCTGATACCACACTCGTCAGTGGAGAATGCCTTGCTTTAAGCAGAGTAGAAAGGAATTAAGCTATGGGACATCTTCTAGGATTTTCAGGGTGTGTACATTTGAACTGCACTAGCAGGTTAACTGCAGCCAATTACAGTATTATCCTAACTTCTTCAACTCAGACTTCTCACTGCTATTATGAAACTTCCATCGAATGAACAAAGAATAATATCTCTGCTTCATGATCTCCATTCAGTCATTTACCAAATACATAATGAGTGCCTATGTTGCCTGTAATCTACCATGATATAACAAATAACCCAAACCATCATGGCTTAATGCAATAGACATTGATAGTCTCACAGTTGCAGTGGGTTAGGGATCTGAGCACAGCTTACCTGGGTCTTCTGCTTTAGGATCTCTTGCAAGCTGTAGGCAAGAAGTCCCAAGGCCATAGTCATCTCAAGGCTTAACTGAGAAAGGATACACTTTCAAGCTCATGTGATTGTTGGCATCTCCAAGTTCTTTACAGGCTAATACCCAGAGGCCACCTTCAGTTCCTTGCTTCATGGGCTGCTCCAATTTGGCAGCCTGCTTTATTGATGTATAAGCCAAGACAGCAAGAGAGAGAGTCTGCTAGCAAGACACATGTCAAAATCTTTTATTAACGAATCATAGATGTGCCATTCCATTTTTGTGGCCAAATACTATTGTTAGAAGCAAGGCACCAGGTCCCCACCACATTCGGCAGTAGAGGATTTCACAAGGGAGTGAGTACCAAGATGGGCACGTCATTGGGAGTCACATCACAAGTTGCCAACCCCACTTCTCTAAGGCAGGCTCTGTACTTAATGATGAAGATACGGTGACAAATCACAAAAGGCTCCTCCTTCCTGAAGTCCACCACAGGAGTTTGAGATACTAATTTATGAAACTTCAAGGGACATCTAGAAGACAGAAACAAGAGACAAAATGGGGACGTAGAGAGATTCAGCTATGCTTCCTCCTGTGTCCTAAGTCAGGTAGATGAACAAGAGGTGCATCTTTGAAAATTCCTTTAGAACTCACTAGGACAATTCCCAACATACATGGAGTATGTGGCTGCTAATAGGAAGTATTAGAAAATAATAACAACGACACAAAGTGTGCTGTTAAAACTTGTGTTTCAAGTCTCTTTACAAGAGGAGTATGCCTTTCATTTCATAATTACAAGCATATTCTAACACAAATGTTTCCAGAATAGGTCATACCTTGTAGCCAAACTAGCGTGCAAGCTTCTGGTTGTCAGATTCTCCAGGAAAGCACATTTGTTAGAGGAGGCCCCTGACGTGGCAAGAAAAAGGAAGAATAAGGGGAACCTGGATGGGTTGCTATTTTCTCATCATCATAAAAAAAGGAAATCAACAGTGTTTTACTGTGGCTGGCAGTATAATGCCCCCTCCCCTAAAGGAGGATTGTGCAACCTAGTCCGCAGAATTTGTGAATATGTGACCTTTCATGGCAAAAGGGACTTTTCAAATGTGATTAAGGCTAAGGATCCTGAGATAGGAAGGTTATCTTGGATTGTCTGGGTGGGTCCAATATTATCACATGAGTCCTTCAAAGTGGAATGGGACAGAGAAATACAATGGCAGAAGAGGCAGTAGAATTTCAAAGCATGAAGATGGAGGAAGAGGGCAAACACCAGGAATGTGGCTGGCCTCTAGAAGCTGGAAATAGTCCTAAGCCAACAGCCAACAAGGACATGGAGACCTCAGTCCTACAACTGAAGACTCTGAATTCTGCCAAACCCTGAATGAACAAGGAAATAGACTCTCCCCTAGAGCCTCCAGAAAGGAACACAGCCCTGTAGATTGTGGTTTTTCACCCTGTGAGATCCAGCTCAGACTTCTGACCTACAGAACCGTAAGATAATAAATCTGTGTTGTTTTAAGCTAAGTTTGTGGTAACTGGTCATGCAGCAACAGAAAACGAATATCCTTACTCATCAGATTGTTATAAGAACTTAGCTCGCTAATTTATGTTCCGAGTACTGGAAATCCATCTGGCACACAGGAAGCAAGACCTGGGCACGTGTTTGCCATTACTGTGACCCTGAGACTTAGGAGATCTTAGTTTATAGGTGGAAAAACATGGCCCATCTGAAAAAGAGCTTAAGGAATATCTCCACATACTGTTTATTTCCAAATAAATCTCTTTAAATGAGATTTAAATGATCTCTTTATCAGGAACCTACCACATGTTGATTACATGTGTCACCTAATAAGTGGTAGGTTCCTGATGCCAGAACCCTAAAGAAAAGGGGACCAACGAACAAACAATATTTTTAACTGTTTCCAGTAAACTGAATGAAGTGCCCACTGACCTTTTAAGATATAATATTCTATATTTTTTTTCATTCCAGTAATTTCCTCTTGATTTAGTTGAACTCATTTAGCATTGAGGTTTGAACCATAGGTCAAACCCTAAAATAAGTTTATTTCATGATATGTGTTCATTTTAGTATTTCCAGGTTATCTTTCTCCCCCCTCTTTTTCTATGTATTCACCACTGTATGCCCAGAACTTGCACTGCCAAAACCAACCGGCCTACTACAACGCTTGCTCAGTGCTTGCTGATGGAAGTGGAACCACTATAAGAAATATAAAGGTATTTTTTTTTACCCAACTTATTTTTTGAACAGATCCCATAGTTTTTTTATTATGTGTTTGGTTTTTTGTTCATTCATTCATTCATTCATTCATTCATTCATTATTGAAGTATAGTTGACCTGCAATATTATATTAGTTTCAGGCATAGGTCCCATACTTATTAACTAAACCCTAGGATGAAGAAAATTGCAGGTAGTAAGAGAAACCAAGGTCTCTGTACCAGTTCTATCATCAAAGAGCTTATTAACTAGTGAAGAGATTAAAACACATCTAAACATAACTGGCAACATAGGGCAATGCATTACCAGATGGGGGTCTCAAAGTGTGGGATAGCAGGGCTATTTCAGGCTATACAAGCACAGGGCACTAAATAACTTTGAATCAGAAAGCTACCCTGCTTTCCATCCTTCTGACTGCTTTCAGAAGAAAGCCTTAGTTTCATGCTAAGATGCCCTTAACATCCTTCTCATACTTGGCTTGTCTCCCTCTGCACCCTGAAGAGAAGGAGCCTCAGGCTGAGAGACCCAAGCTGGCCCAGTATAGCTAGAATTTAATTACATTGTTTGGCTCCTCTTGTATTTATTTCCATGGATACCTTCTGTTTGTGGGAAATGAAATGTGTTTTTTTTTTCTATTTTCAGGAGTGGTATAATGTTGTCTTTTAAAATTACTTCATTTAAATTTTTAAAAAGTGAGACCAATTTAAGTTTTTTTTAAGAAAGTTAATACTGCCGCAGATGGTTCATTGATATGGCAACAATTACAAAAGAGTTACAATAATAACTGAAGTTTAGGAAATAGTGTAATAAAATGGAGGAATGTGTAGCAGAGTCATAAGTACAATATTTGAGAGGAAGGAGTCATTATTGTAAACTGACCTGGTCGGGTTCTGATAGGCCATCATGGAGAAGCGGAATTTGGCATGGGGCAATGAGAGAGGAATAGGGTTTTCCATGGTTGAGAATATGGCATGTAAACCCTGGAGTGGGAAGCTTAAACCAAAGCAGAAATGGCTTCAAAAGACAGTGAGCAGAGCACTTGCACTGAAGTAAAAGTATGTGTAGGAAAGTAGTGACAGATGAACTTTAATGAGGTTATAGAAAACCTTCATCACAAGTTCTCCTCCCTTGAGTCAAGTCTACAAATTAAGAGTTTCCTGCTTCTGTCCAGGGCCTGGCCCAAGCTAGCTCCCAGGTGCCCACTATGCACAATACAAAGAAGCCCTGTGGGATCCTGTGTCATTATGCTGGTGTGGTCATAGTGATTTCGAGGGCTCTCCCACACACCCCAAACATTCTGCTCTACAGCCCATCAACAAAGGCTATAGCCCTCTGATGTGGTAACCCCAATACTCATTTCATTTGTGTGCCATTTTGACCGTTTGCAATGTGAAGCTAACAGGTGTTTCTCTCTCTCTCATTTTTGAGAGCTTACAACTCTAAGAGAAGTCATCCACTGAGTTCAACCTGAGTATTCATGGTTTGTTGAAAATTTGTGAATTAAAATAAAAATTATCTTCTCTATCTGAAATCAAATAGCCAGTTTAAAGTTAATCATGTACGTTCCTCTTCCTGAGCTTAACAGTAACAGGAGAACTGAGGTTCATGGGGCTGATAGTTTTAGGAAACTTTAAGATTTATAAATTTTAAATTTCCCACATTTAAAGAATATACTCCTGAATGCAAGTATTAGACCTCAGGTCTGATGAACTTCAGCTGGTTTAGTGTCCTGGAAAAGTAGAATTTTGCTGACTGGGTTTATTGGAAGGGTTAGAGGAAACCTTTGAAACCAAAGATTTATTGTCTCCTGCTATTATTGTGCCTGACATGATCACTGATCATTAGTGACTAAGTCTTTGGATTCAAGCATCAAAACCCCAATGTTTGTATCCCTGGTAAAGTGTTGCAAGGAGCCATTTGGACGTCTTAGCATGAATCAGAAACCCCAAGATACAAGTTTTGGTAGAAAAGAGGCTTAGGAGAGAATCAGTACATTAGGAAAACAGATTTTTTTAATAGGCTTGTTTTGAGTGCCTGGTGAGGACTGACTTATGAAATACTTTATAATAACATTATGGAGCATGGAAAGGACTCTAGCCTAATTGGAACGGGCACAGGACTTCACCAACCAGTAGGGCTAAGATGATAAATTCTGCCTGAGCATCCATATTAAGAAGAGAGGCCACCATGTAGGAGGTCATCCCAAGGACAAGCTCTCAGAACTCATGTAATATTCACTCATTCAACACAGGGAGCACGTACTAAGTTTTTACTGTATGCAATGTGCTATTCCAAGTGTTGGGGTGGGATTTTGGAAAGGGCTGCCCTTTATATTTAGCCATCATGCATTGCCATAACAAATAATGTTTAGGGTGTGTTTGTTGGACTCCATATTCTATGGCATATTTTAGAGATAAGAAAAAAAGCAGTAACACGATGTCACTGTAGGTAACTGGCAACAGTGCATGGGTCCATTACATCTTGTGTCAGCACCATGCACACCTGTGGTCTGTAACAGCAATAACTCATTCTCTCAAGGGTTCTATTTTGCTTGAGCTACCTCACACTCACCTCCTTAGGTCGTGAACTTCATGGAGACGCACTAGTCAAAAAGATCTGTCTGACCCCACATGATGTGACAAACAAGTGACAACCTGGCCCCCTCAAACAAATTGCTTTGTCTTAAGCTCGCTTTTGCCATCTATTTACTGCCAGTTGTAACTTTAACAAGCAGTTGCCCTTTTAGGCAGTCGTTGGACTCTGTTGACCTCAGGAAAGCTGATAGAGAAATGTGATGAATAACACAGGGGTTAAAAATTACCAACCATGGCGGAACGATACACTAAAATTGTCATTAAAATGCGATATTTCTCCCGATGGATGATTAATAGCATGTTGTTTTCTTGGGACCCTGAAGAAACGGTGACACAGGGAATTTGTTTTTAAGTTTATTTACTTATTTTGAGAGAGAGAGAGAGAGAGTAGGGGAGGGGCAGAGAGAGAGGAGACAGAGAATCCCAAGCAGGCTCTGTACTGCCAGCTCAGTTCCTGACATGGGGCTCAAACCTATGAACTGTGAGATCATGACTAAGCCGAAATCAAGAGTTGGATAGTCAACTGACTGAGCCACCCAGGTGTCCCAAGGCAGGGAATTTTTTATTGTAACTGTTGATCAGTCAGCTGAGAAAAAAAATTTTTCAATTGATCCTCTAGGTTGCAGAATATGGAAGAGCAATCTTTTAGGCCACAAGATCATATTGCAGACATCTGCTGTTTTTGCCTTGCACTTGTTACCCATTCTTTTGATAAAGTCACCTACTTTTCCTTTGGGACTGTTTCTCTCCTACTCTCAATTCCAAGTTTTTCCATCTCCTGACTTCAAAGATGAGCAAATGACTCAGGCCATGTTCATCAAAATGTTTCACCCACTTGGGCACAATAATTTCTATAGAGATGGGCAGATGAGTCAAACAAAATCAATAAAAACCAATAAAACTCAACCTTGAGTCTTTTTAGGAACAGCATGGTAGGGGAGTCTTTATTCCACTGGGGTTACGGAATGGATAGAATGGAAGTCTTACATCATTGACAAATCTCCTGCCACCACAAAGGAAAGCCCAAAGTTTGTGTGTAAATGAAAAAGTCCTAATGACAACTTTGAATTCCTGGCCTGAATCCTTGGAGTAGTCACTTGAACTGAACCCTCTTTTTATTTAAACTAATTTGAGAAGACTTTCTAAACGATTCCTCCTAGGGGCATTTGTATTTGCTTACTCTAGCTAACCAATTGAAATTCTTTGTTTCTTGGTAAAGAAATTTTAGATTTTAAAATCTGAGAGATCAGAGCATTCCCAATGGCCCTGAAATTTTTCCTTAGGCAACAACCAACTGTTCTGGTCCTGAGCAGGATTCAGTGCCATAAGGTGGTGGACGAACAGACTGAAATACCAGTCATGAGAGTGGTCCATCATCCTAAAGAAGGAAAGTCTAACTATTCTCACAGAAACATCAAGCCCAATTCAGCAAAGCCATCTGTGATTTTTTTTTCCAGTCTCTGGAGCACTACAGAACAGTTGCCTATTCTGCAGATCACTCCTTACTACATTGCCTTTACAATTTAATTTTATATCCTGTCATTTTCTTTTTTCATTCTCAAACTCTGTCCTAAAGATCAAGAAATACCATCATCACTGTCTATCAAGGGTTCTGGTATTTAGGGGAAACTTTAATGGCCTGAAAGAAAATTAGAGATGTTGGGGAAAGAATGTATTATCCTATAGCTATTAATTAAGAGTCTGACTGAAAGAAAAAGATTTTTATGTAAACATAGTCTTTTTAAAAGACTGATTTCTATCAGGAGGATGAGAGTGACCATAAGAAATTGAAACATCCATTCTGATGGACTGCAGGGCGATTAACTACAGATCTAAATCTTCCTGTGCTGCCAATAGACTGCTACTAGAAAAAATAAAACCACCTATAAATGTTATAAATGTTTTCAATAGTTTTTTTCTGTCAGTTTATCTTGTTTTAGGATTAGACTCTTATAGAAGTGGAAGTGAGACCATTGAGTTTACCAAGGAAGCAGGAAATCAGTAAAGTGTGAATTCTAGAGGTAGAGTAACTGACTTCAGCCAATTACCAATTGTGTGGATTTAGGGGTCACTGAATGCCTACTGCTACTGTTGTTATTGCTATCAGTCCAAACCCTTTGCTCAAGAAGCTGATATCCCAAGGAGGCATAAGGGTCTTAGCCTAGAGTTACCCAGATGAGTTGTACATCCAGGTTTGGAACTCCTAGAGTCAGAAATCTGCATTTCCCATCTTCAAAATGTCAAGTGATTTAATTCTATTTGTTTTTATAAGTTTATTTATTTATTTTGAGAGTGAGATTGAGTGCGAGGAGGGGTGGAGCAGAGAGAGAGAGAGGGGAAGAGAAAGGGGATCCCAAGCAGGCTCTGTACTTCCAGCACAGAGTACTATGTGGGACTCCAACTCACAAACCATGAGATCATGACCTGAACCTATACCAAGAGTCAATGTTTAACGGATTGAGCCACTCACGCACCCCAAGTGATAGTTCTATTTGTATCATATTTTAAACTATAGTCGAGGAAGCTTTAGATATTCCTTTAAAAAGAAAAGGTTATTAAACACTTGTGTGAAGTGAAAAATAGGAGTGGTGATTTAAATCTGTTAAATGGTAAAAAGTCATCTACAAATACTAATGTCTAAAACTGCAATTAGTATAATAAAAAGTTCCATGCCATGCACCAAGGAGATAATCAATTATGAATTTCCCCAGACTGACTGATAAGAACAGCTTCTTTGCTAAAATTATGGAGACAAATTTCCCTGGAACAAAGAAATTACAGGAAGGATAACAAGACAGAAGGCAGGCAGAAACCTTAATTAAGCATAGTTTTTACATGATGCTCTATACGAAGTTTTGTTACTCAGTTTGGCTTGTTAGCTTCTTAGGAGCTCTCCACCAAGGCCTATCTTCCCATAAGGAACTTATTCTCACATTTCAACTTTTTCTCTTCCTTATTCCTCTTTCCCATCCCTTACACCGAACTTACCAATGGGCCGCCCTATTTTCTCTGGACCCTGTTGGGTGATAACTGTTCAAGCTGATCCACTGCTCTGCATTAACTATGTGACAAGAAACTAATGGTTCAATGTGCCATGCTCTTGGGATATACCTACACTGTACATAAGTCTATCTTCCGGAAGCTAAAGGTTTAGCCCAAAGGAAGGAGGTTAATGAGAGAAACTCCAATTGGGTGTGAAGGAGAGAATGAAGACACAGTAGCTGGTGGTGAAGCTCTTTAACAGCAAGGATCCCCCCCCTCGACAAAGTGGATGCCTGCTTACTCCAGCATCTCATGGAGCTTGCTCTGAAGACAGGCGAGATAATTTTAAGTTAACCACAGAATTTGTATATTCATTCTCATATCCACCAGCTGAATTCAGACCTCTATTTATAAAAAACATTCTCACCTGCAGGTTAATCACTCTTAGCAAAAGTTACACTAAACTCAGCTGATTGGCTATGAGTATGAATAATGTTTTCATTCTTTTTTAAAACAGATGAATATTTTCTTAAATTCTCTGAGATTTGCTTAAAAGTGTTCAGAAACAGGGGCACCGGGTGGTTCCGTTGGTTAAGCATCCGACTCTTGATTTTTGGCTGAGGTCATGATCTCATGGTATGTGAGTTTGAGCCCTGCATTGGGCTCTGCACTGTGTGAGGAGCCTGCTTGGGATTCTCTCTCCCTCTTTCTCTCTTTCTTTCTCTCTCTCTCTCATTAAATAAATAAACTTTAAAAAAGTATTCAGAAAAAACATTTAATGCTCCCCTCCAGCACTGTCTTTGGAATTCAGGTATCTAAAGGCATATTGGAAACCCTTAGGCTGGGGACCAAATGTATATAGATTCCTAGCCCATCATATTTACAAGAGACGGATGAAAGTTTACATAAAAGATAGTTTAATTTGCCTACTTTCATCATATTTGCGAGTGCAGAAAATTAAATTTTAGCTATGGAAAATGCATCCAAGCTTAAAATTAAACAATAACATTTAGTATAGGCTTTCAAGTTAGTGCATGCTGGTATTTTTAAAACTGATTTCTTGAAGAAGCAGATTGATAAAATAAAACCTTTACAAACGTAAACAAAGATACTATTTTCCCTTTTCCCCTTTCCCCTTTCATACCACGGGGCTCTTTAATGTGTTCTGTCAGGATGAGGACCATGTTGTCTGGAGAAGTTACTAATGTTTTTGGAAAATATTTTCCATACTCATAGGAGGAAAGCATACAGCAAGACTAATTGATAAAGCATAACATAGGGGCATCTGGTGACTCAGCTGTTAAGCATCTGACTTCAGTTCAGTTCATGATCTCACAGTTTGTGAGTTTGCATGAGCATGAGCCCCTCTTCGGGTGAGCATGAACCCTGCTTTGGGTAAAAACATAAGCCTCACTTCAGGTGAGCCACAGTTCTCTCTTAATAAATAAATAAACAAATAAACAAATAAATAAATAAGAAATAAGAAAGAAAGAAAGAAAGAAAGAAAAGAAAGAAAGAAAGAAAGAAAGAAAGAAAGAAAGAAAGAAAGAAAGAAAGAAAGAAAGAAAGAAAGAAAGGAAGAAAGAAGAACTTATATGTTAACTCACCACGGAACATTGACTGTGCATTCATTGCCAAGGGAATGCCTTTAAGATGTTGGATAAGAGAAATGGCTTAATCCTCCAATTCCCCAATGTAACCAGTGGGCACAATAGCCCTGAGACAATCCTCCTCAATAAAACAAGATGGAAGAAATATCCATGTAAATTCGCCTTCTTTTTTTTGGCCAAAACTCTCAGTGTGACCAGACAATTATACTTGAAAATCCGAGTTTATTTAAAAGAAATGTTGATGTCTAAAAGAAGACTCTCCTTTTTCTTGGAGCTAATGGAAATCTTCTGTTTCTGATAAAATATTTTTCCTGCAGCCTATTGGGATCCCATAAATAAATATTAGCGGTAAGTTCTTTTGGTTGTTGAAAGAGAATGGTAAGCTTTATTTTGGAAATCTAGAGGTTTATATGGGTTCGTATAAAAAATTTTGACCAAAGAACTTTTGCTATAGGCTTTCAATGATGAAGCCACCAAATTTAGTTCCTTAATCCCAATAATTCTAAAACAGAATTTATAATTCCCACTCAGCTTTGTATGTGCCTACGCATAAAGAGCAAGAATTTAGTCAAACAAAGAGATGCTTTAGGAGATCTTAGTTTCATCAAGGGTAATCTTTGGGATTTCAGACCTGTAAAGATGGGCTGAATCCTGGGGTGGAGTAAGTGGTATAGATATGTTCCAAAGACAACCAGATGACTGAGAACTACCTCAGTGTGAGCCCAAGGGTCCCATTCATGTGCAAAAATTAGGTCATCAGCCAGAAGAAAACTGGACTCCCTTGGGTTTAATTCAGGTTAGAATCTCAGGAGTTGATTGACTCTGGATTTAATCATCTGCATAAGTAAGGCAGAGTTTTTTAGCTTTTCTGAATTCTCAATACCAGCTTATACTGTGAGTACTGTGCATGTTAGACACCTTTTCACTCCTATTTGGTTTTGTTTGGAATCTCCAGCATTTAAAGTATAGATAGATAGATAGATAGATAGATAGATAGATAGATAGATATAGATACACACACACACACACACACACACACACACACACACACACTCACCCTAGGAAACAGGTTCATCCTCAGTGGTAAAATTGCTTAGTCATCTCCCACGCAGAGCCATGACCACTGGTGACCATGTCCCATCTGCTTATATTTCAGTCAGAATTGTTTTTCCTCATTTGGCTCTCTCTTAAGATTCATTCACTTAAGACCACTTCTTTTTTCTCTCAAGGTATCAAGCAACTGACGCTTATGGGGGCTGCATCCCTATTTCCTTGTTGCACTGGCTTCCAATTGGGTTTGACCCCAGTAGGAGGGAGATGTTAAAACAGGAGAAAGGGGGTTTAGCTGTTTACCCTAGCTAAACATCCACTGCATCCCTTCCACACGCCCAGTTATCAGGGCCATTCCAGACAGCCTCTCATACTCAGGTGCATCCAGATAAGATCAAGCACCTATCCCTGCCTCCACCCTTAGGAACACATTTTTCCAAGTATTTCAACGAGTGCACTCTTCCCTGGGGAGGAGAGAAAAACCACGCGGAGCTTCAGTAAGAGCTCTCTTCAAAGATGTTCCACCATCAACCTACTTTTGATGTGAACCTTTTACTTCTGTTTTTATAAAACCTGGGGTTACACGATGGGCTGTTGGTTGTAGAGCTAGTTTTAGGTGACTTTCTTGACAAAAGTGCTACATTCGTGACCTAGAACTCCATTTTAGATGTAGGGATTAGCTTGCTACCATTTTTTTCTCAGCTTTGGCTCTAAGCTAAAACTCTAAGACCAAAGAGTCTCATTTTAGTGTTCTATTACAGATGTGACTTTTCCATTGGGCTAGATGTGCCATTCTTACAGAAAAGAAATTTTGAGTTGGAAATTCACCTTAAATTTTTCTTCCACACATTTCTGCTTATATTATGGAGTTCTTATAAGGATCCAATGGACTAAATGGTGGGAATACTATAAAACAGAATACACATGCTCTAATATGGTTCAAAGCCAGTTTCCAAGTTTTAAAGGTAAAACAAAGAGTAAACTTTTGCCCTCTAAGGGAGCCCTTATACAGAATGTACAGATATCATATAAGAGAATAAGAAAAGAACAATCTCTAAAGCCATGACTGTCACCCTAGAATTCAAGGAAAGACAGCATTGTCATTTTACCACTCCAGGCAGTAGTACATAGAATGAGGAGGAGTGGGGACTACTAGGTATCATCTCAGAAGCCTATGAGTATAGCAAAGGCAATCTCAATGTCAAAGACTACACCATTAAGTTCTATGACTCCAGGCTGCTACCTCATTGGGGATTCAATTTCTCCTTGCTTTTGGGGGAAACTTGGGTATAGACCTGGCTCTTATCAAGGGTGATTATGCTTGATGAGCTGAGAAATGCAAGCCCCTTCTTTTACATCATCCTAACTAATTATACCCTTACAATTCAATCATGACATTTTCATGTATATTCCAGTTACTGCACTATAACAAAGTTGTATCACATACCTGAAAATATGAAGTCTACAGTTATCATGGAAGTTAGGAGATGTCCTGGTGACTAAAGGAAGAAAGTCTTATATCAAAGCAGCACTTTTTTGGAGACCTAGTCTCCAAAAAGGAGATTTTCTAGAGAACCTGGCCAAACCAACATGCAGGTAGTTCATATTGCTGTGGTATATTTTTAGTGACGAGGCTGTCTTATCAATTAGAAGCTAATCGTACTTTCTCAGAGTCACTAGGTTCAATGTGTTCAGGGTGTGTTTTTTCTCAATGGTAGTAATGATACTTAATATGAACATATCTTATCACGTATATCTATTTGCAATCTCTAAAATAGCCTTGTTTCATTCAATCAAAAAATCATTGCTTGAGCACCAAAAGTGGAAGATACTATTCTAGGAGATGGGAGTACAAAATTGGCTAAAACATGGTCCCTTCTCTCAAGGAACTCATGATTCCTCTTACAAATACTTACTCCATGAACTATAATGTGATATGCAGGTATATTCATGGGGTACTGGGTTTAAAGTGCCATGAAGATTTTGAGAGGTTTTGACTGCTTCTGTACCAGGCACACATTTTACTCATGAGAATTTTAATTTTCACATAATTCAAGAAACTTTGTCATGTCTGATTATTGTTATCCTCTGCCTACAAAATGAATAAATTATTTCTCCCAGGTTTTCTTGTAAGAACTCTCACTTGATTTCAGCCAGATTTTTCCTTTTCTGTTCCATAGATTTAACAATTTAAAATAGATATTTCCATACTTTCATACCTTCATATGGGCTGCTTATTCTTCCTAAAATACCCTTCCTTCCACCAATTGCATACCCCTGATTTTTTTTGCACATTTTGCTTCTATTTACCCTTGTAGATTCCTATCAAGATTACTATTCTAAGAAGCCTTCCTTGGTCCCTCTCTTTCATATGAGCCTGACACCCCTGCTGGGTACTGCTGTACCACTTTGTACATACATTATTTTACAACTGTACTATTATCAATGGCTTATCTAATGGTTTGTCCTTTACACTTGTTCTACAAAGGTAGAATCTCAATTCCATAGTGATTAACACAGGGCCCAGCAAATGGAAGGCAGCCATGTTTGTGGATGAATGAATGAATGGATGAATGACATGGAAAACTAAAATAAGAATCCAGTATTTCTCACAAGTCCGATGCTCTTTTAATTCTTTTATGATAAACTATGTCAAAAATGAACGCATTCTTAAGCACCAGTATACTCAAAATATGTCTTTATTATTGAAATTAATTAGACTGTCTAATCGTGGAGAAATGTTGCATTTTTTTAGTTTCTAGGAATAAATACTCATGCTCTTCAAATATTCTCTTGGTGGGTTGAACATAGAATCATAATCCAAAAATATCTCAATAGGCTTAAGGAAAGCCTGAATCTAAGAGGATGAATTCTGATGAAGATAAATTTAAGCTTTTGTACAAGCACATGTTAGGAGAAGGACATAACTCAGCAAAAGCATAGCTTAAAAAGATTTAAATGTTAATTTAAAGACAATTGTGGACTTTGTATAAATCTTGAGTATGATTTGGCCCCCAAAAATCTGATGTAGTCTTTAGATGCATCAATTAAAGTATTGTTTCTAAAGTGAGAAAAATAACAATCCCATGCCACTGCTTTCTGACACTCTGGAGTAATGGTCTTCAGACTGAAATATAATTACCCCCAAGAATATGCAGACTCTACAGGAAATAAGCACATCGATATTTTAAGGAGAATGCATTTCCAAATCATCACCATCTGTATTTTATTCTTTCTAAACCTGATCTCTCTGAGAAGGTGACTATGGTCAAGAATCTTCTCTACTGCCCCTGGCCCCCATCATCATTTACCATGATATAAAAGGAAGACATAGCTCTCACTCACCCACAGTCTTGGTGTATTGCTCAAAGTTTTAAAACACTATAGAGAAAGAAAAACAAAAGAAAAGAAAACAATTATACGAATCATTCAATCAAGGGTAATTCATTCAAATACCTTCCTCATATAACCTATTTAAAAAGTATTAACAATAAATATTTACTTTTTTTGTCTGTTAAACATTTATCAAATTTTATAATGTGTTCATGCTTTGACAGATCGTATACTGATACTATTATATTGTATGCTCATAAAAAATTTTTAACACATAAATCCCATCATTACAAGAATATAAAAAATTAAATTGATTTTATTATTGCAGAGAATAATTAGTGCCATTAATATTTGGCATTAAGTAAAAAAGTTTATTACTTTCAGATAAAGTTCTGTGGGAGAAAGGAAATAAAATTATGACTTCAAGAAGAAATAAGGGTAAGCCTAAACCATCAACAAAATACAACAAAATACAAAAGCATGTTTGCATTTTCAAAATGGATAATGGTGAGTATTAAATCACCTTGATGTTTATATTCCTTTGGATACGTTAAAAGGAATGATGTAATACTTTTATTTTTAAAATCGATGCCTCCAATATACTGGAAATTACATCCACTGCTGCAACTATTTATACTTATGATGAAAAGTTTTAGATGTCTACCTAAAAATGTTCAAAAACCTACATAGATTTTCAAAGTTCTTTTAGAGAGTCCATGAATAAAACTAACCATTGCCTAGTGAATCACATTTAATACTGAACATAACACTTCAAAAGGGGTAGAGAGAAAATAAGATGTTCAAGGAAGAATTACAGGATGGCAAAAAGACTTGAAATCATCTCTAAGAATTCTCAAAAACAAGCAAGCAAGCAAGCAAGCAAACAATGAGTACTTATCTAGGGAAAGAAATGAATCTATAGGCACATAACACTGCATTTTAGCTCCTTGAGAAGCTGTGTTTATAGCCCACAGGACAGTTCAAGGACAAAAGGGTGAAAATTCCTTATATTTCAGCTCCTATTTGAATTTTCTTCAAGGTAGAGGGCTCTTTGTTTTCTCCTCTACACACAGAACCCTGATGTAATTCTGGGCAAACATAGGCACACAATAAATATTTGTTAAATGAATGAATAAACTTAGTATGAGAAATAATTTCTCAGCATTAAATCTGCCCAAAGATTAAATGGACTACTGCAGGAGTTCCCTTCAGGGTGGTGTTCAGTTTCAAGTTTAAAGGGGATTAGCAGTAGAATATTGACTGAGATATATCTTTAGAGTCACCAACTTTTGTCTTCTGGGATTCATGATATAAATTCTTTTATATCAGGAAGAACTCTATGCTGGAACCTAAATCATTACCAGAAAAACTAATTCCACTTTTTACATACATATATCTAAGAAACAGAGATTGTTTTCACTGCCCAACATTAACAGGAATAGTTTTTATGTAAATAAAAATCACTTTAATATTGTTAGGGAATGTTGAGTTTGAGGCGGACATCACTAATTTAATTGGGACAACTTCAATAATCAGAATCAATTAGAAACTTAACAAGAGTCAGGTGGCTGTGTTAATTCCTTTCTAATTGTGTCTGTGACTTACTAATTTAATAATTATGGCCAATATATTGAATTTTCCATCAGGGCTATCTTAACTGGATCCAATTAAAGTAGGCATCTGGATGCCTCTTGAAATAAGCAGCAGAAATTAAAGACAAAGAAAACTGTAAATGCCATTTGTTTCCACAGGACTTAGAAGTTATTTTTTAATTTTTATTTGGGAAAGGTCTCTTAAACTTCTTTAGTAAGGATTTGTTAGGTTTTCTGTCGTAAAGAATAAAGTGAGACAAATATCTAGGTGGTATAATTCTAGATGAGAGAAAAAACACATAACACCCATAGCCATTTCAAATTTCAGGTGCCTCTATCCATCCTTGTCCATCCACTCTGATTTCTTTTCATCTATTTTTAACCCTGGTCACTAGTCCCTGGACTTCTATAACCCAAGGTGAAGAACCTGCACGAGGATAGAGATTCTTACTCATCTGATACCACGGACAGCTCCTCCTCCTTTTCCCTGTAAAGAACCAAAACTAAAACCCATTTTGTTTTTCCTTCTTCTAAAAAGTTAGATCTTCAACCAAATCAACATGTAAACTTAATCTTCAAGAATCTTATATCTTTAGCGAACACTTCCAGGAGGCCACAGAACTCTATACAAAGCTTTAGTAGCTACAGACCCATTGGCTCAGGTAATCACCTCTCCGATATCTCTCTGAAAGTTCCATTTTGAAAGCCAATACATCTTCAATACCAGGGTAATACGTATCATAGTCTCTCTCACTCTATACCATATTACCGTTAACATATATTTTTTTCATTTACAGAAGAGATGTTATTAGAGACTGTTTCTACTCTGCCTTTGTAAAAGCAATGTGATGTGAATCTAGAAGTCTGGGCTCATGCCCCAGTTTAATGCTGACTAATTGTGTTTCTCTCACTTTTTCGGATATTAGTTTTATATAATTTTCATGGTAAAAGGATAATAGCCATTAAGTACTGCCCACATAGGAATATTGCATATGATAAAATGAATACTATAGTAAAAAATTACAGATAAGAAATGGCTAATTTTATTCTCCTGACCTCACTTATCTTCTTCCTTTTCACCCTTTTTAGAAAATCCTGCCATTTAAAATTTATATTTTAACTAGTCAATTGTTCCTTCCTTGTATCAGAGTAAAACTATAGAGTTTTTGTTTGTTTGTTTGTTTTATCTTTCAACCCACTGATAATTACTATGCCAAAAACATCTTCCTTCTGAGTATCTGATATCTTACCCATCAGTGGCTTCTCTTGACACATTGTATTCTTTTTTAAACTTTTCTGCCAGATCAACACAATATAGGATGGGGGGGGGGGGACCTTACATGGCCCTGAACCCAGTCTCTGAGAGCATAAGAGCTGTTGGTCTTCTCTTGAAGATTTTCTTGTCTCTTTGTCATTCTCTTGTTATTTCATGAGCTTACCTGGACCACAGTCAAGTTATTGGAATGTGTGATTACTTTTCTATCTCAGTACTGGCTTTGTTCTCCTCTCTCTCCTTTCCCTGTTCTATCTCCCATAATCTTTTCTTGGAAGGGAGTATGTTGAAGATGAAGAGACACAGATAGTGGAGCCAGAACAACAGACTTTGAATCCTGTCTCCATCGTTTACTTGATAAGGGACCTTCCTGAGCCTGTCTCCTCATTTGTATAACAGTGGTAATTACAGTTAACAAAGAAAATGCTAAGTGAAGACACCTTTAGAAATCAGAAGGTAAACAATAAATGACAGTTGACTTTGTACCAAGTGTGATTCTGAGTGTTCTATTGTCAAGTAGAGTGTTACTGAACATTATAACATATAGTAAAAATAATAATTTATATTTTAGCAGTTCTATGCTTATAATGTCTACATTCCCTTGATAAGCAATATTTTATGGGTAAAACATCAAACAATGGTACATAACAATATAATAAAATGAGAGAGTAAATCTGGAAAATATTCGATGCTTTATTATATAATTTTTTACTAATTACGTCCTAAAAAAGATAATATTATTGAAAAAGAAAATAAACTTGAAAGTCACAGTCAACAATGTCAATGATTTACTTATATTTTAAAAACATTAATCCGCAGGTTGTTTTTCCTCTTTGTTAGCTCTTATAAAAATAAATTACCATAGGAGATATTTTGGACATATTACTACTGAACTATTCTAAGTTAATTGCTAGTATTATCCTTTGAGAAATAAAACGGGCTGTGTGTAATCAGACTGCAATGTTATCAGTTAATTAAATTTCTCCTTCCTTTGTAGACTAGTCAGTAAGAACGGTATTTGAGGACCATTTTCACTAAGTAACACATTTAGCAATAAGTGCTGCATTTTTAAAAAATCAGTATTTTAGGACTTCTGAACGTGAGATATTTACTCTCACTCATGAGAGAAAATACAAAATGTTTCCACGAAACAAAGCCTCTTGAATATTTGCTTTTATTCAGTTAACCAAAATTTACCACTTAACATAACTTTCTACAGCTTGAAGTACTCCCACATTTCACACACACTTTACAAATAATTGGAATATTGGTATATAAACATCATATGCAATGCTAGATAAGGGCAAAAGCAGTTACACGTTTGCCACAAGTAAGAGAATGTGTGTGTGTGTGTGTGTGTGTGTGTACACACACAGATATATAATTTGAAGTGGAATAATGCAAAAGGCAAACACATAGATGGAGAGGTCTCTAATGGAGGGAGACATGATGTTGAATTTGGATGGCTATGTAAACCTATTCTAGCTGTCTAGGTCAGAACTATACATCTTATTAAAGATGCTGAATGCTGATTTAGAGTAACTTGGAAGGAAAGAATGAACTCATTCATGCGGTGTTATTTGCCACCTGTAGCCAACACATGCATACCGTTTCCATCTTGTGTTCCACCTTCACAATACTATGTTGTGGTGAGTTACAAAGACTACAATCTCCATCTAAATACATTTACAAAGTAAAAAGGTCATTCGCCAGCATTCTGGAATGATAAAAACTTTAACAATTAAAAAACCAAATTGAACAATAGTACAAGGACATTTGCCCACTATAGCACGCACTCTGAATTTCCTCCAAGATAGATATACATCTCAACATTTTTCCAACATAAGGAAACTAAGGAAATATCTGCTCCTCTATTTTTACTTTACTTATGGACCCTTGAGGAAGCACTTAATAATCTTTGGCGTGCTTAGAAAAAAACAATTTTTTAAAGAGAAATCAATGGGAGATTAGATCAAGAAAAAGTGGAAAAAAGCTATATATCTATATATTCTCAACCGGAAAAAAAGTAGAGAAAATTTATGCCAAGAACTCCATCAGCTTCCTTGTGAATGGAAAGAGACTTTTCATTCATTGCATAGATACGATGATATCCCTGGGGAAATAACACAGAATATCTACCATTAGTCTAATGGATTCCTTCAGCTCTGTTTGGAAGAGTCTCACTGAATAAATGCCAATATATTACCTTTTCTGAAACATACACCATGATGTATAAAAGAATAAGAAAATATCTATATACCTGAAGTTGCCCTCAACTCTCACCTTGTCTTAGCTGCTACAATGACTGTTTGAGCCGCTTTTTCATACTCATGTTTGCCTATGAGATTCTTAACTGTGTCATTGTAAGGTAGAGTAATCCAATTATTCACCCTGCTGTTTTAATTTTCCTTATTACAAAAAATATACATATTAATTACGGAGAATTTTTAAATTAGAGAAAGGGACAAGAATAAAGTAAAAAATCACTCATATTCCCACCATATAGATAAACTACTATTAACAATTAATACATTTCAAATTATATTTTTCTACCACCTTAGCAGGCAGCCATGATATAATGCAAAAAGCTGAATTTGAACTTGAAAATGGTCTCATTTCTCAATATATTTGGATACTTTTACAAAGCAGATAAATGAATGAGTCTGATCTACATATTTAAGCAGGAATATGTCAAAAACCTTGTGTTGAAAGGAGAAAGCAAGTTCAAAAAAACATATTCAGTATAGCATATATGTAAACTTTTAAAGGATATTACTCAATATCTCAGCATATTATCTGTGGGTACATAACAGGTTAAAAGTAAAGAAAAGCATGTAAAAAATAAAGCTTCGAGGTAATAATGACCTTGGCAGAGGAGAAGACGAGAACAGAGTGTTGGAGCTTGAACTGTTTTGGAAATATTTCATTTCTTGAAAAAGTGATATTTACAAGTGATAGAAAAGCTTATTGTGTTGATGGTGGTGATGATGTCATTGTGTCTATGTCCATCAAAACGTAACAAATGGTACACTTTTAACTTATAATGTATGTCAACTAAACTCAATCAACCTGTTAAGAGAACAAAAGTCAAAGGTGATGTAAAGAAAACATGACAATAGATAATGTATTAGATCTGAATTATGGCACATGGTTGTCTGTGATATCCTTCTCAGCACTCCTGGTTATGCCTTAAATATTTTATAAGTTAATAGAAGAAATACTATTTTTAAATTTATTTAATTACTTACTTAATTTATTTATTTTGAAAGTGAGAGTGCGAGCAGGAAGGGACAGAGAGGGGACCAGCAGCTCTGAAGCTGGCTCTGCACTGACAGCAGCAAGCCCGATGTGGGGCTTGAACTCACAAACTGTTGAGATCACGACCTGAGCCAATGTCAGACATTAAACCAACTTAGCCACCCAGGTGCCCCGAAAACATACTATTCTTTTCAGCAAGCAGAAATAAATATAAAATAACAAAAGCCTCTTCATTTTTTTAATCTGAAAGAACTACCACTTTACAAGATGTTAACCTGACCTTGTGTGTGGTGGTGATGGCCGACAAAGTGGTTTCTAGAACAAAAACTGAAGTACAATGTCAGGGGATCTGGAAGAAATACAGTGCTTTGGCTTCTCTGTTGGTGTTATCAGAAGTCCTCTTAGAGGGCCTGTTTTACGTTACAAAGAAGAATCTTTGCTCTTTTTTTGGCAAGGGAAGGAGTTACCTTATAGTTTCTATATACTTTAAATATTTAACTTGTAACTTTCCCTTGACATTCAACAAAACCTGTCAGACACCACATTGTTCATCTAAACTCAGCAGCTCGTTGCAGTGGTCTGGCTGTCTTTCTGCTCCTGCCTCAATATCCTCAGCATCTTTTTTCATCATCTGATCATTTATGTGTACCCCCACTGGGTATTGTGAGTAACTACCACTAGGATTGTTGTGTGATTAAATAAATGAATACCTGTGAATTCCTTAGAGTAGCGCCTAGGACAAAGAAAGCACACGATAAATACCATTTATCATGCTCATCATTGTTTCGTTAGATTAAGTATACACATGTCACCTTTCCCTTCTTCACTGTGAGGAAACAGTCAGCAGTTGCTCACTCGCTTCAAGATCAAGTCCAAACTTCGGATTCCTCCATCCTCTGTTTTAGTGATTTTCACCACTTATATGGTTAGAACTGTTCTAGTTAAGTCTATTCTACTTTCATTCTAAGAAGCTGTGCATTTTTCTACTTTTTCTCATTTAACTTTTCTGACGCCTCACCCACGACCATTCTACAGGCCTTAGAAACACTTTATTCTCCACTCGAAAATCTACTTGCTTCGAGTGTCTATACTACTCATGTTGACATTCAGAACGCACACAAAAGAAAGAAGCAAAATTAGGTGGTATATCGTATTTTTCCCAGTAGACTATAACCCCTTAAAAGAAAGTGCTGTTGTGCTGCATTTGATGGGTCTCTGACACAAAGCTCAACAGACAGTAGGGATTTGGTAAATGATGGATAAAAACCTGCGGGAGGAACGATTGTTTGAAAAGTGAGGTTACCTCTCTCCAAACTAGTGTTAGAATCACTACTTAGCTCATCATTTCCAATCCTCTTTGCTTTCCTGTTTAAAGTCAGGGTTCTAAATTTCCTCCAAGACTGCCTGATGGTCTGCAGTGAAAATTAGCCACTGTTCCTGGCCCGGGTGAAGCCAAGTTGCTTATGCCTTCCCAAGAGAATAATAAATGAGTAATTAAATATATATATACATATGACATGTCAAGTAGTATTAAGTATCATGGAGAATGATACACCCAGGGAGAGGGGACAGGGCAGACGAGCAGTACATTTGTAGGAAAGGTGATCAGGGAAGTCTTTCTTGAAAAGGCAACACTTGAGCAGAAACCATAAAAGAAGAGAGGGAATGAGTCCTCTGTCTCTTTGGGGGAGATCGGAATCATTTGGGGAAGCTGAAAAACCGGCTGCTAATGTCTTAGGGCAGAAGCCCGCGAGGAAGGAAGGCGATGCAGCTGGAACAGAGTCAGTGAAGGAGAGAAGGGTGGGGCTTGGGAGGTAGGGGCCAGATCACATGAACCTTGCAGGATAGGGCAAGGGCTTGGAATTTTACTCTGAGTATGATGGGGAACCACTGCAGGTCTTGAGCATAGGTGTGACATGATCTGACTTACATTTTGAAAAGATCACGTTGGCTACTGTGTATGGAAAATAAGCAAAGGCAGGTCAGTGGCGGGGGGTAGGGAGGCTTATTGGGAAGATACTACAGAAGTACACAAGGGACATGGTGGTGGCTGGCTCTAGGGATTGGTTATTCCGGGTAATAGAACATCGTTAAACTCAGAATCTATTTTAAAGGTAGATCCAGTGGGTTGGGCTAATGGATTGGAAGCGGAATACATGAAAAAGAGAGAAAACAAAAATGTCTCCAAAGTTTTCAGCCTGAGAAACAGAGCAAGTGATGGTGCCTTTTACTGAGATGGGTACCGTCTTTAATCTCACTTTTATTGAAAAATATCTCCCTAATGTACTGTATACTTCGTTACTGCATTAATAAGCGCAAGTACAGAGAAAATGTCAATCTCTGCTTTTTATTTGAAGATCTTATGAGAGGCTCGGAAACATTCTTTTTTAAAATATCAGCAATGTATATAAAATGTGATGCCTTATTGTGAGTTTCTCCAAGTCTGTCCCGCTGATATAGCAGATATGTCCTTAGAGATAATTCAGAAAAATAATATGCTAATGCAAGCTTGTTTTGTGGTCATTATTTTTTCCCTTGAAATGGAGAACAGAGAAAAAATTAATGTGTGGTCCTGTTGAGTCAGACTCTGTGTTTTTTTTTTTTTTTTACTGATACTTAGCTAATCACTGACCAATTCATCCATATATAATAAATCTTGATAGACAACCAGGATAAAACAAGGGAGACTCTAATGTGACCATCACTAGGGCAACGGTCTTCTGAAAATTAACATCCCTGCTTTTGAGTGAGTAATTTCAACCACCTCATTTTTTTGCTTTGTAGGATTTGCATCTCTTCATCAAGGGCTAAATTCGACAACGCGCTATTAAAATAGCAGGAGACAAAAACCATTAGTGGGATAACGGATCGAGAAAATAGCCACTACAGGCGCCTGACCACCTTGGTCTGATTTTTATAAGCCGACAGCATATTACCTGCCATGCTTGAGGAAGAAAAATTGAGGGAGGAAAATTGGCTAGAAGTCTTGTCAGTTTCTCATTGAGGTAATAACACATTATCCCTTTCTCCCAATATCCCTCAGCTGCTGAGAAATACCTTTGTGAACCTTGGCTAGGGCTCCGCGTTGTAATTTTCACAGTGGGAACAACATTGCTTGCTTTCCTGAATACCCGCGGTGGTCTCTTCCCCACAGAGATGCTGGCTTACTTTATGGGCCTGTTTGCAAGCCCTGTACGCTCTCATTATAGAAAGTTCTCCCATTATAATTTTTACCACCTGCCTCTGATACTCAGGCTGAGACTGTCTGACCAGGGAGCATGACACAATATTGAAACAACTCAGTTAAACCGCCCCGCATGCCTTGCTGACCCCCACATGCCCTTCTTCTATCCTCAGAGCAAAGGGCTGAGGGCTGTTCTCCTCCCTCAGCCCTCAGGAAAAGAATTATCCAGGACATAGGGTAACTATGAGCTTTGACTACTTTAACAGGAATACATTTTCTGTAAGGCCAGACACATATATTTTCATCAGTAACATTGATCCAAGGACAATGGAGAGTCAGCTAATTCACTAAAGAAATCAAGGAGGATTTAAATTCATTTCTAAGCATGGTTGGCTTATCCTAAGACCTGCCATTGCACAAAGATAGGCAATTTTTTTTACTCAAATAGTTCTGTGATCCATACTTGACAATGTTATCCAATCATTGGTACAACGCCTACTATGTGCAGAGAGTAGTGCTGGGCATTATGTGGGGGAGAGACGTGTAGCCTAGTTAGAGGATTTGTTCATTTTTTTTTTTGCTGCCATAATGCATTGCTACAAATTTAGTGGCTTAAAACAACTAAAATGTATTATCCGATAATTCTAGAAATCAGGAGACCAACACAGATCTCACTGGGCTAAAGTCAAGGTGTCAGCAGCTCCCTTCACAGTAGGGACTGTACTCCTTCCTGGATGTTCTAGAAAAGAAACCCTTCTCTGCCTTTTGTAAATCACAAAGGCTGTCTATACTCCATACTTCTTAGCCCTTCCATCTTAAAAGCCAGCAATATCGCCTCTCCCTCTGACCTGTCTTCCTTTGTTACATCTACCTCTGACCTTAGCTGGAAGAGACTTTCTACTTTTAAAGATTCCTGTGATTAGGTCGAACTCACTTGAATAATCCAAGACTATCTCTCCATTTCAAAGTTTTTAACCTTAATCACATCTACAGACTCCCTTTTACATTTTAAGTTAACAAATTTTCAGGTTCCCATAATCAGGATGTGGACTTCTTTGGAGAGACATTTTTCTGCTTTCCATAAAGAGACATGGCAGAGTGAGACTGGAAGCCAATTGTCTTATGATACAGTGTTGAGTCCTCAAGTTTCTTTGAAATTATGAACATTTAATGGGAATAAAAAAGAAAGCACATAATTCCTCATCCCAATTTGCTTAGTATTTCTGAATCTGACATCCAGAGTTTGTCACTTCATATTTTATCTGAGAGGGTAAAAAAAATGCAATGAGCTTCTTTTACGCAAACCCGTTTTTTTTTTAAATTTATTCTTAAGGTTTTATTTTAGTTTTTGAGAGACAAAGAGAGACAGAGTGCAAGCAGGGAGGCTCAGAGAGAGAGGGAGACACAGAATCCGAAGCAGGCTCCAGGCTCTGAGCTATCAGCACGGAGCCTGATGTGGGGCTTGAACCCACAAACGTGAGATCATGACCTGAGCCGAAATCGGATGCTTAGCTGACTGAGCCATCCAGGCACCCCGCAAACCCTTTTTAAGACCCTGAAGAACTCAGTCCACTCAAGTACCTAATTTTCCCATGAACTCATCGGTTTTGGTTTGTACTGTGTCCTCAAAAGTCTGCGTGTTGAAATTCTACCTCCAACACCTGAAAATATGATTTTGCCTGCAGGAAGATCATTGCAGATGTAATTAGCTAGAGCATGAAGGCAGAGATCAGACATATGCATCTATGGGTCAAGAAATGCTAAAGATGACAGCAAAGCAGCAGGAGCGAGGGGAGAGCGCTGGGACAGATTCTCCTTCACAGTCTTCGGAAGAAACCAACCTTGGTCTACACCTTGGTTGTCAAACTTCCAGTCTCCAGATTTGCAGGACAACAAATTTCGGTTGTTTAAGCAACCTAGTTTGGAGGCACGTGGGCGGCTCAGTCAGTTGAACATCTGACTTCGGCTCAGGTCACGACCTCATGGTTCGTGAGTTTGAGTTCCACATCGGGCTGTCTGCTGTCAGCACAGATAGGCTCTCTACTTCGGATCTTCTGTCTCCCTCCCTCTTTGCCCCTTCCCCATTCTCACTCTCTCTTTCAAAAATAAGTAAACATTAAAAAAAAAAGCAATCTACTCTGTGATACTTTGTTATGGAAGCCCTACAAAACTGATATACCATCCAACTCACAGAAACCATGTAAGAGACACATGCTCAGTTCTTGTTAGACTGTGCTAGGATTGACACAATTGTCTCCCTCAAAAAAGAATATGAGTAAATGGGACCAAAGCCAAGTAATTTACCTTTTGTTTGTGTGCATCTGTATATACATATATATGTGTGTGTGTGTGTGTATACATATATATACATATACACATATTTTTGTTTATATGTATACATGTATTTATACATGTATCTATATTTATATATTCACATATATAATTGTTTCTATATATGTATTTATGTATATATGCATACATGTATTTGTATATGTATCTATGTTTATATATTCTCATATATAATTGTTTATATATGTGTGTTTATGTATATATGTATACATCTATTTGTATATGTATCTATGTTTATATATTCATATATATATAATTGCTTCATAAGGTCTTATATGGAAGACATAAAATGAAGGAAGGATAATTAGTCAAGGACCCAGCTAAGCCATGCACAGATTCCTGACCCACAGAAACTGTGATATAATATAAAAAAAAAAAAACCCAAAAAACTAACTTTGTAGTAATTTGCTACACAGCAATAGATAATTAACACAGGCAGCAAGCCTTTTGAGCATAATGACTACGTGTGCTTTTCTCACCTTTTATCTGCGGCACATAGCCTACTGTTACTTGGCACACGGTAAATTTTGATGGATGGAAGCCAGAGAGGGCATATCATATGCTAGGATGAGCAAAGCTACAATTTAGCTGAGCATATGCAACTACACTGTTTGAAACAATTTGGAAATAACTCTATGCTGATTCGTGGCCTTGAGTGTTTGGAGCTTAGACCATACCTAGAAGTTGTGGGGACATGCAGATGGGTGAAAGGGGGGATAAGGAATGTTCTGGAGTGGGTGGGGAGGTGGGGAGAATGAACAGGCCACACCCAGGACAAATAATGAACTCGGTCTAAGAGAAAGATGAGGTTGGGTTGAGAGTGAGGAACAACCACCTTGAAGACCCTAAAGGGGGTGTCTGGAGGTGCTGAACGAGTCTGTTTTTTGAGGGAAAAGAGATTCAGGTGGTCAGGACTGTAGGGCCTCAGGGGGTTTGCATGCAGCTCTGGCACACACGACAGTGAGGAGGTTGGTTGCTACAGAAACCAGTTGCCCATCATGGGGGACACAGCACTGACAGACACCTTCCTATTGCCATCTGTTCTCCAAGCAGCAGCCAGCCATTATTTTAGAACTTGAGCCAGAGTACTCCACTCTCTTCAGAGAATATCACAACCTCTTTCCAAACCCTCCACCGGTTTCACATTTCATTAAGTGCAAGGCAGGAGCATAAATCATCTGTGAGATTCTGTTATGTCTGTGCCTCCCCATCTGCCATTTCTCTCTCACGTTCTTCCTGGCACACAGGTCCCCTTTCCATTCCTCAAACATGCCAGACACCTATCCCCCCATCTTAGGGCCCCCACAGTGTCTGGAATGTTCTTGCCCCAGAAAACTGCTTGACTAACTTCCCTACCTGGTAAAATATTAGCCCTATGTATCTTTTCAGAGAGGCTTGTTGGGACCCCCGTGTTGCCTGACTATTCCACTAGGAAGTGAGCTCAGTAAAAGCAATGCGTTTTCTGCTTTGTTTTTGTTTTTTGCTTTATTCTCAGGTTATCCGAACTGCCAATACAGAGCCTGATACAGAGTGAATGCTCAGTAAACATTTGTGGAATTGAATTGAATTGAGTCACTAAGGGTGAATTCAGGAAAGGCTGCGGCATACTCTGTGTCTAAGGGAGTGGAGCCACACAGGGAAGGCCCTCAGCCACTTGAGTTCAGAACTGAATTGTTGTAGCTGACTTCTGCAAGGCCCTATTCCTGGTGGGGGAGGGCGGTGATGGAGGCCATGGCAGTGAAGTATGTGAGAGAGAAAGCTTGACAATTTGCAGACTGTCTCTGAAACAGGCCAATCCCAGAATGCAAATGGTGATTCTTTTGTGCCCAGATTGATCCCGCCCTCTTCACAGAGTGCTGGCCAGGCAAAAGGCAGATCTCAGCTGGGGGACAGATGGCTTTCTTAGGGCACATCTTTCAGCATCAGTGCAGACTCCTGAGCCCACCCAAAAGAGGCCCCCTACACGGCATGGAATCAGGATAAGTCTGTTCTTTCCCCTTTTGGTCTCCTTACCTCTCTTGAGGTCCCCTTGTCATGAGCTTAAAATGCAAATAAAGGGACAGGCATCACTGTGGCTTTATTGGCACACCATGAGGTCTGGGAAGGGGAGGAAAACACCCTTATTATTCCTTTCTTTTCTTCAACATGAGTTCAATATGAATTATTTATTTATATGAAACTCTCGATTTTTTTACATTTCACATTTTTTCTCTCATACACAGCCTCTACTTCTCCCAAGACTACAACTAAGATGTCAGTCAGCAGCAAGGTCTCATCAGAAGACTTGCCTGGGAAAGGATCCACTTCCAAGCCTATTAAAGGAGTTGTAGTAGGAGTCAGTTCTTTGTAGGTGTTTGAATTGAGGGCTTGGTGACTGATGGCTATCAGTTGGAGGCCATCCTCAGGCATGTACAGCCTAACCACAGGGTAAACTCATCAACATGGCAGCTTGTGCCATCCAAGTTGTCAAGAGAAAGAGTTTGCTAACAAAACAGAAATTACAGTTATATATAGCATGATCATGGAAGTGACATCCTATTACCTTTGCCATGTTCTGTTGATTAGAAGCAAGTCAGAGGTCCAGCCCACACCCAAGGAGCAAGGATGATTCAAGAGCATGAATACCAGGAGACCAAGGTGACTGGTCCATCTTAGAGTCTGGCTGCCACAAAATCTAGACTGAGTTAGAGATGACATTCTTGAACAAGACACTCAAAGAAGGTAAGACTACACATGTGACAAAGCCCATCAAGGAGAAGTCCATGGTGCTATGGCATTTTCTTGTGGGGGGTGGGGGAGATGTGAAGTAGGTTAGAAGAGAAGCTTTTACTGAGAAGGAAATAATTGAACTGAAGAAACAAACTGAAGTTGGAACCGGGGTTAAGTAGCTGTTTTTAAGTAATTTCTTCTCTTTCATTCCTTATTCTCTGCCTCTGACTCACTTACTTAAATAATAAAGTTATTCAGGGAACAAAAGAAATGGGGAACACTGTATTTTACATGAGATTTTAGCTCACCCTAGAAATGTGCAGGGCATATATCACCTTCTTAACAGGAATCGACCACTTCTTCACAAAGAAAGGGAACTAAACGGCTACCATTTCCAACATTCTCATGTGGAATGAAAACATCACCCTGATGAGAACAATACAGAAACAAATTGTTAAATAGAACATAATGATTCAAAAAACGTGAAATTAAAAAAAATTGTGACTTTTTTTTCACAGTTGCAGTAAAGAAAATTAAACAGTGGAATGAGAGACCTACTCACATTGAGCAGTCTCGGTCATTAAACCTAAGTATTTTGTCTTTCTCCTCCCTGTTCCTCCTTACATATTAGCCCCAAAGACATGACTAAGTAACATTTTATTTAATTCATCTCATACTGAAATCAGACACTCAAGATACGTGAATTGCTATAAATATACATAAAAATACAAAATATCCTTAGTAAATGAAACCTATAAAACATCACTCAACCATTTTTTGAAGTTATAAGGACATAGTTAGAAAACCCACTTATTATTCTTGTATGCCATTTATTATTCTCTTAGACCACTTATTATGTCTTTTATAAGACAGTAAGGGTGCTTGTTTTATGTCTGTCCATGAGGTCAGCTATCTTCTCTATATTACATCTACAAACCTTTTTCTCACTTCCCACTGAACTTTCTCTAATTTCAACTCATTACAACGTAGGAAGACTGGAAGTTCCCTAAGGAGAAACTAAGCTCAGTGTGTGGAGTTGGTAGCTAATGTTATGTAATTTCTAAATCAATGCTATGGATCTGAAAAAGATTTTATTTCTCTCTAGAAGAAAAGTTTATGGGCCATGTTATAACCCTGGTTACTTCTCCGAACAGCCTTCATTTATTTCTGTACTTAAAATTATATTCCAGATAGCTGAAACTGACAAAGATTAATCACTGAAAGAACAGGTCATGCCATTGTGTGCAAAACTGAGGTGATAGACATTCCTGTTCTCTGAAGCAAACTGCATAGCTTTTATAATGGTCTTTTCCCCCCTTTCTCAGAGGCGTTTGTACTTAGATTGTATAAGGCAGGAAGTTGCACTGGATCTGATGCAATATAACTTGAAATTTTGATTTTCATTCTAAATGATATCAAAGATTCACAAGCTGGAATTTACCAAAATTTAAAATTTTTCTGCATCAAAAGGCACAATCAAGAAAGTGAAAAGGCCACCCTAAAATGAGAAAAAAATATTTGAAATCATGTATCTAAAAGGGACTAATATAAAAAAATATGTAAAGACCTCCTACAGCTCAACCACCATAAAAGAAAATAACCCTATTGAATATTGGGCAGAGCACTCGAGTATACATTTTTCCAAGAGAGGTATACAAATGGCCAACACGCACAGAGAAAGGCACTCAGTATCACTTATCATTAGGGAAATGCAAATCAAAACCACAATGAGATACCACTTCACATCCATTAGTGTGACAGTTATTTAAAAAGAAACAGAAAATAATGAGTGTTGAGGATATGGAAATATTGAAACCCTTATGCATTGCTGATGGGAATGTAAATTGATTCAGCTACTATGAAAAACAGCGTGGCAATTCCTCAAAATTTAAACATAGAATTACCCTAGGGTCCAACCATTAATGTCACTTCTGGTTACATACCCAAAAGAACTGAAAGCAGGACTTGAACAGATGTGTGTACACCAATGTTCATAGAAGCATTATTCACAACAGCCAAAAAGTAGAAACAACTCAAATATCAATCAACAAATAAATAAACAAAATGTAGTATCTATCTACAACGGAGTACTACTCAACCTTGAAAAGAAATGAAATTGTTACATATACTACAGCATGAATGAACTCTGTGGACATTATAATAAGTAAAATAAACCAGATACAAAAGGACAAGTATTATATGATTCCATTACATGTCAAATTCATAGAGACAGAAAATAGAATTGTGGTTACTAAGGGCCAGTAAAGGGGGACTAGAGAGTTACTGTTTAATGAATAGAGAGTTTCAGTTTGGAATGATGAAAGATATATACCATATGTTTTCACTCATATGTAGAATTCAAGAAACAAAGCAAACAAGCAAAGAAGAAGAAAAAAGGAAAGAGAAACAAACCAAGAAACATTCTCTTAACTATAGAGAATGAACAGGCGATTACGAGAGGGGAGGTGAGCGGATGGGTGAAATAGCTGATGGAGATTAAAGAGTATGCTAATCCTGATTAGCACTGAGTAATGTATAAAATTGCTAAATCACTATATTGTACACCTGAAACTAATACAACACTGTATGTTAGCTACGTGGTAATTAAAATGTAAAAACTTAATTAAAAAAAGATACACTATATGGGCACTAACTCTTAGCAAAGTAGAAATATAACTTCAAGCTATATTTATATTTAAGGAACTAACTTTTTTAATCTGATAAGGTTATTTACAACTCGGCTATTCTAAAAATTAGACCTAATACAAAATATTGAGGGATTTTCCTCTGAGTTTGAAAACTGAGCAAAGATACTTGCTATTACCAATGGTCTGCGAAACCGTATTGGAGATTTTTTTCTTAACTAATGTAGCGAAAGCATTGCCACTTCTGTTTGGTTTTTGTTTTTGGAAAAACTGGTCATTACTTTCAATGTACGTTATTGTTTATTCTAATCTATATTTGATTTCTTCCCTTTTTTTGTTTATTTATTTATTTTGAGAGAGAGCAAGAGAGCACAAGTGGTGGAGGGGCAGAAAGAGAAGGAAAGAGAATCTCAAGCAGGCTCCACACCGCCAGTGCACAGCACAATGTAGGGCTCAAACTTAGGAACCATGAGATAATGACTGGAGCTGAAACCAAGAGTCAGGTACTTCACTGACTGAGCCACCCAACACCCCTCTATTTTACTTATTTCAGATTTTCTTCATTTCCTTCCTCTACTAAATTTTAGCTAAGTTTCTTCTTTTTCTAGTTCCTTGTGGTGTAATATTAAATTTTTTACTTCAACTTTTTTCCTTGATACATAAATACATTTATACTTTATAGCATAAATTTCACACTAACGTCTGCTTTTGCTGCATCCCATAGGTTTTGGAATATTGTGTTTTCTTTTTCTTTTGTTTTGACATGTATTTTGATTTGCCTTTTGATTTTTTTTATTTGGCCAATTTCTTGTGCAGTAGTGTGTTGTTTAATATTTATAAATTAAATATTTAGTATTTACATTGTAGATTTTCTAGCTTTTTTATTGTTGAACTTTAGTTCTATACCATTGCGGTTGGAAAATATGCTTAGTATGATTTCAGTCTTCTTGAATTTGTAGTATTTATTATGTCTCTTTTTATGTGATTTAACCAGGTGATTCTTTTGTGTGTACTTGAAGAAAATGTATACTTTATTTTTCTCGGATGGAATGGCTTTTTAAAATTTTTATTTATTTTGAGAGAGAGAGAGAGTGCATGCAAGCAGGGGAGGGGCAGAGAGAGAGGGAGAGAGAGAATCCCAAGCAGGTCCCACACTCAGCATGGAGCCCAACATGAGACTTGATCCCCGGACCATGAGATCATGTCTGAGCTGAAATTGAGTTGGGCACTTAACTGACTGAGCCATCCAGGTGTCCCTTGAAAGAAATGTTTTATGTATATCTTTTAGAAATATATCTTTTAGAACCATTCTAAAGTATGCTGAAGTATGTTTCAAGTAAAAAAATGTTCTCGTTGAAAAAAAAATAACTTTACCTGAGGGTACTGGTTTAAAACAAAGCGTATCAAAGGGGAGGTGGGTGGGAGGATGAGTGAAATAGGTGAAGGGGACTAAGAGTACACTTACCATGATGAGCACTGAGTAATGATGTACGGAATTGTTGAATCACTTTATTGTACACCTGAAACTAATACTGTATGTTAACTATACTGGTATTACAATTTTAAACTTAATAAAAATAATAATAAAAATTAGGGTTACCTGGTGGCTCAGTAGGTTAAGTGCCTGATGCCTGACTCCTGGTATTGGTTCAGGTCATGATCTCACGGTTCATGAAATTGACCCCCACATCAGGCTCTGCGCTAACAGCATAGAACCTGCTTGGGATTCTCTTTCTCCCACTCTCTGTCCCTCCCCTGCTTGCACGTGCACCCTTCATCTCTCTCAAAATATGTAAATAAACTTTAAAAATTGTATTTAAAAAGTAATTTAAAAATTTAAAGAAAAAAGGTATTGGGTATCATCAATGGTATGCAACATTGTATTGGAGGTTCTAGCTAATGTGATCTGTTGAATACCACAAAATGTTAGGGTGGTTTATTATCTAGTACTTTTATAGAAATAGTTCACTAAAACAAACCAAACAATACGTCAATAAAGAACAACAAAATAAGAAGTCTCGCACCACCAAATATCAAGATCTGTTAAGATCTATAGTAGTGAAAACAGAAAAGTTGGTCCCAAAATAGATGAATAAACAAATGAAACAAAATAATTTCATTACTTTGAAAGAGAAAGAGAGGTAAAGAATGAAATAATTTATGACAAAGATGGCACCAAAGTGCAGTGGGAAAAGAATAGTCCCTTCCATCAGTTGGATAACCATAGGAAAAATAATGGGTCTTGCCCTCTACTTCAAACCTCACATAAAATAAATTTAAAGTGGATTTAATATCTAAATATGAAAGAAGAAGCAAATATTCAGATGAAAACACAAGAAAATATCATCATAAATTTTGTCAAGCGAAGATTTCTCAAGCTAGACAGATAAATCTCTAACTATAGATGAAATAATTGGTAAGTTGAATTGCATTAAAAGCAGAAACCTTGGTTTCTCAAAATATATGACTAAGAAAACATAAAGGCGATCCATGGAGTATGAGAATGTATTTGCAATACACATATCTGACAAAGACTTTTATCTTTATATAAAGAACTAAAAATTAATAAGAAAAGGGATGCCTGGGTGGCTCAGTCATTAAGTATCCGACTTTGGCTCAGATCATAGTCTCATGCTTTGTGAGTTCGAGCCCTGCATCAGGCTCTGTGCTGATAGCTCAGAGCTGGGATACTGCTTCAGATTCTGTCTCCCTCTCTCTCTGCCCCTCCCTCACTCATGCGCTGTCTCTCAAAAATAAATAAACATTAAAAAATAAAATTAACAAGAGAAAAGAACTCCAACATAATATGAGCAAAAGGTTTGAACAAGTACTTCAAGAAGAAATCCAAACCATCAGTAAATCTAAGAAGATACTCACCTTCTTAATCATCCAGGGAAGGAAATTTTAAATCAGAATGCAGCCCTTTCAAAAGAATGGTTAATATTAAAAAGGCAAAGAACCAGGAATCTGTTAGGGCTGGATGTCTGCATCTGTTCCCAACTTTGCATTTAATGACATCATGTTGATAGCTTGAGATCAGCCATGGTAGGAGCATTTATGTCACATAATTGGCAAATGCTACAAATCACAGCTCTGTTTCTCCCCCAAAGAGCTGCTTTATTGGCACGCCACTGTATGTAAGGATATAGAATGATTGAAACTTCCATATAATGCCCATTTAAATATAAATTAATAATTATTTTGGAAAACTGACAATACTTTCCAAATATAAAAATTTGCAATTCCGAAGTGAAATAATTCAGGCAGAGAAAGATAGATATGATATGTTTCCACACCTAGGTGGATTTTGAGAGACTTAGCAGAAGATCATGGGGGAGGGGAATGGGAGAAAAAAAGTCACAGAGAGAGAGGGAGGCAAAACATAAGAGGCTCTTAAGTACTGAGAACAAACTGAGGGGTGATGGGGGGTGTGGGAGAGGGGAGAGTGGGTGATGGGCACGGAAAGAACACTTGTTGGGATGAGCATTGGGTGTTTTATGGAAACCAATTTGACCATAAATTATATATAAAAAAGAAAATTTGCAATTCCACTACTATATATATATCCTATAGAAATGCACACATAGTTTACAAAAAGACATGAGCAAGACTCTTTGTAGCAGCACTATGCATAATAGCACCAAACTAGGAAAAGTCCAATGTGCACCCAGAATTGATTTTTTTTAATGATGGTGTATTCTTACAATGGGATACTAAGCAGAAATATAGAAGAATAAACTACAACTCTATGCAGTACCGTAGATGAATCTACCAAATACAGTTTTAGGTGAAAGAAACAAAACACAGAAGTGTAAATACTCTGATTCCTTTTATATGAAGCCGACAAACAGGCAAAACTAATCTATGGTCTTAAAAGTCAGGAAAAGTGGTTAGCCAAGACATTGAAGAATTGACTGGAAGGGGTCTGATGGAAGAACCTGGAGAGCTAGTAATGTTATTCTTGATTTTGTGCTGGTCACTTAGATGGATGTACTAAGTAAAAATTCAATGAGCACTTAACTGCATGGTACATAATTCAGTTAGAAATTTGACTTCAAAAAGTAAGAAGCCAGACACCAAGGAATAGCTACCCCATGACTCATTTTATTTGAAGTTCACAGGCATACAAAATGAATGCACGGTGAAAGAAATCAGAATGGTGTTGATTTTATGAGGAGTATTGACTGGAAGGCAGAAGCTGTGGGCTTCTGGGTGCCGGAAACGATCTACATCTTGACCTCAGTGGCTACATGGGTGCATACGTTTCTGAAAAGTCATTATACTACCAAGTTAAGATTGTGCACTCGACACTTCTAAGTCGTCGTTCAATAAAAGAAGTTGAGTTACTGTGGGGAATAAGCCTAATCAATCTCATATATCTTAATGAAAAGCGTTGCTTCCTGTTTGGCATCTTCCTCACGCTCAAGAGTTAAACGTTTGCCTCATTTCTCTGCTCACTGACTCAAAGAAGATGAGAGAGAATTCAGTCAATAAATATAGGGACCGTATAAATATAGGAGCTATACTAAAATCGATGTGTAATACTGACGTGATAAAAAGCTCTCAAAGAGTCTACAGTCTAGTTGGAGAAAAAAATACACTGAAATATATAAAACATTTAAAAAGCAACATAAAAGCAAATTAATATAGTCGCAAAATGAGCTTTCTCTGAGGTACAGCCAAATCTAAACTATAATTTTCAGGCATAGGAAAACTTAACATCTCTCTTACTCCTTCCATTTTTATTTCTACCGCTAATTCTACCTGCTTTGAGGAAGGAACATATAAAGGTACCTGTCGTAAACATGGAGAAGTTCAGGTGCATTTCTATTTTTAGAGTGATTTTTCAATCACATGAATTACTTTCTTTTTGAGTAAAAAAAAAAATCTTTAAAAGGCTGAGTTAAAGCTATCACAAAACCAGTAAAGCCAAGCTCTAAATCATCAAGCTGGGAAGAAGCTGGGTTTTATTGCTCATAAAAAGCTAAGGAAAAAAGAGAAGGAGCCAAGTCACTATTCCTGAAATGAAAAGGCATTTAAGAGAAGTGGAGAAGTAGGATAATAGGAGCCAGAGGGGAGCAGGAGAGTGGCAGGGATAAGTCACTTGTGTCTACTTTGACTGCATGTCCTGGTTGTCTGCCACAGCCCTGGTTAACTCCTGCTGTCCCCAAGCCCTGTCCTGTTTAGCACTTGTCCTTGATGTTTTTGGTTGTCCTGCAATAAGCTAGGATGAGTTCTGAGTACTGAATCCAAACAAGAGTTAAAAGTAGAACTGTTGCCCTTTGAACTTGTGGCTTCTTCCACGGTCTTATCCAGCAGTGTGTGAGAGATAAGCATGCAGCGAGAAGCATGTTCACTTGAACATGTGGTTAACTCTGAAAGACAACCAGTGATAACCCATCTCTCCTCTCCTAACCCCAGCCAGACACGATATGATTAACACCTCTCAGTCAAGGACGCTTGGTAGTGCAATGAGGCTTGCTCAGACAACACAGATTGGAGATGGAAGGTGGTATTAGAAGGACTGGCTGCTATTTCCTCTGCCCACCATTGGGTGTGCCTGTCAGTTTTGCTGAAGCCTGCTCAGTAGCCCGTGATTTGCAGGACTCTAGCAGGCTACCAGTCGGTAGGGTCAATGGGCAATGTGGGAAATTATAACTTAAGTGAACACAAAAAAAAATAGAGGAAATATGACCTGAGGTGTTCTGCTATTAGACAATTGTTTGATTGCTCTTCTAAGATAGTTTTATTAGTTTGCTTTTTGACATAAATTGACAATAGTGTGTAATATTATTTGATTTTCTTTTACTATTTTGCATTAAGCCCTTCCTTCAGTTAATGAGCTAAATAAAAAAGTCCATGTTGAATCTATTAAACCAAATTTCCATTTCTTAATAAAGTTTGTGATGAATGTGTAACTTGCGCAAAATATTTTCCAATATTCAACACCCACATTGGAGGCCATGGAAATAACAGACCACATACCAACTGTAAGACTCAAACCTACCATATGTCAGCATTTGCTTTAAAAGTTATTTATATTTATTTCAAAAGACTTTTCCCCAAAATAATGACTTAATAAGTGCTTTTGAAGGTACTGGAGTATATCACTCTGTGAAGCATGACTTTTTATTTAAATTAAATGATAGTACTTTTTAATTTCACTTCTTTTCAATACCAGGTTTCCTTTGCATTTGAAAAACAGCAAAGTGGTTGCTGGTAATGTCTTGGCTTTATTGACAGAAGAATACTGAAAACAGCAATATGGAGCCAGTTTTATATCTGTGTCATCGGATGCTTCAAATGGAAAATCAATGAAGTTGATTCCAATAATATTCAATTTTTTTGGGACATTCTAATGCTTGGAATCAAAGTGAAAGTTTTGGAAACTGATTCGGTCAAAGACAAAGCATTCAGAACTATTGTGAATGCTATTAGAAGTCTACTTTAAAAATTCAACATTAAAGACAAACTTTTATGTGCGATACTCTTTTTCATCGTGTGCATGATTGTTCTTTTACAGTGATAATATGAATATTATTTTTGTGAAGCATAATGCCATGGTAAAAATGTAATTTTTATTAAATCAAGAAGTCTATAGAGCAGAAATGTGCTTGGAATTGCCTGGTGTGGTGCACACAAATCTTAACTGTAGCCAAACAAGCGACAGTATTCTACCAATAGGAATAGAAGCTATAGATGCCAAAATATACAAATTTTTTAAGCACAGTTAAAGCAACTAATCTCCAAATATTTTGTGATAAAAATATCCTGACTTTTTAAGTACACTTCTCTTTTTTTAATCAATCATAATTTGGATTTGAAAAGTATTTGAACATTGAAAGAAATTCTTTGTAAATCAACATCAAGTACAGTTGACCCTTAGACAACACAGGGGTTAAGTGCGCCGACCCTCACACACAGTTGAACATCTGCACATAACTTTTGATTCCCCAACTTAACTACTAACAGCCAACTGTTGAATGGAAGCCTTATGGATAACATAAACAGTTGATTAACATATATTTTGTGTATGTGTTATATGCTACATTCTTGCGATAAAGTAAGCTAGAGAAAAGAAAATGTTATTAAGAAAATCATAAAGAAGAAAAAATACATGTACAGTAGATACTGTACTTATCAAAAAAATCCTCATGGAAGTGGAGCAGTGTAGTTCAAGGGCCAACTATATCTTATAATGATATTAAGCATTTTCTAAATGAGTTATCAAAATTTTGGATGCATTTTGTTGAAAATCATATATCTTTAATCAGACTATTTCATGGATGGTATATGAAAAGAGTTCAGCTTCCAGAGAATTGCCATTTTTAAAAACAAAGCTATAAACAAGAAGTCATCAAAACTTATCCTGACAAAGTTTGGGAGGAATGGAACAAGTGCAACAATGAGAATTCCGACAGTGTTCAAAATTAAAGACTGAAGATTAAATAAGTATGCTTGGAAATATCTAAACCAATAGGCAGAATTTTTTGATGGGGCTATTTTAGCTTAATACATTTAGTTTCTGAACTACGGTAGAATGAAATCTGGAAGCTCTCTGTTTTTTAACATCTAAATTTGACTAAACTTCAAAAAAATTATATAGAGAGAACTTATTTAATGAGTTTTTCCTTGTAAAAATTCTTGTTTAAGAGAGGTTATCTAACTAGAGTCAAAGTGACAAATGTTTGGGTGGAAATAGTTACACATTTTAATATGAAAAATTGCAATTGAGAATTACCTCCTTTTGATGGAATTTCCATTGTGCTTACCAGTCCTCCAGCAAGTATGGACAGAGTATTTTCTCAATTGAAAATTGAGTTAATTACAATATCAGCAAATAACATGTATTAAACACATTTATTAACCATAAGACGAAACTTCAAAATCGGGAACAAAACATATTGAAAAAAATGTATTCTTTAGAAAATACAAGTATACACGCATTAGAAATAGACAAAGCTAAGGGGTACCTGGATGGCTCAGTTGGTTAAGCATCTGACTTCCGCTCAGGTCATGATTTCACAGTTTGTGAGTTTAAGCCCCGCGTCGGGCTCTGTACTGACAGCTCAGAGTCTTGAGCCTGCTTCCGATTCTGTGTCTCCCTCTCTCTCTGCCCCTCCCCTGCTCACACTCTGTCTTTCTCTCTCAAAAATAAATGAAAAAATTTTTAAAAAAGAAATAGACAAAGCAAAGAAACTGAACCCAGTACATGAATATATAAAATGAAAAATTATTCTGCTTATATTTTCTAATGTTCAGATCACCAATGTGTAGACCTTTTTAAAAATTTTTGCTTTAATGTGCACAAAAATCTATTTTCTTACATTTTGAAAGAATATTATCTTTGAAAATAAGTTTCGAATAGACCATTGTATTAGTCAATATCATAAAATTAATGTTGGAATCCACAAATAAATAAGCCAAAATTATAGAATTTCAATTATATATTTTTAGCACAACCTTTCATTCTCAAAAGTGTCCCAGTTTGAACTACAAGTCGTATAGTCACCCTGTTCATGGTCAAAAATAAATCTGAGGAAAAGCAAATCAGTCATGAGGAAGGGTAAAGGAGTAAAAAAGAGAGCGCAAATCAGGTACTACTGTTGTTTTGTTATGAAGAAATTACTGTCTAAGGCAGGTGATGGGTTGACTGCAAGGATATTCGACAACATGGTTAGATGTAAACCTATGTTTTCTCTATAGCACTTTGTCTCCTAACAGGCTCTCTACATGGAACTTTTAATTTATTCACTACCTGTCTTTCTCTAGGTCGCTATGGAGAAATCACTAAGCACCATTAATGAATAAATTCCTGTTGCAGATCCCTATATAGAGTTACCCATATGAGAACCAGTTTGATGGCAAATCAATACCTGGAGTTCAGAGCTTTTCCTGTTTTTCCCCACTCTCCCAATGGGGGGGGGGGGCTCATATTTCAAATCCTCTGTTGTGTAACAGACCAAGAAATGGAAGCATAACATTTTTTTTTGTATAGAGTTGAAGACCGTTGCTTGCTGCAAAACTGTAATGGACCAATTTGATTCAGTTGTAAAAGGTCAATCAGACTGAGGAGGACTTAGGAGTTTGAGGGGAGAAGAGAAGGTAGTTGACCATAGAATCCATTAGAAGAATAGTAACTAACATATGTTGCCTATTTACTCTGTGCACTATGCTTCATAAATATTATTTTATTTCATTCTTGCCACACCTTGAAATTGAAACAATTTGATTTATGAGGAAAACTGAGGTTCAACCAGTTAAGAAGCAAGAGATGCCACAGTTGTAAGTAGCAAAGCTTAGATTCCAATGCTGGAGACCCTCCTGAGGTCCTCGGGCCGTAATCACTACTGAATGGGGCCATGCAACCAAGTTGATCAACACATACATGGTGTCTAAATAGGAGAATCTTTTTTGCTTTACTCTAGGTAGTTACATTTTTACTATATTTGATTCCTCTTACTTAAAAAGAAACTTACACCAGAAAAACCCTTGCAGTTATAAACATGAAACTCTTTTTTTT
The DNA here is from genome assembly GCA_030068075.1 of Paguma larvata. Classification (NCBI taxonomy): domain Eukaryota; kingdom Metazoa; phylum Chordata; class Mammalia; order Carnivora; family Viverridae; genus Paguma; species Paguma larvata. Next base: position 14,691,691 of record CM057825.1, read on the forward strand.
ATATTTTATTTTATAATAGTTTATTTTCAAATTGGTTTACATATAACACGCAATGTTCATCCCAACACGTGCCCTCTTTAATGTCCGTCACCCCCTCTCCCACCTCCCTCACCTCCCTTACCTCCCTCACCCTCAGATTGTTCTAAGTCTTTGAGAGTCTCTTATGTTTTATCTCCCTCCCTCTCTGTGTCTTTTTTTCCTTTCCCCTCTTCCCCTCCCCCTGGTTTTTGCTTAGTCTCACAAAGTCCACCTATTTGTGGAAACATATGGTATCTGTCTTTTTCTGACTGACTTATTTCACTTAACATAATACCCTCCAGTTCCATCCATGTTGCTACACATGGCCAGATTTCATTTTTTCTCATTGCCATGTAGTAGTCCATTGTATATATGTGCCACAACTTCTTTATCCATTCGTCAGTTGATGGGCACTTGGTCTGCTTCCATGATTTGGCTATTGTCGAAAGTGCTGCTATGAACATTGGGGTACATGTGCCCCTAAGCATCAGCATTCCTGTGTCTCTTGGGTAGATTCCTAGCAGTGCTATTGCGAGGGAATTTAAAGCAAAAATGAACTATTGGGACCTCATCAAGATAAACATGAAACTCTTTAGCCAACTAGATTCCACCATATTGCTTCCTAATGGCTCTCTTTCCCACTCTCACTGCCTCACTCTGCCCCATCTGGTGGCAGCATACATATATAGCAAGCAAGAAAAAGATGTTTAAAAACTACATTTGATGACTAATGTGTGAAATATGTCCTTTTTGTATTAACTGGGACCAATAACCCACTTAATAATTCTTGATCTCTAGAGAGAGACTCTTTCGCTGCAATAAGGACTGCGTGTTGATAGAATGAAGTAGTAGTGAAAGGGAAAACTGCACACGATTCCATGTGTGTTCACAGTGAAATTACTCAGGACACCCTGTATTGGAGAACTGCCTCGAGAGCAGTCACAGCAAGCCCATCTTACACCCCCACTAACAGGGATTTGGAACAACTGAAAGTGTATTCAATGACATGAAAAAAAGCTCATGACACAATATTAAAAGGGGATTCAAAATTATAGCTAATGGGTAATTACACCTATAGATGGACGTGTTTTATGTAGAAGAAAATATTTAAAACAAATCTCGTAGAAGGATAAGGATGACCTTTTTCACAATTTGCTGCCTTTTCTACGTGCTCTAGAGTGACAATTGTTCCTAGTATCACCTTGGGGGAAAAAAACTTTAAAATACTTAAATTAACCATTACTGTCTAAATTATGAGATAACGAATTGTCTGCAAAACAGGGACCATTAAACATGTGTACGTGAGAGAGACAGAGAAAGATAGGAAGAGACAGAAACCAAGAAAGGGATGGCAATTTAAACAGGCAAGTCCATTTACTAGGAGAAGTAAAAGATATTAAAACAATAGAAGACAATCTACAGAAATAAAGGTCTTCAAACTTAGTTGGGGAGATTATAAAAAGATATCTACAAGATGTTGGAAATTAATCTCATGGACCAAAACTGCTAGAAAAGAACTCTGCCAAACGAGAAATATCTAAAGGTGTGGGACCCGCAAAGGTGGTTTCAAAGAGAAGGTAGGATAAGTTCAGAGGAGATAAAATGATGCCAGAATGAAAGCCTGGAGGTGGAAAAGCATGCAGCGGGGTCAAGGGACAATGGGAAGTCAGATTGGATGAAGCAATGACTCTGGGTAAATAAATGGCATCAGGGGTGCCCGGGTGGCTCAGTTGGTTACATATCTGACTCTGGGTTTGGCTCAGGTCGTGATCTCATGGTTTGGTGAGTTTGAGCCTCACATTGGGCTTAGTGCTGACAGTGTAGAGCCTGCTTGGGATTGTCTCTCTCCCTCTCTCTCTGCCCTCCCCTGCTTGCTCTCTCTCTCTCTCTCTCTCTCTCTCTCTCTCAAAATAAATAAGTAAACTTTTAAAAAAAGAAATGACATCAGGACAGTATTGGACAAGAAGACGGGCTGGACCACTTGTTGGTGGCCAGGATGTTGAGATTTGATCACAGAGTAGAGGGTAACATATAAGGCTAGAGAGACGTGAAAGATTTCAACCTTGTTTAGTAAGAAAGAGAATGAGATGACCAGAGGGATGTTTTATAAAAAATAATTGATGTATTTGCCAAACGAGTACAATCTAGATGCAAGGAGCCCATTTCATCTCGCGGTGATATGCATGTTATAACGGAAGATATCGGCATCAAAACGAATTGGTGAATGAGTAGCAATCTGAGGAAGAAAACAGCACCGAATTCTCTATTCGAGTGTGAAAAACAAATTGAAGAAAAACTATTTACTGTTTATTTTACTTTTGAGAGAGAGAGAGAGGGCGTGGACAGAGAGAGGGTGAGACACAGGATCTGAAGCAGGCTCTGCACCAAAAGCAGAGAGCCCCAGGCGGGGCTCAAACTCACAAACAGGGAGATCATGTCCTGGGCCAAAGTCGGATGCTTAACCAACTGAGCCACTCAGGTGCCCGAAGAAAAAGAAAATTTTAACAAGTCCATGGTTTAGGGCCTGCAGGTCTGAGAGAACGCCACCAAGGGAAGAAAAGAAAGACAGGGAGGGAAACTGATGGAGAAGAAGAGGAGAAAGTGTATATTTTGTTACATTTAATGACAAAACACTCAAAAGAAGATGCCCACCAGACACTGGGGGCTGTGGAACAGACATCGAGGTGAGAACTGGAGACGTCATTTGGGGCAATAGATGACACTCCAAGGGGAGACAGAAAGCTCTGAGGCAGAGGCAGAGAGGCTCCATGTTCTGTCTGAGCTTAGAGAGCAGGAGTCCAGGAGCCAAGGAGGGATGGAGGGCCAGCCTCTGAGTAGGGAAAAACCATAAAACAACAAAGAGAAACTGCAGTGTAAGCAGTGCTGAGAGGTCAAGGCAGAGTGTCCTGAGTTGAGCCATCAATATGTCACCGGTGTGCTTGGCAAAGATGGCTCTAGAAGTGGGACAGTTATCTACCCCGAGGGTGGGGAGGAAGGGGGGAACAGGGAGAGACAGAAGGGGCAGACATCTCCTCTGGTTCCCAACCTTATAAAAGTTTTTAATGTCATTCAAGCAAAAGAAACAGACCGAAGATCAGGCTTGCTACATTTCCACTGGGTCAACTTAATTGCTAACGAAAATTTTAAAAGCAAATTAAAAGCTGCATTAAGAGATTACTGGTAAAGTTGTGTCACAAATGGAGAACTCTAGAGAGATGAAAAGGTCTTTTTACCTTTTCCTTTTGGTCATCTGGTTAATTTTCGACAGAGCGTAAATAGGTTGATTCAAATGGTCTTCTGCAAACCCGCTCTATTGAAACTAAGTTTTAAATTCATTTAAATAAAACTTATTCAATTAATCAAAATCACAAACAGGTTACTATAAAGCCTATATACAACACGCCTGATTTTTTATAGTGTGTTAAAAGTAAGCATTAACAGACACGCCTCATGGTAGAGCCTGAGCTGCCCTTTCATTTAATAAATAATTACTGAGTTCTTGCTGAGTGCCAGGCACTGGGGATGTAACAACTGAACTACTGAACAAAACAAAGCTCTTGTTCTAGGAGGTTCGGACTCGATGCTGGAGGTGCAGGCAGCAGTGAAGAGACAATAAACAAGTAGCATGCCAAGTCATGATCACTGCTACGAAGAAGAATGAGCTGAGGGGAGGGGACTGAGAGTGAGAGAGGCTATTTTTATAGGGGAGGCAGAGAGCCTCAGGTGACATTTGAGCAGACATGAAGACAGTGAGGAGATGGGCAAACCATACAAACATTCCAGAAGGCAAGGTACAACTGGCATAAAAGCCCTGAGATGACAAGAACAGAGGCCAGTGTGGTTGGAGCAGAGTGTGTGTGTGTGTGTGTGAGTGTTTGTGCATGTGTGTTTGTGTGTGTGTGTGTGTGTGTGTGTGTGTGTGTGTGTGTGTGGCTGGGTGAGTGGGTGTGGGCTTGAGTCGGGGCAGAAGTGAGAGAAGAAAGTAATAGAGAATGAGCTGGGGCATTGGAAGGTGGCAGGTAATGGAAAAGTTGGTGCGATCTTTGTCTTTAACCCTCAGTGAGAGAGACAACAGGATTTTAAGCGGAAGAGTGGTTTGATTGGCTCTGAAAGGAGCATCCAGCTGCTATATGAAGAATCCACTGAATGTAAGGAAGGGGCAAAGGTGGAACCGGCCAGAGGGCTACTGCTGAGACCTGGACAAAGGAGGATCGTGTTATGGGACCAATGTTATGGGGGTGGTGGTGATGGTCAAGGAGCAGCTGAATTCTGACTGTAGTCGGAAGGTAAAACCATAAGATTGGCTAATAAACTGTGTTTCTGATGTGAGATAAAGAAAGCAGTCATGGACGGCTTTAATGTTCTGGGACTGGAGTTGTGTGCTTGAATTTGGAAGATGGAGGAACCACAGGTCTGAGAAGGCATGGCGTATTCGTTTTCTGTGACTACCTTAAGAAATTATCACAAACCAGGGTGGCTTAAAAATATCAGAAATTTATTCTTTCACAAATCGGAAGGCCAGAAGTCTGAAATCAAGAGTCGGTATGTCTGTATCTCTTCCAAAAGCTCTAGAAGAAAATCTTTCTTTGCTTCTTCCAGCTTCTGACGGCTCCTGAAGGTCTTTGGCTTGTGGCTGCAAAATTCTGACACCTGCTTTTATCTTCACATGGCCTTTCCTTGTGTCTCTGTGTTCTTCTCCTCTGTCTCTTGGAAGGACACTTGTCATTGGGTTTAGGACCCACCTAATCCAGGAGGATCTCATCTTAAGGTTTTATCTTAAGTACATTTTAAGCTGCTTGTATTTCAAGTGAGGTCACTTTCTAAAGTCATGGGTAAATAACTTTGGGAGGAACACTATTAAACTACTACAGGCAGAACAAAAAGATATCTACTTGGACATTGAACACTTAGGATACTTCCTAGTTCCCCTAGTATCCTAGAGAAGCCAAGTGCACTATTGAATTTATGTTTCCAGTTCAAGAGAAAGGTCTAGAATGGGAAAAAATATAGGAGTTACCACCAGGGTAGAAGAGTTATGTTTTTATTACACTAAATTTTTACCGAAATATCTGAAACATGTATTCATGAGCTTGAAACACAAGTCAGAAATTCATTTCTCTGGGAGCACCTGGGCGGTTCAGTTGATTGAGCATCCAACTCTTGATTTAGGCTCAGGTCATGATCTCGTGGTTCATGAGGCTGAACTCTGCATCAAGCTCTGTGTTGACACCTGAGAGCATGGAGCCTCCTTAGGATTGTCTCTTTCCCTCTCTCTCTCTCTCTCTCTGCCCACCCCCTACTCACATTCTCTCTCTCTCTCTCTCTCTCTCACTCAATATAATAAATAAATAAATAAATAAATAAATAAATAAATAAATAAATTCATTTTTCTAACTTTCCAATATAAAAATATTTTCTTGGAAAAGGCCTGAATAATAGAAGCAAAGGACATTTACAGCAAGTAAGATACATGATACTTAAAAGCAGCCGTACTTGAGGACAACACTTTATGAAACTAGAATCTTCATGTCTTCACTTGGAGCATTAAATAAGGAAAAGGACACTGTGAAATCTTCAGTGTACATACCCCTGTGCCCAGAAATGCATATTACACAGCAGAATAGATTCTCTGGCATTTCGTTGTCACGAAGTCATGTTCTAGATTCATATTCTCACATTTCATCTCCTGTCACTGATCTCTTAAGAGAAATAATTATGGCTGAGAGAAAATTTCAACTCTCAGCCCTTCAGGCACAACCATTGCCTCTACTAGAAACATCTAGGAAATTGAAAAACAAAACCTCTCTTTGAGAGAGATCCAGTCAGGGGCGTCTGGGTGGCTCAGTTGGTCCAGCTGCTGACTTCAGCTCAGGTCATGATCTCGTAGTCTGTGAGTTCGAGCCCACGTCGGGGCTCTGTGCTGACAGCCTGGAGCTTGGAACCTGCTTCAGATTCTGTGTCTCCTTCTCTCTCTCTGCCCCTTCCCAATTCCTGCTCTGTCTCTCTCTTTCAAAATTAAATAGACATTAAAAAAAAATAAAAAAAAAAAGAGGAATCCAGTCAGAGTAAAAAAGCAAAAGCCTGTTCATATAAGAAGCAAAATAAACACAATTATTATAGCTCGAAGATCAATCTGCTGAATTTTGCAGAAGGTGAAAGTTGTATTGCGTTATGCAGAAAACCTTGTAAAAATAGATTCTATGCTATTATATAAGGTTTAGAATAATTCCACTTGACCTAGCATAGAAATAACCGGCAAACTCTCAACTAGTCTTGTCACATGTTCTGATTAATCAAATAGTCTGGTTTTCATAAGGTTACCATGGAAATAATCCGCGATTTTACATTTCAAAGTATCTGAATAGTATAAAGTCAGATAACACGAAAACATGTACTGAGTATAATTTGACTCTCTTAAGAATATTGTAAGTGCTTTAATATCTTACGGCAGTAATACTGTGAGCATCAGAGTCATCATTGCGTTAATGAAATATAGAAACAAATCATGATTATTGTTCAAAGAATGCCAGTCAGATAAACCTTCTCGATATTGTGTAAGATACACAGCATGATCCCAAAATGAATCCTCTCACTGAGATTTTGGGTTTTGTGTTTTCCTGAGAGAAAGGGATTCTGGAAAGAGTAGCTGACTGCCATGTTTTATTCACCTAATTCCAGCTCCAGGTCACTCACTTCTGCTGGGGTCACAAGAGAGTAGGGTTCAAGGGTACCGGCAATAGAGCTATTGCTGGGCTCTTTCCTCGGTGGGCTGGGTGGGAATCTAAGGCAGGAATGGAAGAGGCCCCAAGGATCTGAATGCCATGATGCTTGAAGAACGTGGTCCTGGAAGATTCCCAGACTCTGCACAGGAGGTGGACATTCACAGAACAAAGAGGCCAGATCTCCCTCTCAGTTGAACAACTGGTCTGAATTTACTCTATACTAGAAGAGTCTAGAAAACAGAAAAAAAGGGGGGGCAACGGGGCTTCCTTGGGATGCCTCTGCTGGCACAGACTGCCACTCTAGAGGCACCTTCCCAGTGTAGGATACATTGGGTCTTTCTAGTTGGAATTGAGCCTGGATTACCAAGTAAGAGTCATATACCCAAGAGGCCTTGGCAGCCACGGAGAGGGATAAGAAAATGAAACCCTGATCTCGTTCCTAATGTAATGGAGCTTCTGGAGGAGACAGAAAATGACTTGAATAACAAGGAGTACTTAAGGCAAATCAAGATAAGAACAGAGGGGCGCCCAGGTGGCTCAGTCGGTTGAGTGTCCGACTTCGGCTCAGGTCATGATCTCGCAGTCTGTGCTGACAGCTCAGAACCTGGAGCCTGCTTCGGATTCTGTGTCTCCCTCTCTCTCTACCCCTCCCCCACTCATGCTCTGTCTCTCTTTGTCTCAAAAATAAATAAACATTTAAAAATTTTAAAAAAAAAGATAAGAACAGAAAGACAAGCAAAAAAATTGATTTTAAAATGTGGAATTAAAAAAATATATCAGTAAATAAACTGAAGAAGATGGTTGCTATTAAGACTTGAATTTTTGTCTCAAAAATCAAATAGGGCAGGGGCACCTGGGTGGTTCAGTCGCCTAAGCATTGGACTTCAGCTCAGGTCTGATCTCACCGTTCATGAGTTCAAGCCCTGCATCAGGCTCTGTGCTGACAGCTCAGAGCCTGGAACCCACTTCAGATTCTGTGTCTCCCTCCCTCTCTGACCCTCCCCCGCTCGCACTCTGTGTGTCTCTCTCTCAAAAATAAATAAACATTAAAAAATTTTTAAAAACTCAAATGGGGCAAAACAACAGAGACATTAAAAAAACAATGGTTGAACGTGGGGGGAGGAGCGGTAGGGGGCAATGCGTAAGTGGAGCACAGAGGAGTTTTAGGGCAGTGCAAACATTCTGTATGGCATTATAATGATGGGTATATGTCCTTATACATTTTACCAAAGCCATAGAATGTACAACACCAAGAGTGAACCATACCGTAAACTATTAACTTTAGGTTATTATGATGCATAAATGAAGGTTCATCCTACATAATCCTACCAGTAATATTCTGATGTTGATAATAGAAGAAGCTGATCATGGGCCAGGGGCCCAGAGAACATATAGGAAATCTATGTACCTTCCTTTCAGTTTTGTTGTAAACTTAAATCTTCTCTAAAAAATTATCTTAAAAAAAAAATCAAATGAAAGGGGCGCCTGGGTGGCTCAGTCAGTTAAGCGTCCAACTTCAGCTCAGGTCATGATCTCACAGTTTGTGGGTTCGAGCCCTGCATTGGTCTCTGTGCTGACAGCTTAGAGCCTGGAGCCTGCTTTGTTTCTGTCTCTCTCTCTCTCTCTCTCTCTCTCTTTCTGCCCCTTCCACTCTCATGCTCTGTCTCTCTCTCTCAAAAATAAGAAAAATTGAGAAAATTTTTTAAAAAAATCAAATGAAAGAGATGCAGAGATAGAAATTATGAAGACAGATTTAGGAGGTCTGAACAGATAATCAAGAGATCCGCTCTATGAGCAACGCCGATCTCAGAAGGAAAAATAAAGAACAGCTATTGGAAACACAGTAATTAATAATACATTCTCTTATCAGAACAAAGACTGTTTCTTTCATTTCCTCAAGCATAAAATAATCCTGGTCTTCAGCACAACCTGCAAGTTTTAAAACAAGAGATCTCAGATGCACACTGGCCCTGCAGGTGCTTGTTCTGGACGTACATTCTATTAATTATTTACACGGGACGCGCTGGAGCCTTCTTCCACAAAGGTAATTCATACACAATGAACAGACCATGTGTACCGTTCTGAAAACATCTGGGAAATTAGGAATTCTACGTACATAACTTGCTTCCAAGCAACTTTACCCAGAATGTTCTTTCATCTGAATAATGTCTCAGCTGACTGGAAAGTTGCCCGCCACCTGGCTTAACCTCCACCACCACCAACAAAATACCAATAATAATAATAAATAATAATAATAATAATAATAATTTTTTAGACCTCAAAAATCAAGACAATGACTTTAGATCTGGGTTGACCTCCGAGGAGGCAATGGCCAGTGTTCTTCCACCAAGAAACGGCTGAGGTCAGAGGGTTGATACTATGGATTTCATCACCAGGTTTGGTGAAAGTTCAAAGGCGGCTGGTCTGGAGATCAGAAAGAAGCCCGAGCCCCATCCTGACGGTGGTCCCCAAAGTCTCTCAGTGGCCCACAAAGGGCAAAACCAGGGAAAGCTGACTTCTAGTGAGGATTCTACAGTATTGCTTTAGCCGAATTGGAGAGAAAATGTACAACATTCACGTGCAAAGTTTATTTTGTTCTCTGTGTTCTCGACTCAAATGTGTGAGGACTACACAGCTGCAACTGACTATATTAAGTTAAATTTATAAAAGCAATGTATTTTAGCCTTTTTGTAGTATTTACAGCATATATATCCTTTCTGATATAGAGTTTTTTAGAAATGAAACCATGTCTGGTTATTGAAACACACAGAGAAAATAGATTTTCTCTTTCTCTGTAATACTGTTGAAAGCATATTAAGCTTGACTTACGAACATTAAAAAAGAATCTAATTGTATTGATGCTGCATAAAGAATGAAACAAGTGAATCATTTTTAGTCTGGGGATGGTTTTTTTGTTTTTTGTGGGTTTTTTTTTTTTTTGCTTTTGTTTTGTTTTGTTTTGTTTTTTGAGAGAACACCGCTCTGGTTTTTGAGTGAGAGTTTTCCCTCTCTGTTCTGTATTATCATGGAGAGACATTTTCAAGACAAACAGATTTCATAAAACTTTCCATCTATGGAAAAAAAAAAAAAGACTTCTCAAATACCTTTGGAAAATAACGTTACAGGAGATTAAACCACATGTTTCCAGAAAAGCAATCTTTACAAACCCTTTGAAGAAGGAGAAAATATAGATTTTTTTTTTAATTTAAAAATTGCCCTATGAATCAGAGCTTAGATTCAGGACTGCTTGCCAGTTCCCAGGTCGATGAATTTTCAGCACAATTAGTGTTTCCTCACCTGGTTTTGAAAGACAACTATTTCAGCTTCACCCTCTCTTGTTTTCTAGTCACCTACAGAAACATAACCCTCAAAGGAAAGAGAACATTCCAGAGCCCCATTCTCGGTCAGAATAGGTATACTGGTGACCAGGGTAGCTCTCTTCATCACCACTACAGTCCAACACATAATTGAGCACCAAGGCCACAGAATCCATGATGGAGAACCTTCATCATGCTTAGACTCTAAGTAAGGAGGCCCACACAAACTCTTCAGTATATTTTTGGAGGGGATACTTAATTTATGAACAAAATCTCACTTTTAACGCTTTAAAAATAAATTACAGCATTTAAATGGGCTCATTGCAGAGATTCGAAAGTACCTAAAAGCTTTAAGACACAAAACAGATGAACAGAAGGGAAGGGAAGCAAAAATAATATAAAAACAGGGAGGGGGACAAAACATAAGAGACTCTTAAATATGGAGAACAAACAGAGGGTTGCTGGAGGGTTGTGGGAGGGGGGATGGGCTAAATGGTTAAGGAGCATTAAGGAAATTACTCCTGAAATCGTTGTTGCACTACATGCTAACTAACTTGGATGTAAATTTTTAAAAATCATAAATTAAGTTTAAAAAAGAGCACAAGGAAGAAAATGTATATAACTTCTAATCTGATTCTCCAGAGACAATTATTTTAACGTGCTAATAATATATACCCTTTATTTTTATACAGACAGCTATGGCTTTTATTAACAAAATTGAGCTCGCATTGTATATATTATCTGTAACCTTGTTCTTCTCATTTACCAGCCGAGAGCCAGAGTTGGACACGTAGCTGATTGAGCCACCAGACACTCCTCCTATAGTTCTTGAGTCATATATTCCACTGTCTCTTTGATGTCTATGCTGCATGTATGCCTCAAAGACATCACAAATGTAACAGGGTCAAAACCAAATTTGTAATGCCCTCTCTGCTGCCTCTTCATCTCCTCTTCCTCTAGAAATGAAGAATATCATCTACTTACTCGAGTTAAATATTTAGTTATTCTTCTAAATTCCTTCAGTTTCCTCATGTCGAATCCATCAGTGTGTCTCGTCTACTTAGCTACACAACATACACTGTTTCCTTCTTCTATTTCATTGTCCCATGCTAGTCTAGATCCTCATCACCTCTCCATTGGACCACAGTAATAGCTTCCCACTTAATGTCTCTACTTCCTCTCTTGCTTCACCTGCAATGCATTCTTCATGTGGCATCCAAAATAATCTTTGAAAAATAAAAGTCGGATAATGTCATTCCCATACTTAAAAATTACCAGAGCGGTATCTGGCACAGAAGAAGGATTCAATAGATATCTACTAGATAAATAATCATTTTCTCAAGAACTTTTCTCAAGAAATAGCATTACAAGGTCAAAGAATCCAACAATACCTCTTAATAAATCTTCATTTTGGAGAACCTAGTCACTCTCAGCAAACAAGCACTTTTCCTGAACTTCCAACTGGAGTGTTGGGCAAGGCGAGGGAGGAGGATGGTGATGCCTGGCCCTGATACACAAAGCACTACCACGACACACTACTACCTGATGGACAAGTTCTTTGACTTCTAATCCCTAAACCTGACTCTTGTCTAGAAGACTGAAGGGGCCCCAGGCACTTGCTTTAAAATGTCTAAGGAAGATTCCTTCCATCTTGTTCTTCAGCAAGCTTTTCCGTGGCTCTTTTGTTCCTGAATTAACCTCAATGTTTTGCTCTCGTATAGATGCAGAAAATGAAACAAGCATAAGAAGCTAGTATTCTTGCATTTTTGAAAAATCGTCAAAAGAAGAAAAAAGAATTCTACAGAAATAATTCTTTCATTCATCCAACTAATATGGAACCTACTGTGAGCTGGAGCTTGATGGTGAAAGGAACACAGTCCACTGTTCTTGTATCATCTCCATGATTACAAACACGGAATTTGATAAATCGTGCCTTCCAACCTAAATGGTGTAGATCCTTCTAACAGAAAAGGACATCCTCTCCCCACAGTCCATAAGATTCTTGTCCTACTGAGTTAGCAAGACCTGAAGCTATCACTGATTCTCTGCATTATTCATTAGGCTTGCACTGTGGATTAAGAAATGAGATCTAAACACTTAATGACTTTAAAAGGCTTTTGTTTTATTTCCTGAGGACGGAGGCAGCTCCCATACTCCGTGCTGCACAACACAGCCTAGTGTCATGTGGAGCTGCTTAACCCATTTGCGATAAATTATTAGATGCACATTTTTAAAACACATTAGTATCTTTAATATATCTCTTAGAATGGATAGTATCTTACACATAAAAACTTTTTGTTGTTTTTTTTTTTTTGTTTTCCTTTCTATTTGGTACATAAAAGGAATAGTGCATCTTACAACCAATAACGCTGAGTGATTCGCATTTCAAAAGTCCTGGCAACCTGGATGCTAGTAGAGTGAGTAGTTGATACCCTTGGGTTAAGAAACTCTCTTAGTGTGGTTAGTTGTGCTCTCTGCCCTGAATTTGGACATAAAGTATTCCAAAAGGCTTCTTCACCTTCTCTGTTCTCTGCTAGGAAATGACACCTGTGTGTGAGTCTATGTCCTGGATTGGACAGCGCTACACCCTTAGCAAGTTTCTTAACTTTATTGTGCCTTTATTTCCTTTTTCTATAAAACACAAAAACTACTTCAAAGAATTGTACTTAAAATTAAATGAATTAAACCATGTAAAGCTCTGAGAACAGAGCCTGGCAGAGGAAACCATCGACAATCATTTTTTTCCTTCCTTTTTTCTTTTTGGAAGCATATCAAGTTCTGCCCTCACCTTTTCCACTTCCCAGGATATTTGGAAAGTGAAGATATACTGAGGGGAAGCGACTCTTTTACATCGTATAGTGAGCAGGCTGGACATCAAAGTCAGAGAAAGTATCCAAATGAAGGCTCTAATATAGGGTCTCTCGTCTTCACCAATATTGTCATTTGGGGGCGGATAATTTTTTGTTGTAGGGGGAACTGTCTTGACATTGCAGAATATTTAGCAACATCCCTGGCTTATACCCACCAGATGCTAGTAACACCCCACCTCCCAAAGTTGTGACAATCAAATATGTCTCTGTAGTTGCCAAATGCCTTCTGGAAGAAAAATTGCTTCCCTACCCCACTGACAACCACTGTTCTAGTGTTTGCCAGCTGGTCCCTTGGGCCTTCTCTCCATCTTTCGAATAGGATCTACCTTTCGAATGAGATCTATCTTTCGAAAGGAATGATAATGTTATATCGAACAATTCTGAGCATGCGCCACTGTGTGGGGAAATCTATTTCTTTACTCTAAGGCCACTTTAAACCTAATGGGAATTCTATTTCTCATTTTCTAACTACAAGTGTAGTTTTAATGTGCATGTTGAGACACAGTGTTCCCATGCAGCTGAAATGAAGCATAGCTAAAAAGAATGATCACACTGAAGACAGCTGGGAAGAGTTGTTTTTAACACCGAGTGTGCGTTTTTCTAGCAGATATATAGAGAGCAACCCAGTCAGAGAAACAAACCCCTTCAGAAGGCAAGGCTCAGAGCCGCACGAGCATGAGATTATGTTGAGGATAGATCTTCAAATCTACAGGCCCTGGATATTCTGCCTCCAACGTTACAAACTGGTGTATTGAAAAATACTTATAGAATTATAATCTTTGTTATGTTTGCATATTAGGTACAAAGAGGTGTGAACAAGGCTGATTTGGGCAAAATGGTAGACATCAGCCTTCTATCTACTTTTTTCAATACCCCTCAATCCGCTGGAATGACTCGTTCCTATCTCTGGAGCCCCAAATCCCTTTCCACCCTGACTCAGAAACCCTCGTTTCTCCACACTTGCCCACACCACTTCCTTGCAGTATCTGTTAGGTCAACGGTCTACCTCAAAAGATCTGATAAAGAACTCAGTGAGTTACACCAAGCATTCCTTTTAAAAGCACACCTTTATTTGACCAACAGAAACAAGTTTTCATATATAATTCACTCCAGAGTGGAAAGGAAATCACTTTGAAAATCAAAAGACCTGAATTTATCAATACTTCTCTATCATTCTTGTGTGTAAAATGCTGAAGAAGTTTTAAAAAAGTTACTCAGTAAAGGCTCTTCCCACTCATTAATTAGAAGGGAGATCTACATTTCTTCCTGAAAGTATTAAGCCATTGCCAGAGCTATGATTAATTTTTATCTCTGAATTCACACACACGTAATATGGGGATTCATGTTGAAAGGACAATATTTTTTTCATGCAGCTATGTTGTGTGTTTCAAGCTGTGAATGGCACTTCAATAAACCTATGCCTTCTAGATCCAGTACCTGGAAGGATGGACACTTCAGTCTCTCCGAGTGCTAATGACATCAGAACAACTTCTGACTTCATAACAATACTCACTGGACACATTTAGCAAGCGCTCAGCCCTGTCACAGACTTAGAGCTAAGTGCTTTATATGCAGCGTGTTAATCAATTCTCACTGCACTATAAATACCACTGGCTGACATTCTTTACAAAGAAAGTATTGTATTTATATTTGTTCTCAGTTCAGGGTTTGTTTTGGCCCTGACATTACTTTTGTGACATCATCCATTTATTGTACTGTGTAAAAACTAAGAGTAGGCAAATTTGATGAGTGCTGATTGATTTAAAGAACGCTTGGATTTTATTCTCATATAACCTTTCTTTTGCTAATACCCTGTAACCTAGGACCTTTATAAATATTGCAACAACTGCTATTTCACTGAGACTTGTTTGGGGAAGAGAAGAGGAACTTAACAGATTGTATTTTTGCTGGCATTAGAAAATAAAAGGTCGCAGTTTGAAATCTGGTTTTGACAATTTCCTATAAGCGCTTTTGCTCTAAGAGGTTTAAAGAGTCTGACAACCTATTAATTTCATAAGATGATAAAGGAGTAACATACTCCAGACCAGTCTTAACAAGAAATGAGGGTGGGAGAAGACAGCTGGGGGCCCGCCATGTGGTACGACATGAGGAGAGGCTGAAAGAAGGTTCCCCACTCCCCCATGAAAACGCCCATCAAAGGCTTAAATTTTCCCCTCTCCCCATTAAAATGTGATTTTCCTAATAAGGGCAATAATGTATCCATTCTAAGGCACTTTTCAGATTTTTCCCATTTCTAAAATCCAAATATATTTTTATAATCAATGTCAATGGGACCACTCATAGCAGTAAATCACCACCCTCTACCCCCAACGAAAACCTATAAAATCAGCGACATTTCTTACAATTAACGGCATCTTTATATCAAGGAAATAATGGAGTTTAGAGTAGATTGAAATTTTAAAGGGAGAGCAAGCTTGTTCTACACCTTCAGGACAGGTTACAGGAGAAGGGCCTGGGGATAGAAGGGACAGTGTTTATAGAAAAAAATAAACTAAAATAAAAGGACAAGGACAGAACAATATCATGTTTCTTACCTGAAAATTTCTGAAACTTTGATGTCTACTATTGGCTTATAGTTAAGTTTGACCTTTCAACACATTTTATTAACATGCTGTCTTTGGGTCCCATGAGATGTAGAGAAGAAAGGAAGGAAAGAAAAAAGAGAAAAAAAATAGGGACTGACATGACAGAGGGAATCTTCACAACTGGCAGTAAAACCAACTGCTTCTCAATCCGTGACTCCATTTCTTGAACCTTTAGTCCTAACTTCCAAAACGGCCATCATTCCTGGCTGAACTGGTAAGGAAGTTTTCTTAGCCTTGTAGAGTCTCAGACTATAAAGCCCCCTCTCACCTCCCATGCCCCAAGAGGAGCTCATGCTACGTTTCTAACGTGGGGTCCACTGGGAACTTCCAGAAGATTTGTGACCTAAGGACACACTCAACAATTTTATTTTTCTATTTGAAAACTGTCTTCATAGGCAAAAGAGTTTAATGTCGCTTTTTGTAATTATGATGTTATTCCCCACGAAGCAGGCAAAATGTGATACCTGATGCTACTGTACAGAGTGACTGAATGTATGGGGTGCCTGGGTGGCTCAGTTGGTTGAGCGTCCGACTTCGGCTCAGGTCATGATCTCACAGTTTGTGTGTTCGAGCCCTGCGTCGGGCTCTGTGCTGACAGCTCAGAGCCTAGAGCCTGCTTCACATTCTGTGTCTCCCTCTCTCTCTGCCCCTCCCCCACTTGCACCCCATCTCTCTCTCTCTCTCTCTCAAATATAAATAAAAACATTAAAAAAAAGAGTGAGTGAAGGTATACCTGCCATCATTTCCACATAATAGCATTAATCAAAGTAGACATTTTTTTTAAAAACACACAAAATACTTATTATTTTTATTTTGGCATATGTTTGCCATGAGCTTCTTGCACTCGAAATGTCAAGGAAAAAGGATACTACGAAGCTTGTGCATACTAAGGTTTGGTTTCTATTCTCAAATGGCGTGAGCATTTCTTCCTTATGGAAAGGATCTTACCCTCCCACAAAACATAAAGCCAGCAAAGCCGAAGGAATAGCATATGTCTTCCAACCTGGAAATACGTCTGGCTGTGTGGCTCTTTCTCAGGAGAAGACTCAGTTGCAAAAGGCTGGAACCTCAGCAAAACTTGGCTATGTCCCAGAAGGGTTTTGTGTATTCTGGATGAAAGACAGGGCTGGTGGGACAGAACTCAACTGTTCTTTGTCCAAGTAGCTACTCTGGGGGAAGGGGTTTGGGGATGGCAACCCTACCGATGGAGGAAGAGTCTATGCAAGCTGAAGGTAAAGGACTGGAGAGAGCTGCAGACACCCAGAAAACGGAAGGACTCTTGAAGGTCTTTTGGTTGAGACCTCGGTTAATACGAAATGAGGATTCACAGTCCTTTCCCAGATGGTACAGATTCAAGAAGGACTTTGCAGACAGAGAGAGACAAATGTTGCACAATCTCACTTATATGTGGAATATAAAAAACAAAACAGGGGCGCCTGGGTGGTTCAGTTGGTTAAAGCATCCAACTTCGGCTCAGGTCATGCTCTCACACTGGTGGGTTCAAGCCCTGCGTTGGGCTCTGACAGCGAGGAGCCTGCTCGAGATTCTCTCTCTCCTTCTCTCTCTGCCCTTCCCCCATTTGCTCTGTCTCTCTCTCTCCCAGAATAAATAAACTTAAAAAAATTTTTAAATATAAACTAAAAAACCAAATGAACAAATAAAACTCACAGATAACAGAGACTAGAATGGACATTGCTGGAAGGAGGGAGGCTGGCAGGTGGGTGAAACGGGTGAAACTTCCAGCTATAAAATGGGAATGCAATGTACACTATGGTGACTGTAGTCAACAATATTGTACTACATATTTGGAATTGCCAATAGAGTAATCCTAAAAATTCTCATCACAAGAAAAAAAAATTTGTAGCTCTACCTGGTGACAGATCATAAGTAGACTCATCATTTTGCAGTGTGTACAAATAGCGAATCATTATGTCATACACCTGAAACTAATATAATGTCATATGCCAATTCTACCTCGATTTAAAAAAAACAAAAACAAAGACAAAAAGAGGAGCGATCCCTTTGCAGATATGACTTCCAGACAAAGGAAGTCCATTCATTCATTCAAATGTTTCCTGGGTATTTCCCATGTCCCAGGTGTACCATTCGAGGCACCGGGGATATATCACTAAAAAAGCAGATGGAATTTTTCCCCATGGCCCTTACCTTCTTATGGGGGGGAGGGTGTGATGTGATGAAGAATCTTTAGAATTTCGTTGTCCTTCCTTCTCTACTCTCTCCAAACAAAGCAAGCTCCAGGGCTTCAATTCTTCCTCGATTTTCATAGAAACGGAATCATCTAATACATACTTAGTTTCTTCCACTCATCATTATGTCTGGGAGAGTCACCCCATTGGCTGTTATAATAGCTCGTTCTTTTTTATTACTGTGTGGTTTCCTAGTGTGTGAATGCACCACAATTTACTTCTCCGTTTTACTATTCCAGACATTCGAATTGCTTCCCGTTTCTGCTTTCATGAATAAGGCTCCTACCAACATCCTTTTGCTTCCCACTAGCATCTAATAATAATGTTTTGGTTTCATTATATTCTTTTTGGTTACTTTTTATTTAAGGCAAGTAATGCTGGGTTTCCTATTTGTGAAATAGCGATAAAACTTTTCCTTTTAAATTTAATTCATTTTTTAAAAAGACTAAATCTATAGACACACACTAAGTAAATATTTAAATAAATATTGGTACTTCGAGGAATATATTTGTTCCACTTCATGAAGGAAGTGGCTGAAGGACAGAGGTTTGGGAAACCGTCCTAAGACAGTAGTAATAGGTGGCCAGAAACAGAAAGGTTTAGAGAATGGGGGTTGTGGTCCGTTAGCCAACAGAAGGATGACAAGGGCCTGGGAGTGAACACGAGGCTTTTGGATTTCAGAGAAGTGGGAATACCTTGAAGGGAAGAAGGGTGTCTCATTCCCACGGCAGGCACTGGGAACGAGCCTGACCTCCACGCTTGTCCTTAAGCTCTGGTTGTCTCTGCACCTGGGGAACAGATTCCACTCCGGGGAGATTGCAAAGTGTGTTCTAGGCTGGAGGAACCTCGAGAAAAAGGGAACACAACAGGAAAGCTCAAGGAAAGTTCAAAGAATAATAAAGAGAACAAACTGACTGAAGCAGATCCTTCTACGGTAGCAGGAGGGGAGAAACGTCGCAGGGAGGGGTGGGCCCGGACACAGGTCCGGGGAGGCGGAAGTTGCATGGCCGAACCCACCTCCGTAGGCCTTGGTCAGACAGTTAATTTTACAGACTGCGGACTTGAATGTTTTCCTCGCTATGGGAACCTGGAAAACACGAAGTAGCTTATCAGTGGAAAGCAGCTCTCGAAAGAGGCCTCTGAAATTTCCATAGCGAATAGGGGCCTCGTCAGCTTATCACCTTCCCTTTATCGGAAGAGTTTTCTGGAAAGTCCCAGACGCTGATGGCAGTTTGCACTCTGTTCTTCACGAGCGGGAATGTTTTCAAACTAAAGTACAAGCTCACACCGCCTGACTCACGGGTTCCAGGAACTGTGTTTCCAGACAAGGAATTCGGTCTTTGCTTTCTCTTTTTTTTTTACAGCCCATGTATATCTCATTTATCGGAATGGCCAAGTTCTCCAAGAAGAGCCCCCTCCCGGAGTGCGGCTGACATTGATGTAGAAGGGACGAATGAAGTTTCAGGTTAGTCAGAAATATATAAGGCTTCAGAGCGTGAAATACCTTTTCGTCAAAAATGTATTTTGCCAAAGCAGAGAGGCTGCAAAATTCCTCCTCTCTCATTAGGAGTGTGCTTCGTGGTGTAAACAGAAATGTTATTTCCCGGCAACAATTATTCTTATGGGCCTTACCCGTCACAATCTGCTTTGTCATCTCTGTGAAGTGTAAACTTGAAAATGTAATAACTCCGGTAATGAACTCTGTAACGTGATGAGAACACATCTCATAAACGCGTCAAGGTTTAGGACCAGCTCAGCCTACCCCTGATTCGGGGTGTGCTCAGAGCAGGGCGGTGCCTCACACGCAGGCCTGAGAACCGTGGCCCCAGGGCACCCGGGTGGCTTAGTCGGTTAAGCATCTGACTTTGGCTCAAGTCGTGATCTCCTGGTTTGTGAGTTCGAGCCCCACATCGGGTTTTCTGCTGTCACCCACCAACCCTGCTTTGGATCTTCTGTCCCCGCCCCTTGCCTTCCCCCACTTCCATGGCTTTCTCTCTCACTCTCTCTCTCTCAAAAACAAAAACAAAAAAGATAGGCCCAGGTAAAGGCTGTAAGGCAGAACCTGTGGGATTTAGAGTTAGGAACCTGGATTTTTCCCACTCTGAGATATACGGCCTCTGGGCAAGACATTTCACTCATCCACAAGTTTCATGGCACAGGTAAGAAAACTGAGGCTCAGGAGACGCTCCACGAAGCCTTACGGCTTTAGTATTTCAGCCTCCGAACCGTCTGATGTCACAAGGAAGTGGACACCTCCTCTCACTTCGCACACATAAATCCTGTAGGGCTATCTTTTGGAGTCATCATAATTCTGATCACCATTGCATATTTCACGCAGACCAGTGATGGTACCTGACACGCTATGGGTGAGACATACATTAGGAGCTGACTTTTCAAACAGCGCCTCAGAGGTCTGCACGGGTCCAGACTGACCCTTCGCCACCGTTTGCCTCTGCGTACGCAAATGCAAAGAGGCAAAAAATGACCGCGTGATAAACATGTGTGTGGGGGGACCGCCTGGGTGGCTCAGTCAGTTAAGCTTCCGACTCTTGATTTCAGCTCAGGTTATAACCTCAAGGTTCACAGTTTGGAGCCCCGCGTCGGGCTTTGCCTGCTTGGGATTCTCTGTCCACCTCGCTGCCCCTCCCCTGCTCACGTGCTCTCTCTCTCTCTCTCTCTCTCTCTCAAAAATAAATAAATAAATTTTAAAAAATACGTTTGGGAAAAGTTGCATAATTATTTTCTGCTTCTCGAAGAGTTTCTCTGGGCACTCATAGAGTAAAAGCACTGAAAAGCACTTTAACTCCATTTTCCTCTCCATCTCCTTAACCAGGAGACTTCCCTCTCTTGCTCATAGCCTCCTTTCCGCGTTGCCATCTGAAAACATTCCTA
Organism: Paguma larvata; assembly: GCA_030068075.1. Taxonomy (NCBI): domain Eukaryota; kingdom Metazoa; phylum Chordata; class Mammalia; order Carnivora; family Viverridae; genus Paguma; species Paguma larvata. The sequence goes on from CM057825.1 coordinate 14,712,323, forward strand.
CTGTCCTGTACATTTTGAAAGATTTGGCTGCTTTACGTTTTATTGAAAGATTGCAGAAGAGGCCGAAGTGGGTAGAAAAAGTCCGCGGTGCATGAAAGAATGTGTTTCGGTGGGTATTCGGCTCCTCATATTTTTCTAAGGATTAGACAAGTGCATATTTAAATACGGTGAAAAGATGACATACCCGAGACAATTCCAGACTGACTCACGTGGCCAAAAGTGGCTGGATTCTTCTCTGGAATTTTAAGTTAACCAAAGGTGAAAATTCCAAATGGAGAAATGCAAACAGCTGATAAATATCTGAAAATATGTTCTAGTCATTAGTTCCCTGAGTAGCACATAGTAAAACAGTATTGAGACATCATTCTTTCTTTTATCAGATTGGCAAAGTCGGTTAAGCGTCCGACTCTTGATTTAGGCTCAAGTGATGATCTCAGTGTTCATGGGATCGAGCCCCAGGTGGGGAGGCTTTCCGCTGACAGTGTGGAGCCTGCCTGGGATTCTCTTTCTCCTTCTCTCTGTGCCTCCCCTGCTCGTTCTCTCTCTCTCTCTCTCTCTCTCTCTCTCTCTCAAAATAAATAAATAAAACAAAAAAAATATTGGAAAATTTCAAAAGAATGCTAAAGATCGTGTTTCATGGGGCGCCTGGGTGGCTCAGTCGGTTGAGCATCCGACTTCAGCTCAGGTCATGATCTCGCGGTCTGTTAGTTCGAGCCCTGCGTCGGGCTCTGTGCTGACGGCTCAGAGACTGGAGCCTGCTTCAGATTCTGTATCTCCCTCTCTCTCTGCCCTTCCCTTGCTCACGCTCTGTCTCTATGTCTCTCAAAAATAAAATAAAAAAATTTAAATTAAAATTAAAAAAGATCGTGTTTCAAGAGAATGTAATTTGGTGCCACCTTCATGAAGGGCAATTTGGACATACAAATCCATGCCTGTCAAAACACATGTTTCCTGCACCTTGGAAATTCCACTTTTTGGAATGTGTCCTAAAGGAATCAATGAGGCAAATGTCCAAAGATGTATATACAAGTTGTTTATTGTAGAGTAATTTATAATCGTCAAAAAAAGATACAGAGAAAAATGGAAAGTCATTGAAATGACATGGACCATCTGGTTCCATTAAAAATTACCATCGAGATAGATATTTCCTGGTGGAAAGTGTTTAGGATATATTACTTAATAACAGGAAGCAGATTCAAAACACTGTGAACGCTTCGATAAGATGTCTGTAAATGTATGTGGTGATATATATCCTGCTATGAACAGCCGCTATTTCTGCATGCTAGGCTTACAGCTGACTCTTTTTAAAATTATCTGACTCTTCCAACTTTTCTAGAGTAAAATATATTATGTATATAATAAAAGAAAGGAAATTTTTTAAAAAAGAGGTCAAAATCCTATTTGGAGGTGGGAATAGTGCTAAAAGATTCCTTAAGAGTTTTTCAACCCAAAAATGTTGCAAATGTTCTGCAGCCTTCTCGATTGTACCACACAGAATAGAACTTTCTTGAGATATTTTTTTGAAAATTAATCTCATTAAAAAATAGAATTAGGAGGGGCACCTGGGTGGCTCAGTTTGGTTAAGTGTCGGACTTCGGCTCAGGTCATTATCTTGCTGTTGGTGAGTTTGAGCCTTGCGTGGGGCTCTGTGCTGACGGCTCAGAGACTGGAGCCTGCTTCAGATTCTGTATCTCCCTCTCTCTCTGCGCCTCCCCCACTCACACTCTGCCTCTGTCTCTCTCTCAAAAATAAATGAACATTTCAAAAATTTTTTTAAAACATAGAATTAGGAAGCTTTTTCAGAAACTAGCTAGAGCTTGCAAAATCCTCAGCCCAGCTCGCCCTTTTACCCATGAGAGAAAGGATCTAAAGCTGGTTAATGGCAGAACTGCAGTCAAAACTGGTCAGGTTTCCTCAGCCATATCCCTACAGACCAAAGTGGTTCTTACGTATGACAAACATACCCAACATTTAAAATTGTTTTTAATGTTTATTTATTTTTGAGAGAGAAAGAGACAGAGCATGAGCAAGTGAGGGGTAGAGAGAGAGAGGGAGACACAGAATCCAAAGCTGGCTCCAGACTCTCAGCTGTCAGCACGGAGCCCGAGGCGAGACTCGAACTCACGAACAATCATGACCTGCTGAAGTCGGACGCTTCATCAACTGAGCCAGCCTGGCGCCCCGACATACACTTTTAAAAAGCACATTCTTATGAGAACCGTTGAGAATAACAGGTAAGTAGGCATGCAGTAGGAAAGTCGTAAGATCTCAGTAACAGCAGCAGGCGCTGCTCACATCCACGTCATGGTAGTTGTTGTATTTTTTGTTGTTGTTTTTAAAAATAACTTTTATTTTTCAGGAATAAAAGGTGAGTTACAAAAGGAATCTATGTTTATGGTAGAGAATTCAGAAAATAGAGTTAAACATCAAAAAGAACATCAGAATCACTCAAAATCCCATTTGACCTTTTTTTAAATATGTCTTATAGCATATATTCTATTTTAGAAGAATAGGAATGATATCCCACCTTCTTTTTGTAACTCGAAGATTTTGCCAATGGGCAGTTCGCATTTTTGGTTTTGATTTACAAGACTCCTAGATCTAATGAGAGGGACTCTTGGTCATGCTGCCTGTGTTTTTTTCCTGGTTGGTGGTTCCGCTTTCCATTTGGTGTATGGTTTTTGTTTTACTTTCTTCTTATGTAGTAAAATATCTCACTAATTTCATGTAAGGTTTCTGCCTATTTTTTCAAGGCCATTTACTCTTAGAAAAAGTATTAAACTTTTTTAAATGTTCTGATATCGTTGGTAATGTCAATCGTAATCACTCAAACGGTTTGAAGCCCAGATGTAGCAAGTATCCCCATGTTTCCATGGCAATGGCCCATGGTTTTGCAAATATAAAGTGAAAACTTGCTAGTCTAGCAGTTGTGATAGGGGCTTGGGGGTTGGGGATAACGTGAACAGGAGTTAAGAAATACAATCAAAGGCTAGAAAATGGGTGAAAAATAACTGATAACTGATACACAAATGCATGCTGCTTTAAGTATGATACTAAGCATCAAGAGTACTTCTAAAATAGTTAAAAATCTGGGGCGCCTGGGTGGCTCGGTCAGTTAAGTGGCCAACTTTGACTCAGGTCATTATCTTGCTGTTGGTGAGTTCAAGATCCGCATGAGACTCTGTGCTGACAGCTTAGAGACTGAAGCCTACTTCAGATTCTGTGTATCCCTCTCTCTCTGCCCTCTCCTGCTTGCATACTCTCTCTCTCTCTCTTAAAAATATATAAACATTTAAAAAATTAAAACAATTAAAAATCCTATTTTCAAGTAATCAAATGTTTTTCAATATAAAAATTATTTAGATGTACAATTTTTTTCAATTCTATTTTGCCTGTTGGAACCTTTTGCACAGTGAAGGTTATGTCCATTAACTTGGAAATATTTGTCAGCAATCAACATGTTAACAGAATGAGAAGCTTCAACTCCCAGCTGAACTGAGCCTTAGGTGTGCTCTAGAAAGTTCGACTGAAATGTTTAAAATGATTAGGGAAAGAGTTTGGGTGATGGGTCAGGTAAGGGCAGACAAGAAGAACTACAGGAGGCAGCCCTGATTTTTCTGCCTCCTCTAACATCCCAACAATTCCGATCTGGCCCCACACTTGCATTAACTGCTGCAGTTAACTATACTCAACCTCCTTAGATGGCAATTTCTTCCTTTTTCCCTTCAGAGAGTCTGACCTCTCATATCAAGTATCTAAACTTTCTGAGAACAGTTAGGCTAATCACCATTTTCTCCAGTGGATTTTGGACCCCTTAAAAATCAGATGTATTTGATTAACCCACTCTGCAACTTCAAGCAACAGTTTTTCAATTTATTAGGTTGTTTTTTTTTTTAAGTTTATTTATTTTGAAAGAGAGAGAGAGAGCAGGGGAGGGGTAGAGAGAGGTGGGGAGAGAAAATCGTAAGCAGAATCCATCATGCTGTCAGTGCAGAACCCAACATGGGGCTCAAACCCAAGAACTGTGAGATCATGAGCTGAGCCGAAAGCAAGAGTCGGACACTTAACAGACTGAACCACCCAGGCGCCCCTTGTTCCTAGTACTTTAAACATGTTTTGAGTTATATCATATCCTTAAAAGTTAGTTCGCTAGATACATTTCAAAAGAGGAAGGAAAAAATACTTTCATGGGCCCTAATTTGCTGTCGGTTGGTGGGCACTCTCTACCGAAGCCTGTTTGCTCCTGCCCCCTCCCCTCCTACCCATGTCTCCTCTGGAGGAGAAGTGGAAAGACAGTATACTCATCTCTTCTCTTCGTTGGTTCTCGCTAGTACCCAAAGCTACTTTCTGACTCAGCTTTCTCTGAAAACAGAAATTAATTCTTCTTGACCAAAGTTACACAACCCTCCCTTAAACTCACTTTCTCTCTCAGCAATATTCAGAAAATGTTATTTTAGCTGTGTCTTATGTGGTTACAAAAAAAAAAAAAAAAAAAAAAGCCCTCCTAATGTGTATGTAGAGAAAAAACTTCAGTAACCAAAGAAGAATATTTTCTTAGTCCGCGTGTGATTTTGAGCCTCTCAGAGTGGGGCCCTTAAGGGAAAAACGAGCTTGGTGAATCAGAGACAGTGAGTATGCCATCCCGGGTCAGTCAAGTTTGACTCAAAATGGCCCTGTCCCCCAGGGTATCTTCATCTTTATTCACACCTTCCACATTATTCAGAGTCTCCAAAATAATATTTGCGTGGCTGTAACAGCTAAATCATCGGAAAGCAAAAACTAGTTTTACAAATGTAGGTACTTACATTTCTGTCACTGAATGAAGCCTACTCCTGTGACCTATGTTGGTCTAATAGTAACCCCAAAAGCTCAAAAAGATAATCTATATGACACAAACATTCCTTTAAAACCAAAATACAGTAGAAAAATAAGACAGAAATATTCCAGACCAGTATCTCCTGGTTACTGGAACTTTCTTGCAGGTTTTTGTTTTTGTTTCTAAAAGGAAGACTTCATAACACTTCTGTTGGTAAGATCAACTTAATCATACCGTTCTGACTGATCCTTTATCTCTCAGGGGCTGAATTCAAACTTGTCCTTCCATGTCTGAAACCTGTGGGATCTTCTAGAAATTTGGCCCCCAAAAAATCAGTCCAGGAAAGAGAGAACATTCAGCTAAAGGAGATATGCCAAAGATCAGTTTTTAGGTTAGTTTTGCTCAAAGGAAAAGTAAATAATCTTTAACCAAAAGGATTAAAATAATTTTTACTCAGAAAGAAAAAAATGAAGTTTAAATCTTCCAAAATTAGCTCTAATATGTAACAGAAAGATTCTTAGTTTACAAGTCAGTAGACCTGTGTCCTCTCAGTTATTTGGCTGTCTTGATGTTCCACAAGGAAGTCAGCATTGCTGGGTCTCAGGTTCCTTCTTTCTGAAAGAGGAAAATGAGCAACTACTCCATGGGGTTAGCATGAGAAGTAAATACGAGTTAATATTTACTCCCTGTATCGGTTATGTCTTCCCAGTATCATTTCTTACGGATCTGTGGGATGGTTGGTTGGTCTCACACAGGCTTGCGCCTGTGAGTCGCCTGGTGGATCAGCTGGACCCTGGAGAGTCTGCAATTACTTATCACATGTCTGAGGCCCTGGTGATAGCTAGAAGACTAGAACCTTCCTCTTCACATGGCCTCTTTTCATTCAGTAGATTAGCCATCTTTCTTTACGTGGCACGTTAAGTCCCAAGAACGTGAAGGCAGAAACTTCAAGGCATCTTAGACTCTGGACCTCCTACAACATCATGTCAGTCCCGTGCTATTGGTCACAGCAAATCTCAAGGGCAGCAAGATTCAAGGCAGAGAAATACTATCTACCTCTCAGTGGGACACTTGACAGCATCGCCCTGCAGAGTGTGAACATAGGAAATTGTTATTCATTGGAGCCATTACTTTAATGACCTTCTTCCTGCCTTAGAGTCTAGAAATCCTATTTTTCAGATTGTGTACAGTTTAGTAGAGTCTCTTACAATTTCGTTGGTTGAAAACTGAGATAGATTTATACAGTAATAGTGCCCAATGAATCACACACGCCTCCCTGTATCCATGTCTTTGTGTATTCCCCTTCCACACTGATTCTAGGCTTGGCCATATGACTTTTTTTGGCCAAAGAAATCTCAGAAAATAGAATGTGAGCAGAAACATGATAAGACTTGTGCACCAAGACTTGTTCTCTTGGAATACCACCTTGAGACCACCATTCATAAAGACACCTGGGATGTAAGGCCATGTAGCGAGAGGAGCTCAGCTGAGCCCAGGTCACAGAAGCTCCACCAGCTAAAAGCAGCTACTTCTGTGAGTCTCGCTTAGACCACTCGGTCAATCCACTGAACCACAAAAATAATAAAATTCATTTGTTTTAAGCCGCTGAGTTTGGGGATATCTTGTAACGTAACAATAGATAACTGAAACACAAACCAAAAATATTCTAGCTGAAGGGTAGACTATAATCACTGATAAATAGTAGCCTCACTGCAAAATCACTAACTCATTTCTTGTTTTTAAGCTTATCATAGAATCATGTAATTTCAGAACTTGACAAATTTAGAAATAGTATAATCTAGTGGTCTAAAGAATATCTCTTAGCTATAGAACTCTTTAAAAACTTATTACTTAGTTATTTATAAAATAAAGAAGTATCTGATTAGGATAAATTCATTTTACTGGTTCAGGTTTATAGTATTTGTCCATAAAGCCACTTAATGAAAAAACAAACTGGGGCACCTGGGTGGCTCAGTCAGTTAAACGTCCGACTTCGGCTCAGGTTATGATCTTGCAGTTTGTGAGTTCAAGCCCCATGTCAGGCTCTGTGCTGACAGCTCAGAGCCTGGAGCCTGCTTTGGATTCTATGTCTACCTCTCTCGACCTCTCCCTTGCTCACACTCTGTCTCTCTCTCTCTCAAAAATAAGCATTAAAATTAAAAAAAAAAAAAAGGAAGAAACAAATTCCTTTTCTTCAACACAAAAATATAAATCCGGGCTCATAGATGGCAGTGACAGAGTCCTTACAGTTTAGGCTTACAATTAATTGAGATAGACATATAGGCGATATGATATAAAGAAAATCTTTATTCAAGACAGACAAGTAGTTGTAAATATTAAAGGTCATTTCACTATTTGCCTTACAAGTTTGTGATAACAAGTGGTTAAAAGAAGCATTATATATTCAGAAAACTACAAACCCATCGGTACAAGTGACTACTTGATTGATGGCCTCCATAAGTTCATATTTAAAATAGGTCGCATTTGGCTATGTAGAGGTTGCAATCTTGGAAGAATTTAAAGCCTACGAAAAAATAAAATCTGAATCAAATATCTACGGAGCCCTTACAGAACCTCACGGGTACCCTGCTCTTCTTTGCAATTCATTTTAGAAACTAATACTTGGAAACTGGTTTTGCTCTGTTGGTGATGTTGTTCAAAGCTGAAGGAAGCTGATTGGACATTTTAAAAATATGATAGCTTCCACATTCCAGGTGTCAGCGCATCCTCAGAATCATTTGTTGGGCTCTTTAAGAAATTGTCCAATTGTCCTGCATTTTTCTTTTCTTGTCTTTTCTTGTTCTTTATTTTTGGTATCTTTATCTTTGTTTTTTTGTTTTGTTTTGTTTTTTGTTTGTTTGTTTGTTTTCTGTTTTTGCCTCTGGTGGTCAGGAATAAATGACAATAAACTAGGGAAAAGAACTGGCTAGCAATGGAAATGTCTGTGTTAAGATTGAATTGCATTTTTCAGCTCAATTGTGTGAACTGGCAACTACTTGAGTCCTCAGCAGGATGTCTGGAATTCTCCAGTTCAGCCAGTTCAGTTCAGTTTTTGCTCTCTTGAAAACTTCGTTTTACCTTCGCCACTGTTTTTTGCCAGGACCCATGGCTTAGCAGCGGGAAGTCGTGTGCTCTTTATCCAATTTTAACAAATCCTTTGCTTCCGAAAGGGAAGTCTGATGAAAGAGAGGTCTTCAACCATTTGACTAGCTGTTGAAAGGAATAAAATGGTTCTGCTCAGGGCATGCGAAAGTCAATGTGGTCATTGCTATGCTTCTTACAATACAAAGCCCAACACCACAGCGGGAAGAACTGGATTGATTTCCATTCCAAGATGCATCACAAAAAAATGTGCACCAAGTGTGCATCCAGAATCCAGGAGACCCAGACCTGTTTAATTACTCCTGCCTGAGCAAAAACTAGGGTAGAAGGAAAGGTAGAATAGAAGATATCAGGAGGCACTGATTTAATAAACTCATTCACCTCACTGGGCTCAGCAACTGGGGATATGGTTGCACAACACAGACATGATCCCCAACCTCCTGGGGAGTGATACACACAAAAGGACAAAGCAAAACAGTAACACATCTAGAAAATGTTCAAACCTCTGAGACCAGCCCTGGATGACATCTGGACCTGACTGTTGGGGACACAGTCCTAATCTTTTTTAATTCCTTGCTCATATTTACAGCATATAGAAAGTTGAATAGAAGTAATGAGATGAAGTCATGATGTCCTTGAGTTACAGCGCTAACCTTCCACATGGGGGACTCCCCCCCCCAAAAAAAAAAGGTAGCATCATCTTGGTGAATTCCTCATGATTCACCTTGGGCTTACAAACTAATCACTCCGAATCATTACCACACTGGAAAGGAAATTCGTCCCTAAGGGCATATTACTGGGCTCGTGTATAACTAGGATCCCAATTTATTAATTTATACTACAAAATGTAACTATTGGATAAACCAGCACACATAAAATATTGTCTTGCAGCAAACAGAGATACATGGGGAACCAATTAGGAACAAAAAGGCGATTTTACGGAGCATTCTTCACTAAAATAGCATGTGCCCAACATCTTTACCAAGCCTGATCCTGCCTATGGGACTATGTGGAAGCTCCTGGTTTGGGTTGTCTATGATGCTTCTACTATTGGCCCACCTCCAGTGTGGTGACAGAAAACACTACCCTTGCCATAGGGGTGGCACAACCAGGCTTAGCTAATCAGGGCACGCCTATGCCCTGGGCCAAGGTCATTGGCTCACCGTGGGCACATGATCCAAACCTAGTCAATCAGAGCTCACTTTCAGGATCTTCTCAATAAAGCTGAGAACAAAGATCTCTGGGTTGTTACGAATAACTCATTATAGTCCTGTGTATGTGCACCTCGCCCTGAGTAACTCCTAATCCTTTAATACAACAATATAAAGGATCCTGGCTCTTCAGGACACTGAAATATTCTATATACTTCCATACTATTCATTTTCTTGGTTTTTTTCTTTTTAGGATTTATTTCTTTTTCAGAGACAGAGTGCAAGCAAAGAAGGGACAGAGAGAGGGGGTGGACAGAACATCTGAAGTGGGCTCTGCGCTGGCAGCAGCAGGCCGCATGTGGCGCTTAAACTCACAAACTGGGAGGTCATGACCTGAGCCAAAGTCAGATGCTCAAACGACTGAGCCACCCAGGTTCTCCTTTTTTTTTTTTTTTTTTAAGATTTATTTTTTCTATTCTTTTTTTTTTTCTTTTAATAAACGATTCTTTCTTGTTCCTGTTGAGAGATATTTTGCACAGCGATTTGCGTGAAAAAAATTCCAAAGGCATTCTATTGAATACCTGCTATGCTTCAGGCATGGTGCTAGATTCCTACCGTTCAGTGGTAAGCAAACACATGTGCCAAAATGTCCCTGCCATCTCAAGACCACATGGTCTGGCGGAAAGATGAACATTAATTTTCTAAAGTTTACCAAAAGAAATGTGTAATTGTAAGTCCTAAGGAGCATTAGTTTTTAAAAAAGTTTTCAGATGCAATAGAAGTGTGTTAGTAAAGCCTCTATAGTTTTGTGGTCAAGTTACTTGGGGTTCCTTATTTGTAAAATCAGAACCCTAGAATATACCTTAAAATGTCATTGTGGAGATTAAATATAAAAAGCTTTAATGGAAGCCCTGATTATAGGTCAAGCAATTTTAATAATTTCTAATACAATCATCACCAACCATAGCAACATAATTATTACTAAAAGGAGATAGGCCTGGTCTGGGGGTGGGGAAGCCTTCCCTGAGGAAAAAACTCTTGAGTTGTGAAGGACTAGGGAGAGTTTACTCAGCAAAAGGGTGGAGAAACAGCAGGGTAGACACGAGGAAAGCCCAGTGGTGATAAAGGATGTGGAATTTAGAGAAATGAGGGGAAGGTCAGTGAGGTTAGGGCATGGTCCATGATGGGAAGAGGCCTGCCAATTGGTCATGTACGATAGTCAAGTGGACAGCAAGTAAAATAATCAAACTTGCATTTTTAAGACCTCTGTTATGAACTTTATGTTATAAATGTTTATGTCTCTCCAAAATTTATATGATGATGTTCTAACCCCCAATGTGATGGTATTAGGACGCGAAGCGTTTGGGTGGTAATTAGGTTGAGATGATGCCATGAAGGTGGAGCCCCTTGATGGGATTAGTGCCTTTATAAGAAGAGAAAGAGACACCAGAGCATTCCTTGGTTCCTTGCTCACTCGCTCACTCTCACTCTCTCTTTCTCTGCCATGTTGAGCATACAGCAAGAAAGCAGCTTAGTCCTCAACTTCCCAGCCTCCAGCACTGTGAGGAATAAATGTCTGTTGTTTAAGCCATGCAGCCCATGGAATTTTGTTATAGCAGCCTGAGCTGGGCCAGTGCAGGAATGGAAACCTCTGACAAGATATAATGGTGGCCTGCAAAGGCCAATGGCTTTGAGTGGGTATGAGAGAGGGATTCAAGAGTTGGGTGGAACCAAATACCTAGAACTTGAGGTCCGAGTCGACTGCTAGGTTTCAGCATTGGTGGAACTGAGTAGAGAATGATGGTATTGACTGAGAGGAGGAGACTGGAAGGAGTCTGGGCTGAGGAAGGCACAGGGAGCCAGAGAAGCATCTGGTAGAGGGACAATAGATGCAAGGCAGTTGGGAGTTGAGGGTCAAGAAGATGAAGAAATAATGGCCACTCTTCAGGTCCCTAAACTCCTGGCCCTGATAGAAAGCTACAGATGAACCTAAGTGCAGTTGTGACTCTCTCTAGACACCAGCACTGGGTCCTCAAAGTAACCTCCCATGAAGAATGCTTCCTGTCTCTGCCTCCCTGTGGCTTCACTTACATAACAAGGCATTCCTTCAAGACAACTGGTGTCCCAGATTCCATGGAGCAGCAGGAGACTGTGTGAAATATCCTGCTTCAGGACAACGCTATCAGAACAAGATGCTGTTGACCCAAAGGGACCTTTAACTGGCCAAACCCACAGCTAACCCACGCATATTCTTACATCAGTCTTCACGCACCCAGTGCCTCTGAAAATAGAGTCTGACCCCTGATCAGTGTTTTAATGAAGTGGAAATTATGTGCAGCCTTTGATAGTTTTGGCTCCAAATGTTTTTTAAACAATCAGAATGGCTTGCCAACATATAAAAATCCATAAATTCCAGGTAAATATCAGAGCTTTGAGCTTTTCTCTAAAACGGAAAGTTCTGGCAAAGCTGGGCCCAAAGACGCACATGATGACAATGAACTGAAACTCCTAGGGTGTCAGCTTCCTGGTTCATTCCAGTGCTCACTGCCCTTTGGGATGTCCGGATACTGAGACTGAGTCACTCTTCTGCTTTTTACCGTACCTTCACTGCTGTTTTTCTTTAACCTAACATGAAAATGAGAATTTCTCCTACCTGGGTCTCTACTAAAAGAGATAAAAGTAAAACTAGATCAAAATGGCCATAAAATTTTAGAAAAATTGAATGAGAACGTATTTCTTCATAAAAGTTGAAATTATTTCACTCTGTATCTATCTAGAAATTCAACTGGTTCCCTTCGACCATTTCATCGCCTACCTGATCCTTGTAGCCTTGGGAGTTGCCACCTCAGTTTAGGTCCCCAAAAGCAGAGCCTGAGAGCAGGACCCAAGTATACGCAGTTAACCTGAGAGGTGGCACTTTGAAGAAAGAGTGAAGGCATGGGGGAAAATAAAAGACAAGAGAGGAGGAAAGGCCAATGCAATGGTGTGTTAGGGTCATCTCTGCTGTAGGTTGATGGGTCCTTGAGAGGTAAATAAAATGCCAAACTTGGAGGATAAGAGAATGGTTCCTGGATCCCACTGACTGAAGGCTGCCCAAGGGTCTTCAAACTCCCCACACTTAGAGGCTGCCCTTGCTCCTGTGCCTGGCAGTCATTAGAGAAGGCCTGGGGTGCAAAGTTAGGAGGCACTCAGCACACACCTGAGCCGAGAAGAAGCATCACGCGGTGCATCTGAGGTGGTGTGGAACCACCCAATGGCTAAAGCCGCAGGTCTACCTAGCAAAATGATGCAGTGCCCCTAAGCATCCACAGCAGCTGCAAGCCCTAAAACTAGGACGACCATGACTCTTGGGACTCCTTTGATAGGAACTTCTAAAGTGTAGACTTCCAAAGCTGAGAGACAGCATGATGCAGTGTGGTTCTAAAAGGACGGACACCAGGCTCAGCTTCTCTGGGTTTGAATCCTGGCTCTAACACTTCCTGGCTGGGTTACTGTGGGTAAATTACTAAAGCACTATGATCCTTGGTTTCCTCATCTGTAAATCAGTGAAAATTATAGCACTTACCTCATGGGGTAGTTACTGTGTGCCTGGAATATAACATTATCAGTAATGATTTTAAGAATAATAATAAATGCTATATAAGTGTTAATATTACTGTGTCTATTTTCTCTTGTAAACTTTTTCCTCACCAGCAATGTATAGCTAACTTAACAACCAACTTGTCGTAATATACCCTGAACTTTTTTTTTTTTTGCACCTAGAGTTACCTGATAATCTCTTTCACATGTTCCAGAAAATAAAACAGTGCAAAATGTATGTCTGAATTCTTTGCATAATTTCTCAAATAATGTTCTAAGTTTCAATTCTTAAAACAGGGGTTAAAATAATGTTTTGATTTAGCAGCCACTGTAAATAACAGTGCAGAGGTTCCTATAAAAATTAAAAATAGGGGGCGCCTGGGTGGCTCCATCAGTTGGGTGTCCAACTTTGGCTCAGGTCATGGTCTCACGGTTCATGAGTTCCAGCCCCACATCGGGCTTTGTGCTGCCCGCTCTGTCTCTCTCTGTATCAAAAATAAATAAAACATTTTTAAAAATTAAAAATACAACTACCTTATGATCCAGTAATTCCACTACTGGATTTTTACCTAAAGAATACAAAAACACTAATTCAAAAAAGTATATACACCCCACCTATGTCTATTGGAGACTATTTACAATAGCCAATTTATGGAAGCAATCCAAGCGTCCATCAATAAATGAATGAATAAAGAAGATGTGAGATACACACACACACACACACACACACACACACACACAATGGAATATTATTCAACCAGAAAAAAAATAAAATCTGGCCATTTTCAACAACGTGGATTGACCTAGAGAGTATAATGGTGAACAAAATAAGTCAAAGAAAGGCAAATACCATATGATTTCACTCATGTGCGGAATTTGAGAAATAAAACAAATAAAAAAAACAAAAAACAAAAGAAATAGACTCTTAACTGTCAACAACAAACTAATGGTTACCAGAGGAGAGGTGGCGGGGAGATGGGTGAAATAGGTGAAGGGGGTTAAGAGTACACTGATTGTGATGAGCACTGAGTAATGTATAGAATTGTTGGATCCCTATATTGTACACCTGAAACTAATATAACATTGTATGTTAATTATACTGGAATTAAAAGTTAAAAATTAATAATGAATGAATGAATGAATGAATAAGTAAATAAATAAAAACAGTGTTTTGATTTAACCACGATTGACTCAAAGTCTCCAAAAAAATCTGATATTGGGTTTCTCCATCCTTCAAAACAACTAACATTGTCTTTAAACCTGCAGATTAATGCAAGGTTGCTGAATCTGTCTTTCTATTCCTGCGTTCTGGGAAACTGTCACCTCTAGCAGTGCTTCCACAAGGTCAGCATGAAGGTCACCTTGGGATCTGGTCAGTAGGCAGGGCCCTGTCAGTAGGTTCGCAGAATGAGTTTCAGAATTCCCAACAAGTTCCCAGTTAGATCCTGCTTATCATTGGATCAAACTTGGGACCTCCAGGTACACGTCGGAGAAAAGGAAAGCCTCGGACTGTCAGGGGCCAGCAGCACACGAGTCCAGGGAGCCAGGTTGGGATTTGGCAGGGGGAATGGCTGACAGCCAAACAGTATCTCTGTGAAGGGCACAGCATCATAGGAATATCCCTGGCCTGTTTTGAGGAGGTTATCCAATTTTGTCAACAGGACTGCTAAAAAATACTTGAAATCTGGCTTCATACAGTCCCAACACAACGCAGAAAGATGGCTGGATCATCTCCCAAAGGCCTCTTCCTACAGACAGTAAACATTCGTGTAGAATTTCACAATGAAGACCTGCCAATACCTGCCTACAGTACTGTAGGGCCACTTACTGATACTGCAATGTGGCCTCAAGTATTTTCACGGTCTCTTCATCATCACGAGCTTCATTTGAAAGAACAAAAGCTCCGAAGAAACAGGTAGAAGCACCATGAAGAGAAGTCAGAGTCAGCCACTGCCATGGAAATAAAAACTTGGATCCAAGCATCTTTTCCTTTCAAGCCTCTAACTTGAGTTTCTAATCAAGCATGGATGAGCCCTCCACCCCACAATGGGATCCACCCCAGCTGTCCCTCTGTATACTGGATTAAAATGATACCCAAAATAATAATAACAATAAAAACAAATAAAAATAAAATAAAATGATCCAAGAAAATAGCCAGCGAATCATTTTATTCTGCATATACCCAGATGCGGAAAATGCCATATGAAAGTTTGGCTAAGTAAATGTTTCTTCTTATAAAAGAACTGGCTCCGTAGCAGAGGAAGTCTGTTTTCTAACTTGACGAGGAAACACATCATACCAGTTTGCAAGGAAGAAAAAAATGTGTCTGGTTTTCTTTCATGATAAACACACATTTAGCTTAAGTGATATATTATTTTAATGAGTTCTACCACAGTTGGCTGGTTCAGAAGTGATTGGCAATGAAGACATTACGTGTAAATAGAGAATATGTGATTTATTTGTCTATCGTTTGTAGCGTATGATTGGAAAAAAAGAATAAACAAAGATTGAAAGAAAAAATTCTGGGATGATTATTAAATCTAAAAACTACAAACAGTGGCCCCAAATCAAATTTTGTGCCTCTCGCTTTTACATTCAAGGAAGAGTACAAGATAAAAAATTTGGGGGACTAGGCAGTTCCATCTTGACAACCCGCAGGCTGCCTTCAAATAAATCTTCTCTTGGGAAATGGAAAATTCCTTAAATTAAAAAAAAAAAAAGTAAACTGTAACATACACTTAGAAAAATGGACAAATCATAAGCCTACAGATCAACGAATGACTACACAGTGGATATACCATTGTAACCAGCAGCTAGACCAAGAAATAGAGCTCCTTCCTCTTCCCAAATGTAACTGCCTATCTGACTTTTAACTCCTGAGGTTTCCCTTGCCTAGTTTTTGAAATTCAAATGAAATCACACAGTGTAAGTCCTTATACATAGGGCTTCTTTTTCTTAATATTTGACTGATTCATTTATACTGTTATATGCACTTGTAAATTAATTTTCACTGCTATATAGTATTCCATTGCATGAATATACTACAACTTCTGTATTCATTTTAATAATGATGGACCTTTGGGCTTTTCACAGTTTGGGGCTGTAATGAAATAATACCACAATAAATATCCTCAGACAAATTTCTTGCTGCATCTGAGTGTGTAGTAAGTTTGCTATATTGTGACATTTGTATTTGTTGAGGTGTAACAGATAACGTAGAGTTCCAATGTAGTGAGTGTTCCCACTGCTCCACACTTGGAACTATCTGCTTAATTTGACCTATTCTGGTGGTTCTATAGGGGTATCTCGTAGGGCTATCTTTTGTATTTCCCTGATTGTTCATGAGATTGAGCACCTTCCCACGTGTTTATTGGCCCTTTTGACATCTTCCTTTGTGAAGTAGCTATTCGAATCTATTTTCCCCCATGCTCCTTGTTTTCGTTTGTTTGTTTAACCTTAGACAGTCTCTTTTTTTTTATGAATTTGTAGGAATTCTTTATACATTCTATAAAAAAGCCCATTGTCGGTTTTGCGTGTAACAGTTATCTTCTCCCACAGTGTAGTTTGCCTTCTCACTCAGTGGTGTTTTTAAAAGAACAAAAAAAATCTTAATTTTGAAGTAATGTAATTAATTAGAATTTGCTTTTATATTAGTGGTATTATATCCTGTTTAGGAAATCTTTTCCTCTCTCAAAATGATGAAAATAGTCTCTTATATTGTCCTTTACAAGCTTTATTGTTTTTCTTTTCATAATTAGATTTAAACACATCTGGAATTGATTTCGTGTGTGGTATAGGGTTCAAATTTCCTTTTGTACTTGATATCCAATTAACTCAGCAAAATTTATTGAAAAGGATATCTTTTTCCCATCGTTCTGCAGCACCACGTTTGTCATAAACTAAATGTGGATTAGTCTTAATTACTGTAGTTTCTATTGAGTCTTAATTCTAATAGAATAAGTTTTTCAGTTTCTCCTTCTTTAAGTTGCTCTTGTATGCTTGGCTCTTTCCATTTCCACGTATATGACAAGAATCGGCTTGTCAATTTGCAAACACACACACACATTACCAACATTCATCTGTTGGGATTTTGACTCTGTCTACCCTGAATATCTAGATTTGGGGAGAACTGACATTTTATGATTGATGCTTTTATACCTATTTTATTCCTATTGCATATGGTATTTAAAATTTTTATGTTCTGGTGCGTCTGGCTTGACTCAGTTGGTAGAGCATGGGACTCTTGATGTCGGGGTTGTAAGCCTCACACTGGGTGCAGAAATTACTTAAGAAAATAAAATCTGGGACACCTGGGTGGCTTAGTCGGTTAGGCTTCCGACTGCGGCTCAGCTCAGAATCTCTCAGTTTGCAAGTTCAAGCCCTGCGTTGGACTCTGTGCAGACAGCTCAGAGCCTGGAGCCTGCTTAGGATTCTCTGTCTACCTCTCTCTCTGCCCCTCCCCTGCTGATGCTCTGCATCTCTCTTTCTCAAAAATAAAAACATTAAAAAATTTCGTTTAATAAATAAATAAATAAAATCTTAAAATATTTATTTTTAACTCTCTGTTAACAGTATACATAAATATAACTGATTGTTTTGATTTTCCATCCAGCAAAATCACTTATTAACTCGAATAATTTACCTGTAGGGTCTTTTAGATTTTCTAGTTATACAATCATGCAGTCTCAAATTATGATAGGCTTATTTCTTCCTTTCCACTTCTTTTTTTTTTAATTTTTTTAAATTTTTGTTTACATTTGAGAGACAGAAACAAAGCACGAGCAGGGGAGGAGCAGAGGGAGAGGGAGACAGAATCCGAAGCAGGGTCCAGGCTCTGAGCTGGCAGCACAAAGCCCAACACGGGGCTTGAACTCACAAACTGTGAGATCCTGACCTGAGTCAAAGTCAGATGCTTAACCAACTGAGCTACCCAGGCGCCCCTCTTCCTTTTCACTTCTTGTGACTTTCATTTTATTTTCCTGCCATAACGCTGTAGTTTGGACCAGAACAACGTTAAATAAAAGTGTTGATAGTGACCTTCTGTTCCTCATTACCATGTCAAGAGGAAAGTTATAGGTGTCTCACCATTAAATATGATGAACCCTCTAATTTTTGATAGATATTCTTTATCCAAAAGGGAAGATCCCTTCTGTAGCTAGTTTAGCAAGGGCATTTTCTTTTACAAAGAATGAATGCTGGATTTTTTCAAATTATTGAGCTAATGTAGATATTTTATTATGCTAGTGTAATGAATACATTAATTAATGTTGCAATGATAAACCAACCTTGTGTTCTGAAATAAACAATACTTGGCTCTGATCCATTATTCTTTTATATCCTGGGATTTGAATGGCTAAATTACAGGATATTTTCAATCTATATTCATAAATCATACTGGCTTATGTTTTCCCTTTCTTATCATGTCTTTGTTAGGTACTAGTATCAAAGTTATACTAACCTCATAAAACAAGTGGAGAAGTTATTTCTTTTTTTTCTGTTGTGAGACTTTGTATAAGACTTTGTTTATGTTCCTGGAGCTTTCTTTGTAGGGAAATTTCTAAGTATAGATATAGTTATAATCTACTAACATCTTCAGTTTCTCTGCGTCAGTGCTGGTAAGTGATGTTTTAGAGGAATTTATTAATTTCATCTAAGATTCCAAATATTTTGGTATAAAGTTGATTATAATAACCTCTTAAATCTTTTGACTGTCTCTGCACTCCATAGCGATGCTCCCCTTTTAATTCCTAAAGTTGGTTTTTGTGCCTTCTTTCCTTTTTCCCTGTCAGCCTCATCAAATATTGATTAATTTTATTCTTTTGAAAAAATCGACTCTGAGCTTTGGTGGCCCTCCCTCTTTAATGATTGTTTTCAAATTCATTAATTTCCAATCTCATCATTAGAATCATCTTTCTTCTCTTTACTATGGGTCTTATTTACTGGTATTTTCATAGTGGCTTCTTGAAATGGAAGTCTTTTTGTTGTCTTTAGCAGAAATATATCAACAAACTGAGGGGTGAGGAGGGTGTGGGAGGGGGGAGAGTGGGTGACGGGCACAGAGGAAGGCACTTGTTGGGATGAGCACTGAGTGTTATATGGAAACCAATTTAAAAATAAATTATTTTTTAAAAATAGAAATATATCTCATCTCCAATTTCTTTTGAGATTTTTCTCTTTCAGTCTGGTTTTGAGCATATTTACTGAATCATGCTTATGCGTAGATTTTTTACTTACTTTTTGGGGTGTGTGTCTCTTGAATATATCTTGATATTTTTCATCAGTTTTATAAAACTCTCAGCTATTATCTCTTGGAAATTTTTTGGGCTCTATCCTCTCTCTCATCCTTTTATTTACAATTTTAATTATGCATATATTAGATGTTTTCACCAGTTCCCATATGTGTCTCTGTCTTCTGTATTTTCCATCTTTTTGTCTCTGTACTATAATCTACATATTTTACTTTGATGTATCTTTCTGTTTACTAATTCACTTTTCAGCTGTGATTAATCTATGGAATCCATCCATTGAACCATTCCTGTTTGGTATTCTTCCATTCTGAAATGTTCATTTTGCTCTTTTTTATAGTTTAATGTTCTCTGCCAAGATTTTCTACCTTTTCTTTTATTTCCTTAACATATTAAAGGACAGACATGTTTTTAATGTTTGTGGATGCGTCCGTTATCTGGAAGTCTCGTGGGTCATGTTCTATTGTCTATGATTTTTTATGATTGGATGTTACATTTTAATTTCTGTTCATATAGCTGGTTATTTTATTTGGCTGATAGATACCGTATACAAAGAATTGGAGAAATAATTTGAGGCTCTGGATGTTATCAACCGCCAGAGTTTATTATTAACAATTTCAGATCACCTTCAACTAATCAGAGACTAGCATGATGTAAAGCATACTCCAGCCCCTATGAGAACTGGTTTATGTTCAGCTCATTCTGATTCTGAGCATATATCTCTTTAAAATCCCAGCACAAGCTTTGGTAATTTTTTAAGTCTCTCTTTTTCCTTGGCAGTCTTCTCTGGCCTCCAATTGTTGCCCTATGTGCTTTTGAATGTTTCAGAAGTTATTCTCATTTTTCCAAGTTTTCTATCATCTTGACTGGAATGGTCAGGTACCTTTAGAGGAAAAAAGGCACTTTGTCTCACCTCTCTGGGATTTCTTCCTCTCTCATATCTTGGCCCTCACTTTCTTGGAAGGTCTTCTGTGCTTTCGATCAGGTACTTCTAAGAAATATGTTGTTCTACTTGCCTGCTTGTTATTAATCAATTCTAAACTACCAATCAAGACCTCATGGAAGCCAGAAGCATGTTTGGAAATGCAAGTATAGTATTTTATATAAATATACACATCGAGTTCACAGTTGCTATAAAAATATGTCCTCAAGGACTTCCTCTGACATTAGACTTTAAATTCTTCTCTTAATTTTTATAAAGTATGGGACCTTAGCATGAAGGATTGGGGGATATAGGTTTATATGATGACATGGCTATCAATATTCACATTTGGGTCATTACATATGTAGTAAGCCAAGACATAATTACAAAATAAAACAAAACATGTACATATTATTTGTTTGTTTACATTTTCTTCATCTATGTTTTTCCTATAATGTATCAATGAAATAAGGCCTATACCTTGTCTGTCCTTTTGTCACTCTATCCTTAACACCCTTTAGGTACCTGATATATATATGTAAATTAATGAATTAAGAAAAATAGAAAACGCATATACCTTCTGTAATGTCCCACAGCCAAGAAATCGGGATAGTCTTTTTCAAGACACATGGTGACAATGCTTTGTATGACATGTCAAAGACCTGAGATGGTCAGCAGTGGGAAATGCAGCCGTTGCTACCTGCTAGCAAACTAGTTGTCGTAAGAAAAACAAACCAACACCATTTTTCTGTTCCCACTGCCCCTACACTATTTGCAACTCTCTTCATCTTATATCTGAATTATTCCATTATTCTCTAATTCGTCTCCATACTTTGGTCTTGTATCTTTCCAAATCTACCCACCAGACTTCTGCCAACTCTATTTTCTATTACACAGACAGAATCAGGTCACTGGTTTGGGACCTCAGCATGAAAGCAAGGGGACGATTCTCCTAATCCTTGGTATGGCTCTCAAGGCCCTCCTAATCTGGGATGGAAACGTAGCTGATAGAAAGTATGCAATACACATTTGCTGTGTGACTAGCTTCAGCTGACCTTCAACATACCTAATCTTTCCTATTTCACCCTGCCAAGTACCATCATTGCAAGACACCTCACTCTTCCCCAAACAATTCGTTCCTTTCACACCTCTGTTTTTGTGGCTCGTGCCCAGAAAGTCCTGACCTAGCATTTCCACCTGCTCAGTCCTCAAGGCTACATTATGTGGTCTGAAAATTCATCGCTAGCTCTCCAACTGAGATTAACCATTGCTTTATTTGAACTCCCTTTGGATTTTTTAACTACCCGACGTTACCCTCACTATCCTATGTGAACTATCACATCTTATGTTACACTTACTTGTTGAATATTTCTCCCATTTTATTTCCAAGCCATTTCAGAGTTTCAACCTTAGGATTACTCGAATGTTAAGCTTTCGGGGATCTACTCCATATAATGTTAACTCTTTGTATACATTCATAGTAAGCACTTAATGATTAGTTGTTGAATGAATCAAAGGAAGGCCCCACACAGCTCCTTTCAAACTTATCCAGGTACGGTGGAGCCCTGAAAATTATAGTATTCTTTCCTGAACACCACAAAATATTGCTAACAAAATTAAAGATTACAAAATATATCACGTTGATAAATTGGAGTTATTAGCTGAGAGTCCTGATGAAAAGAAGCAGAAGCATTTGAAAGGAAAAAATTATGAAAGAAAAACTAATGGAGAAACACTTTTTCTGCTAATCTGATCTTTTATAGGTCAGGAAGTGGCTCCCATTATTAGTGTCAGGAGTAGATGTGGAGGTCCTATGTTCCTCGGTCCCATCTATGGAACTTCTTTTGTGGCTGTGGAACTTCTGAAGTGAGGGACAATATTAGTAAGATGAGAGATTTAGCATCCACAACTATCTACAAGATAAATAAGTCTCAGGGAATGCTACCCTCACGAAAGAGTTGTTATTTTTCTACTCGCCTTTAGGCTCAAAGCCCTTTAATGTCACTGCACATGACAATGGACAACCCATCAAACCATATCAAATCAATATGGGCAACTAAAGGTCTTTGAAAACTCATGCATTTAACAACCATCTTAAGTCGATCTTAACTCCGCAGATAACGGTCCCGACACAGACCAAAAAAGCACAAATACTGAAAGTCTGTCTCAAACACCAGCTCACCACCACTTCTACCACAATAAGGGTGTCTTCCGGAAACAACCAGTTCAGCTGGGCATCGTGGGATTGAGGGCTTAATAGTATCA
Source organism: Paguma larvata (assembly GCA_030068075.1). Taxonomy (NCBI): domain Eukaryota; kingdom Metazoa; phylum Chordata; class Mammalia; order Carnivora; family Viverridae; genus Paguma; species Paguma larvata. The sequence continues at coordinate 14,734,403 of CM057825.1, forward strand.
TGTCAAAAAACCCTCTGCCCAAGGATCCCCTCCTCATTTCTAGGACCTTTCCTTCCAGATATATTGTTAGGCTCAGGTCCAAACTCACAGCCCAGAGGGCCCCAGAGCCAGATGTACAATGGACATTCAGTCGGAGACAGGACCATCGGGAGGGAAAAACTCAGAGTTGGAATTGATTTAGGGAAATTCCAGTCAGCTCTCATCAGGGATGAATCTAATTCAGTCTCTGTTTGAGTTGTCCCAGCAAGGAGGACATCAGCACATTGTCGAAGGACCCTAAGTGGCAGAATGTTCTTTCATTCTACATCGATATTTGTTCACATTAACTTGTCTGTGTAGGTCTCTGTATTTATGCAGGTTGGCCCATTAGCCTGTTTTTCTGATAACTGTCTGATGGCTTCACTCATCTAACTCAGCCTGAGTCAGTGCCTAGGTTATTAGCAACCACTTACTAAATGTTGCTGAAGGAATGAATGAACAAATAAATGCAAGTCAAAGACTTTTCTTCTCTTGGCTAATTACTCCCCACCAAAGCAAGTCAGGGCCGTTACCTTTTAAAACATAGACCCACGAAGGCAGGAGCCTTTGTCTATTTCGTTAATTAGTTCTGGCACACCGGAACAGTGCCAGACATATTGTATCGTAGATGCTAAAGTAAATACTTTACCTGAATACATTTTTAAAAAGCGCTATTTGCCTCCACATCTATTCTTTGTTTGATAATAGCACAATACACCGAAACTCTCGAAACTTTGCAGAGAGTTTCATCTCAAATTAAAAGTTTTTCAGTTCCTTCTGAAAACTTCACTGAGATCATTTATATTTGAAAACCAGAGGACATGTCACCCACTCATTCTTCTTCTGGAGTCAGTCCTAACCCAGCATGAGCTGAGGGGCAAAAAGTTACTAGACTGTATTGTTTTACATGACCTTATATAAATGTCTTTTCCGGCCAAGAATTAACATAATACCGTCTGCTTTGAAATAAATTTGGAATATGAAATGGTCATAAAAAAATCTGTTTAAAACTGGTGTAAAATTGTCATTGAAGAGATTTTCAATTGGGCTGTTAATTATAAACAAACCCACAAAATAAATTTCTCTTAGGATAATGTGGTTAAAAAAATGACTCTCTAGAAAATGATATGCCTTGTTCATCAGACAGTAAAGTTATATAAGCCATTTGTTTTGTTTTGCTTGCTTGTTTGTCTGGCTGGCTGCCTGCTTTCCTCTTGTTTTAAAGATCTCGCTGTATACGTGTCTCTCTCATTAGTCTTGGTAAATGTGTTTCTTAAAGGACATGGTTTCCTTTTGATTAAACTCCTTCCTTCATTATATGTAAAGTCCTGCAATAAATCACAAAGGAGGCCCCCTCTTCCCTTCTGCTGTCTACCCTTTCCCTCTTGTTTTGTATTCTACCTCAGGAATTTGGTTTCCTCAGCTGGCCCTGTTCTGTCCACTCTTCTGGGAAACCATCAAAAACACTGATTCATGACAGCGTTCATAGTTTACTATCTAATTCTTCTCGAGTCACAATCCCATCTCCCAAGTTCCAAGATGGTCGTTTCACATTTTCTGTTTCTCAGGAAACTATGGAGCCCCTCCCTGCTTCCCACTATCATCTGGAGCTTTTGCTTCTGATTTCTCTGAGGAAATAGATTACCTCAGAAAAGAACACCTACCTTCGACCACCAAATCTAGCCAGCTACGGGAGTGGACACCCCCACTCTCTGCCTTCCTTCTTATTAAAGGTTTGAACTGACCCTCTACTGATCTAAAATACCCACTTGCTTTACCTAGGATCCCACCCCTCTTATTTGCTCAAAGATGTTCTGTCTGTCATGATTACCTTTCTCATGGGCATCGCCAATGTTCTCCCTCTCTCTCCCAACTGGGTATTTCCATATTCATGCAGAAATGCCCAAATATCTTTCCACGTTAAAAAAAATGTAAATCCTTCATATTTCTTCCAGTACTGCTCCATTTCTCTGATTCCTTTTATGGAAAAACCCCTTACATAGTTGTCTCCACTTGATTTATCTATTTCTTACCTTCCTTTCTCTCTCTAACCCTCTGCAATCAGATTTTGTTCCAACCACTCCTCACCATCAGGAACCCCACCCATCTTCCCGAGCTCTCAGTGGCACGGGCACACCTGAGGGCTTCTTTTTTGAAACAAGGTAATCATCTCGCTTTAGGAACATCACACTCTCTTGGTGTGCTCCTATCTCTTTGGCCATTCCTTCTCCATCTCCTCTTTTGGAACTTGTTTCTCTTTTCGGCTGTAAATGTTGCAGTGCCTCTAATCTCATCCCCAAGACCCCTTTCATCTACTTTTTAGATGCTTTCCCTAAGCGATCTCATCCTGTTGACTGGTTTTGACTAATATTAATATACCGGTAACTTCTGAGTTTTACATTTGAACCACCTCTTCTCTAAACTCCAGACTGGCATATCCTACTGCCCACCAACTCTCTCTTCTTGGATGTCTAATAGACCTCTCAAGCTTAACATGGCCAACCAAGCTCCTGCTGCTCTTCCCAGACCAACTCGCTAACCTCTCATGTCAGTAAATAACAACACCATTCCTCCATTGTCCAAGGCAAAACACTTTGGAAACATCCTTGGCTTCTCTCTTTCGTTCGTACTCCACATAAGATCCTTCAGTAAACACTGCTTTATTTACCTTCGAAATCCCTTCTGGATCCAACCATTTTCTGCCCCCCTCCACCTCAACAAGCCAAAGTTATAGCACCATTGTCACTCACCTGAATCTGTACAGTGGTCACCTAACTGGTCTTCCTGATCCACTTCTTTTTTCTGTCCTACAGCTCAAGCTGCACACAGTAGTCAAAGGGATTCTTTTAAAATCTAGATCATAAAATGTTACACTTTCACACTCAACTTTCTAAAGGCTACCTGTTGTACTTAGAGTAAAATGTTACTATGCTTTAAGCCAGCTTTCATGATCCAGCACCTGGAAGTTACTCTGACTTATTATCTAAAACTCCTCCTCTCATTCATTCTTTTCTGGCTTCACAACTCTCTTCTGGTTCCTATAATAACATACACGCACTGCACCAAGAGGCTTTTGCCCCTACTGTCCTTTGCCCAAAAAAGTCAACTGCTATTTACTTGATTCCAGCTGTCATTTCCTTCAGTCTCTGTTCAAATATCGCCTCTTCCTTGAGAGCTCTTCCGACCATTCTCTCCAAGTAAGCATGCCAGTAATTCTCTCCTCTTCCTGTTTTAGTGTGATGTGAAGAGTTTTAGCATAGACCTGTTTGATCATTGGTTGATTTCCTATCCACCCAAATAAGCAGTACGCCCCAGGAGTCTAAAGCAGGCTGCTTCAACAAGGCCCCACGCTCCTCAAACCAAAGACAACTGATATAAAATCACCTAACAACATGAAATCCAGTGACTGTTTCTCAGCTTCATTCTGGGAACACAACTAACACCCCGTTTTTGAGAAAACACTCGTTTGCTCCTCGGGCTGTCCTCACCTCCCTAAATGGTTTCCTTCAGTCTCTGATTCCTTTTCCAGAAAAACCCCATACATAGTTGTCTCTACTTGATTCACCCCTGTCTTATCTTCCTTTCTCTCTTTTAATCCTCTCCAATTAGATTTTTTTTTATTTTTTCAACGTTTATTTATTTTTGAGAGACATAGAGACACAGCACGAGCAGGGGAAGGGCAGAGAGAGAGGGAGACACAGAATCTGAAGCAGGCTCCAGGCTCCGAGCCATCAGCACAGAACCCAACGCGGGGCTCGAACTCATAGACCGTGAGATCATGATCTGAGCTGAAGTCGGCCGCTTAACCGACTGAGCCACCCAGGCGCCCCTCCAATTAGATTTTGTTCCAACAAAAAAAGTGAGGGAAAAAAAGTGAGGGAACCAAATTCCCCCGCTTCATCAGGTTCAACGAGCCTCATCCTCCTGAGCTCTTGGTACCATTGGCAAACTTGATGGCTTCTCTTTTGAAACAAGATAACCATTTGGATTTAGGAACATCACATTCTCTTGTGTTCTCCTATCTCTTTGCCCATTCCTTCTCCAGCTCTTTATGACAAACACTGATACGCTGATAAATGCCTCCCAATGTCCATTTTCCTCTCCTTTATACTTTGTAATAAAACTTCCAATTTTTAATTGATCACACAGGTTTCTTATTATTACCCAGCCGAAATACCACATTTACCAGCCTCCCCTGCAGGCTCCCAAGTAATTAACTTTAGGCCAATAAGAAGTAAGATGAAACATTGTGAAACTTCCTGAAAGTCTCCTTCAAGTGAGAAAGTGTGTCTTTCCTGCTCCCAGAAACTCAGGTGTGATGGCTAAAGCCCTAGCAGTCATCTCAGGCTCTGACAATTGAGCCCCACCCAGAAGCTAGGTCACTCTTTGTGGAGTCACCATACTAGGCCTGAACTACCAACCAGCAGCCCTTCGTGACATGAGAGAGATATAATCTTCTATTTTATTAAAGCAACCTTTTTTCCGAATGGATACATCTCTCCACACACTTAAGGCATTAACATTCCCCCTCAGCAGAATAATTTTTAACTTTCTTGGTCCATCACTAGAGTCTCTTCTGAGTTCCTGTCCTACATCTCTTGAATCCATAGACCAGAACTTAAGTCAAAGTGCAACTCATCCTCTTCACCCGCACCCAGCAATCTTCCAGACATCAGTATTTCTCTAGATAATACCAAAAGCCCCTAAGGAGAAGCATGCTAGCAAGCCAAGCCTGATTGCTTTTATTGCTTATGTGGTTCAAGTACAGATGTGCTTAAGGTGGTGGAAGTGTGAGACTCTTTGAGGGACTTTAGGTAAATAATTCATAACCAGAGATCACATTCTTGTATCCCAAAACTGAGCTTATAACATCAGTGGAGGTGGAGGAACACAAGAGCTTCAGAAAGAGTGAAGTCTATTAAGACAACAGACTAGAATCCAGTATTTATTCTTCATATGCCAACATTAAAACATGATTTGCTTAGCAGAGCAACAAGACTTAAAATGGACTATTACAAATAACAGAGCTGCTGTGAACTGTTGGCTTCATATACAAATGCTTTCAAAGCTTGGAAAACATGCTTAAAATTAATGCTGGCTAGAGGCCCAGAGGCTTTATAATCTAGTAGTAATCCTATTTGTAAGGTTGTTTCAGGCATAATGGTACAGTAGATGAAGTGGATTGCTTGCTCTACCTTCATCTCTCTTCTGGAATATTTTGCCATCCATCCATCAGGCACCTGACTTATGAGTCTATGTTCCAATTGCCTCCCTACTAAAAATACCACCATGGAGCACCCTTTCTCAGCGTCAGTCTTCACAGGGAGCCAGGAGGTTACCAAAATCTGGTCTCTACTTGCCTTCCCCCTTTCTGCCCCATCACTGACCCCTTATTGCTACACGGCACCTCTGCCTCCTCAAGTCATAAGCAAAATGATCGGCTCAGGAGGGTTTATGGGAAAAAAAATTTTCTCAGATTGTCCCTTCGCTTCCAGGTAGCATTTGTACTTTCTGATATGGCATTTTGGAAACTATGTTCCCTGCCCTTCCTGCCTAACTCAGAGAATGGCCATGAGAGTAGATGGCCACAGGAGAAGAGAGACATCGAACATCAGTCAAGATAATCATTCGAGCAGGGAAGGGCCTCATCCACTCAGGCAAGAAGAATCGACATAAACCTCCAGCTTGATGATTAAAGGAAGAAACACTAAGAATGCTTCTGATCAGTGACCACAACCAAAAATGAAGACCGACATAGAAACAATGGCATTGAGTTCTCTGGAAAAAATGCACCCGAAAAGGCACTGCCAGGGCTTAAGTCTTCACTGACTTTGAAGCCCGTACGCAACCTGAGTAAAGGACTCGATAGCACTGGTTTTGTGAGCCCCAAAGGGTCGCTGCCTTATGCCCATATAAGCAGAGTCATAAAACAAGAGTTCCTGAATTCCGAGTGCCCTATCTGAATTGTGATCTGCAGAATATATCAACCACCCAAGCACAAAATAATAAATCTTATTAAGATTTTTCCAGAGGTCAGAATGAGGGGAACATGAATTTAAGAGCAACTTTTCTGCTACTTAGCATTTCTCAAAACTACTATAAATTATGCAAGCCTCCTTCAATTAATAGGCTGTTTTAGAGTTTTATGAGCTCCCCACATGGCCTTTTAAGCACCTATCAAAGAAGAATTAACTCCTGAGAGGTAATAAATTAATTAAAAACATTTTTAAATGGAATGGTAGTTGAAAGATGTTTCTCTGTGTTTTCATAGATCCTTAAAGAACAAACAGAGCTCGTGCAAACTACTCAACAAAAACGTTTGTTTCAGGGACTCGACCAACATTAGTAGGGAGCAAATTCTGACAATATTTTTAACACAGATAAGAAGAAAGATATTTAAAGGAGTACATTGAATTATAGTTATATTTATGATGCTTGCCCTCCTGGTGCCGAGATCTATACTGTTGTGTTGTTGTTTTGTTGTTATTGTTTGTTGCTCTTGGCGGGGGGCGGTCGTGGTGGTGTTGGTTGTCGTGGAGGTAGTTTGGGCATAACTCTGTAATTTTTTTTTAATTTTTTTTAATGTTTATTTATTTTTGAGAGACATAGAGGCACAGCGTGAACAGGGGAAGGGCAGAGAGAGAGGGAGACACAGAATCGGAAGCAGGCTCCAGGCTCTGAGCCGTCAGCACAGAGCCCGACATGGGGCTCGAACTCACAGACTGCGAGATCATGACCTGAGCTGAAGTCGGCCGCCCAACCGACTGAGCCACCCAGGCGCCCCTAACTCTGTAATTTTTGGTATTGGCTCTGAGAACCATTGCCACCCAGCCTGAAGACATACAAGTAATGGGGGAAATGCTTTAAGGAGTCAGTATAACCTCTCCTCTCAAGTGACCTATAAAAGCTACCAGTTGACCTATCTAAATTCCACAGAAGATCCTGGTAGACATGGGAAAAATCCTTCCATCGAGAATATCCAAAAAGTATGTAAAATGTTCACATAGAAAGTCTTAATATTCTAATAGAGAAATATAAGGAGACCCTTAAATAAATGTTTTTGCTTGGAAATCCAGTGCTGTAGAGGAGCTGGAAAGATATGGGTGCAATGCTAGGAATTCTCTCGCTGGTAGGACTGTACATTCCAGCTAATGTTGTACACTGGCCAGAAGGATTTATATCTATATTAAATATCTATATAAAACAAAACAACTTTTCTCTTGGCAACGCAAATGTGGAAAGTTTTCTCTACCAAGAGCCCCCAGAAAGGCTAAACTCATTGAATTATAGGTATGTTCTTCCTTCAATTGTTTCCTCACTCACAAAGAGCATGATGCAGTCAGGTGTCTGTTCCACGTGATATTCTAGGTACCATAAAAGGGAAATGGATCAGTGATCTGTGCTGGCAATTTAAATTATTACCCGAACTGACAGCTAAGTTAAATCCTTACTCATTGTCCACCGAAGGAGAGAAATTTTAGAACCGTATACAAGATCCAGGGAGAGACTAGCCAAAGCAGGACTCAGTTGGCTCATTTAAAGCACTGATTATTCAGGGAACTTTTATAAAATCCAGAGATTTGCTCTTCTGTCCTTTGCCCAGAATCTCATTGCACCTGACATTTCAGTAGATTTAAAAGCCTTCAGGGAGACCAAATGCTTATTCTAGCTGATATTTACTTCCAAAAAGTCAGAGCTGTGTTTATGCTCACTTATTGCTGCACACTAAATAATAGCCTTGTGAAAAGCAGTGAAATCAGATAGGAAAATATGACACTCAGTCGATGTTGTGTCAGCGACCCAGCAGCCCAGGGCTGCCAGAACAGATCTGCTTTGCTTTGTGACACATGGTGGGTCGAAAGGAGGCGCCAAACCTCTGGGTTCATCTCGAGGTTAGAACTAAGCCCACCCAGGTCTGATGGTGTCCATGACCACTGGGGATGGGGCAATGACACTTAGGTCCTGCAGCGAGGAGGGAGCTTACTGCCTCAGTCTCTGGAATCGAATGATCTAGGTTTTGGATCCCAGCTGCAACATGCGCGGCTCTGTGACCTGGACACGCAGCTTAACCATTCTAAGCCCCAGTGCTTTTCATTCCAAAGGATATTGGTGCTCACTTGTAGAGTTATTATGAAAGCTAAATGAGAAAATAAGTACCCAAAAGAAACACTCAAAAATGGTTGTTATTGCATTTTAAGCAAAAAGGGAAATAAAGGTTTTATATGATTTTTCCTGCTAGGCTTAGAGCAACAATCGAGGAAGCCAGAGATGGATGGTAGCTTTGCCTCAATTTTTGAGGTCCAAGCTCTGGACATGAACCAGTCATTCTCAGCAGCTAATTTAGTCTCACAGAGACAAGCATTCACCTTAATGTCCTATGCGTCTGAAATATTAAATTATAAAAATACTTTTCTTTATGTTTGCTTTTCAAAAAAAAAAAAAATCCCATCCAAATGAATGGGAAATATAGCACCGTACCTGAGATTAATCGAGGAAACCATGAAATCACTGCAGTCCATGTCCTGTTTCATTTGGAAGTCTTTGGTCAGTTGCTCCCATCATTTCTGCTGGTCCTTAGGCACCACTGGGTCTGGGTCGACAGGCTTTCCCCTGGCGATCAGGAAGCTGGATCTGAATCATCTGGATAGGTTATGGAGCCAAGCCTCAGCCCTTGCATCCACGATTGGAGACAACTGTGCATTCCCCATCTCCTAGAGACGATGTGTGGCACTCTCTCAAGTGAGAGAATATAACATGGAAAGCCCTTTGGAAACTGCTATGCATATTGATGTTGTAAAATCTCATCATCCATGCAGTAAGAATCCAGAAAAAGGAGAGATCAGTTCCAGATCAAATCGATCTCAGCTATCACGTTGTTTCTCTGTCTAACCCCAGAGCATAATAAACATAGCATGCACTGCATTTGACAACCTTTGAGTGCATACTTTGGTTATCATCAAGGCTCCAATTCGTTTTCCTAAGGCCACGGTAATAAAAGGCTTCAAACAACTCATGAGAATGTGTTCTTTCAGAGTCTGGAGGCCAGAAATCCTAGATCAAGGTGTTAACGGGATCACACTCTCTCCAGAGGCTCTTAGGGAGAATCCATTCCTTGCCTTTTCCAGCTTCTGATGACTCCAGGTGCGCATGGCTTATGGCCACATCACTCCAACTTACTCTGTGGTCACATTGCCTCCTTTCCTGACTATTTCTCCTGTGCGTGTCTCCCATAAGGCAACTAGTCATTGGGTCCACCCAGACAATCCAAGATAATCCAGTATCTGAATAAACTCACATTCACACATTCCCAGGTTTAGGACCTGGACAAATCTTTTCGGGGGTCGCCTTTCAGCCCACTACATGGCTCGATTACATATTAAAGTATTAAGCTGCTTAGATAAAAATCTTCTTAGCCAGTGAAAGGGCCACAACGCCGCCAGCCCTTCCCCCATCCTCCTTCCTTAAGATCTGACTTCACTGAGGTTCTCCATCAGACAAAACAAACAGGAAACAGTTCTGTTCCTTGAAAAGAGTAATGAGATATCAGCTGCAAGGCTGGCATTGAAACACGCTGGAAAACAAAGGACGTTCTAGGGGTCGGCATGTTAGTCTGCCAGGGCTGTTATAACAAAACACCACAGACAGCGTGGCTTAAACAACAAAAACTTACTTTCTCACAGTTCTGGAGACTGGAAGTCCAGGATCAAGGTGGCGGCAGAGTTGGCTGCTGAGGACTCTCTCTTTGGTATGTAGATGGCTGTCTTCTCCCTGTGTCTTCACATTGCCCCCCCTCCAGGCGTCCATATCCAAATTTCCACTTTTTATAAGTGTACCAGTGCTATTGGATTAGGGTCCCCGCCCTGTGACCTCATTTTATCTTAGTTACCTCCTTAAAGACCCCATCTCCAAAGACAGTTACATTGTGACGTGCTAGGAGTGAGGATTTCAACATATGAATTTTAGGGGGACATATTTCAGCCCATAAACATCAGCATACGTTTTCGTAAGGAGCCGGACAGCAAATATTTCCATGTTTGGAAGCCATCCGGTCTCTGTCGCAACTACTCCATCGTTGTAGTGTGAAAGCAGCCAGGGGCGGTACAAACAAGTGTGTGTGACTGTGTTCCCATGAAACAAACGAAGCAAAACTTGAGAGGATGAGAATCAAGAAGCAAAGATAATTGGGTGACCTTCTAACATTAGTATTCTACCCCTCAGATGGGATTTCTGGCTCTTAGTAACACTGAATTCCTGGACACAGGAGCTTCAAGAAGACAATAAAGTGAATGCTTTGGTGTTGCTTTGTTTTTCCTTTTTTTAAAATTTTTTTTAATGTTTTTTCACTTTTGAGAGACAGAGAGAGACAGAACACAAGTGGGGGAGGGGCAGAGAGAGAGAGGGAGACACAGAATGCAAAGCAGGCTCCAGGCTCTGAGCTGTCAGTACAGAGCCTGATGTGGGGCTTGAACTCATAAACCATGAAATCATGACCTGAGCCCAAGTCTCATGACCTGAACCCAAGTCGGCTGCTGAACCAACTGAGCCACCCAGGTGCCCCTGTTTTCCTTTTTAAAAAAAGGTAAATAAACACAAAACATTTATCATCATAGCCATATTGAAGAGTACAATAAATTATCATTACCTATGTGCATATTATCATGTCACAGCTATCCAGAACTTTTTTTCACCTTGCAAAACTGAAACTCTGAACCCATTAACCAACAACTCCCCATTTCCCCATCCCTCAACTCCTGGCAACCACCCTTCTCCTTTCTGTCTCCATGAGTCTGCCTACTCTGGATACTTCATGTAAGTAGCATTATCCAGTATTTGTCTTTTGGTGACTGGCTTATTTCACTAAGCATAACGTCCTCAAGGTTCATCCACGTTATAGCATGGACAGGATTTCCTTCGTTTCTTTTTTTTTTTTTTTTAATTTTTTTAACGTTTATTTACTTTTGAGAGACATAGAGACAGAGCATGAGCAGGGGAAGGGCAGAGAGAGAGGGAGACACAGAATCCCAAGCAGGCTCCAGGCTCTGAGCCACCAGCACAGAACCCGATGTGGGGCTTAAACTCACAGACTGTGAGATCATGACCTGAGCCAAAGTTGGCCGCCCAACCGACTGAGCCACCCAGACGCCCCCTTCGTTTCTTAAGGCTGAATAATATCCCATCATATGCATGGAAGAATATAGGCCACATTTTCTTTTTCCATTTATCTGTTGACAGACACTTGGTTACTTCCACCTTTTGACCACTGTGAATAATGGTGTAACGAACATGAGTGTGCAAATATTCCTTTGAGATTTTGTCTTCAATTCTTTTGGACGTATACCAAGAAGCAGAATTGCTCCAATGTTGCTCTTGGATACCCCTGATTTTTATCAGCAAGGAAAAATGCTTTCATACTGTTATTTTGGACATGGGGTTATTTCTGTACATTCTTGAGAAATAGATGTGGCCCGTGATGCTGGAGAACCCGACAAAGCAGGAAACAAAGAGAAACTTCCTCCCAAAAACTCATTTTTCCTCTTGACTTCTTCTAAATGCCCATTAACATTAACAGCTCTTAGATGTGAAGCAAATTTACCTTTTAAGTAGAAAAAATATCATTTTAGGGAGAGCAAGAGGCTATGAAGAAATGGGATTTCCTAGGACCTTCTTAACTGAGCTTGAAATTTTTCATATAGGCCTAATTTAATTTTCCAAGCTCTTGGGGGATCTTTACAATAATTAAACTGGAACTAGAGATACAAGTTCGAGAAGAAAAGAAGAGCTTCCATTCACTGAGTGAGAAACTGAAACAAATAGAATTCCAATCAGCAATCGTAGACGGTATGAGGTATATGAGAAATCCTCATCTAATAACCAAGGCCTCTGAATCCTAGAGACCAGGGAGAAACTATAATCTCTATTAGTTATTGAAACAGAAAGTAGAAACGAGAATGATACTTAAATTACTAAGACTCTTTTTTTACAAGGGAGAGCAACCCAAGTCTAAGCAGTGTAATTATGGCTGCTACAACCAACAGGCCCAAGAGGCTCAGGCATAGCAAGTTCAAGGTCTCCTATGATGTCACCATATCTCAGTCTCTCTCACTCCCTCTTGGAGAAGATTTTTTCCATTTGGGGAGAGCTGTGACCACTAATGGCCCCCGCACCCTCTTGGCAACTCCACCAGATCAAGAACCTTTATGGTGGCTCTGGCATAAAAGTTCCAGTGGCAGCTCCTGTTAGTGCAACTTGAGCCCTGTGTCTATCCCCAAATCTACCACAGGGATCTAACAGTGGAGGAAACAGAATTTCTGCTTCAGAAAAACGAGTGGGGAATTATTGACTCCCAGAAAACAAAGAACTTGCGGTGGTTTCAGCTGAGAGGGTAAGATGAGCTGTTCTCTATAACTTCTTTCAGCTCAGACCTGTCTCTTTTAGTGGAGCTGCTCAATGCCTAAACCCTTGACCACCATTCACCATCACTAAAAGGGAGCATTTGCATAACTTAGTGTTGACAGTTATAATTTCGTAAGCGAAAGTGCCGCAGTGTAGGGGTGGGCTGGGGTGATGAGAAAAGTCCTCTGAGGAGGTGGTGTTAAAGCTGAGGTCTGCGTGAAGAAAAAAGGGGAGCTACAGCATGGTCTGGGGAAAGATCACTACAAGTTCAGAAAAAGCCATGTCCAAAGACTGAGATGACCCTACCATGTTCGGTATCAGAGAGAAGACACACCTTGGAGCACCAAAGGAAACTCACTGTGCCATACACGGCCTCCCAATGGGACCCCCTTAACTTCTGACGTCATCACTTGCTACTCTGCCTGCATCTTGCACATGAGTGCTTCAATTCTCCTAATACTGTAGGCATCTTTCAGCATCGAGGCTGTTCTGTCAGCTCTTCTCTCTGCCTGGAATGCTCTCCCATTGGTATTTGCTTGTCTAGCTCCCTCATTCCTTCAAGTCTTTGCTCAAATTTCACCTTTGATTAGGGCTGCCCCAGTGACCCTATATCACACGCTTCCTGTCACAGCTCACTCCCATGCCCTCAGTAGCCTTTTTTGCTCTATTCTTTCATCCCACGTATCTCCTTTTAAAACACTGTATGACTTGTGTATTTTATTTATCGCTTATTTCCTCTTGTGCCAACAGCATATAAGCTCCACAAGGGAAGCTTTTGTTTTGCTTGCTGCTGTATCTCAAGTGTCCAGGACTGTAGGCATATTGTAAATACAGTTTAATGGAAGAGTGGAGGAAGAAGGGAGGAAAGATTTGTCTTCCCAGGGCTCTTTTCTTATGGCAGAACAATCATATACAAGTTTGTCTCCAAGCCCCACATCTGCTTCCGGTCCCTGAAGTCTGCTATATATTTTAAAGCCTTGTTCCCTGGGTCACCTGGGTGGCTCAGTCCACTAAGTCACTGGCTCTTGATTTCAGCTCAAGTCATGATCCCAGGGTCATGGGATCGAGCCCACAATGGGCTCAGCATGGAGCCTGCTTAGGATTTTCTTTTTCTCTCTGTCTCTCTCTCAAAAGTATAAAAAATAAATTTAAAAAATAAAAATAAAGCCTTATGCCCTGAGTATTAGACTTGAATAGAATTGCAAGAGATTGCCCTAAGGAGAGACCAAATCCCATCATAACCACTTTTAGGGTCTGTCCCATTTGTTTTCCTAATGCTATGGAAAAAAGTAGGCCATTGGTCAAAGATTGGGAATATTTTTGTTGTTGGCGTGGTTGAGCTGGGAGGTTTCCATGTGATGATAGTACTGACCATTAAAAGATTTAAAACTTTTTTCTTTAATTAAAATTTTTTTTATTTGGGAACAGTTATTCCTAGCACCCAGCACAGATCCTAGCGTCCGGCAAAGTGACATGAAATCCGAACACTGAAGCCCTGGGTTTGCAAACAAGCCATAGCTCTATTCATTCCTTCTTATAGCTGCATATGGCTTATCTCTTTGACTTTTCCTAATATCCAGGATATGTGTTCCCTAGAGAAATAGGACCATTTTTATTTGCCCATTATATCAATTGGGAAGAGTAAATCAGAGTAGATCTTTCATGATTATAAAATTTAACACTAAGATCAATCTTTCCAACATTCTACTCAAAATTCCTTGAGGAAGTTAAGAAGAAAGTCCTACAGATTTTTTTAAATGTGTATTGGGGTTGGGGCAGAGGTTAGCATAAAGTACACTTATAAAGCTTACTGTTATATACATGTTGATGATGGAGGGGAAGCCATAAAACAGATTCCCATGATCCTCAAGAACAAGAATAAGATGCAAACACATGGGCTTCCTCAATCTCCAAATTGGAAACATCTGTGTTGTCCAAGTTCTCACTTTTTCCCACAATCAAAGGGACAGCTCCTGAAAACGTGGCGTCCCTCAAAAGTGTACCAGTTTTTTTGAAACAATAATGCAGGACGTCCTGAATTTCGAACGTCCTAAGTATTTTTGACTTTTTGGCAATATGGGACTAATTTTACCTTATTGGTGGCTCCCATCGTTTTGGTTGTAGAGATTGAATCAGTATATAAGTACTGTCCTGGATTTTGTTTCAAGTCCAACCCCATAAATTATTATTTTTAAGAAAGAAAAATATCTGCTAATTAAACTATGACCAATGTTTCTCTTAACTTAGGATATTTACTTTATATGTATAAGTATTCAAGTTTATCATAAATCATTCTTAAGTACATATATGCACACAAATGAAATAAAGTATAAGTAAAATAAGTTGGTTAAGATTGAACTTCTATCCATTCAGAGTTCAACCTTCTGAATACTCTCAGAGTTTCTCCACAGGCATCTCTGGATTTTCTGCACATCCTCTGACACCCATTCTGAAAACTTTAGTACTGGTACTTTCTTTATTTTACCAAGTTGTCACCTGAAAGTTTTCAGGCAACAAGGAGGATTGGGTCTTTCGTCAAATGGTCTGTAAACAGTTTGTTAATGGCAACCTTCGGTTGTTTTTCTCCTAACCAACTTTGCTCAAATGCAAGCAGTGAAAACCATGTCCCTTGATTGACAACAATTATAAGACACTCTCGATTATAAGATGCATTCTGATTTCAAAGATGTTTAAATGTAATCAAATAATATTGCAATAGCTTTTGATAGTGAGAGATGGTAGCTTGACTTACTGTGGGAATCATTTCATGATGCATAAAAATATCAATGGGGCACCTGGCTGGCTCAGTCAATTGAGCATCCAACTCTTGACTTTGGCTTAGGGTTGTGGGATCAAGCCCTGTATCAGGTTCTGCACTGAGCATGAGCCTATTTGAGATTCTCTCTCTCTCCATCTGCCCCTCTCCCCTGATCACACATTCTCAAAAAAAGTTTTAAAAATTATGCTTCAATAAAAATTTTTAATATGTTGAAATGTAAAAGAAAAAAGTATATGTTTGAATTAATAAAATACAGTCATTCTCCTCCCATTCTGTACTATCCTAATCACAAAAATAGCAAGATGAGAATTAAATATCAAAAAAAAAAAAAAAAAGCCAGTCTCCCTTTCCACGATTTCTCCATAAAATCAACATTCTAGAAGTTTACTGAATTTTTAAAACATAAATTGCATAGCATGGCCATGTTCATACAAGTGCACACTTCATTGTATACGAATTCAATACTAATGATTTCTAGTTTGCTTTCTCAAAACTGCAGGTCTCAAAAGTGCTTGCATTTCTAAACCATCACTGTTGATGAAAACAATGTGAAAATAAAGAAGGAATAAAAGAACTTATAAATCCTTACCAAACAAGGACAGTTGTAGCTCATTAAGTTTCCATTAACCAAATCACCTCCAGCACAGCAGTAATGATGAATTTTTATTGCAACTCAAATTTCTTAGTAGCTTAGTCACCCCAAATCCATTTCAGAAGTAGGTGGGAATAAATTTTAAATAAAAGGCTTATCACACTTCTTCATAACATTCTTCAGAAGCTTAAGATTATATTTTGCATTACTAAAATTCAACCTGCTTTTCTGTTAAATGTCATCAGTTTTTGAAGATAAGTAGTCACATTTTTATCACAATTCTTGACCTCAATCGAATTGGCAAATGGAATTTTGGTTCAAGAGACTTATTACCCAAAGGGAAAATTTTCCTTGATCCCTGAAGTGTTATGCCATTTATTGGAGTCTTGGAAACAAATGGAAAATATTTACCAGCCCATAACTTTTAGTAGCCTGCCTTCCCAAAAGGAGCAGGCCCATAGTCAATGAAATAAAACCCATATTCCTTTCCACTCAGACCGGCACAAAATGTACTAGTATTTAGATGAGCAATAACATTCAAAAATTTCCTCCCTCAAACATGTTGTAAATTATGAACACAACCAAATAGGGAACAAAACAGCAGTGTCGCTTGGGAGTAGAGTATCTGAAGATACTATATACAGTATATATTCTATAAGTATATGCACTGTAAGTACCTTATATGGTTAATACCTTCCACACCCTCTCAGTGAGTGAAAAATGGCTTCATGTATTTTTTTTTCTTGTCTGTCGTTGGGAATGCCAATGAGCCATATTACTATGTCATCAACCAAAAGAGCTAAGGAATACTGGAAATTATATAGAAAATAAAATTAAGGTGGTGGTAACTACCAGGACTTATAAACGCACAAATACTTTGATGTATTGAGTATTTAATATTACAGGGCCACAATATTGGATTCTCAAAACATTGTGTGGCATGGCAATGGATGAGAGTTTTGAATCTCTTTAACTATAGAAGCCCAGAGAAAAGCTAAGCAAAGCCTGGTCATGGATTTCAAAGCTCTAAGTGACTAAGAGGTCTTGTCCACCTCTCTTATTTTACAGAAAAGGAAACCAAAACTCCAGGGGACTGAACATTGCCCACGATGATACGGTTGGAGAACTGAAACCAAAAGCAGGTGTCTGGCTTCCCAAGCTAGGCTGTCCCTTCACCCTACATAATATGTGACGGTAGAACATCAAAGATATATGCATTACTAAAGACTTCACTTTCCTTAAAGGCCTAACTTGATTCACCCAAAAAAAGTCTAGAATTGAAGTTCTGAGGACATTGGATGCCTAAACACTGAGCATCAGAATGCATCTGAATCAAATTATTCCTAACTAACAGCATTAATTCAGCACTCACTGGTAGCTCTAGTGTTCATTACTGACACTAATGAGCAAACCTACACAATATCCCTTTGAGGTAAGCTGAGCAGTATTCACTTTGCAGAATAGATGAGGGATCCAGCTATACATTTAATACACTTAGTGTCAAGTGCAGAGGTTATTAAAGCTCAGAAACGTGCCCCAAATTCAACCACTTCTGGAAGAATAGTGGTGTTCTGAAAGCCCCGATTTCCAAACCTAGTTTTCCAAATTGGTTTATCCTGATGCTGCGATGCTTGTCCACAGTTAACTTTAGGTTAGCAATTGTGTCCAACTCATTGCCTGCAAAGTCAGTCAGTCAACAGATACCATGCATGCCTTACTGATGTTGTGCCATGTAGAGGCTGGCCATCTAGGAAAGAACCCAACGAACTACCCCCCTGACTGCCTGCAGCATCCCAGAGACCCCTGCCTTTATCATCTGTCAAACTTTATGTGGCACTAACATATACAGAAGAGAGAGAGGGCACCTGGGTGGCTCAGTCGGTTAAGTGTCCGACTTTATCTCAAGTCATGATCTCACGGTTGGTGGGTTTGAGCCTCACACCAGGCTCTCTGCTGTTACTGCAGAGCCTGCTTTGAATCCTCTGTCCCCCTCTTTTGCTGCCCCTCCTTCCCTCTCTGTCTCTCGAAATAAATAAACAAACTTTAAAAAAAAAGAAAAGAGAGGTAATCGAGTGGGAAATCTGTGTTTACAACCTATTATTATCTTCAATCTTGACTATGAAACATGCAACCAAGATTTCCCATTCGAGACTGTATGCATCACCTTGTGCAATGTACTAGAAATAAAGCAGTGTCTTCCAGGTGACTGACAGCCTGGTGGTCTGCTTTCTACCAGAAGTTTCCTTGAGACGAGGTTAAAAAAAAAAAAGATAATAATAAATAAATTAAATAAATAAATAAATAAAACAGGGAGTCTGGTTTGCACTGATGATCGCATCTCCTAGTTACCGAGTGCTTACTGTATCCTAGGAAGTTTAAATAGATAATTTTATTTTATCTTCACAATCCTATGAAGTAGATACTATTGGGATCATTTTATAAGTGGGTAAACTACACAGACAAATAACTTATCCAAGTGTTGGAGACATGATTCAAACCAAAGCCTGCTGCTACCAAAGTCTATGCTCTCATTCACTGCTATTGTGGTCAAGATAACAAAGACAACAGAAATGAAAACAAAGACGCACACCATCCCCACCCCAGCCCCCTTCCCGGAATCAGACCAGATGTGTCTTAGCTAAAACCAACTAAGAGATGGACAATGATAGAAGCCAGGTTTGAGTCTTGCCACCCTAAACAACACAAATGAGATTAATTCTAGAAACAAAACAGAAGAAGAGAAACCAGACGAAGAATGTAATAATATGCTACCACAAAGGCTAAATAAGATGGGAGAAGAGCTGTGGCCCATAAAGATTTTTGTAAACCTGCGGAATATCCTGAGTGGGGCCCTGGAGCTGTGTCTATTAGCTCCACATTTACAAGCAAAAGCCACAGGAGTTTTAAATTTATGACATTTTTTTCTAAGCTTGGAATTATTAAACAATTTATGAGCACATGTTATAGTTCCCATAGAGGTTGAGAGTCATGGCTTTCGATTTCAGCTCAGCCACTTGCCAGCTGTGTGGCCTGACACAATTTAGCTAACGTCTCTGAACCTCAGTTGCTCGTCTACAATGGGTATTCAGTCCTACACCACAGAATTTCTGTGGGGATTTGGTGATTCATATAAAGCATTTAACACCCAATCTGGGTTTCAATGAATGCTATTTTTATTATTAGCCATTGCATGTCCATATTCAACATGTTACAGAGAGATGCAATAAACTGTAAGAAGTGGTCCTTTCCATCAAAGAACCTATAATCTGTTTGATGGGATGAGCTCAACCAAACAAACAAATCAGTTTGTGACCACACACAGGGAAGCGCTAAGCATTTTAAGTCCTGCAGACCAAGGCTTCTCAGACCTGAATGTGCACACTGATCCCCTGAGGGTCTTTTTATGATGCAGCTGGTGATTCAGTGGGTCTGGGGCGGGGCCTGAGATCTGCATTTCTAACACACTCTCCCATGATGCCTGTGTTACAGGTTCATGAACCACGCTCTGAATAGTGAGACTGTAGATGCTCAAAGGTGAAAGGGGCTGGGGCAGTAAGCTCTGTAAGAGGGATGGAAATTGAGCTAAGACTTGACAGATAATTAGGACATGGACACCTCAAAAGGTCATAGGTGACCTCCTAGGCACAGGGAATGCCATGGTTGAAGGCAGGAAGGCAGGAAAACAAACGGGACAAAGAGAAAGCTTTCAATTGGCTGACAGTCTCTACTCCCCGCTATAGAGTGTAGAGCTGCAATACTTTTTCTCTCTCAACAGTAGCTCTCCACTCTCACTAAGCACCGGGACCACCAGTGCAGCTTACAAAATAGATAGCTCAGCCCCACCTTCAGAGGTTCTGATGTAGCTGCTCTGGCTTAATGGAAGTTTAGGAGTTCATATTCCAAGTGTGGAACAAGAAAATATTGCATGTAAGCAATAAGTAACCATGCATTATGAAAATCAGTGGTGCTCTTTCCTTCACAAGTACTGTCAATATTCCAGAATCTCTTAACTAGCTTATGAGTTATAAGCCATGGAGAAATTGAGGCAAAGTGTACCCTCTGCTCCACCTTTGTCTACACGGCCCACTACTACAGCATACATAATTACTTAACTTCAGAAGGATTTATTAACACCAAAATTATGCTTCTTGATTTCTAATCATCTGTGCCTCTGCAGGTCGCGGTTTCTTTATTATTTAAAATATTCTTTCAATAAATTGTAGAAGTTGGTGCTACACCATTCAGTACTGGGGCTTTTGTTTTTTTGTTTTTTGTTTTTTCTTAAATATATGTGCACCACTTTCCTCCTGCTGCTCTGAAAGGACATCAACCCCTTTCTAGAATTTCTTAGAAATGTTGGCTGGTTGCCCTGAAGTTCTTGGAAGAATCTAAGGAACAGCTCACCAGACCCTACTGACCTGACTGCCCCAGGTTTTCCAGATATGCCGTAAGAACTTCGTTCCTTCTTCTCTCATTCCTTCAAAACTACATCAGTCCCCAAACAATAATCAATCTCTGATGTTTCTATAAAGGATAAAACATAAAAGATATTAAGTATGTCTACCTTTAAATCACCTTCTATAATTAAGTTTCCCTTCCTCAATGTGAGAGATGTAAATTTTTATATAATTACTCTCTTCCATTTAATAGTCTAAAGAGCTTTGTGAGTCTTTGATATCCCTTACCAAATGATCTCCTATTTAGCTGGAGCACTCCTAAAATAGCACAGTTTCTTTGACCCATGAAAGTCAATGAATACATATTTCCCAATACACTGCCTTGGGTAATGTTTCTCCAAAGTCTTTTTGGTTCTCTAATGTGAATGAGACAATAGGGAACATGTAGGGAGAGAAAGATATGAGGTACTGAGAGAGAAAGGAAGAGAGAGGAGGGAGGAAAGAAGGAAGGGAGGAAGGAAGGAAGGAAGATTATAACCCCCAGGTTAGTTGTTTGAGAAGCATGGACTTGAGAAGAAATCTTGAGTAACATATTTCAGCTGAAAAATAAGTGTAGACTGCCAAATTATACCTATATTTTGGCTATATTCATTTGTCTTTCTGACTTTAAAAAAAAAAGTAATGTTTATTTTTGAGAGAGAGAGAGACAGAGTGCAAGCAGGAGAAGGGCAGAGAGAGAGAGAGACAGACTCTGAAGCAGACTCCAGGCTCTGTGCTGTCAGCACAGAGCTGGACGCAAGGCTCAAACCCACGAACCATGAGATCATGACCTGAGCCGGAGTCAGATGCTTAATGGACTGAGCCACCCAGGCACCCTTTGTCTTTCTGACTTTGAACAAGGCTAACAAATAGCTATTGTTCTTTCAAGTTTCTAGTGAACTATGAATGTGAGTGTATAGGACAGTAACACTGTGATGTTAGAAATTATACACTGGAATATTAGAGAATATATTATAGGAACCACTACCTGGAGGATCTAGATTCTAAATGTGGCTTCTAACATACATGTATAGTATATATCTAATGTTTTATCTATGAAAAACTATAACGTTGTAACTCTCGAATCAACATTTCCACAAAAATTTAAGGACTTAAATTTGAAGACAGACACTAATTGTTTCATAGCATTTTCATCCATTTGGGCTGCTGTAACAAAATCCACAGACTGGGTGCCCTGTAAACGACAGAAATGGAGGCTGGAAGTCTGCTACACAGGTATCAGTATGGTCAAGTGAGGGCCCTCTTCAGGTCACTGACTTCTCCTGTATCCTCCTATGATGGAATAGATGAACTAGCTCTCTGGGACACTAACTATAGGGGCACTAATCTCATTCACAAGGGCTCCACCCATATGACTTGATCACCTCCCAAAAACTCCACCTCCTCATACCATCACCTCGGACTTTAGGTTTACAGTATATGAATGGGGGGGTAGGGAAGGGGAGAAACAAATACACATATACACAAAACTTTAGAAGATGTATAAACTTTTCATGCCATTGATTTTTTCCATTTTGAAAGAGAAAGTATAGAAGAAAAAGTGTTCCTTTAAAAACAAACGCGATAGCTAACACTTATTGAACACTTCCTATGTACCAGGCTGTACTTGTCTCATCCCATTTGACCTTCACAACAGCCTCATGAGACTAGCATTATTGTATTCTCATTTTATAGATACAGAAGATGAAATTAAGTATAAATATTGATCAACAGGATTGAGATCAAGTATTTCATTAGTCAGGGAGCCAGAATTTGTTCCCAGGCTACCTGAATCCAGAGCCCTTAATCTTAACCAACCCATTAAATTAAATATAATGACAAGAGTCACACGCCTTATATTTCAAATACCTTGTGCATGATGCTTATTCCTTTATAATTCTTTCAAGCAGGAAATACAAACAAAATCTGTCCAAGTAATGGAGCTTATCCATTTGAAGAAGCACTAATCAATGACAGGAAAAAAAAAAACAAAACAGAAAACTTTGTTTAAAAGAATTAATGTCAAAGCTATTAGTCAAAACAAAGGTCTAAGGTCCTTTTGTTTGAAGTTCACCTTCAACCAATAGTTGAAGATTTAAATGTCCTCTAAGACAAATTTAGAATTCCCAGAACAGCCTGACCTTTAATATTCATGTCATAACACAAATGTACTTTGGTGTTATTATCATATTATCATTGGTATATTTCCGTTATTCATTCTTCTCTGTTCATTAATCAGGCAAACATCCTGTAAACAACTAAATTTATACAGAAATATAAATAGGATGGAGTTCATTGGTTATTCACCAAAATATCAAGAGACCCACGGGAGAAAATTATGTTACAAAAACTGTGGCTTGAGGGAGCAACCTTTCACATTTGCTATCATTTTATCTCACATTAAAATTTTTTTCCTTAGATAAACCCTAAAACTAAGAATTTAAAAAATAGGAGATTTAAAGAACAATGAATCTTGAATACTTTCAACACAATGAATACTTTATGATATTCAACAATTAGGAACTTCGTGGACGAAATAGAAGTAAGAGGTTATCTAACTAATAATTTTTTGTTGGCTTTGTTTTGTTTATGAGTGTTTGCCATGTCCAAATCCTTTACATGAATTATTCTTAATTTATGTTAACTAGAAGAGAACTCTAAAACAAAAATTCAAGGGCATGTGGTTCATTTGCAAGGTGTAAGGAAACTGGAAAATGACTAGAAAGATGAGAAAAGGAAGAGAAAAAGGCCAATAATGTGTACGTTATCAAATCACTTACCACTGAAGGAGGAGAAGGAGCCTAAGTCTCCAAGGAAATGCTATCCTGCCTGAGGGGTGAGGGAGCTGAGGTATTTATATACCAATTCCCTTCCGTCACTATTTGTGAGGTGCTCCTTAGGCATGATTTCCCTAGCGTCTCAGAGCTGCGGTCTCCCACAGATTCAGAGAAAGCCTTGTGCAGAGCAATGTAGACAGGAACCCTTGGAAGTGGACCCACAGGCATGAAATAGGAAGGCTCAAGACCTTGAGTCGGTGCACGTATGCAACTGCTACAGATGATCTAATTGAACTTCTTGCAATAATCTTAGTAATTCAATGCATATGGTGGTGTTTTTACCCTCATTCCAAAGATGAGAACACAGGCTCAGAGTCATTGAGTAACTTGACTAGGACCACACCGCAAGGGACAGAGCTCGCTAAGGACTAGTTACACTAGACCCTATAATCTTAGATATTACTTGGTTCTATCTTTCCAAAGTTACTGTCTAAAAAGACAACTCTCCTAACTCCCCTAGGAGATGATATGTTTATATCCTGATTGCATGAGCTAAGATCTGGTAAGGATTTACATTCAACACCTTCCACCATGAAAATACTGGGTATTTTTTTCTAGAGCAATTTTCTGGCATTTAGTAAGCACTGAAAAAATGAATGAATGCATTAATGAGTCTATAATGGTAGCCATAAATACATGTGTACATAACCCTTACTCCCAAGAAATCTTATTAGCTTCCAGTTTAAAGGGAGGTCACATAAATTCCATCACTTATTTTGCTGACCATTCTTCCCATTTACTGGACCACAGGTCTCTACAAAGGGCTCTCAAGTATTATTAAAATCCTCAAGAAAATGTCTTACATGGAGTCCCAGACCGTTTCAGTCACAGACCGCGTGACAGGCACCATTTTTCCTTGTCCATCCTTTCTCTGCCAAATCCTTCATATCCACCAGGTGCCATTGATTCTTGCAGGCATTTCCAGTGCCACTGGGCACCACCACTAATGTGGCTTCCCTAAGGTACTAAGCTACATGGCATTTATGTGGAAGCAGGAGAGGACAAAAGCACTACTCCTCTGTTTGCCAATATCTTGTGTAGAGTAGCTACTAGAAAATTCGTTGATATTTACTCTGTTTTCCCTTTCCTCAGGACCTGGCCAAGATCCTACAGAGCTTTGGGCCTAACAGGAAGATTCCAAGAAGGTCTTATGATGACTAAGGATCCATTCTAGAGCCAATATTGGGAGTTGAACTCTCCTTAGCGGGAGTCGTCTCCCTTCTTGCCCTTCCAAATTTTGGAATGTTTGGCCAGCCAGGTCACCCCTGTCTAACTTCAACATCGCAATAATATTCGAACTAGGACCCCAATATCTCTTGTCATGCTTGGTTGAATACACGGGGTTAATATTTTATGCAGGATTTACATTTGGAACATTGTATATAAGGTTAGGAATATAACCTCATAATGTTATTCCTGGCTTGTCTTTTCCTTAGTCAGCCTCTAACCTCTAACTACCTAATTTGCCATTCACTATTAACAAATATACTCAGAATATGTGCATAATGAAGAATAAAAATTTCTTATTTTAAACATCTATTTTCAAAATTTGCCTAAAATCCGTATTATGGGATGTGGCTAACCCATGGCATTTACTTTTTTGATCCAATGGTATAATCCTGGAGCATTCTCATGAAAGGCTCAAAGAGAGATTATGCCTTAGCTGAAAGGAATGTGTCTCAATGATGAAATTTCAGGGTTTGAACCAAATACATGAGGGTGACATTTGGGGTGGGAGAACCTTCTCTGACATTTTTCAAATGTGTAGCTAAACTCCAATTTCGACTATAAGTAAAGCTTAATGTGAATGAAGACGCCTATCTTAAATGTTGACCTTTTCAAGTCAAATGACAATGTGCTCTTTTGAGTGATGATCTTTAAGTGCCAAGAATTAAAGAACATTCACAAAAGGTTTTCAGTTTCAGAAAGTTGAGACTCCCCTAAAGTGTGTATAGATGGGTGAATACAATTATAAATATAATTGGATATAGTTTTTCATTCATCTTTGGAAAAACAACAGTAAAAATTAGGCAAACCTGATGCAAATGCTATTTTAAATTACAAGTCATGCACATAAAAGTTGTGTAGCTCAGTATTGTGGGAAAAAATGGAGTTTTAAATCATGGCACAAGTTTCATCCAGTATGTACAAGACAGATACACAGTTCAGACAATCAAAACTTTAAAAAATATTTCTGATATCAGTAGACATCTTATGATCACTATTGGACAGGCAGCAACTGTGGTGACAATATCATCACCTGTGCATATACATCAAACTTTATGGTTTAGAAAACCAAGGGGTGCCTGGTTTCTCAGTCAGTTAAGCGGCCAACTTCGGCTCCAGTCATGATCTCACAGTCTGTGAGTTCGAGCCCCACGTCGGGCTCTGTGCTCATGGCTCAGAGCCTGGAGCCTGCTTCAGATTCTGTATCTCCCTCTCTCTCTGCCCTTCCTCTGCTTACATTCTGTCTCTATGTCTCTCAAAAATAAATAAACATATAAAAAAAAGAAGTCGGACGCTTAACTGACTGAGCCACCCAGGTGCCCCCAAAGAATTTTTTAAACTAGTAATTTATCCACAGGATAAAGGAGTGCTGATGCATAGGGGCCCATGTACCCCAATGTTTATAGCAGCACTTTCAACAATAGCCAAATCATGGAAAGAGCTCAAATGTCCATCAACTGATGAATGGATAAAGAAGATGTGGTATATACATACAATGGAATATTACTCAGCAATGAGAAAAATGAAATCTTGCCATTTGCAACAATATGGATGGAACTGGAGGGTATTATGCCAAGTGAAATAAATCAGTCAGAGAAAGACAGATCTCATATGTTTTAACTCATATGTGAAATTTGAGAAACTTAGCAGAAGACCAGGGGAAAGGGAAGTGGCAAAAATAGTTTCAAACAGAGAGGGAGGCAAAGTGTTAAAGACACTTAAATACAGAGAACAAACTGAGGGTTGATGGAGAGACAGAGGAGAAGGGAAAATGGGTGATGGGCATTGAGGAGAGCACTCGTTGGGATGAGCACTGGGTGTTGTATGTAAGCAATGAATCATGGGAATCTACTTCCGAAGCCAAGAGCACACTGTATACACTCTATGTTAGCGACCTTGATGATAAATCATATTTTTTAAAAGATTTTAAAAAATAGAAATAAAATAAAAAATTGTCATCTGAGGGTGGCATGTCCACGAGCAGTCCTGAGATGGATATGGAGTTCTGTTTGTGTTTTCCTCATCCTTTCTCTCCATCAATAGAGGAAGAACAAAGTGCTTTGGTTGGTTTATATGGCAGAAGTAGGTAAATACATTTCTTTGGAGCCATACAGCTAACAAAACTTTTCCAGAACAATTTTTATGTCAAGTGGAATTTCTCATCCAATCTTCATTCTGGTGAACTTACCAAGAAGGCTCTTTCATTTTTACACTGACCAAAGGATTTTGCTGATGACAGCCTGGAGACCTTGTTGGTCCTTGAAATATTGAGAATTATGAAAAATTAATTCATCCCTTTCCTGCACGCTTGGATTGTCTAAAAGCTCACTCAGAATGAGGACCCACAGGGAGGGGCATCGAGCCCCCATGCCTTCGTAAGGAGAGTAAGCCTGTTGTTTTGCTTTTGTGGGAAGTGATAACCCCCAGCACTGTGTGAGTCCCATTATGCCATAGCTGCTTTTAGATTTCAAGGTGTATATAATTCAATCTCTTCGTGTCTAACAAATTAGTTTTCTTACCACTGAGCACAAAGCTTTGATTTGTTCCTCTCTATTATCAGTAACGCCAATTTTTCTTTGAACACAGCCACTAACTGTCCATCAAGCATGTCTCACTAATGGGCATTTTTCTCAGTCTCTTTGCAACCTCTAACTTTCCTTCAGAGGCTTTATGAGACCAATCCTTCTACTCGTATGGATGTGGGGGAAAGGATGGGGGAAACAGTCACTGAGGAAATAGGAGTAGCGTGTTGGAAATGTCCAGTCTATATGACTACAAAGGCTCTACCAAGGTCCTTTGCTTTCTCTGTTGAACGTTTATGGACATTTGGGTGGTCTGGGGTGGGGAATTTTTTGTTATTATCCAAGATAGATGTTTCTCCTCACAGTATAACACTGTCGAAATATAAAACCACATGAAAGGGTGGCAAGAGATCTAGAATAAAAATCCAGAAGCATGATTCTAATATGTCTCTTTGTCATAAAATGAGTGAGTCGATTCTGACTTTCAGTCTATCGAATAAAGGTTTATTGAGTCTCTGATTCAAGTCAGACACCACGCAAGGCATTCCAACTGAGACAACACATGCAGCGCCGATCTCAAGGAGGGCACAACCTCACAGGAGCAGATAAGTAAGCACACACCTGTGGAATGGAGGCGTAAGTGCTAAGACTGTTTAACACAGACACTGGATGACAAACATCACATATCACTAACAAGTCTTGTTTATACAGAAGTAAAACTTTATATAATTTATTAACATCCTTATTTTCATTACAGATAATCCTAGTATAGAATCCCAAGTTTGTAGAGACCTTTGGTGAAGTACAACTACATACATTACTTGAGTGTGATACAAAGTCGAGCTTTCTAAAGACAATTAAAGTTTAAAAAATATAATCAGAATTATCAAAATAGAATGCCTGTCAAATATAATTCAGTATATTAAAATATAATAATAATAAATAAAATTTTAAAACCTGGAAAATGTATCAGATGTTACACTTTAAAATCATACCCAGAAAGTATAAGTAGAAACTTTCACATAGATACATATAATTTCTAGATTGGGTACTTCTAGAACCATATCATAAAAGAAACCAATTTTTCAGCTATAACACTTTAATTATAATGCATTTTTATTAAAATCCTATTCTGCAAAACATTTACTTAAAGCCTAAGCTATTTACTTTTAGCGTAGAAATCCAAATTCTAACATGGAATTCAATATTCCATGTCCCTAATTCCCAATTTTTCGTTATGTAGTAATTGCATTTAGCACTCAGAGTAACACATTCACACACCCAGACACACACACACACACATACACACACACACACACACACACACACACACACACACACACACACACAGGGAGATGCATTCTTTAGATGCTAGGTACACAATAATTTTTCCAGTCTTGTTTTGCTTTTTGTTGTTGTTGTTGTTAGAATCAACTTTTTAAGTTTAAATGCATGTTTCCACTTGCCTTCAAAAAAAAAACCTCACAAATCTAGGATAAATGTTATGGCAAGAGGGAAAAAAAAAGCTCAATGTCCTATTTTTCTAAAATCTGGGCTCTTACTATTATAAAATGCTTTAAACTTTTTTTAATAGGCCAATCTCTGTCACAATTCTCTTACCAATGACTTGGGGTGTGACTTCTTACCTCAAGCTATACTTCTCTTTTTAAGTTTACTGTCCTATAGGTGGAGAAATAAGAAGACAAACAAAAAATTGCTTTAAAACAGTTTGATGCATTTTTGGTTATTCAGCTTAGACATCTGGTATTACTGTAGCTTAAAAATTAAACAAACCATATTCTGTCAAAATCTTCAAATACAAATTAGCCATACTTCATATTTTTTCCATATGTATCTTGTTTTTTAGAAGGCACATTTCCAAATATGTGGGTTTTAAGATTATCCATTTAAGATACTCCAAGCTCATTTTTTTTCAGATAATAAAATCTTTTTATCTACATACCAGAACAAGTTAAAACAGAGTTGCTTAAATTTCAACATCTCCTCAATGTCTCTTGTTAAATTAAGATTCTTTGCCTGAAACAGCAATAATTCTTTTACCTCTGGGTTCTTGATGATTTCGGCTTACTATGAAGAAAGAGAGTTATTTCAATTTGATTTATTTCCAGCTGCTCAAAGGTTAAGAATTGGAAAGTGGAGGAGTTAATTTCAGTAAATAGACTTTTTCTGGGAAGAAATCCTTGGTCCAGATTTCTTCCAGAAAAGAAAAAAAATAAATAACTGCCACTGGTTATTTCTAGGAGAGCCCTGTTCAGAGTTCAGACTTCAGTGATAAAGTTCTGGAAGTTAAATCTGGTACTGAGGCATTCTGATCAATGATTCCCTGCCACCCCAGAGGAGAGAAACCTGGAGCTCATGAGAACTTGTTCTAGGGGTCACTAGAAGCAGAAAAGCAAACTGAATTTTCAGAAGTTTATATGGGCTTTAACTTTCTCATTTGCCAGGGTTTCATGTGTGTGTTTGTTTCTGCCATAGTTATATTTTCATGATTGTGGTCTGAGAGAGAGTCTAAGACCTGTACCTTCTCTACAGTATGAGGACTGGGTCATTAGATCTTGGGGTATTTTCTGAATATCTGAGTTTTCTTTTTCTCATTATCTTTAATTAGTATGTTTTATAACTTCTCCTGAATATCTGTTAGTTCCCATAACAATCCACAAGGTGGTACTGATTTTATTCCCACTTTACAAATGAGGAGACTGAGGCACATATTGTTAATTAACTTTCTTATGGCCCCACAAATGATAGTGATAGGTTTGACAATCCAAACAAATTCCAGAGCCTGGCCCATTAAGAACTAAAAATAATTTTACACACTGATTGGAGGAACCATTCTCTCTATTCTGCTCAGAGTATATCTCAAGGTATCTACCCTGTTCCCAGTATATACTAAGATACCATCCTTCTCCCAGTATATCCCAAGATTCCAAGACAAATAATGCTGAAAACCTAAATGGCCCTAAATAAAAGTCCTCTATAAAAGGGCAAATTGGCCAAGAAGTAATTCTGCAGTTCGGCTCTGTCCAAGCTCATAGAGCTACACATCAATTTTATAGGCCTCACCCTTAAATATGAACGGATAACCAAAAATCACCTGATATTTGAGGAAATACACAAATACGAAAGAAAAATGTAAAGACCTGGAAAAACCAAAATCAATATTTTAACCAGAAGAAACCTTAATATTCTTAGGGTGATAATAGAATGATTTTTCTATTGAAATTCGATGCCATGAATGCCAGCCAAATGTCTGAGATGGAATGGCAAGAACTCAAAATATTAACCAGCATGAGAAAAAAAAATTTTAGCAAAGCAGCAATCATGTTTAAAAAGGCAAAATATTATAACCAAAAATTAGAATGCAACTATACTGACAAAGTATAGGAATAAAAACTGGGCATATGGGTGACTTACTGGAGCTAAATTCTTAGCCAACAAAACGGAAACCTCAAAAGATAAGGTGTAAAGTTGAAAAATTATCAGAGGGTCACCTGGGTGACTTGGTTGGCTGAGCATCTGACTCTTAATTTCAGCTCAGGTCATGATCTCACAGCTTGTGGATTCAAGCCCCACTAACCTTTCCCCGTTCTCCCTCCCTCTCTCACACAAAAATAAATAAATAAATAAATAAATAAATGAATGAATGAATGAATAAATAAATAAATAAATAAATAAATAAAATGAAAAACTTTCAAATGGAAAATTTAGGCACTTTATTTATAAATTTGGAGGAAATTAAAAAATAATTAGCTGAAGGTCAGTTTTCCTTTGGCTGGAACTGGTGGATTGGGGAGAAGTAAGGAAAAGTATCGCTAATTTTTTCATTATGAGTTTACAAGCATTATTTCTCACTTTGACTATATGTAGAGATCTCTTGTACACACATTAAGTTAAATTTAATTAAATTAAAGTTAATTAAAATAAAAATACCCATAAAGAAAGTTTTGCATATAATTTTAAGGGATTTACATATCACTTAAAACACATTCATAAGCCACATGAAGGAACAGAAGCTCCAGGTCAAGGAGAAAGTAAAAAGTGGTGTCAGAGGTGACTGAACGAGATGGAATCCAGAACACAGGTGGAAGGGTCATTTTGAAAGAAAATGAGCACAACTTCCGTGGTAACAAATGAGAAGAGAGGAGGCTGGATACGGATGCAGTTTTGATGACAGTAGTTGAGGGAATCCTCATCTAAAGCTAATGTCAGACAATGAAAGTGAAGAAGGAAGGAGGGGATGGAGGTCTTGAAAGTATAAAAGGAAACCTTAGAATTGTCCTCCGTCAGAGCTTTGTATTACTGTCCTTTGTGCTGCGATAATGAGGGTAGCAAGATTTAGCTTATGTTCCCTCGCTCAAATCTCTCACCAAAGCATCCTAAGTAAACATTCAAATAATCACCTACAAATCACCTTAAAAAATTACACTGTCTACACCTTCAAGACAGACTTCTAGTCCACCATTTCAAAAAGAACTGCTTCCCCTAAGCCATCTTTTTATTTGGAAATTTTGAGCGTTCCAATGATTAATACAATAAGAAATTGAATATATTGGATCAGGAAGTGAGTCTGATGTTTTTAACACTGAGAATGCTGAGAGTTTTAGCTCACAGAGAGTCACTCTCTCTCAGATTCTTCACTACAAACAATCCACACCCTCATGCCATCAGAACAAATATTTCAACTGTGAGAAGGCAGCTAGATAGAACTTTGTTACTTGGCCACTTAGGCAGCAGAAAAGACCCCAGAACATGCCCCAGTATGTAATGACAAGTCTCCCTTTGGAGAAGAAGCCCCGGTCACAATCAATCAGTGAGCCCCTGAGTAGATCAATCCATCCGAGGCATCTCTCCAGAGGCACTCTGTCCCTTTGGGAAAAACCCTTGGCCCCTCCTTCAGTTGAAAACTCTTCACCCTCCAAGAAGAGAGGAAGTAGAGTTCAATGTGTTACAAATCTTCTTGACACTGATTGAATTAGATAGGAAAATAGCTTCGTCATTGACCTTTACTGTGACTCTCAGTTGAAATGTTAGATGAATATAAAGTCAACAGAATGGATCAGAAAATAAGTGTAAAAATGAAGGACTTTATTCGAGGTCACACCATACTGCGGGTAGAAACCATGCTTCCTTGAGTCTTTGCTTCCCCCGGTGCCTTGCATAGTGCCCAACATGAAGGACACTCCATGAAAGTCTACCTCATTAATGATAACCAGGCAGGTAGGCAACATTCCCTCTTGATGGCTGAAATGCCAAAAGGCTCCGCAAGTTGAATTTTCTAGCAGAACTGGCTGGTGACAACTATTGAAGGAGATGTACTTTTTGAAAATCACTGCCATGGCTGATGGAAATGCTTAAACATAACAAAAGCAGCCCTTAAAAACACTTGAACACTGGGAAGCTACAATAATCTGCCTACCGACTTCAGTTTCCAAAGGCGACCATCCAATTACAGTTTGTGTACTCTTATTTCACAACTCTTGATAGTTCTGTTCTTATTGTTGGGAATTTTTTAAAAAATACTGAATTTTAATCAGCAAAATAAAGGTGAATGGCTTTAATTCAAGGTCTTACAAAATCCTTTAAAAGGCTAAGTAGAATTCCAAAGACAGTGAAAGAAAGAATATAAGACCAGGTGAATATAAATTTTTCCCCAATGCATTAAACTGTTAATGTTTATTAAACTCTTACCAAGCCCCCCAGTCACTATACTAGGTACCAGACAGTGTGTTAGTTTCTTGACGATAAGATAAACGCTGAAACTATATCAGAAAACAGGCTAAAAGACCTATAGTGGGAAAATTTAACAAATATTTCTATTTCTGCCATGTATTTCTTTGCAGTTGCTGTATAAACTCTAGTCATACAAAGTAAGCAGCTTGGAGGTGTTATGCTCAATGATTTCAAACTATACTACAAAGCTATAGTAATCGAAACAGTATAGTATGGGAGTGGGGGGGAGACACATAAATCAACGGAGTAACATGAAGTGTCCAGAAATAAACATATATATGCGGTAAGTGAGTCTATGACAAAGAGGCAAAACAAGGGTGAAAAGATAATGTCTTCAATCAATGATTTTTTTAAAAAAATGGACAGCTACATGCAAAAGAATGGAACTGGATTACTATTTTATATCATACACAAAAATGAACTCTAAATGGATTAAAGACTTTGAATGTAAGACCTGGAACCATAAAACTCCTAGAAGAAAACAGACATTGGCTTTAGCAATATTTTTCTTGGACTAGTCTCCTCAGGCAGGGACAACAAAACCTAAAATAAACAAATGGGTCTACATCAAACTGAAAAAGCTTTTGCACAGCAAATGAAACTGTCAACAAAATAAAAAACAACCTACCGAGTGGGAGAGGATATTTGCAAATGAGACAGCCAATAAGGTGTTAATATTTAAAATGCATGAGGAACTTATACAACTTAATATAAAAAAAATCAGCCTGATTAAAAAATAGGCAGAGGACTTGAATAGACGTTTTTCCAAAGGAGGCATACAGATAGCCAACAGACATGAAAAAATGTTCAAAACCACTAATCATCAGGGAAATGCAAATCACGACCACAATAAGCTGTCACCCCACAGCTGTTAGATTGGCTATTATCAAAAAAGACAAAAGTATGGAGGATATGGAGAAAAAAGGAACCTTTGTACACTGCTGGTGGGAATATTAATTGGTGCAGCCACTCTGGAAAACAGTATGGAGTCTCCTCAAAAAATTAAAAATAGATACCATGCAATCCAACAATTCCTTTTCTGGGTATCCATCCAAAGAAAATAGAATCACCGATTGGAAGAGATAGATACACCCCTATGTTCATTGTAACACTATTTACTATAACCAAGATATGGAAGCAACCTAAATGTCCATCAATAAATGAATGGGCATATATGTGGCATTATTATTTAGCCATAAAAGGAATGAAATCTTGCCATTTGTGACAACGTGGACAGACCTAGAAAGTATTCTGCTAAGTGAAATAAGTCAGACAGAGAAGACAAATATTGCATGATTTCATTTACATATGGAATCTAAAAAACAAAACAAACAAACAAAAAATGGAAACAGAAACGGACTCACAGATACAGGAAACAAACCGTTGGTTACAGAGTGGGGAAGGTTGAAGGGCAGGTGAAATAGGGGAAGGGGATTAAGAGGTACAAACTTCCAGTTATAAAATAAATAAATCAGGGGATTGTGATGCACAGCATAAGGAATATAGTCAATAATAATATAATTTGTATGGTGACAGTTGGTAACTATACTATACTGCCAAACCCCTTTCCAGAAAGTCTAGTCTCATGGTAACCTCCAATGCCCTACACTCAATAACTCCCCTTAAGGATGCAGTGAGCTGTCCCAAGAATTTCTGGACTCCTGCTTCCTTCGTGGTCCCAAGACGGCACTATCTACAGAAGTAGAGGAAGACTTAGCTTCCAAAGGCGAAATCCTCGGGTTCAAATGATGGTACTACATTTTAATACATGATCCTGAGCAAGTTAAATAACCTTGATAAACTTCAAGATCTGTAGTAGCAAGGTTCAAAATTTTCCCTACCTCAGTTCGTTCGGTTATTGCGAGATTCAAATGAAACCAAATGGCATGTCAAGCTTTATGTTCAGTAGAAGCTGGATATTATAATTATTATTATTATCGTCGTTTCCGCTTAACCCATGTTCTCCTTCTACTCCTATTCCAGGCATGTTGGTCCTCAAAGTATGTTGCCTAAGCTTCCACATGCCACAATAAACCTATCAAGTAAAGGACCCTTTAATCCCCCTCAATTATTTTACAAAATCCCTAGGGAGCGCTCATGAATAAATATTCTTGGTTGTACTATGTCATCGGCCATTTTCCTTCTCCCTAATTCAGGCCGCTCTGATTTGTCCATTCTTCTATTTTGTAGGCTTATCATCGAGGGTACTCATGCCAAGACAGCTGTCTTCCTTTGTGCCTAAAGCTGCCAGAGCCACCCTCCATGCTTCTAGTCAAGTGCCCTGTGTGCTGAGACATCAGTGTGATTGATGTGCTTAAATTCTTACAATACTGATAACATTCCGTCCCTCCTCAGCCACACCCGCTCATTCCCTACAGCTACCCCGATGCCTGAACCACTGGCATTCATGCCTCAGGATGAGAGCAGGTACATCCAGCAAGGGGTAATTTTTCTTTTTTCCTTTTTTTTTTAAACAGTTTATTTTCAAATTGGTTTACATATAACACCCAGTGTTCATCCCAACACGTGCCCTCTTTAATGCCCGTCACCCCCTCTCTCCCACCCTCACACCCCTCACCCTCAGTTTGTTCTTAGTCTTTGAGAGTCTCTTATGTTTTATCTCCCTCCCTCTCTCTGTCTTTTTTTCCTTTCCCCTCTTCCCCTCCCCCCTGGTTTTTGTTAAGTCTCTCAAAATCCACCTATGCGTGGAAACATATGGTATCTGTCTTTTTCTGACTGACTTATTTCACTTAACATAATACCCTCCAGTTCCATCCATGTTGCCACACATGGCCAGATTCATTCTTTCTCATTGCCACGTATTCATTCCATTGTATATATGTACCACATCTTCTTTATCCATTCATCCGTTGAAAGACACTTGGTCTCTTTCCATGATTTGGCTATTGTCGAAAGTGCTGCTAAACATTGGGGTACACATGCCCCTAAGCATCAGCATTCCTGTGTCTCTTGGGTAGATTCCTAGCAGTGCTATTGCTGGGTCATAGGGTAGCTCTATTTTCATTTTTTTGAGGAACCTCCACACCGTTTTCCAGAGTGGCTGCACTAGTTTGCATTCCCACTAACAGTGTAGGAGGGTGCCTGCTTCTCCACATCCTCGCCAGCATCTATAGTTTCCTGATTTATTCATTTTAGCCACTCTGACTGGTGTGAGGTAGTATCTCAGTGTGGTTTTGATTTGTATTTCCCTGATGATGAGTGACATTGAGCATCGTTTCATGTGTCTGTTGGCCATCTGGATGTCCTCTTTGGAGAAGTGTCTATTCATATCTTCCACCCATTTCTTCACTGGATTATTTGTTTTTCTGGCGTGGAGTTTGGCAAGTTCTTTATAGATTTTAGATACTAGTCCTTTATCTGATATGTCATTTGCAATTATCCTTTCCCATTCCATCGGTTGTCTATTAGTTTTGTTGGTTGTTTCCTTTGCCATGCAGAAGCTTCTTATCTTGATGAGGTCCCAATAGTTCATTTTTGCTTTAAATTCAAGGGGTCATTTTTCAAAGAGATAAGTGGCAAAACTGATTTCTTAAATCTCTTAGCAAACAACATTCCTGAAATGCATCTTTTTAAAATTCCCTTTTCGTGTCATGAACAAAACCTAGAAACCTGATTGTAGAGTTTAATAAAGGCTACCTCGTGAATAAGAATGAAAAAAAAAAAATGACATAAGAACAGGCCAAGTCCTTTGTTTATTCAGATGTACACTGTTACATAAGGGAGACTGAATTCATGACCTAGTGACTTAAACAAACAGCTTTGGAGCTAGCCAACCAACTAAGGCCAAGTTCCCAAGTAGTATCTAACCTTATTATTCCTGGTGTTTATAATATGGAATAGATTCCTCTGTTGGTGAACCTCACACTTCCTTCTTCGTTGCCTTTTCACATAAGAGAAATAAAAATTCTTTTGTTATTAAATTGTTTTATTGGAGAACCTGTCTTTATCCAATGGAAATAAAAACTTCTATGATTGAGTATATTTGAAGCATATTTGAATGATCGAGGGAAGTCATAAAATAGGTGATAATTTAGGCATAATGTCTATTATTTACCACTTCAGATATAACTGAACTGAGGGGACAAAAACAACTAATTTTTTTTCTCTTCTTCCATCTTAGACTGAAGTTTTTATTTCTAATCTACCACAAAAATCCAGTACAACTTCTAGCATTCCAAAATATTGCTTGCTATTTCTTTTCTCTGGCCACAACTATTTACAACTAGCTTGAAAGAAGTAAAAGTGTCTCTGACCATTTATAAACTTGAAAATGAAACTCAGAGCCTTTGTCTTCCATACAGATCTTTTTAAGTTTTGAAGATGATTGTCCTAGACACTTGAATTAAGAAAGTATGAAAATAATAGCAAATTAACTAAAAGTAAAGGAGGAGAGATAAACACAATAGCAGAAAGAAATGAAATTTAAAAATTTAAAAAGAGTAGTATTTATCTTTTAAAACTAAGAGTTTTTTTTTTTTTAAAGATATTACACAGGAAAACCTCTGGTAAAATTTAACAAGGAAAGAGACATAAATAAACAATAATGGAATGAAAAATGGATCAAAATCATACACAATAAACAATTTTGAAATAATGAGATTATTGAGAAAATTTATAGTTCAGCACTCTACAAATCATAAATAACATTTAAAATTTTTTTAATATTAATTAATAAAAATGAGTTGGGAAAAAATAGAAATCCCAAAGAAACCAGAAATAATCAAGTAAGTTAAATTACCCGTCAGAAACCAACTCCCAGAATGCATTAATTCGAGAAGGTTTTGGAGAAGAATTTTCAACAAGGAAGAAAACGTTTCGATCTTACACAAAC
This sequence comes from Paguma larvata, assembly GCA_030068075.1. Taxonomy (NCBI): domain Eukaryota; kingdom Metazoa; phylum Chordata; class Mammalia; order Carnivora; family Viverridae; genus Paguma; species Paguma larvata. The sequence goes on from CM057825.1 coordinate 14,771,810, forward strand.
TATACTGGCAAGTAGAAAAAAAGGAAGATCTACATAATAGATTGTATGTCACTAGTCTATTCTTCAATAAAAAGAAAAGAGAGTGGATATTAATGATATCAATGTGGGATTTGGTCTGTGAGGGAAGCTGCGGGAAAGGGGCACACTTGGCCAGTTATCTATCACACGTTATGAGACAATGGAGGAGGTAGGAAAGGGGAATTTTTCCTCCTCGTTACAATCTGGATTTTCTTTAATTAGAGTCCTAAATAAAACATTCACCTCTAACTTTTGACTACTGGAATTTGTTCTTTAAAAATGGCTGGGGCGCCTGGGTGGCTCAGTCGGTTGAGTGGCCAACTTCAGCTCGGGTCATGATCTCATGGTCTGTGAGTTCGAGCCCTGCGTCGGGCTCTGTGCTGACGGCTCAGAGCCTGGAGCCTGCTTCAGATTCTGTATCCGCCTCTCTCTGCCCTTCCCCTGCTCATACTCTGTCTCTATGTCTCTCAAAAATAAATACACGTTAAAATTTTTTTTTAAAAAATGGCTGTATACGCCAGGGCGCCTGGGCTGCCCAAGCAATTAGGCATCAACTCTTGGTTTTAGCTCAGGTCGTGATCTCACAGTTTGTGAGTTTGTGCCCCATGCTGACAGCATAGATCCTGCTTGGGATTCTCCCTCTCTTCCTTCCTCTCTGTCCCTCCCTTGCTCTCACTCTCCCATTCTCTCAAAATAAATAAATAAACTAAAACATATATCAAATTTTTAAAAATGACTGAATATGTTAAGTGAAGTAACTCAGAAAAAAAAAATGAAGTATGGTATCACTTACGTGTGGAAGCTGAAAAGCCAGCCTCAGACTTCTGGTGAAGATGGCAGTATAGGAAGATATTGGGCTCACCTCGTCCCACGTATACAACTAGATTAACCCCCACACCAGTATAAACAAACCAGAAAACAATCCAAAGACTGGCAGAACAGACTCTCCACAGCTAAATATAGAAAAGAAGCCACACTGAAGAGGGTAGGAAGGATGGAGATGTGGCCTAGGTCCAAATGGACCTGCAGGACTGTCTGTGGGAGGGAGGGATGCTGTGGGCATGGAGAGGGGAGAGGAGCAGACGCCATGCCAGGCACCACAGGCACAGGGACTTTCCCTGGGAAGATGATTCTCTGTAACAACTGGCTTTGAAATTCAGAAGGGCCTGGTTTCATGAGTTTTCACAATCAGTGGGGCTCACACCTGGAACTTTAAAAATCAGCAAGCTTATCTCTGGGAGAGCTAAAGGGTGATAGGAAATCGAGCCCATGCCCTTAAAGAGACAGCACAAAAAAATGGCTCGGCTGAGACACACCACAGAAGCAGCAGTTTGAGAAACACTGGGGATATATGGGAAGGAGATTTATTTCATAATATCAGAGCCTGTGCTGAAGGGGCAGGGATATTTGGGAGACATCTCCAAGAGCAAAGGAGTTGACAGGTGCTATTCCCCTCCCCTGACACCTGTGAGAACCAACACAGTGCCAACGCTCTTCCACCTAGCTCGCTAACAGCATGCCCCACCCCCCATGCACTTCTGCGTATCCACCGCCACCCCCCTCCCCAACACAGCTGGGCTCAGCAAGTTTTCCCAGTGGATGCAGGTTTGCTTCCACAGTGGGTCAGCATGGACCTTGCTGGTACCAATTGCCCCACCCCTTTGTTCTCCTGCTCTCCAACATACTCTTGACAAGAGTTCATCCAAAATGGTGCCACAAGCCTGTCTGTGCAAGCAGCCCCAACAGGGGCCAACTCCACTCTGAAGTGACTCCTGCCCTGGGGAGAAGGGAAGATAATCACATACACCAGTCCAACGACAGCCCCAGCAGTGGGCTACAGGCAGACATCTCCTGACTTCAGGGCCACCCACCAACAAAAGTTTCTCAAAGGACAACACAGAGAGGGAATCTCTGCATCTCTGTCAAATGCCTGGTCTGAGTCAACTCAAGCCAGGGGGTTCCCCAGACTGGCCCACTAACAGCACAGGGACCAAACCCTGCCCACAACAGGCAAAGGGAGCAATTGAAGATGACTGGACTGAATGCAAACACTGCTCAGCCAAAACAGTAGGACACATGCAATACACATGGACGACACCCCTGAAGAGCCAGGTTCTGGTGAACAGTACTGAACAATGGGCACCACTGGACCTCTTCTTCATAAAGCCACTACTTCTAAGAGCAAGAGACATGGATGATTTTCCTTATGCACAGAAAATGACACGAGAATTAGACAAAATGCGGAGACAGGAATATGTCTCAAATGAAAGAACAGGGGAAATACAACACAGCAAGAGAGATAAGTGAAACAGAGATAAGTAATATGCCTGATAAAGAATTAAAATAGTAGTCATAAAGATACTCGCTGGACTTGACTTTTAAAATAGTGGAGGATTTCAGTGATATCCTCAACAAAAAGATAGTAAACATAAGAAAGAATCCATCAGAGATGAAAAACTCAATAAATGAATTAAAAATATACTTGAGGGATAAATACCAGGCTAGAGGAAGTAGAAGAACAGGTCAGCAACCTGGAGGACAGAGTAACGGAAAGCAATCAAGCTAAACAGAAGAGAGAAAAGTGAATTATAAAAAATAAAAATAAATTAAGCAAACTCAGCAAAACCGCTATGCATAATAACATTCACATTATGGGGAATCAAGAGGAAAAGAAGGGAAAGGGGAACTGAAAATTTTAGAAGAAATAATAGCCGAAAATTTCCTGACTCTGAAGAAGTAAACAGAGATCCAGATCCAGGAGGCGCAGAGAGCCCTCAACAAAATCAACTCAAGGAAGTCTGCACCAAACACATAGTAATTAAAATGGCAAAAAAAAAAAAAAGTAGTGATAAAGAGAAAAATTTAAAGCACCAAAATAAAATAGTTACATATAAGGGAAATCCCATAAGGCTGATTTTTCAGCAGCAACTGTGTAGGCCAGAAGAAAGTGACATGCTGTATTCAAAGTGCTGAAAGAAAAAAACCTGCAATCAAGAATAATCTATCCAGCAAAGTTATCATTCAGAAGAGAAGATGAGATAAAGAATTTCTCCCAAAAAAGTTAAAGGAATCTATCATGGCTAAATCAGTCTTACAAGAAATGTTAAAGAGGACTCTGAGTGGACAGGAAAGACAAAAGGCAGATGTAAGAAAAGTAAGAAGCACAAAAGCAGTAAAACTAAGTATATCTCTAAAAGTCAGAGGATTCACAAAATAAAATAAGGTACAGTAGGCACCATATACCTAAAATGTGGAGGGGGAGTAAAAATATAGTGATTTTAGAATGGGTTTAAACTTAAGTGACCATCAACTTAACAGTAGATTACTATGTGCATTGAATGCTATATATAAACCTAATGGTAACTGCAAATCAAAAACTGATAATAGACAGGCAAAAAAATAAACTGGAAGGAAATCCAAGTATACTTTTAAAGAAAGCCAGCAAAACATTAGAGAAGAGAGCAAGAAAGGAACAGAGAAGAACTACAAAAACAACCATAAAACAAGTAACAGAATATCAGTAAGTACATACTTAATCAATAATTACTTTGAATGTAAATGGAGTAAACACTCCAATCAAATGACATACGGTGAGGGCACCTGGGTGGCTCATTTGGTTAAGGATCTAACTCTCTCTTGATTTTGGCTCAGGTCATGATCTCATGGTTCATGAATTCAAGCCCAACACCAGCCCCACATCTCTCAAAAACTAAATTAATTAATTAAAAAAAAAAAGACACAGGGTGACAGAATGGGAAAAAAAGCAAGATCTATCTATATGCTGCCTACAAGAGACTCATTTCAAACCTAAAGACTCATGTAAATTGAAAATTAAGGGATGTTGGTGTCTGAGGAGCTCAGTTGGTTAAGCATCCAACTTTAGCTCAGGTCATGATCTCACGGCTTGTGAGTTCAAGCCCTGCATAGGCTCTGTGCTGACAGCTCAGAGCCTGGAGCCTGCTTCGGATTCTCTGTCTCCCTCTCTCTACCCACACCCACTCATTCTCTCTCTCTCTTTCTCAAAAATAAATAAACATTAAAAACATTAAAAAAAAATTAAGTGATGAAAAACATGTATCCTGCAAATGGAAGTGTAAAGAGAGCCAGGATAGCAATACTTAGACAAAACAGATTTTAAAACAAAGACTGTAATAAGAGACAAAGGACACTACATAATCATAAAGGGAACAATCCAGCCAGAAGATATAATAATTAGAAATATTTATGCACCCAACATGAAGCACCCATACACATAAAGCAACTAATAACAAACATAAAGGAAGTAAGAAATAGTAATACAGTAATAGTAGAGGACTTTACCAACCCACTTACATTAATAAATAAATCATCCAAAATACAAAATCAACAAGGAAGCAGTGGCTCTGAATGACACATTGGACCAGATGGGTCTAACAGACATTTTCAGAACACTCCATCCTAAAACCGCATAATACATACACTTTTGAAGTGTACATGGAACAGTCTCCAGAATAGATCACATTAGGCCACAAAACAAATCTCAACAAATTCCAAAAGATTGAAGTTATACCATGTATCTTTTCTGACTGCAACATTGTAAAGCTAGAAATCAACACAAGAAAAAATCTGGAAAGAGCACAAATACATGGAGGTTAAATAACATCCTACTAAACAATGAATGGGTCAAGAAATCAGAGACATACATGGAGACAAATGAAAATGAAAACACTTTGTTCCAAGACCTTTGGGATACAGTAAGAGGGACTTTTATAGCAATATGGCCCTACTTCAGGAAGCAAGAAAAACCTCAAATAAACAACCTAACTTCGAACTAAAGGAGCTAGAAAAAGAACAAACAAAACCCCAAAACAGTAGAAGGAATGAATTAATAACGATTAGAGTACAATAACTGAAATAGAAAATAAAGAAAAAATAGAAGAGATCAATGAAACCAGGAGCTGGTTCTTTGAAAAGATCAATAAAATAGATAAATATTTAGCCAAACTCATCAAAAAAAAAAAAAAAAAAAGGAGAGGACTCAAATAAAAAAAAAATCAGAAGTGAAAGAGGAGAAATAACAACTGACACCACAGAAATACAGAGGGCTGTAAGAGAATATTATGAAAATTATATGCCAAAAAATTGGACGACCTAGAAGAAATGGATAAATTCCTAGAAACATATAACCTCCCAAAATAGAATCAGAAAGAAATAGAAAATTTGAACAGATTGATTATCAGGAATAGATTAAATATCAGTAATCAAAAAACTCTCAAAAGTCCAGGACCAGATAGCTTTATAGGTGAATTCTAACAAACATATAAAAAAGAGTTACTATCAACTCCTCTCAAACTATTCTAAATATAGAAAAGGAAAAAAAGCTTCCAAATTCATTCTGAGGCCAGCATTACCCTGATAGTAAAACCAGATAAAGACAATATCAAAAAAAAAAAAAAACAACCCAAAAAACAAAACAAACAAACAAAAAACTATAGGCCAATGTCTCTAATGAATAGAGAAGCAAAACTCCTCAACAAAATATTAGCAAACCAAATCAACAATACATTTTAAAAAGTCATTCACCATGATCAACTGGGATTTATTCCTGGAATGCAAGGGCATTTCAGTTTTCGCAAATCTATCAATGTGATAACAACGCCCACATCAACAAGAGAAAGGAGGAAAACCATATGATGACTTCAATAGATGTGGAAAAAGCATTTGATAAATACAACATCCATTCATGATAAAAACCCTCAAAAAGTAGGTTTAGAGGGAACAGACTTCAACATAATAAAGGCCATCTATGAAAACCCCACAACAGACATTATACTCAATGGTGAAAAACTGAGGGCTCTTCTCCTCAGATCGTGAACAAGACAAGAATGTCCATTCCCACCACTTTTAGTCACTTTTAGTATTGGAAGTCAGACAACAAAAAGAAATAAAAGGCATCCAGATGGGTAAGGCAGAAGGAAAACTTTCACTATTTGCAGATGTCATAATACTATATGTAGAAAAGTCTGAAGACTCCACCAAAAAAAACCTGCTAGGACTGATAAATGAATTCAGTAAGGTCACAAGATATAAAATCAAACAAAGAAATCCACTGCATTTCCATACACTGATAAGGAAGCAGCAGAAAGAGAAATTAAGAAAACAGCCCCATTTACCATTGCACCAAAAATAATAAAATCTCTACAAATAAACTAAACCGAGGAAGTGAAAGACCTGTACTCTGAAAACTACAAAAAACTGATGAAAGATTGAAGATGACACAAATGGGGGCGCCTGGGTGGCTCAGTCGGTTAAGCGGCCGACTTCAGCTCAGGTCATGATCTCACGATCTGTGAGTTCGAGCCCCGCGTCAGGCTCTGTGCTGATGGCTCGGAGCCTGGAGCCTGCTTCAGATTCTGTGTCTCCCTCTCCCTCTGCCCTTACCCTGCTCATACTCTGTCTCTATGTCTCTCAAAAATAAATAAACGTTAAAAAAATTTTTTTTGAAGATGACACAAACGGATAGATATTCCATACTCATGCATTAAAAAAAAACAATTATTGTTAAAATGTTCGTACTACCCAGAGCAATCTACAGATTTAATGCAATCCCTGTCAAAAATACCAATGGCATGTGTAGCAACATGGATGGAACTGGAGGGTATTATGCTAAGTGAAATAAGTCAGTCAGAAAAGGCAGATACCATATGTTTCCACGAACAGGTGGACTTTGTGAGACTAAGCAAAAACCAGGGGGAGGGGAAGAGGGGAAAGGAAAAAAAGACACAGAGAGGGAGGGAGATAAAACATAAGAGACTCTCAAAGACTAAGAACAAACTGAGGGTGAAGGGGTGAGGGAGGGGGGGAGAGGGGGTGACAGGCATTAAAGAGGGCACGTGTTGGGATGAACACTGGGTGTCATATGTAAACCAATTTGAAAATAAACTATTATAAAATTTAAAAAATAAAAAAATAAAAATAAATAAAAAAATTTTTTAAAGTTTGGTTTAAAAAAAAAATACCAATGGCATTTTTTTATAGAATTAGAACAAATACTCCTGAAATTTGTATGGAACTACAAAAGACCCCAAACAGCCAAAGCAATTTTGAAACAGAACAAAACTGGAGGTGCCACAATCTCAGATTTCAAGCAATACTACAAGGCTGTAGTCATCAAAACAGTAGAGTTCTATCACAAAAACAAATACATAGATCAACAGAACAGAATAGAGAGCCCAGAAGTAAACCCATAATTAAGTGGTCAGTTACGGGGTGCCTGGGCGGCTCAGTCAGTTAAGCGTCAGACTCTTGATTTCAGTTCAGGTCATGATCTCATGGTCTTTAGATTGAGCTCTGTATCAGGCTCTATGCTCAGCATGGAGATTCTCTCTCTCCCTCTCTCTATCTCTCTCTACTTTTAAGTTTTTTTAAACTTAAAAAAATAGTAAGAATTCCTCTCCCCTTTGTGAATTACTCTTTACATTACTTAAAGCAGAGTTTCAAGTTCCCATTACACACAAATGTACAGTGAAAATAATCTTTAAATTTTAATTATAAAAGTTAATACACACAAAGGGATATTACATGTTTTATATAATTATTTATTGTATTACATAATAGATATACCTACGATGTGCTTACCACCAAATTTTAAGAAAAAAAAATCTTGTAAATCACTTGTGTTTCTCAAACCTCTCTATCTCCCCATCTATTCTGAATGTTGTACTTACCGTATCATGCTTTCCATTTATAGTTTACCATTCTCCTGAAACAATATGTTGACAAAGCTTTCATATTTTTGAATTTCATATAAACTGAATCTCTACTTTGCTTTCCAATCATGATGTTTTTTAGACACAACTACGTTGGTATACATAGTCATGATTTATTCAATTCCATTGTTATAGAATATTCCACTATCTAAATATACAAGTTATTTATGCATTCTAATGTTGAGGAATATTTGGCATGTTTCTGGCTTTTAGGTGTTTGGAACGATCCTGCATGTTAATCATTACGTATGTATCCTGAAGTGTATGGGCACAAGAATTTCTTGGGTATGGACCTGAAGGATGAAATTCTGGATGAAAAATCGTGTAAATTTTGACTTCTACAAAGCGATGCTAAATTGTTTCCAAGAGCAGTTTTTCCCATTTTTGTTCTCACCAGCATTCCCTGAGTTCCCGCTCTTCATCATCGGGTGCTTTCGTTTTTGTGAACCTGGTATTATAAAATCGTGATGTTATTTGCATTTACCGATAACTAATAAGGTTGGCATATTCTTCATATGTTTTCTTGCCATTAGAATATAAAGCGGAGATGTGGTGTAGAAGGATTTCTCTGGAAGTCTTCCCGAGGAAAGTGCAGCTACTCTTCGGTGCCCTGCCAAGCAGGCACACGTTCAACGCATGCTTTGGCATCAGCCTCCAGCAGAGAATCAGGGAGCACCTCCAAGTCATGGCTTCCCCAGAAACCCTACTCCGCACTCCGACGGAACCTTCTCAGCACCCAGCAGAACCAACATGCCAGCACCAAGAGCTACTGCAGAGACCAACCAGCTGAGCAAAGTCCTTCTGAGGATATGGCCTGACCTTGAACAACAAACAAAAGTAATCAAGCAGATTTGGAGGCCATCAGAGTACAAAAGATAACCTGCACTTTCGACTATGGTCCTACATGAAGACTGTGTGGAGAAATTTGAGGTCAGGATTAATGATAAAACTTGAGCCTGTGCCCATCTACCATGGGAAGTAGTTCAGTAAGAAGACATCTATATCTCAATGGAAAGCTTTGTTGTATCTATAAAAAATGACACTTTACAGAATTAACATTTGTGTACAAGGAAAGCCTAAATTTTCTGCCCATTTGAAACTCTTAACTAATAAAAGTTTATTCTTAAAAGTGTTTACAGGGGCACCTGGGTGGCTCAGTCAGTTAAGTGTCTGACTTCAGCTCGGGTCATGATCTCGCAGTTGTGAGTTTGAGCCCTGCGTCGGGCTCTGTGCTGACAGCTCAGAGCCTGGAGCCTGCCTCAGATTCTGTGTCTCCCTCTCCCTCTGCTCCTCCCCCACTCATGTTCTGTCTCTCTCTCTCTCTCTCTCTCTCGCAAAAATAAATGAACATTTAAAAAAAGTGTTTACATTTTTCTACTTGTATTTTTAAAAATCTATCTATCTAAAGCTGAAATTTTGACAGTAGGAAAAGAAAACTTTAAAAAAAAAAAAAAAAAGATTAATTCTGAAATACTGCCCAAAGTCGTTGTACCAATTTTCACTCCCATCCTCAGTGGTGAAGTTTGTTACTCTACCTTCTCACGAATCTTGGGTGGTGGTCTGGGCAAGTCACTTAACTCACTTTGCAGGGGAGGAATTTTTCCCTGTGATTTGCATCTTCTTACCCATTAACAGACACAATGCTATGGGACTTAAATTCTGTGGGCTGCAGATTACTGTCTGCTTTTTTCTGGTGGCTTCTCAGATACAACAGAAACAGGTTAAATAAGAGCAAGAGAGAGGAGAAGCACAAAGAAGAGAGAAACTAAAGTTTAGTAAGCACCAACTACGTTCCATGGGCCAGATGGCTTATTCGCATTATTGAAGCTATCCTCGCAGATCCTGTGAGATATAGAAATCCCCCATTTGAACAGAAAAGGAAACTGATACTCTATGGGCTTAAGAACTTCCCAAGGTCAATGGTGGTCAATGGTTTTCCTTTCACTACCAACACTGCCTTGAAACCAAAGATTACCCTTTTACGATGCTTCCTTCTACAGGAAATTCTTAATACATCACAGCTGGTGTTTGCAAAACGAATTGAGATTCTTACGGTAAAGATGTTAAAATCCAATTTTTTTTAAATCTTGGAACTAAAGTACAAGAAGTAAATTCTTTACGAGAAGAAAACTAGAATTCAAAACTGATCCTTTTTGTTCTGGTTAATTTTACTGTGGATGGCGATGGCAAAAAAAAAAAAAAAAAAGCCACGTGGCCAGGCAAAGCCACCTTCGATCAGATGTTTTGCATGTTTTCTTGTATTTCTGAGTTTTGCTCAAGGATCAGATGCACGATTTTTGAAGTAATGACTTCACGCAACTTATTTGATCAATTATAAATGATAGAATGACATAGTCTATAATAAACATTTTCTAAGGCTTACAAAATCAAAATAATGAGATAGTAGAGAAATAAGCAGAGTAAGGCTATAATTAATGTGCTGTACAGTTCTAGCCTGTATAAGAGGGTACAGAATTCTTTTTAAAAAAATTTTTTCAATGTTTATTTATTTTTGAGAGACAGAGTCCGAGCAGGGGAGGGGCAGAGTAAGAGGGAGACCAAAGATCCAAAGCCGGCTCTGTACTGACAGTAGAGAGCCCGATGTGGGGCTGGAACCCATGAACCATGAGATGCTTGACTGAGCCACCCAGGTGCCCCAATAGTGTACAGGATTCTAATCTTAGTTTGTAATTCTAATTTTATTATTACTCCAAAAAGACAAAATGGATAAAATACATTTATCAAGGTGAAGGAATTCAACCCATCTTCCAAAAAGCTAAGGGCAAACTTGGTAATTTGTATCATTTTTTATAACAATTGAAGTGAAGCCATGATGTTCCTGTTTTCAAGACTGGAATCCATTTCCTCAGAAGTTTGCAGCTGTAGCTTTAATTACTTATAGGTCTTTCTCATATATTTCAGTGTTTTAATATTTTGGCCTATGTTTTAATGCTTTTGCTCTTCATGTAAGATTTTCATTAATCCAATTTTGGAAATGAGAAGTCCAAGCAAATCTGCTGCAGGAACTTCTGCCCACTGGCTGGTCTCTGCTCAGATTTGCCACAAGGTTGACAAGACCATCAGAATCTTATTGTATTACTCTAAAAACTCTGAACTCTGATATTTCACACTCCAGTGTGAAGTCCTTCATGAGTAGTTAGGTATCTAAATACAGACTCTCTATCAGACTAAATCAGAAACCAAATGCTAATTAAATATGAAATAGTTGGAGACTTACAGCTAGCTAAGTATTTATCTTAAATAATGCACAGAGATGGAACTAAAGTCCCGTGCAAACCTATCGTAACAATTATCAAGAAAACTTGATGGCCAATTATTTCCACACTCTGCTATAGCAGAGCCTGTACAAAGATTTATACATACATGCATGTGCCTTCAAACCCCTAAAATAGAAAAGACAGGTTGATATGCAGAGGTAATGCAGATATAGATAATGAAAGTATCAAAGTAAACATTCTAATCAACTTATAGTGCTTTTCTTATGTACAGAATACACTTATATAATGATAAAACTGGCTTTTCAGCTATAAGAAACTTAATAAAAATGACTTAGGAGTATGGGTGCTTACTCTAGTGATATTGCCTTAGCTGAAAGCACTCAACTTTTCAAACTGCCTTCAGATGTGGGAGTGCACACACACACACACACACACACACATGCACACACACTTACACAACACACAGCTAACCCATTTCTTTTAGCGTTACCTCCCTTTAGAAAAAGATTAGCCGGCTTGATCATTCCACTTAGAACCTAGAACAAAGTCCAGCTTAAATTTCCAGAAGTCTAATCCATCCTCAAAAAGTAAAGGTTTACACGATTTCAAGAATTTTAGGATGGCAATCCCAAAAGAAAAACTTGAAAGTGTTTTCAAGTTTGGAAACAGATTTTAGACCGTTGGTATAAACAAAGTCCTACATTAAAGGAATGCTTATTTACTCTTAGAGGTTCAGGTGAGTTTATGAAATTTTTTGGTTCAGTTACAAAGCACCTAGGTTAACAGTTGCTAAAGTCAATCATACCTCTGTGATTGAGGGGAAAAGGGGAATAACTCCAGGAATCTTTTCAATGGCAGGTTAGGACCAAGGAATCCACTACCAGTGGGTAAAATTAAACCTACTGAGATTTTTAAACTCAAGCAATTCTAAGCATAATTAGCCACATATATAACTACCCAGGCAGTAAAAGGGAGAAGGAAATTTTAGTAATCAAAGGAGATTTGTATGCATAGCTTCTATTGTGTCACTCAGCCAATGGGTGTATACGGTCTCTATACGAACTGTATAAATTTTGTTCATCCCATTGTGAGTAGGGAAGGAACCAAGATGGTGAGATTTCATCATGTTCATATCCTTAGCCACCGTTTTCAACTTACAGAACATTTAGATGAGATTGAAGTAGAATACAAAATTTTAGCTTGTTAATCTAATCAAATGGCTAAATTCTGAAACTCCAAGAGATTCAGTACACTACAGACTTGGTTTGATCAAGAGCCCCTTGGCCTCAAAGATTTTGGAAGTAAAGCCTTCTGGAGACCTGCCCAGTGAGCCCCTCCAGTTGTTTAGGTGATCTCAAACCCACCCAGCATCCTTTACCATGTTAACCTACCCTAATCTCGATGGAGAATCCTGGATTTGAAGCCCTTCAGATCTATCTCACCATTTCAGAAGAGGTTGTACTAACCACATACTTGCTGAATGTGTCACTGTGGATAAGGCTTTAATTTTCTATGGAAAATTCCAAGAACACATCTCAGAATGTGTCCAGATTTTCAATCATCTCTCCTATCATTATAACTCGGTTTCAAGAGAAATTAATTTTACTGTAGAAAAAAAACCTCTGCCCCTGTGTCAGTCAAGACTCAAGAAGATGAGGAGAAAGCAAAGGAAAGGAGGAGTCCTTCTCCTTCAATCATAAAAAAAAGGAAAACAAGGAAAAATGTTGCTCAACAGCAACTGGATTGTCCCATATCCACCAGGATGCCAAGCACTGAGAGAGGGAAGTGCCCTGTGCTTCATCCAATGACGGCCAACTCCTGAAGCCTCAGGTGGGAATGGTCCAATCCCCAAAAAGCCTACACAGGGGGAAGGACCCTTCTCAAATGGAAATTTTGGTACAGATAAAAAGGCAACCAAGATGAAAATGAGTAGGAACCAAAGAAGTGTTCTGTTGATCAAGAAAATACTTATCTCTTATAATGTCTTCTTTCACAAGGTCTAAACAATGCTTAGTAGGGATGCCTGGGAGGCTCAATTAGTTGAGCTACTGACTCTTGATTTTAGCTCAGGTCATGATCACAGGGTTGTGGGATCAAGGTCCGTGCTGGGCTCCACGCTCAGTGTGGAGGCTGCTTAAGATTCTCTCTCTCCCTTCCTCTGCCCCTCCTCCCTACTTGTATGCATGCCTCTCTCTCTAAAAACTATAAAATAATAAAATAAAATAAAAACCAATGCTTAGGATACCTGGGCTTCTTGAAAGTACCTTTGCTTTCTTGAAACTGCTGAGTTAAAAACTAAGAGTCGTCATTCAAGATTTCCTCTTGGAATTAAAATGAAGATGGAGGGGCACCTGGGTGGCTCAGTTGGTTAAGCATCCGACTTCGGTTCGGGTCATGATCTCTGATCTCGTGGTTTGTGAGTTCAAACCCCACATCGGGCTCTGTGCTGACAGCTTAGAGCCTGGAGCCTCCTTCAGATTCTGTGTCTCTCCCTCTCTCTGCCCCTCCCATACTCATGCTCTGTCTCTCTGTCTCTCAATAATAAATAAACATTAAAAAAAAATTTTTTAATGAAGATGCATAAACCATATTTCACTAGTGTTTTGAGTAAATATCTCTGAGATTTCTCATAACATGGCTCACGATGGAGTACACTTCTAGATCCTAGCAAGTCCTCATGATCTCTGACTCTGCAGGGAACTTTATGGAAAGGGGACCTTTTCCATAGCAATGATTCAGACTCACTCTTATAAATGGCTGTTTTTAGGGGTTCTATGGTCTGTTTCATTTGGAAAGATTTGCCAAGGAATTTGTAGATTCTTCTTTCCTAAAATCCTGAAACGTGGCTGGGATGACTTAGGCTGATTTACCGATCCCATGCCCACTGCAGAGTGGGAGAGAGAGGATCTGAAGAGTGGAGCGTCTTACTATTACTGTTTTAATGGGAAGAGTGTCTTGAGGCTTCCCGCCATTCAGAGAAGCCTATCCATAGTCTTAGGTTGAAATAATAAAAAACTGAATCTGAGGAATAAAGAGGTGGTGATGTCATGGGTCTCATTCAATAAAACTACCTCACTCTGGAGTCTCATCTACAAAATAAATTTGAAGATTTGGAGATTACTTCTATCTGTCAGGAAACATATTTTCCTCCAAGAAAATCTCCTAATGAATTCTCTAAATACTAGTTTAGTCTACTCTTGCGCAGCTTGGGCAGTCAGTGACCGTGTTATAGATCCTTGGAAGATTAGACAAACGGGACATAGCGATGCTGTCATCAATTTCAAACTAGCTGTTCCACTAAATAAACACATTCTAATGGGAAGAAGTAACCTAACTCTGGTCAAATCATGGGCCAAAATCCCATTTACGTGGTGAGGATGCTTGTCTAGGTCAGTATCTAAATCCTCAGGAATAAAATCTAACCCTGTTTGGTTAAGTTTGAATATGAGAGGATCCAAGCACCATTAGGCGGCAATATAAATAAGCAGAGACAACTTTGAACATCAAAGCCAAGGATTCTGAGATGATGTAAAAGAAGAATAAAGGAGGAATTTCAGGCCTTGCTCATCTGCCAATTTTCTGGGAGTAGCATTCTTCACAATTTGAATTTTCAAAATTCCCTTATCAAGCAAATAACTTTATAATACATCAGAAAATTATGTTTATATATTATTTGTTTGTATAAATAAGTCCTCATTCTGGTAGTTTATGTAGAGAAGGAATTCCTTTATCAGCTTTTCCTAGGCTAAATTATGTCTTCATTTCCCTTCTACTTTTCAAAAACCAGTGAGGGTACGGCGGAAACTGGAGAGAACACTGCAGGAGGAGGAGTTAGGATTTCAAGACTCAGAGTTCTCTTCGAGCTCCGCACCTGCCGGTCAGCAGCGGGACAGCTACCAAGGCAACTAAAGTTTTGTCGATCAGTTTTTTCCACCAATAAACTGGATTAGTAGCTCTAACTCTTCTCAATCCGGTGACATGTTCTTGTGCTACAAAACCTGGTCTCCCCAGCACTGAAGTGATAACATCAACTCACTGTGCGCAGATGTGCCTTCTCTCTGCGCACGTAATGCAATCTGTCCCAGACTATCCTTTAGGCGTATCTCTGACTAGAGAGACAGTTCACCTCCGTCTGTCATCAAAAGATCTTGAAAAATAACACCATACTTTGCTGTAGATTTTATAGAAGGGACACAACATATGAAAACTTTATAAAAATCCAATCTAAACATCTCTTTTTTTCCCAGAATTCCTCACCACGTAGCAACTACTCTCTTCTCTCTTCTTTCTCCATGTAGCTCAGCCAGCATAGGGCACTTACTCTCATTTCTTCTGCTTCCTGCTATGTGGCTTCTGCCACCTTCCAAGAGCTCAGGCTGTCAACACACACCCCTCCTCACAGCATGAAGTCATTCTGGATATTAGTTCTAACTCCCCTTTTCTCTTAATGTGTACCCCTGAATTCTAGTAAATAAAAATGTCCTATCTCCTTGTATCTATCTAGACTTCCATGTCTTATATCTGTTCACATGGGTGCTATGGAGGTGACTTGACCCTTTGGGAACCCTTTTTACCTGCAAATCTCCAAAGCAAAGCACTTACTGTTGAAGAAGATCATCAAGAGGATGTGACTTCCAGTTGACCCACAAGCTGGACTTGGGTATCAATTAGTGGTTCCTCACCCCTGTCCTTGGAAAGTGTGCTCTGCTCACAGTTCCCATAGCTGGAGCTCTTCCAAAGACATAGTCTTGAGAGAGCATGGCGTTGGGATCATCTGGACTGAATATGTGACTGAACTCAGTCAAAGCCTCTACATGAACTTTCAGGATTCTGGTGGCCAGGTGCAGGAGTTCTACTTGCCTTGGGCCACCCTAAGATGAGCCTCGTATGCAAGTTCCCTTGCCTGTTAAAATTACCCCCTACCAATCTGGAGTGGTGTATCTCTTTCTTTGGTCTTTCCTTGCCATCCACATATAGGGTTATGCTGTGAAACAACACTTACTAGAAGATTCTGCTCCTAGGACTAGCTCAATGTGACAAGATTTGCTAACTTAATAAAAATCACAACGGGGTGCCTGGGTGGCTCAGTCAGTTAAGCATCTGACTTTGGTTCAGGTCATGATTTCGTAGTCCATGAGTTCAAGCCCCTGTGTTGGGTTCTGTGCTGACAGCTCAGAGCCTGGAGCCTGCTTCAGATTCTGTGTCTCCCTCGCTCTCTGCCCCTTCCCCGCTCATGTTCTGTCTCTCTCTGTCTCAAAATTAAATAAACTTAAAAAAATTTTTTTAAATCAATGTCCTGAATCCTGAACAAAGGAGGAAACTTTTATCTACTGGACATAGAAGAGTTAATATTTATTTGTGATTTTGTTTTTTCTTTTGAGCGGATATAACTGTCTATCCCCATCATACATAAAAAATACCGAAACTGAAAACTGGTGATTCTGGGTGCCATAACGTCACTCTCTACAACTACCTGCCTCTGTGATCTCTGTGCACATATCAAATTCTACCGAAATGTATCTAAAACTCCAGATGACACATACTCACTTGGAAAATTTTCAATTCCCTTTATGTTCTTAGGAGATTGGGTTTCATGACAAATGGAATTTAAGGGATTCCAGCGTGTGCTCCTCTGTTTATCCAATTGTATCCCCTCTTCCAAATCCTTCTGATGAGAAAACTAAAAGAATTTGATGTGTTTTCTAGGAATTTGTAATTAAAAGATTATTTGGTGCTATCAGTTTTCTCTTATGATTTTCTGGAACAAACCAGTGAATGAAATACTTCATGTGAAGAGGAAAAACAGGCCTTCATTCAGTTTTCTTTCATTCAGTTTCCAGAATTATCCCCTGGCGCATAGTCCTTAATAAATATTTACTAAATGTATCAATCCAAACAGTCTTTCAATGAACACTTTTTCTTCAATGACCCAAAATTCGTATTATTAATAAAAACCAAACATGGGCATTTATTCCCAAAGAAAAAAGAAGAAAGCGAATCCACTTAACTTAGAAAATGGACTTGGATGTCATAAACTTTATTTCTTTGAAGCATTAGTGCAGACACACTCCTCCAGGATTATAGCGCCCTCCTCTATATTAAAAAAAACAATATTCTTTTGAAAGGAGATTTTTATCCAATCTCTGCTTTCTCAGGGAGTAAAATGAGAACACTAGGAAAGCTCTCAGAGTGAGAGTGTGGGAGCTGAAGACCAGTTTTACTAGCTTACAAGTTTGACTCAGGCAGATCCTTTATGGAAAACGGAGGTAAGTGGCGGTCTTGGTTTAATTCTGTCCCTAGAGGTTGCTCCACTGGACTACACAGGGCCACCGAGAGATAATCCCCCAGCTGCCGGAAGTGACAGCCACCAACCCAAGCGGAATTGTGGAATTGCCCTGCAGCAAAGAGAGGCACTCCCAAATTTCCATTCCCTCCCCAGAACCATCTCTATCCAACAACTAGTAGATACCAGGAAGGGAAAGAACAGAAGTTTCCTGACCCGAAAGTGGAATAACAAAGAGGCATCTCACCTCCTCAGCTGCCGTGGGCTTGGCTAAGCCTCTGTCGCTGCTTCTTTGAAGCCCACCTTCTCCCTTCTGCCCAGCCTTGCTGCCTGCACTCTCTCACAGGTGTGGCTGCTGAACATACCCCCGACGTGTGCAAAGCATCAATGCCCAACAAACTCCCAAAAAACTGTGTGTGTGCAAAGGTCAGTGGCAGAATCAGTTTTTTTGGAAACTCAACTTGAGGCACAAACATCAAAGTTTATCGGTGGTGATCGAAAGATGGATTGACTTCTCAAGGACCCTCAGTGTAACTCCAATGACAGCATTATAAAAACATGGCAGTGTGCTTTATATGTTCATTTGCAAGCCGCGGAGGAATCAAAAAATTCATTATATCCAGGATCTAAAAACGTCTTGGCACATAATAAATGCTCAGTGAATAATTGTAGAATGATTGAATTAATATTATTTCACCGAACCAATGGACCGAAGGATAAGCTGAGGTTAAAACCAGAGAGCCTTGGCCCAAGGCTTTTAACTTCCCTCCAAGTGCTCCTCAATCCCACCCTCCCCCGGGGGACTAGGTCAGAGCACACTCTCAGGCATCAGGATTGAATCCCGAGGCCAACGCCCACTGCTGAAAGAGCTATTCCCCCGGCAACTCGGGAGTCACTTCTGACTCCAGAAGGAGCTCTTTTTCATACAATAAAATTATTTGAAGAAAGTATTTTGTTTTCCCAAATAATAGTACTGTACCTTTCTGAACGTGTTTCTTTAAATCCGGAACTATAAATCTAGAGCTTCGGAGGGGAAGGGGACTAGGGGGAGGGGAAAGGGAGATGAGGGTTCTGGTGGTGTACGTCTTTACTTTTTTATTATTTGGTTTGGACAGGAAATGCATGCATCTAGTGATTGGAAGCAGCTGTGGGCTGTGACACAGGGGCAAGAATCGAGCAGAAGTTCCTGCAGACACAAGTCCTTGAAGCAGCTCTCTAGCTATCCCCTGCTCTGCTCTGAAGTTCCCCAGTACATCCTGCGTCCCCTCTCCCTCCCCTATTCCCGGCTCCTCCCACTGAGTAGCAGCGGTCATGCAAGTGTACAGGAGACAAATTTCACTTAGGAAAATTTCAAACTAGAAAGAACATGGCTTATGGGATGATGCAGGTTCGGGTGGGTCCTGAGCAGGGGTGAGGGAACAGAGACTGCAAGGAAGTGACTTTTAGACTCCAGTTGTAGGAGGACAAAGTCCATATGTCATCAGTCAGGACACGCTAGGTTGTGCCCTTAACAAATGACTCCCAAACTGAAAGAATGTTTTCTTCTGGCATGATCCCTGGCTAGCAGGTGACAGCTCCCACCTACTCCTCCCTGCCTTCACTCCTAGACCGGAAAAGAAGGAGTTGCCCATACCAGGGACATGTTGGGCTTACGAGAGAGAAGACAGAGAGAGTTGGCTGACCGCGGCAGGCTCTCAGACCTTCCACGTGGAGGGGATGTGTGCCACTTTTGCTCATTTCATGGGTCAAAGCAAATCGCATGATAACATAGAGTTCAACAGGATGGGAGTGTGAGATCTTCCCATGAGCAGGGGCACCAAAATCACAAGGTCAGGCCACCCAGAGAGTAAGTGGCAGAGTGAGGATTCTCCTGAGGTCTTTGCCAGATACCGTCTTGGCTTCAGGTTTTCATTCAATAAATACTTGTCTGCATGCCTGAAGTCAACAGATAAGCGAACGAATTACTGAATGGCTACAGAAGCTTGACTCTGCCCGGGTTTTATCTTAGCACTGTCAATTTACAGGAAAGACCTATTGGCATAATTAAAGGGAGAAAGCCCATTTACAGAATAACCCCCCAAGTGCCACCTTCCGCAGCTCTCGTGAGGACAAGCCAGAGCCAGCAGAACTGTCAACACAATTAAGCCAAAGAATCTGTGTCAACACAGAGAGGCTCCATTTTTATATTTAAAAAGAGGCACCAGGGAGGCTGGCCAGCCTGCATTCTGAACTGGAGCCAAAACCCGACTGCAGTAGCATACGCTGAGACTTTGTGTACTTTTCCATTGTGAGAGATTGCGCTACTGTGTAATACGTCCAGCCCAGGCTTTCTGTGACAGCTCGAACCAGTTTCACAATTCGTAAGGAAAGTCCTAAGTTCCATGTCCAAGGTATACTGCACCCCCCTAATCGACCAAGAACAACACACCATCATCTTGCTGAAGTTCTGGGTCAAAGGCAAACAAGATTCTACTAAGAGAATCTGCCCAGAGAGTTTTTCAGTGAAGAGATCTGAAATGGAGATTTACTTTTCAGTTTGTTCTGAAACTATTTATTTGTTTGGGCGACTTCAACTCATAAAGACAGATTTAAAACCTTAACATAGTAAAAAATTGGAAGAAAAAGTATTTATTCACGCGTCGATGTTTCTTCTTTTTCTAAAAAGGAAAGAGGGTGAGGCGAAAACCCACTGAAAGATTTTGTAGACAGTTATATTCGATACAGTAATATATGAACAACATGTAACAAAGTGGATAGAAATCTGTTATACTGACTGAATGGATTTTCTACAACTCTAAAAGAAATAGCCCAGTGATTTTTATTTAAGCATATGAAATGAATTCAACTCTCATTAAAATTTTATATGTGTTATGGATAAATATGATAAGCTACTTAGTTGAAGAGCGTAGGTCTTACGTCTCCAAAGGATACTGGGTCTCCAAAGTATCCTTGCCATAATAGGTGCTCAGTGCAAATTAATCAGCAATAAGTTCCCCATGAGAGAGGGAAAAATGGCAAATGTACGTCCATTCAGTCTATTCTTAAGGCTCATTATTTATTCATCTTAAGTCTTCTTCCAAGCTTTGGAGGTGTTAACAAAGGAAGAAACATATCAGTTTCACAAACTTGCTGTTCTCATTTCAGAGGCCAGAGCCACTAAACCTTCTTTCGGAAGGCATACATCAAAGGAAGCCACATCTTCCCGGTGTGGGTCACCTAAGTAGAGAGAGAAACACAATTCCTAAGTGGATAACTGCTTCCAGCACTTAGAAACCTAAACTGAATGTTTGGTCAGGCTGTGGTTAGTATGTGAGTTTTGAGATAGACTATTTATTTCTTGAGCGTTTGTTCTGGTTTTCAGTCAGATGATAACAACGAAAACTGTAACATTTAATGTGCTTCTTCTGTGTGCCAGGACATCTTCCGAGCATTGTACGTATATTAATGAATACATTTGATACAACCTCTATGCTCGGGCCCATGGTTTTACAACTTTGCTGAACATGAGTATCACCTAGGGAATTTGGGGAGGTCTTTCGTCATTGTTTTTCTTTAACACCAACTACCCAAAATCAGAATTTCTGGGGTTGGACCCAGGCATCAGCACTTTGTAAAGCTCCCCAGATGACTTCACTGTGCAGTCAAGGTAAATAGTTTGACCTATTCTAAAAACAGGGCACAAATAACAGTCATGCAGCTTTGATTAATCACTTAGGACCTAGTCTTTTCGTGGGGAATCTAACAGTGTTTTCTTGAAACGTGCTGCCCCAGAAATATAAAACTAATTGGAGACTCATTTGATCCAGATCTTGGGATAGCTGAGAGCATGTATTACTTCCAAACGCCAGGCAGAGAGAGACCAAAAGAGTCTCACTGCCCCCCATCATGTCTCACTGTCACAGGGTGCCCCAGCTTCAAGGGAGTTCTGCAGTACTCTGTGGGTACAGTTGTTCCTGGGATAACTTTGCTGGCCCAAACTTGCCGAGAGAGCATACCTCAAGGTCAGATGATTTCAGAGGTCTCGTTTCCATTCCCTGCCATTGAATTTTGGCTGGGACCCCACAGTGCATCCTGGGATTGTCTCAAACTCCAAATCTTACTGAGAGGGGAAAAAATAGATGGGGGATGAGGAGGGTACAGTGGAAATTAGACTTACCTCATACAACTTTTCTTAATGTTGCAGTATTTATTAACGTGGTGATATTTATACAGTACATTCTTTTTTCTTTTTTTATGGTGGAAAAATGCACATAAAATTTTTTTAAGCATACAGTTCAATGGTTTAGGTCTTGTGAATAAATATATTTACAATGGTGTGCAACCATCACTACCATCCATCCTGATAATTCTTTTCATCTCGTAATACTGAGACTCTATACCCATTAAACAATAACGCCCCATTCTCCTCTCCCTCTAGTTCCTAGCCATTGTCATTCTACTTTCTATCTCTGATCTTAACACTTTTGCATGATTCAGTAATTACTGGGGACACTAATGGAACCCTAAATCTTTCCCTTTTCATGCTTCTTGAGTGTGTCTTTTCCCCACATGACACGTGGAGAAAGGAATGGTACCTTGTGACCAGTATTGAGTGGCATTTCTGCCTCCCATGCTGTGTGTATCTGTCAGGGAATGCAGGGATGTTTTCCATCATCAGTTACTTAGAGTCACTCGGTGAGAGAGGAAAATTTCCACCCTGTCCCACAGAACTTTGTGTGATGGTGGAAATGTGGCATCCAGTTTGGTAGCACTGACCAATTTGATAGCCACTGGCTACGTGTGCCTATTAAACACTTGAAGTAACTAAAGAACTGAATTTTTATTGAAATTGAAATTTAATCTCACATGTGGCCAGTGGGTACCATATTGGACAGAGTAGCCCTAGATAAGTTCTTACTCTTGCCTCAGTCTTGGATTTTGTGGTAAATTTATTCTTTCCAGGGTTTTTAATCTTGGGGCAGGAATGTTACTTAACCACTCTGAGCCTCAGTTTATCCATTTACATAGTTAAGATAATTTCTATCCCTTAAGTTTGGGTGGGATTTATATGCAATAATAATAATAATGGCAGCCTGTCTCTTTTGCTTAGGTTGCTATAATAAAATATTATAGACTGAGTGATTTAAACTCAGTTCTGGAGGCTCAGTCCAAGATCAAGGTGCCAGAAAATTCAATTCCTGAACTTCCTAGCTTGCAGATAACGACTTTCTCACTGTGTCTTCCCACAGTAGGAAAAGAGAGTTCTGGTATCTTTCTCTTTTTTAAGGACACTAATCCCACTATAGGACCCTAATCCCACTATAGGACCCTATCTTCAGCACTCCATCTAAAGTTACTTACTTCCCAAAGGCCGCCCCCTCCAAATACCATCACTTCAGGATATTAGGGCTCCAACATCTGAATGTTGGTGGGGACACAAACATTCAGTTTATAACACCCGATGAGAACGCAAGCTAATTACTTCTCAGTTAGAAATGATGAAAAATAATTCCAAATTATGTTTGGGTGGGTAGCAAAACATTCCAGCCATATAGATGGAAATGGCAATGATATCGACCTCAATTTTGTGTGCTAGGAAGACACCTAAAAGATGTGGTTGGGATTTCTCCTCAGCACGTCCAAGCCACCTACAAACTGCTCACCATTATCATCCTACAGGGATGGAAAACAAGAGCTAGCTCCCGCAGCCCCTGATGAGTTGAAGACAAGAGAAGGGTTATAAATTGTACTCATATGTTTAAACTTGGGTCATGTGCTGACTCTCCTAGAATGAGCAAAATTAAGAAAAGAAACCCAGAAACACATTAATGACAGCTTAATAGGATTAAGACTACCTCATTAGCTTTGCAAGGGAACCCTGGCAAAGTATGAAATTAAAGCATCATACCAGGCTGAGTGGAAACAGTTGTCTATTATTCAAGTCATTGCACCTGCCCTACACTCCACAGCTGCTTCCCACAAATGTGTCCTAGAATTTCTAAAGAGTTGGCTGTCACATAAAGGGTGGGGACTCTGGTAGAACAGGGTTTTCCTTTTGAAGTTGTGTGTGCATTGCAAGTACTCAGTTTTTCTTTAGACTGTATATTTATTTGGGATGGGACTGAAGGAAATTCCAATGAGGCTGAAAGCCTTCCAAGCCATACCTTTGCTCCAACACTGGTATATTTGAAATGAACAAGAAAGTGAATGGCTAAGTGAAAGGCAATTCATTAAGGTCTATGGTGATGTGGGATGCTTCTTTTTCTTTCCTTTTCTGCTTTCTTCTTTCTTCTTTGGAAAAAGCAAGAGGATAGAGAGAAGTGTGAATGGAGAATCTTCTATTACAAAAATGTTATAAAGAAAATCCCCAAATTCTTAAGTTGTTTAAATGTTGTGAAAGAGATTTATTAAGAAATTCAATCTTTTTTTATGATTATTCCGGACGTTTCTCAGAACAGATACACTTTCAGAGAATCAACAAATTTGCACTTCCCATTCCCAAAAATTTTGTGTGCCACCAAAGCATTTTCCTGAAGGGAAAACCAGAAAAAGGTCATGAGTTTATGCTATTATTGACTTAGACGTGACTTATTTGATTTCCTGAGAATGAAAAACAATTAATCCATCTTACCAGGAACGCAGTTTGTGAATGAAACCAGTATATGCCTCTTGACGAGGTTTGAGTAACCAATACCATCTGAGAAAGGGTTAAGGCAATCCCCATCTATTTTCATAGCTATCCTGAAATAACCCTGTGGGAACGTTGTGAACCTGACACAGGTCACCCAGTAAAGAAAGTCAAACTTCAGTTCCCCTCACAAGGATGCTTTGGGCTACTTGGAAACAAGAAAGAGTTTTAGTGAGAGGACTCTGGAGTGAAGACAGTTTGTCAACTACCAGAAAGTTATCGAGAGAGAACTGTTGGGAGAATCTAGTTTGCGGTGTCTCCATGAACATATTTGCAGATGAATTACTCTATGCGTTACTCAGTGGTTTTGCCTCTGCTCTTCATTCAGCAAGGGAGGAATCAGCAGGCATGGAATATGGCCATTGCCGTTAATATTCAACTTTGAGAGTTTCAACATTATGTATATCATCTGGTAGGAGTTCTCATTCATTTTTTGAAAGTGTTCCATAATGAAAATATGACTTCATCCATATAAAGTCACTCACTATCCACCTTTTGGAGACTTAGTTCAGGCATCACCTGCTCCAGAAATTCTTCTGTGATGCTGCCTTCCTGCACTCCAGGCTCCATGTCTTTCCTTAAACCATACCCATGGCAACCCAGGCTTCCCTGCATCACAGGTCTTATCCCTGTGTTGAGAAATTTCCTGCTTAGATATCTTCTTCTGCACGGACAAGAAGCCTCTCCAGGCTGGGGTCTGCGTCTCCTCCAGAACACTATGCCTGGAAGAGAGCAGGTTCTCCGCAACTGTTAGTTGAGCTCAAATGAACTGAGACCTTTGGGGATGGGATTTCCCAGTGCTATAAATGAGCTATTTTAAGTCCCCTTCCTATGTGAAATAAAAGGGGGCTTTTCACAGCCATTAAGTCTCCTATGAGCCATTTCTCAAAACTAAAATATGTTTATATGTATTTTCGGCTATGCTAACCCCTGGTGTTTTCTGGTCTTCAGCCAGAGCTCTTCAACATGCTGGGACCCATTCCTTTTTTTTCAAGTGTCTTGATACTTGTGTCTGTTTTTTTTTTTATCTCCATGGTGTTTTTCCTTCTACAAATTATATTTCCCTTCGGACTTTTTCCTTTGGCAGCGTACAAGCCCATGAAAGAAAAGTTTGCTTTGCATTCCTGATTTTTACAGGAAGCTCTAAGGAAAAAATAGAGGGATATTCTCCATGTTTCAAATAATGTTCATTTGTCTGGGGATTATCTACCATTGCAGTATCCCACTAAAATTCAATAGAAAAAGTTTTGACAGCATATCTTGCCTTTTTATAAGAATCCACAATTTTATTTAAGGTCAGAAATGCACTCACAAAAATTTGGATTGAATATCTGGGAGAAGTAATTGCTGGACTCAAAGGTAAACAAGGTACAAAGGGGAAAATATATAATCACCTCAAAACCTTATCAAAATGGGAGGGTGCCTTGCAATTGTAGATCTAAAAGAATCTTCTTAAAAGATTCTTGCTGTTCATATGATATTAAAGTAGGATTTAAGTCCCATGAAGAGTGGGACCATGCCTGTCTTGCTCACCACTCTCCCCAGCTTTCAGCACAGCGCTTGGCTTATAGGGTGGTCTTAGTATTTATTAAACAAATTAACAAATAATTCTGAATAATCAAGTAGGTGGGGTTAATGGAAGTAAGTGGGTCCAACCATTGGAAATACTACCTCGCTCCTTCATACACCTCAGCATAGCCCTGGTCCCATGGCTGGTCAGTGCTGTCACTTCCAGAGTTCCACTGAGCCTCTAAATAACTTGGGAAGTATCATTTTTATCCTCAACTTACAGAGGAGGAAATGAAAGCTCCAAGAGGGTAAGTAACTTCCCAAAATTATAGAGTATATATAGGCAATGCCAAACCAGAACTTCTTTTCACTACAGCACAGGGCCCCTCAAATGTCAAGTATATGTCATCATTCTGTCACAAAATTTGGAAAGGCCGTGCTTCCAGAAAATTGTGGCTTTCAAGATACTCACATGAAGCAAAACAAAGAGAACTATAGTTGAAGCATTCTAATGATTCTTTCTTTCTTTTTAATTAATGGGAATCCATATTTCCCATCTACATCCTTTTTAATGCCTGCTACTCTTTGGCATCTGTGCTGCTTGCATCTTTACTATAGGCTTTTGATACACTGATAATAAGTGAAGAGAATTAAGCAGTGTCTCAGGAGTCCAATGAACATCAGAGACCATGTCTTGCATTCCAGTGGCCGTCTCAAATGCAAAGAATTTTTGGTAATCTCCCCTCAGAGGTTTTAAGTCTTTAAGTAAATTCTTTGAGACAGTACAAGATCCATGTGGTTTACTTTATACATAAATCACATCATGGGGACCTGATAACATTCCAGTTACTCTTTGTAGCATCTCGAAGAAATGAAATCCCTTCTGAAATGCATGAGCCAGGAAAAACTGTCATGTTTTGGTGAGGCTGGCTGAAGGCTGCCATGTGATTTAGATAAAGGATTTCCAATGAGGATCTGAGTCACAAATCATTTATTTAATCATTTAAAATAGTCAGGAATCATCTGCTCCCCCGACCCCAAATGTAGAACACTGATAAGCTCTAAAAAATACCCAAGTCGAACATGATGTATTATCTTTGTGTCCTTTTATTAATTTTGCAGTTGTCATCATCAACAGAATTAAATGATGGCTTCCCACAGCACTGGGAAAGGAGGGAAAGTGAAGACAAAGTGATTGACCGTGTACTACAGCAGACATTATTCTTCCTATTTCAGTTGCTCTACCTGAGAAAGTATTCCTAAATAATAAGGTTGGAGTGGAGACTGTTCTCCAGGATTCTGTCATGGTTCTTTCAGGCTTCTCCAGAGAAATGGAACCAACTGAGAGAGAGACAGAGACAGAGACAGAGAGATTGAGAAGGAGAGAGAGAGAGGGAGAGAGAGAGAGAGACAAAAACTAGATTACAGTTTGAAAACTGTATTGGCTCATGTGGTTGATTACGAGGGTGAGAAGTCCCACAGTCTGCCATCTGTAAACAGAGAACCAGGAAATCCAGTGGTATTATTCATCCCCAAGACAAAGGCCTAAGAACCAAGAGCTTTAATGCCTGAATGCAGGAAAGAAGGATGTCCAAGTTCAAGAAAAGAGTGAAAGAATTTACCCTTCTTCCATCTTTTTGTTCTATTCAAGCCCGCAATAGATCAGATGGTGCCCATCCTCATTGGTGAAGGTGGATCTTCCCTCCTCAGTCTACAGATTCAAATGCTAATCTCTTCTAGAAAAACCCTCACAGATACACTCAGAAATGATGTTTAATAAGCTTTCTGTGCATCTCTTAGCCCAGTGTAGTTGACACACAAGATTAACCATCGTAAAGACCATATCTAAATGGTCTTAGTTCAAATTAAGTCCCCAGAGAGCCTTCCACTAGCCAACTCCTCTACTCCTTGCTCTCCAAATGTTGGAATCACGATCTTTTATTTTTAGAAATATGTAAGTGGAAAGGATCTCAAAAGATCTTCAGCTCAAGTCTCCTGCTCCACGGAGGTTTGGAAATTATCTAGTGTTTGAATCCATAATTTTCTCTTACTGATTAGGTTACTTATGTGGGCTCCAATGGTCTAACAAAACAGTCTTTCCAGAAACTTAAATCATGCCCTGTTGGATTCTATATAGCTAGAGAATAGAAATGACTTTTTGTATCCCAAAAAACAATCATGAAGTTTTCATTGCTTTTTCTTTCACAGGCCTTCAACTGTCTTAGTTTAATTTCTTCTGTAACTTCAGCCACCTTCACAAGGAATTTAATACATACTATGTTGATATAGTGATGCAGCTGAACATCAAGAAAGAACTAAAAATATGAAATGGAAAGACTCTAGAAGCAACATGACCCTCCTAGCAACACAAAATGAAAGCCTGACCCCCTAAGGTCAAGTCCCTATTCTACCACAGGCAGGCTATTTTCAGAGAAGGACCTTTGTTCTCTCTCATCATCAAATCATTTACTCTTTCTGAGCCCCCTGAAAGTCCACTGCTCTTCTCTAAATGTTGTCACGAAGAGTATAGATTCAACTCCATGGATAGGATGAGACAAATGCACAATCTTCATCTGTAAACTCGACATTTTGTATGTAATGAGAAGTACCCATGATTTATACATATACCTAATGTCATCACATCTACCAAACACCTGATCTCCATAAGGAAGGGAGGGAGCTAATATCACCTAGCACCCATTATACCAGACACTATACAAAACATTATCTTTTTTAATCCTGTAAGGTTGGTATTGCTAACTTTTCTCATGTTTAAATTTCTTATGTGAAAACTGTGGATATATTTTTTTGCCATGGCTACCCATTGCTGTGGATTAAATGATGGTGTCTCCCAAAATTCATGTATTGAAGGCCCAACCTCCAGTGTAAGCGTTTTCACAGGTGAGGTCTTCAGGTGATAATTAAATGTAAATTAAGTCATGAGGATAGAGTCCCAATAATGGAATTGGTGCCCTTAAAAGTTGAGGAGATCAGAGCTTTCTTTCTCTCTGCCATATGAAGATACAGCAAGAAGGCAGCCATCTGTAAACCAAAAGTGCCTTCACCAAGAACTCTACCATGCTGGTACCCTGATCTCAGATTTCCAGCCTCCAGAACTATGAGAAAAAAATGTTTGTTGTTTCAGCCACTCAGCCCAATTTGTAATTTGTTATAGCAGCCCAAACTTTACCCATTAAGATAGACAGGAATACAAACCATGTCATCACCTCTTGCAAGTTCCTGATATCTGATCTTTGGTTGATAGATATTAAATATGAGAAGGCATAGCACTGACTCATTGTTCTATATCCTCCTCCTCTCTGTGGTTGGAAAATATCTTAATTATCAAACTTTTTCATGTAGTAAAGTAAGGAGAGGGAAGAATGTTCCAGTTTAACTCCATGTGGCTTCAGCCACACTCTGATCCTAACAAGCTGGCCAAACAACACTTTGGACAGGTACTTTC
Organism: Paguma larvata; assembly: GCA_030068075.1. Lineage (NCBI taxonomy): Eukaryota > Metazoa > Chordata > Mammalia > Carnivora > Viverridae > Paguma > Paguma larvata. The sequence goes on from CM057825.1 coordinate 14,800,740, forward strand.
CCTGACATTTTTCAGTCAAGTCTTCAATCTTTCCTAAAATTAATCTTTTATCATCTTAATCTTGCTCTGTTTCTCATTTTCCTTATCTACAAAGTAATGAGAATTAAGAGAACTACCTTACAATGTTACAGTGATGAAAAATTCTTCTAAACAAAAGATTTGGAATCAGCATTAGTATATAGTATGCACTTAATAAGTGCTAGCTGCTCTTTTAATCATTAATGGAAAAGAACACTTATTTCTAAGCAGATCAATGGAATATATTATTTCCCTAAAGGGGAGGGATACAGAAAATTTCCCTTTTAATTTTGTGATCACTATAACCTCTTTGAGGTTCATATTCTCTGGTCACAGAGCCATTCACCTAAATACTACTCTACATCTATATTGGTAAGCCGATAGGTCTCACCGTAAACATTCTATAAACTCACTGAGGCCCTCTTTGATTCCATAAGCCCATCCTCAACCCCTGTTAGAGAGACAGTTTTCTATAGGGCTCTTGCATTTCTGAATGTCCTGGGGTGTGTCACCAATTGCTCTTTTGTTCTGAACTATCTTTTCAAGAATGCTTGTATAGCAAACAGCCTTGGAATATAGAAATAGTGATTTCTTCCTGAGCAAAGGGCTTATTTGCCTTCTGTCCAGTATAATAAAGAGAATGTTTCCCTCCATGGCAAAGAGCAAGTTGCTTGCACCTATCATAAAGGATTCAGGTTCCCAAACTCAAGACTCCTCGGATGTGATGCAAGCCTACTCCCTGTCCTGTACTCATCTGAACCTCCATTATCCCCATGGATTTGGAGGACAGGTGACCAAAGTAAATATGATACTCATGATGCTTGCTGTGCTATGAGTGAATAGTAAAGTCCTTTGTCTCTGACTTTGGAGTCTCATGTCTTCTGCCACCATCCATGACACTGCTGTAGACTAATATGCTAAGTCACAAATACTGGTTACTTTTGTATTCTTTTAGATTCTTCAAGAGCGTTTCTGTAGTTTTTAAGAATCCTCACAATTAAGGAGTAACTAAACTTATGTATACCAACAACTAAAGTACCCTAGTAAGTAGTTCATCCTTGGTGATATGAAACAAACTCCAATTTTTAAAGTTTGCTTAACTACTAGCCACTACTAGCCATTCCAGCATGGTTTTATATTCATTTAATGAATCAAGATGCTTTTAGCTCAAATAACAAAAAACCATGGTTCAAACTACCTTAAACAATAGGAAATTTTATTCTGTCACACGCACAAAGAAAAGTTAAGGTGATTTCCAGATGTGGTACATTAGGACTTTCACTCTATTTCTTTGTAATTCCCTTGGTTCAGCCCTTCTCCAGCTGCAGAGCTTAAAGCATTATATACAATTAACTTTATATCCAGAGAAGGGAATTTTGTTTTGGGAGAAGAAAGAATTTCCCAGTGGCACCCAACAGACTTCTTCTTTGCCATCCAGAATCAAAGGACTCCCCCATTCTTAAAAAAACCACTCCAAGTGGAATATAATACCTTTGGCTTAGACTCATCACTCTGTTACATCTGATAGATTCTAGGTTTAGGAGAAAAAAAAGATGAGAGTAAAAATTGACATTAAAGGTTGATTCTAAGAATTCTATAACTTTACTTTGGGAATTAATAATATTCTATGCCATTCTTATTGTCCTTAGCACATTTTCTTCATCCATTCATCCAGTCAGCCATCTATCCATTCATCCATCCATCTATCCATCCAAAAAGGATTTATTGAATGCCAAGTATGTGCCAAGCATTGTTCTAATTGCCAAGATACACAAGTGAACTAAACAGAGTCTCTGCTCTCATGAAGCGTACATTCTTCTGCCTAGTATTTGAGTTGTTATGATACTGCATCAGCCAGATTTATCCAGAGAGATAGAACCAGTAGGAGACAGATAAATATTTAGACAGATAGATACATAAATATATAGATAAAATTTAAATAGTGGTCTCACACAACTGTGGGGGCTGGAAACTAGATAGGAGTTTGTGCAGTTTTAAGACAGAATTTCTTCTTATTTAGGAAACCTCAGGTTTTGCTCTTAAGGCCTTCAACTGACTGGATGAGGCCCACCTACAAGGTCGATGTCCTTTGCTTAAAGTCAATGTATTGTACATATTAACCACATCTACAAAATACCTTCACAGCAACACCTAGATTAGTGTTTGTTTAAATAACTGGGTATTATAATCTAGCCAAATTAACATATCAAACTACCCAACACAGATGCCTTTTTTTATCTGCTCAACTCCACTGCCAACTTCTTTCAGAAATGACTGTGTCATATACCCGGATGTCTATAATCCCCACAGAACTTCACACAATGTTTTGCAGCTAGAGGATGTTCAAGAAATACATGCTACTGGAGTATACAAGCGCAAGTTTATGGCACATACTTTGCAACTTCTTTAAATGAAAAAGAAAGTTCGAATCAAAAAGAATCACCCAGAACTGAAGCAAGACCATGAATCATAAAACAAAAGCAACAGCCTTCTCATTCACTCAGCCCGATCTGAGGATTCTGACTTTCTTTCAAGCCACACACCATCTTGACTCAAGAGCATACTTCTGACCATCACGCTACTGTCAAAAAGTTACATTTTAGAAAAAAAAATGCTACTAAGTACACCACATGCCTCTTTGGGAAAATGAATGTAAGCCTAGGGCTTAAGAGATTTCATTTTTTCCCATCTGATTTTGATCTTTTCTTGAGCCATTTGATCTGCTTCTTTCCATAAAGCAGATGTTCCTGGAGAGATCGCACAAGGAGCCAGGGGCCAGAGCCAGCCCTCTGATCTGCATGTGTCTCCATTGGCCACCCATGAGGCAGGCAAGCTGTGGCCTCTGTGAGTCAGAATCTGGCATCTCCGAGCATTCCATACACCTGATATCTTACTGTGTCTCTCCCCAGCCCCCACCCAGTCCTTAAGGAGAAATACATTTGCAAGTGTGGGAGGTTTTGTTGTTGTTGTTTGTTTTTGGTTTTGTTTGGTATACAAATGCCTGATCTAGATGGTATTTTGTATAAATAATTCTCTCCACGGAGTTAATCTAGACACAACCTCAGCACCTCAAATCAAGAACAGGTAAAAGTTAATAAATATTAATGGAGCACCTACTCTAAGCCAGGCACTGAACAAAGCATGTACACATAGTTAATCTTCCTTAAAACTTCTCGAAGTAAGTATCGTTATATCCATGATACGAAGAGGAAATTGAGGCCACCTGTAATTTGGGGCACAGGCTGTAAGTCAAAGAAAAAGGCAAAACTAAGTGCAGTCACACACCTTGGTTCTCTCACTTACGGAACAAACTGATCATAAGATAACTATTCACTCTTACCAGCTAAACAGAATATGGTGCAGTTTTACTCAGAGTGCTCTTGGGTATCCAGATTTTTCCAAAGGAAAAGAGGTAAGTAGATTTTTGGATTTTTGTTGTTTTTTAAGATAAAAAGAATAATTTGTGTGTAGAGTGGAACGTGAATATAAACCTTTTAAATAAAGTGCTTTTCTGAAAGTGTATTAATCTATCATTGAAATATAAGCAATAGGGGCATCTGGGCATCTCGGTTGGTTAAGCATCTGACTCTTCATTTCGGCTTAGGTCATGACCTCATGGTTCATGAGATCGATCCCCATGTCAGGCTCTGCACTGACAGCATGGAGCTTGCTTGGGATTCTCTCTTCCCCTCTCTGCCTTTCTCTCTCTCTCTCTCTCTCTCTCTCTCTCCCAAAAACATATAAACAAACTTAAAAAATAAATACAAGCAATAATACTGACTACAGTCAGTATTAAAAATATATGGATTTCTTGACATGTCTTCCAAAACTACATTCTACATTCCGGGCATGGCCCCATGCTTCAATGTACAAGGTCCCATTAATAAGGGTTAAATTACTTAGCCAATGAAAAACATTCATCAGGAAGTCTTCAGTCAATATTGATCATACCATGGGGACACCTGGGTGGCTCAGTGGGTTAAGCCTCCAACTTTGACTCAGGTCATGCTTTCACCTACTTGTGAGTTCAAGCCCCATCTCTGGCTTTGTGGTGACAGCTCAGGGCCTGGAGCCTGCTTCAGATTCTGTCCCCATTTCTTTCTGCCCATCCCCTGCTCATGCTTTCTCTCTCTCTTTCTTTCTCTCTCTCTAATATAAACATTTTTTTAAAAAGGTAAAAAAAAAAGAAAAAGAAAAAAAGATTGATCACACCACAGAAGATGCTCTTACTCACATGCTGAAAAAGTAAATCAATCAAGATTTGGCTCATCACCTCAGTGAACTGTTGAATGGACGGATGAATGGATGGATGGATGGACGAATGAAACTTTGAAATCATGGAGTCTATAAAATATCATGGAGTGCTGAGAAAAAATACAATCAAGAAAGCAAAAAGACAACCCACAGAATAGGAAAAAAAAATATTTACCGATAATATATCCGATAAGGGATTTGTGTGCGGAACACAGGAAGAACTTCAAAATTCAATTGTAAAAATTAAATAACCCAACTAAAAATGAGCAAATGATCTGAGCAGGCATTTCTCCAAAGAATATATACAAATGGCCAGTAAGCAAATAAAAAGATGTTCAAAAATCACTGGACGGCAAGGAAATGAAAATCAAAACCACAGTGAGATATCACTTCACATCCACAAGGATGGCTGTGATCAAAGGGACAGTACAAGTGTTGGCAAAGATGTGGAGAAATTGGAACCCTCAGTTACTGCCGGTGGGAATGTAAAATGTGGTAGCCATTTTGGAAAACAGTTTGGCAGTTTCTCAAAAGGTTAAACACAGAATTACCTCATGACCAAGCAAATTCACTCAAAAGTACTTACCAACAGAAAGTAACACATATGCCTGCTCAAACCTAAAAAGTATTCATAACAGTGTTCATAGCTAAAAAGCAGAAACATCCCAAAGGTCTATCAGCTGATGAATAGATAAACAAAATGTGCTATGTTGATATAATGAAATATTATTTGTCAATAAAAAGAAATGAAGTACTGATACATGCCACAATATAGATGAACCGTGGCTAAGTTAAAGTCACAAAACACTTATTGTATGAATCGATACATGATCAGAGAGATAGAGAGAGAGATTTGAAATGTCCAGAAAAGCTAATTTATATAAACAGTTGCCTAGGGCTTTAGACAAGAGGCTTAGGAAGAAAGGAGTGGCTACTAATAACTACAAATTTCTTTTTGGGGTAATGAAAATATTCTAAGATTAATTATGATAATGGTTGCAGAGCTCTGTGAATATAATAAAAAACATTGAGTAACATATGTTAAATGAGTGGATTTTATGGTATACAAATTCTATCTCATTTTAAAGTTGTTTTAATAAAAGTCATTTAACAAATTGAGGACAGACTGGGGAAAAAAATGTATCCCAAGGATCTAAATAATATTTATTTCATCAAAGTAGAATACATCATCTTTACAATTTGGCTGTCTTAGAGTAATTACATTATTAATAGGTTTTGGATAAAAGTTAGGGCAAATATCACCCTCATTCTCAGTATCATAATCTGCAGAAAAAAAATAGGGTAGTATTCTATAGTAATGGATTTATCAGTGAATTTCTACACTGATGTATTCCTTAACTACCAACTTACTATTATTCGCTTAATATATTTTTAAGCCAATTCACCTTAAAAATACATATGTTTAAAAGAGAAATAATTTCCTTATTAAAATTAGAAAACAAGTTCACTGGCCATAAATAAAAGATGCTTTAAAATAAGCGCAATAAAAATAAATCTATATTTTTAAACTCTAGGGAGATATTATTGCTAACCAGAAGACTGTTACCAGCCTGGGACCTGTTATCTTTTTCGTTAAGATGAGAGATTAGCAACATTAGAGAAGTATTAAAATGTGGTGTAGTAGAATGACACTATTAAGGAAGAAAATTAAAAGGGCAGTAACCTATGCAAGCCAATGTTACTTAATTCTATATCCATGAACCACCTGAAACTACTTCTAAACCACATCTACGTAGCAACCTAAGGGAGGCGTTACTTGTTGGTGGGTGTCTCCTCTCACACTAAACAATAACTCCAGGACCAGCGTCTGCCAACCAGTGGCACCTCCAGGACCAGGTCTTTCCTTCTTGTGTTATGACTCTAGTAGTATTTTCTGTTTCCAACTGGAAGGGCAGTGATGGGAAAGGTATGACCAGTTCTTTAAAATCTTGGAAAAGATACACCCATTTCTGTTCATGTTCTGTCAATGAGAATTAATTATATGGCCACTCCCAGGCACAAGTGGAGCTGGGGCCTCTTTGTCTAGGGCAAAATTATCTAGGATAAAATTCCACACCGTCTAAGGGGAATAGACACTGTGGTAGACAGCTCTCTCGGCTACAACCCAGGTTAAGGGTATTCTAGTAAAGACAGGCCATTATATATGGCTGAAATGAGTTTTAAATAATGGTATCATATGCCTTCTCAAAAACTGAACTTGAGGAAATAGATTTATTCAATGGGATACCATTTAAAACTAAATGGCAATTAAAAAAAAAAAAAACCTAAACCAAGCATACAATTATAGATCCTTTGAGTTAAAAGAGACCACAGAGAGCAACTACTTATCACACAAAATATTTCACCCAGAACGAATGCCTCTCCTTTGAGACCAACCTCCTCAGGCTTCACTATCAAGAGACAGGTCCTTCTCTCTCTTACCACCAGCACCAAAAACCAGCCTGTGGCTAAAATGAAGCAGAGAAACATCAAAACACACAGGCTGCCTCGCTTTATGGTAAACTGTAAAAGTTCTCGAACACCACTGCTTCTAAATCAATACAAAACATTTCTAGGCTATCCATATCCTCAGGAAACTGGTCTTGGTGGAGAGCATTTCCGGTTAGGGAAATTTATCCTTTTTACCACCAAAATGTGTTTTTAAAAATTAAATCAGTAGGCACTCTCTCAAATGTGTCATGTCCTTCATACCCTTTCAAACAGAAAACCATGGAGCAGGAAGCAGTCTTTTCTCGGTGGCTCAGGGATTAATCAAGAACAACATGTAATGTCGGACCTTTTTGCCCTTTATGTTAAATGACTACGTCTGTTGAGTTCAGGAATCCTTCTCTGGTCCTTCTCATGTTAGATGACTCTGATTGCTCCTCACTAATCTCTTTCTTGCCTGGAATGACTCCTTCCTTGCCTTCAGATTTGCTCCTTATCTGCTCTAAGTCTGAAAAACAAATAGTAAAATTGCCAAGGGCATTTTGACTCCCACTCTCACATAGAACCTTGAAGAAATGATTCACCTTTGAGTCCACCTCAGAACCCTTCGGATCTATCATGTGACAACTGCTTTTGGCTCTTCAGACTTCCTTCAAACTCAATTCACACCTTTCTTTGTTCCACATAATCAAGCAACTGGACAACTGAGTTCTAAATAAATGACACAGTTAACTCTATTCTCATCTATTCATTAGGAATGTTTCACTAGCAAGTAATCCAAGACCAAATCAAATAGGCTCAAGCAAGCGAAATAAAGAGTGTATTGACTCATACAGGTGAAAAGTTCCAGGTGCTTAAATAATACTGTCAAGGCTCCATCTTCCCATACCTTTAGATCTACTTAATGCCATGTTGCCTTTGCTCTCAGGCGAAGTTGGCCACCTGCATCTATGTGCTTATATACTGTCAGGGTAACAACACCAGAAACTAAGTATCTTTTCTCCAGTAATTGAGGATAAGTCTTAATGATTTCCATTGGCTTGGATTGGGTCACACAATCGTGCCTGAACCAATCACAGTGACTTATTGGCCAGGTTTTGATCATGTACCCAACTTCGGAACTCAATCCCTCCGAAACTACTTGGGTTGACTCTATAGACAGTTAAGGTTAACTCCTTAAGATGAAATCAAGGTGCTGTTGCAGAAGACAGAACAGATCAAGGCTAGGCAGGCCAAAAACAAGAGATGTCCACAGAACTTTATCACAGGCCATTTAACCTAGGTTTCTAGAGGTTCGAATGCGAGGTAATGTTTGAATTATCATTTGACTATGGAGTCATTCGTGTTCCTAACACTCCTAAAAGTTTTCTGTATGTAGGAAGATAGACTTGGCCCTGAAACCATACAATATACCTCTAACATTAGGTCTTCCTAAGCAGACCATATTTCTGTTTCCTGATTACAGCATGTTTCTATCATCACCTTCATAATAATTTTCACACTTTTTCTTTCACTCGAAGTAAAAATTTCAGTGTGAAGTTTATCTCCTGTCTTCAATGTCATTATGTTAGCAGTTTTTCAGTCTTCGTAAGTCTTTCTGAAACACCATTTTCTCCTAAAACAGGAAGTATGAGAGCCAAAAATAATCTTTCCTTTGAGCCTAGTAGCTCTCCAGTAAGTGTTGCTGGAAGCTCTAATAAAAGGCAGTATTCACAGCCAGGGCACTCCAAGCTGGTACTGCACAGAAGGCATCTTTTAAATTCCTTTGGATATCAATCTGCAGACAGATGTCCCCCTCCCTTTGGTGTGATTGCATTTCCCCCGGAGAATAGGCTTGGCTCTCCCATTGGCATCAGATAAGGGCTTCCCAGATGCCGAACAATGAACAGAGTGCAGCCCTGCTCAGGGCTGCCGCCAACACACTCACATGGTGAGAACTGGCCGCGCACTCCCACACACACCCTGCCCACCCACCTCTATAAATCCTACTGTGGTGCAGAGGCCAGGAAGTGGATCTGTTCTCTATTCAAAGGCCATGGAGCCAAGAACTCCCAAATTTCTTGCGTCAGAATCACCATTCTCTAACTCTGCTGGCCGTTCTTCCTTGACCTCTCCTGGAAAAGGGCCACCGTCTTGGAGTCAACCACCTCCCCATGCTTCTGGAGGAAGAACACTGCGCTTGCAATAAGGACACCAGGGTTTGAAACTTGCTCTTACCCCCTGTCAGCAGAGAGGTTTTTCCATTCACCTCCACAGGGCTCTTCACTCCCCTTTCTGACCACAGCCCGCGTTGTCTTTTGGGACTCCTCCCCTCCTCCCCACCACCGTGCATGTGGTCCAGACAATGCTGTTTCCAAGCCTAAGCCATTCGGTGCCCCATGCAGCCACCTGGTTTAGGGACAGGCCCTGGTTCTAAGACAGTTGGGCATTTGCAAATCAGAACACTCCACAAGGGCTACTCAAAGAAGCATGCTCTTTTTCCTCTGGACTTGCAGCTGAGACAATGCCAAGGACCAACGTGTCACAATTTGCCCGGGAATTTCCTGGCTTTAAAACTGAAAGTCCCCTATCCGGGGAATCCCCCTCAATTCCAGGCAAACCAGGCCAACGTGTCATCCTAAATGGATATCAGAGCTGGTTGTGAGAAGCGGGCCTGCTACAGCCATATTGTTACTACATGAAACCTGACAATGAAATCAGCACAAAGGAAAAGAAACTGAGAGACGAAGTCAGTTTCTGGTCACATCTTCAGACTCCTGGATCTAGCCATGCCTGTAGACAGAATCCCTTGCAATCTCTCATTACAAGAACCAGCATATTCTCTTTTTGCCTAAACCAGCAAATGTGGATTTCCTGACACTTGTAACGGGAAGTCTGCTCACTAATATATCAGGTGCATGATAATGCCTCAGTTACTTGACCTCTCTGAGCCTCGTTTATTCATCTGTAAAATTGAAGTGGTATTTTCTGAAGACCAAAGAAGTCAAGAGTCTGTTTCCATGGTTGGCATACAGTTGTATCCCTTCCTTTTCATAAGCTAGAGAACTCACAACTATAGAAAGTGAGGGCTGGGAGGAAAGAGAAATGTATTCATTCCAGTGGCTCATCACATAGATAGGGAAACTGAGACAAGATGAAAGTCGAATTAGCTAAAGCCTTTCAGCTAGTGACAAAGTCGGAACCAGAACAGGAGCCCCTGAGTTCTGCCAAGTGGTATTTCCATCACATCATGAAGGCGGCATTTCGTTTTCTTTTCTGAGAGGACCAGTCTATGGATGCAAAGGAGAGGGTGAGTCTTTCACAGCCCAAGGAGACTCCACCCAAACGTGGTGATGTCAGGGGCAGTGCCTGGAGCTGGCCCAAAACAAGGGCTCACCTGTCTAGTCTTCCCAACTGGATATCAGACATACAGAACTATTTTCTGCCAACCAGTTAATAGTGAAGTCTATCACTAGCCAGCTGGTCTTCACAAGATTCAGAAATTCCTTTAGGCTGTTTTTTTCTTAGGAAAATAAAATTTATTCTCAAAATGCAGTTCCCAGCTGTGTTTGTAAATGCCTTTCCCGAAGCAAATACTAAGGGGGAGAACAATGGAGAGGAGAGACTGTAATAATCATTCACCTTGGATTTTCAGTAGTGGTGGGAAGAGGACAAGGAAGGCCCTGTTGTCACCTGAGGGGGCTGCTCAGTGCTCAGCTGGCCTGCTCTCTCCTGCAGATCAGAGGCATGACCAGGGGCCCACCAGGCAAGGGGAGGTAGAATCCAACTGGCTGCTGGGTGGTGATTTATTTGCCTTGTCCACAGCCTCCTCCCTACAGCCTGGGCTGGTTTTACTCTGAGCAGACTTGAGATCATAAAAGGAATATTCTCCTTAACTGCCACATGTTAGGGAGGGAGACTGGGACAGAGTGGCCAAGTGATTCCCCCTGGACTGCCGGGCTTGAGTCCAGCTGCTTCAGAAAATCTTGGAGGAATGTACAGTACTGAACTGAAGGAATTTTCCTCTCCATAGACTAGCAGTAGAGCTATTCCGTGTCCAGAGTCTGAAGAGGGTGCTTGTCACCTGGGATGTGCCGAAACATGCCTGCCGGTCATTACTGCTTTGCCCACCAAGTATCACAAGGTTACGTATCTGTTACCAACAAATGTAAGTGTGAGTTTCGTGTATGCGTGCAGTGTTCAGGGGTCCGTTTCATCACATTTCTCAACCCTACGGGTTCTGAACCAATTGATAAGTAGACAAAGGCTCAGATCATGATCCCAGAACCAGCTTTATCCTTGGTCCAGTTGGATTAGAGTTCTTGAATTAAACTTAGGCCTGCAAAGAGCTCCCTTCTCCTTCCTGTCCACCCATCCCCCAGTGGAGCCTCCTGACCCAGCAAATAGCAGAACAGCTGGACACCTCCCTGCCTCACTCCCATCAGCTCCTGCTTCAGCGAGCCTTCTACAAGAAGAGGAGGCCTGTGGGCAGGAAGCTCTGAAGGTACGAGCCCATAAAAGCCTGAGCATAAGGTGCTCCGTGATTCCCTTTTCCCATCCCACCAGTTAAAGAAATCACACCTAACCCCAGGGGGAGGAGGAAGTCACAAAAAAGAAGTGCAGAAGAACTTTATGCATTGCTGTGTCAAGAGGTTTGACGGTGTTATCTTTGGAGTTCAGAACGGGGACCCACCTTGCAGGTAAGAGTGATTTCTCACAAGGCCTCTAGGTTCTCCTGCAAATAAACTCCTTAAAAAGAGCCCTCGAATGAACCCACCTTTTTCCAAGGTCCAAATGACAGCACAGGATCCTAGCGCAAACCTGCCACATGGCTTTGTACTCTGCCATGACTTCACCTCATTCTTTCATTTTCATACATTCAGGATAAACAAGCAAAAAATTCTCTTCAAAAAATGCAAAGATTAGCACCACTATTTCAGACTTAACCGTCAGCCCAACCCAGGCACCAACCTTCAGAAGAGAGGCCAAGGACTTCAATTATGGGGATGCCTGCTGCGCCACATACAGAGCCAGAGCTACAGGAAATCTAAGGGTGCTTGATAAGGTGCAGGACCTCCAGTCACGTGGCCCGAGGGGAACAGTAGCAATATATGCACATGGTGGCAGGTGTTTGTAAAACTTGCAAAGGTAAACTAATTTAACCAGCTGAATAACACAACTGTTTATTTCCGCTCTGATGTCCCCCGTCACACTTCTTTCCACGTTGGGTGGCACTGGAGCAGCAGTGGACATTTTGGAATCTGGCCGAGGAAGAACTGATTTAGAAATACATTGGTTTGGGCTTACCAATAATACGTGGATGTAGCCTGCAGTCGCTTTTGTGTAGAGTTATTAGAGCAGAAAGAACTTCCAGAAGTATTTTTAAATTTAGTTTTCATTGAAATTTTTATTGAGATGCTTGGAGATTCACAGGCAGCTGTAAGAAGTAATACAGAGATCCCTGTACACTTTGTAAGACAATAGTGTCATGGCCAGATATTAACTTTGATATAATTCATTTGTCATATTCAGACGACCCAGTTTTACTTGTATGCATTCACAAGTATGTACATATGTGTATGAAGATCTCTCAATTTTATCACACATATGGGTCCATGTATCTATTACCATAGTAAAGTTACTGAGCCGTTACAGAGCCACAAGGATTTCCTGTGTGGTCCCACTATGGCCACGCCAGCTTCCTTCCTCCCCCTCCCCTTCTTCCTGTCCCTAAGTAACCACTAATCTGTCCTTCATCCCTAAGATTTTGTCATTTCAAAATGTTATATAAATGAAATCAATAGTATGTAACCTTTTGGGATTTTTTTTTTTCCACTCAGCAAAATTCCCTTGAGATCCGTCCAAGTCACTGCATGTACCAATATTTCATTCCTTTTTATTGCTCGGTCGTGTCCCCCGGTAGGCTTGCCCCACTGTCATTTGTCCACAACTGACCTGTTGAAGGACATCGGGGCTGATTCCAGCTGCTATAAGCATTTGTGTACAGGTTTTCATGGGAGTATTTCTCTGGTATATCTGTCTGGGCAGACAATTTCTGTGTTGCCTGATAGTCATTTTTTATTTATTTATTTGTTTGTTTGTTTGTTTGTTTTTTCAAAAAAAAACTGCTAAACTCTTTTCCAGAGTAGCTGTATCATTTGATATTCTCTTCAGCAATGTATGAGTGGCCAGTTTCTCTGCATCCTCAGCACCCTTTGTTGTTTTTTATTTTAGCCATTCTGATAGTGTAGAGACACAGCCCACTGTGGCCTTAATTTGCATTTCCCTAACGGTGTCTTCATGTGCTTATTACCCATCTGTATATTCTCTTCAACAAAATGTCTGTCTATGTCTTTTGTTCATTTTTCATTTGGATTTCTTGAATTTTTCACTGTTGCATTTTTGGGAGTTCTTTCTATATTCCTGATACTAATCCTTTGTCAGAAGTGTGGTTTGCAAATATGTTTTCTCAGACTATACTTTACCTTTTTATACTCTTCACATGGGCTTTTATAGAGCAAGTTTTTAATTTTTATGAGTTTTTAATTTATCATTTGTTCTTTTTATGGATTGTTTTAGTCCACTTGGGCTGCTATAACAAAATATCACAGAGTGGGTAGCTTATAAAAAACAAAAATTCATTTCTCACAGTTTTGGAGGCTGGAAGTCCAAGATAAAGAAACCAGAGTGGTCATTTCCTGGTTAAGTCCCGCTTTCCAGTTCATAGCCAGCACCTTCTTCCTTTGTCCTCACATGATGGAAGGGGCTAGGCAGCTGCGTGGGATCTCTTTTATAAGAGCACTAACCCCATTTAAGAGGACTCCATGATCATGACCTAAGTACCCTCTAAGACTCCACCTGTACCATCACCACCTTTGGGGGTTAGAATTTCAACATATGAATTTGCGGAAGACACAACATTAAGACTACCTCATGGATTATGCTTTCAGTGTCAAGACCAGGAATATTCTGAATGTGTACTCTGCCAGCTAATTCACCAAGAAGCATGATAATAATATGCCATGTGTCGGGTCATAGGATAACATGAATGTGTCCCAAGCCACCAGCCCTGGTAAGCAAGTGGGTAAAAAAGGAAGCAAGGCTCGAACCATGGTGCCAGAAGCTAACCTTTAGAAAATTCTTATAATCATCAGATATGCAAAACTGTAAATAGAAGATTCAGTTTTCAGTAATGTCCAGCAAAATTAGTGAAAACTGTTAAAAATAAAAATAAAATCTGGCTAACCATATACATAGAAAGATTAAATTTTCTTTCTATTATTTCTGTGTATTCTATTATAAAGGGGTTGCCATATAAAGATATCAAAGAAAAAGTATGTAGAAAGAAAAGTTTTATGGCATTATGAAGTATAATTAATTAATAAAAGATATTATTAAGTTTCAGAAGCTTGGGGATATTTGTGTTATCAGGTGTTCAAAATTTATAAATTGTTGTGATTTCTTTTCTTCTTCTGCATATCTGTTTGTGTTTGTACCTGGTATTGCGCTCTTCTTATTTAAGTGGGGACTCAAAATCAAGAAGCTTCGAATCCCATGAAACCTAAATCAGGCCCATAACCAGGTGTTAACCCTTTAGTTGCCAGATCATGAGGTGTTCTGTAGTGTTCCAAGGCAGGTAGCCACTGGGTGGTGGGATGGAAAGAAACGCTCAAAGAGTAGCAGCTAGTATGGAAGTATTTCGATGTTTTCACTGGTGTGAAGACCAGCTAAATACAAGTGTTGCCCTTGTGTTTTTGTAAGTATTTTGTCCAGGTAGCAGAAACTGGGCAAGGAAACAGAGGTCTTCAACCTCAGGCAGTTCTTGAGACAAATAGAAAAGTTGCCCTCTAAGTGTTAAACAGAAATGTACAGGGAGAAAAAAACACCTCAGTTTGAAGGTTGGTGGCCTGGAATAAACAATAATAAGAACATTTATAGGAGCGCCTGGGTGGCTCAGTCGGTTCAGTGACCGACTTCTGCTCAGGTCCTGATCTCACAGTTCATGAGTTTGAGCCCCGCATCAGGCTCTGTGCTGACAGCTCAGAGCCTGGAACCTGCTCCGGATTCTGTGTCTACCTCTCTCTCTGCCTCTCTCTCCCTCAGAAATAATAAATGAATAAATTTAAAAAACTGTTTTAAAAAAGAACATTATAAACCACCAATAGACATTAAACTAATAGGTTTCAGCTACTATATTTTCTCCAAGGCTCCTGTGTCAGGCATGCAGCAAAAGAGAGATGAATCCTGCTTTTATGGGCTATTTCTGGTTGCTGAGCACCCTACCACTCCAAGTCATTGGAGAGACCGCCAAGGGTGGTGAAGTAGCTTGGTTCAACTACAGGCATTGACAGTGATCAGGCAGTGAGATAGGGGCTTCCTCCATTTAAATTCACTTAAGCCCTTGTGCCTGCAAAGTCCTTCAGGTCAGCCATGGCCCTCACTTCTTTCCAGAGGCGACCCACAGAATTTAAGACTTGAATAGAGCAGTTTGACAACCAAAAATCTAAAGGAAATAGCATTTAGCTAAAAGGCAAACATCACCAAGTAATTACACTGAGGATAACTTCTTTAAGTTTTTATTTAAATTCCAGTTAGTTAATATATACAATGTAATATTATTTTCAGGCATGCGATTTAGTGCTTAGTAACATAATTTAACTCCTTGCCTCATTTTTCCCCCAACCTAACCTGATTCTCTCTTTGAAGGACTCTGAGCCCATCCTCTTCACCTTCTTTGAAGCTCTTCAGACGCAAAGTCAAGACTGGAATCCCAGTTCTGCCAGGCACCTGTCATGCAACTTCAGGCAACTGCTCTCCCCGTCTGTAGCTTGGTGGTTTGTGACACCTCCCACGCAGTGTGATTCCACAGCTTAAAGAAGAACGTGTGAATTAAACCAAGCAGACAGCCTAGAGCCTAACGAAGTCTCAGTAAAAGTAACGGCTGCTATTAGAAACCAAATCTTGTACATTTTTAAAGCACCAACAAAGAGGAAATGATATTCAACATTGAGGTTTCTGGCATTTATTGTCTATAAAGCAGCAGTGCCTTTTAGTCATTCCTATCAGATGTTTGCTCTTATGGGAGAAGACTATTATTGGAATTGGTACGAATGCCCAAATTTTCATTTCCAGTTCATTATTTATCTTCAAACTTTTCTCTGCACTGGAGAGAAAGAGTCTTTAACTTTGTTCCATCCCTGTATGAAGAATTTTAGGGAAAGAGTAAGTAAGTTTAAGAGGAAACAAATTAATTATAAAACTCGCAAAGCTACAAAGATATACTCGCAAACATGTAAATGCTTTGTTAAACCCAGAGTTAAAACTGGGTTTATATAGTCAGTAAGGTGTTATAATACCCTTTCTAGCATTCACGAAGAACGGCTTAGTAGGCAAACTAGCAATGTAGACAGGATTTCAAGGAAGAAGTTTTCATTTCAAGTATTTCTAAGAGTTTTTAAAGTGATAATCTAAAGTATAATCTAAGTTCTAATCATACTTTGTTATTCATTCTTTTAAGAGAGGAGACCCAGAAAATGTCACTTTTGATACTTTTTCACCATTTACTGTAAGAAACTGTCATAAAGCTTCATTGAGGAAGCTGATGTGGCCACGGAAAGAAGGTCTGGGCTCTGTAATCTAAGACACAGATTCAAATCTGTATTCAAGGACCTATTTCTTTTTTAGCCTTTTAAGTTCTCAGACCCTCGGTTTTCTCATCAGTAAAATCAATACTTCATATCAGAATTATTATGAGAAATCAAAGTATGTCAAGAATCCCAGCATTTCGGGGCACCTGGGTGGCTCAGTCAGTTAAGTGCCTGACTTCGGCTCAGGTCATGATCCCTTGGCTCAGGTCATGATCTCACGGCCTGTGAGTTCGAGCCCCACGTCAGGCTCTGTGCTGACAACTCAGAGCCCCGAGCCTGCTTCGGATGCTGTGTCTCCCTCTCTCTCCGCCCCTGCCCTGCTCATGCTCTGTCTCTCTCTCTCTCTCTCTCTCTCTCTCTCAAAATAAATAAACATTTTAAAAAAGTTAAGAAAAAAAAGAATCCCAACATTTCCTTATTAAAATAATAATTGTTTTTTAAAACAGTTCTAATTGAATCATATTATTTCATGAATATTTCATTGATATTGCTTCACTTTATATTAATTTAAAAGTTCATTTTATATAGTTAGCATATAACACATCATGATGATTTGAACAATTTCTTCTATTAGAACCTTGGAAAAGAATATAATTTATTTGAAAAATATTCTACTGAGATATTTTGGGCCACAGTTAGCTACTTTAACTTCTCTCTTGAAAAGAATGTTCCAAATTTGATCTAAAAAATAGTTCCCCTGATAACTATAAACATAGGAGCCCAGCCTATATTTTTTATGGAAGCAAAATTCCTGCCAATCTCTCTGACACTCTTGCTTACAGAAAGTCTGAAAAATTCAGGCCAATATTGCTTCACAGTATTTTTTTCCCCATTTCTTTATATAACCCAGTAGAGATTCAGGGAAGGAAATCAAATATAAAAAATAAATATCATAAAGATTTATATTTTAGTTTGAGAATGATGTCACCAAATTGGCCACATAGGTTGTTCCTGACTTTTCTCCCCATAACGAGAAAAACCAACAACGACTCCAGAACAAGATACCACTGAGAAAATCCTAGAACACGGGGATGAGGGTGAATGAAGCATTGACTACACCACAGAGGCCAAGACAAACTGCCTGAGGAAAGAAAAGCGGCTGCACACTGAGTGCACTGCCCCTCCCCCATGCCAGAGCTGCCCCCCAGGGAGAGGTCTCCCTGAAACCCAGATTCCTCCAGTGAAAAAGAGTACCTGGGGGGGACAACAAGCCCCTCTGCCTCTGCCCAGCATTGTGGGTCACTTTGCAAGAGCTCCTCCTCTGATCTTGTATCACAGGGAATCTGCAGGGCTCAACCACTAAGAATCTGGATGTGATGGAGAAGGGGAGAGGGGCTTGCAAGAACGGACACACAGATCTTGGCAGAATAATACCTACAGTATCCAAGGAGCAGTCCCAAAAAACAGATTAGCTCCTCCGCAGAACCAAATTGGGGCATTCTTTGACCAGGGAACTTGGCAGATGGCAGATCTGCCTGATTTTGATCCTCAAATGAGTTTTGCTGACCCTAGAGCCCCGTTTTCCCACGCCCAGGCAAGGAGGTGGATCGCAGCTCCACCCACTATACAGAGTGCCTTCCAGATCCATCTGATCACAAAGGCTGGTGATAACTCCTGGAAGCTATAATGCCAGTAGTACTCGAGCCAACAGGTGGGGAAGCAGAGCTAATTACCCCCAGACCAGTCAGTACCAGCAGCTGTACTTTCAAAGTATTGAAAGAAAACAACAGTCAACCAAAAAATTCTCTACCCAGTGAAGCTGCCTTTCAGAAACAATGGAGAGGTAAAGACTTTTATGTTTATCAGAACAAAAGCTGAGGGAGTTCATTACCACCAGACTTGCCTTACAAGAAATACTAAAGGGAATTCTTTGTGTGGAAGTAAAAGAGTGCTAATTTACGTCATAAAAACATATGGGTAGAATAAATCTCACTGGTAATGGTAAATATAGACTTATAGATAGATTCTGCAATATGATAATAGTGGCACATAATTCATTTACAATGCTATTTTGGAAGTTTTAAAAAAATGAACATAGGGGCGCCTGGGTGGCTCAGTCGGTTGGGCGGCCGACTTCAGCTCAGGTCATGATCTCACGGTCTGTGAGTTTGAGCCCCGCGTCAGGCTCTGTGCTGATGGCTCAGAGCCTGGAGCCTGCTTCCGATTCTGTGTCTCCCTCTCTCTCTGCCCTTCCCCTGTTCACGCTGTGCCTCTATGTCTCTCAAAAATAAATAAACAAACAAACAAACAAAAATTTAAAAAAAATGAACATAATAAAAATAACCATAGCTACATAATCTGTTATTAGTTACACAATATACAAAAAGTGTAAATTGTAACTGCAATAATCTAAAATATGAGAGAAAAGAGATGTCAAAGTGTAAAGTTTACAAATTCTATTGAAGTTAAGTTGTTAGTTTAAAATAGGGTGTTGTAAGTTTAAGATATTTACATAAGCTTTATGTTAACCACAAAAGAAAATCCTGTAGTAACTACACAAAAGAACACAATAATGAAGTCAAAGTATGTTGATTCTAAGATATCAAAACACAGAAAAGACTGGAGGATAAGAAACAAGAAACAATGGATATACAAAACAAACAGAAAACAGGGATGTCTGGATGGCTTAGTCGGTTAAGCATCCGACTTTGGCTCAGGTCATGATCTCACAATTCATGGGTTTGAGCCCTGCATCCAGCTCTGTGCTGACAGCTCAGAGCATGGAGCCTGCAGCCTGTTTAGATTCTGTGTCTCCCTCTCTCTCTGCCCATCTCCCACTTGCATTCGTTCCATCTCTCAAAAATGAGTAAATATTAAAAAAAGGAAGAAAATACAAAAAAAAAGAGAAAAGAATTAACAAAATCACAGCAGTAAGTCTTTACCTATGAATAATTACTTTAAACGTTAATGGCTTAAATTCTCCAATTAAAAGACACAGAATGGCTGAATGGATAAAAAACAGATCCAGCAATATGCCGCCTATAAGAAACTCATTTAGCCTTGCTTAAAGACACATATAGTCTAAGGATGAAGGGATGGAAAAAGACACTTCAAGCAAATGGTAACAACAGCAACAATAGCAAAAGCAGGAGTATCTATATTTATATCAGACAAAATAGACTTTAAACTTAAAATGGTGAAAAGAGACAAAGAAAGTCATTATATAATGATAAAGAGATCAGTATATCAATAAGATATAACAATTATAAATATTCATCCACATAACATTGGAGTACCTGAATTTATAAAGCAAAAACTTAACAAAGCTAAAAGAAGAAATAAACACTAACATAACAATGTCGTATTTAATACCCTAGTTTCAATGATGGATAGAATTGTTTCTATCTGCAGATGACATGATTTTATATATAGAAAAACTTACAGACTCAACCAAGACACCATTAAATCTAATCAATGAATTCAGTAAACTTGTAGGATATAAAATTAATGTACAAAAATCAATAGCATTTCTATACACTAACAATGAATTTTCTGAAAAAGAAATAAAGAAATTGATCCCATTTACAATAGCTTCAAAAACAATAAAATACTTAGGAATAAATTTAACTAAGAAGGTGAAAGATCTCTACTATGAAAACTACAAGACATTGGTGAAAGAAATTAAAGAAGACACAAATAAATGGAAAAGTATCCTGTGTTCATACAGTGAAAGAATTAATATTGTCAAAATGTCTATACTACCAAAAGCCATCTACAGATTCAATGCAATCCATATCAAGATACCGATGACATTTTTTACAGAAGTAGAACAAACACTCCTAAAATTTATATAGAACCACAGAAGATCTGAAGTAGCCAACGAAATTCTGAAGAAGAAAAACAAAGCAGGAGGCATCACACTTCCTAATTTCAAGCTACACTGCAAAGTTATGGTCATCAAAGAGGTATGATAGTGGCATAAAAACAACTAGGCCAATGGAGCAAAATCAAGAGTCCAGAAATAAACCCAAGCATATATGGTAATATATGCTTAACACGGAGACAAGTTATTGCAAAGGAGACTGAGATGGTCTCTTCAATAATGAGTCTAGAGACAATTGGATATTCACATATAAAAAAGGAAAATGGACCCTTGTCGTATACCACTCACAAATATGAGCTCGAAATAGATTAAAGACCAAAGTGTAAGACCTGAAACCACGAAACTCCTAGAGGAAAACATAAGAATAAACCTCCTTGACATAGATCTTGGTAATGAATTTTTGGATATGATACAAAAAGCACAAGCAACAAAATTAAACAACAACAACAACAACAACAACAGCAAAACACCTGGGACTACACCAAACTAGAAAGCTTCTGCACAGCAAAAGAAACCATCAACAAAGTGAAAAACCAATCTATGAAATAAGAAAAAATATTTGCAAGCCATATATCTGATTAAGGGTTAAACCCCAAAACTCAATAACAAAACAAATAATCCAAATTTTTAAATGATCAAAGGACCTAAAAGACATTTCTCCAAAAAGATATACAAAAGGCCAAAAGGTACGCGGAAAGATATTTAACATCATGAGTCATTAGGGAAGTACAAATCAAAGCCACAATGAGATATAATCTCACTCCTGTTAGAATGGCCATCAATCATCAAAAGATAAGAAATAAATGCTGACATAGAAGTGAAGAAAAAGGAAGGCTTGTGCACCATCTTTGAGACTGTAAATTGGAAGAGCTACTGTGGAAAACAGTACAAAAGATTCCCCCAAATTTTTAAATAGACCTATCATATGATCCAATAACTCCACCTGGGAATATATACAAAGGAAACAAAAACACTAGCTTGAAAAAAATATCTGCACCCCCATGTTAATAGCAGCATTATCTGCAGTAGCCAAGACATGAAAACAACCTAAATATCTATCAGTGGGTGAATGGGTAAAGAAGTCGTGGTCTAAACAATGGAATATTATTCGGCCATTAAGAAAATGAAGACATCCTACCATTTGCGACAATTGGATGGGTCTTGAAGGCATTATGCTAAGTGAAATATCACTTACATGTGGACTCTTAAAAAAAAAACAAAAAACACCTCATAGAAAGAGATCAGACTTGTAGCTACTGGATACAAAGGGTGGGAGGAGGGAGAGTTGGAGGAAAGTGGTCAAAAAGTACAAACCTGCAATTATAACATAAATAGGTTTGAGCTATATAATTCAAATATGATGACTATAGCTAACACTGCTGTATGATATGTAGGAAAGTTAAGAGAATAAATCCCATGAGTTCTCATCATAAGGGGAAAACGTTTTTCCTTTTTTCTTTTTTTTCTTTTCTTTTTATTGTATCTATATGAGATGACTGTTGACTGAACCTATCATGATATCATTTCACAACATATGTAAATCAAACCATCATGCCGTATACCTTAAACTTATACAGTGATGTATGTCAATTATTTCTCAACAAAACTGAGGGAAAATTCTTGCCAATTAAAAATAATTAATAATGAAAAATGAAAAAAAAATTTACACTAAAACATTTTGTTAGCCAATTTCAAGAACTTGGCTTATTTTTAACGCTTTGAGCCTCTTTCAAAGACATACCAAAAACATCTAAGGCATTCATGTAGCTGCCAGTGTCAAATCCTCACACAATGATAAGACAATGGAATTTTTAAATAAACCAAATGTGGTTTGGTTTTTGTTGTTGCTGTTGTTGTTGGCCAAATGTTTTTTCTGAGTCATGCGAAAATGTGTTTAATGCAATTGACCAAGGTGGTTTTGGTTTTATCTTCACATTCTCAAAGGACTGAATGAGAACTGGGTTTTGACAATTTGCCCAGGAGGAATTTTAGAGTGTGGTGTCCCCAGCAGGCATACTGGCACTCAATAGCCTCGTTAACATAATTCTGATATGCATGTCCCATGAGGCAGTCCTTCCAGTCAAGGGTGGAGTCAAAGAAGTCAGCAGACAAAAGTCAAAGCCAGATGGAAAATCACAGACTCAACAGCAAGCACAAATGTCCATTTTCTCAAGAATAAAAAAGGTGCTAGGTCACAGATAAGTTAATGTTCTGACTTCTCCTGAGACGTGCAACAGGTTCTACCCTAGGTGATGACAACAGGGAGTCATTCTGGATCATACTATCTTTATTTTAGGAAGCTCGCCAGAAATGACCCATTATAACTAAATTTTGAAGCAAGTCCCTTTCAGCAGTACTAGGGTAAAAGTTCAGGGATGGTATTGGGTTTTGCAGTGGTCTTAAACTCAAATCTTACTGGCAATCAAAATGTCTGTGTCCCTCCCAATTAACCAGTTTGAAACTTAAAGTTTATTCAGAGTCTAAGGACTCTTCTATCAGATAGGACAGTGATTCCAGACACCTCTCTTTTAGGTTCAAAGCCTTAAGCTCAGTATTTAGACTAGACCAATAGTAAGAAAATAAGACAGGGATGCCTGGGTGGCTTAGTAGGTTAAGCGTCCAACATCAGCTTAGGTCATGATCTCTCGACTCTTGAGTTCCAGCCCTGCTTTGGACTCTGTGCTGATGACTCAGGGCCTGGAACCTGCTTTGGATTCTGTGTCTCCATCTCCCTCTACCCCTCCCCCACTCATGCTCTTCTGTTTCTCTCTCTTTCTCAAAAATAAACATTAAAATTTAAAAATAATAATAAGACAACTTAATAGGAAACTTCCCAGGAGTAAGAAGGTGGAGTCTAGGTAGGGGGCCTGGGTTCAACACTAGCGCTCCAGTATTGGGAACATCTAAGGGCTGAAGACATCGTGGGACCCTTCCCAACTAGTCACTGTGGCAACTTGAGCAAGTAAGTCCTCAAGGCAGAGTCAGTTTAAGACCTTCAGAGACTCTAAATAATGAGAAGAGTATGTTTCCCGTCTGATTATCTTTCAGAATATATCTCCCTGCCTTACACGTCATTCAAAATAAAATTATACTAAACGGTAAATAAGGGTAAGAAAATCTAAGGGTGAAATCTAGCCCATAATGCCTACTTGATATTTCTACTGCAATATCAAAACTTTCAAAAGAATTTTTTACTGCAGTCTTGGTGCCCTTTTACTGCAGTTTCGTCTAGCCCTTCCTTAAAGTGAAATTGTTGACTGTGGGAACTCAAACAGTCCCAGCCTTGGGACGCCGGACCTATTTTTTTTCCTTAGAGAGCTAAATGGACACTGAATGATCAGGAATCCTCTCACTGCTGGTGTGTTTCATAGCCAAAGTACTACTTAGGTTCCTCTGGCTTGCACCGGGTCACCAAATTTCATGTTTCCAGCAACACCATAGAGACAGAGAGGCCAGAGCTGTGGCAATTTTCCAGGCAAGATGAAATATAAGCTGAAGCTAGGGCAATGGGATGAAAAGAAAGCACTGAGCAGAGAAATATTATAAACAAAAAATCAAAAGAATTTTATGGTGAATTGGGGTTGTGTATGGTGGGGATGGTAAGAATAAGGGAGGGAAAGCTTCTCGCTGGGATTGCAAGGATGATGGTAATGCTACCAATCAAGGTAGAAATTCTAAGAGGAGAAAAAGGAGACAGTTAAGACAAGAAAATGAAGAGAGACATGACGATTTGAGTTTGTGGCAGGTCGACCTTGCTGGCTGTCTCTCCCTCTAAAGCCCGCTATGCCTGGAAGAGGGGGCAAAGATGGGGACCTAAAGCTTACAAGAAGGAGGACCGGAGGTCACCCACCCAGATGGTTGACAATAAGGGGTGTAACAGAACAACTTTAGTGTAAAAAAGAATCCGATGTAGTGGGATCAATAACAGAAGGGTGGCCATGAGGAATGAGGGGTGAAGAAGATTACAGATGGAGGAGCTAACCTGACAGGAAAAGGAGAAATCCTTTCTCTTAGAAGGAAAAGTAAGCAGAAAGTACTGGCCAAAGTGGCTATATCTGAAGTAAAGAAGAATTGAAGAAGTTCCTCTCAGGTAGCCTTGCCCTTCCAGAAATTAGGATGTCATTCGTCAGCATGATAAGGTGAGAGAGAAATGAAAGACTCAAGAAGAACAAAACAAGACTGGAAATCCATAAGAAACCATTGGGGGTCAAGGTAGAAGGGGGGTAAAAACCCAGGATCATGAGAAGAGAAATATTCACTTGAGAAGGGTGCAGAGGAAAAAGAGGCAGAGATCAATGAAAAAAGGTAGGTAGAAAAATAACCAATTGCATATCTTCAGATTTATATTCCAATAGTTTGGGTAGAAATCTGAACAATGATTCTTAAGTAACTACAGACAACCTAAAAACTGACATTTTCCTAAGGAATGGGTTCTCTTCATGTTTCAAATCCGACAGATAGCCTTTTCTCAAATCACAAATAAATTGTGACCTAGACATTTCAACTAGGAAGAAAGACAAAACCCTTAAACATAGACCAGAAAATAATTAGGTATTTAAAAAATTCTGCTTACGTAAGATTAATTTTCCTTTTTCCCAGCTTTAAGATGTAATTGACATAAAACAATGAGTAAATTTAAGGCGTACAATGTGTTCATTTGATATGCATATACCGCAAAATGATAACCACCATAATAATGAGCCATATTTTTAGCGTCTCTAAAGAGTAAGTTGGTCATCAGAATGTGATGTTGTCTTTACTGTGTATTTTTTCTTCCAAAAAAGTCAACCTTAAAGAAGGATATTCCCGAAAATTAATCGTGAGCCTGAAATGTTTCTTCAAAGCCCGTCTTTGGCTTTGGTTGCACATACAGATCCCCAGTCAGCCCGAAGACCAAGAACGAACCCATGCAGCTCCTATTGTCTTACTCACCTGTAATGACATGTTAAGAGTCCCAAGAAAATGCAATTCAGCAAAAAGACGTGGATCTTCCAGAAAAGTGTGTAAGGCCAGGAAGTAAGTTTCATCACACCACCTTAGCAGGACAAATCATTCTGTCAATTAATGGCATCTCTCCTTTCTAAGACAGATATGTTTTAAGACGCTGGCAATTCTCCTCTCAAGGCAATATTTTACAATCTTCATGACACGAAATTTTTTTCAAGCACACATTTTTCTTATTTCTAACTCAGGGTTACCTGGCTAGGGATTTTATCCGTCTAGGCCTGTTTCTCCACTGGCAAAATTTAAAGACATTAGGGAAGGTAGTCTGAGCAGTGTTCAAAGTTAGTGTCAAAAGGGCATCTCTTTGGTAAATGGGTAGCTGCAGTTCATTATCCATTTAGGGGCTGCTTTCCTTGTTCTTTGTAACTGAGATGTCAGTTGATACCTCCATGTGTACTGAGATCTATATAAGATTGTATCAGGGGCGCCTGGGTCGGCAGTTGTCAGTCGGTTGAGCGTCCGACTTCAGCTCAGGTCATGATCTCGCGGTCTGTGAGTTCGAGCCCCGCGTCGGGCTCTGTGCTCAGACAGCTCAGAGCCTGGAACCTGCTTCACATTCTGTGTCTCCGCTCTCTCCGCCCCTCCCCCACTCATGCTCTGTCTCTCTCTGTCTCAGAAATAAATAACAGTAAAAAAAAAAAAAAAAGATTGTATCAAAATTTCAAATCCTAACCCTGTGCAAGTCCAAACCCATCTTCCATAATTTCTGCAACTCCTGGGGGAGCTTTTGGTCTCAGATCTTCTAGCCCTAACCTTGGCTCCCTCAGTCAATGCACTGTCTTGCCATTTTGCATCTGCCCTTGTGGACCTAGATGTGGAACTCAATTCTTCCTTCCATTTTCCAATTTCTCAAGGAAATAAGGGAGAGGGATTTTGGCTTTACTACAGATTTGAAAAGATCTGTGTGCAAAGAACATAAACAGAAGATCTGTGCAAAGAATATAAATGAAAATATAAACAATCCACTTAAAAATCAGGTATCCTTCCTCTCAACCTATTGAAACACCAGGCCACCTGCCTATTGGGTATTCCCACTGACCAATTCATCCCTATGGAACCCAGTCTCACTCTGTTCCTCTGAAAGCAGAACAATTTTTATTTCTTGTTCTGAGCACTTTGTCAATTTTATTGCTTTGGCTCTATTTTGTTGACCTCAGGCTCTTTCTCACCTGCTATCCCAAATGTCTTAGTAAAGTGTTATTATAAGCAAAGACAGTTTACTCCCTAAGAAGGATTTAAGTGCCAACTGCTAAGAGAATATATTTTTCACACAAACTCTCCCAACACACACAAAGTCATGGAAATCATGAGGCTGTATTAAGACTGATCTTATTTCTGTAGCTCCCACACACATTCCTAAAAGCTCTCATGGTCTGGTTCACAAAATGACACTAGCCAGAGGCTCAGCATCAAAGACATAAGGGCCTTGAAAGTTCTAACAAGCCAGAGAAGGGTTGATGTCCCCTCCATGGAAAACAGCAGTGGTCATCAACAGAACAGACCTTCCTAACTGGGAAGCCACGCTCACACTTAGGTTGGGTGACCTTATACGGAAAAAAGTTGTAGAATGTTTACAAATCAAAGGCCATGTTTAAAACCGTTAAAATACTTTCAACAATTGAAGTGATATTTGAAAGCAGTTATGTATAGTTCTTTCTATAAATTTCTGCAGTCAGTAACTACTATTTTGGTACATTTAGGGGCTGGACCAAGTAATACCTCTCCCTGACCATCCTGGAAAATCATCCCGCTTAAGTTGGTTATTACTTAGTCCCTCATATATCACTATTGATGAACCTCATTTTGGGAATGCATGTAAAATTTTTAATTTGCCTTGTTTTTCAGTCTTTTCTACAAATAAAGAAGCCATATTGATTCTTGTTCTTGCTATTGTTATCTGGCATTACATGTTCTTAAATGGAATATAATTATTTTCTTAATTGTTTTTTCTTGACAATTTTTAAATGTTTTCATTTATTTTTGAGAGAGAGAGAGAGCACAAGTGGGGGAGGGACAGTGAGAGAGGGGGACAGAGGATCTGTCTGCACTGACAGTAGACAGCCCGATGCAGGGCTCTAACTCAAGAGCCAAGAGATCATGACCTGAGCTGAAGTCTGATGCTTAGCCAACTGAGCTACCCAGGAACCCCTCTTCTTGAATTTTAGGCGATTGTATTTAATTTAAGGTTATTATAGACTTTTAAGGCTTCGGAATATCAATCTTCAAAATATATTTAAACATACATGAATGTATGCAAAATTGATATCTTGTAAAATTTTAGAATATCAACTTTGGAATTGAATAGAAGTTTATATTTCAATATTTGCTATTTTGCTTACATAGACTTAGTTTTTTAGTATTGTTGATGCAATTTAGTTTTTAATGTTCTTAAAAATGCAGTTGACCTAAAAACTTTTTTGAAAAACCAATTTTTCTGAAACCAAAGAAGGGTTATAATCCTCTTAAGTATCTTACATTTAAGTAGATTTAAATTTTTCTGACATTTATTTTCTCATCATAATAGACAAGACTTTGATTAAAGCCAGAAGGCCATCAGACTCACAAAACAAACAGAGAAGTCCAAAAAAATGTTTGAGGCCCTATTTAAGCAATCTACTGAGGATTATCACTAATTTGAATTTGTGAGACCCGATCCTTCTTCTCCTTTGCCTAAATGACTTGTTTTCATGCTCAAGCTATCAAGAAAAGCAATGGGGCCAAGTAAACTGAGCCCTCATCTTGCAGAAACATTCATCTCATAGAGAAAAGGATTTGAACATTTCTAAGTATCTCCAAGTGCAAAGAAAGGAGCAAAGTCCCTTTATGAGCTTAGTCACAATAGTACAAGACAGAGTGCAAGAAGCTACTAGTTACAACATCTGGCAATTAACAGCTAATGCCCAAATCCCTCACCTTATTGTACATCCCTCATTTGACCAGCCTGTGTGAAACCCTCAACACTGCATTTGAAAAGTAATCCTAAGAGTAAACCCATTGACATCATGTCACGTGGCATAGCAATAACTCTCATCTACAATAGTATTAACTATAAAGCATCACATTACAGAATGATGGGTTTATGGGTATTCCCGGGCTGGGGAATACGACATAAGAGTTTGAGACAGGACAGAAGTTTTAAAGAATCAAAGGTGAATAGGAAGCTACAGAAGTGCTCACGATGTCATTCAGGAGCCTTCCACCCAGCAGAGAAGGCACGTTCAACATAGCACAGACACTGACTGAAGAAAAATGAAATAACATCATCCTTACACCCAACCATGTGAGACTGTTCAGTAGGCTGGTTCTATGTATAAAATGACGGTGATAGTGGTATTACCTTATATGGATCTTTTGAGGATTGAACGAGGTGATGTCTAGCAAGTGTCTGTCATACAGTAGAGATAAAGGAAGGGGATGGGGAAGGAAGGGTCGGGGGGTGGGGGGTTGGGAGCAGAAGAAGGAGAGGGGTTTGATACAGTTAAAATTATTATCCAAATGTGTGGCATGTTCAGTCGATGGTGCGGCGGGGGCACGCACCTCTCTGTAGCATGGATAATGACTCAGATCATGAGCTCCTCTGCTAAACTGGACAGAAATCGCTGCCTCCTCGCAGGGTGCCTGGTTCATGGTAGCTGCTCAGAGGATGCGACTGAACAGGTGGCAAATGACAGCCCAGCCACACTCGCAATGCCCAGCGGCTCACAGCCATCCACCCGACATTACTGGAAGATCTCATTCCCTGGGCCCTGGCTGCCCAGCTTGCTCTTTCTGTCAACCCAGGAGACAGGTTCCGAGGAGACAGCTCCTTCTGCAAATATCAGCTCTGCCTCTTTAAACTTTCTTGGCCTTTTGAAGTCCCTGGATAACTGCCACTTTATCCATGAGAGAACTGGAGTAAAATTTATCTTCCAATAATTTTGGAAGAGGTTGGGAGAGGTTTCTGGCTAATTGCAGTGCTCTGTAACTCCTGTTAATGGTGACTTTCCTGTCAGACGCACCGAGAGTAACAGGACGTGGTTGGCGCATTTCATTACCCTGTCTCAGCGCATCCACAAGCACTGCCGAGAGGTCACTCAGTCTTCAGCCACCTGCCCTTCCTTTCCCAACATCCACTTTGCAGACACGAAGGTGAGGCCTCCAGCTTTTCCAAGCTGGATCTTTCAGTGATGCACGGTTGACGGTTGAGGACAAATCCTCATGGCAGTATAGAGTAGTGGTTAGGGGGCTGGGAGGGGATCCAGATTCAAATAACCTCTCCATTGCTTGTGAGTTGAGTGGCTTTGGGAAGTGTTATACACTGAATTGTACCCCTTCGAAAATCCTTATTTTGAAGTCCTAGCCCCCAGGGGGACTGTCCTTGGAGACAGGGTCTCTAAGGAGGTGATTCTGGTTAAATGACGTCATATTGAGACCCGCTTCCAATATGACTGCTGTTCCTATAAGAAGAAGAGACTCTGGGGACGCAGTTACACAGAGAAAAGGGAATGTGCGGACACTCACGGTGGCCATCTGGAAACCAACCAGAGAGGCCTCAGGAGAAAGGAAAGCTGCGGCATCATGGAGGTTCTAGCCTCCAGAGCTCCCAGACATTCCCGTAGTTTCAGTTGTGCTATGGCCACCCGCGCCGTCCAACACAGGGAGGTTCATCCATCTCGGCCCTCTGTAAATGGAGATTATCGAAGACTCTACCTTAAAGGGCTAGTGTGCGGACTGAATGAGATAATGCCTATAAAATGCTGGGCCAGTGCCTATAACCAAAAACAAAAGGGGGGAGGATGGAGGGCTCCACACGTGAGGTATTAATTTTAGTAATTCAACTCATCAATTTAAAATATGCATAATACAAGGTCCAGAGAATTTAAATCACTGCTCCAAAGCTGTTAGTCATTTGACGAGCCTGATTTGGGAGCCAGGATCTTCAGGGTCAGGATTTAAGACAACTAACTTGATGACTGTATACTCACTATCTAATGTTACCTAGTTCACCCTCCTTCCAGAAGCTGCCTGCATTTCTCATTCCTAACAGCACTGTACGGTAGTGGTTAGGGACACAGGTTTAGGGCATGAGCTGAGTTCTGACCAAAGGCCGGACACTGTTTCAGGTGCTAGGGATTTGGAGAAGGAGGCAGACGAGGTCCCGGCTCTATGGGGCAAAGGTTCCACCAGGGGGAGGCAGATGTTGACTGAAAGTGCATAAGCATGATAATTTCAGAGAGAGAGATAACTAAGGGGCTCTGCTTGTGTGTGACCATCCGGATGGTGAGAGGGAAGGCCTCTCCAAGGGAAGGACACTCCAGCTGAGATCCAAATAATGAGAAAGAGTCAGGCAGGACAAGATCCAGGGAAAGGGCACTTAGGCTCAAAGAACGGGATGTACCAAGACCCTGAGGCAGGATCAAACTGAGACACTTAAAGAATAATAAGAAGAAATCAGGAAGGCTAGTTTGTCCTTAGCATAACTTGTTGCTATTCTTCTACTCAAACACCAGGCTTCCTCTCAGATTAGTGTCCAAAAGCTGTTAATTATCATGACAGAAGAGAAAAAGAATCTATTTATTTGTTTCTGACTTAGCTGAAACCCAATATGAGAGTTGATTTCAAAGAAAAAAACCAAAAGGCAGTTGGAAGGGAAGGTGGTGGCGGAGGTGAGCTGAGCCCAGACAAAAGCTGCGAAAGCACCTTAGTGCGTCAGAACAGGGGAGGACCTTGGAGATCATCCGTCTCATTTTAAAGATGAAGAAAATGAGGCCATGAGTGTTCAAGGACTTAACTGCAGGGCCACAGTAAGACAGGAGCAGAGCCAGGACTCCCGACTCTAAACCCAGACAAGAGGTTTCATTATAAATACGTATATAATATATATGAGCAGTTCTATTCTAATTTATTAGAAATTCCAAAGCTATTCTGAGTTAGAGATAAAGCAAAACGTCTCTTGGGAAAACCAAGACAATCAAAACTTCTGACATGAAGCAAAAGTCATTGGAACCCAATATTCCAACAGCGCTCCACAAGGCAGGCCTGTGACAATCACCTCCCGCGATGCCTCTTTACTTTCTACCTTGCATGACCCATGTGTGCCCACCAGAAACAAGGTAAAGGGCTGCTTAGGAAAAAAAGAAAAAAAATATATATATATACATACATATATATACATATATATATGACTAAAGGGCATGCCTAGTCCTGAGACCAAAGGCTCTCTCCAGACCTGATTCAAAAGTTGGACCCTTTAGTGGGAAATAGACAAAGATCCAGATTACAAGCAGCTTTAGAGTCATACTTGAAAATCTTCAAGAACCATGCTGTTTCCACAGCTCTATTTTACATGCGTATTTTATGAGTCTCTTGATGGAAATCTAAACCTTGAACGTTCTTCCACAAACCATTAATCTTTAAAATATAATTCAAAGAAAAGGCTGTGTGGCAATCAAGTGCTGGCATCCAGAATTGATGAAAAACAAAAGAGGCCTTGGGTTTTTAGAAGTGCCTGCGGGCTGGGGCCTTAGAAACAGGCTCCTCCTGTCGCCATGGCAACGCGGGGAGGTGGCACAGCCTCGTGAGCACTTCCCCTCACTTCTCTGAAACTGGAGGTCATTTAAGGTTACCTAGCAAGGCATAAAAAGGAAGAAAAAAGAGAGGGCAGGAAGGAAGGAAAATTTAAAGGTATGTATCATTCCCTGGAAGTCAAGACAAATCATGGAAACTCATAGTTCTCTAAGAAAATTTGCATCTCTTTTTCTTCTCTTTTGGATTCCCTCCCAGATGAAAAAGTCAATTACTCTTCCCACACTTGCTCACCCTTGGGCTTATTGCATTAAGAAAAGCTTAGCAATACCTACTTGTTGAGTGTATGCTGTCTACAGAGAAAATACATCATCCCAGGATTTGAGGTAAGTGTAATCTAATTGAGAAATAAAATACACATTCTTAAAATTATTTAAGAATATTCTTGGGCTAGATGGTCTCCAAAGATGGTTCCATCAATCCCTTCCCTCCCTACAAGCATGTTGCTCCACCCTTCACCATTCCCCCTCCCCTTCTCACCGGAGAGCTTTGTGACCAACATGGCAGAAAGACTGCTTTAAGAAGACCAGAGAATCTGTATAAGGAAGCAGGTGACTAAAAGTCTCAACCAACTAGTAACAGTCTGAAAGTCAGGCTAAGGATTTTTAGATGAGATTTTGCCCCATTGTGATATTTGCCATCTACTTTGAGGCATGTCACTGGTGTTCTACCTTCTACTTATTGGTGTTTTAGAGCAGTGTTTCTCAAAATTTGCTACGCATTAGTAACATCCTAGGAATTTTTAGAGCTCTCAATGTCTAGGCTACACACCAAACTGCTTATATCAAAATCTCTGGGAGTAGACCCAGGCATGTTTCTAACCTCCCTAGATGATTCTGATAAGATAGACAAGTTTGAGAATTTGTTTTAGACAGTTGCCTCT
Organism: Paguma larvata; assembly: GCA_030068075.1. NCBI lineage: Eukaryota > Metazoa > Chordata > Mammalia > Carnivora > Viverridae > Paguma > Paguma larvata. Next base: position 14,833,360 of record CM057825.1, read on the forward strand.
TTCAACTCCAGGCATAAATGACTCCAATGACAACAAGCCTTTGAACTGCTCAGCAACCTAAGAACACTTTCCCTAATAAGTGCCGTCTCAGAATGTCCAGAGTGGGGACTTTATGTGTGACGGTTGGACCTAAACTTTGAGAATTTTTCAGCTCCTCTAAAAATGGCATCTGTTAACAGCACGGTGAATGACTATCCATTTCGATTATGCCTTATTATAATGGCAACACAGTTAATGATAACTAGTAGCCGCATTTTATTTTTTAAAGCACAGTAATGAAAATTAATCATGCTACAGACAGGTTCCCGGATCCCACCCCCTAAACAGACTGGGCAAGAGAGCACAATATCCATTATAATCTCTTCCTAACTGATCTCACTTTAGATAAAACCTGTGAAGATAAAGAGAAAAGAATAAAAGACATCCATCCCCTCAAGGAGAAAAAAGAAAGATAAGCAGAACCCGGAATTTTTGCAACAGAGGAAGCATTAGATACATACACCCCACACACACGCACGCACGCACGCACACGTGCGAGCACACACCCCACTATTCCTCTCTCCAGAGCAAAAGTGTTTAGAAATAACATCTTAGAGAATTAGATCAACATAGCTCACTGTGTACATGTACCTTCTTTTCCTCTTACACGGTTCCCATAACATGGAGAATTTTTTTAATAAAAAGAAAATCTTAATACCAGTGGAACACAAAAGAGAATATCGTTAGGAAATCAAAACTTTTGACGAATTTGTTAAAGAAAGAAGACGGTGGTAATGGACCAAGAGTAAAAAAGACCAGAGAAAATCAAATTCGTGTGTCAGAGAACGCTGCCCTGGATTGTTCCGACAAGTGCTCTAAATTCAGTCAATAGCTGTGAAGAATTGGAGGGAGCCCAGACATTACTGGGGTAATTAATTGAATAACTACATATCAAAACATATACTTATTATCCATCATCCCATCTCCCTGACCATGTAATGACACAGGAGGTAAGATGTGCCTGCAGATAATAAACACAAATTTAAAGCATAGCAAATATTTGTTAATAATCAGAAAAAACAGGTAAAATTTTCCATATTAAAAGACAAAAAAAACCCAAGTTTACAAATATTTATTTTCCATTTACAGAAAACACACAATAAAACAAGGCCAAATACTGAAGCATGGAAAAATAGAATTACATCAAAAGAGAAGCAAATGTGGCAATATTAATATTAAAAAAAATAAAATCAAAGTCAAAAAACATTAAAAGAGGAAATCGTGGGCCTCATTTTGTATTTTTTTTAATGGGATACACAAAGAAACTGTAACACTAAGGTCAAGGATCTTTATGCAATTAACACATTAGCTTCAGATATCACGTCTTCAAATTGAAAATTTTCCTTAGTCCAACCTGGAACGTGCACGTATAATTCAGTCCATGCACTTTAGTCCCACTGAGTCTAGGCAATGTGGTTCTGAGGGACTCCTAAGAACACTGTCTGCCCCGCCTGAAGATAAAAGGAAAAAATGACAACAGGAAACAGAGTGTTTTTCTAAATAGAGATTTGATTTATACGTGTGCCTGATTCGAAGTCCAAGAGGACCTTTGTCAACTCTACATGATTTGAGAACCATGTAAAATCCTGACAGTCCCCAAGCATGAAATTGCTCAGTTCTGTATTTAGAGGAACTTTCTACTGGTCTGGCCAGTGGTTGAGTGGGCCACCTCAAAAAGCAGTAAGCTCTTTCCTTCTTGAGAAATCAGAGCCAAGGCTGGAGATCTTCCTGTAGCGGTGGTAGAGTAAGAACACGTGCGTGAAATGGATAATCAGCTGGACTGTTTTATCCAGATATTTTATTGTAAACTCACAAACCCAAGAATCATATCCATATAAAAGGAATGACCACATCCAAATTGGCAGGTAAAGCAGGGAAGAGGGGGGTATTCTCTTCAAGCTAACACATAGGCTTGAATAGTCAACTTACGGAAACAAGGGGAATTCAAGAGGACTAGACTGTCCTCTACTCTTCTGATATTAGCAAGACTGGTATGTCTTATTGGAGCGGATTGAAATATATTTTGCAAACATTCACTCCCCTTGCATCCCGCCCCACAGGAAAGACCCTGGGGTACCTCCCAGCCTTGATCATATGACTTATGGTGACCAATAGACTGTGAGTGGACACGCCCTATCCAATTAGAAGATGCTTTAAACATGACTGGTTTGGCTTGGCATCTTGCTCCTGCATTTCTCTTACAAGATGATTGTCTTAGTTTGCTAAGATTTCTGTAAAAAGTACCACAAACTGAATGTCTTAAACAGAAATTCATTGTCTCACAGTTCCAGGGGCTGAAGTCCAAGATCAAGGTGTCAGTAAGGTTAGTTCCTTCTGTGGATAATGAAGGAAGGATCTGTTCTGGGTCCTTCTCTTTCACTTGTAGATGGCCATATTCTCACTATATCTCTTCACATGGCATTCTCCCTAGGTACATGCCTCCAAATTTCCTTTTAATAAGGACCCAAGTCATACTGCATTAAGGCCACTCTAACGATCTCCTTTGAACTTGATTACCTCTCTAAAGAACATATCTCCAAATAAAGTCACACACTAAGAGTCAGGACCTAAAATGTGAATTTTGTGGGGCTACAAATCAAACCATCACAAAAAGCATATCTCAGAAAGAAACTGATCATTCAGTATGGAAGGGAGAGACCATGTGGAGCAGACTTGCAAAAGAACCGGGACCCTTATATTACATGAGCAAAAAATAAATATATACAGGAAGCCACTGAGATTCAGAGCATATTTATTATGCATATGTTTATTATGCAGCATAATTCACTAAAATCTGACAAAGGTACCAATTTATAAGCAAATATGAAGCAATTATCTAACAAGTCCCTTGAAAACCAGAGCGTCCCCCCCTGTATGAAAAGGAACTGCACTACCCATTTTCAATGAACGGTTGTATGGCATCAATAAATCTGGACAGCTTAGAGGTACATAAGGCACAGAGCAAAGGGGAGCACACGATGAGTGATGGGAAACCAAAATAGAGCTCCTGGCTGGAGTAAGAGCACTTGGGTACTCAGCGCTGCCCCTTCCATTTCTTAAAGCTAGTGGGATCTCTAAAGAGCAATCTGTTCAGATAATCATGCCGTCCTAATGTGTTTCTAGAAACAGGACTGAAGAATTCCTAAGTATCCAACATTCAAAGTACCAAGAGTAAGGATACCCTGCTCTGGGTTTATTCAATGTAACCATGCAGATAATGTCAAGAGAAAAATGATACCAGAACTCAAGTGTTAACTTCAATGTCTACATGCTTTTAACAGAAAGAAGTTTAAGAAAAACTTTCTTACTCAATTCTTTATTATCTTTTGGGCTATTTTTTCCCCTTTCAAATACAGAGAGAATGCCTGCCTAAAATATTTTACTCTCTGGACAGAAGGATCACATCTTATAGAAAATTCTGCTCTGAACCTCTAGCCACTGGACTTCAAAGAAAACATCTCAAAGCCATTCCATGTTTTCCAGGCCCCTGATTTTATATATATACTTCTCTCCGCCTTGGACTTGCCTCCTGCCATTTCATTGTAAGTCCTTCTACAGCTCTCCAATTACTTCTATTCCTAAGAACTTTTCACCTAAGTCAAGGTAGTTTTTAGACAATTTGAGTCAGTCCAGGGAAGGTGAAAACCAGGCATAATTTTGGTGTGCCTCAAGGCTTCTTCTGCCATCTGAAGAATGACTGTAACTCTAGTTGGCTCACCAAGCCATAAAAATATCCTATGGTCAGATGGTTAAGAGTATGGTGTATGGACTGAGACTTCCCCCAGGTCCAGTACTCATCAGCCATGTGCTTTGAGTGACTCCTTAACCTCTTTAGGCTTTATTGTCCTCATCTGTCAAATGGGGCCAAGAATAGCACCCCTCCTCCTTGGGAAGTTCTAAAGATTAAGAGAGCTAATACATACAATGCCCTTAGAATAGTACATGGCAAATTTTAAGGGCTCAGTGACTGTTAACTATTATTAAATAGGGCTTTGAAATCCATTCTCTCCTTGAGAGAGAGCTAACAAAGTGGTCACTATTGGTACAGACATGCCACTAAGTTTTGATTCGGGAGCCCTGAGAAACTTGGCAGCTTTTTGCCAAAGGCGTATGCTGTCTGGAACAGCTGTAGTGTTTACTCTTGGCCATGATCAAGAAGAAGTAAAGTTTGCTTTCTCTCCAGCGCTACCCTTTCACAGAAGAAAACAAGGAGAAATGTTCCTGTCCCAGTGTTGAGCCCTCAGTAAGTGTCCATCACATTCATATCACTCGACAAACATTGACTGACGTCTCCCTGTGTGCCAGGCACAGTACGGAAGCTAGGGATGCAGCAGTGAAGAGAAATACACATTTTTTCCATTCAGGACCTTACTTTTTAGTTGAAGGGAGACTTACAGTAAATAAAATAAGTAAATTATCCTTGAAACAGAGAATTACAGGCCCTAGGACCCTCCCATAACTCAGCACCAGGCTCTGTTTCAGACTAGATTTATTCTTCTGGCCTAAAATGTCTTATTGCCACTGGTTGCCATACATTTTGAGGCCTAAGCATAAAACAAGAGGATTCCTGTTTAAAGATAATATGCTTTCTAGACTATCTCAACTAAATGCTTATGGAGTTAGAGTCCACAAATTTTAGGTCTAGTCTTGGTCTGACCAGACTTAACCATGGCCATGTCACTGAAACATAAAATTTAGCCTGAGTTTTGTTTGTGTTAAATAATAGAATTGGTTGATCACTGGTTCTCAAAGTGGTCCTGGGACAGAGAATTTTTGGTATTACCTTGAGACTTAGAAAGGCAAGTTTTCAGATCCCGTTCCAAAACCACTGAATCACACACTCTGAGAGTGGAACCCAGCGATGTGAGTTTCCACAAGACCTTTACGCTTTTTCTTTAAAAAAAAAAATCAATCTCCAATGTAAATCCCAAAAGAACATCCTTATCCTTTCAGCCATGCCTCCTCCAAAACTTATATAAGCAACATCCAATACTAAATACGCACTTTATAATCTTAAAAAAAAAAGTTTCTTACAATTTACAGTCTTGCAAGTTTGGGGGTTTAAAAAATATTTTGTGCTTTTCTCTCCTAACACGCTCTTTGTGCTAAATTATAAGTATGCTTAACCCTACTTCATAAGCCAATTAGTGATGGTGAGTTTCAGCCTCTTTCCTGTAAATTTCCTCAAATCCTGAGTCCCTAATTTTCATGATTGCTCCATGTTAACAATGCCTGCTTCCACAGAACCTCCTTCCCTTGAGGTTTTCCAACATTTCACACAATGTGAAACAAATAGCCTGCACCCCCTTTCCCAAAGGGAAGTGCAGCTGCTCCAAAACAAGACATGAGCATAACTCAACAGGACAATACAACCACCACCACATGAGATTAATGAGGAGAGACATGAAGAAGGGGAACTTCCGGCAGATATTCTTAGCCAGAGTGTTCAGGGGAATACAATGAGACACGTGTGTGGTACAGGTGCAACTCTTCTACTATTTCTGAATATTAAAAAAAATAATTTTGAATTCTGTTGTTTTCATTTATTTATTTATTTTGAGAGAGAGAGAGCACGAGCAGGGGAGGAGAAGAGAGAGAATCCCAAGCAGGCTCCACACTGTCTGCGCAGAGCCCACTGTGGGGCTCAAAGTCACAGACTACAAGGTCACGATGCTTAACGGACTGTGTCACTCAGGCACCCCAGAACTCTAAACTTTAAACTAAAAATTCTATTCCCTTTCCACATGCCCAGCACTTGGATGTCGATTCTTCGTCTTTCCCTACAGTGTTCCCACTACTTCATTCCAAGTCCTCATATCCCCATCCCTGGCCCACTGCTATGCTCTTCTGAGTTGCCTTCTGTTTTTCCAATGAAGACTTGATATTGACCAATTCTGTTCAATGGGTGGAGGCGTACACCGTGTCAAGAAGGACATTTTAGTATTTCAAAGACTCTTAAGGGTGGTCCACCAAGAGTAGCTCAATGTGACAGACAAAAGCAAATAGTGCCAAAGTCTCCATGAACTTTCTCTTATAACTTTAATTCTCAGAATAGAACTGAGTTTTCCAGGAATATTCGGTTGGGATAACTTGGATGTATGTCAGTCCAGCTACTCTGTTTGAAGGCTCTCTTTTTCAGTTGTCTGGGGAAACATATTTTTGTTTGTAAAGTAGATAAAGTTTCAAAGTTTAAAACCCATTCATGGACAGCTATCTCACGGAAGCTATAAACATTGTTTTTTGTTGTTTGTTTACTTGTCCCTAAAGATATTTTGGCAAAGAAGAAGCTAGCTCACTTTAGGACCTGAAGTGTACTATGGGTAGCTTGGCTTTATTTGCATAATGTTAATATTCCACAGAACTCTCTGGCTCCAAAAGCAATAGAAAAATAAGATGCAGTAACAAACCTACACAGACTAACAGTAACCAGAATCAAGGACTGTGACTTTGATTATGAAAAGTGACAGCTGAGAAATGAATGAATCAGCTATCTTAGACTATGGCCAGCAGTGGTGATGTCCAGGTCAACAGACCAACATTTATCAAGAAATCACTTTGTAATCACAATAATGTATATTCTCATCTGAAAACTGGATGTGGGGCTAAACTAACTTTCCTGAAGCTCTTCCAGCCATAATAGTCTTGTATTCCATGATTTCACAACATCTTTGAGGTAGAGGTGACTATCATCCAAACTGCCCTTAAAGATCTATTAGGCTAGATGCTGTATGGGTTTCCAAAGTAGAATCCAGAGGACCAGTTCTAGGTCTGTCTACTCAGTCAGGGTTTTTCTACAACTACAAATAATTTCAGTTTTATCAGAAATCTTAAAATCTCTATGAAATGTGCCACTAATTCATAAGCAATCAACAAGTACTGGAGAAATACATTTATTAAAGAACAAATACTTGGCTTGTAAAGTCATTCATATGGCTCTGGCCTGCTAGACAATGATGGTAAAAAAAACAAACAAACAAACAAACAAAAAAACCTTATAAAAAGGGAGAGAAAGAAGCTCAAAAAAGTAATTACTAACTGAAAATGTCCAAGTGCAGATCAACTCCCTCACAAAAACCACTTATGTACTGTGATTTATAGGGTTCTGGGAAAAGGTGACCACACCAAAATCACTACCTACCCTAATCAACCTTTCATAAGCTTTAAATTCTCCCATTTCTCATTCTTCCCTTGATCCTACTCCTTGAATTAGATATTTATTAAAACTTTGAAATATTATCAAACATCACCACCTTAACAGAAATTATGTAGTTTTTAAAATTTTTTATTTATATTTTAGTTAGTTAATATGTAGTGCAATATTGGTTTCGGAAGGAGAATTCAGTGATTCATCCCTTATACACAGCACCCAGTGCTCATCACAGTGCCCTCCTTAGTACCCCTCACCCATCTAGCCCACCTCTCACCCACTTCCCTCCATCAACCCATAGTTTGTTCTCTATCATTAAGAGTCTCTTGTGGTTTGTTCCCCTCTCTTCTCTTTTTGCTCCCCTTCCCATATAAGGAATCAGGAATCAATCCCATTTACAATCGCACCAAAAATGATAAGATACCCAGGAATACGCCTGACTAAATAGGTGAAAGATCTGTACTCTGAAAACAATAGGAGACTTATGAAAGATATTAAAAGGGACACAAAGAAATGGAAGAACATTCCATGCTCATGGATTGGAAGAACAAACATTGTTAAAAAACGGAAAAAAATACTCGACAAATAAGTGCATATGAATGGCCACCAAGCACATGAAAAGTTGCTTGAAGTCATTAGTCATCAGGAAGATGCACATTAAAACAACAACGTATAACCACCTCACACCTATTTGAAAAGCTAAAATGTTAAAAACTAGGTTAACCAAGTTATGGAGCAACTGGAACTCTTCAATATTGATGACGGGAATGAGAAACAGTAGGACCACTTTGGAGGACACTTTGGCATTTTCTTATAAAGCTAAAACATATCATTACCACACAAGACCCTGTAATTTCACTCCTAAGTGCTGACCCAAGAGAAATGAAAATATATAGCCACACAAAGAATTGTACATGAATGTTCATAGCATCTTTAGTCATAGAGCCTGTAACTGGAAACAGCCCAAATGTTCACAAACAAGTCAGCAGGTAAAGAAACTGTGGCATTCCATACAGTGAAATAGGAATATGAAAAGGAAAAATTACTGACACACTCAACAACATGGATGTGCCTGAGAAACTTGCCGGGTGATAGATAGAAAGCAGACACAAAAGAGTATACTGTGATTCCACTTATATGAAGTTCCGGAAAAGACAAATATATTCTACAGTGACTGAAAGCAGATTAGTGGTTATGTAAAGTTGGGGTGGAGAAGAACTGTGGAGGAAAGACTGTGTTTGGGACTGACAATGGTATTCTATATCGCAGTTGCGTGATGGTTTTTTGGTGGCAGAAATTCATTGAAACTCAAAGAACTGAATGTGGGCATTTTTACTTCAGTGAGGTTGGTTTGTGTAAAAATACCACCATAATTATTAAGAAATTGCTGAGAAGGATCTGGGCACAATTACATAATCACCCAGGTGACATTTTGGTCCTTTATTCTCCTTGAATATTTTACTTCTTCCAGTCCCTAGCTCAGCTCTGCTCTCTTCTACAGCCCCATGAAAGATGGTAACTCCATCTGTCCTGCAAACTTTCAGCCGACTTCATTACAAAAATACCCCAGGACCAAAGCCAGAGCTAATGAGCATCTTAGACCATTTGGAAGAAGAAAGGCTATTTTTTTGGCTGAGGATAATTGAGCTTCACTTCAAATCAGAATCTAAGCTATTATTTTCTCTGTACTGAATCCAAATCACTGAGATTCCTGAAGTTTGTCCATGGTTATTGTCCACCTGATGCCAAAATATTCTGATGAAAAGGGAAACATTCAGCCAGTTGTGTGAATTCTTTGTCCTGAAATCTAAAAGCTCAGCCATCTGGCGGGATAGCAGAACAGCTGAACAGCCAACTGATGCTCCTGCTATAGATTGAGAAGTCACAAGGATTGTGCGGATAAGATCTTCTGCAAAAATCAACATGTAAAGACCCAACGCCAATGTCATTATTATTGATAAAGTGGGATTCGAAGCATTGAAATCATGGAAGTTTGGAATAAAAGGGATCCTGTCCAACTGCCTCTGTTTACAGATAAAGAAATTGAGGCAGCTCCTATCCATCCTTTCAAACCAAATGCCTTCTCCTCTGGGGAACTTTTCTTCTCTTCCCTCTCAGGCTGCTAGCTACTCTGCTCTGGCTCCCACGGCTAACCATGAACACTTACCCCCTCACATTCAGTGTATCTGTTTGTGCATCTGTCTCTTTCACTTACACTGTAAAACTACTGAAGAATAGGGCCAAAAGCTCTGTACCCTAAAATTCTAGCACATAGAATGTTCTCAAGGAGAACATTGGATCACCCCCAAGTTGGATGAAATTGGGGTGAGAATCTAAATAAATTTGCACTCCAAATACATTCTTTCTCCATACCCATGTTGAAATGGTGGTGGTGAAATTCAACAGAAATTCTAGGTTTACAATTAGTCCTAAGCACTAAAATCTGAGATTTTGTGTTCTTCAGACAAAAAAGAACACCAGTAAAGCAAACTGTAATAAGCCAGCACGGTTCCTGGTATATAATAAGAATATTGTAATTTAGAAAAACTAAAACACAATAATAAACATTTGCTGTGTTAATATCAACTTAAACATAATAGTAATAGCAACTAATGTTTGAGTATTTACCATACACAAGGCTCTATGTTTAAAGTAATTGTGTTTTATGTTTATCACTGAAACTATATAGAACTTGAGGTTACATTTTTAGACTTATCCTTACATCTCCTCCACCTGTAGGTAAATGAAAACAAAGAAGATGGATGTTAACTAAACTTATCGTGTTGATCATTTTATTATATAAACATATACCAAATCATTATACACCTTAAATGTATACAATAACATACATAAATCACAATACATCTTAAATTTATACAATTCTCTGTGTCAGTTATATTTCTTTCTTTTATGCTTACTTATTTTTTGAGAGAGACAGAGGGAGACAGAACATGAGTGGGGGAGGGGCAGAGAGAGAGGGAGACACAGAATGCAAAGTAGGGTCCAAGCTCTGAGCTGTCAGCACAGAGCCTGACGCGGGACTCGAACTCACAACCAGTGAGATCATGACCTGAGCCGAAGTCGGAGGCATAACCGACTGAGCCACCCTGGTGCCTCAACTATATTTCAATAGGACTGAGAAAATAAATAAAATGGACTAGTAAGTCAAAAATATTAAAAAGTAAATAAATAAAATTTTAAATGACAATTGTCAAACTTTCTCTAGCAATCCTTGTTTTCAGATTTCATGCCCACAGCCTATCATGACTTTCCATTTTTAAAAATTAGACTTACTTAAAACACTGAAAATATTCTTTAGATGTCAAATTACTCTTCTATAATGACATTTTGATTAACGGTGTGAGGAACTAAAAGCATGAGGGTTATATTTCTTTCAGTGAAAACATGCACTTTAAAATCCTGAAGAACTGAGCTTAAAGTGAATTTATATGAGGCAAGTGTTCCCAAACTTTGGCCCAAAATATTTTCCCTCTCTGTTGTCTGTCACCATGGAGCTAGAGAAGATTCTCGGTAGATAAGGCAAAGTATGAACCTGACAAAATAAAATCCAGTCAGGAGGACTGGAAATCTCCATAAAAATTAAAAAGAAAAACAAAGGAATTGGTTGATCCTTCCGATGAAAAGCTTAAATTCAATGGAACATGTTCAATAGTAAGCCCTTTGGCGAACAAAATTAATGAAGATTCTTTTTTTTAATTGAAAAAATATACATACCCAAGCATTTTCAAAGTAGCATTTACTCATTAAATTCTTAATATTTCCAACCATAAAAGAAGAAGTGTCTTGTGTTTCTCTGAGTCATTCAGAGTACTAGAATAAGATCTCATACACAAGGTCTTGTACGCAAGACTCAAAAATGAGTGTTTACTGAATTAATGAATGAATGAATTCAAATGATCTTTTCACTTTTTTCCAGTCACCTTTCCACATCTACACTAAGTCCTAGAGACTATTTCTCACACAGAGTCTCTGTGACTCTGTTCAAGTCACTCCCAGCCTCAGGCAAGCATCTCAGAGCCTGCCCCCTCTTCTCTCCATGACCCACCTCATTCTTGACCCCTCAGCATCCCAGTTGCTCCTCTTGACCATGGTCTTTATTCCCACCACAATGGAAGACCATCCCAGGGAACCACAGTCTCAATTCTGGGCTTCATTTAATTTCCAATTTGTATTACAACATTACCGGAATCGCCCGTCCTCTGTTGAATGGTATTGAGAAGACATTCAAGATAATTGGAGGGGGCAGGGGGCAGGTAGGATTTTAAAGAATTTCACATCTTTCCCAACTGGTTATAAATGTCCAAACTCATGAAGAAATGTGAATTTCAGTAAAATCCCATAGGAATGCTCTTAAAACAAAGAAAAAATAATTGCATGATTTTACTCTTGTGGGAAATGAAAGAAAACTTTATAATATAGAAAGCAAAAAAATACGTGTGTTTGCATTCGATAGATATGAGTTCAAATCCTAACTATGCTGCTGTCTGGTAATTTGACTTTGGACACTTCGTAGAGCCTCGATCTCTCACATGTAAGATGAATGTCACAGAGCCACTGAAGGACTGAATGAGACTACTAATTGAATGGAAACACAGGAACATAAAGAGAATTCAGGAAATGTTAACTGACTTACAATTTATTTAAGAAGCAAAATAAACAACTATTAAAACTATAAACCCTTAACTCTATGATCTCTGGTTGAGTTTTAGGGGTATGCCTCAAGAAGCAATTTTGTTTTCCTCCTCATTAATACGTTCTTGTCACATCTGTAATCAAGACAATAGCTGGTATGTAGTGTCTCTTACTTGGGGACTACATAGAAATGCAATATGGATTATTTTGGGGGAAGAAAACAGTCATGACATAGAGAAATAACTCACCTATTTTATAGCAAAGTCCAAAATAAGCACACTATATTTCTGGAAATTCAAGTGTGCATGTGTGTGTGTGTGTGTGTGTGTGTGAGAGAGAGAGAGAGAGAGAGAGAGAGAGAGAGAGAGAGAAGGAGGGTGCAACCATTCAGTTACCCTTAGACTATACTACCCATAGATGTGGAGGCCATGACCAAAGCACTCTGAGAAACCACAGAAGTTTACATTTTAAGAGCAATTAGAGACCTGTCAAGGATAATTTTGTCTTACACTCTGATTTTAGAACCTAATCCCTGAAGTAAAATCAGACTCCACTTCCTAGTGAAAATATGGATTCCAACAGTAAAATACAAACAGTTGCCATTCACACACCACTTTTAGATTCTTCCTTGATCTTTGTCTTTGCTTTAGTAGTATCATTTGATTCATCTGAAGAACAAAATTCCATTTGATCTTTTTAATTGAAATATAGTGGCATGTCTTTAGCCTTCCGATGCTCAGCTAATTTTAAGCTGTCAAAGGTCAAATACTGAATCATTATTGCCACACACTAAGACCATTCGTTAAGTGACAAAGAGAGGGGCAAAATAGCTAGACTTTGCCTGTGGCTTTTCGTGCAGTATTGTTTCTCTGGTCTGTAACGTATGCCTCTGGGAAGCCTAAAGTCATCCTCTCTCTATTGAAGATGACTATATTGTTCATGTGTGTACCTTGCAGGATGATGTATGCCTCTTCCTGGACCAAAATACAAAGAGGATTTTAAGTTGGATTTCTTTTAATGTTTATTTATTTTTGTGTGAGAGAGAGAGAGTGTGAGTGGGGGAGGGGGAGAGAGAAAAAGACACAGAATCCAAAGCAGGCTCCAGGCTCTGAGCTGGCAGCACAGAGCCCATGCAGGACTCGAACTCCTGAACCATGAGGTCATGACCTGAGTTGAAGTCAGACGGTTACCCAACTGAGCCACCCAGGTGCTCTCTTAAGCTAGTTATTTTTAATGCTGTTTTTTTCATGGTGGAGGCCCATGATTATGACTATGAATCTTATAGCACTATCCACTCTCCACCAGAAAAGCTTTTTTCTCTTGTCCACTCATTCAGAAACCTGATTTTTTAAAAGGGAATTTGATCACAAGAAATATACATAAAATATACCTAAGCCAGTTTCTCAGTACCCAGAAATTAAATATAATCGGATATAACAACAGCATTACTTAATGATGACATTTTCTATATAAAAAAGTGCCCTTGTGTAAAATTATCCAACCAATCAGTTTTCAAGCATCTAGAGAAATTGAGTCCCTGAATAAAAATCACTTTGGAGGCATACACAATTCAGGGCAATTCTAGTTAAAAGATCATCCTACAATTTTTGGAGCTTCTTCATATAACCTGAAGAAAAAATCACAGAAAGGCAGAGATTTGACAGCAAAATATTTGTATTCTGCTGTCTGCAGTGAGAAAGAGAAACTTATGTTACTTCTGCTTCCCTGAATTAGCCGTGTAGCACATCTCCAGACAACTTCTTCAGGCAGGCCTAGTACCTTCCACGGGTGTCTTTCATGAAGATTCATTATAAACCTGAGAAAACGTCAGCTCCCACAGCAACACACCTAAAAAGGAACTCAGTCAGCCCATACTACCAAAAGAGTGAAAGTACATTTGCAACTATACTAAGTAGCAGTCAATGGCAAGTCCAAGAGAAGGAGGGCTCTGAGTAGTTCCAACTTTGAATTGGCCACGTTGCTTTTCACAGCCAAACTTCCTGGAAGAGTTAGTTTATAATGACAGTGACCTATTTCTCAACATGCATCAATCTTTTTACACCTGCGGTATCTCCAACCCCACCATTGTACAAATTCTGCATTTTAATAAATAAACTTTAAAAAGGGTTGGGGGAGGTGCCTGGGTGGCTCAGTCAGTCAAGTGTCTTGAGATTTCAGCTGAAGTCGTGATCTCGCAGTTCGTGAGGCTGAACCTCGCGTTGGGCTCTGCACTAACAGCACAGAACCTGCTTGGGATTCTCTCTCCCTCTCTCTCTGTCCCTTCCCCTCTCAAAAATAAATAAATACTTAAAAAACAAATTCTGCATTGTATAGATACTAATAGCCTACAAGTCGTCAAAAGGAAGCTTCTGTCTCTCCATCTCTCTACGCTTGACCTCCTTGTCTCTCTGGAAAACCTCTGCTGGCTTGGTTGCTGGGCATTCTGCCACCCTAATTGTACTTCTTGGACTGCTCCTGCTCTTCCCGCCTTTCCTCCTCCAACCCCAAGAGGTAGCTTGTCCCTAAAGGAATGCTCTTTGCCCTCCTCTCTCTTTCCACTCAGCCTTGGCTATTTCAGCCCCGCGCAAGGTTTTAAGCCATGTATTCATGTGCATGGCTCCCAAACATCTGTCTCTAGCCCCAACTTCTCTCAAAAGTTCCCATACGGACCTTCCAAATGTTTTCTGGATATCATGTCAACACCTCCAACTCAAAATGCACAATGCAATAAATCATTTCCAGGACTTAACTACCCGTTTTTATTATTTCCACTTGCAGCCTCTCAGTTATGCAGATTCAAAACCTTAGAGTCATTCTCCGCCCCACTCTCTTCTTCATTTTCCAACCATCGACAAGGTGAGACCTTGTCCATTTCAAGTCCTCAGCGTTTCCTGCTTCGGTGTCTCCACTGCACGTGCCATTGGCCCAGTCCAGATACTTCTTTTCTGCCACCAGGAATCCTGTTTTCTTTACCTCCCTTTTCTATTTTCTTCAGTTCATCAAAAATCATAACTACCATGATGACAAAGACTAAGTCTTTATCATTGTACAACCAGTGTCCACCTATAAAGTAGGTTATAAACTATGTTATAAAGTACGACACCTATATGTTATATGTATGTTAGGAGACAGATGTTGGAGGAAGGATAATGTGTCTGGGTTTTGACTCAGGAATTTCGAATGTTTATGGGATATCTGGTGGAGATAACCCCAGGCATTGGTGCTCAAGAGAAAAATCTAGGCTAGATCTGAAGGATTTGGAGATAGGAAGGCAGCCCAGCATGCTGTTGGGTGTTTCCCCTCTGGAAATAGACTGCCGGGTTCAGATCCCATTTCTCCTGCTAACTAGCTGTGAGAACCTCTCAATCTTCTAAACTTCTCCGTGCCTCCCTTTCCTCATTTTTAAAATGGCTTTAAAACTTCTATCTTTTAATTTGTCAAAAGAATTAAATATTCATGAGAACAGTTCCTGGCACATAGTAACCACTAGACAGGTGTTTGCTATAATTATTTACATAATAAATAAAGATTTGAGTGTGAATGAGATCACCCAAAGAGAGAAGAAGAAGAAGAAGAAGAAGAAGAAGAAGAAGAAGAAGAAGAAGAAGAAGAAGAAGAAGAAGAAGGAGAAGAAGAAGAAAAAGAAGAAGAAGGAGGAGGAGGAGGAGGAGGAGGAGGAGGAGGAGGAGGAGGAGGAGAAGAAGGAGGAGGAGAAGAAGAAGAAGGAGGAGGAGAAGGAGAAGGAGGAGGGGGAAAGGAGAGGAGAAGGAGAGGAAGAAGGAGAAGAAGGAGACAAGAACATGACAAGAGACTGTTTTCAGGGATTCTGGCCCAAACTAGGTGCCTACTACGAAAATAATAACACCTACCTCTGACCTTCATGAGGTTTATCATCCCATGGGAAAGGGCATAGCTTCTGTAGTTGAGGCATGAGAACAAAGTAATAGGAGAACAAAAAGGAGGAAATTTTGAAAAAGAAACAGAATCTGTCTATCCAAGCACCATGTCCAGTTCTTGGGCAGAAGTTCTACGTGAGAAACGAAAAACAAGATGAGGGAGAAGGTGGTCCTTCCATGTCAGGGCTCAGAATATAAAAATAATGATCGGTGTTGGTTTCTTCATCATCTGAAGCCTCAGCATAGAACAAAACCTCCAGCATTTACCCACAAAGGTCCTTGCCCAGAACCTAGTAGGGTCAGTCCTGGAAGCATCCAGCACTGGGGGCAGCAGTGGGGGGCTGCAGTGGGGGGAAGGTGCTGCCTGTGACCCACTCTGGTGCTGGAGCTAGGCTGAAGCATGCAAAATAAACAAACTAACTAGCAGCCAAAGCCAGTAAACTACATACAGGACAATTACATTCAACCCTGCTTGAATATTTCTCTCCTCCTATTTATATCTTCTTCGCCTTTATTAAAGTTTCCAGGTGATGTCACAGTACACTGCTTTGGGGGAATGCGTTTACTTCTGCCAGTTCAGATCCACCCCCCACCACACACACACACACACAAAGAGCAGTAAGACCCAGGATTTGGCCAAGAAAAAGAAGCTACTTTCTGGCAAGGTTTGTGGGGCCAGCAAATAGAGGGAGCATGGGTGACTCAGAACAGCTCAAGGAAGCTCAAGGTGAGAAGGCCTTCTAGGTCTTTTGTTTTCACTAAGCCATGGCAGGGACCCCCATGACTGTACCACCATGGGGACTCTGAACCAAATGACAGGGAAGCTGAGTTGTGATCCCAACTCTGCTTCTGTCTCCCTCTAAGGCTTTGAACAAGTCAGTTAACCACTGTGGGCCTTAATGTCCTCATCATTAAACAGAAGGGTTGGGTTAGATGGTGTAGAAGGACACTTCCAACATTCTGCATCTCTCTAGGATCAGCAGGCCCTGTATTACTCTGATGGGTGAGGTTTTGCTGCAATAGCGAAAACCTCAACTTCTCAATATTTACCATAGCTTAGGTTAATTTTTTAAAGTATTTATTTATTAATTTTGAGACAGAGAGTAAGCGTGAGCAACAGGGGGGAGTGAGAGAGAGGTAGAGAGTATCCCAGGCAGTCTCCACACCATCAGCACAGAGCATGATGCGGGGCTCGATCTCATGATCCGTGAGATGATGAACTGAGCCGAAATTCAGAATCAGATACTGAACCGACTGAGCCGCCTCGACACCGCTACTGGAGCTTATATTATTATTACTTCACACAAAGCCGGCTGCAGGTCTGGGCAACTCTCCAGAGCAATCGCCCCGCACCCGTTACTCTTCCAGGCTGATTCGTGCTCCAGCTGTTATTTACACCACCTGGAACGCATGGTCCCACTAGTTTCACGCGAGTACGGAGGGAGCTGGAGAATCATACCTGGGCTTTTCGCTGACTCTGCTGATATGTGACATACATCACTACCCCTCGGTTTACATTGACCAGAATGAGTCATATCCTTGACCTGGTGTTAGAGGAGGAAGGGCCCGAGAAGGGACTGAGAAGTGGAAAATTTCCATGTTCTCAGGAGAGAAGAGCTCGATGTTGGTGCGTGCTAGTAAGGTCTACACGCAGCCCCCCATCAAAGTCAAAGGCTTGTTATTTTTCCAGCGGTTTCATATGCTCTCAATTCTGACTGTATTTTGAGGTCAATAGAGAAGATACGACTATCTTCCTTTTACAGAGGAGGAAACCCAGAAAACGCCAGGGCAACAAATGCAATGTCACAGCTGCCTAATGTCTGGGATGGCACTAGATTCCAAGTCTCACGCTCTCTGCTTCCTGATCGTTTAAAGAATACCAGATTTATATCAAACCACCTGCATTGGAATCCCGACCACCTATTACACTGGCCAGCAATTACCTTCTCTGAGCCTCAACTTTCATATCTACATTAACAGTAGCAGAGATCTAGTTCAGAGTTTGCTTGAGAGGATTAAGTAAGATAATCGAAGGGAAAACACCTATCACAGAACAAGGCAAATATTAAGTAAACAATATGTTTTGTCTATGTACTTACACTGAGGTGTCCTCAAATTTTTCAAAGACATAAGCTATGTATTCTCATATCCAGAGGGCCCTGCACACAAAAAGATTCCACTAGTGTTATAAATTAACCAGAAACAGAGTTATTTTTATTGGAAATCATCTCTGGGAAGACTTTGACCTCTCTGGAGCCCAGGAAAATGTTATATTTTTCCAGCACCTGGTAAAGTGTCTAGAAGGGAGTAGTACAAGCAAAAAGCACTGGGTGACACGTATGCTTGACATGTAATACGTGCTTAATAAGTATTATGCATCGTGGTTTCTTTCCTTTTTGTTGTTTTCATTCTTGTTTTGTTTTTGTTGCTCTCATTCCTCTTATGTAATGGAGGGTAACAAGAGAGGAAAAGGAGGGAGGTTGGGGAAAGAGATGCTACAGACTGTGTGCCCCGCCCCCCAATTCTCATGTTGAAATCTACTCCCCAATGTGATGGTATTAGGAGGTAGGGCCCTAGGGAGGTGATCAGGTCATGAGGGTGGGGCCCTCACAAATGAGATTAGTACGCTTAAAAGAAAAAGCCAGAGAGTTAGCTTCCTCTTTTTCTGTCATGTGAGGCTACAGGGAGATGTCAGCCATCCACACACCAGAAGAGGGTCCTCACCAGAACCTGATCATATTGGAAGCCTGATCACAGACTGCCAGCCTCCAGAACTATGAGAAATGGATTTCTGTTGTTTATAAGCCACCTGGCCCATGATACTTTGTTATAGCAGCTGGAACAGACGAAGACAAGAGAAAACATGGCATTCACCGTCTTTGAACAGGGGGTGGAAAACCATTATGGACAGAAAAAGGTATGCCTATTGATGTGAAGAATTCCTTTTTTTTTTTTAATGTTTATTTATTCTTGAGAGAGAGAGACAGAGTCAGGTTGCAAATGGGGGAGGGACAGAGAGGGAGACACAGAATCTGAAGCAGGCTCCAGGCTCTAGCTGTCAGCACAGAGCCCGATGCAGGGCTCGAACTCATGAACCATACGCTCATGACCTGAGCCGAAGTCAGAGGCTCAACTGACCCAGACACCCAAGCTCTGCGATGTAAAGGATTCTTTAATCACGTTCCTTAGCAAGAAAATACAAGGTAAGAAAAGAAATTCCTAGAGCTGGGGGAACAAAATTCCAGCCCTACAGTGAATGGGGCAGGAGAGGAGCAAGGAGAAGGTTGTGGAGACAAAGGACAACGTTGTCCCTGCATCCCCTCCTCCACGCCATGAATGGAGGCTCCTGTGGCTTGAAGCTCATCACTGCCTGAGTCAAAAACCAAATCCCAACTTCCTAAATTTGCTCTAATGATCCCCAGTGCCATGGGGCCACAGGCTCCTCTTTCAAACAAGTGACCTTGGCTGGTTATCTCCATGGTAACAGCTCACATCCCAAACTGCTCCTTCCTGTGTGGGAGGAAACATTTCAGAAATGGAGAAAGGCAGAAACTGAAGGGTAGTGTTTCTCTCTTATGACCCTTCCTCTTCGGCAAATCACATCCTTTTCCTGACCGTTGCAGTCTCCTGAGGAAAGCGTGCACAGAAGAGACGGTTCAGTGACTTTATTTGCAGATGTGCATTCAAGACACAATTTAAAAAGTAGAAGCCGAGAGCTGCTTTTCTTTTAGTTTCCTGCAGCGCTCAGTATTTCTCAGGTTGCTCCGTGGCTCTTTTCGTTAGCAGCCCCCCACCCCCAAGGAGAAAGGGCAGCATGTCTGCCTCCTGGTGGAAGAGAGAGACTGCAGGTCAGAGAGGTGGGGTACTTTCTGCGAAGCTGCAGAGCAACAGAGCCAGGAGTTAGGCTAGAAAGTCAGAGTAGTAAGACTGAGCCTCTACCGAACCCCCATCCACACCCCACCTTCCTGTGGTCCGGCCCCTGCCTGAGCAGCCAGGCTTGTCAATGAGCTGACATATCACCCTCCAGCCCTAGACTCTGCCAACTGTCCCAGAAGCCATGACACTCCCCGTGACTTCCTCCAACAGGATGCCTAGACTTGGGGTAAAGCGAATGTATGCTCTGTCTCAACCCCGAGCAGCAATTGCATTGTAAGCTCAGTGTTCTGTCTGTCCCACAGCATCGATGATCCGAGTGACATCTTACAGGATGGTAAATGACCCTTCCTCAGCCGAGCCCTGGACACAAACCCCTCCAACTGTGGACCTCAAACGTACCATGGGGTCTACTCTCCAACCAGAATCATGAGCCAGGAGCACTCTTTCCCTGGCCCGATTCCAGCCTTTCCTGGTAGTTTTGATCCCGTGATCCTGTCCATGAAAACGCTTTTTCTCTGCAGCATCCCTGCCTGACTCTGACGTACAAAGGTGTAATTAGAACAGCATGAAGCAAGCGGGATGGTCCATTTACCTCATCCCTAACATTTAAGTGCTTTAAAATATGTTTCTAATATCCTAGGTGCATGGGGCCAAATTCCCTTTTCGGTTTTTCACATGCATGAGTAAATCCACACAGACTAAGCCCCTTGGGCCTTAGGTTTCGCTTAGAAGTTCTTTTTTTTTTTTTAAAGACAACAAATATTCCATTAAAACGACACAGTGTACTCTGCATATTTTTAGGACAATTGGAGTTTAGAATTCCCTCTTCTTCCGCCCCTGGTTTAAAAAAAAAAAAAAAAAAAAACCTTAACTCTTTCTTCTCTGAGAATGACATGAAGCCAGAATGAATTGAAAGGCCTTCTTGTCTTTTCAAATAATGTTCTCATCTTACGTTGTCAAAATACCAACTGGTGAATCGAGAGCCTTGATGTGCTCTGGGAAGAATCCAGGCTGTACTTTTGCCAGATAAATACTTTAGGGAGACAGTTATCTGTGAACCTCATGGAAACATTTACTTGACACGGGAAAGCCAAACTCACAGGAAACAGAGAAACAGAAAAGTAAGGCCCGTCTCTACCATCTGCTGGATTCAAAATGACACCAGTTTGGGTCATTTTTCTTTAGCACTTCCGACTGTGTAATTAGCATCATAAAGGAGAGGCCGCAGCTCGCTGGCCGCTGGCAGGACCTCAGCCTGTGCTGGAGCCAAAGCAAGACCAAGTGGGAGGAGCTCGACAGTCAGGTGACTGGAAGGAGCGCCAAGTCCGACTCAGCGCCTGGGTGCTTCGCTTTGCCCCTAAGCTTATGTTGCTGTGTATACGCGACTGGTGGATAATGTCTGCCTAGCCGACATGGAAATCCAGTGTTTTCTGGCTACCAAACATAGAGCAACATCTTTACAGCAATTGCCGTGCCACAGCCGTGTTCAAATTCAAGCCCCCCCCCACCGCCCCCAAATTTAAAGTGAGAAGTGAATAAAAGACCCTTCAGCAGGTTGTTTTTTATTCATCGCAAAATATATCAAAGGATGGGGAAGCCCAGCCCCACTCACTCCAGGATTGTGGCCGACAGAGGATATACCTTCATGCGAGTCTGACTTGGAAGATGATCCGGATCCAGAGACAGCTTGGGAAACGGCCGGCCTGTCCTGGAAACTGGGAATTATGTTCGAGAATCCAAGACAGACCCCATAGTTCCTTAGGGAAAATGTGTTTTATTTAAATTAAAAAAAAAATAGTGTGAAAATGACAAACCGTTAAATACAGAAGACAATTTTATACAACTTAATAGAATAAGAAGGAAGTATATACATCACTGTTTTTAAGAGGTGCAGCTAGCCTTGCACCAAACATCGGGATTAAGCAATGGAAAATGTGACAACGCACAAGTCCCTCGCAGTAAAGTTTCAGAATTCAAGTGATTCCAGGCAAGGGGCCAAACTTGGCTTCTTTCACCTTAAACAGCCCCCTTTGGAGTAAATCCACACTCTGAATTTTAAAGAGAACCGAGGGCCCTTCCCGCCCCCCCCCAAAACATCAATTTCCTCCAGCACTGTGTTAAGGCAGACGGACAAACCAGCTTCTCCACTGTTAACCCTTCCATGGGAACAGTGGTTATTGCCATCCCCAGCCAAGGGAGAGGATGTTAAAAAAAAATTGTTTTTACTAGAATTAAATTTGACCTTTTGGTGTGTTTCTCTTCCTGCCTGCCTTCAAGGGCCTCGCGGGTCTGCTACAAAGCTACTGACCGCAGGAATATTAGCAGGGATTCCTGAGCATTTGCTTTTAGATTTCTCGTCTCTGGGTTGAAGTATTAGCGTTCTACTACCCAGGGAGCTTCGCAGAGTAAAATGTGGGATCTGCCTTCCTTGGTTCACGGCTGGGAAAACCACAGCACGAACAGGGGGCGATTCACCCTGGATTTCCCAGTTACATGCGTTCTGAGTCCCCCAACTGCTCCTTTAAATAAGCAGTTCCATTCCCAGACTGATGGGCCAAGTGGGAAATGTTTTGTCCCAGCTTCCTCACACCAGGCCATGCGGGATTTATCACAGAGTCTTAAAATCCAAAGACATCCTCCCGGCCCCCTGGGGATCTCAATTCAGGAGCCTCACAAAGGCAGTACGCCTCTTGATGACATGCCCAGGACCACACAGCAAATCAGCATCAGGGCCCAGGATCAGAAAACAGAACCCGGGCCCCTGCTTTGTGCGACCTCCGCCTGAGTATGCCCTTCTCCGTCCAGCTCCGTGACCAAAGGCCACATTGTGGAGGCCCACGTTACGTCGGCTCCCAGCTCCCAACACGAGGCTGGGGAAAAAAGCAGCAGCAGAGCTAACGGCTTGGCCTCATTCGACCCCACCATCACCCCTTCTGGAAAGATCCAGAAGACTCCCCTGCATGGCTATTCAGGATGCAGGTTAGATTTTTCCAACCAAGAAAACTTTCCGCCAGCATGCGATGCTGGATGGTCTGAGGTCAGAGTTCAAGGTCCTAGGTTAGAGGAAGGGTCAAAATAGCAGATTACATTTTAGAATCCCAGCCAATGTTATCAGGTTTAAAAGTTAGTTTTTCTTTTTTCTTACAGTATGCAAATGAACCAGGTTTGGCTCTCTAGCTTTCTGCTTGCAGAAGTCTGGCATCAGACATCGCCCTCTAACCTAAGAGACCTCCAAAAGAAGTTCCGCAGCCCACCACAGGGACCCAGTAGAGGTACTTACAGCCAATCGGATCTAGAACAAAGCTCTAGGCAAATTAGCAAATCAAAACCAGTCCCTCCTCGAGTCCTGGGCGTTGGGCTGCCCTGGCAGTGGGCAGACGCCGCACGAGTCGCCCGGGGCACCCAGCGCGAAAACCACAGCAAGCGCGGCCACCTGCCCGAGTCTGAACTGGAACCCCAGCCCCCAGGCCCCAAAGTCCACGTACGCACCGCGCGCCTTCAGGGCTTTTCAGTGGCAGGTCTACACCACGGGGGGCCCGGCGGGCAGCGGCGTGGACTCCTGGCCCCCACTCGGGGGCTCGCCCAATGTCTCTTTAAAGCGGCAGCGGCACGCGCTGCAAAAGTGAAACCAGACACGGCAAGTGTCCTTCCTCGCAGAGTGCTGGCTGACGGGGGGCCCCGGGGGTGCTAGGAGTTCTGGTGGAGGTTCTCCGAGGACCCTTCGCTGCTCTCGTTGAGGAGCGTCTCCGAAGTCTCCCCCAGCTCATCGTCCGCCCCCTCCTCCTGGATGGTGAGGTGCACGTCCGGCGTGGAGGACTCGGAGCTCACGCTGTCCCCTTCCATGGAGCAGAGGGTACAGGACAGGGCGGGCGCCACGCTCTCCTGCAGCATGTTTAGCATCATGGGCACCTGCACCGACCTCAGGCCCGACACCACGGGCAGCGGCTTCATGGCCTCCCCCCAGAGCCTCTCCTCGTCTTTGTACAGCAGCAGCAGGCTGGACTTCTTCTCCCGCCTCTTGGATTTCATATAGCCCAGCATGATTCCGATCAAGAAAATGCCGTAGAAGGACATGACGACCAGCACGTAGAAGTACTCGTTGCCGTTGCCGCTTCCGCCGCCCGGCACGTGGGACGCCAGGCGGCCGCTGGGGGCCGCGGTGCTGGGGTGCGTGCTGTTCAGGGCCTCCATCTCCAGCATTGAGGCGCCGCTCGCTCGCTCGGCCAGGGTCTGGGGGGGAGGGGGGGGCGAAGCTGCAGGTTAGAACTCGCGCACGGGCCCACGGCGCAGGGAGGAGGGCGAGCGTGAGGTCTGCGGGGTTGCAAACTCGGCACAACTTCGGACGGCGAGGGGCAGTCGCGCTAAGCGGTCCCACGGACTCGTTAGTGGAGGGGAGCCACGAGAGGCCGGAGGGAGGGGGAGACAGCGAGAAACGTGACCAAGAGTTTTCTTTTCGAGTGCATACATGTCCTCAGATTTGCATTTCATAAAGCGAGCATGTAAAAAGCACTGCTTTTATCATTAGAAAAGCAAAAGGAAAAACTCAGCATAAGACGAGGGGACATAGAGAAAATAAATAACATTGGAATCACTGGGAAGCTTTTTCGAACTGAGCAAAAAAAAAAAAAAAAAGAGAGAGAGAGAGAAAGCTTACATTTTGCTTCTCAGACGCAAACCTATTTTTAATTCAAACCCAAGTCTCCTTAGAACAAAGAGAGGACAGGAAAACTTCATCTACTGGTGGTGAGAAAGATCCTTGTTTCAAATGTTTCTGAAGCAAAGTCGCATTGCTAACTTACCGAAGGTCTGGCAAATTTCTTCCAAAGTCCCGAGTTGCGAAAAGGCCAAGGGCAAGAGCGTCCTTCCTCGGCGCGGGGCTCAGCGCTCTGACACGCTGCCGCTGGGATATATAGTCAAGAAATGCATCGTCACGTGTTCTGGGAGGAAGATTTACAACAGAGGTTGGTCGTGGCAGAGTGCACAGTGAACTCGGAGCAGTGCAGTTTAGCTCACTGAACTTCACAGCTGTGCAAAGGAAGAGAGAGAGACGGGGAAGTGGGGAGAGCTCCTCATCCCCCGCCGAGAGCCAGAGTTTCCAGGTGGCCCTGACATAGGGAAAGTCGGGTCGGGAGAATGTGCCCACTTGGAACTGTTACCCCTGAGTCGGCTCTCATTAAAACTTAGTTACCTCCCTCTTGGGAAATAACCATAATGCCTTCCACAGGTTTTCACAGACAGTTAGACACCGTCATCTGGATAAAGGACAGTTGGAATCAAGTGCAGAATTTACTGTCAAGAAACTAGGGCTTAGGTTTCTGTTTTCCTAACAATGCAAATTTCATAAGTCCCTAGCAAACCTTCCTGCACTTCCGATTCCTAGTCTGTAAAATTGTTGGACGCGAGGGCTTCAACATGTAGAATTATATGAACTCTGTGAGCTTTTGTATCCCTGTCAGCTTAATCATTCTAAGATTTAAGGCTGTCCGGTGCTGGATAGCTTTTTAAAAACATGGAGACACATGTTTTTACCCGAGTCTACCCATCTTCTGCAACCAGCTCATCAACTTATTTTTTATAGTAAAAAAACAAAAAAAAACTTATTTTTTATAATAAAAAAAGAATCTTCCAGATTCTCTTCAAGAGCCTGCATAAAGGGAAAACGGGTTATGGTGCAGGGCACCATGGGTAGGTGTTGCTCTTCTTGTTCAACGGCACATAGCTACTCCTCCGTAGCGTCACACAGAGACCATCCACACGTCTCTTTGCTGTCCCCGGAGGGCCAGGGGAGGGGCAGGAATTCCGGTGACCCGCTGAGCTCAGTTGAAGCTTTTAAAACCTATGCAGACCTTGTGTTAAAATGGCCGCTTGATCAAAATTGGAAAAGGAATCGAAGACTTTGATGTCAGTCCATCCGCCCTCCAGGATGCTTCTTCTGAGAGGCTATTATTCTAAGCTAAAGTAAACTGGGGGAGGGATGCTGTGTCCCCAGTAGTCTGCGGCCCATGAAGCGCAGCCAGACTGTCTTGGGGAATCGACTCGAGAGAAAACATGTCTCCTGGTTCTGCTGTTGTTACACTGGCGCTCAGGGCAAGCGTGGCAGCCTCTGGAATGTGGATAGCCCAAGCTCTGGGACTTTCACAGATGCTACACGAACTTACTCGGCTTCATGCCTGGCCCTAAGTCTACGAGGACACCTGTGGAAAAAGCAGGATAATGAGTACAGGCTGCTATTTTCCCCACCGGTCTACTCACCTTATGCTTTAGGCTGTGTTCACCCATAAGTCCCCAGCTGGCTCCAAGGTCTAACCAATGGCAATTGGTCTAACCAATTGACCAATCCAGCACCAAGACCATCCATACACCGTATGTTTGGTCCCACCAATGAAGATATCCTCACGGTTACGTCAATACTCGAAAAGCTGCATGGCTACCTTGGCCAAGGTAGATTTGGCCTTTGTCATTTGTTTGTATCACAAGCACCTGACAACTTCCATCTTCAGCTATGCCGATGGTGGTTTGTCAGGTCGTCAGAATAAGAGAGACCCATGCAAGACTTGTCTGTTGATGGTGGAGCCCAGTATTGTAGATTACATACATATGAGATTAGTAATCATCCATCAGTGGCCAACCATTGCAAACCTGAAACTCCGAGGAGGCCGAGAGGAGATGGAGAAAAGGGATGGCAGGCTTAAGGAGCAAGGAAGCCTAAAGTCTGCTGCCAGGAAGCCAAGTCAGAAGCCGAAGTTGCAACCAAGAGAAATCCCCCAAATCAAGCCAATGGTCCCAAGACAATAAAACCGAGAAAAGATGGAGGAATCCAGGATGAAGTCCAAAAGACAAAGCAATTCAGAGACATAGGAAGAACAAAATCTCGTACAGGCACAAGGGAGGGAAGAGCCCCCAAGAAACCCTGTTGGATGCCTGCTTGGTGTCTCCATGTGGCCCCCACGCATCAATGTTTCTCCTACAGTTAAATGAAATGACGCAAGTAAAGCACTTAGCGCCCCATCTGGCAGAATGCGTGTGCACCGGGTATGCTTTTTGCTGTCATTTTTGAGAGTGCTTTGTTGCCAACGAGAGCTGCAGGTTGTTTCCCAGTCGGCATGTGCCTGACTCCAGATTTTTTATCGTTGCTCTTTTCTCTCCCACCAAGAATAGAATTGAAGATTGGGGCCTGCATCCTCATTACCCGCAGCCCAGTCTTCTCTCCAGCTCTCCCCCATAACAGCGTTACGAGAAGGATGGCCGTGAACAATGGCGTAAATGGTGAAGGAGGAAGGAAACGCATCTACAAACTGCACTTTACCAGGGAGAGGATGGGGACACCCAACAATTACTAATTACACCTCCTCTATGTCACAGTTTCAAGAGACAGCGATGTTAAAGAAGAAAATCCATTTCCCAAATATTTTCTCCTACTCTGGGGCTTGCGTTTCCATTCTCTGAAGTGTTTTTTTTTTTTTTTTAATCTAAGAAAATAGTTTGTTCAAGCTCCCAAAACAAATTTGAGGAGTTACGCTAGGTTTGAATTGAAGAAAAAAAGCTGGAAAGAAAGTTTTCCTTTGGTGGAAGTTGAAATCCATACGTACATTCTAATCAAAGACCTGTCCCAAGTAGGAGTTTTCAAGTTGTTAAGAGTCTATCAAGCCAAACCCTTTGCAGCCTTTGCTGCTCTTGCTTTGCTTTTTCGCTTCCCTCTTTCTTGCTTTGCCTTCAGGCTTTTTTTTTTTTTTTTTTTTCCCGGTCTCTGGTTCATTCGTATGGGGTATTGTCCATGCTGGTCTAGAAGATTCTTTTCATTTCTCTTAAATCAGTTTCTGTTTGCATGCCATCTTTTTCTTCTTGCAGCACGCATTGAGTTTGCTCTTGACAAACCTCTCTGCGCTGACAGCACAGAGCCTGCTTGAGATTCTCGCTCTTCCTCTCTTTCTGCCCCTGCCTGCTCGTACACAGGCTGTCTCTCTCTCTCTCTCTCTCTCTCTCTCTCTCTCTCTCCCCTTCTCTCTCTCTCTCTCTCTCTCTCTCTCTCTCTCAAAATAAATAAATAAACACTTTAAAAACCACTATCTACTTTAAGAACACTTCTAAGTCTCATGAGCTCCCCTGAGGCATTTTTTTTTCTCTTTTCAGCATGAATCTTCCTTTTCCACTCACTCCATAAGCTTTTCGCCATATTTTACCTGCAAAGTGAGAAACTAGGAAACTCAGAGAACACAGGTAGCCCACGCTGACCAGAAGCTTTCACACCTCTGCCTGTCAGGCAGCCCCTTCCCCACTCCCTGGAGCCCGCAGCCGCCACGCTGCGCTTTGAGAGCCAAGATGCCCCAGAAAGCTTAACAGTATCTTTGGAAGAGGAACGCTTTGTTCATATTGAGAGATGCCAATTCATCAAAAATTTTAATGGTTTGTGCTTTTTTTGTATGTCTTAAGAAATTTGGGGGGTGCCTGGGTGGCTCAGTGGGTTAAGCATCCAACTTCGGCTCAGGTCATGATCTCACAGTTTGTGAGTTCGAGCCCTATGCCAGGCTCTGTGCTGACAGCTCAGAGATTGGAGCCTGCTTCAGATTCTGTGTCTCATTCTCTCTCTGCCCTTCCCCCACTTATTCTCTGTCTCTCTCTGTCTCTCAAAAATAAACGTAAAAAAAATTTTTTTTAAAAAGGAAAGAAATTTTGTCTAGGGGCACCTGGGTGGCTCAATTAGGTAAGCGTCCAACTTCAGCTCAGGTCATGATCTCACGGTTTGTGAGTTCGAGCCCCGTGTTGGGCTCTGTGCTGACCGCTAAGAGCCTGAAGCCTGCTTCAGATTCTGTCTCCTTCTCTCTCTGCCCCTCCCCCACTCACACTCTGTTTCTCTCTCAAAAATAAAAAACATTAAATTAAAAAAAAAAAAAGAAATTTTATCTCATCCAAGGTCACAAAGATTTTCTTCTATGAGTTTTATCACTTTAGTTCATATACTTAGACTCGTGATTCATGTCAAGTTAATTTTTGTATGTAGTGCAAGGTATACATCAAGACTCATTTTCTCTTTGGGTATGTTTGTTTAATTGCTCTAGCGTCATCTACTGAAAAGACTCTCCTTTGCCCATTGAGTTACCTTAGAATCTTGGTCAAAAATCAGTTAGCTATGTATGTGAGTCTATTTCTGAGCTCCTTATTCTGTTCTTTTGATCTGTCAATCCTTGAATCGATGCCATGCCATTTTGAGAAATCCATTCTGAACTGGCATTTTAAAGAGTCTAAGATACTTTGTAGCCCATATCTAGCTGAGTGTCTGTTACGAATCTAGACTTTGGTAAAGGCTTTGCTTACCTCAACCCTGCGAGGTAAGTATTACCATAACCATTTCATAGATAAGGAAATTGAAGGTCAGTGAGGCTAAGAAAATTGCCCAAGACCATGCCAATAGTAGTAGACTCAGGATTTGAACCCAGGTCTGTGCAATTCCAGAACCCGTTCTCTTTTCCTTACCCTTTGCCTCACTCAATGAAACAAAGAGAATGAGAAAAAAGCAGAAAATAGAAGATGGGTATTTTTCCAACTTTTTTTTGCGCCTTAATAAAACTTTCTTTTTTGCTTTTTTTTTAATGTTTCTGTTTTATTTATTTTGCAAGAGAGAGGGTGAGAGAGAGAGAGATAGCACACACACATGTGCTGGGTAGGGGTAGAGAGAGAGAATCCCAAACAGGCTCCAAGCTGTCAGCACAGAGTCCAACTCAAGGCTCGATCCCACAAACCGTGAGATCATGACCTGGGCTGAAATCAAGAGTCAGATGCTCAGCCAACTGAGCCAACCAGGCGCCCCATAAAACTTTCTTTTAAAAAGTGAATTCCTACGTGGCCAGACATAAATGTACGCATGCAATCACAAATTGTTTATTCTGAATGCATGCTATCAAAAACATTGGAGGCTGCACAAACTCAGTATGTTCTAGAAGTTATCAGTGAAATAGTAATACTTTTATCCTTTCTCCATATTGTCCATAGTAAAACAATTTCCCTTTTGCTTACATTCATAACTGATTTCTGGTCTTGTTTTGATTTTTTTTTTTTCCCTACACAGTCCTGACACACAACTTTCTCCAGAGCTTTGAGTATTTTAACTTCCTGGCAACGTCATCTTTACCAAATGACCCTGGGCACACATCTCCGAAATTATGTTAGCAGCTTCTGTGACTAAACAAAGTCAGCGCTGGGATAACAGCGCGGCGGTGAATCTCATCAGATTAAATGGGAGTCTGGAGTCCAGAGATCTGACCCGGCTCGGCCTCACCCGTGCTACGTGACTGGCTAAATTACATCATTTCTCTGTGTTTCAGTTTTGGCCCCTCAGGCATGTCAAGAGTAGGATAATTAATTGTCTCAGGATACTCAGAAAAGTCCCATAATCCATGAGGCTGGCCGTTTTCAGAGCGGACTGTGAGGAGCAGAGACGACAAGATGCGAGATACCCAGGCCACAGGCCTGGCAGAGTATTGCAAAACCCAGCTCTCAGGGTCTACCCCTGATTTTGCTTTTCCCAGAAACCTTTCCTGAAAAGCCGTGTCTGGGAACTCTTGCTGTGGTCATCCCTTGTAATGCCCTGAGTCACCCTCCCTGGACACATATGCCTTAGCGTTCTTAGAACTTGGAGTAAAATGGGACTGGGTATCTACCAGCGCTTCGCGAGACCTCCCGCCCCTCCTGTGGCACCAGCTGTGTCTCAGGGGGCTGTGGCTGGAGGCAGGACATCACCCACCAGAGACTAGGACGCAAGAACCCAGAACTCTTGAAATGAGAGAATGCCTGATAAAGTCGTCAGGAATTTGCCCTTGTTATTTATTCAGGCTCTTTTTCACCCGCTACTTGTCTAGCAGATACTTGCGTAGGGCTTGAAATGTCTCAGGAGCTGCTATCAACACTTTGCAGATTTCATCTTCTTTAACCTTCCTAAAAACCCTTTGAGACAGGCTCTAGGATCATCCCTATTACACGGCTAAGGAAACTGAGGCACAGAGTAGTTGAAGTAGCCTGCCCAAGATCACACAGCAGGTACATGGCAGAGCTGAGACTTGGAGCCCAGAGTCTTTGGATCTAACCACTACCCCACATGGCCTATTCTAGTGATTGAAGAGCACTATGCCTGAACTGTAGTCAGTGAAAAGACAGAGAGTCTAAATGTCCCCTGCAGCCTGCAGCCTGCTAGACACAGAGAACTGGAGTCCTACTAACACCTGGAAAAATCTGAAGGGTGAGAGACTGTGTCCAGCGCTGGCTGTGGAAAAAGGCTGTTAAGCAAGGAAAGCTCCTGCTCCCAGAGCTTGTCAGGAGAAAGATACGGGAGTGGTTTTGAGAGCCCAGGCACGAGCCACAGGGGAGGGAGCACACAGACCTGGAATGCAGGCTAATTCCTGCCCAAGATGGCGGCCCAAGGGCTGAGGGAAGAGATTCATTCCCCACATCCGAAGAAAGTGCCGGGCATGGGGCAGAGCCCATGGTCCTACCCACCAATAGCTTTCCATCTTCCTAAGGCCCTAGGGAAGAGGCGCTCGTAGGGAGAGGGAATGACAGAAGAAGTTTTAACTGTAAATGAACTTGAGAAATTCCGATCGTCATGTGGGAATAAACGTTTTAATTACTGAACCGAGGCTGTTTGGGCAGACTAGAACAGCCAGAGGAGTTTTGGTTACCTAAGAGGGACCAGAAAGGTCGTGGGATCTGTCCCCAGACTTCCACCCTGGGGCAGGGGAGGAACTGGCCCCAGAGAATGAGTCTGAAGCAGTAGTGGCGCTCATTCTAAGGGGCGCCTGCTGATGACACCCTGCAAGCCCCGCCTGTTTATCGGGAGATTACATGTGCAGAATGCTGGGCACAGTGCCTGGAACCCGCAAGCGTCCACTTATCATAAATACTAAACAATGTCAGAAAAACACAAAAAGACAGTATTTGGGGAGGCTCCACGCCACTGTCTATCTTAAACTTCAGCTGAAGAACTGGAAGTGATTGTTCACTGTGTCACTGCCAGCACCTAGAGTGGGATAATAGCGAGAAGGTGCTAAGTACTCCCCACCGACTTTCCTGTTTAATTTTCCCAAGAGCCCAGCGAGGGCTGTTCTCGGCACAATGGTGTAAATGTGGAGAAGAGGGTCTGAAAAGGCGAGTAACTCATCCCTTTCCCCCCGCAGCACGACAGAGCTGACCTGCAAGGGACCATCCCGCCTCTCATTGAAACCATGCCAGACACGTACTCCATTCCTGGGACGCACACTACTCAACCGCTGCTGGTCACTTCCTCTGGCCTCAGCTAATCAAGGGGTCAGGACTGGCTTCGGAACACCATGGAGAAAGGGTGCTCGTGAAGGGCTTCGGGGATTCCAATTGAGCAGGACAAAGCTGACAGGGTTTAAAAAAAAAAAAATTGAAGCCCTGAAAAGGTTTACCTAAAGCCTCTAAGTAACAGATTAAAACACAGGGCCGACTAAAAGCTAAGAGGTAGACTATAGTTAATAATGTGGTATCGTATCTTTGACACTTGTTGAGAGTAGATCCTTAGTATTCTTACCCCCCCAAAAAAAAAGTTAACCTGTGTTAACCAAGCGAAGTGATGGATGTGTTAATTATCTTGCTCTTGGTAATCATTCTACCACCTGTATATATATCAAATCATCACATTGTACACTCTAAATATATACAGTCATATTTGTCAATTATTCCTTAATAAAGTTAGTAAAGAAATCTAAGGGACAGAGCTGGACAAAGGCCCAGGACAGCCCAAAGCCAGTGGGCCATGATGAGTCTGTTTTGCCATAGTCGTGGCTGTGTAAGTCAGGGTCAGCGGCGCTGGGCACGGAGAATGAGCAACTCATCAGGTGTAGCTCACCTGTGGAGATCATGTAGGCAGGATTCGCCCATAGGATCACAGCTGGGACCCCAAGAGACCAAGGCCAGCTGGTCATGTAGGGTAGCAATTGCAAAGAACGGCACACTGCTTCCCGCAAGAGACCAAGAAGTGAAGGCCTGGACTCTGGAGGGTTGAGTTCAGTACCCAGGGTTTGCTGAAAGAGCAAGCATTCTTTCTGAGCTCAAGAAATAATTTACTCCAGGAGTGCCTGGGTAGCTCAATTAGTTGGGCATCCGACTTCAGCTCAGGTCATGATTTCTCAGTCCAAGGGTTTGAGCCCCAAAATGGGCTCCGTGCTGACAGCCCAGAGCCTGGAGCCTGCTTTGGATTCTGTGTTTCCCTCTCTCTCTGCCCCCTCCCATGCTCATGCTCTGTCTCTCTCTCTCTCTTTTAAACATAAACAAACATTTAAAACAAATTTTTTTAAACAAAGAAACAAAAAGAATTCACTCGGGGCACCTGGGTGGCTCAGTCAGGTGGGCATCCGACACTTGATCTCAGCTCAGGTCTTGATCTCAGGGTTGTGAGTTCAACCCTTGTGACAAAACAAATTGACTTCTGCACACAAACAGGAAAAGAGTGTCAGAAATGTTGACTTACATTGAAGAGTAAGCATGAGGAGAGAATGTACCCCTGCCCTGCCCGGAGGGGTGAAGGGAGGGGCGGGGAGGGGGAGAGGGGGGTCCTGGGAAGTGAGAAAGTCACATGATAAGTTGGCCATTGACCATTGGTTGGGCAGATTCAGAGCTCGGTGTCTTGGATTAATATTTCTAGAAATTTCAACCAAACCCGCATCACAATCCGGGCCCCATGCTCCACTGGACATAACCTAAAGAAATGATAGATTCATTTGGCCTATATCTATCTCTTCATTTATTTATTTGCTGATTCATTTAGTCAAATAAATGCACATGTCCTGCAACCTAAACCAACAGATATGTCATAAAATTAAGGACCAAAACAATAACAAGAAATGACTGATTGTGAAGAAAAGAAGTCAAAATAAAAATTAGCATTGGAGGGCAGTGTGTGGCATCAGGCTTTATCAGAGCCCAGCTTCCTGCATGAATACTGATGAGGGAGCCCGAGGCAGGCTGAGGGGCAAAACACAAGCTAGCACCCCACCCTCACCCCAGGTGGGATCTGTATGATATTCCTTGGACACTCC
The DNA here is from genome assembly GCA_030068075.1 of Paguma larvata. Taxonomy (NCBI): domain Eukaryota; kingdom Metazoa; phylum Chordata; class Mammalia; order Carnivora; family Viverridae; genus Paguma; species Paguma larvata. The sequence continues at coordinate 14,867,019 of CM057825.1, forward strand.
TGGCTACCCAAGCACAAAGGAAAGGGGTTTAAGTGCTTGCTGTGGTGATGTGGGAAACTAAGGCAAATGAAAAACTGAATTCCTTTCCTGCCTACAACCCATTGACAAGTCCTTGAAATAGGCAGAGTTACCTCCCTCTAGAAGCTTAGCTGCCTTGATGAATATACTCTACTCGGGACAAAAGGGAATCCTGGTTTAACATTGTCCCAACCTGGAGGAACCTGTAAGTCTACTTCCTTTATCTCAACTGCCCCAGAATATATGCTGGTGACCATGCTCCAAGCTTATGGCCCCCAGATGTATCTGAAGGGTCTCATGACTGAGGTCTTAGTAAATGGTGATAAATGGTGTTTCCCTAGCAACAGCTAGCCCCTCCAAGGTCTGGAAACCTTGCTTCCAAAATTCCTTAGAGACTTACTTTCTCCCTGACCACCTGCCAACCTGAGGGTATATAATGAGTTACCCATCAGGACCCCAGTGCTGCTCCTCCTGCCCACAGGTCTGTCCCTGAGCTTTAATAAAAGCATCTTTTTGCACTAAAGATATCTTCAGAGTTCTTTCTTTGTCGTCAGATCCGCACCACCTACCATCACCCCAAAACTTCATCAACTACTACTAGCTTCCTCTTCAAAGGGAACCAAACATTTGTCTACAATGAATCACACTCGTCACAGCAGCCCAGACACACTCTGTGATCTCCAACTTGAGCTGGATCACCATGGTGCTGTTCCAGGCTCCAGGGGTCACCTAGCGTGAGAGCAGTCAGGCTCAGCCCTGGTATGGTCTCTATGACACAGGTACGACCTGCAGAAAGCCTGGCCCTCAAGGCAAGTCTCCTGGACAAAGACCTCTTTTTTTAAGAAAAGAATCTGAGGCTCATTTAAGGTGGTAAAGACCCTATTGCTTGGCTTTTATTTCTGGCATAAAGAGTTAACTTTTTTCATAGAAACGGAAAGGCAATTTTACCTCTTCCATCGGTCTAGGAAAATGTCGGTTAAATTATTCAAGCCACCTAGGCGTAAGAAGAAAAATAATCATCACCATAGGCAGTGAGGAATGGGTAGAAAAGCAGAGGAATTTAAAACACAGGTTCCAGAATAAGGTGCCTATACTCAAGTCCCAATTTCTGCCGCCCACCAGCCATGTGGCCCCAGGCTATTTATTTAACCCCTGTGTGCCTTAAGGCTGTTGAAAGGACTAAATGAGATTATGTATATAAGCTTTGGCATAGGCATAGCATCAGGCACCTACTAAGCACTCCATAACTAAGGTGTTAATGATTGACCCTTACCACGGCCAGGCAATATGCCTAACCCTTTCTTTAACTGAGATACAATTTCCACACCATAAAATTCACCATTTTAAAGTGTGCATTTCAGTGTTCTTAGTTCCTTCACATTGTGCAACCATCATTACCATCTAATTCCGGAACATTTTATTATCCCTGAAATAAACCCCATACTCATTACCATCGTCCCCCTCCCAACAACCAAGAGTCTGTCTATGGATTCACCTACTCAGAACATTTCATTGAAATAGAATCACACAGTATGTAGTCCTTTGTTACTGACTTTTTTCACTTAGCACAATGCCTGCAGGGTTCATTCATGTCGTAGCAGGTGTCATTCTTTTTATGGCTCAATAACATTCCATTGTATGGACACACCACATTTTGTTCATCCACACATCAGTTGGTGGATATTTATGTGGTTACTGATTTATGGCTTTTGTTAATAACGTTGCTGTGAACATTTAGGTACTGGATTTTGTCCAAATATATGTTTTCCATTCTCTTGGGTGTATACCTAGGAGTGGGGTTTCTGGATCATATAGGAACTCTTCATTTAACTTTCTGAAGAACTGCCAAAGTGTTTTCCACTGAGGCGACACAATTCGATACGCTTGCCAACAACTTTGAGGGGCCCCTCGCTAACACTCATGATTTTCTTATATTTGATCATAACTATCCTAGAGGGTATAAAATAATATTTCGGGGGCGTGTGGGTGGCTCAGTCAGTGAAGCAACCAACTCTGAACATCGGCTCAGCCATGATTTCATGGTTCGTGAGTTTGAGCGCTGCATCAGGCTCTGTGCTGACAGCATGGCTACTAAACACTAGATACAAAACCCTTATCGGATATATGACTGGCAAACATTTCCTTCTAGTCTGTTGAGTTGCCTTTTCATGTTCTTGTTACTGTCCTTTGATCCAGCAAAGGTTTTAATTTTGATAAAGTTCAACTAACCTGTTTTCTGTTGTTTCCTTGCATTCGGTGTCATATTTAGAAACTTTTGCCTAGTCCAAGGTCGCAAAGATTTACACCCATGTTTCCTTCCAAAATCTTATAGCTTTGGCTTTTACATGAAGTTTCTTGATCCATTTCGAGTTAATATTTGTATATGATGTGAGGTAGAGGTCTGAATACGTTATTTTGCAGGTGGATATCCTTCCCCATTGAATGGGCTTAATACCTTTGTGGAAAATCATTTGACTACAGTTGTCTGAGTTTATTTGGGAGCACTCCATTCTATTCCACTCATCTACATGTCTCGCCTTATGCCAGGACTACATTATTTTGAATTCTGTACCTTCGTAGTAGGTTTTCAAATCAGAGAGTGTGAGTCCTCCAATTTTCTTCTTCTAAGATTCATGGCTATTTTCATTTTTTTGTAATTTCATATGCATTTTAGAATCAGCCTGTCTACGTCTAAAAAACAAAGACAGTTGAAATTGTGATAAGGATTGTATTGAATCTGCAAATTGATTTGGGGAATATTGCCATCATAAAAATATCAAGGCTTTCAGGGCCCTGGGCGGCTGAGTTGGTTGGGCATCTGACTCTTGATTTTGACTCAGGTCACGATCTTGTGGTTTGTGAGTTCAAGCCCCACACCAGGCTCCTGGCTGACAGCACAGGGCCCCTCCCACGCGCTTGCTCTCTCTCTCTCTCTCTCTCTCTCTCTCTCAAAATAAATAAATAAAACTTAAAAAATAATAATAATACCAAGGCTTCCAATCCATGAATACAGATGATTTTCCATTTATTTATTCAGAAATATTTGATTTCTTACAACAGTATTTTGTGGTTGTCAGTATACAAGCCTTATACTTCATCTTGTAAATTTTTTCACTAAGTATTTCATTCTTTTTGATGCTAGGGTAAAAGGGATTGCTTTTTTCATTTTGTTTTCATACTGTTCATTGCTAATGTATAGGAACACAATTGACTTTACATAGTAGTGTATACTGCAACCACGTTGAATTTTTTTTATTAGATCTAACAGTTTTTTAGTAAATTCCTTAAAATCTTTTATATGTAAAATCATGTCATCTGCAAATAAAGAGACCTCTACACCTTCCATTTCAACCTGGGTTACTTTTATTTCCTTTGCTTGCCGAAATGTTGTTTGTTTTTTCATCTGTGTCTTTGTCATGTGTGGCCACGGAAATCTCTACTCAGTCGGTGATTAGCTAATGACCACACAATGATTCGTTTCACTTATCTCCTAGAGCCAGTAAACTTTCCATCATGGGGTGCGGTGGGCCTGTTGGGGCACACCTTCAACACTCAGACAGGCAACTTCGACTCTGCCTTAGCCTTCACTTCCCCCTTGCTTGGAGCTTCATTTTCAGCCACGGGTGACAGCTGACAGTCTACTCAAATCTTCACCGAGCATTCGTGCCCCCGTGCATGCATGGGATTCTCAAGGTTCCCAGGAATATGTCAGAGCTTTTCAAAGCCTCCGTGAGCATCTCATTCCTCAGTGTTTTCTTTTCAGTTTTCAGTTTTGTTTTCCTTGAGGTTTCTTGTTGACCCCGACCCTTATCCACAGCCTCGGGCCATCACAAAGTTAATCAGTTGCCTCTAACTGTTTTAGCAAGTGCCCCTGGTTTTTCTCACTAGACAGACTCGGAGCTAAGCAAACAAAGACAACTTTGCAAAGAGCGTCTCCCAGGAAATAACCAGAAAGGTAAAATAATAGCGATTCTCAGAAAACGAGGTTTTGAAGGAGTTCCCGTGCCGTTCTGCTCCCTCCGGTGGCGGCCGGACTACTAGATTTCAGTGTGATTTCATTTTCAGGCTGTCAACTTTTCAGGCTACTGCAGAGCTGAAAGGGAGAATAGAAAGAAGACAACTGAAACACCGTCAAGCTTCTTGTTCTTACTGAAATTCTGTCATGTTTCCCGAATAAACACTCCCTAGATTGTTGTGAGCCTTTGGTTCATTTCCGGGGTTCTGAAAAAGTCAATTCTGACATTTTTGACAGCGTTTTTTTGTTGTTGCTTTTGTGGAGGGCAGAATTTTCAGAAGTCCTTACTCTGCCATTTTCACCGAGGTCACTTCGACCTAGCATTCTGAATGCAATATAGCACTGCAGTCAGAACTTGGGTTCCAACAGACAGGCTGTCTGGGTTTAAATCCCAACTCAACCAGTTACTGGCTGTGTCCCCTTGGGCAAGTTCCTCAACTTTTCTGTGCTTCATTTTCCTTCTCTAGGAAGTAGAGATATAATAATCGTGTCGACTGCATAGAATTATCCTAAAAATTAGGAATTAACACATGAAGAAAGCCTAGTACTGTGCCCAGAACGTACTAACAACTCAATAAACATTGCTACTATTGGTGCTGCTATTGCTGTTGTTGTTAGTACGTCATTCCTCCGGGCATTGCTAAGGGAAGGGCGATTACTCTATCCACTCGACAAATGGAGAAAGGGGAGCAGAGAGAGGTGAGGGAAACCGCCAGGGGTCACGTAGCTGGCAGTCCTGATGGTTCTGCTACAAACCAAGATGAAAGGTCGCCTCCAAGGTTATGCCTTCTTATGCCACTGACCCACCATCAAAGAAGTCAGGGCCTGGAAGCAAATATAACAGACACTGAGCTCCGTGCCTGTGAACACGGATCTCCTGAGGACCAGAGACTCCCACCGCACCTCCTCTCCTTAGTATACCCAGCAGAAAAGGCAGAGTAAAAGGCCATGCACATAGGTGGTACCAAGTAAGCCACGGGGGAACTAATAGAGGGAAACACGTGCAGATGGAAAAAGGGCTCGGGGAGGAAAACTCAGTGAGGCCAACCATCAGTTTCTCCACACTGATTTTCATCCTTCCTTACCATCGACAGGAAGGAGAGTCCTTCATGAGTTCCACTTTATGTTTATATTGCCGGCTGTCTAGAGTCTGGTGGCATCCAGGAAACAGGGACAGCCCCTCCAAATTTCTTGCCTCAGAGAGTACCCCACTAGGGGGTGCAAAACCCTTGCAGGCCAACTCCCAATACTTGCAGGCTCCTGCCACCTGCCCCGGGCAATTCCATTTATCAAACAAATATTGAGCATCTTTGGGGCACCTGGGAGGCTCAGTTGGTTAAGGATCAACTTCGACTCAGGTCATGATCTCACAGTTTGTGAGTTCAAGCCCCGCATTGGGCTCTGTGCTGACGGCTCAGAGCCTGGAATCTGCTTCAGATTCTGTGTCTCCCTCTCTGTCTGCCCCTCCCCTACCTGTTCTCTCTCTCTCTCTCTCTTTCTCAAAAATACATTTTAAAAAAACCATTAAAATTTTTTTTGAAACTTTAAATAATAAAAAATATTGAGCATCCTCTCTGGGCAAAGAACACCATGCCATGTGGGCGAGGGGCTCTTCATCGGTGGAAGGGAGTCCAGAAACAAGAAGCACTCTCTAGCTTCAAGAAGCCAAGAGCCAAGTGTAAAAATAAGGCAAAAGAGAGTCAAGTGAAGAGCCACTAGCCCCATGGGCGACCAGTGAGGTAGGAACCGTGGGTCCAAATGGTTGTGAAGGAAGTGCTCCCTCAGCCCGGGGGGATCGGGGAGCATCGTCCTCAGCGCGCAGACAGGAGTTGAGTGGAACATCTGAGGCATGGTACGAGCGTGTCCAGGTTGGGGCTGCCTCATCAAAGCAAAGAACACAGGACATGCTCATGCACGAGTTGGGGATCAGCCAGCAAGCGCTAGGAGAGTGGGAGCCAGGCATGCAGAGCCCTCACACCACACATACCCAAGAATGCGGGCACAGTACAAGTGTGAATAAGGAGAGCCTCTGAGAAATTAGAAAATGGGAACCCCATGGTCAAGTGTGGGATGTAGAGCAGGGTTTTGAAGGAGGAGCTGGAGGGTGCTGACTGCCCCAGAGTGCAGCATGGCGGTGGAGGCTGGACGCTCCTTCCCAGCGGAGGCAAGACTGGATGGGTCACCCTCAGTCAGGCATCCCTAGCTCCTCACCCATCATGGACCAAAATGCCCTTAGAGCACAGACAGCTAGGAAACCCGGTGGGAAAGGTCCGGGGGTCATTCTGGAGCTGGCAAGGATGGGATGCTTCTGCTAGTCAGTCACGGGCAGAGCGTGTGGCCCAACCAGTGAGGAATGGAGAAGAGAAAGAGGCTGGGAGACTATTGCCATCCTCTGGGTTAGAGAACACAGGTGGCAACAGCGAGAAAGGAAAAGAACCGGATGTGAACGACTCCGTGCCAGATGCAAATCCGACGGCACTTTGGTTTTTTCTTTCTCACAACCAACCACTGGCAGTCCCTTCCTACCTACCACCCGCCGCACTCTGCCTCCTCAAGTGGGCAGGTGTGTGGCGTGAGAGCATCACCTTCAGGGCGTGGAAGGGAAGCTTCCCAGAGATGGGAGAGGACTCACATGGCCTGTAGGGAGGAGGGCAGGCTTTGGGAAATGAAGGAGACAGGGTCTGGAGGTCTGGGCTCCAGGTAACCCTCTCCCACACTGGGGCCATGGCCAACATCTTAGAAAGCGTCTGAGGGGAGGACCAAGCCCCTGTGAAGAGCGGTGAAGAGCGTCCTGCCCCGTGAGTGCAAACTCCAAGGACTGAGGCACTGCAGGTTGACCCAACACCATAATGGCTCAGGCGCAGGCTGCCTCTGCCCCCCACTCTCCCGACCTCCACGTCTTCACCTTCCCTCTACCTTCAAGGCCCAGGGCTAGAGCCAGGACCCTGGACGACCCCCACAACCACTTCTCTCTTCCCTCCGCCTGAGGAGACATCTCCCCACTCTGTACTCCCTAGTGCCTTCCTTGTGGTCAGTTTGCGGCTCTGCAGATGGGTATCTAATCATCTTGCAAAGCAGAGCATGGTATGTGTCCTGCAGACCGTACGTTCCTGGCTCTGGGGATGATATCTAATTCATGTTTGTTCCCTACCGCCACTCCAGAACCCAGCCCAGGGCCCGAATATACTTATATTATATATTTATTGACCTAATCAATTCCTTCATGTTTGACACCTTTCTGTACAAAGACCTTCCCCACGAGCTGGCTCGAATTGTCAGAAAGTACTTGCATCTGTCCCTAACTGCTTCCCCGTAGCTCCTGCCCATCAGTCATTGCTTTCCCCATTGTGACTCTCTTAGAATAGTTTCCTCCATCTTCTACATGACAGCCCACAGATAGCGTTCATCTCTTGCCCACCCCCACCAAAGCTCTTCTTCTTCTTCTTAAACATACTCGTGGTCTGAAAGGGGCCATAACATAACTAGACACTAGAGAGAGAACAGGAAAAACTAAGTTCAAAGACAGAGAGTAACTTGTTTTGGTTTGAGGTCTGGATGAGATCCAGCTTCCCAGTTTCATGATTCATTCTCAGGGAAAGAAAGACACGTGTCCCCGGAATGCTCAGGGAAAACAGTGGATTTCTGTCCCACCTCAAAGGGCCCTCAACAAAGGACAGGTTGTAACTGGACACGGTAGTCAGGTGATGCTCTCAGCTCCCCAGCGCCTGAATGTAGTTTCTCTGCAGACCAATACTATCTTGGTGGAGCCACGGAGACCTAAGAGACGCATGCATTTTACTCAAGAGACTAAGAGAACATAGATATCACCAAATCCGTCTCTTTCTGTTTGCAGACGAGAAAACGGAGGCCCAAAGAGAGGAAATGAATTAAACAGTGACTTAAATGTATCTTCTCAGAGCTAGGTTTCCAATGTCATCCACCGGGCTCGCTTCCCTCCTCTGCAGTTAAAATTTCAGGTGAAGTTTCCTGGCAATTTACATGCTCACCGAAGTATAGAAGCTCGACCCTAGAGCTAACGAATGCTTTACGTGAGGTCTTCAATTCCGAGATGTCATATGGAGGCTACAGATGATGCAAGCTGTCATTATGTTCAAGGTCTCCTGTTGACATGTGGTTTCATGACCGTTGATTACATTAATTTATAACATATTAAAATATGTATCAGGGTGCCTGGGTGGCTCAGTCGGTTAAGCATTCGACTCTTGATTTCAGCTCAGGTCATGATCTCACGGTTCATGAGTTCAAGCCCCTCATCGGGCTCTGTGCTGACAGTATCAAGCCTGCTTGGGATTCTCTCTCTCCCTGTCTCTCTCTCTCTCTTCTGTCCCTCCCCCAACTTGCTGTCTCTCTCTCAAAATAAATAAAAATTTAAAAAATAAAAATATTTAGCTATCTATTATTAATAATAAATATAAAAATAAATATAAATATATTTAAATATAAATATAATTATAATTGATATTATTAAATATCAGATATAATATTTCTAAATGATCATAAAGGAAACAACATGTGAGTGACTTCCACCTACATTCTTTCCTTCAAGAAAAGAGGAAAGAGGGAGACAGGACAAAAGCACCCTGAGAAAGTTTACAAGGGCTTGTCGTGAGAAGGTTGTTCAAACACTGTTTTCTATTACCTTACGATGTGAGCAATAGACATTCCAGACCCCCGCTCGGGAGAACTTTTGCATATGTTATTTAGTAAAATGTTTCTACGCCTGACAGATGATGTGTTTTTAAACAACATCCAGGGGCGCCTGGGTGGCTCAGTCGGTTAAGCGGGCGACTTCAGCTCAGGTCACGATCTCACGGTTCATGGGTTTGAGCCCCATGTTGGGCTCTGTGCTGACAGCTCGGAGCCTGGAGCCTGCTTCGGATTCTGTGTCTCCCTCTCTCTCTGCCCCTCCCCCACTCATGCTCTGTCTCTCTCTGTCTCAAAAATAAATAAACATTAAAAAAGAAATTAAACTACATCCAAATACAATGCATCCAACACAGAGATCCGAACAAACAGTATTCTCGTGGGTCAGCAAGGAACCAAGGGTGGTTTCTCCCGTCCTCTTTCGCCCATGCGGCATCCCACCACTGGGGTACCGGGTAAGCAAGAGGGGAGAAATTTAAAAGAAGATCAAACGGAGTAGGGCAAGGCAGGAGGTGGGCAGGCTGGAGAAAGGAACTCTGCCAGGAAAACAAAGGAAACGCATGGAAGAGCGCTTAAAACAAACACCCTGGAGATACGTATATCAACATATATATATCAAAAATACAATATTAGAAAACGAATAAGTAAAGAAATTTTTAAAATCAAAAGATATATTAGACACTAAAAGGAAATGGCAGAAAGATACATAGGGTATATTATTTCACTGAAGCTTAAAAGTAGGCAGGGGCGCCTGGGAGGCTCAGTTGGTTAAGCATCCGACTTCGGCTCAGGTCTTGATCTCACGGTTCGTGAGTTCGAGCCCCGTGTCAGGCTCTGTGCTGACAGCTCAGAGCCTGGAGCCTTCTTTGGATTCTGTGTGTTCCTCGCTCTCTGCCCCTCCCCCACTCACACTCTTTTCTCTCTCTCTCTCTCTCTTTCAAAAATAAATAAACATTAAAAAAAAATTTTTAAGTACGCAAAACAATTTGTTTGGGATGGACTCAAACATAATAGTGAAAGTGTAAAAAGCTGCACAGGAGTGGTGGCCACCTCGTCAAGCTGGTGGTTACTTCCCGGCAGGAGAAAAGAGGAGAAAGACAGAAAAGGAGACTAGAAAAGAGTATGAGGGTAGCTTCTGTTGACGCTACATGGTTCTCCTTTTTTTTTTTTTTTTAAGTTTCTTTGTTTATTTTGAGAAAGACAGAGAGAGCATGAGCCAGGGAGGAGCAGAGAGAGGATGCCAGGCAGACTCTGAGCTATCAGGTCAGAGCCCAAACCCACGTGCATGGTTCTGCTTCTTAAGCCACATGGTGAATATACATGCATTTGCTGTATTATTATTATTTTTATTTTTTAAATTTTGTATGCCCAAAGTATTTCATAACCCAAATAACTAAGTCGAAGTTACCCCTCCAAAAAAAATTGGATTACTTCTCCCGCTGCCTCCTTCTTTCCTCTCCATCTCTCCTCTCTCTTTCTCACTATCTATTGATTAAATAATCCATAGTTTACAGACATATATAATAGAGAGAGGAGAGAATGAGCAGGTAGATAAGACAGGTGATAGATGATAGACAGTTAAATAGTTAAATGATAGATCGATCGATAGATATGGATGGATAGGCTCATTATTTTATGCCAAGTGCTCTTTGTGAACTATATCTTATTTAATCCTTATGATGACCCATCTCACAGATGAGATAACTGAGGCACAGAGAACGCATGCTCACAAAGCTCTCAGGTGGCAGATCCCCGAATCAAGCCCGTGGGAATCTGATCCCCGCACCTGCTGATTTCCCACACCATGTTGCCACTGGAACTAAAGGGGTCAAGGACATTCAAGGGTTCCAGTGCTTCCTCTAGAAATCCGGAGACAGAAGAGCTTGAGAAATTAAACAACAACAACAACAACAACAAGTAAATAAAAATAAGTAGTCATAAAATTAAAAAGTAAATAGTAATAGGACCAAACAAGCTGTTCTTAAGGCAGTCAGGGAAACTCTCCCCTAGGATCCATTCTCTGTCCTCCTGATTTCTGGCCTCTGCTGAATGAGGTCCACCCTTCCCTTCATTGTCCCAAGAGGCTTGCTAAGGAAGAGACCGCGTCTATCCCGACACACAAATAACTGCGGAAGCATCTTATTTGTCAACAGTTGCGCACTACCAGTCCTCTCTCCTGTTTAACTCACATCAGTTTACACTTCAGCACCAAATAGCAATGCTTTTCTGCATTTGCAAACCCGAAGTCTTGTGAACAGCGATGAAGCAAGCTGGAGAGGCCTTCTTTGAGAACAAGCTGCTTTCTTGGTACCAGAATGAATAAACGACTGCATTGCCCCAAAGGCTCAGGATCAAACCCCATCACAGGCAGCAGTTCAGTAGGGAACCTCACCATCCTGGTACCTTTGCAACTCTTTGTCTTTTTAAAAAACCAACAGGGGGGTGCCTGGGTGGCTCAGTCAGTTAAGTGGCCGACTTCAGCTCAGGTCATGATCTCGCAGTATGTGAGTTCGAGCCCCGCATCGGGCTCTGGACTGATGGCTCAGAGCCTGGAGCCTTCTTCGGATGCTCTGTCTCCCTCTCTCTCTGCCCTTCCCCTGCTCACGCTGTCTCTATGTCTCTCAAAAATAAATAAACATTAAAAAAAAAAACCAACAGGGACATAACTTAATAGGAAATAAAATACATGCTTGGAAAAACTGAATCTGGAACTGAAATTCAAATAATACAGTAAGACCTTGTTTTGCGAGCATAATTCATTCCGGAAACATGCTTGTAATTCAAAGCACATGTATATCAAAGCAAAATATGTCTTTCTCCATAAGAAGACACTCAGGTGATTCATCTCACAACCCAAAAATATTCATATAAAAATGATTACAATACTGCAATATAATACAAAATAATATTGAAAATACAAAAATATAAAGAAAAATAGATGAATGCACACTTACCTTTGAAAACCTTCATGCCTGATGTGAGGGAGACAAGAGAGAGGAGGGTTATTGCGTAGGATGACTTTCACTATCAATAACGAATCTCTACTATCTATTGGTTCAGTGGAATCTTTTTCTGCACGGAGCCATTGTATATGCTTGCAGAGATATTGATACAGTATTAATTAACTACAGTTATAGTACAGTATTAATAAACTCATCATATACTGTATTTAATATAACTGGCAATAAGGCAGCAGAGGAAAGGGTCTATACCTGCAGGCAGCCTGACCTAGAATGAAGCAAAGCATTCCTAAGCTCATTCTTGTATGGAAAAGCAAGGACTGTCCAGAGGTGCCTTGAAGTGACAAAAAACACACTAGTGTCAGTTGTGGGCACCTTCCAACGTTCTGAAAAATCACTGATTTCTGCCAAACATCATGGCCTGAGACCAAGCATCCGAGCACGGGAGACGATCACCCACAATACCACAGAGAGAGAGAGAGAGAGAGAGAGAGAAGAACCAAGAACCATTGGCTCAGCTATGATCATGTGACATTCTATAGCACGTACTACTCGTATCGCAAGACATTGCTCATTTATCAAGTTAAAATTTATTAGAAATGTTTACTTGTCTTGTGAACCACTTGCAGAAAGAGTTACTCTTAATGTAAGGTTTTGCTATACTTCTTAAAATTCATATTCGTGGAGACTTAACAGGCTTGTTCTGATTTGAAAACTGCATGTGTAGGTTGTTCGGGATTAATACTTCCAAATACATGCCATTTAACCATCTGCTTTGTGTTTGCTTTCAGCATTGAAGTTGTGGTTAAATGATACATATTTTACATTTAAATATTTGGAAACATGGCCAAGATTCATTAAGAAAAGCAAACATTTAGCTCCCCATTTCCTCTGACTAATTTTTTAGAAGACTTTTGTCTCCGCCTTTCCTGGAGAACAACCCTCCATCACACCAAACATAGACGCGTTCACTTCGATGATTTCAATAACGTGAGAAATGAAACTCGCAGTGCCAGAATATAGGTGTTACAGGGGCACAGAAAAAGAAAGTCATTCCCTGCCCCTACGTGGAAGCAGCCGAGTTTGCTTGTGTGCATTTATTCTCCTGCAGGACTCTCAGAACAAGTCTTGCCCGTAATGTCAGGTTGGACGGATGGGACATTTCTACAAGCATCAAAATGTGTCATTTCCTTGGGCATTTTTCTCCTCTTGCTTTGACTAAAGTCAAAAATGCTACCAACGAGGCGCCTGGGTGGCTCAGTCGGTTGAGTGTCCGACTTTGGCTCAGGTCATGATCTCACCATTCCCGAGTTCGAGCCCCGCTTCGGGCTCTGTGCTGACAGCTCAGAGCCTGGAGCCTGTCTCAGATTCTGTGTCTCCCTCTCTGTCTGTGCCCCTCCCCTGCTCATGCTCTGTCTGTCTGTCTCTCTCTCTCTCTCTCTCTCTCTCTCTCTCTCTCTCAAAAATAAATAAAATTAGAAAACTTTAAAAAAAATGCTATCAACTTGACTATTTGGGATTTAAGCAGTCCAATCTTTGTGCTTAGTTGATGATTATCCAACAAGTAAAGGTTTGTTGGTGGTACTTGTGGCAAAGATAACTAGTTGTCCACCCAAGATTTGTGCTTTTCTTGCATTATACAAAGACTCTGTGGGGGAAATGGCTCTCAACCCAGAACGATATTCACAGTCCCTTTAGACTTGGTGGGGTCAGTTCTCGTCAATGGAGCATGAGCAAAAGGATGAGGATAGATCTCCAACATCAACGGGTAAGAAGCCGATGTGTGTGTCATCCACAAGGTGGAAGAAAGCTGGATTCCTGAATCACTGCATGGAAGGGAGGCTGCCTAAAGCCACTTTGGACTTTATATGACTGAGCAGTGACTTCTTTTGTGGTAAGCCACTGAAGTTTGGGAGTTTAGCTTTAAAACAATTCATATGATCACAGGGGCACCTGGGCAGCTCAGTCGGTTCGGTGTCTGGCTTCAGTTCAGGTCACGATCTGACAGATCGTGAGTTCGAGCCCGGCATCCGGCTCTGTGCTGACAGCTTGGGGCCTGGAGCCTGCTTTACATTCTATGCCTCTCTGCTCCCCCCTCGCTCATGTTGTCTCTCTCTCCCTCTCTCTCTCTCTCTCTTCAAAATGGATGAACATTAAAAAAAAGTTTTTAAAACAACTCATATTATCACTAACATGTGGATCAAGTGAGAAGCATCTCAAAACATAAAAATATATCCCAAGCCAGTAATTTTCCTGGACACCCAGTCTACATGCTCTGCTTATTAATTAGGTGATGAGATCACAGATCCCAAGGCTGTGACGTCAGTGCCCCCTCGCCTAAGAAATACCAATGAGCCAACTCAGATCAGCCCCAGGAGAACCCCACGGTAGCCACTTTAGAGGACTCTGCTGAGTCACCCAAGATCAAGCACCCAGGGTGGGTCAGAAGAACGGCCCTCAAATGATTTCTTCCTTTTCTTAAGCAGAATAAAGAATGTAAAGAATATTAAGATACACAGATCATTCTGTTTTAAATTTCCAGAAGCCCCTTAAGCCCTCTGTTTCACAGAGGCTTAAATAATGAAAGGCTTAGCTAAAAATGCCCTTTACGAAAAGGTTCCCCCAGATTTTTTTGTGTCTGGGCTTTTCAATCTGTTCCATCGACTTAGTCAAACAGGTCACAATTAAGATCAGAAGGAAAAAAGTCAAAAAGCCATTGAATTCATTTGGCACATAACCCACTGAGGAAATGGCTACGTAAATACAGCCCCAGCGTAAAGCCTTCTGTTTGCTCAGCTGTGTTTATTTAAATTAAATATTAGCCCTAACTAGGTCCAATATTTACCATTTAACCTCCATTCTGCTCACCTGAATTTGGGGTTCCTGGTTACAGGGAAGCAGGACCAAGAAATGAAATCCTTATGACGTGCTTATTTTCACCTGAATTCAGGGAAATTGCCAAACATTTGTGCCAGGGGTTCCAGAGACACTAGCGTCGGTGACTTGAAGCCTCGGCATGCCTTGAAGCAAAGCCCAGTGCTTTCCAGACATTTGTTTTTTGTTGTTAGTACTGGAGCCCATGTTTCTCAAGAGAGCTTACACAGAACCCAAATAAACCAAGCAGGCAAATTGTGAGCTGCTGTAATTAGAGCCCCTCCCCCTTTCTCTCTGACATCCCCGGGGCTCCTCTGTCAAATACTTGGGTTCCAAAGATCCAATTCGATCCCTTTCTGTTACCAAGGAAGAAACTGAGGCACCGTAACATGGCCATGTCCACTTGGCAAGTTAGTGGCTGGGTGAGGACTGGAAACCATCTTGACTCCCAGCCCAGTGCTCTTTCCATACCACAGGCGGCTGGTAACAGTGCTTCTTCTCTACATATGTTCACACCATCTCGTGTCTCTGAGTCTCCTGCCTAAATTGGGAGCATTTCCATAGACCCTCATCTTCTGGTTCTGAGGCCAATTCATGCAGCTGCATCTGCCAGAAACACCAGGGGCCGAGTGCATAGAAGTCTCACACGAGGGTGTCCATCAGGTCCTTAGAGGGAGACCTCTCCACGTGAGGTGCCCCCAGTCTGCACACTCTACCGCCCACTCCCCCCTTACCATCTTCCTGTGACAGCGGTCCATGTGTGCCCCTGGGAGCTCTCACGCTGGTCCTACGAACAAAGAAGGGACCTGTTCTTGGACATGGAAGGGCTCCTGAGGATCACCCGGGTTCTGCCCCAGCCGCCTCAGCTTACAAATGAGAAAATGTACATCCGGGCACTTTAGGAACTGGAGGCTACGGTAGAAACCTAAATAGCCACGTCTGTGAGGCAACTTGGGCTAGAAAGGGGCTTCCGAATGTGAGGGTGATGCATGCACCACTTCTACTGGAATCAGTTGGGGTGCTTAGTGAAAACGTAGATTCCTGGACAGAGCATGAGTCTGCATTTTCACCAACCATCCTGGAGGAAGCTTCCGCATATGCTACTGGTAGTGGGAGGAGGCTAATTATTAATGGCAAGTGGACTTGTGTTCACAATCTGGCTCTTCAGTCTTCCAAGGGGTATGTTGGACAGAACCACTCAACCTCCCTTGCCTCCCTTGGGAGTAGTGGGGGTAGTGGTAGGCAGACATCTATTAAAATGCTGAGCTAGAAGAAGCTTCTGTGCCTGCTAGGGGGGTTTCTGGCCCCTTCCCAAATACACTGAGTCAGCCAGTTCAGACCTCTTGGACAAGTCCTTGCTGTAGCATGGTGGGGCCTTCAGAACAGCTGACCCGCCTCCTCCACCAACCCCACAGTGGGTGTCACCCTCATGACCTAATAATCACCTCCCAAAGGCCCCACTTGCTAATACCATCACATGGAGGGCGAGGATTTCAACATGTGAATTTGGGGGAAACACAAATATTCAATCTATTACAGAACCAAAGCCAGTGAAGAGGTCCCACTTGAAAGTGACCAATGGTTGGGGCTCCAGGGTGGCTCATTCGGTTAAGCCACCAACTCTTGATTTTGAGTCAGGTCATGATCTCATGGTTTGTGAGTTCAACCTCTGCATCAGACTCTGCACTGTCAGCACAGAGCCTGCTTGGGAGTCTCTCTCTCCCTCTCTCTCTCTCTCTCTCTCTCTATTCCTCTCCTGCTTGTACTCTCTCTTAAAATCAATAAATAACAGAAATAAATAAAATTAAAAGAAGGAAGGAAGGAAGGAAGGAAGGAAGGAAAGAAGGGAAGGAAGGAAGGAAGGAAGGAAAGAAGGGAAGGAAGGAAGGAAGGAAGGAAGGAAGGAAGGAAGGAAGGAAGGAAGGAAGGAAGGAAGGAAGGAAGGGAGGGAGGAAGGAGGAAGGAAGGAAGGAACGGTGCACATCTGGGGAGTAGTGAGGTGAAGCATGTTTGGTGGAGAGCGCGGGTCAAGATCATAGAGGTAGAGAGGCTCTCTGGGGGGTGAGCAGCCCCAGCAAGCCTCTGCTTCCTTATGTATAACACAGAAACGTGACGGAGCTGCCAGGCGGAGTGACGGGGGCGGAGCCCCTGGCGAACATCCCCATCAGCAGGTATTTCAACCTACAGGCAACGGAGGGTCCACAGGAAGTTGAACTCAAACATGATGTCTTCTTGAAAACAAAACTATGGGAACAAAAGTTTGAGTATGCTGGTTTGAGAGTTGTGTTGTTTTTCGGTAATCTGTTCATTTCATCTCCAGGGTTCTCCAAGTATTTGTGCTGTTTGGAAATTGCCGTGGGGACTCTTCCTCCTCTCCTACTGGCCATCTATCGGCCCAGAATTCCAGCAGAATATAGTAGCTCAAGGGCTCCCCTGTCAGCTCACGGAGGGCTGTGAATGAAATACCACAAGACGTGAGACGCTCACGTAGCAGCCCCGTGAACCAGTTACCTCCTCTCTGCAGGAGGTGAGCCAGCAGATCCCATACACCAATGGTTCACAAATTTGGCGTCTCTAAGCACAGTCAGGAGGAGGAGAACAATATTTGAGAAGGCAGACTCTTAGCCCAGATCCCCAGATGCTCTGCTGTTCTTCCATCAAAAGTCTGCAATTATTGGGGCGCCTGGGTGGCTCAGTTGGTTAAGCCTCCGACTTCAGCTGAGGTCATGATCTCGTGGTCTGTGAGTTCGAGCCCCACGTCAGGCTCTGTGCTGGTGTCTCAGAGCCTGGAGCCTGCTTCGGATTCTGTGTCTCCCTCTCTCTCTGCCCCTCCCCTGCTCACGCTCTGTCTCTATGTCTCTCAAAAATAAAACATTAAAAAAAAAAATCTGCAATTATGAAAAGCACCCACATGTTAAAATACAAAGAAGCTCAAACTTTAAGAGATGCTGCCATATGCCGGGCACCGTGCACAGTAACCAACATGTACAACACGTGCGTGTACAACAGGGCCACAAGTCTGGGGGTGCAGTCACATGAGTGAACAATATTCCAGAGGGTCTTCTAAAAAATAAATTCCCTGAAAGGAGTGGTTCTCACCCTGGGATGTATCTGTGGAGCACTGGGAAGTTTATAAACAGACTTCAGAGGACTCATGACTTCCCTGAAGCTGACTGCAATTTTTGTGTGGCTGTATATAGGTCGTTCCGGAAAGATTCCTCGTTTGCCTCAGATACACGAGCCGTGTAGAGTAAGGACCAATCACCCTTAAGGCTGAAGTATCTAACTGTAAGCCATTGTATATCTCCACCTGCAGACCTCCCCCAGGAAACCTTTCCCTTGCACTCTTGTCCAATAAAAGAAGATATTCGAGGAGTTAAATCTTTCATGGGATCCTAGTTGTCTTTTATTTGCGGTTTGCGGGACCAAAGCTGACGGGAGGGAGCCAAGAGACCATCGGAGTCTGGTATCTCTTTTAACAGATGAGAAATGGAAACCTAGAAGGTTACTTGCCCAAAGTCTCCCCACCTCATAACTGGTAGAGCCTGGAGGGTCACGTGAGAGGTGTCACTACACCACCTCCCCTTGTCGTACTCTCCCTCCCCCACCGCCCACTCCCCCTTGCCCCTCCCTAACCACTGAGATCATCCAGGTCAAAACAAGTTTATCTCCGTTAGGATGTAGTTTAGGTGGTATGAACATACGACCCAGCTGAATGAGATGTTTTCATTTGTATGTAATTATTTTTTTATTTTAATTTAATTTATTTTATTTAGACTGCTTATCAAAATATTATCATCTTAACATGCAATCAATATACAAATTATTGAGGTATTTTATACATTGGTACTAAAAGGTTTGAATTCCTGTGTGTATTTTACACTTAAAACATCTCCTCAATTTGGACAACCCACATTTCAAAGGTCCATTTCAAGGCTGTGGCATTCGGCCAATGTACTAAACAACATATGCCTGAAAAAAGAGTGCATAGGGGAAAAAAAGAAAGATACACATACACACACACACACAAATGGCATAAAACATACTTACGCAGACACATTAAATATTTGAGGTAAGGGAACATGATTGGTAAAGAAACAAACGTAGGCATTAAATACTCTCAAGCATCAGCTCAGGCATAGCCTAGCTCTTCAATTTAAATAATGCCCTTCCTCAGAATGTTGCCTTTAAGCACTTAAAAATACACACTAGTATCTCTCGTACCAAGTTTTTATCTGTAAGCTAGATCTGAATCTCTTCTTTCGCAGAGATGTTTTTAAAATTTTATTTAAATCCAAATGAGTTAACATACAGTATAATAATGGTTTCAGGAGTGGAATTTAGTGATTCATCACTTATGTATAACACCCAGTGCTCATGCCAACAAGCACTCTCTTTAATGCCCATCGCTCATTTAGCCCGTCCCCCACCCACCTCCCCTCCAGCAACCCTCGGTTTGCTCTCTGTATTTAAGAGTCTCTTTTGGGGGTGCCTGGGTGGCTCAGTCGGTTGAGCGGCCGACTTCGGCTCAGGTCATGATGTCACAGTCTGTGGGTTCGGGCCCCACGTCAGGCTCTGTGCTGACGGCTCAGAGCCTGGAGCCTGCTTCGGATTCTGTGTCTCCCTCTCTCTCTGCCCTTCCCTTGCTCACACTCTGTCTCTATGTCTCTCAAAAGTAAAATAAAAAACATTAAAAAAAATTAAAAAAAAAAAAAAGAGTCTCTTCTGGTTTGCCCCCTCTCTGTTTTTATCTTATTTTTCCTATCCTTCCCTAATGTTGGGCTGTTGTGTTTCTTAAATTCCACATATGAGTAAAATCATATGATACTTGTCTTTCTCTGACTTATTTTCCTTCTTCTTCTTAATGTTTATTTATTTTTGAGAGAAAGAGAGTGAGTGAGCAGCAGAGGAGCAGAGAGAGAGGGAGACACAGAATCCAAAGCAGGCTCCAGGCTCTGAGCTGTCAGCACAGAGCCCAGTACAGGACTCGAACGCATGAACTGTGAGATCATGACCTGAGCTCAAGTCAGACGCTTAACCAGCTGAGCCACCTAGGCACCCGTCTCTGACTGACTTCCTTAGCTTAGCCCAAGACACTCTGGTTCCATCCATGTTGTTGCAAAAGGCAAGATTTCATTCTTTTTTATGGCCGAGTAGTTAACAGCATAACCTTTCATTGTCCAAAATGTCCCAATTTAATTTTTTTATTTGTTATTTATTTTTTATTTGAGAGAGAGAGAGAGAGAGCACACCAGTAGGTGAAAGGGGCAGAGATGGGGAGGAGAGAGAGACAGAGACAGAGAGAGAGAATCTTTTTTTTTTTAACATTTTATTGTTGAGAGACAGAGAGAGACAGAGTATGAGCAGGGGAGGGGCAGAGAGACGGGGAGACACAGAATCTGAAGGAGGCTCCAGGCTCTGAGCCGTCAGCACAGAGCCCGACTCGGGGCTTGAACTCACAAACTGCGAGATCACGACCTGAGCTGAAGTCAGACACTCAACCTACTGAGCCACCCAGGCGCCCGAGAGAGAGAGAATCTTAAGCAGGCTCCTCTCTCAGCACAGAGTTCAACATGGGACTCGATCCCACAACCTTGGAACCATGACGTGAGCCCAAATCAAGAGTCAGACCCTCAACCGACTAAGCCGCCCAGGTGCCCCAGAAGTGACTAAGCCGCCCAGGTGCCCCAGAAGTGCCCCAGTTGAAACATTACATTACTTGGTCACCCAAAGCTTGAGGATCTGCTTACAATTCTCCCCAGTCTGAAAAATTAATCTGTTTTTGATCCTTAACAATTCCTGTCATGAAATTTAACAACTTCTTTGCACGGGGTTCACGAACCGGCTGTCCACAGGCAAGACACCGCTCAGAATGTATTCAGGGAACCTGGCACTTTTTAAAAATTCTCTTAAATGGTTATTTGGCATTTTCAGTTTGAGAAATTTCACCTAAAAGCCTGGATTGGCAGGCTTCCCTTGAAAAGTTCTGCATCACAGAGGCTACGTTTCCCCCTGACAGCAATGGCCTGGTGCAGGCTTTTGGGTTCGACACAGCCCTGCCGTGTAGGCTTTTGAGCCTGTGGTGTCTACATTTATGTGAATGTATGCATGTTTACTTTGGGTTGAATTGTGTGCCCCCCAAAATTCATGTGTTGAAGGCCTGACCCCAGTACCTTAGAATATAAGCTTATTTGGAAATAGGACCATTGTGAATAGGATTAGTTAAGATAAGCTCATTAGGGTGGGCCCTGCGTCTCCCTCTCTCTCTGCCCCCCAGCCCTGCTCATGCTCTGTCTCTCTCTGTCTCTCAAAAATGAATAAACATTAAAAAAAATTTTTTTTAATAGTTAAAAAAAAATAAAGGGGAAATTTAGATACTAGTTTGGACACAGAGCCATCTGGATGTGAAGGCGGAGATTGGGCGACGCGTCTACAGGCCCAGGAACACCAGGACAGCCCGCAAAGCACCAGACGCTGGGAAGAGACATGAAACAGCTTCTCCCTCGGAGCTTTGGAAGGAACCAGCCCCCCCGACCCCTGCTTGTCACACTTCTGGCCTCCAGAGCCGGAAGACAATAAACGATCCCTCACGTCACTCGGTTTGTGAGACTCTGTTTGGCGGCCCTTGTAAACTAATATATTCATGTAGATGTGTATAAATCTATGATTTTCGGTTGGGGACCATTTTGCCCCTGGAAGAGGAGACATTTGGGGGTGTCACAACCCACGGGCAGGGGCCCTACTCTCATCTAGTGGGAAGAGTCCAGGGTGCTACTACACAGTGGGCAGGATTGCCCTCCACCAACAGAATCATTCAGGCCCAAATGTCAACAGAGCCACGGCTGAGAAACCCTGACATAGTCAAATACCACAAAACAGCTTCCCATGCGTCGGGCACTCAGACTTTGCCTCGACTCACTTCATCCTCCCCAGGTCCTGCAGGGTAGGGCACCATTATCCCCCTTTGCAGATGAGGAAACTGAGGCTGGCATAGAGATTAATTAACTTGCCTTCATTCGGACCCTAGACTTTTGGCTCCGAGCCCTTGCTGTCACTCTTACACGCAGGTCAGCGAGCTGAAGCCCAGAACCGGCGTTCCCTCCTTCCATCCTGTCTGTTTATCCCAGGAAGCCTCTCCGAAAGCTCCCTCTTCGGTCTAGACACCCTGAAAATGCTCATTATAACATCCTTTGTCATGCCGAGCCCAGCGTGTTCTGTCTGGCCAAAAGGGACGGCGACCAAACGCAATCAAGATCCTCTCCTTCTGTGAAATTACCAGGCTATTCATGCAACTCGGCGTGAAGCTGGAAACGGCAGAAATGATTCCCAGCCTTTCAGCCTGATGATCCCTTCTTGATTCAAATTCGTGTTCTAAATATTTGAGAAATGGCACAGTCAGCTGTCCCTGAACTCGGCCTTCAGCCCCCGGGTTCCCTCAGTCACCTGGGGCATCATGACCTGGGTCACATTTATACGTAAATAACAGCTGCGATGCAGGGTTCCCAAGGGCAGGCAGCAGAGACCACCGCTCAGAATGAGGAGGGGAGCCCTTATTCCACTACCAGGCCCTCAAAACGGGGCTCTCCGACGCTTCCCTGGGTGTGCCAACCCCGCCCCATAAAATGGGGGAAATAGTAACACCAACACAAGTAAAATGTTTGCAGCCGTGCCTGGCACATAGTAAGTGTTCAGTGACAGCCACTATTAGCGGTGTGAACCTGCTTTCTCCCTGGGCGACCTTGATCAGTGTTCCGATCTGTAAAATGGGAACCACATGCAACACCTGCTCTCCCAGCACCGGTGCGTTTTTGTGAGACTCAAAGGGAAACATGGACTCAAAATGGCTGTGTCGGGGCGCCTGGGTGGCTCGCTGGTTGAGCCTCCAACTTCGGCCCAGGTTATGATCTCACGGTTTGTGAGTTCGCGCCCTGCATCAGCTGTGTGCTGTCGGCACAGAGCCGGCTTCAGATCCTCTGTCCCTCCTCCGCTCTCTCTCTCTCAAAAATAAATAAACATTTTTTTTAAATAGAAGCAAAATCGCTGTGTAAATCGCAAGTACTATACAAATGCAAAAGTGTCCCTGGCCTGGTTCTCTGCTGGGGATGCCAATAAGGGCCTCGCTCCCTCATAGAGGCGCCGGTGGGAAATGCACAACGAAGCCCTAGCTCTCACCTCCCAGGGTGAGCCCTGGGATTCGCCAGACGCACTCCAGAGCCTGCTGGCCCTCTCGCACCCACCCGTCCACCACCTGATTGGACACGTCTCTAACATGAATTTGTCCCAGGGCCCTACCCTGTGCCTGTGCACTGCTCAGAGCCATGCCCGGCTACCCCGATGGACTTCAGGAACTGCATCTCAGGCAAATGTGACTGGAGCCCAGTTCTTTTTTTTTTTTTTTCTTTTTTTCACTCTCCAAAAACTCCATGCAAATGTTCATATTCTCCCCTGCAGCTTCCATCCTCCAGAAATCGTTGCTTTTCTTCACCTGGAAATAAAGTATTAATTCTCCAGTGACCCTGCTTTGCTCTCAGACAAGAGAAAGCCGTTTTGGTCCCTTACCAAGATGGTCACTTCTTTTCATCACCTTCTAAAAACTGTCCCCTAGGGGCACCTGGGTGGCTTAGTCGGTTGAGCACCAACTTCGGCTCAGGTCATGATGTCACAGTTTGTGAGTTCGAGCCCCGCGTCAGGCTCTGTGCTGATGGTTCAGAGCCTGGAGCCTGCTTCGGATTCTGTGTCTCCCTCTCTCTCTGCCCCTCCCCCACTCGCTCTATTTCTTTGTCTCTCAAAAATAAATAAACATTTGAAATGCCTCCCCCCGCCAGAAGACTGGCAACCTTAGATAGCCAGGCAGTCTCTTACTCTGGGGGACCGTACTCGTTTTCGATAACTAAGTTCCCCAGAAGATTACCGTCTGTGAGAAAGCACTATTTGGGGATGGGTTGCGTGAGGCCCCAAACAGCCTAGACATGATGTAAGTGAACCTGAATCCTAGACTTTCAAGGATTAAACCAAAAGGACTCAACATTTTTTAGAAAACTGCAACTCTCAAGTCCATGAGCACCTGACCCCTCACTCACCTTGGTTCTAACTAAAGCGTTGGTGAGGAAGAGGTCTCTGCACAAGGCCACCATTTGGAACGGAAATCCATGGGAACTGGGACAGGAAAGTGTTTTCGCAAAAGACAAAATGCATTATTATTAACTTTAGTTGTTCATCCTGTCTTCTGGTTTGACTGTTCAGGCGAAAGCCACATAAAGTGTTTATGACATTTGGTGTATTGCCCGCTTTCTTCTGAGGGGTTCACCCAGGGTCCTGAGGGCCTCCCTGTGAACTAGGACCATACAGGGGACTGTACCTGGCTTGTGCCAGAGCTGGGAACTTTGCAGCAAGACGGCTGGAAGAGAGATGGAATTCCAGTCCTTATCAGCCTAGAGTTGGACCAGTTGGCATTCAGCCAAATGTGCCACACATTTGTGGGAGAAGGATAATTTTTTTAAAACGCTTCTTGGGGGCGCCTGGGTGGCTCAGTCAGTTAAGCGGCTGACTTCAGCTCAGGTCACGATCTCATGGTCTGTGAGTTTGAGCCCCGCATTGGGCTCTGTGCTGACGGCTCAGAGCCTGGAGCCTGCTTCACGTTCTGTGTCTCCCCCTCTCTCTGCCCTTCCCTTGCTCACACTCTGTCTCTATGTCTCTCAAAAATAAAATAAAAACATTAAAAAAAAATTTTTTTAAACGCTTCTTGGAAATGCAGAGTCTACGTTATGAACTAATCAGGCAGCAAAGCAAAAACAAGTGTCTCTGTTCCTGTGTCATTGCAACCAATGTACGGCATGGCCTTTCCACTGGGTTTGGCTAGAATTTTTCTGTATGGGACTGACCATTGCCTCTCCCCACCCTCATTAACAAGTTAGAAACAATTGAGGCCTGGGAAACAGAACCCCTAGGGAGTCCAGTAGACTCATGTAGTCTTACTGGAGTGAAGAAAGGATGTGTCCCATCCTAACGTGATCTGGAGAGCAAGGTGAGGGCACCGAGTAACTCTTTAATTCCAGCAGAGAAAGAGTTTTGCAAACACCAGCAAAGCTTGTTCCTCTTACCTATTGCTGTGCAACAAACCATCCCAAACAGTGGTCTGTACGATACCCAGCACGCGTTGCTGTCTCTCACGGTCGTATGGGCTCCACCGGGCAGTCCTGCTCTGCTCGAGACTGGCACGGATGTGTCGTCCTGGGGACTTATATGCAGGGAGCAGCTTTACTGTCATTGGTGTGACAGTCTCAAAAAATAAAGCAACTCTATTAGTTTGCTCTTGCTTCCATAATAAAACACCACAGACTAGAGGACTTAAACAAAAGAAATTTACTTTTTTACAGTTCTGGAGAAAATAGCAGTCCAGGATCAAAGTGTGGACAGATTTGGTTTCTTCTGAGGCCTCACTCCTTGACTTCTAAATGGCCCTTTTTATCCTGTCTTTCCTCTGTCTCTCTGTGTCCTAACTCCTCTTCTTATAAGGATACCATATTGGGCCCACCTTAATGAACCCATTTTAACTTAATTACCTCATTACAGGCCCTCTGTGTACATAGTCACTTTCTGAGGTACCGGGGGCTGGGGCTTCAATTTATGAATTTAGTGGGGGACACAATTCAGTCCATAATAGTAACCAACTCTTGGTAAGGTTCTAAACAAAACAAAGTAGTATAATCTTCCCTCAATTTTCAGAGTAATTGTGTTCCCACAATATGTATTATATATTACTAAAATTGTGCCACCACCAACAAAACCAACATTAAGTTTATATGTAAAATTTGGGGCATCCTGGTGGTTCAGTGGGTTAAGTGTTGGGCTCCTGATTTCAGCTCAGGTCATGATCTCCTGATTTGTGAGATCGAGCCCTGTGTCAGGCTCCGTGCTGATAGTGTGGAGCCTGCTTGGGATTCCCACTTGCTCTCTCTCATACTCAAAATAAATAAATAAGCAAATTAGTAAATAAACAAAATTTTTTAAGTTTATTTGTAAAATAGAGTTAGATTTTAGGCTCAGTTCATTAAAAGCAAGTTTTACAACTGCATGGATGTCCCATTGGGCATTTGACAATTGCCAAGGCTGAGAGACAATTCATTTGTGCAGGACTCTTGGGTTTTGACACAGTTAGGCACCACCAGCTTCCCTCTACTAAATGCCAGTACCACTGCTTCAATTATTGTGATGCTCAGAATGTCCCCTAGAGGCCAGAACTGGTTCCACTGAGGATGTTTGATTTAAAGGAATCCATAGATAAATCATAGTCTAAATATTTCTCTCATCAGCGAAAAATACCACCCCCAATTTTATTTGCTTAGCAAGTTTTGTTGCTAGCATTTCTAAATTTGGGGACAAACTATGATGATGTTCGATATTCGAGCTTAACCGCAAGGCTATGTGACATTACCCAATGGAAATTACCCAAGTCAAAGGAAATCCCAAACAAAAGTTGTTTTGGTTTTAGGCTATTCCAAACTAGCCACAGCAATGATGCCGTCAGTTGGTCTAATAAATAGTCCAAAGTTGATAGCATGCAAAAAACGACGTAGGAGTTTTTCTGTTGTTACATTCTTGGCAAAAAACTAAACTTGCCGTTGACCAACTTTTCTAAAAATGTTTCAAGGTTTGAATGTTTACGTTGAATTTGAGGTGGTATGTGTACGCACCATTAAAAAAATATAAAGAACAATATAAAGAAAAGGCATCATTGTTTAACAGGAAGGAATAGAGTGCCCAGAAGCCCAGAGTCGGCAGGTGGTGAAGCCAGAGATCCAGCCCAGGTCTGTCTGACTCCAGAGCCTTGTTCTCCACCGCCACTCAATACGACATGGGTGGAACATTCCGGAGAAGAACAAAAACCACTGTGGAAGGTGCAGCATTTCTCCAACAAAGCAAGAGAGCTTTGCTGGCAGGTGGAGTGTGTGGGACACTCCCTTGAAGCACCTCATGATCCATCACCTTTAGATTTTTATTTATCTTTGGACAAGACCCAAATGTCACTCAGATATTCAATGTCTTAGTCTATGGGAAAAGGGACATTCTAAAACATCCATGCTTCAAGTAATTGGGCTGAACCTGAATTTAAAAACATCTTAATGTTGAAATACATTATTGCTTTAATGGTTAGATTTTCAATGGCCTGAAAAATTGACATTATTATTCCACGCGTGGCTCTTCCCATCTGCGGCACACGTAAGAGGTTGCTCTGTTGGGTCCTTTGAGACAGGCCAAGGTAATTATACTTTTGCACAGCTGGAGACAAGACATGAGTAGATATTGTCCACTGAGACCCAGAGTGTTCCTGTTATCAGCATTCAGGAGCCTCTTCCACAGAGAAGAGAGAAGGGAGCCAAAGTCTTAATGTTGTTGTCTCTTTTTAATCGACTTTACTTTGATTATAGTCACTGATTCTTTAATAGCACAAGAGAAATTGTTTGCAGTCATGTCTATAGATTGAAAAATCACAGACACCTTCTAAAACATGAGCTAGAGTAGTTTGAATAGTTTCCATGGCCACTGTGAATCATAGTGCACGTGATGACAATAATAGTTCAATACATATTCTTTTAATTAACGAATGGATGGTATGATGGATTAAAGCATGGAAAAACACTGGAAAAGCCAAAATGACCTGGAAGGGTGAATAGGATAACAGACATGACAAGAGTCCCATCGGAATACCATCTTCTAGGGGACAGACACAGGATTTTACGTTAGCTAAGACATTTAAAGCCTTGTGTTTTTGGAGAATCTTCTTAGACACAATCATTATTTGTATGTTAAGTCCTTGAGTAATTCTCAAGAAGAGACATTGTTTATAATACATTAGACGCATGTCGCAGTATTTTGTATTCTGTAATTTTATCCTGAAATCCCAAGAGTCCTCACCACAGAGCCTTTCCCTGGAGTCTTGAGAAGGTTGTAACAGCGTAGGATTAAAGAACAGACTCTTCCAATGGTCTCTGCTATCAGAAACCCCACAGATCTTCCTTGGGACTTACACCCATAGGATCACCGCGTACACATGTTACTCTGTGTGGATTATAAATCCATAGGAGTTCAGAAAAGATGGTTATCGAATAACGTTGGATTTAACTAAGCTCTTTTTCTCTTCCACTTTCACCTCCTCCGACCACATTCAGGGAGGCCTTCCATGGCTGATGAGATCACGTGTGGATGGCTGAGTCATCTGGGTCAATGGCATGAGAAAAATACCCAAAAGGTACACAATTACAATGTAATCATTGTAGTCCTAATGTATTCAAACTATTATGTTAATTTTACAGCAGCTAAATGGAATTTGAACAGCGCAACTAATCTTCCTTTCAGGTCATTCCTATTATGCACCATCCCACTGACCATCTGGCGATTGATTTCAGGGAATTATTAAACATTATTTTATAGCCTGTCCTGAGACCAGCATGGGAATTTGACAAAAATGGAAATATAATGATTCATTTGTGGGCCTAATATCCATAGATTTATAAGACTTTTTTTTCTCCTGAGAGAGAGAGAGAGAAAGAGAAGAGAGACAGAGAGCAAGCAAGGGAGTGGGGCAGAAGGAGGGAAAGAGAGAGAGAGAATCATAAGCTCAATCCCATGACCCTAGGATCCTGACCTGAGCTGAAGTCAAGAGTCAGACATTCAACCAACTGAGGCGCCCAGGAGCCCCAGATTTCTAAGAATTTTAAAAATTATTCTTCCACTCAGAACACATTTACTCTGCTGCTATGTTCCCTGCATGGAACCATAAATCAGACATCGAAAGGTGAATAAGGCATACACCTCAAGAAACGCATCACTGAATCAAAGGAGAGACACTGTTCGATGACCTATAATATAATGCTGACTGTTCATTATGATAGCCCCAGCAACATCGCTTTGAGGACTTGCAATGTACTTAGTCTAAACTGTGGTGTGCTCTAAGATGCCAGATTTCAAAGAACTTGTTGTATCTCCCTTGTAAGTTGTGCACTGTTACATGTTAAAATGATATTTTGTAGATATATTAGGTTAAAGAAAATATGTTATTAAATCCACAGTTTTTCACCTTTTTTAATATGACTGTCGGGAAACAGCATTATATATCTGGTTCAGGTTCCATTTCCAGTGGACTACGCTGATATAATGTATGTGCTACAGGTGTGGTATGTACAGAAAGACAGTTGTGCACGGAGGAAAAGGCAACAGATTCTGCTGGGCAGAGATTTTGGAATTTAATGGTGGTCTTTAAAGGATTACTTTAGGGGCGCCTGGGTGGCTCAGTCGGTTAGGCGGCCGACTCCAGCTCAGGTCATGATCTCATGCTCTGTGAGTTCGAGTCCCACATCGGGCTCTGTGCTGACAACTCAGAGCCTGGAGCCTGTTTCAGATTCTGTGTCTCCCTCTCTGTCTCTGCCCCTCCCCTGCTCGTGCTGTATCTTTCTCTCTCAAAAATAAATAAACATTAAAAAAATTTTTTTAATTAAAAAAATTAAAATAAAGGATTACTTTAAAAGAAGTTTGAAGAGAAAATCAAAATGGAAGGAGTTTGGGCAAAGTCACAGAGGCCTTAATATACTTGGTGAGTCTATGGAACCGCAAGTAGACCTGTGCGGAAGAAGAAGGGAAGCTGGTAACCAAAGACAAGGCTGGGAAGCATCTGGAGGCCCACATAGATAGAGTCTTGCTTATCCCAACACAGAGTCCAGCTTGATCCATTGAACTAAGGAGCATTGACAAAGGTCTTTAGCAGGCAATCGACGTAAAGAGGTCTTGCTTATTCTAGAAGCAGAGAGAAGAGGGTAAAGAGGAGAGAAACCAGGAGAAGAGAGACTATTAGAAAATCATACCAGGAGTGATGAGACCTTGTAAGAGCAATGATGGTAAGAGTAGACATGAGTGAGACATGGTAGATAATTCTCAAAGCCCCAAAGGATACAGGCACTTACCTTGAAGTCAGAAGGACAGATTTTACCCTCCAAGCTTCTATTTATTTTCTATCTCCTAAATGCACTTATTCTCATTGTCAACCAACGAGAGAGGATAAATTTGTTGAGAATCATACTGATTTTCAGACAGATTCTCTTGAATCTGTACCATCTCTGGGTTCTTTAGGACTTTCTTCTCATTCATCCTGAGTCCACGGAGGACTATAACAGCAACTTCCTGCTCAGCCATTCCATGTGGGGCACTTCCTCTTGAGACAGGCCCTCCTTTTTTCTCATGCCGTGCTATTGTTGCAAAAGAGTAGTCTGCGTGGCCAGCCCTGGATTTGAATTGCTCTCCTTCCACTTTCCTTTTGCACAAAAGCCACTGAAATCTGTTCTGTCATTCCTCTCTTGTTTACATAACAGCTACTTCAGCCTTCTGTCATGCTTCCATTTTCCCTTGGGGAGAAAAATGCGACTCTCCCCAGGATTCATGAGAAAAAATGAGGAGTATAGTTCAATTAGTACTCATCAGAAGCAAACATTGGAGTGTTCCAAGTAGCAAGAGATGAAGCGAGCAGAAAAGTTCGTAGGGACTGAGAAAGGAAGATGAAGGGCAATCACACAGCAATAGTTTAGCCTAGTAGAGAGAGAGCTAGAAAGAGAAAGTGAAATATTTAATTTTATTGGGAAAGAAATGTGATTAAAACACACACACGTGTGCACACACACACACACACACACACACACAACAGCCACTGGGGATAGCCGTGAAAATAATAATCTTCATTTTTTTAATCAACATATGTCTTTGTTCTCAAGAGTACAGAATGATTGGTATTATTTTCCAATCTTCACAGCGGCTTTCTGAATGGAACCCCTTAGAGAGTCACGTGTAACAAAATGTGAAACTGACTCATAAAGTGAAGCATTGGATTTCCAGACATCCCAGTCCATGACTCAAGTAGCGAGACCACATGATCCGCTCGTAAGAA
Organism: Paguma larvata; assembly: GCA_030068075.1. Lineage (NCBI taxonomy): Eukaryota > Metazoa > Chordata > Mammalia > Carnivora > Viverridae > Paguma > Paguma larvata. Next base: position 14,897,482 of record CM057825.1, read on the forward strand.
AGTGTAGGGGATTCCATTCTCTAAAGTAAACACTCAAAAGTATTCTGTACTCAGCTACTCACCAGCCAGGCTATCCTAAAATACTGGTGGGGGCTGGCAAGATGGAAGCTGTCTGAATCAATCAGAGTTTGTTGGTTGCAAGCAACAGAAACTAACTCTGGCTACATTAAATAAAAAAAGAAAAATATTGAAAGTCTCCTGAATAACTCACAGAAATGAAGGAAAAGCAGAGAGGTCTAATTTCAGAAAAGCCAGGAATCAGGGACGCTCTGGATAACTAGGCGGTGGGAACCAAGGGACCATCCGTTCAGGGTGCTAACATCAGGATTCAATTCAACCCATAATTCTCTGCATTACTCTATGTGATATGCACATTTTAGGGAAAGAGCTTTGTATCAGTGTAACTGGAATCACCCATCCACTTCTAGTCCGGGGAAGACAATGTTCCTTGATTGGCAGCCATCCAAGTCGGAAAGCAAGAGAGAAAGTGTAGTCGAGTCCTCTGGAAGTCAGAAGAAGGGGAGCTGGGCAGGCAAAAGCAGCAGGCGTCCTCTGCAGGACCCATGCCCTTTCTTTATGCATGCTGTCCACTATTCTTACCCACCCACCCACACAATCCACCTTCAACCCACTTTCTCCAAGAAGCCTTTTCTGGAGTTACACTCCCTACTGACTTCTTTCTCTTCTGAACATAAACAATATAACTAGTCATTCACACGATCATTCATTCAATGAGTAGTTTTGAGCCTTTACTATGTGCCAAGTACTCCATTGAGTACCCATTCTTCTGATGGTCCCGCTCTTCTCTATGATGTTTCAGGTATAATTGTTCATATTTGGGAATTCAATTAAAATTGTACAACATTTATTGGTCATTCATCAGTCTTTGTTACTGTGATAGGTATCAACTTTGGGCCAACTGTTACAATCTGGATACAAGCTCCGAAATTGTTTTAATGACCTACACTCCCCAACTACTGGTAAAACCAAAGAGCTTAGAGATAATCGTAAGACAGATGAATTCTAACTCTAAGTGATACAAGTGGGGATCCTGAATTTACACCTAACTTGTAGTGATTCATCCAGTCAATAAACAAACATCATGGAATGTCTATTTTGTACAGGACACTTTACTAAGCAGAGCCAACATCCAGCAGCATGCACTGATATACTTATGTCAGTTATGAAAATAGTGAAAATTCCTATGCTAGCTGGTAAATAGCCACTTTCCTGAGCTTCTAAGTACCTTATAACCACACCAACCATCTCTCTTGTTACGATCCCTCCTCCTGGATCTCACCTTCCCACAGACCAGTGACCAAGGGTTAATCTAGGGCACAGGAGCCTGGTAAGGCCCTCAGGCCAGTGACCGTTTCGATAGGTGCCCACCATTCCTGTTGATAAATATTTCTAATATCACCCTGGTTCTAAGTACAATATAAAGATTGGCAGGCCTTATCATTAAAGAACTTGCAGAGAGAGTACTACTAGCAATAAAAAGGAACAAAGTAAATGAATCTTAAAAACATTATGGTGAGGGCCGTCTGGGTGGTTCTGTCAGTTATTCATCCGGCTCTTGGTTTCAGCTCAGGTCATGATCTTATGGTTCATGAGATCAAGACTTGTGTTGGTCTCCATGCTGAGGGTAGAGCCTGCTTGGGATTCTCTCCCTCTCTCTCTGCCCCTCTCCTGCACTCTCTCTCTCTCTCTCTGAAAATAAGTAAACATTTTTTAAAAATTGTGTTTAGCAAAGGAAGCCAGACAAAAAAGAATGCATATTGTATGATTCCACTTATACAAAGTTCTAGGTCAGAAAAAAAATATGATAATATAAGTCAGAAGAGCAATTCCTTGGGTGCAATGGAAGAGAAGGGTATGTTTAATGGCTTAAAATCTGTTTCCTTTGTTTTATGTGAATTATGCATCAAAAGGAGCTTAAAGTCCACTAAGAAAGATAACACCTTCAAACGTTCATTTAACACCTGTTAGAAAGTCTAAGTCCCACAAGTGGCAAAGCTAGAACCTACATAGATGAGTACTACAAACATTTTCTCATGGGTTGCACATTGCCATCTAGATTTAATCATGTTCGGCATGACCTGCTGGCAAGCTATTCAGGTCCCTCAGTTTTCTCATCTGCAAAACGGGGACAATAATAGTAGCTCTCTAGTGGTGGTCGTGAGAGTCAGAAGAGCTGCCCACTGAGAGCATTTAGGACATGCAGCACGTGGTTGGTACACAATAAATATTCATGATTTATAAGGTAATTCTGGGACTCCCGAAGAGGCGATTGTGTCCAGCTGGGAGAGCACCGAGGAAGAAGAGCACTGGGGCCGAGATGTGAAGACTTGTTTATAACATGTGGCCATGGGGAGAGGGGAGGACATTGTGTGTGTGTGTGTGCATGTGCGTGTGTGTGTGTTTGCTCATCCTGCCCCTCCAATCTAAGCATCCTCTGCAGTGTCACTTCCTGCCTTGAGAATCATCCCTTAGGCCATGTTACCACCCTCTCTACATGCTCTCTTGTCCAGCACGTACTACTCTTAATCAAAAAATTAATCAACTAGCATTAGTATTTATTTCATATTTATCAGTCTTCTCCAGTAGACTAGAAGCTGCAGGTGGCCAAGAGGCTCCCTTCTATACCTCCAGGCCCTATCACAGAAACTTGCAGAAATCATTATTAGCAAAAGCATAAGTAACAAATACATCCTTTATTTTCTAGAAGTCAAGTTATAACTTTACTCCATTGAAGGCAATTCAGAGTATGTGCGTGGGAGGAACTGGGGGGCCAGGGTTCCTCGGTGGGCTTCGGCTCTAGCTCTACGACTTTCTCCAGGTGAACCCTGGGCAAGTTAAGTTCTTTGTACGCCAGTGTCCTCCCATGTAGACCAGAGTAGTAAGAATTTGTCTATGTAGATTTCTTGTCACAAACAAGGGAATGTTTGTAAAGCATTTTTCACTGTGCCTATCACATAGTAGGTGCTCAGAAAATAGTAGCATCGTTATCATCCCCTTCGCCCAACCTAGAGAGCTACATCACTCCACCCAAGATGCCGTTATGCCAAAAACATCAAAATTTATTAAAGCACTCCGCCTATACACATCCTTCTATCCTTTTCTCAAATTCCTCCCCAAACGCCAACTGGCAAAATGTAGAATAAGGCTGATATGCCTTGTCTTCGTTGTCTGTAGCTTGCCCAAGAATGTGTTGCAAAGAAATTTACTCCAATACCAACCATTTGGCTCCTTTCTCTTTTTCCAACCCTAAGATCATATTTTGTAATGTTTCCCAACAGTGAATTTGTTTTACCAAAGTACTTTAGAATGTACAGAAATCTCACACCGACTCTCTCTCCTTTTACACTTCCATCAATCTTATTATAACGTTTCTCAGTATGAAGTTAGAAAACGAGCATTTGACGATATAATCGGTCCCCAGCCACACAGAGAGAGCAAGGGGTAGGGCCAGGATTCCAAATCCAAGTTTTCTGTCTCTAAACCTAACATTCATTAGCTTCTGGTCTAGAGGGAAGTTTCTGGAAATTTCTATAGTAGGAGACTAATGATCTTTCTGAGTATGATGAGGCTCAAGGTCCGATTTTGTCTGACCTCCAGGTCTAAGCTCTGGGGAAATCAGACCGTACTTGATAAGCACAGGCTGAGGCTTCAAGATTTTAATTAGCCACTGGCCTAGTATGAATTTCCTGGAGTAACAGCTGAATGCAGTACATTCGCCAGGAAACAACCATCATTGGAGAAACTCCCACCTTTAAGAGGTGGTGAAATAGCCTGTCGCATTAGTAGAGAAAGATAGAAGTCCTAGATGTGACACCCGGGGTGAACCAGCTCAGAGGATCCAACCATCCACTGGGCTTTCCTTCCTTTGCTTTTTTCTGCATCAAATTATATTTGGCTTTAATGTAGGGACGTCATTTCCCTTTTTTATCCTTTGTTAATTATCTCCTTGGGTCAAAAAGTATAGAGCATTTTTACATATATACATATTCAAGTGTAAGGATAAGAGTTCTTTTTACTTTGGGGCACCTGGGTGGCTCAGTCAGTTAAGCGTCTGACACCTTGGCTCAGGTCAAGATCTCACGGTTCGTGGGTTCGAGCCCAGCATGGGGCTCTGTGCTGACAGCTCAGAGCCTGGAGCCTGTTTCAGATTCTGGGTCTCCGTCTCTCTGCCCCTCCCCCGCTCAACTCTGTCTGCCTCTCTCTTCAAAAATAAACATTAAAAAAAAAACCAGTTTTTTTAAAGAGTTCTTTTTACCTTAATAAAGATACTAAATTCTATTTTTTTTAATTTTTAATGTGTATTTATTTTTGAGAGAGAGACAGAGAATGAGCAGAGGAGGGTCAGGGAGAGACAGGGAGACACAGAATCTGAAGCAGGCTCCAGGCTCTGAGCTGTCAGCACAGAGCCCGACGCGGGGCTTAAACTCATGAACCATGAGATCGGTCCGAGCTGAAGTCAGGCACTTAACTGACTGAGCCACTCAGGTGCCCCTAAAGATATTAAATCCTTAAGTGAGGTAATAAATGTGCAACCTAGCACTCTTCAAGGCACATGTAGCCACTCAGTAAATGCTTAACTAACCTGGAATCGCCCGAAATTTCTTTCCAGGTGCCATTTAGGGTCTCACGACATGCACCATGTCTCCTGACCCTATCATGGTGCTAAATATACCCACAATCCGGAGCTCTTTGGAAGCCCCAGTGCCCTACTAAGGATTTCTAAGGATTTCTGACACATCAACATACCATTAGGTCAAGTTTCAAAGTCAAAACAATCAGACTACTTGTACACAAACCCTGGAGAAATAAAACTGCAAACACCTCGTTAGAAAGGTTGAGGAAAAGCCATCTTGAGGGCTGTCCAAAATACTATATCACTATTTAACCTTTTCTCTAGGATGTTTTCTCTCTAAATATTGCAAGAAAAAAATTAGTGGTCCTACGGATGGATACGGATGGATGCATGTAAAGCCAGAGGCTCAAATTTCACACATGGAAGCACCGACAAGGTCCCTCTCGGAAAAGAAGGCGACCAGACTGATGGCTCTTCATTTGTATTCTCCCTCCCTGAGCTGCCTGAGTAAATGCCATGATTTTCAAATGAAGTCTGGTGTTTTTCCGCCACATCTAAAATGTCTTTATTTGCACCCTGCAAATGCTGACGTCAATCGCCTTACAAATCCGGGGGGAAAAGAATGCCAGTTAATTGAAGTTGACAAGGCGGGAGCACCTCGAAGAACCAAGAACGGGAGGCACGGAGCTTGTCAGCAGGGTGTCCGTTGCCATAGTTACGCGTAAGGTAAGACAACAACCGGAGCTCCAGAAATTAAAGCGTCACAGAACGGAGGGCGACTGCATGTCACTTAGCTAAATGATCCCACATGGCATCTCAGATGATTATTAGAGAGGGATCTATATTCCTTCAGGTGAAGCTAATGATCGAGTGAAATGGCCTCTGAGAGACTGAGTTTTCTCAGAGCTTTTTCTTCTAGATCCCAACAGACCAGTAAAATGATCCCCGAATAATTCTTAAGAGCAATTTTTCAACCTTTGCTTTCTGAACAGTTTAGAGATGGAATGTCACGATCATTGACCACGTGAGTCACTTTAGAGCATGATACCAGCTGTGGACACAGCCAGAGAGGGAAGAGCAGAGTTAATAAGCGACTTGTCCTATCTGCATGATGGCCAGCAACCAAATTAATCTTCTCCCTTCAATGGTTGAATTCTAAAACGATTGTGGAGGGAATCGAAGCGCGTATTTTCTTGCCTAAGTATATATTTTACCAACTTAAATCAAATCGATGAATTTGTTTAAACCATTTATACATGTAAATGTGTCCACAATTTAAAGATTCTTGGTAGCTTTTACTGAGCCCCAATGCTGTCTTCCATCGAAGGAGAAAATGGAGTCGCAAATAATCAATGGAAGGTTGGTCCAGCTTGCTTGCGATGGCTCACAGAGCCATTCTTAGCTCCTTGGGGGCTTTTGTAAGATAAATAAGCACAAGAATAAAATATCTTTAGAGAAATAATGTTAATTACTATATAGCAAGGAAAGAAGGAGTTAAAGTCTTTTCAAACAAAAGATTTATTTATGGGGCACCTAGGTGGCTCAGTCTTTTAAGCATCCAACTCTTGGTTTTGGCTTAGGTCACGATCCCAACGTTCGTGAGTTCGAGCACCACATCGGGCTCTGTGCTGACAGTGTGGAGCCTGCTTGGGACTCTCTCTCGGCCCCTCCCATGCTTTCTCTCTCCCTCAAAATAAATAAATAAACTTTAAAAAGTAAAAATTAAAAACAAAAAGATGTATTTATAGAAGTAATCTCCATACCCAATGTGGGGCTCAAACTCACGATCCCAAGATCAAGAGTTGTATGCTTTTCCAACTGAGCCAAACAGGCCCTAAAGTCTTAATGATGATAATAATGTTCTCCTTATATAAAACTAGACTGTGTTGTTAAAAAAAAAACACATGTACTTCTGTGATAGAACACACTAGAAGGCAATGAAACACACTAGAAAGTTGGAGTACAGTGCTCCAACCAACGTGTGCAGTGCTACCCTAATCCCACTACAACGTTCAAGAGAAAGGGTCTCTACAAAAATCAGAATATAGGAATATAAAAAAAATGGAAGGCCCACATTCCCCCCACAAAACCCTGCCCCTAAAATGTTTGGCAGAAAACCCTTTTTGGCCAAGAGCTGCGTTTTTGCTTTTTATCTAAAAACAACAACAACAACAATAAAAACCCAGAAAACAAAGATAATGCAAAGGGATTGCTATTCTTTCCCATCCGATTCGACCTTTGGGGACAAAAATGCATATTTGCAAACATACCCACAAACCTACAGATGCACGGTATATTCAGAATCATTCCTAGGCCACTGTGATTCGGGCCCCAGGATTTAGTGAGTCTCATATTTTTGTTTCTCTGAATATTTCTCAGCTGCCTGGGATAACCTGAAAGTTCCTAGCCTCTTTTCCCTAGTGGTGTCAGAGAAAATAACGGAAAAGGAAATCAAGAGCCCTAATTGCATCAGCTGACACTGGAGGGGACGGCAGAGGATCACAGGCTAAGGCTGGCAACCGGCCCCTTTTCTCACAGAGGAAAATTACCAGAGCTCTCTGCAGAGGGCTAGGAGCAGCCCGCGTGCGGCCTGGTGTTCTCCTCTCCACGTGAGACCGAGCTGACGGAGCTGTATAAACAAGACAGTGGAGAGAGGCCAGGATTCCAGGCAGAGGCCGAGCACGACACCTCTGACCAGGTGGTCTCCCCACGGACATCAGACAGACCGCACAAAATCTCCCGGGCAAAGACCCCACAGATGCTTCCTAGAACAGCTGTCGCACTGGAAGTCAACAGAAAGGCCCTCGTGGCATGGGTGGACACTGGCTTGTTCGTAACAGAGTTGTGGCAATGGACGTTCCCAGGAAACCTGGTGGCTTAGCCCATTGCCCGGAAGACATGAGACAGCGTTGAGGTGTTGTAATCCCTGCCCCATCTGTTCTAGAGTCACAGAGCTGCTGGGGCCTGTAGGACTATTTCCGAGACTAGAGGGGGAAAAAAAGTCAACTGAAATAGTGTACTTCAGGGGCGCCTGGGCGGCTCAGTCGGTTGAGCGTCCAACTTGGGCCCAGGTCATGATCTCGCAATTCGTAAGTTCGAGTCCCACGGTCAGCTCTGTGTTGACAGTGCAGAGGCCGGAGTCTGTGTCTTCCTCTCTCTCTGCCCCTCCTTGGCTCATGTGCTCTCTCTTTCTCTCTCTTTCAAAAATAAGTAAATAAACTTAAAAAAAGAAATAGTGTACTCCAGAGATAATAGAGATTTTAATTCATCACCTGATATTACGTTAGTTATTAGTCTTAGGCTGGCAGAGACCTTTGGATTTATCCCCTACTGTAGTCTAGCTCCGAGTAGAGAAACTGGGTCATACATGTCCTCGAAACGTATTATGTGAATAAATGAATAAGCGAATGAATGAACGAGACATTACCTGCTTTTCCACCATAATGAAACGAACCCTAATGATAAAAAACCTGAATGTGCATGCAAGTGGGGTGTGTTTGTGTGTGTGTGTGTTTTAAAGCCTGGAGGGAAAAATATGATCTTCGTCTACATGTCACTAGTTAGACCATGAACTTAGAATACGATCCGATGAAAATGTTCTACTAATTGGATATTTTTGTGTCTATCAGCTCTATGAATAGGTCATACGTTTAAATGTTTTACTATTTAATTCTTACCTTCCCTTTGTGGCTAGGACCCCGAGCCGCCGCTAGGAAAGGGCAAATACGGCGAATGGCACCAAGATCCACGCTCTGGGGAGGGATGGGATCTTCAGGCGCAGCGGAATGAGGGCAGCAGGCAATGATCAACTACTAGTTGGAATAGAACCGGTTTTTGTCCATATTCCGACTGCAGGAATTTTAAGCGCTTCAGGTCTATGGCCCCCAAGGGAGGGCAGCTAGTGTGGTTATTCCAGGACAGAGAAGAGGAACCGCTGTCCGTCTCTAGTCCCTTCCCGAGCAGAATCTACTGGGAGTGACGTACCTTCTACTTTCAGAGCTAAACCTAGGGGCACGGCTCCCTGGTAAGACCTTTGTCAATCCATGGGCAGCCTGGATCCCTGTGCTCTTTCTTGCTCCGCTGTGACCTTCCCTTCTTTACGAGAGATCTTCTTCCAAGGATACCTTTTCCAGACTGTATTCACACATAAAAGGCAAAGGGACACAGAGCGATAAAGATTCGCCACCTAAACCTGCTTCCCCAGTTTAGGCAGATCGGCCATGCTGGTCCCCTTTCACCCACATGGATGGCCACCCAGGCCTTCCTCTAGAAAACCCAGCGTATTTCCATATGGCTACTGAGCTCAGCCAAGGCATGGGACACTTAGTTCTCATGCAAAATGAGTCGTCAGTGGCGGACAATTAAATTCTAGCTCTTGGATTGGGAGTAAGGAAGGCTGAAGGGGCCCCAAAGGCCCTTTGGTTGCTAAGGTTATGTTTTCCAGCAATCTTCCGCGGCGGAACAGGCTGAAAGGGAAGGTTCCTAAGTGCTGGGAGGGAGTATGAAAAGGAAAATAAACAGAACGGAGAGACAGCTGGAGTGTGGATGCCCGAGTTCCTTCTGAACTTTGTACAGGGAGACCTCACATGTTCTCTTCCCTCGGAAGCAGGGACAGATGGACATTGCCCTTCCGCACGGCCAGACTGGGAACTCCAGCCTGCTTCTTGGAGATCCATGGAGATTGTTCTCTCTGGGCCTGAACCTGACACACTAATAAAGAGGAAGAGCCTTCTTTTCCCTTTCCTTCTGTCTCAATGATCACTCTCTACCCTTGAATTTCGTCTCATTCCCTCCCTTGTCTCTGTTTTTCATAGCTCTGCTAGCCCTCCATCCCATTCGCACCAAAGATGGGAAAAGAATTCTCAGGAGGGAAAAAAAGTAGAACTCTCTCATCACAGAAATAAACTTTTGGTGTTTATCCTTAGGTCTTATCTGAAATAACATACGTGTTTTTACTCACTCGATAAGTATTAAATACCAACTTTGTACCCAGCCCCGTGCGGCAGATATCAAGGTGGACAGAGCACAGATCCTGCTAGCTTTGGAATCCCAGTGTTACCATAATTCGTTTCTGTGCCTTAACATTTCATACAGATAGGAGCAAGGCATTGTGGGATTAAGGGGAATAATCTCCTAATTGTCCCTAGAATTCTTATCGAGGAAATTTTCCTGGAAGGGGTGACATTTGAGCTGGCTCTTTAGGGACGAATAGTAACTATGTAGTCACAGAAAGAGTTCATGAGGCTAAAGTAAAACCATCTTAAAACATGAGAAAATGAAAAATAACTTGTGTATTCCAGAGACCGCTTTCAATAGCGGTATGAGAGACGAGACCTCTATTCAGAGGTTTGGACATTGTCTCATGGAAATCTGGGAAATGGACGTTTTTAGGTTACAAAGCAGCTTGATCAAACCTGCATTTTAAAAAGATCCCTCTTGGGGGCTCAGTCAGGTAAGCATCTGACTTCGGCTCAGGTCATGATCTAGGGGTCCGTGAGTCCCAGCCCTGCATCAGACTCTTTGCTGTCAGCGAGGAGTCCACTTCAGATCCTCTGTTCCCGTCTCTCTCTGCCCCTCCCCACTCTCAAAAATAAATAAACGTTAAAATTAATTTTTTAATAAAAGATCCCTCTCTGGGGGCGCCTGGGTGGCTTAGTCAGTTAAGCATCCGACTTTGGCTCAGGTCATGATCTCACGGTTCTTGAGTTCAAGCCCCACATCAGGCTCAGTGCTGATAAGCTCAGAGCCTGGAATCTGCTTCGGATTCTGTGTCTCCCTCTCTGCCTCTCCCCTGTTCACAGTCTGTCTCTCCCTGTCTCTCAAAAATGAATAAACATTAAAAAATATTTTTTAAAAAAAAGAAGATCCCTCTCTGGCCACGTGCTGGGGATAACGCAGCCAGGACAAGACCAGACGCAGGGAAACCAGTGGGGAGGTACTGAGAAGTCCAGGCCAGAGACGGTGAGGATCAGGAAGGCAGTGGCGTGAGCTTGGAGAAAAGAGCTTCGTATTTTTTTGTCGCTCAGATCCCAAGATAACTTTTTTCCCTAATATTGTCATGTTGAATGGAGACCACCTGCAACCTAAGGCAAGGACTGTGTGTTTTCTTTGCTTATCTTTACTAAAAATTATCTTGTCTTGAGCCTGAACAAAGCCCTCCCACGCAAAGTGAGTGGTGGTGGCGGTGGCGATGGTTTGTCATTGCTGTCTGTGCTGATGGTGATGATGACGGTGATGGTGATGACGAGAGTTATAAGACATGTAGAATATGAGAGCCGACTTCGAAGCATCCTGAACTGAGACGGCACACCAACTATTCTCTCGAAAGTTTTGGGGTTATGTCTTCTGAGATAAAGTTACCATTATTGTTTGAGGATGTTCTTGCTTTCAATTAAGATGTCCCCCAGATGGAGAAAAGAAAGAGCTACAGGCCCCGACATGGACCTGATACGGCAAGAATAAGATTTGGCAATGATAACAGTACACCTCTCTCCGATGGCCTGGGAGTTTGCAGTTTTGACTGATTTCTATAAACACAATTAAATCCTCCTCTACGTCTATTTCGACTACTAGCTAACATCTTTTGACCATTTACAATATGTCACAAACTGTGTTAAGCTCTTCATATGCCCTATCTCATACGATCTGTTTAATGCTCTGCCCCCATTTTGCAGAGGTGGAAGCTGAGACGCAGAGTCATTCATTAACTTGCTCAAGGTCACACAGCAAGTCCTCTGTGATTTCCTGCAAGCCTGTCGACGCCGGAGCTCTCGCTCTTTTCCTCGATACCAAAACCACTTCTACATGGGACGGAAGTAGGAAGTGAACCTTTATACACATCCATATTCAGATCGTGAAACTGTAGGGTGGCCAGCCAAGTAAACAACGATGAAAGTTCAAGGTTGCAGCAAGTCAGAGGCACACATTAGCTTCAAAGAGAAAGTCAATGTTATGGGGTGAGGTGTCTTGCCCTGGCCACATAGACACGGCTCCCAGGCTGGGATGCACGGCGGCCAGAGCTGTGTGAAAAAGGCTGCTATTTAAAGCACTTTGCTGGTAGGACACCTAGGTGGCTCTGTTGGTTAAGCACCCAACTTCAACTCAGGTCATGATCTGGCGGTTTGTGAGTCTGAGCCCCACGTGGGGCTCTGGGCTGACAGTTCAGAGCCTGGAACCTGCTTTGGATTCTGTGTCTCCTTTTCTCTCTCTCTCTCTCTCTGCCCCTTCCCTGCTCTCTCTTTCTCTCTCTCAAAAATAAATAAACATTAAAAAAAAACTTTTTTAAGCACTTTACTGAGAGAGGGAAAATCAAAGCTCCTCAAATGAGGCGCTCAGAGCTAAAGGAGATCCCAAAAGTGTCATGACTGAGGTGAGTATTTCTCTACCTCTCTTCTTTCCCCTTTAAAGGACCTGGGGCAAGGTCAAGTTATTAAGAGAGCAGGTAGAGAGAGAAGCAAGCGGTGGGGACAATGACTAACAAGAAAGCAGTATGAAAGGTCAGCCGGGAAGACTGTAAGGAGCAGGAGACAGGGGGCAGGCATCCAGAGGAAGTGGTTTTGTTAAGGCTCGCTAAGAGCGACAAAATGTTCTGGGAAAACTGAGGACGCCGTGGGAAGGTGAGTGACCCCGAACTCATAATATGCGCTTCTTGGGATCGGAAGATGTCTACTGACCGTAACAGTCCTTAAATTGGAACCCTTGTAGACAAATGAGACTACGAAATCTTTAAATCGTCACTTTTGTCAAAACGCAGCCCAGTTCTTTGAAGGCCATCTAGTCGCGGCTTCAAGACTCCTTGGCTCTCCTGGTTGGAAGTCAGGAGTCAGATGTCAGGTCTCCAAACAGGCCAGTCTATTTTCGAAGATCAGAAGAAAAAGCAAGAGCAGGAAGAGATGGAAAACGCAGGCGGTGCGTTGCCATGGGAGTCGTTTGGGGAAGGCATGGGGCTGTGCTCAGTTCTGCTAGAGCCCACGTGAAAGTCAAAAGGATCACACCCAGTGCAAGAGGCTGACGTGCCCTCCACCGGCCAAACAGGTGGCCTCTGGATTCCCCGGTGCCCTTGCCTGGCTCCAGGCAAGGGACTTGAAAAGACAAGACTTTTCTGAAGTCGTTCCATCTCAGACCCTGGGGTCGATGTCATAGCCAATGGGATAAAGCTAGTTGGCAACGTCGCTTTCTTTAATCTGAATTTTTTATTTTATTTTTATTTTATATGGGAAATGCTCTTTAATCTTACAACAAAGAGATTCCTTTTTAATCTCTCAAAAATCCCTTAAATTAATATTTGAGCCAAAGGACCAGAAATAGAAACATGCTACGTTCGAGAAATGATCATGGATTTGTCTCGTACTATTTTGTCTTGTTTTCTTTTGTTGGTTTTGGTTTCGTGTTCCCCTCCCCACTTCAGAATCTCTTTTCAGGCAACTTTGATTTGCAATCTGTTTAGTAAAAGATGAAAGCACCCCATTTCTACACAGATGAAGCCGAGAGAAAGTTCTTTTCCTCCAGGAAGCATGTGTCGTCGCTCTGTGAATACAGACTTAGCCGACCCAGATATCAAAGGGAGGGGTAATTGGTGTCATAATTTACACCTTTTCATATTGTCTAACCATGAACCAATTTTGAAATTAGAGATATTCTTAATTCATCGTCTTTTAACTTTTACACTAAAATTAACACACAACCATTACACTAGTACAATATTCTGCATCTGTCTTCTATTTACCTTTATAAAGAGGGTTTTACACTTCTGTACACATATATCCGAACACATCAAATTGCATGCATTGAATCTGTGTAATTTTTTGTTTATCAAGAAAGCTATTAGAAAACAATAGTTACTCTGAAAAAGAAAAGAGTGGGTAGGGGTCTCAGGCCACCTCACCATACCCTTCGGCACCCAAGGAGGAAGGGGACAGAACAGTCTTAGCACAGGAGAGAGAGCGGGCACCCTCACTGCTCCAGGAGGGACCCAGCATGCTCTTCAGGGCTCAGTTAGGTAGGGTGGAGCTGCCTCTGCACAAATACACCTCCAAATGTCTCGAATCAAATCACTAAAAAGCAATCACCACTCTATTGAAAACATAGCATCTGCTCCGAAATTCTAACTTCCGCACTACGACGAAATGGTGTCATCTTGTTTTCAGTGGAAAGCCTACAATCTTTGGCGGTTTATTGGAGACTTTGGTGTCCATGGGAGAGAGCTTATCGACAAAGACCCAGACATATAGTGGGGTAGGGGTGGCTCTCCAGGAACCACTCTCCATGCAGAACCTTTGGGGTAAAATCTAGACCTTCCTGGGGGTCCTGAGACCTGGCGTCTCCGGCAGTGTTTCCACCAGCTGCAACCAGACTTCGGTTCAGTCGCTGCCTGTCCTGGGAGCACTGCCCTCCGCCCTCATCTGTCCAACATCCAAAGGCACATCCAGAACCTTCATCGCTCTCCAGGTTCAACAAGCCGAGATGGCTTCCAACCTTTTCAGGTATAAAAGAGCATATCTTAACACCAGAAATTTTCAAAACGCCTCCACATGAATGTCATTGTACATCTCCTATTGCTCCATTTTCAAAACTAAGTAGTAGCAAGCCATGGACTCAAAGGTTCTCTTAAGATGTATATTTACTATAGCACCTGGGTGGCTCAGTCGGTTAAGTGTCCAACATCAGCTCCAGTCACGATCTCTTGGTTCACCAGTTGGAGCTCCACGTCGGGCTCCGTGCTGACAGCTCGGAGCCTGGAACCTGCTTCAGATTCTGTGTCTCCCTCTCTCTCTGGTCCCTCCCCAGCTCCTTCTCTCAAAAATAAATAAAAACACTTTCTAAAAAAGATGCATATTTACTAACTAGAAGAGTATCTACATAGATCGAGAAAGTAAACACATCTGCAAGAAGCAGTTTTCATGAGTCTGGTGCCTGCTGCACACACTGACGTACTGTTTCCTCTAAGGAAGATCCCGGGACCGTAAGGTCCAATCTCTGCTCAAAACACGATATGCCAGTCTAGGCATCCAACAGCTCAACCACGCTACACTGAAGCACTGGGGACCCTGACACTGTGATGAGGACATTATCCTTTGCCCAGGAAACACTCTCCCCCAATTTCAAAACGCCACTGGACTTGAAGGGCCATCTGGCTGGAAAAATCCTGGACTCTATTTTAACTCCCAAAGACTCATCACTACCTGAGATAGTCTTAACATCTTTAAAATATCTTGGAATCCCCAAGCCGTAACAGTCAGCAAATTCGGTGTCACTTATATTACTATCGGAGAGCAACTAGCTCTTCTGTGATTTCCCTCTTCCCCCTCTTTCGTAGAATTCACGCTCACAAGACACTGCTATTCGTGGGTAGTATCTGAAGAGCTTCTGCAACTTTCTATCTGTAATGTTCCCCCCCTTCTCCCTCTCTTTCCCCTCTCCCTGACACCTTCTCTCCTTTCCACCTGCCCTCCGAGTTTCTCCAACCACAGTGCCTTCTCCCTACTCTCACTTCCCCCACTTAGCCATTCTTCCAGGCCCTGTATCTACCCGTAGCACCGTAACTGTTGTAGGTTAACAAACCTGAGTAAATAATGGAAAACCATTAACCGGCTGTTTTGGCTTCTGAAAATCGCTTCGCAAATGCATCTGACGAACTGTATGGTAAGCGCTAAAACATTGAGATGAAAGCCTATGCGGTTCCCTGTTAGAGTTATCAGAAGGGGTTTACTGCCCGTCTCGGTCCTGTAACTTCGCCTGCTTGCTAAATAGTTAACTTAGATCGCAGTAAGCTCTCTCACCCTACTGTTTGGAGCTAATCAAAGGAAGTCACGTAACTGCTGTCCCACGGTATCTGGAGAGTCTAAGTATAATTGGTCATTTCAAAGCTCACTTAAGACAAAGAACCTTGAAGCGATAGGCCCCCGCCAAAGGTAACTCTATGTAATTGGCTACCAAGGGATGTGGTGAATTGTAATTGTTAACTAATTGATGATGTACCCTGCCTTGCTGAGACCCATACAAGCCCACTGCTGCCTTTGTTCGGCGTCATTCTCTGCACTGTCTCCTTGAGATCAGGAGATCAGGTTTGGCCCGGCCATAAAATAAAACCTTGCCTCGCTTCTGCTTGGCATCTGGTGGTCTTTTTTCAACAGCAACCTGTTTCAATAACCCCGCCGCACAGGGTCTCACAGTCAGGCTCCAAGCTTCTGACCCATACATAATTCTAGAGATTTTTCTCCCTGTACAGTTTCCAACAACAAGGCAGGCTTCTTGGTAATAGACATAAATAACCCAAACTGTAGAACCAGACAGAGCTGAGCTCAATATATTGCTTTGTTCATGTTATCACACTTGCTTGTTTTCAAAAGTATTTTCTGAGCAATTTCTACGCATCACGCCTTGTTTTAAGCGGTGAGGGCACCGCAGGGGGCAACAAACCCTGTGGAAATTTCTGGTGGACATGAGGAGACAGGTCTACTAAAGAATCTTACAAATAATTGTTGCAACTTGCAATAAATAGCATGAAGGTTATATACAGGTGGGAAAAGAACATTTAACAGAAAGATTTAACATAGTGGCGGGGCGGGGAGAAAAGTGTAAGTTGAGACCCTGAGGGTGAGTACAAGTGGGCTGGGTAACAAGAGCAGGAAAAACTGGTTGTTTAGGAAAAGAACCTAAATAGTAGAATGAACCAGAGAGAACAGTAGAGGCAGAGGCCCTGAGGCAGGGAGGTATACAGAAGAGAGACAGAAGGGACAGAGAGGGCGAATGGTACAAGACCAGGCTGAAGTCACGGGCAGTGCCTGAGGGTGATCATTTTGATGATTTGGGATTTTATTTAAAAAGCAACAGGACATTCAGGGGTGTCCGGGTGGCTCAGTCGGTTAAGTGTCTGACTTTGGCTCAGGTCATGATCTCACGGTTCATGGGATCAAGCCCCGCATTGGGCTCTGTGCTGACTGCTTAGAGCCTGGAGCCTGCTTCGGATTCTGTAACTCCCTCTCTCTGCCCTCCCCCACTCTTGCTCTGTCTCTCAAAAATGAGTAAACGTTAAAAAAAACTTTTTTTAATAAAAAATCAATTTTTTTAAGTTTATTTTCCATCCATTCCTCCCTATTTGGTGTTTATTGGCACACTTCCCTCTTCCTCCATGTTGCATTGTAAGCTCCCTGCGGACAGAAACCAGGCCTATCCGTCTTGTCTGTGCCCTCTCTCTGCCCCTCTCCCCCTCACCGGCCGGGTGGTCACACCCACCTGGACGTCACCAGCCCGGAGGCAGCAGGTGTCACGGGGCCCCCAGGGGCGCCTCCGCGTCAGGACGCCCCCTGGCGGGGAGACCGCCTCGCAGACATCCGGTTACGCACCGTCTGGAGCCTGAGGCATGGCTGCCTCTCCCAGAGAAGTAAAAATAAACTGTTTAAAATTCAAGGAGACATCTCAGCCAAGCAGAGACTAGGTGAAGACAGCCCTCGTGGCGATATAAATTGCAGGCAGCGAAGAATGGAGACGGAGCGCAGAAGGAGAGGCAAGGTCGCCCTGCCCTTGGGTCTCATTAGTGGAAATAAAACTTACAAGAAAGTCACATATTTTAAAGACGTTAGGAAGTTTCCTGGGTGATCATGAAAGGGCTGATGGCAGCGTGAGGTTTTCAATATACACAGAGCCCTCCCACAGAGCAACTGGAATGGCAATTAGGCCGATGTGGGGTCGTGGAGCTCTCCTCCCTTCTTTAGCTGCTAATTAAGAAATCCGTTACATGTCAGGGGCGTGATGTTGCCTAATGGGTGAAAGCCATTGACGGTGATTACTAATAACACTGCTGTATTCTCTGGGCTTAATCTTTAACTTGCTTTCCTGAGGTGATTAAACTTGGCATGAGCAGAGACAATGGTCATGTTATTCATGACTGAGCCTTTATATGGGTACGTGGAAGACACAGTTGACCAAGAGGAATAAAGGCTTTTACCCCCTCACATTCTCTCTCCACCCCCGCCTAACAGTCACCATTTGAGGTCAGCAGCCTTCACATATAGACGGGTATTCTTGGTAAGAAGTGCGGGAATCACAGAGCCAGGCTGCTTAGTGTGGTATCTAGTTCCTGATAAGTGTGAACGGAGACAATATGCTTATTATTATTGTCTGAAAACGTCTTATAATTTCACCCTCTTTCCTTACAGGGTATAAACCACTTTGCAGTCATTTCATCATCCGCAGAGGGAAAAAAAAGGGATCTCTGCCGTCGGAGGAAACCACAAATGAGACGGTCACAGGGACAGATTTCTACCTTCAAGCTTAGAAGCCAGCTCTGTGACAGAGGTTAGTTAAGATTTCACAGGCAGCCTTTAAGAGCCTACACAGAACACACTGTCTAAATATTGGACAGCATCGTGTGTTTATAGTTCCAAAGTAAACCGAGATCTTTGAAGGGTGGTACGGCCTCAGTCTTGTTCCTTCTACTGCTAATGGAGAAGGATCTCTCAGCTCGGTGCTGGCATGTTGCTGTAAAAATAGACACGGCAGACACAAGGCGATCACGGAACACCCTCCGAGCAGAGTGGGATTTACAAAGCTCGATAATCATTAATGAGAATGGGTGGATGGGCAGGGACCACTCATGGGGAGACTCTTGGCTCTCCTGTCCCTGATGAATGGAGTTATCCAGGCCTGCTTACCGGGGACACTCTGAAGGGTACGATACGAGAGACGGACATTTCTTTGAGGCAGACAGACCTCCAAAGGGAGAAGGCATGAAGTCACGTCACTTCAGGGTGAATGACGGGTGCACAATGTTTAGAAACACTTCGGGAAGCAGAGTCCCGGCGGCTGGTTCTGACCTAGGCACCAGGGTCACTTGACAGAGAATCACAGACAAAGCACAAATACTGCTCGATGCTTGATGTTCACGGCCAAGACAAAGTGGAAGAATAAAAAAGGAACGCAAAAGTTTGCCGCATCCTCCACAGAAGTCACGTCAGCTTAAAACAAAAGTCCAGGGGCGCCGGGGTGGCTCAGATGGTCGAGCGTCCAACTTCAGCTCAGGTCATGAGTTCAAGCCCCCCGTGTCGGGCTCCGTGGTGACAGCTCAGAGCCTGGAGCCTGCTTCGGATTCTGGGTCTCCCTCTCTCTCTGCCCCTCCCCTGCTCATGCTCGCTCTCTCTCTCTCTCTCTCTCAAAAATAAATAAACATTAAAAAAAGATAAAAGTCCCAAAATCATTTTTCTCAGCTTTCTACCTCCTCTCATGTTATCATCTTCATTTAGAAACCAATTCACTGTTGGGAAGAAAAAAAAAAAAGGGAAGGAAAAAGAAGCTAGAGAACCTCTTCCTTGTCTGGGACCTACAACTCCTTCGGTTCTGTTAAAATTGGACAAGTAATTCCCAGACACCAGTGTGGAATCCAGGGCTGGTCAGAATCGCCTGGGGCACATTTGCAAATTGCAGATGCTGTGAGGTTACCCCATATGGGCTGATCTAGAAGTCTAGGGCTGGGCCCCTTGATTGAAGCCCCCGGGGTGATGGTGATGGGTGACCAACTTTGAGAACTGCTGGAATAGGCCATTTCCAAGCCCAGTTCTACAGAGTCTGCACCTGGACACCACCGCCTCATGAATGGTCCTCACCATCCACCACCGGGCAGCCCGCCCCGCCCGTTTCCAAGAAGATAGTCTAACACCAATAGCCAGTCACATCTACTTGTCCAGGGGGTTTTCCTGCCCCTCTGCTCCAAAAAGGTCTCTTCCAACAATGAACAAAACTAAAAAGGCAACCTACAGAATGGGAAAAGGCATTTCCAAAGGACATATCTGATAGTTAGTATCCAAAATATATAAAGAACTGAAAAACGCAGCACCCGCAAACAAATAATCCAACTAAAAAACAGGTAGACGGCACGAATAGACATTTTTCCAAAGAAGACATCCAGATGGCCAACAGACACACGAAAAGACGCTAGACATCGCTTATCACCAGGGAAATGCAAATCAAACCTACAGTGAGATACCATGTCACGTCTGTCAGAATGGCTAAAATCAGCGACACAAGAAACGGCAGGTGTTGGCGAGGACGTGGAGATAAAGAAACCCTCTTGCATTGTTGGTGGGAATGCGAAGTGGCTCAGTGACTCTGGAAAACAGCATGGAGGTGCCTCAAAAAGTTAACAATAGAACCCCCCTACAGCCCAGCAATTGCAGTAGTAGGTATTTACCCCCAAAATACAAAAATACTAATTCAAAGGGATACATGCACCCTGATGTATGTTTATAGCATGTTTATAGCAGCATTATCTACAATAGCCCAAGTATGGAAACGGTCCAAGTGTCCATGAATGGATATAGAAGATGTGGTACACACACACACACACACACACACACACACACACACACACACAGAGTGGAATATTACTGAGCCATAAAGCAGAATGAAATCTTGCCATTTGCAACGATGTGGATAGAACTAACAGTTTATGCTAAGTGAAGTAAGTCAGAGAGAGACAAATGCCAAATGATTTCACTCATATGTGGAATTTAAGAACCAAAACAAATGAGCGAAGACAGAAAAAAGAGAGAGAAACCAAGAAATAGACTCTTAAGTATGAGAACAAACTGATGGGTACCGAAGGGAGGTGGAGGGGTGGGATGGCTTAAACGGGTCATGGGGCAGGGCGTGCGATGGCTCAGTCGATTAAGCAGCTGACTCTTGATTTTGACTCTGGTAATGATCACACGATTCATGAGACTGAGTCCCGTGTTAGCTCAGCTGTCAGCACAGAGCCTGCTTGGGATTCCCTCTCTCCCTCTCTCTCTGCCCCTCCCCCCCAAAAAAAGCAAACAAATAAACATTTTAAAAAATAAATAAATAGGCGATAGGGATTAAGGAGTGCGTTCTTTGTGACGAGCACCGGGTAGCGTGTGGGAGTGTCCACTCATTACATGGTACACAGGAAACCAAGATCACTCTGTATGTTAACTAACCAGAATTTAAATTAAAACTTTTTTTAAAAAAAAAGTCCTTTCCAAAATCCCAACACCTTCCACTTAGACTGTCTTTTACCTTGAGCTGTGTCTGGACTTCCCCCTCCCCCTTTTTTTAATTATCCCTTCTCGTGCTGAACAGTTTTCCCGCTGAGAGTCCCGTAAATGCAACATGAGTTTGTCCTCTGAACACAGCGGCTAAATGTCCAGGAAAAGAATCACTCCCATAGGTGCTCAGTAAAATTCCTAATGAGCCCGCGAAGTACTGCTTTAAAAAAAAAAAAAAGACAAAAAACAAATAGAGAATGCTATATTTCAACCTCGTGTGTGTGTGTTGTAGGGGAGGAGAGATTTTTGAGTACGACTTAAGCAAAGCAATAAATTATTCTTTTATTCCAACAGCGGAAAAACAATCTGACCTTGTATCTGGAAGCTGGGGGAAAAGACAAGCTTCTCTTTTATCATTTGGAAAGATGCTGGGGTGGGGGGAGGGAGGCAGGAAAGTTGAGGAGGGCGGGAGGGGGCAGTTTTTCCTTTGTAATCACAGTTTTTAAAAGGGTATACCATGTGCTGTCATGCCTAAACCACCATAAATCCTCTTTCAGAGGAAAAAAAAAATATCCTGTAATCTCCAGTCTTCCTTTGTGGGGAAGAAAGATGTCATGGAAACCGGGACCATGTGCCTAAAACAAGACGTGGTAAAAATGAGAGATAACTGTTTCCATGACTCCAAAAGGAGATGCTGGTCTCTCTGCAGAGGCGTTTTATCAAGCGTCGGGGACTTTCCCCTGGCTGACATGCCCATGCCCGTTCTGCCCCAGTCGCGCTCTGTTATTCTGCCCGAGCTTGAAAGTCAAATTCTCCAGAAACCCTTTCTCCCCTCTGTTAGCAGCCATCTTTCTTCTCCTGAATGTTGGCTCTTCAGACCTTGAGCCGTGGGTCTCGACAGAGCGGTGGGATTGTCTGGAGGCATTTTTGGCACAAGTGAGAGGGAGACAGTCCTGGCATCGAGTAGGTGGAGGCCAGGGATGCTGCTAAACACCTTGCAGCGTGCGGGGTGACCCCCTCAGGAACAGGATTGCCCGGCCCCACACATCTGCAGCGCAGAGGTTGAGAAACCATGTTTGGCAGTGACTTGTGCGCTGGCCCAGCAGCAGCGGTCGACATAGTTGATGTCCCTCCTCCTTGGCTTCCCGGACACGACACTCTCCATGTTTCCTCCAGCCTCAAGTCCGTTCTCTTGTTACTTCTCATCTCCTCAACTTCTAAATGGTAGAGTGTGCCTGGGCTTGGTCCTTGGACTCCATTCTCGCTCCAATCCCTGCCCTTAAATATCTATATGTCCACAGTCCCCCTCTTCCCCCCGCCCCCAATTTATACCTCTGCCGGGACCCCTCCCCGCATTCCACTTGGACATCACCAGGGCGTTCCCAACCTCACCGAACCCAGAACCGAGTTCCTCGTCTTTCCCCAAAACGCCTCCTCTTCCAAGTCGTCTCCGTTATGCCCAGTTGCTCAGGGAAGTAACCTTGTCATCATCCTTGACACCTCTCTCTCTCTTTCTCTCAAACA
The DNA here is from genome assembly GCA_030068075.1 of Paguma larvata. NCBI lineage: Eukaryota > Metazoa > Chordata > Mammalia > Carnivora > Viverridae > Paguma > Paguma larvata. The sequence continues at coordinate 14,919,598 of CM057825.1, forward strand.
CTCATCCAATCTACCATCAAATCCTGTTGACTCAAAATATATCCAGATGCGACCACTGCCCTCCGCTTCCACTGCTGTCACCACCGACGGCCTAAGCTGCCACCGTCTCTCCTCTGGAACATCACACCAGGCTCCTCACTGGTCTCCCTGCTTCCGCCTCTAGTCCCTTCTCAGTCCAGGAGCCAGTGCGAGCCTTTCAAAATGAAAGTCAGATCACGCCGCTTCTCTGCTTGGAATTCCCCAATGGCTCCTACCAAGCCCAGGGTGAAAGCCAAAGTTCTTACAGTATCTTACAAGGTTTTATAAACTCCGTCTGCTTCCAAATCCCCTCATCGACCCCAATGGTGTGTCTGCAGTTCAGAGCCTCCCACTCTCCCCCGCTTCCCTCTGCACCCGCACTGGCCTCTTGCTCTTCCTCGAGCCTGCCGGACGCATTCCCACCTCCAGACCTTCGCCTTGCTGTGCCCTCTGCCTAAAATGATCTTCCCCCAAGGTCCCCACAACTTGCCCCAGCGACCCTCAGGTCTTACTGCAATGTCACCTTCTCAGAGAGGCCTTTCGTGGCCACACAATTTAACATCGCAGACACCTCCCCACCCCCCCGTCTCCATGTATTGGTTTTAATATTTTTTTCCATAGTGTGTAGTGTATCACCGTCCGGCATGCTGTTTATTTTTCTTAGCTAGTTTGTTATCCGATCCTCCCAACAGGTTGCAAGCTGGCTGGCTAAGGGCTGGGATTTTTTTTTTTTCATTGCCGTCTCCACAGCACGCAGGTAAGTGCCGTCCATGGTAAATGCCCAAAGTGATGAAGGAGCGGATCCCTGGCTCATCATAAAGATTCTCTAGCAACGCGGGGGCCTTGCACCGCCCCACCCCCACCCCCGGCACAGTGTCGTGCTCACGCCTCCTTTTTCTTCTCCCTGTCTGACACCCTTGCATAGGCCAGGCACTGGACGAGGAGTTTTTGTGCAAATTAAATGAAACGGCTAATTTTATTTAATTTATTAGGAACTCAATCCATTTTTAATCAGATGATCATTCTGAATGCTTAAAATGTCAGAAGGCATCTTCGCCACGGTGAAGGCTTCCTCGTGCCTTCACCCGGAGTCTGGCAGAGGCTGCAAATGGCCGAGGACAGGCTGGGAGCAGACCTTCTGCACCATCTTGTGGACAGTATGGGAACTGCACCTACGCAAAGCGCCCTGTGTCCCAGCGTGTGAAGCGCCTCTGTTTACCTGTTTACCTCCCAGCCCCAAAGCAAGACCATTTCCCCACTCCTCCCCAGTCCTGGACTCTCCAAACCCTCTTTAGCTGGGAGTGCCTTAGGTTGGTGATTCTCACTCTTTTTCAGGAAAAAAAAAAAAGAATTTCCTTGTAGCCCAAAGAGGAGAGAACTGAAGGCTGCTTGGGGTTTTGATGCTTCCCAAATTGTTCCTTAATCAGCAGCTTCATCAGATTCAAGTCCCTCTGTCTGGAAACACTGTGGGTAACATCAGTCTCTACTATCCAAAGCGACTGTCCTATGAGGCGAGATCTCAGTGGCATTATGGGAGACTGTCCCACCTTTGGCTCCCAAAATTCAACTGTTGGGAGTTCTAACATGTGCTTTTTATTCAGGTTTTAGATATAAATAGTCGGGAGAGAGGCAACAGCTTGATTTCCAATCAACCAGCCTGAATTAGTGGTAGCCCACCTACAGACAGGTGTTGAAAGGTTGGGGCAGAAGAGAAAGACCATTTGCCCCCCAGAAGTAAGGTCTAAGGACAGACACCAAGGAGCAAGGCCTGTGACAAAAAAAGCCAACACGGCCTCTAAGTTCAACTTCACATGCTTTCAGTTTGCCTCCCGTTCCACCTGCCTACACACACCTTGATCTCACTACTTTCATTCTGTGTATTTGGGATTAGAGAGGGGAAAGGGGGTGGACCAATCATCGCGGGTGAAAATTCTACACTAAAATAATCTATAAAGCAATTCAATTACTGTCAATAACCCCAAGCAATATTTTTTTAATTTGTTTACTTATTTTGAGAGAGAGAGAGAAAGAGAGAGAGTATGAGAGGGTGAGCAGGGGAGGGACAAAGAGAATCCCAAACAGGCTCCACACCGTCAGCACAGAGTCTGAGGCGGGACTCGATCTCACAAACCGTGAGATCATGACCTGAGCTGAGATCAAGGGTAGGATGCTTCACCAACTGAGCCACCCAGGTGCCCCAGAACCTTAAACAATAGGAACAACGGCCATCAGAGTCTGCCTGGGAAAAGACAGTAGACAAAGGACAATGGTTTGAATGAAATCAGCACATGAATTGTTTGAAAGGAGCTTTGCCCTTCTGAGGTCCGAAAAGGTTCTTGAATCACTTCATCCAAGGTTAGGGGGATTGTTTGTTTTTCGGATATCAATAAAGAAATGAAAGAAAGAGTGCGGGATTTTAAGTGCATTCAGACTATAGGCCGGAACACCTGAATTACCATCAGGAGGAGAAAAGGAGAGATTAAACATTATTAAGAGCCAATTTATGGAAATCACTATAAAGGCACCTTACGGACACATTCATCTAAATTAAAAGGCTCTTCAGCTGCCAGCTCTGTGATCTTGGGCTAGGCATTTAACCTCTCTGAGCCTAAGTCTTCTCATCTGTAAAATGACACGGATGCTGTGAAAACAGTTTGATGGTGCTGCAAAAAGTTAAATATAGAATCATCGTAGGATCCAGCAATTCCACCCCTGGGAGTGCACGCGAAAGAAGTGAAAGCAGGAACTCAGATGTCTGTTTGCAAAGCAGCGTTATTCACCAAAACAAAAACAAGGAAACAACCCAGATACTCATCAAGAGATGACCGAATAGACAGAACGTGGTATAAACACACCACGGATTATTATTCAGCCTTAAAAGGGAATGAAATTCTGATACAAGCTACAGCATGGTGAACCTTGAAAGCGTGATGCTAAGGAGAATAAGGCAGACACAGAAGGACAAATAAATGTGATCCCATTTAAATGAGGTACTGAGAGCAGGCAAATCCGATGCATTGAGACCGAAGATAGAAGAGAGGCTGGTAGGAGCTGGGGGAGGGAAAATGGGGAGTCGGTGTTCAGCAGGGACAGAGTTTAGCTTGGGAAGACGCAAGACTTCTGGAAACGGGTGGCGGTGATGGTGGCTCATTGTGAGCGCGCTTAGTGCCATGAACTGCACGCTTGAAAATGGTTAGCGTGGTAAGTTTGATGTTATGTGTATTTTACCACAATAGCAGACAGACAGAGAATGGTGCTGAGCTACTCTTCAAAGCCGAGATTTTCTTAGCTCCCAAATCAGTGGCTTTTCTCCCGTGCTGTCTCATTCCAAATGCATTGAATGGTGATTAAGTTTTGCTCAGTGCAAAGGTGGGAATAGAGGTGGTAAATTAATTGGGCCGTTTTATTGGTCACCGAAGGACAAAGAGGAAAAATATTGCAATGAATTTTCCCAAGTGTGAAATGTTACTTCCAGCCTTCCTCCTGAGCTGATTCCATCCCGGACCAGCTGGCTCCCCCTGGTGGTGGGAGGTGGAAGAGCAGGGCAGGCAACTTCTCTTCCTCTACGGTTTTGATGAGAAAAAGTCTCCATGATGTACTTTAAAACTATTCACGATGTGAAAGAATGACTTTTTTCCTCCAATGTTAATTAAGATGGAACATTCCAAGACCAAGAAAATGTCATGCATTAGACGATGAGTAAGCTGGACATCATGGGAATGACAGTTTCAGGACACAACTCTGCCAAAAACGTGACCTATGGGATTTAAGGACCGTGTCACGCTGCTCCGCTTGATGGTCTTTATTTGGATGAGATTAAACCACCAATTTAGTTTTCTTCCAAGTGGAAAAACGTCCAGAGGAAGCCAGGGTATGTAGAGGGACCGCACTCGTTCACAGCCATGTGGAAGGAGGGAAAGGTGCCCCCTAACTCGGAAAACTCTGGAACTTATGGAGGAAATAACCTACTCCCCCCAGTGAACAAAAAAAGAGCAAGAGACGAAGGGATACTTAGTTGCTTTTACCGGGAAGGAAAGTAAGCTAAGAGGACCATAACTTTGAAGACGCATTACAGGATATGAGTCTCTCCACATAGAGGGCACTTACTGTATTTTCTTATCACTTTCAAATCCTGCAAGAGAGCAGAGTCAAGACCAAAAATATAAAAGGCCATAAAAGGGAGATCCAAATGGCTCCCCAGATCTGTGAGTCCATTCAGTGAGAAATTACACGAGTGAGGACAGATAAAAACGTGAAACAGGAAGAAAAGTGGTGGGTTTCCACGTTAAAGCTGACTTGGTTGACACACACATATATTGAGCACATACCACATAAAAGACACTAGGCTAGGCACCAGGAAATAAAGAATCAGACATGATCCTTCCCCCATTCTTTTTTTTTTTTTTTTTAGTTTATTTACTTATCTTGAGAGAGAGACAGAGAGTGAAGGAGAGAAAGACAATTCCAAGCAGGCTCGGCACTATCAGCACAGAGCCCCACAAGGGGCTTGAACTCATGAACGTGAGATCTTGACCTCAACTGAAAGCAAGAGCCAGACGCTTAACTGGCTGAGCCACCCAGGCACCCCTACCTGTTGTAGGTTACATTTTTAGAAATTTAGTCCCACAGACAGAAAACTATCCTGATTTGAATAGCTCATTAAATAACGAGTAGAGAAAGTAGGAACTCCCATCTCGATGGAGGATTGAATATGTGTGTTTACTGCCTCCCTCTCCTGAGTTCTCATTAAAATGATAGCAAGAGAATTTTAGGAGCACCTGGGTGGCTCAGTTGGTTAAGCGTTCAACTTCGGCTCAGGTCATGATCTTGGGGTTCATGAGTTCAAGCCCCACGTCAGGCTCTGTGCTGACAGCTCAAAGCCTGGAGCCTGCTTTGGATTCTCTCTCTGGCCCTCTCCTGCTTGCTTTCTCTCTATCTCTTTCTCTCTCTCAAAAATAAACATTAAAAATTTTAAAAAAAAAAGAATTTTGAAGAACATAAACCCATAACAGTAAAGAAAATAAAAGAAGAGTTATTGTTGAGATGAAGTCAACAAATGCCTGGAAGACAGGCTGGATGGAGGGATGTTAAAATGAAAATCAAAGAAAATCGCAACCTAGAGTCTGTGTGGAGTACATTCCAGAAAAAACATCAAACCCTCTGATGAGGTTCAGAACTCAGACACAGCAGGGATGGCAAGGTATGCAATGAAGGTGTGTACAGGAAACAGCTGGTCTGCCCACTACACTTGCTCCAAGCATTGCCCCCACCCTCCCCGTGTCCTAACCTAATCATTAGAGGAGACTCCGCAAAACAAATCAAATGGCACCACTGGAAATGTCTCGGCATCTGGCATTTAAGATGCCCTCAATCTCACAGAGGCAAAACCCTCCAGTTGACGGGTCCTGCCCACATATGGGACCTTGTTATTGCCTCATACTCCATTCTGAATGGACACAAGATGACATTTCAGGATAAAGACAACTGTTTTTTTAAGATATTTTAAAAAGTAATCTCTAGGGGCAACTGGGTGGCTCAGTCCGTTAAGCGGCCAACTTCAGCTCAGGTCATGATCTCACGGTCTGTGAATTCGAGCCCCGCGTCGGGCTCTGTGCTGATGGCTCAGAGCCTGGAGCCTGCTTCGGATTCTGTATCTTCCTCTCTCTCTGCCCTTCCCCTGCTCACACTCTGTCTCTATGTCTCTCAAAAATAAATAAAAACGTTAAAAAAATTTTTTAAAAAAGTAATCTCTACACCTAATGTGGGGCTCGAACCCATACCCCAAGATCAAGAGTCACATGCTCCACCAACGAAGCCAGCCAGGAGCCCCTGGAGACCATTTGTTAAATGACTCCCACCAATACAAAGAAAAATTGGGTGGTAGACAAGAATTCAAAAAACAAAAACTCGAATTAGCAACTGTACCCATAAAACAAAAATAGGATGCTATATAAAGAAAGAAGAAAATCATAGACCAAAATAAGAGCTATTGAAAACTCGTCAATTATTGCAAACAGAAAATTCATTACAAGGGTTCGGAAAATAAAACCCACATGACTTCCCGAAACTCAAGACATTAAAAAAAAAAAAAAGATGATAGAAAAGATAAGAGACGTGTAAGAGTAATCTATGGATCAAGTATCGGCTAATAGAACTTTTAGGGAAAGAGAAATGGGAAGAGAAGAAATTGTCCAAGAAGGAAGACAAGCCAGTGAGAAGTCAGAGGTGGGAGTGAGGGTGCAGGTAGTGAGGGAGAACACAAGGGAGGAAAGTTTTCAAGTCAGCCTTGGAAGATGTGTGGGATTCTGACCATTGGGGAGAAGCAAGGCTCTCAGTACAGAGTCCCGACCAGAGGAGAGCCATGGAAACTGCATAGATTCAGGTCCAACTACTGTCTCTCTAGAAAGGACAGCTTCCAAACACTGGTCTAAGTCCACGGACATCTTCCCTAAGTCCCTCTATGTGCTACCTGATGGAGTCCTCCCAAGCAGTGCTCTGCTCTTACAAATGTCCAGGAAACTAAGCTTGGGAGAGAGAAGCCGTGTATCACACAGCTGGTTGGTGCTGGGGCAGAATTCATTCACAGTGTCCTTGGTCCCCAAATCCATCACTCATTCATCCCACTGGCGTGGGGGGCCTCACAAAGAGAGGGAGGAACTTGGCAAGCCGTCACTAGACATCTCCTGAGACAAGGTGCTGTGTGCCCTGAACCTCACCACCACCCCGCTGAGTAACAGAAGTGGCAAGCCACTCCAGTGCCACTCCAACCTGAAGAAGGACCATGGGAAGATGACAGGGGTGCCTCTGGAGTCAGGGAAAGCCATGGAAGCAACCCCACCCACCACCATTACCCCCAAGGGGAGTTGGGCAGGGTAGGGAGGGCTGGGCTAAGTGTGGGTCCAGGGAAGGATGCCAGGAGTGGCTGAGGATGTGCCGGCTCTCTTTTCCTCCCCTAGAATCTCCCCATCAAGATGGAAAGGCCAGGGAGAGGGGGTGGTAATCCCGATGGGGCTATGGCGGGGTCCGTGTCCCATAGGAGCCCCCATATTGGAGGCTGTGGGCGAAGCTGTCAGGGGAGTGGCTGCAGGTGTCTGAGGGTCCCCTGGAGGAGCCAATAGCAGAAGCTACCTGCTTATGAGAACCAACCTCCAGGCCCTGAGCACATGTCAGACACCCCAGCTGGAGCTAAGAGAGGAAGAAGGCCCAGGGGGGTCCACAGTGCAATTTCTGCTCCCTCCCTGGGAAATCGTTTCAAAGTACAGACCAGAGGGTAGGAGGGGGCAAGAGAAACCCCCAGAGTGATTTTAAATGGACATGAGGCACCTTTTGGGGTAAAGGAAATGTTCTAGAACTGGATTGTGATGATGGTTGTACAACTCTATGAACTTACTGAAAATCATTGAATTACACACCAAAAATAAGTGAATTTTTTGGTATATAAAAGGTCCCTCAATAAAGCCGTTTTTTTTTTTTTTTTTCACATTTATCCATTTTTGAGAGACAGTGCAAGTGGGGGAAGGGCAGAGAGGGAGACACAGAATCCGAAGCAGGTTCCAGGCTCCGAGCTGTGAGCACAGAGCCCGATGCGGGGCTTGAACTCATGAACCATGAGATCATGACCTGAACCAAAATCAGATGCTTAACCGACTGAGCCCCCCAGGCGCCCCTGAAGCTGTTTTAAAAAAGAAAAAGGAAACCATTGAATGGAAAATGTGGTCGTAATTTTCATACGCCAAGAGAAGTAGAAATTAGTGGAATGACTTACCTGTCAGGAACAGGCTAACTAGGCTGCCTGCTCTAAACCGAAGTTAACACAACTCTGTTGGAGGAATGCGGCCATCTTCCTGTTTGCACACACCCAGTGTGTCCGTTTCCACCTGGGCATTTATAAAGCACCTGGTACAGAGCCAGGCATATAGGAGGCCATCAGTCGAGTGGTCATCACTTCATTGTCTGTCCAGAGCAGATGGCCAGTGCCACGCTCGGACTCCAGGCAAGGATGGGAGACCAGGTGAGCATCAGGGGTCAGTAAGGTACCGGGGCAGGGATGAGAGGTTTCGGTGACTGTAGCCAGTCAACAGGTCGGAACCTGCAGGACAGCTCAGAGAGACCCTGCAGCCACAAACCAAGAGGGTCTGGAGTCTAGGAGATCGGAATCCACAAACCAGTTTGCAACGTGCCTCAGACCGCCTGGGTTCCTAACGCATGTCCGTCACTCATTTAACTGGTGTAAGCCTCAGCTTCCTCATCCGTAGAGCAGGGTGACTAAGGACACGTTTTTGTGGCACTGTCATGGGGATGAATGGCGGTAACACGCACAACATACTTGGCGAATCCTCAGTATTAACTATTCTAATAAGTATTTTTCCAGAACTCGCAAGTGTGAGAATCATTAGTGTCTTACAGAACATGGTTTCTCAAGAGGTTTTCCAATAAAACTGACATCAAGTGTATCTTTAAAGCAAAAGAAATAAAGAGGAAGGACTTGCGGGGTAAGAGGAGACCCATTGGAAATTCTAACAGCAATTCAGGGCACCCGTGTGGCTTGGTAGGTTGGGCATCCGACTTCGGCTCAGGTCATGATCTTGTCTGTGGGTTCGAGCCCCGTGTCAGGCTCTGTGCTGACAGCTTGGAACTCGGAGCCTGCTTCGGATTCTGTGTCTCCCTTTCTCTCTGCTCTTCCCCTGCTCACGCTCTGTCTCCCTCTCCTTCAAAACTAGATAAACACTTAAAAAAAAAAAAAAAGAGCAATTCTTACTCCCAATATTGCAATCCAAAACCCATCTTTTTCTTCCCATATCCATAGTCAGTTTTGACATGGAGGGCGCGTTGGTGACCAGGGATCGCAGGCGTCTTGCTGCGGTGGGTCTGGGTCCGTTGCCTCCTCGACCTGTGAAAATAGCATGTCCTGATTCACCGGATTCCCAGGGTTCTTTAGGAGAAAGGCTCTGTTGTCGGTGCCACTTGGGGAAGACAGGAAGCCGCGGGGCTGGGGGATGTCACCACACGCGGTGGACGGCAACACAGGGCTGGTGATTCACAGGAGGGGGATGGGGTAGCAGCTGTCGTCACAGACACAGCCTCAATGACCCCCACGCAGCCCCTGCTGCTTCCTGTAAACGTTGCAGAGGAGGGAGGTGAGATCCGCGAAGGCAAGGCCGCCCTGAAGTCCCCCACCAAATGCCCGCATGGCTGATTAATGGGACAGTGTTCATTTGTACTTCACTCATTATTAGCGCATCCCTGGGAAAGGACAGAGCAAAATGATTTCACAAGTGACTCAGGAGGCATATGAAATTATTATTTATAAACAGGGAGAAAGGGGAGGGAGGGAGGGAGAGAATATGAGACCAAAAACCCAACAGGTCATACTGCACACGGTCTGTCTCCCTGTTCCCTGCATTCTAACCTGAAATAAAGGCTAATTCATGAAAATGATACCATAGCGAACACTCAGAATCTCCTGGAAGAAAGAATACTACACTAGGTTCGTGGAATATAAGAATTGCTAAAGCCCTCTGTGTCCTCGGGAATTTAAATTCACCCCAGGAGTCCATATAGATACACTCAAAATAACAAATGGATAGCGTGCAAAACGTTGAAGGTTTGTTCTAGCGGGTTCACTGTTCCGGAGCGATCCCATACATGAGTTTCCACTTACGCCCAAAATTGTTACTCAGGGCTCTTTGTGGTCGCACGGATTCTAGTGGTAAGCTGGAGTAACCTAGGCGCCCTGTGATGAGAGCATGATTAGGTACTCATAGGATTACTATAACCGTGCTATGGAAAACTATGTAACCATTAAAAAGATCAGTATACTAGGTCATTCTGCAGACTGACAAAGGAAGACACCGAATGTATACTCTCAATGAAAAAAAGGCAAGTTACGGAATAGATACCGCAGTCCAATTACGTTGCGTATGGGTTTTCTGGGGGCTGTTATACCGCGCATTGGGAAGCTTACATGATAAAAGCCAATTTTGTCACAATTCTGAGATTAATGCAGTTGAAGCGTTGGTTTCTCCTTCTGCTTGTCTTGTCACAGTCCCCCTTGTGTGTCTCTGTCCTAACCCCCTTCTTACAAGGGCGACTAATCCGCAGCGGGTTAGTGCCCACTCTAAGGACCTCGTGTTTATTGAATTACATCTTTAAAAGCCCTGCCTCCAAATAACTGTCTCTGAGGTACTGAGGTCAGTTCAGGGCTGCTGTGCATGAATTGTGGGCAGGTGTAACTCAGCCCATAACATGCTTTCTTAAATTAAAACTCTGTATAAGAACGATTTTTTTTTAGTCTCTATTTCTGAATTGCTAGAAATTTTATATCTGGCATCCATTCACTAATTGTTAACTAAGCAATTCTTTAGAACCTACGCTATCAATCTTTATGACTGAAATTACTTCCAAATACAAGCTTCGTTTGGGTTTTTAAGGCGTATCCCAACAGGGATGGAGCCACAGGCCATGTCTTTAAAGGGCGGGTGCAACCCCACGACAGAGGCCACTGGCCCTGAAGCAGAGAGGAGGAGAGGAGAGATGGCAGGCACAACACCCAATGGCGAGACCCAGAATCAGAAAATCATCCAAAAGCAAAACAAAAAGGCAAAGATAAACGGAGCAACTTTCAGGAAAAGGATCAGAGGAAAGGGGGCGCCTGGGTGGCTCAACGGGTGGGAATCTCATGGTTTATGAGTTCGAGCCCCACGACGTCAGGCTCTGTGCTGACAGCGTGGAGCCTGCTTTGGATTCTCCCTCCCACTCTCTCACTGCCCTTCCACCCTTGCTCTCTCTCTCTTTCTCAAAACAAATAAAAATAACTTCTAAAAAAAGATCAGAGGAAAGCACCTCTCCGAATTTTCCATTTTTCAAGAAAGCTGTTTTAAAAAATTAGCCAATTATCTACACTTTTCTTTTAAATGAGTGGTCTGAAAAAATATATACCATCTGACCAGATACTGATAAACTTCTACATTAAAAACGGGAAACATGGGTGCCTGGGTGGCTCAGTCGGTTAAGCGTCCAACTTCGGCTCAGGTCATGATCTCACAGTCTGGGAGTTCAAGCCCCGCATCGGGCTCTGTGCTGACAGCTCAGAGCCTGGAGCCTGCTTCGGATTCTGTGTCTCCTCCTCTCTCTGCTCCTCCCCCCACGCATCCTCTGTCTCTCTCAAAAATAAATGAAAATTTAAAAAAAAGGGGAGTGGAACATCTATTAAAAATACATAAAAATGTTTGAAAAGAGCTGTATGGAGACAAAAGTTCACAGGAATAGGAAAATTCAAATTGAGTATCGAAGCAGTCAACAAGGGGATTGATAACGTGGAAATAAAGACCTACAACACAGGGGAGAAAACATTTTTAATTAATTTTTTTAATGTTTATTATTTTTGAGACAGAGAGAGACAGAGCATGAGTGGGGGAAGGGCAGAGAGAGAGGGAGACACAGAATCCAAAGCAGGCTCCAGGCTCTGAGCTGTCAGCACAGCCCAACGCGGGGCTCGAACTCACGGACTGCGAGATCATGACCCGAGCCGAAGTCGGACGCTCAACCGATTGAGCCACCCAGGGGCCCCAGAAAACATTTTTAATGCAAGACAGGGACATACTCAAATATTGCATTACAAACAGAAAGAAATTGATAAGCAAATCATTTGAGGAATGCTTTAAAAAAATGGGTTATGAGATGAATTGGGTCCCCCCTCCCCCAACAAAAACGTATTTTGAAGTCCTAACTCCTCATACCTCGGAATGGGACCTTATTTGGAGGGAGGGTTTTTGCAGATGATCAGGTTTAAGTAAGGTCGCTAGGGTGGGCCTGAAACTGACCGTGTCCTTGTAGATGGGGGATGTTTGCACACGCAGATGTGCGCAGGAGGAGGACGGTGTGAAGACACAGGGAAAATGGCGCGTGCAGGGCTGAAGAGATGATCGGTACGCCAAGGAAGCCACCAGCGCCTGGAGAGAGGCAAGGAAGAGTTGTCTGACAGGTTTCAGAAGGAATATGGCCGAGCCGACCCACCTTGGCTTCAGACTTCTGGCCTCCAGAACTGGGAGGAAACAGACTTCTCTTGTTGTAAGTCACCCACTTCGTGTACTCCGTGACAGCGGCCCTAGGAAACTGGTACACTGATCTAAATACAACGAGATTACAAAATGAAAAAAAAAGTTTCTGGGTTTTGCCAATACATGAGACAATTTCAAGACATTTTTTTCTTAAAATCTATTAATTTGGGGGGTTCCTAGGTGGCTCAATTTGTCGAGTGTCCGACTCTTTGATCTTGGCTCAGGTCATGTGGTCCTAGGGTCGTGGGATGGAGCCCAGAGTCAGGCTCTGCCCTGAGCGTGGAGACCACTTGGTTCTCTCTCTCTTTCCCTCTGCCCCTCTCCTCAACTCTCTCTCAAATTAAAAAAAAAAAAAAATTAGGCGCACCTGGGTGGCTCAGTCAGTTAAGCATCTGACTCTTGATTTCGGCTCAGGTCATGATCTCACAGTCATGGGATCGAGCCCCGCATCGGGCTCAGCACTGACAGTGCAGAGCCTGCTTGGGATTTTCTCTCTCTCTCCCTCTCTCAAAACAAACGTAAAAATAATTACAATAAAAAGCTTTAAAAAATTGTTTTGCTAAGAAAAATGAAGAAGCTTTAAACTATTCTCACAGATTTGGATTTTTACAATAGCAGTAATACCATTGTAAAAAAAAATAGTAAAGAAAAGCATAAGGAGAAAAATAAGTTAGCTGCAATCGCGCAACCATCACGTTGGCACATTCCTTTCCAGGCTCTTCTTTCTACGATATACGTCACACAAATGCGTGCCCGCACACACACACTTTCACCTGAAGCGCCTCTTAATTTGATTCCAACTTTCTTCTCCCAAATAATTCAAAGTATGAAATAATCCTCATGACATAACAAGTTCCCGTATGTTCAACCAAATGGGTGTTCTGTGATATTTAGCTGCTTCGATTAGGGCATTCGGGGCGTTTCCAATCGATGCTTACTGTAAGCAACTTTATAGTAAAGGTCTTTGTCCAACCCAGCCCGAGCGCTGCTCCCCGGGCCCCCACCAGACCTCCCATCTGCTCATCTCCTCTGCCCTTCAGGCTTCATTTCAGACACGGAATCCTTCAGAGAGCCGACACCGTCCAGAATGTGGCCATGAGAGTAAACAGTGAAAGGGCATTGGAACTATATAGGCTTTTACAAATAAAATTTGGAAAGCTGGGGCATCGGATGATTTGGGTGACACAGCGGTAGGTTTTTCATTCCTGTGTTGAGGAAGACTGTGGAACTTTGAAGTATCACAGAGCAAATATTTCACAGCACTGTTCTAACAACTACAATGCTTTCTCCCCAGTGGGAAGCTGGGGTTGGCAATGGGAGAAGGTACATTACACACCCCTCCCTGTGAACCCCTACTCTTGCCTCGCACTTAAAAATTCTTATCTTGGGGCACCTGGGTGGCTCAGTTGGTTAAACATCCAACTTTGGCTCAGGTCATGATCTCATGGTTCATGGGTTCAAGCTCCACGTTGGGCTCTATGCTGAGAGCTCGGAGCCTGGAGCCTGCTTCAGATTCTGTCTCCCTCTCTCTGGCTCCTCTTCCATTCATGCTCTGTCTCTCAAAAATTAAATAAACATTTAAAAAAATTTTTTTTAATTCTTAACAGGACTATGGTCATTCCGGAAAACCAAAGTGAATGATGTTAAAACTCTACATGCTTTATAGGAGCACAAACACTTCTGAAAGAAAAATTCTGTGATTTTAAAATATCGAGATGTAAGCCCCCTACGTCAAAGTTTTGTAGGGTCCTCGATAATTTTGTCAGTAATTTCTTTCAGATTGTAAACAGGTCCTGAGAACTAACTGCTGGCTTAACATGTGGTAACTCACACAGTTACCTCTGGCTGGAAAATACGGAGTCTTTAGGGACTGCCCCTTCCTTACCCAACACGCGAGCGTGCATACAAGTTAAAAAAAAATGTGAAAAAGTGGTGAAATCTTTAGCTATAATGCATCTCTTAGTCAATATCACAGCATTTATACTGGAGAAACTCCACAAATGTAGGAAATTGTAGGCAAATTTTCACTTGTGGCTTGCCTTTGACTAAACAGGAAAGCCCACACTGAGATGAAGAAACCCCATGAGGGAGAGAAACCCTATTTCTATAAAGTAATCCATTCAGAACAAAAGCTTCAATCAGAGACATCTTACTGCATAACCTAGCACTCACGCAGGAGAGTAATTTTTCCCCACAAAGAATAAGGATTAATTTAACAAGGCGTCGCCAAATGGAAAAGTTGCTTCTGAATGAACCCCACCAAGTCAACGGTATTCAAAAGTATCAGGAAACTAGGATGTTAATGGGGTTTGTTTGCTGGAAAGCGTTCGGAAAGTCTGAACTAGCAAAATGTGTGTAACATTAGACGTGGACACATATATGCACTCTGGTTATAATTTTGTTAACATTTTAACCCACTCAACAAAAGTTACTGAGTGCCCACTCAGGAGACGACCTTGGACCACTATTAAGACCCTGAGGTTAGAAGGGATTTCCAAACAGATGTGCCCTTGGAGTGTACATGCTTGTAGTAGATTAGAACCAGAGACAAGATTTTTGGTTTTGGTTTTGTTGGGGGAGGGGGGCGGTCAGGTCAGACTAATAACATATTACTTAAGTCGGGCTATATGTGCGTACCTGTATGGTATATCAGAAGGGTCTTTCCATGACGACATCGGCCTGCCTTATCCTGAAATTACAGGTGTGGCAGAAGTATTAAGCTACTCATGTTTAAAAAAACAATCTGAGCCAAGTTATTTAATGACAGAGAAATGAGGCGCAATGCAAAACATCCTGAAGCTGCTAGATCCTTTTTGTTACAGTTGCAGGGTTCCGTACCGCCACCTGCTTTTATACCAGCGCTAAGTTAGCCTAAAGGTCTAGAGCCGATTTTCTCAGAAACAAACATCGAGTGGCCACTGAATTCAGGGAGGGGTTGGTCTCGGAGATCTCACGGCAGGATGGAACTCTTCCACAATTACAGGATTAAATGCTGGCATAAAACCTTGATTTATGGCTGCCACACTGCTTTTAATCCCCTCCCACAAATTTTGCCATCTCTAATTCACCGCATCACGCTATGTGGATATTCTGTGTAGAAAACATTTTATCAGCACGGCATCTGCGTAGTCAAAACCAACATGGAAAGGAGGCATCAGAAAGGGTTAGAGAAGGGGAGAACAGAAGAATCCTATAGGAAACCAAGTGGATTAAGAGCAGAATTTCTAAAATTAAAAAATTCCTGGGGCGTCTAAGTGGCTCAGTCGGTTAAGCATCTGACTTTGGCTCCAGTCACGATCTTGCGGTTTGTGGGTTCAAGCCCCACGTCAGGCTTTTGACAGCTCAGAGCCTGGAGCCTGCTTCAGATTCTGTGTCTCCCTCTCTCTCTGCCCCTCCCCCACTCACTCACTCTCACACACACTCTCTCTCTCTGAAATAAACACTAAATTTTTTTAATTCCCTTCAATGGATCAGCTAGGCCAAGAAAGAAAATCCCCCCAAACTCCTTTTTCAACAAGTATTTCCGGACTGTCGATTAACGTTTGACTTTATTACAGTTTTTTTGAATAAAACAAAATATTGAGTTTTAATATCAGAAACTTTTTACATATCTTTATTCTCCAAGCATGATACCAAGTTACAAATGAACAGTCTGTACCACGAGGCTATGTTGCTTCTTTATGATGTACACTCCCCCCGGCAGAATCCCCCGGCGGAAAACAGCAGTAACCAAGAATACACAGAAAATGAACTTGCAGTGAATAACCAACTGTTAAGTATAGAGAAAGGACACGTGACATTCCAGTGTGGCCCAATATGGATACTGGTTAAAGTGGATGCCCGTTAACACATCACGGATGCACCGAATTCTCTTACAAAAGAACGAACTCACAAGATTTTTTTTTTTTAAGTCTTAAAGTTGTATCACAGGGAATAACTGCTTAAGAACTGTAAAGTTTTGTGATTTTTACCAGCAAAAAGTTATTCCAGGATAATCTATTTTTCAACATTGCTGAAAAAAATGCAAGCTTTAGAGAACACCACAGATATCAGATGCATTATTTAAAAACGAAGCAGTATTTATAAAGTAGAAACCACTTTCAGCTTTGTTCTGTTGTCAGTAAAAACCTTTTTTAATAAAGTTGAAGTTAAAAACAATCCCAGCAGGGGGGTGGGGATGCTGAGCGAGACGAAGAGCAGACCTGGCCACTAATCTGCCCTCCGTAAGCCACCGGACTTCCTGTAACAGTTACTGATGTAACTCCTTTCCAGAAAACAAGTTCTCTGGAATCATTCTTCCAGGGTCTATAGTCTATTTTCAGATGTAATGGATTTGGCAACCGATTTTGAAATTCTTCAAAGTTTTTCTTCCCAGGCATCTTTTGGCTAAGATGGTATTTTTTATAATAAATATTACCGTAGTTGGGTTTTTGTTTTGGTTTTTAAACCAACCGTTTCCTTTTGAAAGGGTAGCATTAAAATATATCATTTTAAAAATATATCATAATGTGTTTGAAAGTGGATCATACTCTGTTAATTTCACATTCTGCTGTGGCATCTGACACCTGGCATTGGAGATTTTAGAACTGAATTTTTTAAAATAAGAAAAATGGAAGTAAATGCAAATTAAACCAGCCTTCACCAATGCTTCTGAAAAGAAACAACTTTTATTCTGAACCAGTGGTGAGCTGCAAATCCACCTGAAGCGGTTTCGGGTCACAATTATACCATTTCTCTCCTCTGAGCACTGAACCTTTTTTTCTAAATACAACTCGAAACTCACTCACTTGAAAGCAAACAGTTACACTAAAGATCAGGCATCAGAAACAAATTCTCCGCCTGCCCTGACTTAATTTTTAGACATCCTGATATGTCCCATTTCATTTCTTTCGTATTTAACTTCTTGGCAATTTCCCAAACTTTATGAAAATTTAAACTGCGACAAGGAGAAACACACTCCAAACATAAAACGAATAGACATAAACACAAGAAAAATTCAAAACGGAACACTGTACTGCAGTATCTCCGAATACGACGCGTACGGGACGGGACGGGACCGAAAGCTACAGCAGGGCCCTGGGTCTCAACGCTCCCACTATCCTACACAGCTCTACATTCATAACTTTTCCTTCTTTTGATGCCTAAAGTAACCGAGAAACAAGAAAATAACCAATATGACGTAAAACCCACGGTATCTTTTTTTTTTTTTAAAGTCCTGATAGGAACACATCTTCCTTCATTGGTGAAACAGTACTCTTGATAATGCTCAAATAACGAGAGGCAAGCAACACACATGAAACGACTTACTCTGCTATCATACACGCAGTGTTTTTAGAATCATAAATAACTCCTACAGTAACATAAAAACCTACAAGTTTTAAGCCACCTCGGTATAAAGTTAATTAAATCCTCATGTATCTTAGTAAGAACGCCAGTATCAGAAGCATTCTACATGTTTGCATTTTCTGTTTCACAGAAAGGATAAGGTGCTTTTTTAATAAGCTGCCAACAGACACTGAGACACACGTGTGCGCATGTGGATGGACGGACGGACGGATGCGCGCGCACACACACACACACGACCAGTGCAAACTATCAAGAGAAAACAAATCCTAATTTTCAAAGGAGATGGGATTACACATCTCAACTAAAAGTACAGGAGAGGCTAGAGTAACCTTCCAGGATTGAGGTGTTGTGAATACAGACAACTCCGTGTGCGTACGGTCGATGAAATAAAGAATAGATCTCTATGCTTTGTGTCTTAAATTCCACCCCAACGTTTACAATTGCTTCGAACTCTTTCAAAAAAGCTTAGACGTTTTCCTATTTTCAAAGTTCAGAAGACCCTGAACGTTCCGAGGGTCGGCTACTGGGGGCGGACCACCCCCCCCTCCGGGGCTGCGCCCGCTGGGTTCCCTCTGGACTACCAGACCGGACCCTGCGGGGCTATGTGGCGCCATGCAGCACCGACCTAACTTCTTGGTTTTCCTAATAAAAAATAAATATATAAAGAAGACGCTGTCAGGCATATATTCACAAGGTCTCAACTTCTTAAAACATAAGTGTGGGTATATTTATTTCTCTCAAATGCATACAAGACAATAATTACACAGCAACAAATCTTTTGTTCAACAATGATTTGATTCATAAGCGTCTGAATTTACATAATTTCACATCCATACCCTTGCATTTTTAAATACTGTAAGTAAAAAAGCCCCCCCAAATAAACCAATTCTTATATTTCCTATTTATCGCTCTATACATCCAAACTTTAAAAAGTTACAAACTCAACATTATACAGAACATATAAATCATGTTTAAAAACTTGAGGTTTTAAAATCACCGTTCCCCAAAATGATTCAGAAAGTCCTCATGCTGACAAGTGCAGTCCTAGGTGGTAAGGTAAGTTGGAAAGGGGGAAGAAAGAAGAGACAGACACCAGTTTGCTGTCTTAATGTTTTACTAATCCTGTCAGTAAAAATGGCGACGTCACGAGAAGTAACAGTTTAGGTTTTAATACGAAGAATGGGGTTTGCCTCACAGCTGGAGACATGCACTTCAAGTATTTTCCTATTTGATCTGAGCTCCCTGTAGCAACCCGTGCTGAAAGAGAAGAACTACTTTCTTCCATACATCCGCTCAATGTCCGCCTGGTAATGTGTTTTAAGCTCCTTGCGTTTTAGCTTGAAGGCATCTGTCACCAGACCAGTTTCAGGGGTCCACGGTTCAGGGCTCAATCGAATTTTTACAGGAATTTCAAATTTTTCTAGACTTGCTGAAATGGGGGGAAAGGAAAAAAAAATGTAAATGCCAAGGCATGAAAAATGTGCAATTATAATTGTTAGCAAACAGCAGAACTTCCCCAGTCTGTGGGCATCCATCGACATGCACAAAACCAACATCCCATGAATCTTGGTTGTAGTAATCCACCCCTCAGAAAGGCTAGAAGTAAAAATAAGCAAAGACAAAATAGATTATGTATGACAATTACAATAGCAAAAAGCTATTTAAAAAATCTCCCTGACCACCAAGAGAATGAGTTAGATTAAGTTCAGATGTAGGCATATAGGGCACCTGGGTGGTCCAGTCAGTTAACCGCAGGATTTCAGCTCAGGTCATGATCTCACAATCATGAGATCGAACCCCATGTCAAAAAAAAAAGATACAGGGGCGCCTGGATGACTCGGGCAGTTAAGCATCTGACTTCGGCTCAGGTCATGATCTCATGGTTTGTGGATTCAAGTCCTGTGTCAGGCTCTGTGCTGACAGCTCAGAGCCTGGAACCTGCTTCAGATTCTGTGTCTCCCTCTCTGTCTCTGCCCCTCCCCCACTCATGCTCAGTCTTTCTCTCAAAAATAAACATTAAAAATTTTTTTAAAAACAGATACAGGCATTAAATGGAATAATACAATTCAGTCATTAAAATGAGTTCAATGTATATGGCATGGGGATATGTAAAGATATTTGCAGTATACTGTCAGGCTAAAAACAGGTAGTTTTTTTAAATACTAGATCAATATTATGTATCTAGACATTCAGGACGAGCAGGATACGCACCAAACTCTAAACCAGATGCCTCTGGGGGCTCGGATCCAGGATTAAGGAAAAGCAAGTGTCACATCCCGATTTGTTTGGACTTTATCATAAGGAACAGAATCACTTTGGAAACTAACAAATAATACAGTTTAAAGAGAACACTGTCATGGAACCAGCATATGCAGCACAAGCTACGAGGACAGATCGTTTGCTCGCTGTTGTGTTCCTAACACACTGCTGGGCACCCGGCAGGTTCTCAGAGCAGAGGGCTGGGGAGGGAGAGAGGGCTGGGGAGGGAGAGAGGGCTGGGGAGGGGGAGAGAGGGCTGGGGAGGGGGAGAGAGGGCTGGGGAGGGGGAGAGGGCTGGGGAGGGGGAGAGAGGGCTGGGGAGGGGGAGAGAGGGCTGGGGAGGGGGAGAGGGCTGGGGAGGGGGAGAGGGCTGGGGAGGGGGAGAGGGCTGGGGAGGGGGAGAGAGGGCTGGGGAGGGAAGAGAGGGGTGGAGACAGGGAGGGGAAAGGGAGATGTTGTTTTGAAGGAATACGTTTCCTTGGTAAGAAGGACTTATTTTTCAGCATTCGTTCAGCAAACATTCATTGAGAAAACTACTGTGTAAAGTGCTTTAGTAAGCACTCTTTAAAAAATACAAAAATATGGGGCATCTGGGTGGCTCAGTTGGTTGGGCGTCCGACTTCAGCTCAGGTCATGATCTTGCAGTTCGTGGGTTTGAACCCCACATCGGGCTTTGTGCCGACAGCTCAGAGCCTGGATGGAACCTGCTTCAGATTCTGTGTCTCCCTCTCTCTGCCCCTGCCCTGCTTGCACTCTGTCTCTCAAAAATAATTAAAAAAAAAAAAAAAAAAAAAAAAGATTCTCTCTCCACCATCTGCATGCTCTCCTTTAAAATTAAAAAACAAACAAACAAGAACACAAAAAAAAAGAAGTATAATAAGTTGGACAAGTCTATTAAGCGTCCAACTTCGGCTCAGGTCATGATCTCGTGGTCTGGGAGTTCGAGCCCCGCGTCAGGCTCTGCGCTGACAGCCCAGAGCCTGGAGCCTGCTTTGGATTCTAGGTCTCCCTCTCTGTCTGCCCCTCCCCTGCTCGCAGGCTGGCACACGCTCTCTCTCTCAAAAATAAAAAAACATTTAAAAAAAATTTTTTAAGTTACAGGATATTACAGAAGATAAGAGTAAAAAATCACTCAGGGGTGTGCACCGTCTTCTGCAGAAAAGGTTGATATATTTTCAGTTGTGTGAAGGGCGGACGTAGCACGTTAGGCGGGAGTCTTTGTTACTGTCCCTCCTTAGAAACCAACTGCGCTCTAAGGAGATGTACACGGGTGCCAGGGTGCCAAGTGGTGGACTGGGAAGGTCAGTTTTATGTATCAGCTGGGCTTCGTCAGAGTTCCCAGTGATTCAATTCAACACGACGAGTCCATGGGCTGCTCTGAAGGTATTCTGTAGATATGATTAAGTCTATAATCAGTTTACTTTCTGTGAGGAAAACTGTCCCAGAAAAACAGTGGGTCCAGTTCAGGTCAACTGAAAGGCCGAGGAGCAGAGCTGAGGTAAGGTCACCCTGTTAGCAGTCTGCGCTACGGACCTCCAGCTGTCCCCAGTCAGCCCCCAAAGATCACGGAAACCACTCTCCACAGTCTCTATCTATGTTACCGACTAACTCAGAAGACAGAAGATTCTGCTTAAGAATGAGGTCAGATCCCTTCTTCACATCACATAAAAATGAAGTCAAGGGGCACCTGGGTGGCTCAGTCGGTTAAGTGCCCGACTTTGGCTCAGGTCATGATCTCACGGTCTGTGAGTTCGAGCCCCACGTCGGGTTCTGTGCTGACAGCTCAGAGCCTGGAGCCTGCTTGGGAGTCTGTGTCTCCCTCTCTCTCTCTGACCCTCCCCCGCTCATGCTCTGTCTCTCCTGCTCTCAAAAGTACAGAAAAAAAAAATTAAAAAAAAAAAAAAATGAACTCAAATGGATCAAGGACCTAAATGTAAGAGCTGAAACTATAAAGCTCTTAGAATGAAACATGGGACTACGGCTCGGATTAGGCAGTGGTTTCCTAGATGCGGCACCAAAAAGCACAAGCAACGAAAGGAAAAAAAAAATAGTATTTTTTTCAAAATTAAAACTCTCGTCCTTCAAAGGATACCAAGAAAAAAAGTAAAAACACAGGGACGCCTGGGTGGCTCAGTCCCTTAAGATTCCTGCTCTTGGTTTCGGCTCAGGTCATGATCTCATCGTTCACAGGGCTGAGCCTCACGCTGGGCTCTGTGCTGACAGCATGGAGCCTGCTTGGGAGTCTGTCTCCCTCTCGCCCCTCCTGCACTTGTTCTCTCTCTCTCAAAATAAAATAATGTAAAAAAAAAAAAAGTAAAAAACACAACCCAGAAAATGGGGAAAAATATTTACGACTTGCTTATCGGATAACGGCCTTGTGTCTGGAATAAAGAACTTGTACGACTTGATGATAAAAAGGCAATCCCATTTGAAAAATGGGCAAAGGGTCTGAATAGACCTTTCTCTAGGGAAGATACAGCGGCTAGTAAATACAAGAAAGGAGGCCACCATCATCAGCCACCAGAGAAAATGAACCAAAACCACAAGACACCGTACTTCATTCATACCCCCTGAGGACGGCTAGACACCAAAGGATGAACAGTAACTAACAAGTGTCGCGAGGCTGCGGGGAAACAGGAACCCAACACCGGTGGGAAGAGTAAGAGGATGTCACCGTTTTACAAACTAGTTTGGAAAATATCTGGAAAACAACATTCTGGCAAACAGTCTGGTACTTCCTCCAAAGGTTCATCAGAAAGTTAACGCGGAGCTAGCAACTCCACTCGTGAGTGTCCTCCCAGAAGGGAGCATGTCCACACGAAAACCTGCATCTCAATGTTCAGAGCAGCAGCATCCGTCACCAACCAAAAGCAGGACAGCCCAGATGCCCCAGTCTCATTGCAGCCCCCCAGCACACACGCACAAATGGGGTACAGGACCCGTCCATGTAAGCCACTCCCAGGACACTAACAGTGTAGAAAACGCAAGAAGGGAGTCTTGGACAGCTCGGGGTGGGCCAGGGTGGCCAGGAAACAGCCGTGGAAGTAGAGTGAGGGCCAACCCAGAGGACGGAGCTGCAGAGACCAGGACATCCCGATTCGTGCACATCAGCCACAGGGGCAGGGGATGCAGGAGTCCTGCGGACCCGCCGGGATGTCTCACTGACCAGCGGGTGCCTCCATCCAACGGCAGGGAAACCCCAGGAAATGGCGTCACCTGAGCCCTGTGATACGACAGCCTAAGTAAATTCGCGCGCTC
Organism: Paguma larvata; assembly: GCA_030068075.1. Classification (NCBI taxonomy): domain Eukaryota; kingdom Metazoa; phylum Chordata; class Mammalia; order Carnivora; family Viverridae; genus Paguma; species Paguma larvata. Next base: position 14,942,538 of record CM057825.1, read on the forward strand.
TCTCCTCTCCGTCCTTAGAGTCCGTCTAGCGCTCACTCACCTGAGACAGCAGCTTCGGAAAGCACTTTGAGCACCTCGTTCTCCATCTCACAGCTGTTACACAGCTCCTCCCAAGTCCCTTGAAGTCCCTTCTTCCGGGCGAGTTCTGTTAGTTCCTTTTGATTTGGCACAACGAATCCAATGACGTAGGAGTGGTAACTGTGATACAGGAAGCACAACGCGGCTAAGGAACCGTGCTTACCGAAGACACGGACGCTGCTGTCGCCGACCCAGGACTACTCGGAAGGACACGCCCAGGGCGTATTTGGTACCAGCGCACTGATTTCATGCGACGGCCACGCTACTGCCTGACTCATCATGGGCCCCAGTGCTCGGACGGAGCTCACTGCTAAACACGCCCTAATCTGATACTTCACGGCAATGTCAGATATGTGAGGCTGTGATTAATAGTTCTGTGGATACATCTTTCAAAAGAAAATTGCAAATATTAGAAAATTCTTTTAAAAAGTTAGCAACTCACACCAACTGGCTAAACAAAAACAAAAGCTAACGTAAATTAGAAGTTATATCTAAAGATGCAGCGCCTGGGTGGCTCAGTGGGTTCAGCATCCGACTTCGGCTCAGGTCTTTATCTTGCAGTTCATGAGTTCAAGTCCCACGTCGGGCTCTGTGAGGACAGCTCAGAGCCTGGAGGCTGCTTTGGATTCTGTGTCTCCCCCTCTCCCTGCCCCTCCCCCACTCGTGCTTACTCTCACGCTCGCTCTCTCTCAAAAATAAATACTTAAAAAAAAAAGTGTCTACAGAAACTTGGCAGCAAATCAAAGTAATAGGGTTATATTTTTTTCTTTTATCGTCATGAGAATTTGGTGACAGAGCCTTAGATGGCCTGCCCATGGCGGTATGAAACGGCAGGCAGCGCCAGGAAGAGAAGGGAGAAGGGTGGTCTGGTTCCGATCACACACGAAAAACCCAGAACTGCAGCATTATGAAAGAAAATACTGCATTGCTAATTAAAAGGCAGAGTAATTTATAATTCAATGTAATAAATCTTTAAAGTCTCTCAAGTTTCTAAATTGGTTCTTCTGACAGCAGCTTTTATTTTTTCATAATTGTTATTTTATCAACTGCTGTGGTAAGGTTCCTAGGCCGCCCGCAGAGTAGCCGACCGTGAATGCGGGCGAATAGCTGGCCCTTCAGGACACCGCGGTGCCAGTCTGAGATTCGGGCACATTTCCCAAAAACACATTTCTGGGATCTTTAACTTTAAACTCTCCTTCCCAGCTGCCTTATTATCATCACGGACTAGAGTCGCTACGTGTGAAGCCACAGCTTAACCTGACTCAAGGCAGAAGCCCCCAGCCCGGCCCGGGGCCCAAGCAGGCCCAAGTTAGAGCGGGCAGTAAGTGCTGAGCAGGGTTTGGCTGGAGGCCTCTGTGCCTCCAACTTCCTTCTTCGCTCCCTCTGCTCTCGACTGGTTCTGGGGAGCCTCTCTGTGCCAGGGGCAGGTAGGTAGCTGGGGTAGCAAGGCAGCAGGAAGGAGGACGCACTATTCTTCACCCCACTACCACCTGGGACACCGCAGCGAGGTGTAAAGCAGGAAACAGGGACACAGAGACAGACGAGGAGAAGCACCACCAGGGAGCTGAGCAGTCAGTGTCCCCACGGCGCTGAGAAGAGGCCCTTCCCAGAGACATCGGATAAGAAGGGAGAGTTCTTAGTATAACTGGACAAGGAAGATTCATCTAGGAAGGAAATGCCAAAAGCACACAAAACGTTTTAAGTAAAAGTTGTAGCAAGAATCCTACTTTCTTACCTGTTTGCGTATGCACAAATATTATCTATAAGTGAGAGATTCTTCAAAGCTGCCTCTACTTTCCCCAGAGAAACGTATTCTCCTGCCTGGAGCTTCACAAGGTCCTTTTTACGATCTGGGGAGGGGAGCACATGGGAGACAGTAACACCGTTAACACACCGGAACACTGGCCATTCCCGGAGTCATTTGTTATCGATTCGGGTCTTTACAATAGTTACGCTAAAATTAAAGGTACATAGTAAAATTGGACCCTAATTTTTGTACTATTAAATAAATTCTTTCAAAAACGAAAATAAGTTTCTGCTAAGGGCCCCGTCATCAGGGCACGGGTATGTGTCTGGGACACACTAACACCAGGAAGGTAAAGAATTCTCAGCGCCATCCGGAAGTCCCCGTGCTCTGTGGAGGGCAGCAGGATGCAGGAACACATCACGTCAGGAGGGCAGGACAGTGGTGAAGTGTCAGTGCTGATCTGGAAAGAATTCCCCCAAGTGAGGCCTGAGCCGAGTCCTGAGGGAAGGCCGGGCAGTCACCAAGTGGGAGAGCACCGGTGAAGAACAGAGCCGTGTCTACTTGCAGTGCTTCAGCACAGAGGCGGGGAGGACACGGCCAGCGAGGGAGGGGAGGCAGAGAGGTGACCGGGGCTCCATTAACAGAGGCGCACTGAACTAAGCCCCTAGCAGCAAACCGGCCCAGTGACATCAGTGCTGAGGAATCACGTGGTACGTGAGGGTGTCTGCGGAGAGGAACTTCTTGCAACAGGGTGACGATGGTGCAGGCCTGGCCGTGGGAAGGGGGCGCAGAGAATGAAGAGAATGGTCTTGAGGCGTGTTTCACGTGACACGTCAGTAGGATATGGGGAGCTGACTGAAGAGTCTCACTCCTCCGGGTTTCTAGGTAGCATGACTAGGACAGAAATGCTACAAACTGAGAAAAAGAACACCAAGAGGGAAGGTGGGGAGCCGTTTTTTGCCCTGTGGGCCAATACTCGAAGTGCCGGGCCTTCCTTATTCTCACAGGCAAGGCCACGACGTGGTTCCCACAGGAGAGAGCCCTGTCCAATAACCTCCAGACAGCGAAGAATGCACACAGATAAATATTTCCTACTTAGAATCTGATTCTTTGGGGGTTATCCAATAACTAAAAACACCACTGCTACTAAGCAGACTTTGAGACCTTCTAAAATGTCAGGCCTTAAAACTTCCGCACAGTCCCTATTATATAACTTTTATTCCAGGGGTGATACAACAGACCATAGCAACACTGCAGAAAGATATATTCTTAATATTATTGAACAGCTTCTCTAAATATACAGTTATCTCTTTTGTAAAACTGTTCCAGAAACACCCACTATTAGGGAAAAAAAATTGGATGGCTCACCAATAATCTTTAAACAACCGTCAGGGTCAAACTCGCCAACATCTCCGGTACAGAGCCACCTCTGTCCATTCTCATCCTCAAAGAAATCAGCTTTTGTTTTTGCTTCATTTTTGTAGTAACCCATTGTCACATTCTGGCCGCCAATAAGGACTTCACCCCTGGGGTGTGGCTTATCGGTATTAAAGTATCCACCTAAAAAAACACAAATAATTTAGAGTTAATTCAACATTTTTATCCCTATACCCATCATGTGAAAATGTGAAACTCCTGGTTTCTAAAGAGGAACATGCGGTTTTAATCCGATGACAGAACGGCAGGCAGTTCGGACGACCAAAAACCCATTAACGTAAACCTAGGTACAAATTTTCAGTTGCTGAACCATAAGCACTAAGGCACTTAAAACCACCATTCCAAGAAAAAAAAAAAATACACTAAAATATCCAACACTTGCAGTATTAAATAACTACCTAGACCACCCAGGTAAACTTCTTTAGGGATTTTGTAGAGATTCTTGTACATCTGATGAAAGTATTAAATCAAGTATTTAATTAAACACATCTCTGTATAAAATCAAATTACACTATATTTAAAACATTTATGCCTTACAGATAATTTCAGAATGATTCCAAGTTTAAATTTATTGACATTTGCACTAATTCTGCTAAAAGATAATTGGAAAATGGCATCGAACCCTCAGAATCTTTACTTCGAATAACAGAAAAGTGCATCTAATCCAATCAGTGATAATGTATACGCACATTAATTGGAACAAATAAAATTTTTAAAAAGTGATTTAGTATTTAAATGGCATAAACATCAGAATTTTATGAAATTACAGTAAAAATTTCCCTCTGATAATTCTGGCTTGAAGTACTCAGGGGAAAAGAAAGAAAAAAAAATACATAAAAACCTTCCATTTCACAGATTACACTGCATGCTTTTGCCTCTATACAGTAAACTGAAGGTCATTCTAATTTATTGACATCATTATTTAGCAGATTTCTCAAGTTTCTGCCATACTTCTTGTATGCATTTTTGTAGTAAGATAATAAGCAAAATGAAAACAATTAAATTTCTTCAGAATCATTCTTGAAACAAGCAAAATCAACGCATTCGCGTGGCTCCAGACGGAGCAGTTCTATCACAAAGACACAAGCTCTCGCGGAGGATTTTATATTCTAAAATAAGAGAGAAACGAGGCACGATTCTCATCTTAAGGTCCAGTATGACACCAGCTAATGCTCTGTGGTGAGAACAGGGTACGTACCTTCCTCCCAGTTCTTTAACTTGATTTCACAGCAAACTAATGGTGCTCCCACTCGGCCAGTGTTGTAGTCCCACACTAGGACGCAAACGAAAACAAGTACTTGATCATAGTGGAAAGTGGCGTCATTTCTCTAAATTACCGAAAGTGAGGATTCATCCCAAAGCTCTGACATCCCCAGAGAACCTTTAAAAGCAGGAGTCACGAACTCATAGACCACTAGCTGTGTGGAGCGCTGTGTTTTGATTCTGAATTGGTTATTGACATTTGAAAATCAAAACATCTTCCACAGAAGCGCGGACTCTCCAGGAGCAACGGGGTCCACGTTCCCAGCAGCGACAAGTGCGGCCCCGTGAGCTGGCCATGCCCACTCCGGGTCCCCCGGATTCCTTCCTTACACCCATCTTACCTCAGGGCTCACTCCACTCACGGCAGGGGCTGTCTACTTCATGAGGCTAGGGCCCCAACCCTACAAGGATGACGGCTCACAATGGTTTACGCCTATTCTACTTTCTTATTAGACCTGACAGCTTTGTAGCAAAATAACCTCTCCTACCTTCTCCCTCCCGTCCATCACTGTTTCACAGAAACAGCCTCCCTACAGCAGCGTATGCTGTCATCTGTTCAAATTCGCACAGTGAGAGTTCAGAGACCAGGCTGGAGATTAAGGTTAACTTGCAAGGATCTGGGAAACACACACCACTACTGTGAGTTACTACTGTGTTATGTTTCCTCGTCAGGGACATTCAAATATCAGAAATACAAGGCTTATCTTTAATACTTCACAGGTAGTTTAATGTACAACATAAACTGTAACTGATTAATCACATTCAATGTGAATCTTAAAAACAGAAGATGCAAGGATCCTCAGAAGAAAGGAAGCATATATGCACATGCACGTATTTAAGGTTGCTTGTTTATTTCCTGCAAAACAAGACTCAGAAGTACCTTCCAAACTACAGAAAATATCACTGAAAACAGGAAAATACCAGAAGTAATGCAAGATGAACCTGACGTTAAGAATAGACCACAGAAACACCCCAGCTAAACAGGGGGAAAAGGATCAGTTAAGAGCTTGAGTATCTACCAGCACCTAGAAAATACCAAGTAGCTTTTCCTAGTAGTGAGAAGCAACGTGACTTTCCTCCATAAAAGGACAGACGCGTAAGGCACTCGGATCCATCCCGGAACCATGTGGACAGTGGATCGCCCCCTCGACCACGTCACCATGTTGCAGAAATTACCCCGCAGTTATATTCTCATATGCTGGAAATTACATTATCTAGAACTGAATCTAGTTTCTCTCTCACTTACACAGACCACTCCCACACACCACCTCTGAGTTTGAGCTTTAATATACACACCTAAACATGCCAATTCTTCTACACAAAAAGAAATTAGCTGATGTAAAAAAATATATGTATATAATACAGCCAATGCTTGTTACTACAACCTCTTTTCCAGAACACTAAGCAGCTTTTAAATGACACAACATCAGAGCCTAATACGAAAACCTCCTTTAATTACTGACTACTGGATGTACCTGAGACAGTCTAAATACCATATCAATAATCACCATTATCCTGCACACAAACGCCTTAACCTCTCGTCCTGTGCTCTGCAGGGAACGGCAGCCTCTGCCGGCCACAGCGGGTGTGGACAACACTAACCTTCTGTAATCGTTCCTGCTCCGGAAGACTCAGTGAGCCCGTACCCCTGCCCAACGGGACAGCAGAAACAGATGTTCATGAACCGCTGTGTGGTTGCAGAAAGTGGAGCACCTCCACACAGCAGAAGCCGAATGTTTCCACCCAGCAAGCCTCGAACTTTTCGGAAAATAAACCTTTAAAAAAAAAAAAAAAATCAGAGTCACAGGATTTTAAGGATTTTAAAGCATTTGAATGGGACTTTCCAACGTGAACTCCCATTTTTGACATGTGAGATTTTGAGAGTCGGGCTCACCCAAGGCCACACCGCCCATTCAAGAGATTCTCTGACCCACTACTTAAATCTTAATTTTTATAAGTTCAACCAAGTAAAGAACATAATGATTTTTTCCCTTAAGTACTTTTCAAGTAATATTTGAATTCAAAAGTGGCAGGTTTAATTTTGTCTAGTGATGGCAAACCCTTGCTTACGGCCAGAGCAATTAGTTTTATATTATAGAATACACATATTAATACTGAATAATCCTGCTGTATCTTAACATAATGCTTTTAATTTAGCGTTAACGTTTCATTTATTTTTGAGAGACAGAGAGTGAGCGGGGGAGGCGCAAAAAGAGAGGGAGAGACAGAATCCTAAGCAGGCTCCAGGGCTCCCAGCTGTCAGCACAGAGCCTGATGTTGGGCTTGAGCCCGTGAGCCATGAGATCCTAACCTCAGCCGGTCTGATGCTTAATTGACTGAGCCAATAAGACACCCCTTAATCCAGCATTAAAAACAAATTATTTTGGGGGCGCCTGGGTGGCTCAGTCGGTTAAGTGTCTGACTTTGGCTCAGGTCATGATGTCATGGTTCATGAGTTCAAGTCCCATGTCAGGCTCTGTGCTGACAGCTCAGAGCCTGGAGCCTGCTTCAGATTCTGTGTCTTCCTCTCTCTGCCCCTCCCCCGGTTGCACTCAGTGGGAGTGCAAAAAAAAATAAAAGTTAAAAAAAATTTTTTAAAAAAGCAAGTTATTTTTTTGCTTTAGCTTACTTTATTAGAAATATGTACACATTTGGATAACCTAATAAAGTCCTTTTGACTTTTTAAAACAAATTTCTTGTAACTATCTCAATTAACTGGGCTAGGAATATAAAGTTGGTAAGTTACTGAAGAAAGGGGGAGTTTGCTTACCTGTCACACAGAGGGGTGCCATGCCCTTTTGAAATCTGCTCCATCTTGTAATTATAGGCCAGAATAAACAGATTGCGCTGGAAACTACTCATCTCATTCACTTTATTCATGACATTTTTGTAGATCCGATCCATGATTTCCTAGATATATGAAAATGAGTCAATATAATCAATAATGCTATCAGTTGCCTTACATATTATTTCTTAACAACAGACAAATATCTCTATCGGTACTAAGCCGTTATAAAAAATGTATTCCGGAAGGAACAAACTTTTAAAATGGAGCCACAACTGGTTTAAAACTGAAGTTTCTGTAAAATTAATTTTTCATAGCACAAATATACCTAGATGCTCATAGGAGTAGTTAAAAGAAAAAAAAGCCTTAGGGCAGTAACGTTATCGTCGATTTTTTTTATATTGCTTTGCTTATAAAATAAGCAATTGTCTTATTTGCACTTTCTTTTTGTCTCTCAAAATTAAATAAACGTTAAAAAAAAAAAAAGAGAGAGAGAGAGAGAGAGAGAGAGAGAACCATAGGGTTTCTTGGTTGGTTGGTGCTCTTTTTTTTTTTTTTTTTTTTTTTAGGTTTATTTATTAGAAAGAGAGAGAGTGGGGGAGAGGCAGAGAAAGAGAGGGAGAATCCCAAGCAGGCTCTGTGCTGTCCATGCAGAGCCTAACACAGGGCTCAAGCTCACGAACCATGAGATCACAATCTGAGCCGACACCAAGAGTCGGATGCTTATTACCTGACTGAGCCACCCAGGTGCCCCAGTTGACTGTCCTTTAATGCTGCACACAGGAAATTTTCCTTGTCTACACTGCATTTTGCTCACTAAGCCTATTACTATGAAGTATAATGTAATGTTTTGAAATGGCTTTTCCTCTACAATTTTAAATTATATTTAATTTTATATGAATTAATACATGAACTAAAAAGGAAAACCGTACACCAAGGAAACTCCTCACCTACAGAAACTATCAAACTACTGGTCATTTATACCTGTGGGAACTACATTAACTTTGCTTGCTGGGGGCACTCTGGTATCTGGAACAATTCCCAACACTTTGAAACAAAATCACAAGCCACATAAAGCTCACATTAAGGAGACAAAATTCGTTCTATCCCATTCCACTCCTCTAATTCCCGGGCGCCTCCCCATGCCCCGTATATTGGGATGCAAAGCGCTTCTCAGGTAATTCAAAGTTGCACCAACTTCTCTATCACTTTTTCTGGTGACGAGGCCAGACTTCCTGGGGACTCAGGAGGCAATGACATAACTGGCTTTGAGGAGGAGGGAGGAGTATCGAATCTTCCTCCCGTCTCCCGTTGGGCTTCAGGTTTCCACTCATAGCAAACATATCATGAAAATGATCCGAGTAAGAAGCTTATTTAGGGAAAGAAGCTGATAATATCATAGGGAAGCTGAAACTACGTTGAGCATTTAGTAAATTCAAAAAATAAAGTTAAAAAAAAAAAAAGACTGAATAAATCCTGTAGCGCATAAGGCAGTATAAATCATCAGGAAGTAACAAATCCCACATAAACTACCTCGTCGACAGTATCTTTCCCACTAGCATTTGTGTTCTGTAGCAGAGGACACTTGTTCAGTGCTCAACACTGATTAATGGTCAATTCTTACCGGAACAGCCGCCATCAGTGTTGGTTTCAACATGGTTGTATCCCCTTTGCTTCCTTTCTTTATTTTTGAAGACTATAGAAAGAAAAAGTGATCTATAAATTGATCCTTACAGTGGAATTTTCAGACCAAGAAGTATTATTATAAATCCACCATTTTAATTCACTTATTGTAAAAAGAACTTAAAAGGCAAGTGATTAAATGATTAAGTGTCACCTTTGCAACACACTGTCATACGGACAGGGAAAAATGTGTTTAAAAATTTTTTTAGTATCTGAAGTCACGGACATTTAATTTACCTGATCTGCTAAAGTCTGCGGAGAAGAGTAGCCGATGCGGCATCCGTGGGAGAGACACACCAGCTCGGCACTTAATTCTAACACGTGGGCCAGGGGCAGATACCCAATGTACACATCCTCCTCTCTAGAAGACAAAGGACATAAAAGCAACTGTCAAGGGCCATCTCTGCTGAAAGCGACTGCAAAAGGGAGCCCACGTGGGGAGTAAAGGAGAGAGAGAGAGAGAGAGAGAGAGAGAGAGAGAGAGAGGGAGAGAGAGTGTTTACCTGTGTGTGTATGTGTGGGGGAGGGGACGGCAGACACACACCAGGCATGTGCGGGTTGTGCAAGGAGGGCGGGGGTGCAGAGGGGGAGAACCACAGCTCAGCCTAAAACCCAGGAGGCAGACACTAAGGAAGTGGCTCGGTCTCCGGTCCTACTGGAAGCACTCACTAATTACGAGCGCTGCAGGAACAACATGCTAAGAGAGAAGAAATGAAGGCTGGGGGCCAAAAAGAAGGGTTCTCCCAAAGGGCAGAGGAAATCCTCCCAAAAGGAAACGGTCTTTAAAGCTGGTGGGCTCCCGAACAGAAGACTTCACACAGAATCCACAACTGCTGGCCAGGAGTTTTGCAAAAGATAGTCCTGTTTTGAGACTTATTTAGAAATAAGAAAAAATTGTACGATACCTAAGAAAATATATATGCACGTGTATCTATTTCAAGAACCACCCCCACCCCCAAAACATATGAAAGGCAAACTAAGACTACCCCAGGAAACTACTGCTCTTAATTCTTCCTAAAAGTTATCCATTCATAAGAAACACTCCTCTCTCCATCCCTAAATTCAGTTCCGCAGTAACCGCCGTGTGTGAGTGTGGTGTCTGTGCATAAGGGCGTCACAAGCACCCAGCCACTACCGCCACCCCAGATCAGTGGTTTGAATGCCAACTCCTATACAAGCCCTCAGCGTCCCATCTGGTCTCCTCCGCCAGCCTCCTCTCACGGCACGCCCGCCCTGCCCGCTACTGCTGGAATTGTTCTTAAAAAGAAAACTCAAGAGACTGAATAAAGCTCAACAAATATTCACTGGAATCTATGAAGTTCTCTGTTCACCTGAATCATACGGGTTTAGGCATAAAAAGGACTCTCGTGCAGGCAATACTATCAACTGATTAAAATAATTTAAATTAAGGGATTTAAGTCAGTTAAAATTTACACTTTTAAACTAGAAAGTAAATATTAACAATGATATTGTATATAAAACTGTATTTTAAATGTTTTTATTTATTTTTGAGAGACACAGAGACAGAGTGTGAGCAGGGGAAGGGCAGAGAGAGAGGGAGACACAGAATTCAAAGCAGGCTCCAGGTTCTGAGCTGTCAGCACAGAGCCCGACGTGGGGCTCGAACTCACAGACCGTGAGATCATGACCTGAGCCGAAGTCGGCCACTTAACCGACTGAGCCACCCAGGCGCCCCTAAAACTGTATTTTAAACCTCATGACTATAACTACTTTATAACTAATTTGAATGAATGTCCTGTCTTTTTTTTTTTTGACGGCAACGCCAACTGTGAACAGACTGCAAGACTAATTTGGCCATACGCTACTAAGTGACACAGATGTTAATGTGACCACCCCGCACGCGACCGGCACGACTCACCCCAGCCCCGGGATCCTTTCCGCCATCCCGGTTATCCCGGCAACGATGTTGCTGTGGGAGATCATGACCCCCTTGGGGAGCCCCGTGGACCCGCTCGTGTACATGATGACCGCGATGTCCGAGGGCGCTGGTTTGCTAGGAGGTCTGCTTTCTGCAATGGAGGGAAAAAACATGCACTTCTGAGAAATTTAGCCATGTTACCAATTTTTTCCACAATCACGTGTATCAACTCAATTCGACAACTACTGTGCTCACTCAGGTCAGCAAAACAGATCCAGTCCCCACACGTAAAGGAAATACAGAATATACTGAGACACATCAATCATAAATCTGTAACGTAACAAGAGCTACGAAGAAAAATAAAGCAAGACAAGGTGATAGTAAAAGCAATTTAGATGGAAAAGTCAAGGAACACTTTCCTGTCAAGTTGGTATTTTAGTAAAGATGGGAATATAGTGAGGACGGGAGCCATGGAAACCCTCGAATTGGGAGAAGAATGTTTCAAGTAGAAAAGCAGCAAGAGCGAAGGCCCTGAGGGAGCGATGTGACTGGCACACATACACACCAGTGAGCAAACGAAAAACTGCAGGAAAGGAAGGTGACGTCGCAGCCAGGACCGTATCATGCAAAGCCTTCAAGGCCACGCTCAAGACTCTGGATTTCACTCCGGGCTAGAAAGCAATGCTGTTTTAACAGGTGATGCTTGTCATCACCTGTGACAAGCGTCACTTTGGCTGCTATGGAGCTACCTAACTTAAGAAAGGGAAGAAAGGCGGTAGGGACACAAATTCCAGCAATTCAACTAAGAAACAGGGTGGCCGCCAGAAAACGCCCTCTGCCTCACACGGTGAAGCGGACTTGGCTACAGTCGGAGGAGCCACGACACAATCAAAAAGCCATGTCCTCCTTAGGCACAAGCCTAAGGACAGCAGCCAACATCCTACAGGTGACAAGGCAGACCGGTAAAAAAAAGTGGGTCGTGGATGGCCCTCCTGAATTAATCCTGTCACTCCCCTGCATGTGGGTGGGCCTCGTAGGTCAGTGGGGAAAATGATTTTAAACGTCCTCCCCCGTGAATGCTTTCTCTCCTACACGCGCAGACAGATCTCATGACAACGGTCTTCATTCCGGTCCTTACTTCCTAGCCTGCCACTCAGTCCTTCACCCTAGGCACCATCCGCCGCCGCCACCACCACGTCCTGCAAACTGCTGAGGCGGTCCTCCCGCAACTCCAGTGTCACCAGACTCCTGCTGACTTCCAGGAAACGCACAGTACAGCTTCTTCCCTCCTCTCTGACCAACCTCAGTTGCTTTTGGAGGCACCATTTTCTGTGGGTGACCTCACCTACTTCCACAGCCATAATAAAACCTAAGTGTAGAATAGCTTCTGAATCTCTTAACTCCAAACTGAACTCCAGAGTATATGCCACCCCCCCATTAAAGATCTACACTGAGGGGCGCCCGGGGGGCTCAGTCAGTTAAGCGTCCAACTTCGGCTCAGGTCACTATCTCGCGGTCTGTGAGTTCGAGCCCAGCATCGGGCCCTGTGCTGACAGCTTGGAGCCTGGAGCCTGCTTCGGATTCTGTGTCCCCCACTCTCTCTGCTCCTCCCCTGATCACACCCTGTCTCTCTCTCTCTCAAAACTGAACATTTAAAAAAAGATCTACACTGGATGTCCCACCAGCACTGAAAGCTCCGTATGCCCAGCACTCACGTCCACGCAGCCCCATTCCCGTGCCAGAGCTGAGTGCCCACGTCTCAATAAGCGCTACCTTCCAACCATAACGGAAATCCAGTCCTAGCATCCTAGCAGCTTCTGTGACGTTCCTAATTCCCAATACACTTTCTAACACTTTCTGACACTTATCCCAGCGTCGCCGTGGCCCGCGTGCTCCAGCTAGGGGCTAAAAAGACGTTCCCTCTGCAAGAGGCAGAGTCAGAGCCGGGGGCCAAAGAGTGGGATCCAGGTTTAGCCGCCCCGGCCACCTGCTCAGACACATACTCACACATAACACACATGCGAATGGTTTGATGGCACTATTTACAAAACAAACTTCGAACCACTCAAAACTATCAGGAAAGAAACAGGAAACATATAGAACATAAAAGTATTTCCAATAATTTCAAATACGACTTTTAGAAAACTAAAAAATTAATGTGTGTGTTCTTCCCGAAACCCTTCTTTAAAAGTATATCCCGAGTGGCCACACTCCCCAAAGTGACGGTCTAGGAAAGGGGTTTGTCCCTGACCTAGCTTCAGGGTCTGGAACACTGTGGAGAACACGGTCCCCGCAGAGGCACGTCCGTGGCGTTCGGGCAAGTGCGCCGTACCTGTGCTCGCCTTGGCTCCCAGGGCCTGCACGGCGGCCATGGTGTGCACGATGACGCCCTTGGGGAACTCGGACCAGGTCGGTGGCTTCCCGTCCACGGTGATGATGTGTCGCAGGCGTGGGACTAAAGAGACGATATCCTGGAAAAACACAAGCGGCCTCATGGTCTTACTGTTCTTCAGTAAACAGCGTGGAGCCAGTCCAGGACACAGAGAAGCAGGTTACCACAGTCAGAAACTTATTCACTTCTTGCCTCCAAAAAAGGGTGAGGGGGTACACTGGTATGAATATACTCCTTCAGATGGAGGAATGCTGGTCTGAAATTAAAACTATTTTATAGCATTCGATTTACTGTGTGTACCCCTGTTCCTTGGCACAATCCTAATCAACACAGTCACTTCCTTACTAAAGAGGCATGTGAACACAGGTCACCCGAACAACGGAGCAGCCACAGTCCCGTATGTTTTCAAGAGGCTGACAAAGATAGGGGGGATTCACTTATAAACCTGCATGTAAAGAAAGGGGGGTGCCTGGGTGGCCCAGTCAGTTAAGCAACTGACTCCGGCACAGGTCACGGTCTCATGGTTCGTGAGTTTGAGTCCCACATACGGCTCTGAGCCAGCTTCAGATCCTCTGTCCCCATCTCTCCCTGCCCCTCCCCCACTGGTTCTGGTTCTCTGTAAACAAACGAACTTCAAAACAAAAAATTTAAAAACTCTCGTAGGGGCTCCTGGGTGGCTCAGTCAGTTAAGTGCCCGACTTTATATCGGCTCAGGTCATGATCTTGGGGTCATAAGACTGCGCCCCACATTGGGCTCTGCGCTGACAGTGCGAAGCCTGTTTGGATCTCTTTCTGCCCCTGCCCTGCTCCTGTTCTCGAGAGTGCTCTCTCTCTTAAAATAGAACTTTTAAAAAATGGCAGATATTACGGTTTTCACAGGATGTCATCGAGAGACTTAAACCCCTTTCTCCTACACTTTCATAAAGCCTTTTTCCTTAAAAAAATTCTAAAACCTCATAATGACCCAAGGCTTCAGAAATAAGATAAATGAGTTACTAGATTAGAAACGACCCTTCATAATTACAAATTCACTGAGTGAGCACAATAAAAGCTGTGATCCCTTCCCCTTAGACACGGGTGTATGTATTTACTACCAATCGGTCGGAAACTCTCTGCACTACTTAGACATAAACAGGCAAAATCTACTTTTTCTTTTCTAAAGGAAAGGAATAAAGTATGATATTCCTAAAAGTTTACAAAGATATCCAGGAATTTAATGACCATAAAAGCATCAGTATTGGAGGCCAAGAAAGTGAAAATTCTCAAGTATTGGACAGTTCTAAAATAACCACAGTCCTCACCTTCAGCTTGGTCTGTAAGAGTTCTTTACTGGTAATGATGTTGGTCACCTCTGTCTCATTCAGTCCGTGAACGATAGCCGGACCTCCCAGAGTAGCATACAGCGTAACAACTACGGGGAAAGGAAGGGCCAGTTAAGTGTTTGAACATTTCATGGAAGTACTAAATATAAATAAAATCTCTGAAAGTGGCATGAATCACAGTGGCATATTGAGCCCTAAATTTAACAATCCATGGTTTATTACATAACTATGCTATGATTTCCTGAATTATTTCAATACGCTAATAAACATGCCCACTCACTCACCCTTTCCTACCTAACTGCCCCCAAGATTTCCAATTATTTTAAAACAAAAAAACATCTGGGGGGGGGGGAGAGGGCGCGCCCTGGGTGGCTCAGTCGGTTGAGCGTCCAACTTTGTCCCCGGTCATGATCTCGCGGTTCATGAGTTCAAACCCCGCGTCAGGCTCTGTGCTGACAGCTCAGAGCCTGGAGCCTGTTTTGGATTCTGTCTCCCTCCCTCTCTCTGCTCCTTGCCATTCATTCTCATTCTCTCTCTCTCTCTCTCTCTCTCTCTCTCTCTCAAAAATAAACATTAAAATTTTTTAATTTTTTTTAGGTGTCACCCACAGATGTTGCTCTGGGATGCCACAATGGAAGGAATTAGATCTGACTCCTAAAGTGTCAAAGCCTTAAGTTCACTACTTGGAACGAAAATAAGAAAAAAGAATATACCAGTAGGATGACACACTGAGTACTGGGTTGAAAGTGGGATATGTTAACATGAACAACTGGCAGTATGCTTACTCTAAAGTAGAAAACTAAAGAAAACCATTCTAGAAATGTTGACGTTTAATAATGATCCTGTGGACTTTCATTTGCTTTCTGCCTAACTGACAGAAGCTAGACTTAAAGTGACTTTAAAAGATAATTATTTTAAAGCTTCTCAAAAGCACTACACTGTAAACCCAAACCTATGAAAACAAAAGGGTATGTCAGTTTTTTAAAAAACAGTGGAGCATTTACAGCAGGAAACCTGATAAAAGCATCTTTTCTGTTTCATCTGAAAGATGAGACGGTGCCCCATGAGCTAAGCCCCCAGGACAACTCTGGGGCTGGGGTGTCAGAGTTGCCACTTCAATTACTACAATGCGAAAACTCCCTATCGTTGAACTTGGCACCTGGGCTCAAGTACTGACGTCAACCGTCACCACTGACGTGGTGGCATGACAAAGTGACACTAACTTTCTAAGAGAGCTCCTGAGAGGACCGGCCGGGCCTTCACTGACCCACAGGCGCAGGCCTCGTTCGCGAGGCCCGGGTCCCCACCCCCACCCCAGTAACACGTCCCAGTCCCCTCCCCACGCGGGCCCCACAACTGTTCCGCATCTGATTCTTTTTCCAAAGTAGACCCACAACTCTAAGTGGTGACAGAATTCTCCCGATTAGATGCAAGGTGAAAATTAACTTCGGAACTTTAATTTTTAAGAATGAAACATTTATAATAAAGATCCTCTCTCCCACAGTAACTCCAGTCTGCTCTTCCGGGTCGGAAAGCCTACGTACGCTGAAAATTATACATAAAGCACGCCTGCGCAGCAATCATCCATTCGGCCCTGGTTTCGCAGAAGATGGCGATGTTGGTCTTCGGTTTCTGACCCAACGTCTGTAAGCCGTTTCCGAAATTCAGAGCTCTGACGAAGACATCTTCATAGGAGAGCCAGTTATAGTGTCCGAGAATAACCTGACGAAAAAACATACAAACACCTTTTAATATAACCAAACTATTGTTTTCTAGGAAGAAGCCAAAACTTGTTCCAAGTTTTATAACAAACCAGAGTTATGTCTGCATGTAACTTAACTATTGTTTTCTAACAAAAAAGTGAGTTTCAAATGAAAAAAATTCTATTTTGAAAATTAGCTATTTTGTGACATTTTCTATGACAAATTGCATGCTAAATCTTTAATTGTAATTTGGGGGGAGGTTATTTTCAAAAATCTTCAGTTTGACAGGATTTTAAAGATCAACTTTTGGACCAAAGGATCCTACATTATTAATTCATTCATAGATTATTTACTTAAACAACGTAGATGTTAGCTTAAAATTTAGCCTAGTGTCAAATACTAAGGATACCAATATTTTACTTTCCCTCTATTTATGAATTCCCAGATTTTAATATCAAATGGTACAATAGGATTCACAAACAGAAACTGGACAGACCCATGATAATAGACATATTTATTGCTGCTCAATTTGAGTTGCTGTATCCAACCAGGACTAGTTATATTATTCATTTAAGCGTTAAAAACCAACGGGCACCCCTCAACTCTCAACGTTTTATTTGTGTTTACCATAAATGCAGGTTACATTAAATCTACATTAGTAATAATCCTCTTTCAGAACTGGCTAACATTTTTCTTCAGGAATTTTCTCCAACTTATATCAGACCATAAATCCTCAATTATATAATTGGATAAAAAGCTTCCCGCCCTACAAATATATATAGTTCCCAAACATGGCTGTTTCACTAATATATCTCTCACACACCTTAAAACCATCTAACCACATTCATTTTCAAAAATGCATACATTTAAGAGAGTTCTAGAAATAAGAGGTTGGGTGAAGATACAAATAGGAAAAAAAAGGATAAATACTGCCCTCTAGTGTCTTATTCCATAATGTACTTAAGAAATAAATTCTTATTTTGATGGTTAAGGCAACTGGATTTAAAATATTTATTTAACTTTCGTGGTCCCAAACTCTCACCTTGCTCTGCACCCCCATGAAATGCTCAGCGTGGGGAGCTCCAATGACTTCAAAAGGAGCTCTGTGGGGGTGAGAAGACGGATGAGAATTTGGCCAAATGTGCACGAACTGGATTACAATGATTAAGATTTTACACTCCAAACATAAGCATGAGCTACCTCTTAGATTCTAGAATCTAAATGATGAGCTTTGTAAGTTTCAGAGAATGTGTGTGTTCTGAAAGGTATTATCTATATAATCGAAATATTTAAATCCATAAAATGGGGCCACCATGTGGCAAAGAAATTAAATCACGAATTTAACTGAAGTGTAACCAACCTGAATTTCACTAAACTCTTTAAACCACTGAATCTTCCATCTTTCCCATAAAGATTACATTTAAAGGCCCCTACCCACCCTGCAATTTTGTCTTTTACTGGAAAAAAATTTCCAATTCTAACTTTGTCCCTATGGTTAGCTCAAACCTGAGATTAAATTCATTTATTTGCTCCCTGCCCACACTGCTGAAGAACACGCAACCTCACTCTATCCAGGATCCCAGAGCTCACCACCCAGCGACCCTGTTACACTTCCCTGCTGTATTCATTTCCCGCACCCTCTGAAATGGCTCCTTGAACCCTTCTCTCTCCTCGAATAGCCTCCGCCCTCCCTCTCTCCCCCCCTTCTCCACTTCAGGTAATGATTCCATCTATAGATCACTGAGAAATTAGCAATGCAACGGGAATGCCCTTATCTTCTACCACCAACTTTAATAGCCTACAAACATCTGTACCCTTGGTCTCTGCAGTCTCTCACAGTGTTACAACGGTTGAAGAGTCCCTAACAAAAGCCAAACTTACAAAGACTTTACTTCAAGGCGCTTCCCAAATTTCTATCTCCAATCTTAACCACCTCTACTTGCATAGCCAAGTTCGAAACCCTTACCCTGGCCTACAAAGCCCTAGGGGACCTAGCCATTGCCAGTGTCCCTGTGCTCATATCAAACTCTCTTCCCCTAACTCCTCACTTCCTGTAAATGCTCTGCCCTTTCAGTCCTTCGAACAGGCTGGGCCAGGGCAGGAGCTAAGATGAGCCAAGATCGGTGCCATAGGCACAAAATTTAGAGGTACTCGTTCTCAGAGTTTGAATACTTTCTTCAATTCTGCACCCCAACTGCCTCCCCCAACAGACCGCATGCCAGTTTTAAAGCCGGTGAGCGCACTACCCCATTTCACTACACAGAAGGTTCGGTACCCAGCTCTTGGCTCTTGTGTTGTTCAGGCCTCTCTCAGTGGAGAGGCCATCCCTGATCTCCGATCAGCGTTATGTCTTCACAGTAGATATCAAATCGTTAACTTATTACTTATTGTCTCTCTTCCTCCAATACAAATTTAAGACCCATGAGAAGAATAACCACTTGTGTGTCTTGTTCATTGTTGTCTCCCTAATGGCATATAGTTGGCCTTCAGTGTAATGAGTGTAATTATTTCCTACACTCACAGAATGAGCAGTGTAATAACACAGTCTCAATTCACTTTGGGCCTTCAGAGAGTCTTCTGACCCCTCTCTCCTCTGGAAGCCTCATTGTTTAAAAAACGGCTTTAAAAAACCACATCCATCTGGTCACTTAACCCCTAGAGCTAGTTTTGTTCCTCTGCCTGCCACCTCTTAAATATTCTTACCCATGGGGCACCTGGGGGGCTCAGTCGGTTAAGCATCTGACTCTTGATTTTGGCTCAGGTCACGATCTCAGGGTTCAGCTGTGCTGACAGCTCGGACCCTGCCTGGGATTCTCTGTCTCCCTCTCTGCCCCTCCCCCACTAGTGCACACGCACTATATATTCTCATCCATGACCCATGAGACACGAATATGTTCAACTTTCCTGACTCTGAGTCAGGAAAAGGAATGACGAGTCTGGCTAGGTAGAGGTCTACCATGGAGTCTTTGGGCAGTTTCCTAATTTGTAAATTCAGGGGGAGAGTTAAGATCGGCCCTACGGTTGCTTTCCTCTCTCACGTTTAATTGGCTGTATCTTTATTCTGTGACAGTTGTGACATACGCAGTGTTATCACTCAGACTACCACTGCCCGGAACAGAGAAGTTAATAATTTACTTTGTTCAGGAACATATTGATGATGCTAATGATGAGGGTCTCTTATTTCAAAAGATAAAAAATAAAAATAAAATGGAGGTAACACACTATTCAGGACCCTGATGAATGACACAATCAAACAAAGATCAAGTTTTCGGTAGCTAAGGTTTTAACCAGTGCAAGTACCAACTTTTATTTTAGCCATTTAGAATAGAAATACTTCAAAATTAACACTTTCTGACCTTCTTCAACAACGTACACATGGTTTCATATAACTCTTCTCTCTGCAAATGAATATTATGACAATTTATTGTGAGGGAGCCAGAGGGTGAAAATAGTCAGCAGGGCTGGATGGTGGGTAATGACCATGAGGAGGAGGGGGGGGGGGGGGGGGAGGAGGAGGAGGAGGGGGGAAGGGGGGAGGAGGGGTGAGGAGGAGGGGGGAAGAGGGGGGAGGAGGGGGGAGGAGGAGGGGGGAGGGGGGAGGAGGGCGAGGAAGGGGGGAGGAGGAGGAGGAGGGCGAGGAAGGGGGGAGGAGGAGGGCGAGGAGGAGGAGGAGGGTGAGGAGGAGGAGGGTGAGGAGGAGGAGGATGGCTAACCTTAGTGTCCACTCCGTGCTAAGCACACTGCAGCAGCGGCTTATGAGACTCTCACACTAATTCTTTAGACAGTTACTACTGTGATCCCTATTTTACCAATGAGAATACGGAGGAATAGAGAGAGTAAGCATATCTTGCTCAAAAAATCACACCTAAGCCTAAGTAGGACTAGAATGCGAACCCGGGCAGGCTCGTTCCGGAATCTAAGGAGTAAACTACAGCTCTCCCACTAGGTTACAGAAGGAGGCGGCTGTTACTGTGCAGATGAGAATGGTGCAGACTGACGTTTGTAAAAGATCCCTTAACTGCTGTGTGTGCGTGGGTTCTAGTAGGGGCAAGCGTGGAAGCGGCAGACCTGTTAAGCGGGGAGATGGGGGGCTGTTAAGGGTGGGGGATTAGGCCCTTGGTTCTTTAGCTCCAGCCATTTGGTACCCGGTAGTGCTGCTCACAAACAGGGGCTGACCAGGAGACACCAGTATGGAAAGGAAAACCAGGGTTCTGGCTGGGGAGAGCACTCCAAAACCAAACACAAACCCTGGCCAAGAGACCAACCATTGTTTTTTGTTTTTGTTTTTGTTTTTAATGTTTTAAAATTTTGAGAGACAGAGAGAGACAGAATGCAAGTTGGGAAGGGGCAGAGATAGAGGGAGATACAGAATCCAAAGCAGGCTCCAGGCTCTGAGCTGTCAGCACAGAGCCCGATGTGGGGCTTGAACCCATGAATTGTGAGATCACGACCGAGCCAAAGTTGGACGCTTAACCGACTGAGCCACCCAGGCGCCCCTGTTTTTTATATAAATTAAATTAAATGTCCTAACGAGTCAGGAAATAACTACCATACACATATGCATATATATGTATACACAGAACTCTGGAGCAAGAAATAACACAAAAGTAGGCACTGAGGAAAAAAGAAAGCTAAGTCAATTTCCAGGAGCAGAAATGAGTATTTCCATGATCATTTTGGATCAATGTAGAAAGAATAGCACAGTGAAATCTTCTCTAAGTGCTATGATTATATAATCCCTTCTAGTATTTTCTCTCTAATGTGTGTAAAATAAAATGTTGTCAAATAAAATGTCTGAGCCAGCCTTGTGCTCCTGCTTCACTGCAAAATTATTTTTTTTTCTTGCAACTTTGTCCTCTTTCAGGTCCATGTATTTTAAAGGTGCTCTGGAAACCAGTCCTTCACTGTTCATTTCCAAAGACCACAGCACAACGCGTTCGCGGCCGGGAAGCTGGCATCCAGAGATGCTGACACACGTCCCAGGTGCTCAGAGCCCGCCGTAGTTCCATAAAGCCAGAGGAGACTTCTAGAAAAGCTTGCCATGCCTCAAGAACATAGCCTTTTGTTTTTCTCTCCGTGCCCCCGAGACCGGTCCTAGTGATGCCACAAGCCACACTGTCACGGGCATAAAAAGAACGGAATCATCGCCACTGACTTCGCCTCTGCTGATCTTCCCTTGGGAGCTCGTCACTGACTTAGGCTACGATGGAAACAAAGCTTCAGAGTTCACTTATTTGAAATAAAGGTCCGGGTATCTTTGTTTCAACTCTATCAGATACATTCTAGGGTTAATCCCCAAAGCTCAGCCCCCAAAACAAGAGGGAAGGAAACGCTGAGATACTGCTACATCACTGGCTGGCTTTCCCAATTCAAGATTATCGTCAAATGTGAAACCACTGATTGACGGTACACTTCCTCACAAACACGGCTGCGCTCTGGTCGGGAAGTGTCCCGAGTAGAAGCCACACCACCCTGAGCAACTCCACCCACACGTCTGTCTAAGCACCTGTTGGGAAATGTCTGCCTTCCACTCTCCTATCAGAGCGATGCTGCTTCCGCGGCAATGCAGGGGGTGGAAACAAGAAACCAAATGGTGAAAAAACCCCCAGCAGGTTTATAACACCCAGTTGAGATCCCCACAGTCCAGTGTGCAAACCACTGTTACAGTTGCAACACAGACCGAGAGAGAAACCAGAGTCTTAGCTAATCAGTGGTGTGGCACTTTTCTTCTCGAGTAGGGCTAACAGAAAACATTTGATTCATTTACTGCACACGAAACCTAAAAAGTAATTTTTCCCCAATTAGCCTCATTTCAAATACTACATTTTCTATATCAGAGTTTATATGGAGCCTTCCTGAAGAAGTCTGATGAATCACAAATGCCAACTCCATGGCAGACGTCAGTGGCAGGCAGACCTGACAGTAAGGTGATAGACAGAGAAGGCTGCCGGCCAGAAGTTTTTTCATTTTCAACTTTCCTATCAGAGTTCAAATATTTCTTTGTTGAATAAATGAGGACGACAAAGACACCGCGGACAGGACGGGGAGGAAATGGCTACATACACAAACGCACAATAGGGAAAACCTTTCCTTGCGTCCGCTGGGTTATCTGGCCACATTTAAGGAGAAACTTTGATAGGTCTAGGATTTTTATTTTGTCCTTATTACGCTGATACCTGAGTTAAGAAGGAATTTCACGTCGTACCATACTGATCTCCTTTTCACCAACTTGGAAGCTAGTTTGCTACTGCAAGGACTGAAAAATAGTGCCAGTCCCATAAAATGCCTGTAACATGTGCACAAGTTTGGAGAAAAAAAACAACCTCCCACTAAGGTAGGACTTCTGTTACATATGCTGAGATTAAAAACAAGAGAACAAATCTTTGAATTCAAATAGCATTAGATCAAAAAACAAAATGAAAGTTTTTAAGAGAAGCCAGGAGTGGGAAATTTTAGTATCTAAAAAAGTGTAGTGTTTTTGGTACCTTGTATAACTGCTGGATCTCTCAAAGACAAAACCAAGGATGGTATTTCATAAAAAAATAAATATGGCAACTAAATATCAGACACCGTCATGATAAAACATGCTCTGTAAGTTATAACCTACAAGCTGGAAGAGTAAACAAACATGGGTAACTATGCGACTTCAATTTCAAGAAATGTGTGTGCTATTAACTCCAGACAGACCTTAACTTAATAGAAAAAATTCATCGATGTGAGGCCAAAGCAAGTCAGCAAAAGAAAGAGAGTGTGCCTTAAAAGTAGAGTGAGCCTCTCCTTTCCCCAAGCCACTACTGGGACGGCAGGGGCGCTGTTAACGTGACAGGAAAAGCGAGACGAACAAGGATGTCTCCTGGGAAAACAAGATAAAAGATCACTCTATTTAGAGGGGATGGACACTTACAGGTTCCGGTGTCAGGAGTTAATTAAAATCATGGCTTAATTTCTATGAGTTACTGACATTAACTTGCTCGCCACCTCCTTCATGTTTAGGAGAAAAGACTACAGAATTTGTATGGGTAAGTGCTGAAATTAACAGGCCATTAAGTCAAGGAACATCACAGGAGAAGCTCTGAGTATTTCATTCCACGGTGTGATTATCTGAACTTGCTCCCAAACCTGAGCGTTCCTTCATGACTAACGGAAGAAAAGGCAGCTGGAGCAGGCTGTAGATGGAAGAGAGTAAGAGGAAAAGACAACTTTGCCTACGTAGATACGAAACGTGTCACCTGACCAAATTACCAACCAGCTACAGGTCATCTTACTACTTCTGAAAAATTTTTATCTTAGGGTGCTAGGTGGCTCAGCTGGTTAAGCAGCTGACTTTTGGGCTTGTGAGATCGGCCCTGCTGTTGGGCTCTGCGCTGATGGAGGAGCCTGCTTGGGATTCTCTCTCTCCCTCCCTCTCTCTGCCCCTCCCCTGCTTATGCATGCATGCGCGCACTCCTGCACGCACACAGTCTCTCTCTCTCTCTCTCTCTCTCTCTCAAAATAGGAAAACTTCAAAAAAATAAAAAAAAAATATCTTCAGTTTTTACCTACTGGAACTTTAAGAACTGCCTGTAAAAAAGTCATGTACCAGGGCGCCTGGGTGGCTCAGTCGGTTAAGCGTCCAACTTCAGCCCAGGTCATGACCTCATGGTTCGGTCTGTGAGTTCGAGCCCTGCATTGGGTTCTGCGCTGACAGCTCAGATCCTGGAACCTGCTTCATCTTCTGTGTCTCCCTCTCTCTCTGCCCCTCCTGCTTGTACTGTCTCTCTCTCTCTCTCTCTCTCAAAAATAAACATTAAAAAAAAAAAAGTTCTGTATCCAAGTTCAAAAACAGCATTTTCATGCCCTTTCTGAACTCCCTACCCTTCAGTGTTGCACTACTCTGTGATATTTCTCTGTATTCGCTCATATAATTTTGCCCCCCAAATTCCCAAGACAACAGTACTAATAAAAAGTAGAGCATCTACACCAGATGCCACAAGCTCTTCTACACACGTGTGTGTCTCCGTGGACACACCTTCAGTTTATCCTCTCGACAAGTCTGAGAGCTGGCATGCACACGGTACGGAGCAGGCTCTAATCCTTACTTTAGTACTTGCTAAGTGAAACGCCCCTGTGTATGTTCCCCATCTGTGCCTCTGTGCTGTCATCTGCAAAGTGAGAACACTAACTCCTATGGCTATTTCCAGACTTAAATAAGTTGATACATGTAAAGCACTTAAAACACTCTGACTCCTAAGAAATGTTAATATCAGCAAAAATCATTATCTTCATACTACAGATAATGAAACTGAGGCAAATTTATTAAATGACTTTTCCCGAGTCACATAGCTAGTTAAGCGGCAAAGCTGAGATGAGATCCAAACGCACAGTCTGGATCTGGAGTCCAGGTTCTCAACCACCGTCTTGTTTATCTCCAAGGATATCCTATCCCGTTTCAAATCAACAGTGGCAGGCTTGTCTATATTTGTGAAAAGAAAAAAAATTTTTAATTTTTTTAATGTTTATTTTTTAAAGAGAGACAGAGTACGAGCGGTAGACAGGCAGAGAAGGAGGGAGACACAGAATCTGAAGCAGGCTCCGGGCTCTGAGCTGTCAGCACAGAGCCCGACGCGGGGCTCGAACTCACAGACCGCGAGATCATGACCTGAGCCGAAGTCGGTCGCTTAACCGACTGAGCCACCCAGGCGCCCCAAAGAAAATTCTTTAAAAAGCAAGCAATTGCCACTATCGAAGTATCAAGACACAAAGCACCCAAGGGAACCTACATAAAATCACAAACAGCAGGCCTCTCATCCCAAAACCCAGAACCATCTCAAGCACACACGAGTGCTGTGGAACTACCCAGGAATATGGTTTCAGACCCCAAACTGCTCTCGACATTGTATTCCGAGCCACGGGAGACATTGGGCCCAGTGGGCAGTCTCAACGGTCTGTGAAAATTCAGACCAATCTGTGCGGGGAGTACAGAAGGAGATCGTGGCACAGTCCGGTCTCCTTCCTACCCTGCTTCTCCTGCCACATCGGCAACGCCGGCGGCAGCAGCTGTCTCTGCCCCTTGGCGCCATCTCTGAAAGGACAGTTCACTCCGAGGAAACACCAAGGCAATGAAAGATCACCTTACCTTTTTAAAAATTTTTCCATTTGGTTGCACTTCATCTTCCTCATTCAAAATTTCACGTGTCCCCAAGAGTCTTTTGTCCTTAAATTTGTTTTTTGCATACATAAAAACTTTATCTAGTGTATCACATCCAGGGTATAACACGGAGGCCAAACCGTCCACACTGTTAACAGACCTGTATGCAGACTCAGGTTTCGAATCCACAGGCTTTGCTTTAATTCGGTTTGATTTCTCTTGTCTTGTCTCAAACAAAAAATAATATGGAATGTATGTTATAACAGTATAAAGTGATATTAAAAAATGTATGAAATACAAAAGAATGGGGTTGATGGTCTGTTTTAGCTTCATGGTAGCTGGTTTTGAAGATACGTGGTTATTCATAAGTGCTCAAAAAGTAGAATTAACAGATTTCCGTAAGAATCTAGAAGGAAGAGAAAGATAGATATTAGTTCAAAATCATTTTTTAAATAACTTTAAAGAAAAATCCTTCACATTAGCTAGGCAAATGAAAATATTTTTTTCCAATCAAGCAGCAGCTAGTATTGGCCTCTGGCAATATCCTGTCCACTCCTGATATGGTACACGTGAGTCTCTTAGCAGTATCTTGTATCTCTTTCCACATCATTCTATAAACAGATGGCTTTTCCAACCCAACCCCACAGGGTGAAGAAGGAGAAAGCCAGAAACCTACATAAGAATCCAGACCAAAAAACGTACCAACTTCCTCTTCCTGGGAACCTCCCTACTTCCCTCAAGGATGCAAGTGCTCTGTATATATTCCATTTCCTCCCTCGAGGCCCGGCAGCCACTATTAAATAATCACGGCACTCTTTCCCAGTGGGCCCCAATCTCTCTCTCTAGGCAGCAACAAGCAACTGGAGTTGGTCAACTACACAGAATCCACTTCCCATAGTGATATTTTCCAATTTAGGCAGGCTAGATGGTGAAGCAAGGAAGCTGTATACCTTGGTCTTTATACTTTGCATTCATCGGATTTGTTGACAACCTACTACGTGTTGGATCGGCCCTAAGTACAGGAAATACAACAGTGAACAGAACAGTCCATGTCCTTCCTCTCATGGAATCTATGCATTCGCTGGGAGCGCCAGACGAAATACGCGTACCCATGCCAAGTGATGGTAAATCCTTGCAGGAAAAACGAACCCAGGGAAGGGAAACACGAAATGAACGGGCGAGGCTGGAGAGACGCTCTAATACAGGGGTGGTCCACAAGAGCCTCTCAGGCTGTAGCAGAGCCCTCTCTAAAGAATGTGGTAGAAGCCTTCTCAGAACAAAGGAAGGCAACATCCAACTTGGCCCAATCAACTCCTCTACGTGTTTGCACAGCTCTGACACGACTCTGTAACCTGGACTGTGTCCAATCGGACTATTTGTGTCACCGTATATGGGAGACAAAAAAGTGGAAATTGCACAAAAAGGCTACACCCCGCTGAGCTCAGGGCTCAGTTTTTCGGTATGAACCCACTGAGCCCATGCCGGCATGACAAAGTTGCTTCCTAGACAAAGAAAGCCTCGGTGTCCCATTTCTCTGTGGCAGAATCCTGCTCTAGGGCCAGTGATACCTGAGATGAGACTTAGAAGGAAGAGAGTGTGCCACAAGCCCCTCTGAGGGAAACTGAGCCCCCCAGAGGAAACACTCCTTTGTGTGGCAGGTAGGTAGTAACATCGATTTTGAAGAAACAAAACTCAAGCAAACTACTAATTACTCCACCCAGCTCATAATCCAGGGGTTACGATTTCTAGCGTGCTCATCTCCTGTCCCCAACTCCATGCTGCAGAAATTCTATTCCAGGCAAATGTGGCCAAGAAACGTGAGGAAGCTCTACTGCGGGCACAGCAGGCCAAGAACGTTGGGCACCAGTCATCCTTGTCTCAACTCGTTCGTAACGTCCAAGCAGAGAGCGGAGCTCCAGAGAAGGCCGGTGGCAACAGCCGCAGCCCCGCATCTCACCCACAGAACAGAGGACAGGCTGCTGCCCCTGGCTGGCTCCGGAGCAATGGCACACGGGTTCCACAGGGGCCAAAGCAGGCTGTAAGAACAGAGAGCCCCTTAGTGATCCCGAAGCGGACTGACTTCACTGGAACAGAGAACAGGGAAGCTCAAGGCTAGTTGTGTGGAGACCTTGGTGAGGAGCAATTCAGATGAGGCTGGTAGTTCCAGGAGAACAAGCGAAGATTAGAGCAGATAGAAGTTTAACAGAATCGGGGAAAAGAACCTAAGCAGAGCCCTTCTGGAGTCAGCGCAGCTCAAAGATTGACCTCAAACAGTCCCTGCGAAGGCCTTATAATTTGACTGGATCACCCTGTGGGGCAGTTTATGGCCCAAGCCTCTGTCCAATACAATAAAGCAATCAGCTAGCTATCAGCGGAGAAGAACTGCCGGGTGTGAACTTGGCAGAAGTTTAACAAGGAAGAAAGAAAGAAATCAGAGAAAGAAATAGTTAAAGGGCATCCTACTAAAATCATGCCGTCATCCCCTAGAGAGGGCGCTTCAAGGGCACTGTCTGTTCCCAAGGCAGTGCCCACCGAGGGGCAACATCAAAGGATGCACACAGCAGGAGGTAAAAATAAACTGCACTGAAACAGGCCAGCCACGTCACTAAACAAATAG
The DNA here is from genome assembly GCA_030068075.1 of Paguma larvata. NCBI lineage: Eukaryota > Metazoa > Chordata > Mammalia > Carnivora > Viverridae > Paguma > Paguma larvata. Next base: position 14,970,571 of record CM057825.1, read on the forward strand.
ACAAGCAAGCAACACAATGATAAGAAGTCAGGGAAATGGGGAGGGGGCAATCAGCATTCAGAAATACTTATGAAAAGGGGCGCCTGGGTGGCTCAGTCGGTTAAGCGCCGACTTCAGCTCAAGTCATGATCTCGCGGTCTGAGAGCTGTGCTGACGGCTTGGAGCCTGGGGCCTGCTTCGGATTCTGTATCTCCCACTCTCTATGCCCCTCCCCGCTCATGCTCTGTCTCTATGTCTCTGAAAAATAAATAAACGTTCAAAAAAGAAATGGAGGTTTGGGATGAACAATATCTTAAAAAAAAAAAAATACTTATGAAAGATCTTAAATGCACAGTTTACAACAAAAAATTATGGGGTATGCAAATAAACAGTAAAGAAAGACCCAAACATGGGGGGAGAAAGCAAGCAACAGAAATTGTCCATGAGAGAGCCCACATGTCATACTCAGACAAGACATCAAAGCAGCTATTATAAACATGTTCAAGGAACTAAAGGAAAAAATTAAAATTCCAGGGGTGCCTGGCTAGCTCGGTCAGTAGAGCAAATGACTCTTGATCTCAGGGTTGTGAGTTCAAGTCCCACACTGGGTACAGAGATTACTTAAAAAATAAGGTCTTAAAAAAAAAGTAAAAGTCCAACTCTGTGATTTTACGAGTTAAGGAGTACCTCCAAATTTGCCCATGCAGAGCTGGTGAGAAGCCAAGACTCCCAAACAACCAGGCTCTGTTCACCATCCCACGCTGTTTTCTTTGATAAGTCATGTGGAGGAAGAGTCCAGAGAATCTAGATTTATGCCATTAATGGGGACCCATTGAAAGTTTTCTATTTAGGAAAATGGCACAATAAAAATAAATGGTCCTGGGGTGCCTGGGTGGCTCGGTTAAGCTACTGAGTCTTGATTTTGGCTCAGGTCTTGATCTTATGGTTCATGGGATCAAGCCCTGTGTCACACTGGGATCTGTACTGACAGCATAGAGCCTGCTAGGGATTCTCTCCCCCCCACCCCCAAAATAAGTAAATAACCATTTAAAAACAAAAGGGGCACTGGGGTGACTCAGTCGGTTAAGCATCCAACTTCAGCTCAGGTCATGATCTCATGGTTCATGGGCTCAAGTCCTGCATTGGGCTCTATGCTGACAGCTCGGAGCCTGGAGCCTGCTTCAGATTCTGTGTCTCTCTTTCTCTCTGCCCCTCCCCTGCTTGCATGTGCACGCGCGCTCGCGCTCTCTCTCTCAGAAGTAAATAAACATTTAAAAAAAATTAAAAACAAATAAAAAAAAAATTCGGCCCTACTACTTCCAGGACATTGGAGCTGCAAAGAACAGATGTATCTCAATTATCCAGGAAAATAATACTACCCAAGTACTCTCCCTGAAATTTTATTTTGCATGTCTGTGTTTTGAATTAAAATATAACACTGTAATAAAAAATCTTTTATTTGCAGATGATGTATAGAAAACCGTAAAGAATCCATTAAAAAACTAATAGAACTAGCAAGCAGTTCAGCAAAAGCTAAAGATGGAAGATGAATATACAAAGATCAATTGCATTTCTATACAACTAGCAATGAATAATCAGAAAATTAGGTTAAAGCCATTATATTTACAATACTACCAGAAATAATACTTAGGATAAGATAACAAGAAGTGTAAAATTTGTACCATGAAAACCATAAAATATTGTTTAAAGATATTAAAGGCCTAAATTAAAAAAACACGTGCTGTTTATGGACTGTAAGACTTACTACTGTTAAAATGACAACATTCTCCAAACTGGTGCACAGATTCAACACACCCCTTATCAAAATCTCTACCGGCTTTGATACAGAATTTTTCAAGCTAAAATTTACATGGAACAGAACAGCCAAAACAATCTTGAAAAGGAACAAAGCTGGAGGGTTCAAACATCTCAATTCCAAAACTGGGGGGGCGGGGGTGGGGATTTTAAACGAGGCCGCCTAACGTGAGCAAGCACCAGAAGCAGCAGGAGTGCCAGCGGAGCAGGGTGGGGGTGAGGAGACAAGGACAGGACATTCCAATCATCAGGTCCTTTAATGCCGGGAAGAAACTTCATGGGCGGTCCGTTGTACACTGCATTCTAGTGTGTTAGAAAATTAGCTAACCATGGGGCCCCTATGTGGCTCAGTTGGTTCAGCGTCCAACTTTGGCTCAGATCATGACCTCACAGTTTGTGAGTTCGAGCCCCATGTCAGGTTCTGTGCTGAAAGCTACAGCTGGGGGCCTGATGCCTGCTTCGAATTCTGTCTCCCTCTCTCTACCCCTCCCCTGTTTGTGCTCGCTCACTCGCTCCCTCCCTCCCTCTCTCCCCCTCTCTCTCTCTCTCTCAAAAATGAATAAATGTTAAAAAAAAATCTTTAAAAAAAAGAAAATTAGCTAACAGTATGCTAGAGGCAGCAGAAACATGAGGCCAGGCAATCAGATGACACAGAGTTGAAAATAACCCTGGACTCCTGGGAGTAAGGTGGCTAAGGTGCGTGACAGGAAGCCAGCAGCTAGGATTCCCAGCTCCCAATTGCCCAACTGCCCAGAGGGTGGCAGCAGCGCTGTGCCTCCAGGCCCTCCCAACCAATGGAGAGCAGGTGGCTTCTGTATCACTCCTAAAGCCCCGAATAAGAGAAGCTGCAGTGAGAGAAGGGAAAATGGTTTGGGTGCCTGCAACTGAGACAGAAACACAAAGTGGCTGGTCGGCAGTTGGAAGGCTGCTGGAAAGGAGATGAATGCAAGTCTTGAAATAATGAGTTTAAGATGCCTGTGAGTCATCCAAATGTATAAATGTGGTGGTTTGTTTAGAGGGAGCAGAGCTGGAAGCACACATTTTAGAGCCATGATCAGATGGAGGAGGAGAACGTCGGAAATCTCCGAGATCAAGTTCAAGGACAGAAAACTTTGGAGGAAAACCAAAGCCAAGACTGAAGAGCAAAATCCCACTGGCAAGACTATAAAACCAGCAGCTGGACTGGGCAGCACCGGGAGAACCGAGGGCCGGGAGAGCCACTGTGGAAGTGCTCAGCAGCATCACACGCAGCCTCTACGGACCAGCCACATGCGGCTGGGACATTTAATTTCTCTGAAGTGCTTTAGACAAACGAGGTAAAGTAACAAACCTTTGGTCAGTGGCATCCTATTTGCTGAAGGGGCTGTGGAACTCCAGAGAACTAGGAAAGCAGTCACAGGTACCCTCTCCCGTTGCCTCATCTTAGAATGCGTATCACCTTTCAGAAAGCAAACCTGAACAATTAAATCTGTTCGTTTCCTGCACAACTTCCAGATTTTCAATCCACTTTAAGAAGGCCTCATCCATACCACGGTTAAACTACCGGCCTCCTCTATTTTTTCTAGTACTTACATAATTTTTACATTTAGATCTTTATTCATTATGGAGCTTACTTTTCCATATTGTATAAAGGAGAAAGCCAACTTCTTTCAGATAAATTACCTGAACTGTTTATTAACTAATCCACTTTTCTCAATGACCAAAATGTCATCTTCGACAGTAAGTTCTCGTTCACAATTGGATCTGTTTTTAGACATGATTCTGCTCCTTGGATCTGTCTACTGCTTTGCCATACCTCCAGATACAGCAGATTTACAACAAGGATTCTCAACTGTGATACATGGACCAATCATATCAGAATTGCTTAGAGTGTATTTAAATAGAAGGCTCCTCAGATAGTTCTTCCCCATTCTTTCCTCCCAACCTATAAATTGAAAACTCTACTAGCAGACTCGTATTTAAACAATAGCCATGTAAATTTTATGTGTGTTGAGAACTACTATTTTAAATATCTAGTAAGACTCACACTATGCCTGTGTTTCAAAATTTTCTTATCGATTCTTAACAGATTTATTTTTCTACATAAATTTTAAAGATTTAACATTTGTCTGGTGAAACAATTTGAAAATCAAAAGAAAAAATAACACATGACAAAATATACAAAGAGCTCTTATAAATTAAAAAAAAAAATCAAGCAACACAGAGGAGAACAAAAGAAAAAAATGCATATAGAAGTGTGAAGGTCACTGTTGACCTTGAAAATTGCTGTGTTAAGATCAAAGCCCAACTGGAGAGAGTTTAGGAAGGAATAGGAGGAGCACTCTAAATAGAGGAATGGATACTAGGGTGGGACAAAGCCAATTCTTTTGTTTTAAAGATAAGAGATAGTTATAGCTTGTCTGCATGCTGATGGCTATGACCCAGTAGAGGAAGAAAAAGATTATGCAGAAGAGAGAGTGAGACAAAGCACACAAGTGGAAGAGGTTAGCCTTACAGAGGAACAGGGACACAGATGCTTGTGGGTGGTACCAGGAGCTAGCAGAAGAGTCTTCTCAGTGCTACTATTTTCTCAGAGTAATAGGAAGCAAAATCACTGGCTCAGAGGGAGGAAGAAAGGAAGGTATTAGAAAATTAAGGAGAAAGGGGGCGCTTAGGTGGCTCAGTCAGTTAAGCATCTACTCTTGATTTCAGCTCAAGTCATGATCTTGAGGTTCGTGGGTTTGAGCCCCGCACTGGGATCTGCAAGGTCAGCACAGAGCCTGCTTGGGATCCTATCTCTCTGCCCCTCTCCCACCCTCTCAAAATTAATAAACTTAAAATAAAATTAAGGAGAAAGAAGTATCAAATAGTCATCTAGGAGAACAGGAAAATAAATGGAGGAGCCAGTAGGCCCACCTGACAGCTCCTGAGGCCCACCTGAGGTCTGAGTCCTGATGTAAAGGGAGACCCACCCAGCTGGTTGTGTGCTTCCCAGGCAAGTTCAGCTAGCGGAACACCAACGTGAATCAGGCAGAGAGCTGAATTAACCAAGGAGGGGGTTTTCCAGTAAGCACCAGAACAAAAGGTAGAGAAGGGGAGGAAAACAAGAGAAAGACATAGGACTATCTCCAAGGCAGTGGCCACAATGACTAATCAGAGAGTTTTAAGTTGAGGAAAGAAGGATGACCCATAAGGAAGGAAAGAGTTTGTGAAAAGGAGACAGGATCAATGCAGTCAGGTCCTGTGTCGGGTTATAGAACTGTGGGTGTTGGTACTAAAAGAGAGTATACATGGAACCACAGGAGGTGATGGTCTGAGTCGAATGCTTGAAACTAATATTGCAGAAAACATACAGTTATTGTTCATGCAGAGGACTAGGCTGTGATAACAGACAAAGGGATAGAAAAGGCAGAATACGAGATCATTTAAGGACAGGAGGTCAAGAAATTCAACGGGAAAGATACCAAAACCACTAAGAATCATGACAGGATAGAAGCAGAGTCATAGAAAGATTGATGGCCAAGTGTTTCAGCAATAGGGGGACAGAGGACTGCAACAAGAAGGAACAGTGAGCAGTACAATCTGAAGGCAAAGCTTGGAGGACATGCCACTATTATTTCAGAGGCGAAACACTGTAGTAAAGTAACCAGATTAGGCCCTAGATGGGAGTCCCTCCGGCTAAGCCCCAGCTCATGCTAAGCTGCAAGTCAGCAAACAGGAACTTAAGTTTCCACGGTTAGCTCGCAGAGAAAAGGAAGACCTGGGCCAACCAACCAGCGCTTGCCCTCTCGGCAAGTACCTGAACTGGCTCCAAGGTGTCCCTCTGGGCCACGTAAGAAAAAGTAACCCTGCTTTAACCAATCAGCAACGTCCAGAATCACTTCCTTATTTCTGCTCACTTGGATCTATAGAAACCTCACCTTGCAGAGCTCTTTGGAGCTTTCTATCTACTAGACTAGATGCTGCCTGATGAATGAATTACTAGGTCAGTAAACAGTTCGTGGAAAATTTTCTCCTAACAACTAAAAACAAAATGATCTAAATCAACCACACAAAAAGCTAAGAAACATATATATCCACAGTATGGACGATGAGGCCGCCATTAAAAACTAGTTGATATACTTGCAACTCACCTGAAGGGATTTCCATGCACCTTGCTAATTCTTAAAAAAAGGTATATACAGGTCTGCATTTTTTTTATGTCTGACTACAGTACGGACAAGCCAAGGTCGTTAAGCAATTATTTCTAAATATTTAAATGCAGGTATGATGGGTCAAAGTACATTAATTTTCCACCAAGAAGAATATAAAAATTTCCATCTTTTACTATATTCCCAGAACTGCTAATGAAAATAACAAATTGACTCAAGTTTTTTAACAACATTAAAAGAAAACGACCTGTCAAATACAATCTTTTTTAGGAAATACAACCTTAAAATGCGAAATTGTGTGATTACGGCACCTGAAATGTGGTTTTATTTTATTTTTTATTTTTTTATTTTTTTTATTTTTTTAAACATTTATTTACTTTTTAAGAGACAGAGCGTGAGCAGGGAAAGGGCAGAGAGAGAGAGGCAGACGCAGAATCTGAAGCAGGCTCCAGGCTCCGAGCCATCAGCACAGAGCCCGACGCGGGGCTCGAACTCACAGACTGTAAGATCATGACCTGAGCTGAAGTCGGCCACTCAACCGACTGAGCCACCCAGGCGCCCCCGAAATGTGGTTTTAAAACATTCCATGCAAATGGTCCATTGTGTTATATCAAAAAGAAGTTATTTACATCTTGCATCATTTTAGCCGTTAGTTGTTTTAAATCATCATAATGATCAAGTTTAAGAAAAATCCTTCCCTGTGTGGCTTCCACTACTTGAGCGGAAGCACACAGGAGACCTGGAGAGTGCGGTGGTGGTGGTGGTGGTGGTGGTGGTGGTGGTGGTGGCGGCGGTGGCGGTGGCGGCAGCGGTGGCAGTGGTGGCAGGGCTGGGGGGAGCAGCAGCAGTAGCAAGGGCAGACGGGATTTTGTGTAATTGTCAGAAAGCTGAGGACAGAAGCTGAGGTTTTGAAATTAACTGTGAATGAAGTAATGGAGATTAAAACCCACCTACAAAATCACCCTCAAATAACACACTTAGGAGATATATGAAATTCTGATTTTAAGATAACATTTTGGGGCACCTGGGTGGCTCTGTTGGTTAAGCATCTGACTCTTGATATTGGTCCAGGTCATGATCTCACCACTTGTGGGATCGAGCCCCGCGTCGGGCTCTGTACACACAGCACAGAGTCTGCTTGGGATTCTCTCTTTTCTTCTCTCTCTCCAAATAAATAATAAAATAAAATAAACTTAAAACAAATGAGCTTTAAAAAAAGATAAAATTTGACGTTTTAGACAGTTATTAAGGAATATCATCATAGTCCTGCGACCTGTATTAACTCCCCACTTTTCTTTAAATGCAAAAAAAATAAAAAAATGCTACAGGTCATAAGAAAAGCTTCCACAGACAACATGTGTTTTAGTAATAGGAAAAATCCTGTAAATGCCTGTATTGTGGGGGAGGGAAAACCAGACGGTAGGCTGCTGCAGGGATCGTGTTCATACTAACATATTAAATGACTTTGCCTCCGTAGATCTGGTTGCATCTAGCTACAGAGACTTCAAGCACCTCTCAGGCAGGGGAGAGACCTAGCACAGTAGGACCTCAAACTGTTAATCTCCATGAGCTGCAGGACTAAACCATAGAAGTGGAAGTCTGGCTCAGAACCCAAGAAGTCTACAGCGTTCACAAGAGGCAAGAGGCCAATAACACCATTACATGACTGTTAATACAGCAGGTCTTTCTGCTCACTACCACCTCCCTCCAAAATACTACCTGAAAGCTCCAACTTCCAGAGCAGGGACAGAAGCCCAACACTTAGAAATTCTCCAACAAATTCACTGGGAGCAGAGAGAACACCCCAGGAAAGAGGGGACGCAATGAGAAAATGCTCCAGACAGGTATCTTGATTCTCCATAATTTATTTCTTAGTTAATCTTGCCCATTTCCCAATCTTATTTCCTCCTATATTTTCCTCATAGCCTACAACACCCAGAAATATAGACACTACAGAACTATTCATATCTGGGGGAAAAAAAATACAGCTTAGCATGTTATCTCTAAGGTAGTATATAAGTAAGGGGATTGTACACCAGTGGATATCAAGGAATCTGTATTTGCTAGCGTGAAATATGCCTAGATTTTGTCACCAAACTTGCAATAAATGGGAAGCAATTCCGAGTACCAATAATGCAAGCAGCGCTGTGCAGAGAGCTTTACACCATCTCACTGAATCGTTACAGAAGCCCAATTTCAAACAGATCATGCCCAAAGGCACTTACGACTAACAGATGAAGTAGAATTTTAACCTCCATGCGTGACTCCCACCCAGGCTTTTTAATTCCTCCCCACTCCCAGAACTCCAGGCTTAATACTTTATCATTAAAAACAAAACAGGGGCAAGGTGCCTGGGTGGCTCAGTCGGTTAAGCATTTCTTGATTTTGGCTCAGGTCATGATCTCGAGGTTCCTGAGATCAAGCCCCAAGGGGGGCTCTGTATGCCGTCTGCTTGGGATTCTCTCTCTCTCCCAATCTCTCTGCCCCTCCTCCGCTCAGCTTGCTCACACACTGTCTCTCAAAATAAATAAACTTAAAAAATAGTAATAAAAAAAGGAGAAAAAAAAAAAAGTCCTTCACTACTTTAGAGACACTCCTTTCTGCAAAAGTCACATTTTACATAAACCAAAAGAGTCCCTGAAAAAATGATCTAAATTACTTGTTTTGAAATAAGAAACTGGGTCAAAAAGGGCAGAAAGAAAGATTTCCTTCCCAGAACTAGGCTCTAATGAGTTGTAATGAGAAACGCAACCAGCAACTAGGATTTGCTCTCAGGAAAAAGTCTCTTTAGAGGCGGGACCCTGGCATGCTCCCTTCTCTGCTTCTCCAGGCTAACACCACAATAGAAATGATACGAAAAAATACATCTCTGGCTCAGGAGAATTTTTTTTTAACATTTTTTTCCCAAGCTTTTGTCTTTTAATTTAATTTATTTATTTACTTGTTTTATTTATTTTCGAGAGAGACAGAGTGTGAGCAGGGCAGAGAAAGAGGAAGACAAAGAATCTGAAGCAGGCTCCAGGCTCTTAGTTGTCAGTGCAGGGCCTGACGCGGGGCTCGAACCCACAAAACTGTGAGATCATGACCTGAGCCAAAGTCGAACGCTTAATGGACCGAGCCACCCAGGAGCCCCTCAGGAGAATGGTTTTGTTTTTTTTAATGTTTTTATTTTTGAGAGAGAGAGAGACACACACAAAGCATGAGTGGGGGAGGGGCAGAGAGAGAGAGAGACAGACAGACAGACAGACAGAATCCAGCAGGCTCCAGGCTCTGAGCTGTCAGCACAGAGCCCGATACGGGGCTCGAACCCAGGAACCGCGAGATCATGACCTGAGCTGAAGTCAGGCGCTCAACCCACTGAGCCACCCAGGCGCCCCAGGAGAATGTTTTTAAAACATTCACTGAATACATGTTCTCCTGCCACAGAAAGAAAGAGGAAGGAAGGAAGGGAGGGAGGGAAGGAGTGAGGGAGGGAGAGAGACAAAAAAAAAAAAGGAAAAAAAGGAAAATTTTCTAAAAAGGCAGGCTCGACTATAGAATTTTTCCTCTAATTCTTACAAGTATTGACACAATGCTAATTTAGTAGGTTGCCTCCATTCTGCATAATATGTTGATTCTCACTCTTCTGTTTACTGAAAGAAACACAAAGCATTTCTCCTAAAACTCCAAATACTAACACAGTGCTTAACAACTTGGAAAATTTCTTTTTTTTTTTTTAATGTTTATTTATTTTTGAGACAGAGAGAGACAGAGCATGAGCAGGGGAAGGGCAGAGAGAGAGAGAGGGAGACACAGAATCCAAAGCAGGCTCCAGGCTCTGAGCTGTCAGCACAGAGCCCGACGCCGGGCTCAAACTCACACTGTGAGATCATGACCCGGGCTGAAGTCGGACGCTTAATCGACTGAGCCACCCAGGTGCCCCACAACTTGGAAAATTTCGACTCTGACCCCACAGTTGTTACTGGTCTACAAATTATTACTAGACTGTTCGGCTGAAAACTCGAAGCCATTAATCCATGTAAGTACTTCCTTAACACAACAAATAAAAAAGTGAAGGAATTCTGTACCAGAAAGTCTACTAAAAGCATTATTAGAAGCTCAAGTCATATTATCAACTGAATTAGATTAAGTCCCAAATTCACAGCTAGGAAATTTTATGAGGAAATAAGAGTTATGTCCTTTTCTTTTTAAGAAAACTACTAAGCTTGTGTTCATTCTAACCACAGGAAATGAAATTCTGTCCCAGAAGACATTGGAAGGAAGAGAGGGCGGGAGGGAGGATGGAATGGGAGAGAAGGGGAAAAGGGAAGAAAGGGGGAGAGGGAGGAAAAGTCAGCAAGTCTTCGCCATCAACATGTTAACTGTAAAAATTAAAGAGCAGCTGAACAGAGCCAATTAACTGTACATAATCTTCAGTTATTCGCTGTAATTTTTAAGGTTTTTCAATCCTTTTAATAGTTGAAATAACAGTAGGGCTCAAATATTCTCTTTGAACCACAAATATAGTCCCCTGACTTCCCTAACTTTGGCTAAGACACATTTTTTTAAATCTACTTTTATCTCGTCTTCCTTTTCTAATATCTGAGCCAGATGTTTTTTTAAAAGAGAGAAGTGCTGAATATTGAATGAACCAAATAGGAAATAAATTAGGCAAAAGAGTTTATTATACCTTTCTCAGCTTAATATAGAACAGGGGTTTTAAACACACACATATACAACACACACACACACACAACACACGCATACACAAGTATACTAGTCTCGGCTCTGCCACCACTTACTATGACACCCTGTCCAAGTCAATAAGTTGTAATCTCCTCACCATTAATGTTGATGGGATCCAAATACATCTATTTTAAGACTAAACTGTACTGATGCCAAGGGCTCCCAAATCAATTCTGGAGTACTGACAACCACCAAACACTGAAGATGCAGGAGGAGCCCAATTCTATTTCTGTCTTCTATATAAGGTACTGTTCCCCCTGGGGCGGGGGGAGGGGGGCAGAGCAAGAGTTCCCCTGCTTTAAAAAAAAAGCGAAAACACTGAACAAGCAGATTTCTAAGGTCCATTTCCAAAATCCTCATGTTTTCCAATCAGATCAGAGTGTCTCCATAGTAGGCGAATGAATAGGTCCAAGAAGCGAGTAAGGAAAGCCTATACTTCTCACTTTGAATCTCGCGAACGCACTATCTTAATAGCAAAACTACTTTTTAACATCGGCTGAAGACAATATGGGCCATCTGTGAGAACGTGCCCGTGTTTGACAGGCTGAGCCAGGAAAGGTGGGACAGGCTCAATCTGTCTTGGCTAAATTTCCTGCCAAGTAAAGAACTGCTTCAAACCAGCGAACGCGCGCGCGCACACACACACGCACACGCACACACACACGAGAGCACACAAGCACACACATACATACGCACATACACACACGCGCACGCGCACTACACACGCATACGCACACGCACATACACACGAGAGCACACAAGCACACACATACATACGCACATACACACACGCGCGCACACACACACGCATACGCACACGCACATACACACGAGAGCACACAAGCACACACATACATACGCACATACACACACACGCGCGCGCACACACACGCATACGCACACGCACACACACGAGAGCACACAAGCACACACATACATACGCACATACACACACGCGCACACACACACACGCATACGCACACGCACATACACACGAGAGCACACAAGCACACACATACATACGCACATACACACACGCGCGCACACACACACGCACACGCACACACACACGAGAGCACACAAGCACACACATACATACGCACATACACGCGCGCGCGCACACACACGCATACGCACACGCACATACACACGAGAGCACACAAGCACACACATACATACGCACATACACACACGCGCGCACACATGCACGCATACGCACACGCACACGAGAGCACACAAGCACACACATACATACGCACATACACACGCGCGCGCACACATGCACACATACGCACATACACACACACGCACACCAGTTTCAGGGCACTGAGCGAAGTATGATCTCATATATCCATCCTGACCTCGGGCATCTCTATCCACATAGCTACTAGAACAGGAGTCAAATACTACCAGATGACACATTTATCTAAGCAGATAAAGGCTAAGGTCTACACAAAAAAGCAGCTAAGTGATCTTTTTACGCATCAGAACGTCTCTTTACTCTTACTTAGGGCTGTCAGATTTAGCAAATAAAAACAGAAGATAGCCAGTTAAATCTGAATTTCAGATAAACAATGAACAAATTTTAGTGTACACGTGTCCCATGCAGTATCTGGAAAATACAGGAAAAATTTATTCGGGGGCACCTGGGTGGCTCAGTTGGTTGAGCGGTCGACTCTTGATTTCAGTTCAAGTCATGATCTCATAGTGCATGGGTTCAAGACCCGTTAGTGCAGAGCCTGGCATTCTTTCTCCCTCCTTCAATTATGCTCATGCACGCGTACATGCTCGCTCACGCTCTCTCAAAAATAAATTTAAAAATTTTTTTAAATTATTTGATTTTTATCTGAAATTCAGGTTTAACCGAGTGCCTTCTGTTTTCTAGGACAACCGAACTCCTGTCCCCAGTCGACCACAAGACGGGACAAATAATTAGGATGACCAACCACGCTGCGCTGCCCAGACGGAGTTCCCCGGGACGCAGGGCTGTCAGTACTAAAACCAGGAAAGTTTTGGGGCAACTGGGTGGCTCAGTAAGTTAAGCATCCAACTCTTGATTCTGGCTCATGTCATTATCTCTGATCTCAAGGTTCATGAGATCGAGCCCCATTGCAGGTTCTGTGCTGGCAGCTTGGGCTTCTCTCTCTCCCTCTCACCCCGCCTCTCCCCAACTTGCACACACGTGCGCACACTCTCTCTTTCAGAAATAAATAAACTTTAGAAAATAATTAAAAAATATGGGGCACCTGGGTGGCTGAGTCGGTTAAGTGTCTGACTTCGGCTCACGTCATGAGCTCATGGTATATGAGTTCAAGCCCTGCATCGGGCTCTGTGCTAACGTCTCACGGCCTGAAGCCTGCTTTGGATTCTGTGTCTCTCACTCTCTCTGCCCCTCCCCTGCTCACGCTCTGTCTCTCTCAAAAATAAACATAAAAATAATTTTAAAAATAAATAAATAAAACCAGGAAAGTTTTAGGCAAACCTGGACAAGCTGGTCACCCTACAGATTAACCATCTCATAGAATAAGCAAATTATAGCTTGGATTCTACCACTAGCTAAGTTTGATCTTTTGTTTATGAAGTAACTTTTCTATACTTTATTTTCCTATATGTGTCATCATTTACCTAATGCACAAAGCTTAAAGTGAGGATAAAATGGAATGCAGCCAATAATAAAAGACTTTGGAAAATGCAAAGGCATTATAAATGCTACTTATCAGTAGAGTTGGTTTGGGTACACAGTTCTGTTTACACAGAGTTTCAAAGCAGACCACTACTTGGTTTTACTTATATACTTTATATGACCTCCTGAAGGTACAATTACTTGCACAACTGGTTTGACTACATACAAAAAATATTCAATAGACTTGCTCCTTTAAGAACCCTGGCAGTAAGCTCTTGGTTTGATGCTGGTTCCTCCATTCATTCATTGTGTGATATGGGATAAGTCCCTTAACACTCCAGAGCTTCAGTGTAAAACTGGGGTGATACTAAGAAATACTTCCCAAAACTCCTTTCAGGAACAAAGAAAGCAGGTGAAAGCCCTCCGCATAAACTACAAAGTACAACGTATGTTTCAGTAGCACTTTAAATTCATTCATACCAAACTGTATGCTGATATTTTTCTTTTAGCTTATTTCTTACACTCCCACAGATTCTGAGGATACTGAAGCCAATGGCAACTGTCCGCTTACTGACAGCCTAGGCCATGGAGCCAGACAGCGTTTGACTTAGTTCCACTATTTACTCAACGTCACCCTAAGTAAATTACTTTCCTAAGCCTCAGTTTTCTCACCTGTAAAATGTAAACAACAGTATCTGTATCAAAAGACTGCTATGAGGACTAACCAGTTAACACATTTAAGGCTGGGTGCTTGCCTCACGAGAAGCACTCCGACCTCAGCTGCGGGTAACCATTATTGATTCATGTTTCATGCGTTTAAAATTCTAAAGGTTAGAAGCAGCTGAAATCCTATGTCCACCCATAAAATTCCTTATAAAATAACAATAAGTCAAAAGAAAAATGATACTTAACACATCCTGTATTTGCCATTGGTACTATTCCATTTAGCATCTCCAGTTCACTAGGCAGTTTAAGGATTTCTCTCCAGGAGCTTCAGTTAGATGACTTTTGTGTAAGAAAACAAAAATGAAGAATGTTTTTTTCTCACGTCTAGTACTCCACGTGAAGTTTAAATAGCCTTGGAGTCCATGAGACAGAACTACTAGAGCCCACTCTGTGGGTCCCACTCCAGTCCCAAGGGTGAAGAATACACAGAATATAATTCAGGACCAACTCCATTTAACCAACTCAGCCTACCCAGCCTCCATACATCCAAGGGTCCTCAACAACCCTCCCTGTCAGGACTTCCACAGTCTGCCGTCTCCCCTCAACAACCTCGTGCCAGAACCCAGCTATACATGGGGAGCACTCAGAAGTGGTTCTGCTGTCCGTTCATCAATCTTCTCACGTGGGAGATCCCCAACCACCCCCCTACCCAGGCAGCTTACACACACACACACACACACACACACACACACACACACACACACACACACACAGGCTCAGGGTTCTGAATCGCTTTGCCTCAGCTTCCTCATGTAAGGGAAAACCTATTCCTACTCTTCCAAGCCACATAACTCCCCTCTTATTATTATATCCAGAAGAAGTGATCTGAAATTCTCTATATAGAAGTAGAGCTTTTTATATCAGAATTCTGTTCATGGTTGACCCAATGGAGGGAAATGGGGGAATGGCATGTTCAGTCACCCTTATATTATCCGAATGTTGGGGCAGAGAACTGAAACCCTGGAGCCCTACTTCATAGCACTGTTATGACAAATTCATCAGTGTGTCCAATACTTCCTGCAGTCGACACTTAGTCTTTTACTATACTTCATTTTATTCATATAATCTTGTTCTATGTTTCCTTTTTTAACTCTACATAAATTTTCCTCTTCCTATAAACTGTCTATTTTACCACTAAGAAAGCTTTTCTGAGAGACAAGAGGTTTCAAAATTAAAGCTATGAAGATAAAGAGTGGTCTTCCCTCTCCTCCATTCGCCAGCGTGCCCAGCTTTCGGGCCTCTGCAGCTTTTCCATACGTGGTCAAAATCTAAACTGTGTTTTAAAAATAGAAGGCACACGAAAAAGGAATCTATCTTCAACAGCTAGGAGAAATATTTGGCCTAACTCAGAGAAGCCTTTTCCTGGTGAGCCACAACACAGCACACACCTGCTGCTGTCCCAGTCTCGTTCCGAACTTCAAATCGAGATCACTTTCACATACAAATGACAGTATTCTGCATGATTTCTCTCTACTGCAGAGCTGCACGCGGAGAACTCTCTCTGCTACCGCCTGAACAGAGAACACTGCATCAGGAGGAGAGATGAAGTCCTGAAGGCCGTCGGAACTTGCCTACTCTAGAAAATATTTAAAGAGCCACTGGGTGGCTCAGCGGGTCAAGTGTCCGACTTCAGCTCAAGTCATGATCTCCCCGTTCATGAGTTTGAACCCTGCATCGGGCTCACTGCCATCAGCCGGAAGCTCTCGTTGGATCCTCTGGCTCCTCGGTCTCTGCCTCTCCCCCGCTCATACTCTCACTCTCAAAAATGAATAAACACTTAAAAAGAAAATTTTTAAATATAAATTAATTACTAGAAAGTATTTAAATATAAGTTGCTAGAATCACGGCCAGAGTATACTTTTTTAAAATCAATATGACAACGCCAAGGAAAAAAAAGGAACTTGCTGTGCATCTAGAACAGACTTAAAACACTAGGTAACAGCTGCAGTGATGGGTCCACACTTATTTATGCACAATTCTATTTCTTAATGTTCTTTCAAATTCTACAAGTCCTTTTTACTTTTTTTATTTAAAAAAATTTTTTTTAATGTTTATTTATGTTTAGAGAGATAGAAACAGCACAAGCTGGGGAGGGGCAGAGAGAGATGGCACAGAGATGCTTCAGAATCCGAAGCAGGCATCAGGCTCTGAGCTGTCAGCACAGAGCCTGATACGGGGCTGGAACTCACAAGCCTAGAAATCATGACATCATGACATGAGTCAAAGTCAGATGCTCAACCGACTGAGCCACCCCGACTGAGCCACCCCGGTGCCCCTCCCTACACGTCCTTTTTAGATGAACTACTAACCAGCAGCATTAAGATAAAACTCTGTAATCAAAATCTTCTCCAGATTTTTTAAGGAGTATAAATAAAACACGGCAATCTAACAACTACATGAAAGACATGTTCACAGGTGAACATCGTTTCTGAAGTCACAGGTCTTCTGAGTATGTGCAGTTTCCACGGAGTTCAAGTTTTAGAATTCAAGACACTGGGTTTCCCAAACCGTCTGTGACATTCCTTTTACTTCACAATATACTTAACCTATATACAATGGCAAATGTCCTTTCCCTTTTTGGGTACCTAATCAAGTCTGGGCAAAATTATGAGAGACAAAGTAAACTTTGTCACTTTGCCACAGTGCTTTTTTCCTACCCCCTAAATGTACTTGAACTCTAAAAACCAGTGCCCCATCAACCCCAATCAAGACGAGACTCTGTAAAGGCAATACTAACCGCAATCATTTATATAAACGGCTTACTATTTAATACCCATTGTTTAATACACACCGAATTATATTTGTGATTTCAATTTCATTGTAAATCTAAATTCTGTTGACCCATTCTTAGCTAGGAATTCAAAGTTTGGAGCTTCCAAAACCCACTCATCACCGAAAGCAATCTGCAGAGAGAATACTGTGTTCTGACATTTACTTGTTCAAAGCACTCTTCATGTGGCCAATATACCACTCAAGAATCTGTAGGTAAGAAAGGTCTAAAATAAAGTGAAGGCACATTAATGGGCAAGAAATATTCCTTTTTCCATCACACCTGCTTCACTAAAAGATGCTAATCTTGGATACACACATAAAAGGTCTAGAAGGACACAGTCCAAATTGGTAAGGGATAATCCCCTTGCAAAAGAACCACGGGAACAGTGAAGTTATCTGTTACTTACACACTCCTCTGTTTAGTTTTTAATAATTAACATAATATTTGTTTGATTTTTTTTTTGTTGTTTATTTTTGGGAAAGAGAGAGAGAGAGAGCGCGCGCGCGAGCAGGGGAGGAGCAGAGATGGGGAGAGAGAATCCAAAGCAGGTTCCAGGCTCTGGGCTGGCAGCACAGAGCACAATGTGGAGCTCAAACTCACGAGCCATGAGATCATGACCTGAGCTGAAGTCAGACACTTAACCGACAGAGCTGCCCAGGCGCCCAGTTTCAATTCTTTTTAAAATCAGTAGGTAACATAAAAATTAGTATATTTGGCAGATGTGGGCAAAGATTTTGGGGGAAGGGAGCAAAGATTTTGTAATGATCTTCTGAAACAAGATAAATGTCAACAATCATGATTCTAATGAAAATGCTTATCGCTTTTATATTCTCAAAACATTTAATCAACATGGACTAATCCTTTTAACAGTTCTATCCAATTTTGCTTTTACGATGCTGAAAATTTTCAGTTCACTGGATCCCCAAATTCTTGCCAAAATTTCAAGAAACTAATTCACTTCAGAAGTCACAGTAAGGAAAAATTAAAAGTCTACATTCTATCCCATCACAACTATAAGTGACATGCAGAACTTAACTACAAGTTAACAAAAAGCCCACTGCTGTCTTCCTGGCCTGGAACCTAAAACTTCTGTTAAAGTGTCCATTTAGAAATTTCAAATAACACTAACACAAATTTAAAATGACCATCAAGGGGCACTTGGGTGGTGGCTCAGTTAGTTAAGCGTCCAACTTCAGCTCAGGTCATGATCTCATGGTTTGTGATTTTGCTTCTAATCCTCTGTCCCCCTCTCTCTGCCCCTCCCCCGTGCAAACTCTCTGTGTCCCTTAAAAATAAACATTAAAAATTTTAAGAATAGTAAAAAAATAAAATGACTATCACATGTTGAAATGGTAATACCACTCTCATCAGTGCTAAACTTCACAAAATGAAAACACTACTGAGTTCAAATTCCCATAGACACTTAAATGAAATTCAAACTGAGAAAATGGAAAATCAGTAATATTGGTGAATAACATGGCTTAATATTCCAATGGGTTTGTACTGAATTAAGATTAGTAGGAAGACTACCTTCTCCTAACTTTCATTATTCTACAATCACAAAATGGGAAGAATTAATTTTTCTCTTGGACAGTTTATATATACTGGGTTTTAACTTAATACATTTCATGCCTAAGAGAAATATTTTATAATTAAAAAATTAACATTTTACCAGTTGACAATGGTAGGAGGTACTAGTGCCTTCAAGGGATGCGCCTTTGGGTCAGTACCTGTCAAACACACATAGACAAACATTACTACTTGTGGTCCAGTTAATCAGAGTCAAATATCAGCCTTTTCCTAGAGATATTTTTACTTTCAAAAACTCACAGAAAAATTTGTGGGTTTTTTCTGAAAACACCATCTATCACACTAGCAGATAACATTTTATCACGCAATCTTTCACCAAAAAAGCATATGATTTACTACCACACACCTATTAGAATGGCCAAAATCCAAAGTACTATCATCACCAAATGCTGGCAATACAGTGCAAGAGGAACTCATTCCCTGCTGGTGGGAACGCAAAATGTACAGCCACTCTGGAAGACAAGTCTGGCAGTTCCTTACAAAACTAAACATACTCTTTATAATGTGATCCAGCAACCGAGCCTCCTTGATATGTAGCCAAATGAGTTGAAAGCTTATGTCAAGGGGGGAGCTACTAAATAATTATAGTAGCTTTATTCATTATTGCCAAAACTTGGACGTAAACAAGATGTCCTTCAGTAGGTCAATGTGTGAACTGTGGTACATCCAGACAATGGAATGTTACCTGGCACTGAAAAGAAATAAGCTATCAAGGCATGAAAAGACATGGAGGAAATTTAAACGCCTATTACTAGTGATAGTATTAATATTACAGTGAATGAAGTCAATCTCAAAAAGCTACATACTGTATGACTCCAAATCTATGACATTCTGGGAAAGGAAAAGCTACTGAGGCAGTAAAAGGTTGCTACGGGTCAAGGAGGAAGGTGGCATGAAGCAGCAGAACACGGAGGATTTGCGCCTGCTGTAATGGCAGGTACATGTCACCACACATTCGTCAAAGCACCAGGAGACGTACAACACCAAGAGTGAGCCCTAATGTAAAGTAAGGTCTGAGTGAGAACGATGAACCGGTCCAGGTTCACGGACTCTAATAAACGTCCTACTCCGGTGTGGGATTACCGATAACAGGGAAGGCTGTGCATACGTGAGAGCCGAGAGTTTACGGGTAAATCTCTGACCCCTCTGCACAGCTTTGCGGTAAATCTGAAAGAAACTGCTCTAAAAAACAAAGTCTATTTTTTTTAACAACAAAATAGGTACATCCAAAACTTTTTTTTTTAAATAAATTTTTTTTAACGTTTATTTACTTTCGAGAGACAGAGCGTGAGCAGAGGAAGGGCAGAGAGAGAGGCAGACACAGAATCTGAAGCAGGCTCCAGGCTCTGAGCCATCAGCACAGAGCCCGACGCAGGGCTCGAACTCACAGACCGTGAGATCATGACCTGAGCTGAAGTCGGCCGCTTAACCGACTGAGCCACCCAGGTGCCCCCATCCAAAACTTTTAAGACACCTATTGGGTTTATGCTCTCATGATGATTATGGTGAAGAAAAATAATTACTAAGATTTATAAACAGTATTTCACTGTGTATACAACACTTTCATCCGTTATCTCAATGATTTCCTCAACTGTTTGTGATACAGATAGGTTTGCAGTCACAATCGTCATTAAAGAAATATTTTAACATCAGCCCAAACTCACAGAGCCTGTAAAAAGGGCTAGCTAACAGTTTACTAACTTCCTCATTCCCTGTAAGGCAGCCAGATATACTAAAAAAAAAAAAAAGGAATAGGCCTTAAAACCAGATCTCCCCACTCTGTTCCTCACTGGCTATGACTCCAGAAAAATTCACTGTTTATTCGCGCATCTATCCATCTATCCATCCAGGAGGGGGAAATCTTATAAATTTACCTATTTCTTGTGCCAGTTTCTTCATATGTAAATAAGAACAACATATAAACAATTCATGTTCATGATATTTGGATTTCTATAAATAAAAGACAACTCAGTGGAAAAAAAGAGGCTATATATATATCCATGAAAAAAAAATCACAATGCCCATTAAATATGAAATAGTCAGCCTCACTAGTTAAAAAGAAACACAAATAAAACCATGACCATTTCCCCCTATCGAATTTTTTAATTAAAGAAAAAAAACATCACAGGCATTGGCAAGGATGTAGGAAACCAGACTGCTCTGGGCTTTGTTGGGGGAAGTGCAGCCACTTTGGAGAGCTATTTAGCAGCACCCAGCAAAAGCCGAAAATGTAAATTCCTATGACCTAGCAAATTCTTCTAAAAAAACTTGCCCTCTGGCACATGTGCATACTTACTTTACCCTATTTTGTTTTGTTAAGTAAATGATCCAACATGACAGGTCACAGTATTTAATTGGCCCTTAATAAATGTTGCATCTCCTCAACAAATATTTAGTGAATGCCTATTGGACTCCATACCTAAGGCTTCCCATTCTGGAAATGTGCCCACTGTACTCAGAAAGTTCCCAATCTTGTGGTAGAGACAGAAACGACAAATAGTACTGACATGGCAGAAACCACCGGCTAAGTACACAGGCTGTATTAAGAAAACAGACAAACGCAGTCCTCTGACCAGGAGACGGAAAATAAGGCCGAGGGAGGCTGGCTAAGAGCTGAGTTGATGCATGTATCTTTGGCAAAGGAGACATGAAGAGAGGAAACCCCAGGCAGAAATAACAGCTTTCGCAGAAGCTGCAGAGGTATTCGATTGAACTCCTAAGTACCGGTAAGCAGGCTGATAAATGGATCCCACAGGTATCAGGCCCTAACCCCTGGAACCTGTCAATGTTACCTTATTTAGGAAAAGCGTCTTTGTAGATGTGATTAAATTAAGGACTTGGAGAAGCAGCCTAAATGGACCTAAAATGCCATCACCAGTGTCCTCGGGAGGGAGGGAGGGACGGAGGCAGGCAGTAGGAGACCCGACAGAGAAGGCAACGTGAAGACAGAGCAGAGACGTAAAGGGCTGGCCTGGAAGACTGGAGAGATGCCACCAAGGGTAGCAGGCACAGAAACCGAAGAGGCAAGAGCAGATTCTCCTCTGGAGGGGGCGCCGCCCTGCCAACGCCTCTATTTCAGTCCAGCAAACTTCTGGCCTCTTCTAACTGTAGGAGAATAAATTTGCACTCTAGGAACCGAAGGCCACATCTCACTGGCGCCGCCCTGGATGCCATGCTAAGTGCTTTAGGTATTATCCACATCTCTGAAGAGCCATCCAGCTTTTTAGGGAGGAGAGCGGCACATCAGATTCCTTTCACGATGTTAAAGCTGGTGCCACTGTGGAGAATTTATTGATGGGGGGAGGGAAAAAACAAACAAACAAACTAGAAACCAGAAAGATCAGAACCAAAAAGCCAGAAAGAATATGAAGTTCTGAGTCATCAGATATTTGATAAAAACCCATCGTGATGAAAGATGAAAACTGAATGGGGGGGGGGGGCGGGAAGAACAGGACTCAACGGAAACAGGCAAAGTAGGAAAGAGAGGGAATACTGTACACACGTGTAACTAATCTTTCAAAAAGATATGAAAGATTATCATATTGATGAAACAAGAACAGGCACCATACAGGACTAAAAATAAGAAGCTCTTGTTAATTAAGAATAGCACCCGAAATTAAATTTAAAAGTCAAAAGAAGGGCACCTGGGTGGCTTAGTTGGTTGAGGGTAGAGCGTTCGGCTGTGATTTTTGGCTCAGGCCATGATCTCACGGTTCATGAGTTCGGGCCTGCTTCCAATTCTCTGTCTCTCCCCCTCTGCCCCTCCCTTGCTCATGCTCTCTCTTTCTCAAAATAAATAAACTTAGAAAAAAAAAAGTCAATAGACACATTAGAAAAAAACGTCGAGAATATTTTCCCAAAAAGAAAACAAAATCAAAGAAGTAGGAAACAGAGGTCAAAAAAGATTGTCAAAAAAGATTTTTAGGGGCACCTGGGTGGCTCAATTGGTTGGGCGGCCGACTTCGGCTCAGGTCATGATCTCACTGTCTGTGAGTTTGAGCCCCACATCAGGCTCTGTGCTGATGGCTCAGAGCCTGGAGCCTGCTTCAGATTCTGTGTCTCCCTCTCTCTCTGCCCCTCCCCTGCTCACACTCTGTCTCTATGTCTCTCAAAAATAAATTAAAAAAAAAAAAAAAAAAGATTTTTAAAAATAAAGTTGTAGCTAGGTACAGAGGTACAAGAGCACCGGGCTCTGGGGGTCTCAAACGGTCCAGGTTCAGCCAGTCGCCACTGACAAGATCCAAAGGCCAAGGGACAAGTAGAGGTGAAATAAGAAAGGAATGTATTTCAGTGAGGCCAACACTGGGAAGGCAGTGAACCCAAGTTTCAAAGCCGGTCTCCGAAGTGCTAAAAATACTTCTAGGTTTGTACAAGGGAAATGTGGGACAAAGGTCAGTGGGTACATGCAGGGAGACAGCAAAGGTCCGGTGGACCACTCTCTGGGGACCAACCATGCAGGGTCGTGCTGGCTCAGGGCAGTCCTTACTGCTCGAGGGGTAGTTTTAGTGCCCATTGCCAGATGTTCTGTGCAGGGTCTTTCACTTAAGAGATAAGCTGGAAAGAAAAACTTAATTAGAAAGTCTGAGGTCAAAATGGAGGTGAAGTCCTCTTTCAAGGTGTCAAATTAATCCAAAAGACCAAGTTCCATTAAAAGGAGTTCTAGAAAGAAAGAACAGAGAGAATGAAGAGGCAGCAATTACTGAAGCACTCTGCAGTAAAATACCCCAGAGCGGATGGACACTAGGCTTCAGACTGACAGGGGCTGCTGAGTGCTGAGCAGATGAAGGAGGCGGGGCGGGAGGTGGAGACAGAAAAAAATACCTGACCTCTAGGCACAGCCTGCTGAATTTTTTTTTTTTTTTAATGATTATTTATATTTGAGAGAGAGAGGCAGAGTGTGCTAACCGGGGAGGGGCAGAGAAAGAGGGAGAAGCCTGCTGAATTCTCAAAGCACTAGGTTTAAGAATATCCTAGGGGCACCTGGGTGGCTCAGTTAAGTCTCCAGCTGCTGATTCCGGCCGAGGCCACGATCTCCTAGTGGTGGGACTGAGCCCCACGGTCAGGCTCCACACCAGACGTACAGCCTGCTTGGGATTCTCTCTCTCCCTCTCTCTGCCTCTCCCTATTCATGCTGCACTCTAAAATAAATAAATAAACTTTAAAAATAATAATATTCTAAAAGCTTCCAAAAACCAGGTCACCTACAGATAAGGTTAATTTTATAACTGATCAACAAATAAAGATACTTTACAGAGCAAGAGCAGGTGCTGGAAGAGATCATTTGAAAGTGTTCCTGACAAACCAGGAAGTACAGTCGCCCTTCCTAGAAGGGAATGAAACTCATACGCATCAGATGTCTTTGCAACGTCAGAAGCTATGAGGCTGCCAATAATCCTTCAAAGTTTTGAGGGAAATCAATTTTAATCTAGAATTGTACTCCTAGCTAAATCTCTGATCGACTGCATTTAGAATAAGGAAATTTTCAGACAGGCAAGGACTTAGGAAACGTACATCCTGCAAACATACTCTGCTAAGAAATTACTTTAAAAAGTCCACCACCATGTGCATATACTATTTTGATGGTAGTTTTTTTTTTTAATTTTTTTAATGTGTTATTCATTTTTTTTGAGAGACAGAGAGACAAAGGGTGAGCAGGGAAGAGGCAGAGAGAGAGGGAGACACAGAAATCGAAGCAGGCTCCAGGCTATGAGCTGTCAGCACAGAGCCTGATGCAGGGCTCGAACCCACAAACCATGAGATCATGACCTGAGCTGAAGCTGGATGTTTAACTGACTGAGCCACCCAGGCGCCTCTTGA
The DNA here is from genome assembly GCA_030068075.1 of Paguma larvata. NCBI lineage: Eukaryota > Metazoa > Chordata > Mammalia > Carnivora > Viverridae > Paguma > Paguma larvata. The sequence goes on from CM057825.1 coordinate 14,994,749, forward strand.
TAGTAGTTTTAAAGACAATTTTATTAAAGCTAGAATTGACCTACAGTTTTGTGCTATTTTATACAGGTTAAGGACTTAGTCTCACAAGAGTATTCCCCGCTTGCTAGTCATGAGTCACCAGCTGGTTCTAAATCAGGGATACCCACAATCCCCTTTTTAGGTTCAATAATTTGCTAGAATGGCTCACAGAACTCAAGAACACCCATTACTTATGTTTAGGGGTTTATTATAAAGAATACAGCTCAGGAGCAGACAAATGGAAGAGATGCATATAGTAAGGTATAGGAGGAGGAAGAGACACAGGAAACTTCCAAACCCTCCCCAGGTGCGCCGCCTTCCCAGCACTGGCCCTATTCACCAACCCGGAAGCGTAACAAATTTCATCGCTCAAGAGTTTAGATCTCCAGTCCCCTCACTCCTGCTCAGAGGTCAATGGGTAGGTCTATAGGTTTAAATTCTCTAATCACTGGGTCTTGGGGGTGATCAGCTCCATCCTAAGGCTATCTAGAGACCCCCACGCCCTAAGTCATTTCTGAGCATAATAAACTCAGGTGTGATCGAAGGGAATGTTTGTAAGTAACAAAAGATTCCTGTCATTCAGGAAACTTCGAGGTCCTTAGGAGCCGGGTGCCAGCAGTGGGGAGGAAGACCAAACAGGTTTGTATTATACAGCAGGATCCTGTTATCATTCTCTAGACTAGCAGCTTATTTTTTCTTAAATTTATTTATTTATTTTTCAAGACACAGAGAGGGAGAGAGAATCCCACCAGGCTCTGCGCTGTTAGCATGCAGCCCGATGCAGGGCTTGATCTCATAAACTGTGAGATCAAGACCTGAGCTGAAATCAAAGAGTCAGATGCTAACGGAAAGAACCACCCAATGCCCCTAAATTAGCAGTTTAAGTGAGAGGTAAAGATGCAATTGAGTCAGTAAACAGTAAAAACAAAAAATCTTCTATTATGTACAACTCCTTGGAGCTCCCCCTACTTGCTAGATGGGATGCTACCTGATTTGTGAATAATTTAATGAAACGAATTAGGTCTTCAACTCAATTGGTTGAATTTTCTTCTTTAACAACAATAAGGAATAAAATAGAACAATCGCAACAACATACTGTAATAAAACTTATGTTAACCATACTGGATAAAATTAAAAGCTTAATTTTCAAAAGTTATGTGAATGTAATCTTTCTCAAAACATCTCACGGTACTGCACCCCCCCTTCTTGTGATGACGCGGGAGGACAGAATGCCTGAGGGACGGGATGCAGGGAGGTGGGGACGGGATGCAGCCTCGGGCTCCCACGGCCCTTCTGAGGACAGGTCAGAGAGGAGCACTCCAGGGCTGACTGAGGGGAACTACAACCATGGGTAGCGGAACTGCAGATAAGGGGGCACTGCCGTATGCTGGATTAAATAAAACATATTAAAGTTTCTTGCTTCTTTTTACTTTATTTAATACGCCTACTAGAAATGTAAAGTTACGTATACAGGTCATATTTGTGGCTCTCATTGCATCTTTTAGCCGGCACCGCAGCCTGGCCAATGCAATGATGGAAAAACACAAATGAGGAGCATGAATACTGGAAAGGGAGAACAGAATCTTCAGTTTGTAGATAATTGCCTGTCTGATAAGAAAACCCAAAAAAAATCGTCTGAAAACATCCAGACAGAATTCACTCAGATATCTGGACACTAGTTAAATAAAAACCTATAGTTTTTCTATATACGTGTAGTAACCAGTTAGAAAATGAAAAGAAAGAGGTACCCGCTAGCTCAGTCAATAGAGCATGCAACTCTTCATCTTGGGGTCATGAGCTCAAGCCCCATGTTGGGGGTAGAGTTTACTTAAAAAAGGAAGAAGAAAATGAAAAGAGAAAAGATCTTAGTCACAATAGTAAAAGCAACTTTAAAATACTTCACGCACACATCTTATTTAAACGTATGTGTGTATCTACATACACATGTATAAAATGCTACTGAATCAAAATTCTGGTAGGACTTTGTTACTTGTTTTCTATGATTCCTTGGTATTAGTTCCAAAGTTTATCCAGAAGAAAACATTTTAAGATTCGCTAAAAAAACTTGAGAACGAGAACATTCAGTGCATACTTGCCCTGTTAGAGGTCAAAAGGAACACTAACTGTTCTGGTACAGAATTTTAAAACCAGAAATAGCCACTGGATTTTGATATTTGACAGTAGTAGCCTTTCAGATCAGTGGTTAAAAGATTATTCAATAAATGAAGAGACATTAAAGAAAACTCAGAACTGAGCCAACGGCCAATGGACTTTCAAGTCCTAGAAAGAGGAGGAGCAGATCCGTAAAGCAGTCAGCCTGGCAACCCCTCCCCTACCCAGTTCCCGGGTCCCAAAATGGATCTGTTCCTAAGTCTTCATCTCCAGCGCTATCGTGGTAGCCTGCACAGCCCACACTGCCTGGCCTGTGACTTCTGGGGAAGCCCGCGCTTCTGGGGAAGTCACTAGGTGCTGCCACTCGGCTCCCATCTCTACCCCAGCAAACCACGGCAAACGTGACAACCACAGGGATCCAGCAGCCTGCGACCTAGGAAGCCTGTATCAAACATATGGACGTGTTGATCCAACAATATTCTCTCCAGAACTTAGAACTGGAGTCAAATTAAAAGAATTTGCGAGAATCAGGAGACGCTAAAAAGACTGCCAAAGTAAACTCGTCCTTCAGATTCAGCTGAGGCTTCTTTGTGAGGTCCTCCTTGGTCTGGCAGACAGAGCTACACCGACCCCTCGGTGCTGACTCATCCCCCTCCATTCCTGTCTAACACCCAGAGGCATGAACAAGTAGAGAATGAGTAATCTCAAGCAGCTTGACAGATGCGACACAGAAAATATGAGGGAAGTTAGAAGTGAAAATGAAATACAGAAACACGTACCAGATAGAATGAGATGGGATTTTAAGCAAAGCAGTTAGTTGATCAAATTTGTTTTTTCATAGTGATTCCTTCGGTTAGCACAGAGAAGAAACCAGAAAGGATTCCAGGTATGTAGTTATTGGAATAGCCCAAGTGAAGGATGAAGGTCCAGAGTTTAGGGCAATAGTTACAGAAGCAGGAGGATCAACTGTAGACTTTTCTCAGATAAAACCAATAGGATATGGGGGGTGTGAAGATCAATCTTTGAAGATCAGAATCAACACTTGTAGAATCTTGAGTGACTTGCAATAGACATGAGGAAATGAGAGGAAAAGCAGATACACAGGAGACTGCATGAGGACAGGGCTGGATATTAAGTGTGCGGGAATGACCAGGAGAGGTATTTAAGATACTGTCAGAAATACAGGCCTGGGGCTCCCAACAGAGCTGTAGATACAGATGTGGATGTTAGAGTCATCACTGACTCTCTCCATATGAGAGTCAAAACCATGGAATCCCTCAAAAATAGAATATTCACCTATGAGGACAGACACTACAAAAGCCAGTTAGAAAGGTAAAAAAAGCAATCCCTATCAAAATCACACCAGCAGTCTTCACAGAGCTAGAACAGACAATCCTCAAATGTGTATGGAACCAGAAAAGACCCCGAACAGCCAAAGCGATCTCGAAAAAGAAAACCGAAAACTGGAGGCATCACAATCCTGGACTTCAAGAGTAATACAAAGATGTAATCATCAAGACAGTATGGTACTGGCACAGAAACAGACATTCAGATCAATGGAACAGAATAGAGACCCCAAAAATTCACCCACACACAAATAGCCAACTAATCTTTGACAAAGCAGGAAAGAATATCCAATGGAATAAAGACAGTCTCTTCAGCAAATGGTGCTGGGAGAACTGGACAGTGACATGCAGAAAAATGAACCTGGACCACTTTCTTACATCGTACACCAAAATAAACTCAAAATGGATGAAAGCCCTAACTGTAAGACAGGAAGCCATTAAAATCCTCTAGGAGAAGGCAGGCAAGAACCTCTTTCACCTTGGCCGCAGCAACTTCTTACTCAACACGTCTCCAGAGGCAAGGATACAAAAAAGCAAAAATGAACTGTCGGAACCTCATCAAAATAAAAAACTTCTGCACAGCAAAGGAAACAATCAGCAAAACTAAAAGGCAACTGACGGAATGGGAAAAGCTATTTGCAAATGACATATCAGATAAAGGAGAAGTATCCAAAATCTACCAAGAACTTATCAAACTCAACACCCAAAAAACAAATAATCCAGTGAAGAAATGAGCAAAAGACATGACTAGACACTTCTCCCAAAGACGACATCCAGATGGCTGACAGACACATGAAAAAATGCTCAACATCATTCATCATCAGGGAAATACAAATCAAAACCACACTGAGATACCACCTCACACCTGTCACAAGGGCTAACATTAACAACTCAGGCAATGACAGAGAAAGAGGATCTCTTTTGCACTGTTGGTGGGAATGCAAACTGGTGCAGCTACTCTGGAAATCAGTTATGGAGGTTCCTCAAAAAATTAAAGATAGAACTACCCTACGACCCAGCAATTGCACTACTAGGTATTTACCCAAGGGATACAGCTGTGCTGTTTGAAGGCGCACATGTACCACAATGTTTATAGCAGCGCTGTTGACAATAGCCAAAGTATGGAAAGAGCTCAAACGCCCACTGATGGATGAATGGGGAAAGAAGATGTGGTATATATATATATATATACAATGGAGTATTTCTCAGCATTCAAAAAGAATGAAATCTTGTCATTTGCAACTATGTGGATGCAACTGGAGGGTACTGTGCTAAGCGAAATTAGTCAGAGAAAGACAAATATCATGACTTCACTCATATGAGGAATTTAAGATACTAAAACAGAGGAACATATAGGAAGGAAAGCAAAAATAATATAAAAACAGGGAGTGGGACAAAACATAAGAGACTCTGAAATATAGAGAACAAAGAGAGGGTTGCTGGAGGGGGGAAAGGCTAAATGGGTAAGAGGCATTAAGAAATCTACTCCTGAAATCACTGTTGCACTATATGCTAACTAACTTGATGTAAATTAAACAATAAATTAATTTTAAAAAAAAGAAAGGTTAAAAAAATAAGAACAGTGTCCTAGAAACCAAGGGCAGCCAATGAAAGTCAATGAGGACACTGTCAGGAGTTTCAAAGGCTATGGAGAATGTAACAAGTAGTTATAATATTAATGTTCAAGTACCTGGCCTGGCCTGAGACAATCTATCATGCTTTCTTATCTTCTTTATCAGGAAATTTCTAAATTACAATCAGTCCATTATTACTCACCCAGCTAGCTATGCAAATGCGTATTTTATCAACAGTGAGTCTGCTCCTTCGGAATTCCTGAGCTCCCACTAATAAGCATACACTGGTCATTTTAGGTCAGGTTGTTGGCCTTCCAAAATTTTTCTGGTGTTATGTTCGAATCTCTCAACTCAGTTTAATAAACCCTATCTCATGTCCTTTATTGCGCCCAGATGCAAAGACTGATTCACTCAATGAAATAGGAGTGTCTTCTACGTGCTGGGCACTGGGTGTGTACCAGTAGATAAAACAGGAAAATACACCTGTCCTCACAGAGCTTTCTTCCTAGGGCAGAGATACATTAAGCACAGCTACTGTCCCTTAAGAAGCCCCAAAGAAACACATCTTGTTTTAGACTTATCTACCAAGATAACAAACATTTATTATTTTGCGAAGCCAATGTGAAATAACAAACACAAAGCTCTAATTAATCACCTACCGCGAGCATGCCTGTCCACTGAAATCATACAACATAAACAAAGACCATCAGCTTAAACGTCCGTACAGTCAGCTCTCAGTTATCAATGCATCAAGCGCAATTCCCTAATACTGACTCACGTTTCTGGATTATACCCCATCCGAATTTCTCCCATGTCATCTTCGAACACATGAAGTGTGTAAAAATATACAATTTAAGACTTCACAAACTCAAGTCATTACACATGCCAGTTTTACTATGTGCACCACTTTTCAAATGAACTTGCAGAGATATGCTCCCTAAGTCCAATACCCTTCAATTCATTTCCCAGAGCCAATTAACCCAAGCTCTTGAAACTCTTCCCAAACTCAATTCATCTCTAAAGCTGCCTCAAACTAATAAGCCTCCAAGCATGGGCCTAGCTTTTTAATCTAAGAGCTCAGTCTCTAAACATTAAGGATCACAATAAGTCCCTTTTTGTAAAAACTACTGATATTCTAAACACGTGTACCTTTAATATTGTGTATACATACTACTGTCCCAGCATACTGTAAATACTACAAATCATGCATTAAAAAAACACAGAAATTCTTAAAAAGAAATAAAATTTCTAACATTTTCTTCCTGCACCCTAGTGATGGGTTACATGCACACCTGGACCACAAGGACCGGGCAAGAAAGACCTCACCCTTACCCTAAAGAAACTGAAGCTCAGGGGTTAAGGGGTTCGCTGTGCTCCTGAAACTAAAATGAGACAAAACTAGATTTGGGGATTCAAGTTAGCAGTGTGGTCACAAAGCTCAAGCTCTTGTCAATCGTCTCTCTCCCACGCCAATCTCCTTCCTTACGCCTGGGGTTCCAGGAGCCCCCTCCCTGACCTCACACCGCACCCCCGCCGGCCGCTACCTCTCACAGCTCTTCCACCTCAAGACGCTACTAGATAGAACAGGAATTCCTTTTATGCCTCAGTAAAATGGTATACAAACCAAACACTCTGAATTTCTAAAGAGAGTGCTATGCTGTCTACAAAAGCATCAGTCTACAAAGACAGGCTTAGTTTCAGGGTAAGTATAAATACAAATTCTTAAACTCTAGCACATCGGCAACATGGAGGGTTACAATTCAAAAGGAAAATGACTTAGGAAAATATTCACTATGGATATGTAAAAAAAAAATAATGACCCATGTATTATGGTCCATATGGTATCATTTCAATTAATGTTAATTCTGTTTACATTAAAATTATGTCAAATACAGTTCTAAGAGTAATTAGTTCTGGTTCATTCTGGTTGTCTATGAACTAAGAACTCAATAGGAGGTTTCAAGTCCAGAGATCAAGTCGGTCCTGAACGGGAAGAGGAATTTCTGGTTGTTTCAGTGCTACAGTAAGGAAAAAAAAACATACACACCCAAAGTCAAGGTCCAGAACGAGAATTACTGCAATCCTGATGAAAGTAAAATAAGTAAAATAAGAAACTTGTGTGGTGAACAACTTTTTACAATACTGGCCAAAATGATACTGAATATTTTACAACCCAGAAACATCGATGAAGAAAAATGAACTATTAAAATTCCACAAAATCAATTTAGAACTGAAATAGCATTCGAGAGGTTAAGATCTATTTCAGCAGTGTAGTTAGAATCTAATAAAACCTATGCAAATACCCCAGTGAATTCCAAGTAGTAAACACATAAAATGAACACAGAGAAATGCACAAAGCAAACTACTGAAATTTCAATGAAACCGAGGAAAGAAACTGGGCAGAGATAACAAAAATTCTGAGGCGAGTTAAAGGAAGAAGAGGAAAGGAAGATAAAAGAAAAAGATCACAACGGAGAAGCAGGCAAGAAAGGGTCACGGACAAGGACACCGGACTCCAGAAAGGCTAGCTGGGGCTACAGCGCCGCACAGCCAGCCTCGGCGTGGATCAACCGCCACCGAAACAGGGTTAGAAACCTCTTGCGCCAGACCCTCCAATGCTCTCCCTGCAACAACCGAGAGCCCGCATGGTCCTCTTCATTTGCTGCTTGCTCAGTCTCCCCTCCTACTCCTAGGACCTTCCATTCATTCAACGATTACTTTCCCAATTGAAAGAATTAATCAACAAATAAGTTTACACAAGTACTTAATTGTTTTGTTCTCCAGTCCTGCTTTGTGCTTCCCTCTGGGCTGTGATTTATCCACACAGCTTCCCTGGTCCCCCCAAAACAGCGGATGCCTCAGTTCTATCCGCCAGTCCTGCTCTTCCCCATTTGGACACCTTCCCCATCCCATTTGAGCACCTTCCTCAAACTCAACTCTTTCTTCAAATCCAACTTATGTCTTTTCGCTCAGCTGACCTTTCCCTGGCTGCCCTGGCCAAACACAACCATTCTGTCCTCTGCACTGTTCACTCGACATTAACCACATCTTGTATGTATCTTCCTACAGCTTGAACATTCTTGTCCTTAAGAAAAATTTCCTACTCCCCCTGAAATCATGTACACTTTTATTATATGATAGATTCTCTCACACACTGGATTCAGAATACCTTGTTACTGCTTACCAAAAAACTACTTCTAAAGGAGAAAAACAAAACAAAACCAAAAAGAGGTACAAGGAAACTTCTGGAAGTGATAAATACATCAATTACCTTGATTGTGGTGATGGTTACATAGGTGTATGTATGTAAAACTCCAACTGTACACATTAAGTATGTGCAGATTTTTGTATATCAATTAAAGAGCAGGGAAAGGAAGGAGGAAGAAAGGAAAAACAAATAAAAAACTGGAAAAAGAGAAGACAGAAGAAGGCAAGCAACTAACACAGGAGGTCAACTGTGTGCCCTGAACTACATACCATCTGTTGTCTCCTTTAATGCTCACAATAACTCGGTGAGGGAGAATTAAAATATTTATGTTAAAGAAACTGAAATGAAAGGCTTAGAAAGGTTAAGGAACCACCTCGAATTTACAAAGCAAGTTTTATACACATGGTTGGCAATGATTCCTTCTCCACTCAACAGCAGAGTTGACGATCTAGGATAATTAATGTATTTGGGAATGCCACCTGAATCATTATCAAGGTCATATAACAAAAGGTATTTAAAACAAGAGAAGACTCTGGTTAACTTACAGGAACGAGAAGTACACTATGTCGACCTATTTCGGTGTGCTTTGTATGCATTTCCAGAAAATTAAAGCACAAGATAAATCCTAAATTGCTGATGTTAAAATACAATGAACTAGGTAACGTCGCTCAATTTTCTACTATTCATAGTATTTCATCTCAATCTCCATTAACTACAGGTTACAATACATTAGACATTTCTTTGAAGCATATTTGTATATGCAAAGATAACAATGCTGCTTCAAAAGAGAAGGCAATAATAAAAACTGGGTAACTTAGAACTATTGCATACTCTAAATAAAGTTAAAATAGTTAATACTTACGAAGGGCTGACTGTGCAGACACTTACCTCATATAAATCCTTATAACAATCTACAGGTAGATTCTATTATGATCCCTATTTTACAGAAGAAACTGAGTCACAGAGAGATTAAACAAGCTGTCCAAGGTCACACGCCTAATAAGCAGAGCCAGGACTCAAATCCAAGCAATCTTAACTTCAAGTCCATATTCTGACTCACCAAATTACAATGGAAACGGGGCACATTGTAGAGAAAAATTATTAAACAAGCACTAAAATACAAAACTGGCCAAATCAAAAGTAGATGGACAAAAACTTCCCAAGAGGAAGGACACATCTGAATTATCCCTACGGTCATTTGTGAAGCTTAAAATGAAATATTAGGTATATATGTGCGAAACTGCCTAAGAACAAAAAAAGAAAAATGAAGGAAAGTCAAATGAGGTTAATTAAGAGAAAAGTTACTAACAGAACTTTAAAGGAGAAGCATCCACTGCGGTTCTGCCCACAATCATGACAGACAGAAGAACCCGAAGTCAGACGATGGCAAGGCTGGAGAGCGGAGCTAGGAACAACGTACGGAACCAAAAGAGAGGAGAGCAAGGATGACTACAGTGTCAACCGGGGAAGGACTCGAGGGATGATGGCCAGGAATACGTATGCTGATATTTGTAACAACAAATGAAGGGTAAAAAAAGAACCTAAAGGCCTAGCAACAGGGCAAAGGGGAAATCGAATACGGTCTCGCCCTGAAATGTCAGAGCGTCGCCGAGTCACCGGGAAAAGGAATGAACTACAGAGACACGGACATCCCCACTCTGATGAAATGCAACGGAGGAAACCACAATGATTACGTGATAAGGAGTGAAAAAATGTTGCACAATTCATACAATACTATCAATATGAAATTTAAGAACACATAAGACAATACTATTCACTGTTGGTGGATAGTAAAACTGTACAGAAATGCACACAAATAATAAAATTCAGATCAGCAAGTTCATGTCAGTGGTGAACTGGAGGATTTGGGGGAGGAGAATGGGTCCCTTTCACTGGATTAAATATTATGAAATACTTTTTGGACATAAAGCAGTTCTATTTTTTTTTTAACAGAAAGAAAAAAAAAAGAACATATTAGATTATGGCATTCCAAATTGCCTCATATTCCTGATCCAAAAAATTCTAAAAGGGCATTGATAAGGATTCCTGAAGAGAAGGGTGTATCCTTAAGTATTCACATTCAGGTACAAGAAGAAAATTCTAGTTAAATTCCCTCAACGTAGTTTGTCACTCTTTATTTATGTTCTGCCTATAAAAACAGGGCTGGGGGGGGGGGGGCAGTAAACAATGTGTAATCAACATAAATACTGCCCCTAAATGTCCTCACGGCTCCTTTCCTGATGTAGCCATGTCTTCGGAGGGAAGAACCCCAGAGAGGGGGAGTGGTGCTCGGATAAGAACACAGACCCTGGGACCAAACTGCCTGACGAGATCCAGCCCACACTTAAGCAAGTCACTTCAGATCCCCCGAGCCTCAAGTTCCTCATCTGCCAAATAAAAATGATTAAAAACAACTATTAAAATTGAGAAGAAAATAGGAACAGCATCTGACCTTAGAAAGCACGGTAAAGGTGTTGGCTATTGGCCTTATTCCAAAGACCATTCGTTAAGAAGAAAAACCAGGCTTTGTACCAGAAAAACTCTAATTGTGGTCACTTTCTAAATCAAGCAGGGGATAGCAAAGCTGACCTGACCATGACAGGACAGGAAAACGGACAGCTTTCCACCCCCCGCGCAGTCAATGTTAGGCTAGCAGGACACGCGTTTTATTTTAATAGTCTTTGGTATTATTATAACATCTCCAGTGTGTCCATATTTGCGTACATACACACCTGGACCAACTTCAAGGTAAAACGCTCTATTCCCTGGCTCCCTTGTTCACCTGTCAGCCCATTCATCTTGGAAAACCAGGCTATCACCTCCACTGTGAAGACTCCCCCTTTCCCTCCCTGCTCCATCTGTACGGTACCATACTGCAACACGTCTGGTCTTGTACCTTCTTCGCCTACCCCATAGAATGTCCATACACCTCACTCTTTTCGTGAACCATGAGGACCTTTTTGAGATGAGAGACTAGGAATCATTTTCAATTCCCAGTGTCTCGCAAGATAGGCACTAAATACATACACGAATGAATAAATCAATTCCCCTATAGATCTTATTACAAATGCCTTCACAAACCAGCAGAAACCTGTATTTGGAGGTGGTTTATCCGAAAGGTTATTTAGGCATCTTCGATTCAATTTAAGAATTAGCAGATGAGTTGAACCCACTGAATCATCCACCAATTCTTTACGCCTCAAAGTGGGAAACATTAGAAGTATGTAAGTAAACATACTGCAGTAAAAATAGAAGCTAAACTTTGAAATTAAAAGAACTAATGCATTTAAAATGTCAGGGAAACAAAAGTAGTCTAGAAACTTTCTTATGAAACTAAAAATAGCACGTAGAGAAGATATCACAAGATTTAATGTTTATATCTTCTCCTTTTTCAGGAGAGAAACTTAGCACAGTAGGATGAAAGCCTTTCCCTACTAAGGTGGATGAAATCAAAACTAAATCACATATTAAATCAATTTCACATGATGCTTCTATAGTGAGGTTTTGTAAAGACCATATCGGTCAGCTAAAAATGGGCTGATTTTTAACTTAACAGTTCTTGGCAATTTTTTGGAAATTGCCAGGGCTCCACAATAAGGTACTGATTGGCATGAAATCGATTCCAGGCCTGCCTTGGGCTACTACAGGAGGGGTGTCCCTCCTCCCGGCTAAGGGACAGGACCTCACTTGGATCCCACCCGCTCCCATCTTCTCAGGAACTTTGCACAAATAAGCTAACACTTTTCTCATCTGTATTCAACCTCTTCCTCCCAAAGAACACCTTCTCATCAGCATTTAAACTTAAACAATACTCAATTCCCCTCTCACAGGAGGCCTCCACCCCTGCAGGCCCCCACTTCCCTGGCCATTCCTCCCATCCCCGCTGCAAGCTCACCCTCTTCTACCCAGCTCTATCCCAGGCCTCCTCCAGGTCTTAATTCTAGTCTCTTCACAGGCAAGTGGGTTTACCCACCACCTCTACACCGATGGCTCCAAAACACTATATGAGGCCCTGGAGAGGATCGAAGGGGCTAATGTGATAGTACTTTGAAAGGAGACAGGGGGACTTAAATCTCAGTATTCATATTCATTAAATTTAAATCTCCTTGAAAACAGGGACTTTATCAAATTCATCTTTTTATTTATTCCACACGCACGCCAAGCAGTGCTGTGCATGTAGATGGCATTCAGTAAATGTACTGCAATGAACTGTTTGCATTGGCTTAATATGCATTCAACTGAAATAGTCATATACTTAACAGCTTGTATTTCCACATAATCATTTTGTCTCCTAAGAGGTGAGAATTTTAAGTGTAAACCACTCTGGTGACCTTTGATAATTACCAATGCTGGCTTACCTAAAGTGAGGAACACCTATCACCTTTTTTGACCTGGCTTTCCTGAAAACATCCAAATTCTATTAAGTCCAAAGCTCACATAAAGATTTTTGATTCCCAAATGTTCATGTCAAGAAGGGAAAATTCAAGCGTTATGGGAACATTTAGGCAGTGAGGTAGAATGCTTCACAAAGTTCCCCATCTCATTTTTCTATCTTGCGATGTGAGCTAGAGTGACATTCTGGGGAGGAACCAACACCGGGAAATGAAAAGAACATTATCGTTCAAAGTTCTCAAACTCTCGCGCTATGTACATTTAATTACAGACTCAGAACCCAAGACTGTAGAATATCACCATGTCAATTCAAAAAACTCCCTAATTTCCATCTAAATGGCAATCCTCATTATAATCTTCATTCACACGCTACTTTTCCTTCATTGCGCTTTTCATAACTGGTAATTATATATTTATCTGTAGGGTTTGCTTCATATCTGTGTCCTCCATGAGGGCAAGGATCACCCCAATTGTGTTCATTGCTGTATTTCCAGCACCTTACATGACACCTAAAATATAACAGGAGTTAAAAGGCTCTAGCTGAGCAGTTAATTGAATGAGGAATAGAAGTAGTCATTTAAGCAGAATCAGATAGCAGGGAAGCGCATAAGCAATGAGAAGGACCCCGAAGCTCTAAAAATATGAACCCCCCCCTCAAACCAGAGTGGGCATGACTTTCCACTCATAATTCATCCATCCTTCGTTTCCCCATTCCTTTTGCCTGCCTGCCTGCCTTCTTTCCTTCCTGCCTGCCTTCAAGGACATTTTAGACTCAAAAAATATTTCAGCTTTAAATCCCGTCTGGAACATCTTAATAAATCCATTAACTGAGACCCAAAGACACCCGGTGACTTGTCACCTTGACCCTTCTCATAAGAGACAGCATGAGAAGCCTAAAGAACAAGCCACAGTGACTACAGAAGTCTTAGTCATCCCTAAGGGTAACAACTGCAACAGGAAGATGCCAGAAAACAAAAGGATGAAGTCTGTGCAACTGACTACCGTGTCACAACACCTCTTCCCGGTGATACCCTTCTAACACGCTTCGGGAGCAACGCAGCCACAAACGTCACAGGAAACCTTTTGTTTCCCCCAGGACCAACCTGGGAAAAACAAAAAAAGGTTGTGATCCTCAGGAAAGAAGGTGTTCAAACTACAGCTCTCAGGGCCCCGCCCCCCGCCTCCCCTCCCCCCAAAAAATCCACCGTGGCAAACAATTCAGCCAGCCACCAAGGAGAGGCAGCATAATATAGTGGTTAGAGGCAAGAGCTCTGGAGTTCTAGACAGCCTGGTCTGAATCCCAGCTCCTCTTACTTGCTGCGACCTGGAGCAAGTTAATGTGTCCACACTGCGGTTTCTCTAGCTGTGAAATGGGAATACGCACCACCCCAGAGGGCTGTTAACTGTGCGAAGATACCAGGCATAAAGCACTCTGTCCGGTGCCTGGTATGTAATAAAGTCTCAATAAATGTCAACTACTTGTCATTGTATTCAGCTGTAATCGCTTCCGCAAGGCCCATTCCCCTTCTAGCTTCCAGATGATTTTAAGGACGTCGTTCTCCCCTTTCCATTCTGGAGGGGCCACACCTACAATAGCTTAGAGCACGTTTTCTAAATCCAGACCCGGGTGAACCAGTTAAATGATTCTGCGTCTCAGGTGGCTCACCTATGAAGCGGGCCCGGTAACTCCTCCCCCGCAGGACTGCTGCTGGGGAGCACCACCTCAGCGTTACACGTTCTATTACTGGGGTGTAATTAAAACACACTTACGGAAAAGTAAACCTGCAACTCTCAACCCCAACCTTCAGCCAATCCTGGCCCCACCGGCCAGGGGGTCAGAACAAATGCCAAGGTCGACCCCGCTCACCCACCCAATTTCTGCCCACAGCCGGCGGCAACAGACACCCCCGCCCGTCCCTCCAGCAGGGTTTCCCGGAACCGCAGGGCTATGTCCTCGCACGGGCCGCGTCAAGGCCCACCCAAAGGAAGATGCCAGCTCCCCCCACCCACGCCGCCCGCCCCTACAGAGCCGGTAGGAACCTGGGGCATCCTTCCTCCCCCGGACTGCGGGGCCGCCCGAGCTGCGGTTCCCCCAGCTCACGTGAGCCTTTCTGCCCAGGCCCCACGTCACCCGCTTCCCGGACCCCACGGCGGCGCCTCCCGCCCTGCCCCGCTGCTTCCCCCCCTACGCCGCGGGCCGCCACGCGACCCCGCGGCCGCCTGCACGCATACCACCGGGGCCCGGCTCCGCGGCCTCCTCCGGCACCCGGAGCCCCCCTGGGCTGGTCGCGTCCCGCCCCCAAGCCCGGGCGGCCCTCAGGCCCGGCCCGGCCGCACGCCGAGGCCGCGCCGCGGACCAGCCCCCGCCGCTCCCACAACGGGCGCCGCACTCACCGCGACGCAGGAGCCCCGGTTCTTCCAGCCTCGGGCCCGCGCAGGCCTGGCTGCGCCCCCAGAGCTTTCACGCCGCGTGCCGCCTTCTGGTGACCCTGGCGCAGCCGCCGCGCCCGCCCTGCGTGGGGACGACCGCCTGCTTCCCCGGCCGCAGCCGCCGCCGCCGCCTCGTCCCAGCCCCCGCCGCGGCGACAAACGCAGCGTCGCTCGCCGGCGCCGGCAGACCAGCGTCTGTTGAGCCGAACAGCCCGGGACGCGTACCCCCGGCCGGCGCTCGTTGCATATGCAGAGAGGCCGCCGCCCATTGGCCCGCGGGCGGTGGCGCGTGCGGGGCTGGGCCTATCGAATTCCGGCCGGGGAGTGCGGCGCGGTCGGCCCGGGGCGGGACGGGGTTACTACGGGTCATTCAGCGGAGCCGCCGCGGACGGGACCCGGCCGCCACCGACTCGGGGCGGGGACCCGGTCGGCGGGAGGGATCGGACCGCGGCGGCGGGGGAAGGGGAGGCGGGCTCTACAGCCGAGACGTGGGCGGAGGACAGGCGGGTCCCGCAGGGTCTGTGGTAGGGCCGTCCCCTCAAGGGGAAAAGACCGCCCCTCCCCAAAAAAAGAACCAAAAATGCACTGTCGCTGCTGTAGTGTTTAAATCTTAACATAGATCCTGCAGTACTCTACGTATTGTCTTCATTCTTAAGTGCATCACTTATCCCTTTCTTCTTGCACACGTTTTTGTCAAATTTTGTAAAACAAAATGATTTTTGGAAATGCCTGAAGCGAGAGGGGCTCAAAAATTCAAAGCAAGTTCCTTTCTTATTTCTCTGGTCTTGGCCTCACTTAACCCAGTAAATAGCCCATCTTCTCTAAATGCACTTCGCTATTTATGCAAGATTTGATTGTCCTCAAAGGATAAAGTTTATTCCACACTATTGTTTTTAGACCTTCTTCTGAATCTAGAAGTTTCTGTATTTTAAAGAGTTTGTCATTATATCTCATTTTAAACTCTGCAAAAGGAAAAAAAAACATGAATGCAGGTCCACTGCCTCCCCACAAGCAAACAAATGCAAACCAAAACACAAATGACTAACAAAAACTACAGGGCTCTGACTTTCGTTACCCAGTAGGAGGAGGGTTGGGCTTTTTTTTTATTTAACCCAACAAAATATTTAGTTGGTCTGTGAACACAGTTATAACGGTAAGTCAGATTCGATACCACAGGAAATAAAACCGATTTGGAGGGTTTTCATTTTCTTCCTTTTTTCTTTTTTTAAGTAGTGAAGGAGCTAGAAATAGCTACTTGAATAGTAAATCTCCCCGCTATGCAAAACTTTTCTTTAAGTAGGTGAAAGGTGACGTTTCGGAGCCAGCCTGAGGCTAAAAGCAAGGGCGCCCTTCCCAAGAGAATCTCTAAAATCACGGAAGCCGTCTGAACTTGAACTTGGTGGAGTGATGCTGCACACAGCAAACAAAGCTCGCTCACCCTGGGCCCCAGGCGAGTTTAGCTACCTAAAGGAATGGCTACCTGACTCAGGCAACCCGTTCTTCCACTAGGAAATGTGGTCAGTGCTGCTAGTCTACAGAATTGCTATCAAACCATAGACTCCGAAGACTAATGGAATGCCGGTTTCTGCATGCAGAGGGAAACACAGTGGTAGTTCCAAAACCAGGAAAAAGCTCTAGGAAAATAATTTCCAAGTTAGGAAAACCGATAGATAGATGATAGAGAGATACATAGATAGAGAGATATTTTTAGGAAAACCAGTATTAAACCTTTTTTCCATCAATAAGCATAAAACAGACTAATAGAATTCCAGAAACATCTTAATATCTTTCTTCATTATCTTTCTATATTGTAAAATATGTGTGTGATACATTGTTTGTATCACACATTTTTAAAAGAAAATATTCCTTGGAATTAAAATTCTAAATTCTCATCTTGTGAGCTTAACCTAAACAGAAATATGATTTTTCTAGTCCCTAGATGTTTTGCTTTTTTTTTAATTTTTTAACGTTTTTATTTAGTAGTGAGAGACAGAGCATGAGCATGGGAGGGGCAGACACAGAATCTGAAGGAGGCTCCAGGCTCTGAGCGGTTAGCACAGAGCCCAGTGCAGGACTTGAACTCACAAACCTCGTGGCTTAACTGACTGAGTCACCCAGACGCCCTGCTTTTTACATAAAATAATACATCCACAGCTGCTTTTCTTTTAGAAAAGGCTTCGGGGGTCTACGGCCATACCACCCTGAACGCGCCCGATCTCGTCTGATCTCGGAAGCTAAGCAGGGTCGGGCCTGGTTAGTACTTGGATGGGAGAAAAGGCTTCGGGGGAGCCTGGGTGGCTCAGTCAGTTGAATGCCTGACTCTTGATTTCGGCTCAGGTCATGATCTCACAGTTTCATGGGTTCAAGCCCTGCCTCAGGCTCTGCGCTGGCCCTATGGAGTTCGTTTGGGTTTCTCTCTCTCTCTCTCTCTCTCTCCCCCCCCCCCCCCACTCTCACCCTCTCTGTCTCTCTCAAAACAAATAAACTTAAAAATAATTATTTAAAAAAAAGATTTCAGTACTTTTTATTTTTTCTAGAGCTTTTGAAAATTACAGAATTTGCCTTCACTTTCCTTCCTTTCACAAAATTTCAATTCAGAAACTATAACGGCCAACTAAATGAAAACATCCAACAGTACCTTTTATAGCTTTGTTATTGCTCCAAATTACCGGGGAATTCGGGGAGAAGTCTTTGTAATTCTCAAGAACACTTAATGATCTGTTTTATTTGAAGGGTCGCAGAAATAGTCTGTGACCGCATGGCAAACTACTGCTAACATTTTCCATAATCATTTTAATGTAAAACCAGGGCCAGCTGATGTTCAAAAGTGTAACAGAAGCCTTTTTGTTCTTTCATTGCTGGGGATCGAGAAGGGGTGGGGGGAGCAGAGGTAGCACGGAGTTTGAGTTTGAGTTAAGATGGTTCTGGCTCCAAGGAGCAGGACTATCAACAAAAAATGACGACCTTTATTGGCGTCACGTAAAGATTATTCGAGAGGCAGGGCAAGTCCGAGATGAGGCCGGAGACTCTGCCGTGTCACTGAGGATCAGACCTTTCACCACCTCTCACTCCGTCTCAGCATATTGGCTTCATCCTTGAAGCCGTCTTAGTCACAGATGGCAGCCACAGTTTCAAGTGTCCCAGGAAAACACAACAGCAACTGGCCAAAAAACAGAGGCACGTTTCCTGACGCCGTTTCTTATTCAGGAGGAAACCGTCCGTCAGAAGACTCACGACAGACAGCTCCTCGGGTCCCATTGGCTGAAACTGGGTCACATGTTTATAGCCTAGCCGCAAGGAGGCTGGGAAGTGTTGGCCTTCTTCGCCTGTCTAACGGAAGGCAGGCACCGTCAACACGGAAGCAGCCCTGGAAAAGAAAAAGTGTGAGAAGGCGTAATCTGCAGTGTCTGCCACGGATATCACCTGAAAGTACTCATCTCTGACAGAAAGTGCTTAAACAATACCACCATCCGTTATCTCACTTCAGAAGTCCAAAGGAACATTCCAGGGTTGCTTCAAAGGCTCACTCGGTGTTACGGAGGGCCTAGCTCCTTCTTTCTCTTCCTTCTGCCAAGCTCCGTGTTCACGGTCTCTCCCTTCATGGTTTCACTGGCAAGTGAAATTGCCCTGCTGAACTTGGCCCCTCACGGATCGGCTACTAGGGCCGGGAGAGGACAGTCTAGCAACTGGACAGAGCATCATTTGACCGCTGATTCAAACTCTATGTAGGGCATTCGGAAGGACAGGGCCCCACCCCAAAAGAGGGGGATCTTTAAGCTGACTCTTTAGCACTGGCCTTTAAGAGACTTTCAGGAGGTTTTTTTATGGGGGGGAGGGGCAGTTGGTTCATCGAGCATTCAGCACTTGATCTCAGGGCCATGAGTTCAAGTCCCACATTCCACTTACTTTTTTTTTAAGGAAGTTTTTTTTTTTAATACGTATTTATTTTTGGAGAGACAGAGCATGAGCGGAAGAGGGGCAGAGAGAGAGAGGGAGGCACAGATTCCAAAGCAGGCTCCAGGCTCTGAGTGGTCAGCACAGAGCCCGACACAGGGCTTGAACTCACGAACTGTGAGATCGTGACCTGAGCCGAAGTCAGATGCTTAAGCGACTGAGCCACCCAGGCGCTCCCCTGCTTGCTTTTTTAAAAAACAGTTTTGGGGTGCCTGAGTGGCTCAGTTGGTTGGGCGTCCAACTTCGGCTCAGGTCATGATCTCACAGTTCGTGAGTTCGAGCCCCACATCGGGCTCTGTGCTGACAGCTCAGAGCCTGGAGCCTGCTTCAGATTCTGTGTCTGCCCCTCACACTCTGTCTCTCTCTCTCTCTCTCTCAAAAATAAATAAATGTTAAAAAAAATTAAAAAATAAAAAATAAAAAAGAGTTTTATCAGGCAGTACTTACGGGGGGATGAAGTATTATAATAGGAACCATGGATCCCATGGTCACACGCCTGTCATTGCTACTCTGCCATAAGATGGGTCCCTTAGTGGCAGATGGATGTTATCCGAGGTTCCATGATGGCACATCAGACGCTCTGTGAGCTAAGACTCGGTGGGCAGGATGGGCAATCCATACAAAGATTTCTGTATCCGCCCCAGTAAAGACAAATAATTGCGTTCCACGCTGGGAGGGAGAAAGCCCTGAGATGGAGAGTCACAGGTGCCGTCAGCATACACCGGACGCTCGAACGATATGATCCATGCAGGGCACCAACGCTTCTGCGACCAGCGAGCAATCAGTTGTGTCTACCATTTATCTTTGGGCGGGGGGAAAACAACAACAACTGGAATGTATTGCAAGGAATTTTCCAGTGACTGAATTTCAAGGAAAGAATCGGGAGAATTCTTAGAGGTTCCACGTGTCCAAATCTTGTGGTCCAGCCCTTTGTAACACAGGCATCGGAATCGGGAGGAAAGCGCAGTGGTGAGCGCGGGGTAAGACATCACAGCGAGATACCCTCGGACTCTCTGTAGACCATAAAGACCTCTACGGATTGAGATTCTTAATGTCAATGTCCTCAACACACTGGCTTGCATAAATGCTCTATCAGTACGAATCTATCTATTCCCATCCCTACCCACCAGAATTCCAAGAAAATAGGCTAATGTTAATTAGCTTTTTTTTCAATATATATATTTTAAGGCTTATTTATTTTGAGAGAGAGAGAGAGCACGAGCAGAAGAGGGGCAGAGAGAAAGGGAGAGAGAGAATCCCAAGCACACACTGCACTGTCTGCACAGAGCCTGACACGGGGCTCAGTCTCACAAACCATGAGACCATGACCTGAGCCGCAATCAAGAGTCAGACGCTTAACCAACCGAGCCCCCCAGACACCCCTAATTAGCTTTTTAGAGTAACAACACATACTTCCTCATACCAAGTTCACTTTGATTATGGTAATATCCGGTTAAGGCAGTGAACATCTTTTTTTTAACGTTTATTCATTTTTGAGAGAGCGCCAGTGGGGGAGGGGCAGAGAGAGGGGGACAGAAGGTCCAAAGTGGTCTCTGGGCTGACCGGCTGACAGCAGCAAGCCCAACGTGGGGCTTGAACTCACTAACTGCTAGATCCGTGACCTGAGCTGAAGGGACACTTAACCCAACTGAGCCACCCGGGTGCCCCTAAGGCTGTGAACATTTATTAGCTACAAATTTGTCTATGTCTTAAAGTCTCTTTAAATCTACCGTTGGGCTTGTTTGACTGCTGCTCTCTGTGGGAGCGCATATATAGAGTTTTATAATATCTTTATTAAACTTTATCATTTTCCAATTCATTTGAATATATATGTAAAGAACTCTGAATTCAGGAAGTGACAGTAAACTCTCCAGAACAGTTGGTTTTCTATTATTTTTTAAAGATGTTCTGGAATAGAGACCTGATATATTTGATTAAAAAGAGATAGCTGAGACATAGCAGTTAGAATTAAGTTTGACTCCATGTAACTGAGAATGCAAAATAATAGTGGCTGAAGCATACAAGGACTTTAATTCCACATAAAAGGAGTATAGAAACTCCGTATAGTAATCATCAGGGACCCAAGATGATTCTCTCTTTTTGCTATTATTCCTCATGTGTGGCTTTTTCATGTGGGACTGCCATACTCAAGGTCATAAAATAGCTGCTGGAGCTCCAGCCATCACATCTACCTTCCAGGCATCAGGAACAAAGAAAAGAAGAATGTAAAACTCCCTGTAAGTCTCTTCAGGCAATTAAAAGAATTATGAAATTGTTCTTCCCCACACATCTCACCCTACATCCCATTGAGCAGAAGAGACTGGGTTGTGACATTTCCTAGAAGCACACATTGCCATCCTAGAGGAAAATCGTGATTCTGTTACTAACCATGAAGGGAAGAATAGTTATTGGGTAAGCAACCTACAGTCTACCCCCCTTGATAAAGTTGAGGCAGTTGACGGAAACCACGGTATGCTGAGCACTGAAATACATGCCTTTATTTTATATATATTTTTAGTTTATTTATTTATTTTGAGAGAGAGAGAGAATAAGGAGGTGAGAGGCAGAGAGGAGAGACAGAATCTGCAACAGGCTCCATGCCATCAGCGCAGAGCCCAATGAGGGGCTTGACCTCGCGAACTGTGAGATCACGACCTGAGCCGAGATCAAGAGTCAGACACCTAACGGACTGAGCCACTCGGCTTCCCCTGAAATGTATGCCTTTAACCTGTTGTTGCTCAGGTTGTCTTAGGACCAACGAAAGTGCTCCTGTTTATTTCTCCCTTTGATTTAGAAGTTTGTGACAATAGAGAGCAACTCTTCTACGTTTTCCTAATAAAGAGCTTTCATATAATCATGAAATTATATGTCCTTTCTCTTCTTGGGAACCATCTGTCTGAATAGTTTTTCACAGTTCCTCACCCAATTTACTTCTCCTCTCTTTCATCCTTCTTGCTTCTTTTTTCCACACCTGCTATAGCTTCTTGATATTACGAAATGTTTGGAAGCCAAGCTGGAATTCAGTGCTCTAACTCACTGAACCTGAGTTCAGAATATTTCAGTGCCACCAGGTGACAGGTGCTGTGCCAGAGGCTGCAAACACAGCATTTATCAAGGCAGAAAGGGTCCTGACCCTTAAGGAGTTTATATTCTAAGATAAGATCATTATAATAAATAAATAAAGATAGTAAAACAAGATAATGACAGAGTCAAAGACACTCTTTGGACCTTTGCAGGATACCTGGAAGAAGGATGAACAGAGACACTTTTGCATAGAGAGGTCAGTGATGACGACTGTGAGAGGCGACACGCAAGCCCTAATGAGGAACCGGCTGAGAGTTTGGGCAGGAAAATCCTCTTCCCGCTCTGGAGAGCTTCTACCAAGGACTAGGGACATATGCTTGTATCACGTGGACTTGACCTGGCCTTTTTAGGAATCCCCCAGTTTGCAGAATCGATCAGTAAAACGAGGAACACAGTCCTATCATCTAAGGCTTCATTAGATCTTGCTTTCTCATTTAAGGCATTTAACTTCAACGTCGAGTGCTCTGTGAAGCTCCCAAGCAAAATCACTCGTCCCATTTTCTGTGTTTTGTTCGTGCCGTTGGTTTATTGGTTAGGCCTCTTTAGGTTCCGGAGAATAGAAGACGGAAATTAAACTCGCTTAAGCAAATGGCATTTATTGGCTTACAAAATTGAAGGGAGTTTATCTACCCTTAGGGACAGCTTGATAAGGAGCTCAAAAAAAAAAAAAAAGATCAGAAGAGCAATTTTGACTCTCTCCATTCCGCAGGTCGGCTTCCTTTGCTGCGTGTGTTTGAAACCCCAGAGCGGCAAAATGGCTGGAGGCCCTTGCAGACTCCCAGCCCACGCGAGACTCAGAGTCTCCTCCCAGAAATCTCCTGTCCACCTGAGCGACCGTGCGTCCCTCCCTGTCCAATCCGCGTGCCCGGAACAGCCCGCTCTGGCCTGACCTGACTGACTTGCTCCACCCTGGGCCTTGAGAGTGGGGTTCAGGAGTCCACGCCCCAAAGGCGCCGAGGCAGTGGTGTGGAAAGGCCGATGTAGATTTTCCGCAGGGAAATCAGAGCGCGTGACTAGTCGAGGTGAAAGAAAACAAGGTCGTCAGACGGCACCACCGTGAGGTGAGCGCTCTGGAGCTGCGTCGTGGCCAGTCGCGTCTTTCTGTTTCTCTGACTCCATGCTGAGCTGCCTAGGAAGAGGTACATGTTCATCTTTTCGTCCCTAATAATCTACCCAACGTGCGGGTAGATACAATACCTGCACCAAGTTAGTTCAATGCGTATTTGTCTATTCCAACTGTCGAATACAGTACACACATGTGTAAGTCTAGTGGGGGTGCAGACGCCAATGCTAGTATTTACAGTACATTTGAATTTCTCACAAGACTTACAGTCAAGAACTTTAAGAAACAGTTTGAAGACTATCCTGGCACTGCATTTACTTCCATTATTTCGTCTGTGACAGCTTTAGTTTGTCTTAATATTCGTTCTTTCTATGAATCCTAATGAAGTCCTACTTATACATTTCAATCCACGTTTAACTGACCATTTCATAAGACTTCCAGTCCCTTCCAGTCTGCTCAAAGTGTGCTGCGTGGATTGACGGCATCCCCTGGGAGCTCGTAAGACATGGGGAATCTCAAGCCTAGCCTGTGAGAACCATTCTAGAACCCACTAGAATCATTTTAAAAAGATTTTTCAGGTGCGTCCTAGACACATTAAAAATTGAGACCCTCTGCTCTCAACTAGCACCATCCACTGGAAATCTTAATGGAAGCCACATATGTGATTTTATATTTTCTGGTGACCACACTTAAAGAGTTCAAAGAAAAAAAAAGAGTTCAAAGAAAACAGCCAAATTAATATATTTCATATAACTCAACATATCCCAAATATCATCATTTCAACGTGTAATCAATATAAAAATCATTGATGAAAAACTATCAGGGTACTATTTTAAACTGGATATGTATTTATACATATTTATATTTATACTTATATTTTATTCATACAATATACCTCAGTTTGGATCAGCCCCCCTTCGAGGGCTCAATAGCCACAGATGGTTAGTGGCTACCATACTGATCACCGCAGCTCTAGACTGTAAGATGCATAAAGACAACAGACCCTGTGTGTTTCACTCTCCGCTGTATCTCGGCACCTGTAGCCCGGTGCCCGACAGGTAGGAAGCACTCACTAAATGCTTGCCGAATTAATAAATTGATGGGAGAGAGATTTAAAAATATTTAACCAGCACAGCAAAAGCACTGACCAAGGAGCATAGGTCCCCGTACCAAACGAAATTGACACAGGACGTCGACAACCAGTACTGCGACATTGGTGGGAACAGACATAACACCAGCCAAGAGTACATGACCTGGTCCAGTCCCTTCCTATCTCAAATGAGAACACAGAGTCCAAATAGGTAAAGGATTTGTGCGTGGTCACCCATTCTTTAATTCAAAAACTAGGGGGCACCGGGGTGGCTCAGTCGTTTAAGTGGCCAACTTCAGCTCAGGTCATGATCTCACGGTCTGTGAGTTCGAGCCCCACGTCAGGCTCTGTGCTGATGGCTCATCAGAGGCTAGAGCCTACTTCAGATTCTGTATCTCCCTCTCTCTCTGCCCTTCTCCTGCTCACGCTCTGTCTCTATGTTTCTTAAGAATAAATAAATGTTAAAAAAAAAAATTAAAAAAAAAAAAAAACTAGGATTAGACAATCAAGTCTAGGACTTCCACCCCGGGAAGCCTTCCACTAAATTCATTCATTAGCAGCCACCTACTGTGTGCAAAATCACCATGGTGGGGGGGGGGGGCAGGGCAGCAGGAGAAGAAACATAAAGAGGAATGATATTCGAGGGCTTCCAAGGACACCCCACCCCAGCAAACTGAGATCATTTTCTTTTTCAGTGGACCAGAAACCTCAACTCAAGCTGATTTAAATTAAAAAAGGCATCTATTCAGTCCTGTAATTGAAGCCCTGGAGGTAGAGTTTCCTTCTGGTGCAGCTTCATCTAGACTCCCTTGTCAGCAGGCTCCTCAGTATTTCTGCCCCTCTGGGCCCGTCTTTCTTCATGGATTGAGTTCCTAGGACATGGTTCCCCTAGCTCTGAACTACCCTTCCTCAGATCGGCAAATTAAGCCCAAGGAAAAAAAATAGCTATCTGTTTCAGAAATCCCGGGAAACATCTTCTTGCGTCGTGTTGACTGTGATAAGACTCATGTGCTATCGTTACCTCAGAAAGAGCTCTGTGTGCAGGGAGATAAAATACTCTTGCTCAAGTTGGTTGGGGCCCGTCCCCAGAACTGAGAGCGGGGCCACCAGTGGCAGGCAGCTTGTAGGCTTGAAGCGAGGAAGAAGTTGGAGTAACCTTACCTTACACAGGCTAGAGAATGCTGGTGTGCAAGACATAGCAATGCCTGCCTCAGAACCTGTATTGTTGTCGTTGTTGTTTTAAGTTTATTTATTTTTGAGAGAGAGAGAGAGAAAGAGATCGAGGGGCAGTGAGAGAGGGAAACAGAATCCGAAGCAAGCTCCAGGCTCCGAGCTGTCAGCCCAGAACCGGACTTGGGACTCGAACTCATGAACAGTGAGATCATGACCTGAGCCCAAGTCAGCCGTCCAACCGACTGAGCCACCCAGGCGCCCCAAGAACCTGTGTTTTTTAATTAAATTACCCTACCTTCAAAAAGGTACAAGTTAATCTGAAATATTCCTCTTCTCCTCTCTCATCGTTCTCTATTTTTCTTTCCTTTCTTCTTCCCTTTCATTCTCTTAAAGGCGGAAGCATCAGGCAGACAGAATTGAGAGCTATGGGCACAATCAAAACAAAGAAGTGATTTCAGTCAGGGTTTCTTTTTTGTTCCTTCACATCTTGACTTGAAAGCCCTTATTATTTGTATTTGTCTGGCTGTTATAAAGACAGTTTTAGTCTAGAGATTTGTCATGAAGACTGCGTACCTGACCACAAAAAAAAACTACATGTGAAAATTGTTCATTTACATCTTGCTATAGTTTATTCCTGTGTATAGTAAATCTCTAATGACTTTGTAAACACTCCTAGGCTCCGTAAGCAAATACGAAAACATTTTATATGTTGTCTCCTTTCTCTGTCTTATATACTTTTTATGTAATTTCTAAACCTCCAAACGCTGGTACTGATTACAACATCACACCTTGCTTAACAGGGTATTTCTTAAACGAACATAAATTGGTGAAAATATCAAAGGTTAACGAAAAGTATCGTGAGGGTACCTACTTGATTTAGGAAAGCCTTCCCGTGACTTGAATACCTTGTTTCTCAAAATGTGTTTCCATGGTCGGACAACAGCAACGTCGCCCAGGAATTGAGCCGAAATGCATATTCCCCAGCCCCTCCCCAGATCTATTGAATCAGAATCTGCATTTTTAACAAGATCCCTGGGGGATTCGGGTGACTCTGAGAAGCACGGAGGCATTGTTGGTGTCGGCTCGTCCACCACCAGCTGTAGATACGCTGGCCACAGAGAAGAGCCAGGCACCGAAAGAAGAAAGCCCCTGGCCCAGAGAACCGATAGCACATCTCCGATTTCTAGTGCCTGGGCGCACCAAACAGGGGCCTCACGGAGCTTTCCCGGGATGGAGGAAAAGCTGGGGTGATGGTCATGGAAAGACAGACCTGGGGTTTACAACGGTCATTTTCTACTTATCCAAACAGCAGCAACTCCCAAACCCCCCTGAACTGTGCTAAGTAAAGGGGGAAAAAAATGTGTGTACATGTTTTAAAGAACCAAGATTCTCCAAAAATGACCTGCCACCTTCTTCGAGGCCACCTTCTTGATTCCCGTCTCCTCTTGGGTCTGACCGAGCAATACCAGCAAACACCCACACTGTCAGAACCTGTTCCCCACCCTCACTTTACACCAGCGATATTAATTCAAGAAATTCAGAGTAATCCACCACACGTGTGTTTTAACCACAAAAACAACAAATTTGTTGTTTACCCAGCTTTCAGTCAGCTAATGCTAACAAGGGCAGAGAGAAGTAAACCACCGCGTGGGCAATTAGCGAGAATTTGTTGCTTTTGGTGATTAATCCCATTTTTTTTAAAGTAATCTCTATGCCAAACGTGGGGCTTGAACTCATGACCGCAAGATCAACAGTCGCATGGTCTACGGATCGAGGCAGCAGCCAGGTGGCCCGGCCCACGTAGCTCTTCTTATTGCCGCTGTCAAAGCAGTGCTGAAACCTAACGGTTTCCTTCAATACTTTAGGATATGTTTCCCGAAGGTAATTAGGTGGCAAACAGACTCTCACAGGGAACAAAGACCTTGATACACAAAATTTCACAGCTCTATTTTAATCCACAGGATCGCAGTAAAATTCTAGATAGATCGTTTAGAAAAGACCACCTCTAGCATGAACATTTGTCGTATTGTCTTCCCAGCAACCCTTCCTTTCTATTAAAAGCCACCACTTCCCTTTGAGAAAGGGCCCCTCCCCATCCTGTGTGTTTCTGGCAGAACCACTGTGTGTTTCTGGTGACCAAGCCTTCCCCACACTGGCCGCAGACGTGAGTAAAAACCCCAACTGCCAATCACAACATCCTATCCCTCGATACCTCCAAACCTACGGTGTGGCTTAAGGCCAGTCACATGATCCAAGCAGGACCAGAGTCCATCCCCAGTATTTTGCCTCTTTATAGAGACAGAGGATGAGTTGGGATGTTTTAAGCCTAAAGTTTACCGAGTCCAAGTCGACTCTCTCTCAGAAACCCATCACGCCAGCACAGCCTGGAAATGAGGGTGAGAAACCCCAAATCTGGTGGTTCTGGAGACCAGCATCCACCAGTATTTTGACTGGTAAAGCGAGTCAGTATATGTGCGTGCTTGCTGGAGCTGGTTCTGGGTCATTCACAACTCAAAGTCCTAATATACAAATAGGAAAATGAAAGATATTCAAAAGGAAATTCACTGAAGCTGAGGAAGGTAGCTTCTCACTATTGTGAAGTTGAGAGTCCTATCTTTAGTAAACAGAATCATTCAAGCCTTTACCAGGAGTCTGTACATTCTATCTTCCGATCTCTGTAAAGCAGGAATCGTATTTCCAGGGCTTCCTTTTCTTCCTGCACTGGGTCAGGCAAGCTCAGGTTTCTGAGTAAACACAGTAAAAAAGAAGTTAATGCAGTGTTTCCTTCTAGACACATCTTCTGTCTGAATCACTCTCTCCTCCTCTCTCCTGATTAACTGGCTGAATGGTGTGAAATTTCCATGGACGGTTCTCTAAATCGAAATGTTAAGATGGGAAAATAGCACTCATGCGTTGAATCAGTGTTTGACGTATATATTATCTTAATTATTAAAATAAACATCCCAAAGACACTAATGGGATTTGCGAAGCAGGGAGGGAAAACCTGGGAAGGCAGGGAGGTTTGC
Source organism: Paguma larvata (assembly GCA_030068075.1). NCBI lineage: Eukaryota > Metazoa > Chordata > Mammalia > Carnivora > Viverridae > Paguma > Paguma larvata. Next base: position 15,023,219 of record CM057825.1, read on the forward strand.
TTTTGACCCGGCCCTGCTGAGCGCTTAGCCCCATACACATGCAGCACCCTGACAGCCCAGCCCTCCTCATGCAGGCTTTGGTACAAAGATTTCCCGCCCTCCCTCACCCTTTGACACTTGCCTATCCTGTATCTTATTACCTAAAGGCATATTCTGTTTTTTTCATCACTTAATCCTTTAGTCGTATGAGAGCGATGTGAAAAAGTTTCTAAAATACACTGCTGATTCGAAAGACACGTAATGAAAGTGCAGAGAAAAAAAGACCAGGAAAAGACACAACATAATGAGGTGTGTGTGTGTGGAGGGGGGGGGTAGGAATGTAGAGGGGAGCTGGTGAGGTGAGGCTGGATTTTTACCTTGTGTTCCTTATATTTCTGTATTTTCCGAAACTTTTACACGAAGCACCGATTTGTATATTACTTACGTAATTCTAAAAACCGAATGAGGGGGAAAAAATGAGAAAATCCATAATAGCTCATTCTTTTCTGGGGATGCTGTTCAGGAGCAACCTTTTAGAGAGGATTGCTAAATAAATAGAAGGGACTTGCAGGAAGGAGCAATTTCAGATACCCCTGGGGTTGGGTGACACAGTGAGAGGAGCGGTGGTTCTGTAGCTGGGACTTCACCCTTCGTGTGGATGCGGGCAGACACATTCCGGCCACGACCCAGCCACCGTGTAAAACAAACCTCTACGTTCTTTTTTGTGTCCGTGCTGAGTTGTAAGTGTTTAAAAACGCAAGCTGAATATGGGTGGCCTCTGTGGGGGGGAAGGATTAAGTAAAAGACAGGGGGCTTTTTGCATTTTCTGTAATACTTCAATGTCTACCAGAATGTATTCAAAGGCATAGTAATTAAGATTAATACGAAACAAAATCAATTTTGAAACATGTTTTTGGGGAGGGAGAATGGGATGGGGGCCAAATGGGCCCTATCTATGTTTTTATTTTTGTTTTTTAATTTTTTTAATTTATCTTGAGAGAGAGAGAGAGAGAGAGAGAGAGGGAATCCTAAGCAGGCTCCGCCCTGTCAGCAGAGAGCCCCTCCCCATGAACAGTGAGATCATGACCTGAGGGGAAACCAAGAGTCAGATGCTTAACAACTGAGCCTCCCAGGCGCCTCGTAGATGTGCCCCATCTAAGTGGGCCATAGTTTGAGACCCAGAACGCCCTCTAAGGTGCTCTTTCCTCTGCTACGTGTCCAGAGGGTCAATGACCTTGAGCCCAGAGGGTCACTGGGTGAAATGATTTGGATGGAAGGAAACACACCCTTGTCACAGGACCACAGAACCAGGGACCTGTGCATTTATATATATATAAATACACTCCCCCGCCCCCGGGGATTTGCTAACTACCCTGATTTCAGAACTAATAAAGCCTCCTTGGGTTGCCAGTGACAGATACGCAAATTCAATTACCTTATTCAAAACAGGAGAATTTATTTTATCACAAGAAACAAAACAAAACAGGCTTCGGCTTCATGCAAAGTTGGATTTGGCACTCAAACGTTATCATCAGCAATTTGTTTTTCTGCCTCACAGCTCTTTCGCCTTGTGCATGGGCTTCGTTCTCAAGTCTTTTCCCACATGGAGACCAAGCTGGCAAACAGCCACTGAGGGTTTATAATTCTGTCTTATGTTTCCACCAGCCAACCTCGGTGAAAATGGAAAGTTTCAATTTGACTCCAGAGAAAGTCCTGGTGTTTAGTGTCATTTAGGGTCTGGGTTGGGTCATGAGCCTGTCTCTGCACCAACCCGCTGAGGGCAAGGAAATGGAACACTCTGACTGGACAGGCCTAGGGCATGTGTCTACCAGTCATGTGAAACCCTGAGGCCAGTCCCACCTGAATCCAAGGATTGAGTCAATGGAGAAGGGTTGGTGTTCCAAAGACGGACCAAGGTACGAAGAGAAAGCATTGCTGGAAAGCAAACGTGAGAAATGTCTACCAGTTTCCCTGACAAGTAGTCACGCTGAATAATCCAGTTTCATTTTCATTACTCTCTTTTTTTGTATCTCTATGTCTGCCTAACATGCTCTGACTTTTAGTTCTCTACCAATTTCTCTCGTCAACCTTAGAGTGTCAAGCAGCTCTCAGGACATCGCTGCTAATACTGGGAAGGATTGCCTAATATCCACCTGTGATTTGGACCGAGAAAACATTTTCCAGGCAAGGAGCATTTATTCAATATGTCTTTCATTCCTTCTACTATCAAATGGCTTGACCCAGCTCCTACCTATTACTAAGTAGTCTCGTGGAATCAGTATTAGTATCAGTGGTCCAAGAATCAGTATTAAGACATCGTGATAAAGAGTAGAGTAGAGTTCTGCAGCCCACTGAGAGGGCTCAGAGAGGAAAGTTATGAAAGATAAGCTACAGAATTACCCCAGGGCCGTCAGGACATGCTTAGTTCTAAAAGAAGGTATTTAAGCTATATCCCTAAGGACATGTAGGGTTTAGGGAGAGAGGTGGAGGATGAGGGGTTGGAAGGACATTCCAGGTGGAAAGAACAATCAATACATGTCAGAGCACAAGGAGAAGACGGGCCTCGGTGCATTTTTGGAATTTTAAGCTGACCAGGATAACTACAACTCAGAGTCTGTATAGGAAAGCGGCCCCGAGAACAGGAATGAACTCGTCACCCATATCAAGCCTGGATGTTTGAAAGTTATCTTGCAAGCAAGCACTAGCCCCCGAAAGCTTCAAGGCAAAAGATAAATATGACCAAGTGTGGTTTTGTTCCTCCAGTCGTTTTCTGGAGGACAGATTGCGGAGGAATACACCAGAGGCAAGGAGACAAATACAGTCAACTTCAGTGGTCCTGGTAGGTTTTGATAAGGAGGAATTGAACAAAGCACAGTGGGATAAAGAAAGAGGAATGGTTAGCTGCATACAGAAGATAGAATTGGCAGGACAGAAAAACTAGGGAGGGTGAAAAAAGAAAAAAAGAGAGAGGAGAAAAGGGGAGAGTCCAAGAGGGTTCCAAGGTTTCTGGCTTGGGTGACTGGTTGGTTGCTGCTGTCATTCCAGCAGAAACTAATGTTTCAGAAGAATATGATGGATACAGTTGGGGACATCCAATCGGAGACGTATAATGGCTCTAAGAGCTGTCAGGACTGGAACGGCAGATGCCATTGGAGACCAGGGGTAGTGGAAGCCATGTTCGTGGATGGGTCAGTCAAGGGGATGTGTAATATGAAAAGGAAAGTGAGAAGGACAGAACCTTGGGTCTAACCAACATTTAAAAGTCCAATAGATAATGAGGAGGCAGCAAGAAGACAAAGGGGAAGGGACTAGACACTAAGGACGCTGCTCACCAGGAGGGCAGATCTCTTCCTCATGGCCATTGCAGTTCTCTTTAGGAAAACTGCCCGTCTGCTCCCCATTCCACCTAGCTGCTAAAGCTGCAGATTGGGAGTGAGGATAACCAAGGCTTTGGGGGCGCTTGGCTGGCTCAGTCGGTGGAGCACACGACTCTTGATCTTGGGGTCCTGAGTTCACGCCGCACACCGGGTGTAGAGATTACTTAAAAATAAAATCTAAAAAAAAAAAAAAAATAGGGTTTGAAAAATTTGCAGAAAAGCTGCATCCTCAACACTACAGCCAGCTTGGTACTTTAACATCACGTTACTTGCTTCTGTTCTCCTGTGTGTTAACACGTAATTTTTGCACCCTTCTGGATTTTTGGCTGTCTTCTGGATAACGGAGGTCACAAATACAAGAAGCATTCCAGTAGCACTTTCAAGGCAAAACTTGTCTTTCTAAACAAGCAACTGGACTGGAGAAAATTCTGCTCAGTTTCCCTTTAGGACCAGGAAATTCTCCTTTAAGGGACCCCCAGAGCCCTTCTCTCTACCGACCGGGATCTGTTGCTGTAAAGAAGGAATGAATATTTATGCTTGGATTGCAATTTCTCCATATCCTCCCTCACCAACACTTGCTATTTCCCTTTCTTTTTTTTTTTTTTTTTAATTATAGCCATCCTAGTGGGTGTGACGTGGCATCTCACTGTGGTTCAATCAGCATTTTTATTATCTCTGTCAATGAAAAACAGTTCAAATAATCAAATGTAACCAACAGTCCAAAGATCATCTATATGAAGTTTTGTAACATTTGGGCATTATTTCAAAGAGTTTGCCACACGAAGCAACGATGACTATCTGGTTTTAAAAATACATTTAAGATAGGGGCGCCTGGGTGGCTCAGTTGGTTAAGCGGCCGACTTCAGCTCAAGTCATGATCTCACCGTCTGTGAGTTCGAGCCCCGCGTCGGGCTCTGTGCTGATGACTCAGAGCCTGGAGCCTGTTTCAGAGTCTGTGTCTCCCTCTCTCTCTGTTCTTCCCTTGCTCATGCTCTGTCTCTAGGTCTCTCAAAAATAAAAACGCTAAAAAAAAAAAATACATTTAAGATAATAAACCCCCATGTACATATCTGGTTCTTAAGAGGCTGGAATTGGTCCCTGTCTGGGTGACTCCCTGACTATGACCCACACTGCTAATTAATCTACAGTGACCTATGACTGATCCACCATGACATATCAAGAAAGGCTGGGTGCTTGCTCTAAGGTTCTTGTCTTTCTGATTTATGACTTCCTCAAAACATACATAATTGTTTTGTTTCAGAAGCGTAACAGTTTTGGTCATTAAGAGTTAAAAAGAAATAACAGCAATACACACACACCTATTTGAAGAAATAATAGCAATATTAATGATGGGCACTAATGGACAGAGGAAGTGATGCTGAACTTGCATCTCTAGGAGACATAAAAATTACGAGGACCAGACGGACCACCAATAGATTTATAAGCATTTTTTGGAAGATAGTCAACAGGACTATCAAGAGCATCAGCTCTTGAATTTGTGACACGTAGAAAAGAAAGATCTTATTTATTTTAGCTCTTTAAATAATCAAAAGAACTCTATAGTAGGTATTATTAACGTTCTTATTTTGTATGAGAATATAGTCTTGGAGAAATTAAGTAACTCGCCCAAATGATTGAACCAAGATCAATCAAGTCCATTTGACTTTCCGAGCTGCCTTCATGGAAGAAGGAAATGTAAGCTGAGTGGAGAAGGTGCTGTCAGAGTAGCTGTGTTGGTGTCCTGGGGCTGCAGTCACAAGGTACCCACAAGTATGTGACTAAAACAGCAGAAATTCATTGTCTCACGGTTCTGGAGGCCGGAAGTCCACGATCGAGGTGTCTGCACTGTCGGTTCCTTCGAGGGCTGGGAGGGAGAGCCTGTTCTGTGTCCTTGGGCATTCCTCGGCTTGCAGATGGCATTCCCCTTGTGTCTTCAGACGGAGCTCCCTCTGCGTCTGTTTTTCTCTATGACCCCATCTCCCTTTTTTATGAGAACACCATTTGTATTAGATTAAGGCCTGCCCCAATGACCTCATTTTCACTTGATTACCTCTGGAAAGAGTCTCTCTCCGAAAAAAAAAGTCACACTCTGAGGTACTAGGGGTTAGGACTTCCGTATATCTTTCTTGGGGACTTGGGGGATTCCACAACTCAACCCATAACAAGGACTTAATATTGAGTTGTTCATACCTCCTAATGAGTCTGTACTCCTGTCTTCACAGACGTTTATAATGTCTGAGAGACATTTTAATGCATTTTAAGTTGGAAAATGTAGGCATGTGGGGCGCCTGGGTGGCTCAGTCAGTTGACTGTCCAACTCTCGATTTCGGCTCAGGTCACGATCTCACTGTTTGTGGGTTTGAGCCTTGAGTCAATGTTGTCAGCATGGAGCCTACTTGGGATTCTCTCTCTCCCTCTCTCTCTGCCCCTCCCTGATTTATGTGTGTGCATTCTCTCTCTCTCTCTCTTCTCTCTCTCTCTCTCTCCCTTTCAAACATAAAAAAAATTTAAAATTTAAAAAAGAAAATATATGAATGTATTCGTGAGTTCAGAGAAAAGGCATAATTTTCTAACTGGGAGCCTATTCTCTCAGTTCCTTAAAAACCCTGCCCCATACGTTAGTACATCTGTTGTTACAATCTTTTCAAATTTTGAACTCTTACGAAGTTTGGTTCACAGTGCCTGCGGGCCTGCTTAACTTTCAGCATCGGTTCAAAAGGAAGGTCCTCTTTATTTTCAATTGCTTCAAGGTTTATTTTGGGGAAAAAGTTTCCATTTCCTACGGAATTCACAAAGTTTAGTGTAGCCGGAAAAGAATGCGTTGGGTTTTAGAAATATATTTTGGAACGTAGACTTTCATTTCATTTACCCCAAACAAAAAAGGTTTGACATTTCAACTTTTGTTTTGTAAGAGAACGGGACGACGTTGCGCCCCAATTTTTGCAGGTTTTTCTGCTTGTGTTTTAAGATGTTGCTGAGTCTTCGATTTTCATCTGGAAGATCCGTAGACAAAGCCTAGGGCCCAGGACTCGGAGAATGGCTGGTGAAAGAGTGAGGGATTATGGGGGATGCACTCTGCTCCCCAGGTCCCTCCCCCACTCCCTCAAGGCTGAAGGATTTGTTTCTTCAGCTGCTGGGAATGTTGGCAGCCCACAGGCCTCAGCTGTCAGCCCTCTTTAGGAGCTGACTGTACTGAGTCCCCGCCCAGACACTATCTCTTCCCAGAAAAGCCCGCATCCCATGACTGGCCCGCAAGGAGAGAGAGTCGGGGCCAACTCAAGTCAGGCTGACTCCGAAGAGCCTCCTCAGCTTCAGGACTCTGTGGGCTGAGGCCCCGTTGCATTTGTGTGGCCGCCTACCCCTCTTTGCCCACTTTTGTTCCTCACCCCTCAACCCTAGTTGTTGATTTCCAGGACAGTCCCTGAAAAACTGACCATGTGATTATCTCAGTGTATGCTTCTGGGGAACCCAGCCTGCGACAGGGCACCAAATATCAAGACTCCGAGGAAAAGAGGCGACCGTGGAAATAAAATGGGAGCGGGATTCTAGGCTGTGGCTTAGGGCAGACCACAGGGCAGGTTGTGTGGAAAGCTGCTTCCAAAGGGGTGGTCTCAGCCAGCACCTCAGGGAATAGTCCTGGGTCCTAAATGGGAAAAACGTATTCTTCCGAAAACACAAGGGGAGCTCAGTAGCAATATCCCAAACCAAAGAATGACAAGGAAGGTGACCAGGAAAAACTTTTGGGTCAGAAGGCAAAAATAAAGCTTTTGGCTAAAATGGGAAAATGGATAGCAGTAAATGTTGGAAAGTATTGTTTCACCCTTCAAAGTTGGGATAAGCCAACAGAGGAACCTGAGACAGTGTTTGTAATTCAGCTCCACAGAGACCTCGACATCTTCCCGCAGTGTTGTACGATGTTGTCTTCCCCTTGAACTAGTGGCTTGATTGTGGTAAATAGGACAAGTTAAGAATACAGCCAAAAAAGCCCAGGCCAGCATTCAGGGACGTGGTTTTGATGGAGAGGTGGGTTTTCTTTACTCCCTTAGGTGGTAACAATGAGGTCAGTAAAAGGGTGTACTATCCATCCCTTCTGTGGCATCAAGGGAGTCAGTTTCCCCTGAGCCCCTTGAGAAATGTTCCAAGTGCTTCCCGGAATTGCCCACCCAAACGACAGGCATCTTCTCACGGGCCCTTCTCCCCCGTTGCCTGAGGGTTGCCCCTGTGGGCATTGGCTCCTCTACAATTTCTGGCTGTGCTTACAGTCTGGGTGAGCAGCCTCCCAGGATGGGAAAGGGCTATGGCACTGAAAATGAACAACGCGGGGTGCCTGCCTGAGGCGGTACGGTCTGCGCTCACGGAGAACCATCCCCTTCAGCTGTGACTGAAATCGGAGGGGGTGGAGGGCTTGATGTAGGCGGCCACACACCTCTACCAAGGTCATAAACTGCCAAGAGCCCTAGGAAAAGCAGTCACATGTTTTAAAAAGGACATCTTGGTAAATCATTGCTGAGCACTTGAAGGCAAATTGAAATATTAACAAACTCAGTTTTACATTGAGTTTCTTTGACTCAGTAATAAGCCATGATGGTTGCTGAATTTTAAATGAAGAAGAAAGTAGATGCTTTATATTTGGGGAGTTTTAAGAGGTCGGCAAACAATCACCCTTCCTTCTTCCCCTATGGAGCTCTGAAGCATCTGAGAAAGAAGACACGGGAGACCCACAGATGGACGTGAAAGTGGCAGCTGATTGCAGAACATGGATTTATACCTGCGGCCGAAAGGGCAGGGCTAGCTAATGTTCTACATCCACACCGCAGTCTGAACTCTGGACCTGGGCATCTGAGCAGATATCTGGGATCCGCCTTGCCCTGGTCTGGCAGAGAGGGAAGACCATGAATCTTTGATGGTGTGCCGTCTTGCAGATTTTAGATAGTTGAATTTTACCCCCTTGAGGGACACGCACCATTTACTGTGGGATCCTTGTCATTCACCGACCAGATCGTTCCTTTCTAAGGCAGGCACAGCGTTCTGATGGGAGTTCGTCCATGTGGAACAGTGAGGTAGGGCCCAAAAAAAAAAAAAAAAAAAAAAAGATTTCTTCCAACAATTGTGAAAAGAATAAGAAATCACAGGAACAAGGTACACTCCGGTACTTACTATTGATAGCATCGGTATTTTAATGCTGTGGCTCTTACTGTTGATAGCATTCCGTTTGACATTCAACCGCATTTGTACCATTTGTTCTGTAGAGATGTCTTCGTGAGTCTCGTTCCCCAACTATGATGTGAACTCAGGAAGGGTCTGTGTCACACTTACTAACCGAACTGAACAGACACTGATATGATAAAAGGGGTTAAGTGTGACCTAATAATGAAAATAAGACGATATGGAAGAGATAAGCCCAAGGAATAAATAAGCACTGGCTTTCATGTTGGACAGATCTGAGTTTACATCCTGGTCTGTCTCCTTTTTTCCTTCCTTTCTTTCTTCCTTTCTTTCTTTTTTTCTTTCTTTCTTTCTCTTTCTTTCTTTCTTTCTTTCTTTCTTTCTTTCTTTCTTTCTTTCAAGTTTATTTATTTTGAGAGAGAGAGAGAGGGAGACAGAGATAGCAGGATCAGGGGGAGGGGCAGAGAGAGAAAAGAGAGAGAATCTCAAGCAGGCTCCACCCCATCAGCACAGAGCCTGACACAGGGCTTGATCCTAAAAACTATGAGATCATGAACTGAGCTGATATCAAGAGTTGGATGCTTAACTGGCTGGCCACCGGCACCCCCTGTCACTTTCTACCTTGAGAAGTTCACCCGAGCTCTCTATGCCTTCATTTTGTCATGGGTAAAATCAATTCCTACCTTGGAGTTTTGTTGTAAAGACTTAATAAAATAATGTAAGTAAAATAAATAACATTTTGTCCGCTAGGTGTTCCAATAAGTGGCAGTGATTACCTTGTTATCTAGGAGAAAATCGTGAAATACCACAGAAGGATACTTGGCTTGACAGTTGGAGCTTCCCAAGGATTATCTTTGAGTAGCTAATTAACAACCTTGAAAATCCCCAGGCATCTCTAGGTTAAGAGCTGGTGGAGTTATAAGCCCATAAAGCAGGCCTTTGCATATTAGCAAGGAAAATGTCTCAAAAATTTCTGAGCACACTGATTCTACATGGGCTCAGCTCTTCCGACCAGGCCCAGCTCCTTCACTTGGTCCTAAGAGAAAACATGAGGGAAAATAAATAAATAAATAAATAAATAAATAAATAAGTGAGTGAGTGAGTGAGTTACCTCAGCAAGAAAGAGTACAAACATCCTTTTTGCCCTATGGAAATGGCCAGAGACAACAGGCTACCTTGGAGGACCCCCACTGGAAAGCAGTCAAATAGGCTGACAAGATCTGGGGAGCTGTGTTGCTTTGTTTTGTTTTGTTTTGTTTCTGTTTTACGTCTATGTGTCTCCAACTAAAAGTTGATAGGGAAGAAAAGAGTGTGGAGAGGAAGGGCATCGTGGATTTCTGGTGGTTTCCTCTTCTATATCCATTATCTCATCTCCTGCCATCAGGGATTTCACCCCTGCACAAAGGATCAATTTCATCTCTGGGAAGGAGAAGGATAATTTGAGACTATGGACGTGTTTCATACCTTTGGCCACAGAGATGGGTTCAGGGATGGACACATGGTTGATTTTGGTCAAAGACAGTGCACCCCACAACTTATGAAGGAGCTATTTACCCTGGAAGGCGTGGAGAGGGGAGATCTTAGAATGCCTCCTCCATATGGCCACCTGGAGCTCTGAGGTGGGTACAGGGTGATGGGTGGGATGTCCTGGGGAACCAACTGAAAGATGGCCTTCTGCTGGTGATGTTGTCTGAATTGTCAGCTCAAACCTTGTCTGAAGGCTATCTATCTTCAGACTTTGAATTGTGTGAGTCAATGAATCCCTTTCACCATCGAAATTAATTAAGAGGTGTTTTTCTGTCACTTACAAAAAGTTCTAAATAATTCAAAGAGTCTTTTTTCCTCCATCCCAGATGATGTGTTGCTAATGCGCTGACTCTGACATAAAATCCAACTGAAGTCTGAGAGTATCATATACATAGGGTTCTAACCTTGCAAATGAACTTCTAAAACATTTTGAAAGACCTTGGTTAAGGCGGACTTAGTTACTGAGGGCACAGGTTCTACCCTGAGTGGGTTTCCTGCAAAATCTTACAGAAATGTTTTAGTTTTGACTGGCTCATTACTTAATAAATATTACTTAACAAATCACTAGAAACTGGATATAAAATATTTGGAACTACACACGTGGTATTTCCCAGTCTTTTATACTGAACCGAAATCTAGAGACATGTACATAAAAACAATATGTACATTTCAAACAACTGTTTAATTCTTAAACTCCAAAAGGAGACTCCATAAGTGACTCGAAACAGAAAGTCTTTGTTCCCATAAATAAGATTTAAAGTTAAACGTTACAGGTGAAAATAACTTCCAGCCCTGATGACTACAGAGAGCAAGCATAAATATTAAGAGCACAATAAAAACCAGACATGTTTTTTTAAGAAAGTATATTTTAAAGCCCCAACCATGAAGATGCAAGAAGATGTCTTTAGATTCTGCATCTTCATGGCAGGGGCTTTTAAATACTAGGTGAAAAATATTAAAAACTAGGTGGAAAGATAACTAAAGAGGTTTTTTTGGTTTATTTGATTTTATTCGATTCGGATATTAAGTCCACATCTGATTATGGTCAGACTATCAAGATTTGCAGAGCGTGAGGGAAATAATCAAATTGTAACCCATCTGCAACAAATTCCTACTATTTCTTACTGAATTTTAGTCAGATTACTTAGATTTGATTCATAACTCTCTTCCAAGAAGAGAGCTTTTGAAGTTAAATATGGATTTCAAAACTACAGGAAGTTAAATTTTGAGTTAAGAGTGATTTCTTGGTTGTAGGTACCATGAAATATATATTTGAAAGCTGTAAAGGTAGCCCTGTTCTTTGTTAATGAGTTAATGAGTCATATTAAGAAGTTCATCCGGAGATACAGATAATATATGCACAAGCTTGGAAGAAGGTAATGTCAGTACAAGAAAGGGTAGAGTAATAAACTAGTTTTGAACTCTGGTGTACTTTGGATATTGTTTTACTGCTTAGTGCTGAATTTAATTTCCCTGGAGAGATTGCTGTTCAAATAAGGTGGGTCACCTCTCGTGCTAGATGGCAGTAATAAATAGATCCAAAGCATATTTTCATGGTTTAAGGAAGGATCGCTTCTTCATTTTTATTTTTATTTTTGGTTGAAGTTGGTTAATTTTTGGTTTACCCAAGTATGCGTCTCCAAGAGTCCATGGTATGCAGGAGTGGTACATTTAAAAAAAAAATTTTTTTTAATATTTGTTTATTTTTGAGAGATGGGCCATGAGTTGGGGAGGTGCAGAGAGGAAGGGAAACACAGAATCCAAAGCAGGCTCCAGGCTCTGAGCCGTCAGCACAGAGCCTGACACGGGGCTTGAACTTATGAACTGTGAGATCGTAACCTGAGCTGAAGTCAGACCCTTAATCGACTGAGCCACCCAGGCGCCCCAATAGGAATGGTATGTTTTGAAGAGAAGGTGGGAAAATTTGCATGAAGCTGGGAGCTTTGGGGAACATGGAGAGGCTTACAATTCCTACCCTTGGGGGTTCTGATTCTCCTTAAGGGATTGAAACGGTATGCGAGAGGAATCTTGCCAAGAAGGAAAAGGCAAACTTGCTTGGACTCCTAGGCCCATCAGGGTCTGGATTATTGACAGCTGGTTCCAGCAGAATGCATGGCTTATCCCGGCAAGAAAGAAGTGCTTTGGAAACTGTGGCAGAACATATAAGCATACACCAAGGGTGTTTGTAGAAGCAAACACCTCAGAAAATGTGAGCTCCGTCAGTGGACTGATCGTATTCTTCAGATTCTGTTGGCAAGCTGTTTGAAATCAGGACTGGCCAGGCTAGGCTGTGTAATCCGTTGGTATTCTCCAGAGAGAGAGCCCCCTCAGGGGAGAAAGCAGATTCGTTGCACAACCTGGCAAGTAGGGCCCTATTGTTTAAAGGGAGATGTGACCTTATCTGAACCTTGTTCAAACATTATTTGAACATGATAGAGCAGGTTATGCTAATTTAAATAATACAGTGCTGTGATCTCCGCAGGTGCTGGATATTCTTCGGCTATTAATGTGCTGTATTCATAAATGACCAAATGGGTGTATTTACTTGAACACGACTGTGAAATCATGACCCGAGCCAAAATCAAGAGTCAGATGCCTAACCGATTGAGCCACCCAGGCGCCCCAGAGAGAGACTTTTAAACACAACCTCAAGAACAAGAGTCGTGCACTCTACCAACTGAGCCGGCCAGGTGCCCCTAAAAACTCTTTCTTATTAAATTATTACCTTCAGTTAATTCTCTAGGTAAAATTGCTTCCCACAATTTTTATTTCCCCTCAATTTTAAACTTTTGTGAAGATGATGCTTTGCTTGATGACATTAGATTATCAGGGTGACAACTTCTATTTTGAATGATAATTGGGCTTTTTTGTTATGATTTTTAAAAATTCCCCCCTCTGCTTACTTTTTGCAGTCAAAATACTACTTTTCTCAAAATGATTAAGTCACAAATTGGATATACAAAGAGATGACTTCCTGCAGGAATAGCAATATAAGTGTCTGAACTCCTATGTCATTAATATTTCATTTCCGATCCAGAAAAAGTACAACCGATTTACCCCCGAGACTTTATAACTGCATTCTTATTGTATTTTACAAAGAAAACCAATCTTGTGTTAGGGAGGTATTTAAACACATAACAAAAAGACAGAAGTCCTTCAGCAAAATAGCCAAGTCATAGTTTGCACTTTGAGGCCAAGCTTGAGAGAGAAGGTGAGTGAAGATGGAAACTCAAGGGAGACCAGATGAACACGGAAAATATTCTGCCGAGTGCCAGGCACACTTCACTTTCCCCAATGACTCAGATGCACACCTGATCGGAATGTCGGTTTATTTCTTATGTATTGAATTTTTTTTTGAGAGATAGCACGCAGGCTCAAGAGCAAGCAAGAGGGGCAAAGAGAGAGGGAGAGAGAGGACCCCAAACACCTTGTGTGGAGCCCGACGGTGGGGCTCGATCCCACCACCAGGAGGTCACGACCTGAGCCAAAATCAGGAGCCAGAGTCTTAACTGGCTGAGCCACCCAGGCACCCCAGAATGTCAGTTCAGATGGTGGGGAGAAAAGTCCTCCTCTCCTTTAGCCAACTCTGCTGCTGACACGCTCTAATCGCTTGGCAGTAGGGCTTATTAGCAAAACAAAGACATTGTCTTTGTGACCTTAAGGTCCAGTAGGGGACATAATCACATGAGTATCTAAAGAAGGAGAAGGACAGAAAGTTAGGGACAGGTTCAGCCTGGGTGGGGGCGGGGGCAGGGCAGCCTGCCCAGAGCAGAGGACTTTCAAGCCCAGATAGAAAGGAGGCAACGTGCCAAGCAGAGGAGGACTGAGTCCCAGAAACCCAAGCAGGCAGAAGCCGGTGCTCCTTTGGCGGCTTTAATATCTCCCACCCCATCTTTTGGGCTCCCCCTTAAGGACCTGCCCGCCCATCTCCTTCTACCCCCTCCCTTTAGCTCCACTGAAAAATGAAAGAATACGGCAATTTCATATCGAAAATGAGTCATGATTTTAGTGAGAAGAGAATGAGGTTAGGAACCACTGTGAGCTCCATTCAACCTGAAAAAGTAAGACTGTTACATAAGGCTGCAGGGAAAAGCAGGCCCTGTTTTATCTCTCATGCCAGAACGGATGAAGGCAAATGTCCCCAGTCTTTCCCTGTAATGACTCCTATGTAGTCACTGCAGTGATTTCTCGATAGTTTTTCTCTGCTCTCCTGGTCTTCGCTGCTTTCTTGAAATCAGTCCTCTTGAGACTCGTTTGACGGGCTTTGCTTTTGAGGGGACTTGCTGTTTAGTCATGGGAAGTGTGCCACTGTTGATTTTGATCCTCTGGGGAAAGAATTCCTACCGACACGCAGTTTTTGTCTGGTTCTGGGTCAGCAGTTCATTTTATCAGAGCTTCAGTCTTTCCTCGGATAACCTCCCTAGAAGGTTCCTCTGCGCAGGTAGGAGATACAGATTGCAATCTCTGCAGTTAAGCAAAGCTGCAAAGAGACAGCGGAAATACAGAGATGAAGGCCACAGGCTCCACTTAGAGGAACTGGAACGTCCCAAAGATAGGTCTGTTTGGCTTTTGACCCTGTTTGTTTGTTTGTTTCTATCTACTAAGGGATAGAAGCCAATTCTTACAAAGATGTGATTGAAGTGTCTGCCCTGACGATCCTGTAGAAAATAAAAGGACCCGGAAACCTATCATACAGATAAAACCAATGTGCTAGATTTGTAACTTACTACTCCACTTGGTGATAAAGAAATCACCTAGATAAGACCAGAGGGAAATACACACACACACACACACACGTATACTAAGCGTTAACTATATGTATTAAGTGTTAACTATGACCCAGCCTATATTAATAATACAAGTAATGCCACAAGAAAAACATAACTCTATGTGCTTGGGATTTCTTACTTTTTCTATGCAAAAACCCATATTACTTTGCTAAAATAGAGTACCCATAATTGAAATACTATTTACCCACTTTAGGAGAGGTAATGATTCAAAATATAAAAAGTTAATATCAAACATCAAAGGGACAGTTAAAAGATTGGTCCAGGAGACATACTTTATGTCATACTTTGTGTTTTGGGGCCGAAGCAAACTTTACGCCTGACCAATATCAACAATACATTAACATTATCTTGGAAAACAGGAGAGTCCTCAGTGGACCAGAAGAGTTGAAGAATTCCTGACAGAAAGCTGTAAGGGTCAGCACTACGGATTAATCAAGAAAGGGAAACAAAGCTTAATGTGGGGAGCAATCCCAGAAGAGCAACAAGCCCAGAGGCGATGGAGCTAAGGAGCAGCATACACGGAAGGTGACGAATGGGAAGACGAGGGGGGAGAAAATGGGCTATTTGGAGAACGGGGGGGGGGTACCCATGGACAAAGCCTTGGATGTGGACACTGGTGCTGGAAAAGCAAGGTCTGGGGAAATACACATCCCCATGGGCACTGGAAGCTTCCGTACTCAGGGGAGAAGCTAAAGGTAGATTCCTCTTGCCAACATGGCTTCTCCCATCCACTCTCATGTCTCCCCAGAACATGAGACATGATTGGCAGGGGGCCAGAAAATCTCAACATGAAGATGAACAGAAACCAACTATCATCAAGTTTTTAGGGGGGAAACACTACCATTAAAAAGACACCAAATTCAATAATAATCTTTAAAAAAGAATAAACACCTGAAGGAATACAGTTAATCAGGCAGGCAAACATTTTATAACAGGTGACATCTTCAGAAAGTGTCGAGAGGATACCATAGAAAAAAAAAATAACTACATGTTTTGGAAATTTTTGTCTATTTTTCATTTTTTTAAGTTTATTCCTTTATTTTGAGAGAGAGAGAGAGAGAGGCAGAGAGACAATCCCAAGCAGTCTCTGCACTGCCAGTGCAGAGGCCCATGTGGGGCTCACAGAACCGTGAGTTCTTGACCTGAGCAAAACAGAGAGTCGGATGTTTAACTAACTGAGCCACCCGGGTGCCCCTGTCTTGGAAATTTTTAAATGTAATAGATAAATATTAGTGCAAGGATTGAAAAAATAAAACCAAAAAGTGAAGTATACCTATGAGGGAATGAAAATCCAATTTGCAATAAACTCGCAATGCTCTTTAGTCTCTGCCTCCAAGGATGGGGCCCATTTCTTTTTATCTACATCTTTTACATCTTTCAGTTAAAATTTGCAGTTTTCTTTTAAAAAATAAAAAATAAAATACATAAAAATGAGATTGCCAAAGATAACCACTGTCTCATAAAAGAAGGTGTAAGTCCATTAATTCGCTATTGAACATCAGCAAATTATACTTGGTAAAACTGAAGGGGTGGGGCACCTGGGTGGCTCAGTTGGTTAAGTGTCTGAGTTTTGATTTTGGCTCAGGTCATGATCTCATGGTTTGTGGGTTCGAACCCCATGTGGGGCTCTGTGCTGACAGTGCAGAGTGTGCTTGGGATTCTCTCTCTCCCTCTCTCTCTGCCCCTCTCCGATTCACTCTCTCTGTCTGTCTATAAAAATAAATAAATTAATTTTTAAAAAACTGAAGGGGGAAAAAAAGAAGGAAAAGAAAAAAAAATGGCATCAGCAACAGCTAAATTATGCCCATGGTCGTTTTTGGAACGAGAGAATAATTTTGTAGTGCAAACTTCTTTCATATTCTAGGTCTTTACAGGAGATAGAAGTGGTGACTTTCAAACATTTAAACTATAACCCACAGAAAGAAATGTGTGCAGTCCAGTGCATACACACAGAGATGTATGTACGAACAAACGTTTCATAGAACAATGCTTATTTTCTGGTATTTTCTAAAAACCTGTTTTTTATTTTTTTTAATGTTTACTTGAGAGAGCACTCGAGCTGGGGAGGTGCAGAGAGGATGGGGGACAGAGGATCCGAAGTGGGCTCCACTCCAACAGCAGAGAGCCAGATGCAGGGCTTGAACTCACAAACCATGAAATCATGACCTGAGCCAAAGTCAGACGCTAATCAGACTGAGCCACCCAAGTGTCCCAAAGCCTGTTTTGAATTTAAACGCCCTCCCTGTCCCCAATGCATACAGCTCCCAGTTTGGGAAGTGCAGCAGTAAGAAACCTCGTTAGAAAGGTTCTTACCCATACCTGCCAAAGCACCCAATTCTTCACAGCACACGGAGTGAGTTCTGGCTCCCTGGTTTCTCTCCGGTCCTGGAACCCTGACGCAGACAACTCCGGCGTATTCTACCATGATCTCTTCATACCCCTTTCATCTCGGGAGACTGAAACTCTGGTTTCGCCCTTTACGCCTATTAGATTTTGAGTTCTGTATGGCTTTTTATAAATCTCAAAGACCCTCTACCATAACAACACTTATTTAGGCTGCAAGGAAGCTTGTCTCTGGATCTCACCCCTCTGCATTGGGACAGTGAGCTGGCCTCAACAGTGAGACTGTCCTTAACATGGGGAAGGTTTTCTTTTCCCACTCAAGACACACCTCTCTGCAACCCCTCCATACATGAGCCGCTAAAAGAGCAGGTCGTGTAAAGTAGCACAGCCCCAATGCAAGCTAACTGCTACCTTGGCTCCTAGGTATGGCAAGGTGAACGGAATTGTTTTTCTGTCTCAACAACTGCATACATGCACACACTGGTCATGCCCAGAGAAGATAACATTTAAAAAAATACATGTGCAGATAGACTAGGGTGTGATCTAATGAGGTCTTTTCACCTCCACAATCATGCAGGTGTTTTGCTGATAATCTTATTAGAATTAATGAAAACCTAGGGGCACCTGGGTGGCTCTGTCGGTTAAGCGTCCGACTTCGGCTCAGGTCATGATCTCATGGTTCGTGAGGTTGAGCCCCATGTCAGGCTCTGTGCTGACAGCTCAGAGCCTGGAGCCTGCTTTGGATTCTGTTTCTCCCTCTCTGCCTCTCCCCTGCTCGTACTCTCTCTCTCTCTAAAATAAACATTAAAGATTTTTTTAAAAAACAAGAATTAATGAAAACCTAGATCCCTCAAACTTCTATGTGTTGTCTAATTCTGCAGGACCGGGCAGTGATGCCCAGGACTAGAATTGCCTGCCCGGGGTTTGTATACATGAAAGGCTGGGAGCCTCCCCCTGAGAAAGAGCCTCTTCTAAGGGAATAGGGAGCCATGCCCAAGAGGCTTGACCCAGGAGCAAAGTCGTCAACCCTGGAGAGGAGGAGAGGAGTGCTCCCTGAGAGAGCACCAAGCCTCTTGTTCACATCTAGGTCTGGCACATTCTCCGTGGTGACCATCAATATCATTAGAGGCAGGGGAGAAGCAGCCAGGTAGAGAGGGACTGTAAGGAAAACACAAAACAGGTAGGTTCGTAAACCTCCCAGAGACAAAGTGGCAACACGGAGCCACGTAATTCTTGGTTTGACCCCCTGCCCCAGTTGGATCACATACTGGTCTTATAACTTGGTCAAGCTACTCTAAACTTCCTATGCTTCAGTCTCCTCCTCTGCCAGAAAGCATTAGTAATCAAATGAGGTCATTAAAAACAAGCATGGAGTAGAGAAAACCATTCAATAGGTGGCATGGTCATGGTGCAGAATTGTACGCACTGTCACAGATCTCAAGCTAGTGCCAACACCTAGAGGTACCTTCTCCATTTTCCATACGAATGCGGGTGTGGGGAGCTTTGTCTCCTCAAAGGTCCCTGCCTGCCGCAAGAGACAAGAAAATAGAGTTCCAGGAGAAGAGAAGAAGTGTTAGAAGTTTAGACGTCATTAGACTATAAGATCCCTAAGGGGGGTTGTCTTATTCAAAACTGTATCTTGGTATTTAGCACCGTGCATGGCATCCCGGGGACTCGGAAAGTACTTGTTAGATAAGTAAACAAGCACCGAGATGAATGAACTCTCGGATGAAAAGTCTGAGAATAGGCTGAGACTGTGAGCAGGTGTGAAAGCCATCCTGCATCCTTGAGGGGGGCCACTTTGCAAGGAGTCGGGGTTGAGCAGTGGTGAATGGACTAACACTGTTGTGCGCGAACAGGAAGAGTGATTACAACGACAATGATGTGACATGTTTAGACACTGCCTTTCATCTCAGGTGCGTAAGCCATCATCCTCATCAGCATCAACACTTCTTTGAGGTTACCTCAGTGGGTAATTTTACTACCCTCTTTATAGACTCAGAAGCTACAACAAAAGTGTAGTGCCATGCCCAAGGTCACACAACAAATTAGAGACAGAACCCAAGACTCCTAAATCATTCTTTCATGCTTGCAGGCATTTATCTTCCTGCTAATTAACATTAGGGACCTTCAAGCCATGGAGTATATTTTATTAGGTTAGCATTATGCACCCCCATAAACATTTTTTGGGGGTCAGACAATGGGTTCATTAGGATTAAAATTCATACAGCCAATCTCTTCTTTTTTGATACAGATGTATCATGTGCTGTTTGTAACCTTTTCTTACTTTCTATCCTCAAGTTCATTTTATTTTTGATAGGGCACAGAGGCTCAGTAGCTAGTGAGATCAGCGTAGATAACAAGAAGTAAGAGGGGCGCCTGGGTGGCTCAGTTGGTTGGGCGTCCGACTTCGGCTCAGGTCATGATCTCGCGGTCCGTGAGTTCGAGCCCCACATCAGGCTCTGTGCTGACAGCTCAGACCCTGGAGCCTGCTTCAAATTCTGTGTCTCCCTCTCTCTCTGCCCCTCCCCAACTTGTGCTCTGTCTCTCTCTCTCACTCTCTCAAAAATAAATAAACATTAAAAAAATTTAAAAAAAAAAGTAGGAGAGCAGATGGAGAGGCAGCTTGAAGTTTAAGAAACACATACTTAGCAGGCTTTGGGCTAAACCAAAGAAGAAATGGCTTCCTCTTTGAACAAGGCTCTCTCCCTCTTGCTTCTTGCCTTTATTCTGTTCTTCCTCCTAGTCAGGAGGCAGTCTGTGAACTGCTGGCTTCCTTAGTGTGTTTTATTTCAAGAGAAGTGAGGTGTGTGGGGGGGACAAATGCCTCACCTGGGCAAGTCACATAAGTCCTTGAGGCTTCAATGTCTCCAGCTTTAAGATGACAGAGCTGGTGGGATAATGTCAGGGGTCCCTCTGAGTTCGGCCAACCCAAGGTTCTACCTCCTTTCTTCACTTCTTGACTTCCATTTATGTCCCCTGCTTAAAAAGAAAGGTATATTTTATGTTAGCAAAGGATCTTCGCCTGTAGATTTCTCTGAATGTTCCTTGAAACCAAAACGTTGTCTGATGGCCCACGATTTATTTTTGCTTGTTTATCTCTCTGTTTCTTCCCCCTTGTTCCTGGGATCCCAACAGTCTGAGAATCCAACCATCAAGAGGATGCCTGCATTGTACCTAGACAATACTAAATATATTCAAATAGGGCTTTTTATGTGAAATAGTAGAGAGGTCAAAATAGACTGGTTTCCTCCAGGGCTGTCATCACCAATTTGGTCACGTTCCAGACTGAGTTTCCCTCCGTAGGTATTCTTACAAACGCCACAACCAAATTTCCTTCTTTCCGATGAGGATTAACTGCCTCTCACGTGTAAGCGCTTTCTAGTGATTCTCAAACGGCGGTGTCATCGTGAGTTGGTTTTTTTTTCTTTCTAAAAGAGAATTATAGAAAGCAACATCTTCCTAATTAATCCATCATACAAAACGAGGAATGGCTTCACCGAAATCTCATACATTTGGACGGTCGTTCTGGGAGCAGGTCTTGTCTAGATTGCTCTAAGGACCGTGATGAGTACAAAAAAGATTCCATCCTGCCTGTTAATTACCCCAGACGCCGTCCGCTCTCTAATCTCTCACCAAGTGGGCGAGCATTTCTGGGTTCCTTTCAAGTGACCTTTTGAAGGATTATTGTGAAACCGCCGCCTTCTACGTGAAGTCTGTACGGATTTCGGCCCGGAACACAACTTAACGTTCTAAATCCGCCTGACACAGGACATTAGTTACGTAAACAGAATTAATGTTAAAACAATGTTCACTTTGGGGAACACTAATGACTTTATATTTCTTCTTTATTAAATAATAACCACGCAATCACTTTTTATTATTTCTGCGAGGCTTGTGGGTTTTATTTCCATTCTGACATAACTAAAATGGCCTTTGAATCTTGAAGCGGTGATGCTTCTGCAGAATTTTGCAGGAGACCCAGTTGTCTAGGAATAGGTCCAGTATATAAACTAGGTTTGTGTTTTATGTAAGCCAGAGGCCAGCGCTGAAGGGCTTAGGCTTCTCTCTTTAATCTATTTTAGGATCACATTACCTCGCATGGAGAGCCAACCATCTCTATCTCAAAACATCACAGCCACTGAAATGCCCTCGGCTACGCCAGGGGACAGTTTAGATTAGAAAATGAAAAAGAATCCCACGTCCCATGGAAAAGACGGGGAGGGCTGTTTGTCGAAGGCCGGGAACTTCTAAGGGAGACAAACCTGTTCTTTGTTCGAAAGTGCAGAGAGGAATGCGTGCTTCAAAAACGGTGAACTGAGTTCGTTCCTGGAGCCCAAAGAACACACGAGCATTGAGTTTTACAAACCGCGTCACTAAATCAAGGGGAAACAGTGCAGACTCCACTGTACGCCGTGCCCTTTCTCGCCAGTTTATAGTCCGTGCTGCTGTGAGGACGGGGAAAATAACCGTCCTCTCGCTTTGCTTTTCTTTCAGCGCAAATGAAGTCAAGGGCGGTTCTGACAGCCTGGGAGGCAGGCAGGCACGGTCGGCCGGCCGGTGCAGGAGCGCTCCTGAAATGTTATAAAAGCCGGTCTGACTCAAATGGCTCTGCCAAACAAGATTAACTACCCAAACCAGGTGGGACTTGTTTTTCCATGCATGACAGGGCAGGTTGTAATTCCTCTTCAGTTTACGAACCCATTGTATATATTGATTTATTTCATGGAAACACAACACCTTCCTATCTTGAGCAGCACTTTTTCAAAGCAGTCTCCTATGAATTAATGTTATTCTCATGGGCGCTCTTTCCTTTTAAAGTTTTCTTGGATTAGAAACATACACACTAGGAGCGCCGGGGTGGCTCCATTGGTTAAGCATCCAACTTTGGCTCAGATCATGATCTCACAGTTCATGGGTTCAAGTCCCATGTCGGGCTCTGTGCTGATCGCTCAGCGCCTGGAGCCTGCTTTGGATTCTGTGTCTCTCCCTCTGCCCCTCTCCTGCTCACACTCTGTTTCTCTCTCTCTCAAAACTAAATAAATATTAAAAGAAGAAGAAGAAGAAGAAATCACCATGGTAGGCCCTTGGATTTTTTTTCTTTCTAATTTATTCTAACTTATTTAAAGGTTTCCTACAGTTTAACCTCAAAACATACCCTCGAATGAACGTAGGTCAGGAATTCTGTCAGTTTCGCTGATGAAGAAACTGAGGTCCGGTGAAATTCCATGACCTGGCCAGTGGGCCAGAGAACACCAGCCAGAGACCCAGGCTGGCCCCTTGGTGGCTGCACAAGGGCCCTCAGGCTCTCCTTCTTCCTGTATAGGTCAGCTTACCTGGTCCATTGCTTCTGCGGCAGGGGTGATATTCCTCAAATGGAGAGAAGACTTTTTTTTCTCTCAGTAATTACAATTACACTCACTTCTCATTATTCAGATTCCCTACTTGCAAATTCGCCTGCTTGCTAATATTTATTCTAACCCCCAAATCAATACCTCCCACGTTAGACCAACTTGTGGGCAGGTGGCAACAAATTGGAGCCACTCTTTGCACCCATTCTCAGCTGAGCTCAAGCAAGGGACACTCTGCTTTCTGGCTTCGGCTCCCAGACGAAACACGTGTCCTCTCAGCGGTCTCTTAAGACACACCATTTGCAGTTTTGTGCTTTTGGTGTTGATTTTGCCATTTAAAATTGCCGCCACATGTAATGCCAAAGAGGTACTGAGTGTTCTCAAGCACCGAGAAGACTTGTGTGTTAAATATAGTTCCTTCGGCCACGAGTTACAGAGCTGTGGACTCTGAGTTCACATATAAGACAAGTTATGTATTGATAGGTTGATAAAAATGTTGTAACCAGAAGCTTGTAGGAGTGTAACCGGGTACTATACCCAGGAGCAATGTTTCAGGATTGGCTAATTCAAAGTCTACTAGGACTTTGAGGAACATCGCTACCATGAATACGCAGAAACAGCTGTATTATTATTATTATTGTGGCTACTGATGTTGTTTCTTAACTAAAAACGATGTGGCCTCTCAGAATTTCAGCTTACATTTCTGGCCTATTCAAGAGAACCTGACCTTCAATTTATACTTCCTCCTGCCACGAATGCCGGGAAACTGCCATACCACCTTTTGCACTCTCAAAAGGATTTCTGGCCCCTGCTGGCAATTAATCATGGTTCCGAACTCTGACACCTGTTAACTGAAGCACTCCTGTCTCATGCCTGGTCCTCCTGAAGCACCGGGACACCCCACTTACAAGTTAATGCAGGTTTGCTTCTGCTTTTGCTTTGAGAGCATTAATGTCAGAGCCCCGAGGGCCTGGCCATCAGTCCTATTTCTATCACTGGCCCTTTCAGAAGATATAGCGTCCCCCACACAAGAGTCCCTAGGCGAATATGCAGATCAGACTTCAAATCAACAGTGTTCTTTGAGAGACGGATGACTCACTGCTAAGAAAAACATATAAACCTTGTGCACGTCTCAGAACCTCAGTACATTAATTGTAAATAAGTCAAAACATATATGTCTTTGCATGTCCTTTAGAGAAACCTTAGTTTCTAGTGGAAAAACTTGTTTGGTAAAACATCTAACGAAAAGGGGAGAACATTTAGAGAAATAGCTTTTTTCCCCCCAGGAAAGATTAGAGTCTTTTTTTTTTTTTTTCCAGAGAAATTTCAAATGGGACTGGTGAGGGGCATCTGACCTATAGTGAAGTAATTCGATTGGTTATAAATAGATGTTTTGGTTTTATTTCATGTGAATGGTGGTTTCATGATAAGGACAGTCTTGTTGCCAACCAAAATGACTCACTAGTGGATGATAATTTCTTACTCAATTAATCTAAAAGAAACAGAACAAGCTAATTTGGAAATAAACAAATTATAGTCCTCTTGATACTCTTGTTATAAAGATAATTACTTACCCTTAAATATATATGCTTTTATGGGGTACCTGTGTGGCTCAGTCGGTTAAGTGTCCAACTCTTGATCTTGGCTCAGGTCACTATCTCATGGTTCCTGAGATCGAGCCCCACATCAGTCTCTGTGCTGGCAGAGCAGAGCCTGCTTGAGATTCTGTCTCCCTCTCTCTCTCTCTGCTCCTCCCCAAAGTGTCCATATGTCTGTCATTGAATTTCTTGGCTAAGGATATTAACTTGATAGAATTTGTTTAGGCAACTTGCATATCTGCCACTATATTTCTTACACATTTTTTTAAAAGTGTAAGCTCTACACCCAATGTGGGGCTTGAACTCACGACCTCGAGATCAAAGCAAATGCTCTATCGACTGAGCCATCTAGGCACTGTATTTTAGTCTTAGGGCAATATTTTAAACTATGTAGATGCATAACACATTATTCTTCCTAAGCAGGTTGTTTATCAAACCGCCCTGATAAGGGCACCTGGATGGCTCAGTCGATTGGGTGTCTGGTTCTTGGTTTCGGCTCAGGTCATGATCTCACAGTTCAAGAGTTCAAGCCCATGTCAGGGTCCATCCTGGTGGCACAGAGCCTGCTTGGAGTCCTCTCTCTCTCTCCTTCTCTCCCTGCCCCTTCCCTGCTTGTGCACACACACTCGTTCTCTCTCCTTTTCTCTCTCTCTCTCTCAAAATAAACGACCTTAAAAAATATAACCTCCCTGATAGTGTTATCTGTTTGCTTTATTAGGAGATCAGTTTGCACTTGGGCTCATCAAAATGGCGGTAAATGTCACAGCCAAAAATATAAGAGACGTGCTGAATGTGAACGGATTGATGAACCGGATTCATGAGCACATGTCCCTGAGCTCCGAAGAGGGTGGCACCCAGCCTCCCTCTGGTCCCTGGGCCTGCGCGCAAGGAACCCCTCACAAGAGCCCAGGGAGGATCCCAGCCCTCACAGCTTGTCACCCATAGGTCTGCTGGTGTGGCCTGGAAGGGAGACACGGGCAAGCAGCCCAGGGAAGGGATCCACCGGCAGGCAGTGCTTTGAAGAAGCAGCAGTGGCTGCGAGTCTGCTTCCTGCCACACCTACGAAAGAGTTTTCACTCGTAGATTTCAAACTGTCAATACAGTCTCAGCTCTTTCAACCGATCCTAATCCATCTAGCCCTGAGCAGTGCTACAGCTACCAGCTGATACCAGGCCCTGCCTTGCCTCAGACACCTCCGCTAGGGAGGGCGCCTCCATAGTTACCATGGCAGAGTTATTCTAGAACGAGGTCCCAGGATTTATTTTTTGGTGTGTATCTCTCAAGGTATCCCATTGGATTCTGTCTCTTCAAAAACACGAACTTATTTTTATATACATATATATATTTGAGAGAAAGACCGAACACGAGCGGGGGAGAGGAAGGAGCAAAGGGAGAGAGAGAGACAGAGAATCATTTTTCATTCATTTTTGAGAGACAGAGTGTGAGTTGTGGGGGAGGGGCAGAGAGAGAGGGAGACACAGAATCCGAAGCAGGCTCCAGGCTCTGAGCTGTCAGCACAGAGCCCAATGCAGGGGCCCGAACTCACGAACCGTGAGATCGTGACCTGAGCCAAAGGTGGAAACTTAACCTACTGAGCCACCCAGACGCCCCCCAAAACACCAAGTTTCAATGTCGAAACATGTCATTTTTCCTTGGCCACACTCAGTAAATTGTCCAGTTACTCCACTCTGTTAGTAACAAGAACGGTGGCATATCCTGTTTAGTTGGTGGTGAAGGACCGACAAGAAGGGCTTTCTTTTCCTAAGAAGAATCGTTAACAGTAATAATATCCTTTATATTTAAAAATAAGGCATTGTAAGTGCAAAAAACCTAAATATATAAAATCAACCCTTATATGAAAAGTCACTTGTACCCTAACTGTAGCAGAAGAGAGAAAAGAAGCCCTAAAACAGAGACACTGTTGTCATTTTTAATTTATCCATTCTGTTCTATCCAAGCTATACCACAGGGTCTGGGAAAAGTGTACCATTCTTAGGTTAGGGAAAATCAATCTTACTTCTGCCTTTATGTCTTTTATGTTACTGTGTCCAAAATATTTTCCTGCCTGTGTTCACCTCAAAGGTTAAAATATGGCCCATAGCCTGAGTGTTGCAGAATAATTTACAGTGAGACATTTCTTCTAGACAAAATCAACATGGAAAAATGTTAAATGAAAGAGGAATTATGTTGTTTTTAAAAGCATGATTTTTGTTGTGCTTGGGAAAAAGGCTAGAAAGAATATGTATATCAAAGTCTTAACAGTGATTACCTTTGGGGATAGGATAATTTAACTTTTAGTTCACTTACCTGCGGTTTTATAGTTAGTATAATTCTTCCGATAGTCTTTTTTTTTTTTTTTTAAGTTTATTTATTCACTTTGAGAAGAGAGCACAAGTTGGGGAGGGGCAGAGAGAGAGGGAGAGAGAATCCCAAGCCGGCTTCGCACCTTCAGTGCAGAGCCCAATGTGGGGCTTGAACTCACAAATGTTAAGATCATGACCTGAGCTTGATGTCGGATGCTTAACCAACTGAGCCACCCGGGTGCCCCTATAGTCTTAAGAAATTATATTATATATATATATATATTTTTTTTTTAAGGATTCTTTTTTTTTTTTTTTAACGTTTATTTATTTTTGAGAGACAGAGCATGAGCAGAGGAAGGGCAGAGAGAGAGAGGCAGATGCAGAATCCGAAGCAGGCCCCAGGCTCTGAGCCATCAGCACAGAGCCCGACGCGGGGCTCGAACCCACAGACCATGAGATCATGACCTGAGCCAAAGTCGGCCGCCCAACCGACTGAGCCACCCAAGTGCCCCTATATTATATTTTTGAAAACTGATTAAAAATATACATTTAAGAAAGTGGGCTGATGAATATAGACATCCATTAAATCAGAAAACAGCCATGAGAAGAAGTCACGATTTCCAATACAAATGGTCTTCATACACAATTGAATTTCTCTATTTCTCTTTTTTAAGCCTTTCGGTCAAAATGGGCAGTCAGGCCTAGAGTGAAGTAAACAGCTAGGTATGACCTGCTCATGACTGATTTGTTGTCATCGTTTCTAAAGAGCAGTTTCAGGAAATCAATATACTTTCATTCCGACATACAGTAAAGATGACAGACAGTCGGGCAAGTCTCAGAAGAAAAACGATTAAATGAAAATATCGGAAAGCACTTCCTGGGACTTTTCTCTTAACATTTGCATAATGCTACCGAGTTTCTTACCGGTTTAAAGTTCCTAGTTGCCTATTAAAGTCATAGTACTTTGTACCCCGGATTATAAACATGCCATTCGAAATACTCGATTGTTTTCTTAGGTAAAAGAAAACAGTTTATCCAAAGATAGCTTTTTTTTTTTTTTGTCTCTTTGGTTAATGTGCAATAAGTACATTAACCCGCTAGGTGTCTAGAAAAATCTAGTTTTAAAAGGAAGAATTTGTTATGGCTGAAGGGGAAAATGTTTACCAAAATTAAAGTGAATTTTTGAGGCTGTGATTTAAATGCAGCAGGATGTATGTCTAATCGTTTGTGTTTGGCCTAAGGAACATTGATGCCACCCTTTCCTTGATGAACAATAAGACTCTATCGGTTCGTATTGTACCGTTTGCTTATTCACTCAGCCAGCAGGCCGCGGAGCACCTGCCCTAAGCCTGGCCTTGGAGAGAAGAGTGGTGAACAAAACTCCTCCCGTCCCTTGTCTTTGAAGTAGGCCATCCTTGTGGACTCTCTGGTCCAAATCCTTCTTCTGCAACTGGCCGGGACATGGACCCTCAAGTGGCTCCATGTGTCCAGCCTTCTAAGTCCAGCGTAAGGAGGCGGGTGAGGCAATCCTCACTCGGGCTTTGGGAGCCCAGGCACTGACTACAGGAAGAGCTCTGCACTGGGGAGAAGAGGCCCTTTGTACATTGGAACTGACTTAGCTATTTAGTTCCCATTCATTTGGGGCATGTAGGAAGCCTTAGGAGGAGTTTTGGAGGGGACGTGTACCAGCCTCACCCTCATTCCCCCTAACTGCTTCGGGCGATATTTTCACTACCGTCTTTATTGGTGTTTAACTTCACTCCAGTTGAGTCGAAAGCGTTAAGAGAGCAAAGACTGTGCCTTATATTCCTTTGTATTCCCCTACAGAGCTTACTTAGTGTATGACTTTCCTATAGCAAAGAGTACAATGAATGTTTGTCTCTGTGATACGCCTTCTTTCAGGAAGATAAAAGCCACACGTCAAGCAAGATCAGCCCACTATGTGGGTAAAGGGTCAGAGTCATGCGGGTAAGTCTAAACAGACTTATACTGGAGTTGACTGCCTACACACCGACTTGTACTTGACCTGCTCTCCTGTACTTCTCTCATAACTTCCCCCTGACTCCCCTCCCCCACCAACACACACACACACACACACACACACACACACACACACACCTCTCACTAGGACTAAGAAAACAGTACAAGGTCAAATTTTCAAGTCAGATCCCTTATAACCAGCTTATTGTACCCTTAAAGAGACAACATTGAAGAAAATATTTATTACTGCACCTTAAATAAACTTCTTAAGCCTTTCTTGAATGATGAAAATTACTAGTTTCTCTTGGTTAATACAACAAAAACCCCAAGAAAGTCATCACAAAATTGCATACAGGTGATAATAGCCTGTAAGACCCATGAGAAGTGTCCTTCCCAATAAGAACGCAGTCATCTGATACAGTGAGATGATTTTCCAAAATTGCATCTGCATTGTCAGTCAATAAAATGAAGTAAGATTTTAATAAGTTAATCCTTAAATCACTTGAAGGTACAGTATGGTTATTTGACTTTAGAAACGGGAAACCCCAGGGATACCTGGGCGGCTCTGCCGGTTAAGCATTTGACTTTGGCTCAGGTCATGATCTTGTGGTTCATGAGTTCAAGCCCCGTGTTGGGCTCGGTTTTGACAGCTCAGAGCCTGAAGCTTGCTTCAGATCTGTGTCTCTCCCTCACTCTGCCATTCCCCTGCTCACGCTCTGTCTCTCCCTCTTTCAAAAATAAAAAACATTAAAAAAAAAAAAAAAAGAAAGAAACGGGAAAGCCTGAATTGTGTGGTAGAAAAGAAATTTTCTATGGACAGCAATTTGCCAATAACTTCGAAAAGGAATTACTCGAAGATACCCTGGCAGTGGTAAAAGCTTTCACTTCTGGAACATGGTAACAGGGCTTCCTCTAAGGTGCTTATTACATTTGAATACGAAAGGCTTTGATGAGCCTTTGAATCTAGAACGAATGCCAGTAGGCTTCATTAGGCCATGGACTCATCCAGCCCAACATCCAAATTGCGCCTCACATCTGGGGGGGCTCCTGAGATTGGGGTTCAGACTGAACACAATTGTGCACCTCTGCAAGATTCCCACTAAAGAACCAAGTGCCTTCCTGCTGAAGCATTCTTCGACCAAGGGGTAGATCGGCTCTGAAAAGAGCGAATGCATCAAGTAATGGGGGACTGTGGTCCAGTGAGCTACACCCTGGACCAAGCTACCTCTCTAGGCGCGCTGTGGATCCCAAAGTTCCCGGTGACCCTGGTCCAAATGGAGGCAGAGGGAACACTGAACCCCCTGCCAACATGTTGAGTCACCTCTCGGCGAATAAACTCGAAAGGATTTGCTGGCCAGTAGACCGGCTGGGATTTTCGTGGGACCCAACAGAATATCAGTCTGCCTCCAGTCTTTGAATCTTGTGTAGAAAATTGGAATGAGGGGCACCTGAGTGGCTCAGTCGGTTAAGCACCCGACTTCGTTTCAGGTCATGATCTCACAGTCTGCGAGCGTGAGCCCCACATCGGGCTCTGTGCTGACAACTCAGAGCCTGGAGCCTGTTCCGGATTCTGTGTCTCCCTCTCTCTCTGCCCCTCCCCCGCTCATGCTCTGTCTCTCTCTCTCTAAAAAACAAATAAAACACTAAAAAATTTTTAGAAAAGAAAATTGGAATGATATAAAAGAAAAGGAGGAATTACATTTCTAAGTGCTACTCAGAAGCAGGAAGTTTAAGGTATTTTAGTCACCAGAATCATCATCCTGTTTCTCAGCCTAAGTCTTCTCGTCTTTAAGAATTTAAATCATTTTTATTTATTTTTTTTAAACTTTTTTTTTTTTAAGTTTATTTTGAGAGAGACAGAGACTGCACAAGTCGGGGAGGGGCAGAGAGAGAGGGAAAGAGAGAATCCCAAAGAGGCTTTGCATTGTCAGCACGGATCTTGATGTGGGGCTCGAACTCAAGAACCGTGAGATCATGACCTGAGCCGAAATCAAGAGTCAGACGCTTAACTTACCGAGCCACCCTGGGGCCCAGAATGAAAATTACTTCAAAGGAAATAAATGGCAGTGATAAATAGAGGGTCGATCACTGAATGACTAGAGTTCAGAGATGTGTGTGTGTGTGCACGCACGTGTTTTTTTTCAAAACGTTCCTTTCAAAAGCAATATTCAGACAATTCTTTGCAAGAGGCAGGTGGCACTAATTTCAAAAGAAAGAAAAAGACTTCACCGGGAACCTTTGCCTCTTGGAGCCAAAGAATATAAGCTTCGAGAAAGCTTCTTTTTGGGGAGGAGGGAGTTTAGGGGAAAGGTAACGACCATCTTACACTCTAAGGTAGCGTTAACTTGAGCAAATGTCATCTACATTCACTTGCTCAGCGTTCAGGGACCTTAGCCGGGGTCACAGGAATTCATCCTAACAAGATTAAGCTTTCTTGAAAAGGACTGAAACACGGATCCTAGGCTTAATGTGAGGTACGGAACTGCTTGCCAGGTTCCTGTTTTAACAAACCTTTTGAGGGTCGCCTGGGGGTTCAGTTGGTTCAGTGCCTGACTTTGGCTCAGGTCATGATGTCGTGGCTCATGGGTTTGAGCCCTGTGTCGGGCTCTATGCCGACAGCCCAGAGCCTGGAGCCTGCTTCAGATTCTGTGTCTCCCTCTCTCTCCACTACCCTCCCCTGCTCTCTCTTTCTCTCTCTCAAAAATAAACATTAAAAAAACTTTAATAAGTAAATAAATCTTGGATAAAATTTTCCCAATCAGAAGAAAACCAAGGCCCTTGACATATTAAGATCAGATTTCAAAAGCTGAGGTTCACCTGCAGTGTTTCGGGCGGCTCCCCGGGGGCCTGTTTCCTGGGCACTGCAAGAGCGGGGCTACGTCTGTCCAGGCGGGCCGTTCTCGCCACTGCCTTTCGGCCCTGGATGACGAGCACAGCCAGGAACCGAAGGCCATCTCCTGGGCGAGGAGGAGGGGTCAGGTCCCTGCAGCCCACACCCAGGCCTCTGTCCCCCCCTGCTGCACTCCCACACCCAGGAGAGGCTCCCGCACCGAGGCGATACTCAGTCAACGTTTGTTGAACGACCAGGGAATGAACATCAGCTCCTGGGCAGCCTGGAGCCCCTTCTGAGGCATCTGGTTCACTGCCCACCTACGCCGCCTTTTCCAGATGTCTCTTCATGCCTAGGTGTCAAGGACGGCAGTGCCAGTGTGGGAAAGTCACCTTGTCCAGCGCAACCCTTGGTCCTGATCATACAGCACACACCTCACTGTGGGTGTATGGGCGGGTGAAGGTCACATACCTTCCTGCCCCGAGGCAATATTCCCACATGGCAAAGCTGATGTTTTCACGGTCATTTCATTCCTGGGACAAAAAGGAAAGCGGTTGGGATCTCGCCCTGAGACGGATCACACTGGGAGCCATGGAGGGATGTTCAGGGAGGAGAGTGACTCTCCAATCATCAAGAGTCGGTTTATCGTCGCAAGATCTTGTCAAGGAGGGCCTGAAATGTGTCCATCATACAAAACCCAGAAAAGAAAACATGACATTTAGCCCATATCAAACAAAGAGCACATAAAAGAATGGTTTTTCATTCGTCAGAGCGCTCATTATCCTTTGGATTTAGCCTCCAAGCCAAGTTCGGCGTGTACTACAAATATTGATTCTAGGAACAATGAACATGGCAGGATATAGGACCTCAGGATATTATGCACAGTGAGACTTTGTTGATGAATTGGAGGACGCATCCAGGTAAAGTCTAAATGCGACAGCAAATTCACTGATAACAAAGCATTTCTTTTTTCCTCTGGACAAGGTGACGTTGGGGGAAGGGAAGTAGAGACTGGGATAAGTAAGGCTGCTTTTTAATCTTTAATGAAAGTGCCTTGAACCGGGACCAGTTCCAGGTTGCCCGCAGATATCGCTGCCTGATGGGTGGAAAGTTTCCTATACTGTCCCACAGATAACACTGAGCCCCTGACGGCCCAGGAGACAGAAGTGTTCTTAAGCCATAGATGTCCAAAGTGAAGGCTGCTGTCTTGAGTACATGCTAACACAGCCCTAAGTCAGAGGGAGAACAGAAAAAGGAGAGGAGGCAAAATGGGAACTTGAAAGGAAGAAGAAAACAAAGGAAGGAGAGAAAATGAGGAGCACTTAGACTAGGAGAAGAGGTTATTGGGAAGCAATTCCAAGAACAGATTTCGCCTGGAAGTGGAGTGTTCAGAAAGCACTGTATGTGGTGTTTGGTACTTGACGATGGGTCAGCAGGCTGAAGTCCAAAACCCCAGACAAGATCAGATAAACGCGTGAGCTGTACCATGAGTGAGCAGGAGTAGCACACACCTGATCTAGAAAACCAGTGGAGGTCAAGTTCATGGGAGGAAGCAGAGGGTCTCTAAGACCCCAGATACACCTTTTGGGAAAGGTAGCTTGGACCCAGTGCAAAGACCCAGATTCAGAACCCTGCAATACTGTCACATGTGAGCCAGAGTGGACAGTGAGGAAGACCCTCATGCCAGGGTCTGTGTCGGTCCTGAGAGGAGCCAGCAAGGCAAATGACCTTGATACCAAGCCAGCCTCTTCCATAAGAAGGCACTATAAGTCAGCTGTGGGTATGACGGAGCACACTCGAAGGCTCACTGAGGTGGAGAAATGTGGAGACCCCTGCAGATGGCTTTGATCAAAATGATGGAGACACAAAATAATGTTGGGTCAGACAGAGGTGGTGTCCAGTCCCTGATCCACCATTTGCCAGCTGTGTAAGCTTGTATATAATTCAACTAACCTCTCCAAATCTCCCCTTTTTCACTTGAGCAATGGAATTTGGTGGGGCTCCTCCTCAGCCTTCATGCACTGAGACGGTTGTTTATAGTCCGTCTTCATTCTGATTAGTCAGCACTCAAACCGTATTGATTGTTAAGTGTTTTGAGTATCACCCTGGGAATAATAATGTCTACCTTGTGGAGTGATTTTGAGAACTATAAATAATATGCATAGAGCAACCTGTACATTGCCCAACACAGGTACTTAAATAAATAGTAGCTGTTATTACTTTATTAAGATAGTTATCACCATTGTTAACTGTTGCGGACTGAACTGTGGTCCCCCAAAATTCCCTAGGTTGAAGCCCTGACCTCCAAGGTGACTGTATTTGGAGATGGAGCCTTTAAGGAAGTAATTAAGGTTAAATGAGGTCATAAGGGTAGGGCCCTAATCCGATGAGAACGGTGCCCTTCTAGGAAAAGGAAGAGATATCGGAGAGCCCTCTCTCTGCACTCACACAGGGGAAAGGTCACAACGAGAAGGCAGAAATCTATAAGCCAGAATCAGAGGCCTCATTAGAAACCAACTCTGCCAGCACCTTAAAAAAAAACAAAAAAAGGATATAGATGCTGCTTAAGCCCGCTAGCCTGTGCAATTTTGTTATCGCAATCGGGCTGACTAATACACTAACCATAGATTTACATCTGTGGACCTGAGACGAACTCCATCCGGATGCTGATGGCCAAATCGCTGACTGGCTTGCGCCCCACAATCTAGAACAGGAAATACTCTGAATGAGATTTTATCCGACTGTGTGTAACCTAAGCAGGGATGGGCTGTGTCTTCTGATGTATGGGTCGTAAACACAATCCTGTAGGGAATGCTACGTGGCTCAGACAACTAGGAGGGAGCTAGTAAGCATAACTTCCTTCAGAGGTGGAATTGAAGACAAAGGCAGATTTTTAAAAATAATATTTCTGTAGTATATGCTTTAAGGAAACTATTTTCGCATCTGGATCTTTGTAAGATTTTTTTTTTATTATTATCGAAGTCTAACTGACGTACAACTTGATATTAGTTTCGGGTGTACAACATAATGATTTGATATTCTAAGTGATCATCACAGTCAATCTAGATAACATTCTATTAACATACTATTTTAGAGTGTTCCTTTTGCTACCTCTTGAATGTTGACCCTATCCAGAAATAACAGTTTGTTAAAAAAAAAAGAAAGAGGAGGAAGAGGAAGAGGAGGGAGATATGGAAGGGGAGCGGAGGAGGCAAGGGAGGAGAAGGAGGACGCTTTACTCTGGAAAGAAAAAGAAAAAGGAGAGTTTCCAAAACGTGACACAGCACTTTTTGCCATGGGTTCACGTCTTTCACATTTCGGGATTCTTACCCCTTATTGAGAAATCTTTTTTTTGGAAGAGCCTCAGATTTTAAGAGAAGAGAAACACAGCTACCCCGGGTGACCCGCTTTCCTGCCCCTCCTCAGACTTCGCAGATCTCCGCCCGTGCTAATCCGTCAGTCAGTCAGTCAGTCGGATGGCCTCCTCCCGCCATCTTCACTGGCTTGCCGTGCTGCATCCCAACAGTCATTCTTCTTTTACATTTACATATCTCCAGGGGAACCTTGTGCTGAGTCCACACATTCCACTCTAAGTCAGACGAGCTATACTCAGGAAAGGAGGTGGGACTGCCATTAACCGGAAAAATCCTCCGATCAAGGCCCAAACCCAGCTTTCCGGCTATTCGATGAGCCGTGAGACGGGGGCAGCATAGTCTACGGAGAGGGGCTTAGAAACTCTCCTTCTCAGATGTGAAGGCCGCATTTGGCCTTGATTCCATTACTTGTCAGAAAAGGCCTATGATCAATTAAGTTATTGCAGATAGAAGTGACGAACATTAGGAAATTGTGTTTAATTGGCTGCAAGTGTTGAAGACTTGGCAGAAACTTCCATGGACAACAAGTGGAAATGTGCACAGTCCGAGCACACGGTGTCCAGGCACCGCGCTCCCAGTCAAAGGCAGCAGTTCTGTTCTCACAATTCAGCTTGAATGAGGTGACAGGCTAAGGCACCCACTGTCCTACTTACAATGATGAGGGGAATGGCCCAGGGTCTGAACAAAGAGAGAGGGCGGTCCTAACCAAGGACTGGCCACTTTTTGTCCCATTTCTGTCCCAATCATGTCCCTGGTAGGAAATATTCATGAGGAAACTCCCTTGTCTCTATTTGAAAACATAACACATAAAATAGAACTACGGACTTCGGAGAACAAAAGGACAACATACACTCAAATATCAGTTGTAGGGAAATTTTTCAAAGCTAATTTCAGGTGCCGTTTTTTAATGGGAAAATATGAGCTTTCTTTTTTACTCAACGGGAGATAGAATAAAAGCAGAATTCTGTAAGACTGACTTTGAAAGCAAAATGCGCTCTACCTCATCAATTTGGAATAAATTGTGTCAACTAGTTTACATTTTTAAAACCTTTTTTAGTGTTTATTTAGTTTTGAAAGAGAGACAGAGAGACAGAGCATGAGTGGGGAGGGGCAGAGAGAGAGGGAGACGCAGAATCGGAAGCAGGCTCCAGGCTCTGAGCCATCAGCACAGAGCCCGACGCGGGGCTTGAGCTTGTGAACCACGAGATCATGACCTGAGCGGAAGTCAGACGCTTAGCTGACCGAGCCACCCAGGTGCCCCTACCTAATTTAATTTTTAAGCCAATGAGGAAGTACAGTTTATAGGATATGAAATTATAGGTAAGCACATTTCGAACTGCTATCCACCATACACGTGTTTACAAAGCTCATGGGCATATCCCTGCTGGGAACAGGATTCTGTGCCCTGGTGGAGGGCGGTCCACTGCTCTAAAATGCCCTGGTGAGGTCGTCTTGGGCAGGGACTTCAACTCTCTGAGCCTTAATTCTCATCTATAGAACAAGGAAAATATTATACCAATTATGGTTATCATAAAGATTCCATGAATTCATGCTTCAAAGCCCCGGATACCTATGGGGTGAATTGTTACTACTGAAAACAGTGACTCGGAGCTCACGCTTCTTAGAAAAGTTTAGGAAAGTGTGGCCTTGAGTGGCGCCTTCTTGAAGCATAGGCCCTGAGTATGTCCAGCTCTTCTCTCAGAGGCTCACAGGGTGAAATTCTTGGTTACTCACAGAAAGCTCTGTTTCCTGAGGGCACTGCATGAACAAACTCAGAAAAAATAATCTAAGCAAGGAACAGAACGGGGTAGGGCTCTGTGACGGCCAGTCCTGCACCACCAAGATGCAAACCCACGGGGATAGAATATGGAAAGGATTATGGGGGTGTCAGAAGGATGTGACATGGGGGAGTGAGGTACCTGATTGACTCAAACCAAGTCCCCAGCCTCTACTAATATAAAGATTTACCTTTTCTGGACATTTCCTCTGAATGGAATCAGACTCTATTTGTCCTTTTGATTTTGCCTTATTTCACTTAGCATACTGTTGTTTTATTAAATTTTTTTAATGTTTATTTATTTTTGAGACAGAGAGAAACAGAGCATGAGTGGGGGAGGGGCAGAGAGAGAGGGAGACACAGAATCCGAAGCAGGCTCCAGGCTCTGAGCTGTCATCACAGAGCCTGACGCGGGGCTCGAACTCACGACCCATGAGATCATGACCTGAGCCAAAGTTGGACGCTCAACCAACTGAGCCCCCCAGGCGCCCCTCGCATACTGTTTTAAAGATTCGTCCATGTTGTCACATGTATTTGTACTTCATTTCTTTTTATAGCTGAATAATATTCCATTATATGGATACACTACAGCCTCCCTATCTGTTAATCAGTCGATGACATTTGGATTATTTCCACCTCTGAGTTACTGTGAATAATGCTATTTATTTTTTAGAGAGAGAGACACACACACGCACACACAGAATCCAAAGCAGGCTCCAGGCTCTGAGCTGTCAGCACAGAGCCCAACACGGGGCTTGAACTCACAAACCATGAGATCATGACCTGAGCCGAAGTCAGATGCCCAATCGACCAAGCCACTCAGGCACCCCACTATTAAGAACATTTGTGTACAAGTTCTTCTGTGAACATATGTGTTCACTTCTCTTGAGTGTATATACGTAGGAGTGGAATTGCTGGATCATATGATAAACCTATGTTTAAGCATTTGAGGAAGCGAAAGACTATTTTTCATTCCCGTCAGTCGTATATGCGGCTACTGATTTCCTCCACATTCTTGCCAACCCTTGTTATTATCTGTCTTTGATTCTAGCCATCCTAACTGGTGTGAAGTGGTATCTCATTGTGGTCTTAATTTGAACTTCTTCGATGGGTAATAATGTCGAGAATCTTTTCATGTGCTTCTTGACCATTCGTATGTCTTGTTTGGAGAAATGTCTATTCAGATCCTTTGCTAATTTTTTAATTGGGTCATTTATCTTTTTATTCTTAACTTCTAAGAGCTCTTTATACATTCTAGATAAAAGTCCTTTATTGGCTATGTAATTTGCAAAAAATGTTTCTCATTCTGTGTATTTTTATCTTTCTGATGGTCTTTGTTTCTGGACTTTTTTTTTTTTTAATCTTTACTTATTTTTGAGAGACAGAGCGTGGGTGAGAGAGGGGCAGAGAGAGAGGGATAAACAGAATCCAAAGCAAGCTCCAGGCTCTGAGCTGTCAGCACAGAGCCTGATGTGGGGCTCGAGCTCACAAACTGTGAGATCCTGGCCTGAGCCGAAGTCGGACGCTTAACTGATTGAGCCACCCAGGCGCCTTTCTGGTTCCGGACTTATAATCTTCTGACTGCTTTGCGTCTTGTCAACTCTAGGAAAAAGTATGCTCAGAGAATTTTGGATAGGGAAAAAGACTTTGGAAACAATCTAATACAAACCCCTCACTCTTCAGATTAAGAAATTGAGGACCAGAAAGATTAAATCATGTTCCGCACCTAGTTGGTGGCAGACTAGAAATGAATATGTTATCAGTCAAGATTCTTTGGGTTACAAATGTCAGAAAAAAAAAAAAACAATCCCAAACCCAGGAGCCTGGGTGGCTCAGTCGGTTAAGCATCTGATTTTGGCTCAGGTCGTGATCTCACGGTTTGTGAGTTCGAGTCCCACGTTGGGCTCTGTGCTAATGGCTTGGAAACCGGGGAGCCTGCTTCAGATTCTGTCTCCCTCTCTCTCTTTGCACACACACCTTCTCTCTTTCAAAAATAAGTAAATAAAACAGTAAAAATTTTTAACAAAATCCCAAACTGAGCTAAGTAAAAAGGATGACAGACCGAACATTAATAACCAACATTGCAATCGTTGTTACCAGGTTTTATTACATCATAATGCTAAATATTAGTTTATTAGTAATGATAATGATGGGGAGCAAAGAAGGCACGTTACTGACCAGATAACTTCAATAATGGGCCGGGAAAAAGGAAAATGAAGCAAAAGACAAAATCCGCTGGGCTGCAGGGGCCAGGAGCATGTCCTAGACGAGACTTACATAAAAGGTGGCAGAGATGGGGCCCTTGCACAATCCATGGAAGAAGACAAAGCTAAAGACACAAGAACGACAGAGGGGCACAGCAGGGTTCAAGCAAACTAAGCTCAAACTCAGTGGGCAGGGCTGAGGGATGTCTTATTCCATTCAGGCTGATATAACAGAAGGCCAAAGACTGGGTGGCTTATAAACAACAGAAATTTATTTCTCACAGTTCTGGAGGCTGGAAATCCAAGATCGAAGTGCTGGTATATTTAATGTCTGGTGGGAACTCACTTCCTGACTCACAGATGGCTGTCTTCTTATCGTGTCCTCATACGGCTCAAGGAGTGAATGAGCTCTCCCGGTCTCTTTTAATGGTAATCCAATTCATGAGGGCTCTAGACTTATATCCTAGTCGCCTCCTCAAGGCCCATCTCCAAATGCCATCACAATGGAGATTAGGTTTCAACATAATGAATTTGCGGGGGAAACAAACCTTCCATCCATAGAAGAAGCTGCAGATGCGAGTCTTACTGGGGTTGACAGTCTGACGCCACCAGAAGGCTGGAGATGAGTGAGCCTTGTGGTCCGATAAAAGCTTGCATCCAAGGGCTTATTTTTTTTTTTTTAATATCAGAAGTAACTCCAGTTCTTATCAGCCCCATCTATAGGTCACAATAAGTTTTAAAAGACCTCAGATTATGTTGGCATTGGTGGGATTACCCAACCAGGGATGCCCAATGCTGCTTCCAAATCAAAGACGGAACAGCTAGGGGGATCCTTGAGATCTCTCTGTTTTGTAGCATGACTCTGTTTTGTAGGAGTACTCTAGTTATTTCGATGCATGGAATAATTCTCTAAGAACAACATGTATTCAATAAGAACTCTCCAGTCTCCTCTCTTTCAGAGTCTTTCCCTTCTAGAACTGGCATCTGTCAATGGATTTTGGAAACTGTGTTCTTGCTTGGTATCTTCAACAAGTACTTAGTAAAACCAAGGGGAGTGAGGCAAGGTCCTTACCCTGCTCAGGTGAAAAAGAGAAGGACACTGCTATGGCCCTCGAACATTTCAAGAAAAGGGATGGTCTAATTAAAAACAAAACCAAGCATCTGCTGCTCACGCTCTCTCTTCCAACATAAATAGGCTTGAAAAAAATTAAAAACAAAACAAAACAAAAACCAGAGAATTTGTATCAGGTTAAAAGGAGGAATGTTGGAACCAATGATCAAAACTATGGAAATGGAGCTAAAGAATGTTCCAGAAAATAAATTACTATCAATGAGAAGGTAGGAAAGAAGAGCAGCAAAAGAACAAACAATTCGCTCACTGAATAAAGTATGAACACTTGTGTGAGCCAAAAGGGCAGTAGGAAACCAGAACATGTCATTCCAAAATCAGGACACATTTGTTTAATTAATATTGGTCGATGCCCTGAGTCACTTTGCTTCCTGTTAGTTTAATCATAAAAATGAAACGGGATACAAAATGTTCCAAAGACTATATTATTCAAATTAAGTATTTAGGCAGTGAGTCTCTTAATCAGTGGCTTTCAAACCTTTTTGACCCTCACCCACAGTCAGAAATGTATTTTACATCGAAGGCGGTCTCTCACACACCCACGAAAGTTTCCCATTACTTCTACTATAGGCAAACAAAGCACTCTGAGATTTTCTTTCTCCTCTGTTTTATTTCCTTCTGTTCTCACTTTTTAAATACTATCAGAGACCCACTAAATTTATTTCATGATTCACTCGTGGATTGCAGTTCAGAGTTTGAAAAGTATTTATTGAATGGCCTGACCTGTAATGTCCTAATTCCTTAGCACAAGCTGGTACTGCTGCTGAGAACCTCAGATCTGCCTTACAAAGGCGGCTTTCTCCAGCTCAAGCCCACAGCAAGAGTCCCTGGAATGTGAACCAGACTTCCCAGCTCTGTTTCCAGTGGTTTTCTCCCATCTCTTAGGGGGATGTGGTTCCTGTCTCTCCTCCAAATTGCCTGGGAAGCCGTTGCTCTTGGCAAAGCAAGACAGCATCCTCAGGCTAACTGTCCCCTCTCTTCACCCATCTTCCTTTGGGGTTGTTGCCCTTGGACACCACCAAGGCACCAGGATGGGATCCACCACCACTTGTGGTCAACATTGACCTTAGCCCTGGTTACATTCTATCAGACTTGCTCCCTTCTGGCTCCCCTGCTGACCCTGGTATCCCTGCTCAGGTGCCTCTGCCATCTCATGGAGGTGCTACTGCAATCCGGGGCTCCTGGGCCAGTGTCCACCAAGGTTATGCTGAAGACCACTCAATCTGAGGGTTGGTTCTTGACCTCCAGCTGATGAGGACTGTATGTGTCTAACTGAATAGAAGTGGAAACACTATCCTCAGAGGCAGCTATTCAGCCCAGTGCAGGGAGATGTTTCCATCTAAAGTGCTGGGGTTGAAACTCACTTACTTGGAAGTCTTCCTCATGCACCAAAGCAGGGCAATGACCACAGATGTCCCCTGGCTTAGGGCCCCCTGTTCCCCAGGACACCCTTCCCAGTAGCTTCCATGTGGCATTCTCATTCTCTCCTGATGAGAAAGGCCTGTGCTGACCTAACCGTGTGGGGTCTATTGGAAGTCCCCAAAACCCTCTTCACAGGTCCCAGACCAAGGAACATAAGTCCCAGTAAGCCACAAGCAGTGACTCTTTGTAACAAATATGGATCTGGGCATAAAAGGCCATCAGTTACAAAACTGTATTCGAATTGCTACATAAAACCCATTCACAAATAAAACTGTCTTTTCTTACAATGGCGTTGTTGAGAGGTTCCAATGGACTGTTGGAGTCTTGGCACAAAGAGGTTTTGGTATTATACATCATAAGAGAGTGTTTTAGCGCTCTTAACATACTACTGTATACATCGTGAGCACTCAGAAGGGGACTTAGTGGTTAAATATAGAATAATTTGAGAATATTACATTAGCCTATATAAAAATCTTAATGTTGGAGCAATTCTAGAGCTCATTTACTTCCATTGCTATTTGCATCCCATGTTCCTAGATTCGTTAGGAATGCATTTGGCTGCAAATAACAGAAAACCTA
Source organism: Paguma larvata (assembly GCA_030068075.1). Taxonomy (NCBI): domain Eukaryota; kingdom Metazoa; phylum Chordata; class Mammalia; order Carnivora; family Viverridae; genus Paguma; species Paguma larvata. Next base: position 15,064,948 of record CM057825.1, read on the forward strand.
CTGCTGCGGCTTAAACAAATAAGGACACATTTTTCTTAGATGGCAAGGTATCTGAGGGTTAGCAGTTTCTGGCTTTGGTTTAGCAGCTCAGTGATGTCTGACTGATTCTCCCTGACTCTCTCGGTCTTTGCCTTGTGGTTCCAAGATGGCGTCTACAGCTCTTAGCTTCACAGCTGCAATCAAGGCAGAAAAAAGCGGGGAGGCAACCACCAGCCATATTTGTTCCTTCTTATCAAGTCTCACCCAAATGCCCCAGCAGGAATCTCTCCAAGGTCTAAGGTACTGTTACGTTAGAGCTGGGTCACCTGTTCCCTTCCAGATAAAAGTGAGGCATGGTTAGAAAGGAGGAAAGTCAGGGATGGTATTAAGTGAGTGGTTGGGAATAACGGGCAGATTTCTTCAACCAGGGGCCATCCATCCTTGCTTGGACGCCTTTGTCCCATTTTTGGCAACTGCAGAATGCTCTTTTTGTTTTGAATCAGAATTTGCTTCCCTATAACTTGTCCCCACGGCCTCTGGTTCTGCCCTTGTGGAACTGTGCAGACAAATGTGAGTACTTCTTCTTGGTGACAGCCCTACAAATATTGGAAGACAGCTGTCATATCTCCTCAGAGTCTCCTCTCGTGCACATGAAGCACCTCCATCATGAGGCATGATTTCCAGCGTTCTCACTTTTCAATTTGCTCTTCTCTGGATCTGCTTCTGTTTACCAACGTTGCTATTAGACTTCGTCGCCGCGAACGACATCACTGGTAAAGAAGTCCGATGAGTATCTCCGTGGTTCTGGGTTATCACTGAGGCAGCTCAAGTCTGCATTCTCTTCTATGCACTTCCTGCTGGTAATTCAGCCAACTAAAGGCCATAAATCTTTTCCATTTTTCATCTGCTCACACAACATTTGTAAGGGGACATGGCGATGCACATGGAAAATGAGAAGCGGCAGCTTGCTTAAGGCCTTGAAGTCTTGTCATGTTTTACCCCTTCCGTAGTAAAGAAGGAGTCAAGTATGCACTGCTATTTATTATGAATCTTGGTGTTGAAAATAAATACTAAGAAATAGGCTTGTTAAATCTCTCCTAGCCCAAGTAGCGGCATAACCAAACACTGACTTATGTGTGTTCTACACAAATTAGCAGAGGAAGTAGATTGTAACACGTAACAGTTTGACACATCATGAGCACATACTCCAATATTCAATGAATATTATTTTTCCATTCTGTTGCCTGTCAAGTCCTCAAAAGCTAATTTTATTAGATTTACTGTAGAAAAGAAAAACACCACCTTAACAGAATACCCAGTGTCTCAGAAGGAGAATTTCAAGGAAGGCTACTTATAGGATGGGGCTCAAATGGTAGAGGGATGTTTTTCTTTTATCTTGTATTTTTTTTAAATGTTTATTTATTTTTTGAGAGAGAGAGAGAGAGTGCAAGTGGGAGAAGGGCAGAGAGAGAGAGAATTCCAAGCAGGCTCCACACTGTCAGCACAGAGGCCAATGTGGGGCTAGAACCTGATCCATGAGACCTTGACCTGAGCCAAAGTCAGAAACCTAACCAACTGAGCCACTCAGGCGCCTTGATTAGTATTATTTAGAGAACTGTTTTCAGGGGCGCCTGGGTGGCTCAGTTGGTTAAGCAGCCGACTTTAGCTCAGGTCATGATCTCACGGTCTGTGGGTTCGAGCCCCGTGTCGGGCTCTGTGCTGACAGCTCAGAGCTTGAAGCCTGCTTTGGATTCTATGTCTCCCTCTTTCTCTGCCTCTCCCCTGCTCGTGCTCTGTGTCTCTTTCTCTATCAAAAATGAACATCAGAAAAAAGAGAGAGAGAGAGAGAGATCAAATGTAAAGAGACAAAAGAATAATTGAATGAGGAAAATCTATCTCCGTAACTATAAACAGAGCTCAAATCATTTAACCTTCCAAGAAGCATTACTTAAAAGTTCAGCATATTGGCCGAAAAGCCAATATATTTCTCAACTGCTGGCAAGGTTTACTGTAGACTGTGTAAGTCAACTGAGTTAGGAAATATTAATATGATAGCATTGGAAGAAATCTCCATTATCGGGACTGGACATCTAAATGGAAGTATGTGGGAAGCAGGGCTAATAGACAGGTGTGAAGCTGCCAACTTGGGGAACTTCTCTCTAAATAAACCAGCTATGCTGAAATAGCAACTTTCTTCCTGATAGCGGATCAGCATTTCTTCAAATCACACTGTCGTATTTTCTGCAATAGCAATCACTGGTTTGATGACATAAGCATCATTCCTCGTTCTCGTTTCAAGATGTTATATCCCGCTGGAAATTTTCTAGCCTTGGAGTGTATTTTGGTATAATATTTTCTTGCCACTGACACTCAGCATAAAGACCAAAGAACGCTGAAGTCCTCTTGAGAGAATCTTAGCAAAATGGCTTACGGCTTTAAGAAGATCTCCTGGGGCACCCGCATGGCTCAGTTGGTTAAGCATCTGACTCTTGGTTGCTGCTCAGGTCATGATCTCCTGGTTCATGAGTTCGAGCCCCACATCGGGCTCTGTGCTGGCAGTGGGGAGACTGTTTGGGATTCTCTCTCTCTCTCTTGCTCTCTGCCCCTCCCCTGCCCTTGCTTTCTCTCTCTCTCTCTCAAAATAAATGAATAAACTGGGACCCCTGTGTGGCTCAGTTGGTTAAGCATCAGACTTCAGCTCAGGTCATGATCTCACCATTCACAAGTTCAAGCCCCGCATCGGGCTCTGTGTTGACAGCTCAGAGCCTGGAGCCTGCCTTGGATTCTGTGTCTCCCTCTCTCTCTGCCCCTTCCCTACTCACGCTCTGTCTCTCTTTCAAAAATAAATAAACATTAAAAATTTTTAAAAAAAAAGATAGGGCCTTTAAAGAGGTAGCTAATGTAAAATGAAGTCATTAGGGTGGACCTCAACCCAATCTGACTTGTGTCCTTGTAAGAAGAGGAAATCGGGACCCACACAACACACAGAAGGAAAAGAGACACAGGGGATATGCACGCACAGAGAAAAAGCCACATGACGACACAGGGAGAAGGCGGCCATCTGCAAGCCAATGGGAGAGGCCTCAGGAGAAACCAAAACTGCCAACACTTCCATCTAGGACTTCTAGACTCCAGGACGGAAATAAATTTTTGTTGTTTAAGTCACCCAGTCTGTGGGATTTTGTCCTGGGAGCCCTAACAAACTCATACACTTCATTTCACAGTAAGGGATTTGCCCAAGGTCCCAGAGCAAATTAAACTTGGACCAGAAATCTTAGATCTTAAATTTTGTTACTTGGGGTCCCTAGGTGGCTCAGTCGATTAGCATCTGACTCTTGGTTTCCACTCAGGTCACGATCTCATGGTTCGTAAGTCTGAGCCCCGCATGGGGCTCTGTGCTGACAGCTAAGTGCCTGGGGCCTGCTGCGGATTCTGTGTCTCCTCTCTGCCCCTCCTCCTCTCTCTCTCTCTTAAAAATAAATAAACATTAAATTTTGTTACTTGGCCTCATCCTATTACTCCATTCTGCCTTTCATCCGTAAAAAAGAAACAGATCTCATAGTTCATAAGTTTGAGCCCCGCGTCGGGCTCTGTGCTGACAGCTCAGAGCCTGGAGCCTGCTTCGGATTCTGTGTCTCCCTCTCTCTCTCTCTCTGTCCCTCCCCAATTCCTGCTCTGTCTCTCTCTCTCTTAAAATTAAACATTAAAAAAATTTTTAAAGTAACCTTTATTACTTTTTCTGTATTATTTCAAATGGGTATGTATGCGTTGTAGAAAATTTAACTGACATTAGGATAACTTAAAAGAAGAAAATAGAAACCACCCATAATCCCGTCACCCTAAGGCTACAGGCTCTGTTCATGTATTGGGGTCTTCCCTTCCATGCTGCTAGCAACTCCTGTTTACCTGCAGATGGAAAATCATCCCCCTATGACTCCTCCCCTGGCATTTCCAGGTTTTCCTAAGTATTACACCCCCGTGCCCAGAAGCAAATCTCTCAAGCTCTTTCTTTCCTCTTCATGCCATCTGACTGATGACTTTTGTGAGATCGCTTCCCAGCTGGCACGGCATCCACACCCCCACCCCCATCCCCGCAGTCTCCCCAGCGGTGTCTGGTATCAGGGGACAGTACTCTTCTCTCTTGGGTGGCTTTGTTGCAAACAGTCACTCCGACCCTTCCCCAGACCGCTTCTGCAGATCGGTCTGGGATATTTAACAGAAAGGATGGAAAGAAAGTACATCGAGAATAATTTACAACTCTTGCTCACACTCACCTAGGAACCTTCAGAAATGTCGGCTTCGAGGAGCACCTGGGTGGCTCAGTCAGTCTAGCGTCCGACGCGATTTTGGCTTGGGTCATGATCTCACAGTTCGTGAGTTCGAGCCCCGAGTCCAGCTCTGTGCTGACAGCGCGGAGCCTGCTTGGGATTCTTTCCCACTCTCTCTCTCAAAAATAAATAAATAAACTAAAAAAAAAAGAATTGTCAGTTTTGAGCATTGGACTGGACAGCAACGCTTGGGATCTCGGAAGGGAAGAGGGAAGAAATTGGGAGTTCTATCAATACGGTATGAGGGGATGGGACGTTCGTTGGAAATGAGCAAAAAATACCATCTGTAACTTCTAACTGTAATGTACCTCACTTTTCAAATATGATGTAGACAACAGACCAAAGCAGGATTAACAGTGCCTGTAGCTTTGTCGTGAATGGAAATCACGGACATTGTCATATCAAATTAAAATTGTAGATACCAAATACTATTTACTGTCATCACTCTGACATTACAGTGGCTATTAGACCCATTGCAAGGTCTTGTTATCTCATGCATTAAAATGGATGTGTCGGGGCACCTGGGTGGCTCAGTCGGTTAAGCATACAACTTCAGCTCAGCTCATGATCTTGCAGTTAGTGAGTTCGAGCCCTGTGTTGGGCTCAGGGCCGACAGCTCAGAGCCGGGCGCCTGTTTCGGATTCTGTGTCTCCCTGTCTCTCTGCCCCTCCTCCGCTCATACTCTGTCTCTCTCTCAAAAATAAATAAACATTAAAAAAAATGTTTTAAAGGTATGTGTATTTCTTTACCACCAATTTGCTTTTTAAAATATATTCATAACTATGTTCGTAGAGTGGGTTTCTCTCCCGGCTCCTGGGCACACATTCGGATGCCTATTTGGGACTCACAGACATAACAGGATTATAAATAGGATCCAAGCGTTCCCATGAGCCGGCACGGGACCGCACATCCATCATGATGTTGGCATAGGCGGAAAATGCCAAAATGTGTTTCATTTGTCTCACAGGTGGGGCAAGCTGTGTCAGCACCAGGGAGGTTCCAGAGATCGGATGAAAAGATCTCTTTCCTCGTTTGTTTCCTGTTTTGAAGTTTCTCTAGAGCCCCAAGTTCAGACATGAAGAAGGTCAACCAGGTCTACTGTGGGCAAGCTTCTGGCTCCTCCAGGGGATCTAATAACTCTGCAAAGGTTCAGACCTGACTCAGGATCTATCACAAATATATTACGATAGATGCGATGTTGAACTATCATAATCGCTATCATTTATTGAGACCGTATTATGTATAAACTATGTATAAACTATAAACTATGTATTAATATTTTTATGTAATACCTCATTTAATCCCAAAGTATCCTTGGCAATGGACTTGTGCTTATATAATTAGGTCTTATTTTATTGGGAAAAAAACTCCCAAGGTTCAGATAAGTAAAATAACTTACTCAGGGTCCTTCTGAAGGAGTCTGCCTCTGAATTATGTTCCTAAAAAGTTCTAGAAGCAACCTTGGCCCAGGGAAAGCCCTCACCTAACACAGAATCAAAAGGCCTGGCCAAGTAGGACAACGAAATCAGCTTTAGCCCAGATTCAAATCCCAGGCTCACGTTGCCCCTTGGAGCTTGGCTGGGCAGGAGAAGTAAACAGCAATGTCCCATTTTGGTTGAAATGTAATTGAAACGGCTCATTGTTTTTCTTAAATCTGAGTCCCCTAGGAGCCAACAAATTGTTAGTGCACAATGGAAAGCAGATCCAATGCGATGACTGGAGGGTTTGTGTGATAATACGGTAGCTGGGAGGAAGGATTTCGAGGGCAGTCTTGCCATCTTAATTGTCAATAACGATAATGAGTTCATATAAGGACATTGCCTGGCTCCGAATTCAGCGTTTGTTTTTCTCTTCTGAAGCTCTCAATTACCTGTTTTACTTCCTTGGCATTTTACCATTTTCTTAAAAAAAAAAAAAAAAAGAGGGGCGCCTGGTTAAGCATCAGCTTTGGCTCAACTGTGGTCATGATCTCACAGTTCACGGGTCTGGACCCCCGTCAGGCTCTGTGCTGACTATTCAGAGCCTGGAACCTGCTTCGGATTCTGTGTCTCCCTCTCTCTCTGCCTCTGCTTGTGCTCTATCTCTCTTTCAAAAATAAACATAAAAAAAAGAATATAATTTCGGTAGATCGAATATTTTATTTAAAATATTAAATATCTTAAATGTAGAATTGCTGATTTTTGCCATCGCTATTCAGCATCCTCATTCTCCAGATAAGAAATGGGAAAATAGGGGCGCCTGGGTGGCTTATTCAGTTGAACGTCCAACTTCAGCTCAGGTCATGGTCTCGCATTCGTGGGTTCGAGCCCTGCCTTGGGCTCTGGGCCCAGAGCTCAGAGCCTGGAGTCTGCTTCCGATTTTGTGTCTCCCTCTCTCTCTGCCCCTTCCCTGCTTGTGCTCTGTCTCTCAAAACAATAAAATAAAAACCTTTAAAAATTTTAAAAATTAGAAAAAATGGGAAAATGAATGTAGCTGTAGTTCTCTTGACCAAAGAAACTATTAATATTAAAGCTCGAAGGTCTTTCTATCTCTCCCCTCAGTGCTCCTGCTGTGAATTTTGGAGCGTGTTTAAGGCTAAAGCATAGTCCAGTATCACTCCCAGGTAAAACCCTATACATTTATTACAACATTATCAGTTCAAATGTCACCTTTGAAGCCCAGGAAGGCCATGGTCCTAGGTTCTTGTTGTTAAAGGTCAAAGCGGCTACTTTTGTGCCAACTTACCTCCACCCACCCCTCTCCCGCATAGCCCGAGTCTACAAAACAGGAATAAAAGAGAACAACTTATAGGGCTGTTCTCCATCCTGCTGACTTCAATGAAAATAGTACAATTGTTTAGTCACCCAACAGCAAAGAACAGTGAATAGCGTTAAGCATATCAAGGAATGAAGCCACATTTTATTTTTTAAAAAAATCTATCATTCTATACATTCTTTTTCCTTTGAGAAAAACTCCTCAATGCCTTGCCATATTCATGTAATTTCACTTAGAAACTACTCACTTGGCCTCACTTTCTTTCATTGGTGATGATGACATATCAGCTCCTACTCTACTGGGAACTGGTTTATTTTGTTTTATTTATTTATTTTTTGCCAGATGCTCCGAAAAACTTGACTGACTCATCAACACTCTGTGCGATTTTGTTTTTGTTTTTTAACCATCACCTCTATGTATTTGTAGTTCTACTGAGCAAGGTCAAATATAGCAAGGGCCAAGTAGCAAAGCCATTCCAAACTTGAAGCCACATTTTAAAACGAAAACAAAAACAGGTCATCGCCAGTCATTAAAAGGCCACCGTCCAGAATGGTTTCACCAAGTTATATATATCTTACTCTCTGAGTCAATTAGGGAAGTAAATTCGTCATTTCAGTAAGCATTTAGGAAGTCCCTCTTCCTCTGGGCATTGCATCAGAGACGAAGTTACAAACAAGCAAAGTAATACATAAGAGATGGCCATGACTTCCCACATTGGGGTTTCGCCGTGTTGATGGGGAGAGTGAACACCAGACAATGACCCAGCCGCCACCCCACAGGTGATCTGTGCCAGAATGGAAGTATAGGTACAGCACGGTGGGAACGCAGATATGAGACAAGACGTTTCCGGCTGCCTGAGACGGGTCAGGAAAGACTCTGTAAGAGAAGCACTTGTACGTGACAGGCACTGTGGGATTTTTAGTAGTTTGCTGGGAGGATAACGTATGAGAGCGGAGGGAGGGCCTTCCAGGCGAAAGGACCTGTATAAATCAATGCCCAGGTGCAGGACAGGGTTGGCCTTAGGCGACCAGGCCCATGGCAATACTGGTGGGAAATACAGAAATATGGCCTTGATCACCTCTCAGTTCTGGAATTAGAGGTAAATCAGTTTCATCTTCATCATTTGCCATCTTCTCCAAACTTTGTATAAATAGACTGCTACATTTTTCTAATAAAGAAAAATAGTTTTTATAAAAGTGCATGGCATCTTGGGGAATAGGGATAGAAAGTGAACTAGAGGTCTAGATGCTGAGGAGGGGCAATAAGGCTGGAAAGGAAGCTGGGTGGGATGGCCTCAGACGCCCCCTGAGTTAAGGAGGTTGACCCTCATCTGACAGCAGTGGTTCTCGTCGCTGGCTGAGGAGCTTGGAAATTACCAATGCCTGGGCCACACCCAGAGCAACGAACAGAAAATCTCTGGGGGTGGGACTCAGGCACCAGTAAAGTGGGGTAGATACAACCAGACACGGACACTCTAGAATGAGTGTGCACCGGGGTGTGGGGGGAGGGGGGAGAATCTGGAGACTGGGAGACCGGAGTGAGAGGGGGAGCCCTGAGGAAGGCAGTGCCAATGATGCCTTAGGGTTAGAAGGGGGAGTAATATGGTGGACAAATGAGAGGGGAGAGAGCCTTCCCAGCAGAAGAAACAGCACCTGAGAGTGTGGAGTGTTTGGAGGAAGCAGGAAGCAAACTTGTGATTAGAACAAGGTGCAGAGAGGAAACAAGACTGGTGAGGTTGATGACGGTGGGTTTAGCTTACTTTAAAATATCTGTCCCGTTAAACCCTTGGCTTCTTATGCAATAGATTGTGACGTTGTTCATTTGTTTTGGCCACTAGTCTGTTATGTGCATGACTATCAAATTATTAATTTTTAAACAGTTTCCGATATGTGGAGTCTGGTGAGTTCCAATCGACCAATGTCTGTCAGCTACGGTTTGCTTTATTACTTATAATAATGTTATCATTTAAAACTCTAGAGTCTGTTGGCCTAGAGCATTTTCTCCTCCTCATCACTATTGATTTTGTGTGCTGGATCATTCTTTCTCGGCGTGGAGGACTGTCCTGTGAATCGTCAGGGTATTGAGTAGCATTCCCAGCCTCTCCCTGCTGGATGCCGGTCATATCCCCAGGTTGTCCCCAGATGCAACAATCAAAAACATCTCTTGTGTTTGCCAAATGTCCCTTGGGGAGTAAAGCTGCACCCCACTCCTCACCCCCACACTGGTCTAGAGTCTGATTCTACACCAGTTCTTCTCAGACTCTGTGTGTGTTTGTATCCACGCGTATGAATCCTCTGGGAACCCCGTTAAAATGCGGGTTCAGATTCTGCGGGACTGCGGTCCAGAGGCTGACGTTTTGCATTTGTAACAAGTTTTCAAGGGACCTCTGCTGTGGGAGCTTTCGAGAAACCAGGCTTTAAACCCTTCAAGTGTAAGCGCCAGAGTGAGTGCTGATTTCAGTGGGAAACGGCAGCTTTCCGTTAATGCATTTGGGAATCGACCGTCACCTCTGAGTGTTTACAGGATCACTTTATACCAGGGCATAGACTCCAAAAATATGGGAACTCACAGATCGAACGCCATAATCTTGTAGCCTGCCACCTGTATTATTTTTTGTGTGTAGTTTTATTCACCTGGAAAGCCATGGTGTTAATCCTCTCAGCTGCAAGAAGTGCAATTACAATTCGATCTTCGTTGGGAGCAAATGTTTCCACTCAGTCATGTGATGTACTCTTATTCCAATCATGCGCCATTATCTAATCAAAGTCCATTTTTGGATCATGGGTAAAATGTCCCTTTAAATAGCCTAAGGGTCTATTTTGGAGCTGATGTATTTTTAAATTGTCCACCCGGATGAGCCTCACATGATGGAACAGATGTGATTCGGAAGAGTTGAACTGGAAGATGTTTCTCAAAATTAAATAATGTGTTCTCCAATGTGCATAATAGGAAGTATGTTTCCCTGGAAATTACACCCTTAGAAGACAATGTTCAGGAGAGCATCAGTGTTAAGAACTTTCCCTCAGTCTACAAATATTTACATACCGATCCCCTTCAGTGGGCCAGGGACAATGACAGGAGCTGGAATCTTCCAGAAGATTCCTGGAAGAAAAACAGTGATGTGATGGTGACATGGCGGGGGAGGGGTTGGTATAGGTGGTCAGGCAGGTCTCTCTCAGGGAGTGCTGCACAGAAGGAGAAGTTCAAACAAGAAGGAGACGGCCCTGCAGAGATCCGGAAAAAGGATGCTTCAGAGGAAGGCAAAGAGAGGTGATGTCAGAACGAACGGTGGCCTGGGAATTCAGGAAGCGCAAAGCAAAGTGTAAAGTCAAGACGCAGAAGAGAAGGGGCTTGTTCGGCTCAGGCGCTTGTGAACTCTTGGACTTGAGCTAAGTTCCCTGGTCCTTTCTAGGTCTGAGTATCTGCAAAATCAGGGGTGAACGGACCAGCGGTTCTCAAAGTCGGCTGCGTATTGAAATCACCTGGGAAACTCCAACTCTTGACTGAATTGGTGGAGGGGGGAGCCTTGTGCACAGGGGCCTATCAGCAATCTTCAGGTGATTCTATTTTTTTCAAACATTTTTATTTATTTTTGAGAGACAGACAGAGCGTGAGCAGGAGAAGGGCAGAGAGAGAGGCAGACACAGAATCCGAAGCAGGCTCCAGGCTCTGAGCCATCAGCACAGAGCCCAATGCGGGGCTCGAACTCACTAAGATCATGACCTGAGCTAGAGTCGGCCGCTTAACCAACTAAGCCACCCAGGCGCCCCCAGGTGATTCTAATGTACCCAGTAGCTGGAGGGCCCTGAACTGGATGACCAGTGACGTTCTGTGCCCTCCCACCCCCTACCACGTGCAGTTGTAGGACGGACCCTGTGGTGTTGTTGAGTGACCTCAGCCAGCCAGCCTCCCGGGGCCTCTGTGTCTCCAGCTGCTGAATGTGGGCAGTTGACCTGGATTTCTCTCTCCCCTTTGGCATTATTATTATTCTGCGACATGGTTAGACTGTTTGCTTACTCAACCACAGGGTTGAAATCCTATCTTGGGCCAGCCGGCTTTTTCCCAGCTGGAGGGGGTAATCCGATACTCCTTGTAGGGTTTCTTTTTGTCTCTTCGCTGCTCCAAAGCAAACGTACTTTTCCATCGCTTTCAGCTGTAGCCTGAAAAGAGGCCTCCAGGCAGTCGTTCTGGGCGTTTTTGTCATACGTGTAGGCAAACATTGAGAAAGTTCTCAGCTCGAGGCTCAGGTAAACTCAGGACAAATTTAGAAACCTCAGACTCGAGCCATCATGCAACAACACGGAGGGAGAATAGGTCTGTTTTGTTCCTCGACTAGTTCATCCCCCGTCCTTTTTAAAATTCTATGAGGTATAATTCACAAAGACAGGTACTGTTTTTGAAGGCCAGAGCTCACTCGAAGGCTTAACTCTGTAAATGACCGAGGCTGCTAAATTCCGGCTAAAGCAGATTAGCCGAGTTAAGTCTGGGGCATTAGGGTCCCCTCTAACACTCAGGCCCGCAGAGAAGCTGTCAGCCCTCCTTCCACAAATCCTTCTTAAACTCCCAGTAATAGCAACTTAATCTATGAAGAAAGCAACAAAGGAAGAGATAACAGCATAGGCTGGACTGTGCAGGCATCCTTTAGAAACAGAATGTGAGCCACACAGGGTCATTTAAATTCTCTGGGAGCCACTTTAAACACAGAAGAAGAAAGAGATGGAATTAACTCTCATTCATATTTTTATTTTACCTGATATATTGTATATTACCTGTACATTACCATAATACTGTGTCAACACACGATCGATATAAAAACTTTATTAATGAAACGTTATCTTTTACTTAGTGTATTTTTCAAAAGCTCTTGTGTGTTTTACAGCCGATTCGATTCAAACTAGGTACATTTTAGGTGTTAACGGGCTGCATGCGGCAAGCGGCACTGTTTGCTTTTGCCGTGCCTGTAGCAGGGGGCTACCGGGGAGGACAGGTTGGAGGGGAGAGCCCAATAAACACTTCTTTAAGTAGGCTCCATGCCCAACGTGGGGCTTGAACTCACAACCCAAACATCAAGAATCGCTTGCTCGACCAACTGAGACAGACCCCCTCCACCCCTGTAAACAATTCTTTAAATAAATATGAGACATATGATCCTATCCAGAAGAGCATGCTGGCAAAGTTATTTTTTTGCTACAGAGGTAGTGTGGTGAACTGGAATAATAATAATAATAAAAAAAGCTTTGGGATCAAATGAATCTAGGTTCAAATTCTGCCTATTTATGTTAAAGTCACGATTTTAGGCAAGCTCTTTACCTTCCTGAACCTCGCTTTCCTCCATTGTAAAATGAGGGAAGTCCTCCTTCTCTGACTCTTGAGAACAAAATGAGAAACTGTGATAACAGCCAGCAGGGCGCCTTTCACAAATGGGTCACCGAAGAAATATGGACACACCCTCTCTGAAGTGCGTGTGCCACGGGGCCTCGCCGCCAGCAGGTAACCAGCAAAGGGTCAGGGCGCTCCCTATAAAATTGTGGCATTAACAAAAGCAGCAGCTGCACACCTGATTCTTAGTAACAGAAACTCAGGAGCCTTAAACCATTTTATAAGTAAATTCAAACGCTGTTCATCTCCCTGTGTTTCCTGTAACTCCTCTGGACTTTCACACTGGAACTACTATTTGGAGCAAGGTACCACGCCAGTTGTTAACACGGCTCCAAGATGTAGTTTAAACTTTAACTTTTCTGGGGCTTCTGGGTGGCTCAGTCGGTTAAGCATCTAACTTCGGCTCAGGCCATGATCTCTCGGTTTGTGAGTTCAAGCCCTTCATCAGGCTCTGAGCCTGCTTCTGATTCTGTGTCTCCCTCTTTCTCTGTCCCTCCCCCACTCGTGCTTTGTCTCTCACTGTCTCAAAAATAAATAAACATTAAAAAAAAAACCTTAAATTTTACTGTAATTTTGCTTTTAGATGATTTGTCTTTACTAACACAGAAGCATGTTACTTTCTTATTGTCTTACACTCGATGAAAATCAGCCTCCCTCCACTCTCTGCTTGGGAAAATCCCCTGATCCTTCTGAGCCCCGGTGCATAGAGCCTTGTGGATCTTTCTGCTGGTCTTTGTAAGAAGAGTGCGGGCGAGGATGCAAAAACGTGAAGAAAAAGATCAAAGATAGAATCGGCACCGTTACTAAATCTCCGTATTACTACTTTTTAAATCCACAAGATGTAAAAATTTTTTGAAGTTTCGAAAAGACAAAAAATATCTAATTTAAAAACAGTGCTGATAGGGGCAGCCGGGTGGCTCAGTTGGTTAAGCATCCCACTCTTGGTTTCAGCTCAGGTCATGACCTCATAGTTCTTGAGTTCAAGCCCCGAGTCAGGCTGCATGCTGACAGTGTGGAGCCTGCTTGGGATTCTCTCCCCTTCTCTTTCTGCCCCTCCCCTGCTCACTCTCTATCCCCCTCTCTCAAAGGAAATAAGTAAACATTAAAAATAAAATAAAAACAGTACAGATAGTGGGCCATTGATACTGGAGGAGGCCATGCCTCAGGCGGAGGGTAAGGCATGGGAACAGCCTATAGTTTTTGCTCCATTTTGCTGTGAACCTGGACCTGTTTAAAAAATAAAGTTTATTTAGGGGCCTGGGTGGCTCAGTCGATTGAGCATCCAACTCTTGGTTTGGGGTCAGGTCATGATCTCACGGCTCATGGGTTTAAGCCCTGCCTGCATCAGGCTCCATGCTGACAGTGCAGAGCCTGCTTGGGATTCTCTCTCTCTCCCTCCCTCTCTCTGCCCTCCCCTGCTTGCACTCTCTCTCTCTCCAAATAAATAAACTTTAAACAGAGTAATAAAAACTAAAGTTTACTTAAAGAAAAAAAAAGCCCAATAGGTTAAAAGGTAAAATTATAGGTAAAAAGGTAAATTATAAACATAGACTAATACAATGGCCACTATGTTATGTATATAATAAACCATTTCTGGGTTTCCAAGAAATCCAACAGCTTAAAGTAAATGGAGATAGAGGCAAAGCTCAATTAAGAATCGCAATTAGTAAGTCGATAAGGTTTCGATGTCAGCTTGTGGGATTGTGGGTTTGCCAGACTTGGAGTTAGCAGGGTCAAAAACAAGACAAGTTCGGGTGTGTCTGTGCAAAGCGATCAGGGTCTGACTTCCCGGGCTTGGATTCTTTTTTTTTTTTTTTTTTTAATATTTATTTAATTTGTGAGAGACAGAGCATGAGTGGGGAAGGAGCAGAGAGAGAGGGAGACAGAATCTGAAACAGGCTCCAGGCTCTGAGCTGTCCACACGGAGCCTGACGCGGGGCTCGAACCTACAAACTGTGAGATCATGACCTGAGCTGAAGTCGGACGCTCAACCGACTGAGCCACCCAGGCGCCCCCCGGGCTTGAATTCTAATATGATTCCAGTATCTAAGGCGACTGAAGAGCTGCCAGAGTTAAGTTGTACTGGTTTCCTAGAGTAGGTTGCCTCAGAGTAGACCCTGGGACAACTTAGGGCAAGTACTTTCTTGGGGAGGTGATCTCAGCAAGTACCCGCGAGGGAGCAGGAAAGAGAGAAAGGCCAATGGATACCCGGCGTGTAAGTGAGCAGTTTTCCCCTGGGGATGTCTGGGGCTCAGTTTCGAAGGGGACCTTCTGAGGAGCCACGTGGAATCTTCTCAGAAAGGGCCACATGGATGGGGGTAGTTTACCCACCATGGTTTCCCTCCTTTCCCTCCTTGGTTAAGGACTGCCCCTGCGGTTAGGCTCCTAAGTCTTCGAGGCCTCTCTGAGCACAGAAACAGAACTGACAGCAAAACCCTTTTGCGCTAGACAGAAACTCCTGACAGCAAAGCAGAGGGTGCCCGTCTCCCAGAGGTGAGAAGTTGTCAGGGTGCTGGAAGCTCTCCAGGAAAGCTGCCGTCCAGGGTGGGGAGGTTAGGGAGGGGAGGGAGGAGGAAGCTGGGCCCTAGCACCTCTGTTTAGTAAACACTTCCCAATAGATGCATTTTGTTAATTTATGATGACGTCCTGACATTTTTTGTTGTGGCTTGGTCTCTTCTCTTTTTTTAAATTTATTATTATTATTATTTTTTAAAGTGAAAAACTCCTTTGAGCTATGTCAAACCCTCACCCTTCCCAGGGAAGAGCCTACGCATCCAAATTGGCTCACCACCACCTGGTGGCAGCTTCCGGGATTTCAGGCAAAGAGCTTTGATAAATAATACCCGGGTACAATCCATTTAAACCCGATGGATTTCCTTGAAGACAAATGTCACTGAAATGTAAGGTGAAAATAAAGGCTTTTGTTATGGAATGATACTTCGTGTAGTGACGGGAAAAAAGTTTCTATCCTTTTAATAGCTCTGGCTTCCTAATTTGTAAAATGATAGCACACAGGAGGGCGATTGAACTGAATGATTGCAGCATCATAAAAAATAATCCTATAATGATGAAGATTAATTTCAAGGACTGTGATGAGATGGCACTGGAGTGAAATGAAATATTTTATAGACCCAGAGCAAATGCCACAGCAGCACTCCCACTGAGATCATTGAAAATATTTCTCTTTTATTACAGGACTTCTTGGACGTATACTGGGAACTTGGTTTGCCGCTAGCTTTGTGATGATTGACGGTGGGGTCAGTCAACAACCCCTTCCCCCAGTGTTCGTTTGTTACTATTTGGGAATACCTGGCCTATGTAATGCCTAAAATACATTTGAAGCAAATATTTTCTTTGCTTTATGTGAAGACAAAAGAGTTCAAAATATACATTCAATCTGTGTATATTTCTGTGTATATTCATATAGATGTGTGTATTTTTTTCTTTTGTTTTTAAGTACGCTTTCTCCCAACGTGGAGTTTGAACTCATGACCCTGAGATCAAGAGTTCCACGCTCTACCGAACCAGCCAGAAGCTCCTATTTCCACTTTTATATTTTTAAAAGAGTAATCATTTTTAAGGTAAATAAAAATACTTCATTCAAATTTTACTGTTGCTTTGTATGCTTTATTTTTCCTTTTTTTTTTTTTCCTTTTTTTAAAAATTTATTTATCTATCTGACAGAGAGAGCGATCAAGCACAAGCAGGGGAGGGCCAGAGAGAGAGAATCCCAAGTAGGCTTCGCACTGTCAGCATGGAGCCCGACATGGGGCTCGAACTCACGAACCTTGAGATCATGACCTGAGACGAAGTCGAACACTTAACTGATGGAGCCACCCAGGTGCCCCTATTTTTCATTTTTTTATGATTTTCGGAGAGCATACAAATAAGATAAGTATTGAAATGAATCATCCCAAGTCGATAAATGGTTGGCTTTCTTCATTTGAGGTTAGCATTTTTCATTGCATCGAATCTTAGTATAATGTCTTATTCTTTCTACATAATCCAACCACTCCATTTTGGATTTGAAAAAAGGGGGTTGAAGTTCTGTCACTTACAAATAATGGAATCTATACTTGGCCATGGCCTTACCTCTTTTTTTTTTTTAATGTTTATTTATTTTTGAGACAGAGAGAGAGACAGAGCATGAGTGGGGGAGGGGCAGAGAGAGAGGGAGACACAGAATGTGAAGCAGGTTCCAGGCTCTGAGCTGTCAGCTGAGAGCCCGACGTGGGGCTCGAACTCACAGACCGCGAGATCATGACCTGAGCCGAAGTCGGACGCTCAACCGACTGAGCCACCCAGGCGCCCCATGGACTTACCTCTTTAATATCAGAGGCTTTGAGGGGGGAAAGAATTGGACATAGGGTTTTTGTTGGTGTAGATTGGGTCCCAGCTTACATATGTGAAACTGGACCTAAATGAATTTGTCCTCCACAAATTTTTATTAACAAACTAGCAGCTTTAAAAAGAAATAAATTAGGGCACTGAACTATACACTTAAAAATAGTAAAAATAGGGCGCCTGAGTGGCCCAGCTGGTTAAGCATCCGGCTCTTGTTTTGGCTCATGTCATGACTTCACAGTTCGTGGGTTCGAGCCCTGCATCGGGCTCTGAACTGACAGCACAGGGTCTGCTTGGGATTCTCTCTCCCTCTCTCTCTGCTCCTCCCCCACTTGTGCTCTCTCTCTCAAAATAAATAAATACACTTAAATAATTTTTTAAACAGTAAAAATGGAAAATTTTTATGTTATGTACATTTGACCACAATAAAGAAAATTTAAAAGAGCATGATATTAACAAGGGAAATTTTAAAACATTTAATAAGTCGCTAGAAGCTATAAACTATCCAAACATATCAAATTTCATTTCCTTTCCTGCTATCATAAGTAGAACATCTCAGAGGAGTTCCTTTTTTATCTTCCTCCAGGAAAAGATATTCTAATAATCTATTAAACCAAATCAGAGAGACTGTCACATTACGAGATTCATGGGAGACAAGCGCTCTGTAAACACGCTGACTGGTTAGTATTTCCATCCATCTATCATGCCTTGAGAAGTCCCTTTTCAAATATCAAATGGTTATTAATCATCCTGTCAACTCCTGATCAAGGGGAATGAAGCTGGTTTCGATGCCTGTGCCTAACGGCAGGTCCACTGATGGAGCGATGAGTTATTTTAATGTCCCGAATCCCATGAGATTGACTGATTTATCGCATCGGCTGCAGAAAATGAAAGTCCCGTTTCAGGAAATACCCAGCCTGGCCTAATTTCCCCGTGGAGCCGGGAGCTGGGAGAATCTGCCTGGGACAATGCCTGAGTGTTGTGCTCAGGAAACTCAAGGGCTGGAGAAATTCCCTAGAGGTGCAGAAAGAGAAGATGCTGCCGGCCACAAGGAGCCCCGCCCCAGTGCACTGAATGGCCGACCTAGTATCACCAAGACATCCCTAGTGATTCAGAAAGAAAGCGCCAGGGGCGCCTGGGTGGCTCAGTTGGTTGAGCATCGGACTTGGGCTCAGGTCATGAGTTCGTGGTTTGTGAGTTCGAGCCCCACATTGGGCTCTGTGCTGACAGCTCAGAGTCTGGAGTCTGCTTCAGATTCTGTGTCTGCCTCTCTCTGCCCCTGCCCCACTCATGCTCTGTCTCTTTCTCTCAAAAACAAGTAAATTAGAAGAAAGAAAGAAAGCACCAGATCAAGATCAAGAAAGTACCTTGAAGATCAAGCAAGATCAAGCAAGACCCTGGGAAACCTTCTGTCTCTCGGTGATTCAGATAACCAGATAACAGTTATCCTCATTCACCATCATTGAACAATTTTCTACCAGCCCTCAGCATGCACATTGAGATTTATAGGACCCTACGCTCAGCTGCACCTCCCATAGTCCACTGTGATTCTCTTCTAGAACTTTCATGAAGGAGCCCCATGCGGAGACAGGAGAATGACGGATGGCCTGACCAGTTCCAGGCAGGAGTTGGTCTGGCAGCAAACTGTCAAGCATAAAACAACTCTGAGCAGGAATTGGCCTGGCAGCAAACTGCCAGGCCGGAGAAGGCTTACAGCTTGCTCCTTGTCTCCGGTTAAATTTCCAAACCTTTTAGAACATACCGAAATTCTTGGGTCATATTGTGCTCTGGTTGCTCTGATTACTTTGACTACACTAATTACGCATGTATAGCTGTTTACTATTTTAGAATCACGTAAGCCTGATGAATCGGTAGTTCGGTACAGTAGGAACCTAGATCTGTATTATCACACTCTGTACATGAGTAATCTGTTTTTCGGCATTAAGCGGTTCCTCTGCTCCAATAAAAGACGAGGTCTTGCTGTGGTGAGGCACTCATGACAAACTGGTATCTAAATCCTCTGTCTTCTTAATCCTGCTCCTTCCAGCCTTCACCCTGTGAGGGATAAAGTTTGGACCCTTGGGGCCCCAGGACCGGACACCTTCGCCCTGCTTTTGTGCAATGACCAATTGCAAAGAGGAATTTACCGTCTGTCTCAGGAGACATCGGACTCGTACTCAGTACATTTTTGATGTACTTTCCTTTTGCCACATATCTAGCCCTTTCCATTTTTCAGAAGGCCCTGCTGCGTTTGCACTTGGGTGATGTAGTTCTCCTGGGTCGGGCAAGCAAATAAATTCAGCTTTGTTTCTAACTCCTATATGCTGATCTTTGTTTCTTTGCTTCCTCGCCGTACAATATGAGGACACCTGAGGTAAAATCAAAGACCAGTGATTGTCAGCCTTCTGGGGGCACTTAGACTAGCGGTTGAAAATTCACATATCTTCAGAGGCCAGGCCAGTATCAGAGACAAGAGAAGGGGCGGGCCCATCCCATAAGGACGGAAACCGCTAAGTGTGTACTTCGAAAGAGGAAGCTGAATTCCAGCTCCAGGAATTACGGATTCCTGGTAACATAGCCATGCTCATCTACTATTGAACCACCTTACGATTCTCCCAGAAAAATCATAAATCTTTATTTTAATGTGAACATTCTCAATGTTTAAAAGAGCTAACTAAGACATAGCCACAGGCCTTACATGTTTGTGACTTTACCCTTTAGGATATTTTAGACATCATGCTGGCAGGTGTGATCATAAAAGAGCCCACAGGCTACAAAGGAAACAGATGTACACAGGTGTTTAAAGAATAAGGCAAAATGTAGGGGCGCCTGGGTGGCTCAGTCGGTTGAGCGTCTGACTTCGGCTCAGGTCATGATTTCGCGGTCTGTGTGTTCGAGCCCCGCGTCGGGCTCTGTGCTGATGGCTCGGAGCCTGGAGCCTGCTTTGGATTCTGTGTCTCCCTCTCTCTCTGTCCTGCTCACGCTTTGTCTCTCTGTCTTAAAAATAAGTAAATGTTAAAAAAAAAATTAAAAAAAAAAAAGAATAAGGCAAAATGTAGGGGCGCCTGGGTGGCTCAGTCAGTTAAGCAGCCGACTTCAGCTCAGGTCATGATTTCGCGGTCTGTGAGTTCGAGCCCCGCGTCGGGCTCTGTGCTGACAGCTTGGAGCCTGGAGCCTGCTTCACATTCTGTGTCTCCCACTCTCTCTGCCCCTCCCCCACTCATGCTCTGTCTCTCTCTGTCTCAAAAATAAAATAAACATTAAAAAAAAAGAGAGAGAATAAGGTAAAATGCTATAATAAAGAACTATTTGAAGTTAACACGAGGCACAGAGGGATTAGGAACCCTCATAAGGTCTAATTCTGTTTCCCCTTGCCTTTGCATCATGTGTCAGGCTGGTGATTAGAAGCTTGAAGGTGAGCAGGCTGTGGCTCAATGTTAGTACAAGAATAAGGCATCTCGGTGAAGTAAGACTATGGTCCCTTCCTGTTTCCTCTTAGAAGAGCATTCGTCTTGTTGGCCTTTTATCCCCCGTGAGCAAAGTAGACTTTGCTAAAGATATTACACAGTACTTCTCAACCAGTGATGATTTTTACTTCCAGGGGGACATTTGGCGATGACCAGGGCCATCTTTGGTGATCACAGCTGATAGAAGGGGGAAGGTGCTACCGGCATCTAGTGGTTGGTGGCCAGGGACGCTGCTGACGCATACTACAGTGCACAGGGCAGCCCCCTCCACAAAGAGGCACCTGGTCTAACGTGTCAATAGTGCTGAGGGTGAGAAACTTTGGCCTAGAATTTACAATTCTATACCTTAGAGCAAATATTAACCATTTCATTTCTTTTTTTTTAACGTTTTTATTTATTTCTGAGAGACATAGAGACAGAGTGTGAGCAGGAGAAAGGCAGAGAGGGAGACACAGACTCTGAAGCAGGCTCCAGGCTCTGAGCCATCAGCACAGAGCCCGACACGGGACTTGAACTCACAGACTGTGAGATCATGACCTGAGCTGAAGTCGGCTGCTTAACTTACTGAGCCACCCAGGCGCCCCTGACCATTTCATTTCTATCTGCTCTTTGATGTACCATGGCTGAGAATTGGTTTTCTCTCTCTCCTTCCTCCAGCGATGCCCAACCTTGCCTGGCCTTCTTCCTATTCTGCAGAGAGATTCTGCTCTCCCCTTGCCTCTACTCCCAAACAGACACACACGAGACCAATTCACGGCTCAGCCACACAACTGGCCTCCTGTTAATGGAATTCAGTCTCCACAAAAAGCAGCTAACTAATGTTATGACTGCTATTTAACAGTGTTCTTGGGATCCCACCCTCCCGGCCCAGGGTGCTTATCAAAATATTTCTTTCCGATAAGCAAAGTGCTTTCCCAAGAGGAATTCTTGATGAATGGTCAATTTTCTCTGACTTTTCACTGGTTGTTTCAACGGGTCGCTGAGAACTCTGAAGTCATATTTAACACAGAAGCCAGCCCATCGTTGTGAACCTGTGTCAACAAGCCGTTCGGAATTCTGATTTTGTCATTTTAACATGTAGGAATTTTAATGCATTAAACATATTGTAAGGACTGAAACAACCAAGTCCGGCAACTGCACGTCAGATTAAGTGAACAAATGTGCTTTTCCCCCCCGCCCGTTTCCCAAAACAATGCAGAGTCTTGTGAAGCTGCCCTAGTTTATCTCATTGCTCTTTGTTCGTTTTTGACTAAGTGGAGGTTAGGAGGATGTGGGCAGGAGAGGGACACCGTGTGTGTGTGTGTGTGTGTGTGTGTGTGTGTGTGTTAGTTGCTTGACTGAGGAAGGAAGTGAGACCTGTTACCTCCATGGCTGAGATTGAGAACTTTGGGAGACACTGCTGGGCAAATAGTTTATATCATATTAAAACAAATTATTCACAAATAAAGAGTAAAGAGTCCAGAAATTCATCCCGATCTCAGTTTAGAGAATTAACCGGAAGGACCACAATTCCCCTCTGACAGCCCAACCCAGCTGTCTCACCGATGGTCTTTACCATCCCTCCTTTTCCTGTTGTGGCTCTCACTCCATGAATCTGTGATGTTAAAGGAGAGATTCTTCCCTCCTTAGCTGTGAGGATGCAAACCAACAGAATGTCCCGTGCCTGGTAAACACGACTGGGATGGGGCTTACTGTCCCCATGTGAAGAAGAAGCAAAACTATTTTATCTACTTGCCTCTGTAAATAAATTCTTGTTTCTAGAAGACCAGACTATGAGTGAACTGGAAGAGCTTACTTAGAGAGACCAACAGCTTATTTAGGAAGACTGGCTTCACGACCCTCACGCCATTGTGCCCACCAATCCAAAGCTACCAGTGCCAACCAGTGACTCAGCTTCTAAGACCTGCCTTCCAGGTGCCAAGGCCAGGCGTCCTCCATTGACTTTCTTCTTCTGGGAGTCTGCTACAATTTTTTTTTTCATGTTTATTTATTTTGAGAGAGAAAGACAGAGTGTGAACAGGGGAGGGACACACACAGAGAGAGAGAGGCAGAGACAGAGACAGAATCTGAAGCAGGCTCCAGGCTCTGAGCTATCAACACAGAACTGTGAGACCTGAGCCAAAGTCGGTGGCTTAACTGACTGAGCCACTCAGGTGCCCCTGCTAAAACTTTTAAAGATATAGTAATAGACCTTTCCTGAATAGCCTTAATAAAATTGCTTTGTTTGGTCAACTGGTCTCTCTGGTGGTCTTTCGAAAAGCCAACAGCTGACATGTACTTCTTAAGAAAAATGGGAAAGAAAAATGAGATAAATTAGACTCTCCTCCAGTTGGAAATTATTAGCTGTTTAAACTTTAGAGGTGGCTCACATGGTTAAGGGTCCGACTTCAGCTCAGGTCATGATCTCGAGGTTCATGAGTTAGAACCCCATATCGGGCTCTCTACTGTCAGTGCAGAACCTGCTTCAGATCCTCTGTCTCCTCTCTCTGCTTCCCCCTGCCTCTGCTCATGCTCTCTCCCTCTCTCTCTCAAAAACAACAACAACAACAACAACAAAAGGGCAGCTGGGTGGCTCAGTCAGTTAAACATACAACTTCAGCTCAGGTCATGATCTCACAGTTCATGAGTTCGAGCCCCGCATTGGGCTCTGTGCTTATAGCTCAGAGCCTGGAACCTGCTTTGGACTCGGTGTCTCTCTCCTTCCACCCCTCCCCCACTCACATTCTCTTCCCGTCTCTCAAAAATAAATAAACGTTAAACAAAAAAACATTTTAAAAAAAGCACTAAACTTAGAATTGCCATGTGATCCACAAGTCTACTCACAGATGTCTACCCCAAGGAGTTGAAAGAGCCTCGAAGAGATATTTGTGCTCCTGTATTCATAGCCGCACTAGTTACAATAGCCAAAAGGTGGGAGGAACCGAAGTGTCAACTAATGATGAACGGATAAACAAATGTGCTATGTCGTACGATGGCATTTTAGTAAGCCATGAAAAGGAACAGACTATGGACCACGCTACAACATGGAGAAACATTAAAAACATTATGTTAAAAGAAATAAGCCAGACACCAAAGGACAGATATTGTGCGGTTACACTAATACGAGGTACTAGAATAGACAAACGCATAGACCAGACGTTATCAGAAGCTGATGGAAGGGGGAAAATGGGGAGTTCCTTTTAATGGGCACAGAGTTTCTGTTTCGGGTAGTAAAATGCTTTGGAAATAGACAGTGGTCATGGTTGCACGACACTGCGAATGCAATTAATGCCACTGAATTGTACCCTGAAAAATGGTTCAATAACAATTTTTGTATTGTGTATATTTTACAGAATTAAAAAGAAGCCTAGAGTGTCTTCTTTTTCGTCCTATCTTTCCTCTACACCGCCTACCTTCATCGTCCTACGGGATAGCCTTTAGGGTAAGGAGAACACAGATCTCCTGAACCCAAATGCTTTCAGAGGACCAGACAGGTAGCAGGAATGAGCGACGCCAGCCAAGTGTTTACACCAGGAGTACTAGGGCCTGGGGTAAAGCAGGGAACATAGTGTCCTTTCTAGTAGGTCCCCTGCAACCCACCTCCTGACGACTGTCGCCATGCCAAAATGTGGACCTGGTGTTGCCAGATTTTCTTTATTTTTTTATGAATATAATTATTGTCAAACTAGCTTACGTACAATACCCAGTGCTCATCCCGGCAAGTGCCCTCCTCAGTGCAGATTTTCTCAGTTTTAAAGAGACACAAAAAATTGGTATTTATCCGAGAAAGCTTCCATTTAAAACCCTAGCGCCATGCAGAACTGGTCAGTGGGGCAGTTTTAGATGGAGACCACCTGTTTGCTACTCCTGGTCTTCTGCCTGCTGACCCACCCCTGGGCGTGCAGCTGGCACCCACATGGGGGATCATCCAAGCCAGGAAAGCAAATTTTTCTGAACTGGGTGTATAGAAGTAACCAAACTGTTATATTCCTATTTATTTATTTTTGGGAGAGTGAAAGCAGGTGAGGGGTAGAGAGAGGGGGACAGAGGATCGGAAGTGGGCCCCGCGCTAACAGGCTGACAGCAGCGAGCCCAATGGGAGGCTCGAACTCATGAACCATGAGATCATGAGCTGAGTTGAAGTTGGATGCTCCACCGACGGAGCCACTCAGGTGCCGCAGTTCCTTGCATATAGTGTTGATAGCCCTCATTCATATTTCCTCTTAGGCTTTGTTGATTGAAATGGTCAAGGAAGGTCCTGTTCTGTCCCCCCCATCCTTTCCCATCAGGAATCTACAACTGCGTTTCGCAAGCAATGTGAAGAAAAGTCTGCCCTGTAGCCCATGGGAGAAGCCAGTTAGAAGGAAAGCTAAAATGGGGAACATGGGGAAAGGGGTGGAGGAAGAAAAAGAAGAGAGAGAGGAAAAAAGGAGGGATGAAAAACGGCAAAAAGGGAAAGAAATAGAAGAAGAAAGAGTGAATCTTTATTGAACTTTAGCGTGTGGTTGGAGGCTCCTGGATAAAGACCTTTCCCGTGGATGGTCTCGACTGTTACGGAGGCCTGGGAAGAGGATATTCTTATCTTCAGTTTGCAAACAGAGAAAGAGAAGCTCCTGGAAGTTCCCTCCATGGTCCAGTACTTAGTGGGTGGGCACTAGGGACACCAGGTGCATGCCCCATGGTATGTGTATAAGAGCAAGACAGAGGGGCACCGGATGGCTCAGTAAGTTGAACATCTGACTCTTGGTTTCAGCTCAGGTCATGATCTCCGGGTTCATGAGTTCCAGCCCCGCCTCGGGCTTCATGCTGACAGTGCGGAACTTACTTGGGATTCTCTCTCTTCCTCTCTCTCTCTGCCCCTCCCTTGCTTGCTCTCTTTGTCTCTCTCTCAAAAATAAATAAATAAAGTTAAAAAAATTTTTTTTTATAAGAGTAAGAGAAGAAATAAAACCTGAGGCTGGAAAGACAGAAAAGGAAGTAGCATGTTTGGTTGGAAGCTGGGAGCGGGTCACCGACCACTGCTTCCAGAGTCTAAACTGCAAGGGGCTACTGACTAATGTCCTGTATTACGATGATTAGCCCCTATAAATACTCCACCATCAGCTCAGCTTTCCTAATTGTATAGGTCTTGATGCCATTGATTAGATCATACAGAAAAACATTGTTTCAGAGACTCTTAAGGTTAAAATACACAGTCCAGGGGCGCCTGGGTGGCTCAGGCGGTTAAGCCTCGAACTTCGGCTCAGGTCACCACCTCCCTATCTGTGAATTCGAGCCCCCAGGAGGCGCTGCTGCGGACAGCTTAGATCCTGGAGCCTGCTTCAGATTCTGTGTCTCCCTCTCTCTCTGCCGCTTCCCCGCTCATGCTTTGTCTCTCTCTCTCAAAAATAAATAAACATTAGAAAAAAAAAAAAAAAAAACACACAGTCTAAACTGCGAAGGGTGTGGACAGAGTGCTGGGTGTCACACAGCTCTTTAGGATTGGTGGCAGGATGGCATTTTGGTCAGGGTCCTCTGAAGGCGTTTCTCCAGGACAAACGGATATCAGACTGTTCTTCCTCTCTCCTGCCAAGAGGCACACTGGGAATTGCTCATCGGGTTGGCCTGTGATGCAAAGTGAGTTTTCAAATCCCTTCATGTTGGAAGTCTCAGAATGAAAGGCAGAGGGAGAAACCGGAAGGAGGTGACTACATCGAGTGTCTGCTGCCTCCAGGCAGCCTTCCAGGCTTTGCCAATGTTTCTGTGGCAGAGATTTTTATAAGCTATCCTTGACTAAAAGAGGGTTTTTTTTTTTTATCCCTATGTTTTCATCTTCTTTTTCAAGTTGCTGCAGCGGTCCCCATTTCAGGGAATGGGTTGCACGCTTTTTCTGCCTCATCTCCACTGGGTCTGTGCCTTTGCCTTCTGGTTGCTACAGCCACGTGAGGTGTGGCTTCGGCCGCATCCCATCTTTCTTGCTCTTTTCCCCAATTTCCCTGCTCCGCTCGTGCCCGTGGGACTGCTGCTGGGGCTCACTTGCCAATCCTGGTGCAGGGCAAGCCTGACAGTGTGAGAACTTTAACACGTCCCTATGCAGGCTCGAATGAGGGAGGATGTTGGCAATTTTCCCTTTCTCAGCCGGACATTGGTGGGGGGAGGGGGGCTCCTGAAGGTTTCTCAGAGGGTTCTCAGTGCTGAGCAGCAACCAGCTCAATGGTGCAGCCTTGCATTAACTTTCATGTTCACTCGCGAGTTCCCTGGGGCCACATCCCCAAATAAACTACCTGTATGTAAGTTCTTGCCTCAAGCTCTGTTGGGGGCCGATTGGGCCCAAACAGGGCCAACGATTCTACTTCTTCACAGATGATATCAGAAGAGGGTAATCGTGGGGCGCCTGGGGGGCTCAGTCAGTGGAGCGGCCGACTTCAGCTCAGGTCCTGATCTTGCGGTCTGTGAGTTCGAGCCCCGCGTCGGGCTCTGTGCTGATGGCTCAGAGCCTGGAGCCTGTTTCAGATTCTGTGTCTGCCTCTCTCTCTGCCCTTCCCCTGCTCGTGCTCTGTCTCTCTGTCTCTCAAAAATAAATAAATGTTAAAAAAAATAATAAAAAAAATTCAAAAAAAGAAGAGGGTAATTGCCCCAGCCGGGCTCTGCACTGACAGCGTGGAGCCTGCCTGGGTTCTCGTTCTCCCTCTCTTTCCACCCCGCCCCCACCTCAAAGCAAATAAACATTTAAAAAAATAAAAGAGGGTAATTATGTCCCTTGAGAACCCGATTTAACTAACCTTTTTACAGTCATGGTCAGGTGTTTTAGGTCCTTATTATATCCATGTAAACACAAAAAAATCACCAAAAAAAAAAAAATATATGCATGTGCAGAGTGTCCTTGAGGGCTTGCTCACAGGCGCTGCCTGTGATTTTCCAATTCAGTAGATCTGGGGTGGGACCTGGGAGTAGGCATTTGTAACCAGTTCCCAGGGGGTCCCTGGATCTCCTTGGAGAGCCCCTGGTCTAAAGTGGCACTACCAGGGGAACTTTCTGTGATGGTGGCAATGTCCTATATCTCCACCATCCAGGACGGTAGCCACAAGTCATGTGTGTCTATTGCCACATGTCTTGAAACATGGCTGATGAGACTCAGGACTTCATTTGTTTCTTTAATTTAATCTCTGTCGGGAACCATCTTGGGCTCACAGGTTGAGACACCTCCCTGGGTGGAAAGGCAGATGCCGCAGAGATTCCTGTCGACCAAACGGCGCCCTAATACCACCTCCTTTTAAAGAGCCTTCTGGGTCTGGATTTCTCGAGTTGCTCTCGTTGGCCTCAAGGGAGGTAATGCTCTTTTGTTTTATGGCATTCAAATTAAAAAGGGAACCTGGAATGTGATGCATTGATGGATAGCATCTGAAGGAGACTATGTAAATATACTCATTCACAAGCAAAGGACCAGCATTGGGAATTCCGCCCTTGCCAGGTGGGTTGTACCTCCCCATTGTAGGTGGAAGAATAGGCCTCAAAGTAACACCCTGTTTTCTCCTGTTCGTAGATAGTGAACATAGGTCTCAAGGAAACACCCTGTTCTCTTGCCTCATCCCTGCCTTAAATGCATATGCTAAATTAAGTTGAAAACAACATGCAAGATTGAGGAAATTGCCGCTTTGCTGGCTTTGCTGATAAAAACACGTTGTCGTTAAAGATATCAAACTATGCTTACAGATGGAATGTCACTCATTGGTGTAACATCACTTACTATCTTTAAATAAAATACTAGGATCAGTAGGAAAGAAGCACGCCTGCCTGGTTCCAGAAACCACGCAGTTCTTTCGAGTCGTTCATCGTGCTGACACCACTCATCCTTCGGGGACTCCTGGACTCGCCAGAGCTGGATCCCGACAAATCTCATTCAATTTTAAATTTAAATGTCCACGCGTGGCGAGTGGCCACGGCGTTGGACAGCACAGGACTAGATTCTCGTCGTTCCCAGGTGTGCCCTTGGACCGGCATTGGCATTGTTCACAGAATATCAGAAACGCTTGTTCTCAGGACCCCCGCCTCAGACCTACTGAATGAGAACCTGCATTTTGACAAGTGGCCCGGGAGACATGCGTATGGACTGATCTAAGAAACAGTAGTGTGGTGGGGACCTGTGTGGCTCAGTCGGTTAAACATCCGACTTTGGCTCAGGTCATGATCTCACCGTTCATGGGTTTGAGCCCCGTGTTGGGTTCTGTGCTGACAGCTTGGAGCCTGCTTCGGATTCTGTGTCTCCCTCTCTCTCTGCCCCTCCCATGCTCATGCTCTCTCTCTCTCTCTCTCTCTCTCTCTCTCAAAAATAAACATTAAAAATAGTTTTTTAAAAAAGAAAAGAAACAGTGGTGTGGCCGCCATTATTTTCCCAGTGCTGCACCATATTTCCAACCCAACTGCTAGGGATTAATTTACGTCCCTCCCCTCTGCCTCCACCCACCAAAATACTGTGAACCCTAACTCCAGTAACTGTGAGGGCGATGTTTGTGGAACTACGGCCTTTGCGATTGAACCCAAGTTAAGACAAGGTCATTAGGGTGGTCCCTAATCCAATACGACTGCTGTCCTTATAAGAAGAAGAGAATTTAGACAGAGACGTAAAGGCAGAAGACCATGTGATGATAGAGGCAGAGAGCACACTGGTGTCACCGCAGGTCAAGGAACACTCAGGATTGCTAGCCACCAAGGAAGAGGCAAGAAGGATTCTCCCCTATAGGTTTCCCAGGGAACATGAGCCAACACCTTGATTTCGGACTTCTAACCTCCAGAACCGCGACACCATAAAATCTGTTCTTTGAAGCCCCCCAATTTGTGGTAGTGTC
This sequence comes from Paguma larvata, assembly GCA_030068075.1. Lineage (NCBI taxonomy): Eukaryota > Metazoa > Chordata > Mammalia > Carnivora > Viverridae > Paguma > Paguma larvata. Next base: position 15,094,003 of record CM057825.1, read on the forward strand.
TTACGGCAGCCCTGAAAACTAACACACCAACCTTCAGTGAACCGCGCGGCTTCTCTGAGCCCAAAGACGTCCATCTGGGCAAAAGTCGGGCATTCTTTACTTACCTACTAAACGATGATGCCGTAAGGATTGAAGAGAACGTTGGCGATCTCTGGAGGAAAGACCGACAAGTGCTGCCACAACTCGACAGAGAAATCTCGGACTACGTCCCAGTGAATTAAATGCACTAGGTAAACAGCTATGGCAAGAAGATGCTAAACTGGAAACCACAGCCTTCGTGTTTACAGTTTTGTTTCGTATTTTTCTAGCACGCGCAAGGTGGTGTTTGCTAGTTCAGAGACCTGGTAAATGCAGAATAACCTCGACCAATAAAGAGAAAGAGACTTTCCCCACGACACTCTGTTCTGTGATAACCTCTGACCTATTTCCGCCCCCCCTCCCCGCCCCCCCTCCACGCTAGATTGTTCCAGCAACTCGGTCACAAAGGCATGAATTCCAGGCCGGTCCGGTTATCTCACGTTCAGCCAATAGCCGATTCACCTCCCATCGCTTCTCCCAACCGGCAATTGGAGGGTCCGGCAGTGACAGATGGTGTGACTGACCAATGGGCACAGGACCCCGCTCGCAGAGGCAGCCTTCCTGTATTGCAGAACATGATGTGCGGAGAACAAGCAGGAACTGTCACTTGCTGGAAAAAAAAAAAAAAAAAAAAACTAAACGGAAATGATTCAAGCCACTTCTGCATTGTAATGGGGGACAGTTCCGTAAAAAGGGGGTGCATAGTGTTTTCCGCTAGAGGATGTCTCATCTGCGCCCTGTGATTGAAGAAAATAAATGCTTCCCTGGGCATGGGCTGGAGGAAGAGTATTACATGAAGAAATAAATACAAACTAAAAATGCCGCACGAGAGAGTAACGGATAATCCTGGAAATGAACCGTCCAAGGGGTTTCAGAAGTCAGCAAACTGAGAGGTGGATAACATGTATGAGGAAAAGTGGATCACGGACAAAACGATATTTCATTCATTCATTCATCCATTCATTCACTTACCCTGCTCCCCCTCTCTCTACGAAATGATTTTTAAAAATTTTTTTATGTTTATTTATTTTTGAGAGGGGAGGGGAAGAGCAGAGAGAGAGACACAGAATCTGAAGCAGGCTCCAGGCTCTGAGCTGTCAGCACAGAGCATGAGGTGGGGATTGAACCCAAAAACCGTGAGATCATGACCTGAACTGAAGTCGGAGGCTCAACCCACCGAACCACCCAGGCGCCCCTACAAAATGATTTTTAAAAGAACAAGAGGAACTCTGGCCCAGGAGGAGCCATAGTAGGTAAGGAAAGTCTCAGAATATGTATTTTGAGGACCTGGGTAGTGGAAATGCCTGCCCTTACAACACAAATATATATATATTTTAATGAAAGTAAAACACTCAGTTAAGTGATGGGTGGTTGGGTTGTCACTCTACTTTCAGCAAATTCACAGAAGTCAATCGAGGTGATCTGGAAGGGACAAAAAGGTCAGGTAGATAGTAAGTCCTTGAGGAAGTTCTCCAGAAAAATATGTTGGCAAAAAACCAATAGCAACCTGATGCTAAGTACATCAAAGTGCCTACATCATCCACCTCACTTCATCTTACTAGGGAGGCATTTTATATCATCGTGAGAAGGGTGAGTACAGTACAATAAGACACTTGGAGAGAGAGACAGACCACAGTCACAAAACTGTAATTACAGTATATTGTTATAATTGTTTTATTTTATTATTAGTTATGTTGCTAATCTCTCGCTATGCCCTAGTTATAAATTGAACTTTATCATTGGTGTATTTGTATAGGAAAAAAACATACTGTGTGTATAGTGCTGGGTACTCTCTGTGGCTCCTGGCAGTTGTTGGAGAATGTACCCTGAGGTACATTGGTGGGGGGGGGGGACTCCTCCACATTCTATTGGTTCTGTGTCTCTGGAGAACCCTGATATATATCTAAGATCTCTCTGGAAGGGCACACGACACGGCTCGGTCAGAGAGGAACCAGGGCAGCGGCTGAAAGTGGAGATGAAGTTCTCACTGCAGATCCCCTAATATGTAAAATTTTTGAGTGCTAGAAATGTACCACCTGCTCAAAATATAAAATAAACATAGTTTAATAAGATTTTCTGTTTGATAATTAGTTAATATTTTGCATTATGATCCCATAAAGAATGTTTTGCTAAAATATAAATCTCTGGAAATGCAAAACACAAAAACCAAAAAACACTAAAAAATTAACAAATTTTTTCTTTTTTAACTTTTTTTGAGATAATTTTAGACTTACAGAAAAGTCTACCAAAAAAGTAAAGAATTCTTGCAATCCCCTTTACCCAGCTTCCGTTTACATTGACATTTTATATAAACGTAGTACTGTTACTAATGCCAGAAAATTCGTGTTGCTACAATACTGATTAAACTGTCAGCCGAAGTGCTAACATCGATGCCCCGCTAAGGATTTAGAAGCTTCTTTCCTGACGGCCAAAAAAATAAAAAATAAAATAAATAATCCTGAAAGTGAAAAATCAACCAGATAGTTTCTAATTCTTTTTTAGTGTTTTTATTTTATTTTTGAGAGACATAGAGACAGAGCATGAGCAAGGGAAGGACAGAGAGAGAGATACAGAATGTGAAGCAGGCTCCAGGCTCTGAGCTGTCAGCGCAGAGCCCGATGCGGGGCTCGAACTCACAGACCGTGAGATCATGCCCTGAGCTGAAGTCGGCCGCTTAACCAACTGAGCCACCCAGGTGCCCCTCAACCAGATAGTTTCTAAAGTTACCTCTTTTATTTTTCTCCCCCCAAGTAGCATTCAAAGAAAGTTTCGTAATTGTCTAGGTGGGCGAGAGATCATTAAGGTTAACGACTGTACGATCTTTCTTCTCCTCCCGCTTAGCTGAGCGGTGCCAATTTCTCTGATTTGTTGTCCACGCCTCAGTACATGCACTGCCGTGATGTCAACCGTCAGTTAGCTTCCAGCAACCCCTGGGCCAGGTGCTGACGGATCCTACCTTCACCTTCTTTCCCCACTTTCTGTGGGGACTTTCTCTTTGAGCTCCGTCCAGGCACACCACCTTCTTAGCGAAGCCTCAGACTGCACGCTTCTGCACGCCACCTAGACCTGTCCTGTTCCCCCGCTCCCGCACACCCTTCCAAGTCAGTCTTCCCTGGCCTCAGCCTCAACAAATAAATATTTGATAAAATGTTGGCGCTGGATTAATATGCTGCTGTAGGGGGATCTCCCTGCAACAGGGAAATTCTATAAACGGCATGGTCCCCTGGGACCGCGTTGATGGGGGAAGAGAAGAGGCCATAGAGAAACCAGAATGTCTGTACAAGGCTCACTCATAAGCTGTGTGTCCCTGGCCACATCACTCAACAGCTCTAAGTCTCATTTTCCTGTAAAACGAGAGAATGAAACTAGATTGAAACTAGATGAATATTTAAAAAATATTATTGGCATCAAAGATAGCTTTGAAAATCTGATAAAATAAATCTATAGGCCACACCCTCAGAAAAGTACACAGTGTGCTTACATATTTTTGAATATCCAAAAGGGATGATAAGATGACAAAATAGGAGGTCACAGGCTTTCTTCCTCCTTTCACACCCAAAGAAGACATTGAATTTGTTTTACTCCCCGTGGGATCTTTATTATACACATCAGGGTAATGGTAGAAGGGAGGACTGGAAGCAGTAACCAGAGAGGCGAGGCTGATTCACCTAAGGGTCAGAGCGCTAATGTAGAAGGTAAGACTCCATCTGGCTAGATAAAATGCGCTTCACCAAAATTACCAACTTTTTTGCTTCTGAGGACATCATCAAGAAAAAGAATAAAAGGGGCACCTGGGTGGCTCAGTTGGTTGAGTGTCCAACTCTTTTTTTTTTTTTTTTAATGTTTTATTATTTATTTGAGAGAGAGAGAGAGAATGTGAGCAGGAAAGGGGCAGAAAGAGAAGGAGACACAGGATCCAAAGCAGGCTCTAGGCTCTGAGCTGTCAGCACAGAGCCCGATGCAGGGCTAGAACTCACGAACTGTGAGATCATGACTTGAGCCGAAGTCGGACACTCAACGGACTGAGCCACTCAGGAGCTCCGAGTGTCCAGTTCTTCATTTCGGCTCAGGTCATGATTCCAGGTCATGGAGTCGAGCTCCACATGGACCTCCGTGCTGAGCGTGGAGCCTGCTTGGGATTCTCTCTGTCTCCTTTGGCCCCTCTGCCCCTGTCCCCTGCTTGCACTCTCTCTCTCTCTCTCTCTAATATATATATATATTTTTTTATATATATATAAAAGAAAAAGATAAAGATAAAAGAAGTGAAAAAAAATCCTACAGAATGAGAGAAAATATTTACAAATCATGTATCTGACAAGGGCCTTGTATCTAGAATATATGAAGAATTCTTACAATTTACCAATAAAAAGGAAAATATCTCAATTTAAAAATGGTCAAAAGACTTGACTAGAAATATCCCTAACAAAGGTATACAAATTGCCAGTTCACGCATGAAAAGATGCTGGATATCAGTAGTCCTTAGGGAAATGCCAACGAACGAGTCACACTGGGATACCACTTCACACCCACTAGAATGGCCATGGTTTAAAAAAAAAGGTGGGTAATAGCAACTGTCGACAGAGATGTGGAGAAATTGAAAAGCCTTTTTTCAATTTCAATTTTGAAATTAAAAGCCTATTTTAAAAAGCTTGTATGTATGTATGTATATATGTATGTATACATGTATTCTTTCCAATTTTTTATTTAAATTCTAGTTTGTTAACATACAGTTCGATATTGGTTTCAGGAGTAGAAGTCAGTGATTCATCATTTTCATACAACACCTTGCGCCTATCATAACAAGTGCCCTTATTAGTACCCACCCCCATCTAGCCCATCCCCCACCCACATCCCTCTATCAGCCCTCAGTTTGTTCTCTTTTGCTAAGAGACTCTTATGGTTTGTTTCCCCCCTCTCTTTTTTTCCCTCCCCATATGTTCATCTGTTTTATTTCTTAAATTCCACCACATAGGGTTTATATGGTATTTGTCTTCCTCTGACTGACTCATTTCATTTAGCATAATATATTCTAGCTCCATCCACATTGTTGCAAATGGCAACATTTCATTCTTTTTGATGGCTAATATTCCCTTGTGTATGAATATCACATCTTCTTTATCCATCATCAGTTGATGGACATTTAGGCTCTTTCTATAACTTGACTCTTGCTGAGAAAGCTGCTATAAACGTCGGGGTGCATGTACCTCTTCAAATATGTACTTTTATATCCTTTGGGTAAATACCTAGTAGTGCAATTGCTGGATTGTAGAGAGTTCTATTTTTAGCTTTTTGAGGAACCTCCATACTGTTTTCCAGAGCGGCTGCCCCAGTTTGCATTCCCACCAACAGTGGAAGAGGGCTCCCCTTTCTCTCCATCCTTCCCAACACCTGTTATTTCTTGTGTTGTTCATTGTAGCCATTTGGCAGGTGTGAGGTGGTATCTCATCTTGGTTTTGATTTGTAGAGAAATTGGAAGCCTTATACATTGGTGGTGAAAACAGAAAGGTGTTTCAGTGGCTATGGAAAACAACTTGGAAATTCCTCGAGAAGTTAAACATGGAGTTCTCTTATGACCAGCGATTCCACTCTTAGGTATATACCCAAGAAAATTGAAAACACGGAGAAACTTATCCACAGAAAAGCTTGTGCATGAATATTCATGGAAACATTATTTATAAGAGCCAAGAAGAGGAGAACCCAAATGGCCATCATCGCAGGAATAGATAAACAAAATGTGGTAAGCCCATACGATGGAATATGATTCAGCTATTAAAAAAAGAATGAGGTCAATGCATTCTACTACAATATGTATGAACCCTGAAGACATTATGCTGAGTGAAAGAAGCCAGACACAAAAGGCCACATATCGTGTGATTCTATTTGTGTAACTTGTCCGGAAGGGGCAAATTCAGAGAGAGTCAGTAGATTAGTGGTTGCCAGGGGGTGAGGGAAGGGATAATGGGGAACGACTGCTAGTGGGTACCAGTTTCTTTATGGGGTGATGAAAATGTTCTGGAATTAGTGGTGATGGCATAACCTTGTTAATATACACCAGGTATATTATACACCATGTGTATATACCCCCCAAGTTGTACCCTTTAAAATAGTAAATTTTGGGGCACCTGGATGGCTCCGTCGGTTAAGCATCTGACTCCGGCTCAGGTCATGATCTCATAGTTCATGGGTTCAAGCCCCGTGTTGGGCTCTGTGCTGACAGCTCAGAGCCTGGAGCCTACTTCAGATTCTGTGTCTCCTCTCTCTCTGCCCCTCCTCTGCTCACACTCTGTCTCTCTCTCTCTCTCAAAAATAAAGATTTTAAAAAATAAATAAAATATGAATTTTATTGTCTGAGAATTATATTCAGATTTTTTTTTAAGAATAGGTCATGAGGTAGAGGGGGAGAGAACAAATAAGGGAGATGAGGGAGCTGGTAGGGGTCAGAGTTCGGGGAAATAAGAGAAGAGAAAGTTCAAGAATCCTGGCTTTGTATGAGATGTGAGAGAGATAGATAGGTAAAGAGGGCTTTTAGGAAGTCGAATGTGTATTTGGGATATATCCCACTCTCTTTTGTCAGAGTCTTCAAAAATTACATATTTTTAAAGAATTTTGGAACTGGTGGGCACCTGAGTGGCTCAGGTTGGTTGAGTGTCTGCCTTCCTGATTTCAGCTCAGGTCATGATCCCAGGGTCGTGGGATCGAGCCCCGCATTGGGCTCCAAGCTGAGCATGGAGTCTGCTTAAGATTCTCTCTCTCTCTCTGCCCTTCTTCCCCACTTGTGCTCTCTCGCTCTAAAAAAAAAAAAAAAAAAAGATAAGTAAATAAAAATTAAAAATTAAAAAAAGAAAGAATTTTGCCTTTGAGGGACGGGATACTGAATTGCAATTGGCTCCAAAACGATCCACTTATTTTTGCTTTACACATTTATTCAGTCAACAAATGTTTATTGGGCGACTACTGAGTGCCAGGCCCATTCTGTGGACACTGGGATGCGTTGGTGAACAAGACAGAATGAGGGGCTCTCCTCCTGGAGCTTTATAGTCTAGGGTGTGTGTGTGTGTGTGTGTGTGTGTGTGTGTGTGTGCGTGTGTGTGCGCGCGCGCACGTTTGCGAGCGTGCACATGAGTATAGCTTAGGCACAGACTTGATGAAAAACATAAAAATTCTGAGGGCTACATTGAGCCCTTAATGGGTTTAAGATGCCCCAGATTCAGAATCCTTGGCCAAAATAATCTCTAAATGTCCCTTCTATCTAAAAACAAAACTGTAATTCATAGAACAGCATTGAGACACGAAAAGTGATAAGACCTCCAAATTAAGTATAACGTTGAGATCTAGGCTATCCTATTGATAAAGAGTTTGCAAAATAAACAATGCTAAAATCAAACCTCTTCATCAACTCCTTCAATTCCGTCACAGGATTTCCTGAGGGTCCACTCTGCCCAAGACATTGAGATAGACACAGAGCGACCCACACTCGGTGGACGCTAAAACTGGAAGACGCTTTGGTAATGATCTAATAATGACTTCAATCCCTTCATTGTGCGGAGGAGGAAACTGATATTCAGAGGCTCAAGTAACTTGGCCACGTTCCCACAGTTTGCTAATCACGGAGCTGGGATTACAGTCCCGATGTCCTAATTCTAGGTTCAGTCAGAGCATTCACTTAAAAATAATGGATATGTTAATGGAAGATTGTCTATTTACTAAATCAAGGACCTATAGTTCCCTCTGAAACAATATATTGCTTCTTAATTCTGCCTCTACCAGTTAACAATAATGAAACACCATTTTGTTTGTTGATCTTTCCCCATTTATTCAGTTATCTCTGAAACAATGCGTTGCTTCTTAATTCTGTTTTATCAGTTGACAATGATTGATTTTTTTCATTCATTCGGCACTATCCCAGGCACCATGAGGAATGGCAATATTATTCAGAGATAGCCCTCACCTCAAAAACCTAAAAATCCAGAAGAGGAAAGAAAACAGAATCACAAATAATTATGATGTAGAGTAGATTTTGGTGACACCATTAGATGCTACCGTATGTCATGAAGTTCCAGCGAAGTCACGTCTGCTTGGGAGAAGGGAAAGCAAGAAAATATATTCTGATTTCACAAAGCTTCAGAGGAAGAATGTGTTCAAAAACAAGTTTTCTGTTTATTAAAAAACATGAACTATTAATGGAAAATCAGCAATTTCCTTAAAATCACCTGAACAAACTGTCTCTAACCACGGGACACATTTTCTTAATTGGCTGCTGAGTCTTTTAGAATACTTAAACCATACTCTGGGCCAAAATATCTAAGGACACCCACGTTGACCTCAGTTGTGTCTATACTTAGAGTAAGATTAAAGCACTTATATTCCGTTCTCTCTAAATTGATACCTTTAGGCTTCATATTTTAAGTCGGCCACCATAATTGTGTAGGGGCCTTTTTAAATGACAGTGTTATATGAGTTTAATGAGACTTGAGAGCTTGAAATGGAAAAAAATGCCTTAAAAAACCCTTCAGTTTATTAAGTTATAATTTAGATGCAGTAAACATCACACTTTTTAGGTGTAAAGGCCATGAGTTTTGGCAAATGGGGTGCTTTTTTTTTAAATGTTTATTACTTATTTTTGAGAGAGAGAGACAGAGTGCAGCAGGGTAGGGCAGCAGGGTAGGGGCAGAGAGAGAGGGAGACACAGAATCCGAAGCAGGCTCCAGGCTGTCAGCACAGAGCCCAATGATGGGCTCGAACCCAGGAACTGTGAGATCATGACCTGAGCTGAAGTCGGATGCTTAACCGACTGAGCCACCCAGGTGCCCCGGGGTGCTTTTTTAAAAAATTTTTTTACTGTTACTTATTTTTGAGAGACAGAGAGAGCATGAGCAGGGGAGGAGCAGAGAGAGAGATACAGAATCCAAAGCAGGCTCCAGGTTCTTCAGCCCAACATGGGACTCGAACCCACGAACCATGAGATCATGACCTGAACCAAAGTCAGACGCTTAACTGACTGAGCCACGTAGGCGCCCCACAAATGGGGTTCTTTTTGTTGTGATTCCCACAGTTAGATTAGCACAGTAAAGATGAGCAGAATGGAATGGACAGAGACAGGCTAGGAAGTAGTACTGATATAGAACAAACATTTCCGGCATGCTCTTTTGTTTGTTTGCATGTTTATTTTGGTTTTGAGAGAGAGAGAGAGGGACGAAGTATGAACGAGGGAGGGTCAGAGAGAGAAAGGAAGACAGAATCTGAAGCAGGCTCCAGGCTCTGAGCTGTCAGCACAGAACCCATCGCAGGGTTTGAACTCGTGAATTGTGAGATCATGACCTGAGCGGAAGTCTAACGCTTAACCAACTGAGCCACCCAGGTGCGCCTTAAGTTTATTTATTTTTGAGAGAGAGAAAGAGAGCACGTGCTAGTGAGGGAGGGGAGAGAGGGAGAGAGAGAATCATAAGCACACGGGAGCTTCATCTCATAAACCGTGACATCGTGACCTTAGCGGAAATCAAGAGTCAAACACTTAACCGACAGACACCCAGGTGCCCCTCCAGTATGCTCTTTATACGCATAATCTTACGTACATCTCCCGTCCCTATAGAAAATATTCTTTTATAATCTCTAGAGATGCAAAAACTGCAGCTTGGAGAAGTCACGTTGGCCAGGGGCACAGACCCAGGAGGTAGCCGTCTCCTAAGCAGGGAGAATTTCTGGCCTCTGTCATTAAGCAGTTTAGCGATTTGGGGAAATTTATTTGGTCCATTAGGGCATCATTTTTCTCACTTGTATAAAGAGAAGCGTGGACTGGCCTTCTAACCGCCCCCCCCAACACCTCTACTTCCCCATCAGAGCCCTACCGTCTTGGTTCACAAGTGGAAATAAAATGTCTGACCAGCAGTGGCCCCAGGGCTGAGAGTCTCAGACAAACAGCCCCGGAAGTTAAGGAAACAAGAAGACATGCCACACACGCTCGGACGGAGCCCGGCCTGCTCGCTCACAGACTCTTCCCCACTTTCTCAACAGAAGGGGCTGGCACAGGGGACAAGGACAATGCCATCTGCAGAAGTTCAGGAGGCCAAAGAAACAAATGGCGAGGAAGTCTATGGGGCCCCAGTCCGGCAACAATGTGGCCACTGTCTTCTGTTCTGGCTTCTCCAGTCTCCTCGGACCCCAGATAAAGAGATTTGAGTCGGCTGAACCACCCTCATTCTCTCAGCTTTCAGTTCCGTGGTTGCCAAATCATGCTTCCAACACATCGCCCCCCTTTAAATGCTCCCTCCTCCCACCACCCACCCCGTCTCAGCAATCCAAGTTCAGTATTGTCTGGTAGTTTTGGAGGGAAGTGTAAAATAAGATTGGAGAGCTGGGGATAAGCCTGCCTCTTCTCTCTGCCGCATAGAGTGAGTGACTGAAGACCTAGTTCCAAATTCTGACTCAGCTGCCAAGTGGCTGTGTGAATTGGGACACTCTACTATCTTTTTTGTTTTTTTCTTTATTGGGACTGAAGTCAAGAAGTAAACTTTATTTCCCGTATAATGGTATTCCTTTGGGGGTGCCAATGTTAAAAGACCTGGGGAGAGTGTTACATCTTCCTGGCCATTCATCACCTCTGTCCTTCACTCTCTTTCACTGTTTAAAGCAACTTTTATCCACATTAACCAACAGAATATCACGCAGTGTGGATGGGTCCAATTTAGTAAGAATTTAGAGGCAAACCTGAGAGGCTTAACCCTTTTCTCATTTTTTGCCCATCGTTGGCTTGTTTTCCAGGAAGTTTCAGTCCACCTGCTCTTCTTTGAGTCTTGTACGTACACGGCGGGTACTCAGCAAATGCTCGCTGATTGTCATGGGAATCAACAGATAAAGGTGAAAATGGCTCAACCCAGAATGGGTGATTAAAATTTTAAAAATCAAATTTTATAGGGTACTGTTCTTTTCGTAGTGGTACAACGTCTGACTTTCTTTTTAATCCCCAAATATCGAACTTATCCAAGGACTCCGTTTTTTACTTTTGGAGGATGAGATTAATAATTACTTCACAATACTCTTGCAAAGACCAAGAGAGATAGGACACATAGATACTACGCTAAAGTCGTAGAGTATGCTTTCCTGACCCAATGGCACTCAGGATTAAGGATTATATTTGAAGAGCGCATTGAGGGTAAACGGATTAGGCAGCCCAGAAGGAGCTCTCACTGCACCAGGGACCCTGGCAGTACTAGAGACTCCTACCACCCCTGGCCTCTCTAAGCAACCCCCAGGGATAGGAAGTCAATATGTCATCACACCTGCAATAACTGCGTGTCAAGGCACACTTCTCGACAAGCTGTTTTCAACTTTCCTACGAGTGTACAAAGGGAATGGAATGAGCACGTCGATGTGAGCGAATCATTTTACCTTCCTTCACTCAATGACTGCAGAGGACAAAGCCTAATCACGGAGATTACATTATTTATAAAAACAATACAATGACATATTCGTACCGATGTGGAAAATAGGAATGATTTGGTTGCACCAAACAGAAAACTTGGCTTTTTTGTTCTTGCGCAACAGGGAGACTTGAGTTGGACAGTTACTGCTGTTGGTTTAACATTTGTTGATACCAGAGCTTTGGATCGGTGTCTTTGGAAATTCCTTTGGCCTTGCCCTTGTGGTTTCAAGGTGGCCACAGAGAGCGCCAAAATGGCATCGTCACATTGTCCAAAGGCATCATGTGGAATCTCTCTTGGCGCACCTTCTCGGGAGGAAGAGAACTCCCCAGGGGCCCCTAACTAGACTCTCTTCTATTTCACTGGCCAGAACAGGAACACGTGGGTGCTCTTAGCTTAGAGTAAGATTGAGAAAGCAAGTCTCTGACCTGTTGAGTGGGACGCCAGTCAGGGAGACGGGGTTTTGAGAAGCCAATTAGTAGTGTCTGACTTACTGCTCTGCAAAGCATTTCTGGTTAGAACTTAAAGGGAAACACAAGTCTTCATTTCCCAATATCATCCAAACAAAATGATTATTAAAACATATAAACAAATTAAAAAAAAAACGGCATCTGTGATTTCTACAACATCTGCCAACTCTCTGTAGATATTTGGCAGCTTGGTCTATAATGGTTTGCTCAAATTTCTTAAAATAGAAATTCTCACTTTCCCTCCTGAAAGTTTCTGGACTCGTCCAAATGCCTTCATGTCTTAAGTCTGCGAGTTCCCTCATAAACTGCCTCTTCCCCCTGGCCCGTCTGTATCTCTTCTCACTAATTACTTCACACAGAGTCTTCTTATACATCTTGTGCACCTCTTGTAGATAAGTAGTCTTTACGATATGAGGTATTAACATTTTTTAAAATAAATTTCTGTGTTTTTTTTACATTTATTTATTTTCGAAAGACAGGGTGAGACAGAGTGCAAGCAGGGGAGGGGCAGAGAGAGAAGGAGACACAGAATCTGAAGCAGGCTCCAGGCTCTGGAGTTGTCAGCACAGAACCCGACATGGGGCTCGAACCCAGGAACTGTGAGATCATGACCTGAGCTGAGGTCGGGCGCTCAACCAACTGACCCAGGTGCCCTGAGGTACTAACATTTTTAATTAAAGTGTATATGAAATATTTTAGAATGATATTAAAACTAATAAAAGTCTGAGAATGTATTTATCTGTTACATGCATGGATTAGCAAATCAAATCAGCAAGCCAAGAATTGGCTTATAATGAAAAGGAGCAGCTCCTGCCTCCCCTTCCCCACCCTCCATTCCCACTTCCAGAGTCAATAATTTTCAACTCCCTTGACCTTTCCTTTATGTATTAATTTTTTTAAAGTAGGCTTCACGTCCAGCATGGAGCCCAACGCAGGGCTTGAACTCACGACCCTGAGATCAAGACCTGAACTAAGATCAAGAGTTGGATGCTTAACCAAGTGAGTGAGACATCCAAGTGCCCCTCCTTTATGTATTTATATCTACGTTCTTTCTTTTTTCAATGTTTATTTATTTTTCAGAGAGAGAGAGCATGCAGGGGCCAAAGAGAGAGGGAGACAGAGGTTCTGAAGTGGGCTCTGAGCTGACAGCAGAGAGCCTGATGCAGGGCTCGACTCTATGAACCTTGAGATCATGACCTGAACAGAAGTCAGACACTAAACCGACTGATTCGACTGATCCACGCAGGTGCCCCTATTTATACCTACATTCTAAATTACACGCTTAAATTGCTATTTTTTGACTTTTTTATTTGAGACTTCATCTGCTAGGTCTCTTCTAAGCAGTATGAAGATTTGGCTCCCTGTTACATTTCCACACCTATTTCCGCTCCCCCCACCCCCCGCCAGCCAGCCATCATTCTCTATGGTTATGTCAGTTTCTTTGTTCTAAATGCTCTTCATTACATAGTGTTCTGTTCTTGTGTCATTGTTGCAAAATATTCTCTTCTCTCTCTAAAGGTAAATTTTCTGAAGTTTCCCTCTTTCTCATGTTCCTCATTTGTTCTATTTCCCATTGAAGGCTGATGAAATGTCTGATGATTCTCGAGTGTTTGTTACTGACACCAAAATGCCGACCAGCAGCTCTGCATAAATAGACAGTTTATTCGTTGGTGGACCTCAGGATATTGTGGCAGATGGAGACCCACAGACCTTGGAATCTGTAGGTCTTCTCTCTTGGGTTCCTCTCTCGGAGTTTCCCTGCAAAGGAATTATCCATTCTCCTTTTGGGGTGATAGAAAGCTGGTGCTGAGATAGTGGGAACCTAGTGTGGGAAGAGGGGGGTGGGAGTTACCCCTCGAAATGGAGACCGTCACTCTGTCTCCTTGAAAGGCACCTCACCACCCCATCCCTCTCTGTTGAGCCTGGTATTCCCAGAATGTAGAATCTCTCTAGAATTTCTAAGAGCAAAACTCCTGTGCCCTGCTCAGGTAGGGGCAAGAGCTGCGGGCATTAGGGTCCGGAACCTGAGAATCCGCTCCTTAAAGAGATTTTTGGCCATCCTCTTTGGTTTTTGATCCCTCCACACCCGACTTCAGAGAGTTAGTGCCCTCAGTGGCTCGGCCTTCCAGGAATCCTGCAATGGGAATCACTTGCTTTTTGCTGGACGCGCCCCCTCGACTCGCTTCAGCACGAAGTTTCTGCCTTTTCTGTTCCGGCGAGTCACTTACCACTTGTCCATCTGTTTTCCATTTTGCGAAATAACTTCGACATCACTTTCTCCTCTTATTCCTCCCTGTTCTCTTTGACTTTTTCACCATTTTTATTCCTTTATCCTCACTTCGGAGGAGTTTCATGAAAAAAATAAAAATTCGTGCAATTCAACTTGTCACATTTAACTGAAAGTAATAAATGCTTAATTTTTAGGTGTCCAATTTTAGCCGGGCAGACATCCACCTGGCTACTTATGTATATATGTGAGGGTGTGTTTTTGGAAACAAGAAAAAAATATGTATTTATATCTCAGGCAAGAGAAAAGCTAGACTTTCCAGCTTCCCTTGCTCTTGCTGTGCGATGTCGACTAAATTCAGGCCAATATCATGAAAGCGGCAGTGATGTGTGCACTTCTGAGCCTTGACCTTGACAAGTTGGCACTTCTCTGCCTCTCTCTGTTTTCCCCATGGGATAGAACGTGGACGGGGTGGCAGCCAGCTTCAAGCTTCAACCGTACAGACAAGGACAACGCCCAAGGGGACGTGGAGCAACAAATGGAAGCAACTTTTTTTTTTAAGTTTATTTATTTACTTTGAGAAAGACAGAGACAGCACGAGCAGGGGAGGGGCAGGGAGAGAGGGAGAGAGAGAATCCCAAGCAGGCTCCGTGCTGCCAACTCAGAGCCCGCTGCGGGGCTCGAACCCACGAAACCGTGAGGTCATGACCTGAGCTGAAACCAAAAGTTGGTCGCTTAACCCACTGAGCCACTCAGGCGCCCAGCACTTTGGTTTTGAATGAACACACCCCCCATCCTGGACTGTTCATCTGCAAGCTATGACATGAGAAAGAGATTAATTTCTTCAGGCCTCTGTAGTTCACAGTCTTTCTGCTACCTCGTAGGCTGTCCTCTAACCACCTCATTCAGCAGTGGCCCGCGCAGGTCTAGGAATAAGCTGCACATCTATCGCCTGTGGAGACTTAAAAAGATACAGAGTCCCGGACCCCACCTTCCCAGATTCTGCTTCGGTCAGTCTGGGGTAAGGTACAGAAATCTGGTGTTTTTTTCTAACTACCCAGATTTTTCCGATACATTGCCAAGATTATGAACCACTGACCTTACTCGGTTTCCCATAAAACATTTTCCTCACATTCCCATGTTTTTTTTTTCCCCATTCCTCATTCATTTTCTGAAAGTCTTCATATTCTCTTTCCAATTCTTCTGTTAAAGTTAATTTTTTTTTTTACTACCGTTCATTTCTGAGAGAGAGAGTGCGTGAGCATGGCGGGGAGGGGCAGAGAGAGAGGGGGACGGAGGATCCACAGTGGGCTCCGTGCTGACGTCAGTGAGCCCAACATGGGGCTCGAACTCGTGAACTGTGAGATCATGACCTGAACCGGAGTCGGACGCTCAACCGACCGAACCACCCAGGCGCCCCTAAAAGTCAAAGGTTAATGTTACTTTAGTGGACACTTGTTTTTGTCTTTCCTGAATCTATTCCCCCTGATGTCCTTTGGGGACCCACTTATCCTTTATTCTCTGTCCATGTGGTTTAGAAAACCGGCCAGGGGCGCCTGGGTGGCTCAGTCGGTTAGGCGACCGACTTCAGCTCAGGTCATGATCTCACAGTCTGTGAGTTCGATCCCCACGTCGGGCTCTGTGCTGATGGCTCAGAGCCTGGAGCCTGATTCGGATTCTGTGTCTCCCTCTCTTTCTGCCCTTCCCCTGCTCACACTCTATCTCTATGTCCTCAAAGCTAAATGTTAAAAAAAAAAAAAGAAAGAAAGAAAGAAAACTGGCCAGCCCCACAATATCCCCATCTCTCAGGAAGGGACACTCGACCACAGCACCCAGGCAAGTCAGCATACCCCCACCTCTTGACCACAATGATGGGTTCAGGGATGGACACATGAGCCAAATCAGTTCAATGAGACCCAATTCTAGGAAAAAGGGTTCTTTTTCCTTCGGGAGTGCTGACCTTGAAGTCTGTGTGCCTGCTGTTGCTGGTGCCCATCTTACAGTCATGAGGGGAGTCTGACAGAGGAGGCAACACAGTGGAGAGAAGATAGAGGTGGAGCAAGACTGAGTTCTGATGATTTCATTTGAGCATCCGGATCCATGCCCGAATCCCTAGACTCTTCAGCTATGTGACTCAATTTTCTTTTATTAGGAGGGAGAGAGTGCTGCCTATTATGTATATATACACTCATATATGTATAATTATATGCATATTACGTGTAGTATACATATGTTATGCCTATCTTATATGTATGCATACGTACATATGTATACATAGGTACATATATAATACTTTTATACTTACATACAAATACACACTCCACGATTATGAAATTAACTGTAAAGTTCAAAAGAGAACAAATAGACAGTTTCTAAGGGAATGAAAAGGTAACATTTTAGAAATAGTTTCAAAAAGAATAATCATTAGATCAACATAGCTAATCTATCACTCTTCTGTTTTAACCAGTATCTAGGGTAGTATTATTTCTGAATTTTTGTGAAGCTCATACAAACAGACCTTTGAGCAATTACGCAAATATCTGTGTTACAGTGTCAATAATTAACTGGTTACCGTTTAGACTGCATCCTAGAGTTTTCTCTGTAGGTCCGATCCAGTTTTGCAGTCATTATAGGGCAACTTAAAACAAAATACATAAAAATATATAAAGGTCTCCTGACCTAGAATATCAGCGATAGGGATTTTCTGAGTTAAAGGCATCTGGTAGACTTGAATGTGTTCGTGACAAAGAACATGATCCGGAAGCAGAATTTGCTTGCTGACCTCAGGAAAAGTAAGGTTGGCTTGATATGTAGAGCTTGTCACCACTTTCCAATATCCTGTATTCAAGCTACAGCGCCTATTTGCGGCAGCCCTACAGTGTCCCCCCACCCCCACCGCGTCCCCGCCAAACCATTCTCACCCTCCTCTGGGGTCCACAAATCAAATCGGGTCAGCCCCCTGTTTTTATATAGCCTGTGAACTAAGAATGATTTTCATACCTTTGAATGGTTAAAGAAAGATCAAAAGAAGAATATTGCATGAAAATGACATGACATTTGAAACTCCATGTCCCTAAGAAAGTTTCACTGGAGCACTGCCACACTCGTTCATTTAGAATTACCCACGGCTACTTGTGCGCTACAGTGACGGAGTTGAGTAGTGATTGACTAAGCTATTTACTACTCTAGTCTTTGATGAAAAAGTCTGCTGACCAACGCGAGAGAGAATGGAAAGTTTAGTAGTCACTTTTCCAGCCATATCTGTAGCGGGGGGTGACCTATGGGACCCAGTTCCCACCAATGAGATGTCAAGTAAGTTTGCAAGAGGGATTCTGGGAAAGACAGCAAGGCTTCCAATAAAGTAAAAGAAGACAATGGACACCTTTCCTCTTCTTCCTGCCCTACACACGCCTGTAGCATCTGGAGGCGTGATGTTTTTCACCTCGCAATAAAACAAGCATGAGGTTGACATCTCTATTTGCCATATTACTGGTTATATTGGTGGAAGATCTAATGCTTTCCTGAGTCTCTGGAGTAGGAGTTGATTTCGAGCAGTCTCGAGTTTTTCTAAACCTCGTCTCAAGAATGGTCACTGTGGAAAGAGTAAGTTAGTGAGATGCTTCTCATGGGAAACTTTCTGTTTCTTTAGGAATTTGATCGTGGTCGTGTAACCCCAGCCTCCAACTGAGGGGAGTTCAACGTCAGCCTAAGTGAAGCCTGCCAAGGTCCGTGGGGTGGGGAGGATAAAAAAACAAGTTTGAAAACTGTGTTTCAAGACTCAGTGTGCTCATTTCACTGTGGCAAAGATGTAAAACTATCAATGACTGCTAGTTTCTACTACCCAGTGGAACTTCTGCGTAGGAGACATCATTTTATTATTGTAAGTGAATAATCAAAATTTTATATTCTTATATTCGGTCCCCGTTTTTTACTAAGTTTCACGTGATGATTAAGAGTCTCAAATCTCTAACAGAGCTATTCCCCACTGTGGTCTTTTTGGGAACGAGGCAAAAAAAAAATAAGATTTGAATATATATATTTAAATATATTTATATATAATGATAAACAATATAATATATAATATATAAAAATGTACTATATTAATAATATATTTATATATGAAATAAATATGTAAATGATATAACAAATATAATTATTGTATATTTATATTAATATAAGTATTATATTATTGTTTATGTAAAAATAAATATATATTTAACAAGTAAAAGGTAGAAAAAAAACCCAAAAACTTACAGAAAAGTTTATGCAAAGTTTAGGGCATTTCCTAACATTTCAGATTTTTAAAAAAATAATTAATTTTTTAATTTACATCCAAGTTAGCATATAGAGCAACAAAGATTTCAGGAGTAGATTCCTTAATGCCCCTGACCCATTTAGCCCATCCCCCCTCCCACAACCCCTCCAGCAACCCTCTGCTTCATTCTCTGTATTTAAGAGTCTTTTATGTTTTGTCCCCGTCCCTGTTTTGACATTATTTTTGCTTCCCTTCCCTTGTAACATTCCAGATTTGTAAGTATAACAGCGGTTTCAAAAGTTCTAAGTATCTAAGCACTCCTTCATTAAAAGTATTTTAGAGATCCATTATAGAAGAAAATAATTTCTCCTCGAAGAAAGAAACTGAAGCCCAGAAAAGACGGTCACGGTCACATATACACACAACACTCTCCACAGGACCCAGGCTCTTAGGGAACTGTCATTAGTTTTGAGGCCACTCAAACAAGACAGTGTGTTAATGAGAACTCATAAAATCTCACTCAAAGGTACAGAGATTTTCCAGAGCCTTAACACCATCATTCGCATCGAACATACAGAAACTGAGAAGTTTCAGGGTCTCGCAGGATACACAGCTAAGTTGGAGACTCATTTTCCAAAAGTTAGTCTAAAAGCTGATCTCTGATGCATTTAAAAATTTTTTTTAATGTTTATTTTTGAGAGAAAGAGGGAGAGAGAGGCAGAGAGAGAAGGTGGGGACAGAAGATCGGAAGCAGGTTCTGTACTGACAGCAGAGAGCCTGATGTGGGGTTCGAACCCACGAACCATGAGATCATGACCTGAGCCGAAGTCAGATGCTTAACTGACCGAGCCACTCAGGTGGCCCTGGAGCAGTTTTTTTTTATTATTAATTTTTTTTAATGTTTATTTTTGAGAGACATAGAGATAGAGACAGAGCATGAGCAGGGGAGGGGCAGAGAGAGAGGGAGATACAGAATCTGAAGCAGGCTCCAGGCTCTGAGCCGCCAGCACAGAGCCCGACGCGGGGCTTGAACTCACAGACCGCAAGATCATGACCTGAGCCGAAGTCAGCCGCTTAACCGACTGAGCCACCCAGGCGGCCCTGGAGCAGTTTTTAATAAAATGCCTCCCTGTCATCCCTCCCAAGGTGGACAGAACCGTTAACTGTGCCCTTAACATCAGGACCGTGAAGCGTTCTGCCTTCCTGCGCAGGGTGTCCCTCTGCCTGAGACGGACGGGGCCTCCCAGGACAGGAGCTTTCACTGCTAAAGGCGGGAAAGTCCAGGGCCCACTGTGACAGGCTGGTCACCCCCGATCCTGACTCCTCGGCCTGAGCTTTGCCTTGGGGGCTCACCTAAGGCTTCCTTAGCTGCAAGCGCAAGGTTCTGTTCCCTTCATGGCTCCTCCCACATTCCCAGCCAGAATGCATCTCTTCCCACGGCCGGTGTTGCTCTGACACACTTGCTTCCGATGAGATAGTTATCTAATTAGGGGCCCAGAGAGGAGAGAGCACGGGTCCCATGCCTTGGTTCTTTTCACCAAGTCAGTGCTTGGTCAAGACTGTCCAGCTGACAGTTCAGAACAACTAGGCTCTGGGCATCTCCGTCCACGCGGCACCCAGACTCCTTGCATATACTGGCAGAAACACACCTTGCAGCCCGGCCCGCCACCCCCCACGAGAATCTTTGAATCACTGGGAGATGCAGGAAATTCCAATGGAATCTAGTCACCACAAACAAAGCTGAAAGTAATTCTTCGGTGGATTCTTGCCAAATAATCCTGGCGGAAAACCGTCCCTGATGGAACTCTGTGAATTAGCAGAAAACACATTACATGCCCCAGATAGAGGATCAGACCGAAGCCATTGCATCCCTGCTGCACGAAAACTAGAGCCCAGAGCAAAGAGAAATCACAGGCAGGATGGAAGGGAAATTTCTCCTTTGAAATAATGGCCCTGGGGCGGTTTCTAAGCCTATCAAGATGTGGAAAAGGAAATAACCTCTGCAATAAAGTCAGGCCAAAAGGATGTGGTAACAGCTTCAGAGCGATTCAAAAGTTCAGTGTCAACAGTGCCTTATGAAAAGCATTTTCTCCGGCCGCAATTGACCAGTAGGGCACGCTGCTTTGCATAAACTCTGTCATCCACACATCTAAAGTCAGCTTTGTAGCCAAATCATCCCGATGGTTTGGTTCACAGAACTCCCAACAGTAATAGTGGAAACAGACAGTTGTGAAGATCACAACGCCCACGGAGATTTGAACAAACGCAGTTTTACCATTGTTTTCGTTTGCCTATATGATCTTTGGGGAGTCACGGCTGTCATGTCATCTGTCAACTTGGCATCGTGATGGGGGCAGAGAGGGCTTTCAGGGTCTCCCAGAATTTCCAGCTAAGATCCTCAAATGTCTAGCTGTCTAGGTAAGAGTGGAGTCCTAACAGTAATCAGGCAAGAGCAACGGTCCGAATCATAGGGGCCTGGGAGGGCTGAGAATGGGGGGCTGCTAAGACAGGAATGACTCCTTCGTGTTACCAGCAAGGGGCCAACAAGAGGACGTGACCTTCCTTCGAAGGCATACCATTTCCGAGATAACATCTCTCTTAGGCAGCACCAGATGTGCTCCTGTCATCTGTTACTGAAAAGAAGACTCTCTGGGCCGGGGGCACACCGTGGAGTGGAATGTGACCGTTCCTTTAACATGAAGTGATTAACGGTAAGATGTCTGCCTCTTCTCTGGGGCTGTTCCTTCTCCAGCCGCGTCCTCCCTTCCTTTTCAGCGTTTCCCCACTTCCATTGCCTTTGACCTTACCTCCAACAGAAAGCAAGGGTTCCTTAGGTGCTTCTTGCAATTTAACTTTGCCTTTCACTTCCTTTGCAGCTGCTTCGAAGGCCTGGCTATGCTTGGGTCTCAGTTTGACACTGTAGGCTGCTTCCGACAGACACATCTGTCCCATCTCTTGCGTTTATTTCTAATAATCACGGCACTAAGTTCAATCGCCTGTATATTATTCGAAATATAAATCAAACTCATCTTTAAAACCATGGCTAGTTCCCAAATGAATCCCATTTGCTTTTATTCCCAGTGATTTAAATTTTCCTTGATTTGGGTATTATTTCAATAAGAGTAATGCATATGTATCTATCAATATCTCTATATATGTAATAGAGAAACCCTCTGCAAATCCCACTAAAATTACTTAATACGACTTAGCGTTCCATATTTATGGATTCAATGTTATTTTAAAGTTAAGTGAATTTGAAATGACAAATTATATGATCCTGCTCTTAGAGAGTCAACCAATCTGAGATAGATGACAGCATTCCATTATTTTAGCATCACACATAAAATGTCAATGCCAGGTCAAACTAAAGATCAAATTTCCTTTCCGGCTAGAGTTTTTAAAGATGTTGTCGCAGTGGAGAAGGCAGGGAAGGAGACGTCAAACCAGAGACGTTTCTTCTTACATTTGGAACATGCGGCAATTTCATGAAGAAAAGTTTTAAAAGGTACTTGCAAACACACACATACATATATCCATGTGAGAAATAAAATGAATTTAAAAAATACGGCTTGGAGAAATGACCTTTCCCCAACTAGTGCTCCGTGCAGTTAACAGCTACCAAAAAATAAAAACTCACGACTTTTAGGTAAACAGGTGTTCTTAATTGCTGGGGTCCTGTTCCGGCGAATCTAGGGGTCCCCGAAGGATGGATGGTCAGGCGAAAGGAAGTGAGAGAGCCGCAAGAGAGATGGAGTCTGATGACCAAGCAGGCAGCCCTGGCAATCCTGGCATCTCTGCCCTGCTGGTCTCAGTGTCTTTATTTTGAAAGGTAGTGAGTGACATTACATCAATGAGTGACATTCCATAGTTTGATCTCTTTAACAATAATGCGTTTTTACCAGCAAGGTGGCAACTTCCTCAATCCTGTATGTTGGTTTCAGGATAATTAACATATAAATTTAGGGTAGGGGGAGAGAACAGGGTGTTTCCTTAAGGCCTTAATGTTAATTATCTGTAAACAGGAGAAATCAGGGCTTTGCTTTGAGGGCTATGCTTCCAACTACAATGCGGGAGGTGCAACCCATCCCCAAGATGCAATTTAAAGGTTACTTCTGGCCAGGCTACTCTCATTCAGATGTAATCCATCAAAGCATCGTGCTCCAGGTCCTTCCCTTTTATCTAAATACCGTAAAACAAAAGAGCATTACATTCCTTGGGGCCAAGGAGAGAGCTCAAGAAATCCAAGCCTGAAAAGTTATTTAGAAGGAGGTAAGACTAGGCGCCATTTTGGCTGGCAGGAGCTTTGCGTCAACCTTTTCCCCACAGGGAGGAGTCTCAATCTGTGAGCCCAAAATGGCTCCCAACACTTAATATAATATTTTAAATGTTTAACTTGGACAACAAATACTAGTCCACTTAATGAAACCTTCTCACTTTGTCCTTCTAATGGCAGCCACATTTTGCCATCTCACCATTGGTTCTCAGGGTTGGTTCTGTGCTAAGAATGGCCCCCGTATCTATCGGGTCTCTGTGTGGGTGTGTCGTGGTGGGTTGTGGCGGAGCAGCGTTCAGAAATGTAGATGGCTTTAGAAAAGAGTCACCAGTAGAGGGACCCACCAAGAACTTTAGTAATCGTAACCCACCTATTCATTCCATAGGTAAAGAGTATAAAGTCACTTACCTGAAGTCACACAAGTTAGTGACAGAGGGTGGACACCCCAGGGACCTGAGCACTACATCCAAAGCATGGGCTCTGGCCACAGGACCTAGCATCATATCTGACCTCCACCTCCAACATGAGGGTTAGCCTCAAGCCAAGTTCTTAACCCCTCTTAACCCCAATTAAAAAAAAAATTTTTTTTAACGTTTATTCGTTTTTGAGAGACAGACAGAGCATGAGTTGGGAAAGGGACAGAGAGAAAGGGAGACACAGAATCCAAAGCAGGCTCCAGGCTCTAAGCTGTCAGCACAGAGCCCGACTCGGGGCTGGAACTCACGACCTGTGAGATTATGACCTGAGCTGAAGTGGGACGCTTAATCGACTGAGTCACCCAGGCACCCCAACCCAATTTTTTATGGGATAAAAATAGTACTGCTCTCACAGGGGTACTTTAAGAGTTAAATGTCATAATGTACATAAAGTCTCCTAGCTCTGTATCTGGTACATTGTAGGTGGTCAATAAATATTGATGGGTTTTATATGATAGTATTTAGTATTAGCCATAGTATTAATAAAATACTGGGAAAAGTTAAAGTCAAGCAGTGTTTTAACACAATAATAAAACAGCATGTTCTTCATCCAATAAAAGTGTGAAAGGATTGAAAACACCTGTTTTGATAATGCCAGAAACGCCAACAGGTCTCAAAAATCAAAGGATAAACTTTGTCATCCAAAATGCTGGCATCAAAGGGAGACAATTTTACTTCTGACACATTAAAAAAAAAAAAGAAATTTAGTTTTTAGCTTCTTCCCTTATTTTGCCAAGTGTATGACCGACTCGAGTGTCTAAAACAGCTTTATGGAGGTATAACTCACGTATCGTAAAATCCACTCATTTGAAGAGAGACGTGTTATAACTTTCAGTATACTACAGAGTTGTGCGGCCATCGCCACAGTCGAATTTTAAAACATTTTCGTCACCTGAAAAGAAACCCTGAACCCAGAGCAGTGATTCCCTTGATTTGGAATCTATCAATTTTTCTACCAGTTTTTGAACAGTTCTGTAACTAACAAGTTTCACTCTTATTTTGACCACGGCAGCTTCCTGTCCGTTTCCTCTTCCTGTTCTCTGCTCTCGTTTCATCCGGCACATCTGTACTTTTCGGGTAGCCCTGCCTCCCGCCTTCTGTTTTGTCTCTTCTCTCAGGAGGGGCATCTAAAAGGCCGGGCTCTTCAGTACGAGAATCTGCAATGCTCACAATGCGGCTGTCGTTCCCCTTGCCTGTATCCGTGCTCAAGTCCAAGTGAACTCAGCCTTGGCAAGCGTGGAAAGAGAAACCATTCTACTCAGATAAAACACCACACCCGCACATATACCTCTTGGGCGTAAAACACTTTATTGGTCACAACTTTACCAACTGAGAGCTTTTAAAAAGCACACAGCAAACACGTACGTATGCTGTAGAAAATCTAAAACGCCACCGTCTCCTCTAAGGATCTTAACAAGGAATAAACTGTTATTTCACAGTTTTGAAGTGTGTAAAGGAGGAAAATGCTTAGAAAAAACGCCTCCAACTTTTATTTAGAGGAGTAAATTGTTCTGCAGAAACACGATGACAGAAGGTCGCTGCGTTGCTGGTGAAATTTCCGAGGCAATTTATGTTTTACGTATACTAAGGGTGGGCGACAGTCGTTTGAACTCTCTGCGTGTCCAGAGGAACACGAATGAGGAAGGTAGAGGAAAAAGAAGTCTACGGATAAATCTGCGTCTCCCACTAGATGTCATTACTATGACAGAACAGGCAGAGACCGCAGAGCCAGAGCCAGAGGGAGCCTGAGAGATCATTTACTCCTAACAGGAAGGAACGAGCCCAGGTCAGCCCGCCAGTTAGTGGAGACCCAGAGCCTGAAGGGTTATTTGAAATGGAAGTCTGGAAAGTAGAAAAGAAAAACCCAGGTTCGTTTTCTGGTTGTCTCCGCATGACCCTACCCCAGACTGGACAGTTGGAATCTAACC
The DNA here is from genome assembly GCA_030068075.1 of Paguma larvata. Classification (NCBI taxonomy): domain Eukaryota; kingdom Metazoa; phylum Chordata; class Mammalia; order Carnivora; family Viverridae; genus Paguma; species Paguma larvata. Next base: position 15,119,127 of record CM057825.1, read on the forward strand.
CGGAAGCTCCAAGTTGGTCGGGAAAAGGACTGGGGAAGAATTATACATCCCTTGGGAAATTCGGGAAGGTCAGATTTATCTTTATTCTCATGAGAGCCTAAGAAAATTCTTAACCAGAATCGAAGAGCTATAAAAAAAGAAAAAAAGGATTAAAAAAAAAAAAAAAAAAAGGCAGCTGTACAACCCAGCTGGATGAAGCTACAGCCAGAATGGGCTTAGGGCTTGAGGCTGTCAGTGAGGTGACCACAGCTCCCTCCCTTCCACTGCTGTCTGAGCAACAGGATTGCTCGGACCTGTCTTAAAAGTCGCAGCGTGACCGAGAAGGAGGATCCTTTGTGGGGTCTGTCACTCATCCCGGGCACTAAGCCCCTCGCCTTATCCTGCTGCTCAACACCGAAGGCTCGAGTGGCTCAGCTTGTCGTTGAAAACTTGGACGGCACCCGGCGCACGTCACCAAAACAGCTCTTGCAAAAGGGAAAAATCAACAACGCGGTGCGCCGGTCTCAAAAAACAAAAGAAAAATGCTCTAGGTCCCGAGAAGACAGAGCTCGCTTCGGAGTGGCTGACTCCCTTGCTTTATGAGTATTTTCCATCATACTCTATGTACTGACACTTCTGTTTCAGAGGAGGATGCACGGGTTGACTCATCAACAATTACGGACGAGCACTACCTTCTGTTCCGCCAGAGCAGAGTAACATGACATGGACTTGGTTCCAACCCACACGAAGCCATTGGGGTTCGACTGCTTCATCTGCAGAAGGAATAACCTGCAGAGGCTGTGAAGCCTCTTCTAGCTCTAAAGCTTGGCTTCTATGACACAGGCTAGTGCCACAAGCATTCGCTGAGAGAGTGAGGACAGTCTGGTCTGCGGGGGGCGGGATCACAACACACTCAAAACACAGACTCGGCTACGGAGGAGCCCATCATTCCACGAGTAAACTATGGGTTGGGACAGACCTTCTCCTTCTCCTACGTGGTATTAAGGCACCAAGCTATGAGTGTCTGGGAAGGATTCACATTACTGAAATATAAGGTATTAGACAAATCTCTTGGTTTTTTAAATATAAAAACTGCTTCTGTATTTGCCAGCCCAGAGAAACCGGAGCGACTGGTTGGTTCTATAGAAGTTGCCTTGTTTTTTTCCTTTAATAAGATATACGAATTCTATTTAAAGTAACTCTCCCAGACAGGAAATAGACATTTTATCACTTAGTTTTAAAAAAAAAAAAAACAAAAAACAAACACAGTATAAAAACTGGCAATCTTGGGCTATCGGGGGAAAAAAACCAACCACCACCAATCAACAAATCCCATCAACACTGTCTCCTGTCAAAGGAAAAGAAGAGTAGATAGACCCCAAACTTGTTTTCAGATTTATCATGTACTTTGGCCATTTGCATCGTGGGTGAGGTAGTTTGGAAGAGATGTGAGGTTCTATCTTCCGGTGTTTCCCATGACCAAAGCGTACCTTCTGCTGAAGCAGGGATTTTACTTTTAATGCTATGCATACAATAAAGGCTCACCCTTTATCCCTGAAGTATATATACTTTGATTGTTTCCAGTGTCCTAGTGAAGGGCTTTCATAAATCATGTAGCGTCCCTTGTCCCGGTTCCCCTTGGGACACGGCAAAACTAGCCGACGTTTCTAAGCGCTGAAGCTGTAATCTTCAATGTGAGCGTAACAGACTTAACTGGATATAGATAACTTCAACACTCGCAAGACAAGGCAAATGACTCAGCCCGTGGCCAGCGTGCAAGGGAGACGGGAGAAACAAATGTCCAAGTCAAAGAGCACCAACGCACATTTCCTCAAGGCAATTAGGTCAGTTTCTCTTACTGCGTCCTAGGGTTATCTTTGTTGTTGTTATTTTTTGCTTTGCTGTTTGAACATTGTGTGCAATTGCAGAGTAGATGAGACTCTTTAAAATAGAGGCACTCTCTGTCAAACCGTATTGGTGAGTACAATATATGGCCTGCGATTGTGCTGCAGCAAAACTTCATGGCAAAACTTCACTCGCAATCTGTAGGACTATATGGGGGTTACAACGATGCTTTGGGTTTATGAAAGGACCTCTCGTTGGATTAAGACCTCTGGAGACCCAAAGAAAAAAAGAGAGAAAACCCCTAATATGTATCTAAAAATAAGATTTTACGGATGCCGGATTGAGTTTGCTGCTGTCTAGGTTTTTGAAATGGCAATATTCGAGACCAACTCATCAGAGCAGAGCGTGGCTCATTTTTCAGTGCCTCTGCTTTGCTGCATATGGGCTTTAACTGCTTTATAGATGATCTAGCTGATGTTGGGGGTCAGTTTGCGCCCCCCCCAGGTACCAAGTATGAGATTAAAAGTCATACTTTTGTGAAATCACAAGAGACCTCAATGAACTTCTCTAAAGCAATGAAATTCATGGATTTTGTAATCACTTAAAGGTCTCTAGTCATTGTGGTATTCTGAAAGACTGACCCCTGACCAGCTGGGGTGTCACTTTCTGTAAACGGCGCTCCTTTATACTTTGCTGGTGTTGAGTAATACCAAAAAGGATTTCTAGTCGAATCTTAATAGAATTCTGTATCTATTAAAAATAGGTCATGCCCTATTCCCCGTTGTGACAAAAAATTGATCTAATTTCAAGGCCGTGGGTCAGCGGACTCCTGGATTGCTCAACCAGTGTGAAGCCAAAGGCACGTTCATTTCTTCCTGTGTGAAATGCTCTCCTACTCAAGACGTCACCCGGCATGATTTTGTTTGGCTGATGCCGAACTCAGTCCAGGCTCCAGTCCAGGGCTTGAGGTTTTAAAAATTAGAGACTGGAAGATATATTACTAGTAAGTTAGCACAACTCCATGAAGTTGCCCCCAAATACCCAAGGTACAAGAGGGAAAGAAGCAACGGATAGCGATGGAGATCATTTGGAAACGAGACGTTCTTCTCACTTACTTACTGAATAATTACTTAACTCTTAGAGTCCTAACGATCAGAAACCTCCTTTTCACTCGCACCTTACAACCCAGCCTGCAGTCTTGTCCATTACTGACATGAGACAATCAGACCCCACACATTCACTCCTTCTGAAAGTGGGTCTTAGAATAGGCTCATCCTTTCAAAGTTCTTCACCTTTGTGGGTTCGTCCACAAATATATTCACTAAACAAGTTCTTTCCTGTGTCCCGCCTGGGCCCAGGGAGGTATTGGTGATCGGAGAGGAACAGGGTTCCCACTCTCCCAGACCTGTAACTGGCTGTAACTGGACATGCGACAACCAGAGAGGGCTCTTTCTTTCCTAGCTGGTCTTGCTCCAAGAGGCTATTTAGGAAGAAAATTAAAATCATTTTTAGGGCCATGAAAAACTTTTGGAATTTGAACGTTCTAAAACATGGCTCCCAAAAGACCTCCTTGTCTATAGCAAACGAACACGCTTCTAAGCAAATGACAAGCATGAATGTTTCTAAGCGTGAATAGAAATGAAGAGGCATGCTCTCACCCACATGGGTTTCCAGATGGTAGATTCATCCTGTTTCAAAAACTGCATAAAAATTCTGCGCTTTTGTATAAAAATGCGTTGGTTGGTATGACCTAAAGGGATCAAATTATCTAAGCCTGAGAAGTAACATTATTCACCCAAAAATGGTCTATTCGAGCAGAAAAAAAAAAAGAGCAAAAAATGATCTCCTCTAGGTCTGTACGGAAAATTATTTCACACGCGGTCTCCAAACTGCTCCAGCTTTGCCAAACAACAGCTGTCATACTTCGTGAAAACACTACTTTAAAGGATTGGGATGTTTAGTAAAAGGGTCTAATTATTTTTTGAAGCTGTCATATTTTTTTTTTTTGAGTACATGAATAATTCTAAACCTTCCCTTCACCTGTGAAATGACTGGCCCTTCCTAAATGAGGATTATTAGAAGGGTTATAAGTCTTCTCCATCCTTCTCCTATAGTCACCCACTGTATTTTTATTGCCCATGGATACCCATTAACATTTGTCACCATAAATAATACTTTCTAGTTGCAAATTTGATTCCACAGTCAAAGAAGAAAATCCTTATGTAAAATACGTATCCTCCAATGGGATGTTCTCGCATCTTCTGGTAGGCCTTCGAAGAGTACAGTTATTTAAAAATGAGAGTTTCGTGTTCTGGGATACCATACTTCCTTTTGTGGGCCTCGAATAATTTCCGTAGCTCCTCCATATAGGTCTGATGCAACTCCTCAATCTGCTCCGGGGTTGGGTGCGGAGTCTGATGTACGGGGATGGGACGGCCAACTGTAAAAATAGAGAATACATCAGACAGAAGAAACCAAAACCTGCTCCATCGCAAACCGCTGCCTCCGGAAGGCTGGCTCGAGAAAGATCTGCCAATCGGAATCTGGCAGGCGTGCTCACTCCAATCCCTTATTCATTTTACTGGCTGCCTACAGTGCTCACGCCACCCTGTGTGATGACAAATAAAGAGCTTGCCTTTCTCAGTGGTCACTGGAGGGTAAGCACCCTGGTGGTTCTGACTCTGAGTCAAATGAACCACTGTGCTGACCACAGCTGGGAAGTAAGAGGACATAGCTGTGTGGGCACGTCACTGGCATTCTCCCTCTGGTACAGCTGACAGCCGGGCCACAGTACCCTATTATGACTGATGGTGAAGTCTTGAATCACGAGGAATCAGCCCTCTACTCTCTTTTTAATGTCATCCTAGAAAATTTAAAGAATGTGTATCTTCATAGCCAAGAATCTATACTAGAAAACACACATGATCACAAGACTCTCGTTGGTTGTTAAGAGTAGAAAACAAAACCAACCAGAAGTCTCAGTAGAAAATTTAAATAAACCATAGAACAGTCACTTGACAGAATCCTGGGCAGCACTTTTTTTTAAAAAATGAAATTATATGTGTACACACACACACACACACTGAGGTCTAAAATGTATGAAGTGGGAAGAGCTGTAAAATAATACAGTATGAACCCATTTATGAAAAAACATTTCTATTTCTAGGCGTATTATAAGCTTTACTGTATTAAAAAATTTAGAGGTGCCTGGGTGGCTCAGTTGGTTAAGCGTCTGACTCTTAGTTTTGGCTCAGGTCATGAATTCACAGGTTGTGGGTTCAAGCCCCACTTGGGATTCTTGCTCTCCCTAACTCTCTGCCTCTTCACTGAGCTCTCTCTCGCAAAATAAATAAAAATAAACTTTAGAAGAGTCTAGAAAGAGAGACTGATAACCATTACCTCTAGGGAAGAAGGTAGAGATGGGGTAGTTTTCACTTTATCTGCATTATAGGAATTTTCTACAACAAGAACGCATTTGTTTTCCCTGTAATTAAAAATGAACTAATTATTTTCTTAACCTGCTGTCTTCTCTACATATTTAAAAGGGTTTCTAGATTTGTCTCAGATTTTTAGAAATTACAAGACACATATGGCCTTGGCACCTACGGCACCTACGTTCCCGGGTCTTTCCCTGCTGCTCACTGCGCCCCCTGCTGGTCTCATGCAGCTTCCTGATGCCAAGAGTGGAAAAGCTAGAGGATGTTCGGTGACCCGCGGCAAACAGCTTCTTGTTACACACGATTAACTCAGGCATGAGGTCAAGTGAGGCCATAGGTAATAGAATGGAACTCAGAGGGGAGAGAGGAGGTTTCCTTTGGTCTGCCCTAGGTCATCCTATGCTACACCCAAGGTTCGAAACCATGTCAGTAACAGGTGGCGGTGAGTTAAGTGAAAACCAAGCAAATGTTAAGTCACAGAGAAAGAAGGAAGGGATAAATGACATCAGTATGGGAGGGAAGTAGGCACAGAGAAGGTAGTGATTCATACACACATATATCAAAATGTATTATTAAGAAGATTTCTCTATTGTTCTATCTATCATCTATCTATCTATCTACCTACCTACCTATCTATCTATCTTATCTCATGTTGCAGTAAGGAGACATATATAGACATATATAGTAGATACGTCACCTTACTGCAGTATTGATATTCTTAAGTTGCTAAGTTTTTAACCAGATATAGCCTCGAGAATCTCGCACACAGTTCTGATAGCCAGGATGTCAAATTTACACAGAGTAGACATCAGTCCTTTGTAATTCAACATAATGAACTGGACTGTCAGTCCATCTTACTGTCAGTTGTGGTTGGAAATACAACTGAGGAGAAGGCTAATGTGGTGATGGGGTGGAACGGGAGCTGGCGTTGCACGAAAAACACCAGACTAGGTCTAGCCACTCACCGAGTGCACTGAGCTACCAAGTAACTTCCTCTCTGGTCTTAATTTTCACACGTATAGGATAAAAAAGTAGAATGCAATGACCTTGACACTTTCTTCCAACTCTGACCTTTTTGTTTCAAGAAAGCATTGAGAAATCTACAGGTGAATTGAGAATCTACTAGCCGTTGCCAATCTACTGGCAAATTTACGGTTTTATAGAAATAGCTTCTGTTAAGTGAAATTAATCCCAAAAGTGAGGTCGATTACAGTTATTCAGGGTGGAAGTCGGGGGTGGGGGGACTTAAAAAGAGGCACAGTGATCTAAGAAGATGCTGTTCCCAGATTACTTTAATTAAAATTCATGAATTCTGGGGTGCCTGAGTGGCTCAGGTGGGTAGCGGCCCACTTTGGCTCCAGTCATGACCTCACAGTTCGTGAGTTTGAGTCCCATCTAGGGCTCTGTGCTGACAGCTCAGAGAGTGGAGCCTGTTTCGGATTCTGTGTCTCCCTCCCTCTCTGCCCCTCTGCTTGCGCTCTCTCAAAAATGAATAAACATTTAAAAAATGTTTTTTAAATTCATGAATTCTGGGCACCCGGTGGCTCAGTCGATTGAGTGTCTGACTCTAGATTTTGGCTCAGGTCAGGATCTCATGGTTGTGAGATCAAGCCCCGTGTCAGGGTCTGCACTGACAGCATGGAGCCTGCTTGGGATTCTCTCTCCTTCTCTCTCTGCCCCTTCCTCATTAAAAAAAAGACTCATGAGTTCTAAATTATTAATCAAGTCTTATTTTCTATGAGCTGTCCTCAGCTCAGGTAATTTCAATCCGGTTTTTCTTATTAAAGGCTTTAGTATATTTCAGGTGGTTCTTCAAAAAGTTCAAACATGCCCAAAGATATTAAGTTTATCATAAGACTTTCCCCTTTAAAGTGTGAGATGGACAGCTTCCTCCTTGCCTTTCTCTTGTTTATATGTGGAGAAACCGAGATACTGGAAATCTCTAAACTATATATATAAAAAATAAAACCACAGGAATTAAGGATGTAAAGCCGGCACCCCCTGCCTCCCCATTACAAAAACTGGACTGCAGAGCGAGAAATCTTTCTCAATTACTTTTTAAGGGATAAAGACAGAGGTGACAAAACAAAAACATGCCAATCTGAGAAGAGTCTCCAGAGCCCCGGAAGACCAGAATTCTCTGCTTCCACCAAAAGGAGATTTTTTACCACTAAGAGGGAGAAAACAAAGCTAAGACTATGTTCGCTTAAAATTCCCTGTAACTCTCTTTTGACAACACCAAGGGGGAAAAAAATGGCTGCTCTTGGACACAGAGCTCCTTGCCCTGGAAAAAATCAGCCAACATCTCTCCTGGTGGCAGAGTCGGGAATCGTAGCTCTTGTTCATGTTCTGGTGCTTTTTTTATAGCTGGCCGCTCGTGTGTCCCGTTCCCCAGTCCCATCCAGCACTTCAAGATGAGTTTTGCACTCACGGCCTCACACAGCAGTCACGCCCTCATTTCTATGGTGCTATGTCGTATTTACCTCAGATGAGGAATGAGCAGCTTCAGGAGCCGTTGTACACACAGCTGGAGAGGAGTTTGGAAATGGGCATTATTTTCTTCTCACTGAGAGGAAAAGTAGATCTTTGGCAATACGAAATCTTTGCTGTTTTTCTTTAATTCTGAAAATGCCACAGAGTCGATTTCTCTAATGGTCTCACACGGCAATGGCTCTTTCTCTGGTTGCTACACAGCTGGACCCCAGAGAAAGGCTAGGCTGTTGGCAGAGGGGGCTGGAGAGGGTCAAAACGTGGGTGCCAATGAAACCTGGGTTCATTGAACCTCTGGCGTGTGGTGGAGACTCAAATAACATGCCCAGTGGGAGGAAAGAGTGTGTGTGTGCGCGTGTGCGTGCGTGCTTCCACACACACACACACACACACACACACACACACACACGCGCGCGCGCGCGCATGCGCGCACGTGCACACTCAAGAACATTTATTGAACACTTAATGTGTTATACTGGGCACCATACTAATCTCCTTAATATTCTTATCTCTTTAAACCCTTACTTGACATTTACATTTAAATTAGGCTCCCCTTCCTTTCTTTGTATTTCAGAGAATCCCTTAGCCTGCTTTTTTTTTTCTCATCAAGATATAATCATGACTTAAAGCATAATGCACTACTTTTGTCAAGTGGTTTCAAACCAGCTTTATTTTTTTTAAAAATTTTTAACGTTTCTTTATTTTTGAGAGAGACCGAGCACAAGTGGGGGAGGGGCAGAGAGAAAGGGAGACACAAAATCTGACGCAGATTCCAGGCTTTGAGCGTCAGCGCAGAGCCCGACGCGGGGCTCGAACCCAAGAACCGTGAGATCATGGCCTGAGCTGAAGTCGGCCGCTTAACCAACTGAGCCAACTGGCGCCCCCAGTTTCATTTTATGAAAGTACATTCCTTTCCCTATCTTTATGTTCAAAATTCAAATCTATAGCAAGAATAATACAACAAGCACCCGAGCACTCTTCCTCTAGACTCGCCGGTTTTGAACATTGTGCGCACAAGCGCGGGCACACACGGCACGCAGAGATACGTATGTATTATTTTTACTTTTGTAAACCCGTTTGAAAGTAGTTGTAGATATCAAAGGTTCAACTGTAGTATCATCACCAAATATTTTGGCATGTAGTTCCTAAGTATAAGAAGACCATCTTTTTGTTTTTTAATGTTTATTATTTATATTTGAGGGAGAGAGGGAGAGAGAGAGAGACAGAGAGAATGAGTGGGAAGGGCAGAGAGAAAGAAGGAGACAGAGAATCCCAAGCAGGTTCCATGCTGTCAGCACACAGCCTGGTGCAGGGCTCGATCCCCAAAACCGTGAGATCATGATTTGAGCCGAAATCAAGAGCCAGACGCTTCACTGACTGAACCACCAAGGTGCCCCAAGAACACTGTCCTTTTTAACAACACCATTATTATACCCAAGGAATGTAACCTCTACACAATTATTTTGTACTTAGTTCACATTCAGACTTGATGAACTGTCTCAATCATAGCCTTACAGCTGTGTGCCACCCCGCTCCCCACAACCATCTATAGAGCTGCTGCGTCTTTGAGTACACTCTCCTTTTGGCCTTTGACGACATATATTTTTGAAGAGTCTAGGCCGGTTGTTAAATACAGTGTCCTACAGTCTTAATTTGTCAATTTCCTCACTATTTGATTCTGATGAACAGTTTGGCGAGGATACTTACACAGGGAGATGGAAACACATTTATTTATTTTAACATTTATTTATTTTTGAGAGACATAGAGACAGAGCGTGAGCAGCGGAAGGGCAGAGAGAGAGGCAGATGCAGAATCTGAAGCAGGCTCTCGGCTCTGTTGAGCCATCAGCACAGAGCCCGACATGGGGCTCGAACTCACAGATCGTGAGATCATGACCTGAGCTGAAGTTGGCCTCTTAACCAACTGAGCCACCCAGGCACCCCGGAAACACATTTAATAGCTCTCAACAGTCTGATCGGGAAGCCCCCCGGGCTATACATCAACACGTACTCTACTGTTCTGGGGGTGCACAAGGCGCCTTCCCACATGTAATGTCATCTGACCCGCTGAATAACCCTTAGAGAAGACGGGACAATTGTAACAGTTTCCTCTTTAGCGTTGTAAAGTCTGAGGCTCAGGGAAGATAAGTGAAACCACCTAAGTCACTCTGAGCCAGACCCCAAGACTATATCACTTCCCTCTGGACATGTGGCTGAGGCATGAGTGTTAGTCATCGCCATCGCGTTGGGCCTACAATGAAAAGAAGCAGTTTCTTAATGGCAGTGGTTATATTTTTTTCATTTTGCCACAAATATAAAAGTGAAACAGCAATCCCTATCAAAATAACACCAGCATTCTTCGCAGAGCTAGAACAAACAATCCTAAAATTTGTATGGAACCAGAAAAGACCCCGAACAGCCAAAGCAATCTTGAAAAAGAAAACTGAAGCTGAAGGCACCACAATCCCAGACTTTCAAGCTGTATGAGGAAGCTGTCGTCATCAAGACAGTGTGGTCCTGGCACAAAACAGCCACTCAGATCAATGGAACAGAATAGAGAACACAGAAATGGACCCACAAACGTATGGCCAGCTGATCTTTGACAAAGCAGGAAAGAATATCCAGTGGAATAAAGAGTCTCTTCAGCAAATGGTGCTGGGAAAACTGGACAGCGAAATGCAAAAAATGAACCTGGACTTACACTTTCTTACGCCATGCACAAAAATAAACTCAAAATGGATGAAAGACCTAAATGTGAGACAAGAAGCCATCAAAATCCTCAAGGAGAAAGCAGGCAAGAACCTCTTTGACCTCGGCCACAGCAACTTCTTACTCAACATGTCTCCAGAGGCAAGGGAAACAAAACCAAAAATGAACTTTTGGGACCTCATCAAAATAAAAATCTTCTGCACAGTGAATGAAACAATCAGCAAAACTAAAAGGCAACCAACAGAATGACATTTGCAAATGGTATTTGCAAATGACATATCAGATAAAGGCTTAGTACCCCAAACCTGTAAAAAACTTATCAAACTCAATACCCAAAAACACAAATAATCCAGTGCAGAAATGGGCAAAAGACATGAATTAGACACTTCTCCAAAGAAGACACCCAGATAGCCAACCGACACGTGAAAAAATGCTCAACATCACTCATCATCTGGGCAATACAAATCAAAACCACGATGAGATACCACCTCGCACCTGTCAGAAGGGCTAGCATTAACAGCTCAGGAAACAACAGATGTTGGCGAGGATGTAGAGAAAGAGAAAACCCTTTTGCACTGCTGGTGGGAATGCCAACTGGTGCAGCCACTCTGGAAAACAGTATCCAGGTTCCTCAAAAAATTAAAAATAGACCTACCCTACGACCCAGCAATTGCACTACTAGGTATTTATCCAAGGCATACAGGTGTGCTGTTTCGAAAGGGCACATGCACCCCAATGTTTATAGCAGTGCTATTGACAATAGCCACAGTGTGGGAAGAGTTCAAATGTCCATCAATGTTAGAATGGATAAAGAAGATGTGGTATACATACACAATGGAGTATTTCTCAGCGATCAAAAACAATGAAATCTTGCCATTTGCAACTACATGGACGGAACTGGAGGGCACCAAGCTAAGCGAAATTAGTCAGAGAAAGACAAATATCATACGATTTCACTCATATGAGTAATTTAAGATACTAAAACAGATGAACATAAGGGAAGGGAAGCAAAAATAATATAAAAACACATTAACTGTCTGTGATTTTTGAAAGTGGTGACAGGCACACAAGAACCCAACGTGACAGTTCGTTTGGTAGATTTTCACCCTTGTTATGTTTTCTGGACAACCGCGCACAGATACGGTATGGAACATTCCTTATTCCTTTGGCTCGGACAGGTTTGTTAAGCCTGGTGTCAGTGCACACACCTGGACTTCCCATTTCCATCGTGGCAAATTTCTGGATCTCTCGGAGTGCCCAGGGGCACGCTGCTTGAAATCCACTCCACGGATGTGCTTGCGAACGCTGATGGTGCTTTCTCTGGTCGCTACCTCGTTGACTGCCTCTCGCCACCCTTCTTTGCAGGAGCCGTTCTGCTGGGCCCTGGTTGGAAAAGCTCCATTTTTCACTTTTTGAGGGACCTCCGTACCGTTTTCCAGAGTGGCTGCACCAGTTTGCGTTCCCACCAACAGCGTACATCCTCCCCGACAGTTGCTGTTTCTCGTGGTTTTGATTTTAGCCATTCCGACAGGCGTGACGGGATGTCTCGTTGTAGTCTTGATCCGTGTTTCCCTGACAGTGAGCGATGTTGAGCATCTTGTCAGGTGTCTGTTGGCCATCTGTGTTTCTTCTTTGGGGAAATTTCTCTATTTCTTGTGCCCATTTTTAAATTGGATTGTTTTTGGATGTTGAGCTGCATAACTTCTTTATATATTTTGGATACTAACCTTTCATCAGAGATTCATTAGCAAATATCTTCTCCCATTCAGTAGGTAGCCTTTTGGCTTTATTGATTGCTTCCTTTGCTGTGCAGAAGCTAATGTACAGCGCCTTCTTTACAAATTATTTCCATTCAATGGCCCTCAGCAAAGAGGAAAGAGGGTTTTGATGGAAGATGTAGAGAAACCCGGTGGGGTAGCAAGGTTTGGTGTAAGAAACACACAGAGGGTAACTGTGACCTGAGGGTGGCACCGTGGGTTTAATGAGAACATATTTCTACAAGGATTTAATTAGGATATTAACAGATAAAGGCCTTGCAGTATTAGCAATTCTCCCTAGTATTAGAGAATCATTAACGCTGAAATGAACGCTCCAACGTCAATGGGGAAGTGAGGTCCCCCAGACGTGTGGAGAGACTGGAGGATGGGTAATCTGAGCACCTGCAGACAGCGGTGAGTGAGAGAATTAAAGATGAAGTGATGAGGTAGGGTGAACTGAACTAATATTTACTGAGTTTTTATGATGCAAGGTAGAGTGAAGTTCGCAAAGTCTTTTTAACCACTTTTTTCTTTTTTTTTTAATTTTTAAAACATGTTTATTTTTGAGAGAGAGAGACAGAGTGCGAGTGGGGGAGGGGCAGAGAGAGAGGGAGACACAGAATCCAAAGCAGGCTCCAGGCTCTGAGCTGTCAGCACAGAGCTCGACACGGGGTTTGAACTCACAGACCATGAGATCATGCTTCTGAGCCAAAGTCAGAGTTTGGAGTCAGACGCTTAACCAACTAAGCCACCTAGGTGCCCCATTTAAAAAAAAAAAAAAATTTTTTTAACGCAAACTCTTTTTTTTTCTTTTTTCTTTTTAATGTTTTTATTTATTTTTGAGACAGAGAGAGACAGAGCATGAGCAGGGGAGGGGCAGAGAGAGAGGGAGACACAGAATCCGAAGCAGGCTCCAGGCTCTGAGCTGTCAGCACAGAGGCCGACGCGGGGCTCGAACTCACGGGGCTCGAACTCACAGACCGCGAGATCATGACCTGAGCCGAAGTCGGATGCTCAACCGACTGAGCCACCCAGGCGCCCCCGCAAACTCTTAATTAAGTAGAAGAGTAGCAGAGGGCCAGAAAATAACTTGCCGGTCTGGATGCTACCTGACCTGCCTGGGCTGTGTCAGGGAGTGAGCAAAGAAATGACTCTGGGTTTGAAGCGGATTGATTTAGAATAGAAATGAACACGGTAACTTGGGTCTCTGTCATGATATCACATTGCATTGGACTGACACATAGCTCTGCTTTTGTTTAAAGAATTGTCAATATTCTATCTTCATTTGTGTTATTTCAAATACAAGTCCTTAAACGCACATGGTCTGGTTCACCCGAATCGGGCTGCTCTCCATCATCTGGCTCATGATAAAATCCATCTCACGGCAGCTGAGGTTTCATGTAAATGTTCATAGTCTCAGCTTGGTTTTTAAAAGCCTTCAAATACGAGCAGGATACTGAGGATGCTAAAGACTAGATACGGCATTTCCGATGTAATCATTTGGGAGCTAAGAAGAAAGGAGGGACCAAAACAATTTTCCCTGATTCTAAATCTTAAAGAGAAGCACATTAGACAGGCAGGAGTGGGAACCAGAGCTCTAGTCTTCTAATCTTAACAACAAATTTGGATCTGGTCATTTCTCCTTGACCCCTGACCAAATAATTACTTGCCAGCAGAGTTATAACTAGGCTGTGTCAAGTGATAACCACTTAAAACTAAAGTTTAACCCCACTTGGTGATAACTGTAATCATTTAATTCAACCAAATGCACTTGGCTTTCAACCTTGGCAACTTGCTTCATGTGTGTATGAGTGACACTTAAACTTTTAGTTCCTAAAAATCATGTCTTTCCATTTTCCTTCTATCCTCCAAAAGGCCAACTACAGTACTTTCTACAGAAGGGACCAACACCAGAATCAAGAGGTGGAAAAATCATGCTCTAAAACATGCTGATTACCTGCTTAAAAATAGACACATATTATGCCAAAGAAATGTAACCAGCTTATCTTGGAAAAACACAATTGCAAACTTATCTATCTCTGTGTTTCCATTACAGTAACTAATCAACGGTCTGTTAACATTCCATCTGAATTAAGCACACATTTAAAAACAGTGCCATGTGGGGTGACTGGGTGGCTCAGCTGGTTAACCGGCCAACTTCGGCTCAGGTCATGATCTCACGGTCTATGGGTTCGAGCCTTACGTCGGGCTCTGTGCTGCCGGCTCGGAGCCTGGAGCCTGCTTCGGATTCTGTGTCTCCCTCTCTCTGTGCCCTTCCCCTGTTCACAGTCTGTCTCTATGTCTCTCAGAAATAAATGTTAAAAAAAACAGCGCCATGTGACTGCACGTGAACTGCAACGCACTCGGAAACTGAAAGTAAGTAGTAAAATCCCATTTGAAGGAAACAGGCCTAAACATATTTTCAATGTCATTCAATGGACTATCGATGGTGAAAGTACAGAGTTTGGGTAATGGTGCTATTAGCGCCTGGCTCTGCACTTTCTCCTGCTGGGCGGTCCGGGTCACTTTCGATGTGAAGAGCTAATTACTCGGCTCCCCGGTCCTTCTATCCACATGATCTGTCACCTTCCCTCCCCGTCTCAAGTTCCCCCAATATACAACTTTTTAAAAATAAAACCAGTCTATGTTAGAATACATATAACTACAGTGAGTGGCCTCCCAGAATTGCTTTTGCTACAGAAACTGATGCCTAAGTGAATTGAACACGATGAAGACACTTATTAAACAGAAATCTGAATATATTAATAGACTCTGATGTAACGCGTTCATCAAAGAACTGCTGCGTTACAACCTGCTCGAACAGAGAAATAGATTCATGTAGAGTGCTAGAAGAAACTTTATGTCTAGGGGTGCCTGGGTGGCTCAGTCGGTTAAGCGTCCGGCTCTTGATTTCGGCTCAGGTCATGATTTTGCGGTTCGTAGGTTTGAGCCCCGCATCAGGCTCTGCGCTGGCAATACAAAGCCTGCTTAGGACTTTCTCTCTCTACTCTCTCTGCCCCACCGCGCTCACTCTCTCTCAAAAATAAATAAACATTAAAAAAAGAAAAAGAAAAAGAAACTCTACTTCTAAATTGGATTCTCTCTGTGGTTCAATAGCAGTATTCTTGAAAGTAATCAGTTCTCAAATGGAAAATACAGTCATTTCTTAGCTAAAGACATGTCATAAATAAAGCTCAAATCACATCTGTAGGATTCTTATTTTAGGAAGTTCTTACCTCAGGCCACTTCTCTTGCATTAGCACCACAATCAATAACAGTAACGCTGCTCAAAGTAAGGTAATACTTTCACTTATTCTAACAAGCCTTTGGTCCTTGAGGTACATACCAACAGTGTGGATTGGTTTCCTGTATGGCATCAGGCCGAAATTGTACTGAAAAATCCCTCTGGCATGGAAAAGAGGCAAAGCGAACCCCATGATCTTCTGTAGCTTCTCTTGCACAGTTCGAAGCCATGAGCCTTCGGGGTTGTGAACTTGTTTAAATAGCTCATTTTCTCCAAAAGAAAACACTGGGACCAACGAGGCGCTACGAATAACAAAGGGGAAGAGAATGAATTTTCAATGGAAAGGATTTAGGTATTTTATTCTGTCCAGCTGGCTTTTGCAACATATTCTTAACAATTTTTCAGTGTGCCTCTGCCTCTCTATCCTGCTGATTTCATGAAACTTACACTTGAAATCCTTTGAGAAGGTACTTCAGCAGCCTAGCAATCTACTGAAGTTTACTCGATAGCCAATCAAGGCTCCAGGAAGCTTCTTTTGCACCTATAGTTTGGGCCATATTTGATTTGTTCATTTGACTGGAAATTTATACTGTGAATATAAAATTTCGTACTTTTGGGATGTCGGAGTGGCTCAGTCAGTTGAGTGTCCGACTTTGGCTCAGGTCATGATCTCGTGGGTCACAAGTTTGGGCCTCGTGTTGGGGTCTGTGCTGATGTCTCAGAGCCTGAATGAAGCCTGCTTCAGATTCTGTACTTCCTTCTCTCTCTGTTCCTCCCCCGCTCATGCTCTGTCTCTCAAAAATTAATAAATGTTAAAAGAAAATTTTAAATTTTGTACTTTTTCATTTGCTTTGCTTTTAAAGGCGAGTTTAGTTGCTGGACGCCATGGCTCTGAACCAACTTACTGGGAAGGGGGTAGTCCACTCCCCGTGAACACCCATATCTGCTTTTATTGTCAGGTCAATTAAGAGGAGGTTTGTCTTTAAGGACGAGAAAAATTACTTTATTTCTTTGTGTTCATTTAATGATGTCTTAACTTCCCTGATCCAGGTACCTGAAATGAGAATCTACTTACCCATGGGTCAAAGCAATTTTAACAAACCCTTTCCGCTGGCGGATGAACAGAGTGAATTTTCCAGGATGGGCATCCAATGATTCTTCTGCGCCCCCAAGAACAATGACAGAAATGTTTCCACCTCCCTCCTTGCTCAGCACATGGGACACACTTTTCTTAGAAACTGAGACTGGCCCTTAGTGAATAAAACAAAAAGGGCAAGTATGTATTGTGTTTTAAAAATTAAAGCATTTTTATCCCAACATTCAACGGCATCAGTGAACATTTAACAAAATTCCCTACCCTGCTTACATTTGAAACAGTGTGTAGTTTGTAATTTTGTCACAGCCAGATCTTTGGTAATGTATTCCATTAATAAGACCCAACATTTCGGCAGGTGATGGGTTGGGTCTTTAAAATGTCACTTGTTGTTGGAATGCCTGGGTGGCTCAGTTGGTTAAGCATCCGAATTCAGCTCAGGTCATTGATCTGGTGGTTTGTGGGTTCAAGCCCGCCATCGGTCTCTGTGCTGACAGCTCAGAGCCTGGAGCCTGCTTCAGATTTTGTGTGTCCCTCTCCCTCTGCCCCTCCCCCACTCACACTCTGTCTCTGTCTCTCAAAAAACAAATAAACATTAAAAATTTTTTTCAATAAATAAAATGTCACTTGCTTTTAAATCTACCACTGATTTGGGGAGGTTGTGCACTGCTCAACTCTATGGACTCTATTCATACTGCATTATAAGTAAAAGGGCCCTCTGCAGTTGTTCAGCGTACAACCTGCGTAGCTGTATTTGGGGGCCTTGATCAGCACCCTAGTGAATCCTGGCTCAGAACCAAAAGGCATATCCTTTTCAAAAGGCTGCAATGGATCTTCTGAACACACAAGGGCCTGTTTTCAGATGTTCCATATGGATTCTTGTTTCCCAAACCTACATTTATAATGTAAACGGTTTTAAAAGTTCAGACATTTAACAAATTACCAGATCTTTACATGGTTCCAAAATGCCTAGTCTGACTTTGGTAAACTGTTTATTTAAGACCGTGATATAATTGTTCGGTCTTTGTAGAAAGCTTTCCCATGTAAAAGTAATTTTAAAGATTCCTTTTCAGATTTTGAATGTCCTATGTACTCTTGGAAGAAAATATCATGAACTCTTACAGAAAAAGAAAAAAGATGAAAACATAAGCCATTCATGACCTGTACTTCAGAGATAATTCCTTTTTAATGTCTTACTGTTTCCTTCTATTCTTGGCTTCATCCATTGTTTTTAATCATAAAAGAATATGCTGGACACGTTTTATTAAGACACAACACACCTCATCTCTCAAAGGAAAATTATATGCTTATTTTACTGTGAGTTCCTATTACTGGGTGAATATAAAATAATGCAGGCTTCTGAGTGATCGACCACTTTTTCAAGAGAGAGGCGGGAGCCTGGGTGGCTCAGTCAGTTAAGGGTCCGACTCTTGATTTTGGCTCAGATCATGATCTCACGGTTGTGAGATGGAAGCCCCGTACTGGGCTCTGCGCTGAGCATGGAGCCTGCTTGGGATTCACTCTCTCCCTCTGTGCCCCTCCCCCACTTGTGCTCACTCTCTCACTCGCTCTCTCTCTCAAAATACATAAACAACAAAAAAGAGAGCGAGATTGAGAAGAGGCAGAGCGATGGGTTAGAGGTAGACAACCTGAGCCTCAATGGCTTTGAACTTCCACTGAGTTCAAAGTATGGTCATTCTGCCCTACTTGCCCTGAGTGAGCTGGAGGCATGACTTCCATTGGAAAGAGGGCCTTTTAGATTTCTAGACACCAACTCTCCTCTGGTCATTTTTCAGTTTCCCTTTCTTGGCTCTCTTTCTAGGCTATCTGTAAATGCTGCTATGTCTTAGGGCTCTAAGAATTGCGTATTTATATCCCTCCAAAATTTCTATGTTGAAACCCTGACCCCCAGTGGAATGGTATTGGGCTTTTGGAAAGAAATTAGGTCATGAGAATGCAGCCCCAAGATGAGATCAGTGTTCTTATAAAAAGAGGAAGAGAGGTAAGGGGGCTCCATCTTTCCACCATGTGAAGACATAACAAGATGGCTGTCTGCAAGCCAGGAATGGGCTCTCACCAGACACCGGATCTGCCAGTGCCCTGATCTTAGACATCCAGCCTCCAGGACAGTGAACAATAAACATCTCTTATTTGAGCCACCCAGTCTATGATATTTTGTTATAGCAGGTTGATCTATGACAGGCTCCTTCGTCATCTCTAATACCTTCCAATGTTATCTACATACATGGATTCAACTACCACTTACATGTGCCGAGTTCTCCCAAATGTATCTCCTGGGACATCTTCCTCCTGAGGCCCTATGGTACCCACACTTCCAATGGCCTGTGGACATTTCTATCTTGACAACTCAAAGACCCCTCAAATTCCATGTTTCCAAACCCAATGCACTGTATTCTTCCTCAAGGTTGTTCTTCTTGCAATATTACCTCTCAAGGTGCATGGGACCATCATCTGTTCTGTCGCTCAAGTCAAAAGTATAGGCTCCTCTCATATATATTCCCCTTTGTTAGCAACCATATTGATCCATCACTCATTCCTTCATTCAAAACATGTACTGAGCACCTGCTACGAGTGAGACACTGCGCTAGATGCTGATGACGTGATGACATTCACAGTTGCTTGCTACCTTCACGAGCCTGCATCGGTCAATAAGTCTTGGTGACTCTATCAGCTGTTTTTCATACTGACCTCCTCTGTGTAGTATATAAGGCTGTTGGGATCTGATCTCTGCTACCTGCCCGCCTTACTCGGTACACAGGAAGGAACATGAGTCTTGAAACACAGAACATGTCCTGGCTGACACCTGATGAGTACAGATTCATTCAAAAGGACTGGTTTGGGGGGGAGCGGGGACTTACAGGGACAGAAATCTATTGGGTAAGAGCAAAACAGGCACTGGTCAGCAAAGGACCTCTGAAACCCTACTGGTTCTTTATCACCAGAGGTTCAGTCCACGTGTCTATCGGTCTTTCATATCCAGAGAGATAGCCGCCAAGGCAGGCACAGAGTAGAAGGGGCTGTCCTAGGAAGCTGGTTCTAGAAAAAATTAAGAATTCTCCAACCTTTAAGACAAGCTTTGAGTTTGGATATTTTTATTTAGCTTTTAGGCTATCTCAGGTTATAGCCAAAAGGATAAGATCTCATAAGGTCACAAGCCTGAGAGAACAGACAGGTTTAATCTCAAATGCCAACTCTAGTAAAATGGCAGCGACTGTGAGGTCACTACATGGAGAAAGACTCTAGGGTTGACTATATGTATCTGACCTGGCCATGGAGAGGGATGTACGGACATCTCTTGTGCCATGAATTTGCCACACCTGCCCTCAGTTACACCACTCAAACGCACTTGTGGCCTGGAACCAGCAACTGCGCCCTGCAAATACATTTCTGTGATTTTTCTGCAATTAAAAAAATTTCCCTTTAGGGGCGCCTGAGTGGCTCAGTCGGTTAAGCATCCAACTTTGGCTCAGGTCACGGTCTCAGGGTTCCTGCTTTCAAAGCCCCACTGCTGTCAGCAGAGAACCTGCTTTGGATCCTCTGTCCCTCCATCTCTGCTCCTCCCCCACTTGTTCCTCTCTTTCTCTCAAAATAAATAAACTTTGAAGAAAAAAATTCCCTTTAATTTGTTTCCTTTTATAAAACTAACCCAATCATTGTCCCCAAAATAGGGAAGAGATGGGATTTTTTTGCCTCTATGGTAGTTTGGAGGTTTGGAGCGCCCTCTAGAGGCCAGATACAGTGGCAGCCCAGACTGGACAGAGAGCTCAGGGCTTATATAAGTGAAGGTTCATACGTAGCACCCAAAAACCCAGGCAGGAATCCTCTTCCTCTGGAGCCTAGTGATTTCCTATCAGGTATACAATGACAACAGAGACCTGAGAAATTAATAGGAAGCAATGAAAACCTGGAAGACACTGGAAAATTCTCTCTCTGAACATGTCACTTATTGATCCTAAAATTATAAATTTTCAAAGAGAGACTTATCCACTTTTCTTTATATCTAAGAAATGCAAGACGCTAAAGCTAACCTACATAAGGATCATAAAGTGCTTTGGAAGTTTCTGCAGCTCATGCTGAGTCGCTAAGGTGGGCCGGTTGGGAAAGCAAACAAATTGAACCCCTCGAATTACAGGGAGAGCTGTTAACACGAGCTTAGCCTCCGGGCACGTTGATATAGTGTCTATAGCAGTCCGGCTAAGTTTTATTCTTGGAATTGGTAGAATTATGGTTTCATTAATCAAAGAGTCTTGCACTAGTTCGGAATAGCAGGGTAGAATGAGCTCATGTCTGACCCAAGTTATATTTAATCTGCAAAGACAAGGGCAGTTTAAGTATGCTTTGTTTACATACTGCCATTACTTCAAGACACATCAGAGCACACTTTCCATCTCTACCGTTATAAAAACATGCAAAGTGCCTCTCCAAAGGCACCGTCTATCACTCGTTTGACCCACGATTCTTTCTTCCACGTCTTGATACACAAAATGCACTCATCGATTTATTCTTTCATTGAATTAACATCTATTGAACTTTCCTATATTCCAGGCATGAGGCTAGACACTAGGTGTGTTAAAAAAAAAAAAAAAAGACACAGTCTGTGTCTTCCTAGAACTTCCAGTCCCTTGGGGGAGGCAAGAATCATCCGAGCAGCATGGGACGTGTCAGAAAGGGAGAGAGACACAGGGTTTTATGACAAAACTGTAAACCTGTGTTTGGGAGGGAACATTCTGCGTGGTCCTGCCACCCCTAGCACACGGGACAAACAGTGATCCGCCTTCACTTACCACTACTCATCAGATACTCTCGAAAGAGAGGACACCGGAACCAAAATGGGAGCACGTGAAGATATGCGGTAAAGCCAGGAAACAGCTGTTCGAAGCCCGAATAATTTGTACAAAAATTTCCAAAGGCCCCAGCAACGAGCACTCCGTGGGGGTGGAACCCAAATATGTAGTTGTGACTTGGATCCAAATCCCAAGTTTTGATGAGCTACGGTATGTATTGAGATTAAAAAAAAAAAAAAGTTCCCTGATTAGTTTCCAATAAGAAACCAAAAACCCTCATGATTAGTTCCTATGTCAAAAGCAACTGGGAGAACCTGACTCATGTGGTTCTCGGGGTTAGAGATGTTTCCAAATTTCTAAACTCTTTCCTAAGCCCAGGGCCCCTCGCACACAGTCTCCTAGGTCCCGTTTAGTAATCCAGGCTGGTCTCCTGACTTTCTCCCTCTGAAAAGGGAAAAGCTTCAACTATTTGTGATAAAAACAAATGTCCATTCTTCTCCCAGCTCAAAACAATACTACATGAAACAATTCTACTCACATGAATTGGAAAATAGTCCTTAAAATACCTCCAAACGGTCCAGCTTCTGACCCAGTTGGATCTCCTGCCCCCCTGTTCTGGGGTACGCCAGTCAAAGTAAAGCCATGTCATATAAGGGACGTAGAGGAACCAACAGTTGTATATGACCAGTATCACAATGATCCCAATGCACACCTGCGCTGTAAGAAAGAGAAAGACCTCAGGAGTCAGGGTCGGTTAGCATCTGCTCACGGTACCGTGTAACCACTGGCCCACGGCAGGGGGATTTAATACACACAAAGTGTGTTAAACCGAGCCTCACTTTGGAGTGCCTCGGTGGCTCGGTCGGTTGAGCATCTAACTCTTTTTTTTTTTTTTAACGTTTATTTAATTTTGAGAGACATAGAGACAGAGTATGAGCAGGGGTAGGGCAGAGAGAGGGGGAGACACAGAATCGGAAGCAGGCTCCAGGCTCTGAGCCATCAGCACAGAGCCTGACGCGGGGCTCGAACTCACAGACTGTGAGATCATGACCTGAGCTGAAGTCGGCCACTTAACCAACTGAGCCACTCAGGTGCCCCAGAGCATCTAACTCTTGATTTCGGCTCAGGTCATGATCCCCGAGTCGTGGGATTGAGCCCTGCATCGGGCTCTGCCCTGATCGTGGAACCTGCTGAAGATTCTCCCTCCTCCTACCCCTTTCTCCTGCTTGCACACACTCTCTCTCTAAAAAGGCAAAAACAAAAAACAAAAACAAAAAAAATGAGCCTCGGTTCCAGTGAGGTAATATAACAAGGCAGCAAATGATAGAGTATTATTTAACATTTATTGGATGTTTACTATACGCCAAGTGTTGCAGTATGTATTCCGCCAAAATATTTTCATTCAATCCTTATATAGCTACAGTATCAATGAAATGGCTAGAGTGTGCTTGATGTCCTTTTCATAGAAGAGAAAACAGAGGTGTAGAGAGGGTAAATGAATTGCCCAAGTCCCAGAGAATGGAAGTGGTGATCTAAATTCACAGTTCACGCTTAGGGCGCCTGGGTGGCTCAGTCAGTTAAGCGTCAGACTTCGGCTCGGGTCATGATCTCGTGGTCCGTGAGTTCGAGACCCATGCCTGGAGCCTGCTTCGGATTCTGTGTCTCCCTCTCTCTGCCCCTTCCCTCAAAAAAAAAAAACATTAAATATATAAGTAACTAAGTAAGTAAATTCACAGTCCACTCTCCAAGTTCGTGGTCTACACCCCTTCCCTGACATGATATATGGAGGAGTCCTTGCTGAAAGGATGTCTAGGACTCTCTCCTACAGGTGTTTATTCCCTTGCTGGGCAGCCATTATTTATGTGTCCACAAAGAGAGAACATTCCAGCAACGAACGCTGTTTTTAGGAACTCTATTGCCAGAGACAGAGATCACACAGGAGGACCTCTTGACATCTTAGTTTACCTATCACTACTTGCAACATTTCACAATGACAAAGCAAAATCCAAATGGTTTACACACCTCATGACAAAAATCTGTGAAGCAAGAACGGACAAAACTCGACCGGGGTAGTAGTGACAAGAATGTTTGCCTTAAAGTAACACATTAAGCTAAGACAGACATTTTCTTTTTCTGTGCCTGCCATCCTACTAAAACACATTTACAGAAAGGGAAATACATAAATGAGAAAGGGAGAGAGGAGCACAAAGTCATAAACCCGGACACAGTAAATGCCAGCGATTACCATTACTTTAAGACGTGACCTTGCCTCTTTCTCTTCTGTTGTGTGCTACGCTCTCTGTTCTAGAGCAGACTCAGGGCCCCAAACTCTGGTCTGCTCTCTATCTGCTTTGTTACAGGTTTTGTTCCCAAACGATCCATCATGGGATCAGATTAGCAGCACCTTGACCTATGACAGTTTTGTAGATATGATTTTTTTTGGCTAAAAACAGAATAAGTATTTATATTTCCTCTGCTCTCACTCCTACCATGAGCGTTTCATTTTGCTTCACCTGCCTGCCTCGACGCAGGTCTGGGTGCTGACGATTTACCATCTCTTTATTTTACAAAAATGTGTAAAAAATGTACCAGAAAACTTAGGTAGATCTCATTACGCTGTCCTCTAAGCTAGATCAGGTGAGCTAAGACAGAGCGGGGGAGGGGGGGAGGGAGAGGACAGTTAATGAGGGGTGACCACCTCCTACAGGCAATCTCAATTTCTCCTCTCACAACCCTCAAGCTACACGTTACTGTGCCCATTTTGCAGTTGTGGAAACTGAGGCCCAGGGGTTTTCGAGGGTCCAGAGGATTTGAACCTGGATCTGCCTAATTCTTAAACCCAGACACTTTTTTTTTTCTTAACAAAACCAAACTATTCTTAGCGAATAGCAATGGTGCCATAAACTTACAAATGCTTATTATAAACGCATAAGCAGGCTCGGAAGCATAAAAAATCAGGCAAATGGGAGGTTCCATTTTCCTTACTATACTGATGGAGTAACTGAGACCAAAAGCATACTAACTTACTTTGAACCACAGAGGGAGTCAAGAGCAGATCCAGAAATAAAGTCCCCCAGCTACTAATTCAGTGTCTCACTAACCCAACCATATACGCACTAACTGAATACATACTGCATCTCTCTTTGAGAGTCGCTAGATGTTCTGCGTGTATGATGGTTAAGACACGGATCTGGAATCTGACGGCTTATGTTGGAATCTGCCACTGACTAGCTGCCGAACATGGGGCGAAGTTCTTTTACATCTTGAGCCTCAATTTATCTGTGAGATGGGCTAATAACAGCACCTGTCTCCACGGACTAGGGCGGAAGGAAACGCAGAGATGCCACCGGGCCTGGCACCGAGCAAGCGCTTGACAATGGGAACCATCGTTACGGTAACTGTGTTTGCTATTACACATTTGGAGATTGCAAAAAGTAAAAGCAGATAAAATATCGCCCATATTTCTGCCACTCCACTAAAAGTACTGTTAAAATTTTTCCTTGCGGTCTGTCTTGTTCCTATGAACAGGGCATGCTTCCTAAACGTGGCTGATCACATTTTTTTTTAATTTCTGTATTTTATCTCTTATGATTTTCTCACATTAGCTGTTTTACAACATCGATTTGGTCGTAAAACCTTCATAAATGATATTTTTGAGAATGTCCATTAACAGTCCGTTGAATGTCAATACTACATCAACCATTCTCTTTTTGAAAATTCTAACAAATTTTCTCTATAACATGATCTTGCATCACATTTCCCCTCATTTTAATTTACTTCCATAAGACAGTCAGTAAAACACTGTGTCACTGAGCAGAGACGCCTTTTCACTGATACACTTTGATACGTTACTATCCAAAGGAGCTGTCCTAATTTAAACCCCCACCTCACACATGGCATGCATTCTTTAATATTTCATATCATAAACAGCACCAAAATAGCTTTTTAAATCCCGTGATTCTAAACTGGATCGAAAGAAGAAAACACTGAAAAAACTAGGTGACCGGATCACCTCTATTTTCTATTTTTAGCTCAGGAAGCAATCCAAGGTAATACGATTCTTCTGAATTGGAGGTCAAAGAGAAAAGATACAGAAGTCTACTCCAACACATCGTACAGTTCTCAAAACTGAGGTCGATACCTCTTAAAACTGTCTTGATCCACATTCCAAGTTGCATGGGAGGGCTGAACATCCGTTGCTTTGACTGGGGCTTATGCTGGATGAAAAACCACAAGCCAGCCTCTATCATTCATACTCTATTATGATTTCATGCCCATAGATTCTACTTCCTCTACATCATTAAGAAGCTGCCTCCCTTTCACTTTTTTTTTATTGAGGTGAAATTCACATTCATATAAATCAACCGTGTTAAAGAAATCAATACAGTGGCACTTAGTACATTCACAATTGTGCAGCTACTCACTTCCACCTACTTGCAAAATACTTAGATCCCTCGAAAATAAAACCCTGAACCCATTAGGCAGTTATTCCCCATCTCCTTCTCCTCTGCCCCGGCAACCCCCAATCTGTATTCCATTTCTGTGGCTTTACCTACTCGAGATATTTCATAAAAATGGAAGGATCCAATATGTAACCTTCTGTAGACTTTCACTTAACATCAAGGTTTTGGGGCTCGTCCGTCTTGAAGCATGTATCAGGACTTCATCCCTTTTTAGGACCGAATATTACTCAGTCCTATATACATGGGACTATATGGGGCTATATCATAATTTGTTTATCCACTCATCTGTTGAACATTCATCATTCAATGGCTAAAATTAACAACTCAGACAACAACAGATGTTGGCGAGGATGCGGAGAAAGAGGAACCCTTTTGCACTGCTGGTGGGAATGCAAACTGGTGCAGCCACTCTGGAAAACAGTATGCAGGTTCCTCAAAAAATTAAAAATAGAACTACCCTCTGACCCAACAATTACACTACTAGGTATTTATCCAAAGGATACAGGTGTGCTGTTTCGAAGGGGCACATTAACCTCAATTTTTATAGCAGCGCTATCCACAATAGCCAAAGTATGGAAAGAGCCCAAATGTCCATCGATGGATGAATGGATAAAGAGATGTGCTATATATATATACAATGGAGTATTACTTGGCAATCAGAAAGAATGAAATCTTGCCATTTGCAACAACGTGGATGGAACTGGAAGGGTGTTATACTAAGTGGAATTAGGGAGACAAATACCGTAGGACTTGACTCATATGTGGAATTTAAGATACAAAACAGATGAACATAAGGGAAGGGAAGCAAAAATTATATAAAAAAAAGGGAGGGGGACAAAACATAAGAGACTCTTAAATACAGAGAACAAACTGAGGGTTGCTGGAGGGGCTGTGGGTGGGAGGGGGATGGGCCAGGGGCATTAAGGAAGACACTTGTTGGGATGAGCACTGGGTGTTATATGTAGGGGCTGAATCACTGGATTCTATTTCTGAAATCATTATTGCAGCATATACTAACTAACTTGGATATAAATTTTAAAAAAAGATAAAATTTTTTCACTTCCTAAAAAAAAGAAATCAAGATAGGTATATAGGATACAATGGCACATTCAGTCTAAATGGAAAAAATATCTAATAAATTTGTAGTAAATGTAAAATAAAAAAAAAACATTCGTCATTCACATTTGGCTTGTTTCCACCTTTTGGCTACTGTCCTATCCACTTCGACAGGACTAAATGTCAGAAACAAGACTCAGTTGGCATTGAGTATGTATGGCATTGTTGTTAAATTTAGCATCACCAATAAAGGGGCAAAATGACATGATGCCTCTTGATGGGGTTTATTGGGAAATACACCCCATCACCTTTGTGCGTTTTTTTGCCAAAAATGCTGAACCTGACTCCGGTCAGAACAACATAATTAGGCCAATTCTGGACTTTGGGACATTCTAGAAGATAATTAGTGGGGACTGTTTAGAAAATACCAATGTGACAAAAGATTACAAATAAAAGGCTTTAAAAGCAAATTAGAAGGGGCACCTGATGGGGCGCCTGGGTGGCTCAGTCGGTTAAGCAGCCAACTTCAGCTCAGGTCATGATCTCGCGGTCTGTGAGTTCCAGCCCCGCGTCGGGCTCTGTGCTGCCAGCTCGGAGCCTGGAGCCTGCTTCAGATTCTGTGTCTCCCTCTCTATCTCTGCCCCTCCCCAGCTAGTGCTCTCTCTCTCTCTCAAAAATAAAAAAAAAAAAAAAAAAAAAAGAAGGGGCGCCTGAGTGGCTCAGGGAGTCGAGCATCCGACTTTGGCTCGGGTCATGACCTCGCAGTTCATGTGTCCAAGCCCCACATCGGGCTCTCTGCTGTTAGTGCAAAGCCCACTTTGGATCCTGTCCCCCCTTTCTCTACTCCTCCCCCTACTTGCATTCTCTCGAAAATGAGTAAAACATTAAAAAATAATGTAAAAAATTTTTAAAAGGGAAATTTGAAGGCAATTAAGGCAATTTGAATAGGAGCCATATATTAAATAAGATTATCGTATCACTGACAAATTTCTTGGGTGTGATAACTGAATTGTGATTATGTAGAAAATCCTTGTTTTCAGGAGACACGTTCTGTAGTATTTAGAATGAAGGGCCAAAATACCTACGGCTTAATTTCTTACTTTCAAATGGTTCAACAGCAACAATAATAACAAAGTGTGCGTGGAGATGGAGGGAGGGAGGGAGGAGGAGGGGTAGAGGGAGGGAAGGAGAGAGAGAGAGACAGAGAGAGTGCACACATATGTGGAAACATGCTAAGAGCTGATGAATCAAGATTAAAAAAAGCTCACTGAACAATTCTTTCAGTACTTCTGTAGGTTTGAAAATTTCTAAAATGAAAAGCTGGGGTAAAGGTATGGGGCGTGCATCTAACCGATCACAGCAGGTTAAGCACTGCTGCCTGGCTGGGAACGAGGCTCCCAGAGCCAGCCCGACATGTGCAAGAAAGTCTTGCCTTCCAACCTCTCCCATGTAGAGGGAATACTTGACTCGATGGCCTGCTTACAGCTTCAAAGATGCCTATAGGTTTCCTTAGCTTTATAGAAAAGTGTTCTAGTAAAATCAGGGACGAAATTACATCTTTTCCATGAACTGGGGACTTTTGGCAAGGAGTCATGGCAAGGTCTCCGCGTGGGGAAGGGGCCTTCAGTGCTGACTTAGACACATGGCTTCTCTGCATTCAGCAATGACCTTCTGCTGCTGCCCACTTCCCACTTTTTTAAAAAATTTTTAAATATTTTTTACTTATCATTGAAAGACAGAGAGAGACAGAGCACGGGCATGGGAGGGGCAGAGAGAGAGAGGGAGACATAGAATCTGAAGCTGGCTCCAGGCTCCGAGCTGTCAGCACAGAGCCAGACGTGGGGCTCGAACTCACAAACTGCAAGATCATGATCTGAGCTGAAGTCAGACACTTAACTGACTGAGCCACCCCCTCCGCCCCACTGTCTGACTCCAGTGTGCTCACCTGGCGGCTGCCATCAGGAGATGGTGCTGAGCAGGTGCACTGTACAATGTCTAATCCCCGGCGAGTGCTCCGAGAGTAGGAGCAGAATTGGATAAGCCAGTGAATCCTAACAACATCTTTGCCTACAGGCATTTCTTCCAAGACCCGTACGGACATTCCTTTACATTCTAGGTTTATCAGGTTTTCAAAATTCAAGAAAGGAGCCACCACTGACTGCTTGGGACCTTTGAAAACACCAATGTCACCGGGCTCAATCCAAAATGTTAGTTGGTTTGTTCTCCAGCACATCTATTACTTTAGTAAAAATAAGTAAAAAAAAAAAAAAAAAGGTAAACAGCAAGATAATATGCCAAAATATTAACAGTGATGATCTCTGAATGAGAATCTGGGATTTTTCTAGGCTCTTGAAAACTTCTTCGACAATTTCCAATTTTTTTAAAGTCTTTTTTTTTAAAATGTTTATTATTTCTGAGAGAGAAAGAGATAGAGGGTGAGTAGGGGAGGGGCAGAGAGAGAGGGAGACACAGAATCCAAAGCGGGCTCCAGGCTCCAAGCTGTCAGCACAGAGCCCAATGCAGGGCTCGAACTCATGAACCGTGAGATCATGACCTGAGCTGAAGTTGGACGCTCAACGGACTGAGCCACCTGAGTGCCCCCAACATTTTTCAATTTTTCTAATAACTAATCTGTATTACCTTATAATCAAAAGTTTATTATTATTATTACTATTATTTAGAGAGAGAGAGTGCATGAGCAGGGGAGAGGGGCAGAGGGAGGGAGAAGGAGAGAGAGAATCTCAAACAGGCTCCATGTTCAGCATGGAGCCGGACTTGGGACTTGATTCTAAGGGATCGATGACCTAGGGACTCATGACCCTGGGATCATGACCTGAGCTGAAATCAAGAGTTGAACCCTCAACCAACGGAGCCACCCAGGCACCCCAAAAGATTTTTTTTTTAAATAAAATGGCTCCACCAGAAAGAAAAAAGAAAACTAAACAGAACTGCAGAACAAATCTACTTAAGTAACAATATTCTCATCCTGAATGTGATTCTATTAAATTTCCATGAGCGAACAGTATCAGAAAAATGTTGCAAAAACTACTGAGGTTTTATTTACTCGGATTAAATAGTGACCAATGTTAAGAAACAATTGAAAATATTTACTTTGTATATATAGCCTTCCTACTTGTATCCAAGACGTTTTCATTTTTTCCCCATAGAAATTGTTTCTATACTTATTTTAACCGTGTCACAGAGGATGAAGGAAGAAACTGGAATTCGGAGTTGAGGGCACATTCTTTTCTCTTCCTGTTCCTGAGGCATTCTACTTCAAAACACAATCAGAGCCATCTGTTGATTATAAGAATGGAAGCATAACGTTCTTCTGATTTTTAAAATTCCTATTTTAAGAGAACTTACCCCCCAGAGTTTCTTACGATGATGCTAAAAGACAAATCTCAGATCCCCTCTGCAGAATTTTGCAGCTCAGTATTCCTTGAACGTGGGTCTGCTCCCCAATGCTTTTAAAAAGCTTTATAGAGAGGAAACTGCATTTTTTCTTATTTAAAAGTAGAGTCAGGGGCACCTGGGTGGCTCAGTCAGTTAAGCAACCAACTTCAGTTTAGGTCGTAATCTCAAGGTCCATGAGTTCGAAGCCTGGGTCGGGCTCTGTGCTGACAGCTCAGAGCCTGGAGCCTGCTTCGGATTCTGTGTCTCCCTCTCTCTGATCCTCCCCTACTCATACTCTGTCTCTCTCTGTCTCTCAAAACTAAATAAACATTAAAAAAAATTTTTTTAAGTCAGTTCATCATTGGACCTCCTTCTTCACCTAACGAAGGCAAATAAATTACAAGGATCCAGGTGTAACTAGTCCCATGTTCTTAGTATTTCTGAGATGTTTCCAAGCTGAAGGACGAAATAAACAGAACTACTTTGTGTAGCTACAAGCTGAAAACTACAATGAAAGAGAGACATAACGAAATACAACACGTGTGGGTTCCTTTGCTATAAAGGAGATTTGTGGACAGTTATTGAAATGTGAATACGGACTATGTATGGATTAGATCACTGAACTGCATCACGGTTAATTTTCCTCATTTGGATAATTGTACTGTGGTTATATAAGAGAACGTCCTTCGTTTTAGAAAATGTACACTAAAGAACTTAAGGAGAAAGAGCAACCATGTCTATAGCTTATCCTTAAAGAGTTATTTTTTTTTAATATTTTTTTAATGTTTATTTATTTTTGAGACAGAGAGAGACAGAGCATGAGTGGGGGAGGAGCAGAGAGAGAGGGAAACACAGAATCCGAAGCAGGCTCCAGGCTCTGAGCTGTCATCACAGAGCCCGATGCAGGGGCTCGAACTCACAGACCGCGAGATCATGACCTGAGCCGAAGTCGGACACTCAACCGACTGAGCCACCCAGGCGCCCCCTTAAAGAGTTAAAAAATAATAACTGTGTGTGTGTGTGTGTGTGTGTGTGTGTGTGTGTGTGTGTGTGTGTGTAGAAAGAGAGGGACAGAGAAAGAAAGAAAACATGGTAAGATGTGAACGCTGGGGAATGGGACAAAGGAACACTGGGATTTTTGTAACTTTCTAGAATTTTTATTTTCTATTATTTCTGGAATTATTTCAAAACAAAAAATTTAAGAAAGTTAACGGCCTTCCCTGGGACCTAGAGAATCGAACTCTCTGAGGAATCCGCATTTTTAACGAAAATGCCCAAGTGAATCTTAAACACGCTCTCGAGCTTAGGGGCGCCTGGGTGGCTCGGTTCGTTGAGTGTCTGACTCTTGATTTCTGCTCAAGTCACGATTTTGCGGTTTGTGGGATGGAGCCCCACGTCAGGCTTCATGCTGACAGCAAGGAGCCTGCTTGGGATTCTCTTTCTCTCTCTGTCCCTTCCGCACCCATGCTCTCTCACCCTCTCTCTCTCTTTCTCTTAAAATAAATAAATATTCAAAAAACATGCTCTAAAGTTTAAAAACTTCGATATAGGGGCGCCTGGGTGGCTCAGTCGGTTAAGCAGCTGACTTCGGCTCAGGTCATGATCTTGGAGTCTGTGAGTTCGAGCCCTGCGTCAGGGACAGCACAGAGCCTGGAGCCTCCTTTGGATTCTGTGTCTCCCTCTCTCTCTCTGCCCTTCCCCTGCTCATGCTCTGTCTCTATGTCTCTAAAAAAAAAACAAACAAAAAACAACCAAAACTTCGATATAAATAAAATCACACAGTGAAGACTCAATACATCTGAGATACCAATTCTCTCCAAATTAACCTATAGACTAATCTCAATCAAAAATCAATCTCAATGAAAATCCCAGAAGGTTTTCTTTTGTTGTGTGTGTGGAAATTGACAAGCTGATTCTCCAGTGCATATGGAAACACAAAGAATCTATGATAATCAAAACGAGTCTTTAAAAAAAGGACCAAGGTTTCAAGGCTAACAAGATCTGATTCCACAAATTAGTATAAAGCTACAGTGAAAACAACAGCATTGTACTGGCATCAGGATAGACAGATGAGGGGGCGCCTGGGTGGCTCGGGTCATGATCTCATAGTTCATGACTTCAAGTCCTACATCGGGTTCTCTGCTGTTGTAATGGAACGCACTTCAGATCCTCTGTCCCTCACTCTCTCTGCCCCTCCTCCAGTCTCTCTCTCTCTCTTTCTCAAAATAAATAAATAAACTTTAAAAATTAAAAAGAAAAAGAAGGAAATACTGCCATTGTGATGGGCCTTGAGGACAAAATGCTGTGGAATAAGTGAGACAGAGAAAGATCAACACTATACGATCTCACCTGTGTGCGATCTTAAAAAGAAAACAAACCAAAAAAACCTATAGGTACAGAGAACTGATTGGTGGTTGCCAGAAGCAGGAGGGTGGAGGGGTAGGCAAAATGAGTGAAGGAGTCAAAAGGTACAAACTTCCAGTTAGAAGACCAATAAATCCTGGGGATATGATGCCCAGCCTGGTGACCAGAATCAACAATACTGTATTTAAAAGTTGCTAAGAGAGTAAGTCTTAAAGGTTCTCACGATAAGGAAAACTACTTGTCACTATGTATGGTGACAGATGTTAACTAAACTGATTGTGGTAATCATTTTGCAATGTATACGTGTATCAAATCATTATGTCATACGCCTAAAACTAATACAATATTGTAAGACTGGGTGACAGGTATTTAATGTTTATCTCGAGGAAAGGATATTTGATTTCATGACTAAAGGAAACATTTTGCAATTTTTAAAATAGATTTCAAGGGCTAATAGCTTAAACTCATTTCCTGGAAAGAAAAATGCATTCCAAGACTTTGATGTAGAGATCTTAAAATATATAGTTAATAAAAACCATCTTGTCACGGTACCTGGATGGTTCAGTCGGTTAAGCATCTGATTTCCCATCATGACTTCATGTCATGATCTCAGGGTTCATAGGTTCGAGCCCCGCATCAGGCTCTGTGCTAACAGCTCAGAGCCTGGAGCCTGCTTCAGAGTTTGTGTCTCCTTCTCTCTCTCTGTCTCTCAAAAATAAATAAAACATTAAAAAAAACTCTCTTGTCACCATTGAAAGTAGCTACATCAACTCCTTACTTCAAAATTGATGATTAAATGGAAAGAAAGAAATAAGCTCTCACCCTACCTTTATCCAGTAAGAATTGAATTGTAGGGTGGTCAAATGGCCTTAGCCAATGGGGGGAAATTATTCTTTGCATAAATTCTAGCTATGAAGAATAAATGACAGAATAAAAACACTACCATTTTTGCAGTCCCCAATAAAAACAGCTAATTCGAGTGAGGATCATTAATGGAGACATAAACCACTAGGTGGAAGGGCAGTGCCCAATGGAGAACTTTCATTTGCACGTGTCAATTACCAGCTCTCAGATTACTTCCTATTTGGACCCACTGATCACTCTTACACACGACTAGTGGGGCAACTAGCGGTTCTGTGCCTCCTGACTTAACGTGAAGCACAGAGCAGGACCTGGGAAGAGGACTTGCCACAAAGTTTCCATCCAAATCTAATCAAGCCTTCGCTCTAACTCCCACCACAGAAGAACTATAGGAGACAGAGGAACAAGTTAACACTACAAAGAAGCAGTCATCTTGCAGGACAGATGACCGGGTTTCTGTAGTGCTTCACTGACAAGGAAACAGGGAATGCTGTTCTAAATCAAATAGAGAACACTGTTCTAAATTAAAAGACATATAAAAACCAAATGCAGGGCATCTGGGTGGCTCAGTCGGTTAAGTGTCCGACTTTGGCTCAGGCCATGGTCTTGGGTTCATGGGTTCGAGCCCGCATCGGGCTCTGTGCTGCCTGCTTCGGATTCTGTGTCTCCCTCTGTCTCTGCCCCTCCCCTGCTCGCACTCTGTCTCTCTCAAAAATCAATAAACGTTAAAAAAAAAAAAAAACAAAATCAAACAAAACCAAATGCAATACAAAGGTCTTGTTGGGAACCTGGTTCAAATAAATCACCAAAGTGTATTTTTGACACAGCTTAAAAAATATGAACTTAGTTTAAATGATTTTAAGCAATTATTATGCCACACATGTACTCTGATTATGTAAAAGAATTTTATATATGCCTACTAAAATATTTAGGACTAAAATATCATAGTGTGATTTGCTTCAAAATATTTTTGTGAAATGATCGATTAAACAAATACAACAGATTGTTAAAATAATTATAAACCAGGTAGGTAATGGGTATATGAGAGTTCACACACTTCTATTTTTTGTAGGTTTGAAATTTTTCAAAGGAAAATTATCAAAATATGTAACACAAAGTCCTATGCTCCTAATAACACAAATGTCAAAGGAATGCAATAAAAGCATTTAAATGGTCTGGAAGTCACTCTCAAATTAGGAACCGTTGGTCATGTCTACGTCACTAGTCCACTCATATTAACCCCTGTGGCTCCACCGCCTACCTAGAGTCACGTGACCTTGAGCAACCTCACCTCTGAGCTCCCTCCTCTGTAAAATGACCGCACGGGTAGCACCTACCTCGCAGGGTTGTTGTGAGGTTGACACGAGTTAATATAACTAGCGAAACATGGGATGGTAGCTTCCCCTGTGGGTGACCGAGTGGAGACACTCATTCAACATGCATTTGTTTCGTTCCTTCCATGGGCCGGCACGTGCTGAGTGCTCCCGCCCTGAGCTGGTGGACAAGGATGGTAATGTCCAAGGGACCGCAGATGCGGTTCATGCGGGCAGCAGAGTGGCTGAGGCAGGGACTCTGGGTAGAACACTTAGGTTTGGGGCGCCTGGGTGGCCTACTTCGGCTCAGGTCATCATCTCACGGTCTGTGAGTTCAAGCCCCGCATCGGGCTCTGTGCTGACGGCTCAGAGCCTGCAGCCTGCTTCGGATTCTGTTTCTCCCTCTCTCTCTGCCCTTCCTATGCTCATGCTCTGTCTCTATGTCTCAAAAATAAACATTAAAAAAAAAAAAAAGAATACTTAGATTTGCATCCAGCTCCTCCACCTCCCACTAGCTGTGGGACCATGACCAATTTACTTCACCTCTTCCTTTCCTCATCTGTCCAACGCGTGCAGGAATGAACGGTTCTTACCTCACGGGGTCACTGTGAAGACTGCCTGGTTAATAGTGCATGGTGTTTAGAACAGGACCTGGCACGCACTTCGCCCTGATGTGTTTGTTATCTCGATGGTCCAGTGCAAAATGGAATATTACGCTCCACCCCTGTCTCGGTTTGGCCCAAGAGCGCCTCATGTTTTGAAGTTCCTTTTTCAGGAAACCCTAGCTGAACACTAGAGTCACCTGCAGAGTCTGTGTGTGTATATCACTGACGTAGGCAATCAAAACTGAAACCGTTTCAAAAGTGTAGCCCTCTACAGTGTGATGGGTTTATTATTACTGACAGTACTGGCGCCCCAACAGTGCACAATCCGTCAGTCCGTTAGAGCATACAAACGATGCTAGCCTTGACAAGCGTGCAAGTTCCCATAATTCCTCTCTCCTCTCATACCATCC
Organism: Paguma larvata; assembly: GCA_030068075.1. Taxonomy (NCBI): domain Eukaryota; kingdom Metazoa; phylum Chordata; class Mammalia; order Carnivora; family Viverridae; genus Paguma; species Paguma larvata. Next base: position 15,154,954 of record CM057825.1, read on the forward strand.
CCCATTTACTCCACTTGCTGAACAAACATCCAGAAGAAAAAAAAAAAAAGGCTCAGGTAAGCCACCCTGCTCTATCTAGCGATTGCCTCACGTGCAGTTTCCAGATGGGATTAATTTGGGAACCCACAAGAACACACCCTTGGGGCCACTTATTTACATATAGAAGCCACCCCACCCAACTCCACCCCAGCTGACATTTGAGGCACTCTATCTAGTAGAAAGATACCTTTCTTCACCCGATGACCTTACACACAGAAAAGCTAAGAAGGCTACTTGCCACGGGGGTGGGAGGAGGAAGGAATCAGGCTGTAAGCAGTGGGGCACTGGTTTTCCTTTTACGGATCGACAATTCAAGAAAGAGTTTAGCAACTTTTGAGGGGCCACCGTGCAATGTTCCACGGCTCGACTGGGTCCTGGTTCCACTGGGGTACATCCATCTGCCAAAATTCAGCAAGCTGTATGCTTGTCATCTGTGCCTTTTATGGTAGGTAAGGTACGCCTCAATTAAAAAATAAAATAGCACAAGCAGTCGTCCGTTACGAGGTTCGCACGGGGAGAGAAACCCAAAAGCGGAGTCCCAAGTTAGCTCGAACTCCCTCTTTGACCCGCTTGCCCTGGCTTAGGCGGAAGAAGGGCTGGAATCTAGGCACGTCCTTGGACAAGGACTGACGGCGAGCGAGGAGACGGAGCCCCCCGCGCCGCGGGGTCCGGCCTGGGTCTCGCGCGGGGTCCTTACCGAGCAGGAGGAAGGACAGGACCCACTGCAGCACCGCGGCCGTCTGCAGCCGCCGCGCCAGCGGGATGTTCAGCGGCGCGAACTCGACCTTCATGGTCCGGCCCGGGACGGGACTGCGCCGACTGGGGGCGCTTCGAACCCGGTGGCTCCGCGGCGCCGGGGAGGAGTGCGCGGCCGGATCCGGCCCGCGCGGGACGCCCCCGGGGCGGAGATGGGAGGGACTGGCGGCGGCCGCGGGGCGGGCGAGGGCAGGGCAGGACGTTGTCGGGAGGCTGGGGGCTGCCAATCGCGCGCGCCCGGGTCTCGGAGCAGCTGGCGCGCCTGGGGCGCATTGGCCGGCGCGCCGCTGCGCTGCGGAGAGCGCGCCGCTTCGGGCACTCGGGGCGGCCGGAGGGGGCAGCCGACGGTCCCGTGCGAGCTGGGCGGTGTGGGCTCCCGCAGCCCCGCGGGCAACCTGGGATCTCCAGCGGGATCTATTGTTCGGCTGATCGATCTACTTCAGCATCCGCCCTTAAACCCACCCCTTCCTCCGAACCCTCTGAGGCTGGGGAAGTGTTAGTTCAAGGAATCGCCCACCAGGTGGAAGAAGGTGCGAGCTGTAGCTTCTCTGGTCGCAGGGTACTCTTGTGTTTACTGGTCTGTGTGCTCTACACCACCCCGTAAACCCCGGGGGAGTGGGGAAGGGAACAGGGGCCTCCTCACTTGGGTACTCAGATCTCTACACTAAGTCCTGGAAAGCTTTCACCTAATCATTTATTCAACAGATATTGACTGGGTATCTACCACATGCCAGGAACCATTGCGGTCCCTGAGCATACACCTGGTAACCCTGTCGTGCATTGATTCTGCTCTCAGAGAGCGTAGGTTATGGGCGGAGACCAACATGAAGCAAAATAACCACACAATTGGGTGTACAATTGCAAAGTGAAACCCCACTGTGAATGACTGAAGGAAGGTTATAGGACTTAGACTGGAGGTCAGGGAGGGCACTGAACAAGTGACCTTGACTGGAGCTAGAAAGGTGAATCTAGTTAACTGAGGGAGTCGTCCAGGCAAAGAAGCACACGTGCAAAGGTCCTGTAGCTGAAACTCAAAACTAATATAGTGGGAGCTCAGGGGACAAGGAGATTGGGGTGGAATGAGGCAAGAATGGCGGCCAAAGGCCAGATCCTTGTAAACTGTGTTTAGGGTTCAAGTGTTGACTTTAAAACTTGCCGCTGAAGGGTTTCAGTTATGAGGGATTCAATGGATAGATTCTGAATAATTGCCTAGTCCTTGTGAGCACCCACTACTATTTCTTTATAAATATTAGTTACTGTATAGTTGGACAACTCCAAGTGGCAGGTGGCGAACAAGTCATCGCTAGAAGGGACCAGCCACAGGGCAAAACAACAAAGTTGACTAGCCCCCCCCCCCACGTGCCCCTTTCTCCATCAACATTTTAATGGAAAGTTGGATAAAAAACGAATACTACAAAGTAGTTCAGAGGAGTTTTTTGTGACTTTATGTAGGCAAAACTGGCTGGTTTGGGTTTGTTTGTTTTCCCTAGTTGAGGAATCACGTTTTTCTCATTTAGACCTCTTTCCTGACCCTTCCTGCAGCGCTAGTGTGGATACTATGTGAACACACTCTCTCCAACATTGAGGAGAGCCCTTGGCGCATCCTAGAGCAATCCTGCGAAATAAGCATTAGCTTTTCAAGGAAAACATTTTTAAGAATTTCACGGAAATCCAGGCTCCATGTCATGCAGCTGGCGGAGTGGAGAAGCTTCAAATAGAGTTTTGTCTAAACCCTAGAGCGGAGACTCCTCCCTTCAGTAAATGAATCTTACATAGAACAAATGAGTGAGCGTGCTTGCTTTGCATTGGCGTTGATGACTAAAGCAAATGAAGACATGGTCTCTGAGCATAGAGCATTCGGTCATTGACTCTTTATGCAAAGGCTTCTGCTGCTAGGCACAAGGTTGAGAACAGGGATGGGCTACAGTGGTGAATAAGAAAGGTGTTTGTCCTCGTGGGGCTCACAGCCTACGGGGAGAAACAATAGAACCACCACATAGGTGCCTAACCAAATGTATGATAATACCCACAAGAAACCTGCAGGTTCCAGTGATAGGGAAAAAAGGGCACCTGTTTAGAACAGGTTGGAAGTAAGAAGGGCGGAAGCACCGAGATACTAAAGGAAGCATGAGTGAGAGCAAGGTGAGAGCAGGAGAGAGTAGTGTGGTCTACCGTGGTGATAAAGGACCCCGTGGTGGAGGATAGAGATGGATTTGGGATGTGCACAGAAAATATAAATGGTACATTGTGGGGGGGAGGGGCACCTGGGTGGCTCAGTCGGTCAAGCCTCCCGACTTTGGCTCAGGTCGTGATCTCGAGGTACCTGAGTTGGAGCCCCGTGTAGGGCTCTGTGCTGATAGCTCAGAGCCTGGAGCCTGCTTCGGATTCTGTGTCTGTCTCTCTCTGTCCCTTCCCCGCTTGTGCTCTGTCTCTCTCTCTCTCTCCCCAAAATAAATATTAACAATTTTAATAAAATAAAATGATACGATTGGTTGATTAATTGACTTCATGGTTTCTTGGTAAATAAGAAGACCAAGACCTCCAGGCTTCTACTGCTAATTAAGTGGCGTGTACTGTACCGAATCGTGTTCTTGTCACTTTCCCAGGCCTCAGCTAGGAGAAAACAGCTGTCAGTTTTTTGCACAGCACACTGCAGCAAAGCATGGCTCCACCAGGGCTCTGTCAGTGTAACAGCCTCTCACCATTTTAAGCAACAACTAAATCCCTCCTTTGGTAGTCAGCACGTTCGTTCACATATACATTGTGTCCCAGGTTATTGCAGCTAAAGGATTACTGGAATTAAACAGGGAGAAAGTTTTAATTTATATCAAGCTATTCAAAACAACTCTTCTCTATGAGTTTTGTTGATTTCTAGAACTAAAGTTGATATGAAAACACGAACCGTAAACATGATCTTTCTTGACTCCACATTTCATGGAATGGGGAGCTGAGAGCAGAGAAGTTCGGATCCGCCCAAGAGAACCCAGCCAGATACTGGCAAGGGATAGACTCAGCTCTCTTCATAGCCATACTAAAACAGAGGAGGAGAAGCAAGGGGGTGTGGGATAATGGTTTCAACCTTTTATTTTAGCAAGGGAGGTTTTTCTTTTTTTTTAAATTTTTTAAATGTTTATATATTTTTGAGAGAGAGACAGAGAGACAAAACGTGAGTGGGGGAGGGGCAGAGAGAGAGAGAGACACAGAATCCAAAGCAGGCTCCAGACTCCGAGCTGTCAGCACAGAGCCGGTTGTGGGGCTTAAACTCACGAACTATGAGATCATGACATGAGCTAAAGTTGGACGCTTAACTGAGCCACCCAGGCACCCCAGCAGGGGAGTTTTTTTTTTTTTTCCAATCTTCGAAGAACTCTAATAAAAGAAATCTAAGTGAATCTGTTCTTATTGGAAAAGAAGTAGGGAACCCAACTTCTCAGTATCTCCTTCTTCCCAAAGTGGCATTATTTTTAGCAAAGTGAAACAGACATTAGACAGTTACAGAAGCTCTGAGGGTTTGGCAAAACCCAGACTGGAAACTACTGCTTGTTTGGCTGTTTGTTTGTGTGGGTGTGGGGGAGGGGGGCATCCTAATATCTGGAAAAATACAAAGTTTGAAAGAGGTTGCAGTTAAAGAGCCATATAATGTCAACACTATTGAGTGCTTACCACCTAGAAAGTACTGTGTTCTTGCTTTGATCCTGTTGTGTGATTTAAACCTCACAATAGCTCTCCAGTTTAGGTACTATTCTTTTACCCCTGCACCAATTGGAGACTACAGGTGGAACTAATAGATCATCTAGTAAGTAGTAGAACCAAGTTTCTGGGTTTTGAAAATACATTTGTATAATTCCAGAGCCTAAGCACATAACTGCCATACCGAGCTTTTGCTTTCTTTCTTTCTTTCTATTTAAATTTTATTTATTTGAGAGAGAGGGAGAGAGTCCCAAGCAGACTCGACGCTGAACGTGGGGCTCAGTCCCCTGACCCTGGGATCATGACCTGAGCCTAAATCAAGAGTCTGACGCTCAACCAACTGACCCAGGCGTCCCCGAGCCGTTTCTTAAATGAGAATCACAAGGAAGGAAGCGAATGTCATTGAAATAGAGAAGTCACGGAACAGTGAGCAGAAGAAAGCAGAGGACGAAATGTGTCATAGTTTAGGTTGGGATTGGCTGTTTGATCAACAAATATTTACCAGCCACACTCTGTGTGCTTGGCTTTGGGTATATGTGAGTGAATGAAACATACATAAAAATTTTCAAATTCAACGAAACAATATCAGACGCCTCTGATGGCAAATCTCGGTGAGATCACGGGGATAGGAAGTAACGCTGTCCTGTTTGGAGATCCGATTCCACTAACCAAGTGTGGTTCCGCTTTCTAGTTCTTAACTCTTGTTAAGGAGTAAGATGACAGTTCAGATTGCCTCATAGGTTACAAAAGCCGACTTGTGGAAATGAATAATTTAAAATCACTTCCTTGTTGTATTTTTTCCTGTGTATTTCATGACAGCCAATTGCAACTAACAGGAAGAGAATGATGTTTTTCCATCACACATTTTACTGTAACCTAAGTTAATACGTTCCTGTTTTTAAGTTGAAAAGGAAATAGTATTCTTTCTGGATTGAGAGCTCTCAGAGGGGATACTTTAGGATGAAGGTCTCTTTTCAAATTTTCATAAGGTGCATTCATCATAAAGGTAAATATTCTGTCTCTCTGTCTCTCTCTATATATACACACACTCACACATTCATGAAACTCAAACGTCCTGGTTATTATAATTCATTGGGAGTGACCAGATCTGGTTAAAGTCAATAGATGGCCATCATTATGATCGTTTCAATGGAATGTCTTTCCAGAAGTTCTGTGTGGACCCTCTGTTTTCTTATCATCCTCTCAACTGATTTGATCAGTCTGACAGGGCTCCTGTATGCTCGCTCTGGGCAGAGTTGCAGTTTTGCCCGAGATAGTGAGGTTCTGTAGCCACCACGATTTCTCTTCTCATGACCCTCATCCACACTTTTGTTTTGCACTTGACTTGGACACCTATAAGTTTCCAGCAACCCAAGTTGATGGAGGAATGAGGAGAAAGAGGCTGGAAAGATCTGCTACCAACCTGGGGCCAGGGCCAGCTCCTGAAAGAGGCAGTTTGCAGGGTCCAATAGCAGTGTCCGTGGAGTTGGGGCTAGCACGGTATACTACTCCCAGTTCCCAGAAGGTCCAATCCAATGGATGGACTTGCACTCGTGTTTGTATCTTTCTGGTTGTTTATGGCTACTCAGTATATATGACTTGTTGATGCTTCTGGCCTATTATTATTACTTATTTTCGTCACACGGATGCGATTGCCCCCGTCCTAGCTGCTCTCATTGCTCCTCTGAATTTTTGCAGCCTCTTAACTGATCTCCCCGCCTTGAATTTTGCCCTCCGAACTAACCCTCCTAATTCCTCCTACACAATGTACCCAAAGTGATCTTTTCAAAATACTTCACTGATCATGTCATTTCTCTGCTTAAAATCTTGGAATTTTCTCTCATTGTTCTTAAGATAAAGTCCAATCTCTTTGAGGTAGTTTTGGACCCTGCATTATAGGGCATCCGCCGACCTCTGGAGTCTCAGGTGTGACCCTCAACCTTTCACGCTTTAAGCCATCTGACCTTCATTCAGTTAAACAACCAAATTTCAGGAAGAGGAGGGAGACACCTGGGTCTTAAGAACAACCATTTAAATGCTTCTAGGTTTCTCTCCACTCTCTTCTCTTGTGTCAGTATCGTTTTATCTCATCGCAGATTATTTTCTCTGAGTGGTGGCAAACGTGGCCACCAATGGCTCCAGGCTCGTACCTTCCTGCTTCCACCATTGAATAAAATGGACCTCCTCAAGGTCCCTGTGGTCCCAAGTCCAAGATCCAGGTGGGATCAGGCGCGTATCCCTGGTGTGCTGGCATGAGATGCAGGGCTCCGTCGCTTTAACACGGTGACACAAAGGTTCATCTTGTGCTGTGAGAAATAAGGCATCCCGGGCAGATTAACCCAAGTTTCTTCAATCAGAGCCAGTTAGAAGAGAGAAATGAAGGAGGAGTTTAGGTCAATTGAAGTATTTCTGGCCTGGGCAACTTGGTGGATGGTGGTGATTTTGAAAAGGAGAGGAAGCACACGAGGAAGAGTAAGTTTAGGGGTAAGGAGAAAGTTTAATTTTCGAGTACGACCATGCCAGCCTGATGGACACCCAGGTGCAGACGTTCAGAAGTTGGTAAGAAATGTGCCCAGAAGAGAGACACTGGCCAGAGGTTGAAATGGGGGCCATCTGTGTTTAGGTAGGGTATCCTACATTGGAGAAAGGGAGAGCGTAGTGTGGGAGGTACTGAGAGGCTCTGAGAGTTAGTATTTATCACGTGCTAAATCCTGCCATGAACCACTCCTCTTAAAATTTGTATAACCAGGGGCGCCTGCATGGCTCAGTTGGTTGAGTGGCTGACTTCAGCTCAGGTCTTTATCTCACGGTCTGTGAGTTTGAGTCCCGTGTCGGGCTCTGTGCTGGAACTGCTCATCGAGCCTGGAACCTGCTTCAGATTCTGTATCTCCCTCTCTCTCTGGCCCTTCCCCTGCTCACGCTCTGTCTCTATGTCTCTTAAGAATAAATAAAAAAAAAAAACCTTAAAAAAATTTACATAACCATCCTACGGTGTACTAGTGATGTACATATTATTGTCACCTTCATTTTATAAGGAACTGAGGCTTGTCAACAATCAGTAATTGGTTCAAGGTCTCAGTAAGCAGTAAATGCAAGGTTTTAATCTGTGATTATAGACCTCTTACCACTACAGTGTATTGTCTCTCACACAGAGAGAGTGGAAAAATCCAGGGAGCTGACCAGAGGTGTCTGGAGCCAGGAAAACTAAGAAAGTAGAATTTCAAGAACGAGGGGATGGTCAATGCTATGCAGTGTCTATCGAGTTTGTCTTTAAAGTTGTTTTTTTTTCTTTTTTCTTTTTTTTTTAATTTTTGAGAGACATAGAGACAGAGAGTGAGCAGGGGAAGGGCAGAGAGAGAGGGAGACACAGAATCCGAAGCAGGCTCCAGGCTCTGAGCTGTCAGCACAGAGCCCGATGCGGGGCTTGAACTCACAAACTGTGAGATCATGACCTGAGCCGAAGTTGGATGCTTAACCGACTGAGCCACCCAGGCGCCCCTCAAGTTTATCTTTAAAATACAATGGAAGACCACCATTGGTTTGACAATTGAGAACTCAGTGCCAGCCAACTTGACTTGGGGGTCTAGCAGGGCTTCTTGGTTCTAGATAGATCCTTCGGTAGAAACCCAAGAAGAAAGATGGACTTCAATCTTGTCCTAAAAGTTTCGGGGTAGTCTACAAAGGGGGTAGTGTCCTGGAAATTTATAGGAAAGACATACAAAGTTTTAGCCACAACAGACCCCAGCGTGGGATGCACCACAATTAAAACAGGGCCTCTTATAGTAAATTGTATCATCTCCAACCTGAGCTTATAGCCCTGTCCATCCTACTGGAAGCATCAGCTTGAGTTTTACTAAGCTTCATACCAGAGCAAATTTATAAGTCTCAGATCACCGGGCTGTTGCCTTGAGTATCAACATCTAATATTCCAAGGGTGCCTGGCAGGTTTCACACTGTTTCCAAACACAATGTCCTCACAGCCATCCGCTGAGGTTCTCTCCATTTTATAGATGAGGAAACTGAGGCTGGGAATGGACAAATGTTTGTTTTGGGCATACCACTTGAAACCGTCTGCGGTTGTAGTGTGAAATGTCATCAGGCACAGTATTGCCTGGGAGGATGGCAGACCTCAAAGCTTCTCTTTCTCAGTTGCTGCACAACCCATAAGCAAAACAGGAAAGTGGCACAATCATTTCAGAAACTTTCACTGCGTGTTACACATTTTACAGGCAAAAGCAATCACGCTCGCAGGGATCTACGCAGGCATCACTCTGTGATGAAAGAGCTGGAGTGTGTACACGTGTCTGACTAGGCAGGGCAACTGCACGTGATTGCGTTCTATAATAACCTTGTTTTTTCCCTCATTACAAAAATATACTTGCTAATTCCAATGCTGTTAAATACAAAGGGTACAGTAAAGGAAATAGTCTCACCATCTAAAGATGACCACTGTTAAGAAAAAAGTGAAGGGGGCACCAGGGTGGCTCAGTTGTTTAAGCATCCGACTCCTGATTGCTGCTCAGGTCATGATCTCCCAGTTGTGAGATCGAGCCTCGCATCAGGGTCAGCATGGAGTGTGGAGCCTGCTTGGGATTCTCTCTCTCTCTGCCCCTCCCCGACTTGTGCCTGTGTGCGCGTTCTCTCTTTCTCAAAATAAATAAACTTAAAAAAAATTATAATGGACACTAAAGTTTTTTTGAAAAAGCTCTTTATGGAAAAAAAAATAACAATCAAATGTCGACTATTCCTATTGTTATAGGCCACCAAGCATTTGTCCCCTTTGCCCCCAAAAAGCACCGCATTCATCTCTTCTTTTATCTTTAATTTCTTAAAATATGCCCATGAATGTTAGGTGAAATAGAACATTACCAATATTTTTGAAGTGCTTCGTGGATCCCAAAATATCATCCATTTTCCTTAGTTTTACCATCAATGTATGTATGCCTAAACAATAAACTTCCTAGGTTAGCCCGTTTTCATTTTTGTACAAATGACATCATACTGTGTACATGCTTCTGTGATTCACTTTTTTCCTCAATATTTGTATGACTTCCCCAAGTTTATACATGCAGCTTGGTTCATTCATTTTCACAGCTGTATGGTGTTTCGTTGTATGGATGTATCCTTTTTTTTTTTAATTTTTAAATGTTTATTTATTTTTGAGACAGAGAGAGACAGAGCATGAGTGGGGGAGGGGCAGAGAGAGACAGGGACACAGAATCCGAAGCAGGCTCCAGGCTCAGAGCGGTCAGCACAGAGCCCGACGCGGGGCTTGAACTCACAGACTGCGAGATCATGACCTGAGCCGAAGTTGGCCACCCAACCGACTGAGCCCCCTAGGCGCCCCGTATGGATGTATCCTCATCATTGATGCACTCTAGCAACTCTAGTATTGATGGACATCGGATTGTTTCCAGTTTGGGTTTTTTATTTTGTTTTTTTGTTTTTTTGTTTTTTTTTTTGACAATGAACGATGTAAGCCTGGACGTTTTATTTGCTGTCCTGGGGCACATGGGCAAGAGTCTCTCTGGGAAATATTCCTGGGAGTGTCATGGCAGTAGGGTACGCACATGCTCTGCCCTTCTAAGTAAGGCCCCGTTTTCCAAAGTGGTTGTATCGGTTTATACTCCCAATTCTTGCCAATATTTAATTTGATCAGACCTTCACATTTTTACCAATCAGATAGGGATGAAAATGTATTTCCTTATAGGGGCGCCTGGGTGGCTCAGTTGGTCAAGTGCCCAACTCTTGATTTCAGCTCAGGTCATGATCTTACAGTACATGAGTTCAAGCCTTGTGTTGGGCTTTGTGCTGACAGCTACGAAGCCTGCTTGGGATTCTGTGTGTTCCTCTCTCTCTGTCCCTCCCCCACTCGCTCACTTTCTGAAAATAAAACATTTATTTTTTATTAATTTTTTTCATGTTTATTAATTTTTGAGAGAGAGACAAGAGTATGAGCGAGGGAGGGGGAGAGAGAGGGAGACACAGAATCTGAAGCAGGCTCCGGGCTTCGAGCTGTCAGCACAGAGCCACGGGCGGGGCTTGAACCCATGAGCATTGTGATCATGACCTGAGCCAAAGTCGGATGCTTAACCACTGAGCCACCCAGGTGCCCCAAATAAAACATTAAAAAAAAAGAAAATATTTCATTACGATTTTAACTTGTATTTCCCTAATTTCTAATGCAAGGAGAACTTTTTGTGCGTGTATTGGCCAGCCCATCTTTCGTTTCTAGGAAATGTGCCGTCTCATTCTTGCTCTCCAGCTGGGCCTAACATTAGATAAAAGAGGCACCTAACTACAATTTGTTATATACACTCTCATTTTCCAGGTATCTTTCCTGTCAGTCAGCTGAGCACTTGTGATGAGCACTGGTGTTCTGGGTTTGTCTTTTCCATTAGACTCCTCTAAATACTCAGTCCTGGGGAAGGTACAAAGATGAAAAGCAGGATGGATGCATAGGGGGATGAGAACAGAATGCCCCTGGTGGTTTGAGACAAACGAGAAACCGACTAGGCTAGATGATAACGACAGCTGCCGGACTTCTAGGACCTAGGACTTAGAAACTGTATTAATCATTTACAAGGATTTCTGATCCTTAGGATAATTCTCTAAGGTGTATATTATCCCCGTTTTGTAGATAAGGAAGGTGAGGTTCCGAGGTGGGGTTCCCAGAGGAGAGCAGGTCGGCATGCAAAAATTTAGGAAGTCCTGTATTCATTAATTGAGAGCGGAGTACCAATTTGGCAGAAGATTTTATTGGGCATTGGAGATGTTTGCCAATGATGGGGCCTCTGCCAATCCATTATGTTAGATTGGGAACATTGGGAAGCAGCTGCCCGTAGTCATGGAGGGAAACTCATACAGTGAAAACCTGCTTGATGGTGGTCGGTGAGGCCTAAGTTCCACCCACCTACTGCCCCCTACCTGAATGGCTTCGGAGGCCTCACTCACTGTATGGTAGAAAGGACAGAAGCAGTTTCCCTCATGAAACTGCCTCAGCTCTTCCATGAGAGGTGAGTGACTCCATTTGTGCCTCTGTCTCCCCATCTGTAAAATGGGAATAATGATTGCCTATGTTTGTATATTAGTTTCCTGTAACAAATAACCACGAACTTGGTGGGTTAAAACAACAAATTTATTCCCTTACAGTTGGAAACCAGAAGTCCAAAATCGGTTTCACTTGGCCAAAATCAAAGTGTCTATAGACCCTCCAGAGGGTCTGCTCCAGAGGTCAAGGGAGAGTCCATCATGGTCTTTTTCTGGAGGCTGCTGGTATTCCTTAACTTGTGGCTGCATCATCACAATCTCCGCCCTCACAGTTATACTGCCGGCCCCTCTGCTGTTTCTGTCAAATGTCCCTGTGCCTCCTTCTTCAAGAGACGCTTGTGATTGCATTTAGGGTCCATTCCCATGATCCAGGATAATCTCTCCATCTCCAAATCCGTAATCTGCAAAGACTTTCCAGATGAGGCGACATTTACAGGGGCCAAGAGTTAGGACCTGATATCTTTGGGGGCCTGTATTCAGCCTATTACATTTAGGGCTGTCATAAAGAGGAAATCTGCTAATGATGGCAGAGGACTGAGCACAGCACCTGCCAGCAGACAACACTGCCTAATTATCAGTTTACATTTCTAAAAAGGTACCTAAGGAAGCTTCTCTTAAAGGGCTGCAGCAAGGCTCAAACCTAGGGTACAAGGGAGACTATGTAAGCGCGAAGATTGAAGCTCAAACTCCGGCCTGATGGTTTCTACAGCTCCCATAGGTCGGACTTGGATAATTTTCTCCGTATGCTGCTTCAGACCCCGCCCGCTCTTCTCCCCACCTCCAGGAGAGGACGCTCCACCTCCAGGCCCCGCCCCCGCTGCGTGCCTCCCCTTCTGCTCCACCCACTAGTTTGGCGTCCTCCGCCCAGAGTGGGTTGGAGGCGTGAGGGCCTTTGCTATCTGCCTATTCTACTGCCTATCAAGTCGTAGCACATTCTAGCCTATGTTGTCTCCTTTCTCAGCCTGCACGTTATTCGTACCACGCGTACGGATTTGAGGAGTTTAACTGTCGCAATTTACGTGCCTCCAGATGAAAACCGAGGCAGAAGCTGTTGGAAGCCGACTGGCAATATTGAAGACAGCGCGCACAAGAGGGAGCCGGGTCCTGAGTGCCTCGCGCGCTGAGACCGGGCCAGTTCACCGCGCAGGCGCAGTAGGGCTCGACTCGCCATGCCGACTGTCAGCGTGAAGCGGGATTTGCTCTTCCAAGCCCTGGGTCGGACCTACAGTAAGTGCCGGCCCGATAGCGTGGCTTTGTGCCTCTGCTCCTAGGCTGGGCCCCTCTTCAAAAGGGCTTCGTGGTGACGTTCATGCTGCCCGGCAGGTTTTGGCCTCGGGTGGTCCGGGTAGAGACAGGGATGGCTGGTGGTGGAAGCGGCCGGGCTGGGCTGAAGTCGCCTCTCCTAACCTGCCTTGTCAGGGCTGCTTTTGCATCATTCGCACGTGCCGAGTTGGCCATGTCATTCGTTCAGTAATCTCACATGGAGCATCTCTTGCGTGCCTCGTGTCAGGGGTTAGAATAGGAATGAAGCTCTGGGTTGCATCCCGAGTGCAGCTAGTTGGGCGCACCGAGAGGAACTCTATAGGAATTCCATTTATGAGGGAGTGGGGAGGGGGGCGGTAGTTTGAACAGGAAGTGGTGGCGTTCTGTCTTATTTTATTAATGTTTCCTGAACATCCGTTATGTGCCAGGCACTGTTCTTAGCGTTTTGGGAATACAGCGGTGCACATGACTCGTAAGGTCTACATTGACGTTCTAATGAGGTAGGCAGAAGGTAATTAACCACCACGCTAATGAACTGATTCTGGATTAGGTTAAAGCCTATCACAAAACTACTGTGCTAAGAACAACATTAGATAGGATAGTGACATCTGAGACCTGAATAACGACGAGGAGTCTTTAACGGGTGGGCTCAGTCTTCATGCTACACTTCGTCTCTTTTTTAGTTCTAAAAACATCCCCATTTAGAAAAGGGAGGAAATAGTACAGTTATCAAGGACCATATGGACGTAGCAGTCGAAATGGTAGCTGCCTCTCCCCGTAATTATCAGCTTATATAAAGACTGTGGCAACTGATTTGTGATTTTAGGGTTCAGTATATAATAAGAGACCTAGTCAGTTTAACGGGTACTGCTTCCTAGAGTAAGATGTTACCATGAAGATAGTTTTTAAAACGTTTCTAAAGGCGCACTGTGAGATACCACATATTCTTGAAGTATTAGTCTTTGTAGGGTTCTGCCATAAGTCCCTGAAAATACTTTTTGACTTCTGAAGTCAGCTCTAATTACTTACACTTTTTTATTTTATAATGTGCTGAGTTATATTTCTTAACTCATTCTTCTAAACCATATTGTAACTCATGGTATAAGATATGCCTGAATTGCACAAGATGGTAGGTATGTGGCAAATATTTAAGACATCTGTGATCAGTTACCGCCCAAATATCCATTTCTGGGAAAGTAAAAAATACTCTAGGTTTTTAAAACGGTGAGATTTGTAATCTAGTCACCTCTCTCTGATGTTTTACGTCTAAAACATCTACTTGATGTTTCGATACAGTCTCTAGCCTACCCCTCCCGTGTTTTTCTTATTGAGAGTGATCAGGCAAGCTTGATTTCCGACTCCCCGCATAAATATCCATCAGCTACTGACCCAAATTTCAGTCACAGAGGCGCCTAGGTGGCTCAGCTGGTTGAGTGTCCGTCGCTTGATTTTGGCTCAGGTTATGAACTCATGGAAGTTCGAGCCTTGCATCGGGGCTTCATGCTGACAGTGCAGAGCCTTCTTGAGATTCTCTCTCTCCCCTCCCGTCTGCACGTATGCGCAAGCTCACGCTCTCTTTCTCTCTGAAAATAAATTAAGAGTAGATACGTGAACTTTAAAAATTTCAGTCAGAAAGATTGATGTTATCGAGATGTACTTAAGACAGGTTAGAAATACTCATCAGGTTATATTTCATGTATTCTTTCTTGAAACTTACTGGATTGAGGTCAGAGTTGGAAAAGCATGTTTAGCAAAGCATCTAGTTTCCAGATAGAATGGGTCCATCCATCTCGTTTCTTCCCTCTTTTTTTTTTTTTTAATTTCTTCTTCTATTTCTTATTCTCAGATGTTTCATTCACTCTTTTTTCCGTCCTTCCAAGGTTTGCTTTTTGTCCTAAATTCCATCGTTTCTACCTGTCACTGCCTTCACCTTCATCCCTTACTTTCCTAAGCTGCTTTTGTTGTGGTGGTCATTTTCCTTCTCTGGGGCAGTTTTATCTCCTTAGTCTACCTTTGTAATCAGCTTTCCGCTCAGGTGTGTTCCTTTTGCCACAGTTAACACTTTCCTGTTAACGGATTTATTTTCACTGTTCAGTTCTGTCCTGCTCTGCCTTGGTGTGATTGCCGACAGTACTGTCAGGGCCACCTACACGGATCCTATAAACCCCTAAGATGTAGTCACTTAGATGTGTCATTTTGTTGGAATTATTCATCACAATTGAGTCTGTGTTTCTAAGCACATGAAATACAGCTGATAGGAATAAAACAAATTGTATAATTAGGAGTCATTGAAAGAGTCCATGTTTTAACGGTTCTAAACTAAATGGTTACTGATCAGATTGTTTTCTATCACTGCATAATAAATTACCCCCTAAATTAGCAGCCGAAAACGGCCATGTGTTTTATGGTTTCTGAGGGTCCAGGATTGAGGAGGGGCTCCGTTGGGTGGTTCTGGATCTGTCAGTATGTCGTCCTCAGGGTGCCGGGGCTGTAGTCCTCTCCAGGCCTCCCTGGGGTGGGAGAATCGAATTCCAAGTTCAGTCAGGTGGTTGTTGGCAGGCCTCTGTTACTTGCACATTTTTGGCCAGCTCGACCTCTCCCTAGGACTGCTTGCAGTATGGTGGCTTGTTTGTCCCAGCGCGGGGGGTCCCAGGAGAGCAGGTCATCGAGTGTTCAGAGCCATGGCGCAGTGTTCAGTAATCTCTCAGGAGCGTCGTGCCGTCCCTTCTGCTGTTCCGGTCACACAGGCCATTTCACCGTGTGGAAGGGGACTACACAAGGGTTCGAACGCCAGGAGGCAGGCAGTTTTGGGAGGCTGACTGCCAGTCTGCCCGCCGGCTCCTGCTCCTCCCACACGCAGACTCTCCTCACCCCTTCCCGAGGATTCTGGAAGTGTTACCCATCACAGCAGCAGCTCAAAATCCAGAATCTCCTCTAAACCAGGCCCGGGTGTAGATGGGGCTCTTCGGGTGTGGTTCCCTAAGTACGTCTGCTCGAATATAATTCCTCTTGGTCTCCGAGACTGAAGAGACACCTGGTCTGCCCAGCCGGCAGCTGTCATCCAGGGCGAGACAGGCATAGGGGAACTGCTGTGCAGGCTCCTCTTCGAAAGGGAAAATGGGGGACAGAGGATTCTGGAATTGAACTGGCACATGTCGGACCTCCTTGGTTAGGTCGCAAGGCCTGGGATTATTCTCCATGCCATCAGCCCGATCCTCTCGGCTCTTGGCTGCACCCTGACCCTCATTTTTGTGGGGGAAAGGGAGCACGTGCCTTACATCTGATTAGTTTTCTCAGTCTACTACCTGCTAATAGAATTTTGGCGGTTCAGAGACTTCATTTTGTCCTGTCTCTGTCCCTTTCAACTCAAGCCCATGATGTTTCTGCCTACGTATTTTAAAAATTTTTTGGGTCTTCAGTGAATTTTGCCAGTTTCCATTTCATGAGTGAAAAGCATCCCACTCACAAATTTCTGGAATAAGGTGTTTTGTACCTTAGCTTTTTACTGATAACAGAGTCCTGGATTAAACCCAGTTGGGTGACTGCCCTTGTGAGGCACACCCTTAATTATAGTGCTTCGTTTCTGCATGAATAGTACCTTTGAACTTTTTGAGTCTTAAGAGTTTACAGTCGTATCCTTGGTTTCATCTTCGGAGCGTGCTTTCCTGGCAATGCCCTGGATTCACTCTTTGCTCAGAGGTCACTTCTTGGTGTTAGTACTGTTCTACAGCTTAGGAGGCTGAGAATTTTTAAAACTATCAAGTTCCGGCTCCTTTTTAACGGTCTTTAGTTTGTCTCTTCTCTCATGCACAGCAAGAAAAAACCAAGCGACACCTGCAGCGCTGGCTGGGAATCTTAGTTACATCATCTAGTTGAGTAGGTACATTTTCTACCATCTGCATACCTGGGCAGTAACGTTGCTAAACTTCTGCCTTTACCTAAAAAGGCTTCCCCTTTGCCAGTTAATAGTACCCCTACCCCACGTTCCTCCATATCCTCACCTGCATCCTGTGAAAGACTATGAGGGCCTCTTACAACAGGCACTTGAGGTTTTGACTTACACTCTCCTCAAAGCCTACCTCCTGGCTCCAAAGCCAGTCCCACGTTTTCCGCATAGTTTGTTTTGGCAGCCCTCCCCCTCCAGGGACCGAAGTCTGTATTCTCTATTGCTGCATAACGAATTACCCCAGTATGTAGCAGTGTAAAGCAAGGGGTTATTATTCCCCGGTTATGTTTGTCCTTTTTTTTAAAATTTTAGTTAACATGCAGTGCAATAGCGATTCATCACTTACATACAACACCCAGTGCTCGTCACAACGACTGTCTTCCTTAGTACCTGTCACTCGTCTAGCCCATCTCCCTATTTCACAGTTTTTTGAGAGAGGAATGGAGGAGTGGCTTGGCTGGGTGGTTCTGCCTCCGGGCCTCTGAGCAGGTTGCCGGCAAGCCGTCAGGTGGGCCTGCAGTCATCTCCGGGCGAGACTGCCTGAGG
The DNA here is from genome assembly GCA_030068075.1 of Paguma larvata. Lineage (NCBI taxonomy): Eukaryota > Metazoa > Chordata > Mammalia > Carnivora > Viverridae > Paguma > Paguma larvata. Next base: position 15,172,244 of record CM057825.1, read on the forward strand.
AATATGCTCCCAGGTTCACTCATGTGATTGCTTCAGACCTGTCTACACACGGGTGTGAAAATCCCAGGAGGCAGAGACCACTGGGGACATCCGTCTTTTCTCGTCCTAGTTAACGGTACCCACACGGGAGACCTGGGGTCCTAGACTCTTCCTGCTCTGACTTCCCGTCTCCCGTCCAGTCTCTGATCCGTACATCCCAGGAGCTGTACAGATTCTGCCTCTGTGACCTTCCCCACATTCTCCCTTCCTCGCACCCACTGCTGCTCCTTTAGTCAGGCCCTCACCGTGCCTCACTTGTTTCAGAAGCCTCCCTGCTCCAAACCATCCACCACCCTGCCGCCGTTCTTTTAAAGTGCAGATCTAATCCTGCTTTTGCCCAGTGGAAAATCCTTTGGTGTAACTCCCACCGCCTGCAGGCAGGACAGAGCAAGTCCTTTGCGATGTCATGAGTTCTTTCTACTTGTTGCATCAAATTGCTTCCTGACCTGAACCTTATAGTTCATCCATATTGAACTTTCCAAATTTGCCGTGCTGTTTTCCCACTCCCCACAGTCTCTGCCCGATGAACTCATCCTTTCTATGAAGCCTTAGCTGACTGAACTGGAGCTAATGACCTTCTCCGTGCCATCTCCGTACCTTGCACTTAACTATATTTACACACCTGATTTCTTTATAGAGTAGTGAGTAGTTAGGGTAGGAATTGTTTTATTTTTGTAGCCTTGGTACCTAGTATAGCCACCTGGCATATAGTAGGTTCTCAGTAAATGTTGAACTGAAGTTCATTGTCAAGATCAGAATCTTAAGACCAACTTTTCACTAGAATATACTGGTAATAACAGTTTGTGTTCAACTTTTGATAACGAGAAAGTCCCCCAAAATGCTATATGAGGTAGTAAAGTGACGTAGACTATACCCGTAGCGAAGAAACTGTTAATTGTTGCAGACCTAGTATGTTTTGGGGTGCTATGGCAGGTCTGTTACCTGCATAATATTGTTGAAAACTTTCCCAAAGCTTCCTGCTGTAAATAAATGGCTGTAAAATGCCATTTTATGGGTGAGGTCCAGGAGTCAGGTGCCAGCTCTTAGAACTAGGCAGTGGAAGAGTCAAACTCTGGTTGGCCTGGCTCCAAAGCCTGCTGTGAGGCCTCAGAACGTGACAGTATCCCATTGTGTCCGATCTGTGCTTTGGAGCCTACTTTACATTTGATCCCTACCGGACTTCCCAGTGCAGGTAACCTAATTCTGTAGTTGATATTAAATGGATCTGCCCTTAAATAGTCGTTTGTTTTTAATTTTTTTTTGGGGGGGGGGGTCACTTTTTTGGTTTTAAGATGGTGCTATCTGATGCCCAATATTTAATATGCTTGGTGTAAGGCAGTTTTAAAAGAAAATGCAGTTTATATACTACTCTTATTTAAGCCGAACAGATTAAAATTAGCAATCTCTTTTTTTTTTCCAGCTGACGAAGAATTTGATGAACTGTGTTTTGAATTTGGTCTGGAACTTGATGAAATTGTATGTATTGAATATTTTTTCAATAGTTTATGTATAAGTGCGTTTTGCAGAGACTTCTGTATTTTCTTACCTTATTAGACTGAGATGGAATATTTGTGGGCTGTGGTGATTGCTGTGTTCTTGGTGTTAAGGGGCTAGGCTTCAATGCTCAGAGAGTCCATTGCTTTCTTTAAACTCTCAAAGAAGGTTAACATGTTAAGTTGTCACCTCAAGTTATTGGGCTAATGCCGTGGAGATGGATAGACCATCTTGAGTAACTCCAGAATGAGAGTTGCTCCTTTGCAGTGAGGTGCCTTTTTATAAATTAACCATGGAAAGAAGCCCGGGGAGCAATGCAAACATTACTTTAACCAGAGTTTATGTCTCCTTGGCCTGTGGTTCTTCCTCTGCCCTACTGTACCTTCCTCTTTTCCTGTTTAACCAATGTTAATTCATTCTTCACTCATTACTGTATATATTGACCTTGTAAAATGATCTTCTGGTTTTCGAAGGGCTGCCTGTAAAAGTTATTATGAAGCATATGCCTAGTCTTTTAATTCTTAAACAACTTTTAATATAAAATATTAATACATTTTAATATAAATAATAAAATTTTAATAAAAATTTAATACATTTGCAAAATATATTACTCATGATTACATAATAGACATTGTATTTATAACTAAAATGATTTACTATTTCTCTTGTAATTAGTGTTATTTTTTCTTACGCCTTTTGTCTTCTTGATCTCTGCAGTGTTAGAACACCGTGAGGCTAAATCTTCAGGCCAAGTGAGGCTAAATCTTCAGGCCGACGTAAATGTAGATTGATTTGCCTTGCTTTTTCTGCTTTAACTGATGTTACAGGAAGATTTTGTTTTGTTTTGTTAATGAGCATCTTTATGCTTGAAGTTGGCGGAGATTTTCCCGTTAAGTTGCTGTGATAATTGCACTTAGATTACGTTTGAGGCTGTATGATATCTGAGAGCATTGGACTGGGTATCAGAGAATCTGAGTAATAGTTCAAGCTCCGCATTCGCTGCTGTGTGACCACTGACAGTTAAATTACATCGCTTTTCTGAGCCTTCTTTTCATGTGTGAAATAAGGGCTGGACTATAGAATCCATGTAGACCCCTTCCAGCTCCAAAATGGAATTTCTGTGGTCTTTGATTTCGGTAAGATGTTTGTTAGCCCCATAGACCCAGTCTTCATATACGGTCCTAGCATGATCTGAGGTACTGAAATGAAAGATTTAAGCTGGTGTCTTTCTTGCAAAGGGAGTAGGCCTTTTTTCTTTAATTCAGAGGTCTTCATTTCTCTGCTTCCCACGTTTTCTCCCCTTATTCACGAGGGTCCTTCGTGAAATGCCACATCTCCTATGATGGGGGAGATAAGAACGTGACATGAAAGGAGGCAGGAGGAGGAGGAAGAATTAGAATTTAAACAGAACTCAGTCAAAGGAGTCAATAAAATTGCTGTTTGCTTTTTAAATTGAAGTATAATTAACATACAATATCTTATTTCACGTGTACACCATAGTAATTCCTATCTTTCTTGACAGTGGTTTATCTTTAAGAAAATCTGTGATGAGGGCACCAGGGTGGCTCAGTCAGTTAAACGACTGGCTCTTGGTTTCAACTCAGGTCATGATCTCACGGTTAGTGAGTCCATACTGTCAGCGAGGACCGTGCTTGGGATTCATTCTCTCTCTCCCTCCCTCTCTTTCTCTGCCCCTCTCCCACTTGCTCTCTCAAAATAAATAAACTTAAAAAAATTAAAATCTGTTATTATCTGCTATAACGTGGTGATTGAGATATTCCAAGCTTTTGGCCACTGCCTTAAAAGTATTCTAGTGGTATTTCTTTCTTCTCTCTCTTGGTTGCCTTATTCCTGCTGCTCCGCACCGTTACTGTGGTTAGATTGCTTCCCATTGTGCCTGTAATCTCTTCTCATTAATACCACAGCTTCTGATCTCTTTGTACGTTTTTTTTTTTTGTTTTTGCTTTTTTGATAAATATTACTCTCATTCACATGAATGCCAACAGGATTTACCTTTGAGAGTCATAAGGCTTATTTCTTTTATTTGGTGAATCGTCTTGACTTTGCCTCTTTGACACTTTGTGTTGTTGTTGCCCTCCATACTTGGTGATGGATTTTCTTTTAAATCCAGGATGGGCAGACTTCTTTTGTAAAGGGCCCGATAGTAGCCTTGTAGGTGGTGTGGTCTCTGTCACAACTCAGCTGTTGCAATATGTAAGTCACAGTAGGTAATATGTAAACAGATGGGCCTGGTGAAGTTCCATTAAAACTTTATAAAAACAGGTGGCAGGCATGATATTGGCCAGTGGGCCATTGTTTGTGGACCCTTGCTTTAGGTGAGTTAGTGCTATTCTAGAATGACTGAGGATGCTAGTTGTCCGAACTCAGCAAAAACTGGAGTATTTTCTGTTGCTGTGGTTATAACACTTTAATACTTTTTTTTTGTTGCAGATACAGTAAACATATTTTATTGCAGAAAAGAATATAAATGTAGCTACTACTTTATAGCACTGATTACTGCTTTTTCAGAAGAGTTAAGATTTATTTCACTTTACTTTTTTGGGCTTGTTTTAGACTTCTGAGAAAGAAATCATAAGTAAGGAACAAGGTAATGAAAAGGCAGAGGGAGCCTCTGATGTTGTTCTTTACAAAATTGACGTCCCCGCCAACAGATATGATCTCTTGTGTTTGGAAGGATTGGTTCGAGGACTTCAAGTCTTCAAAGAAAGGTAAGAAAATGTTTATTAAATACTTTGCTGAGTTAGGTTTCTTTTGCCTGTCATTATCAGCAACCCTGTTTAAGTCTGTGGAGAACACTTGCCGGGCGGGTACCCAGCTTCAGGGTTGCAAAGAGATAGGGTTGGAGAGTAAGAGTCCTGCAGATTATAGCCTTCTGAAAATTTGCATATTGAGTCCTAGCTTTTTATTTTAGGAACATATTTAAAACTGGAGCGGTTAATGCTTCTTAAATTTTTTAGTGGGTTCATTTGAATTTCCTCAGTAATCCAGTTGAAGTAGATGGCTCATTGGATTTGTTAATGGTTGGGAAGAAAGTAGAAGTGTCAAAACTTGATAATGCTGTTTGCTTAAGAACTCGTAAGAAAACTCAGGAGTGACGCTTCCTAACTGGAAAACTGGAGGTCTTGTGATGGCTGTCTGACCGTGGGCAAGTTAATTGGCTTCTCTGATTTTAGTCTCCTAATTAAGGAATATTTTAAGTCCCCTTTCAACTCTTCTTGTAATGAATACAGAAAGTAATGAATTTATAAAGTGAAAAAGAGGTGAAACAGTAACAGCTATCAAAAATAATTATTTTTGGTTTTGATTACTTAACATATGATTTGGTTAGCTGCAAAAGAATAAGAGCCTCTGGCCAGTGGGCTGGATTCTACGGCTGAGGTTTCAGATGACCGATGGGTGCGGGTGAAGGGTGATGATGAGGCGCTTGGGTAAATGGTTAAAATTTGGAGGGCGACTCCATTGATTCCCTCTGCAGGACTGTCAGATCCTCACGTTTTAGGGTAATCCCTTAGGTGCATTTTCCAAACCTGCTTGATTAGACTTTTCTATTCTCAGCAGGCACCTCGTGTGGTATTTATGATCAGACAAAATTAGGAAAGTGACTTACTTTTGCTGCTCAGAGTGTGGTCTGTGGACCAGTGTCCTCTCTCTCACCTGAGATTTGTTAGAACTGCAGAATCTCAGCCTCTGCTCAAGACCTGTCAGATTCCTCACTTAACTGTAAGCACGTTGAGGTTTGAGAAGTATTGATTCACACAGTAGTTTCCAGTCTCTCCTGATAAGAATTACCTGGACTATGCCTTCAAAGTGTACTGTTTACCAGGCCTTTCCTTGAATATCCTGACTCAGTAGGTCCCAATGGAACCAGGCAATCTGTATTTTTTTAAGTTTATTTATTTTGACCAAGATAAAGTATGTGCGAGCAAGCACAAGCGGTGAAGGGGCAGAGAGAGAGAGAGAGAGAGAGAGAGAGAGAGAGAGAACTCCAAGCAGGCTCCTTACTATCAGTGTGGAGCCTGATGTGGGGCTTCAACTCCTGAACCATGAGATCATGACCTGAGCTGAAACCCAGAGTTGGACGCTCAACTGACGGAGCCACCCAGGCTTCCCAGGCAATTTGTATTTTTTTAAACATTTTTTTTGATGTTTGTTTATTTTTGAGAGAGAGAATGTGTGGGGGAGGGTCAGAGAGAGAGGGAAACAGGATTCGAAGCAGGTGCTGTGCTGACAGCAGAGAGCCCGGTGTGGGGCTCAAACTCCGGAACTGTGACATCATGACCTGAGCCGAAGTCAGACGGTTAACTGACTGAGCCACCCAGGGGCCCCGGCAATCTGTATTTTTAATAAACCCTGTTTTTCTTAGAGGTTCAGAATCTCATGGTTGGAATAAAGCTTAGTGGTTGCTGAATATAGTCCTTTAGCTGATGTAAATGCCTCTCTGTGGTTGCTTATTGGTTTTGGTTTTCCAGCCTCTGCGGGTCCTCCAGTAGTGGGACTCTCCTGTACCTGGGGCACCCTCCCTATACCGTTTTTGGACCACTTTAAATGTTAGAAAGTTTGCTTTTTGTTTTGATATTTAGCCTAAATTTGATTTGCTTTAACTTCAGCCAGTTTTCCTTGGTCTATTCATTTTATATACTTTACACAGAATATGGCTTACGAAGTGGTTTGGTGATAAATGGGCAAGTTTGTTTTAATTGCCTTTTAGGATAAAGGCTCCAGCGTATAAACGGGTGACACCTACTGGAGAAATCCAAAAATTGATCATCACAGAGGAGGTAATAAAGATAAATTCTTATTTTCCTTCTTAAAAAATTGTCTTGCTGTATATATTTATAAGGTGAGGAGGAGAATGGAACAAAGCTGACCCTCTGCCAAATACAATTTTCTTTGATCATTTGCTAAAAATGGACATATATTTTGCCTCTAGCTCTTAAAAACTGTCAGTTTGTTCCCTTTCATTTCTTGGTGACAGCAAAGCATCTGTTTTCCTGAATAATTTTGGAAAATAACACCCACGCGTTTATTTAAAGTACTTTGAGATATAATTGTTTAAGTTGTGGTGACATTATTTTGGTAAAAATATCAACTATGAGAAAACTACTTAAAAGGTTAATTTTTTTCTCAGTTATTTAGTAAATTTTCAGAAATTTTTACTGAAATGTTAATTCCGTGAGAACGATGACTTTGTCTCTTGTCACCACTCTATGACTTTGTCTCTTGTCACCACTCTATCTTGGATTGAATGAAAGAACGAATGAATATACTTGTTTGCGAATTTGTGATAGTATCGAGTGCAGCTGATTTTGTTTTACAAGACGTTATTACAAAGAAAGGCCCTAATCTGGACTCTCTCTGTAATGACCCGACGCGCCGCAGACAGCGAGAATACGCCCTTACGCTGTGGCTGCGGTTCTCCGGAACGTAAAGTTCACTAAAGATCGCTACGACAGCTTCATTGAACTTCAGGAGAAATTACATCAGAACATTTGCAGGTTTGTGGCTGGATCTTCTGTCCTCCTCACCTTCCTCTGTCCCTTCCCCCCTCTTTTTCCTTTTTACCCTTTTCTCTCTCTCCCCCTTTCCTCCCTCCCTCCCTCCCTCCTTCTTTCCTTTCTTCCTCTGCAGATTTTTTCAAAGCATTTCTAAAATAATAAGTGAGAGTAAGAAGAGTTTAAAGTTGCTTAATTAACTAAATTGAAATCCGTTTGAATTTTACCTGAGAGCTATTTGTTACTGCTTGTAAACAGTGCATAGATGGAGACATACGAGCTGTGTTTGGAATACTCTATGGAGAGGAAATATCCTTGGTTTTTATGTTTGTGGTGGTGTTTGGTTCACATTCCTGGTACTGTGTTATACTACTAAATGTTAAAGGGTGATAATTTGAAGTATGACCATGTCATGTTAAAACGGAAAATTTTTTGGCTTGATGTCACTCCTTAAGTATAATTATACATTAACCGAAGAAACTCGAGACTTTGAAATAAACTGAATTTTCGTACTCTTATTGGACAGTACTATTCATCATTTCCCACATGCTCCTTTAGCGCAGTGGTCTCAGACCTGTGTAATTCCTGAACTAAAGGTCAAGAAAGGTAACGGTGGGAGTCTTTGAACTAACTTCAGTATTTTAAAAAATCCTGATGGAAGTGATATATTTACTGGTAAACATCAAGCTTTAGCTAACATAGCAAGGTTTTTTTGTATTGGTCCTGAAATACATCAGCATATCTCATGCTGATCGAAAGGTATGATTAACAGTTATGGATGTCTTGAATAAAAATAGAAAAACTTATTAATTGCAGTAATTGCAGCTTGGTAAACTGGAGACTAGAAGAGGCTTCTATGTAAGTGATGGGGACGGGGGTGGAGGGGACCTTGGTTGTTTTCTTCTGGGAAGAAATGTTTTAAAAATAAAACACCAATAGGTCTCTATTTCCAGAAACATACTTGTTTCTGTGGTAAAAGAAACTTTTTCAGATTCTAAATATTCCCAGTTCTGCTATAAAAAGAGTCTACTTATTAGCTTGTTAATGACATTATTAAGCAAAACAGAATTTAAATATAATCTCAAATGAAGAACAAAACAAAAGGTTTCTGACCAGTATAGATGTAGCTAGTAAGTGGTTGAACCTGATTATATGTTCTGGACATACTCTATTTGAAGAATCTATTTTTATCTAAATTGGAAGGTCTTTCCTCACTTAATGCAGCTTTAAGCTCCGTGTATGTGGTGTTTCTGGGAATCATGAGCTTTTCTAAGGGGAGAAGTAGATAACATCCTGATACTCCGGTGTGCCAGAGTCCTTACCTGTCAGTAAATCCTGATCAATATCCTGCTGGGGCTTTGGAACCTTTTTTTCAAGAAATACATTCATTTCATTTACATTATCGAGTGTATTGGCATAAAGTGGTTCACGGTGTTCCCTTATCCTTTTTAAAGTTTTTTTTTTGTAATATTCATTTGTTTTGAGAGAGAGACTGTGGAGGACGGGCAGAGGAGGGTGGGAGGGGGGAGAGAGAGAGAGAGAGAGAGCGAGCGAGCGAGCGCGCGCTGGGGTTGGGGAGAGCTAGGAACCCATACCAAGCCGACTCCCTGCTATCAGCTCAGAGCCCAAGGTGGGGCTTGATCTGAGGTGGGGCTTGATTTCACGAATAATGAGACCATGACCTGAGGGGAAAGCTTAACCACTTAACTGACTGACCCTCCCAGGTGCACCTCTTATTCTTTTAATGACTGTAGTGATACCACCTTTTTCATTCCTGCCTTTTTCCCTTGATCCCAGTTGCTGGAGGATCAATCATGATCTTTTAAAAAACCCAGCTTTTGGTTTTATTGACTTCTCCCCACTTTGATTAAGCAGTGTTAAGGGTACGAGGCAAGACCTTTCTGTCTACTTGATCAGTTCCCACAGGAAATAGGTTTTTCAGTCTGCGTGAGCGCTGTTCTTCCGATTGCCCTTCTCTGTCCTCGAGTAATTTCCTCACGTGCGTGCGCGGATCAGCACTGAGCGAAACACTTGGGGGATCCTCTGCAGGTCTCCAGGATTCTCGTACGCTCTCCACTTACTTCTGTTTCCAGCGAACTCTGCTGTCTTGGTCTCTGTAGACTCCCCGTTATGTCTTTTCAACTCAGGGAGTGCTGCCTTCACTGCCTGATGTCCAGTGCCTCCGTGAAACAGTTTCCTGTATTTTGCCCCTTTTGTGGTTTTAGGCAAGAGTGTAAATCTAGTCTGTTACTCCATCTCGACAGGAAGTGTCCAGTGAATTTTACTCTTTCATCTCTAGAATCCATTTGGTTTCTTAAAATAAAAATTTTTGGTTTATTTTTGAGAGAGAGAAACAGTGTGCAAGCAGGGCAGGGACTGAGAGACAGAGAGACGCGGAATCCAAAGCAGGCCCCAGACTCCAAGCTGACAGCACAGAGCCCTAAGTGGGGTTCTAAGTCAGAGATCATGGGATCATGACCTGAGCCGAAGTCAGGTGCTCACCCAACTGAGCCGCCCCAGGCGCCCCCATTTGGATTTTTCTTAAATGTTTCTTTTTCTTGAATACTTAGCTGGACTCAAACTCGCAACACTTGGCCGGGCAAGACCTCTGCAGTCGGCAGCTGCTGCATTTCACACTCTGTTCTTTTGGCTCTCCCCTGATTTTTCAGGGCAAGACTTTACAATTTTTACCAGTAAGATAGAGAAGAATCTTGATTTCTAACTTCTTTCTAGTTTGCATATTTTCATATATCTGGGATATATTTTGTGTCACCAGGTGTGTCCACCAGCTTTGTGCATTGTTCTGTATTGTGAATAATTTTTGTAGTTCCTTCTGCGAGTATGTATGTTTATTTATTGTTTTTCAAAATGCATAGCCCTTTGATTCATCTGGAATTTATTTTTTTGTGATGGGTTTGAGATTGAAATTTAGTGACCTTTTGTGGGGGTACTGTTGTAGGATTTAAGGAATCATTACTATCTAAAAAAACCACACATGGACCTTCTTACTCATCATGGATTTGAGTTAATTTATCTAAACTTACTAAATTGTTACTTTTTCTAAACTTATTGAACTGTGTATTATAACCTATGATATTTCTGGAGGTATTATCTTCTGTAAGCACATAATTCATTGAGTAAATTAGTAACACTTCTTTGTGCTTGTTAGCACTTCTTTAGAGTGTTTCTTAAAGTTCTTGTTACCTGTCACGAAGGATGACCAAGATTTATTTCTTAATAGCTTTTGAAAATTGTCTCATAGGTCATGCCACGTGGACTTCAGTAAAATCTTTGATTACTAATGCATTTTATCTGGTATTTATATGCACTTATACATAAATAAATATATACTATTTATATTTGTATATACCTCTAAAAGTAATTTTAAGAAATCTTAAGAATGGCATAAATTTTGACTAAGTTTCTTTTGGAATTATCTTTTAGAAAGCTTAGAGCCAAATTTTTGATACTCTGTGCTCAGACTGTAGGCCTTTAGATTCTAAATTAATATTAACATTGTTCCTGGCTCTGTTTTATATTCCTGTTTCTTTCTCTCCTAATCTTAGCTTGCTGTAAATTTCTAATATTACCTTAAATCCTTTGCACATAAACTGTAGACCAAATGAAATTAATATCTTTTGAACTTCCCTCACACATGAAATTTTAAATGTAATTCACAGTCCTTTAATTTTTTCCCCTTATTGAAGTAATGCAGCTTTATGACAGAAAATTAAAGAAAATATAGAAAAACCAAAAAACACAGCAGTTTGTAGTTTATTCTAATAAAACATTTATTCACTTGAAGACCCAAAAGAAATGAATTAAAAGAAAAAGGGAGTGTTCACCTTGAAAATGTCCTGGTTAATGCAGTACTTGGGAAAGCACTGTAGCAAGGAATTTATTCTAGCTCCTAAAATAAGTAGCTTTAGAATTTCTCACTACTTTCAATGGCTGCGAGAATTTCGTCATTATACTCTTCAAAACAGGCTATTTTAGGGACGTGTCCAAAATCTTTTCTTTTTTTTTTTTTTTTTAAAGCTTTTGGTCTGTTAGCTCTCGAATATCTGCTTCGGGCTGTTCAGAACTTGTTTTGTCTCTCCTCTCCCTCTCTTTTCTGTCAACATTTAGGAAAAGAGCCTTGGTCGCTATCGGTACCCATGATTTGGACACTTTGTCAGGCCCTTTTACTTACACTGCGAAGCGACCTTCAGATATCAAATTCAAGCCTCTAAATAAGACCAAGGAGTATACAGCTTGTGAACTGATGAACATTTACAAGGTAGATTGTTTTTTTATCTTATGTAATAGCTCTCCATAAATCAAGAAAGTTCCCTTCATGTCTGGCATTGGAATAGGGAGCTATAAATGAGCACTTTTAGTTTTTATTAAAAAAAATATTTTAAATGAGTCCTTTTACAAAACTGTGTCTGTGCTGATCCAAGAGCTACTGATTCAGTTGATCTGGAGTGGGGCCTGGGCGATTTTTGTTACCTTTTTAACCTCTTGACTTTAATCTACAGCTAGAACTGAGTATCAGTGAGGTGGAATGTGCCACATTATGATACTCCTGTCCAGGTATAATTAAAATTTAGGAAAATGTAAAGAATAAGATTAAGCCAGTTCTTTGTGAGAAACAGTATTACAATGTATCTACCTCCTACTGTTTAGCATTTTAGATTCCAACAGTTAAAATGAGTCAGTAGTCACTTTAAATGGCACTTAAAAGTAATAGATAATATTCAGAAAAAGCAGCTCTTATCTTTGCCCTGATTTGCCAGTGATTTCTTCCTGTGGAGGTAGTTTTGTGATGGTTTGTGTTTTGCTTGAGATCATTCAGGCTTGCCAGTGCAAATCTATTTTCAGTCTTGAGAAAAGACTAGGCTGTGTTCTCATTTCTCTCCCATCCATAGGAGAGGAGGTATACAAGGATATTGAGATTCTTACATAAGCCAATCAAATCTAGAACTTTCTGTCATTTGGGACTGTGTTATTATTTTTCTGTACTAGCTAGGTATATAATCTAATTAGTGATAGAAATACAAAATTATTTGGGCTTAATTTTTTTCAGACTGATAACCACCTTAAGCATTATTTACATATCATTGAAAATAAACCCCTGTACCCGGTTATCTATGATAGCAACGGTGTCATCCTTTCAATGCCTCCAATCATCAATGGTGAGTTGTTTCTTAAGCATCAGTTGGTTTTTTTGTTTTTCGTTTTTAAATTTTTGCTGTTTTATCCTTCAATATTTGTGTAGAATTGAGTTCTAGACTTGGCTGAATCAAATCAAATAAATCTTCATCTGGAATCTCAGAATTTCGTAGATTTTATTGTAATGGTTTTTATTCAACATTTTACTGGTGATGTTTATGTAACTTAAAGTTTTTTAACATTTATTTAAAAAATTTGTTTTAGTGTTTGTTTATTTTTGAGAGAGAGAAACAGTGTGAGCAGGGTAGGGGCACAAAGAGAGAGAGAAAGAGAGAGAGGATCTGAAGCGGGCTCTACGCTGACAGCAGTGAGCCCAGTGCTGGGTTCTAACTCACGAACCGTGAGACCATGACCTGAGCTGAGAACACTCAACCGACTGAGCTACCCAGGCGCCCCTTTAATTTTTTTTTTCTAATGTTAATTAATTAATTAATTAATTTATTTTTTTGAAACTACATATTTTTTTTATTTATTTTTTTTCATTTATAATAGTTTATTTTCAAATTGGTTTACATAAAACACCCAGCGTTCATCCCAACATGTGCCCTTTTTTAATGCCCATCACCCCCTCTCCCCCCCCATCCCCCTCACCCTCAGTTAGTTCTTAGTCTTTGAGAGTCTCTTATGTTTTATCTCCCTCCCTCTCTGTGTCTTTTTTTCCTTTCCCCTCTTCCCCTCCCCCTGGTTTTTGCTTAGTCTCACAAAGTCCACCTATTCGTGGAAACATATGGTATCTGTCTTTTTCTGACTGACTTATTTCACTTAACATAATACCCTCCAGTTCCCTCCATGTTGCTACACATGGCCAGATTTCATTTTTTCTCATTGCCACATAGTAGTCCATTGTATATATGTACCACTGTTAATTTATTTTTGAGAGAGACAGAGCACAAGTTGGGGAGGGACAGAGAGAGAGAGAGAGAGAGAGAGAGAATTGCAAGTAGGCTGTCAGCGTGCAGTCCCATGTAGGGCTCATACCCAAGAACTGCAAGATCATAACCTGAGCTGAAGTTGGATGCTCAACCGACTGAGCCACCCAGGCGCCCCCAGGATATAACTTTTAAATGTGTAAGTGTTTACAGGTCCATAGGTGCTTACTGGTGCCTGTCTCTGGATTCTGTCCTGTTCTTCCAGAGGGTGTTGATATTTTGGTTTTAGCCTGTGATTCGTTTGGTTAAGCTCAAATTCTGTCTAGCCTGCTATTTTATAGTTAAAACTTTTAAACTGAATTTTTGCCCTCTTTTTCTGAGTTTTGAGGGCTTGTTTGATGAGGCAACTTCACAAAATATAATGACATCCAAGCCATAGATCTTGACCCTTTTGGAGATGAGAAGGGGGTTTAGTTGATTCATAATGCAGAGTCGCTTCTTGAGGTCTCGGACTCAAGCTATTACAGCGCTCCAGAACCGGGACTTCAGAGCAGCCAGACTGAGACCACGTCGTAGACTTGCTGCTGCATAGGTTGGGATCAGAGTCGAGGAGCTTAAACTCTTGAGTCTTAGTTCTGCCTGCGGCTCGTGAACAGGGTTGTGGTGACGGTGAGACAGACAGCCTGTTCCGTGCTGGGCAGAGCAGCTGGTGAGCTGAATGCACTTAGTAACGGCTTGTTACTATTTTGTTGTTGTTGTTGTTGTTGTTGTTTTGATTCTCCTGCTTGTAGGGGCTTAAAATAAAAGTTGCATTTTCACCTTACCTCTGAGATACCAGTTTATATTGTGTCTAAATTGAAAATGTCATTCCTGTTTTGAAGAGCTTTTTAGGGCACTTGTATTTCTGCAACTGATTGTTTTGTCATCTTGTGTTTGTTGCAGGAAATCATTCCAAAATAACCGTAAATACTAGAAATGTGTTTATTGAATGCACGGGAACTGACCTTACTAAGGTAAATGAAACTGATTCCATTTTCGTACTGTCAGACAGGACAGGTTTTTATTTCCGGGCCAAGACTGTATGGCCGTGCTTCAAAGTGTTTATTTCGTAGGTGGGAACATGTTTCAGAAATTTAGAAAAGTAAGAAACTGTAGATATTCCATACTTTGGTAATGGTGTGTTCAGTTAACCAACAAGTCTTTAATGAGCACCTCCTGTGTTTCCAGTGCTGTGAATTTAACGAGTTACAAGTTTCTTGACTTCAAGGAGCTCATTCTGGTGGGCGAACTAGCCATATACCTAACTGTGAAGTTGAGAAATGGAATAAAGTGTTGTGTAAATTGTTGGTCGTAGTTGACTTAAATTTAAATGCTGAGTAATTTGGTGTCTATGTGTAATTAGTGATAAGTTTTTAAAAATGAGCTGGCTATAAAGTGTTATTTAGCAAGGCGACCAAGGGCGTCTACACGATGCTATCTAGAGTATGTAGAATACTAGTGCAGTCACTTTTAGTAACTGCATATATTGGATTGCTGTGAGCTCCCCCGATTTCTTTACACGAGCTAAGGAAGGCGTAGGGTGAGGTGGCAGTTAAGCAACTTGAGAAAGATCAGCTCGAATGGCAGGAGAAGGCCAGCTTGTAGAAATCGGGCAGCTAAATGGCACCCAGTACATCTTACAGGAGCGGACGCCCCTGCAAGGCATTGCATTTATAACTTAGGGGCCATGTTTGCTTCGGAAATACTAGACTCATAGAGCTTGTGCTATTTACAAATTTTTTAAACAATTCACACAGTAACAGGCCTTTAGATAGCACTCCTAAATCTTACATTTAAGCAGTGTAAAAAAAGCAAAGCCTATATCGCAATAAGGTTACTGTATTTTTTTCTAAGAATATTTTTTCAATTAAGAAGTTTAACAACTCTGTACGGCCCTTACGATGTACCAGGCATTGCTCATATATCAGTACATTTAATCTTCATAATAACCAGATGAGACGATAGGAACTTTTATTACCTCCATTTAACAGACGAAGATGCTCAAGTACAGAGATGGTAAGGAACTCGCCCCGAGTCAGATTGCTAGTAAGTGGTTGAGCCAGGGGTTGGGCAGCTGGCTGCAGAGATCTAGGAGACTGATCAGGTTTACCCCCAGAGTTAGCCGTTTGTCTCTCCTGAAACTTGGTGAGCCCGAGGGGAGGGCCGGGGGAAGTAAATGATTTGTTTCGGTCATGGACTGTTAACTCTCAGAGAACCGAATAAATGCAGACCACCTGAAGTTACGGCGAGGCCTACTTTAGCTCACAAGTTTTTATTCCACTCCCTTTTTTAGAATGTATATGTAAAGTCTCATTTTTAGATGTTTGAGGACTAAATTAAATTTTCACTTCCATCTGAGCGAAGAGAGAATATATTCGTAGATTACAATATTTGTCTTTTTCTTTTTTCTTTTTGGCAGGCAAAAATCGTTCTCGATGTTATCGTCACCATGTTCAGTGAATATTGTGAGAAGCCGTTTATGTAAGTTCGTTTGGCACCTTTGTTGACTGCCTGTTGTTCTGAAAGCGAAGCAGTAAGGCCTTGTGCTAAACATAGAGATGAAAAATGTGGCTCTTGTGACTAGAACGTATCCTCTCTCTGGCAGGCTAAGATCTGTGCATAAGTGTATAAAATAAAAGCGATGAAGACTGTAAATTTCAGCAGTGTTCTGGCTGTAAGGGCAGGTTATCGCTAGCCGAGGCACCTGCGCAGACCTCGTGGAGGCAATGAAATTTAAGCTGTGTGTAAGGCTCGTTGGATTTGAGGATGTAAACACGGAGGGACAGACGGGGGACAGCCCAACAAGTAGGGAAGCATGTAGAACAGCAAAGCATTTGTCCCACGTGTATCAGTAAGATTACTGTATTTTTTCCAAAGCCTCTTGTTTAATTAAAAAAACATTTAAATGGCCCTTGTTGTGTATCAGCAGTGTTAATTATAATTCAGAATAGCTGTATCACTGTAGAGCACACAACTGAAATTGTATGGTAATGTCAGTTTTTAAATTTTTTTTTTAATGTTTATTTTTGGACAGAGACAGTATGAGTGGGGCAGGGGCAGAGAGGAGACACAGAATCTGAAGCAGGCTCCAGGCTCCGAGCCGTCAGCTCAGAGCCCAACATGGGGCTCGAAAACATGAACCGTGAGATCATGACCTGAGGTGAAGTCAGATGCTCAACCGACTGAGCCACCCAGGTGCCCCGGTAGCGTCAGTTTTTTGAATCAATGAGCCTGTGAGTGGTTGTGTAGCCAGCCTCCATGGTGTAACACACCACGCTGGTGAAGGCTGGAGTGTGTATGTCTGTGTTGGCAGAGAGTCCATAGAGTGCTTTGCAGCACTGAGAAGTGAGCGTCAGGCGTGCGCTGCCTGAGGAGAGATGGGAGTCGGGGAGTGGAACAGAGGGTGGTGGTGAGTGTAGGAGGGTTAGCCCAAACAGCAGCGCTGGGACGTGTATAGATTGAATGTGTTGAGGCTACTGTTATAGACCAAGTGAGAGACTTGTTAACCAAATGTTCGTTTCTAGAACTTATTGCCTTTTTAAAAAATACTTTATTTCTGGCTTTTTTTTTTTTTTTTTTTTTTTTAAGGGTTGAAGCCGCTGAGGTAGTTTTTCCTAATGGGAAATCATATACCTTTCCAGTAAGTATTTAAGAAGGGGACTTGATAATGCTAGTAATAATAATGGTTCTGGAGTGCTCATTGTATGTCCGTCTGTCCATCCACCCACATACCAGGCTCTATGCTATGTGTTATGTGGATTTTATCCTCACATTAACCCTGTGAAGGTGGGTGCTGTTGTTATGCCCTTTCCCAGATGGAGGTAGAGACCTTTAGGTGTTAAGTAGCTTGCCTCTTACTGTTAAGTGGTGGAGCTACGTGGCAGTCCGGCTTCAGCTACCAGCTCCATTATATTTCCACATTATATGGCCATATTCCTCTGATTTATTCTCCTATTAACACGTTATGTGGGTAATTTATAGTCTGACCCCTTTTAAGATTACACAGCCCTCCAAACCTCATTAGTCCATTCACACTTGAGTTAACAGTCGCTGAAGGCCATCACTGTAACTAAAAATCCCAAATGTATTAGCAGGACTAAGGAGTAAGCAGGATTATTGTCCAGACATAGGATCTTACTTAAAAAAAAAAAAAAAAAGAAATCTAAGCCAACATTCTTAACTGACTGGGTTTTTTTCTTCCCTTAAGATGGTTTTATAAATAAAAAAGATGACCTTTCCAACACATGACTGTGTTAGTCATTTAGTTGTGGTTATGATTCAGTGAGGCCATTCTTTAAGCTCTTTTTCTTTGGAGTTTTCACTGTTCCTCCATCACTTAAGAAGTGGATCATAGCCTGGAATAGTTTCTACTGTTTAAATAGTGTTTAAAGTAGATGAAACCTGCTGAGACTAGAACCTGCCCCTTCCTGAAGACATGAGCAAGTTAGCATCGTATTTTATTCTAGAATATTGATGATAACTCGAAATAAATGTGTAACTATAGAAAACATTGAAATTATGGGTAGTATCATTTTTTTTTAAATGTTTTTTAGTGGCTGTTAGCTTTTGTTGTATAATGAACTGATATCTCACGACTTAGTGACTTAAGACAACAAAGACTTGTTCATGACCGTGAACAATAGAGTCATGCTTCTGTTGGTCAGATGGGTAGTTCTGGGCTGAGCTGGCTTGGCTAACCTCTGCCAGGCTTGCTCCAGGTCATCAGCTTGTTGGTAGGCTAGCAGCCGGGTGACCTTCGGTGGCCGCACTCAAGTCTGCTTAGCCTTGGAGTACCCAGGTCAAGTATCACATCCAGCAAGGTAGCTCGGGCTTCTTTACATGGTGGCGGTTACAGGATTCTCAGCAGCGACAGAGCAAGTCCAGTGCTTTAAGTATTTTTAAGCATGGTGTCCTGTGGCCCTACATCGGTCATTTTGCTGGATTCAAGGGAGGGTGAAATAGACTCTCATTTCCCAGTGCGGGGGCCTGAAGAGTCACAGTGTGAGGCCATGGATGCGGCAGAGATGGGAAGAATGTGGCGATTTATGACTTACCACAGTAGTAGTTGGGATCAGCCAGAGATAGCTTTTTAGTCTGTTTTAAAGTGATGTCTGAGTTGAGAGAAGTGTTTTTTCTTTTTAATGTGATGAAGAATTGTCAGGTATTAACAAAAGTGAAATATATACTTTGAGGAAGAACAAGATATATTAAAATTTGGTTCACTTTTCTCATGTAGCTAATTCCTTGAAATTGTTTGCATTATAAAGAGTTTTCATAAATTTGAAATGATGGGATTTCTGAACAGAAGTACTGTGTAAGTGTTGTCATTTGTTAATTTATTTCCTCATAAATGTAGATTAAAACAGCTCTTCTCAGATTGTCCTCCAGAAGAGAATGACCTTCTGAGGAACAGATTCTTCCTCATAGGAATTAGCATGTTTTTTTAAACACTTTGGAAGTTCTGCCCTAGTCTTCTGTTATTTCATATAAAAGAATGGAATTTGGAATAAGAGGATCTGAAGAGAGAATTGGTAGGTAGTGAGAGAGACTAATGGTTTTAATGGTGTGAGCTCTGGAATTAGGCTGTCCAAACATGTCAGTTCATTTGTTCATTTGTTACTTGTACACATTGACTCATTAACTGTATACCAAGTGCTTATTCTCCGGTGAGCATTTTTGTAAACTCTGGAACTAGAGCCTCACAAGGGCTCAGCAGCTTACCGTTGTTGTGATCGGGGAATAGTTACTCATCTAAAATTTGCTATTCTCATTTCACAAATAGGAAATCTAATAGTATCTGTTGTGAGGCTTAAGATTGTTGCCTTAAAAGTGTCTTGGACTGCTTTAGTTCATATTAACTGCTCAGTGAAGGTTGCTTTCTGTGGCAGTCATTAGCGTCTGGTTTTGTACATTTTAAACCCTAATGTGCAGTCACATCAGCTCAGGCCGTGCTAACATTCAGATCCGGGTTCCGTAGGCCGACTGTCACTGATACCAGCACCAAGGCCAAAGAGTCTGCGTTTCTAGGAGGCACTTGGCTGGTGATCCCGCGTCTGTCTGGGAACTGCATTTTGAATGGCAAGGCGCAGGCCCATGTCCTTACTTGAATCCAAACAGATTTTTAGATTTATAGCCTTTTTGCTAGTGGTAGTTGTGCTTCTGAGAGTAATTTAGTGATAAACGCTGATAGATACGTGTGCAGAGGTGCTGGAAAGCCTGGGTTTTGCACATATCTGTTCCTACCTGACATGGCAAAGTCGTGCACTGTTTGAAGGAGAGCGAGTACCAGTTCGAGACGCTCCCCGTCCACCTTCCTCTGGAGCAGATTGACGACAGCTCGGACTGCCCAGGGCCTGGTCGCGTTTCCCCACCAGACTAAGTGATAAGAGAGGAATTTCTTTGTAACACTTAGATTTAGCCTGATGGTGATATTTGGATAGTCCACGGTGGTATTTGAATTCTTTCTTGGTCGGATACACCTGCTTGCACGAGAGGAGACTGAAAATCCTTGGGATTTATAAGCGTCTTAGAAATGATGTACCAGAGTTTATCGTAGAGAGTGGTGATTGACCATCTAAGAGAAAATTGTTTGACATTTTATATTTCTGAGAAGTTCCTATTGTCTGGCAAGTAGAATGTTCAGTATGAACCTAACGTAGCAGATTTATTCCTCCATGATGGTTTCGAAATGTTTGAAACTACCACAGTAAGATAATGTAAAATTAGAGGCTAACACTGTCGCTGACAGGGATAATGGAAGCTTCTCAACCTTTTCTCTTTCAAGGAACTGGCTTACCGAAAAGAAATAGTGAGAGCCGATCTAATTAACAAAAAAGTTGGAATCAGGTATGTTTTGAAAACATGTATTTACTGTTGAGAGAATTAAAAAATGAAGTACCCACAGGACTTTAATTTTTCCTGCCAGAATGCTTAGGGTTTTCAAATCTTTTCAGAGTAAGTGGTAATAAATCCTCTGTTATGCTATCTAGTGTCTAATGGGGCTCAGAAAGAAAGGTGATATTTTGATAGAGTATTTTAAAACAAAATTATAAGCATGTTTTAAGTAATCCAGTGAGGTTGATGGATTGTACATTCCTGTTTCAGAGAAACTCCAGAAAATATTGCCAAGCTTCTAACCAGGATGCAGTTAAAGTCAGAAGTAATAGGCGACGGGAATCAGATTGAGATTGAAATCCCTCCGACCAGAGCTGACATTATCCACGCATGTGATATTGTGGAAGACGCAGCTATTGCTTATGGGTATAACAACATTCAGATGACGCTTCCGAAAACATACACCATAGCTAATCAAGTAAGATCGCACCCTTAAATAAATACTCCTTATTGTGAGAGACTGATTATTGAATGCCAGGAAGGTTTTGAGAAAAGCAGAACATAGGAATTGAGTAGTATTTGGACATGCTGTGCTGTGAGAGGCATTTGCTGTGGCGAGGATACAAAACAGATGCCCAGTGGATTAGAGTAAGTTGAAAACTTGTGATGACTCGTGCTTGAAGAAACACAGGTTTCGAGTTTGGAGCCCTTTTGAATCTTTAATTGGGATATTCATTTTTCTCAACCTGGCCTGAAGGCAGAAGTTTGGTGTGAGAGAGGTCAAATGGGGGTTTGTACATCTGTTAGAAGTACTGGGGTAGCGGGGCAGTGGGGAGGGGGCGGGGAGGGCTAAAATGGGGGTACTAGCGATATTAGGATGGAAGGGTGTTTTCCTTTTAAGGACATGTTTTGTTTAAACCTTTTGTTAATAGGAAATTTTATTGAGGTGAAATAAAGTTAAATATCTTTTTTTCAGTTTCCTCTTAATAAGCTCACAGAACTCCTCAGGTATGACATGGCAGCCGCGGGGTTCACCGAAGCGCTCACCTTTGCTCTGGTATGTCCTCCGTGCTTTCCTGTGCAGCTGATAGTTGACATGAGTCCCTGAATTACTGTCTTCTGTGATTCCTTCCACGAATTTATAAAAGCTAGACTGCTAAAATTTCCAGGTTCTAGAAAACCTTTTTTTACTTGAGATTGTACAATTTCTCCTGAAGAAACGTTTTCTTTTTAGTCACTGAAAATCATGAAGGACAAAAAAAAAGCCTTAAATGACAGATAACCGTGTATTTTTTACAAACGTGGAAATGTTCAGGGTTGAATTCGCAATGAATTTCATAACCGAACTGATGAAGTTAGAATATTTATTCTGTCTCTGCCCACTAGATGCCGCCCCGGTGAAGGGTTTGTGCACTGTTACACATTAAACTTCTTTGTCTTGGAACATGTTCACAACATTTGCTTTGAGTTGAAAAGCTGACTTAAAAGGCCTGAATCAGGAAATGAATTTTATTACAAAATAGAAAGAAATCCCCTTCTCTCACCAGACTGACCATTTGAAAAGAATAAAATATGTACGCCGTTTGTAGTTCCTTCGTCTCTTGCCGAGCATTTATGTGGTGCCTACAGCGTGGTTCTTGAGTATTCAAGTAAGCTCCTGCTTGATGGGGTAGGGCAAAACCCCAAACCAAATAAAAACAGAACTACTTCGTTTTCTTCCCTCAACTCAACTCCAGACATAGACTTTCCAGACATAGACTTCTCAGTGTTGTAAAGCTGAAGTCGGACTGTTAACATCCAGGCAGATGGCTCAGTCAGTTAAGTGTCTGACTTTGGCTCAGGTCATGATCTCATGGTTCGTGGGTTCGAGCCCCGAATCGGGCTCTGTGCTGAGGGCTTGGAACCTGGAGCCTGCTTCAGATTCTGTGTCCTTTCCCCCTCTCTGACCCTAGCTTGTGCTCTCTTTCTCAAAAATAAATAAACGTTAATTTTTTTTTTTTTTTAAATGAAGCGACATAGGACTGATTTGAAGGATCCAGCCCGTACAGAACTGTGTAGAGTAAGCCTGACTGCTCCTTCTGTTTGCCCTCCGGATTCCAGCCCCGTTTTCCTCCTCAGAGCTAACTGCTGCTCAGACTTTGGCCTGTGTGTTTCCCTGCCCTTTTGTAGAAGTAGTATGTTTTGATTTTGTAGCTGTGTAGCCCCGTGTGTCTCAGGAAGAGCACACACTTGGCCTGACCATGGCTGCTCTGCGGGGAGAGTTTATCCTGTGTCCAGGCCTTGGCCTATGGGATTCCGTCTCTGTGCGGCCCACTCAAGTAGGTGTTCCTGTCTTACACAGCAGGCCATTTAGGTAACTAGTTCCAGTCCATTCAGCCAGTCGGCTGTGGACCGGGGATTTCAGCCTAGGCCTGTGCCCCCAAGGCCCGTGATGGAACTGTCCACCAGGAGTGCCAGAAATAGTCTGTTCAGCTGTCCCAGGTCACTGCGACACCCTGTCACCATGGGGAAGAGGAGTGAGGTGCTAGAGTTTCAAATATTAATGACAGTTTTCCTAGAGGAATGTCTTCATCCAAGGTATTTGTTACATAGTTAACAAACCTAAATATCACTGAACCTTGTATCTAGTTTTACAGGACAGAAACAGACCTTTTGCTAAAGCCTATCCCTTCATTTTCCAAACAGGAATAATTGTTGTCTTAACATCATGATTTTTACTGTATCTACATACTAGTAATATTTTAAAATAACTCACTTTTAAAGCTAAATATGTACTTCGTCTTAGTATGAGAATATTCATAGAAATCATGAGCTTCATTTACTTATATTTTTCTAACACTTTAAACACATTGACATTTTAAAATATTGAAAAAATATTTAAATATTAAAATACTTTAAAAATATTTAAATATTTAATAAATAGCTACTGCCACAGGTTACCTTGATTTACACTGCTTCTAGGGGTGCCTGGGTGTGTCAGTCAGTAAGCATCTGATTTCGGTTCAGGTCACAGTCTCACGATTCATGAGTTTGAGCCCCCACAGCTCAGAACCTGGAGCCTGCTTTGGATTCTGTGTCTCCTTCTCTCTCTCTGCCTCTCCCCTGCTCACACTGTCTCTCTCTCTTTCTCAAAAATGGATAAACTTTAAAAAGAAAAAATTTGAACTGCTTCTAATCTCAGTCCCTTAACCTCCATTGTTCTGATCAAGTACAAGGTCACTCAGATACTTACCTGTGTTGCTGTGTGAAACAATGTTTTTTTATACAGACAGTACTAGTTCTTTTTGAGAGTAGATTGCGTTATTTAAATTGCATTTCCTAATTCATCACATTATATCTTGTTACAAAAAATGCCTTTGTGCTGTGGAGAAAATTTGGTTATTCCCAGCGTGCCTGCCACGGTTCTCTCCCCCTGCAACCGTGGCAGGTCGGGGAGCTCTTTTCCACTCTGCCCGGATGTGGCTTCAGTGTCCTTCCCTGGAGAGCACGGCAGGAACCATTAGAACGGGCATTGACATAGAATCTGAACCATTCGTGTTTTGTTTTGTTTTGTTTTGTTTTGTTTCCCCAAGAGGTATGCAAGACTAGTCCTTGAAGACCATTTGGTAAAATAGTGCAATTAGGCAACATCGCCTAATGTTGAAATAGTTCAGTACGCCGATAGTACATCAGTTTTCATGTTAAGTTTTAAACTCCTTTGCAGCAGTTAGCATTAATATGTGACACTTGTTCTTAGTAATTTATTAATCATCATTGTTAATATTTCTTTGAGCACTTAGTTTGTGCCAGGTACTTTATTTTCATTATCTCGTTAACTCATTTGTTAGATGTAATGCATCTAATAGTGAGGTTTATTTTCATAACTTCTGCCTGTCATCCTGGTTTTTGAGTGTGACCAGTATCTTTCTCTTTTTGGTGGGTGAGTGCTTAAGAGTTTATTGCTCAGAGCTCTATCAAGCACACATGCACAGAAGTTAGATGATTAAGTCGAAAGAACATGGGGCAGAATTCAGGTCACTTGAATTCTGCTCTTATTCCTACCATTCTACCATAAGTCAGTATATATTTAGCAGAGATTATAATGGTAATCAAAACAAAGGCATGAGAACACCAAGGAAGGAGAGAGAAGTTGGAGTCACTAGGAATATTTTTATGGAAGAGGTAGAACTCTGTTGGGGGACGGTAGCAGATAGGTTCGGGGAAGGCACTTAATGGTAAAAGTAAGGAAGAGCGGAAGATTCAGGGAATGGGTAGCTAATTATAAGAGACCGGACTGGTGAGGTAAGGGGGAGGCTAGCTTAAAAAGGGCCCAAACACAGTTATGCCACCATCAACACGTGGAACACTTACTTTGCCTCTATGCCATAGATAGAGCTCCTTGTAAAAGAACTGTTAATGTAAAATTGTATCCGCTGTGGCCTTGAAGTGGTCGATATATTTTTCTTTTTTCTAACTTCTTTATACAGAGAATCTACATTGCTATAAGACCATAGGCATTAAATACTTGGTGTATTCAATTTAGTCATTGTTTTTCCTTATTTGTTTTGTATGTACTTCTTAGTGCTCGCAAGAAGATATTGCTGATAAACTTGGCTTGGACATCTCTGCAGCAAAGGCAGTCCACATAGGTAATCCTAAAACAGCTGAATTTCAGGTGAGAGTTTTAAGTTTGTAAAAGTTTGGGTAAATACTGAGAGGCAATATGTAAGTTACTGTTCTTCAGATGACAAAGTCTTAGAGCTTTTTAAAAATCTCTTCTTGGATAGAGGATAGTTGGTTCTTGCATACTTTGTTGACAGAATCTTAACACTTTTTTATATCATCTTTTCTCGATTGATTTACAGTTGGTCTTTGCTCCGTGCTATTCACGCATTTCAAATCAGTTGACTTTTTTAATACTATTTTCAGTTTTCATCTTTTCTACTCATTTGTAATAAATGAGTCAGTAACTATTCTCAGTACCTCTGTTAAGTCATTAACTTTCTTTTTTAATAATTTATTGTCAGATTGGTTTCCATACAACACTCAGTGCTCATCCTAACAAGGTCATTCACTTTGAAATTAGTTGCCACTTCAGTTTTTGACTGTGCTGTCTCCATTTTTTTTTCATGGTAATCAATCCTTTAGTTCAATGGCAGTTTCATGTAGAGTTTAGGAATATTTCAATGCGAATGATACTATCTTAGTAAATGTTTAAATGATTTACATTATTGATTGGAATATTACCTTGAAGTGCTCTCTTTATAGATTATAATATCTTTGCTTGTAAATGACTTTAAACCATCTCCCCTCTTTGACACTGGCCTGCTTTCATTCTGTTTTTCTTACATGCGCAGTTCTTTATGAGTTTTCTTTAACCCGGGTTTGGAATCAAGGGGAATCTTAGAATTGGGAAGAAATGCTTTCAAGTAAATTAATGCTGTTATAACATGTAAATTCTTGAGATAGTTTGTATGGTTTTCACATCTGTAAAAGGAGGCTCAATTCTAAAACTTTTTAAAGTTCTAAAAATGTTAAACTTTAGATTTTTTTAAAGTTAGGTTTAGTCTATAGGGTTACCCACTCATGTGGTAGATTAGGGCCAGGCTATTGAAAGAACTAAATTGATAATAACATGCGTCCAGTACCTAAGTTGTTTCTCGGTATTCAGTGTCAGAACTTTGAGGAATTTGTGCCAATTTGGAAGGATTGTGATGATAAGTTCGTTTTGAGGTCCACTAGCTTTTCTACTGCTCTTAAAAGATGTCCATGGTGTTCTTTTTAATAGGAGACACTCAAATTCTTTTGGGTAGAGGGATTTTTGAGTAAATCTTACTGGATTTTTATTTGCTTTTATTCCAGGTTTTCCTTTTTCTCCCAGTTTTGTTTATCAAGCTTGATAGGTTTAAGACGAGGGAATGTTCTGTATGGTTTACATTCTGTTTTCTGTATTTTATATAAGTGGAAGAAAAACAAATCAGAAACACACTAAATACCGCTATAAATAGTAGTGGTTAGCACACTTTGGGAATCAGTAATTCTGCGTAAAATACATTACATGAGAGTATCTTTTGGACTCGACAGATTTTTTTTTTTTTTTTTTAATGTTTATTTATTTTTGAGACAGAGAGAGACAGAGCACGAGTGGGGGAGGGGCAGAGAGAGAGGGAGACACAGAATCCGAAGCAGGCTCCAGGCTCTGAGCTGTCGGCACAGAGCCCGACGCGGGGCTCGAACTCACAGACTGTGAGATCATGACCTGAGCTGAAGTCAGACGCTCAACCGACTGAGCCACCCAGGCGCCCCTCGACAGGTTCTTTATTTTAGTCCTGCTTACCAGCAGATATGTCCTGCTGTTACTCATGTGGATGACAGATTTCTGTTTGTTTATGGTTAAAGGTAAAGTTGTTTATGTACCTATAACTCCATTTATTGTCTAAGCCCATTCCTGTTACATAATTCTTAATTTTGGGCTATTTTCTGACAGAGATGTTAGAGAATGGATAAAAGAAGAAAAATGTAATTTAGTTAAAACATGTAAATTTTTATTATAACTATAAACAAAATTACAGAATGTTACTGCATTCCCCCAGGCTAGCATTAGTATTCTTAGCGTCCTTAAATATCCAGTCAATGTTCACATTTTTCTAGGTGTCTCATTTTTTTAATGGTTTGTTTGATTTGGGATTCAAATGTGGTTCATACAAAGTTGATGTGCTTCGTAAGACTTTTTAATTTACAGATTGCTCCTCTAGCCATCTCTCTCTTTTCCTCTTTCCCTTTCACTTTCTTTGCTGAAGAAACAGGGTCATTTGTCTTACAGAGTTCTCACAGTTAAGGTTTTGTGGAATACATTCCCGTGGTCCCCTGTATTTCTAGTAAATTGGTAGGTAGATCTAGAAGCTTGGATTCAGTTTTAACTTTTTGTATGCTGTGAGTTTTTAAACAAGCAAATAAGGCTTAGCTATAAAATGGGGGCGGGGGCAACCTAAGAAAAGTTATTTACAAAGGAAGCTTACCTATATTCCAGTAAGTTAAGCTTTCTTTTAGCATTTTAGTTTTGTTTCTGATTGGTTTGGGTGCTTTCTCTCCATTTGTGAACATGAGCGGTATTTAGGAAAGCACAGAGACAAAGGTTGCTGGCAGCAGCTGCTAGAGTGAGATTGATGGGAAGGGTGTTCTCTTTCCTCAACACACATTCTACTAGCAAGTCTTCTTAGGGGCTTCTTACTGTTACGCCTGTAGGATCTGGGAGGGGCTGCTGTTTTGGTCTGTGGGGAGAGGACCTGTTGAGCAGAGACCTAAAGAAAGTATGACAGCCACACGTGAATCCAGAGGAAGAACGTATGAGGTGGAGGGAGGGAGGAGGCATGGAGGCCTGAGCTGGGAATCTGCTGGCAGAGAGTGGCCGAAGCACGGTGAGCCCAGTGGGAGCAGCAGGTTTGAAGTTGGAGAGGATGCCACGGCCAGATTTAGATTGGACCCCATGTAGGGGATGGGTTTTATTCACAATTTGATGGAAACCGATTAGATTTTTGAGCAGCAGAGTTTCGTGATCTGATTTGAGCTTTAAAGGATCATTGTGGAGAAGAGACTGTAAGGTAGCTGGAGTGGAAACGGAGACACCAGCTTCAGCTCCCGCCGTGGTCGGGGCAGAGGATGGCGGTGCTGGTGTCTGACGGCAGAGCCCACGCTCTGAACGACCATGTCCTACCACTGTGCATAAG
Source organism: Paguma larvata (assembly GCA_030068075.1). NCBI lineage: Eukaryota > Metazoa > Chordata > Mammalia > Carnivora > Viverridae > Paguma > Paguma larvata. The sequence goes on from CM057825.1 coordinate 15,199,952, forward strand.
ACTCTTCTGGTTACGGGATGTGTTGAAACTTAACCTATCTCGTTTGGCTTAGAATGAGAAATTTATTTAAGACAGAAGTAGGGAAGTTGTTTTGTTTTTAAGAACTAGGATGTATGGTTGTATTTCTTTGGCTACTGAGTTGAAAACTATAGTCACAGCTTGCCCATAGCAACTGCATAATTTTTTTAGAGCTTACATACTTGTTTTCTTTTTTCTTGTTGTGGTATTTTAATTGCATTTACATTTTCACTGGTCTAGGTTTTTAAGAATTTGATTGATTCAGATTGAATTTATATAAATACTTGGATTTCTTGTAATCTCTTTCAGTTCCTCTATAAAATAAAGCAGGGTATGAAAATTTACATATTCAAAGTCTTAAAAGTAACTTTAATTTTTAAAATAATAGAATAACCAATCCTAGATATAAGCATTATTTATAACATTTGTTTCTTTGTGATCAAGTTTTATGACTTTTCATTTTCTAAGTTTGGAAACCAGAATATTTTCAGTTTTTTGTCTTGGAATTGAAAAATGATTTGGATATTTGGGCATTGCATTTTCCAGAAGAGTCTTGCCGTGAAGCCGTTGAGTTCTTCTGGCCTTGTAACCAGGTCTGTTTGGTTCTCATTTGGTCAATGCAATTTCACGTGTTCTCCTGTAGGTGGCACGCACTACTCTCCTTCCAGGCCTCCTAAAGACCATAGCTGCCAATCGGAAGATGCCCCTTCCTCTGAAACTGTTTGAAATCTCTGACATTGTAGTAAAAGATTCTAGCAGAGGTAAGAATAAGTCCTCTTCGATTTGTACACTTACAGCATTTTATTATGAAAATTTCACCTGCATATCAAGGTAAGCAGTATGATGACCCCCGTGAGTCCAGCGCCCTAGCTTCAGCAGTTACCACACACGGCCAGTCTTCTCTCATCTGTTTACACTCTACCCTGCTTCCCCGCAGCCTCTTGATGTCATTCCTAGACATCCTGTCATTTCATTAGCAAACACTTTAGTATGTATTTCTAAAAGATAATGTATCTCTAAAAAATAACAGATGCCACTTTTGATTTTTAAAAAATTAGCCACACTATTTTATTATCGAACATCCAGCTCGTGTTTAAGATTTCCCAATTGTTTCATAAATTTAGTTTTCATGATTGATATGAATCCATCCAAGCAAGCTATTCAGATATTTGGTGCTCTTTTATTTCTTTAAATAGCAAGTCTTTAAGAACTTAACGTTTATGAAGAGCCCTATTAAAACCTCAACTTGAAGGGCTCCTGGGTCACTCAGTCTGTTAAGCGTTTGACTTTGGCTCAGGGCATGATCTCATGGCTCATGGGTTCAAGCCCTGCGTCGGGCTCTGTGCTGACAGCTCAGAGCCTGGAGCCTACTTTAAATTCTGTGTTTCCCTTTCTCTGCCCTTCCCCTGCTAACGCTCTTTCTCTCTGTCTCTCAAAAAGACATTAAGAAAAAAAAAAACAAGTCAGAGTACTATGGAACAGTTCCTTATATCCTGTGATTTATGTGCATGTCATTTTAAGGTACTTGATGTCTCGTCATTCTAGTTAGCAGTGGCTGTTCGTCATCACTCTTGTACTAGTTATTATACATGTTTTACCAGGTTTTGTCTCGAGTGTGGGCTGGACTTGTTAGTACAGGAAGTTGCTTGGTCCGCCCTTTGGAACTCAGAGGTTCCATAATAAACCTGTATTTAGTTAGTACTTAAACCTGATCACCAAGGATGTCAGTCTTATTCAGACTTCTGTCTTCCAACTTGGGTCTGTTTGGAGCTGCACAGGAGATCATTTCTTGGCGAGCAGTGCCATCAAATGACTGAATTGCTGGCAATATTTTCTCTGGTTCCCTGGATTTAACTGTTCAAATCCTGTGTTATATTCAGGAGTCTTACTCCAGACTGCAGAATTCAGAGTGTTTTCTTTTGAATCTGTTGACAACAGCAAAGGTCTTTTCCTCAGTTTCTCTTGAAGAGGATCTTAGGCATTATTTTGACAGCCCAAAGTAGTCAAGAACTATTGGCTGTAAATCCGCCTATCTTAGGAAGTAGATGCTAGAGAGGCATGTCCACACCGACTGTTTGTGGACCTTTTATAGCAAACTTTTCAGCGAAAGCTGGATTCCAGCCACTCCCCTGTGTCCACCCTTGTCTTCTGTTTAACAGCCTCGCCTTGCCTTTGTATGGTACTTTATACTTTTGAAAATGTTTTTAAACATACTTTGCTTTTGGTTGTTAATTCATCTCTTTGAGGCAGATGGGACCAAAAAATATTGTCCGTGCTTAAAATATAGGAAAATTAAGACAGGAAGGTGTTGGGGCGCCTGGGTGGCTCAGTCAGTTAAGTGTCCGACTTCGGCTCAGGTTCTCATGGTTCGTGGGTTCGAGCCCCGCATCAGGCTCTGTGCTGACAGGTCAGAGCCTGGAGCCTGCTTCGGTGTCTGTGTCTCCCTCTCTGTCTGTCCCTCCCCTGCTCTTACTCTGTCTCTCTCAAAAATAAACATTAAAAAAAATTTAAAAGACAGGAAAGTGTTAATTTGCCCAGGGCTTAATAAATTTTGGACTTAGAGGTAGGGCTAGAATTTGGTTTCTGTGCATATGTTCTTAGAGAATAAAAGTTTATTTTAATATCAGTCTACGTAGAATTTTCTTTGGGTGCTGTATCAATTTTCTTTGGTGGTAGAAATCAGAAAACATTTTCAGTGCCGGCTGTAAGTAGTTCTGAGGGTTCTTGTGCCTCAAATCCTCCACTAGTACAGATAACTGAGAATTTGTTATGATTTCACTGTCAGATTTTTCTGTTAATTTTGACTCCTTTCCTCTCGTCTTAGCTCTTTGAATTAATTGTATGTTTTGAAACTCGGTGATCCAGACATGTTTATAAACGCATATAGGATTAGGTCAATTGTCCTAAGCTTCCTCAAAAGTTTTATAAGGTCAATTGTCCTAAGTTTCCTCAAAAGTTTTATAATACTCTTTCAGCAGTAGGCCTCTTCCCTAATGGCACGGTCTCCCTCAGGGCGGGGCAGGCTTGTGAGCAAGCAGCTTGGAGTCAGGAGGGTGAGGAACGAGCTGAGGAACGCCACAAGGAGCTTTACGCTGTACGCACACAGCCCTTGACTGGGTTGCGGTCCTTGGTAGGGATGTCTTTGCTGTTTTTTCATGTGTTTTTGGGAAGACCCAGACACAGACTCCACTCTGCAAGCGAGGGCGATGCTTGGAGAGAACGCTGCCTGTTGAGAGCGAGCGAGCTGCTGTTCTTCAGTACCAGTGTGGTGGGCCATCAGTTAACATACCATGCTGGCGGTAACCCCCGAGGCCCAGTCTGTGTGCTGGTTAACTCCGATTGACGTTTCTGCTATGCTTTTTGTCATCGGAAGTAGTTTTCACCTCGGCAGTAGACCTTTTATTCCTGTTTTTATTTGTGATTATTCACTGCTGTTTTCCCCACGGAGCCATTTTCATCTGCTGAGACTTTGGCCTGGTATCTTGCACCATTATGCTTATTGTCTTTAACCTTTTCTGTCAGTGGGGTTTGAGGAATGAGAGGAGGGAGGTGTGCTCAGTAAGTTTACCATCTGGAAAACCCAAGTTTGCTCTGGAGTAGGTCTCCTCTTGAGGTAGACCTAGAGTTTTTCTTTTAGGTTTTTCTATGGATTATTCTGCATATGTGCAGCGGGCCCCCTACTTGTCATTTGGGGTACACAGAGAACTCTCTAGCAGAGGTGGCGCAGCTCCATGGATTCAAGACTGTACAGCCAACGTTTTTGAGTTTGAGCCTGGGTTCTGCCACTTAGGAGCTGCTTAACCTTGGACAGTTTATTCAGTCTCCCCGTGCCTATTTTCTCATCTATAGCAATGGGGATAATGATAGCACTTTCTAGATTTTTGTGAGGATTCCATGAATTTGCATCTTGAAAAGTTTTGGCCATGTAATAAGCACCGTTTGGTGTCTGCTCTTATCGATAGAGTATTAGCAGTCCCTGAGGCCAGATACCTAGTGTCCTGGTCTGTGGTAATTGTCCATGAAAATGACTTGTAAACCTAAAGCCATTAAAGGGTTAATGTCACCTTGCTGAGGCGCTCAGGGCTCGTTTTTGTCCTAACTTTCAATTTAATTGGGTTTTCTTCTGTTGTGCACTATCTTTTAGGGCATGAAAAACCAAAATGTACTGATGTGGGGGGAGAGTATTTATTTAAAAACAGGAATGTTGTTTTCTTTGCAGTAATTCATCAGACACTTCTCAATGAATTGAGCACAAACAGTTATACTGACTTTCAAGCCAAAGCCTATTTTCTGTTGGAGTTAGCCGTCTCCTCCTAAATATTCACACTGTTTTTTTTTTTTTTAATGTTTGTTTGTTTATTTTTGAGAGAAAGAGTGTGAATGGAGGATGGGCAGAGAAAGAGGAAGAGAGAGAATCCAAAGCAGGCTCTGGAAGCCTGATGCAGGGCTCAAACTCATGAACTGTGAGATCATGACCTGAGCCGAAGTTGGACACTTAACCACCTGAGCCACCCAGGTGCCCCTTCACACTGTTTTGAAGAAAAATCTAGACTATCAAAAGTGAAATGATAGAGTTTTCCAGTAATATAAAAACATCCCAGTTTTCATTGGGGTGGGGGCTGTACCCAAAGTACTGGTTCAGAAGGGGTAAGGATGTACAGCACGAGTGAGCCAGACCGTCTCCTTCGCTGCACTGGTAGAAGAGTCTTTTTGAGTTCCTTTTCTTTGCCAGGGTCTGTTTGGGATGGAAGAGAAAGAGTTGCCAGTCTTGAGGGAGACGGACTGGTAAGTAGGCTTTTATAGGTAGTGCTCCAAGGGAGTGTGCAAGGGGCCCTGAGAGCACAGAGAAGGATCGACAGTCACCACTGACTTGTTCTGTAACATTAAGGAAAACCCCTACTCCCAGCCTCACGTCAGCTTTGTATAGGCAGGTATGTCTTCCACGATGGAAGTGAAGACATCCATGCTGGATTATCATATGCCTCCCACAGATTTTACTTGCCCTACATTTCTGGACTCCCATACTCTTCCATTCCTGTGAGAGTAAGCGAAAGGCTACCGGTCCCTGTTTTCATGCTTGACCTCATTGGACAGTTTTTTCTGCTCATGTGGACTGACCGTCTGTGTTGTGAGACTACCAGGCTAGCTGCCTGTGTAGCGACTAAGTCAGACACACTTCTCAAATATTAAGACTTCCGCTCGGAGTCCGACACATCCTGGTTCTTTAAGGCTGAGCCACCCGCTGCATTTACTGAACTGTAGGATCCGGAGTTGCTGCACCATTGTTAAAAATTAGTCATGACTCAAGCAGCTAAGTGGATTTATCCCTTTTGGGCAGAATGGCCTGTGTCTTTGGAATGAAGTTAAATGCAGACTCTGCTGTGGGGTACGTTTTCAGCTATATAACGGAAGTCAGTAGAAGCAGCCCTGAAGCTATCAGATCAGGCTGCTGTAAGTTACTGATTTGAGTTGTTCCTACTTTCATTTGATGTAAACTAAGCTATAAACAAACTAGTAAATTTATTTATTTTTAAAAATTTTTTATATTTTTAGAGTGAGAGAGAGCAGGCAGGGGAGAGGGGCAGTGAGAGAATGAGAATCTCTAGCAGGCCCCATGTCAGCACAGAGCCTAACGCGGAGCTCGAGCCCACGACCCTGGCATCATGACCTGAGCTGAAATCGAAAGTCGGATGCTCGACCGCTGAGCAACCCGGCCGCTCCAATAGTAAATTACTTTAGAGGAGCCAGGGACCTACTTGTGAATTAACTTGATCCAATCTTTATGCCCAGAAAAGCAATTGGATTTTGCAAAGCCTGACATTTTGGCTTTTTATTAAAAGCAGATTGAGTTCTGCCATCACAGTTTATTTCACGATGGTCACTGAAGCTGCCAAAATGCCCAGAAGCATACTGAAATGGCAATAGAAAACACATCAGTGAGTTGAGTCTAAGTTTAAAAGAAACCATACCTTCAGAAAGATGGCTAGGCTTGGCTTCGTGAAGGGTATAAGGTGGCTTAGCTTTGGCATGATACAGTCTCATCTGTAGAGAGTCCTGATGATCACATCGCCATGCACTTGAGTTTGAACTACTGCACTTGAAGACTTTTGGGTTTTAATATTCCGGTTGAGGGAGCAGATTACAGGCCCTTGACCGCCGGGAGGGCTCCGGTGACCTCACTTGCCTGAGCAAGCATGCTTGCTCTAGGCCTCCACTTCTTGCTCAGACCGTTCCTGCTTTCTCCAGCGCACTGTTAGAGTCCTGGTACAAGCTGTGTTCTCTGTGTCCCCCAGGTGGTTCAGATGGTGTCTAAAATTGTGCATTCTTCCTGTAGCTTTTCTAAATCAGAACGATCTCCTTCTTACCCTGACTTGTTGAGATGTGGAAATCTGAATCTCTTTTAACAGTAATCACAATGTAGAAGATTCTCGTTCCTTTTTCCTTCTTGGGCCACCACGGCTGCCTAGAAGAGAACTAATTCACTGTTACATGATTTGGTTTGTTCTTCCAGCTGTACCATTCATGGGTCTGTCTGTATTGTAACCTACTGAATATAGGGGGCAGATTTTTATAGGTTTTTCTATAACTCTGCTTGATAAAGAGCTCAATAAAGGCGTTTTTATTATGAGCTTGTGAAATACTTGAGCTCTTGAGAAGTTGTCCATTAATGCTGCAGCCGTCAAATAATGGAAGATTATCTAGTATCCACATGTGGAATGCGGTTTTCTGAAGAAAGCTTATGTCATCAGTCTGGATTAATTTAATTTTACTACTTCATGTTTTTGGCATGTAGAATTTCCAATTAATAATTCAGAAAATATGGGTGTGAGGAACATTGACAATATTCGAAGCAGCCTCATTCTCCTATATGATGCTGTCTTAACTGGAAATAACATCATTTTTAATATGGAAAGTTATTTTAGTATGTTTGGTTCACATAGTTAAAATCTGCAAACGTGAGTATAATATGCTCTGTCATGCATTGCATATTGTATTTTTTAAAAGATAAAAATCTGTTCCAGGTTTATGTTAACTAGAAGGCAGCCCACAAGTTATAACTCTTTCCTTCATGCATTGAGAAGGTCATAGATTTTTTTTCTTCCTCACATTTATTTTTGGCTTTCAGCATTGTCTAAAAAAAAAATAAAAAACAAATTCATACTTTAGTGTGCCAATATAGAAGTTTTAAGGAAAATTGCTCTTAAGTTTTCTGTTTCTAAAATTTGTAGTGTCTTTAAGAACTTTCACAAATACATATTAAGAGCAATTTTATTTTCATATTTAATAAAAAACAAAAAACATATCCAACTTCTCCCTAATCCTACTCTTACAGTTGTGTGTGTGTGTGTGTGTGTGTGTGTGTGTGTGTGTGTGTGTGTGTGTACTGTGTATTTTCTGTGCATTTGCAACCATATCTCCTACATTTCTCTGTCGAGCTATAGATACTTTCTAATGTTTAAAAAATGGAATTATGCTTTATCTGTCCTGTACTTTCCTTTTTCCTGTGAACACATTCTGTCCATCTTCTTTTAATGTCTATGTAATATTCCATTGTATGGCTGCATTATAGTTTATTCAGATGTTAAGATGAATATTTAGATTGCTACCAGGTGTTTGCTGACGTGTCTGTCGTAATAAGTATCCTCGTATCCTTGTATAAATATGTATTTGTACAAATAGAATTGGTCAGTCCATAGGTATGCACAATAAATTTTTGCTGTCTTAAATTCTCTTCCAAAAAGGACTTTCTTGTAAATGTGCAGCCCTAACACCACTGTGTTAATGTTCCTGTTTTCCTACATTAGGTGGGTTTTAAGGTGTATGTCTTCACGTGATTCTTGTAGCTTTTGTGAGTCATTTAATAATACATTGAAATGCTTCAGGAGATATGTCAAATTTGCCACATTAACCACAGTCTCTTGGGTACCAATGTTGAAGAAATTTATTGGGTGGAATGGATTAAAAATGAAGGTGCTTCATTTTATTTTCTGTCTGAGATGGGATTGTTCTCTTGAAGACTTCTACCGTTTTTCAGTCTGTCCAGTCAGTTCCAGAACTGCTTCTTAGCGTTCGTACTGTGGTGGGACAGGGTCTACACTGAGCAGGAGCCTGTTCGAATAGTTTGAGCTGTAGGCCATGGTTCTTTACTGGGGGACATCATGTACCGCTTTATTTCCTCCTCTTTTAAAAAATCATTTGGCATGTTCTTTCAGCTTCTAGAATTGTAGCCAGCCATCCCCTCCTTCGGGTGGTTTAGATCAGCCTCTCCAGGCAGTACTTTGAAGTCTGCGAAATACATTGGTAATTTAGGCTGACAGACTCGGCAGCCCCATTTAAAAAGCAGAATTGTTTGATGGCATAACACAAGAGGTCTGTTAATGGAGTTGGAAAGAACCGAGGCATTTCCAGCAAACCCTTGTTTTGGCATGAAATTTAAATAGTTCTTATTTTGCGGCATGTAGTCAGGGAACTTCCTGTGATGTAATAGGGTCCCTCGGTGCAAAATACCAGGAGATGGGAATTTTACTACACCTAGCAGCCTGTCCGAGGAGGAATGGGTGGAACCGAGTATGTGGTCATTTCCTCCTTTAATTCACTTTGGCTACAGTAGAGGGAGTATCTTAGCAAGACGTGAGGAAGCAAGTCCAGAGAGAGTGGTAGCACTGAGGAGATGCGGAAGAAACGGCCAGTCAGTGGTGGGAAGTGGAGAGACCGTCTTAATAGTTTAATTCTTACAATGGGTTTAGTTTAAGGCCCTGAAAATCCATGCTTTTCGAAAAAATACTGCAAAATTGAATCTAAAAATACATAGCTCATTAGTGTGCGTGTGTATGTGTATCTGTGTTATGCAGACATCTTGAAACCTTTCTTGAATATAATCTTAAGGCCTATATTTTTTATTGTAAGTTCATCATTCTGATTATCAAAATCACTCGACTTGCTTTTTTCTAAATTCAAAGTCTTTAAACCAGATGTTGCTCCTCTTATCAGAAAAGTTATGCTTACATAGTTTGGAGATCAGGAAAGGAGGATTCCGAGGCACAGAGGTTACCAAAATAAAGCCTCCGGTTTATGTTGCTGAGCTCTCTGAGTGCTGGCCTTCCTGTTGGGTTCTTCTCTCCCAGCAAAAGTAGAACAACAAAGTGGTTTGAATACATGTCAGTGTGTTCAAGTGGAAGCATGTGACACCAACAAATGGGCACCACATGGCAGAGCTACCCAGGAGCAAGTCCGTAATATGAAAGGGGTAATTTAGTTCTGTTTCATTTCATTTTTTTCCCTTCAGGGAGTGTGCGGGTGTATGTATGCGTGTGTGTGTTCCTACGGAGAAATCGAGCCCCTCCATTTATGCGTGTGGTTGGTTTAGTGAGGTTTTATGCCTGCCTGGTTTTAATATTAATTTTTATTCTTACACCTTCAATTATAGCTTTTAGATACCAAATTTCTTTATTCTTGCAAATGGAAATGATTGAGAATGACAGCAGTGCAGAACCCCCCTTTCCTATGGCAGTTGGCGCTGTGCTGACTTAGAGTGTGGCCCGCTCTCTGGGCCTGGCCCTGTTTAACTGTTTGGTGTGTGTGTTCCCTTTCCGGGTTTATTCATTTATTCAGAAATAAATTGTTGAGGGTTTAGTCTGTGCAGACACTGTGCTGGCTTTGACCTTCTCCCTCTAGGTATATATAGACTGGAGTGCCTTGAACCTAGTGGGCACTAAGAAATGTTATATTCCAACAACAATTATTTCCTCGCCGTGTGTAGAGTCAGAAGTGTACCTTCGAATATGCTTTCCACGAGTTACAATATTGTTGATGACTTGAAACTTCAGCTTCCAACAAATAACACTTGAGAATACTAAAACGGGTCCTATCAAAATCATTTCAGGAATGTACATCTTTGACTATATTAAGCTTGTATATTACTTGTTTTCATCTAAGAGATTCAGAGATTGAGAAATCTCCTCCAAATCCTTTAGAGACTTAGAGATTTGCAGTGTTTAGTAGAAAGAGCTTGTATTTTAGAGCCAGACCATCCTGATCAAATCCTGGTTTTATAGCTTATTAGCTGAGTAATTAATTACAATTAGCTCCAACCTTTTCACCCCATTTATGTGCTCACTTTTAGATTATTTTAGTCGTATTGTGTCTTAAAATACCCATGTTTTATTTGGATATCTGGAAGCTAGAAGACATTTTATATTTTGTCAGCTGTGGCTATGGGAATAAATCTGTGGAAGAACTTTCGCTCACTCCGTGAGAATATAAAGTAGATTATTTTCAGTTTCCTCCAGATAGACATCGTTTTGTTTTGTTTTTTCTGTTCCTAATTCGAACAGCAAAATGAAGTCAGCATTCGGTGTTTGTGTTAGAGCAGTGATCTCCTTCAGAATTAAAGGGCCACAGGTATATATACATCTGTTCAAGTTAAATGCCCGCTGTTGAATTTGAGTTTACCTTTCTATGCCATGCACTTTTTAAAAAAGGGGTTTTAATCAAGTCTCAGATCTTTGTAACCATGACTACAAGACACAAAACAGCTCTGTCACCACCAGAACCCTCCACGTTGTGCCATTATAGTTACATTTTCCCCCACACATAAGCCCAGGCAACTACGTCTGTTCTCAGTTGCTGTACTTTTGCCTTTTCCAGAATGTCCTATAAATGGACTTGTATGTAGACCTTTGAAGACTGGCTTCTTTCATTCGGTAGAATGCCTTTGAGATTCATCTAGGTGGTGAATAGTTTGTTCCTTTTCATCGCTGAGTAGCACTCACTATAAGGGCGAACCACGCTTTGTATATCCACTTTCTGTCAGGGTTCATTTGGATGGCTGCAACTCTTTCTTAAAATACCGCATTTTTGAAATTCTGATTTTCAACGTAGAATAATATATATAATCAAGGAACAATTGGAAAATAGATGAAATTTGGAAAACATGATCTCTGCCCAAATAGAACCTCTGTTGACATTTAGGTATATTTCTCTTCATTCTTTTTCCTGTGTGGAGACTGTTTTGGCTTATATTTACATCTATTCTTATCTTCCTATATTGCTTTTTAATTGTGAAGCATGTATGTAACATATGGTTTAAAAAGATTATAAACCATCCAAACTAAAAAATAGAATATTGCCAGTAACTCAAGGCTCTTCCCCATCTTATCACTTCTCTTTACTTAGAACAACCACTGTCCTAACTTTAGTGATAGTTAACTCCCTTCTTCACTTCTTAGTTTTCCAACCTATGTATATGCTTTTTAAAAATTTTTTAAGTTTATTTATTTTGAGAGAGAGCGAGAACACAAGTGGGGGAGGGGCAGAGAGAGAAAGTGCAGAGCCTGATGGGAGGCTTGGACTCACAAACTATGAGATCATGATCTGAACCGAAATCAAGAGTTGGATGCTCACCTGAGCCACTCAGGCGCCCCTGGATATGCTTTAAACAATATAATTTTGACTCTTTGAACCTAATGGCCTTTCCCCCCAACCTCCCCAGTTTACTCTAAGTATTTGCTTTAGCTCTAAGTTTCATAAAGATGCTTTTTAGCGCATAGCAGTTTCTTAAGTTATGGGCACCATGGCTAATTCTTTTATTTTTTCAGATGTAGGTGCGAGAAACTACAGGCACCTCTGTGCTGTTTATTACAATAAGAATCCTGGGTTTGAGATAATCCATGGGCTACTGGACAGAATTATGCAGCTCCTTAATGTGCCTCCCGGTGAGAAGAAGGGAGGATATGTGATCAAGGCCTCAGAAGGTAAGACTGACCAGCTGAATCCAGAGTTAATGATAATGTAATAATGATAGGTTTGTTTTTGGTTTGGTTGGGGCGGGGAGATGGGAAATAGAGGTTCATTTCAATTAATTGTTAGTATTTTCTAAAAAATCTTCCTTTTCCCTCCAGCATCTTGGGGGAATGCTTGTAGAGATCTTTTAGTAAAGTACTTTTGGTCCAGTTGAGCGTGGTAGCCCCTAGGTCCTGGCACTGTCAAGCCACCAGCACCGTGGTTCACTTCTGAACTCGGAAGTCCAGACCGGAGGCTGAGAGAACCTTAACTGGGGATTCACACTCAAAAGCTGCCTGTCTGAAGCCTCTAAGGCAAAAGCGGAACCAGAAGAGTTACCCTGAGAGGCTTCACGTTAATCAAGTCGTGAGGCTGGCTGAGGAAGAGTGCGGATCCTCCTGTGTAAAACGCCACGTGCCCGGAATCTGTCGGAGAGTTTTGGTGAGGCTAACAGGCCAGAGTAGGTGTCTGGTGTGCTGGCTTCTCCCCGTGCAGGGGGAGCTGGAGGTTTTGCATTTCGTCTCCCTGTAGTTGGAATCTGAGTTTGTTTTGTCAGACTAGAGATCCAGAAACAACTTGAAAGAAATATTTTATATGCTCCTTCCTACTGCCTACCTGACAATTTTTTATAACTATTTGGCATCTTAAGTGTCTAACAGAACATTCATTCTTTTAAAAGTGTTACTTAGCAGTTACTCGTAGTGAGATGCGGTCTTTTGGAGGACATATTTTTGTTTTCCTTAGTCCTTATAGATTGTTTTTTTTGTTGCTGGCTTTAACATTTTTTTTTTTTTTTTTACTTGAAGATTTCTTTGAAAATGCAATAGCCCTGAAACATGTGCACCTTCTTAGGTTGAAGATCTGTGAGGTTTTTTCTGTTGTTTTGTTTTTCTCTCCCCCCTACCCCCCAAAATTGAGAGGTTAAATATGGCAGGGAGTTGCTGTGTTCCACCACGTCTCTCATTAGAAGTTACCGGTGAGGCGTGCGTTACCCTCCTAGAACTGTGGAGGGCTGGAACTGGATCTTGGAGTTTAGCAAGTCCGGCTCCCTGGTTTCACAAACGAAGGAACCAGGCCTGGGCGAGTCGACGACCTGGACTGCGTGTCACATGCAGCACCCAGGGCTCCTCGAGCTGCCTGCCTTCTCAGTGCCTGTGTTCACTGAGTTTGCTCTTCTAGAGATCAGGTCAGCCAAGTTCATAGCAACCTGAAAGCCGATGTCTTCTTTACTTTCTAAAGGCTTAGAAACTTCCTTTCATAAATAGATTAGCCGGATAAAAATCAATTCTCTGAAACAGATTATGCTTTGTATAAGAAGCCTAATTTTTTTCTTTTGTTTTGAAAGATTGCAAAGAGCCAAAATGGTGACTTGGGGCATAATCTCTTATGGATAGGACACTTTTATATTAATGATGTTTCTATAAACCATAAATCAACATCTTGCTATGATGCCTCTCCAGCCTTAGTAAGCTCCTTAGACACTTATTTTTCGGGGGAATCTGAGTTCTGAGTCATGAGGCAGTTTTCGAGAAGACAAGGACAGGTAGGATGGGCCCTGCCATCCGGGAACCTGGAGGGGGAAGAGGGTCACACACCAGCTCTCACACCAGGCCGCCGCGTCCGTCAGGAGCCATGAGATTGCCACAGGGGAAAACAGTGCGTTGAGGGCGGCCGGGAGGGCATTACTGAGCTTCCGGGAAGTTGGATGGGCCTGCGAAGGAAGGAATGGGGGAAGCAAGACGAGCCACATGAGCCGAGACAAAATACGGGGGGAACCTGGCCTGATGCGGTTTGGTGTGACTGCAGGCTGAGGAAGCAGCTTAGGACAATAGCGAGAGGCCTGAATGCTAATCAGGAAAAGTATACTGAAGCTTCTCTCTCTCTCTCTCTTTTTTTTTCCAAGTAAGCGATATGATTTAGATCTGTACTTGAGAGGGATTAATCTGGCAGCCGTGTGGAGATGGGGTGGCCCAGGGAGTAAGGGGTAGAGAGCGGTTGGGGGAGCGTCTAGTATAGATTTCGTATCACAGGATACGCTGTGCTACAGTAGTGAGGGCTTCGATTTGAAACTTGAACTTCAGTGTTGGGCACAGCCATTCCAAGGAGATGACTGATTTAAGACACTTCTGAAAGGTAGGAGCACAACGTTTAGCATTTGGAAAATATGGTGTGTGCCACTTAGGACCTTTTATAGAAAAAGCGAATCTGTGTTGATCTTTTCAAAAGTCAGATTTTTATAATTCTAAATCTAGGATAGGACTTAAATCTTTTATTATTTTTGATGTTAAAATATGTAACACTTAGTCTTTAACTTCCCTAATACATAGATGTCTGTTGTGTTGTATTTTGTTTTTAATTAGAAAATGCATTCATAAACTGTAACCTTCTGATGTGGTTGTAGGTCTTGATGTTCACTTTTTTAGACCAAGTTGTTACTATGGTTTTGATTTAGGATGAGGACAGAGTCGATATTCTGTTTCCTTTTAAATTTATTTAGGCTTTCATAGTAGAATATTCTAATGTCTTAAAGTTTTGACGTCTATGAAATGTCTTAGATTTATAAATTTGAAAAGGTTTGGTACAACTTCTTTATACATATGGGTGGCCTGGACCAGTACATGTTTCATTATATCTGAACTGGCTGTTTGGGGGTAAAGAAAAACAGGGCATTTACTTCTGCCGCCTCTATCACCAGCATTGGCCACATCTTTTCTTCGGAGTGCTTTCTGTAAGAGCCATCAAACCAAAGAGAATTACTGTCATTATAAATAACGGTTCCTCATTTCTCATAGGCATTTCTAAGTCTATTTTGATTAATGACATTTTTTTTATGGTTAAAGAAATCAACACTTAAAGTAAGTGGTTTGTCAAAATAAGTCAGCAGCAAAGCTGGTCTTCATCTAAAACTTCATGTATATATTGTGTATATGTCATATAGATAGACATTTGTATCTCCTAAGTAAACATGTAAACACAGGAATTTGATAGTTGGGGTGTATTTAGCTACATCATTTCTACCAATTTATTATTATTTTGTATATAACTTTTTCTGCAAAAAAAGTATCAAAGGATAGAAGCAGATTAAGAACTACCATTTCCTGCCATTCTTGATTACTGAGTTGTCTTCTGTTACTCTAGCATATGGTTCACTTTTTAATAATTAAAAATCCCTGGTGGCTTTGCATTTATAATTGAGCTAAGTCTATTCACCAGAGAGTCCTGCTCATGTCAGCCCATTGGCATTTATACCTGATTTCTTCTGTTGTTTCTAATGAGCACCACCAACTTTTGTGCTGTGCTGTTTGGTGGTAGTGATGGTGGAACAAAACTTGATTCCCGTCTGAGAAATGTGGCCCTGTCTGTTGTAAGAGAATTCTGGAAGCTCATCTGATTGATTGTTCATTGACCCCAAAGTGTTCCGTTGACATCGGAGTGTCACCTTGCTAATTATTAAGGTGACAGCCCTCTGCAGCCTGAGGAGTCTCTCCGAAAGGACTGCAGTCAGAGGCAGAAGTCAGTCATTTGCTGAGCACCTTCGCGCTTAAGAACATAACATGAGATAGACCATGCATGCGGGTGATGATAGGACAAGGTCCGTTAGGTGGGGGGAAAAGGAACCTTTAACTTTTTAGCCGACTGTAGAGCCTTTTGAGGGTTTCAGGATTCAGCTCAGTGTTTTAATGGCATTTGATCAGATTATTACGGCATATGTATATGCCTCCTCCTCCCCCAACCCCCGCCCCGCCAAGCTTCTCCCCTTTTGTGGTTGGTTGCAAACTAAATTATGTATGTCAGAATGCATTTATCCTTTTCAGAAACCACTTCTGGGCAAGAAAAAAAATCTCAGTGTTTTTGTGTTTAGGACAGTTATGTGGTTACTGGGCAAATCAGTGGCAAAAATCATTTCCTGTAGGAGGCGGTAGGCTTTGTGTGTGTTTGGCTGCGTTGACTTTAGTGTGTATTTTTTTCCCCTTTAATTTGTTACCTAGTTCAGTTTGGTTTTATTTACAGTTCTTCAGAAGATTTCAGTTTAAACTTGACAAGATCCCTGAGAGACACAGGTTTTACAACTTTTAGTTTTGAACAATTCCAGTTTTCATGCTGCTCAGACTTCATTGTGTGAAATGAAATATCACTGCAAGTAACATGCGCATTTAATCCTGCACCATATGTGGCCACAGAGGTTATTTAGATCCCTTCTGCTACAGTAACAACTAATGATCATTGACTTGACCTGTAGGTCATGACCCTTTCCTCTTTCAGGACACCTGTGAAGGGTTTCAGATGCTAAAAACTGCGGGTGAAACTGTGAGGTTTCCCTGATCTTCACACTGGCTTGTAGTGTAACAGGAGCTTGGAAATATATGGAAAGAGTATCTGTTGAACGGCTTTTGAAGTAATGGTGTTCCGTTTATAGTTTCGTTTATACAAACGTTCTAGACCAGAATAGAAGGGGACCCATGTGATGTACCACCAAAAAGGCATCACTCTGCTAAGGCATCAAGTTTTTTTCTTTTGAAAAAGGGTTTAGAAGTTTTTAAACTTCCTGACCTTAGCACTCTGTAAAAACAGCCCTTATTTCTTTGCTTCTCCACTTTTTCGTGTTTGAGGAAAGCCTTCAAATACAATTTTTGTTACCTTCTTGGAAGGGATTAAAAGGCTCAAACCAGCCTTGCAGCTGCCGCGCTCCTCGTGCAGAGAGCCGGCATACCGGGGGCCGCGGCGCTGATAAAACTTAGCAGTTATTGGGCGGCGGTTCGCGTAGCCCTGTGATTCTGAGTGTCTTTGCCTGCCTCTCTCATATGTACCAGGCAAAGTTCTCTCCACTCGGTTCCTTTCAGTTTGTGCGCGCGCATGTGTGTGTTGGTACTTACTGGACGTGTCGGTACGTGGCACATTGGGGTGCTCCCCGCCACGTCTCACTCGAGTGACTCCGGTCCATTCCCATCTGATATACGTCCTGCCAGTGTTTCTGTTTCCCCTGGGAAACCTTTTTTAGACTTTCTCTCTCTAATTGCCCCTCCACGAAGATGAGATACCACAGATACCCTGCATATTATGTACTCTGCATAGCTGTGCTTTGTACGTGAAAAGAATATACCTCTTTAAAATCCAGGGTTAAAAGTAACTAACAAATTAAAAAAATCTATATCTGCTGAATACCTTTTAATGTTTATTTACTTGTATGAATTGTAGTGTGTCAAATTATATATGCCAATTAATCACACTTTGTCATTTAAAGCATTTTTTCAGCAAAAGTAAAACGACTGCAATTTCTTAATTTTTAGTGAATTCAGCTTGGAATTCCTTGAGAGGAAATAACTAGCCGGCAGTCAGATATTGTCATTAGTTTTTCTTTTTGGCACATGATGTAATTAATGATGTGTTGAATAACTTTTTGACTTAGAAACTTTGTATTTAATTGTTAAAGCCTGAGCCGTCCGTCGGGAAGCTCTTGGTGTCAGACAGGAGCAGTGTCCTCAGGGCAGCTGACAGCAGCCCGTGTGCGTGTGCGGGCCGCCCGTCCACAGGGCTCCGTGAGCCTCAGGAGTCCCAGCCCCCCACGGCCACGGTTTCGAAGTGCTGACTGAGCTCGCGGACAGCTGCTTTATGTGCCAGTCGGTGCTGCCCCTGCGACCCCAGGACACCCCAGTGAGAGAGCTGGGCACTCGGGAGGAGGATGGCCACGTCGGGTCCGGCATCGGAGAGCCACACTCCATTGTAGTTTCTCTTTCCGAGTTAGTTTTATTTTTGATAGAGTGTGAGCAGGGGAGGGGCAGAGAGAGGGGGACGGAGGATCCGAGTGGACTCTGCGCTGACAGCAGTGAGCCCTACGTGGGGCTCGAACCCACAAACAGTGAGAGTACGGCCTGTGCCGGAGTCGGACACTCAACTGACTGAGCCACCCAGGTGCCCCTGTAATTTATGAGATGTTTTTCACCCCTCCCTTTCTGCCCCCAAGAACTCATTTTCACTCTTGTTGAGCACGCAGGCTGTAACTGAATGCATTCTTTGGAGTTCAATTCAGCTATTTATGCTGGGCACAAATGTCTTCATTTGCCACCTTCTACTCCTTTTTTTCCTGCTTCCAAACTAGATCCTGGCTTGCACTGTGCTATAGAACAGGCCATGGCCCAAGTACAAAGAGATGCAAAAGAAGTTCAGTGTTAGCTTCGCTGCGGCCCCGGTCCTGGGAGTCGAGAGGAACTTCAGGGTGACTTCTACTCAGTGTTCATCTCACCTGTAAGACAGTTTTGCTTTCTTCAGGTGGTAGTGGTTTTGCACTTTGGCACCCTGGTTTTGGCCCACGGATGGGCTGAGGACAGCGTCCTGTGAGTTCCTAGGGAATGATGTGTTCTGGTAAACTAAATTCCACCCCTCTGTGTGCGCAGCCAGTCTAGAAGATCAGAAGGGTGGGCGGCTGGGCGGCTAGAAAAAGGTAAACATGCTGAACACATCCCAAGGTGGGGCTGACGTGGAGCCGTCCGCGTGCACTCGGCCGTTCCGAATAAAGGCCTCCTTCCCTGGAGCACTTGATTCTATTTTTGATATCAAATAAACTTCTGTGTTCTTTAAACCGTTGATATTTGGAATTTTCTTTTCTCAAAGATAAAATCAGTCCTAACTTAGAAATTATATTTTAATTTCTACCTGCTCGAACTCCTTGGCAGAATTAACTGCTACCCAGCTGTGAGAGCATGGAATCAAGTTTCATGCTAACCTCTGAGTCATTTTAAAATTAACTCTTAGTAAAACCATTCTATTTTTTCTTTCTCTGTTGTTGTATCCCTTTACTTTTGACTTTTGAGTTCAGTTTCGATGACCCTTCTCCTGTCAGCGATGACCCTTCTCCTGTCAGCGTGGGTGTGGTCTCATTCCAGCCACTTTCTTTCATGGACCCACTCGTATCTTGTTGCCTCGGGGTGTTGTTGCTAACCACAGGCGCTTATTTCCAGTTGACATGTTTACAGTTACTGAAGACATTGGCCCTGCCCAGGGACTGTGTTGTAGAGGACTATGTGACTCAGCCGGTTAAGCGTCCAACTTCAGCTCAGGTCATGATCTCACAGTTCATAAGTTCAAGTCCCACGTCAGGTTTGGTCTCTGTGCTGACAACTCAGAGCCCGGAACTTGCTTTGGATTCTGTGTCCCCCACTCCCTCCCCCTTTCAAAAATAAATAAACATTAAAAATAATTTTTTTTAGATATCTTCTGGGCTCCCATAAAACAAACTCATGGTATTTGTATACTTCCAAGTAAAATGTGAACAAATAAGTTTGAAACCCACCTTTCTAGAGAAACAGGAAGTTCATGAATTCCGTAGTGACAATGAGTAGATATTCTCACTCCGTACAGTGTTTCATGTACTGTTCTTTCAGGTGCCATGGTTAGGAGCAGCTAAGATTTTGTTTTATTTCATTTTAAAGTTTATTTATTTTGAGAGACAGAGACACTGAGTGGGGGAGGGGCAGAGAGAGCGAATCCCAAGCAGGCTCCTTGCTGTCAGCACGGAGCCTGATGAAGGGCTCGAACTCCCAAAACTGAGATCATGACCTGAGCTGAAACCAAGAGTTGGACTTTCTACTGACTGAGCCCCCCAGGTCCCCCAGGAGGAGCTAAGATTTAGTAATGGAAGTCCTCCTGTCACAGGAAGAGGTGCTCTGTGAGTGTAAGAAATGAGTAGCTTGGATCCAGCTTCTCCTAAATCAGCGATTAGATGTCAGGCTTCAGGTGTCCTCCGGTTCTAGTTGCTCAGGAAGACCAGGTACCTGATGGCGTCTTACACTTGTGGGGACTGCCGGACAGAGAGTCTTTTCCATCAGCACTGACTTAAAAGGGAAGATCTGCCAAAACATTGATTCAGCTCATATTTCTTAAGTTTTCTTCGGTAAGTTGAAAAGTTAATGATATGAGATAATATAACATGACAGTGACTTTTCTTTTAGTCTGATAAATTCCTCAACACAATTAGTCACTTAAAATAGTGGATGATCTCTAATATTTTGTCAGGGTAAGGGAACAAAATGAAATACAGTGTTGCATTTCTCAAAACAGTAGGAAATGCTATGCTAGACAACAAAACACGTATGCATGTGTGTGGCTGGATAGACGGACAGAGCTTATGGAAGGAAATCCCCTATCTGTTGGAGTGACTTTGAAGTAGATGTGTTAGAGCATGTAAGTTTATTGCATTTACCTATCTTCAAAATGTCCATTTCCCTTCGATGTATTCATATTTAGTATTTCCTTTTGTTTCAAAGTATGGAAATGGGGCGGTAATTTTGTTTCTGTTTTTTGTTTTTGAGGATTTGCTGAAACCTCCCTTCAGGACACTCCTTTAACTCAAACCATATTTTGTTTTTTAAAATTTTGAAATAGTCACAAGCTTATTTAAAATATGGAGGTACATGGGGCGCCTGGGTGGCTCAGTCGGTTAAGCGGCCAACTTCAGCTCAGGTCATGATCTTGCGGTCTGTGAGTTCAAGCCCCGCGTCGGGCTCTGTGCTGACAGCTCAGAGCCTGGAGCCTGCTTCAGATTCTGTGTCCCTCTCTCTCTGCCCCTTCCCTGCTCATGCTCTGTCTCTGTCTCAAAAATAAATAAAACATTAAAAAAATTTTAAAAAAATGCAAGTACAGGGACACCTGGGTGGCTCAGTCAGTTAAGCATCCGACTCCTGATTACTGCTCAGGTTGTAATCTCACGGTCAAGCCCCATGTTGGCTTCACACTGACAGCGAGGACTCTGCTTGGGATTCTCTTTCTCCCTCTCTCTCTCTCTGCCCTTCCCTTGCTTGCTTGCTTGCTTGCTTGCTTGCACGCACGTACTCTCTCCCTCCCTCCCTCTCTCTCTCTCTCAAAAAAAAAAAAAAATGCAAGTACAGTACAAAGAGCCTTTCCTGAACTGTTGGGGCATAAGTTACTAACCTGATGTCTCTTTACTCCAGAGTGCTTCAGGATGTATTTGCTTCAGACAAGGACATCGTCCTGCATAACCACAATATAATCGTCAAAATCATTCCTCTTTTTTTTTTTTTTAATTTTTTTTAATGTTTATTATTTTTGAGACAGAGAGAGAACATGAGTGGGGGAGGGGCAGAGAGAGAAGGAGACACAGAATCCAAAGCAGGCTCCAGTCTCTGAGCTGTCAGCACAGAGCCCGACGCAGGGCTCAAACTCACGGACTGCGACATCATGACCTGAGCCGAAATCGGACGCTCAACCGACTGAGCCACCCAGGCGCCCCTCTCATTCATCTTAATGCTAACCACCATCTAATCCTGAGACCCTGTGCAAGTTTTATCGTCCTTTACCTCCGAGCCTCGTGTTGTCTTTAGCTGCCATGATTCTCTAGTCTCTTTCTGGAGAGTTATAGAATAGTCTTTACTTGACGTTTATGACCTTAACACTTTTGAAGATTACAGGCCACTTATTCTGTAGCGCATCCCTCGATTTTGGGTTGTCTGAGGTTTCCTTACCACTGGATTCGGGTTCGGCATCTTTGGAGGAATGTAGCAGAAATAATGCCGTCTTCTCAAGCGGCACAGTTTCCATTTACTTCATGACTGGTCATGTTCACTTTAATCGTTAAGGTGGTGTGTGCTAGGCTTTACTATAAACTTACGCCTTTCTCCATTATGATCATCATTTTGTGGGAAGAACTTTGAAATTATTTAAACGTCCTGTTCCTAATGTATCTTCCTATTTCTATCAGTATGGACTATTTCTTACGCATTCGTTTTAATTCACTATAATAATTGTGTTAATCACATTGTCCCCAGTTTGGCCAGCGAGTGTTCCTTCAAGCTGGCTTCTGTGTCCTTTTAACATATTCCTATTCTTTATTAGCATTCCCTTGCTTTGGGCTCAAGAAAATATTCCCAGTCTTATCTGGAACTTTCCATTGCCCCATTTCTCCATCCTGGTTCCATTTGTTAGGAGATGGTGTATAGAAGCCAAGATGTAGGGTGTGCTTATTGCTGTTGGAGGTGAGAGTTATTTGCATGTGCATGTGTGTGCACACACATTTTCTTCTGCGTGTGTGTGTATGTATGTGTGTGTGTGTTTTTTCCAAGACCACAAGTCCATAGCATGCTCCCATTCTGGCCCAGACCTTCAGGGTTCGTTCCAGTTTTCTCTTGTGCCATGTTTGTATGTCTCTTCAACAGAGGGAAACCTGGCTCCCATTGTTCCTAATTTATTTACTTGCTTGCTCGGTGCCCTTGTTTGTAACCAGACTCCCATCTTTTCTCCTGTACGTTTGCTGTGCTTCCTCAGGGTTGTCCTCTGCTCAGCTGTGGAGGCCTTCCCCGTCCCCTTAGGCTCTGACCCTCCGTGCTGACTCTGTTTCCTGATCTGGGGGACACAGTCCCTAGGGTGGGGATTTCTGCCTTCTTTAGCCTCTTTAGGGCTGAATTGTCCTGGAAGAGTAGGGGAGAAGACTTTTAAGTCTTAAGAAACCTTTGTCAGGAGGTTCTTACTAAAACGAAGGGGGGAGGTGGGGAGGGAAAATGGTTCTACCCCGTGGGGGTTTTTCTGAAGCTGGTAATAGTGTAGAAAACATTTCTGGGCTCATATATATTTTCTGTGTCACACCTGGAAGCAGGTATGTATCCAAGCGGCGCTGGTTCCTCGTAGTGAGAAATCAAATTTAGATTGCAGTCTGGGTCCTGAGGTTGCTCACTGCTCCTGAAGAAGTTGTCGTTTCTGGGACTTTGTTGTGCAGGGCTGGGGATACCGTTTTTGTTTTTGTTTTTTTAAACAAGAAGACATGGAGTCATATGGATATTTCCAATTTAGGATTAGAGGATTTTTACTCAATAATACTTGGCTTTGTGTTTATAGCTGTTTACATTGAAAATCTTGGTTCCCAATGAAGTTATTTGCTTACTCTGTTTTTCAAAATGACATCAGTATGATTATTAAAACAATTTAAATGTTATCAGCGGTTCTCTTTGCACTTAGGATATAACTTACAAAATGAAGTATATTTCAGAAATTCCAGCTTTCATTTCTGTTCCTTTCACACTGTTCCCTCACTGCCTATGTAGGTTATGAGTTTTAATAGTTTTCAGTTATCTTTCTGTAGGTTTTAAAGTGTGTGTGTGTGTGTGTGGTCCACGTTCTCAACTGGGAAGTTGATACTTTACATGCTGTTCTGCACCTTTTTTTTTTTTTTTAAACTTAATCTACATTGGAGGTCACCTTGCAGCCATATATGGGGATCTCTGTCTCTCTTTTTGACATTTGCAGAGCGCTGTACTGGAGCGCCACAATTTATTCAACCTATTCCCTATCGATGGACGTAGTTAGGCTGTTTCCAGTCTTTGGCTTCCACGGATAATGCCACGATGAATAGCTCTGTGCATATATTAGTTGGTATTTTTGCTAGTGTTTCTTTGGGACAGATTCCTAGAAGTTTGGGATTATTGAGACAAAGGATAAATCCATATTTTTGTTAGATAGTGCCAAACACCGCTCTGGAGGACTTGTGTCCTAGCATTATGCCAACCCAGCAACAGTGAGAAGACCTTTTCTTCCTGAACCTTGTTCACACCCTTGTCAGACTTCTCTGTTTGGGGGCAGTCTTTCAGGAGGAAAAGGGTGTCGGTAGTTGTAGCTGGCTGTCTCTTGTGAGCAAGTGAACATATTTTTATGCATCTAGGGATATTAACCCTTTGTGATATACATCCAGCCATTTGTTATAAGTTTTTAAATTATCTTTTTTCTTTTCTTTTTTTTTTGCCACGTAGATTTTTATGTAGTAAACTTCCGAATCTTTTTCCGTATTGCTTCTGGATTTTGAGTCATGAGGTTTCTTCCATTCTGTGATGAGGGAGGGATTCTCCATGCTTCCTTCAGCGCTGAAGCATTTCATCATTTTACATGTAAGCCTGTTTGTAGTGTATCCCGAGTACATTCGAGGGATGGGTCTAGTGTTTGCTTTTTCCATGTGCTTTGTTGCTTTTGATACATGCTTTTTTCCAATTATTGCTTTTTTTAAGTGGTACTATTTAACTTCTTAATTTATGGTAAATGGTTTTTGGAATCCATGAAGAGAATACAAGAGATCTAAACTTTTATCTTTGATATCTTTCAAAGATGAAACGAGTTTTGGAAGTCCGTCGGATTGAACCACGTGCAGGAGAAAATATGAGGGTATTCGAATGGGTGGGACTCTTTCAAGAAAAGAAAACCTGTGTCGTTTGAAGCCATTCTCGATGGAGAATGGCTTCAAGAAATTTGCAAGCACAGCTTGGCGTCATAGTCTCCTTAATCAGCCCGGCCCTTTTAGTCTATCAGCAGGAGTCTTTCCCAACATTAAAATAAATGTCTTATTTATATGTGAAGGTGAGTAATTAGAAATTGAGGTGAGTGAGACTTTAATCAGGTAGTATTGATAAGATTCAGATCCCAAAAGGACACATCTGCGCCATAACTAGAGAATTGATAAAAACCTTTTAGCTGATGGTATATTTATATGTTGGGTTTGTTTTGTAACTGTTTCAAGAATACATTTTGTATCAAAGCAGAGAATTCTGCTTACGATCCCACTTACTCAGGAGCTGGGGCTAATGTGGGCATCCGTCACCCATCCAGAGCACTTTGCAACCTAATAACCAGGCGTTGATCCAAGGACTTTGTTTCGATTGATGTATTTGTAGGGTTGTGGGTTTTTGTTTTTTTTCTGGAGTTTTTTACTTCTGTTATCCTCTTAGAGTAACAAAGTTATTCCACTGGATTCCAACACCTTTTTCAGTCTCTTGTTTTGCTTCCTCCTTGTGTATAGTTGAGCCAGAGGTATAGTTTGATATAGTAACTCTCACTGCTTAGTAGCTAATAGCTTACCATCTATTATGGTTTAGGAAATTAGAATGTTGTTAAAAATCAATGACCTCTCTCTCTCTCTCTCTTTTTTAACAAGCAGTACTCTGGGAGCCTTAATAACTAATGCTTGCTAATTTAAAAAATATTTTTTTAATTTTTATTTTTATTAAAAGTTTTTAATTTACTTTTGAGAGAGAGAGAGAGCAAGCATGAGCGGGAGAGAGGCACAGAGAGAGGGCAACACAGAATCCAAAGCAGGTTCCAGGGTCTGAACTGTCAGCATAGAGCCCGACATGGGGCTCGAACTCGTGAATGGTGAGATCATGACCTGAGCTGAAGTCAGACATTTGCCTGACTAAGCCACCCAGGCACCCCTGATTAAAAAAAAAATATTAATCCAGGGGCACCTGAGTGGCTCAGTCAGGTAAGCGTCTGACTTCGGCTCAGGTCATGATTTCCCAATTCGTGAGTTTGAGCCCTGTGTCAGGCTGTGTGCTGACAGCTCAGAGCCTGGAGCCTACTTTAGATTCTGTGTCTCCCTCTCTCTCTGCCCCACCTCTGCTCATGCTCTGTCTCTCACTCTCCTAAAAATAACTAATAAAAATATATTAATTCCGTAATCTGCTTGAGAAATGTGTATTTTACTGTGGACTTTGGGGGATTGGGGAAGCAGAAAGTTAATGAGACGTTCGTTAGATATCTCTCTTCTCCAGAGGTTCTTTTCATCTGCCAGCACCTTTTCTCTCCGCTTTCCCATATTATCCTTCCTTTACTTAGACACCTTTCTGCCTAGTCTTCTCTCTGTTATATCATTGCAGGAATCCCATAGATTGACATTCATTTAAAGTGCTCCCGGGGCACCTGGGTGGCTCAGTCAGTTCAGTGTCTGGCTTCAGACACTGATTCAGATTCTGTGTCTTCTCTCTCTTTCTCTCTCTCTCTCTCTCTCTCTCTCTCTCTCTCTCCACCCCTCCCCTCACTTGTGCGTGTGCTCTCTCGCTTTTCTCTTTCTCTCTCTCTCTCTCTGTCTCTCTCAAAAACATTAAAAAATTGAGGGGAAAAAAAGTGCTTCCAATGCTTTTATATAAACGATAGAAGGACAGTTTAACTTCATTGAGGTCCCAGCTGGGAGCCTGGATCTTGGTGAGTTGTTTTGCTTTACACTGGTGTTGAATGGCTCTGGTCTGATCGTGACCTGTTTGAGAAATCCATGCCGAGAGTCACATGGGTGACTTGGGCACTTGGAATGCCTCTGAGAACCTGCAGGCTCAGGTGGGCTGGGGTCGGGAATGCGATCTTCCTGCCGACGGCCATTCTAGGCGAGACGGGCCTAATGGGCAGTCGACAGCTTGTGTTGAGAACCCCCGGCCCTTGCCGTCCTGCAGCCTTTGTGACCCTTCTGTGTCTCCAGGGTTCTTCCTGCCCACCCTCTGCCCCTAGGACCCGGGCTTCTATTGTCCCCTTCTATTCCTTTAAAAATACTTTCTTTTCAGGAAGGGATCTGACTTCAGTTTCATTGACACATATCGGTGTGAACTTAAGAGATGCTTTGATTTCTAGCCGCCTTTCTGATTGTGAGGGGAGAACAGTTTGGTCCCGTTACCGAAAATTTCCAGTATTAACCAAAAGAATGCGGGCTAGTTCAGTGGCGTGGAAAAACCTACCCACCCTCTGAACCCGTGCCCTGGTGACAGCCGCAGTCTTAGTGGAAAGAGCATGTTTAGGGAGAGACGGAAGAAGAAGTATGGGGAGCAGCAGCGCTGCCCAGTGCACTAACTACAGTGTACTAACTACGGGCGGTTACTTACCTGCCTTACTGTAAACAGGCCATGTGGCTATAGTTGCAGTATTTTTATTTCTTCTGAGTGATAAAATATCAGATACAATGCTTTGCTCTGGGCACCTCCAGAACTTCCTGTCTGGGTGTGTAATATTCATCAGTAGCTGGTAGGGATTCTGTCACTGCGGTCATCTCAGCCACTGTCCTTTGGCTCTTACCTTCCAGGAGAGGAAGTTTCTGATCAATTCTCTTAATTCCTAAAAGCTCCTAGCTTGTTTGAATTATATTGTCTGAACAGAGATTTCCTCTTGGAACTCCTTCCGAGGCTGCTGTGAAGCATTTCCCAGCCCCCCCACCCCCCCCACCCCCCCGTCAGTAGGACTGAGAAAGGCAGTACTTGGTACCATGCAAGGAAAAGCAGTGTTTAATTGGTGTCGGACAGGATGGGAACAGCATCTCCCTATCAGTGTGAGTTTGTGGTTTTGCATTGCTAGAAATCTGTTGTTTTAACACTTGGATATATAATGAGCTAGACAAGCGTCCCTATTTTTTTTTTACTTGTGTGTTCTTACCCTTGGCAAAGGGAAAGAAACCGAAAAAGCAAAAAGCAGTGTCTATTCTAGAAGCCCTGTGTATAACAGTGAATAATCGGGAACGACTCCAGCACAAGGTACTTTAAGAGCAGTCTGGCAAACTAGGACGTAAATGTAATGAGGTGTTAAAAATGTCTTCCGATGCATGAATGTAAACTAAGTCGAAATGCAGATCCCGGATGGTATCGACGGCGGTTAAAATAACAGGAAAGAGCACGTTTTGTTGGACCCGGGGATGCGCGGACAGCCGCGGCACGGTAAAAACAACACCCACATCGCTTCCGGTCCTGGTGTCCCCGGAGCCCCTGTGGTCCAGGACTTCACCCCTCATGCGAGCTTCTTCATCTGTAAGGGGGTGCTGGCGTCTGTCCGTCTGCACACCGGTTGTGAAGATGCAGGTGAGTTTGGGAAAGCATCTGGGGATGGATACTCACTCTCCGGAGTAAACTCTGGGTAGGTTTCACCTCTGCCCTCGAGAAAATTGGCAGGAACTGGCAGTGGGTAAAAGAGGCAGAGCCCAGGCTTCTGATCTCAGCTCTGCTATTACCTGGCCGTATGGTTTTCTTACCCTCTTTGGTGTCCATTTTCTCGTCTCTAAAATAAAGGCACACACGAGATCTTCTCCGAAGTCGTTCCCGGGGTTCAGATCGTGCGAGAGGTTCGTGCTTCAGAAGCCAGCCCTGCCACAGGCTCTGACCGCCGTGCGCGTTCTCCTCGCCTTTCTAGGTGCAGTCCCTGTGGTGCTGCTGTCTGCTCTTGTGACTCTAGCCTTGTCTCGAGAATCTGAAATTTATTCTTTTAGTGTGCCTACGATATGTGAGATTCCTGAAGAACATAGTTGTTTTCCCTGGAAGGCTCTAGGTTTGTCAGTATTATGTTGTGTTCATAATTCTGCGGAGCCTGCTTGGGTCTGTCCTCTGGTTAGAGGTTGTCAGGTTTCTTTCCCCCTCTCAAGTTCTGTTTGTTTATTTTATTTTAAACCAGAAGAAGTTTGCAAACGTGGAGTGGACAGCTTGACCAGAAGTTTGAAAACATTATCCCATGCGCCATCTGTCCTCTGGGCCACACACACACACACAGGCACCCCGGGTCAGTGGCCGTCGGCACCGTTTGTGCGCTCGGTAGCCGATCCTGTTGCTTGCCTCGGGCGGGCGGGTTCCCTAATCTGCTCGCGCTTCGCGCTCTCCCATCTGTAACTTGCCCGTCCTCGGGGGCTTGGCCAGGGCCGCGCTGGGACTGAGGCCCGGCCTTTCCTACGGACGGAAGGAGAGGAATAGAAGGCAGGGTACCCTGGCTTTACCAGTCTTGGGGTCTTCTTGTTTGCCGGCACTCCCTACCGGTCACCGGAAATCTAGTTCTGAAACTACAGCCCATCCATCATAATTACACGTTTGAAGTTCTGTTTACTCCACGTTGTCCAAAGGTCTCAAATAAGTAAGTTAACTAATTGTGAAATTATAGATACAGTCTTACATACTCAACATTTCCATCTTTCCCCAGTTAACCCTACGATGGTCTCCTTATGATTATTAATATTATTTCACTATAATGATGGAGAAAGTAATGAAATTGTTCATGCTTGGCTTAAGAAATTGTCTTAAAGGATTGCATGAGGTGAAGAACTAGAAAAGAACCATTTTATTGGTCTAGGAAAGCAAGATGATCCTACCTTTTATTTCTGACGTTGTTATTCTAAAACCGTCCTAAGAATGTTTAAGAAAACATGACAATTTGGGGGAAATGATGGAAGCGTCAGACAAATGTAGGACGATGGCATTATTTTAGAATAGGAATTTTCAACCAGTAGTCTGTAAGCATACTTTTTAACCTGGAGTTAAAAATCCTTTGGTTTTATACAAGTAAATTTGAGACTGATTCAAAATTGCCGTTGGATAGATCACATTTTTTTTTTTTAAAGTTTATTTTTGAGAGAGAGCATGTACTGTGCGCACATGAGCCAGGGAAGGGCAGAGAGAGTGAGAGATTCCCAAGCAGGCTCCGTGCTATCAGTACAGACCCTGATGCAGGGCTCAAACTCACAAACCATGGGATTATGACCTGAGTCAAAGGCAGACACTTAACCGACTGAGCCGCCCAGGTGCCCCTGGATGATCACATTTAAATTCTAACATCGTTGACTTTCTTCAGCTTTTTAAATATGAGTGTGTGGGTATAAGAGAGACATAATTGATTAGACTTTAAAGTAGATCTTAAGAAGTGAATGCCATGGAGATTACAAATTTGTCTATACAAAGTAAACTGGGAAATTTTGGGATTTTATCATAAGGGGATTGTGGTGATTTATTGATTTTGAGAGGATGCAAGTGAGTGGGGGCAGAGAGAGAGAATCCCATGAGAGGTGGGGGTAGGGGGGAGGGAAGGAGAGAGAGAGAAGTAGGGCTTGAACTCAGAAACCGTGATATCGTGACTTGAGCCGAAGTCAGATGCTTAATGACTGCCACCCAGGTGCCCCATGATGATGTATTTTAAAAGATTTTTATTGAAGACATTTTTCCTTTTGTTAAAAGACCAGATAGTCTGGGCTTTGCTGATTACTTTTTAAGAATGCAGTCTCCAGGATCCAGTCCTTACTTGCAGTAGGGGTCTGGCCAAGCCCAGTCTCCATGGGGTGTTGCCGTGAGGGCAGGGTTCCTCCTCCGTTCCGTGCTGTGGGGTTAAGTCGGCACCCTCTCTCCTCACGTCCGGTCGCCTTTGCTTTAAGAGTTAATGATGTCTGCAGGTGTGTTGGGATTAGCACTGTAAAGTTGTGTAAGGGCTTTTTCTCTCTTTTGATCTTCTGAAAGGGATGAAAGATAGCCATTAAACTCAAGGGATTAGGTCCCCTCTCTTTAAAGACTTTAGGTACCATAAATATTTCACTTCAGATGTAAGGTAAAGAATTATATACATCTAGGGGAAAGCGGGTGTTTTATATTACCAGTTGGAAATGATTCAGTCTCCACTTACAAATTAAATGAACTTTGTAGAGATATTTTTCTCCCAACCTGAGATCGGGCAAAAAATATGCAGATTTATAGCTCAGTAATTATACCGATTTTTTTTTCCTTCTAAAACCTTTTTTTCTTTCTTTTTATAAGTTAATGTGTTGCCTCCATGGTGCGCCCTCCCTGCCCGTTGGGGTCTCCCCACTGTGTATAACTCCCCTGGTTCACGCAAGAGCTCCTGCCTCTAACACTTTAAGAACAACTACCATGCACCCGTGTTCGGCTTAAGCATGTGTTCCGTAGGGCCTCAAAAGAGGGCTGAGGCCCTCTATTTTGTCCTCTTACTTAGAAAGGGAAAGTGAGGCTGACATGCCTGCGGCAGAGTTAGACGGTTCTGGTCACCGCACTCTCAGGAAGCTGGTGGTGGGAGACCAGGAGGGGAGCCCTGCATAGCAGATTGTGGTTTCAGCCCCACTCCACTCTGCCCGGGTCTCACCAGGATGGGATGCTGGGGATTTTCTTGTCCTTCATGTTTTCCTAGGATGGACTGTTACGCTCGGGAATGGTATTTAGAATTAGGACTTGGGAGAGGAAGGGGCAGGCTTGGTAGGTGCTAGCCCTAGAGTCAGCCTGTTAAGTGATGGTTCCTGTCCCCACCCCATATCACATAATCAGTCATTGAGAACAGATTTAAAATACACTCAGTTGGCCCAGTGACTTGCGGTATCTGTATGATTCTGCATTTTGTATTTTGTCCCTGAATTTATGGAGAGCTCTGTGTGCTTATTTGTATTTAAGCTGAAAGTGGTGTTTTCTGTTACTTGCTGTGACACGTGTGACATACACTCAGTCCTTTTCCGGAGCTCTTTGCTCCCTTTTTGTTCTTAACTTTTTTTGGAGGAAATTTGGATGATGAAGTACCAGACTCCAGTCAGTTAAGTATGGGGATTTGAACCCTGAAGCATGTCTCAGTGGCGTGAAGGGAAAAGTAAAATTATGAGTAGATGATTATTAGTGATGGTCAAAATAAAGTACCAGATGAATCAGCTGAATACAGGCACTGGCAGGGGGTTACGGTTAAGGAATTCAGAGCCTCGTGCTTGCTAACACTGCCCCGCGTTCGGATTAGAGGTCTGCTCAGTTACCGCCTTAAACCTTGACTTCCGATGCTTCGTAAAATTACAGGAATGGCTCTGTGTGTAAAGCTTATCCAGACTGCGGGCCTGTAATATTACTCTAAAAGAGAGACAGGGGCAAAAAGAAACTGTGAAAGGTGTTTGGCAGCGAGCAAGAGCGGGGGCTCACAGACACTTTGAAGGTCAATTAGCCAGAAAATGTGCTAAGGACTGGGCGCTGTGCTGCGTCCCTGGCTGGGAATTACCCCCGAGGTCCTCAAAGTGGGCCTGCCGCCCGAGCACAGAGAGACAATTACAGACCTTGAGGAGATGCTACAAAAGCTTTAATTAAGGGACTTACTTACACCCCACTAGGTTCTGGAAATTAAATTCTTGCTTGTGCTTAACTGATGTTTCTTTTGTCTGGGCTTCCACACGGATTTCAGCAGAGAGCCTGAGCCCGATTTCCCCCGGGTCTGCTTTCTGTTGGAGCCGTTGCACTGCGATGGATGCCGGCAGAGCCGGGGGTTTAATGCTTGTAGGGAACCAGGTGAAAAAGCAGGCCGAGGGGCTTTCTGCCAGGGAGCATTTTGGGCACAGCTTGAAAATTGTAGTGTTTACACACCTTAGTCTGCCCAGAAACCAGGAACTCTGCTTGGGCTTAAGACACGTGGAGAGTAATAAGCAGATGTATTTCTTAGAACTTGGATGTTAGAATTCCGATTCACAGGGCAACATGATTTTCCGTGAATTGGCAACTTTATGTCTCTAGACCCAGCAGGCTGCTCTTTCTCCAGAAACAGGGGTTTGTTTTTTGGTGAGGAGGTGAGGGTAGCCTCTGGCCTCCAGAGTTGGTTTTTCACAGGCCGGACCCAGGGTGAGGCTCCATTCGATGTGACTTCTTCCGGGAAGACTGATGGAGGGTGCATCCAGTCCCAGCTAGTGCGTCATGATGCATCGCCCTGCCTGCGCCACCGAGCTCAACCGTGCGGCGGCTGCTGGGAGACGCTCTCATCTTTGAACTCGGGCCTAATTGCTGCTTTACTCCGGTGTGTTCCCTTTGTTTCTGTAGTGAAGCAGTTCTCCTCTGGTCTGCCTTCTTTGGAGTGATTCATGTCTGCCTGCAAAGTTTGGTTTGAGCCAAACTAAGCACTAAGAAATGTTCATTTCAATAATTTTAAATTTTCTTTCAGTACTTCTAGTCTACACCCATCATCAGTCAAAAGTTCCATTTTTTAGGTTCTCTCTGTACCCTTCGAAGTCCCTTTTTTGTACCTCTCACCCTGTGAATAGGGAGAACAAAACTTCAGTCTTGCTCTAACTGAAGAGTCAATAAGAAAATCGGAAGTACTGGGGCGCCTAGGTGGCTCAGCTCGTTTAGCGTCCAGCTTTGGCTCAGAGCAAGGTCTCACAGCTCATGAGTTCAAGCCCCGCATTGGGCTCTGTGCTGCCAGCTCAGAGCCTGGAGCCTCCTTTGGATTCTGTGTCTTTCTCTTTTAAAAATAAATATTTAAAAAAGTTAAAAAAAAACAAGTGGAAGTACTTATAATTTGGCCTTATGAGAAATGAAACATGAAAATGATCGTGGTGATCACAGGTTAAAGTGTGCAGTTTTCAGCAAAGTGAGGTTTCTGAAGAAATCCATGATTGAACTTCATTCTTGTGTGGGTGGGTAGAGGAGGGCTCACACCTGTCCAGAGGGCAGGGGCCCCCTTGGTGCCGCCTGCTCCGTTTGGAAGCAGCTCCTCTAGAGCAGGGTCCTCTGACCCGGGGCA
Source organism: Paguma larvata (assembly GCA_030068075.1). Taxonomy (NCBI): domain Eukaryota; kingdom Metazoa; phylum Chordata; class Mammalia; order Carnivora; family Viverridae; genus Paguma; species Paguma larvata. The sequence continues at coordinate 15,232,784 of CM057825.1, forward strand.
GGTTAGGGGTGTGGTCGTGACTCGTGTGACTCGGATGGCTCCACTGCTGGCCCGAGAGCTTAGCCGTTCTCGTTACTAGAGCCTCTCCTGCCTGAAGAGCTTTTCAGTCATGCATAATACGGACTTCACTTTGCTTTTCTTTGGAAAGAGGGAGAATTGTACTTAGTGATAGGAACGTTTTTGTTCGACCGAGTTACCTGACTGGTTAACAAGCTAAAGTCAAATGTGGTCAGAACTTCTGGATAAGGGGGCCGATGGCATTATCGTGCTTGCTCACTGAAGAAGAATGTAACTGAATTTTGCTAAAAAGTGCTGATTCAAAAGGTTGTTTTATGAAGTAAAAATTCTGAGTTCTTATCTCTTAAGCTTTATTTTGCTAAGTTAGAACTAGTACATCTGGCTTAGATTCTAAAATAGTCTGGTTTTATGCTTCAGTTAAAATGAATCCAATCAAATTGGAATTTGAAGACAGATAAAAAGGATCTTGATATAAATGCTGATGCATAGGGGTACGTGTACCCCAATGTTCATAGCAGCACTTTCGACAATAGCCAAATCGTGGAAGCAAACCAAGTGCCCATCAACTGACGAATGGATAAAGAAGTTGTGGCACATATATACAATGGACTACAGGGAAGATTCTTAAACATAGCAGGGTAGGGAAGGGCTTAAGCTTCCCTCTGGATGGCCTTGAAATAGGCTGGCGGGGTTTTCAAAGTCAGCTAGGGGATTCAGCCGCGTGCCACTCAGAAAGCTCCACCCTTTCTCATTTGAAGATTTATTTGGGTGGGGGTGGGGTAGTTTTTGGGTTAAAATGTGCCGTCTCTATCACCCTTTCTCATTTGAAGATTTATTTGGGTGGGGGTGGGGTAGTTTTTGGGTTAAAATGTGCCGTCTCTATCAGGTTTAGTGGTCTATCTCACTAAGGCTCTGCATTATCAATTCAGTTTGGTTTCTCTGTTTTTTGAGTCCCCCCTCCAAGTGTGGATTAATGTGCATAGCCAAATATAAACTCCAAATGCAGTTCAGCCAAATTCTCTAATAAGACACTGGAACAGAATTGTTTGGGGGGGGCGAGGACCCGACCACTTTATGTTTCAGCCCAGGGTGCTCCGGGGATTAAGGATGACAAAAATGTTTTTCAGACGGGGCACCTGGATGGCTGAGTCAGTTAAGTGTCTGACGTTGGCTCAGGTCACGATCTCAGTTTGCGAGTTCGAACCCCTTATGGGACTCTGCACTGACAATGTGGAGCCTGCTTTCCATCCTCTGTCTCCCTCTCTCTGCCCCTCCCTAGCTGACATGCTCTCATATGCTCACTCATTCTCAAAAATAAATAAAAAAATGTTTTTCAGGAATATTAATTTACATCCTTTTGGGCTGACTGGGAAGTCTGTGTGATTGTCCTGTATGCCTTCAGGGTGGAGCCCTACTGGCTTGTCAGGAGCCCGTGGCCCTCCTCCATTCCTGTATTTCTTCTTCATGCTGACCTTGGGGCCATTAGTAGACTCAGCACTTTCTCCTTCCATAAATAATGCACTCTCTCCGAAACGGCAGGCTGCAGGCTTGTGGCCCAGACCTGCTGCGTATTTATAGTTCATGCCAGTAAATGTTTGGGTTGAATCAGTCAGGAACTGGGGGCCTCCTCTCTTTTCAAGGTGGTGGCAAGAGAAGTGAGTCAGCTTTTTCCCCCCACCTTGCGTAGGGAATGAGCACTGCTGAGCTCTTGTGGCGCCGGCCGGTTGGTGAATCTGGAGGGCCTCGATGTATGCTTCGTTGGGCTGTCTGAACCTCGGTACAAGTTCCTGGTTTGTCTGCCGCGTCTCCGGATGGACACCAGATAGAGAGAGCACTTCCTGCCTACCTGGAAGTTAATCGGGGGTCAGCCCAGACACGTTCAGTGCTGGCCTTTGCTGTGGTTTTACAGCAGATGCTCCAGAACTGTTGAGAAAGTTCTTTCTCCGACAGGAAGGGGGGTTGCATTCTGCTAACAAAGCCTCAGCTTGCCAAGGACAGTGCAGCTTGTGTTTCTCTGTGCAAGAAGGTAGAGTGAGGTTGGAGTCGAAAATGAATTTTTGTCCAGCAAGGATGACTGTGGAAAAACCTGTTTCAAAACTGGTTCTTCTCATGGAAGGTCATCAGTTTGACGTTTCATTTTCCCCCTTTGTCCTTCCTCCCTGCGCGTTCCCCTGGGACTCCTCCAGCCGCGCTCCTGCAGCCGCCGCCTCTTGATCCTTCCTGCTGGAGCCCTGGGATTTAAGAAAGAAAGAAAAAGACAAACCTGGGGCGCTGACTTTCATATTTACTGTTTAACCTTTTCCTTGTAAGAGTTTCTTGCTGTAATACCAAAAACATTTCTGTTTAAGACTAGAAAGCATGAGAGAGCACTCTCATTTCCGAGCCAGCGGCTTAAAGAAGTCATTTTTCAAGCAGGCTATGAGCCTGCGGGGTTAGAGGTCTGCTGTCTCTGTGGCCAGGGGAAACATCGATCTCTCTCTTTCAGGTCCTGCGTTCTTCCCCGGGAGATGCGCCGAGATCTTTGCCAGGGGTCAGAGCGTCGGGAAGCTGGGGGTCCTTCATCCTGATGTCATCACCAAATTCGAGCTGACCATGCCCTGCTCCTCCCTGGAAATCAATATCGAGCCCTTTTTGTGAAGATGGGCCTCCGCTGTGCGCTTTGCGCCCTGAGCGCCTCCCCCCCTTCCCCAGTGTCCTTGAATCGTCCGCAGGACCATTCACTTGTGCTTTAATGTTTAATAAAGTAGAAAAAGCGCTGTCTGGCTCTGTGGGCAGATGCCGCCCGCCCCTGCATCAGGCCGGCTCATGCGAACACGGTGGCCTGAAGCCGCAGTGTTGGGGGGGCCCAGAGGACTGCGGGGCCGGAGCCTTACTGACGAGACGGGAGCGCTGAGGGGGTGCTCGAGTGTGAGAGAACGCAGGAATTTGTCACTTCTCCGTTTGACACCCAGCCAGCAGTGGGAAACCACAGTAGTTTTTGGAAACTTTAAGAAGCAGTGATGGGTGGGCAGTTAACAGCCTTCGGAGTCATTTGAAAGTGAAAGAAAAATCTGCCCCACAGGTAGCTCGAGGACTTGAAGGTACGTAGGTGTTTTTACCCTGGTGTCCTGAGACAGGGCACACAGCACAGAGCTGTTCTGCTAGACGAGCTAAAAGGAACGTGTTGAGGGGCAGTGCAGTGTGAACATTGGGAAACCATGAAAAATTATTTTTGCCCTCAGCTGTACATGTTGCCATAATCAATATTATAAAATCATGGTTTTAAATCTTTAGTTGAGCAACTAGGTTCTGTCTTATTTTACAGAAAAGTATTAGATCTCTCCTTTAAAGCTAAGTTTGTCAGTCTGCTTGTCTTGTTTCCAAATGACTTTTATTCTTTGATCTAGACTCCTCCAGTAGGTACTGGAAAAAGGTCTGATGTTTGAGAGAAGATCTCAATTCCTGTTCAGATGTTATGGAACACAATAAAATGTAAAACTTTAAGTCCAGTAGAAATAGCTAATCAAGTGAGAAAGAATTAGGTTTCCGGAGCTTTTCCTGAGCCTACTACAAAGAAACCCAGCCCTGTTCCTGCCCTGAATCAGGGCCGCCGAGTCCGACCTAGCAAGATTTGAACATACAGACGTCCACCCACTCCTTCCCGGTTCTGTTGTAGGCAGATCCTAATGGCATTTGAATGAAGTAAGATCATGCTCACAAAAAAGAATGTACCGGGCATACCTAAAGATTTCTTACAGCTTAAGACAACCCAGTGTTTTTAAAATGGACACAAGATTTAAACATCTACTTCCTGATGATGAATGAAATAACTAATGAGAATCTTTTCAAATGCTATCAGGGACATGCAAATAAAAACCACAATACAAATTGAAATGGCTGAAATTTGAAAGACTGGTTCACACCGAGCAGTGGTGAGACCCGTGCTCAGACCTCCGTGCCCTGCTGGTGGAAACAGAAGGAACAGTGTTGCTTACATGAGCTTCCGCCCAAATGTCCGTCGGCAGCTGAGTCATAGCACATGCGTGTTATGGAGTACTTCTCAGCAAGAAAAAGGAGTGAGCTACCGGAGCACGCTCAGCAAAAGAAAACAGACCCGAGACTGCGTGTGACTGCACATAAATGAAATTCTAGAAGAATCAGCGGCACACCGGTTGGCTAGAGCTTGTGTAGGGGAAAGGACTGCAGAGGGTAAAGTAGAACCTCCTGGAATAATCTATCCCAGCTGACATGGCAGTTAAGATGTAGGTTATTACCTCAGTAAAGATGGGGGAAAAACGTTAACGTAGGTAATACTCTCGCACCACAGACCTGTGCCTCGGGCACGAGCGTGAGTTGTAGAATGGCTGGGTCTGCTCGAAGGGGCTTACTGGGCCACCGTTCAGGGGGTCTCGTCCCCCAGTTTCAGGTTCTCTGTAGTTACCGTCCAGGTTCGTGGGCCACGTGACAGCCATCGTGGAAGCGAGTGGATCTCCCGAGATGGCCTGTTAGCCACCCGGATGGTTCTTGGACGGTCAGAAACTACTTGTAATGAAAAACCCACGGACACCTAATTGCACATCCCAGCCTGAAAGGGGAAAGAGCGCCTCCATCCATCATGGGGATGCTTCTGCCCTCTGCGGCGGGAAAGTGTAGGGAGAAAAACGGTGTCGGCTACGTTAGAAGAAACGAGCCTCTCGTTTAGGAATTGAGGCTCCACGGCCAGGTCATCTTACCCTTGTCCCAGCCGAGGCATTTGACTGCCGCCAGGGCAGTGTGGGCACTGCCAAAACCTGTGTTAGAGAAGACGTGCCTTCTTAGTGAAAGCTGGGAGCCCTAGTACTAAAAGAGGAATTAGCTATAATTGATTTCTTACTCTAGCTTACAGAAGACTAGAGGCCTGCACTCACGCATTACTCTTGAGTTTATGAGGCACTGTCTCACATGATCTTGTGGCAACATGTACATTTTTATAATAATCATGGGAGATAAAATAGGAATTCTCCCTGACTATGGCAACATTCAGCCTCCAGAGAGATTAACAATGTGTCCAAAAGTCACATGCTTAACAAATGGGTTTGTGACCATGGGTGACTTGGATTCCATAGATCAGTGTTTTGTGTCACTTACCTACTTATCCAAAACGTTGAGCTTAAGTTTTCTTTTATAAAAAATACTGAAAACACAAAAAGTTAAAAATCTTAATTACAGAAAACTGTACAGAGTAAGACCTTCCCCGCTAAATCTACCGTTTCTCCCCCAGTCTCCTACTAAAGTAACTAGCCGCTGTTAATAATTTAGCTTGTGCAGTTTGACATTTTCCTTGGTTTAGACAGTCAGCCACACACACACACGCTCACAGTGTTGGGGTCAGACTCTACAGACTTGGAACGAGCTTTGATTTCTATTTCACATAGCAGTACACGTCATGACATTTCCTTACCATGTCTTGTTTTTCTAGAGCAGTGCCTAGACCGATCTCGTTCTTCTGAGAGACGCAGTGCTGTGTGCATGTCCATAACTCGCTCAGCTTTTCCTCTGTTGAGCTTTGTTTCCAAATCTGCAATCACAGCGATCCGGTGGCCCTCCATCAGCCTCCCCCAAAATAGCATTAGCTTAGAGGCCATGAAAACCCAGGCCTGACGGCTGTACAGCCATCCACATTTGGTATTGGATAGACACGTTCTGAGAAGCGCGGGGCTCCTTACATAGACCTTAGATGTGACTTTTGCACCCAAGCAGTATCTTATCCCAGTAGGTAACTTTCCTAGGTGTAAAGAATGTTAAATTATTATTACTTTAAACAGGAGCAGCCTAACTAGGACCCAGCCAGCCCAGCTGCCACTCCTGCCCTCGGCAACAAGGACTCACCACGTCGGTACAAGAGCACCGCTTACAATCCTGTGCCTCAGTCTTAGCTTCTATTTGTGCTTGATGTTTTCTGTAAATACCACTAACCCCAATGCTTGGGTATTGAGTTGGCTCTTCTGTCCCTTTCATCCAAAAGCAGACGGGTGGCCTTAAAGGGACACAGCTGCCTTCAGGAAAATATGCCCTCTAAATAACAGAAGCATCTGACACGTCTGGTATCTTCCAGGTTGTGGTTTATTATAAGGAGCTTGAATATATTATTTTTAAAAAGGTAGAGGCTGGCATACATAATAATTCAAGCCACTGGCACAGCCCTGGGACCATCCACGAGCAGCCCCCTAAGGCCCCTGACCCAGGTCAGCATGAGGAGATCCTCGGGTGAAGGTACAGGAACCAAACAGCCAATCCTGGAGAAGTCAGCTGGGCCACGCGCAGGGCCACGCCGACCCAGAGCGATCTGAGTTTCCAGTGCTGCGTGCGTGCTTCTCACACCTCCCACCCTCCGCTGACTTCCTAGTGAACAGAAAGGATGACTGTAGACATTGTCACTCAGCTGTGCGTTGGAGAACTATCTCCAGCAAAGGGTTTAATTGAATTACGTCCATGGCCAAAGCCCAGTGTGTTTTTTCTCCCCCACGTGACCGATGCAGTGTGGTAAGGATACGCTAACGGCCTCCATTCAGGTCCTTCACTCATCCGAAAGGTTTGGCCTTGACCGCCTCTATTTAAGGAACATGACGTGATCCTGCATTAGAAAACATTTTGAAAAGCCCCCCTCTTCCCTGTGACGGAGGCACTTGCAAGAGCTACCTGCCACAGTGTTCCTAGCCGCAGGGCTTACCAGCCGTAGAAAGCAAATCTGACCTTTATGACAGAAGAGTGAGGGTGCTGGAGAAAGGCACCTGTTTGATACCAAACCTGGTAGCAAAAGAAAATTCCTGCATTCCATAAGTCACAACTTTTTTGTCATGAGGAATGAAAATATGTCTCTAAAATAAACACCTGCTTAGGCCAGCAAGAAACCAGTTGTAAAATACGCAAACCTGGTAAACACCCACATTAGCGCTGGAACCTTACAGAGTAAAAACCAATCAGAGACAGTTGGGGGTAGACCTTTCTCAGCTGTTAGGTAGAATATCTAAACAGCATTTGGGGGACGACACAGGTGAGCCAACGGAAAGGCACCTTGTGAGCAAACTGCACCGTAGGGAAGAGAGGGACCCTGTGGGTGAGATGCCTTCCGGGAAGACGCCAGACTAAACCTGTCTGCAAAGTCCCCTAATCTCTAGCTGAGCATGCGCCAGCCCAGCACATGGGGGCAGCTCACATCACGGAGGTGTGAACCATTCCTGGGGCTCACCGAGGGCAGGCCGGAGCTGGAAAACCCCAGGAATCCGAAGGCGATGGGGAGAAGGCCTAGAAGGATTTTGCCTCCGTAGTTGGAGAAAACCAACTCTAGACTAAACGCTACTCTAGTTCTGCCTAATAAAGCTTAGAAACAAGACCAAAAGAAACTATTTGCAAGGCATGAACTGTATCGTAGAACAAAGCTTAAGGATATTTATGGTAATATAAAATATCCAGCAACCAACGATGTAAAATTCACAGCATCTGGCATCCAATCAAAAATTACCAGGCAAGTGGAGAAGCTGGGAAACATAACCAATAATGAGGAAGGGGAAAAAATCAGAAACTGACAAATGTGACATAGACGGTACAATTAATTAATAGGAAAGATATTATTGTAACTATTCCGTATGTTTAAGATGCTAGAGGAAAGACTGAACAGGTTGATAGAAAGTACAGATTTACAATTTCTAGAGGTAAAAACTATGAGATAAAGGAATAAGCTGGTAATAATACTAACACCTATGGAATAACAGCAGAATTGATGGACCTCATGAAAAATTCACATTTAACAAAAATAGCTTCCCAGCCAAGTATTCTTACCAGCACCTAATTAAGATGGCTACGGTGGCCTGTTTGGTGCGCCCTGTGCATACTTTGCCCCTCCCACAGCTCCGCCCACCTGGTTCCCACGTGACCACCTGCCGCCTGGAAGCAAGGGGGGCCTCATCCTCTCCAGGCTCCCAGATGCAGGTGCTGGACGCGGAGGCAGCACCAGCCGGTACCCTGTCCTGTCCTCAGCAGTTAGATGCCAGCTTTGTCAAGAGGCATTGACATTCTCTGAACACCTCCACTGGGCAAGAATCTGGCTTGTGCTCCCAGCAAGGGGACCCCGCTGTCATAGCAGGAAAGAGCAAGGCCAGCAGATGTGTCGAGTGTGTGCTTGAAAGAAGTATCACAGCCGGAACTCCTAGCTGCACCCTGGCTTTTGTTTGTTTTTGCATGCCATATAGACAGGCGTGGAAAAGGAAAAAGGATTTTTGGCTTCATATAGTGCTGTTGTCTCATGTGGCTATAGTTTTAAGAATTTAACATTCTATTCATGGTCCACATTCAACTCATCTTCATATGCACCCTGTAATAGCCAAGTCTGTACTACAGGTGTGCCCCACTTTAAGGAAACAGTGGACACATGGTGTATCCAGAGTAATCCATTAAAGAGCCTTATGTTTACAGAAACGAAGAACTGCCATGTGATTAAAAATGCCATTTATAAGCAGCAAACCCCTTGGGGTGCTTAAAATTCAAGTTAAAAAAAATCAAAACAGACAGCTTTCAGGAAAACATCTATTGTCTAAAACTGGATATATCTACACCACTTGGTTCTTGTTAGCCTCTTATTAGAGAACCAGGGATTCATTCATCATTAGAGAGAGGGAGAGGGGGTGAGCGAGCACATTTACAGGTCTCTCAAAGAGCCAGGATCAAGGCAAAATACTTTTACGTCAAGTTCCACGGGCCTAGTTCAGGGACTTGAACAAAGGAAAGAGGGAAACGGGCACCAAGGAAACGGACGGAAGCCCTCGTAGCTGTCACCTCTGCTGAAAGACGAACAAGAATGGGCACGAAACTGCAGGAGAGGTCAGGTCCAAGGGGGTGGAAGGGGAAGGTACCCCCTGCGGGCTGTTAAACATTCAAATGAGGAACAGTGAGGGAGACTGGGAAGTCACCTCTGGAGGTCGTCTTCTCTGGAATGGCCCCACACGGATGTACAGAGAGGGAGGGAGGGGCTCTCTCAGCCTTCCGTCCTGTTCTTGTGATTTGGTTCTGCGGTGTTAAAGCCCCTTGCTCATCCTTGGTTCCACCGCGGCCACCGCCCCCCCCCCCCCCCCCCCCCCCCCGTTATCCCTACACACAGTCCCCGGCCCGGGGAGCCGCAGGTGTCTGGGGGCAGTGTCTCCGGCAAGCTCTGCCCTCGCCGTGGAGTATCGTCTCGCATCTACGTCCCATCACTTCCCTGTGCAAAGCTCGTCTGTTCTGTACGCCGGGCTCGCGTCCTGCTTCTCCGGGAGCCTTCCTCGACTTGCTGCAGCCCTCAGGCAGGAACTCGTGTCCCCCCTCCTCCATTGCCCTGAGCCAGAATCTCCTCTCTCCTACGAGAACTCCACAGGGCAGAATTACCTCCCATCCGGCTTCATGGGCCCATGGCGCCCAGCGGATTAGGTATGAAAAGCACGAATAGGGAGCCTAGCCTTGGCTTCGCCAATAAGAGTGTCCATTTCAAATAGCAAATTTGGGACGCGTAAAGACACAACAATATGGTTGTAACAATGCGAATATGACAGGGTCATATTCATTAGGCTCAGCAGTGGACTCATTCATGAAAAACCTTTTAGTTACCTTAACTAGCGGCGCCGATAGCATTTACCTTTCAACTCACAGTGACGTTTGTCCTCAGATATGGTAAAAAGATTTTCAGTATGGAGGAGTTGGACGAGGGTATGTAAGCATGTGCGCGTCCCGTGAATCACATCTATGGCCGCCATGACGCTCCCAACATCTGCACATGATTGAATCATGACAGCCACAGCGAATAATACAGCCTGCCATTTATTTTTGTCACCTCTTTTCAACTCCGGTCCAATGAACTCTGCCTGAAAAGTCCACGGGGGAAAAATCCAAGGGAGCACAACCCTGGCTTTTGAAACATTTAACAAGAAGTCCTAATCAAACGAAACATGATTTTATTTTAAAAAGAGTAAATTTACATACAGTACATAAGCAAGACATCTGAAACCTTCCAAAATAGAAACCGGGAGCATATGGCCTCGAAACGCCACATGCTTTGATTACACTCGGGAAGCACAAGTTGCCTACTTGGACTAGAAAACCCCACGTTACAGTGTGACCATCAGGCGTGTTGTAGAGTGATCTCAGCCACGGTCATTCGAGGGTTTTTAGTTCAAGGTCCCTTCTGCGTTTCCTTCTGCATATTGTTGTGGGGCAGGTCTGAGCAAAATCAGCATGGAGTGACAGCTGTTTAGAATGACGGTACAGATTGGAGGTCCCGGCCCAGAGTGGTAGTGGGTTGGGGACAGGCTGAGGACAGTTAGGAAGAGGACAAGTTCTGCGTGGCTCCCAGAGGTGCCAGTAGTCCTGAGGGCTTTGGTGTCACGGGTTCCAAATGCAGGGTTGGCCAGACCACACGTCCTCAGCCTATATTGGTTACATCATGGTGATCTTGACTTTTTAAATTCTTAATCTCCAAAGTCGCCTGCAGGGGGCAGTCTTTCCCCAGAGAGGAAATCCAAATGTCTCCAAGGAGCCGTAGGGCCTACTCTTTGAAGGGGCACGCGTGGGGTGTGTGAGAGACCGTGCCTGGGAGGGTGTGAGAAATGAGTGACGAAGGCCAGCAAGCGAGAGTAGGAAGCGGGTAGTGACTTTCCCAATCCATTTCCGTCTGATTCCAGCCCACAGAGCAGTAGAGCTCAAAACCCAAAATCATCTTCACCAATATATATATATATACTTTTTATTCTCCAGTTGCAACACAAGATACTTCAAAAAGTGACATACCATGACAAGCCCTTGGGGCGTTATTTAATGTACTATGGCCAATGTATTCATCCTCAATACAGTTGTGTAAATACAGCCTTAAATACATTAACACAGCTGATTGCTGCCCTATTGCTGGGACTGAAAAGGACAGCATTAAAAATTATGCATATGCACTTGAGTGAATTGCCAACGTCCACTGCTGTGACAATAATTACGGCCTCTTCTTTCAAAAGATACAAGTGGAAAGACCTGATCCTTTTGCTGATTGGCTTCAGAAAAATCAGTCTAAAATCATTTTGCATAAATATTATCCAGTGTTGCAGGGACATGCCTCATCCACTGCACAGGTGGGGCTGGCCAAGGACAGGGGTGCCCGGAAGTTGGGGCCCCCCTCTCCTTTCCCATCCCCCCCCCCATCATGGTGCCACAAATACTGATCCAAGTTTGCTGTAAGAACAGTCAAATGGCAGGTCATTTTGATCCCCGCCTTCTAACTATGGAAAACGTCACGAGAACTTGAAGGAGAAGCGAAATGTTTTCCTAAAAACTGGTCTTAACAGACAGGAGCACTAAGCCAAACAGCAAAGGTCATCGCAACAGAAAGGCCGGGGGACACGATGGCCGTCAGGACCAATGGGGTTCTCAGTTTTCACACTGGGGGCAGATGGAAGAGCCTAACTTTTTTTTTTTTTTAATTTTTTTAATATTTGTTTATTTTTGAGACAGAGAGAGACAGAGCATGAGTGGGGCAGGGGCAGAGAGAGAGAGAAGGAGACACAGAATCCGAAGCAGGCTCCAGGCTCTGAGCCGTCAGCACAGAACCCGACACGGGGCTCGAACTCACAGACCTCGAGATCATGACCTGAGCCGAAGTCGGACGCTCAACCGACTGGGCCACCCAGGTGCCCCGGAAGAGCCTAACTTTCAAGGCAGGCTAACTGTCCCCTCGAGGAGTGTGTATGGAGATGCAGTGTCGGGATTACAAGTCATTGGTTTCAGGGGTTTGGGCACCGTACCGCGAGCGGTACTTCCTTAACTACGCATCTGCATTAACGTTTCAGCAAGCTGTGGATGCTTGTGCCTTATTCTTAAGAACAGAAGAGGCGGCCTCAGAAGGAAGCTGCTGGTGTTTGCAGAAGATCGCCCGCCTGAGTCTAATGAGAACACGCACAGGCTTAAAGGGTGTGTTGCGTTCGGTCGGTTTGTTTTCCCAAGAGAGGCCGACACTATTCTCAGATTAATTACCCTTAAAAATCGCCAAGAGATAAGAGGTGGGAAGATGGAAAGGGAGCCCCTGATTCTATTTAGGAGGTGAGAAAATAGGGTCACAGAAAGCAGGTGAGAAGGGGAGGCACAATGTCCCCGGGAGGCCTGTTCCCCCCTTTCCAGGCCCCAGGAGGGGTTAAGTTCATCTGTTCTACTGATCCACTTACACAGGCAGCTGACAGCGTTTGTAAGGAAGCAAAACAAAAAAACAAAACAACAACAACAAGGAAAACACCTAAAGCTGGGCAGAGGGCCGGTCCCAAGTCCCCGCGCAGCAGGAGAGAGCAGGACACTGGGAGAAGCCCAGATGAAGTAGGGTGGGGGCAGCTAGTGGGTTTCCTGGATCAGAGGGGTGTAGAAGGGGCAGCTGGAATTCTGCAAAACGCACTGATGAGGAGGAGCAGCTGCGTGTTTCAACACGCACGCCCACAGAGAGCGGGACTCGGGAGGAACACGGGCTCCCGCCCACCATCTCCCACTGTTGCCCCCGCCTCTTATCGCCCTACAGGGAGGTCCACAGCGCTCTTGCCACCCAAGCGGGCACAGTCTACTGTGATCGTAGCAACGACAACGCCACCCCGTCCAAGGAACGGTCTTACACAGTGACGCCCCTTCTCTGGACCACCCGAGTTTGGACCTGAGACTCAGTGACAGGCAAGGTCATAACTGAAGGCCGATGCCTGACCGCCAGCTTCTCAGATCACGCCTGTCTCTCTCAGATCTCCCAAGCCAGGTCACGATTCCTGCCAACACACGACTAGGTCCAAGGTCCCTGGGGTGGGGGACCCTTAAAGAACTCATCTGGGTTTAGCCTGGCTTCAGCTGCAGCGTGATGCTTACAGACCGATGGCCCCCGGGGAGACTGTATTTCCCTCCACACAGCAGCGACATCAGAAAAAAAAAAAAAAAATGTGACGTAGGATTATTATTAAGAAAAATGTGTCGTCAAAACTGGCCCACCCAACCCCTTTCCCGCCTCAGCCCTCTCCGGGGGGCTACGTGCCACCCGCTTGGGGTTCAGAGCAGTCCCAGAAACCTGTGCAGCATGGGCACGAAGGTTATAGCACAGATGCCCACGGACGTGTAGGTGACGAACTTGTAAGGCACTTCGATCTCTAGTCTCCGCCTGGCCTCCTTGTTCCTGGTGACCACGCGGAACCACGAGTATAACACTTTCAGGGAGAGATTCTGGACAAGCTGGCGAACCAGAAGGATCAACACGATTCCCACGGTGAATTTGGTCAGACCCAAAACCAACAGGTCGGCGGTGAGCGGCGGGATGTTCTGAATAACAGGGACGGACTCGGTGGGCGCGGACACGAGCTGGAAGAAGTGATTGATCCAGAACCCGATGCTCACCCCCGCCCCCACGGCCACAATGGTGGTGGTGTCGGCTCTGGTCGGGCTGTAGAAGTCGGACACGGGGTAGTTGTAACACAGGAAGAACGGCACCACGATGACACACACGGGGAAGAGGGGGCTGGCCGAGTCCAGGCGATCGATAAGGGTCCAGGCCGGGTAGGTGAGGACAATGAGGACCGCGGTGACCAGGATGCCACCCAGCACGTCCTGCGGGAAGGAGAGAAAAGAAGGGTGTAAGCCAGTGAGCGCTTCCCTGTGTATGGGTACGATCTGCGCCAAGTCTGGTCGCTTTGACATTTAAAGTACGATTTTTACACGGCTTTCTCTGACACTGCCTTAAAAAATGGAGAGTTGTGGAAATCCGAAAACGGGAAACACAATGGCGCTATTCACGTTCCGTCCTTTCCAGTGGTTTCTGTCCTGTGGAAGAAATGCTACACGTTTTCTTAATGAACAGTTCTAATCCCGTTTTTCCTCCATCTTCTATTGTTTGGATTTAGTATCTATCACGAGTATCGTTTTCATCTTCACAGAGGGGCGTGTCCTCCTTTCTTAGGCTGAGGCTGCGGCTGGAGGCGGAAGGTAGCTGCTGGGGAGTCCCCTGCACGCAGCGAGCTGCCCCTCCACCCCCGTCACGTCTAAGGTACATTTACTCGAGGTGGTCTGAACAGGGATTTGGGATGTGCTCGGTGTTCAGAGACGGAATCTCAAACAGTGTGCCGACAACTGCGGCCAGCGATAAGCCGTGCTGGTCTGAATTAATCCTTCCTTTTCGGACCTTTTATTTATTTTTTAATTTTTTTAAAAAATTTTTTAATGTTTATTTTTGAGAGACAGAGAGAGAGGGAGACACAGAATCCGACCAGGCTCCAGACTCTGAGCTGTTAGCACAGAGCCTGATGTGGGGCTCGAACCCACAGACCGTGAGATCATGACCTGAGCCGAAGTCAGATGCTTAACCAACTGAGCCACCCAGGTGCCCCTTTTCGGACCTTTTAGACTGTGGTCTTCTTTCTTTCTTCTGTTCCCCCCTTTCCCCCTTCCTTATTGTTTTTCCTCTCTCAGTCCCTCCTTTCCTTCCCTCCTTAAACGCTTCTTAAAAATACTTTAACTCCTTAACGTCACCCATTTTTCTCCTTCCCTTCCTGTTCTCGTCGCAAAATTCACCGGAAGGGGAAGTCTTACTGTGATTCACAGAAGAACACACCAGTTCAGAGAGCGAGGGCCTTGCTGAGGTTTTGCGACGAAGTTTCACATGGATCATTTTGGAACTTCACAGTTGAAAAGTTAAAATATTTTCCCGATGCGTCGGAAAAATCTGGAAAGCACCAAAAAGTACTAGCTAGGCACTACGGGAAATCTGAAAGCTGCTGAAGAGTATAAGAAATTTAAAAAGATCCTTGTTTCCACCACCTCGAGTCGACCCTGTGTACACGCTGGTGTGTGGCCTCCTACTGTGCCTAGAAATCATTTTCACTTCGAATTCTTGGGAAGAGACCTTCTTGCTGCTTCTGAACGCGGTTCCCTGTGTTTATTTAGCAGATCTTTAATATTTGGCTTTTCTGAATGTGACCCTGCACCTTCCTGGCTCTTCTGGGACCTCCAAGAAGTCTCTTTCTCTGTGGCCTCCTCTTTCCACGTCCGAGAGACGGCATTTCCACAGACCGTCTTCCAAGCCTGGCGTCTCCCCCCTTGGAGAGTTTGTGTAGCACACTGGCCTCCTCTCTCCAGTCCCTCAGTGGGGATCTCAAATCTGGATCCTCAGGGGTCTCTTTCAAACGTGAGTCCTGCCTCTCTTCGCTTAATGCTGGGGATTTTCACCCAGATGGACTGACAGCCCCGCAAACCAACTCGTCCAAAATAGAAATGACCAACAACCAAGAAGAGACAGGAGCAAAGGAAATAGAGTTTATAGAAAAGGAATTAGGAACGCCTCTTAAACACACACAAATATACCTGAACTTATGAGTAAGTGGAAATTAAACCAGGCGGAGGAGAAATTAAAACTTATGTTCACCTAAAAGTCGCTGCACGAATGTTTATAGCGGTTCTATTTATAATCCGCCCTCAAAACCGCCAACGACCCCAAAGCCATTCAGTGGGTGAGAGTGTGCTACATTCGGTCTACAGGCTGCTTCCCCGCGATGAAAAGTAACACGCTTCTTATGCGTGGAACAGCTTGGAAGCTATCTCCAGAACATTCTGCCGAATGGGGAAAGCCACTCTCCAAGGGTCGTATACCGCATGGTTCTTTTTACAAGTGACATTCTTTAAGAGATACAACTGTAGTGACAGAGAACAGATCGGGGGCCGCCAGGGTCGGGGTGGGGGAGGGTGTCTTGGGGGGTGAGGAAACTGTTCCATTTTGTGTGTATGGTTAGCTCGTCTCTACAGGTGTTAAAATCCATCGAGCTACGTACCCCAAACAAAGGCAATTTTACTGTTATTAAAAATTACTTTTTAAAACAAAAAATTAAAAGCTGGTGTTTTTTGTTTGTTTGTTTGCATTCACTAAAGAACATTGTTGGGCATCTGTTGCTGTGTGTAAGGCAGGGCTCTGGACTCCTCCGGGTTCCCGGCATGCGCCCCCTCCTCCCCCCACCTGTCCCCCAACCTGCGCTGGGAACGCTCCCCTCACCTACCAGCTTTAATAAAACCCACAAGTCTGAAAACATTCTGCTGATGAACTAACTGGTAGACGGGAAAGGGCAGTCGGAGGAGTGCCAAAGGGCACAAGCCTTGTGGGGAAGAAATTCTTAAAATGAACCTCTGACCCACAATCTTACTCGGGGACTTGACCATAGAGATACACCTGCCCCTGACTGAAATGAGGTGTGTGTTCGCAAGTTGTCCAGGGTGGTAGTGTTGGTGATAGCAGGAGACTTCTAAAATGCCAAGTGCCACCTATAGGGGACTGGTGAGATCTAACCGCGGTGTATTCACACAACGGAATACTCCGTGAAGTGGGTGAGGAGGTCTGACACGAAACTTTTATTTTTTTAATTTTTCAAGGTTTACGTATTTATTTTGAGAGAGACCATGAGCTTGAGCCGGGGAGGGGTGGAGAGAGGGGGAGAGAAAAAGAACCCCAAACAGGCTCCGTGCTGTCAGCACAGAGCCCAATGCAGGGCTTGAACTCACAAACCTTGAGATCATGACCTGAGCCAAAATCCAGAGGCAGATGCTGAACTGACTGAGCCCCTCCGCCCCAGGCGCCCCTCTGACATGGAATTTTTAAAAGCACAGCGTAGGTCAGTATGTATAGTATGCTGCCATTTCCATTTTTAAAAAGATGGGAGAGGGGCACCTGGGGGGCTCAGTCAGTTAAGTGTTGACTTCGGCTCAGGTCGTGATCTCATGGTTTGTGGGTTCAAGCCCCACATCAGGCTCTGTGCTGACAGCTCAGAGCCTAGAGCCTGGAGCCTGTTTTGGATTCTGTGTCTGCCTCTCTCTGCCCCTCTCCTGCTCACACTCTGTCTCTGTCGCTCTCTCAAAACTAAATAAACATTAAAAAAAAAAAAGATGGCAGAATATATAGATAAGTTCTTCCTTGAATACACAGCTTCACTTAAATGGCAGGGGACACGGTGGGCAAGGAGACTTTTCACAGGACATCTCGTGTGCCTTCTGAATTTTATTATCATGTAAACATACTGGCTCCATGAAAAATTCTCAGCGAAATCATTCCATTCTCCTCTTCCAAACGGGGTCTGCCTTTTGATTCCCAGATGAAGTGGGGATTCCGGGTGAGCCCAGCTGTGTCCTCCATGGGGGACTGGGTGTACCTGGTAAACGGTGGGGGGGAATGGCCCTCCAAGACGTCACCTGCTTAGGACTGAGAGCATCGTGTCTGTGTGTTTTATTTTATTTTATATTTAATGTTTATTTATTTTTGAGAGACAGAGAGACACAGCATGAGCAGAGGAAGGGCAAAGAAAAAGGCAGACACACAATCTGAAGCAGGCTCCAGGCTCTGAGCCATCAGCACAGAGCCCGATGCCAGGCTCGAACTCACAGACTGTGAGATCATGACCTGAGCTGAAGTCGGCTGCCTAACCGACTGAGCCACCCAGGCGCCCCATGTCTGTGTGTTTTCAAGGAACACACAGTTTCGAGGGAAGGAGGAGACCCAGGTACAAAGAACTCGAACATCCCGAATGAGCCTTTACTCTCAGAGGGGAGAGAAGATGCTACCACCCAAATGATCTCCTGACAAGCCCCACCAAAGTCCCATCTGAGTTCTGAAGAAGTCAGAGAGGACGAAAGAGTCATTGTGCCTCAATTTATAAAACACAGAGCTGAAGAAGGCTGGTTTGAGTCCCTCTGGCAGAGGGCGCTCAAGAATCCATTCCTCCTCGTGCCCGTCGGCCACAGTGCCTTTGATGACACCACCTGTCAGGGCAGAGGCAGAGTGTCTGCCTCCTTCACTATGGCCCTTGGATCCGTCTTGGGCATAGGCCTGCTGAGCCTGGAGGGGTAGCTGAAGAGATGCTGGTGACAGGCAGACGAATAGGGAAGGGGGCTGACGGGGCAGGACTGTGGTCCTCAGAGCAGCCGCTGCATCTCCTAGACCAGCTGTGGGGCAATGGCTGCCAGTGCCAGGGAGCTGCTGAGCCTCGAAGGCAAGCAGGCAAGACCGACGCGCATGAGGTGAGGCCACGGGCCCGGGCGGGGAGCAAGGGGTCCCGCCAAGCCATCCTGACACCATACTGTCTGACACCCAGGAGGCGCTGGGGGCTCAGACTGGTTGGAGGGCACCGGGGAGACTCCCTCTGAAACTCCAGAAATATTTTGTGGGGGTACTTCTGTTAGGGGTGGGGACAAGGCACAGGTTTGCAGGGCGTTGGGGGTTTGGAGTGACCCTGTGGGTGTTCTGGGAAATTCCTCTGTCTCCCCGGCCATACCTGACTGCTCTCTCCCCTCGCTGCCCATAGCCCCCTGCTGCTGTATTCCAGAGAGTCCTGCTCCACCGCAAATCCCTGCTCTGGCTGTCACCTGTCACCACCCTGAGTTCAGACCCTCATGTCACCTCCTGTGCCTGCCACTCTCCCACCCCCAAACCGTCACATACCGCCTTCCTGATGGCTGTTTCAATAGCAAATGTTCTCCAGTGTTCACGTGGGACATGAACACTTTGGAATCACTGAGGAAGATTATTTAAATACAGGCTTCAGGAGCACCTGTGAGGCTTAGTCAGACTTGAGGGTCAGGCTTCAGCTCAGGTCATGATCTCACGGGTCATGAGTTCGAGCCCCGTGTCGGGCACTGCACTGAAAGTGTGGAGCCCGCTTCGGACCCTCTGTCTCCCTCTGTCTCTGCCCTTCCCCCCTCTCTTTCTCTCTCTCTCTCTGCCCCTCCCTTGCTCTCTCTCTTTTTGCCCCTCCTCCCTCTCTCTCTGCCCCTCCCCCACCCCTCCCTCTCTCAAAAATAAACATTAAAAAAACTTTTTGAATGCAGATTTTATTAAATGCAGGGGACCTGAGCATGGCCCAGGAGTCTGCATTTAACACCCAACACGATGCTGAGGTAAAAACTTGGAGAAATACTGGCCTCTGGATCGAGAGTCAGAGTCCGCGGGCCTGGGGTTTGATCCGTCTATCCTTCTCCGGTGTTCTCTCACTGTTTTCCCATTTGAACTCTCCATTACAGTCAGAGGGGCTGCTCGCTGCCACCAGACGTGCCCAGTACAATTTAGCCCCCCTAGTTTTTTGCATTCCTTTTACCTACGGCACCCTTTAATCATGTCTATCAAGATCATATCAGTTCATCCAAGGCTCAGCTCGAAAGCTACTTCCTTCCCCAAATATCTTCATGTCTCACCACAGTGGGAAATAACCCTCCCTGAATTGAATGGGAAGGCCCTTGCTTGATATACTCCCCAAGCCCTTCCCTTCCAGCGCCCTTGCTGCGGCCATGTTTGCACCCTCTTCCCCTGAGTTGATTAAAAGACTCTGGTCGGCAAGGGCGAGTTCTCCTCCATCTTGGCGTTATCCTCGCGGCTAGCCTAGACCCAGGCTGGTAGCGGACACAGGCCTTTCTCTTATTCTGAATATCCATAATAGTTAATATCCACTGTTTCAATACATAAAAAAAAAAAAAAAAAAAAAAAAAAACAACTTGCCTGCCTTCCGTCTGTCTTTTTTTTGTAACTGTAGTTACCAAATTCCCAGACATCTGGTTGGAATATTCTTCACGAATGAATTCTGTTCGTCTCCAATGCTTCGGGAGACCGGACTCTCTTGGTTCACAGCCCTAGCATTTGAGGCAACAGTGATCTTAGCCAACATGGCTGCTGGCAGAGAGGTTTTTCTTCTTCTAGCCAACCAACACAGTTGCATTTTCTGCCATAAAAGGTGATGTTGTAATAAAGACATTTTGTTATTTTTATAAGGAAAATACTTGAACCATCTCTTATGAGCTTTCTAATTTGGGGGTCTAAATTTCTGGTAATAAAATTATCCTAAACAGCTTCGAAAAATAAGGACTGTAACGCTTGAAAATTCAGGAACAACTTTTTATGTTAATTTTATCGAGCTACTCAATTCACAGAAACTATAGAAACTGAGAAAAATCTCCGTCTTGGAATTTGGATCTGCTGTTTTGCTTCTGGAAAATTCTAAACAAGCAGGTGATTTCTTTGGAACCTCTACTGTTCGGCGCGGCACATGGGGCTAGAGAGGAAAACAGTTCCCAGGTCTCCGGAAAGGCGAAGACAGGCTGTGGGCAGGGGTGAGTGCAGAGGGCACAAGGGGAGAGGTGCGGAGCCAGGAGCCAGCCCTCGGACAGTGCTGTCCTGAGCAGGTGGGTCTGACAGGCCAGGTAGAGAGGAGAGACGAAAGGCAGAGGCGGTTTGCAGGGAGAAGTGAACAGAATGGGAGACTGGGCTAAGGGATGGTGACAAAGCACGGGAGGGAAGGACACGAGGGCAAAAATGGCAGAATAGATATTCCTTGCTTTGCAAAAAAAAAAAAAAACAACACACAAAAAAACCAAAAAAACACAAAATCGAAAAAACCCCCCACAAAACGTCTGTCCATAGTACATATGTAATTAGACTAGAAATCGCACAAAATATACAAACTATTTACCACCTTGCCCCTACTATTCCACTCCTAGGAATTTATTCTAAAAAAATTTCGAAGAAACTAATAAAGCCGTCGCAAAGATCCACGTATAGGGATGATTCTCGCTGGGTTGATTCAATTCACAGTCATCAAGTCCAAGAAGTAACACAAGCTCCACTATAGAACAATCCAAAAATACAAACACACGGAAATAGCACAAGGACTGGGACGTACGTCGTAACAAGAATCTGGAAAGATGCGAACCGAGCCTACTATAATAAGATAAAAACATGCACTGCTTTCTTGTTTAATAAGATAGCATGAACATTTTACATGTGAGAAGATACATTTCTGAAGCCTTATTTTTTATGGTTGCAAAGTACCCACAAGTGAGATACTATCAAGCAGAATACAAACTTTCCACAAAGGATGACCCTGGTTTTATATAAATGTATCCTTGTATGGATGAAAAAATATCAGAAGGGAACCAACTAACACGTTAAAAGTAGTTTTGTTTTGTTTTTTCCTATTTGCGTATTATTGCATTTGATAACTATCGTCTCCATGCCCTGCAGTATTTTGTAAATTTTCTAGTCGCCACCTGTTATTTTATTATAATGAAATGTAATCCAGGGGAAGAAACTGGGATGTTAAACTCAGAATGTTTCAAAATAGATGAAAACAAAAATAAATAACTGATGCTTACAAATTCTCCCATCATGCAAAAAAATGCAACGCCCCCACGCGTCTATAGGACAGTCGACCTACCGTTCCCCCATGATGTAACATTTAAAATAAAGGCACGTAAGATCTGTCGCCAGGCTACCCTACCAAGCACAGTGTTTAAATGTATAATAAATCTTTAATTCAATTTAGCATCCTGGGTTTAAACAAAACGTTTCAAATTACTCGGGGGAAAAATCCACACAGGGGACTAACATTTTCCAAAGCTAAAATGCAGAAAGATGGTTTTTGTCCCCGTTCTCACTTTCGCTTACAAAACTTCGTATTTCGATAAAAGCTTGAGCTTTATCATGTCTCGTTACAGAAAACAGTTTTATTAGAAACAAAGACAGGGAATCTGGAGCGTTCGGGGAAGAATGCTAATCGGGCTAGCCCAAGCATCGGGGCGAACCGCAGCGAGCGCTTACAGAAAACACATTAAGATCGTGTTTTTTATTCGGAGCCACACGGACCCACCCCGGGGAACATCTCTGGATAGTTCGGCCACAGGCCGCAGCCCTGAGAACCGCCGGCGTCTGTGAATCCGGACCCTACACCTCGTTCCCACGTGCAGCTTGCTGTGCCCAATTCACATTCTGTCCCCAAACATCTTCCCCGAAGAATGCTATTGAGCAGGCCAACGCGACACGAGGTTAGCTCACTAGAAAGAAGAGGGGAGAACAAAACCATTCATTCGATTGTTGCGAAAGAATGCATTCAGACCTTGGAACCGTTTATGCCGAGGGGTCTATGATTCTGGCATCTTCCCCCTCAGCCTGGTCCCCCGCAGAGCCTGTGAAGGGCCCTCCCTGCCCTTGGCCGCCTTCACAGAGCTGGCTGAAGCCAGGCGCGGAGCAGAAGCCAGGACCCACGTCTTTGAACACGCGGCGAAACGCTCTCAACGCGAGCGGACGCTGCCATTAAAAGCAAACTGGAAAAACATCCGAGCTCCAGCAGTTCTTCTAGAAAATAACTTTTAGTTATAGATCAAGGTTTCCTAGTTCACGCCCTCGGAATACTTACGCAGGGCCCTGCTGGCCCGCGATTAATTCAACTTCTGAGAATAATGCAGATGAGATTCAAGAGAAGCCAAGTGGCAAGGGGGAGGCAACATTGTTCACGAATATGAATATGAATGATTACAGAGAGAAACCTCCATGTTATGTGATTAGCATATGTATAGGGGAGAAAGAATGAATGCAGAAGTTCAAAAAATATGAATTTCCTATGGAAACACACCGCTGTGCACAGGGACCGAGCAAAAGCAGGAAGATTTGCCTTGCCACATCGGTGTGAGCAGAAGCAGTAGAATCTCCTGAAATTCATGGCTCTTTGAATGGGGAGACTCTGTCACTACTGCCCCTCCGGGCCATGCCATGAGTGTTGTCTGAGCCACCCGATACCCAAGCACAAATATAGGACTAAGGATCGTTAGGCCTGGAGATCTATGGCCATAAAGGAAAGCCTTGAAAAAGACTTAAGTTTTTTCTTTGTTTTAAAATTTTATTTATTTATTTTGAGAGAGAGAAAGAGAGAGAGACAGAGAAAGCAAGCACGTAAGTGGGGATAAGGCAGAGAGAGAATGAATCTCAAGCAGACTCCTCACCGTCAGCACAGAGCCCAACACAGGGCTTGAACTCGCGAGCTGGGAGATCATGACCGGAGCGGAAATCAAGAGTCAGACGCTTAAGTGACTGAGCCGCCATGTATCCCAAAGACGACTTTTTGAATACTCACTAAACTCGAAAGCATGCCAGCTTTCACCTTCTGCAATTTAAAAATAAACACTCGCTTTCCAAGTGAGCGCATTTAAACCCCCATTAGAAATTCTGTTGACATTTTTAACAGAAAATGGTTTTCTATGAATGTGTTAAGAAAAATTACATAAAACTTGGACATGAGGCAAAAAAATAAACTTTTTTTTTTTGAGAGAGAGAGAGCGGGGGCGGGGACGCACAAGTGAACAAGGGGCAGAGAGAGGGAGAATCCCACAGGGGACAGAGAGAGAAAGAGAAGTGGGGCTCACCCAGGGCTTGTGTTTTTGTTGTTTTTTTTTGGTTTTTTACCCGAAGCAGGGCTTGTGCTCACCCGATGTGGGGCTCGACTCAAGAACTGTGAGATCATGACCTGAGCCGAAGTCAGATGCTTAATGACTGAGCCACCCGGGCGCCCAAAAATAACTAACCTCACTTCAATGTCAAATGGGGGAAAGGGCCATCCGAGGATATAGATGGACAGCGCCCTGTTCACTGCTGATCAGACGTCTCCGGCTTCACCGAGCGACAGGCCAGTTGACAGATTTTTGTTTGGCAGAGACGCAAATGATTTCCATCCAGTGTAAACGAAAACCCCGAAGGTTACAGTTTGTTACTCTGTAGGACAGCAGCCAGTTCTGTACATAACCCAGCAGTCTCCAAGTAATATTTATGAAACCGTCTGTAAGTATTTAGTTCCTTATATCTTCCTGGTTCTGGTTCCGTCATTAATTAATCGACTGAATAAAATCTTTGACACATTTTATATTTGGGCAAGAGTTATGATTTTACCATTTAAAAATTATAGTCCAGCAAGTAGATAAAGATCTCAATGTTTATTCCTGTGACTAATTATCTTGGATGATGGAATATGTATATTTCATGTAACAACGGCAATTCTTATTTTACTTTGTATATCTCTTTTAATGGCACTGTCTTTGCTAAACAAGTGAACGGGGCAGGTATTACGTTTCTTAATGGGATGATACAAGAAGATACTACTGCATGCGTTTTACAATATCAATATTCACTAGAAAGATATGAACGTATATGTTTCTAAACTTTAGTCCATACACAGCATGAGTTAGGAGATCATCATTTGCTTGTCTTGGCTTCACAGAATCGAACAAGTCCAAACAGTAGATCTTCGTGAAACAGACAGAATTTCCCCACCCGTAATTCGCATTAAAACGAACGGCTCTAACCATAAGGAATCACAAAGCTGGGCGGGTCCACAGGATTATGACATTAGATCAAACACGCTTCCAGACAGTTTATAACATCATCTGTGACAACTGCTAAGCAGCTCGTAAGAATGACAACTGTAGGGAAAGGCAATCTGCTAGAAGACACAAAAGGCACTGTCAAACATTTAAGCGATTTTTCTCCAATCTGGGTGGGCGGAGGGGCCTCTGAGCAACAAGGGAACAGAAGAAAGTCATGGAATACAATTGGACAGGCCCATGCAGGTAGAAATTTAATTGGTGCTGTCCCCATATCTGCTCGGCTACTGTACGTAGGCTGTTTCGGTGCTTTTCCAATGGTATCTTGCATTAGAATGTGCTGGGAAGCGTCCTAAAAGTCAGGGTCTGATTCAGGGGGCCCAGGTGGGGCCTGAGAGTCTGTGTTTCTTTTCTTTTTATTTTCTTTTTTAAGTTTATTTATTTATTTATTGAGAGAGAGAGAGAGAGAGAGAGAGAAAGAGAATGAGCAGGGGGAGGGGCAGAGAGAGGGGGACGGAGCATCCGGAGCCGGCTCTGTGCCGACAGCAGTGAACCTGATGTGGGGCTCGAACTCATGAACCATGAGATCATGGCCTGAACCAAAATCAAGAGTCAGATGCCTAACCGACAGAGCCGCCCAGGCGCCCCGAGAGTCTGCTTTTCTAACAAGCTCCCAGGTGCGGCTGGGGCTGCTAGTCAGGGGACCACAATATGATTGCCAAATACCATGTCACCCTGCTAAATCCCGGAGGCCAGCATGGGCTTCTCACGGGGACTGTGGCAGGCCAGAGCCTCTGGAGTGCTTTTTTGAAGCACACACAAGAGTATGATTTTGGAATTTTATGAGTACCATACAGAAGTGAGCGTACAGCTTTTGAAAGTCCTAAGGTGATATTCTGATGGAGAAACTCTTGTGTACGACCAGGTACAAGAGAAAGATCTGGAGATTCTTTGTTGACCTAGTGACAGGGGCGCTCGCATTTAGAGGAAAAGTAAATCCATGCCAGTCCTGTGTCACTGACCTTAGGAAATGTGGGCTTGAGCCCTCGAGTCCTGGGTCCCTGTGCAAAAGCAGAACGTCCAGAGGGCACAGTCCTGTGACCCTTGCATCACACGAGGAACTGGAGATTACTCGAGGCTTGAAAAATATCAGTCCTGCTTTGCAGCCTGTCCTCGTGATGTCAAATACGGTCACGCGGTGTCCTTGATGAGGCTGGACAATCTCACTTCCAGGACTGTCACTTCCTTGCCCCTAAGTGTGGGCCAAATGAGAAGGCAAAACCATGCAACTTTATCCAGTAAAGTGAGATCCAGATACGGTGAGGCATTAGACTGTGGCACGTGGGGGATCCTGTGCCCAAGCGTGGTGAGAGCTCGGAGGTGTGGCGTGGAACCCAAATGGTGCTACCAATTGATGCACGTGAAGTAATTTTATGGAGGCTTCGGGGGCTTTTTAATTTTTTTTTTAATGTTTATTTATTTTTGAGAGATATAGAGGCGCAGCGTGAACAGGGGAAGGGCAGAGAGATGAGGAGACACAGAATCCGAAGCAGGCTCCAGGCTCTGAGCTGTCAGCATAGAGCCTGACGCGGGGCTCGAACTCACAGACCGTGAGATCGTGACCTGAGCCGAAGTCGGCCGCTCAACCGACTGAGCCACCCAGGTGCCCCTACGGGGGCTTTTTAAAGAGTCAAACAAGTTGCAGCACTTACAGGAAGCCTCGTGTGCGTTTAAGAATATGATACATGAGGGGCGCCTGGGCGGCTCAGTCTGTTGAACATCTGACATCGGCTCAGGTCACGATCTCACAGTTCATGGGTTTGAGCCCCGTGTCGGGCTCTGTGCTGACAGCTCAGAGCCTGGAGCCTGCTTCGGATTCTGTGTCTCCCTCGCTCTCTCTGCCCCTCCCCTGCTCACACTCTGTCTCTATCAAAAACGAATAAACATGAAAAAATTAAAAAAAAATAAGAATATGATACATGAAGTATTGACTTCCTTTCCGAAGTGAGCGTGTTTTAAGGAACATTCCCACTGATGTATGTAAAGACAGACCTCAGTAGCGTTTTGAGATTAAAATTAAAGTCCGGACCTTAGGTGGACTTTCAGAGCATCGGATTCGAGGCAGTCCCTTTTCTCCTGTACCTCCGTCTGCTGTGGGCCCGTTCACGTTCGTCAGGTCAGCGGGAGGACATACTTTGTTAAAAAGACTGGTTCTCGGGCAGTTTGACGGCTGCAATGGATAAACGGTCCCTTTGCCCTTTGCGGCCAGTGAGATAAACGCTGTCGTTCTCTAAGGCAACCTGAGTCAGCGCAGCTCTTAACTCTTCGAGGTGAACTTCTTCTTCGGAGAGGGCACCACAGAGACGGGATGGACGGACGTGAATTCTGTGAGAACTTGGTTCCCTTTTTCAATCAGATTTGGGAGGCAGGATTATAGCAGCTAAGAGGGATTTTGCTAACCAAGGGTTTGCCAATTTAGCTGATGCGCGAACAATAAAAGGACAAAGGAAATAAGCTCTTTGAAACTCCTGTATTGGTTTGATTGCCAAAATTAATTGTTTCTTTAAAAAAGGGGGGGGACAGTACAAGGAAGGAAACATTAAGAAATGCAAATTCCCAAAGAAGAATTACCATTCATGACAGGATAGTCTAAAACCTTCCTTCTAGGAAATCCTCAGTCCTCTTGTAAATAATAATAGAGCTCAAATAATTATTAATCCATCCATCATGATTCAACGGCCATCACGTCCTCTTATTTTCAGCTGGCTAGTACACACCGAGCAATATATGACGAGAGAGGAAGAGTAAGATGCAGTCTCTGTCCATCACACAGAAACAGACTTACTGTTTTTCTCAAAAACAAGTCGGGCTCACTATTAAAAATGCATTACAGGGGCGCCTGGGTGGCTCAGTCGGTTGCGCGGCCGACTTCGGCTCAGGTCATGATCTCGCGGGCTGTGAGTTCGAGCCCCACATTGGGCTCTGTGCTGACGGCTCAGAGCCTGGAGCCTGCTTCGGATTCTGTGTCTCCCTCTCTCTCTGCCCTTCCCTTGCTCATGCTCTGTCTCTATGTCTCTCAAAAATAAATAAACGTTAAAAAAAAAATGAAAAAAAAAATGCATTACAGAGGCCTCTGTCCACAACCACCCTCTGACACGCACAATTTCGCAACTAATGGCACCATCACACTCTATAAGCTGTTCCGTAACCTGCGTTTTTCATCGACAATATGCCATCTGGATCTTTTCATGATTGCAGAACTGCCATTACTTTAATGGCTCCAGAACATTCCGCCCTATGGAAATACTATACCTTACTTAACTTGATCTGATTGATGAACACTTAGTGTATTTGTGCTGTGCGCTGTGAAACGCATTAACAAACATCCTGGAGGGTTAGGACAGAGTGGTAATCTGCCTGGTTTTCCATCTCAGTCCAATCTCTTAACTACAGAACCTCGGCCAGGTTATTTGACCTCTCTACGCTTCCTCTGTAAGCCTTGGAAAACAACAGCACTTCTCTTGTAAGGTTGCTATGAGGTAGTTAATACCTGCAAAGCACTGAGAATGGTGCCCAGCAGATCGTAGCTGCTTTATAAATGTTTGCTATTA
This sequence comes from Paguma larvata, assembly GCA_030068075.1. Lineage (NCBI taxonomy): Eukaryota > Metazoa > Chordata > Mammalia > Carnivora > Viverridae > Paguma > Paguma larvata. Next base: position 15,260,557 of record CM057825.1, read on the forward strand.
TCATGACTATTTTCACTTTTACACTTGTGCGATTATATGCTTTAGTGTAAACTCCTAAAATCGGGCTACAAGCCCAGAATACTAAGAATGTACACTTTAGACATCCGTATATTCTGCAAAATGCCCTCCAAAAAGCCCATACCAATGGATTATCTGTATCTTTAAAAATAGCCATCTGGGCTTGACAAATATGAAATGTGGGAACTGTTATCTGCTCAAGCTGGTTACACTGACTTAGTGCATGCACACTGCGGGCAGGTAGGAGTGGCAAAAATCCAGGTCAGGGATACTGAAGGAAAGGACACAAAGAATTCTATACCTAGCAAAAATATCCTCCAAAACCAAAAGTGAAATAAAGCCATTTCAAAAAACGAAAAACCAAAACAGAGAATTCATTAGCAGCATAACCACGCTAAAAGAAACACTGAAATAGACCAATTTAGGCACAAAGAATTGAGATGCCAGATGGAAGAATAGAACTCTAGGAAGGAATGAAGAATGGAAAGGATAAATATGTGGATAAACCTAAATGTATGCTAATTATAAAACAGTAAAAATAAGTTCTTGTGGGCTTTAACTACACGTAGAATTGAATTTCGTTTAATGACTCACTATTCCCAGGGAGTGGTGAAGGTACTAATTTGCATTTGACTCTCTCTACGATGCATGTTCTAGTCTCTTGGGTAAACACTAAATGAACTATAAAGACTTCTCTTTTAATTTAAACTTTTTTAATGTTTTATTTTTGAGAGAAGAGAGACAGAGCATGAGCAGGGGAGGGGCAGAGAGAGAGGGAGATACAGAATCCGAAGCCGACTCCAGGCTCCGAGCTGTCAGCAAAGAGCCTGAAGTGGGGCTTGAACTCATGAACCATGAAATCATGGCCTGAGCTGAAGTCAGACACTGAACTGACTGAGCCACCCAGGCATCCCATGACTTTTTTTTAACTTTTCATGTTTATTTATTTTTAGAGAGACAGAGAGAGAGAGAGGGAGAGAGAAAGGGAGAGAAAGAATGAGTGGGAGAGGGACAGAGAGAAAGGGAGACACAGAATCTGAAGCAAGCTCCAGGCTCTGAGCTGTCAGCACAGAGACTGACGTGGGGAGATCATGACCTGAGCCGAAATCAGACGCTTAACCAACTGAGCCACCCAGGCGCCCCATTAAAGACTTTCTAACAAGCTCATAGAGGATCAAAAATAGAGTTAAAATACTTGACCATGGAGGCCTTTTACCACCTGACTTCAAGACTTCCTACAAACTACAGTAAAGAAGGCAGGGGGTATTGGCATGAAGACAAACAGATGTAAGAGAGTAGAGAATATAAACAGAGAGAGTTTAACAGTCACTTGATTTATGACAAAGTTGACGCTTCAGGAAATGGAAAGAGGGCAATCCTTACAAACGGTGCTGAGCATATTTGGTATCCCTACAGAAGAAAGATGATTCCAAATCAATTCCAAGTAGACTGTAGACCTTAAGAAGAAAAGCCAAATAATAAATCTTCTCAAACGTCAAAGAATATCTTCATGACCTTATGGTAGGCAAAAATCTTAAGCAGGACACAGACGATGGTACACATAAGTTTGATAATTGGACTATGTTAAAATTAAGAACTTCTCTTTCCCTAAAGATACCACCGATAGAGTGGGAAAAGAAATTCACCACACTGTGCATATATCTGACCAGTGACTCACCAATAGAGACAAGTAACCCAGTAAAAAAAAAAAAAAAAAAGTCAAAAGAAAAACAAGCACCCCACTAAAGAGGATATATAAATGGCCAACAAACATATGAAAAGGGGCCGAATGTCATTATTTATCAAAGAAATCAAAATAAAAGAACAATGAACTACTCTTAGTTACCCACTGACATGGCTACAATGAAAATAGCCGACACCAGGTAGTGGGCAGAGATGCAGAGAACTGGAAATCTCGTATATCACCAGTAGGAGTAGAAATTGGTATAATTCTTCAGAAGACACAAGAGTATATCCTAAAGCTGAACACACGTTATGACCTAGCAATTTTACTTGTACATTCATACTCCATGGGAAAACGTACGTATTTGCTCTAAAAGCCACATAAAAGGAAATTCAGAGTAGCATCATTTGTAATAACCTCCAACTCGAAACAGTCCAAAATACCCATCCTTACCAGAAGAGATAAAGTGTGATATGGGCATGCGTTCTAATACGATACCACAATAAACATGAATGAACTAAAGCTCTACACAGCAACATGGGTGAATATCACAAAGAAAACGGGGAGTAAAAGAAGCCCGAGGCGGAAGGGGACATAATGTATAATTCCATTTCTGGGGCGTTCTGACTGTATTTTAACAGATTTCTGTGTCACAGAACTTTTTAAAAAAAAGTTGGAGTCTCTTCGGCGTTCATTGCTCTACACATTCTATTTCTCTCCCTCTCTCTCCCCCTTTCTTTCATATTCTAGGAATATAATTTCAGTTTTTAAATTTACCTATACTAACATTCACCTTTTTCAGTTCACAGTTCTGAGCTCTGAGTCTGGCAAAGGCACAGGATCAGGTGACCACCACAATTCACCACGACATCATTCCCCCCAAAGTCCTTCACGCTGCGGCTTTCTAGACAAACCCTCCCACACTCCCAACTCCCGACAACCACTGATCTTTTGTCCCTCACTACAGTTTTGCCTTTTCCAGATGTCATAAAAATTAACCATACAACATATAGCCTTTTGACTCTGGCTTCTTCCAGTTAGAGCATAATTCATAGGGGAGCCAACCGATCAGCATTTACTCCAAGGGTGCCTGGGAGGCTCAGTTGGTTAAGCGTTCGACTTTGGCTCAGGTCATGACCTCATGGTTTGTGGGTTCGAGCCCCGTGTCGAGCTTTGTGATGACAGCTGAGAGCCTGGAGCTTGCTTCGGATTCTGTGTCTCCCTCTCTCTCTCTCTACCCCTCCCCTACTCATTCTCTGTCTCTCAAAAATAAATAAAACGTCAAAGAAAATTTTTAAAGTTTGCTCCACGTTGCTGCCGGGTGGAATCCATCCTCTGGATGTACCGTGGGATGTGTATCCATTCACCAGTAGTAGGAGGGGATCTATCTGGGTTGTTCTAGTTTTTAGAGATTGTGGATGAAACCGCTTCATCAATATTTAATTACACAATGTTAAAGAGCTGAACACTGAACCAGATCTTTATGGCTACTATTTAATTGGACAATTTCTTACTGTTACACATTTAAACTGTTTTCCATGCTGCGCTATTTTTAAAAAATATTTTAATGTTTATTTATTTTTGAGAGAGAGACAGAGTGGGAGAGGGAGGGGGCAGAGAGAGAGGGAGACACAGAATCCGAAGCAGGCTCCAGGCTCTGAGCTGTCAGCGCAGAGCCCGACATGGGGCTCGAACCCACGAACTGTGAGATCATGACCTGAGCAGAAGACGGAGGCTTAACCAACTGATTCACCCAGGCAACTCTAAGCTGCACTGTTTTTAAAGAACACTACAACCTTAGTCAAAGGTCTATGTGTATTTGTTCAATTAAGAATCCCTGGCTCAAAGGTAGGCATCACACCTTTTACTGCTTTTGACACATATGACAGCAAAATGTTTCCTTATGAGAATATCCCATCACTCGACTCCTTATCCCCATCAATTGATTTTATTTTTCACCCATCTTGTGGGCAAACACTTTAAAATGACATCTCACTTTTATCTGTCTTTCGTGACTTCTGTTACATTTCTGGAAATGCGGGTAGGGTCGATTCCTCATGCTTACTGGACATTTTTAGTTTTTTTCTTTTGGAAATTGCCTGTTTTTGTTATTGGTACACTGGTCTCTAGCTTCTTACTGACTCCTTATAATAATCGTTGGGCTATCACTTATTATACTTATGTTTTAACAATGACTCTCAATTTTTTTTTATATACAGAAGTTAAAAAAATGCATCGTAGTCACTCTTCTCCCTTTTCTTTGTGGGTTATTATTACATCTAACACCACGCCTTTTTCTATTTTAAGCCTACATAAGTATTCATTAACATTTTCTTTCTAATTTTTCCGAACAGTTTGGGAGACAGCGAGGAGAATACTGGAGGCTTCCTGACTGAGGCCAAGTTGCCTCACCTCGAGCACATTGGATTTGCTTCTGCCTCTACAGCTTTGAACTACTGATGTTAAATGTGTCAGATTCTTCTTTTCTAAGGGGGTGCATCTGCCTCTGGAGAAGGTAGAAGGTGAGTAGTGTACTGAACTAAATCGATTTTTTTTCCTTATGATTCAATTTGATTCAGAAATGGTTCCATCCTTGGGTTTCAGGGGTCAGTTGAGGATCACAGCAAATCATCCCACTGCTCCTCCCTGGGACAAGCTAGTTATAATTCAGAAAGTCATAGGGGGATAGAGTTCAAGTTCATGCCAATATTTTCTGGAATGTCACAGCAGCAATGAACATCATGGTTGAAATTTGCATATATACACACACACACACATATGTGTATATATATATATATATATATACACACACACACATATATGTGTGTATATATATATATACATTTTTCCCCCCAAGGGGCCAAAGATTGTCTTTTAAAAATATGTAAATAAATGGGAAGATCTGATTCATTTTCCAATAGTTGACTGGACAGGTTTTGAAGACAGTGCATTTTCTGCTAAGAGAGGCATACAATTATAAGCTTATAGAAAAACATCACCCTTCAGTGAAACCATAACACACTAGGTAATCCAAAAAGCCAGGACCTAACCATAAAAGAAAGAAACGTGTGGACACTGGGCTTCTATGGAAGGTTCGATCCAATCTCTTACTCTTATGTTACTGGTAACCGGAACTCACCGAAACCACAAATACAAGCCAGTACTGCTAGATCTCAAAGCTGTGCCCTGTCCCTGGATGTGGTTGCTCTCATTTATTTAGCAAAAGTGAATAAATTCTCATACCATCTAGACTCAGGCATTTACCCGAGGCCCCTCTTCCGCAGTCTGGGATATAAGGGCGCTCTGGGGACATTCTCACTGAGGCAAGCTACCTGCTTCCCTACGGCCACCTTGCCCGTCTGACGCCAACTTGATGGACCGTCTCTGTAGCTGCCAGCCTCATCCACTTGGCTTGGCTGCCCAGCCATTAGCCTCAGGTACTTCCCAGGCCTCCTTCCCCAGTCAGGCTAATTGCCACTTAATTGTCACACTCCCTCAGGTCTGACAACACACCACACTGGGACAGTCTGGCCAACCAGTTTCTGTTGCAGGAGGAGGGATAGAAGCAGCTTCCGGTCTGAGGCGAACTGGCCCAGTACCAGCCCGTGTCTGCTTCGGCCCTTGGAATTTTGGCTTCCTGCCCTGTAGGGGCCTCTGGCCTCCGCGTGATTCTAATGCTTTGAGCAACTTCTGCCTTTGCGCATCCTCCGCAGGCTGCACTCGAGGCTCAGTCCGGCTCCCCCCTGGAATCAGAGCACCCCCGAGAGCCCCCTCGCCTCACACCTGCACGACAGCTGGAAAACTGGGCCCCACCTGTGGCCTTTTGGACAGTGTGGACAAAGGAGATAAAAAAATTAATTTGCCTCTGTTTCTGGTGAGGAATACACACCACAAGCAGTTCTTGCTGCAAATGCCCTAAGTTTAGTTTGATTAATACAGACGCGTGCGCTGCCTTCCGGTTCCCTTTATGTCACCCTCACAAATGGCTGTGTGTACTTCCACAGGGGTTAGCGCATAATGATTTAGTCTTAAAAAACAACAACCCCACAACAACAACTTTAAAAACAAGACAGGGGGCGCCTGGGGGGCTCAGTCGGTTGAGCGTCCGACTTCAGCTCAGGTCATGATCTCTCGGTCTGTGAGTTCGAGCCCCGCGTCGGGCTCTGTGCTGACGGCTCAGAGCCTGGAGCCTGTTTCAGATTCTGTGTCTCCCTCTCTCTCTGCCCCTCCCCCACTCATGCTCTGTCTCTCTCTGTCTCAAAAATAAATAAACATTAAAAAAAAATTAAAAAAAAATAAAAACCAGACAGGCTGAACACTTCACCATGAGTACTTATTACTTTTGAAACCAGAAATAATTCTCTATTTTCACAAAAGGGTAAAGATATGTCTCTCCAAGGTAAAGAAAAAAACAATATGATTAATAACGTAGTGCTCGGAAACACAACCAGATTCCCTTTTTGTCTCAATAACTAACTTCTCCTACAACAGAAAGTAAGGCTTGGTTGGGTATAATTTATATTACAATTAGCTTTCTTTTCCTTATTAAGAAAGGCAGTTTGAAGTAAGATGTTGTTTTTTTAAAGTAGTTTCAAAGAGCTTGAAAACACACACACACACACACACACACACACACACACACACCCCAAAAATGCTGTAGTCCAAAGCCAGGACACAGTTTTGTATGGGCAGCAGATAATTTAATATTTGAAAAGCCTTTTCAACATTCTCCAACGGCAACCAAAACGAAAGCAATACTTAGAGGAACAAAACAAACGAGTAAGCAAATAAAACCCAGTATCTATGTAATTATCCAGGGATCAAACAATCCGGGGGCAATCAAATAGAAGAGCATTTCGGCTAATTCAAGTTCAGAATAACGGAAGAACCATTCACGAATCTCGCAATAACAAAACTTGCAGCTAATTTTACTGTTAACATGTTGGGGATGATTGCCTGATCAGTCAAAGACTGAAAATCAATTCTGTGCAAGTTGATTAATTTCAGGCATCGAAAACGGAGTACGATCAACCTTGATATGCTCTCATCCTCCTTTCCCCACATAAACAAGCGTAACGTCCGGTTTGAGTCCGTGAAAGAGCAGGAAATGCAAAGATGTCACTGTAGAAAGGGTACCGCCAGGGCCTTTGTCTATTCTCTTCTGACGACAGATTCATTTCACTTTGGAGAAGTGCCCCTCCCACAGGCCAGCCCTCATCCTGACCCTAACCATCACTGCCGATCACAGCCCCTGCTCACACAGGCTGGCCCCCTGCCCAGCTGGACCGAGCGCCACCTCGGGCGCCCTCAGACAGCATTTAATGCAGCACTGGGCTCGTTGGCCAGGCCAGGTCGCTACGCACTTTCCTGAAATTCTCCCCGCTGCAATTCTTTCAGGAAGGAAACACAGAATTTTAAGCCCAGAGCTCCTTGGGGCTAGCCTCAGAGAGAAGACCCCCCAAGAACACGAATCCACCATGTGAAAAGAAGTGCAGAGAAGCTTAGGAAAGCGTGGGGAGACTTCCGACAAAGAGCTAGACCTCAGGTCCCATTCTCCCAAGGGCTACCTGCACCTTTACCCTTCCTACAGCGTGGTTACAAAAGCCAGTAAATTTTCAGGGATGCTTAGATGGCTCAGTCATAGTGTCTGACTCTTGGTTTTAGCTCAGGTCTTGATCTCAGTCGTGAAATCAAGCTCTGCATCAGGCTCTGCGCTGGCAATGGAGTCTGCATGGGATTCTCTCTCTCCCTCTCCCTCTCTTCCCCTTCCCCGCTCACACGCTCTCCTTCTCTCTCTCTTGCTCTCTTACTCTCTCAAAATAAATAACTATAAAAAAAACCAACAATAACTTCCTTTAGGCATACGTGAGTTTGACTTAGTGTCTATTCTTTGCACTCAAGGGGTCCTGACTCACGCACTTGGGTCTGGGCCTTCTCAGGAGTGATGGACTTACTGGGTCGTCTTTCTAGCCCCTGTTTGCAGGGCCCTGCCTTTGGAGCCCGCAGGGGTGGCTTCTGGGGTCTTGTTTCTGCTCTGCATGCCATTCCCTTGCTGAGGCTCACTGGTCCAGAGGTAGCGCCCAGCGCAGTCAAGCTTTCAACTCTGGAAATTAAGGTTTTGATCTGAGAGAGAGATTGTGGGCTTCTTTAAACCGTGGCGCTCTATCGGGAGAGGAAGGTGCTCTCAGACGCCCTGGTTCTTTCCTCCTGGAGGCTTAGCCGCTCAGCCCCATCCATACTGAGTTCTACGAGCTGCCCCAGTCCTTCCAACACATTCTACCCTCTCTTCCTTCACTTCCCTCTTCAGCTGGCTGCCATTGGTCTACTCTTCAAACCAAGAAAACATGAAATCACACACACACACAACGTTTTCGTACGTCATTGGTTAGGACACTTTTCACTATGGGAAATGTAAGACTTCGATAAAAATCAGCTTGAGCAATGAGGAACTTTTAACCTTGAACAAGCCTAGAGGTAGCACGGCCCTAGGGGTGGTGTATCGGCAGCTCAAGGATGTCATCGAGGCTGCCATGTTTTATTTCCGTGTTTTGGCTGCCATCTTTTATTTCCGTGTTTTGCCGTGAACAGTACTGACTCCTCTCAGAGGTCAATTCCCCTAGCTTGCAGATAGCAGCGGCTCACAGCTGGGGCCACCTGTGTCATTATTCCCATCCGGCAGGAGATGGAGACACTTCACCGTGCACGGGACCGCATAATCAGATACGGAAATAATATTCTAGCAGTGGTGTGAGTCAGAATTAATTCAGCTTGGTGACTACCTGAGGTGTGTGGGAAGGCAGGAGCTAGGGTGGTGCCCAACCTTCTCGCTGAGACACTTTAGCAAATGAGACACCCATCTCTGAGGTGGGACCAGAGCTGGTTTGGCAGGACAGTGACACCACTGCGGGTTCACTCGGGCCCACCCATGAGTCTGCTAGAGCCTGTCCCCAAAGCCTTGACATCAGAGAGCAAACCGCTCACCCCAACTGGAAGCGATTTCTTTAGGGGCGAGATACGTCTATTTCTATTCTCCTTGACTTGCTTCCTCTTCATGCGCAGAGAACCATCTGCAACAAGTGGTCAGCCACCGGACTGACTGATGAGCTGGGAACGTCCTGGGGGTGTGTGACGAGAGCAGGTCACGACATGGACGTGGTGGGTGCTTGCGCAGAATCTAGCTACCTTGTGGCTCCAGTTTGGCTCAGGCGCATGCTCACAGCCAGTTCTAAGGGACAGTTCATCTAATCAATGGGTCTCAACCCTGGCTGCACATTAAAATCAACTGAGGATCTTTGAAAAAACACCACTGCTTAGGGTGTGTGTGTGTGTGTGTGTGTGTGTGTGTGTGTGTGTGTGTTATTTCCACTCTTCAGCTACTGTGAATAACGCCGCTGTTATGAACGTAGGTGTCCAAATAACCCCCCGGGAGATGTTTAAAAGGCCTTCCATGGGATGCAACTCTGCAGGCGTTGAGAACCATCAGTGCGTGGCCGTCCCTGGTGGCTGCGAGGGGTCCCAGGGAGAGGCAGGCCGCCTTAGCTGGCCCGACCCAGCTGCTCCACGCTAAGTACAGTCCTTGTCACATCAAGTCATCCCCAGCTCACACGTCTGTCACCATCAGCACTCAGAGACTCAGGAGGGTGAGGTAGGTTTCGTTTCCACGTGTATCTCGCAGATCTGGCTCCCAGCCCGGCACCGGCAGTCAACTATTAAGTTGCTGTTGAGTGAAGAAGACTGCCAATCCGAAATTTACCTCAATCCTGCTATTAAAAGGAGATATCTCCTCCTGCTACTAGGAATTATGTACCACCGAACCCTGGGCCGTGCCTTTAGCCCCACTCGGGCCTGGGCCTGGGTCAGGCTCTAGGATCTTCAGCGGGGGCAGGGGGCGATGGCAGCTTGGGATTGGGGGAGGAAGTTTCCATAGCTTTGCTCCAGTTTCTTCTGGGATGGATGCTCCAACGAGAGCAGCTGGACCCGTTCCTTGCGGCTGAATGAGAGGCTTAAACAGTCTTCCCCACAAATAGCTGCTTTCCCATCCCCGTAACCCACTTTAAAAAGAAAAGCCGGGCACCACGCTGTGTCTTTCTTGAGGTGGGTTTTCTGGGCCCTTTACTCATGTCTGCGGCTCCACATTCTCGCGCTGATGCTGGTTTTCATTTCGACCTGGATCCTCGCGATCACTTTTCATGAAAGCTTGCGGAAATTAAAAAGTAGCCCCAGATAAAAGGGATGCCGAAACACCCACGAGAGTGCTGGCTGGTTCCACATCGAAGTCCACGGACGTATTTGGAGAAGAGCCTCCTTGTAATGCGAAGCAGCGGTGTGGCAAATCAAGAATGCTCCCCTCTGCTGTCCCCCTGTCGGCTCAGAAGCCGGACGCGCTGTGTGACGCGAGGGGGACCACAAGGACGTGTCTCAGGAGGGAGATGAAGCGCCTGGTCCCCTGACCGCTCCTCTCGGGTCTTCGAGATCTGGTCAGGCGGGGATGAGGAGGCGGCGGAAGCTGCAGTGTTGTGCAAATTCAGGGTCAGAGCTGGTCTGTTTAAAAGATGGATATTTTGGGCAGCTCGGTCGGTTAAGCATCTGACTTCGGCTCAGGTCATGATCTCACGGTTCATGGGTTCGAGCCCCGCGTCGGGCTCTGTGTGTTGACAGCTCAGCGCCTGGAGCCTGCTTCAGATTCTGTGTCTCCCTCTCTCTCTCTTAAAATAAATAAATACACTTTAAAAGCGAAATGTGGATATATTTGTGTATCGTGGACAGTTTTTGCATTAATTTCACCTTCCCTTAAGTGTTCCATTCAGATCATTTACCTTGGTCGCGGACTCATCTGGCGCTCCGTCCGTGTGGCGCCTGACCTGCCCCCCCACCGAGGCCCAGCCCTGACTCCAGCGGCTCTGGCTCCCCCTGGTTTCTCTGAGCTAGCGTGTGCTTTAAGTGGCAAGCACGATGTCTCACCGAATCCTGTGCGGCCATGAGCCCCCTTTCTCTGGGTTTACGTCCTCCCAGTCCTCTGCCTCTGCTCCTCCTGACAAGTTCTCTCGCTCCATCTTTTCACCTCAGCTGCTTCTGCCCCCCCCCCCCCTCTCCCCACCATCCTTTGTGCAATAACCAACGCCAGACACCAGGAGGACCGGCAGGAGGGTGGCCCTTCCCCCAGATGGTCTTCGGCTAACGCCATTTTTCATCCTCCCACGGAGGGTTACACAACTAGCAAGGGCCCATTCCTTTCTAGAGAAATCTTCCTTGGGCCAATTACGATGCTAAATAGTGCCCCGTGGTAAACCGTGGCCAGCCTCGTGCTCTGAACTTCAAGGCAGCTGGCTGCCACACCCGGAAACAGAGCTCTGAGGTCGTTTTCGCCGCACTGACCGTCGCAGCCCTAGACACGGACCCAACACGGTAAAGGGGGAGGAGAACCTTTAAATGCAGACCTGTCTCCCTGTGTCACCACCACCGCCAGCCCAGAGCAGTCCGGAAAGGAAGTGAGGTGAGGCCCACGCTTCTGGGCTCTTTCGTCCAGCGGGACCCTTTCCCTGGAAAGCTGAGGTCCTTACCATTCGGGCCCATCTCCGTGAGAACCTAAGGGGGAAGCTGCATCCACTCGCTCTCGTCCTTGACCCTGGGTGTTCCCCCCGCACCACCAGTAAACCGCGTGAAAATCAATGACCCAAGTCTCTGCGGCCACTCTAGCCAATCTTCCAAGTCGTGGGAGGCGACCCCAGCTCAGCCTCCTCCATATCATCCTTTTTTTTTAAAAACTTTTTTATTAAAAAGTTTTTTCAATGTTTTTTGTTTTTGAGAGAGAGAGAGATTGCGAGTGGGGGAGGTGCAGAGAGAGAAAGAGAGGGAGACACAGAATCCAAGGCAGGCTCCATCCAGGCTCTGAGCTGTCAGCACAGAGCCCAACGCAGGGCTCGAACTCACAGGCCGCAAGATCACGACCTGAGCCGAAGTCAGATGCTTAACCGACTGAGCCACCCAGGCGCCCCTTCCTCGATATTATCTTAATGATTCGTTATTATTATTACGCAGGGGTCGCAACATAATAATTACTTCCCTCACTGGCCTGATGGGAAGTATAATTGCATATGCAAACAGCTGTAGAAGTATACAGTGGGAGGAACACACCCACACACCGGCCACAGGGTTATCTGGACAGTCACCCCAAGGCCTGCCCACAACGACTTACCAGGACCGTGTGCATCCCGGTGTAGACTCTGCTGAGACACACCAAGGTGGAAAATACCACAGCCATCAGCAGCCCCAAAACAAAGGGATACTGTCGGGGGGAGAAGAGAAAAAAAGGCGATTAGACCACGCTAACGTAGTTTGACCCGCGAGAGGGAAGGCTTCCTGGCCTAATAGCTGCCACGTGTCAATCTCGATTTCCCTTGACCAGTAGCCCGATGGTCTAAGACTGTTTGAAAAGTGGGAAAACAGAGCCGAGAGAAGGGGAGGGCGCCTGGGACCACAGCGCTGGGAGAAGCTTCGCAACCTAGAAACCGACAAATAGGCCTTAGTTAGAACTTGGCCTTAAGCCAGCTGTGGTGAAGTAATCATTTTTTTATTTCGACCTACTCTTCTTCACAGAGCAACAGGTATGAAGTACGCAGGGCCGAGCGAGGGGCAGGCTGGATGGGCCGTACCATCGCCTGGAAGTTCAACCGGCTCCGTCCCCACCGAGTGCTGGCTGGTAAAGTTTGGCGACAACCGACTCCCTAAGGAAGCCCCGGAGCAACGGGCCCAAGCTAGGAATGGGGACCTTTCCAGACGGAGGTTAAGGCAAAAATCCAGACTTCGCTAAATCTCGCCACTCGCTGGCGGGTAACGATGGCGGCCAGAGGCATCCGGCTCGCGCGGGGTCCTATGAGGAACATACGGGTATTCTGCTCGGAGTGTAGAGCTAGAACCCGGGCGCTTCCAGCCCTCGCGCCTGTGGTGCTTCATGGCGAGAAGAGTCAAGACGGCAGAGAGCTGTCTGTATCGGGTGAAGCTCGGTACAGCCTCGCTCTCCGACCACCTTCCCATGACTCCAGAAGTGGGTTCTGTCATGAGGTCCACGCCGCAAATGCAGAAGCCATCAAACTTGATAATCACTTACATCACTATGGAACTTTAGCACAGAGATGCTTTCCCATTATACATCCCATTTGAGCCTCACAACACGAGCTGGGCTCAGAGAGGCAGACCGATTTGCCCAAGGTCACACAGCCGGGAAAGGGTTCAAGAGTCAGAACCAGAGGCCACAATGTCCATGTCCAAGTCCAGCATGTTCTTTTTCCGTTTTTTAATGTATGTTTATTTTTGAGAGAGAGAGAGAGAGAGGAAGTGCTAGCGGGGGAGAGGCACAGAGAGGGAGACAGAGAATTCAAAGCAGGCTTGAAGCTATCGGCGCAAAGCCCGATGTGGGGCTCAGACTCACAAACCGTGAGATCATGACCTGAGCCGAAATCAGACGCTCAACGGACTGAGCCCCCCAGGCGCCCCACACATTCTTTCTGACGTGAGATGTGAATACGATTGCACATGGACATACGTCTTTTCTTCAAATTTATCATTAACTGGGCCTCAGATGTTGAGAAAAGTGTTAAAAATTAACGAGTTAATGCATTCAGAAGTTAGAGTTTGGCCATTAGCCTGTACACGTATAAAGAAACCATATTTAGAAATGTCAAAGCAAAGAACCCAAAGAGTGAAATATATTTATCATTAAAAATTGACTAGGCAGGGGCGCCTGGGCGGCACAGTCGGCTGAGTGTCCGACGTCAGCTCAGGTCACGATCTCACAGTTCGTGAGTTTGAGCCCCACATGGATCTCTGTGCTGACGGCTCGGAGCCTGGCACCTGCTTCAGATTCTATGTCTCCCTCCCTCTCTGCCCCTCCCCCACTCATGCTCTATCTCTCAAAAATAAACAAACATTAAAACTTTTTTTTTTAATTAAAAAAAAACTGACCAGGCGGCGTCGTGGGAGCTGAAAGGCGTTTTTAAAGAAGGACCAGGTTGCTGTTGCTGTTTTCTCGCACACCACTGCTACTTGAGGCTTTTCTCCTGTGCAACGTCGGCATGCTCACAGGCCTCTCTGGACGCCGAGAGCAGCAGCATCTGAGTGACGAGGACCAGCCCTGGGCCCACCGTGTCCTGCTGGGGCAGCTGCCTCGCGTACAACGGAGCTCAGATGTCTGCGTTAATTCAGACAGACACAGTACTGGAGAGCTCAGATGTTTTTGAACATGGCGTGACTTTCAGTTATGATGGAAGATTATACCTAATTGGATATATCCCTGAGACCTGTCCCTTGCCCATCCCGGAAACTGAGGTCTGCCCCTGGGTGACCAGGTAGAAGACCAGAGAGGAGAGCCAGGACCCAGCACTAATCCTGTTTTTGTCCAACTGCGTCAGGCTGACTCCCCGCGTTCTGCACAACGTAGGACTCGGAATGTCCCTGGGTTCCGAGGGTGCAGGACCAGGGCGAAACGACACTGTCGTTTACATACAGGACTGCTAGGTTTAATGAAATCTAAACTCTCCAGAGAGTCAAAGGGAAAAATTATTAAATTAAACACACACTTGCAGCAAAACTCTCAGGTAGGCAAAGCAAGACTTGGCTGCCGTACTGATGTAACGTTTAAAAGGTCTGACTGTAATTGGCATCTAAGCAGATATTAATGAAGCGAAATTCTTCCGTTTTCAGCAGTTATTAATCTCTTGTCATTTAGAGAGGAATCTAGAAAGGGCGGGGCCGTTATTTCTAGTGGTGGAGCCCCATCCAGGGGCGGAGGCCCAGACTCTCTCCTGCCCCGGGGCCCTGGGGAGTCTGGCAAGAGGATTTATGCGGTGGAGTCGCCTCCGCCCTGGAGGACCATTTATGGGGATCATAAGCTGCTCATGTCTGCTGCAAACAGATGAGAAAACTGATCACGTGCTGTCTAGTCGGGAGCTCCGGGTGACGGTGCCCTGGCGGGGAGACTCCGCACACTCCGGGTCCCGGGACGGTCCATGTCGTGCTCGTTGTAGGGGGAGAGGGGTGCTATTACCGGGGGTGTGCCTTTCACTCTGAGGCGCAGCCTGACTTGGGTGCTAACCCATGTCACTTTCTCAGTGAAGACATTGTCGCTGATGGCTCGATACATTTCATCCCCTCCCCCCAAGTTTTATTTCATAAACCTCAAAGCCCCTCAAAAGAAGGAAACTCTGCAGCGAAACCTGTCTTTGCCACCTCGCGGCATGGGTGGTGGCCTCACCTGGTATCTGTCCATCGTAGAGATGAGAAGGGTGAAGGAAATGGCGGTGGCTGCCATGGCGTGGGTCGATGGCATTCCATACTCCGCAATCACTCTCTTCTCTAGTTTCACGACAGGAGGGGAGAAGGGGCGGGGCCACTTCAGGATGTCCTTGGCTATCTGGCCAACATACATCACCAGCTGCAAAACCAAAGGACCGGGGTGAATCTAACCGAGTAAGTAAAATCCCTCGGTTGTGTGAATTTATTTTGGGGTTCCCAGTCTGGTGGCTGACAATCCCCTTCCTCTCTGACCCAGCTACCTCCTGGGAGAGTCTTATAGGATGCTGTCTTAGTCCATAAAGAGAAATAGGCCGTCTGAACTCCAGAAGACTCCTGGGCCCCTAAGATAGGACATTAACACATACCTCGATTTGAGTGATATACTTAACAAGCATATCTATAGTTCCTGCGTGGGCCAGGTACTGTTCTAAGAGCTTTACAAATATTAATTCACTTAACCCAAAGACACCTAGAGAATGCAGGTGGAGAACAAGATTTGAATCCAGGGAGTTTTGCTTCAAAATCTGTACCTTAGGCCACCATGATAATACCTCAAAACCTAGGATAGTTCTCAAATCAGACAGCCTTTGTTGTCAAGTTTTAACCAGAAGTGCAGCTATTCTGGGGTACCTGGGTGGCTCAGTCGATTGAGCGTCGACTTTAGCTTGGGTCATGGTCTTGCATTTGTGAGTTCGAGCCCCATATTGGCTCTGTGCTGATAGCTCGAGAGCCTGGAGCCTGCTTTGGACTCTGTGTCTCCCTCTCTGTCTCTGCCCCTCCCCCACTCATGTTGTCTTTCTCTCCCTCTCAAAAATAAATAAACATTTTAAAAAATTTAAAAAAAAAGAAAAGCGACTGTTCTTATAGAGCTTCAGCTTAAGAATTTTTTTGCGGGGGGCACCTGGGTGGCTCAGTCAGTTGAGCGTACGACATCGGTTCAGGGCATGATCTTGTAGCTTGTGGGTTTGAGCCCTTTGTCAGGCTCTGTGCTGACAGCTCAGAGCCTGGAGCCTGCTTCGGATTCTCTGTCTCCCTCTCTCTCTCTGCCCCTCCTCCGCTTGTGCCCACGTGCGCGCTCTCTCTCTCTCTCTCTCTCTCAAAAATAAACATAAATTTTTTTTGAATGTTACTCTATTTTGGAATGTTACACTGTTACTCTTAATGCATGTAGACAACATACAAGATATAATTTAATTTTTTTCAGTAATTAGGAGCATCCATAAGATAAAGGCAGGAGTATTTTCAACCCTCAAACAAAGACAACTCAATCTGGAGTTTTTTTCTAGTGATTTTTCACGATGTTATTCATGAAGACACTGCTCCCCTCCCTCCTTTTTCTTAAAGCACAAGGTAGAAATCAGAATTTGACTGCCGTTACCCTCCAGGGATGAACGGGACGATCTCACACGGCCTCACTTTGTCAGAGAGCTCTCAAGGACAATCTCAGGATCAGGTATAAAGACGGGGGAGCAACCCTTTGACTCGAGTCTGCATTCGCCACTCGCAGTGCGGTCTGGGGACGGGCCGCGCGTGCCCCGCCCTGGGCACCGGTCTCAAATGCAGAATCCCAGGCCTGGACCCGCCGAACGAGAACCCGATTTTCACAAGACTCTCAGGTGGCTCGTGTGCACCTGAGGATTTGAGAAGCCCCTCCTGACACTGTATTCTCGCACGGGCCCCTCCGTCACGGGCTTTCACCACAAACCTCCTCCTCTGACCACGGCCGTATTGATTTCGCGAGGGCTTTGTTTAGCTCATGATGGATGGAGTTACCTTGCTCTGGAAGGGTTATCTCAAAAATAATTTTCCTTAGTCAGCCAGAATGCTTTAGGGTGCCTTTGTTGAGCACGTTCTGCTGCTTCCTTTTAGCTCGCTTAATTCTGAGCATTACTGCAGCGTGCTCACGTCCCCCGGAAGGCGCCGCTTGTGTTTCGTGCTCCAGAGCCATTTTGCTCTGGGTTAGAAAACCAAGAACCACCGTCTGTGCACAGCAGGCCAAATCCGCAGGCTGTAAAGCCTCAGCGACGACCACTGGATTCCAGAGCTGCGATTTCTAACCGGACTTTGAAACTCCACGTCTTTACCGTCCCCTTGTTACCAGGAACTACTGTCCTGGAAACGGGCTCGCTCTTTTATGTCTGCGCCTCCCTCCTGCGCGAACCTGTAAAAACCGCAGCGGACTGACAATTACGTGTGGGGATGTGGGGACGGAAACCTCGCGGCCGTCGCCGACTACCGGGAATGTCTCGGAAGCCGCTTGAGATACATCTCTCAACACCGGCCCTTCCCCACGCACCCACAAAAACAAAATATCGCAGGCATAGGAATTCTAGTTTGCCCAGGAGTACTTAAAATCCGCAGACGGGAACCCCTGAAATCATCAAGTGAAGACAGCCAGGGAGGCTTCAGACCCATTTTTAAATTTCCTTGAAGCTCACAAGTCCCTCTGATTCCATTTCTACTTTGCCTCCTATGTTCGAAGGATGTTTTTAAGAATTAGGATGGTGGTGCATTTGGTTTAAAAAATATTACCACCGCATCGTACTGTTTCTGATCAATACATTTCAAACACCAGTTCCTGTAATGACAGCTCTCTTGAAACAGAAAGCAGAGCTCTAGTTGTCAAGTCCTAAGGAAGGAATGCCACTCGTGGGATGGGGAGTCCTGTCTCTGCCCCCGCCTTCATTACAGCCAAGCTACAATGTGCTAAGCCCTGTATTCGGTCTCCGTGACACAAACAGAAGCTCTCGTCCTAATGCAAATGTGCTTTGAAAAAAATTATCCAACGAATCCTATGGATACGTATATATGTAGACACAGAAGGAAGAAGCCAGAACAAAAAAAAAAAACAAAAAAAAACAAAGAAAAAAGAAGTACATACTGTAGGATCCTGTTTTTATAAAATTCTTGACATGTTTAACTTTATAGCACAGAAAGCAGACCGGCGGTTGCCAGGAAGGGGGAAAGAAATTACAAATGGGATACGTACATAGGGCGAAATATTCTGACCTGCACATTTTAAGTATGTGTAAAGTTTGGGAACATACTAGTGACTGTGGAATTGGACACCTTAAGTGGGTGGGTTGTACGAAATGTGAATCGTACCTCACTAAAGCTGTGAAGGATGCGCAATCGATTACAGGTCAATCGCATCTCAAAAAGCGGTCATCTTAGCGTGGGTTGCCGTAGCAACTAAACAGAGGCCAGTGGCTTACAAACCACGGAAATTTCTTTCTTATATTCTGGAGGGTGGAAAGTCCAAGAGCAAGGTGCCTGCCGATTTGGTATCTGGTGGGGACCTGCTTCCTGGTTCACAGGCAGCCATCTTGGAGCTGGGTCCTCACACGTTGGAAGAGTGAGGGAGCCTTCGGGGTCCCTTTTACACAGCCACTCGGCCTATTCGTGAGGGTCCGTCCTCATGACAAAGTATGTCCCAAAGGCCCCATCTCCTAAAACCATCCCAGTGAGCACTAGGTTTCAATATGTTAGCATTTCAAACGTTCTTCTCAAGTATGAGGACATGCGTGGGGTGGGCTTGGCCATGAGACGCTGCGTGGAAGGGCGCCTGGATGTTCGGGTTACTTGTACGTTTGGGAAAGAGGCAGAGCCAGATCTGATCTGTCCTCTGGTGTCCTGGGCAGAGTGGGGGCAAAGACATCAAGACTAGAAGGAAGGAGACCAGGTAAGAGAATATCGCAAAATCCAGAGGAGAGATGAAGATGGGATCAAGATTGGCAAAAGTGGGGAGCAGACAGAATTTTGACATGTTTCGGGGCACCTGGGTGGCTCAGTTGGTTAAGCGCCCGACTTCAGCTCAGGTCATTATCTGGCCGTTTGTGAGTTTGAGCCCCGCATCGAGCTCTGTGCTGACGGCTCAGAGCCTGGAGCCTGCTTTGGATTCTGTGTCTCCCTCTCTCTCTGCTCCTACCCTGCTCTCACTCTGTCCCTCTCTCTCAAAAATAAATATTAAAAAAAATTAAAATAAAAAGAATTTTAAAATGTTTTTTTTTTAAGACAAAAGAATGTTGAACAAGTTTATGAGTGTAAGAAGAATGGCAAGGAGAAATTATTTAAATAAGAGAGAAAACAAGCCAGGAATCTATGGACCCAGAGGTGATTATGTACATGGAAGTGTTTAAGTTCAGAAGAGCCAGACTACGGGTCCTCACGAGGGACATGCTGTCCCGGCAGACACTCCTGGTTAGCTCCATGATTAATACACCACCGGCATTAAGAGGGGAGGAGGCCAGGGAGACAGCGTGCCATTCGATGCACGAGATTGCCACCCTTGAAATTGTTTTTTGGGTCTAACATGGTTGAAGGCTTTGCCAGACGTTTTTGTAGGTGAACACCTACCTGTAATCCTCTGAATGGAGAGCCTGAGTCTCTGTTATAAGGAACCACCAAATATTTTCTTGCAAGGTTTGAACACACACTGAAGTTTCTGAGAACAGAACTACCAAGTAAACTGAGGGATGACTGAATTTTGGTTGATTTGAAACTTTATCTCGACTCGCTCACCACTTGGGGAAACTGAGTCACCAGTGGAAAGGCTGCTCGATGCATCAGAGACTCGTACACCACATGCCTGTGTCTGCACCACCGTAGCTGGCACACTCACAGTGACACTGTAGATAGGTTCAAGGATCCTACGATCACCCTACGTGGACATGCCCTCTTATTTATTTATTTATTTACTTATTTATTTTTATTTTTAAAGTTTATTTACTTTGAGAGAAAACATGAGTGGGAGGGGGGCAAAGAAAGAAGGAGAGAGAGAGAGGTAGAGAGAGAGAGAGAGAGAGAGAGAGAGAGAATTCCAAGCAGGCTCCACACAGTCCGCGTGGAGCCCAATGTGGGGCTCGAACTCAGGAACCATGAGATCATGACCTGAGCCGAAGTCAGACGGTTAACCAACCGAGCCACCCAGGCGCCCCAGCACTGATTTATTTTAAAAGTCACCTTATTACACAGGAGAGTTTTAGAAATTATGTAAGTAGGTCATATTATCTATGAATCGCATTGAAAGAAAGCAAAGCGGGCGCTGTAATACATTTAGAATATACAAGGAGGTGCTATCATGCTAAGTTTAGGAAGCCGGATACAAAAGACCACATATTGCATGGCTCCATTTATGTGAAATACCCAGAAGAGGCAGATCCATAAAGACAGAGATTAGATTAGTGATTGCCTAGGGCTTGGAGGCCAGATGTCTACAATCAAGGTGTCAGGGGACCACATTCCTACAGGTTCTAGGGTAGAGCCCTTTTATTGCCTCTTCCCATTTCTGGTGTCTGGAGGCCCTCCTAGGCTTGTGGCCACATCCCTCCCATCTCTGCCCCTGTGGCCACTTGCCTCTTTCTCTTCCCTCTGTCTCCTGCCCTTCGGCCCATCTCAACTTTCCCTCTGCCTTTTTCCTGCAAGGGTACTTGCCACTGGACTGAAGGTCCACTCAGAAAACTGGGAAGATCTCTCATCTCAAGATCCTTAACTGAATTACGCCTGCCATCCTTCTTCTAAAAATGATAGGGTTCACAGCTCCCACGTGTTAGGATGTAGACATATCTTTTTGAAGACGACCATTTAATCCACGACATCCAGCGAACAGTGAGCGTGAGTGAATGCCCAGGCATCGCGCTGGTTTCAGGATTACCACGGAGATTACCACAGATTGGATCTCTGTTCTCATGGAGCGTGTGGACTGAAACATTAGCAAAAAGTATGCTGAGCTTCTTGGCATTTTATTGGTCCAATAGGATGGCATCGTCATGCTAAAAAAAAAAACAAAAATGGCATGCTGGATCTGACAGAATCGAAAAGTCTAAAATATTAACGACGTTACTGCGGATCTAAGCACACACGTCATCAGGAATTACGAAATAAAACAATGAGATATCATTAGGCATCCATCAGAATGGCCCGAATCCAAAACACTGACAACGCTAAACGCTGATGAGGATGTGGAGCAACGGGAACTCTCATTCATCGCTGGGGGGAACGCCAGCCGGTGTGGCCACTTCGGCAGTCAGTTTGGTGGTTTCTGACAAAACTAAACATGCTCTGACCGTAAGATTTAGCAGTCGTGCTCCTTGGTATTTAACCCAAAGGAATTGAAAGCTTCTGTCCACGCAAAATCCTGTACACAAGTGTTCAACACAACTTGATTCCTCAGTGCCCAAAACACAGATGTGACCAAGATGTCCTTCAGCAGGTGAATTTTAAATGAACCGTGGTACACCTAGATGAATATGATTCAGGGCTGAAAGAAGTGAGCTTTCAAGCCATGAGGAGACAAGAAAGAGCCTTAAATCCATACAATTAAGTGAAAGAAAACAATCTGAAGAGGCAACATACTAGATGATCCCATCTATATGATATTCTGGAAAAGGTTATACCATGGAGAAGTGGAAAATCAAAGGTTGCCAGACGTTGGAGGGAAGGAAGGATGACTAGGTGGAGACACAGGACTTAATTTAGGGCAGTAAAACTACTCCGTATGATACTATCATGGTGGATAGATGTCATTACACATTTGTCCAAACCCATTGAACGTACAACACCAAGAGTGAACTGTGAACGAGGGACTTCTGGTAACTACCATGTGTCAGTTGGGGTCATCAATTTGAACGAATATACCGCTGTAGTGTGGGATGTTCCTGATGGGGGAGGCTGTGCTTGGTCCAGGGCAAGCGAGTATACGGGAAATCTCTACACTTTTCATTCAGTTTCGCTATGAGCCTCAAACAGCTCTAAAAAACAAACTCTATTAAAAAGAGCGCTTTGGCAGAAGAGAACCATTTCTCCATTTAGTTTGCAGTTAAAGAGTCTAATGATTAACTTGACGTGGCTTGCCCTAAATGGAGGGCTTCACTCTGTATTGTTGAAGGGCCCTCCTACCTCAAGGGACCAAATTAAGTTCCATCATCCATCACATTCCTTTGGAGAGAGGCCCCAAAGGCCTATGTGTAAAGGAAAAACCCATGAGAGGAGGCGAGGCAGGAAGCAATTATAGATCATTAATGCTTTAGCAAACTGTCTGGGTCCCCTGCACGGGGCTGGGGCCCTGTAGCATTTTGTGATGAGGAATTAAGTCTATTTTCTTACTTCTGCCCTGATTACAAGATAAAGGAAATATACAGGTGGGGGGGAAAATCTGATTCTCTGGATACTCTACTGTTGATCCCAAGCAGACAAAAGGCAATTCTGTCAACACACAACATGTCTTAGCAGCATGGAAGGACTTCTAACTTGGGGTCTGTTCTTGGCATCTGGGCTCGTCTGGCGCGGGCACAGAAAACAGTGCGTGTTCTCTTAGTGTGGTAGCCCTTTCTAGCTATTACAATCCCAACGGACAACCTCACTGTGTCTAACAATACTTCACTCTTCACGTTAGTATAAATGAAACCTGGATCGTTTTTTGAAAACAGAGGATCCTTGAAAGAACGCAATTACTAGTAAAGCAGCTACTCATTCTTTCTTATTCACTGAGATTGCCTGCTGCCCCCCAAGTGTCCTTCCCCCTCCAACCCAAAGCATCCCCATTCTCATGGCATAAAGGCTCCACTGTTGTGATAGTAAAAGCTAAGTCCTCTGTATGATACAGGGAGTGACATGAGTCTCTTTTCAAATTACACTCCCACCCGTCACCATCCAGCATCACACGCGCTATCTTGATAAACTTTAACACCGTCTTCCTTCCAGCTATCTTCACTACGGGGGAATGGCTCTAATGAAAGTGTGTCCCTCAGGTCTCATGGGGTGAAAACATTTCGAGTCACTGGGATTTATAGTCTCTCCATGGATTTATTTTTAAAAAGTCAGGAATTAGTTATATCATTCTTTCCCTGCTGGAGACTAGAACACTAAGATGTAAACCAAAAACCATAGCTTCTCTACCAGCGCATACCCGTCTTCTTTTTTTTTTTTAATTTTTTAATGTTTATTTATTTTTGAGACATAGAGACAGAGCGTGAGCAGGAGAAGGGCAGAGAAAGAGGGAGACACAGAATCGGAAGCAGGCTCCAGGCTCTGAGCTGTCAGCACAGAGCCCGACGCGGGGCCCGAACTCACAGACCGCGAGATCGTGACCTGAGCCGAAGTTGGCCACTTAACCGACTGAGCCACCCAGGCACCCCACCATCTTGTTTCTTAGTCCAACCAAAGGAAGCGAATTCCCCTTCCTCTCAGGTTACGGATATGATGATTTGAACAAAGAGAGACCAGACACCCAACCATTCTACTCCTAGGTTTACCCACGAGAACCGAAAACATAGGTTCTCACAGAAACTTGCACATGAATGGTCTTAGGAGCATCCTTCGAGATAGCCAAGATGTTTAGACCACTCAGACATCCATCCGCTGCCGGATGGATAAACAAAATGCAGTATGTCAACACAATAGAATATTATTTGTCCATAAAAAAAATGAAATATAGATACAGGCTATATACATGGATGAGCCTTGAAAATAGTATCCCGAGTAACCAGGTAAGGACAAAGATTGTCAGATTCCACTTACATGAAATGTTCAGAATAAGCAAATCCATAGACAGAGAAAGCTGACCAGTGGTTGTCTGGGGCTGGAGGGGAGGGGAATGGGCAGATGAAACCGTTCTGAATTTGGATGGTGGTAATGGCACACGATTTCATGAATACGCGAAAAACCAATGAATTACACTCTTCACAAAGGTGACTATTATGATATGTGAATGTCATCACAGTTTAAAGAGAGAGAGAACCTAGACATCAAAATAGGTCTCCAAACACCTCCTTTGTGTCCCTGAAGTCCTTTGTTGCAAAGTGCTATTGACAACGCCTTCTAGTATTGATTTCAGATAAGAGGCTATGGGGGGCTACGAACAGTCTTAGCTTCAGGAGCTCCACGCAGCTCTCCCCCAACCTGGGTCTGCAGGGCACCGAGGGGATGAGCGCCCACGGCACAGGGAAATCCACCTACTCCTATCCCCCTACTCCAGGACTAGGGGACTCATTTCAAAGGAATTTTTAGCTGTGGAGGCTGTTCAGATCAACACTTTACAAGGGGATGGGGCTGTGTTCTTGTTTACGTGGTGTACGGTCCTCTCCTCTCCCTGGAAGACAGGGCTCCGTGGCATCAGGGAGTGAATTAAAAGCAGTTCTTTGTTATGATTATTTCAGAACATTCTAGAAGCCACTGCCTACCAACCAGTGTGAAAAGTTGTTTTCAGTTGGTGAATGTCTTCTCATGCTTGTGGCATTGCTTTATTTTATTTACTTTTTAAAATTCTGAGCCCGTTTCCAGTGTGTGTCGTGTGCTCGTCTGTGTTTGTGTGGGTGGGGCGGTGGTGAGTCACTCAGAGAAGCAGCTGTAATTTCAAACTAATAAGATTTCATTCCATGCCTGAAGCACCAAAACAAAGAAATTACAGAGCAAACACCATAAATCACAGAAGACTGTCAGAAAACTGGTCTTTGCATATTCAAAGTCCTGCAGAAATGCAGATATAAGAACTAAAGCACATATGACAGGTGAGAAAAATAAAATAATTAAGTTACAACATTTGCTGTTTCTAATGCTCCATTTCTGCAAACTCAGATCTGCTTCTGACCTTTTTGAATGCAAACACTAAGGGTACAGAGATTAGTAATTAAGTCCCGGATTCTGAACATCTTTGGGAAAGTTACTCCAAACCAACCGAGCCTCCTTTTCATTATTAGAAAAGAGTTGGGTAAAATGATAACCTAATATTCGTGCAGGGAATTCTTTGGAGGGCATTTTCATAGACATTAATTTATGTTAATGTTCATATCATTCCCATTTTGCGGAGGAGGAAGCTGAGGTTTAGAGAAGGGGAGTGTCTGGCTAAAGGTAACACCATCAGTGTAGCAGAACCGGACTTAAATTTTGTTTTCTGACTCCGGATCCTATGGTCTTTTCGCCATACTCCAACAGCTAGCATCTGACGAATAACATGTTCAAACGGATCTCTTTCCTTAAGGAACCCAAATTCTATGATCCTAACCCATTATATCCAGGCAGCACTCAATAGAGGTCACTTGACTGCCCTTCAGAAGGAGAGATTAAGTGGTCACAACTGACAAGAAAATTTCCAAATGCTTATCTGTACCATTCCACCAATGAACGTCCAGCAGAAGGCTAAGACCAGTGTCCTTTCCTCACCACTGGACAGATGTCACATCCAAAATGGCACCCACTGAGGGAATCTTCAATCCTAATAATTACAGAGCACATACAAAAGCTAAAGTCATGCATAAGCCTATCCTCCTTCCACCAATCAGCCAACCACAAAAAGTCTGGAAACTCTAAATACCCATGACAGACTACTGGTTAAAATACATTATGCAAGAGTTCAAAAAGCATTATGAATGTTAAGTTAAAAAAAAAAAAAGCCAGAGGCCTGCAAGAGTAGATATTAATCCCATTTGTATTTTTAAAAATGTATTTACATATAAATGCATGTCGGTACGTGGGAGATTGGGGATGGTAGAATCACTAGGGTGAAGAACTGAGGTCTGGGGTGGGTACTGTGTGTACTGTTTGAGTTTTTCACAAGCAAACAAAAAATAACAAGGGGTGCCTGGGTGGCTCAATTGGTTGGGCATCCAACTCTTGCTTTTGGCTCAGGCCATGATCCCAGGGTCATGAGATCGAGCCCCACATCAGGGCTCCATGCTGAGCATGGAGACTGCTTCAGATTCTCTCTCTCTCTCGCTCTCTCTCTCTCTCAGCCCCCACACTGCCCCTCTCTCCTGTTCCTACTCTCTCTCTAAACAACAATTTCCTTCAGAGACAGTGTAACCATTGCAAAGAACATTCCTTTTCATGAGCCTTCTCCCTCACATTTTTAAGTATTTTCATTGTTAGTCCTGCTCACCACAGGAAAATAAATGGCAAAATAATACTGAAAGATCAAAACCATTCTGTTTCTAGACCCCCCTGAAAGCAAAAAGGCAGTAGATGTTAGTCACTCACTACAGTTCAACTTTCTCATCTGATTCAAGCCACAAACTATTCCCATCTCCAAGGATGTGCTAAAAATCTCTCTGTGTGACCCAGCCAGCCAGCCTAGGCTCCAGGAAAAAAAAAAAAAAAAAAAAAAAAAGTCTCAGAATTTAAGCTAGAAGAAAAGTTCATCTCCAGTCTTGGCTGACTATTAACCTAAGACTCTTTCTGGTTTTGCCTGCATCGAAACCAGTAAACTCTACGGCAGGACTTTTTCACAGGTTAGAAACCCCACGAATTCAGGACAATCACCCCAAGAATTATGAGCCAAGAGCCCAACTGAATTCTTTGCCAATCAGTTTCACCAATCAGCCAAGCATCATCCTTGGTCTTTATGGAATGAGAACAGCCTACATGACTGGCTTTTTAGTACTTTCCAGATTGAGTTAGCATGGCTTTAACTGGAACACGTCTGGCCCTCTGTAGGGACCCTTTCTGTGGCCCTCCTACCCGGCTGGGCTTGGGGTCCCCTCCATGCTCCCAGATCAGTCTGCCCACCTCTCATGAACACTTTCCAAACTACGGTCAGTCACAAACCTCCTTCTAGATTCTTCCACACCCATAGACGACTCACGTTATTATCTCCTTAATACTGTTCTTCAAGGGGGCTTACTCCCTTCTAGCAAAACATGTGTGAAATCATGACCTGATTGTTGGTTATACTTTACAACATAATTAAAACCAAGATGTACATATTTAAAAAGTAAAAACTCGCCCCACCTACGAGGCACTCGGGAAATCACAGTTACACAATTAAGCAGTTCTTGATCTCCACTCATTTTCGTACGACTACCTCTAATTTAGGCTGTGCTTGTTTTATCCCCTGGCTGCAGCAAGAAGCCCGGGGCCTGAACGAAGGCGGGCATGCGGTACGTCGCAAGCAGGCGGTAAACACGCACGCATCCCTCACCATCCAAATCCTCGTTTTCTGAAATCTGGAGCTGAAGACATTTAGGTAAATGTTTGGATGAATTTCTTGCCACTAAACCTCATGTTACGTGTCATCTGGAACTCAGGAACCAAACAGATTGGAGCAACTCATAACCCTTGCTGTTCAACCTTGCTACCTGGACTTGGCCTAAAATGTATCACTTTTTCATGTTCACAACTCATGCGGCTCCCTTAGTCTCCTCTCACTCAACAGAAGCGTTGCCTTTTCATGGGGTGCCAGCCACATCCTTGTCATGTTGGTAAAAGCTGGACTAAAGGGACTTGCCTGGATTAGGAGCCTAGTCACCAGTCTGCTTCCAAAGTGGACACTGGGATTCCTTCCTTGATCTGGATAACACGGATTACATGTTAATAAGTGATTCTACCCTCAGCAAGTTCAAGGACCCATCAAGGCTGAGAAGGGACAGCTGATAATCAATGGAAATTCCAACCCCTTTTTCCAGAAGCAAAATCCCACCAACGGCAGATGGGGTGATGTGCTGAACACCTCACAGAGCCTGCTGCTGTCTTCCCCACCTGAGACAAGGCTGGTGCTCACTGGAAAGATGAAGACAAAGGATTATCATCCCGACCCCCTGTGCTGATGTCACGATGCTCAGAAAGGAAGACGGCTGTGACTGTCGGCAATGCCATCTACATATAGACTGGGTGCTTGGCGCTCCTGGCTAAGGTTATCTGTGATGGCATTGGCAGTGTGGAGGAACCTAAGACCCTGGTCCATGCCATCACTGCTCATGGATCGTGATGGTTCCACGGTGATCGTGGATGAGGATGGCCAGCTATGGTGTAACGTCCATGGTCATTATTCCTGAACCCCTAGTCCTGCCAAGGCTGCGTGCAAGGTCATCCCTGAGCAGAATGAGAAGCTCACTAGCGGTACCGTTTCTAATATTAGCTTCCAGAACGAGCTATGATTTCCCCAGAGCTCTTGTCTTTAGCAACAGCAAGCGAGAGCTTCTCAGCGTAGTGCATTAAGAACAAGCTGCTGCTGGCTTGACCCAAATCCTCGCTCGCTCAGATCTACATCGGCTTGGGAGCCACTTAGATGTTAAAAATCAACACTGCTAAGAGCAGCCTAGATATGGTGCTGACGATAAAGCAAATATGGGATGTGCTCTGGCCATAATTCAGGAGAGCACTGGTTTCTGCCTTCAAAGGACACCGGCAAATCACTCTCTTATTTTTCTCCATAGATATAAGAAGGAGACACCACTAGGTTATATTTAAAGGACTAGGTTTTGATCTCTAAATTTTCCCAAGATGTTTTCATGTACACGCCCTCATTCCTGGTGATTTTTTTAAGCTCAGCTGAGCAAATGTCCCACATCGCCTGGGCCAATTTCTCTGTTTCATCCATATTCTACAAATGCTCCCACAACTGTATCACTCATGCTCTAGGTGTGGGTCCAGCAAATGGGAAAACTTAGGAGAGTGACTCAAGGAATACCTGCCCAGACTCTCCTTAAAATAACCCTGGTCATTGGGCACCTCGGTAACTTGGGTTTCACCATAAAGCATCTATCTTAAAAATTGTTGGTCATCAAAACAAGTGTTCTTACGTGTCCCCGTTCAACTCCACCAAAGCCCAAACATTTAATAGCACAAAAACAGCATGTAGACGAATGCACTTGCGTTTCTGTAATGTGTGTCAGAATTTTCTGAAGGAAAAAAATTTAATTGGAAAAAGCACCGATACTATTAAAATGGGATTCAGGCTCAGTATACCTTGAAATATCACTAGCTTCAGAGAGAATCTAGCCTTGAAGTACTCTAAGAGAATGTGATCACACTGCCCTGGCCTGTCCTTCTGTGGCAGTATCTGTGGAAAAGGAAGTCTCCGGATGTGGTGAGGTCAGGGCGGCCATCATGCTGACCTGACAGACCCTGAGCCTGATTTTAGGTTAAAGGTCTGGTACTGAACACCTAGTTTTTCAGGATGCTGCAGGCTCTCCTTCCACATTTGATCAGACTTGGGTCATTTTGGGTTGGCCTCCTGTGAAGAGAAGGCTCTTGGGAAGTTAAGAAGAGTGGGAGACTCAGGGAGTCTGTCAGTCTACATTCTCACACAAGTCAGAAAAGATCGAATGGTGGTCACTCAAGAGAAATACAAAATATTTTCTTTCTGGAAGGATTGAAGAGTCCAAGGAGTCAAGCCACGCAACCCCTCACTCCCAAATTCTGAATATAGTCAACCGCGTCTCAGTGGCTTGCCTTCCACCACACAGAAAGAAGTACGGTTTATGGTGAAGGCTCGTGTACTACTGTTGTAACCCCAAGGGATACAACCATCTTTAATCAGGAAGGCAGTCTTAAGGAAGCACTTGTGCTAACGGTCCTTGTTGAAGGGAATACGAGGGTTAGGGGCCTTCTGTTTGCCTGGATTTGGGTCCCATCACATATGTCCAAATCTTCCCTTTTCTCTTACTTGGCAAGAAATTTAACACTGAGCCAACTGGTGATAGGAACAGTGGCTGACAGTCCCCAGACCTTCGAGTCTGGCTGTTCTCTGTAGTGCTGGCTACACTTCCTGAAGCTCAAATGACTGCACATTCATGGGAGAAGCACTATTTCATGATGAGGCGCTCTCTTGTGCTATGGTCCCTGAGCAAACAAAATTACCAGTTAAAAGGCTGGGAAGGAAATGGAGAGCTAAGGAAATGCATAAGAATAAAAATTCAATATGCGAGCTAACGAAATTACGGAAGCCATAATCATAGGATGTAAGGAAGAAAATTCACTTACGACAGTGCAGACGATGTCAGGTTTTGAAGGCTCCCTAGCTATGTATCTACTCAGAGCATCAGGGGAAGTAGCCAAACGCCTATTTCCAATTTTCAGTTCGACGTCACTGGCTGTGCTATCAACACCGGCCAAGGCCCATCTTGTACTCGTTTCTGAACAACTGTCAAGATGGCAGCCACGAGCGGGGGTGGCTACCAGCTCCGTGAGCCAAGTCGGTCCCGGGTCTACAGAGCCAAGCATACTATCCCCACAATACCCTCAATCAGCTATGGGTTTACTGACGCCCTTGTTTACTCCTCACCTTCCTCCCTGGTTAGACTTCGCTTTCCTCCAAAACTGAAAACAGAGGCATCGTATGAACACTAGGACCCGCACAGTCATTAGTCCGCGGCTCCCCTCCTCCACCATCGCCAGCCCCGGAACCACAACTTCGCATCCGTTTGTAAACGTAATGGGCCCTGGTCTAAGATTTCACCTCTCTCCTGGGAGATGTCTAAGTCTCGGACAGTCTCCTCTGTACAGGAGGGAGTACCCAAAGCTCTGACATTCAGGTAGAGGCTCTCATACCAAAGGCGTGAAACCAGTCAGCCAGACTGGTTCCATTCCACCTGCTGGTGACACCTTTCTGCCAACCGAAGCATGCAGATGTATGCTGAGCCAGCCCAGCGTAACATTGTAAATTGTAATCTAAGGCACCAGCATCCTGATCTTTCAGCCTCTCTGCCAAGAGACTTCTGGTTCTAGTAAGCTCTATGGAAAGGCTGGCTTGGCATACATATAATGATACCAACTTTTAGAGTTCAACCAAAAAACAAAACAAAACAAAAACACCCACAACTCACAGCCGCCTGAATGGAACATATTCTAAAAACTAAGATGATACTGCATTGGACAGGGGGGTGTAGACATGTAATTATTCTCTGGTCCATCATCTCTGAAAAGCAAGTTTCCTCTTCATCGTGGCCGCAATAATGTCTTTCTTCTGAAAACACAGTCTACTTTTCCCCGGATGCCCCATCTTTGCTGTTTCCTCTTCATCTCAGCAGGATGGCTTCATTGCAAGGTTTCTCCCAGGCGGAGAAGAGCTGGCTCTCCCTCCCCTGGAGTTAAATAGCTCTCCTGAAGGGCCAGGCTTTGAGTAGGAAGGGACAGGAATCCCGGAGGGTCCCCTGCCTGACGCCTGCTCCCTGCAGGAGGCGAAGGAGGGCGTCTGGAGGAGGGCAGGCGACACAGAGGGGGGAGGACAGGGCACCACTGATTCTCCAGTGAGTGATTAACTCTATTAGGAGGGGCCGTTGGTCACAGAGCCCACAACCCCCAAACGGGACTGGAACCGGGGCTATAACCTCCCCGTGACCCTTTGTTATCAGAGAGGCTTGACTTGAGCCTGCTGGGGTCTTCTTTCTGGGCCGCCAGGCAAATGCCTGAACCCTTTTCTCTTACTGCCGCACGCAGGAAGGTCGAGGCCCGTACGGAGGGGAGCAAAGCGTATCTTTGTACAAAACTACCGTTCAACATAATGTCTTACACGTTTGAATCGCAGCACCAGTTTTGTTTCGGGGATGGAAAAGAGCAATTGGAAGGTGGCTTCGTGCTTTTAAAAATCTACTTATCTTAGCTTCTTCTTAGGGCCTTGCCTGATGGCCATGCAGACTGCTGGGGAACACTGCGTTTCCAAACGGATACAGAAATCAACCAGAAAGACTGCTAAGGTGGCAACGCCCTAGGTTTGCCATAAACCGCTTACATGTAAGTTGCAAGTGAACTCTACGTCAAGTCAGCCCTGGGCCCGGAATACACTTTTTTTTTTTAATGTTTATTTATTTTTGAGAGACATAGAGACAGAGTATGAGCAGGGGAAGGGCAGAGAGAGAGGGAGACACAGACTCTGAAGCAGACTCCAGGCTCTGAGCAGTCAGCACAGAGCCCGACGCAGGGCTCGAACTCACAGACCTTGAGATCAAGACCTGAGCCGAAGTCGGCCGCTTAACCGACTACGCCACCCAGGCGCCCCTGGAATGCACCTTCTCACAAAGGCCTTCCCTAACACAGCTACCTCTCCCCACACCTTTTATTTTTCTCCATAGAATTTCACCCTGCCTGCATTCAGACTATGTATTTTTGCTTTATCGGCCCCACCCTCACCTGGAGAGGATGCCCTACCCTGTTTGTGACCCGGAGTCTGGAACAGTGCCTGGCGTCGTCTGGAATCTTTGCCCTTTCCACCTGTCAGCCTAAAAGTCTCTCCACCAGCTTCTCACTCTGCCTCCTCAGTCCTCAAGCCTTAAGTTCAACGAAATGCCACAAAGTGCTCATTCCTGAGCACTTTCTTTCAAGTAGGTCTCTGCTCTCACTGGGGTGTGGCCCGAACAAGAATCCAACAGACTTTAATTACTGCACTGTTTTACTTATTACGGTCTATCTTGCCTACTAGGAAATCCCAGGAAACCAGGCTGACGCCGCTCTTGCTCATTGCTTACTCCCCAGCGCTCGGCACGTAGTATCGGCAGATGTTGGTTAAATGGATGAACGACTAAATTTTCAGCCGTTGCTCAGCAATGACAAGGTAAGAAAGGAGATCTGACCCTCTCTTTAAAAAGCAAATAAAACCTGGTTTCGGATATTCGTCAGTTCAGAAACAAATAGAATTGTTACTTTCATACTGAAAGAAAACCTTGGTGGACTCCCTACCAAATGTGGGTCCTGACTTTCCACCGGGGACACTGGAGAACCATTCCAGATGAGGGGAGATCTCCAGGGTGCAACCTTAGTACTTCATTGAGTTTTCTAGTGTATCTGAAGCACCCTGCACTGTTCATTATTTCTTTACAGGTCTGTTCCCTGTGGGGGGACAGCCCCTAAATCATTTTGTAGAAACAGACTTTATTCATTTTACCCAAATATCTGAATTGCTCGGAGGCGGTCGCTTCAAGGGACAATAAGGAACCACCCGGTGGGGAATGCAGAATCAAGGTCCAGGGTGGCTTTTTTTTTTTTTTTTTTTTTTTTTTTGAGATAAGGCTGGTGCTGTGTCTTATAGGAGTCAGGACCAGGTGGCATCATGAGGCAGTGGCAAGGAGAAAGGAGAGCACGGTAAGCCTCAAACGCAGAGCCAGGGACGGGAGTGTGGGCCATCGGGAGTTCTGTGAGTCCAGAGAATGGATGGGAGGAAGGGCTAAGGGTAGAGACTGAGGAAGAAACCCAGTTGGAAGAGACCTGATAGGTAGTTTGAAGGCGCTTGGATGCTAACGTGCTTTATTTATTTTTTTATTTATTTTATTTTAACTTTTATTTATTTTTGAGACGTAGAGACAGAGTGTGAGCAGGAGAAGGGCAGAGAGAGAGAGGGAGACACAGAATCTGAAGCAGGCTCCAGGCTCTGAGCCGTCAGCACAGAGCCTGACGCGGGGCTCGAACTCACAGACTGTGAGATCATGACCTGAGCCGAAGTCGGCCGCTTAACCGACTGAGCCACCCAGGCGCCCCCTAACATGCTTTAAAGAGTGGGGTGTGGTCATATTGCAGGAGATAGGTCACCCAAAGACGGTGGACAGGATGCATCTGAGGATCATAAGAAAAGCTGGAAGGAGATTAATTAGAAGGTTAATGCAACGGTGCTAGATGAAGACGATGCAGGCTTGAACGAGGGAATGTTTCCGGAGATGTGGGAAACACAAAGTCACGAGGGCAGAGGGCGCTGTATAGAATGAAAATCTCTACTGGATGAACGAATGGAGAATCCGTGGCTTGCAGGAGAATGGCTCTGCTCATGGCTTCAGAAAATGTATCCATCTCAAGGTCATCTGGGCGGCTCCGTCGGTTAAGCGGCCGACTTCGGCTCAGGTCATGATCTCAGGGTGTGTGGGTTTGAGGCTCGTGCCCGGCTCTGTGCTGACAGCTCAGACCCTGGAACCTGCTTTAGATTCTGTGTGTGTGTCTCACTCTCTGCCCCTCCCCCACTCCTACTCTCTCTTTTTCTCAAAAAAAAAAAAAACATTAAAGAAAATTGAAAACATATCAATCTGAGAAGCGAAAAACTAGCGGACGTGAACCGTTTTAAGACGCTTGTGTTTATTTTTGCAGCTTTTCTGTCTCATGGCTTCCTATGTTAAGGGAGATCATTTAGAGGTTTTGATTTAGAAGTCCTGCTTTTTAGGGGGCGCCTGAGTGGCTCAGTTGGTTAAGTGTCCTACTCTTGGTTTCGGCTCAGGTCATGATCTCACCGTTCGTGAGTTCGAGCCCTGAGCTGGGCTCCTTGCTGAGAGTACGGAGCCTGCTTGGGATTCTCTCTCTCGCTCTTTGTCCCTCCCCTGCTTGTTCTCTATCCTCTCTCTCAAAATAAATAAACAACATAAAAAAAAAAAGTCCTGCTTTCTGGGTCTAGCAACCTCGTGAAAAACTAAAAGTCACAAGTCACTTACATTGGTAAATCACTTAGGATTTATAGCTTGTAGCCAGTACTCTAGGAGATAATTGAGAATCTTATGTAAAACACTATGTAATGTCTTATTCAATGTTACATAACTTCTAGGATCGACTTGTGGAGTGAACAAAAAAATTACGACTGGGGCGCCTGGGTGGCTCAGTAGGTTAAGCATGTGACTTCGGCTCGGGTCATGATCTCATAGTTCATGAGTTCGAGCCCCGCGTTGGGCTCTGTGCTGACAGCTCAGAGTCTGGAGCCTGCTTCAGATCCTGTGTCTCTCACCCTCTTTGCTGCCAGTGCTCTGTCTCTCTCTCTCCAAAAAATGAATAAACTTGGAAAAAAATTAAAAAGAAATTGTATGACTGATTACTACAGACCTGATCAAGCATCTGGTGAGATCAAGGTCCCTGAATTAACCAGTATATGAAGTAAAACACACATTTGATGTCGTTAATCAATAGCCCACGTGTCCTAATAGAATTAAAATAGCTTTTCCATATATTATTTTTAAATGATACAGCACTCTTTAAAGTCCATGTTCTTTGTGAACTATTTACTCAATTAGAAACAGTAATACAACAAGGTAATAGACTATCTGTGCCCCGTCCCCCAAGAAGGAGGGAGTAGAAAGCAGGGTCTCTCAACGCTTCTCACAAATGCTGGGAAAGCCAGCTCTAAAATATATAAGGGGGGAGAACATACACCAACAGCATAATATTTGGTTGCGGAAGATGCTTTTGTAGTTACATTTATGAATAGAGTTGATTCTTGAACAAAGTAGGGGCTGGGGCACAGTGGAAAATCTGCAACTTAAAAGAAAATATTTTTTTAAGTTTAAGGAAACTCTTAACTCACGTGGGGGGCTCAAACTCACGACCCTGAGATCGAGAGTCGCATGCTTTGCGGACGGAGCCAGCCAGGCACCCCTCACGGTAACTTTTCACGCCCCTAAACTTCACTACGAAGTGCCCGCTGTTGGCCACAAGCCTTACCGATCACATAAACAGTCAGGTGACACATATTTTGCATGGTATGTGTATTATGCACTGTATCCTTACCATGAAGTCGAGCTAGAGGAAAGGAAACACTAGGAAAATCCCAAGAAAGAGAAAATACATTTACAGCGCTGTGCCTTATTTATCCAAAAAAAAAAAAAAAAATCCACGATTAAGTGAACCTGCATAGTTCAAACCAACGTGGTTCAAGAGCCAACTGTCTCTATTACAACCTGATCGGTTGTATCTAACGCTTGTGAACTGACGCTATAAAAATAAAGTCGGGGACCCACTTCGCGTTCCGGCAGGTCTGTAGACCTCTACCTGGTTTCCCCATCGAGTTCCCAGTGTAGGCTAAATACTAGCCTTAAAATAACTCCCTCTCCTCTTTGTTATTTATACGTTGCCTTGGTTAGAGGAAAAATGCAAATACCTTCCCGAAGGCCTCCTGCAACACAAAAGATTGTACGTTGCATAAAGGGGAGTAAACACAAACTAAAATTTGCCCCGAAATGATATTTGAAAGGGAACATTAGGGTAGCCACGGGAAGGTATTCTAGGGTGGAGTTCTCTGGATGTAGGGAAGGATAGGCTTTATTTGAAAGGATTGTTTGCAAGAGGGGAAAGGCCTACAGCAATAGGGGAACCCCTCCAGAGGTCTGCGAGTGTTCAAGGATTAGCCAGAGAAGGGCTTTTCTTTAGGAGGGAGGAATGAAACTCTCCTCTGGGTGTGGGGAGGCAGATAGGACGGTAGATCCGGAGCATGCTGACCCTGAGCCCAGTTTATTCTGAGAGGGCCCTTGAGGGGTTTGTGGTGGGGGGCGGGGGGGGGGTGTGTGAAGAAGGGGGTGTGCTGTTTGGGGTAAAGTTGGCTCAAAGTTCTAGGGCCTGGGGATGGAGAGAAGTTTAAAGTTTGGTCGAGTCAGGTATTATCCAGACTGGTCAAGGGAGACAGAGTTCAAATAATCTACAAGGCAAAGAATGGGAATTGGAGGGTTGAGTCTAGCCTTATTATGGGTCAACAAGGGGGCATCTGTGAGCGTCGTTTAAGTTCTATGAGGAAAGAGGTTCCCTATAGCGAGTCATTTCCTGGAACACAAAAGGGGAGAGGATTATCTTCATGGTTTAAGGTAAAATTCAGATACGCTCTAGGCTTAGAAGTAAAAGAAAGTGAAAAAGGTCTCGAGCTCGTAACGTAACCAGGTTTTGATTTGTAGGAGAAAGCGCGTTGGTGAGAGAACTTTGAGATCAGCTCTGACATTTGCCAAAACCCTTCAAGGCCCTCGAACCATCATCTCAGGTCAAGGGCAAGCCGAAGAAAGCTGCCAGGAGCTTTCTGAGAAGCTGACACGAGGCGAAATCAGAACTAGGGTCACTGAGCAAAAAAGGGTGCAAACTTTCCTTAAAAGAAAAACAAAATGGCCCAGTGTTTACCAAACGTTTAAATGTCTCTAAATCTAAATCCTGCTTATATTTACCCAATATATGTTATAGTGGCTTGTTCATTATATGATTTTCTTTATAAAGGGGTGCATTTTCCCATTCACAAATAATCTACTTCAACCACCTAC
Source organism: Paguma larvata (assembly GCA_030068075.1). Classification (NCBI taxonomy): domain Eukaryota; kingdom Metazoa; phylum Chordata; class Mammalia; order Carnivora; family Viverridae; genus Paguma; species Paguma larvata. The sequence continues at coordinate 15,297,235 of CM057825.1, forward strand.
AGCCTAACCTGCAGGGGGCATTCCAAAGACTCTTCAATTTCCTCCCTAGAGACCCCGAATGTTAGGCTGAACACAGTACGACAGCATAAGGCGGCCAGATTGAGAAGGATTAACATCACATCCTCAGTTTTGTCATATGCAAATATAGGTATTAAATATCTTACCAAAATGATGTTAGACGGAGGTAAGAATACATCTGGGGGAAAAAGGAATTCTATCTGCATGTGTTACGCCCCCCGTGGAGTTGTAGGCTTTTTTTAAAAATATTTTTAGAAACAATGATGGACTCATGGAACTTATGTGTGGAACCCAATAACAGGGTTCTGACATATTTTATATGTTATTTTTTAAATTTTTATTTATTTCTTCTAGAGAGAGCACGAGCAGAGGAGGGGCAGAGGGAGAGAGAATCTTAAGCAGGCTCCACACCCAGGGCCGTCTACCATCAGATTTTAGATCCAGAAATGTTACAGTGTTTCCTTATGTCCGCTGTTCGCACAGTTTCCTCAGCTGTGAAGTGCTGAGACCAATGACACTGAAGTAGCATCTCATCGTCTTCAGAGGCGAGCACATTTTCATCACCTTTTGCTTTTGTCCCCCAGCCTCGGCAGGGGTGCACCTAGAGGTAGTGTAGGAACGAGGTGTTGGGAGCGATAATGAACGCCTCATGTTTAAGGTTACAAGATTCCCCAAACCAGAAACTGCAGGTGGAGACTTCACCCTAATGTATCTGCAAGAACACAGGATTCAGAGGCTTTCAGAGACGCCTTGGAAACATGACGCTGCTTGTGTTCCGTTTGTATCCACGTCTGGTGTTTCAACGCACGTAATCTCGGCGTCTCACATCGCAAAATGGTGAGAAACGTCCAGAATATTGTCCAAAGAGTGTTTGTCATTGGGTCCATTCACCTTGGCTTTTCCAGGATAATCTCAATCACAAAAAAATTTCTGTGTTCTGTGTTTTCCAAGGATATTTTCTGAATCGGGGTCCATCTCATGAATGACTCTTCATATCTTAATCTTCAAGACGACACCCTGAAAAGGCTCCAGGTGGTTTTTTATTCTTTTATAGATTTTTCCTTAAACTATTCCTCATGAATGTATTAAATTACACAAAATTAATATCCACGAGAGAGCTAGATAACAGATTAGCACAGCTTAAACACCCTTTGAGGTTACCGAGATGTTTTTAAATAAAGACAAGCACCTGGTTTTCTGAAACTCAGACTTTTGACAGAGTTTTAATTATTTAATCCATTCAGTGCTAAACACACCCTTTTAATTGCCCCCAGGGAAAATAGTCAAACATTCTTTGTAGATTAGTATGCTTTTTTAAAGCATCAAATCCAGTCTTCTACATTGCTTTCTACAGTACAAATTTAGGTTTACATTTCTGAATCCAGCCCCCAAAAGGCAAGAGCCTCAGAAAACATTGAGCTTCTTTGGAATGCTCGCCCAAGTGAATGAGCCCCATTTTTTTTTTTAATGAATTCTAATTAAACAGCCATGTTGTGATCCTTGTTGGCTAGAGAAAAATGGAGACTTTCCTTCTGACCCTCTGTGTCCATTCTTTCCCCCAATTATGTAGACACATACTGAAAATTGCCCGAGCCTGATTTATTTCAGGAAGCCCTTGGTTAAGAAGCCCGATGGGGGCCTGGCCGGGCTGGGCGGGGCTCACTCCCCACGCACAACCCACAACCCACGTACCGGTGTGCAATCAATTGTGGTGTTTGCATTAAACCTAGCGTTTCATTTTCTCCTTCGACCGAACCTTCTATTATGGCCTCATAAAAGAAATCAGCTCTCTTATTTCCCTCATTTAGCTTTTATTTGCGAAGCAGTGTTAGTTTAAAAGGAAGCGAGCTTTCTGCTTCTCCTAACTCGCTCATTTCCAAGGTCGCTTTTGGAAAAACCTCCAGGATGCCACTTCCCAGCCTCTAGAGTCGGACTGCTACGTCTTTGGAAAACATTTTCAAATTGAACAAAACATTTTTCCCTTCTGATTTCAGTGCCTGTGAATGCCAGGAGAAATTTAATTTTGAAAGGAACAAAAAAAACGAACATCTTTTTCTAGTTAAATCTGAGCATATGCAATACAAACAATGAATTTACATGTGCACACACACACACAGGCTCAGAGGAAGTCTCGTGTGCCTGCTGTTTGCCATTGCATTTGGGGCCGAACTAGGATAGCTGAACCCTCAGTGAATCCCTCTGCCCGCAGCCCACCCCCACCCCTATCCCCACCCCCTCACCCCGCTTGAATTTGCAAGGCCAAATGATTCCTAGCGACTCTGAGACTCTGACTCGGGACGGTCCAGCTATCTTCTTAAGGACACGTTTCACAGGGAACTATGACTGCTCTTTATGGGGGACGCTAAGAAAAAGTGATATGAGCCAACCCAGTCAAGGTGGGGGGCGGGCGGGGGGGTCATTCCAGGGAAATCTTACCGGGCCAGATGCATTGTTGAAGTCAGAACATATGATTAAAGACTGAATATCCTCAAAGATACCTCACCATCAATATTTTTATAGTTGCAAAACCCTCAAAATAAGACGGGCCCTAGAGTCAATTTGTTTAACTCCATATTCATAGATGGTCAAACTGAGGTCCCAAAATCAATGTCCTTTGGGTAGTTATTGGTAAACTCGGGACTACAATTGGTTGCACATCTCGGAGTCCATTCCAACCAGGCCATGACCCCAGGAAGGCTTCCACTCCTAGTACTGAAACACACACGGTTCTAAATAGGGAGGAAACAATTTAGACTCGGATTATAATCCAAGTCTCCTAACTCTTAAGGTAAACACACTATCCTTTTTTGTTTTTTTTTAATGTTTATTTTTGAGAGAGAGAGACAGAGCTTGAGCAGGGGGTGGGCAGAGAGAGAGGGAGACACAGAATCTGAAGCAGGCTCCAGGCTCTGAGCCGTCAGCACAGAGCCCGACATGGGGCTTGAACCCACGAGCTGTAAGATCATGACCTGAGTCAAAGTTGGACACTTAACAGACTGAGTCACCCACGCACCCCAAACATGCCATCCTTTGATTCAATTATTCCTTTTAGGCTAAAAGATTCCTGAGTCATCTCAACCCCACCTCCTCTTTTTCTTAGGTATTCACCCATGAACTTGGAGTCCTACTTAATCTTCTATCACACTATCTATCACACATAAACCATATATGGTGATCAAATGTTGTATAGCCAGGCCAGGAAATAGAAACGGCGAACTGCCCTCAAGTCAACAAATGAGGTAGAATTTAGGGAACTTTTTCTTATTCTCTTGGTTTTTGTATTCATGTGGTTCACTACTTATACAACGAAAAATAAAATTAATTGAGCACTTTTAATACACAAAAAAATCAGAAGCACATTGAACGTAATGAAAGGAAAAGGCTCGTGCCGAGGGCAGTGGTTCCGGGCCAGGATTCTGGGATCAGACAGTCCTGGGTTCAAATCCTCGCTCTGTTCCCTACGGGCTATGTTGGCCTGACTGGCCTCCTCAAGCTCCTTCCTGGCCTTGAAATGAGAATAATAATCGTGCCCATCCTGCACTCGGTGATGTTAGTAGAGCCCATTGCCTCTGGTCTAGCACTGAGTCAGGACTCCATAAATGATTGCCAAGGCTGTGCTTAGTTATCGTGGCCTTGAAGGCCGGCACAGAGGCTACGCTCGCCTGAAGCATCCTCAGGCTGTGCCCGCGTGGCCACATGTAGCCTTGCACTTTTGAATTTTAGGGTGTTATTTACTTTTTTTTTTTTTTAACGTTTATTTATTTCTGAGAGACATAGAGACAGAGTGTCAGCAGGGGAAGGGCAGAGAGAGAAGGAGGCACAGAATCCGAAGCAGGCTCCAGGCTCTGATGAGCCATCAGCACAGAGCCCGACGTGGGGCTCGAACCCACAGACCGTGAGATCTGACCCGAGCTGAAGTCGGCCGCTTAACCGACTGAGCCACCCAGGCGCCCCAGTTATTTACTCTTAAGCAGTTATACTTTGGCCCCTTGAAAATGATATATTCACTCCGCCTCACAGAGGGATTAAGAGCACGTGAGCTGGACCCAGCAAGGGCGGGGCCGGACAGGGGCTGGGACACCAGCGGGCAGACGGCACAGAGGGGCTCCACCCTGAAGTCAGTCGAGCCAGCCTCGGTTTCCCAGATTAACCCTTAGATGAGAGGCCCAACTCCCTCCAAACAGGCCTCCTGCCTCCCGGCTTCCGCGTGTGCCCGCTGAGGCCACCGGAGCAAAAGGCTGGACTAGTGTTGGTGGCAGCCGCGCCTCTGACTAAAGAGGGCCTCCCCTGCTGTCTGCCTTGGGAGAAGAGGCCACAAAAGGCTTCTCTGGGGAAGCCATCCCCCCACCCCTACCCCTGTAAAAGGACAGGAAGGAGGACAGATGACAGCCATTAGGTTAGTAAGACTGAGTAGGTCTAGTAGCCCTCAAGCTTCCAGGAAATTCCAGAGGCCTAAATAAGGCAGGACCTCTCCAGCTGTGAACTGGCAGAGCACTTAACAGCTGAAGGCCTTTCCCTCCCCCTTGCCAGCACAGGGGACACTTCCGGATCCTCGAAAGCTACAGGAGACCCACTGTGCAGGTCAGGCTCCTCATCCTCCCCTGCGGGGCCAGGTGGGCTGGGGGTGCAGGGCCATGAAGCAAAGGCCAAGTGCCTAGAAAAACGACTCCCCCAGGAGGTCCGGATCTCTTCAGGCAAAGGACTGTCTCCTTGGGGTCAAATCCCCACCTCCTAATGACACAAGGGCCGCTCTCAGCCTCGCTCCTCCTTTTCCACTTGGCTGCGTTGCGAAACAGGATAAGGAGGTGGCGTGGAGCGCGGGCCCAGGCAGGGCAGGCCCGGGGGAGAGCGGCGTCCGGCCCCGAGACACAGCTACCGAAGCCCTTCTCCACCCTGCGGGGCTCCTGGAGACACGGCACAAGTCTGGGGCACACAGCCTGACGCATGGGGGTACAAATGTCTGGGAAATCCGCGACGCGGCTGTGGTACACGGAGGGCTCTTGCAAGTGAGACCTTCCCCCTTCCCAGGCCACGCACGTTTCTGAGAATTAGATGGGGGGCAAGGGGCCGGGAGTAAAGTGCAGCCATTTGAAGCAAGATGAGAAGGACCCACGGTGCCGGGCGACAGAATCAGTTGTGATCACGCCCTGTGCTACCCGCTGGTTGTGTCCGCTTGGGTAAGTCGCTTTACGCTTGGGCCTCAGTTTGTCCTCTGTGAAATGGGGTTCTCAAAGGTAAAGCACTTGGATGGAAGGGAGGCTCAGGAAGCCGACCCATTCAAGAATACGGCTTTGCAAATGGAATTGATTGGTTGGAAAAAAAAAAAAACAAACCAAAACTAGAGTTGTTAAAATAGCGTTTGAAAATTTTATCTAAAAGAACTGCTCTCCCTCACCCCCAGGGCCTATTGATTAAGCTCATTCTCTTTTGTTTTACAAGTGAATGGGAGGGATTCTGGGACTGAGTCCAGTCCAGAGGGGTGCTTTGTAAAGCCCCGCAGGGACTGAGGGCCCCAGCCTCTCTCAGCCCCCTCCCACCCGCCCCCCTGTGCTGGCTGCAGACAGTGGGGGACAGTTGGCCACCGCAGCCTCCATCCCCCCCCTTCCCCGCCCACTCCGGTGGATTTAGAGAAACCGAACGCCACACCCTCCTCTCTGCCTGGCTGCCTCCTGTTTTCTGGTCTGGATAGGACTTGGCAAATGTTATTTGTTTTTTACCATGAGACTTAAAAAGCTGCCATAAAACTAAAGGGAGAAGAGAAGGACTAACTGCACCCCAAACCGTATGTATGAAATGTTTAGCATTTTGCATCATTTTAGAAGCTCCATAAAGGTATCCCCCCTCCCCCCACCGCAGGCCTCTGGGCTTTCAAACAACTTCATAGCCAGCTAAGCCCTAAAGCAATTGCACAATCATGAGAGGAGTTAAGTGATGCATTTAGAAGTGATACTTGGGAGCGGAGGCCGTTCTTTGGGAGGGTACGATTCTGCTCAAGCAAAACCAAACCAAACCAAACCAAACCAAACCAAACCAAACCAAACCAAACCAAACCAAACCAAACCTGGGACGCCTGGGTGGCTCAGTCGGTGAAGCATCTGACTCTCGGTTTCGGCTCAGGTCTTGATCTCACGGGTTGCAGGTTTGAGCCCTGCGTCAGGCTCTAAGCTGCAGCACAGACCCTGTTTGGGATTCTCTCTCTCTCTCTCCCTCTCTCTTTGTCCTGCTCGGTCTCTCTCTCTCAAAATAAATAAACTCAAATAAATGAAAAAAAAAAAAACAACAACACCAAACCCAAACCCAGCACTGCAGCCTTGGGGGCTGGGAGCGGGGACAGTACTGGGGGTGGGGTGGCCTAGGGAAGATGTGTGTACAACTTCCGGTCATCATCATAGAAGAGGGGGGGGGTGATCATCTTTCAGGTAAAGGTGGTGACACAGGGGAGAGGCCCAAATCTATCTGTTCGACCCTATGGATCCGGTTTAAGGCTTTTTTTTTTTTTATAAACCCAGACTAAAATATTTCCTTCTTGTGTTTCAAAACCAAACCAATACGGTTTGCATAACAAACCCCCCAGAGACATTCACTTAATATTTAACTAAGACTCAATTACAAGATTCTACTTCAGAGAAACGGGGCACAGCCCCTGCCGCCTAATTCGACTTCATTCAGTGCAAGTCAGCGCGGGTTACAATCCGGCCAGTGTTGGAGACTTTTCAAGACTCATTAATCTCAGGCAAGAACCAATTTAACGAGCTGGGCAATCTTTTGAAGTGAACGGTGGTAGTGATTTAAACAGAGGATTAGGAGCTAATCACATTTAAAGTCATCTTTGGGCACTAAAATTGACCCCGGACTAAAGGGTGTAAATTACAGGGACGGGGCCGGCTTTTCCTTCTTCCCACATCCAGAGACAGCACCCCACTCTGACAGGTAATCACAAAGTTCGCCTCTTAACCAACTTACGGGTCAGTTTTAATAAAATAATACGCTAGATTCTACAGCCGTTAGACACTGTCTAGATCGTAGGCACAGTTGAAGTGTAAATTTGGAGTCTGCTTTGTACTGTAGAGGTCAGCTGGTTAGTTTTCAACGATCAGAAGGTGAGCCCTCTGAAATCCATCGTTTTAAACTTGAGCTCCCCAGTGCGAGTTCATTAGACTTGGAAGAATAGGACTGAAGCGCCTGGCAATGCTATTCACCGAGCGATGGGGCATTTTCCTTTAAAGTGTTTCTTCAATCGTGCAGAACACAAACGGCAGGCAATGTAACAATTATTCAGCAATGGACCGGCTACGGATTTCGATCGTGCTAATATTGAGGGCATTCGCCGCAGAAGATAAAATTAGTAAAGGCGTATTAGCGTTCTGTCTGCCAAAGAAAGGGCATTTTTTTTTTTTTTTTAATGGGATCTGGCCCAAATTGGGCTCCTTTCTTACTCCACATCACAGACGAATCCCTTCTAAGAGTTATACAGCGGACATATAAAGAAGACTGGTGAAAAAAATAAATAAATAAATAAATAAAATAAAAATAAAATAAAAAAGACAACCAGTGACCATGTTTCAAGCATCCAAGATCTTCTGACAGAATCCTTTCTTGTTAAAGCCGGGATGCTTCAGGCCAGAATCGCGAGGTGCCTCGAGCAGGGTTCGCTGCTGGGATTACACCCCAAGCCTTGATATTCCAACCTGGCCCGTGGCTCCGTGCTCCAATGAACCGTCTATCCCCACCCCAAACACAGCTCTTTGGACCAACTGCAGCCCATGTATACACTGGCGCGGGACGGAGGGAACCAGATACAAAATGAGCTGGGTCAGATGGTCTTAAAAAATCTAAAAGAAAATCTAAAAATCCCAACAGTTGGGAAGTTACCAGCTGGCGACAGGAGGTAGAGAAGCAGATACATGGAGTCACGGCTCACTTGTTGCAGACGACCGAATGGGTCACTAGCGTCGCCCCCCTGGGATGTTCTGGTTCTTGGATTCCCCAGAACGTTACAACAAACACCCCACTTTACTGAGCTACTTTGAGTGGGTCTGTTTCCGGAAACCAAAAAACACTACCTATAAACATGAGCCTGGTGTTCCCTGCATGGGATTACAGGGCCAGGCACTTCTGATGGAATCTCAGAGCTGCTGATGGAGGTGGGAGGGGGGAGGGGGGAGGGGGGAGGGGGGAGGGGGGAGGGGGGAGGGGGGAGGGGTCCCTCCCCACCCCCCTGCCCAACCCCTCCCCCACCCCGCCACATGTGCTCCTCGCTTCCAATCAGGGAGGTCATCAAAAGCCACAAATTATTAGAAGAGAGATTAACCATGCCTGAAAACACTCAGAAGCAACCATCAGAAAAACTGTAAGAACAGTTTGGATACAATAACAATTACTTTAAAATAATCACACTTAGGGACACCTGGGTGGTTCAGCCAGTGAAGCCTCCGACTCTTGATTTCAGCTCAGGTCATGATCTCACAGTTCATGGAATCAAGCCCCACACTGGGCTCTGTGCTCTCAGCACAAGGCATTTTAATGCTTACAGCCTAAGCACAGAGCCTGCTTGGGATTCTCTCTCTGCCCCTCTTCCCCACTTGGCGTGCGCTCTCTCTCACAAAATATATAAATAAACTTTAAAAAATAATCACAGTTAAGAATCTTTTAGATTAGTTCTTTTGATGTTAGGTAAAAAAAAAGAAAATGTTTACCAATGAGAAAAAAACTCACAGAAAACTCAAGACAAATTTTAACTTTAGTGAAATTTGGGCAGCAGAGCCAGGTTTTCTAGGGACTGGTCATCTGAGTCGAGTAAGCCGTGTCTGGTCAGAGAAACTATAGGCCAGAAAGATCAGGAAATAGAAAGCCTGAAATAGGAATCTGAAATTCAAATGCCTGGAAGGGGCCAGAGTGGTCCCAAAGGGTAAGACAACAGGGAGTGGTGAGGTCTGCGCCCCAAAACACACCTAGTATAAAAGCACTGAAATTCAATTTTAAATGACTTTCTTAAGTCACTGTTAATGATACCATGAAGTTCAACATCAGTTCTCAAAGTCTCAAACTTCTAAAAGTCTTATATAGAAAGACACGCCGTCTCTGATCCACGGAAAATCAATGGTTCGGTATCATTTTATAACTGGTGAAAGAAATCAATAAAAAAAAAATCAGAGCCCCCTTAAAAAATACTCAAGAGGCACCCTAACAATTCACAGAAGAGTTCATACAAATGGCTAATAAAAATCTGAAAAACGTTTTCATCTTCACTAAAAATATATGAAATGAAAATGAACTGAGATGCCATTTTTCATGGGTGAAATCATCGGTGATTAGAAAGCGAGAACACACACAGTTTCCGAGGAAGAGTCAAAATGGGCACTCACGCAGGTGGCAGGGGTACCGATACCAAACAAGATTTCTAGGAAAATAATTTAGCAACAGGCATCCCTAAGCTTAATGATCCTAGGCGTCAGGAAAAGACCTGCCCCCTAAGGAATAAGCTGCTTATTTCCTGGTGGGTGTAATTTCATTTCATTTTGGTTTGGTCAGGACAAAGTTCAAAGACCAATCTGTGGCTCGGCTTCGAATCAACAGGCTACACCGAACTTCAGCCGAGGCCTCAATCTCCTCTTCTCTCTGTATGGCCCCTAAGTGTGCCTTTCCCATTTTTTTCTCGCATCTCATTCTGAATGCCATGAAATACGTGTGAAAAGAGGTACAGAAGTAAAATACCCTAAGCGCAGAAAAAAAAAAAGATCTTTCCGAGCATCAACCGCGGTATCAATATTCGCATTGCCATTTCACTAAATGGAGAATAACTTGATTTTGCAAGAGATTTTGCCTCTTGTTACAAAGCTGACCACCACGCAGTTTCCATGAAATGGCCTCTAACCTTTTTAAGATACAGCAATACTATTTTAATTTTTTTAATATTTTTGAGAGAGACAGAGACAGAGCACAAGTGGGGGAGGGGCAGAGAGAGGAGGAGACACAGAATTCACAGCAGGCTCCAGACTCTGAGCTGTCAGCACAGAGCCCAACACGGGGCTCAAACTCATGAACGGTGAGATCATGACCTGAGCCAAAGTCAGACGCCTAACAGACTGAGCCACCCAGGCGCCCCGGCAATACTATTTTAAAGCTTTTATTTTTGGATGGGCCTGCCCCACACCAAACCGGAAGTCACGAGACGGGATAGTCCCTCCGACGGGGACTCTTTCTAAAGCACAATCTACCATATCTTAGATAATCCATCCACGGGCTTCGCTGCTCCACGAAATGCAATGCCAGGTTAAAAACCTTGAAAAGTGACAGGAAGAGGGAAATGACGACTTGACTGATGTCTTTCAGCTAACTGAAAAGGCTTGTCTAAATTTTCTGGGATAAAAGATCTTTCACCTGTCAAGAAAGTGATCTAAAAGACATTTAAATGGAAAATAGTTAATAAATGCCATCTGGGCACACTTGAAGCACGAGCCTAGCAATTGTGCAATAGAAGCAAACTTTGGGCAAGGCATGTTAATGCTTACAGCCTCAGTGTTCTCATTTCTTTAAAAAAAAAAAAAAAAAAAAAAAAAAGGAGCGTGTTCTTCACACCATTTAGTCGTGTTCTAAGAAGTGCCCCCGGGGTCCGCCTCCGGCATGGGAGCCGCCGGGAGCCAGGATCAAATCCACTTAACCCCACACGATCCTGGCTGAGTTATTTAATCTTTCTTATTCACCAGTTCCGGCTCTGTAAAATGGGCTGGCAGTCACCATGCCTCAGGATCGTGGGCACCTGTGGTCTTACCGTCCCGGTCTATAAAATGATGAAAATGATACTCCCCCATTGTTATGAAATCAAATAAGATAACGAGCAGAGACGCCAATAAAAGCAGTAAGAGATGTACGGTGTGCGTGGGGGGCCCGGTTACAACCGGGACGAGGAAGCGCTTAATGGAACCATAAATCCCGCTCGGCTACCTCTGACAGTGAGAGTCACTCCCACGGTAGCCAAAGACTTTTAAACGCCATAAAACCTGCTGGGACCGCATCCAGTGGCAACTGTCGGCCTAACGTAAAATACGACAGCAGGTTTGGCACTCCTGAACGCAGCCGCCTTCCAAAGGCTCTGGGGCGCGGCGAGATGTTTCGGTCTGGGAGGCGTCCAGCCCTGCCCCTGCGTGATTCACTTTGCTTCCTCCTCACGCCCTGAAGACGCGGCCCCGGCTTTAGGATATCCCGGCCCCTGATGTAGGATACCCTGTGTGCAGGAGAGGGTCCCGGAGGAGGCTCATGACCCAGGAGCGCCTCGCCGTGCTTCACCCTTCCTTCCCTCCCGACCCCACTCACTGTGGGGTTTCCCCTTCCCTTCCCGCCCTCCCCACGGGGCCAAACCATCTCAGGATTGTCTCCGCGGCCAGCACAGGGCTCCCTTAGTACCCCCCCCTCAAGGTGTCTTTCCAACTGCATTTCTCTCAGGGCTTCTGTCTCTTTCTCTGTGTGTCTCTTTCAGTGTCTCTGGGTCTCTCTGTCTCGGTTTCTCTCTCTCTTTCTCTGTCTCTTTCTCAGGGGCTCTCTGTCTCTGTCTCTCTCAGGGCCTCTTCCCCTCCCTGGGTCTCTCTCTGTCTCTCTCTGGGCCTCTCTCCCTCCCCCCACCCCTTTCCCTCCTCCACTATCCCCAGTTTCTCCTCCTCCAGCTCTCTGCCCTACCACCTTCCCCCTCCCGCCACCCCCCCACATGGCCCTCACTGTCAGCACCGGGAACTAGGACCTCGTACACTGCCCTGAGGACCCAGCTGACCACCCATTCATGGATCCCGAGCACGGGTGCCTTGGACGGGACCGTGCACCCATTTTTAAAAGCCCAGGACAACCTGCTCCCCCAAGATTCCTCTTCTCCTTTCCGGGGGCAAAGGTTTTATCAGCTCTCTCACCAACAGAAGACTGGTAATTCCTTCTCGCCCAGGAAATTCTTGAAGCACTTTGAAATGAGGTCTCCACGTGAGAAATAACCAAAACCACCATCAGAGAGTCCCCTAAGGATCAGGTGTAAAGATCCGCCCAGCCCCTCGGGAAAAGTGGCCCACCCTCAGCAGGGCCACAGCTGGCCCCGGGGCCACAGCCAGTCTAGTAAACTTGAAAACTTCTCAAAAGTGACTTTACGTCATTTGCCTCACTCCACCACCATGGAGGCTGGAAAACTGATAATATATTCATATCCAGAAAATAAATGACAGGGAAGGAGACCTAAGCACCATGCACCTTTTCGGGCGTTCGGGAAACGCTCCCTGCCCCCACAGCTCTGCTCCCCGCCCAGCTGCCCCAGGGCCGCCCTGCCCTGCAGGGGGGGAGGCAGCCACAGAAAGACAGATGCAAGTGACACTAACTTTTGCCTTTTGCAAGCGAAACCCAGACTCGGGCTGGTTGAAAGGAACCAGTGGCTTGTGTTCTCGAGTGAAAAGGAGAAAGAAACAAGGAAGAATTTGGGACCAAATCATCATAACCATAGCCCTAGAGACCTTAGTGGCTCTTCAGGCTGGAGGCTGCAACCAAGCCCCGTAAATGTGGACATCGAGGGTTCTTTGTTGAGCTGACATACAATGTTTTAAAGTGGTGAGCCTGCATTTAAAAAATGGGAGGCTTCCCATGAAAAACAAATCTGGCAACTCCAGCCCCTTTCCCCTCATGACGGCCACAGGTGGTCCCTCGTGGCCACACCACGACTCTCACTGACACCCTCCCCATTCGCTTCCCTTCCCCTGCCTTAAAGGACATGTGAGATTGTGGCTTCTGACCGGAGGCCATTCTAACTTAGTCTTCAAAGGAGAAAAATAAAAAGCCCAGAGTGGCGCGGTCCCTTGCTTAAGATCACACAGCTTCTGGGAGCAGAGCCGCACGAGAACCTAGACCAGGTTCCCGAAGCCAAGTGCTTCTGAACCTCCGTTTTCAGTGCAGAACCTTGGGTGGGGGAAGCAGCCACCTTGCTGGCAGCCTCGCCCTGATCCTCCCTCTGGCCTCCCAACTGGTTCAGACTCCTTCGCCTTCACGAACTAGTCACGGAGCATCACCACGTTCAAGACCACTCCTAGAGGCCTCCCACGGGCCAGGCCCTTAGTTCCGTGCACCAGCTGGCCTCCTGGGACCACTCGCGATGATTAGTTAACAGCTTCTAGTTTCCAGTTTGGGGTCAAATTGTACTAAAATTGGCCTCTTGGGAGGATGCATTTTATGCCCCTACGAGGACTCCCAGAAACGTCCTTCCTTCTCTGTACATCCTGTCGTCTTTCTGGTTTTATTCGCCCAAACGGAGGTGTACGCCAACGTACACGAATCACGGGTGTGTTCGCTTTTTGCAAATAAAAAAGTTGTGTTTGTAGCTTTTCGATTTTTCCTGTTACTTTTCCAAAGAAAACCACATAAAAATTCAACTCTAAGTGATTTTTTTTTTAAAGGACATATACGCAAAGTCCTTGAATGCCAAGGCAGGTGTAGCAGTAGTCGTGGTTAGAAAGTAATAAGGGTACTTACAACCCATATGATGACCAGTCTTCTCGACAGATAAGGATCGATATTCCAGTGAGTGAACGGGAGAAAGGTGATATAGAACACTTCTTGACCCAAGGCGGCCGAGAATCTGAATAGGTAATAGTAGAAATAGTTCTTCACGATGTACTTCTGTGCAGAAGCCTGGAAGACAGAAGGGAGAGGACTCTGAATTCACCCAACAGGTCACGGTAGGGCAAGTTTTAAAAGCCTCTAAAACCCACGCGAGCTCAACTGCCCAGGCGCTTCCATTATGAATTGTGTGGCTTTTGCTCAGCGATTGTCCGCGATCGCTCAGCAATTAGATGAGCATCTAGCAACCCTGATTCGTCCACACGAACACGGATGTTAGTTCTTCATACAATTAAGTAACATCCAAGACAGGGCATCAGGAGAAGGCACACACAAGAGCCGAAAACTTGCTTCCTGTGCTCCTGCGGGAGGTGAACTCGGTAGGTACAGAGTTCTGTATGTTGGGATGCGCTCTGGGGCTAGGGCCGTGGTGGGTAGAAGAATGTCCCCAAAGATTTCCACGTCCCGAGGGATCTGCGAATTTGCTGCTTTACGTGGCAAAAAAAAAAAAAAAAAAAAAAAAAAAGGATCTTGCAGGTGTAATTAATGATGTCGAGATGTTGAGATTCTCTGGCTGGGCTCAGGGTGGTTGCAGGGATCCTTACGATATAGGGGGTGGAAACAGGGGAGAGCGATCGAAGACGGGGCAAGGGACCCCCAGTCAATGCAGGGCACCTCTGGAAGCTGGAAAAATAAGGGAGATAAGGGAGCAGATTCTCCCCCTTGAGCCTCCGAAAGCAACATAGCCCTAGGGATGCCTTGATTTTGTCCGGACAAGAACCATTTTGGACTTTTGAGCTCCACAGCTGAAAGAGAATAAATTTATGTATTTAAAAAACTTTTTTTAATGTTTATTTTATGAGAGAGACAGAGCATGAGCAGTGAAAGGGCCGAGAGAGAGAGAGAGAGAGAGAGAGAGAGAGAGAGAGAGACACACACACAGAATCCAGTGCAGGCTCCAGGCTCTGAGCTGTCAGCACAGAGCCCGATGCAGGACTCCCAACTCACAGGCCTGACCGCGAGATCGTGACCTGAGCCGAAGTCGGATGCTCAACCAACTGAGCCACCCAGGCGCCCCAGAATAAATTTATTTCAAGCCACTAAACTTATGGTAACTTGTTGCGGCAGCCGTGGACAACTAATAGAGACTTTGGAAAAGTTACTTGCCAATGTAGATTTTTCATTTACCTTTTATTTTTTTTTAAGTTTATTCATTTATTATCTCAGAGAGAGAAAGAGAGAGAGAGACTGAGCGCACAAGCAAGGGAAGGGCAGAGAGAAGAGGGAAACACAGAATCCGAAGCAGATTCCGAGGGGTCAGCACTGAGCCTAATGCGGGGCTCGAACTCACAAATGCAAGATCATGACCTGATCCAAAGTTGGATGCTTAACCAACTGGGCCACCCAGGCGTCACCTTTAAAAATGGGACTAGCACAGTCAACTCAGTCCAAGGATGGTGTAAGAAACACATCAAGCACACGCAGGAGCTGCTACAATGCAATCCTATTTTCTGTTACCCCTTCCCTTCCTCTTATCCCAGCAACAGGCAGGTGTAAAAAAAAGCCTTAAGGGGGTTAAAATAGGAATAAGTAGACAACCTATTTTAAAACATGACAAAGGTCCTTAAATTAATATCAGTAATGAGTTAACAAAAACATTGTCACCCTGTAAAGCAAATCCAAAAAATTCAGTTTTCATGCTATTTATAGTTGGCATAGCCTTTATATAAATAAAATCCCAGCAAAATGCCAACACTGGGAAAGGGGGAGAAGGCGGCCCTTACACAAGGGCCATCTGTGAAAGGGCTCTGGTAGGTCTGGAATTTGGCTTTGCTTTGTTTTACACAAAGTCTGGGGTCCTTGAATCCTGCGGGAATTCGGAGAAGAAGTCGCATGCATTTATTCTGCAAAGAAACGTGCCTACAACGACCCAGAGCCTGTGCCAAGTGCCGAGAATACTCACATGAGCCAGGCACGCTGCCTGGCTTCCAGAAGCTCTTGTGGGGGGCGCCAAAGAGTACGGTTTGGGGGAATGAATTTTTAAAGGACCAGACTATGTTTGCGGCCTTGAAAAAAGCCAAGGTTACTTTTATACTTAAGGAATTAAAAAAAAAATAACCTTGGAAATTGTGAGAATATTAACTGGACTTGACACTGTTGGCTGCCTGCCAACTACGCATTCCTCTCTCCTAAAAGGTTCCCGATTTAATTCCAGCATCTCTGCCTCCCCCGCGGAGTCGTGCGACTCAGGGGGAAGTTGACATTGCTCTCAGCTCCAGTCATGGGAAGTTCAAGGATTCAGCCTCACGCCAAGAAGTACCCGGCACGGCCCTGGGGGAAAGTCGCTGGTCAGGGGCAAGCACATGCTATAAGCCCCAAATTCATCTCTCTTGAGGGACAGGCTTTACTTCTAAATGTAAATTCAGGTTAGAATGGAAATAGATCTGTCCTAAATGGGAAAAAACAACAATGCCCCAAATGAATTAAATAAGGAAGAGCATAGTTTCATCTCTCTGCCAAGATATTATGGCTGGATTTGCAGAACAAGGACCAATAAAATAGTGACAAGTGACAAACTTCTCTGTCTCTGATGTGAGGGTTAATCTCAGCAGCTTCTGTTATAAACATACATCCTGCAGCCCCGCCCCCCCCTTGAGGCAGAGCCTGTGAAAAGCTCCTTTGTACATAAAGATTAGTTACTGTAACCCACCAGCTACCGGTACGCCTGGTAATGAGTCCTGCCTGGAAACTTTACAGGGAGAAATTTCCCAAACTCTGAAAAGGGTCAAACCCCTCCCTCGTGCCACTTCACAGGACCCGAATGTTATAGGACATCATAAACACGCAGTGACAACCGTTTCCCTACCCAGAGATTTACCTGAGACCAAGTTCAAGATCCTAATCCTAGTAAATAATTGAAAGACTGCTAGGGAGGACAGCAAACTGCTTTTTAGCGGTACTTATTACTAATTAATATCTTCAGACTTGCTTTTTACAAGCTCTTGGGAATTCTGGTTTTTTTGTTTTTTTTTTTTTTTTTTGGAGGAGAGCGAGATAGTCTCCAACTCTTCTCAGGAACAGAAGAAGCAAAAGTGAAACTAAAAATATCGGCATATATATAGGACACCCAAAGGATTTTTTAGATAACATCTCTGAATATGTAATTAAGCAGCAGGAGAGCCAATATCTGCGTCCAAATTCTCGGGAGTGAGATGTACCTAAATAAAACAGTCGCTGCTTGTCTTCTCAGAACAGGAATCTACGTTTCCCTGGCAGGAGATCTCAGAGCTGATGGCTTCAGTACCTCTTTGGAAATTACGAGAATCCCAGAGTCGGTCCCATTGGGAACAATTCGAGGGAGAAGAAACAGGGGTTAGAAACAGAAATGGTAGGGGCACCTGGGTGGCTCAGTTAGTTAAGCATCCAACTTCGGCTCAGGTCACGGTCTCACGGCTCATGAGGAGTTCGAGCCCCGCATTGGGCTCTGGGCTAGAAGCTCGGAGCCTGAGACTGCTTCGGATTCTGTGTCTCCCTCTCTCTCTGCCCCTCCCCCTGCTTGTGCTTTCTCTCTCTCTCTCAAAAATAAATCAATGTAAAACAAATTTAAAAAAAAAAAAAAAAAAGAAAGAAACAGAAATGGTAGATAGAGCCAGTGGCGGAGAGGAGAGTAAAAGCTGGCAGACAGGACGCCAGGTCCCAGAACTCTGCTTCTGTATTTCTGTAAACCAGCCACACATGGGCGCTGACAGGCCAGGCTGTGAGCAGTGTCTTTAGGGCATGAACCCAGGGAGAGGGGATTAGCAGCTAAGTTTTTTTAGGCAAAAGATCATAAAGGTATTGAATACTTAGGTGAGTGGAGAACTACTTTTAGAAATAAAACATATCTCAGGGTGCCTATGATCGATTGCAAAGCCAGATAAAGAAGTTTCTAGTAAACAGGAATGATAAGACGGAAACGACCACGCATCTGTTATTACCAACTGCAAAACGTCACAGAGAGCCTCCTGTGTGTGTTTTATTTGTTGCCTTATTCTCCTGAAAGTTCAAACAAAAAGTGTTTTGGAGGCACCTGGATGGCTCAGTCGGTTAAGTGTCCGACTTCGGCTCACGTCATGATCTCACAGTTCCTGAGTTTTAGTCCCATACCAGGCTCTGTGCTGACAGCTCGGAGCCTGGAGCCTGCTTCAGGTTCTGTGTCTCCCTCTCTCTCTCTCTCTCCCCCTCCTCTGCTCATGCTCTGTCCCTCTCTCAAAAATGAGTGAACATTAAAAAATGTTTAAAAAAACAAAAAGTGTTTTCACAGGTGAAAATCTTTCCTTTTAGGTCATTAATTTCCTCTGTGGCCTAATCTCTGAAGATGGAGCTTTCGGTAATGAACTTTTTGTGGGAGAAGAGCTGCTCTATTTTGCTGATAGCAGAGAAGGCCATGTTCTCTGCAAGACTGCCTTCTGAGCATAAATAAATCAGGAGAGAGGGGGAACCTCGCGGCCGACTGCCCGATGGAAGAGAAAGAGCACGCAGACACCTGACTTCCTGACTCGGCTCTGCCCCCGGACGCCTGAACGGTGTTTTGCTTTCCACACACACACACTGAGTCGTCCTAAATGCAAAATATGGCCAGGTCCGCACCACTGACCAGAATCAGGGCTGGCCCAAACAGCGGAGGAGTGAACGCCGAGCAGACTTGGCGGCTGGCCCAGCTTTTGAGCTTTCGGAGGAGGAGGGATACAAGGAATAGCTTTTAGCCAAACAGTATGTGACCTTGGGGGAGCCCATGCCCCTTCCTGCATCTCAGTGGCCTCAGCTGCAAAGGACAGAGTCTGATTATTTCAGCTGCTTTTTAATATACACACCAAAGAAATTAGAGGTGAGGAAAAGCCCCTTAAATAAAATGTTATCCCAGCTCCTATTAAATAAGACTGAAAGTCTGTACTAACCGGTTAGAAGTGAGGGGAGACCTAGGGAACCCCTATTTCAGGCCACCCTGAACCCCCAAGTGTTTTTCTGGAAAGCCTCCTTGTAATAGGTCACAAATCAGTTTGAAAACCACTGACCTTAACCTCGGTCAGACCCCGCGTACCTTTCTGTAATTCACCTTGGGCCTTGAGTACACGGGCTGTCTAGGTATTCCGACCTTGAGGACTTGAAAGGATTTGATAAACTCCGTACCAATGTCACTGCAAGGTCATTTTCCTTATCTCTGTTTTCTTCAGATCAGAGCTGCAAATGCGTCTTCCAAAGGGCAAGTTTGAGATAGTCCTCGACTTCAACAGAGCCCAGAGGAATTCGCATTTGAGGCGACAGGGTCCGCGGCTCTCAGCAGGGCACTTTAAACGGAAGCAATAGGAAACTCCTCCTCTAGGGCTGACGGGGAGCAGATCTACATGCGCGATGGCACGGTCTTCCTTAAAAATAAGTTTAAGACCCAAGGCTCTTTCATAAAACACATCGAACAGCGGTACTCCCTTCACCATGACCTTGCTCCAGAGAAGCTTTACCGACTGAGGAGGAAGGAGCCACTGGAGACAACAGGCCAGGGAGACGGAAAGGCCCCAAGTCCGGGGGTCGGGAACACGGAGGCTGGAGGCAGAGGTCTCCCAGTGACTCCCAGCCGCTCCACCACACACTACCTGAGTAGTTTCCCACCAATGACTTGATCTCCAGGGCCTCAGCTTCCCTTTCTGCAAATGGGAATAATAACAGTCTTTACCACTTAGAGACGCTGGCAAGACTGAATAAAATCGGCGGTGCTGACGGTGCGTGCAGAGCACTCGGCGCAGAGCCGGGCCGGGGAACCACAGAGCTGCCAGCCACGGACCGGGACCGTAGCGGCGAAGAGTTCCCAGAAAACACTTCTCGGTGCTGACGCATCACCTGGGTCTTGTTAAAATGCAGCTTTGGATGGATCACCTGGGAGAGGGCCGTGCGGTCCACTGAGCTCCCAGGTGGTACGTATGTGGCCCAGGTGCCAAGCCTCGGACCACGCTTTGAGTAGGAAGGCCAGCTCCCTGAAGACTTTTTTAAAGTCAGAAGTTGGGGCGCCTGGGTGGCTCAGTCGGTTGGGCGGCCGACTTCAGCTCAGGTCATGATCTCGCGGTCTGTGAGTTTGAGCCCCGCATCGGGCTCTGTGCTGATGGCTCAGAGCCTGGAACCTGCTTCCGATTTTGTGTCTCCCTCTCTCTCTGCCCTTCCCCTGTTCATGCTGTGCCTCTATGTCTCTCAAAAAAAAAAAAAAAAAAATTTAAAGTCAGAAGTCATGGGGTACCTGCATGGCTCAGTCAGTTGAGCGTCCGACTTCAGCTCAGGTCACAGTTCGAGCCCCATGTCAGGCTCTAAGCTGTCAGCACAGAGCCCTCTGGGGATCCTCAGTCCCCCCTCTTTCTCTGCCCCTTCCCTGCTCGAGCTCTCTCTTTCAAGAATAAACATTAAAAAAAAAAAGTCAAGCTCACAGAGTTAGTCCTCCGTGTTAGAGGAAGTCTCAACAGGAGTTTGGGGGCATAAGATATCGTGATCAAAGCAACGGGTAAAAATGCCGGTGACAAACCAGAAGGGGACAGTGAGCGAAGTCCAGGGACGACCCTACAATCGGGTCGGAACACAGGATCTGAGCCCAGACAGGCGCCTCGAAGGCAGGAGGTACTAAAGGGAAGACACGTGTGAGAGACGCCCCACCGAGGCAGCAACAGGCTCAGACAACAACTGATAACGCAGAGAGAAAGAAGCCATCTTGGGCTCCTTGCCTTTAACCAGGAGGGTTTGAATGAATTCCTGGGTGACAAGCCCTACTTCCCGAACGGGGTGTTTGTACCACCGTCAGGATCCTGCAGGCTCCTGGCTTGAAACCAGGGTTCTCTGACCTCTGTAAGCAGGGGCATCTGTCCTTTTGTTCTCTGTTAAAAGGGAGACAGCAATTTGCTTTACTTTATTATTTTTTTAAGTTTTGTTTATTTTTATTTATTTAGAGAGAGTGAGTGGTGGAGGAGCAGAGAGAGGAGAGAGAGAATCCCAAGCAGGCTCTGCACTGTCAGCGCAGAGCCCGATGCGGGGCTCGAACTCACGAACCGTGAGATCTTGACCCGAGCCGAGATCAAGAGTCTGAGGCCCAACCGACTGAGCTACACAGGTGCCCCAGCTTTATTTTTTTGTTGGTTTGTTTAAGGAAAGATAAAAACGAAGAAGAAAGTATCCCATATCCTGTTAAGACTGATGGTTTTTGGAAGCTCTGATTATTTTTTAACCCAATGTGGGAACTTCTTTGTCATTTCGAGTTACATCTGCATTCTTATGTGTTCACAACCGGCACCCCTGTCCTCACCCGTTTCTGAGGGTTGCCACCTTGGCACAAGCTTGCCCAGGATCATTTTTCGAGAGAGGCAATATTTTTTTGTGCTTGGAATTGTGGGAGAAGAGTGATATCTGCCTACGGGGGCCAGATCATTAGCCATTTATGGAGGCTGGGGCCTCCCCAGAAAAATACCTTCCGTGACTGGGACAATGTCCCAAAAGGCAACAGCTTCAGGCCTCGCTGTCACACCCAGCATTTTTCCGCCCGAATCTCTCATTTAGAGCCCAGAGATTGGGAAGGGCAAATTCATGGAATTTGGTGTCTCTTCTTTCAATAGAATCTGTAATTTGCAAGGTCCTGCTACCTCTATTGGAAAGGTTAGGTTTTGGTGGACGTGCCGTGGCACACTGCAGGAATATTTATAAAATAAACACTCTCTCGAGCTTTCTTTTTTTTTTTTTAATGTTTATTTATTTTTGAGAGAGACAGAGAGACAGAGCACAAGAGGGATAGGGGCAGAGGAGGACAGAGACACAGAATCCGGAGCAGGCTCCAGGCTCGGAGCTGTCAGAACAGAGCTCAACGTGAGGCTCCAGCCCACCAGCCGTGAGATCATGATCTGACCCAAAGTTGGACGTTCAACCGACTGAGCCACCCGGGTGCCCCAAACCATTATAAGACACTAACTAGCATGTTAATCTACCAAGGACAAACCAAGCAGTGCCCGACATCTAAAAAGAAAACTGAAGGGGCACCTGGTTGTTGCAGGTGGTGGAACATGCAACTCTTGACCTCAGGGTTGGAAATTTGAGCCCCACGTTGGGTGTAGAGATGACTTAAAAATAAAATCAAGGGAAATTGAAAATGGCAAATCTTTTCTAAACAGAGGTCATGTCTGTACAGATCATTCGTTCATTGCTTGCATTTTTGTGATGGAAGGTTGACAATAAGCAAGATCGTTCCAGTTAGTGATATGAGGAAATTAAAGCCAGACAATGTGATACGAAGTGGCATGTGTGTGGTGAGGGTTGCTCTCCAAGAAGATCCCTTGGAGCTGGACTCCAGCCTCAGAGGTGAGCTGGTTCCTTTGGGGTCTGAGGGTTAGAGACCTCTTAAGGGCACCCGGGTGGCTCAGTCTGTGGAGCGTCTGACTTCAGCTCAGGTCATGAACTCTCGATCCGATCCGTGAGTTCAAGGCTTCTGTGGGGCTCTGGGCTCACAGCTTGCAGCCTGGAGCCTGCTTCGGATTCTGTGTCTCCCTCTCTCTCTGCCCCTCCCCGGCTCATGCTCTGTTTCTCTTTCTCTCGAAAATAAATCAGCATTTTAAAAAGAGAGAAAGACCTCTTAGTAAAAGACCCCGAAGCGGGAACCAGCTCTGGGCACTGGAACATGGCGGTTCGGGATTTAGGTAGGCAACGACGGTCCCTGAGACGGTTTCAAATAAGAGCCTGACGTGATCTCCTCCAACAAGACTAGGACAAATCTTGGATCAGAAACAGCGAGAAGAAGCCCTCCTTTGATTCTTTGTGTTTTTTTTTTTTTTGATTTCTTAAACTTCATGAGAAAATATCACTCAGCAGCAGCGCGGAACTTAAACTGGGGTGGAGCCACGCCGTTGCCACAGGCGGGCAGACCCGTGATTTCCTGGATTCACGCCTCGTTGCTAATATGCTCCCAGCACTTTTAATCACGCTCGTTACTATTTTTTTTTTTTAAGTTCAGGGAATCAAGACTCTCCGACCTATAAGACAATTACATGATGATTACTTAGGAAGCCTGAGAAAGACTGGCAAGTGTCCCTTGCCGGGGAAACAGAAGAAACCAGAAGGAGCAAGGGTTTCTTCTTTCGTCTTGACGTCCAGACAGAATTATGAGTTGGGTGATCTCACCGACGTCTGCTCGGGGTTGGGTGATTAAACTTTCAGGATGGCGACACTGAGAGTCAATAAAATGGAAGGACAGCCCCTCTGAATAAAAGAGCTTGAAAGGGGGCTGTAGGTGAACGATCCTCGTCTGCTCAGCTGGTGTTTGTCAGGGTCCCTCAGTCTGAGTCCCAGGAGAAGGGCAGCCCGAGAGGACTGAACCCCAGGTGGCTTGTGTTCACCGTGCAGATTTTAGCAGGGTTTGAGCTTTGTGTTTTGTTTGTTTTTGCTTTTGTTTTGTTTTTTTTCTCCTGCCAATCCATCACCTTTCAGCTCATCCTCTGCACCTCTGATGTCTTCCGTTTCTTTTCCTCGGAGCTGGCTCTCAGAGTGGGCACTGGCAGAAAGGATGGACCAGTAAGTATCACAGATGGTGACACTGTGACGGTGCCCCACACGCTGGCGGCAACCATGCCCCCACCTGAATCTCGAAACGAGTCCTCCAACTCGACATTGCTTTCAGAAGCCGGTGCCTGATATGCACAATTATCTGCTCAGGAAGCGAATCTGGGAAGAAGAGAGAGAGAGAGTGTGGGACAGCCCTTTGCAGAGACCAGGGATGGGGCCTCTGCCAGGAGAATTTCCTCCCCAGGCAAGAAGAGCAGGGCAGGGGTCCACACAAAGAACAGAAATAACCATTCGCATTTTTAAAGGGGGGTGGGAGGGGGAGGGAGAACCAGCTGTCCTTTAAATTCTCAAAATGTGTTAAGAACTTAACTGTTTTTCAAAACATTTTGGATCTGCTAAAACCTGAAACACATTGTACAAAACATTCTTCCGCCTAATTGCTAAGCCCTTGTGTATTCAGGGGGATTTGGGGTGCAGATGTTTCTGATTCATTTATATTAACTTATCAAAATGACATTTGGAAGAGCTAGATGTTCAAGAAGGAGTCTTATAAACTTGGAGCTCATTAGTTTCAATCCAGGAATTTCACCCACCCCTCCCGCCCCAGTGCACACACTCCGCACCCAGAACTTGGAAGGGCTGGTTCGGCTCTGTTTTAAGAGTGCAGCGTGAACTCACCCAACTCCTAATTCCCTTCAGAAAATATTTTCTACAGCATTCGGAGGCACCACCCGAATGTAAGAAA
Source organism: Paguma larvata (assembly GCA_030068075.1). Taxonomy (NCBI): domain Eukaryota; kingdom Metazoa; phylum Chordata; class Mammalia; order Carnivora; family Viverridae; genus Paguma; species Paguma larvata. Next base: position 15,321,131 of record CM057825.1, read on the forward strand.
GCTACTTGGGTACACGCAAGGGTTTCTTCTTGCTGACCATTTACACACAGATGTAAAAACCTAAGTCAGACAAAAATGAAATGCAAGTCTAATAGTAGTTTTCCCCCCCGAAGTCAAGGGGATTTTTATCCAGAGGCTTTCCTGCTTCTTCCTTGTTCCTCTGGGCAAAAGAAGGCACAGAATTTTTAACTTGGGAGTTTGCTTTGCCGAAGGCGATCGTGTTAGTGGGCGGCTGTGTACACAGAGAGGGAGAAACGCAAAGAAGACTTCTCTGTGCTACCCGCGCCCACTTCTCGAATCCAGCCTTCTTTCCTGAGCTCTTCAGGAACCCGAGATGGTAAACATAGCACTTTGGACCCATTTTTCTCTCTCTCGATCCACCCCCACTCCCTGGAGCACTGTCACTGAGCAACAGTGGGGAGGGTGAGATCTGGGAAGGACGGAGGGAAGGGAGGGGGTGTTTCCCAACAGCCTCACTCCCTCCACGCTGCCCCTAAGCCTTGTCGGCATGAGAAATGCTGGGGAGTTCCGCCAATGTCCACCATGTTCTCAAACTGCAGTGCCCTCTCTGAGCTGCAAGGCTCTCCCTGAGCAAGTTTAAAGCCGCTGGTCACAAAAATAAACGTAGGAAAAGCTTTGAAATAGTGTGTACACACATGAAAGGGCATTAAGAAGGAAGCCATGCTGGGTCAGAACAATGGCCCTCCCCACCCAGCCTGTCCCTGGCACACTCTGGTTTCTTTGTGCCTTGTGAATGCTGTTTTTTGTTTTGTTCTGTTTTTTTTTTCTTTTAATGTTTATTTTTGAGAGAGAGAGAGCACGAGCAGGGGAGGGGCAAAGAGAGAAGGAGACAGAAAATCCAAAGCAGGCTCCAGGCTCTGAGCTGCCAGCACAGAGTCTGATGCAGGGCTCGAACCCACGAACCGTGAGATCATGACCTGAGCTGAAATTGAGAGTCGGAAGCTTAACAGACTGAGCCACCCGGGGCGCTCGCCCGAACTTTCTTACTTGTGCGTTAGATGTGTGCAGCCTCACCTGGGCCGCGGGTGTGCCCTCGCCCCGTACAGTGGGTAGAACACCAGCTCCCTCGAAAAGCTGTTTGGAAGAGAAAATGAAGTCACTGACGTAAGCCACACTGTGCCGCATCAGACGCTCGGTATGTGGCTCGGTAAATAGTCGTCGTATTCGCATTGTTTTTATTAACAGCATAAATAGTAAGGAAACGTCAGAAGTATCCAGTTGGAGTGGAACGCGAGGATGGAAAGGAGTGAGATGATTTGAAACACAAAGACATCCCTGAGGCAAGTAAATGGGGGAACTGTGACAGAAGACAAAGGGCAGAGGGGCCATTCAGCCCAAGGGACAGGGAGCGGAGAGCCACGGAGGCAGTTAGCCAGTGTCCCAGAGCGGGCCTTGTCCCATAAGCTAGAGTGGAAGGCATTTACGAGGAGCCCTGCAGGTGGCAGGAAGGGGACCAGAGGCAGACAGAGGAGTGCTGAGGACCACAGGTGACGGGGAGCCACCGGGCGTGAGCCAGGAAGAGATATAGCCAGAGGCGTGCTCTAAATGGCCACCGTGCTCACGGTCTGTCCTTTCTCAGTGAGTCCCCACCTCCTTCGGACGCAGAGTGTCCCAGGGGCGGGCACGGCCAGGCTACGGCAGGGGCCCCCCGACCGCTGCCCACGCTGCACTCTCGGAGGGTGTGACACCCAGTCGGCCCCTGCCACCCGAGGTCCCTCCGACCAACGTGAGTCTCCCTAGCCTCCCGCTTCGCCTCCGAAACAAAAGCTGGACGACGCTGAGAGGCTCCGCGGGCCATCATGGAAGACGGAGAAAGCTCCCTTTCCGTTTCTGGCCTCAGTTTCGTCCTGTGGGATCTGATGATACAGTTATTTAGCAAGAAACCGCAGAAACGAAAACAATCTGATGAAACCCAGAGAAAGTGAGTTCTTCTGCGGACGGTGACTGAGCGCCACAGGGCCACGCCACAACCAGCCCCGGACACACCCAGGGGCTCCGGGTGTCAGCTCAGCTCTGTCGCCGGCTGCCGCCCGCTTCAGATGCCACCTCTGCACCAGGGACCGCAGTTCCTAGACCTAAGGACACCGAAGGCTCTGAAAACACCAAAGTGCGGAAAATGTGGTTCTCATTTCTTTGCACAAAACGCAATTTCCAGAAAGTGCCGTGTGACCAGAACCGATGACCCCTGATGCGTCAGAGATGGTCAGAGAAACCCGGCTTTGTGGCCTCGATCAGCAGGGGAACGAGACCACGTCAAACGAGCAACTGCATTCTGCCGTTTCGGGGGTGGGGGTGAGTCAGGGAGAGCGCCGACGGGAAGGCGGGAGAGAGAAAAGGAAAAAGGTCGGGGGTCCTCCCACCCCAGTTTCCGAAGGCTACACAGAGGCCCGTGTACGCAGAGCCCTGCCCACCGCACCCGGGCTCCCTTCCCGCGGCTCTCCAGGCTCTGACGGGCCCCTTCCTTCCCCGTGACAGTCCTCGACGCCCTGTCTGAGATGGAGGCTGCTCGCGTTCAGAGCACGACTTCAGGGTCACGTGCGTCCTCGTTGTTTGGCACCCGCTCCCGCAGCCCAAGCACCACTTGTCTGCAATTCGGGGTTTCAGGTCCCGTCCCGGACCTGCGGAACGGCTGGGAATTTTCGGCAGCATTCCCAGGTGATTTGCAGGCATATTAAAAGTTGAGAATATTAATGTTCGAGGAGCGCTAATCTAGATCTACTGAGAAGACAAATGCAAGGTCTGAATGTCCTGGAACCATACTGTTCTCTCCAGGCCTTCGTGCCACGAAGGGGGAAACGACTTGAGAGCGCCGAGCTCACCCCGAGAAGCCCAGGCAAGCGTGGAGCAACAGAAAGCAGACTGGGGACCGCCTCGGGGTGGCAGGGAGGGGGAGGCTGCTCCTGGGTACGGATTTCTTTCCAGCGTGAGGAATGTGCTCGCAAACTGATCGTGGTGATGGCCACCTACCTCCGTGAATATATTAAAACACCAATGAAATCGGCGAACTGCATGGTATGTGAACCATACCTCAATCAAGCTTCGAAATATACATCAAAGCACTCGAGAAGCTTGGAAATACCCAACTGAAAACTTCTGATTTCTGCAACAGAGACCACGGGCGGGGCGGGGGCGGGTGGATCTTGAAGGCCAGCTGGGCTAAGAGACCATTCTACCATCCCAGTTTGCTGAGGTTGAAGGGGTCGGTTAGGGAGGGGAGTTCCTTTCAACACAGAGGCAATGAAATGGTTCGCTGGCTCCTAAAGGATTCAGGGGAGCCTGGGTGGCTCAGTCGGTTAAGCGTCAGACTTCGGCTCAGGTCATGATCTTGCAGTTCATGGGTTCGAGCCCCGAATCAGGCTCTGTGCTGACAGCTCAGAGCCTGGAGCCTGCTTCAGATTCTGTGTGTCCCTCTCTCTCTGCCCTTCCCTTGCTCACGCTCTGCTCTCTCTCTCTCTCAAAAATGAATAAACATTAAAAAAAAAAAAAAAAGATTCAGTGCTGCCCTTAGAGCTAGGCCACCAGGGCCCATGCCCCGGACTCTGATTTGTGCCCCACACTGACCATCCCTGAGCTGTGTCCTTTCTCACAGAACAAGGAAAGATGTCCAGTTTTCTAGACTGTTCTCCAGGCCCTTGGGATCCCAGCATTCTTTGCTCAAATGCCCAAGCCTGCATACAGGGCTTGCACGGTCCCTCCCCCAAATCTACCCTCCCGAGGACTAGCCACTGGTCGGGGACGTAGACAGAGCCCAGGCACACAGCCAGTCCATCCTGCAGTCCTGGATGGGAGGGTGACAGGCTGGCTCCCTGTCTTTGCAACCTTCCAGCACGGAACTCGGGACGCCTGAGAATTCTAACTATGAACCTGGGGAAGGTGCACCTGTCAGAGAAGGAGGTCACAATGTATTATACTTAACGCTCTGTGAGCCAAGTAAATGACTTTAAAATACGCTGACCTATGGGACCTCTGTGTGCATTTGGTCACTTGTCCTAAAACCCTGCAAGTTTAGAGGTCGATTATTTTTTGCTTCTAAGTTTATCAAGCAGGTATTTCTGATCTCCCTGAATGTCGGATTTTATAGGTACACATTAATTATTCATTGAAGGCCATCTCATCTGTTCATAACTTCATCCATAATAAATACCAAGGATTTATTTTTGCTCCACAATAGTACAGGAAGCTTTAGGGTAAGAATGATCTTAAATGTGTTTGTTTTCATGTATGTCTCGTATTCGCAAAACGTGGTGGTTAAAACAAAAAAGCTGGTTGGGGGGTGGGGGGAACCAACCCCCGGGAAATAAAAAGCAATGAGAAAAAGCACTCCTGAGCTCCTTTTCTTTCTCTAAAAGATGGAAAAGGACACAATTGGGGAAAAAAAGTAAGCTGCTGGAAACTTTTTTTTTTTTTTTTAAATAACAGAAACAGCTTAACTAGGACTGTGGGGGAAAAGAAGAAACTTAATGAGTTTAAGCATGAGAGTTTGTAGAGTCTCTCCTGGCTGTCCTATTCTTCGTAACTGATGGTATGGTAACAGAATCCTAGAAGGGGGCGATTTTGTTCTTGGCACACACAACCCGCCGTCTGAGCAGGAGATGCAACCTCACTTCCGTGCCCTCCAAACTATTCTGGCTCTGGAATTACTGTTACTCCTGGTGGGCTGTGAAGCCGAGGCCAAGCTCACAACTTTCCTCTGCCCTCCTGTGAGTGTACAGATGTCACCCATGCCTGGTGCCAAGCAAATTGACTCCCACTCAGATGTATTTCCAGAAGGGGCTCCCCTATCCCTTCTGCCTCCCCCCCACCCCGTCATCTGGATTCCTTGTGGGAACTCTGTAGCGCTTTCTTTGTAGTGAGGATTAAATTTAAATACAACAATTTGTACAGCATATGTTTCGAAATTTCAATCATTTTGGAAACTGGGGAGCTAGGGGACATGAGGAAAATGATCTCAGATAAGACTGAATTTGTAAGTTACCATACAGCTGCTCCATCCAATATGGTAGCCATATGCGGCCATGTACATTGAAATTTAATTAGCTAAAAAACCCAGTTAGTTGTACTAGTCACATTTCAAGCGCTCGACAGCCCCATGTGACTAATGGCTACCAATTTGGACAGCACAGAAAGTTCCAATGCATGTGCTAAAAGGGAAGAGACTTTTCATGTTTTCTCCTATAGTTCCAGTCAAGCCTGCTTTAACTCTGTTGTTGCTACTATGATTTCTTATACTGTTACATTTTTTCAACTTAAAGCGATTTATTCTTGAGTTCTAAAAGTAGAGAGTGGTGATACATTATCCACATAGCTACACAGCTACCTCACAGCTTTGTTAATGTACTAAAACCCAGGGAGCTATACGTTCTATAAGGGTGAACTTGGTGGTATGTGAGTTACTCTCAGTGTAAAAAGGCCCAATTGGTCAAATATCAAGTGATAATTTCATAATTCCTTCTCGACAAGAATCATAGAGGGGCGCCTGGGTGGCTCAGTCGGTTGAGCATCTGACTTCGGCTCAGGTCATGATCTTGCGGTTTGTGGGTTCGAGCCCCGCGTTGGGCTCTGTGCTGACAGCTCAGAGCCTGGAGCCTGCTTCAGATTCTGTGTCTTCCCCTCTCTCTGCCCCTCCCCTACTCATGCTCTGTTTCTCTCTGTCTCTCAATAATAAATAAATGTAAAAAAAAAATTAAAAAAAACAAAGAAAAGATACTCTGTAAAAAAATAAAATCATAGAACAGCCAAAAGGACCTCATTCAAATGTAAAGCAGAGAAGCACCTGGGTGGCTCAGTAGGTTAAGCATTCGACTTTGGCTCAGGTCAGGATCTCATGGTTAGGGAGTTCGAGCCCCCATTGGGCTCTGTGCTGACAGCTTGAAGCCTGGACTCTGCTTCGGATTCTGTGTCTCCCTCTCTCTCTGCCCCTCTGCCACTTGTACTCTATCTCTCTCTCAAAAATAAATAAATATTTTTAAAAATGTAAAGCAGAGAGAACCAATTCATTTCTAAAAACAAACAATTGCTCCACCCTCCAATGAATGACTCCCCCTTGCACTTGGAAGTCCAAATGCGTGTTCAAGGCTGGAGGTCTGACCACTGCACATCCTTCCTTTCTCTCTGCAGGGCCACCTCCTTTTTATGCTCCAACCCCTCTGGCCTTCTTTTATTCTTTTTAATTTGTTTATCATTTAATTTACATCCAAGTTAGTTAGCATATAGTGCAACAATGATTTCAGAAGTAGATTCTTTAATGCCCCTTACCCAATCAGCCCATCCCCCCTCCCACAATCCCTCCAGCAACTCTGTTTTTTCTCTATATTTAAGAGTCTCTTATGTTTTGTCCCCCTCCCTGTTTTTATATTCTTTTTGCTTCCCTTCCCTTATGTTCATCTGTTTTGTATCATAAATTCCTCATATGAGGGAGGTCATATTTGTCTTTCTCCGGCTGACTAATTTCACTTAGCATAATACCCTCCAGTTTCATCCACATTGTTGCAAATGGCAAGATTTCATTCTTTTTAATTGCTGAGTAATACTCCATTATATATATATATATACCCCACATCTTCTTTACCCATTCATCCATCAATGGACGTTTGGGTTCTTTCCATACTTTGGCTACTGCCGATAGCGCTGCTATTAACATTAGGGTGCATATGCCCCTTCAAAACAGCACACTTGTATCCCTTGGATAAATACTTAGTAGTGCAATTGCTGGGTCATAAGGTAGTTCTATTTTAATTTTTTGAGGAACCTCCATAACTGATTTCCAGAGCGGCCGCACCAGTTTGCATTCCCGCCAGCAGCGCAAAAGAGATCCTCTTTCTCTGCATCCTCGCCAGCATCTGTTGTTGCCTGAGGTGTTCATGTTAGCCCTTCTGACAGGCGTGAGGTGGTATCTCAGTGTGGTTTTGATTTCTGCTTTCCTGATGATGAGTGATGTTGAGCATTTTTTCACATGTCTGTTCACCATCTGTATGCCTTCTTTGGAGAAGTGTCTATTCATGTCTTTTGCCCATTTCTTCACTGGTTTATTTGTTTTTGGGGTGTTGAATTTGGTAAGTTCTTTATAGATTTTGGGCACTAACCCTCTATCTGATATGTCGTTTGCAAATATCTTCTCCCATTCCACTGGTTGCCTTTTAGTTTTGCTGATAGTTTCCTTAGCTGTACAGAAGCTTTTTATCTTGATGAGGTCCCAATAGTTCATTTTTGTCTTTGTTTCCTTTGCCCCCGGAGACATGTTGAGTACGAAATTGGTGTGGCCGAAGTCAAAGAGGTTTTTGCCTGCTTTCTCCTCTAGGATTTTGATGGCTTCCTGTCTTACATTTAGGTCTTTCATCCATTTTGAGGTTATTTTTGTGTGTGGTGTAAGAAAGTGGTTCAGGTTCCTTTTTCTGCATGTCGCTGTCCAGTTTTCCCAGCACCACTTGCTGAAGAGACTGTCTTTATTCTTTCCTGCTTTGTCAAAGATGAGTTGGCCATACGTTAGTGGGTCCACTTCTGGGTTCTCTGTTCTGTTGCATTGATCTGAGTGCCTGTTCTTGTGCCAGGACCATGCTGTCTTGATGGTTACAGCTTCATCATACAGCTTGAAAGTCTGGGATTGTGGTGCCTCCAGCTTCAGTTTTCTTTTTCAAGATTGCTTTGGCTATTTGGGGTATTTTCTGGTTCCATACAAATTTTAGGTCTGTTTGTTCTAGCTCTGTGAAGACTGCTGGTGTGATTTTGATAGGGATTGCATTGAGTATGCAGATTGCTTTGTGTCGTATCGACATTTTAATAACGTTTATTCTTCCAATCCAGCAGCGTGGCACATTTTTCCATTTTTTGTGTATCTTCTTCTTCTTCATAAGCTTTCTATAGTTTTCAGTGTTTAGATTTTTCACCTCTTTGCTATGTTTATTCCTGGATATTTTATGGTTTTTGGTGCAATTGTAAATGGGATGAATTCCTTAACGTCTCTTTCTGTTGCTTCGTTATTGGTGGATAGGAATGCAACTGATTTCTGTGCATTGATTTTATACTCTGCCACTCTGCTGAATTCATGGATCGGTTCTAGCAGTTTATTGGCAGAATCTTTTGGGTTTTCCATATAGTGTATCATGTCATCTGTGAAGAGTGAAAGTAACTTCCTCCCTGCTGATTTGGATGCCTTTTATTCTTTTCTGTTGTCTGATTGCTGAGGCCAAGACTTCCAATACTATGTTGAATAACAGTCTCTCTGGCCTTCTTTTAATGTTCCTTGAGCATGTCCCAGCCTCACTGGCTGGCTCCTCCTTCTCATTGCTGAGATGCCAGCCCCTCAAAGCCTCCCCTTGGAGACGCCTTTTCTGGCCACCCTCTCAGGGGCTCCACGGCACGACCCTATTCTAGTCTCCTCATGGGTTATCCCACCTGGGAGTTTGTCACTCCTGTGCCTGTTTGTCTACACTAGGCAGCAAGCTCTTTGAAGGCAGTGAGGCTGCCCAACGCCTTCCTGTGGAACCCCGGCGTCTGGCACAGTGGCTGTTGTTCTGCATAGCAAGCATCCGATAAACACTTGCTGAATGAACAGACAGAGCGACAAAGGGTGAGCCTGCCGTCAGTCTGGATAGAAGGGGCCTTAGAACCATCTAAAAGTTCTTTTTTTTTTTTAAGTTTATTTATTTTGAGAAAGGGGAGAGAGAGAGAGAGAGGGAGAGAGAGATTGAGAATCCCAAGCAGGTTCCATGCTGTCAGCACACAGTCTGATTCAGAGCTCAAACCCATGAACCATGAGATCTTGACCTGAGCAGAAACCAAGATTCGGACGCTTAACCAACTGAGCTGCCTAGGTGCTTCTAGAAGTTCTTAATGGTCACCCAGGGAGTTGTGGAAAACACACATGGCTGACCTCACTAGAGTCAGTCTGATCTACCATATCAGGAGGGGGGCCCAAACTGTTTATTGTTTTTAAAGCTCCACGGTTTGGTCTAATCGCCTCACTTTCAGAGGAGGTAAGTGAGGCTCAGACTTGGCCGAGTTTCTAGCTAATCAAGCAAACGGCCTAGGTATCGCGTCTAAGAAGCACAAGTATCCAGGAACAAATCCACATGTGTTTTGGGTCCCCCATACCCATGAAACCTCTGTGGGTCATGGTAAGGAGAAATCTATTCTCGTCAAGGTAAGGACCGTGCGTAACAGGCCACTTCCAAGCGTATCACAAAGTAGAGACATATGAGCCCTGAACTCCTTCCTTTCTCTCAGAGGTTCTCCCAGTATCAAGGCTTCCACCTTAGCGGAGAGCCGTACCCAAGTTCACCTTGGCTGCTTTTCTCCAAACAAGGATATAAAGACAAGGATATAAAACACGGAACCTGGCAACAGGAACAGCATCCACGGAGCCAGCGGGGATATATCTTCCCTTATCTCTGTGAGAAAGATTAAAAAAGCATCGTTTCTCCTCCCTCTATGTTTAGATGATTGGCAGGTTTAAGAGAAAAGTCCCTGATTTGCACTGGCAAAAAAAGACACGAAGCAGAAGAGGTCTCATTCCTGCAGGTTCCAAAGGGAACCTTACAGAAGAAGGTTATGTGGCAGAGTCAAAATGTTCACAAAAATGCATGCATCTGTCTTGGAAATAACCCAATGGCCTCGGGCAGCCTAATCCGGAGAGGCAGTTCGGCACCTTTGCTAACAACTTGGGTTTCAACCCTTGCTCTCCCATCCACGAGCTGTGTGGCCCTGGCTCCGAGCCCGTTTCCCCAACTCTAGGAACGAAGTCAGCCTTCCAGACCTGTGAAAATTAAATGCATCCATGCACACGAAGTGTTCAGAACAGCGCCTGGCATATAGAAAGTGCTGAGTGCACGGAAGGTGTTGACCACGGTAATGACCGTTCACCCCACCGGGCACCCAACAACCACCACTAGGCAATACGTTCCCATGTACCCTGCTACCACACTCACTGATTATGGTGATACGTTTTTTTAAGTTTATTTAGTTTTTTTTTGAGAGAGAGAGAGGGAGAGGGAACATTAGTGGGGGAGGAGCAGAGAGAGAGAAGGGGACACGGAATCCAAAGCAGGCTCCGGGCTCTGAGCTGTCAGCACAGAGCCCGACGCGGGGCTCGAACTTCCGAACGGCGAGATCATGACTTGAGCTGAAGTCTGGCACTCAACCGAGCCACCCAGGCGCCCCCATGAAGACACATTTTTAAGTCAATGAATCACTATTCTTTTCCTTCTCTTCCCTCCTTTCATTCACTTAAGACTTAAGACATTAGATATCTATCTTCTTTTACTTTTAGTGCCTTTGTCATGTTGTCAGTCTGAAACCTGAAGCACGAAGCTGCTAAGAGACTGCCGTCAACGGGAAAACACCGCAAGCCGTGAATCCTTTCCCCTCAGATAAGGGAAGGGGCATTTGTATCGGAGGTGGCCCTGGTTCCCAGGACAGCTCAGGGCTCAGCCCCTCAGCCCCTCAGACACCTGTTCCACACTTTCCAAGCCAGCCGCGGGTAAGGCAGAGGAGTTAGGCTCCCGGCACATCAAGATAATTTTTTACACACGTGTTAGACTAGATACAGAGGCAGCTGGAGACTGCCAGGCGTCACAGGGGTCTTCTAAATATTAGTACGACTGTCAAAGTATTCGCCATCAATGGCGTGAGGAACGGATTATACTTTTTTTTTTAGATCACATGAAGAAAATACCTAGTCATTTTATAGAGCATTCTTCTCCCTTTAAAACTTCCCCCAGATGACTGATGTCATCAGTGCTCTGAAAAATTGCTTCTGGAGAGTTGTTTTAGAGCAGAGGTGTGCGTTTTTAAGTCTCTGGTTCCAGCTTTTCCTCCCTCTCTTCTCTTCAGTATGGTTTCTATTCATTTCCTGTTTCTTACCCAAAGTGAAGAAACGGCGGGGGTGGGAGGGAGACTTCCCATTTAATTACGAGAACGAGAAAGTGTTAGGCATTTGGTCAGATTACATTTTTTTATGTTTTAAAGGAGATACACAAAGAGGTCGATATTTATAACTCAGGAGAGGGTGACCGTCAATGGTTTAAAAAAAAAAAAAAAAAGGAACCTGTTGCCCCAATTACCCAGAGGGCTCTGAGAACGGACTGGAGAGATTCTCCGGCTTGAGTCTGAGTTCTAGGACGGGAGGCAGCAAGCAGGGTGTTCTTCGAATGTCCTTCTTTCTGCTCTCACACGACCACGGCTTCCCACACGCGCTCCCCGCCTCCAGGAGCCCAGCTGGGGCCGCCGGGGAGACGTGGGATCAGAGGCCAGGCCCTCCTGAGGCCCGCCACGGGGTCGGCCGGCCACTCTCCCGCCAGTACACCTTTTGTTTAAGGCAACGACCCGTCGGGAAGCAGTTTCATTTCCGCCGAATCCCCATGGATCTTGGGTCCTGACCACAGCCGAACTCTTTCTGCTCTGGGGAGGCGATCTCTCCGTCTGCTTGTGGATAATAGCTGCTCTTTCCTCAGCGACGTCCCTTTGGTTTTAAACGGCTTGTATTTGGGGCACCTGGATGGCTCAGTCGGTTTGGCCTCCGACTTTGGCTCAGGTCATGATCTCACAGTTCGGAGGTTTGAGCCCTGCGATGGGGTGAGCTCGAGCCTTGCTTGGGGCTCCTTGCTGACGGTTGGGAGCCTGCGTGGGACTCTCTCTCTCTCTCTCTCTCTCTCTCTCTGCCTCTCACTCATGCTCTCTCTTTCTCTCAAAAATAAATACATAAACTTAAAACAATAATACACTGTATTTGTAGAAAATAGCAGCCTATAACTATGTGGAAGATGGGATGAGAGGAGAAGAACGGTCTCTTTGAGAAGCTTCTACGAATGCCTTCACGACGGTTAAGAGAGCTCCCACAGTGTCAGCGCCATGCGTCTTGGGAAGGGCGGGCTTACTGGGACTTGAATGCCAGCCACGTGACGGCCGATGCCATCTGCACCGGCCAGGCACGGCTCGCCTGGGAGTAACGCGGGGCTCTGGAGCAACGCGTGAGTGTTCTCCTAGTCTCAGGGGAGGCTGACATTCTCGATACTACAGGAGAGAACACAGTTTATGTTTAATATTGTTTTGTTAAGCAGTGAATGACGCCTTTTCGGTTGAAGTATACGAGATTGACGGCACTTGGTAATTTTTGATCTGCAAAGCCGCAATGCACAGGCTTCTAAACCATGACCACAGGGGTTCTCATCTGGAACCCTGCTCCCTGGAGTTGCTGTTTGAAGTCAGAGAGATGCCAACAGGGCCTGGCATCGAGGAGTCATGAAAGAGTCACCCCGTGCTCTGAATCACGGCCCAGAGATACGCTCCCTTTAGCCCACGCATAACTGGGTTTTGAAAAATTAGTTTGCCTGAATTTTCACACTCCTTAGATTTTGTCCTTTTTTTGAGAATAGAAGCCTGGCAAGGGTACCCCTGGGCCTTGTGAGGAGCATCCGTGATTCTCGTACGGGGCTGTCCTATGTTCTGCACGTCCCGTCGAGTCCTCGACTTGACCACCTCTGCTTCTCTCCTGGCCCCGGGGGGCTCGTCAGCGCGAGGCTCTCTAGCCCAGTTCGTGTTCACGCGTCCTCACCCAGAAGGCCCAAGATGGCTCCTTCTCTTCTCTGCAGACCAGCCTCCGCCTCCCTAGTCTTTCCGAGAAGGGTCACTCGGCCACGAGCAGCGCGCGGGTAGACAGGGAGACAGAGGGTGCGGCTGGAAGACTCCCTCTGCAGGAATCACACGCACGGGAACGCGTTGCACAATCTCCACAGACGGGAACCCTACAACCCCCGCTCTCTAATCCAGCCCTAATGTTCGGCAACCTTCACCGTCAGGAAATTCCGCCATAAATAACCCAAATCCTTCACGCGGCTTAAACCCATTTCCTCTCACTCTCTGCTCACTGGAGATGGGGAACAGCTGGCCACTGCTCTCCAGACCAAGTTCTTTGTCAACGGGATGACTGGATTCTGGCTCTGGACCACTGTCATAATTAGGAGTCTGACCAGTTCCATATTGTGCCATCTGCAAAAGCATGTCAAAGGGGAGGATAAAATTTTGAGCATGCTGAGCTTCAGAACGTGCGCCATCAGGAGAACACGGTCGCTCCCCGGGCCACCACGCTGTTTGCAGTTTATAAATTTGTGAATGTGAGGTTTCTGCACAGGAAATTTAAAAAAAAATGATGTCTTTCTGAGGCTAGCTCTGCCTGGTAAGCATAACCTTGAATGATGCCAAGAGTCCCTAAAAGCCACCAAAAGTAACAACGCGCACGGTGAGCGTATACTCAGCGCTTCCTGTGTTCCCATCACCTGCACCGTCTCTGAGGCTCTTCAAGCCAGGCACTAAATCTAGCCGCACCGAGGCTAACGTGCCCGGGTTTACACGCCTGTCGGCACTTGTCCAAACGCAAGCAGTGGGGAGTTCAGAGATTAGAATCTCTGAGCCATGTCTTCATCCTGCACCTGAATCTGGTGAGTCCAGGCAGCTCACGGCAGGGAATACAGTGGCTTCGACGACCGTGCTTGGCCAGCGGCGACCAAGAAGTCACGGCAAAAAGCAGGCTCCCAAGTACGTGCCCTGGAACCCGACCCTGATCAGAGGCCAGGCTCTGCCGACTACTGCCGTGGACACCGGCCTGCCTGCCTCGGTGTCCCCAGCGGTAAGGGGGGTGCGGGGGGCCTGCTTGCTGCGGGTGCCGGGGGCACACGTCTCCCCTCTGTCCGGCTGTGCCTGCCCGTGTGACACTACTTCTGACAGTAGCTGCTTCTTCGGTTGCTGTTCTGCCTCTCTCGCTCGTCGGCAGACCCAACAGCACGGCGGCTTTTGTGGGCCTGCCTCACCCCTGCCTCCCCAGTGCCCGGCTCGGCACGTGGCAAGTCCTCCGTAATATCTGGAGAACGAAGAAGTTCTCATTAGGAGGACTAAATAAGACCACCCGTGTAAAATGTAACGAAGGGGAGGGGGAAACAAATAAACAAATAAATGTACGTTTCTTCCCACTTCTCACAGTTTCCTCCCTCAAACTGCACAATCCGCCATTTAACTTGGTCCCGTGTGCCCGACTTATCAACCGTGGGGCCTTCTACGGGCATGCAATGACCCCTCTGCTCTTCTGGTCCACCGTGCAGCCTGGGCCTGGACACCAGGGCTGCCTGCTGCCCCCAGCGATACCTCCGAAACGTCGCAGGAGCTCACCTTTCCAAAGCACAGCATCGGAGACATCATGAACGGCTTACTAGATACACCGCCCCACACACACCCCGGCTTGTTAGCAGAACCCAAACTCAGGTCGAACCTCAGGCAGTGGGCCAAGTCGATCTGGGCAATTCTACATCCTCCTTTCTCTAACTTACTTGCAGTTAGGGGTGGCCGTGTCACCCCACCCGCTCCAGCCAGTGAGAAGTAAGGAGGTAAGGAGGGGCTTCTGGATAAGCTCCAGGTTTCTTTGTAAAAATGACAGAGACAGCTGTCATTACTCCCACCTCCGTCCTAACTTGAACATGGCTACGATGCCTGGAGCAGCAGCGGCCACCTTCACATCATGAGACAGCAAGCCAGCAAGCTAAGGACGGAGGAGCAAAAAGCAGCAGCCTGAGTCCTCGATGATACTGTGAAGCGGCTGAACAAATGTCAGAGTTCACCAACCCTAGACTTCTTGTTACATGAGAAAAATAAAAAATTTAAGCAACTATTAATAGGGCTTACTGTTACCCATAGCAAACAAAAACAAAACAAAAAATCAAAAATCAAAAAAACAACTTAACTCATCAACTGTGCCCTTCTTTAGAACTGTAATTCTTCCTCTTTCCATATTTTCTCATTTATGTCAATAACAGCGTCATTATGCCCCAAATTCTTCAGGCTCAGAATGCTGAGTTATCTTTGGATAGAGGAGGTAAAGGCAAAGAAGGCGTCCACCTCTAAGTCCTGCAAATCCATTCAAAATGTCTCAGTCGAATCAATAAAGACGTGCACACAGGCATCCATTGTGTTTACGCTACCAGGAAAAATGGAAACGATCTTGATCGACTGGCAAAAATAAATCATGACAAACAATGGATAGAAAGTGGGCTATTGTGTAGTCATTAAAGTGCTATAAATGAGTATGTGTTGATGAGGGACAAAGCTCTAGGTATGTCAACTGGAAACTCAGGTTGAAAAACAGTGTTTTTATTAAAGATGTATATAATACATGCACAGGAAAGGTATCTAGGTATATAGAAAGTTATATCCCCAAATAGTAACAGTGAGTATCTATGGGTGATCTGGGTACTGAGACAGACCATTTCATTTCAAACTTTTGGTTATTTATAGCTTCTATAGTAAATACAGACTGCTCATGTAATTAAAAAAAAAAAAAAGCTTTGTCATTTGGTTTTGGTACCTCTGACCATCCCACTGCCTCCCTTCTCCCATCAATACTAGAATCGAGGAAAAACACTTCAGTCACCGACGCTGGCCATTCCCCCACCTCCCGTCTCTTGCCATTTCAACCCCTACTGTACTCAGTCCCCAAATTACCCTTCTCATCATCTGCGTTCCTCCTCCCATTGCCCCGTTTAAAGTGAACAATGACCAGGGCACCTGGGTGGCTCGGTTGGTCGAGCGTCCGACTCTTGATTTCAGCACCGACTCTTGCTTTTGGCTCAGGTCATGATCTCGTGATTCGTGGGTTTGAGCCCTGCATCGGGCTCTGTGCTGACAGTGCAGAGCCTACTTGGGATTCTCTCTCTCTTTCTCTCTCTGTCCCTCTCTCACTTGCACTTGCTCTCGCTCGCTCTCTCTCCCTCTATCTCAAAATAAATAAAATAAAACTTAAAAAAAAACATGGAAGCTATAAAATCTAGAAAGGTCTGACTAGTAAAACCACATGGGAAGAAAGCAGGTATGTGGGGGACATTTGCACCTGCCAGGCCCTGCTTTGTGGCTACGAGGGGGCCACCGCCTAGACAAGGCTACCTCCTGGCAGCGGCCGTTAGTTACGGTCTTCACCCCATATGGGATGGCCATTACCGTACCCATGTGGGGCCCTAGAGGGGGGGCCTTATTCTCAAAACTCTGCACATAGTCAAAGGAAGAGGGTATACGTAAAGGACCCTCTTTTTCCCAGTCACTGCATAGTTAGTGCTCTTCTGGGTTGGAGGGTTGGCCAGGTATTGACAGGAGTCTTAGCACCCACATGCTCAAAGCATCATCTTTTTTTTTTTTAAATTTTTTTAACGTTAATTTATTTTTGAGACATAGAGACAGAGCGTGAGCAGGGGAAGGGCAGAGAGAGAGGGAGACACAGAATCCGAAGCAGGCTGCAGGCTCTGAGCTGTCAGCACAGAGCCCGACGCGGGGCTCGAACTCACAGACCGTGAAAGGAGGATCTTGTTCTAGAGGCTCTTGTTCGACGGAACCTTGAGGATCTTTCAGAATCTGTCCTTGCTCCCCACTATGTTACGTTCGTCTGCTTTCCCGTCTCCCCGATAGACGGACAGGTCTTCAACCGCATGGTGAGCAGGGCAGATCCACCACTGAGTGCCCAGAGTACAGTCCACAATGTGGCATACTCTTAGATGCTTCGTATGTTCAGCTGAACATTGATAATATTATCTCGGAGCAAAAAAAAATTCTCTGTAATATACTTTCCATAACTCAGTAAGTTCAGAGGGGAAGCGGGACTTGGAGAAGCATTTTTACGGCAAGTGACTGGATACTACAAACCATCAGAAGGAAGAAATACAAACTTGAATATACTTCAAGACAATTTCAAACATACGTGGCCCCAGTTTTAGGGTGGAAGCCATTCTGAAGTGGCACAGAAAGATCAGCCCTATGTATAGGGCCCAACGCTGCTCCTGCCCTACCACTCATGCCCCACCATAAAGAGATGAACTTTATTCCAGAAAAGACCTGTTGGAAAAAAATTGCAGTAGGGTCATTAGGAGCTGAAGCAGCAGCAGCAGCGGTGGGTGGACAGCAGCGACAGCGGTGTAGACAGTTAGTGTCTGAGGGCTCGCTTGATGCCAGACACAATTTGGCAGCCATTGGCACTCCCAATGATCGTATTCACATCTCGGAACTCTGGAGGTTCATGGGATTATTCCCCCCATTTCACAGACGAGAAAAATGAGGCAGCAGAGCTCAGGTGATATGCCCGAGGTGATGTGGTTTGGAGGCATAGGAAACAAAGCACCATCTTGGCCCATTCACTACACTGCCTCTCACCAAAGTACTGCACAGGCATGGGACACACAGACCTTCTGCAGAGCCTCGTGTGGCCATGGAGGGCTCACCACAACCAACGTCCTTGCAGCACACGACCCAAGTTAACATCACCAAAGCCAATGGTTAAGAGCATAAGAACAGCAGGACTATAGCAACACCTTCTCGTGGCCTGACACGGATCTCCCGGGACTACAAGGAGAAAGAAATGGTAGGAGGGATAGCAGGAAAGACCGTTGACCGGTGCCCCTTCCCTCCCCCTGTGCTGGCCCCTCATAGATTCTTTCTTTTTGTAATAAAATAAGCAGAAATTAAAGGGGAAAAAAAAGATTCACAGAGCAAACCCTGCACAATTATGTTCTCCAATGCTTATGAAACACATCGCCCGAGAAAGCCAAAAAGGGTGGGAGAAGGGACTGGAGGAAGATACTTCTAAAATACACTACTTCAGGGGCACCTGGGTGGCTCAGTTGGTTGAGTGTCTGACTCTTGATTTCAGCTCAGGTCATGATCGCAGGGTCGTGGGATCAAGCCCTGCGTCAGGCTCTGTGCTGAGCATGGAGCCTGCTTAAGATTCTCTCTCTCTCCTTCTGCCCCTCTCCCCTGCTCATGCTCTCTCTCTCTCTAAAATAAAAATATGATAATAAAATAAAATACACTACTCCAAGAAGTCTATTAGATAATATTTTTATCATATTTGCTCTAAGCAGTAAATATTGCTATTGATTGTATCATGACAAAGACTGAGTAAGGTCCATAAATGGAATGTGGGTAACCAAGAAAATCTCTTTTAACTTACTTTCTGTAAGATTAAAGGAGCTTTAAAAACAACCCACGTAGCATCCTTTCATTAGATACAGAAAAAATAGCCAATACAATTAAGCCATAATTCATGAGTACATCTCTTGGAAAACAAGCTTAAAAGGGAGGGGAAAAATGACGTCAAATTTAATCCTCCATGGTGAAATGTTAAAACGATTCCTTTACGACCAAGGCCGTGACAAGAAAGTGGGCTATCACTACTCCTACTCAATATAATACTGGAGGTCCTATCTATGCAGTAAGGTAGAAAAAATAAAAAAATGAAAGGTATAGGAATTGAAAAGGAAAAAGAATACATTTTACATATGTAAAAAACGCTCTTTGACTGTTTTCATAGCAAACGCAAAGAAACGAGAGACGATTTGTTAGAATTAATAAAATTTGGCTAGATGGCCAAATCAATACACAAAATTCAATTACATTCCAACATTCCAGCAGAAAACCAATTTCAAAATGTCGTTTTAATAATAACAAAAACAGAAGGTATCAAGGAATAAATCTAGCAAAAGTGGTACAAGATTTTATGGAGAAAATTATAAAACTCTACTGAAGAAAGATATTTAAAAGAAGTAAGTGGCACGCCCTAACATATTCGGGGATAAGAAGATGCTGTGTCATAAAGATATTAATTGGGGCGCCTGGGTGGCTCAGTTGGTTAAACATCTGACTTCGGTTCAGGTCATGATCTCATGGCTTGTGAGTTCGAGCCCCGTGTCAGGCTCTGTGCTGACACCTCAGAGTGGAGAGTCTGTTTCAGATTCTGTGTCCCTCTCTCTCTGTCCCTCCCCCACTCACACTCTGTCTCTCAAAAAATTAATAGACATAAAAAAAGATGTTAATTATCTCCAAATTAACCCGTAGATTTAATACAACTCCAATTAACATTGTGTGAAAATTTATAATATGTAAAAATTATTTTACATTTCCTAGGGAAATAAGAAATATTAATTATTTTTTAAATGAAAATATCCATTTAGTTTTTGAAATTAGTAATTATGCTTTCTTTTAAAATAAAAATTGACAATTTTTTATATTATTCAAATCGGAACCACACCAAACAATTGACCAAGGTGGCTGTGATGTCCCTACACAGAATCCTACTTCAGGTACTTTTACTGTAAACACTGTCATCACGTTAGGAGGAATCGAGTTCCAACACAAAGCACGCAAAGATATTGCTCGAAGGCGACTCAAGAACTAAAACCCAGCCACATCTGTTTGGGTCCACAACAATACAAAGAGAACTTCCTTAGATGAAAGTGATGAATCACGGGAATCTACCCCCAGCGCAAAATTATATTAAAAAAATGATTTTTTACAATAGCATCAAAAACACCAAATACCTGGGGGTGGAGGGCGGAATCTAGCAAAATATGTGTAAAACTGTAATCAAAACTCAAAACTATTATTTAAAATAAAAGAAAATATCTAAATAAATGAAGGGATATACCATGGGGTAAAAAAAAAAAAGAGAGAGAGAGAGAGAGAGAGAGAGATCTTCCATAACAACTTTTAAAGAAACAGCAAACACTACTTGCCAAAAATTGACTGAAGGGTTGGGTGATAATACCCAACATCTGATTTTCTGAAGACTTTCCTGAACTTTCTAATGATACAGTTTTGGCCAAGTAGAGGAGAGACCTTTTCGGGGCCAAACTCCCTCGGTGCATTAAGGAATTCTCATGGGTGTAGAACCGCAATATGTGTTTTAAGCCCTAGGCATTCCATGTGGTAGTTTGGACAGAGCAGGCGTAGGTGTGCTACAGTCTCATGTGGGGTCTTTCTGCAGAGGCATGGAGGGAGCCATTTTGTTTCATCTAAGAAAGCTTTGGAATACTTCCAATGGTTTAATAAATATCCCCTCAAGGTAGGAACACAAGCAACACTGCTGATATTTGGTTGCAAAGATGTCCACGGTAATTAAAAACAAGTTTAATGTGGAGCAATGTTGCTAATCTTAGTAACTAATATTTCTCAAAAGTACAAAACATTCTTAGGGGAATTTTTTTTCAATAAAATGAAAATGGCTTAGTGTTCTCTAAACATAAAACCACTACCTTTTTATTGTAAAAAAGAATGCAGAAAATAAAGAAAAGTGTGAAAAAAAAAACCCAGAAGCACCAATAAAGAAATATTTAAAGATATTCAGAAAGAACCACTGGTAACATTTAGTTCATCATTCCAGAGCCTTTAAAAATACATATTTAGGGGTGCCTGGGTGGCTCAGTCGGTTAGGTGGCCGACTTCAGCTCACGCTATGATCTTACGGTCTATGAGTTCGAGCCCCGCATCGGGCTCTGTGCTGATGGCTCGAGCCTGGAGCCTGCTTCGGACTCTGTGTCTGCCTCGCTCTCTGCCCTTCCCCTGCTCATGCTCTGTCTCTCTGTCTCTCAAAAATAAATAAACGTTAAAAAAAATTAAAATCTATATTCAATGTATGCTTATGCAGTTTTTGAAATTTGGATTATATTACGGATATTGTTTGTTTTTAAAATTTGCTTTCTTTTTTTTGTATTTCCATGTCTAGAAATATGTGAATTTTAATTACTTTCAAGATCTCCTCTGGATGTCATGATTAAGTTTTTCCCTTTGTTGAATACAGTTGAAAAGCCCTTTTACGATTAGATATTTGATGGACGTTTTCTGGTGACAAAAACCACCAGGGGGAGAAGAGCATCCCTCTAACAAACAGATGCAGTGGGTTTACCACTCGGGGGACCAGCTGTTGCGGACCTTGGAAGGCCGCCATTCAACTCAGTTGGTGCTCCCATTCCCTGGCCATAACCCCAGCCACTGCCATTTGGAGTAGAGTTGAAAGAAAGGGGAAGCTATTTTACTTTTAATGTGTATTAGCAGGAAATTCCCTTTTACAACTTTTAATTTAAAATTAGCTGTTCTCGGGGCACCTGGGTGGCTCAGTCAGTTAAGTGTCTTGGGCTCAGGTCATGATCTCACAGTTCATGGGTTCGAGTCCCACGTCAGGCTCTGTGCTCACGTCTCAGAGCCTGGAGCCTGCTTCGGATTCTGTGTCTCTCTTGCTGCTCCTCTCCTGCTTACACTCGGTCTCTGTCTCTCAAAAATGAATAAACATTAAAAAAAATTTTTTTTTTTTTAATTTAAAATGTGCTGTTTTTGGAGTACCTGGTGGCTCGATCACTTGAACTCCTGATTCTTGGTTTCAGCTCAGAAAGAAAGATGGAAGAACTTCCAGATTAGACTGGCTGGACTAAAGAGACGCATCAACTAAATGCAATTTACGCCTCTGCATTAGATCCTAGGACCGCCAAAGGGCAATCGCGGAGCAATTCGTGAAAGCTGAACAGCTTCACAGATTGCACACCGTTACCCTGATAACCGTGCTGTGGTTATACATGACGCTAAAGTTAGGAAAACATGGGTCAAGGGTACATCGGAATGTTTCTGTACTATTTTAGCAAATTTTCAAAAATCTGAAATTACACCAAAATGAAAAGTTAAGAAGAGTAAAAGGTTTTTAAAACAATACTTGTTGCTGCCCTTTATTCATAAAAACCCAAATGTCCATAAACGGTCCGCGGAAAGGATAAACTGTCATCTATTTGTGCAATGGGTGCTCCGTGGCATAAAAAATGTAAACACCACTGGTGCACCTCCCGTACGATTCCATTTACGTGAAGTTCAAGAGGAGATGAAACTAAGTTCCGGTTGATGGAGACAGTGGTTACCTGGGAGAGGGTGTCATTGCTCGGTGGGGGCCTGAGGAGCCTTCTGACTTTCTGGAATTGTTCCATACCCTCCTCTGGGCAGTGGCCACAGGGAGGTAGACACATAGTCAGATGTACCAAGTCGTACATTTAAGCTCCGTGGACTGACTTACTCCATCAAGCTTATAATAAAGAACAAGAAAAACAAAAACAAAAGGAAGATAATACTAAATGCGGACAATGGGCCAGCTGTCTCGGATTGCTGTTTGGAGCAATAATTGAGATACATTTTCCAAAAGGCCATTTGGCAGTTAAGAGTGAAAACCGAATTCAGCTTCTTCTGTGGTTCCCAGGAAACAATTCGATATTTAGACTCAAGGTGAAGTACAAAGGTAAACACTGAAACAATCCAGATATATATGTTGGGAATTTTTTTAACCATTAAAAAAATTTAAATTCCTATCGCACGATAAATTATAACGCGACTCTGAAAAATCACATAATTGAAGTATGTTCAGTAATGTGGGGAAATGTTTGTTATGTGAGAAAAGCTAATTCCAAAATCATAGGCATAGAGTATGTCCATGACTGACACATTCGATATTTGCATAGAAATAAAAGGAAGCAAAACTGAGAAAAATTAACATTTTTCCCCGGGTTGCAAAATTAATGCAGGAGTATTGTTTCCTTCTTTTTACTTTTTGGTATCTTCCACTATTGCTAACGTAAACTCGAATTACTTGAAGAGTCGACAACTATAAAAATGGATTTCAAGAAATTTGAGATCTCCCTAGCTGCGAATCATCAAAAGATCAAAATTCAGAAAGGAGGAAAAAAGAAACCCAACATCTAACAAAGCCTCATTTCACTTGTCGCGCTTTTAACAAAATCTTTGATGTCTATTTCATGGTCACCTTTTAAGTCACCGGGTAAGAGAGGGTGATTTTTTTTTTTTTTTTTAACTGCAAAGAAACGTGTTCTCCACCAGTGAGGTCCTGGACTCTCTGTTCCCAGCGTTCAACCCCGGGAGCCTTCTCTTCACCATTAGCCGCTCTTCTTCTCCACAAGAGTCCTCGCTTTGCTGGGCTGTTTCCCATACGGTTCCACGGGGACAAAGATTTTTGCCACGTGGAAACACCAAAACATACCTGGGGGTTACAGAGAACGCATGTCTTCTGCAGACGTGATTACCAAAATAAATGGTATTAACGAAAACGAGAATGAATCTGATGGGCAGTTTTGTTGTATTGAACAAAGAGTGTAAAAATGCTCTCGAGAGTTTGCGGGCCTCGAGGCAATATTCAAAACGGTTCCATGAAAGCGTTACTCCCTCTTCTACCCCCTCTCAAGATCTCAGGTGGTTATTTACCTTCCCCTTCCATCCGCCTGCCCTGTGCGTGAGGAGTTTTTTTCTTTGATTCTTAAAACACTTTGTTAAGGGTCCATACCAAGTTCAAAACGGGAGCGAGAGGAAAACCTGCCTCCCGGCCGTCACTGGAGTTTTCAATATCGCATTTTCTTCCTGGGTGGAACATATCCCACCAGGCGAGTGGGATAAGACCAGCGGATGCCCCCATTTCTAGCATTTTCCTAGACTCCTAACACAGAAAGAAGCGCTTTACATGTGTTGCCAGGAAACCGTGACAGTATTTTTCTCCCAAGAAAATTCTGTGCCAGATTAAACGCGAAGACGCCTTTGCTCAAGACATAATTCTTACCGGGGCAACAGAGGGTTTAATAATTAACAAAAACCATAACAACAGAAGTGAAAGCACTTTTTTAAAAAACTTAAAAGGGTTGACATCTTAATTATAAGTCGAGAAAATCAGAATGAGACAAGGCGGGCTGGCAACGGCTTTCGGAAACACAGTAATTTAAGCACAGTTTTTTATTTAGGCTGCTAAGGATTTTACCATCACCAACATCTTGCAATACCTAAACTCCCCTCGCGGTGTCCAAATGAAGAAAGTACACCAATTAAAAAGTTATTCATTAATCAAAACCCCTCATCAGTTTCCTGGATAAAAAGGAAGGAGCTAGCACTGAAAACCAAACGAAACAAAAACAAACACCAACAACAAAAAAACCCACGTTAAGCTAAAAGAAGACACAGTCCGGTAGCCAGGGATAAAGTGACCCCGGTTGTGACAGGAGAGGGCAGGTCACCTCGTCTCTGCCAAGAAAGAGAAGGTTGAGTGTGGCACACCCTTACTTATGTGTTTTGTTCAACAGGCGGTACAAGGTTCTAGGTACATGTGAGGCCCTGGGGGGGCACGGGAGAAAGAGGAACCTGCCCCTTGCCACCACCCCTCATGCCCAACTACACAAAAAGGATAAAACTAAAGATCTAATTGCAGTTCCGGGCAAGTGGGACCAGCACATTCTGCTTGCAAGGGAAGGCCCACCCAGGCTCCCTCCAGGGAGAGGAGCTGGTCACGCGATTCCTCAGGAAGGCAGGAAAGGCTGCCGGCAGCCATAGGGCCAGTCCCTGCGGACCCCCTGAGCCCTTCCATCCTGAAGGTCAGCAGTCCTTCCAGCACCTGCTGTCAGCAGTGGAGCCCGTCATACTCAAGACTCCGTTTCTTGCTCCACTTGGGAGTTTTCTCTTCGGCTTCTATCACTGCTGTGGGCTTTCTGCTCTCCTGGCTACTCCGGGCTTCTGCTTTTCCACTGCTTTCTCTGTCTCGAGGCTTCTGCCAATCGCCTCCTCTTTCTCTCTGAAGTTCATTACCATTCCACCATTTCTGTTCCTATCTCCGGGTCTTGCCTTCAGACTCCCTCAGGGAGCAGTGTGATTGGCCCCATCAGTCACTCTCCAAGGTGCGGTACCCCCACTAGGTGAGGTTCTCACACCAGGCCATGTTATCAGATGCTGACCAGCCTCTAGAAAGCTGCCATCCATTGGAGGGCTGCTCCCCAATCCAATCAGTTTGTGGCCATAATGATGGGGTCCCATGATTGGAACCATGGTATGGAAATTAGTAAAAGGAAACCTCCTTTGGAAAGGAATCCAGCGGCCAGCAGGGGGAGCCCGCACACCCTACCACTCCTCAGCCGATTGCAGACCCCACAGGAAAAGTAACTTGCAAGTCCATGCTACCGCAGCAACGGGAAGAAAGGTTTTCTCCTTGCCCAGCAACGGCCCAGCCAATGAGAGACTGTCACAACTCGGCCAATGAAAAGCCGTTATCCTACAAACTCCCCGTGTATTCCAATGGCCTTTTTGTTTATAACAGCCCTCCCAACTTCCCCCTTCCCTCTATAAAAGAGCCTTCCTCTCCTCTGTTCCCAGGACTTGCCTTGGTTTTGCTGAAGTTTGCTTGTCCCGAATTGCGATTCTTTGCTAAGCCTGAATAAACCCACTTTTGTTGCAAAATAACGGACGGTTTTATTTTTAAGGTTAACAACAGCAACCCAGGTCTTAACAAACCGTTAGTGGTCTCTTTTCTCCTAAGGAGGTTGTGGGTGAAGGTGACACTCAAGAGTGTCATGAAGAACCCCACATAGATATTAAGGCTTGATTTCACCTTAGTGCCATGTCTGCTGTTCACCATTGTTTTTAAAAAATTTTTAATGTTTATTTATTTTTGAGAGAGAGAGAGAGAGAGAGAGAGAGAGAGAGAGACGGAGTGTGAGTGGGAGAAGGGCAGAAAGAGAGAGAGAGATACAGAACTTGAAGCAGGTTCCAGGCTCTGAGCTGTCAGCACAGAGCCCCATGTGGGGCTCAGACTCACAAACTGTGGGATCATGACCTGAGCCAAAGTCAGATATTAACTGACTGAGTCACCTAGGCGCCCCACTGTTCACCATTTTTTAAATGTTTCAGTACCAGGCTTCCTCAATAACCCCCCCAGACATCCATTCAATCCCACACTCCTTCCCATTAGGCACAGTGACACCCCAAGAGCCTTTCTCATCACCATGTCCCAGTCACCAATTCTGATTTGGCACATGGCATGAAATCAATTTGCCATCCCCGTGTCTACAGAATGAGGACCACGTTCTGCAGGAAGCCACAATCGGGCTTCAGCCTGAAGCTCTGGCTGTAGCCCCAGACTCCAGCCCGTATCGCCGTACCAATTTCTTCATGCACCCTGGGCTGGATGGTCTCCGTCTTTCCAGGTCCACTCTCCACCTCTCTTCAGGGAGGCTGACCTATGTGACTGCATCAGGCAGCCTCCCAATCTCCCTGGCTTCTGACTGAATTTGCCCCAAGGGAGGCACTGGCAGCATAGAGAGGGCACCTGGAGAGCAAGTTTGTAATAGATCTCCCCCCCTTCCTCCCGCTGGCTGTGGCTGTGTTGCTCAACTAACGGTCTTGGCTCCTGTCAGGAGTCTCTCTCTGGCAGCCGAGCTCTCACTGGGTCTGGGCTTACCACACCTTATCTTCTCCTCTTGCTTTCGGAGGCTGAGGTCATTTGCTCTGAGATGCTTAATCTTCCCGTGTTGGTTTTTTCCCACACTGTCTAAACCTTTTGTAAATGATCCGTCTTTGAACTCCCTTCAACTACCTACCCTGTGTTTTAAAAAATTTAACTAGACCTTACTTTTTAGAGCAGTTTTCAATTTGCAGAAGAATTCATTGATGCATTTAAAATTTTTTTAATGTTTATTTATTTCTGAGAGGAGGGGAGGGGCTGGGAGAGAGGGAGACACAGAATCCAAAGCAGGCTCCAGGCTCTGAGCTATTAGCACAGACCCCACTGCGGGACTCGAACCCACGAACCACAAGATCATGACCTGAACTGAAGTGGGATGCTTAACCGACTGAACCATCCAGGAGCCCAGAGGACTTTTTATTAACTAAATCCCATACTTTATTCAGACTTCCTTAGTTTTTATCTAACATCCTTTTTTTTTTTTTCAATTCCAGGGAGCCATCCAGGATACCACAATTACATTTAGTTTTCGTGTGTTCTCCTGGCTAAGACATTTGCACACTTTCCTTGATATTTATGACTTTGGTGATTTTGAAAAGTGCAGGCCAGGGATTTTGCAGAATGCTCCTCAGCTAGGGTTCGCCTGGTGTCTTTCTCACGATCAGACTGAAAGATCACACACGTGTGAAGTGCCACTTTCACCAGGTGTCGAGAGTGTATAATTTTAACACGCAGCAAAACCACACACACTGTCAACACGACTTGGCGCTGTTGACGTTAGCACTGACCACCTGGCCCAGGTGGTGTCTGTCGGGTTTCCATGCTGCAAAATTACCCCTTCCCCCTCCTTTTCCCCCTGTTGTACCCTGGGCAGCACACACTTGAGAGGGAAGGCATGTCTTTCCTCCTTGAAGGTGCAGTATGACTTGTGGTGTTTTTTAAATTTTTTTAAGGTGAAATATACATCACAGAAAATTTGCCATTTTAACCATTTTTAAGGGTTTCAATCACCCTTTAATCTCTTTCCTGCTGGGAACCTTACTCTACCCAGGCTGAACGTGTCTCTCTTCGCCAAAAATGACAACGCGTCTGAGTGTTTTATCATTGGAGATTTCCAGGCAAAGAAAAGAGATTCTCACGTTTTCATCCATTTGATTCCTGCTGCTCTTTCAGCCCCTGCTCGAGGCTTCACGGGCTCCTCCAGGGATGGCGAGCTACTCCTGCTGCGGTCTCCCTCCCTGGCCCCGTGTTTATCCTATTATTATGTCATTCGCAGCCTCATAGCCAATTGTTATTATGAGCCTACATATTCCATTCTGTTTTATTTTTTGGGGGATTTTGTTTGTTTGTTTTGTTTTGCATTGCACCATTTTCTTTTTGGTTTTCCCAGGGCAGAAACTAGAACTTACTTATTTTTGTACCTTTAAGGCTGAGGACTACCCCAGAAACACGGTAACTGCTCAAGAAATAAAGGAAGAAAAGATGGAATAGAAGCAGAAAGTGGTCTATTTTCTCCAGAGATTAAAGAGGGTGTTCATACCTCACGGTGGTGAGGGGGTGAGAAAATCCACCCTCACAGTTACTTGGTGTTGAAAGCCATAATATATGTATTTCTACCAGGCAGTTCCACATCTAGAAATTTATATTAAGAAGATAATCAGGGGCACCTGGGTGGCTCAGTCTGTTAGGCATCCATCTCTTGATTTTGGCTCAGATCATGATCTTGTGGTTTGTGAATTTGAGCCCTGCATTGGGCTCAGGGCTGACAGTGAGGATCCTCTCTCTCTCCCTTTCCCTCTCCCTCTGCCCCTCCCCTGTTCTCTCTCTCTCTTTCAAAATATAAATAAACTAAAAAACAAAACAAAACAAAAAAAAAGAAAAGAAAAAAAAAACAGGAATCCCAGCCTTGGCTCCTTTCTCTGTATTCTGTCTCATTCCTTTTGTTCCTGGAGAAGATTCAAGTAAGACAACAAGTCTTAGGGGCGCCTGGGTGGCTCAGTTGGTTAAGTGGCCAACTTCAGCTCAGGTCATGATCTCACAGTCTGTGAGTTCGAGCCCCGCGTCGGGCTCTGTGCTGACGGCTCAGAGCCTGGAGCCTGCTTCGGATTCTGTATCTCCCTCTCTCTCTGCCTTCCCTTGCTCATACTCTGTCTCTATGTCTCTCAAAAATAAACATTGAAAAAAATTAAAAAAATATATAATCAAAAACTAAAATCAGTGTTGGCTAATACTTTTTTTTAATTTTTTTTGGATTTGACGCCAAAAGCAAAGACAACGAAAACAAAAGTA
Organism: Paguma larvata; assembly: GCA_030068075.1. Lineage (NCBI taxonomy): Eukaryota > Metazoa > Chordata > Mammalia > Carnivora > Viverridae > Paguma > Paguma larvata. The sequence continues at coordinate 15,349,494 of CM057825.1, forward strand.
AGCAAGTGGGACTACATCAAATTAAAATGCTTCTGCACGGGGGCGCCTGGGTGGCTCAGGGTGTTAACTGTCCAACCCTTGGTTTCAGCTCAGGTCATGATCTCGCAGTTTGTGAGATCCAGCCCCGCATCGGGCTCCGCGCTGAGCGTGGCGCCTGCTTGGGATTCTCTCTCTGCCCCTACCCTGCTCTCCCTCCCTCCCTCTCTCTCTCTCTTTCTGTTTCTCAAAATAAATATATAAACTAAAAAAAAAAAAAAAAAAAGCTTCCGCAAAGCAAAACAAACTATTCACAAAATGAAAAGGTAACCTACCAAATGGGAGAAAGTATCTGCAAATCACACATCTGATAAGGGGAATCAATATCCAAAATATAGAAAGAGCTCCTACCACTCGATAGCAATTATTTTTCAAATACTCTGGTTAAAAAATGGGCAGAAGGACTTCCTCCACCGTCCTCCGTTCTACCGGCTGAGCTACCGAAGGTACTGAGAAGACACTTTTCTAAAGAAGACATCCAGATGGCCAAGAGACACAAGAAAAGATGCTCAACACTCCTCGGCCTCAGGGAAATGCAAATCAAAATCACCATTAGATCTCACCTCATACCTGCTACAAAGGCCATTATCGAAAAGACCAGAAATAACAAGGGTTGGAAAGGATGCGGAGCCAAGGGGCCCCTTGTGCTCTGTTGGCAGGAGCGTAACCTGGTACAGCCGCGACCGAGGCGACACGAACATTCCTCAAAAAGTTAAAAATAGGGGCCCCTGGCTGCCTCGGTCACAAGAGCATACAACTCTTGATCTCAGGGTTATGAGTTCGAGCCCTACGATGGGTGGAGAGATTCTTCAAAATAAAATCTTTAAAAAAAAAATTAAAAACAGAAATAACATGATCTAGCAATTCTGTTTCTAAGTATTTGTCGGAGGAAAAAGAAAACACGAACTCCAAAAGATATCTGTTCATTTTACCATATTGACAACAGCCGAGGTTTGGAAATAACTTTAGTGTCCATTGATGGATGAACGGATAAAGAAAATGCGCCCCCTCCCCCACTGGAATATTTGGCCATAAAAAGAAGGAAATCTTGCCATTCGTGAGAATATGGATGGACCGTGAGGGCATTATCTGAGTAAAATAAGTCAGAGAAAAACAAATACCATATGATCTCATTTACATGTGAAATAGGAAACAAACAAAAACCTTGAATTTATAGATAAGAGACTAGATGGGTGGGTGCCGGAGGCAGTGGGGTCACAAAATACAAACTTGAAGTTACAAAATAAATAAGTCATGGGGATGTCACGTATGGCACGGTGACTATAGTTAATAATGTATATCTGAAGGTCGCTAAGAGAGTAGATCTTGAAAGTTCTCATCACAAGAAGAAAACCTGCAATTATGTGTGATGATGGATATTGCCTGGACTTACTGTGATCATTTCACAATACGGTATTTACAAATATTGAGTCATTCTGTTGTCCACCTGTAACTAATATTATGTGTCAATTGCATCTCAATTAAAAAAGACAATCAAACAGGGGCACAGGCAGCTCAATTGGTTGAGCATCCGACTCTTAATTTTGGCTCAGGTCATATTCCCAGGGTCTTCGGATCGAGGTCTCTCTCTCTCTCTCTCTCTCTCTCTCTCTCTCTCTCCCCCTTTCTCTCTCCCTCTGCCCTTGTCCCTCCTTAGCTCTCTAAAAATAAAAAATTAAACACATTAGATAAAAAAAAGTCAAGGTATGTGGAAAGATACTTGTACAAAGATGTTATTTTTAATGCAAAAACCAGAAACAGCCTAAAAGCCCAGCAACAGGCTAACTAAATTATACTACAACCATGTTACGGAGTAACGCGCGGCCACTAAAAATGAGATTGAACATTTGCTGAATGATTATCTTTGGGCAGCGGTATAGTGGTTTTTCCAAGGTTTCTCACCTGAACATTATCTGTTAAGTAGGAAAAAATGGTCAAAGCTACCTTTTCGAAGGGGCTTATTTTACCATTTCAAACTGGAGCATCAAAGATCATCAAAACCTGAGGTTCGACCTGTTGGCCAGCTGAGTTATAACCAAGCCAAAACGTACCAGCGGCTACGACCCCCGCCTCCAGCATCAGCACCCTCGTCCTGAACACACTAGTGGTCGGCCCCAGGAGAAGAGAATTGGGAACCTTCCACGTCTGTTGGCCACTTTCTCCAGCCTCCACTTCTGACCTGGACCCTGGACATGGAGTTTTTGTTTGTTCTTAAAGCTCCTCTAATTGACTCTAAAGGCCGGCCCCCGGCGGAAACCCGCAGTTCTATGCCACTGTGCCCATTTGCAGATGTGGCCCAGAGAAGTGGCAGCAGTCACAAAGCCAGAGCTGATCTAGGGGTCCTGATTCCTAAGATGGTTCTTTTGTACTTTCGCGAGCCAGTAAAATCAAGGGTGGGTTTTTGTGGATTGACAGACCCGGAGGGCCCCGAAGGTTTCAGGAAGGAAATGGGGGTACAGAGACGTCTCTAGACAACGTATCTTCGATCCCTGCCTCAACCCAACTGTAAAATCATGTCTGCACAAATAGTTATCAAAAAGTATTTACTGAGCACAGTACAGTTTGGAAAGACCACTCCAGTCTAACATAATGATGGGGAAAGACAACGCAGAGTCTATCTGAGGGCAACTGAGTTGAGCAAGCAAAGATGATAAACGTCGAAAAACCATTATATCCAAAGCTGGCTCGGACCCAGAACAAAAAACCACAATCGTAACCAGGCCTTTGCCCTTCTCCTCAGTCCCAGGATCCCTGCCTCTTGGTCTTGGCTACTCCCAAGAATGTCCTCCTACAGGTACACACTGAAAGCAACACGCTCTCTCCAACTCCACCCTGCTCCCAACCAGCCCCAACACCCCATACCTGCTCAATGAGACGGACAAAATGAAACCCTGGAAGGTGCGTAGGGGAGAGAAAATGTCTGACTGTGTGGATCCCTGGGAAGCATTTAACCTTTGAGGAGGCAGACCTGTCTGGGAAAGTCATGACCACCGGAAAATCCCTGAGGTCCACTCTGACTTATTCAAAGGCAGCTACGTGCAAACCCGGCCCTGCCCTGGTTTGTAAACAATGTCGTTAATCTTTAACTTACCAATGCTATGGTGTTACATGAGAATTTGTAAACGAAGCCCTTAATCGTTTCCGCATTTGTCCTGTTTTAGGAAGTAAATTCAGCAAACGTGGGAGGTGAGAAGAATCCGATTTGTTGCCTTCTAAAGTCGCCCGAATGAAGAAAACACTTCTCTGTTGTTTGAAGGACCTTAATTCAGCGTCCAAGAGCCGCCTGATTCTCGGCTATGTGGGGGGAAAAACCTGATTTTCAATATTTACTTTTCGATTAAGAAACGGCTTTAATGTCTTATCTTGAATTTTTAGCCCTCTCTTCCTTTTTCATCATCTGTAGTGAGGGCAGCGGTGTTCGGGATGGGGAACTCCTACCATTCGGCTGGCTGAAGCAAGAAGAGAGGGCTTTGCGCGAAATCTGCTTATCTTGCTTTTAAAGGGCAGATTTTATTTTGCAGTCTGCACTCACGGATTCACAAAATTCACCAAGCTCCCACGTGAAGAAAATAATGAGCACGCCAGGCAAGTTTCCTGCAGTCTGAGAGCTTACCACTCGCCGGAGACCGGCAATAACCAGATAGCCACACAGGCATTATTTGCACAATGCGACGCAGGCTGTGACGAAGAATCACAGGAAACAAAGAGAACCTATACAAGGGGGAGTGAGATTGGAAGCTGAGCAAAGGTGTCTCTGGAAGAACTGATCTTTGAAACTGACAGACGAGTGGGATTGTTTGGAGAAAGGAGGGGCAGCTCAGGCAGGTCATGGGCTGGGCAGAGGCCAAAGGCCGTGGAGAAGACGGCTGCTGGAGAAAAGTTTCCCCACCATCCCCTTAAGGTGCTACTACTTATCCAGGGCAGGTATCCGTCATTTTCCTTTGGGAACTCTCCCTGGATTTGCAAAATACTAATCTTCCCAAGTCACCTGAAACGGACTCGCCTTTAAAACTATTCACTAACTTCTCGTGTAGCAAATGCTCTTGTGAGCCATTTTTCCCCTGGACACAATGACCTCTTAACCGTACATTTTTAGCTTCCTCTTAGTATTTCATGATCTATATAGGGAGGGAAGTCGTGTGTCAGACGGGGAAGGGGACACCCCTGCTATGTGGCTGAGTGCACAGGCCTTCTAAGCAGGAAGAAGACAATTCTCTGTAAGAAATCTGCTTCTTGTGCTTTTTAAAAAAATTTTTTTTGACATTTATTAATTTTTTAAATTCTTTTTTTTTTTAATGTTTATTTGTTTTTGAGAGACACAGAGACAGAGTCTGAGCAGGGGAGGGGCAAAGAGAGAGGGAGACACAGAATCGGAAACAGGATCCAGGTTCTGAATCGTCAGCACAGAGCCCGATGCGGGGCTCGAACCCACAAGGGTGAGATCATGACCTGAGCCAAAGTTGGATGCTTAACCGACTGAGCCACCCAGGCGCCTATAACGTTTATTCAATTTTGAGAGACAGAGAGAACAGCGCATGAGTGGGGGAGGAGCAGAGAGAGAGGGAGACAGAATCCAAAGCAGGTCAAGCTGTGGGCACAGAAGCCAACACCCAGCTCGAACACAAGAACCCGCGAGATCATGACCTGAGCAGAAGCCACCCAGGCGCCCCTACTTACTGTGCTTTTAAAGCACAAGAGGATCCTTGTGCAGAATTTAGTTTCATTACCAAAGGTGATGCTTAAGACAGTTTGAAAAGCACCAACGGCAAAATGCACACTTCTTCAGCTTCCTGACTACCAGACGCAGAGGGGAAGCGTGGGGAGAGAGCAACAAAAAAGCAGTCTGTGCATCCACCTGTGTGTGTAAATGGCGCGTGCGCACGCATAGAAGAAGCTGTGCCACACCTCCAGTATGTGACTTTTCTTATCTCCCGCCTCTGTCCCATTTTTTAAGACAAGGCAAGAGGTGGCTCAGTCAGTTAAGCATCTGACTCCTGGTTTCCACTCAGGTCACGACCTCTCAGTTTCCTGAGTTTGAGCCCCGCACTGGGCTCTGCACTGGCAGCACAGAACCTGCTTGGGATTCTCTGTCTCTCCCTCTTTCTCTGCCCGTCCCCCACTCACGCTGTCTCTGTCTCTCTCAAAATGAATAAGTAAACTTAAAAAAAAATTAAAAGTTACTAGATGTCATGTGGGACAGAGAAAAAAAATTTTATTTTTAAAAAAGAAAATTCTGGAGTATTTTTCTAGAGTGGTACACACTCCCACCCCCACTCTCTCCAAGAAATTTTGTAATGCAATGCCCACGATATCCCGCCCCACATCGAAGCCAGGTTCTCCGTCAGTTACTAGATCTAGAAATCTATACATACATCGATGCCCCCTTCCGGTCACCAAAATGGCTCCCCGCCCCCCAAAGTAGTTGGAATTGTTAATAACGTTGCTTCTTTCCTTCTGCGCTGCACCTTTTACCTCTCCCAGGGAAAGGGCAGCTTCCGCGGGGGCCCAGGGCAGGTCAGCGCCGCACGGGGCCCTGCCACCGCCGGCGCGCGGGCATCTGTCGCAGCCCGTTTGGTCCCTCCCGCCCCGAGTCTGTGCACTGCGCTGACAGCACACGCCGGCTCCCCAAAGCCGCAGTGGGTTGTATAACCACACTCTGAAAGCCTGGAGGGGAGCGCGGGGAGCCTTTTTTCTTGACAGCAATCTCTTAAAAGTCACCGGTGCCAGTTAACAAGAGACCCACTCGGCAGGACAGGGGTGGCGTTTCTGACCCCCGTGTTGGTAGGGGGTGGGGTTTGTAGACCTCTCCAGGAGCAACACTTACACCTGCACTTCTGTCCTTCGAGCTGGAAGTGCAGGGGAGTGAAGGGCACACCGAGCCCCGCTACGCCCCTTGGGGGTGGACCAGGGGACGGAAGGATGGGAGGAAACGCATGAATCCTGGGGTGGGAGCAAGGGGGGGTTGGTTCGCGGAATTTCTCTCGGGAGAAGCCTCTCGCGAAAATGTCAAGGACGTCTCCCCTCCTCTTTTCAATTACGTAAGTCTTCCACATTTGGGAGGATATTGGCGAACACAAATTTCTCTTACGAACCCAGAAAGTCTTCAGACTGCATCTAAAGCTCCGAGTGCATCTGACGCCGGCACAGACCTGGCTGCGACCTGGCAGCGTTAGAGGTGGCATCCTGGTGACCGGACTCCCCCCACTTCTCCCCGCCCCCCCCCCCCCATACTCGGCGCCGGGAGCCGGGTCGCCTCCCGGGATGGCGCTCTCGGGTCCCCGCGTCGCGGAGTCTGCTGGACCCGCACGTCCGCAGACTGCCCCCTCCCCCACCCCGGAGGACACCTGGCAGCGGTTACCTGCGGGGCCGAGACTCTCCGCAGCCCGTTGGCCGGCCCCCCGCCGCCCTTGCCGTTGGCCGCAGAGGGATGCCCGAGCCCCGCCGCCCGCGCCGCGTCCTCCGCGGGGCCCGGGCCGCTCTCGGGGGCGTCTTCATCCGGCGCGGGGAAGAGCCCGCAGCGGCGCTGGAAGCGGGCGACGAGCTGGGAATCCTGCAGGCTCCGCAGCAGCTCGGCCATGGTGAGCCCGGGGCCGCGCGCCGCCGCCGCCACGCCGCTGCCCTCGGCTCGCACTGCCCCCGCCGCTCCCGCACCCGCCCGGCCGGCCGGGCACTCGGGGCGGAGGGCGGAGGGCGGGCGGGGCCCGGGGCGCCAGCCAACAGGTGCGCCGCTCGGGTCCTAGCGCCGCCCCGCGCGCGCGGGCGCCCAGGTGGCGGCCTCCACCTGGCACCGGGCACGTCCCGCCCTCCTTGCCCTCCCGGCGGGCTCGGACGGGCTCGGGAATTCCCGGCGTCCGGCCCGGTCCCAACCGGCCGGAGGAGCGCAGGTGTCCAAACCGCACCCCTCTCTTGGTGCCCCCGCGCCCCCCATGCCTTCGGGCTGGCGCAGCCGTGCCACCTGATGGGAGCGGCCCAGTATCTGCGGACCTGAGCGAGTCCTTCCTGCCATGCGCGGGCTGATCCCTAGTGACCCCACTTTCACTATTGAGCCCAAGGTGAGGTCCGATTTCCTTCCAGCTCCCTCACCCGGCCGTCGACTCCTGCCTTTCTTTGCCAGCTTCCTACAAGAACGGGCCCCCTTGGGAAGGTCCCCAAGTTCTTTCCAAACTGATGCAACGTGTCCCCGAAGCCCGACCTCCTCGACCTTGCTCAAGAACGGAGGAGGTTGAAAGTACATCCTGAATCATCCTCCCGAGTCCTCGCCCCTGCTCTTGTGATCTGACAGTTGGCGAACACTTTCCGACGGGCGTGGGGGAAACGCTCTTCTTTCTCGGTTTTCTGCATTGAGAAAGATGCTGCTGCCTCTCCCTTCTACTTCCTTTTTTCTGCTCTGCCATTAATTACTTTAGGCAAGGGCACTGGAGAGACAGAAGATCTTTCCTGACCTTTAGACCCTAAGGGATCAAGGTGTAAGGCTGGGAGGATTTGACATCTCACCGCAGCAGAAGCTGCCTGCTTTTAAGGATCCCAGCAGGAGAGGAGCAAAGGAAACGTCCTGCAGGTGGCCTTGGTTTGTCTTCTTCCTGCCAGGAATCTCCTAGGAGCCTAGATCCCCCCAGAGGGCCTCTGCCCTTCCTCAAATGGAGTGAAGGGTGCAGTCGAATTAGGCCTAGCTGCTCAGTCTGCAACAAAAGTGCGATCCTAATTGTGTGTTTCATTTCCAGCCGCAGGCTGCGTGCCACCTGGGAGCCCGTGCAAAGCCTCCTGAGTATTTAGTTGCACAAATGACTATGAACAAACACCTGCCGCCTTCTCGTTCCTCCGGTCGTCCTTTTAGGTCAGAAGTCTTTGGGACAAAGCATTGGAGGATGATTTGGTCTCCCTCATGCCTTAATTCCTGCTCTCCTACCCCAGCCTGATGGAGAGCAAGATCAAGGTGGCAAAGAAATTTGGGAGATACTTCTCTTACAGAAGGAGCACAGGGCTGCTGTCACAAGCAGGCGGCGATGCCCTGTCTTGGAAGCAAAAGGCCCTTCTCCCCAGCGTTGCTGTCATTTACAGCCATTGGGACCAAACCCTATAGTTTAGTTTTTTGTTTTTGTTTTTTGTTTATTTTTTTAAATTTACATCCAAGTTAGCATATAGTGCAAAGATGATTTCAGGAATAGATTCCTTAATGCCCCTTACCTGTTTAGCCCTTTCCCCCCTCCCACCACTCCTCCAGCAGCCCTCTGTTTGTTCTCCATATTTAAGTCTCTTATGTTTTGTCCCCCTCCCTGTGTTTATATTCTTTTTGCTTCCCTTCCCTTATGTTCATCTGTTTTGTATCTTAAAGTCCTCCTATGAGCGAAGTCATATGATATTTGTCTTTCTCTGACTAATTTCACTTAGCATAATATCCTCTAGTTCCAGCCACGTAGCTGCAAATTTCTTTCTTTCTTTTCTTTTTTTTTTTTTTTTGACTGCTGAGAAATAATAGTCCATCGTATTTCTTTATCCATTCATTCATCGGTGGGCATTTGGGCTCTTTCCATACTTTGGCTATTGTTGATAGCGCTGCGATAAACACTGGGGTTCATGTGCCCCTTCCAAACAGGATACTTGTATTGCTTGGATAAATACTTAATAGTGCAATTTCTGGGTCGTAGGGTCGTTCTATTTTTAATTTTTTGAGGAACCTCCTCCATACTGTTTTCCAGAGTGGCTGCACCAGTTTGCATTCCTATATAGTTTTGTTTTAAAAGCTAAAGTTGGAGGAGTTCATGACCTGTTCTTTTTATACGTTAAAGAAATAGTTTTGCCCATGAAGACACTTAAGTGATGTAGCTCTGAAATTTAATGTTTTCAGTTTTCCTTCTTCTCAGTTAGAAAAAAGAAGCAAGACAAACACGGCCAGTGCGACATAAAGCCAAAGAATTGTACATTATCTCCTTGGAGGACCACGTACCAGCTCTGGCTTCCAGTGACTTGTGGTATCACTATGCATCTCCGTCTTTTCCTGTGATGAAATAATAACCTGTCTTACAGGGCTATTGTGAAAAAGCTCTGGAAGGCAACCGGGTGACAGAGCCAGGGCGTGTGCCAGGAGCACTCAGCTTAGGAAGGAATCTTCAGGAGGACTTAGTCCCGAACATCCCAAGTGATACTGAAAAGCTGGCGACCTCTGGCAGTGATCCGTATGCGTCCCCAGGTCCTGCCTTCGAAGGCACAGGCTGATGCACAGGCTGATGTTCTGACAATAAATTTCCCAGCCAATCTAACAAACATCAACGTCCTCGAGCAGCGAAGGGTGGGCCGAAGGACTGAGCTAGCATAGCGTCCAGCGGAGACGTTACACGGTAGCCTGAAATCATGCATATAAATAAATAAAGTGGATGCAGGGAAGATAACCTGTAGCTTTTTGGACAGTTTCACGCTAGTTGTGCCTGGGAGAAATACGTTTTGCTGTTTCTCCCCAGCCCACCCCTGGCCTGGTATTTGTACTTTGCTTCGTTGTGTATATATAATAATTACTAAGTGACATATTTTAAAGGAACAATGAAGGATGTATTCGTTACAGTGAAGGTTAAGCTGCTGTAACAAAGAGACCCCCCCCCCCCCCCAAATCCGGAGCCTTCAAGAGCACAGGGATTTTATTTCCCTTTCATGTAACAGTTCCGGGGTGAGAGGTCCGGGTGCGGGAAGTTCTGCTCCAGGAAAGCTACACAGTAACTCAGGTTCTTTTCACCTTATTGCTTCACTCTCCCTTGGGACTAGGCCAAAGGTCACCGTCCTCCTCGGCAAGACTGAAGCTGGGCTACGGGCACATCTGAAATCCAGTGACTGTCCTAAACAGCAGTCTGTGTTGCATCAGTGAGAACACAGGGGCATTGCCCAAGACGGGCTTCGAAATGTCATCTTTAGCAGGGCACTTTATGACCAGCTTAGACTATATTTCTGTGAAAGAAGAGAGGGCAGAGTTTTGGTGGATGGAAATCCAACCAATGTCAGTTTAAACGCTGTACGATATAAATGTATGTTCTAATTCAACCCATAACCTGCTCAACTTTTATCTAGGCAGTCTATCTTTAATTCGACACATTCTAAATACTTGTGTGGGGCGCCTGGGTGGCTCAGTCGGTTGAGCATCCGACTTCAGCTCAGGTCACGATCTCACGGTTTGTGAGTTCAAGCCCGTGTTGGGCTCTGTGCTGACAGCTCAGAGCCTGGAGCCTGCTTCAGATTCTGTGTCTCCCTCTCTCTCTTTCTGACCCTCCCCCTGCTCATGCTCTCTCTCTCTCTCTCTTTCTCAAAAATAAATGCTCACATGCGATACAATTTTTTTAAAAAAGAAAGCACTAAGAATAAGTAAATTCAAAGAGAAAACTGTCATATCTTATTGAATCAAAATGAGTAAATTAAAAGAACACGATGTTAAAATGCCTTTTAAATGAAAAACTTTGGTATTGATTGCATGATTGCATTTTAAATTCTTTTAGGGTTCTCTCTCTACAGAGCAGGTCACTTCTGAATGATAACTAGACCATTTAGTTTTCGACTTGGCAGTATTTCCTAGATCAAGACAGGCAGCCAGGGTGGGAGTTGTGTATTGGTTATCTACTGCTGCATAACAAATTGTCCCACAAATAGTGGCTTAAAACAGCAGCATTTATTATCGTGAAGGTTCTATGGGTCAGGAATCCAAGGAGCATCTAAACTGGGTCCTCTGGCTCTGGGTTTCTCACAAGGTTGCAGTCACCTCAAGGCTTAGCTGAAGGCAGATCAGCTTCCAAAATCACTTCAGTGGTGGTTGGTAGATTCCATTCTTTGTGGGTGCTTGGCCAGAGGCCACCCTCTCTTTCTTGCCATAGGGGATCTCTCCACAGGACAGCTCACAGCCCACCAGCTTCCTTCCTTCCTTCCTTCTGAGAGAATCAGAGCAAGACAAAGTAGCCATCTTTTATAATCTGATATTGGAGGTCACACGCTGATACTTCTATCACAGTCTACTTATTAGAAACAAGTCACTAGGTCCAGCCCACATTCAAGGGGAGAGGGGATCACACAAACGTGTGAATAGTCGGACGTAGGGATTACCGGGACCCATGGTGGAAGCTGCCGACTACAGGTTCCTCACATCTACATTAGCTTTCTAACTTCATATCTGCAAATCAGTATTAATCACCCCTAACAAATGCGATACATAGCCTTGGCCTCGAAGAGCTTCCGTCCGTTGCACAAATAAGACGCACGTACACAAAAAATGGGCAATAATGGGACACGACGGCATGGTGGAAGACATAGGATATCGGAAGACTATTTTCTAGTAAGAAACCACATACGCCACAGCTGAAATTCTCAAATCTGGGATTAGAATTACCTTCCAAATCTGCCAAAGTTACAGACGCCTTCAGACAATCGAAAGCAGAGGGGCATCTGGGTGGCTCAGTCAGTTATGCGTCTGACTCTGGTTTTCAGCTCAGGTCATGATCTTCCGGTTTGTGAGTTCGAGCCCCACATCAGGCTCTGGGCTGACAGCTCAAAGCCTGGAGCCTGCTTTGGATTCTGTGTCTCCCTCTCTCTGCTCCTCCCCTACTTGTGCTCTCTCTGTCTCTCAAAAATAAATAAACATTAAAAAATTTTTAAAAAGATCATTGAAAGCCGAAATTATTAAGTTAGAAAAGAGAAAAATAATGAAACTGATAAATAAATCCAAAAACCGAATCTTTGGAAAAATTTAACAAAATTGAAATACTATTAGCATAACAGAGAAAGAAAAAAAGGAAAAAAGCCCATGAAAGCTCAAAATTAGAAATGCTAGGGAAAAATAACCATCAAAAGCAGAGGAAATTTGAAAAGTCCTTAGAGGGTACTTCACATGGCCCTATGCAAACGAATCTGAAAATGTAGATGAAATAGACAATTTTTGAGAGAAAGACAGAGCCTGAGTGGAGGAGGGGCAGAGAGGGAGGGAGACACAGAATCCAAAGGGGGCTCCAGGCTCTGAGCTGTCAGCACAGAGCCCAGCGCAGGGCTCGAACTCATGAACCGTGAGATCATGACCTGAGCCAAAGTCGGATGCTTAACCGACTGAGCCACCCAGGCGCCCCTGAAATAAACAATTTTTTAGAAAGCACCACTCACTAAAAATGGATCCCAGTGAAGCATGTCTAACAGAGTGATCGATCATCACAGAACTAGATAAAGGGGTTCGCATTCTCCCCCATAAAAAGCCCTTCGCCTAGATAATTTCACAGGGAATTTCTACCCCAAACTTTCAAGGATGGATAATCTCACTGCTACTGATTCCAGAAGAGAGAATTTTTCAATATTCCTTTTATAAGGCCACTATGATATTGATCCCGAAACTGAAAAAAAAGCATCAAAAGGAAAACAACAGAATATTCTCACTTGTGAATAGGGTTCAAAACCTTAAGATAGCAACAGTTGAAATCCAGAAGTCCATTTAAAATAGAATGTTTTGCGGCTAAGTGCAATTTGTTCCAGTCATAACATTAACAAGTATAGTTAGATAACAACAACGAAAATCCATCAGTAGTATCCATCCTATTAATACGCTAAGGAGAAAAGTCATATGATTTCTCATGTAGGTTGAATTGTGTCTCCCCCCCAAAAATACGTTGACAAAGTCCTCACACTCGGACCTCAGAATGTGACCTTATTTGGAAAGAGAGTCACTGCAGGTGTAGATAGTTAAGATGAGGCCATAGTGGGGTAGGTGTGTCCCAAGCCATTATCCATCGGGACTCGTGGGCTTCTAAGAAGACTGCCCTGTGAAGACAGACACACAGGGACACTGCCATTACCAAGGGACGTGGAAACTGGAGCTACACGGCTGGAAGAAATGCCGAAGGTTACTGACAAACCACCGGAAACTAGCGAGAGGCCAGGAAGTACTCCCCAGAGGTTTCAGAATGACCATGGTCCTGCTGACACCCAGATCTCAGGCATTCATCCTCCGCAATGGTGAATTAACAAATTATATTCTTTTAAGTCATCCAGTTTGTGGCACTTTGTCCCAGCAGCCCTGAGAAACTAATACAGGCTCGTGCGGAAAAGCCATTTGACAAAATTCAACACTCATTCTTGTCAAAACCTCTCAGTCGTATAGAAATGGCTGCTGTGTCTGGGGCCACTGAGCACTTGGTGTTGGTTGGAGGGGAGAGTCCCTTTGTGGTGGAGCAACACTGGAGAGGTAAATTGTGTCTGTACCCAGGGGGCCCTGAAGGGCAGATTATATAGTTTGTGGTGTAAGTTTGAGGTAATGGGAAGTCACTGAAAAGCAAATGAACCTGAAAAAAAGTTTCCAGACCATTTGATTCGGGAGGCTGGCTATTGGGTAAATGGTACCTGGGGGCAGGGAGAAGCTAGGGATGTGGAGATTCATTGCAGGACCATTTCGATAATTCTGATTTTTAAAAAATGTTTATTTTTTGAGAGAGCACAAGCAAGGGAGGGGCAGAGAGAGAGGGGGGGACAGAGGATCCGAGTGGGCTCTGCGCTGATAGCAGTGAGCCCAGTGTCAGGCTTGAACTCATGACCTATGAGATTATGACCTAAGCCAAAGTCATTACTGAGCCACCTAGGCGCCCCCAATAAAACGATTTTTTAAGAGACTTTTTCAAGTGGAATTTTACTTAATTGCCTAGATGAGCAAAAGTGAATCTACTGTTTGTTTTTTTTATACAAATAGTAACATTCTTTACATAATGTTCTCTGTCTTATTTTTCTCACTCGTGATATAATTGGAGATTGTTCCGTATCAGTGGAAGAGACACTATAATTTATCTTACCAGTCATCAACTGCAGAACATTTGGGGTGCTTCCAAACAACGCTATTCCGGATTTGAATGTCACGTTCAGGCAGCTCTGGTCCAGGTTCAACGTGTCAGACAGCTGATTTTCTGGTCCTGGAGTATCTTTGGAAGCCACAGGACTACCTTGAAGGTAAGGGAAAGGGACCAAACCTGGTCTGGAAAACCCATCCAACCCAAGGTGAACGGGGGCGGGGTGGGGGAGGTGTTCTCGGAGCAGCAGAGAATCCTCCCAGTAAACACAGTTTTCCTTGGTGGTCTTTGGCTCATGGGAGTGTTGCTCCAGCCTCTTCTTCCTCTGTTGTCACATGGGGACCTCCCTATGTGACAGTATGTACATTTACGAATACCAGGTACGGTTCTAGGCTCCGGGTCACAGAAGTTCAAACTACCCTAGTGCCCGGGGATTGTGGAACTTCTGTTTTAGCGGGGGACACAGCTGACAAGAAACCAAATAAATATATAGCTTTAGGGTGAGGAACACCGTGCGGGGAGAGGGAAGACATATTTAGGTAAGATGGTTGCCTCTGAGAAGGGATATTTGTGTAGAGAGCTGAAGGAAAGGAAGGAGCCTGCCCGACCAAGATCAGGAGAAAGAGCATTCCAGACAGAGGGAACCCTGGCTGTAAAGGCCTTGAGGCAGGCCCCAGTTCATCAGGCCGGAGGAACCATCAGGGGCCAGCAAGCTGGGGGAGGCTTGAGGGCAGGGACTGACTGGGGAGGGGTGAGCAGAGGCTGATCGGGTAGGGCCCTATAGGCTGTGATAAGGAGTAACACCCCCCACTTTACAGATGAGAAAACTGAGGCTCAGAGAGAGAAAATGTGCCCAAAGCTCCCAGCCGTAGTGGCAGGAGGATTCAGTGCAGGTCTACGTGACTCCAAAATTTATTCTGTTACTACATTGGGCTCTAGTCCCGGGGTTTGTCTTTCCTCTTTATGTCTGTATTGGAAAGTATCCCCGGCATGAACTAAGTGCTGGATCAATCCTCCTTCCATGACTGTTGACCTAGACTAAGAGTAAAATCTCACTGTTTTTAGAGCTCTTAGAGTTTACAGTGCATTTTTAATCGTTGCATGTAAATTCTACCACCTTGAGAAGCGAGTGGTTTTACCACCATTTTACGTGATTTTTTCCCCAAATTACAATATGTATTGGATACTTTTTGCAGAGTCTGGCATCCGACGTTGCTCTTATGGGGGGAATTCCCTTCCCCTCCACAGGCTGGCTCCCTCGTGGGAAGGAAGGGGAACAGGAGAGGAGGCTGGCGGCCATGTTGGAGACATAGGTCCCTCCCTCCTCCATCCACCCCCCCTCCATCCACCCTCACCTGCCCCACCCACCCCACACCTCCATCCACCCCCTCCCCGAATTCAAGCCAGAGTGAGCTGGCCTTAGGCTGGACACTTGACCTAATTCGGGCTCCCCAAATCCTTCCTCTTGGGGAATTTGAATTCCAAGACCCCACTCAGCATCTGCTGAACGAAAGAGAAGAAAATTTAGACCCCGAAGCCTCCACCGTGAAGCAGACAACTCGGCGGCGTGCTGGTGAGGAAGAAATGACGCAGATGTGCAGGGAGCGGGCGAGGGGAGCACACCACCCCCAGGTCGGTTCTGTGGTGCCCGCTTCCGTCGTCGGGAGGTTCTTCCTGCGCTCCCCTCCAACCCCTGGTCTCCGGTTCCCCATTTCTATTACTTGCGGCCTGAAGAGGCCTAACTCGGCTATCCAGGAATTGGCAGAACGTGGAAACTGAGGCTCTAGAGCTCAGACTTGAGCAGTTTCCCTCCTTTCTGTCACGTCACCCTCAGGGCCTCACGCAGGCCCCGCCCAGTTCTTGCTGCTGGAGGCAGCGTCTTGCTGCCATGGAAGCCACCAGATCCCACCCCACCTCCCTAACCCCCCACCCGTCCCAGCCCCCTGGGGCGTTGGAGAGCGCTGCACAGTCTGGGCTTCCGAAGAGATTCTGGAACTTAGTGAATCTATCGATAATATTTCACCTCACGATGAATCGAATTGCTTCCTGGACTCTGCTGGAAATCCAGTCACTTTATCCGGGTTATACGTTCGGAGATCCATGCAAACTCTTGGCACACAACCCTTTTAGAATTTGCAAGCTACTGTATATGAATTGGATTGCTAAGAGTTCTTTTTTTTTTTTTAATGCTTATTTATATCTTTTCATGTACACTGTGTAAAGTACCAAAGAGTAATAGCCTTAGCAGACTAGCGACATACCGTTCGTGGATAAGCTGATCAAAGCCCTGGACTCCGTGCGCTAACCAGTTCGCGACATTGTGAACCGTAAAGCATAAAACTCACCTTGCATCGTTCAGGGGGCTACTCTTGCTTCTCTCTAACTAATGAAACCCCCCCCCCTTTTTTTCTGTTTGGATACTTTAAATAAATCATCGAACATAAATTCTCTTGGGGAGAAAGAAAGCCAACAAACCTTTGCAGGCGGGGAGAAATTCAGCTTAAAACCTTGCGTTACCAGAAAACAGTTACTGTGACATTCTTGCACACAGGGGGCAGAGAGAGGGCGGGCAAGAAGAAGAAAGGCTGGGATCTTGGATTTCCCCCGCAGCAAGCTTCGGAGGACTTGTCCACTGTGGTGACTCTCACAAGCATGAACATTGGTTGAGAGTTTGATTTCAGCCAGGATTTCTTGGTTTGAATCCAGCTGAATCAAACCGTATGACACCAAATACTTTTCTTCCAATAAGTCTTGATGGATTTGGAGCACTTTACGAGGAACCCTGCACAGTGTGGCAGGCTGTACATACCTACCTAGAGAGCCCAAAGGAAGGGAGGGATCTCTCATGCCCACCAGCTTCCAGTCGGTCCTTCTGTCTGGCTTATGTTTTGATAAAATAGCAAAACATCCAATAAGAAAAGTGAACAATTTCTTCCCATTCCATCAGGCTTGTGTTGGGATTGGTCAAGGTCATATCCTGAGTACTCCAATGTAAGACCAAAAAACTATGTATTTGACTTAAAAAAAATTTTTTTTAATCTTTATACATTTCTGAGAGAGAAAGACATAGAGTGTGAGCGGGGGAGGAACAGAGAAAGGAGGAGACACGGAATCCAAGGCAGGCTCCAGGCTCCAAGCAATCAGCACAGAACCCGACGCGGGGCTGGAACTCATGAACCATGAGATCATGACCCGAGCCCAAGTCGGATGCTTAACCGACTGAGCCACCCAGGCGCCCCTGTATTTGACTCTTTACAAGCGGACTGTTAGGGATGATCGATTTTATTCCTAGAGAACATTTCCTATGAATATCACTCATTGTTGAGTCATTTCCAATCACCAGTGTCCTGGGCATTTTTATAACGGATCCCAAGCACAAATTCGGCAAACATAGCGCTCTCTGAGACCGTGTTTATTACATAGCTCTGGGTAGAACGGTAACACTTGTTTATCACAATTTTCAGGCCTCTAAATAAACTTCCAAATCTAAGGGAGGCAGTTTTAGTTACACTTCATGCATATATTCATGAGTTATCTACGAGCTAAAAGTTGGGTGGAACACTTCACAGATATCACCTCCAACACACAGCATCTAATAAACAAAGCGAGTCCCAGAATAATATGGAACAGTACGTAGAGCGTCGTGCTATTTATGCGTGAGCTACTAAAGTACACAGCATGCGCATTTGTGTGCATGTATGCCTGTGCTTGAGTGTGCGGATGCAAAAAAAAAAAAAAAAAAAGAGAGAGAGAGCGAGAGAGAAGAAGATCCGGGATAAAAACACCTGTTTGCTAATGTAGCTACCTCCTGGAATAGAATAGGAAGAAGAGGAACTTTGGGTTTGTACTCTCTGCAGCTGGGATTTGTTTGAGCTTTTCACAGGCATGCGTTACCCTTGTAATTTAGAAAGCCTGATTTTTCTTTTAAAACCCTTCTAACTGGTCAGGCGTGGCTAGTGAGAGGAGCCAGCCTTGTAATTATACCAAAAGCCGACTATCATGGAGATGTGGCTACGAGCCGCCGGATATTACAAATGCTTCTTTTTCTTTAATATTTTAAAAAAGATTTTTTTTTATGTTTATCTTTGAGAGAGAGAGAGAGAGAGAGAGACAGAGCATGAGTGGGGGAGGAGCAGAGGGAGAGAAGGTGATACAGAACCCAAAGCAGGCTGTAGGCTCTGAAGTGTCAGCCCAGAGCCCAAGACAGGGCTCGAACTCAGGAACCGTGAGTGCATGACCTGATGCTTAACTGACTGAGCCGCCCAGGCGCCCCAAGCATTTCTTACTCACAAAGTTAACAGTCTTCTCACACTCACCTGGTTGACGATAAAAAAATTTTTGAACATGTGGTCTAGAGGCTTTTGGGTGATTAAACGAGTCCTGTGGTGAGAAGGACCGTGGCCAGGGAGAGGGATAGTGCGGAGGATACTGGGTGAGTTCCAGAATCCTTCAGGGCCTTGGTGCTCTTCGTTGTTGGGGGCAGCTTAATAATGATCCTTTACCTTTTTTTAAACATCTTTTATTTATTTTTGAGAGACAGAGCATGAGCAGGGAAGGGCGGAGAGAGAGGGAGACACAGAATCTGAAGCAGGCTCCAGGCTCTTGAGCTGTCAGCACAGAGCCCGAAGCGGGGCTCGAACTCACATCACAGACTGTGAGATCATGACCTGAGCTGAAGTTGGCCGCTTAACCGACTGAGCCACCCAGGCGCCCCAATAATGATCCTTAAAGAGAAGCACCAAGATGGTCTGCAGGGTGCAGCTGACCAATCCGTAACTGGCCTGAGCACACCAGGGCCAGCACCTGCTCCCTCCAAAAGCCCCGGCCATCAGGCCCTCCCAGAATCAGGGCTACAGCATGGCTCCGGCCGAGAGGCTGCATGAGCAAGTCTACAGACGAAAGTGAGAGCACACTGACACACGGGAACCAACATCTCGAGGCTTCGGAATCTGACCCACACCGTGATCTGAAAAGCGGACTTGACTGCCAACCTTTCAACAATTGCAGACCTCAAAGAATCAGATGGTTTTATGTGTGATCTATATTTTTAGCCTCACTTTAATAACTGGCAACTGGTACGACTGGGCCAAGATTCATTGCGGCAACGCTTACCTGAGCTGAACATCCGCTGCCCTCTCCAGACGGGGCACCCTTCTGGGCGTTTCCACAGTCGTCCCCATTCTGTATTATTTTACATCCTTTTCTTCATTTCTCATTTCATTACTGGTTTAGTCCTTGAGACACTTGTGTTTACAGTCACTGCATTTATTTATTTATTTACTTACTTATTTACTTATTTTTTTTATTTAATATGATTTATTGTCCAAGTGGCTACCATACAGTGTGTAAAGTGTGCTCTTGGTTTTGGGGGTAGATTCCCGTGGTTCATCGCTTACATACAACACCCGGTGCTCATCCCAACAAGTGCCCTCCTCAATGTACTGCATTTAAAACAAGGAAGGCCAGGGGCACCTGGGTGGCTCAGCCAGTTAAGCATCTGACTCTTGGTTTCAGCTCAGGTCATGATCTCATGGTTCATAGGTTCGGGCTCTGCATGCCGACAGTGGGGAGCCTGCTTGGGATTCTCTCTCTGCACTCTCGGCCCCTCCCCCACTCACTCCGTATGTGTGTGTGTGTGTGTGTGTGTGTGTGTGTGTGTGTGTCTAAATAAATAAATAAACTTAAAAACCAAGGAAGGCCAATGCTGCTCATTAGCAATGCTAATCCATCTCTCAATGGTAGGTTCAAAAAGAAATCACCGGTTCCTTATCTTAAGGAGTCTGGAATGCAGTAGAGAAGATAAGACAGACATCTGTGTCCTTGAATCTAGTAAAAAATTTGGACTCCAAATCTTCCTGCTTTCCTTATGCGTAACTAGTTCAATAAGTAGATGATTCCATGTTTGAATTTCCTTGAAGATGGTTAAGTTTCATCCTTCTGGACATTCGCGGGACTTCTACTGAGGAGATGTTTATGTAGTGGCAATTATAATAAGGATACGTTGTCTTGATTAAACAGTACACACTTATTTCCCCAGAAAAATTAACCAGAGTGGCTAATTTACAATTTTGCTCGCCATGCTTTCTCACTTCTAATAGCCTTCTTTATTGCTAATGCCCTCTCCCTTGGCCAGTAATGCCGGGAGGCGGAATGATCTGGCACATCCAGGTTCAAATCCAGGTCTTGCATTTAGTCTCTGGGCAATTCTCTTAAGTTGTCGAGCCTACGTTTAACTCTCTGTAACCATGGCGATACTATCATTCCATATCCTACTGTTGTTTTTGAAGGGTCATAGAATTTTCTCCAGAATCCCCCAACTGTTTCCCATCGGCGTCATCACCGCCCGGGCTTCACCTGTTTCGTTTGCTCACCTGCTAATTCACTCCGCGAGGTGAGATACAAAGCCTTGTTTGACTATGCAAAACTGCCCGGTGCCGACACGTGCGGTGGACGTGCCACGGACAGCTTCCCTCGTGAGCAATGAAAGCAGGGATAGGAGACACATGGGGCCACCAAACACACTTCGATCTCTGGACTGCCCACGTTACCTGTGAGCCGCAGAGTCTCGAGTACTACTGCTTCTACAACAGTTTTTATGGTGGATGTTATGTCTCGGGAAAGTATCGACGTATTAGCTGGTTAACAAATACTCATGGAGGCTTATAAATCCGCACTCTGCTCAGGGACTGAATTTATGAGCCATGGTAAATACCATTTGTATGAGGGACGTCATTGGCAGCCATGGGTTTGTTGAACAGTAGACACGATGCTGGAGAGTCTTGATTGGCAGATTGCTTCCACACAAGTAAGCTTATTATCATTATCATTATTATTGGTTTATTTATTCTTTTTAATTTTTTAAATATTTTACTCATTTTTTGAGAAAGAGAGAGAGACAGAGCATGAGCAGGGGAGAGGCAGAGAGAGAGAGAGAGAGAGAAAGAGAGAGATACAGAATCCAAAGCAGGCTCCAGGCTCTGTGCTGTCAGCCCAAAGCCCCACATGGGGCTCGAACTCACAAACTGCAAGACCATGCACCTGAGCCAAGGTTGGATGTTTAAACGACTGAGCCATCCAGGTACCCCAATTAATTAATTTATTTGGGGGGCGGTGAGAGGGACAGGGAGGGTAGGAGAGAGAGAATCCCAAGCAGTCTCTGTGCTCTCTGCACAGAGTCTGACTCAGGGTTTGAGCCCACAGACTGTGAGATCATGACCTGAGCTGAGATCAAGAGTCAGATGCTTAACCAACTGAGCCACCCAGGCGCCCCCAAAGTTTTCTCCCTAGCTGGGGTTAAATGATCAACTTCTTTTCCTCTACTTGGTTTACCTTGGCTTTGGCAGTTGGTTCGGGGAGTAGCATAGCCGAATCTGTACCAGTGGCAGGGACACTGATGCAGTAAACATCACCCATGTCTTACGGACATCCAGGAGAAAGTGCCGGTGCTGCAGAGCCCACGGGCAGGAGTGCCCATAGCACCTGCTGGGGCCCTCTCAGCTAAAACCGTGAGCTCTTGCTGGCCTTTGCTGTGTGGGAGGAAGGAGGCCAATTTTGGAGTAATTGAAGTTAATATAATTTTACCTCGTGGACTCATGTTTTTTCTCTGATTTCTTAAAAGATAATACTTCTAAGCCCTCCCTTTTATCACAGGGCTGGAGGCCTAAAAACATTTCCCAAACTCACTCTTACTGGCATAGTTCTGGTTTAGAGCCCTCACGTGGGAAATGCTGGTGTGATCATTGAAGCAGAAGCCATTTTGCTCCGGGAGCGCTGGCAGCCTAGTGTGGAAGGTTCCGCAGATGACAGACGTGAGGTGCAGCCAGCAGCTTCTGGCTGCCTTGCTATGAGTCACCCACCTTCCGTGACTGTGACTCACCACACGATCCCACGATTCCTTTACTTCCTGATCACCTAAACGCCAGTGGCGATTCCTGACTAGAGCTGGAGTCCCGGGAACACCAATGGTGTCGTCTACTTCCGGTCTGAGTCCAAAGGCCTAAGAACTAGGGGAGCCCATGATGTAACATTATCTCTCATCATCACAGCAACTGAAAAGTTGGGAGAGGTTACTATGACCGTATTTGATGGTGGAGAACATTGAGATTTGGAAAGGTGAAACCATTTGGTATAAAATATAACTTTAATCCATTATTAACTAGCATTATGAATTCACCAGTGGCCTAACCACTGAAGAAGAATGGTTCTTTTTGCTTTAGGGCAAAGCCAGTTTCTTTTCCATTAAGAACCTGTTGCTAATCCCCTTTCGCAGCAGCCACCTACGAAATCACTGGGACAGCCAACATGGTAAATAACTCTTCTTCACACAAGGTGAGGAAGGCAGGATTGGACTGGTTCATTCTGGAGGGATGGCAGGCTGACAACTAGAGACCCAGGAAGGATACAACAGACAAAAGACGGAAGGCACAGCACCAAGCAAAGCTGAAACAGAATAGTGTGGGTGGAAGTCAGGGAGTGATGTGAAGGGTAAAAGTTAGGTCAATGGTTGAGGGAAGAGATAACCAAATGGCCCCGTCATGACCTGCAGAGGAAGCCGGCAATGGGCCATGTGTGGATGAAATTACAATAACAAACCATTTCATTCTGGACAATGATCCAAATACTTCAATGAGAATAAATTCAATTATGAAGTCAGACTGGTAAAATTTTGCTCAATATTAACTTGCGAAAATTATGTAGTTCTTCAGTGTCAGCACAGTCATTAAACTACATGTAATCGTCTTAAAAACACGGAAGCAAAACCAGTTGGCAGCTTACGAACCAGGATGGGTCTCCTTGTTGTGATTACATATTTTATTATTTTATTTTATTTTATTTCAATTATTTTTATTTTTATTTTATGAAAAAACGTTTTTAACGTTTATTTTCTTTTTGAGAGAGAGAGATAGAGACAGAGTGTGAGGGGGGGAGGGGCAGAGAGAGAGGGAGACACAGAATCCAAAGCAGGCTCCAGCTCACCCCTTACAAGATTATGACCCAAGCTGAAGTCAGACGCTCAAATGACTCATCCACCCAGGTGCCCCTATTTTTTTGATTTTTAAAAGTGTTTTATAAGTTTATTTATTTAACGTTTATTTATTTATTTATTTTGAGAGAGAGAGAGAGAGAAAGAGAGAGAGATGGAGAGCACGAGTGTGGAAGGGGCAGAAAGAGAGGGAGAGAATCTCAAGCAGGCTCCGCACTGTCATTGAGGAGCCCAATGCTGGGCTCAGACTCACAAACCGTGAGATCACGACCTGAGCCAAAACCAAGAGGCGGAGGTGTAACTGACTGAGCCACCCAGATGCCCCTATATATTTAAAGAAGGAGGATTCCATTATGTTCCGAAGCCAGCATCACTGGATGTCTGTCACAGAAACGCAGTATTTTTATTTTGGTACAAGTAGTTATAGCTTGGTGCATATGACACCGTTAATATGGAGAGGATGCTGTTTTTTGTTTTTGTTTTTTTTTTTTCAGATGATCTGGATCTGAAGATCGTCATTTCAAAATATAAACAAAGAAGAAAAGCTTCACTGCAGCAACGCTAATTAGGTTGACGAATACTCTATTAGTAAATCATCGACTTCGGGTCTATTATTTGGTAAAACTTGTGTTGCTTCAGGAGGGAGGGGGCACCTCTAAAAATGATCATCAGGAAGAAAACCGCGTCTGATGACCGGAACGGGGCTCTTATGGCAGCTGGTCAACTAACGGGTCCTCTAACCCGGCAAAGAGAGCAGCTTCTGCAGATAAAGGACAAAACATAATCATGTTGCTAAAAATACCCATCTGTGTTTGGCTCTTAGATTGCAAATGGCCGACGCAGGACCAAAGGTGTGAGGCTGAGAACACCTTGCAAAATAGCTGCCGCGAGGTGCCCAGAAGAGGTGAATCAACAGACACACACGGCGCGTCGGTGGTTGCCTAGGACGGGAGGAGGAGCGAAGTCGTGCGGGATGACTGCTAACGGGGTTTCTTTGCGGGATGATGAAAACGTTCCAAAATTAGATCCGCAGTGAGGGTTGCTGGATTCGTTGCTGGATTCTGTGAATACATTACAAGCCAATGAATTGTCTGCTTTAAATGGGTGGACTTTCTGGTATGTCAATTATATCCCAAGAGAAGTGTGTGAGTGTGTTTTTTCTTTAAAATCGTTTAAAAAAGAGAGAGGCACAGAGACGCCCGCAGCCCTGATATTTCTGCTGAACCAGTATGAACAACCCTGTACCTACACCCAGCTCGTTGGGCAAAAAAGAATCCTGGCTTTTAATAACCACTGTGAGTCGGGTTTTCTGTGTCTTGCAGTCAAAAGCATTCCTCAGGAACACAACTTAAGTTTTCATTCCACTCATATTTATTTAATGCCTTCTATACGGCAGATATTGTGCTACAGAGTAAAGATTTACTGCATTCTCATAATGTGCAAGGAGATTTAGATGCTTCGGATTTTTGAATTAAAAAATATTTTTTAACGTTTATTTATTTTTGAGAGAGACGGAGCACGAGCAGGGGAGGAGCAGAGAGGGAGACAGGGACTCTGTAGCAGGCTCCAGGCTCCAAGATGTCAGCACAGAGCCCCACACGGGGCTCAAACTCACAAAACGCGAGATCATGACCTGAGCCGAATCCAGACGCTTAACCCACTGAGCCACCCAGGTGGCTCACAGGAGATTTATATACTTTGTATCATCGGTGCCTCATGGCAGCCCTGGAAAGAGTGGCCTGTCTCTTCAACGCACACGCGGTCTAGGCAACTGTTTCTCCCCAGAGGTCGGTGGACCACCCACCTCGTGGCTCTCCAATGGCATTGCTTAGAAAGGCAGATTCCTAGCTTAGCCCTGGATTTGCTGAATCAGATCCATTAGGGATAAACCATTGACTGATACTCTCCAACAGTGACCCGTAAAACATACCTGTACTTTAGGAAGCATTGGGCGTAAATCTGAAATCACGGAAACAAACTAATTTGAACAGAACTTCTCATAGCAGAGGGAAAACGTCACAGACCACGGGGTAGAAAAGATAGGGAGTTAAAAAATATGCGAAAGGCCCAGTCAAGGCCCTCAAGAAGGTGTGGTATGCAGAATTCTAAGATAGTCCCCAGAATTCCTAGCCCTTGATATACACACACCTCCTCCGAGATATCCAATCAAATGCTGATCTAGGTACTGCTATGAAGGGACCCGCAGATGTCATGGAGGTTGCAAATCAGTTGACCTCAAGAGAGGGAGGTTATCTGGGTGGGCCTGACCGAATCATATGAACCCTTAGATCAGGGCCTAGAGGGGCAGAGGAAGTCAGAGATTTGAAGTATGAGAGGGCTTTAGTGTGTGAGAAGTTGTCCCTTGCTGGCTTGAAAATGAAGGGGGCAGCAAGTGTAGGTGGCCTCTGGGGGCTGAAAGCAGCTTATGACCTGGCTTATGACCAGGCTTATGACCAACAAGAAAATGGGGACCTCAGTCCTACGACTGCTAGGCACTGAATTTTTCTAGAACCACGTGAGCTTGAAATGCGGCCCAGCTGACATCTTGACTTCCACCTTGTCAAACCCTCAGCGGAAAACCCAGCTCGGCCATGCCCAGAATCCTGACCCACAGAAACTGTGAGATAATAAATTAATGTTGTTTCAAGCTGCTAAGTTTGTGGTAATTTTTCTGCAGCAACAGAAAACTAATATAGAAGTGCACTTGGAGAAGACACATTAAAGTCAACAACTAATGGGATACTCAGAATGAGAGAGTGGGGAGAGCCAGAAATGGCTTCCCTATACTGAAGTATTTATATGTCCTCTAATGATATACATTTAAGGGTGGTGTCAGTAAGGAGTGCTTCTGGCTGTAGGCATAGTGCAATATTCAACTACTGGTATTGAGCACGGAGCGCACAAGCAGAGCTGGCTTGGCTGCTCAGCGATGTTAGCACGAGTCCTTTCTGTCTTTCCAAGTTCCCGCCATGTTTAACTTGTTGGTTTTTTGTTCTCATGTGCCAACGATGGTAAGACGGCTCTGGGCATCTCATGGTTTCTAGTCAGGAAAAGGATGGGCCAAGGGTTTTTCCAACTGAGTCTGATCTTTTGTATTGAGAAAGCAAAGTGTTTTCCGAAAGCCTGCTTAGAAAACTCATTTACATCTGGGTTACATAGCCAGCTGTTGAGCAATACCGGCCGAGCAGAATGGGCTTACCAGCACTGGTTTAGACCCATCACAATTCATCCCCTTGCCTTGGGGGTAGAGATACCTGTCACCACCTCAACAGATCAAGGTTTTCTTCGTAAGAAGGGCAGAGATAAGAATGGATATTGAGTAGGCAACAGATAGTGTTTCCCACAGTTGAAATGGGTCTTTCATCATTAACGCAACAAAATCACACTAGCATAATTAACCAGATTAATTTATTGAGTAACTATTAGGGTAAGGCCCAAGGTTTACAAAGATGGTGTGGGGGTGTGCGGGCGGGCGGGTGGGTGTGTGTGTGTACGTGTGCATGTGCGCATACGTGTGGGTGTGTGGGTGTGTAGGTGTGTATGTTGGGGAGGGAGGAGGACACAGGCATGTAAACAATAATTAGAGTGAGAACTGCTTTATTGCAAAATGAAAGCCTCTACTTCTATACTGACCATAATGTCCTCCTTGCCAGAGACACACCAGGTGAATCACAAAAACAGCAAAAATAGGACCCGAGAAAGCATATATTGATTTGTGCTTTTAAAAAGGAGAAAATGTTTTCACTGGTAGAAAATATATTTAGAGCAAACTTCTAAGAACTCTCGAACTAAGGTATGAATCCATACCCTGAGCGAAATCTGGGCCAAGCGAAGTAGCTCTCGTTTAAAATGCAAACGTGATGAGCACACAGACGTGCAGGACTCTCCCAGTGAAGTGTCGCAATCTGCCTCTTTCATGGGAACTGTAACGCTGGGTTTTAATGCAATTTACACAAGAGTCCCAGGTGCACCACCCATTTGAATGTACTTTGGATACATACGTGTGTTTTCCAAATATTTAGCCTTTGGTTCACTGACTTCATCCTTGTGAAATGTCTTCATGGAAACAAATTGTTTTCCAAGCCATAATTTGACGATATGGAAGATGACACTTGAGCTTACTCATATTAGAGAAATCCATTCAGTAATTAATTGCTCTGACATAAGCCTCACTTTAATCATGATAACTGGTTCACACCGGCATAATTAACCAGATGGATTTTGCTCTGACTTTCTAAGCCCCTACTATTACTAAAGATGTACTTTAGGAGCAAGGCTGGTTTGCTTTTCTACACCATAGTACTCTTTAAAGAATTCTGAGAAATTATGAATTAATTCTGAGAAATCTCTGAATTATGAGAAACATGAAGCTCTTCTTAAAAAAATATTTTTAAAAACATTTATTCATTTTAGAGAGACAGAGCATGAGCAGGGGAGGGGCAGAGAGAGAGGGGGACACAGAATCCGAAGCCGACTCCAGGCTCTTGGCTGTCAGCACAGAGCCCGACGCGGGGCTCGAACTCACAGACGGTGAGATCATGATCTGAGCCACCCAGGCATTCCCAAAACTCTTTATTAAAATAGCTGAGCATGAGCATTGGGTGGTGCTATCTATCTAGGTCTTTCTGGTTTTCCACCCGAGCTATCTGCTAACTGCACCATTTGCCTCCTCTCCCCTGTGCTCAGCGCTGCCTTACTCTCTTCGACAAATCCTGGCTCAGAAGAGAGGAATCAGCATCCACATCGATTCAGTTTTGCTGTTGGTTCACATATCCCCTCGAGAGACCGTTTTTGCATTAACGCACTTTTTGGCTCTGGTGGCTCCATCTGCCAGTGGCTGGGCTTCCAAACCCTGCGTTCCTGCAGCCTCTCCCAGCCTGCAACTTCCGGCTTCACCAGACGGGCGTCACCTGAGCACTTGAACTTTCTTTTTTGTCAAAGTAATAGCTCGCTTTTTAGAGCTAAGGGTTTCGTTCCCTGGTGATTGTGCACCTAGGAAAACAATCCCATCATTTCCATAACCAGCCCACGACTGCTGGACGCTTGGAGCGGTTCCCAGCATTCACTCCCGGAAACAAGGGCGCAGGGAGCGATCCACTATAGTCCTGGCGCAGAGAGCCTCTGTGAAGGGAACTTGCTGGGTCAAAGGGTTGCGAGTGTTTCATTTTGAAAGATATTCCAAAATTATCCCGCGGAGAGAGGTCACCAACTTCAAGGCTCCCTAAGAGGCTATGAGCCTCACTTCCTGCTTGCCGATATTTAGCATTATCAATATTTTAAATATTTGTCTATTTGGTAGGTGAAAAGGTCATTTCATTACCTTAATTACTTCGTTATAATTAGAAGGGTTTATTGCGCTTCTGTATCTCCTTGGCCGTGAACTGCCTCATCATTTTTCCCTTGCTCATTTTTCTATTTTTACATATATTTTGTTCTCGTTTGCTTAAGGATTCTTTGTCCTCTTTGCCCGTAGTACCTACTGCAATTTCCCCCCATTTTCATTTATCTTTTTACTTTGACGATGTTAATTTTGCCATGCAGAACTTAAAAATTGTAGATAGTCGTGTTTAGCCATTTTTGGCCTTCATGGAGTTAGTGTTTTGTAATATGCTTTAAAGGGTCTTCTCTATGCCTGTATTATTTTTAAACATCCACCCACATCTTCTTCTAGTGTTGTCGTTATTTCAGTTTTTAAGTTTAACAGGGATCAGTCTGGAATTTATTTTAGTAGGGAATGAGGTAGGGATTGCTAACTCCCAACCCAATTCGGATTTGCCTCCCATCATTGTCTATTTCTTGTCATCTGTCAAGAGGGGGGCAGTTCCTGTGCATTAACTACTCAGGGCAGAAGCTGAGACCACGGGGCTTCAGCTGAATGTATGTATTAGCCTTCTCTTTATCCATCCCCTCCCCTTTCTGTCTTTAGTCCCTTTTCCTCTTCCCTCCTTCTGTTTCTCCTCCCTCTTCCTCTCTGTCCCCCTTTCCCTTCCCACCCCCTCCTCCTCTTCCCCCTCTTCCTTTTCTCATTAGTCACTGTTTGTGAGAACTGATTTTGCCTCCATACTCCAAATCAATGATTCTCAAACTGCGGTGGGATTGGAGGAAGCCAGTCACCCAAGAGATTCGGGTGGGACATGACCATACGTAGATTCAAAACAAAGAGCTCTGACCCGCTGATTTCATTTGTCTCCATCATAAACCAAGGAGGGATAACAGCTTTATGTTTATGAAAAGGCAGATGAATGGATGGCTTTCAGGAGAAAATACCACATTCTAAACTACCTACATCACAGTGTCTACCTGCGTCCTTAATCCCATTTCAGCGGTATTCACATGGTCTGTCTGTGGCTCTCCGGTCCTCTTCCCTTTCAGCAACATCCTGGAGCTCCCTTTTTCTACCAGCTTCTTTCCTTCTGCCTGTGAGGTTTCAAAGTTCTCCATTCTCTTGAGAAGCAACGTGAAACAAAAGTACGCTGCTGCCTGTCTTGGTATCTTTCCAATTTCTTCCATTGTCCAATTTCCCGACTCAATGTCCACCTTCACTGCTGCCTTGTTGACTCAACTGCTCTCTCTTTTTTTTTTTTTAATTTTTTAATGTTTATTTATTTTTGAGAGACATAGAGACAGAGTATGAGCAGGGGAAGGGCAGAGAGAGAGGGAGACACAGAATCTGAAGCAGGCTCCAGGCTCTGAGCTGTCAGCACAGAGTCCGACGTGGGGCTCGAACTCACAGACCCTAAGATCATGACCTGAGCCGAAGTCAGCCGCTTAACCGACTGAGCCACCCAGGCACCCCTCAACCGCTCTCTTTATCCCCGTGCTCTGACTTCGTTATCCACTGCCACATTAAAAGTATTTTCTTGAACATTCTCCTTTACCTCTTTCTTGTTACTGATTCCCCTCCCCCCTCCTTTTTTTTTTTTAAGATTCAGGTGATTTTTTTGTTTTTGTTTTTGTTTTGTTTTTCTATCTTATATCCAAGTGGTTTTCAACAGAGAGGAGAAAGATGAGTTGGGGTTTGATCTTACCCCCAGGGGACATTTGGCAATGCCTGGAGGTATTTTTGGGTATTGCAGCTGGGGGAGAGGGGTGCTCTTGAGCTTGACCAGTTAGGAGCCAAGGGAGCTATTAAACATACTACAGCACAGACCGTGGCCCCTGCAACAGAGAACCCGATAGCCCGGAATGTCAGCATCGCCAAGGTCGGGAAATCGTGCCGTAACCAGCAGTATACTGCCTTGGGGGGCACTCAAAAGTGCGAGGAGCAAGGGCCATCATTTGGGTGGGAACAATGACTGAATGACTAGAGCTAAGGGTGCAAAATGCCTTGAGGAACTGCGTGCAAAGAGCACACTTGTTTTTGGAAAAGAGCAGTCCAGTTGGACCTCCACTCGCCTTATTTCCTTTATTGGTTTCCCCCTCTTGCAAAATGGGAGCGTGGTAGTCAAGGTCTTAGTTTCTCTTTCTACTTCTGAGAGCTCATCCTACCTCTGGACTTACTCCAGCTTTAACCACCCAGCAATGCCTTTGGTGAGACTGGGCTTCTGTGGATGACAGCACTATTTGGCAGTCAAGACGAAAAGCTTGGAGTTACCATTCAGTGCCTTAAAGATGTCATGTTATTGTGTTTTGGCCTCCATTGTTGCTGGTGATGTCACCCGTTATTTGTGTTTTGTCTACTGAATGTGATGTGTCTTTTTCACTGCCTGCCTTGAAGGTTCGCCTTCATTTTTCGTTGAATTATGCGGTGCTTACACGTGGATTTCTTTGTATTTATCCTGCTTTGAGTTTAGGATCTGTCAATTCATATCATTCATTGTTTTAGAGTGTTCGTGACATCTTTTCACACTTTTTTCCCCCCAATCTATCTCACCCCTCTTCCTGAGAATCAAATTTTGTGTATGTTTAACTGAATGATATTGTCACTCGGATCTTGAGATGCTCTGTTCTGTCCACCCCTGCCAACTCTTCTGGGTTTCAGTTTGTGATTGAAATGCTCATCTCTTCCAGAAACATCCTCACAGAGACATCCAGATATAATGTTTACCAGCTATCTGGGCGTTCCTTAGCCCAGTCAAATTGATGCATAAATTGAACCATCACATCATGTGCATGAGACCCTGTGCAGTGCCTCCAACACCGCCACCTCTGATATCGGATGCCGCCTCTGGAAACTCTGTCTGGTTGTCCCAACCGCCTCCCGTTGCCAGAATGGACTCTGCGTAGTATTCCTTTATTCATGTAACAGATATCTACCA
This sequence comes from Paguma larvata, assembly GCA_030068075.1. Lineage (NCBI taxonomy): Eukaryota > Metazoa > Chordata > Mammalia > Carnivora > Viverridae > Paguma > Paguma larvata. The sequence continues at coordinate 15,380,555 of CM057825.1, forward strand.
AGCATCTACTATACCCTTCCAGGGGCTGTAGAAACCCCAAAAGTAACCAGGACTCCTGCCTCTGTAAAGCATATGTTCTACCTGGATAAACAACTTGTCCAATTTGCCTGAACTTTCCTAGTTTTAGCACTAAAAGTCCCACATCCCAGGAAATCCTTCAGTTCAATGGATCCCAGAGGAAGAACATTCTAGACAACGGGAACGGTAATGACCTTGAGGTGAGTGAGGCTCTGTTGTGAGAGGAATAATAAAGACCACAGTGTGTCTCTGCTGGACTGAGAGAGATTTGTGCGAGTTAATGGTATCTCTAAGTTTCTGTTTCTTCATTAGTAATCTGGGAAAAATAGACAACCTTTTGCAGTTCTTCTCTGAGAAGGATCAAAACAGCATTATATCCAATCACACAGAAGGCTCTTTGAAGAGATTAAGCATATGACTCAGGGATCCCCTTGGCCATCTCACCAGAAGCCAGGAATAGATGTGGGATTATTCGGAAGGATTGGTGGAGGAACCTCTTGTCTAATGCAGTAAATCTCCGTGACAAATGACAGAGACCCACAATTTGCTGGGGAACTGTTTCACCATCACACACACAGCCAACTTGGACCGTGAGGTACAGACAGGGGACAAGATGAAGGAAGGCTGACACACTTCTCGAATTCCACAGTCAGGAAACTGGCCGATAAAACCTTGAAGCTACAAATATGTGTTACCTTTTATGAAAAAGAAAGGGCCACGCTGAGTGCACAGCAGGGAGCCCAGAGGGCAGAGTTCTCTTTTTCAGAACACTGGGGAAATGTCCAAGTTGTAGCAGCGTTTTAAAAAATGAAAACAAGATATGAATACGACTTTGAAGGCAGAGAAAACTTTCAGCTTTAACTACAATAGATAATTATTTGCATTTTGTGCCGTAAAGTCTGCAAAGGTTCTCGATTTCAATAATAGGATAATAAAACATACTTTGCCTTCTTAAAATATTTTTCTCCATAGTTTAATGTAGAAGATCTGTTTGCCAGAGTATAAAAGGCTGTCTAGTTAATATTCTTTTGTCTGTATTTAATAAACAAAATATTTATTTATTCATTAATTAAAAGAGCATGGTTTCAGGTTTCAATGGAGTATTTGCCTCCTGTCATCTTTAGTTTAACCAGGTAGGATATGAACCTTGCTTGTAGGAATGAATCCTTCCTGAAACTCTATGAAGCTGACCTTAGGACCGAGTCAATTAACAAGAAGTCTTATCCTTGTTCGGTTATGACCTTAGGCTGAATGACTTTTAGAGCAGCTTTAAAATAACTACTAAAAATATTCTGCAGAAAGAGACACCTTAGAGTCTATCAAAGAGAAGCAAGCAAGAAAACTCTAATTTTAAATATAACTTTTGGCAGCCGGTCTTAGTTCAGTTGGCTTTCTTTTAGTTATTCTTGTGGACCTCAAAAGCCAACCGAAATAGAAGATACTAAATTAATTCGAAGTGATGCATGTTTATAAGGCAAATGGATATAAAGAAACCTAACTGTTGAAGACCGGTAGAAACTACTAGGCTGCTTCGCATCAAAGGCAAAATAAGACCAACATCCTTGCAAAGAAACTTTTGGAATAGGCTTCTTAACTCCTCTACCACAGGAAAATAACCAGTTGCAGATAAACTTGGAAAAACCTGAAACCAACGCACGGCTCCAACTGACAATATTACCCGCCAGAGGGAAGAGGCTTAGGCCTCACGCTCTACAGAATATGTTAACAAGGGAGAGAGTTACAAAGCAAATAAAATAAAGAAATCCAAATATGCCTTCCGAGGACTAAAATAGAGCCTCTCCAAAAGATGGAAAGGGTTTTGCCATCGCATGGAAAGGCAGTGGTCCGTGGCGTTGCCGACTTTGTGGGGTTGAGGAAATAACTCTAGTTTATTTTAATGTACCGTGTAATCTGGCCCATTTCCCATATTGTTCTGTGATCTTAACTGTGCAATTCAAAGGAAAAGTTGGGCCAGTGTTTCAAATGTCATCTTGATACAGCCTTTCTCATTTCCAAGCCCACTTCAGTAATCTGCTTTCCTTTTCTCCCCTTTCTTATTGCTCTTATAAAGCTGAGCCAATGATAATAAAAGAAGTAGAAGCGGACGACAGCGTCAGAAACAAGTCACCACAGTACACACAGAGCAGGGGTGACGAAGAGTTGGAAGGCGGATTCCGGCCCTGGCGAACACGCTTCCCAGTACGCCGACACGAGTGGCGTTTTACTTAGATTATTTCTTTTGTCGGTAAATGCTTCACTTTCATTTACTTCTGCTTTTATTCTGTTTCTCCCCAGTGTGTCGAGACATGCGGTACCCCTTCTATACTTGGCGGCGTTCTCTCTGTCTCCCTCCCTCTCCCAGGTCCCACAGTGGCTTCTACCACAAACTCTGGGATCAAGGTTATTGTCGACACAGTCCTGGCTCTGGCAGAAGGTCATTTTCAACAAAGGAATTGAGAACATGTCAACACGAAGTTGACCTCACGCCTGCCAGCTAGCTCCATGGTGCTCTGTTCGGGTCCAGGAAGCCTTGGCAGGAGAACCCCAAGTCCAAAAGTGACTTCTAGGAATGGAGTCTCCCAACAGGCTGTGACCTTGGCTGCGAATGACTGAGGTGATTTCTAAAGCCCTCTCCTGGGCATTCCTATCTATTTTAGACATAAAGAGATACCCTCAGATGCATAAATGTCCTGGCTCAGGCCCAAAAAATGGGGTTTCTACGGTACGAAGATAACGACTGTGCCTAGGCCCCCCAAAATCTTTGCGGGAATCCTCGACACGACGAAGTCGAAGCCTTTTCCACATCAGTGACTTGTCTGTCACTGCAGTCAGGTGACTTGGCAGCATATCTCACCTCGCTTTTAGCGGTCTAGCAAATAATGCGCTTCTCAGCTCGAAACGAAAGCACTTTTAAAGAAAAGCGGCGGTCTCACATGTCCCGTTTCTTCGTCAACCTCAACTGCAGCCCCAAATCATTTCCCATATTCAATTACAAGAGCCAGGACTCCGTCCAGCTCTAATTGGCTCCAGGAATATTTTTTCATTTAAAAGATAATTTAATTCACCACCATATGTTTGCTGGAGTCGTTCTCTGGTCTTGGCCCCAAGGACGCCTCTGTCCTCACTGCCACGTGTGGTTCCAAGGAACTCTGAGACCCACTCTTTGCTCTGGTCTACACAGTTTTCCTTGCCTGATCTTCTTCTCTGAATGCCATTTATTCTCTGTGGGTTTCCACCCCCCCACCGTGTCTTTCTTTTTTTAATCATGGACGTATTCATGCATGAATTGAAATAGTGAAGTCAGCTTCAAACGCTAGGTCACAGTATCAGAAGAGTCACCCATTTCGTGGTTCACAAAATAGTGGTATCAATCTGTACTGTTTAAGAGATACCAAAATCTGCTGACCCAGCTGCGAACTCCTTTGGCCTTGAAATAATTTTGCTCATATCTGATGACTGAGGGGTCATATTAAGGTTCTGCTTCAAATTTTCCAGGTCAATGACTGTCTTCACTGGCCTTCATCCTTAAAGGAGTAGAATATGGGAGCTTTAAGAGAATACTCATTTGAACCTCAGAAGATTCAGAATTCCATTTTCCAGGGGGCGCCTGGGTGGCTCAGTCAGTGAAGCGTCCAACTTCAGCTCAGGTCATCAACTCGCTTTTGTCAGTTCGAGCCCCGTGTTGGGCTCTGTGCTAACAGCTCAGAGCCTGGAGCCTGCTTCAGATTCTGTGTCTCCCTCTCTCTCTGCCCTTCCCCTGCTCACACTCTGTCTCTCTCTCTCTCTCTCAAAAATAAATAAAGATTAAAAAATTTTTAATAAAAAAGAATTACATTTCTTGGAAAAATCAAGTACCCTCATCCAATTTGTGAGTTCCTGTAACTCGCCTTTGTGCAGAAACAGGATAGCCCTCGAATAATTTAGGCGTGGGATTCATCTTCCCCACCATATCAGTCACTATTTGTGTAATAAACTATCCCAAAATTTAATGGCTTAAAAGAAAACCCACCATTTATGAATTCTCTTCAGTCTCTCGGTTGGCTGTGTGGTTCTGCTGATCTGGGCTTACTCGAGGGTCTACGGTCAGCTGGCTGGTTGGCTAAGGACTGGCTGGTCTAGGATGGCCTCCATCCACCACGGTGATGGTTCCCTTACACATTGGCTCGCACTCCTGCCGCAGGCCCGCTTGGCCATGGTCTCTAGATGGTGGCCCAAGTGTGAGCAGGAGGTCTCAGTTGTGCAAGAGAACAAGCAGAAACATGCACCAACTTTTCAAGCCTCTGCTTTGTCAAGTTAGGTCTTGTCCTTTTAGCCAGAGAAAGTCACAGGGCCAAGCCCAGAGGCAGTGTGGGGGAGTACCGCCAAAGGTTATGGGTACAGGAAGGCAGAAAAAGTTGGGGCTATCAAAGCAATCAATCGGTCACACTTGCCCAGATACAGCTAGAGCACAATAGCCCATGAAGCAAGAAGGAAGGGCCACTTTCTCGTGCTGCTGATGTGTGGGCACACGGGGAGGAATGCCATGGAAGTAGACTCCAAGGTCGCCAAATTAAAAACCTAGAAGTCTACGTCCAAATCAGTTGGTCAAACAAGAGATTAAGGACAAAATTGGGGTGTGCTTCTATGATGAAGGGCTCAAAGAGACAGAAAAGTCTGGAATGGGGACATGGAGCGTAGATAGCCATGAGACATTTCTCCCTGCACAGGGGCAGTGTGTTTGGAAGAATCTTGATGCAAAACCTTTGTATATTTAAGAGCATAAGGGCATAAACTATATAAAATGGCCATTAAAGATTCCAACACCTATAGGAAATAGAAGTTCTGAAATGTCTTTTTTTTAATGTTTATTTATTTTTGGGAGAGAGACAGAGCGTGAGTGTGGGGAGGTGGTGAGAAAGAGAGAGAGGGAGACACAGAATCCAAAGCAGGCTCTAGGGTCTGAGCTTTCAGCACGGAGTCCAACACAGGGCTCGAACCCACAAACAGTGAGATCCTCACCTGAGCTGAAGTTGGATGCCTAACCAACTGAGCCACCCAAGCGCCCCGAAGTTCTAAAATTTCCATGCAAAGGAATCTTGTTTTCATTTTGCTCTGAAGAAATAGTTGCTACTATGCTATTTAAAATGTATATTCAGGGGCGCCTGGGTGGCTCAGTCGGTTAAGCGTCTAACTTTGGCTCAGGTCATGATCTCACGGGTCGTGAGCTTGAGCCCCACATCAGGCTCTGTGCTGACAGCTCTGAACCCGGAGATTGCTTTGAATTCAATATATATATTGAGTCAAATCCACAATATGAACCATTCTACAGGACATTTGACCAGTTTTCTTCAAGCAGTCAATGGCCCAGAACAAACAAATAGATGTGGGGAGAGACCACTCCAGATTAAGGGTCAAGACAGATAATAAGATTATAAATGGCCAAATACAACGATTGGACCTTGTGTGGATCTGAATATGTAACCTTTTCTTGATATGTGCAATTTTTAAGAAGATGTTTTTTAGCAAATAGGGTAGATGTTATCGCGGCCAGGCCGTTAGATAGCATTAGACATTATTGTTAGTTTTATTATGTGTGGGTGCGTAAGGCAGTTCAGGAGGAAGATATTCTCTTCCTGGTTTGAGATTCGTGCTATAGTGCTGAGGGCTGAAATAACATGAAGTCTGAAACGTGTGTTAAAAACTTGAGAGACACGGAGGGAGAGAGAAGGATCGAGGCAATTAGTGTGGGAACCGATGATGGCTGCTGTTGTCCTGTGATGATTTTGTGAGTTTATGGTAAGCTCTACTTTTGTATACTTTTCGGGAGTCTATATAACACAATATAAAATTCAGTGTAGTTTTAACATATTACATAGAAAATAGTTTAAAAGGATACCATACTTTCTTTTTTCTACTTTTAAGTGTTCTTTTATTTTTTTAAGTTTTTATTTATTATTGAGAGACAGAGAGAGACAGAGCATGAGGGAGGGAGGAGCAGAGAGAAGGGGAGACACAGAATCTGAAGGAGGCTCCAGGCTCCGAGCTGTCAGCACAGAGCCCGATGCGGGACTCAGACTCACAAACCGCGAGATCATGACCTGAGCCGAAGTCAGAGGCTTAACCGGCTGAGCCACCCAGGCGCCCCATAAGTGTTCTTATGAACATCATTTACTGTTTTCTTTCTAATTATAAAAGTAACATATACTCAATATTAAAAGAAACGAAACAACACAACAAGGAACAAAGAGGAGATGAAAGTCCCATGAAATCATGGATGCTTTGAGAAGAAACAGAAATCACCTGAAGATATAAATATACATCTCCCTCTGGTTTCTTAACATTATGACTACATGTGCTAGTTTAAAGAAATAGGTTTGGGGTCAGCTATGTGTCCGATAGATTTTCTTTTACTCCTGGGTGGGTTCGACTCCATGACAGACAAAGGTGGGAGTGTGAGAAGAACCCCAAACGTCGCATCATTTAAGTGCTGTTGCCTCCCCACTGTAGCGACTGGGCGAGTTTCCAAGAAGAGGCCCAGAACACTATAGACGACCGATTAAAATGCTTTCAGCTTTCTATTCCTTCTCTTCCTTTTCTTTAACTTTTCATATCAGTTTCAGCTGCCGGTTAAAACAAAGCCAGAATTTAGTAATTCCTTTGCCTTGCTCGTGGTACTGGGTAGACGTGCTCCTTTCATTTTGTAGGAAGTAACCACCTACTTCTTTAAAATGGGGTGGGGTGGAGTAGTTACCAATTTGGTCAGCTTAGGCTATATACTAGCTTGGTTCTGTCTGTACAGAAGGGTGTCTACACAACTCCAAAGCCAGGTAGAGAGAAGTAGAAATACATCCATCAGTGTTAAACTTTAGAACAACGGCCCTATATAGCTATCATTTAATGAGAGACTTTCCTCCCCATGACACACGTGGGTGCTACTGTTGGGTGGTGGCTGACCTGAACATGAGGGAAGGGCATCATCACTTGTCACCGTCAGTGTCCTACAAAACCTGATGAGTGAAGGGTGCCCCGACGCTAAAATCCAAGGGAGGGCTGCCTGGAAGGCTCAGTCGGTTAAACGTCCAACTCTTGATTTCGTCTCAGGTCATGATCTCAGGGTTCATGAGCTGGAGCCCTGCATCAGGCTCTGCACTGACAGCATGGAACCTGCTCGAAATTCTTCCACCCCCTCCTCTGCCCCTCCCCTGCTCACGTGCTCGTGCATGCCCACTCTTTCTCTGTCTCTCTCTAAACAAGCACCCCTGAAATCTAAAGGAGATGTTAAGACTTGAGTGATGACATGAGCAAGAATCTGTCTTCTTAATCCACACTTAATCAGGTTTTGAAAGGTAGCTTCCTATTGATGTTATGGGTTTTCTGGTATATGATGGAAGTACACAGCTTTGTCTATGACGGTTTCCTGCCAAAACCTTTCCCCTGAATTTAGTCAAGTCTCTGTATCTGCAGTAAGTGCTTTTGGTGCAGAACGGATTGCCCTGAAACTTAGCGGTTTAGAACAATACCCATTTATTATTTCATATTCTTCTCCTTTTATAAGTTTATTAATTTTGAGAGAGACAAAGACAGTGCGAGTGGGGACAGGGGCAGAGAGAGAGAGAGAGAGAGAGAGAGAGAATCCCAAGAAGGCTCTGCACTGTCAGTGCAGAGCCCGGTGTGGGGCTCGAATTCACGGAACAACGAGATCATGATCTGAGCTGAAACCAAGAGTCAGATGCTTAACCAACTGAGCCACCCAGGCGCCCCTCATGTTATTCTTTGAATCTGAGAGATGATTCTTCTGGGCTGAGCCGGCTGGATGGTTGAGGATGGCTTCGTATTTGATGGCTTTGCGGTTGGCCCGGGGGAAGAAAATGTCACCACACGTGGTTCCTCAGCCAGCAGGCGGGCCCGCCCAGTCACAGGGCCCCCAAGAGCAGCAAGGACAGGTTAGCCCTGCTACGCGAGCGCATCTCCAGCCTCTGCTTGTGTCACGTTTGCTAACGTCCCATTGGACAAAGCAAGTCACTCGGCGGAGAAATAGACTCCACCGCTTAAGACAAAAAATGTCAGTTCTACAAGCTAATCACACCTAACTTCTAATTTTTATAAACACAGTCAGGAGAGGAACAAGTTAAATTATACCATAAGGAAATAACCAGTCAAATGTAAAATGTGAACCACTCCATAGATAGCCTGCCGGTGATTTCAAAGGGTCAGTGCTGTGGGGGTGGGGGTGGGGGTGGGGGGAGAATTCTAGGTTTTAAAAGACAAAAAGGACACAACAATCAAATTCAGATATGAACCTTATTGGATCATTAACCAGGAAAATAAAACAGTTGTAAAACATTCTTTGGATAACTGGGGGAAATCAAACATGGATGAAATACCCAGAATATTGTAAATTTTCTCAACTGTGATAATGGCATTAGGGTTACATAAGAATTTTAGTCTCAAGAGATGCAAAGGGACATATTTAGGAGTGAGATGTCATAGTAACATCTGTTACAGATTTCAAGTGGATCATCAAATCGATATATCTATATATCTGTATATGACAGACAGAAAGAAGTGGGCCGAATTAGGACACACCCCCTGCATCCCAGCACCAAAAACGCGTCTGTTGAAAGCCTCACTCCTAGTACCTCAGGATATGACTGTATTTAAAAATAGGGCCTCGGGGCGCCTGGGCGGCTTAGTCCGTTAAGCATCACACTCTTGATCTTGGCTCAGTTCATGAGTTCAAGCCCTGCATCAGGCTCGGCACTGACAGCACGGAGCCTGCTTGGGATTCTCTCTCTCTCTCTCTCTCTGCCTCTCCTCTGCTTGCTTTCTCTCTCTCTCTCAAATAAGTAAACATTAAAAAAAAGTAAAAAAATAAAAATAGGCCCTTTAAAGAGGTGATTAAGTTAAACCGAGGGTAGGGTAGGTCCTAATGCAATTGGACTCGTGTCCTTCCAAGAAGAGATGAGGACACAGACACGTCTGGAGGGAAGGCGACGTGAAGACGGCCATCTACAAGCCAAGGAGGGAGGCCTCCGGAGAAACCAACCCTGTCCACACCTTGCTCTTGAACTTCCAGCCTCCAGAATTGTCAAAAACGAACTCCCCGTGGTCTGAGTCGCCAAGTCCGTAGCACTTTGTCACGCCGGCTCTGGTGACACTAACACACGCAACAAAACGCTGTTAATTGTTAAACCCAAGCATGGGACGTGCAGATCTTTGTCGTGCTACTTTCTTCCACTTTCCTGCGTGTTTGAAAATTTATGTATTAAAACGTTGGAAGGACAAAACCTTCTAGGACATTGTCTTCAGTCAACTGGCTCTTAAGAGAATGTTCTCAATCAATTATAATTGAATTCTGAAATAGGCTTGGCTGCCACGTTGCTTGTGGAGTAGATGAGCGGTTGGAAGTCTGACAAATTAAATGAGAAAGCCATTTCTCCCCACACCAGCAGGGCCGTTGTTTCGGATTTCAGGCCATTACAGCTAGAGAGACACTCGGCGACATGATAGATTTGGAAAGTCATTTTGTGCAACAGAAGCAAAGGACGGTGCAGCACTCGCCTTGAGTTCCAGCTCCGAGTTATTCCAGAACGGCAGCAACGGCGGTCGGCCAACGCGGGGACAGGGGGTCACGGATAAACGACATTGGTGCCGGAAGGCTCCAAGCAGCGCCTGGACTCTGTCAGTCTGCCAGCAGCTCCAACAAATACCTCCTGAGAAGGCTGGATCGCTTCGCTAGGAAACGACATAGAGCCTCGATCATCAGATTTGAATGAAGCAAAAAACCAGTCCATTTTGTACACGAAGCCTGTCTTGTTTCCTTTTTTCTGCACTTTCCAGCAGTTGCCCAGACGCCCATTTTCCTGGTGATTTCGCTTCCCCTTGGGATCAATGAGATGTCAAAGGAAGCGATCGCACACTTAGGTGCTACTCTGCTCCACGGGCGCCGCCTGTTTTAACGGCATCGAGATCCTGAGACAGTGTTCCCCACCTCTAGCAGCGCGTGAGAAGCACCTGGGAAGATTTAACCAAACAAAATAGCAAACAAAGACACTGAGGCTGAGACATACCCCGGAACATTCTGGCTTAATATGTTCGGAGGTCGGCCCTCGGTATTGGGATTTTTTATTTTTTTTTTTAAACTTCCCAGGTGACATCCATGTATAACCAGGTCAGGACAGTCGCCCTGATCTACAGAGAATCCCTAGCCACAAGTCCAGGGACATCTGGAGGGTCTCTGAAGAGCCTTTGCGGGGTTCTTTAAATCATCTCCAAAATTGACCTTTTTCCTTGGTTTTGAAATTCATTTAGAAAAAAAAATATGTCTGGGTATTTTATTAAAGTATCATTTCACTCAAAACAATTTTTAAACAAAAATTTTAAGTTTATTTTTGAGAGAGACAGAGTGGGCATGTGAATGGGGAGGGGGGTCCAAAGCGGACGCCATGCTGACAGCAGGGAGCCTGATGTGGGGCTGGAACTCACAAACAGTGAGATCATGACCTGAGCTGAAGTCAGATGCTCAACCGACTGAGCTACCCAGGCACCCCTCACTCAAAACAATTTTATTTCTTTATTTTTATTGATTTTATTTTTAAAAAATGTTTATTTATCTTAGAGTGTGAGCAGGGGAGGGGCAGAGAGAGAGAGAGAGAGGGAGACACAGAATCTAAAGCAGGCTCCAGGCTCTGAGCTGTCAGCGCAGGGCCCTGACGCGGGGCTTGAACCCACGAACCATGAGATCATGACCTGATCCGAAGTCGGATGCTTAAACGACTGAGCCAGCCAGGCGCCCCCAAAACAATTTTCCAGCATGGGATGCTGTTGTGCATAAAGGGATAAAATAATTACCAGGCAATGACATCTAAAATATTTTTTCCCATTGATAACCCCATTAGGCGGGCTTCCATAGAGCCCAGACCTTGATTTATAAATAATATTTTCTCCTAAAGGGAAGCAAGACTTCTCAGAGAAACGAGACATTTCAGGTCTGGAGCATGCAAAGTACTTGGTAAGGCGAACATCTGTTTGCCGTAAGGCAAGACAGTGCTCAAAGTCTAATGGGGATGTTTCAAAAGGGCTCAAAGGCAGAATGAAGCTCGCTTTGGCTAAATTTAGGACGACTGGAGCATCAGAAGGAATCATGACTATAAAGTGATTGTAACAGTAAATAAATAAAAATTTCTGGTCCATGTGATGCTCAAACAAAAAGAAGAATAGGAAAAAAAAAAAGTTCATTTGCCACTATTGGAGGTGACCATGGCAAGGCTTTCATTCTGAGAGGAGAGAACTCTAACCTGATAGGAGGCATGGAGGCTCATTTCCCGGTGATGGAAGAGAGTTCTTCTTTGTAGAGAGATGCTACCTAGTGAAGAAAAAATGGAGACATTGTCAGCTATGCCTTTGGTACGACCTATCGGATCACTTTTTGGTTTTCCTCCTTGTGTTACGCTACTATCACCAAAGAATATCTTTCATAATCCCCTTGCGGACATGCAGAGACCATTGGTAACCTTAGAACGGAATCTGCTGCATAAAACTTCCACTAGAAAAACAGTCTGAGTATTCTCTGTAGAGATGGAGCTCTGAGGCACTTAATAGAATATCTAGACCTGCAACTTTGGCGATGAAATGTAGGCGCTTCAGGGCTTCCTAGCTAGGCAAGCATAGATGGCACAGAAAACTGTAGACAGAAACTGGTGGCCCATTTTCATGGAAGACATCCACTTCGGAACCTCGAGTCGCCGCTTTTTGAGGTGTTTGTTTGAAACTGGAAAGGTAGCAGAAAATAATATACTTTTCCTACATACGGAAATGTGCTGGCTTTCTAGAAGACAGATCTTGAGCATCTGAATGGCCTTCAGGAAAACAAATATGTTACAAGTAAAGGAATATTTACGTGGGACAATTGGTCATGGATGCGTTTGTTCATGGCTTATTGGTGCATACTTTTGATCAAATCAGTGAGGTCATTCTTCCCATTCAAAGCCTTATACTCTGTTAAGAAAGCTGCTAAGCCTTTCTTCCAACCAAACTGCGCCTCTGGAAAAGGAGACAGGAAGAGGCAATCGCATTGACTTTTCAATGCTAGAAAAAAAAAATGTTTCTTTAGACTGAAGTAGAGAGTGATTTTTTTTTTTTTCTTTCCGTTTCTCTGCGGGCAAAAAGCTGTAGGCACCTGGAACCCTACAGAATTCTTTTGATGGTTATTTCTGCTCCAGCGATCTTGAAATTAAATGTGTGTTCATGAGCCTTAACTTGCTGACATCAAGCATGCAGGCAATGCCAAAAATGACCTCACAAAGGAATGGAGGCTGCGGGGATTAACCCAAAAGAGTCCTGGAAAAATCTGACCCAAGGCTGCCCTTGTCTCAAAAAGCGGTGATGGGAGCTCCGATTCTCTGTGCTAGTAACTAGGTTTGTGAACGAGAGTTTTTCATCGCTGGTCAGCCGAATCAAACGACGGAAACTTTGCTGTGAAATTCACTTCCGGCAGATGAACGTGTATCTTTCACTTGTCTGTATGGAAACCTTCACATGTTTGCACAGCTTTGTAACAGTATTGCATCTTTTTCAAAAAAAAAAAAAAAACAAGATGGAAACTTTGCTGTGAAATTCACTTCCGGCAGATGAACGTGTATCTTTCACTTGTCTGTATGGAAACCTTCACATGTTTGCACAGCTTTGTAACAGTATTGCATCTTTTTAAAAAAAAAAAAAAACAGCTGTTAACTTCTGTCCCCAAAATGGGAGTGAAGCACAAGTATAAAGATTATTGTCTTTATATTCTGTAGGAGTGTAAAAAAATAAATTTCCTTTGTTGCCAGTGGGTGTAAAACATTGTCAGTTTATGTGCTTTTTCCTGGGACACACCCCATGGCTTCCCTTGGTCTCTCAGAGTGGTACTATAACCCAGGAAAACAGGGAAGTCCGCTAAAGGAATGAAGATCCTACTGGAATTCCAGGCAGTGGTCAGTAGCTAGCACAGGATTCATAAACTGCAGGAGCCCGAAGCCCCACCATTGTGGGAGTCTCCTCCATCCTCTGTGCCGAAGCTCGTTCTGGCACAGTCGACTTCAAGAAGTGAAAATGAGCTGTCATGTTCCTCTGAGTTCAAGAATAGAGAGAGACTCTCATCCGATACACATACGTAGGAAACAGTGAGAGAGAAACCATCATATGTTTATATTGAGGGCGAATCATATTTTAGATTGTGTGCTGTAGTTTGAAAGTAATTTCCTAGGCATACTTTCTTCTTTTAGGACTGGAAAACGAGTCTGCTACTGAAAATATTTCTGGGATGACAGGGTTGACGCATGACTAGACATAGATAGTAAAGTACAAACATACGGGAGAATCACTAACTACATCATTAGTATTGTATTATCATATAGTCTCATACCTGTTTCCCCTTCCCGTACGAACCAATGATAAATTAACAGAGATGAATGCAATGGAGAGATGCAGACCCTCTGAACTTTGTTAAATACTTACTAATTAACAAAGTAGCTCAAAAGCCAGGAGGAAATATGAGAATCCCCAGCGGGCAGCAAATGTAATTTTGTTTGTTTCAAGTAGAAGCTCCGAGTTTCTCATTCAACCGCGTTTATAGAGATCACATTATTATGGTCACCATACTCTAGTCCTCTCTACCATGTGTTTAGTTAAAAAGGAAAAATTTCCATCATGGATCCACATAATCTCTTTTGAATCTGTAAGTTTCAAGGTAGTTGTCGGAACAAATTAATACATACGATGGCGCCAGCCCAAGGGCACCTGAGGCATTTCTCGAGAGGAAAACATAATACGAACATTTTTGCCTACTGGATATAGAACATAAATAAAGAACCAAAATGGGTCCAAACAATTTATTTTTTAAAGGACTCTACTTTTTAAGCTCTCTCTTGTATATGGCCTTCTTAAGATGGGGTTTTAGAAACTCTGTAAAGTTTTGAAAATGGTACAAAGATCTCAACAAATATTCTCTCTATAACTCATCTGACATCTGGAATTGATACAAAGGGAACAATCATAAATATTTAAAAGGCTCTACTAAAAATGTTCATCACAATGAAAATTATGAGTTTTAAAAGTTTCACATTCCTACAATTGTTTAAAGGACTGAAAATAATTTTAGTGTACAAAATAAGAAACACCCAAAATAATAAAGAGTAACCAAAGGAAAGCAGGAGATGGAAATTAACTTAAAATTCCTGAAATTACTAAAATAAGGAAAAAATATGGAAAAGCAACAGTAGATCATTAAAAAACACACACACAAATACACCCCCTTGCACAAGTGACTTGGAAAAAATATGTTTAGGGGCACCTGGGTGGCTCAGTCAGTTAAGCCTCTGACTTCAACTCAGGTCATGATCTCGTGGTTCGTGGGTTTGAACTCCGCATCGGGCTCTGTGCTGACAGCTCAGAGCCTGGAGCCTGCTTCGGATTCTGTGTCTCCCTCTCTCTCTGCCCCTCCCACACTCATACTCTGCTTCTCTCTCTCTCTCAAAAATAAATAAATACTTCTAAAAATTAAAAAAAAGAAAGAAAGAATATGTTTAATGTTAGGAATGAGGGGCACCTGGGTGGCTCAGTCAGTTAAGCCTCTGACTTCAACTCAGGTCATGATCTCGTGGTTCGTGGGTTTGAACTCCGCATCGGGCTCTGTGCTGACAGCTCAGAGCCTGGAGCCTGCTTCGGATTCTGTGTCTCCCTCTCTCTCTGCCCCTCCCACACTCATACTCTGCTTCTCTCTCTCTCTCAAAAATAAATAAATACTTCTAAAAATTAAAAAAAAGAAAGAAAGAATATGTTTAATGTTAGGAATGAGGGGCGCCTGGGTGGCTCAGTCAGTTGAGTGGGCTTCTGATTTTTGGCTCTGGCCATGATGTCATTATTTGTGAGTTCGAGCCCTACATGGGGCTCAGCACTGACACTGCCGAGCTTGCTCCAGATTCGCTCTCTCTTTCTTTCTCTCTGCCCCTCCCCCACTTGCTCTCTCATACTCTCTCTGTTCTCTCTGTTTCTCAAAATAAATAAATAGATAAATTAAAAAAAAACCATTAGGAACAAAAAATATAATCAAATCATAAAATTATTTTAAATATTCTAAAACTTCGATATGTAAGTTCTGTGACAATACATTTTCAAATCTATGAAGATACTACTATACGAAGAGGCAAAAACTCGAGCAAGTCAATAATCTTAAGAAAAATCATAACAATAACCTAAGATGGAGGACTCTTAAAAAAGCTCAGGGCGCCACTGGGTGGCTCAGTTGGTTGAGTGTCTGACCTCTTGACTTTGGCTCCTGTCCTGATCCCAGGGTCGTGGAATCAAGCCCCACATCTGGGCTCTGCCCTGAACACGGAGCCTGCTTGGGTCTCCCCCCCCCCCGCCCCCTCCTGCTTGTCGGAGGCACACAAATGCTCTCTCTCTAAAAAAAAAAGAACTTAAAAAAAAAAAGGCACCACAAAAGCTGAGTAATACCTAATCTTTAAACAATAATTCCTATGTATAGTTTAAAAACTATAGCAAACCATACAAAAAATATGGAAATCCCTCCACTAATTTTATGAAACTAGCACAGCTTAATATCACTTGCCAACAGAGATGGCACAAAAAAGAAAACTACACAGCAAACGAAAGCCCCCGACACAAGAAGAGCACAGGACCTATATCTGGAAATATTTTAATATGGTACAGGCCACTTTGTTTAGGGAAATAAAATGTGAACTAATAAGTATTTCCTCACTCTGTGTGGAGAGTCTTAATATTAATAAGGTCAATTGTTTCCAAATGGTTACAATAATTCATTGCAAAGCAATCATAATACCAATGTTTTAAAACCAGGCAAAATGAATATGAAGTTTATATGGAGTGAGGAATAATTGAGAAGAGCCAATAATTTTAAAGGAAGACGCGTGTACGCCCGCACGAGCAGGTGCGCATGCGCGCATGGGCAGCTCAGCGGCACCATCTTGCGTTGTCAAATACCAGAATTTATTACAAAGCTACTGTGATAAAATGGCATTCCTGTCCATTAGCCCGAAGCGTTTTAGATTTTAATGTCTATGGGGCAATACCGAACGAATTTAAAAACACGATATTCATAGTAAACAAGCTAACACAATTATTTTAAATATTTACTTACTCCAATATAGAACGCTACCACGATATATCATAGTAAAGGTGTTAAGAGAACAACGAAATAAAATAGAGATGACAGGAACAAATCCAAAGACAGGTAGTAGCTTGACAGGTAGTCAAGTTGGCATTTCAATTCAGGGTAATGTATGACTATTTGGATAAATAGTGTTGGCATAATTGACTTTCCACCTGAAATAGACCCCTAACCAATGAAGCTCCATACTTATTTTTTTAATTATGTAAGAAAAGAGATCATAAATTAAGTGCAAAAGCAAATAGACTGGAGCAAAATAACTGTACTGTATAGGACAGGGCAAGTGTCAGTTTCCAGAATATGCAAATTCTTCCTATTAATTCATAAGGAAGACAAATAACCCAACAAAAGAACTGGCAAAGATAGGAACAGGGCATTCATACACCAAATGAGATCAGTAACAAACACTTGAAAATATGCAGAACCCTATTAGTAGTATGGAAATGCAAGTTAAGCAAGACAATTTTTCGACTTTGAATTATTAAGAGCAACAGAATCTGATGTTGTTGAGGGTGGAGCTGAAACTGGCAATTTCATATATAGCTGATGAGAATGTCAGTTGCTACAATCTATTATGAAAGTAACCTGGAAATATCTACTGAAAATTAAAATATCCATATGCTTTAAGGATTCCACTTAGAAGACTGTAGCCTATAGAAATAAAAAGCAATATATAAGAATACATATTTAAGAATCTCTATTATGGGGGCGCCTGGGTGGCTCAGTCGGTTGGGCGGCCGACTTCGGCTCAGGTCATGATCTCGCGGTCTGTGAGTTCGAGCCCCGCGTCGGGCTCTGTGCTGATGGCTCAGAGCCTGGAGCCTGCTTCCGATTCTGTGTCTCCCTCTCTCTCTGTCCTTCCCCTGTTCACGCTGTGCCTCTATGTCTCTCAAAAATAAATAAACATTAAAAAAAAGAGAAAAGTATAACTAAAAAAAAAAAGAATCTCTATTATGGCCTTATTTATAATGTAAAAAATTTCACCTATAAACACCCTGAACATATATCGTAAGGAAGAGTTGAATAAATTGATATTGCCATACCAGGTACTATTATGCAGCTATTAGAAAGGGAGTTAGGTGTACCTTATTGGTTTGGAGATATCTATGATATATTACTAAGTGAAAAAAGACATTCTGGAAAAATATATGTGGTGTACTGCTATTTTTAAAAAACATTTTTTCTAATGTTTATTTATTTTTGAGAGACAGAGCGTGAGCAGGAGAAGGGCAGAGAGAGAGGGAGACACAGAATCCGAAGCAGCCTCCAGGCTCTGAGCTGTCAGCACAGGGCCCAATGTGGGGCTCGAACCCACAAGATGTGAGATCGTGACCTGAGCCAAAGTCAGACATTTAACCCACTGAGCCACCCAGGTGCTAGTCCTATAATGCCATTTTTAAACAAACTCTCCCTGTGTGTGTGTATGTGTGGGTGTACATATATATATGTACTATATATAAAAATATAAAAAGTTCCACAGCAAACTGTCACATTTATCTCGGGGGGAGCAGTAAAGGGCAGATTATTAAATTTCTTAAATGCTTCTGTATAATTTGACTTGTTAAACCATGTCACCTTTGTTATTTAAAAAAATCTAATAAAGTTCAAGCAATAGGGAAAATAGGCTAAATATTAACACTGCGTCACCGCCCAGATAGTTCTAGGAGAACTGCCTCCGAAAGCCAAAACAGCGTTCTCGTTAGCGACTGAGTCCCTGAGAATATGATGTCCGAGACTCCAGGAATTCCCAAACTGTGTTCGAACAAACTAGAAATAGAGGAGTAACTCTTTAAAATTTTTTAAGTACATTCCATCACATCTTAAGTATAAATAGCTAAATTTCCCATGAATTAAAAAGATTTATGGTGAATGACTCTTTAAAATAACTAAGGAGATTTAAATAAGTAAAATATCGATAACAAGAAGATATCCCTACCTTCTAACAAAAAGTTACTCTAGGGGCATCTGGGTGGCTCAGTCGGTTAAGTGGCTGACTTCAGCTCAAGTCATGATCTCACAGTCTGTGAGTTCGAGCCCCGAGTCGGGCTCTGTGCTGATGGCTCAGAGCCTGGAGCCTGCTTCAGATTCTGTATCTCCCTCTCTCTCTGCCCTTCCCTTGCTCACTCTCTGTCTCTATGTCTCTCAAAAACAAAATAAAAATGCTAAAAAAAATAAAAATAAAAAAACTTACTCTAAAATATTCAAAGAATAAGCATTGAAATTATTTGGAAAGGATTTAAATTTCCACATACAAAGGATAAAAGTTATTGTATAATGAAAAATTGTATTATGAAAAATTGCATGTAGGAAGATTTTATGAACATTTGCAAAATGCTAGGGATATAATATTGTCTTTAAAAAGTATGATACAAAATTCTATATGCTCATGATCACAACCAAGGAAAATGACAGCAATGACAATACAACTTTTGTGTAGAAAAAAGACCAAAAGGAAGTAGCCTAATACATCAACAAGTGAACAAGTGAGAGTCTTTGGGAGTTGTCTAATAAAGGATTTTTTGTCTTTTTTTCTATTTTTTATATCTTCCAAATATGATGAAATAATTGTTAGTCTATAGCACTTTATTTTTATGTGTATTAGAGCTTAATTCATTTTTATGTATTTATGTATATATATTTATTTTTTTTAATATCAAAAATGTTTAATGTTTCTTTCTGAGAGAGAGCGAGAGAGCGCGTGCATATGAGCAGGGGAGGGGCAGAGAGGGAGGGAGACGGAGGATCCGAAGCGGGCTCTGTACTGGCCGCAGAGTGTCCAACGCGGGGCTTGGACTCACGAGCTAGGAGATCGTGACCTGAGCTGAAGCTGGATGCTTAACCGCTGAACCATCCAGGTGCCCTGTATTTATTATTATAAATAGCATATTTTATACCTATATAATACTAATTATTAGCAGTAAATGATTATTAATTGCTGGTACTACTAGTACAAAATACTAATACTACTATATATTAGTACTAATTATACAGAGATAAAGTGTCATGTATTATTATGCCATGAACAGTGTATATGAAATTTGGATAGTAGATAGTTTAATTATATAGTAAGTTCTATATGATACATATAAATAATGACTTTATTTATAATAATTATTATTATATATAGTGCTTTACTCCTTAAAAATAGTAACAGTTATTTAATAAATAATTATTGAGGGACAACTAAGGAACTAAATATGGTAAGGCAATAAAGAATATTTGGACAGTTCATCTTACCTTGTGATTGTATAAAAGATTTACTTCCTAGAGCTCGGCGCTGAGACCTTATAGGTAATTTGCTTCAACTCTTAAACATCATGCTTCATTAGCAGTGCGGAATTTCAGCCCCCATGAACCAAGCCTTGAGTCTGTGCCGACATGCCTGTGCGTTAGCTGAAAGGAGTTTCTGCTGCCAGTGTTCATGATTGAAAAAGTCATATTAGTAGCCAGTAAAGAAGCACGATCATGTTAATCCGGTGTAGCACCCCCCACCACGCTACGCCACACCACAGCAGAGAGGCTACACGGCACCAAATAACTGCCACGATACAGAAAAAGTCAGAGAGAAACAGGAATTTGTCTCCTGCAATCTTACTGGACCCTCGCTTAGCATCTCATGTCCTGTGTCCTCCAAATTGTCAAAAGACACCGCGTCTCTAAGTGATGTTATTTAGGGGAATAATGATGTGTCAAAGACTATGCCTTGCTGGCTGAGTCAGAGGAGCGTGAACTCTTGATCTCAGAGTCATGAGTTCGAGCTCCATGTCAGGTGTAGAGATCACTTGAATAAATAAAACTAAAAAAAAAAAAAAAAACCCACAATATTCCTATTTCTGACTCCTCCCTTCTATATCTAGTTGAATGGTACAGAAGGGTGCTGTCCTTACCGTGTCCATTTGCCGACCAGCAAACTTGGTAGCAGTAAGGAAATGCGTGAGCTAATGGTGCCAAGGATCCAAGTCCCATACCAGTACCTCCCCCTAAATGTTCTTTTTTGGGAGGATCCTCTAACTCACTAGAATAGGAGAGACTGATATTAGTATTATGTCTTGACTCTCATTAGCTTCCAAGAAAGTTTCCACCACGAGTCAATAGGGAACCCAGGAAAGTCATCAAGTCCAAAGGAAAGCACTTTTTCAGCATCCACTATGTACCAGAGAAACCCATTCAAGCTAGGGAAGGGAAAGGGGCAACGGAGGTGGGAATAATTCAGGGCACCGGCGAAATCTCCCAGAACCGAAGGGTCTTCGGTGTGTGTGAGCCTAGAAGCAGACTCGGTTCTAATCAAGGCCTTGCCCCCATCTGGCAGGCTCCGCTCACCGTCTCTGCCCAAGCCTCCCTCACACGGGCTCTGGCTCCCACTCACTCCCTTGCCTCTCGCCTTCTGCCCCTCTGTCTCCTGACGGGCCCAGTGTAGCTATCTTGGCCTTGCTCTAAATGACCTTTCAACCTCCCATGGGTGAAAATTTCCCCAGGGTCTCTTAATTCAGATTCTAGACAGAGGAAGTGTGATCACAGGATCTACGCATGAATATGGCCATGAATGAATCAGTCAATAAATTAGTAAATCCAACATTCCTCTCCTTTGAGGTAGAGCATTTTATTGAAGATAAAGTCATTGGACTCACTTATTTGCCCCAAACATCCACAGGTAGAAAAATTTGCAAATATGACTCTGGGTAAGCAAATGGAGCAATCTCTTTCATCATGAAAGAAATTTTTTTGCATAACATTTTGATGATTCTGTTTAAAGCCCTTTGTGTTTATGCTCCAAACTGTATCTATTAAAACAGCATCGTGTTGGGGTGCCTGGGTGGCTCAGTTGGTTAAGTGTCCGACTTCGGTTCAGACCACGATCTCACAGTTCGTGGGTTTGAGCCCCGCGTCCGGCCCTGTGCTGACAGCTCAGAGCCTGGAACTTGCTTCGGATTCTGTGTCTCCCTCTGTTCCTCCCTGACTCCCATTCTGTCCTTCTGTCTCTCTCTCAAAAATAAATATTTAAAAAAAATACCATCATGTTTAGTAACTTCCAGTAAAATGTAACAAAACAAAATCTTGCATCTTATAAGTCAGGCATTTGTCAAGTACTTTATTATTTCATTTAATCTTTACAACACCTAAAGAACAGGCACTGATTATTAAGTCCCTGAATGAAGACATTTAGGCTCAGAGTGTCTAGAAGTCATTTTACACTGTCACAGCGGACATAGGATTCCCATAGAGTCTCTCTGCCTGTAGCCATCGCCCTATGTAGTCTACTTTGTAATCTGCAGTGAAAAAACACTTTTTAAGCCTTGTGTTATATAAAGCTAGTTAATACAGTTTGCTAAACTTTTAGCAGTTAAACAGTGTGATTCGTCAGCAGTTAACTGGAAAATACAATAGCGCTGGCAAAACGAAAAGCTGGTATCTGTCGTCTTTAAAGTTTCTTTAAAGCACTTTGGAGTTTTTAAACACTGGTAATCGATTCAGAACTCTGCATTTTGCAAGACGTTACATCGGCCCTGCACCGCTATCGGCCAGGACTAGTAGGACAGAGTTGAAGTAGCTCCTTAGACCTAGTGAAGGTATCCCGTGGAATTGTTCCTGATTGGCGAAGTTGAAAATGGCATTTCTAGATTCCAACTCTAATTGCCATACCATTTAAAATTCATTAGCCACTCCTTTAAAATATACATAAATTCATGATTTAAAAAGCAAAATCCGACATAAAATGTTGAACGCGTACTATGCTTTCAACTGTCATTGTCCCGGATTCTGGTGCTCTCGAGGATCACCAACACCCGGCATGTCGCT
This sequence comes from Paguma larvata, assembly GCA_030068075.1. Lineage (NCBI taxonomy): Eukaryota > Metazoa > Chordata > Mammalia > Carnivora > Viverridae > Paguma > Paguma larvata. Next base: position 15,402,534 of record CM057825.1, read on the forward strand.
TCAGATCCAGTTCTGTGTTACCATAAAATAGGCCTCCCTTGGCCGTGTGACGTGAGATCACGGCAGCTGCCCCTCGGTGCGTCCCTCCTGTCTCCGTACAGCGCTTTTCTCATCACAGCCCAGAGACGGTCTTTCCAGTCTTCGAAGTCTCCAACAAACGAAGATGTGTCTCATTATTCACCTAATGGCCTCAATTCTCCCTTGCCGTCCGGGTAGGAATGTGGAGTCCGAAATGGCAGGACGTCTTCTGGAATTGCATGTTGCGTTTCTTCTTCGGTGCGTTGAGGTCCAGCTGCCCGCCCCAGAGGCGGGTGGCAGCTTCTGTTAAGCCACACTTCGGTTCTGGTTTTCTGCCTCACTCTAAGGGTCATAGCTCAGGTCCGGCCTCTGATATCATCAGGATATCATACATCGCTGAGGTTTTCTTCTCTCTCACAAAGATGATTTCATTGGCCAACATTATCTGGCATGAATCTGGCTCTAATACCTTCCCCAGGCTTATAGGTTCTTCTACTAACCTTGCTTACATTTCAAGTACACCTTGAGGTTGTAGAGCTATTTCACAGAGAAATCAAGGGCTTCAATATCTGACTACAGGACAGAAGATTTTGCAAAATTATTACTGGCTTTTCCCCTTCCTCCCTCCCTCCCCTCCTTCCTCTCTGTCTCCTTTCTTCCCTCCTTCCTTCCCTTCCTCCTTCCCTCCTTTCTTCTTTCCTTCCTTTTATTTTTTTAACCTTTGACCTCCTTCTTAAAAAACAAAAACAAAAACAAACATTTGGCTGAACAGGGATAGAATTCATCATTCAAGTCTTTCCATTCTAATCAACTGCAAAAAAAAAAAAATCTATTTTGCCAAGAATTTTCCTTTCCTTCTTTGAATCGCCCAGGCCAAATACCAATACTTAACTCATCAAGTGCAAAACGAGGAATCTCCTTAAAAGTGCATTGGCTCGGTGGAAAAGCTATATGGAGGAAAATAATATTAGCTGATAACCTTTTCCCTAAGGTTAGGTGTTTCTATCAACCTGCTACAGAGAGAAAGTCGGAACTGTATTCTGAGCTCTTGGTGGAGGTCTCTATCTCCTCATTCCCGTGTTTCCAGAGAGATCAGCCATTTCTCTCCCAGCGACTAATTAAAACAATAATTAAAATAACAAGACGAGATCTATCCCTTGTTCCTGACTCCCTTGCAAGCCGAACTATACGGAGCAGAGGCTCTTTGCTTCTGCCTGAATGTGCTCTGCCGCCCCCGCACACGTCAGCTATCCTATAAATTGGGAACCAGCCATAACCATTAAGAGCTACATTGTTATTCCTTATTTTGATTAATCCTCTTCCTCCAGAGCACATGTCTAGATGATGGCATCTGTTCTAAAGAGCTTCCATCTGGAGAGACACAGTTCTCATTTCTTTCCATCTGCGTATGTAAGATTCATTGTCATGAAATGGGTTTTAAAAATAGTATTAAATATTTGATTTAATTAACCCACAGAAAATGTCTTCTAAAACTTCAAACTGCAGAAAGGAAACATGACATTCGTATAAGTAAAGCAGTTCCATCTTCTTTAAAAAAAAAATCACCTCATATTGTCAGTATGGTTTGGATTTGCAGCAGTAATTGATTCACAAGGCGTGTGCTCACCGCGCTTTCCATCGTAGAGTCCTACATGTGCTGTGGGGGTTCGATAATGTACGTTTTAATTAATGATTTTGTTTTCTGTAGCTGAGACGCCAGTCTGAATGTGGTGCATGTGCTGAGGAGAGAGTTCGGCAGAGCCTCTCGAGGACAGAACTAAAATGAAAGACCACGGCCCGCTTACCACGAGAGACTTGTGGTTCAGTGAAATCTGCTCCCTCGAAACGTTCAGTCTTAGGCAGAGAGAACTGTCAAGAGTCCCTTCTCCTCACGAAGAATGTCTGGTCACCTTTGTTGTTGCACACGGGCTATGGCTATGATCGACCGAACAAGGTATTTGGGTCTTTCCTTTATGCTCAGAAGTTGCCTCTGTTGTCATCATTCATACTTTGGATCGGGGCGTGCCGCCACCTAGGCAGCACGGTGTAGGAATCAATGGAACTAGGTTTTGAAACCATATTGCCGCTTACAAGCTGTGTGGCCTTGTGTAACTTGCTTGACGGAGCCTCAGTTTCTCCATCTGTAAAATGAGTATTCGGTGAGACAGGATCCATCAGGTACTAGGCACAAAAAGTTCTCATTCACAATGAGAACTGGATTCTTTTATATTCAAACAGTGTGGAAGTTTACTCATATATGGTCCTTTGGGAGAAACGTGTCATAAAATCCCCAGCTCTTCTACAAGCCTAGAAATTTTTGAATCAAGAGCGGAATGGAAAATTCTTACTTTCTTTTGATTCGTGATGGAATCTACATGCTGAGCACATATTTTGATCCTCTTGTCTTTGGGAATCCCATTAAAGTAAGAGTACAAGGGGGCGCCTGGGTGGCTCACTCCGTTGAACGTCCAACCTCAGCTCAGGCCATGATCTCACGGTTCATGAGTTTGAGCCCCACGTCAGGCTCTTGCTGATGGCTCAGAGCCTGGAGCCTGCTTCAGATTCTGTGTCTCCCTCTCTCTCTGCCCTTCCCCTGCTTGTGCTCTGTCTCTCTGCCTCTCAAAAATGAATAGATGTTAAAAAAAAAAAAAAAAAGTAAGAGTACAGGAATAAAAAAAAAGGGATAAAAAGCAAAATTATTCAGAGGGTGACCTTGCAGATGAGAGATTCAAGCAAATTTCTGGAAGATGGCAACAGATACAAGTTTAATAGCTGAGGATGTGACAGTCTAGAATATTCCAGAAGGTAGGTGCAGTGGAGAAGGGAACTGATCTCAACACGGCTCCAGTGTGGTTCTGGGTTCAGGTATGACTGACAACTAAGATAGAGAAGCTAAAAATATAGGGATAAATGGGACCCGCTGAGTACAAAGCATTTAAATCCCCCTATTCCCACATACAGTAGTGGCCACCTAGCATTTACCCCCAGGTGAAAAATCCAAAGGTTCTCTAAAGAAACGGAATGAACTCTTGGCTGAGAACCAGGACCACAAGCAAAGGGGTTCCAGATTTTGTTACTTGGTGGATCCCCCAGGGCAAAGCCACCTCTTAGGCCAATCTCCCTCCAGTCAACAAACCACATGTGTATACTCAGATCTCCCATTCAGCCGTTCTATTAAGACTGGAGAGCTGATCTTGGAGAAAAGAAAGAATTCAGTTAATATGTGATCTTTCAAAAAATCTGTTAGTATCTTTGGAGAATCTAAAAGTCATAGTACTCGTAAAAAGTACTTAACTCCAGAAAGGGGAGTTCAGAAAACAAGAACAAAACTTCAGGCCATAAGTCCTGGGGTTGTAATGTAGAGCACGGTGCTGAGTTCATAATACCGTATTATGGTTTTGAAAGCCGCTAAAGGACTAAATCTTAAAGATTCCCACCAGGAGAAAAACAATCCTAACTATGTGGTCATAGATGTTAACTGAACTTATTGGAGTAATTATTTTGCAATAGGCACATAATACCAAATAATTACGTCGTACGCCTCAAACTAATACGGTGTTATATATCAATTATTTCTTTTTTTTTTTAATTTTTTTTTAACGTTTATTTATTTTTGAGAGACATAGAGACAGAGCATGAGCAGGGAAGGGGCAGAAAGAGAGGGAGACACAGAATTTGAAGCAAGCTCCAGGCTCTGAGACATCAGCACAGAGCCCGACGCGGGGCTCGAACTCACAGACCGCGAAATCATGACCTGAGCTGAAGTCGGACGCTTAACCGACTGAGCCACCCAGGCGCCCCTATCAATTATTTCTTAATCTGAAAGAAGAAAAAATAAAACAGGAATGAGACCTTTAAAATAAGAAAAGTTGATAATAAAAAAAATGTAGAATCAAAGGAATAATTGGAAGATAAAGTCAAAGAATCCCCCCTCCCCAAAGGAATAACAAGAGCAATAAACCCTCAAAGAAACAGAAGAAGAAAAGGACACAGAGGATCAATCCATCCTACTAATAAAAATTCTAATAAGCAGGACCTTCATGAGCCAAGGAGACTAAATGAAAAAAAAATGTCCAATGTTTTATTTCCATTATATTAATCTTTATGCTCCTTCAGATCTCTTAAATATGTCCTGATTTTCAAAGACCCAAACTCAGATATGTCACTGGGAAATTTCAGGGCTCCAAGAATAAAAGAATTTTCTAAATCTTCCAGAGAGCCACAGCAGGTCACCCACAGAAATAAAACTCAACAGCATTAGCCTTCTCAGCAGCAAACTTATGAGGAAAAATCGTTTCAAATCAAGGGTGCCATGCGAAAGCTATCATCTTAGTGTGGAAAATGGCCATCTTCCTTTCATGACATCCAAGAACTCACAGGGTTCAGACTGCACTGTTTCTGAAGAATTCACCTGCAGATAAACACCAAGACAGAGGATGATATGGGCCCTAAGAAGCCCTATCGCTACCCAGGAATCTCATGAAAGACTTCAAGGTGCCACTTAAGCAGCTATTCTAAAAAAAAAAAAAAAAAAAAATCAGTCCGAGTTAGAGGGTGAAATCAGAACGCTGCAAGGGGACAGACACTCTCTGAGAGGTAGAAAAAAGGGGAAGAAAAAATTCAATCTGCAGAATCAATAGGATTTGCAAAGAACAGTGAAGGCAGCACAGTAGTTTTCATTCACCAGCAACAATAACAGGAGAGAAAGCCATCAGAAAGTAGGGAAAAAATCAATTAGAAAATCGCTATTCAAATACACAGCAACTAAACTGGAGTGTGGTTCTGAATCGCTGATAGAATCCAAGAAGAGAAGACATTTGACCTTGATGCCTAGAACATTTCCCCTTGGGAGGCTCAAGTTTCATGACAATGAAATCAGAGAGGTATGTTCAAAGCACACGACATAGCTCTGTGATACGCCAGTCAGGATTCATTAAAGAGTGAGCACTGTTGTTGTTGTTGTTGTTATTATTTCCTTTTTTAACATGCAGAATCAACCAATAAACAAAGCACAGGAGGCTTAATTATGATTACAAAACAGAATATAAATTTATTCGAGGTGTCTGCGTGCCTGAGTCAGTTAAGCATCTGACTTTGGCTCAGGTCATGATCTCGTGGCTTAGGAGTCTGAGCCTCGCATCAGGCTGTCTGCTCTCAACACAGAGCCCACTTCGGATCCTTTGTTTCCCTCTCTCTCTCTGTCCCTCCCCTGTTTGCATGTACTCTCTCTCTCCCTCTCTCTCTCTCTCTCAAAAATAAATAAACATTAAAAAAAAAAACCCAGAATATAAATGTATCAACATTGACAGTATTAAGGTTAGAGAACAGCAAAGAGAAGTCAGGAAACCAGGGAGGGAAGAAAACGTGAGGTGTTCATATACTCAACATAGAACGAGCAGTCATGAGAGCCTGTGAAAGCCAATGGAATAAGAAATCGTTTTTAGCATATTATTTACAGTTATAAAGAAACTAAAAATAGAATACAAAAATACAAATTGGGACAATGGAGGAACTAAATCCTCACCCATGATAGCAGAAAATCAATATTTAATACCCTAAGTTGGCAGATCGAGAAGCGGCGATGTAAGCGTGTAATTTAGAGATGCATTAGGTGACCACTAGCAGAACTTACCACATAAATGATTAACAGTGGCGGCTTTTGGAGAGACAGACTGGAAGTAAGAAGCACTGACTGGCCTTTTCTCATTGTAAGTTGTTCTGAATTGCTTGAATTTGTGTAGCCGGGTGCTGTATGGCTTGGATTGAAAAGTATCTAAATTTTAAAAGTGTAAACTATGATATTTCACTCCATTTACAGAAAACAATTTAACGGGGACCCTAAACCTCTAGGCCTCTACTAAGTACCTATGCTCCACAGCTGTAATGAAATAAAACCCGGGGTCAAATTCCTCATGCAGATGTATTCTGAGATATGGTTATGCCTTAATGAACGAAAAATAACACCATGTTTCAAATAGATTCCGTGTTGAGTTTAATCTTATTTTGATTTTTAAAAATTTTATTGAAGACATATGATGAAGACAATGACCCCTCCCTAGCAAAATAATTAAACTAGAACGTTGTTTTCTCCGCACAATTTCTTGTGAATTTACATGACCCCCAAAGTTTGGCAAAATCAAAGAATATGTTCTACTTTGACTCTTAAGAGAGGCTAACATAAAGAACCGAGGAGGGACTCGGTACTTAAAGAACATTTTTTTATAGAAGAACTACTAACTTAGAATCAACCACTCTATATTTGTTATATTTGATTATTATGCAAATACCAGTTTAGATTTTGTAATGTGATATCTTTATTTAAAAAAAATTTTTAAGGGCCCTTGGGTGTCTCAGTTAAGCATCCGACTCTTGATTTCGGCTCAGGTCATGATCTCATAGTTCCTGAGATGGAGCCCCCCCCCACCCCGTCAGGCTCCGTGCTGACAGGGAGGAGTCTGCTTGGGATTCTCTCCCTTTCTCTCTGCCTCTCCCCAACTTGAGTGTGCTCTCTCTCAAAAATAAATAAACATAAAAAAATTTTTTAATTCCAGTATAATTAACGCACAGTGTTATATTCGTTTCAGGTGTCACAATGGCATATGTTTTTAAGGAAAAGAGAAGGAAGCCTAAACCTGTCTTTTTTTACTAATTAAAAAAATACCTTCAGGTTGGAGGTTTCCTCTTACTTCTAGTAGGCCCATTACAATGTAACCTAATGATACGTACCACAGTGTGGGGTTCCCAGAGGCAGATACTGAAACAAATCTGGGGTTCAAGATGTTTACTGAGGATCATACTTGTGAAAGCACGTGGGAAGAACTGGGCAGAGGCAGAAAGGGCGCTTCGGGCCTCACAAAGCCCTTGGATGTAACAAGCTACAGAGCAAGTAACACGGATTAAAGTTGTCCTTCATTGGACTGAATTATACATTACCTCTAGGGGCGCCTGGGTGGCTCAGTCGGTTAAGCGTCCGACTTCAGCTCAGCTCATGATCTCACGGTTTGTTCATTTGAGCCCCGCATCAGGCTGTCTGCTGTCAGCACAGAGCCCGCTTCAGATCTTCTGTCTCCCTCTCTCTGTGCTTCTCTCTCTCCCTCTCAAACAAACAAACAAAATTTATACTCCATGACTAGATGCAGGCTGCCTAGGACGGGCAGGACCTCAGACCCCGCTGCTCTCTGAGGCCCAGGCAGGCCCTGAAGGAGCCATCAGCTGGGAGCTATGGGACTCGACCTCCCCACAGCTGAAGTGAACCTGCCCTTGAGGGGGATGTGGGCGGTCCATCTCTGGGTCCACCTTCCCACTGAGCTGGGATAGGTAAATGCAAAAAAGCTCCTGTCTCCTCATGAGACACACGTGTGGTAAGCTGATGGCGGGGCTAGCGGCGCTGCGCCCCGCGGCGGCCGCAGGAGGTGGCCTTGCCCGTTGTTTCAGCCATCCCTGCTCCTGCTCAGAAATTACTTTTGCACCCACACCTCCGTGTGCTTTGAAACATCTTCTTCTCCACCTCTGTCGACTTTGCCTCCTTTGGCTTTGGATCTTGACTCCACCCCTCCACACAGCCTCCTCTGATTCACAGCCTCGTTCTGGACGGTTGTGAAACAGCTTGTAGGAACCTCACCCAAACAGGAGGTGGAGAGCCGAGGATCACCAGACGGGTTCCGGAGCACCCCGCCCTGTGGCCCCGATTGTGAGGAGCAGGGCGTCAGACACGCAAGTCCCAGAACTCAGCAGAGACAAGGCAAGTCTGCCCTCCATTGGACGTGGCTCCAGAGGTCACGGAGCCAACCGCCCACTCACCGCTTTGCTACTGCCTGCAAACCTAGGGAACCACCACCCCCTTTCTCAGGTCACATGGGTCAGTGAGGCTGACCAACTCTGAGTGCCTGAGGAGGTCTTCTAGCCCCGGAGGGCAGTCAGATGGCCTGGATGTAACAGCTGGGTCAGAAATGGACACCTGACTCAGCCGGGGCAATAAAACTCTACTCCAAGACTTATTATTGAAAGGGGTGCTTTCTCTCCATGGGAAATTCTCTGCGGAAGGCTATGTTCAACGTTCGATTCAGCCACGCCTGAAATGTGCCTTTCAGCCACGGAGTCGATAAATTCCGTTCTGTGCCTAAATTCCTCTCTGTGCTTGAAACGGGTTTTTCTATCCTATCCCAATCTCCTCACAAAGTGCTGGTCCAGTTGATTTGATGGGGAACTCACCACTCTTGCTTGCGCCAAATCAAAACCCTCTTTGGAAGTTCACCCTTTCTTCAGCCCCATGGAGCTGGAACAGGCATGGGCACCCATCCAAATATTCTGTCTATGTCAGTGGTTCTCAAACTTGGCAGCACACCAGAACCGGGAAACTTGAAAATGGGAGAGTCCTGGGCCTCACCCTGGGTCTACGGAATCAGAATTTCTGGGTTTATTGGCCAAGGAATGTGTATTTTTAAAAAGTCACGTAGACAATTTTAACCGGTTGCCAATTTTAAGAGCTACTGATCCCATCATGCCAAGTCACTGTTCTATTGAGTGTAATCAATTGGCCAGTTGAAATACAGTCATGTGCACGCCTCCTACGTGTTTGCGTCCTATTTTCTACAGATCTGGTGCTTAAGTTCAACGAGCAAACATGCATCCTTCCCAAAGAAACAACAGCAGCTTGGTGGAAGAAAATCGGAGTGGAAGAAAATTAAGAAGTGGATTGATCACGAAACCAATAAAGCTTAAGTTTCATGGCCCCTCATGTGAAGCACCAGTGTTTCCATGGCCATGTGTTCTTGTAAAATTTATATTTTAACCACAAATAGTTGAGGCCACTGTCTCCTTCCTACTTCAGCTTCTCCTCAGGCCTATTCCCCCTCCTCGGCCATGGGCATTTTTTGGATCATGACTAAGGAAGTTGATGGGGTTACACAGTTTTGGTTTAGCGGGATATTTCTGCAGCCCACGGCCTCTTCTGTGTAGAGTGTAGTTATTGCTAGCTGCCCCGGTACAAGAACCACTTTAGTAATAGTCCTAACACCCACACTACCCACACAGTCCACCTTGATAAACGGAAGTGCAGGGTCTGACATGACCCTCATAATATGGCACAACATCAGGAACCCCAAAGGCAAGCTGGTCCAAGAGTGTTATCAATTCACAAAGTACTGAAGCTTAGTTCCTGCAGCAACAGACCTCTGAAATGCCATGAAATCCTACAAGTCTGTGAAAGACACTTGAGAGTGATTTTCCTAAAATTGGTAACAATCCTAAAAATGTACCAATAATAAGTGGTGATGCCAAAAGAAACCTTTCCACACTATCAATAATGAAACAAAACAAAACATTTTGGGGCATCTGGGTGGCTCAGTCAATTAAGCATCCGACTCTTGGTTTTGGCTCACGTCATGATCTCATCGTTCGTGAGTTCAAGCCCCGCGTCAGGCTCCGTGCTGACGGCGAAGAGCCTGCTTGGGATTTTACTCTCTCTCCCTCTTTGCCCCTCCCATGCTCACTTGCTCTCTTAAAACAAATAAATAAACTTTAAAAAATTTTAAGACAAAACAAACAAAAATCTCATTTCACCCATGGAAACAAAACATCATTTCATCCACCATGATGACTCACCATCAATCTATTATTGGATTGATCCAATCAGAGGAATGTCTGCTTTCTCCGTCTATTCTCCCAGGAGAAAGTAGGACAAGATCACTGCTGCAAGAACAGGCAGTCAAAGGGCGCTTGGGTGGCTCATTTGGTTGAGTGGCCAACTCTTGACTTCAGCTCAGGTCATGATCTCACAGTGCGTGATCTCGGAGTTCGAGGCCCCGCACCAGGCTCTGCACTAACGGTACGGAGCCTGCCTCGGATTCTCTCTCTCCCCCTGCCCCACTGGCTCATTCTCACACTCTCTCTCTCAAAATAAGTAAACTTAAAACCAAAAAAAAAAAATAGGCATTCAAACATAGACAGACAATAATTTTATTGAATAGTATATCAGATAGCTAAATATTTAAAAATGCGACTTTCTGAATTTGGAGATCTTTCCAGAGTTTGTCAGCTTTAAGTATTTTGTTGTTACGGGGGTGGCTTATATTATAATTCTAAGTGAATATTCAATTCTGTATCTAAGAATTCGAATTCCCTTTCTTAAAAAGGGCCTCCAAAACGATCCGAGCTTCACAGACATTTCCCTGGTTTGAAGTGAGCATCTAGCCCCTGCATGCTGGTCATGGTGTGATCAGACCTCATGGATCTGCCCTTTACGGCTGCCCGAGTCCCCTGAAAACCAAATCTGCTTATCATTAAGTCAGTGAAAGCCCCGCGGATGGATTTAATGACTCTGTAGGAATGAGTCAGTAATGACTCTGAAGGAATCTGTGTGGCCAGACAGATAAATAATACATCATTTAAAGGTTTTTGAACTCTTAGTGTTTTGGAAGAAGCCGTTCTTTACGAGAAATTAGGAGGGAGAATCTATCATGGCCGGGGAGAGAAATATAGAAACAACCAACATGATTAATCGTGCTGGATGCAGGGTGATTTCGCCTTTCTTCCCCTCTATAAGAAACACATCACCGTCGCGTGAAGAGGGGATTAAGGAGACGCCCTCTAGCATCTCATCTGGCCTGGCTCAATACAACTTCAGAATCTATTTGCCCTTTTCAGCAAGGGCATTGCTGCCAATAAGACAGTACGCGGTTCCAGGTAGACGATGCGTGTAGCATATGCAAGGAACGGCCCGGGTTCTTTATTACAAACACGCCCCAGTCTCTGCGCATGCGGAATGGCAGAATGGCGCCCCCAGCTTTAGCTCCTTAGAGGCGTTCAGGGAGGAATCAGTTTCTATCTTGGCTGATGTGCTCCCTTGTCCGATGCCTCTTACTTCCAGCGCCACTCTGAACAAGCTCAAGATTTACAATATAGCATTTAACATCTGTTCATTTAAATTCCCTGCTCTGAGTGCCTTTAGCCATACCTTAGATTCATGAGACGTTAACAGGTTTGCTCAAAACAAAACAAAAAACCAAACTGTAACCACAACAGTTTGGTAAACACTGGTTTATACAATACTGAACTGATTTCTTTATATGTACCTCAGCAGGACTTCTCCGAGTTTTAACAGTGAACCTCTAAGTGCAAAGTATAAAAGAATGTAGTTTGCAATGTTTCCCAGATTATTTGATCACAAAACCTTTTTTCGAGGTAATATTCCAGGGACCATAACCTTGGGACACGCTGCTTTGCACTAAGATAAAATGAGATAATGGACCATCCATGGTTTATATGACATAAAAGCAAAACAAGTTGTGTGATACCATGACAATCACCATTATTACTGTTATAATTAAGATTTCTATGCTCGGGGTGCCTGCGTGGCTCAGTCGGTTAAGCATCTGACTCTTGGTTTCAGCTCATGTCATGATCTCATGGTTCGTGAGTTTGAGTCCTGTATCAGGCTCTGCACTGACAGCATGGAACCCATTTGGGATTCTCTGTCTCCCTCTCTCTCTCTGCCCCTCTCCTGTTTGCTCTCTCTGTCTCTCTCTCTCAAAAATAAATAAATAAATAAATAAATAAATAAACAAACAAATAAATATTTTTTAAAAAGATTTCTATGTTTAAAGGAAATAGCGGATTCTCTCTTCCTTTTCTCCTACGGACCATTTTTTTTTTTAATGTTTATTTATTTTTGAGACAGAGAGAGACAGATATTGAGCAGGGGAAGGGCAGAGAGAGAGAGGGAGACACAGAATCCTAGGCAGGCTCCAGGCTCTGAGCTGTCAGCACAGAGCCCGACGCGGGGCTCGAACTCACAGACCGTAAGATCATGACCTGAGCCGAAGTCGGACGATCAACCGACTGAGCCACGGAGCATTTAATCAGTAGAGACCTGAGAAAAAGACATACTAAGACAAGTATATTTACTTGCATAATTTTTCTGCTGTGATAGTTTTAGTTTACAAAGAGGCTGAGAAAATTATACACACTTCTAGCTATCGAGCTTCTGTCTGCTGTTTCAGTAGCTTTCACCACTTTTTTGAGATTCTCCACTGCATTTACTAAAGAGCAATGGCTGTCAGGAGAATCCCTGTCGAAATCCCACTGGCATTTTTTTAAGACCAAAAATTCATCCTAAAGTTCGCATGGAGTCTTAAGGAACCCTAAATAGCCAGAATGATTTTGAAACAGAACAAAACTGGAGGACTCACACTTCCCGATTTAAAAAAAAATCACAAAACTACAGCAATCAAAGCAGTGTGGTACTGGCATAAAGACAGACTGATAGACCAATGGAATCGAATACAGAGTCCCGAAATGAATCTTCACATACATGGTCAAATGATCTTCCATAAGGGTCCCAAGATCACCAATGGAGAAAGGACAGTCTCTTCAACAAATGGTGTTGAGAAAACTGGATAAGTACATACAAGACAATGAAGTTGGACTCTTATTTTGCACCCAATACAAAAATTAAATAAAAATGGATTAAATCCCTAAACATAAGACCTAAAACTACAAAACTCCTGGAAGAAAATGAAGGAATGAAGGGAGAAAGCTTCATGACATTGGATGTGGCAAGGATTTCTTGGATATGACACCAAAAGCACAGACAACAAAAGCAAAATACACAAATGGGAAACATGTACATTAAAGGACACAATCCACAGAGGGAAAAGGCAACCCTATAGAATGGGAGGAAATATTCGTAAATCATATATCTGAAAATGGATCAATATCCAGCTTACATAAAGAACACCCACAACTCAACAACAAAAATCAACCAATTTAAAAAGAGGCAAAAGACCTGAACAGACATTTCTCCAAAGATGGCAGTATAAAAATGGTCAACATGTGTATGAAAAGATGCTCAACATCACTAATCATCAGAGGATGCAAATCAAAACAACAATACGATATCATTTCATTCCCATTAGGATGGCAACTGTCCAAGGAAAAAAAACCACCAGAAAATAGTAAGTGTTAGTGAGGATGTGGGGACACTGGAACTCTCACGTACTGCTGGGGGACCGTAAAATGGTATAACTACTGTGGAACACAGATGAAGTTTCCTCGAAAAACTAAAAAGAGACCTCCCATATGAGCCAGGCATCCCACTTCTGGCTTGTATCTAAAAGAATGGAGCATGCCTGGGTGACTTAGTCAGTTAAGCGTACGACTATTGATTTCGGCTCAGGCCATGATCTCACGTTCGTGAGTTCGAGCCCCATGCCCCGAGTTGGGCTCTGTACTGATAACGCACGGCCTGCTTGTGATTCTGTTCCCTCTCTCTCTGCCCCTCCCTTATTTGCACATGCACATGCACATTCTCCCTCTCCCTCTCTCTCTCTCTCTCTCAAAAATAAATAACCATTAAGAAATATAAAAGGATAGAAAGAGCGATCTTAAAGAGACAGTTGCACCTCCATGTATATAGCAGCACTGATTACAATAGCCAGGATGTCCACTGACTGATGAATAGCTAGACAGAAGGCAGTATATGCACACAATGAAACGTGATTCAAGCCTTACAAGGAAGACATCCTGACACGTGCTACAACATGGATGAACGCTGAGGATGTTGTGCTATGTGAAATAAGCCAGTCCCAACAAAACAAACACTGTATTTGTAATTCCACTTGTATGAGGTATCTAAAGTAGTTAAAATAATTAACGTCATAGAAATTTCAAGTAGAATGGTGGTTACTGGGGGCTGGTGGAGGGGGAGGGGGGAGTTGTTCGAGGATAGAGTTTCAGTTTTGCAGGATGAAAAGTATCTGTCTCAGGACAATAACAATGTGAATATTCTTAAAGCCATGCCCTGGACATGTAAAAATGATTAAGATGGGGGGGGGGGCGCCTGAGTGGTTCAGTCAGCTAAGCGTCTGACCCTTGATAATCGACTCAGGTTGTGATCTCATGTTGAGCCCCCAGTCAGACTCCACGGTGAGCATGGAGCCTGTTTAGAATTCTCTCTCTCTCTCTTTCTTAGTCTCTACCTTGCCCCTGCTTGCACTCTGTCTCTCTCTCTTAAAATGAATAAATAAACTTTGAGGCACATGGGTGGCTCAATTGGTTAGGCATTCAACTTAAACTCAGGTTATGATCTCACAGTTCATGACTTTGAGCCCCACGTTGGACTCAGTGCTGACGGCTTGGATCCTGGAGCCTGTTTTGGATTCTGTGTCTCCCTCTCTCTCTACCCCAACCCCGCTCTCACTCTGTCTCTCTCTCTCTCAAAAATAAATAAACGTTAAAAATAAAAAATAAATAAACTTAAAAAATGATTAAGATTAACATAAATTTTATGTTATGTACTTTTTACCACACATACACGAAAGAACAGTGACTTTCCTAGAACTACCCACAGATGAATCAAGGTCGTTTACAAACTAGACATTTAGTGCTTCTTCTGCTCACCTTTGTTTACCTTTCTTCTAATCAAATGCAGAAATTCCTTTTAAAAATTTCTCTTGGAGCTAGAATACTTAAGAGATTATAAATTGATCATATATATGTGTATAATGAGAGAGCTGAGAGCGAGAATTTCAGGGGCTCCTGGGGGGCTCAGTCGACTAAGCATCTGACCTGGGCTCAGGTCATGATCTCACGGTTTGTGAGTTCGAGCCCCGTGTCTGGTTCTGTGCTGACAGCTCAGAGCCCGGAGCCTGCTTCGGATTCTGTGTCTCCCTCTCTCTCTGCCCCTCTCCCATCCAACTCTCTCTCTCTCTCTAAAATAAATAAACATGAAAAAGAAGTGACAATTTCACAATGGGCCTGAAATTTTTTGTTTATGTTTATTTATTTTTGAGAGAGAGAAAGTGATCACACACGAGGAGGGGGGGGGGCAGAGAGAGAGGGAGACCGAGAATCCCAAGCAGATTTCCATGCTGTCAGTGCAGAGCCTGACGCGGGGCTCGAACTCACAAACCGTGAGATCATGACCTGAGCCGAAATCAAGGGTCAGACGCTTAACTGACTGAACCACCCAGATGCCCCGGTCTGAAATGTTTTTATTTTAAATTCCCTTTCTTTTCAAATTTTGCAGTTGGAGGTTAAGCTCCTCAAGGAGCTGCCTGGCCCTACAGGGTCTAGGAAGCCTTTCACTACTCAGGACTCTGCAAAGCATCCCAGAGGCTGGAGTCTCGGAGGCTGGGCCATCTCCTCACCGCCCATGGTCCGGGAGCACGTGCCATCCCTTTCTTTTCTGTCAAAGGCATGGTTAGATACTATGTGTATAGACTTACACCATATTCTGCCTTTTTTTCTCTTTAGAGGTCAAGACAATCCCCGGTGTTAGGCTGGAAACACGAGTGTCTTATATTTCACCACATTTGGGCAGCCTTTAGAGTCTTGGGATTCGTTGCAGTGATAGAAGCATCAGAACAAACAACCGTAAGAAATGCAGTACAGGGCGCCTGGGTGGCTCAGCTGGTTAAGCGTCTGACTTCGGCCCAGCTCATGATCTCACGGTCAGTGGGTTCAAGCCCCACGTCAGGCTCTGTGCTGACAGCTCAGAACCTGGAGTCTGCTTCACATTCCATGTCTCCCTCTCTCTCTGCCCCCCCATTCACACTCTGTCTCTCTCTCAAATATAAATAAACATTTAAAAAAATTAAAAAAAGAAAAAGAAATGCAGTACATAGAAGCACGTGTATCCCAATGTTTATAGCAGCACTTCCAACAATAGCCAAATCATGGCAAGAGCCTAAATGTCCAGCAACTGATGAATGGATAAAGAAGATGCGGGGTGTGTGTGTGTATATATACACACACAATGGAATACTACGTGGCAATAAGAAAGGATGAAATCTGGCCATTTGTAACAACGTGGATGGAACTGGAAGGTATTATGCTGAGTGAAATAAGTCAGTCAGAGAAAGACAGATACTATATGTTTTCACATATAGGTGGATTTTGAGAGACTTAGCAGAAGACGGGGGGGAGGGGAAGAGGGGAAAAAAAAGAGAGGGAGGGAGACAAAACATAAGAGACTCTTAAATACTGAGACCAAACTGAGGGTTGATGGAGGGTGGCGGGGGGAGAGTGGGTGACGGGCACAGAGGAGGGCACTTGTTGGGATGAGCACTGGGTGTTGTACGGAAACCAATTTGACAATAAACTATATTACAATAAATAAATAAATAAACATTAAAACATATATATAATACTTGGATTATATATATATAATTATATATAAAATACATAAAATATTTATATTTTTAAAAATATAAATATATAAATTTATAAATTTAAATATATAAAATATATTTAATATTTAGATTTAATATTTAAAAATATATAAATATATAAATGTAAATATATCATATATATAATGTATGTTATATATAGAATATAAAAAATATTTATATATATAATATTTAATATATTTGATATATATATAAAGGTATATAAATATTTTATATATATAAAATATATAAATATATAATTTAAATATATAAAAATATATATTATATATAAAATATATAAATATATAATTTAAATATATAAAATATATTTAATATTTAAAAATAATATTTTGAGATACATATAAATTTAAAATATAAAAAAATATATATGTATATAATAAAGGATTTATTACTGTTACTTTTATATAACTAATAAATACTTCTAAAGCCTGGGGGAAAAAAAAAGAGAAAGAAATTCAGTGCAATTGCAGCTTCATTTTCTCGTTTATGGCACCCAAGAAGCTGCTTTTCTTTTATTAAAAATACTGCACTTCAGCCTCTCGAAGAGGAGATTCGTCGTTCAAGGAGAAAGAGCCTTTCTAACTTTAAAATGTATTTTCTACCTAATTACCTTTATAGCATCGAATCAAAGGGCAGACTAACCAGAAGGAAGCTTTTTTTTTTTTTCCGATCAACCATACAGATTTGACTAAAAGGGCCAGGATGTGGAAAGGCCGTTTGGAGAAATGTATGTCGCACGCATGTCCAGCTAATTTTGCCTTTGTCGTGCGAGGAATACCACATGCCTGGAGGGGGCAGAGAGGAAGCAGCGGGTATGGAATCGGGGCTGCGGCCAGCTGGCATGGAAGGCGTGATATCGAGAGGCTCTCAGAGATGAAGGTGGGGCAATTTTAGCCTCATAGACTTTGCCAGGGGAGGAGAGGCCCCGCCTCCAAGACCCGCATCTCTTTATGTCTTTGAAAGACCAGAGTAACAAACAGCCTCACTGCACAGGAAGGTCGGGTTTATCCCTTCTGCTCCTATAGCAGTCACTGATAACCTCCTACAAACCCGCTTCATCTCCCTTGATCCACTCGTTCCGGGTTTTGGAGCAGTGACTCAGACATCTGGAATGAGAAGGCTAGGGCTCTGGGCTCTCACGCCTGAGCAGCATGCAGGAGAAAAGACCGGAGAGAGAACCTCTAGGACTTGCACTGGGCAGTGAGCTCCGAAAGGTTTCATTTACCACCTGGCTTCCCTGCTCCCCTTAGCTCTTCCTTTTTATTTTTTTAAAACTTATTTTATTTTAATTCTTTTATTTTTAAATGTTTATTTGAAAGAGAGAAAGAGAGTGAGCGAGCAAGAGCAGGGGAGGGGCAAAGAGAGAGGGAGAGAGAGGATCTTAGGCAGGCTCTGTGCTGTTAGCGTAGAGTCCGGTGTGGGGCTCGATCCCATGAACCCTGGGATCATGACCTGAGCTGAAACCAAGAGTCAGATGCCCAACTGACTGAGCCACCCAGGTGCCCTAATTTTTTTTATTTTAGAGTGAGAGAGAGAGAGGACACAAGCAAGGGAGAGAGACAGAGACAGAGAGAGAGAGAGAAAGAGAGAGAGAGAATCCTAAGTAGGTGCCACGCCTAGCACTGAGCCTGACTTGGGGCTTGATCCCACAACCCTGGGATCATGACCTGAGTCGACATCAAGAGTTGGATGCTCAACTAAGCAAGCCACCCAGGTGCCCCAGCTCTTCCTTGATTTCTTAGAAAAGGCTGAGAAGAGAGTCAAGAAAAAATACGGAGTAAAAGAGCTGAACTCAAGATGATTTTCTCCAGTCCCTTAAAACCAAAATGCTAGTGGGACCTTCAAAAATGTGAGCCTTATCAGTGCTATTTTTATAAGAATGCTGCCAATCTCGAGTCTGTCTCTAAGGTCAATGACTGACAGGAACACCTGCAAATATCACAAGAGAAAGTAGTATAAGGAACACCGAATCCCTTTCATCCAAATTCAACAATTTTTGAAAAAATTTTTAGAGTTTATTTATTTCTGAGAGAGAGAGAGAGAGAGAGAGAGTGGGGGAAAGGCAGAGAGAGAGAGGGAGACCCAGAATCTGAAACAGGCTCCAGGCTCTGAGTTGTCAGCACAGAGCCTGACGCAGGGCTCGAACTCGGGAACTGCGAGATCATCATGACCCGGGCCGAAGTCAGACATTTAACCAACTGCGCCACTGAGGCGCGCAAATGACTGTTATACATTATGACGATCTTATTTTTCAGTTCTCCCACGTTTAAATGTATTTATATTTCTATTTATTTTTGCTGGGGTATATTAAAGCAATTCATGATGTCACACTCTTTCTCCTATAAGACTTAGTAGACAGTGGGGCGCCTGGGGGGCTCAGTCGGTTAAGTGGCCGACTTCAGCTCAGGTCATGATCTCACTGTCTGTGAGTTGGAGCCCCACGTTGGGCTCTGTGCTGACGGCTCAGAGCCTAGAGTTTGCTTCAGATTCTGTGTCTCCCTCTGTCTCTGCCCTTCCCTTGCTCACACTCTGTCTCTATGTCTCTCAAAAGTTGAAAAAAAAAAAAAAAAAGACTTAGTAGACAGAGAAGAAGTTTTTTCTAATCCCATTGGTATTATTATAACAAATGAAATTAACAATAATCCCTTCATATCATCGAGTAACAAGTACTGAGCTCCACCTCACCTGTCTGGGTGGAGGTGTCCCTCTCAGAGGGAGGGAGCCAGGTCACATTTGTCTGACACTTTAGTCTCAGGACAGAAGATCTGATGCGGGCTCTGCACCAAGAGCAGTGAGCCTGATGGGGGGGCTCGAACTCACCAACCTAGAGATCATGACCCGAGCTAAAGCTGGCCTCTCAACTGACTGAGCCACCCTGGTGCCCTGAACTTTTTTTTTTAATTTATCTTTGAGAGAGAGAGAGAGCAGGAGCAGGAGAGGGGCAGAGAGAGAGGGGGACACAAGACCCAAAGCAGGCTCCACGCTGACAGCGGCAAACCTGATGCAGGGCTGGAACACACGCACTGTGAGATCATGACCTGAGCCAAAGTCAGATACTCAACTGCCTGAGCCGCCCAGGCGCCCCTGAACATTTTTTTTCCCTGCTCTCCCTTCTTTTCAAAGCTTTTATCCACATCTTACCTTTTCCCTACATCATCTTCCAGAAGCAGACCCTGAGATAAGAGGTGATCCCAAGGGAACACCGGAAAGAGAGTAAGAACAGGAGGTTGGGAAGAGAAGACAGCCAGCTCCCAGCGTGAGTGTCTGGAGCTGAATTCTGCTGGGGAGACTCTGCGAGCAAGGAGAAAACACATGCCTCCGGACTCACTTGGCTGAGGAGGAAGGAGGGAGCTGGGGTATGGATACACCAGCTCTCACTAGTCCTTGGTTGAGGGCTACTTGTAGGGGCATTCATTCCTCAGTACTCTAGGCAGAAAGGAGACTGGATGCGGGAGAAAGTTCTCAGGGATGGAAATTCAGCTGCTGACACTCTTATGACCCAAAATCAGCTTTTATGTTATTATATTTTAAGTGGAAGTTTCCTGCCTGTCGTACTGCAGTCCGCTGGTGTGCCATAACAGTGGGAAACATTGCTTCCCTCGGCTCTTCTGCAACTGAATGGGGCCTGGGGTAGATGCAACCTAAGGACCAGTCACCAGCTGTGAGCCGCCTGGTGGGGCTGCGGAGCTCATGTGGCCAAGAGAGGAACGGTGCTTAAAGATGCCCACATCCCAATCCCACGAACTTATTAATAGCTTACCTTACACACCTGCAAAAGGGACTTTGCAGATGTGATTAATTTAGAGGTCTTGAGACGGGGAAGGTATCTTGGATTATCCAGGGGGGGCCCAATGCAACCATGGTTGTCTCCACAGGAGGGAAGCAGGAGGGTCAGAGATAGAGTTAGAGATGACGTGAGTTTGGAGCGATGTGGCCACGAGGCAAGGAATGCAGGCATCCCCTGAGAAGCTGGAAAAGGCAAGGAAACAGATTCTCCCCTAGAGTCTTCAGAGAAATACAGCTTGTGATTTTAGCTGAATTCACCTCATGGCCTTGGGTAAGCAATTTGGACCTTTACCTTCCTGGTCTAAATATTAGCACCCCTATTGTAAAATGGGAGTAGAAAGAGAAAGAAATTGCAAAATATTGCTGTGAAGGTCTACAAATTTCAGCGCAGAGAAGCCATTTTTCAAATTTCTTACACGAAAGAAAAAAAAAAACATTTTAAGACACAAGAGTTACCCAGGTGCCCCAAGAAAGCAAAGAATCTTTTCTTAAAATATATTTTTTTAACATTTATTCATTTTTGAGAGACAGCGAGACACAGAGCATGAGTGGGGGAGGGGCAGAGACACACAGAATCCGAAGCAGGCCCCAAGTTCTGAGCTGTGAGCACAGCGCCCGACACGAGGCTTGAACCCACGAACCGTGAGATCACGACCTGAGCTGAAGCTGGACACTTAACTGACTGAGCCACCCAGGCACCCTGAAAGCTAAGAATCTTAAAAGCAAATATTAATGGTCCCTGGGGAGCACAAGAGACATGTATTGTCTTGCATAAACTATACTTCAAACAGAGAAACACACAGCAGTGACAAGAGTGTCAAAACACCAAAAATCTAGTGAAACAAGAAAATATATGAGGAAACGGGATGAATTTATTATGTAAGCTACAAAATCTACCTGGCTATTCTTTCTTTTTACCCATATCTTGCTGAAACAAAATTAAAACAAGCAATGAGAAAAGAAATGGTTTCAGTACTTACAATGAAGTTCTTGAGGAGAAAAAAACTCTCCTCAAAAAGAACTTTCTTCATAAATACAAACAGAATAAAAGCATTTTTGTGGATGACAAAATGTGTTGCTAAATAATAACTAAAACTGCCAAAGGCTAATTAATGCTGAATATAAAGTCGAGTCATCCAGCCAATAAATTTTGCAAATTGCATTTTTTGAGGACAATGGCCTACAAAAATTCCACTTCTGAGAATCGGTCTTAGAGAATTAATTTGAAATATAGCAAAGGCTATATGATGAAGATTTTAATTGCCTGAGGCGCCTGGCTGGCTCAGTCAGTGGAGCATGTGACTCTTGATCTCAGTGTTGTAAGTTCAAGCTCCATGTTGGGTGTAGAGATTACTTAAAAATAAAAATATGTATATTTAAAAAAAGGAATAAAATTCTCTTTCCTAAATTTTCTTCGAAGTGGTTGAACAACGTCTAGACATTTTTAAAAATTACCATTATCCGTGCATCGTAAAAAGTTTTAAGAGGCCCTAATGCAGTAAATGCTAAATCAAATGTTTCCTTGGAAGACTTTTCAAATCTCGCTTACTGGATTTTACTGCGAGTGATAGAAATGCACAGTGAGCAGATATGTCTTAAGCCCAAAGAATCTCAGAGGCCTTGTGATTGCAAATTCCCATGAATGACCACACTAAAAAAATTAATAAACTTTTTATCTTAGAACAGTTTCAGATTCACAAAAAAATTGCAAGATAGCACAGAAAGTTCCCACATACTCCATAAGCCTTTCCCCTATATTCCCATCTCCTGTGAATAGGCCACGTGTATCATACCTCAGGAACGAATCTTGATCTATAGTGACACTCAAGTCCATGTTTTATTCAGCTCTGCTTAGTTTTCACCTAATGTCTTGTTGTTCCAGTATTCCATCCTGTAGATCCCATCACATTTAGCTGTTCTATAGCCTTGGGCTCCTTTTGGCTGCGACAGTTTCTCAGACTTTCCCTGTTTTTGATGACCCTGACAGTTCTGAGAGGTCCTGGTCAGGTATTCAGTAGCATAGCCTATTACGAGGATTTATCTGATGTTTTCCCGTGATTAAACTGGGGTTATTGAGAGGTTTTTGAGAGGAATATCACAGGAAGTACCATTCTCAACACATCATATCCAGGCTACGTGTGATTAACTTGACTTACCTCCATTGATGCTAACTTGGATCACATGGTCAAGATCGTTTTTATTCTGAATTATTTTTATTTACCAAAAAGAAATGATAATTTCCCTAGAATAAGCATCTTGTTTTGAATCATTGCAGTCTGGGCCTGGTCGGGTAGCTTCTTTCCTTAACATGTTTATGGCAGTCACCACGTACCAGGCACTGTTTGATGCTAACAAATATTAACTCATTTTGACCCTGTGACAACCCTAGGAAGTGGATACTACTCTCTCATCTTACAGGAGAGAAAACTGAGGCACAGAAAGGTGAAGTGACTTTTTAGGACTATACAGCTAGGAGGTGCTGGCAGCAGAGAACTTGTTCTTAACCATGAGACCATCCTGTCTCTACACAATGGGAGGAAACTTATCACCATAGATGAAATATGTTAATTCTTTTAAAAGTTATATCTTTGCAGCAGTGCCTGGGTGGCTCAGTCAGTTAAGCGTCTGACTTCGGCTCAGGTCATGATCTTGCGGTTTGTGAGTTCGAGCCCCGCATTGGGCTCTGTGCTGACAGCTCAGAGCCTGGAGCCGGCTTCGGATTCTGTCTCTCTCTCTCTCTCTCTCTGCCCCTCCCCTGCTCATGCTCTGTCTCTCGATAATAAATAAACGTTAAAAAATTTTTTAAGTTATATCTTTGCAGTCTAGAGCAATGAGATCTAGCTCCTAAAGTAATCTCTTAATTGATCCTTGTGTCCCTCTTGAGAGTCGGTTCCAATTCTCGCCCACCTATCGCTCTCACGCTCAAACTTCCATGGGCACTCCTGCCATGTGCTGACCATCAACCGTCCAGCTGTCTACAGAATTAAGCCCTACTGGCTGGTTGGAAGCATTCCGGGCTTCCCTTGACAGTGTCCTACATACCGCATGCTCTCTCCGAACCACGCCACCTGCCATGCCCTCCACGCACCCAGCTTCCCTGACGCTGCCATCCATGAATGCTTTCTCTCTGCATTCTTCTAAACCCTCTACCATTCACCGACCGTGAGTCCGCGGAAACTTTTTACATCCCTAGAGCAGCAAGAGCTTCTCTCTCCTCTTGATTCCCACCGGGCATCATCCCTGGACTGCAGACTTGCCTCATTCTGCCTCTAAGTTTTGCACACGTATTTAATATCCTCTTAGTTTCTGGAGGCCTGGCTATCTCGTCACGTCACAATAATGCCTGCCAGAACGGGATCTCAATTCGTGCCTACCTGAATCAATCCAGTTTCTATTTTAAAATTTCAACTTTTCCATGGACTCGTCTACTACTTACTTCTGAGTGGCATTATCTGCCTCTACATCTACTCTTCCAATATTACCAATGAGAGATTTCACTTTGTCCTCATCTTTTATATTGGGCTTTATTTATTACCGCGAATGGATCGATAATACGTGGTTAGATTCCTAGATCGGGGCTCCTCCTCCTTGTCTTTCTGACTGAGTCGCTCCTTGTATCTCTGTCTCTGAAACGATGGAAGACTTGGGTTAGGACCTGTCTGTCATTACTGGCGTATCACCTTGGGTTGGTTACGTGAACCTTCTGGGCCTCGTTCACAGGGCATTTGTGAGGCTTGTTGAGATCAGGAAAAGAAACTCCTGATAGAAACAATAACGAGCGTTAACAGAGGTCGGGGACTTTTCTTTGTGTGTTATGTGTATAAGATGTTCAATCTCCACAACAGACTTACGCAACTACTCATCCCCATTTACAGTCTGGAAAACTGAGGCACAGAGAGGCGAACTAGGCTATCCAATAGCTACACAGAGGGTGAGGGGAACACCTAGCATTTGGACCCAGGACGAGGAATCCTAACACTAAAACATTCTCTCTGTTTGGATAGTTGATGGAGGGAATATATATAAGAGATTCCCCACGACCATTGGTGTCTCTCATTTAGTCGGGTCTTCAAAAAGAACAGAATTTAGCCAATACTGATAATCTAATGTTTTCAAGGCATGAGCGGGATTCGTGAGCAAACCCAATTCAAACCCGGATGTGAATATTATATTTCTTATTTCTGACTTAGGATCCCATTCGACACAGTTTTTGCCACGAGGAAAGCCTGATTCCTACACGCATGACCAAGCTTCACTACTGACTGCTGCAAGCGACTGTGAGCACTGGGCCTAACAGCTCGTTAGGGCAAATGCCTGCAGCACTCAAACTCACACCCTTCAGGAAGGTCGCGGCCCCTCCGCACACTGATGAAGGCTCCCATGCTGCACCTTAATGAGAGTCCTAAATAATGAGTGACAGACCCTGGGCTATGTATAATTGCAGACGTTGGGTCTCTTTAAAAGGCTATCCAGGGGCACCTGGGTGGCTCAGTTGGTTAAGCGGCCGACTTCGGCTCAGGTCATGATCTCACGGTCTGTGAGTTTGAGCCCCGTGTCGGGCTCTGTGCTGACGGCTCAGAGCCTGGAGTCTGCTTCGGATTCTGTATCTCCCTCTCTCTGTGCCCTTCCCTTGCTCACGCTCTCTCTCTATGTCTCTCAAAAAAAAAAAAATTAAATAAATAAATAAATAAATAAATAAATAAATAAATGAAAGGCTATCCAAATTTGCAGACAGTAAATTTCAGCATCAGTAACCAAATTCTGGCAATCGTTTATGATCCCAGAGACGGAATGTATTATGGACCAAGACTGCCCCTGGACCTTTCAAGGAGGGTGCCTAAGAGACCATGGGCTGTAGAAGAAATGCTGGGAGCTGCTAAATTAGGACTTTGCCTACCAACGCTCCCTTTGCTTGCGCTAGTTAAAAGCTGGGAAGTGTTTCTGCTTTGGGGTTCCCCATAACCAAATCTGCGGTGTTGGTGGAGACCTGCCATCCTCAGGCCGGGCTAAGCATACCCCCAGGGGTGTCACCGCAGAGGAAAGGGTTGCTACTGACATCACGTGGGGAGGGCCCAGGGATCCCACTAAACCTCTGACAGCACAGAGAATGACGACAACAAATTGTCCAGCTCAGAACGTCAATAGTGCTGAGGCTGGGAGACACCCTTACAGCCCAGTGCTCCATGTCCCCATTCTTCCATCCAGTGCTGGGAACGCAGAATGGAGTGAAAACTCAAAATCTTCGACTGTTTGGCCCAAAGGCAGACACAGGGACTTTCTGAACTCTTTTTCCACCCCCTGTTGGCGTGGAAGTTACACATGTCCCAGGAACTGGGTGGGTGGGAAGGACGAGACATAAATGCTCACAAGGCCTCCGATTTCTGTGCCTGTTTTTCTCCCATGCCCTGTTCTTAAATGTTCCCCACAACAGCCGTGTGTCTCTTCTCACTATTGGGCTAATTGGGGCTAAAGTAGAAGAACCCAGTTTAAAGCTGTATGCATCTAAAATCCAGACTCTTCACAATCCTACAGCTCAAGGAGGGAAGAAAATGGACAGGAAGGGGTGCCTGGGTGGCTCAGTCAGTTGAGCATCGGGCTGCGGCCCAGGTCATGATCTCACAGTTCATGGGTTCAAGCCCCGCGTCTGGCTCTGTGCTGACAGCTCAGAGCCTGGAGCCTGCTTCCGATTCTGCGTTCCTCTCCCTTTGCCTCCCCTGCTCACGCTCTGTCTCACTCTGTCTCTCAAAAATAAATAAATGTGGTAAAAAAAAAAAAAAAGAAAATGGACAGGAAGCCAGTGCCTCACTCAGAGGCTGCTTTGCACAACTCTGTAACATCCCAAGGCCAGATGAGGGCCTTCTCCTGATGTCCCACCACCCTGCCCTCTACTCATCACGACCCCCATCACGAACTGACACAAAGACACAGTGTTACCCCAAGTCATATTTATAAAATCTGAACCCAGGAACTGGAAAGCTAAAGTGGTCTCTAGCAAGTTGTCTGAAGACCCCTCACATTTAAGACCTCTATCACATTCACCATGCACAAAGAGTAAAAAGTAAATTTAGTTTCAAATGTCATGGAAACTTACTAGCTGTTTAGTACCATTCCTGCATTGGTAGCCTGTTGGTTCCTTTCCGCCCTTTTCCTCCAGCTGATTCTCCGTTCATGGGTCCTTCCCACAAGCGTTCTCTGGAGCATCTTACTGCCTTCTGCTGACAACACGGAGAGGCAGTGGAAGCCTTCCTATCACATGGGAACCCAGAGAACCCTCCTCTTCCCCTTCCTTGTTGTGGTTCTCTCTCTCTTCATGGGGGGAGGTCCAACCTGGAGAAAAAAAAGAGAAGAACTTTCTGGTTAGGAATATCTGAACAGCACCTTTCAGATGCCCCCCCCCACCCCAAACCACCAACCATGTGTTCTACTCAGTGCTCCTTCCCAGAAGTGCTGCTTCTGGCAAACCTGCCCAGTAGGGCTTCTATTGGTTTTAATAAATCAAGAGGCTCTGTTCCATGTTCCCCATGCAAGTTTTGACTCTCTACATTTGCATATTGAAAGTTTAAGTGGAAGAAGGTGGTGAGTGATGCCAGGGGTTAGTTTAAGCTGGACTTTGAAATACGTGAACCCGTTTGAGAACAGCAATTCCCCCGCCGCCTCGGAAAACGCCTGCGCACCAATGGAACCTCCTCCCCTGTGGTCAGCGCCGGGAAATCAGCAAGACCTGGCTACGGGGCTCTGTCTTCGTGCCTCCTTAAATCTCAGCAAGCGATATTTCAAGGAGGAAGAAAGATACCGTTTAGCTCCAAAATTTCCTCCAAATGGTGAAAGGAAAACGCCAGCCCTCTGCTTCCACGCTGCGAATGCTGCCGAGCTACCCGGGCTTCGCTAATACAAGTGGCAAGTGTGTAAGTGGCAGGGTAATTACCGGCGATCGCCCTTGGACGGAGAAATGAGATCAGGCTTTTCACCAAGAACAGGAACAGGAGCTGCCACCGCGGCCCAGGCTGCCGCTTCCCCTCCCTGCGCGGGTCCCGCATTACATCACCGGTGAGCTCTTGCTGCTGGGGGGAGAGGAGCCTCCTCCAGGGACTCAGCCCAGACCAAGGAGAGCGAACACGGAATAACAAGGATTAGCGGGAGGAGGACGAGGGAGAGGAATAGGGAAAAAGCAGGACCAGGTTTCCCACCACCCCCCCTTGTCTGTTTGCCGGGGAGGGGGAGGGGGTGTGTGCAAGGGCTCCACATCCTGAAGCAGCCGCACCCCAAATTTCGTTCCCGCACCGCCCCCCCGGCCTCCCTCCACTTCCAATTCCAACAAAAACTGACATCCTAAGGGGCCAGGAGAGCGGCCTTGAGAAGCTCAAGGAGGGGGACTGCGGAGAGACGCCAGGGGACTGGGAGGGACCGAGGCGCCCGCGCCTTGGGGCAGCGGGGGAGGGGGGAAGGCGGTCGCCGCTGCGCCCCCGCCCGGCCCAGCTAGCGGTGCCTCCCCCGCCAGGCGACGGCAGCCCGAGGGGGGAGGCAGAAGCGCCTCCTCCCCGCCGAGAGCCGAGGCGGCGACCGAGGGGGAGGCAGGCTCCTCACCTTGCCCCCGATGAGGGGCGGATCAGGCCATGGCAGCGCCGGCGAGCGACAGCGGCGGCGGCGGCGGCGAGCGGAGCCCAACCAGCAGCCCCGGGAGCTCGACAGGAGCCGGGGTCGCCGCGGCGGGAGCCCGGGACGGCGGGGACGCGGCAGCTCGGAGCGCCGCCGTGACGGTCCCCGGCCTCCCTCCGCTCGAGGACTACGAGTGCAAAATCTGCTACAACTACTTCGACGCGGACCGGCGCGCGCCCAAGCTGCTGGCGTGCCTGCACACCTTCTGCCAGGAGTGCCTGAGCCAGCTGCAGCTCCGCGCCGCCGCCGCGGCCGCCGCCTCTGCCAGCGCCGCGCCTGAGCGCCCGCTGCGCCCGCCGCCCTGGCACGGCCCGCCCGGCGCCATCGCGTGCCCCGTGTGCCGCCACCGCACGCCGCTGCCCGACAGCCGCGTGCACGGCCTGCCCAACAACACCAAGCTCGCCGAGGCCTTCCCGCTGGCCCTGCGCGCCGCGCACGACCCGCTGCCCCAGGACCGCCTCCCGCCGCTGCCCGCGCGCCGCGCCGCGTCCGCCGCCGCCGCCGAGCCGCCGCCCGGCCCGGCCCCGGCCGCGCCGCAGCCGCCGCCCGCGGAGGACGCCGCCCGCGAGCCCCGCGCCCGCGCCGGCCTGCGCGCCGCGGGCGCCTACGAGAGCTGCCAGAACTGCAAGCGCGCCGCGCTCACCGCCGGCTGCGTGTGCGTCGTTTTCTCCTTCCTCTCCATGGTGGTGCTGCTCTTCACCGGCCTCATCTTCGTCAACCACTACGGCGGCGGCGGCGGCGGCGGCGGCGGCGGCGGGGGGACAGCTCCCGGCGGCGGGGCGCCCCCTGGCGCTGCCCCCGCTGCCGGGTCGCCCTCGCCCGTGGGGCCCATCTGTCTGTCGGTGGCCAGCATCCTGGCCCTCTTCTCGGTCGTCGTCACTTGGGTCATTTGCTGGCTCAAGTACCGGCCCGAGGGCGCGGCCGCCGGCTCGGCTGGGGGCGCCGGGGGCGGCCCGAGGGTGCGGGCGGCGGCTGGCGGCGGCGCGCGGAGGAGCGACACGTAGCGGGGCCTCAAGCCCGGCCTCCGCCAGCACCTCCAGCCCCGCGCGGCCAGAGAGAAGGGGGCCTCCGGCTCCGCGCGCTCGAGTCGCGCCCCCTCTGTGCGGCCCCGACCACCTCCGGGCCCCGGTGTCACGTGTCTCAGGCCTCCCACGCCCCGCCTCCTCCGCGCGGGGTCGGAGAGGGACACCGAGGAGGCGGGGATGCGGCCGTGGAGTCCCGTCTCCCCGGACTGTGCAAGATCGACCTCCGCTTCACGCACCACCCTCGTCCTCGCCAGAGTGCACGGCCGTCCCTCCCCCGAGTCCGAGGATTTGCAAAGAGAAGGAGAAGAGCAGTAGGCCCCCCGCCGTCCCGCCCGAGAGCTGATTTTCTGGCTGCCGCGACTAGAGGGTTTCAGCGGAGAGGTGCGCGCGCGCACGTCTGCCGCAGTTGTGAAAGGACTCGAATTGTCCAGAGCAAGGATGAACGAGATGTCCACGTGAGAGAAGGGTTTCCCCGCTTCCCGGCTGTCCTGGAAGACGAGCGAGCCCAGGCGCTGAGAATGACGTCCACTCCCCGGGGACACGGCGCGGGAGAGCGGGGCCGCAGCACACCAGGCCAGCCGCGCGCAGCTGGGCGCCGCCGGCAGGTGCGCAGCGCGCCTGCGCGCTGGGGCTGCCGCCACTCCGCCGGCCGGAGAGGTGGCGGCGCGCGCAGGGCGGTGGGTCCTGCTGCTCCCAGCCCGGCGGAGTCCAGAAGCTCCATCTCCTGGAAACTTCTGCTTGTTTTATTCGCAGAGTTACTACGGGAAGTCATTTCATCTTCTGTAACTGGACTCAGGGAGCTTAAAGAGCCCGTTCTCTCTTCTCCGCTCAAAACTGACTTACTGTTGCCCCCACCTGGAAGATATTGAAAGCTATTCACGCAGAATATAAGCTGTAGGCTTCCTCCACATTTTCATTTCTTCATTACATTTTTAAAATAATTTATTTTAGAATGTATAAATCTGGAAATTTTGTGCGTTCGAATTTCCAGGGAAGCGTTTGATAAGCAGTAATATTTCTCCCGTACCTCCAGTCCAAATACATTTCAAAATTAGGGGCAGAAAATAAAGGCGTGTTAGTAACTGGTTCAAGATTTTATACTGTGAACAACTCCTGACTTTCAATTCTCTGATAAAATAGAAAATAGCTCCCAAAGACGAAACCCACGAGTCTTACCTGACAAGTCTTACTTCCTTTGGTTACAAATATGTATCACACTTACCGGGGAAACTATTATTTTGAATTTAACTGTTTGATATTGGAAATCACTGAAAGATTCACATCAGTCACGTTAGATGAAAAGGAATACACATCTACCTGATTTTGTAACTAAAAAGATGGATGGCGAGTGTCTGTTCAGGTGGATTAGATGCCTTTTTAAAGAAATAAACCCCCACTGTTCCAAATGTATTTTATATGAAAACATTCTTTATTCCATCTTTTGAAACTTGGAATAAGACAAGGTTTTCATGTCTAACAATCACAGAAGCTGTTGAGGGGATGCTGTTATTCCTCATGTATTTACGCAAGCTGTCTGCATGATACCCTGACACTATTCTATTAGCTGAACTTGAACGGAGCGTTTGCATCTATCATAGAGTAAAGTAATTTGTTGGTCACTGATAAGTGATATGGCTGCAGTTTAGGAATTGCGATATGGTGTGTTTTATGTTTGCATCGTCTTAATAAAAACAAGAAGCATTTATAGAAAAAATAAACCTATTTTCCTGAAATTTATTTCATGGGGAAATGACTCCAAATTATTTGTGGCACTCTTCTTGAAGTACACATCCCCATCCAAATCCTAATACCACATTTCGAATGAGGCTGAGGGAAATAACTCACGCATGGGAGGAATGTGTATCGCCAGAGTGGGCATTTTATGGAATTGTTTCTAGGGTTTAACAGGACTTCTGAAGGCCAAGGGATATCTATCTATTGTATTTTGAAGGGAGAAGCAGCTTACCCACCCATTAATATAATGTCCACTAAAACTAAACTCTGCTGTCAGATTTGGTTCTCAGTTTCTGCTAAATGTTTTCAGGTTCCTAATGTTTTCGTGTTCCTAAGACTAAGAGTCACATTTCAGAGACTAGCTGTGATGTGTTTACAACCTCCAACAAGTAACTTGTGTTACTTCTATATTCATTTTTATCTGTTACTCTTTGTTTACTTCCGGTGCTGAGATTCTGTTTGCATTCACCACTGCTTAGTTGCACGAGTATATCTACACATGTATATGTGTGTGTGCTAGTAACAGAGTTTGTGTGTGTAATGATGTGTACACGTCTGCGCGCACCTGTTTGTTATTTCACACCCTCAAGTTGGCAACCTGGGAGTCTGTCTAAAGTTATTTGGGGAATAGCTTGCTTCTTACGGGAGTTTATTTATGTTCCACAGAGGAAGGTACGCCAATGACGTAAACTGAATTATTCCTCGTAAGTGAAAAAGATCTCGAATCGCCTCGGTCACAATACAAGCCACATTTTGCTTCTTTCTTAGCTTGGGCATGTAAATTTCTAATACTGAGACATTTGAGTTAGAATACTCTAAAACAAAATAGATACAGGTGGTAGTTCAGTACCTTGACATGGTGAGATATATTTTTTTCCTGGCTAACTTTATATTACAGCTCATATCTGACCTCCTTATCAGGAATTGAGTGACGGGACAGAGCAATGGAAAACATAGGTTCAACTTCTAGTGGCTTTCTATTCAAGTGGACCCCATTTTGCAGGTGTGCTTTAGTCATCCTAAAGCACTTCCTACCTCATGTGGGAAGTCCTGGTACACCACTGGTCCCATGAGTTGTAGAGAGGGCTCCGGGTGACAGCTGACAGCAAGGGCTTTCCTCCCTTCTCATGGAAATTCTCACCTTCTTGGAAGAGCCTGACTCAATTCTGGACACATCGTGAGTGTCAACTGTCAATAGCATCACTGTAAAAAGTCAGCCCTGGGGGCTCCTGGGTAGCTCAGTAGTTAAGACTCTTCGTTTTGGCTCAGGTCATGATCTCACCGTTCCTGAGTTCGAACCTTATAGGTGAGGCTCTGCGTTGACAGCATGGAACTTGCTTGAGATTCTCTCTCTTCCTCTCTCTGTCTCTCTGTCTCTCTCTCTCTCTCTCAAAACGAATAAACTTAAAAATAAAAAGCCAGCCCTGGTCTGGTTTGCACACCTGCTCAAGAACTCATGGTTTCAGGTTCTGCTTACGTTCTGGAGCTTCAGGTTAGCGTTCCCATCGTGATTCTGTAGAGTCTACATGTCAGGTGAAAGAAACTCATCGATTAAATACTCAGCCTCTGAATGCAATGCGATTTGGTGAACAGTATCCATATCTAGAAAGAACATTGGTGCGGGATCTAAAGACTAGGAAGAACGCCCAGGAGATACGAGTCAATACGGGCTCTCTCTTTTTTTGGAAACACCTTGGCCATTAATTGAACCTCTCTGAGCCTTGGGCTCCTCTGCTACAAGATGGGAACACCACGTAGCAGCCCTGCTTACTTTATAAGGTTGGCTTTAGGACTTGTACACAACACGAGGGCATGTCAGTAAAAATGCTTTGGAAACTGAAGTCCTGTGTGGATCTATGGCCTTGTTTTCACTCAGCTTTCCAAGGGTCTAACATCACCTCTCCAGAGAGGTCTGCTCTGATCACTCTATGCCGAGGGAATATCTACCCAAATTTTATTTTCTTCTTAGCACTTATTACTGTCTACAATGGTCTTATTTAACGGTTACCTGCTTTATCTCAAACTCTAGGGCAGATTTTGCCCTCAGTCTCCATGGACAGGCTCCTCCTCTGATCACACACTTTACCCACAAAACCTTAGTCAGCCCTCAGCACACGGTAAGTGGGAGATAAACAGTCTTTTGAGTTGACTGAATGGGACCCCCTGGACTGAATGGTAAGCCGTTTGACTCCCCTGACTCAAACTACCACCTCATAACTCCAGAAACCCTGGGGGGCTTAGGTAAACAGTTGCTTTTCCTGATTTCCTAAAAATTTTTGAAAGGCGAAAAAAATATACTAGCAACCCACTTTGATTTTTCAGAGCAATCAGTTCATCGCAGCGAAAATCCTGAGTGTGTGATATTGGGTGACAAGACGGTGGAGAGACTGAAGGACATTTGGCCTCCATTTCTGATCATTTTCTGCGTTGTGAGATTTCAAGGTATGCCTCCTTTTGGCTTCCTTCTTTTAGGACCATGACTGAGCCATCTCCTCCAAAGCTAACAGCACCTGCATCAGTGGGACAGGTTTACAGGCAGAGGGATTTCCCGCAACGCTGAATGTAAATTTCTCCTTGTTGGTTACGTTCCATTTTAATTCTTCAGTCTTTGCTATTTTAACAAACTTATTCTTCATAGACCGACTAAATTTATAATCTTAATAGCTGAGTAACCCCCTCCCCATGATTCTGTGACCCAGCTCAACCTCTTTTATCATTTAGTTCCCTTTAACTAATATTTGTGTTTTAAACTTCCGCTATGAAACAAAGTTGATTAAATTCATGTTTTAGGCAATGAACTGCATCCCTGCTGTGTATGTATTTACGCTCCCCCCACCCCCCCACCCCACCCCTGCTTTGGAACAATGTTTTTATTGTATGCATTACAGTGTAAGTTTGGGGAATACCTAGTATTTACTACAGTAACTATTTCTAAAATAAAGGTTAAAACTGACTGCAGCTTGATCTTCATTTGAAGTTATATGAATGGCGAAAGCATGAGAGAGATTTTATCTATCTTTTGCTGGATCTCTTTTGACTGTCCATTTCAGAAAAGCTTGGTAATGTATACCATAAGCTTGCTTGTCTCCTTCGATCAAACTTGAGGCTTCTGTCCTCTTATGGAACACCAAAATGTGCCAAAGAGAAGCCAGTGTGTTTCTGTGATACATTTACCATCATTCCCGATTATAAATCAGGAAGAAAGAGTGTTCAATATTTACATTCGGGGAAAGCAAAAGTGTCCAATAGCCAATTTTGGAGAATATTCCTAGGAGCTTGGGAAGAATGTGCATACTTCCTTTAGGGGAAAAAATGTCTTTGCTTGTAGAATTGAATTTTCTTTGCTGTAGAAATACTACCTCTCCATGGGGTGGAGTCGGGGAATGCTGAAGTGAGAAGAAAGAAGGTAGAAAAGATATCCAAAAAGCTTCTCCTAGCTCCCACTATTAAAAAAAAAAGCCACACATTTCAAAATAAAGAGGAGAGAAGGTGTTTAATCACTTCAAGAACAGAACACGGCTCTCTCGACAGTTGCTATTTTATTTATTTATTTTTTTAAGTTTATTTATTTTTGACAGACAGAGAGACAGCACATGAGCAGGGGAAGGGCAGAGAGAGAGAGGAAGACGCAGAATCCAAAGCAGGCTCCAGGCTCTGAGCCGGCAGCACAGAACCGGACGCGGGGCTCGAACCCACAGACTGTGAGCTCATGCCCTGAGCTGAAGTCAGCCGCTTAACCGACTGAGCCACCCAGGCACCCCTCGACAGTTGCTATTTTAAAAAAAACACCGCAATCCATGGACGGCTCCACTCTCTCCCACCACAATGACAGAGGTATCTGCACCCTATAGAAATAACACATTTATATGTCTACGGTGTGTGGGTTTAAAAATACTTTATTGTCAAAGATGAGTGGTAGGGAACAATTACACGCAACTTGTAGTTTGGGGGAAGAATTGGCTCCAGGCGAGAAATAAACAGTTACTGCCCAGGAAGAGTGTTTGGCGCCAATCTCTGCAAGGCAGATGATTTGTTCATTGAGCCCATTTCTTGTTAAATTCACCCACAGCAAATTTATCACCTGATGTGAACCTTAGCAGAAATTCTCAACGCTGACCGCGGGTTAGAATTACCTGGAGTTAAAAAAAAGAAAGAAAGAAAGGAAGAAAGAAAGAAAGACAAAGTCCAAGCCTGCGTCTGCCCCCAGAGACATGTATTTAACTGGCAGGAGGGCAAGCGCATCAGTATTTTTTAAAAGGCGCCCCAGGTGATAATACTGTGCAGCTTTGAGATTTCAAAGCCATTGTATTTCACAACGTTTTTATTGAAATGCGACCTGCTCCTTAATCTCACTTTAATGAACTAAACGCCACCAGGTCTCTTAGAAACTGGGAGACTGGGGAGAAGTGCTTGGATTTTGCCAGTGGTCAAAAATTAGATAACTAGTTTGGGTGACTATGTAATCGTTGCTTTTGGTCTTTCTCTTTCTCTCTCTCTCACTCACAAACATACACACACTCTCTTGTTGACTTTGTGTTCCCAGGAAAGTTAAGTAAATATTTGCATCCCCATTTGATGTGCTGTGATCTTTCCTGGCCCGACGGGTGTCGCCGCGCCTCCCCGCCGGCAAAACTTTTCGGTGGACTCCCGCGTTTCTGCAAAATGGGAGAGTGCTCTCCAAGTCCCCTGAGTCGTCAAAATTCAGTGACTGTGTGAGGCTTTGAGGGCGGATTATGTGGATAACCAGGGAAGTCTCGAGGTTAAATTAACAAAACCTTGCCAGTGACAGCTGTGAGTGTCACCGCCAGTGACAGCTGAAGGAATCTGCTGGTGGCCAGTAGGATGGTTGAACAGATCTAGCCGAGTCAGGTTTTAAAACATTCACTAAGAGAGCTATTAAATGCTTTTAAAAGACCCTTCTGAGCAGTCGTTCAACGTGCAGATTAATTCCACGCCGTTGGATCCAGGTGTAAAAGGATTTGCTCTGAGACCCAGTTTGCCTCTGGTGGGTGGGAGGTGGGGGATTACCTCCATTTCTCTCTTTTTGGACGCGGACGCCCCGTGCTGGCTCCCAGCTGAGTCGAAGGACTGGGGGGAGGGAGGGAAGCAGGGTTGTTCAGCGCAGATGGCTGTCCCTGCT
Organism: Paguma larvata; assembly: GCA_030068075.1. Classification (NCBI taxonomy): domain Eukaryota; kingdom Metazoa; phylum Chordata; class Mammalia; order Carnivora; family Viverridae; genus Paguma; species Paguma larvata. The sequence continues at coordinate 15,438,080 of CM057825.1, forward strand.
TATTCCCGACAGCCCTGGGGGCCGCCCCCAAGACAGGTTCCCTGGGGCGGGTCCCAGGGCGGCAGGTGGCATCCGCATTTCCTGGGACTGGCCGGAGTCCCTCAGCCTTCTGGGCTGGAGAGAATCTGAGGCAGCTTGGGGTGACAGGCTGATCCCCACAAGGCCGGGCCAACCCCTGGAGCCTGTCCCGTTCGCCGTCGCTTGCTCCAGTCCTGCGCCCCACACTCCGCGCGCCCTTGGGATCCAGAAGAGCAGACTCGAGAAGCCGGATGAAAGGCCCAAGGGTGCTCTCGCTCTCACGTGACCCTTGTTTGGCGCGGTGGTGGGAACCGGCTTGCCCTGCACCTGCTCGATGCCAGCACCCCACACCTCCGCCCAGTTTGTTTGGTTTTGCGTTTGTTTGGAACCTGGTCTTCAGCCCGGTCCTAACGCCCTGGATTTTGTGACTTCCCCTTCCCGCATTGCGGTCCCCGAAGGACTGCTATTTATGATCCGATGGTGTATTTACCATCCCCGAATGGCCACGGCACCTTCCCAGCGCCGGCCTCAAAGCTCTGAGTTCGCACCTGTGCTTAAAAAAAATAGCAGAGAAGCTCAAAATAGGAGGTAAAGAAGAAAAGAGGCGCAGACTGCGGTGGCTGTCGCAGCCTGCACAGGACTTGGAGTCGTGTTAGCTCGGTCCTTCCTTCCTCCTGTGCTTTCCCCGCTGTCGAATACCCGCCCCATTCCCCCACAGCTTTCAAAGACACAAAAGGTGTCCATCCGAACAGTGCCTTTTGTCCGGGGACAGGTCAGCGTGTTGTGGACGTGAAGGATGGGGGCTTGGAAGTACCTTGGGAATCCTTGCGTTTCTGCTAGTCAATTCCTTGGAGTCCCCCCTCTCAGCTCCCCTTGGAATCTCAGCTTCCCACCCGACTTTCCAGGACCACCTGGCGGTCCAGCAGAAGGCGACGTTTGGCCCCTGGGCTGGACGTCAAGGAGGACTTCAGAGAAGCCCCAGCGATGACACGTTCCGGATTTATAGCCAATCTTCAGGGAGTCAAGAGGACTTGGATTCTTTCTGCAAATATTCAGCCCGCCTACCACGTGTCTGGGCTGCATTAGAGGCGGATGGAAGACACCAACCTGTCTCAGGTTCTTCTCTTCTTCCAGGTTCTTGGAATATAGGCTAATAAAAGGGAGTAAGGAAAAGGGTTGGTTAATGTGAGCAAAAATTTTAAATGGAAAAAAAAATTTGTAATGGGATTATATTATTCAGTATGTTTCAAAGGGGGAGTGAGATGGAGTAACTCACCAAATTCTTTTCAGTATCGATAAGACAGGGCAGTCCCTCCCAGAAACATTAAAGGTAACTTTCATTGAAATTTACTTACAGCCAGAACAAAGCAAACAAAGGAGAGGTTAAGTATCGGGCAGCCCCCAGACCTCATCTCTTTGGGGTCTAATCAGAGTGGTGAAAACCTAGGGCTTTCCTTTTTTTAGTTAATTTTTTTAATTTAATTTTTTTTTTAAGTAAACTCTCCTCCCAATGTAGAGCTCAAACTCACCACCCTGAAAGCCAGAGTAGCATTCTCTACTCTGAACCTCAGGTAACCCAGAAACCTAGGGCTTTCTAACTGAATGGGACTGGCAACAAAATGCCCTGAGTTTAAATCTTAGCTCTGCCACTTGCTAGTTCTGTGGTTAAGGCAAGTTAATTAACCTCTCTGTGCCCCCTCATTTTAACTAGATATAATCTGGTTATTTGCAGAAGTAAATTGTAAAACTGTGCAGTACTTTGAACAATGCCGGCACCTTCGAAGTGCTCAATACTATTATGTAATACATACATAACATTATATAACATATAATAGTACTATAATATTGTAGTCATAATAACCATAAAAATAGTAAGATAATATGTTATATATTATTGTTATTATATATTGATGTGATGATAATGTATCAGTGTCATTGAGGACTGTTGTCACCACATAATGGACTTCTGTTTTCCCAAAATATATTTGAATTCTCCCCGAATAGCTTAGTTAAGATTGGAATTCAAGAAGCGGGCTCTAGGTACATTAGGCCTTCCGAGTTCTCATGCTGTCGACCCCAGGCCACTGGTCTTCTGAGAAGTCTCCTGGAAAGTGTGGTCCAAATTCTGGAGGGAGGCTGAGAGAAGGAATCCCTTTCTGTGGCCCCACCCCGGCACTTCCGTAACTAATATTTTAAAGGGGTTTGTTGCAAGGGTTGATTTTATTTATATCCAGCCTTTCTCCCATCACCCTGCCCTTCTTCAAGGTATAAGCTGGCAAAAACCCAGCCTGCATTTCATTTATTTTTAAATAAATTAATTTGAAAACCTCGGGAGCAAACCACATGGGATTATTCTGAGGTCAATATTAAATAAGGGTATATGTGACATGTCTGGCACACAGTAGGGTTACAACTATTGTACTTCCCTTCCTAATGTCCTTTTCTCCCTCTCACTCCCCTGTATCCCGCTATCCCCCCATATACAAGTGTGTCCTCCATGCCCAGATATTCTGAACAGTGAAATGGGAATTCAGATTACTTCCAGTGCAGATGTGTTCTTCATATCAGAAACAGTCCTTCACTGTTGTCTAGTATGAACCTGCCTTCATCAACATCAGTTGGGATTCATTTTATCAGAAAGATCTTGAAGCACCTTGGTGCTCAGTGGGTTAAGCTTTGGACTCTTGATTTCGGCTCAGGTCCTGATCTCTCGGTTAGTGAGTTCAGGTTGGTGAGTTCCAGCCTTCCATAAGGCTCCATACCACCAGTGCAGAGCCTGCTTGGGATTCTCTCTCCCTCTCTCTCTGCCCCCACCCCTCTCTCAAATTAAATAAAACTTAAAAAGCGATCAATATTTTTTTTTTGTTATAATAGTTTATTTTCAAATTGGTTTACATATAACACCCAGTGTTCATCCCAACATGTGCCCTTTTTAATGCCCATCACCCCCTCTCCCCCCTCCCTCATCCCCCTTACCCTCAGTTTTTTCTTAGTCTTTGAGAGTCTCTTATGTTTTATCTCCCTCCCTCTCTGTGTCTTTTTTTTCTTTCCCCTCTTCCCCTCCCCCTGGTTTTTGCTTAGTTTCACAAAGTCCACCTATTCGTGGAAACATATGGTATCTGTCTTTTTCTGACTGACTTATTTCACTTAACATAATACCCTCCAGTTCCATCCATCTTGCTACACATGGCCAGATTTCATTTTTTCTCATTGCCACGTAGTAGTCCATTGTATATAAGTACCATAACTTCTTTATCCATTCGTCAGTTGATGGGCACTTGGTCTCTTTCCATGATTTGGCTATTGTCGAAAGTGCTGCTATGAACATTGGGGTACACGTGCTCCTATGCATCAGCATTCCTGTGTCTCTTGGGTAGATTCCTAGCAGGGCTATTGCTGGGTCATAGGGTAGCTCTATTTTCATTTTTTTGAGGAACCTCCACACCGTTTTCCAGAGTGGCTGCACCAGTTTGCATTCCCACCAACAGTGTAGGAGGGTGCCTACTTCTCCACATCCTCGCCAGCATCTATAGTTTCCTGATTTGTTCATTTTAGCCACTCTGACTGGTGTGAGGTGGTATCTCAGTGTAGTTTTGATTTGTATTTCCCTGATGCTGAGTGACATTGAGCATCGTTTCATGTGTCTGTTGGCCATCTGAATGTCCCCTTTGGAGAAGTGTCTATTCATATCTTCCGCCCATTTCTTCACTGGGTTGTTTGTTTTTCGGGTTTGGAGTTTGGTAAGTTCTTTATAAATTTTAGATATTAGTCCTTTATCCGATATGTCATTTGCGATGATCTTTTCCCATTCCGTTGGTTGCCTATTCGTTTTGTTGGTTGTTTCTTTTGCCGTGCAGAAGCTTTTTATCTTGATGAGGTCCCAATAGTTCATCTTTGCTTTTAATTCTCTTGCCTTTGGAGACGTGTCGAGTAAGAAATTGGTGCGTCTTAGGTCAAAGAGGCTTTTTCCTGTTTTCTCCTCTAGGATTTTGACGGTTTCCGATCAATATTTTTTAAAAAGCAATGTCTTAGTCATACTGCTTCTTCTGTATTTAGTCATATTCTCTTTTTCTCTTTCCCTTTTTTTTTCTCACCTTCCCTCTCTCTCTCCCTCCTTCCTCTCTCCTTTTCAGTTTTAAACCAATCTTCTCTCTTTCCAGGAGTTTTCATATTCTTTCTTTCTTTCTTTCTTTCTTTCTTTCTTTCTTTCTTTCTTTCTTTCTTTCTTTCTTTCTTTCTTTCCTTTCTTTCTCTCTCTCTTTCTTTTTTTCCTATCCCAAGCCTTCCATTCTGATGGTACTTCCTTCTTTTTGAGCTCCAAAAGCTTCTTTCATTTCTTCCTCCCAGGGGAACCTGCCACTTTGTTCCCGAATGCCCCTGGGTCTGTCTCCTGTCTCCCTGGGTCATCCATCTCCCATGAAACCACACTGTTGGCCCTTTTAAAACTGGGGCTTCCTCACCAATCGGAGGAGTAGGAGTGCAACCCCCACCCCCGCCCCAGGGAAATGTGACCTTGTTCTGAGGGACCTGAAAGTATCATTTCTATTCCAGGGGTGACTCTTACGACTCCATCTCGTGACAGGGCAGCCCGGGCTTTCCAAGAGCCTCTCCAACAGCTTTGGAGATTGAGAACTTAGGTCTGGAGACACCTCAGGGATTCCCTTTCCACGTGGGCCTGCTCACCTCTGTCAGAGCTACACAGTTTCTGTTTCTCTCCTCTGCTAGGTAGCTCCGAAGTTTTGTTTCATTAGTAGTTTTTGTGATAAGAACTGCTGCCTTTCGGCTGGGCAGTATATCTGCACACTGTTCAGGGAGAGCCGTGGCCTCTCTTCAAGCCCCCACTTCAGGGCTCCAGTCCGTTGCTTCCACATTCTCCGTTGGGTCCCTTGCTCTCAGGTCTCCACAGGGAAAAATGTTTTCAAAGCCTTTCTATCAGTAATTTGTGGAGCCTGATGAAGACTCTCTCTCCAGAATATTCCTGTTTTTCCATTTATCTCAGAAGGCCACCAGCTGGGGAATGGTGACTGGTTCTCCAGGATCTTGGGTTTCTCTGGAGGAGCTCTCCCTCTCCCGTTCCTCAACAAGTGGGGGCAGCTGCCCAAATCACTCCGGGAGACACACACGTGTCTGCCCCTCTGGTGTGAAACAGGGCACTTCTGGCTCTTCCAACGTTTCCCCGGCCCGGGAGGAATTTCCTCCTGTGTGGGGATGGGAGTGACAGGTCCAGTGACAGGGAATCGGAGGCCCAGACAGGAAGAAGCTGGGCCTTCCTATTCTTTCAAATAAAAAATGCAATTTGCAGACAGTGGGGGCCAAGCTGAGGGCGCCCAAACCCAGCCTGGAGTTTTGAGCCACAACCATGGGCTCAAGCCCTGCTTAGAGAGGAGAGCAAGAAGTCCTAATCCTACCCCCCCACCCCCCCACTCCCCCCCACCTCCAACAGCGACATCTGCCTCACTCCCTGAGGCAGAGAGAGGGTTGGTCTCTAGGAAGCTGCCACCTGTTTGTGAGAAGATTCAATCTTCCCTGTCACTACTTTGGGAGCCTGAAGGAAGTATCTTCAGAAGGAGGACAGTAGGGGACACCCAGAGAGACGTTGAGCCCCAAGAAGACCCAAGAGTTCCTTCGTTCCTGCAGGTTGGGCTGGCCAGAACCTGCCCCCGTTCTCCAAGGCTTCAGAATACCCAGTGGGCTGCTGTCACTCACTACTGTAGTCAGTGTATATGGTTCCTTCACTCCATTGCTTTGGCCTTATCCTTCACTAAACGCTCCTTCCTGCCCTCCCTTCTTTTCAGTAAGCTACCTCAGAGGAGCTGCCCAGACTTCTGTGGCTGAAATAACAAGGCCCCCCACTCCACTCCAGGGGTTTCTGCCGTCTCTCCCACCCCTCCTCCCCCCCAGTCCTTCAGCCTCTCCGGGCTGAGCCACATCCTTGCCACCAATCTCCTGACCTGTGACAGTTTTAGTTATTTTCTGGATGGTCAGCTCTGCCAGGAGAAGGATGGCTTTGTTCTGTTTCCACCACTAGTGTAGCCCCGGCTCCAGGAACAGCATCAAGTAGAAGCTGAGTAAGTGTGTGTGCAATGAATGAAAGTCCTTGCCTGCCAGCCCTGTCATTTTGCTCAGAGTTCACAGCGGAAGACAGGCCCAGCTGAACATTCAGGGTGGGGGGGATAAGAGGTAGAATAAAATAATCAAAACCGCCCCCAGGGAGAGGCTTCAAGGGCCAGCTTTGCACGCATCTCAGGTCCTGGAGGTGGCCAGGGAGCTAAGGAGCCTGAGCATTTAATGAGAATTTTCCGAGGGGTTACTGACGAATTGAATGGGAGAATGTCAGACACCAGAGTGTGCCTGGCCTGGGCACGAAGGAGGCAGCGCGGAAGAGGGCGATGCTCCAGGCGCTGCTAAAGCCGAGGAGCGGGTGGGGTGGAGGGGGGGGTTGTTAGCAGGCCCCGGGTTCTCACACCTATTGGCTCCCCGGTTACCGGCTTCTCCACAGGCCATTGGGTCCCAGGCTGTGAACCAGGGCCCTGCAGCTCCAGGGACCGCGCTCAGATTGCGAGGTGCGACTTTCCACTTCCAGGGGAGGCCTCCTTGGGCCAAGATCGCCCAAAGATGTAAGGGCCAGCAGGCCAGTCCTTTGGGGGCGGGAACCGGACTGAGGGCCCTGGCCTCCGACGCCAGGCTTGACACGGCATTAATAATTGGGCGGCAAAACCGAGAAAGGGAACTAGGAATGGACCCGGTGTTCCTCCGGGTCGGATCCTCGCTGTCAAAGCGCAGAGAGCCCGTGAAGAGCGCGTGCGCAGTTTCTACCTCATCTGCTGAGACCTCCTCGGAAATCACTGTCCTGTTAGATTTGGGTCCCCAAATCCTTTTTTAATCCAGCAGACACTCTTTAAGAGGAAGAATCTCCCCAATGGTCCAGGCTTACGGTACAGAGAGGACAGCAGGATGTCATTGGAGTGATAGGGGTGAGAGGGGCTCTGGCCGAAACCACCCCCAGCCACGTAGAGAAGGGTGGTTGCACCAGACACCCCTTCCCAGGGCACTCTCCAGAGGGAGCACCGGGTCCATGCCCTCGGAGTTCAGCGGGGCTGCAGGGAAGGAACCTGAATTTGTCGACCCCGTCTCCAGCCACCTGTCCCACGCGCGACCTGGAGGCTTCGAACTCTCCGGGGTTTCTCTGCCAAGAACTGGAGCCTCGAGACCCGACGTTCATCCACCTGCGCAACGCATGCGTCGTCTGACACCCCGGCTTCTAAGATCTTCCCTCGGAGCAGCTTTCCGGGGCGTCCTCGGGGTCTTCTGTCCCTTTCCCCCAGTCGCCCCGACCCAGGGGTAAACGGAGCGCCCCCAGGATTGCTGCTCAGCGCAGATTTGGGATCCGCAGACTCGGCTCCTCCAGTGAGCGTCGGAGGGAGGAGGCTGGCGAGCGGTGCGCGCCCGGCTGGTGCACGGCCGGTGGGGGAGGAGGACACGGGCCGCGGGGTGTGTTGGCCCCACTGTGCGTCCGTTTCCGTGAGTGTGTGCGAACGAGTGCCCGGATGGGGCGGGACGCGAGCGTCGGGGGGGGGGGGGACCGTCGGGCCGGTCCGGGCTCGCGCGCAGAGGGCTCTGGGGTGGGCAAAGGCCTCCCCTCGCGGATCCGTGGGACGCGGCCGCCGCGCGAAAGGCGGACGGAAGGGAGGAAGCGCCAGCTTCTGGCTCCTTCTCCAAAAGCGCTCCGGGAAGGGATTAGGCGCCCCCTGTACTTTCGCTTTGGGCGTGATTGATGCGAACGGCGCTCCGAGGGCCGCGCAATTAATAAAGATTACGCTCGTTTAGTGGAAACGTCCCTCTTAATTAATGGAGAGAAGGGCGCGAAGGGTGATTTATTTGCATTTGCAAAATGCTTTCGGCCGCGCGGGGTTCGCTGTGAGGGCGGCCGCTGGGGCCCGGGACTAATTGGCTGGTTGAGGCCAACTTGCTCCGCATCGAAGTGTCCCCCATCCTGTTCCCCTCGCGTCGCCGCCTATGGGACCTCGTCCCCGGGCCTTACACCTCTAACTCCGTCTGCGATCACCCCAGCTGCAGGTGGGCTTCCCTCCCTTGAGAGCTCTAGGCGGGCCCTGGCGCGCACTCTCCTCCCCACACGCTCCGCGTTGCGCCTTTTCCCCGCCCCCCCCCCCCTCTTAATGCGCTGGAGGAGACGTCCCGGAGGCCTGATCCCGGATCCCAGGCTGCCCCCAGCTCCCGACCGTGCTGTCAGGGAGGGGCTGCGGAATAGAAAGGAGCGCCAGCTTGGCCTCCGGAACGGCCTCCGGAAATGCTGGGACGCTACCCCCTGCATTGAATGTGTGATCGTGCGTCCGAATGTGTGTCTGTGTTTCTAAGGATCTGAGTGGTGCGTTTTTGCTGAAACACCACTCTCTCTCCAGCTTTGCCGTCCACCTGCTACAACCCAGGGGGAAAAAAAGTGCAGTGTTTCCCTGGAGCGTCGCCGCGTTAAAACACTCCGGCTTCAGCCGGAGACTTTCTCCCCGTGGGTGGGGGAAGCAATGCTTCCTACCCAACAGGGGCTGGGGGCGGGGAGGTGGGGGACGCCGCGTGGCCGCGTGGAGCTCAAGAGTCAGGAGGAGGCTTCAAAGGTTTCGGTAACGACTCTTCGGCCTTTATTTATGCCCCTATTAATACAATATCCATCATGTAGATATCGATCTTTAGCCTTTAAACTGAGACGCTAGGAATCAATTAGCCATGCAGATTACATTTCCTACATATCCAAATGTTAATCTTTCAGTCTCTGGGCCAGTGATATATATTTTTGCAGCCAGATAGTATTAGATTTCGTTTAGAAATGGGGAGAGAAAAAAGGCTCTCTGAAGCCTATTTCTCTTGGGGCTACTTGTCTTAACTCTTGCCCCCCCACTGGGCCTTGGGGATCTGGGGGCCAGGATACCTCTCGGAGTTTTCGGGGGCAAAGAAGCAAGACCGCGCCAGGGACAAGCACGCAGGGCCACCGAGGGGACGCGGGACAGCTTTCTGTGACAGGACCCTGGGCAGCCGGTTAGCTCAGGTCTACCCTTCTGGTGGGGGCTTCCTCCAGCTAAACCACCCTGTCCAGCAGGCTCCTTTCGATTGCTTTAGGCATTCCGGATGGCCAGTTTTCATCTTTTCAGAGTTTCCCTTCCAGGGTTCTCCCATCTCCAGGCTTCTAAAAATCAAAATTATTCTTCTACTCCTCACTCCTCCAACTCAAGCCTAGTTTAGACGGTCCCTCTCCAGAAAGAGAAACCTAATTTAAAACACGAAATAGGTGTTTTCCTGGGGGAAGGGAGATGGAGAGAAAGTTTAAGGTATATGAAGGAATGTAGTGGAATTCATGATGTTTAAGAAATCGGAAGGGCTGAAATGTCCTGTTTAGCTTGTGGCGAATCCTTTTTCTCTTTTCTTTTCTCTTTCTTTCCTTTCTTTCCTTTCTTTTCTCTCTTTTCTTTCCTCTTCTCTTTCTGTCTCTTCCTCCTCCTCCCCTAGGAGAGGCTGGCGGGATCAGGAAAGGATGCGTCGCAGGGCCGGCGTCCCGCCTCTGTCTGTGCATGGTGAGCTCCCATGGGTGGCAAGGAGGCAGGGTGCATGCTTCACACTTCCTACTATTTCCCTCCAGTCCCTCCTGGCTTGGTTTGGGGAGGCTCAGCCTCTTCCACCTCCCCCCACCTGTTGCGCTCACTACTGGCCTTGGCTGCGCAGTCTCTCGCTCCAGGCAAGATTTTAATCCCTGCGGACTTCGGGTTCTGGGCTTCCTCACAGCTCTGCTGCCTTAGGCTCCTATGCCCTCACTGTCCAGTGTGTCCTGGTTCAACCAGAGACCCAGGTCTGAACATTCTTCTCCCAGAGCTCTCTTTTCTTGCTCCTCGAATTCCCCTGGGAATCTTTGTCGGGGAGAAATTTCCTGCGGGGGTTAAAGATACTCAGGCTGAGCAGCTGAGGCAGATCTGAGCTCTGGCTGGGACAGAGGGGCCGCAGGGAGTCAGAGACCCCGCCTGATCCAAGTGAAAGGCCTGTTAGCTTTCCCCCACTTTGTCCACTCCACCTTCGTTTCCCCCCACCCATTCCCCACTCCAGAGTTCCTGGAGTGGTCATTTGCCTTGCTTTTTTCGCTTCAGGCGTCAAAGAAACCAACCAAACCCTCCCACCTCCTCCAGAAACCCTCAGTCGCAGTTCCCAGCTCCACTCCCGCCCCCACGTCAGATCATCCGCCTCTTTCCCTGGGCCCCTCGGAAGATGCCCTGCCAAGACCCCTCAGTCCTTACCCCCACGCAAGCACCCTGCTTGCTCACAAGTCGAGCGATTGTCGAATTTATCTTCTAAATTTCACACCCCCCTTCCCCGCCCCCTGGAGAATTGGGCTCTGGAATCTTGTCTTATTTTTATTTGCATAAAAATAATTTTTGCAGAGCCAAACGAACGTCTGTAGGAGACGATTTGCCGTGAGATTCCTTCTCTCCCTCCCTCGCGGCCTTTTAAAAAATACTTTTTTTTCTTTTACATCTCTCCTCTTCCCCGTCTTTCCTTTTCCTTTCCTCGTTCTCCTTCTTGTCTGCCCACAAAGCATATGTTCTTTATTGGGAACCCGCTCGCACGTTCTCGGCCCGCTCCCCCAGCTGCAGGGGCACCGCAGTGGCACCGCAGTGGCACCGCAGGGGCAAAAGCACTGTGGCTGGCGCACACCACATTTCAGTGCGGCGCCCAGATCGCCATCCAGTCCCTAAATCCGACCTCATCCCGACTGACTTTCCAGTGGGGGAGAAGAGCGGCGCCAAAGCTTTTGACAAACAACTGCGGGGGGCCTGACGACGGTTGCTCCGCCTGGCCCTGCGCGGGGCGGCGGGTTTAACCCAAGCATTCACCAATCCGGGATCCTCGCATCCGGCCAAGAAGCGCGTGGTCAAGGACTCGGGGCTTTGATTGCCTTCGCGTGAACGCGGGGCAGCCTTTCTGCGAAATTGAGGGCTTCACGGTGTTTGCTCAAACCACAGGCTGCAACCCCGGTGATGCCTGGGACCCGGCGAGCGGACAGGCGCGTCCCCGCGGGGCTACCACGCCAGGCTGCCAGATCCCCCTCGCCCTCCCGTTGCCGCAAAAAAAAAAAAAAAAAAAAAAGGCCTGGGTGGCTGGGGGGCAGACGCCCCCATCCCCGGAACTCAGCAACAGTGTTTTACATAGATGATAATTTTCTCTTAAGGCCTTTGTCTGGCTAGAGGCCACGAGAAGTCCGTGGGCCATGAAAGGCTTATGCCTGCGTCCACAGGCGCGAGAGCTGCGCGCGGAAGGGCGTCCTGCGGCCCAAAGCAGACAGCACCCGACCGCGATTGGACTGTTGATCCACACATCCAAACCCAGGAGCGCGAGAACCTTCAAGTGAATGGGGCATGCTCGCCCCAGCCTTGGACAGGCAGCCTCCTGAAGTTCCTCTGAAACTCGGGGGCACCCGAGGCATCGGCAAGTTACCCTCCTCCCCCATCCCTCACCATTATCTTACTATTGCCCTCAAGGCTTCAGTGGCATTTTGCACGTGCACAGAAAGCTTGGGCGGACACCACGTTCGTTCTTGAAACTGTCGTAGAGACTCTCCTGCCTGCCTTCTGGGGCCTCTGTCAGCCTGGGGAAATGGTGCTGCCTCCCAAACCTGTCTCCAGGGCTGCAGGGCGCGGGCGCTCGCCTTCCAAGCCCCACTGTGGGGTCCCTCCTTCGTCAATTAGCGCCTGTGCCGCGCCCAGAGGCGGCGCGGAGACTCCGGTTCAGGGGCTTGGGACCGCGGGCCCGGCCTGGGTGGACACTCCCTTCCTGCTCCGGGGAGTGGGGGGCGGGGGTAACTTCTGCTTCCGGAGAGACTTCAGAAAGAAGTAAAGGGAGGCGCAAGCTTCGGAGATAGGGAAGGAGTAGCCGACGTGTAGAACCGGGGTTCGTTCTCGAAACCAATCTGGAAAACCGGGAACCACCCCCATCCTCCCGCGACCTGTTGCGCTCAACTGTGTCCAGGCTCCGGCTCCGGGCCCGGTCCGGTTGGGCTGCTGGTGAACACCATGGGCCCGAGAGCCTCGGCCGACCGCGCCGTCCTGGCCTTCCCTGGTCGGACTTCAGGGATACCGAGTTCAGGGAACTTAGACTCCCGCGGTCTTTGGATCCAAAGTGGCCCCGCAGCCTGACCGGCCCAGCTGCCGGGAGACTGGACATGCCCTCTCACCCCGCCCTGAGTCTCCCGGGTCGTCTGACCGCCACCCGGCTCAGAGAGGGGCCGAGTTCATCTTCCGGCTACAGAAGCAGAGCGCGCCCGCAGGGGAGAGGCCGGGAAGGAGAGATCCAGGAACTGTAGGCCCCCAGCCCGCACACACACACCCTCGTGGCCTCCATTTGTACATCTGTATAGCAAGTGGTGGTCGGTTTATGCGTGCGCGTACTGGACTGGCTTCCACGGGTACTCCAGATCCAGTTCAACCCGCAGTACCTCCGTTCCAGGATCCCCCTGGCACTGGCGCTCGCGGCTGCTGGACGCGCCACCCGGGAGGACGAGTCCGTGGCCCGCGCGCACCTTCCCTCATCTGCCCGCTGTAGCGAGAGGCAGCATCCAGCCGGAGAACGCGCCGGGTCGGCGCCGCGAGGGTTTGGAGACACAGCCATGGGCTCCGACACAAATGAGACTCAGTCCCGGATGTTCCTGGGTTCCTTTCAGTGGCGAGCTGAGTCTGCACTTGCCCTCTTAAAATACACTTGGGGTACTCCCCTCTCCCAGCTACCGCTGACCCTGGAAAGTGCCCTGTCTGCTCCACTCAACCCTTTGAAGACGGAAAACTCAAACAAACAAACAAACAAACAAACAAAAAAACCAAAAAATCTAACTCCCAGGTTGCAATCCCTGAGAAGTGACTTGGAAAACAAGGACCCAGACGTTGGTGACCCCCTACGTTTGTAAAAAGGAAATGAGAACGTTTTCCCCTTGACAAATGGAATCGTTTTATGTAAAATCAGGTTAAACAGGGCTTCATTTTAAGCAGCGACTCTCCTTTGTACTATGAATGCACGTGGGCCCTCCCCCCATGGGCGAGTGAGGAGATGTCCAGACTTTTCTCCGTGTTTCCAGAGGCCTGCCTCCGCAGCTCCGAAGGTCAGTCAAGCCTTTTAACGCTGAAGCCCAGCCTGCCGAAAGCTGCCTGCTTTTCCTACTTGCCAGTGGATTTTTAAAGAGCCAACTCCCAGAAGGTTGAACAGTTATGCGCTACCCGCCACCCCATCTTCGCTTCAGAGTTTGCCTTAATTAGGGGGTGGAGAAGTGGGGTTGGGGGCCCGCCATCCGATCGCGTAAAAACCGTCAAAGGAGTTGGGGGAGGGTGGACCGAGAGAGAGGGGTGGAGAATTCTGGCGCAGGAAAAATTCAGAAATCGTAAAAGGAAAAGGGGAACATGAAGCCCAGAAGTCATTGTTTCCTTTATTTCAAAGGGAAAAACCTGCCCGATTCTCATCCTTTTGATTGATTAAGGCCCTGAATACCTCGCAGTCCCAGAGTGACAGTCCCTGAATAGACTCCAGCGAATAAAGCGCAGTGCAGAGCGCGGGGCTGGCACTCGGGGTGTAAAGGAGGCGCGTTCGCTGGCACTTACCAAGTTATAAATAAAAGGCTATGCACAATGGTACCTTCTCCAAGGACAGACAGTCTTTACAACGCTCCTGGCGTCATATCCTGCTGGGGACACTTCAGCCCCTAGCCAAGACTTCGCTCCTTTTATTTTTCCAGCAGTTTAGTCTGAATACCATAATAAATTCCTGAGAACAAACGCAGCAGCCGGGCAAAACTTTAACATATAGCCACATCTTCGCTGCCGCGTTGGGGATCTATATGTTGAGATTTAGAGCTGGGGCTTCTCCGAGTGGGTTTTTCAATCAAGAGGCGGTTTTCTTCTCCCTCCCCGCCCCAGACTTCAACTAGTGAGTCCGAGGGTCTCCCCAGTGGCTGCCTAAGCTTCTCGCCACTCCTGCTCCCAGACCGAGAAGACAAAAGAACTTTATCAGCACACTCTGGACTCCTCCTGGGAGGACCCCTGCCGGGAGGACCCCTATAACAAACCTAGGCCAAAGGGGCATTGACCAGAAGAAGGAAAGCTAAACAAGTCTTGGGAGGGGGGGGTCCCAATGCCTTCTTTTCGGAATTGCGCCCCTCCAATGATTGTAACCCAAGAAAAATGAGAGCGAAAAAAGAGCCACAGTTAGAAAGACAGAGACATAGACAAGGAGATGGAATGGGAAGAATAGGGTCAGAGACAGAGAAAGACACACAGAGATACCCAGAGAGAGACAGAGACAAAGAGAGAAATAGAAAGTCAAGGAGAGAGGGACACACGTAAAGTGAGTAAGAGAAAGACTCCTTTTCTCTCTGCAGCTGCCATCTCCCTCGGGCTGTCTCTTCCAGGTTCCACGGGTCTGCCCTTCTCTTCCGGGGAAGGGGCACAGCGAGGGTCCCTCTCCGGGCCGGCCAAGGCCTTGGCACCGGCGGGGATGGGAAGAGAAAGTGGCCGCTGTCGCCCAATCAGCGCGTGTCTCCGCCACCCGGGACGGTCTCCCCGTCGGCCAATCGCAGCTCAGGGCTCCTGACCAAGCTTTGGGTGAAAGAACTAATAAATGCTCCCGAGCCCGGATCCCCGCACTCGGTGTCACGACGGGAGGAGATTCAGGCCGGCCGCGCTCCCACCCCCAGGCCCCCTCCCTGGCTCGTCCTGGCGCTCGCAGCCCCCTCCCCAGCGCCCCCAGCCTCAGGGCCACTCGCTCAGACTCAAACCAAACTTCTCCGCCCTGGGCTCGCGATCCCGGACTCTGGGGCTCCCTGCCCGCCCCTCTCCCCGGCTCCTTCCCGAGCCTCTCTCAGGACTAGGAGCGCGCAGTCCTCCTCCCCGCGTCCCTCCCTCTCTTTCCAGCCTTTTTTTTGGGGGGAGGGGCTCTCCACGCTCGGGGGGGAGCTCCGAGGGTCGCCAGCACCGCGCTCGCGCTTCTGTTTCGCCTTCACCTGGATATAATTTCCAAGCGAAGCTGCCCCCAGAATGACCACGCTGGCCGGAGCCGTGCCCAGGATGATGCGGCCGGGCCCGGGGCAGAACTACCCGCGCAGCGGCTTCCCTCTGGAAGGTAAGGGAGGACCTCGGCGCCGCCTGGAGCCCGGGGCCGGAGCCGGGCTGCGCCATCCCGACCCAGCGTCTCCACAGGCTTCCTCGGCGTACCCCGGGAGCCCCACTCCCCAGGCGCCCCTAGCCCAGGAGGGAACAGTCGGGGAGAGGTCTCCGCTCGATTTTCTCCCTGCAAACGGCGCGCCGTTCTTTCTGCAAAACGCTCGCGAAGCTTGGCGGCCAAGGCCTGCTCTAGGCCGGTCGGCTTTCCTCTGCTGTTTTGGAAGCGCCGCGGTGGGGAAGGGCCGCACCGGCTTCTGAGCGCCAGAAAGCCACATCTCCGTGCTTTGTCCACCCCGAGGCGGTGCAAAATTGTCGCGGCTGCGCCGATATTTGCTAAGCTCTTGTTAGTTCCGAAAGAATTTTCTTGCCGGCCGCAAAGTGTAGTGGCAGACGCCCGGTGGCCTCGTGCTTGGAATTTTTTGAATTAACTGATTAATTAATTAGAGTTCCACTCATCTCAAGTGGCATCTCGAAGTTTCCATTAAACCCTTTTGGGACACTGCCTTGCAAGTCATCTAGAAGGGCATCCCGAGGCAGGGAGACTTGGAAGCCCCAGCCCTTCTGGATAGTTTGCAAGGTTGGGGCGCAAGAACGGGACCGTGGCCGCCGGCCCTTGAGGCTGGGTCTAGAGTCGCATGTCATACCCAGGGCATGCATGGAGGTGAAGGGATCTTCGAACAGATGCTGCTGTCGTCTAGGTCCCCAGGTGTAACAGGTGACACGCGCTGCCACCTGAGGTCCCCTTTCGGGACCCTCTCTGACCTTTGGCTGCCGCACTTTCAGCCAGAAACCTAAGGGCTGTCAGCTCCTCCAAGTCCCTTAGAAAAGGGAGCGGTTCCAACTGAACAGGGTTTGGTGTGAGTGGAGGTCCAGGAGGCCAGCGTCTA
The DNA here is from genome assembly GCA_030068075.1 of Paguma larvata. NCBI lineage: Eukaryota > Metazoa > Chordata > Mammalia > Carnivora > Viverridae > Paguma > Paguma larvata. The sequence goes on from CM057825.1 coordinate 15,454,179, forward strand.
GGTGAACTTCTCTCTGCCAGGAAGCTGTTTCTCCAGCAAGCCTCGAGATACTGGCCCCAGGGTCTTCCCTTCGGCACCCTCCCCCCAACCCCCTGCCAAAGATGCCACTTTCTCGGCCCGAGAGGAAGACAGTTTCTCTGGGGCAATTTAGTTTGCCCTCCTTGCTTCCCCTTCACACAAGACTGTGTGCCCCCGAACTGCTTAATACTTTGAACAGATGTGATTGGAAAAGGGGCTGGGGCTGGGAGCCGGATGTCTCGAAGTTTCAGCTGTGGCTGTAACGGGCGGATCGTCCAGAAGCGTAAGGAATTAGGTGGGCTCATCTTTCCGGCTGCTCTCTGTTCTCCCGAAGTGACTTTCCCTTTGCCTCTCTTTTCGCCTTCTGCTCCCAGTGTCCACTCCCCTCGGCCAGGGCCGCGTCAACCAGCTCGGTGGCGTGTTTATCAACGGCAGGCCGCTCCCCAACCACATCCGCCACAAGATCGTAGAGATGGCCCACCACGGAATCCGGCCCTGCGTCATCTCCCGCCAGTTGCGCGTGTCCCACGGCTGCGTCTCTAAGATCCTGTGCAGGTATCAGGAGACCGGCTCCATCCGCCCCGGTGCCATTGGTGGCAGCAAACCCAAGGTGAGCGTGCGGGCCTGGCCCTGGGGGCCTCCAGGGCCTGTGGTCTCCCGGGGTAGGGAAGATCCAGGCAGGAGAAGGGCTATCATCTGGGGCTTGCCAAAGAGTTATTTTTCAAGACTGGAAAGGGGTGTACGTGGGTGGGCGGGTGGGGGAGCTGCCTGGGCCGCTGCTCCTTGAGAAACGCTAAGGGAAAACTCCAACCTTTTTGCAAAGGAGATCCAGCACTTTTTTTTTAATGTCCCGGAACCCTAGAATACTCATCAAATTATCTTAATAAGCAAACACCTAAACATGCCGCTCTATGTGCCCACCTGTTGCTGGTTTCCTCCCCAAGAGTCTTCCCAGCTCCGACCCGCTGCCCTGCTTTTGCCAAATCGAATCTAAAGAGCCACTTTTGGTTTTCTAAAGGGTTCTCTCCCACCTCCTGTCCCCAATCTCCTCCAGTCCAAATTGTCTTCAGGGAGTCAAAAGCTGGGATGATTTGTTTTTAATGAGCGCATGACTTGGCATTGAAAAAGCAGTTTGGTACTATCCTCAAATTATTTTGGTTCCTTTTAAAAAATGAAAGAGTCACACTGGCTAAGGCTCGGTGGGAGGGGATTGCATTGGGTCTGTCTTTTCTTCTGCATGTGGGGGAAATCCAATAGAATATTCTAGCTGCCACAGGGCAAAATCAAAAGGAGGATTCTGGTAAACCGGAGACTTCCATACACCCTCCTCCCTCCCACCCCCAGCTCCTTTTGCAACCTCTCCAAGAATCTCTAGAAATGACTTTTATTGGGAAAAAAAAACCAGTCTCTCAAAGTATCCATATTTGTTATCCACGCTGATTAATGTTTTAAAACTCATGTAATCACCTTATGCATTGCATTCTGCTCTTCAGGTAGCTAAAATCTTGGGCTTTTTTTTGTGTGTTTGGAGAGGTACAAGTTGTAGCTGTAACTTGATTTTTCTGCTTCTCCTTCAAACATTCCTCCTTTTAGTTTCGTTTTCATGTTTCTGTGTGAAGAATTGACTTTCTTTAGTTTCAGGGATCAGAAAGTAAACTAACGCCCCTCCTCGCCCCCAAAATGTTATGTCTTTTTCATTTATTCTAAGTGTCCAAGCTTACCTAGGGAGGAGTGGGCTCAACAAAGGGTGGGGCCATCTCATTTCTACCCCTTCCTAAAAGTAAATTGCTTCAGAGAATAGGATCCTTTTGCTAACAAGGGGGACCGTCCCAGGGGTGCAGGAAGGAGCATCCCGCTGGGCCTGGAGGCGGTGCGGCCACCACATTCGGCCCAGAGTATTGGGTACCAACGCCGGCCTGCCTGTTCTCTTAAAGCAGGTGACAACGCCTGATGTGGAGAAGAAAATTGAGGAATACAAAAGGGAGAACCCGGGCATGTTCAGCTGGGAAATTCGAGACAAATTACTCAAGGACGCTGTCTGTGATCGGAACACTGTGCCCTCAGGTACCAGGCCCATCAACGCGGTGCCTCCCGTCAGTCTCTATTCCCCGGGCACGTCATCCGAGCCACAATCACCCCAAAGATCGATCTGGGCGATCGGGAGGCAGCCCCTTCTCGGACCCTGAAATATTCACGAGCCAGACGCTCTGGGTGTTTTTACCCAGCGAGGGCTGAGCTGCTGGTCCTGGGGTGGAGCGATCGCCAAGGGCTCCCCAAAGAGGGTTTCTGTCGAGGAGGCAAGGCAGGAAACGCGAGGCGGAGGCCAACTGTTTATTAATATTGATGTTCCCTTTTAAAGAGAAACAAATGTTTTGGTAACCCCAACCGAAGGGAGATGGGGCCGCGCCAGCCCAGGCTTTGCCTAGTGCGCAAAGGAGGGGAGGGCTCGGCAACGACCCGGCTTTTTCCCGAGAGTCCCAGGGACCATCCGGCGCCCCCCGGCAGTGGAGGGAAAGGCGGAGGGAGAAGAGGGGCAACGAGGGGCGAGCGCGAGGGCGCGCGGGAGAGTTTGTTTTTAATTAAAAGGAAACTCCCTCCCTCCCCCCCCCTGCGAGAACGAGATATTTCAGAGTACGGATTTGTTTACCAGACTGGAATCTGGAAAAAATAAATGGGGGAGAGTGCATTTTCTTTTGATTTTTTACAATAGGAAACGATTCTGCAGTTGAAATTTAAACCCTTTCCAGCCTCAAAAAAAAAAGTTGAATTGCAGGGGACGGGTCCGCTGGGGTTCTTCCTCCCTTAACGCGCACCGCGGGGGCCCAATACCCGGGGTGGCGGTAGGAGTGCTGGGTGGTGGGCTGACCGGAGAATTCTCTTGGATTGGAGATCCAGAACCCCGTCTATTGGATCAAAAAGAGGAATGCTTCCTTACCAGGAGGGACACAGATGGCTGTTCCCGGCCCTAACGAGGAGGTGCGGGCTTCCCAGGCTTCGGGCTCCCAGCAGCTCCCAGTAGCAAGATGCAGACTGCGGGGTGGAGGGGCTGGAGTGGGCGGGTGAAGGGGGCGGTGGAACGACGCGGAGGCAGGAGGAAACGGGCGAGTCGCGCAGGACGGCCGCTCTAGGGCTCGGGGTCGGGGCTTCGGGGGCTCCCCCGGCCCCGCCTGGCACGGCTCAGTCGCCCGCGCTCCCTCCCTCCCCCCGCCTCCAGTGAGTTCCATCAGCCGCATCCTGAGGAGTAAATTCGGGAAAGGCGAAGAGGAGGAGGCCGACCTGGAGAGGAAGGAGGCTGAGGAGAGCGAGAAGAAGGCGAAACACAGCATCGACGGCATCCTGAGCGAGCGAGGTAAGCGGCGGCGCGCGCGCCCGCGCGCGGAGGGCCCGTGCCTCGGCCACGTCTGCACTCTGACGTCGGGGCCGGAGCGGTGGCCAGCCCGGGCTCGTGTCAAGGTCTCTCCTCGCTGGTACCCACTGCGCCCGCGTACAGACCATTCCAACGAAAGACCAGAGATGCACTTGAAATTAAAACAAAAATATCCGGTCTTTTTTTCCTCCCCCCCCCCCCCCCTGCTTTATAAGTCTTTCTTCTGCGCCAGTCTCAGCCCCTTGGCTTCTGGAACCGCCAGCCGCAGTTTGGTGCGGGGCTACCCTCTTGCCCTCAGGTGTCCGGGACCAGGCGTCTTGGAAAGGTTGAGGGAATGGGAACAGTCTGTGAGCCTCCGGAGGCTGAAGGAACTTTTTCGCCCTCGGGAAAGGCCCAGATGTTCCAGAGAGTTTCCCATTATCAGAGGAGGGGCGGGGAGAGGAGGCCTCAAAACTCTTTGGCTCAGTGAGGCCCCCAAATTGCCCCACGTCGGTAGCCTTATATGTATACCTGCATACACATATGGAAGTTGGCTGTTTTGTGTTTTAAATGGGTTTTCAGTTGCGATGGGGTTTGATTTCTGTGTGTGTCTAGGAAGTAAAAGCAGACAAAGATGTGGGCTCTTGGGCCAGCGGGGTTGGCACCCTGTCTCCACCGGAAGGTCCAGGCCACCTGCTCCTTGTTGGCTGTGACCTGTCATCAAGAGAAAGTCTCTCCTTTGGAGCCCTAAGTGGGGTCTCCTCCTCTCATACCTGCCGCTCTTGGTCTGGAGAGTCTAAAGGTGTCCCCTTCCCCCCAGAAAGGAAAGCCGGCCCTAGGGTGGAGGTGGAAGTTGAACCAAAAAGGGTTCCTGTGAGCAGTTTTGGCCTTGGGGATGCTTGCACCTCTTCAAGGGCACAGAGGGTCCCTGGCGTCCCCGTCTCCACCGTGCCTTAGAGTTCCTGCTTCTGGGCCGGGACTTTGGCGGGGAGAGGTGAGTTTTGATTTGCCTTAGAAGGGCAGGCGGCTCTCCAGGTGGGCTTGAACACCCACTGGGACTTCCAGAGTCAGGACCGTGGCTTCCAGACTCGGACTGTGGGTAGGTAGCTGGTCACTGCTTTTGCCTGCATTGCCCCATCCGGCGCATGGCAGCAGCTTTACAAACCAGGGCCAACTCCGTACCCAACCTTGAAGGGACACTTAAGATTTAGATGTTACAAACCCAAACAGCGGATTTCCGGGATACACAGAAGCCTAGATGCCGTGGTACACACGGGCAACCAAGAAAAGACACCCCCCAACCACAGCAGGGAGATACAGATGCTGTTGTTTCCCTTCTCTTTAAAGCGGGGGACTCACAAGGTCTTAGTCAAAGGCTCTCCTCTGGGAGGGGTGCTCTTTTGCTGTAGTGTCTGAGGAGACACCGGCTTTTATTCCAGGTCTAGATGTGGCAGAGAGGTGCTGGGGAGGGAGGAAGGAGAGAAACCAGCCAATCCCAAACCCAACGGGCCCCCGCGGGCACCGGGGCAAGAAGCCCAGAGCTACCGGAGAGGCTCAGGAAAGAGGGATGGGGGGGGGCACAGCTTTGCTACTTGTTGCTGGAGGCGCCGGTGGCAGAGCGGCCGCTCCCTCACAGCACAGGCAACCAAGGCCCAGGAGACAAAACGCCCCAAATGAGCTGGTCAAACATTTGTACAACTTTTCCAGCTTTTACAAAGAAGGCCTTCTCTACACAATCTACACTTGGAGATGAACTTGGGAGACAAAGCCTGGAGAGTCCATTGAAACTCACACTTTAGCTCGGCCCAGACAAAGCTCCGGCTCGCAGCAGCTTGATGTGAACAAAGGAAGGCAACCTTTTTATAATTCAAGGAGAAAAGAAGAGAAAACAGCCCCACAAAGGGCCGAGAATAGACATTATGGGCTTGCAATGAGGGATGAATTATTCAATGAGCTCCAATAGCTGCTGCGCCAGGAAGTTTTATGGACTCTCCAGCGTGGAAAAAGTGGCTATTTCACCTACAAAATGTTTCTAGTCTTTTGGGCCGTCTAGCTGGGCCGGCTGCCATTCAAGAGCAATTGCTACCATTTTTAAAATCAGTGTATTCTCCGCAGCGGGGGCTGTACCGTTGAAAACACACACACTCCGCGGAGGCTGAAGCCTAATTTAATTTGGGGTTGTCAGAGAAGATACAGCGTCCGTTTCTTTAGCGGCTCTAGCTCCCTTTCCAGATAGACCCTGGAGGGCATATGGGGCCCAGAAAAAGGACGGCGCGAAGTGTAGTTTAAAGGGAAGTCTGGAAACCTAAAAAAAAAAAAAAATTACCTCTGTTCTTTGGGCATCAAAAGTTCTCCACTTCCCCGCTTGTAAGATAGAAAGCATGTTGTTCAAGGGATCTGAGTCTTCTGGGGGAGAGGGAGGAGGCTGGCCCAAAAGGGACCTTCGGGTGCCCTGAGCAGGGGGACGCGCTCCCTCTGGAGGCTCCAGCTTCCTAGCGGGGGCCCGGAAGGGGGGCGAGGGAAGCCGAGGCTGGCTTTCCAGGGGACTTCTTTCTGCTTGTCAGACTCTAAGGTACAGGAAGAGAGGCACCCTGAAAGAGGTCAGAACTGCCCTCGTTTTCCTCCAGTGTTTGGTGACTCCCTTTACCTTCTCAACTTTCCCTCGTCCCTTGTCCAATCCAAGAGCAGCGCAGCGTGCCGACTCGGTGCGCTCAAGGCCCTGGCGCCGCGGCGCGCACTAGACGCTGTGCGGCCCTCCCGGGTCCGTCCTTCCAGCTCCTGTGCCCGGGTGGAAGGAGAAAGCTGGCAGGCCGGGGACAGCAAACGGCCCCCCCCACACCCCCAGCCCCCACCCCTACCCCCACCGCCACCCCGCCTGGGCCCGGCCCTCCGGCCAGCCCCGAGATCCGAACAGGCGCAGTCGGAGGAGCCAAGCCCCGGTCGCAGCATCGGGGGGCTGCGGGCACAGCCTCTGCCGAGGCCACTCAATGGGCGCCTCTGTTCCTCCCCCAGCGCGGCGGAGCGGGCCCGCGGGCGCCGTCACAATGGGTCGGCCCCCACTCCTGCGCCCTGCGCCAAAGCGCCGCGCCGCGCCGCCCCCTCCCCTGCGCTCCGGCCGGCTCGAAGCTTAGCTCGCCGGGCTGCAGCCCGACTCAATTGCCTCCTTTATGTCCTTCTCACTTTCATCTAGACACAGCCCGCCTCCTCCCCCCCTTCTCCTTTTTTTTCTCTCTCTTGCCTGAGGCTCACATTAGTGAAATTTCTGCAGCCTCCCCCCATTTTTTTTTCTTATTTTAAAGAAAGCCCTTAACACAAAAGCAGTGACTAATCAATAGAAACTGCTCCTTCATCTCCTCCTCCTCCTCCTCCTCCTCCTCCTCCTCCTCCTCCTCCTCCTCCTCCTCCTCCTCCTCCTCCTCCTCCTCCAGCAGGGTGACGCTTTTCCTGTTTGTGAGTTTTGGGAAACATTTTTGCTTTGTGCCGTAATGGAATTAGAGGACAGATGAGGACTGTAAATGGACACGCGACGGCAAGACTCTCGCTTAAATATTTAGATGCAACATTACAATTACCGACTTGTTGCAGCGGCTTTGAAGTGGCAGCTCGGGAGTGCAGGGGGAGAGAGGCCAGATTGCCCAATTGATGTTTTGATTGAGGCTGGAGATAGACTTTCACAGGACTTTCCTTTCCCCCTTGAAAAATCACCAGTGAGCGTGGGAGGTTTGCAACCGTTTCAAAGATTGAGCTCAGAGACCGCAGGCATAGGTCGGCTGGAGCTTTCACTCCATTCAGATCTCTCCCTTCCTATTTGACATTTATGAAAAGCAGGTCTGTGTGGTTTTTGTTTGTTTGTTTGTTTTGTTCTGTTTTTGGAGAAAGTAAAAGTGACCAAAGTTTTGCTCGAGTCCCTTTTGGTTTGAAAACTTGTGAGTTTTTTCTGAAATAACTAGGACGCTGTCAGTGTTTTTGCAGGGCAGGGGATAAAGCATCTAAACACGCAGGAAAGTTTTAAAGACCACTGAAATATTTCCTTTGCAATGGAATCATGAAAAGAACACTTTATCATTGACGGGGGCTACTGAAGTCGAGAGGAGCGAAGGCTATTTCTTCCCCCCGACTTAGCAAGGGAAGGACATTTTGGCGCGAGGCAAAGCGGGGGAGAGGGGGGAGGAACTTTCCCACAGACTGAAATCCTGGGGTATAAGATCTTAGGTTTGTGGCATCGGAACCTTTATTAAAGTGGACAGCCCACTCTCCAAGTCCATTTGTCAGAATCCTAAATTTGACCCCAACGTCGCCTCTAGTCTTTTGAGTGAATTTTATGTTTTCTGAAGCCCTGAAGATACGCAGCGAGGAAATAGCACCCATGTAAAAGCGTATTGGACATATTAGCACTTGAATTAAATTAAAACGACACGATGGGTCCTTTTCTGCCACGTAAGGGTAACGAGTTTCCTGTTGCAGTGATGAGAGAAAGAGAGAGAGGAAGGAAGAAAGAAAGAAAAAGAAAACCACCAGAGTTCGGATTTTGTAGGGTTTTCTTTTTTTGCTTGTATATTTGTTTGTTCGGCTGCCGTCCGCTTACTTTCTAGCCTTATTGAAAACATGCAGATGTTCTAATTAATGCTTGAAATCGTATGTTTATTTTGGGGCTTGATTTGACTGTTGATAGCACGGGAACGGGGACTAGGGGCTTCAAGTGCGTAATAATTACCGAAGGGTCATTTAAGAGTCCCCAGGGCTTCGCAGTAAAACCCACCGGGGCGGTGAGGCGGAACCAGCAAGTGCCGCGCGGTTCAGGGGAGTGGGGCGTGCGGAAATCGGTCAGGTGAATAGGAGCATTGCCACTGAACTCAGTTTCAATATCCGTGAATAAAATACGTTTTCAAGACCAAAAAAAAAAAAAATCCTTCCTAACATAAGCTTAAACGTTTAAGCCGTACATAAATCAATGGCCAATGAAAATTAAAAGTCGCAACATCGACCCCAAACAAAGAGTGAGACAGAGTTCGCCCAGGACTGGGCCCAAGAAGGTTCAGTTCGGTGGAGTTCTAGACATAACTTATTTATGCGGGTAAATAAAGATTAAAGAACCATTAAGAATGTCCATATACAACTAACAAGACACTAACAGGCAATTAAGCAGTCAGTTTAATGCCTTATCTCACTGGCTGCTCTGGGGTTGTTTTACAACTAGGAATTAAAATCTGAAAAGGAAGTTTTCAGCAGCTCTGGCCAAATATTGATTAAGTAGCTGTTTGTTGATAGCATTGTTACGCATTAAAAGGCCGGGATCGAGGCCCCTCGGTGGCCATCTTCTATTGTGAGGGATTCTTAACCACAGAGATCAAAGCGGGGTCATTTCAACTTATCTGTCTTGGAAAATCCTCCTTTTCCTCGGAAACCTCTAAGGAGGATTGACCAAATTCTCTTTAAGAAATAGGAACCCAAACCAGTTACGTGTGGCAGGTTTGTAGAGAAGAGATTCATGGGGTGTTTTTAATTATCCTATGGTGATTTCTTGTGTAGAGCTTAGGCTGAGATGGTGAAATTATCGTCAAATAGATTCTCAGTTTTGGAGGGTGGCCAGAGGCATGGAAGCTACTATCCTCTCGTCCCTAAATTTCTAAATATGGAACTTGCTGAAGCTGCCCTCCAAGCTGGAAGGATGTAAAGGAAAGATGTCAGATTTTTATTGAAAACGAGGTGGGAACCAGTTAAATACACAGGAAACTGGGAGTTACACTAAGTATATTTCTCTACATGTGTTTCTAGACTTTTTGTTTACATGAGTCTCATGCATATTTTTAACCCGCTATAATGTAGGAGTAGATATGTATTTGTGTACAGTTTGTGCATCGTTAGAGTTTATTTATAAGTTGCTCACTATGAATTAGGCTGGCGGTAAACTATATCCAGTTCCACAAAATAAAGGCTTATTTGTCCGATGGATTATACTTTCTAGAGTCATCAGAATTTGAGTCAACCTCCTAATTCTTATTCAGCTCTGCCATTTAATGCTAGGAAAAAATTTTCGCTGAATGGTTTTATGACTTTTTGGCTGTTGATGTTTAGATGAACTATTGGACCTTTTTTTTTTTTAAGTTTAAGAATTCAATGTATTTAGATAGATTTCTCTTTTATTATGAGAGTTAAAATTCCTGCAAGGGCTTTTTTGGAAATACCATCTCTGTGCTTAATTTGCAGATTCCAACAACTCACTCTGAGGTTGTGAAATTTATGCCAGATTCAGGCTTTGGATATGCAAATACACATCATGGATCTGTCTTTCTGAATCTCCTCTCTGATCGTGTTCACAGCAGTCCTAAATATTTGTGCATAGGGCTTTATTTTATTTTATTTGTTTTGTTTTTATTCTTTCTTATTCAGCCTTGAACAAGATGAGTCTTGACGTACAGAATTGCTAGTGGATATTTTCTATTCCGTTATCATCTGCCAATTAATTAATAACCTACCTGCGCTCAGATATTCTTTGATATAGTCCCAATCATTCAGTGTAGAGCAACTGCCTGAAACAGATTAAGCTGGAAGTGTGAGTCAGCTCAGATCTGTTATGGTTACCCTGTCCTGGGTCCAGATGCAGCATTAGGGCCTTCTTTGTTGCATACATCACATGTACTTGTATGTGAAATATACATATGGGGTTTAAGTGGCTTTTCCCCATTGGGTATCGGGCTGAATGTTCCTCTACGGCGAGGTAGGGCAGCAGAATCAAGCTCCAAACTGGGTCTGTTCTCAGTACCAAGGCAGAATTACTGATTTGAAAATTGGCTTATGTCAATTATATCTCAATCAAGTTGGAAAAAAAATACAATTCGGTATTATTGTAAAAAAAAAAAAAAAAAAAGAACTGGCTGCCTTTCACCAAGGAACTATATGATCAGAGAAAGTGGAAGGGAATTTCAGAAGCCGCCTTCCTCTTGGAAGATGCACACCAAAGTGGGAACAGAGGGCCGTCTTTTCTCGTTTGGGAAAGATTTTCTTGCCCCGTACCTGCCAATCTCTGGTGGAGAGTGTCACAGTGCACCTTTCAGCTCTGCCCATGCAGTGTCGGGCCAAACACTGAGCCCCAAGAGCATTGAACTTCTGCTGGAATCAGGACACTTGTCTTCTAAGAAAGCTACCTCTCAAATGATCTGTATTAGGATCATGCTTTCAAAATATATTATTTCCAGTTTGTTACTGGAACACGCGCAGTGATCAAAATGCCCGTGAACGTTATAAAACATCTCTTCAAGATTGTTTTATAATGTTCAAGAGAGGAGTTAGAAACGTCATCATTGTCCAAAGCAGATATGAAAACCACGCAGCGTAGTTGCTGAGGACGCTTGAGGAAAGGTTGAATTCTTACCTTGGAGGTCTATTTTCCTTCCTTCCTTATAAAAACTCCAACTGCTGCTACGGAAGTGGCCGCTTCTCTTTAAGGTAGAAGGAAGTGCAGCGTAATAAAGGGTGGTGTGAAATTCAGAATTGGATTTGATGCACGTTTCTCCTAAGAAAGACAATCTTGAGAAAGAGTTTTATCCTGCACGTTGCATGTAGCCAAGTTTGTAACATTTGGATTTTTGCTGCAGGATTTTAAGTAAACGACGACAACAACAGAGAAATTCTTCTCTTCGGGGTGAAGCAACTTGATCAAAGTAGTGTGAGGTTTTATGTCCTCTTGACTGCGGTGATTAGGAAATCAGTCTCCCTCAGTAAAACAAATTGGAAGTCATGATGGACAATAAGAAACTAACTGTATATTTGTCTCTTTCAACTCATTGAGGGATTTTGTGACTGTATGTACTTTTCTTAGACCATATTCGATGCATCTACAACGGTACATTAACATAAAATCTCAGTTCTAGGGGCTAATCAATAGATGCCTTTTAAAAATCGCTGATTGAAGTGGTTTGTGACAAGGACGGAGACTCTTCTTGGCTGAGGGAGAGGAAATACCACTGACTTTGAGCATTAGCCAACGTTCGGGGTCATATTGAGAATTCAAACGGTATAGTTTTACGGAGGCTTAAATGTAAAATTTCAGAATTTTTATAATCGGCTCGGAGGCATATTTCTGGAAACTACCGCAGACTTAAATGTCCTTGCCTTTATGTCATTGGAAGGAAACAATAAGTAAGTTAGGGTAGAATGGTTAAGAAAGAAAGTTGGTTGCTGTGCAGTTTATATTGCAATATGGGATTGGTTTAATTTTTATGTACTTTCATAGTAAATACCTATATGGTCACACACAAATTTGCATTTTAATGGAAAGATGCATTTGTGGGCTGGTGATTTTACAGGTACGTAGCCATGCTAACAGTATAGCCAACAAATATCCCTCTTATCTGATTTTTTGGCAAACTCTAATATAGACGTAACTTATCCAATCAACAGGCGCTTGGGAATTGTATGGAGATATTAATATCTTCCTTATTTCCCTTAGAGGGCCTATCTTTTTGTATACAAACATTTTTTTTCAATGTATATTTACTCATTTTTGAGAGAGAGAGAGAGCGCATGCACAAGCAGGAGAGGGGAAGAGAGAGAGAGAGAGAGAGAGGGAGACACAGAATCTGAAGGAGGCTCTAGGCTCTGAGCTGTTACCTCCGAGCTTGACAAGGGGCTCGAACCCACAAACTGTGAGATCATGACCTGAGCCGAAGTCAGAGGCTTAACCAACTGAGCCACCCAGGTGCCCCCCAAAGCATTTTCTTTTTAAATAACTGTAGACTTATAGAGTCTGTTTTCAAACACATTAAAGTTGTCCCAGTGTTCAAACATATTATCGCGATTAAGAAAATCTTGGCTAATGTGTGTGTGTGTGTGTGTGTGTGTGTGTGTGTGTGTGAATGACCATGGTTGAGCTTAACCTGACTAAAGAAAATTAATTGGTCCGATTCATTTTATTGTAAGAAAAGCAACAGGTTTCTTCTTGAATTCCTACTTGGTTTCCTGTTTGAGCTTCATTAAAGCAATTGAGAGTTTCTTGTCTGTTCCGAGTTAGCCACGCCCCAAAGTCCCTTTTCCTGCCTTAGCTCGCATTATAAGAGCCCACTACCCAAGGTCAAAGTGGCCCGTTCTCACCTCTCTTATTTTACTCTAAAATTGAGACCAAACGCATCTCAGGCGTGACCTCCTTGAGCTTCAGTTTTGACGTCTGTGAGATGGGGCACGTGATACCACCCCCCCAGGGTGGCATGAGAAGAAAATGAGAAGATGCAAGTTATGTACAAATTGCACGTATGATAGGAAAACTCAAACTCCTGGGGGAGCGAACCTTCTGAACGTGCAGAAAATGGCCAGCCTGCTGGCAGATGGGCTCTGCCCAAAGGCAGATAAAAGCTTAATTCAGGGCTTAGGAGCAACAATGAAGCAGCACACACACGCACACACACACACACACACACACACACACACACACACACACAGAGCCCACTTTCACTGAGTCAAAAAAAAATTGAGTTCATAAGCAACTCTTTAACGTCTTAATGAGAAAAATGACAAAGTTCTAAAGCCAGTCACTGAGATGTCAAAAGATATTTCTAAATTACTTTTTTCTCCTAGTTCTACGAAGATTACTTTTCTCAGATTGACCTGGCTTCTTAAGAGTCCTCCATATCAAACTTTTCTTTGATTTTTTTTTTTTTGGTACAAGTTCTTTTCTCCTTATCAGAGATTGACAAACAAGTTGCTTTTTGAGAATAGGTTTCACCCATGCCTTCCTACTTTGGAAATTCTGTTGCAATGCTTCTTTTTACAGAATGGCTCTTGTGCGGGCTCTCATTCCGTCCCCGTCTTCAGCCTCCTTCCTTGTTCTTAAATATCTTCTTAGCTCTGCACGTGAGATTCTGTGCATTCTTCTTTCCTTGTGCATGATTCTTCTTAACCCCTCTCCTATCAAATTCGAGTTCAGAAATCTGAAAGGAACTTTCCAAAAGAGCACTCCTTGAGCTGGAGGATACATTGCAATGACCTTTCGGTTCCATTTCCCTCCATCCAGTTCCCAAAGCTCGGAACTCGTGTGTTTTCCGGGGTGGGAGGCGAGAGTGGGAAACAAAGTGACCTGCCTTGGGAGGCTTTGGGGGGGCTGGAGAGCTCCTGGTCCGCGTTGCCCGCCCGCAGGAGCAGCTCGCTGGTGCAGCCACTGCAGAGAAGGAAGGTTGTTTTCTTATCCCTGCATGCACTGGTCTGACCTGTCTCCGAAATAGGTCAGGCTGGGGCACAGCCAGTTTATGCAGCTGTTGGGGCTTAGGCGTCCCGGCAGGCGGCCCCCAGTGAACTGATAAAAATTCGCTGGCGAGCCATAGGGCCTTCCTTCTGGACTCGGCTGCACCCCCCCACCCCCACCCCCGAAGGCTTTTAGATGCAAGAGGACTCCTGGATTATGGGGGCCAACTCTCAGCCTCAAAAGGGAAGCGTTCTTTTATTCCGGGGATTGTACTCTTGTCGATGCAAACATTCAAAAGACATAGATGCTGTGTCAGATTTCATTTTTAAATCGTCCCATTTATTTTGGCCGAGTGAAGCAGTCACTCTGTGCATCATTCCGAAGATATAGAAGGATTAACAGGAACAGGGGTAATAGGGTTTCTTCCCATTCGGGTCCCTCAGTATCTTGGGCACCCTTCTAGAGAGTCTACGCATAAATCATTACATTTCTCTCTCTCTTGAGAAAAATATTCTCCCTCCTTTTGCACAAATGGTAGCTCACTATAGAAACTATTGTGTGCCTTGCTTTTTTTTTTTTCTTTCCACTCGAGACTCCATCTCAGTAATTACTCCAGATCAGGACCCGACGGTCTCCACAGCCCGTGTGTATAGCTGTATAGTATTCCATCGCAATGTCAAAGAGTTACTTAGCATTAGATGGTTTCCAGTCTAACGTGTGTGAGTTTATTTGTAAAAGAATTCCTCCATGGTAGGGACAAAGAGAAAGTGTCTGCAATTTTGATCGCTCTGGTGGAATTTTGCTACTGTGTCGAGAACGAGACTTAGCCTGGGGCAGGAGCCCGTTTGTTGGTCTTTCAGTTAGTAGCGACTACCCTCTGGAAATTTCCTCTCCTCTCTTTTTGCTCCCAATGGAGCAATCTCGAAATCCAAGGAAAGCTTTTTGTCTTCGACTTTTTGGTTCTTCTTTTTTTTTTTTTCTTATCTACCGCTCCTCCCACTCCCCACCCCCGTCATTTATTAAGGTATTTATGTTAAGCATTCTTAGTTATTTTCCTTTCTGGGCCGGAGAAACTATGGATAATTTTGTAACAATTTAGTGGCAACCCATTCTGATGGCTTGGTTACAAGAGGGAGGTTGTCCTTCAGGGTCACAGATGAGGTTTGAACTAGTAAGAGAGAGCAGGTCATGAATAATAAAACATGGTCTTGGATTTCTAACTCTCGAGAAGGGCTGGCCTGGCACTCTCGGGGGTTTCTGGAGTTGGGGAAAGGCTGACTTTTAATTTTACAAACTTTTAAGGGCCGTGTATCCATTCCCTCCTGTGCACAAAGGACTTCTTATGTTTTTGCACATACCTCGCCTCCCTCAAATCATTTCAGCGTATTTTCCCTTCAATCCGACGCCCAGGAATTCAGTCGTTGGTGTTGCTGGCTACCTGGCTTACCTAAGCTGGCAGTCCGAGTCCGTGAAATGAGCCAGAGAAAACTGTGTTCCAACCGTAGGAGAAAAACAACCCTCTCCGAACCCTCTTGGGAAAACTGAAGATGTGAACGCCAATAAATGTTATGAAGGAGATGTTTCAAGTCATTCCTTTTTAGGAATGGGCCTTTCAGAGATGGCAGAAGCAGCGAGGAGCTGGGGTTTGCTTTTGAAAATCAAAATCTTGATTTGGTTTTTTAAAAAAAAATAACAGAAAAACAAAACCGGTCTTCTCTCCGGACTGTTCTCGCCGCCGGTTCCAGAGCACGGCTGTGCCAGGCAGAGGCAGGAAGGTGCGTCCTCCTTCTAGAAGTTTTGCGTGTGCTTCGACAGGACGTAGCTAGGCGGGCCCTCTGCGTCCTCTCCCTGCCTCCCCTCTGACTTGCTTATGGAAATTTAAAGGAGTCCGTTTGAACATGTAAACAGGCCTGGTGTCAAGAGCATCTGTAAGGAGCCGAGAAGAATCAAAAGCAGCCTTTTCCCTCCCCTCTCCCAGCTCTGTGCATAATTTGGATTGAATCAGGCCCATAATTTGTGACATCTGATTACTCCCTGCAGAAGTACGAAACTCTCCATGTAGGACAGGGGTGGGAGGTGCTGGGGAGGGATTAATTTTGAAGAAACGTTGATTCGTTTGTCAGATTGCTGTGACGTTCCCAACATAAATTCAGACCCTGGGAAAGATGCGGTGTTCAGAGCCGTGTCGGCAGAGTGACTGATCTTGAGATGCTAGACGCATCTTCCACACTGTTCTCATCTGCACAGGTAAAGGGAGAGCGTTCTCCAGCGGCCTGGCTCAGGGTCAGCGAGCAGGGGTTTCGGTGGGAGAGCAGCTCCCTCTTCTGATTTGCACATTTGCCATGATTTTAAATAAAAAGGGACCCAGGGGTGCCTGGGTGGCTCAGTCGCTTAAGCACCTGACTTCAGCTCAGGTCGTGATCTCACGGTTCGTGGGTTCGAGCCCTGCGTTGGGCCCTGTGCTGACAGCTCGGAGCCTGGAGCCTGCTTCAGATTCTGTGTCTCCAGCTCTCTCTGACCTTCCCTCACTCACACGCTGTCTCTCTCAAAAATAAATAAACATTAAAAAAATAATAATAAAATAAGAAAATAAATAAAAAGGGACCCACGAATTCCTCAGGGGGAAAATACTTCAACTTTCCATTTCACGATTCCCAAATGAATGGAACCTCAGTGTCCGGAATCATTGGTTCCATTTGAAAAATGTTGGAACTTCTAAGATCTTCTCAGCCCATTTCTAAAAGGGGCTGGGAGTCCATTTCAGGAAGTCCAGCCAATAAATGGGATCTCCTCCCAGGGCCCCCCGGCAGACTAGCACCACGCCAGAGAGGAATATGGCTTCCAGCCACCCAGTGTGGAAACTTTCCAGGTGGTAGGCTTGCTTGGCTTTTGGGCAGACAGGGCGCATCCGGGGTTTGTGTGCGCGCGACACACATTTAAGAGAGGGCAGCAGAAAGGCAACTTCTATAGTTTCGTACTGGAAGCCAATGTCTGCTTGTGGTCACTGGCCCTGCCAAGCTCTGAATACTTGCTGAATTTTTGTCTGAAAACAAGATGGCAAACGGAAGACTGGGCTCTCAGCATCAGGTCAGACACTACGAAGAGCCAGGCTGAAGAGCCCGGGCTTGCGGGGATACTGGGTAATTGGCAGGCGCCCCATCACACAGGGGATGGATTCCAGGATGGCGGCCGGGCTGGAAACTCAACTGGCCTATTTGGGAAGTAGCTTCTGGGCTCTTCTCAGGGAACTTTTTGGGCCCTGACTCCTCAGTGTCTTCTTGCCTGTGGAAAATTGTCAGCGGGTATGTCTCGGGGCATTGCTGAGCGGAAAGCCAGATGGTGGCTGGGAAGGCCACCTCACCTTGTTTCTCTCAGAGTTTCCCGTAGTGTTCAGTAGAGGGTGGGGACGTACGGCAGGTGGGAGCGAGCGAGTCCTCATGATCTGGCACGCCCGTGTCATGGCGTCTGTCCTTTTTTAGGGAAATTGAAACTAAGTCCCCGCACAGGCTTTTATTTCTCATGGGGTATTAGCATATACCTTGGGCAGATACGGAGAGGACCCGTTGCCTTAATACAAAATACAAGTGACACAGAGAACCGAATTTGGTCTGAATTTCGTTTGCTGTCTAACTTTATCATTTTATTGAATTACTATAATTGAATGTTACTCGTTTAAACTAACAATATTCCCCCGGAAATGAATCCTTTGTATTTTTTTCTTTAATTGAGAACCCAAATTAAATTCATTAGGAAAGATAATGACCGTCTTTCACATTGCAGTTCCTGGCACTTGGAAAATCCTGTTGGAAAAGCTTCAGGAAAAATAGAACCGTCACTCAAACTCTGGTTTGCAGGAGATGATATTCCCAGAACAAGTTTGGGCTCTTTACAGGGATGTTTGAAAATCTCCCTACCCCCGATCCCCCCCCCCTTTCAAATCCTTTGAAAATGTCGTCCCCCTTTTTCCTTTCACAGAGGGCTCTCCGGGCTGACCTTGGGTGAAAAGAGGGAGGTGGCTGCTGGATGTCATCTCCTCTCCTTCCCTGTGTCTCCCACCCCTGTCCTGCTTCTACCTGGCGTACCTTCCGCCTGTGCACCCCGTCTCCACACATACACGCGCCCACACAGACGTCACATCCGCGTCCACCAAGCTCTTCTTCATTCACATCGAGACTCAGCCTGCTACCCCCTCCCTGGGATGTTGGCAGTTTCCAAAAGGCCCCTGGGAGCTGACAACCTAGCACGGAAGAATGAATCTCTAATGGTAGAATTCCAGGTATCCTTGTAGGAAGGAATCTTTCGTGGGGGGTGGGGGCAAGGGGTGGGTTTCTGGTGCCCCTCGAGTTACACCCCTGTGCATCCTATCTTCGCGGTGAATGGCGAGACTAGTCCTGAAATGAGGGCGCTACTTGCTGGTGAGTGTGGCCTGCCCGGGCACGGGACACCGTTGAGTCACCCGGGAGGAGGCAGTTCCAGGTGGGGCTGAGAGTATTCTCCATTACAGGTGGTTTTTCCACACTTCCCGGGGGCCAGGGAAAGGCCTTGGCTTGTGTCCTTTGGGCTTCCTGAAGAACATGAAGGGTCTCTTCTGGCTTAGAGCCATAGGCAGGGAGGGCACTGAGGAGCCTATCTTGCCTCAGAGCTCAAAACCCTCCGAAGGAACAGACTTCTGATCCAAGCCCTCGCGCCGCTGGCGGCACCTGGACAGACGTCATAGGTCAGAAGAAGTGGGGCTCCCTCCTCTAGAGGACTAGGGCCCAAGGGGCAGCCATGATGCATCCACTGGCTGGGAAAGCTTCTAGAAAGTGCACTGGTACATTCCTAGGAGTCTTCTGGATGGCCAGAGACTCCTACACTCTCAGTACTGGGGTCCCGGAGAGCCTCAGCAACACGTTGCTTTGGAGGATGTAAGCCGCGAGCGCCCCAGGGAACAGCTGGGATTTATTCCATCCATGATATATGGGGTTCAGAAATAGCCTGTCGTGTTTGTGGGCTATTAAATGACCTTGGATTCCCGCTGAGCCCCCAAAGTGGGCACTCAGACTTGATCGATGTTTTATAAGTGTTCGGTAATGACAGCAGATGCAAGCATGTAGAAACAGTCTGCGTCTCCCCCAGGGCCCCTCGAGCAGAGGATGAAGAGGAGTCCTTGTCAGAGACGCGAGCTGAGCACAGAGCAAATGACCGTCGCGTTCCAGGGCCCCCCACCGGTGGGGGCCCTTCCAGGCTCTGGAAGGGTGCCTACAGCACCTTCGTGCCTTTAGGTTTTTGCGAATGTTGCAAAATGAAGATACGTTGGTATTTACTTCTGAAAAAGGGCTCCCTAAATGGTAAAAGCTTCGGGTCCCTCAAAACTACATTTATCCTTGTCCTTGTTGAGGCAGAGGGGAGCAGAGATGGTCCCTGAGCATGGAGAAGGCACAGCTGTGTGGGAGCGAAATAGTAATAGTAATAATAATAATACTAATGAATAATAATAATACTCAGTTTCCCTCCACTGTGTCTTGGACCTTAGAGTTGGCCGGGGTGCTTCCTCATTTCTCGTGCCTTATCCTGCTTACTTAGCGAACCACAGTCTGGGTCTGGCAACCCGAAGCTACTGAGAATTGACTTGTGTGGCCCTTATACCACACAGCATCCTAGGTCCCTGCGGGGAGCCCCTTAGAGGGATGTTGGACAGATCCCTTATCAGCAAATGAGGAACATCCATCTACTCACCGGACATGGGGAGGTGGGCAAGAGCCTTCATTTTTTGAGTTTTGGTTTCCCTCAGCTGTAGAAGTTGGATTAGGCAGTTTTTAGATGTTTCCTGTAGGTCTCTGAAACCATATCACCAGGTGCTTTCACTCTCTGGGCCCCATTCTCCCTTCCCCTGAGAAACAAAGGCATTGGCGAGGTGAAGGCTATGGTCTCTCCTGGCTCCGGCGGGATGTGGTGGCCACGGCCATGGCCCCGTCTGTTCTCAGCAGAGTCTTGGGAGCCCCAGGCAGCTGTTTGAAGAAACAGTGGGGCCTCTGGGCAGCCGGGGAATCAGCGCAAGGATGTCTTAGAAGGCAAGGAAGTCCTGTCTGTCTCATCTATGGACGGAAGGATTTCAGGTGCTGGAACAGTGAGGGTGGAACAGAAACTTGCTGTACTGTGGAACAGGCGGACCCGCTGGGTCTTCCCCATCCACGTGGGGCGATGCATGGTTTCTTGCACCTCCTGTCAAAACCTTGGCTTCCAGAAGAGTCTGGAAACCCCTTGGGGGTATCGTTTGGAGATCTTCCCCTTAAGTTAGAGTCGCTTAAGCAGGATAGTAACATTCCCTCTTTCAAATCATCTGTGTCTGGACATATTTCCCTGTGACCAAAGAGGGACACATGAGATTTCTGGTAGCTGACCAAACCAAACCTGGAAACTGGGCTCGAGGGGACAGAATCGGACAACAGTGCGTTCAGTTCATCTGATTCTGCGGTCGTATTTTAAACATGAATTAACTCCTTCATCAGTAGTTGTCAAAAACTAAATCAGATAAAGTGGATTTTTTTTTTCTTTGCCTAGGGTTAAAAGACACGCATAGACACTCGTGAATTAAAAAAATCATATTTAAATCAATTAAAATTTTTTTATGGGTAGTAGAGTTTGAGAGAAAACTCAAAGATTAAACAGTAGATCATTTCAAATCTGAAAACCTTTATTGTTTTTGCACGGACTTTGCAATTAAGCGTTTTAGAAACTTGAAAAGAATGTAAGAAATAATTTTGTTACACTGAAAACAAATCAAGGCAAGATGTCGTAGCCTGTCAAGACGAGATTTGAATAATTTTTTTTTCTCTTCAATGTTTCAGTTTTTTATTTTTGCAGAAGAAAATTATTTGCAAAGTCAACATCTACATGTTGACTTTTTGGGTATATATTCTAAAAATGGACAAGGAATCATTCAAATACGGTGAACCTTAACTGCAAAGACCAAATGACAAAAGTAACAAGGTATAGTACATTGTGAAATTTTATTTTTTGAATAAAAGCATGAAAATATCCAGACTAATCTCCGCATGCATAATTTTTCTTAAGTATCTGATCATCTATGACTCGAGGTTTGGGGAGGCTTTCTTTATCTTAAACAAATAGATTTGTGGAAACACACGTGAGCAAATATTGCTACAAAATATCAACTAATCTTTTGAAATAGAAGCTGAACGTTGTGAACTGAGAACGGGAATTCTACCCCTTTATACATCCAAGTACTAAGAACTACTGTTTACCAGACGAAAGAGTTTGTTTCTATTTTTCTTAGCCATTACCCCGTACTCAGATCAAATATATTGCGATTTTGAACCTTGAATCGCAAATTAAACTTTTTATGTGATAAGAGAGAAAGTCACCACTTGACCTGCAGATTAAAGAAGAAATCTGATCTTCGCTGCTCTTAGCCAACATTAGAATTTCTGTTGAGTAACTCCATACAAATCAAAACAATTCAGGTTGTCGACTCTCCCTTCCGTATCCATAAGCAAACCTCTGATTTACACTGCCCGCGAATTGCGCTCCCAACAGGTTTGGAGAAGTTGAGTCGGTGAGTTATGGCATGTATTTGTTTAATATAGTTTGAATGGTAAGGTAACCATATCACTTTTAGAACAGCAGGCATTTATAATGCTTTGCCAAGTTCGGGGGTGGTGAGCGGTATTCGATCTGAGTATTTGATTTCCTCTACTTACTTTTCTTCATGTTTTCTTAGGGAAGTGCTAGTGGAGATTCGAAGAAGAGTTGCCATTCTGGTTAACTCTATAAAAACATTAAAGCATTTTAGGGAATGCAGAAATACATATGCTTCAGGTTACACTATTGAGACATCTTGGATATTTTAATAACATTTCCACTCTAAAGTAGCGAGAGCAGACTTATTTTTTAACTTCCTTTAGACAAGAGGTTACATTCGTTGATGAAAGTAATTTGAACACTTTGGGGAACACTTCAGCTTTCTAGTGGTGAGGCACTGACTGTTTTCCGCTGTGCTGTTAAAACGGGTGTTTATTTCTCAGTAGAGCGCTCTTTCGGTTGCTTTTGCGATTGCTCAGAGGGATTTTAAAGCCAATGTGAATACAGATTGATATGCCCTGAAGAAATGAAATCGAACGCTATAGCTAACTGTAGAGTGACCGTCTATGAAATACAGGGTAGAGGTACATTCGCCGAAATTATTTATATGAATGATGCTGAAGGACTTTGTGGTACAGTTCGTTTTGGATGTTTGAGATTAAAAATATCCCTTTAGGATTTGGAGAAAATGAAAGTGTTGCTGTGTGCAAGGAGAGGCCAGCCGAGCAGAAAACATTCTAGAGAGAGCTTACTCGGAACGTTCTTCCAACGCTGAGGGTACCGTGCATTTCATTTCTCAAGGTCCTTTGTGAAGTCAATTTCTCGCGTTAGAATTAAAAAAGTCATTTCCCTAGAAAGCAAATAAACGCCGGACTCCAAATTCACTAGCAGGGCAGATTACAATTTAGACTTGCTTTTCTTCCAACGATGGGAATTTTCTAACAAAGGAAAAGAGTGGACGAACAAATTTAAGAAATCATAGCACCTACTTTCTCATATTGTGGCTGAACTTTTATTCTCTTATAGTCCCAAGGGCTGCCACGTTACCTAAAAAGAACAATGAGTTTTCCAACAGAAAATTAAAAAAGAAAGGAAAGAAAGAAAAAGAAATTACCCAGGGATGCTGTAACTTACAATTGTTCTTGCTAAGCTTTGTGCAGCTTTAAATACAATTGAATATTAATTCTATCAGACCTAGTTGACTTAAAAGCTGGGATGAATCAGGAGCTGATTTTTGGCATTCCTTCATTTTTCCACTCTTTTGTTCACTTGACACAGCTTTTATACACTGGCTTTGCGGGAACCACTGGCGTGATCTCCGAACAATCTGTTCAAGGAGGAAAGGGCTCGTCCAACCAGCAGCTAGAGTTTTAATTAAATACTGTTCATCCTGTCTATCTCAAACAGCTGAAGAAATAGCTGTTGGCGTAAAGGTATCAATGAACTTATGTTCTCTGGTGTTAATAGGGCAAAGAAACTTCTTGGTGCTTAAAAAGCAAAACAAAACAAAATGCACACACGTCCCCCCCTCCCCCGAAAAAAAATCATGCCGTTATTATTTTTAAAATCAGAAGAATCACACCGAAGCAACAGTCCCGTTCTGTGGAGCTAGACTCCGCATCACGTTGTAAGGGACACGCAGGTTGAAGAAATTATTTTGTTTATTAATTCAGGTTACATGTCCTGCCAGGCTGGCTAGGAAGAGAAAGGAAAGAGAGGTGTAACTTTCAGCACACCCTGATTTGTTCTTATTACATAACAAAAGTCTATTTCTTTATCATGTTATCATTCAGTTAATAAAAATTAGCTACAATAACAGCATCAACTTAAAAACCCCTCAAAGTCCGGGGGATTTTCTTTCACAATGAACATGAATACTGTTCAGAAATACAAACAGTCAAAGGATAACTTTAGGTCTGAAAGGGAAACCTGGCAAGGGTAATTGAATAAGCCTGGGTCCCTTGACTGTGTCATGGTGAGGGCAGTCAACATGTCATAATTAGGTTTATTGAGGGCCATTCCAACAATCTGCTTCTATTCTTCCTGTCTTATTGTCCACAGCTAGGCAAATAGCCAAGGGACAAAAGGAATCAAGTGCTGACAAAACATGAAAGAGGAAAAAGATTTAGCTGCTTTTATCAAAGAAACTGAGAAGGACTTTGTGTAAATAAAATAAGTGACTGGCCATCCTGCATTTAGGCAATGCCGTTTTCATTAGAATTAATTCTTGACATATTGGAAGAGTTCCAAGGGAAGGATTTCTACTTCTGACAAGTTTAATTTGTAAATTAAAAACAGTTGGTTAAACATGAGCCTCCATCAACAAAACTTAACCAAAGCCATACCCGGCAAAGGCCTAAACAGGTGAAAAAGAGAATGACTTTGAAAACAGTCTTCCCCGAAATTATGCAAATTCTTATTACTTCATAACAAATGTTTCCCATTGAAGCCTTCCCAACTAAGCAGGATGCCTGCTCCTAGAGGTTTGTGGAGATCGCATTTTCTTCCCCTCTAAGCCTGTCTCGTTGACATTAACACTTACTCCGCGCTGGTTCTTGGGAGACGCGGCGAGCGCGGGCGAGGTAGACCTCACGTGTTTTCAGAAGCCAAGCGCATGCAACTTTCCTAAGTTTGCACCTTTCAGGACAGGCTGCTCTGCGTTTTCTTCCTTGAAGGTGAGAGTTTCTTGCAAGCGGGCTTCCCATTCCTAACGGGGATCAAGAGTGGGAGTCGTGCTGCGGCGCCGCCGGCACTAAATATTCATCAGATCTCTGGGCCAGGTTGTCTGTGCGGAGGGCGGTGTGCAAAGCCAGCAGCTCTGTGGTCACGACTGGGTGAGAGAGACAAAGCGAAAACCTTCAGGACAGAGGTCCAGCTGGCCTCCGGACGAGACTTCCGTTTGAGTTTAGGAAAGCCCTTTTAGTAAAACGGCTTTTTGTGAGGTCGGGATACCATTCCTGTTGCATTTTGGCCCTTTGCAGGCTAAGCTTTAGAGAGGGGTGTTTCCCCTGGCCCTGAATTTCGGAAACTCCTTCCCCAGCTGTGAATGGGAAGGTGGCTAGCGAAGAGAATGCCAGCATGAACGATCTGTCCCTCGGGAGGATAAATTCTACTTGAGTATCAAATACCCCTTAGTTTTATGGAGAGTTACATAGGAAATCAGAAACCTATTACTCGGGCAGCTTCGGGGAGAAGGCTGTTTAGATTTGAAAACTTCCCAGTGCTTGACTTCACCTGACACCAGGGCATAGTGGAGATTCCCGTTGCTTCGTTCCTCGGCACTAGAAATTAAAATGAAAACATTTTATTTCCCCATCTGAGAAAATAGAATTACATCACATAGTGGGTGTGAAAACACCTGTAGGGGTGAAGCCCTGGACAAACGCGACGCGTGGTCATTACTATCAGCATCGCTTTTATTGCTTTGTTGGAATGAAGCTGATCAATGACTGCCTCTGTGTGATGAAACTGAAGTACATGCTGCAAACATCTCTCTTGTGGCCCAGGAAGCTGGATTTGCCATGTCTTGAAGTTTATCCCACTTGTGGATGTTGGTAAAGAAACCAGAGGATGTTGGGCTGCCGAAATCTAATTCCTCACCAGATTAAACTGTGATTCCATGAAAGACTTCGGGGTTAAATGATTTTACCCCCGTTTGCTCTCTTCCCTAGCTGTGTGATCAAGGGAAACTCACGAGCCACTCTGAGCCGGATTCTCCGGAGGCGGGAGTGATGCTATTTGCTCTACTGCCTCCAGGCACTGTTGTGATATATTAGTGGCCCTGAACACATTTGAAGCTCTGAACAAATACGAAATATTATTTACTTCTGATCTGCTCTTGCTTTTGTACTGATTGAAACAAGATTTGGGAGCTGATTGAGTTGCCTTAATGCTTTCTCAGAGTACGGTCGAATGAGAATTAAGTGGATCTTCCTGCGGTCAGTCCAAAATACACAGAATTCCTTCCGTATCCGGGACAGAAGGGACCTAGTCGTTGAATCCCACTTCTGTACTGCAAAGCAGCACCCCGGTGCATTTCTGCCTGAAGAGCGGGATGGGAGAAAGGGCCGTTCGGGGTTTGGATTGGGGCAAAATGAGGCTTTTGATTTCCACATTGTTCTGATGCCTGTTGGTTCATGTCACAAGATTAGAAGGCCCAGCAGGCCAGGAAGGAGTTTCTCTGGAAGGAGCTGGGAGATTTATGCAGATGGACTGGCTCTCTGACATTTATTTGCTGCCCTTTTCTCCCTCTGTTCTGGCTACTCGGAACCAGATGGACAAGCTCGTGGAAAATAAGACCAGTGAAGAGAAGACGCTTTTGATTTCTTCACAGATAAGCGAGAGCTGCCTGTCTCTCTTTCTCTTGACCCAACAGTGTCGGTTTTCTGTGCACGAATTCAAACTGGGCATCTCACTTTCGGACGCCCTTTGAAACATTTGAACAAGGACCTTCCTTGTTGCGTCACTGAGAGCCACCGAAACTCTGTTGAGCAGGCATCGGCCGAAGGGAGGAAAGTCCAGGGGCTGGACTACCAGAGGCCAGCCATCCACTTTGTAGCCGGGCACCAAGGATGGGGTCTGAGCTTTAGTTAAGATGATAATTCCCTGGGACTGAAATCCTTCCTTCGGCACCAACCCCTCCATAAGGAGAATGACAGGGAGGAGAAGCATGGCTTACTCTTTCACTGCGATCACTTGACTTGAGCTAGATTTTCCCTTCTGCTGACCTCCGGTGCTGCTGGTAGACTCGGCCTATTGTTACAGCTACAGTATCAGAGGGGACACGTGAAGGCAGCGGCCACCAAATGGTGATCTCCCTGGGAGAGATCTCGGGTCTACCGTTAGAGATGACTGGTAGTAGAAGGCTTTTACTATTTTAGACTCAAACTAAATTCTCCGTGCTGGGCGAGTTAGTGAAGCATCAATAATTTCAACACAAGTGTTCCCATCCAAAGTAATTACATCTTGAGCCCTGGGACGTTTTGTGTTGTTTTGTTTTGGCGGAAAAGTTACATGTCTCCGCCCCACCCCCCATTTCAAAATCGCAACATTTTACCTCCGTGTTACCGATGGCACAAAGTGAAAATACTTTATCTCTAGCCTGTTGTGAGTCCCGCCCTTGGACTTTCTCAGTGTTGCAATATGGGATTAAAAATGGATTTGCTAACTACATGCAGGCTTTTTTTTTTTTTTTTTTTTTTTTAACGGATGTGTGGGAGGGATGTGCGGGGGTCACAAATTTAGCCTTATTATTTATTTTATGTTGGCGCTGTTTGTAGACTTTTTTTTTTATTTGTTTACTCTTGTTTGTTTGAACTAATCACTACTTAAGGAATCGCCGCTCTCCGGACAGCCTCCTCTTCCCCAAGCCTTTAGCCGCGGTGACCATTCAGGCATAAAAACGTGCTTATCTGCAAATGAATGGCAGCTCTCCGCTTCATTAAAGCCCCTTTCTCTTTTGGCACTCGCATTGTGACCCTTTGATATTAATTCAAAGGGCAATTAAAGAATGCGGCCCATCTTTGAAGTAAGGCATTCAGGGCAAGGGTAGGGACGAACCTGGGCCTCTGATGGACTGTGTGTATTCAACAAGCCTTTTCAAGGCAGTTTGAAGTGAGTCAAAGAAAATGGGCAGGAGAAGGTCAAAGAGAAAAAAGGGGCTAAAGAAACAGTCTGTATTTGTTCGGAGTATTAGCCAAGCAAACTGCAAATAGCAACAAAATGAAACAGTTAATAGAGCAGCCAGACAGAGCCATGTCAATCACTTAACTTGGGCAGCCTTAGGCCTGCGCAGGCTCCCTCTGCTGTGTTACCTAATTATCTTGGGAAAGGCAGTAACTGGAAGTAATGGTATTGTATTTCTTTCTGCTTACTGCCCAGAAAAGGTGATAAATACTCACTGCCCCGTAATTATGCAACATATATACATAAAGGGGGAGGAGGGGGGTGGGAGGAGGCTGGAGGGGGGCGGGGGCTGCCTTGAAGTCGAGTTCCTAAGTAAAAAGTCCAAATATGGCACAAATATGGCATTTTCAAACATTAGCATGCTGGAGAAGTACTTAACTCGTTTCATCTGGAGCTGGCTGAAAGATGCAGGATTTCTGCTGTAACAGCCCTTAAAGACAAACATGTTTACCCATCTAGGAAAGTTCTTCTTTAGAAAAAAAAAAAAAATTAGCCAGCAAAAGCTGTGCTTCAATAATAGGAAGGCTTTGGCTGACACTCCACTCTGCCCCCGTGGAGAAGAGGGGATTCAGAGCGAAGTCGGATCCGTCTCTTAGCTTTCCCCATTGTGGCTGGCTGTTGACACACCCTTGGGGGGAGGCGGCTGGAGAGCCACCCTGGGTAACAGCCCCTGGGTGGCGGACGTCACCTCGAGGGGGAGGGGGGAGGGCGGAGGAGGGAGGCAGGGCTGGGGGTCTGACTCGAGGCTGGATCAGTTTCTCTTAGTGTGTCGAGCAGGGATAATTTCAGATTCCACTTTTATTGGTCATTATGAAAGACGAAAAACATCAACCAAGCACTTCTCTCGAAGTGGGAGCAAATTGATTTTAAAAAGATTTCCGGGCTTCCCCAGGGGTGGGGTAGGTAAGAGAGGGCGCAGTCCCCGAGCACCCGTGTGGGTGTCTGTAGATAGGTCGAAGCGACGGTGTCTCTGAATTACGAAACAGAGGTCGGCTTTACAAGAGGCCCCTGAGGACCCCGCTGGGATTATTCGTAACATGGGCTGTTGCACATTGCCGTTTGATGTTGTGTTTGTGCATAATGGATTTGGTTTGGAAGGATGGCGATAGATCCGAAGGGTCTGTTTTGCAGCTTTTTGACATACTGTTCCAGAACGTAGCTATTAATATAAAAGTTTCTGCCTTCGTAAAAAGTCCATTTTGGAAACAAGTACTCCGCCACTCTGCCTTTTAACACCAGTCATACCCTGGTGCTTGAAAACTTCCCTTAAAAACAAACAAACAAACAAAACATCCCGACTTGGGGTCACCCATGGTGATTTGTATACAAAACTAGAAAAACAGATTATATACTGAAGTTTTGAATCTCGTAATGACTTTAGCTATACGGGAGAGTCAATCGACACATTCTCCCTCTTGTCCTGTTCAATGTTGTGGCAGAAGAATGTTTGAGGGGGTAAGAGGTGTTTTCCGCCACAGAAACAGTCAACAGAACAGTAGCGGCTTAACTAGCAGGAATCGACGACGTGAATTTGTAAATTCCCCTAGGTGTCTTGGGAGAAAAGTACCCCCAAATACCCCAAATAATAATAATAAAAACCCAAGTAAACAATCGTTGTAAAACAAGAAGACGCACAGGCAGTGGAAATGGGACAAATGAGCTAGGACATTTCACCAGTAGTAACCACGGAACTTTTCTGCTTCTAGAAGGAAGGCGTTTCTTTTTTTCAAAGGACTCCTTTGGATGTCGTTTTTCAAGGTGATTAAAAGCCATAGTACCTGGAAATATTAGAAATGTCCATGATCCTAGAATCCTGAAAATACTGAGGTATCTTTCAGATCAAAAGCAGCTCTCGTGGGAACACTGGGGGTTTGCTTCTACCATGCTCTCCCCACTTCTGGGTGATTTACAAATTTCCACCAATTTTAGCCTTCTAGCCTCTGTTCTCTTATGCCTTTTCCCACACGAGCCCCCGGTTTCTGTTTCAGGAAGAGAAGGCTGGGGAGCGGTGAAGGGCAGAGCAATTTATGATCCTGTTTTCCTCCCATTTTAAATTCGCCCACCTGCCCGAACCGTCGGAATCACGTGCCCCTTTAGCTGGGACTGTGGTTCGGAAGTCCAGATAAATTATATCATGTGCTCTGCCTATCCCTTGGTGAGTTTAGATCGAAAGGGCCGAATCTAGCTTCCAGAGCGGGGTTATAGTAATTACACTTGTAGCTCCTGCTATAAACAGGTTCAATGCCATATGCTTTCCTAGGCTTACAATGCTACCAGCCTAGTTCTGTCTGCCAAAGCTGCATCCTAGAAGGACATAGGGAATTCCTGGAATTGGTATGATCGTTGGGATCTATTGGTTTTAATGGTTCCTCCCCAATTAGAGTTTTTCCTTGAATTAATAGAATTTTTCCTTTAGGGGCCGGACAGGTAACAACAAAGCAATAATGAGCATGCACGTCCTAGTTTATAGCTAAGGTCGCAAAAGTTTAGAGAGGTCGAGTAATGCATCTGGTAACGGCAGTTCTGGGCTCGGAGGCCAGGTTTGCCTGACTCCAGAACTTGTATCTCAACTGCCACACTGCTTAACTGGGTTGTGGCTTCTGGGAAGACGAGTGACACAAAGTAAATATTGAGGAATGGGGCTGTTTTCAGGGAGTGTACTTAGTGCCTCCGGAACTGGTAGGTTGATGAAAAGAGGCCAATAATAGATTTGCCGTGAAGAACTGTGATTGCAAATTAAATGAGAGAATGCACAGGGACACTTTGCGCCCCTTAGTAAGCATCACACATTATCTTTGTTCATCTTAGAGGTGGGGTTCCCAGGAACTTACTTGAACCCCTGAGACTGCTGGCAGTTTGCTGGGTGCTGTAAGGTGTTCTAGGTGGGGAGAGGAAACCGGGATGCGGTCGTGAATTGTTTCTGTGTGAGCATTCCTTGCAAATCGCCTGGACAGATACACACCAAAGGGAGCCCTTAACTTACTGTGATTTTTTTCCCCCATTCTAAATGACTATTCACTTTGTACCTGGATTTTGTATTTGTAAATCTATTTTATCTTATTATTTTTATTTTGTCTCATTTCAAGTTTTTATTTAAATTCCTGTCAGTTAACATATAGAGTAACGTTAGTTCCGTGTGTCGGGTCTGGTGAGTCGCCACTTACACACCACACCCGGTGCTCGTCACAAGCACTCTCCTTAATACCCATCACCCATTAAACCCGTCTCCCTGCCCACCTCTCCTCTTCAGTTTGTGCTCTGTAGTTAAGAGTCTGTCTTCTGGTTCGCCTCTTTCCGCCCCCCCCCCCACTCTGTTCATCTCTTTTGTTTTTTAAATTCTACACAGGAGTGAAATCATTTGGTATTTGTCTTTCTCTGTCTGATTTATTTCACTTAGCATCATACTCTAGCTCCATCCACATCGTTGCAAATGGGAAGATTTCATCCTTTTTTATGGCTGAATGATATTCTATTGTGTATATACACCATGTGTCCTTTATCCGTTCATCTGTCAATGGACATTTGGGCTCTTCCTGTAATTTGGCTATTTTTGATATCCTGCGATAAACATTGGGGCGTATGTATCCCTTTAAATCTGTAATTTTGGCATCCTTTGGGTAAATACCCAGTAACGCAATTGCCGGATGATAGGGTAGTTCTATTTTTAACTTTTTGAGGAACCTCCATACTGTTTTCCAGAGCGGCTGCCCCAGTTTGCATTCCCGCCAACAGAGTAAGAGGGTTTCCCTTTCTCTGCATCCTTGCCAACACCTGTTGTTTCCTGTGTTTGTAAATCTATTTTAAAAAGAGAGTCTTTCAAAGAGGCACCTGGGTGGCTCAGTTGATTCAGCATCGGATTCTTGATTTGGTTCAGGTCATGATCTCAGGGTCATGGGATCGAGCCTTGCTTCAGGCTCTGCACTGAGTATGGAGCCTGCTTGAGATTCTCCCTCTCCCTCTCTTTCTCCCTCTCCCTCTCTTTCTCCCTCTCTCCTGCTTGTGTACATGATCTCTCTCTCTAAAATAAAATTTTAAGGGGAAAAAAAGGGTCCTTCAAAACCTAGGTCAGCTACTGGATACTTCCAGCACTGTTGGGTTTGTCCTGCTTTTAAACCCTTGGAGAGAAACCCTCTGTAGGCACCGGGAAGCCAGGTTCCGGCAGGAGGCAGGAGATGGCTTACCTTCCTGATTCGTTAGTTAAGAGTTTGACTCATTCATAGGCATTAAGTGAGAATTCTAGCTGTGCTGTCAGATGCTATGCATGTGTACATGAGCTAAAGAAGTCAAAACCATCATCTTGTTCTGGAACTGTTTGAAGTCTGGCTTGGCAAATGTCCTAACTCCTGGTATTCTAAAAGAGAAGAAAGACCTTGTTCCATGTATTAGAAGTCTGCACGATGCTAACTTAGAACCACTGGGGAAATAATAGGACCCGGAGAATCAGACTTCCTCATAAAGCAAGGGTAACAACCTGTGTGAATGAGGAGAGACTAGAACTTGTTCAGACACCAGTTTGGATTGTTTTATGAGAAACATACAACAGTCTGCACAAACCAAGCACAGGTATCGGATGTCTACTCTACAGTAGTTACTGGAAAGAATAATGATGGACAGAATATGCCCCTTCCTCTTCGGAAGCCTGTCACCTGGGGAAAGATGGTCACACGAGCAGAGCACTGCCACTCACCCACTGAAGGACTGGTAAAGCCCAGGGCTCTGCGGGAATGCAGGGAAAATTGTGCGGCCACCCCCAGGCTCAGGGACGCTTCCTGGAGAAGACCTCAGAGCGGAGTTTTAGAAGATGACTAGGAGTCGAGCAGAGCAGCAAGCTCCGAAGAGGAAAGGCATTAAAGGCAGAGGGAACGGCTGGGCAAAGACGAGGAGCAGCCACACACACAGGGTAGGTGGGCATTGGCAAGCAGCTGAAGACAAAAAGGGGTCCTGTCACCACAATTCTTCAGTCTGAAAAGGCAAAATAAGGGGCGCCCGGGTGGCTCAGTCCATTGAGCGTCCGACCTCGGCTCAGGTCATGATTTCGCGGTCCGTGAGTTCGATCCCTGCATCGGGCTCTGTGCCGACAGCTCGGAGCCTGGAGCCTGCTTTAGATTCTGTGTCTCCCTCTCTCTCTTGCCCTCCCCTGTTTACCCTCTGTCTCTCTCTCTCAAAAATAAACAAACATTAAAAAAAAAGGCAAAATAGACTCCTCTCTTTTCATCTCTCTTCTGTTAAAAATGAACAGGCAGTATACTCCGAACACAACCTCATTTCCCAAAGGCTGGGTGGGTCACTTCCCCCCCAACTTTGTTGAGATATAACTGACAGATAACATTGTATAAGTTTAAAGTAGCTACCATGATGGTTCCTTACACGTTTATGTATTACAAAATGATTGCCACCCTAGCTTAGCTAAAATCTGCATCACGTCACGTATTACCTATTTCTTTTTTTGTGGTGAGAACATTGATAATCTACTTTCTTAGCAACTTTCGAGCGTATAATATAATAGCGCTTACTATAGTCACTATGCTGTGCCTTAGATCCTAGAACTTATTCATCTTACGGTTGGAAGTTGGTACTCTCCCATCGTCCCTGCCCCTCACCCTCAGCCCCCGGTAGCCACCATTCTGGTCTCTGTTTCTATGAATCTGACTTTTGTAGAGTCCACGTAAAAGGGAGATCATTTGTCTCTGATTTAGTTCACTCAGGATAATGCCTTCACGGTCCGTCCATGTTGTCCCAATAGTTGGGTCGGTTTAACATGATTATGAAGTAAGTGTTGTTTGAAAAGAAAATGAATTTCATGCAGTCGAGTTGTTTTTTTTTTTAATTGGACCAAAAATTCTCCTTTGAGTTACCATTTCGCAGGAACATTATCGGGAAGAATGGAGCCTAATGGACAAAAATGGGAAGTCTTTTAGAATGTAACATCTTTACTCTTCTTTTATGCTCTGTCCAAAGAGGTGATTGGAGCCTGGAGTTACCAACTCATTGCACTTTTATAGTTTCATTCCTTTTTTTTTTTTTTTGACTTTAAATTTATTGTTATGAAATTGTCATATAGTAAAATAGACCTTCTTGGATTTCTCGTATTTGTGGAGTTCAAAAAAACAGAACGGTTCAGTGGCATTTAGTACATTCGTGATGTAGTGCGACCATCAGATCCGTCTACTTCCAAAACATGGTCGTCACTCCGACAGGACAGCCTGCTAAGGCTCCCTAATCCCTCGGAACTGCCAGTCTGTGTTCTGTCTCAATGTCCTTCACTATTCTGGAATAGTTTTTATTTTGTGTAAGTGGAATCATAGGATATGTGATCTTCCGTGGTTGGCTTTTTTCATTTAGCATAATGCGTTAGAGGCGCGTCCATGTCGTAGTGTATATCAGTACCTCATTCCTCTTCGTGGCTGAATAATAGTCCGTTGTGTGCGCAAAGCACGATTTGTTTACCCGTTCATCCATTGGTGGACTTGTGGACTGTTTCCGCCTTTTGGCTCTTGTGGGTGGTGCTGCTGGGAACGTGTGTGTGCTTGTTCTTTTTTGGAATTTTAACACATATATAAATTCACCTAACTGCCATCACAATCAGGCCAGGGAGTAGTTCTGTCACCTCCAAAACCCTCTCTGCTGTCCCTTTCACGTCACACCCTCCTCCCACCCCTAACTGCTGGAAACCACTGATCTGCTGCCCATCAACGCCATTTTGTTTTTTTAAAAACATCCTAGGAATTGGGCTGCTTGAGCGACACAGTCAGTTGAACCGTGGACTCTTGATTTCGGCTCACGTCATGATGCCAGGATTGTGGGTTCAAACCTTGCATTGGGCTCTGCACTGAGTGTGGAGCCTGCTTGGGATTCTCTCTCTCTCTCTTTCTCTCCTCCCCCCTCCACTGCTTCTCCTGCTTGTATGTGAACCTGCTCTCTCTCTCAAATTAAAAAAATAAAAAAGAATATCCTATAAATTGAACCATACAATGGTTCAATTGCCTAGCTTTTTAAGATTGGCTTTTTTCACTTAGTGTAATTATGTTGAGATTCACCCAATTGCATGTGTCGACATTTTATTCCTTTTTATTGCTGAATAATCTCAATTGAATGGATGCATCATAGTTTGTGTATCCATTCACCTGTTGAGGGACATTCGGGTTACTTCCGGTTTTTGTTTGTTATGGACAGAACTGCTCTAAGCATTTGTGCAAACATATTGTGCGAACACAAGTTTCGTTTCTCTTTAGTAAGCCCCAAGTCATGGAGCTGTCGGGTTGCATGTTAAGTGTATGTTTAAGTTTCTGACTTTATAAGAAACCACCCTGCTGTTTTCCACAGGGGCCGTACCACCCTGCAATCTACCAGCAATGCATGAACACTCTAGTTGCTCTCCATCTGTGTGTGCCAGGCCTACGTATTGTCAGGATTTTTTTTTCTTTTAATTTTAGCTATTCTAACAGGTATGCAGTGAGACCTAACCATGGCTTTAATTCACATTTTCCTAATGGCTAATGATATAGAGCATCATTTTTTGCCACCCTTATAGCCTCTTTGGTGAGTGTCTAGTCAACTCTTTTGCTCATTTCTAAATTGCTGTTTTCTTTTCTTATTGTTAAGTTCTGAGAGTTCTTTTCGTATTCTGGATACAAGCCTTTTGTCAAATACATGATTTGCTAATATTTTTTCTCTGTCTCTAGCTTGTTTTTGTTTTATTTTGTTTTTGTTTTATTTTTGTTTTGTATTCGTTCAAGTGTTTTTTGCAGCATAAAAGTTTCGCTTCCAGTGTAGTTCGGTTTGTCAATTTTTAATTTAATGGTTGTACTTTTCGGCCTCACAGCCAAGAACTTTTTGCCTCAGCTCTGGTCGTGAAGATTTTCTCGTATAAAGTATAGATTTTTACATTTGGGTCTGTGAGCCATTTTTAGTCCATTCTTGCCTGTGGTTTTATGTGTAGGACAAGGTTTGTTTATTTACTTTTTGCATCTGCACGTCCCATTGTTCGAACTCCGTTTGTTGAAAAGACTGTCCTTTCTTCACCAAATTGCAGTTGCTTTCTTGTCAAAATCAACTGGCCATATTTGTCTAGGTCTCTTTCTGTACTTTATTCTGTTCCGTTGGTTTATATGCCTATCCTTTTACTAATACCACAATGTCTCGACCACTCTGGTTTTGTAGTAATTCTTTTTTTTTTTATAATTTTTTAATGTTTATTCATTTTAAGGGAGAGAGCACAAGTGGGGAAGGGGCAGAGAGAGAGCGAGATACAGAATCCGAAGCAGGTCCCAGGCTCTGAGCTGTCAGCACAGAGCCCGATGCGGAGCTTGAACTCACAGACAGTGAGATCATGACCTGAGCCGAAGTCGGATGCTTAACCAACTGAGCCACCCAGGCGCCCCTGTAGTAATTCTTAAGATCCACTACTGTAATTCCTCCCACCTTTTCTTCTTTTTCAAAATTGTTCATAACCGTTCTGTTGCTTTTCCGTATACATTTGTCTACATCTACTAAGAATTCCTGCTGGGAAGAATTTCTTTATCGAAAGCTCTTTCGTTTTGGTTTTGAAAAATTCTAGAAATCAGAGAGTGATAATAAAATGAATCTATTTCTTTTACCTGTAAAATTAATCAAATTATCGACCAAATGGGGGATGTCGTTCTATAACCAATTCTTCCTCCGTGTGAGTGCTTGGTCTTAGGGACATGTGTGGCTGCAAGTCAGGGAGGTTGAGGAAAGCCATGTCTACCCCAGAGATGAACTTTGAATCACCACGCGTTACACCTGCTTCCTGCATTTGTCACGCAACATTTAAAATCGATCTCGGAGAACAGGGAAGGTATTTGACGTATGTTCATGAAGACTAGGTCAATCTACCCTTGGCTTTTTTATC
This sequence comes from Paguma larvata, assembly GCA_030068075.1. NCBI lineage: Eukaryota > Metazoa > Chordata > Mammalia > Carnivora > Viverridae > Paguma > Paguma larvata. The sequence continues at coordinate 15,489,858 of CM057825.1, forward strand.
ATTTATTAAATTTATATGGTTTCGTCCTTGGGTCCTTACGAAAACATTTGTAAATGTGCAATATTATAGGGTTTCCAGGTCAGTGTTCTGGCCCATGAATTAAAAGCTAAAATATCAGAAACTCCGGGAGGAAAGTAGATGGTAGGAAGCTTTGCTTTGTTTTTTTTTTTTCTTGTTTTGAGTCAAGAAAGAAAACCACCCCCCTGCTTTGCTTCAGAAAGGGATAACGAGAGAGATGTGATCATCTTGGTATCCTTTCCTCCGAGTCTAGAATTTCACGGCAAAGTTCCAGCAAAGGTTGAATGCTCTGTCGTAATGTTTTACAGAAATTGACACATTTGCCAGGTATGTAACATGGTTTTCTCCGACCCTATTTCTAACATTTAGAATAGAATTCATGGTTCACACCTACCAAGGATTCAACACGTGATTCTCGAATATCATCGAGGATTCAGCACGTGAATCTCAGATTGGCAGAGACTGCCATTAAACTTCTGGCTTTTCTAGGGAGGTTGTTCGAACCGGTCATCCTGGACAACCTTGGGCACGCCGGGTCTGCCGGTTCAGCAGGCCGACCTGATCTTGGGCCCTCTGGACTGGATAAGTCTGCTTACTTCAGTTTACTCCATAAAAACAGTGTGTTGAAATGAATATCCAAGGTTAAAGTTTATCGGTTAAGTGATTTTAGGAATTTCACGTTGAGACTGCGCCGCCCTGAAGGCTACGGTGCTACTAGTTGGTGGCGACTTGAGTTCATTTCCGTTATTTATACCAACAGGTGGTTCTGGGTGATTCTTCAGTGATCCTAAGAAAAGCATTACTTCCTAGATGGTACATTGCCAGAAGTACGTTTTTTGTTCCTCCACTAAGACTACACAGTGTTGAAATAGAGCCACGTGCAAATGAAAAGTAGTTATTTGATTTCTGAGTTAAAGAAAAAAATAGACAGCGAGCCCGGTAAAACTGTCACAATCCAGCAATGATCATTATAATGCTTCATTATAGTTCTTTTACACGTAGTTTTCATTAGGCATTTCAGTGTCGTGATGTGCTGCAGAAAGGCATCGCGTTCCCCACCCCAGAGATGAAGCAAGGCTCAGAAAAGTTAAGTGACTGATCCAAGGCCACAGAGAGCTAGGACTACTAGTAAGTAGAGATAAGAACCTCATTGAGGCCAGTCGGAACCAGCATTTTACCTCCAGATGAAACAAATTCCTACCGAGTATCTGTGAGAACAAGGACTCCAAAATACTAAACTTCTGATTCTAAGGCACAGGGTATGAGATCCCCCCCCCCCCCCCGCCCGCCCCGCACTCCCCCCATTAAAACAAAAAGAAAAAGACAATAGTATTGAATTCTGTAGCACCAGTTCTGGCTTTGAAATACTTTAAACAATATGGGCGCTTGCATTTTTCTTTCTCTAAACACATCAGTGTTATTTCCCAGTGTCATCTCTCTGTTTGGACTAGGAGTTATAAACCCCTTTTATTTTCATATTCTTAATAGATGTCGATTGGTATAATGCCATGCCTAGTCTTTGTAATCGATATATCATGTATTACCTGCAAAGTGCTTCTTGGCTTCGTGCAATCTTATGGTCTTACCTTTCGATCTAGAGATAAAACAGGCAGAAGCAATGCAATTCCTGTCTTTAATGTAATACGATTCCAGAAATTAGGAATTTCCATCTCAGAATGTAGCAGGAAATGGAGAATGGGTTTGTTCAACAATGATGTTTTGTTGGATGGATCGTGTTGGTCGCTTACAAGTATGTGTGTTCGTTGAGAAGCAGTAAGAGCAGGTTTTTGCTTTGCCACGAATCATTCTTGGGAAGTAGATCTCAGCTGATGTAGATAAGGTGAAATAGAGAATACATTTGGTTTAGCAAAGTTTTACATTTTAATGTTTTTTTTTGGTTCTTTTTTTTTTTGAGGAAGCCATGGAAGTTTCAATCTGCGGGAAAAAGTTTTCTTATTCCAGTTTTCTCGTTGAGGTCAGCTTAGCGGCTCACTTCACAGCATGCCTCAGGGGTCGAGATTTTTATAGTGTGTGTGAAATCAGTGCCATGCAGGCAATCCCACATTGGACCCAAGAGAATAAGACTCAGGAAAAAAAGAAAAAGAAAAAAACTCTCAGCATTACCAGTAAGAGAATTTTTTTTTTAAGCACTGAATTTCAGACCCCACACTTTAGAAAAATAGAGTCGGCAACCCAGTGAAACTTAGAATAATGCAGATTCCCCATCGGCCCCCAAGTATTCTCTCATCGCAAACAATATGCAAGGTTTAGGAATCACGCCTAAAAGTTAAAGTTTCTTGTTGTCAAGCCAGAGAGGGAGGAAAGAGGTATACTGAACCCTGTCGGTTTCCAGATTCTGGGGTCAAGCTGCAGTCCTCGAAAGGAACAAGGCGTCTTCAGAAAAATGTGATTATCAAACAAGGGGTCAAAGTTTATCTCTAGGTCAATGAAAAGGAGGGGGATGGGGAGGGCCATCCTTCAGGCTCTGAATATAAGCTTTGTATTTAAATAAATTTGTGGCAAGGTATTCAGGTTTTTTTTTTTATTACCCTATAAGGTTTATTAAAGGTTATTTAATAGCGGGATAAAAATCGTTCTCACTTATCGTTAACATGGACTAGTAATAATAGTAGTAGTCGTTGCAGTAAAATAAACCTTCACATGTTATTACGTAGTTCAATCATCAAAACAATGCTGCGACGGAACTATGCCCACTTTGCAGATGAAATACTGGAGGCTTAGCAGCATCAGCACTTCTTCTAAGATTATAGATAGTCAGGGGCAGATAAATACACGGCTTCTTCCACCACTGTTCCTCCAAAAAAAATAATAATAATTGGATCGTGGTGATGAGAATCAGTCCTCATTTGATTTAACATAAAATGCAAATGTGCTCCAGGGCGCTCCAGAAAACCAGGCGGGTTTTAGGATGAAAGAGTGTCTCTCGAATATTCCTCTGCCTCGAAGAGGTCCTTTTTTCCTCCCTTCTCCCGGAGCAGGGTCTGCGGCTCGTGTTCCCATTACAAAGCTCCTCTGTCCCCGTCTGGGTTCCCACAGCCTGCCTGTGTGGGAACGCCCCAAGCGGGCGCGACCGCCGCTGGCAACACAGGCGACCCCCGCGGGCACCAAAGCTCCATTCCCTGCGCGGCCACGAGCCTCCCAGCCACGGGCTCCCCGCGGCTCTCAGATGAGAAGGATCCCCCCCACCCCCACCCCGGGAGCCCCCGAGGGGTGACTTTTGGATCGGTGGCCACGGCGTGCAGGCCCCTGGGCCTTCCAACCGACAAAAGAGACAGGTAGTTCATTTGGAGACCTTTCCTACCCAAAACGAGGGGCGACTTTGCAACAATGTCTGGAAAGTAGGCAGTCGGTGGAGATCAGGACAACAGGAGTCCGCCTCCCGAGGAGATAACGCCTCAAAGGATTATTTAAAACCTCACTAGCTTATGCGGGTTTTAACTTTTCTGGTTGCCGTTGGGGCAGAAAAATAATTGTCCCAGGCTTGTACGGATGCTCGGAACATGAAAGTGTATTATTAATTGGCCCTTTATGTTTGGCTGCATGAGTTAAAAGCAAAGGAAAACAAAATCCATCTTGAATTACTATGATGTGCAAAACTCCAATAGGCAGACAAAGAGGGTGAAGAATTAGAAATTCTGAAAGTCTGAACGTGCTGAGCCATTTATTGAAGCAATTTTGATGGTGTCCCTGTTGGGAGAGGGTACTCGGAGACAGTTAAACGGAGTGTAGACAGTTTCAAGTGTATATCTATGTGGAAGTCTCCCCCTCCCTCGGTCCCCCCATTTAGTACTGTTTTTCCTCACCAAAAAATAGCCCGTGGCCTGTTGCCCCTGCTGTGCGCTCATCCTGTGAATATTTTCCAGATTTTACTAGCGGGTTACACAGCATGTTGTAACTATTACTAGTCCTATTTACTGTCTCCGACTGGCCTTATTAAACAAAAGTATCTCACAGTTACAGGAGCCACTTCAGTGCTACAGGTTGAGCCAAAGTTTAGGGTTGGGTGGCCACGTCTGCGCTTTGAGGGAGGGTCGGTCTAGGGACAGGGTAAAATTTCAAAATGGAGAGCCAGTTCATCAGATTCAATGCCGGCTTTCTGAGATGGAGTCGGATTACTCTCCCTAACCTGGGTTGTGTGCCGGGTGCCTCACAGTAAAAGCACTGACCTGGTATTCACGTCCTGAGTTTTAGGAAAAGGAGACGTAAAAGACCGTCCTTTTAAACATCACCGTAAGATACAGTGTTTTGTATTTTTGAGAAATTGAGACTTCCAGGCTACTAGGGAAGAAAAGTTAATTCCTTGCAGTAGAGAAATCAAAGAGCAGTTTCCGAGTCCCCCCGGGCTGAGCTAGGAGGAGGTTAGGGGGTCTTTGTGCCTGCGGGATTGTCTCGGTGGGAGTGGAGAGAGGGAGTGGGGCGGGATCAGGAAGTGCCTTCCTCGGTGTGAGCCCAGGGATCAAGGAGGGACCGCAGGGGGGTGGGGGTGGGGGACCCTGAGAGGGAGGGATGGACTTAGCAAATGGGTGAGGAGGTCCAGCGGGGATCAGGGAATCTTCCAGGCGATGGTGAGCACAGTCGTTGGGGCTGCTTGGAGGGAAGAATGGTTGTCTGTGAGCAGAGAAAGTCCTTCCTGGAAACTGTGAAAACTGTGGCGGGCCGGTTTGCCCCCTTTGGAACGCGATTGATTCTGGTGCACCCCCATTCCCAGAAGGAAGAAAAGAGTCCATAGGCTCTGATGCTTCCAATGACAGGACCTGGCACAAGCCATGGGGAGGCGATTGCTCATCCTCAAGGTAGGCTCTCGCAGCTGTGGGTGCGGGATAGGACTGAGCATATATATCCTCACTGCCCAGGTAGGGACATGTTCTCAGATGCACTTGAGCTCTCCTTGTACGAAAGTGCGTACTCTGTCAGTTCACAGAGGAGTTCCAGAGTGTTGTTTTGTGCCCTATGTGTATTAGTATGCCGTCATCCCCCTCCCCCCAAAAAAAAAGGAAAAAAGAAAAGAAAAGAAGAGCCATCATCACAACACCATGCAGAGTAGGAATTATCACCCTTCATTTTACGCACGAGCTCCTGGGAGTTGGGGGAGATTAAATAGCCTGTTGAGGGCCATAGTGCCAGAAAAACGACAGGTCCAGGATCTGACCCTCCGCATGTGACTCTAAAGTGTAGCCCAGTGGTTCACCAACTTCCCGGAACCTACCAGTCACACATAAGAGAACCAGAGTTAGTGTATGTAAAATGCTCAGGACATTGGCTGCCATGGTAAACGCCAGACAAATGTTATTATTATTACAAGGAATTTCTGCGTTTCTTGCTTAAAAGATTATTTCCGGGATCAATTTCAGGTGATCTGGGTTTTGCAGAACGGGGGTGGGGCTTGGAAACCATCATTTTCCTCAAACAGCTCAGGTGATTCTGATACAGATGTTGGTCCATGGTTTGCACCATATTCCCGCTTAACAGTGATGCTAAGATTTTATCACCTGATGAGGACTCTCCGGCAGGAAGGAGACCCCTTCCCCCATCTCCTTGAGACTTTGGTCACATTCAGGCAAGGCAGGCATTTGGTAGAAAACTACCTTGAGAGTGGGAGTGCCTGACTCGTTTCAGCATTAAAATCGGACCCCATGGCTCATGTTCTTGACGCCTATATATTCCCTCTTCCCCCGTGAAATCTGTAAGTGGGTTTGGCTGTCGAACCAAAGAAAATCTCTGTTTCTATTACTGTTGCAGCATGCTCAACTGAGTTGAGAATAGAATGTTTCCTAGTCAACCTTAAGCACAGGGCATTCTGCGATACACGTGTTTTGATATTAACTGAGGTGTTTGAAATGCTCATAGCCTAGAGTGATAGGAAAATACTATGAAAATAGGTCTCAAAGAGGTCATCAGGTATTCTCAGCCAGCCGCGATACTCTCCTGCATCCTAAGTAATCACGGCGTTGATGTCTCCATCAGTGTAGGCGCAGACCCAGCGAGGGGGCTCAGAGATGCCTCTGTGATAAAATAATACTCAGAGACCCTGGGAAACCTAGATTTCCAAAGGTCTTTCTGGCCAGAGAAGAGTCCCCGAATTTCAGACCTTCGGGGTCACCTTGGATGTTGAACGCATTGATGGAGCTTATTGTAGGAGGAAGCATGTCAGAACAAACTAGCATATTTCAGCCCAAGAAACCCAATCTAAATGTAAGGGTGGGACAAGACTGTGACAGTCACCCCCTCCCATTCCCCCGGCAAAGGAGATATCTACTGAACACTATAATCTGGTTAACTATCAATGTGTCTGACTGAAAACTTGAAGTAAAACACTCCATTAAAAAAAAATTGCAATTGGCATTTCCTGGAGATTGGATGTCAGATTTGAAAAATCTGATATTTGCTAGGGTGTGAGCTCTGTTCTGTTCACCGTTCTGCGTGTATTGCTTTGCACAGAATTGGAAATAGAGTGGGCACTAAATAGCGTTTTGTGAATAAATGAATGTAAAATTAGAGAAAAATTTTGTGACGAAGTTGTTAAAAACTTTGACCTTTTTTTTCCTCCCCGGGAAAGAGAGCGTATGTCTAAACATACGTATCTTTGACAACTTGTTTTATTGCGATTTCTGGTGGTGCCTCATCTAGATTGATTCATACGGACATCCAGAGTCTTCGTTAGCATAAAGTGTTGGACCCTTGAATCACACCCAAACGTGTCTTTGGTGTTTGAGAAAGTTAGCCTACTGATGTCAAACCAGGATACACATTTGATACTTCAACACCATAGCTAACCTTTATTTTACATTTCTATAGTAGTCTACATTTTCAGAGACTATTCATACCCTGTAAATTTGTTCCTCATAATCACCTGTGGATTGTTATTACTCCTTTACAAATGGGGAATATGAGAGCAATACGGTTTAGGCAACATGCCCAACAGACCGTCTGGGTTAAGAACAGGATCCTGGGGATAGAATACGTCTTTCTTTTGTGCTGCCTCTAGCTTCCTTGTTTACCGGATTGGTAACTTTGCTGCCCTGGTGGTGGCTATTGAGATAAAATGATGGCAGTGGTGCACGGGGCATCAGGGCATAGGACGAGGGAGAGAGGTGACAACTGTGTTTCTAGCATTTCTGTGGGTATAACCAGTGGTTCATGGCAGAGGTCACTGAATGCATAACATAGAGATCCAAGATAATCCAAGAGTCTGAAGTCAAAGTGAGTGTCAACATTAAACTAGAGTAACCGCAGCAGAAAGACTTCAGATCACCTGGACAACTGTTGTCCAATTAGAAGAGTTTCCGTATTCTCTCTCTTCTTGTGAACTGAGCAATCGCATGGTTCTCGGGTGTAATTAGCCCATCAATTACATTTGGCACCTGCTGTATGAAGTCGAGTAACATCACAGAGACCTGGGCTCTCATGGGAAAAAGTCCCCCACAATTTTGGCTTCGTTTGTGCCTGGACATGGGCGAATGACAGCAGCAGGAGGTGGGGCCAGGCATGCCTGCATACACACCGCCGAAGGATGGGGACTTGAGTCATGCTCTGTTAAAGAGAGAGTTTTGGCTCTGTATTTTGCCTGCCCTCGGATGGTGGTAGTGGTGATGGGCTTTGGCAGTGACAAGGAAGGTGGGGTGAAGCTCGGCACAGAATTGGTAAGCATGCATCTCCATGTACGTGATGTCAGACCCACCTCCACTCCATACCAGCCACGTGACTGTCTCTGGGCCTCAACTTTTCATCTGCACAACAAGGGATAATAATAGTATTCATTTGAATTAGATGAACAAAAGCAAGTAACGATGTTTGACCTGGTACCTGGTGTACCACGAGTACCCGTAAAATGTTGGCCATTGTACAGGCCAGGTAATTTTTTTTTCTGCAAAGGGCTACATAGTGACTATTTTTGGTTTTGCCGATCATCGGTCTCTGTCAATTTGCCTTTGTAGCACGTGATCATCAAAAAACCGAAGTGGGTGGCCGCGTCCGACTAATCTGTGTTTATGGACACTAAGATTTCCTTTAGTCTTCGTGTGCAGACGTTATTCTTAAAATTTTTTAAAGTTTTTATTTATTTTTGAGAGAGAGAGAGAGAGAGACAGAGCACAAGCAGGGGAGGGGCAGAGAGAGAGGGAGACGCGGAATCCGAAGCAGGTTCTGGGCTCCAAGCTGTCAGCACAGAGCCCGATGTGGGGCTCGAACTCACGAACTGAAAGATTATGACCTGAGCTGAAGTCAGATACAACCGACCGAGCCACCCAGGCGCCTCTGATGTTATGCTTCTTTGGATCCCCTCCCCCTAACCCCAATCATTTAAAAATGTAAAAACTATCTTTAGATCCCCGGACATGCAAATATAGACAATGATTTGCGTTTGGCTGGTCCCTGGTGGAGACCTTCATGTCTTTAATGTGGAAGAAATTATTTTATTTTCCAGTGCCACATCTTCGTTTGTGGGGATTCTCATGCTTCGAGTTCTTTCTGTTGGCATCTTCTGGTTAGGCAGCAAAGCACGTGACAGTGGAGGGTGGGGGGATCCGGGGATGGAGGGGGGGGTGACAGTCTTCCTCACTCACCCAAACTTGGCTCTCCAAGTGGAACACTTCTAGAAGACCATCGAAGCGGTGGGGTGGATGGTCCATAAATGCAAATGTACATTTTTAGTTTCGTGGCGTCTTAGCAAGGTCGGCTCAGAATTTCATGTGTCATAAATCGTTCTCACAGGATGTGGTAGAACCGCTCGGAGATACACGGAAATTAGTATTTGATCTATTTACAAGTGTGAAGAAATGTAAAGGAATCTAGTCCCCAGTGGGTCATTTGGGGTAAAGCTCTGTGAGATCCTATTTCCTATTCAGGATTTAAGAACTCTCGGATGAGAAGAAAGCCTCATCTTCAGATGCAAGCAAAGAAGAAATGCAGGGGAGCGGGGGCGGCTCAGTGGTTAAGTCTCCGACTTCTGCTCATGGTTCCTGGGTTTGAGCCCTGCGTGGGGCTCTGCGCCGACAGCTCTGAAATTCTTTGTCTCCCTCTCTCTCTGCTCCTCCCCTGCTCGCTCTCTCTTTCTCAAAAATAAAATAAACATTAAAAAAAAAAAAAGAAGTAATGCAAGGTAATATTTCGCTGAGTGAAACTCTAATACCCTTGTGCCTGAAATAGCCACACACTTGAAGCAAAAGCATTATTTTTCCCTGTCACATTGTGATGGCCCCATTTCTTCTACTTCAGTTTCTAGAGTATTATGTCTGGCCAAGGTCTGGCACAAGTCTCATTTTTCACAATATTTCTTTCCAAGTCTCTGGTGCAAATATTTCCTAGGCAAGATGTTACAAAGTTAATTAACGCGTGCAACATTTTTGCGGTGTTTACCATTATTACTCTGATATTTTTTCAAGTTTGGGAGGGTGCTGGTGGTGTCATCTTTTAGGTACAAAAAGTCCTTACAAGGTTGCTTGCAAATCCTCGTAAAAATACCCAAGTGTTTTTCGAGGGTACTTCTGAATACTGGAACTCTTTCCATTATTATAAAAGTAATACACATTTATTGCAGAAAAATATTTAAAGTAGAATTTCCCAAAGCATTTCAATCGCATTCCTTTTGAGGTCCTAATGGGCCTATGCACCATGCACGTGGAGGCGCCACACTCATGGTCGTGATGTCAGGAGGGTGTCGCCAGACTCATGAGAGCCCTACCATATGTTCCAGGTTCCAAGATAGTTCCTTAAGGTTAGAAGACAAAGCAAAATGGCTTCCCATATTTATCATGAGGCTCTTCGAACTATCTACGATGTGCCTGTCTCCACTGCTCTGGCTTATAGGATAAGCTTTCCTCATAGGCCGTGGAAGTGGCTATGTCCAAGAGTTGATTGCAGCGGAATTGGGGAAGAAATGCCATGCTCCTCTGAAAGACTCTAGGTAGTTTATAATTATGAGTATTGGTTGACTTCTCTGTCCCTGCTACTTGGGGTAGAATGAGTTGTCATTGCTATTGTTGATAAAGTGTAGACCTTTCATGGCAGGGAGCGTGGATGTAGGAAGCGAGCATCTTTCTCTTGTGCATTGCGTTCAGGGACTTTCTGGCTTTAGCAGAGATTCATGAGGAGAAATGGGTTTATAAGAAAGCAAACGTCAGCGTCTTCGCTGATAAGGACTCCTTTCAAATTCCTGCAGAGGCCTCCACAATGCGTCACGTGGCCATGTAATTTTGTAAAATGTGAAAAAATTAAGCTAGTTTTATGTTCTTTTAAAACATTTATTTATTTATTTATTTGTTTAATTATTTATTTTTGAGAAAGAGTGTGCACACACACAAGCGAGTGAGGGAGGGGCAGAGGGAAGGAGAGAGAGAGAATTTTAAGCAGGCTCCACACCCAGCGTGGAGCCCAATGCAGGGCTCAGTCTCACCACCCTGAGATCATGACCTGAGCTGAAATCAAGAGTTGGACGCTCCACTAAGGGAGACACCCAGGTACCCCTGTTCTTTTTTTTATAAAAGAAGCATTCCCAACCGCCAAACTGTACAAACGTTAGGCTCCACAAAACCTCGATCTGCTTCTGACTCTGTATTTTCAGGCTGGGACTCACTCAAACCTTTTTGGAAGGGAAGAAGAACATCTTTGTTGAAAGATAAGTAGGATTCTGGAAGTCGAGAGGTAATCTTCCGTGAGGCCCAAGACTGAGGAAGGAATTGTGAAAGGGAAAGATTTTCTCTGGGAAAGGAGTGTGGAGACGGTGTTGGTGTCCTCCTGTATTCAAAGAAATTTGAGAAGTTTGGGAAAAAGAAGGGCATGTATCTTTAGTTAATCAAAGAAGAACCTCTTATACACTGATATTTTTCTTTTCTAGAGAAAGCGAAAGCCTTCATGTAATGCCACTTGAATATTGGCTAACACATTTTGTATAATTGGCGCTGTATTATCTCCTACCGTAATAATGACAATATGGTGGTGATGGTGATGAGAAAAACATGCGTGTGATGCAAATGTTACAGTTCACTGAACACTTTCCTGTATTTTATTCTCATTGGTAACTACCGAAGCCAAGAGAAAGTCTCTTTATGGCCTGCGGATGCCTTCCAAATTAGCTGGAGCCCTATGAAAAGTTGAGGTAGAATGGTCTCTGTGCTTCTTTCAATTATGCTTTCCTTATTTTGTGATATCAGTCAGCTTCTCTTCTGCAAATTCTTCAGCGACATGGCAGTCAAAATAACCATTGAACTTTGACACCCAAAGCCATTGCTCAAGCAAAGAACCAAGATCCCTCAAAGCCTGCTTTTAGGAAGGTGGTGTTTGCATTCATTAGATTTGTCCGTATGAACTTACTAGTCGCTCTACTGACCTCTGACTGTTTGACCCTTTAAATGAAAAAGCAGTATTGGGACACACAACTAAATTTATATTAATTCAAGGAAGTGGTCAGTCAGGGAAATGTGTGGTTGCAAAAGAGCTGACCTCAAAGCTTAGTCAATAGTTCAGTTGAGAAGGACAAGTGCTGAATGTATGGAAAGTATGAAGTGTGCTTGCAGTCCAGAGAAAGGAGGGGTATTGATGGGTGGGAGGTTCATGGGAAGTCTTGTGGACCTGGGTGTGGGGACCTATGAGGACATCATGTCAAGATGGGCAGAAAGGGCACTCCAGGTTGAACAGTTAGTTAGAGTAGGAAAGTCAAGACAGGAGCAGTCCTTGGTCCATTTTGGCAAGCATATGAGATTCTGGAAAAGTATGTTTGTTCCAGTTCAATGAAAAGAATTCCACACAATGAACCCTTAGCAGATTTTTGAGTACACGTTCAATTTCACATTAATTAATAGTGTTTGGGGTGCCTGGGCAACTCAATTGGTTAAGCGTCTGACTTTGGCTCAGGTCATGATCTCATGGTTTGTGGGTTTGAGCCCCGTGTCGGGCTCTGTGCTGACAGCTCGGAGCCTGGAGCCTGGCTCGAATTCTGTGTCTCCCTCTCTCTCTGTCCTCCCCTGCTCATGCTCTGTCTGCCTCTCTCAAAGATAAATAAACATTAAAAAATTAAAAAAATAGTAGTTTTCTACATTTTAAAGCTGATTTACTCAGAAATACATTAATCATTATTTCTTAGAAAATGGTTATTAGTCATCTATATTTGAATATACATGTTACTTGAGCAAAGAAATTTGCTAATGGTACTAAGATGATGGAAATCATTTTCATGCATTTTAAGAGGGAAAACTTGGTGATTATCTTCTTAACACTTAATTGGCTAATGCCTAGCTGGCTCATTGAGACTTTGGGCAAATCCTTCTAAACACCCTGACTGTCTATTTTTTAAAAAAAGGATAATAATGTCTAACTCACAGAATTGTTATACAGATATAATAAAGAATGTTAAAAGTCAGGAACAAAAACAGCATCATGTAATGGTTAGATGCGCATAGAATAGTTGAGGGGCTAAATGTTTATTTTTCCTCCCCAAAGCCCAGTTTGAGTCCAAAGTGCTTCATCTCATTTCATTCATATTTGTTTTTAAAAAATATTTTATTTATTTGTTTATTTCTTTAAAATAAGCTCTACATCCAACGTGGGGCTTGAACTTACAACCTCAAGATCAAGAATTGCCAGCCAGGCACCATCTTTAGATTCAGTGGCACTGGTGGTGGTGGTGGGGGGAGCTCCATAGTTGATTGGAAAACAGAAGTCAAGTCAGCCACAGACCCACAGAAAATTACGAGTTGACCGTGTGATAAAAAGGAAAGAACCGACATTTAGAATTCAAAGATCTAAGTTTGAGATGGAACTCTGCCACTAACAAGCCTGGTAATGATAGAGGTATCATTTCATCTGTTTGAAACTCAGTTTTGTTTTGTTTTCTTTCAAGTCTGTAAGGCAGGTCTGGTCTGATGATCTTTAAAATGATTTCTAGCTTTTAAAGCTTATTGTGGTCCTTATAGAGAGAGATGGGCAAATGCTTGTATTTGCACATTCAAATGTATCTGCAGGTGTATTTGAATAAACGGGAAGGAATAGTGCTGCATAGTTTCAGGACTCAAGTTAAATTTTCACATATCAATAATACTATCAACCAAATTTGTTGTTATTACTGAAACAACAAAGAAAAATTCATTTGAACCCTTGCTGGAGGGAAGAGTTTTATTCACCTTCTTAATGTGTAGTTAGTCAAGAAAGAGTTTTTAAAAACTTACATTTTGTTAATAATATACACAGAACAAAAGAATGGAAAGAAACAAAGTAAAGAAGTTTGTTCGATCTGTATCTAACTCTTGCTCTTTCCATCCATCCATCCATCTATCCAGCCAGCCAGCCAGCCAGCTAGCCAGCCAAACATCCATTTATAGAATCTATCTCCTTAATTTAAAATCAATAGTAATTGTTTTGGATTCTGTGGTTATCACTGTTCTTTTTTAATAGACACTGCCCAAATTTTATTATGTCATATAATGTACATTTATCACGTGAAAACAAAAATGCACAAAAAATAGGAAATACGTTTTGTCCACAAAACTTTTCTTAGGAATAAACTTGTGTCTGAGTGGTGAAGAGTAAGACTTGAGTTTGAATCGGATTAAATATTGGCACCGTCCTGACGTGCTGATGGGGTGATTCCCAGTTAGAGTCACTGGCTGGCGTGGGTGGAGAACATGAGTCGGAGTATCTTTGGTCTGCATCCAAGAGGGTCCGTAATTTATTCAAAGCTGCCAAGAATCAGGACATGTTTTCAAGCCCTCACTCTCCCACTCTCGTCCCTCAGAGCAGGCCTTCTCAACTCAAAAGGACTTGTCCCCAGTCTTTTGGGAAAGGAGTGCCTGGGGTCAGTCCACTGACTCTGAAATCACTTGCTGCATTATTACTCATCTCCACCACGACGGACAGCTGACCGTCTCCTCCTCTTCCTTCTTCTCTCCTCTCCATTACTCCCTGCTATCTAGCACTTCCTTATTAATTTCCCTTCAGTTATGAAAAATTGTTCCTGAAAAGGCAAGGTAGAGGGCAAGGCAGTTGTCCAGTAATTCACATAGAAGCTGGCTACTTAAGAAATCCTTGATCTGTCTGTCTCTGTCTCTATCTCTATCTCTATCTCTATCTCTATCTCTATCTCTATCTCTATCTGAGACTAGGTGCCTGAGCTGTTTACATCGGCTGTGGACACCAATCAACACGATCAGAGAGTGAATTGCTCAAAACGGTGTTTCAATTTTGTTTTTTAGACATGTATCAGTAGACATAAAAGAAGATGAGAATTTGCCTCCGAGCAAACATATTCAAAGCTCTTTCCCATGGAAACCAAAATGCGCGTTGGCACAGAGGGGAGGACAAGTATATTTAATTTCTTTTAGGCTCGTTGCCTGAGTGTTGATCCAGCAGCCTTCTCGTTCAGGCCCCGAGGTACTTGGGAGCACAGAACTTATCGACTTTCAGAGCTACCTTAAATGTTGACGCACGGCACAGGCACGTGTCTGGGTCAGGAGGAGGAGAGTCCACTGGCCCACATTTTGGATTTTTAAGGGAATTAGATATGGAGCAAGAGTTGAATATCCTTTTTTAAGTGGATACGTATATATTGGCTGATTGTGGGTAGGATCTTTGGAAGAGGTAGCAGATGAGATATTGGGCGATGCTCTTATTTCACAAATTTGGGAATTTCTACAAAGCTTCGATGATCGCTTTTCCCTCAGTCTTAACCTAGAGAGAGCATTTTCCTCATGCGATTCCTTCATGCCTGGCGGGCTTGGACAATATGGTGGTGAAGGGAGGCCGAGAGGGCCACGTTTGCTGAGGATATATATTGCTCATCGGGAACTGTTCTCTGCTTTACAAACTCTCGCCTTTCCTTTATTTTTCATTGATTTTTAATGTTTATTTATTTTTGAGAGGGAGAGAGAGAGAGACAGAGAGAGAGAGACAGAGCATGAATGGAGAAGGGGCAGAGAGAGAGGGAGACAGAATCCAAAGCAGGCTCTGGGCTCTGAGCAAGCAGTCAGCACAGAGCCTGACGTGGGGCTCGAACCCACGAACTGTAAGATCATGACCTGGGCTGAAGTCAGGTGCTTAACCGACTGAGCCACCCAGGCGCCGAGCCACTCAGGCGCCGAGCCACCCAGGCGTCCCTGGCCTTTCCTCTAAATCAGCCTTTGAAGCAGGTGCACTGAACCACGTTTGCTAATGAGACTACTGGTTTCGAGGGTTAAGCAGCTTTCCCCATATCAGAGAGGAAGTGGCCCGGTGGGCATTCGAAGTCGCTCGGCCTGCCTCCAGAGCTGGAGGTGTTCGCCAGGATGTCCAGCTTTGTGTGTCCAGACTTCTGGACTCACCTCTTCTGAGTTCAACGGTGACTGTTGCTCAGACACAAAGAGGAGCAAACAAAATTTCAGAAAGCAGGGATGGCGATAAATTGTTCACATCCTCTACTTAGGCATCTCGCCCGGTTGGCCAACTTCCCAGACCTGAGCCTCATACCTTTGTGGGCCGAAGGGGAAAAAATCACGGTCTCTGCCCCCGTTCTCCCTCTCCTCCCAGCCGCTGCTGAAGTTCCTGGCACAGTAGGTATTCTGCAGATGATTTCTGATGGTAACCTTGATGTCGCTACTAATTCCTGTGCCGGCGAGAATTAAGCTCAGCCTCCTCTGTTGCCTCCAGGAAAAGAGTTTCCTCTTTCATTTGTGTTCAGTTATTACCTCTTTCTATCTTCCAACAAGCCATAATTGACCCAGATAAGATTTGGATTTTCAAAACCAGCTTCCTGTGCCTCCCCCTTTCTTGCTCACGGAATCCCGAAGAAAACAAAAAGCAAAGAAACAATCTCGAAATACCATATGGGAGGTGTCAGTTAAAGCATTTATGTATTAATTTGATCTCTATATTAAAGATCACAGGCTCACGGAATCTATGGCTCTGTTATTTGGTAAATAATGTATCTAGGTTTTTCAGCCTTGAGAGGCCATTTAATCCTTCTCTTGCCGCAGGGCATGGCTGGGTTATCTTCTATATATACCCGCACTTTGCCTCCACGGAGAGAGCACTGCGGAGGGAGCTTGGTGATTCGAGTGTTCCTCTCTGAGTTTAAGCTCCACACAGTTTTCATCTTTGCATCCTTGGTGCCGAGGACAGTATCGGCGACTGTCTACTGAAGCATGTGTGATCGTGGGCAACCCTGCCTGCTCTCCGGGTTTCGGCGCTAAGACCAAGGGACTGGCCTAGGGTTTCTGATGATTCTGCAGTTGCAATAGTGCTTTGCCCTGGTCTCTCCAGGCTCTCAGTCCTCCATCCCTTTATGTAGGTTTCTGGCGCAAAAGGTGTCGCATTTAACTTTCTTCTTAAATCTGCCTTTCTTATGTTTTTTTTTTCCCCCTCCAAATATCTCCTGTCATGCTCATCCTGGCAAAATTTAGTTGTCGATAAAACTGGTCGGGTTGCGCGTGTCTTCGCTAGTTCTGTCTTCATAAGGGTGGCAAAAGCCTTCTTTTTTTTCTAGCCCCCGAAAGGCTCTTTGTGCAACTTGTTACCTCTTCTATATATTCTGCTTTGGATTTGTTTGTTGACTCGAAAGTGACAGAGGCACGCAATAGCAAAAACATCCAAGAGTGGGAGATAGCGACGAAGGCAGGGTGGTTCTTTGTCTCGGTCGACTGGGTCACGCATCTGAGGGTGTCTTATTTTGAAGCTCTGTCTCTACAGCCAGGGTTTCCGTTTCAGAGCCGGCGATCTTGGTGAGTAACTGTGCATAACATAATTTTCACACGCACCAGCCCCACTGAGAATACCACTCACCGTTTATAGTCATGTTTTCACAACCGATTTACAGAGCCGACTGTGACATCTGAGTCCTGGCAGTGTAGCCCAGGAAGAAAAAAAAAATGTGATGGTATTGGCCACAGTTTTTCTTCCAGCCCACATCAATCTTACGCCTCAAATGGCAGTGCTAATTAGATCTTATATTTGATACGTATGATCTTATATTTGGATAACCTCTCTGAGTTCTCAAGGCTCAGGTAGGTTACATTATCCCCCAGACCTCATCCCCTCCCCCCATCTGTAAGATGGGGATGAACACTCCTCCAACAGGGTTTTGGGGAAAATGAAAGAACGTGTACATGAAGGAGGTTGGCCGTGGTAGGCAGTCAGGGAGTCACAATAGCCGCCTCTCATATATCGCTCTCGCTACTGTGGACTTAATTTGGCCCAGAATGTTGAAGGAACCATCACAAGAAGGGTTTTGAGGGATCCATGTTCTGCCTCTGGTGAGCCAGTTTACAAAGACGTGATTTCAGAGGGAAGCTGTTCTGCAAGGCAGTGGAGGAACCACACTTGGACCAAAAAATGTGGTTTCAATTCAGATGCAGGAACAAAAACCTAAGCCAAGTCTTCTCATAAAGCAAGTCTTTTGCAACATGTTCCCTCCCCCTTCCCCCACCATTAAAGAGATACTTTTCAGAGGAGGAAGGTGAATATGGTTGGGAAAGTGAAATGGCCGGACATAATTCTTTTTAAACTACTTTTTGTTCTGATATCATTGATGACGATAACAGAACTCGACCCAAAATGAGAGCATTCCTGATAGTCTACGGATCTGAATAAACAGGGTGCAAATGGAAGAAAGATGCCTAATTACCACATGGAACAGAATCTTGTGGTCCATTTCGCAGGTTCCCCCTCCCTCCTTTGTAACATCTTAGAAATGCAGATTTAATCGCGAGAGATTAAAACTGCCCATTGTTCTTTCAAATGGTTTGCTGTGTTCTGATTCCACCCCCCCCACAACTCCCTTCTATTGAAAATCTGAGTCTTCACATTTTTAGCAAGTAAAAACTGTGTCAAGCTGTGCCAACAAAAATGTCCCAACACCACTGTTAATAAGTATTGTCATTTTGAGCATGAAACAGTTTAGCTAATGATTTATCTCTTATAATGTAGCACTCGGGGCAGCTGTATGATCGGCCTCTTTAGCAAGTCAAGTAATTTCTTTAACAAAATGTTAAGCACAGATGGGCCAGAAGCTGTCAGTTAACTATTATTGTGTCTGCATCTGCTTGCTTTCAATGCACTGTTTTATGTATTCAGTCAGTAACTTAGCTGCAGCTCCGTGAAAAGGCGAACCTACTCTGATTGGCAAATAAAATGTTCATTTGTCTCTTCTTCCTATTGTTTTGTTTTGGTAACACATGTCAGCAGCTCAATTACCCAGTTCATAACAGCTCCCAAAGGACATGATGGCCAGCCCGTGATAAGAGGGCAATTGTGGCGCATATGGTCAATAATAGCTTCTCTCTTGGCAATTGTAAATAAAAGTCACTTGGCTCCTTTCCTTTCAGGAGAACTACTGTTTTCCTGTTCCCCTTCAGTGTGCAAATTACCTTTCTTTGCTCCATGCGGCCGGATCCCGGGAATCCAGAACCTAGCTTCCCCGCTTTTAGGGCCATGGGGACTTAACACAGAGAGAGCTCTGGTTCTTAATTGTAATTATGACTGACTTTTAAGCTCTTGAGGGGGGAAATTCTTATCATGGGAGACTATTCTTAGAAAGCTGTTAACTGATTAATTAGTCAGCTAATCAGTTTTCCTAATTGAATAGCAACGCGTTTTCTTGGGGCTTTCCTCTGTTCTCTTTGAAAGGCTCTGTGGCAGTTACCAAGGCGTTTTTAAAAAGCCGCTAAAAAAATCGTTTGCCGGGACTTCATTTTTTTCCCTCGGTGAAAGAGATGCATTTCGTTAAGAGCGATTCTTGCCACACATGCGGGTCTTAAACTAGAGGGTTTAAGAGGCCGCCGAGGTGGTGTGAGTCAGCGTCAAGGTCTCCAAGCGAGTAGCGATGCCTCCTGCACTTGAAGCCTGGGGAAGGAGGTGCTGAAACAGAGCGGTCACGATTCTGTGGCTCCCTCGGACAAAATGCTGCCTTATCAGGGGGAAAAGAAAGGGCCCAAGCAGGTTTTTTCTTAAATATATCAGTGCATCCGGTTGCTAAAGGTAATCACTGGCCGGGCTGTGATGAACAAGGAAGGAATAAGCCTTTCTTTCTGGCTTTGTTGTTGCAAAGGAGGCCTTAGGAGCCACCGGTGACAAGGGGACGGCTGTTGGGACCCAACTCCATCCAGAGTGAAGGTGTCTCAGTGTAACCTAGCGGGAGATGCCGCGTGCACCTGAAAGCCAACGTCGTTGGGACCTCAGGCTTCGGGGGTCTTTGGGGCCGAGCGGCTGATCGCCTGGGAGGCAGCTCGGCGGCTCGGGCGGCTCGTCAGCCCTTATCTTAAATAAACACCCAACCGTCCGTGTCGCGCACTTGCGAGCACTCCGGGGCGGGCGTGCAGCACACGCGGCCGGCCGGATTCATAACCAATCTGTACTCTCCTCCCGGGGCGGCAGGCACTCGGGGAGTTGTTGAGTGTCAGGGTTTATTTGTGCTATTTTGATTAGCACCAACCTGGCAGGAGCTTATTTTCCTTCTAATGACCCCGTGCTGCGAGAAGGCGGCTTCCGAGGGAAGGACCTGGGTCAGGGTGGGGGAGGGGAACAGCGTTCCATCCCTCCAGCTCCCAAACGGGGACTGCGGGGCAGGAGCGGGAGCCGGGAAGTGGCTGCGGGGTCTTAATTAGTTGGAGTGGTTGGAAAAGAACCTTTCTGGGAGAAAGCCCAGAATATTCTTGCCACAGATCATCCTACCTCCTTTTATTTTTATTTTATTTTATTTTATTTTATTTTTTGGGGGGGGGTACTTGTTAAAGATTCTTTGGCTGGTACCTTTGGAGAAGTCGTAGAGGCGACAAGAACCAAAACAAGATCCCTCCCCTCCACATGGGCCACCGATGAGGGGATGAACCATCTCTCCTTGTTTATCCACCAGCAGAACAACAAGCCCTCCAATCCTCGCCCAGTTAGGAATTCTGGGAAGTTCCTTTGAAGGCTTGGTCGTTGGTTAGGTCACTCGCACACTTTCTATGTCCACCTTTGGGTCTGGTGGCCAGTCTCCCGTGGGTTCCTTTCAGCCGAGTATCTCTTTTCCGTTCTGTATCTCTTTTCCTTTCTTGACGTAGGTACGATTTAAACACACTCAAAAAAAAAAAAATGTCGCCGATTACTTCTCGGCTTGTGAATTAATGTGGAAGAGAAGCTTCCAGGTGCTGAAGTCTCTCAACTGGCTTGGATTAACCCCTACTGTGCATCCATTTCAACCTCGCCCCCTGTCCCTCCTCTGAAAAAAAAAAAAAAACCAAAAAAAAAAAAACAACCAACCTCCCCTTTCTCATCCACTCCGGCTGTCTTTGTGTCTGGCGCTCCCTGCCAGGCAGGTGTCAGAGCCCTGAATGAGGGTAAAATGCCCTGTTGATGGATTCCGCAGATGGAGCGTGGAAATCGGTAGAATAGGCCTCAGCCACAGGCCATTTCTTGGGATCCAACAAAAGCCTCCAAATAAGTCAACAAAAATCCCAAAGATCACAAAGGGAAAATGTCATTTGTCATTTACTCTGGGTCTGTGAGGGAGTATCCGTCTTGCCTCACTCCTCCTGGCTTTCACCCGAGGAAACACGAGAGTGGTGGGTCACCTCCCTCTCAGTGTAAAAGGGCCGCTTCGCATCAGAAGACTGTTAGCCGTCTCATCGTCCCCTTCATGTTGGAGGGTAGAACTCACAAACACAGGGGGACATTCTGCAGTTAGCCAGGGGGTGCCTCGGACTTCGAGCTGAGCCTTGGAAGACCTGTGGACTATACCTGCGACGTACCCTAACTAACACCTTCAGATATGGGAGGAAACCATTTCAGGGAGCTCTCAGGCCCAGTTCTGATTTTAATTTGTCTTGTCTTGTTACTATTTTTTAACCAGCAAGACACAGCTTTAAGTACAAATGCCGACAGGTCGAGCTTGCAGAGATTAGTCCAGACGAGATGAAAAGACTATCCGATTTGGTCTGGGGCCATCTTAGAGTGAACGACCCACGGTGAAGTTCAGCCTCAGAGCCCACAGAGAGAGATCCTCCCACCCCCACCTCCTCGGTGTCTGTAAATTGCCTTGTATTATATCTGGGACAAACATAGAGTTTAAATGGTTGTCATGTTTTGATTCTTTAATTATTCAAATGAAAGGTCTTGCTGAGAAGAAAGACAGTGTGCCAAATTCGTGCTTGTGAATTATTTTGTTTCTCCATTTTTTGCCTGTCTCCCATCTCTGAATTATATTGGTCTGGAAACCAATAATTACAGAAGTCCACGTGACTAAATCCCTATAAAATCGAGGTAAGATCTCCTGTATAATAGCGTTAACTAGGATGAAATATTTCTTCAGGCTACAGAAGAGGTCACAAGGGGTTAACGGACAAAGACATACTCTCTAATTCTGTAATTCCTTCTTTAATTAAACTTCATGGTTGGTCCGCTGGTGGTAAATACTTCTGCCTCTCCTCCCAGTTTGATTTGTTTCCGAAGGAAGAATTTGTAATCCTGTGGGGGATGATTGTTGCTTATGCTTAATCTCCGTCTCTCCGTCTCTCTCTCTCTCTCTTCTTTTTTAAAAAAAACTGATGATGTCCATGTTTCCAAGGTTAATCTTGGGAGTTAACGTGAAATCATTGAGATCACTAAAAATTTGGCTCCTGAAACCTAAAATTAGCTTGAGAGGGAAAAGGAGGAAATGAACTTTCTTACAAAGCACGGAGGGGAAACACTGAGGCACCTGGGGAGAGGTGACCATTTCCGGAATCGCTCTGGGGCATCTACTGAAGAACTTATGAATACCCCAACAGATTTCAAGTTATTTATTCCTGCACTTGGGTCTGAAAACAGTTTGAGTTACTTTACAGCGCTTGAGATCCTTTCCCTAAGATGTTTTTAATAGCAAAAAAGAAGGATTCAGTAAAGATATAAAATGAGTGACCAGTTCAACTGCTCGTGATCAATAGTATGTTCTAGATCGACCCTGGATTTGGGACCAGGGGTCTGTGACGATTCTTAAGGGAGACTTCAAATGGTCAGACCAACTATATCGTTTTCTTAAATAAATTCATTCAGAATCTTGGCAAATGGATTCATTTCTTAGGGCTTTCCCCTTGTTTAACGACTACCCTTGAATATACAAAGAATTCAATAAATGTTGATGGAATGGAATTAAATTCAATTAGGAAATTGATTTGGTGTATAATATGAAACTGTTGTGTTTTCATAAATTTCATTTGATTCTAGGAGGTTTTCGAAAATCTGGGACAAATAAGAGTCATTGGTGGCAATCAGCTAAATAATTTGCATTGGAATTCCTGTTTGGATTTGTTTCTGGTATTTCTCTTCAAAAGGACCCTGTGTGTGTGTGCATGTGTGTGTGTGTGTATGCACGCGTGCGCACACGCACATGAGAGAGACGGAGAGAAAAGAAGGAACTGAGCACCTATTTAGAACATACCAGGCTGGAAGAGAAAAAATATGTCCTCTGCAGCCCCATACACCTGGGTCGAATCCTAGCTTCCCTAGTCACGTGATTGGAATAATGTTGTCTCTGGGTCTCAGTTTCCTTTTTTTGTACAAAGGAGTATTTATTTCACAGGGTTTCTGCATACTTATATTGGTTAAGAGAGAGGTTTGCTCGAGGCTCATTGGAGACATTGAATTACATTCATGTAGAAGTCAGAAAATGGATTGTGAGGGGGTTTTGAAAATAGAGTCAAAACTTTCGAAGCCTGATAACATGGATTGGGGTAAAATTGGAGAATGATGCCATTTAGAGCAATACCGTTTCCACTTAAAAAGTCATGTATCATATGTTGGTGTGGGTTTCTTATGAGAGCTATTCTGGAATTTCAAATTAGGGAACAATATCTCTATTTAATGAATAATAAAGCGAACTTTGTGAAGGCGTGTGTCGAATATGACTGGGCCACTTAAATGCAATTGAAAATCTCCTCTTAATATTAAGACTAGATGCCGAAGTAATCCAAAGAGATTCTATTACTGAAGAGATTATATTTAATCTAGTTGTTATATCCTGACAATCTATTTTAGATAACTGTCTTACTGGTCCTGCTTGCAGTGTCCAAGCCATAGCATTAGAAAAACTATAATTTCTTTGTGTTGGTTGAGCTGTCTGGAAAAAAAAAAAAGGCTTGTTTTAACTGTGGTGTAATATTTAGCAAGATTTGGTGCTTTGTATCTAGTATCTAGAGTAAAGTTGAATATGTAAAATAGATAAACTTCAACAAAATGTTTTCTTTTTTGCTCTTAAAACGGTATGTAAGTATCAGATTTGTTTTTGGTAAAAACTGAATGATTCAAATTCATGGCATTATTGTGAATCGTGTTCTGTGCAAATACTGAATCTTATTTCTATTGGGGGGTATAGTAGTGTTTCCATCTTTAGAAATAGCTAGTCTTTCCTAGCTGGTAGATTAATCTTGGGTTGCTGACTTCACGTATTTTAAAGCCCACATCCTTTTGGGGTGTGCAGACGGGGACAAGTTAGAGTTAACTGGTACAACTGTGGCTTCGTGTTGCCAGAAAGGATCTGTTGGTTCAGATAATTTTCCAGCAGA
This sequence comes from Paguma larvata, assembly GCA_030068075.1. Classification (NCBI taxonomy): domain Eukaryota; kingdom Metazoa; phylum Chordata; class Mammalia; order Carnivora; family Viverridae; genus Paguma; species Paguma larvata. The sequence goes on from CM057825.1 coordinate 15,513,371, forward strand.
AAAATCAGGCAAGTCATTTCCTCAATGTCTTTTGAAATGACGCTTCATGGAGGTTTTCCTAGTTAGACACAACCCTTGGACTGCTTTTGAACAAACAGTCTAGAAATACAAGTCATGGCTTGCTAGCGTGTTAAAGAAAATTTTATTTTTGGTGGCAAAGCCTGTCTTATTGAACTCCCTGACATTCTGAGTCTTTTTAATTTTTTTTTAATGCTTCTTTATTTTTGAGAGAGACATACAGTGTGAGCAGGGGAGGGGCAGAGAGAGAAGGAGACAGAGAGTCCGAAGCAGGCTTCAGGCTCTGAGCTGTCAGCACAGAGCCCGACGTGGGGCTCGAACTTGCGACTGTGAGATCATGACCTGAGCTGAAGTCAGATACTTAACCTACTGAGCCACCCAGGCGCCCCATTCTGAGTCTTTTTAATTACTAGCTGTTGGCGATCATCTTGTTTTGAAAAAAATCACAATCATCAGAAAAAAATTGATAATTATTTGCCAGAAAATTACAGTTATGCAAACACTTGCAAAAACTTCCAAATATTCTTCAAGGATTTATGGACTCCCTAATCTCATTTCAGTACACGCTGGGAGACTCAGAAGGGCAGCATTTCCATTTAAAGGTCCAGGATAGTGGCAGAGAAATCAGTGTTGGTCCAAAACTTAAATTCTACCTGGTGCTTCATTCAGTCAACATGTGTTTATTGAGCACCTACCATAAGGCTTCCAGCAGAGAACAAGGTGGAAAGAGACCGTGAGCTCACAAAGCTTATATTCAGGGGGATGTGGATCGTTCAGGTGAAACATGGTGGTCTTGACCCTCAGAATTAACTCTCACTGGTACTTGTAAGCAGCCCCTTTTCTTCAGAAACTAGAGGCGATGTTGATTAATTGACCTGACAGTGCATGGCACTTCATATTTCCGGGGGAGAATTTAATAACCCTAGAGACTCCCAGAGGAAACATGAAGGTTTCCACATACTATTATTCTAATGGGATCCTAGCAAGAAGAAAGGGCAAGCAAAGATTTAAGGCTCTCATGGGCAGAGGAAGCTTTAGGTCAGTCCTTAAATGCTGTTGGGTTTTGCACCTGAATTCACAGAAGACACAAAAGTCAGGACAACGGAAACTGGAAGCAGAGAAGAGGAACATTTTATGCAACTTAATGGCCTTAGGAGAACGACTAATCCATTTCTTGAGAAATAGATCATGTATGCAGAAGCATTGCTTTGATAAGTTAGAGCAGGAAATATTTTATATACTTGGGAATTTCAAGAGAGAAAATGAGAGTCTGGAATATTCTATAGAGGTGGTTCTCAAAGTATCGTTTAGGATCAGCAAAGTTGGCACACCAGCTGCGAAAGCAGAAAACTCTGGAAGGGAGTGGGCAGCAGTCTGTGTTTTAACAAGCTTTTCAGGTGATTCTGACGCTCCAACAGTTCAAGACCCACTGCCCAAAATGATGCACAAATTACTGCTCTTTCTTTGGACTCGTGTTTATCAAACATACACATAAGTTGTATTGGGAGCTTTTGAAGTTTACGATATGATGCAGCATATGGCACACTTCTTAATGTGTTAATGCACTTTTAAAATATTCCCACACTTAAAGAAAGTTTAGTTTTATTTTTTAAGTATCCTAAAACAAGATTTATATCAAATTAGATCCTTTTAGGGGCAGCTGGGTGGCTCAGTCAGTTGACTCTTCATCTCGGCTGAGGTCACGGTCTTCTGGTTTGTGAGTTTGAGCCCCATATTGGGCTCTGTGCTGATGGTGTGGAGCCTGCTGGTGATTCTCTCTCTGTCTCTGTCTCTCTCTCTCTCAAAGTAAATTAAATAAACTTAAAAAAATTAGAGCATTTTATATTAAATTAGACAACATAATGAAAAAACCAAGCCTAGTGGCTAACATATAGCAGACGTATTTTTTTTGTATTTCCTTTTGTACAGGAAATTGTTTTTCTTTAGTTTGTCATATAGATTATTAATTCGCTACCTTAAAGTTTGAGTGTGAATAAACTATAAAAGTATTAAATATTTAAAAAATTAAAATGATAGGTATGGGTTCATTTGGATGTGTACGTCTTTTGGGCAGCTTATAATTTATACTGAAGTAGAATGAAATCTTCGATTTCTGTAGGGCAGAGTTGTTTGAGTTTAAGATAAAAGCGAATTGGCAGCTTTTTGCATTCTGTCATTGCTTCTGGCACCACCGGTATTTCCTCAAGTCCTATGGCCTGAGTGTGCCAAAGCGTAACCTTGACAGTGACATTCATACTCTACAGGTTTCTGGCTTTCCTTCCTCATTTGTGGACAGCATGCCTCAGCCCCTTCCCCAGAGGATTTTTCAGTTATCTGGGGAGTTTTCAGAGTGCTTTGGATATATGCTCGGGAGCAAGGCCGCTCAGGGTCCTGAGCTCTGCTCAGAGTATGTGGCCTGAGAGCCCTCTGAGGGCCCTCTGCTACCTCCCTGATGTCCAGGGCCTCCGGGAGAGGGCTGCTCTCCTGCCCAGAGCCCCGTGTCTGCTGTGCCCTCAAACCTCAGAACGCTCTCTAGGCTGACAGATATTCTGTTGTTGCCAAAACTCACAGACGCCATATTGTATCATTAACACAAATTCCTGTCCCATTTCCCAGTTCCTTCCTCTCTTTCGGAGACGCTCATGCACTAACTATGGAAAATCTCCTTCCCGATGTCTGCTGACGAAGACAAACTCAAACGTGCTGGGGAGGGGCCTGCCACAGGGCTGGCTTCAGGGACGTGGGACCTGCAAAGTCGCCCACTCACAACCCCATGCTCAGGAGGGCCCTGTGTTTGATGTTTACGCTCTGTTGTGACCGTCTCACAATTGCAATAATTTTTGAACACAGGCACTCATATTTTTATTTTTCACTGTGTTCCTCAAATTAGGCAGCTGTCTCCAGGCATCTGCTCACCACTCAGCAGGGATCCAGACTTTGAACTTTTGGTGTAGGGACTGGTCACTCGACTACGCCTCCTTTTTCTTGAGTCTGTTCTTGAGGTTTACATGAATATCTAAACTCTTCTTAAATGTTTCTCAGTATCTGGTAATAAGATACTTAATTTAAGTATGATTTCTTCTAAGGAGCGGGAGAGTCTATAAATTTGCTGGAATCCTGTAACAGTTCACTATTATGGACTTTTTTTTTTTTAATGTTTATTCATCTTTGAATGACAAAGAGAGACAGGTGTGAGCGGGGGAGGGGCAGAGAGAGAGGGAGACACAAAATCCGAAGCAGCCTCCAGACTCTGAGCTGTCAGCACAGAGCCCGATGCAGGGCTCAAACCCACTAACCGCGAGATCATGACCTGAGCAGAAGTCGGACACTCAACCTACTGAGCCACCCAGGCACCCCTATTTATGGGCTTTTTAGATACTATGTCAGTTTTGGAATTTTTTTTTTAAAGAATCACCTTTTAAAACAGGTATCCTCATTAAAAGTTGGAGAAAGTTAGTTTGAAACCAAGTTAAATTTGATCCATCCACCAAACACAAAATGGAGTACCCACTAGGTGCTGAGCATGAAGACCTTAAAAATGGAAGAATGCCTGTCCCTGTTTTCTAAGATCTCCTAAGGGACCAAGACTGACAGATGCGGAGAACAATGGTTTCTGCCTGCGGGGCTTAGAGACAAAATAGGGGAGGAGATTAAATATCATTTAATAATGTACTACTGCAGAGAGGGGCTTGGTGTCCGGGGAAGGACGTGGGGAATGTGCGTTAAGATTTGAATCATTAAGGCTTGGTCACACTTGCTTTCTGACTCCCATTTTATCACCTTTTCTCTCTTGTGCCTTTAGCCTCAGCACCCCAGTCGGATGAAGGCTCCGACATTGACTCTGAACCGGATTTGCCCCTGAAGAGAAAGCAGCGCAGGAGCCGAACCACCTTCACGGCAGAACAGCTTGAAGAACTGGAACGAGCTTTTGAGAGAACCCACTACCCTGACATTTATACCAGGGAGGAGCTGGCGCAGAGGGCGAAGCTCACAGAGGCCCGAGTGCAGGTACGGACTCCAAACACCCGCGTCCTGACTGAATGAGGGCGGGAAACAAAAAATGTCTTCTCATCTAAAACAGATTTTATTTTATTTATTTATTTTTTTCATTATTATTATTATTTTTTAAATTTTTATTTATTTATTTATTTATTTTTATTTTCGAGACAGAGAGAGACAGAGCATGAGTGGGGGAGGGGCAGAGAGAGAGGGAGACACAGAATGTGAAGCAGGCTCCAGGCTCTGAGCTGTCAGCACAGAGCCCGACGCGGGGCTCGAACTCACAGACTGTGAGATCATGACCTGAGCCAAAGTCAGACGCTCAACTGACTGAGTTACCCAGGCGCCCCTAATTATTATTATTTTTAACATTTATTTATTTTTGAGAGACAGAGAGAAACAGAGCATGAGTGGGGGAGGAGCAGAGAGAGCGGGAGACACAGAACCTGAATCAGGCTCCAGGCTCTGAGCTGTCAGCACAGAGCCTGACACAGGGCTCGAACTCACGAACTGTGAGGTCATGACCTGGGCTGAAGTCTGACGCTTAACCATCTGAGCCACTCATGTGTCCCTAAAGCAGATTTTAAACCAAGACAATAAATATTTAGGGATGGCACTTCATTGTGAATTGTAGCCTGTAGTAGTATAAAGTTCCCACCTTTCTCACTAGTGCCTTTTTAGAAAAAAGTTTATTTATTTATTTCGAAAGAGACAGAGCACAGGGGAGGGGCAGAGAGAGTGGGAGAGAGAGAATCTTAAATAGGCCCTGTGCTGTCAGCACAGAGCCCAATGCAGGGCTCGAACTCACAAAATTTGAGATCACGACCTGAGTCAAAACCGAGAGCCAGATGCTTAACCAGCTGAGCCACCCAGGCGCCCCTGTCTCTAGTGCCTTCTGTCTTTCGCCTTGTCATGATGGCAATCTCACGACCTCTTCTTAATTTTTATTTGTGTTTTCCTGACCCGCGCCCCACCAAATCTCTTTTGTTTTAGGTGTGTCTATTGTACAGCAGTATTTATGTCACTAACCAGTCAGAAAATTATATATTTTTTCTCCCTTAATAGGTTGGCAAGTCTAATTAAATTTATCGATAGGCTAGATATGTTTGGCGCCTTGCCTTTGTTGTTGTTTGAGACAAGTATTTTATGTGTATAGGTTTTAAAATGTGATCTGTTTGTTTTCTTTGCATTCTTAGTGGGTTTTTGTTTTTGTTTTTGCTCTTTATGAAAATGTGCATTCTTATTTTAGCCTTCGGGTCTCATCACTAGGAGAATATGATTTGATCAGGTCTGACACACGGAAGCGTGTTAGTTCATGTTACCCACTCCCCATATCAGGAATCCTTCCTGTATCCCGGCCACTACATGGACTGGAGGGATGGTACCCGGATAATAGCAAACAAATTTTAAGTGATCCCTTTGTGTCAGGCACTGTTCTAAGCGCCTTATGTGAGTTAACCCGTTTACTCGTCATTGAAACTTGAGGTTGGTACTAGCGTTATCCCCAGTTTATTTGTCAGACTATTTAAGTAACTACCTAAGACCATAACACTAGTAAATGACAGAGGCAGTTGGATTCCATGTACTTCTTCTTGATGGCCTTTCAGTTATGAGGATGCACATAGGTGTGTACAGTAAAATTCCTTTCAAGGGTTTTAAAGTCTAGAAGCATTTTAAGTAACTATGTGATTTTAAGAATAGTCCAAACTATCTTTTGAACTTTTAGAAGTACTCTGAACTCTCTGGAAAGGCTCCTTTGGTGTAATATGTTTCTATTGGTTGATAGAATAATGTTTTCATCATGAATAAAGGCAGTAAGATGCTGTTTGAAAGATTTAAAATGTTTTAGGGTATCCTGAAACTCCGTAGGTGAAGTTACCTTATCTGGAAAGGCTGTGTTCTTCCCAGCTACCTGGCTTTCACCGTCATACTGAGGCTGGAGACTCAGCAGTGAACTGGTCAGTTGATCTGGTCTCTAGAGTCATCAGTGCATTCTCGTATACATCTGATTATCTCTGCTATTATAGACTTCTACAGAAGCAGCCTTTGCAAGGTTACAAAGCCTCATCAGAAGAATTGTCTTATTCAACTTGGCTGTCCATATATCATAGTGCTCACAAAGTCAAGGAATACTGAGGTGGATTAAGACGAATCTCTCAAGGAGCTGCAGTCCGAGATGGTTAATGAAGTAAACACAAATAATAATAAAAACGCCAGATAGAATAAGCACCATAAGACAGAAACGAAGTGCGGTGGGGGTTCAGAAGAGGAGAGAATGAGATCTTGCTGGGGTTACAGGAGAGACTCATGAAGAAGGCAGATTAAAGATGACCTTTTGAAGCTAAATGGAAATTCACTGGTCAGGGAGGGTGGGGCGGATACATTAGTAAGAGGGAATAATGCGCGCACACGCACGAGTTACATACCTGGTGATCTGTCACTTCCGTTCACGTGGAAGGAACGGTGGAAATTGTTCAGTGTGGTTGGAGGCTGGGAAGAGGGGGGAGGGGGCAGGGAGGAACGTGGTTGGACATCTAGACTGAGGACATCCTGCGGAGGGCTCGGGTTTCAGGTGAAGGCTCTCACAGTTGATGTCATGGGCAGTCGAGGCCGTGGGCCCGAAACGGGTCAGTGGCCGTGGAGTGGAAAGGAAAAAACAGTGACCAAAGGTATTCGGAGGTGGAAAGTAGGCAACGGATTGTGTAAGCAGGACGTGGGTGGAAGGGTGAGTGGAGAAGGGTCACAGATACATGGAGGTGTGTAGTGCAGATGTTTCGCAGCCGAAACTATGGACTCTCTCCGTTGGTTACGTTGGGATGCAGTGTTCCTCCCCAGAAATGACCACCACTAACCACCAGTTATGATAATATGTCTACATAAATATTGTATTTATAATATATATAGTGTATGTATTCTGATATTACACATAACAGTGTTATAAATATTATATACATCAAATAGACTTGCTTTGATTATAGTTCTGTGGCGACCTGATTTAAATCTGAAGGCAGATCCGTTCCTATCTCCGTTCTTCCAGCAAACTTCTGTTGAGCGCCCACTGGATTTCAGGCTCTGGTCTCTATGCTCCCTATTGGTCAAGCCCACACCCCGAGTCTGTCCTTTAGACAGATAGAAGGTCAGCTCTGAACTCAGAGTCAATAAAATAAACACGGATTTTAAAGAACTCCAACAAAGAGAGCGATGGGAAACTAAAGGAGTGTTCAGCGTTGTACCTCATTCCTGCCTTTGCCAAAAACAAGGACGGGGGACAGAAGAAATCTCAAGCGCCTGCTGTTTGTGCAGCGCCCGGCCCTCGCATCTGGCTCAGTGAATGTCAACGAATGAGGAAGGCCCATTAGCTTGCAGGCGACATGGGATCAAACCAATAAAGAGTGGTTCATATTTTTCTATGCGGCGACCTCCTCTCCAGAGCAGGGCCCTCATTAACCTAACAGCTGTCCTAATGTGGCTTTAACCCGGTGACTCTTCACATTCCTTAGAGCTTCATTAGTTCCCTTGAGACACATCATGTCTTGCACCGCAGCTATGATCTACAGCCTAACAAATTCCCTACAACACCCAGCATATGGATCTTTTACTTAACACAGCAGGAAAAAGAAGGGAGTAGTTAATCACTGATTAAAATGCCAGAACGACATCCTTCAGTTTTCAGAAGGATCTGGGAAAGCAGTAGCAAAGTCAACTCAGTTTGAGTGATAGCCAGAAAGTGTGAGTTAGTTTAATTTGGGGCACCTGGGAAAACCAAACACCAAATGAACCCTCTGCCCCACCCAAGCAAATCTGCATTCTATTTTTTTTTCCCCTGAGTAAAATATTTCTCAAGTCTTGATGGCACTAATGTATAATAACTTCGGCCTTTCAGTATTTAGTAAAAATTTGTTTAGACGGTAGCTATGTTGTTTTTATCACAGTCGAATCTGAGTACACGATCTAAGAATTATCGTACACCAAAGACACCAATTGCCCAATTCCCCTCCCAGGTATTATTATGCAAATGGTGGAAGCATTAGTTTTGTGGGGAAGTATGCAAATATTGACGGTGTGCCAAAGTTTTGGCAAGTATTCCATCTGAGAACTCTCCAAAGCAGAGAAGTATCACTCTTTTGCTGGTAGACAGCAAAGGAAGCTGTTGGAGGAAACGGCATTTAATTAGGAATCAGAAGATGTGGGTTTTGGTCTCAGCTTGCCAAATGTGTTTTGTTGAAGAAGTCACTTGATTCTGCTGTAATCCTGCTGGCTTCAGGTTTTGTTTTGTTTTGTTTTAAATTAAAATATGCGATAGGTTAGATCAGATGATCTCAGTTTGGGCCCACGGATGACCAGGATAAGCATGGAAGAACTTCAGGAAATCTAGGGAACTTGAGATTTGTTCACAGTTTTGTGCCTTTGCCTCTGCCTGTATGTGTGTGTGTGTGTGTGTGTGTGTGTGTGTGTGTGTCTGTGTACACAAGCATTAACCAGAGAGGGGTCCCTGGCTTTGTCATATTCTCAAATATCATCTCCCCCTCTCCCATCTCCCAATTAAAAATAACTAGGGGGCACCAGGGTGGCTCAGTTGGTTGAGCATCTGACTTGATTTGGGCTCAGTTCATGATCCTGGCATCGTGGGATCAAGCCCTGCGTTGGACTCCACACTGCACATGGAGACTGCTTTGGATTCTCTCTCTCTCCCTCTGTCCCTCTCCCTGCTCGCTCTTTCTCTCTTTCTAAAATAAAATAAATAAATAACTAAATCACTAGGATGCATGATTTCTCATCAGTAATTTGAGATTCTCAGGGAAATCCAAGAGAGATTGAGTGAGTGAGTGATCGATTTTAATTTCAGTATAGTTAACATACAATGATATATTAGTTCCAGGTGTACGAAATAGTGATTCAACAATTTTATACATTACTCAGTGCTCCTCACAATAAGTGTACTCATAATCCCTTTCACCTGTTTCACCCATCTCCCACCCACCTCCCTCTGGTAACCATCAGTTTGTTCTCTATAGTTAAGAGTCTGGTTTTTAGTTCATCTCTTTTTTCTTTGCTTATTTTATTTCCCAGTTTTCACATATGAGTGAAATCATATGGTATTTGTCTTTCTCTGACTTATTTCACTTAGCATCATAACTTCTAGATCTATCCATGTCGTTGCAAATGATAAGATTTCATTTTTTTATGGTCAAATCCATTGTATGTCTATATACATATATACATGTACATATATATATATATCTATATACTGTATCTTCCTTATGCATTCATTTATCGATGGACTTGTGGGCTGCTTCCATAATTTGGCTATAGTAAACAATGCTGCAATAAACATAAAGGTGCATATATCTTTTTGAATTAGTGTCTTCATGTTCTTTGGGTAAATACCCAGTAGCGGAATTACTGGATCATATGATAGTTTTGTTTTTAACTTTTTGAGGAATCTCCATTGTGTTTTCTGCAGCAGCTGTACCAATTTGCATTCCCACCAATAATGGATGAGGGTTCCTTTTTTCTACATTCTCGCCAAACCCTTGCGATTTGTATTTTTGATCCAACGGGGATTCGAAGCCATCCAGAAGATCTGTATAGTTCAGAGGTTAAGATAGGTGTGGAAGGTTTGGCCCTGAATTCCATAATGATGCAAAATATGATCATCTTGAAGTTCTCGGCAGGAGTTTGCTCTTGGGGTGAATGAAGATGCAGTTGAGTTTGCCTTTCTGTGTGTCCGTGGTCCTCCGGCATTCCTCAGAGCGTGGTGCTTCTCCTTGTCAACCTGACCCGTTCTCTCCCCCACCCTGCTCTTCGTACAGAGATCAGAGCTGGAAGGCAGCCCTTGGAGAGTAGGGTGTGGAAAGAGAGGGGGTGTGTTGTCAATGAGAAGGTCCAGGGACGAACAGCTTATCCTGAATTAACCTACTTGGAAAGTACTAGATTGGGCCTTAGACATAGCTGAATCCAGTGTTTAATCAAGCATTTTAAATGTTGTGAATTCCCTTTCTAAGCATCGAGTATTATGCCTCTCCCCATTTTTCAAATTACATTTGAAATAACCCATCTGGAATAATGTAGGTTAGATTGCCTTTGAGGACCACACCAAATATCCGAACGAGTAATTTCTTGATGGGCAACGTTCGACTTACACCATGGGATAATTAGCACTAATCCATGAAACTTGGAAGCAAATTTAACCTAAGTCTCCATTCAAGCCAAACTGGCTTTCAATTATATGAGGTGTTATTTGGGCACTGTCCTGTTTGCTCACGGGCACAAAAGGCTTTGGCCGTAGACCAGAGAGCTAGGAAGACAAAGCAAGGCTGTAGTTGCTGGGTGTCTAAGATAGCAATGGCAATGTGATGTCTATACTTAATAGCTAACATTTATTAAACCCTAAATATCTCCTCAGTGTTCTTTCAAGGGTTTTAATTGTATTGTCTTATTTAATTGTTACAACAACCTTGCGAAGTAGCTTTTTCTTTCTCCCATTTATTAGATGAGAAAGCAGAGGCCCACAGATAGTAAACAGTTTGTTCAAGGTCAGGTATAAAGGTAGCAATTTTTTTCCCAGTCTGCAGTGTACCTGTGTGAATAAAAGGTCTTGTTGTCTCTTTTAAAGCACAAGGCGGTACAAACTGGTTCCTTATTTGACCCATGAAGAGAAAAATTTATGAAAACCTTATTCTTTTTTTTTTTTTTTTGCGGGTTGTGATCTTTTTTTTCCCTAGTTCTCATGATGTGATGAGGATCTTTCAATCAATTTAAATTTTGCTTCAAAAACCCCTCAGATATTGTATTACCTCAGAAATGGGTATGAATATCATTTCCAAAAGGCATGAATGTAGCTTTGTGGAAGGGCTCTGTAGAGAGACAGACCAGCAGGGAAAGATCCAGGGGCAGATGAAAATGAACCAGGTTGTTCAAATGAACCAGATTCATTCATCAAATGAATTAAAAACTTGCTTTGAGGGAGGGTTTTGATGTCCTGTGGTATTAGGAAGGCAATTATCAGCATTTCACTGTAGCTAATATGGCTATCAACCAACGTCTGCCTTCTGTCCCACTTCCTCACCATGTTAGGTGTTATGTGGAAGGCCAGGGAACGTGTGGGGAGAGTGAGATGACATTGAACTATAGGTCATAGAATCATATTTAATATGTAGAGAGCCAACTTTGTAAAACTTGTTCTTTCTGCCCTACTGGCTAAGAAATTGGCGGAACTCTCATAGTCTCTGTTCGAACATCAAAGGCCAGTTGGTTTCTGTTGCCGTTGCTACTCTTTCAAAACCAAGAGCAGTTTCTAGTAATTGTACCAACTGAGTCATAAATGCCTCCCGCCCATGTCAGATGAACTTCTTCAGTGTTAGGCATTCACCCTGTTCATTTAGAAGGTGAATCATCGATTGTTAGGAATTAGCGATACGAAGTTGAAAGAGTTCTCGGAGACCTCTGAGCGCTAAGAGAATGTCTTTCAGTCAAAGACGGGGTCATAAGAGTATCCCAGGACCACTGTGCTTGGTCAGTTTAGATATTGAAAATGAAAGTTATTTCAAGGACACTTTTTTCCTATTAAAAACCGTAGATCTGCTTTCACAAGTTTCAAAGTATAAAGAGGGCAAGGACCACTTTCGGATATATATATAATATATAGTATATACACATGCAATTACATATATTACATATTACTATTAATATATATTAATATACATATTAATGCTTCTTTTGGCAGACACAGCTGGTTGTAGGAAATGCAGAAGGCTGGCAATGGCAAGATAAAAAAAATCTGGTTAAATGACTAGAGATGGGAAGGACAGTCCTTAGTAATCTCTGGTTCTCTCAGGAAGAGCCCTCTGGGGTTATTTAGCCTAATTTAAACATCACTTAAATTCCTTCCACTGGCAAACTCTCGAACCCCCCGTTGAAGATTTGTTTTTCAGTAAAGATTTGCTTCCCGACTACTTCTCTTCATCTTTTGTGGTAAGCATAATAGACATTGCATTGTAAATATAAGCACTTTCAATACAACTCCTGGTACGTTTGCTCAGTGTCTTCAGTAATTGTATCGTTTTGGAAAAAGGAAAAGAAAACCCAGAAAAACCTTACTTACATCCCTAGTCTTTTGGATGTCTGAAGAGATTTGTAGGAAGTGATGATGTTTCTTATTACTTCTTATTTGAGCAAAGACATTCTTCATGTAAAAGAAGTGGGTTATGGAGGAGTTAGAATGACCTTGGGTGAAAAGTAGGTTGAGATCGAAGGAGTGATCAGGCGTAACCACCCGCTGGAGAAATCAAACTTGGTTTACTTATCTAAAGGTTACAGAAGGAAGTTGGCACAGAGAGATTGGCAGAATGTTCTGGTAACGATGGAAGTGCCGACTCTGAGTTGTTTTTTTTTTTTAATGTTTATTTATTTTTGAGACAGAGAGAGACAGAGCATGAGTGGGGGAGGGGCAGAGAGAGAGGGAGACACAGATTTGGAAGCAGACTCCAGGCTCTGAGCTGTCAGCATAGAGCCCGACGCAGGGCTTGAACTCACAGACCGCAAAATCATGACCTGAGCAGAAGCCGGACGCTCAACCGACTGAGCCACCCAGGCGCCCCTCTGAGTTCTTCATAAAGGATCTCTACAGTAGAATGGAGGATAGTAAGTCTGAGTGACTTTGGCTTAGAAAATTCAACTGTCTTCCCAGCCTAAAGCTGGAGATCAGCACACACAGGTTGGTTGGGGTAGGCGTCAGAGACCATGTCACCTGAGCCGAGTGTCTCATTAATCCGAAGGGTTTATGATATGAAATATGAGCACGGTGTGGGGTACAGTACAGCACACTCAGGCGTGCATACAGCCCGCATTCCCCACCGTCTGCCTCCTCAGCCCAAAACAGCTTGTTCTAGGCCCTTCTGGGAGCCATGATAACAGATGCTTGGCCTTGCCGTGAGAAAACACAGTTGATACAAACCTGAAATGGAGTGCTCGCCGTTCATGGTTCTATTATCCCAGGTGGCAATTTATTAAGTTAAGTAAAACTCTAATTCAATTATGTATCAACATGGGAAAATATTGACTTACCTTCTTTTCCTGTTGGCAACTTAAGGAGTATTAAATGTTAGTATTTTGAGGGAGTTCAAACAGCTTTCCTTACCAGTGTCTTACAACATCCCTGGAGAAGACCAGACTCCTTTTCAGACAAATGCTTGGGTGAATAACGAAAGTTTAAGCAGATACCTTGGCAAAGTATTTGCTAAACTGGGTTTTCTTGCCCCAAGATGGAGAAATTCCTCCCTCCACTCTTTTAAAAGTTGCCATGCTTAAAAAAAAAAAAATTATAATTAAGTTGTCTCAGGAACAAAGGACACTCTGGTCTCCTGTGTTATCACCTCCCTCTGGAGCGACCTTTTGTTAAAATCATATCCACACTCTAAAATGAGTTCAAATTCTGTCTCCACTCCAAACTTTCCCCGATTCTCTGCATTTCCAAATATGGAGCTTCTGCCTCTAGCGAGCAATTGTTTTGGTTTCCTTAAGGGCTCTGTGAATTCCAGAGGACAAGTCTGAAAGCTGCCGGAGTGCAAGGACTCTGTCTTATCCTGATATTTTAGTCATCCCTTTTGCCCTGTGACCCCAACCGAAGTACTTTCTCCATATGAAGTTTTCAATGAACTTCTGACGTAGGAATTAGAATATCTTTAGTTGGTAGAAATACTCTCTAATTTTAGGGGAAACATCACATACACACTCTGTCAAATCATCCAAAGTTCCACGTTGAAGGGGCGCCTGGTGGGCACAGTTGGTGAAGCGACTTCAGCTCAGGTCATGATCTCATGGTTCGTGAGATTGGGCCCTGCGCTGGGGTCTGTGCTGGCAGCGTGGAGCCTGCTTGGGATTTTCTCCCCCTCCCTCTCTCTCAGTCCCTCCCCACTCTTCAAAAATAAGTAAATAAACTTTAAAAAAATTCCGCGTTAAGCAGCAGCTGTAAGCATTGGGCAAGATGATGGGTCCCATTAAAAGCCTTGTACCACAATGCCTAACAGTTGGGTAGACAGTTACATTTCTTACTCCTATTTTTGCCATTACTCCAGCTACTATTCTTTCAAGGCATCTTATTATATTATACCAAGTTTTTTTTTTTTTTCTGAATATACCTGGCTATAGTGCTTGGCATCGAGTATTATAGGTGCTCAAAGCTGTTGTTGAAAGAAATAATAAACTATTTAAGGGATCTTCTTCGATAAAATGCTTTCATTTCTTGAAATACCTCTTTGGCATTTATTTCCATTCAGATCACAACAATGTCTCAACTTTGAAAGGGTTGGTAAAATGGCTCCATTTATGCTCCTGATCAATTTATATCACGATACTGGAACTATGCTTGTGACACGTAGAAATGCTAAGTCAGACCGATAAAAATATTAAATACAAAGTTAGTGCGATAGGCAAGACCAAATTAGGGTATATGTCATGTACCGGTCAGAGTCTCCTGCATCCTCCCTCCCCTGCTGAAATAGATGAAGGTGGGTAAGTGTTGGTTACGGTGACAGTGGAGAGTTCCTGTGGTTCCCAGTCATGCTCGGCCATCCCTGCCCATGGCCAACGTGAGGTTTGTGGGGGCTCCGCAGGACCATGGAAGGTCCTGGAAGCCCCTCTCCTGACCCCTGACATTTAACTCTCCTTTTTCCCCCTGACAATACAATACAGAAGGTAGAGGGCTCTTGCATCTATTTGCCCTGTCAGTAAGGGGCCTTTAATCTGTTTTAGCATGAAAAATTCATTAAGAATGTACTATTATTTCATCAGCGAAATCCTCAAATTTTAAATTAAATCCATAGGTTTGGTTTAGCAACCGCCGTGCGAGATGGAGGAAGCAAGCTGGGGCCAATCAACTGATGGCTTTCAACCATCTCATTCCGGGGGGGTTCCCTCCCACCGCCATGCCGACTCTGCCTACATACCAGCTGTCGGAGACATCCTACCAGCCCACGGCTATCCCGCAAGGTATGGAGGAGGGGGGTGGGCAAGGGGTTAAAGTATAATGCCCAGTGGCTCTCTCTGCTGCTTATTTTCCACAGCCAGGGAAATCCGGGGCCATGCCAGCATTGTTGCTATCTGTAGGTTAATTACATTGTTATCAGGTTGTCCTCAATGTACCTGTCACATTTCAGAAACCTAGTTCCTTCTATGCCATTATTTGGATCTCTCTAGATGAACTGTGCTATTATAACACTGTTTCATTATTTTAAAACAAAATGATGAAACCAAACAAAACAGCTCTCCTAAATAGATATGGGATTAGCTTTGTCTTTGTTAAAATTTTACTTCATTTGTACTCCGATCTGCAATTAACTAAAGCTCTGTGATGGTTACTAACTGCAATAGTAATAGAGCTAAGGTAAGCTTTGATAAAGTCACTGTGTGATGGCATACAGAGGTGAATGGGATACGAGATAAGACTAAATTATTTTGGATTATGGAAGATAGCACTGCTGGCATTCCACACTAATATTTAGGTGCTTTGAAAGAATACTTGACCAGGGGCGCCTGGGTGGCTCGGTCGGTAAGCGTCTGACTCTTTATCTTGGCTCCGGTCATGATCTCACAGTTGGTGAGTTCGAGCCCTGCCTTGAGCTCCGTGCTGATAGCACAGACCTTGCTTGGGATCCTCTCTCTCGCCCTCTCTCTCTGGCCCTCCCCTGCTTGCGCTTTCTCTCTCAAAAATAAACAAACATTAAAAAAAAAAAAAAAGGAAAGTATATTTGACAAGAAATGTGAGACTTGTAATTCTTACCTTGGTTAATTCTTACACTGATGAATAACATTCACTACCCAAATAGACTTGTTATCCTTGTTAATGTGATTTCTGCTCTCGTACTCTGGTGAGTATGCCACCGAAGTATATAAATCGGTTACGTGCTTGCGCGTGTATGCAGAGATGCGGCTGCGTCTATTATGAGCGGCTCTGCACGCGTGTTAAGGAATGCAGTTTGAAATCACTGTTCGGTCTGAGCGGTAGATACTGCTGGCGGCTCGGTGACGGGAATCGTGCACTGAGCGTCTTCCGCTGGCCTGCCCCGGCGTGTTCGAGCTGACAGTCTTCTCCGTTGCAGCCGTGTCGGACCCCAGCAGCACCGTTCACAGACCTCAGCCGCTTCCTCCGAGCACAGTACACCAAAGCACTATTCCTTCGAACCCAGACAGCAGCTCTGCCTACTGCCTCCCCAGCACCAGGCATGGATTTTCCAGCTATACAGACAGCTTTGTGCCTCCGTCTGGGCCCTCCAACCCCATGAACCCCGCCATTGGCAATGGCCTTTCACCTCAGGTCAGTCCCGTGTTTCCAGACAGACGATTTGCTGTATACCAGAACCAAACAGTCGATTCCCCGAGGCAGTCGTATAATGAATTGCCAAATTTAAACCATAATGTATTCTTTATACAAGCCACATGATTTCAGTTTTCTGGTTTCCTTTCTCTCTACCCTTCCTACGGGCCCGTATCTAAAGTTGTAGCTTGGGCTTAAAATCCAAGTGATTTTTAAGGTAATCACGGATAGTCTGTGTTTATAGCTGGTTATCAAGACATTGGTTTGCTCCACCCCTAGTTCTGAGCTTTGGGTCAGAAGCTCAGACACATTTGTTGCTGTTGTTTTAAAAAAGGTACTCGATCAGCTGATTTGGTTGCGAACAAAAGCACCCGCTATGAAAACACCGAAGCTTTTATAAAACAATTGGAGAGGGGCAAACAAGTTGTGTGGAGAGAGATCAGCTGATGACTGCAGAACTCTGGGAAAAATGAGTTATAAATGCACAAATTAGGAGAGTTACTGCTACTTTGGGAATTATATAGATATTTGAATGTTGTAATTGTTTTTCTAATTTGCATCAGACTGTGAGCCTTTCTTCAGAGATCGTATTAATAAATTGCCTTGGTAATTGCATGTCAGAGGGTTGGATAAATTTCCTACATGCGGCATCTGTGTGAGGTTGACATTATTAGCACTTGTTTAAATACAGATTGCTTGATTTTATTAGAGCGCTCTTGGCCCAGGTGGCGAGGAGAGTTGCCCACTAAATTTGGAGAAATGTCACAAAGGGGTTGCAATCTATAATTGCAATCGAGAACTCTTTGGGGCCGAGAGTGAGAGTTTTAACAGCTTTATCTTTTCGGAACCCCCTTTTTCCTCCTGGTGGTGAGAAAAACAGAGAGAAGCTCAGAATGACAGAAATGAAAAGTGAAAAGACAATTATACTCAATTACACACTAATCACCGACTATCACCGCTGCCTCAGCACCAAGAGGGCATTCTAATAGGCAGAAAATGAGATTTTAATGGCACAAAGGGTGGCCAAAATAACGACTCCTATATCTTCGCCTTCTTCGTTTTCTTCGACTTGTGGTTTGTGTCCGGGGAGTGCCGTTTCTGGGCTCTGCACGGGGGTGATAGCTCTGAGCAGCTGAAAAGTTCAAAGCCCTCGGAGTTGAAAAGAATGAACAGCAAAGGCAATGAAATAAACATTTCTGCCTAAAGGCAAAAGTTCATAAATCCTTTTTTTGTAACAGTCAGTGTAATTAAGTTTCATAGATTCCTATAGCCCATCCTGGGATAAGAAGTAAGAGGTGGCTTTAAACCTCAGCCGAAAAACGACAACATGGAAACAATGAACGTGCTTCCTTCCAAGACTTTAAGACATTTAATTTCCAAGCGCCGGCACTTGTAAGTGTGATTTTGCATGAAAATCATGGACTTAGACCAGTAGATCTCTCTTTCAAATGCCCAGATTTAGAGCGAATAAGCTTCTTCCGCAGTTTAGAAGTAAGATCAGGAGTAGTTCTCTCTGCAGTTTTCAGCATCAGTGGTGTGGGGCTGGGAGCTCTTTTGAACACGGTTTGGTTGAACGCTTTAATCAAAGTAAACTCTAACCCTCACTGCTTCTGCGAGGCGAGACCCAGAAATCCCTTGGCACGTCTTTCCGGTTCAGCGGCAATAGGAAGAATGACACAAATCTGTATTCTAGAAGTGAAACACCTGCTTCTTGTAAGTGTATGAGCTTGTATGTTATAGCCAATATATTATGTTATATTGTATTGTATTCTATTCTATCATATTATATTCTTGGAGCTACTAGCACTTAGTCTTGAAACTGTTAATCTTTCATTTTATGATTCCAGAGTTGACGGTAGAGTGGGAATCATTCCAGTGTCAAGCGATGGAAAATTCCACAGGCAACTCTCCCTGTGTTTCTTTCCTGTGCTCTTACATATTCTGTTAATTTCTTACTTATTACTTTGTACCCATCCAGGATATTTTGCGCTTCTACCTACGTTTCCCCCCTGACCACCACTAGGAATCTGTGTTGTTTTGGTCCTTAGAGCGTCCCCAGTGAGTGGGAAAAGGGACAAATAATATATGAGGAAATTCCTCCTTATTTCTTTAGGCAAAGTCGGGGAGCGAAAGAGAGTAAGTGGATCGGAATGACGCCAAACGTATTTTAAAAACGACAGAGTAGGAGAATTGGAAATTAGAACTCGGATTTCTATAGCTTTGGGATTCGTCACTTCTCAGGATCGCCTCTGTTCAAGCGAGGGGGGACCAAGCCTACTTCTGATCGTTTGGCTTTATTAGGAACATTGTAAAGAAAACTTGAGGACAAGAGCCCACTTTGAAGAGCCCGGCTTACCTATTAACCGAAGAAGAGAGTCAAGAAAGAGCCTTCAGGGGCACCTGGGTGGCCCAGTCGGTTAAGCATCTTGGTTTTGGTTTCAGCTCAGGTCATGATCTCACGGTTCATGAATTCTAGCCCCACATCAGGCTCTGTGCTGAGAGCGTGGAGCTGGCTTGGGAGTCTCTCTCTTCTTCTCCCTCTCTGCCCTTCCCCTGCTCGCTGTCTCTCAAAAATAAATAAATAAATAAACTTAAAAAAAGAGAAAGGGCCTTCAGTCTCACTACTTATTATATAGAAGTGCTTATTAATATATTGGATCATCTGATATTCAAGCTGGACCTCCTCTTTCCATTTCTCCTCTTCCGTTCCTCCTACTCTTCCATGTCCTCTGCTTCTCTCTGGACACCTGACACGCAGACAAATCATCTGAGGCTCAGAGAGCTTGTCTGAGGCCTGCTGAAGACCACCGGGTGATGGAGAGATTGGAGGTTGGAAGCTGGGAGACTTGGCTCCCAATCTGGGAACTCCCCCACGAGAGTACACATTTGGGCTAAGAAAAAACAGGTTTCGTGAAAAATAGCGGCAGGGGGCTGTCATCATATCTTAAAGTCATTTAGTAAAGATGAATTTTCTAAACTTTGGGTTCAGGTTAATTGATACTCTTTTGCTAATATGTTTTTTACATGCATTTTCAGCTCCACACACTTTCGCTGCCAATATTTTAACTTCTCCCAGTAATAAAGGTACCACATGGTTCTTGTAGAAAATGGAAAACATTTTTTTAAAAGTGTCTTCAGAGTAGGAGAAAATATTCCCCTGAGGAACACTGTCAATATTTTTGCATATTGCCTTCCAGCTCTTTTGAGTCTTACGCTTTTAAAAAAATATAACCGAGGGCACCTGGGCGGCTCAGTCAGTTTAGCATCGGACTTGGCTCAGGGCACGATCTTGCGGGTGGTGAGCTCGAGGCCCGCATCTGACTCTTTGCTGTCAGCACGAAGCCCGCCTTGGATCCTCTGTCCCCCTCTCCCTGCCGCTCCTCTGCTCGCACTCTCCCCAAAATAAGCAAACATTAAAAAATATATAGAACCGAGATGCTAGTGTACGTAGCTTTCCATGTTGTCTTCTTTCTACTATTACACTTCCTTAGAGGCCTTTCCCCACCTATGAACTTAAATGGAATTGGATCTAATGGTTTTGGAGTTGTTATGGTCGATTCATCGTAGATGTTTTCAGTGGAGGCTGTTTGACATGTTAGAAATAGCGTGTGCCTTTTATTTGACTCTCTGTCTAGTGGTATCGGCCACTCACACTTGGAACTCATGAGCTAGAATGTGTGTGAACCGTGGCGGCACGGGCCGTCTAGTTTGCTGTCAAGACAACGTCATAAAAAAGAGCAAGTTGTTTCTCTGTGTGTGCGCGTCTTTTAGTTTGGTTTTCCTTTGGCGCCTCCAACATGTCTGCTCCTCAAGCAAAGATTCCTCTAAAGCTTGGAGTGGGAGCCATTGGCCAAATGGCGTTTCTTAAACGCCCTCAGTACTTTTCTCAGGGAGGGCCTCAACCTCACGAGGGACGGGTGTGAAGCGGTGGCTCAGGAAGGTCACACTTGTCCAGCTGGTCAGATTTGAGCAGCGGTAGACTGACATGTAGTTTGACAAAATATCAGAATATCGACAGAAACCTGTAGAGACTTTGGGCACGCCCTTCCTCGAGTTGCCGAAAGGGTCTGTGCACCACTTAATCGTCGTCATGTTTATCTCGTTCTGAGGGGATCAGTAACTATATCTGAGGAATATGGCCGTTTTTCTTACGGAAAAACTGAGGCCAATGCAACGCAGTCATCTAAACGACAGGGTGAGTTCCCGGCTGACTTAAGAGCCACATCTCCGTCTCTCCTCCAGTTGTTACTCTTGTATAAACACAAAGTTCACATCTCGCTTGCCGAAGAAACGTAATGGCCTAGCAAGTTTTCCACAGGCCCTGGCACCGATACTTGGCCTGATTTCCCTGTAGGCGTGGCCAAAAGCTTCCCAAATGGGGGGTTTGGCTTCAGATTCCCCCAAAGACGGGATCCGTCAGGGGGACCTCAGGCAAGAGTCTCAGTGATGGGTGACAGAGGGGATAGGCTACGGCCCAGCCTTTCCTGCTGTCTCTGAATTGCATTTCCTTGGAACTACATACCCCTTTTAGGAGATGGGGCTCATATGATCAATGACACCCCGCCCCCGAGAAGGAAACCGTTCAAGTCATTCTCGAGAGGGCTTTCCCCACAGGGGCAGCAGCCTTCTCTTGAAAGATTGTGTTCTCTTGGCGTGGGGATAGTGCAGAAAGAACACAGGGAAACAGAGACCGAGCATTTCCCCTCCAGACCCGGATGGGATGTTACCAGCACCTTGCCGCACACGCGGGAGAGGAAAAGGAATGTTGGCTTGGACTATGAAGTGCCAAGGAAATACTACCAGATGCTTAAGACATGAGACTAATTAACATTTGGCCCATGTTCTTCCAATTAACTTTCCTTTGCAAGAAACACTCCCCTCACTGTGCCCCCCACTCCACCTCCAGAACACACAGAGCCAAACCCCAAAAACAAGGCCAATTAATTTAACAAACTTCTATCACTTCGTGCCCCGCCCCCAGTCCCACCTCTACAGCCTCCACAGTTTTTGGTCACAGCTTCTAATGATTTCTTGAGTGAAATACAGTATCAGGGGGGTTACATGGTTTCTAGAAAGCTCTCTCTCTTTTTTTTTTTTTTTTACTATTATGTTGTATACAAAAATGGGCCAAGTTGGCTACATTTAGGGTTCATCAACCATTGCAAATGATTCTTCAAATGTTTTGGGTTTGGTAAAACCTAAAACACATTTTGCCAAGCACTTTTCCTCCTTAATTTTTCAAACTGTGTATTTTAGGGAAAATTTGATCCATATGGTTTTGATTCATTTACTCTTATATCATGGACTTTTTTCTTTTTTTTCCTACAGAGCCATTTGATATCCAAGAAGCTTTCTGAGCCTTTCCTACGTTCATTTTAAGTATTTTCCTCTTTAAAAAAGAGGAAATCCTCTTTGCAACCTCAGAGGCCGTAAAGTTTGAGTCCCCTCTCAGTGCAGCCATACTTCAACATACATTTGGTATAAATCTGGATTATTATGAACACGTTTTATGTTTAGAGCAGATGGGCGGATTTTCGTTTCTGGTTTATGAGTGAAACCAACGACAAAATAAGAAAATAGGCTTAAATTACAAAAAAAAAAAGTTTTGTTTTAAGGAATGTTTAACTGTTATTAATAAATCCCCACAGTAAGAGCTATGCTCGGAGGCCTCCTTTCGAATTTTCGTCCAGGTCTTGGATAAGATGTAACTGAATCACTAGAGCACCTGTCCTATTTCATGGATAATCCACTGAGGAAAGAAAAAAATTCTCCTAAAGGCTTGCGTACGCGGCTTACACAGGCTCGAATGTTTGCGCACCGCTCAACACCTCAGGAACAAAGCACAGGTCTGCACACCTCCTCAGAGCCGTGGCCCATTCATCTGTTAAGTCTGGTGTATCATCACAGCTCGGAGGGGATGGCACGGACCCAAGAATGAGCTGATAGCTCCGCACGGTAACGAGCTTGTGGTTAATGGCAGAGGGTGACCGGGATCGACTTTTGTTCTCGTTCTCATTTTACAAAAGAAAACCCTTAACTCACCCACCCATCCAGTGGCCGTTAAAGAATAATATTAAAATTGAGATTATTAGTGTGTAATGTATGTAAATTGCATATTTGGTGGCAGCCATGCCTATTAGCGGGCTTTCTCATTTCATGCATATATGTATTAGACCGTCGTGGTTCCATTTCAAATTAGATTTCAATTGCTCAGCACAGTTTCTTTTGACAAACATTTGTTAATCCCGAAACTTATTAGGGAGAAGCATTTAAGTGTTAATATCTGTACACGAAACTCAAGACTGCTTTTGATTTTGCTTGTCTTTTTTTTTTTTTTTTGCACCTTGGCGTTCACAATTATCTCAAATTCCTTAGCTGCAAGGCAAGGCGATGGTTCTTTGTCCTGTAAAGGAATAAGGACTTACTTACCACGGATCAGCTTGTTACGTGGATGAGGTACAGTCATTAAGAACGGTTATGGGGGTGCTTTTCCATTTCACACAGCGAGCGATCTTCTTCACGTGGCATGGTAATTCTTTGACCTTTTCTCGTACCATTGATCCAAGGAAAAGCGGTAAGATTTACTCTGGTGGCGGGGCCAGCTCCTGTTTCAGGAGAGCGATTTTTCTGGACGTTTTCGGGCGCACATGCAGAAGCCACTTGATGCCAGGCCGTTTGTTCTGAGTTGCGGAATCTGTGCCCTCCGCCCTCTTTTCTCGTTGTGAAGAGCCGGACCACCAACCCACTTCCCAAAGAAGCCCTTCCCTCCCGTTACACTTTCCAGAAAGTCACCTGTGGAGGAGAGAGGAGTGATTTTGATTAAAGAGATTGGTTGGGTGTCAAACAAAGCTCGCAGGGAGAGACATTCCATGCAAAGGCGGCAGCCCTTCCAAGGCTCAAGCCTCATTGTTCCATTTCTGAAGCAGTCCATGAGCTCAAATCCAAGGCTGCCGAAGCCTCACGTGTTTAGGAAAGCTCTGGGATGTTTATGATCATAAATGAGCCCATTTCAGCCCCACCAGAAGAACTGTTGACTGTTTGCATGTTTCCATGATGCCGTGCTCGGTTTTTGAGAGGTTCCCTGTGGTGAAAACACTGCTGCTAATCCATCTGTTGAATTCAGCGCAGGCTGTAATTGACCCAGTGCCTTTTGGTTTTTCTCCGAAGGCTGTGGTTGCTACCCTAACAGAATATGAGGAGAGCCCTGGTTTGTGTCAGCTCTGGCCACAGCCTCTTGAGTTAGTTACAGATTGGGAGAATTTTGAAAGAAACAACTACTTGGCCACAATCTCCTTTTGAAAGAAGGGAGGGAGCAGCATCAATGACTGAATGTTACATCATCTCACTGAAATGAGCCACAAGCAAACCTTTCTTGCTGAATTAAATTTTTTGTGTGTCTGCTGAGTTGATTTAAATAGAAACTCCATCAGCCACTTTCTCCTGTACGTTGCCCAAATCAAATGCAACAAGTCCGTGGTTCTTAGGCCCATTCGGATTTTTTTTTAGTCGTTGGGGAGAAAAAATTGTGTGTGATTGCTGGGTCTTCAAGGAAGCTACTAGAATAAAAAGTTTTTCTTTGTCGTCGGTAAAACACAGGAAAACCGTGCTGGAGTCTCGTGTGAGGCCAACGGTCTGAATCAACCCCTTATATGTGGTTGCAATGCAATGTAAAGCTTTTAATTTATTACTGCATTTGCAAAATGGCAATATCTACAGAAATCTGAATACTTGCATATTTATTCAATTAGGGGCTGAATGTGTGCTTTGTACTGCAGACGCAGAAGACTGGATTTAGTCATTAGTTGTGTACTATTTTTTGTTTTCTTTTTTTCCTAAAGAAATCTGTTTCTGCGAAACAGTCTGGGTTTCATCAGAGGTGTGTATTTTTCAACGTACAGTATGAGATTTAAAAATTACTCTTGACATTTAGCTAGAGTTCAGTCAACTTCGAGCTGCTGACATTAGTGACTGCTCTGTTCCTGCTGATGGTTCCTGCGAGGACCACGGGCAGTCGTGAGGCAGTGGGTTTTGTAGCCTCGCAGGGTAATACTTCCACCTGGAAGGGAGTATTTCCCACCCACGAGAGAACCTCAGTGCTGAGCAATGAAGGAGGCAGCCGTTCTTGAAAGAAAGAAGCTTCTCTTTTTATCGCACAAAAAATCCTGATGTCTCATTTTGGGCTGCTTGCATTAAAAAAAATCTAACCGAACTTCCGATTTAAAAACCCTCCATAGTGGTGAGCCTCTATTTATGTGTGACTCCACAGAAAAATTTCGAGTTCAGTGTCAACCCGTCCATGACTCTTGCAGACAGAATCTTTTCTTTTAGCTTCTGTTGATGTACATTGGTGCCCCTGAACCTTGTTAAAACACATACCAGCCTGTATTATGCAATAATGTACCCATTCCCCCATTTACTGTGAGCTTCTAGAGGAATGGTGCTAGGTGGTAATCGTCTTTGAACACACAGAAACCAAACAGCGCCTTCTTTTTTTTAATAATAGTTTATTTTCAAATTGGTTTCCATATAACACCCAGTGTTCATCCCAACATGTGCCCTTTTTAATGCCCTTCACCCCCTCTCCCCCCTCCCTCATCCCCCTCACCCTCAGTTTGTTCTTAGTCTTTGAGAGTCTCTTATGTTTTATCTCCCTCCCTCTCTGTGTCTTTTTTTCCTTTCCCCTCTTCCCCTCTCCCTGGTTTTTGCTTAGTCTCACAAAGTCCACCTATTCGTGGAAACATATGGTATCTGTCTTTCTCTGACTGACTTATTTCACTTAACATAATACCCTCCAGTTCCATCCATGTTGCCACACATGGCCAGATTTCATTTTTTCTCCTTGCCATGTAGTAGTCCATTGTATATATGTACCACATCTTCTTTATCCATTCATCAGTTGATGGACACATGGTCTCTGTCCATGATTTGGCTATTGTCAAAAGTGCTGCTATGAGCATCCGGGTACACGTGCCCCTATGCATCAGTACTCCTGTGTCTCTGGGGTAGATTCCTAGTGGTGCTGTTGCTGGGTCACAGGGTAGCTCTATTTTCATTTTTTTGAGGAAACTCCACACTGTTTTCCAGAGTGCAAACAGCGCCTCCTAATAAAGGTTTGTTCCCCGTAGTGGGCTCCTTGAGGAGCGTTTGGGGGAAAAAGGATTCTGAGTCCACAATTTGATAAGTGTTATCTTTCCAAATCCCGGGGCACATTAGACTACTAAAGGCTCTGACAAGCCTTGCAGTATGGAAACATGTTTGTCTAATTGAGTGTTTTCTAGCCCTTTTATTGAGCATTAAACTACCAAGTTTCGAGGAACCCTTACCAGGAAGTGCTAAATGAGAGAAAATGGTGATCTGCTTATGAGTTGTCCATTTCTAAAACGCTTCCCTTGATGTTTTTTCACAAGTGAATTTTCTTTCCACTTAATGTCTGATGTTATCTTTTACTTCGACACATTGTCCGCCCCCTCCCCACCACCCCTAAGGTAATAACTTAGCAGGCAAAAGAGTAATTTTAAGGAAGAAGCTATTAACCACTTAATAATGTTTAGATAAGGCAGAGAAAGGCATAAAGAGAGGCACAGACTTCTAGGACTAGACTGCAGAGTGGGTGTAACTCATCGAGCTAAAGAAGGAGCCTCAAGGTCAAAGGCACTAGATTCCAAAACGTAGCAGCTGCGTGTCTTCAGGCACGTTGCTTAAACTGTCTTAGCTTCTGTTCCCTCTTCTTGTTGAACTTGGAAGATATTAAAACAGAATTGTCCTGGCGCCTGGGTGGCTCAGTCGTTTAAGCATCCGACTTCGGCTCAGGTGGTGATCTCACAGCTCAAGAGTTCGAGCCCCAGGTTGGGCTCTGTGCTGACGGCTCAGAGCTCGGAGCCTGCTTCAGATTCTGTGCCTCCCTCTCTCTGCCCCTCCCTTGCTTGTTCTCTGTCTCTCGAAAATAAATAAACATTAAAAAAATAATAAATAAAACAGAATTGTCCTATAGAGCTGAGCCGAGAAACACAGTACTGTGGAAACTTAAATGCTTTTTGATGAAGTAATAAGACTCTTGCAACAGGGCTTTCACGACTGTTTACTCCAAAATAGCCCATGAACTCTGACAAAAGACAAAACAAAACCAAAACTTTTTGTTTGTTCCTGCCAAAAAATGCAAATATGGAAACTGAGTGATAGCAAAAGGAAGGCAGCTTGTTGGTGGACTGGGGTATTTTCAGGTATTCTACTTAGACATCTGAAAGAACTAAGGACTCCTTTTGGTGTCCGTTCAGAATACAGTCATTGTCATGTGCCTGGGATATGAGAGCGCCCAGAAATACCATGTACAAAACTTGGTTTTGTTTGAGAATTTCAGATCACAGGGCGCCTGGGCGGCTCAGTCAGTTAAACGTCCGACTCTTGATCTTGGCTCAGGTCATGATCTTAGTGTTTGTGAGTTTGAGCCCCATGGCAGAGCTGTCAGTGCAGAGACTGCTTGAGATTCTCTTACTCTCTCTCTGCCGCTTCCCCACTTGAACTCTCTCTCTCTCAAAAAAAAAAATAGATAAACTTTTTTTAAAGAGAGATTTAGATCACGAGAACATAAGAACTCACTACAGCAAGAGTAAGAGCCAATGATCCTTCATCCCATGGGGCTAAGAGAGGGGAGGGGACACGGTTACCCTAATGGGTCCTTTTCTTAATCTCATTTTGATTTATTGAAATACAGTATTGACATGAACGCATTTTTAAAAATCTGCAGTTCAGCCGCTACGGGACTGGGAAGGCAAGAGAATCTGATGAAGGCTGTGCTTCTCCCTCATCAGTAAAGAATAAAGGTAGCGAAAACAACAGGCACAGGGGAAGGATCTTCGAAAGTCAGGGACAATCTAGTAATTTTGAGTTACTAATTGGGGAATAGTCTTTATTCACTAAATTCAAAGACTCTCTTTTGTCGAGATCAGGAGGCGCGGATTTAGTTTCTGTAGCTCAGAGAACTCTGTAAGCAGTTTCCCTGTGGACTCTGTATGCTCCCAGCATGCATCGCGGTGCCTGCGCAATAGGAGACATAGCCAAGGTCCTATTTATGATCAAGGACACAAGTCTACTTTCAGGCAGAGAAGCAACACACCATCTTTTTTGGCTCGGTGTCCCTGGAATTGGGTAAGAGAGCAAATTAAGGTACATAGTATTTTAGCTTAGTTGGGTAGTAGCTTCTGGTTCTTGGAAGACTGTATTCTCAGATGTCCCATATGGATGGAGTTGCTGCATGTGTCCATGCCTCTTGGAAATCCTGGAAACAGGCAGAAACACATTTCTTCAAAGGTATATTCTTCGACTTTTGCAAGGCTGCCCTCCGCTTTCCCGTGGTTAACAGAAATAGCCTTCCCGAGATCTACTCATTAAATTAGTATTGCTTGTCTTTTCAGTTGGCTCTTTCCTCTACCCTGAGAACATACCTTCTTTCACATGAAGAGAAGGGTAGGGAAGCTTCTCCTCTGTAATCTTAGGCACTTAGTGGATCGGGTCTTGGGACTCCATCTTAGGACTTTGGGCAGCCATAGAAATATTTGCCTACATCACGCGTGGTCTAGAAGAAAGAAGAGATTTCCTTGTTGAGATGGGCCACTGTTTTTCTCCCTTGGTAGGCTGGAATGTCTGTCTCCATGTTGTTAGAGTATCGAGGGGATGGGAAAATCTCGGAGGAAAAACAATACAGTGTAGCCCAGCATCCTTTGTTTCAGAGCCGCAGAGTTGAGGCCCTTCTTTCTAAAAGCCAGTGTGGACTTTAAGTTTATTACAAGTGTGTGTGTGTGTGTGTGTGTGTGTGTGTGTGTGTGTGTGTGAGAATCTTAGAGCTGGGCAGTTAAGGGGCAGCAAGATTTGCATTTATGAACGGTTACGAGGGTGAACCAGCCCTCCAGTTCCTTGAATGCAGATTTAGTGTACGGGCAATTAGAGATGAAGTTTTAATCCAGGTCCCTGAAGTATTGTGGGATACCCAAGTGTAGAGCTTTTTGGTTTCTAGATTTGGAATCCTAGGTCCCAAAGGGTCAATTAATATTCAGCAAACGGTCCTGAAGTGGTCATGAAATTAAACCCAGATATATGTTTGATTTTCTACAGTCATGTGTTCAGGCAGGGTTTCGAAGCGGTGATGGGTCTGAGTGCTTACCTTGGAGAGAACGGCAGCGGTGGTGGGAAGAGTTAACAGCAGGTAACGCCATTCCTCCCGGAGAGAGTCTGAGACTCTCTGTGGTGAGTGATGAATGAGGGTATCTGACCCACATCTGGTTTCCATTAGGATGGAACACTGCCCTGACATCGTTAGGAGCATTTGTCAAGATTCCCTGGACAGAGCTTCTGTAAATTACATGCTGCAAATGTGTCAGGGTCAGATAAGAGGATATCATTAACTCCCTCAAGTTTACTCAGGGCTCCTCGGTCCCTCTTAATATGCTAACAGCCAACGATTTCCGTGAGCCAGTTTGTTATATTTTTCATTCATAGAAGAAAAAAGTCTCCGTTCTCCCCCCCCTCCAATATTGTGCATGTTCTTTTCCCATAAATCATATTAATTGTAGACATGGTCACAAAGCATATTAAATGCAGGCATGCGTAAATGAATTAAAACATATGAGAATTTTATTATGACTCATGGTGGGTCCAGCATAGGCAGATACCAACTGTGGTAACTGGCATACTTTTTCCTTTAGGTAGAATAAGCGTTTTCTTAATGGGCTTTATTTTACTGATACTAGATGGACATGCTCATCATTGACTAGAAGTAGACAATATATACGTGTGTTGTGTGTGTGTGTGTGTGTGTACGCACGCACACGTCATTACTGCAAGCCGTTCTGTGCTGAGTCTTTGCCTGGATTTAAGCTTCAGTCCGCAGCACCTAAAGAATATTGCCATCAACTGAACAGCTCAGCTCTACTGAGAAACGGGTACCCTGGAGAACTGATGAAACACAAGTTATTCTGTGATCGGCCATAGGGCTGGAGATTAAAGCGGGTCTATAATTTAGAGTTTATCTGAGACAGTACTTCCTGTGCTCTTTTCACATAAAACTTAGAAATACAGACAGCATATGAGCCACACTTGTCTGGCACTCCTACTTTTTAATCATGCATTAAACACAGCTACTTGCAATATGTAAGCTAAGGATGAAAATGCAGGGTAAGGATGTGGCTTGCTGGAGGTTTCACAAGCCCTGGTGTTCTGTCTGGGTAGGTAAAGGTCGGCCATGCCCTTCCCATAGCTGTGGGTGTGGGTGAGAAGGTCACCGCACTTACCTTAAAGAAACTTCTGCCCTGGGGCGACTTCCCTCTTACAGCTTTTCAACCGACAGGGCCAAAAATCTAATTATTTAGATGCTAATCAACTGCAGGATAATTCCTAAGGCATTTGAATCTGAAGGCAATGTTCTGGTTCTCAGTTGTCCCAATTTAGGCTTTTCAAGCCTCAAAGATACAGTCCCTGAAATATAACCAACCATCAGATGACTCCCGGAGCTTCTGTGTTAGCAAAAAAAAAAAAAAAAAGAACCCACTTAAACATTCGGGTATTTTTGTTCCGTTTTGAAAATAAATTATATCTAAATTAAATATACATACAATCTGTATAGTTTGGGAGGGGAGGCTAGAAGCTAAAAACAAACAAACAAAAAAACCACAACAAAACCCTTTGTATCCTCCATAGCTGCATTTCATAACAGTTTTCTAAAATGTAAATCAGTGTATCATTAAATGTGAAATCACAAGAGCCTCTGATACTTCGGCATGAACAGGAAAACAAAGACATGAACCCGTATTCCCATGAAGGAAAAAAGATGTACACCATAATTGGCGAAATCGTTTGAGATTTTCGATGAGCTCTGAGCCCTCTCAACTGATGGCAGAACCATAACACACGAAGACAAATATTTTCCGGGCACATTGTTTTAAATGTGTATCTTCATTTGGTTTTTATCTTTTATATTTAATCTTAGAAGAGGAAAATTCATTCAAGAGAAAGATGGCGTGGAGCAATTGTCAAGAGTTCGTTTTTCCTTCCCATCAAGATATAAACAACCTGTTTGGAATTCTGAAACTGGAGAATGACCTTAAGGAGATCTTTGGAAAATGTCTCTGATAATTCGAATCACTGAAGAATCGGCTTTAGTGTCGGCACAGGATTCTAAGGCTTTGAATTTTTTTTTAAAAAAGCTTATCTGTAAAACAATCTAGAAACACTGTCTGGGAAAGCGTTTTTGGAGGTAACAATTTAGAAATAGACTTAATGGTTTTTTCAAACGCCTCACCTAGGAGTTGTACGCAACATAAAAAGAAAGTCTTCCTTCCATTTCCCTTCCTAGCGGGACAGAACAGAGATCTTTATTATAGGAAAACTCTTCCTGGTCATTGTATCTCCTGGGCTTCTCCGGCATTTAGTAAGAATGTGCTCGGTGTTCCGTAGACAGAACCGAAGAGCTCCACGTTTCCTTATTTTCCTTTGCAATTGTTTGTGCAAACTGGGCGATTATTTATTCTTCCCTCAACCCCAAATTAAAAAAAAAAAAATCAGGCAAAAATCCTAGTCCTGTAGTAGAACTAGCTTACTAATGGTTTATGGCGGGGGGGGGGGATACCCCACTTTGCAACAAATGATGATTTTATTTTAGTCTTCGAATGACAAATCGCTGTAGGAAAAGCATGTATAAAAGAAATCGTGACTATATTCTTAAAAAGAAAATATGGCTCGGAGACATTCCAGAGCCGTATTGGGGGAGTTCTAAGAAGTTCGTTTACCAGCGTCTTTGTGCAGCAAAAAAAGGAATTTCCATAGCTTCCCTCGAACCACATGAAATACAAAATAGCTTTTAAAGAAATGTACATAAAAGCGTCATGGGACCCTTCCATAGAGATTTGAGGTTTGAAATTATGTTAGAGGAAAGTAATGCGTTTTGCGCTGATATATTCACTATTTTACTTTCCAATGCAGATATCCTTTTCAGTTTTTAAATGAGAAGTTATTGAAAAGATGTACATTCCTCAAGTTTTCTCCATGGGAAATACGGAAATAAATCGCATTAGTTTATCATTGCTTGTTAATTTCCATTTGGGGCCATGCGTCGGAACCTGTTAGTGCCTCTTTCCCACCCTTCTATAATTCTGGAGAACAACGTGATGACAATATGCGACCATCACGGCGGGAAGAGGGACTTGTAAGAAAATGTCTGTCTCCTGGGCTCTACCAGGGAAGATCAGGGGGCGGGGATAATTGGGCTCTGCTCCATTTAATTCCTTCGCATCGGCCACTACAAATACTGGACAGCTGAGCCAAGGGCTCTTGCTCCAGCAGAAGCTGTCCCCGCCTTTCTGTGTGTGACATTGGCAATACTGATAGGAAGACCCAGCGTGGGTTCTTTCCTCTTCCGTTTACTCAGCTGCTGTCCCTCCTGACGGGGCCACGCTCTACGACATCTTAAGGACGCCGCACCCTGGAACGTCGAGGAACCATCTTTCCCGTTGCCCTGGAAAGCGGTGCTGGCAGATACAGCTGTTCTTCTCCACCCTCCAGTAGATAGATTTTTAGGTCTTGGATTTAAATCTTGTCCTCAAGTATTTCATAATTCAGAACTGTGAAAGGTTGTTCCGTGAGCGACGTCGTAAGCCGAATTTTGCTCACAGGAACGACTCGTTTCTTCTCTTTTCAGATCTTCAAGGTTTTCTCCAATGGACAAAATTATTACTGCTTTCGGAGTTATGCAAACACGGCAGAGGACGAAAAAAGAGTTTATCACGAAAATGTACAGATAGTTCATGGGAGAGTGTGCATGTTTTGAATAACATTTCGCTTTTACTCTTCAACTCTAATCGTGTAGAGAGTATTCCTTTTCTCCCTTAGAGTGACATGAGGGGGAAAGGGAATACTAAGAAACTACTAAGCTTTGAGTAAGTGTTTTTATGAGGGTTGCTATTTTAATTTTAAAAATTTTTTAACATTTATTTATTTTTGAGAGACATAGAGTGAGCAGGGGAAGGGCAGAGCGAGAGGGAGATACAGAATCTGAAGCAGGCTCCAGGCTCTGATGAGCTGTCAGCACAGAGTCCGATGTGGGGCTCGAACTCACAGACCGTGAGATCATGACCTGAGCTGAAGCCAGCCGCTTAACCGACTGAGCCACCCAAGCGCCCCTGCTATTTTAATTTAAAATATATCTCCTTTTCACCCAGTGCCATTGGCCATTTTTCTTCTCTGGATTAATGTAATTACAAAATTGCTTTTTCTAAGTACTTGTTTTTTCCTTTTAATTTTTTTTTTAATGTTTATTTACTTTTGACCGAGAGACACAGTGTGAGCAGGGGAGGGGCAGAGAAAGAGGGAGACACAGAATCTGAAGCAGCTCCAGGCCCTGAGCTGTCAGCACAGAGCCCAGCGTCAGCTCAGGGCCCGACGTGGGGCTCGAACTCACAGACTGTGAGATCATGACCTGAGCGGAGGTCGGTGCTTAACCGACTGAGCCACCCAGGCGCCCCTCGAAGTCCTTGCTTTTCCTCAGCACCACTTATTTACAAAAATATTTGTGCCCTCTGTCGTTACCTCCCTTTCACCGAAATAGTTACATTTTTCATATTTTTATTTTCCCATCCTTCTTGCTCATCAGGCCAGTACACAAAGAGATGCCTCTGATTTGAAAGGATACCCTTGGCAACGAACGACCTCCATTTTAGATTCTTTTCTTCTAAGAGACGCGAATGGATAATTTGGGCTGAAATAAAATAATTAGTATGTCAACAGCATTTTGTGAATTTTCCAAACATATACTGTAAAATCATCTACACAAACTCAAAGAAAGGCAAAACAGCAGCAACAACGACCACCACCACCACGTAGGTGGAAAAACTTCAGGAAATAGCGCAAATGCATTCTGGGTTACGTTCACAGGTTTTCAAAGGAGAAAATGAAGCAATCCACTGACCATAAACGGCGTGGGGCAGGGCCCATGAGAACCCCATGTTCCAGAGACTTCTATCGTCCTGAAGCTCTGAATCCTACTGATCCTTTATTTTGTGACTCTCGCTTTCTCCAAATCCCCAGCAGAATAAAACTATGCTGTGTCACATATGATTATTTTTTCACAATATAAGTAGTTTTTAAAGCTTTTAAAAAAGCCATTCCATCACATAACTCAAGGAAATTTAGGTCCCCTGAAACATCGTTAAGAATTTGGGTATCGCTGTGTCACTTTCTGCACACCGCACCCCCCTTCCTCCCCCATGCTCACACACACAAATCAAATGGAAGGCAGACAAGGAAACAGAAAAACAGAGAATAGCTCTTAAGGGGAAAAGGTGAGGGAAATGATTGGCTTGTTAAAATACAGGAAGAAAGGGTAATCCATTTAAGGTGGTAGGCAGACCCTCCCACCTTTTGTCCCATGGGGCTAATTGAAGAGAGATCAGTTTAAAGCTGCATTTCAAGAAGATTTTGTTGGGCTCTGATGATTCTGCAGACCTTTCCCGAAGGGGACTGCGGTAGCGTTGGTTTCGGAATCTAATGTAGGATGCCTTTCCTAGGATGCGGGAGGAGTCCCTCCCTCTCCTTGCTGGAACCCCGACATCCAGGATTTTGTGGTCTGAATTCCCTCGGGGGACAACACGGGGCCAGAGATGGGGCTTGGAGTTCATTGCCACTCCCCTCCCGCTCTTATCCGTACCTTTAATTTCTTCCTCAGATACAACAGGAATTTTTTTTTAATAATTTTTAAAGTGTTTTTATTTATTTTTGAGAGCTAGAGCATGAGCGGGGAGGGGCAGAGAGAGGGAGAGAGACACAGAATTCAAAGCAGGCTCCAGGCTCTGAGCTGTCAGCGCAGCGCCTCCTGGGGGCTCGAACTCACAGACCGCGAGATCATGAGCTGAGCGGGGCTCGAACTCGTGAATGGCGAGATCATGACCTGTGCCCAACTCAGATGCTCAAATGACTGAGCCGCCCAGACGCCCCGATACAACGGGAATATTATGGCAATGTGCGCAGTTGCGGGCTCCTGTGCTAAAATACTTGGTAAACAGGTAATAGCTTTTGGAGGCTCTGCACACAGCACCTGATTTCTTCTGCAACTGCTTCTTGACCCCTGCTGGTAGATCTGAGCCGCTGAGAAAACTCCCTCCCTCTCTGCTGTGGCAGTTTTCCAGCTGCCAAATTAATTAGCCACTTAAACTCCCGTCACAAGGGGCTGTAAGGGTCAGCGAGCTTGAGTTCGGAAACACTCCCCCCTGCGCATCTGAAAGTGGTTCTGTTATCACAAGGTGGTTTTTTTTTTTTCGTTTCTTTTTAAAGTTCTCCTGCTCTCCAGGATTATTTGCAAAACCGAAGGGTGTTTTTAGAACATGTTTGCATTCCGGGCTTTTCTTTCCTTTTAACACTTCTTATATATGAAATGTTTAGAGAAGAAGCGGAAAGACAAGTAATGGAGGCGGTTACTTGGAGAGCTGATTACCACTCCTTCCTTCCTTCCTTCCATCCCTCCCTCCATCTTTCCTTCCTCCCTCCGTCCCTTCCTCCTTCCTTCCTTCAGTACCTAACATGTGACAAGTACCATGTTAGGTTCTAGAACTGTAAAGGTAAGTAGGTTATTAGCCTCAAAACTCTCATAATTCAAAGTAGGTGAGCAAAGTCACGCTCACACTGCGGGAGGGATGAGTAAAGCACTTGGGAGCATCAGGGAGGGAGTAATTGTTTCTAATTCCTGAAAGATGGCCAAGTTAGGGAGAGGAACGTTCTGGAGAGGGAACGCTATGAAAGCAGACGTAGGCATCTTAAAATACACAACGAGAATTTCATTTGAATCCACTGAGCTTTTTAAAAATACGTAAGTAAATGTGTGTTTAAAAATCACATGCGAATCTTGCCGATGTAATATATGATTAGCCGGTGCTCTATGTGAACAGACATAGTTTCTCCCTCCGTCCTTCTGTCCCTCCTTCCTTTCCCCTTTGAAATCCTAGTCCGATTTTATCACCAGAGGCATGGTGAGTCTCTCTTTCCACTTCTTTTTCTTTTCCCTTCCTTCCCCCCTCTCCTCCCCGCCCCTTCCTTTTTGGGGAAACTGCAGTCAGATGTTGTCTCTGGGCACGAGGCGGTGGCCACGCCCCTTTGCCTTGCGGTCGGTCGGCCTCTTCTGGATGGCCCTGTGACAGCAGATTTCCAAAGAAATAAAAATGGGACCTTTCCAGACACTCTTTGGAGCTCTCAGCTATGATCGGGTCCGCCCTGCGTTCTTACTTCCTCCCACTCTGCCGCTCTCTTTCAGGTAATGGGACTCCTGACCAACCACGGCGGTGTGCCCCATCAGCCCCAGACTGATTATGCTCTCTCCCCTCTCACCGGGGGCCTGGAACCTACCACCACGGTGTCGGCCAGCTGCAGTCAGAGACTAGACCATATGAAGAGCTTGGACAGTCTGCCCACGTCTCAGTCCTACTGCCCACCCACCTATAGCACCTCGGGCTACAGCATGGACCCCGTCACCGGCTACCAATACGGGCAGTACGGACAAAGTAAGCCTGGGTCTTTCTGGGGAGTAATTCCTCCCTTCCTCCCGAAAGAGGGAAACATCTCCACCCTCCCTTAAGAAAGGGGCGGCAGCGGCTCGATTGGGCCTTCCAGCCCAGTATCCGTGTTGCGGCAGAGCCAGCCGATCGTTCCGGCAAGGGCTCCCTGGCACAATTATTTTCTTAACTGATGTCAACAACATCTTGCGGTTATTAATTGCTGCGATGTGGAACCTCGTCGCCAGTAGGTAAAACACGAGGTTTGGCCCAAACGAAATAACCGCTGGCATTAGAAACACGTGTTCTTAATGAGGTCAGCTCCAGGATCATACGGGGTATAATCCCAAGGACACAGACTTGTGTCAAACTTGTCCCAGGAATAAAAATATTGGTCTCGATCCTTTGATACCGGGGTATTAAATATGACATTGTCAGCCTGTAGCTGATTTTGCCTCTCGCTGTGAATTGTCCCAGCGTGACCCAAAAAGCCACGTGTGTTTCCTTACAGGTGCCTTTCATTATCTCAAGCCAGATATCGCCTAAGTGAACTGTCCACTCGGAGCTCAAACTGGCCCTGTTTCCGGTCTCCACAGCCTCCAACACAAAAGAATCTTCTCAGAGAACAAAAATCACCTTTTTGGGGGGCAGTCTCGACAGGAGACCAAGAAGAGGGATTTTTCTTTACTCCAGTAGTCGGTCTCGAATTCTTTTGAACATGTGGGACAAAAACGGTGGAAGATAAAGGAAGGCCTGGAACAGTAAAAAGACAAACACAACCTTTGAAGGCAATGGTTGAACATGGCTACGTATCAAATACCCCAACTCTTCAGTGCTGGTGATTAAGGAGCTAAAACATTCCACTTGTGTGCGTGCGTGGGGTGTGTGTGTGTGTGTGTGTGTGTGTGTGTGTCTGAGATTCATCTGGACTGGTTCAGGCAAGCAGAATGTTTCTAAAGTAAAGCCAGAGAGTACTCTAAAGTATGACATGTTCGATGTTCAATGCTGACACTTCCACGATCTGAAAACCGCTCGCGTCACAAAGCAGGAATGGAGGAATCCTTGACTGTTACACACTGGAAATCAATATGAGAATAAGGGGCGCCATTTTTAGGAAGTTAGACTAGATGTAAAGGACCTCCCAAATAAATTATTTGTGATCTTACCCTCCTTCGTAACCCAGTTGTCAATAAATAAGGTCCCGGGTGGGCAGCCTGGCTAACAGGATCTGGGATACGAGGAAGAAAAGCTTGCTTCCTTTCTCGGTGCGGGGAGAGGTGTGTGACCTTTTCCCAGTTCGTTTTCCTTTTGAAGCCAAGCTGGCTGGGGGGAGGGGGGAGGGGGAGGGCGCAGGGTGGAGAAGAAGTGACGCGCATTCCCACAGCTGCTTATCGGTGTGCAATACTGTGTACCTCACGGGTGCTCTGGCGAGGGCCAGGGCCGTACAAACCGAATCAGAACTCTACTTTTGCAGGTGCTTTATTTTCGCAGCCCATGATTCATTGCGGTAGAAGGCATGATGGACAGTTGTCCGTTTAATCGAATGTCCATTTAATGGACACCCAACACCCGGCTTGCTCCTTTTGACTAGAGACCGTGTTTGAGAATAACGCTTTTACAATGATGACGTTTACATTCTTCTCTTTGAAAGGCAGGGCAAGAACAGAAACGTCCACGTGGCTCTCATGTACTTTTAAATTATACAAGGAAATCCAATACAACAGACCACAGGAACTGAGGTTTACATACGTCTGTGTGGTGACATTTTAGAATGTCAATAAATTTGTTTTTCGAGACGTTACGAGGAACGAGAAGGTGGAAGGCAGTGTTATTTATTTCTTTCTATTCTTGGAACCGCGAGTGAGGTAGGCACAGATACATTCCCTTTAGAGTTAAGGACGACGACGTAGTGGCTTAGCGAGAGTAGACGTAGCCCCAGTTTAGTT
Source organism: Paguma larvata (assembly GCA_030068075.1). Lineage (NCBI taxonomy): Eukaryota > Metazoa > Chordata > Mammalia > Carnivora > Viverridae > Paguma > Paguma larvata. The sequence continues at coordinate 15,551,170 of CM057825.1, forward strand.
CGTACGTTGGTCATAGAAGGTGATCGGTCAAGAGAAGTGCTCTCTTTCTGTTGCAGCCTCAACCAACAACGATGTGTTGTAAAAATGTCTTTCTGTAAAAAGTGCAGTAAATATTTACTATTTATAATGAATAAACAGTTATGGAAACTTGCCCAACACTGCTTTTTTTGGGAAACTGGTGAATGTAGGGTTAATAAAAATGGGGCTATGGGAAGTGGACAGAACACATACTTCACTGACCACGGGGGGACTTTTGGATTCGGCTATACCGTGGACAGACAGGGTCACATATCTGACAGTTGTATTGTCTTGAAGAAGCTTGGTTGAGCACACTTTTGAAATAACCGAAGGTTTGTTTTTTTTTTATGTTTATTTCTTTTGAGAGAGAGGGAGGGAGAGAATCCCAAGGAGGCTTCTCACTGTCAGTGTAGAGCCCAATGCAGGGCTCAAACTCATGACCCGTGAGATTGTGATCTGAGCCAAGATCAAGAGTCGGCTGCTTCATCAACTGAGCCCCCCAGGCGCCCCCTGAGGGTTTTATTTTTGTATATGTGGTATTTCAATAGACCCCTTAGCCCAGTTTTCTTTCCCTGTGGTTCTCCGAGCTATCAAATTCCTTAACTATCACTCGGGAGTGTGTCTTCCTCCAGGAAACATTCTCTGTCTTCATCTTCGGTGGTCGTCTCCGCTGAAATTTTTATCGAGAGTTTTTGTGTTGTGTCATTTATTTTATTTTAGAAGCTTTCTTCACTCTTCATGAAAAACGTTACTGCCGACTTCGTTCATCCTTCTGTCCTCCGTTACCCTCCACCTTTCTTTTTTCCCTCCCTCCCTCCCTCTCTGCCTTCAACACTTGTTTAAACATTTGTGGAGCGTCTAAATGGGCCGGGAATGGTGCTTGGGCACCGGTGTTATAGCAATGCTTATAGCTTAGTGGGCACAGCAGGGAGTAAATACACAGTCACAATAAAGCATGAGGACTGTTTCCTTTTTTTTTTTTTAACGTGTATTTATTTTTGAGAGACAGAGAGAGACAGAGCAGAAGCAGGGGAGGGGCAGAGAGAGAGAGAGATTGATGCAGAATCGGATTAGGCTTCAGGCTCTGAGCTGACAGCACAGAGCCTGACGCGGTGCTTGAATCCGTGAACTGTGAGATCATGACCTTAGCTGAAGTTGGACGCTTAGCCGACTGAGCGATCCAGGCGCCCCCCACCTTTTTAAAGTTTATTTATTTGTATTTGAGAGAGAGAGAGACCAGGGGAGGGGTAGAGAGAGAGGGAGAGAGAGAATCCTAAGCAGGCTCCATGCTGTCAGTGCAGAGCCTGACGTGGGGCTCGATCTCACAAACTGTGAGCTCAAATCAAACCTGAGCTCAAATCATGAGTTGAACGCTCAGCCGCCTGAGCCACCTGGGTGCCCCATGAGGACCGTTTCTATCGAGCGAATAATCATAATACCCTTGGAGACTCTTATCTGCATTAATCTATTCCTCCCAACACCTCATATGAGGCAGGTATCGTTGGCATTGCTCTTTCACAGTTGAGGAAACTGAGGCATGAGGCACTTTTGTAAGGTCACCCAGTGGCAGAGCTGAGATTTGATTCCAGGCCCACTGATTCCAGAGCCTATGTGGTTAAACTCACTCATCTGGCTCCTCAAGTCCAGTGTGGGAGAACCTTATAGTCAGAAAGTTCTAGAAAAATCTAAAGGAGTGCTGTCTAATTCCATACACAGCTAGCCACGTATGACTGTTTAAATTTATAACAGAAGTAAATAAAACTAAAAAGCCAGTCCTTCAGTTGCACTAGCTACATCTCAGGTGTGCAATAGTCACACGGGGGCAGAAGCTGCTACATCGGGCAGTGTAGACAGGGAACATTTCCATCATTGCAGAAGGTTCTTTTGGTCATCTCTGATCTAAGGCATGTCTTTTTAATACACCAAGGACTTGAAGGGCAGGAGGTAAAATTTCCAAATTCTTTAAATGTGTTAGGTGTTCTTAGCTCACTTACTTCCAGTCAAATATGTTACTTTTTTTTTTTTTTTTGACAGTTATCTTCTCCAGGGGCACCTGGGTGGCTCAGTCAGTTGAGCATCTGACTCTTGAATTTGGCTCAGGTCATGATCTCAGGGTTTGTGAGATCGAGCCCCGAGTCACGATCTGCGTGATGGTGTGGAGCCTGCTTGGGATTCTCTCTCTCTCTCTCTCTCTCTCTGTCCCCCTCCCCCACTTGCTTGCAGATTCTTTCCCTCTCTCTCAAAAAAATAAACTTCAGGGAGAAAAAGAGACAATTATCTCTTCCAAAAATGTTTTATTTTTAAATATTTATTTTTGAGAGAGAAAGCGCAGGGGAGGGGCAGAGAGAGAGGGAGACAGAGAATCCCAAGCAGGCTCTGCACTGTCAGCACAGAGCCCCATGTGGAGCTCGAACTCACGAACCATGAGATGATGACTTGGAACTGAAATCAAGAATCAGATGCTTAACCGACTGAGCCACCCAGGTGTCCCTAAAAATGTTTTAAGAACAGGAAAGTAAGCTAGTCTTCACCACGTTAGTTATCCTGTAAAATCCTTATGAAATCCTGTGAGGCGGGCATTATTAGCCCTGAATTATAGATAAATGGGCTGAGGTCCAGCGTTATTAGTTGGGCCAAGGTCATACAGAGGCAGAAAGAGTAGAAGCAGGCTTTGGCTTCTGCTCAGCCTGGTGGCAGAACCTGTCTTTATTTTACCTTTCCAAATCCTGCTTGCAACACTCACTTCATTATGTCAACTTATCCTCGTGCCAAACTCCAGCTGAAAGCAGGCATTAAAAAAAATAATTCACTCCCAGAACATGAGAGCAAAAGTTCCAGGAGGTGGGGTCTCAGGAGGTGGGGATCTTCCATGTCACTTCCCCTTCCCTCCCAGCCTCAGAATTTGGCATCTGTCGATCACATCTCTTTTCGATGTGTTTCTTTCCGCCCTTATTTCTGCCTGTCTCTGAGATCTCTTGCTCAGTTCATATTTCTCATGTTGCAAGTCTTGGGAAATCATTTTCCCCTGACAGTTTCGGTTGTTGTTGTTTGTCTCTAATCCATCTCCAGAGGACCGAGGACTTGACTCCCCTCAGTCCTGACCGCTCATCGGAGTGCCTGCTCCTGTAGTTCATTGAGTTGTCCAACTTAGTTTGGAAACTTAAAAGCAAAAAGTAAAAGTCGGAACTTAAAATTATTAAATAATGGAGGCAGTAATGTCGGTTGCTGAGTCATTCCTTCCTTGGCAGCCATTTTCCTAGGAATAGATATCATATTTCACATCGGTGATGGGAACAAACATTGTTTTAGCCCAATTTGGAAAGATATTTTCACACGCACTTGGGTATTTGGGGGAACATCCTATGTGAGGAGGGCTCTTGGTGGTCCTGGCGATAGAACCAGTGGAATGGACAAGGTCACCAGCTCACGGCTGTGAGTTGAGAAAGAGTCTCAAATGGGGGAGGGGATGGATTTACTGATGACTTTTGTGCAAGTGTATCACGCAAGAATCAATCCTCAAAATACACGACGGCTCTGTGGAGCTAGAACCAAGGTGTCTGTAGGAAGGAGATCTGTTTGGGGATGAAAGCTCGGGCTTCCTTCTGAGTGTACGGTTTTCGGTGTTTCGGTATTTATGGATAAGGAGAGCTGGTGTCAAGCATTGAGGGGCAGAGCAAGGGACAAGTAGCGGTGTTTATGCAAAGGGATCCGCACGGCCAGCCTCAGCCCCAGACGAGCTGTCGTGGGTCTGGAATCAGTGCTGGATAATATGCGAGAGAAAAGGAAGAGACAGAACGAGGCTCAGGCTTCTTGTCAACGCCGGTGCTACAAGCCAGTCTCCTTCTCGTAGATCCACTCTTCCGTTATCACTGACCATTGACTCCCAAGAGCCTAGCACCGTGTTTGACCCGTAATGAGCACTCAGTGACTGCCTGTTGAATGAATGAGAAAATAAACGAATAAATGAAAAGCGACTCTCCTGTGCTGTATTCCGGACGCGCTCTTCTGGAGAAGGAGCTCCATCTCAAGGGCGTGTGAATCGGGGTGAACGAGTTTGATACTGCAATAATCCTTGGGGGAGGGGACCAGCTAGGTGGCTAACGTTGAGACCAAGGCGCACAGATCGTCTTGGGATTGGATTAGTACGAAACCCGAGGGAAGGAGCGGGAGGCGGGGGGGGGGGGGACCTAACAAGTCACTTGAGAGTCATGTTTCTGGTGTTTCTGACTGACACAGATAGCACGAGGCAGGGAAAGAGCCAGCTGGTTGTTGCTGACAGCGCTGGTTCTCACGCCTGCCTGTACAATAACTTAATTATTAAAAAAACACCAGTACTGGGCCCTCCCAGACTTGTGACTCAGAATCCACGGAGATGGGCAGAGAGAGGCTTGATGAAGCAAGAGCTCAGAGAGAAGCCTTTGGCTGGATTGAAGTCTTGGCTACACTTGACCAGGGAACTGGCCGATGGGCTTTCTGGGGCTCAGAGCTGCCGTCAGGGTCATTCATCGCAGTGAGGCCGAGAGAGTTCGCTTTGGCACCTGAGGTCCCCTTGGCCTTATCTTCCCCCCTGTTCTTGAACCAGAGGGCAAAATGTGGAGAGGCAGCAGTTCGGTGACATGACTGAGGGGGAAGCCTGTGGTATTACCATTCAACTGGCATGGTGCTATGACCATCGCCTCTCCGGCTGGACACATACAAAGCCCCACCACACAAAAGTCCGTGGTGCTTGAGTTTTCCCCCAAGCGGTGCACTGACATCTCGTGCCCCAGGCTCTTGTGATCCTGTGGCATTCAGGAGAGTTCGAATCATGGGACTGAAAACATAACTGGCATTTGGTCCTGCTCATTTGGGTCCACCCGCTCAAGGAAGCTGCGTGCCCGGGCTTCGAACAGAATCCCCACAAATGCCAGTTCTTGTCACTACTTGTAGAGGGAGGGAGGGAGGCAGTGGTTTTTATGTCTTAATCAAATCATTCATTTGCTACTCACTGAGCTCTCCTGTGTGCTGGGCAATGGGGCTTTCGTGGAAAGTAGACAGGTCCTGCTTCCAGAGACCCCGGCTCCGAATGAGCTGGGCCAGTAAATAGCGTGTTGGGACAGGAAGCGACGTGTAAGGGAAAGTGACTGCAGGAACACCGGGAGAGAGGGCATCACTCCACCTGACATGGGAAACCCTTTTCAGAGGAAGGGACCCTGGGCAGAATATCTAAGGAGAAACAGGAAGTTCCTGGGCAGATGCAGTGCCAAGGGGCATCTCACGTCCATTTTTTAAAATGTTTATTTGAGAGAGAGAGCGAGAGAGCGAGAGAGAGCGAGCATGACTGGGGGAGGGGCGGGGAGGGAGGGAGACACAGAATCTGAAGCAGGTTCCAGGCTGTGAGCTGCCAGCACAGAGCCCGACGTGGGGCTCGAACTCACGAACTGTGAGATCATGACCTGAGCTGAAGTCGGACGCTTAACCGACTGAGCTATCCAGGAGCTCCTAGTTCCGTTTTTATAAGATGTCGGCTGTCAGGGTGCCAGATGAAAGAAGCCAGGGAGGTCGGACAGGGGCTGGGCCTCCCGGATTCTCCACCAAGACCGGTCCACAGCCAGAGCCTTCTGGGAATCCCTAGTTTATGGAGTTCAAAGGATATGAGATTAGGTTAAATGGAGCAATTACTTTCTTCCTTAAAAATGGATTGAGAGGCTTTCCACCTAAGCAGCCTGATAAGAAACTCAGGGGAGAAGGAACACGTATCTGTGAGTATCACCTTTTTTTTTTTTTTTTAAAGTAGGCTTCACGCCCAGCGTGGAACCCCACATGGGGCCTGAACTCACAACCCTGAGATCAAGACCTGAGCTGAGATCAAGAGTCAGACGCTAAATTGACTGAGCCACACAGGCGACCCCAGTTATTGCCTTTCTAAGCAGATCCTCAAAAGCTTGGGAGGGGTGTAATGCCATCTTTTAGTGGGCCAGCTGCATTTTCATCCGTGGAAAGTTCTTTGTCGGAGGCTTGGAAGCTGCAGTGCCTTTCATGACAGGCTGACGGGGACGATGCACTGTGACTGATTATCCAACGTGCGTAATGGGGTGCTCCACTGAGTTTGGGCCCCCAGATCTCTTTGCTTAACCTTGATGGGCAGAAATGGGAAGCAATATTTTTCTTTATTTCCTATTTAAAAAAATTTTTTTCAATGTTTATTTCTTTCTGAGAGAGAGAGAGAGAGAGAGAGAGAGAGAGGGAGAGCATGAGCAGGGGATGGGCAGAGAGACAGAGAGAGACACAGATTCCGAAGCAGACTCCAGGTTCTGAGCTGTCAGCCCAGAGCCAGATGCGGGGCATGAACTCATGAACTGCGAGATCATGACTCTGAGCCGAAGTCAGAGGCCCAACCGACTGAGCCACCCAAGCGCCCCTTCTTTTCCTTTTTTAAGCTCCAAACTTAAATTCTCCTTTCGGAAAAACTGTATCCCTTCCCCCTTCCCAAATGCACCCTGTTGGGGCTCTTGTTTACATAGAGGGGAGCAAATATCCTCTCTGGGATGGAGAGTAAAGAACGTGTAAGTGGAGGGACAGATGCCGGGAAACTAGGCAGCTCCGCAGCCAAATGGCAAAGGCTACCTTTGCAGGTGGAGCTTAATGTTTGCATATTATATTTACTTATAGGAAACCAGTGATTTCTTTCTGGGCTTGGAACAGCAGAGGCCAGCTTGAGAGAAGTAAACTGTTCCCCAAAGCACAGTGGCATGCTGAGAGCCCTTCTGGAAACATTTGCATCTGGGGTTGCTGTGCTGTCAGGCCACCATGATTTTGTATCAGCCAACAGAAAACGGATGCCACACTTGAATTTGGAAATTTTGAGAACGATTTTTAGCAAGGAGCTTCTCTATAAAGTTGGAGGGGTGGAGGGCGACCCAAGGGATGATGCGGAAACCTGGGGAGAGGAGGAGAGCTGCTATCGAGTGGGAAGGGAGAACTTACTGGAACCTGGAAAGACAGCGTCGTGTAGAGCAGCTGACTCTGAGAGTGATGGCTGATGAGAAGACACAGGCATCCAGAGGCAACTGCAAGGAGGAGGGAGCCAAGGGAAAAATATCCTGGCTTCATTTTCCTCCCCTCTCCCAGCTCCTCCTGGGGGTCCCATTGGCCGAACCCAGTTAGAAGCCAGAGGGCACAGGAGCCAAGCGTGTGGGCCCGTGTAGCAGCCTGCCACATGTAGAGCAGGGTGGGGAGGGTGAGAGGGACCTGGGAGGGTCCACAAATCGCACCTCGGTTTGAGTGCTCTGTCTTGCAAACTTTTCCTGGTGTTCCCAGCTCTCTACAGAAGTCAGGCCTTAGCCGTCATCCTAAGGAATTAAGGGTTAAGGGTACATACAAGCCAACGCTGTTTGCTGATATGGGGAGGGTAAGAGGTGTCATGCACCCCAGTCGTCCAAAGTCAGAGGGTTGACCGAGATGGCAGGTGAGAGGAATTCTCGGGGACTCATGGATGAGAGGAATCTAGTCACAGGATCGGCTTCTTGGGGTGAAGCAGTATGGGGGTGTGCACTCTAAAAAGCTCCACGTACGAAAGAAAGTGACCGTGTTCTTTTGTAGTTATCATACCAAGAACTCCGGAATGCGAGCCTTGCCCATACGATTTTATAACTGTTTTAAACTTGTCTATCTCCTCCATAACTTAAGTTTCTGAAAGATAAAGCCAGTGGCTTGGTTATTTTCATGTTTCCAACTTTATTTCGTTCATTGCCAACCGGCTTGACACATTTATGGAGCGGCATCACTTGCTATTTGTGCTTGGTTGTTATGAAGCTCTTGAATAGTTCTTTACACCTTAAGTACAAGAGAGTCACTTGTTTTCAGCTGTAATTGAGTTAAGCACTAAATTCTATAGTATTTTATAGAACTCTATATAGTATTTTTAGTCTTTATAGTTTGCTGATCATATAGCAAGGATGGCCTCTTACGAGTGGAAAAATATTGAGTGTTTAGGGCTTCAGTGAAGTCATTGCATCTACTCTAGTTCCCAGGACTGGGGAGATGGAAAAGACAAAACAGATCATGATTCCTGCTTTAAAAAGCTCATAATTACATCTATGGATGAATTTATGATGTGGTTTGTAAGACTATTGGATGAAAGCTAAGTTTTAGCATACTTCTGTATTAAAATTGAAGAAAGCGTTTGCCAAAAAAAATTTATGTCGTAAGTATCATTATACTGATATAATCGGCTTACCTAAAAAGCTTGGGTCTTGGAGATCACAAAAGGAATCATTAAAGAAAGAACAAAGCTATATGGTAATTATAATTCAGAAGAGCATGTGTTTTTTTTTAAAGGACTGATAGAAATTCCTACTTGGCAACATTTTATTTGTTGTTAGTTTAAGTTACTATATATACTTGACTGTAATAAAACTGTTTTGTAATAAAACAAGTTCTATCCGTTCGGTTTTGTTCCAATTCTGAAAAAATAAAGATCACAGTCCAACTCGGGAGAAAGTGTGACAAATATGTTGTTCTACCAACATATGAGACATTTTCAGCTTTGCGTATTCTTTTCAGTCTTTTTTTTTTAATGTTTCATTTATTTTTGAGAGAGGGAGCACGAGCAGGGGAGTGACAGAGAGAGAGGGGGGAATAGAGGGTCCAAAGCAGGCTCTGTGCTGACAGCAGCAAACCCAATTCAGGGCTCAAACTCACCAACCGTGAGATCATGACCTGAGCTGAGGTCGGATCCTCAACCGACTGAGCCACCCAGGCGCCCCTCTCTTCAGTCTTTAACTAAGCGTACCAATGTATTTTCATGAGCCTTTAAATACACTGATAGTGAGTTGGAGCTGTTACAACAGAAGAGCAAAGACTGGGGCTCTTAATCACAACAGACATGTATTTCTCACAGTTCTGAAGTCTGGAAAGTTCAAGATCAAGGCACTGGTAGGTTCAGTGACTGGCGATGGCTCGCTTCCTGGTTCATAGATGGCTGTCTTCTGGCTGTGTCCTGACCTGGTGAGAGAGGGAAGGGACCCTCTGGGGCCTTTTTCACAAGATCACTAATCCCATTTATGAGGGTTCTGCCCTCATGAGCTAATCACCTCCAAAAGGCCCCAAGGCCCCACCCCCTAATACCACCACGCTGGGGGATTCGATGTCGTTCTCTGAGCATTGGCAGGACATATTCAGTCTACAGCAACATTTGAAACTGTTCCTTACAAAACAGTAAAAGTGACTCATAGAAAGAAAATCATTTACATCAATTTCTACATCATAGTTATCGCCAATTTGACAACAAATTATATTAAAAAATAATAAATGCAGGCCAAGGGGGAGTAGAGGAGAAGAACAAGGTGAATGGGAGAAAGAGATCCAAGTTGCCTTTGAGACTTACTGATAAATATAATGTCCGTCGTCCATATGACAGAATGATGCGCTTGGAGAGGTGGTATGGGTCCAGTCCAGAACGCCTTAGGTCATACCATGTTCATGGATTTGTTTTTTATTTTAAAAGTGAAAGGGTGGGGCACCTGGGTGGCCCAGTCAGTTGAGCATCTGACTCTTTGATTTCAGCTCAGGTCGTGATCCCAGGGTTGTGGGATTCAGCTCCGTGTGAGTGTGGAGCCTGTTTAGGATTCTCTCTCTCTCTTTCTCTCTCTCTCTCTCTCTCTCGGCCCCTCCCCCACTCACTCTCTCTCAAAATAAATAAACTTAAAAAAAAATAAAAGTGAAGGGGGGCCATTGAAGAACTCATAAGTAGAAAACTGACAACATAGATTCACGACTTAGGAAATTATAACTACAAGTTATATTTTATTGAGCTTTTGCCGAAACGTATTATCTAAAAACCTTCACGGCAACTCAACAGTGTGGTAACATTATCTGATACTCAAAAAGTTTAAGTACCTTTTTTAAAGCCACGTGGTAAGCTTTGTTGCCCAGGGAGAGATCGGAGGTGTGAAAAAGGAGGTAAGTGATGGTCAATGATGGAAGCAGGCAGTCCGGGCAAAGTAGGGAGGGAATGAGTAAGATGCAGCGTGGTTTTAGACAGACTGGCTTTATCCTGGACAGAGAGCGTCATTTTAAACCTTTCCTGCTTAAGTAAGGGCAGTAGGGAAGAACACAGACTTGCTTGCAGGCGGAGACGGAGGCCATGGGGTGGCGGGAGTTCACCTCTGCTGCCTGTTGTCTCTGAGGCTAAGGGCAGTGGGGAGGGGACAAGCATCTACAGTGGCCTCAGTGGAGCAGTGAGGGCTCTGTCTTGGGACACGGAGGACGTGGAGCAGCACGAGGCCCCGGTAAGGGTGGAGTGCTTTTCTTTAGCTGTGCTTTGTGGCTCAGATATAAGGGACTGAGAGGCCTGTAGTCTAGATTGATTCTTTAGGTGTGTGTGTGTGGGGGGGGGTGGATTTGCAGTACAGCGAGGAAGGTGTGAATGGCAGAAATGGCTTTGGAGGAGGTGGCAGGGGCCTGGGTCTTGGTGGGCCTTTGAGGGCCATTGAGGCCATTGTAAGGTTTGCTCCTTGGTACATGTGAGGCTGCTATACTATGGTTTGAAAGCAGAGAGAAACCACCTAAAATATATTGTTGGAAAGATCATTAAGAGAGCTGCTTTTTGAGACAATATAACCAAGACGGGCTCCACGGCATGCCAGAGAAGAGACAAACTCACGTCTACTTGCGGATCCCACAGATACCTCAAGAGGTTGGACTTCGTAAGGTTCTGGAGCATCTGGGACGTTCCTCGGAGACAACCCTCCCTCTTTAGATCTTCTAAGTCCTTAAAAATGACGTGTCCTTGTAAGAGTAGTGGTCAGGAGACTGTTTAAACTACTTTCAGATTCTGTAAGGGGAGACTGGGTGGCTCAGTCAGTTGAGCGTCCGACTTTAGCTCAGGGAGTGATCTCACGGTTCGTGAGTTCGAGCCCCACATCGAGCTCACTGCTTTCAATGCAGAGCTTGCATCTGGATCCTCCGTCCCCTTATCTCTCTGCCCCTCTCTTTCTCTCTCAAAAAAGAATAAAACATAAAAAATATTCTCTAAGTAAAGAAAAATGATGATGGTTTCTTTAATGGACTCTGTTGAGGGTCAAATGTTGCCTTACATATGCCTGGCTGAAGGGGAGCTATCAATAAGTATTACTCATTAATAGTATTATTTAATCACATTAATTATGATATGCAGATTATACATGCTCTTGGGCTTTTAAACTTGGTCATCAACCTACCGAAGTTACTAAAATAACAGTGAGATTATTTTTAATGAGCATGAATGGAAAAGTCAGAAAAAATAGTGATTTTTTGTGAATATAATAGAATTTATTGAGAAGAGTATTCATGGTTTCTTTCTTTTCTTTTTTTTTTTTTGCCACGTATGGTCATAATTTTTATTTTTATTTTTTTTCACTGTTCTAAGTCTTTATTTATTTTTTTTTAATAATTTATTGTCAAATTGGTTTCCATACAATACCCAGTGCTCAACCCAACAAGTGCCCTCCTCTGTGCCCATCATCCACTCTCCCCCCTCTCACACCCCGCTCTCCCCTCAGTTTGTTCTTATTCTTTGAGAGTCTCTCATGTCATGTCTTCCTTCCTCTCTGTGGCTTTTTTTCCCCCTTCCTTTCCCTCTTCCCCTCCCCCCTGGCTTTCTGTTAGGTCTCTCAAAGCCTATCTATGCTTGGGAACATATGGCATCTGTCTTTCTCTGCCTGACTTATTTCACTCAGCATAATACCCTCCAGTTCCATCCATGTTGCCACACATGGCCAGATTTCATCCTTTCTCATTGCTGCATACTATTCCACTGTATCTATATACCACATCTTCTTTATCCATTCATCAGTTGATGGACACTTAGTCTCTTTCCATGAGTTGGCTATTGCCGAAGGTGCTGCTGCGAACATCGGGGCACAGGTGCCCCTATGCATCAGCAGTCCTGTATCTCGTGGGTAGATTCCTAACAGTGCTATTGCTGGGTCATAGAGTAAGTCTATTTTCATTTTTTTAAGGAACCTCCACACAGTTCTCCAGAGCAGCTGCACCAGTTTGCATTCCCATGAACAGTGCAAGAGGGTGCCTGTTTCTCCACATCCTCGCCAGCATCTATAGTTTCCTGATTTGCTCATTTTAGCCACTCTGACTGGTGTGAGGTGGTATCTCAGTGTGATTTTGATTTGTATTTCCCTGATGATGAGTGACGGTCATAATTTTTAAATGACTCACTCTTGCCGCCAAGAGTTCACAAAATGATGGGACTGAAGATACAAAGAAGAAAATAAGGAGCTGACCCCTGCTTCAAAGAATCTTTACCAATGGTGGCTTATTTACCATTGCAACTTCAGTCATGAAAACAGGCATGTTTCTAAAACCCGACGAAAGACGTAAGGTCAGTCCGAAGCTCTAGTCTTCAGCGGGTCTCACCCCCGGGGCTTATACACTGAAGACTGTCCCACTGCAAGACTGATTCCTGACAGCGATGGTGCAACTGGGGTAACAGTTTAGGGGGGTATCAGGAATCTCTTGGAGAGATGGCTCTTTTCAGTTTGGATTTTACAGATTCTGCCTTTGGCGGGGGTGGGGAATGGTGAGTAGATTTTACAGGCGCAAGTCTGTGGGCTTTTAACCTCATTTCCAGGGTAGGAGGTGGTCATTCCATCTGTCTTCGTCTTTGCTGAAAGAGCCCCAACTTTGTTCTGTTGCGTGGCAGCCATATGCTCCGGTCAGATGGACCTAATGGAATCCAGGGCGAGGTTGGGAGGAAAGGAAGGAGTGCGTTCCCATAACACCGTTGACACCCTCTTTAAGACGAGAGGAAGGCAGATGTAATTGATGACACAGCGGGCCCCGGACAGGCCAAATGACCTAGAAGTGAAGTAGAATGTAAACTGGGGGTCACTGGGACTTAATCCTTTTATGCGTTTATTTGGCAAATACTTTTTGAGAATCTCCTGCCAGCCAGGAACCACTTGCTGTCTTTGATATTTTGGTCAGTAATCATATTTGGTTCCTGGCAGATTCTGAAGCTCGCATAAGGAAGACAGATAAAATGAGGAAAGGAGCGAACCTATAATTAGGCATCGTGTTGAGTGTGGGGAAGGAAAGGAAGAGGATCGAATGGGTGAAACATGGGACCTTCTCATACTGAATCGCCAGGGAAGGCCTGGCAGGGATGACGAGCCTTGGAAAGTGAGCAGAGAGGTTTTCTCAACAGTGGAAGCAGCATGCAAGAGGGTCTGAATTTGAGAAAGAGCTTTGCCTGTTTGAGGTACTGAAATGAGGTCCTTATGTCTGGCATGGAGAGGGGGAGTCCGGGGCGGGATGAGGCCAGCGTGGGCTGGCTCGTGGAGGCCACAGTGAGGATCTTGGATTTAATTCCATGTGCAGTGGGAAGTGACTGATGGTCTCCAAGCAAAGGAAGAACTTTAGCTAATGCCCCTCCTCTGTACAGGATGTATTGGAAGGAGGCAGGATGGAAATACTGAACTGAGTGCATGATAAGGATGGGCTGTGTGTGCTGTACTGGAGAGGGTGCTGGCTGTGAAATCGGTCACAAGTGCGGTTGAATCCTGATTCGATCTCCTGTTTCTTGTTTACCAATGCCCTTCAGGTAGTAGTTTCTCTGAGTGGCCATTTTCCAAATTACGTGAGTAAATACTTAGCTCCCAAGAGAGCAAGATTAACTGGGTGAATTTTATGTGTCTTCTTTCGGTTCTGGTGCACACGGTGAACTACCAAGAAGTGTTAATTGTCTTGTCCTCCCTACTGGGTGTAGATAAGCGATGTTATCTACTTCTTTTTTTTGTTTTGTTTTAAGTTGATTTATTTATTTTGAGAGAGAGAAAGAGAGAGAGAGAAAGAGCGTGAGCAAAGTAGTGGTAGAGAAAGAGGGAGAGAGAGAATCCCAAGCTGACAGCATGGAGCCTTATGTGGGGATCAATCTCAGAAGCTCCGAGATCATGACCTGAACCAAAGTTAAAATTCAGATGTTCAATTGACTGAGACGCCCAGGCACCCCAAGAATGTTACCTACTTCTTAATGAAGAAGAGGGTGCGGCCGAGAGGCCACTGGGCTGGTAACAGTAAGACAGAGGAAAGATATTCATCTTTGCCTTACGGGGTCTATGACAGGGGCAGAGTACTTGTTTGCATGTACTCGGAGCATTAGAAATTTGTTGTAAAGGGGCAGCTAGTTGGCTCAGTCTGTTAAGTGTCCGAATTTGGCTCAGGTTATGATGTCACCGCTGGTAAGTTCGAGCCCCGCATTGGGCCCTGTGGTGACAGCTGAGAACCTGGAGCCTGCTTCCAATTCGATGTCTCCCTCTTTCTCTGCCCCTTCTCCACTCATGCTCTCTCTCTCTCTCTCTCTCTCAAAAAATAAACATTGAAAAAAATTTTAAAAATGATAAAGGCCCATTAAAGAAAAATAGAAAACCACAGCCAAGCAGAAAGATGAAAATAACCCTCGTCGGAAAAGCCACAACTCAAACAGAAGCACCGATGACATTTGGTGTGGTTTTCTTTGCCTCTCTGCTTTGGGGGTAACAACCTCAGATAGCTGCCTACTTGTTAGGGGTGCCGAAAGCAGAATGACTTAATGTTTGTGAGAAATTTTTAACATTCTGGACAAAAGATCCAACGATAAAACACCAATATAGCGCACTGCTGTCTTACTGTCACTTTCAAGAGGATCATAGCAGTGAAGCAATAACAAACATGAGTATTGGGGCTATCTTGGATCGGTCAGGCTTTCAGAGATGCCAGCATGGCCCCGTCGTTTGGGAAAAGAAGACATCTTCCCTAGGAGAACTTCCTAGCTCATGAATTATTATGCTAGCAGCTAAATGCATTTTCTATCTTTCGAATGATTTATTTGATTTAAGAAAAAGTGTTGACTGTGGCCACCTGGGACGTCACGCCCTCTTGCTGTGGGGGTGAACGGGAACTAGTTGCTTCTCCTAATGATAAGCAGCTAAGCTGTTGTTTCTGACAGCTGCCGAGTGGAAGATTTTCAGGCACCGGAAAAGGAATTGGCCGAGTTGCTATACATAACGCGGCATCGTATAAAACCCCATTGTCTAAATGACTAATATCACACCACAGGAAGTCCGCGCTCGGGCGTAAATGTCTTCCAGTCTGCGGAAATACAGCGCATAGTATCCAGTTATTCAGTCTGTGTCATGAAATATGAAAATAGTCTAGGAAAAGACACATCCCATTTGACCTTTGCAGAATGATTTAATAAAGTTAGCTTGATACAAACATATGAAAGAGTAATTGCTGATAAAAGAGGGATTGTGGCTTCCTTCTTTCATAGCCTCCTCTCTTTGGAAACACTTCACAGGCCGTATTAACTCTTTAATGTGTTTGTAATTGGTGGCATTTGTCCCTGAGGCCATGTTCCCAGCCCTGGTTGGGTTCCATTAAGGCAGAGATTCCACATCTCCGAGGTTTTCGGCCCCTTTCAACACTCATCCTGATATCTTTGTCTGTATAATTAGGCGAATATGTTTTCAATTGTTTTTATGTGTGTACACATTTCACCCCTTTTACTGCTATCTTGATTGATGTTTTATGGGATACATTTTCAATTCGTGGCCTCCTCTGCTTCGAGAGGTGCCAACGTTTGCTTCTGTATCCACTTACGACTCTATCGGTTCCATGTGCAGGTGTAACTGAATACGGTTCGTCACTTTCCGGGGGAAGGCTGTGCCTCCTGGGTGGTTCTAAGTAAAGACGCCCTCACCCCAGCATTTTATCCACTGTTATTTATTTGTTTTATGGCGTTATTCCGGTTTAAAAAGAAATACGGACCTACTTGAGAAAACCTGGAGACTACGGAGAAGTCTAAAGAAACTTCTTTGTGGTTTTAGAACTATCATTATAATTGCAACCATCAGCTGAAGAGATTTCTTCCCAGAGGTCTCTCTGGCCTCCCGAACTAGTCACGAGTCACGAGCTTCGTGCGGCTTTGTTTTCATCGGAGCACACCTGATGTGCCATATGTATAATACGAACCTGTATCTTCCTGCTCGCTTATTTGTTTGCATTAATTGTGGAAGTGAGGACCTTGTCGGTCTTATCTGATGGAACTTCCCTGCGCCTCGGACATGTTTGGTCCTCAATAAATATTTACATAACTAATGAATGAACCAATTTATTATTTGAAAACAAATATTTTCCCTTAACATCTAAAAACACGAAACTGTTCTGGGGCGCCGGGGCGGCTCCGTCAGTTCAGCATCCAACTCTAGATTTCGGCTCAGCTCACGATCTCACGTTTCTCGAGATTGAGTTGGGTTTTGGACTTGACAGCATGGAGCCTGTTGGGATTCTCTCTCTCTGCCCCTCCTTCCCCCATATAAGTAAATACACTTAAAAAAATACGAAGAAGTTCTAAATGTAATTGCCAGGTTTATGTTTTCTATACATCTTCCTTCCTTCTCTATGTTGTATGATCCAGGCGAGGCCGGGAGGGGCCCTCTCACCCTGATCACACAGGGGTCCTGGCTGACGAAGGTTTTGTGTCTGCTTTCTGCTTTCTGTGTGGCTGGGACGGGAGAAGGGGATGGATGCCTTGGGGGCTGGCTCTTAAGACTTCTGCCCAGATGTGACACCTTTTATAGCCGCCCACATTTTATTGACCAAAGCAAGACACATGTTCTCGTCTCAAAAAGGGTGGGGGAAATGCCTTCCCACTGTGTGCCTGGGAATAGAGTTGGAATTATTTAGCTATAGGGTTCACGATGGCCATGTAAGTGAATAGTGCACTCGGTTAACGATAAAAAGTAATTTAATTTCTTACTCTAGACCCCCAGCCTCTCCAGTAGCAGCCCTTATTTACAGGCTCTGGTATATCTTCCTTCGAGTTTTCTCTTCATATGCAAACATACATGGTATGTATTTGGATATACGTATGTACCCCTTTTTTGGTACTCAAATAAGAATATATTTAATCAATACTATTTAATTTTATTTTTATTTATTTATTAAAAAATTTTAATATTTATTTTTGAGAGAGGGAGAGACAGGGCATGAGCAGGGAGGGGCAGAGAGAGAGGGAGACACAGAATGTGAGGCAGGCTCCAGGCTCTGAGCTGTCAGCACGGAACCTGGTGCGGGGTTCGAACTCACAAACCGTGGGATCATGATCTGAGCCGAAGTTGGACGCTTAACTGATTGAGCCACCCAGGCGCCCCTATTTAATTTTAATTTTAATAAATGTTATTCTGTCTTTTTTTTCCCCACCTTGGTCATCACATGGTTTTTTTTTTAAACGTAATGTATGTTGAAAACCTTTCTCCAAGCAGGCACCCTCCTACTCTGTTGGTGGGAATGCAAACTAGTTCAGCCACTCTGGAAAACGGTGTGGAGGTTCCTCAAAAAAATCAAAATAGAGCTACCTGTGACCCAGCAATAGCACTGCTAGGAATCTACCCAAGAGACACAGGAATGCTGATGCATAGGGCCACGTGTACCCCAATGTTCATAGCAGCACTTTCGACAATAGCCAAATCGTGGAAAGAGACCAAGTGCCCATCAACTGACGAATGGATAAAGAAGTTGTGGCACATATATACAATGGACTACTACGTGGCAATGAGAAAAAATGAAATCTGACCATGTGTAGCAACATGGATGGAACTGGAGGGTATTATGTTAAGTGAAATAAGTCAGTCAGAAAAAGACAGATACCATATGTTTCCACGCATAGGTGGATTTTGAGAGACTTAGCAAAAACCATGGGGGAGGGGAAGAGGGGAAAGGAAAAAAAGACACAGAGAGGGAGGGAGATAAAACATAAGAGACTCTCAAAGACTAAGAACAGAGGGAGAGGGGGGTGAGAGGGGGTGACGGGCATTAAAGAGGGGACTTGTTGGGATGAACACCCGGTGTTATATGGAAACCAATTTGAAAATAAACTATTTAAATAAATAAATAAATAAATAAATTAATTAATTAATTAAAAAAAGAAGAAAACCTCCTCTATAATGTTCATTGTCAAATATACCATAATTCACCACTCCCTTTTTGATGGACAAGTGTGGTGTTTCTAACCTCTTCTTTTGACCTCAATACGAACAGCACACCCAGGAAAGCTGCTCTGGTGTCGTGTAACAAGAACCAACTTGGCTCAGCTTCAGAACGACATGGTTTGTAATCCCAAATCCCACCGACTCGCTGAATAGGCAACTCATTAAACCTCAGAAGGACTGGTTTTCTCAGTGGTCAAACGGAGATAGTAGCTCGTCTCTCACAGAGTTGTCATAAGAAACAAACAAGATAATTTTCCTGCAGCCTAATGGCTGTTCTGCAAATCTTTGCGAGCAAGCGTTCCAAGTTACTGAATGTGAGTTTAGGGGATTACTCAGCCCGAATCTGATGATGACGGCGGGTTGCAGTGAGCACCCAAATCTATGCATGCATGGAGATTCTTTCATTTTTTTTTTTCTGTTCTCAAGTAGAAACCCTGAATTTTAAAGATGAGAAAGGAAACCAGGATTTATCAATTTTATTATCTTAAACTTCCAAGGCATGCACATCTGAGTAGAGGCTCGGACGTGAACAGGTAAAATGATGCCATCATCAAGATCTTCGAGTACACACAAAAATAACCGTGCGGGGGGGGGTGGTCATGACTGGCCCTTCAGCGCTTTTAATATTATGTATCCCATCTGAGTTATAGATGACTGTCAGGAAAAAGAACAAGGCAACAAAGGGTCAGTGGTTATCAAATCAGGGGTTATCAGACTGTTGCTTGCAATCCCTGCGTCTCTTTGTGTATGCAGGGGCGCACACATTTGTGTGTGTGCGTGTGTGTGTACCCATGTACTTAGGCATGTAGTGTTTGGGATGCAAACATGTTTTTCTTACTTTGCATTGTAGTAAAAAAAAAAGAAAACCCTATCTTTTATAATCGGTCCTTGAATCCCTTGAAAACCTCTTTTGTTCTAATCCTCTTGTTTATTCAGCCCTAACCACACAGGGCCTGCTATTTCTTAATACTCCAAACAGCAGCTACCTCAGGGCCTTTGCACTTGTGTTTATTCTTCCTGAACCCTTCATTCTCCAGATACTTGTAACTCCTGTTTCTTTTACCTACTTAGAAATTCTCCCCTCTTCTTCTTCAGCATCTTCAGAGGCCTAAAGTTTGGTTCAAACAATTAGGATCTATAACAAGATCTTCCTACCCCCAAGAAAGATTCCTATTCCCCAGATAGATAAGGGATGTATTTTATGTCTGTATTTTATGTAATTTAAAATGTATTTAGGGGCGCCTGGGTGGCTCAGTCGGTTGAGCGTCTGACTTCGGCTCAGGTCATGATTTCGTGGTCCATGAGTTTGAGCCCCACGTCGGGCTCTGTGCTGACAGCGGAGCCTGGAGCCTGCTTCGGTTTCTGTGTCTCCCTCTCTCTCTGCCCCTCCCCCACTAATGCTCTGTCTCTCTCTGTCTCAAAAATAAATAAACATTAAAAAAATTAAAAAAAAAATAAAATGTATTTAAAAATGATCCTTTATAAGAATATACATAGACTTATATGTTTTTAAAATGATCCTTTATTAGAATACATATGCAAAATTGAAAAATCACACTTTGTATAACCATGCCAGAGAGAGGTACATAAATTAAAAGTTAAAAGTCTACTCATTTTTCTTTAGTCTTTCCAAATTGATAGTGTTCTTCCACTAATTCTTTATGCTTATATAAACATTACCACCTTTATTTGCATGTGTGGAGTTGTTTTTTGTTTTGTTTTGTCTTTAGTACCACCACCATTCCCTGGTGGATAGATGGATGGGCATTCAGACTTTTTCTGCTAGTAAATATACTGTGGTGAACTTTCTATCCTTCCCTCTCTCTCTCTCTCTCTCTCTCTCTCTCTCTCTCATGTAGATAGATGGATAGATGGATAGATAGATAGATAGATAGATAGATAGATAGAATGGACATATAGATATAGATATATACATATCTAATTCCATGTTGGCACTTTTGCTTCTGTAGGATGAATTCCAGAAGCGGGCTTGCTGCGGTAAGGACTCTATTTTCATTCAATTTCCCACCCCTTCAGTAACCTGTCATCCTTCTTGCTTGAGCTGGGGTCCCAGTTCCCACCCCCAACCATCTCACCAAAGTGCGCACAAGATGGCGACAGCGGGAGGTAAAGTAGCTTCTGTGGCTCCTGACCTAAGTTGTTTGTTTATAGTGACACTTCTTAGAAGCGGCAGTCTGTTCCTTTTGACCACTGACAAAGGGAGCAATTAATATAAAATTCATTCACTTTTCTGGATCGTTGTCTGTGCTGTTTGCCTTTAAGGGTATTTGAAGAAAACAAACGGTATCTGGAACTGAGGTAAAATTTACATAGCTCGTGTTTGAGAGAGAATATATCAAATATACCATTAGAATACCGGAAAGCCAAAAACATTGTCTATACAATTCCACCACATAATTTAGAATTCAAATCTATATTTTTACCAGAATTCATTTGATATTAGTGTCATATAACAACGTTTGGATCTCCCCCCTTTCAATTGTGCTTCTCTTTCATGATTTACTGTTTGCTGTATCTTTTGGAGCATGTAAGTTATTTGATTTTTATTTTTGAAGCAATTAGTATTGGGCAATTAAACAGTTCTATGGTTAAAAAAACCACAACTGAACATCTTAAAAGCCAAACCCAAAAGGAAATATGTGGACTGGAAAAAGTGTAATGAGAAAACTGCTATGAATTCACCAGGAATAAGATAAATAGTCTGACACACACACACACACACACACACACACACACACACATCCAACTGTAAAGTGTATACTCTAAGATGTACAAAATCAATTTTATCAAATTGATTAATACATACAACCCCAAAACACGTTCTATATTTTAAGGCAAACTTAAATGATTAATTCTTGATATCAAAGCGATGCAATAGAAAGGCCAAAGAGGAATAGTAGGCAAAAAGCATTGTTCGGTGGCTCGATGCGGCAATGCTGGCTACCTGGTTTTACTCTACCCAAGATCTAAACTCAGAACTAGGGCACTGATCAAATAAAAATCAAGAAATGAAAGGGAATTTCGTGACCTCATTACCGTTGACTCTGTTGTCTTAGCCTGAGGTTTTTTTGTTTTTTTTTTCCATGAGAAAATGAAGCGTTTGATTCTAGAAAGCGGTGGGGGCGTTGCGCAAAACAGGCAACTACAGTGCTATCGCTTCTATTCTGATCTTGCTCAAGTTCATCAGGGAAAATTAACCTTGGCAGCTTATTCAGTGACTAAATCTTGATATTTTTCTGGCTTAATTCATAACATAACTGTAAGCTATTGCTCCGTGTTTATATTTCCCATCCATTTCTCACATTTCCAAAGCATGCTGATATGTGATCCGGGCAGTTTAGCTACCATAATTGGCATTTTTCTTGGGCCAAAAGGAAACAAATTCCTTATCCTCCATACTTTTTTAATTTCTGAAAAACAACAAGTAACATGGTTAATCCTCTTTTTGATCTTTTTTCCTTTTGAATTTTCCTTATATTCTTTCCCTCTTTTAATCTTTTACTTTCTTTTTAATCTTCCCATTTGGCCCCACCCCTTTTATTTGACTTCTCGTTATGTATTTCTTTAAAAGAATTGGTCCAGTCTATGGAAATGGGTCTTTAGAGTGTGTTCAAAGAGCCATTATCCACATTTTGAGGCCCCGCTATTTCTTTCAAGAATTTTGTGGCAGCATCTGCCAAGATGTCCCAACAGACTATCTTTCACAGTATTAATAGCACATAAATCTTGTAGACACAATGATGCTTCATGAAATTATCTCTTGTGATGAAAAGTTTAAAAAAATGAGATTCTTTTTTTTCATCTTCGGCACGGACGCGTTAAGACAAAAAGTTCTCAGTCGTAAAGATCGGTCATTGACTTAACAAGCCACTTTTTTCGATCAGAAATATCCACATATACTCTTTTTGTTAATTTCCGTTAGGCTACTTTGGCGACATTCATGGTGACAGAACAGGTTTGTTTTAGAAGCAGGGACTATTGAAGAATTGATTACTTTCTTCTGCCATGTGAAACTCACTCAGTAGCGATTTGTTCCTGCCTAAGGTGGGCTTTTAACGGTAGCCAGTAGTTTGGAAAGAAAGGAATAAAAGTAAAGTCAAAAATAGAAACACACAGGCCTTCCGTCTCACTTGAAAGACTTATTTAAAATGAGTTGCCTACTTCTCTTACTTAGAAGTCACCTTTTCAAAACACACTCATAAGATGTTTGGCTGCCGGTCTAATATTACACCTTGCTCTTTCATCTCTTCTTTTACTACAAACCCCTAATGACAAACGCAGGCAGAGCCCGTGATAGTGATATACCACAGCTTAGCATGTGAATTAGTCATCAGACAATCAGTTCAGGGGTCAGGCTTAGAGAAACAGTGCAAAGTTTGCGAAACGCAGGCCGACGGAGGTGCGCTCCACTTCAAAGGGGGCGTGCGTGGCCGCGAGGGTCCGGATCCCAGGCAGAAAACAGCTGGGATTGTCGTTTGTCCAGAGATGGAAGGTTTGTGTGTGTTCGAGCATGTTTGTAGCCGAGGTAGGGTTTCACGACTTTGTAGAACAACAGTTTACTTTAGAGGCCCGTGCCGGTAAAACACAAGAGGAAGTCAGAGCAGGCAGCGGCCCAGGTCATCCGTGCCAAGCCAGGGGACCCGCTCGATCGGGGACAAACTCCCTCAAAAGGACATCTGAAATGGCCCCGAGCAGTTGCTTCGCGCAGGACAAAACGGGTTTCATTTCCTGAGAAATTTCCGAAAGCGTTTTCTCTTCTCGGGAGCGAAGTTAGAACATGGTTTTGCTTGGGACCTGAACTCAAAACATACATTTTGAGTCTGTTTTGGGGGATGTCAGAATATACCTTGTCTATCTCTTATTTTCTCAAGGACAGACACACGAAGTGAAAGGTAGGATTCGGAGATGAAAATAATATAGACAAAACCAATGTATTCACCTTTAATTTATTTTTCCTGGAAAAAAAAAAAGGAGTCGAGCCTGCATATGACTCTAAGATGAAAACTTGTTTCCATTCAAGTTGGAGCGAATTTAGATCTGTAGTCACTGTGTAAGTGCATTTTAGTTTGTTTTAAAAAACCAGTTTCCTTTTCAAGGTACTTAGGGTCTGGGGGGCAAATCGTCCATGACCCAGTTGCTACAACTGAGCGAGTGGGGAAGTCAACGCCTCACCAGGGAGGAAAGGCACAGGACACGCTAATTGGATCTCAGGTTGAGGCTACCCTTTTGTGTCCTCGAGAAAGGCCGCGGCACGAATCAAAAGAACCGGCATCTTGCATCCCTCAGTGTTTTTCAACTAGTGGAAAGAAAACTGGAAAGGGAAGTAAAAAATGTTGCAGAGGAGAAAAAAAATCCCAAATCCAAACCATATGACAATGCCTATTTCTTCGTTTCCTTTGTCATGTTGTTTTACTCTCTCCTGGCATTAACTGTCTTTTTTGGGTTATAGTGGCTCCAAGGAAGCTATTTCAAAGAAAGATCTTTACCGGGAGTTCAATGAGAGAAAGCGCTGGAACGAGAATGTGAGCTGTCCACGGCAGAGAAGTATTACTTTGAAGATGAAATTCTCCTTTGAACACTACGACAAGGGTACAGGGCTGAACGCTTGGAGAAGGCTCCTGTCTCGGGGAGGGGGGGAAGTAGACACCTTCTGCAGCCCATTCCAGCTCGATAAGCCAAGACGATGGTCTAAATGCAGATGATGTCTGAAGCAGAAGAAACAAAGACGAGCTTTCTGAAAACCTGATTTATTTGCAAAAGAACTTGCAACGCGACAGCGTAACTTACGATGACTTTTCCTTCCTTTGTAAGTTGGTATTAAACATACCGCTGAGGTATCACGGAACATCAGAAATGGAATTTTTGGGGTGTGTTCTTTTAAATAGCGGGTAGAGAACGAAGAAACACCGTTAAAATCGGGAATGCTGAAGGGTTTGAAGGAATTTGTCACTTATGATGTTATCTGGCCCTAAGGACCCCGGGTTTTGCTTTCATGGCGAATTAACTCAGAGTATGTGTAGTATGGCAGGACACGTTTTATCCTTCCTTAGGAGCTAATACTACTGAATATGGAAATATATCAATTCCCTCCTCAAGCCCCCTCTGCTGGATTGAGTTCAGATGCAATGGGAAAATTATTAGCACAACATCTGCAGAACATAATTACGGCGCTGTTTTATATCCTCTTACTGGAAGGCCAGGAGTTGAAAGCTGGCATTTTCCTTCCCATGGCCTGAAAAAAGTCATAAATCTTATAACGTGAGTGTTTGTCTGGTTTCCATTGGTGGGCATTAATGGTCATTTATGGCCACAAACGATAGCTGTGAATGTCGTAAAAAAGGTTATTTTTAATACGGATGAAGTGAAGGCAAAGGTGCGGTACATTTAAGGTATATTTATTTACAGTGTCTCAGATTGTCAAATTCTTTTTGTCAACAATTTCTTTGGCATTATAGGCTAGTTGAGAGCCCGTCTGTGCTGGTTTTGAATATCAGAATTTTCTCTTTTTGAAAAAAAATAGTTTGTTTACTTATTTGGGGGGCAGGAAGAGCACAAGTGAGAAGGGACAGAGAGAGAGGGAGAGAGAAAGAATCCCAAGCCGACTGTGCACTGTCAGCGCAAAGCCCAATACAGGGCTCGAACCCGTGAGCCGTGAGGTCATGTCCTGAACTGAAATGAGGAGTCTGATGCTTACGACCAAGCCACCCAGATAGCCCTTGAATATCAGAATTTTCAGGGGTGCTTCTCCGAGTGGCTTTAAGAAAAATAACACCATCTATATTAGCAAACATCCCTCTGCAAAACTTATTAGTAAATAAGAATGGTTCCCACGACCTATTGTGTTGTGGCCAACTTTCATCTCTATGCTATATATTCATCAACAGGGTGTCTACTTGGTGACAGACACACCTCTAAAAATGTATAGATGTGTGGAGTGACTGGGTGGCTCGGTCGGTTGAACATCCAACTTCAGCTCAGTTCATGATCTCGGGGTTGGTGAGTTCAAGCCCCACACAGGGCTCGCTGCTGTCAGTCCGTCAGCAGGATCCGCTGTGCCCCTCTCTCCCTGCCCCCACTCACAGAGTGGGGCAAATGAGTAAAACATTAAAAAAATAAAAAATAAAATGTATGGATGTCCAAAAGAAAGCGATTACCTTCAGGGACCTTAAATCCAGATGGTAGAGACGGATGATACATAAATGCCAGGTCAACTTGTAACGGCAAGGAGAAAAATAAAGCAGGGAAAAAGGTTTGGGGGTGCTGTTTTAGGGAGGGGGTTAAACCCAGGATGTCCAGGCAGGTGATAGCTGAGCAGACTTGAATGACAGGAGTTAGTTACGAGATGACCCGGGCAGAGAGATCACAAAGTAATGCAGGCAGCGTAGGAGAGAGTCTGGCATATTGGAGGAAGAAGTCAGCTGCGGCGGGGGTGGCGGGGGGAGGCTGGGCAGCAGAGGGGAGGGACTGGTGAACACAAGTCCAGGAGAGTGGGAACGGTCCAGATCACACAAGGCCTCGCTGGTCACATTAAGCACATTGGATTTGATTTTAAGCATGAAGGGAAGGCACTGGAGGGTTTGGGCTTTTGTTTTTAAAAGATTGCTCCAGCTGCTGAGTGAAGAAAGGACTCTAGGGAGGCAGGAGCGGAGTCAGGGAGATCAGCCAGGAAGCTACTGAAGTGGTCCAGGTGAGAAAGGATGCGTCTTGGCCCCACGGCTGTTCAGACAGTTGTACAAGTTGCGCACAGCTAGAATGATCAAATACAGGTCTGCTCGGTCGTTGCTTTGTGGAACGGGTCTGTTCATGCTCCACGGCTCGGTCTTGTTTAATCTTAGCGTGCACTGAGCCCTACGGTATCAAGACGTGCAATCACCCACGTTAATGAGAGGTGTTATTTTAGATAGAGAAATTGTTATTCATTCTTTCAGTGCAATAAGCTGTAAATGGGTTGGATCTTTGGTATATTGTAATTTAATTTTTTAACATTTATTTCTGAGAGAGCGAGAGACAGAGCATGAGAGGGGGAGGGGCAGAGAGCGAGGGAGACACAGAATCTGAAGTAGGCTCCAGGCTCTGAGCCGTCAGCACAGAGCCCAACACGGGGCTTGAACTCACAGACCGCAAGATCATGACCTGAGCGAAAGTTGGCCGCTTAACCGACTGAGCCACCCAGGCGCCCCATGGTATATTGTAATTTAAATATTCAGCTTTCAGGGGCACCTGGGTGACTCAGTCAGCTAAGCTCCAGCTAAGCTCCAACTTCATTTTGGCTCAGGTCATGATCTCGCAGTCAGGGAGTTCTAGCCTTTCATAGGGCTCTGTGCTGACAGCTCAGAGCCTGGAGCCTGCTTCGGAGTCTGTGTCTCCCTCTCTCTGTCCTCCCCCACTCGTGCTCGGTCTCTCTCTGTCTCTCAAAAATAAATAAAAACATTAAAAAAAAATTCAGCTTTCGGATGTGCCGAACTCATTTAGGGGAGGGAGAAATAAAGTAGATGCCTAGAACCAGGCTAGGTAGTGATGGAAAAAACAGCCAAGTACTAATTTAGGAGAAAAGTTCCTAATAAATTCATTAAGTCATGGCTATTGCAGAAAGAAAAAAAAAAACTCCCCGGGACCTCAGACAGCAATGTGTGGATGGGTGCTTACACTTTGAAACCATAGCGTAATGATTTTATTAGCACAAATCAAATTGCCAGAAAAAAGTGACGACGAAAGCCAACTTTTATCAAACGTTCCCTTTGCGCCGGGCATTTTGGTGAGCACGTTACTGGTGTTACTTTATTTCATCAGTACGAGGATTTAGGAGGGAGTTATTACCAAACCCAGCTTTACTGAGCCAAAGAGAGATTAAGAACTTTGTCCACTGTCACACAGATGGTAAGCAAAGGTGAACACGATTTTGAATCCATATTTGTTTGACTCAGAAGCTCAAGGTTTTTTGGTTGTTTGTTTGTTTTTGTGCGTTTTGGTTTTGTTTTGGTTTTACTGCTAGTTGCAGGGCCTTAGGCCTAGGTCCTTAGGACTTACTGGAGACAGGAAGCTTAGCATGGGTTCAGAGGAGGGCTGATGAATGACCGGGATAATTAAACCCCATCTTTTGCATTGTGGGCCTTACCTTTGCCGCTGCTCCCAGGGACATATTCCAGAGGCTGAGGCAGCGATGTCACCGTGGCCCAGTAGTGGGTGTGGGAAACCTATATGGACAGGGACCTTATAGGGAGTAAGCAAAACATGTAACTGATCTTTTTTTGATGTGTTTTAATTCAGCTTGACATTCAACCCCTTGTTTAGCCTATTGAGAATAAACAAACAGGAAAAGGGGAGCGCTCGCATGTTAACAGCGCTGTCTTCCAAATCCTTTTCTTTTTAGACTTCTAGTTTCTAGATGTAAGAAGACCACAGGGTTCTGCGGTCAGTAATTGAGTCGTTTAAGAAGCCACGCTCACAGGTGGGTGAATTATCTGTGTGGTGTACTTGCCGGTTGTATCCTTAGTTACATTGCGGACGGACCCCATAGCCCCGTTTCCTCCTTCTTCCTTCCCAGCAGAACTTCGATATTATTATTTGAGTGTTCGGTCGACCCCATGCTGCTGTGTATCTTGGGGGAGGCTGCCCCAGCTCCAGAGTGGGTGTGAAGGGGAAGTCACATTCCCCTCGATCGGGATTTGTTTAAAATTGGGCAGGTGACTTAATGAATGGACGTCTACAAGCTGGTTTCCGGGAAAAGTTTGACTCCAAAAAAAAAAAAAAAAAAAAAGTCAAAAGAAAAGGCAGACGCTGTCTTTTTCTCCTGATATTGTTTCATCATGTGATGTTTGGGTTTCATGTGCCCCTTTGGATCCAACGTCGGGAGGCATCTGATGCAAGCAGAAGGCGCCAGAAGGCGCCATGACTCTTGACATGGTTGATCTGCTG
The DNA here is from genome assembly GCA_030068075.1 of Paguma larvata. Taxonomy (NCBI): domain Eukaryota; kingdom Metazoa; phylum Chordata; class Mammalia; order Carnivora; family Viverridae; genus Paguma; species Paguma larvata. The sequence continues at coordinate 15,579,129 of CM057825.1, forward strand.
AATAACCAATCCTGAAGCTTTATTCAGCTCAGACGTGCTGTTATGTGAGACATTACAGATCCTTTTTTGCTTAAGCCAGTTCGAGCTTGGTTCTGTTGCTTAGAGCCAAGTAACATTCCCAGTGGTATAACCTGCTCTTATTACCATCGAGCCAAGGAAGTTTCGATACATTTTATTCCGTCACCCATATGGCTGCTTGGGTAATATTAGAAAATAGCTCCTTTTTTTTTCTTTTTGACCTCAATGACTCCCAATGAAAAGGACTTCTTAGCTGGAAATGCGATCACTGGACATTACTTTTTTCAACTTGCCTCTACCAGGAGTATCCTGTTTGGAATCGGAAGAAGCCTGTTCATTCTCTCTTGCCCACATATCCTTTATGGAAATTACCCGCTTGATAGAGTGGGCGGACTTAGCTGGCCGTGTTTTTATAGATGACCTTGTTGTACTTTCTAGCCGCGACATACAATTGCCTCAGTGGGACTAATCCTATTTCTATCCTGGGATTTTTCTTAAGCTTTAAACTTTAAAACAAAATACAGATACAAAAGAAATACAAAACAAATGTATAGCTTAGTGAATGATAATAATAAGGGAAACCCCTTCCCCCCACCCAGATCGAATAACAGAGCTTTGTCGGCCAGCTGGGAAGCCCCACTGATTCAGCCCCAACAGAGGTCCCGACATTTGTAATTATCACTTCTTTGAGCCTCTTTCTTATATTATCACTAAACTGTCCAGTTTTCATATTTAATTTTTTTTAAAGTTTATTTATTTTGAGAAACAGAGAGAGAGAGAGAGAGAGCACGTGAGCAGGGAGGGGCAGGGAGAGAGGGAGAGAGAATCCCAAGCAGGCTCCCAGCTGTCAGCAGGGAGCCTGATGTGGGGCTTGAACTCTCATTAACTGTGAGATCACGACCTGAGCCTAAACTGTCCCGTTTTAGACCCTACGGTTTAGTCTTGCCCATTTTTAATAAGCCTTAGAAGTCTCTTGGACTTGTAAGTGCCTTCTATTCTACAAGTTGCTATTTAGAGTGGGTACTGTGGAGTCCCCCCAGTTGCCCCTCAGGACTGAGGCTTTCATACATCCATCTGCCAGGGGGACTGTGGAGGACACTCGTAGGCTGGCCCTTGCTCCTTGTGTCCATATCTTTGTGTAATCCTCTTCCACTGACTGCAGATAGGACTTATGACTTGCTTCTAACTAGCAAAATACGTCGACAGTGAAGGAATGTCTTTTCTGTGATTGTTACATTGTTGCATTACATATTGTCAGCAGCAGACTGACTGCAGAGAATCTTCCTGATGGTTTGATGAAGTAAGTGAGCATTCTGGGGAAGCCCATGTGGCAAGGAACCGTGGGTGGCTGCTAGGTCATTTACTCCTTTCCTGGGGACAATCTGCTTCCACCGACTGGTTGAGCAAAGCCTGATTGGTGGGTCAATTTGAATAACTGCGGGAGGGCACCCCGACTCCCATACTTTCCTGTGTGCAAAAAGTGGTAGCTCAGCCTCCCCCCTGCCCAGTCCTGCTTCTCTCACTTTCTTACAGATGCTGTTCCTCAGTTCACTCACCAGTAAACCTTCTACATGCAAATCTCTGTCTCAGCGTCTGTTTCCTGGGAATCTCTTACACCTTGTCTTTTCCTTGCAGTTCATCTTTTGTAGATTCCAGGCTGTCTGACCTGCAAAGTCTCTCTCCTGGTACGTTCGGTGTGTTCCTCTGTCCTTTGTTTTTCCTATGAATTACCAGCTGGAGGCAGGGGTTGGAGCAGACTCAGGCAATGAGATCGTCAGTTCAGTAATGGGAGTGGGCCTGGAGGGGGCATCAACCATGCCTGCTGCACTCCTTGTCTGGCTTCACATGCGTGTATATGTATATATACACATGGCTTATGTGTTTGTGCATATACGTGTGTGTCTATATAAGCATATATGTATATATGTATGTATATATACACATGTGTATATATGTGTAAATTATAAGTGTTTATATATGTGTATGCATATATTATATATGTGTATATATACATGTGTGTATACGCATATGTGTGTATATGCATGCGTGTATATATGTATATACAGGTGTGTGTATATATGTACGTGCATATATATGTGTGTATACACATGTATATATGTGTATATATGTGTGTATATATGTGTATATATGTGTGTGTCCATACGTGAGTGTATATATATGTATGTATATATATGTGTGTATATATGTGTGAATTATAAGTGTATATAAGTATCTGTGTATGTATATATTATATGTGTGTATATATGTATATACTTGTATGTATATGTGTGTATGCATGTGTGTATATGTATGTATACGTGTGTATACATGTGTATATACATGTGTGTATATATGTATATAGGTGTGTGTATATATGTATGTATATATACTGTGTGTATATATGTGAACATACATGTGTGCATATGCGTGCATATGTGTATATATGTGTATATACATGCGTGTATATATGTGTATACAGGTGTGTGTATATATGTACATGAGTATATATGTGTGTATGTGTGTATACACATGTATATATGTGTGTATGTGTGTATATGTGAGTGTATATATGTGTGTATATATATGTGTATATGTGTGTATATATATGTGTGTGTATATGTGTGTGTATATGCATGTATATATGTGTGTGTATATGTGTGTATGTGTGTGTATATGTGTGTATATGTACATGTGTGTACATAGATGCATATATATGTGTATGAGTGTGTATATATATATCTTTTATCTCTGCGTTCTTTGTACATGGAACACACATACAGGTTTACAGGTATTTCTGTGCATCCATGTACATACATATATATATATTTATAACGCATATATATTATGCATTAGTATATTTATATGTTTATAAATATATGCCTTTTAATTTTGGTGCTTTCCCATCCCATTTTGGGTCTATTTAGACAAAGCCAGGGAATAGGTGGGCAGTCAGGTACAGACTTGAAGAAGGAGCAAGGCAGAGGTTTGGCTAGTGGGAGCAGGGGCTGGAGACTCCAGGGACTTCTCCTTGGAAGATGCTCCTATAAGAACTGGTACTTTTCTCGTTGGGGGTGGGTTGTAGGAGGGGGTTTTCCCAAGAAAGATGAGGGGACAGAATGGTTCCTTAAGAAGGGATAGGCCCGCTACCAGTGACTCTGGAACCGAGTGGCCATGAAGCGGTCATTATATTCACAGGTCACTTGTAAGTCATGTTTTCTTTAAGAGGCAATTGCTTGTTTTGGAAATTTGTGGTATCTCATATTTTGAGGCTTAAAGTGAAAGATCTTCTTTGGGTTGTGGTGCGGGGTAAAGGAGAGGGCAGCAGGCGCAGCCGGGTGATGGAGTAATTAATGTCTCAAGGTCAATTTCATCTTTAAGATTTGTGGTTCTGTGGTTTTCTCTTTGATTTTGTTTCCTTCTGCAGTAAAACTTGTTAAAAGAAGTGGTGGAGATATATGGACCCTTTTATGAGGACTTCAAGTCCATGAAAAGCACCATTGAGTCTTTTGATGGTTTACATTATTCAGTTCAAATGTGTATTTTAAGTTTTTGTGGTGAGAATTTATACTTATTTGCCTTTTTAAAGAGATGTTGTTTGGATGCTTGTGACATCTTAAGCCCCCTAAGGCTGTTTTACTATTTGGGTATATTAATAAATTATCTGTAACTTACCGTATATGGAATTCGATGGTCTGTATCCAAACGGGTGAAAAGAAAAAAAAAAAAAAAACAGGCAAAGGCATTGCTTTTTTTTCATTTTCTACTTTTAAGAATTGTCAAAACCTCTTTGTTTCCTTTCCCTGAGTGGACCCTGCAGGCAGGCAGCGTAGGGTAATTTTAGACACGGGGGACACCGAGGAGGCCAGAATCGGGGAGGTCATGACCTCCGGCTTCTATAAGTGAAGAGTTTCTATTCCGGGAAGAGCAGTGTTTGTGATGTTCCCTGATTATCTGCAGGTCTGACAGCGCCGGGTGTTGCAGTTGGCCCCCAGCCTCATTTTCCTCCGGGGTTCATTGAGATAAAAGACCCAAGCACTGCCCATCGGACACTGCTTTTCTCTTTTCGTGCTTGTGCATTCTCGTTTCTCCCATAGTCTGACATACCCAGGATATTTTGTTAATATGCATATATATACATATATATATATATATACATATTCTCTTTTCACTGCTGAAAATTTTTCTTTCTTTTTCTTTTTCCTTTTCCTTTTCCTTTTTTCTTCTCCTTCTTCTTCTTCTTCCTCTTCTTCTTCTTCTTCTTCTTCTTCTTCTTCTTCTTCTTCTTCTTCTTCTTCTTCTTCTTTTTGCCATTTGATGCAGACCTGATTTTTGCATTTCCAGAAAGAACCTCGTTTGAATCATCAAGATCTGGCTAGAGGGCAGGGTCTCTGTAATTTCTTTTCAGTTCGGGCTCCTTAGCTTCAGAGTTTTCACTTTTTAAGCTGCGGGGCGAGAGCAAAAGTCAATAGGTTGGTCATGTTTGGAGCCGGTTGAAATTATTAGCTCTCATCGTTTAAGAAACGTGAACAGCCGACATGCTCTAATCCAGCAGGAAACAGGTGGAGTGTGCACTTTTAAGAGTTCTTCGGAAGAGGCGACGTTTTAAACAAGTAAGCGAACTAGCTTAGAAGATGGTGGCTTCCAGAATCTCAGGAGAGGTTCCAAGAAGTTAACTTTTCATCATGTGATACGAAATAACTTCTTCCCAAAGAATAGGTCCATTTAGGCGGCGGGATGGCCCTCTTTCCCACGACCAGAAAACACTACACAGTGTTTGTAATCTCACAGCTTTATAAATACATTTCACAGTTAAGCGTGTGGGACTGGGGTTGGGTGAGTAACATTTTCTTAGTTTAAAACTGTCGAGGCAAAGAGCTCTTTTTCCCCTGCGGTTTAAGAAGCGTTCTGAGACACCCATATATTCCTTCTCTCAAATCGAATGCACTCATCAGGGGAGAGCTTGGGGTTCACAGGGAACCAGCCGTTGGGAAAACAAAGTCGCAAGTTAGAATTTCTACGGCAGGGACTGGCAGACTTTTTTTTTATGCAAAAGGCCAGAGAATAAGTATTTTATTTATTATTTAAATTTATTTGTTGTAGGTTAAGAGGCAAAATTGAAGATATTATGTACGTACTTACGCAGCAAGAGAGAAAATGCTTTTCACAATTCTTTTGTTGACAAAGTTAAAAACATGATGATGGCGATCCCTGTGGACAATTTTTGTAAAGCAGGTCTACCAATGAGAACAATGGTTTTTGGGAGGGATCATGTTTCACTTGATTTGGAATCAAAGTTGCTTGTCTGTCATCAGAACAATTGTCACGTTCATCTGAAAAGCCACTCTCAGCCGGTGGGCCAGAGGCAAACAGGCGGCAAAGGGAATTTGGGCCGCAGGCCGCGTGCCAGGGGAACGCATACTTTTACTTTTCGTTTTCAAATGTTGACTTAAATTCTAAAGTGAGCTGCCATAAAGTGCAATATAGGTGCAACATTGGTTTCAAGAGTAGAGTTCAGCGACTCGTTACTTAGCATATAACACGCAGCACTCATCACAGTAAGTGGCCTCCTTCATACCCATCACCCATCCAACCCGCCCCCTTCCCACCTGCCTCCATCAACCGCCAGTGTTTTCTCTATCAGTAAGACTCTCTTGCGGTTTGCTTTCCCCTCTCTTTTTCCTTTGTTTCCCCTCCTCCCGTATGTTCATTTATTTTGTTTCTTACATTCCACGTACAAGTGAAACCATATGGTATTTGTCTTTCTCTGACTTAGTTTGCTTAGTGTAATACGCTCTAGTTCCATCCATGCCGCTGCAAATGGCAAGATTTCATTCTTTTTGATGCCCTGAGTGATACTCCATCGTGTCTACACCACACAGCCTCTATCCAGTCATTACTCAGTGGGCATTTGGGCTAGTTCCATAATTTGCCTATTCTAGATAGTGTTGCTATGAACATAGCGTGAATGTATCCATTTGAATCTGTATTTTTGCATCCTTTGGGTAAATACCTAATAGTGTCATTGCCGGATGGTAAGGTAGTTCTATTTTTAACTTTGTGAGGCACCTCCACGCTGTTTTCCAGAGCGCCTGCCCCTGTTTGCATTCCACCAACAGTGTGAGAGGGTTCCCCTTTCTGGGAGAACCCATACTAACCACTGCTCTCTGGGTGGTGTGTCTGGGTTAATTTCTGCTGCCCCAGGAGACGACAAAAGTCGAGAAACACGCGTGTTCAAGGAGATGTATGTGTGAAGCAAAAGTAGTACTTTATCTCCCACATCGTTTTAAAGTTTATTTATTTATTTCAAGAGATGGAGAGAGAGCACACGCCCATGTGGGGGAGGGGCAGAGAGAGAGAGGGAGAGAGCGTGAATCCCAAGCAAACGCCCCACGGTCAGCTCAGGGGCTCCATCATCTCACGGTTCATGATCTGAGTCCAAACCCAGAGTTGGGCGCTTAACCGACTGAGTCACCCAGGTGCCCCTCTCACTTTTTCTTTCCTTTCCTTTCTTTCTTTCTTTCCTTCCTTCTTTCTTTCTTTCCTTCCTTCCTTCCTTCCTTCCTTCCTTCCTTCCTTCCTTCCTTCTTTCTTTCTTCTTTCTCTCTTTCTCTCTTTCTTTCTTTTTAATTTAAGAAATATGTCTCTCTGTACATGCTCACAGTGGTAGATTCTAGCTTACTTTCTTTTCCAGTGAGTGGGCCAATCCTGGGATGCCATCCTGCTAAGTGTGGTCTTTGGCCATCAATGATTCTAAGTATATTTCTTAATGTTTTAAACTGGCTGCCACTTGCCAGCTGGTGGGGAAGAGTGGGGAGGAGGGGTGACAGTTCCCACTCTTGGGAACTTGGACTTGAGCGGACTGCTAACATTTGCTGGGCATTTGCCAGTCAGTGAGCCAAGACCAGGCGAAGCACTCCATGCTCAGCAGTCAATTTAGTTCCCACAGTAACCCCTTGACATTATATTTTTATCCTCACTTTATTAATTTTTTATTTAAAAACATTTTTTTAATGTTTACTTATTTTCGAGAGAGAGACAGAGCGTGAGTGGGGGAGGGGCAGAGAGAGGGAGACACAGAATCTGAAGCAGGCTCCAGGCTCTGAGCTGTCAGCACAGAGCCTGACACGGGGCTCAAACCCACAAACTGCGAAACCATGATCTGAGCTGAAGTCAGATGTTTAGCCGACTGAGTCACCCAGGCGTCTCTGTCCTCATTTTATATATTGGAAGTAGAATTGTAGAGAATAGCAGAAAGTAACTGGGTACTTACTATATGCAAGACTCGGTTCTAAGTGTTTTACAGGAATTGTCTCATTTACTGGAACCTAATGCATGGGTACCATTGTCTTCACTTTATAGATGTGAAAACTGAGGCACACAGATGTAAACAGCTGCCCGGAGTGGCTCAGTTGGTCAGCGGCAGAACGGGGCTTCAAACCCGGGCAGTCTGTGCTCGAGGACACAGGCACTTAGCGTTATGCTGTTTTCATCTTGGAAAGTGTATGTTACTTGCCAGAGATTTGGCAAAAATAGATTTGAATTTCAGGTGTCTGACTCCAGAACGTCTCACAATCACGGCCTTACCCAACAGCCCCCCCCATCTTCTGGTTTGGTACTGGGATTGGCCCCTCGTTCGTGAACGAGGTGGTTCCAAGAGGAAGGTTGTGGGGCTAGTTCACCCGGGCATCAAAGCAAGAAGCAGTGAGACAGAGCCCCGTTTTCACCCTGTTCCCCAGTCCACAGAGGGGAGGGCGTCACACAGGATGGGTGTGCTCTCTGGGTCATGAGTTTGAATGAGGGAGGCCGGCGGACTTGCTTATGTCGTCATCCATCTTGGACAAACCACTTATCCTCAATCCTCGATTTCCTCATCCGTAAAACACCGCTGCTAAAACTTCCCTGGAAGGGAATTTAGTGAGAACAGTCTTTAGAATGTTCTCGTCTTCTGCGGTACGTAGTTTTCTGGGTCAGCTTGGCCAGGCTATAGCACCCAGGGATCTAATCAGACATCAGTCGAGGTGTTGGTATTTTCTAGATACAGCTAATACCTACGATCGGTTCACTCCACAGAAAGGAACTCCTCCTCGCTGATGTGGGTGGGCTTCTTCCAATCAGTGGAAGGCCATAAGAGCAAAAACTGAAGATTCTGCCCAAAGAAGAAGTCCTGCCTCTAGACTGCAACCTAGAAACCCTGCCCGAGGGGCCCGGCCTGCCCACGTGGCCTGCAGAGCGGATTCTGGAGAACTCTGACGGGTACGTTCATTCTCCGACAGGCGACTTCCTCCCGCCACGGTCGCCCGATGACTGTAGCTATAGGCGTCCTCCGCCCAGGAGAAAATCTTTGGATCTTGGTGATACAAATAACTGAAGTAGCCGCGTTTAACTTTCGTTCGGCTTACACATCTGAAGCCTGCAAAAATAAAAATAAAAGCGCCTCTGAATTTCGGTCCGATTACAAAATGTATTCACAACCCGATCTCCTCCGAGCGGCGCTGCTGGGGTAAAAATACAGATACGGTCCATCATCGTAAAGCCCGGCTGATGTGCTGATTAAAGGAAAACGGCATGGTGAATTGAAAGATGTTTTAACTACTATATCTGATTACAAAGAACATGTTACCAACATTCGAATGCGTCCTATAATAAAAAACGAGAGCAATTAACAATCAGACCAGCAACTGCTTTCTTGACAGACAGATGACACAGAACAGGGCCAAGGAAAATGCAGAAAGGGTTTGCCTGACGAGGAAAGCTGAGATGTTCTTCAAATTGGAAGGTAAGATCCAAGGAGCGTATGACTTGGTGATTAGAAGGCCAGGGAGGGACTCAGAAAGCCCCGGAGTGGCTGTCCTGGGTTCCGTATTCCCGAAGCCAAGTCCTATTTATTTTTAAAACGGGGGCGAACGTGTGTTTTACAAGTTCGCAGAAACCTCGAGGTCAAAGACCCTTGTTTCCCTGCGTGTAATTTTACTCGGAGATAAAGGGGTGCTTATCTTTTTAAAATGCCCATTTAAGTATTTGTATTTCTTTCCTGTGTTATCCTTTAGATATTTTGTTTTATATTCGGAATTTCATCGTCTGACCTCCTGACTCTCCCACAGGGATCCGTGTGGCTAACGAAGTTAACATCCTTCAATCACCACGAGCTCCAAGGATGAAAAGTCCTGGAAAAGTTAAGGATTTCCTCATCAACCCAATTCTTTCCTCTTTCGGGCAGGCGTCTGTAAGGCATTCTCTTTCTCTTGGCCACACAGCTGTTATTTTCTCCAACACTGTTCTGGACAAGTCTGAGAACGGGCTAGTGGGCCGATCACGGTCAGCTGATGGGATGCGTCCTATACCCGCAATCTTTGGTCTCTAGGCACAGAGAGTGCATCTGATGGCTCAGAGGCAGGCCCGAATTTCTTGGCTGGAGGCCCTGGTTTGCAAACAAGGGCGTGTGCAACAATCACCCAAAGAGCTTGCTAAAAATGCAGAAACCCTGGGCTGCACCTCCAGAGATTCTGAGTTAGTAGTTCTGGAGTGAAATTCAGAAGTTTTCATTTTTAACGAGCACCGGAGGTGACCCCGAGGCGGGCAGCTCATAGACCAGATTTTTTTGAATATTTATTTTTGAGAGAGAGCGAGAGAGAGTGAGCAAGTAGGGGAGGGGCAGAGAGAGGGAGACACAGAATCCGAAGCAGGTTCCAGGCTCTGAGCTGGCAGCACAGAGCCCGACACTGGGCTTGAACCCACGGACCGTGAAATCTTGACCCGAGCTGAGGTCAGACGCTTAACTGACTGAGTCACCGGGTGCTCCTTAATTTTTTAATTATGTTTTTTTTTTTTGAGAGAGAGAGAGAGATAGAGTGTGAGTGGGGGAGGAGCAGAGAGAGAGGGAGACAAGAATCTGAAGCAGGCTCCAGGCTCTGAGCCATCAGTGCAGAGCCCTATGCAGGGCTTGAACCCACAAGCCGTGAGATCATGACCTGAGACTAAGTCGGATGCTCAACCGACAGACACCCAGACGCCTCTGAATTTTTAAACCCTGAAATTCCTCAGTTAGATGATTTGAAAACACTTAGAAATTTCTTTTCTGGGTTTGAGTGCCCAGATCTGAATTTTCATAGTGACATACATTCATTTTCCTCCACAGGATTGTGTAACAATGACAGTTTTCTAAGCTTCTACTTTCAAATGCCTGAAATTCATAGCTTGAACTATTTTCTAAAAGCACTATTATTTTTCAGTTATTATTAAACTATCGCCTTTAAGTGAAATTGAAAAATATAGATAGAGGGGACGCCTGGGTGGCTCAGTCGGTTGAACGTCTGACTTCAGCTCAGGTCATGACCTCACGGTTCATGAGTTTCAGCCCTATGTTGGGCTCTGTGCTGACAGCTCAGAGCCTGGAGCCTGCTTCAGATTCCATGTCCCCCTCTCTCTCTTCTCCTCCCCTGCTCGTACTCTGCCCCTCTCTCTCTCTCTCTCTCAAAAAAAAAAAATTAAACATTAAAAAATATTTTAAATATATAGATAGAGACAAAGAGACATAAATGCAGATATATAGAGATATCTGATACAGATCTGCTATGTAGCATATCCCTGAGAACAACCGGTCCTTACAGAAAATGTTGGCAAATTTGGAACACTTGTGTTGTAGTAAAAGAAAAATATGTCACTCTTTTCTTAAGTGGAGAAACTTTCGAAATTACAAGTGATGGCCAGGGAACCTCCGTGGCACAAACACTGTTCCCGATTCCTCCGTCTCATGACAAAGCATCGTGAACATTCTGTTACCGGAGAGTCTTATTTTTTGGAAAACGAAGAACTTCAACGGCCTGCTGAAGAAATTTGGGCCCTTCTGGCTTTCACTTCTTTGTTGCAATAGCTCTGAGTGGGGTAGGAGTTTCGAGTGCAAGGGTATCTCTGTAATCTTAGCCCAGAATTGTTTGTGCCAGACAAATACTTTTTGGCTTTCATTATTCTGCAAGAAACCTCACGAATGACTTCAAAACATTTTCCATTAAATTTCAGAGAAGTTTTGTAAAGCCCCGACTGAGTGTTCTGTGGCTGAAAAAAAAATCACAGTTTGGATTTCATGATCTTGATGCTTATAAGGTTTCAAATGCTTTGCTAGTCATGACGACTTGAAATATAATTTCTTATATAATTTCTCCGGACCCATCATACACACTTAGGGCAAGGTCATTGTCTGGTCTAGTGGGTAAAAACTTGTATCTCAAAGAGTTTTGATGATGTCTCATTTTTCTGGTCATCTTTTTGTCAGACATGATTGAATTGTCATTGCTTTTACTAGTGTGACACCAAAGAGCATGCATTCGGGACAGGAGAAGTCTCAGCTCTGCCTTTTTAAAAAAATGGTTCACGTGTACTTCAATTATTTGTATTATCTTTAAAGCATGGTTTCCCTGCTAGACTCTTTTTTTTTTTAAGTTCATTTATTTATTTTGAAAGAGAGAGAGAGAGAGAGGAGGAGGGCAGAGAAAGAGGGAGTGAGAGAATCGCAAGCAGTCTCTGCACTGTCAGTGCAGAACCCGATGTGGGGCTCAAACTCATGGACCATGAGATCACGACCTTGAGCTGAAACCAAGTCGGCCGTTTTTCCGATGGAACCACCCAGGCTCCCCCTTGCCAGCCTCTTTCTAAGTCACTTGTTCATTAGTTAACACCAGATAACAACACTCTTAAAACAGGTTAGCCTGGCACGTGGAAACGGCAGAAGTTTCCAGGGTGCGGGGCACGGGAATGCTGGAAAGCAGGTGCGGGTGTCCATCAGGCTCTTCCCTGAGGGCACGCCGGGGTCTAAGGAGCAAGCGGCATACAGGCGGAGTGAGGGGCACAGGGACCAACCCGTACCTTCAATATCAAGAAAGCGTAACTTGCCTTCTTTATTCTTGCAAAATACGAGGAGAATGTCTGAAATTGTCTTCTTCCGCCCCCAAGTCACTTCGAGCATCCCCTGGGGTGTGTGCTACCCCTCTCTGGAGACAGTTGCAGAGGGTAACCAGGAAAAGTGCTCACCTGACGCAGGACAGATGGAGGCAGAAGGTCCAACCCTCACCCTCCGGATCCATTCCCGGGGCTGTGAGGCCATGCTGAGGTACTTAGGATAAAGCACTATCCCCACTCCACATCAGCTGCATGTATGTTCCTGTGTGTGCACGTGCGTGTGTGCGCGTGTGCTCACGCTCACCCTCTGACCACGCCGGTGGAGGAAGCACTGGATTCCACATTGCTTACAATGTCGCAGACTGCTATTACCCAAGGGAGACCGTTTGCCCCGAGACTGTATATTTACATGGATTGAACTGCGATTTCAAGGTAACTGATCAACAACGTGGAGAAAATCGCTGTTAAGGCTTCAATACAGATGGCACTTTATATGCCCTTCATGTTTCTCAAACATACAGACCAAGAATGCAGAATCGCGCGTCTTGGTCACTGCACTGTCCCACGCCTCAGATGTGAGTGCCAGCACGCATTAGGTAAATATGTCTTGATTGAACGGATGAATAAGCCGCACGCTCCTGGCCTCACGTTATTTTCTTATCGTTGGTTTTCCTTTGCACTGTTTTGTGTTTTTATTTCCTCTTGTATTTCATGCGTATTTGTGAACTCCCTTGAATCAAGTATTACTAAGATAATCTATGTTACTGTAATTACAGGTATTCTTTATTGAGTGCTTGTTTGCTACAGGGTGCTATTTGCTTTTGCTAAGTACTCCACAGATACTTACTTCCTTAATTCTCACATAACCCCACAAGGTAGGAATGACTACTTCCGTTTTACAGCACCAGTAAGTTACTTGGAAAAGTTACGTAACTTGTGTAAAGTCGCCCTGAGATGAAGTTGAAGTTCTGGGATTTTACTTCTGATCTACCTTTACCCAGAATTTGTGTTCTTTGTGCTTACAGCTGATTACTTAAACGTGGGCTGTGCAGATAAAACAGTAAGACTTTTTTTTTATTATTATTATTGCTTTGCAAATCTAGGCTTTCTAACAGTGTAAGTCTTCTTGGATTCCTTATTTTGAAGTGTGCTTTAAGATTTTATCCGCATTTGGGCCAGGTTGCATAGACCACATCTTATATAGGCTATCTAGATGATATTTGGCCTGATAGCATCACTTGAGATTTTATGCATCTGTGAAAACAAATCATTTAATTTTTTGTTAAAGGAAATATTTCAAAATCAATCTTGGTTACATAGTTAGTGTCTTCACCATGTGGGAAAACAAAAATTTGTCCTTGATTTAATATGTGAAACAAATGGTGACTCCATAGACCTGGCAGGAAGCCATCACAAAGTGGGACCATTCCGAAGAATGTAATATAGTATTGGGGCGCCTGGGGGGCTCAGTAGGTTGAGTGTCTGACTTCAGCTCAGGTCATGATCTCACAGTTCATGAGTTCGAGTCCCGCATCGGACTCGCTGCTGTCAGTGCAGGGCCCACTTCAGATCCTCCGTCCCCCTCTCTCTCTGCCCCACTCCCACTCATGCTCTCTCTCTCAAAAATGTGTATTTTATTTTTTATTCTTTTAATGTTTATTTTTTTTTGAGAGAGAGAGAAAGAGAGAGAGATAGAGCACAAGTGGGGAAGGAGCAGAGAGAGAGAGGGAGACACAGAATCTGAAGCAGGCTCCAGGCTCTGAGCTGTCAGCACAGAGCGCATGAACCATGAGATCATGACCTGAGCTGAAGTCAGATGCTTAACTGACTGAGCCACCCAGGCGCCCAATGAATAAACATTAAAAAAAAAAGAATGTAATATAGCATTTTGGCTGGGGGTCTCTACATCAGAATGCGTTCAGTTGGATATTCCAAATCTGGGTGTGAAGAATATTTTTCAGTTTCTGAGCATGACCTTATTAATGGGATCACTTTCCGTGTTACACGAGCTTCATGCAAACGATTTGTCTTTTTCTCTCGCAAACACCTACCATTCATCCCGATGTTCCTCAATATAAATAACTTTTCTTTTCATTTTGGAAAAAAAGAGCCTTAGGTCTCTTCTTTACCCTTCCCCACCTCCTCAAAATGTGAAATCATCTATGAGCTTTAAGAGTCATTGTTGAAATTACTCACCCTTGCGGAATTTCATGGTAGGAAGCACAGCCACATTCCAGATACATCGAGTGTGTGTGAGTGACCACGACGCTATTGCTCCATGCATTGGGCACCTTCCACTACTGCTGTGTGTCATTAGCACGTCAGCTGTCACAGTCTTCCTTAATCCAGGGAGACACACCTCCACCCAGGCCTAGGTGATTTGAGGCATTACTCTGCTTTTGGTTTTTGGAGAAAACACTGAAGACAACTTTGTCACCACTCTAGTAGGTTCTGTAGGGCTTAAAAATGAAAACTAAGGTTTTTTTTTTTTTTTTTTTTTTATCGTGTACAGGTATTTACAAACCTGGAGGCGATACCGAGAGTGGCATCATTGATGTAACTTGAACACTTAGGTTGCTTGACTTGTCTCCCATTTTCAGACTGGATTTCTTCTGTAGGAGCGTGTGATCCCCAAACCTGTACATTGAGGCAAAGTTGAAAAAGAAATAAAGTTACCTAACTCTCAATCTAAAACAATGTGAGTGATAAAAATGAGCCTCACAGGAGCAACTGTTCTAGGAACATGTCATCTGTGAAATTTGCTTGAGGCCGAAACCATTCTCCCTTGTTTTAATGAGTTAAGGACCTGAAATAGCACTGTTTTCCTATGTTAAGATTCATGTGACGCATCACATGAAAAGCAGAAAGATAGAGATGAGTTTTGTCGGGGGCACCCCCATTTCCCTCATTGTTCCTTAACAAAACGTTTTCAGCTGGCTAGAGGGGCAAAGGAACATACACAGAAATGGTTAAATTCTTACTCGGAATTCCATGGGAATTAGCAGTCTGTAGACCAAGGCTCTGGCCTAAAATGTCATGGTTGGACCATGACTTCCTATGGGGCTGCTGTTGATGGCCAGTTTCTTGTTTTTCTTTCTTCGACGCGTCCATATGCCCAGAGGCTGTTTGTAATGGGAGAATTTTAAGAAATTCATAAATTTGAAACACCCCACACATACAAAATTCTTTCTGAATGTGTCAGCCTAATGTCCTTTTCCCAAATTCACATAAAATAAAAGCAACATAACAGCCATCTCTTTGTAACGGTCTCTCTTAACATTTCATCTTTATTGCTATTTACCTACACTGCTAGGTAATATGAATAGAGCAATATAAATCGACCCTCTGAGTTTAAATGGCCCAAAGTTATCTTTTGATGTTTGCGTCTTTGAAATAAATGCACCTCACGTTTAATTTCAAAACAAACACAGTCTAAGAAATAATACAAATTTGTCTGCCTTGACATGTACATTTTACAAAGTGTTTATACAGTATGAATTAACTGGCTTTGTATATAGAAGAAATACAGATTCTTCAAAGGGCAAGCATCTGAGCTTTAAGAACAGAGTTCATTGAGGTTAAATTGTGCTCAGGGAGTTTAAGGTAAAAAAGAAAGAAAAAGGAGATTATACCTCTCCTTCTGGCAGGAAGAAGCTCATTTCCAGGGTAGAAACTTCTGAAACCCATAAAATACGTTCCAGATTCAAGACTTGATGAGTTCATGCATCATATCTGGACCCTTCGCTCCTGCCGTAGACAAAGTCTTGGGACCAGTCCCCTTTCATTTACTGAGGGGGATAAAAATGCCCTAAGTGTACGCGAGAGACAAAATTTAAGAATTGAAGTAATTATAATTCTGTTTTGTTTAACACTAATGATCTCCTTTTATGTACCCAACGTTTCAAACATCGAAAGCCCAAAACTCAAATGTGTGACAAAGCCAGAAACACAGAGCACCGATGACCATCAGGGAAGCCCTAAGAAAATACTCATTAAAATTTAAGAAGAAGATAAAGATACCCAAACCAGGGTTCCTAAGCTTTTTTATGCCGTGGACCCTTGGGCACTCTGGTAAATGGGCCCTGCCTCCAAATAGTGTTTCTCCATGTAAAAAACAAAAAACAAAAAACAAATCATAGGATCAAAAAAACCCCCCAATTGTATTGAAATATAATGTTGATCAAAAGAGGTGAAAAAAATACCACCCGCCCAAATTTATGAAATAATAATACCCGTGAATTTATGAAATAATAATACCCATGAATTTATGAAATAATAATACCCGTGAATTTATGAAATAATAATACCCGTGTCTATTAATGCATCGAATAACAAGCATAAGTAAGAGGTTCGATAACTGTCACGTGGAAGCAGAAACGAGCATAAGGGATACTTTGAGATCTTTACAGAGTTGTAATGTGATACGAAATATCTATGATTTCCACTGCTGGCGAGGTCACAGAAACTGCTAAGAATACTATAGCTTTTTGAAGGAAACACGAGGTTTCAGTGAGATGTTAGTGAAACTGAGGGTATAATTCCTTTCCACTCCACGTCACAGACCCCCCTGAGATCTACTAGAAGAGTCCCTTAAGGACCTGTGCGCCCCGGGTTAGAAAGCCTTGCTCTAAATATGAAACATAAGCCCTTGACCACGAACGTACTGTTTCACGGGCTTGGCTTTGGTCAGGATTTAGCTTAATACCTTGGTCATCTTAGCAAACGAGGAGAGTTTATCACATGGGCACTTACCCCAAGGATGTAAAAAACAAAAAAACCAACAAATGCCAAATGGTTTATTTGTTTGGCTTGAGGTTATTTCTTTAGATATGCCCTTTTAAAGGCCCAGACCCCATTTAAGGTTTACTCCATTTTGCCCATAATTATATTCTGTCAAAGAACACCATTTCATTTGTCTTCTATTTTTAACTTTTAATGCGAATGCGTCTGTTCAAGTAAGTTGTTGCAAACTCTTCAAAGGAGGGAATATATCTTTTTTTTTTTTTTTTGTATTTAGAAAATTCTTAACAGATATGCACAAAGCAGAAAATTACTATTTGCAGATGGAAAGAAATGACAGGCTATAAAATCCCAGTATTCATACTGCACCATTTGAAAACACCATTCTCTTGAGAAGTTGGAAGTTCTTTGGATTTTTAGCGTCTTCATTCTTCTCCTCGTTGGAGGAACAAAGAAGAGAAAGAGAAAGATGACAAATGGGATGGGTATGAATAAATTATTTCATCGAGAGCCTGAGAGTGTCATGAAACCTTATCATTGTAGATTAAGAATAAGTTATTTTGCCCAGCTACTTACCAGATTAACGTCACATCTTCACTATATGGCCCCCCAGCATCTAATTGAAAGCCCCTATGATAAGGATAGCCTTCCTAAAATAGTTAATTCATTTTTTTTGGTAATTATCTCATCGTTAGGAAAATTCCTCAGAATGAGCGATATTTGTCTTTCCTTTGCGTTTAAGAAATTTTCATGAGAGAATGGGTTGCAGAGTTCCAGGAGCAAGAATTTTGCCCTGAAGGGCTTTGTTTGAATAGTGGAGAAAAAAGACATTGATTCTCACTGTAGCCACAACTGAAACGATGGCAACAAAATAACTTTTAATGTTCCCATGTGACTAAGCCCATCATCTTTTGAAAAAGACCCTTGCGGAGTCTACCATGTGACATGTCTGGAGTCAGGCGTGATAGATACACAGCCTTGTTTTAACTTCATAAACGGGTGTAAGTTACTAAGGGCTTTTTCGGCCTTAAGTCCTCTTCTGAAAAATGGCAATAGTGGTATCAGTCTGGTAGGATTTCCGATGGAAATTAAATCAGACAATGCAAGAAAATCAGCACTTGAGTGCTTAGTATGTTAGCAGGAATGCTTTTGGCTGCAGGTAACAGGAAGATCCTAGTCAAAATAGCTCACACAAGGGTGGGGGTGGGGTTGTTATCCCACATATAAGAGGTTTGGAAGCAGGGATATTTTAGGGTTTGACTTACAGAGTTCAATCATGTCATCAGAGATCCAAGGTTTTTGTTTTTGTTTTTAATCTTCCTACTTAGACTTCTTCATTGTTGACTCGTCCAGATCGCCAAGAGGCTTCAAGCATCACGTTCTTACAGCATAAGCCTCACCACATATCTTCTTTTGCATCTGGTTGGTCTAGAGGCATCACATGCCCATTTCGTGAGGGGGTTCGATTACTATGATTGGCTTAAATTAATAAGTTATTATCTCCTGGGCCTGGGGAGGATCGCTCCCACTCCTTTCCAGGAGATGGCTACCTGATTACAGAGCAAAATCCATGTTCTATTAACAAGAAAAAAGTGGAGGAGTGGGTGCTTGGAGGTGACCCATAGCGTCTGCCATGTTACCCCTCACCTACTATGTTATATAAAATCACGGAAGACCAGAAATTGTGGTGCAGTGAATATAACTCCACCAATTCTTTACTGTACATAATCTTGGACCTGTCATGTAGCCTTTCAAGACTCAGTTTTTCCATCTGCAAAATGGAGGTGAATAATTATGCCTATTCCTCAGGGTCATAAAAAATAATGTATGACCTGGGTGGCTCAGTCGGTTAAGCATTGGACTCTTGATTTCAACTCACGTAGTGATCCCAGGGTCATGGGATAGAGCCCTGCCTTGGACTCCATGCTGAGTGTGTAGCCTGCTTATGAGTCTCTCTCTCTCTCTCTCTCTCTCTCTCTCTCCCCCTCCTCCTCCTCTGCCCCTCCTCTGCTTGTATATGTTCTCTCTTTCTCTCTCAAATAAATAAATAAATAAATAAATAAGTATATGGAAGCCATTTATGGGAGAGCTCTCTAAATATTTATTTAAACTTGTAAATAGACAATATGTTATGGCTACACCTTTTTTTATGACAAGGAATACAATCATTCCGCTTTTCAGTTTCAAAGCTAGAAGCTGAACTTAGCACTCTTGTGGTTTCTCACCTGATCTTTAAAAAAACCTTTTATAATTGGGTACAACAATAAATGTGCAGAAAAATGCACAAAATACAAAGGAAAAGCTTAACAGGTTGATGTAAACTGAATACTATGGTAATTCCTATCCAGGTCAAGAAATAACACTACGAGGGCCCCAGAAGCCCCATGTCTTTATAGAACTTGTAAATATATATATTTTTAGTGTCGTCAGCACAAGTTTTGTGTACCCAGTAGTTTGACACTGTGTCATACCTATCTCACACTATTTTATGTTTTTGTATTGACCGTTATTTTCTCTATTCTCCCACAGTAGTCATTATCCCTGCACAAGCGTTAATTGTGTGTGTGGTGGGCGCCATGCCAGGCATGGTTCTGTGTTTTCATGAAGATGCTCTTCCCGCGATGGGAAGATCAGACTTCCATTAACATCGTCATTTCTTTTGCTGGACTCCAAGGGTCAGGATTTCAGATTATTGTGAACTTGAGCAAATCTTTCACAGAATTTGCAGAATGATCTACCTTTGTGTTTTTCCTTCTTTCTTTCTCTCTTTCTTTCTCTCTCTCTTTCTTTCTTTCTTTCTGTCTTTCTGTCTTTCTTTCTTTCTTTCTGTTTTTCCTTCTTTCCTTCTTTCTTTCTTTCTTTTGCAAAGATTTATCAATTCTGTTTTTTTAAAATTTTTTTAACGTTTGTTTTTGAAAGACAGAGTGTGAGTAGGGGAGGGGGAGAGAGAGAGAGAGAGAGAGAGAGAGAGAGAGAATCCAAAGCAGGCTCCAGGCTCTGAGCTGTCAGCACAGATCCTGACACGGGGCTCGAATACACAAACCATGAGATCATGGCCTGAGCTGAAGATGGACGCTTAACTGACTGAGTCACCCAGGTGCCCCAGATTTGTCAATTCTTTTTTTTTTTAATGTTTATTTATTTTTGAGACAGAGAGAGACAGAGCATGAGTGGGGGAGGGGCAGAGAGAGAGGGAGACACAGAATCCAGAGCAGGCTCCAGGCTCTGAGCTGTCAGCACAGAGCCCGACACGGGACTCGAACTCACAGACCTCGAGATCATGACCTGAGCCGCAGTTGGACGCTTAACAACTGAGCCACTCAGACGCCCCCCTATTTGTCAATTCTTAACAAAGAAATTTTTTTAGAATTCAAGGCATTATGCCTTGACATGTGTGGCTTTATAAATAATTAAGTAGTTTAGCAATAATTAGATTTGAGAACTTCCACTTCCAATAAACCCAATACAATCGGGATTGGATTTATTTTTCCATCTAAAACAGCAACAACAACAACAACAACAAAACTGGATAATAATAGACGACAGTCAAGATATTGGACACTGGGCGGGGGGCGCTTGGGTGGCTCAGTCAGTTAGGCGTCCGACTTTGGCTCAGGTCATGATCTCGTGGTGGGTGGGTTCGAGCCCCACATCAGGCTCTGTGCTGGCAGCTCAGAGCCTGGAGCCTGCTTCGGATTCTGTGTATCCCCCTCTCTCTGCCCCTTCCATGCTTGTGCTCTGACTCTCTGTCTCTCAATAATAAATAAATGTTAACAAAAATAAGAAAAAACGATATTGGACAATGGGAACCAAAGCCAGTAATCTCTAATAGATAAGAAATAAATGAGGGGATCCTCAGTGTTGCCCCAGTTTATTTCCTTTAGGTAGTTTCCAGACTGCAGTACACAAGGTGGAACATTGGAAGATGCTCACAGTCTCAGGGTTGAGGAGACATCTGGGGGAAGACAAGGCAACTGGGGGGAGTGCAGAGCACCAAAAAAGGAGAGAGCTGTACAGAGATAGAATGCCAGCGATTTGCGGAAAGTCTCTCCTAAACATTCATTTGAGTGCTGACTAGCACATGTGTATGGGGAAAGTTCTAGAGGCTGGAAAAGAACCACTCAAGAGGATTAGAGGGAATGGTGCCTGAAGGACATCACATAGGGCCAGTAGTAGTGCTTGTTTCCAACAGTCAGTGTGGAAAACCTACTAATTTCTGGGGTGTCAGTAGAATACTAAGAGTGGTCTTTCCTCGGTTTCAGGGGAGGTAAAACCTAGACTAAACACGGCCCTGTTTCTGCCTAACTAGGCAAGATCTGGAACACTCAAACCACTTTCAAGTAATTTAACTGTGTCACAGAATAAAGTTCAAGAATATTTATAGGAACACACACATAACTGGCACCCAACAAGGTGAAGTTCAAAACGTTGGACACCCAATAAAAAATTACCAGGCAGGCAAGGAAGCAAGCAAATACTATCGATGATGGAGAGCAAAAGCAATCTAAAGTGACCCAAAAATGACACAGATAATGGATTACTAGACAAGGACATTATAGTAACTCTGTTATTATTGCTGTACTTCGCATATTCAAGAAGCTAGAAGAAAGATTGAATTTGAGATGTGAAAGACATACAAATGACTCAAATCAATCTTCTAGAGATAAGCACCATAGCATCTGAGGTTAAAAAAAATACATGAGGTGGGATTAACTGTAGATTAGATATTGCAGAAGAAAAGATGAACGAATATGAAGGTAGCAAGAGGAACTACTCAAAATGACAGAGAAAAAAGAAAGGAAGGACAGAACTTAAGAGAGATGGGGGCAATTTCAAAAGGGATGAGTTTATATGAAATCGTCGTGTCCACAGGAGAGGATATGGGGTGGAGGACTGAAGAAAATATATTTGAGGAAATGACAACTGGAAACTTTCTGAATTTGATAAAAACTATAAATTCATAGATATGAAAAGACCAACAAATCCCAAGCACAAGAAACACGAAGCGAATTACATCAAAACACATTACATCAATTTCCTTACAACCAGTGATAAAGAGATATGTATTAAAAGTAGATACAAGAAAAGGAATGATTGGGTTTGAAACCTTTCTGTTTTCCCCATCTCACACTACACAAGTACATACACACATCTCTCTCTCTCTCTCTCTCTCTCTCTGTGTCACACACACGCATGAACACACACACACTTCAATTATCTGAGTGAATTCTTTCTGTCCCCAGCATTTGGTTTGATTAAAACTAAGCATTTGCTTTGTGTAACTACAGAAGGACAATTTTTATTTTAAAAGTTAATTCATTTGATCTGATTTAGAAATAGCATGTCCTCTTAACCATAGGAACTTAAACTCTCAAGTGAAACAGCTGTTTCCATGTTCTTGCCTGGGAACCAGGCCACCAGTAAATGTTTCACATGCACGTACAACGCCTTTAGGCTCTTGATGATTATCTACAGCAATTAGGATGCTATGACATCTGCTGTCTCCTTGATTACATCTTTCATGAAAGTTCTAAGTGTTAAGAAACAAAATGGCGAGGATGAGCAGCCTCTTTCATGGAACAAAGGGCCCTTCTTTAGATCAGACAGCCATTGAGGAGTAGGACGGTCATTTTCCACCATGGATGATACGGGGCAGCACGGTAGAATCACGGAATGGTTTGTAGAGATCAGCCTCCTTCCTCCTCTACAATTACAAAAGAATAACAGAAGCCCCCCGGGGAGACTGTTTGTTGACTTGCTTTGTTTCCAGATTAGAAATCATGGACTCCTAGACATTCCGATTTAATGAAATTCCAATTGGACCAAATCATCTGATCGTCTCCTTGGTACTGGTTGCAATGGAGCTCGCTTCAAAACTTGTTGCCAGGATGGATATTTCAATATTTGACCTTGATCATCTGAAGCCCCAAATCCCTAAATATGGCCCCAGGTAATCAATTCTGAGATTTTCAGACCACTTTTAGAACTTTGATTATCCCCAGCCCCCATTCCCTTTATATTCTTTCATAAGTTATCTTTCCATTTGTTCTGCCTTTGTGTCTACACTTTTGCAATGTCTCTTTTCATAAAGCCCAATAACATTCCACAAATTCCTTATAATGTGAAAATGCCATCTTACCATTGAACAAGTCACATGACTTTCATAGATTTGTTGCTTCAAAGTTTCTCTGAGGCTGCCTATCTGCTAGGTAGCTTGAGTGCCAGCATTTTGACCTGGCAAGATTACCCACCAGGCAAGAATGCCATACAGCCTACGCTCACGTCAGATGGTATAAAATTTGATGAAAATTAAGATGAGATACTAGAATATCTATAATATGTGAAATCGCAGCTAAGCGTTTCTGCTATTTGGAATCCTTAATTACAAAAGCACCATTTGTATGTCATCCGAAGAAATACAATTCTCACTGTACTAGAAATGTTCACATTCGATCGTCTTCCAAACTTTTTGATTCTTATTGGAATAGTCTTAAATTAATAAATCATTATCAAAGCATATTTGCATGTATTCTATCCTCAAAAGTAAAAAAAAATCTCTTCATGTAAAACAAATTAAAGAAACTTTTGTGTAAAGTTGCAAGCGGTATTTTTCAAAGACGAAAATTATACATCTGCCGATGAGAAATGTCCTCTTTTAACTTTTACTTTGTACCAGGATAAATTCTGTCCTTTTATTGCATTTGCATGTACCTCTTAGAGTCACCAAGTAGAAGGGATCCCCATTAGACATTGTGATGGGTGCCCCCTCAGTGGCATGGGAATTCCTCCAGCTTTGCTCTTTTGATCAGTTTCTCTACTCCTCGCTAAGGGCGGCCATGGGTTCTGGTGTTGGCTTCCGCTTTTGGCTCTGCTTTCTACTTAGCAGCCTTGGACTTGAATCATTTGGCCTCAGTTTGCGTATGTGTGTGCACGTGCACATGTGTGTGCGAGATGGTGGTCGTGGAGGTGATTTCCTCCGTGTACTACAATCCTATGTAAGAAGTGGCCCATCTTTTCTTTTATCCAGTTGTTGTCAATCTTACCTGTTACTAATTCCCTGCAGCAGGGGGCTGCTCAGTTCTGTCTAGTAAAATGCTCCAGAATGTCTGGAAATTATCAACACTTCTTGCAAACTATCTCAATTGTCTACGAATGTTGTTAAGAATAATGGTTGATATGGAATATGTCAAATGCAGATGCACAAAGCAAAACAGTTTTGCATTCTGTAGGCTTGGCGAGCCAATATTTATTCATCCACTCTGATACAAATTCATTCAGTCATTCACTGAAGCATTGGAAAACCTCTTGAACATGTTTGAGGCGCTGTGCACACTGCCGTGTGATTATACCTCTTTTATAGCACTTATCGCGATGCTATTTGTGTCGTGGTCACCTCTGCTAGTGTCTGGGTTTGTACAGAGTACTGGGATTGTACAAAGATGAGTTATATAGATTTCCTGATTAATAATCTGATAGCTGGTGTGGTTTCTTCTCAAGGTTGCCTTAATGTCACAGGTAATTAATTACCATGGTCTTTAAAGCCTTCGGTTTTATCAAAGTAAAATGTCTAGATAACCACACTTTTCCTTCATTGAGGAGATACACAATGTATCCTGCACTGTTTCTGCCAAAGCATTTACCCAGATTACATACACGCTGAGATGTGGACACACAGTTGGGGCTTCTCAACTACTTTATGCAACTATCTACCCTCGTGGTCTCCGACCCCAGATAAGCTCCATGTCCTCACTTCCCTGGTTTTGATACCCACTCTTCTCTCAGTTACCCTGGAGCGGAGACCCAATATCATGTCTACTCTTTCCTCTCCACTGCTTCCTCTGGAGTCAATCCAGACCAAATACTGTCAGTTTTCTTCTGCATTATTTCTTCTGCATTGTTATGTCAGTTATGCCTTCCTTCCTGTTACCTTCCTTAGCTCATGGACTCATTCATTAGTTCACTCATATTTACACACTTTTACTGAAAACCCTTACAGAGTGTGTGATTTGCAGGGTAATCTTGCCACTGAAATTTAAAGATGATTAAGATACAATGTTTATTCTTTAGGAGTTTAGAGATTGGCCAGAGTGACAGTATATGAAGAGCTATACGGCAAGAGTGTTGTTGACATTCAGATTGATGCCCCCCTCCCCCACCTCTATGAAGTTTCTACAGTTTTTGTACACTTGGATACAAACTCCTCTCCCAGGCATCTCGATCCTTCCATAGATGGCGTCACCCTAACTTTCCAAGTTACCCTCCACTTCTGGATTTGTGGTACCCTTTGCTCCGGTCAAATTTTCTATCTCTGATCCCTGAAAATACCTTCAAGTAGTCTGTCTTTCTCTTCCATGAAAATCCTTTCCCCATCTTCTGTAAATGCCACTCACACATCACTGCCCTCTTGGAATGCTACCTCCAGTCTTTCCTGCCAACCCGATATAATCCTTCCCTCCTTTCAACCCACAGAGCATATTTCTTGCATTATGTCATTATGTCCCCTCTACGTTATAATTATATACATACTGGGTTGTAGGTCTTTGAGGCAGATGGAATTCCTTATCTTTGTTGATCAGATGCTCAAAAATACTGTTCAATTGAGTTATGCATGTGACAAGAAAGAGTTACTATATGAAAAGAAGGCTGGACAGAGAGTCAGAGTGTTAGGATCAATTGTTCCACCAATAAGCTACGAGGACCCCCAAATTACTTAATTTCACAGCCTCCATATCTTCACCAACAAAACGGGAATATTTAACACCGGCTTTGCTGATCATAGAGAACAGTGACAAATAAAAACCAAAAAGACAGATATGAATATGTATGGAAAATGTTGAGAACCACAGAAATCTGTTGTTGATGATAACTAATAAGGATTTCTACGAAAAGTTAAAAAAATATGTTCAATACAAAAAATATACATTTACTAGTTTTTAACTAAGTCTATAATTCAAACCCTTTGAACATCCAGTAGCCGTCACAGAGATCCTGAAAGATTCTCACAAATAAATTTTGATACAAGAACATCTGCAACCAGTTCTTGGTTTTTCACGTAGCTTTAGATATCAGGTTCTTTCTCAGTGTCCAGGTCACGTCTTATTTTATCGAGATAACATAAATTATGCTGCCTTCTTGCATAGTGTCTCTTTCAACCTGGAGTGTTCCATCACTACCAGACTTTTAAGTTCTCTAAGATCTGCCATCAGTATTGTTATAACCAGGTTTCCAGATTTCTCTACTCCTTCTTTCCTTTCCAGTAATATTTTTTGTAAGGATTTAAGGGTTTTCGTTTGTTTTGTTTTGTTTGAGGTAGCTATGTTTCAAAAAAAGCCAATTTTTCCATAACACCTTCAAGAAGCTCTGCCCTCTATCTCACGTAACCATGCTTTCTTAGATATAGTTAAGATAAAAACACAACAAGGGGATTAAGAGGCAAGACACTGGTGTGTATTGAGTAACCACTTATGGCCGAGGCACCATGACAGACGATTTGCACAAATAGTTGCACACAGTCCTCACAACTGCCCTACTGAGGGAGTGTTATTAGTCCCACTTTACGGATGAGAGATTTGGGGTTCAGAAGGATTAAGAGGCTCTCCCTGGGGCATGTCTTGATTCGAATGCTGCTTTATCCTTTGGTGATTCTGAAGCCAGATTCTTCTTTGCTATGGTGCAATGCCTCCCTGATGTTCTTCAATTCCAGAAATATTTCTTGAAGGGCTATTTAAACTCCAGTCTATAGTAAGTTTGCTGGTGGTAACAATGGGGTTCTCAACTTTTTTATCCTCCAAAGTCCTTAGTACAGTGCTCTTGAATACCAAAGACTCCTTGAGTTTATGTTGAATAAAGTGTGTCAAGGGAAGTCTTTCATCCTTAGAAATTTGGCTTCGGTTACATTGAGTATTCTGTTAATATTGCCCATTTCCTTGATCAACTCTTACAGACTAACGATTTACCCCTAAGTTTTTCTATAATGAGTTCCAATGAGTTAACTTATTCACTGCTTGCTCCCTTAGCCTTGTAATCATGTATCGATGGTTGCCGAAGACCATCAAGGATGCCCAAGTTCATTTGATTTTCTGTGATGTACAGCAAAAGCGTTAACAAATTTCTGAAACATCTTACACACACCTATTGTTTTAGTAGAGAGTTTCTCAACAGTGACACCTTGGCCTTCTTCACTCTTTGTTATTGGGGGTTGTCCTGTGCATAGTAGGATCCCTGGCCTCTACCCACCAGATGCCGATAGCACCCGCCCCACATGTGACAAGCAAAAATATCTCTAGACATTTCCAGGTATCCCCAGGGAGCAAAATCAGCCCTAGTGGAGAAGCACTCCTTTAGTATATTACGAACATGTGGTAACCGAGAAAGAAAAAGAACAAAGACTTCCATCTCCACAACAAAACCCAGGCTTCTATTAAAAAGCATCTTTTAAAGATGTCTGAATATGTCAGTGCTTAAGAAGGGCTTTCATTTGATTAAATTTGGACTATGAAATTAGGTCAATAGCCATCCTTCCCTTAACTTTATATATTATTCAAATCAGGTAACTTATTATCCACCTTACCCACTTATATATGCATCACTTATTCTGTGGCAAAGAAGAAAACCTGAGATTTCTTGGTTTTGCCTTCCCCCCTCAACTGTGTATTTCAATCTTATTAGGAAGACTTGAGAATATAGCTGTTACTGACAGACAGTCAGGGATGCTTAAGTCAAAGTGGCCGTGAGTTTTCTAAGTTGATTTGCCTTTTCCCGAGTTAATTTAACTTTTAAAAAATTCATTATCCCATTTTATTTTTCAGTGGGAAGCCATTTTTTTACTTGACACATAAAAGGTACTTTACCAAATGGAATGGTTAATTGTCCAAAAGGGAAACACCCTACCCACGCTGCAATCTAGAATGCAAGACAATTAGTATCGAGGTTTTCACTAAGTTGTCAAAAAAATCTATTCTTCTCTCATAAATTTGGCAAACTCTTGATTTTCTGGTGATGTCTGCTTTCTGACTGTGTGCAATTAACAGTGGTTTCGGAACCATAATCCTACCCCTTCACTGTGGTCCTTCCCAATGTTTACATGCTCTGCCAGTTAGACTGTCTTAACAATTAAAGGATTATTCAGTTACCCTGAATTTCTCATTCTTCAAACATTCACTAAAATTTAAATACAGATAATTCAGGTAATATTTTAAACGTTGGGTAGCACTCTCTTATTCTGTCATCACAACAGGTCTCGTGGGATAGATATTTTTATCGTCATGTCAAGAGCAAAAATAAAAAGAGACTTTGCAACTCTAAACAATGGACCTGAGAAACCACAGTATGTATGTGCATATGTATTTAAGAAGTATTGGTGATCAAAATGCGTCAGGCAGCAGTCTAAGCCAATGGTGCCTAATAGAACTAGAATATAAGCAATATAAGTAAGTTAAAATTTTCCAGTGGCCACGTCAAAAAACAACAACAGAGAAATTCTTCAACAAATGGTGTTGGGAAAACTGGACAGCTCCAGGCAAAATGATGAAACTGGACCACTTTCTCACCCCATATGCAACAATAAACTCAAAATGAATGAAAGACCTAAATACGAGACCCCAAGCCATGAAACTCCTAGAAGAAAACACAGGCAATAATTTCTTTGACATTGACCGAAGAAACATTTTCCTAGGTATGTCTTTTCGGGCAAGAAAAACAAAAGCAAAATTGAACTATTGGGACTACATCTACACAGCGAAGGAAGCCATCAACACAGCCACAAGACATCTTCTCCTACTGAACAGGAGAAGACATTTGCAAATGATACGGAGTTAACATCCAAAATATATGAAGAACTTCTATGAATCAACACCAAAAAACCCCCAAATAACGTGATTTCAAAAAGTAGAGAAACTGGGGCACCTCCGTGGCTCAGCTGGTTAAACGTCCGACTTTTGTTCAGGTCGCGATCCCAGGATTGTGGGGCCGGGCTTCTTACTGAGCGTGGACCCCGCTTAAGATTCTCTCTCTCTCCCTCCCTCTGCTCTTCTCTCCCACTCATATGCCTGCTCTCTCTCTCTAAAATAAAAAAAGGTAGAGAAATAGGTAAAATTAATATAAATAATCTTTTATTTTTAACAATATATATTGGAAAGAATACCGTTTCAACAAGTAATCAATATAAAACTTATTCACGAGATACATTTCACTCATTTCTCCTACAGAGGCTTAGCAGTTCAGTTTCACAGATTATAGCACTTTCGAGTTCGAGGAACCACTTTTTGAATGCTCAGTTCAGCCGTATGCGGCTCGTGGTTGTGGTTTTGGGCACACAGCTCTGGGCATCACAGATGTGAGGCCTCTAAAACAGGTTCTCTCCCGACATAAAACTCCCCTTCCAGGATGAGAGTACGCTAATAAACAACAACACGTAAGGGATAGAAGTAAAGCCACGTCTTCTGACTCAAGTTCATGAACATTTTTTTTGAGGGGGGTCGGGAGGACACTTGATGAGTTGCCCAGGTTTTCAGACAGCGAACATCAGGGCAGGAGTTGTCCTGGGAAAGTCATCTGCAGAGAGAGGTAGTGAAAAGCTGTGGGGAGCTGGGGCAGGTCCCAGAGCATGAGCGGGGGGGGCTGGGGTTTGGTGAGGACGGTGTTCAAGTCTGAGACTTCCGGGAGGTGACAGGTGGAAACAGGAATGGGGGTTCAAGGGCAAAACACAATGTCGAAGCCAGAGAACGGGAGGTCCTGAGGCCTGGAGCCTGGGCGATGGGGGGAGGGGTCAGGGGCAGAGAGGAGAGACCCAGCATGAATGGACGCCTTCTTGGAGAACTGGCAGAGAGCTGTGGGCTCCCCCGAGCCCCGGCATCTGCCTGCCAGACCACCTGCTCTCTGCGGACGCCCTGTTGTTCATGATCTCAGTTAAGCGCTTTCGAAAGGCAGAGTAAAGACTGCCGAGGGTGTGCCTTCAGTTTCGTTCAATGCTTTCAAAAGCCTCTTTCATCCTATCTGAAGGTTGAGCTGCTGAAACGGTGAACAACTGAGGACGTGGCCCATCTTTCGTTTACACCTTTAGGATGCTCAGCCCTCTTTATCATCTCTTTCCTGCAGCGGCAGGTTTCTTAGTTTTCTCCCTTTTGCTGGGAACAGCCCTGCGGACGCTCTATCTGCTACGGGCATTGACCCAGTCCCCACAGCACCCACCTGGCCTCACCTGCCCCTGCCTTGTCCACACGGACACCCCCCCTGCTCCCTCAGCACCCACAAGGAGGGGTGGGTCTCCGCAAACCTCAGGGAGTTGTATCGCAGTCCTGGTCCTTTAGCTGGTGGGGTCTGCCCCCTCCGGCTCGGGCATAGACTCATACCTGTTCGGTTCCCAGCAAAGCTTGGGCGGAGAGCACGAAAATACTTGATGGATAGGCCATTCCAGTGAAAACGGAGAAACTTGGAATAAAAGATTCAGATTGAATGGGAGACCGGGGGTGGGGAGACGGGGTGTGGGAGTGGGAGGTGGGGGTGGGGTGGGAGGAGAGGCCTCGCTCCGCCTCCCTCTTCTCTCCTCCTACTGAGCGCGGAGTTGAGACCTGCTGTGAACTCACTCGGATAGGGCCACTGTGGTTCAGCCCAAGAGGTGCACTTTTTACAAGGCTGTGTGAAGCTCACGTCTTTTCTTTTGGGGGGAGATGGTCACCATCTCCAAAGCAGAGTCTTTGGCATACTCCTGGCACGCGCCGAGTCACACCTCATGGGCTGGGGAGTTGGGCCAGGGCCTGGGGCCCGACAGGCGGCAAGCAACTGGGTGTCCCGGCCCCTGGAGCGGGTGGCTCCCCAGTTCCCGCGGCGGGGGGTGGCTTGGCTGGTTGAGCTCCCCCCCCAGGAACGCTTATGAGGCAGCTTCCCTTCAGGCACACCTGTGTCCAATTAGGAGCAGGCCCACTTCCAAGTTCAGGAAGGTGCCAGCATTTTCTAAGGGTCTTCATGTGGGTCCTCTGACTTGCTTACAGTGCTTCGCTACCAGTTTGCAGTATTTTCAAGGGCGCCGAGAAGAGCCATCGCGTGGAAAAACAGAGCTTTCTTTATAAATGCTGCAGGGGCTGATCACCTCCAGGGAGCGTGCGTGCGTGCGTGCGTGCGTGCGCTCTGTCTGTGCCTTGGAAGGGTATGTCGGTGCTAGCGGGTCGCCCCGATGCCACCGCCATGGACTCCCTTTCTTTTTGTTTTCCGAATCAAGATCTCGTTTAGAAAGACTTCCCCAACAACAACAACAACAACAGAACCGCTTGCATTTATTAAGGAATTAAAAAAAAAAATGACAACACGGTTGATGCTCGCTGTCCAAATTCAAGCCAGATACAAGTTTAGAGCGGAAGAGGAAAGACCCGTTTACTCGTACCCACTCTTTTCCCCTTCCTGAAAGTTAATGCTGTTACCGGTTCCCATTACCTCTCCCCTGTTCCTTTCCCGTGGATGTACTAGAAGGTACGTAGAGAATATGTCCCTTTCTATCCATATACACAGATTACCATCTGTGTTTTCTTAACCTGGGTGAGAGCATACGGCATATAGTATCCATGTAATACATGTTGTTATGAGACCTGCTCATTTGATTCTATAACACACCTTGAAACGATGAGGCCTCTTTATAGTTAGTAGTATTCTGTTGCAACATAAGCTATTGTTTATTTAGTTATACCTTCATTGTTGAGAATCTATTCCACCCCTTTTGGTACCTTAACTACAATACCACAAAAACTATAAACATTTTGGCACGTATACCTTTATGACATTAAGTGATCATTATATACTTTTTTTGAAAAAATTTTTTTATTAACCAAAGACACATGCAACTCCCAATCAGTCTTTCCGATCAGTATGAGATCACCAGTAGTATTATTGCATTGAGCTGAAGTAATTCTGGTCAAAAGCTTAGGAATGTGATTATTTAATTAGCCTGTTCAGGCTAATCTGGGAGACATATTTTATATCTGTTAGACTCTTTGAAATGCTGAAAATGGTCTTCAGACCTCCCCCCGACCCCCTGCCACCTCCTTTCCTTACTACCTTTGAGAACATGAAAGATCTGACCTTGATTGTGAATGTATTTGACACACTCATGTAACTCAGAGAGAAATGAAAAATTCGACTGGTTGTAGTTTTGGTTTGCAAAATTTAAAATGAAAAGCATAAGCGATTTGACTGACTTTCTTAATGGAAGCGTCTAATTTGCCTGACTGAGTTGACTTATTAAATAAGCTTAATCAGCCTCTTCTCTGGCACTTTGTAAGGACTAACTGCATGGACTTAACCACATATACCAAATATGCTACCGATTTTATTATTTTTAATCATAAATTTCATGATGACCAGGTCATTTTTATCTTTCAGAACTTTTATGGAAGTGCTTTGTAAATTATAATTTTATTGGAAACTCTTAGGAATTCTGACAAGGAAGAAATAACTCTATACTTTGAAATCTACAGGCGGACGTGGGTTTGAATTCGGTGTATGTCACGATTAGTTGTATGGTCTTGGGAAGGTCACTTGGTCTCTTTGAATCTTGTGTTCTTCTCATATAAAAAGTGGATAAGTAATGATACCTACTTTAACCACAAAGATTGTGAGGATTAAAGCAGATGTTTTTAAAAGTACCTAGTTTATTGCTTGATATATTAGAGGCTTGATATTATTGGGCTATTACGATTATTATTAGCTGATAAAAAGGCCACATGTTTATATTTTAAGAAAAGATGTTTATGATTGAAATCAGAAGATGCTTGAATTGGTACAATAAGTCTTCCTGTGAGAGTTTGAAACTCTTTTTAAAGTTTCCCTGAGAGAATAAGTGGCTATTACTTTTTAATGTTTATTTATTTCTGAGAGACAGAGTGAGAGAGAGAGAGAGTACGAGCTGGAGAGGGGCAGAGAGGGGGACAGAGGATCCGAAGTGGGCTCCAGGCTGACAGCAGCAAGCCCCATATGGGGCTTGAACATAAACTGTGAGACCATGACCTGAGCTAAAGTTGAATGCTCAACTGACTGAGCCACCCAGGCACCCTGGGTTATTATTGGTTTATTAATGGTTATCTGTATAGTCACTTTTTACACTGGAGAGCTGAAATGCTGAGATTAAGGAAACTCCCCTGGTGATACAGAATGACAGGTGTGAGACCAGATGTGCTATACCAGGGCGGTGACCTTGATATGTGTCTATTAGACACACTTTAAAGGACAGTGCCCCTTTAAGATCTCCTTTAAAATGTTGGAATGGGGAGGCAGCTTGATGGCCTTGTGAT
This sequence comes from Paguma larvata, assembly GCA_030068075.1. Lineage (NCBI taxonomy): Eukaryota > Metazoa > Chordata > Mammalia > Carnivora > Viverridae > Paguma > Paguma larvata. The sequence continues at coordinate 15,612,056 of CM057825.1, forward strand.
AGCTGGAGGCAATCACTATTAGAGACACTATACTTCGAGGGATATGGCTTGACCGACAGTGCATCTGAATTTTTCTTTTAAAAATTAAAAAAAAATGTTTTATTTATTTTTGTGTGTGTGTGTGAGAGAGAGAGAGATAACACAAGTGATAAAGGGGCAGAGAGAGAAGAAGACACAGAATCTGAAGCAGGCTCCAGGCTCTGAGCTGTCAGCACAGAGCCTGACACGGGGCTCAAACCCACAAATCATGAGATCATGACCTGAGCTGAAGTCAGATGCCTAGCCGACGGAGCCACCCAAGCGCCCCTGAATCTTTCAGATCCCTAACTGTGCTGTGACTATGAGCTATGATGTATTTCAGAAGGGTTTTAGGAAGAACATGTTTTATTCTTCAAGCGTGATCATTGTAATCTACATTTTTGATCATTCACATTGAATCTTGCTAACATCTCTCAAATGATTCCAATCAAACTTATCTTTTGCTTCTAAAAAGATAGATTTTGCATTCGGTTTGTGAACAACAGTGATCAAGGAGCCATGTGCGCACATGCACACGCACTTGTGAGCCAATTCCTCGAGCCTGAGGTCTAGACCGATGTTTCACAAATAATAGGTTTTACAAGGCGTGTGTACTGAAAGAGTTAGGCATGCGAGACTCCATTGGGACAAGGCATATTTGCAACATCTTGGGACTCGCTCAGTCTCTTTCAGGCAGTTATGAGAGTTGGCTCCCTTGGTTCTAGGGTTTGGAATGAGGGTGGGGGGAGTATATCAGAAGGAAGAACAGCCCAAACTCTGTGGATCTGCTTAGAGCAGGCAGACAATTGTAGACACACCATTTGTCCACAAAAATTTTTTCTTTCTCATTTTGTACTCTGAACCCCATCTCATTAGCTAAAGGTGTCTTATCAGTGTCTCAGAATGCTCCACGTTAGAAGCCCCCAAGTATAAGAGCTTAATGACATGTTTTTCAAGATTTTATCAAGTAGTACCCGAGAGGACCATTCCAGTGTAAACTGTGTGTTGATTTCCAGTGTCCCTAATCAGTGTGTTTCAAGGCAAGTGAAGACAGCATCCCAATAAAAATGGAACATCATGTTAACTAGCACTTACTGGTTTGGGTTGGCTGCCGATGGGGATATTTTTAGGACCAGAACAAATATGTCACCTTCCTTGTGGGAATAGATCGTATCTTCAGAAAAGTCTATAATTATTACTTTAAACTTAGAGCAGGACGTATTTCCAAAAGCTAGTCAGTAAACAGAACACTATCATCTAACTGTTGTTGTGTTTGTAGAATTTAAAGAAACATTGCTCATATATTACTTAGAATTTTAGGGATTTGGGCACCACCCAAATGCAGAACAGATTAATTTCATGGTTTCTATATGCATTTGCACAAATTAAAATATAAGCCCTCACTGGGTTGTTTTGTTTTGAACCTCTTTCTTCAATTAATTCTATATGCAGAGCTGGTCAGACAGTGGTTTTGGGAACAGCCTAGGTTCTTCTTTATGTTGTTACTGTCCACTCGAGTCCCTTTATGCTGTGTACGTAGAAGTGACAGGACTGATGTCCGAATTATAAGTTAACCGAGCTGTATCAGTTTCCCTCTGGGGATAGGTCTTGTATATTGAAACCTACAAAATCTTTCCATAGGAATCTTTTGTACTATCGACAAGCGAGCGTAATCTTTCCACGGATCTTAGTAGATTTCTCACCACACATCGGAGAAATTATTCTTACTTTTAAAGCCAATTCTTGGTTAGAACATTTTAATTGTTAATTTTAACAACCTTAAATAAGTTACTGATGTCACAATGCTTTTCAACAGGTAAATAATAAACCCGAGAAATCAACTCCAATAGTCTCAGTTTTTAGTGAAGAATTAAAGCTTCTGGATCTTTCTTCTGTCAATTAGCTGTTTCTGGACCACAGTTCACTGGACCATACCTAGTGATACTAGGCTCCTGCTAAGTCAAGGACCTGGAAGCAATAGCGGGCTTCTGGTCTAAAGTGAGATTCAGGGGCAATTTTGTTTGTAGTCTTGACAAGGGAGATTCGATAGAGCACTTCCCTCAGCAGTGAGTATAAAAGCAGGGAATAAATTGGGCCTGGGTATCTTTCCTCTCTGCCTCTCTTTCCTCTTTCTCCTTCCTCTCCTCTCACCTGACCTCTTTTTCTTCCTTCCTTTCATCCTTTAGAAAACATGCACAGAGAAGTTCATAAGACATAAACCTTCTGCTTACTAATTATAAAATAAATATTCATACACTCTTCACCCAGAATGCAAGCTAATCTGTTGCTAGCACTCCGGAGACCCTGGCGAGTCTCCTCTCTAAGTCATCTCCCCCCTCCTTGCTAGAGATAACCACTGTCCTATTATAGCCTCCTATTTTGGGATTATGCTTCCCACATACCTATTATAGCTTTTATTTCCTTGCTTTTATTTTTAGTTTTATTACCTAATTGTGCATGCTTAAAGAATACAGTTTAATTTGTTGCTGTTGTTGTTGAGAAAGAAATTTAACTTTGCCTGGTTTGGAACTTTATGCTGATGGAATCACCCGGGATGTCTTTGGTTCCATCTGTCTTATTTGATCAATCATTTGATTGATAATCATTTGATTATATCATTGCATTTTTAAATTTGAAAACAATTTAAAATTCAAAAAAATTTGCAAAAATACAGTAGTGCAAAGAACTCCCATTTTCAGGCCACCCAGATTTACCTATTACTTACGTTTTTTCTTTATTTGCTTCGTTATGTGTGTGTGCTCTCTGTCTCCATATATACGTGATGTTTCTGCATCATTTGGGAGTAAGTTATATATATTATGGAACTTTTTGCATAAGTACTTTCGCCTGTATTTACTAAGAATGAGGATATTCTCGTATGTAACCACAGCATAGTGATCAACGTAAGAAGTTTACATTAATACAATACAATCTACTGTCCATAATCTGATTTTGTTTGTTGGCTGATAAACTTTTAGATCATTTTTCCCCTTCCAGCGAACATTGTTCGCTCTTGTATAGGACCAGTTTAGGGTCACTTGTTATATTTAATTGTCATGTCTTCTTTGACTTCCCTTTATATGGAATATGTCCTCTCTCTTTCCTCTTTTTTATGCGATAACGACTTTTGTAATGCATACACTTCCCTGCTCCCTTTTAAACAGAGTATTCCTAATTTTGTGTTTCTGTGATCCAACATTATTTCTTAAGACTCATCCATATTGTAATTTTTGTACGTTCTTTTTTCATTTTTGTTGTTAAGGCATGTGTGCAACATTGTAAACATATGGATGCAAACGGAGCGGTTAATAATTATTTCATATGTGTGCTTCTAACTTTTATTAAAAAGAGAAATTAACTGAGCTATTTTGATATTGCGTCATTGATTTTTGAGAAAAGCCCAGTTGGTCCGTGCACCGAATTGCACCTAAATTTACCTGGTGGCAGCCACCTGATGCCTGGATAATGGCCCGAGGAGAAATAAACAGCCTCTGAAGAGTCGGGATTGCAAACTTGAACCCACAAAATGATTGTAATCACTATCCTAAGACTTCAGCTTTAAATATCTGTTCTGAAAAGAAACAAAATTATCAGTCACCGAAGCCATTGAGCCAGGATCAGGGGGTATTAGGATGTACAGTTAATTGGAAAATGACTAGTGATGGATAAACCTCAGAAACTTTAATATTCAGGGATGCTTATGTGAGACTTTTCAAAATACTTTTAATCAAATGAACTCAAATCCTTTTGGTTAAACCCTTTTCCTCAATTACTAGTTCTCTTTCTACTCAAACCAACCAGAATTCATATGTTATTTGCCTTGCTTCCATCAAGATATTCTTTCTCCTGTTTAAGAGTGATCGTCTTTGTGATACTTCACTTTGAAGTCAGTACAGGGTTGCAGTACATGACGACTTTTACGATAATAACCCTCCATTCGAGCCAAAAGAATTCCAAGAACTAAGTTTGTTCCAGGAAGTGGTTTTAACCTTCATTCTTCCACGTTCCAGTTCTGTATTTATCATAACTTGCTTTAAAAAAGGTAGATGCTTGCCCATTTAGTATGCACATTTCCAACTTTGTCTGGAACCTGGCCACCTTCCTAATGATGTACAATTGATTCAGATATTGGGATCATCGACAATATTTCCTTCTTTCTAGACTAGATTTGTCTCAGGAAGAGAGTGATTATGGACGGTTGCAAAGATTGGCCCTGTGCTAGGTAATTCTGGTCTGATCCTTCTAACAAAGGAGCGGTGGGGGGTGGTAGACTTTTGACTACCTTTAGAGATTTGAAGTTATTGGAAAGAAATAATAATACGTGTACATTTTTGGCAGTAGGGTGGAGGGAGAACTGAAAAAAAAATCATCTTTGAGCATCGCCGGCAAGCAAGCAAAAGGGTTTCCGTGTCTACAGATGACTCCCTTTGAGAATAATAAGATGGAGGTTCAAACAATGCAGCTATACAAAGGTATCGGATTTCAAGAGAGTAAATTTTGGGGAATTAGGAAATCTGGTGAAGAAGGTGCAATATGAGGAAGTATAAAATTCGCGAGCATGAAAGCAGCTGAAAAATCTTTTAAGACACCATAATTAAAGCTCAAAGAACCGCAGTCCTTCTGAAAAAAGAAGAATGCAGGACTTGACAAAAATAGCATGTGTATAACACGCTAGAGAATGCAGGCAGAGCTGTGTGAAGATCTTAGAGAGAGAAAAACAAATCATTACAGAGCGAGCGTCCGGCTGTCTGAGTGGAAATGATAGGGGAGCTGGAAGGATGGCACAGAAAGCGAATACAGCGTGTTATCTGAGGCATTTGCTGAGAAGAAAAAATAAATGGACGGAAACAATTAAAACTGGTCATTTTTAGTCATCGGCGATGATAAAGCAATTTTTATCCGAAATAAAAAAGCAATGACAAGAAACAAAAACAAACGATATGCTCGAGAGAATAAAAGCCTGAAATAGGTGAACTGATTGATTTCAAACAACCCGGTTAGCTCTTTAAACGGGAAAGTATATGGACGCCTGGGAACAATTAAATCGTACTTTGATAAATAAATCGTGAGCTTTCGAGATTCGGTTAGAATGGATGATTCAAGTGAAAAGGCCGTGAAGTGGAGGGTTTGGAGAGAAGTTCGGGAAGATTCCTTTGGTCCAGAGAAGCAAACAGTTTGGGTCTAAAAGAAACCCAGAAAGCAGCATCAGCATGGTGAAGCCCATATGACAGGAAGCAGGAAGTGGGGCATTTTCCCTTATTGAAGAAAATAAATGGTGGTGTTTGGGGATATATCGGTAAAGAGGGAGATACGACAGTGGAATATCAGACTTCCTTTTTTTTTAATGATGAGGCTAATCTCACTCTTACATGTGTTGTGTTCTCACCTCTGGCGAGATACTACCCATCTAAAAGCTCTCTCTCTTAAATACAGAGAGGTGCTGGCCCTCAGAGGTCCAACTAGCTGTCAGATGAAGAAGTGAGGCAGCAGGTGGTGGCATCTCAGAGGACTGGAAGGGATCTGAAATAATATTGAGTCGAGTCCAGCCCTCTCATGTACAGATGATGAAACAGACCATGAAAAGAAGAGATCTAACAAAGATCGATAATTGGTGAGTGTCGGCCATGCAACCTCTCCTACATGGACCACCCCCCAGCAACCTCGTCATTTGGCGGAACGCCCTCCTTGAGGATAATTTTTTGGGAAGGAGTCTGCCTCCCTTTTCCCGCGGCACTGGAACGAAAGAAGACAAATGACCTGGGCTTGGCCAATTAGTCCCTGGGAAGTTTGGCTCTGAGGGAGGGATACAGAGAGATTTGGGAGCTTAGGAGTCATTGTCACAACTGTGGGACATTGTATGAACCAGACGGTTTGTGTTGCAAGGTTTTTGTTGTGGGTTCAGTTGCCAGGCCTTCAGATTTCCCTAGTGTTCATTCATTTTCTAAGTTAGGTATTCTGGCCTGTTGATGATTTTGCATCCTTAATGCCCTTTCAGTGATACTCTGTTTTGCTTACCATAACCAGAGTCAGTTGCAACCATGAGCCATCTTTGGTATACAAAGTTCAAGTAAATTGGGTAAATAAGTTGGGTAAATACAAACTGCCTCCTACTTCATTTTGCTCCCCATGACTTCTTCCTTTCTTCCTTTCCTTCCTTTCCTTCCTTCCTTCCTTCCTTCCTCTGCCCCTCTTTCTTTCTTTCTTTCTTTCTTTCTTTCTTTCTTTCTTTCTTTCTTTCTTTCTTTTCTTTCCTTCCTTCCTTCCTTCCTTCCTTCCTTCCTTCCTTTCTTTTCTTCCCTTCCTTCCTTCCTTTCTTTTCTTTCCTTCCTTCCTTCCTCCCTCCCTTCCTTCCTTCCTTCCTTCCTTCCTTCCTTCGTCTGCCCCCCTTTCTTTCTTTCTTTCTTTCTTCCTTCCTTCCTTTCTTTTCTTCCCTTCCTTCCTTCCTTTCTTTTCTTTCCTTCCTTCCTTCCTCCCTCCCTTCCTTCCTTCCTTCCTTCCTTCCTTCCTTCGTCTGCCCCCCTTTCTTTCTTTCTTTCTTTCTTTCTTTCTTTCTTTCTTTCTTTCTTTCTTTCTTCCTTCCTTCCTTCCTTCCTTCCTTCCTTCCTTCCTTCCTTCCTTCCTTCCTTCCTTCCTTCTTTCCTTTCTTTCTTTCAATCCAAATTAGTTAACATACTGTATAGTGTAAAACCAATACCAGTGATGAACCAGTGAGTCATCCCAGCAAGGGCCCTCTCTAATGCCCATCGCCCATTTAGTCTGTCCTCCCCCTCCCCTCATCGGCAACCCTCAGTTTGTTCTCTGTATTTAAAAGTCTCTTATGGTTTACTTACCTCTCTGGGTTTTTTTTTCAATGTTTATTTATTTTTGAGAAAGAGAAAGTGTAAGTGGGGGAGGGGCAGAGAGAGAGAGAGAGAGGGAGACAGGATCTGAAGCAGGTTCTGCTTTAGGTTTTCTCCCTGAAAGCAGAGAGGCTGATGTGGGGCTCGAACTCAGGAACTGCGGGATCATGAACTGAACTGAAGTAGGATGCTTAACTGACTGAGCCACCCAGGTGCCTCTCCCTCTCTGTTTTTATCTTATTTTTTTTCTTCTCTTCCCCTATGTTCATCTGTCTTGATTCTTAAATTCCACATATTACTGAAATCCTATATTTGTCTTTCTCTGATCAACTTATTTCTCTTAGTACAATACACTCATTTTGTTGCAAATGATTCATTCTTTTTGATTGCTGAGTAATATTCCATTGTGTGTGTGTGTGTATACATATATATATGTGGTATATGTATATGTATGTGTATATATATATATATATATATATATATACACCCTACATCTTCTTTCTCTATCCTATGATGTATTTTTTTTCAGCAACATCAGCATGCATCTCCACCCCATCCACCATGATCATTGTTGGGCTGTTGTTGAGGGAGAAGCAGAACTGTGATGTAATGAGCAAAGCTACATACATGGGGATGGATTAGCTGATGGAAAAATGAACAACTCTTGTTTTTTGCTGTTGCTTCATTGTGAACAAAAGAGAGATGTTATCCCCTTTTCAATGTTAAGACGGTAGTCATGGCTTTGTCAGATGGAAGGTATTCATTTGCCCCAAGAAAGAAAAGAAATTTGCATTTAGATTATTGAAGAAAGAGAAGGGGGCAAAGGGCAAAGGAGAGGTTGATGGGTTCCCTAAAGGTAGGCACCTGAGTCCTGTTTAACTGTGCTCTGCAAGTAGCAGTGCCTTTAATAGGACCCCACTGATGTTAAGCAGCAGAATACCAAGTAAGTACTTAAGCCTTAGCTTTACCAACCCTAGATCAGGAAAAGCTGTGACATATCTTATACCTGAATGTTGGGAAACAAAGTCATACTTATTACCTGTTTCAAATGCTAAGCATCCAAATAAAAACCAACATGGGACATATAGTCAAGAGTCTGTAAGGTGTGAAATATGTGAATTATTGGAATCCAAAGAGAGCAGAATTTGCCATTTTGATTTTGGAAGTTTGATGTGGTGTGAGGTAGCCACTGTCTGGCCCTGACCCTTGCTAAGAAAACAAGATGGTTTCCTTTAATTTAGAGAATAGATGACAGAGAGGAAGTAGGTAATGCTGAGTAGGAGCTCAGAGTGGAATAAGAACAGTTGCTATTAGGAAATCTCATTTCACACCAGGATATCAGAAGGCCTTATGTGAGTATCATTTTGGAGTTTTTACAACATTTCATTTCCTCATTTATGTCACTCATGTCTTCTTCAATTCCCACAAACACTACTAAGCAGGACGCAGTGGTAGGCATTCTTAAGATTCTTTTCTTCTTGGAGCCTCACAATGAATGCCCCTTGCAGGATGGCAGCCATTTTATCCTCACCTGAAATTGAGCAGGATGAAATGATAACAGTTGTAAGAGTGGCACATATTCATCGGCTAGTAAATGGCAGAGCTGGTGAGACCCAAATCTTCAGATGCCAAGTCCAATGCTTACCAACCTTGCTGCCACCCACCAAATTGTCACTCTGGCTCAGTAATGGTGAGATTTCCAAAGCAGGTTTGGGCAATTAAGGCAGATTTGGAAATCCAGCCAAAGTGCATTGAAGCAGAAAAGACATGGAGATAAGGAATGGGTCCAACAGTAGAGGGTACAGTTTATGGTGGGAATATTGGGACAAGAATGGTAACAATGATAGTTAACATTTATGGAGAAGTGGGTTTAGCTGTTTACCTGAAATATCTTATTTAAGCCTTATAACAAACCCATTTTCCCTACTTTTTAGATGAGAAAACCATGACTGAGAGGGGTTAGGTAACTAGTCCTAGCTCTCATAGCTAGCAAGTGCCAGAGTCAGGATCCTACCCTTGTTCTGCTTGGCCCCAGTGCACCTGCTCTTTCTCATGGAAAAAAGATATGGTGTGTTGATTGAAAAAGAATGTTTAGGAGGACCTGGGTGGCTCAGTCAGTTAAACATCTGACTCTTGCTTTTGGCTCAGGTCGTGATCTCATGGTTCATGAGATTGAGCCCTACACTGGGCTCTGCACAGACAGTGAGGAGCCTGCTTGGGATTCTCTCTCTCTCTCTCTCTCTCTCTGTCTCTCTGTCCCTACCCTGCTTGCACTCTCTAAACAAACAAACATATTAAAAATAAAGAAAACATTTAAATTATTGAATCAGACTAATCTTATTGGCTCAAACTAAAGTTGAATTTCTTCACTAACCAGACTGATGGGGGTTGATGAGGAAGACCAATCAGAGATATAAAGGACTCATGTTATCTCTGCACATCTGAAATGGCGAGCAGGTCTGAGATGCTGCTATTCTGGAAGCCGTTTGAAACAGTCAGGTGTGTGGTCTCCATGACCAACAATGAACCTCTTCCCTTGGAGCTAGTTTTTAGGCCAAATGAATTTAAGTGCCAGAGGAGGGAATGTCAGCTTCTTGAAGTACAAGGTCTCATTGGAAAGTGGCGTTTGGAGTAAGGACATTCTTGCTTACCTTCGCAAGACTAGAATGCTGGAAGGGACCTCTAAAATCATCAAGCCCATTTCTTTGATTGTCCAGATGAGGCTGGGGTGTTGTAGTGGTTGGCCCTAGATCTCACTGATAGTTGGAGGCAAGGCTGAGACTAGAGCTAGGTCTTTAGACTTCTAGAATCATGTGTTCCACCCTCCCACGCTGCATCTGCATGCTAATTTGACTTCTCTCCGCGTCCTGTAGACCAAAACTTGGTTTTGGCCATGGACTTGGTTATGCTTTCTCTTGGCATTATTTCCTAGTATGTGAAGTATGCTAACTGTGCATTTGAAATAAACTAGCCACTAAGATCTGCTGACAATGTGCACCCAAAATAGACTCGAGCAATGAAATTAATGCTGTACAAAATCCTCGGTCTGTTCAAGAATGTGTCTCTACCAACTCTTTGGAAAATAATCCTCCTAAAAAAATTTGATTCAGTCATCACCATTCCAGTTCGGAGGATTCTTTATCTATTTGTGTTTTCTTCAGGGCATAAATTAAAAATGCATATAACAGTGGTTATTATTTTCCCATGCCATTGAATGGGAAATTAAGAGTCTAGGATTGAAAATATTGATGTAACATGACTTTTCCTTTTCTTATTTTTTTTGACAGAGAGAGAGAGAGAGAGAGAAAGAGAGAGTGAGTGGGGAGGGCAGAGGGAGAGAGAGAATCTTAGTGGGTGCCACACTCAGTGCAGAGCCTGACCTGAGGTTTGATCTCACCACCCTGGGATCATGACCTGAGCTGAAATCAAGAGTCAGATTTTCAACCAAATCATCCAGGTGCCCCTAACCCTACTTTTTCAAGGAATGAATACAGCAATTCCTATAAAGTACTGTATGTGGAAATTCATTAATCCATACATCAGTGAGTCTTCATTTATTTGCACAGACCAAGAAAGAACATTCTTCCTAAAAAAATTAGGAGGACTTTGTGGGGTGAGGGAAATGGGATGGGGAGGAAAAAAATGAATGAAAAATAAGTAATCAGTTAGGACAAAGACAATAATTCACATTTGTAGAAGGAGCTTTGAAATGTTCATGAAATAGAGCTTCTCTGGTCTGTCTACCTTTAGCTTGTACTCTCAGAGGCTGGTATTTCAAAATAATTTATGCTAGAGAGTAATTGTATCCGGTGACAAGCCTTCTTTGTGGTTCTGTAGCTCTGTACAGCCTGGCAAGTTTCTGCCCAAGATGGCTGGTAATATCACTCACTGTGTCTTCTGTACTGCCAAGCTCTAGGTTACTGGAGGAGCTTTCCTACCCACTCATGACAGTGGCTGCTGGAACACCTGAGTCTTAACGAGTGACACTGATACATGGAGTCTTCATGGCCTACAAAGAGCTGATCACAATGGAAATGAACCTTACAAAAGGACCATCAGAAAGACAACCTGTGTAAATGACAAAGATTTCCCACTGGGCAATGAGCAAGAAGGACAAAAGGGTGGGGGGGGGTTCTAGCCATTCTTTCCTCATCTCTGGATTCATGGAATGACAGACTCACCTAGAAAAGCCAAGGAAAACTTTATTTTCTGAAAGTTTGCCAAGTGTAAAAGGAAAACAAAGTAGCTTAAATGGAGGGGGCCCTGTCACCCTCTTAACTGTTTCTTGCCTGTTCTTCCAGAAAGGCTTGTGAAAACACAAGTGAATATAAACAACTATATCTCTGCATGTAATTAAATTTCCTTTATACTTGTTCTTGTCTGTTTACACAAATGAGACTATAGAATATATATTTCTTGTGCCTTAATCTTAGGAGATTCCTCTAAAGCAATGTATATACACCTAATTCATTTTCTTTTAACAGATAATCAATATTCTAGAGTCATAATTTCTTTATGCAAGTTACTATTGTTTCTAGTTTTTTGTTGTACATACGTCTGTTTATTTAGGAGACCATATCCATTGCATTTGTTGAATGAGGTGCATGTATGTTTAAGACTTTGATAGATATTGCCAAACTGTCCTCCAAAAATGTTGTGCTCCTTTATATGCTCACCAGCAATCCATGAAATGCATTTCTGCAACACCGCCAGACATATCAGATTTTAATTAAACTTTTAAATATTTGAAAATTTTCAATTTTATAATTGAGAAAATGAGTCCCCTTATTTTTTTAATGTATTTTTTTGAGAGAGAGAGAGAGAGAGGCAGAGAGAAAGGGAGACAGAATCTCAAGCAGGCTCCACACCGTCAGTGTAGAGCCCGATGCAGGGCTCGAACTCATGAGCTATGAGATCATGACTTGAGCTGAAATCAAGAATTGGATACTTAACTGACTGAGCCACCCGGACACCTTGAGTCCCCTATTTTTTATTTGCATGTTTTTAATTACATGTGACCTTAAGCATCTTTTCACATATTTATTAGCTATTTGTATATCATTTACTGTAAAGCACTCACTGATGGTGTTTACTCAGTTTCCTCTTGGCCGTTCGTTCTTTTTTATTGAGTTGTCAAAGCCCTATGGATATGATGGACATCTCATCTTTTTCTGCTATCTTTGTTGTTTTGCTCTATCTCTCTACATATATACACACCTGTAAACATTTTTTTCCTATAGACATTTTAATCTTTTTCTTTATGTCCTTCAGGTTTTGTGTAATGGCAGAAAGTTTTTAAGATGAGGGAATTTTAAAATTGGATTTAAATATGGTTCAATTTTATTGGATATCTTTCAACTTTTCTTAAAATGAAGGGTCTGTGAGCTTCTCTAACCAATGCCAATTTTATTTTATTCTCCTATGATAAAGTTCTGGAGGTAAATCTCTACAGAGGTGCAGGATGAAAATATGTATCTCTTCTGGGAATGATGATTAAGTTCAGTAAGGAAGGGAGACTTCCCCTTCTTCTACAAAAGAGAATTCCTCTGTTCTGGGGAGAAAGGACTTGAGCTTAAAGGTTAATATACTTAACCTTTACAAAGGAGGGGTCAACAAAGCACCATCTAAACTTGAGCAAATCTTCAGTGTTCTCTGAAGGAAGGATGGCTTGCACATGGAGAAGGGCCAAGGGAGGACAACACAATTATTCAGAGTGAAGGGGGTCTCTGTCATACCTGAAGTTTACATTCCAGAAAATATAGCTTACACTGAGTCAACTTATATAGTTAGACTTTTCCCCCATAAGAACTAATATAAGAAATTTAAGTGTGTTCTGACTACCAATATGCAACAAACACCCATGCCCAACACACTACTCAAACTCATTAAATAACATTAAAATCTACATAAATAAAGACATACTGAGACTTTATAATCTTTCTGACCTTAGCATGGTTGATTCTGAGCTTGATGAAAGAATTAGCTGGATATGCTAGACCAAAGACAAGGACTAAAGAAGCTATTATCTACACTCAGGGTCATGGAGAGCCAGCCTTCCCACCACCTCTATTTCTACACCTACATCAGATATTGGTCCACAGGAGAGGTTGAAGATAGTCATGGCATAAAAGTCCTTGCTCTGTGTTCCCTTCAATCTTGGAGAGCTTAAACAGGGTTTCCATAATAAATCCTACTGTTGAAAATCTCTTATATGCTTTCCCCTCAAAGCCAGAACTGTTGTGATCCTTGCCAAAAGGCAGTAGTTCACTACAAAATTTGTCTTATGTAATTAAACGGTGTGGATACGGATCAACTGGTGGAAGGTTGTTTCTAAATGGTAGATCAAAGGGAGTGGTGTCCTTTTTACACCTAGTTTGTATTGTAGGCATTCCTACTATCATTTTTCCAAAGAGTGGAATTCATTTCTGTAGCGGAGACATCTTCCAAGGTGGTTGTGACGGAGAAGGAAACTGGTTAGGGCTGTCAAGAAAGAGCCTAGACCTTCCAGGAGCACGGGAGCTGGATAAAGCCTGGGGGACATATGAGGCAGAGCCAAATAGATGAGGGGACTACAACTGGCTGGAGCGGGGAGGCGAAGGAGAAGGACAAGTGATCCGAAATGGTCAGGACTGGTTTTAGAGGTATGTATGTCAGTATTGTTGATTGGCACTGTGGTAAGAAAGGGCAACAAGGAGGGAAGTTCCAGTAGCTCTGCCCTGAAGAGATCTTGTTTTGTTCTTTCAACAAGGATGATGGAAACCAAGGTATTAAAACAGAAGCCAGAGGGACAATTTGTGAAGGAGGAGAGTGATGTTTCAGAGACTAGAAATTGTATGCGTGCGATTTGCTGGCCCCTCTCTTTCTCTTGCTCTTTCTCCTTTTGTCTTTCTTCCTGGGGTTTTCCAGCTCTTTCCCTCTTTCTAATTCTTTGGTTTTTTCATGTCCTCTGAGTATATCTAGATTTTTTTTCCCACATCTACTAATTAATGGCACTCTTATGGCATAAAATCATAGCTAGTTTGCTAGATATTGACTCAATTTCAATTTTTCTTTATTTTTTTCTAAAAATAAGAAAACTCACTAAAGTTAATTCTAAGTTGCTTTTTGTCATACCCTGGTTGTTTGCCCCATTTTTGCCCATCTCTGTAGGAGAGACTTCTTAACCCAAACTTCCAGTTCAGTCCCAGTCTTCAGTGCTTGTCTCAGAGGGCTAGTTAGTGTCCCCTTGCTGTCTACACCCAAGTGAATCAGCAATGAGTCATCCTGCTCTACCTCTGGGATCCTGGGGTTATGGCTGGGCTATTCTGTGTTTTATTCTTGAAGCCTACCATGTGGCTCTGCTCATGTATCTGGGTTCTTGTCACGTTCCCTATGCCCAGTTCCTATTTGTAATACTCTGCTCAATTCTCTAGGCCTTGCGGGATAAGACCCTACCTTATTTTTTGCCAGAAATAAAGAAGTGTGATCCTAGCAGGATTTGGCAGTAGACTGGGTTATCTATTATCACTCACTTTAAAAACCATGTTGTTGGCCTGGTTGTGTTCCCCCTCCCCACCTCCATTGTCTGGTTCCAGCTCCCAGGGCCCCGTCGCTCTCCCTCAACCCCGTGCTGCTAATCCATTTGTTCCAGGTCACGTCACAAGACACCACGATGTTGACTTATATGTGACCTGCAGGTAATTTTTTTTTTCCTTTTGGACTAGTAGCCTACAAAAGAAGAATTCCTCTCACTGCATCTAATGTCTTTAAAAAATGAGTGAATCAAAGCATTTTCCTTTTCAACCAAAAATGACTGACCGATTTGCCACAGGCTGGCTTTACCCACATGACATTACGGGACACGCAAGGCACATATGGTTGAGCTGGTCTTTTTCACGAGTATGGAAGGTTTGGGGAGAGGGAGGGTGGGAGTTTGGGGGAATGAAGGAGCTGGTTTGTTGAGTGATAAACCCAAGGCTCAAGGTTTCTCTAAAGTCATTTGCTGGTAAAGTGACTACTTTATAAAATTATCCCTTTTATATGGTATCCCTTTACTGTTGTAATCTGAAAGTGCAAGATCCATCTTTATTTAATAGGAGCCAAGCAATTCCACTAAGCACAGTGAGGCATCTTTATTCATGGCTGATGCACCCCACTGATTTGTGATAATGAAAAGATGGAATCCCTTCCTCCAATAGTGGTTTAAAACAATCCTCCAGAATTGGCCATGTGTAGGAATCTTTGGTAAATGAAGCCAGCCAAATACAAGTTCGTTGCATTGAAGAGTGCATAATCTATTATCCTACTGAAATACTGTGGTAGGAAACATTTCCAATTAACTCATCAATGCAAAATTTTATTTTTTTATGTTTGACTAATAGAATGTTGGAACAAGGAACAGACCTCTTAATTTATCTAGTACAGTGCTTTCTTGTTCCAGAAAAGGGAAGTGGGTTCCAAAGAGGTTACATGCTTTGTTTAAGGTTACTCGACTTGTCATACAGTTGGGTCCAGAACCCAGTCTCCTGGTGCTCCTTCTGTTGTCACACTCTTTCTGATTCATCCCAGGTTAACAGAGAGCAAATATCCCAAAGGATATGAGTTGTTCTCAAGGCTGGCCTCACATTTAGAACCATCAGAGAAGCTTTTGCAAAGTACAGGTGTCTGGGCCCTACATTCATTGATGCTGTCTTTTACTTGGCCTCAGATGTGCCTTGCCAAGGAAAAGTGTTTTTGTTGTTGTTGTTGTTGTTTGTTTTTATAAAAACTACCCCCTTGTGATGGGAATTTATAGCTGGGGTCAAAACTCACTGGTATTAGGGAATGGGTGATTGAGAAATTCTGTGTGTTTCTCTCCTAAACTTTGTGATTCTTGTTGGTAGAGACCACAGACACTGTGAAACTTTGGGGCACCTGGGTGGCTTGGTCGGTTGAGTGTGCAACTCTTGATTTCTATGCAGGTTACAATCCCAGGGTCATGGGATTGAGCCCCGTGTTCGGCTCCACGTTGGGTGTGGAACTTGCTTAAGATTCTCTGTCTCTGTCTCTGTCTCTCTCTCTCTGTCTGCCCCTCTCCTTGCTTGTGCTCTCTCTCTCTAAAGCAAAAAATCAAAACAAATCAAGACCAAAACTTTGTACCATATAATCTCCCATTAACCTTATTTTACTTTTAACTAATTTTTCTTTAAAATTTTTAAGTATGTAGATAAATAAAGGGAATAATAATTTACAAAAGCATCTGTTTGCCCCACTCAGCATTAACACTTGGTAGCATTGAATCCGATTTGCTGAGCCTCTTTTCATGACTAATAACTGAAATGAAACCCTGTAGACAAAGTTGAAGTATACCCGTTGGGGCTCTCATTTTATTTCCAGGTTTTCCTCTGTTGCGATTAAGGTCAGAGAACAGATGAACAATTTCCTGCCTCCCTTCTGCCCTTCCGCCTCCTCGGAACCCAGAGGAGAGGCCTACTTTCAGTAAGGAAAATGCCCATTAAGCTATCAGAGAGCTTTAGGAGCCTCACAGTAAACGATGATGCTGTCAGGGGCTCGGAACGCAGCTGAGTCAGGATAGTAAATACCTCATCTGCATCTTGGAAGGAGCAAAGTGGCTTAGGGAGATGTTTATGGAGGGCAGTTTTCACGCTCACAAAAGGACTCGAGAATCACAGACCACAGACACGTATTTAGAAATGCAAAAATGCAATAGCCAAAGATACGCAGAGCTATTATTTTTCTTGGCCGAGACTGATAATTTTCCTCTTTTCCCCATAAATTAGGGTTTAAAAGTGTTGTCGCTACCACTTATTTCTCTTGGCATGTTAAATGACTGAGTTTCTTTGTTCCCACTGCCTCTTCTGTGGCCCCTCTTGAGCTCCTGCTCTTGAGTAAATAATCTAGGTTTTCTGTGGCTTGTGTAGCAGCTTTAGCATGCCTTTGGTAACTTTTTTCCTCTGGCTGTGGGCTCCACTGAGCGTGTTCGTGGCATCATATGCTCTCCTTGTTCAGTTTCTGAAATTAAGGGCATTTTGTTCATTGTTCTCCAATGGACAACTGTCCTTTCCCTATTCGCTCTTCTGGAAGCACCTTGACCTAGACTTCTGTTCTGATTTCACACCCTGTCCATTTATAGTCAGCCAGTGATTCAGCCAAAGGCAGCGATTCCCCTGGTACACTCTGTGTGGGGTGCGTTTCCGCTGAATGGCCTCCTGTTCTCTGCTCTAATTTTTTTTTTATTGTTAAAAAAACAGAAGACCAAGAACACAGGTGAAGACTTCAATCCTTAACATATTTCAGTTGTCTCTAGTTTTCATTTCTAGTCTAAGATCACTCTGTCTCTTCTCCAGCCTTCTCTCTCTCAACATCTTGTCTTTCATCACTCTGTTCCATAGCACCCCAAATGAACGTGGGCTAAAGCTCATTGTTTTCCCTTTCTAAGTTTATCTGCTTAGCACTTGCTGCATACTCCATAGTTGTCAAATCAAATTTGGGCCAAGAAAGAACTGACCTCAAAGATTCAAAGAACTCCCACAAGCAGGGGCATGCATTTCTATAGGTTAGTGTTGAGTACACCAAACCATTGCAAGAAGAGGAAGGAGATCATGACTGTGCAGTACCTTGAAATACCACGTCCACCCATTTAAGAAACTGTAATATTGAAAACACAGTGAGTGCCAGCCATTCTGTTCAAAGAAGTGATTTGCTCTCTTTTCAAAGCCTTTTGAATTTTAAAGTGAGAGCTTCTCTCTCTGTCTTATTGCTTGAAGATAGTGGCCACGTGAACACGGGAAGAAAACAAGACTTGAAGCTTAAGAGTGAGCTGTTTTCCTAATGGTTGGGAAGCATTTTCCTTCTGGAGAGGTTGAGGGAGGCCGACAGCTTTGTCCACCCAGGCAGCCTCCTTTCTCTCTCCACCTGGAGCATGTCTGTGATATAAAGTTATGAGTTGTTAGGTGTCCTCATATATCTCTGCCGTGCTTCTCGGAAACACGTCACAGGCTGCTAAATTGGGTTTATCCTTTCTTCGATTAAGCTGGGCTGGTTCTGGCAGAGGGTCTTGATGGACGGAGATGGTAGGTTTTGCCCATACTTGCTTTATGTTGTTCAATCTTCTTTTGAATTCCAACTTTTAAAATAGCTTACAAATGACTTCTAGTTATTAACGTTGTTGTCCTTTTAAGAAGTTCCATTGCATACTAATGAGAAGTTTAATGCTAACAGAAGCTACACTGCCATGCAAACTGAGGTTTGCCATATGCTTAACTCCTGTTTCACACAAGCATTAAGTTTGCAGAACGCACAGTTGCCACAAATATCCAAGTGCAGAATTAGGTCCCAAGTACAAGTATGTGAGGGAGGAATTTGGCTCATGCATATACCCTTGGAAAAAATTTTCCCATAGTTTTCTTTTCTCCAAGGTATTGAATGGGCCAACACTTCTGTCCTCATGTTTCAAACATTTCAGCCCCCCCCAAAACATTTTGATTGCCTCTTACATTGACTAGAATTTCATTATGCTATGTTCCAAATGATATCTTTTTCACCAGCTTCTCATAATTTCAGAATAAATCCTCTGCTTCATACACTATGCCCTTATGAATATGGCTTCTATTTTTACTTTGCTTCTTCCTCTGTTTTCCTTCTAGCATTTCATCCAACATGTTTCAAATTTGTGTAGTTGCTTATATTTGAGGCAATCATACTTGAAACTAACAATACTTACTTTATTTAAAAAATATTTGTCTTGATGCAATTCCCAATTTTGGGACCTGGCACATCAAACTCAATAGAAGGAATGCAAGCCTTGGGAAGAAGGAATAAACTCATGATGTAATCGGCAGAATTGATGTGTTGATTCCACCCCGGTGGAATTAGAATCTTTATTTTATTATCTTCAAACTTCAACAATAATAGAAACAGAAGGGTAGTCTTTCAACAGTAAAAGCTAATTGTTTTTTTATGTGAATGAGAAGATTTGAGAATAAACACTAGTGGTTGTTTTATTCCGTGTTCTTTTCATTTCACAGAATCATCAGATGTGCGCTGAGATAACTTGAGATATGAGGTGTGTGTGTGTGTGTGTGTGTGTGTGTGTGTGTGTGTGTGTTTGCATTTTAAAGTACTCGATGGTTGCTGGTAAGTTAACAACAAGCCTTATTCAGGAAATCAAAAGACCTAGATTCTAGATCGATGCCTTAGACACAGAAGTCACCATGCTGTATGGGGTAGAGAGAAACTCGTGAAACCTGACTTCTTCTCATTGACAAAGTAAATACAGATACCCAGTTTCTCTGGTGCAACTTGACTTTTAGGGGAAAATCCAGTTTCATGACTCTACTTTCAGCTAAAGACTCTACTGTAATCTCCTGGAAGTGTCATGAGTTTATAAGCCTGTCCCTTAACTCTGTTAGCTATTATCTAAATTAGCTTCTGCTTCTGACTTTTTCCTGTCTGACTCACATGCTCAGAACTGTGGCCTTCAACTTTGTTTGATGAACCTTCTTCTACCATTGTTTCATATCCCTCCGTTGCGATCCTTGATCCCCTGATTAAGTGGTCGGAAGGTTCATCTCTTTTGCTTACTGGTGTCATCATCTATATTTTAGGCCAGATTCATGGTGAACATTTACTGCCAGTGGTCAGTTTTTCCTGTTTTAACTCAGTATCCAGGCCTCTGGAAGACACCTCTTCTTCTACCCTCTCCCCAACCCCACTCCATCTTGAATTCTGATACTTCCACAATCAAATGGAGTTTTATCTTTGCTCTTTGCTTATCTTGAATTGCCCCACGGCAAATCTCAGGCAAATATTTGGGTATAAAAGTTAATTGAGGAGATGATTGAAGCACAGAGAGGGAGTTAGAGGAAAATAAAAAAGAACACATTAATTATTGAGGCCACTGCTGTGGGAAGATCCAGTCCTTGGGCGGGGTGGGTGGGATGAAGGGTAGAGGGGCCCTCTGAGAGACTGTGGGAGAAAGTGCCTCAGGATAATCCAACTAATGAGGTGCAAAAATTGAGGTATTTATCCACTCACCATCCCTCATGGTTTGAGGTTTGCACTTAACTAGGTGTTAAACTCCTGACATTTCCAGCCTGCCCTGTGCTCTCTCTTCTGGTCAGATAAAGTGCGCTGACAGATGGAAGCAGGTGCTTGCGGTAAGATCCTGGCAGCATAATCAAGGAGGGTCTACCAAGCTGCCGTGACCTCTAGGGTGGACTGCATCAGATGTGGGTGGGGTACTGGCAGCATCCACTACGCGCTGAGTCTTAATAGTTTGTGCTTAAAAGAACCCATTAGAAGGAACTGTTGCCAGGAATCAGGAAGTGCCAGCGATGGGGAATTTCTTTCTTTGGAGGAGCGGGGATTGTCTTTCTGGATCGTCCTTTCCCATCAAAGCAACATCTGGGGTTCCTTAGAGGTAACAAAATAGCCTTTTCCCCTGTGGGTGAGAGATAAGGAACATAGGAAACATGGGAAGGAAAGCAAGAGTCTAGAAAGGGTATTGCAAAATGAGTAGCATTAGTTGTGCCTCTCTCCCACCCCCAACGTTCTGGCTCTTCTGAATTATTTTATAATTTGGATCCATGAGAATTCCTGTGTTTTCTAAATATAAGTATTGTGCAAATCCCTCTGGCCAAACATTTTTATAAATGGTGGGTCAGGTCCACTTCATTGCTGTTTGCGGTTCTCTTAACTCATATATATGTTAACTGGCTTGACGAAAGAAACCTTTTGCTTATGTCTTAAGCACAAAGACCTGCTCAGGGACTGAACCTGACATTCGGCTGAGCTGGACTCCTGTGAATACAGCAGAAAAATTAACAAAGACCCCTATCAACTCTGTTTCTAATTCTGAGTTGGGGGAAGTATGGGTAATCTAAGTGAAACTCACATATGCATAGTTTATTTGTAGATATGGTTGTATAAGAGATTTGTAATGAGTTGTATATGCTTAATTTGAATGCTTGGTAAATTTTGGTTATACGCTTATGCATATGGTATGTGCATTAAGCCATTCCAAGGGTTTGCCTTTGGTTATGAAGTCCCAGCTTAAGAACTCTGGCAGGGCAAACCCTGCTACACATCTGGTTGTTTCTTTGTTCCCAGGCAGTGACTAATTTTGGTCAGATCTACTTGCACCTCCTACCTTCCAAGTAAACAGAAGATAGACTCCAGAATAGAAATCCCAACACTGGTATTTATAGAGTGAAATTTAAAATTCCACTACGAGTCATAGGATCTCAGCATTCTATGATGGAAATGAACTTTCGAAAGATTAAGAAATAAAGGTTTATGGAAGAAAAGTGATTTAGAGATAATGGCTTATCTTTAACTTCTATATAATTTTGGTGATACAGTTGCTTTGTTGATAACAGTCTATCACAGTTTTGATTAATGCTAGTGTCTGGCCTCATGTAAAGTTAAGACTCATTTATGGATTCCTTTCAACACAGTAGAAGCTATTGCAATCATAAATTTCCTCAACGGTGACAGCTGCTGTGCAAGACAGCAGTAAAAATTCTAACATCAATCTCTCTCTTTTTTTTTCTGAAGATCGCAGTACTTTATGGACTTTTAAACCATCCTTTACAAGTTGAACTTGCATGCCATATGGCAGTAGCTTTTGCTAGAAAGCAGCCAGTGACAAGAAGAGCCTTGATCAATGCACATTAAGGAAAAATGCTGAAAGAAACAGATGATTAAGAGCTGTTAACGTGGGGAAGGGATATTTATATGAAGCTTTCAATCCTGGCCAGGCGATGCCGTGAAGGAATGACTCCGTTGGCAACTGGCGAAAAGAAATACGAGGCTAAAAGTCATAGTAAACACTCTTTCTTTGTTTCTCCCCAAAGAGTGCCAACACATTTTTAATTCTCAACAGATACATTATACCTAGAGCTAAACAAGGCACAGATTTATCTTTCTGGGAAGAAGTATGTATGAACTCTGTAACAGTTTGGAGAAGGATTGAATCATTTATTCCATGGCCAGTAATAAACAAAAACACACAAAGAGAAAACCATTCCCCTGTACCATAGGCCTCTCACTGTCTGCTTTTGTTTAATAGCTATTAACGTTCATAACTATCAAAGTTTTCTGACTTCTTGTCAGAAGAGATCATTTCACCGTAGTTACAATTTATCCAAACAAATATGACAGATTTCTTTGATGCAATAGTGATGTTTTTCAGAAATGGATTCCTTAATGGATTATAGGCTTCTCTTTTCCTTTGTGACATTTGAAAGGCTGAACAAAGTATTTAAAATACAACGTGTTAATGACAAACACCACATCCATAAAGTAAGCAGGAAAACAAAGGACCTCATATTAAGGCACAAAAATATGTTGATGACTTTAATTCAACAAGGGATGGTAAAATAAAGATAGAGCTGTAACTGACGATTTAATCTAATTCATCTTTAAAATCCATGCAATAGTCAAGAGTTGAAGACACCTACCACCAGAATGCTGAAATCTGAGAAAACGTTACTTGCCCTCGATGGCAATTGGAGGTAATTTAATTGCAATTGCTGTACAAGATTTGTTGAATGACAGTCTAATAAACTCTGCTAAGGTAAATATCATATTATTGTAAATATAATTTCTAATCTTCCCTGCTTGAAGTAGATGAATGACAGAATTAAATGCCATTTCCTAAACATCTAACCAGCAGCCATACTCACAACCGTTTATAATGTCTTTAGGCTGTTTTCTGATCTGTGACTCAGAAGTCACAAAGCCATAAACCTGTGTCTGTTTACATGACTGAAAGAGTCATTTCTCTCCCCTGGAGGAAAGGAGGAAACACATTTTCCCTACTCTTTGACTAGGGGGTCAATGGAATAAGAATGAAAGTGATATGGTTTAGACTAAAATTGATGTTTATGCTCAAGGCTGAATCTAAATGTTGGCCCACAGGTGTGAGGTTGAGAGCCAGACTAAGCGATGACACTGAACTTCATCTTCCATCTTCCAGTTCCTTTCAGTCAAAGAATATTTCCTGGCTAATGGAGTCTAAGATGGATACCCATTGTACGAATAGTGACATATTTAGAATTTACTTGAATTCACTTGAGTCTTCAATCACAAGGAAGCTCAGAGCTGAAGTTTTTTGAAAGTCACACCTGGCTATAGTTTTCAGCAAGGAGAAGTAGTGAAAGAGCAGGAAGTGGATGGGAGAGCATGGTTGGTTTCCTACCTTGATCAAATTAACCTGGTGACTCTAGAAAACACCTCTGTGAGCACAGAGTGGGGCTCGTCTCTAAGAAGTATTTACTCTGGAATAATGTGGGATTTCTGGCTATAGAGACCTGCAGCATTAGATCACTGTTTTGGCTAAAAGAAAATGGCTGCCATAACAAAGTACCATGGACTGGGAGGCTTAAATAACATATGTATCGTTTGTCTCTTCTGGAGGCTAGAAATCCAAGATGGAGGTGCCAGCAGGATTATTTCTATTGAAGCCTCTCTCCTTGACTTATAGATAGCTATCTTTTCTCTGTGTCGTGACGTGGTCTCACCTCTGTGTCTGTCTGTGTTCTCTCCTCTCCTCTTCTTAAAAAGTACCAGTCATATTGGATTAGAGATTCCTCGAAGACCTCCTTTTAGCCAAATTATCTCTTTAAAGACCCTATCTCCAAATATAGTCACACTCTGAGGTACTGGATATTCAACATATGAAGAGTTGGGGGCACAATTCAGACAAACCGGAGTTGGATTATGTGACATTCGAAAGTTTTATTGAGGCAACTTCATTGCCTGAATAATAATACTTTGTTGTAGGCATATTGAGAAAGGTAAGTGGAGACTTAAGTTAGAAATTTAATTAATTAAAATATATTCTTTTGAGGGAAATGGTTATTTTGACCCTTGTCCCTAGATTTCCCCCCCAACACACAGCCCTGTCCTTTGAGGGGCTCCAGAAAGAGAAATTAGTATGATGGAGTTAGTATAGACTCCTGTGCCACCTATGGAATAAATATGCCACCAGTACCATGGAAAGTCATGTCTTGCCATGATTGTCATGATGGGGAAAATTTCACCACTTCCTGATTGTGAGTTTCTAAGGAGGGAAAATGGCCAGTGCTCCTAGTTTACTTCTGTTTTTCCATGTCTAGCCAGCTGCTAAGCCATTGGTGCTTGGGTTGATGCTTAGAAAGTTTCTTTATTAACTAAGGCACATGTGTGTTTAGGAGAAAGCTCTTTACTGACCCTACTTGCTTCCCAGTAACTGTGTTAGCAGACCAAAGTGAGTCTGCTCCTTGGTGAGCTATAAATAGAGACCACACCAGGTGGAGATGCCTCACAAAGTTGTACAAATGATGAGACCACCAGGAATAATTTCCAAAGCCATGACACTCTGAACAGGGTGGATCAGGCTTCTTTTATTGGGGCTTGGAATGAATATTCAGAGAGAGATTTTAACATTATAATGAAGCTGAGGTAATTGCCTGGCACTTTCTGATTCATCTGCACAGGGGTCTTCCTCAAATATTTCTTGTCTTGGTCCAGCAAGTCGTTAGGTAGTTTCTAAAAGATGAAATTGACAGACAGAGGCTCCTAGAACTTTCCTGAGTTCAGGGAGTCAATCCTGAGTTTAGAAGGTCAAATTGTGTCTCCAGGGACAATTGTTTCATCAAATCATTTGCATCAAATATGTGCATTTTATCCATAGAGATTTCCAGTTAAGTCTGTAGTTTGCAAATAAGACTGACTTAAATAGTCTAAAGAGCAGGTTCTTTTAGTAGTAACTTTCTCACTAGTTTTCCATTCCTCAACTCTTTTTAAAAATTTTTTAAATGTATTTATTTTGAAAGAGAGATGAGCAGGGGAGGGACACAGAGAAAGGGGGAGAGAGAATCCCAAGAAGTCTCCTCACTGAGAGTGCATAGCCCGATGTGGGGCTTGAACCCATGGTTTGTGAGATCATGACCTGAGCCAAGATCAAGAGTCGGATACTTAACCAACTCAGCCACCCAGGCACCCCTCCATTCCTTAACTTTTAAAATCTAATGGGATTTCTTGTTCTGGGCCATGCTGTCAGGACTCTACAAAGCAAAGCTTCTAGGTGCTTATTTTAGGATTTATATTAAGGTGACTTTTAGGTCACCCATATAATATACTTAAAATACTTCTTCCCATAATGAAGGTTAGCAGTAATACAGATGTGGGTAATGTTAAGGTTATCCAATCTAAATATGTTTGACGTACCTTGCGTAACTTGAACTTGAATAGCTCTTCACGGTGTACAGGGCTTAGGGTTGGTAAAGAGTGTTCACATTACTTGTTTCGAGATTCAGAGCATCCATAGGGGTGGGATGAAGAATTTTGCAGATGAAGGCATTTTGCTTCAGAAGTTAGATGATTTATCCAAAGCAATATATCTATTATTGAATGGTGGTACCATGGCTCCAAGTTCAGTGTTCTTTCTATTATCTTGTGTTTGCAGAGAACTAAGTCAGTCATTTAAACCTGATTTACTGTGTAGGGGAGCATATTTCTTTGACTAATCACAATAATTGACACGATGTGTTAAAGAAGACTAACCTAACCTTATGTTCCTCATAATAGAGTGAAAAGAATCATCTTAGGCCTTTCATCTTCATTTGTAAACTTTAAAGATAATATCTGTTCCTATTTCTCAAGGGTATCTGTAGAAGAAGGATATAATGATATTGAGTCTCTAAGAAATTTAAAATTATTTTCCTTTATTTTCATTTGGGTATATATTTTTTATAGTTGATATGGCTGGGAAATAAATAATCATATTCAAAAGGAAAAAATGTAATATTTTAGGGGGAGCAGAGGGAAGGGTCAGAAAGCCCTGGAGGAAGAAAAATGAATTAGAAAGATGACTCCATAGGAAGTAATAACTTCTCAAAAGTTACAGAATGGTTTGTCAAAATCATTTATTGTTCATTTGGTTAGTAATTTCCTTGCCCTGTTTTTTTTTTTTTTCTTCACAGACTTTCCTTCCCAGATTTTCCATGGCTCTTTCTCAGAAGCACCCTACACTTTGTACTATGGTTTATTTTCAATAGTTAGACCTAGGTACATGTGATAGGACTTGGCCATTTGAGGGGGGACCTGAGATGAGAACCCAGATTCTAGTACAGGGTCCAGGCTCTATCTAGAATATCCAGATGTTCCTGACTTAGATGTTCACTTATATCTGACATTTTCCGGATTCTAATATTATTTTCCTCCTGTTTGAACAATTTTCTTTTCTGAGATTTTTTAGTCACATGGACAGTATCTTTCGAAGGCATCCTAAGAGGCATCAGCTACCAAGCTCTCTCAATATTTTATGTGTTCCCCTCTTCGTTTTGTTTTGACTGCATGATAGTTAAAAGTTGGCATACTCAGATTATTTAGGATGAAGTGTACAGAAACCCAATTCGAAATAACTTAGGCAAAAAAATAAGAGTTTGTTAGTTCATGGAACTGGGATGCTTGAGATCAGGTGGGTCTTACTTAACCCAATGTCGAAGCTGGGGTTTCAAATGAAGATGAAGGTGAATTGAGGTTCATTGACTCTCTTTTTCCCTCCTGTATCAGTTGTGTTTACTTCGGGTTGGCTTCTGTTCTAATTACTATTGCCACAAATCAAAATACCTCAAGCTCTCCACGACGTTTATGGTATTCCGTGGGTCACAAATCAGAAAGGGCACAGCAGGGCTGACTTTTCTCTGCTATACAATATCTGAGGACTCACCTGGAGAGAATCTGGAGTTCCGAGGGCTGGAACCATCTGCGGGCTCGTTCACTCACGTGCGTGGTGATTGGTGCTAGTGGTTGCTCGGAAATCAGCTGGAGCTGTCAGCCCGAACACTAACACGGATCCTCGCCCTGTGGCTGCCTGGCTGGGTTCCATGAGCAAACAGCCCAAGAGAACCAGGTAAACCTGATTTGCCTTTTATGTCCTAGTCTCCGAGTTCACACAGAGCTACTTCTATTTTTTATACTCAAGAGAAGGCAACGTAGACCCCGTTGCTTCACAGGAGGGGTGTCAAAGAAGAGCATGTGATGAGAGACATTTTTGTGATCATCTTCGAAAAAATACGATCAGCCATGGCTTTATTGTCAGCCTGGCTCCACCCACCCTGGCTCCAGCTTGTGGGAAGGAAGGTTCACAGGAGCTCTAGCCATACATGCTTCTTAATGCTGGGAATCTCTGAAGGATAAAGACTATCTCCCAGTATCATTTGTCAAGGACCCCTCCACCCCCCACAAAGGGCTCTGATTGGCCAGCCTGGCTGACAGTCTCTCTGGCTGAGAAGAGGGCCACTGACATTAGATGCCGATGGGGCTAAGGTAAGCCAGGGGTAGTCAGTTCCCAAAACGAAAACAGTTCTTTTGATACCAGGAGAAGGGATGCTGGCAGACAAAAACAACCAATGTTCAGTACAATTGGTTTCCTTAATCACCAAATATTATACGCTGTTCCTCTTTCTTATGCTAAATCAGCTAATGTGTGGCACCACCAGACCCTCACCCAGAAATACTAAGTCACAAACTTTGGGAGCTAGGGTGTGCACCGCTCCTTTTTTTTTTTTTTTAAGTTCTTATTTATTTATTTTGAGACAGAGATGGTGAGAGTGGGGGAGGAGCAGAGAAAGAGGGACAGAGAGAGAATCCCAAGCCGACTCCGCACTGTCAGTGCAAAGACCAACAAGGGGCTCTATTCCATGAACCACAAGATCATGACCTGAGTCGAAATCAAGAGTCGGGAGCTTAACCAACGGAGCCACCCGCGCGCCTCAGCGCTGTTCTTTCATCGAGTTCTTGCAGGTGACCCAGAAGTAGGCTAAAGATTGAGAACTGCTGCTCTAGATGCTGAAAAGATTTCACTGACTGTCGAATGAGCAAAACGTATCTCCCAGAACCTTCTGTAAAGAAGTCCTTTGGCCAGATGTCTGGATTGCCTGGGCATTGGGCGTTTGTCTGTTTCGTCCAAGGCGAACACTCCGTCAGGGATGCTAGCTGCTACCCGCAGAATTGGAACCAGGACCTGACATCGAAGCCCCGCCCCTCTGCTCCTCTGTGAATGGAGCCGGCAGGGGGAGGGGGGAAGTCGCGACTCTTCTCCTGGGTACGGAGAGGACCCGCAACAGTGTTTAGAGCCAGCATCGCAAGGAGCCGGCAGCGCTAAAAAGCAATGGAAGGAAACGCTGCTTGTCCTTACATTTACATTTTCTTTTCATCATGTTGACATGAACGCGGTATGGCAAAAAGATAACTCATTCCAAATAGGACAAGATGTTTCCTCTGCGCAGCCCAGCCCCTGCGCCTGTATTTGTGTAGAGACACATGGACACAAAAGCGCATGGGGCCAAATTATCCCCTGTTTCCACATGTACAACTACTAATGATTTCAATGGGAGTGGCCCGGAATAACCAAGGGTAGGATTTGGCCCATGCGATTTAAATTGAACTAAAGCCCAATTTGTAATACTTTAGTTGAAAACCAGCGGTGATTATAAGACTAGCATGTGATTAAAGCTTCACCTTCAAAATCTGCTGGCCAGAAATAAAAAATAGTTGAAAAAACCATTATGTATTTTTTTTTTCAACTTGTAGTAAAGGATGAATTGTTAAAACTTCCAGCCTAAGAAAAGAATGAAAGTATTGGGGGAAATCGGATATTCAGGGTGGCTGTTTCTCATTACCCTGCAGCTAATGAAAAAACGTGAGACTTCAAATAGGATTGCGTTTTCATTGTTCCTATTTCCCCAAAAGGTCCTTCACCATGAATTCTGAGACAGTATCTACAATTCTTTTTCTGAAGTCAGTCTAATCCTAGAAAAACACTTTACGGATTTTCAAATTCCTCATTTTTAATGATTATGATTTTTCATTCTTTATTATTGTGCCATAAACGACTCAGCAGTTAGTGGCTTAGAACAGCCATTCATTTTGCTTATGATTCTGTGGGGCAAGAAACTCACAGAAGGCTCACTTGGCCACTTGGTTCTGCTCCCCCAGGCATTAACTGGGGATGTGAGGCTGTAGGGTCCACTTCCAAGATGGCTTCTTCACTCCCTTTGGCGCCCCTCTCTCTCCATATGGCCTCTCCACATAGCTTGGGCCTCACACGGCATGGGAGTCTTAGGGAACTCACTCTTCTTTCCCACTGGCTGTTCTCCAAAAGACATGCTAGCTAATGCTTTGCCTAAAACTGGGACATCACTTCCATCATATTTATTAGACAAAGCAGTCACAGGACCCACCCAGGCTCACAAGGAGGGACACCAGATTCTGCCTACTGATGGCGGAATGACAAGGTCCCTGTGTAAACACGTGTGGGAGAGGGAGATGTCACTGTGTTCATCTTTGATACACATGCTCAATACCCGAATTAGCTTAATGTATCCTTATTTTGACAGCCATTACAAACTTTTGTGCCCTGATTGTGATTCCATGTTCTGTGATCCCAAAAACCAATAGCATATCATATCCTATTATTATACATGCCAAAAACAATCATTCTTTATACAAAGAAAAGGTGTAGCCATATTTAGGTGTTCACTTAAAATTACTAGACTATAAAATTATAGATTACTCTTCTCATATGCTAGTTGGAAATGTGGACAAAAATAAATAGGCTGGCTTTAGAATCATGAAAGTCGTTCTGCCCAGTTACCCTATTTTACAGATAAGACGATCTGATGAGATGGCCTAAGCACAGACAGCTAGTTTATCTTAGTTTGGGGACCCCCCCCCAAGGCAGACTCTAAGACAGGGACTTGGTTGTAAGTTGATTTGGGAAGTGATCACAGACGGCAGATGTAAGCAAATGTGGGAAGTGACCGGGAAGGAGGAAATCCAGTAAAGGCAAGTCAATTAGTGGGTTACTCAGGTGGGCAACTGAGGCTCTATCACACTGGGTACTACCTCCCTCCCCCCCCAAAAAAAAGACCGCATGGAACACACCTCAGCAATGTGCTGCTGGAGAGTGGAGAACCTGGTTCATTTATCCACTTGCCTTGGTAGATGCTTGCCTCTGACTGGTACTTTAACTCTGCTTATAGTTGAGCAAGTCTTTGTGATGCCAGAGAAATCTTTCAGAAAGAGAAGAGGAAACTGGTGCTCATGTAGAGAAGTTGATTGTACTAGAAACTGTCCACCATATCAGCTGGTGAAGTCAGGTGTGTCAAGGGGGTGTGGGGAAGGAAGGACATAAATGGAATCTGCTACATGAAACCTGGACCAACTGGATTTCGAAGTGTCGTAATCACTATCTGGGGGCACTGACTATATTCCAGGGGCTTTATATGTATTATTTAATTGGATCATCATAACCACCCTACGGAATAAATATTATTTGACCCCTTTTTGGTACATGCAGAAACTAGGATTCACAGACACTTACTAAGTCTCCAATGGCTTTGGAAAACCACTGATCTGCTTTCTGCCTCTGTGATTTTGTGATGATAGAAATTTCATACAAATGAAATCTTACTACATGTAGTATTTTACGTCTGGGTCTTTCACTGGGTGTAATGTTTTCAGGTTCATCCACGCTGTTGCATGTATCAGTAGTGTGCTCCTTTTTGTTGTAGGGGTAAACCACATTTATTTATCCATTGACCAGTTGATGGGCATTTAGATTGTTTCCAGGGTTTGTCTAGCAATTAGAAATAATGCCGTATGAAAATTTGAGTAAAAGTTTTTACTTTCCACTTCTCTTGAGTAAGTACGTGGTAGTAGAATTGCTGGGGATATGGCAAGTATATGTGTATGTTTTTTAGAACCCGTTTTCCAAAATAGCTGTATCATTTTATACTCACATGAGCAACCTGGGTGTTGGAGTTTCTCCATATCTTTACCAACACTTGGTGTTGTTAGTCTTTTTGATTATAGCTATTCCGATGAGTGTGTAGTGGTGTTTCATTGTTGTTTTAATTTTCGTTTCCCTAATGACTAGTGATGCTGAGCACCTTTTCATATACTTGTTAGTTATTTGTATATCTTTTTTGGTGAAATGTCTATTCAAACCCAATTTTGACTTGGTTATTCGTCTTTTTCATATTAAGGTTTAAGTGGCTGTAATATTTCTAAAGCTCTTCTGTTTGGGGCTTTTCTTGACCATTGCACAGGATTGTCCCTTGAGCGCTAGTGTCATGGTCAGATAATGTTAATACCTTAGCGGCCTTGGAGATCATTTTTAGTATTTCCTAAAGAGGTGTTCCAGGGAAGAAGGATCTAGGAGCTGTTAAAAAGGTTCTTTGGTTAAAGAAATTTGGAGAACTGTGCTTATACTATCCCTCACCTCAGAGGGTCATAATATATGTCACTATATTAAAAGCCCTGAGAAGTTCTGCAATAAAAATGTCTTCGCTCTTCAACCACAAATGTTTTAAACTTACCTGAGCATAGATCACATCAGCAATTGATTAAGATGAGCGATATTAGCATATTTGTAAAATAGAGCTTTCCAAGCTGTGTACTATGGACCTAGTTAATAGATGAACAAAGCAAAGAGGAGGTCCAGAGAGTGTAAATGATTTGCCCGAGTTAGCGGCGATGTTGGTGGGGAGGAACATAGTTTTCTTGATATCCATCTTGTACTCTTTCTGCAGTGCTCCCTTGGGTTGCCACCAGCTACTGCCAAAACTAAAAGACAAATCAACAAGTGAGGCTGAAATGTATATGATCAATTCCAGCCAGTGGGGTGGCATACCCTGAAGCTCCTTTAATAGAACTGATTCTTACACAGTAAAAAATTGGGACTTCCTCTGCTTCCTCTTTTACTTGCAGGATTCTTTGGTAAATTATTTCAATAATTACGTACTTATATCGGTATGTCACAGGCAATGCCTTAGGAACTAGGGGTACAGGAGTGAGGGAAGCATAGTCCCTGTGTTCTTGCAGTTGGTTCGAGATAAAGGTGTTCAAGAAAGAAATGGATAGACAATGTCAGGCCAGATAGTGTTAAGGGCTATGAAAAAAAAATAATAAAACAGGGTAAGGGGAAAGAATGATAAAGAGAGAGTGATTTTAGTAAAGTCTTGGATGAAAGGAGGGAGATAGTAATGTGGCTATCTTTGGGAAGGAAATTTAAAGCATGCTAATGGGAAAGGCAAAATCCCGAGTCTGGAGCAGGGTTGGTGTGTTGGCATGGGCTCAGTGGAGTCACGGGAAGAAAGGAGGAAATGAGTGACGTTGGGAGGGTCGCTAGAACCACAGTGGGGGATTCAAAGAATTATAAGATGCGACCATTGACCCCCAGGAGTTTATAATTATGGTAGTTTAAAAACATGAGAACAAACTCTAGAATGAATTCAATTCAGAAATGTCCTTTTCTACATGAGGTTTTCATGGATTCATAGCGGTGCCAAAAACAGGCGGCATGGGAAGGAAATTTTTAGATTCTATCTAGATTTAGATTCCGTGCGCTTATCTTGGAGATTCGCAATGCACGGGCACATGCACGTGGCTCTGAGAAGTTCAACAATGAAGAAATACCTTGACTTTGTTTAACTCAACATACACCAAAATATTTTATTGTGCAGATCTTTCGTTTCATAAAAAATGTTTACCAACATTCTGGAGATAATAGTAGGAGGCAATCTACTTCGTAAATCGGTGACTTCCTCTTTGATGATCAGACTTCTCAGGAATTAGTTTCTCCAGTTGCCTGTAAACATATTCTTGTTCTGTTCACAGAAGGTGTCAAATGTAGCACGTTTGATATGCATTAAGTTCATGGCACTAGGGGAGTGTATTAGGAGTTTAAGAAAGTTTTATCTTTATTTAAAATTATCCAACTGACACTTTTTACTTTGAAGTATTCCCCACAGTTTTATCAGGTCAGCGGTAAAGATCAAACTTAATAAAGATGAGAAATGTATAGTCTTCCTAGATCTTGGCTCAGCTGTTTGGGTAGCTCTTCTAAAAGTCTGGTCTTCTGATTCATGATTCATCTGAAACATAATAGTTTTAAAGAGTCCATCATAACAACATTGTTAAAATGCTAGATAAATTCCACCATGGTTATCAGAAGAGAAATGTATCCTCTATAAATAATACACTTTCAAGACACACAGGAAAAATGGAATTCACATGAAATTTTATGTGCTCCAGAATGAAATAATCCCTGATTCGTGTAGGGAGACCATAAACAATACTGTATGCATATTTATGGAACAAAGCTGTGAGACTTGGCACACTGCCCCCAGCATTTTTCTTCTGAAAAATGGCAATAAAGTCCACCTGTTCTGACTCCATTAGACCTTCTGCAAATCTAAAGTGGGCCAATGAAGCCCTGAGGCTGCATTTAGCCTGTGACTTTCAGAAATCGGTCTCGTTACCTTGTGCCCCACATCAAGAAAACCCAACAGCTCAAAACAGATTTGTGAAGAAAAGAAGACAAATGAGTAAGAAGCCAGTCAACCAAGTCAACTTCCTGTTTTTTTCCACAGGTACTTTTTCCTGGGTCACATGGGAATGGTCAATGTGTGGTCTCTGCTTGGGATATTCTGGAAACGATGGTCATAAAGCATTGGGCTTTCATGCCCTGAGCCTCATGGAAGGGTGTGTCTTTATAAAGGTGAAAAGGCGAGTCGTCTTCTAAAGTCATGTAGGTGAAAGGACTCTGCCTCGAGAAAGCGTAGACTTGGGTGTCCGGTAAGACACTGGATTAAGGAGTTGTGTGAGGTCAGGAAAGCCACGCCTTCTCTCCAGGCTTTGATTTTCCTTTCTGAAGGGAACTTTTGAGTTCTGAAAGCTCTGTGATTCTACATTTTTTAATGCCAAAATTATTTTCAGGTTATTGTTATTTTAAATGTTTTAAAGACTAAGTAAATAAAAAATAATTAAGAAATTCTCTTTTGGCAAATGTTTCATGTTTCTGTTTTCAACTGCACATTTTTGCACCAGAAATCAAAAATGCCAAATTATTATTTCACTATCTCACCCTGTATAGTTTTAAGCTTTATTGGATTTTAAAAGTACATACTCACGGATATATGTCAATCTCCTTGAACTTTTCTGGATAGCCTGTTCTTCCAGCTCTCAGTGGGACATGGAGATGGTTTACTTTCCCCTTTTCTTCCAAATTGGGGCCACATGGCCTTCTTTCTCAGTTCCTGTCGGAAGAAAATGGGATTTTAATCTATGAGAGTTAATTGCCATCAAGGTTGGTCTGTTCTTCTACTGAAACCAGAGTCCACTTTTCTCAGTCTCAGGTTTTCCAGAAGGCCAGCCTAGTCTAATTAGCCTTGTAGAGGGACAGGCTCTGTGTCTGAAATGCCTGTGTTTCCAGACTTATCTGTTACCTCCCCACATCCTTCTGGTTGCTTTCGTGTGTACCCCTTTCTCAACAGGTAATCTCTATTTTTGCATCGTGTGTGTGTGGTGTGTGTGTGTGTGTGTGTGTGTGAGAGAGAGAGAGAGAGAGAGAGAGCACAACCCAGCACCAGCGTCAACATCCTCTGAGCCATGCCTGCTCTCCAGGGTCAGCTTCATGACCTTCTTATCTGAGACACTGAGGCTAAATATCCAGGTGGGGATTGATCATGATGAAAGATTAGATAATAGATTAAATCACTTTATAGTGAACATCTTTGAGCCCTTTGGTTGCTTTGTAAATGTTTTACTGTTCCTTGACTTCATTTTCTGTTTTCATAGCTCTGTTTTATTGGAAATTGCTCAGAGGATGCCTTGCTTCCTTCCTCGCTTTCTTGGTCTTCTTTATAAGCAGCAAAGCTAATATTGATCTCCAAATATCTTATTCCCATGCCTTTCTATTTTCTCTGAATGCCGGAGAGGTGGGATCATTGGCACTTGGTTCCTTTGACTGAGTCTCAGTTTGGAGACATACGGGATTTTCTGCCCCTAAGTTTCCCACTTTTTGGAATGTTTCATAAAACAGAAAGAAACTTCCAGAAACTTTTTACAAATGCAAAGTAGATTAGCTTTCAGAACCAATTAAGGCAAATAACAATGACGCTAGGAAAGTTTACTTAGCAACACAACAATCCTCAGAATGGAATGATTTAATCATGTCCGCCGAAGATGGAAATGGGAATAATGACCCAGCCTCACTTTTCAGAAATGTCTAAAGTGCATAAACATATGTCCTTTTGGCCTGTAGTTTTCCAGTAATCAGTTTCTTGTTCTTACCCACCTGTGCAACAGTAGGGATTAGTGGAAAACTTTCAATTACACATCATACCACACGCATGCCATGTAGGAAATGTAACATATAAAAAACACAATTTCTAGCTTTCAAAACAAACATAAAAAGGGATATGACCCAGGGTAATTATGGGAAATGGAAGAGAGACCATAATGCTTATGGATGCCTGGAGAAATGTAATGTTAGACTGAACAGAGAGAGAACTGGCATTGGACAAGGGAGGTCGTCCTTAAGTGGCCAACTGGTTGAGTTAAGGACTCTGTAATACTCTTCATGGTCACCTGTAATATGTACTGATTTTTGATTTTGAACATTTCAGAGGCAAAAAAATTTTTCCTACAATATTATGCTTCAGTGATATTGTAGGTTGTTTGACCTCTGGAGAAAAATGCCAGGTAGGGAAGGTTTCTTCTTGTAGAATTTTCCTATGAAACTTTAAGTTGACCTATGAAAGTCTAATCTTTATTAAGCTGGAACCATTTTGGACACGGAAGTGTAGTGTTTTCACAAGTTTTGCTTGTTTTTCAAATGTGGTAACAGTTCTCACAATTATGAAGATATGTTTGAATGGAAAGAGTTCCAAAAGCTTTG
Organism: Paguma larvata; assembly: GCA_030068075.1. NCBI lineage: Eukaryota > Metazoa > Chordata > Mammalia > Carnivora > Viverridae > Paguma > Paguma larvata. Next base: position 15,647,627 of record CM057825.1, read on the forward strand.
AGTTTTCTCATAAATATTTTACATGGCTACAGACAGAATATTTTTCTTTCTCTGGTGATCCTGGCAAAACTTTTCAGTCCCTGGAAGATAAAGAGGAGACTAAAAGCAGTGGGGGGGATGTCTTCACGGGTCGTATAGGTCAAGAAGGCTTCATCCAGGCCGTTTCTGATAGCAGGTCCCAGGTGAGTGTCTTTTTGGTTGGAGAGCGAATTTTTGTCCCTTGATCTGGCACCTCCTAGTCTGCTGGCTGAAACTCTTTCCTGTGCACCTGCAAGAAAGCTCAAGAAAGTAATTCACAGTTGTTCTTGGACTTCTTGGAAAATTCGCAATAGCTTGATTTTAAAAACATGGATACTGGAGCGCAGCCTGATTGGGAAGTGTTTTTAAGGTGCTATGATCTTCTTTGCAAGCCCCTCATTTTAGACACAAAAATAAGGAAAAAGTTCAAAACTGAGCTGTCCAGAGGTAGAAAGCAAATATTGGAAAAACAGTAATCAAAAGCTAAAAGTAATTGGATGTGTGGGGAATTGTGTCTTGGAACTGCCTTCCTTTATGGTTTGCAAAAAATTTCACCAGACTTGAGAAGAAAGTGGAGTTAACGTGCTTTTACTGATGTTTCCCCAGCAGATTTCTTTACAGTCAACTCAAATGAAGTCATGCGTGTTTGAATGCAAAATACAATCTGTACATCAGGAAAGTTGTGTTCTTCAAGGGAACATGTATCCTTGGGAGAGGTGCATGTGGGATAAAGGAGCAAGAAGGTGGTGTCTAGTTGCACCGAGATGGTCACTGGTGTGAAAGGTATTGCTGATTTGCTCCCCAACATCCACTTCACCTTTCCCTACTGAATGGCTGTAGTTGGTGTAAGATAGGTTGCCCCATAACCCGTCTAACTTTTTGGGCGGACCCTCAAGGGCCTGGACTGAGAGCAATTCTTCCTCTCTGCTGCTGTCGTTGAGTGGTTCACATTTGGGCATGCGACTAGTAGAGTGAAGCTCAGGGCTTTCATTTAACAGCTGCCGGAGTAGAAATGCTCTCTCTTCTAAACAAGTGGTCTACGGATGAGAGGCCTGGAATTGCTATCGCCATTTTGTTACCATAGGAGAGGAAGCCAGCTTGAATATAACCCAACTAGGATTAAGCCAGCCAATGAATATTATTCTCTTGGCCATGGGAATTAGTTCAGAGGTGGATAGATTATTGGAGTTGGTCCTTAATGGAGAAGCTGATGAGTTTTGTTCAGTGGTTTCAAGGTCGTAAGTCCTCACTTTCTCTGGGTGCTATGGTATGAGAATCTGAAGCCATTTTGCTACAATGAAGGAAGCTGACCTGAGGGCAGAGCTAGCACATCGAGGGGGCAGAGTCTCAACAACTGTCAGGAAACGGGGCTGAAATCTTGATTGAACTCCTCCTGAAATTTTTCACATTCCTTAACTTTGAATCTTGTGAGTCAATATTTTCTGCTACAAATAAATGAATTGGTTGAGTTAGAAACATGAGTTGACTTAAATAAACTTGAATCCATGGTAGTCCCTAAAGAAGAGTTGATATGTTATATGGTTTATGCTATTATACATACAAAAATTATTTTTTAGAAGTGTCCTAAGAGAAGCAATAACATGTAGAAGACAAAGAACAATAAAATATGCAAATTTAAATCTACACCTTCACTATGTAGGTCAAATGTCACAGTCACTTAGTTTCAACTGATTTCCTGGAGAAAACACAAAAGCATATAATAAGAATCAGATGTATTACAAGTCGCATACAACTAATTGGATTCAACAAAATCTTGGAGATGTTTCTGCTTGTGTTTGGAGCGGTCCAACAATTTAGTCAAAATAGAAACTGTCTTCTTTCAATTCAGAGCAACAAATGAAAAATATACAGTACAACATAAGAAAAGATTGCAATTTTGTTCAATTGAAAGATACACACACATACCAAGAAAAACTCCAAACGTATATACACAAACACACAGAAAAAATTACACAATGACACACACACAAATAATTTACCCAAGCACAAAACTAAACTGTCTCACATGCTAAAATCCATGGGTTCCAATATACAAAGGAAGGGTAGCTGCCCTATCTCAACAATTATAGTTTGCTTCTAAGTGATAATCCAAATAATTGAAATATCCAACGGTTATTAAATGTATGATAAATACTTTAATATTTGCACGCCTTTTCCTTCTTAAAAAAAAAAAAAAAAAAAAACAAAAGACAAAACCATTATATAAAATTGTTATTCTTGAACAAATCAAACCCTAATGTAAAACTAATGGAATTGAAAAGTGCCTTGAGCTTAATTTTTTTATTAAAAAAAAACATCTCTAAGACCACAAGGCAAGAAAAACAAAGTAGGAGGAAGAAGAAGAGAGAGGGCTGAGTAGGAAGGAACAGAGGAAAAGGAAAAGGAAGGCAATGAAAACTAGAATTATGTAGCAAATGAATACTGGCTAAATTAGAGTGTCGGAGGGAAACGCAAGCATTATTTTTTCAGGATCCTTATGCCTGACTCTTAACATCATTATTATCATCAACCAATCCCTCAGTTCAGCTCTGATCATGCTTATAACAAAAAGACATTTGAGTTAGTCAAATCAGTTATCTTGATAAAAACTCAGAAGTTTTTGGAATTATAAAGGCAAAAACAAAAATCGTTTCGAAGATGACAATTGCTAATGCCTGTTTTGCCCACAGCACGGTCTAAGGGAAAAAGGCCCTGCCCACAGTGTGTGTTTGATTGGCTCTCGTGCTTAATACCTTGTTTATCCAGGCCCTGTGCTCACAGATTAGTAAGCCAGATACAGGCATCTCATTTCTGGGCAGCAAAGCCATTAGCTCTCCAGTAAATCTGAGCATGACCTGGCCCCAGGAGACGAACTGGACCAATCAGATATTCCATCTCAAGGACTGAAGTAAGAAAGACAAAGGAATCTGCCAGTTGGCAATAAAGTAGAAGCTGAAAAGTTGCCTTGAGGTGAATCTGAGGCATCATAAGCCAAAACCATATGCAGCCAAATGTATGAAGAAGCAGATACTTGGAGAAGAGACAGAAGGAAGCCGGCCTGGGGAGGACTCTTCCCGCAGAGTCATGAAGCTTAGTCATACTGAAGACAGAACATAAAGAGCTACAAACTCCTACTTGCTGGCATCCCTGGAAATACTGTGATCTCCCAATGCTTTCTGAGGTGGGGATCTATTACAGCACCTGTCTGGGCAGGGAGCTGGTTGTTGGCATCGGTGATGCCAAGTGTATCTTTACAAGAAACTTCCCTATTCCTCGAGCCAGCTTGAGCATCTTTATTCTTGCAAACCCAGGGAGTTGGCTGAAATAATTCTCATCTCGTTTTGGGCATTTCTGCCTCTAAGCCTTCAGTTACATACAAAAATTAGCTGGGGAGCTTGTTAGAAATACAATTTCCTTGGACAGAACTCTGAAGATTCTGAACCTGTGGGTATGGAGAAAGCCCGGGAGTCTGTGGTTTTTCTGATGTAGCTGTCCAGGAACTGTGATTTGGGACCCACTGCCTCAGTTCAAGTGGTCCTTTTACTGGGAACCCTCTAATTCTGTGGTCCTCATACATTCTGCTCTCAGAATCTCTTCTCACTTTTAAAAATTATTGAGGACTCAAAGAACTTTTGCTTTTATGCTCTATGTTTCAGTATTTATCATATTGGAAATAAAAACCGTGAAAATAGAAAATATTTTTATAAATTCATTAAAAATAGTAAACTAATTACGTGTTGTATTCACTTCCTAGGTGCTGCCGTAACAAAATGAATAGCTTAACATCTTTGTTTATTGTCTCACGGTATTGTAGACGAGTAGTCTGAAATCATGGTGTAGGCAAAGTTGATTTCTTCTGAGGGCTGTGAGGAAGAATCTGTTCCATGTCTCTCTCTAACTCTTGGGAGCCTGAAGTATTCCTTGGGTTGCAGAAGACATTCTCTCTGTGTCTGTCGTACTGCGTATGTCTGTCTCTGTGCCCACGTTTTTCTTTATAAGGATTGGATTAGGGCCCACCCTAATGATTTCATCTTAACTATGAAGATCCCTTTTCAAGTAAGGTCACTATCGTAGGCACTGGGGGTTGGGGCTTCAACATTGTTTAGGAGACATAATTCAACACACAACACATGTCGATACAACATATTTTGTGAAAATAACCATATTTTCCAACATAAAGACATCGAGTGAGAAGATGGACATTGTTTTACATTTTTATAAATCTCTTTAACATCTGGCTTAATAGAAGACAGCTAAATTCAACGTCCCAATTTTCTGGGATATTTTGTTTTGCGAAGTCTATGGAGAAAATCTGATCTGATGCATAAATCTAGTTGGAAAGGGAGAGGTATTTTAAAAGAGTTTCCAGATAGTTGTGGGTAATTTTCTATGATACTGTACCAAATCTTGACAAATCAGAGTTTCACAAAGGTTATTATCATGTGGAATTTGAAACCGTGTTGATAAATTTTCATATGTTCTTACTTCAAAATTAAATGGTACCTCTTGTGATTCGAAGAGGTCTTTCATCCGTACGTGATTTTGTAACACCATGAAATTGTCATTTAAGAATTATCGGTTCCCTGAATTTTGCAGATTTCCCGATTGTGGAGTTTTCCACTGTATCCTCATGAGAGAATGAGAAGGAAAAGGGGCACATAATGTCTCAGCATTTCTATGAAATAATATTTACTTCTTGGATCAATGGAAAGGGTCTCAGGAGTCCCTATAGGTCCGTGGGCTATAGTTTGAGAACTTCTGTTCTAATCCATGTTTGCTTGAGGAAATCCTAGCAATATTTCAAGTACCATCTTAAATTCTCCCTTCTCTATGGCATCTCAACTGTTCCCCATGCAGATGGAGTGGTCTCTTCCTCTGTGCACACTTGCTATGTGGTCTTCTGTAGGACTCTAGGGGCTGGGTTTTGTTTCACATTCTTCTCACCACAGGTAAAGAACACAGTGGAACTCTATTAGTTATCTATTATATTAGTTATCTTACTTTTATGCAGACTAGCTTTTAATAATCAAGGGACCCAGATTGCAATTAACTGTTGCTATCGCCAATGTTTATCATAATGTCATCTTCGTCAACTGAATTTTTTTTCTCCAACTTCCCTAACCTGAGAAAGAAAATAATTTGTAAAACTACGTGAGTCATATATACTTTCTTGAAACTCTAAGCTTTTAGAAGTGCTTGTAAGCACCTTAAGCTTTTATAAATGCTGTCCTTCTGTTTAGATTGCTGTCGTCCTGGCAAACTTCTACTCATCCTTTATGACGCCACTCAAGCCATCTGCCTTGGCATCATGAGACACTGCTCATCTCATAAGTAATTTACTTATTCTCTGTTGTGCTGTAAAGTCCTCTTCTGCATTTTTCTCTTGTAGGAATCTCACAAAGATATCTGAGTGGTTCAGAGAGGGAGGGCTCTGTTTTTCACTTCTGTCGTGAGACCGCTAAGGGCAGGAGTGCTGTGCCAGGTTACTCGTATCCACATGAGTAGAAGAGAGTGCTGTGCCTTAGATGGGGTTGCTCCAGGCATTTAAATAAGTTGATGGCTTATGTTTTCAGTCAGAAACCATTTGGGTCCAGAGGCAGAACTTTAACTCCAACTCAAGTAAAATGGGGAATTTGTGACTGGATATTGGTTGGGTGGAAGGGTCACAGAATTGAGGGACAGCCTCAGACAGACAGGGGCCAGGGATGCTCAGGGAATTCAGAGACTGGAACTAGAGTGGCAATGCTTTAAGGAATCCATTTTTTACCTTCGTTTCTCTCTGTTGACCAGCGTTTTCCATGAAGCTGGAACTGTGGCTCTGTATCTTAGCATTGCCATCCACAGGAAGGGACTTTTCTCCCAGCAATAGGTGAAAACTCTCAGAACCATCAGATGGACTTGTTTTGGATTACCTGCCCAATTCCTGGACACATGACCATGGACAGGAGAGTGGCGAACTAGACTTAGCTCAGGTTGGGTCATAGGCCCAGCTTAGGGACAATTGCTGTGTTCGTGAAAGAAGATGGCAGAATCCTTTGAACCTAATTATTAGAAAGGGGGAATAAAGGAGTGGGGAAAAACAGTTTCCCAAAAGAAGGCAAGTTCTGCTTTCAAATAGGAGGAGCGCCCTAGATAGACTAATCATGAATTGTCACAATAACAGCCTGGTCTGTCTTTACAAAATCTTTTGTGAAGACATTTGAAAACACCATGTTAGCCAGCCATGGCCAATTTAATCATGTTGTATGCTTTGGAGGAGTGACATCAATTAATGTCTGTGGCTGAATGAACTTAGTTATTTAATAATTGCATTTTAATATTTCAGGTTACATGCTTTCCTAGTATTGCAAATCAGCACTTCACAGGGAACTGTTTGTTATTATTTTCCTATGGTGAATAATGTGATGAAATTACACGGGTACTACTGGATTTTACACAGAATTGGCATTCACATTAGTTTCCACCAGTTTCCCCAGGATTAGTCTGGGCCATATAATATGGCCTTCCTAGGGGAGCTATTGACCTGTAAAGATCTTCATAAGGTCTGGATAGGTGACACAGAGCCACTGTGCAATTTAGAGGACTTGTCCCTTTGAGTCTATCTTTGGAAACCAAGCATGAGACTTGGCACGGTGAATGTAGGTTGAAAGGTCACTTCAGAGCCAACCCAATGTCTAATTGCTTTGTCCAGAATAATCCAATGCCATGAGCAAATTCATACTCAATTTCCACCTTACTCCTTTCTTATTTATCAGTTATCTCTTACTTTTTGATTGCCTATCATTTGTCGACCAACCTGGTTTAATGCTTTGCACACAGAAGGTTCTCAAAGATTTCTGCTCTCATCATTCTATTATATCTGCTTTAGCTAAAATCACCAGTGTCGCTCTCTGGTTAAATGGCAGAGGGTTTTCTTAGGTTACAATCTACATTAATTTCCTCGGTTAAATGATGTCATCTTTCCCTCTTTTCTTTCAGAGCACTTAACGTAATCTATAATTATCTAATTCTATTTTCATTTAATTGATGTCTTCTAACTATAACCTCATGAAGATAGGACTATATTTTTGTTCATTTTGGGGATAACCTCCATCTAACACAGGACTTGACATATTAGGTACTCAAAAAAAGATTTGTCCCATGACTGAATGAATAAAAAAGAAAGTACACTTTGAATCATATTCCTCCAGGAAATAAAATCTGCCTCATATGCAACAGGTAATTCTAAGTAATGGAGAAGGGGCCGATGAAAAAAAAATGGCAGGCAGCCAAAATACGAAGGCAACATAGGTTTTATTTTTTAAATACTGTCTCCAAAAATGTCTTACGTCCTGTGATGGTCTTGAACACTGTCTGTGAATATAAAGCCCACATGGTTTATATTTGAATACATGGAAACAGGAAGCATCTGGCTCCCCACTGTGAGCACTCATAGGATGGGTGGTGGTGACTACATGCTGCTCCCCACGACTTAGCCTTACTTCTTCCCTTTTCGGACCAAAGAGATTGGCCAATGGAGGCTGATGGTGTGACTATCTTCTAGGATTGGTGCCCAAGGCCTTTCCTCCATATACTTCATATGAGGGCAAGTGGGAAGCATACACACAGGAAAGAACAATTTGTCCTGAAAACCTCTTCTTTTCTCTGAACTCCAGCATGTGTTTTTCAGTTACATTGAAATCATTTTTTTTCAAAGGAAACAGAAAAGCTATATTTGCTTTCCAACACTTCATCAGCATCAAAGTATTTACCAAGTTCTCATCTGCGTGTAGCACTTTGCTACTTGTATTCTAGTTCCAGCTCTGCCGCTGATTGGCTGTGTCATTCAGACACGTCATTTTGCTTCATTTCATTGTTTTACTCTAACTTCCTTATTTGTGAAAAATCCAAAAGGTCAGAATAAGGTTTTCCCAGGTCTAACAATCAAGGAAGAGTCATCATATCTCACTCTTGTTTAAAAAAATTTTTGTATGTTTATTTATATTTGAGAGATAGAGAGATTGAGTGCAAGAGGGGGAGGGGCAGAGAGAGAGGAGACACAGAATCCGAAGCAGGCTCTGGGCTCTAAGCTGTCAGCACAGAGCCCAACATGGAGCTCGAACCCACAAGCCACGAGACCATGACCTTCGACCATGAGTCGAAGGTGGATACTTAACCTGACTGAGCCATCCAGGAGCCCCTGGGCATCATATCTCTTATTTATAAGTTTATTTAATACAACAAAGCAACTGTTGCTCAAGTAAACTAGGAAATTTATTTATTTATTCATTCATCCCACAGTCCTGTCTAGGCCTATAGTGTAGTGAGGAAGAAGCATTTTCACTGGAGCTTAAAGCTTCGATTCTGGCTTTGCCACTTCCCTGACTCTGAGCAAGCCCCATCACCTCAGATATAAAGAGAGAATAATGGCCCTAGTACTTAACTCAAAGGATCATTGGGAGAATTAAGTGGGGAAAAATGTGTAAGATGCTTTTAATATATAATAGATATTCTATAAACATTAGCAATTATTAGTTATTGAGAACTGACTTGGTGCCAGTCACATTGTTACGCACTGGGATACAAGACCAAATAATGGAGCAGTTAGATTTTATAAAATCCAATCAAACCTCTATATCGATGGTCCTTAAGCCAGGTTGCACATTAGAATCAGTTGAAAAGCTTGCAAAACTCCTTCTTTGTGTCACTCTGTGGGAATTGGGGCTCAAGAAGGAGAACAAATGCTGATACTCTGGCTACTGTTATTGTTGTAATAACCATCTTTGTTTTTGACCCAGGAGTCTCACGTTTTCTGCCAGTATCCATGGAATTGAGGCAGACTGGTTTGTTAGCTTGCAAGAAGGATAAAACCCCAGACCCTTCACAGTTCTTGACATAACCTAGATCTAATCATGGGTTTATAGTAAATACAAGCGAAAGAGAAAAAATGAACAACACTAAGAGGATATAATCAGCCAAACTCAAAATGTGGGACTTGAATAGGAGGAATAATCCAGTTTCTTAAACAAGTAAGTAGCTTGGAAATAAAGGCTGGAGAACTGCTATTTATTAAAGAGACTTAAGAGACCAACATCAACTGAATGAAATGCATGAACCTTGGTGAACCACTGTTCAGTAGAATTTACCATTAATTCATTCAATAATTCATTTAATTGGTCTAGGAGCTGAAGACACAAAAACATAAGACATAGTTTCTCAAGACATGATGCCCACAAGTAATATAGGAATTATGACAGAAATAGGTACTAGATGTAGTGGAAGAGGAAGTGGCCATTAATCCAAGGGGACTAGAGAAAAACAACAACAACAAAACTAATTCATGCCGGGGTCGAATTTTTGAGCTTCATTTTTGAAACATAACTTATTTGGGGCATTTTAAATAATCACATGATTCACTCATTTCAAGTATACAATTCAAAGTTGTTAAGTAAATTTATCAAATTGTGCAACAATCACCATCCATCAGCTTACGAACACTTCTTTTGAGATGAATTTTGAAAGGTGAGTAGGTATTTGCCAGGGAGACAAGAGAGGAGAAAGATATTCCAGAAAGAATAGAAAAGAGGAGCAAACAACTACAATGTTAACTAATATTAGAATTTTCATTATGTGTCAAGCTAAAAGCTTTATATGGATGATTTCTTTTACTTCTCATAACAACACAATGATGTAGGTAGTATTATTATAACCTTCATCTTATAGAGGGGGGAGCTAAGGCACAGTGAGTATGTTGCCTTAGGTCATACTAATTGGTGGGATGGAATTGGAATTGAAACTCAGGTAGCCTGGCTGTAATGACTGTTCTTTTGTATTCTGCTTTTCTGCTTGGAAGGTCCTGGTCTAAAACCAGAGTAGTATGAAGGAGTTTCAAAGGCTTGAGTGCAGAGGAGGTGAGAGTGGGCAGGAGAAGTGGGCTTGCTGAGGTGGTGATCCAGCTCATCTGGTATGATTGATGCATTGATTATAGAGATAAAAAAGCAACAGGAGGAGCAGGTGATACTGAATCTGAGATTCCTGAAGGTCATTCAGATGGAAGCATCTGGAAAGTGTTTGGATACACACAACTGAGACTGCAATAAAGGTATAATTCTCACTTACATATAAATGGTAGCTGAAGCCAGGAATGTAAATGAGACTATCCAGAAATGGCATGAGGAATGGAAAAAGAAGCCATAGGACAGAACTCTGGACAACGAGAACTTACAAAGATAGAACAAAGGAAGATGTTATAGACTGAATTGTCCATACAACAAATTTCACATGTTGAAGCACTAACCCCCCCCCCCCAATATGACTGTTTTGGGAAATGGGGTTTTTAGGAGATAATTACGGTTAAATGAAGCCATATGGTTGAGGTCCCAATCTGATAATATTGGTGGCCTCAGAAGAAGAGAAGAGAGATTTGTCTCCATGCGCACACACCGAGGAAAAGTTATATGAGGACACGGCAAGAAAGAAGCCATCTGTAAGTGAGGAAAAGAGCTCGCATGAGAAACTGATCCTACTGCACCTTGATCTGGGACCTCCAGCCTCCAGAACTATAAGAAATAAATCTTTGTTGTTCAAGTCCCCCAACCTATGCTATTTTTTTATGGCAGCCTAAGCGGACTAAGATAAAAGAGGAGCTAGTTGTGCAACCTAAAAATGGGTGATCAGGGAAGGAGAAAAAGTACCAAGTGTAGTGTCATGGAAGTCAAGGGAAAAGTTTCGCAAAGGGAATAGTAAACTGTATATGCCTCTGAAAGGAATATGTTTGATGCATTTTCATTAGATTTGACAAATTGCCAGGGTGTGGAGGGGGTGGAATGGAAGCCAGGTTATAGTGGATTGAAGAGTAAATGTGAACCGAAGGAGTGGATTGTCTAGAGACCCTTTCCTCACCTGGGAACTTGTCAGAAGTTCAGACTCTGGTACCCCACTAGACCTACTGAATCATAATCTCATTTGCCAGACCTTCCTTCTAGGGAAACACTTGGGACTAAAAGGAGAGAGGTTAGAAAATAGCCAGGGGGAGGAAAGAAATAACTTTTAAAATGTGAGGTACTTGAATCTATTAACAGTCTGTAAAGAAGAAGTCAGTTGAAAAGGAAAGACTGAAAATAAAGGAGAAACAAAGGACAATCAATGGAGTTTCCAGGTGGAGAAAATAGCCTTGTTTGAGAGTAGGGTCACTTCTCTGTTTGGCCTGGGAAAAAGAAAATGTTGGTTATGCAGACAGAGATTTAGGAAGGGGTTAGGAGTTGAGGGGGTATGTGTCCAACAACCTCATATATATATTTTTTCTCTCTGAAGTTAGAGTCATAAACACCTGCTTACAGAGGGGAGAGGATTGACCAAAAATGAAAATGATTAAAACGAGGGTCCTTGGGGTGGAGACTACACAAGAAAGTATGTCTCCACGAATGTATAGAGCAATGAGATGAAAGAGAGGCTGAGAAGCTGGCGTATTTACTGAGAGTCATTAGGTCAAGAGCGTGTGGTTAAGGATCACTATACTGGAGTCAAGCACGCCAGGGGGAAGTGGTTCTGGACAATGTCAACATCTTGGGGGCAGCCAAGGGCGTGGCCAAGAGATTGTCGGGATCGTGAAGAGTAGAGAACTTTGAGCAGAGAACATCCACTACATTGTCCCTGCAGTTGCTAAGGTCATGATTGTGACAATCAGATGCAGACAAAGGACTGAAAGCTGGAATTGGCCCTCGAAGATCTCAAAGGGAGGCTCACTGGGATGCCAGGAGAAAGGTGCAGAGGAGGGAACAGAGAGATGCGTTGAATCTCCACAAAGAGAAGGTTTGGTATTATGGTTCGAAAGTAGCAATGGCGAGCAAGCAGACTGAGGACAGGGATTCTCGGTCCTGCTTGTGATACGGAGTGGAGGTACCAGGAGGGGAATAGCACAGTGTGTCCCATGCTGCTCCCAGTTCACTAGTTCCTGTGTGAGCTCTTGTCTTGCTGCCTGTGAATCACACTGCTCCTCCCTCCCACCCTGTTGGTCCTTCTCGCTGTCACTGGTAATCACCGGACTGAGCTGTTCTTCACCTGCAGCCTCCAGTAAACCCCCTACAGGGAGAATGCTGGTTTCAACTGTCCTACCTTAAGGCCTATGGTATGTAATGGGCCCCTCGTTGGCCCATGGGGACTCTAGTGCATGAGAGATGTCCTGTCAATGGTGATCCTTTTTCTTTCTTCATCCTCTTTCTCTTTGTAGTTTTGTAGACTTGGAAATGGGATTCATGTGGATGGGGAGACGTGGGAGTCTGGAGGGTTTGAGGAAGAATCTCCTGGGAGAGGAGTATGGAGAGATTGGCCGGAGAGACCTATAGAGGTGACATTTGGCTGCCAGGCTTTACAAAATGAAGGAAGCATTGGAGGCTTTGAACTTGAGGTGTGACAGGATCCATTTTGTATTTGGGGGAAATAATTCTAAAGACAGCTAGAAGGATGGATGGATGGGTGGATTGGCAGGCAAGAGATTAGGAACTAGGACATGAGTTAATATAAGTTAATATGAGTTAATATTTGATTCTCAGGACTGATTGGAGCAGAGCGAGTTCTGAATCAGAGAAGTAGTTGGAAGGTAGTGTCAAATTATCTAGTCTCATGGGGTTAAGAATGTAAATCAGTAGATCGGCAGTGGGAAAGAAAAGGAAAGAAGGTGTGAAGGTTAGTTCTTGAAAAATGGAATCCAAATGGGGTTACAATTACCTTATGACCTCATTACTTTATTTATTTATTGTAATTATTCTTCTTTGGATTCTCTTCTTTTCTTTTTCTTTCTTTCTTTCTTTTTTTTTTTTAGTGCGAGAAAGTGTGAGTAGGGGAGAGGAGAATCTCAAGCAGGTTCCAGATTCAGTGTGGAGCCTGATGCCGGGCTCGATCCCACAACCCTGGGATTATGACCTGAGCCAAAAATCAAGAGTCAGACGCTCAACTGCCTGAGCCGCCCAGGAGCCCCTGGATTCTTTCAATTGTTTTTGTGTATATAGTTCTATTAAACTAGAATAGAAATGCCCACTAAAGTTTTATATCAATTGTTGTATCATAACCCAGGAGCTAAAGCACTTTGTTTTGTGAAGGAAAAATAAGGCTATTAGGAATAGTTTTGATTGTTGAATACATCTTACATTCTTGTATTCCTCAGCTACGCATTTTGAGATGTATCCCGGACACGTTTTTAGGGGGGGATTTCCGAACTGGTCTAAAACTATATGAATATGAATGTGTCAATATTCATATTTTAGCGACTGAAACAGGGAGGCAGGGGCAAGAGGGGGAGAGCAGCGTTGTGTGAGTTATACCCCAGAGTTTGCCAAGAGCCAGCAGTCTGGATTTACTTACCATGTCCTTGCTTTTTGGTGAAATTTCACTGCGTAAGACAATTTTTTTCTCTAGACCTTCGGTTTTCAAAAAGTAAATCATTAACAAACACAAGTTCTTGTAGTAGAGGCACATGGTCCTATAAGTAAAGCCACTTGGTTATACACCTAAGCCTGCCTTACGTTTTGGTAAAAGGTGGCCCCGGGCTTGGGGATCTCTCATTCTGTGTAGTTCTCATGTGATGCTAGAACAAACGTGTTACGGAGGATTGATACATTCAGGGTCAGAAGGCCAGGGTTCAGGCTCTAGCTTCCTGCTTCGTTAAACCAGTGCTTTGTCTTTTTAAAAAAATTTTTTAATGTTTATTTATTTTTTGAGAGAGAGAGAGAGCACAAGTTGGAGAGGGGCAGGCAGAGAGAGAGAGAGAGAGGGAGACAGAGAATCCCAAGCAAGCTCTGAACTGTCAGCACAGAGCCCGATGTGGGGCTCGAACTCACGAACCATGAGATCCTGACCTGAGACGCTCAATGAACTGAGTCTCCCAGGCGCCCCCCAGTGATTTGTCCTTTTAAGCTTCATTAGCTTCTGTAACATGAAAGGGAACCACCAGAACCCTCCTCTGAGAGCAGTCCAAGGTGAATGTGACCTTGGCCGCCAAGCCTCGCCCCACTGCCTGGCTCACAGACTCAGTTCAGCATTGTTAGTGACCTCGGTGCCCCTTTTCACAGAGAGCCGCCAAGGTTTCAGCCAGGAAAATTCTTTTTCTATTCAGCCCAACAGCGCTGTAACTGGGAGCCTGGAAGAAGAATTGGGGTGGGGGGCGGCGGGAAGAGCTGAGATGAAGATATTTCTAGATACAAGAGTCAGAAGATTATTTCAGGGGAAGGGAAAAAAAGGACGAACAAAATCGAGAGTGCTGGAAAGAGAGAAATAAATAGAAGTCAGAACTCTGGGATACAGAGGGGCGAACAGTCAGCAAATTGAGTTTCAAGATCACTGCAGTGGCCTCGGCAAGGCCGTGGCTCTTTCTGGGCCCCGGTTTTATTGTAAGTAGAACGGGGACCATATTTCCTGGCCTGCCCGACCCAGAACATCTGTTGAGAAAGAGCTTCCTAAGTAGAAAGGAGGTACGTATGTTGTACGAATGCAGGTGTTTAAGAAACGACAAACAAGGCATGTTTCTCAAAACCCCTACAAGTTATTCGCCCGCTCTTATCCAAGGATCATTTTTGGACTTCCGCTCTACGGCACAGTTTGAGAGGGACGATCAACACGGGAACCAGTCAACTAATCTGGGAGTTCGGTATTCGGTGATGTTCCCGAAGGCCAGCGGTCTGCCATGGGGGCGACCTGCGTTCAGGAATCCGTCGTTTGGTCCGGATTCTGTGCTTCGATTTCCTGGATGTGTGACTCTGGACCGGAGACAGCACCCCTCCGCGCCTTCTTCCTTAGCTCTAAAACGAGAAGACTGGCTGCTTTTTTCACCTCCCCCGGTGATTTTGAAGACCGCGCACACTGTGAAAGATCCAATAGAAACGTCTTCAACCAACCATCCACTGATGAGCTCATTTGAATTGTAGATGTTATAAAAACTAGGCAAGGCACGGGGTCAAAACTCACGGCCCCTCTCCAGGGTGGAATATTATGCCACCCTGACCAGTTGTGTTTGTGAGGAAACTTGAGGATGTGGGAGAATGTTCAGAAAACGACACGAAGTGGGTAAAGAGACAGGGGCGCGCACGCGCACGCGAGGAAAACTCAAAACCCGAGAAATCTACCAAAACATCAACGGAGATTGTTTTTCTGAGTATTAGCGGTTTAGGTGGTTTATCTGCTTCTTGTTCCTTCTTCCAATTTTCCTGCATTTTTTCAATTTTCTCTTGATCAGAAGCACATACGGCTACTTCACAGGGAAAAAAAAAATTATTTGACAAAATGAGATGACGTGTGTCGAAGGTCTGCCGAGTGCCAGGCACACGGGGTTAGGATTTCATAGATGTCAGTCGAAGCTGAAAGAAGTCCGAAGAAAAGAGGCCTTGGAAGGAGGATATTTGTCCAAGACTCTGCCAGCGGGTAACGCTGTTCAAAGGAAATAGATGGAAAGACAGGACCCACCAAACAGGCCACCACTCTGATGCCTGGACATGAGCTTTCCAGTGGATGTTAGGGAAAACTTTGACCCCTCAGCCCTGAAGGGGTATTGTGACTACTTCTACTTCCTTCAAGACAAACAATTCACATTTCAGCTGCTCTCGTGCTGGGTACAATCAGAACCACGTGAAGGACTTAAAATATCCCCGGGATGACATGTTACAGAGCAGCTGGCTGGCTGGAGGGGTCCCATAAATGTCACAAGGAAACTCATACCAGTAGGGAAGGCAGGAGACAAAAATAATAGCAATAATTCCTTGCGTTCACATGGTATCTTTCATCTGAAGAGCTCAAAGTTTCGTACAGATGTTATATCCATTAAAACTTATGTGGCAAGCATTACTCTCCCTGGATGACAGATGGGGAGGGGACTGTAATCCTGTCATTCAGACTAAAAGTGGAATCAACATGTAATTATCTTTGAGAGGAAATCTTTCTAATGTAACCCTTTCCTCCTGCAGCTTTCTGCTGCTTCTGAGTGTCTAGGACAGGTCACGAGCTCGGGTCTGGAGTATCTACTGCAGGTATCCAAACACTGAAATGAGATCACCGCTCAATCTTCTTGCCCAGACGAAACATATTTAACTTTTCAAGTCTCTCTTCAGAAGCCCGAGCCTCCCCTTTCTCATTTCCCTGCAACCTGGAGGTGGTTTTCAAGTCGCGTAACGAGAACCAGTGCCTGACGCTTCAGCCCGAGCTGGGCAGTGACTTTACCTGACTAAACTCACAGTCTTGAGGTTAGCTTTGTGTTTTTGCAGCTGGGCCTTCCACGAAGATACGATATTTTTGGTTGTGACAATTTTTCTGATGACGCAATGACTTCTCTCCTCTTTCTGATTTCCAAAATCCCTCCTCCCTCATTGATTGGGGAGTTAAACTTTTTCTATAAAGGCAAAGCATCCCACTTTCTTAACCTAGCAACTATTATCATTGTTGTACATTCCGTTTCGTCTTTATTCATAGTAATCTTTTGACACGGTTAAAGTAGTAATATATATGCCGTTTTGCATTCTTTAAGTTGTATTCTGCTTTTAAGATTCACATTATACTAGAAGCATCTTTCTCCATTGCTTCATGGGAAATAAGGACAGTGCTGACTATATAATCGGGATTGTAAGGCTGTAATAAAAGTTGCTCAGTTATACTATTAGAAGATATTAGAATTGCCTCCAGTTTTTCTGTTACAATATGTTTTTCTCTGTTAAACATCTTGTACTTAACGATTCTTTTATATTTTAGGTTCTTTTTTTTTAATGTTTATTTAGTTTCTAGAGAGAGAGACAGACAGAGCATGAGTGAGGGAGGGTCAGAGAGAGAGAGGGAGACACAGATTCCGAAGCAGGCTCCAGGCTCTGAGCTGTCAGCACAGAGCCTGACGCGGGGCTCGAACTCACAACCGTGAGATCATGACCTGAGCTGAAGTCGGACGCTTAACCGAGCCACCCAGGCGCCCCTATATTTTAGGTTCTTGAGGACTTAGTATGCATATTTTCAAATAGTTTTCTCCAATGACTGAAGCTAATTACAGTGTCCCCATCATGCTTGAGAATACCATTTTCACTACACTCTTGTTAGAATTAAATTTTATTATTTTTTGAATTGGTGAGAATACTTACCTTGTTTTACAATTAATTTGTATTTCCTTCGTTTTTCTTTTCTTTTTTCTTTTTAACGTTTATTTATTTTTGAGAGAGACAGAGAGACAGATTGTGAGTGGAGGCGGGGCAGAGAGAGGGAGACACAGAATCGGAAGCAGGCTCCAGGCTCTGAGCCGTCAGCACAGAGCCCGACAACAGAAGGGCTCAAACTCACAAATTGTGAGGTCGTGACCAGAGCCGAAGTCTGATGCTTAACCAACGGAGCCACCCGGGTACTTTCTTTTTTTCTTTCTTCCTTTCTTTTCTTTTCTTTCTTTCTTTTTTTTAAAGCAAACTAAATAAACGTATTCCTTTTTTTTAAGGGTCACACACTGGATGAAGGATGTGGCATAAACATAAATGGTGTTAAAAAATCTCGATATGAAAATAGCGATAATAAAATTTGATATGGAAACAGCAGTAATAATGAAATCCTACACTATAAAACCGTTTTCTCTTCGGAGCTCCCAGCGTGCCGTCTGATGCTTCAAAGAGCTTCTGCAAGGGAAGCGAGAAGCGCTAGGAAGCAGTTTTTTAAAGATGAGGAAAGTAGCAAGGATGGTACTTGGTGCCGTGACTTCGAGAAATTGCTCTCTCATAGCAAATGGCTCTGATCATATTTTCTCACCGTATTCTCAGAGGAACAGTCTGTCAGGCTCTGGCTAAGCCTTATTCAAACTCTAGGAGTTGGGAAAGGCACTTGTGAACTTAATCTGCTCTTAGAACTGAAAAGATTTTCATACCCATCAAAACGCCAAACAAGTTTGTGCATGTAGACACCAGCTCAGACAGACTGATCGTTGTTAGTGATATATTTAATATTTGGACCTAACTCGGATCCCTATGAAACCTTATTTATGATTTAGTGTGAGAAAGATCCTGGCCAGAAACTAGAGATTTGAAATTCTTTGACAGTCTGAGGATCAGTCTTTGCAGAACGGTGTTTTCTCATTATCTCTGTGTGAAGTTGTCTTCGCTTCTACACTCAGATGGTTTCTCTCGTTGGCTATCACAGGAACACGTGTATTTGCAAACCGGCGCCGATGTAAAGTCGGCTTCCTCCTGAGGCTCATGGGAATATGCTGTTTGTCTTTAAAGTCAGAGCATGGAATTATATTCTTCAACCATCAATAGCCCTTGATGCGTTGTCAGAGTAGGACCCTCTTCCGTTACACCGCTGGGAGAGAATTGATTTTTAATAGCATGCTCCACAGTGAAATTTTGGGAATTTAATGAAATATTGAGAAAACAGCCGAGTATCTAAACAAAGAGAACTTGCCGCTTTCTTTCTTTCTCTACGATACCCCTCTCCCATAACTCTGTGCCTTGTTCCAGTTTATGTGAAGCGGAATGAGGGCAGAAAGCAACTCCAGGACATGCTTCTCTTACAGCTCAAAAATGTGGACTGGACTCATTTGTTGAAATGCTGCAGATCCTTAAATAATGAAATCTTTTCAAATGAGAGATAAAGTAATAAGAAGTGGCAGGGGAGAGAGAAGAATGCAGACAGCAAAACAGCAGAGAGAGGCTCTGATAAGATCTTAGGGAACCTGAGACCAGTCGGATTCAGGATTGCCATGTCCTCCACCTAGTGCCTTCCTTAGCCTCTGCCCATGACTTGGTCTTGGAACTTTCCAGTAACTTCTATCACAAAAGACACGTGGCTCAGTTCCATCCTTTATTGTCCATACCCTTCTCCTTCAGGAGGGCTCTGAGCCCACCTACCTGCTCCTGGCAGCCTTGGGTTGCTGTGAGGCTAAGACCCTGCTCTCTCTGTTTCTGCTTTGACCACCTGAGAGTAATTACACAGCCTCTCATACCTAGAGCTGAACCGACTGGTTCCAAAATTATATTTTCCTGGAACATCTTGTTGAACTGGAATGCTTTGGCAGTTAAGAAACCACTGCTCACACCTGAACAAATCAGTCTGTTTTTCCTGAAATGTAGTCCGTGTTCACTCCCCCGCCCTACCCCAGCACACACTAAGGTAACTGGCAGATCCCGTTGTCTGGCTGAAGCCGACTGCGGTAAGATTATTATATCATCATAGAGCACAAAGTTAAAGATTGCAGAAAATCAAGAGTTACATTGACTGATTTGTAGTCTAATCATGCAAGCAGGTCAGATGAAAAAAAAAAATCAGAGAAAGGAAAGACTAGGGAGCATGTCCAAAAATAGTGGAAAAGGTGAGTCTACCTCCAACACAATTGATTTTCCAAAGAAACAAGATTCTTGAAATATAAAATAATTCTTACATGGCATATAACACACTCATGCAAACACACACACACACACACACACGCACACACAGAATATCTGTTGCCCACACCCTAACTCTTTGGTTGAAAAGTAAGTAAACTCTTTCAAGATTTGAAGTTCTGTTCTGTGTTTGCCTTACCATTATTACTATTTGTCACTTCTTTTTCTCTGGGTAAAAAGGTAATAATTCTGTGCTAATTTGTAGGGCAATCAGAGAAAAAAGAGTGTGGCCAACTTAAGTCAAAACAAATGCTTAAAAAGCACTTAACTAAATGAACCTTTGAACTTGGTTCTCCCATCTCCAGACCTAAAGGGAATAATTTTGAAAAAACAAAAAAAAAAAACAAAAAACAAATTGGAAGACTTTAAGAAGACAAGCATATTAGAACTGAAAAGCATATTTTTTCCCCTAATATTGCATTTCCAGGGATCAAGTTGGCTCCATACTTTCTTCTCACTATAGGGAAACTACTCTTGAACTGTTTCAAAGAATCACTGAGATTAAAGACTAAATATATTCTGGGTTTGGTCCCCTCTTAGTCTCCCTGTCCAGGAGAAAAGTCTTCTTGTAGCCCATAGAGTGATAACTGGAGAATCCTGGGGTCATCGCTTACAGCCAGTGGTGAACTGTGCTAACTTCGATACCCTGGGACTTGGCATATTGGTTGGGTACATTAGACATGGAAGCCAAATGCTTTTCAAGTGCCACATGGAAATGGATAGTCCTTCTCAAGTAAATAAATAAATTCACCTAAAAAAACCCCAGAGATGAAACACATTCTTTTGTGATCCAGTCTTAGTTCATTCAATCAAACACTTGGGGTTTTGGGGAGTGTCAGTCCATCCCTTCTCAGCCTGCCTCTCCTTGCGTGGATCCAAAAGTATTTGCCCCAGAGCAGTAGAGTGGTAACAAATATTAAGAATCATCTCTTGAACTTTGAGAGTTTATTTCCATTTTTCTTTTTGTTTTCCTTGTTGGAAAAGAAAACCCCTATCCTTGTATTCATGACAGTCTTTTTTTTTTTTTTACATTTATTTACTTTTGAGAGACATTGAGACAGAGTATGAGCAGGAGAAGGGCAGAGAGAGAGGGAGACACAGAATCTGAAGCAGGCTGCAGGCTCTGAGCCATCAACACAGAGCCTGATGCGGGGCTCGAACTCACAGACTGTGAGATCTGACCTGAGCCGAAGTCGGCCGTTCAACCAACTGAGCCACCCAGGCGCCCCTCATGACAGTCTTAACTTTAGATGTAATAAGCATTCGGAAGGTTGACAGATCCTGGATGAAATTTTAGACTGGGGGAAGTTAACCACGAGTTGGGCTTTGGATGGTAAGTGGGGGTATACATACTTAGAATAAACAATCAGATTCTACACACTCACACGTGGGGCTGTTAATCATGGCTCCAATGGTGATTCTTTTCACCGGCTGAGAGGATGGGTTACTACCTCCTCAATGATAACCAGTCACATTTCTTCCTTTTGATTCAATTGATAAATACAGTAGCTGGTGCTCACTGATTTTTTTTATGTAAGCTTACAGGCAACAATCAAAGCTATGAAAAATTAACGGCAATAATGTTTCACGCCAAGGGCATACAACAGTAGGTCTTCAATACTGCTCGGAATATATCTTGGTTCTGTTTCTTGCTGATATGTTACTTCAATTGCTAACTTAATGAATGTACTTATTTCAAGAGACAGTTTTAAACCACAGTTACATTTTACTACTCTCTTAAAAATACTTCTCACGAATCCCATAGCACTGAGGAGTGTGTTGGTTCCATCTTTTATTGAATACAGCCCTTGTCCTATTTATGACCCGCAACTGATGCACTGGCCCAAAAATGTGATTTCTCTGAAGCCCTGCAGGACAAGCATCTGAGCTCCTAAGGCAGGAATGTACTTCACAGAACTGTTTTACTGCTCTGACAATGTTCCTGTGGCCAGCATCCCATGCGTCTGCAGGAAAAGCACAGAATGTCTTAGAGAAGGTAGTTCTAATGGGTGTGAAGCATCCTAGTTGCTGAAGTTCTAATGGACTTGCAAAAGCCTCTGGGGAATCAATGGAACAACATGATGTAATGGTCTTTAAAAGATAAAATACAAATAGAATGAAAAAAGCTTTTATTCATTTCAGAAAGAGATGTCAACTCAGTGTTTGTGGATAACGTTGCCAGATAAGCTTTCTCATTTCAAAATCAATTTTGGGGGCGGGTTTGGGGGGGTCGGAGGGGGAGGAAATCCTGGAGCGGCAAGAAGGCCAGCAGACAACCAGTGCCATCTAGTGGTTGTATAGGATAAAGACAGAATTTCAGCCAAGGGAGAGCTGGGTTTTGGAAATGTACTGACTGAGAAATGTACAATCGGGCCAAACTAGAGATTCTAGAGAAGTCTGGGTTGAATTTTTATCTCCATTTACTCACTAAGTAATGAAC
The DNA here is from genome assembly GCA_030068075.1 of Paguma larvata. Taxonomy (NCBI): domain Eukaryota; kingdom Metazoa; phylum Chordata; class Mammalia; order Carnivora; family Viverridae; genus Paguma; species Paguma larvata. Next base: position 15,669,449 of record CM057825.1, read on the forward strand.
ATCAAGTGATGTGGCAGCTGTTTTAAAGAATTTTGATGAAGCCTAAACAGAAAACAGTGAAGCCCTCAAGTCACATGGAGCAAATAGTCCCTTCAACATATTTTAAATATGTGAACTTTGCTGTGTTTCAACTACGTCTGAGTTAAAACTATCGAATGATGTTTAAGAAAGAAAAGTTGCATCTATTTCAAAATATTACCTTCCTGAGAGTTTTGTTACCTGTAAACAATAAGCAGATGCTAAAGGTAGACTACTGTCCTCAAGGTTTGTTTCAGAGGAACAGAATAGAAGCAAACGGGTCCACAGATTTGGATGGGAAAAAGTTACGTCTTTATTCTCAACATCTTAAGTCTGAAATTTAGCATTTCCCTTAATTAAGAGAGTAGGCTAGGAACCACAGCAGTGTTAGCGATAGCTGGGACCTTGACACCTAAAGAAATCAGGTATTTTTATCATCGTACGTGCCCTTCACTATTTATGAAGGATAGCAGTTGTTAGACCTGACACTTGATATTGCTTCTTAGTGCGTATATATAAGCAAATACATTTTTGCGTCATAAATTTAGTTTTAAAAACATTTAAGGGGCATCTGGGTAGCCCAGTTAAGCGTCAGACTCTTGATTTTGGCTCAGGTCATGATCTCATGGTAGGTTAGTTTGAACCCTGCCTCTAGCTCTGTGCTGACAGAGTGGAGCCTGCTCGATATTCTCTCTCTCCTTCTGGCTCTGCCCCTCACCTCCCCTTCTCTCTCTCTTTCCCAAAGAGTTAATAAATGAACATTAAAAAGTAAAAACATTTAAATAACTGCTTCTGATATAATTGATTTTCCTTGTACTCCTATGTATTTTATTTAAAGCATTTACAAACTTCACTCTGAGAGGGGATCCATAGCTCTTTTAGACTGGTTCAGAAAGGTAAAGAACTCTGATCTATAGGAATGGCCAAGTCATAAAGTTGAAACACATAATTTAATAGTTAAGAGTCCAGTCTTCTGGGGGCACCTGGGTGACTCAGTTGGTTGGGCAGCCGACTTCGGCTCAGGTCATGATCTCACGGTCTGTGAGTTTGAGCACCGAGTCGGGCTCTGTGCTGATGGCTCAGAGCCTGGAGCCTGCTTCAGATTCTGTGTCTCCCTCTCTCTCTGCCCTTCCCCTGCTCATACTCTGTCTCCATGTCTCTCAAAAATAAATAAACGTTAAAAAAATAAAAAAAAAGAATAGTCATGAAATCGTATTTATTGTGATTATTACTGCTGATGAGTCCAATAAAGCATATATTAACAAAGCGATTGGTAAAACGCGTTACCAATTTGGATTGAAATTCTGTTGATGTGTTTAGTACAAAGACTTTGGGCCAAGAGCCTAAGCAATGAGAAAACACAGAAATGGGTAGAAATGCTTAATTTAAAGGAGAATATAGGAATAACAACTATGGGTAGACTTTTCTTTGTTAATTAGGAGTTCATAATATCTTAATGAGCATCCCTCCAATCGCCTGTCTTCAGATTTTGAATTTCTTTTTCTGGCTGCATGTATAAATGAGAAATTGTGTATATACCATGCATGAGGTATTAGCTATTTCTAGAAGAAAGAGCATGTTTATGAGGGACCAGATTTTCCGCACTGTCCTCACAGTTACCTGCTAAGGGTGGGCGTATTAATAGCACAGCAGGACTGAATATCTAAAGTTAGAAAAGTTTCAGGGCATCTGGTGGCACAGTCGGTAAGCCTCTGACTTCTGCTCAGGTCATGATCTCACAGATGTTGAGTTTGAGCCCTGCCTCAGGCTCCGTGCTGACATGGCAGCTCAGAGCCTGGAGCCTGCTTTGGATTCTGTCTTCCTCTCTGCCCCTCCCCTGCTCATACTCTGTCTCTGTCTGTCAAAAATAAATAAACATTAAAAATATTAAAAATAAATAATATTAAGAAAAGTTTGGTTCCGTAGGCACAGATATGAGGTTTCAGGAGAGAGGGAGTTAAATGGGTGGAGAGTTTTATTTTTACACAGTATTTGGAAAACCAGAATTCGAATGTAAATACCTGGCCTCAGGGTATCTTACTTTGTAAAGGTAGTGGCCTAGAACCTATCCATAGGGCTGGGTCTGGATTTAATCCTAAACAGAAAAAGTGTCTTCCAATAAGGAGAAGGTAGTAATAATGAATACATTAGGGTCATCAAGCTTTTAGGCTTTCTGTTTGGTTGACCGGTGATTTCCTCCACCCAACACAACGTTCTGTCACTGTCTCTGTCTGTCCCCCAAATCGCATCAGCTCTCCTTACTGTGGGGTAGTTGGCCAATTAGGATCTCAACCTTCACCACATTCCACTGGGAGAAGCAAGGGGCTTCCCTGGCAAGATGGCCGAAGGAGATAACGGCTAAGTGCTGGGCTCTTCTTTCAAATGAAATTGAGTTCTACCGTTGTTGGAAGGCGCTCCTGGAAGCCAAGCCTGGAGGCTAACCTTGGGACGGCCAGATCAGTAAGTTCCAGAGTGCAGTCAGACCCGGTTTCCCTCTCTGCCCCCTCCCAACCACTTTCAGAAACTTCTCTCTTCTGGGATCTTAGGCGATTCCTGCTCCTTCTGAGCTGCTCCCTCCTTACGGCACTCTGCTTCCCTACCAGGCCCAACAGCCAAGGATCTCTGGCGCTCTACTAGTGATTTTGTTTTCTTACCTCTGCCTCAGGGAGAAGCCTGTTGCCTGCAGCCTTTTCCTGTTCCGCTGCCCTTCACTGCCCCCTACTGGCTGAAAGCAGTTAAACTTTCTTTAGCCTTTGAGGCTCAGACTTCATCCCAGAGAAAAGGATGAAAGTTCAGACGTGTACGCAGTCAGGCTTCCAAACAGATAGGTTAGAAAGAGAGAGAGAGAGAGAGAGAGAGAGAGAGAGAGACATATTGTAGAGGCTGAAATAATGTTCTTGTTCCTAGTTGAATCTTAAACATAGGCAATTATATTGAAAAAGGTACTACTCAGGTAATTTGGTTTCACTGGATTAAGCAAACATAAGTGGTTTATTCAATTAGAGTAGCATCTCCTGATCCTCATGCTCTAGTTAATTGCACGACTGTGTTTTACATAGTTTGGAGGGTCTCACACACTAATCAGAGCTCCTGACACGTAACTTGCAAGCACACGAGAACCAGTTTCTCCTTATACCTGGGTGTACCTTGCTTGTAATTTGGGTGCCTTGGAGAGTTGTGTAATCTCTCTTGCCCAATACAACAGCTAACCGCCAATCACAAGGGTTTGAATTATGTTAATTCTCTTACATATGTTGCTACATGGTCCATATTTCAACACTGTCAGATGAATCTCACAGGCTTTAGCAATCCATTGCACACCCATGTGATTTCTGGTGGAGGCAGGTGTTTGCAGGCCACCGAGTCCTTAGGAACATGCTAGAAGGTGGATATGTCTTTGTTGCCTTCTCCCCTTTTCTGCAGTGCCTCCCACCCACGTCTTTAAGGACGTCTAGGAGCCCAAACCATCTCTTGCCTGAATCAGTCAAGGTTGCCTTTTTAGAACTGCTGAGCCTCTCAGATGTCACCTGTGCACGTGTCTGCTTCAGGAGTCTAGAATGCGCCCGAGAGTGTGCATTTCTCATAAAATTCCAGGTGATGCCTATGCTGCTGGTCTTTTGTGGACACACAGAGTAGCAAGGCAATCAAATCGTCTGATTAAAGGAATTCCTTCTAATTAAAGCGTAAATGATTCTTAGGTCCAACACAGCTGGTGTTTGCATTTTAATAGGAGTTGTGTTCTTCCCAGCAACCCTTGGAGATTTCAGGAAGAACAGTGGAGTGTAACCTGTACTCTCCCTTTTAAGCTTCCTTTTCTGAAGAGATGGGGGCGGGGTAGGGTTAATTGCAGGAAATTTGCAAAGGCAAGTCTTTGGCTTTCCATCCCTTTTCCGTGCCTCTTTCCAACCCTTCCATCCAAGGCTCATCTTTTCCCCCATGCCCCTTTTCTACTTTCTGGTTCAAGGACATGAGCAAGCTATAAGCTTTAATAATATTATTTAATATTTAAATACTCTTTTGCATGATAAAAATGTTTATAAATTATTGGTAATGGATGGGTTCTTATCCCAATTTTGATTGGAATTGGAGTGCGTATATGCCATTATCTCTTGACCAAGTGCTTAAATTAAATAGCCAAAATTAACTTCCAAAAACTAGTTAATCTTCCACAATCTTAGAGATAAAAGACCAGTAAAGAAACAAAGCCCAAAGTTTGCACTTTTACGGATTAACCAATAACTATTTAATAAGGATGTTGCTCTAGAAGAACGAATACTGGTTTGGAGCTCGGAGAATTTGGTTCTGCTCCAACTCTATGCTGGCTGGCTGAGTGATCCTGAGTGACAGCAACAGAAACTGGGCCTCAATGTTCCCATCTGTCAGACCTATTCATTAGTTGAACAAATATTTATTGAGTACTTACTATGAAGTCATTGCATCTCGTCATTACTCAATACTCAAATATTGATCAAGTTCTTGATGTGTATTTAAATCACGGGGTTTTAGAAGTTGGATTTATTTGCTCCCAGGAAGTGACTGAGGCATATAGGAATAAGGACTCTCTTTTTTGCTATGCACTCCTTGATGTGGTAGGAGGCAACCCTCCCCTCTTTCCTGTTGCTTTCCTGAACCTGAGAGTGCGTCTGGAAGTCCTGAAGACTCAGCAGGTGGTTCTTGTAGCAACTTCTCTTTTGGGCGATGGCCAAGGAAGGTGTCCAGTTGCACATGAATAAGCTGTGTCTGGTGAGCTGGGGCTGTTATAACCTGGGTGGGCTCAGCCGTGAGGGATGCTGGCATGGCCAAGAGGAAGCGTTAGAGAAACTCAGGACCAGATGGGACTGGGACTGGGGAACTTCCTCAGCTGAAGCGCCCTCTCCAGAGTCAATGGTACAATTTGCAGTGTCGGAAAGGTCAGCCACGTCACGGCTCCTGAGGATAAGCACATTTGGAATGGTGCCGCTGCCAGCAACTGGGAATAGACACTACACACTACAACTTCCAGGGGAGGGACAAGGGCGAGGACTCCGCAAGGTATTGGATCCTTGCCCAATGGGCTATGATGGTTCTAGGCAAAACTCCAGACCCAGCAGTGGACTGGAATACTAAGCAGGAAATTGAGAGCTACAGCCTGGTGCTTGGGGCTGTGATGGCAAGATGAATTCCAGACTCCACACGCTGGTGTTAATCCCTGTCCTGGTCACAGCTGATTGACTCAGAGTCTAGGCAGGACTGTGTCTGTAATTGGCCAGGACTGGGAAGGCAGGGGTTGTGAGGGAGGAATCAAAGTGCGATGTCTGGTTGATATCCCTGGGCCCACTATTGCTACATCCTTTGCACCGTTTGCCGGCATGTTGTGTAAATGCTGGTAGGGGAATCACCTCTTTGTCTCAAGAAGGTTTTTAAGCAAGAGTAATTTTGTCAAGTATTAATACTTCTGAGAGATGTAACATCTTAAGCCCTGCTCCCCTTTTCCTGTACTGAAAATTCTGGGGCAGTTGTGCGGTCTATGTCCTTCAGGCAAGGATCATCAGAGACACATCTGGAATCAAACAAGTTGAGCAGATCATTACAAGGAGAAAGATGTAGACAGTGAGGATCTGTGGGATGTCTTGGTGAGAAGGTATCAGCAGTGACTTTTCCTAGAAATCTGGAATTCGGTTGAGTGACGTTAGGGGAGGGTCAAGGGAAGCAGGGGTTTGTTCTAGAGTGACTTTTGTCTGAAAACAGGGACAAGTCTATGATTAGGCATCTCAAAAATATAGTCTTATCCACAGAGAGGAGAGTTAGAGGATAAAACTGTAATTGGTAAAGAAATAGCAGTCAATCCTATTAGCCAGGAGTGACTGGAATATTCGGTGTTTTGAAGATTGCAAATTCACCACATTTTTTTCTGTACTTAGATAAAATTATGATGTGCTCTTGGTCTGTCTCACTTTATCATGACCTCAGAGTGACTGTGTCTGAGGTCAATGTTCTGTGATTACTTTGATGCCCAACAGGAGACACCATGCTCACAAGCTGTGAGCATCAGGCCAACCCCTAACAATACCTAAGCCTTACTGGAAGTGTCAGACCAGTTCTCAGATGTCAGTATACTCTGGCCCATCCATTCCTAGCAGGTTGGAAGAAATGGGGTTTAATATGTATAGTTTTGAGAGTAAAATATTTGGGGGCACAGAGAAACTCAAGTTCTCGGACTAATATTTTGTCATCAGTTCTCACACTTGGCTTTGCAGTCAGGAAATCTAGTATATTCCATAACATTTTATTAATCCCACTCAGATGTTGGTGTTTCCATTTTACAAAAGGAGAAGTGGAATGTAGAAGAGTTTAGAAAGTTAGGAAAGTTATCAAAAACCATGCAAAAAGTGAATCAGGGGCAACAAGTAAGGACACAGGTTAAACTCCTTTGCTTATACACTAGTGGTTGGTCACCAAAGTCATGGGAAAGCTGCTTGTTGCTAATAATTGCATCCGAAGTGACTTTGTAGGGGAGCATGGTGTGTGCAGATGATGAAGAACATGGTGATAGTCTTCAGAGTTAGGAATGCATCATAAGAATACCTGACTTTTCTTTAACATGGATATATTCATTCTTCAACATGATATAACTCATTATATCATTATCTAGAAACATTTTTGAACCAACTTATACTACTGGCCAGTGTTGTCTCTTTGGACAACGTCCCTTAAGTTTAGTGTCTATTCAGCTAAGGAGTGTTTCCTTAGCCCATTTATTTACATTTTAATTTAATTCACTAGATCATGTGTCACTCGAAGGCAAGGACGGTATCTTCATGAGCTACTAGAGTAGAATACTGAACAAATGACTATAGATGAATGTTACTTATTTCTTGTCCAAGGAACTGTATCATTGCAGTATCGAGATTTTAGGACAGATTCAAAATTTCATCACCACCATCACTACAATTATGATTTCCAAGTTTCTTTGATCTTAAAGAAACCCTTCTCCACTGAATGAAAGCAAATATCCACAAAAGACTCAGACATGAATGTTTATCACAGAGGTATTCATAGAAGATCTAAATGGAAATACCTTAAATGTCCTTCAACAGATGAATGGATAATCAAATTATGGTATATCCATACCATGGAATGCCACACAGCAATAGAAAGGAAGTACGTACTGATTCACGCATCAACACAGGTAATTCCCAGAAACATTACGCTAAGCAAAAAAAGCTAGACACAAAAGATGACATCCTGTATAATTCCATCTATGCGAAACTCTAAAAAGACAAATTTCATTTAGAGTGACATAAAGCAGATAAATGGTTGCCTGGGTCTGAGGGTGAGAGGTTGGTTGGTGGGAAGGGGCACAAAATGTTTTACACCTTAATTATGGTGGTGATTGCCTAGATTTATACATTTGTCACAATTCACTGAACTGGACACCTGAAATTGGTGAGTTTTATTGTATTTATATCACACCTCAGTGAAGTTGGTTTTTAAAACGTTTCTCCTGACTCCACACCCCTCTTCAATTACCCCCCTTTCTTTGCTCCCCATTTAGCGAAACTTCTCAAAAGAAGTGTCTATGTCCATTTTAATCCCTTTCTTCTTATTCTCTTGAGAAGAAAAGACTCTTGTTAAAGTCATCAGTGGCCTCAGTGTTGCTACTCGGAGAGGCAGTTCCAAGTCCCCATCTCAGTTGCCCTTGACAGAACTGCCCACGCCCTCCTCCTGGACACCCTGTCATCAGCTCTCAGATAGTTACCATATCTTGGGCAGCTTTTTTTCAGGCTCTTTCTCCACTTCCCCCTCATTGCTTAGACCATTGAATTTTGGAAGCTTACCCCGCCCCCCCATTGATTTCATCAGTCTCAGGGTATATGAAACGCTATCTCTATGCTCTATTCAAGCACAGACCTGTCTCCTGGACTCTAGATTCATATAACCAACTATTTACTCGTCATGACCACTGGAATGTCTGATTTATACTCGACATGTCTGGTTCTGAACTCCTAAATTCCGCAGTGCTTAGCAACTGTGCATCTCACACTGTGCTCCTCACCTTGGTAAAGGGCAATTCTGTTCTAGTTTCTTTTGCCAAAGCTTCGGAGTCCTCCTTGGTTTCTTTTATATCCCACACTTATTCCATTGAGTTTCTGTTGACTACCTCAGAAATATAGCTAGAATCCAGCAACATTCCCTGGTCTTATTTTAATCTAAGCCATAGTTGTCTTGTACCTGGATTATTGCAATGGCAACTACCTGATGTCCTTTGATGAGTAAGCAGTTGACTTTGTGCTCCTCTGTAGTCTAATTTCGATACAGAAACTACCATAAACCTTTTAAAATGCAAGTCAGATCATGCATGCTGTGAAAAACAGATGTTCTAAACTCTGATGCTCTAAGTCTAATGCTTTAACCCCACATCCCTATAATGACCTAAAAGGCCCAGCAAAATCTGGCCTCTGTTGCCTCCTCCTTGCTCACTCTGCTCCAGCTACGCTGGTCAGCTACCTTGCCACTCCTGGAATGTACCAGGCATCCTTGTATCTCAGAACCTTTGCATTTCTTTTCCCATCTGCATCCTTCTGGAATGCTCTCCCCCCCGATATCCACATCACTTACTCCCTTACTCCTTCAGGACTTTGCTCAAATGTTACTTCTTAGGAGAGATCTTGGGCAACCCTCTTAAAAACTGTAATCGTTTTCATGTCCTTCTTTGCTAGGATTTTCCATTTTCTTTCCTGTTTTATTTTCAAAGAATTTGTCACTATATGTGGCACACTATATGTATTTGTTCATGTCTACTTTTCTCCACTTGAATGTAAACTTTCAGAAGCAATTTTTTTTCTCCCCATTTCGTTGGGCATTTGATCTGCTGAACCTAGACTACAGTCTGGTACACACAAGGCTCAACTAATATATTGTTAATTAATAGTGGAAGGCCACTGAGGCATGGGGGAGATTAAGCAAGTTGATAAACATTTCTAAAAGAGATAGAATTGCTTTTAAGAAAACTCAGTACCCCAGATTTGGACCTGCTTCTTACACTATAGAATCACACGAAAATTCATTGTTTTGTAAACCTCGCAAGTATGTATAATAAACTTCCCCACGTTGGCAAGCTGGTTCTAGAAATTACTTACCATTTCTAAACTGATTCACTTGAGCAAAACGTTCTGAAAATTTCTCAGGTATGATCATTGACTTCTCGAATTCTCCAGTGTTAAGAGGTTGATAATCACTGATGAAAAAATTCCCCACCGGCCTTGGAAATAACTGTATTTGCAGGTAGTTTCTGTGTAAAAAAGCTGAAAGGATTCTCAGTGATGAAAACACTGGTGTGCAATTTCAGCCCAATTTCTGCAAACAGGAGCACTTGGTGATGAGGTCAAAGATTCCCAGGCGTGGGTCTCCTTGGGCAGAGTGGTCCCTGGTTCTGGGCGTTGTAAATCTGGACCACAATCTCATGGGTGGAGTATGTTCCTGAACTAAACTTATAGGTAAAAAAAAAAAAACACTTTTTTTTAATGTTTTATTTATTTTTGAGAGGAGAGAGACAGGGTGTGAGTGGGGGAGGGGCAGAGAGAGAGGGAGAGACAGAATCCGAAGCATGCTCCAGGCTCTGAGCTGTCACCACAGAGCCTGATGTGGGGCTCAAACTCATGAACCATGAGATCGACCTGAGCCAAAGTCAGACACTTAACTGACTGAGCCACCCAGGTGCCCAAAAAAACACTTTTGAGATCCACAGTACCCTAAATAAGAAAGAGTGAGCAGGTCCCTAGAATGTGGTTTTGGAGAAGTGGTTTAAGCCTGCACTCAAATAAAGCAAGAATTCTGACATATTCTTCTGATTAAAGATAATAGTTTTTTAATGACTGTCAGCTTACTCAGGTGTGCCGTTTGTTCAGTGTGTCGTAACGTACCACTTAGGTCTGGAGACCATGCATGCAGGTTCGCTCGGTAATCACCTTACCGAAAACCAGATTACTTATTGTTCGGATGTCAGCTACCTGAGAGTGTGCCAAATAGCTCTCAGACAACTGGGAATTACCAACAATACTGGCCTGTGGAAGGCGCCTGCATTTTTCACGTCACGTGTCTTGCCAGGGTGGGCAGACTGGTTCAAGGGAATGAACTTCATTCCATACGGCCGTAGGCCTTCACTGATCCTCCTCCACCCCGGCTAGGGAAATAACAAGACAATCATTTTCTCTGATGGGCCGGTGCTCTCTGAGACAGCTCCTGTGCAGAACAAATAATCTGACATTTGTCCCTCTGGCAATCTCCTTTGCTTGGGAACTTCTAAAGTGCTGTTGACATTATGACATCAGAAAATCCGATATTCTAGAAATTAGATCTGCTTTGAAAACTTGAAAGCAGACAGAAGATACATACATGTACATATTCCTATATATACACATATATAAAGCACAACCAATATAAACATGAGTCCTAGAGGTGTTTGTCTGCTTTCTATAGTGAAGGGGGCTATTAAAAGTCAGAAGTTAGCCTGCTGGATTGAAACCCACTTCAAACTTCTACTCATTACTTAATCTCTCTAAATTCATTTTTGTCTCCCTAAAATGAGGATAAAATAGTTTTACCATAACATTTTCTTAGGACAAAATGAAGAAAAATATATGTATTTATATATGTATGTACATATAAAAATATATGTAGAAGTATCTGAAAAAAAGCAGCCAAGTTCAAGCAGAAATCCAAATGCAGGTAGACTGGGGTTTCAGATGACAGATTTCGGATCCCCTAATCTCACTAATACTGTTTCTCCATTTTTAGTCTATGACCATTACTGGTGCTTTATGCTCTGATGTTTAGGAGGCAAAAATCATCCAACCAATAAATGATTATTCTAAGTATTTGCTAAATGCTTACTAAGTACTTACTGAATGCTTACTGAGTACTCGGGTAGGAGTGAGGGAAGGAGAAGGACTTAAAATATGGAACTGGCAGTTTAATTGGTGAGATTCACTTATATGTATTGATATGCACCTGAGGACAAATCTTGGTTCTTAAGAAAGAACACGGCGTATGGAGTTAAGAGACTTCCATTCTCGTTCTGTTCTGGTCTGCTACTTAGCAAGCGGATCCTTGAACAATCCAGTTATTTCTGATCATTAGATGCCTTCATCTGTGAAATGGCTGTAACAGAAGACAGGTTTGTGGTCAGGATAAAATGAGACCATGTAGGTACAACTCTTTCCTAACGGGTATCTACATATTAGCTGCTGTCATCAGGAGTCAGAAATTGAAATCTTATATCACAAGCGTCTAATTAGGCGGAAGTAAAAAGTATGCAGAGAACAGAGAGACCACTGTGGGTAGAATATTCTCAGACAATTCCATGGAGAAAATGGACCTCGAACTAAGAATCAGAGGAAGGATATGGTTTAGGAAACAGACAAATAGGCTGACAGATAGAGGGAAGTAAGTTTTCCAGGGGGAAGGCATTGTGAGGAAAGGCCTGGAAAGAGAAATGCAAGATACATAGCTAGCACCTGTGAATACATCAGTCTGGTTAGGATATAGAATTCAAATTGGGAAGTCCTGGCAGTCAGGGTAACATGGTTGCTGTAGAGTATGGTGGTCAGAACCGATATAGCAAGAAGGCAACCAGAGGTTGATTCTGGGCTTTGCTGTTTACAAACTGTGTAATTTCAGGCAAGTCAAATTTTCTTCCTGGAAATGATGGCTAACTCTCAAGATTGTTGTAAATATTAAATGGGTAAATACATATAAAGCATAGAGCTCTGTGCTTGGTAGTTAGTAATCACTTAGAAAATGCTAGATACTTAGTCATTCTGACCCTTTCACATTGATCTTTATTCGTTTTTCTCAAACAACAAAAGCAAGACATATTTAATTCCTCAGGGCATGAATCATAATCAATAAAAACACCCATAATTCCATCAGCCAAACAGATCAGTTTATTTTTTCAGATTCCCTTTTGATCACGTATATGTTAATATACTTGTCATTGTTTTAAAAATAATTTGAGAGTAAATGCTGTGTTTTTTCCCAATTATACATTCAAATGCCATATATATAATAATAATTTATATATTATATATATAATTTATATATATGTGTATATATATAATTTTTTCCCCTAATCTTGAGTCTACTGGAATTTTGGTAACCCCAAACTCGAAGATACCACTTCTATTTTTGCAAGGGAGATTTTATGTCTTAAATTTGTTTTTGTTTTTTTTTTTTTTTTTGCATTTATTTTTCTGTATCCTGCACCTGACTCTTTGGGAATGCTATAGCATAGGAAAAGACCTACAGCGGTGGTTGTTGACATGACAATTCCCCCCTCCCACCCCAGGTAATATTTGGCCATGTCTGGAGACCTTTTTTGGTGACCAAACTGGGGTGGGGTGGGGAGGATGGTGCTATTGGCATCTAATGAGTAGAAGCCGGGGAAGATGCTAAGCATCCTATAATGCATAAGACAGTCCCTCCACTCCTAACAAAGAATCATCCAGTCCAAAATGTCAGTAGTAGTGGAGTCGAGAAATTGACTTGCGTAATTTCTTTCATCCTCATTTTCTTAAGTTAGATGTTATGACGTGGCCAAGGTATGTGAAATAGTGAACTAAACCGTAGATGATGTAATGTGGCAATTTCTTTCCTTTACTCCTTTGAGTCTGTCTTTACCGCCCTAAGCCTGTTTTCATCGGCCACAGAAGAATAGGAGCTACTGGAAAACCCTGCTTCCCAACCAACAGACGCAGTCGCTGTGTTTGTGTTTCATTTGGTGCAACCAAGTGCATCATCACTATTCAGTGTTAGTAAGCTGCAGATCGAAACATTCACTAGAACCTACCTATCCAACTGCCCACAAACCTCATCTAACAGAGGTGTACAGGACGCAAGGTGCTGTTATAGATGCTGATTGTAATCTTAATATTTTTGGTTCCTTTCTAATGAGACACTTTTAAAATTTAATGAGCCTTTAATTCTAAGATGCACATTACTTCTTTCCCAGTAGTGTGCATTCCATTCAGAAAGAGCAAAAACGCTGCCGATTTCAACTGTAAGATGCCATTTATGGTGAGATATCTGCCAATTTCAGATATGTTAAAAAATGGAAAAAACGTGCATTCTAAAGTTGATAAAGCACGGTCCTATTGCTCATAGTATTGAATGGGGACAGTAAACTTATTTTCCCATTAAACTTATTTTCCTTTAAAAGTATCGTATTTTTTCAATATTTGAATTTTACTTTTGGGTAACCTCAACATTTCAAATCTGTAGTCCTCTAAAATGTGACCATAGTAAATATGAGTCAAAATCGTGTTCAATCATAATAGATTGCCTTTCTGGGTGGAGGGGCACACACCCAGCAATTCCTGTATCTTGAAGAATATGAAGGAGAAAATGTTTTGAAACCTCTGGAAAAAACTATATGACACTATAATGTGTGTGTGTGTGTGTGTGTGTGTGTGTGTGTATTTTTCTTTCTGTTTCTGTTCATTAGCATATTTTCTATCAGATTTTTGATCATGATTCCTCTCTCACTCATTTTGATTTTCAGAATTCTATCCAGTTGTTTGGTTACAATTCCTCAATCTTCCACAGTAATATTGATCTCTTCATAAAAGTTTCTCAGTCTCTACTCAATAGCTCTAATTTTGGCTACAATGAGCAAAGCTCATTGAATCCTTTTGGCTCTATGGAATTTACTTGTTCTTTGCAGCTATTGGAAAAGTCACAGAGAGGCAGAAATGTCAGGGCGCATAACAAGTAATGATTGAAAACCAAGGCCAAGTCCAACGATGTGTAACCTTCACCAGCCATAGAAAGGAAAGCATGTGTTGTTTGTGACTGAGCTCTAGGTTAAATCTGGAAATCTGAAAATGATGATCCGTATGAAACAGCCAAGTTCCTTAATAGGTCATCGAAGAGGCTTGCCAGAATCTAAGCCCATCAGCCCTGCATCCTTGGCAGTTCCTACATAGAGTTTACGTTGGGCCACCTACTTTCAGACTCATTAGGAGAATATAACTTTTTTTTTTAAGTTGCCATTCGAGTGAAAACATGCAAAACTCATTTCTGTGGAGACATATGCTGTGTTCAAGATTGCTTTCCTCAAGTCTTCTCCTTAAAGCGAACAAAACTACCTTTTATTGTGAAAAACGGTAAAATGAGAGTGTAGCCTCTACTCAAAATGGCCGACCAAACCTCTCATTTCCGGTATAGCAATAACCTCCGGAGGAAACAATCCAAGGTGCTTACCTATCTGTGTAAAGAAATGCTAAAAGATAGAAAAGGGGTCAATTTCATATATTTACACTTAATAAACAAGAAAGAAAAAGAGCTGTAGTTTTTGAATATTATGCAAATAAACTTTTGTAGTTGTTCAGCTTGAAACGTGGAATCAGAAGATAAAAATGATTTGTACCAGAAAGATCCAAATCATGGCAAAGCAGTTTAGTAGAATGGCTAAAAAATCAGCTTGGATGAAGTAGCTACGACTTAACTAGGGATCTAGAACATCAAGACTGGTAATTTTCTAACCGCAATGAGAACTTTCAAGTTTATTTTAAGTTGTGAAAAACACCTTCTTCTTGGGGTGCCTGGGCGGCTCAGTAAGTTAAGTGGCTGACTCTTGATTTCAGTTCAGGTCATCATCTCACAGTTTGTGGGATTGAGCCCTCCGTGGGGCTCAGTGCTGTCAGCACGGAGCCTGCTCAGGATTCTCTCTCTCCCTCTCTCTCTCTGCTCCCACTCCTCAAAAAATAAACATTAAAAAAAAAAAAACAGCTTCTTCTTGACAAAGACAAAATGAAGCATGGACCCCCATATTCAGCCCTCTTGGGGTAAATATAGATTATGATAGAGAGGATAATTGAAAAAATTCTATATAAGACATTTTTCTCTTATATTAAATTTAATAGAATTTTCTCTTATATGAAATTTTAGAGTATGTTTACTTAAAAAAATCACAATAGGTGTTTGCAATGTAAAAGCAGAATGTAAATGTCTTAGACTTTGGAGTAAAAAAAAAAAAACCTGTGGAAAAAATCCCTTTTTTTGCCTCCTACCAGCTGCTTCCAGATCCCTCCGATGAGGCTCTCAACCCGCAGAAACAGGTTTCCACAAGCTTCTTCCACAAGCGTGGCTGGGGGTGGGATACTTGCTTGACAAATTCAACAAGGTCATTTGGAGGGTTAAATGAAATAATTCACAGGGAAGCACTTTTAAGCTGTAAAGTGTCACAAAGGCAATGTATTATTCAACCAGCAAAAGAAGTGACCAGTTACCTGTCCTTAAACCCATCAGAGATACTGACTTGAGGTGGAGAATGTTTAGAACACCCTTCTAATCCTCGGAGCCTTTCAATTCTTAAATATCTCCATCTTAAAGTAAACTAGTTTTCTTTGCATTTCTTTTCCTCTTTTATTTTTTTTTTTAAATTCTGCTGATTTCCTTTCAGTGTTTTATTGGCTTTAATAATATTTATCTTTCATATCGTGTAACATGTTTGCTGTTCCTCATGGTGATCATATCACTTCTGGTCTCACCTTAGCTCATCATTTATAGTCTGGTCTCTTTGTAACTGAGTGCCAATGTGCCAATTGCTGTTCTATGTTCTGGGAACACAGTGGTAAAAAGGCAATGTTCCCCCATCTTGGGGGTCATACACTTATCACACACACACACACACACACACACACACACACACACAATATGCTAGGTAGCATTAAATACTATGAAGAAAGTGAAAGCATTGGCTCAAAAATGATGGGAGTCAGGCGAAGGCAAAATCATTTCAGGCTGAGGGCAGAGCAAGTGTTGGTGTTCTGAACCAGAAAGAGCAAGGAAGCCAGTGTTAGCACGTGAAGGTTGCAGAGACCAAGAAGGAGTTGAAGAGAGGTCAGTACTAGTCACCAATACTTAGTCTTCCGTGGATAAGAGTCGGCTTTATTCCGAGTGGATGGAAATCACTGAGGGGAATATAGGGCATCGATACAATACCATTCATACCTGCTCAGGTCACATGGCTGCCATATGCCATCAGACTGTGAGCTGCTGAAACAGGAAGTTGCAGTTTCTTTACCTGGTTCTCAAATCAAAATCAGTTAATAGACTTGGATCCCACAGGCAGAAGGGGAGTTTAGTGTCTCTTGAAGAGCTACCATGGATTGTGTCTTGAACGGATGGTTTGTGTCCCCTCAAAATTCACGTGTCGACATCCTAGTGCCCAACGTGTTGTTGTTAGGAGGTAGGGTTTTGGGGAGCTTAGATTATGCGTGTGTACTATCCCTGAATGGGATTAGTACTTTTATGAGACACCCCACAGAGCTTCCTACCATGTGAGGACATAGTGAGAAGTCGACAGTGTGCAACCCAGAAGAAGGCGTTCACCAGAACCCGAGTGTCCTGGACTTCCAACCTCCAGGACTCTGAGAAATGAATGTCTGTTGTTTGTCAGCTGCCCATTCTGTGGCATTTTTCTTTAGCAGCCCAAACAGACTAAGACAAGAATAGTCCAGTTTATGTGTTAAATATTCTCATCGACTTTCCCCTCGACTTTCTCCAGTGGTCCTCTCGCGGGTAACAGGCTACTGGGGACAAGGGAATGCCCAGACTTTCCAACATCCAAGGCTGTCTGAGCTCTCAGGAATACCAGGAGAGCCTAGATACCATCATGGCCCTATAGATAGAGGGGGGCTTTTGGAGAACAGGTGATACATAGAGGTCTTGTCTAAGGCTGTCCCCTAGTGGGGCCAACACTAGGAATGTTCATTCCCGGGGACATCTATGTGGCCGTTAAAGTCACTAAACTTGAGAGCAGGGAATAGCAGTAGAGAGAAAACTATGGAAGCCCATCAGAGGACAAGGGGTAATAACCAGGTGGTGCTACAGGGGACGGTAGCAGTGGGACTAGTCTGATGACGTGGGTTTCAACAGCACTGGGATTCCTGAGGGAGGAGAAATGTTCCGGAAGTACGAGGCAAGAGGACATTTACCTCACTCCGGGCCCACTCTGGAAAAAAAAATAGCCACCACTTTATGAAAGTATGAATGAATACATGGCACTGAGAGATGGAGACTGTGAAGTATCCTCCCCAAAACACATGTTTTTCTCACAGGTCACTTAACCCTTTTGTCTGACAGCTTCCCAGATGGTTTAATTAAACACCAGTAACCACTAGGCCTCAGAAACAGAATGGAGACTGTTCACTCATTGCTGTTCGGCTCAAAGTCTAAAGAAAATGCTTTTCCACCCCCAACCCCCTGCCCCACCAGTACCTCCTGGTAATTGAGAGCATGAATGAGATAATGTTCAAAGGGCTTTAAGCTTATTGGAAGAAAGGCGGTCCATAAACACAAGGTATCATTATTTCTCCCTTCCCCAGCCTTCAGTTTCATAATACTTTGTCACAAGGTATCATTATTTCTCCCTTCCCCAGCCTTCAGTTTCATAATACTTTGTCACACGCACAGTGGGTGTCCCACCCGGATGGGCAGAGTCCTGGGTAAGGGGAGTCTGTACCGTGTGTCCCTTACTTGCCTCTTGTTCCCTGAGCACATGGGACTCCAGGTCTCAAGTGGGTGTGAGCGGCTGCTCCTCAACAATGTCTCCAGCAAAAAGTTTGCAGAGACAAGAGGATTATCTGGGTCAAACAGAAACCATTCTATGGAACAACTTTCCATTGAACTTATGCTGCAGAAACACAAATACACACACAGAAACACAAATCCACTGGATGCTTATTTGTTCTCTCTCCATATGTAAATCCGTATGTATGTATGTATAGCAAATGACACAAAATATGCCCCCTGCAAAGGGTATAATGCTCTGCAAAGGGTATAATGCTCGTATTAACTCTCCACTCAAGTGCCGGCGAATCTTTCCGCCAGGAAGAGCTAAGAGCTGGATGTTTCGGCTTTTCTGTGCAGACCCCTTTCTGCTGCTGACCTTTTGATCTGTTTTGGTGTCGCTTGCTGGTTCATACGCCATCCTGATTCACACGGGTGATTTAACCTCTTGGCGATACTCAAGGGACTTTAAGGGATAGATTCTGCCGTGTTCTTTTTCTGTTAGCCTCTGCGTAGGTCATTGCCATGCTGGACTGTCAAAGGTCTGTGTGTCCCCTGATGCACACTGAAAACTACCAAGTTGTGGTACTCTCCAAACAGCCCCTCCAGATGGCCTGTCTCCTCTCTGCCTGCACAGGTGGAAAGGGCTGCTGTCCTCCATGCCATTGCGGGCAGGTGTTTCGCTTGGCGGGCCAGGTGCTGCCTGAGAAAGTCAGTCTCCCTGCAAACTGGCATGAACTGAGGGCACAGCGTGGGCTGGACGCTGGGTTCAGGCTGGTTGAAATGCCACCTTCTTTTATGTTCTTTTTTTTTGTTGTGCCGCACATCGTTCTCCTTAACCTCCAACCTAAATTGTCGTTGAAACTTCTGTCGTTGCCCCCCCTCCTTGGGTTTCCCTGTTTCCCTGTCAACTTCACTACATGTAGCTGATGGTTTATGCATTTCCCAGTATTTCAAGAGCCAAATGCAGCCTTAGGAGAAAGTAAATTCTATGCACTCCTGTACTTTTTTTAGATCTGAGCTGAGCTGCTGACTGCTCATTTGGGGGGACCCTGGGTACCTGCTGAGGCTTAAGCTGGGGCACTAGCTGGCTGAGTCTGTCTTGTCTCTCTTCCAACATCCCACTTTCCTTAAGAACCCTTATGTGCACCTTCTTTTCTATATCTGTTGACACCGGAAGGCTTCTAGACTTTCTAGCTTCCCAAAGGGATTCTATACTTTCTTATAATTTTATGTCTTATTGTCAGTGCCAAAGGCTTAGAACTATCTTCTACTGTGGCTGTTTGACCTTTCATTACAGGAATCTGCCACCACCACCCTGTTCAGTGTTAAATTACCTTCCCAACATTAAGGGGAGGAGAGGAGGAACATGGTTGTACAAGGCAGACTTTTCAGCTTCGTGGGGGCCAGAGGGTGGCCCAGAAATACAGTTCTCATCCGTTTTCCTACCCTCATTTGACTGGTTGAGGCAAGTTACTTTGGACGATTTTTAGCTAAGTTGCCTCAGCAGGTATAGGAAGTGAGCATGTGTGTCCATGTGCACACCCATGCATGTGAGTATGTGTGTGTGAGAGACAGAGAGAAAGAGAGAGAGAGAGAGAGAGAGAGAGAGAGAGAGAGAGAGAGAGAACAGAGAGAAATAAACAGACTTGAAAAGAAGCAAAAAAAAATATATATATAAAAAAGGAGGCAGAGAAATAAAGGTTTCACAAAGTCTTAAGAAAGTTACAAAGAATTGTATTTCCTTCACTTGCCCAGTAAAGGTCACCTGTCTTTATTTACTTCTCCCTTTTACTTGTCCCTTGAACTTCCCCAGGGATCAGCCCTTTGCATCTCTCTCCCTCCCTGTCTCTTCCTTGTCTCACCCCCCATCCCCTTGCACTATTTCCTTTTCTCCCCTCAGATTTAACACAATGTGTCTGACTTTGGCCCAGGAACAGGCTCCTTGTGGCTTATACTTTCAGTACACCCTGTAGTCGCTAGTCGCTTTGTCTGGCTTAATCTATGGGGGTTACTCAGGATGTTCTCTGGAATGTTCTATCATAGTATCTCCAAAAAGTTTAGTCTCTCAGTGGCCAGTACTTGGGATTTCCATCTTAAATGTGGTCTGCCTTGGGGCGCCTGGGTGGCTCATTCGGTTGAGAGTCCAACTCTTGATTTTGGCTCGGGTCATGATCTTGCAATTCGTGAGTTTGAGCCCCGGGCCGGGCTCCGTGCTGACAGTGGGGAGCCTGCTTGGGATTCTCAGTCTCCCTCTCTCTCTGCCTCTCCCCTGGTAGCTCTCTATCACTCTCTCAAAATAAATAAACATTAAAAAATTAAAAAAAAAATGTAGTCTGCCTTGTTTAAAAATCCCAGGGCAGGGAGGCATTTTGGGTCTGTAGGGCAGCCAGACTTCTCCATAGCTTTGAGGGCGGTGATGCCAACACAACAGCAACAACAGCAGCACAACAAAAACAAGTTTGGAAAACCTGTGAAGGACCTGGCACTGCAGGGAGAGGCGTTTGTCTAAGAGCTTAGTTCTTTCTCCTCCAGTAGCCGCCCATGCGGGAGGAGAAGGGCTTCCGTTCTCAGGCTTCCACCCAGTCTCCGCCAATCAGGAAAACCGGGTGACAAAGGGTCTACCAATGTGCCAATTCTTCTCCAGCTTGGAAAGCAGCCAGAGTGGTGACCCGGGAAGTCATTTTGGCCACCAATACTGCCAAATAGGACTTTAATTTGATTCGTCCAAAATGTATGATGACACTAATCCCCAGATTCTGTGCTAGGCACAAGGTCTCTAAAGATAAAGATGGTCAAATTTAGCAGGATTTGGTGCTCCACTGGGCTTGGGATGGTGGAATAAGTGTGGGGTAGAGGAAGACTCCAAGGTGTCTGGTTTAGGTGATTAGGAGGAAGGTGATGATGTTAGTGAACAAAAGGACGTAAAAGGAGCAGGTTTGAGCAAGGTGGGGCAGGGAGGGAGTGAGGAGTGATATGTTTGTTTGGGTAGGTGTTGGGTGGAGCATGCCATAAGGCATCCAAGTGGAGATTCCAGAAAGTAGTGGAAGGAGAAGTCCAGGGTTTAAGAGCGAGAGAGCTCAGAATTGGAAACTTGATCTGGGAGTCATCCATGTAGGTAGAGCCAGTTACTGAAGTTGCTTTGACTTTACACTTCCTAGTATGGATTAAGGGCGTACATACTTGCTATGCAGTAATACAAATGTGTATTGGTTTCTGGCTCTGGTTCCTCGCACTGAGCTCCTAAAAGCATGGAAATTTCCTAGCTGATAAGAAGAGCACCAGGAACACCTTCTGTTCTAATATTTGTTCTTTGACTCGGTCTCTGATGCCAATCTCCTAAATCCCTTGGAATTTCCTAGGTGATAGCAGGGTCTTTTGTTCTATTGAGGCAATTCATGGTGGGCTGCTCAATAGCTTCAGGATAGAGGCTTGTCACCAGAAAGACCAAGCCATGATTAGAAACTTGGAACTTTCCACTCCACCCTCCATACTCCAGGAAGGGGAGAAGGGCTAGGGGCTGAGTTAATGATCAATTATGCCTATGTAATAAAGCATCCATAAAAATACCCAAAGTACTGGGTTTGGAGGCTGGGTTGGTGAACACAACTCTGTTCTAGGATCGGACATGAGCTCCTGGTAGATAGTGTCAGAATTGAACTAAATTGCAGGACACTCAGCTGGTGTAAAAGAATTGCTTGATGTGTGGAAAACCCACGGATCCGGTGTCGGAAGTATTGTGTGTGAGAAAAGGAGAAACACAGGAGTGTTTTTCCTTTACATCTTTCCTGACAAATTCATGGGGTTATTGATATAATCAAATGACATAATTTACACGAACGCATTTTCAGCATGCAAAAGGATGCAATTATACGATATAAATAGTATTGTTTGATCACCATGTTTATAATATGACAGTATGGAATGTGAAGTGAGAGAAGATGAAACCCTTCTCTCAAAGAGCCTGCAATTAATGAAGGGTCTGGAAAAAAATCCCTGTGCCTTCGAAACAATGAGGAAGGTTCTAGGATTTGGATTCTCTAGGATTTGGGAAGAGAGGATACAACATGGGGAATAATTCCTCATGGGGGAAGTGGTAGTAACTGAGCTCTACTTCATGAACAAAAGCCTGTGTCCAGGGTTGTACAAGTGTTGGAAGAAGACTTTGTCTGGACTGAGTGAGTTTTTAAGGCTCCTGTCCATTATGTAGGCAATTTGTAAGACACTTCCTGTATTTGGAAGATGGTCACTTGTCGAAACACCCAGTCAGTACCCTCTCCACAGGATTGATGGTATCAGTTGGCAAAGCATAAAAGTCACAGCCAGGACTGCCTCCGTAATTTGTGAAGCTCAGTGAAAAATGCAAACATGAGCCTCTTGTTTACAAATATTTGGGGATTTCAAAATGGCGACAGCAGAGCGCTAAACCAAGTTGGAAGATCCTTCTAAGCACGAGGCCCTGTGCTACTGTAGAGGATCCCTGCACATGAAGCTGTCCATAGTGTTTCTGGAATCTACTACAGGGATGTCACCTGGGGCACAATTTGAATTGAGGGGAAGAGCTCGAGTCTCCATGCATTCAGTGAGAAGTTGTTAAACCATTGCAGCCAGCATCTCTTGTGTGTTGGACCACCCCGGGTGTGGGCATAGAGACTATGGGATAGAGAAAGCTCTTTTTTCTTGAGGAGTGCATACGCTTGCTTAGTAAAAGCAAAAACAAAACACAACAAAAAACTTACATAAAAATATATAATTTATAATATATATTTATAATCAAATATATAGAAATATATAAATATTGCTGTTTGGTCTCTGTGTTTATGACAGTATGGAATGTGAAGTAAGAGATGATGAAATCCTTCTCTCAAAGAGCTTGCAATTAATGAAGGATTGGAAAAAATATCTGTGCTTTCAAAATAATGAGGACGTTTCTAGGATTTGAATTCTACTAGGCTTTGGGTGGAAGAGAGGAGTATATGTTATATAGACGTATACATATACACAACGTATATTCTTGTCCAGGAGGTCTTTCCATCAGCAAGACTTCCCAGAGCACATGCCACTGTGATGGTAATGAGGAAATACTGGTTCCTCGGGGACAGCCAGGCAGGACCATGACAGTTGAAGCCCCGCCTGGTCCCTCTGGCTGTGAGCACTGTATTTTCTATGCATGCCACTGTCGGACAATGTCAGGGAGCCCTGGGCTCCAGTGCAATCTTCTCTGGCACCCACGTTGCTCAATCACTAGAACTCTCCCACCCATATTCATGTCCGCCCTTCCTCCAGGGATTTCATGTCGTTCCAGGTATCTTATCTCTTTTCAATATCCTTATATTATGGCATCTTGGGGCTTGCAACAAGTCCAGGACACAGGAGCCATGGTCATCGGGCCAGACCACAGCCTCACAGAGCATATTTCTGTGGTTCTTTCATCTTTTCAAATCTAGGTGGACATTTGAAATATAGAAGGGATTTGGCCAGTTATTTTTTCCCTTCCAGAAGAGAGAGACAATGTTGGGACCAGCCTGAGGAAGGTGATGGCTATTAGACCACGTTGCTTCTCTGCTTCCTTCCACCTCCCTCTGCATCTGGAAGACGTGATTCTGCCCTATGCCTCCGCTATCTTCCTTCTTTCCTCTCCCCTTCCTCCTCTCCACACCCTCTCTCCCCACATGGCATTGTCTAACCTCTACATCGCTTTGTCCCTCATGGGACCCCTTTCCTCAGGCTGAGTTTTGCCATTGGGCTATCAGCCTATTTTGAGAGAATTTAAAAGTCACTAAGGCTGAGTTTATTGTTACGGGTGACTTTGCCTTCAAGTTGAGAACTGTAAGAAGAGATTTTTTCAGAGGCGACAGTGCCCCAAGAACTTGGTCCTCTCTTTTTTTTTTAAATAAAATTTATTTTTTTAATGTTTATTTATTTGAGAGAGAGACAGGGAGAGAGAGAATGCTTGCAAGCACGAGCAGGGGAGGGGCAGAGAGAGTGAGAGAGGGAGAGAGAGAGAGAATCTCAAGCAGGATCCTCATTGTTAGTGCAAAGCTAGACCTCACAGAACTATTACATGATGACCTGCGTCAAAATCTAGAGTTCAATGCTTAGCCTACGGAGGTGGTGGTTTTTTTGTTTGTTTTTTTATTTTTTTGTTTTTGTTTTTTAATGTTACAACTGGGACTCTCTTAAAGAGTCTGCTTTTTAATCTGTTGTAAATTGTGTAAATGGCCGTTTCCCCTTCTGAATGGCTTGCTGAGAACCAAATCTGCTAGGATTGTACAAGCTTGCCTGGTATTCAGCAATGTTTTCTAGAACTCTACCAAAATGTATAGGGCTTTACCGCATGCAATTGGAATACTAACCTTTCCCTTAATTTCCCCTTCCTTTTACCTATGAATTTCTGTTTTCCTATTGATGTAGTATTTGTATCCTATGCTGCTTTAAATGTCTTTTTAGAGAGACCACTTAAGGGCAACCCGGTGGCTCAGTTGGTTAAGTGTCCGACTTCAGCTCAGGTCATGATCTCAGGGTCAGTGAGTTTGAGGCCTGTGTTGGTCTCTGTGCCCCATGTTAGTCTCTGTGCTGACAGCTCCGAGCCTGGAGCCTGCTTTGGATTCTGTGTGTCCCTCTCTCTCTGCCCCTCCCCCACTCACACTCTGTCTCTCAAAAATGGATAAATGTTAAAAAAAATTTTTTTAGAGAGACCACTTAATAAATACATTCATAACCTAATGCATAAATAAATAGAGTAAATGAATTCTAACCTGTCTTCAAAAACCCTCCCTGTTTCTTTTTTGTGTTTCCCCCCCCGCCCCCCATTCCCTTCCCATCACAAACCCTGTTCCACAAACCCGCCCCAAAGAAGGGAAACGCAAGGGACAAAACAAAACGCCCTACAGGCTCGAGAGTATTTGCTGAAGAGAACCGAAGAACACGTGACTCAATCATCCAATGGCAACAGCCGGTGCCCAGGGGCGCGGCGATGGGCTGGCTGGTGGTTTGCAGGAGGAGGTGACGAGCGCCCAGGCGGGAAAGTAAACTCCGCCAAGGGAGAGGAGTGTTGTCTTTCATCAGCTCCCAGCATCTGCTCCATTGTGGCCCCAGGTAGAACGTGCCGCGGAGGAGGAGGAGGGTGGGGCTTCTGTAGAAGGCTGTGGAAATTTCTGACGGGTGTTAACAACAGCAGAGACAACTCCGATTTTAAGATAACCTAGTCCCGGGTCTGTGATCAGGAGGTGGGGTAGGAGCGCGATGTCTGCCTCGCAATTTATGGGCGGGGGTGGAGCCACACTCAGCTGTAGATACTGTCCCGTGTGGCAGGGTCCATAAACTTAAATCTTGCTGCTGGTACAACGTACAGGGCAGGTGCATCTCGACTTTGTGCCACAGCTACGTTTCTGGGCCTTTCCATGTAAATTGAGCCCTCGTGCAGTAAACGGTGTCATTTAACATACAGCGGGGCAGCCCTTAGTTCAAAAGAACCCCGGAGCGAATCCTTTTGGAAGCCACGGTTCCACTGTGACTTGAGTCTTCACGTTCGAATTTATAGTGTCTCTTTTAATTTGGGTTATAACGTAAGGAGTTCCTTTATAAATCTTCACTTAGTGTAAGTAAATAAATTAGCGCATATCCTATAATATTTTCCCCAGGGGCAAAATGTTCATAGATGTGCCATGTTTGTAATAGTGTTTTAAGTCAACGATTTAATCACAGCCTTAGGAGAGATAGGGATGTTGTGAAAGGTTTCTTCTTATTAGCACTTACACAGCAGGGACAGCCGGGGTCTAGTTTGTGCATCTAAGAAGGGCCCGCCTGGCAATTGCTCTGGGAGGTGGTGAGGTCTTTGTTGAAAGCCCACAGAGGGCTGGGAGGGTTGCCACAAGAAGAAATTGGTTTAAATGGTACCTTGATTCAGCCACTCCTCTTAAACCTGTGTGACCTTGAGCTGGTCTCTTAAAATCACTGCCTTTCAATTTCCTCAGCTTCAAAATGGGCTAAAACATTACATAGGCTCTCTGCGAAAATATGGAAGGACAATTTTCATAACACACGTTATGAAGGGCCAAGTACAAAGTGATAGTAGTCTTTGATAGACGCCAGGGTGGCTTTGTTTTCATTTTTCTTTAATTGACCTCTGCTTTTAAACAATGGTTTCCTAGAAGGCTCCGATTCAGGCTTTTCTAATGGAGCCTCCCCAGCAGTTCTACAGGTTCCCTGGAAATGAGCAATATTCCTTAGAAAAGACCACCTTTGAAAGGGTGTCCCGGAAAAAGATTTCTAGAGAAGAGAAAGTTCGCCCTCTAGTGGAGCCCATGAGAAAGACAGAATGTGAATTGATGAACTAGTTGCCCTGTGCTTTTGAAAGAGGTTGCTCTCTGAATAAATATTTTAGTCGGCCCTTTGCGCTGATACCCTCACTTCCTTGCTAACTTAGCGTGGCTCATTGATCATCTCAAATGATCACTTGATCACTCAAATGACCTATTTCTGTTTTGTAGTAGTAAATATTCTGCTGACTTTTAAAGCCGTTGAAGACAAGTAAAATTTTCAGAATTAGTGCAGTTTTTACCCTACCGGGTGGTATTTTTATAGTCATAGCTGGAATGCGAATGCCGAGCAGAATCCTGCCTTGACTTATTTTGCTTTGATTTAATTTCAAATTAAATAGCCTCCATCAAGATTACGAACTACAGTGGCCGATGCCGGGTGTTGTACAAGACGGGGCAGACGAATGGCAGGGAAGTGAATGCTCTCATAATTTCGGAATAATGATAGGCATTTAATCACATTAGCCTACAATACACTGATACGTGACAGTTATTGTTTCAAATTGACATGGGTGCGTTTCCCCTAAGCTTTGAACTTTATGCCAACATCTTTCATTCCTGTCTGGAACACCTCCATAAAGACAACATAGCAAGTGTAAGTTTCATAAGATTAAGTGTACAAATATTTCACTCTTTTCCTTTTTTTTTTTTTTTAATTAAAAAATGCTTATTTTTTGAGAGAGACAGTGTGAGTGGGATAGGGGGAGAGGGAGAGGGGGAGAGGGAGAATCCCAAGTGGGCTGTGCACCATCAGCACAGAGCGCGACTCGGCGCTTCATTACCTTACGATGGATTACTGCTGGGCCCTTGTTAGGACTGGTGGATCTGATACGTCTCAGCTCCTAATGAGTCATTCTGGCGAAATGGTTCCTTCTCTTGTCTCTAGCAGGGCCAAGCAGCCTGATGGAGACTGTGTTTTGTTTTTTAATAATTTATTGTCAAATTGGTTTCCATGCAACACCCAGTGCTCATCCCAACAAGTGCCCTCCTCTGTGCCCGTCACCCACTCTCCCCCCTCCCACACCCCCCTCTCCCCTCAGTTTGTTCTTAGTCTTTGAGAGTCTCTTATGTTATTGGAGACTGTGTGTTAAAAGGTGTATAATTCTCCCCTGCAGAAGACGTTTGGTCTTGCTCCAGAGCCCCAGGGCCCTGCCTGAGGCATGCCACAGGCTCGATACGGAGTCTTTTGTCAGTCTGGGTACCCTGGACGGTACAGCCTTTGCCAGATTGTCTTTCGCCAGTGGTAGGCTGCTTGTACTACAGCCTGGACCGGCTTCGGAGAGCCCTGTCCTACTCCGGGCTCCACTCAGAGACCACAGCTTTTCCTCTTACCCTGCGTATGGGCTGGAGTAGTGGTCCCAGCTGTGGATTGTGCTGCCCCAGGATCCAAGGAGGCCCACCACATGGCACTTCCTTCCTTGTTATGGGGTGCGTAGGATGCCATCAGCTGCCTTTGCCTTTGGAATGGATGTCTTGGCATGCCCCTGATAAGTCTTTGAACATTTTGCAGATGTGGCAGGTTCTGAATCTTTGGGAGTTTGATTTCCTACCCTCTAGCCCATGTGTGGCTTGTAGCAGGCAAGCTACCCTTTCACTCATCCAGCCCCATCAACATACTATCAGCGTGTATAATGTATTGTTATTCATTTCGCATGAATGCAGACTTTTCTCTTCCTCCTTTCTCATAGCGGTAGAAAGGAACACCTTCACCAAATCAGTGGCCGCACGCTATGTACCTGAGGCAAAAGTGTTGAGCGAGCAGTAGTCTGCAGGTTTTCCCTAGGTAAACTCCCTAGGAGTCTTCTGGATTCTGCAGGAGCAAGACTGGTGAGTTAAGTGGAGGTATCATGGGGACCACGACTCCACGTTTTTACTTTTTTTTTTTAATGCTTATTTATTTTTGAGAGAGATAGAGAGAGTGAGAGTGCGGGGAGGGGGAGGGAGGATGGGTTGCAGAGAGAGAGGGAGACACAGAATCCGAAGCAGGCTCCAGGCTCTGAGCTGTCAGCACAGAGCCAGACATGGAGCTCGAACTCACAGACCGCGAGATCTTGACCTGAGCCGAAGTCGGATCCTTAACCGACTGAGCCACCCAGGTGCCCCAGTGAAATACACATTTTTTAGATCCATAAAGAGATGTGAGCTCTTGAAACACGGGGAATTTCCTCTGTGATGAGAGTGACCAAGGTATCTTTTATTATGCTAGTGAGGTGACTTTTGGACCCCATCTCGGGATGGGGACTGGTTGTTAGCGGAGCCAACCAACCTTAGAGGCTCGGCACTTTCAGCCTCACACACCGGACTTCCTGGGAGGGGGGAGGTGCTAGCGATTGAGTTGAATCCCAACAGCCAATGACTTAATCACTGCAATGAAGCCACCACCCAAACTCAAAAGGGTGGAATTTGGAAAGCTTCTGGGTCGGTCAGCACATGGAGTCTTGGGAATGGCACACAGAGAGGGCATGCAATCTCTATGCCCTTTTCCTGTACCTTGCCCTGTGCATTTTTTTCTTCCATCTGGCTATTCCTGAGTTATATCCATACTAAACCGGTAACCTAGTAAGTAAAATGTTTCTCTAAGTTCTGTGAGCTGCTTTAGCGAATTAATTGAACCTAAGGAATGGGGTTGTGGGAGCCTCTGAACTATAGTTGGTTTTTCAGAAGCATAGGTGACAGGTTGAGTTGGTGACTGGCATCTGACATGCAGGGGGCATGAGCAGTCTTGTGGGACTGAGCCCTCGACATGTGGAATCTGATGCAATCTCTGGGTAGTGTGGAGATTGAGTTGAATTATAGGACACCCAGCTAGTTGGAAACCACCCCCGGGCCAACACACTGGATTTGGGTCTCAGAGCTGGTCACACATCTCTCATGTCCGCCACCCTCCAGGGGTACAGTACTGCTTTGGATTTATTTTCTTGACTACTGGGGATTATCTTAAGAGACTTCCACCTTGTGTGCCCCTCTTTGGCACCTATCCATCAGAACAAAGTGCAGAAGAGGCACAGGAGAAATGGCACAGGAGAGGTCTGTAGACCCAGTGGGAACCCTGTAAGCCAGATGTGGTCAGAATTCTGTTTATTACATGGCTTCTACTCTAACAGGAAGAAGCCTGGAAAGCTTCAAGTGTCTGGATCTTGATTTCCGATCTTGTGTCCAATCATTCTTTTTTATTTTTTTTTAAAGTTTGTTTTATTTATTTTGAGAGAGAGAGAGTAAGGGAGGAGGAGAAAGAGAGGAGAGAGAGAATTCCAAGCAGGCTTCGTGCTGTCAGTGCAGAGCCCAATTTGGGGCTCGAAACCACGAACCATGAGATCATGACCTGAGCCGAAACCAAGAGTGGGACGCTTACCTGACTGAGCCACCTGGGTGCCCCTGTGTCCAGTCATTCTTGAGGTGTCTGGGAGTCTAGTCTCTACATGGCCGTGGATCTCTTTGTAGAAGGACTGGGAGAATCACCACAGTGTGTACTCGGCAGGATCTTTCCTTCCGGGAACCTGGTCATCAGTCGGAGGGTTCAAGGGCAGACAACTGGCTCAGGTCTGGAAACTGGGAAAGGGATGGAGACTGTTTACGGGGGTGGCTGCCCTCGGCCTGCTGGTCATCCACCCTAACTTTCTTTTGCTGGTGCAGACTGAGTAGCATCTTTCTCACTTGTCCATTTATTCCCACCCCTCCTGGGGCTACTTGATTCTCTTAACCATCTCCATAACTAGTGGAGGTGGGACCCCCCTTGGCTGCCACTGCAATTTTGCCAGCCATCCCGAGACCTTCCAGACTTCTGGCGGTGAAGACCTACTGCCAGATCGCCATCGTTTTGGCATCCTACCATCGCACTGCCATCAGGGAACCAAGGTCTGTACCAGCCTGCAGAGGATGGCCACCACTGAGCTTCTCAGTAATGCTGGTGCCCTCTCACTGGTACATTCCTGTGGCCTTAGTGTGTGTTGTGTCCTCTGGCCCCTCCCAGGGAACTGGCCACATGCAATATGTCCTTTCCTGCATGTCCACTACCCTGAGCCTTTTAATCCTTTCCTCCGCCATCTGCCACCACAATCCTGATCTTTGGGCATTGGCCATTGCTTTCTCATGCCTCCAGGAGCAATGCTAGTAATGACTTAGCACTCTCTCCCGGATCATTGCCAGGGTGTTAAATCCTAGCTCCTGGGACAGACCAACGGGATTCACTTGAGTCAACAATTGTATGTCCTGCCTCCCTGAATCAAACAGACTTCAACCTCAGGTATGTTTCCCTTGCTAGTGCAGTCTTCTTGGTCTCACCACTCCTTCGGGATATAGTCCTTTCCATCCTTATCAGAGCAGCACCTTCCCCAGCTGGGTCATGCTATGACTTCACCCTCGTTATAAACTCAGCGGCCAGGATCCTGAGAGGGCGCCTACCAGTTTTGTTTCTAATATAACCTCTACAGACCTTTCCCTGGATTCTAGACTCCTTAGGGGCCTGGCTCTCCCTTTCCGCAGGACTTTGCCTCAACTCTTGGACCACTTGTTGCGTGACACAGTTTTCCCCCCGCTAGACTGTAAGCACCAAGAGATGGGCGGGAACAACCTTTGCTTTATTCACTGATGTATTCTCTCTGCCAAGGTCTGGGCCTGATATTATTATTTATTTATTGTGTGGTTTTATTTTATTTTAATTTTTTTTTAGTTTTAAGTTTATTTTAAGAGAGAGAGAGTGTGCGCACGTGTGCGCGTGCACAAGCAGGGGGTAGGGGGCAGAAAGCATGTCCATGTTGTCACTCTGGAACCCGACACGAACAGTGAGATCGTGACCTGAGCCGAGATCAAGAGTCAGATGCTTAACTGACTGAGACACCCAGGTGCTCCTGACAGAGATATTTAATGTGTGGCTGGAACAGGCCAACAGGTACTGAGTATTCACCACGGATGAGGCTCTGTTTAAGCTCTTCCATGTGCATTAGCTAATTTGACCTTCACCTTAATCCTCTGAGATAGGAACTAGCATTGGTTCCTATTTTGCAGAGAGGGCTGTTAGCTTGCCCTCTCCTGTATCCTCACAGCATCCTGTACATCCCACTGTCCTAGTAATCACTGCGTGGACCTTGAGTTATTTTCTATCTTAGACTATGAGCGATACGTGAGTATGGAATCACCGAGATTCAACGAACTTGTGTGTGCGTGTATTTATGATGGAAGAAGTGAATAGATTAAGTCTCAGAAATTAACTAGAGGGGTTTAAGCGTTTTATAATTTCACTCTTTTTGTTACAGGCGCATTGCATTATACATCGTTCTTAATTCACGTACGCTGTTAAAGAAAGGTCGGATCTTTTAACGTGGGGTTCATTAAGCCAGTATTGGCGCTCACCTTGACAGTCATCTGCGACTAGTAAACAAGGCATGTGTTTTATGGACCGGGATATGCAAAACTTTATTCTGCGCGGCGAACATGCTTCTTTTATGTGTGCCCGCCTCTTGCACATGCAAATCAATTTTTTATGTCTGTCAAATACCAGCACACATTCCAGTGATTAACAGCCCAGTGTTAATGTGATGAAAGAAATTAATTTTAGATGCGTTTGGAGTTTAAAGTAATTTGTGTAAAAATAAGGTCCTGCTGTGATTCAACTATTTCCTACCAATCCGAAGTACGCCGCCCTGGAAAACGCGTTATTGGCACATTCATCATAGATCGCAGCTCATTATTTCAAGGGCTGACAAGTGTCTCGTTGCTCCTTTATTAGGGAACTGAGCCTTAATCCTATCTGTGGTTTTAAGAGTTTCTGTCCTATTAGATTTGTGACGTTTTTTTACAGAAGAATTTTAAAAGGGAAAAATCTCCCCGACCTAGAAATGAAAAGATGATAATTTTATAGAGTATTAAAGAAGAGTTATAAGGACTCACCTACATAGAAAGGATGGCTCCTATTTTATTTTTATATTCCGATGAGCAAACTCAATTTTTTGATTCCATTTAGTAGCTCTAAGCACAGTTATATTCTGAGAGTTTGTAAAAATTTCCTGCCTCCTGGAAATTTCACACCACTTGCTTTTCTTTTTCTTTGTGGATTTTCTTAAGGATCAAACAGGCAAAATAATAGGTTAGAAACACAAAATCCAGAATGAATCTACATGACCTCAAACGGTCCTTTCACAGCGCTGCTAAAACATTTCTGTTTAATTATTTCAACAAATATATGAGCCTCTACCGTGTATCTGTCACTATTCTGAGTGCCTTAGCCATATCGGTGAAGAAAATGGCCACAATTGTGTGCCTAGGGGGAGCTTACACTCTATGAAGAGTAGACATTAAGCCATAAGCATGATAAATAATAAAATGATAAACTGTGTTTGAAGGTGCTGAATGCTATGTGGAAAACACAATAAGGTAAGTAGGAACAGGAGTGCTGGGAAGGTTTGCAATTTTAAATGGTGTCGCTCTTAATGAGATGCTGACATTTGAGCAAAGACTTAGCAGAGGGGGAGTAGGCCTCAGAGCTATGTGGAGAACATTCCAGATATAAGGAACAATGAGATCCAAAGCCCTTGTTTGGGTCTGTGTCTGGAATGTTTAAGGAGAAGGAGGCCATTGTAGGGGGAGAAGTCAACAAGGAGGAAATTTATAAGCCTTGAGCTCAGAGAGGGACCCAAGGAGCCTGACCAGAGAAGGTGTTGGGGGCCATGATAAAGACTTTGAATTCTACTCTGAGGGAAATGAGGGAACCAGCGTGTCTAAGAAGAGGTAAGAAGAGGAATGACATGACCAGTCATGAGGGTGAAACTACTGGGTTAAGAATGGACGGTGAGTACAGGGGTTGAGACGGGGAGACTGGTTAGGAAATTCACAACAGTTTAGATGCAAGATGATGGTTGCTCAGATCAATGAAATGATAGTGGAGGTGATTAGAAGTGACTGGATTTTGGATATAATTTAAATGTAAAAACAACAGATTTTCCAAAAGATTTGGTAGGGGATATGATAAAAAGGAAGCAATGAAGGCAAGACCCAAGCATTCTGGCCTGAGCTAGTAGCGGGGTGAGGCTGTCATTAACTGAGATGGGTGAGAGTGGGGCTTCGGAGTGGCAGCATGGCAGGGGAGGGCCGAGGCTTAGTTTTGAATCCATTCAATTAGCCACACCTATTACACATTCAAGTGAAGATCTTGAGGAGTGATCCAGATAGGAGATATATCTTTGTAAACTCTCATTATATATAGAATAATTTAAGCCATGAGATTGGTTGAGGTCATCTATAGAGAGAATGCAGATTAAAATGAGCGGAAGTTTAGGGACCTCTTTCATTCTGTATTTATATTTTAGAGCTGACGTGATCGTTAACGGGCGTAATGCAACAGCAAACATGGCTGGCATAAGCAGCTTTAGAAACAAATGCAGTGACTCCTGGGAAGTGGGTGACTCACCTGCTGAGGGCAGAATTGAGTGGGAGGCCGCTGGGTGGCAGGCAGGGTGTTGTATAGAGATGATGAAGAAAGACGGTTAATCTGGTAAAGTGGTTAAGAAGAGATTAAGAGGATTAAAAAATTTTTTTTCAGTTTACTTATTTTGAGAGACGGAGAGTGCAGAAGAGGGGCAGAGAGGAGGGAGAGAGAGAATCCAGGCAGGCTCTGTGCTGTCAGCACGGACCCTGACTGGGGGCTCAAACTCACGAACTGTGAGATCATGACCTGAGTTGAAACCAAGAGTTGAATGCTTAACTAACCAAGCCACCCAGGTACCCCGAGGATTTTTACTTTATTGATGTAAATAAGCCAAAAAAGAGAAAAGGAGAAAAAAAATCAACTTCTTCATTGGACTGGTTCTTTCCATCTCTACTCCACAACAGACCCAGGCAGAACCAGGGCGTGTGCTGGTTTTCATCCCTTTGGCCTTCTATTCTCTGTCCCTCTGTAACTTCCAGAATGCATGGCCTACATACCTTTGCATTGTGGCAACTGTGGGAGACTGAGGGTGGGAGGAGGGAAGCCTGAAGACTACATTACCATGACTGAGGAGGGAGGCCTGGAGAATCTGTCCCCCATCTTTGTTGCAACTCATTCAGTGTCTATGTCTCTCCATGACCACAGCGTCGGTTGAGTGGTGGCTTCAACTCTCATCCAGGCTTCTGTAACCTGTTGTGTAACATTTTCTCCCTTTACCCCTTCAGACCTAGGGGGCTGGTATTCTCTTCTTGCTGCTGATAGTCCTTGAGGGGCTCACCATCCATTGTCCGCACCCTGTCAAAGTTCCTTCATTAAGCTTTCCTCAGCTAATGGAATGGCTCAATAGAGTTGCTTTTAGCTACATAGTATAATAAGCTAATAAATATAAACTCCCACTTATTCCTCCTCTTCCTTTTTTCCTAATATTTCTCCACTGGCTCATCTCACAGAAGATCAAGGAGAAGTCACTGAGGAATTTCACATTAACCCAAGAAAAAAGAGTTCACAAAAATACGATTCTTATTATACAGGAAGATATAAAGGCTGTCTATAAATAATATTTATTATTTGAGTTGAACAATAAATGTCACCGAGTTATTCATCTCAGGAAAAGATATTTGTTACAAATGAGGCTCCAAAATGCCATCCCCGCTTACAAATTTATGAGGAAGAAATTCTAGAATGTCGTTCTGCTGCATTACTCCACAAAATAGTCCTATGTACGGAGTTCACAATAATTGACAACCACCATTCTTTAATTCATTCAATAAACTTTTATTGAATATCTTTTATATGCCAGCCACAAAGATAAATACATCTTACAGTCTTGAAAGAGAGCTATATGGACAGAGAGTTCCGATACAATGTGATAACTGCTTTGATTGAGGAGAATCCAGGATGTGATGACACAAAGCAGCATTGAACAGAGGAAATCAGGAAAGACTTCCCAGCAGAGGTGGCACTTGAAGTGAATGCTTCAGGGTGAGTAGGAGTTAGTTAAGGAAGGTGGCTGGAGGACAAGAGCTTTGGAGGGACCCTTGAGAGGCTAGAGATACGGGTTTTGGAATCTATAATGTATAAATAAATAGATATGAGTAAAGCCAAGCATGTGGATGTGATCTTCCATGGAAGGGGTTAAGAGCAGAACCAAGGAACCAAGGAGCAGAGCCAAGAGCAATATTGGTAGGTTGGGAATATAAAGAGAAGCCACCAAGGGAAAAGTCTGAACAAAGGAAGAGGTTAGCAGAGGGGCTGGAGACAACCAGAAGAGAGCAATGTCACAGAAGCTAAGAGAAGAGTTCAAGGAATGAACAATGTCAGGCGTGACTGTAAGATCAAGGATACTGACCTAGGGGTAGTTTGGAGGGTGTGAAGTTGAAGAGTGGGATCCAGTGTTTGTACATCAATATTTTGGGGGGATTAAAACCATGAAGGGAGTGAGAGAGACAAGGCGTAGCTAAAAGAGACACCAGGTAATTAAGGAATTTTCTCTGTGCTCAGAAAGATATGAATATGTCCAAATACTGTGAGAAAAAAAAAGACAATAGAGAGGGAGAGAGTAAGAATACAGAATAAAGGGGGAGCTACTAGGAAATAACATCTGTTCCTGCCCTGACAGAGAAGGAAGAGAATATTATCACATGCATGGACAGAAGAACTATTTCAACTATAAGCGGCAAAAAGCCAACTCAATCTCCCTTAATCATAAGAAGAAATTCCTAGGTTTACCTAACTGGGAAGTCTTAGGACAGGGTCTAGGGGTTTATCGAATAGTGTTCTTTTTTATTGCTCGGTTCAATTTTACTTAAATTATCACATATGCTGTTTTTGTA
Source organism: Paguma larvata (assembly GCA_030068075.1). NCBI lineage: Eukaryota > Metazoa > Chordata > Mammalia > Carnivora > Viverridae > Paguma > Paguma larvata. Next base: position 15,705,091 of record CM057825.1, read on the forward strand.
TGAAGAAAGATGGCACTAATAGAGCAAAGACTAAATTACTCCGACAGTGCTTTTTCTTTGTATGTGAAAACTTGTATGTTTCTGGCCTGCTCCAACATCATGCTTAGGAGGTAATGCAGTTGGCCCAGGTTGGGTCACTTCATTACCTTGAACTAATTACTGTGTTAGGGGAGAGAATATTCTCATTTGCCAGGTCAGTACCAGGTGCCAGCCTGAGAACCAGGGGAAGGTAAAAGTGGGATCAGTCTCAAATGTACCACTTGAAGTGAGCACTCACGCAACTGAAGAAGGGTGGTTCTCAATCTTGGTTGCACACTGAAATCTTCTGAGGAGCTTAAGAAAAATGCGTGAGAGCCCTCACAAGTATTAAGTTAGTTGGTCTGAAATGAAGCTCAGAAAAGGGGTTTTTAAAGGTCTCTCTTAGGTGAGTCTAAGGTGCCTCTGGAGTCCACATGATTGTCATGAACAAAAGCCTGCTGAGCAGACAAACATTTGTCCACACTAGCCTTTAACAAAAAAAGTAATGGCTCCTCCTATGGCTGCAAGAATGAGTGAGAGTTGAAGGGAATTCTAGGGGTGATGGCAAATGGGTTTGGACAGCCTTGCTTTCCCCTGTGAAATAGGGGGAAACTCATTTGTGAAGAGAAAGGGGCTATTGTACAGAAGGTGGTGTGGGAATATTGGTGGTTTGGAAAAACCATGAAGAGTAACTGGAGGGCTAAACGGGGACTTTAAGGAGGGCACTTGTCGTGATGAGCCCTGGGCGTTCTATGCAAGCGATGAATTACTGAATTCTACTCCTGAAGCCAATATTACACTACATGTAAATGGACTAGAATTTGAGTAAAAATTTGAAAGTAAAACAAAAGAGTAACTAGATAGGTTCTGACCAGGGACCTGGGAACATATTGCTGAATTGTATTGAGAGCCATGACAATTTAGTTGCGTAGGGCAGCAAAGTTAGGTTGTACTAATACTTGCATTTACTTGTACTGACCCATATATTTAGTATTTCAGATGCTTTTTATTCTTTTTTTTGAACATTCAGGTTTCCATCTACAATCATTTGCTTTCTGCCACAAGAACTTCCTTTGACTTTTCTTATGGTGCAGGTCTGCCTGGTGACACATCCTTTAACTGAAAGTGTGTTTCTTTGCCTTTGTTTTAGGAGGATGGTTTCACTGAACATGGAATTCTTGCTTCACAGTTTTGTTTTTTTCTTTTAGCACATTAACGATGGTCTTCCTTGTTTTCGGCTCTCCATTCTTTCTGATGAGAAGTCAGTCATACGTTATATTATTGTTCTCTGGTATGTATCTGTTGTTTTTCTCTGGCAGTGCCAAGATTTTCTTTTTTTATCTGGATTTCAGTTTTTCTGTGAGTGGGGTGTGTGCTTGTGTGTGTGTGTGTGTGTGTGTGTGTGTGTGTGTGTGTGTACTTATCCTGATTAGAGTTTACCAAACTTTTCGAATCTATAATTCAATCTTTTTCATCGAATTATGGAAATTTTTGTCTGTTATTTTTCAATGGATTTTCAGATTCCAATTCTATCATTTGATATTATCAACCAGATCCTTGAGACCCTACTCATTTTCCTTTCTCTGTTCTTATATTGCATGATCTTCTATTGACCTGCCTGTTTATTGACTCTGTTGCTGCTGTCTCTAATTGCTGTTAAGTCCATCCATGAATTGTTCATCTATTGTACTTTTACTTCTAGAATTTCTACGTTTTGTGCTATCCACTTCTTAAAATTTTTTTTTTAAATGTTTATTTATCTTTGAGAGAGAGAGACAGGGTGCAAGCTGGGGAAGGGCAGAGAGGAGGAGACACAGAATCCGAAGCAGGCTCCAGGCTCCGAGCTGTCAGCACAGAGCCCAATGCGGGGTTTGAACTCACGAACTGTGGGATCATGACCTGAGCCGAAGTCAGATGCTTAACCAACTGAGCCACCCAGGTGCCCCTGTACTATCCATTTCTCTGCTGGGATTTACTGCACACAAAAATGGCTCTCGAGGGCACCAAATGTGCACATTATATTCAGAAGCTGGCTCTTTGCTGAGATCCCAGCCATTCTATTGTCAGATTTGTCCTATCTCTGGACTTCCTGTTAGGATTAAAAAAAAAATAAGACCCACTTCATTAGAGACATTGTAAGTTGAGTTTTTATTATGCTGACCTTCTTGCTCTTACTTAACTTTCAGATACAGACTATTCATTTCTGAGGTCCAGGATATCATAATAGCTTCCCTGTTAAGCACTGTGGAGTTCAGAAGCAGGGCAGAAGAAATTCCAGAAGCACCTAGTTCCCCTCCTGGGCTTAGCTACAGTCCCCTCTCCAGCATCTCACCTAAGAGCTTTAGTCTCTGTTTGGTTAGCTCCAGGAACGGGAAGTACGATGCTCTGATAAATGTTTTTATTTTTGGACAAAAAATAAGTTAGAACGGTCTTTCTTAGATTAGGCTGAAATATGTCTTCCTGCCTTTTTTCTCCAATTTTCTTCATTTTTTTCTAAGGACCCATACTCTGCAGCAGTGGCTTTGGAGTCCCAGTTTTTCCTGTCTCTGGGTTTAACACGTTCTCTCACTTGCACTGCTATTTACGTGACACGGAGCAGACCCTTCTTGATATATAGTGTTTAGAATTGAACACAGCGCTCCCTGTGTGATCTGAGACCCCCAGTCTAGAGCCAACCGTGCTCTCTCAGCCTGTGAACTCTGCCGCTGCCTGTTTTCGACAGTGTATTCATTGAATCCCTCCTTGTCCTCTCAAGTCTCAGCTCTTTTGCTTGGAAAGCTTTGAAGTTTATACAAACCAAAGAGTTTGATATCTCAGATTTTCTTGTGCCTATCGCTTTCCTCATTTCAAGTTGTTTTTATGCCAAGTGCTGCTATTATTTCCACGCAGAATTTTTGACATTGAATTCTTAGAAACAGTAGATCAGCAGGCTAGTTGGAGCTGATTCTGTGGAGGCCTGAAAACGGAGGACCGGGGAAGAAAGAAAACACTACCTTTTCTATACTCTTAAGCATAACAAACTCAAAAATATTTTTGTTACTTCGTTAAAAAGTCTCTGCTCTTGCATAAAAGGCTCAGCCCTAAGCACTGAAGAATGCTTGCAAGTGGAGAGTTCTGTTAAAAGATGTTAAAAGGCATCGGAGTATTGCCACACTCATTTATAACCAGAAGAAGTTGCAGTAACGTAAAAAAAAGAAAGAAAAAATTAAATACGCAAAATCAAAAAGCTACAAAGGAAATAGGAAATTTCACCTGCAAAAGAATGCAGATGGTGAGCTGCTGGGTGATGATTTGCTTTGCCTACGTCTTCTGGGAGAGATATATTAAATGGGGGAGGGAACCTGCTCAAAGAGTAGACGCCGTTGAACTTGCCCTGGATTGACTCTCCATATATTTGGTTAAGATTATGTATTTATCTGTTTCAGCCATCCCTCTTAGTTCATTATTGCTTAGGTCCTTCAGGAAATGAGATCTTCCCAAGGAAGGATCTAATGACCGCTTTCACTAAAGGGAAAGTAATAGAATTTTTGCTGACTGTTTTTTTTTCCCCTCTCACCATTAATGCTTCCTTATGATCGTAATGAAAACCCTGAAATATTAACTCGATTAAATGTTTTATAGTGAGAAGGAATTACCATTTTATAGAAGTTGAATTTCTGGCCCAACAGGGTTTTAGTGGGCTGGCAAAAGTAAGAGAGGTGGTAAAAGAATCAATGAACGAAACACAAATCTCAAGGCGAGGACATTGGAGGGATTTTTCACAGTCATATTTTGTTCTGATTAACTCTCTTCTTCCCAGAAGCAGAGAGGATGTCCTTTGCTGGGGCAATGCAGCTAGGACAATCTGTCATCTTTAATAATACCACTTATAATAAGAAAGCCATTTTCAGGCTCTTTTGTTTTAATTAGGTGTTGGGTAGCTATCATCATAGCTCATTCTATTCTTTCTTCAAGAGCTCATATATTATGGCTTTTGTGGAAGTAGAAGTCTTATTTCACAGACAACTGTCTAAAGTCATTCTGCCTAAAGCATGTAACTTTTATATATTATTCATTAAAGGAAGGATTTCTTATTTTGTATTTTGTGGTATGAGTGAGTCTGCCCACAAGAGCAGATCAGGGGTGTGAATAGCCCTGTATTGGCCTGGCCAGTCATCAGCATGGATTTATTTTGGTAGATATCAGAAGCCTTCAATAGTTTGAATAAGGTAAAGGCTATGGGTTTCCTCCCCTACAGCCTTGCAGCCATGTAGTGTGTTATAAGTTCATCTCAAAGTCTTCAACTCAGGCAAGCAACTGTCAGCAAACAGCCAGAAACCAACCACTGGCTCTTCCTGCTCTTGTGGTTAGTGAGGTCTTGTTCTCTGTCCTTCAGAGTCTGTCTTTCATCGTGTCAGACCAGTCTGGTAGCAAGTTCTCTCTGTGAAAGGTTCTCTGGAGGCAGAGTCGAAGCTATTCCAACAGCAGAATTCAGCTAATCCTCACATTGGAATAAGGTGACAGAATCCTTCCTGCAGCTGTGGGATTCAGGACTGAACTGGACGCCAAGGACACCACTTGGAAAGGTGTCAGGCTGCTGGGCTGGCTAGATCCCTATACCTAATCCACTGCAGTTGAATATTGCTCATTTCATCCATGAAATATTATTTCTTTATTTTTTAAGTTTATTTATTATTTTGAGAGAGAGAGAGAGAAAGGAAGAGAGCAAAGGCAGGGACAGAGAGAAAGGGAGAGAGAACAAATCCCATGTAGGCTCCTCACCGTCAGCATGGAGCCCGACGCAGAGCTCAAACCCGTGAGCCGTGAGATTATGACCTGAGCTGAAACCAAGAGTTGGATGCTTAACCAACTGAGCCACCCTGGTGTTCCCATGAAATATTGCTTCTAATATCCCTTTTGCAGATATGTAAAGTCTATAGTGCTGAACTAGATAAAGAGAGCACAAGTGTTTGTGGTTCAAATGCTGGGTAACCATCGTGAGTTATTTATGATTTGGGCTCCTTAAATATTAGGTAATTTTCAACCTATCTATCTGCATATCATCTATCTATCCTCATTTATATCCTCTGTCATTATCAACATCATAATCATCATGATCATGATCATCAAATAGATCCATCTATCTGTAACTCACACTATGTATAGGCTAAATTATAGATAATATAACATTAAGATTCATGAGAGACTAAATCATCATGAAGCTTCTACTTCCCTCTTGTTTCCATTGTTTTTTCTCCCTCCCTCCCTTCTTCTTTCCCTATTCCTCCCTCCCGACCTCTCTCCCTTTTTTCCTTCCTTCCATCTCTCCCTCTTTTCTTTCTCCAAATCTCTGTCTCTTTCAACAAGTGTTCATTGAATGAATTCTTGGAGAGTCAAAAATCCTGGGTGGGAAACCACCCATGACTACTTTGTTAGTAGTACGGCGACCATTGACCCCGTTTTGCCTGGGGTTGAGGGGTTCTCCAGGACTTGAAACTTCCTGTGTTAAAATGGGAATGGTCTCAGGCAAACTGGGATGGATGGTTACCCTACTTGTAACCCTGAATTATTTAACTTCTATAGCTCAGGTCTCTTACCTTTAAAACGGGATGTGATAATACCCATCTAATAATGTGGTGAGAAACTAGTAAGAGTTTATATAAAGCGTGTGAAACATGATGTCACAATGTAGAGGACACTTTATTTCCTTGGCATCAGCTTTCTCTCCAAGGAAAAGACCTGCTGGTTGGATGAATAATTTGATTGGCATTTAAAGTAGAGAGAAAATGACTTGGAGGCGTGCATGAGGGGAAACAGATGGCACATGAACTGTGCCCTAGGGGGGGATTGGGTGGGGCGGCAGCTTGGCTTTGTCTTGCTGAGTGGACTTCATGCTAGGGGTGTGGATAAGAGGATAATTTCTGGAGGCTCTATGCATGAAGATACTCATGTCATGAGAACTGAGATGCCTAGGGTGGAAATGGATGATGTGTGATGTATTTTTCCATCTTCCTAAAGAACATACATTGTGCCCTCATGTTTTGTGGTTCCATCTTATTTTGCTGGTGATGGAGAACTGAATGGAGCATCAAGAAAGGCGCAAGACAAGAAGAGAGGCTGCCCCCTGAGGGATAATGATAGTGCCTACCTCATAGGTCTATGTTGTGAGGAAAACATGGCCTTTTGTGTACGTGACACGCTACCTAGAGAAAACTCAGAAAACGGTGCCTGGTACAGTTTAAATACTCTGTAAATGTTCATCCTTCCTTCCTTCCTTCCTTCCTTCCTTCCTTCCTTCCTTCCTTCCTTCCTTCCTTCCTTCCTTCCTTCCTTTCTATTATTATTATTATTATTATTCGGTAGCCTGCTCTCGATGAACGCTAATTTCCTTTTCCCTCCTTTTTGGGCGCTGCTCCCACTCTCTGCACATCCCTGTTTTTAATTAGCTCTCAGTGTTGGATTAAAATCTAGATGCCGTCTTTGTAGGAACCTCAAAAACCCGGGGTAAAGTAACCCTTGTCTGTGTTAGAGATACCGCCTCTCCTTGGCTCATCAGGGTCCCGACAAAGTCCCTCTCCCGTGGGGACTAAGCTGATTATTTGCAGAAGCCCCATTTTCACTTTTTCAGATTTCCCCAGGCTTGGTCTCAGCCATGGTTGGAGCTCATATATTTTCATAACTGCTTGGTTCTTTTTTTTTTTTTTTTTCCTAAATTAGAGGAGAGGAAGTAAGAATAAATTTGGTAAAGACATTCCAGCCTACATGTAGAGCAGGCAAAATAAGAAATTTTTGGTAGTTACTGGTGTCCTGGAGAGAAGCTAAGTCTTTTGACCTCCAAGATCTCATAGGTCAAGCATTCACATTCAGAGCCTCATGAATAATTGAAGTAATTACAGAGATAGTTCTGTTAGAAATCCCACTTGATTTATTCAGCTTCTGGTTGCCTCACTTCTGGGTTATTCATTCAGAACTGCTTCTCGATAAAAATGACAGCTTCAATTACCCAAACCCCAGATCTGTGTATTGATGCCTATAAATTTGAGTAATTTAAAGGGTGGCTCTTTCAGTCAAACCCAGAATAAATTGTGATCACATAAGAATCTCAAATGTTTTTATATCCTACCCCAAACTCCCTTTGTATAATGGCTAAGTTATCACTAGACAGTTGGAGAATGCTACCATTAAAAGCTTAAATGATGGGGAGTGAATCGTACCCAATCAGCAATGCAAGGTCAGGCTACACTTTCTACGGGATCTATATTAGCCTTGGTGGAAGGGACCTCCAGGGACAGAAGGCACAAACACTATTCGGAAAAAAATAAACTATCCTTAGAAAAGAAACCTATCTAAACAATGACAACTACTGGATACTCTTATTTTTTATTTATTTATTTTTAGCTTTGTAGCACAATAGCTAAAGAATTCTTGCATAGAATTGGATGGGGTTACCCATCCATTCATGTTTCTCAGTGTTTAATGTAGATGAAGTGTTTCGGAGGCATCAAAATGCTTTTAAATATTAAACCTAATTCAACAGTCAGAATAGTTTCCTCTGCTGTGTTGAAAATCAACCTGGCCATTCATGCATGCTAAAGTCAGAATTTCTGACATCCCAGAGAAATACGGAAACACAGAAGGAACTGCCAAGTGCTTCCTTCTGCTTGTATACAACAATAACAGAAATAAGCATTTTTATACTTTTAGTTATATACAGTTATAGGAAGAATGGGGCTCATCTTCATGCATAGAAAAGTATCTATACTCAAATGAAATGTGGTTGTTCTCAACCACTTTCTTTTTTAAAAAAAATTTTTTAATGTTATTTATTTTTAGAGAAAGATGGAGTGCAAGTGGAGGAGGAGCAGAGAGAGAGGGAGACACAGAATCCGAAGCAGGCTGCAGGCTCCAGGCTCCTCGCTGTCAGCACAGAGCCTGATGTGGGACTTGACCCCATAAAGTGTGAGATCATGACCTGAATCGCTTCATGGACTGAGACACCCGGGCGCCCCTCAACCACTTTCTAATAAAATCATCCTAGCAGGTTTGTCTTACACAATCCTTCTAATGCTTCTCTCGCTCTTTTTATTTACTTTTAATTAATTAGCTAATTAATTTTATATTTTAGTTAACATACGGTGCAATATTGGTTTCGGGAGTAGAATTCAGTGATAGTGATTCATCACTTACATACAACACCCGGCGCTCATCACAAGTGCCCTCCTTAATGCCCATCCCCCATCTAGCCCACCCCCCACCCATCTTCCTCCATCAGCCTTCAGGTTTGTTCTCTATCATTAATTGTCTCTTGAGGTTTGTTTCCCTCTCTTCTCTCCCCACCCTTCCCACATGTTCATCTGTTTCGTTTCTTAAATTCCACATATGAGTGAAATCGTATGATATTTGTCTTTCTCTGATTGACTTATTTCACTTAGCATAATACCCTCTAGCTCCACCCATGTTGTTGAAATCTCTCTTTTTAAATTAATACTTTATTTTTTAGAGAAGTTCTGGGTTCGCAGCAAAACTGGGGCAAAAGTACAGAGAGTTCCTACAAACCCCTGCACACATACATGCTTAGCTTCTCCTATTATCAGGATTTCCCACCACAGTGACGTATTTATTACAATGGATGAGCCTACAGTGACGGATCATAATCGCCCAAAGTCCAGAGCTTACATTAGAGTTCACTCCTAATGTTGTAAAGTCTACAGGTTTGGACAAATGTCTAATGACATGTACTCACTATTAAAGTATCATGCAGAATGTTTTCACTGCTCTAAAAACCCTCTGTGCCCTGCCTATTCAACCCCCCTGTACCCCAGCAAGAAGTTTTGCCTTTTCCAGTATGTCATACAGTAGTTTAAGTCATACTGTATGTAGACTTTTCAGATTGGCTTCTCTCACTTAGCAATAAGCACTTAGTGTTTCCCCGTGTCTTTTTATGGCTTAGTGGCTCATTTGTTTTTAGCATTGAATAACGTTTCATTGGCCGGACACACCACAGTGTATCTGCTCACCTGTCGACAGGCATCTTGGTTGCTTCCACATTTTGACCATTATGAATAAAGTGGTTATAAACATCTGTGTGCTGGTTTTAGTGTAAACTTAAGTTTCCAACTCCTTTGGGTAGATATCAAGGATTGTATGGTGAGGGGATATTTAGCTTTATAAGAAACTGCTAAGCTGTCTTCCACAGTGGCTGTCCCATTTTGCATTCCCACCAGCAATGAATGAAAGTTTCTGTTGGTCTACATTCTCAGCAGTATTTGGTGTTGTCAGTGCCATTTTAGTAAGCGTGGAGTAGTATCTCGTTGTTTTAATTGACATTTCTCTGATGACATTTGATGCGGAGCATCTTTCCGTACATTGGTTTGTCATCTGTGTATCTTCCTCGGGGGGAAGCGTCTGTTAACGTCTGTGGCCCATTTTCAAATCGAGTTTTTTGTTTTGTTTTCTTTTTTTTAAATTTTTATTTATTTTTTTTAAATGTTTATTTTTGAGAGAGCAGTTTTTAAATTTAGTGAAGTCCAGCTTATCAGTTACTTCTTTCATGGATCAACCTTTGGTGTTGTATCTAGAAAGTTACTGCCATACCCAAGGTTATCGGTGCTATCTTCTGGTAATTATCTACTTTTACATTTGACTTTTGAGTTTGTGATCCATTTTGAGGTAATTTTTGTGAAGGGTCTGTCTCTAGATTCATCTTGCTCCATGTGACTATCCAGTTGTTCCAGACCCACTTGTCGAAGTGACGATCTTTGCTCCATTACATTGCTTTTGCCCCTTTGTCAAAGATCAGTTGACTGTATTTACGTGGGTCTACTTCTGGGCTCCCTATTTCTGTTCCATTGATCTGTTTGCCTCTTTCTTTTGCCAATAGTATCTCTTTTTTATTTTGTTAAAAAAACACATTTTGGTTTCATGCGCCTCCCCCTAAAAAGGCAAACAATTTGTGAGTGATGCAGTTTTCCTTGTTATGGAAAACTAAAGATCTATAAAAAAGACAAACTGGGGAAGACGAAAATGTATTTGGGGGAACTATCTTTCACGTCTGAAAGGAATGTGGTTTTATCAAGTATTGATACAAATGAAACACAAGAGATTGGTTTACCTGACAATTCAGTCTGAAAATTATATAAATACTTCTGTTTTTATTAGGAATCTGCTTAATTGAAAATGTTTGAGAATACTAAAATCTACAAGCATCAAGAGAATGAGAAGACAAGCCATAGACTGGGAGATAATATTTACAAAAGACACATCTGATAAAGGGCTAGTATTCAACATACGCAAAGAACTCTTAGAACTGAACAATAAGAAAATAAACAACCTGATTAGAAACATAACAAAGACCTGAATAGACACTCCTCACCAAAAAAGATATATAGATGACAAACGAACATGTGCAAAGATGTTCTACATCGTATGCCATCAAGGAATTGCAAATTAAAATGAGATACTACTCCAGTCCTATCAGTATGACCGAAATCCAAAACACCAACAGCACCAAATGCTGACAAAGATGTGGAGCAACAGGAACGCTCATTCATTGCTGGTGAGAATGCAAAATGGGACAGCCATTTTGAAAGATAGTTTGGCAGTTTCTTACAAAACGAAACATACGCTTACCATGTAATCTACCAACCGTCCTCTTTGAAATTTACCCAAAGTTGTGGGAAATGGACGACCACAGAAAAACTGCACATGAATGTTTATGGAAGTTTTATTCTTAATTGTCAAAATTTTAGAAGCAACCACGGTGTCTTTCGGTAGATAAAAGGATAAATAAACTGTGATGCATCTAGACAATGGAATATTGCATGGCGCTAAAAAGAAATGAGCTATTAAGCCATGAAAAGATATGGAGGAAACTTAAATGCAGCTTCTTAAGTGACAGAATTCAATACTATCTGTCTCCATACTATATGGTTCCAACTAAGTGATGCTCTGGAAAAGACAAAGCCATAGAAATAGTAAAAAGATTCATGGGGAGTAGAAATATCAGTGGTACTAGGGATTAGAGAGAAAGATGGATAGGCAGAGCACGGAAGACTTCTGGGGGAATGCAGCTATGCTGTAGGATAGTATAATGGTGGATACCTGTCATAATACATCTGTCAAACGCACCGAATGGACAACATCAAGAGTGAACTCTAATAATGTAAACTATGGACTTTGGGTGATAATGGTATGTCAGTGTAAGTTCATAGATTATAAGAAATGTCCCACTGTGGTACGGGATGTTGAAAGTGGGGGAGATTGTGCACGTGTGGGGGCAGGGGCTGTGTGGGGACTTTATACTTTCCCCTCACTTCTGCTGTATACCTAAAACTGCTCTAAAGAAATAAAGTTTACTAATTAGAAACAGAAACAAAACTACTAAGCATAAATTTATTCTAAAATCTTCTTGAGGAAAAAAAAAAAGAATTTATGTAGCAAGGGTGTCAGTATGTCATAAATTCTATTCATAAGTGAAAAACAGCATTCTCTTTAGTGAGCTGTATTTTGGCTGGCATCGTACCATAAACTGAGGATATTTTATTAATGCAAGCTATAACAATACACTGAAAGGATTTTACAAGCAACAAAATATATCTTATGTCTGTATTTCCTCTCTCCCATTCTATTCCTTTTTTCTTCTTCCCTTCCTCTTCCACTTTCTCTTATCCTCATCCTTTTTTCATGATAAAGCTAAGCTCTCAATGTTTTAAAAATGAGAGTGTGCATGTTTGCATTTTCTATTGAGAAATGAACCATCCAAAATCTCAGGAGAAAGATCTTCTTGAAGATTTCTCAACCATAAGTCCATGTAAATATGCATACTTTTCTACGGCTCCTGCTTTGTGGTTTTTGTGTTCCTAAAATAAAATGACATATTGGGAATTGGATACAAATAGCTCATCTAATGAGCAACTCTGCTCTCTCTTGAGTATCATGAGGATAATCAGGGAAGTGACCAATTATCTTGGATTAATGTTATATACTCTAAAAAAGGGGTGGTTTTTGAGTACATCTGTGCGCATGTTTGTTGGAAGAGGGGAATACACGTGACCTGACCCGACTTTTCTTATACGTATGAGTCTATGTTTTAGACTTTTCAACAGTGTTTTATAAACTGGAAGTTTTGACTTATTAATGGGTCATAACATCAATTGAGTAGATTGCAACCAGTGCCTTTTTTTTTTTTTTAAAGATTGAATAAAAACTGTCAGAATATATGGGCCCTTAGGAAGGGTAAGTAATAAAACATGAAACTTTAGTGTCAGAATTAGTTATTGAGTTAAGGTATACATCATATATATATATATTTAATTGTGGCTTGCAAGCCACTCTTTTAGATCATGTCTCCTTTTATCCATTAAGAATAAAAAGTAATACCAATGCCATGACCTTAAATGTATCCAGTCACTCTACCTTCCTACAGACTCCCAGTACTTCATGAATGATATGATATCATTTATAGGGACAGTGGTGTTGTATGCAATGCAGAGGACAGCTGCCGCAGATGGGAAATGGAAGCCTATGAAAGACTCATATGAGGGTTGTGAGTGAGCTTGGCCAGAAGGCCTTTAAGTGGATATGCACCAGCATGAAGTTGGGATGGAACTAACCACCGCACTTTCTCCTTAATTGCATGTAGCCCTTTTCACCACCTGCCCAAAGTATGTGCTCAATGTTTTAAATAAATCTGGTACAAGGGAGAAATATCTAAACCCTCTGGAAGTCATAAAGAAGCCTGGAGATTCAAGTGTGCATAAATATTCTGCTCCGGTAGTTCTTGGGTTTTATTTGTGAAACCTCTACGGGTGATCATTAATGCTGAAGTGGGTATTATCTTCATGAAAGGTTAATTTAGCAAGAGAAGAGAAAGACAACTGTGTGACATCCATCAGGCTCTGGATTAGTGTCCCACTGAGGCTCGTGCTGCTCAGCAAAAACCAGAGACGCTTCAAACGAAGATGTCCCCAAACATGGACAAAGCACGTCCCCAACAAAGATGTCCCCACCCATATAATGAGGACTGTTTCTCAACTGTTTCAGTAACTCACCACCCAGCATCGAACTCTTCTGTAATATTGGTGTTGACTCCCTAAATAAATGGTTTGTTCCTTAAGAGTTCATAACTCATATTTCACTTGTAGCACCCCCTAATTGACGAGCTCTGGCAAATCTTTAAATAAGTGGCTGGTGGTCACTGGGGAAAGAGCCCCTTAGCATCAATAAACAATTGGACTCCATGGTAAGTGCTGAACAGAAGAGAGAGGCAAAGCACGGGAGTAGTAATATAACCAGTGGACATTTGTTTAGGGTTTGTTACATCCCAGGCACTTGACATGCTAAGGGGTCTGAGCAATTAATTCTACCCTGGCTGGGGACAGGGGTGAGCATGTTTCCCTGTACCACCAAGCCATGCTTTGATTCCAGCTGAGTATCCTACAATTCAACATTCAACTAAATTCTGACACTATCTACCAGGATGTAGTGTCAGATTCCAAAGGTTAAAGGCTCAGTCCCACAAAATTGCCCTGCCCCCTTCCTACTTGGACAGAAGTTGCATGCCTAGGTTATCACCTATGCTTCTGGCTATAAATTGGAGGTTCCAAAGACTCTCTTCTTGGGTTCAATTAATTTGGTAGACTGAATCACAGAACTCAGAGAAACATTTTGCTCACTGGATTACAGGTTATAGAATATATTATATTCTATATATATATGTTAGAAAAGGTTATAACTCAGAAACAACCAGATGGAAGAAACACATAGGGCAATGTAAGGGGAGGGCTCAGAGTTCCATGCCTTCTCCAGGCATGCCACTCTTCCCAAATCTCCAAGTGTTCGGCAACATGGAAGCTCTCTGAACCTAGTCCTTTGGGTTTTTATGGAGGCTTCATTACATAGACATGGTTGATTAACTCACTGACCATTGGTGTTGATTCAACCTCTAGCCCCTCTCCCCTCTCTGAAGGTCTAATCACATGTTTGGTTCGCTGGCAACCAGCCCCCATCCTTAGATAACGTGAGGGACATTCCAAGGTCACTTTATCCTTCTTACCACTTAGGAAATTCCAAGGGTTTTAGAAACTCTTGAGAATGAGGATGAAGACCAAGTATATATTTCTTATTATAAATTACAATATCACACATGCATTATCTCCACCCAACCCTTTAGAGCTGTAATCACCACACGTGCAATTATCTCCATTTTACGGAGAAGAAGATTGAGACTCAGGGAGTGAAGTAATTGGCTGGAGGCCGCCCAGGGGCACAGCGGCTAAACTGAGATTCTAGATGTGCCTTGCTCTTTTGCAGCCCCGGTCTCTTCTACTAAAGAAAGATAATGATACCTCCGTCATTGATTCGTGAGACTTCATTTGAGTGAGAGAAGTTGCAGGAAGTATTGAGTCAGTGTCTGGCACACAGACAAGCCGGTCAGGTTGGCTTCTCCCTAGAGCGAGTGTTTCTTAACCTGAAACGTGTCAGTCAGCAGTTGCAGACTGTAGACCATGTCCGGGCTCATCCAGAGACTTGCTGGGTGGAGATGTATATTGAGTGCTGCACTAGCTTACCCACTGGCAACAGTAGACCCTTGGGGGTCAGCCGTGGTCCTGACACACCCCTCACTTTGCTGCTGAGGACTCCCAAGCCTGAGTGCACAGCCTGCAGACACGGACCAGACTCTGGGAAAGCCCTCCTTTCACAGCTGCTATTTTCCTGCTGTGATCTTTCATTGTCCCCTTCCCTACATCTTCAGAGAACAAGAGAAGCAGGGGCTTAGCTCTAATGCACTATGAGTAAAAACACCCCTCTGTTGCCTCCTGTTGACTGTATAGCAACACTCACCATCTGGTTTCTGATGCACTAGCCACGCATGATTGCCTCCGTTCCTTGAATGCCCCAGGTTCTCTCCTCCTAGCCTTTGCACCTGCTCTTCCTTCCCCAAGAAGCTTTTTGCTTTTCTTGGCTTTTTACAATCTTGGCTCTTCTCATCCTATAGATCTCACTGGGATGCCTTCCTGACAGCTTCTTCCATGGGGCTGGAGTCACTTGAGTATTACTCTCTAGGAATTCCCTTTTTCATTTCTTTAATTACTTTTTTTAAGTTCATTTATTCATTTTTGAGAGGGTGGGGGAAGGGGCAGAGAGACAGGGAGAGAGAGAGAATCCCAAACAGGCTCCGCACTGTTAGCAGAGACAGAGCCCGACGCAGGGGTCAGACACACAAACCATGAGATCGTGACCTGAACTGAAAACAAGAGTGGGACGCTTAACTGATTGAGCCACCCAGGTGCTCCTTTCTTTCTTTACTTCTAGTAATACTTGACATTGTAACATAGACTCCATGAGGCTATTTTGTTTTTTTGTTTGTTTGTTTGTTTTTCATTTTCTATTTTGCTCACAGTCTCTAGTGCTGAGAACAGAATTCGATAATTGGTGTTTGATGAGTGAGGAAATGAATGCATACATTGGTTTACTAGCCGTTATTTAATTTCTTTTGTGGGAACATAAGCTTCTTAAAGGCAGGACCAGATCTGTCCAGTTTGCTGCTGACTCCCAGGGCCTAAGAAAGTACCTAGCACAACACAAGGACATAGTAAATAGTTCTAATGAATCAACTAAACTGAAGCTCTACCCTAGGCCCGCTGTTCACAGGGTCCAGGGAGAAAGTAGAAATGGACACCTATATACCATATTGAGTAATTAAGTTAATATATTAAATAAAGTACATTCTGTTCTCCTACCTTGATAGATAATCTTTTATGATGACCTAGAGAAACAGAGTTTTGGATTCTAAGACTCCTTAGAGTTCCAAAATTGCATATTGAAGTGCAGTGGCATGGGTGAACTTGACCCTGACTAGCCATCTATGCGGATAGCTCACTCTTCTCCTGCCCTCTGCTCCGTCTCACACTTTGAGGATATTAAATAAGCACATGTTTGGATACTTACAGCCATCTATTCAAATTGTCTGTGTCCCTCTTGCAAACAGTTACCCCTTGGATGGCCCTCAGGCCTAAAGGTCCACCCACAGAAGGGTGGACCCCAGAAAGGAGCCTCGTGCAGGTCTTGCAAGGAGACCTGGGGCAGCAGTTGAGCAGCAAACTCCAGGACACTGGGGCACAGCTGGGACGGGGGTGGTTCCAGGCTCTGAGTGGGCACGATTGTGCACTCCCCTAGGCTGATGGGGCACAGTTGGAAGTGGGCAGAACAAGACCATCTGGAGTTCATGGCCTTGATCTCCAGGCAGGATGTATGTGGAGATGGGGCATTCGCGGATCTGAATGTGAGCAGGCACAGAGGACGGAAGAGCAGGAAGAAAGAGGGGGGGCTGTCTGGAACAGGCGTGTGGTTCACTCGGCTGCCGGGCCAGCCTCCCTGTGTGATGTGATCTCTGCCTCCTGCCGGAGGACGCTTGGGAGGAAAGCTCATGCTTGGAAGCAGACAGAGGCAGGATGGCAGGTTTCAGGCTTGGTCGGGCCCAGAGTGCAATTTCACCGGTGCCATCCGTACCAAACCAAACAGGTTAATCCCGCTGGCAAATCTGCTTTATTTCTCAGCAATATAAAACCGACATTAAAAAGGGTTCTCTCGATGGCATTCGGTGAGAACTTGAGGGGGGAAAGCACACGTGCAGAATGACCTGTGCTATGAAACGTAACTCTGAGAAGAAATATCCTTAATGAACTCACGGAGGCCGGGGCGCCCTCTGAGTTCGTTCAGAACACTTTGTCAGAAAGCTGAACTCTGTGAAAGAGTTTCCGTCTTTGAGCACCTGCTCGGCGCAAACACATGCCGAGCCCCGGAGCCCCGCAGGTGCACAGTTTAGGAGCCCAGCCCTCGAGGAACTTGTCGATTTTGAGACGATCCACATGAAGATGTGTTGGGTCCTCTTTTAGATTCATGCTCACATCCCGAGCTATTTATTAATTACTTTATAAGTAGAGTCTTGAAAACATTTGACTTGGCCCCCTAACAGCTTTTAAGTGAAACTGAACAGGTGGGAGATTCGATTAAAAGAAATAATTTGACTTTTTAAATCAAAATTCTACCAATGCAAATATTGAGCCTCTTTCATTTTCATTAATTTGACTTAAAGGGCCTTAAAAAATGCATTAGGGTTCCCCAGTGCTTCGCTCTAATTGTAATTTATGTTTCTTTTCTCCTCTCCCCTTTATCTTTCAGGCTTTCTTTTTCACTCTTTATTTCCATTTTACCTCTGAGCAGTGTGCAAGTCATCACCTTTCTCAGTAACAGGGGTTGCGATAGTCAATAATTATGTGATTTTAAAAAATGATAAGTTCTTCTAATTGCTTTAGCTAATAAAATGACATAGAGCCGATAAGCCTGAAACATGCTGCTTAATTGCCTTTGCTAAAGATAGAGTTGGCTGGCATTACTTACAGTCTTTTAGCTTTGAAGAGGCAATCCACGTGTTGGAGAAAATGACTCCGAAATCTTGAGGAAAGATGGCACTCTTCTTGTTGGTAGGAGAAAGACGTAAAAGAACCTTAAGCACGACTCCATTGAATAATCCCATAGTCTCACAAAAATCACTCTTTTCTAAAAGAAATAAAGTAGAGCAACAAAAGAAGAAGATAGATATGATGAAAATTTTTAAAAAATGTGTACTTCAGAACACACCATCAAGAAAGTGAAAAGGCAACCCACAGGATGGGAGAAAATGTCGGGAAAGCACGTGACTGGTAAGAGACTTGTATCTAGAGTACATAAATGAGTCTTTAACTCAACAATAAAAAGACAGCTAGTCAAATTTTAGAACAGGCAAAAGAAATAGACATTTTTCCAAATGGAGGAATAAATATTTCTCCAAAGAAAATGTACAAATGGACTGTTCATGCATGAAAAGATACTCAGTATTATTGGCCACCAGGGAACATAAATCAGAACCACAACGAGACACCACTTCCCACCCACCAGGATGGCTGGAATCAAAAGGACAGACAACAACAGGAGATGATGAGGATGTGGGAAGATCATTCTATACTTATACACAGCTGAAGAAAACGTAAAATGGGGCAGCTGCTTTGGGAAACAGTTGGGCCGTTCCTCAATGATTAAATATAGGATTACATATGACCCTGCAATTCCACTCCTAGGTGTGTAGCCAAGAGAAATGAAAATGTATGTCCACTCAACTCGTACACAAACGTTCATACCAGCATTAGTCATCATAGCCAAAAAGAGGAACTAACACAAATGTCTATCAATGGATGAGTGGATAAACGAAATGTAGTTTCTTCTTGCAGTGGGATATTATCTGGTATTATAAAAGAATGAAGCACGGACACATGTGGCAACACAGTTAGACTTTGAAAACACTATGCTAAGAGAAAGAAGCTAGTCACAAATGGTCACATATTGTATGATTTTGTTTATATGAAATGTCTGGAATAGGTGGCAAAGATTAGTGTTCACCTAGAGCTGAGGTGATTGGGAAGAAATAGACAGCGACCACTCATGGGTAATGGGTTTCTTTTTTGGTGTATGAAAATGTTCTAGAATTAGATACTGGTGATGAGATACACAACTCAGTAAACATATGAAAAACCATTAAATGCATCAAGTTTTTGTAAATTAAATGGATGAATTGTATGGTATGTAGAGTATATCTTGGAAAGCTCTTACAAGGGACACCTGGGTGGCTCAGTCATTTGAGCTAACTACTATTGATTTCCGCTCAGGTCCTGATCGCAGGGTCGTGGGATCGAGCTCATGTCTGGCTCCAAGCTGAACATGGAGACTGCTTGAGATTCTCTCTCTCTCCCTCTGTCCCTCTTCCCCACTTGCTCTCTCTCTCTCTCTCTTTGTCTCTCTCTCTCTCAAAAAAAAAAAAAAAAGAACTGTTATAAAAATAAGACAATTATCTTCTCTTAAAATTTCGTAATTTTTATTTTTGTGTTTCCGAGCCTCCTTGGAGCTTCCTAAGGTAACAAATGCTCTTCTAACAAGCTAGCTTGAAAGAGATAGTTTTCCTGTTTCTGCTATATTATACATGTTTAATTTCATCCTTTGCTTTTCTCCTCAATAGTAAAATATAATCAAAATCTATTCTATAATAAGCTCTATAGAGCAACCATAATTTTAAGGGGATGCCTTTTTTATTTTTTTAATGCTACCTGAGTATTTACTGTGAGTACTTAATCTGTTAGGTTCTTAGGAGTTCTGGGAAGAATTTAAATTTGAATCCATCCAAATTCTCCCCATGTGCTGTGTCACTCCTCCGTCCAAGCTCCCATTATTTGTTTCCTGTTCAGATTAGCCTCCAAATCAGAAGGGAGAATGTGAGGCCGCATCCTGGCCCCAGTCCTGTCTGCTCTTCACACTGAAGCTAGATATATTTTTTTTAAATGCAAATAGAATCATGTCCTTCCCCAGTCATAAAACTCTTCTACGAGTCTTGACTGTTCTCAAGATAAAGATGAGACGGTGGTCTACCAGCGTCTACAGGGTGGGGCCTTGCCTATCTTGGCAAGACCATCCCCCATTTTCCTCCCCGACTCCAGCCAGGAGCCTCCCTGTCC
The DNA here is from genome assembly GCA_030068075.1 of Paguma larvata. Classification (NCBI taxonomy): domain Eukaryota; kingdom Metazoa; phylum Chordata; class Mammalia; order Carnivora; family Viverridae; genus Paguma; species Paguma larvata. The sequence goes on from CM057825.1 coordinate 15,724,629, forward strand.
CCAGGAAACACACTTGTGCCACAGAGCCACACTACATGTGGCTCCTGCTCCTGCTGGTTATCTCCCACCGTGTGTCAGATCTCAGCGCTGTCTAGGTTTGGTTCCTTGGTGCCATGTTCCTTTCTGCCATGGTCCTTATCTTAATTTACAAGTACACATTCACTGCCAAAGGGGAAGCAGGTGTTATAAGTCAGAGACTGGACTCCAACCATCGCATCACACCACCCGCCAAATATACCACAGGACGTCCAACGCAGTAGAAGACTACAGGGAAGCCATGGCTGGCTTGGTGTCAGGGGGGAAAGGGAAGGTCCCCCTCGATGGGGATAACATTCTGACGGTGCAGGAGGGTAGGTTTAGCCAGACAGAGTCTGGAGTTGGGAGATCATGTGCTGAGACCCAAAGGCATAAAAATATTGTGTTCAGGGAAATGCAGGGCTTCAATGTGGCCGCCGCCTGGACACGGAGACAAGTGGTGAGTGCTGCGTGAGACAGGAAACAGGGCAGGGGTGCATTTGGCAGGTCAGGCTGGTCCCATGCTGCAAACAGCCGCGGGGGCAACGGAAAGTCTCTGAGGATTTCTGACAGGAAATAGCTTCAGTAGGCTTTTGTGCTAGGAGGATGACCTTGGGAGAAGGGTAAAGGACGGGATAAAGGAAAGAGCCCCAAAACAGGGAGACTGGTCCAACAGGAGAACCGTCCAGAACCAGGAGGCCTTGATCCGAGGCCCCAGTGAACGACTTACTGGTAGGCCAGGCAGTGGGAGGCGGAGCAGCCAGGGCCCAGCAATCCAAGAGCCAAGTGATTCCAGCTTCAGAGAGCAAGCCAGACGTCTGGGCAGGTATCCAAGTGCCGTTTAGTCATCCTATGAATAAAAGAAGGGAAAATGTCTCCTTTTCTCATTAGGTTTAGAGAAATGTCTCTCTTGCTTCTAAAGAGGGTTCTATTTGCGGACAAGGGTTCAATTCTATGACTCGATTCCCCTTGTCATCTTCTCTCTTTCCAAGAACACTATAAACAAAGTGACAGAATTAATCAGTATTAAAACTATACAAATGTTCTTTCATAGCAGCCTTGTTGGTCATTATAATAATGACTTAAAAAACAAATATGTATACGTGTACATTCATATATGTATATAATTAATTCAAAAGAGTCTAAACCATGAGGTGAAGCATGAAATAGTTTTTCTACCCCCTAATAATTGTAGGCTTTATAAAATCCAACCTTTCTCACTGGGTGGAAGGTACCTCTAAGTTCATCTTAGTATGATTCTATACATCTAATCCTATTCGATCATTAAAACAGTCTGTTCTCAGATATTAAAACTTAACTTCTCGTCAGCCTACAACACTTTTCCCTGTTTTCCCAGTGCAGGCCAGCTTTGTTGTTCTAGCAGCCAGCCTGGGAGTGAAGCTGGTGACTGCTGTCTAGCTTCTCGCTCCCCCTGTCACTTCTTTTTCTTTTCTGGTATTAGGGAGGAGAGAAAGGAAAGGGATGGTGATCACTGCTAATATGACTCATGCCTATGAGTCCCTAGGCCCATGGTGGATTGGCACAGATCTTGAGAGATTCACGGAAGAGAAACTTAGCTTCTAGCAGTTTCTCTGGGTTTGGGTGGTTGCTTGTCAAGCTCAGCGTATCTTTCCTTTGAAGCCTGTGTTGGCCCCCCTCTCTGCTTCACTCAGTTCTGTGGCTCAGACTGTCATCAAGTTTACCCTGTTTGTCCAATTCTGGAGATTAGAGCTGTCACCTGTAAACTGGGGTTGGACAAACTGGTCCCAGATGCCTCATACCCCAATGCCATCTTTCCCTGTACTCTTCCCTTCTCTTCCATAGTACCAGGACTGGAGATATAAGCCTGGTGTTGAGTCAACTTCCAGTCAGGTAGGAAAATGCTAAGTCCCCTTGTTGCAGATACAAGTGAGTATTAGAAATGATGTTTACAGGTACTCCCTTCCCTGGCACTGGGGAGGGAAGCACCCTCACCCACTTGAGGGGGAAAGGAAGTCTTGCTTCATGGATTGCCGTCTTTTGCAATATTGGTGGGATTGGTCTGATAGATTTCATGGCATGTGGGAATCTCAAGTAGAGACAGAGGCCTCTTTTGAACTAGATTGTGCAGACTTTAGTAACATTATTTATAGTGGGGAGCCTTTCCACTGTAGTCCTCCTGTTTTCAGGGACCTCAGAGGAGCAGACAAAGGTTCCAAACAGCATTTCACACCATAGGTAGGTCTCCCCACTCCCCCCTCTTTCTTTTAGAGATGTCGTTTCTCATAACTGATGGTAATTTTTCCAAATTGCTCTTTTGAGCATGTAGATTCCTGTATCTTCCAGGACTAGAGCTAAGGTCTTATTTCATCTGTTCCAGTTGTTTGTTCATCCTCCTCTTGTGTTTTCAACTGCCATTTTTCCTACAGCTCGTAAGTATGCTCAACTCACATCCAGCTTAAAAAGAAGACAAAAGAGGGGCAGCTGGGTGGCTCGGTCAGTTAAGCTTCCGACTCTTGATTTTGGCTCAGATCATGATCTCATGGTTCGTGAGATCGAGCCCTGCATCAGGCCCTATGCTGACAGCGTGGAGCCTGCTCAGGATTCTCTCTCTCCTCCTTGTCCTCTGCCCCTCCCCCTTTGCTCTGTCCCTCAAATAAATTAATTAATTAATAATAAATAAACAAATAAATAAAAGGAAGACAAAAGAAAAAAGTCCCTTTCTTGATCCCACATCGCCCAGTACTGGCTTCATTATTTCATTTCTCCTGCCACACAGCAAGGTTCCTAGAAACGGTAGATTATATTTTCTTCCCATTTGCTTGCCATTTGCTCTTCCGTGCATGTTTCCAGTTATATCAGAAATCTATTTTCACTGATAAATTTTGGTAAACACAGAAGAGCATTAAGAAGAAAATGAACGTTTCCCAGCATCCTGTCACCACAGATAATCATGTTTACTGTCGTGAGACCTTTCCTTCTCATCCTCGTGCAGCCTTCGCCCGAGAGCCACCCTCTTCAGGAAGTCTTTCTCTTTCATCATTCCTTCTGTGTGCACACCTAATGGACCCATCTAGCCCCCTCTCCATATCCCCCACCAATTTATAAGCTTGTTTCAGGGGGAAACGGTGTTCGCCTCATCTCTGTATCTCCAGAGTTTAACACAATATCTGAGATACGATAAATCCCTAAATTTTCAGGATGTCCAGGCTATGACTATGTACAAAGTAAATTCAAAACGTTGTTTATTTGGATGTACCAAGGCAGGAAGGATAAACAACATCATCTTGAGGGCCAATCCTGGTCCATTTGTGATGGCTTTCTGTGCCAGTTGTGTTGACAGCCATTTATTCTGGTCCCCGAATGTGATCAGCAGTCCCAAGACCGGGGAGGGAGATCCCAAATAGTATTAGAGAATACCTGACTACTGTTGTTAGAGATAGGCGATTTTATTAATTTTGAGTGAATACCGTCGCTGTAGACAGGCCAAGTGTGGTCCAGTAGAGAACCTACTTCAATAATTAGATGAGCTCCTTGCATTTAGCCTCTAAGCAGGGTTGGGCTTTGCATAGGTAGTAACGGGAACGTATAGTGATGTTTGTGTGTTTTCTCCCGCCCTGAGGACTCTCTTGGGAACCCTATGTATGCTATCACTTCACAGATATTTCTTTTGTACCCAGCAAAAAGGTCAATGCCAGCCCAGCTCCCTCTTGAATTATGGCAAGTTCTAAATGGTTGAATCAGAATTAATGAGGTTTATTGTAATGTCATTCATTTGCAGCGTTTCGTGTCCTTTTATTTGTTGGGCAGCTATCTCTGGCGTTTATTTTTGGGTGGATGCCTGTGTTAGTGTTGCCTGTTTTGGAATGAAAACTGTGAGGGGTCACGGACATCACCATTTCCGCTTCATCAAGAGTGGAGGTTAAACACGTGGGCTCTAGCGTGACGTTACTGGGTGTGAAACTCTCCTCTGCCCCTTACCACTTTGGTCAAGTCTGTCTAACTTTGCGTGTTTTTATCTGTGAAGAAGAGTTAATAAGGATGATTAAACCAGATCACACATATAAGGTGCTTTTCTCTTCTGTTTAAAAAATCACAGTACTTGGCATGTAGTGAAAGTTAGCTGTATTTGCAGCGGTAGCATTCGACCCACCCATCATAATAATGTGCACGTAAGCCCTTGCTGAGTGTAGCGGGATGTTCTGCAATACTAGTGCAATAGCGATTCTTCACCGGGGTTGATCTTACCTGCCAGGGGACCTTTGGCAAGATGGAGAAATTTTGATTGTCATAGCTGGGGAGGAGGTGCATCTGTATCTTTCGCGTGGAGGCCGGGAATGCTGTAAACAGCCTACAGTGGTACAGGATGGCCCCCAACCACACAGAATTATCCTGCCCCAAATGGCAACAGTGCCAAGGTTGAGCGACTCTGTGGTAAAGGTGTGAGGTGACTGGCAGGAGGCACTATAAAAATCCTGAACTAGGGGCACCTGGGTGGCCGAGTCGGTTAAGCATCTGACGTCAGCTCAGGTCATGATCTCACAGGTCATGAGTTCGAGCCCCGCTTCGGGCTCTGTGCTGACAGCTCAGAGCCTGGAGCCTGCTTCGGATTCTGTGTCTCCCTCTCTCTCTATGCCCCTCCCCCACTCGTGCTATTTCTCTCTCTCTCTCTCTGCCTCTCAACAATGAATAAACATTAAAAAAAATCCTGAAATACAGAAAGAACATCTAAAACTAAGGTATCTCATTTTTTTTGACTGATATAGAAGGTAATAGATTTTTACTTCCTTTTTGTAGCTATTTCTTGCTCGTAGGTGCTACTTGAAGTATTGTTCTAATGACTCAGAACAATTTGGTCCAATTGCTTTCTAAGTACAAAATGTGCTTCTTAGCTATTCTGATGAACTCACCCACATGGAGTGAAATTTTAAAAGTAAATTATTGGGCGTAGAAGGTCTCTCTGACTTTGTGTTATTTATATTTGTTATGATTTTTTTTTTTGATAATTACCAAATTGCCCACATCCAGTGGAACCAAAGAAGAGAAGTTGTTTATTTGCCTATTCTTTTCCTTGACCAGGGCCGTGTCACAGATAAAAGAGGGTTGCGTTTCTTAAAGTGTGACCCAAAAACTCTGCTCAGAATCACCGAACATTCCAGTGCCATGAGAATTCCTGCGTTCCACCCGAGATGTGTCGAGTCAGCATCTTTGGAGGGTAAAGGCAGGGAATCTGTATTTTTTTCCAAAAGATTCCAAGTGGCTCAAAGCATTCTAAGGTTTGAGAGGCACCGGGGTACGATACAAGAGGCGCGAAAGAGCCGTAGTCCTGTGGTCTTAAGTTTTTGTATCCGTCTGTGAACCTGGGGTAGAATGCAGATCCCTGGAGGTCGCTAGTTTCGCATTTTCTTTTACTTTTGCCTGGAAAAGGCCTTCAAACTCTTCTGCACCTGAAGCTATTAGTTCCATTTTTAATAAAGGAACCTGCTGTTTGAGCTCTTGGTGAAGCGGCTAGAAGAGAAAAGCTGTGGACAAAGACAAGCTGGTTCTATATTTAGAATGTTCCGTGGGGCCGCGTCTGCGACAAATTCATTCTTGTTCCTCTTAGAATCGCCTGGTTTGTGAGGCAAAGAACAGTTTACTGTATTCTAGCCCTTCGAGCCGGGTAAAACTGAGGGTTATTTACCTGTCCCTCAGGAAGGATGAGAGCTGTACGAGCCCGTTTCTCTTCCTTCTTCACACATCAGTTCTTCAGTTAAAATAACATCACACCTTTGGTTCTTATTTTATGAGTTGGCACACCTCTCCAAGTGCCAGTGTAAAGTCTACTGATGCTAACTGCTAATAGAAATTAGATGTTTTGAGGGAAGAGTGTGGGGGGGGGAGCACATTAATTCAAACCTAATTTGCATTCCCTTGCCCAGTTTGAATTGGGACCAATTTGCAAACTGAATTATCTCTCTCGCCTTGATAGGGTTTATAATAATGCTGAAAGTTTCTTAACTCATGGCAGTGCCTTTTTAATAAAGACACGTTCACAGCTGCAGTCTCGGTGCCTTGTAACATATTGCTAATAATTGGGCTAATAAGATCTTAAAGTTAATTAAAAGGAAGGAAAAACCCATAAAGTCTGATGTAGCTCCAACCGGTTGGTGTGTAATAGGCTGACCAAGCAAAACTGCAAAGAGAGAAAAGGGATAAAACTTGTTCACTATTCATTTACCAATGATGGTCCCTTTTTCTTTTCTTTTTTTTCTTTTTTTTTTTTTTTTGGTAAAAAGTTACCACTTCCAGATTTCTCTTAAAACAAGAGCTAACCCATTTAACGGAATTATTCAATGCATATTATCTCGTTTCTTTTTACAGAATTTCACGAGACATCCAAGAAGGTGACACGGAGATAACTTACGACTTTGTAAAATTGATGTTCCGCGAGAGCCTGGGGCATGTCCAACTTCACTTCATAGGTCAGACTAGAATGATCTAGTCTGGCTTTCACGGTCCAGTTGCAGTGCTCACAGTCCCTCTTCATAAAAGGATTCCAGGACCAACGTGGAGAATAGCAATATGGTTTCTGTCTGATTTTTCAAAGACCCTTCAAGCTTCTCCCATTACAAGCCTGCCTTCTCGCGCATTCCCTGTGTGTCCTTTTTCAAAGTCTGCAGCTTAGCGCAGAGTGATAACCCTGGTTCCCCTGTGCTAAGGTGCTGGTGTCCCAGAGCGTAAAGAGGGGTAGAACCCTTGCAATGGATGCTGATTTCAGCATGGTATCCTGATGTAACATAACAGAAGAGACAGATGCCAACCATGCACCTTCTACCCATTTGTAGATGCTAAGGTTCGGGCGTCTCTGCCTGGTTTGTGAGCTGATTTGAATGCCTACTGGTCTTCAAGTTCCTTGGACTGTTAATCTTCCAGCCCAGTAGAATCCCAGTATATGACTTACGCTTCTGAATTTTTTTTTTTTTTTTTTTTTTTTTTTTTTTTTTGGTAAGGCTCCAGATACTTCTGCTAGCACTATATCCAGCTTCTCTTCCCGTAAATCATACTGGACTCTCTTCTGATCATTTCTAGTTTTGGTATCCTTCTTTAGTGACTGACTTCGTCAAAAGAAGCGTGTGTATGACATTCCAATAGTAGCTTAAATTAAATTTTGAAATCCTGCTTCACTCCCCACCCTCCCACCTCCCCATTCTGTGACTGTGAAATTGTTAGTGGACCAGTAATAGGCAAATAAGCATTTGCACCATAGTCCATATCTACTTCTCACTTATTGTGTACATACTCTATTTTCTAGCATCAGACTCTGCTCTGAGCAGCTTTTGGTGACAGAGGTGGCCAGGTGTCCCTCAATGTCCATTCTCCCATTCTGTGGAAATATTTGTGATATAATCTCTACCTTGGAGCTTGACCTCGGCTGTTCCCCTTCCAGCTAAGGATTGCCTTGGGACTAAATTCTAGTCAATGATGTATACATTGAAACAGGTTGTTGAACTTCCGGAAAGCACCCATATAGGGAGGCAACATTTCTTTCTTTCTTTGATTTTGTCCATGTTGTCAGCTGGAATGTGGATATGATGGCTGGAGCTATGGCAACCATCTTAGACAGAGGTGATCTAGGGAATAGAACCATGGACTGAGGAGCAACAAGAGAGAAGGAAACCGGACCCCTATCCCTGGCACTGCTGAATGCCATGCCAGCCCTGGGCCACCCACCCGGTGCCAACTTTTGTGAGAGAAAGATACAAATATTATCTGGCTTATTTTGGCTTTTTTGTTATTGCCAGTCAAAATGAGTACTAAGTAATTCATTAGTATTCTTCAATTCTCAAAATATTCCTTTACGAATCTGCTTCTTTATGTTTGGAATTCATTCAAAAATGCCTAAGGCCCATCATCTCATAGTTTGTTAAAAAAAATTGAACTTGGGACCCTGAGGTGTTGTAAACATTGACTTAAATATTCATTAAAGGATGAGGACACCCAGGTGGCTCACTCGGTTTGTGACCTGACTGAGCTCTGACCTGACTTCGGCTCAGGTCATGATCTCATGCTTTGTGAGTCCCAGCCCTGTGTCGGGCTCTTTGCTGACAGCTTGGAGCCTGGAGCCTGCTTTGGATTCTGTGTCTCCCTCTCTCTCTGTCCCTCCCACCCCCTCTCGAAAGTAAATAAACATCAAAAAATTTAAAAAAAATTAACTAAAGCGTGATTTACTACCATCAGATTTGTTTTAGAGACCACGGTCGATATGGGGCTTCCCGTATTGGAATCTTCTTTCCAAAGCCTGAGGCTGGGGAAAATGGATCATAACTTTGTGTAGTTGTGGCTCTCTTTTATGGGCACTGTATTGATCTCTTTATATGAAAGGGAGGGAAGACAAGACAAGAGCAAAAGTGTTGAAATCCTTTTCAATTTTGGCTACATCAAGTAAGAGTATACTATTGACCAACAGCTTTTAGATCGTTATAGAGTATCTCTGTTATTCAAGAGTCCATGCAAGGTTGTGTACAGGGCAGTAAGACAGGGGATCTGTTTCCAAGAAGTGAAAATCTAGTCAGGGAGTGTCTTAGCTTAGATTCTCAAAAAACAAACAAACAAACAAAAACAACCAGACCCCGAAATAAGGACTTAGATAGTAGTAGTTTACTTGTGAGTTGATCCCAGGAAGCATGGGGAGGAAGGGCAGGGTGGTAACTAAACGGGTTGATAACTAGGGCACGATCAGGTTAAGAATCTTCTGAGGAACTATGTGGAACATGCCTCAGGATCTTCCCACTAAGAGTGAGGAAGTTGGGGTACTGATCCACCAGCTCTCATACTTCATTGATTGAGGGTTGCCCCTAAGGGTTTCGACTCATTGGCAGTTCTGGCTCATTTTGTTCGTGGACTGGGAACACAGCTGGGGACAGGCAGGGATTCAGGTTCTGGGCATGAGAAACCATTAGCATATTTGAGAACTGTGCATCAAGCTAAAAGTGAGCTGTAGGGTCATTCAAGGAGCTATGAGTAAGGTTCCAGAAGAATCTGAAAAAGTTCATCTGTTGCCTTGTTTAGGAAATACATTTAGTCTACCCTGTCTACTGCTGATATAAGGCTATCTAATAAATGCTTGATAGTATAATCTTAGAATCTCTAAGAAAGGAAAGATCACTTTAGGGTTACAGTTCTGCAGGAGGGGGTTATGTATCAAATGAAAGTCACTTTAGCTTAAGGCTGGTTAAGATTTAAATAAGAGGAGGGAAGAGGGGGACATGGATACCAGGGGTGAAGTATATTATGGCTAGGGCCTGGATGTAAAAATACAAAAGGAACAATGTGGGAGTTGTTGGCTGAAATCAAAGGTCTAGAGTGGGAGGTAAAGTTGGAAAAGTATTAAGGAATGTTTTTTCAGGGACCTTTATAGTTAGGACTAAGTGTTCTGGCTTGACTTCCTGCCAAGATATTCTTTTCTATTTTAATGGGACTAAATTTATATATAATTAAAAATTTTAGTCCCAATTTAATGGAAAATATTATACGCTCTTACAGGCGTAATTTTGAAGCAACTGTTCTCAACCTTTTTTTTTTTTCCTATTGTGGTAGACATAAAAAATGATGTTAGCATGTAGTACATACATTAGAGATAGGATACTTCTAACTTCTTCTATGTGTTAACTCCATCCTTTTACCTCCAGTTCAGAGATGCCTTTCAGATGCAAGTACATCACAATAAAAGCGTCAGCGCCATTGGAACAATCAAATGCCTTCAAAAGAAAATAATTAGCAAATATTGGTCCTTTAATGCTTATAGAATAGCAAGGTTATTTATGATACATTTCAGCACTGGTTGTGATATAACAGTGTTTCTTTTTCTTTTTTTCTAAACATTTATTTATTTTTGAGAGGGGAGGGAGAGAGCATGAGTGGGGGAGGAACAGAGAAAAAGGGGGACACAGAACCTGAGCTGTCAGCACAGAGCCTGACGTGGAGTTCGAACCTACAGACCTTGAGATCGTGACTTGAACCACCCAGGTGCCCCAATATAATTCTGTTTCTAATGCAATGGTGGGCAACTAATCCTTTAAAGGTCAAGGATGACCCCTTGGCAGAAGCTACAGGCAGACCTTTTGTGATTATCCCACAGTGTTAGCCTCAAAGAGATGGGGAGGGGGCCCCCTTTAACACTAAGGCAATGACGACAAGCTCACTCCATAAAACCAGGAGTCAAAAGGACAGTCAAGACCCAGGGAATTTTGTCACCTGTGCTGCAAATATCCTCGCAGTCCAATGTTCCTACATGGACTCGCATTGGAGCGAGGAACACGGTGGCCTCCCTGGATGGGGCTGTACCCTCCAGTTTATCCCTCAGGCCTCCTCCATCTCTTGCTTTACCTGAATAGTCTGTAGGCATTTGAGCGTGAACTGTCACCTTTGGAGCATAAAAGGAACACCTGGTTTCTATAGGTCCCCAAAGCCAGTTAGCGCTCGGCCTTGGAGTCTGAGAGCTCATGTTCTCCTTTCATTCTTAGCAATTATTAGGTAATCTCAATTAGGGTATCTCTAACTATAGTAGCCTTTGTACTTTAGTGAAGACTATTTTCTACTTCTATAATCCTATCAAATGTATTTTCTATCTCTTCTATTTGTAGCTGGAACCAACTTTTTCCTCTGTACAAGGATATAATGAGTATCTCCAAGGCCCCATCAATTTGTGAGTCCTAGCTGAGGTCACCTGAGTGATCTGTTAAGATAAGATCAATTTTGTTGACTGACGAACACCTGGATCAATAGCTTCCATTCATGCAACAAACAACCAGGTACTGTAAAACTTTTGTTGACCCGACTCAGTTTTCGGTGCTGAGGATACAGCAACAAACTCCACAGAATTGTTTGTCCTTAGTAAGCTTCTAGGTGAAGAAGTACCATCCACCAAAAAAACAGAGGGAGGCAAATCATAAGAGACTCTGGAATACAGAGAACAGACCGAGCGTTGCTAGAAAGGTGTTGGGTGGGGGGATGGGCTACACGAGTGATGAGCATTAAAGAGGGCACTTGTTGGGATGAGCACTGGGTGTCATATGTAAGTGATGAATTATTAAATTCTACTCCTGAAATCATCATTACACTATATGTTAACTAATTTGGATTTAAATAAAAATTAAAAAAAATTTAACTTAAAAAAGAGAAAACAAAGAAGTATCATTCAATCACAGACAAATGGGAATTTAAGGTATCAAATGGTGAAGGTACTAGGAAGAAAAAAAACGTAGGGGAAGGGGAAGATTGAGGATGTGTTGTTTCATAGGGAATGAGGCAAGGCCTTTCTGACGGGGTGATATACTATCGCCTTGAAGGGTCTTAGGACAAAGGTATGCAGAGATTTGAGAGAAAAGTATCTCAGGCATGAGAACAGTAAATTCTGAATTGGGGGTGTGCTTGGCTTTTTTTTGTTTTTTTGGTTTTTTTAATTAGCAAGGAGGCCAGCATGGGTGGGTCTTGGTGAAGAGTTAACAGGAGACCAGATAGGAAAAGAATTTAGGAGTCAGGGCATGTGGCATTTGCAGGCAAGAAGAGGGATTTTGAGTTGTATCCTGAATGATTGGTTTGATCAGAGAAGAGGCAGGATTTGAATTATTATTCAAAAGGATTCCTCAGGCCGCTGTGGGGGAAATGGTCTATAGGAGGGTGAGAGCGGACACAGGGGGACGGTGAGAAAACTGTTGGCAATATGGCGGCTTGGGGGTGAGTGAAAGTGGTGAGAAGTGAGAAGATTCCAGAGAGCGGTCGAACTGAGAGGTTTGAAGTGAGGTGGGACATGAAGAGAAGCCTCAAGAATAACTTCGAGTGTTCGGCTGGGCATCTGCACGGTAGACTCTGAGGCAGGGAATACCGCAGGAGGAGCGGTTTGGGGTGTGTGGGTCGTGGCGGCAGTCAAGAGTTCGGTTTTGGACACATAGACTTGGGGGTGTTCAGTCAGCTTCCGAGAGGAGATGTCAGATGGGCATCTTGATATACGAATCTGAGGTTCAAGGGAGATTCGGCGGGAGGCCGCTGGGGCGCCTGGGTGCCTCAGTTGGTTAAACAGCCAGCTTTGGCTCAGGTCATGGTCTCATGGTTTGTGGGTTCGAGGCCAGCATCAGGCTCTGTGCTGACGACTCTGTGCTGCTTTGAATGCTGTGTCTCCCTCTCTCTCTGCCCCTCCCCTGTTCGCACTCTGTCTCTCTCTCTCAAAAATAAATACACATTAAAAAAAATTTAAAAATTGAGGAGCTTCCGGCATACTCAAAGCCCACAGGACTGAATGAGGTTAGTTTTGAAGTGAGCACACACAGGGAAGAGGTCCAAACACTGTGCTCTGGAGGGAGCACCGAGAGTAGGTGGTTGGGTTTGACAAGAGCAGTGTCAGCAAATGAGGAGGACAGCCTGACTGAAGAAGAGAACAGGAGGGGAGGACTCAGAAGCAGTGAACATGGACCATTCCATAAGGAGAGGAAGCCATGGCCACGTGCTCCATGAAAGAACTTCAGGTCTTCTCTTTCCTTATATTCTCTTGGAGACCCTAAGATGTGATTAGGGAAACATGGCGAGTTTCATGTATATGGTACACTTTGCTTCCATCTTTTCCTTTTTTTCTGCCTGCAGCTCGTCTTGTCCTGCTAAATCCAGACCCTTGTCCTTCTTCTCTGTTCACTGCATTGGTGCTGCCCACTTGTGACACTCACGGGCCAGCCCTGGTCCACATTGACCAGTGACACCTCTGGAGCATCTGTTTCTGTCTGGCTCCCCGTCATTGCTGCTTAGAGCTTCTTATCATCAGCCGGTCCTTGCATCGCACGTGCCTGTTGTGTTCTTTGGTTGTAGGAAAATGAGTTTTTCATTTGCCATTCTGTGTCTTATGTCCAATATTTCATGTCATGCTATGGGGCAGTGAGAGAGGCAGAGAATCAGGAAGGGGATGATAGATTAAATTAGAAAATGTGGCTGGATACAGGTGGGTGTTGTCTACTCCTCGCATCTCGCTGGTATATTAAGTCTTGGCTCCATCAGAGCTGTTAAAGCTGAAATTTACTTGTTAGCCCTTGCAAATTTAGCATGTCAAATCAATTAAAAATGTCAGTTAAAATGTTTGTGTTTTGAGGCAAACAACTTTGCCTCTTGTTTGATTCGTCTGGGACCCTCAGTCCTTTTCATATGGTTGTGTACGTCTTTAATTTCTGAGAAGGAGAAAACATGCATGTATAAGAAACGATCTTGGGCTTGACCAAGGTAATCTTGCTCGTCTGGGTAACTCCTCTTTGGTTTTTAACTCCCTCTGTTCTTGGAAATCGAGTCCTGGAAGCAAGAATTTCAGAAGAATTTAACTCAAATGTCTAATTTTCCCCCATTTTCTGAGATTTCTTTCCTCTCCAGAGTACATCCTTAGTTGATAGTTCCAAGTCTCAGGCAGAAAACAGAGAGGATTTTCCCTTGGCTCATGCCGATCAGATCCACAGGAGTAATTTCGTCGTGAAGTGGATGTGTCTCCAACAACTGAAGATCAAGTGGGCACTTTTGTAAAGGCAGCATTTCAGACTCTCTTACGGGCACTGGGAAACTCTTCCAGGTGGCTTTTGCTCACTGAGAAACCCATGAGCCCTGAATTTGAAGATGGGGGAAGTTATACCTGTCACCCTCATAATGTGACTTATAAACCATTTCCTAGGTCTTCTTGCTTTGAAGTTTGTCCTTTTTTGGTGGGGGGCGGGGGAGGGAATCATTGGTTGTAATTTTGCTCTACTTGATCCAGGAGTGCCCCGAGGAGTTAAGAGACCTGTAGCTTATTATCGGTTAAAATTCGAAGACTTTAAATAATTATTGTAAATGGCAATAATGATGGTCATTTTGATTGTACCCTTTGGAAAAAGAGCATATACAAGGAATCAGATTATCCGAGTTCTTCTTGGACTGTAGATTAAATTGTAAACTAGCAAATATTTGCAAGTTATATTAGTCCTTTTAGGGCCTGCCACCTAGGAAGGTGGTAGTTTAGTCTAATCATCAAAACAAACAAAGAACCATTTACAAAATGGTCACTGTGGTATACAAGCAAAGCTGCAAGTTTTGTGCTCTTTAGAAACACTAATTCAACCTTTCTCTCTCTTTAGGGGAACCACTTTTCCTTGCTCTGTAATGATCATCCTTCGTGTTATTAGACTGCTATGTAATGTTCCTCTTTCGAGTAGGAAATGTGCAAATGAAAATGTAACTTTCACCTTCCTTCCTGGTAGTCAGTAGCTTAAATTTAAAAACTGGCGTGGCTAAGGGAAAAATACACCTCAAGTGTGGATGCTACAAAGACAAATGAGCCAACCTAGAACAGACGCCCGGGTCACTCCAGGGGGTGCAAGTGTACCTGTGAGTCACCGTCTTCTCTCCTTCATGTATGAAGTCTCCAAGAATATTACCCCAAGCCTAGTAGAGACAGTCACTCATACTGCTCAGAGCAAAAACCTAACCAAACCAAACCGTGCTACTTAACATGCTTCTGAGGGTTTTAATAAGCAATACAACTTAATAAATGGATGATAACCAAATAGAAGGGCACCATTCTCATTTCAGACCTGAAGAAACTTGAACCAGTCTGGCCAGTTTCTAATTATAATGTGTGTTGTAATTAGACGAGTGATGGATTAGAACTTGACCTAATCCCAGTTTCGATTCAGAGGCTTAGAAGGGAAATTTTTCTAGTCTTTGGATGACTAACTTTATTTTCTTTGGTGAAATTCACTTAAGTTTCTGGGTCCAGATGGAAAAAATAATGTTTCTATTCTCTCCTTTCCAGGTGAGTGATGAGTAAGGGAAATGCTCCATCTGACTTTGATAGAAATCAAACCTATTGGAAAGGAAGGTCGAGTGGTTCAATTTATTTCCCGGACTTTCGCTCAGTTTTGAGCCTTTGTGATCTGTGCATACGTGGAGAATTCACACTCACCCTACATCTCATTTTTAGCAACTACTTTGATTGAATACTCATGGAAATTTTCTATTTTTTTTTAAATATAAAGGTATTTTCTATTTAGTACCATGAGAGCATGTGAATATTTTATGCTAAATGCCACCTTGGAGACAGAAGAGAAGATGGAAAACCGTAATAAAGTTAGATAATTGGTGGAAGAAGCGTATTTAATCTAAGACTTGAAACTTTTTCCAGCTGGTATTGTGTCTATACGATATGAGTGATTACTTTGTGTAACTCTTTAGGGCATTTCTAGGCATTTTATCAAGGTTGGTGAATTGATCAGTCAGCCCTCTCAGCATATTTGGGATGTGGGCGGCACACGGTCTGTCAGAATGGGCAGGGAGTTTCTGTAACACAGGACTGGGACTTCCAAATCTCACTAACGTGATCATAAAATCAGAACCCTGAAAATAAAGACTTCCTACGCCACCATCATTAAGATTAGCCCTATTTTCAAATTAAAAAAATTAAGAGGATCTTATTAAAAAACCAAAGTGGAAGCGAGGAGCTCATGTGTCCTAAATTAAGTTAATTCTAACTGAATCTTACTGTAGTAAGAATGTAATATAGAATCCCTACACATAGCTCTACATGCAAATTTCATTCAACGATAAGAGATTATTTTAGGGTAATCTCAATGAGACCATATAATAATATTAAAATGTAAAACACAGCTGGAAAGTGATATGATTCAATTATGAGAATTAAATAACACGCATTTACCCAATTATAATGGGAAAGCATATACCAGCTTGCTATAGGACCCACCCAAAGTCCAATCACTGGAGAGCCTTCTTGTGAAGAGATTTGCCCAGATCATGTTTTCTACCCTACCCTTTCTCTGTAACTCTTTTGGTGGGTCTTTCTTTTCACAGAAAATGAGTGCATTCACCAGCCTACAGCCAAACCTGAAAAAAAATACCAAAAAAGTATAAAACACAGACTCTGCTCTCCTACGGTTTATATACTAGTTGGAGATACAAGACCTCTGCACAAGAAACATTTGAAGTGACTGTGCGATTGGATGTCTGAATCGATCCTGTAGGGACTGGGAGATCAGAGGGGCAATGTGATTGGAATGTTAGGAGAAGTTTGGAGTTGCTGGGTGGATAAGATCTGAAAAGGAGGTGAGAGGGTAGGTAGATTAGGTAGATGACAATCTAAAAGTAGGGGTAAAGGAATGGATTCAGAATACATTCATTCAGTAATTATTTATTAAGTGCCTAGTAGAACAATATGATGGTAAATATGATGAGGTCTTGTCTCTGATGAAGCTTCCGTTCCAAATGTGATGAGGTAGACAATAAAAAAAATAGAAACAAACAAGATCGTTATAGATTGTGAATGTGCAATTAAGGAAACAAATAGGCAAAGTGATAAAGACATAAAGACAGGAAGCTGCGGGTGGGGGTATATTCAGTGTTTCTCAAGCTTTAATGTGGGTATGAATCTCTTAGGGATCTTATTAAAATTTAGATTCTCATTCAGAAAGTCTTGGAAGGGCCCAAGAGTCTGTATTTTCAAAAAGATCCCAGGTGTTGCCAATGCTACTGGTTCACGAACCACATTTTGAGTAGCCAGGTTTTAGATGGAATGATCTGAAATTTGGGGGAAATAAGTCTAGTTGGAATACAGAAATCCTGGTTATGTAGGGTGGGGAGAAAGTATGAAAGAAGGTTGAGAGGAAGATTTGGACTATATTGAGGTGGAATGTTGAGATTGGCAGCTAAGATGTTAGTAAGAAGGTCAGTGTTGGAAGTGTCTAATGCGGCAGGCACGCGGAGGAAGGAGTTTAGCAGGGTTTGCCCCCTCATCATGTCGAGGCACACGTAGAAAATGATGCTATCAGTGGGGAAAAGTGGGCTTCTGCTCTGGGGACGTGTGGGTTAAAAGTGCAAAAGACTAAAGACATAGGACTGTGATGATCCAAGCGTGCCGTGATGAGCCCCTTGTGGGTGGAAAGGAAGGAGTGAGTAGGACAGGAATTTGTAAGTGTTTGATTATACATGGTGAAGAAGAAGGATGGTCTTAGGGATGGTGGGACATCAGAAATTCCAGCAGGCACCCGGACACAGATGACCGGCCATTCAAGTGAAGTTCTGCCCAGGAGTTGACGATTTTTAAAATCAAACCCTAAGAGTTTAAGATGTGTAAATAAGTAATTCCTTTCAGGGCAAGAGTGTGAGGAAAGAAGAGCAGCTGACTTGCTTGGGGTGGAGGTGGGGGGACATTTACAGCCTATGACAGGAAGAAGAAGAGCACATGGGAAGGGGCTGGTGAGAAATTTAACACGATCAGAAAGCTGTCAGGAGTAGGGCATGTCCAGTGTGGACACTGTACACTGTGTGATGTTGAGACTTTGACCATCGTCACTGTCATTAAGGACAGAGTGATTTTGGAGACAGGTCTTTAATTCTCATACTACTTTACTACCCACCTCCCCTCCCCCCCCCCCCACCAAGCCATGTGGTCAAGCATTTCTATCTGAAAAGTGCCTTCCAGCTCCGGGGGCAGGGGAACAGGAAGAAAAGATCATGACCAGGAAGAGGCCAAGCTTGAGATCAATGCCACCTCTGACCTCACACAACTAACTACCATCCCAGAAGCCCACAGTTCTCCCCAGGATGCACTAGTATGCCCTCCCCCCGCCAGAGAAGGGTGAGGGAAAGGAGAGCTTTCCTGTGTCTTTGCCCATATTTTATAGAAAGGTTCAGTCCCAAAGAGGCTCAGTGAGTTCGGAAAGAAAATTACATCTGTTAGCTCAGAATGAGGACTCAAGCTTTTTTCACCCTCAGAATGGCGATCTTTTTATTGCAATTAAAGTAAATAGAGACAAATGTTAAATATAGAGGGTATATATAGCAATACCTCGTTCCTGAGTCGATGGGAGGCTTAGTTTTCGCATTCATTGACATTAGTTTCTAGCGTTTCTGGATTCAGGACATAAGGTGACATTTTATGTTTACTGTCTTCAGCATGCTATGAATATGAGTAAACCTTCAGCGAATGTTTTGGGCAGCTCCACACTGAAATACTAGGTGGCAGTCTAACACTATCTTTGGTATTTAGAACTACTGTTTGGTTCTCAAAATGGCATTTTAACAGAAAATTTTTAGAGATATTTTAAAAAGGATAACTTCAAGAGAGAGCTTTGTGGAAATAAATAAATAATATATGATACATTGGTAAATTACCTTTCCTCAAGCCATATTTTTAATTCCTAAATAAACACACAATTGAACGACATACTAAAAACTTAAGACTTAACTGAAAAATAAACAAAGGATATTAATAGATATGTCACAGGAGGAGAAATACATATGGTCATCGAACATAGGCAAAACACCTAATCTCTATTAATAAAGAAAATTCAAATTAAGTGAGAACATTTTTATTTCTTCTGAATTTGACAATTATTTTCAAAAGTTCTATCTTGAAGAAGAATTAAAGATGTGATCAAAGATTTATGTGCAAGCGTCTTCCTTGATGTTTTATTTATGATAATCTAAAGACATTAACGCTTAGAAGACAAGATTTCTTAAAAATGAAGTATTATGCATTCTTAATTTATAGCACTTTATATTTTAGTTAGCCTCTAACAAAATTATATTAATTATGGCCAATTAGTGTAACAATGCAGCCACATAAAGTTTGAAAGAACGCAGAGAGGAAGTAGAAGTTAGCCCTTATTGGAAGGAAAGAGTTTCTTGTGCAGTTTTGGGGTCTTTGGAGCACTGATCAGATCTAAATATGTGTAACTAGGTCACTGCCTGGATGGTGAGGGAGTGAAATCATAACCAAATGGATGCCTGGTGGCTGGACTCAGCTGCAGCTGGTTAACGCGCCTGTAGGAACGAAGGGATGGAAATCCAGGTCCCTTCCTTCAGACTTTTCTAGAATCAAATGAGTTGAGTGCATGGGCAGGGCCTTAATGCCACCTCAGGGCTGTCTTCAGCTTATAGACTTCCCAGTAGCAACTAAGAAATGCGGAGTTCAGTAAATTAGAAAACAACCCAAATTTCCCTCCTGATGTACGATCATTCGTAAATATTTTGCCACGATAATGAAAGTATTAATTTGCTTTTAATTTCTTTCTTAAAACATTCTTTCATTGGCATGTTATTTATTTACTTATGGTTTCGGTCAAAAGCAAGAGGTTATGATTGCTTGGTTTGCTGTTTGCTTTATGTAATAATATGGAATAAACAAGACTAAGGAAAAATCGATAGAATTGTCCAGCCCTAAAGGTTGCTTGTCGCATTCTGTGAGAAATTTATGAATTGGGTGATTAGTTTCTTTATCCACGTAATTTGTTGATTCAATTACTCATTGCCTTTATTGTGGAAAGAGTAGCTGAAAATGAAGGAAACCTTTGGCAAAATGGTCTGACACCTTGGCAATTGTAAAGTATATGGAATATATCGAATCTAATCTTGGAATCCTGGACTCAATAAGAAGCTTTTGTAAAGCCCTTAATTTTTGGATGAACGTATTCTAAAAATAAGGGCCACATATGGTCCCGAACTAAAAACATAATGATAATCTAAATAATAAAAATTCTGGTGCTTTCATTTCACAAGCCTGAAATATAACTTCTTGAAAACGTGGTTGGGAGGTAACTTCTATAATGACTCTGGCTTCAGTTATTTGTGACTTTTTTTTTCTGTGAATAAAAGAAAAGCTCATCAATAACATTTCTCTTGATTCTGTCCTTTGACAAGGAAACAGACTGTGAGAGCTAGAAGTTCTTAAAATTATATCATGGTTAGAAAAACACACGATCAAGCCAGAGATTTTTCTGTAACGCTGCGCTGTTTGGGCACTTCCTATTCCCAGGCATCCTGCCTGCCAATGAGGTCCTACCCTTTGTGTAAAACAACAATGCTGCTGACCTGTTATGATCATTTCCATGGAGCGTCATAGAATATTCCACGGGGGAGGAGACAGTGGCGATTGTCCCCCTGAGTCCTCTCATACCTCAGATGAGCTTTTGCACATTTGAATGGTTTTCCTAGGATGCTTCAAAACCTGCTCTAATGAGACCACTAAAACAACAGATTTTATTACAATGGGACACAAAGGAAGCTTATAATATTATTCATTATTTTAAAAATTTGCACACTTGAAACAAATGTGGAGTCTGCCTCTTATTTGTACAATTAGTAAGTTCAGGGGGAGCGGAGAAGGAAGTAAATGGATCTCAGCAAATGCAAAGTTTCAGGGTATCTGAAATGCTGGGAAAGGTGGATATTTGTATCTTTTTGACGATAATACTCAGTGCAAATTGTGGTCATCTTGAAAAAATGATAGTGTTTTGTAAGGGTTATAGAACCTCTCTTTTAGTTGTTTGAATTTACTTATGTATGTAATCTTTATGTCAAGGGTTGCTATAGCATTAAGAGCTTGGGTTATCTGTTGTTTGGAGTTATGTCTTGCCTATGATTCTACTTTTTTGGAAACATCAGAGGTGAGCCCCATTTGGCTTTCTGGTGTCTCATGAACTTCCAAAGCTGCTAGATCCAACCCTGAATCCAACCCTCCCCTTTTTTTTTAAGAGTAAAAAAAATGTTTATTTATTTATTTTGAGAAAGCGAGCGAGCAGGAGAGGGATGGGGAGAGAGAGACAGAGAGAGAGAGAAAGAGAGAGAGAGAGAGAGAGAGAGAGAGAGAGAGAGAATCTCAAGCAGCTTCTGCACTGTCGGTACAGAGTCCGAAGCCGGGCTTGAACTCACCAACTATGAGAGCATAACCTGAGCTGAAATCAAGAGTCAGATGCTTAACCGACAGAGACCCCCAGGCGCCCCCAACCCTCTCCTTTATGGGTGAGAAAAACAAAGCCTGGGATGTGTTTGTCTGAGTCGGTGGCAGAGCTGAAATGAGGACCAGGGTCCCTCGCCTGCCCAGAGTGGGGAAATTTTCCTATGACATCATTCTTCCCTTGCGGGTCCTTCCTTCTCTCAACAATGTAATGACTATGGTAGCCACCTTTCTCCTAGAGACGGGCTCACGTGCTGGAGATCTTCTTCAGCCTATAGTTTCACTGAGCGCTTGCTGTCCCTTCCCAGGGTGACTGAAACCTTACCCCAATCCATTCGTCCTTCCCACCTCCCTCCAACTGGTGGTGACAAGGTATTCTCATCTCTCACAGGGCATTAAGAACTACCGAACCTACCAGCAGCGATAGTGATAGTCCCTCTTCACCAACCTTGTCCCTGGAAAAGTTCTTCTAGAGGCTCCCAAAGCTACTTACCCAGGGGATCCAGATGGAAACAGCCTGCCTTCAATGCATGAAGTGTGGGTATAAGGAAGTGGGGAACACAAGGCTCAGGATGCCTGTTGCAAATTTTGGCTTTACCACTTGGGAAGCTGCTTACCTCTGTGTCTCAGTTTCCTTGTGTATAAAATGAGGTTGATGGAAGTATCTCCTTAATAGGATTATTATGAAGATTCAATGATTTAATACATATAAAATATTTAAACTAGTGATTAGTATATAGTAAGTGTTTAATTAATGGTAGCAAATATTATTAGTATGGGTTTTCATGTATAAACAGAATCAGATTTATTTTTGGTCAAGATAACAGCCTAAGGAATTACACAGTTATTTCCGAATATAATTTTCTGTATTCCAGCTCTAGTGGCTTTCTTCCAATTCACAGAATAATCTTTTGCTTTTTTCTAAATTAAAAAAATTTTTTAATGTTTTTTATTTATTTTTGAGAGAGAGAGAGAGAGACAGAGAGACAGAGTGTGAGTTGGGGAGGGACAGAGAGAGAGGGAGGCACAGAATCCGAAGCAGGTTCCAGGCTCTGAGTTGTCAGTGCAGAGCTCAATGGGGGTGCTCGAACTCGTGAACCACGAGATATGACCTGAGCCGAAGTCAGACGCTTAACCAACTGAGCCACCCAGGTACCCCTAAAATCTACCAGCGCAAAGCTAGATGTAGGGCTTGATCCCATGAACCTTGATATCACGACCTGAGCTGTAATCAAAAGTCAGACACCTAACTGACTGAGCCACCCAGGCGCCCCTTTCTTCACTTTCATCATCTTGTTAGATTCTACTTGTCCTTCAGAATTTAAAACCAGCATTACTTCTTCTGAGAAACCTTCCATGACCCCCTAATACTTTACTATTTATCCTCATTGAACTTCTCCGATAGGACCATATTTGTAGCACTTATAATAACATAATTTTGCATGTATATGAATGAATATTTGATCAAAGCCTATCTCCCTCACTAGACTGGAGACTGCATTAAGTAGCATAGGAATTCTGTCGGCTTTTACTGACCACTGGGTCCTGAGTGCCTGCACAGCACTCAGGTACACATGGAAGGCGCTCAATAGCTCTTTTCAAAATGAATGACTGGATAAAGATGGGTCTAGTAGACTTTTCATCCTGAGATCAAATTGGATGACTCTTGGGAGGTGGAGGTCAAATAGGTGGATGTCATGAGACGGACACCATCACCGTGTCTTGTATAACCTGCCTTGGGAAATCAGGCTCTAAAGACAAGGAGGTCTTGAAGCCCACGAAGCCAGAAGTCATTTCCCCTTTTTGTAAAAAGGAAAAAAATTAACGTCACGATTTTATAATATTGAAGAACTTACATGCAATCAAATGCATGATTTTCAGCACGTATTTCAGTAAGTAAGTGTTGATGAATATATAACCCCATGACCCAGCACCACGATCACCTGAGTTACTTCTGTCCACACCTACTGCCGTGGTCTCAGTCAAGCTGGTGCTATTCCTCTATCCGTCTTCCCACTTACACTCTGTTCTACTCTGACCCGTTCTCCTCCCAAAGATATCCATGCTCTAATCCCCAGAAACTGCGACTTTGTTACGTCACGTGGCACAAGGCGCTGTGCAGATGTGCTTAAGTGAAGGGAACGTTAACCGGGGTGATCTGGGTGGCCCCAATGTCATCAGTGAGGAATAAGTGACGGAGGGAGGGTCCGAGTCAGGGAAGGAAATGTGAGGATAGAAGCGGAGGCGACTGATGCTGGCTTGAAAGATGAAGGGGCCACACGCCCAGGAAGGTGGCCTCCAGAAGCTGGCAGAGGCAAGGGGTGGGTTTTCCCCAGAGCCTCCAGAAGGAACTCAGCCCTGCCATCATCTTATTTTAGCCCCGTACGTGGGACTCATTTCAGGCTTCTGAGCTCCAGAGCTGTGAGGTAATAACTTTGTGTGGTTTTTCATGCTCCTAAGTTTGTGGTTATTTCTTACAGCAACAGTAGGAAATGGGTACGAAGGTCTGCTCAAAATGCCATGTTTCCGGGGTCCCTTTTCCCAACAATCCTGCCTACGATAGACCTCCTTGCTGCTCCCTTCTCCCCACTTCGCTTCCCATTCCTGCCTCTTCATGGCTACCGTGGTCTCCCTGGTGATTCTTTTATAAGAAAACTCACCGCCAGTAATCCCCTTTTACTTACTCTTTGCCGTCTTTGCTAGAATGTGTCCAACGGGTGCTCTTCGAGGGCAGGGATAATATCTCATCCACCATGGTATATTCGAGAACTAGTACGACGCCTGCAACTTTGTATTTATGTGCCTAATAAATATTTAGAAATGATTCAGGTCTGTACTGCCCACCGCACCCCACAGTAATGAAGGACTACAAGTACGAAACACCAAATTTCCAGGTCTTCGAATGAAACAAGCATGCAGAATATCTTTATGTTTTAAAATTAATACCTTAAATATGTATTTAGATGTATTAAACGCTTTTTAATTAAATGTTGAAATGAGGATATTTGGGATTGTACTGGGTAGAATAGATTATTTAATTGAATATTAAAATATTAAAATTAGTGTTACCTCTTTGTTTTTTCTTTTCTTAAATGTCGACCAGAACATTTAAAATGATATATGTGGCTTCTATTATATTGCTCTTGGACAGCACTCATTTGCAGTGTGGATTTCTAAAAAGAAAAACCCCACAGTTTACTCATCTTTGTATGGCCTCAAATACTTTGCCTATGGTAACTCCTCAATAATAGTTGCTACGTGAATACTTACTAAGTATTATTTTATAAAAATAGGTACATATCGTTGTACCAATGCATGAAATTAGGCCAAAGGGAATTTTCATTCAACAGTTTGTACCAACTGTATTTGTGGCTATACATGATATTTTTCACCGGATAGATTTTCTAGTTGCTTTAAATTTAACACTAGTTTTTTGTTTTTTGTTTTTAATACTCTTAATATATGTTACAAATCAGCAACCGGTGTGGGGAGGGCACCTGGGTGGCTCAATCGGTTAAGCGTCTGACTTTGGCTCAGGTCACGATCTCGTGGTTTGTGAATCCAGGCCCCACATCGGGTTCTGTGCTGAGAGCTCAGAGCCTGGAGCCTGCTTCGGATTCTGTGTCTCACTGTCTATCTGCTACCCCCTCGCCTCCCACGAATAAATAGACATAAAAAAATTAAACAAACAGACAAACAATAAACCCACCCAAATCAGCAACTGGGAACAGAGCACGATGGCAAAATGGTACGTTGGACTTTCTTGTGCTATTTGGCACAATGGGATTCTATCTCCAGGGACACAGCTTTTTCCTAAGAACACCCTTAAGTGTTTTCTCAAGAACACCCATCCCGTTCCTGAGAAACACCTAAAGCCGTATCTGAGGACATCCATTAGGCAATGCTTCTCGGCCATTGTCCACAAATTAGTCTGAATGTCCAAAAGAGAGAAAGGGTACTTGCGGTTGAGGAATGAAGCCTTTAGGACCTAAACTCACATTCTGCCTGAGCCAACCTTGCTTGAATCTTCTTTAACATCCACCATTTTCTCTTAAAAATTTTGACATAATTTGCCTGTATTTGTTTCAGTATAGAAATATTGCCCCGTGGTCCAAGTCCTCCGGGAAAATAGATATTTCAGGCCTTCTGTCTCAGGACGCGTGTGCCCTTGATGTGCTGATGCATCCAGGGACCCTGCTACCACACTCCTTGAGCAGTACGGGATTGGACTGACGTGCCAAGCCCTGGAGTCTTGAAGAATCTTCGCATGGCTGAAATGACAACCGGTTCAACGGTGAGCTGGGCAGTAGCTGCTGGAGAGAGGATGGTGTGGTGCTCCCAGCTGCTGTGGAGATAGAGGGTGAGGAGAAGCAAGAACAAAAAACTGTCCACAAAAATATGCAGGTCAGCCTGAGGCTTGTGTTCATCGCCGAGGCGAATCGACAGATCTACCTTGTCTCTGGCCACCCTTCATTTCCTGGGTTCAGGCTGCCTTTTTTTTTTTTTTTAACTTTGTTGATGTTTATTATTTTTGAGAGAAAGAGAGGGGGAGGAAGAGAGAGAGACAGAGAGAGAGAGAGATCAAGTGGGGCGGGGGGAGCAGAGAGAGAGGGAGACACAGAATCCGAAGCAGACTCCAGGCTCTGAGCTGTCAGCACAGAGCCCGACAGTGGGCTCGAACTCACAGACCAGGAGATCATGACCTGAGCTGAAGTCGGCTGCTTAACCTACTGAGCCATCCAGGTGTCCCCAGGCTGCCTTTTGAGATGATACATGTATGCATGTGTGCGTTTCGTGTGTATTGTGTATGTTGCACTCACGCTCATTTTTGTATATACAGGTTGCTTTGAAGTGACCGTTGGGATCCATTTGCCTATATAAAAGCTGGGGAGAAGGAAAAGATAGAGTGTCATTTTTCTAGAGCATTTTCTCCCTCGCCTGCATCTATTTAGAGATAGGCTGGCTCCTCCTCCTTCTTTTGGTAACTGGCAATTTACATTCACTGTATTTTTTAATCCCATTTCAACGTTTCAACCCTGTAAGGTGGAGGTTGGTTATTACCATTTGAAAGACAAGCAAACTGAGCCTCAAAGAGGTTCTAAAATTCGCCCTTAGTCTCTTCAGCCTGTAAGTGGCAGTCAGGATTAAGAGACTCTGGCTCTCTGCTATTCCCATCACACTTTTCTGCCTCTCCAGCAGGTTTAGAGGCCATTTCCACTGGATGCTACAATTTCTTTTGAGTGCCTCCTACGTCCCAGGGACCAGGCTTGACTTAAAAGAATATACGGAGATGAATAAAGACATGTTGCCTGCTGGCTCCCAGGCCAGAAACTTTCCCCTTCCGTGACTCTCCAAGCAGCATGTAAGAAGGATAGTAACTATTAAATTGCTTTCTCGGGGCAATTCATTGTGACTAGCCCAGAGTTAAACATTTCTTATTTAACATTAGCAGATGGTGAATGAGGCAACAATGTCGGCGCTGGAAACAAAACAAAAGTCATAAAAAGAATTGGCACTTGAGTAGAAAAGATGAACCACCGTTCCTGCAGGTCCTTTGTCTCAATCATTCAGGAGAACAGAAAAAAAAAAATCACTTCATAAATCAGTCAAAGCTGGTCCCATTCTGCCATCCACAGAACATGGAATTACTTGCTGAGACTGATAAATGGGTGTCTTTGCCAGAGCACTGTCACCGCGGCTTATATAACTTACAGTGCAATTATTACTTATGTCCTAGGAAGGACTTATTTATTTTAGCTTCTATCATCTTTTCATTCTTGAAACATGTTTTTTATGTATTTGCTTTTGAAAACTGGAGTAGATGCCAGGGTAAAAAAGGAGCTTTTCTATTACTGTAACTGAAATATAATTTTGCAAGGGAGCGATAGGAAACAATGCGTTGATTCTTTGCATTTTGTCACCGGAGACCAGAGCGGAAGGAAAATACCACCTGCATTTTTGTAAAATTAAAGCTAAACTGAATTATGGGTTGGATCCTGAGAAGTTCTCAAACCGGAGTGGGTGAAGTGTGTAAGCCCTAAATTTGTTAGTACCCAAGAGACTGAGTCACTACATTTGTGTTGTTAGGATCCAAAGAGGGTAGACACAAGCTATCTACTTGGAAACACACACACATACATACAATATACAGACACAATACATATATACATGCACATATATGCATATACATAAAAACTTGCACAAAAAACCCCCCCCAAATTCTATTTTAATCCTTTAGAAATAAGTAAGAGGCTGAGTCTGATTTTTCTGTGTATCCTATAATCTCAATATTTCTGGGGAAGAGAGGTGAATTGAAGCAAATACGTAACCTGTTAATCGGATACATCTCTAAGTCACTTCTAAGATTCCCAAGAATTTTGGTGAAAGTTGAAAATTAATCTCTAAACCATTTTTCCCATTCATTTTTATACTTTTAATGTGTTATAAATCTTTTTCTCCTTCTTCGTAGATTATGGCATATCTACTTTAAAAATGATCTTAGAACTGCAGCTTTTCATTGGGTGGTCATTCTACTCTTGACACACAGGCTGGGATTGCCCAGTGCCCATCTGATTCTCAGAGTCAACAGTAAGTGCTAAATGAAAGCCGAGTAGCGGCACCCATTTGGCTTGTCGCCAAGTTGGGAGATCTGCAACAATTTGAAACTAGAAGAATTTTTTGATGTTTTCTCACGCACTGTGTCTTATGTGTTCCTGCAGAAACCACCGTGTATGTTTCTTTTCTAAATAAGAAATAACTACAATTGGTTTTTAAAATTTTTTATCTTTATTTATTCTTGAGAGAGAGAGAGAGGGTGTGAGCAGGGGAGGGGCAGAGAGAGAGAGGGAGACACAGAATCCGAGGCAGGCTCCAAGCTTTGAGCTGTGTCAGCACAGAGCCTGACCCGGGGTTCAAACCCACAAACCGTGAGATCATGACCTGAGCCGAAGTCGGATGCTCAACTGCCTGAGCCACCCAGGAGCCCCTAAATAACACAATTCTTCAGTAAAATCCAGGATGTACCCCTTCCTCCCCTATTTTTAATTATATTTTTGTTTAGAAAGTCATATAGTTATTTTCCCCATATTTATAAGAACGACCCTTTCCCCTCTTGCCCCAGCCCCACGCCCCCACCTAGGCACCAGCCAAAACAGAATTGCTCCATTTAGTTGTTCATTTACCTTTCTGTTGTTGTTACTTTATTAAAAGAAGGTTTCTACTTGATAATTTTGATGAATTTTAGGTAGCAGCTCAAAGAACAGAAAGGGAAAGTATCTGTTGGTTTTTATCTGTAACCCGAGCTAACCTCGAGCTAGCAGGTGCATAGGGAAAGACATTGCCTTGTGACCTTTGGCCAGCTTTCCTCTTGTTTTCTTACCATCCTTCTTATTTACGCCAAATGGAATATTATGGAAATGACAATTGGAAAAGAGAGGGTTAGACCCCCAATCAGACAATTGTGTGACTTTTTTTTTATTAGACACTCTGTAGTTTGACTTTTTTTGTTTTTAATTTTTAAAAACCCACTATAATAAAATACTTTTTCTGTCGTTTTTCAAACTCTCTTACTTCATGGCTGCTCTAAGGGCTCTTTCCTTCAAACCTACCCTTTACCTTCCGCCCTAGCCGAGTTCAGGGAGACTTCCCCCTGCCCTCCCGCTCCCTTTCCTCACACCAATCTGATTCTGTGTTTTCGCTCTAATTATTTGACCCGCTATGCATTATGAAAGGCTAGAACAGGTTGATACAAAAGAAATTCCTACATGGGTTGGGGAACGGAGAGACGAAACTGAGTGGCCAAGATGAAATGTGTTCCTGTATGGGGTAGAAGCACACTGAAAGGTTGGGAGCCCCCACGCGTTAATTTTGTTCCCATTACAGCTAAATTGAGACATCTAATATTCCTTTGTTCCGCAGACATTTCTTTCCCCACTCCCAAACTTGCTTATTTCAAGTTCTGGGATCAAAAACTAGATTCCAGTCTCCTAAAAGGAATGGTCTACAGCATTTGAACAGAAACACTGTATATACTTATATATATGTATACATATACTGTATATATATATATACTATGTATCAGTTCCAGTTCTTCCCATTATTGTGGGTCAGGGAATGAGGCAAATTCACAACAGCGAGTGGATATACCCAGCCTGCGGACACAGCTTGGAAGGTAAGCTGCTAAGGTAAGAAAGCAAAGGTTTTCTTGATATTCTACGTAGGATTTCTAGTATATGATGCTATCCTATAAATATTATATAATATGAAATTTTATGTAAATATTACAAAACATAAACCCATAGTTTTTGATACCCTATTCAGGCCTAAATGAAATATTTTCTTCTAAACATAGGATTAAAAATTTTCCACAAGCGAGGCTACGGTCTCCTTTTTAGGATTTCTTATACAATTATTTATTTAATTTATTTTTTATTGAAGTATCGTCTTTTAGGATTTAGGCATTTAGGAGAAAATATAGCAATGCACAAAGAAATGAAAATACAACTTAAATACATTTTTTAAACCCATGGAAAATTCAGTTTTATGAAATTTGAGACACTGTCAGTTGAAACCTGTATCATTGTCTTACATCACACACACCTACACACGTACACAAGACTAAGATATGCTTATTAGTAATGAATTTATTTTATACCTTTGCAAGCTTTCTGAGACTTAATTAGAAATGTTTTTTTTTTTTTTTAAATCATACTTCAGTCTTCTGTACACATCAAAAGGGAAATAAAGTAAAAATGGTCAAGGCATCCCTAACCTTGTTCATATCCCGGCACTGGTGGCTCAGGGCTGCTGGTGTCTGTCCTTTTTCTTTCTCTTTTTCTTCTCTTCACTTTTTGAAATGAAACACAACACCACACAACACAACACAGCACAACAAAACAAAAGCCCAAAAGAATTAAAAGCACTGTAGCTCTGGTGAGTCTACTGTTCTCTCAATCCAACTGTCTCCTGCCTCTGTATGAGGGTGAACATGGCCGGCAGCTCTCTCTTCACAAAAATAAGCTTTGCGCTCACAGTTGTTGGTTCTGACTGTGTTCTTACCCTTCCATGGAGAGATAGATAGAGGTAGAAATAGAGACAGATAGAGATAGAGATAAAGACAGAATTCCCAGATGGTTCCAGCCCCTAACTCCCTTGAGGAGTGAAAAGGGACTCATGGGGAAGGGTCTTCATTTTAGTTCTTAGAGAAAAGCAGGCCCCAGAGCCTTGTGGAGGGACCCTGGGTCTCCATGGTTTGTGATTCTCCGGAAAGGCATGTTGTGCCGTTTGGTTCCAGTTTCCCCATCTCGTCCATCTCTAATCACTACATCTGTGATCTTCTTGCCAAACCTGGACCATTCCCTCAAAGCATTTCTCCTTACCAATTCTGGTAGCACTCTAGATGTTTTCCACAGGAAATCTGTCTCCTTGCCCATATAGGAGCACCTTGGCCAGAGCTGGAACTGTCCAGTTTGTGGTGATCAGAACATTCACACAATCCTTTCTGGGTTGGATGAGAAGTAAGGACTTGAAGATAGTTCCTAACCAGGAATCTGTTAAAACTTCAATTTCTGTTCTTAGTCTCTGCAGTGCGGGGCTGTTTGGCTGACCCAGCAGGTAGAGCATCTGACTCTTGATCTCGGGGTTGTGAGTTTTAACCCCATGTTGAGTGTAGAGATTAATTTTAAAAAATACAATGGCAGCCTGGAGGAAAAAGCTCTCATGCCCTTGTTTGATTTGGGGTCTGTGATTTTTTTTTTGACTCCTGCCATCCACTGTGCCATCTGGCATGTTAATGATGCAGGATTTTTTGAAAGAGTGCTCCAATATTAGCTCTAGGGTTTTCTTCAATGCAGCTGCTCCTTATTCACGAGTTTTGATGCCTGTTCTTGATTGTACCGTAAGGTATCAGCAGAATTTTTCCAGCCAATAACTAGAACCTATGTTGCTTCTTCAGATGGGCCTAACATGGTTATGGTTTGTTGACTGAAACATTAAGGGGTTATGCCTGTCTAGTTGGGTCACTAGGAATAACAACTGACTTCCTACCTGCACAGGTAATGATAACTACTTTACACTTCTGCCTGACGACAATTGTTAAGATGTACCCTGTTATAGATGTAATATGCAAAATGTTCACTTCAGAATCAATGAGAAATGATGGACATTTTATTAGATGCCAGACATCATGTTTGATTGATCATTCTACAGAAAGGAGTTGCTGATCTAATCACTCATTTTACCATTATGTATCATTAAACACGGCTTTATTCTAAAGTTTAATGAGCATGCTATCTTCACTCTCTTATTTTTCTGTTGATTTCAGATCTTACAGAAGTTATGGGATATTGAAATATTTTATGGTAAGATTTCATGTTTGCTTTCCAAGTAAGAGGAGATTTGAGCACCAATAATGGATAATGTTCAGGTCCGTTCCCTGGGAGCTGATTCTTAACTTTGGGGTGCGTGCAACTTGTAACAGGGGCAATGGCAGAGAATTTGAAGACCGACAGTCTTGGGTCCAAATCTGGCTCTGAAAACAGTAACTGGAAGGTCTTGAGACAGTTTCCATTTCTCTTCTTTTTCTGCCTAAAGAGACATATTAATGTTTATTTGGAGTATTACTTTAAGATTAGGATTGTTGAAACCCAGTAAGCATTTAACAAACGGTTGTTAAAAAATTAAATTAAAAAAAGTTTTTTAATGGTTATTTATTTTTGAGAGAGAGAGAGAGAGAGAGAAAGGGAGATGGGCAGAGAGAGACAGAGACACAGAATCCAAAATAGGCTCCAAGCTCTGAGCTGTTAGCACAGGGCCCGACGTGAGTCTCAAACCCACAAACCGTGAGATCATGACCTGAGCCAAAGTTGGACACTTAACCAACTGAGCCACCCACGCGCCCCAAGGGTTAGCTGTTATTATAGGTGGTCCACCCTTATTGGATATCAGGATAATGACTTTAACTGTCATTGGGTGTATTTAATTCCGTATCTTTGTTTATCTTTTATTTAAAATGATATTTAACTTGTGATGTTATGAAAACTAAAACTTTAACGGAATGAAGGAAGCCATGCAAAGTTTGGGAAATGACTTGTACTCAAATATACACATATGCGTGAACTTCAGATGCTGTTATAGACCAATTACGGTGTAGTTTTGGCACTTACTCCCAGATCCTCCTCATCAGACTGGGTGGTTGAACTCTTAGCTAAGAACGACAATGGCTGTATTTCACACCTGTTCCTGCCATGAATTCCCTTCATTCAGTATCTGACTTTGCAGGAGCTTTTGCTCCACGGTAGTGACTCTGCGTGGCCCTATCAATCTCAGACGGACTCCTCTATCATTGGTTGTGTACCGAGAGCTGAGAGTTTTCATTCTCTGATGTGCAAAGCCAGGGTCTTGAACTTGTCAAGATTTATCAACTGTATTTATTTTGTGCTAGCTAATGCTCTTGGCCCGACCCATTATTGAATCGTTTCTTCAAACACATACAGAGTCTACCAACCTCCCCATTAAAATGAATGTCACAAGCTGCCTTCTGTTACTAAGTGATAGGGGTTTCTAGAAGGTTATCTTCTTGCATTGCAGTTTGCTCAGACATGTTTTCTTCTATGTCTGCTTTCGTCTTCAGACTCTTTGAAGTCCTCATTGGCTGCAGCAGTTAGAGTCAACCCAGCTTGTCTCCTTGGGTTTTCTCTTAAAATTTACTTACACTTGGGTTACATTTATATAGAAGATCTCTTTGACAAGTGGCACATTGCCGAAATAGTTTTCTCCACACATCCCAGGGGACAGGATAGTGTCCATTAACTATTAATTCAGTTACCTCTCATCGTGAGCGTGATTGCATAATGAAGGAGCATGGGGATTGGACGTAGGCAAACTGGGTTTAAATTTTTACTCTGCCACTTGCTAGGAGTGTGACCTTGGCCATTCAACATGATATCTCTACACAGTAGTCTTCTCATTTATAAAATGGAGGTGATCTTACCTCACCAGGTTAATGTGAATAATAGATAAGATGGCATTTGTAAAGTACTTGACACAGGCAAAAGCCCCTAGTAAATAGTTGTAATTATGAAATATGCCATCATCTTGCATTCAGCAAACAACTTGGCATCGAGACCTCCCTTTTGGAAGTCGTTTCATGACCCTTGTACAGATGGGCTTCCTGGATCCACCTTGAACTATCTCATTCCTCAAAGGATTGCCTTTAATAGTATAAATGGTGCATCCATACTACATAGGTGTTTTTGAAAAAGTGAAACGCTATTAAATTTAACAACTCATTTTCTTCTGTTGCTTGAAATGAATTTTTGCATTTAGTGAGGAAGACACTTCTAAAATAGTGGTTTGTTGGAATGTTGAAAAATTCTAATATTGAATACTGAAATATGGGAAATATTGGTTCAAATCTCTTATCTCTGTTCCCTGAAGACCAGCATTTTAGCACGTGGACTGTACACCATGGGTGTCCGGTTCCTTGTCAACACTTGAGCTAGGTGTTTCAATAGACCCTTAATTTTCATTGTCTCTCTTTAAAGGACAGCGTCCCACCTAACACGGGACTTCTGAACAATTCACTCATGCCTGAGGTCTCCATAATGAGGGAACTTTCATTCACAGAACTGTCAAAAAGTTTAACAGAAACAGGCAAATATTTCTATTTTCTCCTACTTTTCCTTTATATAGATGAAAAACCATGTTAGGAACAAAACCAGCCTTTAAAGGATAAAACGTTATATCAGATACATGAAAATGTGAGCGCATCGTTTAGGAATTAATATTACATTACAGTTCCCGCCAAGCATTATTCAAACAATTGTTTATTCTGTCAAGCAGGCATGACATGCACCCCTTTCCATCACAAACTGTAAAGACCTTGGCAATAACAGGGAGCTTATAGTTCCAGGAGCTTCAGCTTTTAGAACTAAGTTTGTTGAGACATAAAATCGCTAGTATAAATGTTGGCAGTTCCTTAACTAAAGTTGTGATAACAAGTGTTGATGTAAGGAAAGCAAACGAGATTAATGATCTTTTCCAGGTTTTTATCTGGCAGTGTCTTGCGAGATTGAAATTCCTTTTGCTTTGCCTCAGACATGGTTACTCCCCCCTTCCCCCAGTCTAAATGAAGTAATACAGAATTTATCTTTGGGGTGTTCTTTAGAGTATACACATGGTCTCATGCACACCATAGTGTGTATTCACGTTGAGAAGAACTGTACAAATGTAAGCTAGTTTTAAGGAAAAAAAATCTTGCAAATTCAATGAAAAAAAAAAGGGCATAGAGTTCCTCTTATAAAATGAGCATCATTTAATGCAAATAATAACTTAGCAAATAAATTAATCTTTCTCTAAATATGGTATATATTATAGCCAGGATAATTCAGAGTTTAAATGTCAAAGCATAAAGTTATTTTAGAAATGTATTTTGACTGACAAGCCTTTTATTTTTTTGCAGTAATATAGAGGACATAGATGATAAAATGACAGTATACAGTTGAGCTCATAGCTTAATTAAATAATTGCACTTTGGATATTACACTGTTGCTTATTTGCAGTAATTCATGCATTACTGCTGCTAATTCAGGTATTAGATATTAGCTTCCAAACTAAGCAGTCGGATTTGCCTACCTAAAAGATTTATTTAACCAAACTTTTCATTAAATAATGGAGAGATCATACATAATGAGGGTATTTTGTCCTGTACTGAGAAATGGTATAATCCGTCGGTTTCTTCCAAGAGCGTATCATGAGATTACACAAATTTTCATTACTGTATTCGAGAACAATACAGTTGAGTAAATATTTGTACTAATATGTTGCCACTTTAGGCTTTCCTGAGGTGTACAGAGTCTCAAAAGGTAAATAATTAAACGATCTGCCTTCCCGGGTAGCACAAAGCAGTGCTAGATATAGGTTTGATTATTTCACTTGTCTCTTTGATAATCCATAACTGTCTTCTCAATTATTTTCATCATCCAGCCAAGCAAGGATAAAAGATGGACTGTGTTTCCTTTGCCTGCTCCCAGGAAAAGCCACTACCCTCGAAAGGCCATGTGACTGCAGAAAGCCCAATGTGGGTCGAGAGAAGCAACCCACAAGGACGAGCTTAGTGGGAGCCGAAAATGAAGTTGTTACCAGACAGCAAAATGCAGTCCTCGCTTCTTATGAATATTTCAATGAGTGACTAAAAACAGCTCAGTAAACTCTAAGCAACTCTGACAGCTGAAACTGTCTGGAAACCAGGAGTCTGCCAGGACCGCGATGAAACGATCACACGTTACCTTGTGCCTCATCTTCCTGTGGGCCTTCGGAAGGACGGTATCAGATCTATTTTACTCAAATAGAAGTTATGAAAAATCTGATGGATCTCTGCACATTTAGAAGCTCAACAGCCCCCAAATCTCTTGCGTTATTTTGAATTCATTAAAATGCAATGATTTCTAACAATCTTTTCAAGGCAAGAGAATGCCATGTTTTTGCAAACCCTGAAATATTGATGTTGTTGTTGTCTTTGCTCATAGAAAATTGGCGCTAGTCAAAATTCCGTATCTTTCAGCTTTTTCCATGTGGGAAGAAAGACAATGAGAACAGAGTCCCTGAAGCCAAAGTTCTCTGAATAATTCTTCCAAAAGCTCTAATAAAAAGAGTTACCAGGTACAGGGCCTGACTTACTTATTCCCACATAGTTTGTTGCTTTCCTGTAAAAAAAACAAAAAACAAAAAACAAAAAAACCAGATACGTTGCTATTTTTGTTGAAGTAGAAAATTCAAAACAGATTTTGTCGCAAGGAGGGAGTTCTAGAAATATTCGTAGAATTTAAATTTATTTATTTTGACTTGACTTCCTTGGATATGTAGACAAAAGAGGACGGCCTCAATTTTCATGTCCAGTGTGCTGAGGAAGCAGTGCACAGTTTTCAAAGTGGTGCCTTTAACTGGAGAGAGAGAGAGCCAGTTACTTAGTCTAAGTGTTATCGTCAATTCTACTTAAATCCACTTAGTTTTGTGCATGTTGATGAACAGCCTAAATAAAATAGAGCCCTCTCATAGTCCGTGAGTTCTTCCGAGTAAAGAAAGAAACAATGCAGGATGAATATCTAATGTAGACAGTGCTGCAATTCAAATCTAATAACTAACTGAAGATAAAATCGCACTGAGGGGACCTTGAAGAAAATGCCATTCATTCAGTGGCTGTTTATAACAATCTTTATGCAACGTGAAGTTTCCCTGGGACAGCCCCTTTAGAAAGTTCAGAAAATATCGGTCATTGCCTTAACTGCCGAAGAGTTTGAGAATATTCTCAATGACACTGGGGTCCACAATGCCTGTTCAAGAGGCCACTGCTGGGACCCCTCTGGTCATCCCTGGAAGTAAGAGCCATATTGCCATCTTAATCGTTAAAATATAATTCCAGCTCCTTGGCATATCTGGACAATGGCAGACATTACATGGCTGTTGGCCATGTCCTTTCTCTTTGGCCATGTGTGGATTTAAGATTAGATATTACCAGGTTTTCGGTTTTTCAGTAAAAATGTTAAGGAGCATGCAAAATGCCTTTCTAGCTTGTGCTCATCTAGTGGAGAGAAGGAAGGAAGGAGACTGAATTTGTTCCCGCTCACCTCAGAAGCCCACGTCAAGATGGACAGGAACAGTCACTCTGTTCAGAGTTAGTCAGATGTCGTGCCAGTTCCGAAAGCTCACTAAGCACAGCACGGCTGTGGGAAGGATGTCAAATCAGAGGTCTGAAGTATAGCTAGCTCTGTGGCCTTCGGAAAGTCACTTACGCGCCCCAGGCTCTTCTCTCACCTCCCAGGCCATGCGGGGTGGTGTGACTAGGTTGACAATTTCAGAGGCAGTTCTGGGAACAGAACGAGCACAGCTTTTAGGTTCCAAAGACCTGGGATTGCATTCACTATCCATCACATACCAGTGGTGGCAGCTTCCGGAACAATCTAGGTTTCCTTTTAGGAAATGCAGATGGCTCCTCTCTGGAAGGGCTGCTTGAGAAAAATGAAACACGTGATCAACGGAGAGAGCCTACACATGCAGGTGCTGTGATAAATGTTAGTTGTTTCTCTTTCCTCGTACTGAAGTTTTGTGTTTTTTTTTCCCCCAATTTTAAATCCTACAAAGAACTAGTTGAATAAGGTAAAGTCTTTTCTGCAGTGTATTTGAATAAAAGTGTTGTCTGGGTATATCTTACCCATGGCACAGGGTGAAAGATGGACAATTGAGTGGTTGGGATGCCCAGGAAATGTCAAGAGAGGAATAGATGATGAAGAAGGACAGGGTCAGTTGAAATCACTAAATATGATAATTTTGATACTTTCCAACTCTTCCATCTTATGGTCTAGGATACAAAACTGTTGTATATCAAATGTAATATTTTAATTCCAAAGGTCACAACTAGGTCAGCTTAAAACGGAAGTATCTCCAAAGACTTACACAATCAATATGTATTTGGATAATAAATATGCATTAACACATACTTGTTTTTCTCGCATTATATTGATTTTCAAAATTAATGGGAGAAAAAAGCAACCTAATAATCAAGTGACCTTAAAAGTGGCCGCAGAAGACAAGGGAATAATGCAATCAGACCTGGCAGTAGTGGCTTCTTACAAGTGTTACTTTAGGGGCACCTGGGTGGCTCTGTCAGTTGCGTCCGCCTCTTGATTTCATCTCAGATCGTGTCTCATGGTTCATAGGATTGAGCCCCACGTCGGGCTCTGTCCTGACAGTGTGGAGAGTGCTTGGAATTCTCTCTCTCCCTCTCTTTCTGTCCCTCCCCAGCTCACAACTCCCTCTCTCAAAATAAATTTAAAAACTTTAAGAAAAAGTTTTACTTTAATACATGGGAAAAATTCCCTGCCCCCCCCCCAAAAGCCACCTGTTTTAAGTCCTCTTAAAATAATTCTAAGACCCCGTAATCCCACTTTTTGATATTTGGCCTGAAGAAATACCATTATAATGAAAGGAATGGAATTCACACGGTTAGGGCAGCATTTTCTCTAAGAGTAACTAACTGGAAATGCCCTACTTTTCTCTCCATAGGAGAATAAATAATAATAGACACATACCATGAAACACAATGCTGTTATTAAAAAGAAGGAAGCAGATTTATGCATGCAGCTATGAGAAGATGTCTACGATGTATTGTCAGGTGAAAAAAGCAAATTACTGACCAAATTACATACTTAGTCTGTACCCCTTTTGAAACAAAAAATACATAGATGTATTATATAAATTGTATGTGTGTATGTTTCAGGCTAACATAGAAAAATACCTGATATACAGGTGTAGCTGTTTACAGTGGCTACCCTGGGTTTGAATTTTCTTTGAGGCCATCCTGCTGTGGTATAACATGCTACCACAAATATAATGCTTTCACAATTAAAAATGAAATTTAAGTATGAGTCTAGGTATTAAAATGACTTGGAAAATCAACACGTTCCTTCTGACATTTGTTTCTCCTAGCAATTAACCGTGATGTGTTTTAAACACTCAAGGGGCACCTGGGTGGCTCAGTTGGTTAAGCGGCCGACTTCGGCTCAGGTCATGATCTCACGGTCTGTGAGTTTGAGCCCCGCGTCAGGCTCTGTGCTGACGGCTCAAAGCCTGGAGCTTGCTTCAGATTCTGTCTCTCTCTCTCTCACTGCCCTTCCCCTGCTCATGCTCTGTCTCTATGTCTCTCAAAAATAAATAAACGTTAAAAAATTAAAAAAAAAAAAAAACACTCAAGGTCCATACGTGAAATGAACTAGCTGGTGTTGGCTCTGTGTATCTCTGCCCTGAATCTAATCTTGACTCTTCCATTAGTTTTCTTTGAATCTCAGAAAAGCTGGTTCATTCTCGGCTTCCTCGTTGAGAAAACAAAACGATTTGAAATAAATGAAGAGGTTGGGCAGAGAAACTCCCTGCCAGCTCTGAGATTTGGTGTTTCTGGTGAAACTAACCAATTTCACGGTCCTCTGTGGTATAATACGTTTGTTCCGTATGCCTCATCTTTTACTGTAAATAGCCGATTACTTTAATGGAGAAAGAACCAACAATGATTTCATAATACTCTATTTTAGTCTTGAATTTTTTTTATTCTGAATAACCTGAGTGTCAGTCTGTGAAGATCTTCAGA
This sequence comes from Paguma larvata, assembly GCA_030068075.1. Taxonomy (NCBI): domain Eukaryota; kingdom Metazoa; phylum Chordata; class Mammalia; order Carnivora; family Viverridae; genus Paguma; species Paguma larvata. The sequence continues at coordinate 15,763,490 of CM057825.1, forward strand.
CCTTCACGGTCCTCACGTAAGGATAGTTCAGAGGTCTGACCTTCCATTTAGGGGATAATGACAGAGTGCATCCCATGTCTGAAGTGACGTATTAAAGTACGCTGCTCTTCCTCCAAGACTTCTGGGATGCTTGGATTTCAAGCTCGCAGTCTTTTTCCTCCCTCCTGGATGCGGTGGTAGGCAGATTTCGTGGATCACTGTGTCCTGAGCCTTGTTGATTTTATTGTTCATCTGGTCCATGCCATGTATTTGCAGCCAGCCGGCTTTTCAAGAGAATGTGTTCTGAATAAAGGCCACCGCAATTTGTCTGACACCATTAAAGTTATTTTGTTTTCTCTGACCACAGTGAGATCATGAATTATTCTTCTTCTCTGAAAAACCGGGTAAACATGACTCTAAGGATCATCCGCTGTGTGCTGGAGAATGAGAAGCACAGAAGACACTGTGCCTGCCCTTGGAAGTTTGAACTGTACTGAGGGAGACAGAAGGAAAACAAAATAAATCCACTAAAGTAGAACACAATGTGCTATTAAAAAAAAAATCACCAAAGATAAATGTTCTGAACAAAGAGATAAGGAACTATGTTTCAAGGAAATACTGAAGTGGCCTCTTGAGAACCTGATAGCACTTTACCTGGAAACATATAAGGGAGAAAAGTCAGAGATTTTTATTATATCCCTATTATAAAGGGATTTCTGGGACAATTTTTTCTACAGATAGCTGAGGCCACATTGGATGGATTTGTACTTAGCAAGCTCAAATAAGGTGATCACTTTTATATTTGCAGTGGATTAGTATTAGAGAGGAGCTCAGACAGACAGAAATCAAACAGGTGCTCCCATGACAGGGGTCCTCTAGTAGGGTTTGCACACGACGGTCTCCTGGAATAAAGAAAGAAAATACTCGATTTTTGTAAGTTCGTTCTTAAGTTTACCCTTCAAAATACTCCACTTCCATATTTGTTTTGGCATACAACATACTGGTAAGTGTGGCAAGAATATAATTTGTAAATAGATATGCTGGGTTGGGGTTGCAATCCTTAGACATTTTATTTCTCGAAATACATATTTGTTAAATTCTACCTTAACTCAGCGATTTTACAAATTTTGGTGAATAGTTTAAATGACATTTATAGGGCTCCATTAGCCAAAAAATCTAGAAATCAACGCTTTTGAGAAAAATAACTCCTAATTTAGTTCATACAATAAATTGTAGGTGTTTTGATGTTTTATAAGGAAACATACTGAAAAGAACCCTAGTGTTTCCTCTGAATTTCTTACATATCAGTGAAATTTTTCAGGCTGACAGAGCTGGTAGGAAGATCAGTGATTAATAGATAGTTCTCCTTCCTTTCAGGTACCTCTGGCTTTTGAGCTAAGCCATTAGGGATTTTCTTGTGGGTAAAGAGTTCCCCAGGTAAGAAGTTTGTCTTTTATTTTTAAGGTTGGAAGGCAATGCCTTCGGGGGTTTCTGTGATTTACTGGCAGTAAAGTGACTGTGGTAAGCGAAGGCACTTGACGCTTCCTTGTCATTGTGATGGCAAATGAACGCCTTGGAGTCTGGGCGAATCCGCTCTGACTCCTGTGCCCCTCTCCCTCACCATGTGGACTGTGATCAGTGTCACCGGTTTTGTCTCTCTATTCTGTCAGATCCCCAACCTCATCCTGTGCAGGGGATCACTCTTGTTGATTTTCCACCTAATTATGGGACATTTCTTGAGCACCAGTTGGACGTTTGGTTTTGATCAAGGGATTATTTACTGATCTTATGGCTCATGGAAGGTGGGTCCGGGGGATTTCTATCTTCTTTCAAGGGTGTCCATAAACAAGAAAGGGTAAGTAAGTGTTTGGAAAAACCATCGCAGTTATAAACTGGTATAACTTCTGTTTTATAAAATGACTTTTCTCCATTAAATAAAAAGTGAGAATAGAATTTTATCAATAAAATAAGTACGGTGCAGGTTATTTTTCATATCTGTATTAGGGTTCTCTAGAGAATCAAAACCAATAGAAGACATCTATATTTATATTGATATAGATATAGGTATATTAGTCTTTTTTCTATTAAGGCCTCAACCAATCAGATGAAGCTCACCCCACACTACAGGGGGTAATCTGCTTTACTCGAAATCTACTGATTTACCTGTCAATGTCATCCAAAAAATATACATTCACGGAAACATCTAGAATCATGTTTGACCAAATATCTGGGTACTGCAGATATAGCCAAGTTGATGCATGAAATTAACCATTACGATATGCTAGCCAAGTCTTAGACTACTTAATGAATTACTGCTCTACTAGACAGAGTTTACGAAATGCTTCTTTATGCACCCCTGCATGCTAGAAATAATTATAGTTCAGTGATGTCCCTTTCAACAAAGGCACTGTAATTACATCCTTTTCAGAGAAGTTAGAAATAAACTTTGATTAGTGAAGGCATGAACTCACTGTCTCCAACTAAATTATTAATCAGGTTCTGTCCAAAGAGTCAAGAAGAGTGTGCGATATGGATTAAAATGTTGGATGCCCCTCATGTGTGGTGCCACGGAAGAGGCATCAGGTGATATAAGGCAGCGGAAGTCTCCGTCAGCACGTCCCTTGTGAACAAAGTCCTCATTTTTACTTTTGCTAGATCCCATAGCACTACATTTTTGTAAATGTTAGTCCCTTTGATATTTAGGTATTTATTTATTCATTTATTTTTAAAAATAATCTCTGCCCAACATGGAGTTCAAACTCACGACCCCCAGATTAAGAGCCGCACACTCTCCTGACTGAGCCAGCCAGGTGCCCCAATGTTAGTCCTCTTTGAACTGGAAAACACTCGACTTCCTGTGAGAAATTAATATTATGAAAAGTTGTAGCTAGCATTTACTTCCAAAACACCTTCAAGAGTTCAACTCCAAAATTGCATCTCCCAAAGAGTTCACATTTCTTTTCCTGACCTGGTTATGCCTCAGGTAAAAATTAGAGAAAGAATAGTTCTTGCCTTTTATTGAACATTTCTAGGAGACAATGTCCTTGCCCCTAGGCTGTCGTGCTGGTATACCTGGAAGTGCCAAACGCGGTTCTATTCTTCTGCAGGAGTAAGTCAAGCATCGGCTGCCCCTCCCTTCAGCAGTCACCTCCCTGGTGACTAGGGGACTAGGGCAGCGGGACTCTTGTCTCTCCTGAGTCATCTTCTGGCAGCTCCTCGTCCACATCTCATCCACCGTCTCATGGCTCCTAGCTCCGTGGGGGACACTACTCAATTCTGTTCACTCTTTCTAGCTCAGAACTCTTAGTGGTGTCCGTTGGGGAGGACTGCTTCCTTCCTGGGGCCCTCGGAGTGGGGAATTGGGGGTAGAACCCAGTTCTTTTTACTGCCTTGTTCTTTGTCCCCTACAATGCCCTGCCCAAAGATGGTTCCATTGCTCTCTCGTTGGCTTTTTGACAGAGCAGAGGAAGTCAAAAGGAATGAAAACACAGGTGGGGAAAATAGAGGGGGAAACTGAGCCCGTACCAAAACAAAGCCAGTATTCCTTCCTCCCCCTGTGCTCAGCTGTTTTCCTCTGGAAGGGAGCTTCCTTCAGTTTCATCCATCTTTTGGAAATGCTTCTCCTAACCAACAACTAATCTCTCTCCAGGATTTCTTCCTCATCTGTCCTTTCCTCAAGCAAGAGCCAGTGAGTCGAAATTAATGTTCTGGTGGCTCCGCTAGGACTGGATTGACAGTCTTTGGCACCCTGGGTCTCGCGCCACAGTAGAGGTGGGTGTGAGCATTTATGTTTAGTCCCTTCAAGAGCTTTCACCAGTGTGAGTGGCAGATAGAGCTCCTAATTCTTCTGGCATCGAGTGGGTAACCACGGGCAGGCACGTGCACACATACTCATATCAAAGACCAACTTAATCTCACAGATAGTGAAATCTAAATATAGGTGGAAATGACATTTTTCTAGCTGTTTCATACCAAAGCTCTGCTCAGAACGGATGCCAATTTTTTTTTAAATATATATTTTGCAGAACAGACACACTTACTCTTTATTTTCAATTTCACACCGTGTCCCTGGGCTTCCTGAGCCTAGGGACTGGCTAAAGGATTGTGGCCATAACTGAGTCGTTCGCCCGTTGAGAATGCCTCTTAGCAGAGAAAGCCCGGCTTTGAAATTACCCTTGTTTTTAAGCTAGGCCAAATCAATTTTTTAAAAAAATGCATTGCCATTCCATTTTCTCTGGTTAGCTGAAGAACTATGATAGGATAATACAGGGCTGTCCATTACTAAAATGCCGTAATGGAGCTGCTGGTGGTGGAGGTTCATCATGCTTTTCTACCTGTGCAGAAAAATGAGGGATTACACTGAGATGCTCACAATTTTGTCTGAAATAGCTTAGGTTTTCAGAGTTCCTTTACATAGGGAAGTTGCTAACATATTTTCCCAGCCGGCAATTTCTTTCCTCCAAGGAAAGGATTATATTTGGGGAAATGCCTTGATAAAGTGATTGGAAGTGGAAGGTTAGGTTTTCAGGAACAGATTGGAAGGAGGCAATAGAAACGCAGCTAAACGTCGAAGAAAGGAATTGATGGGGAGAGTGGGTCGTGGAGAGATGATGAGCTATAATGGGGTTGGAAGGGAAACTCGGGGTGACTGGGCCAATTTGTGAACATTTGCATCCCAAATTGACAATCACAATTAAGGAACTAGTTAAAGAGTATTAAAAAGAAATACTGAATTTTAAATTATCTGCTGAACTTTTATGTCATGTTATTCCTTCTTCCCCAGTAAGTTTCTATCTCCAGAGGCCATCTTTTATGAGCAGGATGGAGTGTGTATTTGTACCTCGAGGAGAGGAGTGCAGTAAAGAGAAGCCCCCATGAAAAGGAAAAAGGTACAGTTCTAGACACAAAATACAGAGAGAGAAATGGGTGGAAGTTGGACATTAGAACCAGAGGTGTCTAAGGAGTAATGGGACTTCTATAATTTTGAAATATTCCCTATGAAAACTTCGTATTTCCCACAGGGTGAGATGTAGTTGAAAATCATCTTATAAAGATTTTAAGTGGCAAGACAACCCCATGACACCTTAGTTACGTTGAGCAAGTACTGAATTTTTGTCACTTAGAAGGAATAATTCGGGAGCACTCGTTTAAAAAAATGCAAAGCCTCATGAACACAATAGGACAAAATAGGTGGTTTGAAGCAAGATTTGGGTGTACATTTTGTCTTAGGTTCATTTGATTGAATGGAACAAAGATGCACTCAAGAAATCGTAAGTCAGTGTTTTCCAAAATCCTCATCAAATTACTGTTAATTACAGCTGAGAGTGAATGTTCTCCCTCAGGGATCTGGAGCTCAGCCTCCTGTAGACTGTCACCGTTCCTTCTCCTCTCCAAGTCTTTGAAGGTGCATGTTTTATCCTGAACAGTCATTAGATATTTGTGTAAAACTATATAATACTTACTTTAGTTTTCATATAAAAATTTCCCCACCCTCGCACACAGTATTTATGGTAAAACCAACACTCTAAGAAAATTTCCCATCCCTGGGTGGAAAGCTTTCTCCCCCTTTCCACCTTTAAAAATAAGTGTTTTTACCTAGTTATTTGTTGACTGTCTCCTTAGGTAGGATGTAAAGTCTGGGAGAACAAGGAAGCTTTGTTTTCTTTATTTGTGTACCCAGATCAGAAGTTTAATACACATTTATTGAACACTGGGTAACGTGGCATACCTACCCCAGCTGTACTTTGCTTTATATCCGCAGGGATGTACATAAACTATGCAGAGAAGCCTTAGATGAGGGGGTTTATTGAGAAGACTCTCAACTCTTCGGTTCTAGTTCTAAGCCATTCTGTAATCTCTCCTCGGCTGTAGTTGGTATATAAGGAGTCTTGGTGCAAGTTATATATTTTAAAATTTTTTAACGTTTTTATTTATTTTTGAGAGACATAGAGACAGAGTGTGAGCAGGGGAAGGGCAGAGAGAGAGAGAGACACAGAATCTGAAGCAGGCTCCAGGCTCTGAGCCATGAACACAGAGCCCTAAGTGGGGCTCCAACTCACAAACCATGAGATCATGACCTGAGCCGAAGTCGGACGCTTAACCAACTGAGCCACCCAGGCGCCCCTTGGTGCAAGTTATATAAAGGTGCTGTCACAAAACAGGTAGATTTTTAAAGGTGTCTCTTTATCCAGGCTGACAGGATTGCTGCTAGGGTTTGTGCCTTGGCAGTTGAAGTAGATCCAGTGCCACTCAGTAGTCTGGGCTCTCTCTGGACCTCGCAGGGTGTCTTGGATGGTCTCTGTCTCCCATCTTCCATCTCCGCGAGAAAGGAGGAATCTGATTGGTCCCCTCAGCCACTGTGCGATGTGACACTGCTCCATTGGTCCTCTCCTGGCTCACGCTCCTATCCTCGGTCCTATCAAAGCAGGCGCCTTGGTAGATGGCCTGGTTTCCTCAGCAAAGGACCATAGCAGTCTGCGTAATTTACAGGATGGATCTACTGTGGCTTTCACAATGGATACTGCTTTTAATAGCAAAGCCATGTCTACAGGTGAGAGAAGGGACCATAGGTACCATCAAATTTTGCTAGTGATCAGGAAACTATTGTCGTGGAGTTAATATCCAAAAGAGGCTGGAAGCTTACTTGGATTGTTTTTGTATGAACTATCTTCAACTGCCACTTCCATTTCTGTTGATGGACACTGTGTTGCGGTATTATCCTTATTTGATGGCTGAGGAAACTGAGGCCCCGAAAGGGTTAGTGCACCTGAAGTTGAACAACCTTCAAATAGACTTGGCAGTCAGACTCAGACGTCTTGTTTTCTCGTTTCTGTCTGTTGTTGTATTTAACGTAGTGCTTTGATTTCAAGAACAATCCCACACGGTGAAGTTGTTGGAGATGCTGACTTAAATGATAGAGATTTCTTGTATCTACAAAGGCGTTGTATTTTTAAAACACTTTCTCAACTGCCTAAAATGGCTTAATGTACATGCCTACTTTACATTCAAATATTCATTTATTTTTATTCTTTAGTATTCCCAGAAATCCTTCATTGTGATGGGTTACCCTTGCAAAGACTTTTCCAAAAACCATTAGATTTGTTAAAAAGAGAAAGAGAGAGAGAGAATATTCTGGAAGAAATAGCATTTTAGACCCTGATGACATTTATTCATTCTGTCACTCTGCCATCTTTTCCTCCTTTTCTGCTCCTGATATCAGAGCAACGACTAAATAGAAATACTCTCCAAGGTCGTCCTTAATCTTAGTTCTCAAGAAGAAAAGGGAAGTAAGCATGACTGATATATGTTTTAAAGATTCGCTGATGGATTCTCAGCAGCACTGTAGAAATATCTTTATACCTTGGGCACAAAAGTCTAGCTCTTCATTTAGAGCAATTTTCTATGTGGCCCAGAATCAAATGGTCGCAGGAAATGCATCCAGCCCTATAGCTTTTAACTCTTCAGATAACATGATATGCGTATCACATTCACAATATGCACGTCACGTATCTTTTTGGTTTTCTTCATTTTTATTTAGTTACTTGCTTATTCATAAATTTGTTCCTTAGCTGCTTCATATTTTCATGTTGACCACTTTCCGACCTAAAAAAAAAAGTGTCCTTTTGTCCCAGGGATTTGACATCATGGAAGTCTCACCCCACTGAGACAGCCAACTGCATTCTCCTTCAGATTTACATGGTCAAGTCTTGCTCCGCTTGACTGGCAGGAAAGTTGTAGAGATAAAGGAGACAGTGTTCCTAAGGTGGTTTTAGATTTTCTGAAGAAAGAGTGGTGAGATATACACTGATAGCGATGATGATGATGGTGATAATGATGATGATGATGATGATGATGATGATGATGTGTGTTAACGATTATATTGAAGAAGGAAGAGAGTGTTTTAAAAAAATAAGTTCATAACCTTAGATAACACTGACAGCCAAAAGGAAAGTACTGTTTTGTTATGAAGCTGTGCAATATGATATTTCCTCACAGTTGCTAAACACTGAGTCTCCATTTTCAGGAAGTCACGGCAGCTCCTGTTTGTGAAGGGACCACCATTTTAGAAATGTTTATTTTAGGTGGCTCAATAAAACCAATCGATAGATCCACCCTATGCATCCTGTTTTCCTTCAGCGGATTTTTGCAGGTCAAGGTCCTCAAGGGAGCATCGAATAGAAAGGAGCATCGAATTCAGAGCCTGAAAGGGTAAGGGAACTCAGATTTGTTGAGAGTCTGGGTTATAGGCAAAATGTTTGTGTCCCCTCAGAATTCGTGTTGAAGCCCTGACCCCTATTGTAGCTATATGTGGGGATATGGCCTCTGAAGGTTAATTGAGGCCAGAAGGGTGGAGTCCTGATCCAACAGAATGAGTGTCCTTGGTGTTTTTTTTTGTTTATTTTTTAATGTTGATTTTTATTTTTTTGAGAAGCAGAGAGAGACAGAGCAGGAGTGGAGGATTGGCGGGGAGAGAAGGAGATACAGAATCTGAAGCAGACTCCAGGCTCTGGGCTGTCAGCACAGAGCCTGACGCAGGGTCTGAACCCACAAACGAGATCATGACCTGAGCTGAAAATGGATGCTTAACCACCTGAGTCACCCAGGCATCCCTAGAATGAGTGTCCTTATAAAAGAGACACCAGAGAGCTTTCTGTCTCTCTCCTGTGTGCCCAGAGGAAAGGCCATGTGGGGACACAGTGAGAAGGAGACTATCTAAAAATCAAGAAGAGAGCCTCACCAGAAACTGAGCCCTGCTGGAAACTAGCCTTGGATTCTCTTCCTTCCAGAACTGTGAGAAAATAAATTTCTGTGTTTAAGTCACCTCGTCGGGAATTTTGTTAAGGCAGTCCAAGCTGACCCCTGCAATCTGCTATTGTTGATACTTGAAAACAAAAGCAAGGTGTCCTCAAGAACTCGGAGATGATGGAAACAAGATGGGGCCTGTGGCTTCAAGGCCACCAACACTGGACTGACACAATGTCAGCAACGTCAAGGACACAGCTATTCCACTTATTTAACACCTACTAGGTGCTAGGCACAAGCACTGGCACTTTACAAGTACTAAATCATTTAATCACTCCAAACCTCTATTAATAAGTCTCTCTTTTAACTTGCAACCTTTAAATGTAGTCATAGAGTCTCAGAGTGATTAGGTCACACTCAGGGTCACTCAGAGATAAAAGGATTCAAACCCAGACTATCTAATCCCCAATGCCAAGGGCTTAACCTTGTCCACACTGCAACTCAACTCAATTCATTTAATACTCAAGGAAAGAGCGTGGCTCTCAGAAGAGTAGTTAGTTAGCAGTAAAGCACAGGACATGAAAATTACAGATACAAAGCCGGCATAATTCATCTTGGAACATCTGAGATCTCTGTCATCTCAAGTGAGGTTCCAAAACTGTGAAAACCAAACTTGGGCTTATAATTAACAAAAGTGTCCTCTATTCTGTGTTACGTTCATTTTGTGTCTTCAACCAGCTAGCTAATGAATTCTTGGAGACCTGGAACTAGGGTTCGATTTGAACTTCTTCAGGATTGTCTGAGCTGGAAGCAATGATGGGTAAATAGCAAATGCTCAATAGAAGTTGATTGAATCTCATTAATCTGACAGCTCACGACGTCAGTTCTACCGTAGAGATTTATGCATTGCCTTGGTTACTGTTCATTGCTCTTCAGGCCCCACCTCCCTGGTCCGTAGCTCAGCCCAGTAATGTCAACACTTACTACTCCATGAGGAATATTTCCTGTGTTTCTGCAGGCATACTGCAGGCAAGAAACGAGCAATTTTTGTCCCCGAGAACTTTTGAAAACAAAAGCATCTCATATGTTATGTTCCATTTCCTTGTAGCATCGAAATATCACAAATTTCTTACAATCACAATAAATAAATTTTAAATTAAAAAATGTATGTGTTCACAAAGATGTCTTTTGACATCATATTTTTACCCCCTCTTTTATCAGCCCGTACCTTCTAAATGATCCTTCCTCCTCGTTTCTTCACTCTGAGCCACAATACAGGGTCACACAGGCATTGCCTTGCTCAGCCTTTCCATTTTCAAAGGTCAAATGCATCTATTTCTTTTATTCATTAGGCTTTTAAGTCAATATGCCCAGGACTTGATTCTGGTAAGTAAAGGGAGTCTTTGAAAGATATGCCAGAAATATGCAAAGCAATCTCAAAAGTGGGAGGTTTACTATGTTAAGAAAATTTAAGGATGGCCCATACTCATCTTCCTAAAAGCTTGGCAGCGTGGATGTGAAGGAAAATTATCTACTACTTGTAGATTGGAGTTTAGTCTAGAATGTTAATATCACAATGCTTATTTGCTATCACCTTATAGATTTGGAGTTTACCAGGCAAATATCTGAACACGCTTTATCTCCTAGATATTGGGTCTGCCATTTTAGCATGCCGCCATTGTGGGAAGGAAGTTCCCAGTGCAAACAGTGGGTTTTTTTTTTTTTTTAATTGGTGAAACTAATAGGGTAGAAGAGATTGTACACAGATTTTTTTATTGACTGTATTCCCTATGCTGTCCTTTTCATTTCTGTGACTTACTTGTTTTATAACTGAAAGTTTGTACCTCTTAATCCCTTTCACTCCTCTCCCCCACCCGCACCCCCACTTTCCATCTGGCAATCACCAGTTTATGCTCTGTATTTAAAAGTCTATTTGATTTTTTTCACTTTGTTTGTTTGTTCCTTTATTTTATTTTTAGTTTCCACATATAAGTGAATCATATGGTATGTATCTTTCTCTGTCTGACTTATTTCCCTTAGCATATACACAGATTTTTGATGAATGTTTTCTCTAACAGTTGTTAAATATCTCTCCATATCCTCTTGACCTACTTCTTAGTTTATTTGTAGCTGTGGTGGGCAGTTTCTGTACGTACTATTTTCTGCTGGAGGCTGTCTCCAGTGTGATAGGAGCCGCCCATTTCTCATGCAGGCAATGCCATCTGTAGGGAGAGGGGTCAGTGTTCCTCAGTGGGAGACTTCTGCAATGTGAAACGCATGATCGCTCAGATCCTACGGCATGGAGCCTCGGTTTCCTGCAGTTATAACCCGCTCATTAATATACACTTCATTGGGTTTTCTCTCTTGAAGATTAGATAACGCATGCCTGATTTAGGGCTTCGGTCTGTTTCTAGGGGAAATTTTTGTCAATGTCTCTTAACTGGTGCAACCACTTTGTTCTTTGTTGCTATTATTCTTTGCGTTCTTCTTTGGTAAACCAAACACACTTCTTCTTTAAGACTGCCCATGGGGGCCAGAGTCAGGGTTGTTTTGTTTGTGCCTGTATCTCCAGCTAGTAACAAAGATTTAGCACATGGCAAGCCCTTAATAAGTATCCTCCAAGTGGAAATTTATGTATATGGATGCGTATGGATTTATTTATTGCAAAATTCAGAGGGTTTTATTATATTCACAAATTTGTGCAACCCTTACCTAATTCTAGAACATTTCCATCCCCTACCCCCTTCAAAAAACCCTGTACCACCAAATTCCTCCCTTCTCTAATCCTCTGGCCACCACTAATTTACTTTCTGTCTCAATGGATTTGCCTATTGTGGACATTTAATACAAATGGAATCACATAATTGGGGCACCTGGCTGGCTTGGTTGGTTAACCGTCCGACTTTGGCTCAGGTCATGATCTCAGGGTTGGCGAGTTCAAGCCCCGCATTGGGCTCTGTGCTGACAGCTCATTGCTTGGAGCCTGCTTCAGATTCTGTGTCTCCTTCTCTTTCTGCCCCTCTCCCAGTCACACTCTGTCTTTCTCTCTCTCTTTCTCAAAAATAAACATTAAAAAATAGCATAGTATTTTCAGGTTTCTTTCATGTTGTGGCATGGACCATAGCTGAATAACGGTCCCTTGCATGTATATACCATATTTGTTTATCCATTGGTCAGTTAATGGGCATTTGGGTTGTTTCTACTTTTTGGTTATTATGAATACTACTACGAATATTCATGCACAAGCAGCTGTACCATTTTAGGTTTCCATCAGCAATGCACACATGTGCCACACTCTCTACATCCTCACACTTAATTACTGTTTTCATTTGTATTATAGTCTTCCCAGTGCCAGGTTGAACTTGATTTGAGGAGAATGGTCTTCGGAGGACATCTTAGCATTCTTTTTCATCTAGCGACTTACTTTCCCTGGAGACTTCTTGCATTTTGCAGCAGTACCGGAAAGAAACTCCATGAAGTAACCAATACTGTTGACTTATAAGGAGGGTGTGCTTGTCCTTTGGCGTTGAACATTTTCCCCGGCAGCCCCCCTTTTCAAATTTAATCAAATCAGAGGTAGTTCAGCATAATGTAAAGCTCGGTTCTGAGCTTATCGGGTTGCATGCCATGAGAAAGTCCTTTTTCTCTCTGGACCTCAGGCATTTTACCTGCCTATTGAACAAGACGCGTTCAATGTCTTCCTGGAATGTTGGAATAAACCCTCTCAAAGCCTACTTTTAGTTTTATAGTTCAACGCAAGGCAGTAATAGATGTCTGCTTTCCCGTCTCCCCCCTGATCTGTACCCCTTCTTGTTGGGAATTGTTTCTCATTTCTGGCAACTGATTCTTATGGGAATCTTAGAGTCAGCATCCCTCACTCCAGAAGTGAACCTGATTAAAGTACTTCTTCTGCCCGGACAAAGCGATCAGTTCAGATATAGGGATATGGCGCAAGCTAGGGAAATTAGAGTCTTTCCTGGGTTTGTGAACCTGAGCTATTCGGGAGGATGTCTTCGGCTGGGACGAGGTAGCTAAAGGAATGTGTCCCCTGTGCTGCTGGTGGCTATCATGCCCTCCACATGGAAAGCAGAAATGATGAGATACATTGCCTTGTTTGAGGTCCTTAATTCACCTGGGCCCACAGTTATATCTACCCCTACGTTTTTCTGTCCTTTCTTCTGTGTGTGTGTGTGCATGACTCATTTTAAGTTGAATTTCAGTGACTTCTCTTAACCAGAAAGTGGCTGACTAATACGTACACAAACATTTATGGAGTGTCCATAGTGGAGTCAACAAAGAAACTTACAGGCTAGTTTCATGGCCAAGATGCAGAAATAAAGCCCACTGTACAGTCAACTTTGTCTATATGAGGAAAGTTGCTCTGTCTGCTTTACTGATCAGTATTTTAACTAATGTACCATTTCAGAGACTGCAGTCTTATGACACTGAGTCTCACAGGGTTTTCACATCCGATGGCCCAGAATGGTCTACCACATATTAGCTGCATGACTTTGGACATGGTTTTTAATGTTCGGAGCCTCATTTTCTTTTTGTCGTCCATAAAATAGGGATAATATTATTTAGTTCATGGGTTGTTTGAAAGATGAAATAAAACAGTTCAGATAACACAGTTCCTAATACCTAATAATCCTCATAACTTTGCTCCCTTTCTCCTTCCAGAACTCCCTCCAGTCCTGAAAAATCAAACTAATTCAGAAGCTGCCTGTAAAAGAAATACCTGTAAACAGGAGAAAGCTTTTTTTGAACCAGTGATATAAAATAGTTCTTCATCTACATCTTAAAATAGTAACTGTTTATTTGGGATAATGAATTCACAAACACATTTAAACAACATAATTTAATGGTTTGCCCAGGTGTTGGCACAGTTCAGGAAAGCTAGCAGGCAGAGATAGATATTCACTGAATATAACTATTCTTCATACAGAATGAAGAGGATTACTAGAAATTAAAAAACAACCGAAATGTGTTTATTGAGAATTCTTTTGCCTGAAAGGCATGGGTTTTCTGATTCCAGGTTGTAATGGTAACAGTCTCCATATGACGTTGGTAATGTAACCAACACACCTATTTGTCATTGACTCTAGGACTTGTTGACACATAAATAAGAAATGAAAATAATGTAGTAACCCAAAGGGCATCCTGGTGAATCACCCCCATATTGTTATTATTGTTTAATGAGCACACATGATAAATTAATGTTATGCTAATGGATAATCAGTTTATCTCCTGCTGGCTCAGGGCATCTATAACATGTTCACTTGACTTTTAGTTGCATTTCTAGTTTTTCCAAACAGTTACTCTTTTTCAGACCTTAGTTGCCCTTGTCTTTATGAACCTGACCCTACCTACAGGGTGACCAAAATGAAGAAGCAAATAAAAATATTTAAAGATATTTCCTGAAAATAAGTATTCATTAGTGTACATGTATAAAGCAGAAATATGAAATGGCATGAGGGTTGCTCTCACAGCCTAAAACAATGGCAAGTTTGTTTATAGAACAATCATCCTTTGAATCAATTATTTTTCTGATTAGATTACTCTCATGAGGAAATGAATACAGTGCCCTTTAGAAATGCAATATAGTTATGAAAAAAAAAAAGCCCACCCTCTCCCTGTACATTTTAATGATTAGCAAAGCTATCTCATGGTTTGGATGGAGGCCCAGGAAATGATCCAAATGGGATTATATTTTCTTAATCTATTAGGATAATGTACAACTTGCTTCCATTCTCCACCCTACCCCATCTAACTTGGCAAGTAGTGTTAGCAGACTCTGAAATAGTTATATTCCAGAGACAGGCTCACATACAGTTTATCATCTCCAGACGCTGTGTCTGTCATAGCCTGAAATCTTAAGAAGAAAGTATTGCTGACTAGAAGAGAATTCATGTGTTTTAGGATGTGATTGATTATGGGCACCCAGTTAATAGTCAGTGTGATCAGCATTATGCAAACAGGTAAGGGTCATGGCCTCTGTTTGCTAAAAGTGATTGTGTTTCACATGCACCCCTTAAAAAGTAACAGCGAGTGTTGAGTTTCAAATTTATAATTAAAATTCAGGAAAACCTAAGGTGATCTAGGGGAGTCATTGTTTCTTAGCACCTGCTCTTAATCTGCATGCATAGCCCAATATAAGTGTAAGCACTGGGGAGGAGAGAGGTGCTGTTTTTATAGTGATCAGGTGGCTTAAGGTAGGAATCACCTGAACCACTTTCAGAATTAAAGAGCTCTGAACGAAAAAGTGGTGAGCGCTGCTTGGAGAAGACACCAAGCCTTTGCTCTCTGCTATGATGATTTTTCCTAGACATGATCATGATCATGATCATGACCATTGAGGGACTCAGGGGTAAGAGCAAAAGTTGCCAGTCACGCCAGAGAAAGGGGACACTCTTTCTTCTCCTTACAGATACTTCTTCCCAAGGGGCATCTCAGGGCCCTGGGTTCTGGGAGATGATAGCACGGACTTGGGAGAAACCTTTATGTGGTGTCTCGTTTGGCTGCTGAGAAGACCATGCTGACTACCTGGAGAAAGAGCTCCATCAGCAGATCTTCCACACCTATAGAACTTGGGGAGCCACTCCAATTGCCAGAGATGGAAGGAATCCAGGAGGGGGAGACCCTTTAGCCACTCTTGTGCCATTTTGAACCTTTGTGGATCCTTTGGGAGACTGGTATTATGGGTAATTAACATGTACCATTGGGTTGTTGACTGTGCTTTATCCTAGTTTAAAACTCTTGTAGAATATTTTGGCCAGAGAATTGACCAGCATAAACATTTGATTGTCCAGCAAGCATTTACTACCTGTTTTCTGAGTAGGACTTTAAATGAAGGAGCATCTAATACCCCCTGCCTCCCTTCCCCAAATAACTGTCTTTTTTTTTTTTTTGTAGAATCCCTAATTTTTTCCACCTTCTCTTTTTATTAGGGGTTTAGTTCAGCTGGTTAGTATTTAGTGTTTCTAATATCCAACTTCTCCCTGGGGTGGTGGCATGGGGTGGGGTGAAAGCAAAACCAAAATACCCTAAAAAGTAAGAAGACCCATTTCTTTGCCCTTTCTTCAAACTTGACCTTTAAAATAGATCCCTTCTCTGCAAATACCTTTCTTATTTCACTAAAAATGTGCCCCTTCCCAAAGTCCTGGCCTTCCCAACCTCCTAAATGATGAAATATTATATACTCCCCAAGCTTCCCCCACTGTGGGTATGAGAAGATAGGAATACCAGTCTTCACCTTATACCAAAAAGGCACCTTTCCTCAAGAGATAAGCAGGAGACATGTAAGCTTTTCCCTCAGTTGGCTAGCAGGGCTTGCAAGAGGAGGGATGCATGCAAGGTTTGAGATCCTATTGTCTTTAAATATAAAGAGTCCAATCACCAGGTCTAGAGGTGGAATGCATAGATGGAAGTGAGCGGGGAGGACACTTGCTGTCTAGGGATGGGTTGCACTGGAGAAGCACATCAGGAACTCTCATGCAGGCTTCAAGGGAATGGAAGGGACCATTGAGCAGAAGAGAAGGTCCATCCTTCTCCTGAGGAGCAGGACCAAGCCAGGCTCCACCTGAGAATGGGCAGCAGAGGCCAGGTTCAATGGGCAGCTGGGTTTGTTTTGCTGGGATACATTCTCTGCAAGTCTTTATATTCTTCTGGAGCAGGAAAGTTTTCTACTAGATGGAGAGAATACTTTGATTCACAATCATCCAAGAAAGAATGGATAGTGGCAATAGAATCTCTGTGGCTATTCTGCAGTGGTGGTGGTGGTGGAGGAGGAGGTGGGGCTGGCCCAGCTGGTGTCCTTGAGGGAGGAGGTGGGGGCTTTCCTCGGCTCAGGGATTCTGACCCATGCATTTGGCATTGTGGTGGAGAAGGAGGAGCATCCCTGGCACCATTTAGTGGTGTATGGGGGGGGGGTACTCCCTTACTGGGAGAGTCCTGGCCTGAGGGAGATAGCCTATTACTCTATAGCGAGGGAGAGGCTGAGGTGGTTGGAGGAGGCCCTAGATGGCCTCTGTGGCAGCTCCGGGATTGACTCCTTCCTTGGTGGGAGTGGAGGGTCCACTGGGGACCCCAGGAGGCTGGCAATGAGATGGGGGAGGAGGAGCCTGAGACTGGCCACTTGGTCCCATTCTGTTATTCACAGGGGAAGGAGGTGGTTTGACAGGGGGTGGAGCAGGAGGTCCCTCTCAACCAGGGTGCAGCTCATGTCCAGGTGTGGGTGGCATGGGTTTCTCTCTGATCTAGGCTGGGGCTTTGTTGTTGTGCACAAGCAGAGGGATGGGAGAGGAGCTGTGCTTCCTGCCTGTACTGCTGGTGGTATTAGGCTGAAAGAGGTCTGGTAACGAGGGTCCCTGCATCCTGGGCAGTTCTGGGAGTGAGACGCGGCTGCTGTCTGTATCATCTTGAGCGCATCCATTGGCTATAGACACTGGTGACCTTGGGGCAGTAGCTTAAGAAACGGACTTGTAGGGGGGAAATCCTGGAGGAGAGTGGAGTTTCAGCTTCTGGTGCAGATGCTGATCTAGTCACAAGAGTGCTAACAGTGTCTTTCCTGAAAGAGCAAGAAAGCTTTGGATGGGAAATCCGTTGACAGCTGGGGACAGCAGCCAGTATGCAACAAGCCCTTTTTCTGGAATAACCAGGCCGTATAAGTTCATCTAGACGACATCGATCTTTATTCCTTTTCCCTCGCACCTGTCCTTATTCTGATTTCTATCAGTCTGGATTAAACCCTTTAGTCGCTCTACCTGGGCAAAGTCCATTTCCTTCTTCTCCCTGCACCAGTCATTATTCTGTCTATATATGCTCTGCCACCAGCACACTACATACCCTGTCCTTAACGTGTAGCTGTTACTTCAGGACATTGCCCTCAGAGAGTCACTTGTTATTTTTTTCTGTTGTGAACTGCTTGTCTGGACCATTTGTCGGTATGTTTGAGTATTTCTGTGTTCTGTGTGTCTGTCAGTTTTCCTTTCCAGGGCAACTTCAAGAAACAACCCATAACACATCCAGCCAAAATGACGAGACGGAAGAATTCTCCTCAAAAGAGTCTACAAGAAGCAGTGACAGCTCAAGAATTAATGAAAAGAGATATAAGCAACATAACAGAACTTGAATATAGAATGTTAATCATAAAACTAATTGCTGGCCTTGAAAAAAGCTTAGATGAATGCAAGGGGTCCTACGAGGCAAAGTTCAAAGACCTTAAAAACGGTCAGGAAGAATTAAAGAAGACATTGGAAGAAATACAGGGGAAACTGGAAGCAACCACAGCACGGATTGAAGAGGTAGAGGAAAGAGTTAGTGCATTAGAAGACAAAATCATTGAAAAAGAGGAAGCAGATAAAAAGAGAGAGAAGCTGATCCAGGAACAGGAAAGGAGAATTCGAGAGCTGAGCGATGCAGTCAAAAGAAACAATATCCGTATCATAGGAGTTCCAGAGGAAGAAGAGAGAGAGAAAGGAGTCGAAGGGGTTCTGGAACAAATCATTGCTGAGAACTTCCTCAACATGAGAAAGGAAACGGGCATGGAAATCCAAGAGGCACAGAGAACTCCCCTCAGACGTAACTTGAATAGACCTTCTGCACGGCACATCATAGTGAAGCTGGCAAAATACAAAGATAGGGAGAGAATCCTGAAAGCAGCTAGGGACAAAAGAACCCTAACATACAAAGGGAGACCTATAAGGGTAGTAGCAGACTTATCTACGGAAACTTGGCAAGCCAGAAAGGAATGGCAGGACATCTTCAATGTGATGAGCAAGAAGGACATGCAACCAAGAATTCTGTATCCGGCTAGCCTGTCATTCAGAATAGAAGGAGAGATCAAGGTTTTTCCCAACAAACAAAAACTGAAAGAATTTATCACAAATAAGCCAGCACTGCAAGAGATCCTGAGGGGCATTCTATGAAAACAAGGAGGCAAAGAATACAAACTACCAGACACAGCCTTACAAACATGAAACTTACAGATAATACAGTGACTGTAAGCCCATATTTTTCAATATTAACACTGAATGTAAATGGACTAAATGCGCCAATCAAAAGACAAAGGATAACAGAATGGATTAAAAAACAAGACCCATCTATTTGCTGTCTTCAAGAAACTCATCTTAAACCTGAAGACACCTTCAGATTGAAAGTGAGGGGATGGAGAACTATCTACCATGCTACTGGAAGTCAGAAGAAAGCCGGAGTAGCCACACTTATATCAGACAAATTAGACTTTAAAATGAACGATGTAATAAGAGATGAGGAAGGACATTATATAATAGTCTCAGGGACCATCCAGCAGGAAGAGCTAACAATTGTAAATATCTACGCACCGAATTCAGGGGCACCCAAATTTGTAAAACAACTAATTACAAACATTAGCAACCTCATCGATAAAAATGTCCTAATAGTAGGGGATCTCAACACTCCACTCTCAGCATTGGATAGATCAACAAAACAGAAAATCTCCGCAGAAACAATAGCCCTGAATGACACATTAGGACAGATGGGCCTCACAGACATCTTTAGGGTCCTTCATCCAGAAGCAAAGGAATTTACATTCTTCTCATCTGCACACGGTACATTTTCCAAGATAGACCACATTCTGGGGCACAGGGAAGCTCTGAATAAATATAAAAGAATTGAGATCATACCGTGTACAGTGTCAGACCACAATGCTTTGAAACTTGAAATCAACCACAGGAGAAAGCCTGGAAAATATCCAAGAACATGGCGGCTAAGAAATAACCTACTAAAAGATGACTGGGTCAACCAAGCCATCAGAGAAGAAATTAAAAAATACATGGAAACAAATGAAAATGAAAATACAACAATCCAAACGCTCTGGGATGCAGCAAAGGCAGTCCTGAGAGGGAAATATATTGCAATCCAGGCCCATCTCAAGAAACAAGAAAAATCAATAACACAAATTCTAACAGCACGCCTAAAGGAACTAGAAGCAGATCAACTAAAACAACCCAAGCCCAGCAGAAAGAGAGAAATAACAAAGATCAGAGCTCAAATTAACCATATGGAGACAGAAAAGGTAGTGGAACAGATCAATGAAACCAAAAGCTGGTTCTTTGAAAAAATAAACAAAATAGACAAACCTCTAGCCAGGCTTCTCAAAAAGAAAAGAGAGAGAACTCAAATAAATAAAATCGTGAATGAAAAGGGAGAAATTACAACCAATCCCTCAGAGATACAAGCAATCATCAGAGAATACTATGAAAAATTATATGCCACCAAACTTGGCAATCTGGAAGAAATGGACAGCTTCCTAAATAGCCACACGCTACCAAAACTCAAACGGGAAGAAATAGAAAATTTGAACAGACCCATAACTAGTGAAGAAATAGAATCAGTTATTAAAAACCTCCCAGCAAATAAAAGCCCTGGACCAGATGGCTTTCCTGCGGAATTTTACCAGACATTTAAAACAGAGTTAATTCCTATCCTCCTCAAGCTGTTCCAAAAAATTGAAACGGAAGGAAAACTCCCCGACTCATTCTATGAAGCCAGCATCACTTTGATTCCCAAACCAGATAGAGACCCAGCAAAGAAAGAAAATTACAGGCCAATATCCCTGATGAATATGGATGCAAAAATTCTCAACAAGATACTAGCAAATCGAATCCAACAGCATATAAAGAGAATTATCCACCATGATCAAGTAGGATTCATCCCTGGGTTGCAGGGCTGGTTCAATATTCGCAAATCAATCAACGTGATACATCACATCAACAAAAGAAAAGATAAGAACCATATGATCCTGTCAATAGATGCAGAAAAAGCATTTGACAAAATACAGCATCCTTTCTTAATAAAAACTCTCGAGAAAGTCGGGATAGAAGGAACATACTTAAACATCATAAAAGCCATATATGAAAAACCCACAGCTAATATCATCCTCAATGGGGAAAAATTGAAAGCCTTCCCCCTGAGATCAGGAACACGACAGGGGTGTCCACTCTCGCCACTGCTATTTAACATAGTGCTGGAAGTCTTAGCATCAGCAATCAGACAACAAAACAAAATAAAAGGCATCAAGATTGGCAAGGAGGAAGTCAAACTTTCACTTTTTGCAGATGACATGATACTTTACATGGAAAACCCGACAGAATCCACCAAAAGCCTACTAGAACTGATTCATGATTTCAGCAAAGTTGCAGGATACAAAATCAATGTACAGAAATCGGTGGCATTTCTATACACCAACAATGAAGCAGCAGAAAGAGAAATAAAGAAGCTAATCCCTTTCACAATTGCACCAAAAACCATAAAATACTTAGGAATAAACCTAACCAAAGATGTGAAAGACCTCTACACTGAAAACTATAAAAAACTTATGAAGGAAATTGAGGAAGACACAAGGAAATGGAAAAACATCCCATGCTCATGGATTGGAAGAATAAATATCGTCAAAATGGCAATACTACCCAAAGCAATCTACACATTCAATGCAATCCCAATCAAAATTGCACCAGCATTCTTCTCAAAGCTAGAGCAAACAATCCTAAAATTTGTATGGAACCACAAAAGACCTCGAATAGCCAAAATAATACTGAAGAATAAAACCAAGGCGGGAGGCATCACAATCCCAGACTTTAACCTCTACTACAAAGCGGTGGTCATCAAGACTGTATGGTATTGGCACAAAAACAGACGCATAGACCAATGGAATAGAATAGAAAACTCAGAAATGGACCCGCAAGTATATGGCCAACTAATCTTTGACAAAGCGGGAAAATGTATCCAATGGAAAAAAGACAGCCTTTTTAACAAATGGTGCTGGGAGAATTGGACAGCAACATGCAAAAGAATGAAACTAGACCACTTTCTTACACCACTCACAAAAATAAATTCTAAATGGATAAAAGATCTGAATGTGAGGCAGGAAACCGTCAAAATCCTAGAGGAGAAAACAGGAAAAAGCCTCTTTGACCTAAGACGCACCAATTTCTTACTCGACACGTCTCCAAAGGCAAGAGAATTAAAAGCAAAGATGAACTATTGGGACCTCATCAAGATAAAAAGCTTCTGCACGGCAAAAGAAACAACCAACAAAACGAATAGGCAACCAACGGAATGGGAAAAGATCATCGCAAATGACATATCGGATAAAGGACTAATATCTAAAATTTATAAAGAACTTACCAAACTCCAAACCCGAAAAACAAACAACCCAGTGAAGAAATGGGCGGAAGATATGAATAGACACTTCTCCAAAGGGGACATTCAGATGGCCAACAGACACATGAAACGATGCTCAATGTCACTCAGCATCAGGGAAATACAAATCAAAACTACACTGAGATACCACCTCACACCAGTCAGAGTGGCTAAAATGAACAAATCAGGAAACTATAGATGCTGGCGAGGATGTGGAGAAGTAGGCACCCTCCTACACTGTTGGTGGGAATGCAAACTGGTGCAGCCACTCTGGAAAACGGTGTGGAGGTTCCTCAAAAAAATGAAAATAGAGCTACCCTATGACCCAGCAATAGCCCTGCTAGGAATCTACCCAAGAGACACAGGAATGCTGATGCATAGGAGCACGTGTACCCCAATGTTCATAGCAGCACTTTCGACAATAGCCAAATCATGGAAAGAGACCAAGTGCCCATCAACTGATGAATGGATAAAGAAGTTATGGTACTTATATACAATGGACTACTACGTGGCAATGAGAAAAAATGAAATCTGGCCATGTGTAGCAAGATGGATGGAACTGGAGGGTATTATGTTAAGTGAAATAAGTCAGTCAGAAAAAGACAGATACCATGTGTTTCCACGAATAGGTGGACTTTGTGAAACTAAGCAAAAACCAGGGGGAGGGGAAGAGGGGAAAGAAAAAAAAGACACAGAGAGGGAGGGAGATAAAACATAAGAGACTCTCAAAGACTAAGAAAAAACTGAGGGTAAGGGGGATGAGGGAGGGGGGAGAGGGGGTGATGGGCATTAAAAAGGGCACATGTTGGGATGAACACTGGGTGTTATATGTAAACCAATTTGAAAATAAACTATTATAACAAAAAAAAAAAAAAAAAAAGAAACGGACTTGTAGGGCTGGCTTACCACCTAGGTTCTCTGAAAGGTCCTTGGCTCCCACAGTCCGGAGGTGTGGCACTCCCCTTTGGAAGAGACCTCCCTCAGGCTGCAGGGCAACTGCTCCAGAGCCATTACCACGACTGCTTCCTTTGGGTTTCTCAAGGATGGGAGCGAGCCCTCCGATTGTTAATGTTAGTCACCTTCTTCAGCTGTATCTTTTATTTCAAGAAAGTTATAGTTGAATTATGACCACATAGAGTCTTATGGTGGCTATTCATTTTCATGCCTATAAAAGTAGCTCCAAAGACTAGGATATGGGTGTGATTGAAAAGAACACCTTCCCTTTTATGTTAAACACCCCTGTCTTTATTTAAAACAGCCCAACATTAGCTTGGATTAAGATTTTAGAATAAAAAAAAAAAGATTCTAGAATTAAGACATGGAGAAAAATGAGCTCCACCGTGCAAATGAGAGTTTTTTCCCCACTCATAGATACAGCAGCTATATGTGTGGTGGAGAAGTTTGCTAGAGTAGATCTTCGAGGCCTGGCTTCATGAAACTAGATTAAATTTATTGAGCCTGTGGAATTTTGCAAAGAGGAATTATTTGGGATGGCTGAAGCAGGGTCACTTAGGGGTCAATTCGGCATTCACTCATTTATTCATTCAATAAACATTTGCAGAGCACCCAATTTGTGTTTGTCCCTGGGTTGGCTATGGGTTCTAACGGACAACAAGACATAGTTCCTACTCACACGTAGCTTACAATCATCAGGTCAGCATACGGTGAATTGAGCATCTCTCCTGTGCAAAGCAATGAGATGCTCTGGGCGAGGTGTGGAGATGAACAGCAACCGTCTTATCTTCAACGAATCCACAGTTTAAATGCGAAGTTGGATCTACACATTAATTATCACTCCAAGCTGTGTGTGATTAGGGCTGTCTTAAAAGACTAGAGTGCATACCATTCTTTTAATCCTTTTTTTCGTATCAACTTTTTATTTCTGTAGAGCATTCCTCTGGGAAACAATGGTTTTATAAATATTAATTCCATCAGAAAAGAGCCATAGAAAGCAATGGAAAGAACGCTTTGGCTTTAGCCTTTGTGTTGATTGAGGCGTAGCTCTGCTGTGCTCATGTAATACTTTCCTGTGAATAGGAATCCTGAAGTCTCCTTTTGTCTAAGAACATATAAATGGATCCTATTTATTCACGGTGCTGGCTCTGCATGAGCCAGTGAATGCAGGCTGCTGAGACCCTCTGAATGGACACTGGGATGACAGGCCAATGCAACAGTTCATTGAGCTTTGAGGCTCCTGCACTGCCTCCAGGACTCATGGTCTGAATTAATCACTTATGAGCTAACTCTTCTTGTCCTGCCCACTGCCCACTAGGCTATGACCACGGTATCCAACAATTCTTAGAATGTCACTGGCATGACATTTCTGGAATCAACTCATTTATCTACTGGATTTCTGTAGCATGGAGAAGCAGGTGAATGGCTAGTCTTGAGGCACTGTGCAACATAAAGAAAGCTCTAATGGAGCTAAAAGTTTCTAACATTTCTACCACTTAACATTTTCCATTGTCGCCCCATTCAATATGGCAATATTTCTGGGAATATAGGTAGCGACTAAGCCAGCTATTTAGGAGTCTAGAGGTGGGGTTGCCTACCTTATTATTCTGTAAGAGCTGATTTTTGCTTTCAAGTATGTGTTCGTCTTTAGATCCTTAACCTTTACCCAATTCCATGTTTGTCATGATTTATTCTCTGCATATGTTTTTGACCTTCTCTTGACAGATGACTTCTTCAACATTATCTTCGTTGAGAATGATTCTGACACTGGCTGGAGAGATACAATTGTGTTCTGTTTATGCAATATAGAAAGCCAGAGCACTTTTTCTAAGCTGTCGTCATACATCACTGTCAGTATTTTGAACCACTAAATTGTTATTAAAAATTCAGGGACAATAATCCATTTTGAGAATACCATGAGAAAAGCAAATACTGTAATGACTGATTGACATTTCAAGAATAACATCATTCAAGACATGCTAATTTTTCTGCAGCCCATTTCCTTGGATAAGTGTCTATTGTATAAATAAGTTTGGTTTCCAACCCCTTCCCAGCATTTGCTTTTGATGAGGGAGTCTTGATATTAAAAAAGAAAATCATCTGAAATGAAATTTGCTTATGTTCTCCATGGCTCTACTGGGGGAAAAACAAACAAACAAAAAGCCTGCTTCGTGCTAGAATAAATGACTTTCTTTACCAGCAAGGGTTTTTTATCACATGGTTTCCACTGTGTTTCAAGAAAAAATCTGCTATAATAAGCATTTCAATTGGCTTGTGCATTGGTTTAGGAGTAATCAGCTATGATGAGAAACATACTGGATAGAGAATCAGGAGACGGGAAGGTTCTGGTTCTGATTCTGCTATGACAAAGCTGTAACCATAACCTTGAACACAGGATTTAATATCTCATAGCTGTAGTTGACTTTGGATTTGTTTATTTTCTTTTTATTCTTCTTTTTATTTATTTTTTTTCGTTTAGCATGTTTGGGTGTGTTCTGGCTTTGATAGGCTATGATAGGATGCCTAGATAAAAATATAAGAGAATGCTTCACTGATACTCTTTCTCATATTTTTTTTCATGTTTATTTATTTTTTGAGAGAGTGAGAGAGAGACAGAGCATGAGTGGAGGAGGGGCAGAGAGAGACAGAGACACAGAATCCGAAGCAGGCTTCAGGCTCTGAGCTGTCAGCACAGAGCCTGAAGTGGGGCTTTAACTCACGAATCATGAGATCATGACTTGAGCCGAAGTCAGATGTTTAACTGACTGAACCACCCAGGTGCCCCTCTCATGTTCTTTATGGAAAAAAATTTTTTTATCAGTCAAAAGTGGGAAATTGACCTTCCAATACTATTGTTTTCAAATATTTTTGTCCATTTTGGCAGGACAAAAGGGTCATGGACAATTTATCCCATAACTTTCACTTGTCACTACAACAGAAAATAAAAAAGTAAACAGCCTTATTAATAGAAATTATGTTCTTTTTTTCTTCAATCAGATGGTAATGAGAATGATCATAAGAAAACTTTGTGCTTTTTTTGTATCCAAAAGTACAGATTCCAGTATCATAAGAGGATTGATAGCAATAATTTGCATTTATGTAGTGTCCAAGTTTATAAAACACTTGCATTAAAAAAAATCTCATTTGACCCTCACAAAATAGTGTTACTTTTTCTGCTTGATAGATGGGAGAATTGAAGCTAGGTTATGAGGAGCAGAGCCAGATCAAAACCTGGTCTTCCATTTCTTAATTCCGTTTGCTTTGCATTATACCATGCATCCCCCAGAATCTCATAGCAGGGCAATATAACCCATGAGTTATTGAGTGCTTCCAACATTATTTTGAGATACCAGATGACACATTCTTCATGATAAAGTGTGCATTTGAAAAAAACCAAAGGGAGAGAACAGTATTAGTACTGGAGGGGTAATTGGGATAATAAAAAGCCTCTAATATTTGTTTAGAAATGCACAGTTTACTGCATCCTTATTTTAGGGGCTCCTTGAAACAACAATCTGACATGAGCTCTATTATCCTTTGGTTACAGATTTGGAAACCTGTGATGTGAGGCTGAGTGCGTGCTTTACACAACGGCATGTGGTAGGGCCAGGCCTGTCTGTGATGTGTATTTCCAATGACATTCCATAGGTTTAGACACCACTGGGGAAGCCAGTTTGGCTGTCCTTACTGATCGGAACATTTCAAAGCAGAGCACAATGAGCTCTTCACCAGTAATCATTCTTTCATGGAGGGGGGGGGATGCCTAAGAGGCAGGCATTGTAAAATACTGGTTAAAAATACGGCCTCTGGTATGAGATAAAATTCTACATCTTGCTGACCTATTAATATTAGTATAATAGATACTATTACCCAACTGTACCCTTTGAGGGCTCCTTTAAGGAAGAAACGTCTCACCAGAATCGGCTTCCTTGAGTCCTACTCAGTTGCAAGGGCATTAAGGTCTGATACTAGGACTTGATATAATCCCTTACTTTCCAATGAAATGGATTTCCCCTTTATAAGTTGTCAAAGCAAAAGTGACCATATGTCACTTAAGCATCCTTGTTTTTTTCCTTTTAACATCTGGAATACATTAACATCAGAAATGATAAAGTATCAGTGTGGGGGCCCGACCCCTCTTCAGTCATGATAATTGTGTCTCAGTCAAGAATAGTCCAGAATCTGAAGTCCAGAGTGAGTTACAAGGGGGATGGAGGACTAGGACTATGACAGGTTGAGTTGACATCTATAGATTCTGAACACTCTAACCACTTTCAATGTTAATGTGTCATTTTTATGTACACTGCATAATTAAAAGACTCCCATTCAAGATGGCAAATGGATTACTGATTGATCATTCAAAGCAGATGACTGTCTTGTTCCTTCTATTGATAGCAAGTAGCAAGAGAGATGTGTAGACAAGAGGGAAGGTCTGGAATTGGCCACTCCATGGCCAAAATGCTTGGCATCATGAAAGAATAAGGCAAGATGGAAGATAGGATGTGTCCAAAAAGGACATGGTGGGTTGAGAAGGACGATACATGCTTTTTGTTTGTCACTTTCTAAGGCGTTCCTCGGTATCCCTTACCCGAAATCCAAAACCAATTTATAAAGCTGAAGGGCAGGAAGTTAATGACATAGACCTAGTTTCTGTGTGGATGGACATGTATGCACTTGAATACATTCGAAATGCTTTAGTAGACCACTGAGTACATCCACAGAGTGTGTGACAATTAAATGAGACATCACCTCTAATGTTCTAAATATTACATGCAGTGCTGGACACTGCTTCTTCTTGTAATGATGATAACAATAAGAGTGTAATAATAATAACTATTGTTCAGATACTGAGGCCCACAGGACAGAGCTAGGAAAATGCAATGCTTGGGGTTAGAATAAAGAAAAGAGAGGAGAAGGAACCTTGCATTGTCCACTTTGAATTCCGGCCCCAGTTAGATCTGAGGTGTGGGTTCTTTCATTGACTGCCCCCATTAGGCTTTGTGATTTAATGCGTGCTTCATGGCCTCACATGAAAACCGGAACAATATCTCCTTCCGCTAAATGCCAGGAGGATCCTTTGAATGAGGTATGTGCAGCGAGGTCGGAGCTGGAGTCCAGCAACACAGATTGGGGTTGCTGGCATTACGAAGGCTTAAAACGCAGAACTGAAAATCAGATATCTCTGGGGGATGGAAATCAAAGGCAATAGCCTTACCATTGACTTCCATGACCTCTTCAGCCAGAGTGTCAATGTTTCATATCAGTGGCCTAGAGACAGACATCCTGGGAACCAATGGTCCTTCTCTAATGGGCCATCAATACAAAGCAATGCTTGTCATTTTGGGTCTGCAGTGAAGGTTCACTGATAAATGCTTGTTAGTATTCTACAGGAGAGTTATAGAAATAGAAAGTACTCATAAAACATCTTCCTTCTCTCAGATACAGTCCCTGCCCCCACCTCGTTTGTCTTAGGTACAGTAGATACGGGCTTCCTATTCCATTAACTTAGGTAAGAGCAGAATCCATTCTTTATAACCTTTTTTCTGCCCCCAGGGAAAAATGCTTTGGAAATTGCCATCTGCTCCCTGGCATCTCTGTGCCTTGCCTCTCTTCTGTGTGATTTTGGCCAAACCCAACAGGAAGGCAGAGGGCTCGGAGGTAGGTAGGTGTCTGACAAGTGTCACAGAACCACGACAATGAAGGTGCTTTCCAATGCTCGAAGCCGACACGTTCCCCCAGTTCACTGTGCATCATTTGCAAAGATAGCATTAGTCACCTTTAGCTCAGGGAGTCCAAGAATGTATCACTAAAAGATTATTTTTCTTGCCAAAAATATAAGCATGTTCCAGATAGAAACTCTTTTTCTTCCTTTTCTCCTAAATACAACTTAATGATTGGGGTGATTTCAGAACTGCCTAGGAAAACAAATCAATTCTTCTTGGATTTTAAAAACTAACAAGAAATGCTGAGTGAGTAAAAGGCAACGAGGCGGTGTTCAGTAAATGCACCCGCATCAGGAAGGAGGTCAAGTTAAAATTGTGTTTGACTGTTGGAGTTTACTAAAAAAATTTAAGTACCATTACTGGAGATAAAATATTGTATGTGTGCATTAGCTCTTGGCCAGAGAGCCAATACTCATGTACATGGTACAATTGTTATATATAAATGGATACACTACAAATCAATGTTCTCTAATCTCAACTGCACCTCCATGATGCTTAGAAACCCTGTTATTTATCTGATTTCTTATCACACTCCCCCTCAGGGCCAGTACAAGCCTTTTGTAAGTTCGACTGGCTCCAGTCCCCAACACACTCTAGCTGATGGCTCCTTCTCCAGAGGTTCCCTTGATTTTCCTCCTCCTCCAAGCAAGAGCTTTCGTGTGCAGCCTAGGTTTTATCCCCTTCCATCCTTTTGGTGTTTGGAGATCTAAGATCTTGTTCAAGTCCTCCAGCACTGTTTTAGAGCTTTGCAAGATTCTTGCTCTGTCTCGCTTCTCTTCGTAGGAATTTAGCCTAGCTAAAGCTTGGACTTCCATACAAGTGGGACCACTGGTTTTAATGGCCCCCTCCATGGTAGCACCTGACCACACCTTGTGCAAGAATATATCCTAGCTCCTTGCTTCTTCTCTCATGCACCATCAGTGAATTTTATTTATGGAATTCTCCTATTACAAAAACACCTTCTCTCAAACCTGATATGCCTTCTGGCTACTGACCATCTCTCTCCATTCCCTACTAAACTTCTAACAAAGGAATTTTTATACTGATTGCTTTTGCTTTCTTCCCTCCCACTCACATCTCAAAATCTTATACACTGGCAATAAAAAGGGAAAAAAAAGATCTTACTTTGGCCTTTTGGGTTACTACATTTTTCTGGTTTTTCTTTCTCTATAGCGAGTCCTTCTCATGTTCCTCATTTTTCTCCCATTCTCCCATTCCATGTGATTCCATGTGAGGAAAACTTAGATATTTAATTATTTCCATATTTTAACTAATTGCCTTATGACAGTCATCCCCAAATCTGCATCCTGGTCCTTCCTCTCTCCAGAGCTCCAACTTCCTGTTCTCAACTCTGTTGGTAACTTCCACTTTTGTGTCCATTGATACTCTGCTTTTATTTTTTTTTTAAATTCTTCCCAGTCATCTCCTCTTCAAAAACCTCTTCTCCTCTTTCCTTTCCTAATTCTGTTAATAACGTCATAACAAAAATCACCATTGAAATCTTAGTATTATCTTCATTTTTCTCTTTCTTTCTCTTACTACTTGAACTGATCACCACACTCTAAAGAACCTATTCTAGGGTGCCTGGGTGGCTCAGTCAGTTAAGCATCCAACTTTGACTCAGGTCATGATCTCGCGGTTTGTGAGTTCGAGCCCCGCATTGGGCTGTGTGCTGACAGTTCAGAGCCTGGAGTCTGCTTTGGGTTCTGTGTGCCCCCCTCTCTCTGTCCCTTTCTGGCTCATGCTCTGTCTCTCTCTCTTTCAAAAATAAGTAAATATTAAAAAATAAAACAAAGAATCTCCTTCCCTCCTGTCTCCTGTCTATTTCTGCTTCTCTATTTCCTATTCCTGCTGCCTCATTCAGACCCTCCCCTTCTCTTCCTATCCCACTAGAGTTCTCCTTACTGGTTTCTCCAACTACACTCCACCCCCCTCACTGCTCCTGGAGATTTCCTTTTCAAACCCAGCTATTATCATACCAAGTCTCCATGTGTAAGAATGTTCTGCACTCTTCTGTCCGAAGAGTTGAACTCAAAACATGTTTCATGCAATTTCAAGTTTCCTACCTGGCCCCCTTCTCTTTTCTCTTCTATCTCCCCATTTGTTTCCGCTTTACTTATCCTATGATCAGTCTGTTTCCCCTGCCATTCCTATATGTTGACGTTGAGCCCATATTTCAAGGATTAGTCCAAGACTCCAAAGACCCTTGTACAAACCTTCTTTGAGCACCCTATTAATAGTAGCTTATTCCTTCTAACTTCTTCTGCTGAGCCTTCCACAGCCCTTTCCTCTGCCTTACATTGCTGTCAGGTGAGAAACTCCAGAGTCTCTGGTTATCTTGACCTCTCAAAGTACCCAGCACCTGGAGGAGGCACTCACCGCTTCACGGATCAACCTGAAACTGAAGCTTGGCAAGGATGGAAACAAGAACCTGATACTTAGGATTTGGAAATCACTTAAAAAGATGAACACTCTCAAAGATTTTCTTCAGCAATGTTCAAATAAGGGAACGGTTTCTTTTCCACGGTTTATAACTTATTCTATCAGACAGGTGTAAAATGGCTGTGGAAAGGCACAGATGCAAATTAATTATCTACTTAACCTCTGACAACAGAAAATAATCTGGCTCCTCTTTAGGAGTCTCCCAAATCATGATAATAACGTAAAATTTTACTGATATCTTTCAAGGACAGTGTCACATTTATGGCCCCTTGTCACACGGTCTCCTGCAGCTGAGCAGACTGTGGGGAGGTGATAAGGCTGAGTAAACAGAGCTCTTTGAGAGGGGAGGCAGGTTTATATGTGGCACACGGTGATTAAAAAAAAAGCTGGGTTATACCCGGTGGGACCCACACATGCGTTAACAAAAAGGAGGAGAGCAGGGTTAATGATTATGTCTGAGAAGAATGAGTAAACATAGATTAGGATTGTAGTTCTAGAAACCACAGTATAAAATTAACCGAAGCAGTGCTCCACTGTCTGATCCTGATTCCAAAGAATTTCCTTGCTGAATTGCAGAAGTTTCCACTGGGTGGATGAAAACACAGAGAACTTTGAAGGGCTTTCCTTCCTAGGTTCTTAGCTTCTTTGCTAAGAAGGAAAAGCATTCAACATAAGCCATTCATTCTTAAGATTGCTTTAATAATATTTACCATAGAGCATCCTTTGCTTCCTATCAAGGCAACATTTCTCTGAGAATTATTATTATTATTATTATTTTGGAGAAAGAGAAAAGGGGTTTGTATCTCAAGTGGGTTTTTGAAGCATTATAAAAACATGGCACAGTTGAAAATTATCTGTATGAAAATTCAATCACCTTAAAAACTGAGAGTGAGTGACTTCATGGTCAGCATCTCGAGAAATTATTCCTTAATGGAGTAACTTTAAATCTAAATTAACTTTTTAAA
This sequence comes from Paguma larvata, assembly GCA_030068075.1. Taxonomy (NCBI): domain Eukaryota; kingdom Metazoa; phylum Chordata; class Mammalia; order Carnivora; family Viverridae; genus Paguma; species Paguma larvata. The sequence goes on from CM057825.1 coordinate 15,795,474, forward strand.
GAGTCATTTATTCAGCAGGAAAGCATTTGTAGCTTCCTTTCTTTCTTTCTTTCTCTCTTTCTTTCTTCTCTTTTTTTCAAAAAAAAAAACAACTAATTATATGTAAGTCATCTGCTTTGTATGGTACTGATTAGAGAGTTTTTTAAAAAAATGTTTACTTATTTTGAGAGATAGAGAGTATGAGCAGTGAAGGGGCAGAGAGAGAGGGAGAGAGAATCCCAAGCATGCTCTGAGCTCTCAGCACAGAGCCTGATGAGGGGCTGGATCCCAGAAACTGTGAGATCATGATCTGAGCTGAGATCAAGAGTTGGAAACTTAACCTGCTGAGCCATCCAGGCACCTCTGATTACACAGTTTTAAAAATTGAGGTTATGTTCTATTTTTCTACTGAGTACGCACCAGCTCATGGGAAATCAGAATATCTATAAGTGTCCTGATTTCAAACAAAATTAAAATGAACCGTAACCAAACACAGGTACAAAAGGAAAGGATGCGGGAGGTGGAAGGCTGGCTGAGATGTGGCCCTCATCACATTCCCATATGGCCTTGGTCTTCCTAAACAACCACTGTTACTAGCAGGGCTGACAGAAGAAAAAATGAAAACATCAGGAACCACTGCTCTACAAGAGAAATAGTCCCATTCCCCAGACCCACCCCAGAAAGGACTCTGGGGAGTCCCAATGTCTGGGTGATATCAGTCCTGGTTGCTAGTTATGAAGCTATATCCCTCTTTCCTCAACCATCCATTGTACACCCTGTGAAAATGCCATTCCATTGCTTCCTTCCCCTGCTCTGTTTTGGAGGGAGTTGCCTTTATTTACTGCTTACATTTTCCTCATCACCAATTTGAAATCTTTGGCCTTCACCTATGTACGGCAACTATATTTCAGATCATCCCCAGTGGGCTTCTGGTCACCCACTTTCTTCAGTGCTCACTCTACTCTGGCTCCCTGCCGTGTTGGGTAAGAGTGGATTTATAGCTACGTTTCTGTTCTGGCTTCCCCCGCCCCCCAATGATAAAAAGATAGGATTGCTCGTTCCATAAGTAAGCCCTCCTCTCAATATATTTTTAAATTAAAAAAAAGTTATTTTATGTAATGTAATATCATATACTATACACAAAAATACATATAGGCATATAGAAATACATATCCTGGTATACATAAATTATATAGAGGTATATGTAAATGCACACACAGATATAAAATATCAGAAAATATAGTTAAACAGAAGGTATGGAAAATAGCCCATACTTGTCCTCATCTACCATTGTTTTAAACACCTTGGTGTTTAATATAATACCTCCTTGGTGTATAATATAATACCTCCCGACTGTTCAAAATGAATGGAAATATATATACATATAGATAAACAGAGTCACACACTGTTCTATGTTCTATAACTTTTTAAATCCTTAATATAAATGAATATCTGTCCATGATAACATGTATATAGTTGGTGTGTCTGTTCTTTTCCTACGAGCCCTCAGGTCTTTTCTCCACTGTTCCCCAGCCATGCCCTCCTTCTTGGGACCAATCCCTCCAAACTTCACCTCTGTTTCCCCAGGAGCATTCATTTAAATTAGGCTAGTGGGAAACTGAAGAGTGGGAAGACGGGACAACCTGGAGATATTATCTTAGTCTCATTCTGCTTTGAGTAGAGTCCCTGGAGTTTGTTGGACCCTGCGCAACATGAAAATCAGATCTCTTTTTCAAAAATTATTAAAAATTTCAAGATGGCAGGAGAGCATTACACCAGATGCACCAGGGGCATTACATCCTGAGTGCGGTGTTCCGTGTGGCTCACGGATTTCACACGGACAAGCTGGCTTTGATCTCTGGAGGGGGCTCCGTCTCTTCTGTGACTCTGATTCTGTGCCTCAGGCACACGGCTCTTTGGGTGACAGTTTGGACAGCTCCTCTCCAGTTGTCTGCTAGCCCTATGGGTGGCAGTGCTTGGAAATCTTTGGGTCGTTCCTTTTCCCCCTGGTTCCTCTTTCAGCTCTTTCAGTGCGTCTGTGACTAGCTCTCCCTATTAAATTCCTTCTACTGGACTACCTGTCTTAACCCTAATAGCTACATTAGGGATGGCAAGAACCTGGCCATTGTACCACCACTTCCTTTATTCTACTATTGCTGCAGTCATCAGTCATGGGGAACAGCTGGCTTTTTTCAAGAGGAAATTCAATCTCAGGGGGCACCTGGGTGGCTCAGTTGGTTAAGCGTTCAACTTTGGCTCAGGTTATAATCTCATGGTTCGTGAGTTGGAGCCCCGTGTTGGGCTCTGTACATGGAGCCTGCTTTGGATTCTGTGTGTGTGTCTCTCTGCCTCTTCCTCTCTCTCTCTCTCTCAAAAATAAATAGACATTTAAAAAATAAAAAAAAAGAAATTCAATCTCAGAATCTTTCTTAACACAGTGTTTGACTGCAGTTGACACACAGCCTAAAATCCATGTGGCTTCCCAACTCTACCTTGTCCTTATAAACAACCTCATGCTTTCTAGTGTGGCTACAGTATATTTTATTTAACTTATCCGTAACTGGTGACCATGAGCCTGTTTTTAATTTTTCTCTGCCTCAGTGGTGAATCGTGTTCTATAGGTATTTTTGTTTATTCTTCCTTTTGTCCGCAGGATAATGTCTTTGAAGTAGAATTGCTAGGACAAAGGGTACGCACATTTTGTGTTTGGATACATATTACCATCTCAGGATGGTTGTATAAATATTAGAATGTTTAAGCCTGAAATGTCTAAATATGCGAAGATCGATCTTTTCTCCTTTCAAAGTAGTTGGGAGTCATTACACTTATTTCAAAAAATCGTTTTCGTAATTCTTCTTGAAAATTGTCTCCGGATCCAGTTTTGAAGGTGCTTAGAAGTCACCCCTTTATGTTCAGCTTACAACTTAGTTTTAAATAAAAAAACAGTATTACTCAGCTTAACCACCTCTCAGTCTCCAGACTTCCTTTCAATGGACTTTTGATTATTTTTCAAAACTGAAAGTCTATTTTCATGTGTTGAAGTTCCCTTATTTTTGAAGATAGTCATAAAGGTAGGCAGCTCTCCGTGAACGCTTAAACAGAATAGTCAGAAATTCTTTCAAGAAATTTCTGCCGCCTTATTTAAAGCTTATAGCTTCCTAAGGGAGAGGGAAGCAATATTTATTGAGATGTGTTAAGGTTGGTGTATTTGTTTTAAAACTCGGTTGCTTTATGTTGTTGAGGACCCTAATCTTCATTAGCGGCAGGTTGTCTCTACCTGTAATTCCTTTAATCAAAGTATTTTGTCAAAAAGACTGTAAAATATTTATTTGGCTTGCCTTCATCAATAGAGCTATGGAAATATCTCATCTATAAGTACCTCATCTTTCACCTGGAATTGTTCTGACTGAAAACAGTGTGTCTTCTAAGTACACAGTAAATCATGCTGCTTGATTTAAAAAGATAGGCCACCCTTCAAAGAGCTTTGGGTCATTCCATTTTGCACACTCTGTCCAAAATAATTTCTAATTTGCCTTTCTCAAGGAGAGCGTGGAAAAATGCTCCGGTAAGATTTAATGTTTTCTCTTTCTTTTCTTCCCAAGAATGTCATGCAACTTTCAAATCATCACAAGGCAAACAAAAACACCCTCCTGCCTCCCCTCTGGTTACAATCCGCTGGTTTAAAGGCAATGTCTGGCTTCAGTAATATGAAATTCTTTGTTAGCCTTAGAAATGGGAGATCAATGACTTATTCTTGTAATCCCTTAACTCTTAAACAGTCTACCAGAAAGCTGGTTTCAAGAAATAAGACCAGGCTTTGCATTTAGATAGAGACTCAAGTGAGTCACAGGGAATGTGTGAGCTCCTTTTGGTGCTGTGTTTTCTTCCCGTCAGACCAATAAATTCCTACAGGTCTCAGCTCTGTAATTCCCTTTAGGGAGGACTGGGATAAAGAATATCAGCCCATTCTAAAAAATCCTGCTGTTTTTACGACACACAGAAATAGCTACAAGAAATACCTTAATCATTTTTACTTGCAGGGCCATGTAACATTTTTTTTCCCCTCCAAAGTTAATGATCACTAAGGGCCCGCACACATGCACACAGAACCCTGGCCCTTGGGTCTACCTAAGTCACCTTTATGGTACAGCCCCAAAATAAAACTTTGCTTAGTTCTCCGAATTTGCGTTCCTGCTATCCACTTCAGGGTTTATAGGCTTCCATTTCATTTCCTCTGCTAGCCATGTTGCAGCTATAATATTTCAGTTCCTGAGCAAGGTACTTAGCAGGGCCAAGACTAATCCAGCTTAAATTTGCACTCATGGTGTAAAATTGACCGAGGCTTGTCTCCATTCATTGGAGTCTTCTAGACAGTTTGGACCCCTTCTTTTTGCATCTGTACTTCTGTACAGTCTTGTGCCTGGAATGATCTTCTTTCTCCAATCCATATAATAATACTCTTTCGTCTATCAGCGCTCAGACAAGTCCCACCTCCTCCCAGGAGCTCTCTCCAGTGTTTTAAAGGATCAGGGCTTTATAATTCTCTTTCTTCTTAGAAATCCTGTAACGCAAAATACAATGTTTTAATCTTATTACTATTGATATTTTGGAAATTATTTTCTGAAAGAGACTATCTATCACTTATGGTCCGAGGGCAGCCGCCTTCTCCAACACTTCTCAACACAGGACCAGGGCTAGAGTCGAACCAGGGTCTTCACACATTCTCATTATCTTGTTTAGTGGTTCAGCCTTCGTGCAGGAAAAGATGTAAAAATGCAGGGCAATTACATCAAATGGGTAACATCCTCCTCATGAATTTTATATGCGTTGGGTTTAACACAAGCCTACTCTTTTTCATTGTTTCTAGTTTTTAAAAACGTAAGCCAACCACTTCTTTGGAAAATTTCCTTTTCTGTTTTTCTTTTCAGCAATTTATTTTTTTTTTCTAAGTTCTTTTCTGAGATTCCCTTTTATATTTTCCATTTCTATCATGTTCTCAATTTGTACTTATGCTCGAGAATCTAAAGGATTCAAAAAAAGAACATGTGTATTAAATATATACCGACGATATATAGAAAAGAACATGTATGTGTATACGCAAAGCTTACAAAACTTGAAAATATTTTCTTGGGGCGCCTGGGTGGCTCAGTCGGTTGAGCGGCCGACTTCAGCTCAGGTCATGATCTCGCGGTCCGTGAGTTCGAGCCCCGCATCAGGCTCTGTGCTGACAGCTTAGAGCCTGAAGCCTGCTTCTGATTCTGTGTCTCCCCCTCTCTCTGCCCCTTCCCTGCTCATGTTCTGTCTCAAGAATAAATAAACATTAAAAAAAAAAAAAAGAAAATATTTTCTTCAGTGAGGTAAGCTGGTGTAAAAGTGACACTTGTAACTGACATTAACTTTTCCAAGCTGTAAATTTTTCTCTAAATTATTCGTAGTTGTCTACAAAGTTAAAAGGGAAACCTGTTATTAAGAAATATCAGTAGTCTGAATAAAATTAAGTTAAAGTGAAACACAAAATTTTATTTAAAACTATTTTTCTTTGTTTTCTTGAAAAATTTTTATTATAGAGAAATGCCAACACACAAAAGTAGTTGGAATAGTATAATGAACTCCCATAGACTTACAACCTAGCTTCAATTAATTGCTCAGCTCACGGCCAACCTGATTTCATTTCACCTTCCTGTTTCACCCCTCCCCCATTACATTGAGGTATGTCCTACATGTCATCTAATCTGATTTGTAAATATGTCAGCAATGTCTCTAAAAGATGAGATTTTTAACACAATCCCACTATCATTATCATCCCTTAACGATGATAATAATTCCTTAGTATCAGCAACAACTAGCAAATGTTCAATATTTCAATCATGTCAAATGTCAAGTACATATTGTATAGTTGCGATCTAAATCCAAATAAAGCTCATACATTGCAATTTGTTGAGACACTTTTTTTTTTAATTTTAGAGAGAGAGAGAACACAAGGTGTGGAGAGGGACAAAGGAAGAGAAGAGAGAGAATCCATGCTCAGCACGGAGCCCAGTGTGGGGCTCGAGCCCATGATCCTGGGATCATGACCTGAACAGAAATCAAGAGTCAGATGCTCAACCAACTGAGCCACCCAGATGCCCCTTGTTGAAATACCTCTGAAGTCTCTTTCAATCTTTTAATTTTCTTCTCCTCTTTTTTCTGTCTCTGTTTTTCTTTCTCTCTATCTCCCCTTTTCATTTAGTTTGTTGAAAGAACTGGCTTATTTGTCCTATAGACTTTTCCCTACTCTGAGTTTGGTTGATTGCATCCCTACTGTGTTATTTAACATTTTATATATTAATATTAATTGCAGCATTATTTACAATAGCCAAGATTTGGAAGCAATCTAAGCATCCATGATGCAGAAGCTGGGGCACACGCGAGCGCGTGCACACACACACACACACACACACACACACACACACACACAGTGGAATACTACGCAGCCATAAAAAAGAATGAGATCTTGCCATCTGCAACAACATGGATGGACCAAGACAGTATTATGTGAAGTGAAATAAGTCAGACAGAGAAAAAACAAATACTATATGATTTTACTAATATGTGGAATCTGAAAAACAAAACAAATGAGCAAACAAGGTAAAACAAAACAGAAACCAACTCATACACACAAAGGATAAACTGGCTGTTGTCAGAGAGAGTATGGTTGATGGAACCAGCAAAGTAAGTAAGGGCCATTAGGAGAGACAAACTCCCGGGGCACCTGCGTGACTCAGTCAGTTAAGCATCCGACTTCAGCTCAGGTCATGGTTTCACAGTCTGCTGGTTCGAGCCCTGCATCAGACTCTGTGGTGACAGCTCAGAGCCCGGAGCCTGCTTTGGATTCCGTATCTCTGTCTCTCTTTGCCCCTCCCCCACTCATGCTCTGTCTCGCTCTGTCTCTAAAAAATAAAGGAGTGTTAAAAAAATTTTTTTAAAAGGGGGGGGAAACTTCCATTTGTATAACAAATCAGTCACAGAGAAATAAAATATAATGTAAAGAATATAGTCAATAATATTGTAATAACTTTGTATAGTGACAGCAGGTAAGTGGACCTATTGAGGTGATCATTTCACGGTGTATACAAATATCGAATCACAATGTGGTATACCTAAAACTCATATAATACTCTATGTCAATCATAATTCAATAAAAATATTTAAGTAAACCTTATTCAATACTTTGTAAATTTATAAGTATTTGCAGCATTGGCATCCAACATCCAATTAGTTGCCAATGCAAAAAATTTGTGTGTGTATACACACGCGCATTTAAGAGTGAAGCAATTTGTTTAATATTGTAATATCTCCCTCAGCTACTGTGCAACCTTTTCACTTCACACCGCAGGTTCAGTTAGGACTCCCCAGAATCACAAATTGGAACCTGACAGAACTGCAAAACTGTACTTTGTTAGGTAGGAAGCTGTTATATTCATGTTGAGAGGAAGATCTCACAAATTATTTGATTGGTCTCTTACCTAAGCTTCCCCCATTCCAGTCTATTTGCATTGTCCATCTCTGCCATTGGGACCAGCACAACACAGACAGCCCCACCGCCATCAGGTTTGGTTTCATGGGCCATCGGGGGAGAAATTGGTGAAAACATTTCCCTGGGGCCTGACTCGTGTTAGCCACGAGAGCAGATGTTTAGACTTAACGGATAGTACTGGGCTGGCACTGAGTGAGGAGTTTGGCAAACACTTAAAAATGAGACTAAGTGGTTCTCCCATCAGCCATCAGATAAGTGAGCTACAGGGCTACAAGAAATCGACAGAGTCCGTCCAAACAGAGAGACGTGGCTTCTCTCCAACATGTTTCTCTGCTGACTTTATGGGAAGCCAAAGGCTTTTGGACAGTGACTAAAGGCTGGGTTAGGGAAACGATCCGATCCATAGATTGTTCTTTGTGATAGGAAGTGTTTCAGTGCCCCAAAGGTCATCCGGGAGACGAGTCAAGTCCCCAGAGATATGCCTGTCATCACTCATTTTACCATCTCTTCAAGAGAAACACACAGACCTCTGGTACTAATTAGATCTCCGTGATACCGAGCAAGTGACTCAACGTTTTGGCCTGCAGGTTCCTGGGTTGTAAACTGAGGACGCCAAACCATATGATCTCGAAAATACAGTTGGGCTGTGACCCCGTCTAGCACATGGTTCCGCTCATGCTAGTTCATAACCAGCCTATGAAAACACGTAGGGATGAGAAGCGCCTACAACAGTGCCTAGTGCATTGCTGCTTCTGATGCTTATTTATGCATTGGATAAATGTTTCCTTGGTTCCGTGAATCAAGATAACTCCTGTGAGCTCTGAAAGGCATCCCGTACCTGCAATCCTGTGGTCTCCATATTTCCCAATTCTCTCTCCATTCTGTTGCCGTTTCTAGACCATTTATACATGCTGGCTTAGCCAAGGGAACGAGGAAGCAGCACGTCTTGTGTGGGGATGCACTTTATACAGATATTAAAGTAACAGGGGCATCAATTATTATGCAAAGCAGTATGCAGATTCAGTATCATAATGGAAGTTCATCTAAGCTTTGACTTGCCTCAGCTTGGAAAAAGTTGAGAAGTGCTGCATTCAGCTAATATTGGTCTGCACGAGCTTTTTCAGAATAAAAATACATCCGTCTTAACCCATCAAAACATTGTTTATGAAAATAAATAAAGCAGCAGCATTGCCTGCTTCTCATTAATAATAGAGGCTTAATAATTATAGAAATATCTTGGTAAAATTATTTGAGTCTTCTATGTCAAAATAAATATATTTTACTCTTTGCATATTTCACTACATTCAACAAAGCCATTATTCTCTTGGGCCCTTGTTCTCTGGATTTATATGGTATCTATTCCTGGGAATACCGTTGTCTGGCTATAACAGTTTTTTTGTTTTGTTTTGTTTTTAAATAACTTGTTTTTTTTACTGAAGTGTTGCATACATACATACAGTAAGGGTACAAATCATGGCGTGTGGTAAAGTGAATTTTTACAAAGTGAACACGCATGTAGCCACCATTCAGACCATTAAGTGTAAGTCACAAGAGCCTACTGAGCTCTCCTTCCCAGTCTTTTGGCCCTGCTCAAAAGTAATCCTTATTCTGACATCTGCCGTCGTGAATTATTTTTGACTGTTTTTGAGCTCTGTGTACATAGAATCATTCAGTTAATCCTTTTCTTTTCTTGTTGAGGTCTTTTGCTTAATGTTATATTTGTAAGATCTTTCATGTTGTATTTTGTGACAGGGTGTCTATCTGGACTGGCTTACAGCGTTCCATTGTATGGTAGCCAGGGAGGTGTGAGTGTCAGCCTGAGGGGCACAGGTAGCCACCAGCCTCCTCCAGCTAAGGTGCTCTGGCTCCACTGCTGCATGTAAACCTCTAGGACACGTTCTCTGGGAGCGGTACCTCAAGGCCTCAAGGTGGTGACCTTGACTCCTCTACGGGCAGTATTTGCACGGGGACGCCCCACTGGACCGGCTGAGACATTCTCAGAGCCACCCCATGTCTAAGCTCCTCACCCAATCTTCCTTCTTTCCCTCTTTCTTTTCCAGGTGTCAGGCCTTCATTGCTTTCTGAAGACTCCCTCTGCGTGCTCCTGCTCCGTCCATCAATCAATGTCGTGCACGCCTAACCGTATCTGATTGTTGTTGCCAATGCTTTCTCTAGAGGCTTTTCCTTTCCACATTTATTTCTACTTTATTCATTTTAGGTCTAAAATCTACCTGGAGTTGATTTTTGTTAGAGATCATGATTAATTTTTTAAATATATGGATATCCAGCATCATTTATTAAAAAAATCATCTTTTCACTGCATAGTGCTGTCACCTTTGCCATAAATCATGTTGTCTATTCCTTTACTTTCTTTTTTGTTCCATTGATCTATTTGTATGTCTTTGAAGTAATACTATATTTCCTTAATAACTTAACTTTATGATAATTCTGGCTATCTAATGATTAATTATTTCCATTTCCTCCTTTACCTTAAGATTGTCTTGGATATTGTCTTGGGCATTTTCATATGGAGTTTATAATCAGGTTTTCAACTTATGCAAATATGCTGTTGGAATTTTGATTGAGGTTTATTGATCCGTAGACTAATGTGAAGAAACTGACCACATTGAATTGTCCAATCCAAGAACATAGTATATCCCTCATTAAAGATACTCTTTAATTAGTCTCAGTAATATTTTTTATTTATAGGTAGACAAGTTTCACAGGTTTCATTTGATTTATTCCTAAATAGATGATTAATTTTAGTAGTAGTATGAAGTTTTATTTTCATATTTTATATTCTAATTGTTTGTTTCTGATATACCGAGATGAACTTTACCTGCTAGGCAACAACTTTCACTTATCGTTTTTTGGTTCTTTATCATTTTCTACGCACATATTTATATTTTCTACAAATAGTTTTATTGCTTTCTTTCAAATCTTTATACTTTTTTTTTCTTGTTATATTGCATTGGCTACAATATTCTTTACAGTGTTGAATAAAATTGTGATGTTAGATATGCTTGTTTCATTCTTGATCTTGGAAATGGCAAGGAATATGCTTTTAATGTTTCACCATTAGCTCTTGTTTTGGGAAAAGATGTTCTTTGTTAGACCGAAAACAATTTCTTTTTCCTGGTTTACCAAAAGTTTCGTTTTTATAATAAATGAGTTTTATAATAAATAAAAAAATTATAAAGTTAATTAAATAAATTAATAAATTAATTAATAAAATTAAAAAATTATAGGTTTTTATAAGAAATGAATTTATCAGATGCTTCTCTGCATCTATGGAGAAGCGTTTCTCTCTCATTTTGTTAATATGGTGAATGACGTTGGTTTATTTTTAAATATTAACTCATGTTTTTGAAAAAATCCTGGAATAAATCTTGCTTAGCAATGAGGTATTATCCTAATTATAGTTTTACTGAGTACGATTAACTAATATTTGTTTAAAATTACTATGTCCAAATTTACAAGAGAAACTTGCCTATAATTTTCCCTTCTCATAACACTTTTGTCAGGTTTTGGTGTCAAGGTTAATGTTGTATTATAGAAAAAGTCATATCGTTTTTCATTTTAAATCATTTGTCTATTCTTCAGAAGGGTTTATTTGATATTGGCATCGTTTCCTCTTTAAATATTTGGGATATTTCACCAATGAAGCCAAATAGATCTGTATTTTTCTTTATTGGATGAGTTTTCGAAATTACCAAATACATTTCTTTAGGATAGCCTATTCAGATTTTTAATTTTTGTGTTAATTTTGTTAAAGAAATTTCAATTTGCATTACTTTTGTTAAATACAATTTTTTCAGGGATGCTTCCATTTTACTTAAGACTTCAAATTTACTGGCATAAAGTTGTGCATAATACCCTCTTACTGTTTTTTAAATTTTCATAGGATAATAATGCTGTTTCCTTTTACTGTCCTGATATCATTTGTGTCTTCTCTCTTCTTCTTTGATCTTCTTGTTCTGTATTGCTAAAGATTTATCACTTGTATTAACATTTTTGAAAAATCTCTTCCATTTTTTTCTATTGTATGTTTACCTTCTATTTAATTAATTGCTACCCTTGTCCTCCTTTCTTCTTTGAGATTAATTATATCCTTTTTCCGCAGAGGGAGACTTGGATAATTGTTTTTCAAAATTACATATATATATATATGTTACATACATATATATATTTTACATATATATACTATACATATGTATATTTTACATATATATAATTTTACACATGTATTTATATATGTGATATTGAGATACTTTGAGACTGAAATTTAAGTTTTGCAAAGTATTGTCTATATTCGATTTTCTCTAATTCCTAGGATGTTACTCTTCAGGAATCTTAACTAGAAACCTGGAATGTCAGTCAGAGCTCTTCTGCTCGGTGGGTCCTGAATGCTGATTTTTGTTTCTCTCCAGCTCGATGGTACAGTTGAAAGCTCTTCTTAGCTTTTTTTTTTTTTTTTAATAAATCACTTTTTAGAGCCGTTTCAGGTTCGTAGCAAAGTAGAGTGGAAAACACAGAGTTCTCACCTACTCCATGCCCCGCCCCCACACTGACCTGCCCTACCTTCAACATGCTGTACCATGAGTCACATTTGTAAAAACTGACGCATCACTGCCGCCGACATATCATTATCACTCCAAGTGCCTGGTTTACACTGGGGTTCACTCTTGCCCTTGGGTAGTATGTAGGTTTTGAAAATCTGTAAGGACACGTAACCACCATTGCGGTAACGTACAGAATACTTTCGCTGCCCCCAAGTCCTCTGTGCATTGCCTATTCTTTTTAGCTGCTTTGAAGTGGAACATTTTTTTTTAATTTATTGGCCCCTTTCTCCTAAAATCTTAGGATTTATCAAATGCAGAAAGTTTAGAAGCTCGATCAGCTCCATTTTATGTTAGGCTCTCTCCCTTTCCTGAGAGTCTCTTTTTCTTTGGTATCCCTACTCTTAAGTCTTAGAAACTGGTTGTTTTGCAAAGCCTGAAGTAGCTGCTGTTTAGTTTGGTTTGGTTTGGTTTTATATTGTATGCAGCTTTTATTTATTTATTTATTTATTATTTTAGGGGGAGGTTTTATCTGACAGAAGCTAGTCCTTCAACCATGTCAACTTTGTGGAACTATTAATATAGTTGTTTTCATCGGAGCTAATTATTTTGTTGATCTATGAAGACTGCAAAGTTGTCAGAATAGAGAAAAACTAGTCTTGATGAATGCCTATTTCCCCCCCATTTATTCACTATTCACCTATTCATCTATTCACTTATTTATTCATTCCTCAGCAAATATTTACCGAGCATACCTGATGTGCTTCTATGAAATGTGAAATGTGTGAGTCTCTGGGGATAGAGAAGTACATTTATCAATGGTTACTGGATTTGAGGGGCTTTCCGCCAGTAGATTACATGAGTGGAAAGATTAGAAGGAGAAAGATATTGAATTTTGGACTCAGGTGGACTAAGATTATTTATTAGTTGTGACCTCGAGCAAGTTATTCAGTTATTTCCAAGCTTCGGCTGGGCAAAATATTGAGTGTTATAAGATTAGACAAAAAGTATGTGATATGCCCATCAATATGCCCGCAACATAGGAAGGTATAAATAATTTGTATTTCTGATTGTTATTCCAGGTGGAGAGACCTGTAAAGTGTATAATTTGTGGGAGTGTTTGTGGAGGACAAGGGAGGATTTTATAGAGGTTAAAATGTAAAAGAAATATAGGAGATCACCATCCAAAGAAAGTAGTAATGGTAGGGCTAATTGTGTGTGTGTGTGTGTGTGTGTGTGTGTGTGTGTGTGTGAGTTGGGGGGGGTCAAAATAGATTTGGACGATGGGAAGAAGGAAGTCCTTGATGTGAAAGAAATTATACAGGCCTCTATATATTATTTTTGGGTTACATTACAAAATGGGCATTTGTAATGTGTTTGGCATAGAGTTCTATGAGGATATAATCGTGAATAAGACGGGCATGGTAGATTGATCTATTTTACAAAGTTTACTGATGATCAAGGATATAGACATGCAAGTAGGCAGTTACAAATAGTATGGCCCTTTTCATCTTTTGGGAAAACAGCTCATCCCATAGCCATTGCTCTCATCTCTAAAATGGGCCTTCAGTTAGATGCTTAACTTAAATAGAGCCAATAAAATTATGGCGGAGGGGTGCCTGGTGGCTCAGTTGGTTAAGCACCTGACTCTTGACTTCAGCTCAAGTCATGATCTCACGGTTCCTGGGTTTAAGCCCCTCGTTGGGCTCTGCACTGACAGCAGAGCCTGCTTGAGATTCTCCTTCTCTCTCTGCCACTCTTCCACGCTCATTCTCTTTATCTTTCTCAAAAGAAAAAAGAAAAAGAAAAACCAAAAGAAAAACAAACAGCAAAAAAAAACCCCTAAGATAATGGCAGAAATTTGTGGGTATCATTCAGGGACATTTAGTTTTCTGCATGTGACTAAAGCTTTGCCTGCTATTGTCTTCCACATGGCTAGAGAGAAAGCTAGTTTACAGAAACCAACAGAAAGGAAGTAGATATTCAGAAATTAGCGAAAACATGAGGGAGAGAGAGTCCTATCAACTTTCAATTTATGGTGCTAATCCTTCCCGAAGACCTGTGTTATGAAAGATAACCCCACATCTGTATATTGCTTATAGTCCCTCATGCTGATTTCCACATCTTGTAACCAAAAGTCTTAATGAATAAGTTTATGATAAATGTTCAGACAGAAGACCTATACTTTGCCAGAAAATTACATATGAAGGGCACTAATGCTACTGAGTTGGTAGGTCAGGAAAGGACTTCGTTGGAAGAGATGTCTAAACTAAGATTAAAAAGATAAGCAGATATTACAAGAAAAGGGACAATATAGGTCCACATAGAGGGAAAGGCGAGTGTGAACTGGAGGAGTAACTACAGAGGGTGGGTCTGTTGTGGCATGGTGTGGGGAGGTTGGGGAGGAGAGGCCAGGAAGGTACTAAGTTGGAGAGGTGACCAGCTTCAAGCCATCCAGCCTCCTCGCCAGGATGTGGACCTCCTCCTCACAAGCCCATGTGGAGACATCTCTCTACCCTCACAGTCCCCATCCATGACTGACTTCTCTGCCGAGGAAAACTAAGGTATCCGGAGGGTGAGTAATAGCCATTATTCCATGTATCTTGATAGAATTAGCTCTAGATTAAGATCTGGGTATTTGGTCTCATTCCATCCCTCTCTGCCTTCCTTTCTCACTTATTCTTCAGAAAATACAATTTGTGCCAGGACGATGCTGGGGACCCTTCCTCTGATGGCTGACGAAGGGAGATTTAGGGACTCCATTCATGACATAGGCAATCTGAACATAGTACATTGGTTAGGACTTTGGTGAAAGATTCTGTAGGTCCTCTGAGGACGTCTAGCATTGATTTATTCTAGAGACTGCTAGGCCAAATCAGATAAGTGAGTGAAAAGTTAGCAGTAAAACACTTGGGTTTTATTAGAGTAAAATATTCTCTTTGGTGTTTTTTAGCCTGTTTATAAGCAACTTGAGTTATTTGGAGAAACATGTTAAATGAATATGCAGTTACTAAATACTTCATTTTTGTAATTGACATTTCTCTTAGGTTGCTATTAAAGAGTGTGACTGTTATTTTTGTAATTTCAGATGTGGGAGGAAGCAGAGCTGCAACTGTACTTTGCTGTTTTCCCCCAGGCTCCACAGCAAGCCTTCCTGGAACAGGACTGCAATGCCAATGAGAGTTAGAGGCCATGTCCGCATTCCTTCCTCCTAACAGGAGACGCCATATTTCTCCATCAGTCAGAGACCTTCCCTTCAGGCCGCTTAATCAGAGACAGGAAAAGACTGGATCTGGTGTGTTTCCACTTTATCTTGGAACTCTGTGTAACGGACCGGACTCCAACCCAGACGACTCATCAGTCATTACAGATGGCCTGGAGTGTTTATCCCAAGCTAATACCAGTTTATCAAGAGCAGTCACTTTCTCTCCAATCAACATTTAATATCAAATGCCAGCTAGCTTAAGAAGGATTTGGAGGAAGATGAATTAAATGGAAAAATCAAGGAAGACAGGGAGCAAAGGAATCTATAGAATCGATGCAGGTGCATGGAAATGCTGAGAGGTATAGTCAGTACATTCCAAACATGTGAACGCGGGAGCTTCTGGAAACCTCTGCATTTGGGGGTGGTGGTGGTGGTGCCTGGCTGCCCTTACCACACAAAAAAATAATGAGAGATACCATTTTTTAAGTGTTTACAATGTGATAAGCATTGGGGAAAGCTCTTTCTGTGGATCGTCTTAGTTAATAAAGGCAGCCTTATGAGCTAAATGCTACCCCTTGCTCCATTTAATAGAGAAGTAACTCGGGCATTTGGGTGGCTCAGTCAGTTAAGCGTCCGACTCTTGGTCTCAGCTCAGCTCTTGATCTCAGGGTTGTGAGTTCGAGCCCCTG
This sequence comes from Paguma larvata, assembly GCA_030068075.1. Taxonomy (NCBI): domain Eukaryota; kingdom Metazoa; phylum Chordata; class Mammalia; order Carnivora; family Viverridae; genus Paguma; species Paguma larvata. The sequence continues at coordinate 15,811,422 of CM057825.1, forward strand.
CACTGGGCTCCATGCTTGGCACGGAGCCTACTTAAAAAAAAATTAGGGAAGTAACTTTACTGAAGGGCCCACAGAACAGAAAATGGCAGGGGAAGATGGTGAACCCTGGGCTATATGACTCCAGGACCCACGCCCTTAATGATATATTGCCCCATTCCCTTAGGCTGGCCACTTTGTCCACCTTTTTCCTTTAGCAACTTGACCTTTGGTCTTGTGTGTGCTGAGACAGGTGCTAGGTGGACATTTTTATCTCATAACTTTCCCAGAGTCCTGCCTGGTCACAGTTGTTACCTTATCAATCCCTAGTATTATCACGATCTGGATGCCAGATATTACTTATGTAATGTTCTCAGGGAGGAAGAGTTACAGCCCAGGAGGCAAGCAGGCAGAGTGCCTGGACATGTGTTCCGTGCGGCTCCTGCTTCACTGCTGCTCCTTACACTTCACTTGCTTAATAAAACAGTGTTAACATTACCCACATTTGTTCCTGGCTCGGGTCCCCAGCAGCCGGCACCACGCCCCAGCCACGTGACGGCACTCACAGCCAGGCTGTCCCCAAGGTCAACTCCCCCTGCCCGTTGTGACTTCTCACCCCTTGGTGGAGCCTTAGCAATGCCGCCCTGTCCCTCCTAAGGGCCCTGCGGCGGGCGGGAGCACGGAGGGGCTAGCTGTTGGTCCTTTGTCCATTCCTCTGCTTACCAGTTCAACAAAACTTGCTGAAATGGAATTGGAATTTTCAAAACGTTTAAAGAACCTTTCTCAAACCCACAATTTCCCAGCAGCTTGAAAACCTCTTCAAACATTACCTTCAATCTGCTGCTCGCGATGAGTGGATGTTGAGTGCTCCCGCGCACAGCGTCATGCTGGTTAGTCATGAGACGCCCTCCGTGGCTCCTCGGCACAGCCACAAGCGAGCATGCGAACCAACCAGGCTCCCTTTGGTTTCTGGGAAGAACAAGCCGCTTCTTAGAAAGCTGATACCCATGGAGACTCCACAGAGGAATCATTCCCTAAAAGTATAAGGGATGCTCGTCTAAGTAAGGAAATGGAAAGCTGGACAAAAGGGTACAAGGTCAAAGACAGGAATGATACCTGCAGCAGGAAGAGGGCATTTCTCCTGCCCCTCAGCCTCCCCTGGGGTACCACTGCGGTTGATACCTTCTTAGGACCTATCTTTGGCAACGTGGTCATTTTTATTTAGGGTGAATGAGGCCTAAGAGGGACTTCTGTTGTCAATTCTGCATTAGAGGACCATTAAAATAAAGTGTTACTGTAAGAAGCCGTCTCTGCTAGACATTTCTCAGAAGAGCTTTGTGCCTTTTTCCAAGGGCTGCTTGCTGCTTCTTTCCATTTTCGGGAGGGGGCAAAATGCCCCTAACGAACGGAGCCTTTTTAATTGATTACAAAAACAGAAGAGAACACAGCAGTGGGAATTGTTGGCAGTGCTTTTCCAGCAAGTGGCGAATCGCTGCATATTCATTTGTTTCTCATTGGCCAAGATGAATCCTCTTTTGGAATTAAAGCAAATGTGCTGTGAAGTTGCAGAGGACGGGGTTTAACAACTTTTCCTGGCTGGAGGCCTGGCTGGTTTTTTCGGTGGAATGGTAGGAGGGCCAGGAAGTGGCGGGGGCGGGAAGCTGAGCCGGGGTGGGAGGGGCAGGGAGTGCGTGAGTGAAGGCAGGAGCTGGGGAGTGCCGAGGCAGTCAGTCTCTGAAGCAGCTGAAAGAATGGTTTTATCTGTGTGGGTGTAAGCGGGGAGTTGGATTACAGTGTGGTGGGGGGGGGAGCCATCTGAAGGCAGGGTGGCCATACTTGGTCTATAACACGATTATTTTGGTAGTTCCGAAACTAGGAGCAAGTTGAATTCTATTATGGCGGAAGAGAGGAAGTAATTCACTCAGCCTCAGTTTCTTTTCACTGTGGGACTATCTGGGTTCTCAAGTACTCAGAAGGGAGCCTGACTATGTCTTGTATGAACGGAGGTGCAGATTCTGTTTCCTCCCCCTGTCTTATTGCCCTCTGTCCCCGTCCGTGATCGTCTTTCTGTTGCATCTCATTGTCTTCACCTCTCAGTGTGCCCTTTACATCAAGTTTCTGCTCTAGCCAATCTGGACTCACAGGGACCATTCAGTTTCTTAAAAGGGTCAGTTTCTTCCTGTCTCAGGACCTTTGCACTTGCTATTTCTTCCACCTGAACTGTTTATCTCCAATACCTTGCCCCTTCCCACATGGCCAGCCTGGCTCCTAGTCATCCTTCCAGCCATAACTTGATACTGCCTCCTCAAGAAAGGCTTCCATGGACACCCTGACCAGCAGGAGTCTCTTGCTAGGGGTGCCTTTCACGCTATGCTTTTTCATTAGAGCAAGAACTATAATTTTAATTGAATGATAACTTGCCCACCTAGTGTAATGTGCATATTTCTGGCAGATTTAATAGTTATCAATAAAAATTTCATAAATTGTGGGGCGCCTGGGTGGCTCAGTCGGTTAAGCGTCTGACTTCAGATCAGGTCATGATCTCACAGTTTGTGAGTTTGAGCTCCGTGTCAGGCTCTGTGCTGACACCTCAGAGCCTGGAACCTGCCTCAGATTCTGTGTGTGTGTGTCTCTCTCTCTGCCCCTTCCCTGCTCATGCTCTGTCTCTCTCTCTCTCTCAAAAATAAATAAACGTGAAAAAAAATTTTTTTAATTCACAAATTGTTTGCTTCCATTCATACATTTCATGATGAAAAATGATCAACATTTTTAGAGGGAACACTTAGTGATCTCAGAAATCAAATCTTGAGACAACAGCATGGAATTATCCCTGCCCGATTCTGGGAAGTGTTAGAAAATTTGGTTAGTGGTCTGTTTTTGTGACCAATCCAGGGGCCCCTAGCTTTCCTTTCTGAATTACATTAAGTTCCAAATAGGTGATGTGTGTTGAATGGTATGTATGGTAAATATTTTAATAAAAAATTTCTAAAGGTTTAAATGAGTGCGCCCTTAAAATATTAGGTAATTCTTATAATGAGTTTGTCACTTGTTACTTATAAACCGGCAAGCAAACTTGCCCCCAAACACTGAATGCCTCCTCGTTCTTTGGATGGAGTGGCTGGAGAAAAACCACATACAGTTGAACCTCAGAAATTTGTACAATAAGCTCTTCATACTCAGGAGAAGCTCTTTCCTCTGAATCATCGAGGCCTAGTCGTTGGTTAAAGCGGTGAGCGGTGGTAGGGGTGGGGACGAAACATACATTTAAACATTCCATTTCAAGTTAAAACAGGAATATGCATCCATTTTCCAAGCTTACGATGTAGATAGAGTCAGGCCTGTCGCTTGACCTGGGGCCTAGTGACTAACATCCTCCACCACCTTGCACTGATCACACACGAAATCCAAGACCTACATTTTCTAGTTTTTTTTTTTTTTTTTAAGAGAACTGAAAGTCATTTGGGAGGCCATCTGAAACCAGAATCTCTTCTATTTTCTGTTTTTTTTCCCCCAGTCTTTAACAGTTGCCTCAGCCACACGTCATGTAGTGAACTTTTTTAAGTAGCTGGTCTTGATTGGAGCTTTCTATAGCTTTCATATAGTTTTCATAGAAACAACTCTTCACACTCTTGTTTCACGGATTTGTAGAATATGTATCTAAGTTATTTAATTACAATAAATTATACAAGTGGCATCAACGGGTTTGGGAACCAACACAGCTGAGTCTTGGGACACATAGACCCTAACTGGTAGCATCAGGGGAGCTGACCGTTCTGGCAAAGAGTGGTCCACAGGCTGAGAGAATCATTCTGGAAGTTTTATAGAGAGAGTAGAGAGTGTTGTCTACTCCCTCAAACTATTAAGTAGTTAAAAGAATTTCTTTGATGACTAAATGTTTACTATTTATTGGATTGGTCTCTCTTGACGAATAGAAAGTATCATAAAGGCAAGACCAGTTCCTGCGTATCGTAGGTACTCAGTCATAACTTTCTGAATGAACAAATGGAAAACTCACACTCCAGTTCCATGCTTTGGCTGATGGTTTCCTTCAGGGCATTTTCTATCCCCGTTTTGGGAAAACAACTTTATGGTTTGATTGACTGCTACACTGATAAGACCAAGAGCCACAGGAGCAACTATAGTAGCCTTAAGTTAAGGCAAGGCATTTTAACTTTCCTTTTTCAACCAAATGAATAACAGAGAAAGGATTGCTTGCCAACTCAGAGATTTTCATTTTTGTTAAAGTATCGAACTATCTCTTGTACTCACAACTATATTATAAATAAATTGTGACAAATAAAAAAAAAGTCATCACAATTAAAAGCACAAAATTACTGGCCCAAGAGGCGGATATTTAGAATGTAGTTAGAAATACCTGAATCGAAATCAAAGAAAGTTTATAAGGTCTGAGTCTCTCTAGGTTCTTTTGCAGCTCTAAATACTGATATCAGAGAAGGAAATCCTGCTGCCTATGTCTGAAAGTATGAGCAGATATTTCATGAGAACCTGCAGTTTGCCAAATGCCTTCACTGTGTTGGGGACTCTGATGGCTACAAGTGACTAAGGTATAGCCTCTGTTTCTGTGAAAACTACCAGCCAGTGGACCAGGCTGTTTGGAAGATAATCATCTTATGAGACAGCGTGAAAAAATGCCCTGATGAAGCATGGAGGCATGAGAGATTCTATCCAACTGAGAGACTGAAAAAGAGATATCTGAAGCTACACAATGATTAGCAACAAAAAACAAAACAAAACAAAAAAAACCCATCACATTTGACCTGCTTGGGAATATTACCAAAAGATGTGGGTTTCCGGGATACAGAGAAGAGAGAAACTGATGACCTGGATGCCTGGGTCCAGCTCTCATCCCCCGAATTTCTCTTAGTAAAGAATGACAATAATGTCAAATGGTCACTCTTCACGCGCAAGGTCAAGAGTTTCTCCTGACTAGTAGTAGAGGCTGAAATGTGGACAGATGGGTGGTGGGAGACTTCCACGCAGAAACAGCAAATGAAAAACCGGAGCCTTCAAAATCTGCCGTAACTTCAAGTGTATGGTCGCTAGTCGAGGCTTTTCCAGGCCATCTGTGGGAGTGATATTCACTGTGTCTCCTTCCCTGTGGTCTGAGGTCGTGCGCTGAAGACAGATAATATCAGGCTTCTCCCTTTGGTGAGGTGACAAGCTTATTCTCCAGAAAGTCATGAGAAATGTCAAAGATATGTGTGGTAGAATGAAATGAATATAATAGGAAGTTTTATTGACAGTAGGAAAAGAAGAATTTGTGCTGGAAGGCAAATGATTAAAGAAAGAATCTTCACTTCAGAGTGAACACTGGTGGTGATGGAAATTTGGCTTGTGTAATTCAAACCAGCAGCCCGGTGTCCTATGATGTTGGTTTTGATCTATGATTATCAGCAAATGTCTTCTATATTGCTCTCCAAAGGTTTCCCGAGTATAGTAAGGAGATAAATTAAGAGGCCCTCCACTGACTTACTGTCTCCACTCCCTTTTTGGTTACATGCTATTTCGTTTCTTATAAAGTTTTGTTGGTACACAGAATGAACAACTTCACTTTTAGGGAGAATAAGCTTTTATAAAAAATGTTTTTTTTACAAGTTGCTGACAGCCTATCTTTGGCTATGAGAATTTCTTCCTTTTTAAGAAAATTTTCTAGGATCATGGAAGAATCTTCAAGAATGTAAGGGATGTAAAACGGGAAATGCGAAGGCGTCTATTATGCTGATAGGTCATGGTTTCCTAGGATTGTGCTGGTTGGGTAGCAGTAGTTAATTTTCTTGGGTCCCCAGATATTGGCCCAACATCACCCTTGGAATGGATAAATCTATCAATATTCTTCAAACGAAGGTTTCATAGGTTGGTAAGTTGCCAGAGAGTCAAGACACATGTACCTTCAGTTTTAAGAGAGATCCAATTTTCGTGAAACACTAAGGGAAAATTTCAAGGAACCACAAACCTCAAGTTTATTAATATTTCAATTCTAGAAAACTCTGCCTATACTTCTGATTAGCTAATGGCCATATCATGGTCAGTTTAAAAAAAAACCCTAAAGAAATAGCATCTTTGTGATGAATAGCCCAACAAATTACCCATGTATTTGAAATATGCCGCGATATTATGAAGCAGCTAAGAACATTCTTACGTGCTCCATTTTTCTCCCCTATGTTTTCTTTCTAGTGTGGCACCCCCTTATCTTACTTCTTCAGGCACTCGGAATTCTCAAGACTAGTAATTTCTGCTCCCTCTACCTTGACTTCCCCCTCTCATAGAGTATTCTTCTGAAAGGATCTAATCTGTGCATCTTGATGCAAATTTAAGTTGGTCTGTTACCAGGGACTCAGGGGAAAGGAAATAAGGATGAGGGTAGGGGAGTGTTTCGCATTTTAAACAATTGCAGAATGAGGTCGTATTTTTAGTTTAATTTTTGAGTAGGTAATACATTCACATGATTTAAAGACCTTATTTCTTTTGTATGGTTCCAGAATTTGTATGCACGAGGGAGAAAAAAATAAATATAAATACAATTTCTGCTCTCTTTTTTACTTCAAAGGTCCCGTACTACATACACTGTTCACATTTTACCTTCTTCGCTTCATCCATCTTGAAGATCTTTATCCATACACGGAAAGTATGCTTATTCTTTACTTTTGCCCTCACACAGAATTCCATTTTATGATATGCCATGAATTATTTAATCAGTTTGCTTTTTAGGAACATTTGAGTTGTTTCAATCTTTTGCTGTTAAAAACAAGGCTGCAGCGAGGAACTCTTTCAAGAGCCATCTTGAAACGTGTACAAATATGTCCGTAGGAAAACTTCCCAGAAATAGAATCTCTGGGTCCAAGGGTGTACACATTTATAATTTTAACAGATAGTGCCAAATCACCCTCGGTTGGATGTATACCCATTCACACTCCCACTGGTAATGTTCGAGAGCGCCGTTTCCCCGTAGCCTCAACAATAAAGTGTGCTATAATGAAAGGTTTTTAATCCTTATTAAACAAATTTCTAGGATTAGAGGGCTTTTGAAGAGCGAAAGGAATTTGCTTTATACCTAAAAACCTTCTCAGTCTTCTAAAACCACTTCCCTTGGGCAGAAACAAGAAAGCAATACTTGCCATGTTCCAGGCACCATGCCAATGATTAGGAAAACAAAGGTGAATGTGTTTGGTTTTATGCTCCCTTTTCCTTCTCCTCCCTGGTCCCTTCAAAGCTGCCAAACCTATTGATTTTATATTTCAAAGTAGAAGGCTTATTCATTAAACTTACCTTCTCTCCATCCTTATGTGTGCAATTATAATAGCTTCCTAACTGCTCATGCTCTGTCCCTCCCAGCTCTAGTCTGTGGTCTCTCTTTCTCTGAAGCATCCTTCTAAGATATGAATTGAACCTTGTCACTCTTGCTCATCCCTGTATGACTTGGCTTATGGGACAAGGTCTAAATTCCTTAGTCCAGTACCTATAGTCTCTCATGGTATCCCAAAAAGCTGTCTCTTCAGCTGATCCTTCAGACCTCAGCTCTGATGGGCCATGTAATTTCCTTCTATAATTCTCTTCCTTTTCTTCTTTGCCCAGAGAGTTTTCTCGCAGCTTCTAACTTTCACTTTAAGCACTATCTCCTTTCTTTGAGGGAAGGGGGCGGGGGGTTTCCTCAGAACTCTGCTCCAAAATCTGCCGTGCTGTTTAAAATTATCACTCCTTCTTCGGATATCTGTAATATTGTTCTATATGTTTGTTTCTCCTACACAACTGTGAGGTCACCGAGGACCGAGGCCGTTTCGTATTCATCTTTAGGTAATGAGTGCTCAGACTGTGGTCAGAGGGCCTCAATAACTGGGATTAATTATTTAATAATAGGTGGTTGATAAATGTTCTGGACCAGTTCCAAGATCATATTCAAAAGACAAATTGTTTCAGTCTCATGGATGGTGGAAATAGAAATGAATAATCTTGAATTCAATGAACTTTTCACTGCATCTGTTTTATCACAAACCTGGGTTGAATTTATAAGTTCAGATTCATGAATCTAGCCAACATCTGGGTAAGACAGAAGATAATAATGCAGCTTTTCACATGTGGCAGAGAATGGTTAGACACTCACCCAACCCATCCCTTTTGTTTGGACACACAGATGATGGCCGTTCCCAGCTACCCTTGAAGTTAGATGAGGTCACGGACTGATACAGTAGATCCTGGTGGAAAACTTGGAGGCCCTAGAAAATGGCGGGCATGTGTATATTAGAACCATGGATATTAGTGTATATTAATGGATGGTGTACATTAGAACTACCCGGAAGGGCACTCACCAAATATCCAATCGGGTTATGATAAAATTAAAAAATAAACCTTCTACTGTATTCAGGCATTAAGGTACTAAGGTTGTTACAGGATTTAGCTGACTCTGAAAACACACAGTTGGAAACACACATACATATCCATGTTATTTAATCTACTGGCCACTCAGATCCTTCACCCAGAGGAAAAAGGTGGTATGGTATGTACACTGGCAAATACAATCAGGTCAGAGTGGAGACATCACCTGTTCTCCTCTAGAGGGGGCTCTAGAAAGAAGTCCCTGTCAGACATCTTGGCATTTGAATCTTGACTAAGCACTGTCATCCACTGTGACAGTGCTTAGTCAAGATTCAAATGCCAAGATGCCTGACAGTGACGGATGGTGTCATTTTAATAAATGTCTTCTCTTCCAACCGGTAATAGTTGCTCTTTATGTGCAGACACTACTCTGATCGTCCTTTGCACACAGACACTGTGGCCCCACATAAACATCTTTGTGTAACTTCTTTTTTGGCTTGTCCTGATTCGCCAGTGAAAACTCGTTACTCTGAATCCACTGTCACCATAAACCCTGCTTCCCAGCTTCAGAATATTGAGGAGACAAGGATTCACCGTGGTATTTTTCAGCATAGCGTTCGTCTGCCTTTTCTTACTCGAGGTTTATCAGCATAAGTTGACCTAGCTGTCATTTCTAGAATCCGTATTCTTTTTTCATTAAAGCATCATGTCCACAGGTTTCCTTCCTTCTTCTTCTGTAATACTCATTCCCTGGGGAACAGCATGCAGTCTTATGACTAAAACGATCTGTGTGCTGGTGCTGCTCAAATATACACCACGAGCCATTTTTCCCGAACTTCAGAAGCTTATCACCAACTGTTTACTTGATATCCTTACTTTGAATGAGTAACAGGCAACTCTAACTTCACACTGAGTTTCTGGTCTTTCCCCTTCTCTCAGCCTTCCCAACTCAGTTAACGGCAATTTCCTCCTAACAGATTTAAAAAAACCTCTGTTTCTCTTCTCTCTCAGAGAGAGAATTCCACATACTTGGAATTCGACCACTTCTTACCACCTTCACCACCATAAACCTTGCCCAACCATCACTGTTTCCGGTGCAGTGGACCCTACTTCATCCCTCTGCTTCTCCAGGACCTCCCAACCCCCTAACCTCATCGACTATTCTAACCATGGCAGCCAGAGTCACCTTGTTAAATGTAAGGTAGATAACGTCGGTCCTCTCTTCAAAACCCTCCTAATAGCACCACATCTGTATTAGACAGGCCAGGCTCTGCTGCTGAAACAAATCTCAGTCACGTAAGGTAGCAAAGCTTTATTTTTTCATTCAGGTGAAGTCTGATGTGGGTCAGATGGTTCTAACTGTTTCCATTTGGAACATTTGAATTGAAAGGTCACGGTAGTTGAGCAGAGAGCTACGAAGGCAGGGTAATGTCTCTTCATTGCCTTGACTCAGAAGTGACACACATCACTTCTTCTCAGAGCTAGGTTCATGGCGTGACCCCAGCTGCAGGAGACACTGGGGTCTGTACAAGAGCATACAATTATTCCGTGAGCGTTGACTCTGGTCACACCATTTCTTTCAGAGGACGAGCCACAGTCTTTGCCAGGAACTACAAGGCCTTATAAGATCTCTCCCTTCCGGTATTTATCCACTTCTACCCTGTGTCTCTTGACTCCATCCCTACTGTTGTCTTCGTCATTACCAGTATCCCAGTCTCACTGGCTTCCTTGCTATTCCTTGCACATGTAAAGTACTCCCCTGCTACAGACCCGCTGTTCCCTCCACCTGGAATATTCTTCCCCCAAGACATCTGTCTGCTTCCCTCCCTCACTTCAGATTCTCATTCGGAATTCATCTTCCGGCACCTGCCCTGACATTTATATCCCCTCTCCTTACGGTATTTTTCTTCTTAGTAGAGTATTATCCAACATATATATATTTCCTAATTATTTATTGGTTATCTCATCCATCAACATACAAACTCTGCGAGGTCAGACCTTTTAGTTCCAACATCTAGAAGGAGCCTGGCACATAATCGACATGCAAATGATTGTTCAACGAATGAATTAATCACTCTTTTTCTAAACTCTCCTATCACCTGCTATTATCCTTTCACTCTGAAATGATATATTCCTAGACTTCTAACTTTAGCTACCTTCAGGCCAGACTTAAGCAAACAACCTACAACATATGTCTGTGACAAAAAAAGATAAGAAAATCAATTCAGAGGATGTGGCTTGTTAATGATAGAAGTAATGATATGAGGTATATGGACCACAGCCTATTTAACTATTTCTATCTCTCCTTATACCTATCTCTGTTGAAACGTAAACACTTCCAGCACTGGTCTTTCCATCACGTATTTCAATCCACCCTTGATTTAAATGCTTTTCTACTTTGCTCCCTGCCGAACGGCACCGCTTTCTAAACCGCGGTCTAAATGTTTGAAGAATAAGAAACCCTTCAATCTGGTGGCTCTAGATTATGCTAGGCAACTTCTCTGATCTTCCTCATAGGTACAATTTCATATCCCTAAAATTATTTTTAATCATGTCTGCTGCTTGTTGTTGGGGAGCAAAAGCATACATGTGGACAGAGTCAGTTAGAAGTAGGCAGTAAAATCGTGGTCTAGATTCTTCCACAAAAAGAATTATTCTGCTGGGAGCTGCCCTCATTTAGTGAGGGATGGTTAGCACCTCCTGTTGGTTTCCTAGCAACACAGACTTTTCCTGCAGCTAGGACGGATGGTCATTTTTGCATCTTCTCTGTATTTCTCTTGGAAATTAGCCCGGAAAATGCCTGCCACATAGGATGTACTGAAAAGGCGTGTGTGGGTTGTGGTGGGGAGGGGAGTCCAGGGTGTGGGAGAAGGCCGTGTATCTGGACAGAAAGATGAGGAGGAAGGAGAGGAAGAGAGGAGGGGAAGAAGAATGATGCGAAATATCAGAGAAAAAAAGTCTTGATGGAAATGGCAGAAGGGTCGGAAGAGTTTTAGGAGTACATACACTCTCATTCTAGCTCAGATAACTGGAATTCTAACAGAGGCCCAGACAAATGATGCTTCCTCACCAAAACTTCTTTTGTGGGATGAATACATTGAGCAAATAGGCACTTGAGAGCTTGGCTTTCCTTTCCTTTTATGTGCCAAAGCCACAGATTTTATCCCCTAATTTCTGTAGGTCTTTTACACAAGAGCTATATTTGAAGGTTGTTTCCTGATTGCCTCTGTTCCCTCCAGGAGAAACTGCATTTTGAACAAAATGCACTAGTTTTCAGGCCCCAGGTAGGTCTGGCTTCACCCTCTGATATCCACCTGTTGGTTATGTGATGTTGACTAAATATTTATCTCTGAAACGCCAGCCTCCTCCTATGAAAATAGGAATAATAAATACCTGCCTGGGCAGACGCTCCTAGCCACTTGAGCACTAGCCCTTTGCCCTTTCTCTTTATTAACGTGGCCCTGATTCGGTTTGGAGCAACAATGTGTGTCTGGCTTTAGAAGAAAAGATAGCCCAATTCAATTTTCCAGGGTTGCTTATGGGGTAGTTCTGGCCAGTCAGATATAAGCAGATAAGAGCAGAAAACTACTGGGAAGAGCTTCCAGGGAAGATACTATTTTCCTGAAAAAAAAAAAAAAAAAAGAACTGACCCATCTGGAATGAAGCTTCTGCCCCTTCTCAACCACCTCCTTCAGTACTGGAGCTCAGTCATGGTACCAGAGGTGCAGCGGTGCTGGGCGATCGTGACCATAAAAACCATTTACTGAGACTGGCAGAGCATGAAGATTGCAAGAGTCCAAATCCTTGTAGATTTCCCGCTCTGCCTGGACCTGCAGTTTATCCCCAGATGGGTTTTAACAGGATAAAAACAAACCTCAATCTTTAAGCCACTGTTTGCCATTTTCCTGTTTGTTGGATCTTCTGCTATTTGCCATCAAACTGATACACCACCTGACAGAGTGGCTGTGAAGACTGACTCAGGATGACAATTAGTCACACTACCCACCACTAATAGTTCCCCTGTCTATAATTTCCCTTGTTCTGTATTAGCGATCAATTGTTTTGTTTTTAAAAATATTTTGAGTCAACATCAAAATGAAACCAGATGCCCTAAATTCCTTATACCTTTTGCCATTGTCTGTATGGTTCACTTGATATAATTAATTCTTCCCTGATGCCTCTAATATTTCCTCAGTAATGCCTGGGAAGTGGAGGAAATTCTGATGTTACTGTTCTAGTTCTGTCACTGGCTTGCTTTTTTCGTTTCACATAAATTTCTCTTACAAAGTCTCTTTCTTCACTTTTGCTAAGAGGAAACCAAAGTAGGTCAGGAATTCTCAAACCGTATTCCAGGAAATGTTCATAGAAGTTTCATGAAGAAAGAGTTCGACGATGAAATGATCCTATGAACTGTGCTCGGATTTCCCCATGTGTTTTCTAGAGTGCTATATACATTTTATATGCTCTCTTTGAGGAGGACTATGTATGTTAGCACACTAAGGGCTGACCGAGGTATAACAGAACCTAGATGTGGTTTTAGTTTATTTAGCCAACACTTCCGAAATGTATTTGAGTGCTTGACTTTTGTATCAGCAAATATTACATAATATCTGCCCACCTAGGATTTTTATGATCACAATTTCAGGAAGCCAAGACCAATTAATCCCTAAATTTCATCTCATTACCAGCATGCTGCGTTTATCTAGGTTTTTAATTTTCTGGTACTCTTGGGAATTCCCACCAACCTTTCTGATTTTCACCTCCATTTACTCTAAAACCCCAAGTTACTTAGAGTTACACATCAATGGGTGGCAAATTTTATTGAACTCCAAGTATCCATATCTCTACTTTTATTCAGTAATTCTGTAATGCTTAAAACGGGAGATTGCCTTAGGCAATCCTTATTAGAGAATTATAAAGGGATAATTGAACCTCAGCTGAGGGTGGTGAGCCTGAATTTTCCTTTTTTACTTTCTTTTTCTTTTTTTTAAGTTCTGAAACTCTGTTGGTTCTTAAAATTTTTTTTAATGTTTATTCTTTTTTGAGAGACAGAACAGAGTGTGAGCAGGGGAGGGGCAGAGAGAGAGGGAGACAGAATCCAAAGGAGCCTCCAGACCCCGAGATATCAGCACAGAGCCCGACGCGGGGCTCAAAATCACTGACCAAGAGATCATGACCTGAGCCAAAGTTGGACACTCAACTGATGGAGCCACCCAGGCACCCCTCTGTTGGTTCTTTAAAAAGAAAGTCTTTACTTGAGTCCTAAGCCATTACTTCTGTCAACCCAAAGATTGAAAACCTACTCGAGGAGGGAAGAAGCCATCAGCCCGCAGAGAAGAGGCAGGGCTGGGCAACCAGGCAGAAGTGTGGATCAGGGGTTCTGCCTCTCACCTTTACAGTGGCAAGCAGCAGTTATAGTTCTTAACTTTTGTTCTGTCCTAGGAAACTAAAGCACTGCAAGCTTTCACATTCATTTCTTCAGAGATGAAACTGGAATAGAAGAGGGAAAAGTGAGATCAGATTTATTCCAATATTAGTGTATGTTTCTATGCAGGTGTGTGTAGCCTGTGAGCAGACAAGGTGAGTAAATCCAGGTGATTACTCCAGGCTGGGATTTACAAATGGTTTTCCACGTTAGACTTACTAGTGCTTATGGTTTAAACTTGTTTATTCTAGGGCAATACTCGACTTCTGTTCTTTATCTTATTACTGGTCAGATCTTGGGAAATTAATTGATTTTCACCCAAATCTTAAGAATCCAATGTAAACACAAAATGTCAGTTTATTCATTAATACTGTAAGATAGACTTGACCTGACAAAAAGGTCAGTTTGGGTGGATTAGTTTCACTCAGAAAACTCAAATGTAAACTGGACACTTTCTTGGTAAGTAGTCCTTCCTCAAGAAAATTGAGGGGTAAGATTCATCCCTCAAGAAAATTAGATTTAGCCAGAAGACAATTCTAACAAAGAATTTATTCCTGTGTAAGGACTCTTTAGGAGTATTAATTCATTTTTTTCTCTAGTTATTCACATACTATTTATTGAGTGTCTCCTAAATATACTCCAAGAATCTTTCCTGTAGAATCAGAGTATCGATATCTACCAACTGGTGCCTGAGACCCACAAACCAATACTTACAACCCAGTCCATTTTATTCTCTCTGTTCTTTTTTTTTTTAATGTTTATTTTTGAGACAGAGAGAGACAGAGTGTGAGTGGGGGAGGAGCAGAGAGAGAGGGAGACCCAGAATCTGAAGCAGGCTCCAGGCTCTGAGCTGTCAGCACAGAGCCCGACGCGGGGCTCGAACTCACGACCGCAAGATCATGACCTGAGCCAAAGTCGGACGCTCAACCAACTGAGCCACCCAGGCACCCCTATTCTCTCTGTTCTTAATTCAATATACAAGTTTCATATTCTGGCAATAAAAATCTTATGATTTGTTAAAACATCCAAGGGTTTGGCTCATTTTACATTATTTACAATTTAGAGGGATTCTTTTTTTTTAATGTTTTATTTAGTTTAGAGAGAGAGTCAGAGCACTAGGAGGGGAGGGGCAGAGAGAGAGGGAGACCCAGAATCTGAAGCAGGCTCCAGGCTTCAACCTGTCAGCACAGAGCCCGACGCAGGGCTTGAACTGATGAACTGTGAGATAATGACCTGCGCTTAAGTCAGACGCCTAACTGACAAAGCCACCTGGGCACCCATAGAGAGATTCTTTTAAATAATGAGCATAAAAGTAGAGAAGAATATTTACTTTAAAAATTGTCAGTGTCTATTCCTTCTCTGGATTGTTTTTGGGGTGTTGAATTTGATAAGTTCTTTATAGACTTTGGATATTAACCCTTTATCTGATATGTCATTTGCAAATATCTTCTCCCATTCCATTGGTGGCCTTTTAGTTTTGCTGATTGTTTCCTTCGCTGTGAAGATTTTTATCTCGATGAGGTCCCAATAGTTCATTTTTGCTTTTGTTTCCCTTGCTTCTGGAGACATGAGTAGTAAGAAATGGGCAAAAGACATGAGCAGACACTTTTTCAGAGAAGACATACAGATGGCAAGGAGACACATGAAATGATGCTCAACATCACTCATCATTAGGGAAATACAAATTAAAACCACGATGAGATACCACCTCACACCAGTCAGAATTAACAACCCATGAAACAATAGATATCAATGAGGATGCAGAGAAAGGGCAACACTTTTGCTCTGTTGATGGGAATGCAAACTGGTGCAGCCACTCTGAATAACACTATGGAGTTTCCTCAAAAAATTAAAAGAAGAACTACCCTACAACCCAGCAATTGCACTACTAGGTATTTAGCCAAAGGATCCAAAAATGTTGATTCCAAGGGGCACAGGCACCCCAATATTTATAGCAGCACTATCAATAATAGTCAAATTATGAAAAGAGCCCAAATGTCCATTGACCGATGACCGGATAAAGAAGATGTGGTATATATACATATATATACAATGGAATATCACTTGGCGATCAAAAAGAATGAAATCTTGCCGTTTGAAACAACATGGATGGAATTAGAATGTATTATGCTAAACAAGTGAAATAAGTCAGAGAAAGACAAGTACAATATGACTTCACTCATGTGTGGAATTTAAGAAACAAACAAAAAAAGAAACAAAACAGATGAACATGGGGGAAGGGAAGAAAAAAATGAGACAAAAGCAGAGAGCGAGGCAAACCGTAAGAGACTTAAATACAGAGAACAAACTGAGGGTTTATGGAGGGGTGTTGGGTGGGGGTTGGGCTAAATGGGTGATGTACATTAAGAAGGGCACTTGTTAGGATGAGCACTGGGTGTTCTATGTAAGTGATGAATCACTAAATTCTATTCTTGACATCATTATTACACTATATGTTAATGAACTTGGATTTAAATTTAAAAAAATAAAACATTTTACAAATAAGGAAAAAAGATAAAAATAAAAATTGTCGGTGTCCAAATGACAATTCAAAACCAATTCTATTTATTATCATTAATGCTAATTTCAGTGTTAGAGAATTATTTTTTTTCTTATCTTTTCCCCAGATTCTGGATCTGAAACTCATCTGGTTCCTCCAGCTCCTTACTCATATATTACAGATACGCCTTTGGAAAGATTTTTTTTAAGAAAAATATTGAATTGTGTCTTTCAATTCTCTTACAACATCAACATAGGGATGCTGGTTTCTTAAATATCTTACTATTCTATTCATCAACTATTAAAAAATTTTAATTTCTTTGTTTTGTCTTTTCCCAGAACTCCTAAACCATATCACCTCCACTCTCAATATTGTAATAGGAGGCTCTAGGTAAACAAAGCAAAAGAAAACAAACAACCATGATGGTTTCTTTTAAACAGATAGGAATCTTTTGTATCACAAATAATGTATCAATTTAGTAAAATCTTACTTGATTATTAATGGTTTTAAAGATGTTCAAGTCTACACTTAGTTATTTGAAAAACATCTTGTTAAAACTCATTTTTAGTGCTTTTTTTTAAAGAAATTATAAGACCAGGGGTTGAATTATTATGTTACCAACATATTTTATTTTGGAAAAAAATTCGGGACCTTTTTTTAAACAAATGTATTCCATTATCTTATTTAAAGTTGTCTGAATGCTGGATTTTAATTGAAAACCTCTTTGGTGTTTGAGTATCTTCCTCCCTTAAGCCCACATCAAAACACATAACAATTTATGATGGCCAGAAGTTTCTATAAGATTCAGGGAAACAGACCTCATGGAAGAATGGTCTAGTGGAAGATACCTTGGGGCCTGTGGAAAGAGCAACTTCTCAGCTCAGTGCGTTTTGCTCTGTTCATCCTTCACTGCTTTTCTCTCACAGTTTGAAGGTACTGTTGAAAAAATATTTACATCATTTTCCTGTAATTATGCCTGATAACTTATTTGGAAAATTATTTACTTTTTATCAAAAAATTATTTCTTGGGCAGCTGAGTGGCTCAATGGGTTAAGCGCCTGACTCTTGATTTCAGCTCAGGTCTTGATCTATCTCACTGTTTGTGGGATCGAGCCCCACATCTGGCTTGCACTGACAGCATGGAGCCTGCTTGGGATTCTCTCCCTCCTTTCTTTCTGCCCTGCCCTCTTTCAATCTCTCAAAATAAATAAACATTAAAAAATTATTATTTTTCTACTAATGCTATTTTAGTGCTTTTATTGCATTTTTAAAATTTAATTCTGTTGATGTCACATTCGTGTGACTATCTCTTGTAATTAAATCAAAGTTAGAAAATTTGACTCATACAAAATTGTTATGTCTGTTTTCTAATGTCACTCCTGACACAAAATGTGTGGTGTTTGCTGACACTAATCAATTCTCCAATTCTTTAAATCTCTGACACCAACTGGAGTGCCTACATTTCAATTCAGTTTTGTCACCAACTGCCTGGTGTTAGCAAAGTCTCCACAGGTCAAGGGCTTGGCCCCTCAAGACTGCCCCCTCTTCAGATGCCAGCTGTAAGTGAGGTGCCCAAACTGCTCCCACTTCTACTTGGCTTACTACATAGTCAAAGGTCTCCTGACCCCTTCTGCACATTTAGTAGTTCATTAAACAACTCACGGAACACAGGAAAACACTTGATTAATGTTTACCTATTTATTATAAAGGATACAACTAGAAACAGCCAAATGGAAGCAATATATAGAGCAGAGGGGTGGTAAAGGAGATGGTAGAGTCACCTTTCTAACACTTCCAAGTATTCACCAATCTGAAAGTTCTAGAAACTCTGTCAGGAGATTTTATGGAGGTTCCATTATGTTGGCATGACTGATTACATCATAAGCCATTGGTGATTAGATCTCTAGTCTTCCTCTCCCCAGAGGTTGGGGTTGGGGCTAAAAGTTCCAACTCTCTAATATGGCGTGGTCTTTCTGATGACCTACTTCCATCCTGAAATGGTCTGGGGTCTCCAGCTACCAGTCAGCTCATGAGCAATTCTTATCATTCCAGAGACTCCAAGTGTTTTAGGAGACAAACACTAAATATATGCTTGTTCATTAAGTGACATACACTGTTACTTCCAAATTAACAATCATAAGCATGGCAGGTGTTTAGAGTTAAGAGAATATATTTAAAATTTTTAAAAACACGTTCTTCAGTACCTGGGTGGCTCAGTGGGTTAAGTATCCAACTCTTGATTTTGGCTCAGGTCGTGATCTCTCGGTTAGCGAGATTGAGACTGTGTCCAATTCTATACTAACAGTGCAGAGCCTTCTTGGGATTCTTTCTCTCTCCCTCTCTCTCTCTGTCCCTCTCCACTTTCCTCTATCTCAAAATAAATAAATAAGATTACATTTAAAAAATTGTTTATTAAAATAGGATATATGTTATATTCACCAGTGACTCTTACACTGCATGGTGAAGGAACATGTATCTTTTTAAAAAGTCTAATCCATTAGAGACTAACCATTCTGTAAAATACAATACAAATAAATTACCATAAAAATGAAGTAGAAAATATTGGACCATATCGGATTTCTATTTTTAATTTTCTGAGGAACCTCCATACTGGACGTTGAATAACTATGGTGTACACCTGAAACCAATGTAACATTGTGTGTCAACTATACTCAAATAAAAATAAATAAATAAAAATTAGGTAAAAGAACTCTGATGAACAAAACACAAGGCCCAATGTTTTTATTATAAAATCCAGTAGAAAGGAAATTACTATGCCAAATTGCTAAAAACTTTTCTAAATGCTTACTCTATACTTAGCTAGATAAGGGTTGGTAACAGTTTGCATGGCATACGGTATATGGACTGTACTTGGTGTCACAGTGATATAGACTGTCAGATATTCTCATGCTAATTTAACTGAAGAAATAACATTCGATGCAGTGAGAATCACCAATATACTAATCATGCAAGAGTTTATTAATTTCTTGCTCAATTCATCTTTGAACATTTTCTTAGCCTGAAGAGTTAAATACTATTACTTTGTGTTCTTATCTCAGCCAGAAGTAATCTTTCTGTTAAAGAGATTCTCAGGACACTTGGTAACTCTGCCTGAACACATTCTCACTGTTATCATTATCTGAGTATCCTCCTTTCCTTCCTAAACTGTAAGCTTTCTAGAGCTTAAGATCATATATATATTTTTTACTCAGGTCTTACTCAGTCTGTGGGAGATACAGAGATGCCCTGGCTAAATATTCCAGATTCCCCATTGAGTGATAGTGTGCGGGTAGAAAGACACAGGTGTTTGCCCAAAAAGGGACATTCTCATGGGCAGTAATAGGTTCAGAACATTCTGTGCTTGGTTGAGAATCTTCTGGGCTTGAGTTGTAGTTCAGCGTCTCCCTTTGCCCAATCTTGCTTCCTCCCATTTCCTTTCACAGGTATCAATCCCCAATAAACTACCTTGCACCTCAAAATGCATCTGCTTCTGTCAAACCCAGCACCCAATATGGTCCCTTACGCAGACAACGTTTAGGTTGATAAACACTCATCCCCATCTTCATTGATCTGGTTGAACAGTTTCTTGGCCGAGTTGGGTTGAGAGGAGGGGAGCTTTAGGCACTGACCTCAGGGTCAGAGGGATGAAGATCTGCTGAAGAGTCCAGTAATTGTGGTGATAATGAGAACGATGATATGATAGCAGCTCTTACCATGTGGTGGGTTCACTTCTATGACAATACTGTGAGAGAGATACTATTACATTCTCAGTGCAAATATGAGAGAATTGAACAGTGGGGAGATTCAGAAATATAACCTTCACCTCATAAGTGGTAGAGCCAAGATTTGGGCCCATTTCTTAGTTATTACTTACTTTGCTTATCTAATAATGAATACTTCATAAAGGCAGGGATTTCTGTCACCCATGTTCATTACTGAACCCTTTGGCACTTGCAACAGTGCCTGGTATATATGGTAGGAGCTCAGGAAATATTTCGTTGAAAGAAGGAATGAATTAATGACCATAAGTTAAGACTTCTAGGTAAATTTCAGAAAACATTTGCTTTGATGGCAGGGAAGAGTTATTTTTCTCTTTTTAATAGACCTGTGTTATATAAAACATTGTTTTGTACATCGTGTGTGTGCTGTTGTGTTTGCTGAATTTAATCAAGTAAAAATAGAGCTTTCTATTGATTGACATGCTAATTTTGTACTTGCTAACTTAGTCTTTGTAAATTAATTTTTTAATTCTTTTAAATGTTTGCTTAATTTTGACAGAGAGAGAAAGACAGAGCACGAATGGGGGAGGGGCAAAGAGAGACAGAGTCACAGAATCTGAAGCAGGCTCCAGGCTCCAAGCTGTTAGCACAGAGCCCAACGCCAGGCTCAAACCCATGAACGGGGAGATCGTGACCTGAGCCAAAGTCAGATGTTTAACCAACTGAGCCAGCCAGGTGCCCCTTGTGTTTATAAATTAAACTTGAGGTTCTTCTGGACCACCATCCTTCTGGAGAGCCTTAGAAGATTCACTGGTTCTGTGCGTGGAGCCCGCATCTATGAGATGCTCCTTAGGAAAGTACAGTGACTTTCCTTTTTCAGGGCATAATTCCCAGGATTCAAGGTTTGACTCTTGGTGACTATGTGTGCATTCAGGGCCCCTCCTGAGCCAAATGAGGAAACCTAAGGTTTGAACCTAATGAACTAATAAGGTATTCCTTCCTGAGAACTTAGCCATGAAACAAAGAGACACCAAATCTGAAAGTCTTTAAATTTGAATCATGGTTGAATGGTGGCTAGAGGGTCTATGAACTTGTGTGCTTGTAGTCTCCCTGAGCCTTCCTGCCTTGTTGAGGTTTGATTGTGACTGGGAGACCTCACAATGACTCGCTAACACACATGCTCCTTAGCCAAAACACCGGTGTTGGTTTCTGTGACTGGCAACAGAAAGAAACCACACGGCCACCTTGTGGCTCAGAGGGTATCTGTGCTCACTGAGTGCTAGGACATAGCATAGAGGACCAGATATGTTCACCTGATCAGGTAAAATGGGAAGCGTCTGATTTTAGTGGAAATGCACGTGGGATGTGGAGTAGAGGTGGGATAATAGGTGTGGATATTTTGGGTCTCTTATTTATAACTTCCGCTGGCCAATTCCAATTCCTTTGAGCAAATAGCAAAGAATGACAGTCTGAAGGATTGTTGCTTTCGGTTTTGGATTCGGAAAAGAGTCAGGTTTCTTGGGTTCCCATAGGCTTAGAGAGCTGCTTAAGAGTATTTTTAAAGTCCCACTGATCTTTTGTTTCTTTGTTTTCTACTCAAGAAAGATCATGAAAGTGAGCTCTCTCTCGCGTGCCATGTTGGCATTCCCAAGGAAGATTCATGATTGGGTTATGTTCCTGAGCAATATAAATCAAACTTGGTGGCAGGGATAAGTTGATGGCTGGAAGTAAGTGAAAAATAAATTAGAAAGGGAGAAGGCCCGGGGTAGCAAAGACATAAATTTAAAATTTAAATCTCAAAAGATGAAAAACTATGAAAAGCCATTTTGAAAACCTGACTTAGACTCTTCTAAATGAGTGAAACTGGGGAGCAACGGGGATGAGTTAGGAGCTTGTGAACGAGTCTGGTTTTCATATAAGTCCTTTAACTCTGAAGAAGACAGTTTACATGTTTAAGAAATACCAGAAGGTCTTTTCAAAAGATATTATAGCCTCAAGAGAAATCGTTTAGAAGTTTTAAAAACATTTAAACATTAGAATAGATTACTTTTGGCATTTGAAAAGAGAACAGTATATTGAAGGTATACAGTCATCAGGCTAGGCAATGCTACTATGATGAATTTATTGTATTCATTCTCTTCTATTACACACCTTTTTCTCATAAGGCTAAATGCTCATGATTCAGAATTTACATTAGTTATTGGAATTAAGGAACATAAATACCCTTAAGAATGGCAGAAAAGAAAGAGGTTGAAGGCCTTGGATTCCAATAGATCTTGAATTTGAGCCTGTGTCTTAAGTGACTATATGATCTTGGGAAAGTCACTTGGCCTCTGAACCTCCGTGTTCTCAACTCAGAGGTTTTGCCAAAAATAAAGTGAGATACTTGCCTAATCCAAATATCACAGTGCCAGCTTACAGTAGATACCTAATAATTGTAGATTATTAATAGATCCCTCATTCCTTCCCCCTGAAACTTGAAATTTAACAAAGCAAGATTTTAATTTATGTAAATTTGTCCTAGTTTAGAGAGAAACAGCTCCCTTGTGGCAGAGATAAGGAGGATGATTATAAAGTTCTACTAAATTAATAAAAAGTGTGCGTTTCTAATCTACAGAGGTTTCATCCTACTAAAACTTATTCAAAGTTTCCATATCTAATGGTTTATACGCCCGGTATGCATACCTGTGACTCTTCTGCACATGCCTTTTCCAGGGGGTGGGTAGGGTCAAGTTGTGTATCATTTAAATCATAATTGAAGGTGAATTCCATCCGCAGTACCTTAGATTTAGGAAGTTTGAGTACACTGCAAATGAGTGCTTTTTTAAAAATTTAAATATTTGACTATCCAAACTTTCTTCCTGGCTCCCTTTTGTCTTTTCTTCTTCATCAAACCATCATATGAAGATCAAACTGTTTTCCTTTACTGCGCTGTAGATATATGAATCATGTCTTATAGAAATGAATGGCGTAATGACACAGAAGGCTTGATTTTCACAATCGAGGAGATGGGTGCGTCTAGCCAGTGAGTAGAGATGATTTGGGTGGAAGTGGGGTGGTAAGAATTTGATTTAGTTTACTTTACATAAAAGTTTTTCTTTTCTGGGGCCCCTGGGTGGCTTAGTTCATTGAGTGGCTGACTTCAGCTCAGGTCATGATCTCACTGTCTGTGAGTTCGAGCCCCGTGTCAGGCTCTGTGCTGATGGCTCAGAGACTGGAGCCTGTTTCAAATTCTGTGTCTCCCTCTTTCTCTGCCCTTCTCTTGCTCACTCTCTGTCTCTATGTCTCTCAAAAATAAAATAAAAACGCTAAAAAAAAAGTTTAAAAAAAGTTTTTCTTTTCTTTAAAAGGCCAGATGTCTATTTCAAGTAATTCTGTACTTTTTTCTGAAAGACGTTGGTGCTGACATGCACTCTTTCATATTTCTGTCCTATGCTGAGGTCATTCTAGCATTCACTGAGGGGCTCCTCTGTGTGGACCACTGTTTAATAAAACACGAAGCCATGAGCAGCCCCTGCCTTGGGTCAGGATTAGCTAGAAGTGTTTTCACGCCTGCTGCACCTTACAGATAAAGGGGTAAAAGTACCTAGTTTTAAGCTAATGGGGGCAGTTTAAATAACTTATATTTCTTTTGTAATATGCGTGTTTATTATAGAAAAAAATTGGGGCGCCTGGGTGGCTCAGTCGGTTAAGTGGCTGACTTCAGCTCAGGTCATGATCTCATGGTCTGTGAGTTCGAGCCCCGCATCGGGCTCAGTGCCAATGGCTCAGAGCCTGGAGCCTGCTTCAGATTCTGTGTCTGCCTCTCTCTCTCTCTGCCCTTCCCCTGCTCATGCTCTGTCTCTCAAAAATAAATAAACGTTAAAAAAAAAGAAAAAAATTAAAAATTAGAAGAAAGAGTACAAATCTCCATAAGTCTAACACCCAAGGATAGCCACTATCCAGTAAATATCTTTCCAGAACCCTTCCCGGGTGTCCCAGCAATGGTCAAACGACAAGCTCTGAGCTACTGAAAGTTCATTGTCTTAATCAGGTTCTGTGGGAATGATCATCTCTGATGGGTGCGGAGGTCACGCGAGGATGTCAGGGACGATGAGTCGTGGGTTGCAAGGACTTAGCTCATTTCCTTCTGCATTATCCTGAATCCAACTGATCTGTCATTTTGGCTCAGAGTGATGAGTAATGCTCACCTCCTTCCCTCTTACCTTATGGTTCTCGTCTCTCGAACACATGCGCACCCTGCTTGTCAGCTGGTTCCTGTCAGCTTTGCATAGAGTTGTGGGGGTTTGCCAGTCCCCTCAGGGCTTGCTAGCTCACACACGGTCTGTATGAATTCTTGGAGAAGTCTCCAGAGGAAGGGTGTAATAAGACAGGACAGAGCATTAGGAGTGCCAGTGCTCCAGAAAACATTTGCCAAAACTTTCATTTCAGAATGGCCCAACTGATGTTTCTTGAGGACACAAGAACTTCTTAAGCAGCCAGCCATGGCGCCATGACAGCTGAGATTTGACAAGGGACGTTTCTTTCTCTCTATGCCATGGGAGGGCACGGAGTTGTTTCCTTACAATTATGGGAAAGTTACACCCCTGGAATTTACCGAAAGGGTTGTGGCTAATGGCACAGACTTTTAAGTAAATAATGCATGCTGGGCTGGGGGGCAGAGAAAGATCTCCAAAGCCTGCTTTCCCTCTAAACTCCTAGTATGGAAATACCAGAATCTGGGCAGAGAGGAAATAAGCATACAAACAAATCGTAATAAGCTTGTGAATAAAAACCTTAGAGCCTTCCTATCCTTCTTCCATACTTCGGAACGCTTTCTAGTGACAAGCTCAGGGATAAAATATTTGGAAGGAAGAACATGCTGTGAATAAACAGTCTGTGCATCTCTTTCCTTCGCCCTGAACTGGAAAGCTCAGAACTGAGATTCTTTGGGATCACAGAAGCTCTACTACAAGGATATCATGACTGATAATATCTTGTTAGCTAGTCCAAGTAAGTCACAAAAAATGAAGGACAAGCCTGTGGGATGACTGGAAAGTAAGGGGAAGGGTAGCCAGAGAGGGAGCGAATGAGCTCAAAGCGTGGCCTGTTCGAACACCTTCACTTCCCTAGAATACACCATATCTTACACTTCCTTAACATCCAGGTCAACGTCCAGCTCAACAACCTGGACTCTCAAGCTTTGGAATTCTTTCTAGTTGGCCATCGTCTCCAATTATCTTCATACTTCCACACATAGGACAAAAATGGGCACCTTATGATCTTTTCAAAGTGGTCCACATGTGAGACCTTGCACAAAAAGACCTACTTTCTGGCCACCGTCTCCTATCCTAAAAGCTCTCTCTTAGTTTCTCCCACAGCCCCTGCTGTCAGATCCTATTGAGACCCCCAAAATCCCACATTTTTTGTTACCACTTCTGCCTATCCCTCCTTCCTACTCCGTGTCTGTGCTCCATGCCTGTTAGAAACCCAAACACAGAGTTCCATATGAAAGTGCCCATCCCTGGTTTGAGGAGCAGTGGAGAGAGAAAACCCACACAATCGCAAAGACCTGTCACAAACTCAACTCAAGAGAGTTAGTTGAGGACATGGCCTTTGGGATCACACTGATGAGATTCACATCCCTGCTCATCACTGGGCCAAGTAATCCAGCATTCTTTTTTCTATGACTACATTTCTTATCTGTATCACGGGGATCTACAAGAAATTGCCTCATGATCGGTTGTGATCGTGATATTTCGTGCTGGGAGCAGCACCCGACACGAACCTCAGGCCCATCACCCTCTGTTTCGCGTTCGTAAGTGATACTTTCTCCTTTGTAAAGAAAACAGAAGCCCTTAAGTGAGAGACACTCATCATTGGTTCCTAAATTTAAGGAGCTGTTATTGTCTTTAATTTGCAGCGTTTGTTTTAATATTCTAGGAAGGACATGCAGAAGATAATCCGATATTGTTCATCTGTCCATGCCTGGAGGGGGAATAGGGTATCTTATAGATTATGAAGTTGGCATTCTTATCATTAACAATTATAATATGAATCTGACAAATATGTCTTGAGTAGATATTTGATTGCAGATACATGGTTAGGTAACGTGAGGGATGCATGGGCAAGTGGGCTGGGTATTACCAAGCGGAATTGGATTTTTCTTAAATGTCTAAATCCTGTCAGCTCCAACTTCATAAATAACCTCATTTGGTTTTATTTTTTTAATCTTATCTCTTCCTTTTCTTTTCTTTTTCTATCTTGAAAAAAGTACCCCCAGGTTTATAACTCCATTTGAGAGGTTTGCTACTGGGACATTCAGTTTCAAACAAAACAAAACTAAACAAATCATACACGTGTGGATAGAAAATGGAAATGGACTGTGTGTGCTACACTGGACCATAGCTTCTTGCCCTCTTTTTAAAATTCAAGGATGTGGACAATAAATATGGAGTCCATGAAAATTTCAACCTGGGGCAAATCAATGGATCCACTTGTGTATGCTTTTCTCCCGCAGTACGACCTCTATAACACCTGCAAACTTTACTACCGCCCAAATGATTTACAACCATGTAAACTGTGAGCCATAAGCAACGTGACAAAATATCAAAATTAAATGTCACTCACTGCTTCATGTGCTACAATGTTGAAAACAAATAGCTTTTCAGTGGATTCTCCTCTCTACCCCAGCTGTTTTTGTGGTGTAAAAGAGGATGTTCCAGGTAACATCAGCAAAAATGGTAGACAGGCAACTCCACGCCTCTGTTCTTCCATAAAAACAGTGAATAAACTGATGAATACAGTTGGAATCAACTTCATCAGAACTCTGGAAGTTAGCCAAGGTTTTGGAGCATACAGACAAACATTTGATCAAGCAAAAGGTGGTTGAATCTCAGTACGAGAGCTTTGGGGCGTTTTAGCTTTCCTCGGTCCTAACCTCCCTCCCCAGCTCAGGAATGGTCTTGAAGATGGCATCCTGCATTCCTGGTCTGTGTTTCCAGTGCTGGCTAATGCCGAGCTGATCTGTCCTCAAAAAATCATGCTTGTGGGTTTCAGCCCATCTGGTGGTTCCCTGAATAAGGCGATAAGGTGCTTGCTTTTATTCCACCTATCTCAGAACTCTCCTAAGGCGGAGAGATGACCACATGGGGACATTTGTCAGAAACAGTTATAGGCAACCTTGTTAGCTGCTGCCACTTGGGGCCAGAGGTAGGAGTTGGAGCAAATAATAGATACGCTGGAAAGCATATCTACAAGGCCAGATGCACCTAGGACGGGATGCATACTCAGAAAATATACTCAGAAAAGCTCTAAACTCTCATCTTGGTTGGCCTTCTGAATCTGTGCTAGCAGAAAGTGAGGGTTAAAGCAGAGTTATAATAAGTTGCCCAGCTGAATATTGAAGGTTTACCTGGAAAGTTTATCAGTAAAAACTGTGAGGTGGTTTTTTTGTTTGTTCTGTTTTGTTTGTTGTTGTTGTTGTTGTTGTTTTTGAGAGGGGAGGGGATTCCTAGATGTTTAAGAAAACCTCTGCCAAATCACTAGCTGACCACTAAGGTAATCTAATAGAGACATCAGTGGCTACATATGAAAAAAAAATACAGATTTTACAAAATTAGTTCAGAAAACAAACAAATGCAGCCACAATAAGTGGCAATAACAAACTCTGGGAAAGGGAGAGAATCTGATTTCAAGAGTTGTCACAGTATAATACTCAAAAGGTACTCAAAATACCTAGCTTTCAAAAGCTCTTATAAGGTAGTAAAAAAACAAAAACAAAAACAAAAACAAAAACAAAACACCAAGAATGTATGGCCCATATAGTGGAAAAATAAAAATGCATACACATGGTATCTGAGGAAGCCTAGACATGGTACTTAGTAGATAAAGACTAACTCAGCTTCCTATATATGCTCAAAAGCTAAAGAAAACCATATACGAAGAATTGAGGGAGAGATGAGAATGATGTATCATAAAAAGAAGTTATGAAAAAGATTGTTGGGAGGCATTGTGGGCTCACAGGTTGAGACACCTCCCTGTGTGGAAAAAGCGGTTGAAGCAAAATTCCCACCGGCCAAGATGGCGCCTAGTCTTACCTCCTTCTAAATAATTCTTCAGGTTTGGATTTCTTGAGCTACTCTCCTTGGCCCCAAGGAATGTAATGCTCTTTTGTTTTATGGCATTTAGATAAAAGGGAAGGACCTAGAGCATGATGCTTTGATGGATTGCATCTGAATGAGAGTAGCCTGGCCACCTTAAAGTTGCATCTTGGGGATGGGTTGCACAATATGATAGCAGTTATGAGCTGGCTGAATATTGGTGTGATTTGTGTAAATGTTAGGCTCCTATTATGTAAATTCACTCATTCACAAGCAAAGGACAAGCATTGGGAATTCTGTCCTTGCGGTGGGTTGCACCTCCCCATTGTAGTTGGAAGAATAGGCAAGAATAGACTCCTGGCCTATTTATAGATAATTAACATAGGCAGGCCTAGGTAACTTCCTGTTCTTTCCCGTGCCATAAATTTATATGCTAATTAACTTGAAAACAACTTGCAAGATTGAGGAAGTCGCTGCTTTACTGATAAAAACACATTATTGTTCAAACTATGCTTACTGATGGGATGTCATTCATTGCTGTAATGTAACTCACTTCTTTTAAATAAAGACACTGAGACCAGCAGGGCGGAGATGCCAGAATTGCCAGGGCTGCCTGCTTGGTCATCAGACTACATCTCTCTCGTGGCTCTCTCATTTCCTTTTGCCTGACTGTCCATCCTTCGGGGACCCCTAGATTCACCGGAACTGGACCCCGGCAAAAGATAGAAATTCTGGGGTTGAAAATTATAATAACTGAAATAAAAAATTCGTTAGACGGATTAATAACAGATTGGGGCAAGCAGAAGAAAGAAGCAGCAAACTTGAACATTGGTCAATTAATTTTAGCCAATATGAGGACAAGAAAGAAAAAAGAATGAAGAAACATGAACAAAGCTTAAGATACCTGTGGGACACTCTCAAGTATAAAACATAAGCCTAATGTCACTCCTATAGAAGAGAAAGGGTTAGAAATAATATTTGAAGAAATAATAGTTGAAAACTTCTGAAATTTAACGAAAGACTAAAAATTACACACCTAAGAAGTGCAATGAACCCCACATAAGATCAACTCAAAAGAGATCCACATGAAAACACATCTTAATCAAACTACTGAGTGCGAAAGGCAGAGAGAATACTGAAAACAGCAAGAGAGAAGTGATTTGCTATGTGCAAGTGATCCCTAAAAAGATTTAATAACTGATTTCTCATCAAAAATCATGGATGCCAGAAGGCAATCAGGTGCCATATTCAAAGTGCTGAAAGAAAACAAAGGAACAAAAACTCTTAAGCAAAAATTCTATATCTGGCAAAAGTATCCGTCAAAAAGGAAGGAGAAATTAAGACATTCTCTGAAGAATAAAAAAAGAGTTTGTTTTAAGTAGCCCTGCTGTACAATAAATGCTAAAGGAAGTCCTTCAGGTTGAAACTACAGGACACTAGAGAGTAATCGAATCTGCATGAGAAAATAAAGAACACCAATAACAGTTTATAAAAGTCAGTATTAATGTGTTTCTGGGTAGTAACTTATTTTTTTCCTAAATTATTTAAAATATTACTACATAAAACTATAATTATAAATCTATGTTGCTGCAAACACAAGTATAAAGATGTAATTTGTGACAATAAGAACATAAAATGTGGGTGAGAGAGTTAGCTAGGAGCAAATATTTTATATAGTATTGAAACTAAGTTGGTATTAATTCAAACTAAGTTGTTATAATGAAGATATTAATTGTAATCCCCAAAGCAACAACCAAGAAACTAACTAAAAACACACATGATGAAGGAAGTGAGAAAGGAATCAAAATGGTATATTAGGAAATGTTTACCTAATACAAAAATAAACAGTAATGGATAAGTTCAGGGAATAAAAGATACAAGACATATTGAAAACAGCAAAATTATCAGTAATTATATTAGATGTAAACAGATTAAACTTTCCAGTGAAAAGGTAAAGATGGGCAGATGGATTTAAAAAACTGAATCCATATATGTTGACTACAAGAGACCCACTTTGGAATCAAAGACACAAATAAGTTGAAAGCAAAAGGATGAAAATAGTTATTCATTGCAAGCAGTAATCAGAAGAGAGCTAGTGTGGCTACTAGATAAAATAGACCTCAAAACACAAATTGTTATAAGAGACAAAGAAGGATATTATACGACAACAACAACATGTGTTAATCCCTTTAGAAACTTTAACAATTATAAGTATATATGCACCTAACAACTGAGTTTCCAAATTTATGAAGTACAAACTGACAGAATTCAAGGGTAAAATAAGTCGACAATAATAGTTGGCAACTTCAACACCCCACTTTCAATAATGGAATAACTAGACAAAAGGTGAAGAAGGAAATGGAAGACTAGAAAAATATAAACTCACTAGCACTAATAAGACATATATAGAACACTTCACCTAATAAAGCAGAATACATAATTTTTTTTAATTGCACATGAGACATTCTCTGGGATAGACCGTATCTTAGGCCACACTATGATTATAAATGAATTTTAAAAGATTGAAATCATACAAAGTATCTTCTCTAACCACAATGGAGTGAAATGAGAAATTAATAACAGAAGGAGATTTGAGAAATCCACAATTTGGAAATCAAACAACATACTCTTAAGCGATCAATGGAGTAAAGAAGAAATCACAAGAGAAATTAAAATAACTTTGAGACAAATGAAGACAAAAACAAAGCATACCAAAACATATTTTATAGAACAAAAAAAGTACTCAGAGAGAAATCTACAGCTATAAATGACTTCATTAAAAGAAGAAAGATTTCAAATCCATAATCTAATCTTCCACTTTAAGAAACTAGAAAAAGATCGAACTAAATCTAAAGCAAACAGAAGGAATGAATGAATAAAGATGAGAGCAGAGGTGAATAAAATAGAGAATCTATAAATAATAGAGTTGATGAAACCAAAAGTTGGCTCTTTGTAAAGATCATCAAAATGGACAAACCTTTAGATAAACTGACTGAGAGAGAGAGAGAGACAGAGAGGGAGAGAGAGAGATATATAGAGAGAAGCCTCAAATTACTAAAATCAGGAATAAAACAGGAGACATTATTACTGACCATAGAGAAACACAAAACATTGTAAGACAATACTATGAAGAGTTGTATGTCACTAAATTAGATAATCCAGCAAAATGGACAAATTCCTAGAAACATGCAAACTACCAAAACTAACTCAAAAAGAAATAGAAAATATGAATAGACCTATATAATAAGTGATTGAATAGTAATCGAAAACCTCCAACAAAGGAAAGCCTGGAACCAGATGTTTTCACTGCTGAATTCTATTAAATGTGTAAAAAAGAATTATCACCACTCCTTCTCAAACTTTTCTAAGAAACTGAGGGAGGAGGGGACATTTCTTAACTCATTTTGAGGCCAGTGTTATCCTAATACCAATGCCAACAAAGACATCACAAGAAAATAAAATTGCAGACCAATATCCCTTCTTAATATAGATGCAAAAATTCTCAACAAAGTAGTAGCAAACTGAATCCAGCAACATATTCATAAGATTATACAACATTACTAAGTACTATTTACCCTAAGAATGTAGAGTTGTTTCAACATAGAAAGATCAATCAATGTAATAGAATAAGGAGTAAACAACAACAACCTAAACAACCAAACGACCTATTATCATCTCGATCCAGGCAGAAAAAAATAATAGACAAAATCCAGCACGATTTAATGATAAGAATACACAACAAATTAGGAATAGAAGGGGACTCCTTCAACCTGATAAGACACATCTATGAAAAACTTATAGGTAACATCATACTTAATGGCAAAAGACTGAAATCATTCCCCCTAAGATGAGGAACAAGGGAAGGATGCTCACTCTAACGGGGAGTTTTAGCCAAGGAAATTAGGCAAGAAAAAGAAATACAAGAAATTCCAATTGGAAAGGATGAAGTTAAATGATCTCTACTGGCAAAAGACATGATCTGATAGAAAATCTCAAGAATCTTCAAACAACAACAACAACAACCTATTAGAACTAATACATTCAGCAAGTTTCAAGATACTGCAGGAGCAATATACAAAATCAGTAGTATTTCTAAGACCAGGATATAAAAATCAGCAGTATTTCTATATACTAACAATAAATAATATGAAAATGCAATTAAGAAAATCATTTAATTTATAATAGTACCAAAATGAATAAAACACTTAGGATTAATTTTTAAAAAAATTTTTAATGTTTATTTATTTTTGAGAGAGAGAGAGAGACAGAGTATGAGCAGGAGGAGTAGAGAGAGAGGGAGAAACAGAATCCGAAGCAGGCTCCAGGCTCTGAGCTGTCAGCACAGAACCCGATGCAGGGCTCGACATCACGAACCACGAGATCATGACCTGAGCTAAGTTGGATGCTCAACTGACTGAGCCACCCAGGCACCCCGGGATTAAATTTAACCTAACAGGTGCAAGATATGTACACTGAAAACGTAAAACACTTAAAAACACTGTTGAAAGAAATTAAAGAAGTCCAAATAAGTGGAAAGACATGCTATGTTTGTAGATTGGAAGATTTAACATTTTTAGGATGGCTAAACTACCAAAAAGAATCTATAGCCCTGGGGCCCCTGGGTGGCTCAGTCGGTTAAGGTTAAGCGTCCGACTTCAGCTTAGGTCATGATCTCATGGATTGTGAGTTCGAACCCCACAGTCAGGCTCTGTGCTGACAGCTCAGAACCTGACACCTGCTTCAGATTCTGTGTCTCCCTCTCTCTCTGCCTTTCTCCTCCTTGCACTCTGTCTCTCTCAAAAATAAACAAACATTTAAAAAAATTAAAAAAAAAGAACCTACAGCTTTGGTGTAAACTTTACCACAATCCCAGTGCTCTTTTCTACAAAAATGGAAAAGTTAACCCTGAAATTCATATGGCATTGCAAGTGACCCATAATAGGCAAAACAATCTTTAAAAAGAATAAAGTTGGAAAACATATGCTTCTTGACTCTAAAACTTACTACAAGCTAGAGCAATCAATGTATTACATGGTTAAATGATTTTTGACAAAGGTGCCAAGACAACTCTGTGGGGAAAGAACAACGGATGAGTCTAGGACAATTCGATACAAACATGCAAAAGAATGAAGCTAGAACATTACTTAGTTCACACCATATACAAAAATTATCTCAAAATTGATCAAAGGGGGCGCCTGGGTGGCTCAGTCGGTTAAGCGGCTGACTTCAGCTCAGGTCATGATCTCATGGTCTGTGAGTTCGAGCCCCGTGTCGGGCTCTGTGCTGACAGCTCAGAGCCCGGAGCCTGCTTCGGATTCTGTGTGTCTCTCTCTGCCCTTCTCCTGCTCATGCTCTGTCTCTATGTCTCAAAAACAAATAAACGTTAAAAAAAATGGATCAAAGATCTAAATGTAAGAGCTAAATGTATAAATAAACCTTTAGAAGATAGGATAGATGTAAATGTTCATGACCTTGGATTTGGCAATAGTTTCCTATATATGATAACTGAAGCAAAAACAAGAACAAAAAAAAAATTGGACTTTGTAACAATGAAAAACTCTTACGCATCGAAGGACACTATCGAGAAAGTGAAAAGACGACCCACAGGATGGAAGAAAATATTTATAAATCATAAAACTGAGAAAGGTCTAGACTATATCAATACCTTGTGAACAACAAAAACAACCCCCCAGCACAACTAAACAGTGGGCAAAGGACCTGGATAGATATTTCTCCAAAAAAGATATACGCAGGGACAATAATCACATAAAAAGGTGCTCAACCTCACTAGTACATTGCTGACGGGAATGTAAAGTGGCGTAGCCACTGTAGAAGACTGTCCGGTGATTTCCCAAAATGTTAAACAGAGAGCATGTGACCAGCAACCCTACTCTCAGGTACGTGCCGAAGAGAATCGAAAACATTGTTCGAGCAAACACTTGTCCACGAATGTTCATGGCAGCATAATTCAAAATAGCCAGAAAGTGGGAACAACCCAAATGTCTCTCTACTGAAGAATGGATGAACAAATGTTTTACATCCCTACTATGAAATATTATTCAGCCACTGATACATGCTACAAGATGAGTGATCCTTGAAAATAGTATTCAAAAGGAAAGAAGACAGACACAAGAAACTGCATATCATATGATGGAGGAATGACTGCTTGGTGGGTCCTGAGTACCTTTTTAGGGTGATATAAATGTTCTGGAATTAGATACTGATGATGGTTGCACAACATCATGAATGTACTGGAAGCCAACGATAAATTTTAAGCGAATTTACTGGAAGCCACCTGTACATTTTAGGTGAATTTTATGCCATCTGAATTTCACCTCAATTAAAAACAACAACAACAACAATTGGAGACACACTAAAAAAGCAATGCTTCAAATGAACACAAATAAAACAATAGTTAAAAAATGGCCCCAAATCATCTCGACTCTTCCTTCTTGAGTTAGAATCATTTTTTCAGTAAGGCAGCCTTTGGCGCCTGAGGCATGTATCACGTTGCTGTAATTAACACAATTTCCTTGTGAAATTACATTTTGCGAAACTATAGATGTGTTTTCAGTTGTCTTGTATTCATTCCAGATAGCACACCATCATCGTGAATTATGCCAGGGACTGCAATAATTTAATCAATATTATAATTAAACAGTCCCCAGGATAAGTATATATTTATATACTGTGGCGTTGACAACTGGCTTTTAAAAGAGTCTAGAGTTTAATAGTTTTGCGCATCATTTACAGTTGCCTTGCACCATTGACATGATTGAGTAGCAGCATGAGAAGAAATTATGTCTTCTGCAGAACCCATCCTGTATCGGGAGAATTGATTATATTTCTCTGGGGAGGTCAGGTCTGGTAATGCAAATGTTAATTAATTTTTTGTATTAAAAGCTAAATACAAAGCTTGAATCATTTTTATTAGGAACTTCTTTTAATGAATTCACTGCCCTTTGAACCCAAGCAGTGTATCTTTTGGCACATGCATCCTATTAAAGAACAAAAACAATTGATTGTGCAATCATCCACATGGAGTCTCCCAACTAGGTTACCGACAAGCTGTGGCGGCCTCTCAGGAGCTGTTAAATTTAATCGTAGGCCGTTAGCAGGTTTCCTTCCATCCATTTTCTCTCAGTCTCTCTCTCTTTTTTTCCCCCCTCTCTTTCTCTGTGGAAAAAAAAAATACTTGGAAGAATAAGTCAGGAAGTTAAAACAAATAGCATCATTTTATCTTTTAATGTGAGGGTATAGAATGGAGTGGGATTACATATACTGTTTATTTCAAATATATTATACTAGAAAAACATCATGTGAAAAATCATTATGGTTATGTAGATGGTAGAGCAGTCTATAATTAAACTAGATAGCTGCTAGGTTATATTTCATAGGCTTTTCTGGGTAATGAAAGTTCATGGCTCTTATGGAGACCACCTCAAATGCATTTTACTAGAAATTTCACTGGAAATCTAAATTCAAATGTAGCAATGGTGGTTTGCAGTTGACTGGTCTTTGTAATGACCAGGTCTATTTGCAAAGCATGCAGGGTTTTGAAACTCCGTTGCAATCTAGCTTTTCTGTATTGAAACTCTTTTTTAATTAATTTGATGAAACATACTTTGGTTAACATCCTATTTAAATTCAGATTTCTGGAACCAAAGGTATCTTATTCAATTCTTCCCGGCATGGGATCATTGCCATGGTTTATTTTCTTAATGTTGTTTCTGTCTTGTTTTGAAAACTTTTGTAAGCCTGCAATTAGTTTGAAAAATCTCATTAGGTATCAAATGAGAAAATCGTTAAGTGTGCTCACTACAGAAAGCATGCCCCATTTGGAAATCTACACTGCTTGGAGTGTTTCGCTTGAGAGTCCAGCACTAACCAAACCATTAGAGAAGACTTCATCAAGGAAACATCCCTCACTTCTGAATATATGGGTTCATCTGCGTATACTGATGGTGGTAAATATATTGGACCCTCGATTTTGGATTAATTATGCCAAGGCAATTTTAGCTGATTGTATTAATTATTGATGGTTCATAGAATTTGTTGTCTGATACCTCTGTGCAAGGTCTAGCTAAAGTAAGTGACACTGGATGGACTGTCTTGAGTATAATTCTTCTATCCACCATCCTCCTCTCTATTGATTAAAATAGGAATACATATTCCTGACTTTTTATCTTGGTGCCTAAATCTTCTGTTGCTGCCCCACACCTACAGTTCTTCAATAAAAATAATGTCTTACTCAGACACGTGTCATCCAAACAGTAACTGGTTTAGAGGGTACCAGAAGGTGTGCACCCCTGCACCATCTCCCAATGCCCCCACAAGGGGACAAATCATAGCTTTCCAGAGCTGATAGTGCATGAAGTCTAACTCATAAGTTATGAAATGGTAATTGGGATGTTATTTGCTTTGCTGTAGTATAAAAATACATATTTTTCAACAACCAGGGTGACAATAATAACAATTTTTAAGTTTATTTGAGAAAGAGAGAGGGGAGGGAACAGCAGAGAGAGAGGGAGAGAGAGAGAATCCCAAGCAGGCTCTGCACTGTGAGTGCAAAGCCTGATGTGTGGCTTTGAACTCATGAACTAGGAGATCATGACTTGAGCTGAAGTCGGACACTTAACCTACAGAGCCACCCAGAGGGGCTCCAATAATAGCAGTTTTTAATGACATATCATTAAATTATAAATTTTCAGCTTTTTACCTGTTCTCTCACTCTAAGGAAGTAAGATTGCTGGCTAGGGCAGTCCTGATGTTGCAGGAACTGGGCAATGGGTGAATAGCAGCCAGAGATCTCAGATAAATTTATCTACATAATAAAAAGCTGAAGTAGGGAGATGAGGGGTAAGAGACAAGAACTGAGTTTGTGAAAATGTGGGGGAGCTTGGAATTGGGGTGGGGGCATGGGAGAAGCTGAGCCATGTGAGCAAAATGGAGAGTGAGAGAGTGGGGAATAAGGGTTCTTAAGTTTTGTTTTACAGTAACAACGTGCCTTTCCTTTGATCACTTAAAATATCCAAAAAGATATTGGCTTCGGTTCAATGCTTTTAAGCTATTTTGGTCGGCAAACTGATGTATCTTTGAACAGCACTCAAAGTAGAGCTGGGACCAGAGAGTATTCAGTTTTATAGGTTACACAACTATGGCTATGAGCACCCTCTTGTGGGCATCTTGACTACTACCTGCCTGGGCAGGTTTTTTTGTTTGTTTTTGTTTGTTTTTTAATGTATTTTTAATTGTTAAGTAATCTCTACACCCAACTGAGGCTTGAATTTACAATCTCGAGATTAAGAGTCATATGCTCTACCACAGAGTCAGCCAGGCACCTCACTGGGAAATTTTTAGTACATGTGTCAGCCTTAGACAAAAGCTTTGACTCTTCCAATGAGTTTCAATCCCTTTCTCCTTGATTAGAGTTACCTCTCTTTCCTGGCACCTGGGTGGCTCAGTCAGTTAAGCATCTGACTTTCAGCTCAGGTCGTGATCTCATGGTTTGTGAGTTTGAGTCCAGCATTGGGCTCTGCGCTGACAGCTTCGAGTCTGCTTTCGATCTCTTCTCACCCTCTCTCTCTGCCCTTCTTATGCACTCTTTCTCTCAAAAATAAATAAACGTTAAAAAATTAATTCTCTTTTTACCAGTTTTCTTGACAGTCTGCTCTTTGCTGCCTTCCTATTGGGCTCATCTGGACTAATGATTCTAATTAAGGTGACAAACTTTCCACCTGATATGAATTTCTTAAAAATATGACTTGACTCAGGAGAGCTTCCAATTCTGGAGATTCTAGGCATCATGATTTACCAATGACGAATATGTTTTTCCTGACCATTAAAATATATCAAATAGGAAACTACTTCTATGATGTATATTTCCCACTTATTTTGCCTGTTCTTTCTTCAAAGATATTTGTTTCCTTCTGTATTCAGTAACAAGAGAGGCTATTCAATTAAAGATAAGTCAGACTGGGGTGCCAGTTGAATGTCTGAGTCTCGATTTTGGCTCAGGTCATGATCACAGGGTTGTGGGATCAAGTCCCTCATCGGGCTCTGCACTGAGCATAGAACCTGCTTAAGATTCTCTTTCTCTCTCTCTCTGTCTCCATCTGCCCCTCTTCCCTGCTCATGCTTTCTCTCTCTTTCTCTAAAAAAAAAGACTATGAATCAAATATGTGGCCAAATATTTGCTACATGTGGCATTTTGCTAAGTCCTGGGGCAATGGTGGAATGCACAAAGACAAGGTTCTTACCCTCAAGGAATTAACAATCAAATGAGAATAACAAATAATAATAATAATAATAAACATTCATGAACTACGTTAAGTGCTCTGGGAGAAAGAGATAGGATGCTATGAGATCGTATAACAGGAGACCCGTCCTAGTTCAGGCTCAAGGAAGACTTCTCTGAGGAAGTTACAATAAAGTCAAGAACACGTTTCAAGGTATTAAGTGGGCAAAGGGGATGAAGGAAGGGTAGTCAGGTCAGTCTTAGAGAACAAGATGGGCAAAAGTCTCGAGGCAGACTAAAGTGTGAAATATTTGTTCAAGAAACAGAGGGAAGTCAGTGTGGCTGAAGAACTGGAAAGAGGTTAGAGAGAATGAAGTATGAGCCTGAAGAGACAGAGAGGGGGAAATCATGTTAGCTACATTAAAGATTTTTTTTTTTGTCCTAAGAGCTGTGGAAATCCGTAAGTGTGGTTTAAGCAGAAAAGTAGGAGATCAGATTTGCTTTAAGAACATTAGGCAAAGAAAGAGGAATGTTCGAAGAGGAGTTGAAGACTGTGGCCACGGTGCAGATGAACTGTGATAACGATTTGGTCTAGCTTGGTAATCAGGGGGACAGAATGCAGGGGAAGAGTTGAAGGGTGTACACAAGACCAAAATGTGTAAGACTGAACGATGAATTGGACGCGGAGGTAAGGGAGAAGAAGGAATCAAGGATACTTCCTAGTTTCTGACTCCAGCACTGAACAGAGAGTGGGGCCCTTCACAAAGGCTGGAAAACATGTGGAAGAATAGATTGGGGAGGACCCAGGGTCACGATGAGGCACCAGAATGGGCTGGCTCCATTCAGTTGTGCTGAAGGTTGGGTTGACTTTGAGTTACCCAAGTTGAGATGGTATCCTCTCTAAAGTGAACTTAATAACTCTTGCCTTACAGGGTGGGTCTGTGTTTTATAGGCGATAAGTGTATACAAAGCTCGTCCCCGTCACTTAAAAAGCCCCCAGTAAAGGTGAGGAGATCGAGGGACATTATGTGCCTACGATGTGCGTATGGAAGTTTGCGTGCCTGTATGTAAACACTCAAATTAAAGTTCCCCATTTATATTTAAATTCAGCCAGCATAAAGCTACTATTATATAGAGGATAGTTCTTGTGTTTCTTATTAACTTCTGAACTCCTGAGTAATCATTTAATTCCGAACACAAGATAGACAAGATAATATATAGCCAACTTGTGTTAGGCTGTTTTGTCTCTGCATTCATTTGAGCCTCTGAGTTCACAAAGTCAGTTAAAAAATGGCATCCTGGTTCTAAATAATTACAGTATTTTAACTTTAATTTAATTACAGTGCATGGAACAGTAGACCTTTAAAACTATGCAGCGATTTGCTTCCGTGAGTTAGACTAATCAGTACACCTCATTACACTCAACACATAAAAGGATATATGTCTCCTACTTTCTAACACATCCCTTAATGTGCTCCTACAGTGCCCAAGCTTTTGCAGAGCTTGTATTTTTCCTTAAAAAAAAAAACCCTCAAATGCAAGGTTTTGCAGAGTGAGCTATGGAAAAAGAAGGGAGGTGAATGGAGACACAAGCTCTGTCCTGACAGCATTTGACTCTGAGGAAACCGCACGGCAGTGGTGACTTAATTTTTTTCTGACAGGTGACATAAAGATGATCTATGGAGTCGTCGCTATCCGTACGTGGGTGGAAAAAGAATATTAGGAAATCCCAAGTGCAAATAACAATGCAGTGGACATTCGGGGGATGCTGTCTGCATTTCCACAGAACAGATTGCCATCGAAACGAATATTAGATGTACCTGCTTTGAAAAGAGCCGGACTAAGTTAGTTTTATGGAAGCTCGATAAAGCTTTAATCAGCTAACATGACGTGAAGATTTTTTTTTTTTTAAATAGAAGTTTTTCTAAAGGAGAACAGTTACCAAGCGCCAACACAGTTTTTGAGCCAGTCCTCAGATTCTCCATTTACGGAACTGACTCATTGTAGACGGGCCCGGAGGGGAGGATGGGCTGGGCAGAGAGGCAAAGAGGCAGGACTCAAGTTTGTAATTGAAAGAGGATGAATTAAGCGAAGTGACTGGACAGTGAGAACGACTGGTCACATGACCTTCATCTTTATTGATTTGACTGTGGGAACAAAAGGTGAACTATTCTGGGGAGCCCTATGGCTTGAAAGGCATCCAAACTGAGAAATCGTTGGGCCCAATGGTCCCAGCCCACCTACAAGATGGTGTGGAATACCATACAGCATTAGCAGGGACGAGTACCAGGGTAACGGAGCTGTGGGTATCAAATAACAGTCCTGTAATCCCTGGAATATTAAACGGCTTTGTTTGTTTACTGATGAATTGCAGGATATAGTCTAGCACCCGTGGTTCGGATAAAAATACACCATTTCTTTTTCTTATCCTGCTTCTAACATCCCCACATCCACTAGGCTTTGGTTTGGACTTGTAGGAGTGGGAACCTTCCAGAGTTTCTGGAAAGGTGGGTTGATGATGGAACAGACCCAGACCACGCCCACAGGGAAGGCCCCCCAGTTTTCTGCCGCTGCGTGCTTCACATGGCCACTCCTCGGGATTCAGGCAACTTTTCCTCCAAAAAGTAGATACTGGAAATATTTCTTCTCTGAATTACGAGAATTTGGAATGGAAATTGATCTCTTCTCTTCTCTTCTATTTTTTCCTGGCCTCCCATAAGCCTAGTGGGTTTTCAGAATAACACCCATAGTTAAAGAGGATTTAGTGGGAAGAATCACAATTTTCTAGGACTTGGAAAAGTCAGGGCACCTCTGTGTTGGCAGGTATATATTTCAGTGTGGGTGGCGTTGGCTGATTCAACTTAACTCGATTTCTGGTATGTCCAGTGTATCACCTCCTGGATTCATCCTAGCTATGCCTTCAACCCAGGCAGAAATGTCTCCACAGTCTTGGCTCTGTCTTCTAGCTCTTACTGTCTTTCAACTGTCTTGGGTATCTTCTTTCCATTCTTCCAGTCAGGAACAAAATGAATTCCTTTCCATTGGGGGGTCTTCAGGATTTTCTCTCAGTTTAGCCTGTATTATCCTTTAAGTAGTATTCTGACTTTCCACGGGATCATATTCTCCTATAAGAGCACTCATCTCTGCAAATGTCTCACATTCTTTGGACATTTTCTGTCAGCCTGGAATATTTTCCTCTAATCCTTTCCTAGCTGACTCTTGTGACTCTAGTGACAAATTAATAGGGTCCTTCCGGTTGTGCTTGCACCCTTCCAAATTAGATCAGATTTTATTTCTGTTTCTGCAGTTTTCCTTTTGTGCTCAGCCCCTACCAACACCCCTTCCCTCTGTGTCTCTGTCTCTGTCTCTGTTCACACACACACACACACACACACACACACACAC
The DNA here is from genome assembly GCA_030068075.1 of Paguma larvata. Taxonomy (NCBI): domain Eukaryota; kingdom Metazoa; phylum Chordata; class Mammalia; order Carnivora; family Viverridae; genus Paguma; species Paguma larvata. Next base: position 15,853,096 of record CM057825.1, read on the forward strand.
ACACACAGCAGCTGGAATGCAGCCTGCCCTCACCTGATACTTTTGAATTATTACATTAAGGCTTTCATCCCTTGGTTCCATTGCCCTTTTTTTTCCTGTCATGGCATTTCTAAAACGATTTGGCATTTAGAAATTTCTTACATGGACAATGGAACAAAAGGAATGTGTGAGTGACAGAGGGAGTCCCACCGTTGCTGACCTGGTATGATTCGCAGTCTGCCCCGGAAAGCATGGCTTGAGAGTTTCAAACACGTGCTATTCAAACCAGACACAGCTAGACGCATAGACGGCCTATGCACGAGATCTCATTCAAAGCATCGGGGCGCCTGTCAGGGATAGAAATATTGCAACAACATAGAGTCTTGATTTTTATGATTATTTGGAATTTTTCGTGCCTGCCTCCATCAAGCCAGAGTAGCAACGACGTGTTAACACTATGTGGATATACGGCTAGATAAGGAAGCTAAAATGAAATTTGTCATCCTGCACTGATATGATACTTTTGTACCAGAGTGGTGACTGTTTTTAAACACACACACGCACACACACACACACAGAGAGAGAGAGAGAGAGAGAGAGAGATTTTCTCTGTTAGTTTTTCTATTCCTCACCTTAAAGGTGTTCCAGTTTATGTGTTCCAAATTTATAAATTGAGGCATGGAGGCTTTAACAGGAAAATGAATTCTCCTTTTTCAACTTCTAGTAAGGAAATAATTCTTTTTTCTTTCTCCAACATAAAAACATTTGAACATCTTTGAGTTGTGTTTTGCGCTCTCAGTGTTCACTCTGGTAGGAGATTTTATTTTTTATTTTATTCTAGGTACAGAATGTGTGTGTGTGTGTGTGTGTGTGTGTGTGTGTGTGCGCGCGTGCGCGCGCACGCGCATGTTTTAAAGTGTCGGTGTTGATACAGACACATTCAAAATATTTTTTAACGTTTATTCATTTTTTGAGAGACAGAGAGAGACAGAGCATGAGTGGGGTAGGGGCAGAGAGATATGTTATTTGAGTAAACATGGTTTAAAAACCATTGTGTGGTTTTTTAAAATATTTTTTAATGTTTACTTATTCTTGAGAGAGAGGGAGACAGAGTACAGTCGGGAGGGGCAGAGAGAGAAGGAGACACAGAATCCATAACAGTCTGCAGGCTCTGAGCTGTCAGCACAGAGCCAGACGCAGGGCTCGAACCCATGAACTGCCAGATCATGACTTGAACCGAAGTTGGTCACTTACCCGACTGAGCCACCCAGAAGCCCCAAAACAAATGTTGAATGCGTCCGTACAAAACAAAACAAAATTGGTATTTTCAAAACTAAGGCAAGTATATTTTTTGAAAATACAGGCTCTGATTTCTGTGCCTCAAAAACCAAAGAACTGTCCCCAGTTGGGTGCAACTTCCTCTATACTCTTTGGGAGCAGAACACAGGTGCTGAGGGAGAGGAGAGGAGCATCAAGCTGGGTGCGGATCCATGGTGGGGGGTGAAGAAAGAGGATGGCCAGCTCTCCCAAAAGAGACACAGTGCATCTTAGTAAATGGAATCCTGCCCCTCAACCACTGGGCACCACCTGGTCAGAGACCTCTTGAGAAAGATCATAGCCCTGTTACTTGATTGTAAACACAGAGCCCAAAGGAGTGTCCACAACCCCCCAACCCCATCTCTACTCTCTCATCACTATAGAGCTAGCCTTCACTCTGAAGGATCTTCAAGTCCCCTTCTCTCTCTATTTCTCTCCTGATTTTCTTTTCTACTTCTCAGTCCCCCTCTCTCCACTCTTTCTACCCACCCCCACCAGTATCCTTGATCCAACTTTCCAGAATTCCACATGGGTAGATCCAGAGAAACCAGTTTTCGGTCTACCCCCCTCAGTTTTTCTTCCAGCTTTATTGAGATCATAACTGCATGTAATGAACATATACAGTTTTGTGAGTTTGGACATATATACTTGTAATACCATTGCCAAAATCTAGGTAATAAACACATCATCACCTCCAAGTGCTTCCCTCCAAATGCTTTGGTTTATTTTTGTGATAAAAACACTTATCATGAGATCTACCCTTTTAACAAATCCTTAAGTACACAACACCTTATTGTGAACTATAGGCAGGCACTGTATTGTAGCAGAACTCTGGGACGTAGTCCTCTTGTATAACTGTAACGTTATACCCACAGAACAACACCTCATATTCCCCACCCCATCCCCAGTAGCCACCATTCCCTTGTGTATTTCTATACCTTTGACTCTTTCAATGTCCGCTGTAAGAGGAATCACGTAGTACTTACCCTTCTGTGACTGACACCGTTCACTTACCATCATGCCGTCTGGATCCATATATGTTGTCGCCATTATCCACCACACCCCCCGTTTTAATGTGGGGTGACCATGATCAGTGGCTCCTAGAATCCCTTAGACTGACACACGGATCTTCAATAGTCTTGATTTCCTCATGTGGTATAACTTACAGGCTACAAAGTTCCCTTGCCACCAGGCAGGAGAATAAGAAGGAAATGAAGGATGAGGGAAGAGAGAAATCACATTGTCACTTTGGACATTCACTTTTAGTTCAACAGCCATGGGTTGGGGCTATTATTTTTAGAATTTAGAGTGGTAATAAATTAATCTATAACAAGATCCTTGGGATCTTGCTTTCATAGGAAGGGTCCTCAGTGAGTCCATTTTAGTTTTCCTTCTTTACATCTGCTTTTTCACCAGAAAAGTGACATCTCTTCCTTTGCTCACAGGAAAGAGAAGGCAGAGTTAAAAAGAGGCTAAATCATTTGTTAAAATCCCTCTCATGAGTGATTTGCAGAATAGGGGTTAGAATCCAGAATCCCTGGTGTCTAGGAGACATTAGCCCAGGTAACCCTAATTTCAGATAGATCTCTTCAAGTATAGCTAAATTTTATGCAAATTCTCATGGCATCTATTTTGCGCACAACTCAGGAATGTAAGGAAAAGTCTTTGACCCACTTTCCAAGCCAAAGTAGCTGATGCAAGTAGTGGTCGATGCCCTGCGTTCTGTCCTGTGAAGAACTGAACATTTCAGGCAAGTAACAAAATTCAACTGATTGCTGTGTCATAAATATAACTCAAAAGATCAAATCCGATTCAGTGCTTCGACACCTGACTTTGGGCAAGATGGGTATCAGTGCCTTCTCCCAGGGAGTCTCACTGGGGACAATGAATGTGTCTCAGAGCTTGGGGTGTTGGTTCCCATGACCCTAGCAGCCAGTCCATCCCGTGGTCTACGGGGGGCTTGATGGTTTCAGAGGAAATGCAGAGGAATGATTTATTCACAGATATGCTGCATTTGAAAGGCACGATTAATGACTATATTCTGAGGGACTCTGCTTCTTCTACGAGCACTGTCGTAGCCCTTTCTCCCAGCCAGTTCATTCAGGAAACAGGGTGGCCTTGGTCTCCACTAACTCATTCTCGCCTCATTTACATATTTTGGTTTACATTTGTTAGATTTTCCCGGTTTTATTCATACTTTTCTAAGGTGTTATATTCTTGATTCACAGAAATGGATCAGTGACTCAAAAGTTGTGAACTGAAGCATGAAAGTAGTGATGAAAACAGGAAAGCAAATACCACAGCTTTGAATAACATCGTAAATATAAATACCAAGCAGGGCTTAGAAGCGAGTATACAATGGGACTTTCATGTGCCGAGATAACTGAGTTTCTAAATGTGATGCGTTTTCACAGACTGTAAAAGAAAAGTGAAAATAAGAACAATGGAATTCTGAAAATCTGATTTCGTGAGACCAAACTTCTCTTTTGCCTCAAGATTTCGCTGTTTCATCTGATATGAAGCTTTGTCAAATGGAGCCAGGGAGACACCAAAATTTCAAATCAATCTAAAGTATAATCACCACACTAGAAAGTTTATCAATATTTTCTTCAGAGCAATAAAATAATGCTTTCCACCTCTCAACGGACAAATTTTATTTCTGAAGGCCAAGAAAAGGCCATTCAGAATTTCCCTCCTTGTAGGGAAACAGAAGCAAAACACAACCCTACGCCAGTCACAATATGGTTGACAAGCTTATAAAATTTGATGACAAATATTATGCTTGGAGAGAAAGTAGGATAAGCTGGTGGATGTCATATAATATCAATGGCAGGCTATCAGATATTTTGCTTTAGAGTTGCCAAGGTTACTGACGTGCAGAGTGTGTGAATCAACTCTTGCCAAGGAGGAAAAGATATTCAAGAAAACAGAGCAAATATTTACTGAGAACTTTCTCTGTGCTCTTTGCTTTAGGTATTTTCTCCCAATTTAATCCACCCCTAGGTCTTCAAAAAAGAAAAATGTGTTGGAAATGGCTTAATCACTAACAGTTTGTCTCTCTTCTAATACTTTTTTTCTTTTAATTCAGTGCCAAAACACTGAGTGAAAATAACTGGGTACATTGGAAACACACACACACACACACTCATATACTTCCATGTATACAGTAATAGGACTCAGACAATGAAAAAAAAAAAAAAAGAGAATTCGAAATTCATTTGTCATTACTTCCTAACATGAACTGTCTGACCTTCCAGGTTTTGAGAATAATACTCAAAAGCTGGAAGCTTTTGATTGTGGTCAAAGCAAAAGAAAATGAAACAAAATTGAAAACCTCCCTGTAGTTTCTGGATTTATGTTTCATCTGAATATATGAAACTGTTTGACATTTTAAACAGCCCATGATGGTCAATGTGGATTCTCTGGTGTGGCCAAAGTAAAGTGTAAGGATTGAAGCTGACTGAGAATTTAAAAGCAGCACAAGGGCTCAAGGTCTCTGTCCTTAGACTGAATGCATGCAAACTGGAAGAAGAATTGCGAGATTCTTGGTTTGTTCACTGTTGAGAAAAGATTATTGCCATATTCTTCATGCTTAAATATTTTACTTTTAGTTAATTTCTTAATTGTGAAAAACATTTTATTTACTTATTTTTAAATTTTTTAAACATTTATTTATTTTTGAGAGACAGATAGAGGCAGAGCATGAGTGGGGGAGGAACGGAGACAGAGGGAGACACAGAATCCGAAGCAGGCTCCAGGCTCTGAGCTGTCAGCACGGAGCCCGATGTGGGGCTCGAACTCACAAACCGGGAGATCATGACCTGAGCCGAAATCAAGAGTCGGACACTTGGGGCGCCTGGGTGGCTCAGTCGGTTGGATGGCCGACTTCGGTTCAGGTCATGATCTCACTGTCTGTGAGTTCGAGCCCCGCATCGGGCTCTGTGCTGATGGCTCAGAGCCTGGAGCCTGCTTTGGATTCTGTGTCTGCCTCTCTCTCTCTGCACCTCCCTCGCTCACGCTCTGTCTCTATGTCTCTCAAAAATAAATAAACTTAAAAAAAAAAAAAGAGTCGGACGCTTAACCGACTGAGAGACCTAGGCACCCCATGAAAAACACTTTAAACATGTACTTAAAATGAGTGGCTCACCTATGTGCCAAATGTTAATTGAGGGACCAATCACTGGACCAAATCCAGTGGACCAAGTCCAGAATCACTGAGAAGCACAGTGTCACAGAAAGAAGACCAGCTGCGGGTCCTAATTCTGACTCCAAGATAGCACAGCTTTGGGATTATTTACCTCCCCAGATCTAGGTACCCTCACCTTTAAAATAAAAGGATTAATTTTTTTTAACTTCAAAAATAAAATAAAAGGATTTATTTTTATCAGTATTTTTCAACTTCAGCAACATTGACATTTAGGGCCAGATAATTCTTTATTGGAGAAGGAGGCTTTCTTGTCCATTGTACGTTGTCTGGTAGCATTCTTGTTCTCTACCTTCTAGAAGTCAGTAGCACCCACTCTACCTTTCCCCACATTATGAGGACCAAAATGTGTTTAGGCAGAAATTTATTGAGGGGGCACGAAGTGGCCTTCAGTTGAGAGTCACTAGTTTAGTTTCTCTCCAAGGCCACATCAACTTTAAATTTCTATTAATGTTGTGAACTCTCTCTGACATGTAAGTGTTTGTGACTTTAGGAACCAGGACTTGATGATTCAGGAAATTCTTAATTTTTCCAGAGGGCAGAGAATGCTAAAATTAAGAGATTGTTTTTGAAAGCATGGCATGAGGAAAACCCATGATGTGGCTGTAGAGCATTTCACGGAAATTGTACTGAAACTCTGAAGGACCTAAAGGTCGGAGTGCTTGGTGGGAGGAGATTAAGGGTCACAGATCTTCTCAATCAAATCAGAGGGCCCTAGGAAGCTGAAGGTCATTGCTTTTCAGCTGTCTCAGCAGCAGCTAAACATAGCGAAGAGATAACCCACAGATGATCTGTGGATGGACCTTTTAATCTAATAGAATGAACATCCACGAAGTCCATGCCCAAAAGGTTCTTGAGAATTTTATGTCAGCAGAAACACCGCCAGGTAGGGCTTCTAGGCGTCGAGAGATTGCAAAGACTCTCAGACCCAACAGTCTCCTGAAGGGAGATAAAATTTCTTAGCTGAAATTGCATTGCTACCGTTTTCACAAAAAAGAAAGCAAGAGAGGGAGGGCAGAACCAGAGGCACAGATGAAGCCCAGAGCACAGGGGTCAGAGTGAGAGCCACAGAAAGGTTGACACCTAAAGAAATTTGACCAGCTGGGTTTCAAAACTGCTTAGAGCAGTGACTGCTTTGTATTTTCCATTTTACATTTTTTTTGCATCTGAATATCCATAACTGTTATCCTATGCCTGCCCTACTGTTGTATGTTAGGAGCAGATAATTCATTTCTTTATTTCCATAGATCGACAGAAATTGTGGTCAGGAGTTTCACCTGTACTGATTTAGATGATTGAATTCGTGAGATTTTGGACTTTTCAGCTCATAAGATTGTGGACTTTGAACTGATATTACTATAGGATGAGACACTGGGCAATCTTGAGAGGGTGTAAATGCATTTTGCATTTGGGAGCCATGTGAACCATTAGGGACTGGAGCATGAATGGCAGTTGGTAGAATTTCTAAAATGCCCTGCCCCCCAAATATGTCCTGCTGTAGTCATTGGAACCTGTGAATATGATGAGCTACCACTCCCATGATTATCTAATACAGCACAGTTGACTTGAAGATAGGGAGATTTACAAGTGATCCTGATTTATTCGCATGAGCCCTTAAATGTAGAAGAGGAAATGAGAGAGATCCAAAGCATGAGGGAGGATTCAATATGTCATTGTTCATTTGAAGGAGGGTGGGGGATACATGAGAAAGAATATGAGTGGCCTTGAAAATCTGCGTGAGCCTCCCCTCCCCCCGGAGCCAATGGTCAGCAGAGAAATGGGAATGTCAGTCCTACAACTGCAAGGAACTGGATTCGGCCAGCTTGGAGTAGTGGATTCTTTCCTGGAACCTCCAGATAAGGACCCAGCCTTGACTGATGATGCCTTGATTCCAGTCCTGTCATACTCTTAGCATAAAACTCTATTGAACCCTCCCAGATTTCTGAGTTATGGAACGGTCAGCTAATATATAGGTATTGTCTTAAGCTATGTTTGAGATAATTTGTAAAGCAGCAATAGTAAATAAATGTATAGGCTAAGTGTAAAAGAGCTGCTGAAAGATACAATTTGAACAACAAAAAAATAGTAATAGCATAGTAGAAGAGAGCAATGCAGCACACCCAAGAAAAGTCTTTCTGGAACTTAAAAGCACGAATTCCCCCAAAATATTCAGAGATGAACTGAAATGGAGGATGGTTATTGTTCAAATGTAAAATAGTGATTACAACATCAAAAGGAATAAATATCCTCAAGTAAATATAAATGAATGGAAAGACTGACAGAAATGCCAACAAAACAGACTGACAGAAAAAATCTAGAAAGAATAAAACACAAAATAAAGACAAGAGAACAAAATTATGAAACCAGCAGAGATGAGAGAAAGAAAGAAGGATACGAGGAATGAAAAAATCATGAGAGATTGTGTGTTGCTCGACAAAAATAAATTCGAAAATCTGTGGTGGAAAGAATAACTTTGCAGGAAATTATAATCTACCCCAAATGACCCCAGTACAGATAGAAAGTATAAACAAAACAGCAAATAAATAAATAAATAAATAAATAAATAAATAAATAAATAAATAATAAGAAAAGTGCAATGCTATAAAAGAGGTCCATCATTAAAAAAAACCAGCCTCACAAAAATTCTACCGAATCTTTATCAAAGAAGTCATCTCCATGCTACTTACTGATGTCGAAAAAGAATGAAATCTTGCCATTTGCAACAATGTGACGGAACTACAGTGTATTATGCTAAGCAAAACAAGTCAGTCAGAGAAAGACCAATATCATATGATTTCACTCATATGTGGAATTTAAGAAATAAAACAGGTGAACGTAGGGGGAGGTAAGGATAAATAAATAAGAGAGAGAGGCAAACTCTAAGAGTCTCTGAAATACAGAGAATAAACTGAGGGTTGCTGGAGGGGTATTGGGGGGGGTGATGGACATTAAGAAGGGCACTTGTTAGGATGAGTACTGGGTGTTATACGTAAGTGATGAATTACTAAATTCTACTCCTGAAACCATTATTACACCTATATCTTAACTAACTTGGATTTAAATAAAAAATAAGTAAAATAAAATATTGTTGAATATATAGAAAAAAGGACAACTTCGAAATTCTTTCAAAGACACAAATATATATCAACCCTTGAAACAGGTTATACAAAAAAGAAAACCATGAATTAGTCTCACAAATGGGTATTAAGGCAAAATTCTTTTAAAAACATGAATAAATAGATTCCCACAACACATTAAAAATAATATATCATTACAAATTTGAGTTTCTTCCAAAAATGTAAGAATGATTCAACATTAGAAAATCTAAATAATATAGAAATATAGTATTAAAAATCAAAATGATTTGTATTAACATATCAAAGAAAAAATCTGGATTGTTTCTGTAGGTGCCTAAAAGCCATTTCACAAAATTTAACACCTATTCCTGGTAAAACCAATCGATAGAAGAGGAATTGTGGATACTTCTATAGTATAATTACATATACACGTGTATAATCTCTAAAACCTGCTTCTTAATAGGAAAACAGCAGGGGCATTCCTGCTGAAGGGAGGAACAAGACCAGGATGCCCAACATAGCAAATATAATTCAACTTGGTTTTAGTATGAATCAAAACAATTAGATGAGAAGGAATGTAGATGCATCAGAATTATAAAGAATGAAGCAAACTTTTGAAATTGAATTTCCAGAAAACTCAGAAAAATGGGGAAAGTATTATCAACAAAAAAACGTAGTAAAAAATCAGGTTGTCGAAGGAATACCTAGAAATCAACAGAGCTTTGCGTATGTAAAGGTTAGATGATGTCATGGAAGAGAAGCCCACTAAAATCACAACAAAGAAAATGAGACACCTAGTTATAAATTTAATAAGCAATGCAAAACTGTTAACTGAGGACAATTTTTAAATATACCAGAAATACCCCAAATTAGATTTGAATAAGTGGAAAAACTTACAAGGTTAGCTAAGAAGACTCAGTACCATAAAAATATTAATTCTTCCTAAGTTATTTTATAAATTTAACACACTCCAGTAAAAATGCTAAGACATTTTTTACGCAGCTACCTAAATTTTGAATTTTCCTAGAAACATAAACAAGCAAAGATAGGCAAAAAAAAGAATACCTTGAAAAATCAAAGTATCAGAGTTGGGGATGGTGACATGCTGTGTCAGATGGCCTGACGTGTGACAAACCCTCTATGTGAGGGTAACAGCATGTATGACTCCATCTCCTTTCCTCCCAGACTCTTGAGGTTGAGGACTCTTGAAGTCCTTTGGCTTCAGTCCTTCTTTCTTTGAGAGACACGGGAAGAATGGGTCCTCCTACTTGTCCGCCATGTTGGCTCCCTCCTCTGTCGACATCAATGCATGAATAGACAAACAGATTATGATAAAAAATTGACCTCAATGCACGTGGAAATTGGGAGATGACAAAACTTATCTTTAGAGAAAAGTTGAACTTTTAAATTAATGGTGTTGAGACATTTGGAAAAGGATACTGTTAGGCCTGTACCTCACTCCATATACCAGGATGAACTCGAACTTCATCAGAGACCGCAATGTAGAAATCTAAAGCATACGACTCCCGAAAGCAGGCACAGATGGATCCTTAACAAACTGGAAGTAGGGATATCTACCAACTGTGACTCAAAGTCAAAAGGCAATTAGAATAATTAGGTTCAATTTCATATAAAAGGAATTAAAAAACAACTCGACATGATTAAAATCACCATAAGCAAAGTAAATAAATAAATAAATAAATATATAAATAAATAAATTGCAATTTATACAAAGGGCTATTATCACTAAAATATAAATAGCTACTAAAGTTGGGGGGGGATTAATAACCCAACAGAAAAATGGGAAAATATATACGAACAAGTAATTCACAGATAAAATAATTGTAAACGGCCTTTAAACATATGAAAAATCATTAATCTCACTGTAAATAAGAGAAGTACAAATTAAATTATATTGCCATTTCTTATGGATCAACTTGATAAAAATTTATAAGCGTAGAAATGGAGAATGTTGGTGAGGCTATGGGGCAACAGTGACTGATACATTTTGGGGAACTGCAATGTCATGCAACCCCTATGCACGGGTATTTAGTAATAGCTAGAAAAATTATGTATGCATGTATGTATCTTTCTCAGCAACTTCACTTCTAGGAGTCTGGCCTAAAAATAGAGAGGAAAAATATGAAATGACTTATAGTCAAGATGCTTTACTGTAGCATTTTGTATAGTAGCAAAAGACTGAAATCAGCCCCAATGTTCATCAATTGGAGATTGGTTGAAAATACTAGGATGCATTTATACAATGTAATACCATGGAGCTATAAAAAAAGAATAATGAAGGTCTTCATAGACTCATGTGGTTTGAGAACCGAGATATGTTTTTAAGGGAAAAGAGCTAAGAACAGACGTACTACCTTTTGTGTAAGAAAAGGGGTTAAATGTATAAATTCAAATCTAAATAAGTATACTTGAAAAGAATTACTAGAGAATTAACTAACAATGAATAAAAATTATTCCCCCTAAGACAAGGAAGCAATATGTTGGAAGCAGTATGATAAGGACAGTTATGGAAATGTGGCTTCTTTGAACGAAATTAGTTATATGGTTTTGACTTGGAATCGTGTAATCATGTTTACATATCCAAAATTTAAATAAATTTGAAGAAAAAGAAGAAAGCAATTCCTAAAGATTGAAAAAATTATAAACATCTGTTACTGACAGGGACATAGAAAGAGTATTTTCTCACACATTGGTGGTGTGAATTAAAATATTGTTTTGAAAACCACCTGCCTGGCATTATCTATTATAATAGTGTGTGTGTGTGTGTGTGTGTGTGTGTGTGTGTTCACTAACAACTCCATTCCTGGAAATCCATACCAGAGAAGTAACACATGTATATTGACATTTATGGTAGCAAAAGTCTGCTGGAGACATTCTTATTTTTATGGGAATGATTGACAAAATCACCATGATCTACACCGTGGAATATTGTACAATATTCAAAAGAATGAATCAGAACTGAGAATGATAGGATACAGAAAAGTGTGCATAACTTAATCTTATTTTTATAAAATAAGAAATGAGGAAAATCCATATAGATGTGTGTGTGTGTGTGTGAGAGAGAGAGAGAGAGAGAGAGAGGGAGAGAGAGAGATTATATGATTATGAAAAAGATAGAAGGGACTGCAGAGAAATACGAATTACCTGTATGGTTGTGGCAAATTCCTGAGAAAATGGGAGCACCAAGATAAAAAATGGGGGCAACAAACTACTTTAAAACGGGTGAAAAAATACAAAGTTTTGGCATTTGCACACTTTGATTGCATTTTTTGGTGAAATTATATGCATGTGTGAATGTGATTAAATAGGCCCATATTTAAGAAAAGGAATACAGTTATAAGCTTAGATATGGTATGCATAATTGATGTTGATCCAAGCCTTTGAAAAGAAAGACAAAGTATGAGAGAAAAGCAAAAAGGGAAAAGGGATCAGGACTGGAAGACTGTGGAGGAAAGAGAGACCAGGAAGAGAGTGGAAGGTAGGAGGCTTGCAGAACAAATGCATCAGAGGCCAAACGAAGCCTCAGGTTATAGGGCATGGCCTGGAGAGACTATTGCTAGTGTCCTGCTCGGTGGTATCTACTTCAGCAAAGACTTTCCTCTTGACTCAAGCAGAAATGATTGCTTTCTTCCTAATAACACCTGTGATCTAGTGTGTTTCTGCAAATATCTCATAGTGTTGCAATTATTTATGTGGGCTTTTCTCTCCTTTGATCTTCTTGTCAGCCTCCATGCCAGCGTCTGGCACATGGAAAGTGTTATACCAGTATTTACCCAATGAATTGTTTAAGTCAAGTAGATAAGATTAGAACCTAGGTCTTCTTTCTCGATGGTTATTCTGCTGCCCTGAAAGTAATTTTGTCACATAGTGGGGGGGCTCTAGCTGAAGTTTCTGAAGTACGTATTTACAAAAGCCCAAAAGAGCAAAGGTTCTGTCCTGGGAAGTAAAGAATGGAAATAAGCAGGAAGGAGAAAAGGTGTGAGACCAGCTTCCTTTCCAGTTCTTCAATCCGTGTGGCTGGGAAGCTCTGCCAGTAAATAAACAGAAAATAGTTTAGTAGAATAACTAAACTCTCTCCTCCTATTTGGGCAGCCAAACCTGGGAAAAGGACTAGAGCGTATTGTCTTTGGTTGTGGCATTTGCAAGCTCAGAAAGGGCAAGTTTAGGGAACTGGGATGAAGGTGGTCTCTTCCACCCCAGAGACCTGGGAAGAGACCCGTGCTGTGGATCACCTCCACTCTGTGGAGAGAAAGACCTGGGCTCTGGGAAGCTGAAAGCTCTTTTCTGCTCCCCATAATTTCCCCTTGCTTTCTTCCCCCATTCTCTGGGTCAGTCATACTTCCATGCTACACATCCTAAGAGCACACGCCTAGCGCTGAGCAAAGCGTTTCCATCGCCGCAGTGTTATTCTCCTCATTCCTTTTTGAAACCACAAGCTTTGGGGCTTGAATTGCCTACGTGTGGTCTTAATTCATTCTAAAAATACTAAATCTATTGAACAGTTTTGAGTTGTAGGAGCAGCGTGATAAAATGTGTGCCTTTCCATTTCAGGGGTCTATGTGCATAAATATCTCTTAAGCAATAAAATATTATAGCTTCATACTTTTCAAATGGTAAGTTCCCTACGTGAAGTTGAAAGTCTAAGAAAAATGTTATGTTTTAATAATACTGTATTACTTAACCATTTCAATTGCTCCATCAACATATGATTGCAGTGTATGCATTTCTTGACTGCATATTTCTTTTCTTACGCATGTGATTTTGAAAATAGTTAGAAATCTCCAATCCTCAAAGTAGAATAATGATGAAGGTAGCCTTGTGCAAGAAGCATCTCAGAATAAACCATATGTAGAGAAACAGAACCAATAAGATATATGTAAATCAGCAGGATTTTGATTATGATTGTATCTATTTATCTATAGCGAGATTTTATACGTATATATATTCATACATAGAGAAACACACACACACACACATACACACACACAGAGGAGAAGGAGGGGCAGGAGTAGGAGAAGAAGGAGAAGAAGGAATGAGCTTACACAGTATGGAAGCTGAAAAGTCCCAAGATCTGCCATCCACACCCTGGAGATACAGGAGAACTTGTGCTGAAGTTCCAGTCTGGGTCCGAAGGCCTGAGAACTTTGAGAGTTGTTGATGTGAGTTATAGTTACTTAAAGGCAGGAGAAGATCAATGTCCCAGCTCAATTATTCAGGCAGACAAAATTCCCTCTTACCCAGTCTTTTCTTTCCATTCGGATCCTTGCCTGACTGGGTGATGCCCACCCACACTGGAGAGGACTATCTGCTTTGCTCGGTCTACCAATTCAAGTGTTAATCCACCTGGAAACAGCCTCATAAACATACTCAGAATAATATGTATATTTTTTATGTTTATTTATTTTGAGAGGGGAGGGAATGAGCTGGGGAGGGTCAGAGAGAGTGGGGGACAAAGAATCTGAAGCAGGCTCTGCACTGATAGCAGAAAGCCTGATGCAGGGCTGGAACTCACAAACCATAAGATCATGACCTGAGCTGAAGTCGGACGCTTAACCGACTGAACCACCCAGGCGTCCCGACACACCCAGAATAATATATGATCAAATGTCTGGACACCCTGTGGCCCAGTCAAGTTAACACATAAAATTAACCATCACACCCTATGAACCACAGCACACTCTTGAAAAATATCCTTTGCAGGCACAGTTAGAGCATTAAAGCTATTTGACTTCCCTTAAACAACACTCATATAAGACATTACAACTTGCAAATATGGGCCAAGAAGCCGTTCTTCTGACTTGTGATTGCCATGAACAATCAGTCGTGCATTATAGGTACAATTTATTTCATCTCTTGTTGGGATTGTAGCTCAACCCATAAATCTGAATTTGGCACCATTTTGGTGATGTTCTAATTCCTATTATTAGATAGTTCAGTTGCCCTTATTTAGAAATGTTTATGTAATAATTTTCTAAGATAGTTTTTAATAAATTATGTCTGACAGTTTTTTTTTCTCCCCAAGATAATTAATTTTATATTTTCTCTCCATCATTAAATATTTTAAATATGCAAGTCTGTTGGCAGTCAGTACTGTCTATCACGGCCGTGCCAAAAAAGCCTGCAGAATCTTGTTTTCAGAGATTTTTGTTCACAAGCTTTCTTAATAGGGTATAATTTGCATAAAATAAGCTTACATTGATTACATATTTCTGATAAGATTTTTCTATTTCACAAGGCTGGAGTTGAGAGAAGGCATATGTGTATCTCCACTGGCTGGTTTTCTGCCCTCTGGGGGCATGGCCGTCTGCCACTCTGAGCCCCAAGCAATGTACTGAAGTCATGAAATAATTTTTCGGTGTTCTTTTTAACACTGTGTGGTTATGCATTCCATGACTATTAAGCCTGCACATACCTGATTAGCAAGCATCAACCAACTAAAGATAAGCAAAAGGAAAATAGAGAAAAGAAAAGGAAAATCCTTTTATAAATGGCCCCCACACCCTGAACTTCACTATGGTGGCACTAGAAGTGCACAAGATATGAACTTGGGAAATATCTGTTTGGAATTTGGGAGTCAAGTGACAGTGGAAATTATTCATTCAGCACCCTGAGTCTGTTCAAAGTTCTAAGCCCAGAAAAGCTACAATACAATACAATACAAAACACAATAAATGTATTTCCCCTGCCTTCTCTGAAAATCATAAACATTATTCTCTTCCTTCATAACAATGACCGTCCAACAGATATCTATTGAGTGTCTACTAGTAACGGTACTCGTCACTTGACTTACAGAGGTAAAAGAAAAAGATAAAACCTATTTCTACACTCTCAGAGATGCAGTATAATAAGGGAGACACACATTAATAATCACACGATGAATGTGAGATTGCAAACTGAAGCAGACTGGAAAAAGAAAGAGTTATGAACCGGCCCAAGCACACTTGATAGTTTGCAATGATATGGTTATTTTACAGCAGATAAAGGTAGGCTCTGAAAAGTAACTTTGGCCAAGTCTGCAGTTCTCCCTGACTCACGGCCCCACAGCCAGGTGTCAGTTAGAGCGAGAGCAAGCCCCAGACAGTTCTGCCAAATCAGTGGGTATCAGTAAGCTGGCATCCAAAGAGAGCAAATTAAAGTGTTTTTACAAACTGGTCTGTAAGCTTGATAAAGTTCCAGCCTTCGGTCCTAAAATGTCCGTGGGTAGAAGTCTTGTTGAGATGCTGAAGGCCTAGGATCTACAAGTCGGCATTTCCAGCGAGCTCCCCGGTGGGGCTGGTGATGCTGTCCCCAGAGGTATGACGGATGAGCAGCAAGGCTTTAGGTGCACTCATTTAAACCTTCACTTGGGAATGCCTGGGTGGCTCAGTCCATTGAGCATCCGACTCTTGATTTTGGGTCAGGTCCTGATCTCATGGGTTTATAAGTTCGAGCAAGCCCTGCATCAAGCTCTGAGCTGACAGTGCAGAGCCTGCTTGAGATTCTCTCTCTCCCTTTCTCCCTCTCTCTTTCTCTCAATATAAATAAATAAAACTTAAAAAAATTAAAACTTGACTTCGAATGAATGTGACAACATGCCAGCAGCAAGATTCAGGTACCGCCGTCCTCTGTTGAACCCAGACCCAGGTGGCCTCTTAAACCTAAGGCAGCCTTCTGAAGGGTTTATGCTACTGCTCTTGCTCAATTCTTTACCCTTTTGCTGCAGAGGCAAGAGAGGGTGCCCAAGATTTCTAGCCAATCCACATTTTTGAAATGCCAGTCATCGAGCCCATGAAAATTATTATTATTATTTTTTTAAAGGATTCTTTTTTTTAACATTTATTTATTTTTGAGAGACAGAGCATGAGCAGAGGAAGGGAAGAGAGAAAGAGCATGAGCAGAGGAAGGGGAGAGAGAGAGAGAGAGGCAGACGCAGAATCCGAAGCAGGCTCCAGGCTCCGAGCCATCAGCACAGAGCCCGACTCGGGGCTCGAACCCACAGACCATGAGATCATGACCTGATCCGAAGTCGGCCGCCCAACCGACTGAGCCACCCAGGCGCCCCTGAAAATTATTTTTAAAGATGCGATTTACAGAGTGTTAAGCCATCTCGTGGTTCAGAGACAGCTGAAGTCTTCGAGTAGCTATACCTGGACTATAGATTTTGTTGTTCTTGTTGTTGTTGTTAGAGCTTTTAAATGCTAACTAACCACACCTTGAGTTTGTATTTTAGATTAAGGTCCTTCAACTATGAATTAAACACCCTCAAGACAGAGATCAAGACACACAGACACAGTGTATGCGGAAGCGCTTATAAATAATTTACGGGCAACATAAATGGTCTATAATCTGGGTTCTGGACATGTCTAGATTAAGGAAACATGGCCCAGCTAGGGCTGGCTCCCCTGGAGAAGGGCTGAAATGCGCAGGATGAGGAGGGGCTGCTTTGGAAGTGGGAGCATTCCAGCCCAAGGAAACAGCAGCGTCCAAAGCTCCCTCCCATGACAAGGGAGAGGCTGGGTCTTACCGTGTACTACCATCAGATCATTGCACAGGTCACAGCGAGTGTCCTCAGGTGGACAAAGGAACACAGCCTTCCTTCGGTTCTTTTTCCCCTTGGGGCATAGAGTCTTAGTCTCAGAGTAGTACTTGACAGCACCCGAGTCACATTTCTTTCTGTGATTAAGCCGCAACGCTGACCTCCTTCATGACTCAGTTTTGTCTTCTGCCCAAACCAATCGAGCCCCAGTTAGCACCTGAAAGGACAATCCTTGCTTGTCCTGCTGCTAAGGAAATGCCTGAGGCTTCGGGAAGGGAAATTCCGTGAGTCAGCTAAGAAAACCAAGCGCTGTTCAAGGAAAAGCATCTGTTAGCAATATAGAACTTTGCATTTGGTTCAAGGCATGCTTTCAGATCTCATTCAAACTCACATGACTCAAGACTAAACCTGATGATGGATGACAGTTATTTTGATGTAGCCCCAAAAACAATACCGCGTAATGGCAAGAGCACAGACTCAGGTTACAGTGAATGAATTTTTGATTTGGAGAAATTTGTAGTATATAAAATTTGTCCTTAAAGAGAGACTTTATTAGAATCCGATATTATGCTTTTTCTAAGTAACATAATTCGGGTTAACACACAATGTCATTGCACAGAATGCACGTTTGTCCTTCATACATGATGTCCCTCAGAATTCATTGCTAATATGGTGTGCTCTCTGAATTTTTTTTTCTTGGACTCAGAGTTTTTTCCTTCCTTATCCCATCCTACTAAACATGAGTACATGATACATCAAGAAAAGCGAGGGGCCGAGAAAAGGACACAGATCAACTTTGGTAGAGGAGTTAGAGATTTTGTTTTTTGGCAAAACTAATGAGCTTCTTTGGGGATGGAGATTCATCGTTTTCAGAATTCTATTTTGACCTCAAAAGGCAATGCCACCCAGCAGGCATGTCCAATTTTACCTTGACTATGTGAGGATGTGTTGGTTGAGGTGATAGTCTCATTAGTAATACAGAGAAAACTGTACTATTCACCTGCTAATTCAACTACTCGGCTTTGGATTCCATTTGCATCTAGTTGAGCAAAATCCATGCCGGTGTAAGTTATTGCCTGTCCCACCACCTTCTAATTCAGCTTCAATATCTCCGTGGTCTCTACTGGGCTCTTTCAGAACTGGCGCAGCATAGAAATAGAAATGGCTTCAAAAAATGTGTAGATAAACTCACGGATGGGCCGTGTAATTAATTATTAAGGGAGGCTGCATGGTGGTGTTACCTCCCTGGCCTTTTTTATGGTTGAGATCAGAGGCAGTAAACACACTCTCCTGCCAAATTGCTCTCAGAGACAAAAGGAGAACTGCGTGGACTGACCTGATGGAAGAACATTTTACGACCTTTTCAATTGCCTTCTATTTTTACGAAAGGGAGCGAACACATATCTTGGGTAGATTTGCTTCAACCATTCAGACTAAGTCTGCCAGGAGGAATGGCCTGTAATAACCGAGCAAGGCAGGATACGATCTTGAAAGGAAGGGCTGCCAACACTGAAGTGCAAATATGGCTTTAGTCAAAATGTAATTGTGCAGCATTGAAATGATTTGCTAGTTATGCAACTATTTTTACCGTCATAAACTTAAAAAGTAATTGTGAAGCTGTCTGATGGGTGCACGGGAGTTCATTATCCCATTCTACTTTTATATATGTTTGACATTTTCCATAATAAAAATTTTAAAGTAATTGTTAGTGATGTCATTATTGAATAAAAGAGCTATAAAAGTGCATGTTTGGCCTGGACAATTTGTAGCTAATCTGGTATCATTTAGCCATGTTTAGCACTTGACCGCTCAGTGGGCCATGGGCCAACATAGATTTGAAATGCAGGCATTTCAGTTTCCAGGGCCATCATTCACCAGGATTGGGTGGCACGGAGCAGTTTCCCCAGGAATCCCAGAATGGGTTACTGCTTTGCTCAGGGAAAACTTGGGAGGCAAGCTACGTCATCGGGCCACCCAGTGTGGGCACAGCCAAATCGCTGCTAGGGCTCAGCTTGGAGATGATGAGCCTGGTTGGTATCAAGGAGAAATAGGATAGAAAGGGCTGAGAATGATCAGAGAGGTGAGAGATTAAGTCAAAGTAAGCAAAGACCACAGGCTGATCCTGGGCTCTCCCTCCCATACTTGGGCTTAGTACCACATTGTGCTGAAGTTTCTCATCCTGTGAGAGACACTGCATGGAATCAAGACTTACCTGCTCAACTCCACTGAGTCCTAAAAGAATTCGCTCCCTTTAGAATCTCAGAATTGGAGCGACTTTAATAATTCTTCTAGTCTAATCATCACTGAGGACCTCATGGAGGTAGTGAGTGAGAACATTAAAAAGATTTTTTTTAATGTTTATTCTTGAGAGAGAGAGAGACAGAGACAAATCTTGAGCAGGGGAGGGCCAAGAAAGAGGGAGACACAGAATCTGAAGCAGGCTCCAGAGCCTGAGATATTAGCACAGAGCCCAAGGCTCAAACTCACAAACCATGAGATCATGACCTGAGCCAAAGTCGTTGGACACTTAGTTGACTGAGCCACCCAGGCACCCCTTTTGAATGAATAAGTAAATTATCCTTTTTTAAGTTTATTTATTTATTTTGCAAGAGAGAGAGAGAGAGAGAGAGAGAGAGTGAGCGAGCAGGGAAGGGCAGAGAGAGGGAGAGAACAAATCCCAAGCAGGCTGCTCGCTCTCAGCATGGAGCCTTATGTGGGGCTCAATCTCATGAACCATGAGATCATGACCTTAGCTGAAATCAAGAGTCAGACGCTTAACTGATGGAGACTCCCAGGTGCCCCTGAATGAATAGGTAAATAGAACCTAGTTCTTCTAAAAGGTCAGCACAAATCCAAGACATCAGATGCAAAAGAAGAGTTTCTACTTTTGATTATTGTTCTCCTTCCAATTCTCAGTGTTAGCCTGTCTCCCTGGTGTCAGAAATGGAGATCTGTTTAGGATTTTGGCAGGTCATACTGATGAGTGCTCAAAAATGCCTGCTTCTGATATTTCTGAAGGCTATTTGGAATTTGACTCTTTGATCATATGTATGTTTATCATCCAAGTTTCCAGTCTCCATTCACTATTTCTTGGTTGTAGGGGGAGTAATAAGCCTTGGAGATATAACTTTTGATGAAATGTGATTCCTGCTGCCAAGTGCTTGTGGATTTGTTCTTAAGATGTCTTTTGGGCAGTTTCAACAGTGGGCATATCAAAACTGAGGGTGTCTCTTTGCTAAAAATGTGACTCTGTGGTTTGCATGGTGGGGCTTCTCACTGCAGACCCTCTGTGGTGTCTACTACCTCTCTAGGTAACAAGAGGAGCAAGTAGTCAGGAGCAAGAATACAAAACATTCTGCTTTTCTGCTTGATTCAACAGTTTCTATCAGATTTTCCATTTTCATGTGGTTCAGGTTACTGAGTAAATTTTCATAACTTTTTTTTTAAGTTTATTTATTTATTTTTAGAGAGAAAGAGACTGTGTGAGTGGGGGCGGGGAGGAGAGAAACTCCCAAGCAGACTTCACACAGTCAGCACAGAGCCCAATACAGGGGTCAGTCTCACGAAACCATGAGATCATGACCTGAGCCGAAATCAGGATTTGGATGCTCAACCGACGGAGCCATCCAGACACCCCAAATTTTCATAACTTAATCTGGGTGAGACCACATATGGCACAAACTCACATCCGTGGGACAGCATGATGCCTCGAAGTGAGGAAAGAAGCCTCGCGCACCTCTCCAGGCTGTCTGTATCTTCTTGGACCTACCTGGATTTTCTGGTTCCAGAAAGATCACCAGAAGTATACAATTTCTGCATTCCATTGGTTTAAATTTCTCTGAGCCATTCTCATACAATTTCCTTCTAGAGTGAGTTGTATCCTTCCAAACCAGAAACATGTTTGGCAAGCTGCAAATTGAGGCAGACAATTTTATCTGGAGTACTGGATCTATTCCTACAGCGGTATTTATCCAGAATCGTCCCTCCACTTGCACTGCCGATCTTTCCCAGCTGTAACAGCCAGAGCCACTGCCTGGTTTTCAGCAAAGAGACACTGTTGTTAAATCATTAGATGTTAGGTTTAGAAGGCTAGAATCATTCACTGGGGCAATTTTCCTCTTTAAGGCAATTTTATTGGCTTCCTTTTCAAGCAAGAACCAGAAATAGGAATGCTATCTACTCTAATTTGACAAAGCCACTCACTTTCACTTTCTTGGGCAGTGAGTTTTGGGTTCTTTTCAATGTTCCCCTTTTTAGTAACCTCATCATCTTCCTCAGTTTAGCTTTCAGTAATTCCTGGATTTGGAGGAAAGGGCATTCAGTCGATACAAGAAAATAACAAACACCTTTGTATTTTTTGGATCTTAGCGTTGAAGAAACAATAAAGGCAGGTGTTTTCATTTCACAATCATAGCAATTCGTCGCAGCTGGTGACTCCAGCCTCCTTCTGGTCTTGATAATCATCTCTTTGTAGTCACCTGGAGAACTGGGCTGTAGTAATAATACTGATAATTGTGATCATTTACTTATTTCATACTGCAAGCCAGGAAGCATGGCGGGCATTTTATATATATTCTTTTTATCAATTCTTGCAGTCAAATTGGAGAGTATTATCATGATTTTACACACTAGGAAACTGAGGCACAGAGAAATAAGAAAATTGCTCAAGGGCATATAGCTTCACATTGTCTTATGTGTCTAGGGTTCGCGGTGATCGAAATCACTTGTAGTATCTCTCTTTCTTCAAATGTCTTCTCTACTTAAAGCAAGCCCATCATGTACGTGAAAACATGTAACTCAGGAATAGCAAGAGTAAGAATGGAAATAGAGGTATACTGGAAGATCAAGCAAACCGCCCCACTTCTCTGTTTCCCTTCTTTTGTTAAAAAATGCAAATAATCATGCTTACTTTTTGGGAATTTTGGTTTGTATAAAAACCATGATAGTTCTTACACAGTCTAGAAGCCCAATAAACATCAGGTCCCTGTCCTTCCTATAAGGATTATGGTGGTCTTTGTGTCTTCTTGCTTTCTTCTGTACCCCGTACGGTTAATCCCAGAGGAGAAGGAATGGGCGTGGCCAAAGATGTGTCAATCGGAGTATCCCATTCCCCTAACCTCAGTGATTGGTCCAAAGCTTAAGCTGCACCCATCAGAATGCTCTTCAGGATTGTTCAGATTAAAGCTGTCATAGATGACTCTTTCCTCTCGGATTGTGGACTCATCAGTATTATTAAGTTCAGAGATGGCTTCTGCAGCTTTGGGTCCCTCTGCAGGGACAGAGTCAATATATTTTCCCTGGGAGAAAATTACGGGGATATGAAGGGGAAAGAACAAGAGCAAGACGAAAAGTTCAGATGTTTTTCAGGTCCCCAGATCTTGCCATTCCTAGGGCTGTGTTCACCCAGTTCCCTTTCACTTCCTGAGGTTTATCCTACTGTGAGTTTAAAAAACTGCTTTTCACATCCTTCCTTCCCTCAGAAATTTGAGGTTTTTCCATTTAGTCTTTCTGACATTAAGTCCAGGATATAACTGAAAATATATGATGCTGAGGATTTACTTCAAAATAATATCAGGATGGGGGAGTGGATAAGGATGTGGGTAGGGTGATACTGGCCATAAGTTGATGTAGTTTTGAGGATATGTGATGGGTACATGAGGCTTTATTATACTATCTTGTTTAGTTTTTGTATGTTCTAAATTCTACATAATAGAATTTTGAATAAACAGCAACAGCAATAAAAATCGCAGACTTATGTTCCCTCAAAGATGGATATGACCTAAGATCATTTCATAACCGATGGAAAACCCTTTTGGTGCTCGGACGAGGAGACTGCAAGTGAGCAGAGTGAGGGAGAGCTTGGTTGATGATAGCCTGATTTCCTTTCTGGGTTGAAATCAGAAAGAGTAGAGAATGTGAAGCAAAGCCTTTTTAAGTAAGCACTTTGTGCTCTTCCATTTTTCTCTTCACTCATACCCCCTCAATGGGGTCTTGAGCAGTGCAGTAATGTGGCTTTGGAAGGCATCTTCTCATTCATTCATTCATTTGCTCATTCATTCACTCATTCAGATGATGTGATCTGATTCAGGAAACAGAAAAGCCTTGCTAATGCAATGTCTGGCATATAGGTGGTACTCAATAAATATTTGTTGAGTTAATGAATGGATGAAGGGAGATGCTATAAAGAAACACCTTTAATTATGGAACTCTTTTGACATTACATCAATATTCAATCTTCTACATTTAGAACCTGCCACAGCCTGCTACAAATTCTATTTTGAAGGCCGCAATAACTTGGCCAGGAAACCATTTCCGCTGAATTTTTGCATAGACATCCACAGCTTGAGATTTGTTCTAAGTGACAGAGTTTGAAACCCCTAAATCAAGTTTTCTGGCTTTGAGTGACAAGGATGTCAAAAAGATGGAAATTAATCTCTCAAAATACGGTTTTTGCTTGTTGAACTGAAAACCTTCTATTTTCTTCTGGGTAGAGAAGCTCTTTCAATACGGTGAATTCACGATGTAGATTTAATTGCCTTAGTAATTTCAATAACGTTTAATTTTTAAAGGAGGGAACAAGCTTTTGTTATATTTAATTGATGAGAATCTAAATGGACTATATATATATACATATATATATTTTATATTAGATGTGGAGACTAGCCAAGGTTCATCAATGTCTCTATTTATAGTGTTTATTCAAACCACAGCTATTTATTGAGTACAAGGTACTGTGTGCTGCATAAAAGAATGAGAAAGTATGGCTTATACCTTCAAGGAATTAATAAGCTAATAGGGGAGGGAAGCTATATAATTTTGGGCTCTTTTATAGGCAAGTTGGTTGCTTCAAAAAAATAAATAAGGAAATTGTCATAAATTATGTGCTGCTGTCTGGCATGAACCATGCTGTTCCACCGCATTCTTCCCACCAAGCAGCATTCCTGCAGGGCAATGCACAATGATAATTCTTCATCCCACTGCGTCTATTTGTCTTCAAACATGGGAAGGTAAACATAACTGGAGCTAAGAAAAACTGAGAAATCAGAAAAGTTTGTGTAACTTTGGTGGCCCAGACATGTCTAGTGTTCAGAAAACACTCTTCCTTTTTTTTTTTTTAATAAACTATTTTTAGAACAGTTTTAAATTTACAGAAAAATTGCCGCGGCTATACGATGTGTTTATATAATTAATGAACCGATATATATCGTTAGCTAAAATCTATACTTTATTCAGATTTCTTTAGTTCTAGCATGGTCTCCTTTTAGCCTAATAAGGATAATCAGAAACTGAGAGAAAACAGAAGGGAATAATATGGGAAAAAGTATGGTTTTACTGGCTACCATGTAACTAGAATCCACAGACCAAGACCTTTCATGGAGGCAACTATGGGATCATTTTGCCCGTGGCTCTTGCACCTGCCTCCATTTTGCAAGGGCCATTTGACGCCTGTCCAAGCCTTAGCCTGAAATAATCAAAAGGGTTCATTAAGGTAGTTTTCCTAAAATAGGGAGCAATTTGTCATCAAAGTTGAATTCAAGTCTACTCTTCAAGAAAAGCAGGAACATCATTGTAAAATGATTTCACAGACTTAGGTCACACTTAGCCATCAGATTAAAACAAATATAGATATAGATTACATTTAACTTCATTATTCCGGACCCCTCTTTGATATCTTTTCCCATTGTGTGCTGGCTCAACAATGTCCTCTCATATCCAGGATGGACGTTGCAGGCTTCTGAAACTCTCTCCCAACCCAAGAACGTAAGAAATGTCCAAGAAAATGAAAACAGCCTTCATGGAACACACCCTCCATACTAGGTATCAATTCTGCCTTGTCTGCATCAAGTTCTGTTGGTCCTGTTAAAATCCTCTATTGGCTAGAGATTGTTTTCTCCGCCTTTGTGGTAAAACTATGTAGAGATGAAAGGTGTTCACTGGAGGAAACGAGAATTGGCCTCTGGGCAAACTAACATGAAAACACCAATTCTAGCTTCCTGTGAATGCCTTAGAGTGATCTGTAAGTAACTACATGTCCTTAGGTCCCTCGCTGGATCTTCGGCTGAACTTTGAATCATTTTTCTTAATCAGAAAATCTATGGATCCCAAGTTAGGACCCTTTTGTCAATCCTGACCTGAACCCGCATGTGACTTTGATTCTACCCAATCTTTTTTTTTTGCCCAGAAACACTTAGAAACATTTATGGCTTACTGGGTTATTGTTCTTATTTTAGTTAGAATTTATTGATATGTTACTCATTTTCTGACATCTCATTTTGACACCATCTGAATTATGTTTAAATCTGAAAATGGACCTTCAGACCAGATTGGGTTCTATTGATGCAAGAGATTCTATTGAAAACCAGGGGAGAAAATACTACTGTGGACTGGAAGTAGTCAGTAAAATTTTAATGGAAGAGGCTTGAATAGGCCCTAGAGGCAGGGAAGGCAGGTCAGAGTCAGGGTAGCAAGGACACCAAAGTCATAGGTAGTGTGTGATATGGCAAACGTTGTAATTAAAGCAACGACAATAATGGAAGATAGAGGTGAGATAAAGTTCAAAGAAGTAAAGTGGGACCACTTAGCTGAGGTTTGTTGACTAGAGAGGATTGGACCTCAGACAGGTCTAATACCTGAGTCTGCCAAGGCAGTCTACTGCACCTGAGAACTTGTTTTAATTCAACCAGGCTCATAGGGACTGCTTACGGTTAGGTTGAGCTTCGTTTGTACCTCTGACTTACATCTGAGAGGCAGGTGGAAACATGGTCAGTTTCCAGAACAGTTAGATGATGGTGGGGAACAGGCAGAAGTGTATCAATATACCTATGAGAATGGCAAAGGTGAGCCAGGGCCAAGTGGAATCTCCCCTTCATGCGGAGGTGTCATCACTAGTAGCTCTGTGGCCTCACGGGGATCTGGAAGTCTACATCAGTGCAGGGGACTGTGTGGTGTCATCTCTGCTTCTGTGTGACCTTCTTTGTGCATTTCCATATCTTTTGCCTTTCAAGAAATTTTATGTCGAACAAACTGATGATTGCCAAAGGGGAGGTGGGTGGATAGGCAAAATAGGGGAAGAGGATTAAGAGATTCAAACTTTCAGTTCTGAAACAAATAAGTCACGGAGGTGAAAAGTATAGCATAGGGGATATGGTCAACAATTTTACAATATTGAAAGGTGACAGATGGTTACTATACTTACTGTGGTGAGCACTGAGTATAGAATTGCCAAATCAATATGTTGTATGCTTGCAACTACTGTAACATTGTATGTTAATTATGCTTCAATAAAAATAATGGGAAATAAAAGAAATTTTATGTCCATCAGCACTGCTGAGTCCAAGAGCAGAGAAAACTAACATATGCTGACCATGTACAAGGTGCCTCATGCCATTATTTGTTTTGTCTCTCACAATGAGCATAGTAAGGAAAGCGAGAAATGGAGAGAAGAAGGTAACATTTGAAACCAGTCTTACATGGCTCCAGAGCTCCTACTCTTTCTCATCTCATTTCTTATGTCGAACTTAAATATTCTCAACAGCAGGTCATCATTATGAAGGGGACACTTTTAGAAGATTAATCTAGTAGCCAGCCTGGAGTGGACTGGAAAAGGGGGAGACTGGAAGAAAGAGATTAGGTTAACATTTTATTTCAAGAACATATGGGCTGTGAGAAAATGTTCTTCCATAGAAAGAGTAGTTTTTATAGACTTTTTTTGTAGAAATTGACAAGCTGATTCTAAAATTTGTATGAAGACACAAAAAATCTAAAATAACCAGAACACTTTGGAAAAACGAAGTCAGAAGACTCACCATATGAATTCTAGACTTATTATCAAACTATAGTAATTAAGATGTTGGCCTAGGTATAGACATATAGATCAAGAGAGCAAAGTGGAGTCAATTTATTTTTGACTAAGATTCCAAGCTAATTCAATGACAAAAGAGTACTCTTTTCCATGAATGATGAATGAAGCAACAATAACAATAATAAGCCGAGACCCTTAACTCACACCATATGCAAAAAATTACACAAAATGGATCATAAGCCTAAATGTAAAAACTTAAACGATAAAATTTCTGGAAAATGCGTAGGAATAAAATCTTTGTTCCTTGGATTAGACAAATTTTCTTAGGACACAAAAAGCAAGAACTATAAAAGAAAAAAAATTACCAAGTTGAACTTTATCAAAATTTAAATTCTTGATTCTTCCAAAGACACTGTTAATGAAATGGAAAACCAAGCCACAGACTAGGAGAAAACACTTGCAAAACACATATCTGATAAAGAACTGGAATCCGGAATATATGTAGCTTATAGAATGTATAGAAATCTTATAATTTTTAAAATAAAAAGGCAATATCTTGATAAAAAGTGTGCAAAAACTTGAGCACTTTGCCAAAGATCTATAAATATATGAAAAGATGCTCAGTATAATTAGTCAATAGGAAAATTCAAATTAAAACCACAAATAGATACTGCTACACACCCACTAGAATAGATGAAATTAAAAAAAAAAATCTGACAATACCAAGCATATAGCAAGGATACAGAGCAACTCCTAGATACTTACCCAAGATAAGTGAAAGCATATGTCCACACATATGTCATATAAGGCTTTACTGCTAATAGTTAAAAATTAGAAAAGATATATATCAACTGATGAATGAATGAATAACTGTGATTCACTCCTATATAATAACTGAAAGCTTTACATTCACAGAAAGAAACTAGACATGAAAGAGTATATGTTGTATGATTCCATTTATATGAAATTACAGAAAATGTAAAATTAGAGTGACAGAAAGCAGAGCATTTTCTAGGGTCAAGAATTAGGGGAGGTGGGGTGCCTGGATGGCTCAGTCGGTTAGGCATCCAACTTCGGCTCAGGTCATGATCTCACCCTTGTGGGTTCGAGCCCCAGGTCGGGCTCTGTGTCGATGGCTCAGAGCCTGGAGCTGCTTTGGATTCTGTATCTCCTTCTCTTTCTCTGCCTCTCCCCTGCTCGCACTCTGTCTGTCTCTCTCTCTCTCAAAAATAGATAAACATTAAAAAAAAAGAATTAGGGGAGGAGATTGATGGTAAAGGGGCAGAGGCGAGTTTTTGGAGTGGCAGTGGTTACATACATGATTAAACACCTTGGTCAAAGTGTAGACTTTAAGAGGCACATTTGTTGCATGCAAGTAATACATCAATAAAACTTATTTAAAAATAGTTTTATGCCTTAAAGAATTGGTAATATTTTTTTCTCTAATTAATGACAATTATCTTAAACAACTTATGTTCACGTTGGTATTGGCCCTGGCTTGAGAAGGTTTATAGCTAAATTTAACACCCAATCATAGTAACCACGGATGCCCTTTGGATTAACAATTCACTTTCTATGGGTATAGTTGACATTTTCTATTTATTTTTAATAAACCTACCTTTTGTGTGTCTTTTACTATCAGTAATTTAAAAGCCTTCTTAGAAACAGGCAGAGCATAAAATAAAATCTGAAACATACATAGAGTTATAAGGAGATAGAACTAATTGAGATTAGCAAATGAGAGGATAGGACAAAACCGTGTGCCCTTGACTGGGTAGATGATATAGATATAGATATAGATATAGATATAGATATAGATATAGATACAGACACAGACACAGACATAGACACAGATATAGATATAGATGTATAATGGCTTGTTGCTGATCCAATTTGCCTCTTTGTTGTTGGACAGGTCCAAGGTAGAGTAAGCCACTGTTATGATGAGGCAACAGGTCAGACCACTAGCAACTGATTCTAATAGTAACTTTTTTATATGAAGGAAAACTGCTTATCTGTGTATACTCTGGAAATTATAGCTTAATAAAGACTGTCTTAACAAAATGCTTTATAAGGTCAGGCATTTCAAATGTGCTAAGATATATATTCTATAAGGTTGAGTGATAGTATTCCTTTCACCGTGTAAAGACGTAGCTCACCTACCTAGAAAGGTGCTCCAGAGGAACAGTGCCTACAAAGTTTGCTTACTCTGGGAACTAGAATCTTCTCTGTATCCATCAAGGAGGATTTACCTAGGGTCCCTAATATGTATTGACATCTGGAATGTTCTTTCTTTGGGAACTTGATAACCAAAGGATTTATTGAAAATGACCTGAGTCTACACTATGGAAGGAGAAAATAAGATTCGGTAACAAGCAAAAAATATATATATATATATGTATATATATATATATATATACATATATATATATATATATATATATTGCCAGAATTATGAAGGGTATAAAAGAGGCTCTGAAATCAATTTCTAGTTCCTTCTCACTGTAGAACAAGTGATAATTTTAGCCAGTACATTCTAGTCTTGAACAAAGTCCTCTCCTCTCAGATTCCAAAGTTCTCCTTTCACACCCTGCTTGTCCTTGTCAGATGCAATCTGGGATGAACTGATATCATCTTATTAGAACTCTCTTATGGTTTTTAGGTTATTCTATCTTTGTTTACTTGATTGTGCAAACCTTAAATAAAGACATTATCACGTGCCTTGGGATGAGGCTTTTCTTGGGCTGATGTGCTCTGTAAAATGCGGCTACCCCTTTTCTGGGTTACTTGGCTAATACACCTGTCTGTCTCTCCATTCTCAAAATTTCTCTTCTGCCACTTTGCCTGCGATTCTGCTGCAGTGAGAAGGGCTATCATCTCTTCCAGCGCTGAGGAGATTGTCAGTTTTTCACTGGGCCCATCTCACATATCAATTTCTGCCTTTAGTCATTGATACGACACCATTACATCCCAGCAGCAGGAGCTCAGGGAATTTCCCACTTTCTTCTCAGTGTCCTAGAGCCAATGCAGGAGCAGCCCTCAACAGGATGGGAGCAATTTTGCAAAGACCCTTAGGGCAGAAACTAAAAAGCATTGGAAAACCAAAAGGTGGCCCTGCAGAACACACCATCACGGCACTGCTTTCTGTCTAGACCTGGATCATTCTTAGAGAAGTCACTGACCTACGTAAGGCAAGACATACACTTTTGTCTTCTAAGCAAAACTATGACTACAGGGGGAAAGATCCTGCCATTTTATGCCTACATCAAGTAGTTCTCAATCCAAGACAGTAGTTCTTACTTTTGAGTATTCATCAGAATCATCTGTATTGTTTGCTAAAGTACAGATTGTTCTTTATGACTCTTATAAATTCAGATTCAATAGGTGTTAAAGCTCAGGAATCTGAGGTTTAATCATGTCCCCAAGGAAATTCTAATGCAGGTCCTTTAGCCAAAACTTTGAGAGCCATGGAGTACTTTAAGAGAAGTGGATTTAATAATAGTCCATGAAACTGAGAATCCTAGAAGACCAAGGGTCAAACCACGGGCTTCAGTTCTTGGTATATGAATTTATTGGTATAGGGTAATATCAATATCTAAGGTGTTGATTTAAAAAATACACATTGCTGAGCTCCATCCAGACCTACTGGAAGCAGGACTCAGGAACCTGCATTCAAACAAACATTCCCAGGGTTCTTAGGCATGTTGAAGTTTGAAGACTTCAGAAAGAAAGATCTTGCATTAACTAGTTTCACACTCATTTACAAGGAGTACCTACTGAAAGCAAGCTGATTAGAAAATACCATGGACCATGGTATGGAAGCTTCTAGCAAATGTGGTAGCAGGCAGCAATGGCTTAATTAAAATTCAAATCTCATCTCTATTCCTAAAATTCAATTCCACTGCAGTGGCAAAGAATTACCTCTGCATAATGAGAGGAACGGATGAGACGAACTTGAGTTTGAAATTTGGTTTGTGTGTGTTTTTTTTCCCCCTTTACCCTTTTGAGCAGAGTAAATAATGCCCATGCAGTAACCTCAATAGTTGCTCTTTTGGTAACAGCCTAGAGCCAAGAATGCACTGTTTTCTTTTTCTGCTTCGATATCTTAATGGAATGAATGTGATATTATTTATCAACTGTAAGCTTGATGGAATATATCATATAAATCATCTCAAATGTTATTTGCCACCTGCCTGCCTGTTCTGAAATGCATGCTGGCTTAATTAATCTAATTAGTCAATGCACAGATCAGGAACACATTTACAGCTTTTCTGTCATCGTAAATAAACTAGTTTTGTTTTCATAGGTTAAATAATTCATTTTAAAGATGGATACTAGGAAGAATCGGGGAGAGCTGACCTCTATTACAGTAAAACAGGGAATAACGATGACAGGGTTTTCTTTTTGTTCCGCGCGCCCTCCATTAACCTTCTATTAAAATACTCCTTTGTGGGGGAGGCTAGGAGGGAGGCGGTGGCACGTGGCAGAAATGTCATGCCCTCCCACCTTAAGAGGCATACCTGCCATTTGCTAAGAATGAGCTGACCCATTTTAAACCTCCTCATTGAAAGACACATGGAGTTTCAAGTACACGCATGTGCACTAGAGAGCTGAGGACCACAGATGCTGTACATTCAGGAGCCCACACTGCTGGTGGAGGACAAATCCAAAAGGAGAAAAGGGAGTAACAGGTGAGGAATGAGGATAGCACAGTTAACAGGCTGGATGTTGTGAATGAGCAATTGTTTCTTTTTACAGCCACAGCTACCTGGTGCGGCCAGGTGCAGTCCCCACGTTCAGGATACACTCCTACCTGGCAACAATGGAGTCATGCAACATGGCGGCTCTGAAAGAGACAGTACCCTAGAGACAGTAGCATAATGGTTAACCCCCCAAGTCCACAGTTAAATAAATCTGAACTTACAGTCTATCTTCTACTATTTACATGCTGTGTACCTTTAGACAATCTACTTAACTTCTCTGTGTCCTACTCCTCCTCAGTATAATGTGGATACCTGACAGGATTGTTTTACAGACTAAGTGAGATCATTTGAACACGTAGCACATGATCTGCTCCTAATATATTTGTGGAGCTCAGGGCAAGAGTATGGAGCCCTTTCATCCCCAGAATACTTGTACTGCCCCCTTCCTCATTGCCACCCGACCAACAGCCTCCCCTTAGCTTTTGCTCCATCTAGGAGGAAGAACCTAGGGAAGAGGCCCATATTGGACCTGGAAGCAGGTTTAGCTCATTTGGGCAGGCTCCTCAAAGGAGGAGCAAGAAGGCAGGGGTGTGGTTATGTAGAGTTGAGCAGTTGGTTCTCCAGCTCTCCTCTTAGGTTAGCTCATTTTAGAAGCTTGGATCTGTTCAAAGAAAAAAAAAAAAAGGAATTGTCACAAAGCAATAGAACAGCAAATCTCAAAGAGTGAGCATTAACATATGCAAAATAAAAATAAAAAGTACCACCCCCACCAACCAGAATTGTGTGCCGACTGTGACATATGAATCTCATTTTATTGCAAATGCATGACGACTTTACAGAAGAGGGTGAAGGGTAAAGGAGCTGACCTAACTAACTCTGGAAAACAGTATTTTGACTGGGAACTGTCAGGAATAACACTGGTTGCTGGCTGGTAAACGTGTTTCTTCTGGTGGTACATATGAGCAATTCTAAAAGTGTTCTACATGTGAACTAGGGTTGAACACATAAGTGAATGGATGAAGAGGAATAGGGGGAGCCAAGGCTTCTTGGTGTTGGAAAGGGAGGTTACAGATGTAGTTCTGAGATTAGAAACCAGGACATCAGCATGAACTCATGTTTCACTTAATACACATGCAGATGGATAAATGCAGAAACAATTGTAGATATGCGTGTGTATGTGTGTTGGTAGGCACACACGTATTATCTAGTTCTATTAGTTAAGAGGGCCTGGAAGCAACAGCACCTGGTAGCAATAGGCACATAAAGCATCAAGATCCTAATTCCAGGGGCGCCTGGGTGGCTCAGTTGGTTAAGTGGCCGACTTCAGCTCAGGTCATGATCTCACGGTCTGTGAGTTCAAGCCCTGAGTCGGGCTCTGTGCTGACAGCTCAGAGCCTGGAACCTGTTTCGGATTCTGTATCTCCCTCTCTCTTTGCCCTTCCCCTGCTCACGCTATGTCTCTATGTCTCTCAAAAATAAATAAACATTAAAAAAATTAAAAAAAAAAAGATCCTAATTCCAAAATTCTATTCTCAAATAAATGGAACCAAGTTTCTTTGGAGAAATGGGTGATTCTAGGGCTGGAACAAGGGAAACATACAATGAGCCTGGAACATGTTGTAGTGCCAAAAACTAAGGAAGTACTCAAAATATTAAAGGATGGGGTCATATTAAAGGGACACAGGAGACAACTGAAAGAGCTCTCATTGGCCAAAGCTGGACTTTGAACAACAAAATACGTATTGGATTGTAACCCAAGTACGAAATAAATGTCCATGAGTAAAAATACAAACCAGTATATAAAATAAATACATGAGTCCATAGTCCGATAGATAAATAGATGATAGATGATAGACAGATAATAGATAAATAGATAGTTAATAGATAGATAACAGAAAATAAAGAGATAATAGATAGATAGATAGATAGACAGAGAGATAGAGAGATAGAATAAAGGAGTAAAGGCAATTCTTCATTATAGAAGAATTCAAGATAATGCCTCTAGATGCTCGCCACTCTAATGTACTTAGAGATGTAATTAGCCAACCACCCCTAGCCCCTCACTTAGAATTGGAATAGGGGAATATGAGAGCCTTCACAGACCGGAGGAAATTTAAGAGACTTGGCCAATATATGAAATGGAATATCCTGGGTGGGTCCCTGGCACAGAAAGATAAAAAGGACACTAATGGAAAATCCAAATAAATCTGGAGTCTAGTTAATAGTCATAAATAAATAGTGCTGTTTCTTTTGACAGATGCACCACGGTGACGTAAAATGAACTGAGCAAGGGGTATATGGGAACTCTATTATCTTTGCAACTTTTCTGAAAATAAGGAGTTTTTTGAAAATAAAAAGAGATTATACAAGGGCACTGCTTGGTGCAGTGTGTCTACTATGGTTATATTCCATCCATCAGTCAAGCAGATAGGAACCTAGCTAAGGAATGACTCTAGAACCCTGAATTAAATGCTAAGGTAGGCCTAGATTGCATTACTCCTTTCTCACACCTGTCCCAAATGAGGCCTTTCCTTTGTGCATGGGAAAAAATTGTCTGAGAGCTTGAGGCTTGGTCCAATATTGTAAATGGTAGACTAGCCTAAGACCCTCTGAGCTCATTGTCTTCTAGCATTCACTGCAGCAGCCACGCTTCGATATTCTGGCGGAAGTTATTCAATTTTCCTTGCAGCAAGAGAATCATCGTTAACTACAGCACAGAATACAGAGAGTCTTCTACAGAGTTTTTGAGTTTTTCATAGTGGAACTGTCCCATAAAATCTGCCAACATTATTGCACCTAGCTGGTAGCCATGTTTCTCATAGCTAACCCCCAAGTCAATAGAGATAATATGCTTCGTAAAAAATGGTTAAATATGATTCTTGAATTTCGTTACATTAACGTATGTCAAGTGTCTACTGGCTTCGCTACTCAGGATTCTGATGGCGTCTTACTGTGTGACAGAAGTCAACTAGTTTTTTAGGCAAGGAAGTTTCCAGAAATCTAATCTCAATAAAAGGACAATGTGTGGAGTTTCTAGACCTTTCCTTCCCAAGTCCTAAGGTAATTCTGTGTCGA
The DNA here is from genome assembly GCA_030068075.1 of Paguma larvata. Lineage (NCBI taxonomy): Eukaryota > Metazoa > Chordata > Mammalia > Carnivora > Viverridae > Paguma > Paguma larvata. Next base: position 15,887,789 of record CM057825.1, read on the forward strand.
CAAGGTCCACTAGCCCTCTGCCTCTTCTGATATACAAACCATGGGCAATAAATTAGAATATTTCAAGCAGTAATTAAGCTGGGACTTGGATATTTCATTCCAATTGGCATCTTTCATTTGACTTCCAGTCAACGCAATGACATATTTACATTTTGTGTTAAGCAAAGAATAAACTCTGGGGGAGGGGGGTGCAGCTAAGAAACAACTTTTTGCTATCCCAGTACGCAGATTTACAACAGAGCTGTCTGCCAAATTAAGGTTGAGGCAGAGACAAACTGTTTAATTGGCACATTGGAGTCACAGGAGCCATTTATTGTGAATAGCTTTGGAGACAACAGGAGTCCTCTGGTTATGTTCCAAGGATTCCAGCTGTATTTAAATATTTCCCTTGTAGAGCAACACTGATAATTTTGTATGCTACATTTATTTTCAGTTTATCCTGTTTCTTACTCTCAATTATTTATAAGGACCCTCACAGAATCCTGAAATCAACCTTCCCCTTGCCCCATGCTGCTGCCATTGTCTTTTCTATAGCACACTCTGAATTTCATCCGGTGATAATAATCACAGAGGGACTCCTCTTGGTTTCCTTGTTTATGGAGCAATCCCAATGGCAAGGCCAGCGAGAAGGTTAAATTAAAAAACAGATTTAAGGCAGCTTGGCAGCTGGCCACTCACCCTGGTGGCACTGAGTGAGAGCTGGAGGTCCTGCGTTGTTTTGAGGCACTTGGATGCAGCTGAGTTGGAAAAGCAATATTCCTCCTGTCAGTCTCAGTCAGTCTCTCCTGGTGGTCCTCTCTGGCAGCTTGCTCCTTCTAGGTGATTTCAGCAAGCAACTGAGTTATCAAACTAGGATAGATTTTCTTTCTTGACTCCTTTGCTCCAATGATCGGTGTAGTATTCAGTAACCTTGGGGTAAAATGCATATTCTTTTATTCATTTGGCTCTTTATTCATTCACCTAATAAAGATACAAGTTTTGTATTTACCCAAAATAGAGGAAAGCCGTTGAGTCCCAAGTGAGACAGATTTGGGTCCACCAGATTCTGACTGTGTTGCTTTGGGCAAGTTACTTATCCTTGAGTAATCCCACTTTTCCCCTCCATAGAATGGACATTCCACCTCTTAGAAAATTATAAAGATTTGTGAAATGATTTCAGTCTGAAAGGGAACTGGAAGATATTAAATGGAAAATCTCATGCTTGTGCCCTCAGAACAGAAGTTAAGCACTGAGAGACTGATTTCCTGTAATGCCTGATTTACGTAGGGTCAAGACTTATCTCCTGACCAATGAATATTTGCCAAGAATCTCTCCCCATTTTCAAGCAAATGAGTTTATGGAGTGGACTCTGGCCAGACTTCACTCTAGTAGATACAGCATGTGTTTGCAAATTGCAGTTTCCTCTGCTATTCCTGAATTAGCTGAATTTCAGGTAATTTGAGCTTGCCTTGGTTTACCTCTTTACTTACATTGACAGATTAAATAAGTGGTTTACCTGATGACTAGTACAGTGCGGAACCTTTGTGCCACGTGCTGAGGACATGAAGTTATCATCTGACTCTAATCAGAAGTGGGTAGAATAGAATGTGAAAGTGTCTTAGATAAAAGTCCTTACCCAGCCCATAGGAATTGCAATATTTGAGAAGAAGCAAAAGATACAGAAGCCAGTGAGACTCCATTGTTATTATCCCTTGAGGGGAGAAATAAAGCACGATGATGTGAAGATGATTTATTTTGACCATGTAGGTAAAACAACAACAAAAAAATCTGATTGGTTTGACAATGAGAGGCCAGAGAGATTATGCTAATGTTCCAACAATAAAAGGAAATTTATTTAGCTTGTTAACAAATTATTTTTCTTATATACTCTGAACACCTGAATACCAGTAATGAAGTAGGTGTGGAATCTTTGACACATCTCTCTTATCCATGATGGACCACCAGTTCCTCATGATGATATGTCTTGGTGGAAACAGGTCGCCTGTTGGGTCTTCTCTAGGGTTAACACTAGTTTTAGGGTTTCAACTCTCCTTATCAATGGAAGCTGGAAGAACAATGATAATATAACAACTCAGCAACAAACATGGCATCTAAATGATTCCTTACAGGAGCACCTGGGTGGTTCACTTGGTTAAGCATCTGACTTCATTTAATCTCAGATCATGATCTCATGGTTCATGGGATCGAGTCCAGCATTGGACTCTGTGCTGACAGCATGGATCCTGCTTGAGATTCTCTCTCTCTCTTTCTCTCTCTCTCTCTCCCTTGCTTCTGTGCATGCTGTCTCTCAAAATAAATAAATAAATAAACTTTAAAACAATAAATGCTCTCTTACATACTGATGTTTCTTCCCCTTCAGGTTAAACCCTGAATTACTACTAAGCTAACATTAATCTCAAAATCAATTAAGATAAAATGAAGTTTTGAGATAAATAGCCTTTTATTGACTGAAATGACATCTGTAGCAAAAATGAGATGGTGGGAAACGCACTTTGGTCCCGTGCGCGTCATAAGCTTAGTTAAAACATAGATGCTGAATCAAAAGTATTTGAAATTTCATTTCTCTCTTTTATGTAATTAGTAATTAGAGTTACAAGGGACATTTTTCATGTCAAATAAAAAATGGTGAGAAGTAGGACCACGTTGCAAAAGATCAATTAAGAAGGCAAGTAGGATAAAATGCCTCATCAAAATGCTGGAAAATTGCAATTCAAAGTGAGCAGTTTTCCTTCTATCTTTTTTTTTCTCCCTCTCTTCTTGCCTCCCTTCCATTATTTTTTCCCCATCCTCCTTCGCACCCTCCCCACTCCTCTTTTTTTGCTGTACAGTACAAAATACTCACACTTGGCTTATCTACCTGGTGATGAGGACTGATTCACTGCTTCCTCATTTTGTCAGTTGAGGCAAGTTGATTCATCTCTCCCAGTCTTATTATCTTCATCTGTAAAATGGTGCGATCAATAAAAATATCTGCCATAAGGTTTCTGCATGAATAAGATGAGACAAAGTATGTACATGTGTTTTATAAAGCACAGGACTCCTGGTGCATCAACCTCACTCTGTCTGGTCTGTGGAGAGAGACATTGCCCTACCCTTCACCCTTCCCTCCACCATCCATGCCTACAAATTTCTTTTCCCTCTTATTTTGCCTGCCCTATCACAACACGTACACCAATCTGGGTAAACTAGAGAAACCTGCCCTCTTTCTTATTTTGGGACATTCATTTTGTTATGCGATAAGGATAAATGTTTCAGAAACCTTGTAAGAATAGAGGATCAAAGATATTGATTCCTCCATATTAAAACCGTTCTACCATTTTCCTGGGGGGAGAGGAAAGGTAATGATTTTCAGTCTTAATGGGTACATTGTATCCCTGGTACCAATGGTTCAAATTACCTATAGAGGACAAGTATGTACAGGCTTGTTATCCTGCTCACCTGTATACTGTTTTCATTGATGGTTGGGCCAAACTACTCATAAGCGATTGATCAATAATTGTAGTTCCCCACATTCTTGGGAGGAGGAGGGATTGGTATCTGTGCTTCTTTTTGGCCCCATATAGACTACGGTTGACAAAGTATTTTTGCATCTCTCCCCATTCTGTGTTGGGAGTTATGTTCATCATAAAGACCCCTGTTTAGTCCCTAATAGTCCAAGGCAATGTGTCTCAGACCTTAATGTGTGTGCGTACGAATCATCTAGGGTGCTTACCAAAATAAAGACTCTGATTCAGTAGGTTTGGGTAAAGCGCAATTCTCATAAACTCTTTCATGATGCCTGTGATTCTTGTGTGCACAACACAACTGGAATAGCAGGGCTTAATGGGGATAAGGAACAGGAATCAGGCACCCCTAAAGCATTTTGCTTCTGGCTCAGCTGATACCTGAACACTAACTGTGAGAGGAGGTACAACATTTCCCAACATCAGATCTGGGTCAATGGAGACTGAACCGGTGCCCCCAGAGCCTCATTGGGAGTGCCCAATGGACCTGCCCATGAAAATGCATGCTCATCATGTCCTATTGGTGTGTTTTCAAGCAGCATGCCTAAAGACATCAAGACATTTGTATCTTCCTAAAATCATCATCTTTTCATTCTTCCTAGCCATTCAGAAGGTAGTGAAAGATATTGATCTTGCCTTCTAGCTCTAGAGTCAACCAAACTTTCCTTAGACACAAAGAGGGAAAATCTCTGTAGCTCCTAGGGTCATCGTTACGTTCCATCTTTGTTATAGCAAGAAAGAGTTCTTCGTGGAAGGATGTATCCACTGAAGAAGGACAAAGCACAAGGTTAGATAATTTATGGAAGATTGATTCGGACTCACTGCCCTCCTCCTTTCTGACCACTCTTCTTCTCCTCAAAGTGACATCCTCACCCCACCAAACGGCCAAGTGTGCATCTGTGTGAGTGAGGGATGGAGGTGTGATTTAAAGGCTTATTTTTCTTTGTGGTTGTTTTTTGGGAAGGGAAGAAGAAGAAAGGCTGTAAAGGAAGAGGTGAGGAAAAATCAATGTCAGAGGGCTCTTGCCCAAGTTTATGGCCTCCGCTTCTGCTAGTAAGGCACAGAGTCAGGTGCTGTATTTCATATCCTCAGTCCTTACACATTTGAAGAACACCACAGAGAAAGCTTATCCCTCTTGTTAAACAAATAATGAGATTTCTTGTTCCCTCTGTACGTAATTCCCTTTTTTTTTCAATCCACTATATGGGTTTATTTCAAAACTTCTGTTTTCTAGCCTGGTTTCCATATCCCTAATAAAAGGGTAAAAATATATCCTATAGGGTCATCACTTGAGATCATTAAATGAGATCATGCATGTAAAGAGGCGCATACATGCATTGCACGATCTATTTTCCTATCATTATTCTAAGTAATTTTATTTATTTTTTAAAGTTTAATTTTTTTAATGTTTATTTATTTATTTTGAGAAAGAGAGATAGAGAGCGAGTAGGGGAGGGGCAGAGAGAGAGGGGGAGACAGAGAATCCCAAGCAGGCACCGCACTGTCAGCACAGATAAGGATGCAGGGCTTGAGCTTGTGAACTGTGAGATCATGACTTGAGCCAAAATCAAGAGCTTGACACTTACCTGACTGAGCCATCCAGATACCCCTGAAGGTTTTTTTTTTAAGTTTATTTATTTTGAGAGAGAGAGAAAAAGAAAGCATGCACGTGTGTGTGAGCATGCAAGTGGGGAGGGGCAGAGACAGAGAGGGAGAGAGAGAATCCCAAGCAGGCTCCTCTGCCAGAGCCCAACACTAGGCTGGATCCCACAAACTGTGAGATCATGACCTGAGCCGAAATCAAGAGCCAGACGCCTAATTGACTGAGCCACTCAGGCGCCCCCTAGGTAATTTTATTTTTAAAATCAAAGTGGGTGTCTAAGTCCTAAGCATTCTTCAGACCACTTGAGAAATTGTTTACCTGTTTGTATTTTTGTGTGTGGAAGGCTCTGACTGCTGAGCTGTTTATTTCTGGCACTGTATGGCTCGGTACAAGTGGGTGCGTGCTGTTCCCATAAGCTCTGTTTCATCTGTGTTTAGAGTTAATCCAGAGTGTGACTCTTGCTCACTTTGGGGCAGTATTTGGATTTTGATTCTGTCTTTGTTGGACTTTTTTTGGATTTTTACCAATTACAATAGTGATGTTGATAATAATAGTAGCAATTACAGTAACAACTAAGACTTACACGAGGCTAACTATATCCTTGGCACTTTACTAAACCCTCTATGTGTATTAATTCTTATGACAACTTTGTGAGGGAGGTCCTATTATCCTCCTCATTCTTTAGAGGAGGAAGCTGACTCACAAGTGTCACCAAAGGCACTTGGGCTAATCATGGGCTTTTTCATTACTCTTAGATATACTTTAGTACCAATAAACACAAATTTTATGTTTGTTTTCTTCAATTTACACACAATGACTATGGTTCCTTTTGGGCCAGAGTCATGACCTACTTATCCACTCTGTTTACGTATTCTTGTAACAGGAGAAAATACTCTTCGTTTTTCAAATTTAAAAATAAGCATAAAATCCAAGAGTAAGGCCTGCCAGCACTCACTCATGAATGGTTCTAGACTCCAACCAGTTCTGATGAACTGCAATGAATTTCCTTAAACCATTAAACATGCTATCATCTCTTGCCTGGATGTTTGCAGTAGCCCCCTCTCTGGTCTCCCTGCTTTCATGCTTGCCTCCTTCAATCCATCCTTCACCCAGCACCCGGAGTGAGCCAAGCATAAACCAGAGATTAACATCTCCCTGCTAAAATCCCATCAATGCTTACCCATTATGTTTAAAATACAAATTCCCGAACATGTCCGAAGAGCCCCACCTGGCACAGTCCTTGTCAACATTTCCACTTCATTTTCATTATCCCTCTCTGTGTTAGTCAGGTGCTCCAGAGAGACGGAACTGATAGGGTGTGTATATATGCAGAAGGAGATTTATTATATGAAATTATCTCACATTGACTATGGAGGATGACAAATTCAAAATATGCAGGGTGGGTCGGCAGTTTGGAGATCAAGGAGAAATAATGTTCCATTTCCAGACTGAATTCTGTTTGTGTAGAACCAAAAGTAGCTGATGTTGCTGGAGAATTCTCTTTGGCCCAGAGGAAGCCGGTCTTTCTTTCTGTTTAAGTCTTCGGTTGATTAGATGAGGCCTAGCCACATTACAGAGGGCAATGTGCTTTACTCAAAGTCTACCCATTTAAATCTTAATCTTATCCCAAAGCACCCTCATAGAAACACGCAGAACAATGTTTGACCAAAATTTAGGCAATCCCATGACCTAGCCATGTTGACACATAAAATTAACCATGACGTGCTCCATATTCACTAAACCCCAGCCAAGCTGTCTGTCTCTGAGCCTCTGTCCCTCTCTGTCTCGTCCTTGGAATTCTACTTTACTCTTTCTTGAATGTAACTTCCTCCCAGGAAGAGACTCTACTCTGTCTTGTTCACTGACTTAATCCAGTGCTTGGAAGCATACCTGCCACCTGGAAATGGTCAAAAATTAATATTTAAAAAATGGATGATCAATTAAATCTATTCAAAGAAGATAGTACTCCTGGACCCAAAACCTAAGTGGTCACCTATGTTGTGTGATATTGGAAGCTCAGTGACATCCAGTCTTTCTCAAAATATCTCCCTTCTGAACCATTACAGCAATATCCTTGTCTGCTGACCCACATCTACAGCCATCAAGTCACCCCTGGTTAGATACCCATGGTATATTGTGTCCCAATATATGTGTATATGCTACCTGACACCTTCTCTTCCATTTCTTCCACATAACTGTATCAACTCAGGTTAATTTGTTAGGGGATCCTTTGGGCTGCCATCTTGAAAGATCCTGAGATGCTAACCTTGACGGAATGATGATTCAGAAAATATCAGAGGTACGAATGGATAAAGAAGATGTGGTACATATATACAATGGAATACTACGTGGCAATAAGAAAAATGAAATCTGGCCATGTGTAGCAACATGGATGGAACCGGAGGGTATTATGTTAAGTGAAATAAATCAGTCAGAAAAAGACAGATACCATATGTTTCCACGCATAGGTGGATTTTGAGAGACTTAGCAAAAACCATGGGGGAGGGGAAGAGGGGAAAAGAAAGAAAGACACAGAGAGGGAGGGAGACAAAACATAAGAGACTCTCAAAGACTAAGAACAAACTGAGGATGAGGGAGGTGTGGGAGGGGGGAGAGTGGGTGACAGGCATTGAAGAGGGCGCTTGCTGGGATGAACACTGGGTGTTATATGGAAACCAATTTGAAAATAAATTATTTAAATAAATTTAAAAAAAAGAAAGAAAATGTCAGAGGTAGAAGGGAGCCTCATAATCACCACATTCTGGTCTTCTTTCTGCAGATGAAAGCGATGAGGCCAACAGAGGGGGAAATGCTTTGTGCAAAGCCAGGCAACCAACTAATGAAAGAGCTCAGTCCAGAAGTTAAATCTCTTTAGTTTAAGGCTCTACTTAACAGAACAGACAAATTTCAGTGGAGGAAATTTTGTACCCACCAGTACCGAATGACAGATCTGAGGAAAACAACGTTTTAAGGCTCTTGCAAAGGGGAATGCGTTTATGAGTATGTATGTATATGTGCAGGTGAGGAAATCACTGGGGTTTGGGAAGGCGGAAAGTAATATCCTTTCTTCCCCTCAAGTCCAAAACAATTCACAAATAAATGATAAAATCAAGAAATGAAGATTAAGAAAACACATTTGCTTTATTATTGATAACACTGATTGGAAAATATTATTTCCTATGTGCAGCCACAAGGCCTGCTTCCACTGTGGACCTCAAGAAAAAGGTCATTCAAAGGAGACTTTTAGCTGGAGACCAGAAATAAATATTCAAGATCACTGCTCACTACTGGTCTAGATCAGGCCTGAGACAAAGACAGCAAATCTCCCCTGCTTACAGCCTTTGGATCAATTAACTTCGCCCTGTCCCCATATGTGGACAGATGTTTGCCAGCGCCTGACTTCTCAGCATTCCAATGAGTTGATTTTCCTCTAAGGGAAGGAAAAACGGGCCGTGGGAGCTATCAGGAGTGACTTTTAGACCTAGCCAAATCTTTCCAAGAAGAGAGAGGCAGGTAGGAGGACCCACATAGAGACAAGACACCGATGTTTAGCTGAAGACAGCAGGGTTACAGCATGCATTGTTGGGAAGGACTTTTGGCTTTCCTTCAGTAGCAGAATTCTTACCAGACCAAGTTTAACTTTTGAGTGATTAAGACACCGTTCTCCTGCTAGATTCTCCACTACTTTATTGCATAAGCCTAACGGGTAGGGGCTTGTCTTCTTATTTTTCTTTGACTCCCTGGAACTTCACAAGCTCCAATTTAATGTATATGAAGCTACTGGCTAAAGCTTTGAGGAGAGTAATGGTCTCAGCTGCTCACATTTTCTCTCTCTTTTCTCCTTTCAGTAATTTCCTAATAGAGAGGGACTTCAGTCTAAGCTGTGGGTTCTAAATCTACAAGTCCATTTACTATGTGTGTTTAGTGACAATTATCTCTCCCCAATAAGTCTCAATGTTCTTCTTCACCATATTCAAATGATAATATTGCAGGGAGAATTAAATGAGAAAATGAATGTTAGATAGTTTTCCCAGTGCCTGGAATATTGAAGGCACTCAACAAATGGTTAGTTAAACATGGGGGCTAGCTTCATAGGTGTGCAGCTCATGTATACACACGGATCCCACTCTTGGTTTAATGCTGTGTTGCTGCCATCTTGAAATTCTCAATCATGTTTTTAACAAGGGGCCCCTCATTTTCATTTTGCACTGAGTACTACAAATTACATATCTGGTCATGATTATATAGTTATTCTAGAAGGGTTTGGGTATCAGTTACAAGGAAAGAGGGAGGACAACAGAGGAGAGATGAGAAAAAAGAAACAGTGGGGAGGGGAGGGGATGTACTATTAGTATCTATCATCCAATTTCCTCTAGAAAATTAAAAGATTAAAGTTAAAAATAACTTCCCCTTTTCCCTATGGGAATTTTCCCTTGAGAATTGGGATAAGATGGGAAGAAAAGAGAGGTTAATATGTAGGTCAGAAGATGGATGGGTTTCCAAAGGGAAATTTTAGCCTATTTCATTATTTTTAAGGACCGACCAGAAAAAGTGGCAAAATATGTTAGCTAACTTAAATCATATTTAAATAAATAAATAAATAAAAGTGGCAAAATATGTTAGCTAATTTAAATAATATTTAAATAAATAAATAAATAAAATAATAAAAAAAAGAAATTCTTTTGAATAGACAAATCAAGAACACAATACCAGGAAAATCAAAGTAATATTATAGAAGCCCCTCATTGAAATATTTATGCAACTTTTCTTTTTAACGGAGAATAATATATAAATTACCCATGCAAGTGAAAAAGTAATCTTTAGAACACAGTGTGTTTGGTTTTTTAGAACTTCAGAGAGACTAATTTAAAATAAATTCATATCTCATTTAAGAGATAGGCCATCTAAAATCTTGAGATAAGATTAGGCTCATTATAAATGCTTGTTGAGCACTTTCGACAATAGCCAAATCATGGAAAGAGACCAAGTGCCCATCAACTGACGAATGGATAAAGAAGATGTGGTACATATATACAATGGACTACCACGTGGCAATGAGAAAAAATGAAATCTGGCCATGTGTAGCAACATGGATGGAACCGGAGGGTATTATGTTAAGTGACATAAGTCAGTCAGAAAAAGACAGATACCATATGTTTCCACGAATAGGTGGACTTTGTGAGACTAAGCAAAAACCAGGGGGAGGGGAAGAGGGGAAAGAAAAAAAAGACACAGAGAGGGAGGGAGATAAAAGATAAGAGACTCTCAAAGACTAAGAACAAACTTAGGGTGAAGGGGGTGAGGGAGGGGGGAGAGGGGGTGACAGGCATTAAAAAGGGCACATGTTGGGATGAACACTGGGTGTTATATGTAAACCAATTTGAAAATAAACTATTATAAAATAAAAAAAATAAATGCTTGTTGATTAGTTCATTAATCCTTCCCTCCAGATGAAGGGATTCTTGAATAAAGCCCGCACCTTCCTGGGAGTAACTTCTTCCTGCTGTTCCATGTTCTACCTATGCAACAACACAGAACAGCCTCCACCTTCAGGCCAGTCCCCCCTCTTCCAGGATAGTTCTTTATCCCCAAGTCATTTGTCCTCAGGTTAAGCTTCCTCAGCCCTGGTCACTTGGCATAGTTTCTACATGCTGCCTTATCCCAGCCATGTCTCCTACCTGGTTCTATGTTTTGAATATGCATCTGAAAAGATGTTCACTGACCTTCAAACAGTTGTCTAAAAGTATGGGCAGATGAGATCACGATATAGTAGGTGATAATTTCCTACTTGTATACCCTCAGATTACAGCTTATCTGCTGGCTGTCCTTCAATATTGGCAAATTTTAGCCTTGCCATCAACTAACAGCTGGAAGTGGGGAGTTCTCATGGAACTCAATCAGAGATAGGCTTCATGGGGTCTGCGAGCTGCGGCTTTGTGGGTATGTGCTCTCCAGGGACAACAGAGACCTACACCTCTCACTGGATTCTCAAAGGGCTTCTGCACCCCCCCCGGCCCCCCCACCAAATTATAGAGGCTTTCAAACAAGAAGTACAGTAGAAACTTTCTGGTGCAAAAAAAATTTTTTTTAACTTGATTTAAGAGGGAAATTGTAAAATCAAAAAAAGATAAATACATTTTGTTTGACTTAAAACATAAACATTTGTAAATTTTATTTTTTTTCTTTTTTTAATGAAGGGTCAAGTCCTTTTTTTGTTTCGGTTTGGAGAAACTGATTAGAATTCTGTGTTTGTCTTATAAAAAAACACACCATCGAAAGCATCATACACAAGCACCAGTTTCAGTTGGTTCAAATTGAAGGGAAACTTATAAAACACTGGAGAAGTAATAAGAGTGAAGAATCCTGGATTTTTATAAGCCTTTTTTTTTAAGTTTATTTATTTATTTTGAGAGAGACAGAGACAGCATTAATGGGGGAGCGACAGAGAGATGGAGAGAGAGAGAATCCCAAGCAGATTCTGCACTGTCAGTGCAGAGCCTGATGCAGGGCTCAAACTAATGAATTGTGAGATCATGACTTGAGACCAAACCAAGTCAGACACTTAACTGACTGAGACACCTAGACACCGATTTTTAGGTTTTTTAGTTTTTTGTTTTGTGGTTTTTTTTAATTCTTTTTTATGTCTCTATTTTATTTTGAGAGAGAGAGAGAGAGACAGAGAGCAAGCAGGGAAGGGGCGGAGAGAGAGGGAGACACAGAATCTGAAGCAGGCTCCAGGCTCTGAGCTGTCAGCACAGAGCCCGACGTGGGCTCAAACTCATGGACAGTGAGTTCATAACCTGAGGTGAGTTCATGACCTGAGCTGAAATTGGGCACTCAACTGACTGAGCCACCCAGACACCCCCCAATTTTTAGGTTTTAACAAACTTGTACAGTTGCCCTGCTCCCGTTTAAATCAACAGTGTTTAGTAAATGACTTGCTTTTGTCAAATCTTTATATTTAACTTAGTTGAAACACCTCTAATCATATTTCATCAATTTAAGTAATATTGGATTAAATAATGTAATTAAAACTATTGGGGTCTACAAAAGGAACTAGTAATTAGCACCCTTCTTTCCTACCCAGGTTCTAAACAAATGAAAAGTAAAATGAGGAACAAATATTGAGGTCAAAATATCGCTGTCATAATGCTAGAAGCCAGGTTGAAGGACTGGGACTTCAGATTTGTTAGCCAAGTTGGCAGTGCAATGAGGAATTAGGTCAAGACCTAACCACCTGGTCCTAAGAAACACTGGACTTGGACTGGCCTTCCCTCACAGTGACCAAGGTCCTGGGTGAGCAGAACTAGGCATGTTTATCTAAAACAGAAAAGCAAAGGTGAGGCAACTATCCCAGTTTTTCTTCCCAACTAAATTACTCCACCTGCCTAGGGGCAGAATGAATGAAGGAGACAGAGGTTTGGAGAGTGCTGGGGAAAATCCCTCATTAAAGAATCAAAGAGTGGGGTGAGGGACAGGGAGGAAAAAGGAATTCCCCTCTAACAGTAATAGCAAGTAATACCAAGGGTAACTAGCTTCAGTAGGGTTCAAAAGCAAACCTATCTGTCACTGGGTAGGACTAACTTATGAAAACAGAAGGGCATGGCTCCACTGGAGAAAGCCTCTGGCTGGGTGTGTTTGGTCCATGTGCTTTCCAGAAGTCAGTTAAAATTCTATTATCTATTGAGTACATGCCTGCCCCATCCTGTCAGGAAGAGTTTATGCAGGACTTGAGTGTTTAATCTTCTACATTAAATCTCATGTACTTCAAGATGTAATTTTAGGATATCACTCAAGTCAGAGACACATTAGGCAATAACTTTCCTGCAGGCAAAACAGAAAACTTAACTTTTATAAAAACTGTAGAACTTTCAGGATGCTCTATGACAAAGCAAACACATTTTATAGTTAATAAAGTTTTAAGAAGAGTAGTACAAAGGTATTAGTACAAAGGTTATACCCATTGAGCTCTACAGTCAGGTGATGATAATTATATTTTTTCAGGATTAAAAACTAAGAAAATACGTGGACCCAGTACTCTCTGACGAAACTTTACTCAAACAAACTTAATGAAATGTAGGTATTTGCTTAAAATATTGTTCCCCACATGGAGCAGCTAGAAGGTTTTAAATACGACCTAGGTGTGCAACAGCATTAAAAAAGATCTAATTATCTTTGCAAAAATCTTAATAGGGAGGTAAGTAATTATTTTAAAAATGTAGTTCTTATTTTAAACATTTCAGCCTTTGAGATAGAAAACATGCATATGCATCACAAAATTTCATTAAACGTGTTCTGATTCTTACCGAGGTAAGGCAAATTGGGAGTATTCTCTGAACTCTATTCCTTTCCAAGAGAGAGCAAAATCAATCATAGTCTTCTCTGGAACAAGAGGATTGTTTTTTAGCAAAACTGAAGTCGTCCAATCAAAATACCCAGATCTCCTTTCCTCCTTGCCACTTTCCGCAACCCTGCAAAATATTTGTGATTGAGTCTTGCTTCTACGATTTTATAAGACAGGAAGTTTCATGAAGCAATTTTACTACTACTGGTATGAATGGCTTTTAAAACACATTTCTAGAAAAGGTCTGGGAGACCGAAGTGGAGACTATGCTGAATAGAATTCATATTTAACTTTATACTTATAGATGAAAGAGTTATTGTCTTGGCTTTGCAAAGTTAAATCTAGCTCATTGGATATTTAAAAATAGATACACACAACAGAAAAGAATACTTTTCTTGGTTGCGGGACTATCAGCTTCGATTGCCATATTCTTCACTCCAATATAGTTGTGTCATGATTTAATGCAGTTGTCTTCAAATTATTGGCCACCGGGCATTATTTCTGTGGGAAATCAATGTAGTGGATGTCAACTATATTTTTAAAAATAAATAGAGCAGAGTGCAAAATAAAGAATGACAGTATGCACTGCATATGGTAACAATAGATATTATTCCATGAAAATTTTGATTTAGATATTACATGCATGCTGGGCTGCCATGTGAAATGTATTTTGTATTGTGGGATCTTGGTGTCTCCTTCCAAAAATCAGGAACAGAGATCACTGACCTCTGAACTGCCAGATAGAACCTTTGTGTTTATTATTATCATGTTTGACAGTGATGCGGTATTTGACACTATCGACCACAACCTCAACTCTGAAAGTCAACCCTCCCTTAACTTCTGTAATGTTTTCTTCACTATCTTCCCACTTTCCTGGTCAATCATTATTAACTTTCTCTTACTCATTCTGTTTAATATTCCTTCAGTATCAAGTACACTCCCTTAGCTGAGCCAAATACCCTTTGTCATTGCCTCTCTCCTGTTCTTCTGCCTCCAGATCTCAGTCTTCCAGTTCAGGCACCCTATCCTGTAGCCACACCAAATTGCTCTCAATTCTTCACACTATTGGGCCATCCCATCCTCTCTACCTTTGTCCAAACCACTCCCTCTTTCCCAATCAACCAACAGGTTTCCTTCTTGAGAAATACTGTTCACAGGGCACCTGGGTGGCTTAGTCGGTTAAGCATCTAACGTCAGCCCAGATCATGATTTTGTGGTTTGTAGGTTCAAGTCCTGGATTGGGCTCTATGGTGACAGCTCAGAGACTGGAGCCTACTTCAGATTCTGTGTCTTCCTCTCTCTCTGCCCCTCCCCCCCTTAAAAATAAATAAACATCCAAAAAAATTAAAAAAAGAAATACTGTTAACTATTTTTTGGTTATAACTAATGTTGCACTCTACTACATTTATATACCATACTTATATGCATAACAAATACTCATATGATAGAAATAAAAGTTTAGAGAAAGAAGACTTACTCTTCCCATCTTAGATGCACTCATACATTCCCCTTCCCTTCCCTTTCCTTTCATTTTAGAAAATGTCAATTCTGAACCAAATAGTTAATTTTATTACCCAGTGATTGGTTTAAGTCCAGAAACGGGTCAACCCATTTATGGAGAAATACTGAGAAGTGAACAGAAAGCCCTCCCTTTAACCAAGTCTCCCTACTTTGGGTATCTTTTTCTGGGCCCTTTTGCCTTATTAAACATCCTCTCTATTGTGCCTCCAGAATCACCTACTTGAAATCTTACTTCAACTACTTGAAGTAAGTCCTTCTCCCTTACTAGCTGCTTAACTTGGGCAGGTTCATTCAATGCCACAAATATTTGTTAGTGTAAACTATGTCAGAAACACTGTGCTGGGCACAGGAGATACTGACCCCAGGTGAGGTCAACACACTCTGTCTCTGGCCTCACAGAGCTGGGATCTCATCAGCCTTTTGAAATGGAGACCCTCCTGTTTAATCTGGTTCAAGTTAACTTTGGTAAATTTGGCTCATGATTATAACCTACTGGGATCTTTTTGCAACTCAATTCTGCTATGACTTCCAAATGAGAAATCAAGTCTTCTTTAAAAACTGAATGTTCCCAGAAATATGGGGACCTTTTGTGGTATAGTTGTCTACAACTGATCAGCATGTTCTCAAGTGGTGGTAGGAGTCACAGGTAGACGTCCATGCCCAGACAAAGCCAAAGTTAGAGTCTATTCCATAGTTCCTTACATACCTCTGATTAAGATTTGCACACATACTCCACATGCACTAAGTAAATAATAATCTCTCTTAGGGGAGACAGGGCCATATCTTTTATTTTTGTGTATCGTCCGCAACTTGAAGATCATGGGTCTTCAATGAACATTTTACTGATTATTTGATTGGTGGATAGTTAATAAGATATGTTCTACATTTTAAAAAGTGCATCTGGAAACGCAGGAGAAGCAACTGTCAGGCACCTAGAACACAGAGGAAGTTCCTGTAAATACGCCTTTACCTCTCAATTTCAGTCTGAAGTGTGATGGCAGTGTTAATGGTTAACAATTTCACCAATTTCACCTCTGTTTAAATAATATACTTGAAACTAGCAAACCTCACTATTTCCTTTTGAGATTGCCTTTATCAGCATTCAATACCCATCCTATTATAAGATAATTACACGAGATAGTCACAGCTAATTAACATTGTTCCTTAAATAAAGATTAAGTGGAAAGAATTTATCAGTGACTTTAAAATCAGATCATTTTCTCAGCTGGGTGACTCCTGGGCAGATTCCTGATGTCTTCTTGAGTCACCGGCTTTGCCTTCTCCTCCCCTGAGCTGCCTTCAGCTTGCATCGACTTGATGTCTCCGACTATATCGATTGTAAAGCCCTTCGTCATATGTCTGGAACATAGCGACAGAACAGAACACCCGGCTGGCACTCCCTGCTACATGGCCTTCACATTGCTGTGGTGCCCAGCCATGCTGGGGAAAGAGAAAAAGAATACGGCGGTGGCCTCAGTGGAGCCTGCCCACTCAGTGTCTGGGTGGTTATAAAGCAGAAGAAGGTTATAAAGGATCCTGAGGATCTGTGTGAGCCTTCCTGGCCCTATTCCTCCCAACCCCCCAGCAAGTCTAAGCCAGACAAAGGGATTGTTCTCATGGAATCCAACTTGCAAATTTTGCACCTTGCGGGGCTAACATTGTAATTTAAGCTTCCTGCCCTGGAAGTTAGTAGGTTACCCACTCATTGCAACCTATACTGACAGAGATTCAGTGAACAGAGATCTGGGGGAGGGAAGACAGCTAACTCATAACATGACACAATCCAAGGGAGAATGCGTGTGTGCAATCACACGGCACTGAAAAACTGCATACTTTTGAGCTTTTTTTTTTTCTTTACTAATGTTAAAACCACAGAAGTCTGTTCACTTATTCAGTAAATGTTACATTATCCACAAATAGGGTTTTTCAAACACTTCCAGAAATTTCTCAAACACACACACACATACACACAGATATGGTGTCTACCGCTTTGTGAAGCAGTTGGAAACTCTAGTTTTATCCACATAAACTGGTTCATATGAGACAACTGTGTGTATAAACCAACCTGACAATGTGTTGTTTTTTCCTTAGGGAAAAAAGAAATCCGTGATAAGAGATGTCCAGTTAGTCTTCTCTCTCCCTCTCTCATTCTCTCTCTCTCTCTCTCTCTCTTTTTCATTTGAGTATGTACATAGAACCACCTTAATGTATTTAACTTTTATTCAAAAATAAAGGAGAAAAGGGGAAGGGTAGCCAAGTATACATGCTTTGGACACAGCACATTACCACAGCCAGAGTAGGCACTGAATTCATTCTTATTGAACAAAATAAAAAAAAAAAAATCAGATCGACCTTGATGTAAATCCTAATTTTGATCCTCACTTGCTGTGTGACTTGCCCAAGCTACATAGTATCTCTGAGCCTCACTGTTCCCATCTTAAAAATGAGGAGGGTGCCCATTGCCATAGAGATATGTTGAAGATTAAATACAATGAGATTATGTATGTGAAGTGCCAGGTCCTTACACAAGACCTGGCCAACTCCATAAACAGTTGTTATTGTTTTGCTATCCTGTTTCTTGGCTTTGATGGAGGCTTCTCTGTGAGCTACATGAAGCCAAACTCTGTCTACTTCATTTACCTCTGGATACAGAGAAGTGCCCAGTCAATGCTCTTCAAGATAACATTCCTCGTTGCCTTGCCTTCTTTTACCCCAAGGAGGACAAGCTTTGCCTCTGCTTCATGTTGATTGCCATCAGTTACCTCATGGACTTAGCTCCTCATGATTTAGTGAGCTGGGCGGTTAGGAGAGGTAAGTACTCACAGCAAAATGGTGCTCTACATTGGGAGACTTGCAGTTCGGGAATTCTGTGCTCTGGGCCCAGGTGCTAGAAACTTCTTTCCGACCTCTGATGTGCACAATCGAGTTTGTAGGTCTATGGACTCTTATGCAGCCACTAAAAAGAATAAATGGAAGCTATACCAGTTAATTTTAAAGACATCTGCCAAGTATTATGAAAAAAGTAGATGTAACAAAAGTATGAATAATGTAATCCCATTTTCAGAAAACAAATAACAGCAGAAACAATCCTAAACTGATGTCTTCTTTACTCTTCTGCACATCTATCCCACCTTCTCCACTCTGATCTGCACCCATTCTGATCTGCAACCTTATGGACCAAACCAGTGGGTTCCCTGAAACCAATGATTTCCTATCAGGCTCAGCCAGTCAGAAGCACTGGCAGGAGAGGGAGGTCAGGCTGAGTCACTGAATGTCATAGCTTTTCTCAAGACAACCCCTTCTCTAAGCCTTTCCTTCTATTTCTGGCAGCTACCTCCTTCCCTTCTTCCTGTAGTCTTGTGGTTGTTCATAGCCCTGGGGTACATCTCCAGCCCTTCTAGTTTTTGATACCCTATCTGCACTTTTGTAAACAGTCCCATTATTAGATTCTCTTTGAACAATCTTAATTGGAAGTTGCCATCTGTTTCCTGCTGAGACCCTGGTTAAAACAACCTCTCTCCCTGCATGTTTATATATATACATTCACATTTGTATACAATTACATAAACATGGAGAAATGTAGAAAGAGCTATACTATGTGGTTACAATGAGATATAGGGGTTGGGTAGAGGGGAATAGTGTGGTGGGAACAATTGTGGGTAGAATGGGAGATAGGGGAGCTAACAAGGAAAAGAACAAAAAAGTCTGCACTACATTAACCAAAACCAAAAAAACACAAAAAATTATACATGATATTACATTTAATATGTCTATATATGTATACAGACATATATAAATACATGTAATTTTAAAAAAACCAGTGGGCAATCTGGCAAAAGGGACTGAACAACCCAGATTTCCTGGCCCATGGGGCCATGGGGGAAGCAGAGTGAGATGCTAAACATCTGGTCTACAATGCCGAATGAAATACTCCTAATAAGAAGCAGGGTGTCCCAGTGGAAGATGAGGTTCTTTAGCAAATTGATGGGCTTATAAAGAGTAAAAATTCTTTTCTTAGTGACTAAATATGCTCAGAGGGAAGAAGCCACACATCTCAAAAAATCTCTTTTTAGAAACCGGCATAACTGTAGGGAAGTGAGAAGACACAAAATTATAGTTGAGAAAAATGGCCCAGTCTTCTGTTGGAAGAGGTTTGTATTTGGAGGACAGAACAAAGAACACACTCAGAGCTGGTCAAGTAGTTCTGCACTTTATTCAGTGATAAAAGGAAGACATGATGAGATGGGACTCCCAGGGTTTGAGAGAATGGTTCACTTGGCATGAGACCAGTTTTATTAGCCAAGAATGACAAGACATATTGAATAGAGGTGTCAGAGCTGTGAGAAGTGTATAAAGCAGAAGTCCAGAGCAGAGAGGGCAGCCAAACTAACGAAGGCAGTGGCTCATGCTCTAGAATGCTCATGCTCTTAGCTTCTAACCCTGGCACCAGACTTCTTGAGAAAGAGAGACTCTTCACTAATAAGACAAAGTAATCACACCACACTGACCAGAAAGGGGCTACCATAGTTTGGAACCATTGTGCAAGCCATTACAGGTTTTGCTAAAGGCCCCCAGTAAACGGAGGGAATGTGAGTTAACGAGAGAAATAAAGGAGAGGATTGAATTCTAAAAAGATATTGGCCCGTTCCAGGGAAAGCTTTGGGGAGAGATCCAATCATGCAGCATCCAATTAACATGTTATCATCTCCAGGTGAATGAACACGTACAGATTGGAAAAAGTGGTGATCCCCCTCATCCATGAGTTTTGTTTCCTTTTTTTTTAATTTTACAGGAGAGAGAGAGAGAGAGAGAGGGAGGGAGGGAAGGAAGGAGAACACAAGCTGGGGAGGGGGGCAGAGGGAGAGAGAGAAAAAATTTAAGCAGGCTCTACACTTAGCATGGAGCCTGATGTGAGTCTCAATCCCATGACCCTCAGATCATGACCTGAGTGGAAATCAAGAGCCAGATGCTCAACCTACTGAGCCACCCAGGTTCCCCCAGTCTCCTTTTAACAGAAGAGTTCCCTTTTCCTTGTGTTTGATCAGCAACCTTTACTATTCATTTATTTGGTGTTACATCCTCACTAGGAAACAGGTCAGCAAATAAACAACTGCAAAAGTAGGATATCCTTTCTGTCTTCCCCTGGAGACTGTTATTTAGTCCTTGGATGTCAAATGTATTGCAAACAAAGGCCTTTATAACACAGCAACTAGTAATTATTGATCATCTCAAATTCTAGAACTGTAATGCTAGAAGAGCCCACGGCGGTGATTTGTGTAGAATCCTTTATTTCACAGATCAAGTAGCTGAGGGACGAAAGTGGGGTAAGTATTTGTCCCATAAGTTTAACAAGCAACATACTCTCAAAATGGACCCACAGCTAATATGAGGAAGGGAGCAGTTACCAGTTTAAAGCATTTATTAATTTAAAAATCTACCCAGTCTCCTTTACACACACACACACACACACACACACACACACACACACACACACGGCATTCATTATCCTAACAGCCCGTGGAGGCATATCCACTCTGCATTTGTAACCCGGGAAATGGCCTTGCTTCTCAAGCTAAAGAGATGATAGAGATATATTCCAGCCCATGATTAGAACAGGAAGACATTGTTCTCAAGCTCTCTCTTCATTTTCCATGATCTTAATCCCCTGCCTCACATGTCAGTTCATGGTGCCAACTGATATCACAAGTACAGAAACCCATCCCGGAGAGTCCTTGCTGCCAGAAGTCCAGCCAAGAGCAACTTTACTGTTCCTGCCTTACTTGCTAACAATCGTGTCACGAGCTTGGACTGACCACTGAAAGAATGATCCGTTGGAGTGACAACCTTTCGGTTCTGCAGAAAATAAAACGGACTCAAACAAAGAAACAGACGGGAGTTCTTAGAGTCAGAAACGTGCATCTGCTCGCTCTCTGACATTCCATCTTAGCTGGACCCTGGTGGAGAGATAAGACCGTTAGTGACAGTGCAGCAATGGCATGACAAGATGAGTATTTGGAGAGATCCTGATAGTCAGGCAAGGGCACCCAGATGGGAGGCTGATCTTTGCTGATGTAGCAGTACTCCTGTTTGAACTAGTTAACTCAGTATATTCACTATAAATCCTCCTGTCGAGGTGAGAAGATTGGATTTGCTAATAATGTTTTTGGCCAACCCGGTAGAGAACAGCTACCTGAAATAGGCTATTGTGAATGAATCTGATCAAATATTAAGATCTGGACCTCATCCATGAGCAGCTAGCTGGACCCTCTAACCATACTGAAAGTGCTCATTCAGAGAAGACCATAGACTGCAAATGATATTAAGAGCCTCACGCACAAGTCTCAGCCCTTAGAAGCATCTTCTTTTCCCAGATTTTCCACCATTCTTTCGATCTTGTCATCTTCATTTCTTGTTGTTACTTGGTTCCATCTCACAGAGCCTGAGTGTTCTCAGGTAAATAGACAAATTGAATATATTTAGAGGTATAAGTAAGTTATATAACCTCGCTGTAGCTTAGATTCCTCCTCTTTAAAAGGAGGAAAATAGTAATCCTATCTCATAGAACTTGGGTAATGAGTAAATTAACTAATATATGGTGAATAATACCTGGCATATAGTAAGAGCTATTTAAATACTTACTATTTATTTTTATTTTTGCATTTATTCATTTTTGAGAGACAGAGCACAAGTGGGGGAGGGACAGAAAGAAAATGAGACACAGAATCCAAAACAGACTCCAGGCTCCAAGCTGTCAGCACAGAGCCCGATGAGGGGCTCGAACTCACACACCATGAGATCATGACCTGAGCCGAAGCCGATGCTTAACTGACTGAGCCACCCAGGTGTCCCAATACTTATTATTATTTAGAAGGGATTTAAGAGCCCTCAAACATTCCATGTCCCCACATTTTCCTGTGCCTTTAAGGATTTTAGGATTTCTTTTTTTTTTAACGTTTATTTATTTTTAAGAGACGTAGAGACAAAGTATGAGCAGGGGAAGGGCAGAGAGAGAGAGAGATACAGAATGTGAAGCAGGCTCCAGGTTCTGAGCTGTCAGCACAGAGCCCAACGTAGGGCTTGAACTCATGAACCATGAGTTCATGGCCTGAGCCGAAGTCAGCCGCTTAACCAACTCAGCCACCCAGGTGCCCCGATTTTAGGATTACTGCTAGTTGCGTGCTCATTCATTGATTTAACCAAGATTCCAAAATTCTCTCTTTCTCTCTCTCTGAGTCATGAGTTTTCACTGTGCACTATAATATATATTCATCATTCCCACATTTCACAGTTATATTAGTTCCAGAGGCTTTGTAATAGAGATCTCTACTGAGATCACCTACACGCCAGGTATTGGGGAAGCTGCTAGGGATATAAAGAAAAATAAGACATAAACCTGCCTTTAAGAGACTGATAATCTAATTAGCAAGTGGAGATGGCTACAAGTAATTGCCAAACATTGCGATGAGTCCTGTGATAAAGCACAGAGATGCCATGGAGCCCATGGTACCACTAAAGGCAGGGAGGGGTTCAGGAATGGCTTCCTGAAGTGTGAACAGGAGTTGAATAAGCAAATGAAGCAGGAGAAGGTGAGTTTCTGTAGGTGGAGGAACCGGCATATACAAAGAAGAAAGGTGTATAAGGTCATTGCATATTTAGAGCACTGTAAATCAGCACTCTACAGAAGGGACAATAAATTGTATCTGTTAGAAGGATCAAAGGATAAGAAATGACAGGAAAGGTGTCAGGAAATGAGGATAAACAGGGGCCTGGTGGTCACGACCAGAAAGGCCACTAATGGATCTTGGTCATGATCAGCGAGTGAAGATGAAGGTGGTCCGTGGAAGGATTTTTAAAGAGGAGCAGGCACAGCAGATTTACACCTGAAAAAAGTCATGCTGACAGCAGAGGGGAGGAAGGATTGGGAGAAGGTGGGTGAAGGGGGAGCCATGCAATGGCTGCTTGAGGGTCCCTAAGCAGTGACGTCATTGCTTTCCTCCTTTCCCCTACCCTCTCTGTGTGCCCACAGATATAAGGCACATGAGCACATGATCAGACATTTGGCTCCACTGCCCCAGTGGGTGGGCATATGACCAAACTCGCTGGAGGTCTCCTTCTTCCCGTTGTCATGTGGCCTTTGCAGCTGTGGCCCATGGGCAGGCAGGACAAGAATTAAGTGAACTCTAACTAGATTAGCTGAATCCAACCAAGTGATGCACCAGTCTAGGCGGGAGATTAGCAAATCCCTGAATCCAAATCTGGTGGAAGTTATAAATGAATTAGGTAAGCATTTAGCTCTCCTCAGGAGACTCAGTTCATCTGAAAGAACTCCATTTGTGGATCATGGGCGCAGCGCCCCCTGATGGCTGCTTGAGGAAGTGGTTAGGGGGCTGAATGGTGTGGTCATTCATGGATTCAACTTAAGGTTCCAAAATTCTCAAAATGGTCCAGCCAGCTTCTCTAGCTTCTGAGCTCACGTCCGGGCCTATAGCTTAGGTTAATGAGAAACACCATCTAGCGGAAAGGTAGCTCCAATTTGCTGGGACTTACAGAACTGTCCCTCTATCAGGTAAATATTTTTCAACCTTGGAAGGTTTTAGAATTAACTACAGAAAGGACGAATGAAACAAAACCCACACTTTTAACATTTTTGTGTTGAATTTAAGGCAACCCCTATGTGCCTGCTAGTGAAATTGTAATGTTTGTAAAGTGTTTTTAATGTTTAAGAGATCCTGGCAGAGACAACCTTGTAATTTGCCATGTGATTCTAGTTTAAATGACTAATTAAGTGGTTGATTACAGACTGAAGCTTTAAAGTTGAAAGTTCCAAGAGAGGTTGGCTAAGTTTGTAAACAGCATTGAAAGATTTAAGAGAACTTTAGGGTCATGATATTTAAAAGCTTAATTTATTAGATTTATAAGAACTGCTTAGGTACTTGGGAAAGTTTTGCTTGTTAGTCAAGCATTTGAAGTACTTAAAAAGAAAGTCGTATATATTACATTCATAAATGCAGTTTAGACTGTTTAAGGGAACTTAATTGCCAAAATTGTAAAGTACCCCTTAAAAATTTATTAGATTTATAGATAGAATAATAAGATTTGTAGTTTGAACTTAAAAGCTTAAAGAAAAAAAAAAACCTTCATTACTTCAGTATCCTGAATACTTATCTTAGAAACCAAGTAGCTGCAAACAGTCTTTTATGTGCACAAAGGCTGGCCTCAACGACCCCAGACAACTCCTGCTGACTTCTTCCTGGGATTTGTTCGACTGAGGCAGGGTGCGAGACTTCTTTTCCTCTCCGGGCTTGAGCTGAGAAACAGTGGCTGTGTGTGAAGCAGACTTACTGTTCGGGGAGCATGAGCGGGCAGGCAGAGTGCGTTTGGAGGGTATTGTGGTCCCAGACTCCAGTCCATCCAAACACCAGCCCTGCTCCCACATTGTGGGCTGTTTAGGGGAACCGAAACATTTCCCTTGTTGGTTTTAGCCAGTTGGAGTTGAATCTCCACTGCTTCCAGCTAAAGAGACCTATTACTGAGGACATGCAGAGAGGGAGCCATATTCATGGTCCTGTGGGGAGAGTTAAGCTGTGTCATTTGAAAACAAACAAACAAACAAACAAACAAAAAATCAAAGCAAAACAAACAAACAAAAAACCCAAAACCCACAACATATATTTAATATCTTGGTTATCTCCTTACTGAGAGGAGTTTTCTTGCCATCTCTCTGACTCGTGATGGTCTGGAAGCTTGACCCTGCCCTCTCCTCTCTAGAGACTCCTCCCCTCACCAGAGCCAACAGGAGCTGGGCGGCCCCAGCAGGAGCCAGACGGCCAGGGTGCAGATCTTTCCTTTCCTCTCTTTTGTCCTGGGATCGGGAGATCTGGGAGCAGGAGGAGGTGTAGTGACGTGAGACAATCACTAGTCCCTGAGGATTTTTTTCTCAGTTCCTTATGTGACCAGCCTCCAGATTTAGAAAGAAACTGCTCTGGAAGAGTTAGGAGTCTCTACTTAGGACTTTGAAACTCAAGCCCAACAGAGGACAGTTGAAAAAGTAGCTGTGTCCTGACTCTCAACAGTTAACGGACGAGGGTGTCATTGACCAAAATCAGGAAATCAAAGGAGCAGATTTAGGGGGAAAAAGAGGCTTTGGGTTTGGTTTAAGAAGAGTTTGAGGTGCTGTGTGCTATCTTGTTGGGAGTGCCTTTTAGGCAGTGGAGTGCATGGGTCTAAAATTCAGGGAGTCAACAGGCTTGGGGGTAGCAGGATGCAGCGTAATTGCTGTGGAGCCTTCTCACCTTCTCACTCTGTAGGGCTGTTGTAAGGCATCTCGCTAAGCACTAGGCAGGGCATTGTACCCATTCTAGGAATAAGCTTGGCTCAAGTGACAGAAAACCATCATGGAATCGTTCAAATAGCTAGGGATACATTTTTTTTTTTTAGTTTATAGATTTTTTTCAATTAAGAAATTTATTGAGATATAAGTGACATGTAGCATTTCAGGTGTGGAACATAAGGATTTATAGAGGTATATATATACATATATATATATATATATATGTATATATATACAGTGAAATGATTATTTTAATTAAATTTCATTAACACCCATCACCACACCTAGTTACAGGTTTTTTTCCCCCCCTTTCCTCTTAATGAAAAGGATTTCTTTTCATTATTACCTAATAAAGTACCTGGAAGGGGGCAGCTGCTGGCATGGGCTGCTTGGCTCAATGACGTGACAGCTGGTGTGTCTACCAACGTCTTGGCATTCCCCTACTGGTCTCTAGGTGGTTACGGCAACTTCTAGGCACAGAATCTGGATTCAAGGCAAAGGCAAGAGGCAGATGCAGGTTCAGTGTTTCCTTTTATTAAGAAAGAAAAATCTTCCAGACCTTCTTATTCTGCCCATGAGACATCGGCTTATGTTCCATTGCCTAGCGCCGTGTCACGTGGCTGCCTCTGGTTGTGAGAACAGGCAGCAAACGAAAAGGGAATTCAGGCTTCTTGTGGCTTCAGCCTGTGAACTATAGTCCCCACCGTTAGGAGCTTATGGTTTCATGACTGTTACTCCCGGAACTAGGAATCCAGAGCCCAAACCCCAGCCAGGGTGAATACCTTTATTAGGCTGTTGACTTAACCATCTGCTTGACCTCCTGTGATTTATTTTATTCCTCTCTTGAAACTCTCTCTGTAATCTGGAACTCATTGGCCAAAGTCTGCATAAAGAAAAAAACAATAAGATATTGTTAAGATCTGCCAATTTTGGATCTTCCCAAGCGTATAGTCTGAGAGTCACAAAAGTCTCCAAACTATCCCTGCAGAATATAACAGTGTGAACTTGGACCTGACGGAGAAACTTTGCAAATGGCTCAGCCCCTGTGGCTTTTCGCAAGGACTCCGGTAAGCCCTGGTTGTGAAAGTCATTCGAGGGATTATTTCAGGGAGTTTGTAAGTAGGTAGGACACCTGACCATGGAAGGCTTGTCTGGGCAAGGAGATGTTTGAGGCTGGAATGCAGTGCAATTTGAATTCACCAGAAAGTTCCAGGTTCTGTCTTGTGCTACTTGGACCAGTGAGGTATTCCTCTTAAAACAGTCATGTTGCAGGGACGCCTGGGTGGCTCAGTTGGGTAAGTCTCTGACTTCGGCTTGGGTCATGATCTCGGGTTTGTGAATTTGAGCCCCGTGTTGGGCTCTGTGCTGACAGCTCAGAGCCTGGAGCCTGCTCCGGATTCTGCATCTCCCTCTCTCTCTCTGCCCCTCCCTTGCTCGCACTCTGTCTCTCTTTCTCAAAAATAAATAACCATTGAAAAAAATTTTTTAAAAAGGCAACATTGCCGCAGTTAAGTGTCTTGGCTCAGTTAGAAAAGAATAAAAGAAAAGCCTCACAAGAATAGGAAGAAACACTTCTGTGGTTTCTTCAGTGCTGCTATTTTTAACATAAATAGGCCAATGTAGGACACTAGGATGTAAAAGTTAAGTCCACATTTAGTTTTGAGGGACACATAAAATCAGAACCTCTGTCAGAAGAGTTGTGGTCTAGTGTTCAAATCTCTCTCGTTTTGAAAGCCTCACTGGGGCCTTGTTTTAGAGCTGGGCTCCTAGAAAGAGAATTGATTCCACCAAGTTCTGAACCGGAAGGTGAGTGCCATTTATATCACCTACTGTCCATCAGACACCATAAAGAACCGCTCTCACTACATGTAAACTTTATCAGTGATTACTTGACTTCCAATTCGATTTTCTGTTTCGTTCGGTATAATCAATAACGCCATTGATTTCCTGGTAGGAAGCTTACCTATACGTTCAGTTTTAAATGTATGTCCCTTTGAGTTGCAATGAATTTCTTCCCCCAAATTTGCTTCCTATATCAGACATTTGGACACCAATATTTTCCCACGGATTTTCGTTGTGCTTTTAGAAAGGCTTCGTTGTAATGGTCGATGGATGTCGAATTGGCCAAAGTTCCTACATGCTCTGAGCGCAAGATCCCCTCAGCCTGTAACTTCTGTGGCATGTCGTTAATATTTCATAGGATCTGAACATGCTCTAAGAGCTTATTAACCCATAATGAGATGGAGCATTCATAGTCACTAAAATTCCAGGGCCTGCTCTCTATGAGATTAATAGCAGTCGCAAGACTTTCCTGGGGCTCTGCAGAAGTGGGGGTCATGAATTGGGAGAAGAGTTCATGAGTGGAATGCCCCCGTGGGAAAGAAGAAGGGGCGGTCGGCAGGGCAATGTAAAAAGAGAAAGTCAGACACACAGAAATACACACGGAGAGAAACACACACGAAGGGAATGTGTGTGGGAGAGCCGCTACTGTGGTCTTTTGGCAGGAGGGTGCGTCCTTAGGAATTTTAGGATGTTTTGCTGCGTAAGGCGCTATTTATGTTCACGCACGACTCTTTCAAGAAAACCAAATATAAAGATTGAGATAACATATCGAGGCTTCCGAGGGCAGGGGTGTGTCATTCTGGGTGATGCAGCCATGGACCCAGACTGGCCTCGACGCCACCCAGACCTATTTGGATTTCATCCGTGATTTCAGCCCCTTCCCCCTCATGACCACCCCTTCCTGTCTGTTCTCCAGTTGCTGGGAAAAATTATTTCCTTAAAGTGGGGCACCCCCCAAATGAATTGCGATTTGTCCTAGACAGCATGCGTATCATGGGGAGGGTACCTTGAACTTGGAATCAGAAGTCCTAGTTTCCAATCCCAGCTGTGCCATTTGCTAACTTCTCACCCGAGTTTTCTTACCTATAAATGAGGCTACAGCACAAAGTTGTGAGAATTAAGTAAAATAATGTCTGTAAACGTTCCTTCCACCTGCGTCTGGCACATAATGAGTTTAAAGGCTCTCGCATGAGGATCAGTGGAGAATACCTAAATTATACCACCGGACTATTTTTACCCCAAACTTCCCATATGGGGTAGAATTGAAGAGTCACTTCTATTACTAATATGATTTTCTAATCAAGGGCCATCTCTGGGGTCATCAATAAAAAAAATCCAAATTAGTATCAACAGACTCATTATCCTCCCCCCGCCCCCTCAAACACAAAACTAGTTAAATGATGCTGAATTTTGTACCGACAGGAAAGTTAGAAGGGAAAAATTGGAGGGATGATATCAGGTGCTTTTGGCTCTGGGGGTACCTCCAAGACGGCCCGCTGTGAAGTTTTTTTTTCTCCCATCAATTGGGCCAAGGGGAACCTTGGCTCCCTGAGCTGTGAGCACTCTGGCAGCATTCTATACCCAGCAGTTGTAGTTAAGAGCAGGTGTCTTCTGCCCACGAGACCGAGCACGTGGAGAAAGAGAGACGAAAGGGACCCATTACAGTATCTTGGGCTTAATTTGCAGAGCAGAGCGTGTACATCCATGGGATTCACAACCAAGGACCCCTGTGACAACAGTGGTTTCTGGGGAGACTCCTCGCCTCACTGCCCACGTACACTTCAACTCAGCACTGCTACCTTGTCTGAGGAATGTCACGGATGACATCACCGTGCAGTCCCCGTGATGAATGCCAACAGGGTACTCCAAAGGCTATCTTTGGTCTCCATCCAGACAGTGACATCTCACTGATAATTAAAGCTGCATAACACTCCACGGTTTCCACCAGGGAGAGAAGCAGCTGAAGGCTTCTCCACTATCATTTCTTACGTTGATGGTGATTTCAGAAATAACCTTGGACACTCAAAAAAACACGATTGGGTACGAGTGCACGGAAGGAACTCAAAGGTAGCTGGAAAGGATGTTTTTCTTCTAATCCTCACAGGGTCAGCTCACAGAGCGTGAACAGGGCATTGTCCTTCTTTGTTGTCTGAGCCAAACCACTGTAGCCCCTTAGTTCTGTGGCACCTGAGTTCTGCCCTTGCCTTTTACGTGATCAGGACCCTGGGGCCCAATGACTTGACTGATGCTGCATCTCATCAGGGTCAAGCAAAGGTCTCCTAGTTGTTACACTACTGTGTGTGTGTGTGTGTGTGTGTGTGTGTGTGTGTGTTTGCCCCATTTAATGGAAATATGTGAGCCTTTGTAGGGACAAAGGCAAAGAAAGAAAACATTTTTGACTAAAGCTTTCTAAAACATTTTTTCAAGGAAAAGGTATTGATATTCCAAATGCTTAGCACTTACAGCTGCCGAAAAGGGCCACATTTAAAAACCTCTGATAATGGACCACATGGACGTCTAATTTAAAAGGGGACCACAGACTGGATGCCACTAGGTTTCAAACTTTGCTTTGGAATCAGAGAC
Organism: Paguma larvata; assembly: GCA_030068075.1. Taxonomy (NCBI): domain Eukaryota; kingdom Metazoa; phylum Chordata; class Mammalia; order Carnivora; family Viverridae; genus Paguma; species Paguma larvata. Next base: position 15,917,515 of record CM057825.1, read on the forward strand.
CGCAGATGGATCCGGTCAAGCCCTTTCTCCTTCCCTTGTCTCAGTGAGGAGGGCTTGTTTGCCAGTGGTCCCCCGCTTGCTACAAAGCCCAGCTGATTTTTGGATATCTGTCAAAGAAGAGGTACGGTCTAGCAAATACTATGTGGTTTGCATTTCTCTTTAATGATGTATGTGACTCGCATTAATATGGAAATAGATGCAGCACTGAGGCACTTTGGAAGTTGTCAGGGCTGTTCTCATGTGACAAAGTTTTCATGTCTCCGATCGTTGTACAGTGCTCCCTTGATTTTAAAATCCGTGCTTACCTGATGTATTGTAATTATGGGATCAAAAATGACAGGGTGATGCTATTCCAAAGTTAAAATGAATGATAATAATACCTTAGGTTAATATAGTGTCTTTCTTCTGGAAAAGTGAAAGAGTTTTTGCATATATTATCTCATGTGAGGTATTATTAGCCCCATTTTACAGATGGAGGGCCAGAAGCAGGTAGATTACCTTATCCAAGGTCAGTCAGGCGCTCTGGCCACCCAACCACCATGGGAGGAAATATGGAGGGCCCAGTTTCACTGCTGAACTGCCTCAGTGTTTAACATACGTCATGCAGAGCACACCGCTATGTCCCTCTCGATGTGAATGATACCGTGGTGTCTAATCTTTCCCCCTGGATCTTTGACCATCACATTCTTTCTTGCCTTCCTCCTTTCCAACCCCACCTTCCTTCCTTTCCTCCATAAACATTACCCCCTAGCTTGGCATGCTGTTAGATTCTACAAAGTTAAGGAAGGCTATGATGTTCTTCCTGCCCTCCGGGAGCTTATGGGCCAGTAAGAGAGCCAGAGAAACAAGCAGGCAAAATTACCCCACAATGGCATCAGCAGCGCTTAGGTGTCTCCCAAGGCAGGAGGCTTAACAATGACTTGGGGGGACAGAGGACCAACCCACGAACACTTTTAAAGACAAGGATCGTGTATTATTCCAATTTGTAAGTTTCCCACACCTACCTAGCGACATGCATATGCAGTGAAATATGAAAATTTATATTCTAAATCGGGCTCACGAGCTGTTAAGAAAATTAATTCTGTCTCGTACCTTGGCGAATAGACCCTTATAATAATCTGGAAGGCTGACTCCTTAGAGTTCTAAGCTGGCAGTGTGGAGAGAGTGAGCCCTGCCCCGGCCTGTGACACTTAGCCTGCTTCTGTTCCTTTTAATTCTCACCCCAGGCTCTGGCTGCACCGGGGCGGGCTCATGGCTACCTGTGCGGAGACCCAAGCCCACGTGTATAAGCTCCATCCACACAACTTGCAAGCATCAGCCAGTGGCCGAGAGGGGCACATACGAGGGTATGGTCTGCCTTAGGAGGACGGACTCTGAGAAGAAGCCCACTTTCAGTTCTGCAAGTGGGTTTAGGGCAGGTGGGCAGGGAATTCTGGAGTTTAGAGTACCTGGCACATATTTTAGAAGAAGGGTGGGATCTGAATGGGCACATTCCCTTGGTCTCATGGACTCCTTGCCCCATGTGAAGAGGTATCGCTCTAGGAGGACCAGAATAGAGCCTCAGCAGGTACACCCTTGCCAGAGTCTAAGAACAGTGCTATTGAATGGGCACTTCAGAAGGCAACTTAGGTGTCTTGCCACAAGCTGGAAATGCCTTTGAAGTCTTTAGCTTCATTTTAAGAAGTCACACAAAATTTATTTCTCCCCAACCCATCTTAATAAAGGCAGAGGTGCCCGGGTGGCTCAGTCGGTTTAAGTGTCCGACTTTGGTTCAGGTCATGATCTCATAGTTGGTGAGCTCACATCAGGCTCTGTGCTGGCAGCTCAGAGCCTGGAACCTGCTTCAGGTCCTGTGTCTCCTTCTCTCTCTCTCTGCCCCTCCCCTGCTTATGCTCTCTCTCTCTCTCTGTCTTTGTCTCTCTCTCTCTCAAAAATAAACATTATAAAAATTAAAATTCCTTTATAAAAACAATAGTAATGGCAGATCTAGCTTTTCAACTGCTTAGGTCAAGACCTTTATAATCCTTGACCTTTTCCCTAATACCTCACTTCCATGGGAAAATATTGAGACACATATCTGGATGCTTACCCTTTCTTACAACCCTCACTGCTACTGCAGTAGTCTAAGCTACCTTCATCTCTAGTCTAGACTTTTGTAAGAGTCTCCTAACTGATTTTCCTACCTCCACCCTTGACTTCATCTTTGCAACTCTTACAGCCTGGGAAGCCTCTTAGAATCCAAGGCAGATCAAGTCTGTCTTTTGCTTACTATCCCAATGGAGTCCCAACCCATTCTGGATAAAAGCCGAACTCTGCACTTCTCAGCACCCATATTATCTCCTAATGTTTTTCCCTTCCAGTCACCCAACTTCTGCCACACTGGCCTCCTGATTGTTCCAGGAGCCCATGAATCACACCACCACCTCAGGGACCTCTTACTTGCTGCACCTCCTGTTGAGAATACTCTTCTCCAAAATATTCAGTCACCTTCTCTCTCATTTCTTTCAGGTCTGTGCTTGAATTCACCTTTCTAGGCAATCTTATACCTAACCTGCACCATGATCACATTCCCCACATCCTACTTCATTTCTTCCATTGTGCTGATCACAGAAAGCATATATCATAGACACGTCTTTGTTTTTATATACATCTCACCACATACACATACCAGGATGTAGGCCCCATGAGAACAGACACTTTGATCCATCAAAGACTAGACCCATGTAAGTACATGGTGGCCACAGAATACAATATTATTGTATGAATGCATTCACTCCAGAATTCAGTTCTGAAATGTATCCATTATTGTTTTAAGATTGATTTTTTTTACTTTCTTAAATTAAAATGGAAGTGTTAGGGGGAATGAGTCTGTGATATTGATATTGGCTGGCATATTACCTCAAATCTCTGGATCGAAAGCAATGAAAGCTGGTGTTTAGGAAATGTTTGTTTTATGGAGGAAAGAACTATATTCACATTAGTGTCAATCTTGACATATTGTCTATGATTCTGAAAGTAATCATGTCCCATCTTCCATTCTCTTGGATGTTATGTTGTTAGCTGAAGTCAATTTGCCCTCGTATGACTGATTTAAGTAGTACAGTGAACTTCCTCAAGGTAACCTATGGCTTTCATGATCCTCTTCCTCACTTTTGTCTGTGCTATATTCACTCGTCCTTTGCTTTGAAATGCTATCTAATTATGCCCTCCTAATATAACTAATTTCCAGAAACCACCCATAAAACCCTAATCATTACTGCAGTCAAATCTTGTCTCTACAAATTGTAACCCCCTCAAGGTCAAGGGCTATGTCATGTTTTCTTTTTTGTTCTCCCCTCACACGTCCTACATCAACCCTCCTCTCAACATAATATCAAATGAGTCATAGGTATGTGAATTGTTGCTCAATAAGTTAAAGTGACATAAAAAAGAAAAGAAACTACCTTTGTAACTTGAAACTTCAGGGAAGGCTGAACTCCAACACAAGTGGTCAACGGTGTTGTCATATGGTTGTTGATACCTTTAAACATGGTTCTTCTAAGATCTTACCATTGATTCTCCTCATTATTTTTATAGTCATCATGGGTTGCTAAACTTAGGTCACTTAAAGCAGAGGAATGCAGACTATCCACATCTTTACTAATGTTTTCTAAAAAATTATATATTTATTTACTATAATATATATTTATATATAATTATATTTTATGTAACACATATTATATAATTATATAATATAAATATATTTATACTAAATAAATGTATATATTTATGGAAAATTTCGACAACATAAACAGGTGAAAGGAGAAAACAAAAGCCTTCATGGTCCACTTCCTAGGAGTTTTCGTTGCCCGTGTGGTCTCTGTGTCCTTCCCATCTTTGCTTAATCCTAATGTACTTATTGCTTTGTTCCCGATCTTAAATTTTTAAAATTATTTACACAAGCAATAAGTCAGCCTCACTTTAGAAAATACAAATGCACATAGTCAAAAAGAAGGGGGAGAGTCATTGAGAGATTTCCACTGCTAATATTTTAAGAATCATCGCTTCACATTGTACCTATGCCTATTATGTTTCTACCAAAATACTAAACTTTGATATTATAGTACTCTATAAACCTGTCATCACTTAATAAATCATGTCATTAAATGTTTTTTTATGTCATCATGATGTTTGTAACTACATATTATCCTATTATATAGATGTACCAAAACTTAGTTTTTCATCTCCTACTATTGAACATGTCTGTTGTTTCCTCTTTTTTTTCTTTTAATCTGAAGTGAATATCCACGCTATAAAGCATTTGGAGACAATCATGAAATTTGTGGGTGTGAAATAGCAGAGGCAAGAAACAGCAATATTATTGGAGCTTTGTTTCAAAGTAGAATCTTCTCTGGGCTCCTCTTTAACTTTTTCATGTATTCTTGATCACGTTTCCAAACAGAACATGGGCATCTCCTACGGAATCTTTTCCCTTATAGGATATTCACCACATGCCGTGCACTCACACCTGATCGATCCCTGCTATGTATGAGGCAGACAGAACATCACCTTGAGTGTGGTTTCAATTTTGATGTGTGTTTTGGTTGTTCAACACACCAGAGCAATCTTGCTAAATCGAACGACATCACCAACTTCCCCCATTCTGGTCCTCTGACATGTACTCCTGTGAACTCTAAGACTGGTTGGAAATTAAACCGATATGTTAAATTTATGAAAAGTACTTTTCACCGGTCTTCGGTGCTACACGTTTTCTTCAATCAACATTAGTTCAACACTACAACCATTAGTACCCGGAGGTTGCTGCTAGCCCCTAGTGTAGCTAATTTGCCAAATCTCACACATGCATAAATAAACATACATATTGTAATTCTGACCTTTCATTTCTTTTCACTCCTTGATACAAACCACCCAGAGTCTCGAGCGAAGAAACCAAAACCAACAGGGTTCCTTCCAAACTTGTTGGGAAAATAGGAAAGAAATCAGTAGGAGCCCACACTGTCTTGTACCTGGATGCAGGTGAGATGTGTTTAGATTGATATATGTGGTGTCATTTTCTGGACCATTAAAACTCCTGTCACCTCCGGAATGAAATGCTGCAGTGATTTACCAGCAGATGACATAACATCGCACTATCATTTAGAAAGAGAAATGAGAAGCACAAGTATTGAACCGAACATATTTTTAAGTTTATCACCTTAAAAAATAAAGATATTCTGTGCAAGAGAAAACCTGTAAATTTATTCTCACCGATCAAGTTCTTCATCTAAATCATTTTGATTTAAATGACAAACTAAACTTTGGGGAAATAAACAAGTGAATGAGAGAAAAGCTTTTACCAACAGGGCCAAGAGAATGCCTGGTAACAAATTGCAAGCTCTTTGATGTAGGTTTTCAAGGCCATTTAAGTGATTTAATTTTTTTTTCCTGTTCTTAAGACTTCATTCACCTTTAGACTGAACCAGAGTAAGAGGACGCCAAAACAATCAATTTTGTTTTTCTATTCCACATAAGCTTCTCTACATGGCTGTAGAGAAATAGCAGGAACTATCTGTGGCCCATCCAAACAAGTTAAAGCAAGCCGACAGTCCTGAATCTTTCTCTTGTGACCTTTCTGTGATGATATACATGTGGCCTAAACAAGAGAGAAGAGAATAGACCTTGAAGACTTTTTCTTAACATAATAGGGATCCTTTATATTTTTGTCATAACAAATCTAGTATTCATCATTAAAAAAATAAAGATGGATGCAAAATTTTGTAATAAAAATTATCTGTAAATGTCTACAAATGGAGTCAGTATCTATCCAGAAACCACTGGCAGAATCCGAAGCTTTTTGTGAATAGTAAACACAGTCAAATATAATTTGTCGTAACCACGGATGTTCCGCTTAGGGTTAAAACTAGTTTTTAAAGTTTATATGAATTCTTCCTGCAGCATTGGCAAATTGGAGAGTAACTAGTAGAAAATGGGTTATATAAAACATATTCGAAGTCCCTAGATCTAAGAACACCTAGGAGGAATTCATTAGCTGAAGATGAAAGAAGGAGTGAATTTATTTTGTGTTATAAGAGAAAAAAAGTGAATGGGACATTAATTCTTCTGGGGACTTTTTTTTTTTTAATTTTTTTTTTTAAGTAAGCTTTACGCCCAGTGTGGAGCCCAACGTGGGGCTTGAATTCACAACTGGAGACCAAGACCTGAGCTGAGATCAAGCGTCAGATGCTTAACCAACTGAGCCACCCAGGTGCCCCTTGGGGACCTTATTTTCTTTGGCATAAATGCTGAAACTGTAATTCTAAGGCACTGCTTAGTCCTTACTGTGTAAATGCTCCTTCTGTCATAGGCACGTAGACCAGAGACCTACACCTGCTGAACGATACAAACTTGGAGGCTATATTTGCAGAAGATGACCCCATTCTCATGTTTCCAACTAATTGTGCCAGGGGCCACATGTCTCAGATCCCCTTTCTCAAAAAAACCAAAGAAAGGAACAGTAGTCAGATGGCTAGGGGACAGTAGAACTGGCTATAAGATCAGAGTGAGGCTAATGGTAAATCAGTGTCCCTGGAGCCTGTCGGATGAATCCAGTCTATAAAAATAAGAAAGAAGTGGATGTGTAGGGAGAAAAACTGATAAGAGACTGAAAGCCCAGAGAAAGTGATGGAGGAAAAGATAACTGGTGACCTTCCAGATTCTGGAAGTACAGAATTAGCTTAGCCTAGAGGCTAACTAGCTTAGAGGCTGACTTTCATGACCCCTGCTCACCCCCATTCTCTTTGTAAACTACTTTGAGTGGGTTTTCTATTCCATGAAGTCAAAAATACCAAAGAAACCGAGTAACTCAGACTCCTCCTCACTTCTTTTCTCTGTCCTCCAGATGCTAAGACTAGGAAAATGAGAATAAATTATAGAGAAATGGATCTCATTTAATGATTCGACCTGTCCAGACTCAGAATCACCGTCACAGAAAGTGTTGAGGCCGGCTTTATAATCCTTAGTGCTTGTGTTTGTTCAGTTTTGTTCAATTTATAATCTTTGCTTATAGCCATAACAGTAGTTAAGTTTGGAAAACAAAAGTAATTCCATAACTTCGTCTACATGTGACCGTAGCCCTCACCAGTTGCCACCAATCCCACCAATAATCTTAGTCTACATAAGGTCTGTTGGGGATGTAACTCTTTATGTAAAAGCTGTTTGACCTTGGGGAGTTTTCTAAACCCCTCGAAGCCCCAGTTTTGTCACCTATAAATTGGGTCCACAATTCCTTCTCTAAAACCTTTGGATCAGAAGTATTTCAGATTTCAGAATCTTAAGACGTAGATCGTTCGTGTGGTTTATATACTGTATTTTATGTAGATGCCTCACTCAGGTTTCTGCGAATGCTTGATAATTATGCCATGTCTGCAATGAAATGTTTTGGATATTCACGCCCACAGGCATAAAGACTGTAAGTAGGCTTCATATCAATCCAGATCAGATCTTACTTTCATGTGAGTTTTCCATAGACCCAGTAAAACTCTTTTGGGTTCCAGAACTTTTTGGAGTTCAGGGTTGTGGGCGGGGCTTGTGACCTGCTGTATTTACCTCTGTTTTCCCACCCACTCCTGCTTTGGATTAGATTTCATGTTGACCCCAGGACCCAGCCTGTGGGTCTAGGCCACTATTTGGTTCTCATAGTTTATTTCTGTCCCCTCTTCCCTCTCCACCTTGAGGAACAATTCCAGTCCAGCCAAGCCCAAACTGACTATGGAAGAAGCTTCAATGACAGCCCCAAACCTAGCCGAACTTCCCATTTAGAAAGGTACTGGGCACACAGGAAGCATTCCCTGTTAACTGCCATCACAACTGTTTCCGCTACTACTTGTGGTATCATTACTGTCTTTCTACCCCAGATACCAATGCCTAGTATGGTTCCATTTTTAAGGAGAATTTGCATCCTGAATGACTTTCTACTGTCAACACAAAAGTATAAAAAATGAAATATATGGGAACAGTAAACAAATAGCTTCTTTAACAGATGAGAGCATGGGTTAAAAAGAAACGACCCTGCAAGATTGCTTTCCGGGTCATCCTTATCTTGGCTGTCATCACACCACTGGGTTCTAATGATTGCAGAAAGAGTACTGGAAACTGGCCATGTAGATCCTATCTTTGACTCCTAAACAGAACCTCACACATGCCATACTCTTATGAGAGCTCTTGAGGCATTTTTAGCCATCTTAAAACATCTCAAGCTTTTCATGAAGAACAAACAAAACTTTGTCAATCAGGAGCTCTCCTTTCTTTCTTACCCTAGTAGTGTTTATACTTAGGGAATGAAGCCCTGAAAAGTCCCAAACACTCGACAGCATCCAAAGGAAGAAAAAAGTGATGTCGGTATTGAAGCCCACACAGCTCCGTCTCTCTCTCTTAAGTAACCCAGAAGGCTGGGAGTTTCTATGTGCTGTCCCTTTCCAGCATTTGAAATTGGAATTCTGATGAAAATTTCATTTTTCTATCTGTCCTCTCTCCTGGGACTACTTTCCAACTCCTTTTTCGTATTTTTATTTTTATCTATTTTTTTTTTGGCCATCACAACTGAACTAAAATCTAAATTTTATAAGCATAGGGTAGACTAGCAAAGGATAGTTAGGGAATTTACAAAAAGAGAAACAGAGAGTTCAAAATGCTTCATCAACACTAATAAGATTGACTGAAAGCACTCAAGATTGGCAGAAATTTTCAAGAGCACAGTCACAAATGACAGTCTCCGTAGGCGAGGCCAAACTTTCCTATGCCAAAAAAGGTCCAATTTGTTGCATACCAACAAGAAAAGTATGTGAAAGCCAATTGATTTAATCTCATTAATGGTTAAACACCGCCCTTCCACCAAAGACCTGGCGTGATAAGTTTTCCACAAATTTGCTTCTAAATAAAAGAAGAATAATCAAATTTAGAATTAAGCAAATTGCCTTAGCCTGCCATTTTAAAACAGCACAACTAATCTAATTAGCTAAATTTATTAGAAGTAAATGTGAATGAACTCAGAAATTGAATCTGGGGACCAGCACTGGCACAGCCTCTGCATTCACACGTCAGAGAGCAAAGCTAGTTAAAAACTCTTTTTCTTTCAAAACCTGAACATACATTAAACAAAACAGACGATGACATGCAAATTAAAAAAAATGCCCTTGTTCCCATAGCATTCTATACCAGAGTCAATAATATCTATTGGAAATAGCAAACCCATTTTTATTGGGCTCAAGTGTCTACTTATGTCCTACAATTACTCATGGAGTTAGGCTTACGTAGATCTTACTAGTGTTTGGGAAGCATTTTGAACTTTCCAAAAAAAAAAAAAAATTCTCTAACTTCCCACTGTTGGTTCAGCCTATGGTTTAAACTTTGGCTCAGTCGTGATTGTCCAGGATAAGAAGTTAGCTTTTCGCTACAAGGGAGGGTCAAGAGGAAGAAGGAAAAGGACATTTCAGAGGCTGGAGGGGAGAAGTCTCACTGCTCCTTTCATGTTTTTAAGATAACTCTTCTTTGATTACTGTCATTGTCTTATGTACCCACACCACTGTCATTAAGGGAACAGGAAAAGAGAACTGACTTTAATCCAGATTCTTCTTCTTCCTTCCTTTCTCCTTTCCTTCCTTCCTTCCTTCCTTCCTTCCTTCCTTCCTTCCTTCCTTCCTTCCTTCCTTTGTCTCTTTCCCTTTCTTTCTCTCTCTCTTTCCCTTTCTTTCTCTCTCTCTTTCCCTTTCTTTCTCTTTCTTTCCTTCCTTCCTTCCTTCCTTCCTTTCTTTCTTTCTTTCTTTCTTTCTTTCTTTCTTTCTTTCTTTCTTTCTCTTTCTTTCTTTTTTCTTTCAAGAGTGTGCACTTCTGCGTATGTGTGAGCGATGGGCAGAGGGAGAGAGAGAATCTTAAGCAGTCTCCACACAGAGTGTGATGGAGAGGCTGATGAGAGGTGATCCTATGACCCTGTGATCATGACCCTAGCTGAAATCAAGAGTCGGATCTCAACTGACTGAGTCATCCAGGTGCTTCTAGACCAGTTTCTTGATAACTTCTACCAAACTCCCACAACCTGGTGTGGGGGGGTGTCACTGTTATTGTCCCACTTTACAATACTGAGGCCTTTACGAAACTGAGGCCTGGAGATTCCAGGTCACTTACCCAATGTCATTCAGGTAGTAAATGATGGAATTAAGATTTACTCTTATTTGTCTAAGTTTAAAGACTGTCTGTTATGAAAAGCTGTTCAACAAATACTTACTAGAATAGTTACAGTCTACTTAAAGAAAACAGTCCAAATTTTACTTCCAATAGCAACATCCATAACCGATGGCTTTCTACTTTCAAATTCAGCTTTTCTCTCCTACACTACGTTTATCTTCAGTATTGTCTTGGATGTTGGTAGTAAGACAGTCATCACTCTCATTTTACATATTAAACCCAGAGACGCAGTGAATTTAAGTAACCTACTTAAAATCAACGACACATTTATAAGTAAACACAGATCTCGAATCCGGATGTGTGAGCTCAAATCCCAAGCTTTGCACTACCCTCTACATCCTCCTGTATCTTAGGAAAACGAAACTCATATAGAGAGCAAAAGTCTATCTTCTGGCCTCTGACACCTAACTATGAGCAGGTATCTAGCAGTATGGCCATTCAGAGAAGAAAAGCAACCATATAGCAAGTCGCTGATCAATAAGAAGTGGTCAGCCGTTTGATGGTCTAATTGTTGACCGAGACAAAAAGTTGATTATAATTTGGGCAGCACGATGTCGTTCTTGCAGAACGCGTGAGTATAATCATCCTGGCACGGGACAAAATTGCCACTGTAAATTTTCCTTTTGGTTTATTCTGGATAGCCTCTGGGTTACAATTTAATCCCACCTTTGCTCAGCCCCTCAGGGACACTGGGTCACTTTCCTGATTTACAGGGAAAGTGTTAAACCTCATTTTTCTTAAACCGAAAGACCGAAGCAGTCAGAGCAGAGACAACAGGGATGTGACAAGGCCACGAGGCAATTACGCGGCCCTCTCGGGTGTACCTGCCTGAATGCTTATGTGAAACCGGGAAAGGACACGATGCCCTTCTTCTTGTGAAGTCTCCACCGATCACAGAAGCAGATTCAAATAATCTTTCCCGTTTTGCTCCTCTGGGCTGCTTGACTTTGTAAACTGTCAGCAAAGCCATCAAAGTGGGAAGCTAGATATTGCCATCTCTATGGGCGGATGCCACCCGAATCGTGTCTGTGCGATGGTGGGCGCAGAGGCCGGAGCAAACAGGAGCAAACCGTGCTGCTGCGCTATTCCTGAGTTCCCCAGGCTAATTAGGCCTTCACATTCTTTTATAACAGTGAACAAAAACACAGCTACTTGGAGATTCCGTTAGAAGCTGTACACTTTCAAGACCCATGAACTCGCCCAGGTACTGCTGCGGGTAAAACGAAGCCTACCGCTCTTGATTTGAGATCATTAGCTTTCTGTTTTACAGCCAATCATCTGCTGTTCTTACCTCCAGCCAGAGATGCAAGGGAAGCGCTTTCATCGGCCGCCCCGGGACAGCACCGCGTGCCACAATCGCTGATCGCTCCGCATCACGCACCACCGGAAGTGAGTGCTTGCAGGGGAGCGAGGAGGAGAGAGAAGCAAAACACTGGCTGCTTTGCGGGCAGTCCTTTCTCTGCCTCTGGCCCAGGAAGAAAGAACGAGAGGCCTGATTTTACTTTATCTTTCCATCCACCCTGTGGCATAGGTTGGACCGTTATCCCCATTCTATAGATGGAGGACACTGAGACTTGCCCAACATCAGAGTGAGTGGTGAAAAATCTTGTGAATGTTTTATACAGAGTAAGGTAAAAAGTTACCCCGCAGGGACAAATTTTCATATTATTTATTGGGAAGGCTGGCTCTTTGAAGTGTAAATTCCCTACCACGGAAACCACATTCTCTTTATTTCACAGCATTTTAGGTAGAATCATTTCATTTCCTGCATTTGCCTTCATTTACCTTAAAATTCATATTCAATAGAATAAATACAGTGTATAACTAAGAAATGATTTGAAAGCTTGCACTGATTACCCTGCCTGGTATGACACCATAACCCAACAGATAGCAGGCCAATGTAGTCAGAAAATATCATCTCCATATGCAAATACCATTCGGCAAGTATTTGAGTGGCTACTAAGTACCAGGCTTGTGTGAGATGGTAGAGATTCACTGATAGAGAGATACCATTCTCTTGTTAAAAAACAATTTTTTTAATGTTTATTTATTTTTGGAAGACAGAGAGATAGAGTACAAGCAGGGGAGGAGCAGGGAGAGAGAGAGAGACACCGAATCTGAAGCAGGCTCCAGGCTCTGAGCGGTCAACACTGAGCCCAATGCGGGGTTCGAACCCACGAAGTGTGGGATCATGACCCAGGCCGAAGTCGGATGCTCAACGGACTGAGCTACCCAGGCGCCCCAACATTCTCTTTTTTTTAATGGACTTGATAGAGAAAACATACATTAGAAAGCATATCACTACATATAAATAATTTTGTGTTTCTGAAGCTGAAATATGAAATGAAAAGACCCTGAGGATCAATTTTTGTATTATATTCTTTCATTTAAAAGAGTGCAAAATGTGAATTATCCAAAACAATTGCCTAAGAACAATTTTAGAGGAAAAAAAATGGCCATCACAACCCTTAAGAAGTGGTTATTAAAGGGGTTCCTGGGAGGCTCAGTTGCTTAAGCAGCCGACCCTTGGTTTTGGCTCAGGTTATGATCTCACGGTTCATGGGATTGAGCCCTGCATTGGGCTCTCCACTGACAGTGTGAGGCCTGCTTGGGATTCTCTCTCTTTCTCTCTCTCTCTTTCTCTCCCCACTCCTCTAAATATATAAATAAATGTAAAAAAGTAGTTATTAAAAAGAATTAGTGAACAAGCGAATAATAAAAATAACCTATAATATGATTAGCATCAATAAATAACGTCCAGCAATTCTTTCAGTACACTCCACGGCCATATGCCAGACTCTTCATTCTCAGCTTGACGGAATCCAAAACAGGGCTCCCAGCAAGCAGCAACACTTTGTTTTGCATATGCCGAGTGTACACTTGACTATCTCTGTAGAAAATACCTTTTACCAAATGATGTTTGTCTGGTACAATTTGGGCTCTGCAGTGAAGAGCAGAGTTCAGTAATTGCCTCGTTTGGAAGGGAAAGCGATACCAACGAAGGGGTTTCTGTTCCCCACGGAGATAAACCAAAAGCATGGATACGAGATTCTTCAACTGCTGAGTGGAGTTTTGAATCATTTTGCAAGACCTCACTGACCACACCACCATTTGGAAGAACAGCCATGAGACCCCCAATTAGAAATATAATTAAATGTCATCTGGGGACTAATAACCAAGGCTCGAAACATTATGTGGGTTGATGACAGCAGGGAAGGGATGAGGTTGCTCTGTGCAGCTTCTGGTCAGAAATGCCAGCTGGTCATTATACACCAGTAAATTTCATGCACCAATGTATTTATTGCGCTATAAACTGAAAATATGAAAGGAAGAAAAGGTAGGGAACTATTGATTGCATGATAGGCCTTGGAGTTTCCGTTTGCTAGCCGTTATTCCCTGAAAACAAATGTGCCTTTTCGTTTTACCGGATCAAACTGGTTTCACTCACTGCCAATCTTTTGTGAAGATGGGAATAATATACAAATCCATATGCAAAAAAGTGTGCGTCTGACTTCTTGCCCCGGGACAGTGGTCAGGCCCCAAACCTCTCTCATAGTAAAGACCTGAGGGCATTTAGGACTTAGGATCTGGATCTTGAGAATTTGGGCATTTTTGCTGTCCTGATTTCCCCGCAAAAGATGGGAATTCTAGACTAGCTCCTGAGCTACCAAACCGTTTAGCTACAGTAGGTCTAGCAATGGCGCTCTCTGGGGGCAAATTTCGGAGAGAGATTTGTAATTTCTTTGTGTTACTTTCAGATTTTTAGAAACACACAGAGAAATTAAAACTTGCCTTCAGTAGATTTTTCTCGTAGGCTAATCTCTTTTTTGGGTGCATGCGGGGCTCGAGTACTTAAGCCTGAGCCGAGAAGCCACTGCTTTTCCATTGGTCTATTCAGAAATCAGGAACGGGAATGCATGGCAGGAAAATGACTACACAAATCGGAATAACTTGGGGTTAGAATAGCATTGAAGAACATCACGTAAAAGAAACAAACAACAACAAAAAAAACCCACGACGCTTATTTATAAATAAATGACGCAAGCAAGCATGGATTTAGGCTGTTGTGAGGCCAGGAAAGAATGTGGCTTTTGTGTAAATAGGAAGAAGCCGAAGAAGTTAGAAGATAAAGGAAGCGAGAGGAACTGAGCAGGTCAGCGGCTGTCTCCGGCTTTCTAGGGCCTATTTTGGCAAATCTGGCATATGCGGTCATGCGTCGAGCTGGGCTCTGTGGGGAGTCCTATATTTACCAGGTAAGTGACCAGATGTCTTTGCCAATGTGTAATAATTTCTGACGAAGGGATTTAAAATTCAGCCATGCCACCCAAAATAGGAAACTGCCTCTTCTTGCTTTAAAGGAAATTTATGGATAATTCAAGATAAGCCATCTGTGCACTAAGAAATACACATCCTACAGATGGTGAGAATTATAGGATACATAATATTGTTAATAATAGCATCATGTTCTGATGTATTGTAAGAGAAATCTATGTATATATGTTCATCAGGTCCATTAAGGTGGCATTTTATGTTTATACACCATAATTAGACTCTATCTCTGAAATAGTGCTAGACACTCAGTAGGCTATCAAGAAGTCTGGAAGGAAGGCAGGTAGGAAGCGGGGGATGAAGGGAAGGAAGGAAGCAGGAAGGAAGGAGGAAGGAAGGGGGTAGGAGAGAAGGAAGGAGTAAGTGCTTGGGTTATCTTGTGGAGTATCTGATATGTATATTAACTGAAATTAAATATATTAGACCATGTAACTGAGCGAATTTGGGGATGACTGTGATTTGACAGAAGGAAGGAAATAGAGGTAGATGTTTTTTGTAGCCAGGTCCTCTCCTCCCTTCATAATGTGACTCTGATATTTACCTATGGATCAAGTATGGGCAGAGATGAGAGCACAGATCCAAACCCTTCCAGGGTGCTGATGGGCAGGAACCAAGAGCTCTCATCCATCCTGAAATTGCTACCTGACCTTATTTTGAAAATAAGAACCAATTCCTTCCTCCCATTGTGGCTGCTCAGTATATGCATGGTAATTTTGATTTATTTTAAGTTTTTTTTTAACGTTTATTTCTTTTTGAGAGAGACAGACAGACAGACAGAATGCGAGCAGGAGAGGGGCAGAGAGAGAAGGAGACACAGAATCCGAAGCGGGCACCAGGCTCTGAGCTGTCAGCACAGAGCCCAACGTGGGCATCAAACTCATGAACTGTGAGATCATGACCTGAGCTGAAGTCGGATGCTTAACCGAATGAGTCACCCGGGCACCCCTGATTTTATTTTATATAATATTTTGACTGGTTTTGTTTTAAATCCATGTGGCATGCTGGAACCAGCTGTGTGGCTACTCATTAAATTTTCAGGAAATTTATGAACCAGTGAGTGAACACAGCAATTATTAAAAATTAAATAAACTTGCGATTCAACAAACTATATCTAAAAACAAAGCTAATGAATATTCAAACTCATTACCTCTAATTCCTGCATTATACTATGCTCTGTGCCCTTGAGGTTATTTGCTTCTCTCAAACTGTGTAGAGAAAACACTGTAAAATGGTAGCTGCTGTGTTTATCTTCCCGACTCTTCACTCATTCCGTGACGTCACATGCATGGGCAGTTTGAAATTTGCCATGGTAGCAGTATTCACTTTACAGAAATCAGCAAATGCTCCAACTCAGGGTAGGGTGGAGGGTTTGGTGAGAGAGCTTGAACTTCTACCAGCACCCTACTGAGTAGACATCTTGTTTTTCATTTTTTAGTCAGCATCTATCACTTCCTATCTGCTCAACGGCAACCTGCTCTAGTAGATAACCACGCTTTCCCTCTTCAGGTAGTTTTAGGGAAGCTTCCAACTATACTACCCCATTCCTTGATCACAGATAAAAGAACATGACCTAGGTTTGGCAAGTCAAAATTACCCTGACCGTAGTGATAAGAGGTGAGTATGTGACCTAGGCCAAACCAATCAGTACTTCCCTGAGGATTTTCTAGATGGATGCTGGGAAAATCAATGTTTCTCTTTTTGTTGTGGAGTAGCTAAGCTGGGATGATGTAAATCTAAGGATGCCTGTGGCCATGTTTCCCCCAATATCCACATCACACGTAAGAAGCCAGTCCCCTTTATGAGGGACTGAAGCCAGCCAGAAAAGAACAGCAAAACCCCGAGACAGAGGACAATCTGGTAATAACATTTAAGTCCTTGGTATCAGACAGGCCTTTCATCCATATTATTTCCATTTATGAAAGTCAACAAATTCCTGTTTTTGCTTAAGTTCCTTTGAATTGGGTTTCTGTCGCTCACAACTGAACGTCCTGACGAATACAGTTGATTTGAGATTATCCACTTCTCCTCTCTCATTGCCTCTCTGTTTTCTTGGTTCATTGATTATACATATGTACGAATTGTGTGTTGATCCTGTGAAGTTGATCTAGAGAACAGAAAAGGTTGTTCCAGAAAACCAGATGCAGTCTTTCAGGAAATCCATAAATCTCTCTTAACCAGTACTTCCAAGGTTTTGTTGCCACCATGGGGATTGGGGCAATAAAATGCACAGGTTTATCACCTTTAAACTCAAAGTCTGCCAAGAAGAAACAAGATTCCAACATGACAACTCATTAGTGCTGTTCCAACAGAAGAACTGTATGATGGCAGGAACATCCCTTGAAAGGAAATCCTAATGAAAGGACTGGTTGATTTGCTGTCTTGATTAAGTTACAGAAGCTGAAGCCTGCCACATTACTTCCCAGCAGACCTGATTAATTAATTGGTAGAAGAAAAGAAATAAAATAGAATGAAGAAAAATAAAAACCCGAGAGAAAAGAAAAATGGGAGTAGAAAAGACGAGAAATGACTTTAGCTCCCTGTGCCTTTGTTCTGTCCTTTTGTCCCTCTATAAGGAATAGTGCCACATTGGGACCCAGTGTTGGCTCCTTCTGTTGGTAAGTTGGGCACTTAGCAGGGGGGGTAGGCATGTTAGCCTTGGGAAAATCAAAAAATTACGTAGTCGAGATGCCCCACGTTATGATGGTATGAAGTTTTGTGCCCAATCACCCTGATGCTTCTTGAATGGGCAATATGACATGGCTTTGGTGGCCATGATAGAAATTGTGTGTAGGCTCAATCACAGAGACCTCTAACAGAAGCATCCTATGCCTAGTGCCAGTGGTGTTACTAGTTCTAGCAGTGACCTAAGGGGAACAGCACCTAAGGGGAACGGCCGAGTTGTCTCCACCAGACTCATTTTTCACAGAATTTTAGATATTAGACTTCAGTACATTCTATTGAGGCTTTCAGACTTCCTAGAGATTCTATGAGCTAGTCATTGGATCTTTAACTTTTTATTTCCCCCCTGAAATCAGCCAGTTATTTCTGTTACTTACACTTAAGCTTCTTGACCGACTCAGGGAGACAATACAGCACCAAGGTCATGGTTAGGAAGGCAGTGATAAACATGAAGGCCAATGTGAGGGGTGGGGTTCAAAATGGATGAGTAGGGAAATCATCAAAAATTAGGGTGTGCACGCATAGGTAGGCTTTGGGAGACCCTGCAGAAAACCAGGGGGGAGTGTAAGAGGGGAAGGGAAAAAAAAAAGCCACAGAGAGGAAGGAAGACATGACGTGAGAGACTCTCAAAGAATAAGAACAAACTGAGGGGAGAGGGGAGTGTGGGAGGGGGGAGAGTGGGGGATGGGCACAGAGGAGGGCACTCGTTGGGTTGAGCACTGGGTGTTGTATGGAAACCAATTTGACAATAAATTATTATTAAAAAAAATTAGGGTATGATGTGTGTGTGGACTGTTTGCATGTGCAGCTCAATCAGAAAGCCCTGAGCAGCCTACTGAAATCCTACCTGCTTTAGGGAGAGGTCCAATGGCTCAAAACTCTGGGCTACACTAAAATGCAGGAGGCTCAGACCTTTCCAGACAATAGAAGTTAGAAAGTGGGAAGGTTTCGTAATGAATATGGTAATTTTTCCCAGAACTGGTATTTTAGTTGGAAATATGTAATTGTGGTAATACATCTGTTGAACTTCAAATGAGGCAGATAATAGGGTATAAAAGGTCATATTACTCATCATATACAATCTCTGTTCCAAAACACACTGATCAGAGCAAAACTGTTCTAGAAGATAATATTGTATGTTTCTCATCTTAGAATGTAAAAATACAAACAATTTGCATTTTGTTAAATGAACGTTTCCTTGGAAAGCATCCATTCATTATCATCTCTCCTTGGATTATTTAAATTTGAGTCAATTACCATCATAAAATGGTTAGACATCACTTACTTATTTTTTTCTTATTAATATTTGGCACTTAATAGCACGTCTTCATCAGATAATCCTTTTTCCAACCATTTATTTCTAATTAATTTCTTCAGTTTACCATATTCTTGTATCGGCTTATTATCAATCTTTTTTTTTATTATTATTATTAATTATATTCTTTCTGAGATGACCATCTGGAGGCACCATTTCATCTCCGATTAGAGGATTTTTCTGCTTACCGTTAGTGGACTGTGGTCATCTTTTTGTATTTTGCAGAGCAGGAGGTAATGAAGGTGACGCAGATAGTACAGAATCGCCAGCTTTGGGCGCCATGAGAGACCACATGGTCTGATGGGGAGCCATTTTCTCCGGGAAAGGGAGTGGCTCTTTGCCCTGATGACTTCTGTTCTGTCCTGGGATTGTAGGAAAGTTTATGGGCTGGAAAGATTAAGTCATGAACAAGACACGGCAACTTCTGGACAAGTCAGATCCTGTGTGGTTGACTTTTGTCACCTGGGACCCTTGTCCTCTGGCTCCTTCCTTATCAGAAGCACAGAAGCACAGGTTTAAGAACAGTAAAACTCTCCCTGACTCTAGAATACCTACAGTTCAAAATCTGCTTGAGAAAAAAAAATGATTCAGGGTACTGGCAGTTAAGGACAAAAATGTGAATGGAGAGGAATCCAGGCATTCTTTGAGAATAATCAGGAAAAGTAAATTATTTAGTAAGGTTTCTTTGATTTAAAAAAATATGTGTTTATTTGTTTTGAGAGTAAGAGAGAGAGAGAGAGAGAGAGAGAGAGAGAGAGAGCATGAGCAGGGGAAGGGAAGAGAGAGAGAGGGAGAGAGAGAATCCCAGCAGACTCCGTGTTGCCAGCACAAAGCCTAAAGTGGGGCTCAAGTTCATGAACCATGATATCATGATCTGAGCCAAAACCAAGAGTCCAACACTTAACCAGCTGAACCACTAGGTGCCCCAAGATTCTTTGATTTAAGGTAAGCATGAAAATATTCCCGTTTCTTGTCCTCCTCATTCTGCCTTTCTGTTATACTACTCATGTGTTTTTTTTCTGGACTTTGGAGTGCCAAGTGAAAACAATGGGCTAGCTATGCTGTGGTTTTCCTGATTAAAACTCCAACCTAAAAAGTCCCATGTTTCACCCTGTGGGTCCCATCAAGACCCCCACATTTGTGGTGATGTACAAAATATCACTTTCGATAATCAACTCACTGTAAAGTTATAAACCAAGGGTTTGTTCCCTAACACTAGCATTCAAATGAAGTTGACCATAATGAAATATTGTCAGACATGTGAGCTCAAGGGTTTTCTTTCCTACTTCTCATGTTCCAGGTCTACTAAATAATTGATGTTCACACTAAATGCACAGAGAACCCATGGATATTTATGTGATTGAACCAAAAAGCTGAATATAGACCTTCCAAGACTATGACGATGTATAATTTGAGGCCATCAGACATGAACTTAATACTGTAAAAGCAATTGATGTGTTGCTAAGAATGTAGACTTCAAATATACTAGTATACTTCTAAATCACAAGCAGAGTGTTGAAATGGCTTTGGATCTCTGCTTTCTGTGGTTGCATTTACAACATCATTTACTGTAGAGTCTATTGCAAAGGCCACTATTCTTACATCTATTCTCAGCTTTAAGACAAGAATCAGGTATCTCATAGTTGGGACAGTAGTACCGGGTTGAAGTAACCACTGAAGAAGTTATATTTCAGTCCTAATGTTACATGTGTAAATGTAAAAAACAGGAAAAAAAAGAGCCTGGGTTTTTACTCAGTTGTTTATTCAAATTATACTACCAGACACTCTCAGGAAAAGAGGTAGAAAGATGAATTATGAATTGACTCTCAAAAGTAGGTAGGTAGGTAGATAGGTCCATAGTCAGGTGGATGAGACAGAGAAGGGCAATCACTGACCTCTGTGTGGTCACTAAGATACATGCTGGCTACTATAAAGGCAGTATAGCATAGTGGTTCAAGGTCCAGATTTGGGCTCAAATTCTGACTTTCCCACTTACCAACTGTGGTAGCTTGAGGCAACTTCCCTGAGCACTCTTGAAATTAATTTCTTCATCTCTGAAAAAGGAGTCCGAGTAATTTCATCTTACAGAGTTGTTTTGAGGATTAAATTAGAACAACTCTTCTCGAAGTGCGATCTTCTTTAAGTGTGGTCTGGGACCTCCAGAGGTCCCTGAAATCCTCTCAAGGGTTCTGCAAGGTCAAAACTCCTTTTTTTTAAAAAAAATTTAATGTTATTTATTTATTTTTGAGAGACAAAGATAGAGCATGAGTGGGGGAGGGGCAGAGAGAGAGGGAGACACAGAATTGGAAGCAGGCTCCAGGCTCCAAGCTGTCAGCACAGAGCCTGATGCAGGGCTCGAACTCACAAGCTGTGAGATCATGACTTGAGCTGAAGTCGGACGCTCAACCGACTGAGCCACCCAGGCGCCCCTGAAACTACTTTCTTAATAATGTGAAGACATATTTACCTTTTTCACTCTTCTTTTCTAATAATACTAAGATGTTAAATGCTTTTCCTTCTTATTCTTTCATGAGTGTACAGTGGAGTTTTCAAGAGGTCACCTGACGTGATATTTCAACAGACCGAATACAGAAGATACAATAATCCAAAGTTCTTCTTTGAAGCTAGACGTTAAAGAGATTTACAGAGATATAAACAAAATCGCTTCTCACATTTTCTTGTTTTGAAAATTGTATTATTTTTCATTAGAAAGTATTTGTTAACATTTCACCGTAATTTTCATCTGAAATTAAGATGTATCTCAATCATTGTTTTTAAATGAATTAATGACTATGTTTGAAATTTTCTCAGCTTTAATTTCTAGTACTGCAAATATTGATAGATATGACCCACATAAACAGAAGCCCTTTGATGTTCTAAAGGGAGAATGTAAATGGGGCCAAACCCCAAAAAGTTTGAGAATAACTAAATGAAATCATTGTCTGATATATCTAGCTACTAGTATGAGACCTAAAAGTTAGATTGTTTGTGATGGGGATTCTCTTGACTCAGTGGAACAAGAGTGGTCAAGGAAGCCTAAAGATTGAAACCTAAAATGAGCTTAGAATAGCTGGTCTAATCTGTATCTCTAGATTTAAGAGGTGGTGAGTAAATTAGCCTGGATATTGGACATACTTGCCACATTGTATTTATCGCGATAGGGCTGCAAATGGAGGTATGAGACTGTGCCCACAGGGAAGTACCAGAAAGTCTACTTGGAATTTCCGACAAAACTTTGACATAGAAAAGATAACTCATTATCTAGGAGGAAAGATAAGACTTTGACATAGAAAAGATAACTCACTGTCTAGGATTACAAAATAAGGGTTTGTATCAGCGAGGGAAGGAAGGGGTATTAGTGAGGGAGTGTGATAAGAGTCAAAAAAGACGAGAAGGTGTTGGAAGAGTCATAGAAGGTTATCATTGAAGGGATAATAAGGGATGTGATTATCTTTTGGAGCAAACATTTTATTTTTATGTTTTAAAATTATACCAGGATTGTATGAATAGGTTTCGTATTTAAATATTCTAACCATCCTAAGTGAGAATTTTTGGAGTGGAGGGAGGATGGGTAGTGAAATTGAACCTTTAGCCTTCTACTCAATCATCCTCTTCTATCCTGAGATGATTTTTGAAAACAGTTTGGTAAATATCTTTCCAGATCTTTTTTAAATTCATCCAATAGAGAATAATAAAATCAAAACTTATAGACCTTTCTAAATTTCAAACCTAATTCATTCCAAACCATACAATCTGTATATAACTCATACAATCTTCACAGATCCCATAAACCATTTATCATTATTGTTCCTCTTGACCAGTGGGGGGAGGGGAGAATCTGAGGCACAGAGAGAGGCTAAGCATCTTGCACAAGGTCACAGAACTAGTGCAGGACACACCACACTTCATTTAAATGTATAGACATATATAGATAGGAAGGTACATGGAAACATAGTGGTTTTTTTAATGTGTTTTTATATAAATGGGATTGTATCATGTATGCCACTGTACTATTTGCATCTTTCACCTAACAGTGAAAGTGGAACCTCACTGTATTTGACTTAAAAGTTCCAAGTTTTTGAAATGGGTGTGTGATCAGTTTCATGAATATTTTGGGCTGCTGGGATAGAAACATGAAGGTGGTCAATAATTCTCCACCCAGAGCCAATCCGGTCTTCCTCTCAAGCCTTTTAATGGCATCTTGACTTGATCTCTGGGTAATCCAAACAAGCACAAACTCATTAAGTCCAAATTAAAAGTCCGTCTCCCTTCCTCACCTCCCCTGTCCTGCAGAGGGTCCAGTCTCTGCCAGTTAAGACTGGGGTGGTGGGCAGAGATGGTGGTGGTGGTGGTCCAAAGGGGAAAATGTCACTTCACTTGCCTGGAAGAACAGCCAGAACCAGTTGGTGTTTGAAGCCTCCTGTGTGGCAGGCATCCAGACACTGGCTTAGTTAGGGGACACACAGGAGTTCTTCTGGGCCCTCACGACCTCTGTGAGAGGCAGGTAGCTGCATCCGAGTGCTTTCCATTAAGCTGGAATCCTTAAAGTCCTCCTGATATGGGAGGGAGAGCACTGTACCATCTTTCATGGGCTTTCTGTGGAGAAGAAAAGGTCTCCTATGAGAAACTGAAACCCTATGGGGCGCCTATGTGGCTCAGTTGGTTAAGCATCAAACTCTCAATTTCAGGCTCAGCTCATGAACTCACGGTTCTCAGGTTTGAGCCCTGTGTCGGGCTCTGTGCTAATGGCGTGGAATCTGCTTGGGATTCTCTCTCTCCCTCTTTCTCCCAACCCCCTACTTGTGCTTTGTCTCTCTCAAAATAAATAAACTTAAAAAAAAATAAAAGAAACCCTATTCCATGCAAGTTTGTGGCATGTGACTTTACATGTGTAATGGGATTCTCAAACAAGAAATAATTAACATAGATAGGGGCCTAGAACCCCGGAGGTCCAGAAGAGACAAGTGCAAAAATTCTCTGTAGGTCTGTTCTCACAAGCCAGGGCACAATGCTGCCAAAGATGAGCTCACACTAAAAAATTACAAACCACAAGAAGAAAACCACCATGAGAGTACAAGTGTGTCTGTACATGCAACACACAAGAGAATGAGCCCCCAGAGAACGAAATCTACTAGAACAGTATGAAAAAGACAATGATATATATCTTTCAATGATTAAAATGGGGAGAAAAAACAATAAAAGAGTAGAAAAAATTAAAATGTAACTATATTTTTCTTGAGCTTTTTATTTTATATGTTTAGCTTTTTAATATACCTATATTTTACTTATTCAGAAGATATTTGTTCAGGGAAAGGATCTGGCTTATTTTTGCCAATGGATATCTCTTTTCCCCAAGTCAATTTTTGAATAGTTTCCCTTTTCTTCAGTGACTTTGAAATGCCAAGATGGTCATAATAAATTCTTAAATATTTCATATAGATGTGAATCTATTTTAAGATGCTATTCTCCGTTGTCTATTGCAATACCAACACACTCTTAATTAATGTAATTTTTAGCATGTTTTGATGTTAGTTTGGAAGAGTGATCTTTCAAATTTCCTGCTCTGCATTTTTTTTCCACATTATATTCTACCTTTTAAATTCTAGACCATGCATTCTCAATGGAAGTGATATCACCTTCAAGAAGGTGAGAATTAGGTGTTGGAGAGTGAAAGATCTTACTCTTTATATAGTCAAGCACTTGATGGATAAACATATAGTCTTAAATATGTTCTATGTTTTTGGTATTAAAATTTCATGGGAGTGATTAGAGAAAAACATTAAAATGTCTCTTAAGAGTGGTGATAACATTAATAATAACAACAATGATAATAAAAAGATTAGAAGACACATTTCTAGGTGAACTTTGGAATCAGCTTGTCAATTTCTCCTGCTGATTTTTTGGAAAAAAAAAAAAAAGACCCTGGAGACCCAAGAGATGACATGATTTGACCTAGGTTACATTGCAAATTAGGAGCAGATCTGGGATGAACACCCACTCTTGACTTTTACTCCTAGATTCTCTTCACTGTACAACCTATTCTGATTTATCTTGGATCCTAGAATATAAAATCTTTTCCAGGCTTTTGAGCAGGTTCTGTGCATCAAACTGCCCTCAGCTTGTTGCCCATAACCCTTTGTCCTTAGTCCAGGGAGGATGCTTCTGCATATGCCAGTGGATATCCATCCTCTGACCCATCTCGTTCTTTCCCTGATTCCATTTCCTTTCTTAAGGTCTGACCAGTCAGTAATGGCATCAATTGGGACCCTCCAGTTAAGAGCAGAGATAAGTATGCCACCATGAAGCCCTCGAGTTTGGGTTCCAGGCTCTACTGAAGTAGAAGTTCAGAGGAGTGGGAGATTTGTGGGCTAGTTGATCAAGAAAGGCCAAGAGATTGTAGGGGAGGAGAGAAGATGAATACAACAAGGGAAAGAGAGCTTGCCTATAAAAGAGAGGGAGCAAGAAGTTGACAATTGCTGAAGTTTGTTACATCAAACCTTTCTCTACTTTTGCAGAATAAGAAGTAAACAAAACAAAACAAAATATTTCTCGTCATATTCAAAGGCTGTATTTTTTCACCAGCTCATACCTCAACTATATTTCTGCTGATCAGGGAAGCAAGGGGCATTATCAGTATTTTTTTCTTCTTTGATCCATCTGTCTTTACTACTTATGACTCCTTCAGGGAAGAGAATAGCAGGACAAAAAATTAAGGAGAAAAAAGCTCTTGTATTTAGCTGGTGGCATCTGTAATTCTCTCTGGCTATTGATTACAGTAAATCCCTGATGGCTACAGAGCACTCTCTAGCTGGTCTCTTACAATTCCAGCTATGATACCCAGCCATATGTGACCACTGAGCTCTGCCTCCTCGTATTCTTCCTTGTGTAGTCCCCTTTCACATTGTATCAGGCCTGGCACTGCATACAAGAGAAATGATAGTATATCACTTAGAAGATTAGGTTATAAAACCCACAGCTTCCATCTTGGTCTCTCCTTGTCTCTCATTACTTGCTCCAAGGCAAGTCAGCTATCATGTTGTAAGAGCCCCATGAAGAGGCCGACATACTGAGGACCTAAAGCTGCTTTCTAACAGTCATGTGAGTGAGCTTGAATATGGAGCCGACAGTCCAGTCCAGCCTTCAGATGCCTATAGCTTCAGCTGGCAGCTTGTGTACAACCTCATAAGAAACCTGAGCTAGACTCTCTCATGACTGTTAGAAATTGTGTGAAGTATTAAATATATGTTGTTTTATGGTGCTAAGTTTTGGGATAATTCGTCACACAGCCATAGATAACTAATACACTTCCTCTATGCTGACCCTACCAGTACATACTTGGGGTTGCTTTATCTCTAAAAGCAGTCCTGTTGGGAATCGTCTTTTCATTATGTGTCTAACAGGATTCCATAAATGTCTTCTGTCCAGAGAGAACCATACATCCTTGTCCCACCCCCCGTCTGTGAAAGTGTAGCTGACTTTGACCGTAGACTCCTCTCTTCACCCTGAAGTATCAGGGGAAAGGCACCAGGTTCTGTAGCTTCAAACTTCAAGGAACAATAATATTCCAAGAATTTTGTGCTCTATTTTAGGATGGGCCTGTGTATTTGTTATTAGGGCTGTTGTAATAAATTTCCACAAGCCTAATGGCTTATAATAACAGAAACTTATTATCTTACATTTCTGAAGGCAGAACACTAAAACCAAGTGCCTGCAGGGCCACAATTCCTCCAAAGACTACAGGGGAGGATCTTTTCCTTCTTCTTCCAGCTTCTGGTAGCTTCAGGAATTCCTTGGCTTATGGCTGCATTATTCACATTTTTGCCTCCATCTTTACATTATGTCTCCTTTGTCAGCGTCTTTTCCTCTTCTGTCTCTTAAAAGAACACTCGTCGGGGCGCCTGGGTGGCTTAGTCAGTTGGGCATCTGACTTCGGCTCAGGTCATGATCTCACAGTTTGTGGGTTCGAGCCCTGCATCTGGCTCTGTGCTGACAGCTCAGAGCCTGGAGCCTGCTTCAGATTCTGTGTCTCCCCCTCTCTCTGTCCCTCTGCTACTCATGCTCTGTCTCTCAATAATAAATAAATGTTAAAAAAAAAAAAGAACACTCGTCAATGGATCTAAGGTCCACCTAGCTTTTCCAGAATGATTTAGTCTCGAGAACCTTAATTATTTCTGCAAAGATGCTTTTTCCCCAATTAAGGTCCACCAGTTTTGAGGGGGAAGACAAACACATCTTTTTAGGGGCTACTATTCAACTATAGCCTGTGAGTTCTTTTATCAGCAGTTACTAAGTGGCAAGGAATTAGTAATTACTCTTGGACCTCCTCTCATTTAGCTTGTTAATAACACTTCTCTCTCTCTCATTTTGGCTAGAGGCAGATGTTGGGCTCAAGATAAAGTGACTGGGTGAGCTAGTCAGGTGTAATTATTAAGAGCCACCCTTTCACTTTCAAAATTGTCCCAGTGGGGATAAGTTACTTGAGCACCCAAGTAAGGTTTTGGCCATCTTTTAGCAATGCTTGCAGGTAGATGTCTGGAACCTTTCTTTAGAAACTTTGAATACCTGGTACCCAATAATCTAAGAAGTAACAAAAATGTTTTATTCAGCATCCAATTATAGTTATTATTATTAATAGTCATTTCCCAAAGAGAAAAAAGCCCAGAGCTTTGGGGGTAATATAATCAAATAGCGTGTGTCATGAAGAAGAAGAAAGGGACAGAGAGTGAATATTTCAATGGTTGCATTTTTACAAAGCAAGGCTGAAGAGACCTGGTCTGGAAATGTCATGAAGCATGGACAGAGTTCTTACCCTAGAGGTCTTCTAGAACTGGGGGCTATACAAATAATGTTTATCGGGGTCCAGTTCTACAAGGATAGGACAAGATATTTGGACCCTAAAGTTAGGGGTGATTAAGTTCCCAATCCCTTGCCCCAAATTATGGTGGGTTAAGAGCAGGCTCACATTAGGGGCAGGAAAAAAATCCCACAGGCAAAGAACAAGGCTAGGTCGCCCAAAGCCACCATCTACGGCAAAACTGGCCTCATTGGGTTGACTAACTGATCCCCCTCATCATGTTGGGCATTGCATGCCCAACTGCCAATATGGGTGGGGAAGCCCAGGTGAAAGGAAAATGAGCAGTCAGTGTTCCACAAAAGAAGTGCCTTTGCTCTCGTAATTTTTTACTTATTTGTGTTTGTATACCAAGCTTTTCATGCTCTGCTCTGTTCTGGTGACTTAGGAAAGATTTGCCAGGTGGTGAGTTCTCAGTTTCTTTCTATGTAAAGTGAAAGCACTACATATGGCTCTTAACCATTTGGAGGATAATCACCTTTTCAACTGGCCAGTTACTACTCACCCTCCAGATAGTAACTTAAATGTCAGTTCTTCTAATACTCTGTTCTGATGACGACCTCACTCCACGCCTCCCAGGTTAGGATAGGTACACAGTTTATGTGCTTCTTTTGCCACAGGATAACCATACTTTATTAGAATTGCCTGTTTAATTGTGTGGCTTCTCTTCAGGACTTTAAAGGGAGAGAACGGTCTCTATTTTGTTTGCTTGGTAATTTTTACCCATAGAATCTGACACATAAACAGTACTTGATTAATATTTGCTGAATGACTGGAAAAACTTGATGTATCGGTGGTTCTCACCCACTTTGGGACACTTGAATAACGAGTGAAATCTATGGGCCTTTTTCTCAGAAAATTTCAAGGAATTCGCAATTACCATCTATTCTCAGTCATGGATTCTGGGTCAATAACCCACAGGCTCATTGACTTGTCATCAAGTCTCTACCAGCCCTGACGTTCTAAGATGCTGTAAAATCAGAAGCCTCCAGACCCCCCAGAATACAGCCCTCAGTAGTGTCCCTTGATGCAAGGGATGAGACAGAGTTCAACAACCACCACGAACTATCACAAGGCTATAATGGTTAGTTCCTACAAATAATAAAAGGTATTTCAGGAAAGGGAAGTGCGGAAGCATCAAGT
The DNA here is from genome assembly GCA_030068075.1 of Paguma larvata. NCBI lineage: Eukaryota > Metazoa > Chordata > Mammalia > Carnivora > Viverridae > Paguma > Paguma larvata. Next base: position 15,946,050 of record CM057825.1, read on the forward strand.
CATGGGGGTTTTGAATTTATAAAGATTTTATAGATCATCCAGCCAATCCCTTGTTCAAAACAAGAATCCTTGCTATGCCAGGCCTGATGAGAAAACACCACCCCACCCCTTGAACATGGCCAGATAAAAGGAACTCACAAGGTTTTTTTGTTTTTGTTTTTGTTTTTTTAATGTTTATTTATTTTATTTTTGAGAGAGAGAGAGAGGAACAGAGTGTGAGTGGGGGAGGGGCAGAGAGACGGAGACACAGAATCCGAAGCAGACTGTCAGCACAGAATCTGAACTGTCAGAATCTGAACTGTCAGAATCTGAACTGTCAGCACAGAGCCCAATGCGGGGCTCAAACCCAGAAGACGTAAGTTCATGACCTGAGCTGAAGTCGGATGCTTAACCAACTGAGTCACCCAGGTGCCCCAAGGAACTCCCCACTTTTAAGCAAGATTTGAAAACTGGTGGCCCACAGCTTGTATTTAGCTTAGAATCATCTCCTCCCCCCAACAATAACGTTTTAAAATTCAGAAAATTTCATGTTAAAAATCCATATTTCTAGATTTCCCCATGAAACTATAAGCTTGAAAAACACTGGCTGCCCTTTTCCCCATGGAAACAGGACTAGAGCCGAAGAGATGCCTAGCACAAGTCTCTCCAGATCACTACCATCTGGACCACACCCTCTTCTTAGATACTACCTGGTCTGATTCAGCCTGTACCTGCCTATGCCCGGCAGGCCAGGTTAGGCTGGAGGTGGAGTGGAGAGCCCTGGTTTGGAGCATTTGCCAATTTCCATAGTGTAACACTCCCACCATGGTCAATTTCAAGTTAGCGATCTGATGTCAGTCCACTAGATTTCTTAAAATTTAACAATTCTCTTTCATGAATCAGTACAAGTGGGCCGAGCGTGCCATCGTTTATTTGTGACCTTAAAATGTTGGAAAAACCAAGTTCGCTTAAGTTGAACCAAACTTCACTTCCTGTAATTCCCTCCTATATTCTCAGATCTTCCCTCTGCATTAGTAGACAACACACTTTAGACTTTATCATAAGGCACCCTTGCAATTATCTTTAAAGGAGGAACTATTACTGACTCCAATCAAAGCTTCAAACTCTGTCTCTTAATTTTGATAATTAAAGGCGATCATAAAAAAACTGATAGTACGTTAGAAAAACAATAGAAAGGAAAACCCAAACATGATTGGAGTAGTAATCTCAGAGCAGTATGACTGTATGTGATTTTATTTTATTTCGTGTACTCTTAATTTCCAATATTTCTACAATCAGTATGTGTTGCTTATATAAATGTGCTTCCATTGTACTCTAGAGAAAATTTGATCATCACCATCTTACTATGTGTTTAGTGTAGCCTGAAAGAAACTAGACTTTGTCAGATGGAAAGTAAGATGATCTTCAGATCACCAGTGTTTACTTAGGATGGCACATTGGTGAATGATCTGGTGTAAGTTAACACTGTTAGCCAAATGTTTCTATGAAATAAGAAATATGAAAGATTGAAATGAGGCTAGACATATGAGGAGAGCACCCTGGCATAGGAGGAAAAGAATTAAGGTAGTTGTAGTGGATGGAAGAAGATACTAAGTTGCATTCTTTAAAGGCCACTTTTTTTTTTTTTACCTTTTTATTGTCAAATTGGTTTCCATACAACACCCAGTGCTCATCCCAACTGGTGCCTTGCTCAGTGCCCGTCACCCACTCTCCCCGCTCCCGTACCCCCCTCAACCCTCAGTTTGTTCTTAGCATTTAAGAGTCTCTTATGTTTTGTCTCCCTCCCTCTGTGTCTTTTTTTTTCCCTCTTCCCCTCCCCCCTGGTTTTCTGTTAAGTCTCTCAAAATCCACCTATGTGTGGAAACATATGGTATCTGTCTTTCTCTGACTGACTTGTTTCACTCAGCATAATACCCTCCAGGTCCATCCATGTTGCTATACATGGCAAAATTTCATTCTTTCTATTTATCATATATCTTTCCTGATGAAAGAGTGGTACAGGAAGTAGCTTATTGCCTCTATTTTGTCAACAACCTCTCAGTGGTAACAAGGTAAATTTCACCTCCCTGGTGAGGATAACACTCAGGAAGTGTCACAGTTATTTGACCTTGAGGTCATAATATCTCATAAGTGTCTAAAGCTCTTTTGCAAATCAAACCGGTATACTCATTGGAATCACATGCGTGCATGCACACGCACACACACACAAATATACACACACACAATCGTTTCTGATTGTCTCCTAGCACTCTCCTTAAAATAATAATGCCCAAATAAATTCCTCAATAGGAAGAAAAGAAAATCTTTTCTCGTGTGATATGCTTATATGATGTCTGAATTATACAGCACTTGACAAATATAAATTCAATTAACAAATTCTCTGAATAGATAATTTTTTAAAAATATCCCCAGAAGACAATTCTACTCATGATGAATATCTAGAAGACTGACTGATAGCAGTAGATGTTTTTTACAAACAGAATAAATACACTTTTATGGCTAAAAAAATAGAATAGAATCAGTAACCTGCTTATGATATTAAAGATAAGCTTGGTTTGAGTATATTCAAGAAGTGGTGATCTAAAAGAAATAAAGTATAATGTTTATAATTGTTTCTCCTTTTAAAAAATACCTGTGTAATTACCCTGATGAGTTGAAATACACAAAATAAACTAAGGTCATTGAGTTCATTATGATTCTCAAAAGCACTAATGCTCATTAGTCATATTCAGAGAATTTTCAGGAACCACTTTACTTTTCTGAGAATTGGTCACTACAGAGGAAGAATAAAATCTGCACCATCTGTAGCTTAGGGTATTCAAATAGTCATGGAAAGAGAGATTTTCTTTATAAATTTTAGGTAATAAACACATAAGGAATAATATAATTAAAATACCACCATTTGGCAGCCCTGAATGAAATAATAGGTTAGGTAAAGACTGGCAACATCTTTGAAAAAAGAGAATCGGACATAATGAGCTCCCTATGCGAAATGAATTCATAAACAGCACAGAAGTATTACTGCCTGAACGTGAAACCTGAACCTAGCTGAAATCTTAGATCAAAGTGTGTTTATGGGAAAGAAAAGGGGAGAGGAACATGGTAAGTAACACCATGAGGATGTGACCAGCAAAATCCAGGGTGTGGGAATTTTAAAGGGCAAATGACTTAGTATCTCTTTTTTTTTTTTAGGTTATTTATTTATTTTGAGAAAGAGAGAGAGCATGAGTAGGGGAGGAGCAGAGAGATAGTGCAAGAGAAAGAGAGAGAGACAGAGAGAGAGAGAGAGAGAGAGAGAATCCCAAGCAGGCACTGCACTGTCATTGTGCAGCTGGATATGAGGCTCGAACTCATGAATTGCGAGATCATGACCCAAGCTGAAATCAAGAGCCAGATGCTTAACTTACTGAAGAACCAGGTACCTCATGACTTAGTTTCTTTAACAAATAAATGATAAGGAAAAAAGCTGGGGGCAGTTACAGGTTTAAAACCAGCATTGCAAGCAAGTCAAAGACGTGGACGCTGATTCAAACACTTCAAGTGTAAAAAATTTGAGAGATGAGCAAAAAAATTGTGATTCTCTCTGTATATTTGATCAGATTAGCAGCTTACTGTTATTCTGGTGTGATAATGGTATCGTGGTTATATATGTTTTTAAAAGAGTATCTTTTTCAGATACAGACTGAAGAATTATGGGTGAAAGCATGTGTCTGGGATTTGATTCAAAACACTCCACGTGGACATGAGGAGTACGTGTCAAACACGGTGGGCCAAGTGTTGATGGATGTTGAAGCCAACTGATTGACATGTGGAGACGTGTTATATTCTTCTCTCTATTAAGTATCTGTTTGCAATTATAACAGTGCTTCCTAACAAACAACTAGAAGTGTCAGTAGCATACAGCAATAAATATATATTGCTTATGTTTCTGAAATCAACTGTGAATTGTCTAAGTGGTATAGTTTCTTTCGGTCAGGCTCGTTCAAATGTCTGGTGACCTGGGATGGCCATGGTCAGAGCACTGAGGTGACTGCTTTGTCTCACAGTTCTCTCATTCTTCAGTAGGATAGACAACCGTGGTTTTATTGCCCTGACAGAGCTGCAACAGGGCAAGTATAACATGTAAAGCCTCTTGGGGCACCTGGGTGACTCAGTCAGGTAAGCATCTGACTCTTGATCTCGGCTCAGGTCCTGATCAGGTCATGATCTCACAGTTCCTGAGATTGAGCCCCACATTGGAATCTGTTCTGACAGTGTGGAGCCTGCTTGGGATTCTCTCTCTCTCTTTCTCTCTCTCTCTCTCTGCCCCTCTCTCTGCCCCTGCCCTGTTCTCACATACTCTCTCTCTCTGTCTCTTTCAAAATAAATAAATAAACTTAAAAAAAATTAGAGATTCTTGTGACCCAGGCTTGAAACTAGCTTCATTCTATTAGCCTCATCAAGTCACATGGCAAAGACAGGGAGGGTACAACACAGTTATGTGTCAAAGGATCGGGACATAAGAAAAGATAGAGAATTGAGACCAGTAAATGTTTTGAACTTTCCATAACTAATTTTTTTTTAATTTTTAAAAATATTCACGGGAACCTGGGTGGCCCAACTGACTGCAGCTTAGGTCATGATCTCACAGTTCATGGGTTCAAGCCCCAAATCGGGCTCTGTGCTGAGAATGTGCAGAGCCTGGAGCCTGCTTCGAATCCTGTGTCTCTTTCTCTCTCTGCCCCTCTCCTGCTCACACTCTGTCTCTCTCTCTGTCTCCCAAAAATAAATAAATGTTAAAAAAATAAAAAATATTCTTTTATTTTTGAGAGAGAAAGCTCATGCAAGCTAGGAAGGTGCAGAGATAGGAGACAGAGGATTCAAAACAGACTCTACACTGTCAATGCAGAGCCTCATGTGGTGCTCAACTCACAAAGCATGAGATCGTGACCTGAGTTGAAGTCAGGTGCTCAACTGACTGAGCCACTCAGGTGCCCCTAAAAGTATGTTTTAATGGCTGTGTGCAATATAGACAATAACGACAACTGAATAGATAAAAACAATATTTTGATACAAAAACAGTTTATGTGAATACTGTGATGAATTCAGACTATTTTGCTGATTTTTTAACAAACATCATTGATGGGAAAATAATATCTACTTCGTGAAAGCAGCATAAGTATTAAATTAGATTTTGCTTGTAAACTGTTTAGCATAGTTTTGGCACATAGGTGCTCAATATGTGACAACAATAACAACAAAACAATAATAATTGCTCCTGTTACTGTTGTCCTTATAATAGCTAAAATCATTGATCTTGGAAGAGATCGTGGTTATTATAACACCATATTATAATTTTACTTTCAGGTTAAATAAATTATTTGATTATGTGTGCTGTATCTCAGTTAAAAAATAATGCAAGGTAAGTAATTGTGAATGTGCTATCAGATAAGCTGCTGAAATATTTTTGCAACATCGTTGTGAAAGCATAATATAAACTGACAGAAAGCTTGGAAATAATCTAAATGTGTAATTTATGCTATATACATAAAAGAATGCCATGCATTCATTGACAATAAAGTTGTAGAAGTATATTTGATCATGATAATGTAGGCTCATTTTGTAAAACTGTACATAATTGTTTAGATTCACAGATTGTACATACCCCTAAATGTTAATGGTACTCTTCCTTAAGTGCTAAGAGTTTTTTCTTTCCACATTGTTTATAATAAATTCTTTTAAATATGACCATCTTCATGAAATCTAAGGTATGCGATGTACTTTTTCAGGAAATAAGTGATGGAATCCAAGAATCGCTGTTGTAAACAAAGTCATTAGCTATATCCACATGTGCATAATTAATTTATTTGTTAAATTATTACTATTGGTACTGATTGCTCAGTTTCTGACTATGTATGCTAACTTGTTAGAAGCTCCGTGGAATGAAAATAGTCAAATCGATTGCATGTAGCCATGGCCTCATACCATGAGGTGTGCTAAAACGAGAAAAATCTGGACTTTCTCCAAAAACATGTTCCTTTAAGGCAAGGTGGGACACAGACCTCGACTAGAAGTATGTAGAAGTATCCATCGTGGAGAAGCATTTGCCAGTATCAGGTCTAATCAAGGAGGCAAAGGAGAAAGACTTAAAAAATGAATTGGATATGTATTTTTTTTTTATTTGACCAGCCAAAGTCCATACATCATGTTGCCTTAAGGGGAACAAGAGTCAATAAACGTTCAAAGCTCCAATAGTTGAAACTATTAGACATGGAATGACTTTTGTTGACCATTTTCAAAGACAATAAAAATGCCAACTCTTATTTTTGTCTGTTGGCTTGGCCATGTATAGACAATTTGAGATAGATAGTCCAAGGCCTTCCTGTTACTATTGGCAGAAAGCTTGCCCTTGGGCATTTCTATGATTGAAATATTGTGAGATGTTTGAAGAAAGGAATGACCAACGTGCTCACATGAGTGAGCACCTGGAACTGGGTTTAATTGTTTGAGACACAGCTCATCACTAGGCTCTCCCTGAGATTACTAAGATTGTGTAATATAGTGATGGGAAATACTCTATCTTATATAACTTAGACAAATGTGCTTCGCATGCCAAATGCACTGTTAGTGTAGTGTCTCGATTTATAGCAATCACGTAAGTAATGAGCTGCCCAGTAGCTACAATGTGAACCGGTGCCTATCTTTCTATCGCTGAAAGTTCTTTTGATGATGTGAATTAACAAAAAAAATGTTAAAATGGAATTCACTTTTTTATTTGCATATGTTGCAAAAAGGCAAGAGAATGTTCACTTTGTATAGAAGAAAAAGTAAAGCGAGTGCTTTCAAAAACTAATAACTCAAGGCAAATTTACTAATGATTCTTACGAAAAAGTAACTAAAATATCGTGTGACTGTTTCTCCATTTACCATCTATCTCGTGTATTTTCAGCCAGAAGAAAGGTGTGGGAAGATAAGTCCAGGGGACAGAAATCAAATCACTGAATTCTAACTTTAGCTTTGTCTTTTATATACCCTGGCTTGTTCGAAAGTAGCAACCAATCCAGACCTTAGTTTTCCTACTTACGAGAAAAAGACAACATGTATTTAGAGTATATTTTTCAGTCAGTGACAGGAAAGTCATTGCAGATACACACACAAAGAAGATGTTACTTGTAGTATTGGCACCATTAAATACTTTCTCCTATGCCAATTAAGAACATTTGGCTTCTAAAATATATCGTGTGGGATTGAACTATTTTTCACAACTCTGGAGCCAGGATTTACCTAAGTTTCTCTCCATTTTTTCCACTACCTCCTATTTCTGTTGTTATGAGGGACACCTACTATCTGCCCGGCCTTGTTCTTGGCAGCGGAGATCAAAGATGAATGAGCAAGACAAGGTCACTGCTCACTGGAATGGACCGACATCCTCAACAGAGAGAGAGGGAATGAGTAAACTCTTGAGTTAATTTTAAGTAGTCGCAAGTGCTATGAAGAAAATCAGAGGGGGGAATGAATGAGAGAGTGTCTTCACATCCTCGAATAGAGAGTGGTCAGAAAAGACATCTCTGCAGAAGAGACATGGGAAATAAACTATGAAGATAAACTGATCACACAAGATCTGCTGAAGAGTTTTCCAGGCGGAAGGAAGGAGTCAACGCTAGATATAGAAGACCTGAAGTAGCCTGGTAGAGTGTCATAAAGTAGACCATGACCATGATAGGTAAGGCCCAATTGGTAGGGAGAGTTGGAATGGAATGGTAGGTATGGAATTAGAGGACTTGAGGCTGGCTTTCTGAGCACAACTGAACGATAGAGGACAACTGAATGATGTTTAAGTTACAGTGATCAAGGATCAGAAGGGTCCCATAATACAATTGCACAATGGATAATTTTCCATGTATTTCAGAAAAATATATAAATGAAGAGATGTTTTTCCCACCGCTTGGTAATATCAAGTTGCTGGAATAACATTTGTGAACTAATTAATCTTTAAAACATTATTCAAATAGTCTCACTATATTCTAGAAAATTTCCGTGCCTTAAAAATCTCTCTTCATTCCAGAAAATCATGCTTGTGCTTGTTAAGATGTGCTTTATGATCTCGAAATGCTGGGTTAAAGCGTTTCTTTAAATGAGCTGCCATAAATTAGACTATCTGAATACTGCAGATTACTCCATAATTTGTTTTCTGCCACATAGATAATGCATTCAGCACATCATATTTATTAGGGCTGCTAAACTTCTACCCTTTGCTCTCTAATTAGGCTTTTCTTGTTACTGTGTATTTCAGAAAATATGACTGCTCCATTCCTTAAGCCTAATGAGCCCCAGCTGGGGTTGCGTCGGACAGGAGTGGGCTCAGCCTTTGTTCATTTGTGTTCATTCAGATTATTTAGCCTTGGGGGTCTGCAGCTGAATGGGAGGATCCTGCCAAGATGGGCATGGCCACCGTTGTGTCACATGCCTGCCATTCACACAATTGTGCCCTATTTGCCATGGTAGCAGAAGGATGTCTCAGTCAACAACATCTGGAAAGCGACTTGAGAAACGCCTTGTGAGTCGGTTACTCATTGTGAGATACATTCAGGGGTGGTTAAGCAGAGACCGACTCGGTTATTGGCAAGGCTTTCTGACTTTTGAGATGCAGTTGCATTTTTCCTCTGTCTATGCCTGAAGCCACTTCTAATTTAAAATATGAAACTTCCAGGAATATCATAGTTGGGCCCTTCTTTATAGTTATAGTTTTTTTCTTCATATAATAAAAGGTCATCAAATGGGCTTCATTGGGTTCAGATTGGGAAGAACATAAGGAGAGATTCTGGGAACTAGTTATGTTCCATTTCTTGACCCGGGAAGGAGTTATATTGTGTTTGCTTTATAGTTATTCATCAGGCCATACATATATGTTTTGTATACTTTTAGGTGTATATGTTTATTTCACATTTTTAAAAAGTGTGCTTCATTTGTATCTGCAGATGTAGAGTGCATCTCTAGTAAGACAAAGAACATATAACAGAGACGTCCTCTTTTCCCCAGACTCAGGTCAAGGCTCATCCCCCTTAAATCTGCCGGTCACTTCATCCCCCAGTGCTCCCGTCATCCCATCATTTCAGACCGTATACCATACGAGCCTGGACCATATACTCTACTTTCCCCGATTAATTCTACTCATTCTTGTTCTGTTTGTTATTATTTTATGTGGGTTCTTTTCTTCTTCCAAGGGAAGACTGGAAACTTCTCAAGGCACAAATCATCTCTTATGTTTTTTATCTTTGCTGAACACATTCTAGATTTCCAAGAAATACTTATTGATTAAACCTAGCAGATTTTAAATTGTTCCATTGTCTTTTCCTCAGTAATGGGACCTAAAGCTAGCAAATAAGATCGAGATGTTTGTTCTGGTTTCGTTGCCAAGGAAAAAGGAGTGATATTGAGTAGCGGTCACTAGTGGCCCAGGTAAGCTTGAATTCTGAATCCTATTCCAACACTCGATAATTGTACATCTTTGGGATCTACAGCCTTGGGAGGGTGAAGGTTGAGATTCTTACTAAAATGAAAAAAAAAGAGTTGATATTTTGTAAGGATGAAGCAAAGGTAACACACCCGGAGCACCTAGAAAGCCACGTTGCACATTGTAAGCATTCTACGAATTTAAGTTATTGTTACTTGTACTACCACTACTGCTGCTAGAACCCAAATAGCTTTTGCATTAACCTGTAATCCACTACTTATCTCAACCATGCAAACTTTGACTTTAAAATCTGGAAGATCTCCAGTGCTGTTTAAAGCTTTAATGTGCCCAGTTGTGGCACATCCTGGAAAAGGAAATAGAATCAAATGTATAGCCATGTATTTCCCCACTTGAATGGCACTTTTTCAATTGAGGGACACCATGAAAATCAGTGCACTCACAGATGACTGCTTAGCACATGGAGTTCTGTGTCATGTGGTCTGAATGGACCTCATCCAAGAGGACTTAGTTACCAAATCCACCAGAAGGATCTCATTATGTTAGTTTCACCTATAACAAAATCTGTGTCACTGATTCCAAGGGCAGCAAAACATCAAGGCTCCAAGGCAGTGATTTGTGTTGGCATCTCTTTCCTCTTCATGTGCCATATGAGATTAATTATACCCATCTATTTGCATTGTGTATACTGTTTTACCACTTATACATTATAAGACAGAGCACTTTCAGTAATAAAAGCTACCACTTACTGAATCAGGGCCGAAGGTGGGGTAACACAGCCAAGCCCCAGGAATTTTACTCTAGGAAAGTAAAATTCAGCGGTCTGCCCCAGCGGCCAGCATCTACCACGTGGACCATCCACCGCTCCGACATTCCCACAAGAAATTGGGATTCCTCATCCCAACTCTTGATCCTTTTCCAAATGCTAAACTCTGACCATTCAGCAATTTTCTACTTCTTACCCCTTACATGCGCCATCGGCCAGCTTCTCAGTGCCCCATTTCCTTTCTTATCCAGCTTCACACCTTCCTCTCTACGTGTATTATTTCCCCCCAGCTTAGATCCTCACCTTCTCTAATTAGCCTCATCCTTGGGATCGACTGTATAGTGTACGGGCCAGTGTGGATCCAAGCTGCGTTCCCTGCTGGGCTTCTCCTCTATTTCTGGGAGACTCGAGGGGAAATTTGGTCCTTGCTGACATTTATTTATATGAAGAATTCATCCTAAGGAAAGAGCAAGCCGGCACCTAGACATTCTCAGCCATCAAAAGGAAGGAATGATCCTAAATCAAAGCACACTACTATCCATTCATACATTCATTCATTCAGAAGCTCAAGTGACCTTAGGTCAGACTTCATCTACTAGCTTGAAAGCATCCTTTTAGGTGTTCAGTGGCCTTCTAAATTCTGCTTAAGCATCTGCAGGATTAAACTATTAACCACTTAAGTATGTATCACGTGGTTTCCACTCTCATTGTTTTACTGGTAGTAGAGGAACTATGTGGTGGAGAGAGAAAGGTGGATTTAGTGGCCGTTAGTGAAGAGAGAAGGAAGACTTCTCAGGTAGGTCACTGTGTCCCAGGGTCTAGCCTGCCTTGAAAGTTGTTTGGCTGTCATAAGGCTGCAGGAGTCTCTTGACAGTGAAGTCTCTATATGCTGTTTAAACGAAGCTAACTAACCTCGATGCTCCTGATCTCAGGCAGAAACCAGAACAATTCGTTCATCTGCAGTGACACCTTCAAAAGGGACAAGAGACGAAACATCCATTTGCATCCCTGTTGGCATTTTTTTATGCAAAGGCAAATCCTAATCAGAAGTTCTTTTATTAACGAACCACAAGAAACCCCCATTGGAAATCAGAAACATCACAGAGTTCACATGATCAGCGCATACTCTCTCTGTAGGCAGACACCCATGGGAAGCCAAATTATAATCAGAAGTTTGGCACGGATTCAGAACAGGGGATGGTAGATGAATTGGAAGGCTGATGGTTGAAGCTCAGGTTTAATAGCAGAGGATGAGAGGGCTGGCCTGCTAATGGCAATCAGAATCTTGCCAGGGGAGCCCTGCATCTACCGCCATGTCAGTGATGGCTTTGCTGACACCCAAAGATCGAGATTCTCCCTTGGTTCCTTCTTCATTTCCGCGATTCCGTGGCTGATGCCCCACTCTTCATTTGTTAGATACGTTAATATTTTCAATCGGGTTATAGTTATTTCTGCAGGTCTCAGTTTTAATGTCTCTTCATCACGAAACTTCCCTGATAACAGTCTAAATTTAGTTCTTTAGTACACGGTCACAGAAATTTGCACATTTCCGGTGACAGCAAGCTTCCCAATTTGTAACGGCACCTTTACTTGTGTTTTTATTTGTCTGTTGTCTGTCTTCCACTTCGGCGTCTTAATTTGCCTATCTGCAATATGATCCATTATCTGTTGATCTTAAAGTTTAACTATCAGAAGGCAGTGTTTCCGAATTCCCAAGGCGAGTATCGGTCAGGGTGACAACAGTGGGCTCCTTGGCGTAGTCCCTAGGCACCTGCAATACAGATCTTCACTATTGTTGCTGCTTTTTCTCAACCCTCCTTAAAATCTGTTTATTTATTACCGTTCCTTGTTGGAACTCCTTGTCTGGCATCTATGGCTCTCATAGACGGTTTTCTTTATAACATTCTGTTTATTCTTTCTTTCTCCCAATCACCTTCAAAGGCAGATATTCCTGAAGGTTTTAGCATTGCTATTCTTCAGTCTTGAAAAAATATATTGTATATATTGATTTGTGTTATTTCCATTAATTCATTGAATATATTGTTTTTGGCTATCTACTATTGTGTTCTAGTATATGGTTTTATATTCTATATAGTTTATATATACTACAATATAGTAACAATAAACCATATGTACTAGTATGTAGATTTGACTATATAGTACTATATGCCAAACACTGAATTATAGGCTGCCTTCTAAAGAACAGTGTGACATGTGCCTGCCACCAAGTTGCTCACAATTCTCTTGGTGAAAATAGTCACTCTGTTTTAAAATATTCTGTATTAAGGGGCACGTGGGTGGCTTAGTCAGTCAAGCATCCAATTTTGGCTCAGGTCATGATCTCGTGGTCAGTGAGTTTGAGCACTGCTCAGAGTCTAGAGGCTGCTTCAGATTCTGTGTCTCCCTTTCTCTCTGTCCCTCCCCTGCCCATGCTCTGTCTCTCTCTCTGTCTCACTCAAGAATAAATAAACATTAAAAAAATTATATATAGTGTATTGGAACATTATATGTTAACTAACTTGGATTTAAATAAAATTCAAAAATTAAAACATTAATCATTAATTAATTAATTAATTAGGCCTATTGGGGCGCCTGGGTGGCTTGTCGGTTAAGTGTCCCACTCTTAATTTTGGCTCAGGTCATGGTCCCACAGTTCATGAGATTGAGGCCCATGTGGTGCTCCCCGCTATAGGTGCGGAGCCTGCTTGGGATTCTCTCTTCCTCTCTCTCTGCCCCTCCCCCACTAGTGATCTCGTGTTCTCTCTCTTTAGATAAAGACATAAACATTAAAAAAAAATAAAATATGGTGTATTAATAGAAAAGTGGAGGTATAGTAAGGAAAACAGATGAGAAAAGATAGGTCGGTACTTGTGGTTCCCAAGAGAAGAGGGCAAGCCACCCCATGAAGGAAAGGGGGCAGCTGTGGGTAACAGCCTTTATTGTTCTTTCTTTGAGAAAAAAAACGGGTAGTCTGAATAAATTCAGTGTGCTCTGAGATGTACAGCCTGTCCTTGTTGCTTAGTACATGGCCCTCGGGGGAGGGGGGGGGACTGGGGCCGGCGGATCGTGACCCAGAGTCTAAGAGCTAAGGAGGAAAGTGGTTGGGATGTGTGTTCTGGATTGGTTAACTTGTTTGAAAAGGGTGCTCACAGGTGAGTTGTTTATATCTTTAGGAATCCGTGAACCCTAGAAGGGACAGACTCTCTAAGGTTAGCAAGGCACCAGATGTCAAAGCATCAGAATCTGGAAAGTTAAAAGTGTGGCTAATACACTGCAAAAGTCAGAACAGGCTAGGTTATGCTGCAGTAACACATAAACACCAAACGTCTTTATTCCTCCCTCTCATCAAGCCCACCCTGGGCCTGGTGAGCTCTCTCTGACAGCTTGCTAAATTGCTAAATGTTGTAGCTAAATGATCCCTACAGCTTCCCATCGTGACACTCTGCTGCCTGGACTTAAGGTCTCTATGCTCATGGCAGAGCAGAGAGATTCTGAAGCATAGCCTTTCCCCACTGCCTAAGCTCCCAAAGGAGCACATTACCCTTCTGCTCCGAGTCCATTCCCTAGAACCCATCACATGTCTCTGCCAGTGTACATGGGGGTCCTGGCAGGATGCTGTTGCAGAGCTGGCCACGGGGAAGTCCAAAGTCAGGAATGGAGACTGGAATAAGCCTCAGAACATCAGCAGCAGCAGCAAGCACCTTTGAGTCAAGACCACATCAGAATGAGCCATGAGCCACAACAGACACCACCACTAGGGCGTCGGTAACAGAGGCTGTCGTCTGAAGGCCAGGATAGGTGAAATGCACCTCACCTGGGGGTCAGCGGGAGCCAGGCAGAACTGAATGACAGCTCTAGAACGAGAGAACACTCTGGACCTTCTCCAGCGGCCAAGGTGCCAGGTAGGGAGGAAGAGGGGCAGGGAAATTGACACAAAGGCAAAGCAACTGACAAAACTGAGAATTTACCCTGAAGAGATGAAGTCAGCCCAGAAGAGACCAGGTATCAAATCGGAAATTAACCGACTCTGAAAGGGGAGTTATTTTTTTTCCACTCCCAAGCAGAAATACGGGTTCTGAAACTAAGCTGAGTTCATTGATTAAAACAATGAAAGAATGTTATATTTAATAACTCCCCCAATTTGTGACGGTTACATTTTAAAACCCCTGTATGTGTCAAGTTTAATTTTTATTTATTCCGGATGAACTGGCCATTTTTGCCCAGAACCAAAATTCGATTGTGAGTGGGAGTCCTCTGTGTTTGTGTAGAGTAGCCCCACTTTACACCCAGCTACAAGCACTTGCTATTTTCATCTGGCAGCTATATATTGACCATCAGTTAAGTTTTAAGATCTGAAGGATACAACAGAAAACAGGATAGACATGTTCCCTGCAATTATAAAGCCTATGATCTACAAAGGGACATTTGTTTAAAAAAATTGCTCGAGTAATACATTAATTAGAGTCGTATTAATGCTCTGAAGAAGATCAGCAGGCTATAAGGTGTACAGCAAAACAGTCTGTTACACATTTCAGGCTTCTGGCCTCTTTCTCCTGCCCTCTGTTTAGCAGGCCTTCCCTTATTCCTGCTACTGAAATCCCCAGGCAGCCTCCCGCTCCAACTCAAATGTCCCTCCTGCTTGCCGCTTCCCCCTCGTCTCAATGAGAAGCACCCTTTCTGTTTGCATCCAAGGATCACCTTGGTCACTATTTTCCTCTTCCCACATTGAACTTAATTATGCGAGAGGGTTTTAAAAAATTTCTCTACCGGCCCCATAGAGAAACCTCTTTAGAAAGATTTCTCTTTAGAAACCTCTTTACCCCTAGTGTAATGTCTCTGAAATAAAGATTCGAAATAAATATTTGCAGAATAAATCAATCTTGTTCATATCCAAAATAGACAATTCTGTGTTTTATGTATCAAAGATCCATTTCAGTAATGTTACTATTGTTTACTGCTGAACTAATAATATATGCCCAACATGGGGTATTCAAATAAAATGTGAAAACAGAAAAGGTAACTCATTTCTTGGAAAAAAGTAATATTCAATGTATGTATAACAGTACAAAGTTAAGAAATTTTTTTCATTTTGCATATTTCTTTTGTTAAAAATTTTTAATGCTTATTTATTTATTTTAATTTTTTTAACGTTTATTTATTTTTGAGAGACAGAGCGTGAGCAGGGGAAGGGCAGAGAGAGAGAGGCAGATGCAGAATCTGAAGCAGGCTCCAGGCTCTGAGCCATCAGCACAGAGCCCGACACAGGGCTTGAACTCACAGACCGTGAGATCATGACCTGAGCTGAAGTCGGCCGCTTAACCAACTGAGCCACCCAGGCGCCCCTATTTTTGAGAGACAGAGAGAGAGAGACAGAGTGCAATCAGGGAAGGGGCAGAGAGAGAGAGGGAGACACAGAATATTAAGCAGGTTCCAGGCACTGAGCACAGAGCCCAATGCGGGGCTCAAACCCACAAGCCATGAGATCATGTCCTGAGCCGAGGTTGGAAGTTTAACCAACTCAGCCACCCACGCGCCCCTCATGTTCTGTATTTTAAAAGTTACATATACGTGGAGTAAAGAATGTCAACAGGCATTAGGATATAAAAAGAAAAGCAGACACCTTCATTCCCTAGGCCTTAATTCGATTTCTTTTCATCCAAAGGATCTCATTAAATTCTTAGAAACACCTTACGAGTGAACACTGGTGCTATGTTAATATTATGGGTGAGGGGCCTGCATGGCTTTTAGACCTTAGCTATTAGAACAAACTTGAAGCCAAATCGTGGAAGAGCTGCCCTCACGGAGGCTTTCATCCCTAAGTGACTTCTTCTCACAAGAGAAATCCTTCCTGTGTCCCAGTTCACTCCTTTCACGAGTGCACTAGAGGTGATCTGATTGGTTTTGAAAAGAGGAATTTTTATTCATTCATTCACGTCTCTGTGAACCAGATACCATGCTCGATGTCGGGGCTGCAGTGATGAGCCAAAAGCCGATTCCGTCTCCAGCCCATGGTGATGACAGCTTAGCTTTGTGGTTTGGGAGGTGTGTGGAGATACATAATGACTGCCCAAATGAGCACAAGCAAAGGCTGTCTGTATAGAACTTGCTACGGCTGGAGGGGTCAGCCATGATTCCTTGAGTTTTGGCAACGTCACAAAGGCAGGTAGAGGAGAGGGTAGGCTTTGAGTGAAGAAAAAGGAGGGCTCCAGGTATGCCCTAAGTGGAGGCTGCTGGCATGGGACGCTAGACTAGAAGCAGGCTGACTAGAAGCAGGGCATTGTACGTGGCTGGGTAAGGGTACGTATTTGATTTTCTCCATTTGGTCCCAAGTTAGAAGCTGGGGCAAAAATTAGAGACGCTATGACTTACTAATCAAGTCCTGGCTCCTTGGGGCTGATTTTTACAGCAATTATTGTTTGCCTTCCTGGAACGGGACTTCTTGGATTGGTCACTGAAGATGGGCTGTCTTCTTGCGCTGCTTCCTGTAGACTGCTACAGAGTTTTATTTTTATATAGAATCTGGCCATTGTTTGTATATGCAATCTTTCAAGTGTATTTGACCAGTTTTTCTGCTCCTCAGTCCCAAATAGGTGGTTTCTAGAAGTCCATTTCTTTTTTTTTAATTTTTATTATTTTTTTAATGTTTATTTATTTTTGAGACATAGAGACAGAGCACAAGCAGGAGGAGGGCAGAGAGAGAGGGAGACACAGAATCCGAAGCAGGCTCCAGGCTCCGAGCTGTCAGCACAGAGCCTGACGCGGGGCTCGAACTCACAGACCGCGAGATCACGACCTGAGCCGAAGTCGGCCGCTTAACCGACTGAGCCACCCAGGCGCCCCTAGAAGTCCATTTCTAAGAGATGAATGGGCCTTCCAAGCACATCTTTCCCACAGAGCCAATGACTTAATGATCAGCCGTAGATGCTGGCTGAGCCTGAAGGATGTAGCCTCTCACCCAATCCTCACTATGACCCTACAAGGGAGATGCTGTTAGCGTTCCTATTTTACAGATAAGAAGACCAAAATGCAGAGAAGTTAAGAAACTTGTCCAAAGCCCTCTAAATTGGAAATGCAGGAGTAGGGATTTTTTTGCTGTCAGTCTGACTCTAAGCCTTTTGGTTTTAAGCAATGTATTATTGTCTCCGTACTACTTTTCCCCTGATGACAGTAAATAATAGTTCCTTTCTTAAAGAGTCAGAGTACGGCCATGGCCACCCACACCATTGCAGGGGTGAGAACAGGGCCAGGATCAGCAGGGACTCTGAAGATAGAATACGTGGATGGAGTATGAATGTCAAGTAGAAACATGAAGGGGTTTTGCAAAGCCATGCTGCAAACCGATCCTATTTAAGGACAGCTATTCATGGTCAAGGACACCTTTATCTTTTTTTATTTGTTTTTTAAATCCCTGACATTTCTGTGGTCTGAATTAGAACATGTTTGGATCAGTTCTAGGGACCACATACATGTCAGCAGCATGGCATGGACCTTCCTTCCAGGCCTGCCTTCCCTGTGCCCCCCGTCCCCTGCCGCACCATCGCTCACCAAATGTGCCCTGTATACTGCTGCTTGCCCCCATTTTACACCTTTTTTGTTCATGATTATTTCTTTGCTTTCCAGGCACGGGAAGGGGTTGCCTGAGCACAAAACTTTGCACACAGTGGGTGTTCAGTACATTTGGCTGGTGTACCAAGGGACAAAAAAAAAAAAAAAAAAAAAAAAAAAAGAAAGCCATTGCCCAGAAAGGCAACTCCCTGGAGTCTGGGGAAACTAAATTATAACTTAAGTCAATAATTTGCCCTTACAGGATTTTTTTTTAAAATACATTTGTAGCATGAGAAATAAAATAATAAAAAAAAACTCTTCAAATATAATGTATAAGATTGTTTCCAAATGATTTGCTCTTTTCTTTTTCTTATAATGAAAATTCTAACACTGTTGACACGGTCCAAATGTGTCGGTTTCTTTAGAGTAATCTCAAAAACGTTCAAGAAAATTTCTCAAGAATTTTACTCTTCTTTATTTATCTTAAAGCGGTGCTAATAAAGAAGCATAAGTATTACCAGGGCATGATTATATAGTAGAGTTTTGATGTCCTTGTTACATTACAGTCTCAACTTTCCATTTATAAGGAAGGATAGGCAGGATTATTCCTCCAGTGTGACTGGGCAAGGCACTTGAGAAACTTCTTTAAGGCTTGCAAGGCAAAGGTATCCTCTATGGCAAATCACTGCTCCTGTGTGCTGAGTAGTGTGATCCTTAAAGTTCCCACCGGCACCGATTCTTAGCCCAATTCTGGAAATACAACCAACTTCCTGGGAAGTCCTGCTATGAAATGAGTGGATTGGCGAGATTTGGGGTGTTTATCTGAACGACATCTTAATCTACAACTTTGTGGTCTGTCTGGACTGGAAGTGGAACCAGTCCATAGTGAGAAGATGGTAAGAGTGTTTTTTTCGACGTGCAAATTGCACTGAGACCCATCCATGGTGGGTGATGGAGTCTTGCTCACTTACCTGTGCTTTCACTCATCCCTCCTATGACCGAGAACCACCTTTTTATGACAATTTCCCAAGGATCAGCCTACAGAGAAGTGCTCATTTGCCATTCAAGACATCACTTCTGAGGCCGGCTGAGGCAACCATCATGAGCACAATACCTGAGTTTATTCTTCATGCTGGACGATGTGCTGGCTGTTCTGCTCCAGCACGGCCAAGCTGGCTCAGGCCACCCGCACACCAGACACATGGCCCATTCTCGTTTCAATCCCCATCCAGACAGGTCCAGCTTTTTGGTTCTGTTTCTCGACCCATTCTCAACTCCTGGCCCTTTATCTAAATTTGGCATGTAGACTTTCTCCAACAGACTTTGGCTCTTTCTCTGGTTCACATTGCGCTAGAAAATATAATAGAAAACCCATATTTCATGCTGCAACCATAGAAACCAGCCCTAATGCTGGCCATTTAATAGCTGTGTCAACAGGAGCAACCCCAAAAGTGTGGGGGAAGAGAATACATAGGGCTGGCGGGTCAGATTGGAGTATAAAGGTAAAAAATAGTATTGAATTTCCATGAACAGCTCATGGCGGAAAATTAAAATATAATAATAAGGGTGTGATACTTACTTCCTTTACCGTTAGATTACAGCTGTGAAATTGTAAAACCTGTAGCTAGCATTTTAATCGATGTGAGACCTGGGATGTAACCATTTCTAGACTAATCTGCAAATCCCCTAGTTTTAGAAAAGATACTTATTCTGCCACAAGAAGGCCTTTTTTCAAACACTCTCAGAATTGACGTGTTACAAAATGGCACCTAATCCTGGCATCTCTATCCCATGACAAGAGAAGTTTCATGTGGACAGAAGATGGAAGAACTCGTTTCTGATGGTCGAGTCAGCACTTCGGTCATGTGACGCCAGTTTAATATGCAATTAGCACAATTAGGCTCTGTTCCATCGCTTAAACCTACTGCCTGTGGAAGATGGCTGCGTCGTTAGACTGACAAAGTTGAGCCGAGGGACTCCAGGCTACATCGAGCAATGCCAATCCTTCCTTCTCCTCCCCCGACTCATGCCCTACTTCATGAGAATTTAATTTTCACCTTAATAGAGGAAGCAAGCATTCAAAAGAACTTTCTCTAGAATGGGTGATACTCCGAGATTACACTGGCTGTCTCAACCCTGGGAAAACTGTTCATTTAAAGGGTCAGGATCTCCAAAGGATTAAATGGAGTAAAGAATATAAAAATGCTTTATTAAGCATAGATTTTATACAAAGTAAGAATGAACGCACAGTCCAGTTTGGGCATCACTGTTATGTAAAGCTTGCCAGGGCCCCAAGGTACTGCTGAAGTCTTCCCTCTAGAAGAAGCTTCCAGTGGATCTCAGCTCTTCTCGCCCTTCTGCTGACCTGCAGAACCATGATTTGATATTTCACATGCATAGGCCGGCACGTGGCATGCCTATTTTTGTCCCAACCACCTGTGGGTCACCTAATAGGCACCCGATATGTGTTAATTAAGGGATCACGAAAAGACACATTTGTTGGGACAGGAGATTTCTACACAGTCACATCAGATGCATTCGCGTTCATCCAGCCCACCTCATTTCTGCCCTTTGACTCTGTGACGCCAACATCCCAGGGCAGCTGTGAGCGTCACATTATAGATCATGTATGCGGAAATTTATTGTGAACTATAAACAGCAAACTGACTGCGAATAATCAATGTGGCAGGGCAACAGTGAAAAGTCCCAAACAGAATATGTGTATAAGTTCAATTTAGATGACACATCAAACATCAGTTATGTTGAGGAGCGAGGCAGATTTTCTAGGATTCAGAAAATACGGACTCAACTGATTTGCCATTGGCTTTGTGTCTAGTCTGAGCTTGATGCTTTTTCTTCTGTGAGATTAGGTAGTTGGACAGATTGACTTCTAAACTCTCTTCTGATTCTGTAAGTAAACAAAATGTTGGAAGATTGAGCATACGATCATTTCATTTGCATAAAGAGTGGCAGGACAAACAGGAAGAATCGCTTGTAGGAAATCCACCATTTTTTTTTCAGTTCTATTAGGTTGGAAAAGAAACGCAGTTCATTCATATGACCTCTCTGATTCCAGTCTTGTTTCAGAAGGTTTACGTGAATAAACCACCACCACAAAATAAAAGTATACGTGAGATAAAAAGATGTCAATTTCTCAAATTTAAATATAATCTCTGATTCCGAAATTCTTGTGATATTGGATTCCATCTATTAACATAGATTACTCCAAAATTATTTTTTATCAGAGTCCTTGCTGAGTGTGCGACTCCAAGGAAGATTCTTGGCAAAAGAACAGGAATTAACATTCGAGTGCACGGAATCTCTGTTAAATCTAAGGAGATATTTCATGAGTAAACTATGCAACATGATAACATTTCAGACTGGGATGCTCAGAGAAAGCTTTACAGAAGAGTTTGCTATAGGTTAGGATGTATTAAGGAACATAAGGTGTGCTTTGAGGAGCAGATGCCAAGAATAATAGTGCAAAGGTGAAAACATACAAAGGATGTTTTTCTGACAGTTAGTAAGGCAGTCAGAATGTAGGAGGTCAGATATGGTAGTGGTAGAAGATAAGGCTTGAAAAACAGGTTAGCCCTAACTGAGGGTGACATTGAGTGACATTGAATGGATGAACTTCAAAGAATTTTATCCTTTAGGCAAGAAAGAGTACGTTCAAAACTTTTTAAAAAGGCAGTAATGGAATGGAGTGTTTTATTTTAAAAATATTTCTATCATTCATCAGCATGGGTTTAAAGAGGAGACAGTGACAAGAGGCAGAAAAATTAATACATTATTCTCAAGGTCCAAGTCTGCCTTGACAAAATTCTGAACTTGGTGGGTAGCAGTAGGAAAAAAAAAAGAAGAGAAGCAAAATATAGGAAGGAGAGAATTGTAGGTAGAAGCAATAAGTAAGGGAAGGCAGGCAAATACCTGAGGGGTTTTAGGTCTGGGAAACTAAGCAAATTAGTGGTACTTCTATAAAGTGCAGGAAAGCAAACTTATTTTGAGACAGCGAATTTGGACAGTGGAAATAGAGTTCAGGCAGAGGTGAGTAGGGGTAAAAGTGTCAGGAGGGGGTCTTTTCTGAGAGGAGGTATCACAGTGAAGACATTAGGGGGGTTGAGAGCTAGACGAACCTGCTTTCCGTTCTCTAATGTGTGAACCTCGCCCTGAGACAGCAAGCTTGGATTTTGGGGTCAGACCCTCCTGGCTTTATCTGCTGGCTACGAACGTGACCTTAGGCAACCTACTTAACTGTGCCACACTTTCCCTCCCATGAAATAGACAGTAATAGTGCCCTTCTGATAGGATTGAGCAAACAAATCTATGCAAAAAGTGGGATGCTCTAAGCATTTTTAAATTAACTTTCTTAAGACTTGATTTCCTCCTGTGTATATTTAGGATTGTAATAGTATTTATTGACCTATTTGAGAATCAAATAGGGAAAAAAGTACACAAAACTCTCAGCAAAATGACTAGCAAGGGCTCACTTTTGAATAACCACTGGATTCAATTATCCAGCAAGTAACTATCATATGCCTACTACGTACCAGGCACTTTCCTAGTAACTGGGGATGTGACAGAGAAGGAAATAGTGAAGGCACTTGCATTTTACCGAGGTGAGACCAGCAATCTGATGTCGTGTGGGAAAAGGAAAGCAGATGGAGGGCGTTGAGAAGGATGTGAGTGGGCATAGACAGAGTGGTAAAGAAATATGTCCCTGGAAAGGTGACATTGAGCAGAGTTTTCGCTGGAAAGGTGACATTTGAGTGGAGCATTTGTTGAATGCAATGGGCTGAAAGCCAAGCAGTAATCTGCATGGGGTGTGGGTGGGGGCGGGAAGAGGTCAGCGGAAGAGTTTCCAGATAGAGCCAACCATGCGTGCGACACATGTCTTTGCACGGAGGACCTTGTAACCTGGAGGACCCCTGGGCTTCCTGAGGCTGGGACCCTGAGGAGGGAGTAGACGGAGGTGAGGTCTGTTGAGGGCAATTCCTGGAGAACAGTGGGTCCAGCAGAAGTCAAATGCCAGTTGTGTGTCTAATGTCATGAATGTTTCTAGTAGCTACATTTTTTGCCAGAAACAGGTGCAATTAACGCGATGTATCTAACACACCAGGTCAACACGTAATCACTGTAAAAAATATTAACCAGAAATGTATGATCTTTTCTCTTTCTCTTTTTCCGTACTAAATCTTTCAGACCTGGTGGGCATTTTCCACTTACAGCGCACCCCAGTTCAGACCAGCCACATTTCGCGTGCTCGATTGCCAGATGTGGCCTGTGGCTACCATCCTGGGTGGCACAAATGTAGTGCAGAGGGTGTTGTAGTTCATGGAAAGGAATCTGGATCTCATTCTGTAAGGAACAGGAAGCCATTGCAGAGCTAGGGAGCTGGGGAAAGAGTGTGTGTGTGTGTGTGTGTGTGTGTGTGTGGTCCAGGGTAGAGGATGGGGGGATCATGATTTGATTTCACTTTTAGATTGTCACTCCATAGATGTTTCACCAATTATAAATCTTACTTCGCACACTTGGGTAAACAAGAAATATCTCCTAGACTTACTTCTTTAAAATCACCTTGAGCCCAGTTTCAAAGTCTTTTTGCTAGGTGGACAAGAAATTCATTTCCAAACATTTTTGTGATGCCACTTCCTTTTTTTTCTTCTTTTAACCTTTTTAACTCATGACTTCGGTGTCCGTGGGGTTGTGGGAGTAGGGTCGGCAGTGCAGTGCCAAAGCACGGAGTCCATTCCAAGCATCAGTCTACTCTGGTTGTTATTGAGATGCCCATTTCCAGCACCTAGAAATTCCCAGAAATCTGTGGCTTCCATGCCATCTCTGGCACAAGCACATGGCAGAGCGGAAGCCTTGCATCTGGTGCCCTGCCTGCCTAATGCACCTTGCAGTGCCCTGTCACGCTTCCCAAGTCATTTTTAAACTTACGAGATACACTGATTTTCCTCTCCTTTCCAGGCCCGGAGACAAGTTTTTCCCCTTGATCTTTCTTTCTCCCCTCCCCAAAGAATACCTAGTCTGATCTTTTCAATCACTCAGATTTCAAAAGAGACAGAAAGAAGGGTTGTCTTCCGCTGCTCTTGCTCTCCCGCCCCCTGCCCTGCTGCGGCAAAGCATTTGAATGGCTTTGACTACCTGCTTGGAACAAATGAGTGAGAAATAAAGGGAACGAATGCAAATTAGTGCCTCAGTGAATTACCTGCTCTTGCTGCTGCACAGAAGACCTTTAATTGGTGATTGAATATTTCCAAAATCTCTAAACTGGATAGATTCACGTTAACCAGAGGTGTGATCTACGTGTGGCTCTGCAATAGCACAAAAAGCAAAGAAATGATTGCTGCATAAATTATTCATGTCTGATTTTCTCCATGTCTAAAATCTTGCTCCTCAAAGTGAGGTCCTTGAACCAACAGCATTGGCCTTCTCTGTGAGTTAGAAATGTAGCCTCCCAGGCTCTACCACATTTCTCGGAATCGGAAGCCACATTCTAATAAGATCCCCGGGTGAGCGATGTGCACATTCAAGTGTGAGAATCTTGGGTCTAAGACACAGTGGCTCTAATTTGAGCGTGGATTTGTAGTCAGCCAGAGGCTGGCTCTTCCTGATCAATTAAGCCCTCAAAGGTGATAACCAGGTGCCTATAATGTGTAAGGTGGTGAGCTCAGGGACTGTGGGGATGCAGGACAGGGTAAGACAGCCTTTGCCTTCAAGTTGGAAAGATAAGGAACGAACACATGAAAAGCAAATAAGTATCTAACAAAGTACAGACAATAGCACGGTCAACAGGAATTTATAATAGCCAGGTAAAGTTTAGGAGATAGAGAGGATTTCAGTCAAGTTTGAAAGATGGGAAGGATTTATTTTTCCAAATTATAGAACTTTATTCTCTTTGTCTATAAGGTCATAGGGAGGGAAAAAAAATCCCCCCTACTGAAGAATCACAAGCCAGAGGCAGACCACACTTCCGAGAAAAGCAATAAAGTGTCTCTCTCTCTTTCTACACAAACCTAAGCATCCCATTAGAAAGACTCCATAAGTTGACAGTTTGCTGCCAGATTTCTCTTTTCCTTGAGGCATGTTTGGTGGCAGAGTGTTGAAAAGAACTAACCTACAACACATTCCTAGAAGCAGCAGCTTCGTGCCCTGGCAAATGAGAGGCTCATCTCGAATGTCAGACCACACCCATTGCTTCCAACCAACGTAGGCAGTTCGTAGAGGTGCAAAATTGAAAATTCCACAAATACACGTATCATGCTCTCTGTAAGCTAAAGTCTTCGACTTGTTTCAACAGAAAAATCCTGAGAGGAATGCACGGCACAGTTCTTCCTGATGAGACTGCGAGACATGAGAGAGGTAAGAGGTGTTGGGTGACCATAGGAAGGGCCCCAAGGTTGGAACCTCACCGCAGACCAGAAAAAGATGATGCTGTGGTTTGTCCCCATCTACGCTCCCTATTCTTCGGGATTAATAAAACTTAATGGAAAGCCTTACCTTTTGTTGAA
Source organism: Paguma larvata (assembly GCA_030068075.1). Lineage (NCBI taxonomy): Eukaryota > Metazoa > Chordata > Mammalia > Carnivora > Viverridae > Paguma > Paguma larvata. The sequence continues at coordinate 15,971,329 of CM057825.1, forward strand.
CTCATAATCTTATTTTAGCATTTTAATGATTATTCTTCATGATTTGTAGGGGCCGCATTGCCCATAATGCACGATTAGAGGAGTATGTCCTTTCCAGGGTCAGTGGCTCTATGCAACTTTTGTAAATATGACCGGTGTGTTATACTTTTATTATTTGATTAGCTTGGGCAATCAGGACTTTAAGAGATAATTGAATCATGCCAAGTACCTTTACACTGCACATGTATCCAGGAAAAAAAATGCGATGAGTACACCCTAGGTTTAATTCAGGGTTATCTAATTGTTTCATCCTAAAATACAACTCCTCTCATCTCGCTGAACCCACACACTAAATTAGGGACTTCTGGCTGCCAGGATTCATTTGTGTTCTTGGGTTTTCACTTTGAAAACTTCCAAAGGAGACCGGGAATCCTGCTGATAGCAGAGTAAGCCTCAGCTATGAAAGTCAAACTGGTGATAAATATGAAGAAAACCCTAATCAGTTTTAATGAATACAAATAGCATAATGCCTGGATCAGGGGAGTCCAGGGAAATGTTCAGCAGGGTTCGTGGGTGGAATTCAACAATTTTTTAAGAAGAGAGACTGTTGGAGAAAAGGGCCTCTGGTTGTGGTAAACAATAACGGTGGAGGATTTATTCATGCTCATAGAACACGTCTTTCAAGGCTTAGTCTTTAAGAAAAAAACAACAACACTTTCCCTATTCAAGGCACCATGAACTTCCATTGAGCCACCAAGTGCATAACTGTCAACGGAAAAGAATGGCAAACCGAGCTCTGTCCCAGAAGTTAGTCCGAGCAAATGAGGGAAGCCAAGTGCATGCTGGTTAGGCAGGTTCTTGATTCAGACTTCCTGGGTGTGGATCCTGGTTTTTCCAATTTGGTCCAACACCAGAAGAAAGCCTAGCTGTGTTGGATTTACTGAAAAGCAGTTATGTGTGTTTTCTCTAATTCCACCGGGCAAGTTACTCTCTCTGTGACCCTCTGTTCCCATCTACGAGAGGAGAATGTAATAACAATTCTGTGCATATTAGAAGAATCTCTATGTAATGTATGTAAATATATATACATATGGATATATATGAATTTATTTGTTACATATAAATATAAATATCTTAGAAGACGGCCTGGCATATAAACTACGAACATCAGCGTTTTTTCTTATTGATGTGGTTGTAATTATAATAACAATTGATATCCATGTTGAGTTGTAAATGAGCTGGCACTACAGGAAAACAAATCAACAGTGTGGCACCATGGAACACAACAGTTTCTAAGTCTCTCGCTTTCCTTAGAGTGTTAAAAATATGGAGTAATTGCTTTTGGACCTTGAACTGCTGGCCACGGGTGAGAAACGCACAGACTTAGCCAGCGGGAGAAATGGCAGTGCTGCAGATATTTGAGGAAGTTCCCCAAGAAGATGATGTCTAAACTGAGCTCTTAAGGATGAAAGGAAGTTAGTTAAGCAAAGGCAGAGACAGAGGGCATGTGCAAAAGTCCAGAGGCGAGGGAAAGTATTGCTTTTTTAGAGAGTGGAAGTAGTTGAATTTCGCTGGAAGTGGCTGCAGGGTGGTGGGAGAAGACATGCAAAGAGCAGAGAGAAGGCTCTGAGGGCTCTTATGTCATGCCAAGGACTTTCCACTCATCCCAGGACAATGGGACGCAGATGAGTAATTTTATAGAGGCAGTAAGAGCGAGCCATGACCAAATCTGTGCTCTTGAACTATCATTCTGGCCACAGTGTGGTAAGTGGTTTGATGAAAATTAATACCAGAAGACGAGGGTCTCTTTAGAAGACCTTTATTGTAACTTAGACAAAAGATGTTGGTACCTTTAAACCAGCATGCTGGAGTATCGCCATATGTTTACTTGAACTCAGCTATAGGCTCTAAGTGACAAAGTAAGAGGTGGGAATTGGAGAAAGCAGAAGACGTAGAGAAATAGCATGTTAAGTAAGGCCAGCCATTCCATTCCACCATTTGTCCCAGAGGGAGTCCAGACATCTCATCATGTGAAATGTCCATCTAGGGTTCAAATATGTGTGCATTTTCATCTAATATGGTCTCAAAGTACAAACCAATGTCTTCATCTATGGCTTAGCTGAAGAAACAGCAATTTGTTCTGACACTAGAGAGAAAACTGTGTTAGATTTGCGGAGAAGCAGTATGTCTATCTCCACGGAGGCATCTTCCTGCAGAATTCTCAAGGGTAATCATAACTATCCACGACTAGTAGTCAGCCTCAACTGTTTAGAGCCTAATCCTTCCAATGAGAACAGAAAAAAAGGAAGATTGGACAGGTATTTAGTGGGTGGAACTGACAACACCTTGTGGCGGCTTGAATGTGGTGTAAGGGGTCAGGAGAAGTCGAGATTGATGCCCAAGGTTCCTACTTGACAATAGGGTCCAATCCTCACCTTCCATTCCCTATTACTACATACAAAAGTAAGGAATTATCCCTCTACACTCTTGAATCCTGGACTTTATAGGGACAACCTGGGTTTACCCTTGAAGGATAATACTGGAAAAATCATGCTGTGGACTCATATCCTCTCCTTATGTTTGTGAGGGGAACGTGATAACCACTACACTACAGAAACCTCTCTCCTTATGTTTGTACCGTGATAGGTTCAGATTTAAAGAAATATGAAAGACAGACAAAATTGAAAAGCTGTGATCAGATCTCTCCAATGGCTAAAAGGAGTCTGTGGAATTCCCAGAAATTAAGATACCCAGACCCTTATAATCTACCAGTAGATTCAAAGCAAGTAAACTCCCTGGAGCTGAAAGAAATACAGTTGCCATCTGACAGGTGAATAAGCAGTGTGGCAATGAAAGGAAGAAAACGAGGGATTAGTCTAAACTCTGGGGAGGTAAATAATTTCCAGGGTTGACAGACAGTCAAAGGCAATCCAGGAAGATAGATGAGCCAAGTCCAGTAAATTGTAGTGTAATCCTCCTGCCAGAGGCTGCCCTGACATGAATGACTGGTGTATATTCTAGGAATTTATCACATTTCTTTGGCTAGAGCCTCCATCCAGAAATCTGCCTAAATGCACCCATGCTAGCTCCCAGAGAGGATGAGTGGGAGAGGAAATTGGAAGGGTGATTAGGGGGATATATTCGTCTGGGTTCTCTAGAGAAACAGAAACCATATGATATGTGATTTATTATAAGGAATTAGTTAGTTTATGGGGGCTTAGAAGTCCCAGGATCTGCAGTCAGCAAACCGGAGGCCCAGGAGACCACTGGTACAGTTTCCATCTGAGTCTGAGTCTGAAGGCAGGAGAAGACACCTTGTCTTCACGTTGAAGACAAAATTCTCTCTTACTCCACCACTTTGGTTCTGTTTAGACTTTCAATAGATTAGATGAGGTCCACTTCACTAAATCTACAGATTCAAATGTTCATCTCCTCCAGAAACACCTTTACAGACAATAATGTGTAACTAAGTACCTGGGGACTCTGCCGTCAAGTTGGCACAGAAGATGAACCATTGCAGGGCTTCACATCTCTGCACTCTCCATTTAAATAGAACAGCTCTGATTGGATCCTCTTGGTGGGATATGACTTGAAGAAAGGGCACCGCTTTTAAAGGGAATTTTGTAGGAGACTTTTAGAGCTCAAATCACCAAAGCACTTACACCATTTACTGACAAGAGTCCTCTTTCCACTGACTTGTTTTCACAGTCGGCCAGATGCACCTGCCGATGGTGACCTTGTTCTCAATGCCATGCAGCGCATTCACTTGGACGAGCCTTGCTTTGCCTATTCCTTTGGGTTTCTCAGGTTCTACTGGCATCTCCCCTGCATGACCTGAGGCTTCTCCCCCAGAGGTGTCAGTCTATCTCTTGGAACAAGTTTTTTTGTTGCAGAATTCACCCTTCAGTTTGCACTGTATTCTGACATCACCACTTCTAATGATCCCCTCGTTACGAAGATGCCCATCACAACTCGAATCAAGGGCTTGCCCGTGGAAGGCATGGGGCTGCCGTGGAAGGCATGGGGCTGCCCGAAGAATGCCAGCTCCTCCCTAGATCTTCCTCTAGAGCGCCTACTGGAGGCAACGAGAGGAAAACAGAGTAGGATTCCAAGTCAAAAGACTTGCAGAGAAATCCTGGCCAGATTCTCATTTTCGCACCCCTCTGTTTCCCAGTTAGCAGTGGGGCAAGCCTTGTAAAACACCCAGGTATTTAGGGAGATAAATAGAAAAAAACAACATAGACTCTGCTAGGATAGTGTTTCACTTGGGTGGGTGTAGCCACCCAAAGGAATGGCATTTTTCAAGAACACCATGAGTTTATCAAGTCTATATTACAAAATAAATATGTGACTGTACGAAATCAGGTATTCCTGTCGACCTGATTCTAGTAGAGGTCACTGAGGCCAGGTGCCAAAGGTACAGGCCAAAGCTGTGGAAGAAATACTTAACATGGAAAAGATGATAACTACAAACTTAATTTTTCCAGGGATGCGGGAAACGACTGCCATCAATCAATTTTAATGGTAGATTTCTATGGCTCTTCTGAACCCGCTGAACTGGGTTATCAAGGTTTGCCAGAGAGGAGGAGGTAATTAGAAAAAGGATAGAACTTTCTAATCCCATAAGGGTGGATGCTCTTGTAAAAATAAGAACTCTGCTCACCTGTACAAAAAGGTTTACCCGGACAGAATGTATAGCCTAGAGACCACTTTTATTCCACGGCCGCCGTGGGATCCCTGGTGGCCCTGGCACCGCCCTGACCTGTCTGCCGTGAGCAGCCAGGGGTCAGTCGCTGAGATCTGCAGGGGGGCCCTGAAAATGCACCTCAGCATTATCCACCCGAGGGAGGGCAGGTCAGAGGATTCATCTAAGGGCTCCATCTGCACTGGTTAAGGGGGCTGCCTGTGCCACCTGCTGCCGGAAGTAGAGAAACTCCGGAAGAGATGGGTTTGGTGCGCAGCCGCGGTTTGAGTGACAGAGGCGTTAACGGTGGGTCACGGCGATGTCTTGATTAATGCTTAATGTAGAAACGTGGAAGACACAGAAGAGACACAGATTTTATTTTCAGCCTAGTCACTCGTTATCTCACCACCAGAGAAAAGCTACGGGCTAGCCTCCCCACATCATTCTGACTATGCATTTTTTTTTTTTAATTTCACATTTCATAGCTTCGTTTTTAGTATACATGTTTCTATCTCCAATAGATTTTCGTGTTGAGAAATATTCCTCTTGGCACTTTTTTTTTATACGGTTGAGCAGCATTCCACTCTACAGAAGTGCTAAATAACATCTCTCATTTACAACTTTTTCTTATGGTTGGCTGTTTAGACTGTTCTGATTTTCTGCCATTAAACGAAAACCCCTGCCTTATGGTACCCTTGTTCAATTACTTTTTTAGCATTAACCCACAGCAGCGAAATTTTTAGTTCAAAAGTATAAAGTGTATACATTTTAAGGCTTTTAGCCCCAATTAAATCTTATAGAAGTTCTAACCACCCCCCATCAATGTTTAAGAATCCCCATACTTGCTTCATTTGATGCTATTATTGTTATCAGGCTTCTGGCAGTCTAATACATGATTATCTTTTACAATTCATTTTTGTAAAATATTTTGTATTTTTTAAAATTTGACTCGCGTACCCCTCTCTCTAGCGCATTCGAAATTTTTCACAGGTGTGTTGACAAGTTGTATGATTATTTTTATGAATTGTTTATTCATGTTATTTGCCATTTTGCTGTCCAGGGCTTCATATTTTTTAACGACTTGTAATTAATCTTTTCCATATAGTAATGAAATTAAAAATAAAATATATATCTAGCTAAAATATGGAAGCAACTAAGCGCCCATCAACTGATGAATGGATGAAGAAGATGTGGTATATATACATAATGGAATGTTCCTCAGTCATAAAGAAGAATGAAGTCTTGCCATTTGTGACAACTTAGGTGGCCTAGAGTGGAACAAGTGAAATAAGCCAGGCAGAAAAGCAAATACCCTATGATTTCGATTTCAGTTACATGTGGAATCTAAAAACAAAACAAACAACAACAAAAGAGAGAAACGGACTCATAAATATAGAGAACAGAACTGGTGGTTACCAAAGGGGAAGGGGTGAGCAACATGGGTGAAGGGAAGTAAGAGGCACAAAGTTCCGGTTATAAAACAGGGAGGTCACAGGGGTGAAAAGTGCAGCACAGGGAATACCGTCGGTAATCACATCCTAGTACATTTATCATGGTGAGCATTTCCCTATGTTGTACACCTGAAACTAATTTAATATTTTTGTCAACTATATTTCGAATAAAACCTTTCAGATAAATGAATATTTTGCCATATACGAATTTCTCTTAGTGACTCATTAATGGAGCTTTTGGACATTTAGATTTAACTTTTTATGTAGTTGAATCTATCGAAGGTACTTTTTCTCAGGTACTCGAGCCCTTGCTTCAGAACTAAGTTTATTTATCAAGATGCATGATCCATTATATGATGTCATTCTGATACCTAAGTGTCTTCCATTTTCAAAACCCCTATAAGTCTTTCTGAATTATGTTTTTGGCTACCTCGACCCAAGATTTATGATTTATTTCTAGTGAAACTATTATAATGAGATTAGAGTAGCTTCATTGATTGCAAACTGCTCTACTGAGCTAAAATATGGATGGTGTGTGGTCCTATCCTCTCTACACAACCTCCCATCCTCAGCTTTTATGATGTAAAATACAAAACAAGAAGGAATAAAACTTACTATAAACACGGAAGAATCCATATATTGACTTCACATACACTGATGCTAAAATAAATATAACATCCAGGTTGATCATATCTTTAAAAAAACCTTGAAGAGTGTAACTGGAAGTTCTGATAATAACATGAGAAACAAGAGATGGGGGAAAATCACATTATCTAGATATGGTGTTACTTCAGTAAACGGACCATCTGGCTCTGAAACAGAATAGTTTTATAATGAAAAAAAACAATTGCCAAGACTGGGTAAGAATAATGACAAATCGGAAAAAATAGGGCATTAATACAAAGAACGGAGACCTTGTCCAGGACAAGTATCACAAGAAAGAAGATATTCAACCTGCAGCTTTCAAGAGACATGGATGACAAGTTCTTTTCAGATGACCTCTCACCTGAATTACACATTGCACAAACCCTTGTTGAGCCCGGCTAAGTGCTGTGACTGAGGTACTAGGGGTTAAAGCATCCGATGATGTGAGCCTTCCACAGAGAAATAAAATCTAGTGAGAGAGACAGGTGGTAAAATATCCATAACACGGAGCCGCATGAGAAACCAACAGAGAAATTCACAGCACAACACGGATATGCTATGTGATGTGCGACTGGGTGGTTGAATCAGGGAAGGTTTAGTCGAGTAGGTGGTATTGGACCTGAGGCTTGAGAAATGAAAAGGTTTTGAAAGGAGGAAAAATAATTCTGCACTGAAAGAGCATCTCAGAAGAAGGCAAAGGTATGTGAAAATGCAGTACGCTTTTGTTGAGAGTCTGTTGAGTAGTTTAGTGTGAGTAGAACAGAAGGTACATTGAGGTGTACAATAGGAAATAGAGCCAAATGAAGTTCAGTTATGACTCTTTTGAATGCACGTGATAGGAATCCAAATTAGACCAGTTTTAGCAGCAACAGAGTCAATGGAAGCATACCAGGTAATTTATTTCACGGATTGCCCAAATAACAGAGAGCACATGGGGATCTGGGAGCCTCAGAAACAATGAGAAACAGTTCCCTAAACACTAAGACCACTTCGTTCTTTTCTCTTTCCTTCCAGAAGTGGTGGCCTTATACCTCTCTGATTGGCATGAATGCAGGGACTCACATGGTCAGGAGTTTTAAATCTTCCTTTTTTCTTTTTTTAAAATTTTTTATTTTATTTTTGAGAGACATAGAGACAAAGCGTGAGCAAGGGAAGGGCAGAGAGAGAGGGAGACACAGAATCCGAAGCAGGCTCCGGGCTCCGAGCCGTCAGCACAGAGCCCGACGCGGGGCTCAAACACACACCATGAGGTCATGACTGAGCTGAAGTTGGCTGCTTAACCGACTGAGCCACCCAGGCGCTCCATGAGTTTTAAATCTTATAGGTTCTGGGATTATTAACCCAGCATGGGTCAGGTACCCACCTCAAACCAATCAACTTGGTTAGGGGTAGGGAAAGACACTTCCTGCGAGAAAAAAGGGGCTATGGAGCTGTAGAGATAGCTCCACAGATTTCTTCCAAGAATAGGTAATGGCAACACCATAATTAGTTGCAGGAGTCAGTTGGTTTCCTTGGTGTGGTAGGCTTATTTAGATAAGTATCTACTAATTACTGAAGTTTGCCTGTGATTCTAAAACTAAGAATACTAAATACTAAAGACTAAAAAATAGTGTTCTGTGAAATCCGTGCCCAGTTTAACTTGTAATTTAAATAATCACATAAGGGCTTTTCCTTGGGGCAACCATCATACTTTTTCTTTAAATTTCATTTCTAATTTATTTATTTAAATATAATTCATTGTCAAATTGGCTTCCATACAACACCCACTGCTCATCCCAACAAGTGCCCTCCTCAATGCCCATCACTCATTTTCCCTCTCCCCCCACTCCCATCCGCCCTCAGTTTGTTCTCTGTATTTAAGAGTCTCTTGTGGTTTGCTCCCCTCTCTCTCTGTTTGTAACTGTTTTTTCCCTTTCCCTTCCCCCATGGTCTGTTAAGTTTCTCAGGATTCACATATGAGTGAAAACATATGATGTCTCTCCTTCTCTGACTGACTTATTTCACTCAGCATAATACCTTCCAGTTCCATCCACATTGCTACAAATGGCGTGATTTCATTCTTTCTCATTGCCAAGTAGTCGTCCATTGTGTATATAACCACGTCTCCTTTATCCATTTGTCAGTTGATGGACATTTAGGCTCTTTCTATGATTTGGCTATCGTTGAAAGCGCTGCTATAAACATTGGGGTACATTGCTCCTATGCATCACCACTCCTGTATCCTCTGGGTAAATTCCTAGTAGTGCTATTGCTGGGTCGTAGGGTAGTTCTATTTTTAATTTTTTGAGGAACCTCGGCACTGTTTTCCAGAGAGGCTGCACCAATTTGTGTTCCCACCAACAGTGCAAGAGGATTCCTGTTTCTCCACATAACCATCATACTTTGGATACTGTGGGCATAATCTCTATTTTATTACATAAGAGTGTTCAAAAAGCACATGTACTTATAGTCACATTTAATAAAATTAAGAATTTTTACTGTTTTGTCAAGACCATTCCTAAGTGAATCTGGCATAGTTTTACTGCAAGTGTGTGGCAGAGAAGAATTCAACTTTTGATGCCAACTCAAAATTCATTTTGAGTTGCCAGCCATCTTAGCTACCATTTGCTTTCATACCATCATTGCCAAGGTCAACAGAGTGAAAAACGTAAATAACGTATATTATTATGAAAATAATTTTGACCTTGGTTGCGTGTCTGCAACCACCAACTGCCTCCACTGCTGGTCCCAGGAGGAGTCTTGAGTTCTGAAAGGAGGCTCCTCATAGCTCAGGATTCACCTCTCTCCACCTTCCCAGCTCTCTCTTCCTACTAACAGATCTAATAAACTTATCCACAGAAACAGAAGCGCTAAGACAAAGCATTCCAAAGTCAGATGATCTGGGCAAGGTCCTATTAACTATAATCTTGAACAAATTAACGTCTCTGTTCTTGCTTCAGTGTTTGAACTCGTAAAATGGGGGAAACGAGATGGTTGTTTTGAGGATGAGAAGAGTTAAATAATACAAAATACTCTTATGAATGTAGTAAGCTATCAGGAAATTGGTTGTTGCCATTGGTGTTATTTGATAAAGTATTCCCGTTAGTGAGATTTGCTTGTGAGACAAGAATATGTTGTGTGATAGTATTGAATGTCCAATGATGGAATTTCAAGTACAGTCAGCAAGCAGGTGGTCGTTGTTAACTTTTAGGATCTTGTTTTGGGGGAGGAGAGAGGTTTGAGAGCCTCCAAAGTCATCCGTGTTGTTCTAATTACTCATATTAACTGACTCTGTTAATAAGTTCATTCTTTATTTTTTAAAATATTTCTTCATTTTTGAGAGAGAGAGAGAGAGCACGAGTGGAGGAGGGGCAGAGAGAGAGGGAGACACAGAATCTGAAGCAGGCTCCAGGCTCTGAGCTGTCAGCACAGAGCCCGACACGGGGCTCGAACTCATGAAGAGATTATGACCTGAGCTGAAGTCGGATGCCCAACCGACTGAGCCACCCAGGCACCCCGATAAGTTTATTCTTAATATTCAGCCAGTACTATCCTCCCAGAGAATTCGCGAGGAGGTAGTTATGTCTTTGTTCAGTTTTTATGCTCTACTAACGTCGCTCTCCTAAATTGCTCACCCAGCAATTTGCATATGGTCAAGGCCTGATAAGTGCATATAAACTACGGGTCTTTACAAGAGAAAACATTCATTTGCCAGCGAACCATTCCTTGGAAAAAAGAACTCTCCAACAGCAATATTTCCTGAGTTTCACAGAAAAAACCAAATACAGTTTTTCAAAACAGAAAAGAAAACTTGAAATGGTGTGAGTCTTCTGGTTCTAACTCCCAGCAGTCCACGCTTTGAGAAAGCGATCACTCCCTCGCCCCTTTGGAGACTGAAAAAGTAGCTGTTTGTTGCATTAAAAAAAATAAAGGCTTAACAATGACTTCTCCACTAAAGAAGTACAGGTTGTTGCATGTTTTCATATTAGCTTCTTCTCTAGCAGCAAATGGCTTGTATAATTGTATTTTGAGAACTCTTGTAGAGAGAGATTTATAGTTTTTTGCTTATAAAAACCTATTTCTATTTTAAAATATAGACTCTCGGCAAGTGTCACCCTGAAGAATTGGGCCCTACTAGACTATTTTGTTACATTTTAGGGGATAAAAAAGCATGCGGCAGTTACGCTATTAAGCCACAGCAATGGAGCTGCCACTCGCAACCTCATTACTCAAGACTCTCCTTAGTTCAATTATACACCTCTACAGCTAAGGAAGATAGATGGGGGTCATTTGGGAGCTGTAAACCACAATGCCTTGAATGCAGAACTATGTTCTTAAACTGATTTACACCTTGTTCTCTAGTGTTCTACAGCGGGGGCTTGGATTGAAATGCAGGAGCCATGATTGAAAAGACTTTTTCTTGGTTTTAGCATCACAGTCCATGCTGGCTGGCAATTATTACCTCCATTAAATGGCAAGGGACAATGAATATCGCCTTCATTGCTTCAGTAGTAGCAGCCGAACCTAACCCAACCCGAAGGGAAATAGGGGGTTCTTGGTCAGAATATCCCTTTGGGGAAGGAGAAATGACATTTACATCTTTGGTAAGTTTTAACTTGATTGTACGTATTGGTCCAGCAAGAAACGAATTGGGTAATTGAAAGGAGTAATTTCCTTTTCCAGCAGTGACAAAAACACTGTCATGCTGCTCTGATTTAACTCACATACATCTCTCAGTGTGAAAGATGTAAAGTGTACCAAGGGACGTTAATTAAACAAGGCAAATCCATATGAAACTTCGCACAGAGAAATGAAAAACCTTTATGAATTGAAGGTAAGTGTATTTAACGTCCTATAGCCATCCTCCTTTATCGCCCTGGCTTGACTTCTTTAGCTTCACCTCTAGCTGTGTCTTTAGTGTCATTTCAGACTGCTGTCACGACTGGGAATTAAAAAGTACGTTAGCTAAATAATTAGCAAACACAACCAAAAAAATGTGCCTAGAAGAACACAATGCTCTTCTTTCCCTTCCCCTGTCTAAAGTTGAATGGATGTATCAAAAAATATGGTTTCTGCTACTCTAAAGTTTGTTTTTTTTTAATATTTATTTATTTATGTTGAGAGAGACAGAGACAGCGTGAGTTGGGGAAGGTCAGAGAGAGAGGGAGAGAAAGAATCCAAAGTAGGCTTCATGCTGCCAGCACAGAGCCCTACGTGGGGCTTGAGCTCACAAAACCGTGAGATCATGACCTGAGCCAAGTCCAAAAGTTGGACACTTAACCAACTGAGTCACCCAGGCACCTACTAAGTTTATCTTAATGGCTCACCAGAAATGAAACAATCTAGATCTTTCAGTTATACATGATTCCATTGGACATATACCCACAGTGCCAAAGTGTTTCATAAAAGTTCACTTCTGAAGTACAAGCTATAAAGAATTTTATTCCCACCGATATATTTTCATTTGGAAAGGAATAGATACTTTCAAGAACTTACTTGAGGCCAATACGAAATCCATTCTGTTTCCTTCTCAGAAGAAAATAAGAATTGAATTCAACTCATATACCAGGTCTACTGTGACATATTTTCTGTATGTAAGTTAATTTTAAGTTAGATGATTTTTTTTATGAGATGGTATTTAAGAAATTCCTTAGACTCCAAACAGGTCTCAAAACAGCGAACTTATGAAACATTTCATTAACACTTAAAATTATCTCAGACACACTGCTGAGCTGCAGAAGGTGTTTTTAAGGGCTAAGCATTTTATGGCCAAGCTAATGGTGCCTTATAAAAGAGCCAAAACATTCCAGGGCTCTGTTCAGCCTTTGGATTCAAAATATCTTATGGAATAAGTAGAACCTGAAATGAGAAAAAGTTACCCATTCTGCACATTTTTTAGTTTGCCTTTGAAATTATACTACTGCTGTTAACAAAGACTCTACCCATTCCATCCTTGAATACCTACAATGTATTCCTTCTTGATCTCATTCCTATATCATACTCCTCAAAGACCACGCTTAAGCTGTACTGGCTCCTCTGTTCCTCAGACATGGCAAGTTTGCCCCATAAATTCCCTCTGCTTGGCACGCCATTTCCACAAATATATGTTAGAGTAGTTCCTGTTCACCTTCGGGCTGAGCTCAAAACTCCCTCCAGACGACTTCTGTGACCCTCTCTGTTCTAGGTCACTTCCTATCTTATTACCATGTTTATTGTTATGTTCCTTCATCAGCATCTGAAATATTTTTGTTTATTTGTATTATTTATCCATGTCTTATAACGTTAACATGAACTCCCTAAGCATGAGAACTCTGTCCTCTTACTGACTGCCAAATCTCCAGACCTTGGAATGGCAGGCATGCAACAAACATTACTTGGAATGGATGAATAATAAGTTTCAGAAACCTTGGGAAACTCATAATTATTAAGAAGGTAAATACTGTTGCATAGTTAAAAATAACCTGAGAAATCAGGATAGGTAAACATTGACATTAGTAATTGTATATGGGAAACATATAGAATTGTTATATGGGAAAACAAGCTATAGAATAATTCATTTAGAAGAACACATTCCTTTGGTTAAAAAAAAAAGAAAACTACATGCAATGTAGTTACATGTAAGTTAGTATATAAACAACACAATTTAGGAAAAAATTGTAAATGATAGTAATTATTTCTGGGAGAAGGAACTGCATGGGCTTTTGCTTTCTAAATTATGCTTATCTGTAATATTTTGATTTCTATAATGAGTAATTATGTATTCAACAAATAGCTATTGGGCATCTACAATGTCCAGGGACCAAAAGTGATGCTAATTGGTATATTAATGAACAAAGCAAAGTCCCTACCATCACAGAGCTTCCATTCTATTGAGATAAATAGATCCAGTGAAGGAAATAAAGCCAAGCTTGGACACAGACATAAATAGGGAGGGGGGCTAATATTTTGGATAAGGTGGTCAGAAAAGACCTCTTGGATGAGGTGACATTTGAGCAGAGACATAGATGAGGGGTATCTGCTAGAAGAGTCTAGGTTATGCTGGAGTAACCAACAACCACAAAACTTCAGTGCTTATGATGACAACAGAGGGTTTGTTCCACACTCACGCTGACGTCCAACACGGGCTGGTGAGGGCTCTGAAGTCATTGTGCGGTCATCCCGGCTAGCAGGGGCCTTGCCATCTTGCAGTCCTACCATCTGGAGCCTATGTCCTATCCTGATCATGACAACAAGAGAGCAGAGGGCTGCGGAGTCAAGCAACAGAATCAGATTCAACTAAACCCTTCACTTAGAAGTTGCATGTCCCTTGTGTTCACATGTCATTGGGCTATCATTAAAGTCATCCTCTGTGTACCTGGAAGTAAAAGAAAACCAGAGCTAGTGATCATTTGTGATGTGCACTCTAAAAGTAAGCCATCCCCATGTCTGGAGGAAGAGTTTCAAGCAAAGGAGCCCCCGAGGTGGGCGTGTGCTTGTGTTCCATGAAAGTAGGCATAGTAGCTCAAGTACAGTAAGTTAAGAGAAGAAAAATCAGGTTGAAAAAGTTGTCTGAGGGTGGATCATGTAGGTTCTTGCAGCTCACCGTTATTATTCTAAGTACGATGGGAAGCCACTGGGAAAGAGCCGAGGCTGCGCGTGGTATTATCTGATTAATGAATCACTCCTGTTATCACAAAAAGACAGCAACAGAGCAATGACCAAAAAAGATAGACTATCAAACTGAATAGACTTGGAAGAGGAAAGAAGAGTCACTAATCAGTTGGATAAATAGAGACCCAAATGGTCTTCAGATGCATGCAGTTCTAAGGTTTTGATTGCACATGGATAAATCTCTCAGCTCTTTTTTTTTTAACACCAGCTCAAGCCATAAAATGTCAAAAGACACAAAAAGAATATGAGCTCCTTTTTAATATGGATAAGCGAACTGATTGAGTGTGCACAGATGGCCCCTGTAAGGAGCAGGTGATAGGGTAACTTTCAACCGAAAGGGCCCCGGAAGCTGCTGCTACTACCACATAGGGAAAGAGACCCATGGGCCATTTGAGAGGTTCTCCCATTTTAACAGATGTTTTCTAGTCTCTAGTTCCTTCTCATTGTTTCTGGAGACTGTGGGTTCATGTGTGCCTCCTAGCTAGGCTCAAGGAGCCGGAAACAGCCCTGGTGTGTTTAGCATGTTTCTGAGTGCCTAAGGTGAATCAAACCTCAGTCTCCAGGGTCACATTGCCCAACATCCTCTTCCACTAGGAGCCCTTCAGGCCTGCTCTGGCCTATTCCTGCAATAATTAAGTGAAATTGTAAAGGGCAGATAGTGCTGTAGGAATATAAATTACCATGAATGGAAAAAATCAGACCTCCTCCAGGCCTTGTAAGAAATGTGTGGTGTATTTAAAATCAAAGCAAGAAGTTAGACTTTCCAAAAAGAATGGCTCAGAGGTGAGAAAAATTCAAAGTGGTTTGTGGAATATGACACCTGGGTCTCTTCCTATTGGTACTCTCATCTATTTATTTCAACAAATAAGACACTCACTGCCTTCCTTCCAAACCCGACAGCCAAGGCATCACTGAATCTTATAAGTATCATCTACATAAGTCTCACATCACACCATCCATTTTCATCTCTACCTTTTGTCCGGCTCCCAGCTTGGCCCAAAGCCTCATCTGCCTGAACTCCAACTTTGCTTCCTAACTGATGTCTAACCTCTCCTTGTCTGGTTCTGTCCAACGTCCATACAGTAAGTACAAGTTTTTCTCATCCAAATCTGATCACGTCAGCTTCTTTTCTTAAACCTTTTAGTGCCTACCTATTGTTTTCAGATAAAAGCCAAAAACCTTGGTTCATTAAAAACACATGATCAGCAAACAGTTGCTTGGTCCAGCTCCTGATTATCTTTCGGCTACATGTTATTCTACCTTTCCTCTTCCAGTAGGAAATTCTAGCCACACTGTTCCCCTTTCACTCAAATATAGCAAGCCCCCTTCCCCTGGAAGGAGATCCACCAAGACTCTTCTCTAGTCTCTCTGTAATCTCCTCTTCTCTTCTTATCTGGGTAACTTGCACTCAAGGGTTGTGCCTGCATGTACCCTCTCTTTCCCTCTCTTTCACTTTCTCTTTCTCCCTTATTTTTATTTATTTATTTATTTCATGCTTCTTTTTAGAGCTAATACTGTCTATAAAGTATCAACTCTTCAATATTTTTGAGACTCGCTTTGGGGTATAATGTGTGCCTAATTTTTAGTTATGTTCCAGGTGTGCTTTAAAAAAAACATGTATTGGGGTGCCCGGGGGGCTCAGTCGGTTAAGCATCCAACTCTTGGTTTTGGCTCAGGTCA
This sequence comes from Paguma larvata, assembly GCA_030068075.1. Taxonomy (NCBI): domain Eukaryota; kingdom Metazoa; phylum Chordata; class Mammalia; order Carnivora; family Viverridae; genus Paguma; species Paguma larvata. The sequence goes on from CM057825.1 coordinate 15,987,397, forward strand.
TGGCTCATGGTCGTGGGTTCAAGTCCCACATCAGGCTCTGGGCCGGCAGGTGGAGGCTGCTTGGGATTCTCTCTCTCCCTCTCTCTCTGCCCCTCTCCAATTTGTGCTATCTCTGTCTCTCTCAAAATAAATAAATACACTTAAAGAAAAATTTTTTAATATGTTATCTGATTGTTAGATGTGATATTTATAAACATTTATTGACAGGTTTATAAATCATATTACTAAATAATAGAAATATTTAATTTAGCTTTATTATTACTGAAAAACGAATGTTAAAAATCTTCAGTGAGGGTGGATCTTTCCATTTCTTCTTGTGATTCTCTCCATTTGTCTTTATTTTTTTTGAGTCCCTGTTGTTAGTTGCATATGAATTGAGGATTTTCTTATAAAATTTTCTTTTTAGCATTGTGTATTACTCTTCTGTGTCTCTTATGTTTTTTGAAAAACATTATGCCTTTTCCTTAAACTCATTTTCATTTGAAGTTTTTCATTGGAGGCTGACCTATCTTCTATATGATTGCTTTTTTCTTTTTTTTTTTTTTTCCTGAGAGAGAGAGAACATAAGAGCATTGGGGAGAGGGGCAGAGGAGCAGAGAGAGAATCTTAAGCAGATTCCACACTGAGTGTGGAGCCCAGCACAGGGCTCAATCCCATGACGGAGAGATCATGACCCAAGAAGAAATCAAGAGTGGGACGCTCAATTGACTGAGCCACCTGCCTAAGCACCTATTTATGATTGTTATGAGATTGACTTTCACCTCTGGTATTTTGGATTAAGTCTAGCGATGGATTACTAGTTGTTTGTCCTTCAGAAGGATTATTTTACTTCCTTAACCTGAGGATTAATTTCTTTGCTCAAATGGGAAATCTTTCATTCTTATCTTTAAAAATTATCTTTCTCGTTCTCTCTACTCTTTTCTTACAGAAATGCTACTAATGGATACTAGGCTTCTTATTCTATCCTCTACTTATTTTTCTAAGTTTATTTATTTATTTTGAGAGAGAGAGAGAGTACATGTGCATGAGAGGGGGAGGGGCAGAAAGAGAGGGAGAGAGAATCCCAAGCAGGCTGCTGGCTTTCAGCTCTGAGCTGAAATCTCACAAACCATGAGATTATGACCTGAGCTGAAATCAAGAGTCGAATTCTTAATAACTGAGCCACCCAGGTGCCCCTGTCCTACACATGTATCTTAACTCCTAAAAAAAAAAAAGAAAGAAGAAAAAAGATTCCATTCCTTTATCTCTCTGAACTTCATTCTATGAAACTGTCACATCTATTTTCCAGTTTACCATTGCTTTCCTAAGTTTGTCTGATACTATGTTTAATCTATTTACTGAGTTTTTCATTCCAAAGATTGTCTTTTGTTTTGTTTTGTTTTTTATTTCTAGAAGTTTCACTTGGCCTTTTGCTTATAGTGCCCCATTAGGCTTTTGATTTTTTTATTGTTCTTTTCTTTATTTAGCCATTTTAAACAGGCTCTTCTAATACTCCCCTGTGATTGTTTCATGTTTATCAAGTTCACGAGATTCTAGTCTTGCTGTTTATTGAGTCAGCTTTATAATTATTTCTATCATAGCATAGCCCTTCCCCTGAAATATTCTTCATGACCTTTTTGGGGATTATATCTTGGGAAGAGTTTTAATACTTCTTCTAGGAACCACCTTAGATATTATCGTCCAAGGATCAATTTTTATCTTACCAGACCATGAGGGTATATAATAACTAGGCAAACATAAACCATGTTTTTTGTTATCTACATAAGTCAATGGGCAACTTTTTCTTGTCTATCCTTCCATGAAGGGTATAGTTCTTTGAGGACTTTGGCTTTATGTCTGGAGTTCAAGTTCTGACTCTCTGCCTCACACTGACCCATGAGCTGTTGACATAAAAACTCATGCCCCTACACTACAAACCCTGCTGTTCTCACCTAAGCACTCATTCCTAATGCAGCTTTATGGTAAATGCATTGCTAGTCCTTCCGGTATTCTAGTATTCAATATCCCTTGCCTTTCTAGCACTTTACAATTCCTCTTTCTTTATTTGAATTCAGCTATGTAGATACATATGAATGTTTATTATCTATGCTCCATCCACATGATATTGTGAAAATGAGGAAAATCATTGTAAGCTGATATAGAATTATTTCCAGGATATATTGTTGAATAAAAGAACAAGGTACCAGAGAAAACACATACTAATGCCAAGTTTTATGTAAGAAAGAAGAAAATAATTAAATGCATAAATAAATCTGTGTATGTGCATGCAGGCAGTTATTTGTGTAGAAGAAACATAGGAAGGCTAATTCAGGTTCTCATTAAAAATGGTTTTAACTATGGGAGTAGGTAGGCCCCTAGAGGAAAGGTTAGGGATTATAGAGAGATATCACCAGTCTATGTTTTTATATATTTTGACCTTCGAAATTTGAAAGTGTTTTACCTGTTCAAAAATTACAGTAAGTTAGGGCATCTGGGTGGCTCTTGGTTAAGTGTCTCACTCTTGATTTCAGCTCAGGTCATGATCTCATGGTTCATGGGTTTGAGCCCCATGATGGGCTTTCATGCTGACAGTGCAAAGCCTGCTTGAAATTCTCCCTGTCTCCCTCTCTGTCTGTACACCCTCCCCTCAAAATAAACAAATAAACTTTGAAAAATTATAATAAATAAAAAAGGTATAAAATTTACTCTATACAGAAACAAATGGATCTAACTATATGTTAAACTGATAATGTAATTACACAGGTACAATTATTAACTTTGGTAATTTTTACACACACTAATCTAACATATACCCTTAATGAGTTACAGACAGTCTAAGGTTAAAAGGAACTGCAGAGAAATTTTAAAGTTTAATTAGAAAGGGTTTTTTTTATATTAATATTGGAGTAGTAAATATGAAACAATCTTGCATGTCTTATAAGACAAAACAAATGAGTACATATATTGATGTTAGAAATCAGCATTCTGACCATGAGAGAAGGAGATTTAAATGTGGAGCGGAGAAAAATAAGAAAGAATCCTATAAAGTTGCATCTGAAAATATGAGTATGAATTTACAGCTTAGAACTCTCAATTCTTAGGGGCGCCTGGGTGGCACAGTCGGCTGAGTGCCGGACTTCCGCTCAGGTCACGGTCTCGCGGTCCCTGAGTTTGGGCCCCATGTCTGGATCTGTGCTGACAGGTCGGAGCCTGGAACCCGCTTCAGATTCTGTATCTCCCTCTCTCTCTGCCCCTCCTCCACTCACGCTCTGTCTCTCTCTGTCTCTCAAAAATAAATAAATGTTAAAAAAAAACAAACTCTTAATTCTTAGCTCTATCCATTGAAAGGGCTCAAGAAGTAGTGACATCCAATAGGATCAAGTACACTAAGTGCCGGGATCTTGCTTCCCAAACGACTCCCCCACCCAATGTTATATGCTTGTATGGATACAGAGAAAGTTAAACAAATAGACACCAAAGAGTGCAATGATGATGAAGTGGAGGGGGGTGGGCAGCGAGATGGCTGAAAAATGAAGGGAACATCTTAACATAGATTAACCTGTTGCCATGACCAGACACTACTCGTACAATTCAAAAATTCTAATACCGGAAATAAAAAAATATACACAAAATGAAAAGAGAACCACATTGTCTTTTAGGCAAGAAAGCAAAATAAACCTTGCTCTATTTTTTTATTAAAAATTTTTAATAGTGTTAAGGAGGACACTTGTGGTGAGCATGGGTATTACGTGTAAGTGATGAATCACTTTATTCTACTTCTGGAACTAATATTATACTGTATGTTAAGTAACTGGATCTTAATTTTTTTAATGTTTATTTTATTATTTTTGAGAGAGAGAGAGAGAGAGACAAAGCGTGAGCGTGGGAGGGGCAGAGAGCGAGACACAGAATCCAAAACAGGCTCCAGGCTCTGAGCTGTTGGCACAGAGCCCGACGCAGGGCTTGAACTCGGGAATGGCAAGATCATGACCTCACCCAAAGTCGGGGGACTGGGTCACCCAGGTACCCCGAATAACTGGATTTTAAACAAAAACTTGAAACAAACAAAATAAATAAAATTAAGTTAAATTTTTATTAAAAGTATTTCAAACTAAAGTTTGAAATACTCTTAATGAGTTATTGCTTGCCATTCAAAGACAGAAAGACAATCTCTTGTACTCCTGCACCTTTGAAGTCATAAAAAGCCACATGGTGGATATCTCTATATGTCTTTATCTGTCCTACAAATATCTAGACTTTATTGCATTATGATTTCTAATTGCGGTCCAATTTTATTTTCTTCTCTATAGCTGGCACCATTTCTTAGTTTTTTTCTCTTAATACATTCTTTAATAAATACATTCCTGAACCCTTCTGCCCATGAGTAGCACAGCCCGTGGGGAAAAGCTCTCTCCGATACTGAGCTAGCTGCCTATTTGGTGCATGGGGATTGTTGATGCCGATACTCTTAGATTGGGTGGGAACAGTGGACCTGTGTATAGCTGGACTCTGGGGTGGCTTTTACAGACTTTTATTGCAGTTTAAGTCTTTACCTGTTTAAGTAACTTGTTCTTTCTCCAAAGTGTACAATTATCTCTTTATCCTTGAGATTCACCAATTGAATAAGAATATACTCGGGGAAGTATCTCATGGATCTTTCTTGGCAAACCCTTTAAAACTGTAGGCTCAGTTCTTTTCAGCTCATAGACATTTTCTATTACTAGTTTATACTTGCTCACTCTTCCATCTGTTTCTCGTTGCTATCCTGCATTTATTATTATGTACACATAAGACCTCATCTGTCCATCTATGAAATCTCTTCTATTTTCTGTCCCGATTTTGATCACTTTGCATTTCACTTCTAGATTTTGAGAATTTCTTCTACTTGACATTTTAGGAACATTGTGACTGTCCTCTTTTTTTAAAGCCATTTATCATTTTTTTTAGTTCAAGATAATATTTGTCATCCCCCCAAAGCCTTTTTTGTGTTAGCTTTAAATCCACTCTACTATTTTACTTTGTGCAAGTTGTCACCTGTCTTCTTAAACAGCTCAATTTCAGTAGGAGACTATTCTATTTTCCCTCCCCTGGCTCATGAGTGTTTTGTTTTGTCTTCTTTTTTCTTGTTCATTGTGATTGGAAAGTGTCGGCTCTCCAGCTGCAAGGGGATGTTAAGAGGCAGTGGTCCCCATGAGCTAATGGTGTAGGAGCAGACAGATCCAGTGTTTAAAATTCCTGATGTGATCTCAAGGCTTGTATCCAAGATACCCAGAAGGATATCTCCTTCTGCTCATTCCTCCTAAACCGTTGTGGGCAAAGATGGTCCACCACAGTCCCACGGGCAGAAGGCAATTTCACTGAGAGTTCTGGGACCCACCTCCCACCCCCCGACCAAGTGCTTCTCAGATGCCTGGTGATCTCCTCAGCTGGTTCCCAGGCCCTGAGCACAAAACACCTTTATGGCTTTTTCCTGATGCTTTCCAAACTCACCTGACGACTGGCCTCAGGAGTTGCTTGCTGAGAAGAGACAGATGAGTTGGAATGCAATTGAAAGTAGAAAAATGGCGGAGACTCTTGTCTTCCCAGAATCCCATGCCTTCTCTTGAATTTAGTTTGATGTTAGGTCATTTCTCTTCTCTGGAATGAATAACTCAACCAATTAATATTTACATAAGACTAGTGGTCTGGGGGCAGTTGTCTTGTGTAAAGGTGACTATGATTAAAAGCTTTGTCAGCACTATGAAAAGACAGTAAAGCAAATAAAATATGCTTTAACATCAGTCGAACCTCTGTTTTGGAGAACATTTACCAAAATAATTTTTCTTTTGGAAGGGAGAGAAAGGGGGAGGAGGATGGGGGGGGAAGAGAAGGAGGGACATTTTAATGATTCCTGATGTCCAAATTAAAAAGAGCTTTGTACATTTTTAAAATTACTTAACAACAGGTCATTTATGCCCCTTTCTCTTACAGAACAAAATACTTTCAAAATTCATAAAGTAAGGGAAAAAAGAAAATTCCAGGTTTCTTTTCATAATTACACATACGTTAATGCCTCTTTAAAAATATTCTTGGGGGGCGCCTAGGTGGCCCAGTCGGTTAAGCGTGCACCTCTTGATCTTGGCTCCAGTCATGATCTCACAGTTTGTGAGATCAAGCCCCACATGGGCTCCGTGCTGATATTGCAAAGCCCATTGGGATTCTCTCTTTCCCTCTCTCGCTGACCTTCCCCGACTCATGCTCTCTCTCTTAAAATGAATAAATAAATCTTTAAAAAATAAAAAAAAGTTTCTTTTTTAAGTGGGAAAGTTTGGCTGTCAGTGGTGAAAACAGAATAGACCAAAACCAAATTTTCTACTTCTATCTGATGGGTTAGAGAGAGACACTGAAGTGGTATGTATATTTCTATGGCTCATCGTTTTAGGCTAGAAACGTGAGCAGGTACTTCCTGTATTAGCTTTCCAATTGCTGTATAACAGATTAGCACAAATTTAAAGGCTTAAAACAACACACATGTATTATTTCATAGTTTTTATGGGTCAGGAGTATGGGTGCAGCTTAGCCAGGTTCTTTCTTTGAGATCCAAGCAGCAAGCAGCACTTGAAATGTTGGCGCGGGCTTAGTCTCATTCAAGGCCGTTCTGGGGAAGAATCCACTTCCCCTCGTGTGATATTGTTGGCATCAATCGGTTCCTTGTGGCTGTAGAAAGGAGAGCTTCAGTTTTTTGCTGGCTATTGACTGGAGGTCACCCTCACCTTCTAGAGGCCACCCACAGTTCTGTGCCATGTGGCCCTCTCCATAGACAGTTCTCAACATGGCAACTTGCTACTTCAGAGCCACCAGAGGAGAAAATCTATTAGAACAAATCTGCCATTGAACATGATTGTGAGTGACAGTGGCAACCCTTCACTTTTGGCACAGTCTGTTCATTAAAAGCAGGGAAAGGGTCCTGCCCAAACTCAAGGAGAGAGGATTATACAAACCTAGGAACGTCAGGAACTGGGGAATCACAGAGTGGGGAGAGTTAGCTTACAGTCTACCTGCCATACCTCCTATGTCATAAAGATTGATTTATTTGTATGCTTACTTCCTTTGGATTCTATAACTGTGCTAATACGGCATAGTAAGTGGTTAAGAAGTTAACTCATGTCTGGGTTTGCGTTTCAGGTTGGTTGCATAGTAAGTGGTTAAGAGGTTATCTCATGCCTGGGTTCAAGTTTCAGGTTGGATATCTCCAACTTCGTATGACCTCAGGTCATTTTCATAACCTTTGTGTCTCAATATGGTAAGAGTATCTACCTCATAGAGTTGCCGTAAGAATTAAATAACACTAATAATTTTAAAGCACTTAGTGCCTTGCGTGTGTGCCTGGCACATATTAAGTGCTCGTAAAACTTAATGAATACAAAACATAAATATATAAAAGGACATCTTTAAAGGTAATTCAAAAATAAATGTAAATAAATAAGGCTCTAATGAGTTCTTCCCACACTCTGGAAATGGCTTTATATGCCTCCTATGGTCCACAGACTCCACCTTGAAGCCACTGTATCAGATACCATGCAGACTATGGAATTCTGGCAACAATCCCATTCATGAAGTAGACTAGACATCCATTTATATAAAATAAAAGATTTCTAAAACTGGAAGAAAGCTTCGGAACCATTTTCTTCAGCCTCTCCAGTTTTACAGACAAAGAATCAAAACTCCAGAGAGATTCAATTCTATGCTAGAGGTTACATGGCTCCAGAGTACTGGAAGAAATAAAAGAAGGGATCTCCCTTGGATCTCCAAGAAAGGGACCACGAGACAAAAGACAGTCATACTTTATCCAGCCTAGAGCAAAACAATCTATATACAATTCATTAGGTACCAGTATGTTGCTGCAAGTATCTTACCAGTTTGAGAGAAAGCCATTTTAAATATGCCAATGTCTGACTTCTGTATTCGATTTTAAAAATCCTCCTTAGAAAACCCAGAGAACAAGTTGTGTTGAGTTGGTAGTTATGAGACATATTTACTGGGGATAATCCCCATACAAAAGAATACTTAAATACTACTTAATCATAGTGGGACGATAGATAACATACTAATATTATGTGAGTCCAATGGGCATTGTCAGATGATTGGAGTCCCCCATTTAGGGTCCTACTTAATTATACTTTCTATCATGGCAGAGGCTTTGGTGCCTTTTGTTAATCAGTATCACTCTAAACCACTATGGGACAGTCAGCCAATCAGACTGCTCAATTACTGTGGTTGAATGTCCTGACCTCATGAATATGAATAGTGGATGCACACAATAGCTCAGTACTTTTAATGACAATGAGACTGCCATGAGGGATGAAAGAAAGTGTGGATTTAAAAAAATAATTAAAATTGCAAAGAGAAAAATCATAATTAGCTGTGAGGATTACATATATTTGTTAAAATGTTTCTCACTTGCCTTTTGGACAAAGAGCCAGAGCGAGTCATTTTATACTTCATTTCCTCTCGATGTGGATGTCCCAATTGCTGACAGCTGGACCTATCTTGCATTTAAATAATATAAAGATCCATGTAAATATTTGGAAAACGGAAGCAGAAGGATGAGAGTTCACACAGGCTCTTACACCAAGTGTCATGAGCTTTGACTGCGGATATAAAACTTGAATGGTGCCTGATCCTATGTCGTAGTTCAAAGGCAGCACAATGCAAAGGATGTCAGTCAAATCCTAGGAAAGTCGACAGCATTGTGAAGCATTGAAAACGTGTAACATTTAGTTGCTTGGTCCTCTTATCGCACGCTCGCTCGCTCCTTCCAAAATGTGCTATGCTTTTGTTTGCTGAGATGCAAAATATAGAACAAAAGAACATAAATTAAACTCATTTTGAGAAAGCTAAGACCAAAGGAATACAGATTCGAGTCATAAATGAAGACATGGATAAAGGCAAACGTGCAAACGTGCACACTGTGACATTTTCCTTGGAGGGGGTTGGTGTGATCTGAATTCATTTCCAGAGTCCCAGAAGTTACAAGGACCGCATAAGAAAAGCAAAGTCTTCGAGAAGATGTCCACTGACGACTCGGAAAATGATCTCTTAACTGTAGCATCCATCTCCACTGCTGAGTCTTCTCTCGGTCTCTCCCTGATCGTTGCACTTGTACAACGGAAAATAGAGCGTTGTAGCGTGAACTTGCGCATATTGAAAAAGAGGCAGGGCTTCATGAAATAGGTGCAAGTCACATGAAAACTGCTAGAAGCACCAGCCCTTGGCAGATGAGGATCTGGCAGTCAGGTTCGTTGATAACTAAATAAGGGGGAATGAATGAGGAAGACACCATGGGTATACACTTCAAAAGCAAAAGATTTGAATATCAAAGGATTCAGAAGGCCCATTGGGAAAATCAATGAAGCCCTTGAATATTTCCTTAGAAATGACCTTCCATATCTCGCTCTGAAAGTCGAATGTGAAAGATGTCTTACTAAGCTATTATATAATTTTATCAGAATAAAAGCGCCAAATACGCAACATAAGACTTGTTTTCTCTTTGTTAATGAGTGTGCTAAATATTTGAGAAAATAAACTTTTAAAACAATTTTACTTTCAGTTTTTGAGATAAAATTTCTACCAATCCTCTCTCTGCCTGCCAATCTTCCATCCCCCACCACTACCCATCCCCCACCACTACCCTTCCCCCAGCATGGTCATTTACCAGAGAATTCTGGTCTCTGATCTAAAAGCTTTTTTTTTTAGCATTAATTATTGCTAATAATAAGGGCCGTATATGTGCTTGTAAAAGGGGAGCCCTGTTTTCCAGTAGCAAAATCCAGGAGCCATGCACAATCAGTTGTATGATTCACAGTGTGCCTGAGATTTTAAAAAAGTCAGCTGCTCAGGTTTGAAAAGTCACATTTACTCCTGCTACCAAGCCTGCACCCACACAACCAGGATACGGGAGATGTAAAACAAAGGCAAAAACAGAAACAATTCTTGTTCTTGCAACAAGCATAGCCGTGATTTCCATGGAGTTATGTTTTCACCGTAGCTCATAAGATAAGTTAATGGTTCCTCGCCAGAGCCGAATTCTTAGGTAAGTAAGTTGTGTACCAGACAGATGTGGTTTTGCCTCAATAACCTGCATTTATATTTTTTTAATTTTCTTATTTTTAAAAATTAAAAAATATATATTGTCAAGTTAGCTAACATACAGTGTATACAGTGGGCTCTTGGCCTTGGGAGTAGATTCCCATGATTTCTTGCTTACATACAACACCCAGGGCTCATAAGAAAACTGTCCATACCCTAGAGGAGAAAACAGGGAAGAACTTATTTGACCTCAGCTGCAGCAACTTCTTACTTTACACATCTCTGAAGGCAAGGGAAATAAAAGCAAAAATGAACTATTGGGACCTCAATAACCAACACGTAGATAATCTTGTTTAATCCGAGAATGGAGTTTAGAGTTTGTAAAGCAGTGTTTCCCAGAATGTTCCACTACTTCCAAAAGCTTCTCTGGAACAAAATGGGGGTATGGAAATGGCCCATAATCAAACAAGTTTGAAAAAGGACAGATGGTATCCTTAGAGATTCCCTGAGCATGTGATGCTGCTAGGAATTTGGGTAAAGGGATATAGCACGGAGTCAACAGCCCAGACGCTAGAGCTCAGGGGTCTGGGCTTTGCGCTGGCTTTTCTGCTTACTAGCTGTGAGTCATACTCTCCCCACCTCGGGGTCCTCGTCTGCAAAATGGGAATAAAGATAACAGTACTTTCTTCACGGGGTTGCTGTTTGGGCTGATTTTTCACGCACACTACCTGACACCAACAGCTGCTATCTAAGTAACAACTATAGATTTGTCCTGAAAGTAGCTAGCTCCACATTATTGAATTGTGTGTTGCATGGCATGTTTGATCACAGGAGCCTCCTTTCATCCTTATAAAAAGCTATTAACTTATAACAGCTACTAACATGCTGAAAATAAGATGTTTGGATATTCCCCAACTCTAGTTTCCAAAGAGATGTGCGTATCGCAATCCCTTGTGAAGCTTTTTTAACAAGAACATACCCACCCTCCACCACCCCAAACCGAGATACTCATTCAATGATGCGCCATGCACATAATTATCTGAATTTGAGTAAGTTTCCTAGGTGAGCCTAAACTGGTTCTTAACCCCTCTTGGGAACAGTGCCTTTCCAGTCGCTCCTGCATCAGCATTACTGGGACTCGTTAGAAACGCAAACACTTGGTCCATGCTCCAGACCTAACAGATTAGAAACTCTGTTGTGGGGACTGGCCATCCCCCCTGAGTGGTTCTGTTTAAGAACCAAAGATAAGGGGGAGTGAGTAGAACTGACTGCCTTCGATCATCTTTCCATATGTTAAACTTCTCTCTGCTGATTTCAGAAAGATCTGATACATTTCAGGTAGATTTCAATGAGTCCCGATAGCATTCCCCTGAAAAGAAGAGTAGTTTTTCCATCTTGCCAATTAAATTCAGAGCCGATGGTTTTAGAAATCATTTGAGCTGGGATCAAAATTACCATTGTACCTACAAGGACCTGTATCTAAACAGAAGGTCGCCCGGGGTGGTTTTGTACATGGTCGGCTTAGCCAAACTGGAACCCTTTCCTGGTATGGTGCTGGGGCAGGGCAGGCCACAAGAAAAACATGCATAAGGTTGAGAAAGTAGATGTGACACAGCAGCCATCACTCTCTGAAGGTCCACGTAGGGTGTCAGGTGTTGTAACATATGTTGACCCGCCTTGCTGGCAGAGGCCAGCAGCTAGTCCCATGGCAGTACTGCCTTTCTGAATCTCCTCCTGAGCTTCTCCAAGGTGGGGCCGGTTGTGTGTGTAGCTCCTTGGGGAAGGTCTCAAGCTTCTTTTACAGGTCATCCACACCGCAGGGGTTAAAAATGGAGGTTCCAGGGGCGCCTGGGTGGCTCAGTTGGTTGAGCGGCCAACTTCAGCTCGGGTCATGATCTCACAATCTGTGAGTTCGAGCTCCACGTCGAGCTCTGTGCTGGCGGCTTAGAGCCTGGAGCCTGCTTCAGATTCTGTGTCTTCCTCTCTCTCTGCCCTTCTCCTGCTTACTCTATGTCTCTCAAAAATAAATAAACATTTAAAAAAATGGAGGTTCCAGTTTATTTCCACTCTCCTCTACTTGACAGTCACTCTTTTTCCTCATCGCCTGCCCTGCTGACCATTCATATACTCCTCGAGCGGCCCCTTCATGGTTGTTGGTTAGCCTCTTGTCCTTGATTCCCTAACAGCCCCATTCCAGATGTGTACTTCCTGCACGACATCACGGTTTCGATGCAGAAGTGTGTACGGGTGTGTATTCTCTTGTGTAGAAGGTCTCCACAACTCTAAGCAAAGAATTTTGTATCATAAAAAGAGTCGCAACGAGATTAGCTCTCTATAAACTTCCCTCAAGACAGAAAGTTTTCTCAACTAGAGCAGACAGAATAAATGGCTTTTGGCCTTATTGGTGGACTTGCTAGAAATCACTGAGCTGTGGTAGTGTTTACAATATGCCAGGGCTTATGCTGCATGCTTTGCACAGATCCCCGTTAATCCCCACAATACTATCAGACTGACACACTTATTCCTCTCATTTCACAGGTGCTGAAACTGAGGCTCAGGAAGCTTCCACTGCTGGCCAGTCTCTTGAGTTTTTAAGACTTTTTTGTCAGGCTGTGGCCCAACCGAATGAGCAGAGGCTTCTGACTCATACAGTAAACTGCACTGCCTCAACTCCAAGTTCATTAAATAAACTTATGATTTGCCCATGCCTAGACGTTTTTTTTTTTTCCCCTTATTACAATAGTAAAATGTTTACTGGAAGAAAATTGGACAATTCAGATAAGTGTAAAGAAGTAAATAAAATCACCCAGCGTCCCATCAATTAGGTAATTTCTATAAAAATGGCTTCCTCCTTCTTCTACTTCCTATAAAAATAAAATCCATTTTTATAAGTTTTTCTGCTCCTACCACGTTTCATTTTAAATACATGTCTGTTTCTATTAAACCTAAGATGATTTCAGCTTAAGTTTTAGGTAAGAACAGACTGTTTGGTGTGAATAGAATTGTCTAACATTTGAAATGCCCTCATTTTGTTAATGGTTAACATGCCAAGCAAAGAGCTTAAGGACACAGTAAAAAAAATGGTAGTGGCGGAATTTGCCTTTAATGGCCTCTGATCAGTTTTTACTTGCATTCTGAAAAAAAATTCTTTTATGCTCTTTTATGGAGATGCCACGAAGTCACTGGGGCCAGGATTTACTGTTGTTAATATGCCCTTCAGTGATGCTAAATTCAGGTATGAAAGCCTTATGAGGCTCCCTCTGACATAAAACTCCGTGGGTTCCTGGACTCACCGTCGTAAACGGTTCCTTTATGGGAGGAACTAACCAACAGGTCAGAGAACGGCAACAATGGACAGGAAAAGATTTTTTTGGCACTTTTTTGTGTTTTCAAGTGATATAAAGATAAGTAGATTCTAAGGGTAGAGATCATCATTCATCGTGAGTTTCCACCTCTTAATATATAATCTTGCGCATGATGAACTCTGCTGTGTCATCGTGGCATGTGCAATTATCTAATAGAAAAGTGAGAGCTGTTCTGTGCTTTTTGAGGAGCACTCATCGGGTCAATTAATTAAATGAGTGCAATGCCTTCGAGTGAGAGATTCAGGTCCAAGCCAGCTGTCTCATGATATCAGACTATAAGAAGCTAAAAAATGAAAGGAGACTGGGGAAAAGAAAAGGGAGGCCATTTTAAAGGAAATATAAACATTATTCCATTTATACGAGGCATCTACAATTATCAAACTCATAGAAGCAGAGAATACGATGATGGTTGCCAGGAGATGTGAGGAGGGGGAAAGGGAGAGTTGCTCAATGGGTATAAAGTTAGAGTTACACGAGATCAGTAAGTTCTAGAGCTAAGGTCTCCAACATAAAGCCTGTAGTTAACAACACAGTGCTGTGCACTTGAAACTTAAGAGAATAGATCTCATGCTAAATGTCCTTAACATACACGTGCACACACACACACACACACACACACACACAAAGTCTCACACACACACACACACACACACACACACACACACACAGCAAGAGGACATAAGAAAATTTTTGCGGAGTGATGGATGCCTTGTTTATTACCTGGTTTGTGGTGATGGTATCACAGGTGTATGCATGTCCAAACTTATCAAAATATATGCATTAAATATGTGCAACTTTTTGTATATTGAGTATACCTCAATAAAGTTGAAAAAAAAACAGACAAAGAATTCTTATTCTCTGTCCCCAAAGGTAAGAATCATGTTAAGTCCATATTGGTTTGGCCAATACAAATCCTTGAAGTCCCTTCCTCACCACTGTGTAGCTACTTATTCTACTGAGCGTCTCTCCATTCAAACTGATTTGGATCATAGTGTCTGTATGCTGTTAACCCTTGAGCAATCCAGGGGTCAGGGGTGCCTGACTCCGGTATAGTCAACAATCTGCTGGAACTTTTAACTCCCCACAATCTTAACTACTGCTAATAGCCTACTGTTGACCGGAAGCCTCACCAATAACATAAACAGTCAACTAAGACATATTTTGTATGTATATGTGTTATGTGTGGTGTTCTTACAATAAAGTAAACCAGAGAAGAGACAATGTCATTTAAAATATCTTAAGAAATAGAAAATACATTTTCAGTACTCTTCGGCATTTATTGAAAAAAGTCTGAGTATAAGAAGACCCTCAGAGCACAAACCCATGTTGTTCAAGGGTCAACTGGTACTCTGCACTGTGCAGTTTATATCTTACCGATTTGGATTTCATGACACTGAAAGAGATACCTATCTTTTTCTAGCTTTTAGTTAGTGTAAGCTTCCTGTTTATGGGAAATTTATCTTTGGTTATGATATTTTAACAGGGAATTATTTAGAGAATCCAATGCATACATAATCTTCATCGAGCAAAGAAAGGAAGAGAAACCCCAGTAAGAGAACAATGGAGAAAAACCCTTAAAGAGCATCAGTTAAGGCCACACAAAAAAATTCAAAGAAATTCAAAGAAATGAGAAAATCCAGGTAGAATTAGACATCATACATTATTAACCCACATCTCCTTGGGAGGCCTCCGTGCCACGTGAGACCTGTCAATTACACGGACCCTAAAAGTTGGAAACCTGTACTGGTTCTGCATGTATTTGCTCCTCACCACCTCTGCCTCCAAACCTCTGCTTTTCTCTTGAGTTGTTTGTCTTTCTCATTATACCTTCCTCGAAGTGACATTTAGTCCCACAAACAACAGCAATAACAAAATCGTTTGAGTAGACTGTTTTGTTTAGTGCATTTTACTAAACATCTGAAAGGTACCACGAAGGCATTGTATTTCAGTCCCTAAACTCTGCTCCTTGTTTTTTGTTTCCCCTCCCCTCATCTCCCTTCCCCTTTTTTCTTCTCTCCTCTCCTCTCCTCTCCTCTCCTCTCCTCTCCTCTCCTCTTCTCTTCCCCTTGCATGCTCAGTCTATTATGTGGAACACTGTTCTTTCTGAAACCTTGGCGCACTGACACCAATGCCTCATGTAGGGCAGCAAGTGGAAGGTAGAATAAAGGGGAGGGAAAAAGGTCCACTTTATGCTTTATGTCTGGATCCATGCATTTTTCAGATAAGTCAGTTTTCTCTTAAAGATGATTGTTTATCGAGGTATATTTTATTGTCTATAAAATGCATCAATCTTAACTATACAGTGTGGTGAATTTTGACAAATTTATCAGATGGTGCTTGAGTAACCATCACACGGTTACTCAACACATATCAGTAGTTTATTCCTTTTTATTATTAAATAGAATTCCATGGTATGGATATATTATCCATTATGAACTTGGACATTCAGGATGTTTCCAGGGTTTTGTCTTATGAACAAGCTGATCTGAACCTTCTCGAACAATTCCTCTTGTAGACATGGTTTATTTCTCTTGGATGAACAAGCAGTATAATTGTTAGCTTACATGGTAGGTATATATTTAACTTTATAAGAAATGGCCAGACAAGGTTTCAAAATAGTTTTACTATTTTACACTCATACCAGCCATATAAGAGAAGCAAACCATTGCCTATCCTCACCAGCACTTGGCGTTACTGTCTTTTCGATTCTGGTTATTTTAGTGGTTGGCATGCAGTGGTTTCTCATTGTGGTTTGTAGAGAAATTTTGATGCTAGCTATTAAGGTAGTTAAAATTTCTCTACCTTGTTACAAAAACCATACCTTAAGTGTTGCTAATCACTGCTTGGTACGATCCCATTATTTCCAGTTTTGTAAGCAAGTAATTTACCCTGGAATTTTCATTTTTTCTGGAGTATATTGGTGTTTTTGTTTGCGGTTCTAGAATCACCAGTTACTTTTGAACCAAAAGCCCCACCTATAATTTTCCCTTCATCCAACAATTTTCAACTGCCTATTTAAAAAAAGTATTCTTTTAAAATCATTCTCTCATAGAGATGTGTACTAAAATATTTACAAATGAAATTGTATGATGAATGAAATTTGCTTCAAAATAACATAAAGTGGGAGAATGTTGTATAGTGGTTAGGATCTAGATAAAACTAAAACATAAATTTCTAATTGTGAATATGGTTTTGGGTACAGGGGGGTTCTACTTTTATATACATTTGAATATGACTTCATGAAAATTAAAATGTATCTTATATTTTTGTTTATCTCTGCTCCATCTTATCTCACCAATAATTTTTGGAGGCTAATAAGCTACTGTTTTAAGATGGGAAACTACACCCCAAAATGAACTATTGGGACCTCATCAAAATAAAAAGTTTCTGCACAGTGAAGGAAACAATCAGCAAAACTAAAAGGCAAACGATGGAATGGGAGAAAATATTTGCAAATGACATATGAGATAAAGAGTAAGTATCCAAAATCTACAAAGAACTTATCAAACTCAAAACACAAAAAACAAATAATCCAGTGAACAAATGGGCAAAAGACATGAATAGGCACTTCTCCAAAGAAGACATCCAGATGGACAACTGACACATGAAAAAAATGCTCAACATCACTCATCATCAGAGAACTACAAGTCAAAACCACAGTGAGATACCACCTCCCACCCATCAGAATGGCTAATATTAACAACTCAGGCAACAACAGATGTTAGTGAGGATGTAGAGAAAGAGGATCTCTTTTGCACTGCTGGTGGGAATGCAAACTGGTGCAGCTGCTCTGGAAAACAGTATGGAGATTCCTCAAAAAATTAAAAATACAACTACCCTATGACCCAGAAATTGCACTAGTAGGTATTTATCCAAGGGATACAGGTGTGCTGTTTTGAAGGGGCACATGCACCCCAATGTTTATAGCAGCACTATCAATAATAGCCAAAGTATGGAAAGAGCCCAAATGTCCATCAATGGATGAATGGATAAAGAAGATGTGGTGTATATACAATGAGTATTATTCGGCAGTCAAATAGAATGAAACTTTGCCATTTGGAACTAGTAAGATGGAACTAGAGGGTATGATGCTAAGCAAAATTAATCAGAGAAAGATAAATATCATATGACTTCACTCATATGAGGACTTTAAGATATAAAACAGATGAACATAAGGGAAAGGAAGCAAAAGGCAATATAAAAACAGGGAGGAGGACAAAACATAAGAGACTCTCAAATATGGAGAACAAACAGAGTGTTGTTGGGGGTTGTGGGAGGGGGATGGGCTAAATGGGTAAGGGGCATTAAGGAATCTACTCCTGAAATCATTGTTGCACTACATGCTAACTAACTTGGATGTAAATTAAAAAAAAAAAAGATGGGGGGCACCTGGGTGGCTCAGTCGGTTGAGCGTCCGACTTCGGCTCAGGTCATGATCTCGCGGTCTGTGAGTTCGAGCCCCGCGTCGGGCTCTGTGCTGACAGCTCAGAGCCTGAAGCCTGCTTCACATTCTGTGTCTCGCTCTCTCTCTGCCCCTCCCCCACTCATGCTCTGTCTCTCTCTGTCTCAAAAACTAAAAATAAACATTAAAAAAAATTAAAAAAAAAAAAAGATGGGAAACTACAAGCGGATAAAAGTTATGGATCACTAAAAACCAAATAGAAGAGGAAACACAGAATTGAGTAGACGACTGTGGCTGGAAGTGGCGGGAAGATGCAATGAAGGAAGATGGGCTGTGTTACAAAGTCAGATCAGCAAGAGGGGATACAGGTGAGTAGCTTCCACGTGCTCTCTCCAGCCAGCAGGTGGGGGGATGTTGTCTTGGGACTTGGGATACAGCCCTGGAAGACGAGGACTGGAGCTGGGGTAAGGAAGGGCAGCAGGGGGTGGAATCGGAATCAGAATGTGGAAACGCAGGACCTAGGGTCCTACACCGTTGATGTTGGGACACAACACGGGCTTGTATTTTCCTGTTGGATAAAGCCCAGGAGGAAATATGATGAGTTACATAATTTTCCATTTCACATGAGGGAAAAATGTATCTAGTCTCTAGAGAAAGCACAGTTTTTCTTAACACATAGTACTGAATATATAACTGAATATATGTGTGTGTGTGTGTGTATGTATATACATATATATGGTTTTTTAACATGGGAATTTGCCTCAGGGATGCTGAGAGCTAGTTTAGCCAATGTGGAAAAATATTTTGAGCCCTCCAGCAAGGGCAGATGGAGAAAAAACAAAAACAAAACCCAGAGCTTCCCACGGCATATGCATGGCTCTGAAACACGGGTGGGCCAGCTCCCTCAGGCCTCCGGCCAGTAATGTACCCAGATCTCTTCACTACTCACTCGGGGTCCTGACTGGCTCTCCGGGATTGAGAAGGACCGCTTTTTCTTCCCATTACCCCTGTTCTCTCTGCAACTCTCTATTCTTATATTCTTGTCTGTAAAAACTCAAAGGAAGAAAAATAGCTGACAATTTTGCACCTTGCTAAAAGGAATGTCCTTTTTCTCTCTGATTAATTCATCAGGTCTCCTCTCCCATTAAAAATAGACCTTTCCTGGTGGCCTTTAATGATTAATTTGAGTGAACAGAGAATTTAGATCTGGGTCTTTAGAAACCCTGTTTGATTTCTTCACTTTGCAGATGAGGAAACTGAGGTTCAGTGAGGTTGAGTGATCTTGCCCAAAGACTCTAGCTGGCTACGGCTGACCTGGTCCCCTGGGTCCCCGGCTCAGGCTTGTCCTTGTGAAGAGACAACCAGCCCCTCATCATTGCTTGGGGGTTCCCTGCAGGTTTAACCCCCTCGGCCCTGCAATCCAGATGCTCTTCTTTTTAAATAGGCTTGTTTTCTTTCATAGAACTTAGCTCGTGTAAATGCTTTCAAAGAGTTTCCAAAGCTGGATAGAGAAACAATTGTGACTCAAGCTTTGGTAGAAACGTTTGTTGGTTTCCATCTCTCTTCTGCTATTCCAAGGCAAACTTCTTCCCAGTACACATTTCTCAAAATCTCTTACCTTTTTAAAAATTACTGAAATCCATCAAATTCACTGAATGGTGAGGCGAGAACACCCGGTCCCATAGCAGGGTCCCGGGCTTGTGGCCCTCACCAGGACATCAACCGGGAGAGGAGAGGATGGGCCAGGAGCAGAGAGAAGGGTGGCCCTGTTCTGTGTGCTACATGGACACTTTTGCGGTCCAGAAGACCTGCGTGGGGACTGAAAGGCAGACAGGGATCAGCAGGCAGATTTCCGGGCCCCCGCCCTACACTTTCTAACCACGGTGGGGAGAACCAAAGGAAGGGGTAGGGGGAGAAGGCTTTGAATTTGTGTTTTCAGTAGGCATGGGAGGCATGGGAGGAGACCCCATTCCAGGTGCAAACCCGGCTTCAATATTCCATCTATAGAAATGGGGAGAAGGGGATTACTCTCCGCCCAGGAAATAACGCAGACCTGCCCGACCTGCCCTAGTCTTTCTCCATCAGGCATTCTTCCAGATGATTTGCGCGGCTTCGTCAACAGTCCAATGGGCTCCATATCATCTCTGCTTTACAGATAAAGAAACCAAGGCACAGAAAAGCTTTTTTTTAAAAAGCTTGGTGGAGGCCATGCAGGCAGAAAGTGGACTTGGTGGAACTGAGGTTAAGTATTTTGAGCTGAGTCTCAGATTTAACCACCACTTCAGACCTTAGCTTAACGTGTTACTGGCTGTGGTTGGGTCCTGCTTTCTAAGCCAAAATGTGTGCAAAGGAAAATTCACAAACTCACAAAAACCTAAGGCTGGTTTTTATTTCTTTTACTTATACAGTTCTTATGATTTCCTGGAAAGGGTCAATGCAAATATTAGTAGTGAGTTACAGTCTATTTTTATTTACTCTGATGAACAATTATATCAAATATTTATTTCTGAAATACTATAGTTAAACTTTAACAAAGGAAATAAATGGTATCGATCCCTAATAGAGGAATGACTTTTCCCTCACCCTAGATATTTAATTCTCACCCTAGATATTTTAAACATTCATTTGGAATCACATAACTTAAGACCTACACACCAATCAAGTTATAGATAGCCCTGGGAAGCTGAACGGGTGACCGTCAATCCTTTGTATGTATAGACTAATACTCTCTTGGTTTTGATAATTTGGGAGAAGGGTCAGAGTCCCGGAGAACTTGTCGGTTTGCTGTGTTATAAATTCGAATCACACAAACCTAATGCTGATGCTTGGGAGAGACAATTTAGCTAATAAGTAAGCCTAGCTAGCCACCAAATTTTGCAGCCCAGAAACAATGGCGATAACAGGAAATGGCCATAATTGAGTTCTTGTCCTGGGCCAGGCATTGTGCTAAATCTTTTGCATTCTTGATTTCATTCAATCCTCAAAATGACCCTATAGGTTAGACACTTAATATTATGTTTTCTGTATTTTAAGGAGAAAGAAACTGAGGATTAGGGAAGTCAAACACATTGTCTAAGGGCAAACAACTAATGAATGTCAGTGCCAACTACAACTAACTCAGGTCTGCCTGAAATGCAAGCCCCTTTAAGGCATTTTGTTGTCTTCTATGCTTTGTTACATCCTAGCTAAGGATCAAAATAATAGGTTTATTTAGAATAAAAATTAAAATTACAATTGGGTGTATTTAGAACAATATTTCACTAATTCACACGTACTGATTGACCGACAATGCACTAGGCCCAGAGGGTACAGCAGAGACCAAAGCAGACAGTCTCTGTGTCCTCATGGGATTTGCATTTAGGGCCAGGGATTAGCATTAAACAAATAATCACAGAAATGACTTTGAATGTGGAAGTGTTAGCAAGGCAAAGTAGATGGTGCTAGAAGGTTATACGGCAGAGGCTAGTTTAAATTGAGAAGTGATCATGGAACAGGTAAGTGTTTACCAGGAGTTGGAAAGGTCACTGTTTTGAATTGTAAGGAAGACGTGGGACACAAGAGACACTTCCTGCAGGTGTGACTCAGAAGCAAGTCCTGAAGCCACGCAGGAAATTCTACACTTGCAGGTAGTGTAGGGATTCAATAAGTTCTTCTGAGCATACCCTCACACAAAAAAGGCACGCGTCTACCACATACAACTAAGTAGGCACTGGTATATAAAGAACAGTCAACTGACTTTGTGAGAGACTAATAAAGGGCTGCTCTTTGGAGCACCTTAGGACCTGCAATGAAGGAGTCATGTACATTTTGAAAGAGAGAAGACTGTAAGTTTGAATTTAGCAGAATACCACCCTCCAATGGCTTCAGAATTAGGATGTTAATATTCATTCAAAAACTCCCCCCAAATTTCCTCCTTCCAATTATCATAGGAAAAATAGCAAAATGATTTGTGGTTGTCACGTATGCTTTCTTAGAACCGTTTGGCATGGGGCGCCTGGGTGGCTCAGTCGGTTAAGCGGCCGACTTCAGCTCAGGTCATGATCTCACAGTCTGTGAGTTCGGGCCCCGCGTCGGGCTCTGTGCTGACGGCTCAGAGCCTGGAGCCTGTGTTCTGATTTTGTGTCTCCCTCTCTCTCTGCCCTTCCCCTGCTCATGCTCTGTCTCTGTGTCTCTCGAAAATAAATAAATGTTAAAAAAAAATTAAAAAAAAAAAAAAGAACTGTCTGGCAGACTCTCCTATCCTACTCCTTCCACCGGTCCAGGTAATGATTGCTCTTGATGTGTGTGGATCCTTTCAGAATTCCTAGGTATACCCAAGCAAATAGGGGTATAGAGTTTTATTCCTGCTCATTTGTACACAAAGGATAGCTTGGTGTATAAAGTACTCAGCACGTTGCTTTTTCTGCTCTGGTCGATCTGTTTTGGAGAGCGATTTCACTGATTACTATTTTCACTCTTCTTCTCAGTCTCCAACCAGTCCATTTTATGAATCTGTCTAATGATCTTACCAGTACTCTCTTGATGGGCTTTCATATTGTTTCAGTTGTTTGGCTATTACAACCCTGACACATGAATTACCTTAAAAACATCCATTACTCTGCATGAGTGTATCTAGAGCATAAACCCTGTGAGGCTTAGACACTGTCTACTTTTTCTAGATATTGCCCAATATCTCTGTGGTTCTGTTTGCCTGCAGTTTTCCAACTAAGTGTTCTATTAAACTTTCAGAATTTTTTTGCTGTGATGTGTGGAAAAAAAATGATACCCAATATATTTTTGCTTCGTTTCTATTTTATCTTTAGTGAATTCAGGCAACCATTAGCATGTTGAAGGACCTTTTGTTGGGGTGGGGGGGCAGGTCATAGAATATTCCATTTTGAATTAAATCACTGGTCTTTTTTAAAATCAATGTTTTGTTTTGTAATATCTGCAAAATTAAGCAGTCTATATGTTGTTGTTGTTCTTATCCTTCAATAACTCTAAGCAACTGGGCTAACTCGCCTAAGCAAACTGCTTAAAATAACTCAAACTAAAAACAAGAGCATTATGGAAATGAAGATAAACAATTCTTCAACTTGACATAAAATTCTTTTCGAGTTTTTAAATCAATTTGAACCGTGCCTCCTCTTTTGTGGTCACGGGCTTTTTAAAGCACAGCTTGAAGAGAGAAAAGTGTATTAAATGCGTTTAAAGATTTTTTTTAACAGGAAAACTAGAAAAAGAAAGAGAGGCACTTTTGTACTCAATCTCTATTGTATAACTTGGATAACAATTGATCTTCTGAGTTTAATCAACACGTCGTCTCCATCCCAGATATGCTCAGAGAAGGATTTGTTAAATGAATATGAAGTTGACACAGTATTAAATGAGCGACTGATCTTTACGGGGGGTGATGATTTTGTGTAATTATCTGGACATTTGCCTGTTAATTTTCTTGCCCTTAATCTAGCCAGGAGTGCAGGTTCTTCAAGTGAATGTACTATACAAACCAGATAGTCCGCATTTAATATGTGATTAAAGTACAAACAAATTCATTCTCTTTTTCTCCAGGCATGACTACTTTTGGTCTGTGATACATTAAGACTTTGTTAGCAAAGTCAAGATTCTCCAGCTATTGAAAGGCTGATCTCAGCACCCCGTGAAAAGCACTCTTATTATCTCCTAACAGATTCCTCTTTTGGCCACGTTGACTTTCCCAGACATCCAATGCAAGTGCTCGCAGTCTAACTTGGAAGCCCCAACGAATGGAGAGATGTGTCTGTGGGGAAGTTTGGTTAACTCCCATCCTCTGCCATGGACCTTGCCCCCCGGCACAACCCCCCTGGATACACTTGAAGCACAATGGCTTTGCTTATCAGATTAATCAACAGATACTCTATCTTCAATCTTGATGCTTACAACTTTTCAGCTGTTAGAGAATAGGTTTTCAGAGGTGGAGATTTTAGAGACAGCTATTTTAAAAATTGCTGCTACATCTGCTCTTTATCTCTCTTTAGGCTTTTCACCAGCCATCCATGAATTCTCAGAGATAATGAACCGTGGTTCTGTGCATTTTCAATTCCTTAAGTGCCCCATGACGTATCGTCAAGGCTCATAGAGACAACGGCTACATCCAATTTACTCACAGAATCTTTCTATTTTATGGTGGCTTTTGATTCTCCAATCACAAGTGCCTCTTACTTTATATCATACGTGACCCTCTTTATTTAAAAAAAAACATCAATTAAAAAAAGCACCCTAAATTATTGAGAATAGTCTGTCCTCTCAATGTCATTGATTTAGGGACATTTAAAATGGGTAAACCACACCGTCATAAATATCCTCTGATTTGTTATAAGAAACATAAAAGAGGACGTTAAAGAGTTCGGCTGAACCGAGGCAGCTCATTGCCATGTGTCGATGATAACGTCTATTTCCGTGAAGAGATCTTGGGTATTGAAAGCACAATGACCACCAGGAAAAAGCAGTCTGCCTCCTCCCTGTTCCCTCTACTCCCTTCCTTTCTTTTTGTCTATTTTACACCCTATACACAGAGAGCCCGCCGCTCTTTCATTTCCAGGGCCACTATAATTTTTCTTGACACGGCAATTACTTTTTAATCTGGTTAGCATAGACTGTAATGGAACCAAGTTGTAAAACATCCCATCTTGTTATTCTTTTGTTCTGCTTTTAATTTACTTCCTTGATTTCAGTCCCTTTTATAAACCCATTAAAGCTCAATTACTCACTTCGAAGTCAATCACTAATCAATTCCATTTATTTTGGGATTATGGGGAGGTGGGAGGGTGGTTACACAGTACGTCTCAATTTCAATAAATTTGGGGATAAACATCAGATTAATTCAGGGGTTACCGTTGAGGTAGAGGGAGAATTCTATGCAAATAAAAAGAGAAGAGGCAAAATCCATGACCTGGTTGATGTCGCAGCAGGTAGAAAAAAGGGGGTACGTGCGGTATCTGAAACACACACTGACTTCATGAATTTAAATTGATTAGTGAAGATGAATGAAGGGCTGACTGTTGCTCTCGTACTGGCTGGGGTCTCCTTTATGAAACTGAATCTAGGAGCTCCACGGTAGAAAGAAGAACATATTTTAATAACAGTTTACAATTTTAAAAACGCACGCATGGATTTCTTTATGTTTTCTTCAGCGGGGCTCTGGAGATACGTAGGGGAAGGCGTTCGTTTTTCCACTGTGTCGGGGATGAGATTAAGGCCCAGAAGAGATTCAAGCAATTTGCTTAATGTCTCATAGCTTGCAAATGGAGGACTGAGGAAAGTGCTAGATTTTGGTGCTTTGGTATATTTTATGCCATGCCATTCAGAACGGTGAAGTTTCCAGGGCTTTGATCTCTGCGTTTTACTTACAAATGGCGGCCCTCAGGATTTCTAACTGTGTTTTTCTTGTTTGATTGGATTCTATGAAGGCACACAGGAATTCTACGACTATTCTGGTTATGGACGGTGCTGTGCCAGTAAATCATTCAAAACACCTGGCTTGTAATATTTGCTGAGGGCACGTGGGTGGCTCCGATGGTTAAATATCCGACTCTGGATTTCAGCTCAGATCATCCCAGCGTTGTGGGCTCGAGCCCTATGTAGGGATTCACGCTGAGCATGGAGCCTGCCTGAAATTCTCTCTCTCTCCTCCTCTGCCCCTCTCCCCTGCTTGTGTACATGCATGGACTCTCTTCTTCAATAAATAAATAAATAGATAAATAGATAAATAAATAAATAAATAAATAAAAATGTCCCTGAAATCAAAACTGGGAAAAAACAGACACACACAAGTGGTTTTTCTATGCCCCTGTAAGCCAGCTCAGCACAACATCTTGCCACTTTGCTGTAACAAACGAGGCTACTCTGTCCCATAACTTCAGGTTCTACTGCTCTCAGGACAAGATGCATTATCTCAAGAGGAGCAGATATATGCAAAATATCAAATTTGGTCGTTCAGCAGACATTTAAAGAGTATCTATAATACACAGGCTTCTGTGTTGAGCACTGTGGGTGGACAAAGGAGTAAGTAGCAACTGGTCTGCTTCCAAGAGTTGTACCATCTAGTGAAGGTAAGAGGCATGTAAGCCATCAGCAGCAATTCAGGAAAAAGTCTACAACACGGGATAATGGACTGCTTCGCAACAGTGTGTCAATGTCTTCTCATTAGGAGAATTGGTGAAGAAAGAATCTGTAGAAGAGTTAGTAGTTGCACTGACCCATAAAAAACAAGCAGTTTTGCAACAAAGTTGAGAGAGTAAAGAGTTTCCTAGCTTAAAGGGTATGTAGAAACAAAGGACGAGTACTGAACATGTTCGGTTTGTGAAGTACAAAGGGTGGGTTAAGCAAAACTATGAAAAAGGAAATTAGCCTCAAGAGACCATCTTAAGATCACGTTTCTCAAACTATAGTCTGAGCCAGCTAGTGTCGGAATCACCCAGCAAGTTCGTTAAAAGTGCATACATCTCAGGAACATACCCCAGTTCTGCATCCAGAACCTCTCAGGTTCACTCTACACAGAAAAGTTTGAAGATCAGTGTATCTACAATAAAAAAAAAAGTTCAACAGAACTTCAGTAAGAAAATGCTATTTTAGAGAAAAAAGATTCTGTGAGCATATGGAATCCAGGCAGGTGAAAGAACATGCTGGAATCTGGAAGGCAGGTTGGATTAGGAGAGAGGTAAAGAGGGTTGGAACTACCATGGAGGCCAGAGAAATGAAAAGAATCATTTAGATTGGAAAAAATACTTTGGAGCTGGCTTCTCAACTTGAGTCCCTAGACACCTAGAGAGTACCCATATGGGACTTGTGGGGTCGTTTTATCCTAAAAATGTCCTATAAAATTTTGTACACTTGGGTGCGTTAGCCTATGGAGAGGGTTCATGGTTTCACAAATTCCCAAAAGCATCTATAAACTACAAAAAGGTGGAAAATCATTGTTTTAAAGGAAAAAATCTTGCAGTGAAAGAGGTTTGATTAACTGGGTTGGAGGACATGGAGGCTAATGGATTGGGAAAAAAAAACAATAAAAAGTCCAATACGTCTCATTTTTCAGTTGGGAGATTTCGGTTGGGAGATTGATGATGTTATTAATCAAAATAAGGACAATGAGAAGAAGAGAGAGCTTTGTCGAAAAATAAAACAAGTTCTCTTTTACACAGAACAAACTTGGATATTTGCACTTCATCGATATAAAGACGTCCTTCAGGCTTAGAGAGATATCACAGGACACCGTGACAAATAATAATATTGTATTCAGTGCTAAATATTTATTGGGTGCTAAATATTTTATCAGGTGCTTCCAAAGCTCTTTATATACATTCTTATTTAATTCTTACAACAACCAATTAGTTATTATGATTCTAATTTTATAGAAAAATCAAGATTCAGAATATTAAGTGAATTTGCTAAGGTCATAAACCTGGTAAAAACCTTGATGGTCTTCCCAACTGGTCCCAGAGGACATATTGTAAGCTTTTCTCCCCTGGCTATCATCTGGGTATTCAGTAGTTGAAAACCAGGTCTATTTGAGCAAAGGGATAGTACATTTATATGGAGATGAAGCTTAGCTACAGTGTCTACAAACTGGATTGTGTCCACACATTTAAGAACAGGTTTCTCTATGACTAAGTGAAAAAGAGACCATTGCTAAGGCAAGACATGCTGGTGAGAGTATCATCAATACACACAGGAATTATCCTTATTATCCCAATTCTCTTAGACTCAGTCTCTGCACCAAAACCAATACTCTTTCTCTACGCTATTCATTTTTGCTCATATACATTTTTTTTTACTATTAGGAAAGTCATTAATTTGATTTGAAAGCCCATAAATTAAAACTCAACTGCAGTCAAGGTATTCCATTCAAAGATTCTATATGAGATTTTTTGAACCATGGGATAGAATGCGATTTCAACATAACATTAAAAATAAGAAATTAGTAGAAGCCTGTAAACATTTAAATGACCTGGGATATGTGTAAGCCAATATTTAATTCCAAAGTAATTTCCACTGCTTTATATGGCATTAGAGGTCAGAGTAGGGTAGGTTCCAAGCATTTTATTCCCACTCCTTTGGCTCGATGGATACCTTGGCTTAGAGTGAAAAGAATCAAGATAGAGCATAGTAAGACTGATTGTGTGTTAACTCACTTCGATTGTCCTTGTGGAGTTGAGGACAGGGAAAACTTCTTGGTAGTAAAGGGGAGAGCCAACAGCAGTCATTGGAAAGGAAGAGGAAGCCTGTCTGAGTCCCAGTGCACAATATAGGGGAGAATTTCATATTAGTGATCAGGAATGGGAAGCGTGTAGCAGGTGGAAGAAGGCCATGGCAGCACAGAGCAAGGGAGAGTTCTGGGGTCCCTGTACCATCCACAGTCTGTGTTATGAGAACACAAAGTGACGGGGACAGAGTTCTATGTTTTCCTCTTTATTGATTTTATTTCTCAAAAAATATATATACTGACATGGCTGTAATAAAACAAAAAAATGGAATAAATCAGGCCCCTCATCAAATCAATAACTTTTTGTATTCAAAAGGACTTCTTCTTCAGAAATAACAGTCTTCTACCAGCGTGGACAGAATGAGGGCTAGTTTTTGTTTTTGGTGTTGTTTTTCCAGTCCAGATTCCCTTGGAAAATCTACAGGGAATCTCCTCTGGGGAAAGTGACAAGAGCCCCTTCCTAAATCTTTGGAAGATTTCCCTGGGTTATAACTGTCCCACTTCGGTCTTGGAATCACCTTCAACAATGCCTACTCCCCAAACCCTCAGTCACCACACATGCCTTTAAAAAGGCTCTCCATTTTGTCTTTGCCTTCCTCCCTCCTGTTCAATGATGATGAATGCAGGCCCCTGTTGCTGACTACCTATTTCTCTAACTTTCCCCCAAACTATGCCCTGCTTAATCAGTTTCACATACCGATGCTGTGTTTATCATGGACTCTACTCCCAAGAACCTACGATAAACTCTATGGCCTGTGGCATCAAGTCCAAATTCTTCTGTTGAGTTGTCAAGGTCCTTCATTCTGTTCCCATGACATTCCCCCATCCTGTTTCTGACTTCCCTATACGAACAACCTATGTTTTGTCAGAAAGACCTTCTGCCTACGCTGCCCCATTTCTATCCTAATCCTCCTGAGTCATGCCAACTGTTTATTCCTTTGTGCTGCCCTCTAGATTTAAAATTTCACCTCCTCATTGTGACATATTCAAATGCTGAGGCTTAAAGTGCAGTTCAACTATTATCTCCTCAAGGAAGTATTCTCTGAGTGTGCCATCTTTCATTTATCTCCTCTGGATTCTAAGAGCACACTTACCATCCACGCCCAAGGACCTCTCTGACTTGATCAGATGCTATTGTTTTCCTCTCTGCTGTTGCTTTGAGTAAATTAGCATCGCTGTCCAACCACCCGCTTGAACTCTTCAGTAGAATAAAACTGCATACCACACTTCAACACAATTTTCACAGGAAAGGATATTTAACAAGAACCCAGTAAGTTCTTAATAGTTGACATAAAATCCACAGATCCATCACTTAGACTAATATAATTGATTCTCCTCAATATGCAAAATATGTCCTCATAGAAGCCTTTCTGAAATTTTGTATTTCTGAAATTTTGTATTAGAGCAGAGAGAACGTTTTTCTGGAGAGAAACACTCATGGATAGGAATTCGGCTATCCAATGCTCTTGAACATTCTTCTGATTTGTCCACAAAGGCATGAATGACTTACCTAGAGAAGTTTTCTCCCCACCACGGCAATGTTGAAGAACAAGTATAGAAGAGTCCAGATCTTCTGTAACTCAAAAGAGAGAGCATACTCATTGATGAATATCATCTCTTTTGCCTCTGATTATTTCTGATTCTACCCTAAGTACTACAGAGCCAGGGCAATGATACATGGGGTAAATACTTGCTCAATTATTAATAGATTTGGGGAGAAAATCCTCACAGAGTCACTCACTATGCTGTGCCATGAAAATGGCCAAAGGGCTGGATGGTCAGAGGGGCCGTGCCCTACCTTCAAGCTTTCTGGCCACTTTGATGGAGATTCTTACAGAATATTTGTGCCTTGACAGTTCTTAAAATAGCGATCCCAGGGTCGAACTGAATATTTGGTTGGAAATGAGAAGCGAAATCTCTTCTTAGCTTTTCTGCTTTCTTTTGGAAACTTTTTCATTTAAATAAACAAATTAGACATTCTGAAATTCAAAGGCCTATACAATGAAAACAGTCTCTGTTCATGATGGATGAGTCTGATGTTTAAAAAGAAGGCAAAAAAATGCAAAACAAGCTGCCACCACTAGTTACAGGAGAAATAGATCACAGGTGACACTGGCTTCCCCTCCATCTGTGGGAGTTAAGGAATGCATTCGCAGAAGAATATACTTCACTCCAGGTATAACTGGTGGGTGGCTTCTGGGCTACATTTTGTATTATTCTTTTGGGAACATGTGTACGCCCCCTGAAATTCTAGCTTCTTAGAATGTTTTTCATCTCACAGCTCCAAACCAAGCTCAGCTTTATTTATTACCATTTATTTGTAATGTGTTTTCTAAATCCTCAGACCCTAAAAGACAATGGTGGGTCGCTCTGTTGGTAAAGACTCAAGTATTTCGAGTGGAGAGAAGTCTTGGAATGTTGCTTTCACGTTCTGGAAATGGGCTAGTTGTTTATTCACCACGTGTCAGGAATGCATAGGGGCACCTGGGTGGCTCAGTCAATTCAGTGTCTGACTCTGGATTTCTGCTCAGGTCATCATCTCATGGTTCATGAGTTTGAACCCTGTGATTCTCTGTCTCTCTCCCTCTCTTTCTGCCCCTCCCTGCTCCTCTCTCTCAAAATAAATAAAGAAAATTAAAAAAAAAGAAAACATAGGTCTACAGACTGCGTATGTCTGGGTTACCGGTCTGAGATACATGTAAGTATTTGTGGCTAGTTCAGTGTGTGGCAGCACAGACACAAGTTGTATACGAAGATCCCCCAGGGGAGTTATTTACCCTCCCAAATACTTTGACATTGTCTGGGATGGACTGTGGCAGCTCCTAGCAAATTCTAAGATGATGTCTTCACTCTCTGTCATCCACCCCTCGTGGTGGGAAGTAGGCCCGGAACCCTGCAGCCAGCTTTTAAATAATCTTTACTTCTCCAGCCAGCCCATCTACCGCCAGGTTGAACCTTCTAAAGAAAATTTCCAACCAGCTACTGCAGTATCTACCAACTACTGCAATATCAAAATTCACGTTGCCTACAAAGGCATTTGGGAGCCTCGACCGTCTGACCCCAAACCAATTTCACTTTGGTTAGCTTAAGGGGAAACTCCACCTGATTATACCCTAGGATGTAGCATCGCCTTACCACTGGCTGGCGTCTCATCATGCCCTGGGTTTTTATGTTTTCCTGTCTTTACCTATTCTTTTTTTCCCTGGCTGTGGTGCTAGAAATTTTCCATTCAAATTCTGCTGCCAACTTCATAGGTATGTAACCTTTACAGATCACTTAGTTCTTCTTAGTCTCAATTTCCTTAAAACAGGAATAACAAAACCCATCTGACAGGCTTCCCAAAGGGTGAATAACTGGTACATGAGTTAATGCTGGGGAAAGAAGACACTATATGCTGGAAACGGGGTCTTGGTTCGCTTAAGATGCTACTCCTGACAGCTGTGTGGGTCACGCCTCCCTAAGAAAAATAGCATATTTGAAGGGATACACATGGATTTATTTGGGGATGGAAGTTTGTTCTATTAGCAAGGGATTTCAACCTCAGCACTAATGATATTTTGGGCTGGATACTTCTTTGTGATGTAAAGTTATCCTGGGCATGGTAGGACATTTAGCAGTATCCCTGGCCTCTGCCCACTAGATGTTACCTCTTCCCAAAGTTGTGACAACAAAAAATGTTTCCCGACAGGGCCCAGTGCCACCCTCATTTTATCTCCAGGGCAGGGGACAAAAGTTACCCTACTGAGAATCACTATTAGAAATTTCAGAGATATACTATGTCCACATCACTGTCCTAATACATTGAACACAATTTTCTAAAATGACACAGTTCCTGCCTCTGAGACATTATGAACTAGGGGGCAGACAGAGCTGTAAGGAACTCCCTGGAAAACATGTCCAAAACAAATGAATGCTATGAAAGAAGCATAAACTCAAGGATTGAGGCATTGGAGGCACAGAAGGAAAGCACCATCCAGATTTGGAGAGTGGAGGTTGCAATCCATGGAAAGCATGAAGAGACATTGGCTTCAGCCATCCTTCTGGAGATCAGAAAGGCCACCTTTGGCTCCCGGCTGGGTCACCATTGAAAGTGAATTTCAATACAGTTGTTGCAAAGGGAAGATTTTTGGGAGACGGAACAAGTAAAGGTTTTGTAGAGGAATTGAACTTTAGAAGAAGCAAGGGCAGAGAGGAAGAATGGAAGTGAAAGAGTCCGGGAGAAATGTCAGACTTTGTAGAATTGTCGTACTTTAAATTTCTTAACTCTTGTGCAAAAGCAATCATCCCTGCCCGTTCTGATAGTCCCTTCGGCTTTGCCTTACTTTTCACGCTTTCTCCTTCTTAGTAAATGGTTTTTATATGCTCACAGTTCAGGTTCCTGAAGCTATTGATACAACCACGCCCTCCCCCAACATGCGCGCACTCGCGCACACACACGCACACACACACACATCTCTTGATGGTATCAAAGTGCATCTAAATCATTGAAACTTTAAGGTGAGCCATAGTGGTGGCCTTTCCTATTTTGTCGCAGGCAAGGAGACAATCAACACTGAGTGTGCAGAATGAGGACAGTTGGAAACTCAGTTTTAATGTGACTCCTCTATGCTTATCTCTAAGAAATGGGAGAGGTAGTCAGTTTAACAACAGGGGCTAAAATACACTTGCGAGCACATAGCACTGTATCTGGTCGTCGCGGTGGGGATTAAAGAACTGGAAGCCGGAGAACAGGCCGTAATTGACAGTGCCCAGCCCAGGGTTTTTGAGGTCATGGCTACATGATACCAGCCTTTCATCCCACCCTGCTCAGAGAATGCAGAAAAAGCCAGGAAGGATGGAGCTGGCGTGATGCAAAACACAATCACTGTAAATATCTCAGCATGCGTCTTGCTGACAGTGGGAAGTCCAGCTCTGGAAGAAACACTGTCAGCAGTAGTATCTATTTATGTGAAGGATTAAGCTAGAAAATGCTTATTCTTGTTGATATTTTTAGTAGTTCTCTGAGAAATTCGAAACTGTTTTCTATCTGCTCTTTTGCTTCTTCGGACTTTCATACTTATAACTGATTCTATCGGATGCATGCATTAGCTTTAGATTGACCAACAGACTTTTAATATTTAAAATAAATAGCAATTGGGTTGTTAGAAATATTGAAAAAAAAAAAAAGACCCTGCATCGAATGTTAGGAAACCTGAGTTCGAATCTCAGGTGTATCAACTATTAGGTAGTTGACCTTGACAAAGGCACTAGTCTTATTTATATTACTCAAGTATCATTCTTGTGGTCGTACTTCCTAGGGTTCCTATCAAGATAAGATAAATTGATATATGTGAAAAAGCTTGGAAACTTCATGGCTAGAAAGGAAGGAAGGAGCCCATGGGTTCAATGTTCTACTTTAAAGTCTCGACCAATTCAAAAAACTCTTTTTTTTCAGCCTTCTCGAGGTATAATCAACAAATAAAGCTACAATATATTTGAAGTGTACAATGTGATGATGCAACATACATATCCATTGTGCAAAGTTCCTCCCCATCAAGTTAATTAACACATTGACCCATTCATCACCCACCTCACATGTTTATTTTTTATTTTCTCCGTGAGAACACTTAAATTCCACTTTCTTAGCAGAATTCAATTATGAAATACAGTGTTGTCAACTATAGCCGCCAGGTTCCACACTGGATCCTCAGACTTTATTCATATTATAACTAGAAGTTTGGACCCTTTTACCAGCCTCTCCCCATTTCCCCCGACCCCCATCTGCCAAACACTTTTTAGTCTTTGTATCTGTGAATTCAATTTTGAAAAAATATTCCACATTTAAGTCATATCATGTGGTATTTATCTTTCTCTATCTGGCTTATTTCACTTAGCCTAATGTTTTCCAGGTTCATCCACGTGGCCATAAATGACAGGACTTTCTTCTTTTTTCAAGGTTAAATAATATTCCATTACACGTATATCACATCTCCCTGACCCCGTTCATTTACTGGTGGACACTCACATTATTTCCACACCTTGGCTATTGTGAATAATACTGTGATGAGCATAAGAGTACAGATATCTCTTTGAGATAATGTCTACCTCAAACTAAAAATCTCCTCGGCAAAGGAAGCCATTAACAAAATGAAAAGGCAACCTATGGACTGGGAGAAATATTTGTAGACCAAATATCTGATAAGAGGTTAATCTCCAAAATATCTAAGGAACTCATGCCAGTTAAAAAGCAAAAGCAAAGCAAAACAGATACAACTAATAAATGGGTAATGAACTTGAAATAAACATTTTTCCAAAGAAGACATACAGATGGCCAATAAGTACATACAAAGGTGCTCGACATCATTAATCATCAGGAGAATATACATCAAAACCACCATGAGATATCACCTCATACCTTTTAAGATGGCAATTATCAAAAAGTCAAGAGATCATAATGTTCATGAGGATGTGGATTAAAGGGATCCTTGTGCGGATGGGATTGTAAATGGGTACGGCCACTATGGAAATCGGTATGGAGGACCATCAAGGAATTAAAAATGGAGCTACCATATGATTTAGCAGTACCATTTCTGGGTATGTATCCAAAAGAATCAAGACTCTTTATTGTGAGATGAGAAATATTTCTGACAGAGCAACTATATCCCGGTGAATGGCTATCCTGTTACATACTGTGAGAGTGTTTTTAGGTTGTGATCTTTATTCTCCTTACTCTATTGTCTTCACAATACTTCTTGGAGAGAAGTGGGGGATAAGTAACTTCCTTTTCATTTGCTAAAATCCTGGTTAATAGCAAAAGTGTCACTTCCAACCTAGATCTACAACTTGGTTGATGAATCTTCACTGATGGGTGATGCGAGTCTACCTGAGTGAGACCCTCTGGGGAGACTTATTGTTAGGAAATGCTAATGTTCCCTGTGTTTCCTTTCAAGGGTAAACAATAGCCACAGAGCTAAGGGAGAAACTTCATTTAATATGACCGAAAGGGTCAGTTCTGACTGACACAGTTTTGTTAAGCTGTTTGAGCCCCAACTATGTTGGAGAGTAATCATCTAGAAAGAGCATATAAATTTTGAATAAGCAAGCCTAATAATTATATATTATTAACTCTGTGGGAAGGGGCCACAGAGTGCTAAAATTGGTTCGTAACACCTTAGCAATTGATGGGGATTTGTTTGTTTGCTTGACTGATTATGTGTTGTAGTTGTTTACATTTTCTTATGATAAGTGACTGAGGACATTTTTTTTTTTATTTTACTTTTCCATCAAAGGAGATTCCTACCATTGAGCCAACAAAGATCCAGATGTAATTTCACTGATGAGCAAGACATCTCTGCCAACTGAATTCCTATAGATTAGCATCTGATTTTGTTTGTCAGCAAAAAAGAAAAGCTTATTCTTTGATGGCATGTTTCAGTACATAACCAGAGGGTATACGTCAGGGGAAGGGCGTGGACAGAGGGGTGTCTTTCAAAAGCTGATGAAAATATATTAGTGTATATAATCATTTTTGCTTGCAACCATATAAATAACACCCGATAATCTTAAAGCAGCCAACATCTTGCTCTGAAAATGAAAAGAATAGTTGGCTTGATGTTCTTTGGAGTTGGGAGCTATCGTGGGTTGAGATGGAGGAGACGCTTTGCTGGCTCTGGGGTCAGTGTCGCTCACTGTCCACTCATGGGCTCCTCCTCCCTGGAGGGCTCAGAGGAGTCATACACAAGCCAGTCATTCTCTTCAGGTGGGAAGAATGACAACCTCTAATTACCAAATACAGCTGTTTTGGGAGATAGGTGTATCACCAGCATAGTCTGACTGGGATGTTCTTGTTTTTGTTTTCGTTTTTTGGCAGAGTAGACTTAAAGTATTATAAATTATCACACACCAAGACAAATTATAGTTACAGAATACTTTAGCATTTACCAAGAAGATTTTCACATGTTATTTTATTTGATCATGACTACAATCCCATGAGGTAATTATTATTATCTGTACTTGGAAACTGGAGACAGAAATCAAGACCCGAAGTGACTCGATGACTCGCCCGATATTCTACAACTTGTAATACAATTTGTCATAGACGTAAGGTTTGAGCCCATACCCATTGCCCTAAGTTCAGTGTTCTGTCCAATACAACAGGCTTTCTATCTGGTTTTACTAAGGGAATATATATTTTTTTCTTCTGGAGACAGAGCCCGCAAGCTGGGGAGAGGGGCAGAGGGTGAGAGAGACAGAGATCCTTAAACAGGCTCCACACTCAGCACAGAGCCCAGCAAGGGGCTGGATCCCGTGATCCTGGGATCATGACCTGAGCTGAAATCAAACGTTGGCCACTCAACTGACTGAGCCACTCAGGTGCCCCTAGGAAATATATTTTCTACGCTTTTCAGGAAGAACCTTTGTTTCCCACGGGTAAGAACTTATTTTGTCTTCTAATGAGGACCTTTTATCTCTCATCATATAAAATTTCAATACTTTATGAATGCAAATAATGTATCACTTACGTGTCATAAGGAAAAAGCATAGGGAATCGCTGTTAATATTACAACTCACCCATATATAGCTAGCACTTAAAAAGCTTGACTTCTTTATCAAATGGATATGCTTCTCTCTTATTAACCTGTGTGTCCTTACATCATGAGAGGGAAGCAAAAGGGTGCACAAAATACTTAAGTAATATAAAACATTTCCAGGAATGACTTAAATGAAATAGATGTTCTTAAGTGATTGACCAAAGACCTATCAAGAGTTCTTTTCAATTCCCTGTGCCTTGCCGGTGAGGGTATTTGTAGTCGATTGCAGCCCTCAGGGAATGAAGAGGTTGGAATGCCCACACAGTGCTAAAATAAAATACAGAGTAACAAGAGGAAAATAGAGAAATAGGCATAAAAACGTGGGACGATCCAGGCTGTATAAGTACAAGATTTCTGACAGAGCCCACCTGCTCCCAAGTGGAAATAAGAATTTAGTTAGCTGAATATCAGCAAGCTATCTCTTTCAAGCAAATGAAATGCTATTTCATATAGCGTATCATGAAGCATGGTTCAATGTGGAACATCTTTTTGTAATAGAACTTTTATAAATGGAATTTTAACTTTGAGAGAATGCAGGAGACTTTAATCTTGGATCTGCGACCCTACTCCTATTCAGATGGCCTTTCCCAATAATCCCATCACTTGCTGTCCATTAAGAAGACATTGTCCTCTTCACAAATTCAGACTTCTCCAAGCTACACCCTTTCCCTGTAGATCCTGCTGGGATTTCACAATGCCCAGTCAATGATCTTGAATGATCTTCCTTTCTTGGCCTGTTCGCTCGGAGACTGTATTACACTAGATACCTTTCTCCCACTGCCCACGTCACTAGTCACAAGCCTAGTTTATCCTTTATCATTTTTTGACTGCTTTTTTTCATATAATTACATCCACATCTAATGTTTTCTCCCTCTACTTCGCCCCTGAAGTTGATGTCTTGTTGGCTTTAATGCAGCATAAACATGGCGGCAATGTACCTCTGGCAGTTTCTAAGAGGTGGCTAATTAAAAATTTCTGGGGCACCTGGGTGGCTCAGTCGGTTAAGGGTCTGACTTCGGCTCAGGTCATGATCTCACAGTTCGTAAGTTCGAGCCCCGCGTCGGGCTCTGTGCTGACAGCTCAGAGCCTGGAGCCTGTTTTAGAGTCTGCGTCTCCCTCTCTGTCTGTGCCCCTCTCCCACTCATGCTGTCTGTCTGTCTCTCTCTCTCTCTCTCAAAAATAAAAATAAACATTACAAATTTCAAAGGTCTTCTCTTGATTCAAAGAATCAGCTAAGGTTCTGGGTGCTAATATTGATAGCAGGGAAGTTCTTTCTAATTAGAAAATCAAGAAGTTATATACATATGTGTATGTTATTATGTGTGTATATTTGTATAAATGTAAAAGTAAATATGAAAAAATATATAATATTATATTTCTCTGTATAATTATAATATATACATATAATATAGTTAGAGTAAGTGGGATATAGAGAGGGGAGAGGGAGAGATAGAAAGAACTACTTCATGTACCTAGCAAGGTATTAAAAAGCAGAGTATAAAAAGATCTTTCCCTAAAAGATCACTCAATCTTACTGATTTGCACTTCAATATTATGTTTGGAACTTTTTTCCATATAAATTTCATGTTTGTATTTCTGTGAAACCCTCATTGAAAATGTTATACACCTCAAATGTGTCTCCTACTAATACGATATGAAAAAAAAATAGTTTTGCATTGAGTCTTGAGGATAAAAGCAAAATAAAATACAAAGTTTCTTTTTAAATTTTTTTAATGTTTATTTTTGAGAAAGAGAGAGGAAGGGTGGACGGGCAGAGAGAGAGGGAGACACAGAATGCGAAGCAAGCTCAAGGCTCTGAGCTGTTAGCAAAAATTCAAATTCAGAAACCGGGAGATCATGACCTGAGCCAAAGTGGGACCGGCTCAACTGGCTGAGCCACCCAGTCACCCCTAAAATAAAAATTTTCTAAAGACAACCACCAATTTATGTAACCTGTCCCATTTCCTTCTTCAACTTGGCTGATACGATGCATAGACCCAAATATTGTGATTAATTCTAACACACATTTACACTATAGTTAGCATATTTGTGTCCTTTTTTCACAACTGTTTTTCCTCTTTTTTAAATTAATTTATTTATTTTGAGAGAAAGAGAGAGAGAGAGAGAGAGCACATGCACAGTATGAGTCGGGGAGGGGCGGAGAGAAAGAGAGAGAAAGAGAATTCCAAGCAGGCTTCCCCCTTATCAGCACAGAGAACCCTGACTCTACTCGGGATTCAGTCTCATGGACCATGAGATCATGACCTGAGCCAAAGTCAAGAACTCAGCCGCTTAACCGTTGGAGCTACCCAGGCACTCCTGTGTTTTTCTCTTTTTGAAGCAGCTTAAAATCATTTTCAGAAGAATCGAAGTATAACTAAGTTGAATAAATGGATTGAAAGTGTGCTTTTAAGGATAAAAGTATTAATTAAGGGAGAGCGTTTATTATGGGATGACTGTATATATTCAGAAAATGTAGATATAGATATAGTACATTATAAGAATGAGTGGAGAACAGAGAGACAAGCAAAGTTTTTAATCGTTAACGATAACTATATTGGCAGTGATAGTATGAACATTATTATTTAGAGACCATGTATGTGATGTGGAATAAGGGTAATTATGGAATGTTCTATTTCTATCATCTTCCATGTCCAAGAGAACCAGGTCATTTGGTATGGAAGAAGAAAGACATATATGAAGAGGCTAAATGAAAAACTGTGTAGTTTTCATTTGAACTGGAATTGAATTCAATAGAATTCCAATCCAAAATCCCAGCAGAATTTTTTTTTGAGGGAATTGATAAGCTAATTCTAATATGCATATGGTAAGACAGAGGAACTAAAAGAGAAAAATCTTGAAAAAGAATACAGTTGGACAACTCACATTACTTGATTTCAAGACGTACTATGAGCTACAGGAATCAAGCCAGGTAGTGATAGGAAGAGGAGCAAGGTGTTACAACAGAGGCGTGGAATAGAATCCAGAAATAGGCACGTGTATAAATGGGTTAACCGATTCTTTTCAAAGTTGAAAAGGTAATTCAGTGCAGAGAGGATTGTCTTGTCAGCAGACAAGGCCGGCACAATTGGATACCCATGTACAAATTCCAGCTGTGATCCATATCTTACTCCGTATATAAAAAATGTACTCAAAACAGATCGTAGATTCAAGGTGAAATCTGAAACTGTAAACGCTCTAGAAGAAAGCAAAGGAGAAAACTCTTGGTTCTGCAGTGTCTTTATATCTCCTCCAGAAATGAGGGAGATTTTAGTCTCTTTGTAACGTCTCCTGGAATTTGCGGGATGTCGATCCACAGGCAGAAGGAAATGGTGTTTCTGGGAGGACCCTGTGACTGTGAGGACTGTGTGGTCTAAAATGGTTCCAGAATGCTTCAGCTTTTATGACCCAGCTGCAGCAGGCGTTCTATAGCCATCGATCTGGCACGGTGGAGAACATCCTATTATTCTCTAGCTTTTCCCGTTTGCGCAAATGGCCCTACTGGGCCTCACCGGCCATTTGGAGCCAGCCTACTTTCTGTCCTGTGAGTGAGAGGGAAGAGGTCTTCTTGCCCAGTGATGGCAGAAACGTGTGGCATTCCTCACCCTCTTTCCCGCTGATGATTTGTTTTTCAGCCTCTCCCTTGGTAGCTCTCTGTAGCAGCTGTTCCTTTTCTTTGCTGTGTCTATGTCTCCTTTTTATCTTGGCAGACAAGGCAATTTCTTTGAAATAAAGGCCCCTTCTCTGTAGCAAGCGACCTTGAGACATTTGGCACTATCATTTCCCAGCCGTATTAGTGACTCCAAATTCAATTTCAAGGTTCTTGAAAGCTTTCCCTTGTCCACCTTGTGCTCACTCGCCTTCATTTAAGTGTCCTACAAGGCAATTGCTTTGGGATCCTTGTATCCATTTGAGCATGTGTCTAACTCAGCCAAAGAGAATTGCAGCGAGCAGGGCTTCGATGCCCAGGACCTGGCAGCGATCGGGGCATCACAGTTGGGGCCTCTGTCATGCCTATGGATGCTGTGAATAGCCAGTAATGAGAAAAGAGGGAAATGTCAGGCTAGGACCTCAGGGTCCAGATCATGCAAATCATTTCACAATATATAGTAGAGACTCAATTACTCCCAGTATATGGGACCATGAGTGCTTTTCCAACGGTACACTTGAATAATAAGCAATTATAAGCATATTTTAAAATGCAGATGCATGCTTCTGATTGATGGGTGGGATGGTGTACATGGTGATGCCATTGAAACATGCTATTTATGGTTGTCATCAATTATGTTGGTGTTTGTCAAGGAACGGCCTTCTGAAACTTAGCTTCCTCATTTGTAAAATTTATGTCTAAGGCATTTTTCAAATCAGGCCTTCTAGGCCACCTGCTTAGTGAGTGTTCGGAAATATATTTGATTCAGTTGTCCACGATTTCTCATCTTTTGTCCCATAAATCCTATCCAAAAAAAGGGGGGGTAGAGAAAGAGAGAGATAAATGGGTTTCATCTCTAGTGCCCTGGATCATTGAGTAGTTTGGCTACCTGAGTTGTGAAGGATTCTGAAACTGCACTTAGGATCGCCTAGGCACAGGACAGGGTTTATCCCAATTATATTCTCCCTCCCCATGTCCGGTCTATTTGCCTCCTCTCCTCCATCTTTCTCCCTCGTGGTAGAATTCAGATTTCCTGAATGAAAGCTATCCTACCAACAGAATTTAAGAGAATTTTAGAGCCTCCTGTCTATTCGAAACTTCAGCAGATTGTAATTACAGGGGGAAACAACATGGGTTAACAGTAGAGTTAGGGGTTCAAATTAAGCCAAATCTCAAAAAGTAAATTATACCCAGTCTTTATTGAAAAGTAAATGAATTATTCCTGTATTTACTCTAATATCTCTAGGAATCCCCTTGGAGGCATTCACAGGAGAGCAATAAACTTTCTTTTGCCCCTCTTACCCTGCCTCGTTCCGCTGAAAAAAAACACATACCCTTAGTACTGTTTCCTGCATATGATAAAGAACATTTAATAAATGCATCTTAGGAGGGTGTTCAAGAATCTTAGCATTCAAAGGAGACTGATTTATATTGCAAGTAAAATTTTAAAGCTAACAACTTGTTTCTCCGATCTTAGCCACCAATCTCCTATTGTTAAACAAGAAAGATCAACTTCAGTCGTTACTTGAACATGTTGAACTCAATACTGAATAGCATTTTAAATTCCAGGATTGCCTAATAAGCCAAAATATCAGCCAAGACTTCCAAGAAAGATTCACTATTATTGATGAGGAATAATTTTTGCTATCCTTTTATGCTAAATGCACCATGCTTTCTCTATCAGGGCATTTGGAGTTTGGGATTTCAAATGTTTGTCCTATATATTCTGTGAAATGCTGTCTTTGGGTTCAGAAAAATGATGCCCTCTCTTTAGAGTTCCTTTGTGATTTAGCCAGTTAGTTGCTTTTGGAAGCTCAGGCCCATGTGTATATATAGGTTGAACATGGTGTGTTTGTATGTGTGTGTAGATGTTAGGTGGGGAAATTTTCTTTTCTTTTTATAAATACTTTAAAAAAGGTTTTATTTAAATTCTAGTTAGTTATATACAATGTAATAATACTAGTTTCAGGTACACAATGTAGTGATTCAGTACTTCCATACAACACGCAGTGATCATTATAACAAGTGCACTCATTTCCCATCAACTATTTCACCCAGCCCCCTGCCCATCTCCCCTTTGGTCTGTTTCTTGGTTTGCCTCTCTTTCCTCATTTGTTTTGTTTCTTAAATTCCATATATGAGTGAGATCATACGATATTTGTCTTTCTCTGACTGACTTATTCCTCTTAGCATAATACTCTCTATCTCCATCCATGTCATTGGAAATGGCAAGATTTTATTTTTTATGGCTGAATAATATCCCATTGTGTGTGTGTGTGTGTGCACGCACGCGCGCGCGCGCGCGTGTGTGTGTGTGTGTGTGTGTGTGTACCACACCTTCTTTATCTATGTGTATACACTGCATCTTCTTTATCCATTCACCAATCAATGGACACTTGGTCTGTTTCCATAATTTGGCTATTGTAAATAATGTTGCTATAAACATCGAGATGCATATACCCCTTTGAATTGGTACTTTTTAATTCTTTGGGACAAGACCTAGTAGTGCAATTGCTGGATTGTAGGATAGTTCTGTTTTTAACTTTTTGAGGAACCTCCATACCATTTTTCACAATGGCTGCACAAGTTTTGCATTCCCACCAATGGTGCAAGAGCGTTCCCCTTTCACATCCTCACCAGCACCTGTTGTTTCTTGTGTTTTTGATTTTAGCCATTATGACAGGTGTGAAGTGATACCTTACCATGGTTTTGATTTGCATTTCCCTAATGATGAGTGATATTGAGCATCTTTTCATGTGTCATTGGCTACCTCTCTGTCTTCCTTGGAAAAATGTCTATTCATGTCTTCTGTTGGTGGGGAGGTTTTCAGTATTCCCTAGACAAATACACAGAGTGAGTGTTGGGAGGATGAAGGT
Source organism: Paguma larvata (assembly GCA_030068075.1). Taxonomy (NCBI): domain Eukaryota; kingdom Metazoa; phylum Chordata; class Mammalia; order Carnivora; family Viverridae; genus Paguma; species Paguma larvata. The sequence continues at coordinate 16,030,525 of CM057825.1, forward strand.
GAAATGGGGCAGGGAGTCCTGGGCCATCCCAGGCTGGTATAAGCTTGGCCCTATACTGCTCCATCCCTTTGCTTTCCAGGATTTATTCTATCTCATTCTAGAAGTTCTGCTTAAGGTGAGAAGAGACCTATTTCCATGTCAAGACACCTCAGGATTATGGGTAAATTCCTAAACTTTCCTTTAAATATGGAGATTATTAAAAAATAAGGCAGATGCCCTTACAAGGTTCTTCAAAGAGTCTTTTGAAACCTTGATATGTGTCATGGGAAAGTATCTATATGTATTTTCATGCCTAAGTAAGCGATTCCCTTTAGCTGTGGCCCCAGTGCCTGAAATTAAGCAAAGTGCAGAGTAGACAATCAATAAATGTCATTGAATGGATAAGATTATTCAATATTGGTAATATTTTTAAATGTTATTTTCTTAGAGCCCTACAATGTCAGAACTTCAAGAGGACTTAGGGTTTACCTCACCCAAAGCCTTTATTTTTAAGTAAAAAATCTCTGAGAGAGAATCGCATTTCTAGGCCTTGATATTGTAACAGGAAATTACCATTGACCCTGAACAACATGGGGCTTTAGGGGTGCCAATGCCATGTGCAGTCAAAAATCCACATATAACTTTTGATTTCCATAGAACTTAACTACTAATTGTCTACTGTTGACCAGAAGCCTTACCAATAACAGAAGCAATCAATCACCACATATTTCATGTTACATGTATTATATACTATATTCTAACAATACAGTAAGCTAGAGAGAAGCAAATGCTATTAAGAAAACCATAAGAGAAAATACATTTACAGTGCTATACTGTATTTATTGAAAAAGATCCACACATAAGTGGACCAACCCCATTCAAACCCGTATCGTTCAAAGGTCAGCTGTACTTACAAGATCATCTCAGGGACAGAAGTGGACCTAGGTCTACAGCTCAGGTCTGCTTCTGTCTGATTCCTATTGCATCTCCTGTCCTTCACTTTCTCAATTCAGCACCCTGTTAAATATTAAGAGCCATATTCCCATGTTCACTGGTGATGTTTCCATGTACTGAAAAGTAGAAAGGCTCAAAGAGAATCTTTCATGAAAATGGCCTGTGCCCTAGGAAATATGAGAGCTACTATTATAAAAAAGACATCATTTTCCTTCTTATTCTTCTAAAATTATTTTTTAAGTGGAATCCAAATACCCCTATCCTTTGTCCTCTCGCTCCCCCAAGATGTCCGACATCTTTTGTGGAAAAGGTACCATAGGAAACATTTCCCTGTGAGGTTTTACATCGAGGCCACCCCCATTGGCCATGACATTTGAATCAAGGAAATGACAAGTTATTTCCTTAAAAATGACTACTTGAAGTGATATCCTAAGTATAACAATCATATCAGTTCGATATACTTGGTATATAAAAGTCAGAAGTACTGGAATGAAGGCATTAGTGAGTTATTTTTGTTCAAACTCTCTGCATTTTCCCTAGAGATTCTGCCTTCTGTCAAGACTAAGTTGCCCAGGCCTTAATATTTGTTGTGAAATAAATGGCTTTGATCTCCCAGATGCCATGGAGACAGAGGGTGGAAGAGCCCCATTACTCAGGGAGAAAACAAATTTCATGGGCTGTAGGCATACATTCTGCATGTCAAGCCAGATACGGTAGTCGTTCTCGAAACAGAAATGAAGGACCTGCAGAGAAATGGCTTCCCTAAGAGGCAGTTCATCATGGAAGGCATGACCGATCAACATCCACATGGTCAAACTGGCTTTTACTGACTCGAGACCAATATTTCGATGTGTACCATCGAATTTCTTCTTAGATACATTTCTGTGAGTCAATGAGACACAGTTGTGTAAGGCCAGAACCAGATTTTCTCTTCCTGTCCCCCGAGCCTGGAATATAGTGAGTACCCAACAGAAGAGGTCAGAATGAACCAATTTAAAACAAATAGAACTGGAGTCTAGGCCAGTGGTTCTCAATCAAGTCTGATTTGATAACATCTGGAGACATTTTTAGTTATTGCAACTTGGAGCAGGGAAGTCATGTGCTATTAGTAGCCAGTAAGAGGGACCCAAGGATGCTGCTAATATCCTACAATGTGCGTAACGGCCCCACAGCAAAGACATATCTGGGCCAAATTGCCAATCATGCTGAGGTTGAGAAACTCTGGCAAGGGCCATTCTAGGGGCAAAGTTGTTTCTCACTCCCTAGCTCCACCTGCTTGCCACCCATGGCCCCACTCCAATTCCGCACAGAGGAGGGTGGGTGATTTCTCAGGTTGGTGAGACCTGGCTGACGACCTTGGAATGAGAAGACCAGCCCTTCTGTACCCTTTTTGAGAACGATCAGCCCACAGGATTCTGCTCTGTTCCTTCACACCCCAAGCTTCATAGTTTAGGCCCCAAGAAAGCCTGAAGACAGTCTGCGCCCAGCCCGGACCTGAGGGAATGAGCCTAACTTGGCATTTCAGTATTAGGGAGCCCATTGTTTCTTCTCACTCATAAACCTCATACTTGATTCAGAATTCAGATGGGAAAAAAATAAGTGCTATTTATGGCCATCCCAGTTTCCTAAATAAGTCATGTTTGATATTCATTAAGACCCATGAGTTGTTTCATTAGAAATATCCTGTGCTATTCCATCTTGGAAAGTTGTGGGTATTTTCTCAGTGGACAGTCCCTTCCAGGAACAGGCCCTGCTCCGACGGATGCAGCAAAATACTCTTACCGCCGGGAAAATGGCCCTAAATTTTTAGGAAGCACAGGGCTCAACGGTATGTTTGAAGTCATTGCCTAGCCAGCCCTGCTGTGACAGTGTTCTTACAGGCATAAGCCGCAGGGAAGTGAAGGTTTCTCATTAAAGACTGGGTAGGATTGGTGAAGTGGAGAGAATGGCCCTCATTGATAAGTTGGTGATATTCTCTCAGGCTAAACATACGGAGGGTGACAGAGAACCACTCTTTGCTAGGATGTGGCCACAGAGGTCCTCGCTGTATTCACCAACGAGTGTATAACTTTTCATGACATGATCTAGGCATGAGAGACTTTGTTCATGTTATCACTCTTCTATAATAATGAGGCTTACGAAAAAGCATCTTAAAATGCTCTCGCCAAAAAGGACAGAGAAAAACGACTCCAGTGACTTGGAGTTCTCACGGCTCTCTTTAAAGCCTTTTCCCCGAAGACACATTTGTTTTTATTTTTAGTGCTTTCCCTATAGCATCATCGATTGTATAGGATTCATAATTAACTTAGAAAATATGAGGAAGGCTTGAGACTTCCATTTAATACTTAGATTTAGGAAAGAGAGTATCGATGATTTTGTTTGCTTATGTGAGTATATCTTAGTGAACTTGGAGCAGACGTCAGTTTTACTTTACCTTTTCTACCACATGGAATAAGGCAGGCATTTGATGTTGAGCAAAAACAACTTATTCTTTAGAAAGTCTTCCCCCAGTCATTACTGTAAGATCAAGCTAGCACCATCAACATCCTTGGTGTCCTCAGGACCATGGTCACAGCTCTCATGACTTGAGTATCTACTTCGTATCACACATTATGCTGGGCTCTTTACACAGTGTCTCTTCGAATTCTCGCAGTGGGCATTATATTCTAGATCTTACCGATAAGGAAAGGGAATCTCTGAGACATTAGGTAGGTTGTTCAACGTCACATTACTATGAGGGACAGAGTCAGATTCAACTGAGGTTTGTCTGACTCTTGTATCGGGAATCCAGGCACACAATCATCACAGCCAGACACAGAGAAATTCAACCAGTATGAGTTGAACGCCCCGTGTCAGCCACAGCGAGGAATAATAAGATGGCAACTCCAAAGTCCCCTGGTTTCAAGGCGTGCCGTGAACAAGGAGGGGGAGAATAGCAGGTATGGCGGTCACTAGTGGTGTTTCTCGGAGTTTTTACCAATGTACCACTTGGAGCAGGAAAGATTATTCTGTATTTCAGAGGATCTGCACGTGCGGCTCCAAATGACTGCAGTGAGCATGGGATGTCTTTGAAGTACTGTGTTAGGTTAAACAATATATATCACATTCTTCTCCATAACATATCCATGCTGTATTAATGGAAAAATAAATTTCAAAATTACTTACCATTGACTAGGGGTGCCTGGGTGGCTCAGTAAGTTAAGCATAACCGACTGAGCCACCCAGGCGCCCCTGCTTTACTCAAAATTAAATGTTAATCTCATCCAAAAACACTCTCAAGAATAAAACATCCAGAATAATATTTGACCAAATATCTGTGCACCTCATGGTCTAATCAAGTTGACACATAAAATTAACAATCACAGACCCAAAGCAAAACAAAACAAAACAAAAATTAAAATTAAAAAAAGAAATCTATCAAAACATCTTAAAATAAAAGCTTTCCTTTTTTAAAAGCGAGAAAGAAATATCTGTAGATTAAGAGAAAGAAAATCTAGGTGTGATATAGATAGTAAGATCCTGGACTTGGAGTTCAATGCTACGATTGGATAAGAGTTTGGAGGTCTTGGGATGGGAGTGAATGAATTTTTTAAGAAGAAGGGACATGAATAATTGTGACCAAGAGTGTGGACAGTAGTAGGTTAAGTGATTAGTTTCAGCCGCTCACTCCCTTCTGTATCCATATTGCCCTATGACTTTGTAGCCCTTTCAAGTAGATTCAAAGGATTCCCTCTGCTCTGCGTCTTCGGCCTTGACCATCAGACTTTTCTTTAGCAATGGGATACTCACAAATAGGACACAGAAGCCTGAAATATGTTTTTGATGATGACCAGCCTGCTGCCCATACCTTGACACCAACCCCAGCTGAACTTAGCGCCAATCCCTTGACTCAACTGCTCTGCAGGGACATGAGCCAGAATGATACAGAGACAGTGTCATGTCTTCAAGGCATAAGAGCGATGCAATGGACATTAGCCGAGTGCTTCTGTGGTGTGCCCTGTGTTAGCTACCACCACGAGTAATGGCAACTACAGAGTTCCTTCCAGATTGTTGTTAACCATTGAATTTGGGGCCAACTAGTTTCACAGAAAGCTAATCGAGCTTGCTAAGTTAAAATACTGTTCTTTTATTCCATAAATATGTGAGTATCTACTCCATACCAGGAACATCTGGGAAAATGGTTGTAAAAAAATGGACATGCCACCTGATATCCCAGAGCTGATAGTCATGAAACTATTATTCTTTGTGGTAAAGCAAAAAATAATTCTTTCACGTTGAAAATAATTGCCCTCCATCATCTCCGGTTTTTAAAATTCAGCTCAGGTCCTGGAAGTGTTCACGGTCATAACATTTCAGGAAAAGGCTATGGTTCAGAAACTAGACAGTGTGCTGACAGTTTTGGGGTCTGGTGTTTGTTTTTGTTTTCTGCAAATCAGAGCAGTATAATTAGGAAATGTGGTGGCTGAGTGCAATAAATAGTATAGCGGTTTTCTGAGCATATGCACCTGAGTGTGTGTGCACGTGCGCACGCGCACACAGAGAATCTCAGTAAATTTCATCATCTACAAATTTCAACTGCAAAACCTCTGTTACCTCTGACTCGTCTTTTTCCGAATGTTCCTAAATGCTCCTGGAATAGGTGAGCGTATCTCTCCTAGTGTCATCCTAACCAAGACATTACCATCTGCTCCTGGATTATGAGACAATAGCATATTACCGGGTCTCTCTGTCTTTGCTCAGTTGGCTGTCCTTGTCCATTCTGCACCAGAGAGGTTCATTAAAACCGTAACGCTGACCTGTAACTCCCATGCATGGTGCCTTTAGATGTTTTCCTATTCCGGCAGAACAGTGTCCAAGCTTTCGAGTATGCAAAACAAGACCTTTCGTTATCCCAACTTTGCTACCTCGCTTCCTACTACTCTCCCCTTCAGACCCATGCACCAGGGAGTAGACGTATCATTAACATGGGAATTAGGAGGTTCTGCCTCTTGGCATCATTTAAGTACACGTCCATAAAGGCTGTGCCTTAGGAGTCTCACGTGCCTCGCTTCCTCAAGGGATCTCCACCTTGCCCTTTGTGCCGTGCGATGTGTTCCACTCCGTGGCTCGTACTATTTCCTTTGCTGGAATACCATTTCCACCTTCCTTTTCCTATCAATCCTCATTCATATATTTTAGATTTGCCTTAACTGGGCATTTTTGGGGACACATTCCTTGATCCCCAGGTTGTGTAAGTTTACTCATAGTCTCTGTGTGCCCACAGGGAGCTTACTTCTATTTTAGTACTTACCCTTATTAGGTAAAAACTGTTTATTGGCCCCACCCCTTGACTCTAAAACCTCTTAAGATGGAATATTTTGTCACTCATCTTTGTAGCATAAAATGCTAGGCCAGTCATTCTTTGAACTCTCCCTCTCCCTAGTCTCCCATACATAATCCATCCCTAAATAATGTGGCTGTTACCCTCAAGCATTTTTCAATGCCAGCTACCACTGTCCGTCTCCATCCAAACCACAAAGCTAATATCATGTCTTACCTGCACTGTTACAGTAGCTTCTTACTGGCCTTCCTGTGTGCAGTAGCACACCCTGACCCCCACCCCACTCCCTCATTTATTCTTTTCATTGCTGCCAAGGTAATCATCTTTGCAACATGCAAATACGATCTTATGCCTCCAAACTTTAATGGCTTCTTATTGTTCTTAGAGCAAGATTCATGTCCTCAGGTTGTCCTAAAGCCCTCCCTGCATGGTCTGGCCACGTTTGACCTCTACAGCCAATCACGCTGAACTTGTGCCATTGTTTTTTATATTCCAGCTCTCTTTCAGCTCTAAAACATTCCATACAGTCCTCTGTCGAGTGGTCTGGACACAGGTAGGTCTCACCGTTTGCTCACCCCCTCCATTATTTCACCAAATTAACAGTTCCTCTTCCTCATGCGAGTCCAGGAGTCACAAATTCAAGCGTTCTTGATGTCTCCATGTAGGTCGAGCTCCCTCCTCTTCACTTTCCTGGTTCTACGTTCCAGTCCTTCAAAATACTCATCTCGGTTCATAATGTTTCATGTTTCCAGGCAATTATTTTTGTTCAATGGCATCCAACTTTCTTGGTGCCCATAAAAAAACCATTATATTATGGAAAATTTCAAGCATGCACAAAGTAAAGAAAATATAATGAACCCCCATTTCCTCCTCCTGCTTTAGCAATTCACAACATATGCTTCTTTTGTCTTTTCTTTTACACTGCCCTACTTCCTCCCCAAATACGTCTTACCCTTAAATACCTTAGTCTCTATCTCTGGAAAATAAAAACTATTGTTTTTTAAATCCACAAGACGCTTTCACATTCTCACACTGCCAAAAATTAAATGAGCTTCTTGAAATCATCAGTTCTCCTGGCAGTGTTCAAATATTGCATAAGATTTTGATTTAAGTTTTGACTTCCATCATATCGAGGACAGGAACAATCAGCCCACCACAATGCATGCCACATAGTAGATAGTCAAAATATAGCTGAAGAAGTGACTGACTGAATGAATTATTACTTAATCAGCTGGACACAGGAGTTCAAGGAGACCTGGGGAGCAAGCACCAAAAATGACCAGTTAAATAAGCTACTACCGCTTTCCTTACTCCATACGGGCCAAACCTCCTCTTCGGGGGGCATTCTTGGGTCTTGAGGCAAGATGGCACACCGTCACTGAGGATTTTACTGTTTTCCTTCCTCTTGTTCTGTCTTTACCATTCCCAAAGAGCACTGGACATCTCCAAATAGTGCCCACTAGTCAACGGGGCTGCACTGGGCATTGCAGGGATTGGGGTTTGGTCAGGAGGCTTTGCGTTTCTGTACAGACACTTGATCAGCGGCTGAGTGTACCATTAAGAACCCCAAGGTTTATCTGATCTCACTATTGGGGAAGAGAGCTATTATAGTCAAATTTGAGCAAAGGGAGACAAAAACTTTGATGCTCGTTACTTCTATTTTCTTTTCTCTTTCCTTTTAAATATGTAGTTGATGTGGTATTTTTATGCAAAGAGTACTTAACCCTAGTCGCGATTTTACTCTTTTGTAAGAAGTTTCCTGTGTTATTAAAAACCCTTTGGGTTATCTTTTACTCCATAATTTTCCATTAAGTGGCATTTCCAAACTTTATTCAGCGAATATTTCAGTGGCTTCTGATTCCAAACTATTATAAATAACGCTTTGATAAACAACTTTGTACGTAAAGCTTTTTCTGTATCAAATTTTCTTAGGGTAGATTCCCAGAAGTAGAATCACTAGGTCAAAGAACACAAACAATTTAAAAGTTTAGCATGCACATTACCAAATTGCTTAGAAAGCATGCTGTTTGCTTATAACATTAGTTTGCCTTTAAATTTAATTTAATTTCTAAGTAACTTTTATTATTTTTCTCTTGCCTAGATGGGGCATATCCGTTATAGAAAAATTAGACAATACGGATATGTAACAAGAAGGAAGTAAAGAGCATGAGCTACTCCAGTACTAAGAGTCAACCACACAGAATCTTACTGCATAGGCTTCCAGATCTTTCCTTATGCATAGAAATAATGAGATTATGTTTTGCATGCATATGTCTCGAGCTCTACAAAGTCTCAGGGAAGAAACATCACAGATTACTATGGATAACAAGGATTTGTTCCAGGGGTACCCAGGGCCTTGGATGGTGAGGGAAGTCAAATGGAGAAGCATACCAGGGCTTTCTCTTTGTACATCGAATCCCAGTTCAGTAAATGCTTTTAGCAATTTTACTTCCTGAAAAAGAGATTCGATTAGGTTTTTTGGTGTCCTCCAGACAGGTTGTTTCTTTTTTTTCCCCAAAAACTTTATTATTATTATTTCTTAATTTACATCCAAGTTAGTTAACATACAGTGCAATAATGGTTTCAGGAACAGAATTTAGTGATTCGTCACTTCCATGTAACACCCAGTGCTCATCCCAACAAGTGCCCTCCTTAATGCTTATCACTCGTCGAACCCATCCCCCACCCACCTCCCCTCTAGCAATCTCCAGTTTTTTCTCTGTATTTAAGAGTCTCTTATGGTTTGCCTCCTTCTCTGTTTTTATCTTACTTTATTTTTCCTTCCCTCCCCCTGCGTTCATCTGTTGTGTTTCTTAAATACCACATGTGAGTGAAATCATATATTTGTCTTTCTCTGACTGACTTATTTCGCTTAGCATAATACACTGTAGTTCCAGGCACGTTGTTGCAAATGGCAAGATTTCATTCCTTTTGATCACCAAGTAACATTTCATTCTATATATACACCACCTCTCCTTTATCCATTCATCAGTCAATGGACATTTGGGCTCTTTCCATACTTTGGCTATTGTCGATAGCACTGCTCTAAGCATTGGGGTGCATGTGCCTCTTCGAAACAGCATTTTTGTATCCTTTGAATAAATTCCTCCTAGTGCAATTGCTGGGTCATAGGATAGTTCTATTTTTAACTTTTTGAGGAAACTCCATACTGTTTTCCAGAGTGGCTGTACCAGTTTGCATTCTCACCAACCGCACAAAAGGGTTCCTCTTTCCAGATGGAACGCTTCTGCATCACTGTTGGGTAGGGTTCGTTCCAAACCATCTCTAAGCAACTTTATTCTTTTATACCCAGTCCGTGTCCATTTGCCTTGTGCTCTTGCATGGAGCCTTCCGTCACCTGTGGAGTGAGTAGCATGACTGGTTCCACTCCCATCAGGCAATTTATGATGCAAATAACTAAGTCAAGCTGCTTTTCCGGAAGTGCAAGTTCTCTGGAGGATGTCCATTTTTGAACTGTCATTCACATTGGTGTCACTATGGTATAATTTAACACTAAACGTCAAAACTAATTTTAACCTTCCATGGTAGAGATGTGCCAGAAATTAACTATCCAGTCCCCCGTAACTAGAAACAAAGTTGCTTCCAAATTGGGGCGATAGAGTTTTAATAACAGAGAATCTTTGTAAACAAATTCTTTTTGGTTCCTGTCTATCCTATAAATATTTGTGCATCTCTCTTATTTTAACTTTTGTAAGTCACTTCTTTTTTTTTTTTTTAATTTGCTTAGAGACAGAAAGAGAGAGAGGAAAGACAGTAGAGAGGGGCAGAGGGAGAGGAAGAGCGAGAATCCCAAGCAGGCTCCTCGCTGTCAGTGCAGAGCTCAATGTGGGGCTCAATCTCACGAACCATCAGATCATGACCTTGACCCAAAATCAAGAGTTGACACATCCTTGTTTATGTCTTTCCTTTTAATCTTATTTATTATATCACTCGAATTTTACTTGGAAATAATATAGTCTCTGATTTCGAAAGGATACATTTCATTTTTTTGCTAGCTATCTTTTTTTAAAAAAAATCTATGCTTCCCTAATAAAGGAGAAAAAGAATCTTCTAAGAGGCTCATACATTTAGAAAAATATTTAATTCTTCCATCTCTTGAACTTACCAACCAGATTTTTATAGAAATAAACAGATCATGATGTATAAATAAACACATTTTATTCCTCCTTATTCAAGAATTTCAAGAAAATGTAAAATTCCAAGAATTTTAATGTTTCCACTAAGTTTTATAGCGAACCATTACTTATATATAAATTATGATATATTGACTTTATTTACCATCATCACTTTATGTATCTTCCTTATTCTTTAGTGCACTATTTTTATTAACTTATTAGTCAGCCATAGTATTTCTTCACTTAATTTAATTAGTTAAGCTATGCAGCTACTGTATTTTCTCAGGGCTTGCTTGTCTCCGAATGCGAAAATTTCTTGATGTGATTTTCTAATATCTGAACTGTTTTTCCGTACGAGTCAGCCCGCTATCTACTGCCTCCACTCTCTTACGGAATTAAACTTTTATGGAAATCCAGTCTTCTCTGGTCGTACTTCTTCCCCTTTTTATTACTCAGTATCCTAAGGAGTTATATCGATCCTATGTATTCGATCATTTCAAGAGATCGGTTTCTCTTTCCTATTAGTTGGTTCCGCAGAGACATTTAAGCTCATTCCTCAGGTTAGTCCTTCAGAGTGTTTTCACACCTTGTGATTTTGTTTTCTGCGTTATTAATTTATGAACCCGAGTGTGTGTGCAGGAGTAGGTATCAGTGTGTGGCCGAGGCTGTCTTTACAGATCCAGTTCTAGGAGCTTAGCTGGCCTCTTTCACAGAGTCTGTAAGACTCTAAGGGGAAAAGGGGCACTTACACATCTAGTATGTATTGCTGTTTGTTATTGCATCTTTTTGTTTATGTCTGTGTGCAGTGACGTCTTTGAATCAGAGTTTAAAGTTATGTGTACAGATGAAAGAATCCTACAGTTAGAGGCAGAACTGTCAGGACCTATTATTAAAATGTAGGTTTTTTTCCCCCCTCATTTTTTTTAAGAGAGAGAGAGAGAGAGGAGCAGAGGGAGAGAGAGAATCCCCAAGTAAGCTCCACACGCGACAAAGAGCCCAGTGCGGGCCTTGATCCCACGACCATGAGATCGTGACATTAGCAGAAATCAAGAGTCAGACACTCAACTGATGGAGCCACCCAGGAGCCCCTCCTTCATGTCTTTGTTACATTCTGAGCTCTTCTGGGGTCACTCTTCTGAATATTTTCTCTCACTCTACCTTCTAGCCAAGCTGTTTCCACATCAACTTTATGTTGTTACAGATTTAAACCTATTTTAAAATTTTTTTTTAATGTTTATTCATTTTTGAGAGAGACAGAGTGTGAGTGGGGGTGGGGCAGAGAGAGAGGGAAACACAGAATCTGAAGCAGGCTCCAGGCTCCGAGCTGTCAGCACAGAGACCATCACGGGGCTCGAACCCATGAGCAGTGAGGTCATGACCTAAGCTGAAGTTGGATGCTTAACCAACTGAGCTGCCCAGGTGCCCCTAGATTTAAACCTATTCATCTTCTAATAAAAGCATACTATCTTCCTTATCTTGCTTAGGAGGGCTCCCTCCACCTCAAAGTTTAACAAATACTCGCCTATATTTTCCTCTGATACTTGAAATTTACACAGATATTCAAGCCTTCTGTAAGTTATTTTTGTGTATATTATGAAACGGAAGTCCTTCATTAGTTTCTCTCAGATCGCTAGCCAGTTGTTTCCATGCTATATCGAATAATCCATCATTTTTCCATTGACCTGTAGCACTGCCTCTATCATATACATCTCCGTATGAACATGTCTTCAGTTCTGTGCTTGGGATTTCAGCGATATCTAACGATATCTAGATTTCAATGAAATAGTTTGATGATAATATGCCAGTATCCAACTCTTTTGATTCTAGTTGCTTTTAAGGCAGAGAATGATTATGTTTTCTTGTAAAGTAAAGCTAGTCTTTTGGGACACCTAGGTGGCTCAGTCGGTAAGCATCCGACACTTGATTTTGGTTCAGGTCATGATCCTAGGCTTGTGGGATCAAGTCTTGCATGGGACTCCAAGCTGAGCATGGAGCCTGCTTGAGATTCTCTCTCTTGGGTGGCTCAGTCAGTTAAGTGTCTAACTTTGGGTTAGTGTCTACACTAACTAGTAGACTAGTTACTAACTGTAGACTAGTGTCTGTGCTGACAGCTCAGAGCCTAGATCCTGCTTCAGGTTCTGTATCTCTCTCTCTCTGCCCCTCCCCTGCTCGTGGTGTCTCTCTCTCTCTCTCTCAAAAAATAAACATTTAAAAATATTTAAAAAACCAGAGAGAGACTCTCTCTCTCCTCCCCTCTGCCGCTCTCCCCGACTCATGGCAATCTCTCTCTTTCTCTCTCTCTGTCTAAAATTAAAAAAAAAAAACTGTCCCCCTATTTAAAAAAATAAAACAATAAATAAAGTAAGCTAGTTTTTTACAAAAATTCATTTTAATATGGAATTTATTATCCTTATTCTGCTAAATTTTACTTTACATATTGCAAGTCATTATTCATCATTTTTGTTGTTGTCTTTCCCCATCTTAAGTTCTTGATCTGACTTACTTTTCATTAGGATGAAACAATTCCTTAGGTCTTTAGCAAGAATTCTTGGGTGGTATGCTTTCTGAAGTTCCACCTATCTGAAAATATTCTTGTTTCCTCCACAGGGGAAGGACATCTTCACTAGCTATAGAAATCTCGGGATTCACAACTTTGTGCTTTCCACCATCTTCTCAGCTTCCAGGTTTACAAAAAAAAAAAAAAAATCTGATATGTCTTTGATTTTCTTTTTTATGTAACCTTGTTTTCTTTCTTTCCCTTCCTTCCTTCCCTCCCTCCTTCCCTTCCTCCCTCCTTCCTTCCTTCCTTTCTTCCTTCTTTTATTTCTTTCCTTCCCTCCCTCCTTCCTTCCTTCCTTCCTTCCCTCCCTCCTTCCTTCCTTCCCTCCCTTCCCTCCCTTCTTCCTCCCTTCCTTCCTCCCTTCCTTCCTCCCTCCCTCCCTCCCCCTCTCTCTCTCTTTCTTTCTTTCTTTCTTTCTTTCTTTCTTTCTTTCTTCCTTCCTTCCTTCCTTCCTTCCTTCCTTTCTTTCTTTCTTTCTTTCTTTCTTTCTGTCTGTCTTCCCGACTACAAAGAGGGTCAGATCTGGCCAGCTGCTTCTTTCTATAAATAAAGTTTTATTGGGACCCAGCTACAACCATTCATTTCCATATTGCCTAACGACTGCTTTCACAGACAACAAGGCACAATCAAATGGTTGCAACAGGGACCATATGGTCCACAAAACCTGAACTATTTGCAATCTGGCCCTTTACAGGAACAATCTGCTGACCCCTTTCTTAACCTAACTCACAGGACAGATCTCCAGTGATGGCATTTCAAACCTGATCCAACAGCAGTGGGGAAGACTTTTCTGGAGCTTGGCAATCTTAGGGCGGTGCTCCTCACACCACACCGTGACTGTGGCCTCTTACAAATATGGGAGACCAAGCTCGTAAACCCTCCTCGGAAAGGGCAAGCAAGCCAAACATCTGACACCCAGACGGATCTGTACCAACTGTCATTCCAAACAGCCTGCCAGTGCCAATTCCATTCTGTGAGGGAGGTGGGCGCCGGGCAGAGAGGAGAGGATGACCTTTTTGGATGGCTTTATAACTTCCGTGGCAGATCAAGCTGTCATGTTATCGAGGCTGCTTATTGCCTGAGAGCAACACTTCGTTCAGGGCAGTGCAATCGTGCTAGTGGAAGGCGTTTAATTTATAAGCAGTCTAATTTAATTTTCTCTGTTTGGACAGTCTGTAATTTGGTGCGAGAAAGAAACCCCTCGAAGAGCTTTGTTGTCTCAGCTGACAGTTACACGGCTCTAAGGTGCCCTACCCCGGAGCCTCGGTGCTCACACTTACGTGGGGCATTTCCATCCTTTTCCTTTTGAGGTGCTATTTCAAATCAGCACGTGGGTGACAGCAATTTAGGCAGACAAGGTAGCTCGTCTAATTCTACTTATGCCAAATTATGTTTGGTACAAGGGGGCAGAACATTTTAAATCACGGAATCCAAAATCTACAACTTCTTTTCGAGCTCCTAATTGGGAAAAAGGTCACATATTCAGTAACACCTTGGGACTCTCAGAGAGCGAATTCATCCCGCCAGAAGGAGCAATTATTATCAAAGACCGGTGTGTTTGGCTCACTCCACATAGGACCAGACTCACAGAAAGGAGTTGGGCTTTTTAGAACATTGCATTATTCTAAATTTGCTTTCTGTTCCATCTACGAGAATTTAACTTTCATAAACCACTGAGCAAGCAACACAAATTTCAAGACCATTCTATAGTTCACTGTTTTCATATGTGTCTAGAAATAGTCCAACGATCTTAGCAGAAGGAAAAATCAAGCCCATCTGTTTTGGAGACTCAAAAAAGCTCCCCTTTTCCATCACTGAGTGCTTCGAATTGAGCTCTGGAAAAGCAAGTTCATATGGGTCAAGTCAGGCACGCCAAGATCCTTATTTATTTTGTTTAGCAAACACTGGCACAGTATTTGCTTGAATGCCAGGCGCTGTGGTGAGCACTTGAAAATTAAAATTTCAATCTTCGAAATAGCCCTGTTAGAACAGGTACTATTATTAAAATCCATTTTGATGAGTAAACAGAGACATGCCTAGATTAAGTAATTTGTCCAAGATCATGGAAACAGGAAAAGCCTATCAGGATTTATACTCAAAAAGCCTGGATCCAAAACCCAAGCTTTTACCCACTAAACCCATGATGCCATTATATCCTTTCTACCAGCATCGCCAGCCACCAGAGGGAACTACTCAATGTCATGGTTTCCACGAAGCATCGTTGACTCACCCTGAGCCACCGCGGCAGGCACAGAGCTCCCACAGCATGTATCTGTTCCTCCAAACCTCCGCGGAGGATTCTTGTCTTGTTAAATAACATTTCAGATGGATGCTATAAATCTCACATTCTAAATTTCTCAGGGGGAGGGCGAACTCAGCACCGTGCTCAGTGGAGACTTAGTACTGACTTCTACATCCATCTCTATTGTTCTTAGAATAATTTAGGCCCCGTGGATATTTTATTTGCTAAAAATGGAAGTGTCCTTTTGAAGCGAGTTGTAAGGAGGGGCGGTTTGCTCTATAGCATTACAGATATCTCCCAGAGAGATGAAGAGATCTCAGTCCACGGTGTTCTGAGGGCTGCGGCCCCCACCGTTTTCGAGTGGAGATTCGTGGTTCTTCTTATCTATTGGTAAACCAAATTCCACCATTTATAATAATCTTTACCCTCCTTCGCATGAACGAAAATTGCACGTGGTCAAGTCTGGTGTATGAAAGAAAGTCCCTTAGCTAAAGAGAGAGACTTACTCATCAACCAGCTTTCAATGCAGCATGACGGTCTCTTTTTTTCAACATACGACTGCACTTAACTCCCACAACTTGTGATATAATCATCATTGGGCCCACTTTGCAGAACAGAAAACTGAGACCACTAATTGCGTAGTGGTTATTTGCAAATACTGCTTTGAGACTCGTGAGGATCTCGGGATACAATTTTGGAGACTATCGAGGTTCTCTTATAGTTAGCAACTTATAGATTGATTCTGTCCTAGACCACGCCTTTCGAAACACATTTATAGCAGTGGAACTCTCTCTAAAATGAAATGTACCTGGAACTCCAAAACATAAAGCAAAAAAAGGGCGGAGCCCCTCAACATGGCCTCTAGACTTTATAGAACACAATCTGAAAACTACGGCTAGAGGTCAAGGACGGCTACTAGTTTCCCATGTTACTGGTTAGAAAGGGTACAGGCAGGAGCAGGGAGTGGGCAGGCAGTGCATTTTTGATAGCTTTGTGAGTATGTACTTTTTGATTTTCATTGAGAACTTTCATATGCGAAAATACCCAGAGCAGAATTTGTTGCATTTGCTTAGAATTCCACTTAGATTGTTACTTAAACATCGATTTATTTCTACTCAAAGCAGAGACATGAATTCATACTCTCTTATTTCATTGGGAGGACATTCTCAAAAGAATTAATGGTAGTTGGAAGGAACTCTATCCACCAAGATGGCTCCATAAATTCATAATTTGAAATACCTTTTCACCTCCTCTGCTCCAAACACTTCACTAAGACCAGTGATATCCAGATAAGACCAATGATAACCCATTGTGACCTATGGGTAACAATGAATAGAGCTGAAATCCCTGTCCTGATGGGTTCCATTGCTGGAAGCTAACAGTAGTAGCTGAGAATCCAACTTAGGAAGGGTAATCAGGACTAAAATAACAAAATGAAGAATTAGAACTTGGTGTCCAAAGATAACAGCTGGGTAAGGCTTGCAGTCTTGTTAAAATAGACTGAGAAAAAAAAAAATCCTGCCCAACTGAGTTCTAGGCTTATGGCTTTAAAAGAAACTGTGTCCTGGGGTGCCTGGGTGGCTCAGTCGGTTGAGTGTCTGACTCTTAATTGCAGCTCAGGTATGATCTCGCGGTTCATGAGTTCGAGACCCAGGTCGGGCACTGTGCTGACAGCTCAGAGCCTGGAGCCTTGCTTCAGATTCTGTGTCTCCCTCTTTCTCTGCCCCTCTCCTGCTTGCTTTCTCTCTCTCAAAAATAAATAAACCCTTAAAAAAAATTTAAAGGAAGCTGTGTCCTGACATCTGTACGCCCAGCAATGAGGCGACTCAACGCACTGGCTCTGCAACATCTTGTCACCACCGCAGAACAGGTGCTCCCAACTGCATCGTAAGACATGTTTCTAAATCGGAGACAAAGCGCCTCAGTGCAGACAACTCAAAATTATGAAACCAATAAAGGCATAGAAATAGAAAAACAAAAATAAAGTAGAAATTAAAATTTCCCTGAAAATGAACCAGCAAAGTCAACTTTCATGCTTGAAAAGAAAACTAATGCTATGAAAAATAGCAGTATTGATGGAAGCTCTCTATTCCGTTCCATAAGTTTCTCAGTCCATCTCTTTGCCAATATCAAACACACTTAATCATATGTTTTAACTTATATATATATATATATATACATATATATATATATACATATATATTTGTTGTTGTTGTTGTTGTTGTTGTTGTTTTTACCATGTTATACCAGTTCCCAATCTCTTACTATTTTTCTTCAAAATTAGCTCTTCCACCATACTTACTAGATAAACTTGCCATACACCATCAAAAACATGTCGGGATACTTATTGGAATTGAATGGAATTTAGAAAGAATGTATATCTTTATAGAGATATAAATGAGATTTGCATACATATGTATGCGTGTGCATATCCATGAAGCTGAACTACTTATGAGGCTATTCAAATATTTCTGTAAATGTTTTGTAATTTTCCTCAAAAAGGCCTTGGACATCTTTTATTGTTTATCAGGTACCTTATAGTTTTGGTTGCTATTGTGAATTAGACTTTAAACCTAACATTTTATTTTTTTATTTATTTATTCTTAAATGGATTAAGGACTTAATGTTTATTTATTTTTGAGAGATATAGAGACAGAGTATGAGCAGGGGAAGGGCACAGAGAGAAGGAGGTACAGAATGTGAAGCAGGCTCCAGGTTCTGAGCCGTCAGCACAGAGCCCGACGCGGGGCTTGAACTCACAGACCGTGAGATCATGACCTGAGCTGAAGTCAGCCGCCCAACCAACTGAGCCACCCAGGCGCCCCTAAACCTAACATTTTAAAATAGTTGCTACTGTTGTGTACTTTACCTCAAGTGAATGATCACCTAGTTGACAAAGAATTCTTGTGAGTCATAATGGAGACCAGAGGACGACAAACCAATATCTTCATAGTGCCAAGGAGAAAAAAAATGGCCAACTTAGAATTACATAGTCTGCAACTTGTCATTCAAAAGAGAAAAATAGAAGAGACGCTCTTTAGTGTACAAAAGCTATGAGAATTTACCACCTACAGATTCCTACCAAAATACAAATGAAAAAATTATGATTTATTTCAGCAGAAAAACAATTAACCCAGTGAAAAAGTGGAGGAAGCGAAAACCAATACGAGATGGGTAGACTGTTTTTTTTTTCTTATTGTTCTTCATTTCATGATCATGTTTCTCGGTGTGGATTTATTTGGCTTTGTTCTGCTTAATATTCAAAACATACTTTGTTCTGAGATCCTTTCTTTTTTTTAATTCTGGAAAATTATCAGTTATTATCCTTCCACATTCTCTCTTTTTTTTTCTTTGAAACTTTTATTAGAGTATCCTAGAAAATGCAACAATGTTGTATTTTGGGGGGATGTCATTCCTTTGCTTCTCCTTTTAAGCATCTTTGACATGGTCACGTTAAAATTCTTTATCAGAGAGTTTCTCAAAATTGTTTTAATTTGGAGTGAATCAATAAAATAAAGACAAATGATCAGAGAGTGAAACGGGCAAAGGTTATATGCAAAAAAAAAAAAAAAATCACAGGAAAAGAATCTGAATGGCCAAATAAACATACAAATGTTTGTTCTCACATACAGCATTTACTGATGCCAAGCGCCATTCTAAACACTTCATCTTAACTCATTAAATCATCAAAAACTCCTATTTCACGGAAAAGGGAGCATAGAAATGGAAAGATGAAGTAACTTGCTTAAAGTTAAACACGGGGTAGTGACTTGGGATAAACCCAGGCAGAGTGGTTGGCTTAGAGCTGTGCTCTCCGGGATGGTGGCCGTGAGCTACGTGTGGTGATATAATTCAAATTTAAATTAATTAACATTAAATAAAATAAAAAATTCAGGTCCTCCATTGCCCTGGATACATTTCAAGTGCTCAATAGCCACATGTGGTTCATGTTTTATCGTGTCGGACAGGGCAGGTAGGGACAATTTCCGTGATGCAGCATCACTGAGAAAGGAAACTGAATCTCAGATTTTCTTCCTGCCAAATAAGACAGCTTATGGGCTTTACTTTCTTAAAATTCTGTGGTATGCAAGATATGTTTATATCCTTCCCTGAACCTCCTGCTCCTTTCAATTCCTCACCATGTGGACTAATGAAATTAACTATGCAGCATCTGCCAGATTTGATGACAAAGGCCATTTCTCTATGAGTAGACTTGAGCCCAGGGACTCAGGGGATCTGTCTGTTGGCTAAGCTGCCACTTCTGGCATCTCAGGATAAAGTCTCATCATCTGGCACGTGAGGTGTCTCTTACTTTCAACCTGAAAGAGCCTACTATACTTAGAGTACACGTTCTTCCATTTTCAAGCTGGTGCTCACATATTCATTACTCATTATTTTAAAAAATGTTAGATATATATATATTTATATTAAAAGCAAGTATGACAAAACATAAACCATTGTCAATTCTGGTTATCTAGGACCTAGATGTTTGTTATATTATTTTTAGTACTACTCCATAATTTTTAAGTCTTCCCTCCAAAAAATAAATATTATAAGAAAAATGTTGTAATTCCCATTTAACAGATATGACTCACGAACCCCTAGAGACACCAAATAACCAACACAAAGTCATAAAGCAAATAAGTGATGTGAAACATGGGGTTTCACCTGGATACCTGGGTGGCTCCGTGGGTTAAGCATCTGACTTCGGCTCAGGTCATAATCTCATGCTTCATGAGTTGGAGCTGTGCTGACAGCTCAGAGCCTGGAGCCTGCTTTGAATTCTGTGTCTCCCTCTCTCTCTTCCCCTCCCCCGCTCACTCTGTCTCTTTTTCTCACTCAAAATAAAGAAACATTAAAAAAATGGGCTCTCATCTTCTCCTTCTCAGAACCAAATTAGCCAGCTACTCCACAGTTGAAAGCTCCTAAAGTCAGTAATTTATTTTTTCTTCGCTGCCACGTAGAAATAGCCTGGTTTTACTCTGCCTTTGGAGACCCTGGAAGAAAGGAAATGCATGATTTTCTCTGGTACTGAAAGGTGATGGGTCTCTCGGAGGACAAGTGCCTCACAATGGGCTGGAGCATGATAGTCACACTGTAAAGATTTGGTGTGACTTAAAGCTGAGTTGAACTGAACTGAACTAAATTCAGTTGAACTGAACTAAATGAAGAGGGGTGGTATAGGGATTCCTTTCCTGAACATCTTGGGTGAAATAGCAATCACTTATCCAGGGCTGGTAGAATCCAGGTATCCACAACTACAACATAGCTACAGTGTTTACAGCTGAGATGAGTTATGCCTGTTGAATAAAGCAGTCTTCTTTCTAGTTTCATTAATACCAGTGGAACTCAGGAAAAAGAAAGAAAAGACAAAAGGACTTAGGACGATTTATTTTACTGGTTTTGTTTTTGTTTTACTGATAACTTCTTTATATCTGGGAACGAATGTGTCACAGCATTTATTATTATGGGTTCTTTCATTTTGTTCAAAACAACTTAAGGAAATATTTTCTAGATGTCTAGAAAAGACATCTTAGGTAACTTTTGAATTAGCATCAGAAAATCCCGACTTTTATCAGAATCTTCCAGTATTTTCTGGTTGGCCCTTCACTCCCTAAGTACATATTGCCTTTAACATGTCACTTTTCCAGGTGACAACTGCCCTAAAGAGGCCAGTTTCCCACAGCAATATGTCAGAAACGATAAGCTTTTTTTTTTTTTTTTTTTTTTGGTTGCACACAGCTAAACTAGGACTTTTAAACACGAAGCTTTCCAGTCTATTACATGCTTGCAAACCTTTGTTTTGCTGTCACTCGGGGGAAAAAGTGTACAAATCAATTGGGCCAGGATTGGTTTTTTTCCTTTGAATTAGCTAGTGAAACCTTTTTCTTCTCTATTCCTTTTACTTACACGACTCGTAGTGTCTTAATTCCTGCTAACGGTTCCAGCCAACTGTATTGCATGGTCCTCCAAGTTGCAGGAGGCATACTGCTTTGGGCTCAAATCAATCATAGCTCTACAAATGAGAACAAACTCGGAACTCATGCTAAAATAGCAAAGCAAATTGTCCCTACTTTTAATAATGCAGCTTTGCACACAGAGCACATAACGGCCTTTAAATTAAGAAATTAGTTACATTTCCTTGAGAGCTTACATTCTTATTAGCACGATTGGCATGCTTACTTGGCCTTTGTCTAATTATTCATAAAATGTCATCTTACATGAGACGGCTCATTTTCTATGTAATTTTTCAGTTTTTAAAAAATATTATTATTAAAACTATCATTATGCTTATCGGCAGCATTATTAAATGGCATATGCCCAGTTTTAATGTAAAAGGAAGGCAAAGAAATGAAAAGATCTTTGCTATGAGATGGAAACTGGTAATTATTCTTTGCTAAGCACATCACGGAAGCCCAGCTGGCACGATTAAAGAAATAGCTGATCAGTTCCAGTTATTGATTCTGCTAACATGTTTGTTCACGGTTGCTTCTTGTCTAATTAGCTTTTTCTGCTTTCTTAGTCTAAAAGCATACCTTTCCAGATAGGGCTATTTTCAGACATTAGTGAGCAAGACTTCCTTCGGTGGCCTTCTAGATTTTTTTTTTTTTTACACGCAACAGTTTGTCTATTCATTTGTTCATTTAGCTACGAAATGGCCTGAAAACTAGACTTTTCTCTGAATTCCTTATTGAATTTCAAATCTGGATTTTACAGGCTTCTCTTTTTAAATGAGTATCTCCGCAGCGTGGCTGCGGCCACATTTGAAGCTGTTCTCATCGCCGATGACGTGCGACAAAGGCTGTTGCGCAAACTGGGACAAACTGAAAATACCTCCAGGACGTCGCGGGTCCTATTTGGTGAGGCTTGATAGAAACGATTATTCTCCCTTCTGCCAAAAGGAAATCTCTAAGTCGGTGTAATTTCCATTTCCTTACCGGAGATTGTGCCAGAAAAGTGGACATGTTTTCGCTGTTAACAAAACGCAGGCAAAATGCGTCAATTTCCAGGAACAAAAGCCTCTATTGTCTGAGTCCTGGAAAAACTGACCGAATGCACCGCGGGCGCAGGAGCGAACGCACGCGGTGGAGACGCGCTGTCCTTGTCAAAGTCGGGGAAGTAGAGCCTGAAAACACGACACCGGATGCCGGTGTGAAATGGAGGCAGAGCGCCCCTGGCCCAGCAGAGTAGTTTCCCAATAAATCCCGCCCTGGCTCTGCGGTCCCGCTCTGTACAAGTGGCAGCTGTCATCACGCCCAGGGACGCTGGTGTGCTGTCAACGTTTTAATCACTTCATGGGCAGGCAAAAAAAAAAAAAAAAAAAAAAAAAAGAATAAACGTTGCTCCTTTTTTAAGACTATTTTGTTTCCAATGCAAAATTTAGAGCCAAAGGCGTTTGTTTACCTAAGCATTAAAAATGAGACAGGGAAAAAAAAATGGAGTATTTCGATAAGAATTTCTACTCCCTGGGTAAAATCGGATGGGACAGATCCATTTTCATCTGGTGTTTTTACTGTTAATTGCTGATTTCGTTGGTCCTGTTGCTATAAACCTTTCAAACCATGAGGATGAGCCAATTTCCCTTCTTCGACAAAAGAGCATCTTGCAGATTATAATATTCCATTAACTTTACAGTTTTACTTTTAGCACCATATCGAGGCCTTGGGACACTTTGATTCAAACGATAGAAAATTAATTTTCACTTTTTTATTACATTTGCAATGGAACGCTACTGATGACATAGCTGCTGTAGCATAAAAATGACACAAGAAATTATGAATTTTATTTCCTTCAGGGAAAAGAGAGTGGACAATTAAAAGCTTTACCACTCCCTGTATCTTTCCTAAAAGTTCACAGAAGCCTGAAATTTGGAGGGCGGGAGGGAAGAAAAGGAAAATGCAAGAAAAGAAAAAAAAAAGAAGGAAATATGAAAAATCTTAACCTTTTAAAAGTTCTACTGTTAAAATCATTAGATTTGGGTGTAAAACCTGATATAAGGTAAGAATAAAAATGAATTACGGCAACTCAAACAGGAAAAAGCCTACGGCAGAGACAGATTTTAAACACGGTAATGAAACCCAACTATGGTTCTTAGGCCAAACCCAGCCCACTACTTGCTTTTCTAAATAAAGTTTTATTGAAACTTAGTCACATTCAATCTTCATTTACATACCGTCTATGGTTCTTTGACCCTAAATAGCAGATCTTAGTAGCCAGGAAGGAGAATGTATGGCCCCCAAAGCCTAAAATAGTTATTATGTGCTCTGGACGGAAAATGTTTGCCAACCCCTGGAGAATGCATAAAATATTTAGATATTTTATCCTTTAAAAAGAAAACAGAAATAATATAGACACTCCCTTGTTTGTTGGTTTTCTCTTTCTTTCAGGCACAAAAATAATCAAAGTTTAGTTGTTGTTGTAGTTTCAATGATTTATAATTCCAGGCCATTTCCTAAAGGGAATTCCAAAGGCAATCCCGGTGAGAATCGAAGCCCAAAGGAAAATTGAGACTTTGGCGTGGTCTGGAGGAAATACATGTGCTGGTAGAGTTCATTTGTGCCAAACAGGAGATCCTGTCTACACACGTATTATTCGGTATATTACAAATTGGCAATTTGTGGAGCCTGCTTGGGATCCTCTCCCTCTCTCTCTCTCTTTGCCCTTCCCTTGCTTGCTGTCTCTCTCAAAATAAATAAATAAACTTAAAAAAAATAAACCAAACAAAACCCAAGAAAGCAATTGGTAATGCTTTAGCTTCCATACCGTGGCTCAAAGTCACTCATTTCCCTATTAATTTCTTCCATAGCGTCTGTCACTCTCTGGCTTACCTCCTTTACATCTATTTCACTCCATTGTCTCCGCTGAGTCACAGAGTCCGTGTCCCACTATTCTGTCCCTCAGGATCAGTTTCCCTTTGGTGTCACCAATCCCTATAAATCTCTGCCTCCTTGTTTCCGGCCCTCATTTCTACCTCAAGCGTTTAGTCTTGGCAGACTCTCTTGCTTCTTTCCATTCAAAACTTATTCAAAAGAGAGGATCCGAACTGAGTTCCCTAGGGCATGGTAACTCATAAGATGAAGACCACTCTCCCTCCATGCAAAATCACTTGATTTTATTATAGGAGATACACCAACCATATCTATCAATACTTCAGGGTTTCGAGAGTGGGAAACCCACCCTGGGGGTGGTCTGTCAAGATTGGGGTGAGACGTGGTCTCTGAAAATGAAGCTTGGATCATCTTCCTTATGCTGCTGAAAGTATGTGACCAAGCTTCTGCTCACAACTAAGACTCCTGCCCAACTGTATGCTTTCTCCACTACGCCTGCTCTGAGCCCACCATGCGTCGTGGAGACCAATTCTCATTAGGTGGCGTCAGGGACCAAATTCTCCAATGAATTGTGAATTCCCTGAGGGCAATGACTGTGTGACATTCATCACTGTATCTCCAGCATGTGGCACAACATTGGGTCTGAAACCCAGGCTGATTGAATATTTGAATACGCGAGCATATTCTGCTGCTCAGAACGCCCCCGTGACTGTCTTCTTGACTCAGAGTAAAAGCCAAAGTTCTCACCAGGGGCCCCAAGTCCCAACATGGACTGGTTCTCATTTTCTTTCTGACTCACCCTTTGCTCTGTCCTCTCCTCACTCAATTTTTCTTGCTGCCACCTCAGGGCCTTCGTATGTCTTGTTTCTTCTATTCAGTTATACCCATGGCTTACCACCTTCATTTCTTTCAAGTGCCCCCTCAAATGTCATTCTTTCCCATAATCCTCCATCCTCTTAAGCCTGCTTTATTTCCCCCCACACACTTGTCACCTTCTAAGATAATACATAATAGACCTTTTAAATTCTCTTGCTTTATACCTCTCTGCATTAAAACATGAACTCCACAAAAGCAGAGGATTTGTCTGTTTTCCTCGTGCTTGTCTTCCCAGGATGTAGGGTGGTGCCTAGGATATATTGGGTACTCTGTAAGTCTTTTTTTTTAATTTTTTTAATGTTTATTTATTTTTGAGAGACATAGAGACAGAGTGTGAGCAGGGGAAGGGCAGAGAGAGAGGCAGACACAGAATCCGAAGCAGGCTCCAGGCTCTCATGAGCCATCAGCACAGAGCCCGATGTGGGGCTCGAACTCACAGACTGTGAGATCATGACCTGAGCTGAAGTCGGCCGCTTAACCGGCTGAGCCACCCAGGCACCCCTGTAAGTCTTTTTGAATGAATTTTTTTAAAGCATGTGAGTAAAAGACAGACTTACCATTCCTCCTTCCTTCTTCCCACCTTGACTCTGCATTGTGAATGCGCACAATGGCTAACTTATACAAGTGTGCTGCTTTCCCTGCTTCCCAACCCCCCCACCCCCGCACCGTGTCTTCTATTCCGCGAGCTTCAGCTCACCTCCCCGCTGAAATCTTCTCAAATTAAAACAACAACAACAACAACAACAAGAAAAACAAAACATAACCTTATTCCTCCCATCTCCAACTCCATATGCGTTGGGACCCTTGTTCCAACGGACTCCTTCAAACCCACGCAGCGGCCACTGCCCGGCTGCTTGAAAAACCACAGGATCTGCACCCCAAGTGGTCATCTTGGCCCATCCCACCGGGTCCCAGATGGCACGGATTTTCCAGACAGCAAATCTAATATATGTGGACTCTACAGGCCACGGTATCCTATGCCTACAAAGGAGAGAACCTCTACAGAGTGATCATCATTATGTAGCCATATGACAGTCCTCTCCCCTGACATATGGGCTGGGAATTGGGACGGCTGTCACCCCGCGTAGTTCCTAAATTGCTGAAGGGCAAAAGAGCATTTCTTCGGACCAGGTAAAACCTCATCGCTGCTGGCATGGTGCTTTTCTCTCAGTAAGCATTCAGCGGAGATGCTGATAGACAACAGAAATGAGAAAACAGAAGAGAAAGTAGGCAATGGTTTAGCTATTTGTTTAGAATTATGACATCGCCATATGCAGGTAATGGCGCTAGTGGGAACGTGGCTCTGCGCACTGGAGAAGCTGTTTTGATAACATATGTGATGTGTATATGGACAAACTCAGGTGCAAAGAATATGCATAAGTAGATCGAATCCAAGTACATTTATTTCTGAATGACTCCGTACTCTTTCCATGTAACAGTGTGCAAAAACAGACATTCGCAGAAAAATTCATTCTTTTATTTCTGCAATTTTTAATTTTTAAATATTTTAATGTTTACTTTATTTTTGAGAGACAGAGAGACAGAGCATGGGCATTGGAGGGGCAGAGAGAGAGAAGGAGACACAGAATCCGAAGCAGGATCCAGGCTCTGAGCTGTCAGCACAGAACCCGATGCAGGGCTCACACTCATGAACTGTGAGATCGTGATCTGAGCCGAAGTTGGAGGCTTAACCCACTGAGCCACCCGGGCACCCCCTACAATTTTTAATTTTCAAGCCAAATTACAGTATGTGCTTTTCCATAACTAAATATAAGATGTGGAATTTCCTGAATAGACTTTGAGGCTCATAGTTGATAGATAAATTTAAATTTAATTAATCTAATTCAGCTCCCATTCATGGGGAAAAATAATGACCACCTTACCAGGGTGGCTGATGATAAAACACACACACATGCACACACATGCACACACACACACACAAGTATAAATGATTAAAAGATGATGTGAATTTACTCTGGTGAGCGTGGGAAGTGAAATTCGCATTCAGGTCTGGGGTGACAGTGCCCGCGGCCCTGCCATAGAACTGAGTCGTCTTAAAACTGGAAGTTTGAGCCCTTGGACCGACATCCTCGTTTCCCCATTTCTCCCACCATGCAGCCCTGGCAGCTACCATTCTACTCTCTGTTTCTGCATTTGGATTTTTAGAATCCGCATATAAGCGAGATCATATAGTATTTGTGTCTCTCTGCTGTCACAAATGGTAGGATTTCCTTCTTTTTTCTGGCTGAATAGTATTCTTAATGGAGGTGTTATCACCGTTAGCTTCCTTCTTAGAACTGTTTTTGCTGTATCCCCAAAGTCCGGTGGATCGTGTTTTCAATTTTGTGCGTTTCCAGATATTCTTTGATTTCTCTTTTGCTTTCTTCTTTGACCCATTTATCGTGCAAGAGTATATTGTTTATTTCACACCTGTTGTGAATTTTCCGATTTTCCTGCTTTTATTGATTTCTACTTTCATACCAATGTGGTCAGAAAAGATACTTGGTATGATTTCAATCTTCTTAAATTTGATAACACTTTTTTGTGACCTAAAATATACTCTGTTCTAGAAAATGGCCCATATGCACTTGAGACGAATATGTATTCTGCTGCTGTTGGATGGGTATGTTATCTTTTTTTCACCCTTTCACTTTGAGCCTATGTATGTGTCCTAGAAGCAAAAATGATTGGAGAGTTTAATCCATTTACATTTAGAATAATTCTTGATAGGTATGGGCTTACCACTGTGATTTTTTTAATTAATTCTTTCATTTTTTAGAGAGAGAGAGAGAGAAAGGATCAGAGAGAGGAGGAGAGAGAATCCCAAGTAGGCTGTATACTCTCAGTGTGGAGCCTAACACAGGGCTCGAACTCACTAACCATGAGATCATGACCTGAACTGAAATCAAGAGTAGGACACTCAACCATCTGAGCCCCCCAGGCGCCCCTTACCAATGTGATCTTATTATTTTCTGACCCATGTTACTTCCTTCCTGTATTGACATCTTTCTTTGAGAATTGATATTTTCCATGGTGGTATGCTTTGATTCTCTTCTTATCTATTGCAGGTCCACTATATTTTTTTGCTTTGCGGTTACCATGAGGCTTACAAAAAGCATCTTTTGTATAGCTGTCTATACAAAAACAAAACAAAGCAAAACAAAAACCACTGCCCATTTACTGCATTCTTTTATGTATGTTAGGTCAGAATTTGCTTCTTTTTGTATCATGTACTCATTAAAAATTATTGTTGTTATAGCTATTTTTAATTCTCTTGTCCTTAATCTTTATACTTGAGTTAAGCAGTTAGCACATCCAACATATTACGGTATTAAAGTATCTTGAATTTGATTTTATACTTACTCCTATAAGGTTTCTGCTGAAAAGCCTGCTGTTAGCTTTATGGGGGTTCCTTTGTAAGCTGCAAGCTTCTTTTTCTCTTGCTTCTTTTAAGATCGCCTCTTTGTCTTTGTTTTTTGACAGTTTTGTTATATGCATCTTGGAGACGATCTCTTTAAGTTGAGTTTTTGTTGAACTTACGAGCCTTGTGCACTTGGATGTTGAAATCTCTCCTCTATGAATTTGGGAAATTCATAGCCATTTTATCTTTAAATAAGCTTTCTCCCGCCTTCTCTCTTTCTTCTTCTGGGACTCCACAAATTTTCAGATTGTTTCTTTAGATGGTTTCCCCTAGACCACAGATGCTTTTTCTTCACTCCTTTTTCATTTTTTTCTCTTTGTTCTCTTCTTGGGTAATTTTAATGGTTCTGTCCTCTAATTCACAGATTCTTTCTTCCGTTTGAACCACGTGGCTACTGATGCTGCCTATTGGTTTTTATTTTATTTTATTTTATTCATTGTAATCTTCGGCTCCAGAAATTCTGTTTGATCCTTTTTCACAATTTCTTTTTGTTAAACTTCTCATTTTGTTTGCGTATTCTTATCTTAATTTCATTTAATAGTCTTGCTCTGTTTTCTTGTAGATCGTTGAGCTGTTTTGAATGCTTTATGGGATAGATCACAGATCTCCAAGTCATTAGAGTCAGTCACTAGAAAATTATTGTGTTCCTTTGTACTGTTATGCTTCCTTGATTTTTTACATTTTTCAAAGTTTTTCACTGCTATAGTCACTTTTGAAGTGGGAGTCACCTCCTCCATTCTTTACTGACTGGCTTCCGGAAAGAAATATCTTCTGTCGGCGCTGCTAGGGATGCTGAGGCTCTCAGACCTTCCATGGATACACCGGCTTCACACTTCTTACTCCCTTTCATGGCGAATTCTTAAGTTTGTATGCCCTTTCCAGATCCTGCAGAGCCAAGCCATATGCCCATACCTTCATTTTTGTTTTTCCAAGGGTGGTCTCTCCCAGGCCCACAGATTCAGACTGGCTTTCTGTACATGCTTACCAGCTACCTGCAAAATCTCACTCTTGCCACCATCTGGAGCATGCACAGGTAGCCCACCACAGGGTGAAGGAGGTGTGTGGATGAGGCACATGGAATGCTGTGGGTGCCGATGGGCCAGATGGGGGTATCTGTAGGCAAGACATCACCAGTGGCTCATGGACACACCTCTTGATTGAGTCTCTGATGTGTTTAGAATGATCCATGTCCCCTTGCTATGTTTTGTTCTGAGCCCCAGCTGCTGTTTATCCAGCCTGTCATGTCCCCTCGCCATGCAGCTTGTGACTCGGTCCTCTGGATGTGGCCAGAGATAAATGGGACTCTTTGGCAGGGTCCCACAAAGCTAGGGAAGCCAGGGACTCACTCACATCTGTCACTTTCCCCTACAGAAGAAATCGTGAACCAAGCAAGGCTCTCTCGGCACCAAGCTATACTGCCTTGGGGGAGGGGGAATGCAGGAAAAGTTAAACATTTCTTTTCACCCTCTCCAATACATCCAATCTCAGTGTTTCATTTTTTTTTCTACAATGGCATGCTAGAACTTTTTTGCCGAACTTTGGGACTTCCACAAAGGCTCTCTCATTTGTGGGTGGTTGTCTCCAGGGATTCTCAGACCATGGTTGAGAGGGGCTGGAGCCAGTCTTTGGGGCACTTTGGGTCCCAGCCAAGACTGAGGTCTGCATGCCTATTACTGGATGAGAATTCTCCCAGGTCCGTTGATGTACGGCTGATGACAGAACTAAAGTAAAACAGGACTGTAGCCAAGTCCTCAGAGGTACCGAGCTGTTTGCTGGTCTATTCCTGGGACCACGGTTGGCAAGTTAGCCGCCTGAGTGTAGACCTGTCTTCTCGAAACAGTTCTCCTCATTTGTCGACTACGTTGGGTTTCCCAGTCTCCTATCTGGATTCCTTAGCTCCCACAAAAGTACTTTTGTCCATGAATCGATACCAAATTGCTGTTGTTGAGGGCAAGACATGAACGAGGGATATCTTATTTGGCCCATGCCACTCTCTGGACACTTTAAAAGTGGTCAAAAATGAACAACCCAGTTGAAAACTGCCAGCCTGAATTTTGTCATAAAACTTCCTGTATCTTTGGTTAAGCTTCATATGTATAGATATTTACACCCTCACGGTCAGTGAGGCTGTCTTCTGTACTGGTTTGGTCTACACTGTGTCCTCCAAATTCTAATGTCGAATTAATCCCCAGAACCTTAGAATGTGACTATATTTAGAGATAGGATCTCTAACGGTGTAATTAAGTTAAAATGAGGTCACTAAGGTGGGGTCTAATTCCAAAAGACTTGTGTTCTCATAAGGAGAGATAAGGACACAGATACATAGAGGGGAGACCACGGGAAGACACAGAGAGAAAATGATCATCTGCAAGCCAAGGAGGGAGGCCTCTGGAGAAAAAAACTCTGCTGACCCCTTGATCTCTGGAATTGGGAGAAAAAAATTCTTGTAGCTTAAGCCACCTAGCCCATGATATTTATTCTGGGAGCCCTAGAAAACTAATACAACACCCCCTATATGCTGTCAGTGGTTTGTGAATGACGTGGCCCTAACTGAAAAGTTAAATATGTCTAACTTTGTTTCAATATGAAAATGTTGTGCAAACTCTTAATCCATTAGGGAAAAACTTTTGAAATGCTTCCTCTACTGAGGACTGCTACCTAGAAGGGATATCAAGTACTTTTCAGATCCCACTTTTGTGATTTGAAAGAAATACACCAGAGGTAGCTACCTGAGAAATCTTTCCCATGTCTTGACTAATACTCAAGAACTGTGAAAGAATAAAATAGATAAAGATCTGGAAAGACGTGAAAGTTTCTCATGTATGTGATGTATCCCTGTGTTAATAGTTAAAATCCATACTTTTCTACAAATCAATAAAGAAAAGACAGATGACCAAGTAGAAAAATGAGCAAGTTGCTTGAAAAGGTGCTTCATAAAGAAGCTATCCATATGGACCATAAACATGAGGAAGGGTGTTCTGTCTCTTTAAGTATCAAAAACAATACCACCTCGCGACCTCGGGAATGGCTAAATTTAAAATCATTGGCAATACCAGGTGTTGCTGAAGATGTGAAGAAACTGGAATTTCCTATGTCGTTTGCTGATGGGAAGGTAAATGGAACAGTCGCGTTTGAAAACTATTTGGCAGTGTTTACTGCCAAGAGTTGATCATGTCCCACCACTTATAACACCTAAAGAAATGTGTACATATATTTCCCAAAAGATATATAGTAGAATGTCCATAACAGCATTGTTCGTACTGGCCCCAAATTGAAAACATTCAAATGTCTACCAATAATAGAGTAGATGAATAAATTGTGGAACGTTCATACAATAGAATAGCATACAGAAATTATACCAGACAGACTCTCTGCTGCTACATAAAGCCATATGGATAAATATCTCAAGTATAATGTTGACTGACAGGAGCCTTACACAAAAGTAGAGAAACTCTCTGACCTAGTGCTTCCAGCCAAGGAGAATTCTGGGTTCTAGTAAATCCTGGCCAGTTCTTCTCTGTTTACTTCCTGATCACTTCGTGACATCAACACACAAACACAACTGAATGAGGATATTCAGGACTTAAACAAAGACATATTCTTCTTCCAATTCTAGGTTAGCCAATTAAAATAGAAGGAAAGGCTAACTGACACATGATCATAAAAGGGAAAACTTTATAAGTAGAAAATTTGTAAGAAGGGAATGCATGGGTTTTAGATTACAAAGCAAAGAACATAGATTTCCAATGTATGAGTGCATGACTTAAAGCTGAGATTCATCAAGCAATGGTTGTAATTGACTGATAAGAGATGAGATGGGCAGCGTTAGTGTTAGTAATAGGAATAGAGAAGAAAGCTCTAATTAAAAAGCAATCTGAGGCGCACCTGGGTGGTTCAGTCTGTTGAGTGTCTGACTTCAGCTCAGGTCATGATCTCATGTTTTGTGAGTTTGAGCCCCACATCGGATCTTCTGCCCCCCTCTCTCTTTCTGCCCCTTCCCAGCTTGCTGTGTCTCAAAAATAAATAAATCTTTTTTTTTTTTTTTAAAGAAAGAAGTAATCTGAATATGGGGTGTCTGGATGGCCCACTTGGTTAAGCGTCCAACTTCGACTCAGATCATGATCTCGCTGTTCTTGAGTTCAAGCCCCACATCAGACTTTTTGTTGTCAGAACAGAGCCTGCTTGGGATTTCTGTTGCCCTTTGTCACTGTCTTTCCCTTAACTTGCGCACGCTGTCTCTCTCTGTCTCTCAAAAATAAATAAACATTTAAAAAGAAAAGAAGTAATCTGAATATATGGCAGAAAGAAATTGTGTTTAGAAAACTAAGCTTTGGAGCCAGACAGCTCTAGGTTCAAAGCAGAGCAATTTCCTATCTGTGTAACTCTGGGCAAAGAAGCTCTCTAAGCCGCCATTTGCAAAATAGGAGAATGCTTGTTTCCGCCTTGCAGTGGTTTCGGGAGGATTCGGAGCACCCGGCATGTGTGTAATGCTCAGTTAATTTAAACTATAATGATTTCTGTAATTCCAAAAATTGTATTATTGTTATTAACACATGCACAGTTTAGGAGAGATACCATCATTGAGCTTCATGATTCTTCATAATTCTGGTTTACATGGCGTATAAAGTGCTCGTATGCTCGACGTCACTGAATCTTGGGAAGACTCCATGTTTAGAAGATTTCCTAACCGAGGTATCATTGTCTTAAAACACTTTTATAGGCCATACTCTGATTGCCCTTGTCTATGCATACGTTCATAGGTCCCTTCATAGGTCCCCAGTCTTCATATGCAAACATAAAACTGAAAAATGCCATTTAGCCTTTGTTTATCAGATAATGTGGTTGTGGTTGTTTGAGGCTCCTATGGCTCTGTGACTCTATGCCTCACAAACTAATTGAGAAGAAAAGCAAGGATAGTTATCCACATAATTCAAAGAGCAAACATTTGTGAGAAATAAATTAAAGGAAAACCGTTATTGAATTACATTTTCTACGATACAGCTCACCGTGGAGCTGTTCGAGTTAGTAATTTCTTATATTCGTGCCACTTTGCTATGCCTTCTAATTCTGCCCTTACTCGCTTTCATAAAACGATATTTAGTGTCTGCATAAGTAGGCCTCTGAAATATGGAAATCTTGTTTATAGACATGGCCTTCTAGAAAAATACCTGAGATGATGCTCACAGTCAAGTATTATTAGGAAGAAAGAAGTCTCCGGCTTGCTACAAATTGGAATTCCCAATCTTACCCCCAAAGAAAGGTGCGCATTCTTTATTGCGGTCTGAATTTATAGACTGTTTTGGAGTCTCACATTTGTAGAGTCATTTGCATAGAACAGAAAACATATTACATAACAAGTCAGTCAAGCTAAATTATAGGCAGTTCTTTTCAATCAGGCCACTGCAGTTCTGCGTTGCTCAGTTCAGCTCCTGTCTCCCACTGTTCAAATGTTGCCATGGTGACCAATTTTTGTCATGTACATTCCCAGGTCCCGTGCGGCCTCCTTATTCATAGCACTTTGCCATCACTACAGCGACCGCTAGCTGCTGTCTTATTATCTAATCTCCCCTTGGTAATACATATCACCTTTAAACTACCTGGGTGAATTCTTGAAACCTGAGTATAAATGATATGTTACATCAACAAGAAAATAAATTCACATTAGATATCATTATAATGATAATAACAAATAAATAAGACTCCATAAGCCAGCCATAAGCAGGAGCTTTGTGAATTCACTCCCTTACTATTTCTTACCTACATTGCCGTCCATATCACTGCAAGACCAATTTGACTCTTTTATGACAAATGGAATAACAAGATTGCAAAACCGTTGAGCCGAATTTGATCAACCATGTTGCCATCCATCTGATCGTTGAGCTTTTTGCGGTTATGACAGCTGAAAAACACAAATTATCGGTATATTGGAAGAAGAAGCTGAGGGGTCCAGAGACAGTCTCGTTTATCCATATGCCTAAAAAGACAATGTCATATGGATAAACTAGATTTCACCTCTTTTTTCCTTTTTAAATATTGTAGGCTGGATGTCTTTCGAGTAAAAACACAACCTTAAAAAAAACACAAGAAACCAGATCAAAGACATAAATAGAACAAAATATGCACAAGAGATCTCATCCAAGATCAAAGACGTGACGTAATTGCCATGAATAAGAAGGGCAGAGCTCACCAGAACAGAATGTCTTCAGCGCACAGAGAATTCTATCAAAAAGAAAAAAAAAAAAAAAAGGAAGAAGAAGAAAAGGGAGAAAAAAAGTCTCTGGGAAATCAGGCCCTCTGCAAAGCAAGTAAGATGTCTTTATTTTTCCCTTTGCAGTAAGCAACATTTCTATGTCGTTGCATTAAAATGACCGGACACGGAGCAGTGTTCACCAAATCTGAAGGAGGGAAGCATCCTAGAAGCTTTCCTTTCTGCGGGCTGAGCGTCTTTTATGTTGCTGTGTTGTTGTTTTTTTTTTCCTGTCAAAATCCACTCCCAAACTTCAGTCTTTAAAAGTGTTTCACTGTAAATCAACCCAGGTATAGAGAGTTTTCAAGAGTGTGAAATATCGAGGTAGTAACATTCGAGAGAGCAGCTTTGCTGGGGAAAACGAAGTAATTAATTTAATGCATATGGGGAAAAGAAAAAAAAAAGGTAGAGGGAGTTCCCTTTATTAAATATTTATCACTGGGGCCCTGGTGGATGCCACTCAGAAAAGCAATCATTAGAGAGGGGACATTGATTGAAGTGAATATTCAAGAGCATTCTACACTAAATAACTGATTGCTGATTTCTTGGAAAAAAAGTTCTTGGGTTTCTTAGCCCCTTCTCTTTGAGTGTCTTATAGCATGTGCTCAATTTTAAGTAATTCAGTCTTTTAACAATGTGTCTCTTTCCCTGACCTTACAGAACTTTCAGCTCATTCAAGTCAATGAAGCCAACTCTTTTCCACCCTCTGTAGGAACAGGGTGCAGGGGAAAGAGGGAGAGGGAGCGTGAAACAGTGAGAGAGAGCAGAGAGTTATCAGAATGCAAGCTCATACCTGCAGAAAGGGGAAAACCAGCAAATTAATAATCCATGATTCTATTTAACCTACTAGGGGCAAGACAGATTTATGATTTAAGGTAAACTCCGATCAGATACAGTTAGCACGGAGAGTAAATTTTCTGAACTTGATTCTTTAAAAGCAAAAAAAACATTCAGGAAGCACTATATTTCCTAATGATATTTAGCCATAAACATGTACATTAACATATAGCTGCTTTTTTTACCCTTAGAAAAATCGATATAATAATTGCAAATATATATTTTTAAGTAGGCTCTACACTCAACATGGGGCTTGAACTCACAACCTGAGATCAAGAGTCACATGCTTTACTGAGGGAGCCAGTCAGGTTCCCCCTTTTAAAAAAATAATGCAAATTTGGGGCAATCTATTTCTATGAGGTTTGTGTCCCCAACAAATGTACCCGAATTCATTTTGAGACTATTTCTTATATTACAGTATTATTGTGAAGAGCAGAATTTTCATATTATTCTAGATCCTGAGTATTATCTGACTTTTATTCTGACTAAAGTCTTTACATGCTTTGCAAGCTCCTTTCCTGGGCTCCCCGCACCTGAAAGCAAAATGTAGCTATCACCTGCATAAAACAAAGTGCTCTTCAGAGACAGGGGATTCCTTACCAGTGCTTTCCATCGCGGGGAGAAGTAGAGGCAAACCACTGCTGTGCGGAGTAGAACATGCAAGGGGCTCTAGGTGGGAGGGGGAAACAAGCCATTCTAAATAAACCTACAGAGATACTGGGACTTATGTCTTCTTAGCTCCCAGGATGGTGAAACACACAAACAAAATTGTCCAGAGAAACGGAAGTCATTTTCCCGTAGCAAGTATTCCTGCACTACTTGTTGGAAGACTCAGAGTGTACTACTGAAGAAGTGAATGCTCTTCCCGCAGTATCTGGAATTTCTAAGAGAACTGCCCTTTCCTCCCTCCATCTATGCTGTTAACGCGACGATGGGCAAGCTGCTTTAGAGGAATTGCTTGACTCCATTGTCAGGAACTTTAGATATGCCAGGATAAGATTTTTTTTAAAAAATGGAAGTTGTCCCATAGCCAAAAAGCATAGTGTTGTGTTGACAGTTTGGGGCTCTTTTCTTAACAAGCAACAAAATGGTCCGGTAAAATGGACTAGCATTCCTTTGAGTGATGGTCACATGAGAGTAATGGTTCTAATCAGAGGTCATCTTCCCTCCCTCACCAGGAGATACATGGCAATGTTTGGAGGCATCGCTGATTGTCACAATAGGGTGAGGTGTGCTAGTGGCATCAGGTAGGCAGAGACCAGAGACCACGCTTAACATCCCGCAATGTAGTTCCCATAACTCATCCTTTGATTTCATGGGAAATCAAGAGATGAAGTTTCTGCTTTCCTTAAGGGCAACCAAATCACAATTTTTCCTAGGTAACACATATTCATAATCCATTTACAGTAATGGTGCCTCTGATGCTTCAAATTCAGTATTGAAATTTTAAACTTTTATAAATATTCAGCTTTTGAGTTTCGAATTCATAATTTAACAACCTGGCTTAAGCCTACATGTTTTGTTGGAATGAAGTAATTCTCCACACTGTTGTTTCTCTTGTGTCTCCCTCCCATCGATTAGGGTCCGATGCCCAGAAATGGCTTGGCAGCTCTACAGACAACACTTCCACGCTCTTCCTTGTGTGGGAACTTTACATGATACATGATTACCTTAGAGATTATTTGAGGCTTACGAATTATGTCCTTTACAAAAAAGAGCCGTGATTCTCAACCACCTTCGGACCCCATTGTCTCCTGTAACACAAAGGCAGACTTCCAGCTGTTTTCTCGAAAGCTCAGATAGTTTTCTTGAAGAAGAGACTCGCTATGGGGGGGATTCCCTAAAAAATAATACCTTCTTTTCTAGTCTTTTTGACTCGTAGAGTCCTGCTGGTTCAAATTAGAATTCTAGATGATTTCAAGTCGATAAAGGAGACTTCGGGCCTATCTGTGCAGCACTCCCATTAGAGTGCAGCACCTTCTTGACGTTCATACTTCGGTAAAGGAAACGCACCAGATGCCATTATGGTCTCAGAAATGAGCTCTGATCCATGCGTTTTGACCGGATCCACAGTACACTAAGGAATGAGGTTGTTTGGTAACATGCGATGTACTCCTCACTAATCATTTATTTCTAAGAATTCTGATTCAAAAGGATCAGGCAAGATCGTTATTTGAAAATTCCTTCTACCGATTGTCAAACTACCCTTGAGCTTTAGGCTACCTTTCTTTAGTAATAGTCTATAATCTTAGATTTTCATACAATTATTCAAAGGTATGTGTTGAGTACCCATTGCGAAATAGGTATGTAAAGTATACATTTTTTGCCAGGCGTATCTCTGGTTATGGAAGTAGGCTCTTAAAAATTAAAACAACAAAAAAGCAAACAACTCTTTACTTTTCTCAAAGTCAGTGCTTCCCAAAATGTCCTCAACATAAAGAAGGTGTGAATTACTTATTAAAAGAAAAGGCGCTTAGCTCCATTGAGACCTCTCTGGGAAGACCCTAAAAATATGTATTTTTAAATAGCACCCAGGGAGTCATATTTTTTGGTAATTTGGGAAACAGGGCCGTAGGAGAATGCACATATTTGGAGACCACAAAAGACACCATATTAAATTATAAATGGATTGAGTAGCTACCCTTCGAGAGGGTGTGTGATGCAGACAGAAGACTTAGGAAAGTGTCTGGCACGGGTTGAGTTCTTAATAAGTGTTAGATGCTATTGTTTTCCTTCGTCGTCATCAGCGTAGATAAGAATTATCATTTCACAAGATCAGCCTTCCAAAGCCATTAGCCTTTTCAGCCACTTGCATTTATTATATCCTTTCATCTTTTTACTTTGGTCTTTGACCAAATTCCTGTCTCCTTTTCATTAACTCTCCTATTTTGTTTCTTTTCTTCTCTCTGCTTTTAACTGAGTGCTCCTCCTGATACTGACTTTTCCAAGAGCCCTTGAATTCGTTATCTGTGCACACAGGAGCCCTTCCTGGGAATTCGAGCATTCCACTGATAGCTAGCAAGGTATGTTCCTTGATCCCACCCTCTAGACCCAATTAACCTGGAACCTGGAGCCTGGGACTGATTATTTAAAATTTATCTCCAATTTCCAGGCATCCGTGTGGCTTTCACCCTTTCTAACTCAGGTTACTTCAATCCACAAATATTTAAACGCTAGTTTGGAGTGTTCCATTTGAGTGGTCTAAACCACCCACACGTTGCCCATGTCATTGGGGATATGTTGAACCTGAGAGCACCCAGATGACATATTGATCTATTTCTATAATTCAGAAGAAATCCCTGACTTATCCAACACTACAGCTTGTGTTCTCTTTTATAGAATGCTTGGGACAATTGTAAGAAAAGAACAGGAAAGACTGTGTGCATAACCAATCTGTTCCTTTCTACATTACTCATCATCGCAGACTCTCTTAAGCAAAAAATATTTGCTGCATAAATCAGACATGCAGTCTATGTCATTGAGCTAAAGAAAGAAAGGAAGAAGAAGCTATTACTTTGGCCTACTATCAACTCATGTACGTTTAACTTCTGCATCTAATATGAATATCTTTCGGCTGAATTTTGCAATGGAGAGATCACTTCGTATTTTGTTAGGAGCTCATGCATGCATACAAACGGGCTTCCTTACAAAGAGAATATATTTTTCTTTCTAAAGAATAAGTTAATTGTGAAGTGGGTAGAAAAGCCACCTGTGTTTATTTTGTCTGCTGATTCTATCCGTTTAGACCTTAATGAATTATACCAGTGGCACCTCTGGAAATTCCGAAATGGCCACAGTAACTACCAGCCCTCTGTGTTAAAAGAGGTTAAACTGTCCAAAGACCTAATTTCAAGTCTTGATTGAATGCTAGCAACGGAGCCATGAGCAGGATCCCTGGAGAATGGCGAAGTCCGCTGTGGGCTTCACACAATGGGAATGCGTGGGTAGATGCTGCCTGTAGCTCCGGGCTGGGGAAAACAAAAAGACATTTGAGGAAGAGGGGATTTCTTACAGATATGATATAATGGGAAAGATCTGAAAGTCATCCATCATGCCCGTGACATACATCCCACCCAACGACAGCCAAAAGCCACGAGATGTCACGTACCGCCTGCAGCGTGTCAGGCCTTCTGGCATCAGCACTTTTGTGCACCCTGCCACCTCCCCTTTCTGGCCGCGCTGCATGGGGAGGCCCAAGAATGCCTCTGTCCGCCCCCACCCCAACGTGTGCTAATGCAGGCTTTATTATCACACACCCCAACAGGCGCTCGGGACACATTCATCCGGTGACAGGGAGTGACAATCAGAGCTGAACAGGAATGCCAACGCCACCAGATGTTGCCGGAGCTCATAAATTGGGTTAGCACAACTACGCTGTTCGGAGACGGTCAGAACAATGTGGTCCAGGCGAGGACACATGGGCGCTCGGAAGCTCCCAGGAGAACAGCTGCTCAGAAACACAGAGATTAGCCTGAAGCTTCCCTCACCTTCTTGTAGTCTTCCTTACCCGGCTTACTTTAAAGTAATTATCTCGAAATATCAAATTCAGATTGGGTTAAGATGAGCAAGAAAAATACATAAGCTATGTTTTCGTATCACTGTGTGATAGCAACCTGTCACATCCAAGGGTTGCTCTTTAATTTTAAAGTAACACATGGCACACACACACACACACACACACACACACACACACTTAACATTAGAACGAGTTGTAATTAAATTTGCATTATGTTCTCTTGCTTTCACTTCTGTATACTATTTGTCTTTATCTCATCTTCCCAATGAAATGGCAACTTCTCCAAGTGCAGGGGCCATGGGTAATGGTGCCCTTTGGCCCTCACAGGACCTAGGTCAATATTAAACACACACGGGTTGGCTTGATGACTAACCAGTTGGTTTCAAAAGGGTTTGTTTTTGCTGTTGTTTGTAGTATTTCCAAAGGCTAAAGAAGAAAGCTGAAGACAACATGCAGTGTGAGGAAAACCAAGGTTGGAAATTATTAGCTTGGACAGGGTCAAAGAAATATAAAGCAAGACAGTTAAATTTTATCACTTGAATGGAGGATATTAGTAGCCTGAAACTCCTAGGCTTGTTCACAATGATTTTACAGGTTAATATCCTAAAAATTGTGCCAACACTTCATGTTCTAGGCTTGTTTATTTCCCAGTATAAATAGCCCACTTGCAGGTGCGTCTAGGTGTCTCTGTTACTAATTCATAGCGATCCATAAAAACTACAATAAAGGACAGTTCTCCCGAGCAATAGCGTCTTTGAGTGCAAAATAATTGGGACATTGGGACTCTTGCAGACTGAACGAGTTGTAGTGTTTGGAAACAACCCTAGGAAAATAGCGACCATACCCTGAAGCTAGAACTTCAACTTTAGCAGGGAAAATCCATATAATCTAGGCATCATGTACTGTTTTCATCCCTATTCCGATATCCTTTGACTGTGTCCATATTAACTGGTTTTCTCCAGATCTTATCTAATCTTGTTTCTTCTAACATTTTGTGAATCTTTACCATACATGCAAAAGAGTTCATTTATATCATGGTCAAGTAATTGTATCATTCCTTGAATATATTCTCTTATTTGAGTTCCAGAACTTGGTACCATCTCAATATTGTATTGCTTCCAAAACAACTTACATGTTGGGCAATGATGCAATAAAAATATTTCATATTTATCACGTGTACTCGTTGTCAAGAGGACCTGATAGAAATGACAGATTCTTACTCTGTTTGATGGAAACTTTCCATTGAATTCCAATTTATAAACCCTGGACATAAATGTGGGGTGGGAGAAGTAACAGAACTGAGTCAAGCATGTGATTATTAGTAATTCTTAAGGACAAGTTGATGTATTTAAC
This sequence comes from Paguma larvata, assembly GCA_030068075.1. Classification (NCBI taxonomy): domain Eukaryota; kingdom Metazoa; phylum Chordata; class Mammalia; order Carnivora; family Viverridae; genus Paguma; species Paguma larvata. The sequence goes on from CM057825.1 coordinate 16,071,794, forward strand.
ACACTCGAGAGAGTGTATCTAACCCAATTCTTAAACTGCGAGTCAAACCAAAAATATGAACCCGAGAACAGAAAGGATTTCCTTAATGTATATTTCCTATAAATAGTGTTTTCTTGTTAGATCTAAACTATAATTCAAGGAATTAGGTTCAGAGCAAACAAGAGGTTGTGGTAAAAAGAATTAATCAGTATTTTAAATAATCTGTGTCTTTTGATCAGGCCCTTGGAGATCGACATTCTAGGTTCACTGAATAGAGATTCGTTTTAACGCAACGTAAAGATAGATATAAAAATGTGACATAGTCATTACACATATAATGAGAAGCTAGTCCATCTGTGCATGTATCACCTCGTCTGAGTGGCCTTCCCTGACATCTTATTCCTGTAGCAGCCATGGTCCCCCACTTCCGACTCTGATTACCTTTCTCATTTATTACATTGTGTGATTTGTGCATTTGCCTTATTCTCCCTCTCCCGCTTCGGTTTACCTCTAGGACGACAGAGACGTTGCCACTTTGGTCCCTACAGGATTCCTAGCACTTCACAGTGTCAGTGCCTGACACTCAAAAAGTACGTGCAAAAAAACGTTTGAATATGTATGAAATACACGTGTTCTTTTGGAAGGAGATGAAAGAAGGACACCAAGAAGGCTACGCATGTGTGTAATTAGGCTCTGAGAATGTCAGTTGTAATATAAAATATTTCATTCAGATTGAGTGCTTCACCCGGAGTAGTTTAGTATGCGTTGCACAAATAATCTTTTTCAGTAAATCATTTTCAATAAGTGCTTTTTCGGAGAGCGAATGAAAAGGGAGTGTGAAAGAAGGTTATAGAGAAAACAGAGTAAAGCTTTATGATTAAAATTTCTGGAATCCTTAAGGTATCATTCCATAAGTCAAGAAATCAAAGCCCATAAAATCAATTAAATGAAACCAAGTTCAGTATGTTGTATTCAATACTTAGATTTTCTGAATTTTAATGTGTATTTATTTTTTAAGAGAGACACAGAGCACAAGCAGGGGAGGGGCAGAGAGAGAAGGAGACACAGAATCTGAGGCAGGCTCCAGGCTATGAGCTGTCAGCACAGAGCCCGAAGCAGGGCTCAAACCCACAAGCTGTGAGATCATGACCTGAGCCGAAGTCAGGCGCTCAACCGACTGAGCCACCCAGGCGCCCCGATTTTCTGAACTTCATATAATGTTTACGTTTGCCAGAAAGGAGCATTATTTATGCCTACATTAGATGTGCTGATGCTAAGTAACTACAGGGATGAATGGGGAGATTTTCCTAATCGCAGAGAATAGCACATACACTATTTTAAAAGTTTCTGTGAATGTGCATGATTTTAGACTAACTTATAATAAATTAAAAACAAGGTAAAATTCTTGTATGTGGCAAGCAGCTCTAATTCTAGTTAGCTCTAAATGCGCAGATAGATGGAAATGTTGATAAAAACAAGAAGTAAATTCCCTAATAAAAGATTTAGGTTGTTGAAAAGTCTTCTAGGAGACATGAGATGATACTTTGGACAAACTAGAAAAAATAATGTGGAGGACTCCAAAACCTTAAGAATTTACACTGTTACCAACTGTCGAAGATATTTCCCTTCGGCTTATTACTACCATGGTTGTCTGACTTCACAAACCAAACAACTCAGACGATTGGCCGAAGATCGAATTTATACAGTCCCATACCCATTGTTTAAAACAATGTGTTTTAAACATTGTGTACAATGTCTTTCTAGAATTCTGTCTTTGAAAGAAGACCAAAAAAGCGTGATATTTATTTTCTAGCTCTTACCGTTCTTTAAGGAAAATTATTTATCTTTTTTGCAAAAATGAATAAACATTTACATGAGTCAAAGATCAAAAATCCCAAAGGGATATTGCCAAGAATCCCCTTCCCTTACAGAATTTGTTGGAGTGGGTTTCCCAGTTTCACCAAGAAACAAATTTGCATTGTTTTCTGTTTTACCATCTTGGTCTTGGGAGTTTCTAGGAAAAGGTGTTTATAGACCAATGTTCATCCCAGAAATTAAGGATCAAACAGACCATTGATTTTTTTTTCCCAATACGTTGGTCTTTCCATTGTATTCAATGGCACCTGCCTGCCTGCCTGATGGAAAACTGTTCTCTATTATTTGGTACCTGAAAAAGGAAAATTCTTTCATTGACCTCGCCCTTCCCCCCACCGCCCCAGTACACTGGTTCTCCTGTGGTCATCAGCACCAAAGCTCTTCAAAGACTGAGCCAGATTCATCACCAGTATCTCTTCACCACCATCTACCCACTCTTTGATTTCGTGAAATCTCGTTTCCACACCACGACCACCAACCCCCGTATACACACACACATACACACACATACACAGATTTCAGTGTAATTTCTCTTTCCAGAATCACCGTGACCCGTACCGCACCAGTGTCTATCACGCTGACAGCTCCCCAGGCTCTGCCTCCTTCCCTTCCTCCATGCGGCTCCTTCCTTGGCAGTTCTTTTATTGCTCAACCTGGCTTCCTTCTCCTGGCCTCAGGATACTGCTTGCTCCCTTCATTAGTAACCCTTCTTCTTTCCTTTCTTGTTTATTCCAGAATCCTCTGCCTTTTGTTTTATTTTGTCTGTAAGTATGTATTGTTTCTTTGTTCCAAACCCTCTCTTCAGTTACCCTTTCCACTATTGCTTCTTTGCAAGATAATACAAAAATCTTCCCCTTGGACTCTTATCTCTCCCTGGAATTTCAATTAAGGTGCTCCCCAGGGCTCCTGGGTATTTTACCTGATTGTCCCACTACTACCTCAAAGTCCGCTAACCTCCCGTTCTGTTTCCTCAATCAGTGCAGCTTCTCAATGGAGGGTGATTTTGCTGCTGCCTCCCCTCTCCACACACCCCTCCCCAGTACGCAGGGGCGACATTTAGCCATGTCCGCAGACACTGCCACACTGAGCAGGGGTGCTGCTGGCCTCCAGTGGGTAGAGACCAAGCATGATGCTAAACATCCTACAGGAAGGTCACAGGACAGCCCCACAACAAAGAATTTTCTGGCCCCAAACATGAAGAGCGTCCGGGCTGAGACTCTGTCCTCATGTATGGCAGAAATGCAGACTTTTCTGTCCCCTAGTCGCTTTGGCAGAATGAACTGGATTTAATCCTGGGTCGTCCTTCTTTTCTGCTTTCTTCATGCTGCTCACTCCATTTAATATCCAGTATTTCATTTGGGTTTTTTCCTTGGAAATTTCTGTCCGTTGACCATTTCCTTCATTTCTATTACCACTGTCCTTACATGCGTGCACTCGGGTAAAAATATATACGCTTCACTGGTCTCAATAGCTCAGGTTTCTTCTCCCTCCCATCCTTACACGCCGCTGCTAAATTAAATGCCTCCAGGTACTGTTTTCGTCACATCAAACACATTCAATGCACCTTTCCGGAGCCTCCCTCTTTTAGGAAATGTTGGCAGTTGGGCCCTTACCACACCTCCCTCCTATAGGACATTATGTGAACCTTCCATTCCAGCCGTTTTGTCCTAAATGTCATAACCAAGTAAATAATTCCACTACTTTAGGAGTTCTTTTAGATCACAAAATAGCTGATTAGTGACCTGTTGATGAAAATTGGTTTATTGTTTTGAAGTTTTCATCCCAGACATCTTGGCATATGTCTAAGCATTCTGGGGCCAAGCTAACTGGGAATCAAGTCTTGTCTCTGCCACTTGCGAGGTTGGGCCAGTAACCATATCTCCTTGCCTGTAAAATGGGCTAACAAGAATGCTTGGCATGTAAGGTTGCTGTGTAATTTAGAATAGTCCCCATTATCTAATAAACACTAGATAGTTATTCACTCCTATTCCAAAAGAAAAGAGTGTTATATTATTTCCTTCACAAACCCACATTTGAAGACTGAGCCAGACTCATCACCATCCCTTCACCGCCATCTTCCCACTCTTTGATTTCGTGAAATCTCATTTCTTTTTTTTTTAATGTTTATTTATTTTTGAGACAGAGAGAGACAGAGCATGAGTGGGGGAGGGACAGAGAGAGAGGGAGACACAGAATCGGAAGCGGCTCCAGGCTCTGAGCCACCAGCACAGAGACCGACGTGGGGCTCGAACTCACAGACCACAAAATCATGACCTAAGCCGAAGTTGGACGCTCAACCGACTGAGCCACCCAGGCGCCCCTAAAATCTCATTTCTACACCACGACAATGACCTTCCACATACACACACACACACACACACACACAGATTTCAGTGTAATTTCTCTTTCTATCATATTACTGATGCAGGGTGTTAATAATACTATTGTGACTACTGGTGTGACGGCCAAAGCCATGCACCCCGCAATGCACTAAACTGTTTGATCAGTGGCGGAGAATTTTCCAGAAATATCATCCACCAGATATTTACGTATATTGTTTTTCTGAGAGGCCCTAAGAGATTCTGGAAACACAAAAACGCCTCCGAGATGCAGAACCTCAGTGTCCTCACTATTCCCACATCCAGGACATTCTCCTTGTTGCCGCGGTTATTGAGTTTCTGAAGTTCAGCATTCAACTTGTTCACCATTAATTAATATGGGGCTCTGATCTACTCGGGGAAACTGTAAAAAGCAATTAAGAGCAAACCAGACCCAGGAATAAAGGACTGGTTTTCTTTCTCCTTTTTATCTTTTCCCAGAGTTTCAATGTTTTTCGGGGTAGCTCCCCCTGGGTGGGTTGGGAGGCAGAACAATTTGTAAGTAATTTACTTTGAAATCGGTGGCGGTGACGGAATCTGCATTTCTCCCTCAACCCTGTGCCTGCCTTGTAAAGTTGTCATTCTCATCCTGTTCTCTCCTCTCCTTCCCCTGGGTGGTCTCTCTTTCCTGAGTGATGGTAAGAGCAGGGAAAGCTGAAGAGATGGGACAACGTGGATGGGTCGCCACATGACATTACTGCCTGGTGTACAGGCCCCAGATACGCGTTTTATTCTGCAACTGGAATTCCTCCCTTTTTTGATCTCCGTGCAGTACCCGGCTCTCCCCAACTCCTCTCTCAACCACCACCCCCTTAAGTGGAGCTCCTAGAACAAGTGAGGATCTGCCTGTAATTACTGCTTAATTCATTTGCATGTGGATGTTCTCATTATAATGTCATTAGCATGGGGAGGGAGTCTGGTTGCCAGAGCAACCAGGAGTGGGGCAGGTGCAGTTCACCCTCAAAAGGATTCTCGGTTCTGTTCGGTCAAACTCCACCTGTATTCCTGGCTCTTATCACTCTCGTGGTTGCCAGAATGAAAACATTCCCCAGCGCTACCCTCTTTATTTTGGCGGTGCCTCCAGAATTTCTCGGTAACCTGTGCAGTTCTGCCTGGTTTTACTGAGAACTCCCTTTATTTTAACTAGCCGTGCTTGGGGACTTCAGCTCCTAGTCTGTGGTGCCCAGTGTGGTAGCCATTCACCACACAGAGCTATCGAGCCCTTGAAACAGGATCAGAATCGAGGTGCGCTGTAGGTGTCGTATACACAACGGTCTTCAAAGACTTAATACCAAAAAAAAAAAAGAGTGTAAATTAGCCCAATACATTTCTGAAGTTTGAGTACCTATTGAAATGGAAATATTTCAGATACGTGGGGTTAAATTAAAAAAATATTATTACAGTTAATTTTATCTAGCTCTTTTTATTTTAAAAATGCGGTTACTAAAACATTTCAGATAAGAGATGTGTCTCATATATATGGTCCATATTATATGTTTATGGGCAGTACTGTCCTCAATAATAGATTCCTCTTCCAGGTCTTCTCTCTGATAAATACTGCCTTCTTGATCTTTACATAATTTACAATAACAGTCATCCCATGCAAACTTCCACCCCTAATTCTTTCTGGATTGCCAAGCAATTTGCTTATTTTTGCCATCATTTCAATAAATACTCTAAAGGAATTCTATTTTCTCAACAGGAATTTCCTCCGGAAGCAATGCTGATCAATGGTTAACCAGGTTCTGCATGAGTCTTTCCTCGCGGGCCACTACCTCACAGAACATCAGCTAGAGAAAAGCCCCAGTTGTAAGAAAGTTTTCTTTACCACATTGACAAGAAATCTGTTTCCTTGTAAAAGCTACCCGCTGATCTCGTTTCTGCCCTTGGAACAAAATAGAGTAAAGGTTCTCCTCTTCCACATGACAGCCCTCCATTTCCTTGAAGACAGCTGTCATGGTCTGCTAAGCTAAGCTTCTCTTTGTTAAACATTACCCACTCTCCTCAACAATTTCACACAAGTCATGGCCTCAAGGCTCAACTATCCTTGTTGCCCTCCTCCGGATTTCTGTCATTTGTCAATGTCCCTGTAAAAACGTGGAATCCAAAAAAGGTCAGCCAACTCCAGACGTGGTACGCACTATGTAGAAGACAGTAAAGCTGTTCCCTCTCTTCATCTGGACGCGGGAACTTGGTTTATGGAGCCCCAAGACTGCATTTGTTTTATCACCTCCTCTACTTCGCGGTGGGCGCGTGTCGAGTTTTTCATCCACTGAAACTAACAGAGCTTTCTTCACATCGACTGGCATGAAGTTATTGTTTTTTTTATCCAAGACTTCTAGAATTGATTTTTAAAAAAATCTAAACCCAAGACTCTATGTGTGTCTCAGTAAATTTCACTTGGGGGCTTTATTCTACTCTCCCCGTAGACCAAGACCATTAAAACCTGATTCCTGCTCAGTAAATGAGCTATGCTCCGTTGTGTACCAAAGACACGGTAAGCTTGCTTCTGGTTTCACCTTAATCACTGATAAATGTGTTAAATTGGACAGAGCCATCTTGTCCATGCCGATATGAGAAATCTTATTAACTGTCTTTCTAAAATAAAGATACACTGTGGTGTTACCTGATCAAACTACCCCACCGGAAAAGAAGAGTCATCGAAATAATTTGTGTGCCCACTATGTACCAGAAATTTCTGAGACACTGAAAATTAGTAAAACAATTCTATTTTTTTTTAAGTTTTTTAAAATTACTTATTTAGAGGGGGCTGGAGGGAGAGAGAGAGGGGGAGAGAGAGAACCTCAGGCAGCCAACGTGGGGGGCTCGAACTCACTAACTGTGAGATCACAACCTTAGCCGAAATCAAGAGTTGGTTACAAGAGTCTGTGACAAGAGTTGGACACTTATCCAACTGAGCCACCCAGGCACCCCTAATTAAACAATCCTAATGTCTAGTAATCCCCTCTTCCATACTTATATGTTCCCAAGCTGTATTTTTTAACAATTTGTTAGGACTCTTAGGACATTTTGCCAGAGATCATTATTAATCTTACTGGTTTATCATTTCTGCAGTCAAGCCTTTTCACTCTGCACATAGCAGAATGCCATATGTCGCTTGCCACTGTGTTCATATCCCATTCATTCTCAGGGTGTCTTAAAGATTATCAACCAGGACTCCACAATCATACCTGTAAGTTATTTTATTTTCCAAAGGAAGAACTGAATTGCACCTGAACATTTATAGTTACTTGAACTTGCTCTCTCTTTTCTTCCATGCCCCATCCTGGGGAGATTATCTGCTTTCATTATCACTGTCGCCGAGCATCTAACACAAGGCTTGATTGTTGACTGCTTAAATTTTCAATCTTTTTTCCTTCCTTTTCCATTTTGAAAGCCTATGTCTTCATTTTGTGAAGAAGAAAGAAAATTAAGCTAACTAGGTCTTCTGTCTTCTCTTTCGTGATTAATATTAAAGCATCTTTCCCCATGGCATGATCAGCGAATCAGACTCTTACTCATTTTCCAAAGGAAAGGGCATCTCTTTTATTTTTAATGTTTATTTAGTTATTTTTGAGAGAAAGAGAGTGCAAGTCAGGGAGGGGAAGAGAGAACGAGACATATTTCCAAGCAGGCTCCTCAGTGTCAGTGCAAAGCCTGACGTGGGCCTCAAACCCAAGAACCGTGAGATCACGACCTGAGTTGAAGTCTGAAGCTTACCCAACTGAGCCACGCAAGCGCCCCACCCCTTTTTTATATATGTGTAATTTTCATGAAGATAATAACACCAGATTCCAAGAGGCTCTCTTGGTTTCTACACCTGGGCTTACTAGTGGCTCATTTGGAGGTTTTGGATACTTCTTTCTCCCTTTTGTACTATGTTGCCAACTTACAAAGATACAAAGACATAGTCAACTAATATGAACAATTTATCAAAATGATCATCAGATTTCTTTAGAAACAATCCATTGAATTTCCAATTTAAGACTGATCCTTTATTTATTTATTTATTTATTTTGCAGTTTCAGAAGAAGCATACAAGCTCTTGACATTAAGACAGTTTATCGAATGGACCAACAAAAGATAATTAAACTCATTATTCATTTAATTCCAAGCTCAAGGTTTACATCGCAACCTGTGTTTTGTACATTGTCCATGTCACAATGGTTGGCCATAGTTGTCCAGTGGTAACGGTCTCGTGTCATACATGGAGCTCTTGTAGAGTGACGCCACAGAGTCCCAGAGGAAAAGTTCTAAAATAGGTGCTTTTGGAGAAGAGGATGATAAATTGTTACTATGTGTGTTGCCAAAAGGTAAGTGATTATATGTAATTGGATGAATCTTGAAAGGTACTGTAACCTATGAGTTTAGTGTTCTGCATTTATAAATGTTACATCTACACTTAGATTATATCTACTCATGTAATGAGAAGGCAGAGTCTGAAAGAGTAATTTGATTAATTCAGTCAAAATTATCATATCAATCATTGGGATATTTTAGAAGAAAGTTTTAAGTGCCCGAATTATGGAAATCATTACTTTATTTCTCCATTCCCTTTTACTTTGTGCGTGTGAAGAGCTAATCTGATCGACTACTTTTTTTTCTTCTTAGAAACAGACAGCATTTAAAATTAGGAACCACCCAATATAATCTCTGAAAACCTTGCACAATTTTGCATCTGGCTTCTTTTGATAGATTATCTTCTCATTTTTTGTAGTAATCTTTCCAAAGTAGAGAGCATCTTTTTTCCACAATTATTTGTCAGTATGATGCAAATTAAAAACTAAAGCATAATATTGTAGATTCTTTCCTTGTAACATTGCAAAGACAGCCTTGAATTAAACTGGATTATACTGGTTTACTTAATTCACTTAAAATCAGTTAACATAAAAGAAACTAGATACTGATGTTAATTTTACTCGTGTCTCAGATTTACAATAACCTCTAATTATTTTGTTGGATTTGTTTCTCCACCAATAATTTAGTTTAATTTATCACTATACAAAATCCGAATAGCTTATCAAAGTATTGAAATATATAGTTCTTTCAGGAGACCTGTGATTCTGAGATGGTCCTTGACAAGCCAAGAAAATGTACAACCTGCAAGAAAATTTTCTAACCAAACGAGAGCAATAGATTGACTAATTAAAAATGCATCCATCTGTTGGCTTGCTTTTTGAAACACGCAAATCTAAGCGGGCTGTTTTATTTATGAAGACCCTCTAACTCTGAGAGTTATGAATTCATAAGTTTGTATTCATAAACACAATAAAAGGTTAACATGAGAACAGAACTTAACTACATGGAGCAGTTCATATATTTTCTCTCGTAGGCCTGAGTTTTTAAATATGCCATTTCGGAAAACAGAGCCGCTTTTATGTACAATACAAAATAAGTTTTAAGTATTCTCCTTACAGAATTTGTACAGAAATTTAAAGGATTTACACACAGAAACATCTAGTTGCATACAACCCACTCAATGTTTGCTTTATTTATGAATAGTAGAGAATTATTTTGAAGCAACTGAATGTGAAGCTTTCTTCACATTCAGGAAAAGTGCGGAAGCTGCTAGAACTAGGATTATACTATTTTAGAGTTGAAAGGAACCACGTTGATGATCTCGATTGGAAACAGAGGCTTGCAGGGAGGCAACACTCACCCAACATCCAACAACCCAAGATTGCTTCCTAACATGCCATTCATTTTACTGTTTGACATGTGTTTGGAGCCCCTGCAGCTAAACTGTTTGATTTTCATGCTCTGCTTTGTTATATTGTACACAGAATCCACATGCCAGTAATTAAGAATTGGTCACCTATGTTTGAGAAAGAGCACTTTTGACCGATCTCTGTATTTCCGTGTAAATTTCAGGTATAGGAAAAAAAAAGTTATGGCTCACACTTTGTGACAGTCAAGCAAAAAGAGCCGTTTGTACGTGTGCACACACATTCTCAATAGAGGAAGCCTCATGTAGAGATTACCTAAATATAAAAACAGATTAATATCTACGGGAGATGGACGTGGGAGGCAGACCATCCGCTGTGGACTAACGGTGAGTCCAACTCTGAATTTAAGACTAGTGACGAATCAAAATATAATAATTGGCAGAGAAATAATTATCAGGCTCTTTAAAAAACATCTTCTAAGGACGCCGGGGTGGCTTAGTCAGTGGAGTGTCTGACTTCGGCTCAGGTCATGATCTCAAGGTTCGTGGGTTCAAACCCCATGTCAGGTCTGTGCTGACAGCTCAGAGCCTGGAGCCTGCTTTGGATTCTGTGTCTCCCTCTCTCTCTGCTCCTCCCCTGCTCATGTTCTCTCTCTCTCTCTCTCTCTCAAATATAATAAATAATAATAAATAAAAAATACCTCTGGACTATTAAGTTAAATTATAAAAATATAGTGGAATTTTAAAAAAATGGCTTACCACAATTATTTAGCACCTCACTCACTGAACACCAAATTAAGGTACAATACTATTAACAGCAAAAGATTATTTTGTGCCTGGTGCTCTCTTTACAGCAGTATGTGGAATATCTCACTTATTCCTTATAACGATCCTGAAGTAGGCACAATTATTAGCTCCATTTTACAGATGAAGAAAGTGAGACTCTCACTAGGGCATGTATTTCTCTCCTGGAGAACGTGAGGAATGTAAAGAGAGCGATTGTGTTTGAGATGAAGAACAGAAAACATGAGAACTGAGCTGGGGTTGAATGCCAGATGGACAGTTAGCGCCCTTTAAGTAAATGGCACTTTCTCCCGGTTTAGCTATAAAGTGCATAATTTAAATTTGGGTCTCAATGATGTTAGAAATCACAGGCCATTGTCAATTAAATGGTCAACCTCCCTCCCCCCCCTCCCCGCCGCCCCACGTTGAGTCTGTATATGATTCTACTACCCCATACCATGAAGAAATAGATTTTTGTACAATGCTTAATTCTGACAATATTTTTAAAAGGTCAGTGAATTTTAAGTTAATGTTGACTCCTGCGGGGGGAGGGGGTGAGAACAAGGGGAAATGATTTGAAAGCATTAGTTTCTCTAAATCTCATTTTAATCACCAATTAGAATCTTCTAAACCATCTAACTTTTAAGCGTACTTGCTAACAAATAGCTCAGCTATTTGTGTTTGCTTGGGGTTTTCTTCCTCTCTCTGTTGAGGGCGAGTCAAATAACCAGCTAGCAAAAAAGCCAATGGTAGTGGCTTTGGGGGACAATCTTCAGGCTCCTAAAATCAAAAGTCGACTGCGGAGACAATGGGGAGTGTAATCAGATACTCTGTTTACAGAAGTGGGCACATTTGTCCAATATGGTACAACATAAGGCCATTCGTTTTGGTTTGGCAGCAAGCAAGCAATTGTGTGAAAATCTACATTTATTCCCCAAACGGCTATAATGAATGGGCCCTATAAGGAGAATCGATGCAAATCTTACGTGGTCGCACAGAAGTAAACCTTCAGAAGTTTTGGGGAGATTTTTACCGTTAGCTAGCTCAGTTTTATTTCCTAGATTAATTATACCCTGATTTAATTATGAGTACCCATAGAGGAAAACACCCCTCCATGCACAGTAGGAGTACCTACTGAAATTCATCTTTTATGGTTATTACTTCCAAATTAAATACACTGAACATAAAAGAAAAAATGGATGCTTTTCTATGGTGAAGAAAGAATTAAGGAGAAATTCGATAATAGGGACTTAAAAGAGAAAATCAATAACTTATTTTGAGGCTTAAAGAGGCAATTTTATACAGATGCCGATTTTTAAGGAGTTTATTTTTTTCTTTAACAATCAACCGTCCTTCCCCCTCTTCCCCATATAAATTGCTTTTATTCTGAGTTAGAAGGTGAGGTGGAATTACATGAAGGTCTATTCTTTAGGGATAACGGACCTCAGTGGTGTACCAGGAGTATTTCCGGGCTTGTGTGAGTCCGTGTATACGTGTGTGCATATATGTGTGTGATATTTGCACAGATAACCTCCTGGCACGCTTCCTGTTGAAATATACCAAATCAACCCAAAATGAATTCTAAAGACCCTTATTATTTTTGGCATCATCTTACTAAGAAGACAATTGACTAAAAGCTTTCTTTCTACCTACGACCAAGTGTAATTTATTGGGGGTTTCCAGCGCTTTAAAATATTAATTCCCAGGATTACTTCATTTGTTCTCACCGATTTCATCATTTTGAAAATTAATCAGCCGTCAAAAATGTTGAACTCTAAGTGATATTAGATTTAAATTATGCATGTGTATTTTATCAGAACATGAAGAGCAAAACACATCGCAGAATTATATACAGGTAAATTATCTTTGAGAAAGATCTATGTAAACTTAGAATAATCAATAATAGGGCTTTGATTTTAAAAGTTAAAGGCAACTATCTTTGCTATTCCGCAGCTGTGTGTGTGTATAATTTCCCAGAATTCTTTACATTTAAACCTGTTCTTTATATATATATATATATATATATACACTTATATATATGCACACACACGCTAAGTACCAGAGAAGCACTGATTTTGAAGATGAACCATTTTCAGGAAGAAAAAAAAAAAGAAAAATTACAAAATCGTTTTCTTGGTAATTATTGGTTTTACACTCAATAGGTTTAAGGCACTGGTGAATCAAACATTTGCCGAACATTCCCCATGGATTTGCCAAGCATCTGTGTTAACATCCCAAATAAACCCCGGGGTTATAAAGTTATTTACTCAGGTTTATTGGTTATACTCTTGCCTCTGAACAACTGCCGCTTGCCTTTTGCCTGGTAGAAGAGAAACCCAAATGTTATAAGCGACCATGCTCCCAGACAGCAAAACAATTTATATCCAGGATGGAAAATTATAATATTCAAATTTATATCATCACACTTTTTACTTTTATATCTTCTTACCTCCAATAAAACAAAAGTAAGAACACAATAAAAGTAGAACTTGAACGTAGCTAATACAAAAAGTAAAATATAATACGTTACGATGTTATGATGTACAAAATCCTTTGGAAGACCTACACCTTAGCGGAAACAGAGGCAACTATATTTCATTTCCTGAGACAAGGCAAAAATTAATCTGTTTATTTTTAGAGAATATCAGGGCTCCTAGTGATGCTAACATAAACCCGGAACATTTTGTTTAAAGATCCTGCAACTTCAGCGAATTGGGAAAATGGTGTCAAATTTAAGAGACTCTTATAATCAGAATGCAGATGGCACCAAATAAAAACAAAGTAATTAAAATACGGCCTACATCTTCATTCAGGCTCTCTTTCTCGAGATCAAAAATTTTAATTTGTGCTAATGACCTCTCCGGCTTTTCAGGGAAGTAATCTACACTGTACAAATAGCAATGTCTCCAAACTGTGGCTTCATATCAGGATGCGACCTCCTCCCAATATTAAGACGTTAAATTGTGCCGGATGCAATCCTTACAAAGTCATAAGCAGAACGTTCCTCCAGCTACTCTCCAATTAGCAAAAACAAATATCCCCAGGCAATTTTTACGAAGAGATGTTAGTACTTACAAGTCGGCTAAGCATCAGTCAAGCCAAGAAGGGGACACAAGACACATGGGATCAGTCACACGAGGAGAGAAACTAGGTCTATTCTTGGATTCCAACCCCTGATAAAATTCAGCAAGGGAGCTTTATTCTTTGCATCAACAAGCCTTGGAATGCTTGCCCTCCCAGGGTGCTGGGCTACAGACGTGGGGGGTTGGTATATGCGTTTGCATTTTTGCTGCGTGTTTTTGAGAAAGCCTTTTCTGAAGGGCCCATGGACCCAAACTCCCCCACTGGTATTTTCCCGCCCCCGGTTTTCCAACATGAATTGGTTATATCCCCCCTACCCTTTTCCAGCTAAAAGTGGTGCTGGGCCTCAGGAGGCCTTGGTGCACAAAGCTTCCGTCGAAGACTGTCACTTGACTGACAGCGAAAAGGTTGCAGGAAGATGGACAGCTGGGTGTAGGTGGACCTGGAAAAAAACAGAGAACCAAACAGATTCAATTGGAACACAGCAAGAGGAAGGTTCTAAATCACAGGCCTGTCCAGACTGAGAAGGCTTTAGGAGTTTTAAAACCAGCTAATCTTATTTTTAATCGAAGTCAGGTTTTTTAAGACAGCACCCGAGTTTATAAATAAATCTGTAACACATAAATACATATTGTAAAGGGACACAGGAAGTAAATTGCTGAAGACAGCTGTAAGTGGAGAGGCCCAAAGCATCCTAAATTTTCCTATTACTTTTGCAGTAGTGTCTGCCTTGCAAATTTGGTTTCGTGCGTAACTTAACCAAGGTGGCCTGCTAAGCAGCGTGGGTACAACTAGGCATTTATCAAAGTATTTCAAATGATAACAATTCGAGGGAAGACTATAAAACTTTCAGATAAGAACATAATGAGACACACAGAGGAAACGGGGCCCAGCTTTACTGAGCTGCAGTCAACTGACCATTTAATGGAACAGACTTGATTAATTTCCTGCCAATGTTCAATTACCTCTGATAGGTGTCTAATGTAAGAGAAATAGGCTGAACGAATTTGCAGAGACAGGACTTCACTCCTAAAGTTAATATATGTTGGAATCTCTCTCATAACCACCTGTGCATTTTTTGATTCAAAAATTTTTTTTTAATATTTATTTTTGAGAGAGAGACAGACAGACAGAGCATGAGCAGGGGAGGGGCAGAGACAAAGGGAGACATAGGATCGGAAGCAGACTCCAGGCTCTGACAGCTCAGAGCCTGACACAGGGGCTCGAACTCCTGAACTGGGAGAGCGTGACCTGACCTCAAGTCAGCGCTTACCCGATCGAGCCACCCAGGTGCCCCTGAGCTGATATACTTTAAATGTCACTTTGAGCCAAATGACCCACTGAATTCTTTTATTACTCACTGAATTCTTTTTACCCCTCCCTGCTTCAAATAAAACTCATCGTTTGCCTGAATTTATGCCAGTTTATTTGTGCAAAGACACTCAAAGTGTAAGAAAAAGTGGCTCTCCATATAACTTAGTGGCAGGGGGCGGCTTCGTACCTTTAAAATTGTGCGAGGCAGGTTTATGCGTACACTCCTGAACCGGCATTTACTTTACAGAAATTCCTCATTGTTTTCAACATTATACACCCAGGATGCCCCCAAATAATGCTATTTGTAAGCAAACCATTTTCCTGAATCTCACTCTTGTGTTTCTTTAGATAGGGAATATATTTGTGTTCAGTTGATTTTAATAAGGTTTCATTAATTTACAGTGGAACTCGAGTAGTGTGTGATGCAGGAAAGAGCATACGCTGGGTTTGCTCAGAGTCTTGACCGAGTTTCCTCTTAGCCCCTTTGAATAAATAGTCAAGAGACCTAATCTTTGGCAGAGAAAAGGCTTTTCCTCTTTACCGTTTGGCATAAATGATTCGGTTACAAAAATGATGCATAAATATAATTTCAAAAGTAACATTTCCTCTATAAATACGCTTTTAAGTTTCCATTATGGAAACAAGCATTTGCAGGATTTATGTTGTACATCGGGAAACACACTATCTGGGCATTTTAGACCTTGTCGGAATATTCGGAGATCTTTGGAAATCACAAAACAAATGTTTGGGACATAAAAATACTCTGGGAATGCTTTAGACTATGATGGGGAAGAGAAAAGTCAGGTTTCCAAACTTACGTTCTCATTATGCAGTAAATCATAAGTATGTCCATGGTTATGTTCTTTATACCCCAGCATTTCATTGCGATTACACATTGTTTTTCAGGAAAAAAAAAAAAAGAGGGCTATTACAGGACTTCTGTAAATTGGTTCTCTAACCAGGTAATTATTTCTCTTGTAAAAATGGCATTAAAAAACTGTACCAGTTTCTGTTATTGACATATATATTATCATTAATATTTCACCATAAAACTATAATTTCAAAAGCTTTTTTTTTTTTTTCAAAGTTTATTTATTTTTGAGAGACATAGAGGCACAGCGTGAACAGGGGAAGGGGCAGAGAGAGAGAGGGAGACACAGAATCGGAAGCAGCCTCCAGGCTCTGAGCTGTCAGCACAGAGCCCGACGCGGGGCTCGAACTCACAGACCGCGAGATCATGACCTGAGCTGAAGTCGGCCACCCAACCGACTGAGCCACCCAGGCGCCCCTCGAAAGCTTTTTTAATGATCATAACTCAGTATAACTATTAAATATCGAAGTATTGAATCACTGTGACTTGAAGCCTTCTGTTGGCATTTTGGGTTAGAGCGAGTGAACACCGCTTCATAGGTGTCGTAGGAAAAGTTTCCAAGTAAACAGTATTTTCTGTTTCTTTGGGGGCGTGGCTTTCATGCAAAATACAACGTGAAGCAGTTTCAGTGTCCGACTCATGCTCCCAATGCAGCCAAAACCCGATGCAAATGATCTCCTCCAAATCCTCTTGAACAAAGGTTCATTTTCTCCCCAAAATGTTTAGTTCCTGGGACCTAGAGCTGTCCCAGGACTGAACTGCGTGTCTTCCTTTCTTTCCACCTGTTGTTTTGGAGGTCCCGAGGACGGCGGAATGTTCCTGATGGTTTCTGCGCAGCCCCCACGTCCCCGTGTGTTAGGCATCACGCATGGTCAGGGCTGAGAAGAAACCTTGGAACCGTGAATCGTGTGGTGCTCGGCACACAGTAGGCACTTGATAAATGCTCGTTGAAACTGAATTAAAATTCGGGGACAGCGCCAGAGATTCAGAAAAGCCTTCTTCCTGGGAGACTCCTGGCCTCTCTCCTTCTCAGGGACTCAGGAAGGCCTTTTCGTGTGTCCTGCCCTCACTCCCCTGACTGGTCAGGACCTGCGCTCTGTGGCCATTTTTCTCACTCAAGTGTAAAGGGCTAACAAGAGTCCTGCTTCTTGTTTGATCAGAAATCGCTGTCAAAGTCTTGATATCAAAGGATGAAATCTCAAATGGATTTTCTGAGAGCTTTAAGAGACCCCCCCCCCCAAATGTCGTTTCAGTGACCATTTTTCAGGCGGTAGCTTCGGGTCAGGAGTAGAGTCTTCCTGGCTGTCATGAGACAGAGCTTTGATTATTAGTGAGCACCGATATTTTTCTTTGGTGGTGAGTCGCCGGGTTCCCCACACCTTGTTTCACTTAATTGTTTTTGCAACTATTAAATTTGGAGATCAGTACAACCCCTAGGTTCAAATCCAAGTGTACCATCTAGGAACATGGGCTGAGTGTGAGCTGTAACAAATGAACAATGAAAGGAGGGAAGAATTTACGAGTTCTTTCCCTCCCTGCTCTAGGAATTGGTGAAATAAAACACGCCCCTCTCCTGGAGCACAAGGCATAAATCATGGTGCCCCCTTTCCTCATGGAAGGGAAGCTTCCAGCTGAATAAATGATTTCCTACTTAACAACATTAAATTATTAATATTAAAGTGATGATACTATGTGATTAATATTAAGTTATCAACTATTAAATAATTATTAGTTTAATATTATTTGAGAGTAATAATAACCGCCTACCACATGCCAGACACCATACCAGGTGCTCTACAAAATTCATTCGATTTTTAGAAGAATCACATAACATACATGCAATTTGCACGTGAGAAAACCGTATCTCAGAGAGGTTAAACAACTTACCCGAAGACACACAGCTAGTAAGAGATCAGCTAGATGTCTGTCTTGAAAACCCTGCTTCTGGCAACGACAGGGAGTCATTGCAGTACTGGCGGGGGCTCCACTTCACTGATAAAAAGACTGATGTCCAGGGGCGACTGGGGGGCTCAGTCGGTTGGGCGGCCGACTTCAGCTCAGGTCATGATCTCGCGGTCTGTGAGTTTGAGCCCCGCGTCGGGCTCTGTGCTGATGGCTCATCAGAGCCTGGAGGCTGCTTCCGATTCTGTGTCTCCCTCTCTCTCTGCTCTTCCCCTGTTCACGCTGTGCCTCTGTGTCTCTCAAAAATAAATAAACAAACAAAAAATTTAAAATAAATAAATAAATAAATAAATAAATAAACATTAAAAAAAAAAAAAAAAAAAAAAAAAAAGACTGATGCCCAGGGAAGTCCAGCTAAAGTAGCTTAAAAAAAAATCTGGCAGATTTTTTCAGAGTGGATTCATCTTGCTGGTGTTATCCTCTCTCTAGTCTTACACATATTCTGGTCCCTGCTTGCTTGTCCATGGGTCAAAGGTCTTTTGGTCACCACTTTGGTGAAACTGGCCCTCCACTTAGAGGTGGAAACTCTGGGGTACTGGCATTTTTTTAAAAAGGTCTTTACGAACTAAAAAGACTTCTGAAAACCAACCTTAATTCGACTTCGTATCTGAGACGTACTTTGAAGCTCACGTCTTTGTGGTACAGGCACTGTACAGGAGGGAAGGAATCTATCCAAAGTTTCGAAATACCAGATTACTATATTCATTAAACTTATGAGCACCTATATTTTGACATGTCTTTTAATGGGTTCAAAATACTCTCTAATTCTTTTGTATTCTTTAGACTTTTTGTTTTGTTTTGTTTTTAGAAACAGACAGCATGAGTGGGGAAAAGGGGCAGAGGGAGAGACAGACAGGGAAAGAGAGAATATTAAACACGTCCACACCCAGCACTGAGTCCCATGCGAGGCTTAATCCTACCACCCCGGGATCATGACCTGCGCCGAAATCAAGAGTCGGATGCTGAACTGACTGAGCCACCCAGACACCCTAGTACTCTTGAATTCTTACAGCATTTAGAAGGTTTGTTTTATTCTAAAGCCTAGCTAATTTACTTTCAAAGATGGTGGTTTTAGGCACTTTTTGAGATTATGGTATTCTGTTGTATGCTCATGACCCCAGGGGGTTATTAATTTGTTTTAAATACCCTCAAATGCTTGAAAATCCTTAAGTGTCTTCCAGTAAAGTGGGGGTGGGGGTTCCATGTTGATGACGGCCAGGGTGGCCCCCACCTTTTATTTCACTTTTGCCGGATTTGGGGGGGGGGGGAATCATGCCTGTTAGGTAAGAGACCCTTTCCTCTGGGTAGTGCCAGTGAACAGACTCTTGAGCGGTTGATTTCTGATATCCATGACAGGAATTCTTTAAAGAGAAGGTATGGTTCGGTTTTCCAAGTCAGCATTTCTCCCCTCTTGGTCCTCAGGTTACTGGGTTGCTTTGGGGCCTGACAAAGGAAAATGAGAAGAAAAAAGGGGGAGTCACCGAATGTACCCCAGCAAATGGAGCCGTGCTTTCAGGCAGCGGCGGCTGGAAAGCCCTCGTTCGATATTCAATGCGTTTAGCCCAGGAGGCGAAAAACGGTACATGTTCTAGAAATATTCCTGTTTTAGGAAGGCGGGCAATCAATTTTCCATTCCAACCACAAGTCCATGTGAAACTAAAACCAACTAAAACTAAAACTAAAACTTTTGCAGAGAGGCAACCAGCAACTATTGTTTAAAAACCTTTTTAGTCAGAATTCAAATCGCTCTTTCCTCTTCCAGTGGTTGTGCCAAATGGCAGGAACCAATATTCAGCTTTTTTTTTTTTCTTCTATAAAGCCGGGGAAGACACATGAAGGAATCTAGAAGCGAATCCCTCAAAGGGACTTCGTGTAGCTGTTTAAATAATTTATACATACACATGCATGTACATGCCCTCTCTTCCCCCGCCCCGTGTGCATTGCCCCTTTTTTACTTGTATGAAACAGTAGCTTCAGTAACTGAAACCACATCCTCAGACTGTGACATTGCCGGTCTTTCACCGAGACGCCGAAATACTTGGGGCCCACAAGCTGTCCCTTGAGGCCACTGACCCACACAGCTGCTGCCCACGGCCTCGCCAAGGGCGCTCAAATAAAACCTGCCCATCTCATTAGCCCGCTTCCGAGTTTGCAAACGTACAGCTCTCTGGCCACAGAGCAGAAACGGTGGGCTGCGGTGGCCAAGGACCCGAAACCATAGCCCCGACCCGCTTTTTTTTTTTTTTCCGCCAGGGACAGAAGCTACTCCAGCAACCTTGAGGATGTTGATTAGGAGTTTCTCCTTGAAACGCGTTCTGATTCCATTTTCCGTAACGCAGCCGGCTAGAAGCACGGCTCCCGGGTCGTCCGCACCACCGCCGGCCAGCACAACGCAGGAGCGGTCAGGGTGCGCGGGACGCGGGCGGGCGGTTGACCAGCTACCCCGCGGACCCGCCTCCGCGCCGCCGGCTGCAGGTTGCAAGTCTTTGTCCGCTCGCCCTTCCGCGGGGGCCGCGCACTCCCGCGTGTGGCCGGCAGGTGGCGCGGTTGCCTCATGATGAGCCGCTGCCGGAGCAGGAAAGGCGCTTCCACCTCCCGCGGTCGCCCACCCGCTGGGACCCAGGCTCCGGAGAAAATCGCGGTCCTATCCTGGAGGGAGACAGAGGAGGGGCGGCCTGGGGGAGGGAAGAAGGAGGCTTCAACGGGAACCGGGGCCCCTTTAAAGGTCTGGAGAAACGCACCGAGTCGCGTCGGGGGTCGGTCCCCCGGCCGCCCGCTGCGTTACAGTGACCCGGCGGCGCTCAGATGGCTGCGCCCGCAACCGGGACACCTGGGAACAGACCAAGGCCCAGCGGGGCCTGCGTTTCCCCAAAGGTCGACAGTGACACCCGCGGGCCGGGGCCGGGGCCTCTGCGAAGATTTGCGCCGCTTCTGCAGCTCACCTCTGCCCCCCGGGCGCGGACAGCGGTCCGGAGCAGCGGCCGGGAGCCGTCGGAGCGCAGAGTGGCAGCAGCCGCGCCAGGCAGCCTCCGAGTCCCCGCCTGCGTGGTCTGGGCAGCAGCAGGCACCCCCGCTCCCGCTTGAAGCCCTTCGCTTCTGCCCCGGCGCTCCGGATTGACCAGGCCTGGTCCCAGGGACGACCTCCCGGGAAACACGCAGTCGGTTCCCAGCAGCTCAGCCCAGGCCCTCTCAGGGCGTCCTGCGGCGACGGGAAGTAGGGTCCCGGCCGGGAGGAGACCCGCTGCGTGAACGCCAGGTGCAACCCGAGGGCTCTTCTCCGTTGCTCAGAAGTCACGGGTTCCGTCTCTGGAGACGGTGACTGAGCCTTGCCTCCGGCCGGGAGGGACCTGCCTGGACGTTGGGGACCCATCGGGTCTCTGCTCTCCAGGCAACTGGGGAGCCAGGGAAGAAAGACGTAATCAAGCCACAAAACTCCCCCAAAGAGCGTTTCACTTCGAGATGCACGGTAGAGACACAAACAGGGCAAGGTAGCAGAGGGTGGCAGACGCCGTGCGCCAGCCCGGACGCTCGAGACGCGAAGGCTTCGACCCTCAGAAAAGAGCGACAGCAAAGAGGCAGGTCAACTTTATACTTATTTTATTGCAGTAAAAGAACCTTTTCCTCCATCTCAAACCACCCGTGGCGGGCGGGGGGGGGAAGAGGGGGTTACCAATCTTCCTCGGATTCTCCCCCTTCCTCCCACCCCCCACCCACCCCCCCCCAGTCGATTCAGTCTTCGAAGCTCCTTCCACTGTCCAGGGGCTGGACCCCGGAGGCGACGTCCAGGGACCGCGCCGTCTCCCTCCGGCAGGGGCGGGAACCCGGCAGAGCTGGGGCCCCGAGGCCCCGGGAGACAGGGCGCCCCGCCGTGCCCGGAGGGGGCGGGGCCTCGGGGCGGGCTCTGCTCAGAGGGGCGGGGCCGGGCCTCCCTGTCTGCGCCACTATTGGCCGCGGGCCCCGGACTGGCGGGGGAACGTCACGGGCTGGGCCCACCCCCTTGGCAATGTCTTCAGCCTGCTGCACTCCTAACTTAAGCATTTATTCCACTGGGATAGAAGCGGCAGGAGCAGCGTTGGCACTGGCGAACCATGGCTGGGATTTTCTATTTCGTCCTCTTTTCGTTTCTCTTTGGGATTTGCGACGCTGTCACCGGTTCCAGGGTGTACCCCGCGAATGAAGGTAAGAGCGAGGCGGTCCTTCTGCGGTCCCGGGCAGAGAGGTGGATCTGCGGGCGAATGATGCCCGGGAGCGCGAGGCCGGAGGGTGTGAGGGGATCCTGGCTTGACTGGCGCACCCCCACTCCGGAGAAGGGGGCCAGGACGAGGGGGTCCGCGAGGGCGAGGGGGAAAGCTGCCGGGCAGCCTGCCCCGGGAGGTGACCGTGCATTCGGCGGAGCTACCCAAGTTTGTAGCGAAAGGACAAAGTTTATCAGCATCCGCCAGCGAGGCGAGCTCCGGGCGCCCCAGGGGATACACGGGAGCTAACGCCGGGATTAAAAATTTTTTTTTCGGACGTAGCGCTCCTTACCACCATTCCCAACCCAGCCCCGGTCAAGGGGGGACGCAAGCCTGGAGCCTAGTGAGTGCCTGGTGCTCCCGGGTTCTTGCGAGAGCCTTAGAGCTCAGGTTTCTGCAAAGTTTCCCGAGCCTCGGGCTTCCCAGGACCCGGCTGCGGCGCCTCAGCCGCACAGCGGTCGCGGCGCCGCTCGCAGGTCGCCAGTGACCTGATTTCTGTAGGGCCCGGCGTCAGACACCTTTCTCCCCGCTGGGCCGCGCGCTCCGGGTGCGCGATCGCTGGCCTAAGGGCGCCCGTGCTCTTCAGATAACCCCGCAGACCCGGGGAACCCGCTGGCAAGTTGAACGTACTCGTTTTCGGGTTTTGCCCCCGGAACTATACACCGGGTTAGTTTGGATGGAATGTGCGGGACCAACTGGACCCGTCTGGGTGCTACTTGCTGCGCGTCTCTTCGGACGTGCTGGAAAGATTGTGTCTGTGGAGAGGAGGTGGATGCTGAGCACTGAGCTTCTGGTGATCTCGGAGCCAGGGGAATTGAATGTGTGTGTGTCAGTGAGTGTGTCTGCGTGTGTCTGCGCGCGCGCGCAAGTGCGTGTGTGTGGGGGTGCGCGGGTGCCCGCGTGGACGCGGACGCTTGTGTGTGCCTATGCGTGAGTGCCCGGACTGTGTGCGCCTGTGTTCGGTGCTGCTCGTGTTCTAGTCAGTGTGCATCTAGCCTTGCGCCGGTCTCATCCGCTCTTTCCCTGCGCCCCTGCTGCCTCCCCCATCCATCTAGCCACCCATCTGTCTATTCATCCGTCTATCTCTCCAGAATCCGTCCACGCGTCCCTGCGCAATCTATCATTTTCCCTGCTCCGAAGGAGGGAGCCAAAAACCAACTTAGTCTTGGCTGGGCAGCCGGTACCCAGGAGCTCGCCACACGGAGGCTCAGAGAGATTCGCACACCTGCCGGCAGACACTGTTTGGAGGAAAGGGCGCTCTCCCACCCTCTTCCTTACTGGCTTCTGGTACTATCCTGGTCGCCGAGGTCCCTCGATCCCCGGGGTCGTTCCTTTTAGTGGAGGCATGGATCTCACTTTCTCTTCACTACTTCGCACACTTGTTAGGAAGTCCCTCAAGACCTCTCTGGCCCCAGACGTAACAGAGATTTTTTTCTTTTTTCTTTTTCTTTACCCCTTTCTTGCCTTTTCTTTTGGAGGCAAAACTTAGGAGCGCTAGACAAAAACGGTGTTGATGGAGCTGTAGGCTGATGTGGAACGAAGGGGGGTGGTGTCTCCCCCCCTCCTCCAGCCACTCCTCCCCCTTAAAAATTAATTCATTTTGTTGCTTTTTATTCCCATCACGTTTCCTTTTCTCCCTTTTACCCTCCCTTTCTACTCCCTCCCTTTTTTTGTAAATTGGGTCTTATTGTTCCTTTGTGTCCCTAATCCACCTTACATAAATCCAAATGGATGTAGCGGGCTTTTCTCTAGGGACCCAGAAGAGGGAATGAGGAGGGGGGCGCAACTCCGGCGGGAGCGACCCAGGGAGGGCTCTACATTTTAAAATAATTAAGAGACCCCAGGAATTCCGGCTCCCCGGGAAAACCGGGAGACCCCTTTGACTTGGGGATGAAATGAGGGAAGGTGGGCAGAATTCAGGGTCCTGGCGGTGAGATGGGGAATCGGAGTGCCCAGGAGCAAGGAGAGGGCTCCCCATTCCCACCCCTCCCCCAGCCTAAAGAGCCGGCCTCGCTGATCAAGTTAATAACCCAGTGGTTCCTTTGAGATGGGCCTTTCGGCCCCCAGGCCTGCAGATCTCGGTGGGAAAGGGAATGTGGAGAGGTTAGGAATCCATTGTGTCCTTTTCCTGTCCTCCGTGCCTAGGACGGTCCCAGCCTGGGTGGAGCGTAGCAGCTCCGTGGCCTTCCCCGCCTCCCCCCACCCAGTTTGGACACACGCTCTTAGGTGTAGCACAAACACACTAAATCTATTAGGCAGCACAGCACTCCTTCACCTAAATGCAAACCAGGGACGTCCTTCTAGGCTGAAGAGAAGTCTCTGGTTGTCCTCCAAAAGACCTAGGGAATAGAATATTCCAGCATGCTTGCATTCTAATTCTGCAAGTCTGCCATTACCCTTCTCTGAAACTTTGATATTTAAAAAAAGCAGCGGATACCACCTCCAGGGCCTCTTATTTGGTGGGGGAGGGAAAAAAGAAATGGTAGAGAGAGAGCCTTTTCATGACCCTTTGAGTACTGTCTGTTAGAATTCACTCGGGGCTCTGTCACCATGATGATGAGTTATGTGGTCATCTGAAACTTGCAAAAACAAGTAACTCTAGTAGATACCAGACAGAGATATGTAGCTGCCCTCCATAGATGTATTTATTTTTTGAATTGTACTTGAGATTCTCTATTCATCCTTTTTAGAAAATGAATCAGCTCAGTCCTGGGATGGAATTTTAAATGCTAAGCAAGTTAAATAAATAAGAACGTGCAGATTTAAAGAGGGGAGAAGATCAAGTAAGTAATGATTATTTACATAAGCGAGACCAAGTTTAGGTTTTGATCAGAGCTGGATTCGCACACCCTCAGCACATATGGAAACGCTCAGGCAAATGGTTTTTGTAGTATTGGGTTTTTTTTTGTTTTTTGTTTTGTTTTGTTTTTGCAGTTGGAAATTAATCCATTTTTTCTTTGTTTTCTTGCAGTTACCTTATTGGATTCCAGGTCCGTTCAGGGAGAACTTGGGTGGATCGCAAGCCCTCTGGAAGGAGGGGTAAGTTCCGAGTTGCTCTCTGATCCAAAGGGTAAAAAGAAGTGATTAGCAACTTTCTGAGAGTCCTAATGGCTTGATTCTTGTTGATTGTGGTGAGGGGGTCAGATTTCCGCCATGGCCTATGAAGTGAATTACGCTTTGTTGGAGAAATCCTATACTCCCTTCGGATAGCGCTGTCATGGAAGAAGTAGAAACCAAAAGGGCAGAAAGGGGTTTCAAAATTAGGAGATTGGTGGAGGCATAGGCTCAGATGCCTATTTAAAACTAAAATACCCTCAAGAAATACGATCCGGGGACCAAATTAGAATTTGTGCCTATTAATGTGATGGCGGTGAAGTCCTGACTGGGTTCATTTTAGACCAATCGGTCTGTTTCCAGATGAGGAAAACACATAAATAAAGATACCAGGGAGAAAACATTTCTGATTGCACCAGGTACGGGTTTCGTTCTAGGTGTAAGCAACAGGGCAGAGGTGGGGCGGGGCGGGGGTGATGGGGATGGGGTGGTCCTTACCTTGCTCTCTTGACCTTAAATCAAACTGCAACTCTCTTGCGCACTAAGAGAAAGCCCTATGAACTTGTGCCAGAGGCACAATATATGCAGAAACAAACAAACAAACAAACAAAGAACGAGCTTTTATATTGTTGGTGTCCAGTGTGGAAAGTTTAAGTATTTGGAATCTTGAATCTTTGGGAAAGGGGAAGCTAGAAGAGAAAGTAGGAGACAGTTCATCACTGTTCGTTTCTTCTCGAAGTTGCCATCACTGCCTCCTTCTGAAGATTCCAAGGCCACAGTTAGGTCAATGGCCCCATCCTCCCCCTCCTCCTTTCAGAACAGGTCAGAACGAATCAGCTGTGGAAAGCAATCCATAGACCATGTAACTCCGGTTTCTCCCAAATTTAAGTACTTCTCAAGTCCTTTAAAAATTAAGTAGATCATTCTACTTTTATATGCTGGATAATCTATGACACAGTCAGTTGATTAAAAACCACAGAGGGGAAAGAGAAGTCTTTGGCAGGGGAAAAACCCTAAGGCCGGCCCCCAGCATGGTGCCTCACACCTGTCCATTGAATAAACAATAAAGGATTAAAAAAAGTAAAGACCCACAGAAACTGTGGAAGAAGACTGGGTTTCAAAAATAAGGCCAGAAAGTAGCAAATGGAGAATTTTTGGCTCTTTCCAAAAGAGGTCATGTAATCCACGTGAAATAAACCGGAGGTCTCCTTGCCTTCCTGTTTTTCCGCCTGAACTTGACTGCACTTGGTTGGGTCTCTGCTGAAAAATTCTAGTCAGCCCTCAAAACCATTTTTTTTAAAGGGAGGGAGAGTGATTGGCAGGCCTCTGCTAGTGTAGACAGGCTGTATTCACTGCTGATTGCAGGCAATTGCCCTCGTCCTTTGAATGCGAAGAAAGGTACAGCTTTATCTTGTGAGAGTCAGACTCTTGTTAATCCTACACCCTGGAAAGGTCACTGATTCAGGGAGGCTTTCCCATGCTCCACCAGGATAGCTCTGTAGGTTGAATGTATTAGAACTGCTCGCAAAAGAGAGGATGGAAGGTATGGGTACTTTAAAAATTTAATGAGCCTTGTTTTTCTCACTGGCTGCTCTCAAGTTTGAAGGGAGAAGGCGTGGAGTATGAGTTTGGACCCGCCTTGTGCCACTAAATGTGATCTGTTTCAAAGCCAGGAAGGACACATTTTCGAGTACAGTCTATGGTCTATCTAGTTTCTGGAAAGCTTTTACTGCAACTTAATATGCCATAGACGTCCCATATCCCGCACCTACCCCCAAACTGCTGAAAGGACACCTGCTCACTTTTTCTAAACACAAAACTTCTTTCGGTCATTTTGAAGTCCCTTAAAGTAATATCATGCATATACAGCTGATGGCATACAACCCGGAACTTTTTACTGGCTGAAGGTAGACTTCTGAATGCAGAGTGTAGTTTTTTTTCCTCTCCTTAAGTATTAGGGCTGTAACATTTTAGATATTATTGTAAGACGTTAGAAATAACATTTTATTTATGTATAATAGAATTTGTCATTCCAAAATATATAGTAGCCACTAATTCTGTGCCAAATTATAAAATCTCCTTAATTTGTAGATCTTGTGATTTAAGAAGGCTTTTTCAGGCTTAGAATGAAGGACTGAATTGAATTATCTACCAAGTATGGATGGATTGGCCTTAAAAAGTTCTTTCTAGCTAAAGATAAAAGCACATTTGCATCTTTTGGTTATTCTGAAATTTCTACCTATAGTTAGAATGGCTTCCATCTTACTTGGCCGGAAACTGAGGATCATGGTTTTGTCCATAAATGTTGTCCTTTATTTGTTGTTATTGTTATTTTTAAAGAGAAAGAGAAAACGTACTTGACAATACCACCAAGTCAAATCTAAAATATAGTCAGAGTCAATTCCCTGTTCTCTTTTTTTTTTCTGTAAGCACAACTAAGCAGAACATAAGAATAATTGAAAGTAATGGCCCCTGATGGCCACATGGTAGCAAAAAGCTGATTTCTTGCAGCATTTATTTAAAGGAGTGTATTGAGTTTCTGATGCTGATTGTAAAATACAAAACTAAGGCGAGATGCGTCGTTGTCCTGGTGAATCGATCAATGTGTTTAGACAGTTAAGTTCAGGCTGGAAAACTCACGTTAGACCCAAACTATCTGTGTGAACTCTGTGGAGATACCCCTATGTGCTTTCATTTACGTTGATAAATGTGTTTTTCCATATTCCCTTTGTTCTGAGATGAGAAGCGTGCTGAGTAGGGTTTTTTTGAAGGTGGGGATCTATTTTTGGATTTACATGAATTTCCTCAAATAAGGAAATTACTGGTGATTTATTGCTTAGCGGATAAAAAGAAATTTTAATCACCACAGGGCACTTATCCCTCCCAGTTCCAACTTTCATAATGGTGGCAGATGAAAGGGATCCAGAATTTTCTGCATTGTGGCCCTTCACATAGTAGCCTTTCCATCCATTAATAGTTTTCCAATGCACAGATGGAAAACCCGTTAAAAGATACATTATGGTTCTACGGACTTCATTGGATTGAATGGAGCTTTAAGTGGAGCTATTATGGAATATGAATTTTTTTAAACTCTCTTTTTTTCTTCTAATTATATTCATGTGTTAGATACTTAAGCTGATTTACACCAGATCTATATAAATGCGTTACCGTAGATATTAGTGAAGAATTGGAGGCTGCCTACCAGGCTGATAGGAGCCCCCAAACAATCTTGCTGCCTTTAGGATTATTTTTAAAAGAGTGAAATTACTACTCCAGTCACAGTGAGTTCAGACCGTCCCGCCAGTAGAATCTTTATGTCAGGAAGCAGATTGCAAAGAAAACCCGAAAAGCCTTCTTTCGTTTTCTTGGGCTTTCAATCATAGATACCACCTACTATTTTATTTTCGGTGTCCACAGAATATTTAGGCGCAAGGCCTATGTGCGTTCTTGTCACAAGGGTATCTGTTTTAAAAATAGGAAAATATATAAAAAATAAGAATATACATAATTCATTGAAGCCATTGCTCCGGAAAAGTGTCTCCTTGTTATAAATGACAGAGGATTTGAGAAATCCACCCATGAAGTTTACTCTCTGTCTTCCCAGGATTACCAAAACCAGAAGAGTGAGATTTTCTTTACCCCTTTAACGAATAGTGACACTGCCAAAAAAAAAAAAAAAATCTACTGACATTTTTTTTAGGTATTAGAGAGCAAAGTTCTGACAGGAGCACCACTAATTAACTGATAATTGTCTTCCTTTGGCAAGCTCCTTTCTTCCTGCTCTTAATTTGCAGGTCTCTGCTCAGTTGTTGAAACAATACACATACTAGTTTTTCATTTATGAGTGAATTTGAACTGTTGCCACTTGAAATTGTAGCTGTCGTAATAGGTGAATTTGGGGTTGTCAGACCACCACAAGGAACTGCTGGTGAGCTCATAAGCAATAAATCTACCGGTGCCTCTGGATTTTAGGCAAAAGAACGAAACAACCAGACACACACAAACCAAAAAAAACAAAAACAAAAACAAAAACAAAAAAAAGCTTCCCCAATAAAATACCGTCGTATCCCCCATAAGATGTTTTGTTAGTGAGAGTCGGTGCTCAGTAGTTTTCTTCCTCACTAAAACAAAACTCAGCGCCGTCCAATAGCGTTGACACGTCACTGTATGATGACATTTTGTACTTGATGCATTTCCTCTGGATCTTTGCAGTGGGAGGAAGTGAGTATAATGGATGAAAAAAATACACCAATCCGAACCTACCAAGTGTGCAACGTGATGGAACCCAGCCAGAATAACTGGCTACGAACTGATTGGATCACCCGAGAAGGGGCGCAGAGGGTGTACATCGAGATCAAGTTCACCTTGAGAGACTGCAACAGTCTTCCGGGTGTCATGGGGACTTGCAAGGAGACGTTTAACCTGTACTACTACGAATCGGACAATGACAAAGAGCGTTTTATCCGAGAGAGCCAGTTTGCCAAGATCGACACCATCGCAGCCGACGAGAGCTTCACCCAGGTGGACATTGGTGACAGAATCATGAAGCTGAACACCGAGATTCGGGATGTGGGGCCTCTCAGCAAGAAGGGGTTTTATCTGGCGTTCCAGGATGTGGGGGCCTGCATCGCCCTG
This sequence comes from Paguma larvata, assembly GCA_030068075.1. Taxonomy (NCBI): domain Eukaryota; kingdom Metazoa; phylum Chordata; class Mammalia; order Carnivora; family Viverridae; genus Paguma; species Paguma larvata. The sequence goes on from CM057825.1 coordinate 16,101,626, forward strand.
GTATCGGTCCGCGTGTTCTATAAGAAGTGTCCGCTCACGGTTCGCAACCTGGCGCAGTTTCCAGACACCATCACAGGGGCCGACACGTCTTCCCTGGTGGAAGTTCGAGGCTCCTGTGTCAACAACTCGGAAGAAAAGGATGTGCCAAAAATGTACTGTGGGGCAGATGGTGAATGGCTGGTACCCATTGGCAACTGTCTATGCAACGCTGGGCATGAAGAGCGGAATGGAGAATGCCAAGGTAAGGAGAGCCATATTGTACTTTTCATTAGGGCTTAGTGCACGGAATTAGATCAGAGATGAGACTAAATGGAGTAAAGCCAGTAATTAGCAGCCCCTGTGGGATGCGGTGGGACGGAGGGGTCTAATGAGTAAGTGCGATAGCTCCAGGTGGCAAGGCTAAGGCGTTTCTAGTACTGACACAATAAATGATGCGGCATAATCAGCAGAAGGCCAAACACGTTTGCTCACAGGCACTTAGATCTGAACCGGCCTGATGTGCCCTCTGAAATGTCAATGAACAAGTGGAAGAAACAGACTTGATTGATCCCTACTTCAAGAGGGCAGACGCATTTTCGAACCGTGGTTTTCCTAGCTAGGGACCTGGGAAAATGGCAGCAGTTGGTTAAATCTCTCTCGTCGTGTTTGTAGGCACAGGGACGACTTAAATGTGAAGTTAGGATTGCATTCTTGCGATTCCCTCCCACTGATTAAAATTGAACTGTGTGAAGAAAGTCCAGTTTTTCCTGTCTTGTGGACCAGTGTAGACAGGTGGAGTGTAGACAAAATGGAGTGACAGAGTTTCAACGACGCTCTGTGCCACGGAGGACCCATTGATAGGGTCTGCAAGTGACATTAATCTTGATGAAAGACCTCTTGATTTCCCCGAGGAGGTGATAGAGAGCTGGTGAGAGTCTTATTTGATCTGCGTGGTCAGAGGCAATAGTAAATTGTGACCCATTTTGGTTATTAAGTGTTGGAAGAAAGCTAGACTGTTTTTTATCATGTTAATTACTACTTATCATATTACCGAGATGATTTTCTTTCCTGAAGTTTCATGTATGCAATTCTTCCTCCCCTTATTTCCCCTTTCTGGGAACTTTGTAAAAGAGTTTTGTTTGTAGCAGCTTCGTTTCTGAGGAAGGGATGAGAGAAGTTCATATTTATATGGATTGCTCATGTTGTGTGTGGATTAAGGCATAAAAAACTAAGTCGAGCCTAGGTTTTTACTTTTGCTGCATGTTTTATTTTTAGTGGTTATCAATGGTCGACTGCCGCCAATCTTTTTATGGTTACTGCTGAACAGTGTAACTCCGGTCCCGACTATGGAATAGATGCGATTAATCTTTTCTCAGGGTAACTGTTGAGCTGCAGACTGATTGCCACATGGTTCATCTGATTTGGTGATTAAAGACCCCGAAATAACTGACTACCAAACAATTCGTCTGGCATTTCAACCATCTTAATGACAGGGTGGGATTAGCCATGGGACAATCCACTTGACTGACTGGAAATCAACAGTTATAACCTCAAGAAAGTTGCATTTTTGGCAATTCAATGTATAGGTTCTGCATTTTTTTCCCCTTTTTGGTTTATGCTCTTTTAAAGTGTCTTTCCTCATTTGCTAGTTATTTCTGGGAGTAGCTAACAAGGAATGTCATAAATTCATCGTAAATAAAACAAGAAAGGCTGGCTGCCTTTTCTGTTGACCCAGAGTGAAAAGGTAAACTTGTAAATTGGAAACTTTTAAGTTGGACATTAAAGGTGTTGGTTTGTTTACAGAGATTAATTTCTGGATACTGTGTTAGCTCTTGATTTAGCAGTTACAAGATTGGCTCCACCAAATTGAAACCCGGAAGTATATTCTGGTAGGAGTATTAGAATATACGCGAGCGCCTTGTTATTGGCACCAAAATTGCAATCATCACAGCCGGAACAGTGACATGAACAGGACAATGACACTGCCTCCCATTTTAGACGAAATTATTCTGCCTTTTCGATTTTTGAAAGATCAGACTTGCACGTCTTCACATGTCAAGATTCTTCTTTATATTTAAAAGGAAAAAAAAAAAACCACCATCGCCTTCCATTTCCTGCTCTGGCATTAGTATGTCTCTGTATCTAATGTCATTGATTTTCAATTGTCATAGAGACCAGTAACTCATACATTGCTACCCTGTGAAACTCCTTGACATTTTTACAACCCAAATTAGAAGAAGAAGAGAAAAAGATGGAGGGGGAAGTGAATGTAAAGGCAACTGAACATTTTAGTGTTTCGCTTTATGGAAATAATCTTGGGAATCCGGCTAATCACATGATTCACGGAAGGGCTGGGGCTCCAGAGTTTAGGTCCAGTCCATTTCCAAGCAAAGTGTTCCTAACACAAGGCCAGATATTTCATAGAAAGGGAGGTGGATTGAGGCCTTTTTTGTTGTTGTTGTTCTCACCCTGGCTACCCAGGTATTTTCTTTGCTGCTTCTAAAATGATGAACTCTTTCAAGAAGACGTTTTTGAGCAAAATCTTGCACGTTGTTTATTTGTTTGTTTTTTAATACTACCCGGGAGGCCTTGCTGATGAATTTAGGGAGGAAGGAAAAACTCGAATGGCAGATTCTTCAAATCCAAACTTGAAGGAAACTTTTGAAAGATGACTCAAGACCGTAAAAATCTTAGCAGTAATAAAAATAGTCCTCTCCATCCTGGACGTCATTCCTGGGAAGCATCCAGGTAGAGCAGAAAGAACCCTGAGACAAAGAAAGGTGTCTCAGTGTGGTCACTTACCTTGAGCATGTTTCTTAAGCCCTCTGAGTTTTGGTTTCTTCATCTATAAAATGGGTTGATAATCACTGTCCTTAACTTACAGTCTTGCGATGAGGACACAGTGATACAGGATTAGCAAAAGTCACCTTTTAGACCATAAAGCATTAAACCCATGTTAGTGCTAGCAATTTTTTGACTACGGGCTCTTCCCACAGCTGTGGACTTTTCAGGGTGTCGAGCTGAAAACGGAAAAGAGAAGTTCAATCTCCCAGCCACTCGTGGAAGTCAAGGCTAAAAATAGGAAACAAGCAGGGCCCTTGGCCTAACAAAGAATAATGTCTATTTTCACACTTCATGTTGAAAATGATATTTGGAGGGTGTCGTTTGATTTCTCCCCTGTAGGAAAGAGAACTGTCCTTCTTTGAGTGAGAGAAAAGTGATTTGGGGGCGGGACAAGAAAGACCAGGGTTGCAGAAAGAGCTTTAGGAGGGATATAAAGGGGGAACTGGCGAGTCTTCAGAACTCTGGCAGCAGGTTCCTCCCCAATTGTCTTTCCAGTGGGCCTACTGTTGCAGGCCGAATAGAGCAGGTGAAAGGTCACCGGCTTCCTCATCCATCTTCCCTGGGGTCCAGGGGGTCAGAGTGAAGATGGATTAAGATCTTACACGTTTGACAAAGGATCCTTGGACAAAAATGGCCGGGGTGGGTGGGGGCCCGGGCCGTGCCGTTGTTTGAATCTAACCCTCCTCATCTGCCGGAGTCCTCAAGGGACTCCGGGGACAGAATGACACTTCCTCTTGGCGTTCTTCCCCTTGAGCGAGCAGGACATGCTAATGGAGGGAGGGATGAAGAGCCAGTCAGAAGTGTCAAGAGCAGCAGGGTGATGGCGGCCTTGCCCTCTGAAGCAGCCGCAAGTTCATTCTGCTCTTGAAGAACATTTTCTGAAATGATTTGGCTCCGTCTCCTCAGGACAACAAAGAGCAGTGAGCCGCTCCTCTGTCTTCTCCAGGAGAACGTACCCCTGGCTGGAGTCAGCAGTGGTTTGAACTTGCCCAGTGACGGGCCGCAGAGGATAAATAAGTTCTAGTCTGTGTGGCGACCGGGTCTCCTCAGGCTGTTGGAAGAAGGAAAGGAAAATATACCTCAGACACCGCAGAGCCCCACACGTAGCCCCCCAGTGAGGAATGGTCCAGTGTTTTATACCATTGTCTGCATTCCTTCAGAAACATTAAGCAGACAAAGAGAGGAGAGGATTCTTTATTAATATATTCTTTGCTTAATTAAAAAGCTGAAAAATGAAAGGAAAGTCACGGATTTACTCTTTGTGAAATATTTATGAGCGATATTTTAGAGAGTGTATATAAAAATAATACTAATAAAAGGAAGGCATTGTTTTTTTTTTTCCTGGAGTCACTCTTAAAGTCAAAGAATCACAACTGTGACAAAGTTAGGCTACATAGGAATCAAGCCTTGCTGAAATAAACGTTTTTGCTGTAGATTGCCTGGCGTCGTATATATCTAGGACCTATATTATATATTATCAATAGGTAATGCCTTCATATCAGCAAAAGGTGTCATTAAAAGCTCTTATGAGAAAGAACAAGATGGAAATGCTTTGATGGCCACAACAGAAATATTTCAGATTTGTGCCCTGAAAGAGGGGGGGAGCTATGTTAAATAAAAAAAGACGAAGAAGAAGAAAGTACTTTGTGTTCCTACTCTACTGTAGACAGACGTGAGGAGAAAGAAGTACTGGAAGGAAGCATTGAAAATATGCTTCAGAGAGTTGCTCCTTCCTGTCCTTTCCACCTTTGAAATTTTTCTTCTACCTTGGAATCAGGTCTTTAAGAATCAATTGCTTGAATCACATGGCTGCTTTTATCTTCAGCTTTGAAGCCCGGCCGTGATCACTCAAAGACGGGATTCTTTATACATATAAGAGCAAGGTTTAATTATTGTCCTTTTCCGCTTATACTTTTTCTTAAATGTTCCCTTCTTCGTGTGACCAGGGCGCTTTTGTGAGTGCGAAATCGTGGAGTGGTCTCTGTTTTGGGTTTCACCAAAGCATCACAGAGGAAATTATCTCAGTTAGGGACTTTCGAATATGATATTTAAGATTTGATGACTTACTTTAGTCTCCCCGAGCTTTCTGGTACCTTTCAAAAATGAATTAAGGCATCATTATTCTGTTAAGACTTGAGTCTTTGGAAAAAAAAAAAAAAAGGACTTTGTAAACGGCTTTCCAGTTACTACTGTACGAAGCAGAGATGGTCCTCAGAGAAGTTTGACTTTCTTATCACTGAACTCTACTACTCAGGGTTTTGGGTTCGTTTTTTTGGGTTTTGTCACTTAATTGATGAGTTTAACATTCCCAAAAAACTGCATGCCTCAAACTCTTCAACTTTTTAGGAGTTACCACTCTCCTTATAATTTGGCAGGCAGCCCCGATATTATCTGTCTTCATGTATTTACAACATTAACAGAAATAGAATCATCCTCTTAATTACCCTCTTGTCGTTATGGCGCTTGACTATTTAGCATGGGCATTATTCCATGTTTCGAGGATATGACTTTCCTTCATCCCTCATGATTGAGAATTAATATTCTGAAGTCTGAGTATATCCTATATCCTATGTAATTTTTCCCTTATTAATAGATATTTGGGATTTAAGTTTTCCTGGTCATATTTTTAAACAAACACTTTAATTTGTAAATCAAACACGTACGATTTTGTTTACAAGCGGAACTCATTACCCTTGCTTTGTTATTTTTCTCGCTTTATCTTGGACAAGTGAATTTAGTTAAACTTGATTTTAGTTCAACTTTCTTCTCAAGAGCACGTAAGTGGAGAAGTACAGTGTGGTATAAAGGGACAAGTAATACCCGTAATAAATATGGAAAATAGTGGGATCTCATTAAATGTTCATCGAATGAATGAATAGATAAATAAATACCTAAGGAACTGTGGCCTGCTTCCTAGTAAATGCTTAGTTCATGGAGTAATGTTTCATGAAGTCAACTTGATATATCAAAATCTTTGCATCTGACTAATGTGTCAATGGGGTCTTTGTTTATAATTCCCACTTGAGTTGGGTCTTCTCTTTTCATCATGTTTATGAATCATCTCTATGCCTGAACGTTCATAAATCTCTGCAGCGCGTGGGTTACCATAGTTAGTAGTCTAAAATGGCTGAATCCTGGTTTTGGAGTTTGAGACTTGGGGTTAGTTTCTACTTGTGCTACTTAACCAGTTGTGTGGTCACGGACATTAACTTCGCCTCGAGTTCACATCTGCAAATTGGTGACAACGGTATGTTACTATGTTTGATACATACCCGTAGGCATGTTTGGAGACAAGGGTTTCATGCAGTGTCTAGAATCATTAAGCACTTGGTCAGTGGAAGTTATTATTGTTAAGTTTACTGTTGTCAGGTAGAAATAGGTTGACGGTATGGGTTATTTGACCAGTGTCTGTCCAACAATGAAAGCGATTCATTTAGGTTCCAGAGTAGAAGTTTCTTTGTTTTTGTTTCTCTTTGGCGGGGGGAGGGGGCAATGAGGTCACGTAAGCAAGGGTAGGAGGTGATAGGAGATGACGCATCTTACATGCATTGGTTAGGTCCTCTGTTGCCCCCATTACTGTACCAGTGCGGTGGTTCTCAGAGTGTGAGTGTGCCTTCCAGCCGGATTCCCCAAGGCCCTTTCTTGTGATCTGCGAGGTCAAAACTTTCTTAATTAATACTAAACTATCACTTGCCTTTACCGCTTTTTCTTTCATGAGTGGAATTTTCTAGAGGCTTTTCGGTGTGTGATAGGTATTGAACTGAATACAGAAGCAAATATGAGAATCCAGCTGTCCTCTATTAAAGCAGACATTAAAGAAATTTGCAAAACAAATAAATAAATGTGATGTCACTCTTATAACTAATTTCGTTTTGGGGAAATATAGTCACGTTTTCGTTAACATGTTATTTGCATAAACATGGTTTAAAAAACATTGTTTTTTAAATTTTTTTAATGTTTATTTATTCTTGAGAGAGAGGGGGACAGAGCATGAGTGGGGGAGGGGCAGAGAGAGAGGGAGACACAGATCTGAAACAGGCTCCAGGCTCTGAGCTGTCAGCACAGAGCCCGATGCGAGCCTCAAACTCACAAACGGTAAGATCACCAGCTGAGCAGAAGTCAGAAGCCCAACCAACCGAGCCACCCAGGTGCTCCGGTTTTTAGAATGAATCAAGAAATAAATTTAAAGTCCCTCAATTTCCATTTCTAATGGTAGATATTGATAGCTTTAAGTCACATAAACAAGACATTTTGGCATCCTCAATATTTTTAGAAGCGTAAAGGGGTCGCGAGACCATCGGCCTTCTAGTTTCTCTGGAAGGTACGTAGAGCACATTTCTGTTTTGCTGCAGACACGTCAGAAATGAAAAGGAAATAAGAAAGTTCTGAAAGCTTCCAGAATCCAGGAGATGAAGGTAGCTTGGAAGAATGGCCTTTTATTTATTCAACCCTTTAGATGTTTCTATAAACTTAGACAGCAATTTGTAGGCTTTTAGCCTTTTAAAGCTGCTTCTCTGTGTCCAATAAGGTAAGGCGGCTCAGCCCTCTTTAGTGTTATTGTCCTTGTGAGGCGGCACGGTTAAAGAAGGCTTCAGCTGTCCCCTGGACCCCGGAGAGACTGTGGGGCACAAAACCTTTCTCATTGTGTGCCTTACAGCTGGTACCTCTGAGCCGTTTTTGGGGAGGAGAGCAGCAGGTGAGGTCACTCCGTTCCATGATCTGACGGGTAATTCATAGTCCCATGACTAAATGGACGGACTCAATGGACATTTTATGAATATTCAGGGTCTGTTTCGGCTTCTCGGGGAAACAATCCCGTCGGAACCGCTTACAACTCCCTTTGGAGCCGCCGAGGGTCTGGTGGGTGAATGCGGGTCGTCAGCTGTCTGCCCGGGGTTACTTTTCCAGGCTGCGGAGTCCTCATTTGCATTTTCTGTATGCGCCCTCATGCAAAACAGCACACCCATTTCCCTCCCCGCACAAAGGCCGCGAGGCCTTCCTTTGGAAACTCCAGCCGCAATCTCCTTCTGTTTATGCAGAACCCAATGATTTAGACACCATGCAAATTAATTTGGTTTTGATTTGAATGCTTCCAGAGATGGAGGGGGGGGTGGGGGCAGCGAGTGGACTGTTTGCACTGGGCTTTTTCTCTGCGCCCCCCCCCCACCTCCGCCCCCCACCCCTGTGTGGCTGCTTCTCTCTCCCGGCCCCTTGCCCCTTGCAAAACAACCCAGGCTCCTGCTGCTCATTTTATTTTGACCTTTGGAAAGTAACCTAGTGTTGGTGAGGCCTTTGGCCCGTCTGCGTAGTGACAGCTTCAGCTGGAATCTTGCAGTTCTTTCTGAGTGGGAGGAGATGGCACAATTCAGATTATGCTAGGAATGTTTAGAAGTGTCCCAACAAAGGGCTGGAAAAAAAATCGTAAAGTAAAAAGATAAAATTCTTTGAAAAGGAATTGTCAGATCTCAGGAAGTTCCAGAAATAGGCGTTAGGTCACCGGCGGGCTGGAATCCATTCATTCCTTCAACAAATAGATACTGAGGGCATATAACTTGCAGACCACCGTCGGTATTTTCGCCTGTTTCTACATCGATGGATGAGCACATCAGGCTTTGTCCCCAGAGTCACAATTAAAACCCCTTGTCTTCATTTATCTTCATTTATCTTCAGTTTGCCCCAGATAAATTTCCTTACCAGGTGTAGCCACTGTGTTCTGTTCCTTCTTTCGTACCTGCGTTCACTTGGGGTTGAACGTCGCCTTTCCAGTTCCTGTCTTCCCATGCCACCCAGTGTCTCCAAACTGACCTCATTTCTGCTAGAAGGGCAGTGCAGGCGCCCTGCGGATACAACCCAGCGAGCTCCACCCGGCTTGAAAACAACACTATCTTCAGTAGGCCATGATCATACGCATCCTATAAAGTAGAAGAAGAGGGCTCTGCATGAAATGTTTTTGAAGTTCAAGGATTTCGAGTTCAGGCTAATTTCACAGGGCAGAAAGCGGGCCTCGCCAGACCTCGCAGCGTGATGAGGCGGAGGCAGGGTCGCCTAACACAACATGGAAATGTGGAAGAGCTTTGGTTGAGCTCCACATGGTCTGACGAAGTTTGATGATGCCGTTCAAAGTCCATTTGGGATGGATTATTAGGATTAAAGAACAGCAGAAGGCTCTGTACTTGGTGTGTTCTCTGGTGTCATTAGCGGATGAGAAAATTCAGCTGCTTATCTGGCTCTTGTTTCTAAGGACGGATTTAACCAGACCCACACTTCTCAAAGGTGATCTTCCTAACCTCTTCTTAATAAGTTACAGATCTCAAATTGCTCAAAATCCTTAAAATACCATTTGAAGTAAGTCGATTGATAATTATCATTTCCCCTACGTGTACAGATATTTTCCGCAGCAGTACAAAGCTAAAGTACAGTTTCTTAAGTACCCAGATAATCCTGTTTGCTTGTATTTTTAAACTATGAAGTTCTGGGTAATTATTCAATTCTTAATAGAAGGCAAATGGCAATGTAAACAATAATTAGGATGTTAGACAGACTAATGCGCTTCAAAGCAAATTGGATTTTTTTCATACTGTGCAGCATGATGTCCCATAAAGCGAACAGTTTAGAAGCAAGACAGAAAAGGTTCCATTTTGTTCATATTTTATGGCGTTATCTCTTCATGGCTTGTTTTTGTGAATAGCAGTGCGCCCCAACGAAGCTGGCTGTGTCCACGCCAAATGTTTCCGTAACAATCGCTTCCCTGCTGTTTGACATTTGACTGTGTTCTCCCAGGCTCCAGATTGGTCCTTTGTCTGCTTCAGATCCCGGGGGTCAGGGGTTAACAGAATACTGATTTCCCCCCATAATACCATGGCAGGGTAAATATGGGCCAACCTCATGATCAGCTAAGACGCAGCTCCGTGAGGAATGCTTTTCTCATGGGCTTTTGTCCTTAAGAACTTCCCTGATTTAAGACGCCAAGTTTCCCAGCTATCATTTTCCGCAGCGGATGCTTCCTGAAGAACACCGCCGCCTCTTTTATGTGGCATTTTCCATTGATAACCACTCACGACTCACAATATTGCCCTAGAAATACCTGACCTGGAAACGATGAGCAGATCCTCGCATTTAATGAATTAATTTCACAAACTTAATATGGTAATACTTGGCCATTGTGTCTTGTCGTCTTATCGGCACTGCTTGTTTCTTTGATGAAGTAATAAACTGATAACAAAGGCTGTAGACAAAGATACTTTAATAATGGCACTCTTACTCCCTCCACCTTTTTCTTGTCCGGCCCTAATGGTGTGTCACCGGTTACGGGTGTAATTAAATGAACAGTCCATTTTATTTTCCGTTTTTATCATTTATGGAGATGTCCAAGCATTCATCAATATAATGTTATAAATGTTTTACATCAGTTTAATTATATAAGTCCCATTTTTTTTCTCCCAAGGATTAATGCGGGCTGTACAACAGACTACTTCCTAACCGGTTACGATGTACACACTTGGCTTTAGAAGTTGAAAAGCTGTTTCAAACTTCCAAACTTCTCGTTACCGTCAATGCGTTTTAGACCACCTTTCCATACATGACCCATCCTATTTCTAATCGGCCAGCCCCCTTCATGCTGCACTGTGAACTTGAAGCTGGGGTTCACTTTGTTTTCAGTTCTCTAAGTGTTGGAAAAAGACATCTCCGCTTTGAGAAAACTGTTTCCTTTGGAAGTGTCCAGCTTGGCGATGACCGTAGCAGCCCCCAGGCAAATTAGCATGTTAAAAGAACGGATCAATACCTTTCTGGCACCCCCACCCTTCTTACTCTCCTCCAAGGGGGAAGAGTTTTGTAGACCCCTAGGAGGCCCTCGATAGATGCGCCAGGAGATTTCAAGAGGTTGGGAGCATTGACAGTTTGATCTAGAGCCCGGACTGATTCTTCGCTGGTCGCTTGAAAACGGATGCAGGAGGAATTGACAGCTTCAGGAAAGCTGTAGGAGTTCATGTAATTGCGGAGAGGATTAGAAGAGACGTGTTGGGAGAAATAAGAGATCAATGGAAGGGCACTGGTTGACTGGACTCCCCTTTAGCTAGCTGTTAAAGCACTGCCTTTGGGAACTTTTAGCCTGTAAACAGAGGAGCATTTTATAGGTTTGTTTTCTGTTTTACAGGTCGTGCAAATCTATGCATATGAAAAAAAAAAAAGTAACTGATGTTTGAGAGTGGACTTGTTCCTAATTCACAGCATAATGCTTCCAGTTCTTAAGATGCAAAGGTGGCTAATTAAGTAATGGGAGAAATTGAGATTTCATTACTCCGTTTTCTGAGGAGGTGCCAACAAGGAGGTACAGCCTAAAGTAACATTCAAGTTTCCGTTTGAAAAGTTTTCTTTAGGAACTACCTCTCTGTATCCTAGAATTTGTGTCTTTGTTTTTCATTTTTATTTCATTTTACTTTACTTTGTTTTATTTTATTTTACTTCATTTTATTTGTTTACTTATTTATTTTAACATAGCGTTTTATTAGTTTCAGGTTTACAACGTAGTAATTCAGCAGTTCTGTATCCTAGGGTTTTAAATTAATGGTGATGCAAGGCTACAGTAAACCAATATAAAAGTGTGGTTTTATGTGAAAGGAACTCCTGTTGATGGGAAAATGAGAACGTTATCTTTGCATGAATGAAAAGAAACATTTTTTTAAAAAAAAAAAAGGTGGGAAACACCACCAGAATCTCAAATGGTCATACATTTTGGAAGTTCTCCACAGGGCAAAAATGGCTACTGTACTTAGCTAATGTAAACCAAGTACACAATTTACATAATTTTTCCTAACCTTTAAATGACGGACTCTGGGACTTTCATTCACAAAACATTGGAGCTATAACTTTTTCAGTAATTTTTAAATGGGCACTTGATAGGGTAAGAATCCTGTACTATGATTCAGTCATTGTTCTGAAACAGTTTTTTTTTTTAAGTTCATTGTTAGATCTTTCCTTTTCTTCTCCTGGGGAACCATAAAGTCATTTCTTTTGCAACTTTAAAATATAGATATCCTAAAAAGGAACCCCTCCTTGAAGAAAGGATTGTTGACTTCTACTACAGATAATGAGTGAAAAACACAAACCTATTGAGTTTTTCCAATATTTTCCATTAGGTCTTCTTGCTGCTTATCACCGATCTACAGGAAAGCTATTGATTTTTGTATGTTTATCTTCTATCCAATCTTTGTATTGAACCGTCTTGTGAATACTAATAGGTCTTCAGTTAATTCTCCAGAGTTTTCTAGAGAACTAATAGTTTCGACTGCATGAAATTATATATTTTTTCCTTCTTTCTAAAAATAAGACCTCTTACTTCTGATTTTTATCTTACGACATCAGTCAGAATTTTCAGGCCAGTAATAAATGATAGTAGAGATTGTGGATGTCTTTACTTTATGCTCCGTTTTAGTGAGCATAATTTAAGAATGCTATGAGCTATTTTTTCTTAATATATTTCCAATTTTTAAATAGTTCTCAAAAAGAAGGAATTTTAAATTTTGTTACATTGCTCCAAGTATCACTTTTAGTTACGTGTTTTTTTTGACTTGTATTTATAAGGTTAAGTATATACAGCTTTTCTGAAAATGATCCATAAATTCTCTTTGCATATGTGGAGACAAAAACCTATTAGGTGGCAGTAAATTTTGATTTTTTTTGCAGTTTTTTTTGAATTCTGTTTTTAAATTGAAAATGGTGGATAAGAGCCAAAGCTTTGGAATAAGAATTTAATTTTAATCCCAGCTTTTTCACTTGCAGCATGACTATGGGCTAGTTACTTTAGTACTTACCTTTTCTCCTCTGTAATATGGGAATGATGATACCTACCCCATGAGTATACCCGGGATTAATTAATGTACATTGTTGTACATAAATTTCACTTGGGAAGTGGCATCTATCCAGTAGTCCATAAATTCCAAAATATGTATTCCAAAATATGGAAATATCTTATTATTATTTTATCTTGAATCTTTAAGAAATATCCAATTGATATTAGCTTATATCTTCTCTTTCCCTGTTTCTCTTTCTCTCTTTCCAACTGTATGTCATTCTCTCTCCCTCTTATTCTTTTCTGTTATTAACTTTTTAAAGTTTTATTTATATTTATTTTGAGAGAGCGAGAGAGAGCACAAGCAGGGGAGGGGCAGAGAGAGAGGGAGAGAGAGAATCCCAAGCAGGCTCCACGTTGTTAGTGTGGAGCCAGATTCAGGGCTCAAACTCACAAACCTCGAAATCATGACTCGAGCTGAAACCAAAAGCCAGACGCTTAACTGACGGAGCCGCCCAGGCGCCCCTCTCTCTGATTTTATTCTTAGCAGGTTTGGGTATTATAGTCAATTCGTAAAGTTAATTTTGATAGTTTTCCATTTTTTACTGGCATCGCGGAATGTTAATGTTCGTGAGAATTAGCTTTTCTCTGCGAGTTTGAAAGATTTCACTGTGAAAGCCAGCTCTTGACCGTACACTTAAGATTTGGGCACTTTTCTGTATATTTGCTGGAATTCAATAAAAAGCGCAACCACCCCATCAACGAAGCTGGCTCTGGGACTTTGTTCGATTGTCTTTCAAATCACATGGATGGCTTTTCAACCTTAACAGAGTATAGACATGCTCTTTGACTCTGATTTAGGCCTTTCCCAGCCTCCGCTGACTTTAGGAAAAAGCAAAGATGTCACATTGCTCTCATCCATAATTCCATTGAGATTTCGTGTTGCTTGTGCAGACCTTAAATGTATAAGGCAACGGTAAGGGGATCGTTAACTTGGAGTTAGTGCAGTGGCATGGTCGAGCCACTCATTAATCAGGAGCCTGGCAGTTCATGAGAATCTAGTTGAGAAAATATTTAATATCCCATTGGGGAAAGTTGCGTTTCCCTGCGGCTAACTGCGGGTGTAGCCCCTCCGAGCTGTGGCGTTTTGCTCTCCTTTTCTGTTGAGAGAGGAAGACAGAACACGAAATGACAGATCCACTGTGACATCTGGTGCTCCTCGGAGCCACAACTTAGACATAATAATTTGTAAACATCTTATATCGGCTTTGAGGAACGGCAAATTTCATTTTTCGTTTGGCCAAGCAGACGAATTATTTCGTAGGCTCCAGCAGGCAGAACGAAGACCAGAGGACAGATGTGGCCTCAGTAGCGGGAAGAACCGTCTAGTATTTTGAATGAGGCAAGGGTGGGGTATGATGCCTTTCGAGGTGATGAGCTCCAGGTCTTCGGACGTGTTCACACTGGCTCGATGACCCCCAGGGCATCTAACAAGTTAGAGATTAGAGACCCCGTGTTTCTCAAAAGGGACACCGTTGTCCTTCTGGGCAGGACGATTTCTTCCTTGAGTACTCCACCAAGCGGGTCTGTCCCATGCACACTGGACAAGCGTGTTACAGAGCATTTAGTATCCGAGTAGTCCCAGGCATGAAATGCCTGTGGCATCCCGTATCGCTGTGACAGGCCAAAATGTCCCCTCGTATTTCCAAATACCCTGAGTATGCATACTAATCTCAATTGGAAACTTCTGCTCTAGACTGAAAGTGCTAAGATTCTAAGACGGTAGGACATTCGGTTCCCTGCTTTAAATATTTCCTTTAGGGTAAGAAACCTAGGTCTAGGATTTTATAGCAGAAAGACAGAAAAGTTTTCAAAGAATACTTGCTATTAACCACTCTAACTTCATTTTTCTTCTAACTGAACACCATAACATCTTAAACTCACTATCCTGTTTCCCCAGTAGGCACCAATTAAAAGAGATGGAGATCGCCTTTTGGAAGAAATTACTAATGCTTTATAAAAGCCTCTGTAACGATGACCACCGAGCAAGTGCTCTACTAGGTTTAACTTATGAAGTCCCAAAACAGCCTCATAAGGCTATTTGTTATTGCTATTATGCCCATTTTACAGCTGGGAAAGCTGAGGCATGGAAAGGTGCCTAAGGTCATGTCGACTATCCTAGACGATTTGAAACCAGATAGACTGGCTCTAGCCTCCACACTTGCCAACTCTCCACCATACTTGCCCTGAGTAAGGACTGTTAGAAGGAAAGGAAACTGTCCCCAAGTTAACACTATGGGATCACCTTCTATTCTAACAAGGTAAGAAGAATATTTAAAATGCCTGGGTTATAGACTTATGTAAACAGTGCCCTGTGTGTACTCCCAAGATTTGTTAAACATTCATCTGCCAATGGGTGGCCTTTGTATTATTCGAATGGCCTAACAAAGAGCAAATTGTGACTTTGCAATTATTAAGGCTGAGGACCTGTCACAGAGTGTGTTACTGAGCAAATTATTCCTATTTTGACTCTGTATCGCAGCAGAGAGGAAGGTTATGAGCACAGACCCAAGTTTACGTAAGACAGAGCCTCATCTCATCCTAACTGGAGGACGGCCCAAGCAAATGAGAGCTTTTTGATTTTTGAAATGCTGTATAATAAATCCAGGGAAATTTACATGGAAAGTCAATCTGAAAAGGAGGGTGAGCTTTTAATTATATAAGTGTTGGGCATGTGCATTTCCCCTGATTCAGGTCGAGTGTTTACTTGCGCATGTGTGCAGGAATAAAATGGGAATGAAACCATCGGGAGGCAGTACATTTATATACTAAGGGAAAAAGAGAAAAAGATGAGTAAACGATTACAAAGGGTGGTATAGTAGTGCCCCCGCCTCCCCTCTCCCCGCCACACATTCTTGGACACATTCCAAGACCCCCAATTGATGCCCGGAACAGCAAATAGTACCAAACCCTGTACCTACTATGTTTTTTTTTTTCCCTATACATATCTACCTATGATAAAGTTTAATTTATAAATTAGACTCGGCAAGAGATTAACAACATGACTAATAATAAAATAGAACAATTATAACAATATACTGTAATAAAAGTTAGGGGAATGTGGTCCGTCTCTCAAAAATCTTTTCTCGCCCTTCGTCGAGGGATGAGGTGAGATGATGAAATAAATGCCTGTAGGATGAGGTGAAATGAGGCATGTGACGTAGGCGTTGCGATGCGGCGGTGGGCTGCTGCTGACCTCCTTATGACAGTCAGAAGGGCAATCAATCATCTGCTTCTGGACGGGGCTGACTATGGGTAACTGAAACCACAGAAAGTGAACCCTAGGGTAAGAGGGACTACTGTATTTGTTAATTTCTTTAGCCCCCATACATCCATTGACCCTTTCCCCACTGTGTTGCTACCTTGTGGTTTCAGTGGAAATGGCTCACCTTTCAGCACCTAAAAGCAGTTGCTTCCTGAATTGTTACGTAAATTATAAAAATTCTTTTTCTTTCTTTCTTTCTTCCTTTCTTTCTTCCTTTCCTCCTTCCTTCCTTCCTTCCTTCCTTCCTTCCTTTCCTTCCTTCCTTCCTTTTTCTTTCTTTCCTTCCTTTCTTCTTCCTTCTTTCTTTCTTTCTTTCTTTCTTTCTTTCTTTCTTTCTTCCTTCCTTCCTTCCTTCCTTCCTTCCTTCCTTCCTTCTTCCTTCTTCTTCTTCTTCCTTCCTTCCTCTCTTTCTTTCTTTCTTTCTTTCTTTCTTTCTTTCTTTCTTTCTTTCTTTCATTAAGCCATTTAGAATCCAGTATCCTGTTGCCTGCAATGCAGTCCTAATTAATAAAGAAGGTCATTACTTTAGCATGGCAATAACTTTAACATACAAACTAGGTTTCTCTACGCAAACATCACACATAGAAAGCACAATGTGTTGGCCCAGGCTGAGTAGTTGCCCTTCCAAAACCTTTCTTTATGGTCCTTTAACCAACAGAAAACCAACAGAAACATCTGGGATGGCTTTCTGTCCTCCCTTCTTATCCCGATGGCCTGATACACTAGTTTGGGTTCTGTTGCTGAGAGAGACAACAGGAAGCCTGTTCCATAGAGTGGCTTAATGAAGTGGGACATCTGCCTTCTTAAGAGTGGGGAATGTTCCGGGCGCCCGGGTGGCTCAGTCCGTTAAGCATCTGACTTGATTTCGGCTCAGGTCATGATCTTGCGGTTTGTGAGGTCCAGCCCCACCTTAGGCTCTGCCCTAAGAGTGCGGAACCTGCTTGTGATTCTTTCTCTCCCTCTCTTTCTGCCTCCCTCCTCCTACCCGCAAAAATAATTAAATAAACATTAAAAAAAAAAGAGTGGAGAATGTTTAAGCTGTAAAGACCTTAGGAATCTTGTATTTAGATCATGCTTCTCATTTCGCAGATGAAGAAACTGAGGCTCACACTTACAAAGTATATAACAGATGAACAAGAACAGGCTCCTGAAGTCTGGCATTGTAGAGTCCTGTCTTTTTGTCCTGCTAAAGGGAATATAAAACCCAGAAAAGACGTGGACAGCTGAGGTTACTGCTCGGTTTAGAGAAAAGATCAAACTTCGTCCTGGATGGCACTCACTGGGGTTTCAGCCAATTGTTTCCCCCCATGTAAACTTGACCTCCTTGGATATACTGTTCCTCTCTCTGTCCACATCGGTGCATACTGAACTCTCCATGCTTTCTGTGCACTGCTTCCTGCACGAAAGAGCTCACAGTCTAAGGGAGCAGGCGGCTTTGTAAAACTGTGGATAATATTCGATAAGTGAAATAAGCAAGATGAGGACCTGGAGGAGGGAATGCTGAATATCATTGCAGATAGGTGTGAAGGAACGTTTTTGGAAAATTAAACAGAGTTTTGAACAGCAGTGGATTTCAACTGTAAACATTTCTTAAGCATCTACTGTGCCCAGTCAAGGGGAGGCAAAAATGTGTATGTCGTGAAACCCGCTCACGGGTGCGGTGGCCAGTGGGAGCAAGGGGTTTTGTGAAAGGGAAATTTTTGAGTAACTTCTAAGTTTTAGGCTTGGTCTGTCAGTGCATGGTGATTTCATTCTGGGATAAAAAATCCTAGAGGATATGGTGATATTTTTAGAGATTTTTTTTAAGTTTATGTATTCTGAGAGAGAAAGAAAGAAAGCATGAGTAGGGGAGGGACAGATAGAGAGGAAGAGAGAGAATCTCAAGCAGACCCTGCACTGCCAGTTCAGAGCCCGTCTTGGGGCTCAAACTCAGGACCGCGAGATCATGACCTGAGCCGAAAATCAAGAGTTGGACACTTACTCAACTGAGCCACCCAGGTGCCCCAAGGATGTGGTAATTCTTAAGGGAGGGTGGTTTGGTGTGGCAGGATGAGGGATTAGTGTATACTTGCGAACGTATGAACGGATGGGAGTGCTGGTCCAGGAAAGGAGGACAGTCATGTTTTTATCTGCTTTTCAATTCTGAAATCGACTTTGTAGAAAAACAACTTTCCAGAGGCTTTTGTTTGATACGCTTTGGGCGATATCTTAAGCTGCTTGGACTCCGTGAGAGAAGACCATCAACCTCCTGGGCGGCTCACACAACCAAAAAGGATTTTCTCACGGTTCTAGAGGCCAGAAGTCCAAGATGAAGGCACCATCAGGGGCAATTTCTGGTGAAGATTCTCTTCCTGGCCTGTAGACAGTCGCCTTTGCCTTGTGTCCTCACATGGCCTCACGTGTGCGGGGTGTGTGTGTGTGTTGAGCAAGAGCTTCTGTTGAAGGAGAGCAGCCCTCTGGGGCTAGGGCCTCGCCCTTATGACCTCATTTAACCTTAACTATCTCCCTAAAGGACCTGTATCCAAATATAGTCACGCTAGGGGTTCGGGCTTCCACAGGTGAATCCTTAGAGGACACGTTTCATCCCACGACCGGAGATGAAAGCCGTCTTTCTTCAAAAACACACGTGACCACGTGGCAGGCTGTTCCAGTGTTTCTGTCATCGCGTCTCAGGGTTTATTTTATATATTCATCTGGGCCTGCGTGAGTTTCTCCCGAAACCAATGCAGGTTGGTGGCCTAGAACTTGGGCCCTAGCGACCCGAGACTCTTCTACGATTACACGTCAACTGATCTCTCCAAGCCCTGGTATTCCTCATCTGTGAAATGGAAATACCATGACTTTGAATTTTGCAGTGTGATTCATAAGATTCATATACGGTATGTGTTACATTTGTTGACACATGTGTTAAGTCTTCGGTTAAAGAAGATAGTAATTTTTACAATTTTAGCTGATCGGTACTTCACGAGACTCTGACATAGCTTTCTCATTAATTGTATGCTCGCTTTATTATGTGCGTAGCTGCCAGGTGTGGCAGAGAAAACACTACTTAACTGGGGTATCTAAATACGGTTTTAAGCCCTGTTCAAGGGAACTAATGAATCATGGGTTATTGAGTTCAGAAAAAAAAATTCACAAGAAATCCATAAGTCGTTTGCAGAAAAAAGTAGTAACACAAGCAAGTAAAAATAATAATAATAAGAAGAAGACTGGTAAAATTGTCTATAATGTCGGCATGTAACGAGAGTCACGCTTTTAGCATTTTAGTTTCTGTGCTTTCAGACTTTTTTTGATACCTACAATATATACATACCCACACTAAGATTTATTGATCATATAGCATGACCATAGAGTCATTCTGGATCAATAAAGAAGAGTTTTCTCTTGCTTGGGCATATGACAGTTTCTTCAGCCAGCCCCTACTTGAGTTGGACATGTGTGGCTTTCCGTTTGGGGCTTTTAATAATATCGCCCTGAATATCATCACAGCAAAATCTCAAAATAGAACCTTAATTATTTTCTCATAATCGTTGGTTTGAAACAGGAGCAGTCGTAAGAATTTTGACACCTATTGAAAAAGGCTCAGTTTTGAGATGCGTGCCTACCTGAGTTTGAAACAAACAATGAGGAATGCGGTACCTCTAGGGACATTATGTGTTAATTTCCATGCAAAACTCATTAACGAAATGAACTCCGAAGTGGAGATAGCTTTACTTATTCGACTTGCCTGTGAGAAAACTTCTTTTAAGGATTTGCCTTCTTAAGGTTGGTCGTTTTTTTGTTGTTGTTGTTTTTGCCAACACAGCCGTACTTTTCATCCTAAAAATCAATTACTTCTTCTGCTTGTTTGAAACAAATGTGGGATCCTTTGGCTGCCTGCGACGGCTGTTGGCGGTTACCGTTTAATGTAAAGAATAACCTTTCATATAAAGGATTATATAGTTTAGTCACCCGATGCAAATTATTGCCTCTAAATCTACTCTAAGTTTTTTTCCTCCTCCTCTCCAAGGAGCATCCTTGCTCTTAAAACCCAGAGAAATGCTGCCTTTCAAGAAGACATTGTTAAAGAGAGCTCGATGGGGCTGATTGTCTTTATGTAATCGCTTAGACAATGTCGTCTTACAGTTTTACAGAATGCCTTCAGGGTTCCACCAACTGGAAAGGAAAATGACTTCATGGATAGTGTGTGGACTTTAAAAAAAATAGACACATAGAAACCAGGAGTTCAATCCCCGTAGGACTGGCTGATTCCTCTTCTTTAGGAGTTAAACGCATTGATTGCTTTGTAATCAATTGTTCCTGTGACATTAAAATTCATCTTGTTACACTTCAGAGCTTTAACACCTTTAAACTAGGTCATCCGAGAGCCTCTGCTAGCCTTCCTGCAGTGATATCCGGGGACCCGTTTATATCTATGGAATATTAATTATCCAGTTCAAATTTGCACCTTCCCCGTTTTCAAACAAACCAAGCACCTCGCAAGTTATTTTCCCAATCGCATGGACGGAATATGGAAACTGTTTCATCCTTTCTTTCCCACCTTCTCCAGATCCTCTTGGCTTCCTCTTTCTCAGTGAGAGAATCCGGAACATGCTAGCCCTAACCTCGAGGAACTTGCCACTTGGAAACAGGGTAGGGTCTCCAGGGACAATGAGACCATGAATGCATTTCTTCGGACCTAACACTCATTTCTGCTTTCTGCGGCTGACCCTTAGCAACGTGAAATGCAAAGCCATCTTACTATTTCTTTTCCTGTTGAATGAATTAACACATTTTATTAATGAGACTATTACTGTTCATGTTAGAGCATTTCAAAAATGTGGAGGGACATTTTCACACACCAAGTAAACTCGAAGTTGTGTTTGGGAATATCCCGGCTTCTTGCTGGACATGTCTAAAGACAGAATGATTTGATCCTGCTTACATGGTGGGACTTGTCTTTTCCTCTCACCTGGCAAATGCAGACCGAGGAAGTGGCTCACTGGTGACCTCAGAATCACCTACTTGCTGGGTAGGGATTCGTGTTGTTCTTGTAGACTGCATTCCTGTCTTGCTTGGGGGTGAACATTGGCACGGACATGCCTGCGGTGTTACAGCTTCCCACACACTTTATTGGCCCAGAAACTGTAGCTACTCCTGTCTCTTATCCAGCTCAGCATTCTGGTCCCCGACTGGGACCGGCACCTTTGGCTGTAATCCCGAAATCCTCTCTGAATGAGCCTGCCATTCCCTTCCCCGAGGCTGCTGCCACCCTGTTTCTCAATCTCACAGAACCTTGCTCTGAGTCATCGGGAGCTCAAATGTGGCTCGCCTCCCTGACTTCCAGTAGGATACCTCCTTGGGCCCCCCTCGCTGCTTCTGCCCTCTACCCTCGAGCTCAGAACCCTGAGAGAGCGACATGGTCCCAAATCAAGACATAGCTTCCACAAGATTTGGGACACCAATTTGGCCCTACAGCTGTTACTATACACCTAGTTCCTCTGGATTCCAATTACCCCCTATCTCCCTCTGCCTGTGTCAGTGAGGTCTCTACATGCCTGGACAGCCAACCGGTCAAAGATAACCAGTAAGCTCTCTGCCAGAAAGCGTTTGAGCCGAAACTAGAGGGAGTCTGTAGTAAGAGGAGCTTCAGCGAGTGTCCTCTGCTGGAAAGAAAGCCTGGAATAATGAACTCTGGTCCCTTATAATTTTAAGATTATTATAATTCTGCAGGATTTGCCCTTCCCACTCACAAAGGCCATAAAAACTCTCCTACTATTTCCCCCGTCCTGTGCTGAGAGGACTAGTTGGTACACAAGGCTTGGTGGTATGCCCGTTGAATATAAAATCAAATTTTAGGGGCGCCTCGGTGGCTCAGTCGGTTAAGCGTCCGACTTCAGCTCAGGTCATGATCTCACCGTTTGTGAGTTCGAACCCCACGTCGGGCTGTGCGCTGACGGCTCAGAGCCTGGAGCCTGCTTCCCATTCTGTGTCTCCCTCTCTCTCTCTGCCCTCCTCTGCTCTCGCTCTGTCTCAAAAATAAAAACAAATAAAATAAAATTTTAAAAAGGTCAGATCGATACAAAAAAATTATAAATTGATCAAAAATAACCCCATTTGGTAACTTCAATTGCATTGGGCAAATTAAACTACGTGTTAATTCTGTCAGAGGTTAAGACAGCTGTGGACAATGACTTGATTTGCTGGCTACAGGTATCACTAGTCGGATATGTGTTTGTTTTGTCTTGCACCTAGAAATTTAAGTAATCCCAAGAGCGGCAGCTGGATGTTTTGCTCTGAATAGAGAGAATTTATTGAACTAATTAAGGAAATTGTCTTGTAAAAATGGACAAGTGCTAATAAATGAAATAGTATTTGGGCACGATGACAAATCTCTCCTCTTCTACCTGCTCCCCTTCTGCAAACCTACCCAGCCTTCATTATATTAGCTGAATATGCAATTGTAAAATGTTTTATATATATATATATATATATATATATATATATATATATATATGGAACATGTATATATGGAATATATATGGATATACTGAAATTATAAATATTCCTAAACCCAAGGGTCGATCACAGATACTCCTGTTCTGAAATGACTCCTGGTTTTTACCCATGACCCTTTAGGGAAAGGTGGTCCAAGCTCTTTCTAAAGTGTCCCTCCAGCCTCCAGCCGCTGGGGCTCTGTCCGCAGTTCATCCTGCGCCGCATCCCGCCTGCCTCAGGAGCACACATTCCTCAAGGCGTTGTGGAACTGCACCTTCTTCTCCCTCGGAACTGACCCCAAAATACGTTGGTGGGTACTTTGATTACATCCCCTAATGTAACTTACCTTTTCTTCGCTACGTTCTTCCTTTTCAGGGCACAGATTACGACTTAGTAAATGAGCTCCCTGCACCTTACTGACTGTGTGACTTCAGGCAAGTCAGTTCGTTTCTCTGTGCTTATTAGTTCACGCATGCGTCAAATGTAGATGGTAGTAATACCTACTCTATCAAGTTGTTGTGTGGATCGGACATGTAGATACTTGCAAAGGGCCTGACCCATGCCTGGAACATAGTAGTCACTCAAAAAATATTAGCTCTTACTATTACTACTACTGGGTTGTTGCGGCCCCGTGTGAGGGCCCTGAGCGGAGGTGAGAAGAGTTTAAGTTGCCTTTTAGTTAATGTTGTATTTTCCCCTTGAATTGCATACCGTTGTTCAGGGAACAACTGATACAGCCACATACAGCTGTATATGGTTCAGTGCCAGAATCTTTGTTCTTCCAGGATAAATCCATATTCCATTTATCTTTGCATCCTAGATAGCGCCTGAAGCAGTAAGTATGCAGGGTCCTATTTTGTCCAGGCACTCCGTATGTGGTTATTGAAATGAACGAGTAAATACATATAAAAAGAAAAATGGGGGCACCTGGGTGGCTCAGTCGGTTAAGCGTCCGACTCCAGCTCAGGTCATGATCTCGAGGTCTGTGAGTTCGAGCCCCGAGTCGGGCTCTGTGCTGACGGCTCAGAGCCTGGAGCCTGCTTCTGATTCTGTGTCTCCCTCTCTCTCTGCCCTTCCCATGCTCATGCTCTGTCTCTCAATAATAAATAAAAAAAATCAAAAAATTTAAAAAAAAATAAAGAAAAATGTCAGTGATTTTGTTTATTTATAAACAGCCCATTGATTTCCGAAGCACACTCATAGCACGTATCATGCATTTTCAGTAAGAAACCAGTATTTGTCACCATCTTGTTACAATACTGGAGATGTCATAAATTTAAAGAGTGTAATTGAGGCTGAATTTTCTGTGGGTTTATTTACTAGATCAAAGAGTGACTTCAACTTTCAGCACTTACTTTATTTGCCAGCATAAACTCATGGGTTTAGTCAAGTGCCAAGAAAAGAAGTTAATCATCTGAATTATGTGGATTCTGGCAAATCACTCTTTCTTTCTTGGGCGGCGGGGGGGGGGGGTACGGGGGGGGGGGAGCTTTGAGCCTTTATCTCCCTTCAGCAAACCCAACTGATTATAATAGTAAGAATAAAACTCTGGTAATTAATCTAATAGCTCCAGGCTGCTAATCATTCCAGAAAAGTGACATTGCCCAGAATATACTGGTTACCCTTATTGCATGTCATTGATATATAATTCAATTGATTTTCGCACTTTTTACATTCCAAAATGAAATACAGCTTTTGTCATGTCACTAGATTGGAATTCTTTGACAATGCATTAACATGCCAAAAATAATATTACACACAAGAATAATGTCGACATAAATTACAGGTGTAGCTGTATCCCTAAGGAGATTTTCATTTGTGTCTTAGAAGAGAAGACTTACAACCTTACCACACATCTATTTCATGCCAGCATGTTTTAGGCTCTTGGTGCAATTCAATAAATAACTCATTTTTGCTCGCCGTAAGCCCAGCACTCAGTTTCACCGTGCAGTATGCTTTCACAAAAGTCTGTGTGACTCTGGAGTACAACACAATTTTTTTTTTAAGAGAAAATACAGAGTCTTTCATGCAAATGAATCCTGGAAAGTGGTCACCTTGACGGTTTTATAGAATGACTACAATGCCGCCGCGACTTTGGAACCTTTTTGGAACTGCCTTTTCAAACTGTCTGATGCCTTCGTTTCAAACGTGCTTAGGGGCGGACAATTTTGTTCTTTAAGGTGGATTTAATTTTTGGAAATCAAACACTCCATAGACAAGGTTGTTGATAAATGAAAAGATCAAGCGTGCCGTTTGATTTTGCTTCCTTTAGAGTCAAGAACGATAAGTGATTGCAAAGTAACAAACTCTTCTCCTGAGTAACTTTTAACTGCTTTGAATGCGGCTTCAAAAGAAGTATATTTGGCAAGTTGGTGGCATCGGTGAAATCAAGAGTGGTAGGTTTACGCATTTTTGGATTTATCTGTCAACCACAATGCAATGCACCTCTTTGGTTCCTGCTGAATCCTCGAACCTAGAGCTCAGCGTGAAACATAGTGTGAATGACCCAGTGAATGAAAGCTTGCATGAAGGCGTGCTAACAGCAGCTCACAGATGCATGGGAAGCTTCCTGGCATATAGTGGGTTTGTATTTTTTACTTTCTGGCATTAATTCAAATCATTTGTTGGGCCGCCTGGGTGGCTCAGTCGGTTAAGCTTCTGACTTCAGCTCAGGTCATGATCTCAAGGTTCTTGGGCTCTGTGCTGACAGCTCAGAGCCTGGGGCCTGCCTCAGATTCTGTTTCCCCCTCTCTCTCTGCCCCTCCCCTACTCATGTTCTGTCTCTCAAAAATAAATAAACATTAAAAAAAATAATATGTCATTTGTGTGGAGGCCACGGTGCACCTACCTGGTGAGAATTGGACTCTCTGCTAAGCATTTGACTTTCAGTATTTCCTCGTAGCACCACAGCTTGGTGAAGGAGTGACTGTTATTATCTTCTCATAGGGAGGAAACTAAGGCTCAGAGAAGCAGAGCAATTTGCCCAAAGTCACAGTTAGTAAACGAAGAGCCTGGATTCAGCTGGAGAAGTCTGGCTCCTGACTTACCTCTTAACCAAGAGTCTTTGCTTCCTTTCAGTGTATCTTTGTTTTTCTGATTTGATACACATTCTCACATTTCGGTCCATTCTAAACTGGGGATATAATAGCCCCCTTTCAGAGATAAGGGAATTAGTCAAAATATGGCTTAGAGAGTGATTTTCTAATTCCAGAATTAGTGGAGACTTGGGGAAATAACTTCCAAGAAAGTCATGATTTGGGGCGCCTGGGTGGCTCAGTCACTTAAGCGTCCAACTTCGGCTCAGGTCATAAATCGCACGGTTTGTGAGTTCGAACCCCGCATCCGTCTCTGTGCCGAGAGCTCGGAGCCTGGAGCCCGCTTTGATTCTGTGTCTCCCTCTTTCTCTCTGCCCCTCCCCCACTCAAGCTCTGTCTGTCTCTCTCTCTCAAAAGTAAACATTAAAACAATTTTTTTAATTAAAAAAAAAGAAAGCTATAGCTCTACTGTAAAGCCTCTTAAGGCAAGTGCTCTGATGGTCGGACTTCAGTAAAAGAGCAAGCACTAGAACATTTATTAAAAACAATTTCTCATCTGAAGTCCAAGCTCCCAGAAAGCCTACAGTCTGCTTGAGAAAGAGTACTTCAGGATGGAAAGACGCCCAGCGTCTAATTTCTCCTGAAAATATCCAGTTATCTGATCATGGACAAATTCCTTAGCCTTTTCACATCGGTTTCCTCATCAAGAAAAGAATTAGCTGGGAGAGCTGAATTTACCTTTTCGCTCTTAAGTGTCCAAATGTGTGAGCGGATAGTAAATCTTGTTTCCCTGGAGATTGGAAAGAACCATCTATGTTGACGGGAGTTATCCGGGAAGGCTTCCAAGCAGGAGAGGAGCTTGATAAAATGTGGGTAAATAAAGCTGATGGAAGAGGAGTGGGCGTCGCTGAACTGGGAACAGCGCTGTCCGTCTTCCCCAGAGGCTGAGGAGACTGAATTTGGGGAAGACTTTGAAGGGGAACAGAGAGGTTTGTTGTCTGGCGCTGGCTCATTCTTCAGGTACTCATTGATTGCCTGCTATCTTCTGGCTATTGAGAGCCATTGATCTTGCACGAGCCTAGATATTTCATCCAACCAAAGGGAATATGCCACCGATAGTAAGATTTGTAATGTTTACCAAAATCTTTGTTCTACCACTTTAGGTATGCAGAAGAAAGATAAGGAAAGCCTCAGAGTAAAGTTGACTTGGAGGTTATGGCGTCATTTAAACAAAAGGAGAAAATAACAAAGCAGCGGTTGGAAAAGCCAAAAAAAAAAGTGCTCTCGATTTAGTCCCATTGATGCTGTATTACCTCGTAGATGGGTAGGTTAGGGCACTCAGCAAAGTGGGGATGATGTTTCTTTAGGTTTGGAATTTGGAACTGTTCTAGAAGATCAGCACATGGTTGTTAACCTTTCGTAGGTATAAGAATGTCATCGTAGTGTGTGGAGGAAGGTGGCTTTCTGGCCTTTCCCCCTGATGATGAACCCCAAAGGTTCCCCCAAAGAACCCTTGTTTTGTATGTTCGAATCATTTGGGGCATTTGCGACAAACACACATTTAACATCCCAAGAGTTTCGAGTTTGTGACCTGAACTTTGATCAAGCCCCCAGGTGTTCTGGGACCCAGAATGGTGGAAGAATAGCCTTTGGACACCTCTGTGAGCTCTTCTGCTCCCCACACTGAGAAGATTGGTTGACACGAAGGTGAAAGTGATTTGCTGGTCTGCTTACTAGGTACAAGATTGAAGGGAGGTAATAGGGTTGGTTGTGTCTCTTTAACTTGGTAGGAATAGAAAGGCCTGTGGTTCTAAGAAAGGGCGGGGCCAGCACCCATCTGGGCCAATCCGGTCAATGCCAGACAGGTGGAAATGAGCCAGTTCCCATGTGTTTGGATTGGGTGCTCTGAATAATGTTCTTTCTGGTTGATTAAGAAACAAATAAAAATAAAACTCACGTAGATAAGTGAAGAGCAGTTCTGTCCACTAGAGAGGTAAGAGTGCTTCTTTTATAAAAATTTATTTTTTAATGTTTATTTTTGAGAGACAGAGAGCAAGATGGGGAGGGGCAGAGAGAGAGGGAGACACAGAATCTGAAGCAGGCTCCAGGCTCCAAGCTGTCAGCACAGAGCCTGACATGGGACTCGAACCCGCGAACCTTGAGATCATGACCTGAACCGAAGTTGGACGCTTAACCGTCTGAGCCACCCAGGTGCCCCAAGTGCTTCTTTTCTATGGAAACTGCTTCCGGAGGGGAGGAGGAGTAATCAGAAGTTCAGCTCCATAGAAGTAAAAGGCTATTCAGTTGGGTTATAGGCATAATATGGTTGCAAATGGCCAAATTATTGCAAATCACCTAAACGGTTATCAATTAAATAGTAGAAAAAAGAAGAACCAGTCAAACTGTCAACTACTAAGACTTTCAGAGCAAATACGTGGACTAGGGATTCTAGGGAGAATCACAGCTTGCAGGTTGTTTGTTCTCTTCTCTCTAAAAAATAAGGAAATCCCTCCCCCGCCCACACACGCACTGTTGCCAAACCAGGGAGGAAGGTCATTTCCGGCCACCAGGGACCTGCAAGACGCAAGTGTCCCAGGAGAGAGGTCCTTCCCGGTGTTAGAACTGGGAGCTTTTGTCGATTAAAGGTATCGGAATTTTCTCGAGTTAAGCAAGCTCTTAGTTGAAAAGAAAACTTGTCGAGAGCAGGGCTGGGTGAGGATTAGCCAAGAAGACCAATAAATGGAGGTAGGGTCAAGGCCAGTGTCAGAGCCGTTTCCCAAATCACTGGTGGGTGGCTGGAACACCAGCGATTTGTTTCTTAGAAGTCTGTTCTCTATGAATTCATTCTTTAGTAAACAGGATACAGTTTATTCTCCTCGTGGGCCATGCTCAAATCTTCCTTTTAGTTATCCTTATCAAGATATTAGGTAAAACCGTCTCTGCTGATATTCTTCGGGGAAGCATTTGGATTGACATTTGCAATTGAATTTCTGGTTTCTGGATTAGACTGAATAGTCAGCGGTAGAGAAGAGGGGACGTCCTACTTAGGACTCTTGGGATATGTGCATTTTACTCACTGAGGGCCGAGAGACATGTGGTGCCACAGAGGTGTGGGAAAAGGCGGTCCCACCGAGGAGCTTTCGCCCTAACATCCCTAGGGTGACTCTGCTAGTGCTTCTCCACTGTGGCTCCCATGTTAGCAGAGTCTGGAAGGTGGGAGGTAGCAGCCCTGCAGAAGGCCGTTCTGGTTTTCAGAGAGGAGAGACTCTCTCTCCCGAGTTCTACCTCAAAGGTGTATTTTTGACATAGCTGTCACAAAACTAATTGTCAGGATGTGTTTGAAATCATACTGATTTTTTTTTTTTGAAGATCACAGCCCCGGGTCCCATCAGTATTACATGTTTTTTGAAACGCCATAACCTGGAACTCGTTCGGTGTGCTCTCTTCTGTGTGTCTGGAAGCTGTGTTGACTTTAGGAGTCACAGATGGGTGTAGACCAGGGTTTCAACATTTTTCTCTCAGGGACACACCTTTGAATTTATGCTTTGAACACAACTTCTTCCTCCCTCGGCCATCAGCCCCCTTAGTCGTGGGCACATCTGTAGCCTTCACTGATACGTGTGGGGGCAGGGAAAGGCTGGTGGTTACCGCCATTTCCTCATTCCAACCTTAGAGCAAGGAGCCACAAACAGAAAAGGAGAAACCGAGTCCAAAGCAGACCAGACCAGGCTTATGATTTGTGGGAACGCATTTGGAGCGAAGAGATGCCAGTATTTGGAGACGTAGAGAATTGGATCAATAATGGGTTTATTATAATGCATACACGTCGAGGAATGTTACTTTGTCGTACTGTCTATGCCAAGGCTGTTTGCGGGGCTCAGAGAAATGTGACAATTTTTGACACGACTCCTTTGAGGTTTTGCTTATCCCCTGGAAGCTCATAAAATGGCTCGGAAATGGTTCCTTGAGCAGCAACCGGAAGTTAATATTCTACCCTTATCATAATAAGGGATTTGACTAATTCATGCGCCTACTTAGCAAATTAAAGTGGCCAGCAACTAGACTGTTAAATCTTAACTGTTCAGTTTGTCTTCTCTTTCAGTGGAATAAAGAAATAAGATACTTAGTATATTATAATAAATATTAAATAATTAAATTTTTTTGGAGAGAGAAAGAGCACACGTGGGGGGAGGGGCAGGAGGGAGGGAGAGAGACTGAGAGAGAGAGAGAGAGAGAGAGAGAGAATCCACGCTAAGCGTGGAGCTGGACTTGGGGCTCTATCCTAGAGTTTGAGATCATAACAAGAGCCCAGGTCTGAGGCTCACCCTACTGACACCCAGGTGCCTCACAATAGGATAAATTTAAATATCTTTGCGACAGTTGATCCATGTTTGAAATTTCCTTGGCAAACACCCCAGGCAGAGTATTTGCTTTGTCTCAGCCAGCCCCTTTCGAAAGAGCACTGGTCACTCCCTTGATGGAGGAGAAGGGTCAGTGATGCGTTTAGAATCCCTGGCTCCTGACGCATTTTCATTGGGAAATACTGCACACGTGGCATCACTCCGTTCATTTCTCCCTTCTTTCAAGCAAACATTATTTGTATTTGAAGTCTCTGAGAATCAAGCCCTGACCTTTTACCCAAATACAAAATTCTGACGGTTTGAGAACCTGTAATGTAACAAAGAAAATAGACACTTAGATATTTTTGTCTATATCTCGAAACACCGCAAATGTTTAGTCCAGATTTGGTATGGTACAGATACATGGATATAACTTATCCTATTTATATTACTTTTGTTCTTGAAACAAAACAAAAATAGCTTTTCATGCACATCAAAGGAGCAAAAGGCTATCACTCAGAATCAGCCCCGCGTTGGAAGGGCAAAAGCACTTATTTGTATATGAAGTAAATGTGCCTATTTTTCCTCTCTATCATGGTTTAGTCTTGAATTCGAATATCTTTTTGTTTTTCTGCTTCCATTTGTGATCGGTATGAAATCCCCGCCTGAGGAGTGCCAGGAATTTTGTAAAAATTGGAGACTGCAAAAGTTAGTCGAAAGAGGATTTTGAGTCCCAGGCAGAGCTGCCGCTGAGGTCAAAAAGTACATAGGGCTTCTGCGAGCAGAAACAGGTCTAATGCTTTGAAGAATGTAAGAAATGGTCAGTATTTTGGAGGCATTGAAGTGGTTAATCTATTAATCTATACTAGAGTAATAAATCTGCCCGTGGAAACATTTTCCAACTGGATTTTGGTGTTTATTTCAGAGAGCAAGTTACGAAGTGTTTCTAGTTTTGCAGTTTCAATGCTAAGCATGGTTAGAAGCCCTTGTTGGACTTTTCTGGTAGTTCTTCTTCCCTGACCTTGCTCTCTTGAGTGACCTTAGAACCTTGATTTGCTGCAATTGAAGTAGTAGTATTCTTTTCTCTCTTTTTTTTTAATTTTTTTGATGTTTATTTATTTTTGAGACATAGAGACAGAGCGTGAGCAGGAGAAGGGCAGAGAGAGAGAGAGAGAGGGAGACACAGAATCTGAAGCAGGCTCCAGGCTCTGAGCTGTCAGCACAGAGCCCGACGCGGGGCTCGAACTCACAGAGCTCGAGATCATGACCTGAGCCGAAGTCGGACGCTCAACCGACTGAGCCACCCAGGCGCCCCTCTTTCCTCTTTTTTTAAACACTTTTTTTTTATTGATGTGTAGGTGACCACATTGTGTTCGTTTCGAGTATACAACATAATGGTTTGATGTTTGTATGTATTGCAAAATGATCACCACAATGAGTCCAGTTAACATCTGATTCTTTTCTCAACTTGATTCTGGCTGGGTGCACTGGGATGAACAAGTGACTCTAAATTAGCCTTTGTAAATTAATTCCCAGGCCCTTGAGGTGTCAGATGTGTCTTCAGTGACTTCCAGCTGGTATTTGGAGGACTTCCGGGGTACTTGGAATTGGGGGGCGGGGGGCAGTACTTAAAGAATCAGATTTACCCACCGTACAGTGGAGTCGTGGAATCTGGGCAGAGGGAGCAGGTGCTGCCTTTTTAATTTTTAAAAAAAATTTTTTTAATGTTTATTTATTTTTGAGAGAGAGAGAGAGAGAGACAGAGTGTGAGCGGGAAAGGGGGAGAGAGAAAGAGAGGGAGACACAGAATCCGAAGCAGGCTCCAGGCTCTGAGCTGTCAGCACGGAGCCGGACACGGGGCTCAAACTCACGAAACTGGGAGGTCGTGACCTGAGCTGAAGTCGGACACTTAACTGACTGAGCCACCCAGGCGCCCCTGTGCTGCCTTTTTCTAAAGTTCATTTATTTATTTTGAGAAAGAGAGCGGGGGTGGGGGAGGGACAGAGAGAGAATCCCAAGCAGGCTCTGCACTGACAGGTACGGGGCTGGAACCCACGAACCGTGGGATCATGACCTGAGCCAAAATCAGGAGTCGGACGCCTGACCCGACCGAGCCACCCAGGCGCCCCAGGACGCCCTGCTTTCTGACAGCAAAAGGAGCTGCCTTCCTGCAGACCGCAATGTCCTACGGTCGTTCTTCCCTTCCTGGCTCCACAGGGCTGTGGACACACCCAGGGGAGCCGGAAAACAGAAGTCCCTGTGTCCCAGTCCCGAATGCTACACACCAGGCCGTCGGCCCACAGGTTCAAGGGCCCTGAGCGCAGCAGCAGTTTTTCCTGGCGGTGGCTCTGCTCCACTGCCGGATGTGCAGGGGCCCCCGTGTCCCCGGGACCCCCTCCCCCCCGCCAGGGGCCTTCTGCTGTGCGGCAGAACCCCCCTCGTGCCATCGCAGGCAGAGACACCTGCCCAAGCCTGAGTTCGACAGCCCGCCATGGGGACCTGCCAACCGCATCGTTCCGTTCTAGAATTTGCTTCCCCGCCGTGCTCAAATGCTGCGGCACGTTGGGCTGTTCGGGAATGCTAACTGCCGTCTCTTCTGTCCCGGCCACCGGTGAACGCGAGGGCGGTGGAAAGTAACAGCGCGACCGCATCCTTTCTCTTCCCGCTCGGGTAGAGGCTGAGTCAGTCTCCCGGCCGTACTGTGTACACGATCCTTAACAACAAATAACAGCTGATGGCAACTTGCTGAGGCACGTACAATAAGGAAAGAAATTATATCACACGTATTAGAGGATTTGGGCTTGGTCCCATTTTTTTTTTTTTTTTTTTTTGAAAGAGGAAGAAGAGGAGGGAGGTAGCGAGGACCTGGTGCTGAAAACCAGTTTGTGCAACACTGTTCTTTTTCCAGCCTAATGAGGCCCCATTCCTGCCAGTATTTTGATTTATTACCTGCTCCTTCTCTGGCCTGTTTGCTTTCGGTGTTTATTATATTGAGATTTGGTTAACATAACACTTGAAATCATTTCGCTTTCTGAATCCGTTTTTCTCCCTTTTTGTGAGTTGGTTTTGCAATAGGTCGGATTTCCTTGTGTGAAAACAGCGCTGGCCTTAAAACACCTTTCCTGTTTCCAGCGTTCCGTCTTCACGTTGAGGGAAATATACTCCAGGGTTTGCCCAAATGAAGGAAAAAAAAAAAAAAGGGCGCTCAGTTTGGGTCTAAAACCTCCAGGTGTCGTGCCTACAAACCTTTACAGCTGATGCCACCTTCAGCGATGTTTCCGCAGAGCTGCGAAAAGTTAAAATTTGCTTTAAGACTAGGCTTGAAGACAGCGTGTGAGGACCTTGGAGATGAATTTGAGTCGGAGATTTGATATCAGGGGGGTCTCCAAGCATTAGGTTAAAAAAAAATTAGCCCTGCCTCCAGAATAATCAACTCCTCATCCCAGATCCCGACTGTCTTTGAACTTGTCATAGAGGATAGGCCGCCTCTGTTGGTACAAGTCATCGTGTCTAGATGTGGGAAAGATTGCTGGCCCTTAGGGGAGGGTGGCTGTTTCCCAGAAGTCACAATCTCCGGGGAAGAGAGGGAGCCTTCTGGTCAATTTCCCCTGTGCTCTGTGAATGGCGGTGGCCGCCTTACCCCCCAGCTCCCCATAGCGCCCTCAGACCCGGCCAAATTGGCCCTTGGTGGCCACTGTCCCTTCCCTTCCTTCCTCAAGAGACTCCTCATTTTAGTGGTTTCTTCGCTTACCATCTTTTTAGATAATTTTCTCCTGTCAAACAGTGTAATATGTACTAATTACAGAAAAATTAGAAAGCAGAAAGTATTGGACTGGAGTGAACAAAATTACCCATGATCCTCTCACTCAGATGGAACCATTGTTAATATATTGTGTATATTCTTGAGGTATCTCTTTCCTTTCCTTTTTTTTTTTTTTTTTGGCAAATAGAATTTTTTTATACTTTTTGTTTGTTTGTTTGTTTTTGCTTTTTTAAAGAGAGAGAAGGAGCGAGAGAGCTAGGAAGGGAGGCAGAGAGGGAGGGGGAGAGAGAGAATCCCAAGCCGACTCCACGTTCAGCGCAGAGCCTGACTCAGGGCTCCGTCACTTGACCTGATCATGACCTGAGCCGAAATCCAGAGTTGGGCACTCAGTCGACTGGGCCACCCAGGCACCCCAATACTTTCTGCTTTTAACTTCTTTGAGAGGCCCCTGGGTGGTTCAGTCGATTAAGCGCCTGGCTTCGGCTCAGGTCATGATCTCACGGTTCGGGAGTTCGAGCCCCGTGTCAGGCTCTCTGCCGTCAGTGCAGAGCCTGCTTCAGGTCCTCTGTCTCCCTCACTCCGCTCCTCCTCCAGCCTCTCTCTGTCTCTCAAAAAGAAATAAACATAAAAAAAATTAAAAAAATAATTTATTTGAGACTGCATTTTTTTTATTATTTATTTATTTGTGAGAGAGAGAGCAAGGCATGAGTGGGGTGGGGAGAGAGGGTCAGAGAGAGAGAGAGAATCTTAAGCAGGCTCCGTGCTTGGTGTGGAGCCCAGCACAGGTGTGATCCCATGATTCCGGCATCATGACCTGAGCCAAGATCAAGGAGCAGACGCCCAACCGGCGGAGCCTCCCGGGGGTCCCCGAGACCGGACATGCTAATTTGATTCTCTATCTGTTTGTATCAGAGGGCCGTACCTGACAGAGGCTAAGAGCATGCCTTTAGTTGCGTGACTGCTTGAAAACTCTTTTAAATTCTGGGATCTGGCACATTTGGGGGTGGCACCGAAGAGCACAGAAGCAGAAGGCTAGACGGAAAAGGAGGGGGGTGAGCGGGGGCCGCCACCTCAGAGGGGTTGAAAATGGCGATACGGGAGCAGTACCGGATTTCGAATCAGATCAGGTTCCTGCTCTGCTGGCTGGGCAGGCTCGCTGGAGCTCAGTTTCCTAATCCAGGAAATGGGAGAACTCCTACTTTTCTGCGTGGCGTGGATGATTCCGTTTATTAAATGAGATACTGTTTATGACAATGATCTGTCCCTCAGCACTGCAGGAAGCAGATTAATAACATCATAATGGCAAAGGTGTTCGGGCTTGGCCTTGTGCGTTCAGGGGGAATAAAGGGAGCAGCAGACGCTGGAACCTGCAGGTGGGCGGGCAGGTGAACCAAAAGATCGTCTGGTTTTTGTCGTTGCTGTTCTTCACCCATCCACATGGTTCCTGCGTGCCTTCTGCTGAGGTGGTCCTCCAGCCTGAAGCTGGGATTATTTTATTTGCTATTTCATGCTGGGCGCTCTTTCTTCTTCAGTCTGTTTATTTTTAACTGGATGGGTACATTCTCCTGGAAAGCTAATATGTTTACTCTCTCACCTAAGAGACTCTTATCAGACGTTTACTAGGGATTACAGGCCTCTCTATCAGGGATCTGGCCGGATTTACACAAGAGCGAACAGGACAGGCATAGCTCTGTGTTTTAAACAACAGATAAGGTTTGGGAGAAGGGAGGGGAGGAGAAATAGCGAGTTGTTGGGTGGGGATGAGTGTCCTGGGCGAGACACATAAACAACTTCAATACGTGAAAGAATTTCTTTGTCTCTGCCCATGAGCCTCAGAAACTGGAGGAATATTGAAAGGAGGGGTGTGCAGGGGAGCACCGAGAGCTCTGAAGTCGGCCAGCCTCAGTCTGCCGTACCCATTACTTAGCCAGGTGCTAGACAACTCACTTCCACTCGCTTCTGTTTCCTCTTCGGTAAAAAGGCAATAATAATAGTATCTGCCTCATAGGGGTGTCGTGGGGGAAATATAAGCCATTAATATCTGCGGAGGCTCAGTCGGTTAAGCCTCCGACTCTTGATCTCAGCTCAGGTCATGATCTCACAGTTCATGAGTTCGAGCCCCGAGTCCGGCTCTGCGCTGATGGCGTGGAGCCTGCTTGGGAGTCTGTTCTCCTTTTCTCTCCCCCTCTCCTGGTTGTACGCACGTGCTCTCTCTCTCTCTCTCTCTCTCTCAAAATAAATAAAAAACTTAAAACACCATCTGCAGGATTGATCCGTGCCTACTTTGAGCTGAATCCTTATGAAGGATTTGTGGAGGCGGTCCTGAGAAAGCGTGGGCTTCCAGGTATCCTGACTCTGAGCAGACCCAGGAGGACCTCTTGTCTGGGCGGGGGGCCTCCGCCGCTGGCTGTAAATATCTAGGTGGGAGTGAGGGTAGAGTGTTAGGGCCTCACATCATGCTGTGACCCCTCCATCCCGTGGGGCTGAGTCAGTGTTCTAAATCTGGAGATTGTGAAGGTCTCTCCAGGGCACCTTGGGAAGAGTCTGTCTATTCATTTCCGCTGCCTCTCTCCAGGGTCATAGTTGGTATTTCTCCCTTTTTTTCCCTTTCTCTTTATATTTTCCCATGAGAGGCTGGGCAGGTGCCCATGGGCGTGAGTCAGAGATGCTTGTCATTCAGGAGTAGAATATATTTATTAATAAAAACCCTCTGAACCAAGGGAAATGGGAGATGTTGAATTTACTTTGACTTCCACACCATTCTAGTTTATTCTTTTATGTGTTCTAAGACAAATTAGTAGGCTGGGACTTGAAGACCTCTTCTCAATTTAAACACGTGTGTGTGTGTGTGTGTGTGTGTGTGTGTGTGTGGACCCTAGTCCCTGAGCACGTAGAGGAAAGACAGCCACTGGGAAGACATGCGTGTATTTTATGCCCTGGTTCTGGAATTATGCTGCTTTGTTCAAACACTGATTCCAAAACTTAGGAACCACGCGCTCTCAACCAGCTGTTTGACTCTGCTTGCCTCAGTTTCCTTAGTTTAAAATAGGGATAATGTTTTCCTTATTTGTAAGATCATCTTCAGTATTTAAAGTGCCGAGCTAGAACCATCCAAGAAATATTAGCTGCCATTATTTTTGGAATGTGGTAAATCCCAATTTGCCTCCCGCTTTGGCCACTTAACTGGTTGGCACCTTTGCTGAACCTTCGTTTTGTCATCGAGAACATCGAATAGGAAAAACAGTATCTAATTCAGAGTCGCAAGTAGGATCGTAGCCAATATCCAGCACTAATGGGGGCCCGGAGCCTAAAAACACTCCATAGGATTTTTCTTCCTTGCCCACTCCTAGCCTCTTGGCAACATCTTTTTAAGGCATCCCCATTTCAAGAGGAAACCTTTCAAAGCGGGGGAGATAGGATCCAAGTTGACATTTCCTGGGGAGGCCCTCGGGGCCACCTAATGGCAGTCCCTTCTGAGTGCTAGGCCAAGTCCTTTGTGGCTCGTTTCTCCTTGGTCTTCACATAATGTCCCCATTTCCCGGAGGAGCCACAACTGAGGGCTGAGTCTCCCACCTCACCGTATAGGGGAAGCCCCATCCTGCCATTGCAGCCTGACACCCGGCTGTGGGGTGGAAGGTGGCACAGGTGTCACGGCGAGCGTCCCCGCAGCTGGAACTAATGGAGCCACACAGAAGACATATCCCTGTCTCCGCTGCCGCGTCTTGTTTCGCTGAAAGCTAATTTAGCGAGCATACGATGACTCGTTTTCCTTCACAGTGCTAATATCCGGACCACGAGTCAGAAAATTAACCTTTTAACTTAATATATACGTGGTACACGGGGTCCGGTGCCAGCTTGCATCCGCCTGAATGGTGAGTTTCATGGGGCTTCATGGACGTCAGGGGGAGGGGGAACCCATGACTTGCAGCCGCTGTGCCCTGAGGCCTTGGCGAATGCCGCCTTGCTTGACCGAGCGGTCTAGTTTACATCATCAATTTTTATCGCATTCTTTTATGAAATAGAAATTTCTGTCATGGGCATGTAATTTGGTGAATATTGAAAATAGTAAGCTCTCTCATAAGGTTATAAAATTACGTATTTATTGATGTAGGGAATTTGCCCCTTTTTTTTTCTCTTCTTCTTTCTCTAGCATTTATCCCAGGTAAAAGAGATGACATAGCACACTTTTGGGAACTTCGAGAGTTACAAAAATAAGATTATTTTAAAAACGTCATTTTAAATCTCTGACTTGAGCAAACACATACCTTAAATATGAGCGTGTTTATTTTAATTTATTGGCAGTAGCCATAAAATGCGATCTAATCCAATCTGGATTTTGGGGAGCGAAGAAAAATCTCTTTCTGTGGCAACTAATCCAGGTTGTAGGAAACGGAATCGATGCCTGAGATGCTGCAAGTATCCAGAAGTCTAAGCACAAATTTCTTTTTTTTTTCTAATTTTTTAAAGTTTATTTATTTAATTTGAGAAAGAGAGAGAGTGTGTGCAGGCAGAGAGAGAGAGGGAGAGAAAGAATTCCAAGCAGGCTCTGCACCATTAGCACAAAGCCGGACGTGGGCCTTGAACCCCCATGCTGTGAGATCATGGCCTGAACTGCAATCAAGAGTCAGACACTTAACCGACTGAGCCACCCGGGTGTTCACACATTTCTTATGTCGTGTCTTCTTGTCTTGAATAAAGCCATTAGGACATAGACTTGATCTTAAGCTATATGGGTTTGAACCCCATGGGTCGGTCCACTTATATATGAAGTTTTTTCAATAAATACAGTATGGAACTATAAAGATATTTTCTCTTATGATTTTCTTAACTTTTTTTAATTTAAAAAATTTTAAATTTATTTCGGAGAGAGAGAATGCATATGCAAGGAGGGGAGTGGCAGAGGGTGAGGGAGAGAGACTCTTAAACAGACTTCATGCCCCGCGTGGAGCCCAACTTGGGGCTTGATCCCAAGACCCTGGGATCATGACGTGAGCTGAAATCAAGAGTCAGACGCTCAACCGATTCAGCTTCCCAGGAGCTCCCCTTATGATTTTTCTTAACAACATTTTCTTCTCTCGAGCTTCCTTTGTTGTAAGAATGCACAATACATATAACATACGTCACATGTGTTCACTGATCTTTATGTTATTGGTAAGCTACCAGTCACTAGTAGGATATCAGCAGTTACGTTTTTTGGGGGGAGGGCAGTGGTGCCCCTAACCCCCACGTTGTTCAAGAGTCAACTGTATTTAAAGTTTATGTAGATAATTGAGGATTTGGGAAATTTTGAAAGGTCAGCATGTAGGGCTATACTTCGTTATCCCTTTTCTAGTCTCCCTTTCCGTGTAACACAGGTCATGATGATTGTACTTCCCAGGTAATGTTCGTTTTCATATAAGACTGGTTATGAGACAAACTCGGTGGGTCATAACAACTTCTAGATATACGAGGATTCAGCACGGACTACACCTCGCCTGCATTTTCATTCCCGATTTGGCAAAAATACCTGCAAAGATATGGAGGAGGGATAATTTAATTTCCCACCTGCTGTATTGACTGTAGTGTATACGTGATCATACTTTCTCTCGTTTCTCAAGGCTTACTTTTCTTTCTTTTAGCCAGGAGCCTAGCACGGAAGTGCCCTCGGGCAGAATCTGGTGGGTTTTATTCTCACCTGTGGACTGTGGAGTACTGGTACTAAGGAATGAGGGTGGTGACTGGCAGGAGGCAGAACAGAGGAATATCCAGAAGCCTTTGCTCTAGAGTCATTCTTTCTGCCTCTGACCTCCAGTCCACCACGTCGTAAACATCTCACTGCCCTCTACAAGTCACGCATTGTTTGGGTATCTCATTTTTCTCAATCAAAATCCATCTTATTTTTTATTGCTCCTTCAAAACACTTCTAACGACCTACTGTTTCTTACATACTTTGGTTTTTTTGAATTTTATTTTATCGTATGTCTGTCTGTCTGTATTATTCTCTTTCCGCACCAATTGGACAAGGAATTTTTATCTGTTCCTAAACACTCACTGATCCATGCTAGATGTCTAAAAATATTTGTTGAATAAGTTGGTTAATCAGATAATAGCTCGTACTTCTTCGAGTTTGACCTCTCAAACTCTTA
Organism: Paguma larvata; assembly: GCA_030068075.1. Classification (NCBI taxonomy): domain Eukaryota; kingdom Metazoa; phylum Chordata; class Mammalia; order Carnivora; family Viverridae; genus Paguma; species Paguma larvata. The sequence continues at coordinate 16,141,304 of CM057825.1, forward strand.
AGTGAATTAAAGTAGCAAAAGTGTGCTTCTGAGCCCCAGTAACTACTTGCTGTTAATATTACTCAGGCTATTAACCAGGTTCTCAAATTCTAGATGGTCATAGACAGTTTTTAAAGAAAAATAATTGTTAGGATTTATGTTTTGTGATCACTTTTCATTTATAGCAAGGGGGTATTGGCTTTTAAGTTAAGACATTAAGAATGTGATTGAACTCTCAGCAGAAGATAAGATTCCTGAAAATGGAACACAAGTCAATGAAGTGGGGGAGACCCTGCTTGAGCCATGCTCTTGGGTGGGTGTTGATTGGTTATGTTTTTATTGGATTTAATTCCAGTAATATGAGCTTTAATGTAATAGCAATCTGTTGTCTTTATATAATTTCTAGATTAGTCATTGCATAGGGCGTATTGGCTAACCTTTTGATTCATTGTGATATATCAGCTGAACCATTCCTGCAATTAAGCTTCCACCTGCACCACCTGTTCTCAAAGGTTACAAACACCTCTGACATTGACGATCCCGGTGTCTTCCTAGACCTCATCCTCCTTGACACCTTCCTTGACTGTTTGAAATTCTAATTTTTTTACTCTTTTCATGTTTCCTCCATGACGAATATAGCATTTGACCTGTGGCATTGGACGCTGAAATTCTCAGGTGCTTTGCATGCACAGTGGATACAACTGACAATGGCCGTGTCAAGAGCAAATGGGGAGAGTTAACTGAGGTCCCATGTTTAAATGCCTGCCCTTGGTGGTGCTCAGTAAATTCTAGTTCCCTCCTTCCTCTTTGTTCTCCTGTATGCCTTGCCTTTTTAATTACTTTTTCTCCAGTTGCCTTTGAGAGCTGGCATTTCTAATTCTTTCCTGAACTTTTTCTGAAGCTGCAGCTCTTCCACTCCTATGACTCTTATGCTCTTCACAGATGTTTTTCAAATCTCTGTCTCCGGTCGTACTGACCTCCATACCTGTCTTTGCAGTTGCTTCCTCGACGCACACATCTCAGAGTCCGTGACTGCCTAGCTGGCCTCATGCCCTTCCTTCTAAACCGGACTCTTCTTCCTCTAGGCCCTATTTTGGTTATAATATCTCTACTCTCTCAGCCATTTAGCCTAGAAACCTTAAAGCCAGTTTCAATCCATTTTTTATATACCTTGTGAAACATCTAATCAGAAGCGAGACACTGCTGTCCGTTTGGTGTTGGATACAACCTTCTTCCTTTCCCCATTCAAGGGCAAGTTGGAAGTGAAGTTGGCTGCTTGAAGTTAGGCCAAGCAATAGCTGCTTGATTGACATTCACAGTAGGAAGTCACAGTCTGAGTGGATGAAAATAGGGAAGGAATTATTGCAAGATGTGCCTGGGTTAACGCTGTGGACGGAGCCAAACCTCACTGAGTGTGGAATAACCAGACTCTCCCAATCTCTACTTTTCCAATACCTGCAGGTACCATTAGGGCCAGTAAAATGCAAATATATTTTAAAGAGTTATTGAATATGTAGTAACCTTTTTCAGTGTATAATATTTCAAATAATGCATACTGAAAGCACAACTCTCAGAATGTTATAAGGTCATATTATGAATCATGGATTTCAAGGATGATGGGCTTTCTTCCCTTTGTTTGGGCACCAACACATAGGAAAACAAAAATCAGAGCTTTCAGGAACTTTCAAAAATAAGATTTGGGGGAGAGAAATTGAAATTGAAAACCTTGAAGAGGTCCTGGGTGACTCATTCCGTTGGGCGTCCAACTTTGGCTCAGGTCAGGATCTCATGGTTTGTGGGTTTGAGCCCCGTGTCCGTCTCTGTGCTGACAGCTCGGGGCCTGGAGCCCTCTCTCTCTCTGCCCCTCCCCTGCTCATGCTCTGTCTCTCTCTCTCTCTCTCTCTCTAAAATGAATAATAAACATTAAAAAATTAAAAAAAAAAAGAAATTGAAACCTTGAGACACTTGAATAGTGAGTTTCGAATTCACACTTCCTGAAGGCACATCTGTTATTTTCAGGATAAGATACTAAGCTGTGTGTGTGTGTGTGTGTGTGTGTGTGTGTGTGTGTGCACGCGCGCGTGTGTGTCATGTGACTGCGTCTGGGACAAGTCTTCTCCTCTGAGTTGATGAGTTGCTTGCTGGGTAATAAGGGAAATAAATAAACATGCAAATCAGCATAAAGGTAGAAATACTGTGACACAAAAATAAACTTGAGTTCTGATTCCTGAAGGGAGTAATGCTTGATAGAAGAGGAGGTGGTTGGTTTTAGGCTTTGAAGGGACCTTAAGATTTTCTTATTTGGAAGTGATTGGGAATGCGTGACCGTTCAGGTAAGATCTAATGGTCTGCAATCTGGTTTGACTGCGTGTAGGATATTTGGGGGACAAACTAGGGCAGGTTATTGGGGCCCTTGGGTTTCTGTACGCTTCTATTTGACTTTCGTGGTATACACGATGGGGCGCATGAAAGATGTTAAACAGGCTTGTCACCATGAGCACGAGCACTATATTTTATTTATTATGTAAAATGAGTATTTAAAAACCAGCCTTGGGGCGCCTGGGTTGCTCAGTCAGTTGAGTGTCCAACTCTTGATGTCCGCTTAGGTTATGACCACACAGGTCGTGGGTTCGAGCCCCTATGTCGGGCTGCACGCTGACAGTGCAGAACCTGCTTAGGATTCTCTCTCTCCCTCTCTCTCTCTGCCTCTCCCTCATGCTCTCTCTCTCTCTCTCTCTCTCTCTCTCAAAATAAATAAACAAAAATAATCTATAAAAAATAGCCTTAAGTCTAGTTAATGGCGAGTAAAGGCAATGGAGAGGAAACAAAAGAGCTAAGGATAGAGACGGAAAAACTGAGACGCTACAGAGGAAGAAAAACAATCTTCCAAGAGATAGGAATGGCATGGCTGGGACTCTAGACCGTGCCAGAGGTAACCTGCTTTTGTTTGTTTGGACTGTGAGTTTAAAATGTTCCCTTTGCCGTCCATTCGAGAGGTTAATTTGGTGGTTCTCCCACGACGCACAGGTCTTTCAGTGTTCTTTTAGCCATAAAACTTGACAAGGCTCCCTTCCTAAGGGACAGTTGTAGGATTAGCTTTGAGTGGCGGTGCCAGCAGCGGTACTACCATCAGGGACCAGAGTCTCCTGGGTAGGATGCGTTTATAGCTGAACAGAAGAGAGAAGGTCTGTTGGATTAGCCTGAAGAGCTGCAGAAAAGGGAATGAGTTTTTTCCGTGTCAATGTCCCTTCTTCTTCTCCTCTTCTCTCTCTCCCTCGGTCTTGCGTTGAAGCACCAGCTGTTTTCCACGTCCTGGTGCACTGGGATTGACATCAGCCCTGCCGCCCATGACTCAAGGGCCAAACATCCCTTTCTAGAAACAGTGCCTCACTTACAGTTACAGCGAGGAAACGTGTGTCACCTTTGTGGCCACACGACCCGGACAATCTTAGTATTCTACTATTCTCAAAGCCCAGACCTTGTTTTGTTATTTTCTACCCCTTTGATGCTTTTACAAATGTATTTAAAACTGCATTTATCGGCACCCTCGCTGTTACACTGCACTACGGTTTGTTTCAAACATGTGCCTGCTTTGTTAGTTAAGGAACCTTTGCCAAGAGCATTGTGTGTGGGAGAGTGTGACTAAGTCAGCAAAGGGACTTATCTCTTATCCTATCTGTCTCGGCTCTCCAGACTGCGTTTGATAGGACTTATTTCTTCCCCCACCAGCCCCAACCCCTCCAGCCTTTGCTGCTATCATTCCTCCCCAAGTTATTCATACTTAAATATTTTGGCTTTTCAAGATAATCTATTCTCCGATTCATTTTCTGTTGGATGATCTGAACCACAGTTTTCCCACTTCCCTACTCACAGAGAGAGAGCATTAAAACCCTGCCTCCCTACTCCTCCACCCTTTAAATATTAGCAGCAGCCCTTCTTGCCTTCTTGTGTTAGGACTGTCTTGTTCCCCTTTCGGCGACTTTCAGCAGAGCCTGTAATGCTGCGAGGTTGTTTGAAGGGAAATCTCAAGGCTGATGGCCAAGAAACACAGAAACAGGAAAGAGAACCCAAAACGATCTCTGTAAAGTCACAGCCAAGAGTTGGACTAGGCTACCTTCTGTGTCCGAACTTCTAGAGATGGTCATCGAAGTGCAGATGCTAAAGAAATCATTCATTCATCCATTTATTCACTCTATAGACATATCCGAGCCGCCAGCATTACAAGATCCTGTCCTCAGTATTAGAGCTTTCCTAGTGACCAGGGTGGGCATATTCCCTTCTGCTCCAGGGAAAGATGTGTTCTATGAGGGAAATGGACAATGAACCTCTAAAAAATTTTTTTCAATGTTTATTTATTTTTGAGAGAGAGAGAGACAGAGAGCAAGCAGGGGAGGGACAGAGAGAGAGGGAGACAAAGAATCTGAAGCAGGCTCTAGGCTCCGAGCTGTCAGCACAGAGCCGGACTTGGGGCTCGAACTCATGAACTGTGAGATCATGACCTGAGACGAAGTCAGACGCATAACTGACTGAGCCAGCCAGGTGCCCCAGGACAGTAAACCTCCAAACACACAGTTCACTACTTAATTACAGTTGTGCCGAAGGAGGGGGGTATAGAGAGGGTCTGTAAGAGTCTGTAAGAGAGAGACTTCCTCACGGCTAGTCCAGGCGTCAGGCAAGTTTCCTCATTTTTTACAAGCTGGAGATGTGGACCAGTTTCCACTGAAGGATAAGGACCGAGCTCGATGACCGTAGGAGCGATCAAGAGAAATGGGCACAAATGGTACTGGAGCTGAATAAATCTACTTTCATTTTTCAGTCTTCCTGGTAACCAGCCAGCTAGTCGCCCAATTAGGTCACTGTCGATTCTGTGCGGAAACGGGAAAGGGAAGACCTCACTTGCAAAACAGCAGCACACAGCCCACACCAACAGCTACCTAATGTCAACGGGAAACCTGATAGCTTCGTCTGCTTCTGCTGCTGTTGACAAGGTCTTGTCAGCTGCACTCTTAGTTCCGGTTTGAGTCGCGCTCAGGAATCTGGCCCCTAGGCCGGCCGCTGTCAATGGGTGCTGTCATGTTGCTCTCATCCGGGTGTGGCCTGCCGTAAGCGGTCTGAACCCCGGGCCTGGTCACCAGCTCCTAAAGGCTGTTGTGTTAGCAAATACAGGAGGTGTTCTGTAATTAACAGTGGAAGCGATGGCCCAGTCTGCTCAGGTAGATCTAGACGTGACTCATTTTGAAGGACAGAGCCAAAGGGAAAATCAAAATTTTCTCTTTATGTCATTTGTTTGGTATCTTGAGTCCACTGAAAGGAACATCTTGGGACCATGAGGAGAGAAGACTTAGCACCTATGTGTCTTACTTGGAACCCAGATCTTCACCCCAGCTCTACTGCCTCCCCTTCCCCTAGGCGACGACTGTCCCCTCTCTCTGGCCTTCCGCTGGTCATCGTCTGTTGGTACTTCCTCTCATCCATGTTCCACCATAGTCAAAATGATCTCTTGAAAATTTGTAGCAAATCACATTGCCATATTGAGAACAACCTTTTAACTGTTTGCTGAGTTCATCTTATAATGTGGACCCCGCTAGACTCTGAGCTTGGTCTCAGCATTCTTCTTGAACCATTCCGCAGAGACAGTGCTATTCCTTCCATCCCTCTGATACACACTCACCACAGGCCATCGCAACTTTCTCTTTTTCCTTGAATGCTTCTCCATGTAAGTTTTCACATTTGTTGACCCTTTTTTAGCTCGGTGCCCAACTCATTGATCCTCTATGAAAAACGGTTCCTAAACCTGCTCTAAGCCCCTCCCCACCTACCCTCGGTGTCTTCCACATCGCACATTTTGTTCTCCTGTTAAATGACACCCTACCACTAGAATGTCTACTCTCGCAAGCACAGACCTTCAGTCTTCCTTCTTAGCCAGGCCTGTGTCGGTGATCAACAATATATAAAGACCGAGTGAACCCTGACACCATAAAGAAAAGACATTTCTGTCCTTCATTCTCTTTTATTTGACTTTAATAAATGGCAAAAAGAACATAGGAGACACTCTGAAATCCCTGCCAAGACAGGTGAAGAGAAACTTCAATAAAGGGTTTAAAGTTATGGGGCACCTGGGTGGCTCAGTCGATCGAGCATCCGATTATTGATTTTGGCTCGGGACATGATCTCAGGGTCGTGAGACTGAGCCCCGTGTTGGGCTCCACGCTGAGCATTGAGCCTGCTTGAGATTCTCTCCCTCTCTCTCTCTCTCTCTCTCTCTCTCTCTCCCCCCTGTGCCCCTCTCCCTCGTACTCTCTCTAAAAAAATAAAATAAAATAAAATAAAAATTTAATGAAAAAAAAAAGAGTTCAGTATTACGAATTTATTGGAGAAAAGAAAGGTTGTTTATGTAAGGCAGTAAATCAGTCCCCTGTTCCCGGTTCCACAGCTGGTAAGTGGCGGAGCGTAGATCCTGAGTCCCACGGATGAGCCTGCGCCCGTCCCAGAAGGGGGAGGAAGACAGACCTACTGGACTGATCTGCCGAATGGCATTTGAACCACATTGTAAATGACTTTAGTGTTTCCTAAATGACTTAGTGTTGGCCATTTCGGAATCCTGGAGTCCGTCAGGTCACGAGAAGAGTGTAGACGTAGGATTCTAGAGATTTAAAAAGAGATTGTATAAATGATGTAGTCTGACGTCCTTACAAGAAACCGAGGCCCAGAGATCTTAATCCGGTGAACGTTGGGACCGGAATCCAGGTCTGCTGTCCCCAGAGCCTGGCCTCCTGGGAGGCCTGCTGTCCGAGTTTACTTCCTACGCTTTCCCATAGGCCTGGAATGGATTCTTGGCTGTGTGTTTGGCATACCAAGTGTCACCTTGACATAGCCTTGAGGAAAAGAGCTTCATTTTATTCATGCAGATGATCATTCACCTGCCAAATTTTTTTAATGCCTTCCTCCCACCTCTCCCTCCCCCCCACTCCCCGCCCCCTCCTGGACTGGAGAAGGATTTATGACTTCATCATTCTTTCCTTCTTTTTTTTTTTCTTTCCTCCCTTCAAATCCAAGCCTCTTTCAGAATGATTCAGCCTCAGGGCTAGGAAAAAAGTTTCATATTCTAATAAATAAAATGCAGGTCTTCTCTTGGTCACAGCTTTCTAGACACAAAAGCGATCTACTTTAGATGACTGGAAGGACTTGCTAATGATTTTTCATTGTTTTGTGCTATATAGGAAGGAAGAGTAATTAGGAAAGAGATTCAACCATTTTCCTATACCTAGATGCAGGGCTTGTAAATCCTAGAAAAAGTTTTCGATTTCCTATACTGTACATAATCATGCTTGAAGGTTGATCTAGAAGCTTGTTTCGGATGAGTAAAGGTTTTTGTCCATCAGAGATGTGTTTAGTTTATGTTAGTGATAGACCCGTGGTTGTTTCGTGTTTGATAATCAGTGAGATTTGTCTTCTGGGTTTCTTCAAATGGGTCACCTCTCACTTTCAGCCCGTCTATATGTTACAAAGGAGGGGGAGTTCTACTTTTTCTTCCTTCGTGACCCAACCCTGTGGGAACATGTCAGCGCCATGGTCTTGTTTTTGTTTGTATTAATTGTATTAATATCCATTTCCATTGCGATTGCTCATGTTTGATATTTGGGAGGAGACAGAGACGCGCGAGCAGATTACGACTTGGTGTTTCCCCTGGCATCCCTCTTCATGATTTATAATTTATACCTGGGAAGGATTTACTGGCCAAACTGATAATCCTTCCCAGCAAAAGATAAACACACTTGTAAGTCATCAGTGTAAGTCAGATGCACTTGAAAGGGACAAAGAATTCACCTGCGAGCGCTTTTGGCATCTTGCTCTTTCCCACGGATCCAGACCGATGACAGAGAAGGCTGAGGCTGCCAAAGCACTTTCCACAGGGGAACCTCCCAGAGCCCCTGAGGGTGGGAGCAGCCCGACCTGCCCTGCCATCTTGAGGATCTAGAGATCAGCCCTTTGTGCTTTGCCACAGGAGATCAAATGCAGGCGAGGATGTTTGTTGTTCTAGTGCTGTGGAGTCCAGGTCCTTGAATGTACACAGGGGTCCCTCTGGCCCCCTCTTGCCCACGTGGTTCTTTAGGAAGCTCACCAGTAAGCCCCGACGGGACTAGGTCGTCCCCATCAAGGCAGGTGCACGCGGGCTGTCCACGTCACACTGTATATTCCTGCTGGCACTCGAAACTGATTTCTCAGGACATGGGTCTGTTGACCTGATGTCTTCAGAATGCGTTAAATAAATTATCACATCCTCCCCCCCCGCACGAGCATAACCGAGTCAGGGGGAGAGAATGGGTTGGTTATACATCATTTTGTATAGTAGCAAAGTCATCGCCGTTATCTCGTGTCTGGTCTGGGTTCTTGCTCTCATCTCTTAGACTGCTACTGTACTGCACCAAAAACAGACGGTGCAGATTCCCCATAAATTTCACTTGGTCTAGACTAGGACTCTTCTGGGAGCTCCTTGGGAATTTTTATTTTGTTCTCCTCAGACATAAGCAGTGTCGGAATAGTCAAACACATAGAATATTAAACGCTGGCGGATAGTTCTGAAAAATCATTAATCCCCTACACGCAATGCCGAAAGCAGTTGTTTAACCTGATCATATCCGTTAACCACGAAGCACTCTCTTTCTATTAGGAGTACTCGGAATTTTAAAATTCTCTTTAAAAAATTCCCAATCATTTTCAAAAGGTAAACAGCAAAGGGACTTATGATCAAAACCTTCAGCAGAGAATCGCGATGCGTTGCTAATAACTAACGTGGGGGAAGTCAGTCTTCCAAAGGTTTTTTTTTTTTTTTTTTTAGATCCTCAGGCCCCATCAACCTAACAAAAAGGAAGCAGGGGCGCCAAGCAGCTATTACTGCGCAGTCATTCCTGCCGCGTAAATCATGATTTGTGACAACCCGGGCTGTAAAGTCGTTTCGGTGACAATGACTAGCGACGCTGCCGGAGTTAATCAAATAATTATTTAACACGTGTTTCTCTTGATCTGGCCCTGCCTTCAGAACATATTTCATTCTTTTCCAGTCTTCTTTACCACCTTGACTTTTCAATGGAGCAAATGGGCAAGTGTGGGACGTACGTGGAGTTAATGAGGAGATCACTTCTGTCTCCAGTCGGGCTGCGAGCTCCCTAAAAAGAGAGTCCTTGTCTAAATCAGTTTCATAGATGTACGGAGCACCCACCACAGTTGGCAGCCACTGTCTTTTTTTAACTTCTGGGGTAGCTTCCTGGCTAAACTCTTGAGGAGTATTCCACACGGGGCTGACTTACCCTTTCAGATACCATTTTTCTACTCCATTCCTTCTGCAGGCAGACGGCCTGGGTTAGGTGCACAGGGAAGGGCCGCATAACCGTCTGCAGGCGCCAGAGAACGTTCCTTAAGGTGCGAAAGTGAGCAGTGGTCTGGCCTGTTCCTAGAGGCAACAGCTTCACAGTTCTATCCTTTTATTTTTTATTTTTTATAAAATGCATTTTCTTTTCTTTTATTTGTGTTTCAGTATTTTTTTTTACTGTTTATTTGTTTTTGAGAGAGAGTCAGAGCATGAGCGGGGGAGGGGCAGAGAGAGAGGGAGACGCAGAATCCGAAGCAGGCTCCAGGCTCTGAGCTGTCGGCACAGAGCCCGACGCGGGGCTCGAACTCCCAGACCGCGAGATCATGACCTGAGCCAAAGTCAGACGCTTAACGGACTGGGTCACCCGGGGCCCCTTCTCTCGAACCTTTTAGAGCTTAGTACGTGTGGAATAAACTATTCACTATCGTCATTACATTTACCGTTCTTATGTAAAGGCTTAATAAATGTTTGCTAAAACACGAATGGCCAAATGAATGAAGAAACGCACAGACCTCCTGGTGGGGTACCTTTTTACATGCTAACGCTAATCACCCAGACTGAGTATTAAATTCCGACGCGGTAGTATTAGGTATGGAAGATAAGAACAGCTGCTTCCTTTATTCAGTGCCTTGACCTGGTATTTGTAATCAGCGGATATGTAATGAGCCACCGGTCTTTATGGACCCAAATATCAAAGGGTGAAGAAGACAATAGGAACTCATCAAAAAACCCTGGCCCTCTCTGAAATGTCACGGGTAATCAAGTTCTGTGTTAATGGCTTCAGATTTGCATCACTCTGAGTGATGTACTGTCCGTGGTGAGGATTGATCGTTTACAAGGCAGGACCTCTCTAAATCTTTCAAAAATATTCCCTTCTATTTTCGGTAATTTATATTCAAATTCAAGGCAGAGATTAGGTGTCTTTAAAAACATGATTAAACACTTTCTGCCTATAGCCTACCTTCAAGTATTGCTTTTTCTTGATTGTCTTTCTTTATAGTGTGGTCATTTGTGATTTTAGCATCCGTTTGTTTCCTTTTCTTAAATACAAACTTTAACATAGTAGGAAAGCTGATAAACTTAGTTTTGTCATAATCTTAAAACATTTTTAAGTCATTCAGTTAAATTCTGCTCAGTGTACTTGAATTTGTATCTTCAAATAGAACAGATACATTGCAAACAAATATCAAATTAACATTTCTTTAATCTCGGAGTTTACTAAGGAAAGTCACGATCATTGATACGTGAAATTTAGGTGTGAGATAAAGGGAAAAATACAAAAATGTGTAGTTTATCTAGGGATTAGATTGTTTCCCTGAATTGTTTTTTAAACAATGTGAAAATCCATTATTTTTCCTTTCACATACAAAATTTTCAGTGCCCTAAGTGGGAGAAGAAGAACAAGGCTTAGAGTAAGTGTAGGAAGTCTTTATCTAACAAACTACATATTAAAAAAAAGAAATTATTATAACTACAGTAATAATCACAAATAGTAATTTGCTGTGCTCCCTTCTACTTTGAAATAGTCATCCCTTACCGAGCAGAAATGATTTGTTTCTATCGGTGCTCTGTCGTGATCCATTACCAATTCACAGTAACTCCATCTTAGAATTGTCATGATTAAACAAATACGTTTCTAACGGCATGGCGATCAAACCTGGCACCGACCTCTGGGCTTTAGAACAAACAGAATAGGTTATGTCTTTTTCAAAACTCCCAAAGCCACCCTTCACTTTATCTATCGTTCAAGTGACTTACATCTGTATTTGGAAGCCTGATCCCCTTTGTTGGAGCCCTTAAGAATTCCCCCACGAGGGAGAGCCCCAGGCGTACGAGCCAAAAGTTGCAGGAACAGAGATGGCAGCCAGAAATCTTCATTCCCATCGCTGACGTTACACAACATGGAGGAGGGCCGGGTAGAGTTTCTGACAATGGAATGAGGTCTTGTTAACCTGCGGAGTCTACTCATTAATTCTATGTTTAATTGAACTTTGTCTACTTTGGACCTTCTGTTGTTCAAGTTGACTCCCTCCAAATTCACCAAAAGAGAAATAGCTCCTGACATAATGAGATTGTCTGTTTCCAGGCGAGCAGGGAAAGTAATAACTTATTTCTCCATTGCATTCTTCTTGTTTGTGTTCAATAATTTTTTATGGGGTTAATTTAAATTGAGCAAGCTTTATGTGAACTTCCTTCCAGAGGATTTACTGCCTCTTTATGTGAAAACCATCTACATCTGACATTTTAGAATTACCCACCCAGTTACGAGATTATCCTGCATTCTGTTCTTGAAAGAGCAACTCAATTTTCGGCATAGATTTTTTGGTCTTTTTTTTTTTTTCCCCTTTGTCTGTTTTTATGAAAGCTAGCTCCCAAGTCAGAGTGGCAACAATAGAAGGAGATGGGATGGAGAGAATAGGACGGGACTGTGGCCACCTGGGAGAGATGGTATGGATCATAAACTATCGGGGGAAAGAAGAAACCTCGAACCCCCCACCCCCTACTCCCAGTAACTTATTTCATTCTAAAAATGTGGTTCCATCTTTTTAATAAAAAGAAATTTTTACCTGATTCCTCTCTTACCCGTGGTCACTAAATAAGCTGCAGACGCTATAAGCTGGAACTCACTCTGAAGTTTTCAATATCATGTTAGCAGAGGAAATGAAACAATGGCGAGTCGGTTATCTTGCAGTGTTTTAGAAATTATATCCAGTACTATGTAAGATACGTGGCTTATCCACGCCCTTATCTGTTGAAGGCCAGCTACATCCCACCGCGGCGATAGCAAGTCGCCCTTTTAATGAGTAGCTAATACAGTCAAGGCGCTGAACTCCCCCCCTATGCGTTCTCTCATTTCATCATTACATCAGCCTGGCGGAGGAGAAAGTCGAAGTCCGAGTAGTTAACGTTTGTTCTAGTTCACGCATCAAATAAGAGGCAGGACGACGAGGCAAATACAGATCTAGATGACTCGGGACCGAAGCACGGGCCTTTCGCATTCTGTTCCCCGCTATCCCTGCGGTAAACTATTCTGCGGCCTAAGAGGGAGTCAGACAGTGAGTATAAATGTTAGATAAGGGGAGCCTGAGTGGCTCGGTCGGTTGAGCATCTGACTTCGGCTCAGGTCATGATCTCATGGTTCATGGGTTCGAGCCCCACATCGGGCTCTGGGCTGACGGCTCGGAGCCCGGAGCCTGCTTCAGATTCTGTGTCTCCCTCTCTCTCTGCCCCTCCCCCACTCATAGTGTGCCTCTCTCTCTCAAAAATAAACATTAAAAAAAGAACTAAAAAAAAAAAGTACCCAGGGATCTGTTTCTGCTGTGCTTCTTGCCTTTGTCATTCTTCACTCACACTTACAATCTTGTCGTTGAGCATTATGAACCATCTCTGCCCTAAATAACTTCACTTTCTGAAACAGACGTCCCATCTATTCCTTTATACACTTGATTAAGATAACCAAAATGAAATCTTTCATTTTGTCTGAAACTCTCTGTTTTCACCATCTCCCTTAAAGCCATTTCGAAATAATATCCTGGGGTTACCAAAGACTCAAAGTCACTAAAATCACGTCAGAGCCTTTACGACAATTTCATACAACTTTTATGTAGTATTCAGCTCTTGAGTAGAGAGGCCTGGACCTCGGCATGAATGGGACGAACTTGATTCTTTGGTCTTTCAGAACCAGAGCGACTGTCTTTCATAAAATATTTTCTCCAGCACATATAAAAAAAATTTCTATATAATTGTTCCATTATTTAATCATTAAAAAAAAAAAATGCTTGGTTTTACCATCCTCAGTGTAGCATCCAGATAACAGAAGAGTGTTCTGAAATCAAATAAACAAGAATTAAACAGGCCATTTAATAGTCTTGAAGCACAGCGTCAAAAGAAACAGGATCAATTCATAGTACCTACATCAGAGGACAAGTAGTTCTTTGAGATAGGGCTAATTTAGGAAGTGTCCTTTCGATTTTGGATTAATCCATTTTTTTTAAGATTTTTAAAAATTTTAAGCTATCACTACACCCAGTGTGGGGCTGGAACTCACCACCCCGAGATCAAGAGTCGCATGCTCTACTGACCGAGCCAGCCAGGCGTGCCGGATGAATCCATTTTTACGAAAACATTCTGCAACACGCACTATCTGTTCTATAAAGTTGGGGTTTGTTCCAAAGTGCAATTATACTGGTTTGAAGAAGAATTTCGATTTCATAAGGAAGTCTTTCATTCTTTAAATTTCAAAATTTCAAAATGTTTCACATTTCTGGGGCGCCTGGGTGGCTCAGTCGGTTAGGCATCCAACTTCAGCTCAGGTCACGATCTCATAGTTCATGAGTTCGAGCCCCGCATCGGCCTCTGTGCGGACGGCTCAGAAGCTGGAGCCTGCTTCGGATTCTGTGTCTCCCTCTCTCTCTGCCCCTCCCCTGATCATGCTTTGTGTGTCTCTCTCTCAAAAATAAAATAAAAACATTAAAAAAAATTTTTTTTTAATTTCACATTTCTGGCCCATTCTCTCCCACCTTCAAGACCAATTACTCTCCCCCTGATAATAATTAGGCCCAGCTGTCATTCCCCGTAGCATTTGGGTACTGGAAAAAGGACGAGATGGTTTTACCTAATTTGAGATGACCTGTCCTTTGACACCGTTACTTAGAGACGGGTCTGTTTACTGTCGGGCAGGGGTTCTCAACAGTGCGGTGCCTGGACCAGTCCCATCGTCATCAACCTGGACATTTGTAAGAAATGCAAATTCTCAGGCGCCATCAGACAATCCAAAACTTGCACTGGAGTCCAGCATTGATCTTTCTACGAGTCCCGCAAATCATTCTGCTGGACGTTAGAGTCTGAGAGTTGACTGCTCCTGGGAATAGAAGCTCGGTATCCTCGCCGAATGTGGGCTGTTTTAGTTTTAGTTGTTCCATGATTTTAGTGGCACAAAAGAGCAAAAGTGAGTGTCATTCTTTTATTGTATAGAGGAAAACAATTCGAGCTCAGGATTCTCAGGCAATAAAGCCTTAAAACAATAAAAAGTTAAAATCAATCATAATGTCTAATTGCAAACATGTATAGCATCTAAGAGATATTGTCCCCCGAATCAGGTTAAACATCATTTAACCAAGAAAATCATTTTAAAAGTAGATTTACTTAATAATAGTACTGAGTCAAGTCAGTCTTCCAGTAGGATGGTTGATGGAAAGTTTACTCTTTTGCAGCAATGGTAGGAAAGGGTGTCTGTGTGTGCGTGTGTGTGTGTGTGTTTTAATTAAGCTTCACCATTCAAAACTAAGGGAGGCCCTGCAGGATAACAGAGACTACAGAACCTTGGATTCCAGACTTAGTCATGGAATGCTCTAGAAGGAACTACCAGCAAGTCATTCATCTCGAAAATGAGTGTGTTGGACTAGATCAAGTGTCAGCAAAGTAGGGCCCTCAGGCTTGCCACCTGTTTTTGTATGGTCTGAGAGCTAAGAATGTTTTTTACAGATGACATTTGCAATCGATTCGATAATAGGGAACACTGTCTTTGAAACCTAACTAAGTGAAATGTTATCTCTCCAGATAAGAATGTCCTTCTTGGGGCGTCTGGGTGGCTCAGTCGGTTAAGCGTCCAACTTTGGCTCAGGTCATGATCTTGCGGTTCATGAGTTCGAACCCTATGACGGGTTCTGTGCTGGACAGCTCAGAACCTGGAGCCTGCTTAAGATTCTTGTCTTCTTCTCTTTTTGCCCCTCCCCCGCTCATACTCTGTCTCTCAGAAATAAACATTAAAAAAATTTTTTTAAAGAATTTCATTCTTACCAACAGTAAATCTGTATTTTAAAAAATGACTTAATTATTACTATTTTCGTTTGAACCCCATCAATAAAAAAAAATACAGAAAATGTGTTAGAATTTTGTCTTGCAGTATAAATACCTTCTTAATATTCTTAATCTTCCTCTTGGCCTGAAAAGCCTAAATTATTTACCATTTGGCTCTTCACAGAAATGTTTGCCAATCTCTGGACTAGTTGATTTTTAAGGTTCCTTCAAAAACTCAAATATTCAATTATTCTCAATGTATATCAGTAAAATCAGTTTGGGATGCGGCTGAGTCGTAGGATGTGAATTTGCCAGTGGTTAGCCATGTTTTCCTATTTGGGAGTGAAATCTGATCAGATGGGCCCCCAAACAGAGCCCCATTTCTCTCCATCTACACCCATGAGTGTAGTAATTCAGTCCACCCCGCCTAGGTTAGAAACTCAACCTCACCTGGGGCAAATCGTTAACTTCGTTTGCCTCAGTTTTTCCATCTATACGGTGGGAAAACTGTTCACGCTCATGGCTTCCCCAAAGATGGCTGGGGCCTGCGTGTTGTTATAAAAACTTCAAAGTGGAAACCTTATTCGACAGAGTGTTTTCTTTTCCCATCAGTTTTTCTTAAATTATTCATGTATTAGTCTAGTGAGTAAACAATCAAAGAATGGGTTTGATAATGCCCTTTATTTTATTTTATTTTATTTTTTTTTGTGAGCATGCTTTTTGATAATGCCCTTTAAAAGTGACTTTGAAATTTCCGAAGTAGATTTCCTCAATCTACCAAATCTACCGGCCAGTACATAAGGCAGTGTACCCATAGAACCTATTTGGAAGTATGTGTGGAATATCATGGAATACATGAAGAGGTTGGGGGGACCCGTAGACTCCCCGTAGCCAACTGTTCCCTGGAGACTAGTTGCATAAAATGTTCAAATTTCCGGGGTGCCTGAGTGGCTCAGTTGGTTGGCTCAGGTCATGATCTCGCTGTCAGTAAGTTCGCCTCTGCATTGGGCTCTCCACTCAGTGCAGAGCCCACTTTGGATCCTCTTTCTCCCTCTCTCTCTGCCCCTCCTTTCTCTCTCTCTCTCTCTCTCTCTCTCGCTCTCGCTCTCGCTCTCGCTCTCACTCTCGCTCCCCCCTCTGACATAAATAAATTAAAAAAATAAATAAATAAAGGTTCACATTTCCCCCAAAGAGCCACTGCTGGAATTTCAGCTTTGACCTTCAGGACACTGTATTAAAATGCAAATTCGTTACCTAGGAAGGTTATTTTTAACCCATGTCTGTCTATTTATTAGTACTTTAGCCAAAATTAGGTTTTTCAAACTAGCTAGGTGACTGAGAGCAGCACGTCAATGGAAACAAATCCGATTCTCCGAGGTGGGCTCAAGCTAAACGTTACAAAGGTGCTTGCCTGACGGTGACGCACGCCCCGGCGCTTTCCGCACCCAGCCTTTACGTGAGTCCCTGTGCGCAGGCGCGCATCCGCCAGCGCCTTAACATGGCGGACTTTGAGAGCAGCGCTGTCCGACAGAAACAGAAGGCAAGCCTCTTAATTATAATTTTTTAAGTTTAGTGGCCCCATGAAAAAATGGTGAGATCTAGAAGGTGAAATTAATTTTAGTGATACATTTTTTTAACTTGATATACCCACTGCATTATTGCTTCAATATGTAATCAATATAAAAACTATTCATAAGAGACTCTCCTTTTGCGGTACTAAGCCTTTGAAATCCAGCGTGAATTGTACACCTGCTTTGGACCAGGTCAGTAGCTTCCTATGGCATAAAGCCATTGTCCTGGCCAGTGCAGCTCAGAGAGCCGTTGGAAATCGGTTCGCGAATTGCAAAGCACGGCACCGGCACCGGTTGTGAAGACAACCATGGGACGGCCTGCGGGGACAAAGGGAAGTTGGGCCCATCCTCAGTTCTTTTGTATGCCATTATATCTGCGTCAGGTTTTTGCCGAAGGTCAGTGTCAGCCCTGTGTAACTACATAAAAACTTTTATAAAAACATGAGCTGGAGGTAGATACTGACTACCACTTAATTATGTGACCTCAGGCCAGTCACTTAAAACCCTCAGTTTCTTCACTCGCAAAATGGGAATAGTGATAAAGCCTCAAGCTCACAGGATTGTTGTGAAGTTTAGATAAAATAATGCATATGAACACCAGAAGTGTTTGATATATCATCACAGGTGCTGTTATTATCAGCTATTCTTACAACCAAAATTGTTAAAAAATGAACTATAAAGGCAGTCTTTATTTCTCTAAGAAGGAGGAAAATCACAACATCTACATACAATGTTTTTAAGGAATGGGTTTAACTAAGCTACTTGAATTTGGCATTGCATCTCATGTCAATCATCTATACACCAAGAAATCCTGAAGATTTGTCTTACATTGTCTTAAGCACGGTTTTTGGTTTCGTGTTTAACCAGAAATTATTATGTTTAAGTATTCCCCAGGGAAACTTTTGTAGAAGACTATCCTTAAAATGCAAGTCGTTATGGTACTGGGTGAGCCAATGAAAGAAAAGAAAGGAGTTTTGCTTTCTCTTCTTGTCCTCATTTGTCTTCTCCTTTTATTTAAAGTCCACAGAAAGAACTAATTAAAGCAAAGCTAAAGGAAGAGAATTCAGAGTGCTCTGCACATGCGAACTAATCTTCCCACAGTGATGTATTTGAAAGGCCAAAGAAGGCGCTCCTTCCTTCCAGCTAGGGGGTGGAAGGAATTGCACACGCTCTTGGGTGTACAATTTGACTCACTCCTGACTTGCTTCCCAAGCCGACACCATTCAAAAATACAGTGGAATGGTTCTCGCCTACGAGAGAATGATGGAAAATCACAACACGTGTCAATGCTTGCTACACCAAATACACCTTTCCTGGGGATTTTGTTTAGAATGAAAGATGCAGTGAAATTTTTAACAGGCAAATAGGTGGTGAATAAATACAGGATGTACTTCCACATTCAGGCACCGAATGCTAGAAGAAAGTTGAACCACAAAAGCAAAGAAATGTTCCGAACCATCAATTTACTAGGTCGCTTTGAACGTAGGCAGCAAAATGGCCGTGTGCATGAAAAACCACTACTATATTTTGAGAGATCCTTTCTAAGAATCCTGAAATATTAATAACATGATCTTAATGTAGTCGAAGACAAAGGAATGTGTTAAGAGCGGCAGGAGTTGCCGAGAAGAGCACGATGACAATTTGATATTTTTCCTTGCACTTGTAAAAGCAAGAGGAAAAGAAAGTAAAAATAGTGTGTTTAAAAAACAACAGCCTTCAATTTAACTCCAAATAGGAATAAAACTCCACATTCCACAAATGAACTCACATATACTTACTCTTGCTAACACATCCGCACCAGCTTCAAGGAAACGCAGACCAAATATTAAGTTGCGGTCTCATTTTATCCTTAAATTAACATAAGTATACAACTAATTTTTGGCCTTTAAGAATTTCAAGACATCCTCTAATTTGACTTCTGTGAACTCGGAATTTAATTTTTTTACTGGAAGTAGTCTGATCAGAACAGAAGTTGAGGAAATAGCAATAGCTTTTGTTTTTTTCTTACAACTTTTTGAACGTGCTCTGTTTTCACGTTGTGATGATCGATCGTAGGCCACTTGTTCTTGTCACTCTTCCACTTCCATTGTGAGTTTTTCAATTTTGCTTGCCTGATGAAATAGAGAGGTGCATAAGGATCACCAGGAACATGGAGAATTAAAAGTATTTTTTTAATGTTTATTTATTTATGAGAGAGAGAGAGAACAACCAAGGGAAGGGCAGAGAGAGAGGGAGACACAGAATCTGAAACAGGCTCCAAGCTCTGAGCTGTCAGCACAGAGCCTGATGCGGGCTCGAACTCAGCAAAGCATGAGATCATGACCTGAGCCGAAGTCCAACACGTAACTGAGGGAGCCACCCAGGTCCCCAGGAACATAGAGAATTTTAATCCACTCTCCAGATGCGGGAGAATAAAGCAATTTATGCCTTTTTGCCTCTCCTAGCTCTACTAAACCTGGCACCAGATTTCCATAACTTGCCTTCGTTGGCTGTGACCGAGTGACCAGCGGGACCCAGTGGATTTGTTTCTGAGTTCAGGGACTCACTTGTTTGATGTGGGAAGGACAAGCTTGACCCTCAGTGCATCTTTCTCCCAAAGCTGGTGTTTCTGATTTTAATCAAAACCCTAGGGCCATCTTAAGCGTGACCAAAAAGCACCTTGCATACTGAACCATACCTAATTACGTGATGTGTATAAACTTGAGACACATAAATCTCAGTCATTGGAGCAACCTGTTTTTCTAAGATTCTCCGGTCCAGTGAAAGACGAAAGCAAATAAGGGAGAGATTGATCTCCTAGCGCTTTTATTGTCGGTGCGCCACACGTCATAAAGTTTTGGCTCGTTAAAGGAAATTCCATAAACAACTTTAGTTAATAATAGTGAAATAACTGTGTGCCTTTCTGGAGCTTCTGCTAACCTCCCTTTCCGCTTGCCATTACAAGAGCATGATTAAGAAAATACCAACAGGATGTGCAGCAGGGAGGCAGCGACTCTAACCGGAAGCCATACAGATGCTTGAGGGATGAGTAATGAGACAAGGGAATGTGGCCGTATCTCCTCAGGGAATCACTCAATTTTGTGGATCTCTTTTTTGTCTATTCATTGGAGTAAAAGTTGCAGGGTTGTTGGCATGTTCGGTCTCCTTTGGTGGTCAGGCTGATGGAAAATGCCTACTGGGTTCTTCTCCCAGCCGGTATTTTTGAGAGTTTAAGAACATCTTAAGGACAAGATAAATGGACAAAATTGAAAGTAAATCATACTGGAAAAGTGGTGGGTGTATGTCACCTTTTTTTTTTTTTAAACCTCTGGTCGTATGAAACAACTTTATTTTTGATGGCCTTGTCACTGTGGGTTTACTACTGATGGTGTTGGTCAATTTTTATTTCAGGTTGAGACAGATTTGGGAGGTGATGGTGAAGGGTAGAGGGGAGAAGAAGCAGGGCGGGGGGTAAGGCCCTATTAATTATTTTTTATTGTGAGGTTTCCCAGAATTATTGAGATTTTCCACATTAGGAAAAGCCGCCATTGGTGTCAGTGTGATGTTTGCAAAGATGAAGTCATGGAAAGCATGTCAGGTGCATAAAGCACTCTATGGCCCGTGTTCTCCGCCACGGCCACTTAGGGGGTGTGTGTGCATGGGAGGGAGGGGGGGCGTGGAAAACATGGAGAGGGGAAAAATAGGAAGGTTTTATTAATTTGAAAAATAAACATAAAATCTTGGCTGATCTTAAAAAAAAAAATCTTAGTACGTTATACTCCAGAATCTGCAGTTGGTACTTGATGTTACTTTCCCTTGAAATCGTGACCCATGTGTTACCAACTCTTTTCTTTCATACCTCATTGCCTTTGTTGGTCTTTTGCTTTGACTCCCTCTGCGCCTGTAATTAGGAAATAATCACCAGTAATTTTTTATGAGCACTTGGATACACTTCCAACTGTTGGTTCAAGACCAGGCTCTCAGATTCCATAGCATGTAGCCAAGAGTATAGGTTTTGGGGACAGAACACTTGGGTCCAAGCTGGTCCCCAACATGTACCCAAGGCGTGTTCTGCTACCAAGGGCTGACTTTTCAAAGCCGGTATTCCTAATTTCTACGGGAGGGCTAATAACAGTACCTGGGCAAAAGGTGTTCATAGGGATTGGACGCCATCACACATAGAAGCAGCGTACCTGAATCAGGAAGCCCTCGGTGAACATAACTAATTTTATTGCTACCGTTAGTTTTAAGAAAATGTCTCCCGTAGGGCTCCTTGCCACCTGACCGGGAATGTAATGATCTTTAAAGAAGGACTATAACCAATTAATGTTTTTCGTTGCTTTACCTGCATCTGAAGCCAGGTGATCACCAGCTATTCACAAAAATGTCTCCCTTCATCTGAATCAAGGCGATGACGTTTCGCTTTGCTCTGTTAGTGGTGGTTTATATTGGCTTGTGTTTCCTTCTTTCCTGTAGCCTGCAAAATTGGATATTACAAGGCCCTCTCCACGGACGCCACCTGTGCGAAGTGCCCACCCCACAGCTACTCCGTCTGGGAAGGGGCCACATCGTGCACCTGTGACCGAGGCTTTTTCAGAGCCGACAACGACGCAGCCTCTATGCCCTGCACCCGTAAGTTGTGTGTTTCTGTCTCGTTTCTTCGATGCCAACAGCTTTCATTACCACCTGGCCAGGCACTGCCGGGTCTCCTCCCAAGATAACCATGCGGGGGGGAGGGGCAAATTAGATCAAATATGACTCTTTTCTTACTTTCTAGCAGGGGAAATGCTTATGAAAAGGAAGGATCTTTCTCGCTGTTTGGGCTGCCTTTGAAATGCACAGCTGCCGACAGGCTACTTTGTGGAGCAGAGAAGGGGCTTTCAGGGGTTGTCTGACAGTGTGATTAGAAATTATAAATTTGGAATTTATAAATGGCTTTACGGTTTCCTTAAGGAATCTTGGGGAAGCCTGACAGCTGCGGAGAAAACAGGTACCGGGCAGGTTTCCGAGGATGGGATGACGTGTGGGCTGTGGTTTCAGCTTGGGCACTGATGTCATGGCTTGCGTTGTCATTACCCTTCTTCCTTCTTTCCTCATAGTTTTGTGTTCATAACATTTAGGCCCGGCTCCTAATAAATGCTTGTTTAATGATAGGCACTCAATAAATGCTGGGCTAATGAATGGACGGAGTTGGCCCCTTGGTATGCAGAGGAGCAGAGAAATCTGTTCTCACACTTTCTATGGACAGGGCTGCTAGTGTTGCCATTGCTTTCACCAGCACACCAGCATGGGCTTCCTGGACCCTGCCGTGGCTGTGACCTTGACCAGAACAGGCAGTAGTGGGCCCAGGCATTCCACCCATGGTGCTTCCATTGGGTAAGTCAGTGTATAGAGGGACAGGGCCCAGGGCCAGGCACACAGTGTTCCCACATGTTCTGCCCTTGTTTCCAACATCCCCCCACCCAGTTAGTAGCAGATTGACTGTTTAGCCTCCTGAGTTTCAGTCTCCCATTTCCTCATCCATAGAATGGAGTTAATAATAGTACCTCCGTCCTCATTGTCGGTATTTAGCACCGATACGCTGCTCGCATTAGTGTATAAATGCAAAAAGTGATCTTAAACTCAGTGTATTTTAGCTTTTATTGTATGTATGGCTGTTACTGTTTTGTTCTCTATTATAAATTCCATCTTGGCTGGCCTGGGGCCAGCATCCCTCCAGATAGAAGTATTTTCTGGCTGTGAGGCCCATTGTCTGGTTAAGTCACGTACCACCCTTAAAAGGAGTGGGAAAAGATTTTAAATCCATCCTAAATTCGTACTGAGATGGCCAGACCCTCCAGAGTTTCTTTTATAGCCAGAGATGACAACGACAACAGCAATAAGAACCATTTTATAGAGGTGCCTGGGTGGCTCAGTCAGTTAAACGTCTGATTTGATTTCAGCTCAGGTCATGATCCAGTGTTGGGCTCTGGGCTAAGCGTGGAGGGTGCTTGGGATTCTATCTCTCCTCCCCTTACCACCTCCTCTGCTCACACACGTGAGCTTTCTCTCTGTCTCTAAAAGAAAAAAAATAACAAGAACAGGGTGCCTGGGTGGCTCCGTCGGTTAAGCATCTGACTCTAGATTTCAGCTCTGGTTATGATCTTATGGTTCCGTGAGTTCGAGCCCTGCATTGAGCTCTGTGCTGGCAGTGTGGAGCCTGTTTGGGATTCTCTCTCTCCCTCTCTCTCTCTCTCTCTCTCTCTCTCTCTCTCTGCCCATACCCAGCTTGTTCTCTCTCTCTCCCCCTTTCAAAGTAAATAAATAAACTTAAAAGAATAAAACAAGAAGAACCGTTTTTATGATACCCAGGTAATGTATCAGGCACTTTCAATATACCTTATCACAGGGCTCATAACAAATCTATAAAGTAGACATTATTTTCATTTCATAGATGAGGTAACTGCCAGGTCAGAGGTGTTAGGGAACAAGCCTGAGACCCCAGCTTGGTGATAGAGCCTCACAACCAGAAGACTCACATAGTTCTCATCACAGGCAGGCTCTCTTGCCCACTCCCCCGGGTCAAACACAAACATCCTCCAGAGACCAGGAGAATACTAGGGCCAGGCTTCGGTGTCCATGTAAATACGCAAGGATTTCCTTATTTTCTTTTTCTGTTCCTTCCCAGGCTACGTATTTTCTCTCGATGGCCGTGGATGTGTGATAAGCTCAAGTCCCAGACTTTTTCCAATCTGAGTATCCTCACCCTGTGTTCCACTGTGTGTGATCAGGTTAAACACTCCTTCTCTGACCACACCAGCTGCCTACAGTTCCCCCGGTGTGGGATTTCAGGGCACCAGCAAACTCAAAGGGCAGTATTGGGGCCAGACCGTGCAATGGTTGCCTTCAACTTGCATCGCACAGTCCACCACTGACTTTCCATACAGAGAGAGACTTCCCCAGGTTGAGGCTTGACTGGGTTAAGAACCTCATAAAATTCATCTTTGATGGCAAGAGGGCCTGGCTCTTGCCCGCAGGTAGTTTTAGTCTCACGATTCTGCTCTGTCGCCAGAATTCTAGGACCACGGGCCAATCACTTAACTGCTGTGGCTTGCTACGTGGGAGTTTAGGGACGCCCCGCAGGTCACCACCTGCCTGAGTTACTGGAATGGTCTGCCGTCTGTGTAAGTGTGGTAACTGAGCCCTTGGAATTTTATGTGTGTGTAGGAGTAAATTGTTGGCTTTCTCTTGAGGATACAAATGAGAAAAAGGATTTTAGCCATTGGGTGCATCAAAAAGTTTAAGAACTAAAGTAACTTTTGCATTTTTTCCGAGATTGCTTTCAATAACGTGAAGAAAGGTAAGCTCGTAGTCTTTTGTGTCGTTGATAAAAGATCCGTGGAAATACCAGCGCTAGCGTGGTCTTCGTCCTCCTGGCCCATCCTCTGCCTGTGCTGTACCGGCTCTTCGTGCTATTCCAAGCTTCTTGCTCCCTGTGACCCGAGCTACGAGGAAGCACAGCGCTGTTAACACCACAAAGTCCTGAGGTTATCCAACCCCTCCACGCCACTTACTCATTGGTCAAATGGGATTCTCATGATCTACCCGTCGGGTAGTTTTAAGAATTAAATAAGAAAATATTTGTTAAAGATCTGGCACACGGTAGGGATCTAACAAATGTTTGCTCCCTTCTTGTACCCCCAGATGGTCACTTGCTCCCCAAACTGTCTCCACGGCACACCGCCCGTGCCTCTGACTGCCTCTCTGTGGTGCTTTTCTTACTTGACTGTATAATTGAATTACCCCGTGGCTGCACTAGACTCCAGAATCTCTGGGGATAGGACTCAGGCATCAGCATTTTCAAAAGCTGCCCCCGTAATTGCATTGTAAAGACAAAGTTGAGACCACTTCTCTACAGAGTTTATTTTTAAGTGTTTGGTTTTTTGGTTTTTTTTTTTAATTTAATAAACATTAACTACATAAGACTCTTAAGACCTCCTTGGAGACAAGGATAATTGGGGGGGGGTGACCATATTTTGCTAACAGGTTTATTAGTAAATTAAGCAGCAGAATTCTAATCGATTCTAGTTTACAGCTCACTCTAGATTTCTCCCTTCCTGCGCCGTCCAATACTGCAGCCACAACGCGTATGTGGCTCTTTAAATTTAAAGTTACTAGCACTAAATTTAAAACTCAGTCTCCAGTTTACGCTTGCCGTATTTCAAGGGCTCGCTAGCCACATGTGGCTAGGGGTGACCATACTGGACAGCACTGCGGTAGAGTATTTTTGCCATCACAGAAAGTCCTGGACACGACTTAGTAGGCATTTCAATAGAGAAGACAGTGGGAGTTTCTCAAAGACCCTCCTGTTCAAATAACCCACAGAGTGAAGCCCTTCCCCCTTGCCTCGCCCCCAGCTTTATCAGATTCTTTTGACAAGACGTGGGGGATAGAAAGGAACATAAACATCAGGGATCTTTCAAACTGATTCCAGCCTTTAATCAGTTCTTACCAGTTGGTTAAGCCAGGTGACAAACCCAATTCCCTTGTGCTGACAGCCATGATAATCAGGCACCTTCTTTGTTCATTATGCTATCTTTAACTCCAGCATTCTCATGCAGCCCTGCATTTAGTGATCGCTCACTGTGACGGCACACTAATGAAGAAATAAAACACACTATCTGAGGCTCATTCTTCTAGCCAAAGAGAGCCTCTGCTCCACTGGTTTGTAAAATCAGGTTTTTGTTCACTTGGAGAACGATTAGACCAGGTGAATACAAGCAGCGTTGGCTCATTTAGAAGGAAACACCTAAGAAGTTCTTCATCCCATGCACACTGCTTGAGAACTTCGAAGAATTAAACGGTAAATAAACTCTATCTTTAGGAGCGCTTCTCTTGGAGCTTCTGGTTAAGGTTGACATAAATGGCCGCCTGTGGGGACAGGCTGTATCTCCATGCAAGCATCATGAATATTTTCAAGAAAATAATCCGCACCCTGGTTAGAGTAGAGAGTCGAAAGAAATGCTTCTTAAATATTAGTGCACGTAGAAAGCACATGGAAGTCACCTAGGGGTCAGCAGGAGAAGTTCAGCTTGATATTCTGCATTTCTGACAAATTCCCAGCTATTGCTGATTCTGTTGGTCTGTGGACCGTCTTCAGGTGGTAAGGATTTGGGTCCTTCCTGATGGATGGCAGGACACAGGAGCCCTTCTTTTCCATGGCTGTAACTTTCAGGGCAGTTCTTCAGCTCTGGGGTGACTCTAGGAAGGTATTTCAAGGGTGGTGAACATTCTCGACCTTGATGGAAATTGAATACTTCCTTTGTCTCCGAGAAGAAAACCCAACCTGGTTTGGAGTGACCTAATCAAATACACTCATCATGGAGCTTTGTTTGTCTGTTTGTAGTTTCTTCCAGAGGCCCCCCCCTCTCCCCCCACTGCCTGAGAGTGGAAGTGTAACTGTTCGCCTCAGACAGGGGTATCCGTCGAGAAAGGTGACGGGGTTTTGTGACGCTGCCAGCAAGGCAGACACCGAGACCTCTCGACACACAAGATTGCCGTTCCGACTGATGAAGAACTTTTGATTTCATGAATCATTTCTTAGAAGGAATTTAAATGTGATTTTTATTAATGAAATTAATGTCATTTAGCTCTACTGATAACCAGGCCCTCCCCTCCAGATCTCTTTCACCTCCCTGTTACCTTTTTCCGTAGTCAGGAATGTGGTCTGACAGTCAGCGGTGTTGGGAGAATCAACTACATGCCTGTACAGGAAGACTTTGATAACCTTAGTTATTTAGTTGCTTGCTCAGTGCTTATAGTGAGAGAGGTCTTCTCTCCCTCCCCGGGAGCCTGCACCTACATTATATTGAAGGTAGCTTTCCAACCCCTTACTGTGTTTCAAAATGTACTAGACAAAAACGCCTTCTAGAAGAAGTAAATGGGCTTTGTATATCTAGGAAGGAATAGCTAATTTGTTACTTTGCCACCTGTACTTCTGAACACCATTACCCGAGTGGTTCTTTGTGTTTTTCAATTGGAAATCTGTCCTTGTGCTTCTGGGTGCTCTTTATTTAACTTGTTTGATGAAACTTATTAGAGCCTCCTGATTGGAGCACTCTGTACATAAGAGATTATTATTTTAGATTGCCAACTTGAAGGGTCTTCGCGAATCTGTCTCCCAGTAAACGGCCTTGAATAATTCAGTCAGCTGTGCCAAACAAACAAAGAGTGATTGATTGATACTCAGACATGGCCTAAAATATTCCAAATTTGCAGCTTTTAAGACAATTTATACCGGAGGGGCTTAGAGCTAATGAGGGCAAATTTCCCAAGATCTATGACGAAAGGTCCTGATTTGAAAAAGCTGTCTGCAGGTTTAGGTTATCGAGAAACTGAGAGAGCTTAGCTCCAAACAGCAAACATCGCTTACTTCATCTTTACATATGCCTTTTCTAATAGAATTTAGTGCACCACTGTAGTTCCTCCAGAAAGTGTATTGTTTTAAAATCACCATTTCAGTTCTACTACTCAAAGCCCTCACTTCTAATGCCTTCTGACAGTTATCAACATAATGAACCATAATGAAATGATGAGCAATCTTCAGTGGAAACCCAACGCGGATCCCAGTGGTGCTGTGTGACTGTGTTGTTAAAATTTGAATGCAAATTAAAATAACATCGTCCTTACTTGTTTCCAAGGTCAGGAGAAGAGAGACACTTTTTTTTTTTTTTTTTAAGTGCTTTAATTTTGGAAATCTCACATCCATTTTCAAACAAGCCCTTGAAGGTGCCACTGATGTTCGGTTCAATTCTCTGCCCCAAAGATTTACATGCTTAACAGTCTGGCTAAGGGATTTTGGGAGGGATGGCTAGCATGAGTCTTTGATGTATAAACCATAGCATAAAAGGCAGCCTTCGGTTTCAAGTAAGACACTTTTTTTTTTTTCACCCAAAAGCATATATCTTTTTGCTCTAGAGCTTCGAGTAACTAACAATATAATGATGGAAGGACGGGCATCCTATGAAATTGATCAATGAGAGTGTAGTTAGCTCTCATGAAAGACCAGTTGGTACAGGAGTGAAAACAAAGGTCCAAGATTCCTACGGTTTTGTTAATAAATGTTTCAGGGGACCCATTGGTCGATCTCTAACCATCTCACATTTTATCATCCATGTCATCAATCATTTTTGTGAACATATTTTTATGAAAACTTTTGGATCTAAGATTTACAGGGGAGTTTGTTATTTCATGTCATTTATCAAATTGGGAAAATGAGAGTACAATTTCATACTACGTTCCATTTGTCATGGGATAAAAACTCAGATTGAGACACCAACTCACCCATTGCCAGATTCAGTGACAGCATTTTTAGTTCAGAACATGCGGTCATGTTCTCCTTGGTAATCAGTTGTTAAGCCGATTAATATGCCTGTCCTTGGACCGTACCAAACAGACAAGAACAGTCAAAGAAATTTTGATGATTTGGATGCAGTCTTTAAACGGGTTCATTTTTAGGTGCTTATTTGGTTAGATCTCATTAGTTCAGAGTCTGACATCAGTAATGAGTAACCCTCATCCTTGTCTCTCCCTTTCTGATTACCTTTCAGCATTTTGACTACTAATACAGAAAAAAGCACCTCTGGAGAACCCAAGAGTATGATTCTTGTCCAAAGACAGTTAGGGAATCAGGGCGAAAGATCACCAAGGAACGCTTACTGGAAGAGACTGGGCAGATCCCAGGCTGACCACTTGCCATTTGGTTGTTTGTAAAATTTGAAAAAGCTTCCGGATATTTAATACGGATCAAGTAATCTCATCGAATTATGTATTTTAAAACAATGCTATTTTAGCCTTCTCTTTACCATCCACCATACTTCTCATTTTATACAGAGAAACAGTCCAGTGTGGACATTTGATAGGGATTAATAGAGAAGGCATAGGTTTGAGGAACACCGATGTCACGTATGCCCAAGTGAAAGGCTTGAATAAACTGCCAATGCCATTTCAGCGAGGTTATTGCAATTTCCCACCACCATGAATAATTAAGAGTGGCTTGTTATGAACCGAGCAGTGTCATTTCTGGGAGAGCATTTTTGACACTATTCGTGGAAGACATACAGTGGTTGTGCACAGCATGCTTCTATGAAACAGGGTCAATGATACATTTTGCTGAGATCCCCTGGGGTCAGAGCTGGATACCTTCTTTGCTATCAGTATTTTGATTTTCCTCCCATGGTTGACTCTTATTTTATATGCGACCTACAGCTCAGCAGAAGATGGACTGAGAGGAGTCTCACTGCATCGATATGATTGCCCCCCTCATCTTGGTGTGACCTCCTCCCCCCCCCCTCCCCGCCCCAAGGAAAAAGCCTTTAACAGAGACTCCTAATTGCCCTCTTGAGTGGAAGTTAGGACCAGAGAAAGAGGGTAATGCAACTAAGACAACAGCACCATCTAGGAAGTCAGGCCAGCAAACTTCAGCGTGAAGGACGGGCAACTGGAAGGAACGGGATTCTGGGGTGAAGTGAGAAAGTGAGGAATGGTCCACAAAAAGCTCAGAGTTGTGCTTGCTTGCTTTCTTTCTTTCTTTCTTTCTTTCTTTCTTTCTTTCTTTTCTTTGCGTTGCTCGCGTCTTTGTGACAGGGGTCATTATAGCCTCAGAATCAGACTTTCTGATCACAATCCCTTTGCCCATTTGAATCGCGTTCCTTTGGGCGACTTGCTTAACTTTTCTTATCTTCGTTTTCGTCATCAGATTCCCGAGGCTAATAAATGCTCTTTGTCAGATTTTATTATGACGATGAAAGAAGATAAAGTACGAAACACCGCTTTGCAAGAAACGTAAACTAATTCACAGCCTGGCTAATTCTCAAGCAAAATGCTCATAATTTTGAAAAAACAAACAAAGCGCTTTTCTCTGTCTTTCACATGATGGCTTCCTCTTGGCTAACGGAGAGTTTCCTCTTCAACTTTGAAGAGTTTCTCTTCAAAGAAATAAGCCAAAACCTCAATGAGCCCAGTAAAGACAGAGGTTTCTGGAGAGGAGGATGTTAAAATAGATACACCAGAAAAAGAGGCCAGGGCAAAATTGCAGCAAGAAGTTACCTTGACAGGAAGCCAAGAATTTTTCATGGAGTAACAAGTGATTGATGCTTCCAAATAGTTCTGTTTTTTTAATGATGGGCAGTTATGCTTTGGCTCTGCTCATCGTTAAAACACATAAACTGCCCTGTTCATCTATCTCAGAAGAGGTGTCCCCAAACAGCAGTCTTTATGTAAACTAACCCACAGCAGCAAGGACTGAGAGAAAGCAATTAATGATGGCAACATATACAACTGTCGGGGGGGAAAGCATGGGCTTCATTTCAGTCAAAACTTACACACCCCAACTGTTGACTCTGTGTTACAGCCTGTCTTTCAGCTGGAGAGAGATTAACACGGGCTTATCTGAAGGGTTGGGAGGTTTTACAGCTAAGGCACTGAAGTATTATTGACAGTCTAAAAGTTGTACATGATTAATGAAGCCTTATGAAGTGGAACTCGAGACCCACGGCGCCTCTTCCTCAGAAGAGATGTCTTGTACTGGTTGTCTTGGCATTTTTGTAGGGTGACAGTAGTCGCATTTGAAGACATTGATCATTTAAGAGTCAGGTTTCTGCCCGTGCTCTTGGGGAATGTTTCTTTCCACATCCAGAATTAATTTCATGGCTCAGGCGTTGAATTTTAAAATGGTGATTAAAAATCAGTTAAGTATTAAATGTCTGTGATAGTTCTGGAAACCACTCTTTACACGAGCCCAGCTACTTTGTTTTCCTATCAACTATCTCAGTGCTTTGGTTGCAGACTTGAATTTTTTCAACCTTCTAGCCTGTGATTGCCTTTTTTTTTAATATGCTATTTTATTTTATTTATTTTAAGAAATGTCTTTTATTTTTATTTATTATTTTATAGAGAGAGCAAGAAAGTGAAAGCAGAGGAGAGGGGCAGAGGGAGAGAGAGAATCTTATGCTCAGCATGGAGCCTGATGTGGGGCTTGATCCCATGACCCCGGGATCACGACCTGAGTCTAAATCAAGAGTCACAGACACTCAACTGGCTGAGCCGAGCAGGCACCCCTATTTTTTTGTTTTTTTTAGAGGGGTGGGGGGAGAAGTGTACAAGGAGAGAGAGAATCTTAAGCAGGCTCCAGACTCAGCACAGAGCCCAATGTGGGGCTCAATCCCATGACCCTGGAATCATGACCTGAACCGAAATCAAGAGTCGATGCTCAACCAGCTGAGCCATCCATGTGCCCCTGGAATGTGCTTTCGCACCACACACAAGTGCTCTAGTGGTGACACTTTTGAGGGGGGAGCTGGACTGGGTTAAAGAATCGTCATTAATTTGTTTTTTTACACAGTAGATAATTAATGAATATCTGTTATATGTTTGGCACCTTCCTAAAGGCTAGGATACTCTCATGAACCAGAGAAAATATTTCTGTTCTAATTGGAGTATGAATAATAACTCGGATGATCTAAAATTCTCACGAGAAGGAGAAAAGATGATGTGATAGGACGCCGTGGAGGAAAGGGGGGCGGTTCACCGTGCTCGGAGGAATCCGGCAGGAGGAGGGAGGACCTGAGCTGAGACCCCCTGAGGGGTAAGGAGGCAGCTATTGAAAAAGCCAGGGCAGAGAATTGCAGGTGGAGCTGCCAGTCTAAAATATATGAGTTGCATGTCTAGGGGTGTGTTAATAAGGGGTATTTTCAACTTGGTTTCTTCCCCCTGTCCCCAGACTCTGTTAGCATTTTAACAGTTGTTACAAGAAATTGCAAATTTGGGGTTTATGTGGCATATTATACCTTGTGTCCATATAGATTTAACACATTGAGCAGAACCCATTTCTAGCTACAGCATCCATCTTTTTGGTTTCCAACTTGTTCTGAAGTTCCAGTGGCTACCTGTAAAACTGAAAAAACAATGCATTTTATCTGATTTGTGGGTTGGGGGTGGGGCACATCGGGAACACTTAGCTTGACCTTAACTTTCCATGGAATGGTTCACACCAGGCTCCTCCTTCACATCGGAAGCATTTATGACTTTGAGTTCAGTGTTGGCTGATCTCTTTTCAATGACCTTATTAAGTAAGGCTCATAGAGATTTCATGTGGATATGCTAACATTGGGTTCTCCTACAGGGGCTACTTTAAATCCTGATGCAATAAACTAGTGTCTTCTCTAAATTACTCAGGAATTATACTTTCGTCTAATACACAGGAGAGAAGAACTAAAATTTGTAGAGTTACTGGAATTTTCTTTTATACTTAGAATATTGCCCTTCTTAAATGTCACATTCACTCAACTTCTCTAGATGAAGTATGCTTTATTTCTGGAAGGTTGTCTTTTCCCAGAAGAGAGCACATGATGGGGTTAAGGAAGATCAAGATTCCTTTTATGATATAACATGATATGATATTTTATTATACGATATGATAGTCCTTTGCTTTCGCTATGATTTGGCTACGGTTTCTTTGGGGCTTCATACTGTCAAACTCCTGTCAACCGAATGGAACTTGACATCCCACTAGAAAATAATAATTACCCATTGTAGCACCTTTCACAAGTACCTGCTGTGCAATAGAAAAAGTACTTCACACCAGTGAAGCCAACGGGTGTTCATTCAATTTTTCACAGTGGCAGGAAAGATGGTGCCCATTTCTTTCAAAGCACCGAGGAACTCAAGAAATAGGCCATGATATTTCACATATTTTCTTTCTTCCTGAGTCAGTGAAGGTAGATGAAACTTCAGCCTTAGCAGCCAGGACTGTAGGAAGATCTAAATCATATAAATCAGGGGATCTTGGACTGAGCTCCCTAGATAGTTTCAGGGTGTGCTCAATGTCCCTAGAATTAAGGTGCCAAATTGCGAAGCTTCTAATGAGCATCTTTTTGAAGGGAGGGTGCATTGCTCCCAACAATTTCTTCGTAGCTGGGGCTGGCAAACTACGACCCCAAAGGCCAATTCAACCGCCCCTGGTTTTTGCAAAGAAAATGTTCTCGAGACGCAGTCATGTCCATTCGTTTGGCTGCTGTCTGTGGCTGCTATCGCAGTTCAGTGAAGAGTTGAGTAGTAGCTACAGAGAATGTGTGGCCCCATAAAGCCTGAAATATTGACTAGCTCTCTGGCCTTTTACGGGGAAAGTTTTCTTGAATACTGTTGTAAAGGATTTGTAAGTTAAGGATTATGGCGTTTGACTTTTGGTCCTGGTAGCAGAGCTATTTTCTGTGCCACTAAATTATATTTCGAACGTGAAGGACATTCTAAACATGAGTCATTTAAAATAGTTCAACCTTCTAGCTCCATTCTCGGAGGCAGATAGGGACTTTTATACATGAATTCCAAAGAAGTTTAAAAAAATGTAAAGGAAGTACATTTATTTTCCCTTACCGACACTCCAGCGTTTGATTGATTTGTATTTAAAAATGTCTTAATTTTGACGGTAAGCATAAAATGTACAGGAAAACTGTGCTTCTATAAATGTTAGTACGGAAAATGCCAGCCTACCTTTGAAAATGTAAAACTTAGCTTTCTTTAGATATAAAATTTTCCACAGCTTCAAGCCCAAATAAACCATCACCTGCAACTGAAATGGAGAAAGAAAGTCCAAATAACCAATCCCCAATTAACAAAACTTTGATTGAGGGAGCTCACCTAAGTTTTAATTTATTTTTTAAGATTTTATTTTTAAGTAATCTCTACACCCAACATGGGGTTCGAACTTACAACCCTGAGATCAAGAGTTGCATGGCCTACCAAGCCAGCCAGGTGCCCCATGGAGTCCACGTCTTAAGGTCCCAGCCACACTGGCTGGTATTGGAGATATAAAAATGAGAGTGAGTACAGAGTCCGCACTATACCTCCTCGTGCTCACGTCATCTGTATTCAGCTTCCTTTAGTCTTCTCCTTCCTCCTGATTTCCTACCCTCTCTTTCTTCAGTTATCCAGGAAAGCATCAAACTGAGTAAGATTTCTTTTTCCCTTTGTCTTCTAGAGCCGACGACAAATAATAAGTATCTGTTGAACAAACGAATCGAGTCCACAGTCCCTCCCAACAGAAGGGATCGCTAAGATATGATATATAGCCCTACTTACTTTTTCCAAACTCTTTTGAAACTGTAGAAAAGGGGAACTTGAATTAAACTAGATATATTGAGATACTCCTTTACAGGGCTTACTGCTCACGCGTCTGTATGTAAAGAGCCGACTCGCCCAGCCTTCGCTGAGGGAAGGCTGTATGAATTCCCACCCTGGAGGTAGTGGGCCTCAGATGCATCACAGGACTTTGTTAGTTTTCCATCTAGTCATTCATTCATTCGTCTACTCCTCAAACATTTACTGTGCTTGTTCTGAACTGGGAGTCAGGGTAGACACTGGGAAGTGATGAAGACCTCACCTCTCTTGGGGGGTACATAGACTGCTGGTGTGCAGATATGCGGTGTATGTCTGAATCGCAGGACCCCATCACATGTTCCAAGCAAAGTTAGACGCAGAAAAAAATGTTGACCTGAAATGTGGCACTGTACCATAAGCAGGACTGCTGCCTGCCCTGTACACAGGCTGGCAGTGGGTAGTTTGGGAAAGGGATAAAACTCCATAATGTAAAATGACCTATAAGCTACCTGAGGCTATGGACTTAGTAGATATGATCTCAATACGGAGACTAGAAAAATTAAAGAGCATGATTATCCCACTTTGTTACAGATCTCGTATTTGTAATTGGAGCCTTACTTGCAGGTGGACATATTTCTGATGAGAAAGGCAAAATCACTTGTCAGAAATTTAATCATTCCCAAATATCCAGATACACTACTTAACATAAACAGAAGACAAGATAATGTGAGAGTTAAGTTTTTTCCTCCTGGATGCCTTGTATTTACTGAGACAGCCCATGTTACTCAGAACGCTGTTTTCTTTTCGTTCTAGCCGTCTCTACAGGTAATTGTTGTAAGGTGCCGCTATTAATATCAGGGGTGACTGTTGGATCCAGATGGACTTTTCGGTTGTTTTAAAGTGTGTACTTTCTTGACTTGAGAATACTTTCTTTTCTGAGGAAAGGAAAGAAAACCACGATCCTGCAAACAAAATACAACCACCGTTATGATTTTAATTTATAAAGCATGCGCTCTTTCCCAGGCCTTTGTAGAACACCATTATAGTCATACTGGGTGGGCATTTTTATATCTCCTATCTCGCCCCCCCCCCAAAAAAAACCCACAAAACAAAACTCGGCCATAGTCCAATTTTTAAGCCCATATAACATCACTCCTATGGCAGCAAAACAAAACATATGCAGTACCAGTCACCAAACCATTCATGGAGGCATCATTGAACTTGAACTTGCCTAGTCCCCTGTCTTCCCTTTAGCATCCACCCCAGGGTCTTCTTGAAGAATCTTTGCCCAAAGGAAGAAGGCAGTTCTGGGCCACTACTTGTGTTTGGCCCAGGCCTCCATTTTGAAATCCTGAAGCATCTTTTTTTTTTTTTTTCCTTTCCCATGGGGCAGTGTTCTATCTCTGAGTCCTGTGACCATTTAGTTTTCTGCTCCATTTCTTCTCTGTTTAGACACCGCCATGCCCCGTCCTACATACTAATTACTGACTTTTTGCTTCTGCATTGCTTGATTCATTGTGTCACATTTTCCCATGTGAAAGTGGATCGGGAACCTTGGCAAGGAGGTTAATGGACTTAAGAGTCACTTGTATTTAACCCTGGAAGTCATAGCAAAATAAGAACCAGTGGCTGACCCATTTTATAAACCAAGCCGTGGTAAGTTTTAGCTGCAGACTGCTAATGGATTTCACCATGAGGGCAAGCATCTGTAATATGTGCACGGGACTGAAGACACGCCCTCCCTTCTCCTACCTTTACCTCTTAAACTTTGGCCGAAACTACCGATTTTGTTGTTATTATACCTTTATTGGGAACCACATAATGGAGTGGAAATAACCCCAGTGTGGGAGTTAGTACTTTTGGATTTTAGTTCGACTCTGAAATTGCATAGAATTTCAGTATTGTCAGGTCCACTTACTGGATCTTAATTCCTTCATCTTTTTTAAAATGAGGTTATTTGTTTGGCCAAATCATCTTTAACTTCCTATCTCTCTCTAGGACAGTATGATTTTAAAAAACTGTTCATTTATTCAGATGCCACTTATTACTTTTATTATATTCCAGTCAATAAGCTAAGGGACCATGGCTATAAATTTGAAATCTAAGTAAGAAAGAAATTTGTATTTTCTTTCTGCAGACTTCTGTGTGGGGGTAATCTTACTTTTAAGCACAAATTTTACAACACTGGGCGGGGAGCAGATCTCAAAACTAAGAGAGGTGGTTGATAATTAGTCTCGAGGGAAGATTGGGAAGCCCTGGATTACCCTGTTTCAGTATTTCCACCAGGATCCTTTAGCAATCCATCAGCGTGAGCTGAGTGATAAGTATTGAGTATGACTTTTTTTTTTAACGTTTATTTATTTTTGAGAGACATAGAGACAGAGCGTGGGCAGGGGAGGGGCAGAGAGAGAGGGAGACACAGAATCTGAAGCAGGCTCCAGGCTCTGAGACATCAGCACAGAGCCCGACGCGGGGCTCGAACTCACAGACTGCGAGATCATGACCTGAGCTGAAGTTGGACACTTAACTGACTGAGCCACCCAGGCGCCCTTGAGTATGACTTCTTACTAGTAGGTTACCTCTTTTGATTCTCTCTCAATGGCTACTTTGGAACAACACAGTCCATCATGGTTGACGAGACAATGCTTCTTCCAGATTCATACAGGCCTCCAGTTAACTTCCTTTTCCTGAGGAACATGAACACATTTCCCCGAAAGCAGTCATTGAAAAGAAATGAGAATAGATAGAGGGAACAAGAAACCTGAAATTCTCATGAAAACTCACTCTGGTTCTTTTCTTGGAAGACCAAAATGGGAAAGAGAAAGAAAAAGAGAGGACTTTGCATGCGTCCCATTGAGTAGGTATTTTTCATTAGAGTGGGGCAGATGTCTTTCCAACCTTTGGAACCAGCTCAGACCAGGAGTATTCCTTCCCTTCCTTTCTCCCATCCCGATTCTTCTCCTTGAAGGCAGTTTGTGTTACAACTCTTCGGCGTGTAAAGACTAATCTACAGCAAGAAGCAAGAGGGTTCATCATGGCTCTCTGGCCTTTTTTTTTTTTTTTTTTATTGCTATCTTTAAAACCAACCACTATATTGTTGGCGGCCAGTTGTTCTGTTTCAAAACAGCCACCACCACCATTCATGTTTCATAAACTCTTTGATGTCAGTGGGAATGAGTAAGCTCCAAAGGGCCTGGTCCAGCCTCGGCTAGCTGAAGGGCAGGACGCGCAGGGCCTGAGAACCTTTGCACAATCTCTGTCGCAAGTTGGGATCTCCCAACAACTGTACCTTTGACATCTCTGCAACCAGGTTACACCAGTTTCTACTAATTACCTACGGAGAGCTTAACTCCCAGCCGCCCTGTCGAACTGAAGAGGCGTATCTATCCAATTCAGTTAATTTTATTCCACACTGAGGACATGCTGTACTTAGGAATCCTGATTTATCTTCAAACGTGGTGCATAACTATTACTTTACCGGAGCCCCACAGTGGCCCTGGGAACTTGAATCACACTCCTATGCCTGTTTTCAGATGATGAGATAAAAACCAGATAAGTTCTATCTTATTTTTCTGCCGCTTCAAAGAGAAGTCTGGACTCGGAGCATGTTTGATGTAGAGATGCATGCACACCGCATCAGGATAGCAGTCAGTGCGACCGTTGTTTGCCCAGGAATGAGAATGGCGTCCATGCAGCCTTCTTTCATACTGTACTTTTTAAGCGTTGTGTTTTTTGTTTGTTTTTTTGTTTTGTTTTGTTTTGTTTTTCTGCTGGCTTGATTAGCTTTCTGCTTTCTTTGCCACATGGGCCTTACTTCCCATAAGCTCCAGGGAATACTAGAAACTCGGAGAGATTCCAAAAGAATAGTTTAAGTTCTTGGTGTGATAATGCGTGTGTGCGTTTTTCCCTCCTCTAGGCCCACCATCAGCTCCCCTCAACTTGATTTCGAATGTCAACGAGACGTCGGTGAACTTGGAATGGAGCAGTCCTCAGAACACAGGTGGCCGCCAGGACATCTCCTACAATGTGGTGTGCAAGAGATGTGGGGCCGGCGATTCCAGCAAGTGCCGACCCTGTGGGAGCGGGGTCCACTATACCCCCCAGCAGAATGGCCTGAAGACCACCAAAGTTTCCATCACCGACCTCCTGGCTCATACCAACTACACATTTGAAATCTGGGCGGTGAATGGGGTGTCCAAGTACAACCCCAGCCCGGACCAGTCAGTGTCCGTCACCGTGACAACCAACCAAGCAGGTAGGAATCGGATCTACTTTATTGTATGATATAAATATAGAGAGAGGGGGGCGCCTGGGTGGCTAAGTCGGTTGAGTATCTGACTTTGGTTCAGGTCGTGATCTCATAGTTCTTGGGTTCGAGCCCCTTGTCAGGCTCTGTGCTGACAGCTCAGAGCCTGGAGCCTGCTTCGGATTCCCTCTCTCTCTCTCTCTCTCTGCCCTTCCTGTACATGCACTCTCTTTCTCCTCTCTCTCTCAAAAATAAACACTAAAAAAAGTTAAAAATTATACTCCTATATATATATATATGTGTATATATATATATATATATATATATATATATATATATATATATATATGTAGTGATAAAGGGCTTATATAGGTATCCATGAATTAAATTAAATTTAATTCTACAATTAAAGTAGAACCACACGGATCTGATTATAAACCTGTGAGCTGCTTGGTAATACAAAAGATTCTTAGGAGAATGATCATTCGTTCCCCCAATACTGTTTTGGACACCCAGCTGCATAGCGTGCCCTATGCTAAGTGGTGACAATTACATGAGATTAAAATTCAGTATCCGGTTGAAAAGGGATGACAGTCGGGTGAGCTGGGTCACTCCATGCTAGACTTACCTTGTAAGGGATTCGTATCAGCCATTTTGATCACAAGGCCCACGGCTGGACATCAGAGCATTTAACAGGTTCTTTTGGGTTATAAAAATTGCTTTTTACCAATGCTGAGGGCAATATCAGCACGTGCTGTCTTGGTCTTGTTTGAATTTAAAAAAATGTGTACGGACCTCTACAAGAGTCATCATGTAAATCTGTGGACGGTGAATCATTTAATGGGCAGCTGTCTCTGTGTGGTTTGGCAAAATTTTCCTCCAAACACATAGTAGGTTTCCAGCCACTTTGATAGGTGAATCTGTAACTGACACGTGGTAAGGGAGAGTGCATTTAAGCCATTTTCCATCACTTTCCTCTTGTATCCAATGACTTGAGTAGTTCTCTGCTCATGAAATGTTTCTCCTGAGTTCATTGCAGAACTGTTACAAAGTCTCGAATATCGGATATTTCAGAGTACAAAGTCGAATCTCCATTTGTAGGCTCCTGACCGGCTAATTCCCGTTCCTTCCCTGCAAACGTTTTCACGCTTTCTCCTGCTAATTTTCCATCCTGCATCTCTGCCTCCTGCTTCACGTTGCTGGCCCCGTTACTTATTTCTGGCGAGTTAAAGGGGAATAGGGAAAAAAGAACGATGGCTTATCCTTTCTCGAGGCTCTTAAGAACAACAAACTTCGCCGGAACAGGATTATAAATTGCCAAGCAGTCCTATCACCTCTTACTGTACTTCTCTCTTAAATGAATGTTTCAGTAAGTGCACTCAATAGTTAAGTAAAATGTATCTCTATTAATTGATTCTATAGTGAAAAGTATTCCAGTGTCCCAATCCAAAGCCATTATTTTTCCCCTTGCCCTGAACTCTCTAGAATAAATACAAAGTTACGACTCGGGAGAGGTTTTAAAACTGGAGCTAGAATGCCAAATCTTACCGGAAGGTAGCTTCAATTACACAGATGCGACCCGTCTTTTAAAATACGTAGCGTGAACAGATCGCCTGGTTTTGCTCTGGTCTTTTATTTCTGTGCTTTCGAGTGGTGAATACTGTTAGTGGTGATGGGTTTTATTTTTCTACAAAGACTGGTGTGATTTAGGAGGTTTTGATAGCATCACAAGTACTCTGTCTTTGCCAGCTTTTTATTAGTTCTTTTTTTCTTGGAGGGGGTGGGAATATTGCCCGTAGATCCCGGGGAACATATTGGTGCTACTGGTGTCTCCACGTTAGACAGAGCCAACCTCTCTGCACCCGCCGAGGAATCTGGTTTATGATTCAATAAATATTCTTATGTTCAGCCTGATGTACTTACCCTCCGACACATCACTACTTCGTGTTCTTAACTGATTTAAAAGTAGGAAGGGACTTCTTGAGGCCTCAGCTGCACAAAGTGAAGTCATTCTTTTTGGCAGAGAATAGCCTCTGGGAGACGTGCTGAGGACAGGCTGGGCGCCCACAGATTTTGCGGGGGGCTCCTATGACTCTCTGTATACATAAGAATTCGGGCCAAGGGATTATGTCAGCTCCTACCAGGCCAGAAGGCCCAAGGAGTGCCACAAAGGCAGGCTAAAAATCCTCCAAAGGAAGAAAATGTGCAAAAGCCATACGAGAGAGGGAGTGGAAGAAAGTCTAAATTTTATTAAAAATGTCGGTGTAATTCTTTTCGATCTAGCAGAAGGGTGGACGGGGAATTCCTCTGACACGGTGAGGTTTTTTCTGCTGGGATGCGCGGACCTGCCGGGCGGTTTGCTGAACGGGCCCGAATTCCGGCTCCCTATTTTAATTTTCATGAAGGGTAACGCTGGGAAGCTGTTCAAAATTAAAAATAAATCTTTCAATAAGGAGACCTCCTATGTGGCCAGCCAGAAAGCTTTCGCTTAGCCGAGAGCTGTGTATGTGCGTCGCGCTGGCTCATTATATGATTTGGAGTTCACTAATTCAATATCAGCGGAATAGTTTATCTTTGATTAACAAACCTTTTCTTCATAGTCGGGCAAATTAATAATGTAGGCCAGAATTCTGGGTGAATGTGGCAACCGTAAACTCTATCAAGGCTCCCCTAAGCATATTTGTGTGCACACGATTATATTCTAATTGCAGTCACCCTGTCATTTCATTTAACGCAATTCCTTAGGGACCCCTGTAGGCAGTGACGGCTCATTCTATGAGGAATACATAGAATAAATGCGTGTTAGCATTTACCACCTGAAAGCCACAGTTTTAGGGGCTCTCTGGTTTTTCCCTGTTTTCATAGGGTTCTTTCGCTCATCGGTAACCTGTTTAACAACCACCACCAACAGTACAGACCTTCCTTAGACGCCGGGGTTTGTCACCAAGACCTCTGAGATGCTCAGAGCTGAATAGGTTCATGAAGGTGGCCCGACTCACCCGAGCTAATGTCAGGGACAGGACCTGACACCAGTGAGCACCCTCCCTGCTCCTGAAAGGACAAAGTTGCTTTCTTTTACAATTATTGGATAAT
Source organism: Paguma larvata (assembly GCA_030068075.1). Lineage (NCBI taxonomy): Eukaryota > Metazoa > Chordata > Mammalia > Carnivora > Viverridae > Paguma > Paguma larvata. Next base: position 16,182,474 of record CM057825.1, read on the forward strand.
TAATAGCATCTGTGTGTTCAGCTTGGCATTCTCCCCATTTGCGAAACCAGTATCTGGGCGCCGGAAACTAGGTTTGACCCGGCCTTTGATCCTGTAGTTGCGGAATGTGGTGTGAACGGGCTGGTGTTCTCACATGGTTATTAAAACCATTCTCACCCAGGTCTTATTGTTGGGGTCTTAAGAGGCAAATAACAACTTGTCTTTCCTCCCCTCCTGAGTTCAGACCAATTGACACTGGTGCCCAGACAAAGGGAACCCAGGGTGTCGGCTTTACTGCTGACCATCTGATTGAAGGATGAGAGCTTTATTTCTGGGGCCAAAAGGGCTGGCTCTAATGACACTTGCCCAGTGTCACCCAGGGATAGTCCAGCTCAGCTGGCTGACGGCAGGCTCCCCAAAGGATAAAGCCTGTGTCCCTGAGGTTGTTCACCCTGTGCAGGTGGGGAGGGTGTCAGAGAGCAGATCTCCAGGAGAGAATGAATCCCCACCCCCACCCCGTGCCAAGAGCATGAAGCAGAAGCCAAGAAGAGGGTGAGGGTGGGAAACCCCAGCAGAAGTCACCCTGTAGGAGAAGAGCAGACAGGAAAAGGCAACTCCTCCCTCCTCCCTACTGACACGTTCCTGCATGACAGTCCACAAGGAACAAAGTGAGATTCCCCAGGAAAACGGAACACTGCCCTTCCTCCGTCTAACATCCTGTACCAACTGTTGCGTGTTTTGTTTAGGAGGAGACGGTTCTGGTGTTTATGAAAAGCGAATACGGAGACGGCTGGGTGATTTGTGTTCTAAATGGCTTTCTTTTGGTTTACTTTTACTTAAGTGGACCATCTCGGGCAAATGAATACAGGATGTGTCGCTAGGAGAGAGACATGTTGTATAAATGAAACAAGGGTTTTTCCTGGCCAAGCAACAGAACTGTGAATCTTCTTGCAAAAAAAATGCTGAGATGGCAGCCAGCAGTAGATCTGAAGATCTCAGAGCCAGCTCGCACAGCCTCGCCCCCCCCTCCCCCGCCGAGCCCCCCGCCCCTGTCTTCCAGCTCTGCGGTCGAATCATACTCGAGGTTGTTTTGTTTGTTTTACCTCATTATGAACTGCTACAGGTAGTATGCATTCTCTCCTAAACCCCAATTGCACCTGGGACAGTGATCACACATTTATTTATTTGATTGTTTCTTCGTTGGTTTATTGAAGTAAACTCAACACCCAACACGGGGCTCAAACTCACGACCCTGACCGAGATCAAGAGTCGTTATGCTCTACCAACGGAGAGGGCCGGGAGCCGCAGTGAGCGCACTTCTGATTTTTACTTTGCACAAGATACTCGTCTAGATACTTGACAACGAGATGGCATCTGGCAATCTCTTTTTAGCACAGCTGCAGTGTCCTAGCGACCAACATCTTTAACACACTGAGTGTGGAGGAGTTCGGATATTTGGTGGATTACATAATTATTTGAACCTAGCCGGTCTCTAAGATCTTTTCTAATTCCAAAAGGCTGTAATTCCGAGAACACAGCCATGAGTTATGAGCGCAAAGAAGTCGGGCTTATCCCCACAGGATGTTCAGAAATGGGCTCTAAAGGCAAATTGCAAGGATGGGGAAAATTCCAAAAAAATGCTTCCACAGAATTAGCAGGGTGCATCTGAATCCTGCCTTCTCTCTACGCCTCCAAACCCACACCTACCAAGGTATTTCCTTTGAAGGGCAAGACAGTAAGCTCGCTGCCTCTCAAGCATGGTTATTCCGCATGCCTCCCTGGATATTTGGCAACGGATGGAGATCCGTTCGGTCGTCGCAGCTGGAAGCGCCATTACATATCGTGGGTGAAAGCCAGGAATGCTGCTAAACACCCCGTCGTGCACAGGACCACCCCCACAACAGAGAATTATCTGGTTCGAAATGGCCATGGTGCCAAGATGGAGAAACTCTGCTCTAGTGATACACATTTGAAAAACAGATTTCATGACTTCATAGAAATTCCAACTTTCCAAGAGTTCCATCACCAGCCTGTCTTGGTTCCGCTGCTCCGTGCCAGGAACATAATCCTCCCAACACTGCTCTTAGAGGGTAGGTGGTTATAAACAGCCCTTTGGGGCCTCTTGTGAAGAATCCCAGAATCACAGGAACTGGTACTACTTGTTGTACTGGCCTTGTTCTCTAGGATGGACGATCAAGAAGACCGGAAAAACAACAAAAAAACAAAACAAAAACAAAAAACCACCACATCAACAATAAAATGACAGGACACCTCAACATTAATGCCACTGCACTGTCCATAGTAAATACTCAATACCTGTTTGTCACTTAACACATTTATTTATAGCAAAAACAATCACTGAACTCTCTCTCAAGTAATGATAAATTTAATAAAACCAACATAATGAGTAGAGAAAAGAAAATAACTAAGTACAAGAGGCATACTGTCTTTTATTACTCAACTGGCAAGTTCCCATTCTTCCCTTCTCTGTCATCTTTTAATTAGACAGATTATGTTATTTGAGTAGGATAATGGAGAACAGTGGGAATTCTCATCCCCACTGGGTATAATTGCTACCTGTCTTCTACATGGTAAGGGGAAGGCTTCAGGGAGACAGTGGGAGAAACGGAAACATCTTAGAGCAGTCGAGTTAGGTATCGTGCTCTAGGAAAGGGGGCACCAGATTTTGTGGGGTCTGAAGCTTAGACAATTTTTGTGTGATTTCAAAAATATCCTACAAAATTACAAATATCAAATGAAGAACATGGCTCGGGAAAGAGCCTGTGAAAGCTTCTTTCACTTCAATGTGTATAATTCTGCCTCTAACTAGGGTGAAATGAATGCAGATGTCAGTAATGGGGCCGTTGGGTGATTACAACCAAGGGTAGAAAGGAACAAGAAGGCAGGGGGATCAGGAGGTCCAGTGTGGCCCGGTGTGAAAAGGCCTTAAGGAGCAAGGCCATTCTGGAATGGTTTTGGCTACAGTTAGGTGTGATGGGCAGCATGGGAGTGGCCTCAAGTGGAGTTCGCAATCGGATTAACTGGCAGAAAGCACCCCCCTGGTAACTTTGAGAATGGTAATGGAATATTAACCCAAATAGGAGGTGACCAGAATTGACGCTTTTCTGTAAGTTTGAAAAGGAAGAGGAGCGAGGGGGGAGCTCTGTTGATATTTTTGAAGCACAGACACATGACTTCGGAAGTGCCCTTGAGCAGAGGTTGGCGAACCAAAACCCAGGGGCCAAATCTCGATCTTCTACCAGGTGGTGTATAACCCACTAAAAATGATTTTTCTATTTCAAAAGGTTGAAAATCACCAAAAGAAGAAGAATTTTTTGCAACATTTGGAAGCTATATAAAATTCAATTTTCTGTGTTGGTGAAGAAGTTTTACAGGAATGAAGCCCCACTCATTCGTTGGTGGATTGTTCGAGACCGGTGTCACAGGACACAAGCAGAGCTGGGTAGCTTCAAGGGAGGGAATGGCCTGTACAGTGTATATATTAACCATCTCACTCTTTGTGGGAAAAGCTTTGCGGATCGCTGCTCTGGAGTACTCAATCGAGAAAGAGGACCAGTCAGAAAGGAGGTTAAGGAGGTGTTGACATGCTGGTGTCATTTGTCAGTAACCACCCTGGCCAAGGTTATGGCGGAGTAACATTTAGATTAATCTCACTTTCGAGACAATTTTCATAATTGGCAAGATCCCTTCTGTTTTAGAGGTTTGGGCTACGTAAAGAAGATTTCAGGGAAGCCGGTAGAATTTCAAGCATACCTTCACTTTCCTGTACCACAGATCTTTTTTCCCAGTGACTCTAAGGTTTAAATGTTTAATGTAGAACACGCTTGAGTGTTCTGATCAGGCAATGTTCCGTTCTCTTGAAAACACGCATTCTGAGCACTGTCGTGGGGTTGCTACATGCTGGCAGCCATCTTCTTAAGTAGTCGTACACACTGCTCTTTCATGTTGGCCCTTCATTGAGATGATCTCTCATTTGCCTTTCATCTCAAGTAAATCATGTTCTATTTTTCTTACTCCAAAGAATGTGAGAGGAAAAACATGACGAAACTAGTTGAATGTTAAGTCAGAAATCTTTCTAAAGACACATTTTTAAAATTCTTTAAACAAATTGTAGAGCAATTGTGTCGAGAGCTTTTGCTGGGAAGTTGTTTGTGCGTCTTCGGTGATTGGTATGTAATCATGAGGACTGCTAAGTGCAAGCCGGTTAGAGTCCTGTCTGTGCATGAGCAATTATAGGCCTGAACCAGCACACAATGGGTCTCAGAGAAGCCAGGCTACGGTTTTCTCATCAACAGCCCAGATCCACCTATGGGCTCCCGGAGGATTACTTCACAATGCCCAGGAAATGTATATTTTAGGACATTTAGTACATTTTTCTTTTTTACGAAAGGGAACAGTCTCTGGATTCTAACGTTCTACATAAAATAATTTCATGTCTATTGAATGTTGCTGCTGCCTCTATAATTATTAAGCATTCTCACTAATTATGATCATAATTAAGAATAAAACGAACCAGGAGATGTCTCATGGTACACAGCTTCTTGCGTGTGGCACCAGGGTCCATGAATTTGTATTCAGGATGGGTGCCACAAGTCCTGGTGGGGAGGAAAAAAAAAAGAAAGAAAAAGAACCTACTAAATTATCTAGCTTCAAGGCTGACTGAGCAGCAGAGACAAAGCGTGTGTACTGAGTCTACCAGTAATTACCGTATCAATAAAAATTGCATTGCATTTTAAAAAAGTGTTGGTACATTTGACCCTCCGACAACACAGGGGTAAAGGACATTCGCCCCTATGCTGTCAAACGTCCACGTATAACTTTTGACTCCCCAAAACTTAACTACTAGTAGCCTACTGTTGCTCAGAAGCCTTACAAATAACATAAGCAAGTGATTAACACTTATTTTGTATGTTATGTATATTATATGCTGTATTCTTACAATAAAGTAAGCTAGAGAAAAGTAAATGTTATTAGGAATTCATAAGGAAGAGAAGATACATTTATAGTACAGTCTTGTATCGAAAACAGTCCACATGTAAGTGAACCTTCTCAGTTCAAACCCATGGTCTCCAACAGTCAACTGTTGTATGTCACCCAAGACTGAGGACACTTTTTTTCCACTCCTATCCCTTCACTCTTACATAAATGTCCATATTCATGTACACACGTGTGTGTGTGTGTGTGAGAGAGAGAGAGAGAGAGAGAGAGAGAGAAGGGAAATCCATTCACCAGCATTCACCCTAAACACTTGACGGCCTCAGAATGAGTGCTGTGCTTATTACTTCGAACACGAACACCGTCTTTGCCCCCTCTGGAGAAGCCATCAAGAGATTTGAAAAATAAGATGAGAAATGAACCGTGCGGGACTAGCAAAGGTTTTAGATGGGCTTCCACATTGACGAGGTATCACTTCGGCTGGCTAAATTAATGACTGCCTCCTCCGAGGAGTGAGGAGAGACCCTAGAGTCTAGTTTGCATTGAGCATTAATAAAAAGATCCAGAGAAACTTTATCAAACCTCCCATTAACCCCCCACTAATGTCTTTAAAGAGTTTTTTCCTTTAAACACCAGGAAAACCAGGAGCCGTGCTGCAGGACTAATCTCGCATTGAAAGATCTTAAGTCTACAGGGGCTCATTAAAATGTGTGTCCATGCTATCCCCACCGTACAGAGAGCCTTCTCGGCACATCAGTGACTGTGTGCTGTTTTTGCGTGGGTATTCAGTAAGAGAACATTCCATAGGTTGTCTTCAGGTGAGGACTTGTGAGGATTTTTTTTTTTTTAGGTTTTACATTTTAATCTGTCAAGATAAGCAAGCCTTAGCTCTATCCTCCAGTAGTAAAAATAGCTCTTTTTAAAAAAAAATATTTATTTTGAGAGAGAGAGAGTGCAAGTGGGGAAGGGGAAGAGAGAGAGAATCCCAAGCATGCCCTGCACTGCCAGCTCGAGCCCTATGTGGGGCTCAGACCCACAAAACTGAGATCATGACCTGGGCAGAAACCGAGAGTCAGACACTTAACCATCTGAGCCACCCAGACACCCTAAAAATAGCTCTTTTTAAAAATGCCTCCCCCCCCCCTCCATCCATCCTTTGCCCCGACACACACAGGCATACTTTTTCCTCCTTGGCCTGTCCCAGAAGAATGAAAAAGATTCCATAGGCTGCCCCAGAACTACAATGACAGAAAAGAGAGGTGTGTCACACATCAGTGTGGTCACTTCCCTAGTGACCACCCTGACTTCATGGAAAATGTCACTAATGAGATTTGATCTCACATGTGAAGGTTGGTACTCGGAGCGCTGTGGGAATTTGGGCTGAATGGTCAGCAATATGGCCGTCAAGACAGGCGCAGAACTGAAAAACTAAATCCTGCGTTAAATTCATTCTTCCTCTATTCTGATAAGTTGGTCAGCTCATTCTAAAGGAACTTTTTGTGGCTCTCCTGAACCATCTTTTTTTTTTCTTTTTAATTACAGGGGACAAGGGCTACCTTCTGAAACACAATCTACCCAAAATATCTTACGGGTAAATGGCAATGATTTGAAATATTTGTTTTATTTTGCGATCACTCCTGGAAGGAGAGAGAGAGGGAGGAAGGAAAGGGCGGGCCACTCCTTTTCGCCTGGCATCTTCCAAATGATAACGTCTGTGTATGAATCTCGGGCAGTAGGATCCTCACTGTCAAAAAAAAAGCCTCTTTAATGAAGGCTCTGGAGTAGATGATTTTTTTAAAATTCTTATCTAGGAACCCTTTGATGGTGCTGTGTGCATCCAAATAGGATGAAAATGTAGCTTCAACTTCTCAGTGGGTATTAAGTAGGGACCTGCCACCAATGTGTTCACTTGGGTGAGATCCATCCATTAGCACAAACACTGAATGGGGCAAGCTCACAGGGGCTCCCCACAGGGTTGCTATTGTCTAGATAACATACTGCAAGCTGTAAATCTGCGTCTTGAATCAACCCTAATTTTTTTAGCATACTAAGCGTGTGTTTTGAACATAGAAGGCGTCCAGGTGGGCAGAGAGCACAGTTCCCTCTGTGATCCTGCATCAAAGCCAGGGGCACACATATAAACAAGCTAGAGAGTTTGAATATGCAACTAGCTGAAAGCTTCATCAAGTGTTCCCTCCACTTTCCACGGTGATCAATGACATTTTTTTTTCTATCTGAAAAATTTAGATAATCTTAAGAGTTGTTGGTGTCGCCCTTATTTGCACTGAAACTCAGCGAATCCTACAGGGCTCTAGCAAAGCATGATTTTAGGAATCTTCCTAGAAGGACGCTTTAGGAGACTTGAGAATTCTCGAAACTAACATCAGCTTGTTTCTCCCCATTTTAAAACAGGGGCAGCGATCATCATTACAGTCTGTAATTAGGGTTCTTGTTGCTTTGTTTTCCACTGAAAGCAGGGAGTACAAACAGGCAGAATATCAGCCTATGAAAATTAATGCCTTCTTGTAACCAGAGCACCGGTCACAGAACTTAAAAAGCACAAATTGCGTTCGCATCCCTCATTGCAGACACCAGTGCCGAGTAGTCATCTAATTCAGGTGTGGCTCCGAGAGGCTGGTGATGCATGTAAAGAATCTTTGTGTAATATAAGAGGGTATTGTCTGGGGAAGAATGACAGACGAGAAGCCCTTTAAATCTCACTGTAAAGTCTTCGAGACTGTAACCTTAATTGTACGTGTGCTTCGGATGATGGCTTTTTCCTCTCTCCCTTCCAGTTTCAGAAGGCACACAAAATACTTCCGTGGAGCCCTGCTCCAATCTCTTTCTTGGAGACCAGGCTGTGGGACTATTTCTAGGCGATGTGTTGTTCTAATGAGGTCCTTTTGGTATTTACGGGTTGACTCCTGGGTGGAGCCAAGAATCCTGAATTTCACACTTCAGCAAGTTCTGTTAAAGAGGGGCCCCGGTGAGATGCTGTGAACCTCCTAGTTACAAAAGAGAAAGAAAAAAGAAAAGAAAAGAAAAGAAAAGAAAGAAAACAAAATTGTCCTAAAACAATTAGAGATTTCGTAATTCATTCTTTGTTATTCCTTATGACTACAAAAGTTATCTTGAATTCTCAGACACAGATCCAGATGGAGACATCTATTGGCCTTAATAACACTTTAAATTTAATAGATCCGTTGTTTCAGCTTTGGGCCTATAATGCTTGTAGGAGTTTAAACTATCTGGCACATACAGTTTCGTTTCTGGCTGATACCCCAATATTAAAAAAACATTAATTCTATGGTCGCAAATTCCCAGGCTTGAAATTCCTTCTCATAAATTATGCTCCTTTCTCTAACCTCGATCATAGCTTTTATGACAATTGCCAAAAAGATAGAGTTTCAAATATGAGGGCTGTAAGAACATCGTTTCATGGCCCTCGTTTTGAGAACATAGCATGTGGTGACCATTTGTATATGAAGCATTTTTAAAATGTGCTGGTTGTAATTTAACCCAAAGATCTCTATCGCTTCTCTCCACCTACCAGTCACTCTGTGCTTGTCTCTGTAGCAGGCAAGACACTGGGCAGGCAGGATCTGGTGGCTCCTAGTAAACAAAGGCTTCCCTAGGTAGTACTAAAAACCAGCTCCTCAGCATTCACTCTTTGGCTCATGGGCTCATGGATACTGTCCCCTGAATATTTGATCTCCCTGTATTCAGACCTTTCCCAGACTTCCGCGTACGAAACCAACTGGGAACAAGATGGAGAGTCTCAGTGTTGGTCTTCCCATTTCTCTCTCCCTCTTTTCCTCTCAATCTCTCTCTGTCTCTCTCTCTCTCTCTCTCTCTCTCTCTCTCTCTCTCTCTTCCACCTGCAACACTCTACTTTGTCATCCCTGGCCCTCATTTCTCATCATCGAGCCCTCGTTCTTTAAGCCAAGCAACATTTGGGCTTGGAAGAATTCCAAGTAGCATAGAACACATAGATTTGCAACCAGAATTGTATTGAAATGTACCCTCTGCCTGTCTATCTTAAGTGATAACCTGTAGCCTATAATTTCATGCTCCACTTTATTCTTTGTCTGATATTTTTCACTTCTGTTTGTTCTTTCCTGCTCTGTCCATGTGTTTCGAACTACAATAAGAGCAAGGAAGTTGAGTTATTACCGAGTAGTTTTGGATCTTAATGACCATGGTTGGTGAGGATGCTTATTAGTTAAGGAGTTAATATCCCCAATTTTTGGTTACCACAGCTTGCTTTTTTAATTTTTTAATTTATTTTTCTTTTTTAGCATCTCATATGGTCTTTTTAAATGACAATTAGAAAAATAGGTATCCTATTCCAATTGTATATGTGATGGGGAATTGGATGGCTCAGGAGATGACTAATGGGACTCTAGACCTTTTTGTCTCTAGGTCACCTCCTTGAATCTGGACTACATCATAAGTGGTCCAAGGCCTGACCATCTGGCAGCCATTGAGTGGCTGTGGTAATGAAATTGGTCTCAGTCCAGGTCTTAGTCGACAGGTGTTCACATCATAAGTGACACTAATTGACTTCCCACTCTTTCAATTCGGAAGACGGTGGACTGTCACTGTGGCAGTGATGGGGAAGGAGTTATTCATGATATATTCAGAGTCCATCGAAAGCCAAGGAATTCAGGGCCTTGAGCTGGCACCAACCTGGCACCTTGCAAATATTGTACTTGTCTCTTATGGGTTCCATTAGCCTCAAAAATAAAAAAAAAATAGCAATCTAATTTCAAAAGATTTCCAATAACTCAGAATGGTTAATGTTGCTTTTCTGTAGTTACAGGAACCTTATGTGTTGAGACTTTTCTCTTCATCTTGTATTATGGTGATTAGATGCCTCCTATGAAGAGTATGTGTAGGGAAAAAAAAAAGAAAATTGCATTCTGGGCCTCTATGATAATATCAGTCAGACTGTTTTCATTTTTTAATTTTTTCTTTGGTTGGGGGCTGATTACCGGGCCCCCCTGTTCATACCCCATGGCTGTGGAGAATTTGATAAGCCTCTCTTCAGGGCTCTGGTGAAACGAAGACCAATGTGAAGAAGTAACTTTGAGACCTTTTATTAACACAAATTGCAGTCCGCAGACTTCCGAGGCTTCATCCAGCACGTCCTCTGTTCGTTGTTCCGGGCGGGTGTCCGAAACCAGAATTGGCGACCATGTATTCCCTCTCACTCGGGGCCTTGGCCTGAGGGTGATCTGGCCTGGCGTGGAGGTCCAAGTATTTCTAGTATTCTTAGTAGCGCTGGCATTAGTGGTGGTGGTGCTAATCAGTACTAGTAGTACTAGTAGTACTAAAATTTTGTTCCCCGAAGTTTAGCTAATGGCTTCTTTTTTCTTTTTCTTTTTTAACTATACGGATGATTTGGATGTCCCTGGAGCAAGTGGCCCAGCCACACTCCTGAATTAGATATCACACTTACAGAGTCAAGATGACAACAGGCCCCGTGGATCTATTTATTGAAAGAGACAGACTCTTTTAGCGGGATGACCAATGTCTTACCTCTTTCTGAACAGCTTTTCAGGGGTAGGAAACCGTCGAGCGTCTGACATAAAGTAATGAACATGGGCTTTTACTGGTCAGTCTCCGGAGCAGGCTTTTAAGCATTTCTGCCTGTAAATGCAGAAACCTGAGTGTGGAAAGTAAAAGGCAAGAGCAAAGATTTACTGGGTGCATCTATCTTCCTGGCTTTTAGAGTCTTTGTGATTAATACATCTTTAATAGGGGACTGATCTAGACGCTTCGGGATGTCAGAAAGCTAAATGTTCCCGCATTGTCTCCTCGGTTCCAAACACAGCAGGGCGATTAGCAGCTGTCTGAGTAACAAAGACAACCTGAAGCCCAGAGCGCAGCTTTTATTTTCCAGATTTGGAATGCCTGCAGCTCTCCGGTGGAGTTGACAGCTCGAGGAATAGAAGCCTTGACTCAGAGCAGCTAATCCTTTTCCACTCTCTAGGCCGCATTTCTGCTCAGCAGAACAGAACCTTTCCTCTCCGCCAGCCTCCGTATTCCAGAATAAGTTTGGCAGACCCTGTTGGGCATGGAGGCGCTCACTTGGCCCAAGGCTTGTCCTCCCGTCTAATCGAGACGCATATAAACTCGTTTCCCCTGAGAGCTTTCCCGAGATACTTTTCAGCCTACTGAGGTGCAATGACAAGGCTCATCTTCCCAGAGGCATTCAGAGAAAAACACACACACACACACACACACACACACACACACACACCTAAGTTTTCATTCTTGCTAAACCTTGCCCATTTCCTTATCTTAAAACGGTTGCCTTGCTCAGGCGAATGCTTACAGATTGCCTTCCAGGAGAAGACTTGTTTTCCTATTGGCCTCAAACTGGCATTCGTTCTAACAGGAAATACACACTGACTCTTGCCGTGTTGCTGTTGGCAAACGTTGGGCTACCCTTATTGGAACCTGCCAACAAGTTTCTTAGTAAGCAAACAGAGAGTAAAACAAGCCGCTCTCAGAGGAAACAGAATACACACTTGAACTCCATCAGAGACACTCGGTGGCCCTAAGCCATCCCGTTATTCTGGGGGACGAGTGCCTTGGTTCCGAGTTGAGCTCTTACTCACTTGTAATTCTACAGTAATGGTATGGCTATACAGGTGGTAATGCTAATTTAAGATAGTACTTTTTATTTTATTTTTTATTTTTTTAATGTTTATTTATTTTTGAGAGGAAGAGAGCGCGTGAGCAGGGGAGGGGAAGACGTAGAATCCGAAGCCGGCTCCAGGCTCTGAGCTGCCAGCGCAGAACCCGACATGGGGCTCAAACTTGGGAACCACGAGATCATGACCTGAGCTGAAGTCGGACGGTAAACCAACTGAGCCACCCAGGCGCCCCTAAGATAGTACTTTTTAAAAAGTAAGGGGTGCCTGGGTGGCTCGGTCAGTTAAACGTCTGACTACGGTTCAGGTCATGATTTCACAGTTCATGAGTTCGAGCTCCACGTCAGGCTCTGTGCGGACAGCTGATCTTCCGTTTCCCTCTCTCTCTCTGCCCCTTCCCCACTTGCTCTCTCTATCTCACTCTCTCAAAAGTAAACATTAAAAGAAAGTAAAACAAGCATTTAAGCAATACATTTTCTTCACTACAGAGAGCAGGGATTGCTGTATGGCTCAAATGTGAAACAGAACAATTTACCCGTTACAGAAGTCCAAATTTGCAACAACTTAGATCTTTTCATGACGCCTGTAGATCTTTACCCGAAGGGTGAACTAAAAAGTTTGGGTGGGTCTTTCTAATATTAATTTTTGTATTCCATTCTTAATACTCTTAGTTAACACTTCCCTTTGTCTTTTAGCCTTTTGATTATGAAATATACACACATACGGAAGAGTGGATAAGACACAAACGTATAGTCAGTGAATTATCCCAAAGCAAACACCTGAGCTGCCATAAACCAGGGCCAAGAAGAGAACATGGCCAGCCTTCCCCAAGCTCGCCCTGCTTGCCCCACGCCTTCCCTAACTTCACGTACTACTGTTTTATTTTGCAATTGAATGTTTCCATTTTAGATCATTCTTCTCTTAGCTCTCTAAGTAGTTCTCTTATGAGGTGATTCATCTTCAAAAGCTTTTAGCTTTGTCTAAAGGAGTTCATGTCTAAATCACCTCTGGATTTCTGACAACCAGGAAGGTACATAGGTGGCCCCGTACCTAACGTGTGGCAGACCTAAGATTTGCTCTGTTACTAATCTTGCGGATGCTGCAGGAAACCAAGCCATTTAATGTTCACATCTCTCACTTCTTACCAGTGTGAGGCGGGGAGAGAGCAGAGGCCTCTTGTGGCTCAGTGGTTGAAAAATATGGGCTCCAGGACCTGACTCGTGAGTGCACCATCTATAAGCTGTAACTCGGAGCAAGCTATTCTAACTCTCTGTACCTCAGTTTCCTAATCTATAAATGAGAACAATAGTAACACCTGCCTCATAGGGTTTTTTGTGAAGATGATATGAATTAATTTATCCAAGGCCTTTACAGTGCTTGGCACGTAGCAGTCACTCAATAAATGCTCACTTAGTGAGTGTGTGTTTACCGGCGGGTGATATGGGAGGAGGACTGTATACTTTTGCGTCAGGCCGACTTGGGTTTAAAATCTCGTTTCATAGCTCTGGTCCAGTTACTTAACTTCTATGTCTTACCAAAGTTTGCAGAAATGAATTCAGAGGGGACGATTATAAGTGCTTCAGAGAAGTTGCAAGGATGAAGCGATGTTACCTGTGTCCAAGGGCCTGACGGAGGAGGCCAGTGTTTGCTCATTTGCCCATTTTATCTGTTTTCCCCTGATTTCACGTGGCCCAGGCGACGTCAGGTGTTAACTACGCAATGAAGACTAGCTCTTTTCTGGAAAGAAAACTCATCCGAGCCATCTTGAGAACGCCACTGTCTCTTCCCGTTTAACATTCAGACGAGCTTAGCGGAATCTTTGAGCCCAGTAGTTTGGGATTCCGCCGAATCCATTCGCTGCTAGGACACCTGTGGCTGATCGTGTCCCTGCAAAGCTGCACCTTCTGCTCCCGGCCTGCCCACCGCAGGGCCGCGCTCACCAGACTCTCGTGCGGATGAGTGGCCGGGTATCTGCTCACAGCGCATGCGCAGGAGCTGGCGTTCCCAAGGGGGGACCTGGAGGCCATTCGGGCAGCTTTAGACGACCGCTCAGTCTTCTGTAGCCACAATATTACTACACTGCGGTTAGTTATTATATGAAAACGTTAGGTGCAAAATGCCTTTTTCACACAAAAATGGCCTCACTTCACCTGAATGAATATCTGCCGTAACCCCAGATGTCAGGAAGCAGGTTAACTGACATTTAAAATGATTTCTTGCCCAAGTCGCATCCAGTTGGTGTGGGGGGGGGGGGGAGCTTCCGAGATGGGCGGGGGCAGCAACATCCGACTGGCGGACTGTAAGCTGGAGAGGATGTTGGAACCCAAGGATGCTATTTATATGCTGGGCCTAGGAGAGGAATAATCTCACTTAAACCCACGTTCCATTGCCCGAAATTCAGTCACATGAACCATCTAACACGTAAGGTAAATACAGTCCCTATCTGAGCAGCTCCATCCCAGAAAGTTATTTTTTTTTATTTTCTTTTAAGTTTATGTACTTATTTTGAGAGACAGGGAGAGAGAGCAGGGGAAGGGCAGAAAGAGAGAAGGAGAGAGAGAGTCCCAACCAGGCTCCGCACTGTCAGTGCAGAGCCTGATGCAGGGCTCAAACTCAGGAACCATGAGATAGATCATGACCTGAGCTGAACCCAAGAGATGGACGGTTAACCGACTGAGCCACCCAGGCGCTCCCAGAAATAGTTATTTAGGGGAGGGGTGCTCACGTCTTTTGAACAGTTAGCCACAGAGGTTAATCCCAACACCTTCAACTTTCTTGGGCAAATTCTTAACGTGAAAACTAAGAATAGCTTCACAGTCCATCTCTTAAAATACGGGTAATGGCTCCCTATAGAGACTCTTCTAAGATTACCTGCCACCCATTCCTCTGGAAAACTAAGTAAAGTAAGAGTCTGAGTTTAATGTTTTGTAAAGTTTTACTCATGGGTCACTTAGTGAAAGCACCGTGAGGCTCCCAAAATGAGATTCTGAAAATCCCTGTAAGCATGGGTCTGTGGACTCCTTTGGTAAGTGTTGTGGTGCCCTGCTTTATTTTATATAGTATTTGTTGAAAATAGACTCTCCGTACTGACCTTGGAAAGAAATCACATTCTGGGAAAAAAAAAAAACAAAACGCATCCCTCATATATTTTAAGTGTACACTTAATTAATATTAATATATCCATATTTAAATATAAATGAACTTCATTTAATTCAGAGTCTTCTAAAGGTTTCAATTGAGAATTTGGTTCTATGTCTTCTGTCAAATAGAAAAATAATTCTGTATCGATTTCTGGGATAATCAACATTTTTTGTACCTTTTTTAAAAAACAATTTTACAGATTTATTTCTTGACTATGATAGAATGTGGTTAGGTGCTTAATAATGATACAGCAGCTAAAAGCTGTGGGGTGGAGGGTGGAGTTCCTACATATACTGAGGGAGTGTGGGTGGAAATGCCTTCTTTTAATGACTTTTACTTAAAAAAATAACCAAGGGCTAACCCAACTGGTTGAGTGTAGTGCAAACGAAATAATTTGCATATGAAAACACTGCGAGGTGCCTGGGTGGCTCAGTAGGTTAAAGTATCCCACTCTTGGTCATGATCTCAAGTCCCTGAGTTCAAGCCCTACATAGGGCTGTGCGCTGATGGCATGGAGGCTGCTTGGGATTCTGTCTTTCCTTCTCTCTGTTCCTCCCTGGCTTGTGCTCTCTCTCTCAAAGTAAATAAATAAACTTAAAACAAAAACTAAAAAAAAAAAACAACAACAACAAAATACTGCGCACTGTTGAGTACTCTAAAATACCGCAATGATAATAGCAAAAAAATAAAAAAATAAAAAAAATTACTCAGTGGTGTTTAGTGCCGTAAGTAGCACGCCGCTCAGAGGAGAACTGCTTCCCTCCCTTCGGCGGGATGGGGAAGAAAGCAATTAATATTAGCACCGGAGTTCTTAGCGTTGCTGTGACGGCAAAACCCTTAATCACAAGGATATCATTAGTGTTCTGGAGCATTTAATTTTGATGCCTGACAGCATTTTAAAATGCACAAACCTTTGATAAAGAGCAAATCAGAGCTGCCGTGTTGAAATGAGAGAGAAAGGGGGAACAAAAACCACCTTAAGCTCCAAGTAATTAAATTTAAATACGCCATTTGCATTGAGCAGAGATATGTCTAAACCGCGGGTTTATTTGTCCTATCTGTGGAAGACCCCTTGAGTAAACATCATCTCTTTATGCTCGGATCCGGGGGAGGGGGCACCCCGCTGTGGTGAAGAAGTCCCCTTCCCTCCAGACCACCGCCTTCCTTGGCTTTTGGTTTCTTGACTTTCATAAAAGGCTGTTTTCACTCTTCCTTGCCTGCAGGCTGGAGACCTTTCTCTGCATCTGTGTATTTCCTGCCTTCCTCCCTCCGCCCTCCTAATTTGGGCCAGTAGCGAAATGCAGTGGCTCTGTTTCAGCCGTTTCACCCCCCACTCCAAATCCTCCGAACTGTTTTTAATTCCTTGCGCTTGCTGCTGGACCCACGCAAAGAAGTTTGATAGCCCGCGGTGATTCACAGCGACTCCTTCCTGCCTTTCTGTGCTCCGTATCTTTGTATCTTTTTTTTTTTTTCCTCCTCTCCATCCTATTTGGGTGTCACAAGTACCAAACTGCTGCAGTAAAATGACTTGTAGGTGTTTAATGGCAAGTCATTGAGGAAGCAAATAAAAGAAAATTGTAGCACTCGCATCGGTGGGGAGCAAGGAGAACTGCTGAGCTTTGAACCAGAGAAAGTTAAATTTACCATTTTCTTAAAAGGAGCCTCCTCTGTTTGACATCAAAGCATCTCCTGTAATTCTTCATTGTGAAATGTACCACTGCTACAGGGTCATGATAGAGCCTCCGAATCTGTGCTGTTTCTGTTTATCGAAAACACACACAGAGATAAAACCCACATGTGCTCTCTGCACGCACGCGGCCAGGTCTCCCGCCAAATATAACCACAGGTAGATGGCAAATGGGGATTCCATTTAGAAAGCCTGCTCAGTTTCTCAGGGGTATGTGGAATTTCAAATACAGAATTATTTGAAACGGGGGGATAATTTATGTTGGCTTTCTAGTAGAAAGCTCAGACCACTCAACCTTCGAGCTTTGGTGAATTTTTTTTTCTTTCATCCTCAATGGGTTTTGCTCCATCTTTAAAAAAAATGATATTTTACTTGTTTCCAATGAGTGTGCGGAAAGATATCTGTTCCACGTGCTTCATCTTGCAGCACGGGGTCTGTACTCTACTACCCTGACACTTCATCAACGATGTCCTTTCGGTGGGGTTTCAGGGATACACGCAGAACCTGATGGCTGATCCTGGCAGTGATGGACTTTGTTGACATTAGTGCATCGTTGGAGAGAACTCGGGTCTTACAAAACAGGAGAGATGCTTAGGGCCCTTTCTGGATTTAGGATTATGACTCCGTGGGAAAGATTTCAACACCACTGTCCCTTTGTGGTTAGGAGAACTATTTGCATACCCTCCAGATACAGAGGTGAAATACAGAGAGGACTGTCAACACCTCCGTCAACCAAAAGAACAAGTCTCTCAAAATGTCTGTAACAGGTGCAGCGAAAACTAGTAACATTAAAACTAAAACTAGTTTTAATGTTAACTCGCATTGGAATGACATTTTACAACCTGTGTGCTCGAAAAAAGCTCAGAAGGATCTCATATCTCTTAGAAAACAGAGACTCCATTTATAATTAGAATTTTTGTCATTTGCTTTCCTCCTAATTGTCAATAGCTCAGTTAACTGAAATAGCAAAACCAAACCCACCAAAGGTCAGCTGAAGCAGGTGCAGATGAAAAGTTGTTTTAGGGATGCCTTACTTCTGATACTTTATATTTAAAAAACACTTCACTGTCTACAAAGATGTTTTTTTATCTGTTTTCACACTTAGTTCACTTTTATTCGTTTGACAAATTTATTGAGTGCTCGCGATGTGCCAGACATAGCCTTGAATAGTTTGGATATCGATACGAACAAGGGAAACCCTACTTTTATGGAGTGTACATTCTCATAACTCCCATGCTTGTATGGGACAGGAAGGGGTTTCAGAAACGGGAGAATGGAGGCAAGGAAGTTTGAGTGACTTGCCCAAGATGGCAGCTGGTAAGTTTCAAACCCAGACTTTTGCCCCAAATCCTTCTAAAAGTCATTGATCTTCCCACCAAATTAGTCAAGTGAAGAGTACTCATAAGTATATGAATCAAATATGTTTTCAGCTTTATTTCATTCCACATGTTCTCATTCCCATGAGCCCTCAGTGCTCACAGAATCAGAATGCTACGTGTTTTCCTAACAATTCCAGTCATACTAGGAGCAGGTGCGCCTCCTTTCAACCAACTTTCACCTTTCTGCTTTCTGTCTGCCTCTCCTAACCTTGACCGTGTTTCACCAACCTTAACTCCAAATCCTTCCATAGTTCTTCCTGCAATTTGCAATGCCTGCCTCCCTGTTCTGGCTTCTCATCTCAGCCACTATCTTTATTGAGCCAGATCTTGTTTAGCTGTTTAAACAAAAATGCCTCTTTAGCTATACTTTGCATCGTGAGCTCCTCGAGCAGAGGCTTAAACGGCATTTGTCGAATGACTGAACGGTAATGTCAGCGTGATTTGTAAACAAAAAGGAAAGGAAACAGAGAATATGGTTTGGATTAAAAACTACTAAAATACCCTTGAGACTAATGGGATGTGGTCTCAGATAACCGCATCTCAGGGCAGGAAAATGGACATCTGTCGGTCATTGGAAATACTGCTTCTAACATTTGAAAATTAAGGACTTAATTGAATTAAGTCACAAATCTTTCTTTAAAACTACCCTATAGTAGTTCTTGCCTTTGTGAGTTTTACATCCATCAGTCAACTTTCTCAACCAAATTACTGTTGACCAGCACAACCATCTATCCTAGTTTCGTGTTATGCCAAAATTCTAGCCACCGAAGAATTCCCGCTCATGTCCAGGTGCACAAAACTTTCCTTAAAGCAAACACCTCTTTTATGAGGGAAGTCTGTGGGCAGGTAGGAATGTTTCCAACCTGAGATGTGTCTTTTTCTTTAACCGAGGATACTTACATCATCCGTCAGCTTTCTCCTGACTTCTCTGACTCTTCAGCAGGTATATTGTGTGTCTAAAAACACAGTAGGATAAGAAAGCTCCCACGTCACCTCATACTTCTCTCCATCACTATGAGAGAATTTGGATAAGAGGAGGAGGAACTGTCTCCTCTTGAGTTCTAGAAAGTGGGTGTCTTCTCTGTGAGACTATCATAAAAATTTTCTCGGGCTCCTGGGTGGCTCAGTCAGTTGGGCGTCAGACTTCCGCTCAGGTCATGATCTCGCAGTCCATGAGTTCAAGCCCTGCATCGGGCTCTGTGCTGACAGCTCAGAGCCTGGAGCCTGCTTCAGATTCTGTGTCTCCGTCTCTCTCTGCCCCTTCCCTGCTCGCACTGTCTTTCCCTCTCTCTCTCACTCAAAAATAAACATAAAAAATTAAAAATAAATTTCCTCATTTTCTTTTGGTGTTGTTGTTAATCAAGAAAAGGATGGGGTGCCTGGGTGGCTCAGCAGGTGAAGTGTTTGCCTTTTGATTTCAGCTCAGGTCGTGAGATCAGGGATCCTAGGATCGAGCCCCAGACTGGGCTCACCTGACATCACGGAGCCTGCTTGGGATTCTCTCTCCTCTCTCTCTCTCAAAATAAATAAATAAACTTAAAAAAAAAAAAAAGGCTGGTGGATACGATAGGTCTTAATGTGATACCAAAGACTGGGTTGGATTCAGCCTTGTCTGCCCCTTCCTATCTTTTCCTTGTTCTGTTGGTGCTCATTAAGTATGCGCTTAGTGGATGAGTCAGTACTGAGGAAAAACTATGTCTCCACAGGTTTCAGAATGCAAGTCAGAGAACTGAGAGGCAAGCAGGAACTTTTTTCTGCTTGGCGTTTTTTTTCTTTTTTAAGTTTATTTATTCATTTTAAGAGAGAGAGAGTGAGCACGAGGGAGGGAGGGGCAGAGAGAGCGAGGGAGAGAGAAAATCCCAAGCAGGCTCTGCACTACTAGTGCATGGAGCTCAAACTAACGAACCTTGAGCCGAAATCAAGAGTGGACACTCACCTGACTGAGCCCCCCAGGCACCCCCTGCTTGGTGTTTTTATGTTGACCAAAATTTCCACTATGGCGAGAGGCCCTCTTTTGAACTAAGGCACCAGATTGGTTTATATTTGAGGGATGAGAGTGTTCAATCTGTTACTCTATTAGTCTATTAGCTTGTAAATTTGTTAGCGAAGGGCCGAGCCCTGGGGTGTCTGGACTCAGGATCCAAAACATTTCTAAACTGAGAAGGGCTTGACAGTATTTACCAAGATGTGGAAACATGCCAACGGTGGCGTCAGAGATATTAGTGAAAACCCACGCGGAACGTTCGGTAATACCGACTTGCCCTGTGTGAAAGTTCATTTCTTTTCAGTTCTCTCTCGGTTACTCCAGTTACTCCGAGGCCAGAGTCTCAGTCTGGTGCCGGGATGATCCCTAATGCGTCTCTCACCCTGGCTAATCTCTATTTTGGATAAAGCGCAGAGAGGCAAGAATGTCCAGCAAACTCTGATAGCATTGTTCATTTCCATGTTCATTTTTATGGCTACCTGCTATTAATTGCAAGTGAGAACAAGGTTTCATTTGTATCAGTAATGGGAAGTTTCTTTTTAAATACAACTCGAGTCAGTAGAGTGTGTTGGTTCAAGAAAAATGTCACTGAAATCACGGTTCAAGCTGCAGAGGGATGAGGCTGCGGTTGCATGGATGGCATGAGAAAACGAGCTTGGGAACCGTTGGGATAGGAGAATGATTGAGAAGTGCCATTGCCACATGCTTCACCTGGGGAAGCAAGCTGCAGCCGGGCACGCATGGCAGGTGATGGCTTCCAGATGTGGAATTGGAAGCTGGATTGGAAGCAGGGGAGCAAGGGCGAGGGAGGAACTCCTATTGGAAACTCTGGATTGCCTCTTTCCTCCAGAGTGGCAGCGCGGCGAAGCCCGGATTTTTCCAGGCTGGTGTTTTTTTGCGCCAGAGAAGGGAAGAAGCTGTCCTCCGGGAACGAAAGGGCTGCCATATTAGACTCCCGTGCAGTGGCGCATGTTAGTAGGTGTATTTCTCAATCTCACTTGGTCACGGGACGCCTTTGTCACTGTGGCCTGCTAAAAAGGCTTTTCTGAAGACATCTGTTCAGAAGGAATTCAGACATGACAGCCACACAACATAATACCTTTGGGGAATTGGAAGGATTCTGCTTTCCTCTTTCATCTGATTTTCCTCCATTTTTCTGACAGCCCAGTCAGAAGCACACGCACTGTTGGTTTATTTACACATTTGTGCATATGGATTTTCCGAGTGGAGCTGCGTTAGAAATATTCTGTTAGTTAACATGATTATATGGTGAACTCCCTGCCTGCGATATTTTGAGCACTTCGGTGGAGTTCATATTCCCCTTGAACGGGCACAGAAACACGGCCGCTCCCGCTTCTAAAATGGAAATCAGACTCCTTGCCCACGTGCAGCAGTGGAGCGATAACCCAACCAGAGAGAAACACCAGCTTGGTTCGTCAGTGCGCCCCGAGGGCCGCCAGGCAATTCTTTCCCGGGGAATCTGTCGATTATCAGGCTCTGAAACCGGGCCGTTTCTGAGAGAGAGTCCATTTTAGAACTTTATGATCCGCCCCCTCCCCTGCTTTCTTTCTAAAGGCCTTGCTTTGCGATTTCGCTTTCCGATCCCGAACATCAGAGTTTAAAGAGCCCCTTTTTATGGAGTGTATGCTAAAGTGCTCTGTTAGGCAATATATTTATTACCTGGAGTGAAAATAGCTTTTCCCAGCCGGGCAGCTTTCTTAGCCTTCTTGCTCTCTCAGTATTTAAGAAAGTCACTCCTTGCATTTTGCTGGACAATGGTTCCATGTCCACCAGGAAGGAAAGGGAGAGGGAAAATGTGTGTGTGCGCATGTGTGCGTGCCTGCGCGCGCGCACACACGTTGGGGGAGGGAAGCCTCATGCAGCTAATGAGCACATTTCCGTTTTTCATTTTCTTCAGATGTTCAGTGGCTTCCATATGCCTGCTGCAGGCGGCTCTGTTCTCCCCGTTTGGTATCATTACTAACCTTGGGGTTGCCTTTGATGAAGGACATGTGTATCCACTGTATCTTTCACTCGTGTTTATGCCTGAGATTCAATCTGGAATAGCTTTGGGGGAGAAAGAGAAAGAGAGACACAGGGCAGGGTGTGCGTGCGCGCTCGCGGGTGCCATCTTGAAGCACCCTTAACGGAGATGCCAGGCTGTCCAATCACCACCTCCAAGAGGTGCTCCCTGCTGGATTAATCTTCAGCCGGAAGATTCCCCTGTGTGGCTACTTTCCTTTCCATCAATATACCCGTCAGATGTGGTCAAGCGTGTTTGAAGTTAGCCCCTGTTCATTTTTAGTGACAATTTATTTTCACCTCTTCTCTTGTTTCCTCTGAGTTAGAGTTTGGCAGTTGTGTGTGTGTTGGGAAAGAGCAGGACACTATGCTGTTGTTCCCCAGTGGCCATTTTGTGATGTTTGTTTTCACATTTCCCTCCGTTGTGGTAAACAAAACAAGAATATGCATTCAATTTAGGATGACCCCCCCCCCCCATCTCTGGTTGTACAGGCCAGCTTTGTTAGGTAAGATTACAGATTTTATGAATGCTTCTCTTCTCCCTGGAGATGACACATTTGTGTCATTGCCAGTCACGGCAGATCTTGACAACAGCTGGCTGGAGATGTGACTGTCACCATGAAGAAGAGGGCAGCCTGGTTTTAAATATCTCAAAATACCCCTGATAACACACCCAGTAGAGGACTGTTTTTGTGTCTCTTTTCGTGGAATGAAGAACGTTTGCCACTCAAGAGACAAAAGCAGTATTTCAGCTTTTGTAAAAATAGCTGCAAAACGTCACATATGTCCAGAGAGAGCATCATTGCTTTATTTGGGTTCTTCGTAATTTGCATCATTGTGTCACACTGGAAACTTAGCTATAATGAAGCGGTACTTTTATCTATATTGGAAAGGATATAGATTGTCTGCATTTCCTACAGTACTCCAGAAAGAGTTGCAAATTCCTCTGTTGGCGTAAAATTAAAGACCTGTAAGATGACCACTTGTAAACTTTGGAAGTGAGATGAGGTGCAGTTTTACTGAACTTAATAGGAGATCTTCCAGCGGCTTTCATGGCTTGCCAAAATAAAGAAGTAGGTAGCATTCTCTGTACCTACAGCCTCTCGTGAGAGATGGTTGCAAGCTCTCTTGTGGAGGTGATGCCGCAGACCTGTGACCAGGCTGACCAGGCTCTTACTTCAGAGGTTATCTTTCTAAAAGAAACCATATACCAAAATACTGGAGAGAACCATACAAATGGTATGTCTTTGTCCTGGGGAAGAGTGAAATGGGGACCGGGGGAAAGATGAGACAGTCCTTCACACTTTTCTTAAGTAAAATGAAATTATTGATTGAGACCACCATTTTGTTTTTCCCCTTAAAGCAAGATGTCTTTTGTTTTTGTTTGTTCGTTTGTTTGTTTTCCCAATAGCACCATCATCCATTGCTTTGGTCCAGGCTAAAGAAGTTACAAGATACAGTGTTGCTCTGGCTTGGCTGGAACCAGATAGACCCAACGGGGTGATCTTGGAGTATGAAGTCAAGTATTATGAGAAGGTATTACTTGGATGAGCAAGCTTCCTTCTCTTCTTTATTTTCCTTCCCTCCCTCCTTCTCTCCTTCCCTTCCTTCCTACCCTCCTTTCTTCCTTTGTCTCTTTAGTTTTTAGTCAGTTATAAATCCAGAGTACCAGTGAATCTCAAAACCAAATGCATTTTGTTCCCCAATCGAATCTAATTATGAATTTTATGTGTTAAATCGGTTATCTTGAAAAATAGGAAAAATACATTGTGTTCTAATATAACCATTTCTTTTTCTTTCGAGTAATGGAAATCAAGATAGCTAAGAAGTTCTTATATATAAGCCTTCTATCAGGGAGAGTGACTCATAAAAGTCGAAATAATGATCTGTTTAAGTAGATCACTGCTATTCAGAATCAAGGTGTGGGTTTTGATGACTTTTAATAGAAAATCGGGGAAGGAAAATTACATTTTTCAGCCTCTTAAAGTTATAGAAAGACATTATTTTTACAAATAACTTGTCTCTCATAAAGGACAGAATTCTGAAGAGAGCTATTTGCATTCAAGATTGTCTAGAGAATGAACAATTGACTTCTCTTTCTTTTTAAAGATAATCACTTATTGGCTTCCTTATTAAAAGCAGAAAAAGGACAGGATTTATTTTTCACTGAAACCAGATTACAACATTTTTGACATTTTCTAGACAGAAAATAGGAAAAAGACAAGAGAACCTCTTACAGTTATTTCTCTTAAATTGTCAACTGTGTAGTGAGAAAAGCCACCAACCATCGTCTGATGTTCTTTTCAAAAACGATTCTAGATAAAGATCCAGCTATGGTCAGTGTCAGTGCTGATCATACCTGAACTCCACGTGTCTTTCAACATCCAGCATGTAACAATGGTACTTCCAACATTGAAGAGAATAGAAAGTTTAGAGAGTTTATCAGTTTCTATTTACTTTCACCTTCTGAGTACACTGGCTTGGTGCCTTTAAAATCATGCCCTTTTAAAATTGTGCCTAGAGTAGGTGAGGGATTTATTTTACCGCCTTCTCCAATTCTGTCGTCCCATGATGCAGGATCAGAATGAGCGAAGCTACCGGATCGTCCGGACGGCTGCCAGAAACACGGATATCAAAGGGCTGAATCCTCTGACTTCCTATGTGTTCCATGTGCGAGCTAGGACAGCGGCCGGCTATGGAGACTTCAGCGAGCCCCTGGAGGTCACCACCAACACAGGTATCAGCCTCTGAGGCCCTTTTTTACAGCCCAGGTGAAATCACATTACAGCGAAAGCCAAGGAGCTGTACCTAATTTTTGTTTAGGCAGACATTCTGTGTGACAAACACTGCTTGGAATTAAAATGTCTGTAACTTGGAAAACCCCATGCTGTTTAGAACAGAGCATTTTTCATATTATCTAACCTGTCTTTTTGTATGATTGAAAAATGTTTTCTTCTTTTTTTTTATTTTGAGTCTTCTGTAAATGATGAAAGACGGGATTGCTAAGTGGACTGATTGAGCGTGGCGTAGCTATCTTACATTAAGATAGGGCGTTTTCTCCCCAAGAAGAGTAAAGAAGGGACCGCTTCTTTTTTTTTTTTCTTTTATTTATTTCTAGGAATCTGTTTTAACCAAGTCAGATCAGTTGTTTTTTAAAACCCCTTTGGACAAACATATCAAATCTTTTCACATCGTGAGTTGGACCAACTGGTTGATTGAATTGAAAATGTTAACAAAAGACATGCCCATCAAATAGGCAGTTTACAGAAGATGGCTCCCCCTATGTAATTAACCAACCAAAATGGAGCTTACCTGAGAAGGAGATGGTGGAGAAGACTTTTCGACAGCACTTCTAGAAAGTAATTTTACTCACAAGTTATTAAATAAAATGAGAATATAAAAATAGAAGATAAAGGACTCTAGAATTGAATCTGAAGAGCTTTGACATTTTGGGGGATATTCCTGGAAGGCTTCAAGGAGGAAGTAGCTTTTGAGCCGGGCAATAATAAGCAAGTTTTTGATAGATTTGACGTGAAGGGTGGGTAGGTGTTCAAAACTGCTTGTCCTTTTTGAAATTTTCAAGTGTCTTACTAAGGAATGCATCAGATCATTAAATAAGACTTAGGGCTGAAACTAGAAAGGAAAAGAAGGAAGAGCAATGGGCGGTAATGGTTACCAGAGGATTTAATAAGAATCTTCTGGTGGAAGTTCTTGCAATTATAAAAAGAACATCTTCATCCCACGAAAGCTTTCTTAGAAATCCCATTGCAGAAATGCTTATCCAAGGGCAAGAGAGGCCGTGAGCCTTCCGAATGGTTTCAGAACATGGAGACTTGTGCCCTACGGACAGACAGACAGACTTTCTAGCTCATCAGATTTTCCCAGACGTGATTCCTGTGTAACTGTCTTTGCCAGTGCCTTCCCGGATCATCGGAGATGGGGCTAACTCCACGGTCCTTCTGGTCTCTGTCTCGGGCAGCGTGGTGCTGGTGGTCATTCTCATTGCGGCTTTTGTCATCAGCAGGAGGTAAGCACTTCAGCCACTCACTGCCCACCCCACCCCCATCTCAGGTTTTATGAGAGAGCTTTTTGTCTCCTCCCTCCAAAGCCGAGGCTCTGGCGTGGCCAGCTCCTCGCTCTCTGCTTTGATCTCCCCACGCCCCTGCTGGAGCTGCTGGCTGTGCCCGGTGGCAGCCCTCACAGCTGAGAGTCCTGGAAAGACCCAGCTAAATTCCTGGAAACGCAGCCGAAAAGCAAGCCAGTGAGAGATTTCTAGATACTCTGAGCTATAAGGTGTTACATTTATACCTCTCTTAAGCTTGGACTTCCTGCCAAAGGAAAAAAAAAAGAACCCGTATAAAACGTGGGTCCAAAATTTGAGCTCTGCCATTTGTCAGCTATATTACTTAAACTCTTGGAGTCTTTTTTTCCCCTTTTATAAAGTGGGGACAGAGGATCTTAGAAGATCCGCCTGTAAGAGTTACTGACAGGAGAATTTCGATGGGTAAAGGAGAGACATCAGCACACAGTAGGTGCTTCAACATGAGTTTGGTTAACAATAATTGCAACCAAAGCAAATGATTGGACGCTGTGCTCAATCTTCTTTCAGGGAAGGCCATCAGCATTTCCAGAGAAGCGCCGTTAAGCACGCGGCGGGCATTGCATTGTTCTTGGAAATGAATCTAACACAGCCGATTATGTGTTCTGTGAAAGTCTACAAACTAACTTGATGCTCGGAAAACAATCTAGAAAAGAGAGGGGCAAATGAACGTGACCAGGCAGCCGAGTTTTTTTGAACCCGTTTTTCCGACTTCACTTATTGCACTACCCAGAGGCTCCAGAGGAGTGGGGCGGAGGAGGGACAGCCACTTCTCTCCAACACGTGCCACATCTAGGCTTCTCCAAGCTGTGCTTCCCTATGCGGTCAGCTCTTTCATAAGGTGGAGCTTTGGGGGGGGGTGTGGAATGGCAGAACCTGGGGATGTCAAAATGATCCTCTTAAATATAAACTTTTTCACATTATACAAGAGGAAAATGGTCTCAGAAAGGCATAGTACAGGTCTAGGGTCATTACCTTGCCTTAGCAGGAGACCCACTGCTGGCTACCGAGTAGCCATGCTCAGCCCCCTGGCTGGTGTCTGTTGTATCCTCTCTCTCTGCCTCTCCCATTGGTGAACTAACTTGGCGACGTCACAGCGATGCCTCTGGCTGTTGCCACTGGCCTGAGCAAGCCATGGTGCTGTTGCCTCACTTTAGGATCCTTTATGATGAGGGTGATGACTGGATATCCTAATTTGCCTGGAGGGTCTCGGTTGTCACATGTGTGTATTAATATGCCTCCACTGCCGCTTTCCCAAATGCCCTGGTATTATAGAAATCAATCACTCACTCTAAGACGGTATGGAATATGAAATTCATCATGAACAGGCACCACCTACGTTTGTCGCTGTGTCTGTTCTTTTTGGTGCCGAGTCCATAGCAGTGTGTTTGATTAGAGCAGCGAGTCGCATCCCGAAGAAGTTAAATCCACCACGAACACTTCTCCCTGCTGCTCTGCTGCACACGTTGAACACCCATAGACACGCCTGCCACACCCTGTATGTTAGTAAATCTCAGCCTTTGGAAACTTCGATTTGGTCTTCTTTTTTTTTTAAGATTTATTTTTAATGTTTATTTTTGAGAGAGAGAGAGCATAGTTGGGGAGGAGCACAGAGAGAGGGGGATAGAGGATCTGAAGCAGGCTCTGCACTGGGGCACCTGGGTGGCTCAGTCGGTTAAGCGTCTGACTTTGGCTCAGATCAAGATCTCACAGTTCATGAGTTCAAGCCCCCTGTCGGGCTCTGTGCTGGCAACTCAGAGCCTGGAGCCTGCTTCGGATTCTCTGTCTCCCTCTCTCTCTGCCCCTCTCCCGCTCATGCTCTGTCTCTGTCTCTCAAAAGATAAATAAACTTAAAAAAAAAAAATATTGAAGCAGGCTTGGCACTGACAGTAGTGAGCCCAGTGCAGGGCTTGAACATATGAACCGTGAGATCATGACTTGAGCCAAAGTCGGATGCTCAACCCACAGAGCCACCCAGGCGCCCCCAGAATTTGAATTTCAAATGTACTTTCCTTTCCTGGATTTTGACCGTGGAGGTCAATCAGGATGAACCTCTTGCTTGTCTGTCCATCACCTTTTGGTTTTGCGTGTGTACACATGCGGGGCACACAAACACCTGGGGAACTGTGTGCAATAATACATAGCCATCTGATAGCGGGGTGGGGGAATTCGTGGATCATGTGCACTCTTGTTTTCATTATCACACATTTCTGCATCTGAAAATGTGACCGCTTATATCCATAATTTTCAGCAGAAAAGAAAAACGTTGAAAGTCTAAACCTGTGAAAAAAATTCTTGATTCCCTCCACCTCGAAATAGTATCTGGCTAAAATTCAGCACCAAGTGATGCTCAGAACCATCTGAGAGAGCACTTGTTTGCAGAAAGCGGGGCTCGTCTTGTGTCTCAACCTTCTCTTGGATGTTGATGGGAGGCTTTGTCTATACGTCCAGCTTTTCTTTCAAGCTGTGTTTTCAAGTTACCTTAAGTATCCCAACGAAACCAGAACAATTAGGAATACGTCACCCCGTTATAAGTCTCTTTCGGATGTTCTGCTTTGACGAAAAGAAAGGGCGCGCACACGAAAATGTCAGGCAGGGAGACAGGCTTATTAAAAGTTCGCAGCTATAGAAAATAGGATCGCGCACTTGATGACTTAATTTCCTCGCCGCTTTTATCGATCACGTTATTCTTTAAGGCAGGATGGATAGGAGGATGCATCGGATTTCCAATTATGAGTCCCCACCTTGGAGAATTGAGCCTGTCGAGTTACCCAGCGATGATTCTCGTCCCTTCTCCCCCATTAAAAAAAAAAATGTCACTTCCCAAGGCTGATAAACACTGCTTGGTGATTGGTCCTCAATGGATCACTTTTTAGAAAATGAAATGTCAACCCCTTGCCCTCCTATTGATTCTTCTTTAGTGTCGGCCGTAAAGCTGTCATGGGAAAGGCTGCCTGGGGACCAGGTAGCTGGCAGGCTTCACAGCCGCCGACGCACACTCAGCTGATTGTCCTCCGCACGCAGGCCGTGTGCTCTGTCACGCTGCAGTCCAGATGTTTAAATGCGGCAAGAACAGGTGAAGAGAGAGGAGACGTGCAGTGCGGACAAAAGTCTGGTCCGCGCTTTTAGTGCGAATGAAGAGTGGTAAACGGCACCCCCGAATAATCTCGCTGACAGTCTGGAAAGCAGCCAGTGGAATATTCTAGCTGGAAAAGGAGAGGAGCTGCTTCTTATGTCTTAGAGCCACAGAAGGTTGATGGCAGCGTCAATGCTAGAGACAGAGAGACCCCTTGTAAGGGGTTCCCTCTCCAAAGGAGCCCCGCATGGTGATGGCGCGGGAGATTTTTTGAAGAAGTAGAGGGCAGGAGAACCCACACAGGGAGGAAAGTTTCAGCCCTTCGGATCACCTCAAAGAAAAAATCTTGTCTGGTGCTAATTTGTCATCGAGGCAAGAGGAAACGGCCTCAGGCTCACAGCTGGTATCTTGCTAGAATTTTTTTCGATAGCAATTGTTTCATTTATTTTATTACATTGCCTTTATCCTGAGAAGCCTGAGCTTTAGGCAAGCCAGGGTAAACCTCCTTTTTTTTCTCAGTGAGAAGATCCACTCTTTCCTTTGGCCAACTTGCGTGTGTAAACCATTTAGGGGTCTCAGTGAAAGAATCAGACTCCCACATTTATAAATTTACTCGCGTATTTGAAATGATATGCCAAGTATGTTGACTTAAGACATACTGCATGTTTTTACCACCCGCATGATCTTAAGCAAATTACCTTACATTTTTCAGGAATGTCTGTAATCGGTGTGTCCTCCAGCCCCAGAGTTGTAATTAGAGGACGGTGTCAGCCTTGCGAACACACGATTGTGCTTGCCTTGGGGTCGTTCACAGGCTGCTCCCCTTGTACCTGTGTGATGCTGTCCCTAGAAAGTTCATCCCAAACCACGTGTGTGCGTTCTCTCAGAAGTACGACACCATGTCCCCATACTGCTGCGGGTATTTATTTGTGGCCTCCGCAGTGGAACCACTTTATTGCTTTGTAAAGTGATTTTTGAAAGGACTGTTAACAGTGACATCATAAAATGCAGTGAGAAGGTCATAACCTCCAGGACTAAGGATCGAATGCGTTACGTTTCTCTGACCCCTCCCCCTTCGTTGATGATTTCATCAGGTTATCGCAAATACCATTAATCTGGGTTGCTTCAGGCCAGTGTGTCCTTCCCCCAAATAATATTTGATTATTCGGGAGAAACTTTTAAGGAAAGACTAGAATACAAGATGAGTCTCTCCTTTCTGAAGGACAAAGATCAGAGACAGGCATGGCCTGATAACCAGGCATGGAGGTTTTTTATACTGACTTTCTAATGATTGCTGGCACTACTGGGTTTTTGTTATGTCCATTCATGTTAGGGTATACTGAGCGTCCCCTTTTTATTAGAATTAAAGAAAAAAAAAGTGAATCGATTTTAAGAAAATAAATGAGGTGGTTGCAGCAAAATTTGTGAAAAAATATACAAGTGGCTCTGGTATAGGAAACTGCTTAATTTTAACACTTGTACCTTCTGTATTGGGATCTTGAGGCCTGGAGAGGAGGTTAAACAATTAAGTAAACCAAGGTCACACAGCCGGTCAGGACAGGAATCCATCTTTCCTGACTTCCAATACTGGCATAGATTCTTTTAATGTCTTCTTCTGAACTGGAAAAACTGATCTCCGTCGAAAGCCCACATGGGCAGTCCTACCAGACCACGATTTCGGGAGTCTCGGTGCCGATGGAGCACTTGCAAACTTGAATTACTGTGCACGTCTAATGCGCACCATAAAGTCAGACTTTGCAAGTTGGTTTTGTCTTCGAATGAAGGCTACGATTTTCCACTTTGGAGCTAACTGTTCATGTAACGCTAAACCAGCTCCCATTCAGTCCGTATCTATCTTGCCTGGTGTCCTAATTGGAGTATTATGATCGCAGAAGAATGAATGCATTCGAACAGTAGCCTAAATTGGCTCTGATGGAGTCATGTAAATTCATACAATGAGGGGGCAGATGGTACTCCAGGAACATTTCTAAACAACTTGCGTGCAATCGTTCGGTTCACTTCCAACCGTTTCAAAATGTCGCTCATGAAGAACATTTAGGCGTCATTTGGTGCAAGAACAATGACAGCTTAAGGAAGGGGAAAAAGAAGGATGGCCCCTATGAATCTTCATGGGTGATGCCATTAAACGCTGGAAAGGGTCCTCCTGGAGCCGTGCTGATTATTACACTGCTTTATCTTCTTTAATCTGCACTTTAGCTGAATAAATTACTTACCTTTTACTAATTAGTTTTGGAACAGTGAACCACATCAATCAAATCCATTCACTTGATCAGCGAAGTTAGTATTTTAATAAAAGCAGGGTTTCCTGTGCTGGGCCCCTGCCACGCTCCCCTTCCAAGGTTTCGTTTGTTTTATTGAACAGTCAGGGTGCCAGAAAGACACATTGGTTGGGAGGCCAGGGCTTGGGGCTCATGCTATTCCCCAACAATGCCTGCTAATACCCTGATTCCGCCCCCCTTTGACTGAGGGCTGGGGAGGGCTCAGCTCTGACTCACAGCTCCACCTGAAGAGGAGGGTCTTTCTCTCCCTCCTGCAGATGAAAGGTGCCAAGCTTCCTTCTGGCGCATTCGCTAACAACCACTCCCCTTCTCGCCCTGTTACAACCAGCTTGCCCCAATCCCAGGAATCAGACAATCTTCGACAAAGAGTTCCTTCTCCCATTCAGGTGATCCGCCTTGGATGTCAGCTTAGAGTTAGCACTTCTTTCGGCTGTGTTGTTTCCTCCAACCTGGCTGACCCAACTTCAGTGGGCTTTCTTTCTTGGGACAATAACGGACACTCTTTCCAACCTGGAGCCAAGGAGAAAGGGTCATCAGGTGACAAAGGTAGAGCCTGGCTTAGGCATTTTAGTTTCCACTGTATTACGGAAACCTAATAGGGTTGCCATTTGTCTTTGAACCGTAATTTCTTGTGTTTCTTTTCTGTATTCCTGGAGGGTCCTCTCCTCCAAGGAACACTGCAAGTCAAGAAGTCTCTTTAAATATACACCTTCTCCTCTAATTTACTTCCTTCTTCTATGTTTAGGAGTCTGAGGAGGGGATGGGCGTGGCCGCCTTATAATTAATGATCCCTGCCATTCTGTATTTCCTTTGGCTTTGCGCATATTTAATGGATATGCTTGATGTAAAACAGATAACCGCAGTCCTGGGCAGCTTGAGGCCCTTGTTTCTATTGGGTTATTCCAGGGTTTTGTTTTTGTTTTTGTTTTTTTTGATGAACTTACTGGCAATTTAAAGTTGGTACTAAAGATCTCCTTCTCTATGCATTGTTTTGCTTCTTTAAAGGAAAGACATTCAAATCAGTATTGGAAATCTAAAGTGGTTCAAGAGATATACTTGTAATTTTAGATAATGCTTTTAGGAACTCTGATAAGATACAATCGCTCAGACTGGCAGGACCCTATCACACCCCTGGGACCTCGCCACGCGTTTCCCTGACATAAAGTCTTGTTTTCGTAGTCCCTGACCTAACACTCTTCTATTTCCTTTAGAAAGGGAGGGGGTGGGGAGGGCTTGAGGGGACTACATCTCTCATCCAGACGCTTGGTTTCAGGACATTTCAGCGTGTTGAGTTTCCTTGATGAAGCAATGGATTTTCCAAGCAGTGGAATCCAACTTAAGTGGATTGACTGATGGAAAATATAGCATTACTTATAATTACTCTCATCAGGTATCTTGATATAACTTCATCTCTACTACGAGGGGCATGTGAAGCAGTGAGCAGATCAGGGGGGACACACTCTTGAACTTGCTGAGAGGATCATGGGTGAATCACTTGCCCCACGTGCTGCGGAACTGCGTGTGTGACTCCTTCCCTGGGGTTGTCGTGAAGACACAATTCAACAATAGACACGATGGCTCTTTTAAAAAGCGAAGTAGAAATGCCAGAATCCCACACACTTGGCAGTTAACTCTAGTGACTGACATCTCTGTTTACCAAGCTGGTTCTTGCTTTGTAAGCAGTTAGGAGAGGGGATGCTAATGTGTCCAGAAGACCCTGAAAAGTTAAATGCAGTGTACGGGTGGAAGGTGGTATTATTTGTGGGGAAATGACAGCGCATGGAGGGACATCTGCAGGCTCTGAGGGCCTGAAAGCAGAGCTGGCTCCCGCCCTGGAGACAGTCAGGGGCCGATGGGGGGACCATGATGGGGCTGCCTCTCCAGTTGCCCAGTGCGACCCTGTTAGGTTCTCTGCCATTCTCTCTTTTCCACAATCATCCCACCCTTCTCTACTTGCTCAAAGTTCAGGGGTTCAGGTTTCCAGACTCTGATAGGACCATACCGCCGAGATGCTCTGTGGCCTTCAGAGCCTCCGTTTTCTCCTCCGTAAGAATCTGAACTTATCTTGTCTTTAAAACCCCCAGAAAATAGGAGATGATTGATAATAAACTCCATTGAACTCCAGTGACCTTTACATTTTGGACAGAAACACAAATGCACACATTTTATTCACTTATTTGGCCTCACTTTCCCCCAAACTTTAGAAGTAGGTAGTACCAATTGAATTGATTTTTTTTTTGATTCATTTGATTCATACACATATAGACACACATGCATACATATATAATGTATCAAAATTATTGATTTAAGATTTATATGTATTCAAGATTTCTGACTCCCAAGGCTTTTATAACACCCAAAGCTCATTTCTCTAGGACATTTGGAGCAGAATACCAATTGTGAGACCATACACCATTTTTTTTTTGGAAAGAGAATTCGGCTACAAATAGAAACTTCTCATTTTTCCTCTTTCAAGTTTTCTACAAACTCTCAAGGATATAATCCAGTAAAAAGCAAATATTTACCTTTTAAATTTTCATTAATAATTTAGGAGTTTGTAAGCAGCAGCTAAAACCAATAACCACAAAACTATTGTTTTAAGAATATCATATAATATGATAATGAGTTTTTTTGTGGTAGTTTTTGGTGGTTGTAGCCACAGGACTTACTATTATCACATACTGAACATTATTGCCATTTGATTTATGCGTAATTCGCCCATAGAAACTTATTTTACTTCAGAATATGTATGGGGAAACCAGCCAATAAACTTATAAGCTATCTTCAATAAGATAAATTGATTCTAGAGATTTGAAATTATATTATAAAATATTTGCTTTATCTCCTTAGTTTAACATTGTGGGTAAGAGCAGAGACTCTGGGGGTGCCCGCATAGTGCTGTTGGTTAAACGTCTGGCTCTTGATTTTGGTTCAGGTCGTGATCTCACATTGGGGAGATCAAGTCCTACTTAGGACTCCACACCCAGCATGGAGCCTGCTTAAGATTGTCTCCCTCCCCTCCCCCCACTAAAGCCTGCTCTCTCTCTCTCTCAAAAAAAAAAAAAAAAAAAAAAAAGACTCACAGTCAGTTCTGACTGATTGTGTTTGAAACCGTTGTTCACATTATTCCACTACCCATAAGCCTCAGTTTACTCATCTGTGAAATGCGCACAGTATATTTATATATAGTATCATAGCAAAGAACTTATCCTGTGGCTTACACAGACTTTTGAAAATAATTGGGTTTTTTTGTTTTGTTTTGTTTTGTTTTTAATTTCTAATAGACGGAGTAAATACAGTAAAGCTAAACAAGAAGCAGATGAAGAGAAACATTTGAATCAAGGTACAAAAATTGGATTAAGAATAATTTTATTTTTCTTATGTCTCATGTTTTCAGTGTAGAAATGCCTAAATTAAATTCATGTGGCTATCAGTGTTATAGGTCTTTCATAGAATTATCTAAATAATGTACTTCAGGGTATCCAACTGAACTGCATGATTTGGGATTGTTTCAAGGGAGGCTAAAGATGGGGGTTGGGGAAATTGCCTTTTGATTCTTCTTATTCCTTATTTTACTCTCCACCCTGAAAAAGTATTGGTCTTGCTGGCTCATTTTTGTAGCTGGGTGGCAAGGCTTAATGGGGAACAATTTTTCTCATCTTGTAAGATACAGTTTTTGGAGAGGAAAAGAACAAGGAATGAAGAGTAATTGCCTCCCCCGCCCCTCCTCCCCCGGACAATATATGCTCTGGCAGTCGGGACTACTAATATCTCTTTAGTGCATTCTGGTTATTCGGGTGTCGAAGAATAAATTCAGAGAACTGGCCCTAGAATGACTTGAATGAGGTAGAAGATTCTTAAAATCCAACAGAATGTTTTGAGATGATGGCGTTCTCTGCCCTGTCCAATACATTAGCTAGTAGCCACGTGCACTATTGAATGCTTGAAAAGTAGCAAGTGTGAATGAGGAAGTGAATTTTTTTATTTATTTTATTTTAAGTAATTTACGTTTAAATAGCAAGGTGTGGCTGATAGCTACTCTATTGGACAGCACAGGGAGGTAGAAGGAAGAGAGGGTTGGGATGCCTGGGTGGCTCATTTGGTTGAGCGTCCGATTTTGGCTCAGGTCATGATCTCACAGTTCGTGAGTTCGAGTCCTGCACCGGGCTCTGTGCTGACAGCTCAGAACCTGAGGCCCGCTTCTGATTCTATGTCTCCATCTCTTTCTCTTCCCCTCCCCAGCTCATGCTGTCTCTCTGTCTCAAAAACAAAACATTTAAAAAGTAAAAAAAGAAGGAAGAGAGAGACTAGGGGCCCTAGGAGCGCCAGCAGGGAAAGGAGAGTTCCGAGTAATTACTGGTGCTTCTTGTCCCCATCTCTGGGACGTTCTGAATTTAGGTTGCAAGTTGTCTGTGGGGTTTGGCCGACGGACACTTTCTGATATTCAAACCATTCACGATGAGGCTATAACATTTTCTCTGGATGACCTTCAGTGTCTTTGCTTATAACACATTCTTTCCAAAGTAGAATAAAAGTAGAAGTCCAATACAGAGTTTATAATCTCCAGTCGGCTACCTATTATCCCTCTTACCTATTTTAACCTAGCTTTAATCTCCATTTGTTAATTATTGGTCACGTACTTAATTGATCCAGATATGGGACACCGTGTAGACGTGGCCAGTTAAGGAGAAAGTTCTCATCATCCTTCCTAAGAAAGTATAGCTACCGATGGAGGGTGGGACAAGAGCAACCGATCTGCACAAAGGTATTCAGCTAACACTTTCCAAATTTTCTTGTAGAGACTCTCTTTCCCTCCATGGGATGAGTTGTTTTTAAAATTTCATCCTTGAAGTGTGAAGGCATTCCAGGGAGTCAGTAGAGCTGCAGCCTCTTTAAGTAGCTAACAATTCTTTGTTTACCCACTAATGAAAACCAGAGCCAGAGTTTAAACATTTTTGTATGTCTGTTGCTAAGTATGTTTGTCGTGCTAAGAAAACTTCCTCTGCGAAGTATTTTTAGACCGAGACAACTTAAGTTCATTAGCGGTTTCTGAGAAGTGTTCTGCCAACCTGTCACGTGTTTATTACTTAGGTGTTAGAACTTACGTGGACCCCTTTACCTATGAAGATCCCAACCAAGCAGTTCGAGAATTTGCCAAAGAAATCGACGCATCCTGCATCAAGATTGAAAAAGTCATAGGAGTTGGTAGGCGTCTGAGTGTCTCTCTAATAAGCCTGTTTTCTTTGTGGATATTGAATGTCCATATGCTGATTATACAAATGTGCATGAATGTATTGTATGCACATGTATACATGTAAATATCTGTGTACATGAAATTTCCTTATCTATGTAAAACATTAGCAGAGTACCTGGCATGCAAGTAGCACTCAGCAAATGCTAGCTATTACTCTTTCATCTCGAATGTGTTTCTGGTCCTTAGTTGATTCGTTTTCTCTCCCAAAGGTGAATTTGGTGAAGTATGCAGTGGGCGTCTCAAAGTGCCTGGCAAGAGAGAGATCTGTGTGGCCATCAAGACACTGAAAGCTGGTTATACAGATAAACAGAGGAGAGACTTCCTGAGCGAGGCCAGCATCATGGGACAGTTTGACCACCCAAATATAATTCACTTGGAAGGCGTTGTCACCAAATGTACGTGGGGCGCTCCTTTTACAAAGCCAAGTTAGAAGTTACTAGCAAATTAAACACACATTTTCTTTCCAGGGAAATGACAGATGGAGCAGACCCACTGATTGCTAATAGGAGGAAATCGGTGCAGGACAAGTCATTAATCTTGTAGTCAGCTCTCGATGGGTCTACGGTTTAGGCTGATACCCTGTTTCCAAGGCAGCTTGTGTGAGATTTTTGGGGAATTAATATTGCAGATTTTCGGTATGCCTCGCCATCTTTCAAACCTTTGCTAGACCAAACTGATTGTCACAGGGTAGGCGCAAGCAGATGGTAAGCAAAACAAAATTTAAGTACTTTTCATATAAAACACAACAAAAGCTCGCCACACCTTGTGCTCGAAGCTTCGGTTCCAGATGCGGGGAGTGAATCTTGGAAATCTTTATTATACGGGGGGATTTGCTTGTCTGCTCTGCCTGATTTATGGCTGTTGCTGTTCGGCACCTATTTACAGTAACACCTGGTTGAACCTTCCTTTTTTAGCCCATTAGCATTTGCTGAGCCTGTGAACCACGCTTCAGTTAAAATACGACACAGCTCAACAGATGCATTTTGTGAAGCAAACCCTGAGTACTTCTGTAAGGCTGGCTTAGGACCCATTTAGAAAGCCCCACGTGGACAGCGAAGCGGTTCCTACTGACGGTGGCTCTGTCCCAGGAGCTGCAGTCCCTGCTACTTTACTACAAGTCAAAGATCTTGTAAGCCCCAGGGCTGTGCCTCTAGGAAGCCCAAGGTTCCTGTCACATGATTCAAGGTACCTGTGAAAAGCAGTCTCAATGAACACGTGCAGAGTGGGCAAAAGAGGGGGCCGTGGGGAGAGAGGAGCAGGTTAAAAGAGTAAGCCTGGGACAGCCGGTCTGGGGCAGAGCGGAAAGTAAGACTCAAGAGCACCTCATCTTTTAAGAAGAGACAATAAAGAGGTTCCTAAAAAGTGAGAGGAAGCGTACATTCATTCAGAGGTCCTCAAGCTTAAACGCACATCGGGATTCTGGAAGACTTGTTAAAACAGTGTCCTGGACCTCCTCCTCAGGTTCGATTCCCCAGCGGGGGTGGGGCCCGTGAGTTCGCATTTCTGAAGATCTGGAAGGCTGCCCAAACCTCCACCACCCGGGTCCGGACTTCCCCCTTGGCCCATGGACCAAAGACATGCATGTCAACGCCACTGCTAGGAAAGCATGTGGTCTTGACCAGTTGGTTGCTCAAGATCTCAGTTTCCTCATCTATAAAATAGAGATAAAAATAGAACCTGCCATAGAAGGTTATTGTGGATGAAATACTTCCCGTGTTTAGCATAATGCTTGGCAAATTTAAACAACAACAGAAAACTTCCTGAAGCATTAACTGGTAATATTCTGTCTTAAGAAGTACACCTTTCCCCATCATCAGAATCCTTTCAAAAACGGAACCTTGGTGCTAAGGGTATATAATTTTCCACCTAAGGCGAAGGCTATAATTAGCATAGAATACCTCTCTTTGCTTTTTAAGATTAGTTTTGCAGACAGGATATTTTTCTGTTGCCCCTGGCCTTCGGGGCTGCCCAGAGCCCTTTGCTGCTTTAATTGAAAGATAACAGTCTGTTTAAATACTTCTGCAGGGCCCGTTTCTCAAAAGGAGGCTCTGTTCAGCTTGGGGTGTTTTTCCTGCTGCAGACAGTGCTTTTCATAGCACCTCTGCAGAAGAGAAAAGAAACAGGGGATCTTTGTATTAAAGTCCCACCGCGCCTCTAAAACCCATAGCTATTACAGCTGTAACTGTTATAAACGACTGGATGCATTTGCATAATGCAGTTGTCACTGAATTAAAATGATTTAAAATTTCCACCAGAGGAATTGTCCCCTTCCCCCACTCCACGCCCCCCCCCACCGCATCTCTGCCTTTTCCAGGGAGGAACCGCCTCCCATCCAGGAGCCCAGCTGAGCCCCATTTTATAAGCCCTTCTGCTTATGGAGACATTCATCTTTATTTCTCTTGGAAAGCTCATAAAGATTCTGACAAATGGATACTTTTAATAAACAGAAGAAGGAATGTAGAAAAATCGTGAAGACCTGCCAACAGTCAGAGGAGGGAGGTGCGAGGGCACAAAGGTGACGTCGAAGCGTGTGAATTCATTACCGGCAGTTACTCGAGTAACTTTTTAAACTGATGGGGAGATGATGCATCCTCTCCACCATCCCCCACCCCCTTTCTTTTGGATCTTCTACTCTCTTATCCTTGGATCTCCAGATCCAAAGGGATCTGGTGAGGTGGAAGTAGGTGTTCGTGCAAGAGAGTCCACCTTTCTCGGCTGACGAAGTCTCTTTTGATTGAGTTGGGTTAATTCCAACTCATTTAGATGCGTCTGGTCTGTGCATGGCC
Source organism: Paguma larvata (assembly GCA_030068075.1). Classification (NCBI taxonomy): domain Eukaryota; kingdom Metazoa; phylum Chordata; class Mammalia; order Carnivora; family Viverridae; genus Paguma; species Paguma larvata. The sequence goes on from CM057825.1 coordinate 16,221,799, forward strand.
ACAGGTGTAGAGGGTAAATGAATCTGAAACAAAGAGCTTCGGGGGCACCTGGGTGGCTCAGAGGGTTAAGCAACCGACTCTTGATTTCGGCTCAGGGCATGACCTCAGGGTTTGTGGGATCGAGTCCCACACCGGACTCAAGCGCAGAGCCTGCTTGGGATTTTCTCTCTCTCTGCCTCACCCCCACTGCCCCTGTGCTCTCTCTCTCTCTGTCAGAATAAACTAATAAAATTAATTTATTACAAATTGATTTCATAATTTATGAAATAAAACTAAATAAATAAAGAGCTTCCTATTGATTACACTGAGGGAGGACAGAAAAGGTGTACAGAGACGGCTGACTCCCTCCAGCCGAGGGGGAAGACCGGAAGTGATTTTCCTCACCCTTTGAGCCACACCACAACTTCCACTTTTTCTGCCAGCTTTCATTCATCCCTGAAAATAAAATCTCCATGGTATTGTTTCCTCGCCCAAAATTTTGCCTCAGAAAGATTTCTTAGACATGACACCAAAAATACAATTAAAAAAAAAAATGATTGGGGCTCTAGGATGGCTCAGTTTCCCCTCAGGTCATGATCTCAGGGTTGGTGAGTTTGAGGCCCCCGTCAGACTCTGTACTGTCTGTGAAGAGCCTGCTTGGGATTTTCTCTCTCCCTGCCCCTCCTCCCTTCTCTCTCACTCTCAAAATAAGTAAACTTTAATGTGAAAGCGTTAAAAAATAAAGAAATTTTTAAAAAATGGTAACTTGGACTGTTTGGGGATTGAAAGTTTCTGTTCTTCCTAATTTTTGCCTCTGAAATAAAGACATTTCCCCCCTCCCCACATCAGAACAGTGCATTCCGGGTGGGAAATGTATTAGTTTAGGATAATTCTAGGAACTTTTCAGCAGTGACCTACCTACCTCAGTCCATTTTCCCTAACTGAATGTCTAAGGCCAGACAGTCCACAAGTATAGCAGGGAAAGCGAATATTTTTGATTTATCTATTTTATTTTCCTCTCAGGGAATCTTTTATGTTCTCTTTGCTTTAACTTTTCCCTCAGTCAAATATTAGGGGTTTACATCCCCCCCTGTTTCCCTCCCACAAATACCATTTAAAAAGAAGGAGTTTTGGATCTTGAGTCCGTTGCCAGCAATTAAGAAACTAAAGAATGGTTCTTATTTCCTAAGTTCCTCAGGAAGAAAACTAAAGTAAAATAAAAGTATAGTTTCTCCCACTTCTCCCAAACCTTAAAATCATTTTATTCTCTTTGCTTAAACCAAACAAAAACAAACAAAACAAACAACAACAACAAAAAAAATAGGGGTGGGGGAGCAAGAATATTCTAGTACCGAACTAACTTGCTGTCTCAGATGAAATAATTTCCTGATTTTTGTTGTTTGCAGCTGAAGTTGTCTGCTTAAAGGAGCAAATAGGATAACTTTTTTTATAGATAGGAAAGGGAAAAGAAAGGAGATATCTCCTGATCTGAGTAAGGTGGGGGGGGCATGGGGAGGGGTTAATATGGCGCATGCTTGAGCTTTAAGACGTGTCTGAGTAATGAAGTATCCTGCGTAGTTACTGCTTCCAGAAACTAGGGTTTCTCTAAATAAATAAAAAAGTTTCTCTGTCCATTGATTCCTTTAGCATCACACAAGTGGCTCTTCTGGGGACAAAATAAATTAATTATCCTAAAGATTTTTTTCGCCTTGAAACAGGCCTGCCCATTTATCTTCCTCCCCTTTTGCTTGAGAGAGCAATTATCCATTCATGTGCTCCCTGGATACCAGAGGCCACTTTAGTTAAAGACCTTGTCAACAAGCCACCCAAAGGGTTAACCTTCCAGATGGAATTTAAACCTACCCGTCCTTTTAATATTTCATTCCTAGCTCCCCACAGCTGAGGCATAAGCTTGGCTTGTTTTAATTAAATTAGATCGCACAAGACAGGTGTCTTGGCAGTAAAATTGTGCACAGCCCATTTTTATCTCATTAACTGCAGTGCTCATCAAGGGTTTGTGTTTTTCTTTCTGGAAACTCTAGGTAAACCAGTAATGATCATAACAGAGTACATGGAGAATGGCTCCTTGGACGCATTCCTCAGGGTACGTGCTACTTTATATTAAACCCAAGAATGTTGGTATTTAGAGAACTCTAACAGATTCCTTGTGTCCATTCTGTTTAGTTGTAGTCACGGAATCTCTTAATGGGGCAAGGGAAGAAGAGGAGAAATAGAGAAAGAGGTGATTTCTAAAGGCTATTAAATAATCCACCTTCAGTGAGGGTGGTATTTGATTTATTCTTGCATTGCGGGGCCGTTTGAGCCATAGATTCATTACAGTTGGATCATTCCCATCCACCACAGGAAGCAAACCCAGTTCTTAGGATACACTCTCCTCGTGAATTAGTGACCTTGGTCAGAAAGGTCCGGAAATGGTGTTGCGTTTCATTGCATACTGGATACAGAAATCAAAAACGATCCAAGTAATAAATGCTTTGGCGAGAATTATCTTGGCCTCATGCTAAAGAGATTCTTCCTCATTCCTTTCCTATCCAGAAGAACGATGGTAGATTTACTGTCATTCAGCTGGTGGGCATGCTTCGTGGCATCGGGTCCGGGATGAAGTATTTATCGGATATGAGCTATGTGCATCGAGATCTGGCTGCGCGGAATATTCTGGTAAATAGCAACCTGGTCTGCAAAGTGTCTGATTTTGGCATGTCCCGAGTACTTGAGGATGATCCAGAGGCAGCTTACACCACCAGGGTAAGGAGGATTTGCGACCTCTGGGTTTTGACTCTGACGAAACTGTTCTGCTTTTCTCACTTTGATGTTTAAGCCCTTTGTGATTCTTGTAAGTTTCCTCATCCTTCAGAGCCTCTTTATATCCACGCATTCGTTTTTAAGCCGTATTTCTGAGAGGGATTTTGAAACTGCCTTCAGATGTGTGACTGCTTTCAAAACTACAAACTAGAGCTTTACTAATTACTGTATTTTTTTGCACTTAATTTTTCTTCTTTTCCTTTCTTCCTCCTTTCCTTCTTTCCTTCTTCCTTCCTTCCTTCCTTCCTTCCTTCCTTCCTTCCTTCCTTCCCTTCCTTCCTCTTTTAAGTTTTCTTTCTGGTTCTTTTCTATCGTTAAAAAGTTTTCTTATTTTTTTTTTTAATGTTTATTTATTTTTGAGAGACATAGAGACAGAGCGTGAACAGGGGAAGGGGCAGAGAGAGAGGGAGACACAGAATCCGAAGCAGGCTCCAGGCTCTGATGAGCCGTCAGCACAGAGCCCGATGCGGGGCTCGAACTCGCAGACCGCGAGATCATGACCTGAGCCAAAGTCGGCCACTCAACCGACTGAGCCACCCAGGCGCCCCAAAAGTTTTCTTATTTTAAACAAAACAGAGCAATGTTTCTGGTTGGTTGGCCACTGAGTCTGCGGATGTGTATACAAGGTTTATAAATCATTTACACTGTGCAAAGATTTGTCAAATTTAATGGCCTTCATTTTACTCCTGGTAGATAAGCCGGATTAGGGCACAGTTAAGAGTTATCAGTATACAGTTAATGGCCACACTATCTTAGCTGGACAATCTGAATATAAGATGCTAATGGAATAAACAGAACCCTAAAAGTTTGGGGCCATTAGGGCTGGCACTGCTGAAATCAATGGAAAACAGACAGTTAACCATCCATTTTCCTCCTTTGATGCTCATTTGGTGTTTACAATCCTAAGCATTGTTTTTGGTTGGTTGGTTATTTTTTTTCCTCGTTAGTGTTCAATGGCGTTGGCTCTAGTTTTGATTCTTACACATATATCCACTTTCGAATTCTAAGTCCATTCATGTAAGAAAGAATGCATCTTTGTGAATGCTAAAGATCTTATATTTTTCTCCCCAGAATTTGGAGAGGAAAGTTACAGGAGGCTTCTAGAGTGATACATTTACATAGATTATACCTTAGTCAAACAGTTCAGGAAGGTGGAAGGCAGCACAAGCGTCCTTCTGAATGGAATAAATAGAAATGTCACACACTGGGTTTTCAGAGTAAACTACACTGAATCGATGTAATTTCTAGTACTGTTCATTGTCTTGTTTAGTAGCCTTACTAAAGCAAGGCTTCAAATGATGTTCTCTTGAACAGCTTATGTGTCTGAATTCAAATTGTATTAATTTCTCAAGATGGAGCCTTAGGAAATTTGAAACTCGATTAAAAACACCTTTCACATAAGCGTAATCAAACAATAGATATTTGGGGCAAAGAAAAGAAAAGCAAGCAGCAATTTTACACTTTTCCTGGGTAATATTCAGTTCCTTTGTCATGTTTGCAGGTGCCCTCCCTCCATTAAAGTCAGTAATGGCTTTAGTATCTGATACTTGGCTTTCTCTATGAGCCTGCGTAATGTATTATCTTCTAGCCATGTTAAGTGTCTTTCTCACGCTATATAAAAGTAAGATGGCAGTGTGGAGGATAGAAAGCTTCATATTTAACTTCCTTAGTTCATGATTTCAGAAGCAATATTAAATACCACCACCGTGCTGCTGGGCAAGAGAATTCAGCAAGAAATCAAAGTGAGCGTCAGCCACACATCCATTGATGTACCATAATAACATACGCATTTTGTAAATCCTGCGATTTCCTCTCTCCTGCAATATTGCCTGAAGCAGAACTCAGTTAATAGGTAGGCTTTTAAAAAAATAATTAAACAGATTACTTGTTCACTTCCCTGTGACTAAAGAAAACACATGAGAAGTGTCTCAACCTAGAAGACTAGCTAAAATAAACAGGTCTCTTATTATTGTTTGGAGAGCTATCTCGGGAATGCTGTTGTCCTGCTTGGCAAACAGTAGGAACATTCAGGGACTAAAATGGCGCATCGGTGATGTACTTAGGGAATAACTTATGGCTCGAATGTTCACAGGGTGGCAAGATTCCTATCCGGTGGACCGCGCCAGAAGCAATTGCCTATCGTAAATTCACATCAGCGAGTGATGTATGGAGCTATGGAATCGTTATGTGGGAAGTTATGTCATATGGAGAGAGACCCTATTGGGATATGTCCAATCAAGACGTGAGTCTTTATGTTCTGAAATATATGTCTCTGCATTGAGATTCAGGAAGGATTGCATCAGTGTATGACGGAGTGAGGCTTGAGCTGGAAATGATACATGCAACTCAAGATTCTCAATACAAACGCATGTAGTAATCTAGTTCAACCTCACAGTCATGGATTTCAAGGACCAAAATTACATCGCCTAAATGGGGAGAGTGTGGAAGACTGATTCAATAGATTTATAGATAGATGGAGAGATGAGTGATGAGCGACATATTTTTACATGATGAATGCTCCAGTCCATAGTGGAACAAAATTCCACTTTGATTTCTAAGAAACTACAAGGATGTATGAAAAACACAAATTTCACATGTGAAAAAATTGACACCAAGGGTTTATTTGAAGAGAACTAGTGAATATTTTAAGGCTGGCATAGTTGTAATTAGAGCTTGCCCCTTGAGGACTCTAAAATAAAGCTTCGCTAAATGACCCTTTGTAAATTATGCACATCCCTTTAAATGTACCATCTGGACTCCTTCGTAAGGGAGTATCCACAATGCCTGCAATTTCAGAAAAGCATTCAATAATGACACTAATAAGATTCCAGAGTAATAGAATTTAATTACAAACATCTCCAGTGAGAAAGAAGAAGGGGGAAAAAAAAAACAACTTGGACCAACGGGTCTTCCTAGAACACTTGTTAGTTATATGTATGAAGTAAAATATTAGCATATGATGCTTACAAAGGCATGGCATTCAATTTTATCAATAAAAATTATAGTTTGGAAGAAATTCTCCCCTTAAAAAATTCTTTCTGACGTGGAATGCTACCCGACCATCTGCTTTGTCCTGAGACAACGAGAAGTTGCAAAGCCTTGGCTATTAAATGAAGAACTCAAGAAATAGCATGCTGGTTGCCTTATCAATAAAAGAATGTTCAGAGCAATAGAGAAGCTAATGCATTCCATGACTTAGTGGGGCAAGAAGAATTCGCTAACAAGATTAAGAGGAATGATCATGTACATTGTGTTATCTGTAAGTTATAAAGAAAGGTTCATAGCAGATAGGAAGAAAGCCAGCAGCTAGCATAGGTGATAGATAATTCCAGGCTGGAAAAAAACTATAGAATGGGTGGTGTGTCATGTATTGTTTGATGTGATTGTGCTCCAGACACCTTCCAGTACCTACCTCGCAGCAACATTTGGTTTCAGATTAGAGACTTTTCAGAAGGACAAAAACAACCTAAATGAGCAAGTAGTGCATACATTTACTCATTTAATGATTTGATACTTAAAAACTCTATTCCAGTTGGCAGTCATGACCAAATGCTCAGAAGAGGAGCAGATCTAAAGATCCTGGTCCATTTTCCTGCCCCAAATATTTTCAGAACCATGGTTTTGATAGTTTCTATGTTATGTTAAAATAATATTTACTGCTTTGAACTTTCAGTTGTCTGGTATTCTCCATGAAGAACATCTGAAGCCATTTCTCTCCCACAAATAATATTGATGTGTCATTCCCATGTATTTGTCTCTGTTGGTTTCTGTGTAGGACAGGAAGCAACAAGAAATATAACTGGGAAATTACTTTCATGAGTAGAATTCATTTGGCATATGGCGAATAGAGTCAAAATAACTGTTGAAAATATGGCAGACTTACCAAGTTTTTTGTTTGTTTTACTGTTCAGCCCCCCAAAAACATTCAGCAGTAAACTGAGAAAATATGCTTTGTTAACCCACAAGCCATCTTCCAAGCTGGCAGTGGATAGGGAGCTAATGAAAGAGTATTAAGCAGTCTGAGGGTTTATAACAAATTGTGTTATCCTGGCGTTAGCCCAGTATTGCTCTCATTCCCATCAATTCAATGTAAAATGTTTTCATCAAGTCTAGAGTCAACACCATGCACCTGGAAAGATAAAAGAAAGTCAGAAGATCAAACTGACTTAATGTAATTGCCAGAAATAAAGAGAATAATGTTTAGTAAGATAGCATATAGAAGTCTACTTTAGAAGGAGTAGTAAATAATACTAATACAACAGGATGTTGGCAAAAAAACATGGGAGAAAAAGGATCAGAGGGCTTAGTAAATCACCAGAGGATTGTCAACCTGTGTGCCAGCTAAAAAGACAATAGTCATACTGATACATAGAAACTGGACCCAGCTGAATGAACTGTTTTCTGTTGAAGGCCAGCTATTGAGCAGTAAATAACCCCCACTGCAAGGTGAATCCAACGTGGTCATTGAGATGGCTACAGTTCTGATCGTTCCCTTAGCAGCTACCCATTTTGGTAGAGTAAAAAAAAAACAGGAAAAAAAAACCTGATTTAAAACAAATAAAACTTTTTAAAAAATCTCCAAATAAATAAAAGGACTTCTAGAGTTTCATAGGATTCCTATGAATAATGCTAATGGGTAGCCAAGAAATTATGCAATAATTCCCCTCCTTAAATTTGGCATGAGTCATCTGATATTACATTACTGGGATTCATACCCTAAAGATGAAGGGCTTAGCAAAATACCAATAAGAAAAATACTGTCATACCTGTGAAGACAGATTCAAAACATTTGAATTAGAAGAAAGACTGTTGAATAGTTTACTTACGTCTTATTAGGCAGGGAGAACTCTGGCCAGTAAGATAATTATCATTCACCATTATAACTTCTTTCCTTAGATGTGGAAAGGTCCCCTTCAAATGTGAATGCTCTAAAAGAATTTTTCTTTTTAATTTTCATTGCTATTAATCTTTTAAAAATCTTCTTACTAACACCTTTTAACAGTGCCAATTGCCAGCCAACTGAGACCCAAGAATGTGATGCAGAATTGGTATATTGGTGTATTTTGGTCTTTGAAAAGGAAAAAATGGTTGGGCATCTGGAGGGTTTAAGGAGAGTGCTATTTTGGAGAGAGGGAGTGTCTTCTGGATTGGGAGGTCTGGAAGGCGAGATCCTTCCAGAGAGCGTGAGCTCTCTGAGCAAGAGGACACAGATTTAAAATGATACAAAGAGACTTCCATTTTGGACGCAACTATTAATGCTTCTTAAGAAAGGTCTTTAACACTAGGCTAGAGTCTCTTTTGTTAGGAGGGCTTAAAGGGTGCTGGGTAGCGGAAGGAGGAGGGTGGTCACGATGTGATCTCCGAGAGCCAGCCCAGCACCAGCTTGTTGATCTGATCGTGTTCTAACCACTTTGGAACACCGGCGCATCTTCACGTTAGAATTTCAGAAGGGCCTTGCCTGTCATCTGAGAACAGTGCAGAGCAACAGCTGGCTTCCCCGTCCCGTGGCCAGCAATAATCAGGCCCAGCTTTGGCTTCTGCAAAGAAATTAGGCTGTTCCCCTTGTTCAAGCTTGCCAGCAGCTGAATGTACAGGGGGACTTGCCGGTCAGGAGGATGGACCTCTGACAGCAGCGTCCCTGGCAGCTTAACATCCCGTTCCGTTTTCTCCGATAGGTGATTAAAGCCATTGAGGAAGGCTACCGGCTACCTCCTCCGATGGACTGCCCCATTGCCCTCCATCAGTTGATGCTGGACTGCTGGCAGAAGGAGAGAAGCGATAGGCCGAAATTTGGACAGATCGTCAACATGTTGGACAAACTCATCCGCAACCCCAACAGCTTGAAGAGGACGGGGACCGAGAGCTCCAGGTCAGCCGTGCCTACTTCATAGCGATGTATGCAATAAGACATTCAAGGAGGCAGGCGAGCGGGTGGCTCACTTTAATTCCTGCCTTCTAGTCAGAGGCCACTGCACAGCTCTCTGCAACTTGGGTGGCTTCTGTCCCAATTAATGGAGTATTTCTGGTAGTTTTGTTCACCATTTCGAAGAGCCTTACACCTGTCAGGCCTCGAAGAGTAGTACAAAAACAAATTAAAAAATTAAAAATTAGAAAAAAAAAAAACAGCAACAAAGAATTAGCTGAAGAGCCTACTTTATTATGCTGGACCTGAACATTTAGGAAGACAGATAAAATGTACTTTGGGAAGACATTCAGGTCACTTGATGCTCTCCTTGGGGAAGGGAAAGGAACACTGGATTAGTAAAAACTAAGGAGTAGAGGACAGCTCTTCATGCACTCTAGTTTTAGGTTGACTTATAATGGGTTATAGGTGCGTATAAGCTTATAAAGCCAAAAATTGATGCCGTTTCAGTTCCTAACATTTCTCCTTACCGAGTCTTTCAAGAGTAGAAGGAAGCAGGACCAAAATAGAAGCCGATCAAGTTACAAAGCTTATGGATGAATGTTTGAGAAGGGTTTTAAAAATGAATATAACCGAACCATCTGTGAAGTAGGTAGTTATTTCATTGGAATAATGAGCAAAAGGAGGAAGCGTTATCAGTCCAGACAGAAGATACGGATACCCCAAGTCCTATAAATCAATACGAACTTTTCAACCTGGAGACTGAGCCTCTCTGGTGTAAGATTCAGGATCCCTAGATAACTGTCCCATCCAAAAGAGTATAGACTGCCTTTGGTAGTTAAAGGATTTAACTGAAGTCCAGCATAAGATACTCAGCTGCTTCGAGCCTGCAAGAAGTAAGGTATCTACTCACCTCCAAATCTGCAGTTCTCCAAGGCGCCTCTTTCATCATGACTCTGAGTTAAAAATAGAGGATATTTTTTCCACAATGTCAGTCTTGGTCAGTGCAGTGACTCCTCTTCCAGTCTTCGGTAAACTTCGCCTAATGGTTGTGGAAGAGAAAGGATACACTGATTATTCCAATGCACGAAGAATCTAGAACACGCAGCAAAGATACCCTCTATTTGTCTTTTAGGCTTCCAGGCCCTTGGCATTTGCCACGTCCCAAGAGCTTAACAATCAAGCTCTTCTGAAAGAACACTGGGCTGGGCTGAATTCACATCTTATTTCTGCCACTTGATAGCCAAGTGACCTAAAAAAATCTCCTAGCCTCTCTGGGCTATGTTTTTGTTCTTCAGTTTTCCGAGAGGAGTAACTGGCCTCTTCTGTTCAAGATGAACTTCCTCCAACTCCAGATCCCATGAATTTTGTGTGAAGGTCCCAAGGCTGGTCCATTGGTACTTGGGGCTTCTCCTGCTGGTATCAACTCTTCAGCTACTAATATTGCACAATGTGTGCTTCGTACCATTATGCAGAACAACCTGAGGACAAATTGAGTTATTGATTTGCTTGTTTCAATTCTAAAATTTTCTCACTGATGGTACCTCGGTAGCTTTGATGCTCATTGCTCCTTGCTGATAGTGGGATGTAGTGTAACATTGTATGTGATTCAGCGCAAAATCAGGCAGATGTCATATGCTCCACAAAAAGCACAAAGACTTCCAGAACACGCTTGCAAATAACCCTTAGAGTTCATTGATATTGAATGAGGATGTTTTCATCCTCAGGTCATTTTGACCTTGTCAGGTACCTAGAGCCCACATGTTGCTCTACTCATACTCTTGGGTTAAAGTTAGAAATTCAAATTATTGGTCTTTGTCTAATAATGAATTTATCAGTAAACATTGACATTAAAGTCTAAAACTCTATGTGATGACACTTGTTATTAGGGGAAGAGTTAAATCTTGATTATCCTTGTCATAAAAATTTACATAATTTTACTCAGAAAACTGGACTTCATTGAAATAATGGACATTAAAGTTCACAACGGCAAACTACGGTTTGGACACAAAACTGATCGATAAAACATCTTGTTTAAAATAGGTATAAATTTTAATTAAAAATCATAAATAAATAAATAAAGTAGGTATATAAGAGAGAATTAATACAAACCAAAATAACAGGTAAAAATGATAAAATAAACAATGTAATTGGATTACTTCTGCCATGCAGAAAAGTAATCAAGGCATCATACTGATTTAATTGTGTTTTCACAAGAAAATATTTTTTTTGGCTAAAAATTCAGTAATGGTGATATTCCGATTTAAACATTTATATTTAAGTAACACAGTCTCAGGATGAAAAGTAGGTCAGAATGTTAAGATCAACCAGATTCTATAATTTCCAGGGAAACAAGAATTCAAGAAAATATAATAAACAAGTAGCAGTGTTGGCGTACAGGTGAATAGAGTAAAGGTGCACCCAGTAATTATTAAGTAGTTCGATGATAAGATAACTTTAATTCTCTTAATAAACTCCTCCACAAATAGACGGTTTATTGTATATCAGTGTCACGAGGAATGGCAAAATTCCTGCCTTGAACTCTCATCACTCTCAACAATGACCTAACATAAAACACCTGGCCTGAGAAATGCATTAACTAATACATAAGTTCATAAGAAAGTGCTTAGAATCCATTGCAATGATTATTTAAGCACTCCAGCAGGGGAATACGAGAAGCACATTCCACAGTCCAAGCGGTGATCAAAGTGGCCATTCTTCCTTCCCGTCTTGGCACACGTGCTGGTCAGGCATGGGCTGATTAAAGAGGGCATTAACTCCCTGCTGTCCCAAGTTTGTTTGAATGCACTGAGCCTGCCTGCAAACCTGGCTGGGAGCATGCTGGACTTGAACTCTTGCTGTTTTCTCCGCTTCATCAAGTCTGGCAAGTTGCAGGTTCACGGGTTTTTTTGTTGTTGTTGTTCTGTTTTGTTTTTACTCATACTTCACTAGGGTTACCATAGCTGCTGTCCTGGGGTATGTAATACTCGATGCTGGCGGGAATTTCCCTCTTCCCGCAGAGACTGATCCAGTATCAGCCCCAAGGTCTCCCCCAATCTTTCCCGCAGGCTAAGATGTGCAAAGACTGACACGATCATTAGTATACTAAGAGGTCCACATAGAACAAATGTGGGAAGTGGAATCAAGGACAGAGAGGGCGATTGATGCCTGCTTCAGCAACTTTGTGAAATTAGGGGCAAAAAAATCACATGATGACGTTTGACCATGGGCAGTCTCTCTGAAAAGCCCGCCCTTTCAATGCCTATCTTAGGCAATCTGACTTCTGAGTCTCACCGCCTCGCTGATAGTTCTTGTCTGTCCACACTTTCTCGTTCCGCCACCAGACCTAACACCGCCTTGTTGGATCCAAGCTCCCCAGAATTCTCTGCTGTGGTATCAGTGGGCGATTGGCTCCAGGCCATTAAAATGGACCGGTATAAGGATAACTTCACGGCTGCTGGTTATACCACACTAGAGGCTGTAGTGCACATGAACCAGGAGTAAGTACTCAGCGATGTAACACCAAAGGGTAAATCTAGATTTAATAGTATTTTTCTTTTTTGCTTTGAGCTGCATTATCATCCTACTCATTAAAAAAAAAAAAGAAACCTGGAATGCCTTTCATTTTGATCGAGTGTAATTTTACACAGCCTCTAAAGCACCTACATTGTTGCATTCAATTGCTTAATTAAACATTATAACACACCTGCCTTGTTGTGCCGTATGAACTGTGGCTGATTCAAATGTGTGTCTGCATGAAGCCCCGAAACGAGATTCTCGGCCCTCATGGCTTTTTCTCTCCCTCTCACTTCTCCCCCTACATCCAGTGACCTGGCACGAATTGGCATCACGGCCGTCACACACCAGAACAAAATTCTGAGCAGCGTCCAGGCGATGAGAACCCAAATGCAGCAGATACACGGTAGAATGGTTCCCGTCTGAGCCAGTACTGAATAAACTCAAAACTCTTGAAATTAGTTTACCTCATCCATGCACTTTAATTGAAGAACTGCACTTTTTTTACTCCGTCTTCGCCCTCTGAAATGAAAGACACCTTCAGATACCTGCAGCGTTGCCTGGTGTACAGATTGCTGAGACCGTGGGGCTGACAGAAATGACAGACCGTCGTTTGAATTGAGACCTGGAACAAATTGTTTCTCAGAAGTACTCCGACCATCACCAGTTTGTAAAATACATGTACCTATATAAATAGAACACCACCTCCGAGTTTCGATGCCGTATTTGCTGCCAGACACTGAGCTTCTCCGAGACACCCTTGACCCTCTCTCCATTTGGAATTACAACTACAGTGTTTTGTTTGTGGTGTAAATGACCGCCATCTTGCTCTCACTGGAGTGAACACCATGTCCAGGAACATTCTGGAAGGACTCCGTCGTAGCTTCTAAGGCTTGGTTCTTGCCATGGAAAACAGCCTAGGTGAAAACCACATAGCTCATCAGGCCACCTGGTGGCTTATGATGACACAAGGGGCTGGATAGAAAAGGAAATGGATTTTAAAAAAATAAAAATAAAAATAAAAATAATAAAACCCAAACACCTCCCCCTCACTGGACAAACAAGGTCTGTTTCTTTGGGCCTGAGGCTGTGCCATACAAAGTCGTCTTTTGGGACTCTACAAACTTCTTGTAACTACCTTATGGATAGTGGACCGTGACAATCTTGGATAAGGAACTTTCACACTTCGCTCCTTTAAAGAAGCAAACTCAGACCTACAAGGTAAGGCGAAAAAATCTTTAATGAATCTTTCTCCAGTAAAAACTTTTCTTTTCTTTTCCTTTCTTTTCCTTTCTCTTCTCTTTTCTTTTTTAACTTGATCTAATTTGCAACACCGACCAATAAATATTCTTTCCTGTCTGTCAGGCAGTTTGGGCTTCTTTCAGGACTTGAGTCCTCACTTGACTATGGGAGAAGAAGCCAGTATGGAAACCAGTAGGTCTTCCCTGCGGTTCTTCTAGGAAGAAGTGAAATAGGAACTGTATGAAGTCAGGTTTGGGAAGATGGCACCTAGACCCCCACTGGCTCTCTCTCACACCGAGTTCCTCTTACCCTTTGGTGCCCATCATTCACGCCACAGATATTTCCTGAGTATCTTTTGGGTACCAGCTAATCATGTGTAACCTTAGGTCCTGCCTTATTCTTTGGAATTTGCTGCAGTTGAGAAATCCTGGAGGTCTGTCCATTACTCTCATTGTCTGTCCTACTCCAGTAACCGCCCCTGCACCAGCCAGGGTCAGCCAGGGAGGATTTACCCGAAGTCAGGAATGAGACTTGGAACTTCCCTTGATGTCCTCTCTGTTAGAATATGACCTACTAGAAAACATGCTTCTCATCCATAAAGACCCTTAGACACTTCTATTTTAATCCCAGAATTTTCTTCTTGAAACATGAATTAAACGGCTTTGTTTATTCCTAGAAACAAACAATCTAACTCTTTCTGCCTGGACAGATTTTAACTTCTTAAACTCTTCCATTTTTCACTACTTTTAAACAAGAACTTGGCTAATTTTAATGACCTTCCTCCCCTCCTTGGTTTTATACTGAAAGCTATTTCTTATAGAGCCAGGCATGTTCAATTTGATGCTGTCAAATCATGACAGTTTAGTAAAAACCTTTTTGCAACATTGGTTGTAAAAGCTTTTCTGTTCAGAAGGAATGTGAAATTTATTTTTTTTAAACTACTCCAACAATTTCTGTTTTATCACCACTTTTGCTGAACCCTGAGAGTTCTGGATATTCATGTTCAAAGTTGCCAAATGTAGGTAGGGTTTTTTGCTTGCTGTAAAAAAAAATTTTGTATATGTTTATTTTTTTCCTTCAAGAAAGCTGTGGAGTGTTTTGTTTTCAATCTCCATGGTCCAATTCAAATAAGATACCATTATGGCATTATCTTGTAAGTCAAAAGAGTGTTTCCTTGCATACACTGAATAATTAGAAGTCTTGCTTTCTTCAAGGCAACAACTTAAGACTTGAGCTATTTTTCTAAACACTGAACATACTCAAAGCAGAACGTTTCAAAAGAGAGAATGTGTCAGTTCTAAGATATCCTAACAAGTTGATGATGGACTCTAGGCTGCAGTCATTGGTTTTTTTCTCAGCATGTATCTGCATACGTGAAATCGTCAGGCAAGGACTGAAAGGTGGAATGTGAAATCTTACTACATGCAAAGGTTGCCTTCTGAATCTTAATTTCAACACAGTGTAGGAGGTAGAGCTAGGCCAATGGAAAGGCCAAAAAAGGGCTTTCGAAGCACCTACAGTAGTATCCAGTAGCTGTAAAAGTGAAACCCCAGCGCTTCTGCGAAGTTACACATTCTAGAAGAGAAATAGGAGGACAATGGAAGGCTGCATTGTTTCCCAGGGCATGGAGCCAGGCTCTGGCATCCAGACAGCTATGGATTCTAAAGCCAACCGAGATGTTGACACTGGGAAATTCGCTCCATGTTTCTTTATAACTCAGGTCCTCCACCTGTAAATTAGAGATGATGATACTTCAATAATAACACCTTTCCTAACACATGGCGTTGTTGTAAGTGTATATGAAATGCTCTTATGTAGAACACACTGAACTTCACAGAAGGAAGGTGTCCTCTTCCTCCAAGGCTTTCCAAGTGTTACTCATCCATCTTTCACTCGCAAACTCAAATATTGTATTGCGACATGCTGGAGTGAGGTGAAATGAAGTTCAGTGGTAGGGGCCAGGCACACGAAGCTGCTTCACCTTAAATGGATTTATGAGGATTTGATTTAAACATGTATCTTTACAAAAGGTGGTAGACCTACCAAATACTCCTTTGTCAATCACTAAGCCTTGAAATTCATGACCTTGTTATTTTATAACTGAGAAAAGTGAAATGCACAAGTTCGATCCCATTGTAATGAATAGAACTGGATGATAAAGATGCTTTGATGTCTTCACAACTGATTCGGAGGAACAAGGCTTTGTTTGTTTAGATGCCATGAAAGTCACATCTTGCCCTCATGATGCCACATAGACCACATGCTTTGATCTTTGTCCAAGCTCTTCCCCATGATAAAGAGGTTGTCCGAATTCAAAGGAGCTAACGTTTATTTTTCTCCACTCTAGAATATTCTGGCATCAACTAGATATAATCCTTCATATTCCTACAGTTGTCATTTCAAACATCCAACCCTTTTCACATACACACTGAGTCCCCAAATAGCCCACTTCCTATTACAGACTATTTTCATAACATGTATTTATATCCAGGCATTTAGTGAAGAAGAGGGCTGGTGAACCGAAAGGGGACAAATGTGTTTTGGGGACTCCTTTTTCTCTAAGAGTGGATTTCTAGCAGCAAAACAAAATCACCTTCAAAAAGCGTGCCTATCCATATGGCGTTGGTTGTACTCCAACAGTCGTAAGGTCATACTCTTGTTCTTGTCCTGCGTGTAAATACATGCCTGCCTGATGAAATCCTTGCACAGTCGTGTTTCAAAAACTACATTTGATAGACTTGCTAATTTCCAGAGAAGACCCAGTTGGAAAAGTAGATCCAGTTCCTTTTCTTTCTTTCTTTCCCCATAATTGTCAAAATGAATGATATTGACAAGTGGCTTCTTGCAGGGAGGGCTCGGTAGTTACAACCTTACCCACGTTTATAATTTTAAATTTCGTGAGAAGTAATCTCTATCTGAATATTTTATAAGAAAATTTTATTTCTCTCTCTCCAAATAGACTAAAGTATTTTCTACATGACTAAATCAAGGTTACTTACCTCAAAGAAACTAAACTGGAACTGTATCTCACACATGACAAGCACGCATAGCTACAAAACAAGCAAATAAATGGTTGGTTTAATAAAATAAGCAAAGTTGCCTTCGAAGATACATTCCGGTCTTAGCTCTTGCTGTCTCTACCTGAGGTCATCCAGGCCAAACACAGCCATTGTGGTGGGAGATATAGCCCCTGAAGCTATCTGGATGGTCCGTTGTCACAAAGGAAAGAAGAGAGATTGCTTATTTTGGTTTGCGTTGATAATTGCGAAGACGGTGAGGAGCCGAGACGATTCCATGACCTCGTGCCGATCTTGCTCAGTGCTAGGCTGCTGGGGCAGTTGTGACCGATTAGTTCTTGGTGGGCTCGAGCCCCCAAAACCTTTCTCACCGGCACACCAAACGTTTCCCTGTGCCATGGCCCCAACGTTCCCTCTCCGTGCCTGTTCCGCGCAGCTTACACGAATCCTCTACCAGATATTCTCATTCATTAGGAGTTCCTTTGTGAGACAAGCATTCAGTGATTTTTATTTCCTCGTTTGCATTTTTGTCAATCATATCGTTGAATATTGGCAGATGGTGGCGTTTCCAGATCTGTTCCCACGACACAGAATTTTTTTTTTTTTTGGAAAGACCGGGTGCTAGTATCCGGGGCTTTTACTGTAATACAACTTGCCTTTCACGCCATTCTGCCAACTCTAAGCCTTTCTCCTCTTGCACAAATGAACCATTACAAGTCAGAATTTTACTTTCTCAGAGAGGCTGTTCGTACAGTGGCTAAGGCATGGCTCTAGCCTCAGACCGTGTGGGTTCTAATCCCCCCTTGGCTCCTTCGCCGTGTGGGACATGACCATGAGCAGGCTGCTCAGCTGTGCCGATTCAGCAGCGTGATCAGAGGAAGACTAGTACCTTCCCCAAGCCGTTATAATTAAACTACTAATAAACATTGGTGCCGTTGTTACTATAGTTGTCATTTTTCAGAGGAAGAAAGCAGGAATCCGTGCTCTCCCTCCTGAGCCACTTCTTTCTGAGCCATACCAACTCCTACGTGCTTCGATTCTCCCCTGCAATATTGGCTGACCACTGGCTTGGCCGTATTGGTTGATGTTTTGTCTAAAATCTTGTTCTTTTCTCTACAGGGAGTAGATTCTGCTATCTTGGCCTCACAGCCCTTCCTGTCGATCACAAAGCCCACAGAAGAAAACAGAACACACCCTCCTCCGTCCCTTCGAAATGTGTTTCTTCTGCTTCCACTATGCCAGTTCTGGAGCAAAGAAAGACGCTGATGAAACAAACACCCGTACCTGAAAAGAATAAATGGCTGACGTTCAAATCTCCTTTCCCAGTGAAAGAAAGAGCAAACGTGCGAGGCTCAGCACCTGTCCTCTCCCTGCGCTGAGGAACGGACTGTCTCGCAGCACCAGCTCCGCGGAGCCCTTGTTCCTAAGCTCTTTGTGGTTTTATTTATATGTATTTCCGTATCTCATTCCTGTGCGCCACTGCTGCATTGGTGCGGCAGCAGGTGACCCAAGGCTACAGGTCTTACAATGGACACCAGGTTAGGTGCCACCATGCAAAACAAAGCCAGTTCCCATGAGCTGCCTATGATATGCATTGCTGAAGTCACATTTTACCCAGGGTGTGCCATTGCAGTGATATAAATATATTTTTTTTCCTAGACTAAATATGAGCTGACTATCTCTTTTGATGTGTGTATATAGGTGTGAGTGCGCGTGTGCACGAGTGCGTGTGTGTATGTGTGTGTGTGTGTGCGCGCGTGTCTAACCTCATGCTTAGACCTGCCTGCGAATGTTGTGGAATGCTACACCCGGAGAGTTCTGGTTTTCCACCAGTTCTGAGATTAAGAGCCACAGGCGATAGTGGGCCTGGAGACCGCACCCGTCCCCTTAGAAAGACAGCCCGGAAGTGCTCAATGCCCTGTATCTAGAAGTGTGTTTTGTAACTGCCACACTAACCTTAATAAGTAATTCTACAGCTTCGGATGGAGGCATTTTCACCTTAGCAGTGGGGTAATATTAGAATATGAATCCATTCAGGTGACAACCCATCATCAAAATCATTAATGCTGACTGAACTTCTCATCTGAATCACCCAATTTCTTGATGGAGAGAGAGAGAGAAGGGGATGGAATTTGTCTGGTGACCCCAAATGGAATAGAAGTAGCCTTTGTTTTCCTGCATAAATGGACTCGTCGAATGCGAACAAATATATGCAATTCATATGCTTTTGGAGATGAACGTAGACGCGTGTGTCAGCTTTGAGATGATGTGTCCTGGATTAATACTTTGTCCCTCAATGTCACAGAAAAATACATGCCAGTGACTCTTGAGGTTAGCATGGTTGGGATTAAATGTCGTCGGGAGAGTTCAGGTTCCCAATGTACAGGAAGAGTTCTACAGTTATTGATATGCAGCTAACTCCTATGGCCCTTCGCCTTCTAGAATCTGAGGTCCGGTGTGTGAAGATTCAGTGCTGATAGGATACGTATACCAAACTCCAGCCAACATACTGCCATTTTTAAGAATCTGAGTGGCGGCCTTGCTTATTCTAAGCTATGGTTGCAGGAACTGTGGCCATTTACATAAGCTATAACATCAAATCAGGGAAAAATGGGAAAAAAAAAAAGATTCCGAACCCTCTGTTATTGAAGAAGTAGAGAAATTCACCAATAAATATTTATTACATTCTGACAGGGTGTGTGGCATTGTATTCTCATAGCTATGCCAGAGTGACAAAGTTAATTCACCCCTTTTTGGGGATTTTAATATATTTTTAAAGGGATGTGCCTATGCATTGATGCCTGAAAAATATGTATAAAGAAATGAGGTTGAATCTCTGAGCTGGTCATCTCTCCCCAGAGGTCAGGGCAGGAGGCCAGCTGCAGGGACTGGATTAGCCCCGCAAGCGAGGGCTGGCCTAGTGAGTGCAGATGCTGAATCTTGCTCGGATCTTCCATTAAGGCAGCATTAAGCTGTTCCCCTGCACCAAATCAAGGAGCTTCGCCATGTGTCTGCTGGCCCCAAATTATTTTTAACAGTCATGGATGAAATGTTCTGGTGTGCTTAAAGAGTTATTTTAAAGACAGGTGTGTCCACTACACTACTGGTGTGTGTGTTTTGAGAACTCTTGTATTCAATCTGTGAAGGATATGTGTATTAATCCATACACGCTTATAGCCTCAATGTTTGTCTGAAGACACTCAAATTCTGACCAGTCAAGGAAAGTTCTAGAAGCAATATTTTCACTTAACATTCTCCAAACATCAAGCATTGATCCACACTGAAGAGTGCATTTATTTTTTTGTATCACTCCAAGTATGTTGGAATATGCAAGGACTGTGGTTGAAATTAGAATGTATAAGGCCTATTATAATTTAGTTCATACCGTAAAGGAAATTAACAGAACATTGCTTGGTTCATACATGTTCCAAAATTTGAGCGATCTCTTGAGTTAGACATAGATTTTTCTATTTTGTTTTATTTTGTCAAGGTATTTTTCTTCCCTTCATGAACTTTAGGTACACATAACTTATGTCATTTATTTATGGTCTTTTATACCTAGTTTGTAAAATTGTAAAATAGCAAACTAAATGCAAAGAGTTTGCATTTGAAAATAATAAAGTAGTTGCCGTATACAGACCTGGAATCCAGTTGTCTCTTTTCAATAGTTCTTTAATATGCATGCTGTTTCTAAATGAATTAATTCTTGACTGTCCTTTGGTTAGAACACAAGATCTTGAATTCTGATCGAGTGTGCTCATTTATAGGATAAAAAACATTGACTTCCAAATGGCCCTTGCCCTCGAGAACAACACATTAACAAATCAGACTTAGGTTCTCTGAGTTTTGTATGTATCCCAATATAATTAAGACTATGAACTTTGGTTGGAATTTAGTCTCTCCTGCTACTACTGATCATACAGTCTAGAGTGAGTTTCTTAACTTCCTCTGCCCATTTTCTTGTTTGTGGAATGGCAATTATAATATCACAAATTTTCATAAAGATGAAATATATTAGAACAGTGTCTAACCAGATGATCTAGCCAGAACGCAGCAAATGGTAATTACAATAGTACCCCTTTAATCTGTGGTCTCAGTGACCAACGGTCCACCATGGTCTGGACACAGATGACCCACATTCTGGTGTAGCATCAGGAGGTCAGTAGTAACCTGATATCATGTCACAGTGCCTGTGTCATTCAGCTCTCTTCATCACCTAGGTATTTTATAATCTCAACATCATCACAAGAAGAAGGGTGAATACACTACAATAAGATATTTTGAGAGAATGAGAGAGACCGCGTCCATATAACTTTTATTACAGTATATATTAAGTCATTCTATTTTATTATTAGTTATTGTTAATATCTTACTGTGCCTAATTTATAAATTAAACTTTCAGGGACACCTGGGTGGCTCAGTCAGTTGAGTGTCCAACTCTTGATTTCAGCTGAGGTCATGATCTCATAGTTCGTGAGATTGAGCCCTGCATTAGGCTCTGGGCTGACAGCGTGGAGCCTGCTTGGGATTTTCTCTCTCTCAAAATAAATAAACATTTTTAATAAACTTCCTCATAGGCATGTATGCATCAGAAAGTAAAACATAGTCAGTATGGAGTTTGATGTTATCTGTGGTTTCAGATGTCCACTGGGGGGGTCTTAGAATGTATCTCCTGTGGATAAGAGGGGACTGCGGTATTCTCAGGAGCAGTTTTAGTGATATAACCTGTCTTTTCTAACATCCCCAGTTCCATACCCTCTCAGACATCTTTGCTACTGATCCAAGTGACCAGCTTATCATCCTTACCACCAGCTTTTATTCTCAGATCCTTGAGAGTGCACTGGGGCTCCAAAGCATCCAAGACTACACCTAAAACATGCTCCCAATGTTAATAATTACATGTATATGTGTTTTTTCATGGGGAGAAAGCCCATAAATTTCATTGAATCCTAAATGCATATGGGATACGAAAATAATAAGGGCCATAGTTTTAAGGATGAATGCTCTCATTATACCATTTCATTAAACAAACTATCAATTGACTGAGCCCCTGTTAATTGAAAATCAGTCTCACGACTTATTACTTATTACAGTGTATTAATGAAAGCCTTTAAAACCAGCTGGCTTCAGAGAATGAGAGCATGCTGTTTAGTGTTATCAGAGATACTTTAAAACCTAGACCTTGAAATGAAAAGAATCTGGGGTATAATCAGATATTTTGTGTTTATTTCTTAGTTTATCTTTAAAATCAGCTATATTAATATGTAGAGTAGTCAATAACATATTTATGAGACTGTCTGGGCTTGGTATTTTCTGTCCCACTTGTTTAATAAGATAGAAAGTCATCATATTAGAGATATATCTATATCTATAAATATATGGACAGAGACTTTTTATGGGGAATTGGCTCATAGATTTATGAAAGCTGAGAAGTTCCATGATCTGCAAACTGGAAACCCAGGGAAGTCAGTGGTGTAGGTCCATTCAAGTCCAACAGCCTAAGCACCAGCCAAGCCAATGGCATAAATCCCAATCTGTGGGCAAGAAAAGATGAGATGTTCTAGCTCAGATAGTTAAGTCAGAAAACAAGAGGGAAATGCTGCCTTTCTCTGCCTATCATTCTGTCCTGGCCCTCAACATATTCGATGAGGCCCACCCACACTGGGGAGGGCATTCTACTGAATCTACCAATTTAAATGCTAATCTCATCCAGAAACACCCTCACAGACACACCTAGAAATAATGTTTGATTGGGGCACCCGTGACCAGTCAGGTTGACCCGAAATTAACCATCGCATTGACCAATATTTTCCCCTACATTTTCTAGAATGAACTGGCAGAATGGTATCAAAATCGCCAAACGTCACCTTAAAAATAATTTTGAGATTGATTTCACTGTAGTGTAATATGAGATTTCGGTGTTATTTACAGTAATGAATGCTGGCCTCTGTTATAAATGGGCCCATATTTTCAATGCTTAACACACTAAAGTCTTGTTTCTAGCAAACATCATTGCCTGGTGAGGATCCAGAGGTTCTTTCTGGCAACTTTGCAAACAGTGACTTGGATCCAAGCACCTTCCCTCCTGCGAGGCTGCCATGTTCAACATGTGGCATCTAAGGCCACCCCCTAAGAGGATGGTGGACAATCGTGTTGAAGGTTTTATGGCCAGGCTCGGAAACGGCTTGTATTTCTACCTCTCTTATCTTATTGGCCAGAACATATCACATGGGCCTAAGCTGCTGTTTGGAGGCTGGGAAATCAGAATCTTGCCTGCACAGGAAGAAGAATGAAATCCGTTGAGCAGCTAGCCAGTCTCTACCGCAAGTACAAAGGAGCACCGTGCACCAAGGGGAGGTCAGGGAAAGCTTCCTACGGAAGTCAAGTGCATCTATAAGCATTGCTTGATTTTTCTCCCATAAATGTGTCTAGTGCTCATTTCCCAGAAATTCAGAGAAGCATGAGCAATGTTCAGACTTGTTATCACATTTGCATTCTTGTTCTCGTCTACCCAGACACTTCAGAGATAACATTTTTCCTTTCTCTGCTTTCTCCAGTTACAGCTTTCTGTTTATATACAAAAGTTTCTGCCTTTTCGGGTTTAAATTGCCTGAGCCACTCAGTGCTGCTAGGATGAGGAAAGGGAGTGGGGAACATAGAATAAACCTTAATCCCGGGTAAGAGATCCGAAGCATTATTTTTCCTCTGAATAAAGATACAACTAGAATGTGCAAAACCACACCACCTTAGCCCCTGGCCATTGGTTAGATGGGCAAGACCTTAATTAAAGTTCTTCCCGAAGCATCCTAGGAACTGGAGCTAAAGCTCAGGCTTATAGGGTTTCACTCCTTTTAGCAGTTTTGAACACTTACCTACATGCCAGACATATAGTAAACCCTGTTTATTTAAGTACAACCGCCTGTGTCTGAGACATAAGTCCTCATATGTTCATTTTATGGATGAGAATACTAAAGAACAGACTGCTCAGACGATTAGTCCAAGGCCACCTTGCTGATCTTGCTGATAAGGGTTGGAACATAGGATTTAAACACAAGTAGTTGGATTTCGGCAATTTGCTCGTAATTTCTACATCATCCTGACACATGTATGATAAACTCAGTCCTCTGAAACAGTTTTCCAGGTGGGTATGTTCCAGTTCGATATTGATGTTACACGCCATTGTTAGTAGGTATGTGTGCCAATACATTGTTTTTTTTTTTAAATATTTATTTATTTATTTAGAGAGAGAGAGAGAGAGAGAGAATGCAAGCAGAGGAGGGGCAGAGAGAAGGGGGAAGAGAATCCCAAGATTCTCTTGGGTGCTGTCAGCACGGACCCTGACATAGGGCTCGAAGTCACGAACCATGAAATCATGACCTGAGCTGAAACCACCAGTCTGGTCCTTAACCGACTGAACCACCCAGGCGCCCCTTGGTGCCAGCACATTCTTTTTTAAGCACTGCCTACCTCTTCTGTTGCCAGGTGGCTTATTTTTGATCAGTTTGTCATGTCGATTTTTTTTTTCTTTTGGTACGCTCTAGTGAAAGAAACTGTAACTTAAATACAATGTTCACCTTACATACTGTGTTTTGTATGAATTAATCTCCAAAGCCTACTGTTCACTTAAAAGCAGAGTGTAATCTATTATCACTAAAATACTACCACCTGATACAGAGTGGGGGCGGAAGTAGCGATTTTCTTTAATAATCATGTTTGTGTTCTAAGCATAAAAATCATGGATGGCACGTCTCAAGTGCCATTCTTCACTTTGATGACAGCGTGTGACAGGGAGGCTGGTCATTAACCAAACAGAAACACAAGACGGGCCTGCGCACAAGAAAAAAATTAACTGAAGTGGAGTCTGAGCATCACGTAATAAAAAAGTACACAGACTTAACGTGAACTCGGCCTTGGCCACTCACTGCCTAGGGTGACCTCGAGCAAATCACTTCACCTCCCCGAAACTAGGTTTACTCACTTTTGAAATGAGAGTAAGCTTTCCCTACTTTGTCAGGGAACTCCATGTAATCGGTTCTGTAAACAGTAGGAGCTGCAAACACGAACGTCTACACAAGCCAGTTAGGGCATGTGAGTGAGTGGTACTGTCCAAATGTACCACAATAGAAAATGCATATTTTGATAAAACATTAGATGGATAAGATGTTAATGAATATTCTTCAGTGGACGGTACAGGTTGGGGCAAGAAGGTTCTACAACCAATTAAGATGGGAAGCCCATGATGCGTTCTATTACCCTCTTTTGGAGATTCATAAAGCACAGTGGTACATTAAAGGCTTTGGGTAGTTCTGGTGTAAAGAAACCGGTTTTGCCAATTCAACCTAGCATTTTCCAAATGCATTTGAAACATTTTTCCCATCCTCGTGGAATGAAAGCTCTCTGTCTATCCTTTGGGATTTCATATGAGGAAACCACAGGAGAGAGAGAGGCAAACAGATGCATCCCCTGTAGTACAAATTTTAGCTCAAGTTTCCTGATCGCCAACCCACAATGCATACTACCGTCACCACCCAAGGCATACTCCTAAGTACTCACCTGCACTGGACTCTTGGTTTCAGTTCCGGTCATGATTTCCTGGTTCATGAGCTCGAGCTCGGTGCTGACAGCGCCAAGCCTGCTTGGGATTCTCTTCCCCCCTTTCTCTGCCCCTCCTCTGCTTTCATTGTCTCTATCAATATAAATAAATAAATATTAAAAAAAAAAAAAAGGAAGGTACTGGCAAATACACCTACCAACAATGGCGTTTAGCATCAATATCAAACTGGAACATACCGGTTTAGAAGACTCTGTGTGGAGAATTGCCTTTTCTCCAGTGCAGCCTAGGGGCTGCAATAGTGCTTGGGAACAGAGTATGTGAGGTGGGAGAGATTATGCAACTCGGAAGTATGAATATCAAGTCCTGATTTCAGAGCCCATACAGAAGATTTTAAATCACAGACTGAACCATGTGAGTCATGACCAGGGCTAAGATGTCGGAATTCTTCTAGTCACAGTAAAGAACCAAATAGATTTTGACAAAGCAAAACTGCATGACGCACTTAAATCAACAACCTAATTAAGACTTGTAGCTACACCCGGGGCTTTGGCCTCTGTTATTTTACCCTTGCCTTTGGAGGAAGTGCCTCGAGCCATTGGCTGCTCCCAGTCGAATGGGTGAATGGGTAATAGACCCCTGACATATCTTGTTGCTGGCGAGCGCCCTGAACATAATTCTTTGTTTACAGTGCCGTTGTAGAAAACTCGATGAATACTTAGAAGAAAATAGAATTAGGACCTAAGGACCCAGTTAAAATCAACTTAGTAGAACATAGTCATTGCTTTGTGTAGAGCTGAAAAGATAGCCATGAGAGAAAGTGGCTTAAACATACACCAGAGAAACTATATATTATACACATAATATGTAAGAGGCAATTATGGCCTAGTAATCTGCAGTGTATCACCACCTAGCAATCAGATTGACGGATTCTAATGAGACCCATGTTGTTTGTAATCAGACTGGCATTGCTAATTCAGAGCTCTATTCCATAAGATGCACTTTTAAATGGCTCAGATTGCACCAGATGCTATAAGAAATAGCATTCCATTTTATTCCATTACCAGCATTTTTCCCTCTTCCAATTAGCATAATTTAAAATCAGCCAGAGGCGAATGTGCAGGGCTGCAAAGTTGCAAAGAAGTTCAAGAAATACTTGATAGAAAAAGGCAAAAAGACGTGCATCCACCACAATTTTTTTTTAATCCGGGCAAAAGAACATTGCAATTAATAGAGCTCTTATTCTTTAAATTGCTCAGAATTTATTTCTGTGACTTATTGAAAGACTAGAATCTCTCAGGGGGCTAATTGCCCTGGAGGTCGCTCTTGCTTATGCATTATCTTGTGGATGACCTAATAGAATCACCACCTCATTCGCCATTCAGTCAAGGTTTAATTGAGTTCATCTTTTTTTTTTTTTTCCTCCTCAAAATGGCCAGGAACTTAGAGAATCAAAACAATTTCTCATTTGCCAAATGAGAAGATCCTTGCAAATTGCCTCTTTATAAGTTAGGTCCTGACTGTTTATAAAATATATGAAGTTACAACTGAAGCTAACATACTACAGAGTTTTCCCTGATGCATTCTGCCATGCTAGAAAAAGCAGAGCTAGCTTGTTAAATAAGGGCTCGCATCTGATGTTAAAAGACTAATTTTCCAATGATTTGCCTCCCCAGGGTCAACATCCTCATAATGAGGTATAAAGGCCCCGGGCTGTGTCCTGGGCTTTTGCTGGTAGCTCACTAGGCGTTCACTTCCCCCCGGGTTCTCTTCCTGATAGCACCTAACAGATACCAGTTGAGGATCCACGTTCTCTCTTGATATCACCTGGGTGGGACTCACCCATCCCCAGCTAGTGTTATACTCCTGGGTCTGAACCAGAGTAAACCTCTGAACCAATGGCTGCTTCGGAGGAGGTCCATTCAGAGTGAAACTTCACACTTCTTACCCGGAGTGTGGGAAGCCATCTTTCTTGAACTCCACCCCCCACCCTTTGACACATGAACAAAAAAAGGCACCTTTTGCTCCGGCAGCCATTTTGGGATGATGAGAAAAGTCAGCCTCGGAATGAAGATGACCTACACATCGATGAAGAGAATCTCAGAGAAACAGAGCTGTATCGAAGGATGTGCTGGAGCCTCTTTGTACCAACCAGCTCTCAAGAGCTGATTGTTAAAGTTGTAGGACGCTTGTGAGGTGCCTGGCCGCTCAGTCAGTAGAGCATGAGTTCAAGCCTCACGTTGGGCCTCGAGCTTGCAGTTGGCCATCGTGGTAGTGTTTACATTATACACATGGGCAAACACTAAAAATCAGGGCTGCTGTTTCTTTTTCTCTTTCTCTCTTTCCTCCTCTTTCTCCCTCCTCCTCCTCCTTCCTTTCCCCCCAGAGATGGCCGGCAAACATTTCCCAGCTTTCCACGAGCTGTGCCTCTGACTGAACTGTGTCTGACGCCTGGCCTACTTCTGCACTTTTCATATCAGAAGTCCAGAAATCTCCTCCATCGTTTATGTCAGTTTGACCCGGATGATTCCTGGGACTTTTAACCAAAATCCTATCCACCATCGTCTGCGAAGTTCTCCATAATAAAAGCTAACATTAAGCCTTTGCCAAGGACCAAGAACTTTGCTAAGTGTGAATTTGCTTCGCTCAAACAAACCATCCACTTGCACAAAAAGAAGGTACTTTGATGATTTCTAATGCACACGTGAAGAGACTAAACCTTAGAGTACAAGTATCACTTATCTAAGTTTCAAAGAGACCTATTTATAATTTCCCAAATACACCAAGGCTTTCCACACTTCAGTGCCTTACCTATGCTCTTTCCTTTTCTTATATACCATGTCGACCTAGTTAATGCCTACTCGTTTTTCAGGATCCTGAGTCAGCGCCTCATAGAGTTCTCCTTTATCCTCTTTGTCTGAGTCACTAAGTCACTTCTCCCGTCACCCTGTGCCTACCTTGTCTAGAGTGCTTTTAGCAATGCAGAGTGCTTATTGATTTTCATGTCGGTTCCCCTACTAGACTATAAGATCAACAGAATCTTAGAAATATTAGGAAAAACTCTTTAATTTTTCTTGTCTATGTCTTATGTATACAGGCATCCCTGCCACATTATAGGTTCTCAACCAATGCTGGCTGAATTACTTGAATGGATGAATAAGTAAAGCCTCACGATTTGTTTTTACTGCATTGAAATTCAAGGAAAGAGGAAATACTCTGTCATTACCCTTAGTACATAGCTTTATCCTAAATATATGAAACATCCAAAAGCTATTTAAACTCCTTGACTTCTTTGTTCTTCATTTTTCTCATCTTTAGTATCACTGTCTTTATCATCATGTGTTGTCTGCCCAGGTATTGGGGAAATGGAAGAGTGTGTTGAGGGATATTAGAAAGATCACTAGGTTTTGTATCATATAGGCAGGATATGAATTCTAGTTTCACAGTTTACTGCCTGGGTCTTCCTAGGCAAATTACATGCTTTCCTCATATGTAAAATAGGAATGGTCTAACATTTAAGGTTGCTGTGTAAAAGTAAATCGTTAGCAAATGGCCAGATGCACGACACGGTAATAGGCACTTAAGAAATGGTAGCTCTCTACCCTCATGTCCTACAAGCTTAGCCATATTTTTGCTTTATTTTTTCCTAGGAAGTATCATGTAAGATTTAGTATCTGATCTCCATTTACTTTGTTTGGATATTTCAAACTAGAATTGCATCCTATTAATCCAATTATGATTAACAATATACTGCTATATATCCCCATGGGGATTGGAGGCAAAAACAATTTTTTCAGGCTGAAGCCCTATCACATAGGTTTCCAAGAAGTTTCTTATTTTTAGGGTCGGGCTATGATTTGTTTTCCCTTGTAACATGTACACACACACACACACACACACACACACGCCCCTGAAATTTGTTCACAGGAAATCACAATGTGAGACCAGACCATAACAGAAATCATGTGCAAATTGTCACGTTTTCATATTTTAATTTGGAAGACTTACTTGGGGGAAGGAAAAAAAAAAAAACTAGGCTGGTCTTAGCAACTTGGACTGAGTGACTCTTGTCCTACATATGGTGTTGAAATTGAATATGCCGGACTTTGGGAAACATCCTTTTGACTCCTGTGAATGTCATGTCTGAACTATGACACCAGGTCACATGTAACGAGTGGCAATTTTGCCCTGGATGGAAGGTCGATTACTGTCAATTATCCTGAAAGGAGGAAGTTCTAGGGCTGGACAGAAACTCCTCGTTGGACTAGTAGAGAGGACATTTTCTTCTTTAGGGCCTTAGATGGTGAAATAAAAGTTGATTCACGGGAGTGTTTGGAGTCTTTGAGTGGTGAGCATGATTGGGTCGCTGCACAAAGAAACAGGCTGGAGATAGTCAGAGTGTTGACCTAATTCAGGAGGTCTAATGAGGAATTTGGGAATGGGGGATGGTTGGAGTTGTGAGTTATTCCCTGTAACCCTAAACTTCAATTAAATTGGGGTAAACCACATCTTCCCTAATCCTTTCCCAACCGTGATGTGGGGAATTGGGTTGAGCCGTAAGTTCACAGTAAGACCAGGGAGGAGGCAGTAGGGACTTGGAATGAAAAATAACTGCCCAGAAGAGGTATGCTATCATGGGTATTGCAGCCGCACAGGAGAAGAACCAAAGGGAACATGGCAGGTTTGTTCTGGACTACATGGGAGGCAGGATGCTGAGAAACACAGAAAACTTCGAGAAGTCTATTAGCCAGGAGCTGGCTGGAAAGAGATCAGATCCATCTGCCTCCAAAGATGATGCTCTCCCTCAAATACCATCGTGCTTCTTGAAGGATAAATAGAGTCGGAGAGGAAAGCGGTTCACTGGTTGACTTCCTGTAGCATTTCTGCAAAGCAGACCTGCGAAAGTATTGCTTCCCCTTTGTTTCAGAGTCTTTTGGTACAAGTTGCCCATCATTAGTGTTATCTGTCCAAATGTCTTGATGGAGGGGTGGGATGTAAGAGAAATTTGTGTTTTCATGAGAACCAGTAACATTTCACATCTTAAGTAAGACTTTTAACTCTATGGTCGATGACCTGACATTGATTTTCCCCCAGCTATACACCAACGTGATAGGAAATCTACTTAGTGTAATAGGTACTCTCTGCTTGATGTTGTTGAAAAATAATACCATACAGTTTAGAAGATACTAGATCTTGCCTGAACTCCGCTACAAAGAGCTTTGTGAGTGGGAATATGTCACTCATGACTCTTTGTTCTAAAACCAGGACTTGTGCTTCCTAATCTCTACTATCTTGCAGCTCAAAAATGTGCTTATCTTTTAAATTTCTTGATTCCTAGGTATGAGCTTCTGAATGCAAGAGTGTTTATATACTGTCACAGAAAAGAAAGGCAGCGCTGGTATTTGGCAGGTATGCCCTGGCACTGCTATAGCAGCTGTTATGATATTTAAGTGTTTTCATGCTATCTGGTTCGTGGTTCATGTTCTAACACACCCTGAGTGGCCCCTGTTGCCTTAGGTTTCCTAATTATCTGCCATGCAGCCCTGCAGTCACTGAATCCATGTATTTCAAAGACATTTATTTTTTTGAAAGGTTTAAAAACGTTTTCACACCTATAAAGCAAAAAAAAAAATTCTAAATAGAGACTTGGACCATAAAAAAAACAAAACAAAACTGACAATAGAGAGAGAGAGAGCAAGACAGAGAGAGAAAAGAAATGATCACTAGTAAGGATCGGTCAAGATCGACCAGAAAACTTAACACCATATTAGACGTGGACAGTCTCTTTCATCATTCTGTGTCTTTTCTTTCTTTTTTTTTTTCTCTCTCCTTCCTTTTTCCTTCTTCTTTTTCATCAGAGTCAAAGGAAAGAAATTTCTATTTTTGGATTTTTCCTGAATCTTTTACCTAGGTTTGTCAATAGAACAGAGCTTTGGCTAGTTAGATATCTTTTATTAAGAAATTAGATTTCCAGTACTTTGAGAATGGAAACACGTAGAAAGAAGAAAAACATTTCTTGTGCCATCAAGTGAACCCAAAGTGCTTCTTTTATTCTTTCCTCTGTTCTAAAATGAACAAAATATTCTATGGTGTTTCGGATGGGAGAGAGAATGGGACGCTCACAATGCAAGGTCTTTTACTGAACCACGTCCAGTGTTCCTTGAAAAAGGTAATCTAATAATCCTCAATTCCATTTAAGGACTACAGAAGCTTGTACATTTCTAGACATTTTAAATGATTTGTCCAATGACCCTGCAAGACCTTCTGATCCAAGCATTGTTATTACTCTTGCTCGATGGAAATTTAGGTGGGCTGAAGTCGATGGAGATCTTGGATGCTAACATATGCCCTGCTGGTGTGTGATTTTCTTTTTTACATGTCAGCCACCTTGTCTGAAAGGGCTCCCCCCGAGTCACAAGCACATGTCTGTGAGTTTTTGTTCTTCTGATTGACGCAAGTAACTTTCCGAAAGCTCTCAGAGGTTCTTTGAGGATCTATTGCTATTCTTGACAGAGTTTTGTAGTTGATTGCTTTGAAGCCCACTTATCTTGCTTAGCTGATTGAAGATGTTGCTGATGTGCTTTTTTAATTAGTTTGTGAAGTGGGTGGAGTTGGAGCAAAGTCAATTTCATCTTGCTAAAATCCAATCAATGCTAGTTGACTGAATGACTTTAGTTTATTTAGTTGATTGACCCTGGACTTCTTCAGGAGTTGTTTGCTCTTATTTTCAATTTTGATGATTAAAAAAATGATTTAATTACAGAAGTCACTTCTATGTCACTTAATATGTTGGCATGAAATTTACCCCCCTCTTCTACCTGACGTAGAACTCATAAGGCACACAGTAAATAAAGTCCTGCTGAATTCAGTAATATTTGCTGTATCCAACTATAAAAGAAATGACCCACTTTCCTCTTTTGATTTTTCATTTCTTTATTGTGCAGACAACTATTTATTGAAGGAAAAGATTGCTCAGTCCTCTGCAAAATATTTACAATGTGCTAACTTTTGTTGAGATTCACTTTAGGGTTTTTGTAATGCAGTGTTTTGCAAATCCTTTCACTGGTTAAACTTTTCTTCTCGAAAGAATGAATAGAAAAACAGTGGTTCCCATTTATTTGGGGAAGAATTATTGTGACTGCCTGCCTGGGCATCAAGCTGAAATGCTTACAAAACCACTTCACATCCCGAACAACAACCAACCAAATTTCGTTTCTGTCAAAATAATAGAAACAAATGGTTCCAAAGCAGAGATGCTGCTAGTAAACATTTTCATCAGAATCAAGCACTGTGGCCATTAAAATTCGTCTAAATTAAATGTGTGTTTCTGAAACAAATGCCTTCTTTGTAAAAGGTTTGCCAGCAAAGATACCACTAACCCTGCAGGGTGAGGTCGCATATATGAAAAACCTGGGATTCATGAGAGCCTAATTAAATAGAGAAAGTTCTAGTAAACTTCTCTCTGTAGGAAATGGGAAGCCTGCTTTTTTAAGGTGGTAGTGAAAAGTTGTTCTGAAGTTTTAATTCCAAATGTCGTTTTAAAGAAATTCTACAAGCTGATTCACAAAGACCATGGACAGGTAAGTGTTAGTCAAATGTACCAAGAGGGGCGCCTGGGTGGCTCAATTGGTTAAGCAGCCGACTTTGGCTCAGGTCAT
This sequence comes from Paguma larvata, assembly GCA_030068075.1. Taxonomy (NCBI): domain Eukaryota; kingdom Metazoa; phylum Chordata; class Mammalia; order Carnivora; family Viverridae; genus Paguma; species Paguma larvata. Next base: position 16,254,448 of record CM057825.1, read on the forward strand.
GATCTCACGGTCTGTGTGTTTGAGCCCCGCATCAGGCTCTGTGCTGATGGCTCAGAGCCTGGAGCCTACTTTGGATTCTGTGTCTGCCTCTCTCTCTGCCCCTCCCCTGCTCACACTCCATCTCTCAAAAATAAATAAACATTTAAAAAAAAAAATGTACCAAGATACCTGACTTGAGTCCCAAACTGGATTTAGGTCCTTCTTTCATTTTGATTAGTTTGGTCCTGGACTGTCTGAAGGGGACAGAGTGTGTGGAAAAACATTGAATGGACAGATTAGTGTCGACCTGCCCACCTGGTACCCCTGAGAGACCAACTTTCAGATCACAGAAGTTATAAATTGGTATTGCTACATAAAATCTGCATACGTGCCACTCTAAAATATCACTCACATTTCAAGCTTCCGTGTATGTCATACACACTAACACCCTATTAACAAAAACAAGTTACATGACTGAGCTCAAGATCAAGAGGTCGGGAAGTGCATTCCATCCACCATGAGGTCAAAGCAAGTCACATGGCTAAGACCAACATCAACGGGTGGGGGCATATTCTCCTGTCATGAGGGAGAGGGAAGTGAGTAAATATTTCCTGGACAAGGTTATCATCAACCACAGGTGATAAAGCCAGAAAGTAAAGGACATGCGTTCATGAAATATGAGTTTCAGGTCCAAACAGTGCCATAGACCGTAGTGATGCTTTCGTACTCCCAGCGTTTAGCGAAGCCATCAGTGGAGCGCTGATGGGTGTGGTGAAGCAGTATTTCTTTGGGGGTCTCCTGCCTATAGTCAGGGACCAGTTGTCTTGGTAAGATGCTGGAGCAATGGAGAGTGCCCTTACTGCAGAGCACACATGAGATGCGACTATCCCCTGGGCAATCTAGAAAATATCTGGGGAAGGGAGAATTTCAGGGGTGCTCAGTGCCTGAGCAAGCAGGGTAATTGGTACAGATTAATCTGTATTCATTACCTTTGAACATTGTGTTCCATAGATGAAGTGGGAGATTGGATTCATTTTCTAGATAATTCTAAAATAGAGCCCCAAATAAGTCATACCTGTATTGTTAAGAAGAAAAGACATGTTTGGCCAGAAACTACATGTTTATATAGAGACGACTGGAAAGCTTATTTTTAGACACATAATGAAATGGATATGTGTATCCACTGGTGGTTTTAGTCAACAAACAATCAAACAAACAATTTTAAAAAATGGAAACAATTCGAAGGTATGCAAAAGAGTTTTGCCATTTTGTCCTAAAAAGACACACAATTTCTATTTTTGAAAGCAGCTCATGATCCTACCTGCTCGTTCACCTGCCAGCCATCCCTACTAACACACGCATATGCACACTGCCACATCACAGTGCATCCAAGTAGGAACACGGGATTTGCATGTGGCAGATCCTTACTTCTTACCAAATCCATTTCTTCCTGAATACAAGCTAGATTAGATTTCACAAGCTCCTTGCAGGGAGTTGTGGCCATGTGACTGAGTGCTAGCTAATGGAATATATTGAATGTTGTGTTCCAAATGCGTTGAAGATGTTGGAGCCATAAAAATGGAAGGATCTTGGAGCTACCTCTTGCAGATGAACTTACTGATCAAGGCTTTCCATGAGTGAGAAATAGGATCTTTTCATGTTCGAGACTGTCTGATGGCAGGTCAGTTGTTTGTGCTCTCTGCACATCGATTTCCTCATCCTTAAATTGTTTAATTATTCTAAAATATGTATGTAAACTCTTTGATACTTCTGCCTTCAAAAGGTAGAGTATAATTTTCTTCCTTTTCAGTGTACAATGGACTTAACGACTTGTTTTCTAACAGAATATGGTAGAAGTAGTGGTATGTGTCTTCTAAGACTAGGTCATAAAAGGTCTTGTGGCTTCCTCTTCTTCTCACCATTGGATTCTTTCCTTTGGGCAAAGTCAGTTGCCCTTGGTGAAGGCAATCAGCCCTATGAAGAGGTCCACATGGTGAGAAACTGAAGACTCTCGCCAGTAGTCATGTGATTGAGCCAACTTGGAAGAAGATCCTATAGCTCCAGTCAAGCCTTTGGATGACCATGGTCTTGCTGGCATCTTGACTACAGTTTCATCAGAGACTCTGAGGCAGAAATGCCCAACTTCTCTCTAACTGTGATCCATAGAACTGGTGTGATCAACAGAACCAACTGAGTAAAAAAAGAATGTAAGCCCATTAGGGGGACTAATAGGTATGTTAAAGTCAATAGATTGGAAATACCAATGAAGATAAAAGAATTGCTGGAATTGGAAGGTGTTAGAATACGTGAATTAGAAGGACAGAGCTGATGGTCAGACAGTACAGTGTTTAAAATCAAGATAGTGGAGGTAACATAATTATGGATATAGAGATTATGAGACCTAGGTTGTTAAGATCATGAGGGTTGATGGCTAAGGTGAACTGAAGGAAAGATTGTTGGAAATGAGTGGCTAGAGTGATGAATGGATTATCTTGTTAGATGTTGAAGCTGCCAAGAGTGATGAGAGGGGCAGGATTAATTTTGGCAAGAAAGGCAGTGAGCTGGGTGCTAATATTTTCAATATATATATATATGGAGGCCTAGTTGAATACTTATTAGATGAGGAAAACAAGGAGGGATAGTTGATGGTGCTACCTGATATTGCCCAAAGGAGTCTGTGTGTTTGAAGAAGAAGGGACGAGAAATTATGTAGAAATAACCAAGAGGAGCAAGAAAGATACCATTGCATGTCGAGGCCCTAGGGTACTAGAGACCCTTAGAAAAACATTGTTGTTGGTAGTATGGGCTGTGGAAGAAGTAGTGCTGCCAGACAAGGGCCAGATTCTACTTAGAGAAAGAAGGAAAAAGAGCCCCCACCCTTGGAGGAAATGTTGCGATTAAGGGAATTTGGCTCATAATAGACTCTAAATTCCACTTGTAAGAGTGGAAGGGTTTGAGGGGCAGAGAAGTGGTGAGAGACTGTGTCAGATTAGGCGATTATGAACCTACAGAGGCGTAAAAACCCAAGCGACAATGGGCATCTGGAAGTCCTAAACTTCTGGAGGTGGCTGAGGTAAGCAGAAATTTAAAGCACGATTGGATTAGCTGTGGTGGCTTTTTCTACAAGGTGATTAATAAACTCTGCTTTGTAGCCTTTTCTTAGAATTGTTCTTGGTCGGTTCGTAGGAGGTGGAGGGTGGTATGTTAGCAAGAGAGGCCATCGTACTAGGAGAACATGGAGCTTCGTAGGCCTCCCTGAGTCTTGCCTACGGTGGGGCAAGGGGTTACAGGACATACTCTAGAGCAACGGGTGGTGACACAGTCCAGGTGACAGAACATTCACTGTTGGAGCTATCCATAAAACTCTTGAAGTCCTGCTGAAATTCTAGTTTGCTGAGTACTAACTACCTGCCCTGTTGATAGATCAAGATACCACATATCCTCAGGGCTCAAAATAGTGGAGTCAATAGAATCTTGCTTAACCACTGGTCACTACTTGGGAAAGAAGGGAAAATGGAGTCAAAACTCAATATTTTATATATAACTCCTTCTTCCTTTTAAAGTAGTTTTGGGGTGCCTGGGTGGTTCCCCAAAGAATTGGTTGACTGCCCAACTCTTGATTTCAGCTCAGGTCACGATCCCAGGGTCATGGAATTGAGCCCCACGTCGGGCTCCGTGCTGAGCACGGAGTCTGCTTGAGGTTCTTTCTTTCTGCCTCTGCCCCTCTCCTCTGCTTGCACATGGTCTCTCTAAAAAAGAAATTAAAACTACATAAAAATAAATTAGTTTCAAAAGCTAAAGTCATTTTCCTGAAAGTCTTCAATTCTGATGAAGCACCAGTGAGTGGATTCAACTTTTTGAATGGCTTCCGGAGACCAGACTCGGCTTTTACGCCTCTAGTTGAAAAGGCTGGTGGAAAGGCCTTGGGGACCTGAGCACAGGAGTGGAAATCATGAGGCAGTGATCCTCACTCTCACTGAAGTGTTCCGTAGGCCTGGCATGGCACTCAATCTTCCTCTGCATGTTTCCCAGTTTATAATCTCTCTGGAGTATCTTGCAGAATAAATAATTAATGGTTGCAAAGCATGAAACCTAAAGTGCTATGGAAACAGAAAAGCAACAATAAAGGGACTCTCCTTGTTGGTTGCTCAACTCCAGTACTTGGCAGGGCAGCTCTTGAAACATGACCCCACTCAGGCTCCAACCTGGCCAGGCTGGACGTGAGCTAAACTGCCCCAGTGCCTCGCATTAGCCTTGACCCTTTAACTAGCTCCCTGACACCCACCCATGCTCCCTTCCCTTTCCCCAGCCAGCCAAGAGAAAAATAACAATGATTCAATGGGATCACGTTGATGTGGTTTAATTTCATGTACTTCATTCTTTCATTTATCCATTTAACATTTATTGTATACCTGCTCTGCCTGGGCTCTATACTTACTTAACTGTATAAGTAAGTTACAGGTGGAGAGGGCCCAGCCTGAGGCTAAGCTGAATGAATGGCCTTGTGCCCACTTATCTGAGCATCTGGAAGAACCAGTGGGGCAGGCTTCTCAGGAGACTTTGCAAAAAAGTCCAAGAAACCTTGGGAATGGAGGAAGACCAGGAGCAGGACAAGCCTGACCTAGAAACAAAGGTTTTGACCTCTGTCTACAGCTTAGACTTCGTTGCATCTGGTCTAGATTTTGATAATATCATACATCTTGTGTGATCTGTTGCAGTAATAGGCATGTTCTGTAACCTGATCTCTCTCTCTCTCTCTCTCTCTCTGTCTCTCTATTCTGTAATGTGGATTTCTGGTTTTCAGTAATATTTGGAAGATCATTCTTTGTAAGATATCATGGCCTGGGCAGCACAACTTTTTATGGCATTCCCAACATATTTGCTACCTGGAGCAGATGACTGATTAATTCTCCCCGGCTCAAAAACTATTTTCTTTTTCTGTAATAATCATGTAATAACAAACTCATTATTATCTTGATTTATTCTTTAATTGAAAAACAATTGAAAAAGAAACTTCGCCGGAATGATATTATTAAAATTCGATAACTTATTTAACTCACGAGCTAAAATTTGTACCTACTCAGCAAAGCTTGCTATTTGCATTATCTTTCATTGCTTTTCAGTATCAAACACAAAAAAATCGAAGCGATCAGATAGAATGACAAAGGGGAAGCAGCTCAAGTTCTAGCCTTCATCTTTCCAAGCCCCACGTGGTTATTAATTTGAACCTACTGTTTCAGTGCAGAAATATGTAGTATTTAGGAAGCCAAAGACACAAACCGCACCCGAAGTGGACTGGACCGATTTCAAAGGATTCTTAGGGCTTCAAATGAAATTGTACAGTTGAGTGTGTGCATTTGGAGTGTGACCGTATAGCTGGGAGCTCTCTGAATTCACTTTCATGTAGACCGTCATGTGTATTAAAAGATAAGTAACAAAACTTGCTAATTTTTAAAATTAAATGAATTAATTTGTGGCCGAATCTCGATTTAGACTCACGTCATGATCTCATGGTCATGAGACTGAGCCCTGCCTTGGGGTTTGCACGGATGGCATGGAGCCTGCTTGGGGTTCTCTCTCCCTCTCTCTCTCTCTCTGCCCCTGCCCCACTCTCTATGTCTCGCTCTCTTTTTCTCTCTCTCTCTCAAAAAATAAATAAATAATCTTAAAAAACAAAGAACTGCGAGTGCGCAGTGATGGTAAAATGCAGACTGACCTGCTGGATGGTTTTATTTTTAATTCCCCGCAGGCAACGCCTCCCTGTGTTGCCCTTACCCGCGGTGAGCCACTACCGTTCTCCCACCATTCCTACTCCACGACTACTTTGGAGAATTTTAGAACAAGGCAAAATGCAGACAGAGAGAAGGAGGTTTCCATTCGTTCACAGACAACTGCTCAATTTTGCTACGTGGATGATTCCAGCAGGTGCCCGGCAGGCGGTGACCACGGTGGACAGAGGAAGTGGTACCCGGAGGCAAGGCCGGGTTGTCCACAGACATTAGCAGGGCCACGGTGCTTGCTAGGAAGAGCGACATTGTTAGCGATCCACAGAGGTGCTCTGCATGCCACAGAGGGAGTGTTTTGCGGAGGGAAGAGTCTATGCCCGCAGTTTCGGGCAAGAGTTGGCACTCATACCCAAAGGCGGGTAAGATAGGAAGACGATCTGCCCTCAGAGAGCTCACAATCTAGTAGGGCAACAGCCAAATAAATAGAGCAGACTCCGTAATGCAGTATAATATAGTTTACTTTAATATGGTGTCTAATCCGATAAGCAGAATGCTAGTCAACGCCTATGGTATGTTTGGGAAAGTTTCCTGGGAGAAACAAACAAACAAGCATCTGAACTGATTGTCGAAATAGGAGGAGGGGTTAGTGACCTCTAAGACTAAATTTGTCCCGTCGGGGCTTCAGATGTGACTCTTGGGCAGGTAAGATATTTGGGGGGGGGTGTGCTCCCCAAGATCCCCTTAAATTAAGCGGTATCACAATGGCCAAGCTTTATCGAACATTCACAATGTGCCAAGTACAATGCTCAGTGAATTTAACTCAGTACCTATTTTTATCCTCAATGCAGTCCCAAAGTGTAGGTGCTGTCATTGTCCTCATTCTACTGAGGGGAGTGACTGAGGCTTTCGGCAGCCAAGTGACTTGCCACAGGTCATAAACTTAGTTACAGAGATAGGATTACAGAGATAGGATTTGAATACAAACGGTTTAAACTTAGAGTCGATTTAATTTTTCTTTTTTTCTTTTATTTATTTATTTTTATTGTTTTTAATCTTTATTGTTTTTGAGGGAGAGAAAGAGAGAAAGCGAGCAGGGGAGGGGCTGAAAGAGAAGGAGACACAGAATCCCAAGCAGACTCCAGCCTCTGAGCTGTCAGCACAGAGCCCGACACAGGGCTCGGACTCACGAACCACGAAATCACGACCTGAGCCGAAGTCGGACACTTAACTGACTGAGCCACTCTGGCGCCCTAGGATTTAAATATTCATTTGTCCCCTGAAAATACATACAACAAGGCATTCCGACACCATTCGTTTGAAGCCCACAGGCTCCCTTCCCCTAAGCTGCTGTGTAAGACTGGCGTTGGTCTATGGTGGTGACCCCTGTCACCTCAGGGATTCAGCTGAGCTGCATTTGACCAAGATGAGGGTCAGAAGCAGCAACCACCCCTCTGGGTAAGATTCCAGCTTTGTGTTTGAATTCCATCTCTGCCACTTCTTCACAATATGGCCTTGGCTCAGTCATTTATCCTTTCTGAGCTCAGCCTCCTCTTCCATAACCTGGGGCTATTAAGACCTCGGTCTCAGAATTGCTCTACATGCAAGTAGGTGAAATAGTACTCGGCACACAGTAGGCCCTTCCCATGCTACTCTGATACATGTCAACGAGGTTCATTAAGCAGGGCACACCACAACATGTTTCTGAAGAAAACTTCTTATTCAGTTGTCTTCTTCTTTTTTTTAACATTTGTTTATTTTTGAGAGACATAGAGATAGAGCGTGAGCAGGGGAAGGGCAGAGAGAGAGGGAGACACAGAATCCGAAGCAGGCTTCAGGCTCCGAGCCATCAGCACAGAGCCCGACGCGGGGCTCGAACTCACAGACTGTGAGATCATGACCTGAGCCGAAGTTGGCCACTTAACCAACTGAGCCACCCAGGTGCCCCTCAATTGTCTTCTTCTCCCGAGGCGTATTTTGAATCTGAGGTAAAAGCCCCCAGGTTCACTATTTATTCTAAACAACAAACACCTGTCATTGCTCAAATTAGAAACACTTGCAGAACCATGCTACAAAATATTTATAAATTCATAAATGGGTTTTAATTGCTGCTAAGTAACATGAATTCAGCGGTAGTTTTTCACTTTAAGGAAAAAAGATGTCTTCGTTCTTTTCTCCCTAATTAGAACTGTTGAATATTGGCTTTGTGAAACCAAATGTACAGTATTTCTGACAAAGGGAGGTTTGGGGGTTAGAAAGAAAGGAAAGATAGTGGTGCGGGAGGTGGGGGGAGACGGCTTAATGTTAGGCCCTTCGCATTTCCAGATAAAAATGAGACAAAGACAATGTATTTTTGTTTTGCCTTGTAACTCCTACCCACAGTGGGAAACTCATTACCTAATTTGTGAGGTGTGCTTTCCTTTTAATTTGATAATGTAAGTCTGAAGGTATCCACGCATTTACTCATCATCCTTTTTGTTATTTTTTCTAGAATCTGAGGGGAAATAATGGCAGAACGGCAGTTTTATATAAAAAAAATAAACGACGCGGTTCTACTTCCACTAGTTCTGGCTTTTTAAAAATTGTATCCCTGACCCAATTTCCAAACAGACTTTTTTTTTCTTTTAATGTTTATTTATTTTTGAGAGAGAGAGAGAGAGAGAGAGAGAGAGAGAGTGAGACCAGGGAAAGGACAGAGAGGGCGACACAAAATCTGAGGCAGGTTCCGAGCTCTGAGCTGTAAGCACAGAGCCCTGACATGGGGCTTGAACTCACAAACTGCAAGATGATGAGCCGAAGTTGGATGCTTAACAGATGGAGCCACCCAGATACCCCAATTTCTTACTAGACTTGTAAACGTTAAGGTTTTGAGTGTTATTTCCATCTAATTTAGCAAAATGTCTTAGTGGGAGAGTTATGAACAAAGAACAGTCAGGTCAACTTCAACCTATAAATGTTTTGCGCGGCATTTAAAAACTTTCAAGGAAATCTTTTTTTAAAAATTGGAATATTTCACATAAAATCTGGATTTTTGCGTTCTCCTGACAGAAGCCCAACAGCAGGCAAACTGGCCCTGTTGTACCTATGACACGGTTCTGAGTATGTTGCTGACTGCACACACCTAGGGACTTGTTAGAAATGCAAATTCATTGGTCCTCCCAGACCTACTCAGTCAGAAACACTGGGGTATGAGTCACCCTTCAGGTCACTCTGATGAACGCCAAGAGTAAGAACCTCTGCCCTGTGGTGGCGATCTGTAGGACTTTCTTGGGAGCAGGCATCTTCTCGCTGGTCTTTGATGTTCCCGCTTGCCACCCACCCCATTGTGGAAATAATTCACGACACATACTCACTTGCCCCGGACGTTCTAGGGGATAATCTTATAGCCAGTTCCTAAGGCCAGCCAGCTTCATGGGTGTGTGACCCGTGCAGTCACATGGTCCTATTCTCAGGACCGGGCTTGAGTTTGGTTTAATGCTTTGCTATTCTGTCTTGAAATCCTTAATAACTTTGCCTTTGAATTTGTGTCTTATAAGTGAATGGGAGAATGGGACACAAGAGTGAGCAGAGGAAATATACCAGTTGGGGGCATGTATGGGCTCAGGTTGTTGGGTATGGAAGGGTAGCAGGCAGCACGCATGCTGAGAAGTTGGCTTGGCCGCCCAATGCACACGTGCATGCCTGGGGCAGTCCAGGCCACCACGGATCCCCAAGGAAGTAGCAGAATGCGTAAATAGCCATTTCGATTATGTATAACCAGCACAGGGTTACTGGCGTGCATTCAGCAAATTTTGTCAGTAAATTAAAACAAAACAACAGCATATGCATGGACATTGCAATAAGGCATATCAAGGAGTTATTCTTAAAAGAGTTTAGAAACTGTGGCTTTGAAAAACCGCTGCACCATTGCAAAGCAAATAGCCACAGGCTTAGAAACTGAAATTAAATTTAAAGATTATTGCATTCAATAAAAAGTAATACTATTTTCCTATGAAGCTTTGGATTAACCAAAGCAAACAATTTCAAGATTAATATTTCCTTGTAATTGAAGATACAGTGATATAAAGCATAAGTAGGCATTTGAATTACATACGAACCACGAAGCCGCTTTTGGTTGCTCGTTTGACCTCCGCACGTCACGTAAAATGTCAGAGGAAACATCGAGATGCCTTTGTATAAATTCACACTTACAAGTAAATTCAAACTTACGTAAAACTGGTTCATATGAAGAGTTAAATCTTTTTAGAAAAATTGTTTCTCAAGAATCATTACTCTAAATGTACACAAATTTGCATTTCAAAAGAACTTATAAAAATTTCTGCCAATATTGTCAGTCTATAAAATCATGCCCTTAATAGTTATAGTGACACTCACATCACCATAATACCCTTCTCGGAGTTAAAAATGATCAAAATCATTTACTATCTTTCGTTTGGCAAGACTGATTACTTTCGATTATATTTACTGAAAATGAATTTACTAAAAGTTATAAATTTGATTGGTCTAGTAAAATGAATCAATGGAGAGAGTCAGAAAAATTTTTATGATCACTCCAGATAGCATGTTCGTGTTTCATAAAGTTTTTGCTTTATTAGGATTATTATTTATTACATAAAATAAGATACCAATTTTCTTGCATTTTGTAAATTGATGTTGTTATTCATGCATTACTACTACTCCATTGTGTTTCATAGGAATAAAGTCATTTTAAAGATTAAAAACTTAATTTTTTTCCTCTCTTAAGCAGCGTTTTCCCTCCTGCTCTTTGACCAAGAGCCCTGCCTTTTCATTTTGCACAGGTGCCATAAATAATGCAGTTGGTCTTGCCCGTGACATTTGACGTACCACCCTCAGGAGGAGAAACAAACAAGCACAACAACAAAGAAAAACAGTCGGAAGGCCCAGTTTCAAAACCCGGCTCTGGGACATTCTGTAAGACATATTGTTTGTGTTTTCAATATACCGAAGGCGAAAATGGTGCCGAGGCTGTTACAGAATAAAGAAGACTAAAGATAGCATGACAAATAGAAGCAACACAGAAACACGAATTGAATCTTGGATGGGAAGAAAACTCTAAAGAAAATTTGGGGAACAAATTTGCATATGGACTTGACAATAGGTGATGTCACTGAACTAACATGTCATTTGTTGTGATAATGGGATTGTGGCTACTCGGGGGATGTCCTGCCATTAGGGAATACTTCGATTTTTAGGAGTCAGGTGTTATGACAATTCTCAGATGGTTAAATGAATCTAGCTAAACGATGTGCTTGTGTGTTTTGTATTATTTCAGTTTTTGGAAGGTTTGAAGTTTTTCACATAAAAAAAAATTGGAGAAAGTAAACGACAGAGCACAAAAGAGCTTTCTAGGAAGTCGGTAATGTCGTATATTTCGACATGGGGGATTGTTGCAAAAATGTCCTTAATCTCTAAGTTGTCACCCAACTATTCACTTAGAATCTCCGTACCCTTCGGTGTGTATGCTGTTTGTCAGTTTAGATGATTTAAAATGGTGCTTTATAATTGAGCAAGAAACACCCAAACGTGGTGCATTGTTATACTGCTGAGTTTACATATGCCAGCACTCGGCGTGTTTTGAGTGTGAGGCTTTTGCCAATTAATCAGAGGATCGCTTTCCTTTTGTTTGTCTTGCACATCAGATTCCAAATTTCACATTCAAAACTTAAATCAAAAGCTCAGTATGGGAGAGAAGCAGGAATTATATGAGGAAAATTAATGAGAGACAACATTAGCAGGGTAGAGCTGGGTGGTGGGCCGCTTGAGGGCAAGCCAATTTTGAGGGCCCTCCTTGAGGAAAATAGTGCAAATTTAGGCCTGAGAATAAATGTTGATTTAGGAAGGGCCTAGGAAGTGAGGGCTCAGAAATTGAGAATCTTGGTCTTCATGAGAAATCTGCTTCTGTTTTTTCCATTATTTTAAGTGGCAAAAAGGAAAAACTCAGTTATACTCATTTTGATTATTCCTCTTTCAATCATTACTATATTTACTGTATTTGCGTTGCTTCTCCAGGGCACCTCCAATGACAGGTCTTAGTTTTTTCATGACTCACGGAGCAAGCTTTCTCTGTTTGCTTCTAAACAATAGCTAGAAGAGAAACACTAATCTGTAGACTAGTATGGAAAAGAAAGGATTACTAGAGTTTCTGACATGCTCCTCTCTGAAATGACATAAAACAATACACTCTCCACCATCGTTGCCACATTCAGAGCCCAACACACATAGCTCACAAGTGACCAAACTCAGCTTTCTTTAGTCTTCCCAATGGCCTCCTGAGATGGCAGTTACTATGCCCATTTTGTAGCTGAAAACATGTTCCCTGAATTCAACCAGAGAGTAGTGCCTGAGCAAGAATTTACATTAGGGTTTTGTGAGGGCGCCTGGGTGGTTCAGTCCGTTAAGCATCTGACTTTGGCTCACGTCATGATCTCACGGTTTGTGAGTTCAAGCCCCGTGTCGTGCTCTGTGCTGACAGCTCCGAGCCTGGAACCTACTTCGGATTCTGGGTCCCCCTCTCTCTCTGCCCCTTCTCCACTTGCACTCTGTCTCTCAAAAATGAATAAATGTTAAAAAAATTTAGGGTTTTGTGCTTCCGAGGCCTACACGCTAACTTTTACACTGTACTGGCTAACTGGAACAACTTATGTCACAAGATGGGACGGACACATGATTGCTGTCTTAAGTTCAGAGATCTGATGGCAGGGTCTCAAGCATCTAATAAGAGATGAGAGACAGAACAGTTGAATTTCAAAACAGAGACTGTAGAGCAGTGGGGTAAAAGACTAAGCTCGCCACGGCTACGTGACTGAGGCGCCCACTCCTACCAAGATGGGTCCCTTCGGCTTAGCTTCTGTAACTCTCCAAAATGCCCAAACAAGAAAATGATGTATTTCACGAATAGAAAAAAAAATGCATCTGGCTGATGTGCATTTGTTGCTTTGTGTTTTTACCTTCATTTCCATACTTGAGTCATGAAATTAATGCAATTTCTTAGTTCCTCTTCCTAATTACATTATTTTCCTCTTATTCCAGCCAACCAAGACAGTTTAGCCACAGAAACATTTGCCTTTTGGAGACAACACACTCTACTCCATGTCCGACAGTCTTTGTGAAATTCATGTTGCCAAGGCCATCCGCTTCTCTCTCCTCTTTCTTTCTTTTCAAAGGGCTGACAAACATATATAAATAAATAAATACGTCTCAAGACTTCGCTCAGGAATTAACATATCCAGGGTCAGATGTTTTTCTGTAAAAAAATCATCTGGAACGCTTATGCACTCTTCCTGCTTGGTACAAAACTCCAAATCAGCGTCAATCAGCCTGTCTTGATTTGGTATCAATCCCCGGGATTGTGGCTGGCAAAGTTGAAACAAGTTTCAAGACCAGTTGAAAAGGGAAAATCACTGGTAGATTTAAAAAAAAAAAAAAAAAAAGTTACTCTTTTGAAGGCAGCAGCTGAGAGCATTTGGTACAATCAGGCAGCCCTCACGTGGCCAGGGGCCTTGATATTCATTAGGCGTCTCTTTGTGGCATGAAAGCCTTCTGCCTTCATTTAGTGACACTGTCCATGGACCGGTTTTCGGCAGTGCACAAAACAGATATGTTTTCCTTACAGGTCTGGAAAAACAAGCCTTGCCTTTCATTATAAAGGCAAGTTTATTGATGTTGAGACAAACGGAGTGCACTTCCACTTGTGTTTGAATTCCCAGGTTGTTGGCTGAGACTATCTGGAAGGAAGCGTGGAATCACTATTGGCGGCCAGTTCAGACCTGATTCTTTGGAGTGAGGTAAATGGCTTGGTGAATGGCTTTAAAATTCTGGGAGCAGTGGGTGGAGGGCAGATATTCAGTCACCAATTAAAAAAACATTGTAGTGTTGGAAGTACATGTAATATTGATGCTCTCCCCCACTCTCTCCTTTTGGGAGGACTCCGGCTCCATGTTTCTCGAGAGTAGAGAACAAAATCCTTTCGGATTACCACGTTGAGCCACATTTACAATGGGCAGAAATGAAGCTTCTTGAGAATCATCCTTCCATATGCCTCTTGGAGGACACCTTCACTAACCTGTTCTCGGGAACCTGGACCAGGCACGTCCCCATCCAGTATGCAGCCAAGATGCCTCGCAGGCCAGGCAACAGTTCTTTGGAGAGGGGTGGGGTGTGTGTCTTGTCCCAGGATAGAGATCTTTAGAGGGTCATTCTCACAGTTTTCTCTCAGGGTTATGAACACCCGTTGTAGATGCCAAGGTGAAAGGGGCCGACGATTCGGTAATCATTTATTGCAGCTGATAGAAAAAGAATTCTGTAATACTGTATTATCTTTCTTTACAACTATCATGCCAGTGCAACGTTGGGTAGCGAATAACATATACAGATACAATTCACACTCAATTTAGTAGAAACCATGGGCTTAACATGAGCCTATAGTTTCTCCCTAACCGAATCCAGTCATTATTCAACAAATATTTGTTCAATGTGCCACCATGAAGAATACTGACTTAGAGTTTGGCTTGCAACTTTGCCCCAGTGGCCAGCCGGCTGCATCAGAGGTAACGACGAGCAGTGATAGATGCTAAACATTGAGTACGAGAAGCAGATGTTGGGAGTAGAGAGGACCGACGCTTACAAATAAACAGTGACTAATTAACCCTCGGTGATTTAGAGTAGGCCACCTGGCTATTTTCAAGGTTATGAAATGGAGGCAGAGGGGGAAGTAAAAGCATGAATCCAACCATCCGAAAGAGCTAAGCACAGGATTTCATCTAGGGAGTCATCTGACGGTTGACAAACCGGGCTAGGAAATGATGCAGAGACACCAGGAGCTGGCGCGAAAGCGTGAGAACGGTGCCATGAAGCTGTGCATGTAGCTGTCTTGGCTCATTTGCTGCACATGTAAATAATTACAGGTCATTAATTACCGATCAGTAATTATTACCAATTAACAGGCAATAATTACCAATCAGCAGACAAAAGAAAGAGATTTGTCTTTGGACTTTCAGAAGGCAGCTAGCAGAAGGAGCCTGGAAGACTCCTTCGTAGGACTATCTCTCTCCCGTCTCAACATCTAGAGAAATAGAAACTGGGATTCAGGAAGTATTTGCCGGAAGTCACTCAGAATCCTTGTCTATTTAATCTTCTTTCAGAATCCGATAATACAGACACACTACAAGTTGGCACACATGAAAAGGGGAAGTGTCTGAGTGCAAAGCCTCAGACATAAATCCTCTAAATATTTATGGAAGTATACTTACTCTGGATTTTCCAAGGGTTATATTCGGTAATCTTTTTGATCGATTTTATTCAGGTATACACTTATATGACATAAATGGGATAAAGAAACGGGGGAAATAGTTCTTTGCAACTCTTCTAAAATTTCAAACTCAGATTGTGACAATGGAAATGTAAGAGAAAAGCTATGATTTTCCAACAAGGAAACCTTTAAAGAGGTTCCAGTCACTGGGTGCCTGGGCAGCTCAGTCGCTTAAGCGTCCGACTTTGGCTCAGGTCAGGATCTCACAGTTTGTGAGTTCGAGCCCCGCGTCGGGCTCTGTGCTGACAGCTCGGAGCATCTTTTCAGATTCTGTGTCTCCCTGTCTCTATGCCCCTCCCTGCTCATGCTCTGCCTCTCTCTGTCTCTCAATAATAAATTAAAAAATGTTACAAAAAAAAAAAAAGAGGTTCCAGTCACAACACCAAAAATGATAGAACTGATCCTGCAGAAGTTTTTGAAAAATGTGGCCAATGAAAAACACACTCCCTAGTAAGTAGGAAAAGTAGATATCATTACCAATGTGGGTTGTTCAGGGCAGTCTGGTAGTGGTTAGGTTGTCTCGTTTGGATGAACCGCATGTGACATCTGCTCCAGATAGAGAGATGAACTGCGGATGTATGTGATACACCCCTTGCTGTAGTATCTAGCTCCCTCATCTTACGTGAGTTTGTTTAAAAAAAAAAAAAGAAAAAGAAAGGAAGAAAGAAAAAGCGAAGTCAAGCCTGCCATCCTACCTCCAAAGTGAGGTCACTTTTACTTCCAGATATTTTCCAAAGACGATGCCAATACTTTCGTTATTGGATGTTAATACATTGGTTTAGGTTTGTTGGTTTTTCAGTCACTTAGATGGGCAGATTCATTCAGAAAAGATAGCATGATTAAGTCATGGGTTGAAGGAATCATTGAACGGGTAAAGGTGAATGCTTCCTGACAAGTAATACTTAGAGAGTATCATTAACATTACCTGACTTTTTGGGAGTTTTATTTAGTAAATTGTTGACCAAGGGTATGTAATTAAGGATGGTGTAATGAAGATAGGCTGATTCAGGATTTGTTCCCAAATGCTTCTTCCTTATGTATTGCCTCTAGCTACTTAGAGGTAGAAAATAAGAGTGAATGGATAATTGACAGTAGCAGCCAATCAGAAGACTTTCTAATAGAAAATTTCCCTCCGAACTTGAAATAAAAGTACATTTCATTGTGTGTCGACAAACTTAACACCCAGGAATTGTATACACATATCATGCAGTGCGTCATCATATTGACAATTGTGTCTCCACAAGCCAAGAGTTTTATAGTAATTTTAAATTTCTACATGTAGTTGGTTAGTATTTTTCTCTTTCGAAAACTTTTCCCTCTAATTACTCTTATCACAAGGAAGAAATGGAGCAGAATCAAATGTTACATCAAATAAAATAGTGAGCTCCGAGTCAATTTAGTAAGTACACATTAGATGACAGCTATGTACAAGGCCCTGTGCTAAATTCCCAAATGTACCGGGAATTTTGAGTGTAGTCATTTTCTTGGACTTTGTTTATTCAGCTCTTGGGAGCCTGATCCTGGCAATGTCCAAAGTCTAGTCCAGCCTTCTCTCTTGAAATTCATCAAGAAAAAGTAACCCTGTGAAATGTGCATGGTCTATTCCAAGGATTCTGGACGATCTGCAGGGAATCACGGTGGTATCAGCAGCCTGCGCTCCCAGTAGGCAGGAGTGATGGAAGGGCTTTGCTGACACATACCACACTGAATTCGAATCCCTCATTTATTGGGAAATAACAATGTACAAAACAAAAAGTTTACACTGAAAATATTGAGAAAAACTTTTTAAACCACTGCCCCTTCGCATCTAAATGTAATCCATATGTACGCTGTCTACATGAGATAATTGTTCCAAACATTCTCCAGGAGAGAATAACAGAGGAAATATGGAACCATTAGTAACCCAAGATTGAAGCCTCATGGTGCTAGGTGAGGTGGGATTGATGTGAATATAAAAGAAGGGAGTAGAGAGGAATTTGAACTGACGGGGGAGAGGAGAGGAAAAGCAGAGTCTACATTAAGAGTTTGGAACCAAGGTTATTTTAAGAGTCTCCCAACCAGTTTCCTTTCTTTCCGTTTTATGCTCTCAAAGTTATCCTACTGTCAAGTTATCCCTCTCTAAAACAACTTTTTAAATGTGTATTATTTGCACTCTTGACAACCTCTAATGAGTGCTGTGCACACACTTTCTCTATAGCACCCCATGTGTGTCCTTACTACCACACTTCTGCAAAGTTCACTTCTTCCCCATCGCTCTTGGTCCATTTTTAGGCTACTATGAGGCTATTTTAAACGGATGCGTAACAAAGGAACTGGTTCTAGAACCAGATTTAGTTTTTCCTTGGCTCGTCTCTCAGCACCATCCCTCTTGCAACTCTTGTCCCCTCCACCCTTTCTACCTTGGCAGTTTTCAGATGAATCTTTGCACTGAAACCCCCAAGTATATCCTCTTGCCATTTCCGCTGATTATTGGCCTACAAGGGTTCAGTCCCAAAATCAGATATGCAAAGGCAAGTGTGGCCTTCTAGAGTTTAGCTATTTTTGTAACCCTATCATAGTAGACACAGTCAACAAGTATGGAGATATACTGTATTTGTAAGGAATCTCCTTTAGATGGCCGGCCTGGGTATAGATGATGATTCGTAGGTGAATTACCTTACTGGGAAAATCCAGTTCTGCTTCTTAAAAAATACTATACACACACCTGAATCAACACGGCCGATCCCTGGCAAATAAGGTGTTGTTCCAAAGTAGGTGATTCATCGTCTATTAACCACTCACTCACTGCTCCTTCTGAAATAGGAATTGCTCTACAATTAGCTTGGAACCACTAAGAATGGGGAAAAGGAAAGGAAGACGCTGAAGGAATGAGGGTAATGTTCCTTAACGACTCTTTCGCACTAGAACAAAATCGAGAGTCAGAAGACATGGTTTGCAGTAAGAGTATAAAATAGAAACCCAAAAAAGAGAAAACATTTTTTGTGAAAGGAGGATGATGAGACACTGTTACATACCAATTAGAATGACTAAGAACAAACAAAAATACTAAAAATACCAAACGCTGGTGAAGATGAAGAACAATAGGAACCCTCACGGCGGGTGAGAATGCAAAATGGCACAGCCACCTTGGAAAGTGGCTTTTTAAAAAAGCTACTTTAAAAAAATAAAAGTGGTAAGGAGATGGGCAGAAAAGGATAACACCAATTACTCTTTGTTGAAAGCTCGAGCATAATTTTTACAAATAAAGATAACCTTTTTTATCTTTAATAAAGTTAAAGACACATTTACCATAGCAATTGGCTTCCCACTCTTAGGTATTTACCTAAGTGAGGTTAAAACTCAGGTTCGCACAAGAACCAGTATGTGATTGTTTACAGAGCCCTATTCATCACCACCCAAACCTGGGAAAAACCCGAATGTCTTTCAGTGGGTGAATAAATGATCCATGGTACATCAAAATAATGGAAAACTAGTTGGCGATAAAAAGGAAGGAACCGGTGACGCATGAGGTAGCTTGGTTGGATCTCGAGAGCGTTATGCGACGTCAAAGAAGGCAATTTCAGAAGATTACATGCTACATGATTTGTATTAGATGAAAAGTCCCCAAAAGACAAAACTGTTGTGACAGAGTACAGATCAGAGGTTGCCAGGGAACAGAGGTGGAGAAAGAAGTGACCATTCAGGGGCGGTAGGAGGGGATTTGGGGGTTGCTGGAGCTGTTCAGTATCCGGATTGTTGGCATGTTTACATAAATCTATAGATGCGTTAAAATTCATAGAACCTTACATCCAAGTCAATTTTACTGTATGTTCATTAAAAAGTAATTTTTTTATTTTCTTAAAAAGTTTTAAAGGTTTATTTATTTATTTTGAGAGAGAGAGAGAGCCCAAGCTGGGGCGGGGCAGAAAGAAGGAGAGACAGAATCCCAAGCAAGCTCTGTGCCATCAGCATAGAGCCTGATGTGGGGCTCGAACTCCCAAACTGTGAGGTCACACCTGAGCCGAGATCAAGAGTCAGATGCTTAACCGACTACACCACCCAGGCGCCGCTAAAAATTAAGCTTTTAAAAAAGTGGTAAGAAGATGGGCAGAAAAGAATATCTAACACAAACCCCTCTTTGTTTAAGACTCAAGCATAAGTTTTTACAAAAGAAACCAGTGCAAAAGGATTTTTCCTAGCTGCACAGAGAAGCCACAGAAACTACTGAATACCTACCGGATAAGCTACGAGGAATTTGCTGTTTCATTTTTCAAGTTTGAAGAAAACAAGTTTTCCGATCTGTAGAACAGAGAATTACATGAGGAATTTATGTTTATATTATGCTAGAAACCACAGAGAAGCCACAATTCTCCTTGCATATTCGTTGCTCGAAAAAGAGGTTTTACTAAAATGTGGGCCTGTAAAAAAATATTTCCCGACAAAAGTTGAAAGTTTAAATCAACATATTATCTTCAGAAATGACATGTGCTCATGAAAACCGTTGACTTCCTTTAATAGGTGTCTCTCCCTACCTTTTATAACATCGAGCTTGGTTGCCACGGATAGACACCAGAGCAAAGTGAGGCAAATTCCTTTTATTTTGCTTCTCTCTTTGGATTTAGCCATTCATGCTTATCATTCCCGAGAATTTGTGGGCTTAATAAGCAAGCAAAGAGAGTTTTGTTGTTTACATGGTGAGATGGGACTTTCTGAACTATGCATTTCAAATATTTATCAGTCTACGTGATAAGGGAATTCCTTTATCATTTTGTATGGCATCACCCTTTTTCTCCGTGTGTATGGATGTGCTGTGATAATGAGGTTACAAGGGCGCATGGGTGGCTCAGTTGGTTAAGCAGCCAACTCTTGATTTTGGCTCTGGTCATGATCTCACAGTTTGTGAGTTTGAGCCCCGGATTAGGCTCTTCACTGGCAGAATCTGTTTGGGATTCTGTCTGCTTCTCTCTCTGCCCCTCTCCTGCTGGCTCTCTTTATCTTTCTCGAAAATAAATAAAAGTAAACTTAAAAATAAGAATTATAATTAGGCTACAAATATGCCAGATCTTTATTTTAAATTCTTAATACCAAGAGTTTGCTCTTTGCGATTTTTTTTTCTTAACATGGAGAAATATTTATTTACTATAATAGCTTCTTTTGTTGTTTGTTTATCGATCTAATGTGCTCGTACAGAGCGGGGCCTTTCTGTTCTCATGGCTGTGCTGTCATTTTCTGAAATCTGTTGTTACTTCTCTACTCATGGGTAACTTCTGAAAACAGGTACCATTGTTATGAACACGACATAACAAAACAAAGATATCGGTGGAACCATACAAGGTCCTAAAATAGGAGGCAACAAACTATGACCGTGGGCTGGCTGCCTGTTTGTATAAATAAAGTTTTATTGGAACATAGCCACATCTATTTGTTTCCATATTTTCATTGCATAATTCACGGTACAGTGGCCGAGTTGAGTAGAGACCATATGGCACACAACGCCAAAAATATTTGCTAATCTGTGTTTTACAGAAAAACATGCGCTGCGCCCCAGACGGAACATTTATCTCAGCCAGTGCTTCACTGACGTTATGACAAATTCGATCTAAAACACTGAAAAATCCCAAGTTATATTGAAAGGAAACTCCAGTTTATTGTTTCTGAAAACACCTTGGGAGGGCATTAAATGGAATTTGAAATTAAGCAATGGACAAATCCACTGACATAGTGCTTTCAGAGCCTGAATGTGGAAAAGGCAGGGCTGAGTTATCACAATGGAATCCACAGGTAGTAGTCACAAAACTGCTCGGCATCAAAGCTCCCTTCCGTGCCCAGCCTTGCTAAAGTGATAGGAAAAACACAACCAGGAGAATGAGCACTGAGTAATGAGCATGCTAGGTAATACTTCATCCGGAAGATACATGTATTTTTTTTAATCTTAAATCCTAGTTTATCTTTAAAAGAAAAACACGACCTTCTATCTCTGAGGCATAAATTGGAGACTATTAACGAAAGGAATTTCGGGCATTCAAAATAGCCACTCAGAGGAGTTAAGTCTTCAGGATTTCCTTTGTTGAGTGGATTTGTTTAAGAGTCAACAGGAAAAAAAAAAATACAAATGGAACTAGTTTACCTGCCCTTTTCTGTTTGGGATTATGAATGCATTACTTTGACTTTAATATCCAATTTTCATTGGCTGTAGAACCTCACCTGATTGATGTCAAGAGATACGGTGTATTTAAGTGTCTCACTCCCTTTACATTTCTGAGGTTTCCTAAGTTTGTCCATAAAATCTGAACGTCAATCCTGGGCATTGCTGCCCTAGCAAGCTGCCATATTCAGCACCGGTTCCCTGGGACCGAACACGGACGATGCTGTGAATTTGTCTCATTGAGGCAAGACTTCCCTTCCTTTGATCCTCAGGCCTTCGTGTTGTATCTGACGGATGTATCCCCTCCCACCCTTGGGCTGAGGTTATTCCTGGGGCCTCTCTTTTCTCTCCTAGAATCTGGTCCCAGCCAGAGTTATTCTAAGAAATCAGAGATGCCTGTTTGAATCTCTAATGAGAACAGATGTAGCCTCGTAGAACATAGACGTAGGAAGAATCTTCCAACGTTTGGAGGGCTTGGTGTTCACCATCAACAATGTTGGAAAAATTAGCATAAAATTTTCTTCCCCTTCCCTCTGTTTTCACTGGACTACTGTTCTGATAGAACATTGGTCACTCATGTATTGAAAAATGTAAATTTTTATTCATAGAAAGATATCAGAAATCTTGAAATGTATGAGACTTATCCCATGTAACAATCGCAGGCCAAAGGACAACTAAAAGGTTGTCAGTCAATCTGCTGTTATAGTATTTCATCCTTGGCCGTTTGTTTTTTTTTATTCTTAATCGTTTTTTGATGTCTTTTCTTCTCCTCCCTGCTGCACCTCACCCTCTTTCTCTTTCTCTTCCTTTCTCTGGCTCCTTCCCTCTGCCTCTCCTTCTTTTTCCTCATCTGTCACTCTTGTATAGCTTTGTGCTTGAAACTAGGTCATGAGACTGTCAAGATGTCAGCTGCAAATTTAGTTCTCAATTCCCTGTCTTTAAACCACTTTATACTTTGGGGATGATTTGCTCTTCTTTGTGGTTAGATGGAACAATTTGAATACCCTTTGCGCATGAGTTTTTCTTTGTATCTACCTGCTTACGTGGCTTCTTACCAGTCATTATGCATTGGTATCCACACATAACAGGATCTGGTTTGGCTTGAAAACCTCCAGGTCTTGATATATATTTTTTAAAGATGGAGAGAAAAGCACCTTACAAAAGGAACACGAAGTTAATTTTTGTCACCACATTTATGAAACAGTTCCCCTAACCGAATAGAGCCTACTTCTTGCAAATGCAATTATGGTTCTGCCCCACTGAGGGAAAAGATTTTTAAATATTAAAAATAAAATGAGCCACAGAATACCCAAACATCCTCCCCTAGGAACAAATAGTAAAATCTGGTGTTCATTAAAATACTTGAATGTTAATGGAAGAGAAAAATGTAAGCCCTGTGTCTCTGTGTCTTTGGACCAAGACAGTGTGGTTTCTCAGTTTTCTCAAGGCCTGGCCAATTTCGGATATGGTGAGACTCTTTGGAGACAGGAAATGTGAGGTTGGACGTAGAGTAGAAGTGGGTGAAATGGCTTGGGGTTTTCTTGTAAGGTACATCTCCCTGACCGTCCCCATGAGGGGTACTATCAGGCACAGGGAGCCCAAAACTCTTGCTGTTTCCCCTCTGTTGCTGGAGAGCTCACCGCCCCCGAAGTGAGGGGAAAGGTCTACAATAACAAACAAGCAACAACAACAACAACAAGATAAAACAAGACAAGACCAAATGTGGAGATTTTAGAGGATCTTCGGATCTCAAAATGTGCCCAAGGAAGGCGTTGTGAAAATCAAGAGCATCATAAAGAAAGTGACTCTTCTTCTCCCCACCCCCCCAACGTCTTTCTCAGTACATTTGGGTTCTTGCTCTCACTTCCAGCTAGATCCTCAGCCGGAGCAGGAAACCCCAGAGATATTTGCTGGGTTCTTTTCCCACTTTGATTAGCTGTAACATTTCACCATAAGAGCCACTTTTGGTACAGCCTTCCCTCGTTTAATCTGAATTGGATTTTGGATGCAAATGACTCCTGGAAGATCAAAAGCATGTCAGCTATTACTTCTTCAGAAGAAACGAATCAGCACACCTCTCCAGAATTCCTAGAGAAGACCAGCTGTGCTAAAGAAATAAGACCACCAGCTGGAGGGGATTTGTTGGAGAGGGACTCTAGTGGAGACAGACAGGGTAGCACAACAGAATCCAAGTAGGTAACGGGACCTAAGGCGTAGGGCAGATTGCTGGCTCTGGGTATCTAGAGGTACACGTGTAGAGTGAGAGAGAGAGAGAGAGAAAAAAAAAGGCAGGTGGGAAGTTGTCAATGTCAGCTTTGGATGGGTTATTTGACATGTTTGCCCCTGGCCATAAAAGGGAGGAAAATTCCCAGCCTGATGGCCTGAAGGAAAAAAACTGGAAGAGTTTTATGAAAGGCAGTCAGCATCCAAATTTCTGACTTGCTAATTAAATGTGAGCCAAAGATAACTTCATTTTGCATTTGTTGAAGTATTTGTCGCCAGTTCTCTGCCCTTTTAAACTGATGTATGCGAGTGCAGCCTCTGGCACATATTATGTGCTAAATAAATGATAGGCATCATTATTAATAGTACAATTGTTTTAAAAATCAGAAATGATCTTTTATTAATGGGCATAAAAATTAATTATTTTTTTCTTGAGTACGGAACATATGAAGAAAGTATCCAATCTCGAGAATTAATTGGGAGATAAAATATATAAGTAAAATGATTATTCTTTTTTTTAATGTTTATTTTTGAGAGAGAGAGAGAGAGAGAGAGAGACAGAGTGTAAGTGGGGGAGGAGCAGACAGAGAGGGAGACACAGAATCTGAAGCAGGCTCTTGGCTTTGAGCTGTTAGCACGCCCGCCTTGGGACTCGAACTCACAAACTGTCAGATCGTGACCTGAGCCGCAGTCAGATGCTTAACCGACTGAGCTGCCAGGTGCCCCTTGATTTCTTTTATTACAGAAAAAGCAATAGACAGAAATATAGCTGCTAATAACAAGTTTTCCAAAAACGGAGTCATCCTCAAATGATATGTTCTATTCTTTCTCTTTTTAAAAATTTTATTAAATACATATTGGACATTGAACATTGGTTCAATGTTGGTAAACAGACATACATTATTTTTAATGGTTGAAACATTTTGTTTTATACAGTTACATATTTAATAAATCAATTTTTGATATATTTTTAGGACATTTCTGTTTTTTTAAATTAGTTATAAATATGCAGTAATAAACTTCTAAGTTTCTATATTTTTGATCTTAAGACTTGGTAATGGGCAAGAACCTTCTAAATACTACGCCAAAGGCGAAATCATGAAGAAAAAGTCTAAATTTCTTTACCAAAACCAATAAACAAACAAACAAAATCTTACTACTGGAAAAAGGATGGAAACAAACTCAATCTTGTATAGAAATTTAAAAGATTTTAAATTTAATCTTTAAAAGATTAAAAGACAGGCTGGAACTATCTCAAAATAAGCAGTAAAAGTCTATATCCTCAATGTAGAAGGAACATTCACGAATCATAAATAAGACGGCCGTAACTGAAATACAGGAAAAGGCAGGTAATAAAAAATCAATTGGCTAATAGTGAGATGCCTTCTTTTTGCCAAAGATCGAACTTATTGTTTTTTTTAACATAATTTTTAGGGGCAGTGACAGGAAATGAGTGTTTTTAACACATATTTCCCTTTCGTCTTTCTACACGGTTTCCCTATGATTGCATCTATCCTCGTCCTTAAAGATCACATATATCCCAGCTACTCCCAATTATGTCTGTCTTTTCTTGGGCTTCAGATTCATACACACATCTCCCTACTTAAGCTCGCCACTTCATTATCTAAAAAAATACCTCAAAATTTACATATCCACAGAGCACTTTTAATTGTCTTTTCAAGCCTGGTCCTTTCCCAGTCTTTATTCATCCAGGTCTCAGAGTAGAATTATTCTTGATCCCTCCCTTTTTCCTCTCCACATGCAGTATTACCAAGTGTTCTCAGCACCCGCTCCAAGTACATCCTTAGTCCAGCCACTCCTCTCCGGTCCCATCAGGATAGGATGGCTGTCATCCAACTCACCCTCCGTTCCTTCCTGAATTACAGCGGGTGTTTCCTAATTGCTCCTTTCAACTCTTGCTCCCCCTCCCCACTGATTTTCCACTTTTCAAATGGTAATAGATACTTTTCAAATGTAAATAGATCACTCTTCTTCCAAGCTTGAAACTCTTTAATGGCTTTTCATTACTTTTCTATTAAGTTCAAACATAGGGTGCCTAGAAGAGCACACAGTATGCGCACACTGTATACATACATACAGATACATGAAATGATATCAAGGTCCTCTATGGCATGACCACTACCCATGGGTGGAAACTTACTTTGCGGCGATCTTTGGCCTTCTGCCTTTCTCCTCTTCCACCTTCCATCGAGGTCCTCGAATGTGCCGAGTTCTTGCCTGGGTCAGGAGCGAGGCACCTACAGTTTCCCTCTTCCTGGAGTGCTCGTGCCCCACTCTCACAGGGCTGCCTCCTCCTTGTCATTCAGGATGCAGGATGTAGGCACTACCCCCTTGCAAGTCTTTTCCTGAATACCTTGTCCAAAGCAGATTCACCGTGGGATTCTCTCTCAGACTGCCCTGCATTGTTTTCCCCCATGTAACTTCTCAGAGTTTGTGTTTTTATACCCACCTGTGAAATAATTTGATCATGAGGCCTCCAGGCAGTGATAACTACTGCATTTGGTTGAGACGGCATTTTTCATGCTTCCGTAATAGTTCAAATTACAAGCCAAGAAAGAAGGAGGGACAGACTTTCAGGGAAGGTGGAGGAGCAGGAGGACCCTAAGTGTACCTCGTCACACAGACACAACTAGACGACATTCCCGTCAGTGTAAATAACGCAGAAAACAACCTGAAGACTGGCAGAGCAGACTCTCCAGAACTAAATGTAGAAGAGAGGCCACATGGAAGAGGGTAGGAAGGGCAGGGATGCAGGAGGAAACCAAGCCCCTTGGGTCTGGCTGCTGGAGAGAGGAAGCCACAGGGACAGAAGGGAGAGAAACAGACTCTGACACCAGGGAACCTGCACAGGAAAGACAAATCTCCATGATATTTGGGTTTGAAACCCAGAGAGATGAAATGTTACACCAAGTAGGACTTAAAATCTAGAACTTTAAAAATCAGTCATCTTGGCTCTGAGAGAGCACGGAGGGCAGGAGGAAACTGAGTACCCCCCACTCCCACTTAAAGAGACAGCCCAACAAACGTCCCCTCAGGGATACAGCATAATTTGCAGCGGGTTAGAAAACCCCTGGGCCATAGTGGGGGGAGATTGGTTTACTAATCTCAGAGCATGTACTGGAGGGCCAGAGATCCTTGGGAGACTCTCCAGAAACAAAGTAGCTGGCATTTTCCTCCTCCGCCCTCCCAGCCTAAACACATAGAACCAGGGCAGTGCCCGCACTCCCTGCCTGACTTCCTAACAATATGCCCCACCCTCCGCGTTCCCCTTCAGACACACGCCACCAGCCAGGCCCTCTTCCAGGTCCCCTCCCACAACAGATTCTCACAAATCCTACTAACACTTGCAAGCCCCACCCCTGCACCTTGGGCAGATACTTCCCCTCCGACCCAGCCTGTCTTGGTCCTTTCCTGCAGTGAACCAGCATAGAACTCACTGGCATTGCACACCCCACCCCCGCGTGTTCTCCTGTGGACCTGGCCTCTGCGACAGCTGTTGGCAGGAGCCCATCCAAAGCAGTGCCACAAATCTGGCAGTGTGCAAGCAGACCCGACAAGGGCAGCACCGCTCCAGCTCCAAAGCGACTCCTGTCCCGGGGAGAGGGGAAGATCACCACACACACCAGTCTGACTGAAACCTCAGCAGTGGGCTGGGGGCAGACAGCTGGTCGGACTGCAGGCCCCACCCACCAACGAAATCTTCTCAGGGTCACGCCCTGCAGTTTGGAGCTACTTCATCCCTGGCAAATGCCTGGTCTGGCTCAATTCAAGCCCAAGGTGGCCCCAGACTGGCCCCCTAACAACATAGGAACCGAACCTTGCCCACAACAGGCAGAGAGAGCCATTGCCAATGACCAACTGGACTGAAGGAAAAAGCGGCTCAGTCACAACAGTCGGCCGCACACAACACACATAGCAGTCACCCCGAAAGTGCCAGGGTCCGGCGAACAGGGAAACTACACTGTAGGGCATGACAAGACCTCGTCCTCCTCAGGCCGCTACTTGCAAGAGCAGGAGACACAACTGACTTTCCTAACACAGAAATAGACACAGAGTGTTAGACAAAATGAGGAGACGGAGGAACAAGTCCCAAATGAAAGAACAGGACAAAATCACAGCAAGAGACCTAAGTGAACTGGACATAAGTAAAAATCCCAGGTAGAGAATTTCAAGTAATGATTATAAAGATACTCACGAGATTTGAGAAAAAAGTGAAGGACTTCAGTGAGACCCTTTCCAAAGAGACAGAAAACATGAGAAAACAGTCAGAGGAAGAATTTAATAAATGAAATTAAAAATACACTCATAGATAAAATGAATAGACTAGAGGGGGTAGAAGAACAAATCATTAACCTGGAGGACAGACTGATGGAAAGCAATCAAGCTGAACAGGTGAGAGAAAAAAATAATATGAAATAAAAAATAGACTTAGGGGGGGTGCCTGGGTGGCTCAGTCGGTTAAGCGGCCGACTTCAGCTCAAGTCATGATCTCATGGTTTGTGAGTTCGAGCCCCGTGTTGGGCTCTGTGCTGCTGGCTCAGAGCCTGGAGCCTGCTTCAGATTCTGTGTCTCCCTCTCTCTCTGCCCTTCCCTTGCTTACGCTCTGTCTCTATGTCTCTCAAAAATAAAATAAAAATGCTAAAAAAAAAATAGACTTAGGGAACCAAGTGACAGGATCAAATGTGATAACATTCGCATCAGGGATCCCAGAGGGAAAGAGAGAGAAAAGGGGGCAGAACATTTATCTGAAGAAATAATAGCCGAAAACTTCCCAAGTCTGGGGAAGGAAACAGAAATCTACAAACGGGAGGCACAGAGAGCCCCCCCACAAATCAACCCAAAGAGATCCCCACCAAGACACATAGTAATCAAAATGGCAAAAAGTAGTGATAAAGAGAGAATTTTAAAAACAACAAGAGAAAAGAAACCAATACAGGCAGGGAAAACCCCATGGGCAATCAGCTGATTTATCAGCAGAATCTTCGCAGGCCAGCAGGGAGGGGCATAATATAGTCAAAGTACTGAAAGGAAAAAAAAAAACTGCAGCAAAGAATATTTAGCAAGGGTATCACTCAAAATAGAAGGAGAGAGAAAGAATTTCCCAGGCAAATAAAAGTGAAAGGAATTCATGGCCACTACACCAGCCCTACAAGAAATGTTAAATGGGACTCTTTGAGCGGAAAGGAAAGCCCGTGAGTAGAAGAAAAAGAGGGAGCACAAAAACAAAACAAACAAAAAAAAAACATGTAAAAATAAGTATGTATGTTGTATGTATAAAACAGTCAAGAGACTCATAAAACAAAAGGATGTAAAGTATGACATCATATATCTAAAACATGGGGAGGGGAAGAGGATTAAAGAATGGGTTCAAACTTAAGCAACCATCAAACTAATATAGACTGATATATACAGAAGATGTTATAGACAAACCGAACGCTAATCACAAATCAAAAACCAGTAATAGATACGCAAAACATAAAGAGTGAGCAATCCAAATATGTCACAAAGAAACCCAAACAATCCATGAAAGAGAACAAGAGAAGGAAGGATCAGAGAAAAACTACAAAAACAACCACAAAATGAGTAACGGAATGGCAATAATATAAACTTCCTTTGAATGTAAGTCGACTAAACGCTCCAGTCAAAAGACACAGGGTGAGAGAGTGCCTACAAGACAAGACTGATCTATATGCTGCAGACAAGAAACTCATTTCAGACCTAAAGTCATCTGTAGATTGAAAGTGAGAGGATGAAGAAACATTTATCAAGGCAAATAGATGTCACAAGATAACCAAGGCAACAATACTTATATCAGACAAAATAGACTTAAAAAAATATTACAAGAGACAAGAAGGATAGTATACGATAATAAAGGGGACGATCCAACAAGAAGATATAACAATTATAAATATTTGTCTACCCAACGTGGAACACCCAAATATGTAAACCAGCTAATAGCAGACATAAAGGAAGTAATCACTAGTAGTGCAACAATAGTAGGGGACTTGAGTTCCCCACTTACACCACTGGATAAATCATCCAAACGGGAAATCAATAAGGAAACAGTCACTTTTGAATGACACATTGCACCAGATAGATCTAACCGATACACTCAGAACGTTCCATCCTAAAACATTAGAATGCATATTCTTTAAATGTGCACATGGGACATTGTCCAGAATAGATCACATATTAGGCCACGAAACAAGTCTCACTAAATTCCGAAAGATTGAAGTCATACCATGTACCTTTTGTGATCACAATGCTATGAAACTAAAAATCAACCACAAGAAAAAATCTGAAAAGAGCACAAATACAAGGAGGTTAAATAACATGCTATTAAATGGCGTGGAATGGATTCACCAAGAAATCAAAGAGGAAATTAAAAAATACATGGAGACAAATGAAAATGATAAAACACAATGATCCAAAATCTGTAGGATGCAGCAAGAGTGGTTCTAAGAGAGAAGTTTATAGCAATACAAGCCTAAATAAAGAAGCAAAAAAAAATCTCAAATAAACAATCTAACTTTCCATGTAAAGGATCTCGAAAAAGAAAAACAAACCAAACACAAATCCAGTAGAAGGAAGGAAATAATAAAAGTTTAGAGCAGAAATAAGTAAAATAGAAACAAACAAAAAACCCAATAGATCAATGAAATCAGGACGTGGTTCTTTGAAAAGACCGACAAAATAGATAATCCTTTAGCCAGACTCCTAAAAAACGAGAACCCAAAGCAATCTACAGATTTAATTCAATCTCTATCAAAGTACCAAAAGCATACTTCACAGAACGAGAACAAAAAACCTTAAACTCTGTATGGAACCATAGAAGCCCCCAAATAGCCAGAGTAATCTGGAAAAAGAAAAATGAAACTGGAGGTATCACAAGCCCAGATTTCAATTTTATTACAAAGCTGTAGCGATCAAAATACTATGGTACTAGCACAAAAATAGACACATAGATCAACGGAACAGAATACAGAGCCCAGAAATAAACCCATGATAATATGGTCAACTAATCTTTGACAAAGGAGGCAAGAATATGCAATGGGAAAAAGACAGTCTCTTCCATAAATGGGGTTGGGAAAACTGGGCAACTACATGCAGAAGAATGAAACTGGACCACTTTCTTATACCATACAGAAAAATAAACTCAAAATGGATTAAAGACATAAATATGAGACACGAAACCATAAAAATCCTAGAAAACAGTACAGGCACTAATTTCTCTGACATCGGCCATAACAGCATTTTTCTGGATGTTTCCTGAGGCAAGGGAAACAAAAGAAAAAACAAACTATTGAGACTACACTCAAAAAGATTCTGCGTGCAAAGAAAACAATCAACAAAACTGAAAAATAACTTCATTGAATGGGAGAAGATATTTGCAAATGATATATACAATAAAGGGTTAGTATTCAAAATATATAAAGAACTGATAGGGGCGCCTAGGTGGCTCCGTTGGTTGAGTGTCCAACTCTTGATTTCAGCTCAGGTCATGATCCTAGCTAGGGTCATGGGATTGAGCCCTGCATTGGGCTCCGTGCTGAGCATGGAGTCTGCTTTCTCTCTCTCTCTCTCTCTCTCTCTATCTCTCCCCCTCTGACCCTCTCCACAACTTGTGTGCTCTCTCTCAAATTAAAAAAAAAGAACTTATACAACTCAACACTGAAAAAACAAATAATGCAATTAAAAATGTGCAGAAGACACGAATACACATTTCTCCAAAGACATACAGATGGCGCATAGACACTTGAAAAGATGCTCAACATCACTAATCATCAGGAAAATGCAAATAAAAAACCACAATGAGATGTTAGTTCACACCTGTCAGAAGGGCTAAAACAATAAAAACACAGGAAACAACAAGTGTTGGCGAGGATGTGGAGGAAGAAGGAACTGTTGGTGCGAACGCAAACTGGTGCAGCCACTATGGAAAACAGTATGGAGATGCCTCAAAAAACTAAAAATAGAACTACCATATGGTCCAGTAATTCCACTCCTGGGGATTTATCCAAAGAATATGAAAACACCAATTCAAAAATATATATGCACTCCTGTGTTTATCGCAACATTATTTACAATAGCCAAAATATGGAAGCACCCAACTGCCCACTGAGAGATGAATGGTAAAGTGTGTACGTGTGTGTGTGATCGAACATTACGTGGCCATAAAAAGGAATGAAATCCGGTCATTTGTAACAATATGGGTGGAGTTAGGGAGTATAATGCTAAGTACACTAAGTCAGAGAAAGACAAATGCCGTATGTTTGCTCCTTTGTGGAATTTAAGAAATTTTAAAAAAGGAACAAACGAAAGAATAGAGACAAACCAAAAAATAGATTCTTAACTATAGAAACTCTTAACTGATGGTTACCGGGGGTGGGGGGGGGTGCGGGGAGGGGTGAAACAGGTGAAGGGGATTAAGAGTACACTTATCCTGATGGGCACTGAGTAGCATATAGAAGTGCTGAATCACTATATCGCACACCTGGAACTAATATAACACTGTATGTTAACTATACTGGATTTAAAATAATAATTCAAAATAGAATAAAAAAAAAAGAAAGAAAGAAGGACCAAAATCATACAAGCTATCCAGTTTGCTGGAGCAGTTTTACTTTTACTCTGGTTGTATAATTATTTTTTAATATATTTTTAAAATGTTTATTTATTTTTGAGACAGAGAGAGAAAGAGAGAGAGTATCAGCAGAGGAGGCACAGACGGAGACACAGAAATCAAAGGAGGCTCCAGGCTCTGAGCTGTCAGCACAGAGCCCGACATGGGGCTCACACCCATGAACCGTGAGATAATGACCTGAGCCGAAGTTGGACACTTGGCCAACTGGGCCAACCAGGTACCCTCGGTTGTATAATTATTAATATCAAGTGTCCCTGTGTGGATGATAGATCACGTGGTCACTCACATCTGTCCTAGCATGGCGCTAGCTGTTTGCTGGCCTCCACTCCCCACTTTCCTCCTCATTTAGTGTCAGTGACTCACTCTCTGCACTCTAATACATAGATTCTCCCAGAAGGTAGCTGATTCCTGCTGGTTCCCCAATCATTACCCCAGGGGAGTCCACTTTTGAGCTAGGTCAGAGCCCAGCCGCGGGGGAGACAACTGTGGGGTGCCAGGACTTAGGGCTCAGTTTCTATGGCCCTGTGTTACTCCTGGCCCAGCCGCACCTTGCCCGTGCGCTCAACAAGAGGAGGGCTCGGCACAGTTTCCGGCAGCCACTCCAATCCTGCTTCTCTTTCATCCGGGCTCCGCCACAGTTGACTAGCCTCTGAGATGCTTCTGAAACTTCAGGCCGAGCGAACACGCTCCCCACTCCCTGGCCCGTGGGAGCCGCTGTGCGTCTTCAATGGGGCTGATTTATTTCACTCCGTCAAGCCCTTACAGGGAGGGCACGTGTCCTTGAGCGGCCTCTCTGCTTCCTGCCTCCCCTGCTCCAGCCCCTGCTCAGTTTGTGGTTTCGAAATGATAATGAGCTGCTGGTTTTCTCCCCTGGTTTGTAGATCCTTGTTTCTAACCGAGTGAATCGTGTGTCTCCTGATCCATCATCTTAGAAAGATGAATGTTATGTGTCCTAAGGATACAACATCATCTTGCCTGCCGCCCCGCTCCAACATAACCATCCGCGGAGAGACGCTGGGCAGCCTGGATTTATCTTTCGCTGCATTCAATCAGGCACACAACAGCACGTACGGAATGTCGGTTTGTTGCCGCTCAAGGTGAATTTCTTTCTCCTCAAGGCAATGACACAGGAGCTCCCCAGGGGCAGCCCCTCTCAGACCCGCTTGATTGTATTTTTTCATAAATGAGCTTTCAGGGGAGCATCAGGCTCTGCTGTGTTAGAGTCTGGACCAGTGACGGGCTGGATATTGCCGCCCCATGCTCTCCCCCACGGCCGCACTGGATTGACCGCGTTATTTAGAGTAAGCGCAACCCAGAAAAGGTGAAGTGCTTGACTTTCAGGTTTTTCCTTCAAAAGAGGGGAGCTGAAGGCAGTTCTGTTTCAGAAGGTGGGGAGTGCGACCCGAGTATTCGGCTCACAGTCTGATCTACGAGGACTCCCTTTTGCTTCAGGTTCTACCCGACGGTGTCCATTCACAACGCCAAGGACAGGCCCCTGCCAAGATGGCCGTCTTTTGTGAGTGTGGAGCTGGCCCTAGGCGTAAGGGGGAGCCGCCCGAGACCCAGCAGGCAGCGGTGGTGTCTAACTGGCACTCAGAGGAAACTGGAGGTTTCCTAGGAGGTCCGCAGAGCAGCCCGAAAAAGAATTTCGGAATGTCTGATATTTCAGTTTTCTAGCCACGCCAGTCTTCTGTTTGTTGTTGTTTCTCTTATTTCTGACCAGCAGTACCAGGCGAATGATCGCCTACGTCTTACATTAACTAAAGTATAAAAGGAGCCCAGACCTTCATAAATCAATTTGAAAAGAAGAAATCTTTCCAATATGATGCATGGTATTTTAAGTGGAAGCGATGTATAGTATCTTGGGATATTCATAGAAAAAACTTAGATTTCTGAAGTAACTCTGGCGAATATGGTAGAACAAGTCACTGAGGGACCTTGCTCCCTGAGGAAGGCTTTGCTTCCCTAGACAGCCTCTTTCCCTCACCACCCTCTGCAGGGAAAGCCTTTGTGGCGGAGAGGAGAGCTCCTTGGAGCATGGCTACTGGCTTCATGGCCCTAGGGTAGCTGTGATCAGAGGGTCCGGGAGGCCAACTGGGATGCGGCGGGGTGAGAAGGATGATACAGGACTCAGGGCTCCACACTTTTCTTTCTCTGCTCCATTTCCATCCCCATTCCTTGACTTGAGTCACCACTGGAATTCTCTTAGGGCTCAGGCAGAGCAGTGACATGAATGGCAAATATGAAGAGGGTCCTTGGCCACCCTGCTCTGCTCTTCACCAAGGGGTGGCTCCTGCTGGAGGAGAGAAGACTCTGAGCGTTGCAGTCCAGCTCAGCTAAAAATAATGAGGAAGAAGGACTCTCCAAACTTCTTTTGAGCCTCCTTCCTTTAGACACCATTGTGGCTTTCTCTTGGCTGAAATTCAAAGAAATCTCCAAACTGAAGGAGGAAGCACTTTAAATCACTTTTGCAACCCACGGCTTGTCTCTCCTGGTTATATAAGTTTATTGTATTATTTTTAGAATGTTTACTCAAACGGTGTGCAGAGCCGGCCTAGGAAGCGAGCTGAATCTTTTATTAGAACACATCTATGTCTTCTATCACTGGGGTCCACTGGCAGGAGGCTAAAAATAGCCCACCCAATCCCTTCCTCCACCAGAGGCATCCTTTACTTGCCAGAAGAAGAGAGAAAACAGAAACTCCCCCTTCCCTCTGGATTCCTTCTGGAACTGAGTGAGCACTTTGCTTCAGAAATAAGAACCCTTTGCCTTTAAATGGGGGGGGGAGGGGAATGAGTAGTTGGCAGCTTCAGTCTGTTTCCGGTGCAGCTGGAGGTGACATGGCTGTTCCCATCGTGTGCCACACTTGCTCGCAAATTTTAGCATCTTACCATTGCTTGTACAGCGAGGCTGGAACGTCCCACATTTGGTATTTGAGCCCCTTTTCAATAAGCTCCACACCCTGCCCCTCCAGTGTCCCAGCATTATTCGCCACTGTTCCAGAACTTTCAGCCCCAGACTCATCTCTTCAATGCCCCACAATATCCCTGGTGTTTGTCTGTCCCTTTGATCACATTACTCTTCCTGCTAAAATGTATGACTCTTCTCGTAAACCAGTCTGGTCCTGCTCAACGTTCAAGAGCCTGCTGCAACACTCCCCTCCCCCTGCCCTCACTGCTAAGGTTACCACTACCTTTCCATGCTTCTGCAACGCTCAAGGTCCACCCTGGTCTGCTCTTTCTGGCACTTAGCAAATAAGAGCGTCTCACAAAGTGATTTATCTTTTTATGCCAGCGAGTTTTTATTTTCTTAGTATCTTGAAAACTGAGAAGAGCGACAGGAGCTTTTAGTCTCTGTATCTGCTACCACAGTGGACACGTAGCAGGGGCTTCATTCGTGTCTCATGATTGATTTAGGGATCCCTGCTCTGGGCCCATGGGGTAAGTTCGCCATTCTTACCATCTCTACTGAGACCATTCAACCCAGGGGCAGAGTTCTCTAGGGTTTCTGTAAAGTAATGTTTGATAAACACACTTCCCCCTGCTAAAATGCTTGCAGGGGGAGGTAGTGGGTGTTGTGAAGAGGAAGGTCACATTTGCGGTTTACAAAAAAAAAAAAAAAAAAAAGAAGCTACTTTTTACAATGTCCTTACTGAGTCACAAGACCCTTGAACATATTAAAGATGTTGAAAAATCCTACAATAAAGAAAACTTTAATTTTGTTGAACCTACCATTACTAAATTTATTTTACCATAAAACTCTTTCCTTCCTTCCTCCTTTTCTCCTTTCTTCCTTCCTTTTTTCCTTCCTTCTTTCTTTCCTTCCTTCCTTCCTTCCTCTCCCTCTCTCTCCCTCTCCATCTCCCTCCCTTTCCTTTCTTTCTTTCTCCCTCTCTTTCTTTCTTTCTCCTTTCTCTCTCTCTCTCTCTTTCTGTCTCCCTTTTCTTTTCTTGTCTTTTCTTTTCTTTTGTTTTCTTTCCCCTAGAAGTAATAACATTTAGCATCCAGACACACTAGATGTCTTAGTCAGCTCTGGCTTCTGTAACAAAATATAGACTGGGTGGCTCAAACTTTTATTTCTCACAACTCTGGAGTCTGCAAGTCTGAGATTGAGGTGCCAACACGAGGGTCCTCTTCTTGGCTTGTAGATGACCAACTTCTCATTGTGTCCTCACGTGGCAGCGAGACAGAAGGACAGCCCTGGCCTTTCTTCCTCTTCCTTTAGAGACACTAATTCCACCCTCGTGACCTCATCAAAACCCAATTACTGCCCAGAGGCCCCTCCTCCAAATACCATCACATGAGGGTTAGGGCTTCAACATAGGAATTTGGAGGGGGGGGGTGCGGATTGGGGGGGGCAGACATTCAGTCTGTAACACAAAGATTTGGTTGAACACAGTTTGAGAGTGTCTTCTTCCTACCTGGTTTCCCAGCTACACTCCCTTCTAAGACACTTGTGGTAGCTTATTTTCATCTATGACTCTGGTATGATCTCAGGTAATGCGATTCTGATACACTCCCAAGTATTTATTATTTTGGTCAATTTTCAAAATTTCGAAAAAATAAATGGATGCTCTGTTTTGTTTCTTTTTAGGTTCATCCAAATGAGGAAGAGGAAAATTAATATTTCTGGTTAACTTGGTAAGTACAAGACTGAACTAACTAGGTATTTTCTTGTGCCTCTGCCTCTAGTTATGTGAACCTTTTAGAGATTTTCTAGTCTAACCAGATTTTATTTTTTAATACATGAATGAACTGAAGACTTGGAAGGTAAGTAATGTCTCCACCAGTCAGGGGTAAAGTTCTAACTAAATTCAGGTCTTCTGGCTTCCAGATAAGTGGACTTCTCCGCACACCTCTCTGACTCCTCAGTCCTATGAAATCTCCTATGCCCTAGGTTTTCTTTAATGTCTTGACGTCATCTGAGAACAACCCACACAGAAAAGATGGTTCTATCACATTTCTTGACTTTTCTGGGTTGTATGTAACCAGACTCTTCGATTCTCCCTTCCTTGCCTGGTATGCTTTCCATTAGATTCTCCACTCTGGTCACCCTCTTCTGGGTGCCTTCAAGACATGTCCTTTGAAAAATGTGGCACTTGAGACAAAATCCAGTTCTGTAGACTCAACCTGACTTGACGAAGTGCACTGAGGCTCTCTTGCCCCCTTCATCCAGGCATACCTCTTCTCTTGCAACAGTAGAAGGGTGTTAGGATTCTCAGTGGTCCTGGGTATTCTTTTGATCAAGCCCTTGCCTGTCTCCAGACCTGGTCACAATGCTTCTGTCTGTGAGTTTAAGCCCTCCTCCCATTCAGTTCCTCTCTAGGTTAATTCGTCTCATCTCTTGTTACACTCAGGCTTTTGTCTTCCCCCCAGACACACCGGCAGTGCATTTCCCTACACCTGCTTCTGCTTTGCTGTTTTCAGATCCCTGACCTCTGGGCAGTTCTGGGCACTTCTTTCAAATCATCCTTTCCTGTTTCTGTTTGCAAAATGGCAGCTCTCTCCTTCTTCAGGTCTTTGCTCGAGTCTCATCTTCCATATGGGAAACTTCTCGACCTCAAAGGTGTACTCTCTTCCCTGTTTTCTCTCTGAATGTTTAGTACTTCGGGAGTATCCTTTATATATGCTCGTAATGT
The DNA here is from genome assembly GCA_030068075.1 of Paguma larvata. Taxonomy (NCBI): domain Eukaryota; kingdom Metazoa; phylum Chordata; class Mammalia; order Carnivora; family Viverridae; genus Paguma; species Paguma larvata. The sequence goes on from CM057825.1 coordinate 16,292,128, forward strand.
TCAGTGTAGGTTTCTACCACTGGTCTCTCATCTTTAAGTCTCCTTCATAGCAGCGATGATTGACATGTCACAAAGCACTTCATATACACTGGTTCTGTTTGTCCAGCAGTAGGCAAGTATTAGCACCTCCTCATTTTCAGATGAGGACCATGAGCCTTAGCCAGGTTTCGTAACATTCTCAAGGTCTAATAAACAGTGCCATAGAGGGTTCTGGTTCAGGGATCTACTCCTTCAGACTTTCCCTGTTGGCTGCTAAGTTAAAGATTGTATGAGCAGAAAGCAAGATAGAAAAATCCCCGCTCTTATGCAATAACCTTTTGATTTTCAAATTCTCAGAGAGGGTCATCCTTTACAGCTCCTTTTTGGTGATCAGGTGTGAGGCGGATTTGCTCATCCCGGAAAGTACCAGGATTTTGGGTCTTTTTGTTCTCGTCAATCATCTTTCATTTTGTCACAGTTTTGTATTTTTAAATCCAATGTTCTTTTCTTGACAAGTAGGTTGCTATTATATATAAGAAGCAAGGTTTTAGAAATCACTCGTGAGGCGTTCATTGAAAATGAGACCAATATCGCATTGAACATGTTCTAGCATTTTCTGCCACTGAACAGAGCCAGTTAAGGTTTAGCTGATGTCGACTAGGAGGGAGGCAAAATAATTTGAACACAAGGTGAAGCTCACTGATAATATTTGGTGAAAAAACAATAAGTATGTAGCCACCCCACTTTGCCTCACTCTATGGCAGTGGACAGGCAGGTCTAATTGAACAAATGCTCCTGAAGCCTTCCTCTGTGTCAGGGTCATTCTAGGACTCGACCAAAAGGAGTAAACAGTAGAGACAAGATTCGTAATCTGTGGAGCTCATGTTCTAAATGTGAAGACAGACAATACAAATAAATAAACGAATGATATATTTCAGATAGTAATAAATATTAGAAGAAAACCACCCAGTAAGATGTGATGGGACACAGCTTGAGGACAGGGCAATAAAGAGGGCAGTAACAAAGGTCTCCCTGAGGAGTGACACTTGAGTTGAGATTGGAATATTAAGACAGTCAGCCAAGGAATGATAGGAGGCAGATTGTCCTGGGTGGAAGAACGAGAAGACTGGAGGGGAGAAGAGACCATGCTTGGGGCTTAGAAAGAAGGCCTTATCATGAGGGAGGGAAACAAGGACAAGGAACAAGTTTACTTAGGGGCCTTGTAGATCAAGGGAGCCATTGGAAGTTTTAATGCGGAGGGATGTTGTAATCTCATCTACATTTTAGAAACATCACCCGAGTTGCTCTGTGTATGAAGGGGATTATTGGTAAGCGGGCATGGAAGCAACAAGATTATTCCATTTATATTAATCCAGGTGACAGATGATGGTAGGTTGCCCCAGGTATTAAAGATGGTAGAAATATAGAGAGATTTAGGATATATTTTAGAAAGGAAAATGATCTGTTAGGCTAATGGATTAGCCAGGGAGGTGACAAAAACATGAAATAAAGGATGACTTTGAGCTGCTGATGTTAAATAGAGATATTTACTAGTCCTGTGGAGAGGGACCAGGCAGAGTTTGAAGTGAACGCTGGGGTCATGGCTGTGGCATATACTGTTCAGGGCATTCCTGGTAATAAGCTCACACTTGAGAATGCCTCAGACATTTTGAATAAATACTTCATATGTCTTCCATGTAATGAGGATTATGTTATTTTATTGCAAATTTAAACCAGGAGAAATCTAGGTGAACATAATTTTAGTTAAAAAAAATTTTTTTTAAGTTTATTTATTTTGAGAGAGACAGAGACAGCATGAGTCAGGGAGGGTCAGAGATAGGAGAAGAGAGACAGAATCCCAAGCAGGCTCTGCACTTTCAGCGCAGACTCTGAGGTGGGGCTCTGACCCATGAAACCGTAAGATCATAATCTGAGCCAAAACCAAGAGTCGCCCTAGATTCTTCTACTTTTAAACTAAGATTATGAGGGGCATCAGGCTGACTCAGTCAGTTAGGCCTCCGACTCTTGGTTTCAGCTCAGGTCATGATCTCATAGTTTATGAGTTTGAGCCCTGTGTTGGGCTGTGTTGTTGACAGGGTGGAGACTGCTTGGAATTCTCTCTCTCCCTCTTCTCTGCCCCTGTCCTGTGCACTCTCTCTCTCTCTCAAAATGAATAAACTTTAAAAATAAGCAGAAGAACCTCTTAACGATTGAAATAAATGATATTCAATGAGTCATACACAAGGCATTGAAATATACTATGAATTGCCTCTCACTAGTGGGAGTCACCCAGGGGCAGGATGTGCAGTTGATTCCCCTGGTGGGGAGGTTGACATTGAAACAGAGGCATAGTCCAGTTCTAATATGGTTGGGGAGGGAGTTGATCTGATATCAGGGTCCCCGTATGAGTGGTTAGAGGATAACCAATTGGTTGGTGGTATGACCTAGAATTCGAAAGACATAACCCTTCTCTGAGTATCTGACCTTGAGTGTTTCAGACTCTTTTTTTGACATGACTTTGTCTAAGGCATTCTCATCATGGTTTTATCAAGTGTTATGCTGTCTTAAGAATTGAAGATGAGGAATTTCTTCCAGGGAATATACTATGGAGAAGCAGTCCTTAGGCCCCTTGCCTTGTCATACATATCAGTCAGAATCCTTGGGGAAAACACTCAGCACACTGAGCTGGGATTTTTGAAGACTCTCAGTAAAGGGACTATTGGTAGAGAGCCAACCAATGATGCTGAAACACTCAGAGACCTGCAATGGTGGTAAGATCTACGGAGCAAGGGATGACAAAAGTACTGCCAAGCTCGAGTGAAAACAGAGATGTTAAAGAAACATTATTCAATAGAAACTGCGGAGGCCATGGTCGCTTCAGAACTGAACTCCAGCAGGGAGGGAACAGATGAGAAATGTTCCTACCTTTCTCCTCCTGCTCTCTGATGGTCTGCTGGGGTGTCTCATTGGCTGATCCCCCAAAAGAAGTAAGTTAGAGGATAAAGGATCCAGATTCATCCTCCTGGGACATAGGGCAGGGCAGAGAAGGATACGGAATAGATTTGGGTTTGAAGCTACATTTGTTCTTCTAAAGTCACTTTTTGTTCTATGATTTAATGTTTATATCCATTCTTATATTGTTTTATGTACTGCCTTTTACACCCTGAGCACACATGGTGAAATCATAGTTGTAATCACTAGAGAGATAGCAGTTGACTGTTGATTCTGAGGCTACCCATCTGCCATAGAAGCACAACACTTTGTTTCTAAACACACAGATTTAAAGACAAAGAGTAACCACAAAAAAAGCAGATTCCACTCCAAACCACATTGTCAGAGTATTTTGATCGAAGCTAATGAGCAGTCGATGTTGATGGTACGTTCAAGGAAGGTGCGGGACCGGACACTGTTTCTCATGCTTATTCCACTTCCTCAGCTCGAGAGAAATATTTCTGAGATTGGATCAGCAAGGACTTGGTGCCAGCGAGGAACTGGAATAAATGGAACCTGGCCCAGCTCAAGAATTAGGAATTCCCCCACGTTGCCTCATCATCTCCACTTAGCTCCTAGCTGCAGCCTAAACCCTCCTGGCCTCTTCCCTCTCTTATCTGAACTGTACTGTGGTTTGTTAAACACATCCTCTAGAATACTTTGAAAACTACACAAGATGAGGCTTAATGAAGGCGGCATGCCTCACAGTGACTTAGAACTGAAAATATGACTACATCGAAAGTCTTTAGAAGGCAAGATTTTAATGGCGGAATAATATGCTAGAACAGAGGAGTAATTTCTTCTCGAATGCTAGGATGAATTATTTATGCCTTGACAACATTATGTGTCTCTAAAGCAGCTTTTAGTTATTCGCCACTTCTGGGCTACAGCTGATCCTGCTGCCCGTTCTTGTAATTACATTAACCTCTTGACTTTACATGACAAGCTTTTCCTGTGCGCTGCGATCAATAGCCTATCACTATACCTCTTTAATAGGGCCATAGTTACACTTCGGTTCAGATACAATTAACTTGGTCCCCTCTTTTCTTTCTGGTGGGGCGTGGAGTAACATTTCTAATTTCACATCCGAAACAAAGGAAATCGTTCTGAAGGAAAAGACACCTGTAAAAGTGTGTAGATCGTATGGGAAGAAACGATCATAATGATAAATAGACCAGGTGAAAATCCCTTTCTGCTGACACGTGGGATTGGAAACGCTGGGAGAAGCAGTGGATCTCAGTGGCTTTTGAAGCCCTGAATTTGTGTGGTGGCTTTTAAATCTCTGCTATGATGAACGTTTTTTTACTTTCGGTAAAATTAAAAGCAATGTGGACCACCTACTTTCCTCCTTAAGCCCCGGCAATTAATTATAGCGTGTATATGTAAACAGAGAAAGTATAATGTTAAATGTTGAAATGAGGTCAGCTAGTTAAATCCTCTTACTCTGACAAAGGGAAATTGAGAAAGGTAAATAGCAGTGGTGGGGACAGAGCCCCTCAGCTCGGGGAAACAGATTGTCCGTGTTCAGTCACGGTTGGTAGTTTTCATTCAGCCACTGTGGGAGCATTTACACCATGGAAATTGGCAAACGTTATAAACCAGTGCTTTTCCCCACAAAGAACTACTTACACATTTACTTGCATATCGCTGTATATACTCATATACACACATACACACACATGCACATGAATGTATATGTATATGTGTCACACATACATATATGCTACTATGTGCTCTATTATATAGGCACTCTACTTAAATTTGTCATCAGAAATAGTGTCATAAAACTTTTCCAGGTATTTTTGTGATTACATTTTTCCCTTCCTTTATAATACATCAATGAACACAGAGACTCACAACAGGTATCCACACAGACCTGCAGGGACTTGTATTTTATTTTATTTATTTATTTTTTTAAGTTCATTTATTTATTTTGGAAGAGAGAGAGAGCACGTGCATGGGGAGAGGCAGAGAGGGAGAGAGAAGCCCAAGCAGACCCTGCGCTCTCAGCACAAAGCCCTACAAGGGGCCGGATCTCACGAACTGTGAGATCATGACCTGAGCCAAAATCAAGAGTGGGACACTTAACAGACCGAGCCACCCAGGTGCCATCTGGGACTTTTGTTTTAGATTAGCCTTCGGAATGCACAAACTTCTAAGCCTGTGGATCACCTGGGAAAACTCAAAAGAAGGGTCACAAGAGTCAGCTCTACAAAGATGGGCACAGGGGTGAAGGCTGTGACCAGACACGTTTGGAACACTAAAGGTTTTGGAGGTAAACCGACTTAGTTTTCCTTTTAATTCTATAATACTATAAAGGAACGAATTTTGTTGACTCTCTTCTGTACTGTATTATCAGAACCATATATCTTAGAAATAATAAAATAAAACTATCCATTACCAATAGCAATAATTTAGGACCCATCCAATGTTCCTTATAGATAATGCATCTGGTTTAAAATCACCTTAAGAAATAGCTGGTGGCTGCTTAAATCCTGTCAGACCACTCTAATTTTCTTTTATGACGATGTCGGACTTGCTATATTGCAGGAAAGTGATCTACATAATACACATGCTCGATGCCTACACATATTACATAATCAGCAAATTTAATGTGAAAAAATAATATTGCGAGTGGGTGCAGAATCAGCAGAAGGGAATTACAGTGTATCTACCACCAAGGGAAAGTAAGAATAGAGAATTTATCATGCCCTAGAGCTCGAGCAGCCTCTGTTCCGGTGAGGGAATGAGAGTACATGCAGCGACATGTCCTGGAGTGTCAATTGAATATTCACGTATCTGGATCCCAGTCCTCGACCCATTGATTTGAATGTAAGTGATTCTTACGCACCCTCGAACTTGGAAATTACTGCTATTGGGCTATATATCCCAGATGAGGACAGTCTGAGAAATGGGAAACTTTCAGCACGTGCTGAGGTTAAACTAGAACGTATGTTATTTTGTGGTAAAGAGAGGAAGACACGAGAAACACTAAGGCTCCTCTGAAGTATGAGGGAGTCACCTCTTCCTCCTTGTGCCCATCTGTGACTTCCTTCTCTCAGCTTTGCCAAGGCTCCGAGTTACTGTGAGGACTGGAAGTTTCAGATGTGATTGCAAGGTTGTGGAAAGAGATGGAAGAAGACTTGGGCTGAGAGACGTGAAAGGAAGACCCCATTGTTTTGTGTGGCTTTGGATAAATTATTGATTTCTTGTGAGCTTCAGTTACCTCGCTGGCAATATAGAGATGATTGTACTTGTTCCTTATATATCATAGAGTTGTTCTGAGAACTAGGGAGACATAGAGTGTAAAAAGTTAGCCCCGAGGGTTAGATAAAGATCATGTCAAGTTTCCCATGACTGAGCTCTGGGACTGTGTCGCTTGCTCTGAAATGTTTTTTTGTTTTTGTTTGCATTTTTTTGTTTTGTTTTAAGTAGGCTCCACACTCCGCAACGAGCCCAATTCATGACCCTGGATCAAGACCTGGGCTGAGATCAAGAGTCGCACACTCAAGTGACTGAGCCACCCAAGTGCCCCAAAATGGGTTTTATAGGGAAACTCTATTTTGTGGTCAAGGATCGAAATACTGAGTGAGAGGCATCTGAACTGGGCCTTGAAGGGAGACCTGGAGAAATAATTAGAGATGGTAGTTTTAAACACACCTGTAATTAAAGCTAACACATTCTGATCACTTATCATAGTAAGTGCTTCACACAAATGGTCCCATTGCTTCCCTCAAACATGTTTCATAGCACATGTACCTACAACTATAACCACCATTTTCTGATGAAGAAATGGAATCACTGACTGCTTGATTTACCCAAACTCACATGGCTTGCAAATGGGAGTCTGGTTTGACTCCAGAGCTTCCACTGTCCAAAGTAGCATGGGGTGCCCCTGGGTGGTTCAGTGGGTTGAGCACTGACTTCGGCTCCGGTCATGATCTCACAGTCTGTGAGTTCGAGCCCCGCGTCGGGCTCTGTGCTGACAGCTCAGGGCCTGGAGCCTGCTTCAGATTCCGTGTCTCCCTCCCTCTCTGCCCCTCCCCTGCTCACACTCTGTCTCTCTGTTAAAAGTAAATAAACATTAAAAAAAAAAAAAGAAATCTACAAAGTAGCATGGGCTTATGTTAGCCAATGGGATTAGATGAACCCAGTAGCTGCTATCATAGCCGTATGTCTTGAGCTGTAGGATCAGATAGGCTTACAGGTCAGGAAAGATGGAAAGTGAGCACTATAAATACTTCCCTTGCTTCTTGCAAGACCCCAGAAACCACAGTAGAGAGAATTTCCTTCTCATCGAGGGTGTGTAAGAGCTAGATTGGACAACGATGATAATTTCAGAATCTGCTTCTCTAGGTTTTAGAAGGTTTTATTGGGTAGAGTTATAAATATAATCTGTTCCAAACGGGAGGAGAGAGATGTGAAAGGTCATGTTCTTGGGTCCTTCCGATTCATGTAAGTTCTTTTAGGTTCAGTGGAGAATATTCAATTTTTGTGAGGACATTACTAATAAAGTAGTAAAAGTTTATACCCTGCATTAAACTCTAGGGATGGTCTCTCTCTCTCTCTCTCTCCCTCTCTCTCTCCTTTCTTTTATGGGTGGTCTATAGGAGCCAGGAAAGCATCAGAATCATCGGGATGGAGCACACACGTTGCAAAAAGCATCTTGCGTTTCCAATGGGTTTAAATCATATACAAACAAAATCTGGACCCTTTCATGTAGACGGGGCTGAAGGGTCTGATATCAGTCTACAAAACAGCACTTTGCCAAAAGGACCCAGATTCTTTCAGATCCAATACAAATTCTCCTGGAACATCTGGATCCTTTCCCAGATGAAAACCTTGCGGGTTAATGAAATTGCCAGATGTGACTACTTGCCAAAATATTGAGATGCTTTTGTTCGGGAGTCCCCACTTTAGAGGGTGGACCTGATAGAGCTGGATTATCATTCTGGTCTCATCCTTCTAAACAAATTAACATTTTCAAGCTTTGCAGGCAGATAACACTATTTGAACAATTTACACCAAAAAGGGGTTCTCTGCGTCATGGATAGGGGAGATAAAACCCTGACTTCAAAGCACCTTTTTTGCCTTCAGGATCAATTACCTCCTGTTATCCTACAGAAACTATTATGCCCTTTCCAACCCGCTCCATGCCCCAACACACCTCTTGATCATTAATGTGTGAATCAAAAGAAAAACCTACTTGGGATATCTAAATTCAGAGCCGTCTAGTTTTAATCTTGCTTCTTTACCGTAGTTTCAATAGTGATCATTATGAAACAATTCCTCTCTGCTAAGCAGAGGCAAATATTTCCTTCCTGAAGGGTGAATCACTCGGAAAATAATAATTCGTACTCTGGAGCTCTTGTTTAATGTTACAATTCCTTCCTTAATGGGGATATCTGACCCCCGTGACCCCTCTTCCCATTCTAAAAGGACAACCTCAAACCCAAATAAATAACTTCTCCCATCAAAGATTTCGGAAACAAAATGTTTTTTTTTTTTTCTTTTTGAGAAACAATGAACACAGTGCCTTAAGGCCGACTGTACCGAATAAATTCAACACAGTCCCTCTAAAGCCAAGCGAGATGTGAAGTCAATGATGCAGACAGATTAGCAGCATCGGACTCTAAAAGCAGGTTCCTTAAAAAATCCAAGAGCTGTCTTGAATGGACACAGAGAAGGCTGAACAATAGATGGTATTTCGGAGAACCAGGAAAATCCTTTATTTTGATGTCTGGTAAGAAAAAAAGAAAGGGCGTAGCAGATAATGATAGATGATAACCTGAAGATGAGGGGGAGGCTGTGGTAACACAGCCCTGCCTGCTGTAAGAGAGGCTTGTCTGTCCTGGAAACCAGAGCAGACCGCTTTCCCCGAGTGGGAGGAGTGTCCCTTCTTTGTCACAAAGGATGGGAGGTGTGCCACGGCTTTGAAGCAAATATGCATAAACTGTACCCAGTCGGTTAGAGGAGCCCCTGCAGTTTCAAGGCTAGGAGTCCCTCTCGGGATGAAGTTGATATCGGTACATTAGACAACACTGGAATGAAACCAGGAAAGGCCTGTTATTCAGGAAAGAGAAGCTGGAAGGCTGTGTCCTAGCCAGAGCTGGGCAGTCTTGACATCAGGGCCAGGATGATTTGTGGATTGCAGTAGAGTCCAGCCCTGCAAATGGGTAGTCTCTTGTAATGCAGAAAGCATTTGCTGGAGAATCGAGAAACCTGTGTTCTGCACCCTTGGGTGCAGTTTCCCCTGAAAATTCTTATGTTTGGAGTTGGGGGTCTTAAATTCATTTCTCTTACTCTTTATTCCGTGCCATTTTCTTTAAACCTTTTTGACAGGTGGTATTTCTTTTCCCTTTTCCTCTCGTTTTCCATTTTTCACGGGCTTTCCTATTTTGTTGTGTTGTTGCTTCTTGTGCTGGTTTGGGTTGGAGGTTGATTAGAAGTCTGTCTTTCAGATAAAAAATCTCGAGTGGCAATGCTCACTTGCTTTATTGCATCATGCAGTTTCCTGGCATATAAAAACCAGAGAAGTATGTGAATTTTCCTGTACTTAGTCAGATACTTATTTATTTATTTATTTAGCGTTCATTTATTTTTGAGACAGAGACAGACCATCAGCAGGGGAGGCGCAGAGAGAGAGGGAGACACAGAATCCGAAGCAGGCTCCAGGCTCTGAGCTGTCAGCACAGAGCCCAATGCGGGGCTCGAACTCACAAACCGCGAGATCATGACCTGAGCCGAAGTCAGACGCTTAACTGACTGAGCCACCCAGGTGCCCGCTTAGTTGGATATTTTAAACCTCTACAGGATAAAACTCCCAAAAAGAAAATTACATCTTGATATGGTTAATCACTTAGCCTAATATCTAGTTGATTGTATTCAATCATTAATTCTAGCTTAAATGGGAGGCCCAAATATCTCCTCAGGCCCCAGGCTGGTATTCAAATAACAAGGTACCTTCTTACATTGATCTAAAGTATTTGGAGATCTTCAGACAAAAATATGCAAGACTAAGTACACTACATTTTCCTCCCTTATCTCAGATCAAAGCAGTATATCCTTCCATTGTTTCTTCTCTCTTTTTGCATGGATACTTCTTATAGACTTCAAAACTTGAAGTTTGGTCTTTTTATATTCTTAAAATGCTAAATGCCCCTTGGAGGACTTCATCTAAAGAACAAGTCATCTTTCTTTAGAAACATGGATAATCATTTTCTATTCAGACAGCTGTCTCCAAAGACCTTGCTCTTACATACCTTGTAAGTTGAAGAAATAACATTTCTAGGAAAATAAATGACCGAAGCCACTTCAGAAAGCAGCAAACTTCAAACAGCTTGGTAATTTGTAGACCCCTCTGACATCCCAAGTGCATAATGGATTTGCACCGACATTGAAGATTAAGCAAATTGACTATGATGTCACAACTCTATTTTAAGATTTTTCCTTCAAAATCTTTATTTCGGGGGAAAATATATTTGCTGATAAATATTCCCTAAGAAGCCTGTGTGGTTTGCATCTCTGTCCCAGGTAACCCATCTGTCCAGAAGATGCGGTTGATAAAATCTACAGACTGAAGGCCAAACTTAGCCCCTGGGGGTCGTAGAGTCCCATTAAAAAAACAGCTTCAGATAATCTGGGAGGTTCCTCGGAATAACATCCGGAAAGGGTATTTTCTACTTGTGTTATAGGCATTGGAACAAAAAAAAATCTGTGGTGTATGCAAAAGGGAACCATTTGAGGTTTCTGTTCCGGTGATGGGGCCATTTTATTGAGTACCATCACCCACATTGGATTTATGGGCACCGGCAGGGAGCCGGGGACCGTAAATTCTGAGGCCTGCTTATTAGAACCCGAGAGCATTTGACACGGTGCATAATTAATGATCATTTGCTAAAAGTATTTTTGGGAATTTTATTCAAACAAAGTAAAAAAGAAACACATTAAATATTAGTCCTGTTATATATTATGGGACATTATATCCATTTGTGTGCCCATAAATCATTTAGCTATGAATACTTGAGAAGAGCAAGAAAGTGATACCCTATGTACCGTCTGAGATAATATTGTCTTAGTATTTGATTACAGGCACGGTGTCCTTAATGGACAGATTCATGCTCCGTATCCGATGTCCAGTTGGAGCGAGGGCACTAAAAAATGGTAACAGGAGGACGTGAGGCCAGGATCAACCAGAGCTCAGGAGTGTGAAATTAGGGATGAAATAAGACTTTTACTGGCCTCGTCAGAAGATTCTTTGTTTGACTGCATTGTTTCCTGTGATGGGTTTCGTTGCCCCAGTGTGGGTGTTTATGTTTGTGTGAGTGTGTGTCTGTGTATACTCTTTTATTTTGGGGGGAGGTGGGGCAGGGAAGGTACTAAAAAGATTTGGCCTGGCTTAACCATCTTTTAATTGGCTCAAAGAAAAGAGGAGGTCAGTGGCTGCTTCTGTGAGAGATGGAGGAATAAACCTGACGGTGGAAACAAATAGAAGATTTATTCTTTTTGAACAGCTACAAAAAGTCATTGCGATTTGAGTTAAACCAGAGCCACATCTTTGTCTTCATACACAGGGTAAGGTAGAAAATTAAAAAAAAAAAAAATGGAAGGAGGAGGGGGAGGAGGAGGAGGAGGAGAAGGGGGAAGAGGAGGAGGGGGAAGAGGAGGAGGAGGAGGAGGAGGAGGAGGAGGAGGAGGAGGAGGAGGAGGAGGAAACAGAATGAAATATGCCCAGGAAATGGAAACACCCAATGCAGGCTTTGTGAAGTGATGGGTGGAATCCAAAGATTTTTTCGTGCTGACTGCCATGGACATGTCATGTGATTTGGGACAAACCACTTAAACTTTCTAGCCTCCGTGTACAATTCTAAAAAATGAAGGAAAATCATTAAGTTCACTAAGGCTTCCTAATTGCAAATATTTATAATTCCAAATTGACATTTTCAGGAAACACACAATCACACACACACAAAACGTGGACTTTTTTTTTTTTTTTTGTCTAAATGATCCATCTAATTCTTTTTTCGGCTCCAGTTCAGTAGACACAGGCACACTATGTCTAGCTGCCACTATATGTCATTTCTAGGTGCTAAGTCGAATCGTTTATTGCTTGCCTGGGAAAGAAAAAGGGTTGCAAAGAAATTTATTTAAGGGCATACGAGCAAACTGTGGGAAAGCTTTAAAAATACATTTAAAAAATTGAATTGAATGCAAATCTTTAAAGTTTGGCTGAAGTAGGCAAAGGACTTCAAATGTTTGTGGAGACAAGTTGGAACATACATCATCGATAAGCACATTGACTTCTTTGAGGACTGTCGTTGATATTTTTTGTTAGTTTCTGGGTGCCAGTAGTGAGGAATTTGGAACTCAGGACTGCCAACCCAAATGTTAATTGTATCTACCACAAGTTCCTTAATTTATGGTGATTTAGACATAATGGTCACAATGAAAGTTATGAGAATTAAGTTGTACCATTTTAAAAATTTAAGCGTAATAACAAGTAAGTAGGTAATCTTGTCCAGTTTCATATAAGTTACTTGAAGAGAATCTATCTACCCATCTATCAACCTACACACCTACCTACCTACTACCTACCTATACAATCTATCTATTTATCTATCTATCATCTATCCATCTATCTATCTATCATTATCCTCCTCATCATCATCTACCTACCTACGTCTGTCTGTCTATCTATCTATCTATCTATCTATCTATCTATCTATCTATCTATCAGTATTTGCCAATGTTCTTCCCTAGATCCTCAGCCTCTCTTGGTGGTGTTAATTAAAGAGTGAGTTAAGGGGTGGGCCAACTGGAGCGATTTTTCATTCTTATTTCTAAGCCATCTTTGGTTTAGAAAACTTATTTCACTTTTTGTGGCTGCCCAGGATCCACGCTAAATATGACATGAAAGAAAATGAGAAAGGTGTTTCAAATCAACACATACCTCTGATTAGGAGACCTTGAAGCCACTTTAACTTCTCAATTAAAATTTTCACCATTGAACTGAGATGAAAACTTTCACTTCCCTAGAAAATGGCACCTCTAAAAGGAATATTCTCACAACATGTCTTTTTCACTTTCAGTCAAGTCGAAGCAAAAAAAAAAAAAAAAAAAAAGCGTGAATCATACATTGTGTTTTGAGTTACAAAGGATGCTTTGGGGGTGGGGGTGGAGCAAATGGCATTTACCTGCATCCGAAGTTGGCAGATGAACCAACAGCTGAGCCTCTTCTTCTCCAGAGAAGCATTAAAGTTTTATTCGCACTTGCACCTGCATGCAAGTCAAGGAATGGGGTGCAGGGCGTGGGAAGGCAAGTGTTTTAAAGAATGCAGCCCAAACCATTTGGGGGTGATTAGAAATATGCAGCAGAGGCAGCTGGAAAATGTCTCTATGGTTGGAAAAAAGCCACTTTACAATTTTTGTTAGTCTATTTCCAATGCTTAGCCACTCTAAGCATTAGAGCCAAAGACACTCTAAGAGGAAGCAACTTGATCTACTGGCTAGAACAAGAGAAAATGTTAACATCTGTCAAATCTGGATGGTGGGTGTATGGCTGTTTGTTATTTTGATCTCTATGTCTTTCTGAATGTTTGAGAATTTTCATAATTAAATGAGTATGTGTTTAGAATTAGGCCTTGTGTTTCAAATCCCCATAACCTTATTTTCTAGCTCTTCTGGCCTTGGAGTAGTTATTCAACTTCTCAGATCCTCAGTTCCCTCATTCTCATAATCTGTATAGAAATACCCACCATGTGGGTATTATCTGAGGATCCCAGATAATGTGTGCAGTGCCTCACAAGTGGCTGGCTTTTCTACTGGTAGTGGCTGGAACCCAATTTTAAACCCAAACTCAGCTGAGAGAAACAATCTCCAGGGAAAATTTCTTAGAAGTTATGCAAGGCATCTGTTCTTCCAGATTTTCTATTGACTTCTGGATTAAGTCAGATCACTAAAGATCTGTTTGCGTGCACGATAGCATTCCTACCGGGGGTCTGTCAGGATGTTTACACTTTATTGTCCCTGGGAAATATGTCATGGGCTTTCTGTGGAGAACGCTGCTCAAACACTTCGACAGAACTTCTGCGTGCTCTCTGTAAGGGTGCTTTGTGGATGTGGTTCACGCCATGACACAAGACTCCTCAGTAGCTCCCATGGGAGGCTTTCCTTCCCAGTCTTAACATTTCTAATAATTATTTCTTCAGAGTAGCTTTTTTTTTTTTTCTTAAAATACTATGAATTGTTAAAATGATCGTGTTTACCTTTGGGGGCTGGTACCTAGGAAATTGCAAGCCAAATCTGCAATCTGCCCAGAGGAGCCGTACAGTTCCTTGTGGTATGAAGCTTCACATTTGCTTTATTCCAACACCATTTTATTTCTGTATCCTTGTTTTTCTTACTTTTTTTCCCACTCATTTTATTTTTATTTTTTCAGTTTATTTATGTATTTTTTGAGAGAGAGAGAGCAAAAGCGAGCTGGGGGAAGGGCAGGGAGAGAGAATCCCAAGCAGGTTCTGCACTGTCAGCACAGCACCCAACACGGGACTCAATCCCACGAACTGTGAGATCATGATCTGAGCCGAGATCAAGAATTGGACGCCTAACTGACTGAGCCACCCAGGCACCCCTTTTTCACTTATTTTAAATTTATGTCATGTTGTTGTATTTTGGGTGTTCTTATAGCTCATCTTGAGTTCTTGGTAGAACAGATAACCAGGGTGGCATATACATAAATCAACACACAAATAGTATATAGCCACCATTACTATTGATAATAAGTAGAAATATGAGGTGCAGCTAGAAAGAGAGAAGGATGAAGGCAGTAAATATTTTGGAAGAAGATGATTAATGTCACAGCAAGGCTGAATAAAAATTATTCATTTCATATAATAGATTCATCAAGAAAAGTAGTTAATACAAAAAATATTTATGGAGTCGTGATATGCGCCAGACACTACTATTGCTATCGTGATAAGACCATAGTGATAATTTCAGAATACCTTGCAGAGTACAGGAAATTGGTTTTAGAAATTGGAATTTGGGAGTAGGTATGGCAGAGGGTCATGGATGTGGAAAATGAGAGAGAGGCGCTGTTGGACTGTTACGTTGTTTTGTAAGGAAAAGGGAATAATGAAAACACAAATTGAAAACAAACAAACAAAAAAGACAGAAGTTATGTTGCTGGATGGCAGAGACATAGTGCTGAGCTGTACTGAATAATGAATGCCTAAGCAATAGGTTGTGTCTACAGTGTGGCCAGAGTAGCTTGGCCAAGGATGGTGGTTTCTGTGGTACAATCTTGGGGAGGGAGCTGGGGAGCTAGCTGAAGGCCAGAATCTTGGCTAAGGCTGGATATCTGGCAGATTTCAATGTTGAATCTCTTCTCATGGACACAGAGGACATGGCAGCCACTTTATAGCAGAAGTGATATGCAAGACCCAAGGGTTACTGACATCTGGATTTTTCTCTACTACTTTTTTTGTACTTATATGGGAGCTGAGAACTATTGCAAAGGCTTTGGTATAGCTTTTACCACACAAACTCAGAGCTGAGTGGTTTATGGTATTTCTTAGCCTAAAGTTGTTGTCTCAAACATCCTCTTACACCCGTCTTCTACATACTTCTTAGAAGGTTTGTTTTTAATCTAGATCTTGGTTGATCTCTGAGAGCTTTTCGGATGACCTGGACAATTTAGGAGTACACTGGGCCTCAGGAAAAGATCACAGGAAAAGCTGGAAAAAATTCACATGTTTTATAGAGAATATTGTTATTTACAAAACTCATCTACCCTTATAAATGGTATGATCTTCTGTCCCAGCTCAAGGTATAAATATAGTCACCTCTGTGTTTTAAAATAATTACTATTTGAACTAATCACATGAAATGTAGTATGATATGTCCTTATGGAACCTTCTACCTCAAACTTGTCCAAGATCTCTAGGGTATATTTAGTCAAAAGAGATCTGGCACTTTTTTACAGTGCCAAAGACAGTAGGAAGCAGAGGAGGAGGAGGAGGAGGAAAGGAGGAGGAAGAGGAGGAGAAAGAATAGGAGGGGAAGAGGGACTGAGAATAGGAGCAGCGGCTATTGCTGCTTCTTGCAATATTTGAATTTCCTTTCAAGACCACTCATGCACATCCAAAGATAAGGCTTGCTTGGTGCAGCTGCAAAACCCTTGCTCCCTTTGTCCTTTCCCAGACACAGTAGTGACCGACTTTTGGTACAGGTTTGGAGCTCCTTCGCTCATACTTCCTTGCTTAGCACAGTGCCCAAAGTCTACAATTATACTGTTCCCACTGTTGCCTGATGCTGACTCCTAAGTGTTTCCTCAGCACATCCCAACAATGTCTCTGTGACATGGTATTACTGTGAGTAGGGCTTGAGGGGCTTGGAGTTTCCTCTCCCAAAGACCCTGGACCTGTTATGCAAATTGATCTGTATGTCCACAATGACCAGCTTTTCATATCGCAGGTCTCAAGGAAAAGGCAGTCTTAATGAATCATGCAGGATTTTGTTACATCTTTTATCCCAGACAATGGGAATCTATTCATCCTAGGTTTATACAACTTCAAGTCAGACATTTAAGAGCCTTATCCTTGAATAAAGAAGGTTGGCTCCAAAGCGATTTGGTCTGCATCTCTAGACATAACAGAGGCTTGCAGAATTTCCAGTGTCTCTCTTGGTATCCACATCTTGTTACATAATCCAGAGAGGCTGCCGGTACCATTTATGTCCATCTCATGGATGTGGAAACTGAGATTCAGGAAGCTTTCGTAAATTGTTCAAAGTTACACACCAATAATTAGATATCTCAATATCATAGCATTAGCTAAGAGATAGAGGGCTCAGCAGTGCGGGGAGTTGTAGAGCATATAAACCTTACTGAGTAATAGATAATGCATGCTGGTTAGATACTTTTGTATTAATGGAATATTTAATGGGTATGCATATGGATATGTTTTTATAGAAATATGTTTTACAGTAGTAGAATACAAAAAAAAGAAAGAAGATTTGTTTTGGAAACATTCTTTAAACAAGATCTTGCTCTTTATAGTAAAAACAATGAGAAATTATAACAATAAACCAGTGGAATTTTCTAGAGTCCCTTGAGTCAGATTTGCAGACAGAAAGATTAAGAGAAGGATCTCAGAGACTTTCTGGGTAGTGAAACATTGAGTGTGTGTGTCATGAACTATAGCAGAAACTAGTGCTAGAAATAATAGTTTCCTACCCAATCTCCTAATTATTGATGGGTTAATACTCAGCTTTCGCAGCAAAATTTCAGTTTTTCTCTGTGAATCAATGAAACCAAAACCTTATATAAGTGAGGAGGAATTCTGTAGATAATGCTTAAGTCACTTTTTGAGATTAGGTGATGGGAGGCAGGGGTTGGCTATACCAGAACAAGTCAAGGCTGCCTCCCAAGTCAACACACTGAGAAAGTGTTGGGAAGAGGGTAAGGAAGAGTGTAGAGAGAGGCAGAGGTGTGGGAGATCCTAGGGATGTACCAAAGTAGGCTGTATATCCTTTTTTTTTAGGTTTAAAGTAGTCACATCTGAAATATAAATGAGTAAGGTCTATATCCAAGTGAATCAATCTCACTGTTCCGGAAGTCCACAAAAGCAAGGACAGAAGTCCAGCCTAGAATGGAGTGGCCAGAGATGTAATAAGAATCAGATGAATTGAAGTCTGAGCTAAGAACTCAGCAGGTACTTAGCACATTATTCTTATCAGCTGCTTGGTGATTCTCTTAGAACTAGGACCATGATCTTAAAGGGATAAAATAATAGTCACAGTCTGACTATGACTCAGATCGAATTCTTTTGCTCTGT
Source organism: Paguma larvata (assembly GCA_030068075.1). Lineage (NCBI taxonomy): Eukaryota > Metazoa > Chordata > Mammalia > Carnivora > Viverridae > Paguma > Paguma larvata. The sequence goes on from CM057825.1 coordinate 16,309,932, forward strand.
CCTTTTTATCCTCCCAGATGCCAGAGAACCCTCATCAACACTCCAATCATGAGAACTGCCAAAAAGTTAAGAATAGATTAGAAAGGTATACAGAGGGAACATCAAAGAGGATTCAACCTTTAACTGTCCTCAGAAGAATTTCTAGCCGTTGCTGAGCCAAATGCCAAATGTTGCACTACATTATGGAAGAGAGTTTATTCAATTGACATATGTTTATTGAGTATCTAGTATGTACCAGCACTGTGCTCGACATTTTGTGCAATAAGGAGCAAAACAGACAAAATCCGACTAATAAGAGCTTATCGTCTCGAGGTAAGTTCACACATGAAATGAAAAAAGCTATAAGTTATAATAAACGCCATTAAAGAAAAGACCAGGATGTTCTGAGAGAATGATAAGGACGTTAATTTGTTTGGGGTGATCTTACAAGGAGTAGTTTTACAAATTAAGACTCGAACCTTTCAGGGAGAGAGAAAGAGGAGTTACCCAGGTCAAGGAAGGATAGTCCAACCAGAGAAAACAGAGTAGGCAAAGATCCTGGGACAGGAAAAATGCTTGGTGTGTCTGAGAAACTCAAAGGAGTCCTCTTTTGGCTGGAGATCAGGAGAAGGGCATGAGATCAAGTTCTAGAAAGCCTGGAGCCAGATCATGTGGGGCTTGTAGGCCATTTGAATGGTTTTGAGAAGGGGAGTGAAGTGGTTTTACTTGCATTTACAAAGATCACTGTCTCCTGAATGGAGACAAGAAAGAACAGAAGCCAATTATGAGACTGTTATAATTGAAAAAGATGATGGCAGCTTGCACCATGCTGAGTACAATAGCGATGGAAAGAATTGAATTGACTTGAGATACATCTTTGAGTTAGAATCTACATAACCCACCCAGATTGTTGAATTTAGAGGACAAGGAGAAAAGGAGACTGAGGAATACTAGTCAGAGATGTAGGAGGAAAGTCCAGAGATGGGTGTGATAGATACTGTAAGAAAATGTTTCAAGAATAAGGAATGATCAGAAATCCAGGGAGGAAAAAGAAAAAGAAATTTAGAAAATGATATTTAAAAAAAATTGTATGTATGTATGTATGTATGTATTTATATTTTAGAGAGAGTGCATGTGAATGGGGGAGAGGGTAGAAGGGGGGGAGAGAGAGAGAGAGAGAGAGAGAGAGAGAGAGAGAGAGAGAATCTTAAGCAGGTTTCATGCTCAGTGCAGAGCCCAACATAGGGCTCAATCTCACAAACCTGGGATTGTGACCTGAACCAAAGTCAAGAATGAGATGCTCAACTGATTGAGACACCCAGGTGTTCCAGAAAGATGATATTTAAAAACATCTTTGGGAAGTTTAGACTTAGAGACCATCTGTGACCTTTGAAAGAGTAGGTTTATGGAGGGGGTAGTGGTAGAGGATAGCTGTTTAAACAGAGTGCTGGAAATGGCAAGAGAGAAAGTGAAGAAAGGAGGTGAAAGCTTATGCAAAGTTTGACTTCCCTTTCTAGATCAGAGTTCATCATTTGTGTCTAGAGGGTTAAAGTGATGTGTTCCAGATCACCACACTGAGCAAAAGGGGATCAAAGTGGACATCATCCAATCTCAGATTCTCTAGTCCATTGAAGACAGCTATCCTTGGCTTGACCAAAGAATATTACACTGTCCAATACAGTAGTCACTAGCCACATGTGTTTATTTCAATTAATTAAAATGAAATAAAGTATAAACATTTAGTTGTTTCATTGTGCTAGCTAGATTTCAAGTGTCCAAAAGCTATGATTTCTAGTAGCTACCATATCGAGCAGCACAGATATAGAATATTTCCATCAGAAAAGAAAGTTTTACTGAACTCACTGGTGTACTTTATCACTCACATTTGGGCATTTTGAAAGTGAGTGATTCACAATCATAGCAGGACAACCGACTTGAATCATGACTGTTTTGGGAAAACCAGGACATATGGACACCTCACCTAGATTGTCCATTTTAAGAACTTTATTTCACAAGACACGAGTACAGCAAACAGTCTCAACATCTGAAGCCTATAGGTAGGTGTATGGGTGGCCTCTAAGTTCGTCTGATGAGCCTCACTTTCTGATATTCATGCCCTTGTGTAATTCTTACACCTTGAGTGTGGGCTGAACCTATTGACTTGCTTCTAACAAATGGAAGAAGGCAGAAGTGATAGGATGTCATTTCCTAGATTAGGTTACAAAAAGACCATCACTTTCATCTTAAACATTCTTGCTGGCTGGCTAGCTTGCTCTGAAGGAAGCATGCTATAGCATAGCTCATGGAGAGACCCCAGGACAAGGAATGGAGGTAGATTTCTGGCCAAGAAACTGAGGCCTTCAGTCCAACAATTAGCAAGCAACTGAGGACTGTCAACAACTATGTGAATAGCGTAGAAGACTCTCCCCCAGTCAAGTCTTAGATAAGACTGATTCAACAGACAATGGTGTGCAACCTTTTGAGAGATTTTGAGCCAGAGGCACCTAGATAAACCACACCCGAATTCCTGACATGCAGGAGCTAGGGAGTAATAAATGTTTGCTGTTTCACGCTACTACAGTGTGGAGTAATTTGTCACACAGCAATAGATAACTAATATATCTGGCTACTCAAGGGGTCATTTTAACAAAATGTTAAGGATGTAGGTGTTGATAGGCAAGCATTTTACCTCATTGCCCATCTTCCTTAGACTCAATTCTTCTTTCTCTTTTGTCTTTTTTTTTCTTCTCCAATTTAGGAAGGTCAGCATGTGGCTTGATTGAATGACAGCAAATTAATGAATTGGCTTCAATGGATGTTTGCTGACTAAAAAAAATGAATAAAAAATAATAGAAGGCAGGCAAAGTTTTCCTCCTTCCACCCATCTGCAGCGGATGGCTAGACTTGAGAGAAGGATACCTCCTTAGCATAAACAAAAAAGTCCAGAGAACTCTCTAGAGAGGTGTTTGACATCCATTCAGCTCTTCTTTCACTCACCATGGTTCTGTGTATATTGGTGGCCATGGGCATATTGAATTGTGAACACAGTTCTTTTACTCCAATTCCTTAGTGTTCATTAAAAGAGAGCATTACTGAACAAAACCATCGGTCTGCATCTCAAAGCATTCATCACCCATATTCACTCAGTAACCCTTGATGGGATTCTAGTTCCACAAAGAGTATCTCTGACAATGGTAGTATATATATTATCTCTACAACCATGAGAGTAAGTCTGTGCTGTCTTAAATACTCCTTTGCCATAGTAGCAAAAGCCCAGAAGTTCTTGATGAAATCCATTAGAATAGACGTTGCCTAATTTCATTAACCCAAGGAGTGTTATTGGCAAAATTACTCCACACAACCAATTTTTTAAAAAGAAGAAAGATGTAAATAGTGTGAAAATGAATCTAGAATCTAAAGACCGAAATGTTGAGAGGTTTGGAATGAACATTCAGCAAGTGAATGTACACAGGGGCCCAAGTCCATTCAATGTGACTATAACCAGGACTTAGGCTAAAGGTAGGCTTTAAGTACCATGGGATCAAAGAGAAGTAGACATTCATTCCAAGCAAGGAAAACAAAATGTACCAAGAGGAGGAAAAACATTTATGATTCTACTGAGAAAAATAATCAGCACTCATCTGATGAGGTCAGGACAAGGAACACCTAGTCTAACAATGATGGCCTGAATCACGGGGAAAATTAACCACCTACTTCTATTACTTCAGAGACAGCACAATTACCATAGCTGGCATCATAAAAATAACATTTCAAACAGAGGCTCACAAGATGTTTTTTGTTAGGAATCCTCTTGGCTTCTCAGTTAAAGTCCCCGAGCTACCTTCTATTTTGTAAATGTAAGTATCCCTTTGGAATGTTCCCTTTCTGCTCTGTAGAGATGAGGAAACGCTATGACTTAGAAAAGCCCTGGGGGAATATGCATAGAAGATCTCCAGTGATTCTAGAACTATCTGGGGGAAAATGATTTTTAAAAAACTGAATAATTTGAGACATGCCTTTGTGAAGCTGGGTAAGATGATTTACATAAAGGGTAGTAAGAGGATTCAAACATAGTTTGATGGTTTTGACGAGTGTGTCGATTTAGGGTGAGAGAGGTTACCAAAAGTATTAGGACCAAATGACACATCAGTACTAATCTTGAGGTGGCCTAGTGAAGAAGAAGTTGGGAAATTCACCCTAGAGAGGGGAAAAGGGGGAAATTCGTGGATTTCTCTGGTTCAACTGAAAGCTCTGGATGTTGAAAAGCAAGGTGTTCTCTGCCACACACTAAAAAACCTTCCTATCCGTCCTGCTTTATCTTAACGTGGATTACTGGGCTAAACTTCTCTTTCTTCTCTCCCAAAGTATATTCTTCTGTTAACTTTCTTCTCAAGAACAAACATTTTCCATGAATTCTAATCTCCTTCTTTTCTGCTTCTTCTAGATTCTCATGATCCTTGAGCTAAAATGACTTCGTCGGCTAGTGTAATCAAATCCGTAACTAACTTACTCTTGGTATGGAAGCATACGTGTCTGCTTTGGTCCTTGCTAAACTAAATTGTAAGCTCCCAAGAGGGCAGGAAGTATGTTTTATGTTTTTGGTGCTTGCCTTCCACACCATGATCCTATTTAAAGCTACAAACACGGCAGGCAACTTGACCGTGATGGCTTATCCCTTGATGGAGCTCCCCCGACAAAGGGAGTCCATTCAGAGAGAATCTCAATGACATTAAGGTTGGAGGAGAATATGTTTGAAATGAATGTGATTTATAGCTGTGCTTTAAGTTTTAGAGTGCAATAAACACAGCCCTATTCTGAGCTGCTGGTTTGGAAATACTGAGGATATAGAGTCACCTTTATGAGTACGCAGTAGTTATGGGAGGAAATCGTGATGATTAATAGTTTATAATCACAGGATGCAATCCTGCAGAAAGACAAACATTTAGATTGAGTAAACATTGAGTGCTTACTATCTGCCAGGCATGACCACGTTTCAGTCTCAGAGGCAGCCTGCTAGGGCATCGTTAATCTTAGTTCACAGATGAGGAAGGGGAGCCTGGGCGGCTCAGTCTGTTAAGCGTCCGACTTCGGCTAGGTCATCATCTCACGGTTTGTGGCGTCGGGCTCTGTGCTGACAGCTCAGCCTACTTCAGATCCTGTGCCTCCCTCTCTCTCTCTGCCCCTCCCTCGCCTTTGCTCTGTCTCTCAGTTTCTCAAAGATGAGTAAACATTAAAAAAGAAAATGAAGAAGATGGGCTCTGGGCAGAGTCCAGAGAGGGTAGGTTGGAGAGCCTGGACTGGAAAGCAGGTCTCTTGACTTCAGCTGCGTCAGGTCCCAGTTCCACTGGAGGTGCTGATTTTTCCAAGAGAAGTATTTCTCCATGCTTTCAAGTTGCAGTAATAAAAAAGAGGCATCAATTTAATTCTAAGACATCCTTTCTCATACACGCTGGTCATGGGTTGCACTATTGACCCAAACCAAATATCTAAAAGTAACTATTGACATATTTAAGATAAAGAAAAATCGCCAATTCAAGAATTAAGATAGCGTGACTCATCTACGTTCTTACTCAGCCAAATAAACACATATCTGTGAATATTATTTATGGTGAACAGAACCATTTGGAAGAATATTTCAAGGCTATTTCTAGTGGATAAATCCCTTCTTTTTTGACGGAGGGTTGCTCAACAAAAGAACCCTCTTTCGGGTTTTGCTGTCTCTGCTGTATAGGTCTTGCTGGGAAGCTGGGTCACTGCTTTACTACACATGTACCCAATTTCTCCCATCCCTTGGAGGCCAGATAGAGGAAGGGCAGGTGAGCTAGGCTCAGCTGGTCTGACCCCCTCACCCAGGATTTTGGATGTCGAGTGGGTGGATCTCGCACTGAGATCGGGCAGCTAGCAGAAGCAGTGGACATCTTGGAGTCTGTATTCAGTGGCGGCAGAACTGTGCAGTGGCCGTCGTGAAATACTTATCCCAGATTATTTCTCATCCCCACTCTCCATTACCTTCATCCTATTTTCTGATCCTGATACTATAGCCTCTCCTTTTGATTCCTTTAGCAGTTACGCCTCCAAATCAGTAGAGCTTCAATTAACTTAAGTGGTAGTCTGTGCTTTTGCAACCAATAACATGTTTATGTGATAGTACATTATACCACACAAACCATAGTACTAACGGAAATAATTAAGTTCGTCTTTATGTCTCTCATTCTTACCAGGGACATGTGGATGGTTTTCAAAACAGTGATTCACAACCCAGATTCTTCTAGGTGCTCAGTGTTAATGACTATTGTCGAAATGGATGAAATACTTGCTGTCTGGGCTAATGTTCAGCCTAGAGATGCTGTTGTTTTCCCAGGGCGGGGCGCATGAACACAAGGCGCACAAAGTTGGGAGGCAGAGAGATGCAGTAGGAAGCACACAAACTTCGCAGCCGTTTCCGTCTGCACCAACAGCTGTGCGATCCCTACAATTATCCAGCTTCTCGAAGTTTTACTATCCTCGTGTTCGCTGGGGAGAAGCCCATAGACTCTTTTCGTGGTAATAAGGGTTCGTGAGCTTAAAGCACCTGGTAGATATTGAAGAAATGTTGGCCAAGTCATTTCCCCTTCTGTTACAACTTCTGTTAATTTCTGTGTGTGGTGGAAACGACGGTCTATATGGAAGGGGTAAGGAAGGAAAAGATCACTCGAGCTGCCTGTCAAAAATCCAGAGGAAACATTACATATACATTTGCGTGTCTGCGTGCGCCTGCTGGGATTCATATAACTAATATTTATAATTTTGATTATTTAAGAGTAATCCCAGAGATCCATGACATGAGATACTTCATAGTTTTGATAAAGTATCTAAATGTTTGAACTGTATTCTGCTGAGGTGGTGAAAGAGAGCAAATCACTTAGCTAGTGAGTAAACCCAGCTGACTTCCCAGCATCAGCACTTCAGCCCGTCTCTCTTGTTTTCTGGTAACTTCTCCTGTATATTGCCATTCTGACGACGTGATCAAATGACAGTTTCTTTGTGGGGAAAAGACCTCCAGAAGAGAAGGGATACAGGTAACGCAAGGCAAGAGAGAGCGAAGAAGCACAAGGAGAAAAAACAAACAAACAACAAACCCAAAACCGAAAAACAACCACCCCCTGACTTTTCCAAAGAACAGATACCTTAGAGTTGAATCTGACCCCACAGTGGCTTGGCTTGGGGTTGATGAAGTTCCACATTTATTCTTCATAGGAGGAGGGCTACGTGAAAACATTTTAGCAATTGCTTCGGCCAGCTCAACACCGTTCCTCAAGTGAGAGAATATTAAAAGGCTGAGAGGTCATTTAACGTTTATTATTCGCCTTTCATTGCAGTTTGTGTTTGCAATTGCTTGCTGTCCTAGTACGAGGGAAATTGTTGGTCGGCAAAAGTTCGTGAACAATATATATATTATACACATAATATAGTGTTATCTATATCTATATCTATATAATATAGCGTTAAGGGGTCAGGGTTTTACAAGGGAAACAAAAGTATGAATAATAATGAACTGATTGTCTCCTAAAGGATTTCAAGAACAGTGTTTTCAGAGAGCATCATTGAATCACAAAGCCCTCGAGCACCCCAATCTGTCTTCTGTAGTTATATCAGATGATAATTTTACATCAATATTCTAAATTGTGTTTATAATTCTGTCGACCCTTATGCACGTGAATTTGAGGATGGTAGCTATTATCAGATCAAGAAATCAACCCATGAGCTGGGGGTAAGGGGTGCGGGGTGGGTGGAGGGGAGGTAAGGTCATTTGGCTGATCTCCACTCGAGGAAAGTCTTTATTTGGAATCCATGGCTTCTTGGTACCGAGGGAGGTAATATAACACGTCCCTTGCCTGGGCTTCTCCATCTGGAAGGCTCGAGTCTATAAAGCAGTGTTTGACAGGAAAATAAAGCAAGAAGACCTATGAAGGCTAATCAGAACACGCCTGGAACTCTTAGCTTAGTGAATTTCAGTTTGAACAGATAGAGCTGCTTGGAAGCGTCACTTCGGTTCTTTATGTGGAATTTTGTGTGATGTTGTGTTTTAAGGAACGCAACCATTATGCTGTCTCTTTTGATGGATGAAAAATGTTTCCTCCATAGTCTCTACAATTAACGTTATATTGCTTATTTCCTCTCTTGGAAGGCCACATTATTTTTAAAGGTTATTTATTGTTCAGGTAGGTCCTCTCTCTGATTCCTTCCTCTGACGAGGTTACTTGGAGTATTCTCCCGTAGACATGCAGTAAAGCTCAGTAGCAGGGAAAATAACAGTGTCGTTAACCTCCTTAGCACTGGAGATAAATTAACACTAACAAGATAGGTACCAGGGTAGCAATTGACTTGACAGAGTGAAATTCACCAGCCTCAGGAGGCGGTAGCCGGCATCACTCTGCTGGACTCCCCGGTCCTGTGTGGACGCTGGAGGGCGAGCGGCTGAGTCCTGCTTGCCTGATGTTCAGGACGCCGCCCTGAAGAAAAGTCCAGCTGCTCCAAGGTTGCTGTCACCCTCCTCTGCCGGCCCTGCTGACGGAAACCAGCACCGCCGTTATTAATTTAAGTCTCTATGGATCAAATAACTTTTCTCATCTCATTTCATGACAGGGCACCATGACAGCTTCATGGTAGATATAGATGCCGTGACTAGAGTGAGCGCTGCCTTTCTGGAAAACATTTTGTCAAAATATTTAAATGACGTGCTGGGAGGGGAAATGGACCACAGTGGATGTCTTCGGAGAAGAGAGTTAGGAGGGGGAAAAAAAAAGAGAGAATGTGACAAGGTAAAAGAGAGAAATAAAAAATAAAAGGACGCCGGTTATTCAGGGGTCCCCTGGGTCACCTTTGGCCAGCCGTGGAAATGCATTTTAAGTTTTCATTTGTTAATTGAACACTAAATGAATATGGTGATAATTAATATCTTTACTGCTTATTAATTAGGAATCTGTATCCTGTGTAAGCTACCTAGACAGATGATATATGAGGCATGACTAAGTTGCCCACTGTGAATTGATGGTGCCTCACACGTGGAAATATAAATGTGTTAGTCATTTTGCTTCATTATTAGAGGAGCTTTTAATAAACTGATGGTTCTTCCAATTCTTTCTTTGTATGCTGGGAGGGAGTGCAGTTTACACAGGAGGGGGACTCCCTTTTTTTTTTTTTTTTGGCTGTTATTTACTGTTGCCGGCAGGCTGAGACAATGGGCAGCCTACGGTTCACATCAGGTCTGCTTCTGAAAATCCTTTGTCCGTGGCATGCGGAGTTTTCCAGGTTCGTGCCTTCATCCAGTTGCCAAAACATCTGGTTCAGTTTTGGGGAAATATTTGTAGTTATTTTTCCATCCGGAATTAATTACTGCCACTGGAACATTAATGGGTGCCCTGCTGGCTTAATAGATTTTATCTGTGCGCCCTCCTATCTGTGAAGTGTAACCGACAAAGCCGAGCTCTGTTTTGTTGTGACTTTTATGAAACGGCCACGACCTGAAGAACGGAGGACTGATGATTCCAAGGATGAACAGATAACAGATTTGTGAGACAGGGACTCTAAGTTGCAAAGACGATTACTTTGTTACTTCAACAATTTAACATTCATCGAGAGAATCATCGAATGTATCCCAAAATTAATACCTTAAGTAACCAGGTTCATATCGACCATAGGACTGTGTGGTTTAATGTTAAAGCGATTGCGATCTCTATTTAATGGGAATGTTGGCTTGTTTGTTTGTGCTTTTTTTAATCTTTCAAACAACATGTTATACAGAAAAGAAGATGGAGGAGTTACTATTTATTACTCTCTATATAGCAGGCACTGTATTTAATGCTTTATATGTCTAGTATCATTTTAATCATTCTGACAGTATGAGGTAGGTATTATGATGGCCCATGTTACTTATATACAAGGAATTCAAGGCTCACTGAGACTGTGTAACTTGACTGAGGTCAGGCATTGAATAAGTGGTAGGAGGCCTAGGATTTGAACACAAGTATGTTGGACCTTGAGTTCACTCTTCTGGCTATAATGAGAAAAGTATACCTTTACCATCCCTTTATCAAACATCTTTTAAACACTTAAGTCCTGGGCAAGGTACTTGTGCCAGAGGCACAAAAGGGGAACAAAAGAAGGTTTCTGGTGCTACCGGAGCGCTTGGCAGGCCGAACAGGGTCTCCGTTGTGTCATATAGAGACTTGACCAGCTTGGTTGTAAATCTGCGATGCTTTCTACAGGCTTAAAGCTTCATCCCCCCAAAAGGCCTATCCCATTTTAACTATAGCTATTAATATTGTTGAAATGAGTGAAATCCATCTTTAAAAACTGTAAGATAGTAGCAGCTTATCACCACCAAGTATTTAGTGAGCAAGGCAGCAAGTTATGGTGGCCGAGAGGACCGATTTCAGAATGAAAAGGATTTGGGTCTGAGTCTCTGCTCATGCCCTTAGGAAGTTGTTCAAGCTTTTGGAGATGCACTTTTTCCATCTATAAAGTGCAGATACTGCTGTTGCCTTCACTGGGTTCCCATGACCACTAGATGACATAATGTACTATCCCTTGGCAGAGTGCTTAGCAACTAGTTAAATCTTCGAACTATCACTGGTCTCGTTATTAGGAAAAGAAAAGAATGTCATAGGAACTCCCCTCCCCTCCATGTGGTCGCTTCAGCCAGGTGAGTCTCATAGACTTCACTCTGTACATTAGCTCTTCCCCAGAAGGGTATAAAAGCTGCAGGGATGTAGCTCACAACAGCTCGGCATAGCTCCCGGCTGGCTTGAGTCTTGTCTTTATCTTGCACTATTTCTGTATATTCTAGGTTGTTCATCTCATGCTGATGGGGGATCTTGGTCCTTGATTTTTTTTTTTTTTTTGCTTATCTTCTGGATATTACTGACTGATTCCTTTCCTCACCTCTTTCTTTGAAAGTATGCTACCATTTTGGATCTCCAACAGAGAATTGGACTTGTCTTCCATCTGCTGTGGCCTGCTGCTGCCCACGCCCCAACCTAACAAGATACCAAGTTATGTCTGATTGGAGCAGGGACATGTTTGAAAGTTGACAAGTTAGCATTCACATGTATTACCAACAAATAGGTCAGTTGGGGTGAGAATGGTAATTTTTGGAGGAATAAAAAAAAATTAAAGAAAACTCCCCTCCCCCCCCAAAAAAAAAAACCACAACACACACATGCACCCCACTCAACTGACCAAACACGTATTTTTTGGAGGAGACATGTTACTATTTTGCTGGAAGAATGTTTTAAGTAGATTGTGCCCGTGTAAAATAACATGCACAGAAAACTCTGGGGTTAGAACTATGGGGAATTCCCACAGAATCTTGAGGAAAAAAAGTTTGCATGATAGGAAGAGGACAAGTATGGATACACACAGTAGGTCAGTTTGAAACGTGGCTTTCAAGAATTTGCTCTGTAACTCTGAGGAAATCACATTCTCTCTCTGAGGTTGTTTTGTTTATTTTTTTCCTATAAGAGGATTGTATTACAATCCATGTCACAGGTTATTGTGAAGATTAAATAAAATAACGTGAAATAGTTGGTCTATTTCCTCGTAGGGGGTGACTGTGATTACTCTTCCTGCATTCATATGGGTTTTCTTGCACACTAGCTGTGTATGCGGGCCAGGTCCAGGGATTGTTGAGAATGAAATCCGGGACTCAATTAAGGTTATTTTCACTTTGTTTTGCTATAAAAAGTTTGAGGGGGTCAATAGCCTGCATGGAGTAATGGCTTCTGAGAAGAATTAGTGGGGGGAGATTCCGCACCTTCTGTTCTGTCTCAGGTAGTGCAAAGCTGTTTTCTTTTTTTAATGAGCAGATTTTATTTTTTAGAGTTTTATAGAAAAAGCGAGAGGAAAGTAGAGTTCCCATAGCTCTCTCCTCCTGTCCATTTCCCCTATTATTAACGTCTCCTTTTGTTAACATCTTCCCCTGTTGTTAGCATTAGCATGGTATATTTGTTATAGTTGAAGAAAGGATACTAATACATTGTTATTAATTAAAGCCTATAGTTTACATTAGGGGTCACTCTTTGTGTTGTAGAGTTCAAAGGATTTTGACAAATGGATAACGTCAGTTGTCATGATGTACGCGGACACCACTACAGTATCTTACAGAATAGTTTCACTGCTCTAAAAATTCCCTGGGTTCCACCTATTCATCCTTCCCATCCTCCCTTTAAGTCCCTGGAATCCCCTGATCTTTTACTGTCTCCATAGTTTCGCCTTTTCTGGAATGTCCTATAGTTGGAATCATACAGTATGCAGTCTTCGCAGATTGGTTTAGTTCACTTAGTAATATGCATCTAAGATTCCTCCATGTCTTTGTGTGGCTGACAGCTCATCTCTTTCCAGAACTGAATAATATAGCATTTTATAGGCGTACCATCATTTATCCACGGACCTATTGGGGGCCATCTTGACTGCTTCTACCTTTCGGCATTTGTGGAAAAAACTGCTACGAACAATCTTGTGCAAGTTCCTCTGTGGACATAAGTTTTCAACTCCCTGGAATGAACGTCCCTGGAGGGGCACGATTAGTGGATTGTATGGCAAGATTGTGTTTAGCTTTGTAAGAGACCACCAAACTATCTTCCAGGGTGGATATGCCATTTCGCATTTCCATCACCAACGGATGACGGTTCCTGCGGCTCTGCACCCTAGTCAGCCTGTGTCCTTGCCAGTGCTTTGGATCTCAGTCATTCTAATAACTGTGTAGTGGTTTCTCATTGTTCTAATTCGCAATTTCTTTCTTTTTCTTATTTTTAGTTTAGAGAGAGAGAGCACACAAGTAGGGGTAGGGCAGAAGGAGAGAGAGAGAGAGAGAGAAAGAGAGAGAGAAAGAGAGAGAGAAAGAGAGAGAAAGAGAGAGAGAGAGAGAGAGAGAGAGTCTCAAGCAGTCTCCATGCTCAGTGCAGAGCCCAATGTGGGACTTGATCCCATGACTGTGAAATCATGACCTGAGCTGAAATCAAGACTTGGACACTCCATGACTGAGCCACCCAGGCACCCCCGAATTTGCATTTTCTTAATGACATGTCATGTTGAATATCTTTCTCATAGGCTTATTTGCTATCTGAGTATCTTCTTCAGTGAGCTGTCTGTTCAGATCTTTTGCTCACTTTTAAATTAGGTTGTTTATTTTCTGGTTGTTGTTGCATTTCAGGACTTCTTCGTATATTTCAGACTGCAGTTCTTTATCAGATAAGTGCTTTTCAAATGTTTCCTCCCATTCTGTGGCATGCCTTTTCATTCTTTTAAGTGTCTCCTGCAGAGCAGAAGTTTTAAATTTTAATGAAGTCCAATTTATCAATTTTCTGTTTCGTGGCACACACTTTCGGTGTTATAGCTAAAAAATCACCATCATATCAAATGTCACCTAGATTCACTCCTATCCTATTTCCTATAAGTTTTGTAGTTCTGTGTTTTACATTTAGGTCTGTGACCCACTTTAAGTGAATTTCTGCTTAGTTTTTAATTTTTAAATTTATTTTTAGAGAGAGAGAGTACATAAGCAGGGGAGAAGGGCAGAGAGAGAGAGAGAATCTTAGGCAGGCTCCATGCTCAGTGCAGAGCCCCATGCAGAGCTCAATCCCACGACCCTGGGATCATGACCTGAGCCAAAATCAGGAGTCAGATGCTCAACTGAGACACCCAGGTGCCCCCAATAGTTAAAAAAATTTAAAGTACTTTTTACTACAGAGAGGGTTTGAGAGTCATTGAGATAAGGAAACTTGAGAATAGTTGTCTCAGATACTGGTGATGAATTCCATACTTTGACTTGCTATGTTTTCTCTCTTCCATGTGAAGCCATGTTTCAACATGCATGCATAGTTTTTCTATGTTCATAAATGTTATTGGAAACATGTTTATATCTGTTCTGTAACTCCAGTCCATTGTATGGTCAGTGAGGAATGGGCACCTCAACTTATCCTCGCCTATAACCACCAGCATTGCGGCACTAATGTCCGTAATCGCCAGTATTATCAGAAAATGATGATCGGGATTCCACTTTGTTTCTGCGAACTTTTCTAGGCAGTGAGAATACTGAGTGTCTGCTAGAATCTCATACCTCCACAACCATGTAGAGATGTTGAAAGAGGAGAACCCTGATATACTTCCGCCTACAGTCTTTTGGGTTTGCCCTGATTTAGGGCTCTGGGTGACTTTAGAGAGCACGGCCCCAAGGCCACTGAGGACTTTGGAGGCACACAGCTGATGTGTAGCACAGGGAATATGGTAGCTTATTTTCAGGATTCGGAAAGTACGGGAAAGTCAGAACTTTCTGTATAGTGCTTCCAAAACCTCACTGAGCATTTAAGTCGCTTGGAGATTTTGTTGAGATGTGGATTCTGATTCGGTAACTCTGGGGTGGAGCCTAAGAGTCTGGGCTTCTCACCAGGGCCAACTTGGCCATTAGATATTCTCTAAGGGGCCTCCGATAATGTTTTAATTTCTTTTAGAATGTGAAGGAAAAAAGTTGAACTTTTACGTTGAAGAAAAAATTGTTTTAGATCTAGCATTAATGTATGTCTTTATATTAGTATTATCATAAAAACATACTTTTCAATTTTCTTATTGAGAGGGACCCATGAAGACTAAAGCACCGATGGACCACTGAAGTCATGAGGATGCCCCGTTTCTAACTTCTAGACGATAGCAATGCAGCTGCCCTGGGGACCACTCTTTGAGTAGCAAGCTTTTATCAGCTCCTCTTATAGGAGATGCTGAGAGGAATATCTAAAACCACGTAGCATTTCTGGGATTCTCTACTTCTTAAATAAAGTCTACATGCTCAGGTAAGATTCTCACACCTGAACGTTTTCACAGAGAAGCCACTTGCCCCAGTTTTCATGGCACTGACTTTCTTGACTATCGGTGTATTTTCTCCCTTGAATGGACTCCTCAAAATATTGGACCCAGAGTATATCATCAACTAAATCTTTCGACTGCTATTGTTGGCTTTGGTAGGTTTCCTTCAACATGGGCATTGTCAATGTGATTGGGAAATATGTTCAAGGCAGTCTTTGAAATGTCTTTGCTATTTACTCAGGATTTCTTCTTTCTCCACCGAGAGAGCAAAAACCATTTACCTCCCCCATTCCTATCAGCCTTTGTCTTGCCCTAAATTAAACAAATATTTGATAAGAATTTATTCTGTGCCTTCACATGGTCCCTGCCTTTTGGTTGCTCTCTTAACTTCTTGAGTCTCAGAAACTTCTAAGTTAAGGAAAAAGAAGAAGCAAAATAAAATACCAAATAACTTAGCAACCAATGAAGCTAACCAAAGACATTCCACCCAGAGAAAAGAGGAAAGCTCTTACTTGGATCACTTTTCCATTCTCCGTGACAATGGTTCTGAAAGTGTGGTCCCCAAACCAGCAGCGTCAGCATCACTCGGAAACTTGTTGGAAAATACCAACTCTAGGACCCACCCCAGACTTACCGAGTCAGAAACTGTAGGGGTGGGGCATCAATCTGAGTTTTAACAAGCCCCAGGTGATGCTGATGCAAGTTCATGTTTGACAACCACAGCCCTGAAACGATCGTTCGTAACTAAGCTGCAAAATAGAATCACCTGGAGAGCTTTAAAAAACACAGATGCCCGGGCTCCCTTCCAGACATTCTGATTCAATTAGGATGTAGTGGGGGCCCGAGCATGGATATTTTTAAGGAGCTGCTCAGATGATTCTAATACATCACCAGGGCTGAGGACGGCTGTACCATCTGTTTCTTTACATTAAATTCTTCCATGGCAGGTGTGTGAGTGTGTGAATGTGTGTAGCTGTGTGTGTCCGTAACCTTGTGTGAGTGTGCACGAGCCCTGAGCGTTTGTCTAATTACACTCGTTCTTCGAAAACTGCCCGTCTCAGAGATGGCTCTAGAATAATCTAGGCAGTGGTTAGCCAACTGTGCCCATGGGTCGCATCTAGTCCAGATGCTATCTTTGGACTAAGGATGAGATGTTACATCTTTAAACGGTTGTTAAGAAAAAGAAAAATATGTGGCTGAGACCATATGTAGCTCTCGACCCCGAACATGTAGCGTTTAGTCGTCTACAGAATATTTTGCTGACCCTGCTAGAAGACGCAGCAGGAACATCTATAGAAGATTTGTAAGCTGGTCTTAAAAAACCAGAGTCGCAAGGCTATAAGAGCCTTAGATGGTGTAACACAGGAGGGAGTTAGAACTCACCTCAGCCGTTAAGCATTTGGATGGGAAGAGGAAAGCCAGTTTGCCTAAGGCCTTCTGGAAGGGGGCAGTCAGACTTCAGGAAACTCAACTTCAAACACTTCCCTTGAACTTAGAACACAGTGTTCATGACGTTGTTGGGTTCCTTCATACAGAAGACACATACAGAATCACAGGTTTGCAGCCACGGTTACACTTTATTTTAAAAGTTGTATCGGGAGTATTTTTTATTTATTTATTTATTTATTTATGGAAGTAATCTCTATACCTCATCTGGGGCTTGAACTCACAACCCTGAGATCAAGAGTCGTGTGCTTTTCCATCTGAGCCAGCCAGGCACCCCTATTTTTTATTTTTTAATTAATTAATTATTTATTTATTTAAAGTAAGCTCTGTGCCCAGTATGGGATTTGAAACTCACCACTTTGAGGTCAGGAGTCACATGCTTTACTGACCAAGCAAGCCAGGTGCCCCAGGAGCAATTTTTTTTTTTTTTATAAACGTTTATTTAATGTTTGAGAGAGTGTGAGTGGGGGAGGGGCAGAGAGAGAGGGAGACAGAGGATCCGAAGCAGGTTCTGCCCTGACAGCAGTGAGCCGGATGTGGGGCTCGAACTCAGGAGCTGTGAGATCACAAACCATGGGGTCATGAACTGTGAGAGCATGACCAGAGCTGACGGCAGAAGCTCAACCAGCTGAGCCCCCTGGGAGCGCCCCCAGGATCCCTTTTTAATGGGAAGTTGTAAGTTTACAGAAAATCGAGGAAAGAGTACAGAGAGTTCCCATATACCTCCTTTCCCCCATGGTCACGGTTTCCGCGGTTGTTAACATCCACATTAACGTGGTACATCTGTTGGCAAAAATGAATCAATATCAATAACTTGTTATCAAGTAACTCCATAGTTGACATTAGGGTGCCCTCTTCTTGCCCTACAGAAAGTTCTGTGGTTTTGACAAACGTATAATGATGCGGACCCAACATTTCGGTATCATACAGAATAGTTCGCCACCCTAGCGGTCATCTGGGCTCCACATAGTCATTCTTCTCTCCCTTCCCCACGCTCCTGGTGATGGCTGATCACTTACCATCTCCATAGTTCTACCTCTTCCAGAACGTCATCTCGCTGGAATGATACAATATGTTGCCTTTACGCACTGGCTTCTTTCACTGAGCAGTATGTTTTAAACGTTCCTACCTATCTTGCTGTGGCATGATAGCTCATCTCTCTCTCTCTCTCTCTCTCTCTTTTAATATTTATTTATTTTAAGAGAGAGAGTGAGCAGAGAGGGGCAGAGAAAGAGGAAGACAGAGAATCCCAAGCAGACTCTGTGCCTTTTAGCACAGAGCCTGACGTGGGGCTCACACTCACAAACTGTGAGATCGTGACCTGGGCCAAAATCAAGAGTCAGACGCTTCACCAAATTAGCTACCCAGGTGCCCCTCATTTCTTTTTAGTGTGAATATTTCATGCTATGGATGCCTTTTTTTTTTTTTTTTTTTAGTTAGATTGTAGGGCAGCCCATCCCAAAGCCTGTCCCATTCTCCTTAAAGTGACTTCTTGAGTTTTTATTGCCTGCCTCTCCCTGCTGGAAGGTAAGGTCCGAGTGTAAAGGAACCTTGTCTATTTTATGCAATCCCGCATCAGCCGCACAGAGCACGAGGCTTGGCATTACACCGAATGGATCTCGAACGATACTTCGCAGCTGCCGTTTTTTAAAAAAATGCAAGAAAATAAACTAAAGGTTTGGAGGTTGAATGTGCTCGGGGATTCGTACCAAGGAAAAGAGTTCCTTTTTATTGCAGGAATTATCAGAGTCCTTAAATAGGCTAAAGTTCTAGCTTGATAGGTAAATGTTACATGTCTTATAATGTCAAGATTCCGAACTATTTCTAACCACTTGTATCAGATGCGGATGCTATAAGGCAGAAGCATAGATGAAAGTTTATGAGAAAATGGAGCTCGCGAATGCCTAAGAACACAGGCAGCTGTGTGCTTACAGAGCTCTGTATTCTCTTCATCGGTATCCCTGTAGTTTATATGATTGATTGTGCATAATATAATCATGGAGGTTTGTTACTGCTGTTACTTGAATATTTTTACATCGTTTAAAATGAGACAGAGTCGGTCTTCTAAGAATTATTCTTATCCCTGATTAAAAGCCCTCCCAAACAGAGCCTAGTGTATGAAGCCAATCACTGAGGAAAAGTACCCAAGTAATCCTCACGTATAAACTGTAATAAGCCGTGGTGGTTTGGAGTACTTTAATGTCTTACTCTCTATTCTGATGGGAAATGAGAGGTCCCTGGTGTCATTTCATTTGGGGAGAGCTATTCATTCCAGATAATCCTACAGTTATTCAATTAGCCACACACCATCATTCTTACTTTTTAAATTAGTTGGAATTCTCTGGTGAAAATCAGTGCGGGTTGAAAATCCATCCAATCATCCAACAAAGATTGGACTGCCCTCTGAGTTCAAGGTGCCGTGTCAGGTTCTATGATCACTAGGAGACAAGTGAGAAATGGTTTGACGTCCCTCACACCTATAACCTAGCTGAAGAGCCAGCCACACCCCAAATTTACAAAGGGGCCTTGAAGCAGGATACTAGAAACACAGAAAACAGAAAAATAATAACGCAGATGCTTATTCCTTACAAAAATAGGGAAAACCATAAGGTATTTAGTCATCTCAGTCCTACTAATAGAAAGTTTTCTATACCATGAAGAAGAAACCGGGTAAAACCCTGGGCCAGTTCTGAAAAGTTCTGTTAGAAAGCTTAACGAAAGGACACCCTCCGTATGCTCCCAGAAGTGGCGAATGGCGCTGTATGTCTTACATTTTCTGGAAGCAGGTACAGAAAAATTGAACCTGCCCCGCACGAGAGTTTGGAAGCAACCGTTCTCCTTTCAGCTGTGATAATTGGCAATAGCTGAACAATGGAGGAGTCACATGGTTAATGAAATGACCACAATCACTGTATTGATTGCTCCTGTTTGGTTCCTGTTATTTCAGCTCTCAAAACAGAGCAATCTAATCTATTTCATAGTTGACAGCTCTAACTACAACCCAAATGTATTTGATTGGGAAATATTAAACACAGGTTAAGTGTTGAGCTCAGTGAATCTAGCCTGTTAATGACGGCTCGCAGGAGGACATCGCAGCCCAGCTTAAAGCACCCCAATTTTGCCATTTCCAAATATCTTCTAGTCCCCATTGGGAACGACAGGTGAGAAGCCCTTATCTTTTCTTTATGGTTTGCCTGTTTTTCTTTCTATTTTCCATGACTTTTAAGTAGTCTCCACACCCAATGTGGGGCTTGAAATTATAGCCCTGAGATCAAGAGTTGTATGCTCCACTGACTGAGCCAGCCAGGGCTCCTAATTCATGCCTTAAAACTTCTTTCAATATTTATTTATTTCTGAAAGAGAGAGAGAGAGAGAGAGAGGGAGAGAGAGAGAGGCAGAGCATGAGCGGAGTAGAGGCAGAGAGAGAGAGAGGAAGACCCAGAATCCGAGGCAGGCTCCAGGCTGTGAGCTGTCAGCACAGAGCCAGACACGGGGTTTGAACTCACGAACACGTGAGCTCATGGGCTGAGCTGAAGTCGGTCGCTTAACTGACGGGGCCACCCAGGTGCCCCCATGACTTTGAATACCAGAAATCTCTGCAAAGTGAACTCAAACCTCAAGAAGCATCATAGGTTGTCTTCTGGGCATATCTCTCATATGATTTTCCCCATCTTTATTTCTATGGTCTGACAGATTGGTTACAGTTGAACTGGGGGGAAAATACTAGAGCGTATAAGTCCTCTGGCAATAGGACACCTGGTGGTTCCGAATTCTACATAGAAAACTATCTATTTTCACTTGAGTTTTCTAATTCTGAGAATGCCTTTGAAATGTTGAATCCTTAACTTCACCAAAAGCTGGTCTTAGCTAATAGTCTGGTTACAACAAACAATAGAAAGAATTCGCCACCTGAAAATAATTTCAACGGGATGCAAACCGAGCAGTGTTTTTCTTTACCTGAAGTGTGAGTCACTCCACCGTCCTGTTCTTCGCCTTGCTTTGGGAAGTTAATGTTTTACAGAAGTTCTAGGGATGGATTGATTTGCTTAGGTGTTGGTTTTGCTTTGATATGCAACAGACAGATGGTAAGACAAGGCGGCCTCAGCTGTCTCCTGGGGAGCCTCGGGACTCATTTCACAAGTCATTCATTAGAAAACCAAACCCATCTCAAAAGAGGCCAACGACAGTACTCAGAGCTCTCCAGTGCAGAGGAGAGCAACCCTGTATCCCTGGAGGCAGATAAAACTCAACCTCTGAACCTCAAAGAAGGCTTTTGTGCTTGGAGGGAGCAAATTTATGACAGTTGATGAACCAAAGAAGCCATGGGCATTTGAAGGAAAAAAGGTTAACTGAACATTGTCTTTTTGTTGGGGATGGATTTGTTCTTTTTGTTCTTCTCCCTTTGAAGTATTTCTAAAGGGAAGAAAGTCTCCTGCTCAATCGCGTTTTTTAAAGTAATATACAGCATATTCTAAAGAGCACATTGGAAACCTCACACCCACTCGGTAAGAGTTCCAGGTGTACTTGGGAAGGGGAAACTATACTAGGTGAGCGCGAGGTGGTCTTAGTGTGAGCCATGGCCAGTAGTGGCAGATCCATGCTGATCCTTTGAAAGTTCGGGAAATCTATAGCCAAGGTCACAGCTTGATCTTAGCCAACTTTCAGCCTCTGCATGGAGACAGCAAGTAGCTTCTGTCTCGGTCAAGAAGGTGGTTAGAAATCTCCAGTTATCTGAACCCTGGGGTTATTATTCAGAATCACTGGGGCCTCGAAAATACATTAATAGAAATTTCGGTCCTCAGGGATGCCAGGTAAGGGGAACAGCCTCTGATGTACGCTGCCATTCAGAGAGCCACCTGGTAAGGAGCGATTATGCTTCTTACAGGTAGAGTCTATTGGGAAAAATTTAGAGCATCTAAAAAAGCAACAGTAGCATAAAAAGAAGACAAAACTGACTGAAGTTCATCTGAGAGGCTAATTATTAGTTAACCTTCATCGCGAATACTAGATTTCTGACTTCCTGTATGTACTATGGGTTTCTTAACCCTAATCTTGCCTGCTTTCACGCTTAACTTTATTAAGCCCTTACCTCTCCTTACAGCTCCCCCAGTACTGAAGTGCTGTGCTCACCTCCCCCCCCTCCCGTGACTCACATTCCCCCACCATCCAGGATAAGTCTATTGTGACAATAGGGAGGGTGTTTCGGATTTACAAATAAAAAGGTTCAAAATCCACTTCATTCTAGCTGCTTTTTCTCCTTGTGAAAGTAACAAAAACACCGCTCAGCATTCCGGAATCAAAGTGCATAGACTGTGTGCCCAGAGAAATACTCAGGGTGAAGTTTTTTGTTTTTTGTTTTTTAATTTCTGATGAAATCCAAGAAGGCCAAGCCTAGGGCCAGGTTTTTTCTTGCATTAGAACAAGACTCCTGTATAGTTAAAGGAAGCAGGTGCCCACACGAGGTAATACTGTGCGTGCAAGTAGTATTTCGAGTCCACGGAGCATTTTTGCCACCATCCAGTGTTACACTGGTTCTGAGCTCTTTATTTTGAGCCAGTCAATGCCCCAGAGAGTTCTGATTTCTAGAGGCAGATGCCGTGTCAAGTGGGGTTGGGCAGATGCCGTGTCAAGGAATTCAGGACTCCGCGTTTTTGGCAAAAGGTATCTAGTGGTCCAGTCGACAAAAGACAATTGGACGCTTACAGAGTTGAACTCTCCAGATCCATCAAGTGTAATATCAAAATGAGCCTCCTGCCATACGAGCATATTTCATCGTCCAAACCTCCCAAGCCAGAGAATTTAAAAAGCTAGGTCATACACTAGGTAGAAAGGTTGAGAGCTAAGGACTTTTAGAAAACAATGGTTACAGCATCAAAGAATCATCTGGATGAGAAATTGCTCTGCCAGAGCCTGGGGTTCTTTTGTCTTTTGTGAAATCTTCCAGACCCATCTGCTCCTGCAGATAGCATGATCTAGGGCAAAGGGGATGCGACTTGGAGTCTGTGCAGTTTGGATCTTTACTACCCTTCTGGAGCATTTATTCGGTGGTACTTTCTATACAGTCTCCCTAACCATCACTGTCTGCCTCTGTGCCAGGGTTATTATCTTTATTATACAGGCACAAAAACCAAGTCTCAGAGAGGTTAAGTAATTTTTCTAAAATCACAAAGTTAGAACATGGTATTCGAACCCATCAATAATGAGTGGAAACTTAAATTGTGAAATGGGAATTATAAAATGGGAGGTGATGGGGCGCCTGAGAGGCTCAGTTGGTTCAGTGGCCGATTTCAGCTCAGCTCATGATCTCACAGTTCGTTGGTTCAAGCCCCGCGTTGGGCTCTGGGCCGATAGCTCGGAACCTGGAGCTCGGAACCTGGAGCCTGCTTCGGATTCTGTGTCTTCCTCTCTCTGCCCCTTCCCTCCTTGCACTCTGTCTCTCAAAAATGAATAAATGTTGAAAAAGAATTAAAAAAAAATGGGAAGTGGCTGTGATGATCAAGGGAAAGACAGCATGACAAAGTATTGTAGAAGCAACCCAGCTTGGTATAGATGTTCACCTGTTTTCAAGCTTGCCTCCCCTGCCCTCAAGCTGGAGCTGGGATTCTGCCCTGCGTCAGAGGAACTTGTCCCATGCAGGGGATGGAGAATAAGCCCTCTGCTGGCTGTGGCTAACTGGGGAATCAGTAAAATATCATGGGAAGGTGGGGGAGTGCTGGCTCAGTTGGTAGAGCATGGGACTCTTGATCTCGGGGTTATGAGTTCAAGCCCCATGTTGGGCTTGGAGCCTACTTAAAAAAAAGAAGAAATTATAGGAAGTCTAGACCTGTGTTGTCCAATATGTAGGTGCCATGAGCAGCTGGCCAATGAGCACTTGGAATACAGCTGGTCCAGACTGAGACGTGCTGACGTTGTAAAGAGCACAGCAAATTTCAAAGATCTGGTCCAAAGAAAAAGAATGGAAAATACCTCAATAATAGTGTTTGTATTGATCACATATTAAAATGATAATATTTCAAATATATTGGCTTTAAAAAAATAGTTTTAAATTAATTTTGCCTTTATCTCTCTATTTTCTCATACGGCTTTTAGAAAATACAAATTTACATACACGGTGTGCATGTGTGGCTTGCATTCTGTTTCTGTTGCACAGCAGTGGCCTGGAAACTTGGTGGCTTGGTTTCGTTTTTTAAAGACTGTCTTCTTATAATCTATGGTCAAGAGTCCTGATGACCTTCGGATGAATATTTCCCAGAAACAAACTAGTCTGTTCCTGACAGCTCTATGCACTGCATAAAAAGCGATTAGCTCTGTGAAGTGTCAACTAGTCCTTAAAATTAAAATGATAACATGAAGCTTTAAGTTGTCTTGGAAGATGAAGGGATGTCCTAGTGGGAAGGGGAAGGAGAGCCGTGAAGCACAGAGAGGCTAGACAGCACGCCGGGGTGGGACAGGGAACGCAGGGGGTGCTGGGTGAGTGGGAGCAAGATATTCCCAACCGAGGGGCAGTGTTCAGGAAAGACACGGTACAGGTTTAGATTAATCTTGGAATTTCAGGGGCGCCTGGGTGGCTCAGTTGGTTGGGCGGCCGACTTCAGCTCAGGTCATGATCTCACGGTCTGTGAGTTTGAGCCCTGCATCAGGCTCTGTGCTGATGACTCAGAGTCAGGAGCCTGCTTCAGATTCTGTGTCTCCCTCTCTCTCTGCCCTTCCCCCTGCTCATGCTCTGTCTCTATGTCTCTCAAAAAAAATAAATAAATGTTAATCTTGGAATTTCTTCTAAGAGGTTCCCAATTGCCATTAACCTTGAAGTTTTCATTTTTTCCCAATAGGTTATTTTTTTAGAAAAGTTTTAGTTGCATAGCACAATTAAGTTGAAAGCATAGAGTTTCCTAGATAGCCCCTGTCCCCACATATGTATGACTCGCACCACTATCAGCATCCAGCGCCGAGTGACATACTTATTTCAATCAATAAACCTACAGAGATACATCATTATTACCTAAAGTCCATAGGAAGTCTCATTTTTTTTTGTCTTTTAGGTACTTTTAATTTTCTATATGTATATGTGATTATATATGTGTGTATATATATGTATGTTTATGTGTGCATGTATGTGTATGCGTGTATGTGTGTATATATATATATCAGGGAATCTTGAAAAATAAAGAGATAAATGTATGTATGTATATACACACATACACGTACGTATATATACACTTGCATTTTTTTTTTTTGTTTTTATTCAGGAGAGCAAAGGGGAACCTAATGTTTTGTGGAAGACGGTTGGCAGCTAAGTGGAGGAGTTGAAATATGTCCCCAGGTTTGTTGAAATCCAAAACCAGGTTCTCCTCCATGGGTCAGGAAATGAATGAAAAATTTCAGGGCGTGAGATCTGGGGTCAGTATATATGTCAGGATACAGAAAATTGCATAATCTCTGCGTTCAGTGTCCTCACCTGCAGAATGGGAATGATAATATTAACCTCAGAGAGTTGACGTTTGCATAAAAAGGAGAGAATACTGCATGTTTGATCCAGAGCAAGCAATCTATAAATGACAATGATTGTTAATTCCCTAAATAACGCACATTTCAAATAACCTCTCATTTGGACAAAGAGTGAGTCCTATCTGAATCACTTGCCAGCTTCTACCCCAGGGCTTTGAATCACATTCTTGCTTGATGAACTTCCAGTATGCTTGTCTGGTTCTTGCACACAGCGGCTGCTTGCACACTGCCTTCCTATTGCTTGTGCTCCCTTGGTCTTGGAAAGGTCCAGCCTTAATCTTTAGTAAATCTAGCTTGAAAATTCTGTGGTCTTGGAATGTTTTACAAACCTTCACCACTCTCTAACTAACTGCTCTAATGAAGAGAAAAATGGTAATTGAAATGAGACTAATTAGATTGTCAATTACCTGCCTCCTCACATAGGTAATTGAAATCCCCCTAATTATGGTGTCTGTGTGTCTAGATGCTTTGTACTGAGGAATTATTAATGGAAAGCAGCTTTAGATGAAGTAACAGGAAATCTTGAAAAATGATTTAGAGAAAATTTGCTCTAAAGCGTTCATTCTTTCAAAGCAATGATGTTATATATCCAATCCAGCAATGAAGTCATCAAAGAGGAAAGAAAATCAGTCCCGTATTTTGCCTTGACTATAAAGTTCAGGTTTAAAGGCAATAAGATGATATTAAACCTTGTCTTTGACCTTAATTTCTATTTGCTATTTACCCCCGTGTTTTTTTTTTTTAAACCTCCCTTTGGGTCCATGGATTCTTTCTGCTTGGAAGGAATCAGCAGGTCCTTAGAGGACCTCAAGATAAATATAGAAAGTGGGATTTGCAGATGAGGCACAAAAATGTACACAAAATTAAATATATACATCAAACCAATGACTTCCTCTGAGTGCCCACTAGGAAGAGCTTTTATTGAAGTGGCTTCAGGGGTGAGTAGGGAAGGCAGTTTTGATTCCGGAAAAAAAAAAAAAAAAAGAAGTCATAATGATGAAATCCTTAGAGTTCTCACAGTTAGGAAGGTGATTTCCAAATTTAAGCCAAGTAAGTTCTGAGAAACAAGGCCTCTTCCATACCCATTTCAATGTTTTTCTAGAAGAGAATCCTTAGAGGGAGCCCTGAGGTCACACTGATGATTGTATTTGTATCGGGATAATTTTTAAAGATTTTTCCATCACCGTGACCCCTGATAGTTCATCAGTTTTATAATAAACTTGAAGTTAGGCAGCAAAGATCTCATGACCTCTGTCTGAGATGTGGAGAAAGCTCAACATGAAAAGCTGAAGTGACTTGACCAATGTGAATCATTGAAGAGAACTGAGTAATTACCTTATTGAATAGAGTCTTACTGAATGGAGTCTTGCTCCTTCCCCTGTTAGCTTTCTATGGCAAAGCAAGAGGCCTGGAGGGGCACCTGGCCGGCTCCGCTGGTGGAGCTTACGATTCTTGATCTCGAGGTTATGAGTTGGAGCCCCAAGTTCAGTGTAGAAATTACTCAATAATAAAATCTTAAAAAAAAGAAAAAAAAAGAGCAGAAAGCCTGGTTGAGTGAAATATCACTACTATTATTATTTTAATCTAGTGAAGTTGCAAAATAAAACGTGCCTTCCCTGCTTCCTGCCTGCAGGCCGCCATTTTGTGATTTTGACCCATCTCCTTTTAGCCATATAAATATTAGGTACATTGGAATTCACTGAACGTTTAATACTATTCTGGTATTATAGTCATCATGAAAAAGCTCCTATGGGTCCCCAAGAGGGAACTGACCATGACAGAATGCATTTAGATAAACCCCAGAGTCCGGGGGGTTATGAGGGAACCACTCGTGTTTTGGCCAGCGTGACTAAAACCAGGCTCTTACTGCAGTGCTCCAACCCTGCACCCCCGCCCTACCTTAGCGTGGTGCTTATGTTTCAGAAGTAATGTGCTCAAGAGTTCTAACTGTGGGGGTCCAAGAGTGGAGAAGCACTATGGTCTGTGATGTCTAGAAAGTGGTGGATGGTATCATTGCATTGGGTTTACTCTCAGTAGGAATACCATGTGATGGCAAGAGCTGAAAATTGTGTCCTTCCCCTCCAAGTGAAATGGTGGTGCAGTAAAATCATTTCAGCGAGTAATAATTCCGATACTTTTGGCATAAAAGTAGGATATAATAGTACAAGTGCAAAGTACAAGTAAAATGAATTGCTTTCGAAAAGACAATGTTGAGACTCTCTGACTTGTAGATTTATGGGAAAGCTCAGTACCCTCTCTAGAAGGTGTTTAAAGGTAGGACTCTATATTGGACTGAGTAAGTCACCTCTGATTCTTGCTTATTTGAGTAGCGAGTGGAGACCCATGCAGTGGTACTGGATTTATGGGGAATGAGTGGGAAAAGCGGGAGTTGCGTAAGTAAATTTGACAGCAAAAAAGCAAAAAATGCATTGTCTTTGATCCTCAAGTTGGGGAGGCGGGTCATGCTGATTATAATGACAATTAAATACCTTTGTTTTAGGAATTCCTAAAACTGCCGGGTGGCTTACATGGTTATATTCTGAAGCATGGTAAGGAATCTCAAGTTTTCTAATCTTCATTATGATGGGCTCAATCAATGAGGTGGGAAAATTTAGTTAATAGTTTTCCTTCCTCCATCTGTTCACTCGCTCAGAATCACAAAGGCCCAATTAAGCACATTTCTATATAGTCAGAATAAAAAGAACTAAAATGAAAAAAAATTAATTGCATACACATAATTACTAGTATGTGTTGGGTTGGAGAGAGGGAAGGAAAAACCATGTGGAAAAAGTGTCTTCAGGCTTTCTGAAAACTGCTGACTGGTTCAATGGTTCCCCTAATAAGAATGATTCAAATTTCACTGAGAGGGGAATCCAAAAAGAGACCATGTGTATTCAGATGTTAATATCTGTCTTCCCTTTGTTGCTTTGGGTGTAGGCCAGTGATGGTTTCTGATGGCACAGGAAATTGGTGGCATAGCAACGTTGTGTCATGGCGGGATTTGATAGAGGAGCCGTTAACTTTCCTGTCAACTCCAAATACCTCCCGTTGGCAGCTTCGGCCCTCAGCCTGGTTTCATTCCTATTGCGTGGTCATTTTCTCTCAAGCATCTATGTTGTACTTTCTCTAGTTCCGGCTCTATTCATCCATCTAATCACTCGTGCATCATTTATTAAAGTCCTGCTGTGTGCTGAGGGCATAAAGAAAGAAAAAGGAAATTATAAATACTCCCCTTCAGAAACTTACAGGCTTCTTAAGTATCTCCAGCCTCAATTCACTACTAGGAGCCTAAGGCATAATCTGCTTATTGGCTAACCCAAGGCTATTTCCAAAGTCCTTCTCACTCTCCATCTTCTCACACAATCAGGGGTGATTGTGTCACTGTTCTGACCAATGAGATATCGGAGGAACCTGATGAAGGGGAGGGGTCGTAGCATCTGTACTTCCTGATAGAAGGCATGAAAGTGGCTGGCGCTTCTCCTCACACTTTTCTTTCTGTCTTGAACAAATGGACGCACCTGGTGCCATCTTGAAATCATGAATTGATAAACAAGAAGGGAAAGTCAAGAGGATAATAAGTTTCGTTGGAACTAACACTATTACCCACCACGTTGAGACTTTTCTGTTATTTATTTAAGGCCCTATAAGCCAGGTGGTTTGACGAACTGTATCTCATCATCGATCTGGCTGCACTTGACATTTTCATGGGTTTTATCTTTTCATCTATTCCAGTTTCATCGTAACTTTGACCTAATCCTCTAGCAGGTTATATGATGACCACTTCTCCTGGCTACCTGGAAACCTTGGGTCTTCCACACCTTTATGGTATAATTTCTTTTTTCCCCTTTGTAACTGTTTAAAAAGAGTTTCACCAGGAAAGATGAAAGAAGAGCAAAGCAAAATATAGAAGCCCACAGAAACTTGGCTTTAAATGAGATAGTATGTGATAAGATCCTGACACATAGCAGGTGCTCAACAAGAATTGGTTTCCATTGTTTGTCTTCCATGGGAGCCGAGGCTGCTTATCTTAAGCAGCTGAAGACTAGTCATGGGATCATGTGGGTTGTATAGGAGTTGAGGCAAAAGAACCTATTAATTTTCATTGATTTGGCCCGAAAAACACTGTCCAAAACTTGCCTTTTCCATGTATGAGCATTTCTCCTCTCATATGCTCCTTTGTGTGGTGTTGTAGAAAGAACTCAAGACCCTGAATCAGGAGAACCTGTGTCTTGGCCCTCGATCTGCTAAGGGCTCATATAAACCTGGGTAGTTCACATCAGTCTGTAGGCCCCATCGGTGTCCACCATGGATCAGTCTCTGCTGCATGAAACACAGAAGCGAGCAAAGAGCTATGGTTTCTGCCACTGAAAAACTTCAGTGTTCTTAGGAAGAAGAGATAGCTGAACGAATAATTCCAGTTCAGTATTGTCTATGTTTTGACAGAGACACACATAGGACCAATGGGAACATAGCAAAGAGACCTGGAATTAGTCTTATAGTTGGAGGAGATAATGCTGGCGGGTACCTTGCTAGGTGAAAAGGGGGAGGGAGGCTGTCCTAGGTGCAGAAATTGGGTGAAAAAAACACATTTTCTCCCATGTAAGTTGAGAGTTTTGGATTGATGATTCACAGATCTCTCTTAGCTTCAGTGTGTTCTTCTGTATTTTCTTGTCTTGCTTCTCTGGAAAATGCACGAGTATTTATTTTCCCGAGATCTATCAAAACCAAGAATGGAAAGAAAGAGTCCGTGTTGGTAGAGCTGACCACAGCAATTTCTGCATCTCTTGTTTTGGCTCTCAAGTTTTTTTCCGGTCAACTGAGCACCCATTATGTACTGAACATGGTTCTAGTTATCAGGGATATGAGATGAACAAGGCATTATTCTCCTGGAGATTCTATTCCAACTGACACATACACAATTTCATTCTCTTCTATGAATACAACTTTATTAACTATGTAAGGTATCATGATGGTTTCGAAGTGGCCATTGCTATATTCCGGGGGTGGGGGGCGGGCTGTGAACATTGTGGAATATGAAGGCTCTATAAACTTAATTTAAGAAAAAAAGACTCTTCTAAAGTTAGAAACAAGGGGCCCTGGAAGTTACTGGGTTGTAACGGCTCATTCTACCTCTGACTAAAACAGGGTCAATGTCTTGTAAATTATATCAGTGGGCTAGGAAGGGAGGCTGGAATAGAATCTCCAGGAGAATAATGCTTTGTTCATCATCTATCCCTGATAACTAGAACCATGTTCAGTACATAGTCACTGTGCTCAGTAAAAATCACTTAAACGAGTAGGTAGCTGGGATGATCCGTTACTGTGATCAACTACAAACAGGTATTATACATCCAGAAGGCAACAACAAATCCCAATCTAAACTTTACCTCACAGGATAAGGCAGTTGGGGTGAGCTTTCCAATCTATGGAGACCCCAAATTTCCCCAAACTCTCGTGTTGAGTTAGAGGCACTGAATGGACTTTTTTGTTCAATTTATAATCCATTGAAGTCTTCATCCCACATACATTGGCTGACCGGTCAGCAAATTCAGGTTCAGTGCAGCCAGAGAAAAGCAGCCTTGGTCAATGTTCAAAGTATAAATCTAAAGATAGATCGCCCTGTCAAAGCTGGTCGCAAACAGAAAGCCCATAATATATCTCATCAGATACAAGTTGGATTTTAAGTTTAAGTGTTCAAGTGCCACCTTGGTGATTGGCTGACCTCTGGTGTAGGCAGGTATTTTTATGCATGAACTTTGTGTGAACTTGGAGAGGCAAAAGAGTGATCTACTACTGGGTGAGGGTTAAGGAGAGTGGCGTTGCCTGGGCCCCAGTGGGATTTCCCAGGGATCCTGGAGAAGGCCCTGCCTTACGTTGTCTAATATCGTCCAATAAAAGGGAGAATTAGTCCTGGTGCGGTGTCAGCACAGCTATAAATTCTTATATAATAATAAAATAATAAGATGCTATTAATTCAACCATTCTGGTTGCTTCTGAAATAGTATTTAAGTGATATCATTGATTCATATTTTCAACTGCTAATACATTATTTTCTAGAACTATTAACTGCTTTAAAACCAGAGTGCCATAATACAGTGGGACGAGAGAATGAAATACTTCGACCGATTCCAGCAATTAACTTAATTTAAAGGTACTCTGCACATTTTGGAATTAAGAATTATGCTTCGAAATAACTTAGAGAAAAAATAAAAATGAGACAATGAGCATCTTTGAACTTCATCAGTCTCACAGGTGACAGTTGGGTCGCATTTTCCTCCAAGAAAAGAAACTTCAGTAGGCATTTAAAATGTCAATCTCTCATATATTTTGTACCTTTGAACCCAAGGAACAAGAAAAACGTGTAAGCATTTATTGAATTCCTACTCTGAACAGTACATTGTACTAAATACTCTTCACTCTATGGGCTCATCAAACCACGATCTAGATGAAGTTGCAATAAGTTTGCTCTGTTCTCCTGATGGAGACCTACTGTCTTAAAGAAAAAACGACATCCACACCAGGTTCTATGAGTAGGAAAGTGGAGTGGAGTTTGGGAGGTGGATAAATGCCCCTTCATAAATGCTCTGGACTAGAAAACAATGCTGGTGTCTTGTGTATATGTGTGAAAAAAAATAATAGCTTAAGCTGTTAAATGTAAAAAACAATATCATGGCAAACAAAATGCTTTCATCTCCAGACACTTAAGAGGGAATAAGGAAAGAGAAAAATGTTTTCACTCCGTAAGAACTGGAAGACAGGAAATTCCAGCATTTTGTACAACCAAGAAGCGTGCTTTTTTTTTTTTTTTTTTCCTTTCCCAATGTGGTGTTGAGAGTGGCTTGGTTGCTGGAAAGGTTGAAAATGAACTGAAATAAGAAAGAAAAAACAGGGGCGCCTGGGTGGCTGAGTCTGTTAAGCATCTGACTTCATCTCAGTTCATGATCTCGTGATTCATGAGTTTGAGCCCCGCATTGGGCTCTGTGCTGACAGCTCAGAGCCTGGTGCTAGGATTCTGTGTCTCCCTTTCTCTCTGCTCCTCCTCTGCTCAGGCTCTGTCTCTCTCTCCTACAAAAATACATAAACATTCAAAAAAATTTAAAAAGCAAAGAAAGAAAAAACAAATACCCAGAAGGAAACTGGGATAGAAGGTTCTGCTGGTAAATGGAAAGGAATGTCTAGACCAAGAGGTCGAAACGACTCCTTCTTCCTCAGAAGCTACTCTGTCAATCACTCCTGGTAGCCAGGGGACCAAGTAAAGTCAGCCTGTGATGTGTTTGAATATTTTTTCTGAGAAGACAGCAGATTAGCATCGAATAGGTGTCTGTTGGGCTCTTTCGGGTTGCCATGGAACAAAGAGACCACCAGGAAGTAATAGGCATTTTCCAAGGGTTCCAACGCTCAAGCAACTTGAGCACTTGGGTCCTTCCCTTGCATGAGGGGTCCTAGCAATGTATTTTCCTGGTCTTGTAGTTCCTCACCTTCATTAGTACATATCCAGTGGGGATAGTCATATGGGAGAGTTATCCAGAGTGTTTAAGGCCACATCCTCGAACAGGGGACCCTGAAGTGTGCTCAAGTGTTATAACTCACATATAAATGAAACTATTGTCCCAGAGTTTGACAACAATTCTAAAATTTCACCTGTTATTACCACTGTCAAGTTGTGAAGTTGAATTAAAACTCTCTAGTCTATCAATTTAATTTTTTTAACCGTGCTGGAGGAAAGACTGATTTATCTTTTTATTCCCTCTATAAAAAACACTATTACACAATTATTGGCATATAAAAAGCAACCAAAGAGAAAGCACTATCGATGTAGGAAGCGTGTGATAGAGGTACATCAGACGGTTATGTTTCTGGATTTTCTAGTGTTTGTAGTGTTGGCTGTGACTTATGTCTTCAATTCAGATAAATATCACTGCAAACCTACTGTTACGTTCATAAGTTTGTATCCTTTTTCTTAAAGAGAGCTCTTGTGACCATGTAAGTTTCAGGACTCACAAGTTTTGGGTATTCCACTGGGAGAAGCAGAAAATAATCTCATCTGCCAAAAGACTCTGATTTAAAAGACAATAGGAAACAGGAGCGGAGGCATCATTTGTGGAGCCCAGAGCAAAATGCAAACACGGGGCTCCTTGCTCAAAGTCCATGAAGAATTTCAAGATGGTGGCAACAGCATTAAACCATATGCTGGGTCCTTCCTTGCCCCGTACGTTAGCCTGTGCAGGTCCACACCCGTGAAGCTGGCCTTGACAGGAGAGTGGGGCATGGTTATATTGCATCTCTGGTTCTCTGGTGCCTACCTCAGACACAAGCCTCTGAGGTTTCACTCCCAAGAGCAGCCATTATGGCGAAGCTTTATGGCTCTTGCTTCTACCAACAAATGGATTTGGCTCTGCTCTTTTTCCCTGACTTTTACCTCCTGCCTTTATATGCTTTTATACTTCTGTTTCCTACTGTTTCTCACATTCAAATTCTCTGATAGAGAGAGAGAGAGTGAGAGATACTTATTCAGCAAGAAGCATCCCATTGGGTGGAATTCTCACGTGCAGGTGTTTCATGGATCACTAGGCAGCCTATAAATAGCTGCTTTGGGTCAGATGACAATCTTGGTCTAATCACCTTGTGGCAAGGGTTGTGGTGTCATATAGCAAAAACACGATGACTTATTTGCTTCTAACTCCTTCACTTAGAGCCGCGGGCTTGGCAGCAATGGGAAGCTTTTCAGTGGGCAGGATGGCTGGAAGACATTGGACCTGTTCTGTCCAATCCGATGTGCATAAGCTCCCATGCTAAGCTCCTGGAAAAATATTTAACCGTATCCTATATTGCAGTACAAAAGCTGAACTTTGCAAGTGAAAAAATATTGTGTTCCCAAACTGAGGTGATTTGAACATTGGAAAAACAGAATGTGAGGCTGGCTCCCTCTGCGAATCTCGCTCTGCTTCCTTATCAGATTTCAGTCTTCTGTGAAGGCATTTTCAAGTGGCTGTAATTGCCTGCTGGTACACACTTGGTACCCTCATAAATCTTCACTAGCACAGAAAAGTAAATTGTGTTGTGCTTGAGAATTCTTTGGAAATGTATTGCTGTTGGATAGTGACAGGGAGCCAAGGTAAAGGAGAGGGTATATTCTCAAGGTGAAAGTCGCCAGTCCAAGCGCAGGGCGGTTCAGAGATGGCAGTGAAGGCAAAACCCAGCTGAGGAGACTTTGAGCAGCTGTCCTTTCGGCGTAGAGCAAGGGCATGTGGATGGGACAGCTGCGGCTGGCGGTCCCACAGAGGCGACTTAACTAGTTTCTTTCCAGACGCTGCCGTGGGGTGACAGCATTCTGTGCATCGGGGCATCTTAGACCAGTTGACCCTCAAAAGCTCCTGGGTGGATTTTTATAAACGCGGCCTTCAAAAATAAAAATTTGGTCACAACAATGGGGGTGTAGCTAGGAGCCTCAGTCTGAAATCAGACTATAGGTTCAAATTTCAGTTTGAGGGCTTACCGTGTGACTCCCCCCTACTCTTGTTCTCTGGTCTATGAAATGTAGGCAACAGTCTTAACCTTTTCCATAAGGTCTTGTGAGATTACATGAGAAGATGAGAATGTCAGCAAAGTGTATAAAACTTTAGGAGTGTCCAACACATGCTGATTATTATTTTTCATACACATAGCACACACCGTATGTTATTATGGATGGAGGTGCTCGGACACAGGTTTTGTGCATACGTACACAGAAACACAGGTAAATTACATGAAGGCTTAATGCACCATCAGAAAGGGGATACTTGACTATAAAGTTTCTTTTGAAATTTGCTCTTGAAAGATGAGCAGCATACCCTTGAACATGTGTTAAAAATTACGTTGGACTCCAAATGAAAGATCCTTAAAAAGAGGCATAAGTCATATACGGAGGGACTTGGATTTTGACAAAAAAAACAAAAGGCAAAATCTAATTTATTTTAGGGGAAAAATTATCCAGAAGCTGAAGAAATCAACTCCTGTATTGCCAGGCACAGGGAAGAAAACAAGCTGGGCAAATATAAAGACCGTGTCTCCCAGGTGAAAGCAACACGGATTCATCGTGCTACCGGGCAGGAGTGGGGAATAGCAACGAGATGCCATCTTTTCTCTCCGATTTATAACGATGCCTCTCTGGATTGTCGATTCCTGCAGGGCATGGACCAGGCCTGTTTCACTCCCTTGAGTTAGATCCTTACATATCACCGTGTGTGGATTGCATTTAATAAGTGTTGGGGAAGATGACTGATAATATGGTAGTGCACTTGGTAATTTCGAGCAGGCTGTATCGGTAGTAAGAAGTTTTATTTCCCTTCCTGTGGGAACTCTTTGTCTGCTTGACTTTTCCTGTTGATTGTAAGCTCCCTTGGGCAGGAAACTTGTTTGTCTGTATGTTTATTAAGAGGCATTGAGCAAATTGTGACAAAGTACACAGTGATAACAGTGAGTAAAAATTTCATGAGATGCTATCAAATGATTCATTAAAAGATAGATCCAGGATATTACCACCAACTGCTACACTAACTAGTCATGTCATAACACCATCAAAATGCTAATTAGATTGTCTGGCATGATTTGTTATGAAAAAAAAAGTCAATCCAAGTTTCCTGTAGTTCTTGAATTTGAATCGTTTTCCCTCTCTAACACTTGCTTCAGGGTTTCTTGGGTACCATTTAGTTCTTTTGCTTTGGAGATAAACAAAGCTTTTGTGCCTCTTCTTCTCATTACCCCTACGGACCCCCTAAGCACTCTAAACCTTCAGACAGAGGTCCAAGTCTGCAGAATAGTGAATCGAAATCACTAAGAGGGGATAAAGCGTGGTGTTAGGGAGGTGCCAGGAGGGAGAGACTGTCATGTTGTCCTATCTTGGGATCCAGCCAGGGCTGACGGGCTGGCTGCTTGCAGCTGGACAAGGCAGGTGGGCAGGACTAAGATCTAGCGCGAGAGCCATCCATGGGCACAGGCCAGTTGCTGGCAGGGAAATAACAAGGACAGGCTAACACAGTGGAGGTCTGTCCAGCAGGCCAAGTCTGATATCTTGGGGACAGAGGCTTCAGAAGCAATCAACCATAGACAAAAATTCAAGCTGGAAAAAAAAAAAAAAAAAAAAAAAGAGGTTGTTCTAATGAGTAGGAGTCACTCAACCTTGGAAGGGGCAGGCTGCCCTAAATTATGTTCCCTAAGTGGTCACTGAGAACAGGAGTCTAGGCAGCAACCCAGCTATTGAGACGCTGAGGCCCACATGGTCTGATGATGAGAGAGAAAATGAGGGGCACCGGTCAGATCTGGGATGCTGTGTCATGGCTGAATTGACTGCAAGATGACAGACTGGGCCCAAATGGGGTGGTTCCCGCAGGGCCAAAGTCATTGCTTTAACTGGGAGCGGGGCTGAGCCCGTAGAGACCACGTGGGCCCACTGGGAGAGAGCCTGGCAGCCAGCACGGGCCTGGGATGTGGCAGCCAAATCTTCTGCTTTGACTCCTGTCCCAAATGTCCAGAACCAAAGAATTGGCCGTCATTCCTGAAGGCAGACACAGCAGATCGTGATGCTAAGACCACATGCTCCGGAGCGAGACGGTTTGGCGCTGACTCCTAACCAGAAAGGCCAGATTTTATAAAATTAAAGCACAAGGCACCCAGTTAAATCAGAATTTCAGATAGACAATGACTAATTTTTTTAGTATAATTATGTCCCAAGCATTATATGGGATACACTTATACTAAAACATATATATATACATATATATATATATGGTCCCATGTAATGTTTGAGACATAATTATACTAACAAATTTGTCATCGTTTATCTGAAATTCTGATTTAACTTGGGTGTCATGTATTTTGTCTGGTAAGCTACTCCTCACTTATAATTTCTAGCTATAGGAACTTGGGAAAGTTATTTCATACCTCGGTTTCCTCATCTGTACATTGGAAATGATCCAAGTTATAAGGACGTTGGGAGGACTGAATGAGATAGCACATGCAAATTATTAGCAATAGTATCCAGCACGAAGCAAGTGCTCAGAAGTGATTACTTTTGCTTTTTATGGCTCTTATCACTATATTTGAGAGTCAGTCTGAGTTATTGGTGTCCAGTAGGATCTTTTCATTTTTATGGAAAAATGCAAGACAAGCCTTCAGGAAACTGGTGAAATATTTTATTCATTTCTTTATTCACAACTCGATTCCCCCACAAATCATACAGATCTTACAGTAAAAGAACAGGTACATGAACTCAAAGATAATCGCCATAAGAAAAAAGACAATCACCAAGAAGTTCAAGAAGAGACAAAGAGAAAACATAGTTTCATATGACAGCTGAGGAGAAAGTTAAGTTCTGAGTTTGCTAATAGCTCTGGGGGAAAAGAGATGGTGGGAAATTGGAAAGTAGGTTCGACACACATTTGCTGCCAGCCACCCTTCTTTCTACCACTTTGCCCTGACGCCCCATTATATATGTTCTCCTCTCCGGCCTTGGTCCAGAAACACACATATCCTAATATCAATTTAAGTTAGTAACTTCCTCCAAGAGTATTTCCACTTAAACTCATTGTAAACACAAGGCTTCCTTTCTGTTAGAAAGGACTTCTGGTGTTAGTGCTTCCTGGGTAGAGAGAGAGAGTTTTGTTTGGTGCTAGTTTTGGGGTAGGGAGTTTTCCAATCAAAGTGGTGGCCCAGTAGAATCACCTGGGGCTCTCAGTGATTAAAATCTACAAGTCCAGGGCACAACTTAGACCAATTTCTTCAGCATCTTTCGGGGTAGTACCCGGGCACAACTTTTTTAAAGGTTTCCAGGTTATCCACCTTGGGCGGCTAAGGTTGACAACCATTGAGCTAAGAGGAATATATCTCCGAGCAAATGATTTATACGGCAAGACTTATGAGATAACCATATAATCCAGGAAATAATACTAACCATGATTTTAAAATTCTTACCATATGTCTGTTATATATATGTATATACTTCCAACCTTTACGACATTGAGGAGTGTTTTTATTCACATTTTACTATGAGGAAATAGAGAATTATAAATCATGCGGTAGGTA
Organism: Paguma larvata; assembly: GCA_030068075.1. Taxonomy (NCBI): domain Eukaryota; kingdom Metazoa; phylum Chordata; class Mammalia; order Carnivora; family Viverridae; genus Paguma; species Paguma larvata. The sequence continues at coordinate 16,347,759 of CM057825.1, forward strand.
AGTGAGTCCAAAAGCACTTGGATGCTTGACTCCCACGCCAGAGCCCTTTCCGGGAAGCCATACTGTGGAGAAAGGCGGGCTCTGTGGAGACCATACTCAGTGTCCTTTTCCTCAGGCCTCATTTTCATCAGTGCCTGGTGGTCGTTCAGGTCGGTGTCTTGGGAACTCATAGGGAGAAAGCTGGGCTGGCCTTTGCTCTAATGTTTTTAATTCCCCACAGGCGCTCTGCCCCCTCTGAGGACCAGTCAGAGAGAGGAGAAGAGCAGACACCCTTGTTCGGGCTTTGTTGGATGAACCTGTCTGAAGGAACGGTGTGCCAGGGTTCTTGGGCTCTAATTAAATAGTGTTTTGCCTGACAGGCTCAGCCGGTTAAGCAGGACTTGGTCGCGCCTGTGCCAATGACAAAGCTTGAATAAAAAGTAGGAGCAAAATCAGGCACCCACAGATCATTTCAGCCCTTCTCAGCAGGCACTAGTTAGCCATTTTACCAGGAAGCCCTCTTTCCTGAAACAGAATGCAATGCTGTCTTCTTTCATTCATCGGCCGTGCATGGAAGGAAATACCAGGGGATCCAGTTTCCCCGTTCAAACCCTTAACCTGCACGCCGGAATGTGTGCACATGTGTATGCATTTGTCTTCATTCCTTCATCATTCCTTCATCAATTTCTCTGCTTATTCATTTGATCATGCAACCAATATGTTTTGAGTGCTTGCTGTGTGACAAGGTACTGTGCTAGGTAGGTTCTGGGCATTTGTTACTAAACAAGACAAAAATAGTCCTGTGGCCATGGAATTTGTAGGATAGGGATGGTGGGGAGAGCTCACCAGTAAACAAATAAATTATATGTTTTACCCATATAATTATCTACTGTGATAGAGGCTATTAAAAAAAAGAAAATGACTGTTACGAGCAAGAAGAGATTAAATTTTTGATGGATGGGGGTAACAGGTAGGGCTGTGTCTGGGAAGTCTTCTCTGAGAAAGGGATATTTGAGCTAAGCTATAATTTTGCAATTGAAATTTTTTTTCCTTTTCAACATGTTGTCATTGAGTATTTCTCTAAATTCTTCTTTCTCTTTTATCAAGCGTATGCGGCACCTGGGTGGCTCAGTCGGTTGGGCATCCAACTTCAGCTCAGGTCATGATCTCGCGGTTTGTGAGTTCAAACCCTACATCGGGCTCACTGCTGTCAACGCAGAGCCCGCTTCTTATCCTCTGCCCCCCTCTCTCTGCCCCTCTCCCGCTGCACTCTATCAAAAATAAATAAAACATTTAAAAAAAAAAGAATGCCAATTGTACATACATTTTTTTCTGTTTTCCTACATATGTAGATTATTGAGCTAAGAGTGATAGATTGTTATATTAAGAAAAAATACAGTCCCAGCGTCCCACAGAAGATCATTGCAGATTTGATCCCTCTATTTTTTTTCTTCTTTTATAAATCACCCTTTCATCACCATTATTTTCTTATTTTGGGATATACTTTATCGTTTGCAAGTACTTTCAGGTATATTCCTCCCTTGATCTTCACCAACAGCCCTGCAGGATACAGAGAGCATCGTCTCTGTTTCAGACAGTGAGACATCATAGTTCTACAGGGTCAATGTTTTGTCCAAGGTCACAGAGGCTAGTGCGTACTGGAGAGAAGTGAAGAACCTAGGGGGCTTTTTGCTCCCAGGCTGGGAATCTTTCATGCAGAGCGGGCAATTACAACCTACTCTCCTTCTCAACCTCTGCCCTTCTCCCAACCCTGCTCCCCCGGTGCACACACATTTCTCTCTCTCCCCAGGTCAGAGCATTTGGGGAAAGACTGATTTAAAGGTTTAATTTCTTTTGTGCATTACCATAAATCCAGGAGAATCTACCTGGCCCCTGTTCCAGCTTTCCAACCTAGAGTTAATCAATAAATAAACCATATATATCCTAATTATTTATATTTATGTAAATATAAATAAATATTGACTACTTTTATATAAATATAAATAAATACCACTTACTTATATATACATATCCTAATTATTTATATTTATATAAAAGTAAATAAATATAATTATATATAAATGTAAATATATATAAATATAAATATTAGGATATTTATATATATATACAAAACCACTGTATATCAGATGTACCTCCAGGCACTGGTGATACATTACTGAGAAAATAGACAAGAATTCCTGCCCTCACCAAGTTTCCATTCTCCCAGGAGAGGCAATCAATAAGTAAATAAACAAGTAAATACAGATGTCAGAGGGTCAGCTGCGGAGAAAAAGGAAACAGAGAAGAGAATTAGGGAGTGCTTGGGGGAAAGGTGTGGAAATTTTCAACAAGATGGGCACAATGGCCCCCTGAGAACATGCTCTCTGTATGGTCACAAGGTCATCTGCAAGAAGAACGTTCTAGGCAGAGGGGACAGGGGCTGAGCTGCTGGCCAAGGTTCAGGATTCATTCGCTGCATCCCACTCTTGAACTCGAACTCTGTTTTTCCAAAGGCACCATATTAAAAATGCTGGTTAGACACAGTTGAAATCATATTTTTAAGGATTAGGTTCTATATTCAATTTCACTGTGGGCTAAATACCCTATTGTGGGCTGTCCAGAATGCCAAACCACCATGAATAATGTTTCCATGGGAAAATGTTTTCTGAGTTTCAACCCACTGACTTACAAATGAACTTAGGAACAGAACTGGTTAGTAAGTCGAGAGCTGGGTGTATTCATTAAGGGGCAATTCTCCTACCTCCTCTTCCTCTTTCGGCTAGGATAGAACGCTATTGACTGAGCCCTGTCATTCTGACATTCTTTTTCTGGCCTTATCCTTTCTCTAGTCTTTTTGGTTCCAACTTGTATTTTCCAGTTTCCCCGCAGGGCTTCTATTTTTGCCCTTAGATCTGTGAATAATCCTTCACGAAGCCATACCGAAAGCCCTTGATTCCCCTTATTCTTTGCCTTCAGAAGAGCTGCCGTCTATCTCACCTTAATTGTAGCGTCTCGGAGATTTCCCAAGGCTTTTTTTCCATGCACTTGGATTTATTTGTATTTTTCACTGTCTGCTGCTGGCAACTGCAGTGCATTTAATGCCAGTAATGAGCATTGCACCTGGAAAATTCTGAGCGCCTCACAAATAGATTAATGAATATACGTTGTTATGTTTTTATGAAATTAATGACTATCTGCTGTCCCATCAATGGTGAATTCTTAAAGATTCTTTTCTCTGTAAGGAACGCTCCGCCGTCTGCTTGAAATTGACTGTCCATGTTCATAAAAGTAATCGGCTAGGTTGACTTTCTTTCCTCTTTCAACTCTGCCTTGCACTCCTTGGAGGTGGGATGGATGGATAAATAGTTCTGTGCCTAAAGAGAGGCATGATGGGGACTCAGAAATCTGTAGCGTCAGAGTAACAAATGAAAGGGAGGTGGGGTTTGGGGTGCCTGTACACTGGGAAGACTATTTGAGATGATTCTGTGAATTTGCCTTTGGGGTTTGCCTGGGTCTCCATGGAAGATGTGTGTGTACGTATAGATAGATAGATAGATAGATAGATAGATAGATAGATAGATACCCATAATACCCAAACCAGTGGGCACTATTTACTGTATTTCCATTTATACAGGAAACCAGTGGGGTCACATACAGTGTTGTGGGCTGGCCAAAAAGCAAAGCCTAGAAAATAATCATAGTTAACAGGTTGTGAGCGCCTGCTACGTTCCAGCTGCATAGGAATTAGCGCTTTTATTTCACGACATCCTCGGTGAGCCCCCGAGACTTAGAGGTCAGGTAGCTTGCCAAAAACCATCCAACCAGTAGAATCAAGATTTGACCCAAGGCAGTCTGATTGTAAAACACAAACTTTTAACCACTACCCACCACCATTGGCTACGGAAGATAAAGGAGAACAGAGATTTTCCATTTTTTTCTTCTTCCCCTCCATGGCTCTCAATGGAGGCTCAAACCCAAATCTACTCTGATAGCTCACAGATACGGGTCCTGGTACTGACCCGGCTTTCTAACTAGTATGCATCAGAATTGCCCACAGGACTCGTGACACCTCGGAGGCCAAGGCCACCCTAACAATGTCGCAGCTAATGCCATTGCTCCTGAACTGGGGTACACGCTTTGAGAACCAGTAATGAAATCCTCCCCATAGACCCTCATGGATTAGTAGCATTCATAAAGATACCTTTGCATTTTGCTGCTTCCCAAGACTTATGTTAATAGCGACTTGGGCCTTAGTGCAGTGCTGGGCTTTATCTCAGGCAAATGTTAGTTCCACTGCATGGATGAGAAAATTAAGGTTCAGTGACAGTAACTGGACAGACAGTAAGTTCCCCATCATTTAGCACGCCGGTGGCAAAGCTAGAACCTAGGTGTTCTGTTTTTCATTCTGCCCTGTTTATGCCCTTACGAGTCCAACAGCTGTCCATCCCCGGCTCCCGAACTGGTTTGTTCACTCTTCTTTTCCATTCGAGCTTGTTACAGGAATGAGTGAGCTCGAGGGAAATCATCTCTTGCTCAAAAGGAGAAACTGTGTCCCAAGAGGCGAATATCCGAGCACAGAGGTGGGTGGGCCTGTTTGTCTCTGAAAACAAGATCTCGACACTTACATCCAAATTAAAGGTCTCTGAACTTGAGTTGGGCTGGCTAATATTTCTTTTCCCTTCCAGGTTTGCTGAGCTTATAAATATCAATTATAAGGCTGAGTAAATTACAGGGAGGTTGAACTTTGAATTACTGTACCACTTTAAAGTATCTATACAGGGATAATAAGGAGATTGTGAAAACCTGCTGAAGGAAATCTCACGCATATTTATAGATAATTAATATACTGAGCGGAAACTGGAAATCAGCGCTGAATTTTTTAAAGCAGTAATTTAAAAATGCATTATGGCAACACATTAGGTTAGCAGTTATTCAACAAGGAAATGGGAAGATTATTAAGCTAATTAAAGGTAATAAAAACAAGTTAAGGTGCTTATAACTTTGAAATTAAAAAGAAAAAAAATTCCCACTACTTCTAGGCAAGTCACGGACGGCAATTAATATATCGATAAGTTACTGGGTTTTTATGTAATAAGAAAAGACGGCTGTATAAAAATATATTCCCTGGAGACGCACAAAAAAGTGCAAGGAGCTGTTTCTGTGTAACTCTAGATCCTTTAGCAGGCCCCCGTGGGTGCACGTGTGCTTTCTCTTTCTCACCATGGGATGAACGATGGCCATTTCGGGAACTTGATCTTGGAAAACTTTCTCCGATAGATCTGATCCCACTTGGCTTTCAGATCCTGTGGCCTCTTTCCTGATCTTTGGGCTGTCTTTCACCTCAAGTTATATGACAGCGATTTGGGGGGATGGCGTCTTGTTCTTCTCTGCGTTTTTATACTGTGTTCTCTGCGCCATTGATGTCACACGGAGCGGCGGCCGGCCAGAGGAAAGCTGAGCTGCTGGTGAGGTCGGAAATAGACACCTCTTTGTGCCAGACGCTCCGGTGAAGTGTGCTCGGCTCGCAGGGTTTGTATGTTTCTTTAGAGAAAGGTAAAGAAGAAGGGGAGGGAAATGTCCAAAGTCATAATTAGAGAATTTAAAAAAAAAAACAAAAACTTGCACATGCAGCAGAATAATACATTTATGTCCAGGCATTTTTGTTTCTTTGTTTGCAGCCCAGTTACTGAGGAGGAAGGGGTTGGTAACAGGAGGGAATGACCGGACTCCAAATTAACCCTACCTGTGTCTGCCAGCACGATTAAACAGATTATTAAATGCTTCTGGAAGAAATCTTGGGGGTGTTTATTGCAGCACGGGACTTTGCAATTTCAAATTAAGGCTGGCTCATGATTATTAATTCTCGTAGAGCACCCTCGTAAAATTTACCACCGAGCAAATTGGGGTGTGCACAGTTAACTGGGGTCAAAGGGCAAAACTTATCACAGGGAGAATTGTTCCGCTTATCAGAAAAATGGGGCTCAAGCAGGATAAAAACTAATAAGTAAATAGTTTGTCAAAAGAAAAAAGCTCTAATTTGTCCGTAATCTTACACAATTATAGAGAATACATTCCAAGTATACAGGTAAGCACTGGGCTTTACGCCCCTGAAATAATTTATTTTAGTTCACAAGAGACAACATTCTTTACGAACTCAGCCTTCCCTAAAAACAGCGGAGAAAACCGTCTCCAAGAGCAGTTTGATCCAACACTTAAATTAAGAGAAGGTTTTAATATTGCCAGTTACTTGGTGGATGATTATGCAAATTGTAACTAAGATTTCTGTAACCTTTGTTCTAGGATGCTAAATAAGGAAGACTTCCTTTGGAAAACTAGCGCACTTTTATCAGCAAGGTCACACTAGGAATTTTAGGAGGACAAGTTAAAAATGACTTCCTCAAGCAAAAGGGATCCTTTTAGGTCATCAGGATGAATTGTTTGAAAGCTTCAAAGCAGCCTCGGTTCTCATTACTGGAGCCTGCCTTTACAAGAAATGCCTTTTTTCAATTATTTTCACTTTTCATTAGAAGTCTTCGCAGTTGTTGCTAACCTCATTAAATTCACTAAGATGCTGTGTTGAATTTCTCTGTTACAATTTGTAGCAAATTGTTTGACACCAAACCTAGCTTTTTGAGCCCGTGATTTCTGAAGGTTTTCCCTGCCCTTCCCCCAGACTCACCAGTTACCTCTTTGAGGATGGAACAAATTAGTGTAATTGATGTAATTTGTAATTTACCTAGTGTCGACGATTGGAGTTTTGTTCTGACGGTTGTCCAGGCCACGGTGCCTTCCAAGTGCCCGGGCGGTCATTAGCAGATGCCTTCTGGAAACATGCGTCCTGCTTGTAAAATGTTCCCCTAAGCCAGCCTCCACCTCCCGGACTTCTCGATCAGTTGGTTACATTGAACACTTTCTCTCAGAAGAGTTTTTGAATTCTCAGCCACGGCTTTCCCCTGTTACTGTATATGGAGGAATGTTTTCCTTATTTGGTGTGTTCATGTTACAGGTATTTGTAGCTTTTATCATTTTGCCCCTCAGCGATTGCTCCGTCAGCTTCCTTGATTTGACTCCTTTCATCTTTTCTCATCAGTCAATCACCTCCAATCTCCCTCCCCCCATTCCTTTAATCATCTCCTTTGAACTCAGTCCAAGTTTGGGGGTACTCAGGTACCCAAGACGCCATGCCGCGTCCCGGTGTGGTCTCGCCACAGTCACCGGGGACCGAGGGGAGGGGCGAGCGAGCCAGGGAATCTTCGCGTACGTCTTAAACTTGTTCCAATTTCCATTTCAAAAATAGTTCGACTTTCCGCCGTCTATTAGTGGGGCCTCGCTCTTTTTTCTTCTTCCCACGCTTTTTCGTTCGATGAGACGCACGGGGTTTCCCGTCACCACGTGTCACGTCCCAGACAGATCACTGGCACCTTCCAAAATGGGTGGCGTCTTGGGACTTCCAGCGGGATTGTCATTCTGTGAAGTTGCTTGCACACGTGCGTCCGCCGTTCGCATAGTCGGGCTCTGAATGTTCCGATACGTTGTACTTTATTTTCTCCCCGGCTCCCCAGCAGCCTGCAGAACCCGGAAGGGTACATACACGTGCTGGACAGATCACCAGCTTTCTGGCAACCCCCAAAATGCTGTTGAACATTGTTGCCAAGGTCATGGGGTTTTCTGAAATGCATTAGCGAACATTCCAAATGCGATCTCAGTCCCGGATAGAAGTAAATAAACCCCGGGGCTTTCAGCTGCGCTCAGCAGCACAGATGTGGAAGGAGCTAGGGACACTGCTTGCTGCGGTTGGGCTGACAAGCTGGACACTCTCATGTCACCTTTGATCCCCATATCGCGGTGGCCCTGAGTTATACATAGGGTTAGGGAAACATAGAAAAAACTGTCATTTCAGCAAAAGACAGGGCGTCATACGGTTGTGATTTCAGTTGGAGCATGAGAACCTCGCTGCTCCTGAGAATTAAACATTGAGGTTGCAGGACATCAAGGCAGGAAAAGGTCCCTCTGCTGTGTTGTGTGGGATTCCATTATACCCATGGCGCCTTCCCAGCGAAGGTGTCTTGTAGCTTCAGACCCTTCATTCCCTGAGCGGCTGAGTTTTTCGTTTTCCCAGTTCAGCGTCTTTCTTGGGAATAAATTGCTCTGAATCGGAGTCCTAAGACTGTCAATTTGCACTTGACTTTCCTATCCTCTCCGCTCTCCTGCTATGAATGTGTCGAGCCATGACAGGGGATTAATATTGAAAGAGAACTTTTCCCCCTGTTACATCTTACCTGCCCACTTCTGCCTTTTATATCTTTCCCCAAGACTTATTTTCATTTGGCAGAAGCCTCCAGGTTAATTTCACAAAGGATTCCTCTCTGAGCTTACCCGAGTTTCCTGCCCACGGGTGACCTGTTATTCTGCTCATTGATATTTGTCACCGAGTGATGCTGAATGTTGATCTTGCTTCTTTTAAAGAGGGAACAGTGTGCCTTCAGGTCAGTATCGCTCTTAACCACAACAGAATGTAAGCCTCATTCTCAGACAGAAAGCAATGCATTTGTTCAAAGACGAGGAAAACATAAAAGAGGATGAGGCTAAGGATGGAGACAGTTTCTGGGCGTTCACAGGTAAGCCGATACTTTGAGATTCTCGGAGATTAGTGTTCTATCAAACAGCACAACGTCTTTGGCAAGAAGAAACCTAAGGGATTAATGGTGGGGGGTTGGGGGGGTGGGGGAAGCTGACTGCGAGTGTATGGGGGACAGATGTGTACAGAGGGTGTAAAAGTCATTCTTGGAGCTGGGAAAAGTTTAGACATTCTGGGGATCGAGCCAGCTAAATTTTATTTTAAGCCTTCCAAATCACAAGATTACAACAAGCACGGGCAAGTTTAATTATAGGAGAGGAAAGGTTAAAAAGCACACACGTTTACACCCAGTGTGCACACACAGACACACAAACACAGCAGCGCTGTTTTTTGTTTTGTTTTCCTGGTGAATACGTGTTCCTGCTAATTGCTTAGGGGGAAAGATTTGTTGGAGCAATAGCAGAACTCACTGGCACACGCTATAAATAATTTGAAAATAATCAAAGGAGAAGTTCACTTTGACACTAACCTGACACGGGGGAAGAGAGCAAGTAAGAGAAGAGCGGCGTTGGGGAGTACATCTGGCTCCTGGCCAATTCTAAACATGACGTGTGTGTGTGTGTGTGTGTGTGTGTGTGTGTGTGTGTGTGAGAGAGAGAGAGAATTGAGAAATCAGTCATGAGGCAGACGAATAAACGATGCTTTAACAAAATGCATTTGAGGTAATACAAGAGACTGGTTTTAGGAAGAATATAGAAGCAGCCACCAAAATGTAAGCTGCAAAGTTGAAATAGGACTGTGTGTTTTCTTTTCTGTTGTCCATTACAGTGTAACCGACCATGCCTCAACTTATTGGTTTATTTTTTATTGTGCTCCACAATTCTCTGTGTTGATTGGACTCCATCAGGACGCCCTGCTGCTGCTCATGTCATCATGTCATTAGCTGAGGTCACCGGCTTGGCTGGGTTGAGCTGGGAGCAACTGTGGGGCTGGAAAGTTCAAGATGGCCTCACTGGACTGGACGGGGCTCTGGTGGGGGACTTCTTCCTCTCCAGGTGGTCTCTCTGGGAGGGCTGGACTGCACCCCTCTACGTAGTGGCTCAGACGTGACAGTAAAAACAGGACCGACTAGGCCTCCTACAGGCCAGGCCAGGCCAGGTCTCACACTGTGTTACTTCTTCCTCGTTGTAGGGATGAAGGCAAGCCATGAGGCCAGCCCAGACTGGAGAGTAAGGGAAAGACAGACCGTCCCTTGAGAGGAAGAGTGACCAGCGGGTACAGGCTCCATTGGCATTGGTGGTGGCCATTTTGCAGATGGTTTATGTCAGTCTTGAAAGCACATCTGGTCAAAAGGGAGGATAAAACTCTGAATTCTGCTTCCGTTTCCGAGTAAGTAGTATCTTCATGTGTGAGGCAGACTTGTAGTTTCCGCTTAACTCACAGGGAGTCACAAAGCCCTTGGCCGAGAAGGGAAATTAGGTGCCTTTATAGGTTAACACTTAAATGTAACTCGAATGCTTCCTTACATTTCAGAGAGTCGGTGGACTCAGGTCATTGAACTGATTCCTTGTTGATGTTTGGTTTACTTAGGTCTTTAGTCTTTATCTTATTTCTTGCGTACTTCTGTCTTAAATTGAGTGATATAAACTTAATAGTAATAATACATGATTTTAAGATGAAGTTATTAGGCCTTTGTTTGAGCTGTGTCCTACTCAAGTTTAATTTTTTAATGCTTTTGAGAAATGTATCTTCCATTAAATCAGTGCATGCTCATTGAGTGTCTACCGTGTGCTCTCTAGTGTAGTTTTTTTTTTTTTTTTCCAGTGGCACAAGTGTTCTATCCAGACGTTGTGTCTTTTGGACAGGCCTTTTTGGTATCAACTCATGTAGGACCCATGATCCCACCTAATCATCAAAATAGACTGAAAAATAAATACGTTGGAAGAACTTGAACTAGTTGCTAAAAAGTGGACCCGCAAAAATACTATCTAGCAAATACAAGTGTTGTCTTTGTGCCTTCTGAGAAGTTCAAATACAATGTTATCCCATGGGAGGCGGTAGATTTTCCTAGAGACTAAAGAAAATATGGAAAATAAAATATTGTCAAGGGACATGTTTAAACACAATCAAACTATTTATCAACTATAATGCCATGGGGGCAAATGCTGGTAGAGTGGACCTTTTGGTATGATACTTTAATGTGAAATATATAATGGCAGGTTATGATTAATTTTTTTATTTAAAAATTTTATTTTTGATCGGGGGAGGATCAGAGAAAGAGAGAGAGAGACAAAGAATTCGAAGCAGACTCCAGGATCTGAGTGGTCAGCACAGAGTCCACCGCGGGTCTTGAACTCACGAACTGTGAGATCCTGACCTGAGTGACCTGAGGTGCTTAACCTAATGAACCACCCAGGTGCCCCTAATGGCACATTATTATTGAAAAGTGAAATAACCAAAAACTAAATATATATATATATATTTATATTTATTTATACATATATAAAGATATATATTTATATATACATATATAAATCAACATTATTCTACTCCATTTCATAGTTTTAAAAAAATGTGTTTTATGGGAAATGAAAGTAAGAATGAACATAGAGGATTAAAGAATTGTTTTTATTTACTTATTGGCTTTTAAGAAGAAAATAAAATAATATAATTATAATAAAGCAATCTCGACTATAGTCATTTTAAAAAATTTTTGAAATCTTTATTACAGTTCTAAGTAGTTTTCTCTAACAGGAAGACACACCTTCACCTTCTAAAAGGTGGATTCTTTCATCTCTATCAGGGGTCAACAAACTGGGTCAAGGCTGTCCTGCCACACCCATCCTTTAGCTTCAGTTGTCTACACTGCCTTTATGCAAGAACTGGCCTCGACAAAGGCTGAGGCTGTACACCTGCTGAGCTAAAAATTGTTTACCATCTGACCCTTTACAGAAAAATGCTGCCAACCCCTGATCTAGAATATATGATGCTTTTAAACTTTTTATGGTAAAGATAAGGAAGACGTTGAGCTAAACAATCATAATATGAATGATTCCTATGCGATGCTAAAATATACTATTCTAGGGGCACCTGGTGGCTCAGTCAGTTAAGTGTTTGACTCTTTATCTCAGCTCAGAACTTGATCTCAGGCTAGTGAGTTCAAGCCTGCATTGGGCTCCATGTTCAGTGTGGAGTCTACTTAAAAAAATATATGTATGTATATACGCATATATATGTATATATACACCTATACACACACACACACACACACACACACACACATATATACACACTATTCCATTCTACTCCATTTTATTCTATTCCATAGCACAAAGTTTTCAAGAAGAATTGTTAGCATTAGAACTCTCTCCATCTCCTTCCAAATAAATCTTACCTGGACTCTCTGTATATAAAACAAAGATGGAGGTGGGGAGGTAACGGAAGCTATGACATTTCAAATGGGGACAGGCCCTCGGACTCTGACTGTTACACTGTTTTATAAGCCCTCCTTTCTTCAAGGAAGCCCATGATGTCTCCTGAAAGAGCTTGTGGACTCCAATACTGCTTCTGGGCTAAATGGGTAAATTAAGGAGATGTCAGGGCTAAAAGGAATTGTTGCAATTGTTTTCTTTTTACAGATGAAGAAATCAGAGCCCAGGGCATTTCAGGGGTTTAGGCTGGGGCCTACGCCAGTTATTGGTAGAACCGAGAGCCAAGACCAGAACCGAGTGACCTGATTTGCAACACACACTGCCCTGCCCTTTCCTGCAGAGGCTGATGACAGGGCTCGTCTCACTTGGTGGCATGGCGACTTCAAGACCAGCAATATCATCGTAGGACACACTCCCCAGCAGGTTCCTAAATAGATTTCTCGCCAGTGACTTAGGAAAAGAGAGACAAGAAGACTCCGATGAGAAGGCATCGTGCCATTTCAAATCATGAAACCTACAGATAATACAGTGACTGTAAGCCCATATTTTTCAATATTAACACTGAATGTAAATGGACTAAATGCGCCAATCAAAAGACACAGGATAACAGAATGGATTAAAAAACAAGACCCATCTATTTGCTGTCTTCAAGAAACTCATCTTAAACCTGAAGACACCTTCAGATTGAAAGTGAGGGGATGGAAAACTATCTACCATGCTACTGGAAGGCAGAAGAAAGCCGGAGTAGCCACACTTATATCAGACAAATTAGACTTTAAAATGAACGATGTAATAAGAGATGAAGAAGGACATTATATAATAGTCTCAGGGACCATCCAGCAGGAAGAGCTAACAATTGTAAATATCTACGCACCGAATTTGGGGGCACCCAAATTTGTAAAACAACTAATTACAAACATTAGCAACCTCATCGATAAAAATGTCCTAATAGTAGGGGATCTCAAAACAGAAAAGAGAAAAGATGGGCCACTGGACATAAATTTTAAAGGAAAGTTTTAAAATAAACTGATGACATCAACTATCAAGTACTTCTCTCCTACAAATAATGTAGGATTTCAGGTACCCAGGGCTATGATAGGCTGTCTGCCTTCCCATTTATAATTTTTTTCCCCTAATTTCAACTTAAGCGAGTTGGTTCGGAGCAGCAATCCTGAACTCAGAGAGAGAGAGAGAGAGAGAGAAGGCAAGAGCTGATGGAGTGAAGTACAAGGCTATAAAATTAATTTAGAAGAGGAAGTGGAGAATCATTTACTTACTTTAAATTATAAGAAGGTTTAGGTAGAGAGAATTGAATTACCGAAGCAGGAATTTGGCAGGGCACTGAGGTGAACAGCTCGAGCCTTATGACAAAGGTTATAGGATCTCAAATGAGGACAAGTGGCCATGAGCATCTAATTGATATCCTTTTCAATTTATGGAAGAGGTTAGAAAATCTATTTTGGCCTGCGATTTCCTCAGCCTTGCAAAATAGATTTCTGTTTATGACACGTCTAATAATATTATCACTGTTCATTGATGAAAGTTAGAAGTAAATTAGACCATTAGCCTTTACTACCTGTTCTATCTTTCAAGAGGAAGATGTTTTTCAAGTACCATCAAAGATCTAATAGTAATTACCGAACACTTGATGCCTGTGTCTTCTTACGTTAATGGTACTATCAATTTTATAGATGAAAATTTGAACGAAAACTTTAGGAAACTTTAGTTGTGGGCATTCAGCCAAAATGAAATTACTTATCATGCTTAGGAGGGTCAAAGGAAATAATTGAGAGGAAATCATATATGTCTTTTTCTTAAGATACTCATAGTTGTGTTCTCTATTGACCTGTCCTTTGTTTTATTTATTTTTTTAATGTTTATTATTTTTTTTTTGAGAGAGAGAGACACACACAGTGTGAGCAGGGGAGGGGCAGAGAGAGAGGGAGAGAGAGAGGGAGACACAGAATCTGAAACAGGCTTCAGGCTCTGAGCTGTCAACACAGATCCCTAGATGGGGATCAAACCCACGAACTGTAAGATCATGGCCTGAGCCGAAGTCAAATGTTCAACTGACTGAGCCACCCAGGAGCCCCTGATTTGTCTTTTAAAACGACCCTTGGTTTCAGAGTCAAAATATTTATAGTAATAATGATTGGCTTCTGCTTCTAAGGGGACACGGGTAGGCAAAATGTAACCAAATCCAAATATATTGGAATAAGGGTAGTGATACCTGTAGAGAGGAAAGCACATTAAACCAGAAATCAGAATTCCTGGATATGAGTTCCGATTTGGCCATTCATTTGCTTCGTGACCTTGGGTCAAAGTGCTGAATCTGCCTCGAACTGGCTATACTTGTCCATACAGGATAAGGGCTTAAATAAAAAGAATCGGCACAGATTTCTCCAATGATTATATAATAGGACCTTCTGTGATAGCTTCTATTTTATTTGAGTAGTCCCAAAATAACTTTAATTTTTTTTTTGGAGAACTTTACCATTTCTATTATTTTTTGCTACCCCATAGAAGTTTCCGAATCCTATAGTTTTTCAGTTGGAGAATTTCTGAGATAATCTTTCTCAGTGATTCTCAGATTTAAGCACGTATCAGAATGAACTGGGATCACTTGTTAAAATAATCGAATCCTGTTTTCCCCACTCTGACAGTTTCTGATCCAATAGGTCCTGAGTAGGATTCCAAACTTGCATTTCTAATCAGTTCCTAGGTGACGTTAACACACTGGTCCAGGGACCAAGGTTTGAGAACCACTGGTCTCACTCAGTCTCTGTATTTACTTGATTGGAAAACAGGGCCTCGCAAAGTTCGCTGAATTACCCATGCTTACTCATCAAGTTAGTGACTGAACCAAGACCAGCAAAACCCTAGACTCCCAGATGCTGAGGTCAGAGACTTTTCTAGGACACCACAATTCCTCACTTTGAATTTGGGTTACATGATACAGACTGAAAAATCCAAATGAATTTATTCCAATCCACACTGCCTCTCAGATTAGAATAAAAGAAAAGCGAGAATTCTTTATACCTCTGTAGAGAGAAATTTTTGCAACCAAGATTTTTAGCCAGCAATAAAGATTCCAAATATGCAATAACTTTTATTTTAGTTTAGTTTAGTTTAATTTAGTTTAGTTTGTGGCCGACACCTGGCCGTGTTTGCATGACCGAGAAGTAAAGGCTAAAAAGGGGGAAAGAAGGCAAGACTCATCATGAGTATAAGCCATCTTCTGGCACAACGAAACACAGACTAAAAGAAAACAACTCTGTCCCTTTCTACAAATACGTTTATTATTTTCATGCTTGTGTTTTAGGTTTTAGTTTAGTTTAGTTTTTTGTTTTTTTTAATGAATAACAAAAATGGAGTGGATTTTGGTTTCACGAGAGATTTTGGTAGATTTGGAAACTTCGGTATTTGAAAACATTCCCCTAGATCTTGATCTTGCAGAAATGAGATTTTATTCTTGAGTCTCCAGAACTAAGCATGCACAATATGCTGGTGGGAACCACTGAGATGCCTAAAAGACAAATAGGTTGGTGCTTAGATGTTATTTGGTGACCCTCCAAATCTGAGTAGGGAACTTGAGGTGGGTACCCTCCAAGAAGGTTCTTGATCTCCCCATATTCCAGTATTCTTGCCCTCGTGAAGTCTGGCAGCTTAAGTGTGATCTAGTGGTTCGCTTTCAGTGAAGGTCGTGACAAAGTGTTGGCATGACATTTCTAACGTCAGGTCTTTCTTGCTCAGAGTACCACTCCCTTATGGAGTGGACTTGCTGGCAAGAAACTAAGGGCTCTTCAGGGGTGTGGCCAACAGCCAGGAAGGAACCAAGATCCTCAGTCCCACAACTCACATGGCCCTGAATCCTCCAAAAAAACAAAAAACAAAAAACGAAAAAACAAACAAACAAAAACCAAAAGAAAACACTGAATGCGCTTAGAAGCTGGTCCTCTTTCTGCTGAGCCTGTGGATGAGACAACAGCCCAGTGACTTTATGAATGACCTCGAGGATGAAGCATCCAGACAAGCTGCTCCCAGATTCCTGACCCACAGAAAATTGTTGTTGCTTTAAGCTGCAAATTTGATGGGGTAATTTGGCACACAGTAGTAGAAAGCCATTACAGGCCCCGTGACATTTATTGAATCTCCTTGGAGGCCAGTGGATCACAAGCTATAGATGGCGAGCTCTTAAAAACAGAGATTTCCAAGCCTAGCCTTCAGATAATCACATTCGATAGGTCTGAAATAAGGCCCAAAAATCTGTGTTTTTAAACAAGCATTGTAGATCGTTTGTAAGCATTATAGACTACGCTCAGGACTACACTTTTGAAAATACTCTCTAGTTTGGAAGCTACAAGCAAGTATATATGTCTTACTCATGGTAAACACCCATGTCTGAAATAGTATAGATTCAAAAGAACTATAATTGAATTAATGAATGCATACTGATACACAATTTAGAGAAATTCTGGATGATTCTATAAAAATTTAGTATAATCTGAATAAGCAAATTTACTTCCGTGTTTTCAGAACCCTTGTGCAGTTATCATAACTTTTCTTAACTGTTTATGCATTTGCATGTGCAAATTTTCCTTCTCGTTAAGAACAAAGACTGTGTCTTATCCTTTTTATCCATCCACTGTGACCCCTTGACACCTAACAATGTCTTGGCATATATTTAATTCTCAAGTATATCTGTTTGTTTCTCTCTTTTGCCCAATAACTCTATAATGGTATATATCTTTAAAAACCAGATAACTATCTTATCCACAAGCCATGTTATCAACATGACAGTCAATCTAGCTTCGTGGAAAAAAATGTGAATTTTCAAATTATACATACCTGGCTTTAAATCCAGTTTTTACATCTAATAACTGAAGGTCCTTTGGCAAATCATTTAAATTCTTTGAGTTTTTGTTTTCTTCTAAGTGGTGGCTAGCATTCTTAAGAAATTTTAAGAAGCTAATATGCAAGAAACTTTATAGCTGGTGGGTGCATATGCCCCCATCATTTTTACCTGGTTTTCACAAACTCCTTTTCGTTTTTTATTTTTTTGCTCAAGCTATGAATTGAACTGTGTCCCCTCAACATTTTTAGGCTGAAGCCCTAACCCCCGTGCCTCAGGATGTGAGTATATTTGGAGTTAAGCCCTTTAAGGAGGTAATTAATTTAAAATGAGGCTGTTAGGGTGGCTTTAATCCAATCTAGCTGATGTCCTTAGAAGAAGAGGGAATTTGTACGTCCAAAGAGACACCCGGATGCCTGTGCCTGTGTACAGAAGGAAGACCACGTGAGCATCTGCACAATCACAGTGAAGCCTCAGGAGACCCCAGTCTTGCTGACACCTCAAGCTTGGACATCTAGCTTCGAGAACTGTAAGAAAATAAATTTCGACTCTACGTCCCCCCCGCCTTCCCCCAATCTATGTTATCTTGTTATGGAAGCTCCAGCAAATAAATACTCTTAATATTATAGCATGTTTTCATGCTGCCATACATACATTCACAGTCCTGATTTTGAGTGACTACATGATACTCCGTGGAGTCACCGTAGTTTGTACAGCAATCTCGTTGGATATCTAATGTTTTTGTTACTTTGTAAATAGAGACAATCTTTCAAGAGTGGCTTGTTTTCCAGACTGGCCTTCCCTTCCCTTTTCCTATGATAGTGTTGGCATTCATTCCAACAGGCTTACTCTTCCTTTTGGTTTAAGTCCCAACCCTGACCTGAAGCAAGAGACAATATTTAAGAGACGGTGTTTAGGCACACGGCTAGATTCACCTTGGCGGTGGCTTGCTTCTTTCTGCTCTCAGGCCACCTTGGGGGACTTGCCTCTGCCTCAGTGCTTTTTGTGGCTCTGTCCTTACTGTTGGGCTCCTGACTTGGCCCCGGAAACTAACCCTTCACTAGCTGATCATCAATGAGCTAGAATGTCAGAGGTGACATTGTCAACAATTTTGGTTCCTTAGCCTTCGTTGCCCAAACCAGGAATCAGGGAGATATCATTTTACTATGTTTGGGGAATAAAACCATATAGTCATGGCCAGAAAAAGACTGAGGAAGAAGGTCACCATGCTTGTTTGTGTGTTGCAGGGAGAGGGGATGGCAGTGGTGGTGGAGGGCGGAGGGACCAGGAATGTGCCTTCTGTCCCTCTAATGGTCTCTCTGTTTTAGAGGTTGGAGTCCCAAGCCATGAAAAACAAGGCCAGAAAATATTCCATTTCCTCAAAAAGTTAAAAAATCTCTTGCTCAACTAGACCTAGCTCAGGTTTCAACTGCAACCAGAGGGCTTTTGATTACAAATAAGGAAAAGTATTCTGAAAAGAAGGGCGGTAAAACATCATAATATGTTCCTAGAGGGGGTTGTTGAATGGCTGTAGTGGTTGGTCTTTAAAATACAGAATGTCTCCTTTATTTAGGGTCATTTAAGTATAGTTGACTCAAGCCCGAAGTGGAGAAAAAAACAAGAGGACTTATTACAAGCACATTCACCCCTGTAATTCCATGGTCTTCATGCATCAGCAGCCTTTTCTCAGTGGGTTTACTGATTTTTAATAGTTGATATTATTTTAGGCTTCCCAGTAGCTGATTCTTAAACATGCTCCAGGCTTCCAAGGCTGTGCATACCAAAATTTCTGGTAACAGCTGGAAATCCATAATTATAGTTCACGGGTACAGTGCTCATCTGGCAAAATCTGTAAATAAAGCTTAAGAAAGCAATTACACCATTTATATAAACACTTTCTGAAGACTCGTAGGTCTATTGCTGAGGGAATGGAAAACTAGCTCTTCTCAATTATTTCTTTTCTTGTATCAGAGGGTAATAATTTAATACCTGATGTTAAGAGTAAAGAAATGCTTTTAAAAAATATGTAAAGCTTGGATGTAAAGAGTGAGAATGTATCTAAAATGTTGTCCTTTTTTTGCTCTGTGTGTAACTGGAAAAATTGGTTGACTGTACATTGTAGAAACATCATCAGAAAGAAAATTATTGCTTGAAAGCAATTTCCTACTAGAATCCATCCCCTATAGATTTATTTTAAGGAAGCTTCTGGATCAGCTGCCAAAGACCGTGAGGTCTGTCTGTCTTAATGTCTTTTTAAAAAATTATTTGGAGTCCTGTAAACCAACACAAATCAAATGGGACGGGATCAGGAAATCACTCTGTGCTCATAAATGGAAAACAGTCTGGTGTGTGAGTTGCATTTGAAATAAGCACAATATGGGGCACCTGGGTGGCTCAGTCGATGAAGGGTCTGACTCTTGATTTCGGCTCAGGTCGTGATCTCATGGTTCACGGAATGGAGCCCCGCATCAGGCTCTGTCCTGATGTCCCGGAGCCTGCTTGGGATTCTGTCTCTCCCTCTCTCTCTGCCCCTCCAGCATTTGCTCTCTCTTCCTCTCTCTCTCTCTCCCTCCCTGTCTCCCTCTCTGTTTCTCAAAATAAGTAAATAAACATTGAAATAAGCACAATTTATAATTAAAGGCATGAAACAGTTAAAGGCAGCCTTTTTAAAATACCACACTTTAAAAACCCCTGGCTACTTTTCATTTTATTCCAAGCATTTATTGGAGACAGGATTTTGATGGAAAATATTTTAAACTGAATGAACTCTTAAGCAATTAATGATTACGGTTCTAGCAGAAGCGACATGATATAACCCCACAAATATACCACAAGAGACATGCCAGTGACTGCTTAGTCTTTGTGGTTGCAGAGGAATGGGAGTGTGGTTCTCGCTCATTCCAGAACAAGCAATTACAATGGTCAATCATGCTAAATTCCGTGCAGTGCACCGCTGGTTGAAGAATAAAGGCGAACACATTTTTCCTCTTTCCTTTTGTGATACTTTTACTTTTGTTTGGCTCTGAGCATGTTTATACTAATTCTTTAAGGACTTAACACAATTGAAACAAAATAAACGGACCGGAAAAACTGCCACTTGCCTGTATCGGTCACACGTTCGGTTCGCTGGCATCAGTCGCTGTCTGAATGTCCCGGGGCACAAGCGGATGTAAAACCTAATTTAAAAAATCTCCCAAACCAGGTGGTTGCGTATGTTAGCATACTGCATATGTTAGTATACTGCATATGTTAGCATATAGAAGGTCTGATTATTGTGTATTACCTCTTTCGCAGAGTCATCGACATCGGTATGGGAGCAACCCCGAGTCCATCTTTATGCTTCTTTTCTATCTTTCTGTGTCTTCAGACTCTCTGAACTCTTGTTACCACTTCACTTCACCTCACCTGTTCCCACTCTCACATGTAAAGCTCTACCTACATCTTGGCTCGAAATTAAAATAAACAAACCTAAGAATCGATAAAATGAAGCAACTGCTTTTCTCCTTTTTTGGTTATTACTATTTTTTAAAGTTTATTTATTTTGAGAGAGAGAGAGAGACTGAGAGTGTGAGTGTGGGCGAGCAGGGAGAGAGAGAGAGACAGAGACAGAGAATCCCAAGCAGGCTCTGTGTGTCAGCACAGAGCCTCACGTGCGGCTGATCCCACAGAACCATGAGATCATGACCTGAGCCAAAATCAAGAGTCTGATGTTTAACTGACTGAGTCACCCAGGAGCTCCTGCCGAGTGATCTAGGCATCCCTTCTTTTTAAAAATTAAGCTGTAACATATGTACAATAAATGTGAAACTGCAGTGATTTCAAGTGGTAAATTTTTGCATGTGTGTACCCCATTCACACTGACTGTCTATCATGCCCAGCAATCCAGAAGGTTCCTTACACCCTTTCCAGTTGAATATACCACTTCCACCCTCCGGAAGTACCCACCATCCTTTTATTGCCATCGATAGCTCTGTGTGTTCTTAAAATTTATATCAATGGAAGTGTACGTGTTCTCTTTTGTGTCTGGATTCATATATAAAATTATTAACACGTATTTTTTTAAGTTTATTTATTTGAAAAAGACAGTGTGAGTGGGGGAGGGGCAGAGAGAGAGAATCTCAAGCAAACTCCTCACTCCCGGCCCAAAGCTCCATGCAGGGAGTCACAAAACCCTGGGATCATGACCTGAGCTGAAACCAAGGGTCAGAGGCTTAACCGACTGAGCCACCCAGGTGCCCTGTAAATTATTAATATTTTGAATGCCAATGTAATATTAGTTAAAGAAAAGGGCAAGCAGAGTAGTTTCCCTTTGTCTCATCTTAGTAGTACTGCTATTAAAGAAATCTGATATATGGTAGTATTAATTTTTTAAAAAAAGGTTTTATTTTAAATAAACCATGCAAGGCTAGCAAAGAGCCACAGAGGTGTTTAAATGTCCAAAAATAATACATTGTTCTAAAATTACAGTGGTTTTATTGGAGAGAAGTGAGATAAAATTAGCGAGACTGAGCATCTGTACATATGTGAGTTGTTTTTATTTTTCTTTTTATTAAATTTTTTTTCAATATTTATTTTTAAGAGACAGAGAGCGATGGAGCATGAGTAGGGAAGGGGCAGAGAGAGAGGGAGACACAGAATCTGAAGCAGGCTCCAGGCTCTGAGCTGTCAGCACAGAGCCCGATGTGGGGCTTGAACTCACAAGCCATGAGATCATGAC
Source organism: Paguma larvata (assembly GCA_030068075.1). Taxonomy (NCBI): domain Eukaryota; kingdom Metazoa; phylum Chordata; class Mammalia; order Carnivora; family Viverridae; genus Paguma; species Paguma larvata. The sequence goes on from CM057825.1 coordinate 16,369,316, forward strand.
CTGAGCCGAAAGTCGGACGCTTAACCGACTGAGCCACCCAGGCGCCCCTGTGTGAGTTGTTTTTAGAAGAAAGATTTGGGGCAGTTGTTCTATAGGCCTAGGGAGGAATAAAGGGGAAATAGTCTAGTTAAAGTAAAAAAGAAAGAAGTTTGGGCCAAAAATGCAGTCTGATGTCCTGAGAAAGCGCCATCACGCGCTCGGGTCGTAGCTTTAGGTCTGTGATCATCTGTGCCTTGAACGGCTCACTTCTCTGGCTTGTTTCACAACTGTAAGGAAAAGGGGCTGGCTCTGCATCAGGCTTTGTGCTGACAGTCCGCTTGGGATTCTCTCCCTCTTTCTTTGCCCCTCCCCTGTTTGTGCACATGCTTGTGCATGCTCTCTCTTTCTTTCCCTCAAGAAAAAGGATATGTATCTTAAGAAGGAAGGAAAGAAAGAAAGAAAGAAAGAAAGAAAGAAAGAAAGGAAGGAAGGGAGGGAGGGAGGAAGGAAGGAAGGAAGGAAGGGAAGGGAAAGAAGGAAGTGAAGGAAAGAAAGGAAGGAAGGAAGTGAAGGAAGGAAGGAAAGGAAGGAAGGAAGTGAAGGAAGGAAAGGAAAGGAAAGGAACGAAGGAAGGAAGGAAGGAAGGAAGGACAGAAAGGAAGGAAGGAAGGAAGGGAGAGAAGGAAGGAAGGAAGGGAAGAAGGAAGGAAGGAAGGAAGGAAGGAAGGAAGGAAGGAAAGGAAGAAAAGGAAGGAAAGGAAGAAGGGAGGAAGGAAGGGAAGGGAGGAAGGAAAGAAGGAAGGAAGGAAAGGAATGAAGGAAGGAAAGGAAGGAAGGAAGGGGAGAAGGAAGGGAAGGGAGGAAGGGAGGAAGGGAGGAAGGGAGGAAGGAAGGAGGGAAGGAAGGAAGGACGGAAAGGAAGGAAGGAAGGAAGGAAGGAGGGAAGGAAGGAAGGACGGAAAGGAAGGAAGGAAGGAAGGATGGAAAAGAAGGAAGGAAGGAAGGAAGGAAGGAAGGAAGGAAGGAAGGAAGGAAGGAAGGGGAGAGAGGTTGGCCTAGATGAGGAGTTACAGATACAGATCACCATGGGGGCCAGGCAGGTAATATCAAGGTATGAAATGGCCTGTAAGTGAGTGTGACCAACAGGGCAGGAGCAGTCAGATTAATCATGGAGTGCCCAGTGGGAGTGCCGACAAGTATTGGCAAAACCTCTCAATTTTCAAGGACATGTAGAGATTAAGAAATCTGGAATTGTTCATATGAACTCCCCTACTCTAAAATTTTTACCTACAAAACAAAGCAAACTTAATCCTCCCAAATAAACAAATAGTGCCTTGCAATGTGGTAAGCCATAAGGTCAAGATGTTTGATTTAGATAGTTTCTACCCAATATGGTAACCATCAGCTGCATGCAATGGAATATGGTTCCATCAGCTATTGAGAACAATGGAATATGGTTATGAGTGTAAAATATACTTAGCACAAAAATAATTTGCTATCTTTTTAATAGGTTTTGTATAGATTATGTGTTGAGATTGTAATATTTTTAATATATTGGGTTTAATATCTGCAAGGTATTCAATCTCATAGGTCCTTTTCTTTCTCTTCAACAAGTAAAAGGAAGAAAAAGAAAATATAAAATGTACTTTGGTTAAATAACTTTTGAATACATTAAATGACAGTAGGCAGCCCTTTATAGACATGCGGTTATTCTCCAAGAGCGGGGAATGTGGCATTCTGTATCTCCTAAATTTACCCGGCCATAAACAGGATTGTTTTGCTTTGTAGAGATTCTCACAGCACAACGTTCTGTAAAACATATGAAATAGTGAGACCATACCCTTTTTCTGCCACTCAGTCTCGAGAAGTCAGGTGCATGTCTCTGAAGAAACTGCAACAGCTCTAGAAGAAAATAATAAATAGACACAAACACTTGGAGATCTCAGAATGAAACAGACGGGACCCTTAAACTTGAAAACGCTTATGTTCTAAGAGTTTGTACTCAACTTTCCGGTGTCCCAACTGCTACTGGAAAGAAACCTCCAGCACAAAAGGCAGAGCTCAAAACAAACAAAAGAAGCAAAGAGAGTATCAGAGTCAGTGCAAGAATCAAAAGATTCTTGTTATATGTTCTTGTTGTGTATCAGGAAAGAGGAAGATAGCAACAGGACCGAACACAGAAGAGATGGCCAGTGAAATACAGATTAGTAGTTTTGCTTAAACCTTGAAAGGAACCATTCCAAATTGGAGACAGATATCAGAGAATTCCAGGAAGGAAAGCTCCAGAAAACAGAACAAAACAAAACTTGTGTAATCCTAGATGTATTTGACCATGTGGGAAATAATATTAAGGGAGGTTTTAAAATTCAATTATAAAATTTGGGAAAAATCAGTAATCAGTTTTTTAAAAAATCTACTTTTTAAAAAAAATACACATTTTTTTCTTGTTTTAAATGTACTCTTATGTGTTTTTTCAGTATATTCGATTGAGTTGCACAACCATTGCCATTACCTAATTGCAGAACATTCTCATCGCTCCATCAGCTGGTCACTCCTCTGTTTCTGACAGCCGGGAATCTGACAACTGTCCCCATGGATTTACCTATTCTGGACATTGCACATACATGGAATCTTACAATGTGGGGCATGAAAGCCTTTTATGTCTGGCGTCTTTCCCCTAGCGCCGTGTTCTCAAGGTTCATCCACGTTGCAGCAGATGCCAACTCTTCATTTCCTTTCTGTTGCCGAATAATGCTCCATTGTATAGATATACCACATGTATTTAACTATTCATCAATGATGGACATTTGGGTTTTTTTACACTTTGAGTTATTATGAATAATGTTACTATGAGGGGCGCCTGGGTGGCTCAGTCGGTTAAGCGGCCGACTACAGCTCACGTCACGATCTCACGGTTTGTGAGTTCGAGCCCCACGTCAGGCTCTGTGCTGACGGCTCAGAGCCTGCAGCCTGCTTCAGATTCTGTATCTCTCTCTCTCTGCCCTTCCTCTGCTCATACTCTGTCTCTATGTCTGTCAAAAATAAATAAATGTTAAAAAAATTAAAAAAAATAACGTTACTATGAATTATTCACATGCAAGTTTTGACTCAGACATACGTTTTTCATTCTTTTGGCTACAGACATAGTAGAATTATTGGGCACAAGATAACTCTCCGTTTAGTGCTGTGAGGCACTGCCAAATTGTTCTCTTTTTTTTCAAAAAAATTTTTTAGCATTTTTATTTTATTTTTGAGAGACATAGAGACAGAGCGTGAGCAGTGGAACAGCAGAGAGCAAGGGAGACACAGAATTCAAAGCAGGCTCCAGGCTCTGAGCCGTCAGCACAGAGCCCAACATGGGGCTTGAACTCACAGACCATGAGATCATGACCTGAGCTGAAGTCAGCCGTTTAACCAACTGAGCCATCCAGGAGCCCCTGCCAAATTGTTTTCTAAAGTGGCTGTGCCATTTTATATTTCCACCGGCAGGGTGTGAGGAGTTCAATTTCTCCACAACCTAGCCAGTACTGGATTTCCGTAACAATCTCGGCAATGTTCTTTTGCATGTAGATATGCAGGTCTTTTCGTCCATTTAAAAAATTGTAACCATTTTAATGGGCATGAAGCACTTTTTCCTTGTGGGGTTGTTGTATTTCTCTCACAATTACTGATGATGAGCTGTTGAGCACATTTGTGCATTTTTTGGGCCACTTGATTCTTTGGAGAAATGTCTATTTGAATCATTTACCCATTTTAAAAATTGCATCGTCTTATTTTTGAGCTGTAAGGTTTTTTTATATGTGTTGAGCAATTCATTTATCAGAGATATGGTTTGCAAATATATACTCTCCCATTCCTCGGACTGTTTTCACTTTCTTTTTAAAAATTTTTTTTTTAACATTTATTTATCTTTGAGAGACTTAGAGACAGAGCGTTAGCAGGAGAAGGGCAGAGAGAGGGAGACACAGAATCCGAAGCAGGCTCCAGGCTCTGAGCCATCAGCACAGAGCCCCGACATGGGACTTGAACTCACAGACTGTGAGATCATGACCTGAGCCGAAGTCGGCCACTTAACCAACTGAGCCACCCAGGCGCCCCTGTTTTCATCTTCTTGCAAGTGCCTTTTGAAGCACAAAAGTTTTTAATTTTGATGTTTAATCGATCTATTTTTCTGTTGTTCATGTTTTTAGTGTTACAGCTAAGAAAGCACTGCCTAATCCAAAGTCATGAAGATTTACATCTATATTTTCCTCTAAGAATTTTAGAGTTAAGAAATTTACTTTCTTTTTTTTCCTCTAAATTTTTATTATTTAAATTCCAGTTCTTTATTAGTTTCCAGAAGAATAAAAAGAAAATATAATCCTGTTATACTATCTGGCTCAACAGGGAATGGGTATTTACATAGTGGTAAAAATATTAATATAATTTTGATTTAACAAAAACGCCATGACATAAAATATGAGGAAGATGGAAAGAAGTTATAGAGGCGCCGAATGACCGACTGCCTTTTCTAGTATAGGAAGTCAATGGATGATATCTAAAACTGACAAATCAAAGAATGGCAATAGAAATGAGTTGTTAAGAAATATGAAAGTACCGGGGGGCCTGCGTGACTCAGTTGGTTAAGCAGCTGACTCTTGATTTAGGCTCAGGTCATGATCTCAGGTCATGAATCATAATAACAATTTGTGTCCACATCAGGCTCTGTGCTGACAGTGTGAAGCCCGCTTGGGATTCTCTCTCTCCTCTCTCTCTCTGTCCCTTCCCTGCTCGTGTCCACGTGCTCTCTCTCCCTCTCTCTCTCAAAACTAAATAAATAAATGCTTAAAAATGAAATATGAAAATAGTATAAGAAATAAATTATCTAGGAGAGTTGAATTTGCTGCCTCTGTTGAAAAAGATTTGAGAGGGGCACCTGGGTGGCTCAGTCAGTTAAGCGGCCAACTTCGGCTCAGGTCATGATCTCATGGTCTGTGAGTTCGAGCCTCGTGTCGGGCTCCGTGCTGACGGCTCAGAGCCTGGAGCCTGCTTTGGATTCTGTGTCTCCCTCTCTCTCTGCCCTCCCCTGCTCATGCTCTGTCTCTATGTCTCTCAAAAATAAAATAAAAACATTAAAAAAAATTTAAAAAAAGATTTGAGAGTTGAGCTGAAGACTGTTGTTTTCATTATAATCCATATAGTACTATTTGACCTTTTACAACATGTTTTTTCATTTGTTTGATAAAAAATAAAAAAAATACGTAGCTAAGAAGTAGTTAAGAAATGACTTGCAAATACACTTAAGTTTTAAAGCAATTACCATGTAAATTCTAATTAATAACTGAAGAGGTCATTAATTAAGATATTTATTCTATCAATTTATTTAAATACTTTTCTTTATAATAAAATATTAGAAATTTACATTTACATATTTGTTTATAGTTACCAGAAAGAAAATCCCATTAATGTCATTGCATTTTGGTGTTGGAATCTCAGCTAATTCTTTTTTTTTTTTTTTTTAAGTAACCTCTACACCCAACATGGGGTTCAACTTCATCATCCTGAGATCAAGCGTCACATACTTCACTGACTGAGCCAGCCAGGCGCCCCTCAGCTAATTTTCGTCCTGACAGGTGTCATCAAAAAATTTTCAATTCAAACATAAGTTCATTCATGTATGATTTTTATTTTTATTTTTTTCCTTTGAATTCTTTTTTTTTAATCAATTTATTGTCAGATTGGTTTCCATATAATACCCAGTGCTCATCCCAACAAGTGCCCATCACCCTCTCTCCCCCCTCCTGTAACCCCCTCAACCCTCAGTTTGTTCTTAGTATTTAAGGGTCTCTTATGCTTTGTCTCCCTCCCTCTCTGTGGCTTTTTACCCCCCTTCCTCTCCCCCGTGGTTTTCTGCTAGGTCTCTCAAAATCCACCTATGCATGGAAACATATGGTATCTGTCTTTTTCTGACTGACTTATTTCACTTAACATAATACCCTCCAGTTCCATCCATGTTGCTACACATGGCCAGATTTCATTCTTTCTCCTTGCCGCATAGTATTCCATTGTATATATACACCACGTCTTCTTTATCCATTCGTCAGTTATGGACACTTAGTCTCTTTCCATGATTTGGCTATTGTCGAAAGTGCTGCTGTGAACATTGGGGTACACGTGCCCCCATGCATCAGCCATGTGTGATTTTTAAATTGAACTTTTAGAAACAAAATAAAGCATGTTTCTCTCGAAACAATTATATAAAAATAAAATGACTTGACTCTGACCTTAGGAAGCCCACAATCCACAAGAAGAGTCAAATTTTTAACAAACATTATGCTAAGAATGAAAGGAAAGTACCTACAGAATATGGATCAGTAGGGCACAAATAAATTGATGGATTGAATGAATAATTAAATATCCTGAGAAAAAGTTGGGGATATGTTTGAGAATGACTAGCTCTCTAAATTTAACTTCCATCGAATAGAAGTATAACAATGGTTGAGGAATAGGGACATGGAAGGTTAAAATTGGGGGTAAATAATGAGGTTGGGAAGTTAGTGGATATGCTGTTTATTTACCCTATAAAACATCGGGTACGTATGAGGATTTTTCTTTTTAGAAACATTCATTTAAAAATATTTTAATGGAAATCATTTCTAATATGTTTTCGGTAATTTTTGTTCACAGGGAAATAGCTACAGATCTCTATATTTTGCAATACAGATGCTCTCTAAAATAATTAAAAAGAAAAAACACATAGGTTCTGCTACTTGTAGCAGAACCCAGAGAAGGTAGGAAGAAATCAACAATTGTCCTATACAAAACTGTAAAAGATAAAAGTTATTTTATAGTATTTTTCCTGATTACGATATTATGTTTCTATTATCGATTATTTAGAAAATGAGAAGAAGACAGAAGAAAATCGTTACCCATTCCCCAGAGATTGACAGACTAGTTAGTACACTCTAGACACCGTGTGGGTAGGAACAACGTTTACCTTCCACACTATATTTTCAGTACTTAGCGCAGTGTCTGGAACAAAACACGCATTTGATATTTGTTCGCTGATTAATTTTCGCCTTTTTTGGCACATTTTTTCCGGCGTTCTTCGACGCATGCTGTACGTATTAGCGCATAGCACATGTTTTGTCTTTAATACCAGCTCACGTCACTAAGTATTCTTAGAAAACATGATCCGGAGTGGATACACAGCGAGCCACAGTTGTGTACGTCTCCTCATTTAGAAAAGTGTGCTTCACAAATATTCCGTTATCTTTCTAATTTGGCTTGAAGTTGAAAGCATTTCATTTAATTCCGTGTGAGTAACAAAAAGCCCATGACTTAGTTTCGCAGCACCAATTCAATTTATGAGGCTTCTAGTAACGTCTATTGAGACAGAATGGTTCTGTGGCATCGTAGTCTGTTTCTAGCACTTACTAGCTGCGTGGCCTTGTGCAAATTATGAACTTCCAGTAGTCATTTCCTGTCCCGTGATAATGGGGGATTAGTCAGCAGTTCCCCTATAGAGTTATTGTAATGATTAATAATGTTTAATAATTAGTTTGCAATAACAATATGTCATACTAAAAGCCGTGTGTTGTAAATTATGCTTGGGACAAGCAAGACCTCGCCAACACGCTCATGCCCATTCTTTGCCGTCTTTCGATCAAGGACTGTTTTCCAATACAAATAGTACTTTTAACTGCAAGCTGAACTTTCACCACGTATTCTAGAAATGTGAAAGAGGAAGAAGGGACAGGACAAAAGATAAGACTTTGTTACCAAGTTTGGCAGGGAGAGACCAGACATCAGGTTCTCAGAATTTACCTTACGGATCTTGGGGCCAGTACCCGTGGTCTGAATGTAACTACAAAATTCAGTTTCTTTGAAAGTAGATGTTATGACTTCTGGGAATTCATACTACTGGATGGTCTCTGATGATCCTTAGCCGAAAATCATAGAGCAGTTTTCTCCATATTTGAGTATGATTTTACAATCTGCACACTCATGTTCAAAAGCGTTGTGGCTAAAGGAGTCCCTGGAACTCATTTAATCCAAGATCTCCATTCTCGAGATGAGGAAATGAAGACTCCGAGAGGTAAAGTCCTTTGACCAAGGTCAAAGAGATTAAGTGACAAAACCAGCATTAGCCTAATGCATTGCCGTTAGGCCATTGAGCATCTTGTCATACGAGGTGATATTTAAATATCAATGCTCAGACTTTATATCTTCAACTCATACATACTTTTTGTATGTTCTTTATATTTCATATGCATAATCATGGCTTCTGCAAACCGAACCCAGATCTTTGTGTTAAAGATTTTGATAGATAATCAGCTCTGGATATGAAAATGGGTGGCCTTGAGCCATCTGGTCTTGATTGTAAATTAATCTTAAAAGAGTGAAGATAAATAGGATTCCAGATGAAGAGAGATTAGAAGAAGGTCACCATCTTCCAATGTTAAAAAATAACAGATACTCATTCAATTGGCTCTACAGAGATTCTGTGCATATTTATATTCTTTGTGTTTGGAGAATTTTATCTCCCAGAAGCATCATAGATTATTAGACATCACAGAGTCCGGCTGCCTTATTTTCCAGAGAAGAAAATTGAGACTCATGGCAGTGAAGCGACTCTTTTATCATCATTTTACCAGTCAGTGGAAGGAAGGGCAATTATCAAGTGGTGGACACTTTCAAAAATATTTTCCTAAGTATTTTCAAATATATCGCATTTATTTTTCATTATCTTTAATATGAGTATTGTTTTCCACATTTAACCCCTGAGCAGAAAGTTCTTCAGAAAAATTCGAGTTGTTGAGTTTCAAAAATACACCCGGTATGTGTGAGATGAAATCTTTTACCACCACGTCTACTTGAGAAGGAGTGGAGCTGAGACTCAGATGCATTTTTTTTGATGCCTAGGTTTTGGACATTATTTTAAGTGTAGACATTGCCTTAATACATTTTACTTTTCAAAAAAACCCACCGATGTGATATCCGCTAAAGACGTAATGTGGCAAGTTTACCTTTTATAGATATGTAGCATATTTTACATATATAGATATGTAGCATATTTTTACCTCTGTGTTATTGGTTCAGGTAAGAACTGAGTTTGATCTAATGCCTTCAAAAGTGCCGGTCAAACAACAGACAATTCCTCCTATATCAACAGATTGTATTTATTTATTTATTTTTATTTTTTAACGTTTATTTATTTTTGAGAGACATAGAGACAGAGCGTGAGCAGGGGAAGCTCAGAGAGAGAGAGAGAGAGAGAGACACACAGAATCTGAAGCAGGCTCCTGGCTCTGATGAGTCATCAGCACAGAGCCCGACATGGGGCTCGAACCCACAGACGTGAGATCGTGACCTGAGCTGAAGTCAGTCGCCCAACCGACTGGGCCCCCCAGGAGCCCCAACAGATTGTATTTAAAATTAAAGATTTGAGGTCTACTTTTTAAAATTAGCCACAAAAATATCATGTCTTTATAAATAACCTTTGAACTCCGGGGCAAACTCGTCATCCATATCCTGGCTATATTTACTACAGGGTCTTGTTTAGAGTACACGATTTATCTTACTATATATCCAGATCCATGCAATAAATATATGGCACAGGCTGCTATGCTAGCAATTATTTTAAAATAGACCACACATATATATATTTTTCGAAGTCATCTGCTTTGCCAACTTATGTTCAGTCGACATAAAATAAGTTGGACTCCTTGACCTTTCAATGAACCATATCATTTAGTTACACATATTAGTTTCAAAAGGATTTACTTTTCCAAAGTCATTCTCTGCCTGTAACACTATACAGGTAGGGGAATTTTAATGGACATTAAACATTTGGAGAAAGGCATTATACATCATATTTAAAATAAAATGATTACATATGATATGTATCTTTAATCACATGTATAGCTGTTTCATATAGGAGAAAAGGATTTTTATCAACAATAATGCCTGGAACACTACATCCAGCCCAGTGGGTGTGAGCTAAATTTCTCATCTAATTCTGTATACGTAAAATGCTCCGAGCATTAAAAATTAGTGTCAGAAAAAAGCGTGTTTTCCTATGTGATCTGAAAAATCTCCCAGTTATGAAAATATTTTAGTTTTAGAAAAACATGCACAGACACGTTTATCCAGAATTAAAATTGAGTGAAAAAAGAGGTTCTATGAGATGGTCTTACGGTTATTTCAGGAAAGCAGCCTCATTGGCCAATGTTTTTGGTGGGTGACCTCAACTCCAAAGGAACCCTAATTATAAATCCTCAATAAACAAGTATCCTTCATTTGGTCTTAGGCACGGATATATTAGGATATAAACCAAGAATCAAGTGCTCTTTCATCATAATTAATCAGACAGTTCCCATACACATTCGGCCAAGAAACAAAGGGGCTTTAAAATGTCCTCATAGATTGAAGAATGAGAGTTCCTTCTCAGGCATGGCCCACCTGCCAATGGTAATTTTTTTTTTTATCACTAAAAGGTAAGGTTGGGTTCGAATCTGCCTCACCAGTGAAACGGTTCTCACTCCTTGCGGCATTCTCAATAACCTGAGAAGTCAGTGAGTGGTATCGAGAGGGGGAAAACGTATATTCAAGTAAATAATAAGGAATTCTAACTAATATTTACTGGGAGCTTAACAGGTACCAAGAACATTGCTTCTAGTGTGTCTTTGAGAGCTTAGAAATGAGGTCTACAGGAAGGAGAGGGAACTTCAGAGAGTGTGATTTCCAATATGTTTAAATACAAAGAGCCTTTTTCTGAAAAAAAAAAAAAAGAAAGAAAAAAAAGAAAAAAAAGTTGAAGACTCTTCAGTGTGGTGTATTCATATTTTATTATGGGCACAGTCATAAAGTAGCATAGCAAAAAGCTATGATTTTATGTGGTATAATTACAATAACGTCTATACAAATAACATCTATACAAATTCTACATCTGTATAAAAACATCCGTACACATTTAAAAAAATATGTGTATATTTACATGTGATATATCTTTTTTTTTTTAAAGCTTATTTAATTTTGAGAAACAGAGAGAGAGACAGAGCATGAGTGAGGAGGGGCAGAGAGAGGGGGAAACAGAGTCCGAAGCAGGCTCCAGGCTCTGAGCCGTCAGCACAGAGCCCGATGTGGGGCTCGAACTCACGAACTGTGAGATCGTGACCTGAGCTGAAGTTGGATGCTTAACCGACTGAGCCATCTAGGTGCCCGTGTATATTTATGTATCCTATAAAGAGTTATAAATGTGATATATACACATATGGTATATATACATACATTTATACAGTTACATATAACTATATATGTGTATTTATATGAGCTTATATATATTTAACATATACAAAGAGTGCATAAGCATGAATTTATATGCAATACTATTTATCTAGCTATTCTATATATATAATCTTAAGACATATATGAGTAACTATCCCTTGAAATAACCTTGAGGCCATCCAAGGTGAAAGCCAATGCTTCCGAAGATGGCGTTTGGCCCTAACTTAGTGCCATGACTTAGCAATTCACATACAACCCCGTCTGAGGCACAAAATACGCTAATCTCACGGCCAGTTTGTTGAATTGTTTGTGTTACCGTACTTAGCGTCAGTGTCACTCATTAAAGGTTTCCATGCTCCCTTAAAGATAGACTTTTCTTTGTATTAACTCTACTTCCACTACTTTAAGATCTCAATTTCTGATTTTTAAAACTTGTATTTTCTTTTCAATCAACACATTGCAAAGATGAGGATTTTTCAAGATCTTTCAAGATTTCGACTTGTTTTTTAGCCTCTGCTGTTTAGCCAACCAAGGTTTTCTCTGCCTCTCGCTTTAGGCGTGTGACTACACGTGTAGAAAAGCATCGCGTTGTGCAGCAAATATGGTTTCCACGAACGGTATTTTTCTTGACTTCTTCTCACCATTTTCTCTTTGAAGAGTTGAGTTTCTTAAGGCTACTGAAACAGGTTTTCTTAAAATTACGTGTCCCACGTTTTTCCTGCATTTTCTAAAAAGTCCTTAGCTCTATTTATGAACCTTTTTTTTTTCTTAATGGTGCCTCGTACCTAAAGTTTAAATACTGAATGTCAGTGTATTCTGATGTTCCCTGAAGAGTAGCCCATAGCTTTTTTCCAACTCAGCAAAGGATAGAGACTTTTAAATAAATAAGTAATCAATGTATATAAGTAAATGTTGTTCTATGGAGACCTTTTAAAGTAAAGTAGATTCGCATATACCTAGAGAGACTTAATTATCACCTGGTTTCAAAGCAAAGGAGCTCATCAGTTAAAGTCCCAGAATCCCAGAAATAGTCTCAGGATCCCAGACATGGAAAAGAACACTGAAAGTTAATTTAGTGACAGAATTCAGTTGATCAGTCCTGGAGTCAAAAAGAAGAAATCTGTTCTCTCTTTTCCATGGCAGTCTTACAAGAATTTAAATGCCATAACCATGTCTCTTCTTCAGTCTTAACACAGAGTCTTATACAGCATGGTCGCTAATGTTCCCACGACTTTTTTTTTTTTTTTTTTTTTTAGTTAATCGCTGTGGACTGAATGAGGCAAATTTATCAGGAGTGGTTAGAGAGTAGCAGCACAGATAAGAACCATCACCTCCCTTATCTAGAAACTAGACCACCATTAATGCAACCCAAGAGAGCATTAAGTTCTGAGGCAGACATATCACATCATTCCTTAATTATGATCTTGTTAGCTGCCTGCCCTTTTACTCTCTACTTGTGGAGTCCCCTCGCCCCCAAGCCCTTGTCCCATAAAGCCTTTGGATTTTTTTGTTACTAAGAGATATGTACATTATTGTCATCTGGGAGTTCTCCTGAGAATGGGAAAGGTAATTTTCTAGACCACAAGAGGAAGGAAGGATTTCAATTCAATTCCTTTGAACTTGAAACCCAGATGATAGGATAAGAATGAGCATTACAGACACTTTGTCTGGTCATTCCTTCTGCCCATTCCCTATTTAAATCAATACGTCTTGGATTCTGTCTGAATTAGAATACTGGAAAAGATAATGCCTTCAGACTTGAGTTTAGATTTTATTTCATGGATCCATGAAAAATGGTGGTTGTATATTATCCTGAGAATCTAAGTGGTTCTCCTGGTCAGTCCTGATGATTCAGCATGCTCACCCTGCGAAACTCAAATAAATAAAATCCCAGCGCCTGAATGGTTTGATTTGACGTCGTGAGTAAGCAATGCGTCTTCCCAATTAATCATGCTTTTCCCAGGCCCCTCCGTTTCTGCAGCAGGTAGGCACGAACACAGATATTTCTCCATGCAGAAACTTTCCTAGTGCAAATGAGCACGTGGCCATATAAATAAATTTGCGTAATGGAAGACCCGTGCTTCAGCTGTTTCCCCTAATTGTATATTCAATATTTTCCTCGGCCGCTTACAGTCGAACGCCTTCCCTAGTCATGAAAATTCTATGAAGCCTCTCTGACAAAGCATGTACTTTCAAGTGCATTGAAATATATCTCATCTATTCTCATCTTTGTGTTCCCCTTGTAGTCCGCTTTTATTGCCACCTGGGGTTACTTAATAATCAAAAAAGGGAATGAAAGAAACATGATATCTAATTATTCCACTGCCAAAGGATGTTTGAATCAAGCAAGGATAAATGGCTCTCATCGTGAGAAGATGTGCTTACTGTGGAGGGGAATGCCTAAATTGAGAGAGAGAGAGAGAGAGAGGGGTGGAGAGAGGGAGGGAGAGGGAGCGAGGGGGAGAGAGAGAGAGATTGAGAGAGAGAGAGAAGAAGGAGGGAGGGGGAGAAAGAGGAGAGGGAGGGAGTGTGAGAAGGAGGTAGACAGAAATACAGCGGGCTGAAACTGAAATTTATTAACACTTGTGAAAACCCCATTAAAATCCTTCAATTTATGACACTTAAGCCAGTTTACATGCCCGAATCACTTGAGATTTCACATCGAAGGCAGATCGTTTGATGTTTTATGAATCATCAGAGGTCTAAGAGACAGATACTTACAGGAGAGTACCACGGTCTTATGGAAGCCTCGATTTTCATATCCATCTGAGATCTTATTTTTACTTACTGCTTTCGACAAGAGTGATTCCAGGGAAATACTCACTTATTTACAGCAGTACAGGAAGAAATAATGGAACAGGAACTGTAAAGAAACTCACCTGTCCTTCCTGGCAGTCATGGGAAGGAGTTGACATTGATAAGATGAAATAATCCAAACAAAACGATGGCACTTAACATGAAATAAAAAGAAAATTGAAAAAAAAAAAAAAAAGGACTAGGGTATAGTCATTTGGGAATAGAAGGTAGCATTCTCTCTCTCTCTCTCTCTCTCTCTTTTCTTTTTGTTCAGCAGCAAATTAGGAGATCATATGATAATTCATGATTTGTCGTCCTTGCCGTAGGAATATGCTCATTCTTAGGCCAGGCATTTAGCTAAATTTCCTAGAAGAGATAAAGGCAAAGTCCATCCAGGAAACTGACAATGCCCCTCTGCTTTAATCAATCTGCCACTTTAGGGGCGCCTGGGTGACTCAGTCGGTTAAGCACCGCTTGGCTCAGGTCATGATCTCAAGGGTTCGTGAGTTTGAGCCCCGCCTCAGGCTCTGTGCTGACAGCTCAGAGCCTGGAGCCTGCTTCGGATTCTGTGTCCCCCCCCCCCGCCCCCCCCCCGTCCCTCCCCTGCTCCTGCTCTCTCTCTCTCTCTCTCTATCGAAAATAAGTAAACGTTAAAAAAAGTAAAAAATAAATAAATCTGCATCTTTAGAATCTGCCTCTATTTACAACATCCAACTACTTGGATGGAAATTCATACTGTTTACAAAGTCTCCCGAAGCCTGATTTTGTTTTTAACTTGTAGGTAGTAACATAAGCAGTTGGACAACCATATCCTTGCCTGGCCATTTTGGAGATGGAGGCAGAAGGAAGAAGTTAGTAATGCTGATCCTTTCTTTATTTAAAATTTTGATACTTCATTTACTATAGACTTCTGGCATTGATGTGGATTTTTTAAGATATTGTATTAAAATACTGTTTATCTTGTTTACTCAGATTTTGGTGCCCCCTTACCTTTTGTGCTCAAAGTGAATACCTTACTTGTCTCACCCTAGAATGTACCTATATCTATATTTTGGAAATTGTTATTTAAACTTAACTTTACTCTTTCTTTTTATAGTTGAGGTCCACTCCCCTCCCCCATCTGCATTTTCAGTGTGCTTAAAGAACAGATAATTACATTACATTTTCCTCATGTTTTAAGGTTAAATCTTCCTCGAGGCTCCGTTGTAGGTTGATTAACCTTAGAAGCTTTTACTTTTTCATTTTTTAATTCTCTCATTTTTACGGTTCCAAGATCAATTTTCCTCCGATTTTCCCCAAACAGTTGGGTACTGGAGGAAAGATCCGCTCTTAGGTCTTTTAGTTTTTGTATCTTAATATTGTACTTGTTTTGTTTTGTTTTGTTTTGTTTTATTGTGTCAGGACAATGTCTTCCTTGGTCGGTTCCTCACTGTAGTTAGGGGGAGGGACGGTTCGTCATGGCCTCCTTGAGGACCAAGGTCCTGGCTGGGGGCGCTTTGTACGCTAAGCGGAGGGGGCATGTGCGTGTACGTAGGTGCGCACGCGTGATGGACATGGTGCGAGTGTGTATATCCGTGCACATGGGTGGGCGGAGCCCAGCAAATGAATGTTCTGGGAATACTGCACGTATGTGTATCAGGCTTTCAGAGTAAGACTAATCGTTCTCTGAGACGAAGACTCTTTGTTGTTAGCTACTTAACAGCAATACGGTTTAAAAAATTAAAGGAAGCCTGATGCTGGTCCCCCTCATACTCGTCTGCTTCTTCTTCCCAGAGATTTAAGATGTAGAAACACACTGGATTCAGCAATAAAACCTTCGAGGAAGGATGAAAGAAGCACTTTGTGACCAAAGAATACAAAATGTGACAGAAATTACAAATAACTCTTTTACCACCAGACTTCCACATACCTAACTTTTCCTTGCCTTTATTAGCAAGATGTCTTCCTCGGTCACCCACGGTTCTCCCTGTGAAGCTTTATTTTCGTTGTAGCTGATCGTTTTGACAATTTATTCCGTTGCTTTGGATTTCACTGCCCCCTTTCCAGGCATCTGGCCTTCCGCCTTCCCCTTTCGGAGTTTAAGAAGAACCTTCTCTCTGTTAAGTCCTCCAGGTCACTGATAGAAATGTTTAATGACCACAGGTTCTGCGCTGACCCCGGAGGAACCAGAGCACCATTTGTTGTGTGTCCCGAGGTTGACACTGGTCCATTGATAACCTCTCTCTGGGTCTGACTTTCCAGCTGCTTTTCCACTCACCTCATAACTGAGTAGTTCAGACCTTGTTTTTCCACTTAATTGATGTGTGTGTTGTGTGGGGCAGAATCAAAGACCCTGCTAAAACTTAAGATTGATTGTATCTCTGGCTTCCTTTGGTTGACCAGAACTCCCACAAGGATATCAGCCTGGCCGGGCTAGACGTATTCTTGTCAGTGCCATGGTGGTTTTCTTGTCCAAGTGTATGCTATTTCATGTGATTTAATGATTTCTCCAATATATATATATATATTTGTAGTATCAAAATCCTGCTGAAATTACAATACAGAGCCTGGCTCTAACCTCAGTTCAAAATGCAGGATAGCTTTTAACTTTTCTTTTAAGGCAGAGAAGAGCCATTAGCAATTTTTTAGTGCATGCAACCAAAATCCATACGATTCAGGGAAGAAGATTTCCAGGAACAAAACCAAACCAAACAAAAAATCAGAGCTTTCAAAAGAGCTTTCTGGAATATGTCTAGGCCACTTCTTTCTTTGTTTCCTTCTCCTCTTTTCCTGGACTTGGCGTACACTCTGACAGTCATTCAGGGAAGAAATCACCCCATTTTGAGAGCTATAACTTCATCTTGTTCATTAATGTCTCTGCTTTAAGGTAAGAAGGACGGGTACGCCAATGTCTACCTGCAGGTATAATAAAAATAGATGTATCACACAGAAATGGATCATTTGTCTAGTTTATAGGGAATTCCTTTCCGCGCCCAGGGAATTTAAGTATTCGCTTGAAAGGAGCGGCCGTGGCAGTGGGGCTGCTGCTGTTCTTCATTCGCCACAAAGCAGTAATTCAATTAATTTATTACTTTGAAAGACTTTGACGCAACAGTGGTGTACATGACCTACTCATGTTGGGAACAGATGAAAATGCCGTGTTGGCAAACGGCTTCCATCTTCTTAATGAGATGTGATCTCGTTTAGAGTATTCTAAGGCAGAAGAGTGTGTTGAAAATTCAAACCGGAAGGAAGAGAACATAAAAAAGATGGGATGGATGAGACGCATAACAAGGTCCATGTATTTTTCAAGATTTCCGACCGTGAATTGATGAAGTTTTCCCTGTCGGGGGGAAAATTTGATGTTTTCCTATTTTAAGGGGAAAACTATAGGCTAGCTTTCTTGAGTTTTATGTGGATGTCCGTTCTTTCGGATAAAAGGTAACACGGAAGCATAAGTGAGACACAGAATGCAAGACAGACACAAACTGTCCATGAATATTTTAGTCGTGGGGCATGACTACCAGGTCGATGACTTCTCCATACCTATTGTATGCCGAGGGCCCGGCGGGAGCCAGGCAAGGGCAGAGAAAGGGGCCTTAGGCTCATCTCTGCCACTAAGGAGCTTCCAGACTAATTCTGGGATTGCACAGATGTTCAAGGTGATCATCAGTCACACTGTTGGTCCCAAATTGAAGGAGAGCCTGAGTCACCTCTGTACCATGAAATTGCCTTCCTCTACACTGAGCCCCACCTCATACTTGTCCTAACAGACCCTTACTTTCATCTATCATTAATGGAGAAGTCTAATTTCCTCATTAGATTATACATTCCCTCCAGGCACACTGTTGTGATGGGATCTCAATCAAGTATTACATCTGAAAAAGAAAAGAAAGCACACAGGAGAAGAATAGCTCATATGAAGTTCAAAAGCAACTGTGAAGCGGGTAAAGCAAAATCCAATGTGCAGGGCTGGCACGTATGGTTGAGCAGTTTGCACACTGCAGCAAGGACTCCAGACCAAGTGAGGACAGCCAGGGTTTTTCTCGTCAAACTTAATGCCTGCAGTACTGGGCCTGCCTTGTTAGTAGGCTTTTGCCTGCCCTGTCAGGGTGCCTGCAGGTGGATGCTGTCCTTAAGGTGTGAACTTCAATTTAATTTAATTTAATTTAATTTATTAATTTTAAGAGAGAGAGAGAGAGAGAGAGGCAGAGAGAGAGAGGGGCAGAGAGAGAGGGAGAGAGAGAATCCCAAGCAGGCTCCACCCTATCAGCGCAGAGCCTAATGTGGGGCTCGAACTCACAAACCATGAGGTCATGACCTGTGCTGAAATCAAGAGTCGGACACTTAATCAACTGAGCCATCCAGGCGCCCCAAGATGAGAACTTTAAACACTTAATTAGCAGAGAGACCAAGAATTGCATCTAACTCTCAAGTTCGAGAATCCCAAGGCAGATATTCTAGGACACAAAAAACATCAAAGGGCCACAAAAAGAAGACGAGTTAAGTAGGACTAAGAGCACATCATCTCCTTTAACCATACCAGGTAAAGGCCCGAGCAATTCTCTGGGAAAGAGAAATGACAAGTAGATAATTGGAAGCTACGCCCGCCTTTTATCGGTGCCTTGTTTGCTAGATACTGATGACTCTACTTCCGGTAATTATTTAGTTAACTGGCTGTGGTTCACATCCACGGTGTGGGTTCTCATTCTCAACGATGCCTATTGTTGTTTCTGTGACCTAAGATGAAGCATATCTGCAGAATTATTGCAGAACATACTTGAGCCTAAAGGCCTCCCCGCAGGAATTGGACTCGTGCTTCAGGTATCGGGGTGGTTACACCAGGTATGCGATTTATACAGAACGCCTCACATGGCTTGTCCTGACCGGTTGCATGTCTTATTAGGCAAGCCAATATTCCTGCCAGTTACTATTTACACTGGCCTGGACAGGAGTCTACCATAGATGGTGTGCTAGGCACTGGTGGAAGTGATCTGGGAGCTATTCATGGAGGTTGTGGATTTTAGGGGAAAAAAAAAAAAGCATTGGAAGAAGAGGAAGCCACCTCCAGAAGAACAGAAGAAGGCAATCCAGGTGCCGGAGGCCTACAGGGTGAATACCGTGTGTATTTGATTTGGCCGCAGAAAGTGTACGTAACTAGGGAGATATTATGGTTGATCAAAATGTAACTAGCTTAGCGTCTGATCTCTTACCCAGCAACTTTGTTCATTTGTGCATTTTGCCAGGTCCCTAAGAGCAGCGGAGCCTCTGAGTCCCATGAGCATCGCCCTTCGGAAGCAGCAATGGAAAAACCGCAATTGCATTGGGAGGGTATGGCTAGGAACAATCTTAGCGCATACATTGCAGTATTTAATCATGACGTAATCAGCAACTGGGAAGTTTTTACAAAATGTTTGGGGCTAGTAACCCTTCCTGGCTATCACATCATAAAACTGACCCCAGACTCTTTCCAGGGTGCATAAGTTGTGTTTTATGAGTGCAGAGTAAATTTTGTAACCTGCCTCTACACCTCACCTCCACAAAACAGATGGAGTCATGTCTTTGGTCACAGCTTAGAAGACTTTCAAACTCTTCTAAGGTACTTAATTTAATAAAGAAAAAAAATCTTCAATATTCCTAAGCAGAAAAGAAAAAACCAAAACAAAACAAAACAAACAAAAAAGCCCAAACTATCAAAAAAACAAAGAAAAAAACCCAAAACCCTAATTCTCTAATCAAATTTTTCAAAATGTTCGAAGTTAGTGAATCTTACTAGTCCCAGCATTGTAAACCATCATAAATCATAAATTTCTAGGATTTATAATTTGTATCCTATGAGTATTGAGTAAATATTACAACCTGTAGACACAGCTCATATGAACTTGAACTCGTAATGGTCTGAAACTGTTCCACAGGGTCACTTTTTATTGGGATGGAGGTTTAAGGAATGCGTGAAAGAAGTTTAAGGGCTAGAAGGTTCTGGAGGTTTCAACTGAAATAACCGAATATGGATTTCAGGTACGCAGCATCTTAGGGAGGTTGATCATACTCTTGTTCGTACCTGGGAGTCTGAAAATATAACAGCAGAGGCTGATCTGAAAGAGGGTTTAGAGTACTCAGCAGAACTTCACGAATCTTTCTATTGTAGCAGAGCAGGGGAAAGTCCGCATGAGCCCCAAAGGCGTAGTCCATCCAAGGAGCCGACAACCAGAGAGATTTTCTAAAAACCTCTGTTATTGGGGCATCTGGGTAGCTCAGTCGGTTAAAGATCTGACTCTTGGTTTCAGCTCAGGCCATGATCTCACAGTTTGTGAGTTCCAGCTCCGCACTGGGCTCTGAGCTGGCAGAGGAGCCTGCTTGGGATTCTCTCTCCTCCTCTCTCTCTGCCCCTCCCCCCGTTCACGCTGTGTCTGTCTCTCTCAAAGTAAATAAACTTAAAAAAATAAAAACCCTATTATTGAAAATTGGGGAATTTTATATCTTATTCTGTGGTATTTCTATGCTACTTTCTGTATGACATGTATTCTAAATTTCTGACCATTGAGCAAAACTGATGTTCTAGAAGAAACAACTCATTGATTCAATTGACGCCAGCACTCGCTTACTCTCTGTGGGGATGGCAGGTGAGGAAGGCGTGTGAACACCCAGTTGGAGAAGCATAGTGAATAGGGCAGAGCAAGGTGATCAGAGATAGAAACTTCTGCAGTGTTCCAACTCAATTCTAACGAGGGGAGACCAACAAGCACGCCCAGAGGACTCCATCAACATGGCTCCTCCAACCCTGGCTTCCATCCAGCCACAAAACACAGGAGACCCAGGATGCGGCCGCGGGGACATTCAGGCACCTGTCTGGGAGAAGGGGGTCCAACGTTCCCTCTGCGGATGAGAACGACATCCAATAAAGTCTCAGGTACCTACAGGTTGTCCTTAAAATTTTGCTCAGTACAGAAGGAACATAACAGCAGCCCCCGTAAGCATTCAGCTTCCACTTTTAGCTGACATTTTTTGCAAAGCTGTTTTCACTTTCTGCCTAAATCTTCTTGCAAAGTGCTACGGTTAACTATCCACACATCACAGCTGATGTGCACTGACAGACAGGGAGAAGTGAAGTCAAATGCGGGCGCTGTTTAAAATAAAATCATCTATGTCATGAATAAGAAAAACAAAACAGATGGAATGGTGTCTTTAGTCATGCCTCAGAAGACTTTCAAACTCTTCTAAACCACTTAATTTAATAAAGAAAAAAAAAACTCTCAATATTCCAAATGCAATAAAGGGGAAAAAAACCTGCCCAGCCTAATTCTATAATCACATTGGAATTTGGTATCAATAGTTTTAATGTCAGGAATTCACTGATGAAATCACATTCACGTTCACAAGGAGGACATTGAGGGTAAATCACGGAGGCAAAATGACTATTGTTCGAATGTCACCGAACTGACA
Source organism: Paguma larvata (assembly GCA_030068075.1). Classification (NCBI taxonomy): domain Eukaryota; kingdom Metazoa; phylum Chordata; class Mammalia; order Carnivora; family Viverridae; genus Paguma; species Paguma larvata. The sequence goes on from CM057825.1 coordinate 16,390,781, forward strand.
AAATGGCTTTGCATTAGCATATCTCCTGCTAAAAGAAGGATCTGGTAAGGAGAACTGTGGTCCAAAAAAAAAGGGGGAAAACTCATGTCATCTTGGGGAAGCCTGTCTGCAGTTTCTTCGGCACAAGTGTTCAGTTCTTCAAAAAATATTCCAAGCCAGCATTCTACCCAGACTATTTCTCTTTCCTAGAAATGAAAGACGGGGTACACTTGGTATAATCATTTGGTTAGCTCCGAGCCACGAGAAAAGTCAACAATCTTGAGGTTGCTTTCTCAGTGGAATGCTTCGACTTGACATCAACAGGAAAGCCCAATCAGTCTTAGATTGGAAGTGCTGGAAACTTTCTCCCCAACTGATTGGTGGGGGGGAGGAGAGAAGAGAAGGGAAGGATTTACTCAAGACCAGGAAAGTCGAATAAACAAGTGCCATTGCAGTTTCCTGCAGGAAAGTGGAAAGATTAGTCTGGTTTATATTGAGATGAGAATAGAGCTTAACACAGGTTGTAGTTGATTAAACAAGAGTGAATCATTGCGCTGTCCCATCTAGATAATCTTTGGCCATTATCTTTCATAATAACAGAGAAATCCCAAGCTTTCAGTTAGCCCTGACTGATCTAGTCAATGAGGAGGTAGAGCTCAAAGACATACCGAGGTGGCTGTCACCCCCCCCCCCCACAGTATTTTCACATGCTTCCGATGTAAAATAAAAAGAAGGATAATACATAAGATAATGTTACAAATCCTAATCGTGAGCTTTAAATCATGCGTTAGGAAGCTCGGGATCATTTTCAGCACCTTGGGAGAAAAGTCTCTCTTGCCCAGTGTCCTTGGGGACCTTTGTTACTGAGGTGGGCATTTTGCCAGATGCTGCAGTGAAGCTTTATAAAAATAGACAAGATAAATGGACTTTTAGTGCAGCGTCGTGCCAGACTTTTAATTTTCAGGAAATTATTTTTTTAACCTAGCCGAGAGTCAAGTCAATTTGCGAAGTAGTTGAAAGGATGGCTGGATAGCGGGGTGGGGGCGGGGGGGAGGTATCTGACATTTTAAGTCAGAAAAGCCTGCCACACAAAACAGATTTCTCTTGGCAATCAAGATAACTTAACAACCATAAACACATTGTCAGAGGGAAAAATTACATTTTGCTCTAACACAGATCATGTACAGATGACTGATTTTTCTTTCAAGTTCAAGCACAGAAAGACTGTTTATATATATCAACTTCTGACCCAGGCAGGCGGAACAATCGCAGAGGTCTAAATAGAGATGGTAAATGAGGCTAAGGGTATTTCTTTGCTAAGGATTGAGCAGAACCGTCATGAAATGTATAAAGAGCCTAGGTTGCAAAGAATCAGAATGAAGTTGCTACCATAGATAATTCGTAATATTTGTTCACTTTTTTATTATAACCTGTCCCCCCCCCCAAAAAAAAAGGTAGGACAACTACAGTTTTAAAAGTGTATTTCCTTTGGCTTAATTTGCTTGGAATATGACAACGTGTGTTTGCCTGTTACTGGGCGGCGCTTGTATTATTCTAAGAATGTTCTAAACTGATAACCCCCCAATTTTATTATTAGAATTTCATCAAATTCTCAGATAAGTAGCCTTTCAGATGGTGAACATAATATATACTTTGTGAAAGACAGTTGAAACCTGTTGAGAATTATACAAAACCCAAGGTATTATTAATTCTTTTTTATTATTATAAATGTTCTCAAAAATAAAAAGCACAGTAAAGTTTTTTAAATTCATACGGCACTATGGCTCAGTTAGGACATGATTATTTGTTTTTATTCAATCAGAGTGGAGGAGAGGTGCCGAATTTGGTGATTTGGTGATTTGGAACTATTTATTGCAACAATTGCATTAATACATATAGATAGATAGACAGACAGATACATTGAACAGCTCTGATGTACACAGCACTGTAATGGAAACCGTGCTGGGTATTTCTGACACAGCAGCGAGGAGTCCCTGCTTCACTAAAGATTGTGAGCTGGTTGTACAGAAAAGACCCACTTGTGCTCACAGATATAGGGATCCACTTGTTAACCTTAAACAACAATGCAAGACAGGAAGGCAATCAGTAAATGTAAGTAAGCCGTGGTATATTATGAATATCGGTTTCCATTATGACTTGACAAAATCACTGAAAGGTGATGTGTGTGTGTGTGTGTGTGTGTGTGTGTACGCATATGTCTTCTTGCATCTCTGCAGATAACTTAAAGATGTGTTCCTGAGACCCCTTGAAAAGGGACACATGTTTACTGAACTCATGCTGTGTCCTAAGCATGTCGCATATATTAATTACTTCCTATAATTGCCAGAACAATAACTGAAGTCGGTGTCATTATTAATGCTATTTTATAGACCTGGAAATTAAACCTCAGATAAGTAAATTATCTGGCTAGCGAATGGTAGAGCTGAACTTTGAATCCATACTTTTGGCATTCAAAACACTGTTATCTTTTCTCCCTCTACCAGTGATTCTCAAAATGAGATTTGCAGGGCTGAGCGAGAATGGCGGGGGGTTGGGTGAGGTTAGGGTGGGGGGTGGAATTGGTCACGAGGTCCCCAGGCTTTCTGAACCTCTTTTGTATATTGCCCTCCACTCCACATCATCTGTTTCAGTGACTTAGAGATTTTGTGCTTCAAGTAAACACAGTTGTCTGAGATGAAAGGAATAGAAAAAAATAAACCCCAATTCATCGCTCCTTGAGCTGAGGTCACTCGAGCCGAATTCTCTTCAGTTTTCACTCCGATGTTTCAGGAGTCTACAAATCACTGAGCAAGTAAAAATTCTCTCTCTTCCCTGAGGAAAAAAAAAAAGGGAGGGATTCCCTCGGGAGTGGCTGGTGTCGGAAGGAGACTGCATCTCAGGAAGATAAATTCCCAGGTCGTTAATAAGAACCTAGTGTGGATATCGTCCCCAGTCTGGAGTCTTCCTTCTCACGTCCTTTTATCTGGCGCTATAAAACTCGAAGTAAATTTGGGATGAAATGAAAGTTAGTCATAGCAAAAAGATTTCCATCTATTTTCTAGGATTATATTGGGAGAGAGTAGAGGATTGGAAACTAATTCATAGAGTCGAAAAAATCCTAAGATTGAATGGAAGTAAGATTATGTATGTCTACTTGGGACAAGGTATTCGTGAAATATTTGTATTCTTCTGAGCAGAATAATACTTAAATCAAGCTCAGGCTTATTCTGAGAAAAAAAGTCTCTGGACTGAAATCTAGGATTCTACTTTATCTAACTCTGTTAACAGGTAAATTTGAGAAAGTAATTTAGTAATAGGGGTTGTAGGTAGTATTTATTAATCTATCACCTATGGGTTAGGCCTTGAGCTAATTACTTGATTGCCATATTTCATTGGGAATTAGATTATTTTATGCTGTCATACACTGTTGATGCCCTGTGCCTGCCTCCTTGATGAAAATAGGTTATTTCACTTTATACCACCACATATATATATATATGCATATTTATGAATGTGTATTTATACGTATACATTATGCGAACTTTCACATGCATTCTTATCTTATGATTCTTATTAATAGTAACAGTAATAATTGTGGTCAGATTTAGTCCCCATGAAGGCCCAGCTAGGTAGGTGCTATGTGCCTATTACAGAGGATGAGGATGAAACGAAGCTTAGTGAAATTAAAAGGTAAACCCAGTGATTCTGTAAGCTTAGCTTGCAGCTCCTGGAGGCCTTGTTAAAACACAGCGCTGGCCTCCACCCTCACAGTTTCTGCTTCGGTATATTTTTGAGTCACTTTAGGGATAATACTGCTGTTTGAACCTGGAGTAAGACATTACCTCTCTACATATATACGCCGCGCTTTGGTATTCCATTATTTAAGAGTATCCCTTTATTTAACAACATATTTTCCTTAAAATCCATTTTTTTACATTGTTTTGTCCTGTGAAAACACTGTGCTTCAGGGTGGGCCACGAGACATACTTGATGGGTAAATTACAAAGGAGCCAGGCGCCCATTCCCGGGAAAGGAGGCCTAATGAAAGATCAGATTGTAGAAACTGCGCCCGATTGGGGCGGGCTGGTGGAGGCGGGGGGAAGCCTATCAGACATTTGGACACATTTCGCTTCTGGGTTCCACACAGTTTTCCTCCTTGTCTCATTTTGTGTCCGCGGCCTTTGTTCTTAAAAAGCATGGAAATTAGGAATGGGCAAGACCCACGCCGTCCTCCGTTTTATTATCCTGTCCGGCTAGAGGCGTTATCGGCTGGTCGGTCCCTTTCCACAGAAATTACTTTATTGTGAAAAATGAGGAAGCTAGCTCGTTAGGGAAAGAGAGTACTTGGAAGAGGGTATTTTTCAGCCCAAATGTCAAGAGTTAAGAAAGCTACTGTTTGTTGATTTCTCTGCCACCGAGAACGCGGGAGAGTATCAGTTTTCTGTCTGCCAGCTCTACTCGGGCTTTCACTGTGCTCCTCGACCCGCCCCTGAGACGTCTCTTCTGACTCCTCAAGCTCCAGGAAGCTGGACCACGTGGTAGCGCTTCTCGGATTGGCATCGTCTCTACGCACAGGTGCAGCTGTGTGACGGCAGGTGTCGCTTTTTAAAGTTCTCTGTTAAGGGTTCTAAGAGTTCTAAGTAGGCACCCGTTGTGTCGGCCTACTCACCATTCCTTTTCCAGGCTTTCGTATGTAACAGCACCCAGATATTCCTTTGGGGCAGGGATGGAGTTAGCCCCGACCTGCAGCCTTCAGAGTGAGGTGGTTGGCCTGTGCCGGACCGTGGAGTGCTTTCTGGAGCCTTTTGTTTCTTTCTATTGGGTTTCTCACTTTGTAGAAGGTAAGCTGCTGTGCTAGTGGGTTTACTATCACACTGGGGAGAACCGGCTGCAGAAGGACGGGAGGAGGCAAGAAAACACATTCTGGGGATGGAGAGAAAGGTTTCCTGAGGCTGTTACTGGATCACCTGAATTCCAGATGTGACCCAGTAAGCTTTTTGCTTGAACTTTCGGAATATAATTGTAATCACTGTCTGGCCCAAGTTCTAGATAGAAAGTTAAAGCAGAATAAATTACAGTCACTTCGGCATCAAAATAGACGAGGCTGTTTAGGTGAGAACACTAGGTCCAGGGATCTGGATTCCGATTCTGATCGTATCGCTGATTAAGGTTCCCCAGGGACATTATCTCTTGGTGTCACGGCACCTTGAATTCTTTCTCGTCCACCCCCAGCCTCACAAAATGCTTTCCTTTCGCAACGACATTGCAAGGAAGAGGGTTCCGGGGGAAATTTTGGAAAATGGCCAGGAGAGAAAAGAGTCAACCGATGTTGGAATGGCAGAAAGGAGACGCGACAAGGCAGAAAGAAGCTGCAGACTCGGCGTCCTAAGCACGTTACAGGCAGTGGAATCATTTTCCCGGATACCAGACAGCAGCTTGGCTAACCTCAGCCACTGGCTGTCATGGAAAGCCTGGGATGAAAAAGCGAAACAAGAAATAAACTCTGGAAACAAACAAACAAAAAGACATGCCATGTCGATTACTAGTAATTGCAGTTTTGCTGGGAATGCTCGCCGTTGCTCAAGTGTCAAAAGCAAAAGAGACCAGATATTGAAGAGAAGCCAAGAAAAACGCTTTCCCAAAAAGGGACCTTCAAGATTTGGGGATCTAAGCTTCAAAGAATTCTCATAACACTGAATTGTCCCATTTCATACCGTTTTTCCTCCCACTTAAGGTTTTCTCAGGACCCTGACCTTGGCAATGCTGCTACAGGCTTAACAACTGGATCTCCAGTGGGGCGAGGAAGCCCTGATCACAGGTGTTTGCCGATTTCAGTGGTGTAAATACTCCCTCTGTGACCAGCTTCAAGCTACCAAGCTGATGTCAACTGACTCATAAAATTCCTGAAAATTTACCAACTGGTTCTGGCATAAGCCGACTCCAGGCTGCATTGACATTAGGGAGTAGAAACTCCGGTTTGTGTATGCATCTCAGGGGTAGCTATGTGGTCCTCCCTAAGGGTTCAGATGTGGATCAGAGATTGCAGAGCTCCAGAAAGAAGGGATACAGATTCCTCTGGTGTCCTGTTCCGGAGCAAAGCTCTCCTGATCCCGGGGCATGTTACGCTTCAGAGCAGAGCCTTGAGTGTGGAGGTCGCAGGGCAAGGCTGCGGGCTCATTCTAATACTGTAATGCACTCAGGCAAAGTCAGTGTGGTATGCAGCCTGCCGGGCTCTTTCTGGGACTGGGATTCCCAACACAAAGATCGCCATTGTGGGGAAAGGTGATGGCGCAACCTGCAACCTTAGCAAAGGAGAGAAGCATTTGCCCTGGGGCGGGAGACAGCAACAAAGGGCTAAGGAGGGGGAGGCGAGCACTCACCTGTCCCAGACCCAAAACAAGTTCAAACAGAGCAGGTAGAGTATCTCCCAGTACCAGATAATGAAGCAACTCATGAAAGGACAGGGGAAAAGAAGGGAAGGGTGGAGAAGTGGCAGCTGTGGGAGGAACGAGGAAGAAAAGAAAGGAACAAAGAGAGGAAGGAGGGTAGTAGTAGCCACAGGAAGCTGGCAGGTGGGCACAGGTGGGACTGGGTTAGCGGAGGCGGATTGCGCAAAGGGGAAGGATGAGGGATGTTTTGAAGGGAAATCAATTGAGACACACTGTGAGCTTCCTGTAAGCAGCTATGAAAGCGTGTATGTATATAGAACTTATTCCTGTATCATACTACATTTGTATGTAATGTATGTATCATTTAATATTAATCATTTAACTCAAGCAAGAGCCAAAGCCCAAACTGTATTTATAGACAAAAGAATAACTGGTACCCTAAAGAATGGACGCAAAAATCCCAATGTCTGCGATGGAAGTTAGTGAAATGCAAGCTTGACTTCTTCTTTCTTTCTTTCTTTCCTTTCCTTCCTTCCTTCCTTCCTTCCTTCCTTCTTTCCTTCTTCCTTTCTTTCTTTCTTTCTTTCTTTCTTTCTTTCTTTCTTTCTTTCTTTCTTTCTTTCTTTCTTTCTTTCTTTCTTTCTTTCTTTCTTCTTTCTTTCTTTCTTTCTTTCCTAAGAGAAAGATGTAGTGATCTCTGCTATTCTCCTAATCTTTTCACTTATTTTATATACATACATATATTTTTGATGTTTATTTATTTTTGGGAGAGAGAGAAAGCGTGTGTGGAGAGGGGCAGAGATAGAGGGAGACACAGAATCTGAAGCAGGCTCCAGGCTCTGAGCTGTCAGCATGGAGCCCCAGGCGGGGCTGGAACTCATGAACCATGAGATCATGATCTGAGCCAAAGTCAGATGCTTAACCAACTGAGCCACCCAGGTGCCCCCTGTTTTTACTTATGATTGGGTCATGGTAATGCCAAATGCCCCAAACTACAGGGGCAGTGGGTATTCTTCAAGGAAAAATAGACCAACGACAATGCCTCTGGCTTTACACTGACGATAAGACATATGGAGGTTAAACAAGCAAGATGCTTGGGTAGCTTTTAAAATGAGAAGGAATAGATGCTTTGGGGAGGTGATTTGTGCAAGAAACAGCACCAATGCTGTTGGCTCTTGGGCTGGTGGGTCCTGCGATGGTCCTTTTGGACTCAAAGAGCCACAAATAGCAAGCTGTCAACCTGTTAGTTTGCTTCACATGGAGCCCCATATCTGTTTACTTGAAAAGAGAAAAATTATGAAAAATATTCAAAGAATATTCCAACTGGTGTCTCTAGCCCGCCTCCCTGCAAAAAGGAGAAAATCAAGATCTGTTTAACCAGATACGTTCTCAGCAAAGATGTTACAAAATCGATGTTTCTCTCTACCCTCAAACTCCTTTCTGAAGAAGGATATTTGCGCCTCTCATGACAGAGAGAAATCAAAGACTTTTAAGTAGAAATGCATATTCCTTCACAAAAGAAAAATTGTGAAGTCAAACAGAAATGCTCCAGGTTCAGCTTAGGCAGAACTGAGTTTTCTTTTTCTTTTTTAATTTTTTTTTAATGTTTATTTATTTTTGAGAGAGAAAGACAGAGTGGGCGTCGGGGGGGGGGCGGGGCGCAGAGAGAGAGTTAGACACAGAATCCAAAGCAGGCTCCAGGCTCTGAGCTGCCCGCACAGAGCCCAACGCCAGGTTTGAACTCACAGAGTATGAGATCATGACCTGGGCCAAAGTCGGACGCTCAACCGACTGAGCCATGCAGGCGCCCTAGGACTGAGTTTTCACCCAAACCTTGCCTCCAATGTTGGTTGCTACTGTGGACAAGTCCCGTATTCTATCTAACATATCTTTAATACATTGCAGAAACTAGGGCAGATACGTAAGGCTTCTGTTTGGTGTGAACTTGACAAAGTTTTCAACAATCAAGGAAGACTCAGTCTTTCTAAATACAAAGTAAATAATTCATTTTAAAATTTAATTAATTCATTTGAAGCACATAAATAATGCATGAATAAATGTTCTGTGTAAAAATTTCAAATAATACAAAAGTATGTAGAGAAGGAAATTATCGGAGACATCCCTTCCTCCCCCATCTCATTTTCCTGAACAAAGGTAACCATCATTCATGGCTTCCTGTGTGTCATTTCTGCTTCTTTTTCTGTACACTTATCTATAAGATCATTTTTATATTTTCTACTATTGATGCAATGCACAGGAGTAAAAATATGCCCATAACTTCAGGAGCCAACACAAATTCAGGAGCCAATTTGCTATACTTTTTTCAAATTTTTGCTTATGCATAATTTTCAAAACAAGCAATAATACATACAAAGAGATATCAGGATGCCTGGGTGACTCAGTTGGTTAAGTGTCTGACTTCAGTTCAGGTCCCGATCTTGCAGTTCGTGGGTTCGAGCCCTGCATTAGGCCTCTGTGCTGACAACCCTGCTTGGGATTCTGTGTTTCCCTCTCTCTCTGCCCCTCCCCTGCTCATTCTCCCTCTCTCCCTCCCTCCCTCCCTTTCTCTCTCTCAAAAGTAAATAAACATGAAAAAAAAATTTAAAGGGAGAGGTACTAATGCTTGGGTCAAAAATTACTATGACTGTGTACTCTGTTTTGAAGTGATATTTTAGCAGTGCTGGGTGATTTTAGTCATACATCTAACTAGGCACAGATATCTAAGAAAGAGATAGGGAGTGAATTTCATGTTTAAGAAATGGAAAATATGAATAACTGACCTTCAAAAGAAGGATACTCAAGATGGATGGCAAAGGCATTAGACATAACAAAAGCACTGGCTAGCAACAGATTTAGAGAATTGCAGGAGCTTAGATCTCAGGGGACATCTAGGTGGCCCTTAACCCATGGTTCTTATTTTATAGAAGAGACAACATAAGGGCTTGGGAAGATTTTTCCCAAGGTTGCAGGACTAATACATGAGAAAGCCAAGATTAGACCCTCCCCTCACTCTTCTCTCAACTCATTCTATTTTTTTCCCCATTAAAATGAGTAGTTCAAAGAGAGACACCTTCAGGGCTGGAAGGACTTGATCTAGTTAGTCCCTTTTAGATAAGAATTTGTAAACCAACAGCTTCAGTTCAAATTGAACCCACACGGTGTTTTTCAAAAATTAAGTCAAAGTTCTTAAATACAGTTTGTTCCCTGCATTTGAAAATGTGATTTTTGACTCGTCCTGAAACATGCAGAGATCTCCCCACGTAAAGACCAACAGTCACGGGGCAGCCCTAGATAGGAATTCCTTTAGATCTGTCCTGTCCTCTCCCAAGCATCTTGGCCCTCACCTGCTGGCCTCCGTCATGCAGGACACCTGCCTAGATGCCCTCCTCTGGAAACAACATGTCACACCCACACCTGGACACTTTTGGGGGTGAAAGTCTTTGCAAATAATTATGATGTTGAGATGCGAGACAAAACCCAGGAACGTTCCAGACAAATTGGACTTACTGTCACGCTAGACATCTGAGTATGGGAGCACCGTTTCAGACCGAGGGCCCCTGTGTGTTCCTGCTCTGTCTCAGCTCGCACACAGCTCACCTCTGGCGATTATTCTCTTTCCCTGCTCCTCCCAAGCCTCAGGAGAGCCAGCTGCCTTCTCTGGAGCAGCCCGGTGCTCCTAAGAGTTAGGATATCAGAAACACTGCTTGGTGCGTTTGGGAATTAGGAATCCATTTATAAGGAAGGAATAGATTGGGGAAATGTTAGAACTGCAATTTCTTCCTCGGTGGATAATTCTTAAATGCCACCACTTGGTAGACATATTTAAAACTACAAGGGGACAGGAGGCATATTTCTTACTTTAAAACAACTTAGAAGTGAGCTGGGAAGCTTTGAAGGGAGAGGGGGAGCAGAGTTCAAAGGAACCAGGGATTTTGCAGTGGCCCCGGCTTCCCAGGAAGGGCTTTGTGGTGAGCAGGTCTTAAGCACAATCACACACAGTAAGTAGGAATCCCGCCAACACGGAAAACAATGGCAGCGTCCTAGACGGAGAAAAACCATGGAGAGAACCGTGGCCTGTGAGCACCAGTCCCTTTTCTCAGATAGAGCAGCTTTTATTCATCTGTTCCTTTTGTTCCCTATCAGAGAAAGAGACACAGAGAGACAGAGACAGAGAATATGTTATTAGCGCCCTTCTTCCAGCGATGGTTTTATGATTCTGGACAAATCGTTCATTTGCTTTTCAAAGGATGAACAAAGGTGAGCTTAGTTTCCTGGGGGAAGGACCAGGTTGGAGGTTAAGGTACACACTTGTCTTCACATTGGTCTTGGCTGAGGATCACCCTCCAGACAAGTGGTTCTCAACCTTGTCACACCCAAAGGTGCTCTGTTATACAGACTCTACAGCTACACGGAGGTAGTTTGGAGTTCCCTGTCTTGCTACTCTGAAATAAAATAGATTCTATAAACTGCCCTCCACATGTATAATTAAAAAAATCATTATAAAACTCTAACTGCAATAAAATGAAGAAATGGGAGATAAGTATTTTATAACAAAATTACACACATCTTTCAGTATATTGCTAGTAAGGCACGAAGAGCTGGTATCTACACATAGATCTATGGGTTCTATTGATGTGAGCATGAGTGTTGGGGTTTTCGGAAATGGTGAACAACTTACTAATATTCTGAATAAAATGAGGGTCCAATCTTCTTCTGTCTAATAAATTTCATTATTGGAAAATTCAGTGTGTATTTGGAACGAGGGAGTAATACTGTGTCTGTATATCAAGGTGAGTGAGAATTTGGGCCTAATTAACTGCAAACAGTTTATTCCTTGAGACCGCCCTGTTCACTGTTGCCCAAAGTAACATTGGTGCTTGCCTCAATGAATGTCAGAGGTGTCCCCCAATTAGTATGTCAACCCCAAGCTGCCCTTCCAAATGTCTAAATTACTCTCTAGTGGTAATAAAAACCATTAAGTACCACTGCCTTGCATCAATCAAAAGCCACTGTTAGAACAGTTTTAAAAAAATGCAAGAAAGATAGGAGATGCGATCTAATAAACCTTTTATTCTATGTAAATTGCACATCAATAATAAGTACTAAAGGTTGAAAATGCAATTCCATTGGTACTCTTCTGTGAAGACTCTTTCTCTCATTGATTAGTAGATTTTTTTCCCAATTCTAGGAACACATTCCTGAGTCTAAATGAACTTCACTTAGAGAGAGATGTATCAGTAAGTCTTAGTAATAAATGAGGCTAGAGGTAAGAAGGACCAAAGGAAGAATACGATATTTTTTTACAAAAGGAGAAATGGAATTACACTCTAAAGGCACTATAGTTCTAGCCATTCCTAGAGTAAAATAGATAATTTGGACACCCTGGTTTGGAGGATCGTGTACCTAACGTTGAGCAATGACTCAGATAGGCATTGGGAGGAATAAAAAGGAGGGTGCTGGCCACCTGTTCCAAACCTTCCCTGAACTTTATAGGGTGACAGGCCTCCAGGCAATCTTAGGCACCAAGGACCTGTAGGGAGAATGCCCCTCCCTGCACTGACAAACTCTCCAAAGGCTGAACTCCTGTGGCCTTGAAGCTCCTCTTTAGGCCTAGTGCAACCTGATTTCAGATGGATACTATGGATAAGACAGGAGTATGCTGGGGGATTGGCTCTAAGCCAGAGGAAAATAGGAAATAATTGTGTGTGAGCTTCTCCAGGACTATGGTACAGACTTAACCCCGATCATTCAGTTAAAAAAAAAAAAAAAAAAAGATACCTTTTCTCTTATTAAATTTAAAAAGATTGAAAACATTCTCAACGGCGCCTGGGTGACTCAGTTGGTTAGGCATCCAACTCCGGCTCAGGTCATGATCTCACAGTTTGTGAGTTTGAGCCCCACGTCGGGCCCTGTGCTGACAGCTCAGAGCCTGGAGCCTGCTTCGGAGTCTTTGTTTCCCTCTCTCTCTGCCCCTCCCCTGCTCGCTCTCTGTCTCTTTGTCTCTCTCTGTCTCAAAAGTAAATAAACATTAAAAAAATTTTTAAAAAAAGGAAGAAAGAAAACATTTTCTATTATGGGCACTTTCATATACTACGCATGAGAGACAATTTAGTAATAGGATCACGAAAATGATAGATGGATAGATGATAGATAGATAGATACAGAAAACATTCTGTCTTTTAACCTAGTGATTTTCCTTAAGTGATCCAAACTAAATAATACACATAAAACCAAAAAGACTTGTGTACAATAATGCCCATTTGGAAATATGTAAATAGTAGAGACTTGACAGCTCTTTGAACCAAAATTTCTCTGGCAAATTATTTAAGTATCTGAATAATATAGGTGTAGGAACAGGCATATACACCCACAGATACACATATTATAAATAACTCCTCACACTGGTTTACACTTTCGGCTCTACAATGAGTATTTATCTTGTATTATTTGATGACAGTTTTTAGTTTTATATCCGAGTAGACAGGTAAGATTGTTTATATACAACGTATAAATATATTATTCTCTTCAGGTAGCAGTTAGTCACAATATTCTTAACCAATATTACTAGCAGGATCTTCAAAATCTTTTCTTTTTAAACTTCATTTATTTATTTTGAGAGAGAGAGAGAGAGAGAGAGAGAGAGAGAGAGAATGAGTGGGGGAGGGGCAGATACAGGTAGAGAGAGAGAAAATCCCAAGCAGGCTTCGTAAAGTCAGTGTGGAGCCCAACGTGGGCTCGAACTTAGGAACCCTGAGATCATGACCTGCACCAAAATCAAGTCAGATGCTTAACCGACTGAGCCACCCAGGTGCCCCAGTAAATATTGTCTTTATTAGGTAGTAGATATTTACATGATTTTAAAAATTAGAAAATCTGAATAGACAAATTAATAAAAAGGAAAGTAAGAGTTCTACAAATTCCAGTACACAGAAATATCCTATTTTCTTTTTTTGATATCTGTTCTGATTTTCCCCAGATGCTTATGTCCTTTTCCAATAACGAGAGATGTATTTCCCCTAATATTTCTCAGGTTATTTGGCCTTTCCATCTCTATCTCTATAAAAGTCAAGGAAATAATGAAGCTGTAATGGAGGTGTGTATTGGGTTTTGTTTATCCATCAATCAGTGTTAAGTCTAGATCCATAATTTAATTTCTCAGCTGCTTAGATTTAATGCGTTTCCATCCCATTTGGTTGTATGTTAAAAATACAGAACACAGCAAAGGACCAAATATAAAACCCATCTACTTACTCCTCAAAACGCACAAACGTCTACACTTTGTAAAATGCTTCAGGTTAAGAATTATTATTGTAAAAATGGAAAAATATTATTACAATGGTTAAGTCCCTCACGGCACTTTTCCTGGCCCTATTTGTTTCTTTTCTTCCCTCCATCCCCAGTGGCAGAGGCAGAGACTTTGACCATGTGTATATGCTTCTGGCAACAGTAATAGAGTAGGTGTTCAAATATTTGTTGAGTGAATATTCATCTGTAAGCCATAATATTAACACAGCTATGGCTACATATAACATATAACATGTATTATTACATATTATATCTATACAAATCACATATTACATATAGGGGGTTGTTTTATATATTTCAACAGTGATCTCATACTGTACTGTGTGGCAACTCCTTTAAGTTGCTTTTTTCTTTTAATATTAAGTACTGTGTTAGGCATTCACTGACTATTTAAATTTCATTTAATATCAAGTACTTTAATATAGTAAATACTTTAAGTATTCACTGACTATTTAAATTTGTATATATCTCATTCATTCATTTTACTTTTTTCTCCCAATTTTATTTGTATATTTGTGTTCCACTTATGTAAATAGGCTGTTTCCATTGAAAGTAGTATGGCTTCCATTGAAAGTGTACAATTCAATCAGTTGCACACACTCATGATTCCACCAACACGGTCAAGATATAGAACATTCCATCGCAGCAAAAGGATTCCCTGTGCCCCCTTTTCCTTTGGTCCTGGACCCAGGCAATCACCGATTTGCTTTTCTGTGACTATAGATTGGTTTGCATTTGTATAAATTAAATCATACCGTGTGCATTTCCCTGTGCCTGACTTCTTTCCCTCAGCAGATTGATGGAGATTCCTTCCTACTGTGTTTTTCGGCAGCTTTTTTCCCCCTTTTTATTGATGAGCAGGATTGCATTACACAGACATACCATGTTTTATTTATCCATTCACCTGTTAATGCACACCTAAATATTTTTTTTCCAGTTTTTTGGTTCTCATGAATGAAACTGTTGCAAATAGTCACGTACATGCCATTGCATGGAGACCTTTTTTTTTATTCCCACTTAAGGAAACGCCAATGGTCGTATGGTAGATGTATGATTGATTTTTAAAATTTGTCTTTTTTTTTTTTTTTTTTAAGAGAGAGAGCGTGAGCACAGGGAGGGGCAGAGAGGGAGAGAAGGATAATTTTAAGCAGGCTCTATACCACCAGCATGGAGCCTGAAGCGAGGCTTGAACTCATGAACTGTGAGATGATGACCTGAGCCAAAATCAAGAGCCAGACGTTTAACTGTCTGAGCTACCCGGGCGCTCCTATATGTTTAACTTAAAAAAAAAAATGCCAAATTACTTTTTTTCTGCCCCATTCTCTCCTTCCCTACTGTGGCTCTGTTTACTTATGTATTAAACTTCTTGCAATTGCCTCACAGGTCTCTGAGACTGTTTATTCTATTCAATTATTTTTCTTTGTCGTCTTCAGACTGTATGCTTTCTAGAGTTCTATTTCAAGTTAACAGACATCTTCTTCCATCATCTCCATTTTCTTATTATGCCCATTCAACAGTTTTTTTTTTTAACTTTTGATATTATATTTTTGATACTATTCTGTTCCTCTGCTGAGAATTCCTATGTGTTTAACCCAGTTTAGGTTTTCTTTACCTTACGGATCACCATTAGAGTGACCGCACTGAAGTCTTTGATAACTTCAGTATCCGAGTCATTTTGGTATTGCATCTGGTGATTGTCTTTCCCTTGAGAATAATTCACATTTACTTGGCTTTTGGTGTGTGCATATTTTGGAATATTATCCAGGATTTGGAAGTGTTACATTGGACACAATTATTACAAAGTCTGGGTTCTGTTATATTGCTCCAAAAGAAGTATTGATGCTTCTGTTTTAGGAGCCAATGCACTTGGTTAGTTTCTAGTGCTTTCGTTTTGCCTGTGCCTAGTTCAGGGGTCAGCCAGAAATAGGCCGAGCTTACATCCAACCAGGGGATCCCCTTTTCTAGCACTTTCACTTCTTGGGGGCTCTTCTTGGTTTCTGGAAACCCTGGTTTTAATTGGGTTTAATTGCTGAACCCCAAATTTTAGCTTCCCATACCACTGCGGTTAGCACCATGACTGACTGCTTTCAGGATAGAGCCCCCAAAAGACAAGGAAGAACTCATTATATGTTAGTCATTTTCTCCAAGTTTTGACTCACCTCCAAATTCTTCTGGTTTAGCTAAATCTCCAGAGTGCTCGGGTATTTGTTCTTGTGTTTTGTTCAGAGTTTATAGCTGTCATCTATGGGAAAACCAGTTTGTTAGGAACTTACTCATTCATAGGCTCACTCATTCATTTTGATTGTTGTATAGTATTCTGTCGACTGACCATGTCTTTACCTTCCTTCCTCCCTCCCTCCCTCCCTTCCTTCCTTCCTTCCTCCCTCCCTTCCTTCCTTCTTTCCTTCCTTCCTCCCTCCCTCCCTCCCTTCCTTTCTTCCTCCCTTCCTTCCCTCCTTCCTTCCTTCCTTCCTTGTCACTCCTTGCTTCCTTCCTTCCTTCCTTCCTTCCTTCTCTCCTTCTTCCTTCTTTCCTTCCTTCCTTCCTTCCTATCTTCCTTCCTTCCTTCCTCCTTCCCTCCCTCCCTTCTTTCTTTCCCTTCCCTTCCCTTCCCTTCCCTTTTTCCTTTCCTTTCCTTCTCTCTCACTCTCTTTCTTTCTTTCTCCTTTCCTTCCTGCCTCCTTCCTTCCTTCCACCTTCCTTTCTTCCTTCCTTCCTTCCTTCCTTCCTTCCTCATCTATTGACCCATCTTTAGTTTTTTTTTTTCAATTTTTAACTATACCAATAACATTCAGTAATTCTTAATTACATATGTGTCTTCATACACTTGTAGTGGAAAGTATACACCAAGAAGCAGAAATCCGGGGTTACAGGCGTGCGCATCTGTAACTTTACTAGACATTGATCAGTTGTTCGTCAGTATGTTTGCAGCATTGTGCTTCTGTCAGCCATTTTCAATCTTCTCATTTTCACACATCCTAACCAATATCTGACATCCTCCGTCATTTTACTCTCTAGTATTCTAAAACAGGCAGTGTTGTCTGTTTGTTGTTATTATTTGCAATTCCCTCATTCCTAGTGAGTTCGAGCAAGTTTTCATGTTTATCGACTATGTGTTTTACCTCTGTTGTGAATTGCCTGTTCATATTTTTTTTTCCCTGTTTTTCTATTAGGTGTTTGTCTTCTTCTCACTGACTGATAGGAATGCTGCATGCACTTCCTGACGTCTAATACTTTGTATTGCATATCTTCTTTCATTCCATTGCTTACTATTTACCTTTATTCATGGTATATTTTCTATGCAAAAGTTTTGTGTTTTGATGGCATCAGGCTTATCATATTTTATAAGTTCTAGCTCTGATGACTTTTTGAAAAACGTCTTTTTATACGTTATACATTCAAAAATATTTTTTGAACACTTAGTATATTCCAGGTGCTCTTCTAAGCACTGGAGAAAATAGTAGTCACAAAGGCAGTAGGAAAGACAGGCAATAAACTTATAACCTGATTGATAGCAAATGAAATATCAGGTAATGATATAACTGCTAAGATGAAAGTAAAACAATGCAAAAGACAGCACAGAAACTTAGTTAAGGGCCCAGTCTTTGGAGCTAGACTGACTGGGTTTGCATCTGGGTTCTGCTACTTACTAACCTCTGCGTGCCTCAAGTTCCCCACTTATATAATGGCATGGATAGTAACCCCAAATAGACAGGGTTGCTTTGAAGAATTCAATGAGCCTATCTACACAGTATATAAAGTGCCTAGCATATACTAAACACTATATAAGTGTTTGCTAAATAAAACGAAATAAATGAGCTAAGACCAGATAATAGAGGGGGCACAGGGGCATGTTACAGACTCTTCATGAAAAACTTGACCGAGAAGGTGGTAACGTTTGAGCAGAGATTTAAATGAAATGAACTCGGGAAGTCCTTTATGTTCAAGTTGTAAAAAACTTAAGATATTATTCTGTAGTTTCTTTTAACAATTTAAATTTTACTTTTTCATTGTTTGCTTCTAAATCCATCTGGAGTTTAATTTCATGCATGGTGTGAAGTAGGGATATAATTATATTTCCTTCCGTATGGAAAGCCAGTTGTCCCAACAACATTTATTGACTAGGCCAATTCTTTTTTTCCCCTGATTTAGTCATTTCTTTCCAATTATATACGATAATGTGTATGTATCTGAGGATCTTCTATTCCATCCCACTGATGCCAATGCCATGCTGTCTTAACTAGCAGAACATAGTAAACTTGGTATTTTATAGGGAAAATTCCACCCACCTTCTTTCAAATCATCTTGGATGTTCTTGTTCATTTATAACTTCAAATAAACTTTAGAATCCCTTTGTTAATCCCATGAAGAATCGTACTGGAATATTTTTTGAAATCACATTGAATTTGGTGGAAATTAACACTTTAATTTTTTCCTCCCTTAGAAATGATGCACACAAACATTTATTAAGGTTACATTTTTTGACAACTTTAAAATTTTCCTATATGCCATTCTTGTATAGTTGTGTTAACTTATTCCTAAGTATTTCATAACCTTTAATAGCTATTAGGAATATTTCCTCATGAAATTCTGTTTGTGAATTAGTTATTTCTCATGCATAAGATGCTATTGAATTTTGATATTTATCTTGTATTTTGCAAATGTGCTAACCTTTCTTACTAGCACTAATAGTTTATTTGTAGATTAGGCGTTTCTGTAAAAGTAACCAAGTTATCTGTAAATAATAACACCTTTTCTCTTCCTTTTCTAATCACATACTTCTTTATTTTTTAAAAAGTGATTGCCGCCTCTATTATAATGCTGAGTTAATGTGAAGTGGAGGATGTCTTTACTGTGCTCCTGATTTAATGGGAATTCTTTAAAAATTGCAACATTAGTTATTTATTATGCTTGTTGTAGGTGTTTAATTGGTGTTCTTTTTCAGATGAAGAACCTTCCTTCCTATTAGTTTGTTGAGAGTTTTATCAGATGATTTTTCTCATTTGTGGTGTTTCACTTTTATTTTTTTTAATTGGTTTCGTGATGTTAAATAGTTGTCGCACTCCTTAGTCAAGTCACCTGATTGTGTTTGAAAATATACAGCTGGATTAATTCTACTTTATTATTTTGAGGACTCTGTGTTCATAAGGGAACTTCCGTTTGGTACCTGTTTGCTGTTTGATCTGTCCCTTCTGTTTCCCCTCCGTGTATTGCAGGAAGCATTTCCCATTCTTCAATGACCTCTGCTACTGAGCGTATTGGGCGAACCCGAAGTATTGGCTGTGGATTGATGGGTAGGCAAAGGAAAAAGCAAGACTCTTAGGACTCCAACCTTTGGCCAGAGTGTCCAGAGGTGGCTGCTTCTCTGGTTCCTTCTCCTCCCAGACATCCCTCTCCCTGTGGTGCTCAGCTCCACAGGGTAACGCGCCATCGTTCCTTGCCTCTGCTGGGTGGCCCCTAATTCTGGGCTCCCCTTTGTCTTTGAACTTTGGTGCCCTAGAGCTGATATTGGCTTCCCACTATGGCTAATCTCTCAGCGACTTCAGCATCTCCTCTTTGGCCTTTTCAAAACGTGTTTGTTTGTTCGTTTGTTTGTATCATGTATGTATGTTGTAATCATGTATGTTATCACTGATCTGTATTGAATTCTCTGTGCTTAAAGCATCTGGAGTGGTTTGGATTTTCCTAATGAGATCCTGACGGGGACATCCTACAAAGTGATACACATGTCCTCTTCTCTTCCCGCTTTCTATCACGGCATACCCTCATAAAATAAAACCAGAAGTTCTCACTTTCTTTTCTTGGGCACACTTTGTGAAGATAGAACTTGCCATTGAAAACCTTTTACGATGGCAGGTAAACTAAGCTGCATTAAGGACAAATAAAAAATTTATTATTTTGCTTTCTCAGATTATGTTTTAAAAGACAACCGAGGTTGGATTTACTCCCCTGTGTCTTTAAAATCCTGTAACCATTTTCCTTAGAGAGGGAGGTTCTCCATATGAAGCACGTAGTCTCTTCAGCAACTGCTTTATTTGAATTTGACTGGCACTCTTATTTGATTTCAATCCTTTTTCTAAACTGCTGCTAAGGTCAGGGGGAAGACTTCGGTGCTTACATGTACCTTAAAGGTAGATCTCTGACATAAAAGATGCTCAAGCACCTGCAAGGTGTCATTACTTTTGTTGTTGTTATTATAGAAGAATCATTTTCTTTTCGTCAGTGGATGATGATTTTGTGTAGCTCCACCCAGCATTCCAACACCCTCTTCCCGTCCTGGAGAAAAGGAAGTCACCGAGACATATTAAGTTTTGTTATTCTAAGTGTGACACACAGGAGAAAGAAAACCTGTCTGATGGAATCACTGGACACTGACAGTTCAATGTGTAAGTAGGTAAAGATTTATTATTATACTGACAACTCAATGTTATTCCTGCTCTCCGCCATCTTAACTTCTGTACATTTCTGTTGGTCCTATATGTATTTTTTTTAATTATTGGGGAGGGTGAGGATGATGTTTTGACTTAATATTTATTATGTAGCACTATTTTAGTTCTTCTACATATGTTCTCCTCTAATACTCAGAAAATCCCATGATATGTATTATTAAACAGATGAGAAAACTGAAGTTCATGATGATTAAGTTGCCCCCAAATTCATAGAGTCAGTAAGTGCCCAGTTCATATTTTAAAACCAACTTTCTTGCCTTAAATGGAGTACCACACGGTAGGGACCACACTACCTACTGACCACAGTTTGTTGTTTCCATCGGGAACCCTGTATTCTAGGATTTTCTTGTAGGTAAAGGAGCACATTGGAGTCGCAGTAGAGAATTTTTCACAGTATACTGATGGCCAGGGGTGGTATGAAAATAGCTAGCTACCTCTTTGTCTCACTATCGTACGCCCATACTTAAACAGTGTATAACTGCTGAATATCAATTTTGCTTATGTTCATACTTATCCCTTTCTCCTGTGGGCTATGTATTAAAAGTCTAGATCATTTAATTTAATAGTCCATGAGATTTTTCAGGTCATGGTACATTTGAGAGTATTCTGACATATATTGGGAGGAAGGAAGAAAGGCGAGTTAGTGGGGAGACACAGCCATCTGAGCATCAAACACTTGTCATCGCCTGGATGTGCACTTGTTAATATCAGTAACCGTGTACATTTCCATAATACATACACACACAGTCATCTCTTCCGTCCTCTTTACTGGTGCTACTTGTTTCTGCCTTTCTTGCAAGATGTCCAAAGCCAGGGGAAACAAACCATGTTCTCACTATATGCAAAGATCATAATTTTGGTTGATGATAATTTTGTCTACAATGACCAGAGAAAATTCAACATATGTTCTGCTTTGGAGCGCTCCCTTCTGACCCTGGGTCTGAACGTGTCCAACTCTACTCCTCGACCGAACACGAACAGCAACCCCACAGGTTTGACTAAGCTGGGGCAGAATGCCAAGTCCTCCATCGATGGCAAGGCTTCTCCCTAGGAAACCAGTCTTAAGTGCCTAAGGCACCAGAACTCTCACAGGATCCAGAGAGATTGCACAAGAAGCAGAGTTACCTTTGCTTCGGAGACCACCCTCGGAGACTTTTATAGTGGAAACCTATCCGTGAAACCAAATGAATGACCGAATTGCATGGCGAATGTGGAATCATAAACAAGGGCTCGGAATTATGAGCTATTGGGAAACCTTTTCTCGCTTTTTGGAGTACACCATCCTCCAGGAAAAGGAACATTGGTACTCTTATTGAACAATCTTCCCCTTTGGTGCTATCTTGTTCTAATACTGATCTTCCGCTCAACTACCCAAGATGCAATTCCTTCCTGATTTCCATTGTGTTTCCTGATTTTCACATTGGGTCACATTCCCAATCTTTCAGGTTCTGTATTAGCATTCCTATTTAATTCCCTGAAATCAAATAAGAACTATTACTTGACACATTCTGGGTCAGGATCTTGAGGGTGCGTGGTTAGTCCTTGCTGCCAATTCACTCTCTATTTTGGCTAGAGACTGCCTTTATTTTGCATTTAATTATACCAGGGGTGGAATGTTAATACATGTTGGTTCTTTACCAAGGTCACCGGTCTGGGAATCAAGAATCTTTACTAAGTTCTCTTAATCTCTGTGAGCCTCAATTTCTCATCATTAAAGTTGGGGGTTAAGAGTAAATATATCTCTTTCCTTTTTATCAGGGTCTGCAGGAACACATTCAAAAAATTAATGTTAAATTAACTTGCATTACTTATTTTCTCTCTCAGTTCTATCTACAGAAGTGAAAAATTTTCATATCATTCTTGTTACTTTAATTATATAGAAATACTAGCAAGGCTTCCTTTAAGATCCAGGGAATGTGACAGAATCAAATTGTGAGTACTATAACTCCAAAATGAATGTCAAAGGTATTTCAGTTTCATAGAATGACATCAAAGCTGGCTTATGAATTACATGAAAAAAAAAATCAGCCTCATTACTTCAGTGTTACACCCTTCTTGGACCAAAACATGAATTAGTTGGTTTGATTACCTACCTTGTTTACTGCACTTGGCTCTAAATGACTTTTGATTATTTCCAAAAATCAAATCCATCTTCAAAGGATGGAGATTTCTTAACATTGAAGGGATTCAAAAGATTATGCATGGGCTCTGATCTGTAGGCAATAGAAAGAGGACCGGGCATTCTCTTTGTTATGAATTAATAAGAAAAAAAAAAAAAAAGGGATCCGTATACCTGGATTCTAGCCCTAGCTTTGCAAATAATTAGCTGGGTTTAGACAAGTCACTTTACTATGAATCTTAACTTCTCCATTCATATAATGAGGGATTTGGGCTAGCTGATTCCTTCCAGCTCTACTACTTTGATTTGAATCTAGTAGAAAAATGTGGGAAATGCATTGTTTATATACGCGGAATCACTCAAACTGGGGAGAACCTTGAACATTCCTTGTTATTGTTACTGTTGTGTAGTTTAGAGATTTGTTTGGGATATTTTAAATGGGAAAAAGTAAAAAGGAGTTCGAGGATAATTGTTATTTTTTTATAGGACAAAAATTACTTTACAAAGCCATGCAGTGCCATGTTGTAAGCCACGCAGAATCTAATTAAAGCTAGTTAAAACAACAAAGAGATGTACTGGTCCGTGTGACCAAAGGGCTTAGTGGAAGGTCCGCCTTCCAGCTGGGCTGGATTCACGACTTGGGCAAAGACACTGGGGTTCCAGTCTCCTCTATCTCTGCTCTGCCGTTCTTGGATTGGCCCTTTCCTCGGGCTCTACAAGATGGCTCCCTGCCAGCTCCAGCTCCCCTCTCATAGACACGGAAACTTCCAGACCCCAGGGATTCATTCTATGCTATCTAAAAAAAGGAACAGCTTTCTTCTGGTAGCCTTTTTAAAGAAGAAAGGTTCTTCTCCTTCCCAGAAACTGAAAACAGCTCCTGTTACCATGTGAGCTCTGATTGGGTAACATGCTCCTCTCTGAGCCTATCTCTGAGCTCAGTGGAATCAGATATGAATGTTAACTGAAGCCAATCAGAACTTGTTCCTGGAGGTGAGAGGGAGGACCTTTCCATCCAAACCCTGGGGATTGGGTAGGATGGTGTTCTCCAAAGGGTAATAGTTACCTGAAGAAGGGGATATGGAGGTTTGGGGACAAACATAATAAATTCTTAAGACTCAATATTACATCAATAATAGTACCCAACGTCTTGAAAAATGTTTATAAATCACTGGCTGTAATAACACCTTACATATTAATAGCACCTTTCACTTTATGAGTACTTCAGCATCTTTGACCTTCAAAGTATCCGTGCAGGAAAGATAAGGCAGGAGTTCCAATTCCCATTTTACTGACAAAGAAACTCAGTCCCAGAGGATGAAATTCTATGTTAGTGACAGACATGGGACTGAAATCTCAGGTTCTCTAACTCCAGAATTCCAGGACTCTTTCGACTGCCTGTGTTCAGATTCTGGATCCACCCACCTCTGGGTGAATGTTTTGACTTCTTTAAGTCCTGGTTTCCTCATCAGTAAAACGGGAAAATTATAATACCGACCTCCTGTGTTTGTTGTATGCAATAAATGAGCTGTTGATTTATTTAAACCTCGTAATGCTGTGCCCAAGAGACAGAAGACATTCAACAGTCCTGAGTTGCTATCATCACCGTCATTATTCCATGGTGACTCTTTGGAAAAACATTCACCGTAGCATCCGTGCTGTATCTTGTGACAAGCTCTTGCCCCGGGCCATCTCACTATCATTACCATGTCTTACTTAAATAGAGGCCTGAACTTTATGCTATAGAAGCTGTTTGTAATGCAATTTATTTGTAACGCCAAAGGCATCGGTTGCCACTAATGGGAGGAAATCGGACTAATTATACTTATTCTGGCATTTAAATAGTGGACACCTGTCATGTTTTCTGGCTGCCCGGGACCTTTTTATCTCTCTTCTCAAATGGAGACTTTACTGTATCATAAAGGCCCCCCGACCCCCACCCAGGGCTAGTGAGTTTCACTTTCTAGCCTCCTTCAAGGCTGGGGCTCCACCCATCCAACGATCCACGTGGGACGTCCATTCAGAAACGAGAACGGTGAAGTGCTAGTTACACCGAATTCATCTTCCGACGGATTAAGGGGTAGAGATGTCTGATTTGCAGGTGGCAGCAGTGGCAAAGTTTTTGGTGTCCAGGCCTGCGCAGTATCCGTGTGTAAACTGCAGTAGGGGCTCTAAGGAGGAAATAGCAGTGCTTTGTCTGGAAAAGCTCCAGAATGTGATGAGGTTCTACCAATCATAATCTATATGGGCTCATGTCACAAAAACTTCCAGGCAGCGTTTTCCTGCACACCAACCACATCTGGTTCCCTGGCTTTTAGTAGACTTTGTAAACACTTAACAACTTGCAATAATCCTTTTTTTTTTTTTCGCTTGAACCGGGCAGAGTTGATATTGCTCTCTGCATCTAGACTGCCAACTCACACAATGAGTTTCTACCAGTCTGTCACTCATCCTTACTAATCCAGCTCCGAGAAGATGACTCTGTGGGTACGAATATTTTTCTTTTTGTATAAATAAATACAAATAAAATACAAATAAAATTTGTATAAATTTTTTTTAAAGATTTTAGTATTTATTTATTTTTGAGAGAGAGAGAGAGAGAGAGACAGAGAGAGCATGAGTGGGGACGGGCAGAGAGAGAAAGAGAGGAGACACAGAATCCGAAGCAGGCTCAGGCTCTGAGCTGTCAGCACGGAGCCTGATGCAAAGCTCAAACTCATGAACCGTGAGATCATGGCCTGAGCCAAAGTTATATACTTAACCAGCTGAGCCACCCAGGCACCCTCCTTGTACAATATTTTTGACTAGTGGCAGCATATGCCCTTACATAGGGAACAAAAGAAAGTTAGGCACATAATTTGTTGCTGATGGTATTTAGTACCTTTATGTTTGGTGTTTCTTGATTTTTTATTATCAGCATTTCCCAGTTATCCTGATTAAGAGAATGGATCTTTTAATAAAAATTATTAGAAAAAATGGATTTAAAGTGACTGCTTCTTGGGGCACGTGAGTATCTCAGTTGGTTGTGTCGGACTTTTGATATTGGCTCGAGTCATGATCTCAGGATTATGGGATGGAGCCCCACGTCTGGCTCTGTGCTGACAGCGCAGAGCCTGCTTGGGATTCTCTCTCTCCCTCTCTCTGCCCTTCCCCTCCCCCAACAAAATTAATAAATAAACTTTTTAAAAAATGTCTTAAAAAGTGACTGCTTATCGTATATTTTGTTGCACTCTGCTTCTCTTGAAAGCCAGTTTCATCACAGAGCCACGCATCATTAGGATTTGACTACTGCTCCTTACTCCGGGGTGTTCATGAACTTGAAGCAGGATCAATTAAAGAGTCTTCCAAACAGTCTCTTGCACTCATGGACCTTTTAAGATGAGTTAGGTGGGGCGCCTGGGTGGCTCAGTCGGTTGAGCGTCCGACTTCGGCTCAGGTCATGATCTTGCGGTCTGCAAGTTCGAGCCCCGCATTGGGCTCTGTGCTGACAGCTCAGAGCCTGGAGCCTGCTTTGGATTCTGTGTCTCCCTCTCTCTCTGCCCCTCTCCCACTCATGCTCTGTCTCTCTCTGTCTCAAAAATAAATAAATATTAAAAAAAAGATGAATTAGGAGAAATCAGTAGTATTTCTCTGATATTTTCCATTTATTTTCTGATCTTTAAACATCTACAAGCCAGGTGATTAATAGCTTTTTTTTTCAAGTTTAAAAAATTTAAAAAAAATTTTTTTTTGATGGAAAAAGAGAGAGAGAGAGAGAGAGAGCCCAAGCAGGGGAGGGGCAGAGAGAGATAGAAAAACAGAATCCAAAGCAGCTCCAGGCTCCAAGCTGTCAGCACAGAGCCCGACACAGGGTTCGAACTCATGAGCCATGAGATCATGGCCTGAGCTGAAGTCGGCTGCTTAACAGACTGAGCCACCCAAGCTCCCCTGTTAATGGTTTCTGAAGTGTGAGGGAGGTCAAGTCAGGCAGGCGCTGAAAAAGTACGATTCCTAAGCAAAAAGGAGCTGGTAGTTTGTGATTATTTTAGGTTGAATCATAAGGCTGAACTCAACGAGCTCCATTTTACCTTTGTGTATTGGTTTCCGAATAGCGGGGCCTGTGTTATTGCTTTCCATGCTCGTTATCTCTTGGCAGAATTTCAAGATAAATATTTTCCATTTAAGTTCACACCTCAAAAAATGTCCATGAGAGTCGTATTGGCAATTCCTGAGCTGCTCTAGGAAAAAAAAAAAAAAAAGAAAGAAAAGAAAAGAAAAAGAGAGATTTTTTTTTTAATTCAGAAGGAAAAGATCTTTGAAAACATCAGTAAATGTTAGTAAATTCTTCCCATATTGACTTATATTAACTTGTTCTATATATTTTGTCTGAATGGTTGCCCAAATTTTGGTTCACAGTGATCAGATAAATTCAGATAATGTGATAAATATATGTATATACTTGTTTTAAAGTTAATTTGAATGTATATATCTGAGTGTCCCCTAAAGTTTATAAACAAAAACAGTAGTTCCCTTCTTCTCTCTTTTAAATATAATTGCTCCATTTCTTTGAGAGTATCATTTTGAGCTCTTTTAGTCTCTTCTGGAAATTAAATCTCCGTTCTTAAATAATATTCTCGTAATGAATTTTATCAGCATTATATATAAGCTTTTGAATACACATAAGCTATTTGTGAAGATAAAAGCAAAGATTTAATGATCTTATGCCCACAGTCTCCCCACTTTCTGGCTCTCCTTTTATCTGATTACACATATTTATATGAAGTGGACTCTGCTCAACCGAGAAGCATCCTATGATTATGTTTCCCCTTTCATACATTTTTTTATTTCTCCTGAAGCTACTAAACACCTCATTTTTCACATTTTGTTTAGTTCCCTATGTACCTACCGCAATTTTTCCCCAAGGGCTCTGACATGTCTATTAAAAACAAATCTATTAATCTATTAT
The DNA here is from genome assembly GCA_030068075.1 of Paguma larvata. Taxonomy (NCBI): domain Eukaryota; kingdom Metazoa; phylum Chordata; class Mammalia; order Carnivora; family Viverridae; genus Paguma; species Paguma larvata. Next base: position 16,417,964 of record CM057825.1, read on the forward strand.
GTTTCTCTGTAATATTTTCCAAGGATTTAATTCACCTGATGATCCATCAGTCCCACTTTCTTCTGGAATCCTCCTTTGTGGAGACCTTCATTTCTTTCTCCAATGTGGAATGCTCTTCTGGCCTCTTTCTCCTCTAATTGGAGTGGAACATCATTGGTATCTTCCTGCTTTGATCTGGAGGGGGCCTTTTTCAACCTGGTACTGACTGCTGGCTGGAAATCCCTTGTTGCCTTCCCAGATAGGAAACAGCACAGAAAACACAAAGCAGCAATGGTGTTGCATGGTTTTGACTGAAATAGCCCTAGGAGTCATGTCAGGGTACATCCACGCGGCATAGAGGGATGGCTACGGTGGCCGTGGAGAGCACTTAAAGAAGTTTTGTTACCCTTTCATAGATCATGTGAAATGTGACGTCGATTTAGATTTCTACATGAAACGATTCTATTCTATTGCACATTGGCATTGTTCTTTGAAAACAAGCTATTACTCAACAGGTTCCCATTCTCTTAGGTTAAACACAGAATCCCTAAGTGTCCCTGCTAAGTTTCTAAAGACCCTCTACCGTCTGGCCAGCTTCATGTGTCATAGTGCTCCAGTCTCGTGTTTAGTCCCACAGATTCAGCAATATGGCTTTCTGCAGGTGCCTCCCGTGTGCCCCCAGCCCTGGCCCTTGTCTGCATGGACCGTCCCCTCAACCTGGTGTGCTGTCCCACTGATCTTCCACCTCTTCTCCTTTTCCTGGTTAACTCCTTCGCTTTTCCTTCAGGCCTCACTTCCTTGCAGAGGCCTCGCTGACATCCCAGCTCTCCCGGGGCCCTGTACTCTGTGCGCATTGTCTTGACCATGGCGCGGACTTACATATTTGCCGATTATTTGATTGTCTGACTCCCCAAGAGTTCATTGGCACCATAAAAGCTGGGGTTCACTATTTTGTTTGTTTTGACTCGCTATTAATTCCTTGGGACTTAACATGGTCTCTGGAAATAAAAGGCACTTACCTAATAAATACTGACATGAATAAATAGCTAAATAAATAACAGTGAACTAATTAAAATTTGATAAGAAATAAGCACGTCAGTGTGCCTTAATGTGTTGTACACTGAACATGAGATAGTGCCTCGCACAGCCATCATTTAGTAGATACTTATTGAGTCAGTGATTTAAGTGATGAAACTTAACCTGGTAGTTTAATAGGAACACATTACGATAGGTTTGGCTCCCAGAGAAATTCATATATGGGCATATAGCCTTCAAAACTCCAAGAATCTAAATTATCATTGAATTCAGGTGCATGCCCATTGTACTATCGTACTTAAATTGGTCCAAACCATTCCCTCTTATACTGTGTCTATATTGTTAAGAACACTCATTAGATCCAGACTGTAAAAGTGCATTCACTTGACTTTTGTTTTGTTGAGATATCATGAGGTAAGGCCATGTTCTAGATATCCACAGAAGAACGCCTCAGGTTTTCACCTTCTGCTTATTTATACTTACTTTACTACAGTTTTAACAGGCTTGGTTATCTATGCTCAACTTTGCAAATTAAAAGGGTAGAGAGAGTTTATTAAAGAATAAAAAAGAACTGATTGCAAAGAAGGTGACAGAAAAATCTTCCAAAGGCAAACACAATTAAAACACACACACACACACACACACACACACACACACACACACACACACAGTGTAGTGATTTAATTATTTGCTGAAGTGTTCGACACTCTTTGGTTGAATCTAAGGACATTTAAGTAGTATTAAAGTAAATGATTTGCAGTAAAATGCTTTTGACTAATTAAGAAATAACCAACTCAGTTTAACATGCAGGGAATGCCTAGTACATTTTCAGAATGTTTCAATTCAGAGTAATTAAATAACCTAGTTCCAGAACATAAGGGAATTTGCCCTCAGGGATTTCCAAAGCTTGGCTTTCTGGAAGGATTCAATCCCTAAGGATTCTGAATGGCCAAGGTTTTATTGTACTTCCTGAACTAAATTTCCTGCTGATAATAAAAAAAAATAGAGGGTTTCCTGTTTGGTTTCCCTTGTTTGTATGTTTCCATAGAATTCATGGTGGCCATTGAGTTTAAAAGTGACAAAGAAAAATTCAAAATATGAAGAAATTACTTTCCTCACGTTGAAGACTGAATTTTGAAAAGGGTGGATGTGGTTGTGCATATAGTCTGTACCTGTGCAGTGATAATGTCCGTTCGAATATTAAAGATTACTCAAAGGACGAGTATAGCCAAGAAAATACTAGGACTCGCTCTCTTTTAGATACTGCTGAAAAAGGTAAGCTAGTTTTTTTATTGAAAATACCAAATTAAGTTTTGAAGATCTAATGGTTCAAGTATGAATTCTGCTATTATCCGCTTCTCTGAACAAAGTTGGTATGAACCATTGTGGGCAATTTTTTTATGGGTTAAGTAGAAATACCAATATTCAACCTACCAGATTTCCAAGGTTTGGACAAACTAAATAAGATATTAAACATAAGGTGGGCTTTGAAAAGAAAACAATTATAAATGTCAATCACCGTGTGTTGGTATGCTCATAATAAAAACAGTATGATCTTATTGGCTTAGGCACATTGTATAATTACACTGGCTTGCGATAATGCTTCTTACTTATGAATACCCTAGTAAAAGCAACTAAATGTAATAGCTTCAAATAAGTATAGTGTCGGTACTAATTGTCAGGATTCTTAATGTCTTGGGGTCTAATTTCCATTGGGCCCAGTCAAATTTCTTTCAGTTTGAGGCTTATATTAGTTGCCACCCGCACTGCTGAAAATTTGCAACAATACTGGCACGTCCCAACAAGTTTCAGCCAACTTGGGGTGGAGACACCTTCCTGTAAATATCCACTGACCTAAGTCGTATTTCTGCCTTTGAGCTGGAAGTGAAGAGGCATACAGTTCAATTCCTTTGAACAGTTATATTTCTTTGTTATATATTAACAATGCCCAACAAATTTAACTATTTTAAATAAAATAATCTGTGAGCAAATTTACCAAAAGCATTTAAATGTTGCAAGTATTTACAAAGCATATGAAATGATAAGATTTCTTGCGTGTCACACTTGCCAGATTTTCAGAGCAACTGGATATTGCTGGCACTTGGGAGCTGGCAACTAATTAACCGGACTCCCCTTAGCCTTCACTGTGGAGTCTGCTAAATGCAATGTCCTTAATAGCCTCTCGGTTGGGAGAAGCAAGGCTATGTGTATGTAGATACAACGAGGGAATAGCCTTGCCAGAAATTGTTCCTGTCATATACATTTAATTTTTTAGCCATACTTTCTCTACAACAGGTATTGTTTTATTTAAAACTAATGTTTTCCAGGGGTGCTAAGGAATTCAAGTTATCATGAGTAAGGAGAAGCAACAGAGCATTTTCCCAAACACATGTGAGGCGAAGAGTCTCAGAGGTGCAGGAGAAAGCAGAAGGTCTTTACCAGGTAGTGATGAAACAAGGTGGGGAAGCTCCCCCGCATATGCTAAAACGTTGATTTGCGAGCATAATTCATTCCGGAAATACGCTTGTAATCCAAAACGCTTGTATATGGAAGCGTATTTCAAGGCTCAGTTGTGATCATGTGACATTCGTTTCATGTCCTACTCACTCTTATTGCAAGACATCACTCCTTTACCAAGTTAAAATGTATTACAAATGTTTGCGTGTCTTGCGGAACACTTGCAGAACAAGTTCCTCGCAATCCAAGACTTGACTAGATTTCGAATCATCTCTATCTAGGCACGGACATTTCAGCAATACAAACATGGCTCGCTTCTGAACAGATAGGTCCGTGAAATCTGCACCTGAGTTTGGGAGAGATGTCAGCAGTATGATCTTAGGAGCAAAAGGACAGAGCCTTTCTTTCATGACACTCGCGGCTCTATGCCCACAGACTAAGTGAAGAAGCAGCCAAAATTCTGCTTGTATAAACCGGCCTTTCTGTAATTCTTCAAAATGTTTCTATCTATAAGTATTCTGGCTTTATAAGGCCACAGAAAATAACAATGCAGTAAAGATGGCTGAATTGTCAGGCAGAGAGCTGGTAGGAGTCAAGTGTTTTTGGCATAAGAGGCAGAGCAGATTGAAACAATGAAACCAAATCAAACAATTCTATTTTGATGTGCTTTACAAAAGCATTGACAAAAGGCCGGCTATTTTTCTCCTCTTCCTCTTCTCGATCTTCCCTCCTTTCGCAAACCATCCCACATTTTTCTAATTGATGTAAGCCTGGCTTGCACATGCCAAGTTAAATAATGTTGGAATTTATTGAACTTCGAATATAGTATCCGATGAGCGATTCCTTGTTATCTTTAGTGAGAACCCAAGGCCCCTAAACAAAGTATTAGAAAAATAATCTTGTATAAGAAATTTTACATGATCAGGCTGGTAGTTGCTACAAATCAGTTAAGATAATACATAAAATATTTGTGTATATCTTTTACCCTTTATCATTGTCTGTGTCCCTTTCCCTGAAACATCATTTTAAAGTCATTTATAATCTCGTCAACAGTACTGAGAATCTTCTGCACAGGATAGATATTAGGGGGGCCTGGACCTTGTATGATCCAAAGGCTGGCAAGGGTCCAGAGATTTCTATAACTTGTAAACAAGCATTCAATTTTTCCAGGGATAAGATGAACCCTGACTGCACTCTGGGGTGCCTGACTCTAAAATCTAACACGTCTGTCATGTTGATTTATTAATTCCTAATAATCTTGGAAATAGGAAAGGGAATGCCTGCTGAGATTCTTACACCCTGGTAAATGCTTTTAAACTTATCTATTGTTCCCTACTTTCTTGTTCATTACCAACAACACTGTAATGGGGGCCACATTTAGTGGATCTTTACTTTTGTTCAACAAAGCAGCTTTGAAAGACAGCAATGGAAAATTGTTAACAGTAATGCAAATGTAGAAATTATTCAGGATTTAAAAGTCTCACTTTGGAAAGCTAAATTTAATAGGTTATTAATATGTAACTAAATAGCATAAGAACTGTTACAGCAGGGTTCGTCAAATTACGACCTGTGAGACAAGTCTGGCCAGCTGCCTCTTTGGGTCAGTGAAGTTTTATGGGAGCACAGCCACATCTATTTGTTTATGAGTTGTCAATGGCTACTTTCTCACTGCAATGGCAGAGCTGGGTAGTTGGGAAAGAGACCACGTGGCCTGCAAGGGCCCAAATATTTACTATCTTATCCTTTACAGAAAATAGCTTGCCAACGCCTGTCTTAGACATGACCATTCTCTTTCCTCAAATGGTCTCTGAGTACAAGAATATGGAAGGAACTAGTCTTGGAGTCACTGATGTACTTGGTTCTTTCTCTCTTTTCCCTTGACTATTGCCATGTCCCAGCGACCGCCTAAGCTCTTCATATATATTCTTTCATTCAATTTTAACATTCCCTCTCTGAAGGAGGTACTATTAATACTATCTTTTTAGTTAAAAGGAAATCATATTTTTTAACTTTATTTTTTTTATTTTTTTATTTTTGAGAGACATAGAGACAGAGTGTGAGCAAGGGAAGGGCAGAGAGAGAGAGGGAGACACAGAATCTGAAGCAGGTTTCAGGCTTTGAGCCGTCAGCACAGAGCCTGACGCGGGGCTCGAACTCACAGACCGTGAGATCGTGACCTGAGCCGAAGTCGGCCGCCCAACTGACTGAGCCACCCAGGCGCCCCAGGAAATCAGATTTTGAGAAGCTAAATAACTCACGTAAGTAAACCAATGAACAATTAAGGGGTCAGGGACTCGAGTGTGTCGGACCCTAATACATTCAACTCAGTTTTGCAGTTACAAGTATATATTTGCACATATACAAGCATTCTCCAGAGGGGCTGATGTGATAATTAAATAATATAATGCATGTCAGATATCTAAAAATGCCTGACATAATAGATGCTTAGTAAAAGTTCATCTTTGCCCTCTTATGTCTGGATTTCATTTTCCTTTGTTGAATTGAGTTGAAATGGATTTTGGAAAATCAATGTATATTCAGCATGGGAATAGTATACCTAATTTGTCTATAAGAAAAAAGTCATAGGAATTTCTTCTGTCTAGGAATGGTCCACCATCTTTGAGTCATGAGTGCTTTTCTAGCCCTATGGTAGTGAAAGGTGGCTTTGAGCCGTCAGCATGCTCCTACCCAGACTTAGTTAGGAATAAGGATGGACCTCGGGGACATAAGCGATTGTGGTTTAAGGTCAAAGCTATGGCTATGGAAATATTATTTTATTTTATTTTTCGATTCAAAACTCACTGACTCTTTAGAGGACAGCCTCCCAGACCTTAGCGTCATTAGCATCATGCTTTAACCAACGAAGCTAATTGTCACATTAAGATTCAGAAACTCAAATTCAAAAATGGTAGGGTAGGAAGAGAAGTTACCTATGTTCACGGATGCTTTTGTTAGCTTCCTTGATTAAATGACTCTTTCCCTGTATGACCAGGCTTCTAAAGAATACATTTTTGTACTGCCAAACTATTGTGTTCTATTGTCTTTAGAGCTAAAGTTCCCTTGGATTTACGAGTAGGCCGAAAACAAATAATAGAAAATTTGGAATTGTGCGTGGAATTCACATGTTATGCACGACTGTGTTTTACAAAGAAGAGAGAGGTTGAATATGCTTCGTTCCTGCTGGATAAAGGGCGGGTCACTGGTCTCTCACAGATGGGCCACTGGACTTGGAAACAGATTGGTCTTCCATTCAGACACTTACCTGTGTTCAGTTCTTCAACAGTCATACTGAGATGAACCCTTGCTTCAGTCAGATTGTCTGCCAATCCATGCAGACAATGGAAAATAGACACATTCTATATATTTATTAGTGAACACAGTCTTAACCTTGAAGCCACTGAGTATCTATCTAAGTCCTGGGGGAAATTCAATATGAAAATAATTTCTTAATTAGAGATAAAACTTAATGGGATCAATAGAGAACACATTTTGTTGGTCTGCAGAACTACTGTTCTTTTTGAAAATAGTTTTATAGAGGTATAATTGACATACGACACTGGATAAGTTTAAGATGGTTTGGCTTACATGTATTGAAATTATTACCACAATAAGCTTAGTTAACATTTATCATCTCATGTAGACAAAAAGGAAAACCACAAAGAACTAGAAAAAAATATTATTTTCCTTGTGTTGAGAACTCTCAGAATCTATTCTCTTAAGTGATATATATATCATACAGCAATATTAACTATAATTGTCTCTAGTATTTATTTATCTTATAACTGGAAGATTATACCTTTGGACCACCTTGTAATCATTGTTCTTGAATTCTATTTTTGCAACATGCTGTCACATGGAGTTCATGATCAAAACAGGCCTATTAAGTTCATCATGGCACCTAAAAAAATATTTTGAGAGAGAAAGAGAGACAGGGGAGGGGCAGAGGGGAGGACAGAATCCCAAGCAGGCTCCTAACTGTCGGTGAAGAGTCCAAGGTGGGGCTCAACCCCACAAACTGGGAGATCATGACCTGAGCTGAAATCAAGAGTCTGACGCTCAACTGATGCTCGAGTGAGCGCCACAGGTGCCCCTCATCATGACATCTTTCTCGAGTGTTCTTGACTATATGGCATTCTCTCATTTTTGCCACCTTCGAGTAACGTCTTAGGCAATATTTGTGTCAGGAATTTGTGTAAGTCACCTGAGAAAGTGTTCTTTTGTTATCTTCAGGACACTGTGTTATAGATATTGAAGCTTCCCCCTTTTCAGTTGGCAGATAAAAGGCCTGGGGCCAAATCTGTAATGTTGCTGCCTTACACCCCCCACTGGTGCCTTTAGCCCATGTCCTTGTCTCACTCTGGGTCATGCTGATTTTTATTCTCTCAAAAATTCATGTTCTTTTGTTATAACATCCCTACTGTTTTTTCATAGGGCACATTTTTGAGCGTGTCCTTAAAATGTGGAGGATACTTGGGAAAAGCTGACAAAATTTGACCACGCGTAGGTTTGGTAAATACACAAAGGAAATGCGGCATCTTGCAAGTCTGGCATCCCTACCACGAATCATCAATCAGTAAAGGCTGGGCACCAGTTCAGATCCCTCTCAACCCATGGAATCACTACCAACCGATACTGAAACGGGCACTCAAAATCTCTCCACCATTTTTGTGTTAGAGGTTTTTTTTTTCCATGAAGTTTTTAAAATATATTGCCGCTCACGTATAACATCGGTAAAATTGCTTTCTGGTTTCCTTAATGTGAAATGCAACCTTTCCATCCATTAAAAACAGTAAAATAAAATGGTACTCTAATAGCAACAATATGTACACTTAAAAATAATTTAAATAAATAATAATCTTCCAGAATGTATCTTTTTTTAAGACCGAGAAGATACATTTCTTGTTCCCCGTGGCCCATAAGATCTCTGACATTTGAGAAGGAGAATAGGAGGGCTATACCTTCTCTCCGAACTACGCCGGCTCTTGAGAATCGTGGAAACCTTTGTCTAGGTGTGACTTATCTCAGCCGTGTTTTGTGTAAGGAAAATGATTTCCATATGTCCCCGCTGCTTCACAGCCAAAACATTTGTGCATGGGTTGGGCGAATGCTTCCTACGGGGTGCGTTCCCTTGCTTTCCAGTCATGAATAGAAAGGCTTCGAATTATAGAAAAGAATTTGATTGTCTTTACAGTGTGTACAAACACATACACACACACGCATACCCAATGCATGCATCCTCATTGTCTTACAGTGATTTAACATAACTTTGGGTTCATTATTTAGACATACGTGCTCTAATGAAAATGCCATCATCAGTGCTAATGAGCGAATTCAAGTCAGTGTTATATCATAGACAGCATAAGGTAAAGTATCAAAGGGGAAATGGTTATAAAAATTTATTTTGGTGTGTGTCTTGGAAAACCTCAGTGGCCCACATACGCTGCTTGCCTTCCTGTATTTCCAACTCCCCAGAGTAACGGCCCATTCCAAAGCCAAGCAATTTTGAAAATTAAAAACATATTTTATTAATAGCTCAAATACAGGAAGAACACAACAGCCCTTCCTGGTGATGTAATTGAACCTGATGATTTGAATTAAGAATATGCTAACATCTGGTAGTACCCAAAACATGGCCTATTAGAAATGGAACAGGCTAATCTCTGAAGCAATATTCACACTTGCTCGCTATTTTTTTTTTTTTTAGAAACAAGAAGTCTATTCCCCCAATAGATCTGTATAATTTTAAAAATATGTATAATTAAAGAAACAGAGAATGTTAGGCTTTCGGGCCGTGTTCAAACTCGCAGAAACGGCAGTCATACCAAAAAGGCTTCTGAGGAGTCCTGAGTGTCAGACAGGAGGTGAAAACAGAAAATCGTCTTCTCTGATGTTCTATCGGCATCTTTCTATCGGATCAGAACCACGGGAAGGTGTATTTTTCAGCACGATAGCATTTGGGTAAAAGTACATAGATAAGTACTTGGATAGGAAGTTAAATTGAGGTAAGATCCTTAACCAAGTCCTTTACGGTGCTGTCGTTAAGACACTGTCAGACCTTGAAAGGAATTGAATTATATCATGCCAATGTGCAATGTGTACCTTTCCATGCACACACCAAATAAGAAGGGGGGGGGATGAAAAAAGAAACAATATACACAATTTCTTTCATTTCAATTTTCAAGAAAGGTCTCCTCAGCAGGGGTTTTCGTTTGATAAATGCCGAAAGACAACCTAATAACAGCTTGCTTTGTTCCAAAATTAGGAACGGAAAAAGGTGGAAATGAGCATGTCGCATAGTTTTTAGGAAAAGTACAATTTGGTTGCAGGGCTGAAAATTCAGACATTTTTTTTTTGGAAATCTGGAGTGTGGAAAATTACTAGAAAGGTTATAGAAGTTATTCCTACGGTGACTTCAGGGACCATTGTGCCAACTTTGGTCCTCTGTTTGTTTCTCCCTCAGCAAGTGTTCTTAAAGAGAGAAGGTTTTCTATTCTGGGTTTCTTAAGAACAAACGTGTATCAACCATGTCCTTTCCAGAGAATGTGCCCTGTGTTTCTGTTCTTTACCTTTCTGTCACGGAATTCTGCCGTGCTGACCTAGGACACAAATCAAAGCCATCCTCACCACTCTTTCTCCAGTGAGGGAGCACTGCCCAGTTGTAAAATGATAAAACAAATCGACATCCATTTGTGTAGCTAAGTCAATTTTTTACAATTTCTAATTTTTAAGGGGTATCAAAATTTCAGAAAAAAATGCAAGCAAAGGCCAAGGCATTCCTTTTTTTTTAATATTTTTATTTTATTTTCTTTAAAAAAATTTTTTTTAATTCAGTTTTGAAAGAGAGAGAACAGAGCATGAGTGGGGCATGGGCAGAGAGAGAGACACACACACAGAATCTGAAGCAGGCTCCAGGCTCCAAGCTGTCAGCACAGAGTCTGACACAGGGCTCGAACTCACAAACCTGAGATCATGACCTGAGACAAAGTCGGACGCTCAACCGACTGAGCCACCCAGGTGCCCCTATTTTATTTTTGAGAGAGAGAGAGAGAGAGAGAGAGAGAGAGAGACCAGGGGAGGGGCAGAGAGAGATGGAGACACAGAATCTAAAGCAGGCTCTAGGCTCTGAGCTGCCAGCACAGAGCCGACAGGGGGCTCAAACTCACCAACTGCAAGATCATGACCTGAGCTGAAGTCGGACGCTTAGCCAACTGAGCCACCAGGCGCCCCTGATGATTGGGAGTTCTGAAGATATTTTGTCCGGACTTTACAGAGTAGAGTCCGGAGTCTTCTGCAAAAAAACAACATTTTTTAGCTCTGCCTCCCTGTCTTTTTAAAATTTCCTTTTAATGTTTCTTTATTCTCGAGAGAGAGAAAGAGATAGAGCATGAGCAGGGGAGGGGCAGAGAGAAAGAGGGAGACACAGAATCCAAAGCAGCCTCTAGGCTCCAGGCTGCCAGCACAGAGTCTGATGTGGGGCTCGAACTCACGGACTGTGAGATCATGACCTGAACCAAGCATGCCCCCCTCCCTTTTTAATGTTTTTATTTTATTTTTGAGAGAGAGACACACAGAGAGAGACAGAGTGGGAAGGAATTCTTATATATTACTTAGCAATCGTTTATAGTTTGCTCTTTTGCTTTGTCATTCTCACTCTGTCTTTCTTCTCTCCATTCACACACACACACACACACACACACGCACACACACACACACACACTCATGTACGTATTATATTATTTTTTTGGAAGCAGTTGAGAGTAACGCTGCGCTTCCAGCTCCAAATTAGCACCGCAGCATCTTGCCATTTTCCATATTTGTGATTCCATTCTCCAAAAGTAAGAAACTTGGCTCCTATTATCCTTAATATAAATGCTCATTTGTTCAAGGGTAGAGTACATGAAAAGCAGTTTCGGAATTGTTCACCTGTATTACTGTAAAACACAAAGCCTCCAGTTAGAGTTCATATTTGTTTACAGGGTTTTGAGATTCAATTTGCATACCAAAGTCTTAATCGTACAGTTTGATACGTTTTGACAGATTCTCATTTATCCACACTCTTACAAAGATATCGAGCTATTCCCATATCACCTTGCTCCTTGCAGATGAATCCCCGCCCCAAAGCAAATTAACCCAAAGGAAACAGAATAAATGAAAAAACGAATGAGAGAACAGAGATCAATAAAACAGGAAATAGGAGAGCAATAGGGAAAAATCAAAACCAACAGTTGAATCTTTGAGCACCATAATAAAATTGATAAACACTTAGATAGGCTTATCATTATTGAAAGTGAAAGAAGAGGCATGAGTACAAGTCTTCAAGGGAATGAGAGATAACAAGGGAATAAACTGAACAATGTTATGCAATGTAATTTGTCTGTGTAGATGAAATGAACACATGCCTTGAAAGACACAAACTAAAAATACTGACACTGGAAGAAATAGAAAAGTAGACTAGCCCTGATACCTGTTAAGAAAATGTAATTAATAATTTAAAATCTTCCCACAAATAAATCCCTATGATTCCGTGGGGAAATGAAACTTTTAAGTAAGGAAAAATACTAATCTACATAAACTTTTATTTTTAATTTTTTCAGAAACTAGAGAAAGAAAATCTTATTTAATATTATTTTTTTATGTTTATTTATTTTTGAGAGAGAGACAGAATACAAGCAGCCCAGGGGCAGAGAGAGAGGAGACCTAGAATCCAAAGCAGGCTCCAGGCCCTGAATTATCAGCTCAGAGCCCAACACGGGGCTCGAACTCAAGAACCATGAGATCGTGACCTGAGCTGAAGTTGGACACTTAATTGACTGAGCCACCTAAGTTCCCCTTCTTATTTAATATTTGGGCAACAAAACTCGAATACACAAAGCTAGACAAAGATGTTACAATTAAAGAAAATCTATAGCCTAAAATCCCTTAGACACTAAGTGCGTCAATATACATTAAGAATAAATGGTAATGCAAAGTGGGATTTATCCCACAAATGAAAGGTTGGATTAACATTTGAAAGTCAATGAGTGCCATTTGCTTTATGGAAAAAACAATAAATGATACTATTAGCTTAATAGATGTGGAAAAAGCACTTGACCATATTGCCCGTTTTTTACTTAAAATTAAGAAAAAAATCAGCAACCTAAAAATTCCTGATAAAAGGGCATCTCTCGGAAACCTACAGAAAACTCTATACTTAATGTTGAAAGACTGAAGCCTGTATCATGAGATTGGAAACAAGGCCAGGTTTGTTCACTTTCAAAAGTTTTCTTTGAATTAGTTAGTTAGTAGGCTCTGCACCCCAAGTGGGGCTTGAACTCATAACCTTGAGATTAAGAGTCACATACTCTACCAACTGAGCCAGTCAGGCACCCCTCAAAACTTTTATTCTAGAGCTGGCAAAACTAATCTATGAAAGGAATCAGAGAAGTGTACGCCTGAGAAATGGTTAGAATTGACTAAGAAGGGGCACCAGAAAACTGATAGCAGTAGGGGTTTCATAGCTGTATCCATGACAATCTGTGTGTTTTGGTATATATGTAAGTTATAGTTCAATGATTGCAGATTTCATGCTCAGATATGTCTATTCCCTTAAGCCATTCAATTTTGAGTTTTTGCTTTTTATTTTGACATGATTATACTTAAAACTTTTCATATTCCTTACTGGTGGGAAAAATTCCCCAAACTCTAATAACTCATGCTATTGTATAATCCCCTTTCCTTGAGTGTGGGCAGGACCTGGAACTTACTTCTAACCAGTAGAATATGGCAAAGGTGATCTGAAATGGGCCTGTGATAATGTTATACTATCTACATAGAGAAGATAATAGGGATTTTACGGAAGTAATGAAGATTCCTAAGCAATTGATTTTAAGTTAATCTAAAAGGATGTTCCTGGGTGAACCTGACCTAAGAGATGGCTCCTTTGAAAGTGGGCCAACAAGTCAAAACCCTTGAGTTTCAGATAAGACGCTAACTCTACTAGATCTCTTGAATTCAGTCTTGTGAGATCCTGAGGAAAAGGTCAAGCCAAGCCCTACCTGGACTCCTGACCCATTAAGAATGCGAGGTAATACTCACATGTGGTTTTAGAAGTTTCCTAAATGCGTGATGATTTGTCATTCAGCAATATAAAACAAATGCACTCGATTTTACTTTTTATTTCATGTGAATGCTACCTCTTGGATCTCTCTGCATTTAGCCTATTACTTTTTTCCCATAGAAGACAGACTTTCTCTTTCCTGAGTTTTGGATCTTTCGCTCATGTAGTTAGTTTCCTTTCATTTCGAGTTATTTTTGGGTTACGTTTTTATCTTTGCATTTGATTCATCTTGATCACAGTTAGTGGCCGTAGGTTTTATTTTTATAAAACTTTTTAAGTTTAGTTTCTTATTTTGAGAGGGACAGAGACAGGACACGTGGGGGAGGGGCAGAGAGAGAGGGAGAGAGGAACCCAAATAGGCTCCGTGCTGCCAGCTTAGAGCCCGATGTGGGGCTCGAACTCATGAAATGTGAGCTCGTGACCTGAGTTGAAACTGAGAGTCGGACGCTCTACCGACTGAGCCAGCCAGACATTCCTGTAAGTTTGATTTTTAATATCTTGCTTTGCAATTGGGGCTTCAGTTGTTCCCCAAGAGAAGAAGCAGAGAGTAAGACAAGATTCTCTTCTGCATCTGGAGCTCCCTTTCCCTTCTGCGGAGTTACCTTCTCAGAGCCTGCTCGTGGGGCTCTTATGTCAAGACCCACACTTCAGAGGGCACACAGTTCACAGCATGCTGGAGTCAACTACTGTCCTCTTAGTTTTCTTTCCTGCTGTGGCTGCCAAGAGCCACAATGGCCCCCACCTATGCAGGGCTTCTGAATCTGGCACCATCACCTGTTGTAGGCTCTCTCCCCAGCTGTGCTGTCTCCAACTACCCCCCTCCCTTTTTTCAAGAAAATATTTCTCTTGTCTTTTAATGCAGAGAAAACATTATCATTTCATGGTAGGCAGAGAAGAGGCAAGACCATCCAACTATGTTAATTGCTACTCTTTAATTACTTCCTCCTATAATTGGCCAATGTCTTTGTCCTGCTCTGGACACGCATTTTCCTGAGCTTGGGTTTTCCTTGGAATCTCTGGAAGAGCTCTTTTCTCTTGAGTGTGTTTGAGTTTGTGGTTTCTCTGCTTCTGCTTATCCATTAGTATGAATCTACCAGCATCTCAACTCGAATTCTTCAAAATCTCTAATATGACAATGACATTTTGCCTGTTTCCAAGACTTGATAGAAATTTCTATCATCTTTATTTTTTTTTTTCATCTTGTGAGATTTGAGGCAGAGGAGAGGTTCTTTTAATCCATTCTCTTGTTATGTTCTCATCTTTGAGGTGGTCAGATAACATGATCAGAGAACTTTCTAGAGATGAAAACTTGAGATTCCCAGATGGCTACATGACTTACCCAAGTTCACCCGGCTGGCAAGCTATAAAGACCTGAGCTTAAATCCTCTGACTCTAAATGCTGTATTTTCTTGCCTATCATTAGAACCCAACTTATAGATGTTAACATAATGGAACTCCTTTCTCAATACACTTGGCTTGCTGTGTACTTATATACTAGGCAAATTATCTGGAATTCTGGGAAACTGCATATCAAATCATAACTTCAGTGACTCTGAAGCCAGTAGTGTATATTTTAATATCATTATTCAGGGTGGCATGTGCTTCTGTTTGTTACCATAGTTTTATATCTTCTTATTTACACACAACACTTACACACACACCCTGAAATTATTAATATAGCCCTTAGCAAGGTGTGTGTGCATGCTCAGATTACACAGGTGGGAACCAACAAGCTTTCTTATAGGGGATAATGAGTATTACTAACTCAACTCCTCATTATTGTCTTTCTCAATGTTAATTCCACCATTTGCTTTGGGATTGTTATTTGCATGCTCATCTTGAGTGGGAGTTGTTTCTCTTTCTCTCTCTGCCTAATTATTCCTGCCTGGTCATTTTATAGTTGCCTCCACCTGGTCTCCTTCATTCTCAAGTCAGTACGAATCTCCTCTTCCTGGTTTGGGGCTCCCATGCCATGTTGTTTTTGTTTGTACAGAAGATCCAGTTCCTGACCCGTGTTTGCTTCCTCCTATACTGTTTCTGTAGGTGGGTGCCTTCACATGGACTGTAGTCCTGGGAGAATGTACAGGTTATTTTTGCTCTTACATAGCCTCCAGTTTAGCACAGTGAACCTGGTGCAGATTCATCATAACATATGGGCTCCTTTTGAGCTCGGTTACCCACAGATCCTGCACCCGGGTGCCAGCCGGTGCAAGGCTCCTTTCTTTCTGCTCATAACTATGAGTGGCTCTCAATTGTTCTGTTACAATCCAAGGAGGTGACTCCTCTTGCTTTTGTTAATTTTAATTTTTTAAATTTTATCTGTTATAGTCATGTTCATAGGGAGAAGTGGTTCTCTCAAGACATGAACGTGTGACGCCATTTTGCTTAGAAGCCCCAGGGGGTCTAAACACTTGGATCAACTATTCAACGGCACTCTCCTCTCAATTATGTTCATTGTGTGACTAGAACCGGTCCCTCCCTCACTGTGTTTTAAAAGTTCACCGCGATTCTGATAAAAATAATCCGTAATTAATTTATTCATATCGGTAACTGTTTAACAGCAGGACTAAAACACTTTCAAGTCACACTTTGTGCTAGCCAGCTCGAGGACCGGACAGATGCCAAAATATTTTTCATTTGTGTTTTGGTATTTCGTCTTTGCTAAATATGAGCCATTATGTGATATATTTACATATATATGATGAGCATGAATCAAAACATTTTCCCTCTGATTTTCTTAATTGGTCGGGGAAGGAAAAATATCCTTAATCTTGTTTGTAAATGATGTTTAATTTTCGTAGCCTTAATTGGTGGCAGTATGAAACGCTCTTCGTTGGTAAAACACATACAGGAAGATCTTATTTACGGGCTTAATATCCTTAGTTAATGATTCTAGCACCTGGAGCTACCCTCCTGTATGACTTGACGCAAGTGGGAACACTAGTAAGGTGAGTCGCTATAGCTTGTAAATCAGAGATCTGTATGGTGTATGGGGGGAGAAAAGGGGGGGAGATGAATTAAATCAATTTTTAGCAAAACATGTTTATGGGTGGTTATCAGACATTTTTCATAAACATGTCTTCTCAGGCTCATGGAGACTGTTAGGAAGGACAGACAAGCATGTCAGATCAAGGGAAAGTGATAACTACACGAGTCGTTGGAATAAAACTACCCTGGGTTACAACAGTCTTTTGTAACGAAAGGGTCAGCATTTAAAATTTTCCCCTGGCATTCTGCATACAAATATTGTTCGCATCTCCCGCGCCCTCGCGCCACTTCCAAAAGGCTGAAAGAACCCTTTCAATTTGTGTTTACGTTTGTATTTAAAATAAGGAAAATAACCTCATGATAGAAATCGCTGAGATTTGTGACGGGGGCTATTTTGATGAAAAGTTGATCCGGCTGCACACAGTAAGAATCGAGCGAGAGCTGTCCAGGCAGTCACAGAACAGGTTTTCTTCCCATGCTGCCCCTCGCGTGTCAAAACACACATCTGGGCTTGCATGGGGGGGGGGACATGGTTTGAGGGGGTACAGCCGAATTGTGTAAAAGGCTTCCAGAGAGCTAGATAATAAGTTTTCGAAAATGCAGAAGGCATAAGAACCCCATCCTGTTATCATTCCATTTCCCCCCCACAGAAATAACAGTAAAAGAAAACACTCTTGTACCTCCCTTCCCTCCTCACCTGCCTGCTTCCCCTCTGCAGTCCACTCAGGATACAGGAGGATAGGACTCCTGATCCTCTCAGGAAACTTGTTTGTTTGTGGAAGTAAGCAATCTGATTAGCCTCATCACCATTCGGCCCCGCCTAATCCAGAGGTTATTGGTGCCCGTAAAGCTACGTGGACCTTTTATTACCCAGCTTTCCTGTTGTAGTGAAACACGGCACTTTGATTAATTGTTGATTGCTACAGAGGTATTGAAAGGCTTTCTGTGTGTCTGCCAAAATAGGAAGAAAGAAAGAAAGAAAGAAGGAAAGAAAGAAAGAAAGAAAGGAAGGAAGGGAGGAAGAAGGAAAGAAAGAAAGAGAGAGAAAGAAAGAAAGAGAAATAAAGAAAGAAAAAGCAAGAAAGAAAGGGAGGAAGGGAGAAAGAAAGAAAGAAAGAAAGAAAGAAAGAAAGAAAGGAAGGAAGGAAGGAAGAAAGGGAGTAAGGGAGAAAGGGAGAAAGAGAAAGAAAGAAGGATGGAAAGAAAGAGAAAGGGAGAAAGGAAAAAGAAAGAAAGAAAGAGAAAGAAGGAAAGAAAGAGAAAGGAAGGACAGAAGGAAGGAAAGGAGAAAGAAAAGAAAAGGAAGGAAAAGAAAAGAAAGAAAACAGAAAAAAGAACGGAAAGGAAAGGAAAGAGCACAGGAAGAAATTCAACAATAATAAATCGCTTCACAATAGGATAGGAGTATAGTGAGTGATGTGCAGAACATGGCCAGAGTGTTTTATCTTTTGTTACTCTGTCATACTGGTTGCCATGAAAGGCATGCTTAGAATAGAGTATCAAAAGCCATGATGCAAGTCCAGTGAATACAGATATATCTCTTCGGGAAAACATTTTTATTTATAAAACAAAATGGTGGGGTGGATCAGGGAACCTAAAGAGGAGAAACTCTTTTTCTAAATATTTTGGAAAAGGTATTATTTCACAGAAGCTGACTGTGCATTGATACAGAATGTTTGTGGCAAGACAAAGATACATTTTGTCCTGCGTTCATTTCAAAATAATACCTCCAGTTGAACAACCGCGGCATAATCCCTCTTTGTGCGGATTTGAAAATGAATTGAATGCTCTTTCCAAATGCAAGTTCACATTGTCAATGACAATCGGAGTCACAAAGATTAACTAAAGTTATTTGTTCCACGCCAGTTAATTGCTCCGGGTTCACAATGCTGTCTTGTATGAAACCTGTTGGGCTCCCCTGTAAAATCTGATTCAAATAATGATTACAAATATTGCGATCGCTCTGAGAACAGCAGAATCCTTCCATGATGAAAGGATAAAATGATAAGATGGAAAAGCTGGAAACGTGCTTTGAAGTTTGCTAGCCAAGCATTTCTTAAAGCGTGGTCTGCAGACACAGACTGTTAATTGAAGAACGTGCAGGAAAAATATCGTAGAAGATGGAGGCCATTTCTGGGCAAATTATTTTTCTGAAAGCTCTGCTTAAAGTTCTGAGCTTTTTTTTTTCCTGCAAGACTTTTCAGACCCTTTAATATAAGTGCCTTTAATAAGTGCATTTTGAGTCTCGAAGTGAGAGTTCCCCCAAATTTAGTGTGCCAAGTGCACATACGGTTACGTGTAGACATCTTAAGTATGAGCGTGTGTGTCTGTATGTGTGTGTGTACCTGTGAATTGATGTTCCATGGGTGATTTTTAAAAAATTACATTATTTTGGGGCGCCTGGGTGGCTCAGTCGGTTGCATGGCCGACTTCGGCTCAGGTCATGATCTCGCGGTCTGTGAGTTCGAGCCCCACGTCGGGCTCTGTGCTGATGGCTCAGAGCCTGGAACCTGCTTCCGATTCTGTGTCTCCCTCTCTCTCTGCCCTTCCCCTGTTCATGCTGTGCCTCTATGTCTCTCAAGAATAAATAAACATTAAAAAAAATACATTATTTAATGCTCCTGTCTCATAAAGATAGACACTGAGGTCAAAGCAGGTGAGGGTACCGGCCACAGCCGTTGAGCCATGCAGTGCTGAAATGATCCTGGAGCTCCCGCTTCACAGCTCCATGACGGAGTTCTTCACGTGGGGCCATAAAGCGAGGATGAGTGACATCCATGGCCTAAGTAAATAGGTGATGGCCGCCATAGTTTTACATTGCAGATAGAAAGAGGAGTCCAAATATTCCTCACTGACCTCCTAAAATTTCAAGAGTTTTATTTTATTCTTAGGGGCCAAGGGCATTTTAATTGTGCTTCAGCATGAGATTCCTGGGGAGAATATTTAGCCAGCATCCAGGGTAGGAAGACGCAGAATGCAGAACTAGTCAGTCTCCTTTAAGAAGTGTCTGTGTTCAAGACAGAGATTAGGGAAAGTCTAGATTGATTCCTTTCTGTTTAATAGGTATACATGGCAATGTTACTGAATTCAGTTGGTCTGAGGTGGGACCTCAGATTCTGCTCTTCTCCCAGGCTCCCAGGCCATGCTAAAGTTGCTGGTTTGTGGACCGTACTTTTGAGAAGTGGGGGACTGGGTGATGGGATCGGGAAGCAAGATTTTCTGCATGTGTACCTGTAGGTAGGGAAGAGAAAATGGCGTGGCACACAGAGCCTGGCACAAGCATCTAGATTTGTTCTTTCCCAGTTTGGCTGAGGAGAGGAGAAACAGAGGCAACACATATCTGTTACTGGGCTTGAACTTAATCCGTGATTCTAAATTATGGAATTCTGCTATTTATTTAGCCACCGTCTTCTCTCTGGATCTTCCATTTCATTCACCCATCTTCCTCTCTGACACTGAGAAAAGACCCGCCGGTTGGGTTTCTCTCTTCCACTCACTATCTCTCTTAACTTTGAGAACACTTTTGGGAGAGAAACACCAGGTTTTAATTTCACCACATGGGCAGGACGCTTTTTTTAAAATTGCGGTATAGTCGTAAATTCCTACGTTGGGTGCATTCTTCTCTGGGGCTCAGTCTTCTGATCTATTCAATGGGGAGTTAAAAAATATGATTGTCGATGAGACAGTATGTGTGCATATACTATGTAAAACATTCCATTCCATTCACTCATGTTCTCTCTGTGTTCCTGAAAAGAAATCAATGAATGGAATTTGGGACTCAAAGTGAATACAAATTTGGGACGCCAGAAAGATCTGCAGTCACTGTGCTGTTGTTTTGTCTCTATTGTTACTAAGACAGGCACCTGTTCCCCCAGGCCTGTGTCTCTCCAGAAGCAAACACATGCTTCCCACGCTGGGGAATAAGTGGGCGCATATGGCAGTGGGCAAAAGTGTTTTGTTGTGGAAACAACAGTTTCGCCCTTTTTTGGAGTCCCTTGCTATTTTTAATTAAAGACACAATAAGGTATTTTCTAGGCAAAAACTTCGTGTCGACTGTCAAGGAATACATTTTCTCTCACTGCAGCAGATCTTAAAAAACACCCCTTGGACAAGAAAGACTGCAGAGAGAGCAAAAACAATGTGGTGGGAGCCAACAGTACCGTCATTTGGGACACTTCTGATTCCTGAGATACGCAAAACAGATTTGTTAACATGTCTTCATGGGCGAGACCAGTTCTACAACGAGGGAAGAGAGGGCTGTGCCAACGGGTGTCGGTTGTCACTGAAAAGGGAATGTTTGTCTTAGTTGCAAAGGGGCCCATAGATCGGGGGAGGAGAACAACCCAAACTAGCAGAGTGTCTCCCCACATTCCGGCACCGGTGACACCACGAACAGGAGCATTTGGGCTTAGTAGCAGGCCCCGTCATCTAATAGTTGGCTAAACCAAATTGACTTAACTTTTCTGCACCTCAGTTTTCACATCCAGAAAATGGGCACAATAAGACTTGCTTTGAGAGTTCGAGCGAAAATGAAAAAATAACTCATGTTGAACACCCTTAAGATAATAAGTACTAAGGACATCATTGTCATTTTATTTTCAGTATCTATTTTATTGCTTCCTCTTACAGTTTTTGCTGATTTTCTTATTTTCTATCCAGGTCTTTGCTAACACCACTCTTGCCCTGCCCTGCGGCATTAGATGCTTACTCTTCTCCTCCCGCTGCGGTGTTGATGGTCTCTCGGCAATTCACACCTCCCTCCCCATCTCCTACCCACCTCCCCCCGCCATTTCCTCATCATCCCGCCGCTGCGTTGTTAAATTCTATTGTACACTGATTTTCACAAAACCGGTGGCCATGCACGACCCCATTGGGCATCCTAGGTACAGAGCCAAGGCACAGAGCCAAGTCCTAATTATTTTCTAGAAAGTTATTTTTTCAGTGCTAATGTAGCACATCCTAAATCCTACGCACGTAGGGCCTAGGATTAGTAGGAAAATGTTAAAGTATTTTCCGTTACTGCCGTGCCTCCTGTAACCTTGAAGGAGTCATTTTCACTCTTCTCTTCTCGCCTCCCTAATGGAAAGATTAGAAAGATAATATCAGGAAGGTGCTATCTAAATATGAAATGATGTCTAAAAGAAACATCAGACTGCGTCTGTCAGAAGCTGCTGATTCTCCCAACCATATGTTTTTCCGTGACCTTCAATCTCCTAGGATTGGTCCAGGAGTTGGTATACAAGTCAAGAAGTACTTTGGCTCTCCAGAGATTTCTTAGGGTGGCTGTTCTGCTTGTCTTGCTGCTGGCAGATTTTCAATCACTTGTTCAATGAACTGGGCCCCAGGTGCCTGAGAACAGAGCGGGCTGATGTTGGGACTTAAATGAATTAATGCATGCAAAGAGTGTACCCAGCATAAGGTGAATACTCAATCGTGTTAGCTATTAGCATTCACTTTGTAAAGTCTCACCCCTGCTCGCCTATTTGCTTCTGATGTATTTCTTAGCTCTTCTCTTCAGGACCCCCCATTCAGCATTGTTCTCTGGGACCTAGACTCCAGCTCTCCGGCTTAGCAATCATTGCCTTGTAGACCCTACTCTGGGGTTCTGATCTCTCTCTCCCAATTTCGGCCCAGATAGTTCTTTCTTAAAAAAAAAAAAAAAAAAAAAGTTTTTATTTATTTATTTGAGAAAGAGAGAGAGGAAGCAGAGGGACAAAGAGAGAGGGAGAGAGAGAATCCCAAGCAGGCTCCATGCTGTCAGTGTAGAGCCTGACAGGGGGCTTGATCCCATGAACCGTGAGATCATGACCTGAGCCAAAATCAAGAGTCAGATACTTAACTGACTGAGCCACCCAGGTGCCCCTCTCCCAGCTATTTCTATTGTAGGTTTAACTCAAGCACTTTGCAATCCTCTGCCTTTGCTCAACCTCCCCCACCCCCCACCTCACTGACAGTGAGAGGCTGAATCCAATTGCCCAAATTGCCTATTCTGATAAAGTAAAACTTGAGAGAGTGCCTTGGTGGGGCTGGGGGGAGGTCAAGTGTAATCTAGTAGGCTCGCCCAATCCCCCTGGAGTCTCCCAGGCCACAAGGAGTACCTATAATGACCTTGGAGTTGGGTTGTTTTTCAAACTCAAGAGCAAATTGTTTCCTCCCATTTGAAATGTCCCCATGAGCAAAATCATTCTAAATTTTCACACTTGCAGCTTCCTAAAAGGTGTGTTAATACTTTAATATAAGGTTTCAGACCTGTAAGATGATGGTTTTGTACTTGCTGTTTACCCAATCAATGCTTGGCACTCTAACTAGTGATGGTAAATGTATAAAATTGCTTCATAAATGGCTTAAATAGAGATCGTATATATTTCTAGGTCTAGATTTCTCTTTTCTCACAACCATAATCATCTATCCTAATAAAATTATATTTTTCTTTCTTCGCAATGAACTTTTCTTAAATAGTCCCTTTTTCTTCTTTGCCAGAGCTATTTTCATTTCAAAGTCACAACTTCTCAACTGGGGATCATTACTTCCCTGCCTTTTAGCCAATAATTTCTACTTGAGCTCTCTACAATTTTCATTCTCCTTGAGTCTCTGCATACTTTGAACTTTATATTTATGATGAAAATTAAAACTCACTTTCACATGTTTTCCAAGGAAGGAAATTTCACTTAAGCAATTATGTCGCACATGGCTTTCTGTTGTATAGCAACCATGCAGGCAATCTCCAGGCAAAATCTGCCTGAGTGGGAAGCTTTTCTTTCACCTCAACCTGTCCCCTTTCCTGAGACAGTTCATATTCAAGGCCACCTGAGTGGTCCCTTCATAGGCTTCCTCTCAGGCATGCTCTAGGCCAGGAGTCCCAAACTCAAATGCCCACAGGAATGAAGTAGCCTCAGGGTGGAAAGAGTTGGGACTATGGTGAACTAGAGACTAGATGCCCTATCCAAACCAGGTAGCCGTTACTCCATTCCAATAGATTATTACCAAACCATTACTCCAGATCTGAATATTTTCAAAGAGAAGCCTGACATTTAGATTCAGTTAAAAAATTATGTGCAGGAATAATGCATGGACCCAATAAAACATGTAAATCTGTTGGCCTTTTGAGATCTTTCCCTTCTACCCCTAAATGTCTGTGTCCTCAACACTTACCGGTCCTGAGTTGTACCTTTCTCTGCTGGGATTAAAATGAGTAAAAGTAATTACTCATAAAAATACAGATAATATAAAATAGAAATTGACCATCTCAAGTGGTATTAGCGGTAGAACAAGAGGCGTATTATTATTATTGTGGCACATTATTTAAACAAACAAATTAACAAACATAAAAATTGGGGCAACTGAATGGCTCAGTTGGTTAAGCATCCAATTCTTGATCTCACCTCAGGTCTTGATCTAAGGGTTGTGAGTTCAAGCCCCACATTGGGCTCTGCACTGAGCATGAAACCTACTTAAAACAAAACGAAACAAAGCAACCAAACAAACAAAAAGCAAAAACAAAAACAAAACAAAAAAACAAAAAAAAAATCCAGAAAACTAATTTTGTGATTTGACAGGCATGTTTTGGCCATATCAGAATGCTCTGCTTTCACAGAATCTAGGTATGCCGCTAGGGGCTATTAAAATTAAACATGCTACTTGTTTCTTTTTCCTTATAGGTGTACCTTTACGTCCTCCTCAACCACCGGAATTCAATGAAATGAGTGATGAGGAATGCAGGGGGAAAGCAGATGTCTCCCATCACTCCATAAGGAGAGGCTCAATGCTTTTTGTTCATGATGGCAAAAGTCAGGAACAAATTTACCAAATAAAGTGACAGTGACGGAAACAGAAGAAGGGTTCAAGTCTCTCTCATCCTTTCCTGATGTACTTCCTTCTTGATTTTGGACTTAGCCAAAAACAAACTTGGAAAGCTCTGGACTTCTTTTCTATGAATGCATATGAAAGACCACACAAGCACATACAGAATTGGAATTTATGGCTGTAACCTCAATTTAACAAATTTCCTGTATGTGTGGTGTAATTAAGGACCTGGTTATTCTCTCTAAAAAGGGTTCTCAAAGCTAAGACAAATGTACTCCTTTGAAACGATTTATTTTTGGAACCTAATTATCAAACACAGAAGTTTGTACATTTAGCCATAGTTTACCCACCCTGTTGCAAACAGGATATGCCACTAACTCCGACTCTTGTCTGTACTGACAACTGAATGCCTAGAAAGTTGTTTATTTATTTCTTTTTCCTTCTTTTCTTAGGAAGAGGAACACTTGATTGTAAATTAACCTTATAAAATGTTGTGCCCAACTCAGCCTTTGAAGCCCTAAGACATTTTTAAGTG
Source organism: Paguma larvata (assembly GCA_030068075.1). Taxonomy (NCBI): domain Eukaryota; kingdom Metazoa; phylum Chordata; class Mammalia; order Carnivora; family Viverridae; genus Paguma; species Paguma larvata. The sequence continues at coordinate 16,442,857 of CM057825.1, forward strand.
GGAATGTATTGGGTTGTTATAGATTCTTGGAAAAAAGAGTATGCCTTCTTCTAAAAGACAGGGGAGAAAAAAAACAAAAAAAAAAACCAAAACACAACCAGACATTGCGATGAATTACATTCACTTTTTTCTGTATATGTAAACTAAATGTTGCATTAATCTGAGGCACTAATTTGAGACTATAACTCTGGTTTTAATAAATGAGAATACACTGTCGAATTGGTTAAAACAAACCAAAACAGCAATACTTCACTCATAGAATTAAGAGAATTTCAAACTGGGGACTCAATTCAGTTCTGAATTATACATCTTGGAACACCGTTAAGTCAAATATTTGAGTGTCTGCGAAACTAAGCCTTCCCATTTCAATTACAACCTATTATAAGTCTGTCCTTTATAAGAGTGATGTCAGGATAGCAGTATGTCTCTTGCTCTGGTAAGGCAGGTCTTCGAAAGGAATCTAGCTGGATGGACTCATCTCGCGAGTGTGAGAAGAAGCTTCAGTTTGAGGATAGAGCTCAGAAAGCAAGTGTTAAAACCCATATCCTCCGGAAATGATTTCAAACCCAGTCTATGTTCTTTAGAAGTCATTTTTATGTCTGTGGATGTTCAGGGCTTTCTGTTAGATCAGATTTCATGGTTTTTGGTTTCAGAAACTTAGGGAGTCACTCTAGGCAGTCCCCGAATGACTTCCTTATACTTCAGGGTAGCAGGGCTGGTGGCCCGATCAAAATGAGAAGGGTGTGCATCACTTTGGTTCTTCGGTCAGCTCACGAGAGCTCAGTCATCCCACGTTGCCTCAAAGATGCATTCTGACCCCGCTATGGCTTTACACATCATAATTTAGATGGCTTTGGAGGGCACAGGGATGCAAGGTTCCACTTTGGGATCCTAGAACCTACCTCACCCAGCTAGACTCTGACAGAGAAAACAGACGATCTCTGATCTAGTTATTAGTAGAAGCCTTTGCGATTCTGGAGAAAAGACCGCCGGGGAGTGGCACTGGGAAGAGAGTGCCCAGGCTGGGCTGGAGGTTCCCAGGGCAGGAACCGTGCCCAGGCAGAGCTTGAATGGCAAGGAGACCAGACAAAGACAAGAGATGGAGAAAACATGTTACTAAGTCCCAAGGATAAAGTGGTTACTATGTCTCAGACTTCATTGACTTCTAGTGGTTACCCTTTGTATCATGAGCTTTTGATACATCACAATCCATATAAAAATGCAATGGCTTGAAATTAATCATTCACTGCTGTCCATGGGCCCACAAGGTGGTTAAATGGTCCTCAGTCCAGCCGGACTCACCCACGATCTGTGGTTAATTGCAGTTGGATATATAACTCCGCTGATCTCGACTGGGCTTTTACCATCTCACAACTTTACTCCAAGTATTTCAGAGGCTCCCTGTTACCTCCTTAGGGGTTCTCAAATCTGTCTGGTCTGAAGACTCCTTCACTTTCTTAAAAATCATGGAAAACCTAGGGGCGCCTGAGAAGCTCACACTGTTAAGCATCTGACTCTTGGTTTCCACTCAGGTCATGATTTCACCACCGTGAGATTGAGCCCTGAGTCAGGCTTCACGTGACCTGCTTAAGATTCTCTCCTTCTGCCCCTCCCCACTCTCACTCACACACACTCTCTCTCTCTCTCTAAAATGAATAAAAACAAAAATCATTGAGAACCTCAAAGGTCTTTGGTTTATGTAGGTTATATTCATAAATATTTATCATATGTGAAATTAAAACAGAAATTTAAAAACATTGATTAATTGGTTTAAAAATTAAACTTTTACATATTGACTTAAATAAATGACTTTATTTTCCAAAACAAACAAACAAACAAACAAATAAAACAGTAGCCAGAAGAGCGGTGGTCTTTTACGTTTTTGCAAACTTCTTTAGTGTCTGGCTTGACAGAAGCCAGCTGGACTCATATCTGCTTCCGAATTCCATCTGCTATGATGTCATGTGTCAGGCAGCCTCTGGAAAACTCCACTGCAAACTCGTGAGAATGTGAAAGTGGAAAAGGTAAGTAAAATTTTAGTATCGTTATGAAAATAATTTCAACCTCATGAACAAAGGTCAGTGACAGGAGGGGTTCCTGGACCCAACTTTGAGAACACTGGTCTCCAGGCCCAAGTACGAACTTTCTGCTTTCTATCCTAAAGACTTCCACAATTTTGACTTACAGTCTCCCTAATGTTACTGCATTCAAATTTCTCTCTGTTTGCTGGCTCTGTAACTTGGGCCAGTGATTGAATTCTCTTATCTATAAAATGGGCATACTCGTCTGACTCATGGGGTTGTTATAGGACTTAAATGTTCTGTATAAAACACTCAGGATCATGCAAGACACATTGTAAACCCTCAGTAAATGTTGCTATTATTACAGTTTTTAGTAGTTACATTTCATTTAATGCATATTACTTTAAATGCTTTCACTGGAGAAAACATTGTTTAGACACTCTAGTCAAAACTGTATATAATACTGCCAATACCCCTCAGAATATTACAGTTTTTAGGGGAAATGAAATACTAATTTATTCATTTCATGAATGTTTATTGAGAAATTGTCATGTGCTATCGGGTGCTCTTACCTTTGGGAGGAATTCCTAGTCTGGGCTTGAGTAACAGGAAAATCCCCACGAAAGTGCATTGCATCTGAGTCACGGGCAAAGGAAGCATGAGGAATGGTATTTTAAGAAGGAAACTTTTAGCGTGGAGTCAGCGAACATTTTCTGGAAAGAGCCAGATACGAAATCCTTTCAACTTTGTGGGTCACCTTGTCCCTGTAGCAACTTCTCTACCTTGCCATTGTGCCGCCAAAGCAACCAGAGATAATACACAAGAGAATGAGGAAGGGTGTGTTCCAACAGTGCTTCATGTACGGACACTGAAATTTGATTTCATTTAATTTTACATGTCCCATAATATTAGCTATCTTTTGATTGTTTTCCCCTGACCATTTAAAAATGCAAACAGCACTGTTAGCTTCTGGGGCCATGCCAAACAGGCATTGGTAAGCTCTGGCTCATGAGCTGTAATTTGCAAACTTCTGCTCTGGGGCAAGGGTTTTGCGGTGAGAAACAGTCACATCTGTTGGGGAAAATGAGTTATTTATACAGAGCAGTTTGTAAGTCAGTTATCTAGGCAGGTATTTGTTATCTTGCAGAAGATAAGGATGAAGGTAAGCCCTGAATACCTGCATAATAACAATAATAATTGTAATTATGACCACCAAATATGGGCATCAGTTTACAGTATTTTTGGTGTATTCTCATTTTGTAGTTGAGGAAATAGAAATGCGGAGAGATTAGTTTACTCAACCAAGATCACACATCCAATAAATGGCTGAGCTGCAGCTATTTTTCTGGTCCCTTCTCATTAATTCCCCCTATACTATGTTGAGTTTATCTTGCAAGCCATGAATAATATACTATCTTTTTTTAGGTAATCTCCATATCCAACATGGTATCAAGCTCACAACCCTGAGATCAAGAGTCAAGAGTGACTCTTGATCTATCAACTGAGCCCGCCAGGTGACCCTGGATATAAAACCATTATATAAAAGATTCTTGCAAGCCATTATTGTGTTCAAGGAATGGAAACACAATTCGTTTATAGGGGAATCAATTATATTTTCAAATCTGGGAATTTTTATCTGTATTAAAACCAGTCGTAGAATCTAGTCCCGAGGGGTCAAGTAAAGAGAAGTTGAACAGTTCTGCAGAATAAAGGTAAAAGTGTTTTATTAGGATGGGAATACTAATTGAGTTGTTGCTTGTGGGGCTTAAGGTAGGCCCTGGGCTTTCTAGGGCTTGGGCAGAGAAGAGCAAAGGAGCAGGAATTTGGATCCAAGTCGTATCAAGCTCCTATAGAGTGACTTCACATCAGAGAGAGCCAGCAGGGCGTTTGCAGACCAGGAATGGTTATAGACTTTAAGAGGGCAATAACTAAAGTAAAACTATAAATTTGCCTTTCCTGCATTGCATACTTTCTTGCATGACCCGTAGACACTCTAAAAAACAGGAAAGCATTAAACCTGGTTGTAGTTTGGGTTAGCAGTGTTTTCAGAATTAAGTAAAGGACCTTGTTCTAATGTGAGGCAAGGTGGTGCTAAAGATGACAACAGCTTAGAGAAACACTTAGCAGGTATCAAAAGGGGACAATAGAGGACATTTGAGAGACTGATGAGAACGAGAGACAGCAAGTCGCTATCAAGATGAATATTCACAGCTGGGAATTCTCAGCAATATTTGGGATATTGCAAAACTTTAGGCAGTGACATATAATAAGAACATATGTTTTGTTTATTTTTATAAAAATATGAACATCATAAGAAAAGAGACCAGAAAACTGGAACTTTAGGACCCTAGGGATAATAAGTCCTTGTTATGGAAAAAATTGTCATCGGAGGTACTTTTTCAAAAGAAATTCTGTGAGCAGGATGGGAGGTCCCTTAGAGAGAGAACTGAGTAAGAAAACCAATTAGGTGACTCTTACACAAGAAATAAGAGAAGATGAGTGAGGAGAGGGCTTTGAGACTGGAGAAGAGTAGAGTACCATCGAACAGTTCAGAAGGTTCTGGTGCCTCGTGGATGTGGACAGAGAAGGTGCTGTTTGTGTAACCACAGCCTGAAGCAGTGAGGACATGTTCTCATGTGGCTGCCTGCCAACAGAGACAAAGCAATTTGTTACTGACAATGTTCAGGTTTCTGTCCAGTCTGCTGGGACCTGGGCAGTTTCCTTAAACACTCTTTGAAACTGGGCGAGAAGGTATATATGAGATATGTGTGTCTCATCTACTCCAGGCGAATTGGGCAGGTCGCTCTGCCAGCAGTTCCCCTCCCCCCCAGTTTTACTGAGATATAATTGACATGTGACATTACATTAGTTTAAGGTGTGCAATATAATGAGGTGATACATGCATATATTGCAAAATGATCACCACAATAAGTTGAGTTAATATCCTTCACCTCACGCAGTTACCTTATTTTTCCTTCCGTTGAGAATTTTTAAGACCTATTCTCTTAGCAAATTTAAAATATACTAAACTATAGTCATCAAGCCCTATGGTATATCTCTAAACTTACTTAACTTATTAACTATAAGTTTGTACATTTTTTATCATCTTCACCCAATTCACCCACCCTCTACCCTTTGCCTATGGCAACCAGTAATCTTTTTTCTGTTTCTATGACTTCTTTTTTTTTTTTTGGATTCCACATATAAGTGAGATCAGGCAATATTTGTCTTTCTCTGTCTGACTTATTTAACTGTGCATAATACCCTCCAGGTCCATCCATGCTGTTGTAGTTGGCAGGAGTTCCTTCATTTTCATCATGGCTAAATAATATTCAATTCTGCCCTTAACCATCTGTCCCAGTCAAGCTGCCCCCTGCCTCCTAAAATAACAATCTTAGAGCCTATTATTAGAGAAATATCCTGTCTTTGTCTCTAGATCCAGTGCTGTCCAGTAGAGCAGTCTATAATGAAGAAAAGATCTATCTCTGGGCTTTCCAATAAGGGAGCCCATGACTACATTTGACTACTGGGCAGTTGACAAGTGGCTAGTGAGGCTGGGGAACGGATATTTAATTTAACTTAAATTTACATTAAATAGCTCCATGTGGCAAGTGGCCACCATAACGAATGGTACAACTGCAGGTTCCAGTGTTCCACATCTGACCCAAACTGTGGACACTCAGAAGTTTTAATTTGGGGGCATTATGACGTATTTGTCTAGTCCACTTAAATCAGTTGACATAGCAGGTGTAAGCATGTGCCCTCACTGTGATTCTTTCATGAGCTCCTTCCAGGAATCATGCTGGCAAACTGGCTTAAATCATACTGTCTAATTGAAAGAAGCTGGATGTGATGAATTCTATGAAGTAGAGTAGTTCAGGTTGAATTCTTAAAAATTACATAATAAAACTTGGATAGTTAGCAAAACTATTGTTAAAAAAATCTAAATTTAATTCTCTCCTCTTTAGGCCTTTGATTCATGTTTGAATCGCATCTGTTTATTATAGACCCTCTTGACTCCTGATTGGTGTCACTGCAATTGTATTGTCTGGTAACCATTCGGGCTCCAGGCCTGGTGAACAAGTCTTAAAAAGTTTGGGACCCCCTTGCTCAAGACCCCTCTCTAGCTGTCATGCAAAAATGTATCTATCAGTCTCTTGAGCTCTTGCTGCATGTTTGGCTAGTTACATTTTTAGTTAGCTTGTGCTAAGATGTTAATATGTACTGTTTCATCCCTGTCAAATAGTATATTGGCATTCTAGAGCAGAAGCCTTCGGTGTCTTAAGCCAAAGAAAGGAGCAACATGGGGCTTTTCAGTTTTCCCCGGCTGGTACCTGAGCAATATAAAAGTAGACAACACGGTGTGCAGATCTAATTCAATAAATATTTAAAATGTGACAATGATGTGTGAAGCTTTGGCGTAAAGAGAACTCTAATTTTTTTGTGTGCCGATAAAGTTACAGAGCAAGCCTCTCTTACATCTGTAAAGTAGTGTCTAATAATATTTGCAATGTATTTGTCTTTTTTTCTAAAGACTTCAAAGTATCATGTAATTAAACCCTGATGTTTTTAGTAAATGTAGTTTTTTAAAAATTCTAAACTATTCAAGCAAAGAGAGACATTTGCTAACCTTATGGTTTGTAGGTAGGTAGATAGATGATAGATAGATAGATAGATATAGATATAGATACAGAGACATACAGCTATAGATATAGGTATACACATATATACACACATATACGTACATTCCTCTCACCTCACATTAGGTAACTACAGCATATTGTTCCCTTTACTGGGAGTTTCGAAGCTTTGTCATTTATTGGGGCAAGTCCCAGTCTCCCTTGGCCATAATTTCCTTACAAAACGGGGGGAACCATACTTCTCTCTGAAGGTAATAGAGAAAATTAAATAAAATAATATATGAGAAAACAATAAAATAGAAAGATGCTTAAGGTTTAATGTATCTGATGGGGGCAGAGGTGGGAACTGCTTTCTCCAACATGAGTATGAAGATTTGTGCTCAAGTCTGATTGCGCAAACGTGCGAGGAAGCATATGGATACACTTTCTGGACAGATGGCTGATACATTCTGTGCTGCACATGCGTGGCTTTCTATGGAGTTGCTTTAGCATGAAGAGCCTCTTTCAGGAATCTTTATGGGGCTAAACTGTGTCAGGTGAACCTCAACAAACAGGAAGCCGGAGGCTTGAACCTAAGGCAAACAGTTGCATGGACGTTCAGTCCACCGAGTGTAAATAACATCTTGAATGCCACCAAATGTCAATACCGATGCTTAATGGTGTTACATAAATTCAGCTCTAATTGGGCAAAGCTAAAGCCAACCAAATGGACCTGTTTATACTCTCAAGTACTGAAATGAAGCCTAAATCATGGGGATTTTATGCCTCATGCCTGCAATGTCCCCATATATAAGACACACAGAGAGATACACACATACATATGTACATGTATATTTCCTCAGCTTGACAATTCTTATCTACTTGAAAGCCAAGGCTAAAGTAAACAGCCATCCTCAGTTACCAGCTGTTGCAAGGGCTACTCTGTGGAACAGAGGAAGAGTGATTTATGCAGGAGGAGAAATTGTTTATATTCTGTGACACAGTGGGTCCCTGCTCCATTAAAAATTAGTAACCAAATCTATCTGTAACAACCTTAAAAAATAACGCGGGTTCAGGGGAGGTTCAGTTTCCAGGGGCTAACACATTTATGACTTGGAAATAGATAATTCGGGAGATTTAAGTAGGCCACTGAAAAGACTAGATAGGAGGGACTCCTCCTGGACATTGTCGCTGTTTGCAGGCACAAAATCAAGTGCGCAGAGCTCCTGTTGTCCCCAGTCAGGTGCCTGATATTAAATTAAGTGCAGGGGCACCTGGGTGGTTCAGGCTGTTAATGATCTCATTGGTTCGTGAGTTCGAGCCCTGCATCGGGCTCTCTGCTCTCCGTGCATAGCCTGCGTCGAATCCTCTGTCTCCCTCTCTCTCTGCCCCTCCCCTGCTCTCTCTCTCTCTCTCTCACAAAAAGTAAAGTAAAGTAAAAAAAAAAATTATAAAAAATTAAGTACTTGTATATGTAAAGTAGAAAAAATATGAAACAGGGTGCCTGAGTGGCTCAGTCGGTTAAGCATCTGACTTCGGCTCAGGTCATGATCTCACGGTCTGTGAGTTCCAGCCCCAGGTAGGGCTCTGTGCTGACAGCTCGAAGCCTGGAGCCTGCGTCGGATTCTATGTCTTCCTCTTTCTCTCTGCCCCTCCCCTGCTCTTGCTCTGTCTCTCTCTGTCTCTCAACGGTGAATAAACTTTAAAAAGAATATGAAAGAGTATCACAGCTGGTGAACAGCAAGCATTTTTATTTTAAAAAGGAGATGTTTGGGAGACGCGTGGCTGCTGTTCTATTAAAAAAATCTAGAAGAGAAATTGCAATGTTTTTTTCCACAAAAAACAAATCTAGTTATTAAAACTTTGATTTTCAAAGGAAATGTCTGCTTGCCTCGAGCTGAAACTCCTGACTTGCCACTTAGGTGCTTTCCTCCTTGTTCTGTAATCGGCTGAAGTTGAAAAATAGCTGTTCATGATTTTCTGTGTTACAGATCGCACGCAAGTGAGGATTTATTGTTATGCTGCACTTAACTGCCTCTTCTGCAGGCTAAATAGCCTAGTTCTATGATCCTGTCCTTAAGTGTAGTTCACTTTTCAACTGTTTAATAGCCGTCTTTGTTGATTTCCTCTGAAGGGTTTCCAAATTATTCTCACCCTTCCTACATTTTCATCATCGGTAATACACATTGTGCCTGTGCACTAAATGTTCTCCTGGGCCGGGTGCCAGATTTGATTGCGAGTGTCTTCCACCTGCCTATGTCACAGACAACACAAATAAGATCAATATATTTAATAACACAGCAACAACGCACGGCCTCTGATTTAGGAGGAAAGGAAGGCACGGGCATTGCCTACTTCTTTTATCATGTTTTACTTATTTCTGCTGAGGACTTGAGTCGTTTGCCAAGCCTCTTTGGATATTGTTAATCTGGAGGTCTGTCACTGATTTTTAGATTCAACGTGAGGGAGGAGGGTATGTTTGAAATGGACTCGGTTTTAATCGTACGGGTCAGAGGAGAAGACCTTGAACCTTCATCAGGGCTGTACTGGGTCATTGTACAAGAAGGAAGTACAGAAGCCCAGGGCGAGTGGCGGTGGATACGTGTAGGGCTTTAACCCTGGCATCTGCATATAATCCAGGGCCGCGTGCATATCAGGATGGTGACCCCAAAACCAGAAGATCCAGGTATTGGGAAAGGTGGCGCACACACTGAGTAACCGCCAACACTGATAACAACAATGAACAAAATAGAGATAATTATGGGATCAACCCGACAGGGCAGAACAACTTCCAGGGTAGCTGTTGAGCAAGGGCCCTTTGCTCTCCCAGCTTTCCTCTCTCGGGCGACACTGGCCCTCTGGTGAGGTCAGTCTAGGGGCCAGCTGTGGGCTGAGCTGGGGTTTACACCTGCGTTACAAGGAATCAAGGAAAGAACCCCAAAGGAGAGAACTCTGAGCTCAGACATGAGAAAACTCTGTTTTAAAGAATAAATATTAGTCGTTAAAGGGATTGCTCAGCTGACCACCTCCTCCCAACAATGACTCCCAGGAAGTTTACATTAAAACACCTCTGCAGATCACTTATCTCAGAAGGAAGGAGACCCCCTCAGCCTGTATATTTGTCCTTTCTTCTTTCCAACTTCTCTTTGCTTTCTACTCATGTGTACACTTTCCTTGGTTCTGGTTTTGCAGCCTTATTTATATTTTTTTCATATTTACAGTAAGAGTTCTTAGACCTCAGAACACCTACTGAAAAATAAGGCAGGGCATAAATAAATAAAACTTTGCATCCATAAAATAAAAGCATTGAGTGGATTGTAAGGCTTTGCCGGTTTATTTGTGTGCTCTATCTGTTGTTATATGTATTTGCCAAGAACTGTCTAGTTGGGCAAGATTCACAATCTACATAGAAATTGTTTACCTGAAATTTTCTGGCTTCCCAGGAGACATTACACAGAAATGGACCTTGTCTTCCTTCAGGGAAATCCCTTCGGCGGCACAGCTATGGTCTCTTTCCATGGGCAGGAAGGACACATGCTTCTGATCATAGACTTGTCACGTGCATTTTTTTTTTTTTTAAGTAGGCTCCCCGCCCCGCATGGAGCCAAATGCTGTGCTTGAACTCACAACCCCGAGATCAAGATCTGAGCCTTGAGTCAAGAGTCTGAGGCCTCAAGGGCTGAGCCACGGGCGCCCCCAGTCATGCGCATTCTCAGGGTTGTCTGATAGCCTTAAGGAACAGAAGCCATTTGAAACTCCGGCCCTTGAACTGAGAGTCCCACGGGGCAGGAACTGTGTGTGTGCCGCCTCATCATCAAGGGCACTAATCGGCATCTGTCACCTAGCTTTGTTCTGCTTTACTCCTATTTGTAGGAGACCTTACCGTTGAACGCTAGACTCCCTCTGATGGTTCACGGAAACTATTTCTTAAGTCTCGGGGTCCCTCAATTTTCTTTCCCCATATCATACAATTTTGGTCTTGTGCTGCCTTTCCCACCAGCAATGTATTCATCTATTATTGTTTTGCTTTTTAGAACTCCTCTCAAGGACAGCATTCTTTTTGAGAGCAGTGGACTAAATCGATAGTAGGGATGCCATGAAACATCTTAGAAAAATATCGTGGCCGTTGGGTTAAGAGTTCAGACTTCGCAGCTGGAAGACCTGGGTCCCTTCCAGGCCTGGCTTCTGTGGTTGTTTACTCTGTGATCTTGCACGAGACGTTGCAATTCTCTCAGCCTCATTTACTTCATCTGTAGTATGGGACTAATACTTTTCCTTTGGCCTCATGAGGAGAAGTGGAGATAATTTCTGTGTAAGGTCAAAGGTTCCGTACTCCATCAACCTAAGCCATGGACTCTCATGGTCACGCCCTTGACCTTATCAGACCACCTGTCCATGAAACCCCCCACGGCCTCACCCTAGCCATCTGTTTCCATGTCTGTCTTTTTAACCACATCAGAGTATGTGGTCGATACAACACCACTCCCTAGCAAATACCTAACTTTTTTCCATTTATCTCCCTCCTGCATATGCACACGGAAAAGCCCCTTCTCTCGCTAGAAAATTCCTGCAAACTTTTATGTTTGTTTTCTGAGCCAAATGTTTCCAGAAAATAAAAAACAAAAAACCAAAACCAAAAAAAAAAAAACAAAAAACCACACACCCTTGCTGATTTTTTTTGTATATATATACTTCCAGTTACAAATCTCAGATGGGCACCTCATCTGTCCCTACTCTACCTGTTAATGACCTTGCCTCATATTCCTGTAAGAGAATACACTCATCAGGAAGGAGGCCTCTCGTCGGCCTGCCATCGACATTATTAACCTCCTCACATCTCTGTTTTGTAAACAGTACCAGAACCTATGAATATTAATTACTATTGTGGTTCCATGATTCTTGGTTGGAGCTAGCTAATGCATTTAGAATATTTTCTGGGGAAAAAAAAAAAAACCTCCTCAAATTTGACCTCTACTAAACTGTTGTACGGAAAAGGGACTATGTTAATCATAGTGCCCCATTGTGAAATGTAGCATTATGAAGAAGTGTAGTAGGAACGCATAAGGCACAAAACAGGCTGTTTACGTGTGTTCCGGGAAATAAACAATCTGACCATTTTGTCATTGAGTATTTTTTTAGGACATTATATTTGGGAGGATAAAGAGTGTTCAAATCCAGGCATTATTGACCGGGTTGCCTGCTGAGTGTAGGTGACACCTAATTCCCTGGGTTCGATTCGATTTTACACGTAAGAAGCCCACAGCTATGACTGTGATGCTAAAAACTCAGGTTCCAAATAAATACAGAAACCTTCCTTTTCCCCTTTGCACTGTGTCTCTTGCAAATCCATAAAAGTCTTGTTTGCTCCTTGAGGTTAAAGCATTCAGCCGAGGGGACGGCGTCAGCCACTTGTGAAACTTCCTCTGTGAACGGGCCCTTCATCAGCTGCTAGCCTGGGAAGCAGTGAGAAGACAAATTAACAACTTGGAAAATGAGGCTGTATTTTCACAATCTGTCATAATCTCTTTGATCTTGTTAGGAAAAAGACTTGTCAGATTTCTTTGCCTCCTCTAAGTTATGGCTCAATAATGATCCAGCTCTCTTAGATGCCACTTTATTAGGTGTGCTGAAAACCCAGCCTGGAGCTTCTGTTTCCAAGTGTCTTGTTTACCCTCTCTGGTCCCAAACCTGTTAGAAGTGACAGTATCGCACTTGGGCACAAAGGCTGGATGGTTGAGGGGGTGTCTTGAGATTTAAACTTTCTCCAAATGAATGAAATAAGCCACGTGTTCAGCGTGGCTCTTAAATACAGTGGAGAAAAATTAGAAATAAAATTCATTCTTTATTTTCATTTGTTCCGTATGTTTTCTCCAGATATTTCCTTTAAAATGTTGGTCCTATGAAATGTTTCATTAGAGAAAAAAGAAGAGTTTCAAGGGTCAAAAGAATTGGGAAATATTTGTACTCTAATCTTTCTAAGAAATTCAAAATGCAAAGTACTGAAGCCGTGTGACCTTGAGCTAGCTACTTGACCTCTCTGTCCACTTGTTTATAAAATGAGGATGATAATAGCAGCTACTTCATTAAATGACCTGAAGATTAAAACAATTAATATATATATATATATATATATATATATATATATATATATATATAAAACATAGAATAGTGCCTGGCATATAAAACAGCTATGATTTGTGATTTAATATTTTCCAAACCTTTAAGCAGAATATCCCTTAACACCCCATAAGAGAAATTCTGGAAAACTTGCCTTATGACATTAATGCTTCACTAGGGAGTGAAGCACCTTGCGGACAAGGATTCTGCTCTATTTTTGGACATCCTGCTCCCGAGCACCACGCCCGACAGATAGTAGGCACTTGCTGGATGTTTGGTGCATGTGTGAATGAATGAATGCTCGACATTGTTCTGCATGTCGCCTCTTGCTTCCCAGCCGTGCTTAATGTAGACGGTCAATGGTAAGGACTGAACGTTTAGATGTCTCCACATTCGTGTGTGGAAATTCTCACTCCCGATGTGATGGTTGTAGGAGATGGGGCTTTGGAGAGGTGATGAGGTCAGGCGAGCAGGGCTCTCATGAATGGGACTAGTGTCCTTGTAACAGAGACCTGAGAGAATTGTCTCATCCCTTCTAATCAGGGAGGACAGTGCCAGAAGACAGCTGCCTATAAACCAGGAAGTAGGCTTTCACCAGGCAAGGGGCCGGTAACACCTTGATCTTGGTCTTCCATGCCTTCAGAACAGTGAGGAATAAATTTCTGTTGTTTATAAGCTGCCTTGTCCATGGCATTCTCTTTTAGCAGTCAAACTGTCTATGACAGGTGGCCAGTTCCTGTACATGGCTGGATGAACCCTATTCTTTTCCCTTCCCTTCCTATTAATACTGTTCAATTGAGTAGTACTTTATAAACCAGTGTTATCTCATTTCTTTTCCTAAATGGAATTCAGTTACCAGGTATTTTAGACTACGAGTGGCACAGCTGGGATTTGAACCCTAGGGGACTCCAAGAACAGGACTTTTCCACCATCATTCAGAAGAGAAGCCCGTTCAGACCTCTGAGGCCGAAAGTGGCTTCTTTTCTTCAAGCTTCTACACCCTCTTTATGGTTGTTGAGATGGAGGATTTGTCTCAAGGCAGAGGGTTATTAATGAATTTGATTGCTTGGTTGGGTACTTAAAGCTACTCACCAAAAAAAAAAAAAAAAAAAAAAAAAAAAAAGCTACTCACCAAATTTAAGTTTTGGGTTTTTTTCTAGTACATGTATTCTGAATGATCTGAGCAAATTTCCACTGATACTACAGTAAAACCTTAGTTCGTGAACATAATTTGTTACAAGCTGAAACATGCTTGTAACCCAAAGCGCTTGTATATTAAAGCAAATTTCAAGAACCCTTGGCTCCGTTGTGATCATGTGACGTCCGGCGTCACGTACTACTCGTCTTGCGAGACATTACTCGTTTACCAAGTTAAAATTTATTAGAAGTGTGTGCTGGTCTTGCCGAACGCTTGCAGAACAAGTTCCTCGCTCCAAGGTTTTGCTGTATATGCAATTTGTTTGCTACTTTGCCTGATTTGTTGTAAGATAAGTAAATTTGTAACCTCTAAGACACAAAGGGTTTGGTAACGAGCCCCCTGAGGCTGGCGGAAACTTGGATTCTTTGGCTTTTGTTTGCTCACTTGAAGATGAATAAGAATTTCTGGGGTCCCAGACCTGTGGTTCAGTTTATAGCACTTTGATTTGTTTATCTGATGGAATAGATTCCACAGCCCGATGATGCCTTTCACCAATGTTTTCCTCATCTTGGGCATGGGGCTATTATTAGTGGTTCTCAGTAGGAAGGAGAGACAATTACCAATGATTTCCTTTGTATGCAAAGGTTTTTAGGTCTCGTTTTATTTAAATTTCACTTTTGCTGAATTAGTCCTAGAAGCATGCTATTTTATTCTCCAATAATCTAAGAATGACTTTCCCTTTCTTTCCTCCCTTTTGAAGTTTTTAGAATCATCAAGAACATTTCCTTTCTTCTTTACCTCAACCATCTATGGTAATAATGGCTTTCATCATTGGTCATCTACAGAGACCTTTGTGAATCTATTTTTGAGTACTAAGGAAAATTTGCATTCCACTTTGGGCTTAAAATCTAGGAGCAAATAGAGCTTGAAATACGTTCTGTGGCACTGTTCTGAAGCTGTGCAGCATGCCTCTTAAATTGCAATTTCAGTTTTGCAAGGGCACAGCAGAGAATCGGAGGAATGAATGGGACCACCCATCTGGTTCACGTGTGTATCTGTGCTACCCAGACAATGTAGCACTGGAAAGAGAAATGAATTCCTTTTAGAGTTCCACCTAGAGTTCTGCATTTGATTGATGACATTCAAAATGCAGGAGCCAGACTGGTAGTAATTAAGTAAGATCAAACGAAATAATGGATACAAAAGTGCTTGTAAATGAAGAGTACTTTGCACACACGGTTTTCTTATGAGCCAATTACTACAAAAGAAAAAAAACCTTGAGGGATGTTGAGACCATGGCTTGTGTATCCTTTTACTCACCATCAAGACAACTGAGCAATCTATCTATCGTCTTTGAAAGAGGATACTGGAGAAAAACTAGTTGGATTCAATAAAGACAGAATACTTGTCTCGTTGCATTACTCGTGTATGACCGCATTGGTTTGTAGTTTACTCTCCGTCTTGATCTAGGGGTGTTCATAGAATATGAGAAGCCTGTCTCATCTGTTCATCTCTGAAGCTGTAAAACTGAATATAGTGAGATCGATGTTGCATTTAATGCATATGTGAAATTTTACTTTACCCAGCCTGCTGTGAGAATCTTAAATCCTCCAACCCCGAGTGGGTGTCCTACAATTCTGACACTATATATTGGAGTTAGCGTCAGACCCACACGTTAAAGGGCTCAATCCCCAAGGTTACCTCTATTTCAGATGCCAGTCATGAGATCAGGGCCCGCCTGTATTACTGACTGACTGGCGATGAATCACATGCTCCCACCACTTCCTCCTCAGATTTGATAGTTTGCCAGAACAGCATGCCGAACTCAGGAGAACAGTTAACTGACATTTACTGGTTTAATACAAGGATGCAGCTCCGGAAGAGCCAAATGGAAGAGGTGCATACGGCAAGATACGCGGGTGTAGTGTGGCACAGCGTTTCTACGCCCTCTGCGAGTGCGCCCCCATCCTGGCATTTTGACGTGCTCACCAACCTGAAAGCTGTCTCATTCTCGTTGTTCAAGAGTTTGTAGAACTCAATTTCTAGCCCGACTCCTTTCCCCAGGGATTGTGAGGGGAGTCGTTAAAAATTCCAGCCCTGTTATAATTTGCCCTTTCTGGTTTCAGTCCCGTTTTGAGGCTATTTAGGGGTCGTACCCTGAAGTCATCACATGAGAATAAACTCTGGAGTAATCATAAAAGGCCTCATTATCAGTATCAAAAGACACTTTTATCACTTAGGAAATTTCAAAGGCTTGGGGAGGTCTGTGTTCCGAACACAGACAGGGCAGATGGAACCTCAGGAACCAGGAAGTGCGACATGAGCTCCATTACAGAAGACAATTCTAGACTCTCATTGGACACCCCGCTAATCTACATAACCAGGCCTTTAGCTCCGTTAGTTTCCCCTCATATTCACCTTCCCACAGTTTGCCGTCCTTTGAAGCCTAAAGCTTTTTCTTTGTCTCTTCTCCCCAAGTTCTAACTTTGAGTTAGTTTCTCAAGACTGACTTCCCCCAAGTGTGTGCATGACGCATGCATTAATTAACTTCTGTTTGTTTTTTCCCTCTTAATTTGTCTTTTGTCAGTCTAATTTGCAGGGCCCCAGGGAGAAGCCAGGAGCACAGAGGAAAATGAGTCTCCTCTCCAACAACATGGGTCCACTATTGTGGGCATAATACAGAATACTTTCATCGCTCTAAAAATCCCAGTGATCTGCCCCTTCATTATTCCCGTACTTTTCAATACCATATTTCAGGCTACACGATGGTCAAGCAAAGCAGAACCCATTTGGACTTCTCACGTACCATAAATGGAGGAAAAGCAGTTTTTAGGAGTGCCCAATAAACACACGGCCCGTCCCCAGGGATTGACGTACCCTACCTCGAAAAACCTTCGTGGTGAACTAAAGATGCTTTTGGTATGAGTTGTCTTTCCAAGGATGCAGCAGACCCAAGGTTACTTGAAACAACTTTAAGCCAAAAGCTTATTACATGAGGTGCAATAATTGCTCAAAAGCTCAAAAGGAGGTTCCGTCAAAGCAGAACTCATTCTGAAGAACCATTCTCCACTTCATGGGCCAAAGACTGGTTCTCCAAAAAGCAGACGTGGAGTTGCTGGTCGACAGCCGGGTCCTGAGCTCCGGCTCATTTCTATATTTTATTTCTCAGTGTCCCAAGGTATCTTTAAGCTGGGTCACTTCTCTACCCTAATGGTGCTAGGACCACACATTATTAACAGTAGAAGACAGCAGCTGGAGTTAGAAACGTGATCGAATCCTTGGCATTCCCAATTAGGATTATAAGGTATTTTATTTATTTCTTTAATGGTACTTTCGAAAGGGCACATAAAGTTTTGCTTTACCCTCAGAGAACAAATTACATAGGAATCTATGCCACTGTTTTGTATCAGGTTAGAAATACCTCTTGAAACTGCCCATCTGTAAGATTCAACCCTCTCAGGCCAATATGTAATGATTTGGTCTTTCTCTTGGCTGCATCCAAAGTCACGCTGAAGAACATAACTCAAAGACTCTAGAATTGTCTAGAAGTCTTAAAAGTTCATAAAACAAAAAGATAACATGCAAGACCTTTGTAGAAAGTGCTCATAAGGCTTTGAAATACCAAATCAATTCTTATTTTAAGTAGTGAAATAAAAGGTGCACTCAATATTTAAAGAAGCTCCGAGATAATTAGAACAATTCGCTGATGTTTATTTTTCTAGACGAATCCTTTGAGGTGGTCAATGCTATTCGAAGGGGAAAAAATAAAGATATATAAATAACATATATTAGCATATGTTGTTGTGACGATTTCAAAGAAGGATACGGCTGGTAAAATCGACTGCTTGTCAGAGGTGGGGAACTCTTTTCTCCTCATTTTCTTGCAACACCTGGTGGTGTCTGGTTGCACCAGGAGGGGCTTCAACCACCCAGCTAAGTTGCTTGGTTGAGAGTTCACTCATCCCATCAGGGAATGGCTGTGTGGAACAAAAGCTCTGAGCACCATATTGTCTAAGAGGATTTAGGGAGAAATCTCTGGATAAAGTCTGTACTTCTAAGAAGAAATGTGACTTCAAAGCTGCCTTGCAGCTGGAGAGGCCCTCATTCATTAATAGAAAAAAAAAGGCAGGAGGAGGAGACTTGTATAAATGTCAGCAGAACTAAAAGTGAAACGCTCAGGTGTAGTGTTTGCTGATGGTTGGTTTTCTTGCTACGCTGATAGATTAACACAGGCTCAATCTTTTACACCATATTCAATGTACAGTTTTGACACTGCAAATCTTGGTTTGGGATATAGAGATGGTGTTTTGTTTTGTTTTGTTGTTCTGTTTTCTTTTAAGTTTATTTATTTATTTTGAGAGAGAGCATGAGCACATGGGGGAGAGACAGAGAGAGTATCCCAAGCTGGCTCACCACCATAAGTACAGAGCCCCATGCGGGGCCTCATCTCACAAACAGTGAGATCATGACCTGAGCTGAAATCAAGAGCTGGACGTTCAAGCGACTGAGCCACCCAAGTGCCCCTAGAGGTGATGTTTTTAATAGTAATTATGATTTTGCCTGAGAACTTGCATACAGCCTTTCATGTCTTACACACACCCACCCATTTATTCCAATACTTTATAGCTCAAACTGGAATTATGTTATTTATCCCATTGATTTATGCATCACTATGAATCATCCGTTTCCCACTGAGAAACAGAAATGCTACTTCTACACTATACTTGGGATAATTAGAACCCCACTTCGTATCTCTTTGAACAATATGTTGCTATACAGCATGGCCCAAACATTACAAGATATGACATAAAAATACAACTTGAGCTCCTGTGATACAGACTGAATGTCTTCCCTCCAAAATTGATATGTTAAAGATGGAACCCCAATGGACCCCTTGGAGTTAAGGCCTTTAGGAAGATAATTAAGGTTAAATGAGGTTGTAAGTTCCAATAGGATCTCTGTCCTTGTAATAAGAAGAGAGCAGGAGTGCACATGGACAAAGCAAAGACCATGTCAGGACACGGTTAGAAAGTGACTCTCAGGAAGCCAGGAAGAAAGACCCCACCCAAATCCAACCCTGCCAGCACTTTGACCTTGGACTTCCTGCATCCAGAACTGTGAGAAATAAATTTCTGTCGGTTAAGCCACTGGTTTGTGCTATTTTGTTTTGGCGGTCCTAGCAAACAGATACCTCCTGTTTGGAGAGTAGCTGCAGGAAGCTTCGAGTGCTTTATGTTCCTAAGCAGTGGAAAAGCCATTTTTGGGCCCAAACCTTAACTAAGAAAACATTCTTTCAAGCAAATGGAACAGAATCCAGCTTCTCTTATCTCTTCTTCCAATGCAGAACCGAAGGAGGTCCATCATGACAGTATGAGAAAAGAAATCCCAACTATTTTTAAAATTTTTTTTAAAGTTTATTTATTTTTGAGAGACAGAGCATGAGCAGGGGAAGGGCAGAGAGAGAGAGAGAGAGAGAGAGAGAGAGAGAGAGAGGCAGACGCAGAATCTGAAGCAGGCTTCAGGCTCCGAGCCATCAGCACAGAGCCCGACGCGGGGCTCGAACTCACAGACCGTGAGATCATGACCTGAGCTGAAGTCGGACACTTAACCGACTGAGCCACCCAGGTGCCCCAAGAAATCCCAACTTGACCAAGACAGAGATCATCCAAGGCTTTCAACTTTCCATTGTGTACTCATGAGGAACTAATAGAAAGGTTACTGCTTTTTGAAAAGTCATTTATCGATTGTTATAGACAAATATGTTTAAGATAGTTGTATATTAAAATAAGCCTAGTTTGCATTATATAATATGGGTTTGGTCTTTCTAAAAAATACCTTTTTATTACATTTACTAAATTATTAGTTAAAAAATTGTAGGATACATTATAGGTAAATAAATGGACTAGATGGATATTACCCAATGATTGAATTTAGTATTAGGACATCTAAATTCATAGTAGGAAAAAAAATTAGAGCTCCTGGGTTGCTCAGTGAGTTGAACATCCAACTTCAGCTCAGGTCATGATCTTGAGGTTCTTGAGTTCAAGCCCCATGTTGGGCTCTGTGCTGACAGCTCAGAGCCTGGAGCCTGTTTCGGATTCTGTGTCTCCCCCTCTCTCTGCCCCTCCCTCACTCACACGCTGTCTCTCTCTCTCTCTCTCTCTCTCTCAAAAATAAGTAAACATTTAAAAACTTCAAAGATTTTCAACTTCATTAGAAGTCAAAGAACTGCAAGTTTAATCTACCAGCATATGTAATACTATGCCTAGCAAATTAACAAAAAGGAAAAGACCCAACTTTGTACTGGATATGAAAAAACAGGTATTTACATAAACATTCCATGTGAGTATAATTTGAAGAGTAACTTACCAATAGGTACGCAAAGTATTAAAATGATTTAGTCCTTGACTTTCTTTGAAAAATTGACACTAAAGAAATCATGATCTAAATTACCTGACTACTCAATGCTCCCAAGCCCTAGAGTGCTCATGGTTACACATTTTTTTTTTAAGTTCTTTATTTATTTTGAGAGAGAGTGTGTGTGTGCACTGGAAGGGCAGAGAGAGAGAGAATCCTAAGCAGGTAGAGCTCAATGTGGGGCTCCAACTCACAAACTGTGAGACCATGCCTCGAGCAAATACCAAGAGACTTATGCTTAACCACTTGACCCACCAAGGGGCCCCTACATTTCCCCTTAGTTTTCAGATTCCATACCCGTCTCCTATTCATCGGGGCCTCTCCTTTTCCAAAACTGCTAAGGATTCTCTGAGGCTGTTTCTTCCAGTCACTCTTTGCTCGGATTTCCTGCCTCTGTGACATTTTCAGATGTGGCCCCGCCATGGTCCTCCCTCGCTCGTTTCTCCTCCTTTCCTTTTTACGTAGGCTCCTTAGTCCTTCTTTCCCCTAACATCACATGGCCACTCACAGTGGTAGATTTTCACTGAAGACTGCAGGTGGGAAAGGGGAGTCACACACAACCCGAGACAGGTGACAGCATAAAATACAAGCTAGGAGTCGTCCTAGTCCACTGGCTGTCTCTGTCATAAGGAAGTGCTCACTGGTCATAGCTTGCTTCCCACGCAATCCTGCTGGGACCTGAGATACCATGACACTGTCAGTCCTGAAGACGCCTCTCTAGGAAAAGCCACTAATTCTCCCTGAAATCACCTTTCTCTAGGCGGGGCAACTCTCCTCCCTCAATACCAGATATCTGGCTGAACTTTGAATTTTAAAAACTTATTGAAGTATTCTCTAAAGTAAATGCCCTGCTTTTTCTGAATCCCCACTTCTAGCAGAAAACAAAAATGAAGAAACACACACATATGCACACACAAACACACATACAGATGTGCAAACATACAGGCATCCGTATATAGGACTAGCTCCTATTGGAGAAAGCTAAAATTAGAAGGGGAGACAATAACAAACTGACTTTAAAAATTAAAAGGCTTTCATAACAAAACACTGATCTTGAAATCTCATTTACTCTTCCGTGTGAAATTGTGTGTGCCACAAGGGGTATACAATCAACAAGCTATGCTGATCTCAGGGATGAGATTCTGTGACTGTTTTAAAACAACAGGTTATCTTCTAACTTTATGTATTGTGCTAGCTATTTGCAAAGATACTGTATTACTTATGTAACCAGAAAAATCTAGCAAGGTTATTTTTGACTGTGGAAAATTTCTAGTTGTTTCCGAACGGAATCATGCTTGGGCAGGGCTATTGCTTCTGTCCTGATAAAGGTGATGATGAGGCTGACAGACGAACAGGAGTATGCATTTTCTCTCTCTCCAGAGCAAGACTTGTGGTCTCTGTGTGTTTTTGCTTCCAGTTCCTGTCCGGTAGGATATGAGCTGAAATATGCATACGTTTGGATGTAAACCACTGTGTTAGCGTGTGTCAGAAGGAAGCCCCGGGTCTCACAGAATCTAACTATACGAAAGCTGCCTTCAGTCTGGTAGGTGTTAGCATTGCATGTTACCGCACAGAAAATGGGCTACTGAAAATAGCTATACTCATACTTAGGGTACGTTATGCAAATATAGGCAAAACATCTGCGCCCTAGAAGGAAATCTAAGCAGTTTGGAAACAGCGAACGGGGTGTGACCAGGGCAAGGCTAGTAGGCAAAGCTTGCGGGTGAGGTGGGCAATGCAGCAATGAAGTGGTAGCCAAGGTGATGGAGTGAAGCCTTCCGCAGATGGCGGCAACAACGGGGCACGCGCATCAGGTATGGTCAACATAGGCCTTCATTCAGGCAGTACTGCCTGTCAGTAGCAATCTCTGTGTGGAAGGTCACTTTACATATTCTGGTTGGAGCGGATTCCACAGACTAATGTAGTTGTGATTTTAGGGCTGTTCTTTCCATCCTATGGACAATCAGTAAAGGGTACAGGTCAGGACAGTGGTTCATCTTTGCCTGCTCACTGATGCTTCTTGGACTTCTTAGAAGTCGCTTTTACCTCAGGGGGGCATACTCCAAAATTTATGGTAGTAAAATTGAATCAAATGCTATCCTCAACCTCAGGAGGGGCTGTGGGAAGAACATTTCGAACTTACCTATGATTAATTTCACTATATTGAGAAATAACGAATATTCAGAAAGAGTAAATCTCATAAAAGAGGATCCTATCTTTTTTCTAACTAAAGAATCAGGAATTCAGAGAAGGACTACAAAACCTATGTCACAATTAGTATGTAAAACTTCACTTAAATGGGAAGTAATTTTAGTGTATTTTAAAAGTTTGAATAGGGACACCTGGGTGGCTCAGTCGGTTAAGCATCTGACCCTTGGTTTCGGCTCAGGTGATGATCTCACGGTTTGTGAGTTGGAGCCCCATGAGCCCCATGTCAGACTCCATGCTGATGGTGTGGAGCCTGCTTGGGGATCTCTCACTCTCGTTCTCTCTCTGCCCCTTCCTCCCTCATGTGCTCTTTCTCTCCCCCTCAAAATAAATAAATACTTTTTTTAAAAAAAACGTTTGAATGCACTTCAGACACTGTGGTTTGGTTGGCTGTATTCATTTTGCATTGCCACAGAAACAGATCACCACAAAATGAGTGACTTAAGAGAACACACATTTATTATCTGCCAGTTTTGGGGGTCAGAAGTCTGGCATGAGTCTCCCTGGGTAAAATCAAACTGTTGGCAGGGCTGCGTTCCTTCTGGAAGCTCTAGAGGAAAATCAATTTCCTTCCCTTTGCAAGGTTCTAGAAGCTGCCCACATTCCTTGTCTGAAGGACCCCTTCTTCCGCCTTCGAAGCCAGCAAGATTCTATCTCTTTGATCCTTCTTCTGGAGACATCACCTTCCAATCACAACCAGTCAGGCAAGATTCTCTATTTCTAAGGGTCCGTGTGATTACATTGGGTCCATCCCCATAATCCAGATAATCTCATCTCAGGGTCCTTAATTTAAACCTAAAATCCCTTTTGCCATGTAAGGTAATATGTTCATAGGATCCAGAGATTAGGTCATGGGCATCTTTGGGACTATTATTCTGCTTCCCATACTGACTATGAAGTACGGTGTGATAATATAGAATAATAGCACTGAAATGTTTGCACAGAGATTTTTCAGTCTGCTGACATCTCATTTCCATTACCATTGCCTGTGTATTTTCATAAAAATACACTTTGAAAAGTCATACACTATCATTTTATGATGCCAAAGTAACAAGAGTTAACCTTGAACGATGACCACTTGTGACAGAATGATACCCAGAGATTGCTGCACTAATTACCTAATGGTGGACACTCATGCTTTATGAAGACGGCCTGTGTAAATGTGGTCATTTAAGCACAAAGAAATATTTTGTCCAAGTTTGAGGCAGTTAGAAAACATTAATTTGTGAGAATCAAGTAACGGGAAATAATTTGTGATGGGAAAAATTCCACTGAAACCTGGAATGTAAGTATATTAGATTTGTTTCCTTTCCCATTTGCAGAACAGCTTTTTATTACTAACTCGTCTGTAAGGCTAATGAATTGTCTCCTTAAACACTGTGTACTTAGTTTTATGGTTTAAAAAATTAGTATTATTAAAGCATCTTAAGTAAGAGAGGTTCTTTGAATTCCGTTGCATTTGGCAAGTGAAAGTAAATTGCATAATTATTACTTTGCTGGCTTGAAACGCTGGTTCTGATACTCAAGTTCATTGCCTCAGAATATTAAATAAAAAAGAGAGAGCCAATAATCAGGATTACATGAAATTGCTAAGGAAAGGATTCCTAAAGAATCAAGGCTATGATACCCAGGTAGGATAAATTTCTGTGTTATAAATGTTTTTACTTGCTTTTTTAAGATTATATATATATATGTATATATATATATATTATATATATATATATATATATATATGTATATGTTTAAGTAATCTCTACACCCAATGTAAAGTTTGAACTTACAACCTCAAGATCAAGAGTCACATACTCTACTGACTAAGCTAACTAGGCGCCCCTTTATTTGGCATTTTTAAAAACAGTTAATTTCCAATGGATTTCTAATGAAGTGCAAGGGATACTTTCGGTTTCTCTCCTGGCATATATTTCTCCTTCCCTCCTTCTTAATATATCCCCATCTGTTCAGATTGCAAGGGCATGCTATCTTTTATCCAACCTTGACCCAAAGGATTAATCTAAGCAAATCAGTAAGATTCCCTTCCATTGACCACGGGGATTTGCATAAGCATGGTCATATACAGCAGAGTTTGTGTATGGCATTTTCTACTTGGACCTTTAGTTTATGGCTTGGGGACTGTTTCTATTGGATGACATTGGGAGTAGGTGCCAGTCTTGAAACGGAAAAAAGAATATCTGAGCATAAAACTAGCTGTTTTGCAAGAAGAATTAGGTCACTTAATTTTTTATGATCAGTCTGTCACGGACATGGAATATCAGTGTGGGAAGGAATACGGAAGTGAAAGAGATGTATTCACACTCACAGGTCCTAGAAAAGGGAGGCACAGCACACTCAGAGAGCCAAACAGAGGGTACTTAAAACCCTGAAGTGGGGTTTCTCCAGCTGAATGCAGGGAGAGGGAACCAAAAACCTATGGACTTGGGAGTCAAGTGTGGTATGATTTGGGGCATGCGGGAAGCCTATTGGTTGATTTGAATACAGCTAGGTCAAAAGGAAGGGGTGAATGAACACAGCGGTGACGATGATGATGCCATCAAGAGGCTTATTGCTTGATTGTAAAGAGTGAAATGGGTGAGTGGGGGACAGATTCAGGAAAATGGAGTAAAGGTTCAAAAAGAAGTGGCAGGGAAGGGACATTGAAGCAGAAAGAATTTTTCCTTACATGTCACTAGCTAAACAAAAGGAGAAAGATATTGCTGAAAGAACTGCAGACACATGGAGGAAAAGTCCTGATAAACAGAGCCTGAGTCTTAATTACCACAAAATTTCCACATCCCTTATGTTTGTCAAGACATTGCGCGTGTATATTCTGTTACTTTCAACCGAAACCGTCTTAAATGATGCTTCAAGCAATATGTAAATACATTCTCCTTTCAGCAAATACACTTGCATCAAAACGGGCTGCCATTCTTAATCTCAGCAAGTATACAAATAAAACTGCCAATAGTTTTAATATCCTCCCAGCTGTCATTAACCTTTTAAAAGCAGCATTGGAAAATGTACTGAATTTATATATTTTGTCTTAATTTAGGCAGGTCCACAGAATTGTGTTAATCATAATCCTTGGTGCATAATTAATCATCATTGCATAGCTTTCTTGTTGGTTTGTGTCATTTGTTTCTAAAGTAATGGACACCCTAACCCACCCTAAAACTAAAACATAACCCGTATCGAAAATCTACTCAAATATCATCTCTCCACCTCCTCATGAAGTAACTACAATCCTCGCAGCTGTGTTGGTCATTCCCTGCTTTTTTACATGCAGTCTGATAACCTAGATTTGTGTGCCTAATAGCATATTGTTTGCATTGTCTGTTTCAAGCTTTATTAAAAAGATAATGCTTTCTGTAGTCTCAGGGGACTTGTGCTTCTTAGTCAATGTAATTACTCCAATTTGTGCATGTTGTAGTAAGTAACTACTTTTTAATGTACACTGGTGCATTATATTCTGTTGTGTGAATATATCACAATGTCTTTGTATATTTTACCGTTAATAGGCAATTCTGAAATGTTTCCAGGATTCTGACATTATAAATCCTTTTTATATAAATAATCTTGTATATGTATCCCAAAGCTCATGTAGAAAAATTCCTCTTTGGTCTATACCAAGGAATAAAATTGCAGTCATAAGATAAGAAAAAAATATATATATAATGTTATATAACCATCCAAGGGGTAAACATATTTATATTTCCATCATCAAGTGTAAGACATCCAAAACTTGGAATCTTTAGATTTATTGATATTTGCTATTCACACATGACTTCTGATTTTAATCTTGATACACATTTCCAGATTACTAATAAGATTAAACATCTTTTCATGTTATTCACCGTGTGAATTCCCCTTTCTGGAAATATTTGTTCATGTTTTTTGTCAATTTTTTAAGTATGTTGTCTACTTTAGAAAATGACCAAGTTATTAACTTTGTTTTTATGATTAGTACCTTTTAAGGTCTTATTTAAGAAATGTTTTCTTAATGTAACATTATAAAATATTCATCTGCATTTTATTCTAAAATTTTTAAGAATTGCCTTGTTTTTATGGCTTCATCATCTGAAAGTAATTTGCGTTTATTGTATGATAAGGATATGTTTTATTAATCTTTTTTTCAATTTTTTCATATAGATAATAATATTTTAGGGTTTTATCCCCAGCAAACTGCCATGACACTTCTATGTATGTATCATTGTTTTATTTATGCATTGTTGTCTTTCTGTATTCTTTATTTTATTTACCAATTGTCTTCCCCTGTCCAACGCTATATCACTTTATTTTCTCCAGCTTTATTGAGATATTATTGACATGTAACACTTAAAAGTTTAATTATTCAGTGTGATGATTTGCTATACCATATTCAACATTACAGTTGATCATTAGTGTGCATATCTGAAGGGGGAGAGGAATTTCCCAGGCTGATGCACACTGTGGCTATTTTGAGTCCTTTTCTCTCCCATAAAACTCTCAGGCTGTCCTTGTCAAGTTTTATTAACAATTCTGCTCAACTTTTGCTTAGGATGACACTGAATCTGTATGTTGGTTTGGGGAAAATTAATATCATTTGAGAATGATATTTTTATCCATGAACATAGTCTATTTCTCTACTTATTTAGAAGAGATATGATTACAATTTTTCCTTCTTTCTAAAGTTAACTCTTTATTTTTTCTCTCAAATTGCTTTATAACAATGATTCTCAACGTTGACCATATACAAAAATTACTTGAGAAGGTTAAAAAAAAAATGATCCTCGAGCCCCACCTCACAACAATTAAATCCGTATCTTTGGAGGAGGTAGGGCCCTGACATTAGTATTTTTAAAAGCTGCCCATGGTGATTCTCTTTTGCAGTGCGGAGAAAGAACTACTTTTAAAAAGTAATTCTAGTTAGTAAATTATCTGTTTGTGTTCACTAGTACCAGATGTTTTTTGTGTTCTTAATTAAGTCTTATGTGGAACAGCCAAAAGAGAAACTCCTACAGGGACAGAAGCTGCCACTGGCTAATGTGGTAGAGACAAGTATCTTCTCTCCTTTCAAGCCTACATCCATTCTGTCTATGGCAGTGACTCCAGGAGAAGGGAGTTAATGCCTCCATTACTTTCCAAAATTGTCATGGAGGAATGCGCTATTGGTGGCATTTCAGAAGTTAAGGAAAGTGTGGATTATTTAAGTATAGTCTTTATCAAATATAAAAGTGAAGGAACTAATCGTAAAGGAAATTACTGATACATTTGGCTATAACTAAAACTAAGCACAAACTTTTTTTACATGAAAAGACATTTTATTTTATATTAATATGAAAAACAAAAAATTACAGTTTAACACACTAATGTTCTTTTTCATATCAATATAAAGCTGATGAACAATCCAAAATGAGCACAGTATGTGAGTGGACAAAACAGCTATTCATAACCAGTGATAGGTAGATACCCGGATTGGTCAATATCTCCATATCAAAGAAAAGCATATGAGGTATTTATCACCTATGATAATATTATGTGCTAATAAGGGTATTTGTATAACAGACAACTTTTAAACTCAAATAATGAGAATATAAGTTGATATACTTTCTATAGATAATTTGTGTATCAAAATCTTTTCTTTCTTGGAATTCATTAAAAATGGAAAAATAGTCTAAACGTATGTTAACAAGCTGTTAGTAAAGTATATTATGGCATGTCCATGCAGCATTGTCATTATTTTCATATTTCAGTTTTCCAGCATTTGAATTGCCATCTTATGTTTGGAGAATCTCCAAGTGTGGCTTGAACAAGAGCAATTTATTTTCTCACCATTCTGGAGGCTAGGAGTCTGACATCAAACAGTGTGTAGGGTTGGTTTCTTCTGAGGTGTCTTTCCTTAGCTTGTAGATGGTCTTCTCCCTGTGTCTTCCACATTTTCTTTCATCTGTACCTGTTTGTGTCCAAATTTCCTTTATTTTATTTTATTATTTTATTTTATTTTTATTTTAGAGAGAAAACATGAGCATGATCAGGGGAGAGGTGCAGAGAGAGAGAGAGAGAGAGAGAGAGAGAGAGAGAGTAAATCTTGAACAGGCTCCATGCTCAGTATGGAGCCCAGTGCAGAGCTCAATCCCACAACCCTGGGATCACGACCTGAGCCAAAATCAAGAGTCAGACACTCAACCAACTGAGCCACTCGGGCACCCCCAAATTTCCTTTGTTTATAAGGATACTAGTCATGTTGGATCAATGCTCACTGTAACTGTTTTAGTTTGCTTCATTAAAGACCTTTTCTTCAAATGCAGTTACACTAGGAAATAACTGCAATTTAAGACTTCAAAGATATATGAATTTTGGAGACACATGATTGAGCCCAAAACTCTTGCCTACCCAGTTTCTCTTTCTGATAGGATGTTAGCATTTGACTTGGGCTCAGTTGATCAGATTTGTTCCCTCTGGAATTTGAGTTGGGAAATAGTTACACAAAGAAACATGGACAGCAGAAAATTCTTTCTGGGTAAAGGTAAAAGATAGTGCTATAAGCAACATCCAGCTTCTGGGTCAGTAGTGTCTATAGTGCGAGGCTGGACGCGGCAGCATCCAGAGGCGGAAGTGGTAATGTCCTCACCAGACCCGTTCTACTTCTTCCATTGTTTATGCCATTTTATGAGCCAGTATCTCTAGGCTGCTTGGTGATTTTATGAGGTACTCAATGTCCTCTTAATAAATTTCTCTCTCCTTAAATTGGCCAGAGTTAGTTTCTATGACATAAAATCATCAATGCTGACTGATACAACTCATATGATGGAATATTATACAGCCATTAAAAATAAGATTTTCTAAGAATTCAATGGTATTGATACTATTTAAGATATATTGCAAAGTGAAAAAGGTTATAATACAGGGTACATACTATGATCTCAATTTTATTTACACTCCATATATGTATAATCATAGACAATGGAAATATATCAAAGGTTTATAGTGATTATCTGTGCTTGTTGAGATTATATCTGACTTGTGTTTTCTCCCTTAGACTTGCTGAAATTTGCGAATATTCTATATATTTTATTTTTTATCATATAACAACTATAAAATGGAAATTCAATTCAGCATGGCCCTTTCGGAATTTTCCTTATTCCCATATTGTTGGCCTAGATGTATCTTTCTGTGCTTCTCATGGGAATCTTCATGACAATTCTTACTACCCTTCATGTTCCTAACACGGTCTTCAGCGCGTTCTGAATGTGCTTGTTAGTACTTCCTACTGATTGTAAGTTTCTTTTGGAAAGTTATCAAACCTTTCATCCCCATCTTACTAGTGTCAAACATAGTATCTGGCTTAGAGCAAATGCACAGCAAGTATTTGTTGAATAAAAGAATAAAGCTATTTTAATATAGTTTGATAGTTTATTCAGTTGTTGAATTATGTTAAGTTTCCATGATAACTACAATTCTAATACAGTGTTCTTGAGCTTTCATGTCATTTGGCTGATTTATCTACTAAAGGAAGAACTAATCTTACTATTTTAGAGTTTCCCCCATTTATAAACTAGGCATATTAACAATAGTTTTCTCCCTTAACGGTGAGAAGTGAATAAAGGATGGAGGAAATAAAACTATTTAATGGGTTTACTAGTCTCTAAAATAAGTAATCAGCTATGCTAACTATTAATAATATCATCAAATCGTGAAGCCAGGCATAGACCTAGTTATATTTTATTTTGTATTCAGTTCTAATATAAGATTCTAGCTCAGTGTCAGGCCATTGATGGATAATCAAAGCCAAGTTTCAGAGTAACGCTCCATGATAAAATACAATTAGGAACATTATTTCATGGATTGTCATTCTACTTAAACTTAGCGCATGACTGTATTCTAGCTTAAAAGCAATCTGTTCAAGTAGGCCAGACAGACTCTTGGTCTAGGGAAGTGGCTGGTGGTTTCATGTTGATGGTGACACTCTGGACCCGTGCTCATCATAGATCCCATCTCTAATGAGATAAGGAGCTTGTGCCAGCATGTAAATCACCGCACTGCCTTTATCAAGGAAGTCTCGCCATGAAAAGATTGTCAGCTAAACTTAACTATACATTTAATAAACCACTCTGACCAAAGCTGTAGATCACAAATTCCCCAAACAGAGGTGCCAGTGATGCTGAAATTTTATTGTTTATTGTTTAACCCCATCTATCTATCTATCTTTTTCAAGCAACCAGAATAACTAACAAGGTAGGACTCTAAGAATGTGACACTGGTGCCTAGGAATATGGATTATTTTTAATGTTTATTTAATTCCTGAGAGACAGAGCATGAGTGGGGGAAGAGCAGAGAGAGAGAGGGAGACAGAATCCGAAGCGGGCTCCAGGCTCTGAGCTTTCCGCACGGAGCCCAATGCAGGGCTCGAACCCGCGAACTATGAGATCATGACCTGAGTCGAAGTCAGACACTCAACCGACTGAGCCACCCAGGCACCCCAAGGAATATGGATTTTGAAGTCATGATCACAGAGGGGGTCGTCAGAGCTGTGGGCAGGAGGACATGAAAGAGAACACCGAGGAAGAGAGTGTAGTGGTGAAAAGAAAAACCTTGACACAAGAACCCATTTATTTGTGGGGCTGGAATTGCAAGAGGCATAATCAAGAGGGGATCCAGAGGGAATATCAAAGAGTGGGCAAGAGCCCGGAAGTGCATGCCATAAAATCCCAGGAGGAAAGTGTTTGACAACGAAGACACTGGTCTGCAGCCTCTGAATCAGTTAGAATAGGCTGTGCATGGTTACAGATAAGCTCAGGTCTTGCAGTGGCTTAACATAATAGCTTATTTCTTGCTCACGTAACAGTCCAAGGCAGGTGGCCCTGGTTGCTGGGTGATTCAGGGAAAAAGTCTCCTTCTATCTCCTGTCACCAGATTTCATAGGACCTTGCTGTGCTGAGAGAGAGGGTGAGAGAAATTACTTGGAAAGGTCTTTGATCTGAAAGTGACTTATGTCCTTCTGCTTGTATTCCATGGGTAAGAACTAGACACAGTCAAACGTAAAATGCAAGAGTCAGGCAGCTTCTTCCCAGAAATAAATCTCTACTATGGGAGGCGTAGATGCATTTTGGAAGAGAGGTGGCTGATCTTCCTGAGCGTTTGATGTCCAAGAAATGGTAAGAAAATGAGGTCTGAGGAATATCATGGCTACATTTGGTGATTTCAGGTCATTTGGTGATCTTCAGTAGACTGAGAGGGCCTGACGCCATATTTTAGTCGTTAAAAGCTAAGTGGATATTTGAAGAGGTGCAGATAGAAGAGAGAGATGTATTTTTCAAATAGCTAGCCAGTGCACAGGCAGTTAGGAAAAAAAAAATAACAGATTGAAAAGGTAGTAGGACAGAAGGAAAGGTTTTATTTTTACAGTTATATTGATCTGAGTACGTACAAAATAAGTAGAAAGAAATGGAAAGGAGACAAGAACAGCAAGAGAAAAGGACACAGGTGCAGGGATTAGCAATGGGCAGGAAGAAGATGAATCGTCCAGAGAGACTGGAGATTGAAAACAAGGATGGACATCCATAGTGGGCCAGTGGAGACACTGTCCAGAAAAGCAGGGAGAAAGGCCATCTGCCTAGGTTGATGGATGGGGGTAGAGGGTCAGATTTTAGAAGAATATAACAAGTATGGAGTCTCCAGTGTCAACCCAGGGGAAGTGTCAGGAGATAAATAAAGTAATAGCTAAGTAGAAGAGATTGCAAAGCTGAGGTTAGAGATTTATAGACATCCCAATCAGACAATAAAGCTCTTGGTCCTATTCTCCTTGTCTTATGAGTAATTTTCCATTCTGTCTCTCTCTTTCTTTTTTTTTAGAGAAAGACTTATTTTAAGCATCAGTTAAGCTAGGCACAACTTTTAAGGTCAAACCAGTGAACTATACAAATAGACTGGAAAGAATAATTTATTCTTTCAGGGTTTGGTACTGTAGGTTGGCAAAGAAACACAGCCATGTGAATATGAGAAAAGAAAAGTCATGTAAAATTACTGAAATATACAAATTGAGGGTGTTATTTTTACTTATCATTTCATATTTCAAATGGCTTCTGAGTAATGATCCTTGTAAATGTTTGTTCACAAATAGAGGTATGAATTCTGTGTGGGTGTTAATACCATTTAAAAACTGGAATTACTTAAGATGCATTATTGGTGCAGAGGGTGGTAGTTATTTTTTGCTTCTAATATGAGGATAAATACAAATAACATTCTTAGAGAAGAGTGAAGTAATTTTCACTTAGTTGAGTGGCAATGTTTTTCCATTTTATGACTCTTTTTAGCCTGCGGGTTGTTATTTTTCAAAGTGTATTTAAGAATAATCTCTTTTCCTTCTATATTTCCTAGGAAACACTAAACCTATCCATTATCGAAGACTCCTACCAGCTTAAACACAATTTTAAAACCATAACTTTTTCTAGGCCAAGAAGGAGCTAGCAATCTCCACCCAGAAGGCATTTGATAGCCCACTAAACTGACCTCAGCATGAGCCAGATATAAAGGAAAGGAAAATAATTCATCCCACGTTTAGCCTTAAGTTGAAATATTTCTAATTAGGTATAGAAATAATTATTTATATACACATGTATGTCCACAGACACACTCAGAAATATATCTTTGGCTATTTTTTAAATGTTTTTTACATCATTTTCTCATTCATATCAATATTGAATAAAACTATGAACTTATAAGAAAATTAAAAAAATTTAATATGGAAACATATTTTATTTTATTTTATTTTTAACAATTTTTTAATGTTTATTTATTTTTGAGAGAGAGAGATACAGAGCATGAGCAGGGGGAGGAGCAGAGAGAGAGGGAGACACAGAATCGGAAGCAGGCTCCAGGCTCTGAGCTGTCAGCAAAGAGCCTGACGCGGGGCTCGAACTCACAGACCATGAGATCATGACCTGAGCTGAAGTCAGACGCTTAACCCACTGAGCCACCCAGGCGCTCCTGGAAACATATTTTAAAATAAAAACTTGAAAACTCTCACTATCTTAGAGTTACTTCTTTTGAACAATGGGAATGCATTTAAAAGCTTTTAATATCCATATTCATCAATCTATATGGTATTCTACACAAAATAAATAAAATCATGTTTATACTTGAGAAAAGGAAATATAAATGTAGCTTAAAATTGAATTTGGTTCTCATTGGTTCTAGAATTCTAATATATAAGCATTGTCCCTGAAGAAAAAATTTTATGGAAAATTTTAAAGGTATTCATGAGCTAAGCTTCAATAAAAGTTCATATTGTTTCCACAAAACAGAAGAGCAAACTGGGTTCATTTTATTACATTGAGTCTAAAAATCCTATATATGGTATGTTCGTGTGTGTGTGCATGTCATATATATGTCCTATGATGTATATATTATATATGGGTTAAATCACATATATATGTCTCTATATAGATATATATATATATAAAATTGTTAAAATGGGTTAAATTCCCATAAGCAATACATGATCCTAAAATACCACAATATAATGAAATCACTACAAGTTGGTTTATTACATTTTTTCTCATATATCTGATTTTTCTAAAGCTAGAGAAAAAATTACCAAATGTTTATAGACAGATGGTTTAAACTTAATCAGATTAAGTATCAACATGGAAATCAATTCAAGGTCTGAAAATTCCAAGAATGCTTTAAAAAAATCTATAACAAGGCAACTTCATAAGACAGAATTAGGCAGAGGCCTCATATTTCATCTGTCGGATTTATTCTGCAATTGACTTGTTAAGGTGTCCCTCATATAAGCTGTCTTTGTAAATGGTTTGCCAAAGTATGTTTCTGAATTTAGTATAAATGTATTGTTTGACAGTTGGGATTTGAAAAGTTTAACTAGTTTCTTTTTCTTTAAAAACTAGCTTCAGTACAAGATTGTCTAACTTTAAAAAGCACAATGAGTTCCAGATTGGTTGTATCCATCTTTAACTTCAACTTTTGTAGGGTATTGAATAATCATGGTTTGGATGGATATTCATTGCTGTTATGTAGAATTAATTTATTATTATTTACTTCTGAATCTGTCTATCTCTCTATACTTTCTTTCAACTTCCTTGAGTAGAAATTAACATAAAAATATATTCATCTTTTTTTAAAATTTTTTTTTAATGTTTATTATTTTTGAGACAGAGAGAGACACAGAGCATGAGTGGGGGAGGGGCAGAGAGAGAGGGAGACACAGAATCGGAAGCAGGCTCCAGGCTCTGAGCTGTCAGCACAGAGCCCAACGCGGGGCTCGAACTCACAGACTGTGAGATCATGACCTGAGCCGAAGTCGGACGCTCAACCGACTGAGCCACCCAGGTGCCCCTTAAAAATATATTCATCTTGAAGAGATTATGTGGACGCTCAAATTGATTCCAGCCTTATTCATAATAGCCAAGATTTGCAAACAACCCAAATGTTGATCAGCAAATGAACGGATAAGAAAATATGGTACAACCATATACTGGAATATTACTTAACCTTAAAAAAGAAGGGGGTCCTGCCATTTGTGACAAATGGATGGACCTAGAAGACCTCATGCTAAGTGAAATAAGTGCATCACAGAAGAACAAATACTGCATGGTTCCACTTACATGAGGTCCTTAAAATAGTCAAACCTGCAGAAGCAGAGAATACAATGGTGTTGCCAAGGCATGGGGAAGGGGGAAGTGGGGAGTTGGTCAATGTGGGTAAAGGTACAGTTATACAAGGTAGGTTCTAGAGATCTGTTATAAAACGCGGAGTCTATAGTTAAAAGCATGATGTTGTGCACTCAAGAACTTGTTAAGAAGATTGATCTCATGCTAAGTGTTCTCGCCACAGAAATAAACCAAAGCATAACAGACAAACAAGAAAAGCAAGGAGATACACAAAATATTTTGGAGGTGATGTATTTATAACTTTGCCTGTGAGGATGGCATCACGGTATATGCATATGTCCACATTCATCAAGATATGTACATTAAATATATTCAACTTTTTGTAGATTAAGTATACTTCAATAAAGTTAAAAAATGAGATATATTTGTTGGGGAAAGAAGCTTAGCTCTTCTTTAATCATGTCTTCACTGTACAGTTGTGGCAAGAAAGGACAGGAAAACATCTTCTATGACAAAGCACGCTTGTGGTCAATTTCATCTTCATATCTGGGTCACCGGGTCATTTATGTACTTTCTACCCTCTGTTTCTCCCTCTATCCCACACACTCATAGATATTTGAGGACCTACTCCCCAACAATGGAGTCAAGGCCTCAAAGTACAGACCTATGAGAGGATTTTGATAAATGACTTCCAATAAATAAATGATTTTGTCTTTACAAAGATATAGCCTTGATATAATTAATACCAACTTGCCCCTACATTTCTACAAAAATGATAATCCAGAATCAGTTTTACCCAGCTGAAATATACAGTCAAGAATAGTCACCAGGGTAAATCAAGACCAAGTTCTGGTTTTGCTCGAATTAACTAGATTGCTGTCTCCATCTTATGAACCGTAATTAGTTATCCTACACAGAATGTGACTCAAAAACTTGGCTCAGGGTTTTAGGAAGAAACAAAACCTTCTTAAGACCACCGATACTTTCTCTTTCTGCAGTCATCAACAGGTTTTTAAGGCTGTTACAGTTGAGTAGTAACTTTTCTATTCTGGGTCCTTCTTCCTCCTCCCAGCTACCCTGGGGAAAGCACTGGGCCACTATATTCTTACGTGAGTCCTCTTACACAGCTTACTCCATACTTTCATTATAATTTTACCCAAGAAATAGAATTTCTATTTTTACTTTATATTTCTTTTTCCCCGAAGGTGAAGAAGATGATTAAGAAATTTCTAAAAGTTGAATAGCTCCCACTTTCTCCCAGCTCCTACTTTATTGAAGAATGTAGGGTTTCTAAGACTCAAAAACCAAACTCAGGGGACTGTACTCATATTTCAGATCTCAGAACTAATACATTCAGAGCATTATATTTTGTTCTTCATTTAAAACCTCTGGATACCAATTCGTCATATAATCAGTGGTGAACGACGAAGGTAGGTATGTGAAAAAGACAGTTCCTGCCATAGGGATAATGTCACATCTACTTAGTTAAACTTCCATACTATATATATATTTTTTTTCTTCCAAATATTTCAGAGTGACAAGCAATTTCTGTGTTGTAAAATGTAACTTTCAGTTTAAATAACAGCTTCTTAAAACTTGTTTTGATCACCTCAACTTTAAAATAAGAATATCAAAGGAGAGAATTGCGAAATAACACTTCTCTGTAATGCCCTATCTTTCTAGCTGTAAATATCTATTCAATTCAAACAAACAAAATTAAAAGCCATTCCTTTAGTCATATGAGTATATGTATATCAATTAATTAATAATAAGAAAGCATATATTAAGCTCTGAGGGTTGTTTTATGCAGATGTTTAAATTCTCTGAGGAGATTTTCACATCTGTATATAATATGGAATGTGTAATTGAATATAAGTACTGCTCCTCTTCTCCATTGTGGCGTTACAAACCACCTCAAAATTTAGTGGTTTTAAACAAAAAGCATCATTTTTCTTGCCCATGAATTTACGATTTGAGCAGGATTTGGCAGAGAAGGCTGATCTCTGCTCCCCTCATGTCCAGTGGAACTGCTCAACTGTGGGCTGGAGGATCTACTTCGACGTGGCTACCTTACATGGCTGGCAAGTTGGTACTGACTGCTAGCTGGGAGTGCAGAAGGGGCAGAAGGTCGGGAGCCTCAGTTTCCTTCCTTGTGAGCCTTTCCACGTTGTGTGGGGTTCATCCCACATAGTGGCTGCGTGCCAAGGGCAAGCATCCTGACAAAGAGAGCCAGGAAGAAGCTCTATGGTGTTTATGACTTGGCTTTGGAAATGAAAGAGTGTCATGTCTACTCTATTCTATTCTCTAGAAGCAAGTCACCAAGGCTAGTTCATACTCAACCCATATTCAAGGGAAAGGGGATTAGGCTCGATGTCTTGATGAAAGGAAGGTCAGAGCATTTGTGGACATATTTTTTAAACCACTCCACTATGAAACAAGAAATGCTAAAAATAAATGTTAGATAGATTCCAAAGAGCTAGAAAGGTCAATTTTTCCTTGAATTATAATTTTAAATGCCATTTATTAAACTTCTAGCATGTGCTTTATATTCATTTTTAGTAATCCTTACACAAATTCTAAGTATTTTCCATTTTACAGATGAAGAGATTCACAATTAGAGTTAGAAAGGATTTGTCCAAGGTCACATGGGCAGTAAATGGTAGGACCAAGAATTAAAAATGAACCCTTTCTGCTACTCCATGCTGACATTCTAAGGAAGGGTGAGTTCTAACCCAGAATTTGGCAGCTGGAGGAGATCTAAGTGGCCAGGAAAAGAATAGTGATGCTCCCTGTCTTCAAGATGATATGATAAAAGATACAGGAAAGCATCATATAATTTCCACAAGTACCATTTGGCTGGATCAGCATCTTTATGTGTACTGTCTTGGTGACCATACCTGAGACAGGTATGGAATGAAGACAGTCTACTGATCCTAGCTTTCTGGGAGACCTGACAAAAGTCTTTTCAGATAAGCTGGTTCTAGAATATTCTTGGGAGGGTCAAGGACGGTGGAGAGGGGGCTGGGCTATGGAGGAGTTGGTAAGCTAGAGTCAAGTCAGACATCCTAGAATAGCCAGGAAAGCTTGCTAGTAAGATGGCAGCTAAGTCGACATTCACAATTTCTAGAATTATTACCCACTTGGAATTTGGTGCTACCTTTTTTCCGTAAAGAACATCTGGTTTTCAGTGTGGGTGTGGGCAGTCAGGCATATAAAACATTTTTCCATGTTCTTCTCTAAGAAGTTATGGGATACTACTGTCTTAAATTTTACATCAATTCATTTTGAGTTGTGAAATGAACAGTGTCATTCTTTTACTCAAGAAAAAAAAATTTTGTTCACTTTTGTTTAAAAAATACTTTTATAGCGCCTAGTAGGAGCTCAACACAGTGGCGTATGCTTTACAAATAGTAAAAACACAAAAACAAAAACAAAAAACCACTCACACTCATCTACTATAGTCGCTCTTCCTATAATACGATTTTTACAATACAGCCATAAAGACTCACTGTTATTGTGTCTTTTTCTTTTTTCTTTTTTCTTTTTTGTGGGTGAGAAGTAGGGTAAATAAAAGTTGATCTGGGTCCATCTCAGAGGCAGTGTAGTGTAAAAGAAAGGCTCCTTGAATTTGAAAATTGCGGCCATTGTCTTGGGGAACTCATTAGCTTCTCTGAGTCTTGTTTTCTTCTGTGTTAAGTTGCCGTGAGAATTAGATGAAATAACCCATAGGGAAATAGATGATAAAGTATTCCATGAAGTAAAGAATTATCAAAATACTGAGTAAAACTATGTTAATGAGGATAAATGATAGGATGTGTTCCCAGGCCACAGAGGGCAGCTTTGGATAAGGACCATTGGTCTGTACTAATGCAAAGCATCTTTCAATTCACAGACCTCTCATGACAGATTCTTCTGGGTTGGCTCTAGAGTTACTTCTACTGTTAGCTGAACAGATCATTGAAAAATAAATGTGCACTCCAATAATAAAATGCATTTTTTTGTATGATCAAGTACGCATAGCGATTCTAGGTTACACCTTGACTGGCTTAGCCATGGCTCTATTATTGACCCTTCAAGTTTTCCAATTAGTTTTGGTAATAAACTTTTTTCTTTCTTTTGTACACAATACTGATTTTTAAAAATTGTCACCTTTGCAAAATGCTTACTTTTTAAAAATTGTTACCTTTACCTTATTTCTCACAGATTTATCCTTACTGTTGCACTCTAGCGAAAAGTAGATGGCAAACTCATTTACTCTTAATTATGTAGGCACATTTCTGTGATGATAATGAAACTTCAACCCGGACAAAAGGGCATATATACATATACATATATACATGCAGATACATATACACATATACATACATATACACATACCCATACACATACAAATACACACATTATAGGTTACATATTACATGCTTAAATATATGTAAAACATTTTTTAAAAATGCACATTAAGTTAAATACATGTTTCCTCCTCTCTATAGATATGAAATACACGTGTTTAATATGCATTTTTATATATTTAACATGAAAATTTGTATTTGATTTAACATGTGTTTGATTTGTCCCCTGAATTCGTTGCCATCTTTACATACTTACAACTCCAGACTACTAAATATTATAGTGACAAAATAATGAAATACCATCTGAAGGGGGAAAAAAAGCTGAACAGGATGCTAAATGTTAGTCTTTCAAATATTTTAAAATATTTCTAGTACTTCACACTTAAATATTTTGTAAAAGCAGAATTATCTGTCAGACATTCCATGATGTACATATTTTTTCCTTTATAGAAGCTTTTAATTTTCCGTAAGAAATCACACTTGCTTAGAATAGAAAGCGGGTAGTTTAATCATCATAAATCTGGCCATAATGTAGACTCTGCTCTTTATTTCTAAAAAGAAGTTATGGCTAAGAATAATGGTGTTTTGGTTATAACAGTAATGTATAACAATGTCACAGTGATAGTTATCACAATAATTATAATAAGAATGATAGAAACAGTCCATAGAGTTTCAACTGTCTATTTTTGGCGGGCCTTTTACAAACATCCTATCATGTAATGCTTACAGTAATACACAGGACAAGTGAAATTTGTTCACATATCCACACAAAGAGACTTTGGCTCAGAGGGGTTAAATGACTTGGTAGAGTCGGAAATCAAATCTATGCTTTTCTTCCCATTAAGCCAAGGTGCTGCTTACAAGGCAAGGTCCTAAAACATAGATTGGACATTTGCTGCCTATCCTATGATTATGATTGTTGTTTTCAACCTGAGCACTTTGTCAGCTTTCCAATTCTTCTTTCAATAATTCTTTCCACTTTGGAATGATAGTTTATGGCATGGAGTGCTTTAAAATTATAAAACGCTTTCACATGCATTCGCTGTAATTTCTCTCAATGTTTTTAGTCTCATTTTATAAATTGAACACAAGTGTCTCTTATGACTAGATCATGGTTTCTTATGTATGATGATCATATCTATAGAACTAAGCTACGTCATGCCATACATACACACAGAAAGAGCTCAATAAACAGTTGAGCAAAGAGGGTGCATGCCCTTTAAGAAGGCATGTAGTCATGTTGACAGTGGTAGTAGTAAACTAATACCAAACAAATAAGACCTTTTTCCCCAAATTGAGAAGAAGGACCCCCAAAAATGTCAGAGAAAGAAGATGACCCACAGACCACGGTCTCTGAAGACCTTGGCCTATTTCATGCATCAAAGACTTAAAACCTATCCACTGGATTCTTCTCCATTGCTATCTATTCTAGAATAGTCTTGAGCATATGCAGCCCTTCAGAACATGATCCAAGATTGCAAAGTTTCCTCAGTCAAACCTGGAATCAAAACAATAATAATAATAAAGGAAAGCAGCACCGTTTTCCAGATACTCTGTCAGCTCTTTTGAAGCCATGAATATGGTGGCGTTTCCACAACTCAACCTGTCAACCAATCAGTTAAAAATAAAACATAAAAATTAAAAAAAAAGAATAGCACAATATACTACTTGAGGTGTCCTGACATAGTCAGTCAACTTTCATCTCTAGCATGCACTGTAGAAGCTTCTTCGCAGGCCATGCTGTCTCCAACCTTCTATGCTCTCCACAAAGCAGGAGATGTGCAGACATTTTAGGGGATCAGCTACTAACAAGGCCTGTGGGAAACCATCACTGGTTGTTTTCACATTCATTTTTCATCACAGAACTTTGAGAACCAATGATGCTTAAAATTGACATTTCCATAGAAATTGAGCATTTGTCCTATTCTTTTCAGCTACACAATATGCATCTATGAAGTGTCTCCTGTGTACACTGGAGAGTCAATAACACAAGCAAGTGTGACCAACACTGTTTTGAGAAGCTGTAGCATCCAGAGGAAAAAAAACTGATCTGCTATCAGAAGTCTAGGGATGTGATTACATCTCTACAACAACATTCTGGAGTTATAACCATCGAGTTACTATGCGGTTGTTAACTTTCTTAGTCATCTCCATACATAGCAATGCGCATGGCAGTAACTCAAGAAGGCTGGAAGAAAGAGGAAACCACGCCAGGTGAATCGGCCAGTCCGTGCTCTTTGAAAGAAAGGTGTTGATTTCATTTGAGATGTAACTGCATTTAAACTGAGGACGAATAAGCTCCGAATGGCATGCGGAGCTTAGAACGGGTTCAAAATTGGGCCAATGAGAAAGGAGGAGGTTTTATTTTCATTGAAAGCCAAGGAATCATCTTCAGTGTAAGTTGTAATATCATTATGCTGACACATAACTTACGCACAGACAATTCCTCTTGGGGTGGAAGGTCAGGCAATTAATCCATTGCATCACCCATTCACCTATGTGTGCCAGCTATTTGGGAGAACTTGGAAAAATGATGGAAAATTCTTAATAATCTTTGACAGTACAATATTTGTACTTAGACTCTGGTTATTTCCAGAATGATGCTTCCCTGTTAGAAAGGCTAGTCCATCTCACCACATGATGGGAAACAGATGTAAGATTAGGATGCAAAGTAGTTTTCCAGATCCTGAGTCCCAGCATGCTGCACAGTCCAGCCCCAAAGTTAACCAGCCAAGTGCTGACACATGTCTTACAGCAAAATATCCCTCACAGCCACAGTTCAAAGGCCTCGCTACCCTCCAGGGCAATTAATACAGCATCACGTTCAATGGTGCTTGAACCAAATCCATTGAATCCTCAGGGGAGAAATAATGAAGCAATCGCAGAGCTCAGACAAGAGCTGCATGGAGTGGTGGCTAAGGTTTCGGTGCCTGAAAATGTAGCTTTTCCTGAAAGCACGTGTAGGATTACAGATTTGCTCAAAGAGAGTTATGCTCAGATTGTGTAATCTACTTGTAGGACAGTTCTTGTAAGACAGCATGAAGGCTGGAGCATGGTTATTTAATAAGAAAGAATGAAAGAAGACAGGAAAGGAGAGAGAAGGGAGGAAGAAGAAGAAGAAGAAGAAGAAGAAGAAGAAGAAGAAGAA
Source organism: Paguma larvata (assembly GCA_030068075.1). Lineage (NCBI taxonomy): Eukaryota > Metazoa > Chordata > Mammalia > Carnivora > Viverridae > Paguma > Paguma larvata. The sequence goes on from CM057825.1 coordinate 16,485,476, forward strand.
GAAGAAGAAGAAGAAGAAGAAGAAGAAGAGAAGGAGAAGAAGAAGGGGAAGAAGAAGAAGAAGAAGGAGAAGGAGGAGGAGGAGGAGAAGAAGGGGGAGGAGGAGAAGAAGGGGGAGGAGGAGGGGGATAGGGAGGAGGAGGAGGGGGATAGAGAGGAGGAGGAGGGAGAGGAGGAGGGGAGGGGGAGGACAAAAGGAAAGAGGAAGGGAAGAAGGAAGGGAAGGAAAGAAATCTATAGACGTTCACTCTGCCATAGTAGAGATTTTCAAGTTTGACTTATTGGAGATGATCAGAAAAGCAAAAAATTGATTCCCTTTAATAAAACTGAAAGTTACTATTGGTATATACTACCAGGAGATGGGAAAGAGCTCCTTCCTGAGACATGGAGTAAGCATGGTTTAATTCCATCCAGAGCAGATGGATTCAAGAATTACGTTTTTCTCAATTGTCCTGAGCATTCCTTAAAGATATCGTATAAGGAAATAATGTCAAGCAAACTGTATTGGTTAAATTAAAAAAAAAAAGAAAGAAAGAAAAGAAAAACCAACACCGCCCCCCCAAAACCCCTAAATCATGACAAAGTATTTTACAGTCTCTAATAAGTAAATTACAAATAAATATTTTTACTTTTGGTTGAACCTGGAAATAACCACCATGACCAGAAGCTTCTAAAGCTGCCTAGAACCCTGGTTAAGTGAATCAGACGCTTTCAGGGGCACCTAGGTGGCTCAGTTGGTTAAGCATCTGGACTCTTGATTTTGGCCGAGGTCATGATCCCACAGTTTGTAAGTTTGAGTCCCATGTTGGGCTCTGTGCTGACATCACAGAGCCTGCTTCGGGTTCTCTTTCTCCCTCTCTTTCTGCCCTTCCTTCTCTTTTTCTCTTTCTCTACCTCTCAAAATAAATAAACATTAAAAAACGAGCCAGGCATTTAGGGCTGCTGTGTTAGCTCTCGCAGGTACCACTTAGCATTTTGTGGCAATAATTCAGTGGCCAGAAAGAACAATGCGGTATTCCAAGGTGCCTCGCTTGTAGAGAAGATGAAGAAATAAAATTTATTCAACTTCCAATTATCAACATGCAGATTTTCCATTTGAGGCCATTAGGAGCTTTTCATCTGTTGTGCCCATCAGCTGGGTCAGGGAGACAGTACTGCCACCCCATGGAGTCCACCCCGGCTACAACCAAGCAGAATATATTTGCAGTCCTTGACATTTTTCCTCTCTTATAAATGTGTAAAAGAAATAAGTGGTTTCCTAAAGAAAACATAGCTAAAACAAAAAATTCCAGTCATTGAAGGATAATCATGTTAAATCTTGACAGAGGTCATTCTATATTTTATTTTCTGCAGATATATATATATATATATATATACACACATATATATATATAATATATGTATTATATATATGTAGGAACATATATATGTGTAGAATATACATATGTGAAAAATAAATATGTAGAACATATATGTAAAATATATACATGTAGAATATATATATTCATATAGCAAAATCCTATGTGTCTTTATACAAAGATAGGTATTATGCTGGAAAGGTTGAGCGTGTAGTCTCTATAGATGGAGTGTCTAAGTGTACAAGTCACATCTGTCACTTAGCTGCTGGCAATTCCCTTCCGGTCTCTAGGCGTGGTTCCTTAGTGATAAACCAGGGGTAATATCAATGAGTTTGCAATGAGTGACTGTATATAAAGTGCAAGGACACATGCCTTTCTTGGAGCAAGCATATGTCAATATTAGCTAGTGTTGTTACCTTGCTCGGAATCCCTTTTTCACTTAACGATGTATCATGCACATCTTATCATGCCCATAAATACACATTTCTGTCTCACTTTGAATAGCTATACAAAATAAAATAGCATTTTATGACCATCATAGTGTACTTTATTGAAACGAGGTGGGGGTCTAGTTCTTTTTTCTACTGTGGATCACACTATAATGAGTATCTTTGTGTATCTTTGTGTGTCAATAAACTTTTTTGATAAATATCTAGTCACGTACTTAATGGATTAGATGACATTTTTAAGATTTTTTATTTCTACGGCCGAACTGTTCTCTACAAAGTTTTCACTTTTCCACCAGCAGTATAAGAGAGTGCCTAATGCCCCACTTTCTTGTTGTCATTAAATATTATCTTTGCTCGGCATCTTTATTAAATACAGTGGCCAAAAAAGGTAATGAAACAAGAAGAGTTGATTTGAAACGAAATTGACGTAAGATTAGCATATTTTGAACAGTTCTTTTTTCTCCTTGAAGACTATGCCAGCTGTGGGTGTAATAGGCATTATGCCTGCCTTTGTATGCATGCATGTATTCATGTGTATTTGTGTCTGTATGTGAGTGTATGTACACACATATATATATGTATACACACATACATGTATATAGACACAATATGTATGTATAAGCTTGTGCATATATGTATATGCAATAGATAAGTTCAAATATTTATAAAGCTTCCTTTATTTAAATAAGTCCATTAAGATGATCTATCAAAGTTTGCAAAGCTTTTTAGAATTATTTTTGTTTCATGGAAAGTGCAAAAAAACAGAGTAATATAAAGACGCATGTTCACTGGATATGCTCTTACTCAAGAAACACTGGATGTGAAATCAATCAGTTTTTCGCTCTCATTTGTTTTCCAAAACACCCTACACCTTTCATCTGGGTGCATATTGCATGAACAATAAAGGGATAGAGATAGGGGATAGGGTGGAAGGATCAACAATAGAAAACATCCCATTGCAGTAATAAAGATGCATCACAACCAAATATCACTTCTCTCGTTGGCAAGGATTTTGTCAATGGGGCCCACGTCTGGAGTTCGTCACCAGATTCTTTTAATAAGAATTCATCCCTTCTGTTTCAGCTGTAATACATATTATTCTAGATCCTAAAGATCCATGGCAGAAACTATGCATATTTTAGTCCTTATTGTTTTATAGTTTCTTCAGAAACTAATCAGCAAATGAAGGGACTCAGGACTACTTCCTTTCTCCACTTCTACCTGTTTAGAAATCCCGTTTCATGACTTGGTTGTCCATCGAATCAGAATCCAACCTGCCTCACTGATAAACTTGCCTCCTTACTCACAATGGCTTCCCGTTAGTTCATGAAATGGGACATGAGTCCTACTATTTAAGACCACCACACAACCGTCTTGTAGCATGGCCTTCACATTGACAGGATTTCTGTTTTCTATCCTGGCTTCCTCTCGATTCCTCCTTGGCCATAAGAATTCCAAGTCTCCTTTGCTATTCTTTATAGAAGAGGTATTGGGGTCTATCCCCAGAGACCGGGGGACCACTTCTTAAATGTTCTCCCCTCTCCTAGGGGGTGATCGAAAGGTAACTATGTAATTATTTGTGAGTAGTAGAGTTACTAGATATTTTGTCTACCACATTCTGTTTTTTAAGCTGGTTTTTTTTTTTTTTCAGCCTAATGTTTACCATTAGTTAAAAACAGAACAGAACAAAACAAACAAAAACCTCAACGGTCTAAAAAATCAGGGAGGAATGGAACTCTGCAAAGTATCATTGAACCAGATTCTGAATAATAGTAATGGTATTTTTACGACTTTTGTGAAAAACACTTTGCACATCCAAGGTGACTCTCAGAATAGTATAGGAAGAGTGATCTCTCCAGCAAAGTGCTGTGCTCAGTCTGCTGTAGACTGAATCTCAAGGTTGTTAACTGTCAGAGAGGTTGTAGAGAGTGAACTTCATATAGAGAAAGTGGTAACAATTCAAATGACCCAGGGCGGGGGACCGTGATGCTGCTCCAGAAATGCTGAGCTGACCAAAGCGGAAGGCAAACAAGATTTGTATAAAGAATGGTAGCAGGTAAGGATGGATCTCAGTTGTTAAGTTAAGATTTGGATTTATTAAATCCACAGGCTAGAGTCATGGAAGTTTGTTGAGAATAGAGTAAGAAGATAAAAAGCAGTATTTAGGGAGCAGGTGGGTAGCTCAGTCCGCTAAGTGTCTGACTTCGCTCAGGTCATGATCTTGTGATTCATGGGTTCGAGCCCCATGTTAGGCTCTGTGCTGATGGTTCAGAACACAGAGCCTGCTTCAGATTCTGTTTCTCCCTCTCTCTCTGCCCCTCCCCCACTCATGCTCTCTCTCTTTCAAAAATAAATAAACATTTCAAAAAATTAAAAAAAAAAAGCAGTATTTAGGAACATGCTACCCGTTTCCCAAGTCTGCGCATGGTACTAAGAAGATGGACGGTTGTATGGGGCTGTGACTGTGCCCAGGGGAGCAAGAAACTGTCAGGACCCGTAGAAACCACCCAGGTGTGAAGTTGTAAAGGGATGCACACAGGGATTGAAAAGCAGGACCTGTGTGGGAGATGCCGGAGAGGAAGTGTGGTCAGGACTGTGTGGTCACGAGAGGCGCAGCCTGTATCACAAAGCCACCATTCAAGTGCAGTCTGTACTGAAACAAAGTTGTTCTGAACTTGCATGAGGCATTGGGGTCACAAGTCATATGGCGATACTGAAACAGAACCAAATACATGTTGGTCGAGCCAAGGAAAATGGCAAGTTCGAGACCTGGTCTGCTTCATTTTTTCTTCTTTGTTGACAGCTTCCTTCTATAGTCAATAAAATCTATAGAAGGAAGAAGATTGAAAATTTCACAGGAAATGTGCCTTCCAAACCTATGTGTTAAGAAGTGGCCTTCTCTTTCCTTTTCTCTTGCAATGTCAAAGGTGAGATGTTTTCTCTAGCTCGCTCGATGGGCCATCAGGACAGAGAAGTCTGGGCGGCAGTATACAAATAGATGATTGATCTCTAAGGAAGAGTTTGGGTTGGCCCTAGTAACATAACTTTGGCTACTGAGCAACTTCTAGAAACTTCTTATTCTTAACCTGTCCATGAGATCCTTACCTTCTGCCCCAGTACTTGGTACTTGGCATTTTAGCATGAACCTGGGTTAAGTAAATGAATCCATAAAGGCCATTCCACTTTAGCAAAAAGGAAGATTCTGACAGTAAGATCCGTACACATGTGAGCAGATTTTTGAGAGCGCTATGGGCCTGAAGTCATGGACAGTACTGTGATAGAAAGGGAAAGGAGGGCCCAGGAAGGAGACTGCCAAATGAAAGCCTAACTAATCTCATTGGGAAACATTTAGAATCTCATTAATGTGGGAATTAAATAAAATCTACTGCAAGATTGTACTCTGCATGTGCATGAAAATAGAACTGACATCAAGTGCCTTAACACACTTTGTGGAAAGAGTGTTACTTTCTTGATTGAGAGTTCCATGTCAAATGAGTAAAAAATATATTTTTTAGTTTTTTAATGTTTATATATTTTTGAGAGAAAGAAAGACAGAGCATGAGCAGGGGAGGGGCAGAGAGAGAGGGAGACACAGAATCTGAAGCAGGCTCCAGGCCCTCAGCTGTCAGCACAGAGTCTGACGTGGTCTTGAACCCACGAACCATGAGATCATGACCTGAGCCAAAGTCGGATGCATAACTGACTTGAGCCACCCAGGCCTCCCCTCCCAACAATTTTTTTTTTTAACCCATGTTGTTCCATATGTATCTTTAACTTTTAAATTCGACAATACTTTTGTTCTACTTCGTGACCAATTCTTTCAGGCTAAAGTGAAGGAAGGGGCTGAGGACTTTGTGACATCTTAACTTCCTACTCAGGGGAAACACATGGCTCGAGGCCACACTGTCAGCCCGAATCTATTGCTTTTGTCAGATGTTTTATTAGATTTTTCTAAGCTGCACGATCCTTAACAAGAATGTAATTCCAGAGCCTGATTATGATACCATTCAGATCGTATCTCAATCCTTTGGGCTATTTCCTTTAGTTCTAAGACACAGTTTGATGCACTTCTGTCCAATAATGGGCAAAATTATTCATCAGACGTGTTTAATAGATTTGTGGACACCTTATCTGCTGCTGCTGTCACTGGGAAGTTTCTGTCCATGCAGGTGCCACAGTCACGTCTTCCACATCTATCTTTGGGTCCTGAGTGTCTGGGAGACTAAACATGTCTTAAGGACAGGGGTGCCTAGGTGGCTCAGTTAGTTAAGCGTCCAACTTCAGCTCAGGTTATGGTCTTCCTGTTTATGGGTTTGAGCCCTGATCAAGGCTCACTGCTGTCAGCATGGAGCCTGCTTCAGATCCTTTGTTCCCCTCTCTCTCTTTCCTCTCCTGCGCGCGCGCTCTCTCTCTCTCTTTCAAAAAGACATTAAAAAAATTGTCTTAAGGTCAGTTTACCACTGTTCCATCTCCTTTCCCTCCTAGAAAACACCTTGTTCAGACAACTCAGCATTTAACGATCTTTGATGATAGCAGCTCTCATCGGTTGAGTGCCATTTGGCCTCTCAGTCCTGTACTGGGGACATTCTCATTCTCAGCCTGACACCCACGCAGGCTCACAGTTTTTACACAGTAAGCTAGAAAGGTGGTAGGGCTGTGTCCTTCTAGACTATGAACTACAGTGGAATGGTGCCTGATCTTGCTCCTCAAGCTCCCTCAGTGCCTGGCCCAAGAATCGGCATGTAGACGTACTCCAAAGAAATAGTTGTAGAGTGGAAGAATTAATGAGTGCATGCTCCAGATGTATTACTATAAAGCTAGGGGCACCTGGGTGGTTCAGCAGGTTAAGTGTCCAACTTCAGCTCGGGTCATGATCAAATGGTTTGTGAATTTAAGCCTCACATCTGGCTCCCTGCTGTCAGAACAGAACCTGCTTCAGACCCTCTACCTACCTATCTCTGCCCATGCCCCACTCCTGCATGCACGCTCTCTCTCTCTCTCTCAAAAATAAATATAAATATTAATCTTTTTTTTAAAAAAACAAACAAAAAAAAGGCAATCAAACTATGCTAGTATCCCACTGTACAGTATGATATCAGTCTTCATCAGTAAGACTTAAAACAGCTGACTTTAGTTACTAAAGTAGCTAAGTCATTTTGGTTCTTTTAAAGTTTATATTTTGAGAGAGAGAGAGAGAGAGAGAGAGAGAACTTGTGCATGAGTGAGGGAGGGGCAAAGAGAGAAAGAGGGAGACAGAGAGGGAAAGAAAGAATCACAAGCAGGCTCTGCACTGTCAGTGTGGAGGCCAATGTGGAGTTCAAACTCATGAACATTGAATTCATGACCTGAGCCAAATTCAAGAGTCAGATGCTGAGCCTACCGACCAACCCAGAACATTTGGTGTTTTCTCAATGAAGAATATATGGAATAGTATAATAGATACTCCACTTGTAACTGCCAGAAAATATTTTATTTTTGTGAGCATAAATGCCAATGATTAGGCTGCCAAATGAGGTGGGCTGGAGAATCCACAATGGTAGAAAAAATAAACTATTTTCATCCCTTCCTAAGCCTCTGCCAAATTTGGCTTTAAGTAATCTTTTGCCATTTTACGTGGAGTTGTCTTTTTAAATTTGAAATAATTCTGCACTCAAAACTGCTTAACATGTGACCACAGACTCTCATCTGTAGACTGAACGCATCATAAACACTTCTGCGTTCCGAGAATCTCCGAAGACGCAAGTCTCAGAATATTCGTAGGTGGCTTATGTCTGTAGCCATCTTCAATATCCTGCTGGCTGCACCTCCATCCAGGGGAACTCAGCTTAAATCTCACAGCACATTTCCAAGATCCTTTTTTCTGGCTTTCCTAAAAGTTTTCTGTTGTTCTAATCATTGCATTTGCGGCCTCATATTTGCCTCTTCTGTACTTTTAATGAGGCACTAGAATGGCTTCCTTAGGCAATAAGTGTTTTCAAGGCTGCCCTAAATATACTTTTCTAAAGGGCACCCAAAGGACACATCAAATTGATTTCCTACTCTATTACTTCCTCTCCTCTTTCTTGTCTAAGTCTCTGGTAATTTGAAATAAAGTGATAAAAGCACATCTAAAATACTACTGTAATGTTTTAAATGGAATATAGTGCATGTCTTTTTTTTTTTAATGCAGAACTATAGGGGATGGACGTTTAAAAAAGAACCCACAGTTACAGAGTTACCATAGCATTCTAGAACAATCTTGAGTTCTCATTTGATTTCTGTTGGTTGATTCAACTTGGGTTAAGAAAAAATTCTGCAGTCTGGCTGGTTTAATTTTTTTTCTAGATATGGTCACTGAGAAAAGATTGAGTCACACCACAGACACTTTTCAGTCATTGTAATATGAGAAAATGCCATATTTGATTCTTATGCATTATAGGAGTCTGGGTCGTCTGGTAACTATTGCTGGCAGTAGTCTTCACTGCCTACAGCTATTTCTTTCTTTCGGATTCCAGGGATAGTAGGGATGAACAAGGATCCCTAATTTTTTTTGCCTGATTATCCTGCCATTAAAAAATAAAAAAAAAAAGTCTTGGGCTGCCTGGGTGGCTCAGTTGGTTAAGTATCCAACTTTGGCTCAGGTAATGATCTCACATTCGTGGGTTCAACCCCGTGTCAGGTTCTGTGCTGACAGCTCGGAGCCTGGAACCTGCTTCAGATCCTGTGTCTCCCTCTTTCTCTGCCCCTCCCCCATTCATGCTCTGTGTCTCACAAAGAAATAAACATTTAAAAAAAATTAGGAAAAAATATGCACCACCACTCTCCATGCCTCTAGCACACAGGTTGAGATTTGATCGTTAAATTGTTTGGGACTTAATCACCCACAATCTCATAAAAGCCCCAGCATCGATTGTCCTGTGGCCACAGAGGTTCGTGGATAGCTTAAAATGAAGGGGAAAATTCTCTTCCGTAGATGTTGGTACTTTCCGACTGGGGTCATCCTATTCGTTTTTTTGTTTTTGTTTTCTTTTGTTCGTGACATCTTTCATCGGCCTCCAGGGAAGAATCAGCGTATTTAAATATTCAGAAGATTTGTTTGAGGTTGTTGATGTCACGATGATTTGTAGTCCTATTAAAATGACATTTGCTGATGACATGATACAAGGCGGTGCATCATTTCATCTCAGCATGAAAGCTCGCTGATCTTTTCATCGCCGCCACACAGGTGATCCACGAACCCGCGGCTCTAATGTGATCAGCCACACCGCTCCCGCCAGCATTTGCATAAGTGCTCCTCCGAGATGGACGGCGTTTCTAATCCAAAGTCACGTCAAGGAAAAATAGCTGTTGCGGAATGATTTATCCTTTTATTGGCTAAATGAAATTATTCAAGCCCTGAAATCTGCTTTTTGCTCGGCATGAGAATTTCAAGGAGACACACCACACCTTGGTTCTATGTCCTGTCTTAAACACACCCTGCCTGCGGTGTAGAACTTCAATAGTATGGGTTGCTAGTTTTCTTATGCATTCGACTGTTCTGCAGGGTAATTAAAAAAAATTGAAAAAAAGGGGCAATCGGTTAGCCTGGAATAATTAAAAAAATCATATCCCCTTTTCTAGGCGAGATCTTTGTGTGAGAGCCTTCACACGCACACTCTTCATACCTGGAACCAGCACGATTGTAGCTTTTTCTTTCCTCTCTCAACTCATTGGAGAGATAAACATACAGCAGGCAGCAAGGCGAAAAAGCGACATGTATTTCTTTGAGACATACATGACTCTAGGTAGTGTCCTTGTCACAAAAGGAGACAAGGCCACACAGACAGGACGCTGACTTTAGAGGTCTCGACGCTCTCTGAAGTACAGAGTGAATTTCAGATTCTCTCTTGAACATCGTGGATGTAGAAAAATACAGAAAAAAAATACTAAGGAAAGCAAAATGAATAAAAAATACTCTCGAGTAAATTTTTAAGTGCCTTGAAGAAACTGACTGTCTCTTGCAGAAGCGCATTACCTATTCTGAACTAGGCTCTAAAGCCATGTGCTGAGACTTCAAAGAATTCAAGAGTTAAAATATCAAAAGGGCAGTTTTCCCCTGTGCTTAATTTTTTGTTTTTTATCTCAGATGAAAATAGGAGGCTATGGACATTTCACAAAACAGCCTGTTTTCCTGGCTGGTTTTACAGATTTGTGAGATTTGCATGTTTTGGGCAAGTTCCAAGTTGCTGAATCCATCAGCGTTTGTCCATCAATATTTGAAACCTGTCAGTTCCTGACATTAAGTCCCTGTGATGACAGGCAGCACACGGAATGTGAAACTGTAAAAATAAGGTCCACCTGGGTCAGCAAAAGCCCCACGTCCAGCTTCTGGCCACGTGACGTGGCCCTGAAGATGAGCCGTGGGAAATCAGACCACATTTTAGCTGGGAGACAACCTAATTTTTTTTAAATGTGTGCCTCTAACTCTTCTTTTTGAAGTGAACCCTCATCTCCTTGAAAAATGCATCCACTTTAGGCTGCAGGGTTCCCTTTTAAAGCATGAAACTTTGCTCACTTAAAAATAATTGTGTGCCGTAACCTCAGACATTCACAGTGTATAAAAGTCCAATCCAAACTTGTAATTTCTGGGACAAATTTTATATGGTATTGTCATTACATACTTTTATTCCAAGTTCTAGTAATACTACATGATGGCCAAGAGGACTTTTGAAATCATACAGCAATGTGAATGCCACTTAGGTTTCTTGTTTCTGCTTATAAATCTCTCACGTCTCTGAGTGTTATTAAGCTTGTCACTGTTTATTCATAAATGCCTCCACTCTTTTGAATAAGAAAAGGAAAAACTCCATAAGACAAACAACACTGCGAAACTAATAACTGATCGGAAGTAATAGTCCAAAACATGTAGAGTGGAAAGTTAATGAATAGAATGAATAGAATAGAAAGTTAAGAGTACAATGACATCACAATAGAGATGTCTCTGCTATGATTTATACTATTATTAAGGACAATTTTCTCCCTTTCGCCATTTCTCCAAATGATGAACTTGGAACTTCTTTCGAGTTTAGTCCAGGATTTCATGAGCCATAGATTTTGTAAATACACTCTCTTGGTGTACAGCATTTTTCTCTGCACTGTTCCAGAGATCTTACGGCCTGTGCATACTGAGAAAACTGACCTTAATAATACTCTCTAAACAATGGCGCAATTCAGTTTGATAGTTTAGATGTTTGGGAAAAAAAATCCCAGCAGCTGAGTTAGAATAGCTTTTCTTCTTTTCACCAAGCATATGATACCAACCCTCAAACACAAAACACGTCTTGTAAAACCTTATACTTGACAATCTGTTCTGGTTTAGTAAATAGTTAAGAGTATCTCTGCCAGTCTTTGCGGAGTAATAGCGTCTTGGGATCATCACCACTGCTATACTAGCATCTAAACAAACACCTTTAGATATTAGCAATTTAAATATTCCTTATATGAAATACTTTTTTTTTGTTTGTGATTCCCAATCTATCAAAAAGATACTCATTTTCTGAAATGTGCTTATTCGTTTCCTCTAAACGATTTCTATCTACCCTACCTACATGCATTACATCATTTTTACCATCTCATACAAACAGTTTTGTGTCAACTAAGGGAAACTGAGGAAATAACGTGGCTATCCCAGTCATAGGAACTACTCCTTTCATGGTGTTTTGTAGTTTACCAAATATCCAACTTACCCCTCCCAAGGTCTCAGCGAGGAATGTTGCACTGCCCTCAGTTTTACAGATGATTTGAACTTGCTCAAGGTCATCCATCGAGGAAGGGACTCTTCCAAGTCTTCTGCTTCTTTCATGCCCTGGTGCCATTTTTGTTCAAACAAGCACACTAGTTTCATTTTGACATAAGTTTAGAATTATGTGGATGATTTTCCATCCTCTATTGAAGATGTCGTTATGGGCGTTTGAGACATTAAATTGGTATAATTACTGTATGTCCCTCTCGCCTTGCCTGAATCTTTTTCCTACACAAAAATAATGCTCATTAATGACATCTAAATGATAGCAATTGAGGTTTTGGGATCCTATTTGATTTTCGTAGTTCCTCAAAAAGGCAGAATTAGAATTAAAGAGGTTAAACATATTAGCAGGGTGATGGCCCGGGATTCGCTCTGATAAAAGGGAACATTATCAAGATTCCTGGCTCCAGCCCAAAGAGCTTTCTCTGGTGCAAATTGCCTCACACTTCGACAGGGTGCCAACATTGTAAATGGGACACATTTCTTCCCTAACAAACACTAAAGCATCATATTTGTTTTCTGAAGACAATAATTAAGCCATTAAATAGGAGCTTTCCCAATTGGACTGTGCTTGAAGTAAAGCATTAAGAAAGGCCAGGAGAGGCCATTTTGTTTCTGAAAGGTCACAATCTATTTGGCCAACTCAACCATACCGATCTGCTCTTACCCAGCCCTCCTCTGGGGGCTGATTTTAGCTGTAAAGTATAAGGATAGGAAAGGTATGATCAATAGTTTCATACATTTGCTAGTAGACTTCATGGGTTTTTATAAATCAACTTCAAACTTGTGGACTCTCACAGATCAAACTCCAAACTTATGGACTTTAACCTGGGTTTAAAAGAATCTGGGAAATTAGACAACAAAACACTACATCTGTATTTCGCTAACCTGGACTGGACATTTCGCATTTATTCAATGATCAATCAAAGCAAAATGCCACTAGGGTCTCAGCAGGGCGTGTGGGTTTTTACAGGGACATTCGTATTTCCATACTGCATCACAGTTGTCGTGATATCTCACCATACGGTGTGCATTTTATCACTTCTTTGAAGTCACAGTAGTTAGATCTGTTGCTAGATTTAGAGATTTAATAAGAAGGATGCACAATATTACTATGTCGTGAATTTTTTTAACATATTTTGATGGCTACATTTCAATATAATCAGAATTTTTATAGTTAATCCGAACTACGTTTCGTTTCATGCGTTTAAAAACTCTCTTGTGAGAAGGAACTCATAGAGTTTCCTAGACTGTCAAGGAGGTCCATGGCACAAAAGTAAACATTTGATAACTTTGCGAAGGAGTCCACTGTTGAGATGGGCATTTATATCTGGTTTAATTTCAACAAGTGTGTGCGTATGTGTGTGTGCATGTGTGCGCATACTGTTTTTTAGAATGTAGTGTTAGGCACAAAAACATCAATTGCCTTACTGCTGTTGGCTTTACAAGAAACGCATGCATCATATGGATATTTTGAATGCATCTTAATTTCCATCTTTGCTTTATAGATGAGGAGACGGTGGCACAAAGAAGCAAAAATGTGCAAATAAATATATAACGAATAAACAATTTTTTAAAAAGAAGAAGTTAAACAAACTGCTCAAGCAAGGAATTGATGGAGCTAGGCTTTGTGCCTAGGAAGTTGGACTTCAGGGTCCACAGGCAGAACTACTGGACTCTTTTCGTTGTTCAGTGTGAAGAGAGTTGTTTGTGTGTGTGTGTGTGTGTGTGTGTGTGTGTGTGTGTGTGTGCATGTGTGTTGGGGGGTGTGTGTTGTGATGTCATTTCTTCAGGTTATGATGCCTGGGGAAGGCTGGCATGATAGCAGCAGTCAGCCAGATAAAGAAGGGAAGTTGGCATGGCCGGGGAGGATAGTGACCCTTGAAATAAAGAGGAAGGTTGTAATTGATTTACCATTAAATATTACCAAGTGTACAACCAAGCCAGAGAGTGGCAGAAGCTGAGACTAGTTGGAAATAGACAGCGGGCATGACAGTCCGTGCAAAGCTATATTTTTCTTGATGAGTATTTGCAGTTTTATTCCATGTATTCTTTAGGTGATCTCTATGTGGTACTGCAACTTTGTCCCCCCAAGTTCTAGCTAGTATGATATTTTTATTTAGTGACTATGAACCAGTTTGATTGATTGGCTGGAGAGAGCTTGAAGCTCATAGGTTAAAATTCATAGTCATTGGCACAGTCATTCTTTTTTAACTAACTTATTCTGTTTCATTTTTCACAAAGCGATGTAAAAATATCCTCTGGCTTATTATCTTCTTGATCTTTATAAAGTATAGAACTTAGTCTGGGGCAGTTGTTCTTAAATTCAGTGTGCATCAGGACCACCTGGACAGTTTGTTAAATCGCAGGTTGATCGATTGCTGGCCGTAGTCCCAGAGTTTCAGGCTCTGTAGTAGGTCTGGGAAGGATTTGAAACCCAGTGTTTGGTAGCTATGCCATCTTGGCAAACTGCCTTATCTCTTTTGCCTCAATTTCTGAACGGGGACAAAATACCTACTTAGTAGCCATGTTCTGAGTATCAGATAATTGTTTTATGTATAAATACAGAACAATTACTAGTCAGTGGTAGCCATTATTATTGGGTGCCAACTATGTGTCCTACCTATCCTCTCTGTTTTCTGTGTGATGAAACTGAGGCATGGGGAGGTTTAGGTCATTTGGGTGTAAGTTGAAGGACAAATACCTGAAGGAACCTGGGCAATGTGTCTCCAAGGAGTTTGCTCTTAACCCCTACAATATACCGTGCTGGTGTTTTGGTTCTTGTCGCTAACTTCCCTCCAAGCAAATGCTGTGGTCTTGGGCTAATTAGGAGTCTTCTTCCCGTCCTTCCTTTCATGCTTCTTTCTGACAATGGTCGTGTCTTCTACCTTAGCTTCTAATGCATTTCTACTCACGGTCAACAGTCACAAGAGACTGAGCCCTCTTTATCCAAACCTGCTCAGACAATGCAGTTCATAATGACTTGATTCAGTTATAGTTATAGAATTCTAGTATGGTTTTCCCCGTTTCTTATAGAACATTCTATTTATAATTATGTACACTCATATTATCTTGCAATTGTTTATCTTGCAATTTCAACCTTGTTTGAAATTTCTTGGAGAAAGACAGTCATCTTCTTTTAGATTTCCTATTGTAGCTAGAATAAAGCTGGATGAACAAGGTGCTTACAGAGGAGGGACCTCATAGACCCTACCTACCACCTACTGCTGGCCTACATCTCCATGACCCCAGTCAACATACAAAATGGCCTGAAATCAGTTTGGGAATTATGTAACACCATATCTAGGTAACAACCTTTGCATTTGACACTTTTGTTCAGAATGCCAAACTGATACATAAAATGAACCCGTGGGGTTTCTGCATAGAGCTTCATGCTTTGCTCAAGCAAGTCAACTTCTAAAGGAAACAAAAACTAAAATCTGATTAAAGATTTCTGGAATAAACTGGACTCGTAAGAGATACTTATCGGATACTAAGGTGTTGCAGGCTGAGTACTCTGAGTCCTGGCCAACTATTCTTACTAAGCATTTGCCTTGGGCCACTTGTGGTGGTAAAGATGCTTGCTGTATAGATCACTCATTTTATCATTCCAAAAACACTGTGAGGGAGGTATTGTAATTCTTATTTTATAGATAAGGAAACTGAGTCTTAAAAGGGAGATCGAGTAACTAGCCTAAGGGTATTTATTAGTAGGTGGAGGTACCATCCAAACCCAATCTGTCTCATGACAAATACATCTGAACTTGACCACAATCCTTCTTATTCCTTCTCACACGTTTCAAACCAACACCAAAACAATTGCTTCGCTTCATAACAAAATTGTTTGAACAAGGTATTTACAATGCAGAGCAAAGAAATATGTTTCCTTAAAATTGAGTTTTTCTTTTCAGTTGTATGGTAGAGCCATGAAGACAGTTTAAAGAATATAAAATATAAAAAGTCTAATAACAGAGTGGAAATAATTTGGGCTTCTATTTCCATTGTGAAATTTGACCTAGTCTTAAAAATCCTTATAAATAGTTAGATGATGAGTTCACTATGAGTTTAGAAATCCTCTACGTTCATTGTAAGTGTTCATGTCATTGTCTCTGAAGACTTCATTCAGGTTTTTTTTTTTTTGAGTTATCTAGAAAAGATTTGTGAATGCTGAGGAACCAGTCTTGTTTCTTTATATATATATATATATAAAGAGAGAGAGAGAGAGAGAGATCTTTATATATATATATATATATATATATATATATATATATATAGAGAGAGAGAGAGAGAGAGAGAGTCACTACTCTAGGAGGAATAAATCACAAAAGGAAGAATACATTGCTCACAGCCACCTAATTAATGCAGCTGGGAAACCATGTTATTTTAAGTTTACTACTCATTTTTGTCACCTTTTCAAAATGTTGCTTGATGAATATAATCTTCTCTCAGAGATCTATAAACCTATTGATTAGGCAACTTAAATTGCACAAAAACACAACATAAGAATTTCCAACTGATTCACACCAACAGGCAGTGAAGCCTAGCCATCCATGTGTGCAAAATTACCAAACGGCAAGACGATTTCCTAGACTTCTATAACTTTAATGTAATTTGAATGTTCTAGAACAGGATCATCCAAATACAGTGGAGCCTTTTTATGAAATTCATTTTAGTAAAATTCAGAATAAAATAGTTTTATCTTGGATTCTACCAGATTCAGGAATATGTGAACCATGTGAGCAACTTTAATTAATATCATCTCCCCAGTAACAGACGCATGGCAAGAATGCCAGTTTTGAACTATAGGGATGCAGTAATGCTCTTCTGTATAAGCAAAAATACGCATACGATTTGGTCGTAGTGTGGCAGAAACTGGTCTGGGTCACCCGACAGAAGAACCAAGTGCTCCGAGCAGCACTTGGAGATCTTGGAAGGCAGGAGGTTTATTTTACACTGCTGGGCTCAGAGGAGATCACTCTCCAGAGGTCTAATTCTAGAGCATACGCAGAGGGGACAATTTATAGTCTGTTACTTCACATTCCTCATTAGTAGTAATTTGGCGCATCACAAGTAGGGTGGGAAGAAGAACCCAGAAGGGGGAGTCTTTGAACAGAGACAAGAATTTCCTTATCAACCCTGCTGGCCATCCTATAACAGATTTTTCCCTATCAACAGCAAAGCCTTCCATAGCACTTAATCTGTGCCAGGCTATCTTCTCCTCCTTATATTAATTAATATAATGCTCATAAGAACTTTACAAGGTAGACACAAATCTGCATTACACAGATGAGGAAACTGAGGCCTTGAGTATTTAAGGAACTCACTCAGGGTCCTATAGTTAAGTCCCAAGGAACTGAGATAGGAGCCCATACAATCTGCTTCCAGGTTACCTGTTTCTAACCAGCAAGCTTTACTCCTCCTCAATTTGAACATCTCAGCCCAGAAATGATGCTGAGTTATTTTTAGCCAAGTCTGAGAGATCCAGAAGTTTGCGGAAGCTTAAATCGAAATATCGTATAGTAAAAGTATTTGCCAACTCCTCTCTAATTAGACTTTTCAGAATGGAGACGACATCTCCTCTAGCACTTCATATGTGAAGTAAAAATTGACAGTAAAATAGAGAGAGGGGCTACCACCAAGCCCTGCATAAAAAGACTTCTTTCAAATTATGATAAAAACATACAATAAGCCAGGGATAGATTACATTATAAAAATCTACATCAAAAGAGCTGCGATCAAAGCTAGTGATAAAATATTCAGGAGGAGAAATTTGTAAAGGAGTCTGGGTTACCATTGATCAAAAAAGGAGAGTGGGGGGTGGCACGTAAGACAGGAAGAAAGCACCAGTTGCTTTGCTGCCAAGCGTAAGTGAGAGACGCTTAGATTCTGATAAATAAGACTCCTCCGGCCACGGGAGGCATTTGAGCACCATGCCCCTTTTTAGGGGAGTTTACAAAACAAACAAGGCAAGTAAATGTCACCAGTGGGCACGTCTGTGCTGTGTGAATGGAGGTCTCAGTTCTTGGATTCCCTGTGAAAGATTTATTTGAGGATCTCCACTCAAATAAAGCCAGCCCGAAGGAAAGTAACAAGCACAAAGCAGTCTTTTAAGGACAGTACACTCTCAAGGAGGAAAAGCCCAGAGGTAGCAACTGTCCTGAGGTTACGGGAGTCATTTCTTTACTGTGAGGGGCGGGGTCTTAGATCTTAGACAGGGAGGTCACTAATGGAGGCTGCTTCTAAACATTTGGGGGACTCCTTTCACAGGTGGGGAGGGGGAGTTTTTGACCCTACAAGGTTTGTACTGAAACCATCATGGCAGCCTTTTGCCACAGGGTGGGATTAAAACCTCAGTGCAAATGTATTATAATGAGTCTAGAGGTTACCCTGGGATGGGGGCGGAAGAGGCGAATATGTGTTTTGCAACCGTGGCTCTTAGTCTGTTAGCCCCTGGGTCTTGGAAGCCATGAGGCCAGGCTGTTGAGGGGTCTTAGAAGACACAAAGTCAGGATGTTGTGTGCCCAGACTTCTAACATGTAACCTATTTCTCACCATCCTTGCCTCCAGCTCATGTCTAACTGCCTACTCTACCATGAACAAATGAAAACAAACTTAGCTGAAGCAAAAACAAACAAACAAACAAAAAAAAAAAAACAAAACAAACAAAAAAAAACCCAGAATGCCCAAGAGCTAGCTGAAAAGCTAGGTAGATTTTATTTTAGGCTAGTAGCTGACCTAAAGAACTGCCAACTTTTCCAGGGTGAGGGTAAGGAGTTAATGAAAAGCTGACAGATTTGGTGGGATGAGAGACGGAGAGGTTTTTGTTTGTTGTTTGCTTGTTTCCAAATAAGCTAAAAGACAAGATCCTTTGAAAGTACAGGGTGGGACAATTACTAACTCCAGAAAGTACTTCCTACAAAGTTCTTCATACAAGAACACCATCCAAGGTTAGGGTGATCTGGCTGAGACATCTGTCTGTCACTGATCTCAGGGTCGATTAGACTGGCCTGACCGGTTCACCTGTTTCATTAGGCGCAGACTTCTTGAGGCATCTCAAGGAAAGAATCACAGAAATTTGTTTTTCAAATGAGTTTTATAAGCTGTAGTCCTCCTTGGACAGAACTTACAACCATCTGTTCAAGAGATAGTTTTCGACCTCAAGGTAAGTAAGGTTAATGTCAACTAATGATAACAAAGAATCGTTCTAGGAAAAGTTTTTCATGGATGGGTCCAAGAATAATGTGGTTTTCAAGACCAAACCCACTTCTAAAAGCCATGTGCCCAATTTTGTGTGGGAGGTAATAGTGTACGCATTTGCGAGGGCCGTAACAAACTAACCACAGACTAAGTGGCTTTCACGACAGGAATTCATATTGTCACAGTTCTACAGGCTGGATGTACAAGATTGAGGAGCCATTCTCTGCTTGGTTTGCCTCTGGCTACCTTTGCACATGCTTTTTCCTGGGTGCCTGTAAACCTTGTATATCTTTGCATGTCCAAATTTCTTCTTATAAGGATAACTAGTCAGATTCGATTACAACCCACCTATACGATCCCATTCAACCTTCATTACCTCTGTTTTTCTTTAATTATTAAAAATTATAAAAAAAGGTTAATGTTTATTTATTTTTTGAGAGAGACAGAGACAGAGTGTGAGTGGGGGAGGGGCAGACGGAGAGGGAGATACAGAATTTGAAGCAGGCTCCAGCCTCTTGAGATGTCAGCACAGAGCCCGACTCGAGACTCAAACCCATGACATGAGATCGTGACCTGAGCCAAAGTCGGAGGCTTATCTGACACCCAGGCATCCCTAAAAATTGTTTAATGTTTATTTATTTATTTATTTTTAATTTTAGATAAAGAGACAGCATACGAGCAAGGGAGAGGGGAAGAGGAAGAGAGAAAGAGAATTTCAAGCCGACTCCAGGCTGAGCAACCCTGGGATCATCACCTGAGCTGAAATCAAGAGTCAGACGCTCAACCAACTGAGCCACACAGGTGCCCCTTCTTTAATTGCTTCTTTAGAGTCCTTATTTGCAAATACATTAACATTTAGAGATACACGAGATTAGGGCTTCAACATATGAATTTTACAGGACACAGTTCAGCCCATAACAGAGCTCATCGCAAAAACACTAAGAACCACTGGTTTGGAGCCAAAGCATCAGTTGCTTCTTTCTGTGTCTGTTCTCTATTACATAGCATTTTACTATGTTACATGTAAATATAGACTTGGTATACAATATCATGAAGGTATTAGAAAAGTTCTATCATTGTAGAGAGAAATACTGACCTTCTTGTCACTAATACCAGTTGTCTGACATGTTCTTCAGATGCTCTCCATAGTCCGTTTGTTGAGTCCCCATTACACCCCAAATATGTTATCTAGGACAGGGGTCCACAGACTGGTTGTGGAAAAGGCCAAATAATAAACATTTTATGCTTTCCGGACCATATAGTATGTGTCCCAAATACTCAACGTTGCCCCTGTGGCAAGAAAGTAGTCACTGATGATACATAAACAAGTGGGTATAGCTGTATGCTGATAAAATTTTGAAGACCGATCATTGAATTTCATGTATTTTTCACATATTATCCTTATTCTGATTTTTTTGGACCATTTTAAAATGTAGAAAAAACAAAACTTCTCTCTTGGGCTGTACAGAAACAGGCAGCAGGCCATAGTTTGCTGATTCCAGTCTAGAAAGAAGAATCAGTCCCCAGGAGCCATGCCTGTGATTTCAGAGTTACTACTGTGACATAATTTATCGCAAGAAATGTTTCATATATTATCTCTTCTGTATTGTCATGCACGATATTAGAGAGTAAGGCAGAATGTATCTTGTTAATCCCGTGCAGATGACTTTCCTCCAGAAACATATATGCTGTCATTTAAAAAAAAAATCATTAACCAATAATATACAAAGATCTCCTGTTCTGATTTCCTATATGCCAAATACTGACAGATGTTGTAGACATCGGAGCAAAAGGTGTGAACAAAATGGAACGGCTTCCTGCCCCCATGAAGCTTACGTTTCTCATTTCTCTTCAATTGTTGTAGGAAGGGAAGGTAATTACAGCTTACTGAGCATCCACCTGGTACCGGACGCTCTGCTGTACAAAATATTTAACCCTATCATCACTGAGATGAACAATCAGAATTGCCACATCAGAGGCGGCTGTGTGCTGCCCAGGTCGCTGACTTGGATAATAATGAAGCCCCCTTGAAGCTACGCTATGGGTGACTCAGGGAAGCATTTGCTCTCTTTTATAAAAAGATAAATTTATTCTAAGTCACACTGCCTTTTTTTTTTTTAATATAGTTGACATACAATGGTATATTAGTTTCAGGTATAACATAGTGATTCATAACATAGTGATTGTATAACAAGTTTATACAGTATGCTGTGTTCACTATGGGTGTAGCTACTGTCTGTCCCAATACATTGTATTACAACATCATCAAAAGTCACTTTGGTCTTAAACATCAGGATAAGGTACAGGCCTGTTTGCCTGTAAAGGTCATGTCTCTTCCCTTACATAATTTTATCCTTTCAAGACAATGTTTCCCAATATTAAAAAAAAAATGAAAAACAACCTTTTGGTACACTGTTCTTTGAGAATATAAAAACGTTTAGGGTCAAATGCAAGTCTAATTTACCCAGATCTCTTTCCCCTGGGGACTGTCTTACCGTGCTGCCTTCAACAATAATTGGAGGATTTAATTAAATTTAATCAAGCATTCTTTTTCTAATATTATTACAACGTCTCCCTTGAGCCTTTTTGCTCAGGTAAATTTCATGCCACGCCTCTCTCAAGTTTTTGGTCTCTTAACTTGCTCACTTGCCACCGTTCCCAATATCAATTTTGATAGTTTGTCTTAGGCTCTGGTGACCATATTTAATTAATGTCATAAGCCAGTATACGAAACCCTAAGTCAGATTTCCATTTAACAAATAAGCAAACGGGTAAGCGATTCGATGCAGAAGCTGGGGGAAATTTAGTTCTACCCAGAAAGAGAAGATATCTGATTCCATGCCTAGATCAGGTCGGAAGGCAACACGCTAAAATACGGAAGAATGAGAGGGGTCCTAAGTTTTAAATCCATTTAGAGTTACAAATCCGTCCAAGTCACCTCTCATGCTAGAATTTTCTTCTGATTAGTAAAGTGATGTTTCCTTCAACCTTTTAACATGGCATGGGTTTTCTTCTTTCGTGAGCCAAACACATGTATCCAGATGGAGAAATCTCAGTAAGGACCATGAAGTGAGTTGGCTGGAAATGGACTTAACACTGGTAATCTGGAGTAATGCTTGGACAGTATGCAAATAGAATTGTGGAAAAAAAGTTGTCACAAAATTCGAGTACCTCCAGAGTTAACGTGAGAATTCAAGAAGCAAAGGTAGATGCAGTAAAACTTTGGATGGCAAGCATAATTTGTTCCAGAAACATGCTTGTAATCCAAAGTAATCCAAAACATATGCAAGTGAATTTCAAGAGCCACCAGCTCAGGTGTGACCATGTGACATTTGGCATCATGACTCCTTATATTGCAAGACATCGCCCGTTTATCAAGCTAAAATTTATTAGAAATGTTTGCTCGTCTTGTGGAACACTTGCAGAACAAGTTACTTGCAATCCAAGGTTTTACTGTACTTCTTTAGTACAGTGCCCGGCCCTGAGGAGGTGTATTTAATACATGAGTATGATGGGTATTATGTTTACCAATAATTCCCAGACTAAGAAAGCTCTGGTGGGCACCCAGATGCCAATGCAGTATTTCACAATAACTGTAGCTGTCACATGAGTCCACATGGGTATCAATCTGACTATTGCATTCTCTCCAGGTAGGAAAAGGTCATATCCACTGGAGACTGCCAGTGAGCTTGGATCAGATCTAGAAGACATTAATGATGAGAAAAAAACAGCTTGGTGTGTTTGTTCCTACAGTAAGGTCAAGCCCAGTGGCCTGACTGGACCTCCGTTTGAGTTGCTCTGATTTCATGGAACTCCACCAGAGTCTCCTCTTCCATTTCTTTCATCCTCTTATGATAGGCTGAATAATTGACCACTGCAAATGTCCATGTCTTAATCCCCAGACTCTGTGAAAACCCTACCTGACATGACAGAGGTACTTTGCAGATGTGACTAAGTGAAGAATCTTGAGCTGTGGAGATGACCCTGGACTCTCCAAGTGGGTGTAATATACTCAGAGGGTCCCTATTAGAGGAAGCAAGAGGGTCAGAGCAGAGACGGTGAGGTGGCAGCAGAAGCAGAGAAGAAGAGATGTGAAAATGGGAACAGAGGATGCAATGATTCTGTTGATGGAAGAGGACAAAGAGCCAAGCAGAGAAGAGGCAGAGATGGATTTTCACCTAGAGCCGATTTACAGTCTTTGAAGTGATTTTTCAGGTCTGCCCTATGATCCGATCTGGGTGGGTTTTTTCATTAATTCTCAAAGGACAATCTGGTATTCATGAAGTCCAAAGTCTTTTGTGCGAGTTCACACTCACCTTTATGTACCACCTCTGAGCCCTGAATATCTACTGGCTTGACAGGTCAATCCCCTAGTAGTAGACTTCAGCACGCCTTAAATGCAAAGCTGACTCTCTTATTTTGGGGAACACTTAAATGAATGCCTCACAGGAGCCCACGAGTGGGTCGGTTAGCAGAAGTTGTCACAAACTTGGCTTTAGTGATATCTCTGGCTCGGTTTCTTGTGTGTCCATCTCTGTCCATACTACTTAGGCAACTCTTAGGCAATTGCTGTGGCCCCTGGGAACTCCAGTGTCCCTGGATTCCTGGAAAACTTCCCAAACTCCAAGTGCTCTGATATGTGCAGGGACGGGGAGGTTTATTCTCCCCCTCACTCTGGTCAAAGGCCTTGTAGAAACTTACCCGACACCCTGCTGCACCTGACATCTCAACTTTGGCCTCCAATGCTCCTTCACTATAGTGGGTCCAGTTGATTCAGCTGGACAGAGTGAGGGACAGAGCCGGAACTCTTCTCCCTCCTCCTAGCTCCCCACTGCCAGCACTTCCCCTTTTCTTTCTGATTTACAGAGCAAAATCTCACATATATGAATGGATTAAGAGATATTTTTATGCATGGGAAGAGGAGTGTTTTTCTAGTGTGGATACAGGGAGAGGAATAAAAGAGTTCTACATGCATAGTTACTGATACTCACACGCTCACTGTTTTATTCCAGGAATCTGGTTTGATAGAGTACACAGTTGCAGCTTCTAATGGCTTTGTCTTCCTTTGTTCTCCCAATCCTGTTAATACTTGACCTTGTTGCATTACCAAAGAGCATTGGTTTCATTATCCCCAGCCCATTTGGAGGTCATGTGGGAAAGTTTTCATATTAAGACATGCCTCTGATTAAGCATTCCATTTCTGGTTTGCATGTAGGAGAAGCCTCCAGTCAGGTAACTCTCTATGGTGCCAGTGCTGGTTCGGATCGTGTATGTAGGTGTTTCAACTGTTCTGAGGAAACGTCAGCCTGCCGTTCTCCCTACATTTTTGTGTATCCTCAATATGACATCAGGTAGCATCGGAAATGGGCATTTGACTCTGAGACTCTGCCCTTCTCATAGGGGCTTGTGATGAGCTTGAGGGCAGTGATGACCTGGGACCACCACCTATTACAGGTCAACGAGGTTCGGGAAGCTTCGATAAAGTGACATTGACATCCAACCCAGGGGCCAGAGAGAGATCTTACTGCAGTTGGAGTCAGTTGGCCATTTTGTCTATATGGCAACCTGGACTGAGGCCAGGGAATTCATCATTATGGGAAGAAATGAGTATTTTTTCTTTAAAGAAACAAAACAGGTTTTGTTTCTCCTCTCTGTCGTATCCCACCATTGGAAAAAGGGTGACAGTAGGAAAGAATAGCGAATGCAACGATATTACCAAAATAAATAAGTAGCAAACCAACTTTTAAATATGATTCTAGAACTGCAACAAATCCATGAACACAGAGCTTCAGTTTTACACTCTTCTTACCTGGTATAAAAATAGTCATTATTTTGTTTTATGTATATATACACACATATACACACATATATATACACACATATATACAGTATGTACAGACATATATATTATCTTGTTTTATGTATCTATATTTACATACATATATACAATATGTACCTACATATGTGTATATATAATATGTACGTACATATATATGTGTATATGTATATATACATATATAATTATAATAGAATATAATTAATAAAATATATAATTAATTAAAATACATTTAAAATTATTATAGATTTTATACAAAATATTACATATTATATATATTTAATGTATAATATATAAAGTATATAACATATATATTAAAAATAAATGAAAAAGAAGGGAAAAAAAGGCTGAAGATATTTCGGATTTACCACACTCATTGCATGGACATTATTAGACACTTTAAAAAGATTTAACTATTCTATTAAAAAAAAACATTTGTAAGTTATTATAAGCCTACACATATTTCTGATCTTAAAAGATTTCAGTCCATTAACTAAAGTTGGTTAGAATGATGAGTACTATTTTTTTTGAAATATGTTCGTTTTAAATATGGAAGAAAAAGAAATACAGGACAGATTTGCAAGTGTAGTTCACATGAACAATACATAGCATATGGCTTTGCTGGAATGTAAGCTACATGAAGTGATGGTAGGGACCTTGCTTTTCTTATTTGCCCCGGGGCCTCCTATACTGCATGGGCATATGAGGGGCTCAGTAAATATTGTCTCCAATCAGTGAATGCATATATAAGTCTTACAGATGTCAGAAACATTATTGGTTTCTCTCTCCACACTATCATGCTGCTACATGGATAATGCATTGTATTCAATCAATCTTCTACCTAAAGATATAATCTTATATTCTGAACAATATATAAGACTATATATAAATATATCTACACATATATAATACATATTATATATCATATACATATATATCACATATATGCACATATGTATATTTCTAAATCATTCTAGTGCTTCTAGTTACTCAACTGTTGGCAGAAAGGAACTTTATCATTATCAAATTAATAGAAATTCATGGATGATACATAAAAGCTCCTATTATTAGGCAACGCCTTGAACTTTCTCTTGCTGTCTTGGTGAAGCCATGCCTCCGGTTCCTTTTGCTCTGCATGTTCCACTGTTCTCTGTAACTCCAGACACACGTGTGGAACCAAATCTTCATGATCGACATCATAAGCACATCTCAGTAGTGTCTATCTTATCAGCAAACTGAAAATCATCCTTTCCTAGCAGTCAAACATTTTAAACACATACATTGTATTTCATGGAAATATTTTCTCTGCCGAGATACGTAGTAAAAAAGAAAAGTTTAGTTTTTTAAAGAGATCTTGTTCAATAACGTGATTCTTGATTCTTAGAGAATTACTGAGCTTTCTTGTGACCACAAATATAGGTAGGAAGTAAGATGTGGACTTATAAAACATGTATGCTGAGCCACAATTGTACTCCTTAATTTTCCATCTGTAAAAAAATTGGAGGGGAGAGGGGAGGTAGGTAGACAGGGGATGGGCTAAATGAGTGGTGGGTATTAAGGAGGGCACTTGTGATGAGCACTGAGTGTTACATGTAAGTGATGAATCCCTAAATTCTACTCCTGAAACTAATACTGCACTGTATGTTAATTAACTAGAATTTAAATTAAAAACTTGAAAAACAAACAAACGAAGAGGAGAGTTACTTTGAGAGTCGAAAAAACTGATTAGAGCAGATGCCAGCATTCAAACATCATTCGATCACAGCATTTTATAAAACAAGCAGAGGATCCCCACCAGGTAGGGGACGAAGGCTAGATTTCTTTTCCTATCTCAAAATCTTCCACATGCAAGAAATCAGTCACCAAAAGTGTTAGAATGATGAGTTCACTTACAAACGCCATGGTAGAAGAAGGAAGAACATGTCGTTTCCCGCTTTAAAAATTTCCATGTGTCTTCTATCACACTAAAAAAAAAAAAAAGAAAGAAAAAGAAAAGAATCCAGCTCCTTGCCATGAACCGCAAGACCCTATACGACCTAGAGAGTTTCCTAAGCATTTCTGCCATGTTTGTTTGTCTCTTTAATATTTACAGTTCTTGTCACCAGATGTTTTCTACCCTCTCATCTCCTCATGAACCAGCTAAAGTATCGTCTCCACTCAAGCTTCCCTCATCACCCACCTCAAATACTCAACTCCATAAGCTCCATAAGACGGGCTTTTCCATCTAGACCACTGCTGCCTTCCTCAGCAGAGGGTTGATGCACTGTAGGAAAGTGCCTGTTCAATATTTGCTGTGTGACTTTTAAAAAATACACTTCTTGTTTCCACTTCAATTTTACAAATGAACCTAAGGTCAGTGACTCGGTCAGGGTTAGTCATCCCCTGGTCACCAAGCTGGTGGAGGAACTTCATCGTTGCCATTTTTCTCCTCTGTCCTGCAATTAGATTTTTTTTTTTACTTTAGTGACGGCCTTTTTTCTTTTTTTAAGTTTATTTATTTTTGAAAGACAGAAAGAATGTGAGTTGGGAGGAGCAGGTAGAGAAGGGGAACAGAAGATCTGAGGCGGGCTCTGCACTCACAGCAGAGAGCCCAACGCAGGGCTTGAATTCAGGAACTGAGAGCATGTCCTGAATGGAAGTCGGAAGTTTAACTGACTGAGCCGCCCAGGTGCCCCAAGTCTTTGCCTTTTATTTCGTGTTCATCTTTCACAGTTCTCTTCTTCTCTAAATAATATTCTTATTAAAGATATCTGGAGGAGACCTTTTCAGGCAGTGTGAGCAACATTCATAGGATTGTCTTTACTAAGGATAAGAAGGAGAATACGGAGGAGTATGTAGATCTTGGGACCATTTACTCAAAAATGCAGAAATCATAATAGTTATTTTGTATCTGTTTGTATACGCAGAAGCAAAGTCTGGAGGGATATGCAAGATGGGTACTTGGAAGGTGGGGAAACTAAACAAGAAATAGAGAAGGAATAGGGGCACCGGGTGGCTCAGTCAGTTGAGTGTCTTACTTTGACTCAGGTCATGATCTCATGGTTTGTGAGTTCAAGCCCTGCAGCGAGCTCTGTGCTGACAGCTCAGAGCCTGAAGCCTTCTTCCGATTCCATGTCTCCCTCTCTCTCTGCCCCTCTCCCAGTCACATTCAGTCTCTCTCTCTCTCTCTCAAAAATAAATAAACATTAAAAAAAAAAAGGAAAGAGAGCAGGAATAAAATGTTTCATTCCACAACTTTTAAAACTCATTTTCGTTTTTAAATTATGCAATGGTATTTGTTATTGAATTAAAAAACAAATAAAATTTAAAACTCTTCAAACAGAAAAAATTAAAAAATGAATTTGCATATAAAAGATCATGTGTGATCATCTTTGCTTTTGAAAGCAGACTGGAAATGTTGTTATTTCAACGTGTGGTCATTAATTCACTAACTTGGGGTAGTTCTGTAGGTCCTTTGTCATCAAGTTTGAGCTCCTGAACAATATTCAGAATATTTTACAAATTTCAAGCGGTAGCACAAATTTTTTGCCATAGGAGAAGAGGAAACAACATTACTAAAACTTCAAGGAAGGACGAGAAACCTTTAAACAAATTTGCAACCCTTCAGGGATTAAAATTGGTCCATTCTTTCAGCTGAAGACTTTCATGTGGTATTTCAGTGGATATTGTTTTGATAACTAGTACAATGCCCCTCATATTGACTTGTAGCCAGTAAGGAAATACAATTTTGGACACAAGCTTCCATTTAGGTGGACAACATTGACACCGAAGGGAATATGATGGTTTTTAGGAGGATTTTGTAATGTGGCCGGCTAACATCACCAACATCATTAAACACAATCAAGGTTTTAAAAGTTGATTGACAGTTATGAATTAGCGTAGGCAGGTAAAAATATGAGAGGCACATCTATGTATATGGTTAAAGATGAATGAACTAATTTTTCTTGGATTATGGACTCATGAACCTATGGCGTTTGCAATGAATAAAAGAATCCTCTATGTAAACCTTAAGATATTTCTTTGTATTTTCTCCTTGACTCTATTTTTTTCCGGGTTAGCTGATTTAATTAAATATTCTCTAAAACACTGGATGTTAAGAAATGTACAAAATCTAAGATCCTGAGATCTCCCAACTTAGTGTGATTAAAATCGATGAGTTTGGAGTTTTCCGTTAAATCAAAAGCTTCTGGCTTTCAGCAACTCTTTATTTTTGGAGAAACAGCTTTTTCTTTGTGTAACAAAAAGGCTTAGGAAAGCTTCTTAAAAAAAAAAAAAGACTTCTAGGCTGCTGAGTCTTAAAATAGCCTTTCAGAACAGCCCCAGAACTAGCAAGGTGTGCAAATGGGCCACGCACAAACCAGAGCGGTACAGAGTCTTCCCAGTTCAGCAGGATTCCCAGGCTGAGGTCACATCCTCCAACTTGGTACCAGTGTTATCTTGTGCCTTTCTTGGAACTCATTAAAACAGAGGTATTTCTTTTATTTCTTTTCCACTATCTCATTTATTAAATAGCCTACATTATTGCTCTGCAAGCTTTTGACTGACAAAACTGTGAGTTAATATGGAAATATATGTCCCATGACTGTTTCTCTAATTGCAAGGAACTTGATATTTACAGAGTGTCCTCTATATCCTAGGCATTGTGCCATGTTCTGGTACAGTAGGTAAGAGACTTTGACCTTGCCCTCAAGTAGTCCATCACATAGAATAAACAAAGGAAATGCAAGTATTTCAAATGTGTATTGCATGCAACATTTCTAAAGAAGTAACTCTGTTTTATAATTAAAGATCTATAATGGAAATGGGGAAATGAATATAAATACCACTTATTTCAGCATTAAAGTAATGTTGAGTGCAAGATCTATCAAGGCACTATGGAATGTGAGAGAACAAAACAAACAGTAGTGGGAAACTCCTATAATTAGTCTGAAAATGTTTTAAGGGTAAGGAATTCTAAGATAAAGATAACTTAAAGATTATGTGTATGTTGAGAACCCACTTTGACATTGGTTGACTTTACAATTCTTTCATTTCTGTAGGGATGACTGATGGGGAAAGGTGGCTTCTTTGCAAAGTTGGGATAACTTCTATGACAAACTGACTCCCAAAGGTATAATGACTCAATGCAATAGTTTATTTTTTCTCACCTAACCAGGCAGCTGAATGAGTTGGTGTAATGGCACATCTCCATGAAGTCATTCAGAAACTCAGGCTTACAGGAGGATAGCCACTGACATGAAGCTTCTAAGGTCACTCTGAGGTTGTCTCCATTC
Source organism: Paguma larvata (assembly GCA_030068075.1). Lineage (NCBI taxonomy): Eukaryota > Metazoa > Chordata > Mammalia > Carnivora > Viverridae > Paguma > Paguma larvata. The sequence continues at coordinate 16,515,351 of CM057825.1, forward strand.
TCATAGAGAGAAGAAAGGAAACACAGGTGAGTAGTGGGGCTCTCCATGGACCACAGCTGGAAGAGGTGTCTTTCATTCCTCTCCATTTTCTGTTGGCTAGAGTTTAGTCAACTGCTACACCTCACCGCAAAAAAATGAAAATGCAATCTAACTGTGCACCTGGGATAAAGAAGTAAACATAAATTTTGGGGGAATATCTTAAGTCTCTGCCATAAACAGTGGGGTTAGGAAGAATGATTGCTTTTGTTAGTTGGTGTAATGACCTGCTGTATCAGTTCAGTTTACGTCAGTTGTCTTCAGACATCAAATAACTCGGTAAAATAAGTGACTGTGATGGATGGTCCCAGATTCATACATTGATTGAAAATCTCATTTTAATTTAATAATGGATTAGATTCTTTTTTTTTTCCCCTTGGAAGATGCATATGCTGGGGAATTGGTCTTTCCAGTTGAATCGAGGTTTTTGCTAACAGAACTGTATAGAAATATGTCATTATTTTTGTTCGTTTGTTTATTTGTTTGTTTGTTTTATCTCTATAAGCCAATTCACCTGCAAAACCTTTCTGGCAATGAATGTGAGTAAAAATAATGCAATTTTAAATCATTCATACTAATGAATTTTAAAACACACTGTTGTTACTACTGGAAGGATTTTGGAAATAGAATGGGGCCAGGACCAGTGGCAAGGGGAAGGCACGTATAGTTCGCCTTTCATAGGCATTCACCTCCCCATTCACCCACAAATGTTTATCAAGTTCTTACTACATGCTGGGCTCATGCAGTAGACGTGTTCAAAGCAATGGGCGTTGACTCTACGTCAGACTCCCTGCTGGGTGGCATACGTCTGTTTCCTCTTTTAATCCTCCCCAAATCCATCTGAGGCAGAAGTCAGAATCTTTGAAAAAAATCAAAAGACCATTGAGATTAAGTCACTCATCCAAGGTCACCTGGACAGTAGTAGAACTACAGCTAGAAACCAAATCTGCATGATTCTACAACTGGACCCTTTCCAGTCTGCCATCCTGACTCCTTAGGTAATTGTATATTTGCCTGATCATCAGCAGGACTGTGAGATCTGGATATACGTTGTACATAAAATGAAGTAATGAGGCAGGAAGGAATTAAGGGGTTTCAGGTGCTGCTGGTTTACATTTCCCCCCACTAACATTGCAGCAGTTTGAATATAAGCCATGGCTTTTGAATATTAAGCACATATGTTTTGTCCTAGTCTCACCGACATGGGGAAGTTTTTTGAAAGAGGAGTTGAGGAAGATGATAAAGTAATCTGCTGTCTTCTAAGAAGGTTATGTCACTGTGATGCTTTCCTCAGAAACAACTTTTACCCTCCCAAATCATGAAGACAAAAATAATCATCTTACAGGATGCCGAGAACATTCTGAGAGATGCTGGAACATTAGTGGACACCACAGAACTGAGGTGGCCACCATGTGTTGGCCTGAGCCCAGGTTGACTGGTACGGGGAGGTAGTCCTGACCAAACAGAACCAATAGATTTGGGGACCCCATGGGTCCTTGAAAGCCTGACAACCTAGGGTGACCCTGAATTATAGGACCAGGGCAGAGCTCATAGAAGAGTTATGATTACCATTAATAAATTTATAGCCCACTAATCAAAAAATCTGGGTTCAACTATGATGAACATAAAAAATGCTTTACTAAAAAAACCATATGTGTTTATTTATAAGCCTCTTCTTATTATATTTACCATTTACAGGAGTCATTAAATATTGATTTATTTAATACAATAAATTAAGTTTCTGGACTCTATTCCAATGTGTACGGGATGGGCAGAGGATTCCCTACACCAACAACCAATTCTTGCACACCAGCAGGGTGTCTGAGAATTCAACTCACTTCTGACTCTATCTATCCAGAGATTAGCATCAGACTTCTTAGATTTCAGGCTCAGTCCCCTCAGACTACCCTCCGCTTCAGATCCCAATCAGAAGCCCATGTTGTTACATGTGGTTGTGACTGGCTGGCTATAAACCAGAGGTTCTTATGACCCCCTCCTAGAGTTCTACTGATTGGCTAGAACAGCTCATAGAATTCAGAAAAACCCATTTACTCCCTAGATTACTGATTTATTACAAAGGATGTTAGAAGATACAAATCAAGAAACACATAAAGAGATACGCAGGGCGAGGTGTCAAACAAAGGAGCTTCTGTCCTCATGGAGCTTGAGGCCTGGCACGGGGGGACCTGGAAATGTTCTGTTTCTCCTCTTTTTTGTTTTTTTATGGAGGCTTCATTACAGAGGCATGATCAATTAAATCATTGGCCATTGATGATTGGTTCAGCCTCCAACCCCTTTCTCCTCCTTGGAAATCAGAGGGTAGGACTGGAAGTTCTAACCCTCTATTTATAGTTGGCTCCCCTGGCAAGTGACCCCGATTCTTAGGTGATTTCCAAAAGACACCTTAGTAACATAAACCCAGTTGTGGTGGAAAGGGATATTTAGGAATAGCAAGACACCCATTGCGCTTTTATGGCTTTGAAGGATTTCCAGAACTGAGGACAAGAAACCAAATATGTAACAAAGGATTCCTCCATTGCCCTTATTGCTCGGGAAATTCCAAGGGTCTTGGGGGCTGTGATCCAGGAGCCACAGCTGAAGACCAAACGTATATGAGAAATATACTTTGGTCACCGGAATGACCAAAATCTCATTTTTCTTATAAATCACAATATCATGTACAAATTAATCGATCACCTAATATATGTCTAGAATGGGGGATAAACTGATGAACATTCTGACAAAATTCCTGTCCTGACCACACTCACTTTCTTGTAGGGGAGAGAAACAGGCATATAAATACATATTAGGGGCGCCTGGGTGGCTCAGTCAGTTAGGCGGCTGACTTCGGCTCAGGTCATGATCTCATGGTCTGTGAGTTTAAGCCCCGCGTCGGGCTCTGTGCTGACGGCTCAGAGCCTGGAGCCTGCTTCAGATTCTGTGTCTCCCTCTCTCTCTGCCCTTCCCTTGCTCACGCTCTGTCTCTAGGTCTCTCAAAAATAAAATAAAAACATTAAAGAAAATTAAAAAAAAGTAAATAAATACATATTAAGTATCATTTCAGATAATAACGAGAAAGAAGGTGTTTGGAGGTAAAGGGTAACTTACTCTCAAAAGATTCAAATTAAGGGGCAAAAGCTAATGGGGCAAGGAGGGGAAAGGCCTCTAAAATAGATAAAAGAGGATATTGGAGGGGACATTTGAGCAAGGACATGAATGTTTGGGGGAGAATGTGGGAAAAATGTTCAAGGCACAGAAACAGCCACTGAAGTGATTCTGAGCCAGAAAGGGGGAGAAGGGCAGAAAAGAAAATCTAAGAGGAAGCCATGGTAAAGATTTTGAATTTTATTCTAAATCTAAAGGAAAGCCATTGGATTTTTACGGGAATTTTTAAAATCTGATTTCCATTTATAAGTGATTGCTATTGCTACTAATTGGTAAGCAAACTACACTAGGGTAAGAACAGAAATAGGTGCTCCAGAGGAAGTGACCTGGCCAGAGCCGGAAGCAGCCTAGGATACCAGCTGTGTATCACTGGATGATGAACTCCAGGACCGCCTGCTCTGAGAGGCCCAGGCTGGCTCATGAACCTATAGTGGAGATGCCTCCTTCTTGCAGAGATGCTGCCTTAGCAGCAAATTTAGACATCTGAATTCAATCCAGCGTCTTTATGCTCTTGGAAAGATCAGATATTATAGTTATAGATGCCCCTAGAGGCCAAGAAGATACTTTTTGAAGAAGAGGCGGTGCTGAATTAGGTCCTCTTATTGGGAATAAGTACCACACAAATAAGTTTTCCAGATTGAAAAAAGAAAAATGGAAGTAGAGACCCACTTAGAAGAGCTTCACTTTTTTCCATTTAAGACATGACATTGGCTTAGCTCAGGATGACAATGGTAAATAGAATGAGATAGTTAAGGGAACTTGGAGGCAGAAATGGACTGTTGTAGCTCTATCCCAAGCTAAGACATACAAGTTCCTTGTCCTCAGGGAGCTTACATTCAATTGGGGAAGGAAAAAAATGTATGGACAAACTAATTGCAAGAATCGGGAGTCATGTCAAACCATATGAACAGGTGCAGTACAGACAGTCAAAATAGGAGAATTATATAAAACAACTGGGTGGCCAGGGAGGAACTTGTGTGTGTGTGTGCGCGCGCGTGTGCGCGTGTGTGCTAATATTTTTTGTTTTCATACAATTTCAGGCCTATAGAAAGGTTTCAAGACTCGTAAATACTATTTACCAGATTCATCAATATTAATATTTTAGCACATTTGCTTTCTCTCTCTCTTGCACACACACACACACACGTAAGTGTAAATGTTTCTTTTTAATTTTAGAGCAAAATGCAGACATGATGGTCCTTTACTTGTAAACATTTAAGTTTAAACTCCCTAAAAGGAAGAGCATCCTCTTACAAAGCAACATCATAACTATTAAAATCAGGAAACTAGCATTAAGATGATATTATTGCCTAACCCATAGACATTATTCAGATTTGATCAATTTTCCAATTTTTTTTTCATTTTCAGCAAAGGAAAACTCTAGATCATATGTGGCGTCTAATTGTTACTTCTTTTTAGTGTTCTTTAATTTGGAACAACTTCTCAGTCTTTCCTGTATTTCATGACCTTGGTGGTTTTGAAGAATAGAAGCCAATCTTTTTATGGAATGCCTTCAGTTTCCACATGGTTAGACTGAGATTATCTGCTTTTGGTGGGAATACCAGGGAAGCAATGCTGCGCATCGTGTCAAGAGGCACATGGTGCTATAGGCTATTGCTAATCATGTTAATTTTGATCACTGAGTTAAGGTGTGTATACCATGTTGTTTTAGTATAAAATGTATAATCGTAAGTGTCTTGTGAAGAGATAATCTGTAAATATCCTGTTACTTCTCAAACTTTTACTCACCAGTTCTTTAACCATAGTTCCTAATGATTCTTGCCTGAATCAAATCTAATTATGATCATTTATAAATGATAATTTTCTAATTTTACCATTTTTTCTATGTTTAATACTTTGCTTCCCCCTTTTCTTTATTGATTTATTTATATCAATGTAGACTCCGGGATTCTTATGTCACTCAGTGGGTCATAACAGTTCACCATTGTTATTTATTTTGATGACCTAAATGCCCCAGATTTGGCCAGCGGGAGCTCCTTCATAACAGGTCTTGTGCCTTTTGGAGATGTTCCCATTATTTGAGTACTTCCTTACTTCCTGGCTCCATAAAGTTTTCCAGGCTCATCTTTTACATTTCCAGTTGCAAAGGGAGTAGCTTTTAAATCTTTCCAGCTAAGATCCTAAAGACATGAAGTGGGCAGTCACACAGACAGCAGGGAATTGTGGGTGGGGTAGGGCCGGGTGGGAAGGACAGAGAGACCAAGCAGGGCAAGATACAAAGACGGGGATGTCTGACCAAGTTCAAGGATCATAAAGAAAGCCAGTGTGGTTAAATGTGTTAGGTGAAAGGGAGAAAGACAGTAGATGAGGTTAGAAGGACCCAGAGGTTTGCATCAGTATTGTTGTGAACACATGATCTTGTATATATAATATTGTCTATATTTTAGTCATTGCTACAAAAGGTACCTAGACGGGTAATGAAAAGTACCTTGAGAGGGCCAAGAAGGGGGGAAATGGATAGAAAAAGGAAAATGATAGCACTGCACAGGAGAAGCAAAGAGAATCCCAGTCTCGGATGTTAGGATAGCATCTACTAGCAGTTGAGAGAAACATAAATTCCAGTCCTGGCTCTTCAGTAGACCAAAGCAAAGAGCAACAGGTAATAACACAAGTTGTGGTTTTGCTGACTCTCCAAAGAACAGTATTTATGGCTCAGATTCAGCAATGTTACCAAGTGAGTGCAGGAATGTGGGGAAAGCAAGCTATAGAATGGGGCCTCGGGGAAACAGCACTGCAGTGAGTGAGAACCTTCTTAGACTGTAGGAACTGTGCTTCAGAAATATTGTGGAAATGTGGAGGGACTCCAATTGGCAACAGGCTGGTAGCAACATTATTGAGAGAGAATAGTCTTAGTCTTGTGAGGTAAATGTGAACCTTGAAGAGGGGATACTTGAGGAAGGAAAAAGCATGATGCAGCCTGGATCCTTTTGAATGGTAGGTCATGGGGAGAAGAGCGGGGCATGTCTTAGTGAAGTAGTGATGGAGATTAGATGATAGCACCTCCATTTTTGATAGAGATTTTTTGGAACCTGCATGAAACTGAGCCGATGTTTAGATTCTACTCAGTTGTTCTCTGATTTCTGAGACTCCATGGTAAAGAACTCTGTTCAGGCTTGTTGGGGTAGAATCAATGGAAAGTTGGAGCAACAGAATGAAGTAGGAGCAATGGAACGCCATCTTGGACTTTCTGAACTGGTCCTAAGCAAATGCAGAAACACCTGAATCCAGGTGGCCCCATTTACCACCCTCCCCTGCTCTTGATCTTGGGTGCAAATCACTTGCCTGCTACCCTTTTTCTGTCTTACCTAAAGTGAGTCACTTTTTATTTATTGGCTTTCCTTTTCCTTATTTATTTATGCCAATGTGGACTGTTAGATTCTTATTTTATTCAATGGCTTTCCTATTATTAAGTCAAACTGATGGGCATTATTCATACTTTTATTGTCTTAACTTTTTCTACTGTCCATGTTATATTTGTTCAACACAAATTACTTTTGACTCTCCCATTTAACTGTGAACTTCTTGAGATCCACAAATACAATGCCTGGCACAAAACTGATACTCAGTAAATATTTGTTGAACAAAAGAGTAAACAAACAAGGGACTCAGAGACAGGTTAACAATCACCACCTAAGAGGGTACTTAGTAGATTTTATTGCCATTGATTGGTGATAGTTGTTCAGCATCGTTTCTGTGTGTGTGTGTAGGGGGGGGATATATCTTCTAGACAGCTATTATTACAAAAATATGCCAGCGCTTAAGAATATTTAATAAATGTTCTCTGTAATGAAAAAATGTTCAGTTGTGATCTCCTTTCAACTTGTTCTTTTTTTTATAAGTTTCCCGGGGTGTTTTAAAACAAGGTATCATGATCTGAGGTTTGCTTCTTCTCCTTTTAATTGAATATTGAGCTGCTTGGGTCTCTCTAGAATCTCAAGGCGCCTAAGGAGCCAAGCAAATGATCCTAGACATCTTCTCTCTTTTCTATGTCCAAATGCACATGTTGGAGTCTTACTTCCTGGCCTTTCTCTCGGAACAATCCAGAGCTTGTGGCTCCAGATCGGAGTGTGGTTATTGGCCATTTAAAACTCTGTGAGCCTTACTAATAATGACTTAATTATGGAGCTTGCTCACAGTAAAATAGAGATGCTAACTACAAATTCAGAAACACATTAGTTTTGTTTAAAATTAAAGCATAACACGAGATCTATTTTATAGAATCTTATAGATTGGTGCAAATGGTCATTTTTCATTTGGGTTATTGTCACGGCTAATGCACGTTGCCATCGGGGCCATTAACAGCTTCCAGCACCAGACTTGTTGACATACATGCTTTCTCATTTACCGGGGGAGTTTCCAGAGGGCTGGCTGTGTTCTATTCCTTTCTCCATACTCAGCATTTAGTCCAGAGCCCAGCACATCACAGATGTTTAATAAATAATTTTATTAGTGAATAAATGTATGTGTGTATATACGCTACATATATAGTGTTTATATACACATATATACATACATATATATGTATGATTATATATAGGATATAGATATAGGATTAAGGGACTACCGAAATCAAGAATAAAAAATAATATATTTTGTTCCTAAAAATCTTTTTCCCAAAAGAAGGACAAAAGTACAATGTGGAATGCCTTTGCAAAATGCTAGCAGCTTGAGAATGAGTGTTTTTGCTTGGTTGTTTGTTTGCTTGTTTGATTTTCAAAACAAAGCTAAAGAAATTTCTCTTCGATAATAGCTTTATTTAAAATAAAAAAAAAAGAAGAACAGGTGATATATAACTGAATGTCCTAAACACTCAACAATGTTTGTTTCACGAATAAATGGATGAATGAGTGAGTGATTGCGGAAAACAGAACACTGCCTTTGGAATTAGTAACATTAAGACCCCTTCAAATTTCTTTTAAACATAAAATAAAATATACATACAAAGAAATGTCAGTATCTAACAGACACACACACATAATTAGAAATGCTTTCATTTTTGCTCCCAGGCTGTCTGGTTCATCTGTAAGTAACCATACCTTTAAGGTATTCGAATAGGATAGTAACTGGAGCCGGTTTGGCAGCTCCTGTGACGGTGGTGACCTTGTGGCTTTGAATGGGCCCTTTGATGGATACAAGTGTCTTCTATCTCCCAGGGCCTCACTCTCCTGAGCATGCTCCCTTAGGGGCAGCCCGCGGTCAATAGGCAAGCGCACAGGGTTACACCCACGCTGGCGTTGCCCTATCACAGAAGAGCCTTTCCTAACCGGCTTAGTTGCTCATGATCCCATTCCATAGCTTGCTTCCCACTCTCAGGCTGGAGCGCTTCTTTGCTCAGAGGCAGCCTCTTCCTTTCTAGGTGGCTGATCTGAAGCTGACCATGCATATGGCTGCTTTGGGGGATCTGCGGCCCGGGGCTCAGGGTGTCCAACAGCTGGCCAGACTCCATTGTGAAATGGTAAATGCTCAAAACTTTTGCCCCATTCCCAGAGGACCCCCCATTAAAATGATTTTGCATTCACTACCTGCCAACAGGACCTGTAAGCGAGCCAAGGGGAGCTGCAGATTAAGCATAATTATGAATTCTGAGTGGAATGGAGTAGTTGGAGATTGTTGCTCATGAAAGACCTATTTTTTTTTCCTACTGAAAATGCACATAAGGAAGTCTTGAACGCTCCGTGGAGTCTTTATATTTAAACGCGGTTTGCAATCAGTGCTTCTCCTTGCGCTTTCATGAAACAGAGAGGCAACCTCCCAAACTTGAAAGCTGCTCTTAGAATTGGATTTTAGTTTGCTCAGGATTTGTATCTAATCAGCACCGAATTTTATAGATAAGTATTTTAGCATTTATTAACAGGAACTGGTACCAAATGCAAGACATTTCCCAGGCTTAGTCGTCAATGAGCGGCTAATCCCTAAGGATTTATAAACCTGCACAACTGAGTAAGGATTCAAAGACCTCTTGCAGGCTCTTCCTGAGAGCTTAATGTGTCCCCATCAGGAGCAAGCCGCTTGTACCACTCACTCTTTGAGTCTTTCCTCCTTTGTAAGCGGAAAAAGAAAGTCCAAGATGCTGAGCATAAAAATATACCCAGTGTTTGCAGATACTACATCAATTCACTACTACGAATGTTTACAACGTGGCAACCTTTTCTAATTTGATATAAAATTACTAACACATCTCATCATTTTTTCCTCTTGCTGCCCATGTATTTTCCCTCTTTTAAATACCTCTGTCGGCACATAGGAGTAGCAGTTAAGATTTCCTTATGGCTGTTCAAATAGTCTGTTCATCTGCCTAAAGCCCGTCATACACCACCATCATACTCTTAAAAAGGTAAGATCGGAAGTTGCATGATATTGAGTAAAAACACTTAGTTTTTAACCAGACAAATAGAATGCTAGGAGCTGATAATGATAAAGACAGTGACAATGGCAGCAGGTAGAAGCTACCACGCACTTACAGTGTGTCAGGTACATGCCCAAACTCTCTACATCTATTATCTTTTAAAATCTTCCCAAATCTACGTGGCAGATACTCTTATTATCTTATAGATAAGAAACCTGAAGCTTCGTACGTTCAAGTTGGTTTCCCAAGATCACGGGGCAATTTTTGGCCGGAGGCTGAAATTTGAAACCTGATGTAGTATGTTCCGTGGGTGCTAATGATATTTTTAAAAATCTTTATTTTTGAATTATTTTCAGACTAAGCTTTTAGAACACACAAGAAAAATGCCTCTCATTTCTTTCTAATCATCTTTACATAAACCCTCCTGTTTCCTACATTCTTAAAACTTGTTTAGATCTATTCATTATACGTGATTTAAAGGCAACTAATGCATTGAGTTACAAGAAAACCCAGATGTTTATTTAAACTGAATCACCCCCAAATCTCCGCTGAATTAAATTTTTTACTTTTCATCTAGTTTTGTATTTGGAGGAAAAAAATAAAACTCATTTTTATTTATAATGTGAAAACATCGGTATGGTAAATTCATAATTAATAAGATGGTTTATTTTGTTAGTTTACAAAATTAGGTTTTGCCATTTCTATTGTTATGTTTATCAAAATACTTAATGATGAAGCAAATGTAAGGCAAAATAAAACACGGTAGGATATATTCTCCACCCTTACATAATCTGTACCTCTTCATAAATTCAATACCCCATGGAATTAATGGGCTATGCTTTAGCCATATTAATGGAGCTGGTTTTATATTTATTTATTTATTTATTTATTTATTTATTTATTTATTTAACCAGATGAATTATATTACCTCTTTGGTTGCTGATATTTGGTTAGTGAAATGGCTTAAAACAGAATCTAATCAACTCCACATTTATGTTGTGTATCTCTTAAACACAAGACACCTCATTAATCTGAATTTTGTTGTTGTTTTTAACTTTAAAAAATCTCACTTTTTATAAAAAGTCAGGAAACTTCGGATCACTCAGGAATAGTCTATAGATGGATACTGTGTGGGGGTACAACTGTTGCAATAGTTAAAGTTTCTTAAAACATTTCCATGGTGAGGGGCACCCGGGTGGCTCAGTTGGTTGAGTGTCTGACTTTGGCTTGGGTCGTGATCTCACGGTTTGTGAATTCCAGCCCCATATCGGGTTCCGGCTCGCTGCTGTCAGCTTGGAGCCCACGTCAGATCCACTGTGCCACTCCCTCTCTGTCCCACTCATTCTCTCCTGCTCGTGCTCTCTCTCAAAAATAAAATACACATTAAAAAAAGGAGAAGAAAAGAAAAAAAAAAACATTTCCATGGTGAAAAGCAGAGTGTAAAGAGCGAGAGTATTTATCTCTGAGTTATTTCCCCCCTCTTGTCATAGTTTCATGGTTCAAGCACAGTGGTGGCCATGTAGAATGACTTGGAAAGGCATCAAAGGAATATTTTTCTCACTCGATATGTGAACATTCTGATCTTCAGATATCTCAAGAGCTTTCAAAAAGTGGGCTGAGTCCCCTCTGATAATAAGTCTATAAAACCAACTGATAGTTGATAAAAAAAAATAACTATATAGCTCCTGGGGAAGGGGACAGGAGGTGAGGGGAGAGAAGGAAACTGGATGATATATATATATATAAACCACTGTAATATGTATATATATATGTATATACTCTCATTAGATGAGAGTAAATGGTTGTATTTTTCCAGATTTTAAAGGGAATATATCTGAGTCTGTCTCTCTCTCTCTCTCTCTCCCTGCTGTGAGGACAGAGTGAGGGCGTGGCCATCTGCAAGTCGGAAGACCCCTCTCACTAGATCCCAGTCATGCTGGCACTTTGGTCTCAGACTCCCAGTCCCCAGAATTGTGTAAGAAATACATTTCTATTGTTTAAACCACCCTGCCTATGGTATTTTGTTATGGCAGCCTGAGCGGACTCATATAAACAAGGATCCAAAGAGGAAAAATGAATTAATAAATAAATAAATAAATAAATAAATAAATAAATAAATAAAGGTTATAAATAGTTTCAACAGAAAAAATCCCACGTAGAATATAGAGAGATTAATAAAGCATGTTCTGCTAAAACTATACTAAGTTTAATGTAATTATAAGAAACTGGTAAATATGAACATTTTTAAAAAAACCTCAGCAATAAAGAGAAGGAAGGATGAAAGAAAACAAATGAAGAAAATCATTCGAGGAAAAGAAATCATGCAAAGGTGGAGCTTGAACACCTCCACACGAGGCGAATAGGCCATTGGGTAGAGAGGCACTAGCGTCTGTCATCCCGCTGTGGGGGGAGGTTCCGCTGGGCCGAGGGCAGGCCTTCGGGTTAAGCACTGGCTAGCAGCAAGTCCCTAGACCCTGCCCGTTGGCTCTTGTTGGTGGTTTATACCTTTTTTAAAATCACACATTTCCGCTCCTCATGGCCAAGTTTTCTATCTGTTACAAATGATCCCAGCTTCTCTCTCCATCTAGGACATGGATGTACAAATCCAATATTCCAGTCACAACAGCATTTGGGCTGAGTCCCTCCTTTCCATCTACCACTCTGACCTTTCCTCCTTCTCTTTTTTCTTTCCATTTATCCATTAATAAAATACTTTATTAATGTATTGGGTATCAGGCCACATGCTGGCTGTACAATGGAGTTGATTGAAAGGAAGTAAGTATCCTGCCCTTTTGAAGTTTTCATTCCAGTGAGTGAATGGAGAAAGACAGAAAACATTTAAGTAAATCTATCTATCTATCTATCTATCTGTATCTATGTATGTATGCATGTATGTATGTATGTATGTATGTATGTATGTATCTATTTTAAGTCATCTGCTGTGAACTGAACAGCCAGCATGCTGAGGACAAAGAGGAGAGAGCTCTATTTTCAGATGGAGGAATCATGGAAGGCCTCAAGGAATCTAAGCTGAGACCAAAGGATGAGAAGAAGCCAAGAGAAGGCTGGTGAGAGAAGGAAACAGTGCAAAAAGTCCTAAAGTCAGAAAGAGCTTAGCCTGTTCTTGGATCCCCCAAAATGGGCCTGTGAGCATGCGTTGGAGCAGAAGGAGTGAGGGAGAGGGAGGGGATCACAGGGCCCTCGAGGTGCGTGTCCTTGGGCAGCTTCTATAATGGCTCTGTGCCTCAATTTCCTCATCTCCTCATAAAATGTAGTTGACTCTACCTTCCCCAGAGACCACACACAATGATACGTTGGAGACACTTAAATCATGGTCATTCTTCCCTCCAGATTCCTTCTTGGTACAGGTGATTTTTCTTCCAGAATTAAAGACATATTTGGCCTCTTGAGGAATTGACCTGCTGGAAATGTGATACAGTTGCCTTTTTTCTTTTTTCTTCTAATTTACTTGAAAATTAGACCCAGTTTATTGGACTGATAATGCACTCATCCAAACCCAATGTGAAGACAGTTTCAAACCCCAGATTAATTATTTTTCAATTGAGTTTTTTTTTTCATAACGTAGTCAAGTTTTTGAGACAAGGACTCGGTCATAAATCTTAAAATTAACTGGGGAATTAATTTTAAAATTAAACACGCTATGATGAATTATAGGCAAATGACTGATTAGTAATGCAGAAAAATAAGACGGGGCCAGCTGGGCACATTTGTATATGGCGGCCTATACTGAGGGGCCTCTGCAGGGCAGTGTCTTGGTGTCTCGGTCAGGGAGGCGGAGAGTCATATGCATTTCCTTGGCTTTGTGTTTTCGACGTTATCTGTCTCAAGGCTCATGCCCGAGAAGTCATTTCCAAATTTAAATGGAATTTATGAGCTGTAGGATTTTATAGCGTACAGTGACATTGGAAAGAGTTGAGGTACTTCGAAACCTGAAAATGCAGAGATTAGAAAAACGGTCACACTTGAAGAGTGGGGACTGTCGCTCACCTGACTTCCTGAGCTTATTCACGCATCCAACCTTGCTACTATCCGTCCCTCTTCTCCTCAGCAGCTAGTTACTTCCTTACCTCAAAAGCAGGGCATTTATTTTGTCTCCATGTGCAGGGTGATTAAATAATGGAGAATGCTCCACAAGTTAGTAGTGGTTTTAGTTTCATTTGATAAAGTTAAAACATTATGAGGGAGATATTCAATAAGAAATGCACGGTTAACTGAAATACACACACACACACACACACACACACACACACACACATATACACATACATACCTGGGCATATATATGATATATATCATATATATATATATGACAAGATATTTCTATATATGATATCTATATATGAAAGATATATATATATATATATGTATGTATATAAAATCTGAGGAGGAAACGTAATAGGTCAGTGTTTCTTTATCTGCATAGATTCCCCAGGATGAGGATGAGAGTGGGGCAGAGGGAGGGGGGTTAGAGACCACTCACTGCTTCTTTCAAAAGCTCAAGTCTTTTCCTTATTAGAATGATTCCCTCACCCCTCAGTCCCCAACACGCATGCGTTCACACACTTCTGCTTGGCCTACAACTCCATGTTGAGGAAACAAGTCAAAGTACTTTGCAATTTAGGGCAAAAAGAGGTCTTGCCTCCACTAAGAGGGAAGGAGACACCCTTCATAGCTCCTGTCCAATCACACACGGACTGCAACTCTGTATTACAACGTCGATGGTCTCCTCGGAGGACGTGTGGAATGGAGGCACGCACGTGATTGGAGCCGTGCACGGAACCCCTTTGGACCCTCCAACACTTTTCCCGTTCTCTTGTTAGGAAGCGAAATTTGACTTTAGCCGTGATCTGTGGAGGTCTTTGTTGTTGTTGTTTTAAACTAGACAATTAATTAATTAGTCAAAAATTTAATTCTTTCCATTTTATTTCTTTATTAATTTTAATTATTATTTCTTTCTTTATTGATTATTATTATTATTTTTGCAGAGGCCCTTGTTAAAATGTGTGGGTGGACCAAGAACGGTGAGAGTTTCCACAGTGGCCCCTGTTTGAGGGTAACAGAGAGGGCTGACCCTGGTCCCTCAACCTTTGTTCGGACCCTGCACATGTGCCCGCGTGCGTGCATGTGCCGCTTGTGTTTCCAGACCCCGCGGTCTTCACTCAGCTTTACAAGCGTCATGTTCTTTAGCCCTAATATGACGAAGGGTCCTTACCCCTTTAGTCAGGTTTAAATTTAATTCCATGAGATGCTCCGTGGGAAGAGCTTGGCATTGTTCCCGGAGCACAGTCCACATACTTCGAAAATGTTAGTTATTATTAGCAGCTTCTCCGATTTAGAAGCCGATGTGGGAAAAGGGAGACTGGATAAGAGGAGAGGGAAAGAGTTAGTGGATCGGGTGAGGGCATAGGCTGGGGTTGCAGCCGCCTGTGGAGGGATTCCGTGTGCACCTGGGGGCCATGGCTACCAAAAGGTCAAGAAAGATAAACTTCTATTTCACTGTCAGACACTTCTTTAGTTTTACTCTCAATCAGCTAGTGTTCTCGATATTTTATGAGTATTAACTCAAGAAGACCTCATTCTAACTTTCTGAAGTGCTCCTGTCATTTACAGATGAAGAAACTAAGGCACAGAGAGAGGTTAAGTAACTTGCTCAAGAACACACAGCTGGTGAGTAGCAGAGCTTGGGTCTGAATACAGGAGCTGAGACAGGCTCCTGAGTCCATGATTTTAAACATCTCAAGTCTAAGCTTCATTTCTACAGTAATCTTCACCAGCCCTGGGCCTGATTATCTAGACACGTAACAGATCGAAGATTCGTATTGTTCAGCCTTCCGTATTGGTGCCTCGAGTTCTTTCCGGATCCCGCTTTCTCTAACACTTTCTCAAGGAGGCACTGTTTCAATACAACACAGTTCGTGTCACCCAATTCCATTCATTCTTCAACTTCAGTGTGCCTTCACGTTTATGTATTTTCCGCTTTAATTTTCCTAGAGATCTGGGAGCTCATCAAGTTTTATTTCATACCACATATACACTTTATCGAAATTAGTATGCATTTTCTCCAGGATCGACCATATTTCCTCATTTTATTACAGACTATCTGTAGCAGTACGGAATACGCAGCTGAGCTAGGGGCAGTGATCGAAATCGGCAATCATTTTGCAGAGACAATATTCTTTTATTATAAATTCTTCTTGCTTCATCTGATTTAGAAAATAGTAATAATTCAACTGGCCTCATAACTGTTAAAATGTAGGTGCTTTTCTTTCTTTCTTTCTTTCTTTTTCTTTTATGCATGTGCTCTAAAATATTTTCTCCCACCGGGGGCGAATGTGTTACCTTTATGCAACATAGACATTCAAGACAATAATGCAGTTATTTATTGATTTTATTAAATGTCGCCATCTTTGATGCTGTAAACCCTATTAAAAGACGTTGAAAAACATAAAACTACTCCTATAGATCTGAGGGAAATTTGCAGTTGTGAAAGTCCCAAGTTATTTTTACTAAACTGCATAAAGCAAAAAGGGAAAATAGTCTCTCGCTGTCAAGGTATGCATGGATCCATTTGTATGCATTATTTTTTTATGCAGGTGAATTCACAGCACCAGAAACCAAAGTGGTCTTTTCCTCTTCTAGACAAAGTAAGATAAATATTTCGCCTGCCGCACCTATGAGGCACCATCGGGGCTGAAGGCATGGGTTTTCAAGAAACAATTCCATCGAGATGACCGTTTGAGCTCTGGGTGCCTTTTGAGATTGTGGCTTATTTTTGCAGGGCTCCAAACTGTCCGTTTTGACAGACATTCTGATTTTTAGGAATGGTGATTTTGCTGTGATTTGCTGGACTTTTCAGATTTTCGTAACATTCCATGTACATCCTGGTGACTCGGATGCAAAAGGAATTGCCTACCGCCCCTGTCAACTGATGGCCTAATCTGCAGAAAGAATGCCCTCAAGTTTTAAATGTTCAGAAGGCAGGTGTTGGTGGCTGCAGAAGAATTTGCGTTTCCTCTACCTCTCTCTGCAGCACAAAAGGAGAAATCTTGTTTTTCTTCTGGGGAGACCTGAAAAAGAAAAGCAGAGAGCAGGTAGAGAACATTTTCATTTGTTATTTCGTTGCTCTTCTTTTTGGGGAAACTATCTGATTATTTCTGCGAAGTAAAAGAACTCTGATTTACAGAGGCCCCTAGGGTACTTCCGGGTAAGAATGATGTATTTTTCTTGTCACCGTCCGAGTTATTGTCATTGCTTTTCATAAATATCTGATGGTCCATTTGTGACTGAAGGATTTTTTCTCCCTAACTTCCTTTTATTCAGAGATTTTAATATGTTAACTTTAGAATAAAAAAATCACTTAATTGTATAATGCAGTAGAAAATAAAACGGAAAACACTACTCATACGTTTGATGAGGTTGGAAAAGCCAGCCCACGCTGCCTGTATCTGTACTGATCTTGACCTAAAAGTATTTTTAACATTTTTAAATGGTTGGAGGGAATCAAAAGAAAAGCACTATTTTATGGCCCCTGAAAGCGATATGAGGTTCAAATTGGTGTCCATAAATAAAATTTTATTGGAGCACAGCCATGCCCACTCATTTCTGCATCGTCAGTGGCTGATGTCCCCGACCGCTGCAGGTGACAAGTGCTTACAGAGACCATGTGGCTAACGAGGTTTTTACAAAAGACATTTTGCTTTAAAAAAAATGGCGTTTTGCTGACCACTGGGTCCTGGGGTTATAAGAGTATCTGGAGGAGAGAAAAAGAGAAAGAACTATTTGGTCAAAGTGTGTTTGTAAACATTAGGACTTATTTTAAAAAGGTAAGTGACTTGGAAATATAACGTGGAAGCTTTTCTCATCGGATGAGGATTTGTAGATTGTCTCATCCCAGGCACTTATTTTAATAGAAGAAGAAACTGAGACGAAGAGATTCAAACCATTTTTATGGAACAAGCCGTACTAAAAAGAATGATGAATTATGACACTTCGGTTCCTTACATTTCCGCAAATGTTGATGTCAACTGTTTTATATACCTGTAAGAAAGGGTTATATAAAAATGTCAGATGTTTTTATGTACTCTGCCCCTAGTAGTTCATGGAAGATTTGGCAACAACATTACAGTTACAAGAAGTAATCGTGGCTAGGTCTGTTTTACAGGGCGGATTCCCTCTGAAGTCTCTGTCCCAGGAAGGCACAGTCATTGAAGGTTTACTCGCCACTCCCAGGGTACTGTTTCATTTTGTTTTATTTTTTTTTTCCTTCCTTCCCTAGCGTATCACATACTGTAAGAATAATCAAGTCATTTTGGCTAATAAAATCAGTTTCATTAACCCCTTTGTGAGCACAGTTTCCTGAAACTGAGGCTAACCCTTCCTTTCTCGCCCTTGAACCTGTTAATTATTCATCTGTGTAAGTTATGAGCACCTCGCACCCAGCCATCTTCCTGCTCCTTGGCTGTTTATGATTTTCATGTATTATCATGTCCTCTCTTAGTCATCCCTCTGGCAAGCTGTACTTATGGGTAGATAGTCTGATGCATCAATCTTGCCATGTAAGTCATGTCTTCCAATACCTTTATCACTCTCCCTGCTTGTCTCTGAACTCCCTCCAATTCATCTATCGCCTTCTTTCTGGGACTGTGATGCCCCAACTTGACTGTGGTATTCTAGGTGTGATTTCACCAACCCACAACTCAATGCCTTCTCGAAGTCATAATTCAAGACCGAACTAGCTCTCTCTCTTCAGTCTGGGGCACGATAAAAAAACACAAACAAATGTATAAATCGCCACTGTGTCTCTTCCGTGTGCTTGGCAGTCTTTACACAGAGCCAGTGTTCCCATCCCTGAAGTGTGAAAGGACCTTGACAAATCGTATACTTTTTCCTACAGGCCAATTAAAGGGAAACAATCATGGATTCATTTATTCCATCCTGCAAGATCTAAACAAACGTGGGGGGGAGTGCTTCTTCTTTTTTGATATTCAGTAGGTCTTACCCATAGTGAGTCTTTGCCTTAACCCAGATCTCTCCTGCTGACCTTTCTTTCTCTTCAGTCTTTATTCTGAAAAATTGGATTTGATCTTTATTTAGTATTTTTAAAACTCAATATAAATAAGGCATATATAGAACAATTTGGATGTATGCCATGGGGATAATCTTGAGGGATGTCTCAAGCCTTTCTCTTACATGGGAAAGTGCCCGGAGAGGTGCTATTCGGTGACACAAAACCTTCCCATCATTTTTGAGCTTCCAAGGAAGACAAGTGCATTAGTCTAATGAAGGGAGTGGGAAAATACCCGTACACCTACTAATTTGAACAGCAAAATGATCAGGAGAAGTTGGAGACCTTGATAAATGGGACCAAGTAATTGACAGAGTCTTATAATTAGGGCAAGGCATCTGTCAGTTAATTATCTTTTCCTCAATAAATAATTATAATTTTACATGTTCCCATAGCTTATAATTTCTACCTGGGATTATTTTCTGCATTCTCATCGATCCAAACTTCGAGGACCAGACCGAAATTGATATAAAGGGAAAATTGTCCAGCTAGCCTCTCTGAAAAAAAAAAAAAAAAAAGGTCAGATGCAAGGTAAAGAATACTCGACCAGGGAAGAGCCTGAGCTTGATGGAAGGATTCTAAATCGGCAGAAAGGAGATTTGGTCTTTCAGGTTTTCGTTGTGTCTGATTCAGACTAACCACCCAAGCTGGGGAATTCATTTACTCGCTTGTTCATTTATTCAACAAACCTTTATTGAATTCTTAATACTATAATGGCTCAGGGGGATACAAAGACCTTTTAAGGAGCATGTGGTCTTATGAAATAGACATGCATGTAAACAGAAAAAGCAATGGAATAGCATGAAAAAAGACACGTTGGAGTCTTTTAGAGCAGTGGTCCCTCTTCTTTTAATCTCACACTCCTCCCAAGAAAAATACTTTGAGCATCGACCCTCTCTGTATATATATCATTTACAATTTTATATGCATACGTATGTACTAGTGTTAATCTGTATGGTAGAAAATTGTGAAATTAATTTATTTTAACTTTTAGATTAAATGGAACAGAAAGTCTGATTTTTTTTTCAATTCCCAACCCATTTTTTGTGTACTCCCTGGGTGATACACATCTCACTTTGAAGAACTGTTGCTTCCAAAAACTTAAAGGTGAGTATTCCAACATGGCTCAAGTTCAAACTCTTTGGGTATCAGAAACCAGAGATGATGTTGAAAGGTTAAGCAGAGAATAGCAATAATGGCAGATGTCTGATATTCCAATATTTCTCAGAGTGTATTCTACTCAACATTTGTACAGATTTCTTGAAATTAAAATTAAAAAAGGGCTTTACTGTCAAATAAGTTTGGAAATTGCAAACTCAAGAACAAAATTCCATTTTTATGGGGCTAATATTCTATGATTCCACAGGGCCTCATGAATTTGTATTTTCTGTTCTACTAAGCTCTTGAGTTGAGAGACTATACTTTCTATTTCATTTTTATTCCATAGTTAATAACTATTGAAGGGGTCTTCATATTTAGAATTGAATTCTGGCATCTGGAGATGGGAACAATGTGACTCCATTCAATTTTGATTCAAGAGACTTCTTTGCCTTCTATTGTTTTCACTTTTCTCTATTAAATATCAGTCAATAAACTACTCAATATATTTGTTTTGACTTGAAGTTAGTGATGCAAAAACACTTTTTGCAGACCAGTTATCTCTGGAGGTAAATAAGTAACCTTTCTTTAGTTGCCTGTGGAGGAGATCCCAAAAGGTCTGAAATACTAGAAATTTCCACCATTACATTAAATGTTCAGATCAAGGTCTTATATCTCCAGATGGCCACTTAAAAGACATGCCAATATTTTATCTACTGAGGAGTTAAATGTCTAGATGAGTGAAGATTACTCTTGTAGTACCTAAGCCTATTGAGCCTTTCGTGTGGGAGAGAAATATTTCTGAAATGCTAGACACAGTCCCCCTCTCACAAAGACAGCATAACAAACACAAGTTAACCTTTATCCGATGACATGGAGCTATAATTATTGTCATTAATCACCGTGCTATGATTGATGAAACCATGATATGCTTGAAAGTTCTTGCTCATATAAGGTTACTTTTCCCCTTATACTAACTAATTCCAAACTATGGCGTTCCAAGTATTTGTGTCTGTTTTGTATAATTGTTCTGTACACTTTTACTGCCAACTGTATGTGCATATATATGTATATCCACACACACCCCTATTTATTAATATACGCTGTATGTATTTGGCAGTAAAGGATATTCAGAAAATTATAAAAAGCAGACATAAATATATAATTATATATGGAATATGAATGTATGTAGTGTGTGTGTGTGTGTGTGTGTGTGTGTGTGTGTGTATTATCTGCTACCTAGTATTTTATGCTCTCTTCCCTACCAAAAGTTGAAGGAAGACAGATCCATCCAACTCCTTCCTCTAAATCAGGCTGAGAAGGAACCAACCAGCTTTTATTTCCTCCTGGTTGTTTTTCTTTCCCACGCCAGTTTATTTTTTATGTCCCCTCTACCCCCTTCCCTGAAGCTCTTTTATGAACTGCCATGAGCCACCTGAGCCTCCAGTAAATATAAAAACAGGCAAACAAAACCCAAAAATCTCCTTGACCTTCCTATTCTAATTAAAGCAGGTAAATCATACTTATGAAAATGGGATATAAGTAGCATCTGAGTGATGCCTGAGAGCCCCTCTATGAAATAGCTCGTGTTCTCTACTTGAGACTTCCAGAGATCATTTCTGCTGATTTATCATTATTTACCTTTATTGAGCACTTAAAACGTAATGGGCATTTTCACATACAATTTTTCCTTTAATTTGTGCAATAAGGGTACAAATTAGATATTATTATCGGTATTTTCATCTGAGTAGGATTTCGGATTTAACAAATAAAACCGTAGGACTTCCAGTTAATGATGAATTTCACATAAATAAATAAATGTTTATCTTTAATGTAAGTACATGCCCTAGGACACACTTGAATGGGACAGATTTACCCTAAAAATGATTTGTAGTTTATCTGAAATTTTTATATAACTGGATGTTCTGTATTTTATCCGGCAACCTTACATGCGAAAGGCTATGTTCAGAGAGCTTAGGAACCTGTACGAATTCACACAGCTAGGAATTATTAGGATTCAGGCCCAGGTTTTTAAGTTTATTTATTTATTTTGAGAGAGAGCATGAGCAGGGGCAGGGGGCAGAGCAGAGAGAGAGCGAGAGAGACAATCCCAAGCAGGCTTTGCACTGTCAGCACAGAGCCGGACGTGGGGCTCAGTCTGCAGAACCGAACAGAGACATCATGACCTGAGCCGAAATTGAAAGTCAGATGTTTAACCAACTGAGCCACCCAGGTGCTCCCCAACACCTTTGTTTTTAAACACCCAGGATTTTTCACTTCAAGTGCAGGGTTCTGACTATTCTCTACATTACTGCACATGCTGAAAATATATCTTCTGGATATGTAGGATATTAATATTTGTGAGCTACAGGGTCCACACATCAAACCATTAATATATTACTTTCCTAGATTTGCCGAAACAAATGGCCACAAACTAGGCAGCTTCAAACAACACAAACGTATCGTTTCATAGTTCTGGATGTCAGAAGTCCAAAGTTAAGGTATTAGTGTGGCCCTGCTCTCTCTGAGGGCTCTAGGGGTTTCTTTCCTTGCCCCCTTCTAGCTTCTGCTGATTATTGACAACCTTGACTTTACTTGGCTTGTGACAGCATAATTCCACCTTCAACTCTACACATCCTTCTTCTTATCTGTGTCTGTGTGCATTTCCCTCACCTTCGAAAGACGTTCGCCATTGGATTAGGCCCACTCTAATCCAGCATGACATCTTTTATACTTCATTCTATCTGCAGAGGCAGTACCTCCAATATGGTCACGGTTATAGGTTCTGGGGGTTAGAACTTGGACATGTGTTTTCAGGGGGCACAATTCAACTCACAACCAGTAATCTAGTACAGAGTGGAATATAAGAAACTTATTACCAGTGTGGGTCACTTAGGTTAACAAGAAAATTATTACCAATCTGGAAAATCTAGCTGCCTAAACGGAACCTGTAAATGAAAAGGGGGGTAGGGGACATTCAGCGGATAGCGCTTCTGAAGGGGCAGATCCAGAATGTAGCACAGAGGTGGGGTGGGAGGTATAGCAACAGTGGCTAAAACACACCTATACAGACTAACCACAGCCATATATTCTAATGTGTATGTGTAGCAGTGCCACAAGGTAGGTACTACGGTTTCCACTCCATTTTGTGGATGAGGAAATGGACACAAAGATGCTAAGAAACTTGCCGAAGGCCATGCAGCTAATAATCTATTATGCAATTGATATTGAAATCCAGGCCACCCTAGACTTCCTGGACCCTGAAATCCACATTCCTAATAATTACTTAGGATTGTTGAAGAAGGAAAGTAATAAGAAATAAAGACGACTCAAATTTCCCTCTTGGTCATTTTTTGTCTTGTGGTCTTGCCTGTTGAGCTTGCCAGGGATGTCCACAGAACATAGGTTCTCAAACATCAGAATCACCTGAGGGACCTGCTGAAACACAACCAGCTGGACCCTGCCCCCCAGGGTTTCTGAGTCCATAAGTCCAGGGTGAGGCTCAAGAACTTGCAGTTCTTCCAAGTTCACAGGTGACACTGGCACTGCCAGTCGGGAACCACAGTTTGAGAAGAACTGGTATAGAGCATCACTGAGATGCGGTTAGAGTAGGAGATGGCTTTCAAGTTCATGGGCATGGCGATGGGGATCAGGAAAAGTACAACCGACCCTTTACAAGCCAATTACGTATTTTAAAAGTAATAACATGAAATTGTGTGTGTCACGCACACACACACACACACACACACACACACACACACAGGTAATGTAGTCTTATGATCTATGACAGAGGTTCCTAGACTTGACACAACTGGAGAGCAGCACTGGATCTAGAACTTTGAAAAGGAGGGTTTGGATTCTAATCTGGATGTGTCCCTAAATTGGTCAGGTGCTTCTTGTTCTAAGCCACACTCCCTCTGTCCGTCCTCCATAAAATACGAGAGCGGTGATGGGGAAATAGTTGACTGCATTGTGGTACCTAGCTGTTAATTGTCATTTTTGAGAAAAATAATGATACAGAAAATACTATCCCTAATACATTTTCTCCTATTAATTTTTACATGAGCAAAAATGTTGATGATAAAAATACCAATATAATCAGATAACCTAAAAAGCTCTTTATTCATAGAACACCTGTCCAGAGAGAAATGTTATTAATATTATGCATATTCTTTTAAACTTTGTATATGGATAATTTGTATATGGACACATTTATCATACCATACATACTCATTTGTAGTCTTATTTTTCTCAGCACTCCGTGCCCGTGTTTGTATATTAATACATACACATTTGTGTCACCACTTTTAATATTCTTTTAAAATTTTTTTAAGTTTCTTTCTTTATTTTGAGATAGAGAGAACACACACACAAGCAAGGGAGGGGCAGAGAGAAGGAGAGACAGAATCCTAAGCAGGCTTTGCACCGTTAGTGCAGAGCCCGATGTGGGGCTTGAACTCAAGGAACTTGAGATCATAACCTGAGATGAGATCAAGAGATGGACGCTTAACTGACTGTGCCACCTAGGCACCCCCATTTTTAATGTTCTTGTAGCATTACATTGCAGTTATCTCACTATTTAAGCAAATCATATTATTGAGGACCGAAGACATCTCTAATTAGAGGCTAATAAAGTGATGATCATGATGAATTCCCTCATGCACGCATTCCAATGTACTTGTCCATTCTAGAGGTGAACTCTTTGGGTCAAAGAATAATACGTCTTTAAGACATAAAATATTAAAACAGAAAAGACTGTAAGGCATGTAAAGCCATGCCATGTTTATGGATATACAAAGAGCATCTACGTGCATATGTGCACATGATACAGAGAAGATGGCTTTAAGGATGCACCCTGACCTGTGAATAGGTCCTGCATCTTAGACACGGATGATCCTTAAATTTGCTTTTTTTGTGGTTGTCTGTATTTCTCAGTTAGTCTTCATGTGGGAGTTAGTTGAGATTTGCTGGAAGAATCAGCCTTGTTGTTGGTGTGTAGCTGCCTGTAAGTTGGTACCAGGAAACTGGAAGAAAGACATTTGTGTGAGGAAACAGTGAGAGAGTTTCTTTATTTTTCTAGACATAAGGGGAAGAATTTGGCCAAGAGGAAGAGAAGGAGGAGGAGGAAGGAGGAGGAGAAGAAAGAAAGAAAGAAAGAGAGAAGAAAGAAAGAAAGAGAGAAAGAAAGAAGGGGGGAGAGAGAGATTGAGAGAAAGAGAAAGGAAAAAGGAAAAAGAACAGAAGAGAAAGGGAAAAATAAAACAAAACAAAAAATACTTCAGTGAAATCTAAATGAAATACATGCATCGATCCCCCGGACCTGGAGCCCACCATACTCTCACGGGAAGGAGGAAAAAAACTCCAAAAAATTAAAAACGAAAGACATTGCCAAGGCTGGCAGGTCACCAAGGACACCAAGGACATCACCAAGGAAGGCTGTTTGAGGGTATTTTGAGGCTTCACTGAACTAAATTTCTTCTTGTGAACCGAGGCCCACTGAGCTGATCCAACATTCTTTAGCCGGAAGGCTGCGAGGGGTGAGCTGTTAGAACCTAAGGCTTAGGGGAGCCCTTTCTGATTGAGAGCGCATTCAAACAGGGAGAGAGAGCCAGCCAGGGAAGGAGGAATGCAGCAGGTGAGTGCTGGGGAAAACAGCTGGCCAACCTTCTTGACCTGGTAGAGCGTCAGGACTCTGGGCAGCAGCTGCCGCTGGGGCCCTGAGTGCTCAGACACACGCTGGCAGTCCAGACTGATGGGAGGTGGAGGGAGGCTTGCACACAGGCTCAGGCTGGGCTCGCCTCGTGGAGGCGAGGAGGGAGGGGATCTTTGATTGATTCCCTGGTACAAAAGCCCGCAGTGTTAGTCTTTCAGCCAGCATCTGTGCGGGGATGGAGGGAAGGAGAGAGAAGGGTAGGAGGAGAAGGGTAGAGAGCTACGGTGCCTTCCAGAACATCAGCTGGAGGAAAACTCAGCACTCGCTGCCCTGCAGGAGGAAAGGCTGGCTGACAACTCCTGCTGGAAAGGGTCCGCCCGGCAGAGCACGCAGCCCTCTTCCCCAGACTGACCTTTCCAGAGTGTGAGGCCCATCCCCAGGGGAGCACCTGCCTGCGGAAGCATCCCGCACCCTGCAGTGCATGAACAAAGGTCCTGTTCCCTTCATGGATGGATGTGAGCAGGACATAGGCCGCCCCCTGACTGGATTTGCAGCACGGACAGGAGGTTCGTGTGCTAGGGGCTTCTTGGAGCCAGGCCAGGGACCTGGGCAACCATACACTTGGCCCCTGCTTTCTGTCCACGGGAGCATAAGTAGGACCAACAAAGTGAAAGAAAGCCTGCGTAGATCAAAAAGCAGAACACGCTTGCCAGACGGTAGGAGTCCAGACAGCTCTCATCTCTAGTGTTTCCAGGAAAGAGAAAGAAAATCTAGCTTATTAAATAGACCTCTCGACACAGAGACAATTTTAAGTGAATGAATGGATGAGTAAGTGAATGAATGAAGACACAAAGAAAAGAAAAGCACAGAAAGAGAGGGCATATGCAGTCAAGTCCTCAGGAACAAGTTGAAGATTATAAAGCTGGAATATAATCTAGAAAAAAGAATCTGATAATACATCGGACTCACAGTTTCCTTTTCAGATGAGATCATCTGATAATACACCGTATCTCACAGTTTCCTTTTCACGGAACAGCTACACCAGTAGTAGCAACAACTGTTGCTTTGCCAAGAAGCCCGTCCTCACTTTGGCTTCCTCTCTTTGATCATTCTTTCTAAGATGGCGGCCACTCCCTTCAATACTTCCACCCTTTTCTCCACTGGAGCCCCTGTCAAACTTGCTCAAATGTCACAAGCAGTAATTAAACTCCTCATATCCCTGCTTAATTCTTTTCTGTCTGTCTCCTTATCAAGGACATCTTCTCCACGAAGGTGAAACCAAGTCTGTCTGGGTCGCCATTATATCTTCAGTGATATTCATTGAATGAGTGGTTGAGTCAATAAGGGAAGAGTTAGGGATTTCCAGAAAACACGGGGTGAGTGTTGGAGACAGGCTGGGGGAGATGTCAGGTGGACCCATTCTGGGAGGATATTAATCCATAAAACCTAAGAATGCTCCTTGTGAGAGAGAGAGAGCAAAAAAATCTTACCATGAAATTCCAAACCAGTCCACCATACTGACTGTCTAGAGGAATAGAATATTCCAGAGATCTCAGAAATCTTAGGAGCATGTCCATTCTTTACCTACCTCCCTAGACATTCAGCAGAACAAAAACTTGTCGAGAAGAGGAAAGTAGCAGGATACTAAGTATTTTGAAGCACTTGCTTTGTGGCGGGCACAGTTAAGCAGTTTCTGTATGGGATTATTCCATTCCCACCGGCAGACTTGTCAAATAAGTATCAGCTGTGCTCTTTCAGACTGGAGTTTACAGATATCCGTGTGCTTATGGGGAAACAATGTTCAAGGTCTATTTCTTACTCCAGAGTCTATAGTTTTTCTTGACACCACCCTCCTTAATGAAGATCTTCCAGTGTCGCTGCTGATTTTCTAGGGCTTCTGGGATTCCAAGATACCCCAGATTATTCTTAAAACTCTGACGCCGTCCTGGCCTGGTGTATGTGTGTATATGTAGTTGCACATATGTGTATGTGTGTTTGCTGGGTGGGTAAATGGGACAAATATTTGGGATAACCTTTCCATCTCAATTATGTCACCTTTCAGGGAAAGACAAGAGGTGGAATTTTAATGACTACTGACAGCAATACTAAAATCGATAGTGTATTTACTCAGTGTGGAATAGATTATCGATCACTCATCAAACTAGATGATCGTACTCATAGTAGCAAGATTGGCAGCTGCAATGTCTTCCTGCTGGATTATACTTGAATTCTGATAGACTAAAGAGATTTCCTTAATTATTTTTTTCAGTGTTGTTTGCATTTGCCTATCTGCTGATACCCTGGATTATCTATGGGCTGATGGTTTTGGTTTAGGTTTACCCAAGGACAAATGTGCGTTCAAGTTGATTAAAGGTGCTCGCTCTACACTTAGGGCTCTGTTGACACCTCGGCCCTTTCTGTTCTCTTTTGTTGGCCAGATGTCCTTTGAAACTCAAACGCTGAAGTTTTTTTACCGAATCCAGCAAAGGTTTGGGGGATGGTGAACTTTGCACCAATCTGTTGATTCACAATGTGGGTAGTTTCCACAGAGGATGTGAGTAGGAGGGCAGGCTGGGGAAACTGGACAACTTCTCAGACTTTTTTCTTTTGCCCCTTCCTTCCTTCCTTCCTTCCTTCCTCTCTTTCCCTCTTTCTCTTTCTTTCTTTCTTTCCTTCCTTCCTTCCTTCCTTTCTTTCTTTCTTTCTTTCTTTCTTTCTTTCCTTCTCTTTTTTCTCTCTCTTCTTTCCTTCCTTCCTTTCTTTTTTTTTCCTCTCTCTTTCTCTTTCTTTCTTTCTTTCTCTCTCTTTCTTTCCTTCTTTTTTTCTCTCTTTTCTTTCCTTCTTTCCTTCCTTTCTTTCTCTCTCTTCCTTCCTTCCTTCCTTCCTTCCTTCCTCTCTCTTTCTTTCTCTTTCTTTCTTTCCCTCTCTTTCTTTTTCTCTCTTCCTTCCTTCCTTCCTTTCTCTCTCTCCCTCCCTCCCTTCTCTTTCTTTCTCTCTTCCTTTCTTCCTTCCTTTCTTTCTCTTTTTCTTTCTTCTTTCTTTCTTTCTTTCTTTCTTTCTTTCTTTCTTTCTTTCTTTCTTTCTTTCTTTCTTTCTTTCTTTCTTTCTTTCTTTCTCTCCCCCCCCACAGGTGTGGCCTTGGGACTTTATTTGAAGTTTTTAAACTTAAATGTGACAGATGTGACTCACATGTGAGAATAAAATATAATTTAAAACCAAATCTAAATTTTCAACGTATTATTTGCCTCTTTGGATTATTCATATATCTACCTCTCTTCAACAGAAAAATAAACTGTGGTCCGCTCTCCTTTTGGATAGAACTATGTATAAAGAGTCACCTGACTATGGTAAATGCTGCATATGTCTGGATCCCACGCTCTGTCATGGTTCTGGGAATGTGGTTTGTTAATCACTTCAGGTTTCATGCTTAGGGGTGGATCAGCTCTCCCGAGTGGTGGCGTCCTGTGCCTTAAGAGCTGAAGAAAGGTCTTGTTACTTCAGTGGAGACTTCAGGCTATCAATCAGTTTCCATCCCTCAAGGGCAGCAATGCCTCAGCGGCCTCCTGATTGAGGGCCAAAGAGCCACTAGGAGGAGCTAATGACTGACCGAGTTTACACTCCCTGCTATTTACAGCAATTGCCTCCACAGACCTCCCAACCTTGGCGCAGGCTCAGGGTGTTTAATTATTTACATGGTAATGGATGGACCAGGAATTGTCTGCCCTTCAAACAGCTCACCGAGGAGAGCAACTGTGTCTCCTTGTTTCATTTGCGGGTTCTTGCCTGTGAGGAGGAAGGCATTTCATTCAACCTTCCTGCAGACAGAAAGGTAGAAAAAGTGCTGCATTAGCACAGCTCCCAAGTGGCTCCCATTTTAAATTAAAAAAAAAAATATGCTGACTTCTGGATTTCTTATGCTTCCCACAAACTCCCTATGTGCGGGAGCCATTGAAGAAACCCTGGTCATCAGGAGTGCTTTTCTGGGTAGTATGGGGAGTCCTTCCTTTTTCTGCAGATAAGATAGTGGGGTTTAATAAGAGACAGACTCTGGAGTTCAATACTTGGATTTGAATCCCAGATCCACCATTCCATAGTTGCATATAGTTGTCCCCCATTATTTGCAGGGACATATTCTAAGACTTCCAGTGGATGTCTCAGACCATGGATAGTACTAAATTCTATATAGACAAAGCTGTTTTTTTCTATATGTATGTACCTATGATAAAGTTTAATTTGTAACTTAAGCACAGTACAAGATTAACAGCAACTACTAGGGAAACAGAAGAATTCAAACAATCTACTGTAATAACAGCTAAGTGAATGTGGTCTCTCTCTTCCAGATTATTTTGCTGTATTGCGCTTATCCTTTTTGTGACGGTGTAAGATGAAGAAATGCCTAATTGATGAGGCGAAGTGAGGTAAATGACGTAGGCATGGTGACAAAGTGTTGGGCAACTACTGAGCCTCTGAGGGTGGCTCAGAAGGAAGATCACTTGCTTCCAGACTGCAGTCGACTATGGGTACACAGTGAAACTGTCGATAAGGCGGGGGAGCTACTCTATCCTTGGATAAGTTTCTTAAATAATACGTTCCGTTTTTTCTCCATCCATAATCGTGCAGTATCATCCGAGCATTGAGGTGAGGAGGAGATGAGTTAGTACATGTATGGATAAGCATGTCAGGGGGTGGCATTCTGCTTGGTGGACTCTGTTCCTCACAGCCAAAGAAATTCCAGACTGATAGAGATTTTCACATGAAGTAATAATTTTCCATTGTCTTTTCATTTAACAGTTTATCACAGTCACTTTCAGACGTGCGCTCCCCCCCGTGCTCCCCCCACCCAGTTCAAAGCTCTTTGTAAAGGTAGAAAGGAGAGTCTTTAAGTAATTAATGATATTTTTAAAAACCCTGGCAATATCACTTAATGTTTGATTTAACCCAGGTTAATCATAATCAGGTTTCCTTACCTTTGGCAGAAGAAAGTCTAGAAAATCAAGTTAGTTGTCTCAGTTTGCTTATAGAGGCATGAATCCTGCCATTCTGTATCTTCGAGTATTTTTTTTGAATCAGTAAAAATAATTAAAGGCATTGTTTCCAAGCGATAGGATCTTTCAAGTATTGGGATTTATGTGAGGGAAGTTCTAAATCCTCCATCAGAAAAATTATTTGGAAAATCCTGTTATATCTTCTTTATAAACTTATCATATAGTCATTTAATTGGCAGTTTGAAATAAAAGCTTAACTTCTTTTTATATGATGGTTTCTCCTGGTTGTAAAAATAAAACACACTTGCAGAAGAAAATGTATAAAACAAGAAGAAATATTCTGAAGAAAATAAAAATCATCTAGTAATTGGACCATTATGAACTAATCTCTGTTAACATTTAGGGCATTGCCTTCTGACAGTTTATTTTATAAATACGTGTGTGTGTGTGTGTATACATATGTGCACCTGTTAAATTCTAGTTATAGCATACAATCTAATCATTCTTGCTTAACATCACAGGTATTTTATTATGTTATTATGATTTAGAAAATATTGTGCTTGATAATTATATGGCTACACTTATTTTATTTACCAATCTTATATAATTGGACATTGACATGATTTCCAGTTCATTTATTCTTTTGGCAAAGTAAAGTATGTGATCTTTGCAGATAGACTGCCGGAGTTAGATCTCATTATATCCATTCTAGGCTGTACGACCTTGCCGATGCCTCAGCTTTCCTACCTATAAAATGGGGACAATGACAATACATACTTTATGGAGTCATGTGAGGATTAACTTAGTCAATTTGTGTAAAGCATTAAAAACACTAGCCTGTAATAAGCACCAAATCAATGTCAGCTGTTGTGGCTTCTATTATGGTATAAATGTTCCTGTGAGAAATACATTTTAGACTAGATTTATGATTATCTCCTTAAGATACATTATTAGAAAGAATGTTAGCAGAACAAAGGTTTTGGGTGCCATTTTTCTAACTTGTGAAGTTTCAAGGAGAACCATTTTTACCTGCTTGTAAGTCACTGTAAGTATTTTTGCTTTCCTTCTGAGAGTAAGGGGGAGTCACTGGAAGGTTCTAAACAGAAATGAGACATAATCCAGTGTCTGATTTTAAAGGCTCCTTCTGGCCTGTTGACCATTATGATCCAATGGAAGGACAGAGACCAGGGTGGTCCAGATGAGAGGCACCAAGACTCACAGTGAGGTGGCATTGTGAAGTCGGAGAAAGGCTGGCTTCTAGATATAGTTTAGCAGGTTAACCCACCAGGATCTGCTGAGTAGATGAGGGATGTGAAGAAAGAGAGGAGTCAAGTATGTCTCTGAGGGTTTTGGCTGGAGCCGTTGGAAGGATAGGGTTGCCATCAACTAAGTTGGGGAAGGCTATGGATGGAGCAGATTTTGTGGTGAAGATATGGTGTTCCTATCTGATTATGTTGAGTGAAGATGCTAAACCTCTAAGTGGGCTTGTCAAGTAGGAATGTGCATGGCTGAATCTGTTTGGGGAACTGACTATATAATTGGGAATTCTCCAAATAAACTACCCCATGGAATAACTCTTAAGGTTTTGAAAAGATATATAATATATATGTGTTATTTGAACCTTACCTGTGTATTATTATTAAAATCCAATTATTTTAATGAATTATTGCATTAATTGTTTTGAACGTAGACCAACAAAATATTATTTTCAGAGGAAAGAAATATTTGAATCATTGACATTGTTCAGAATTTCTGCCTCATTGTAATAATAAAAAGCAGGCCATCTTTTATTCGGGCTTATTACACTTTTCAAAATCTCCACAAATAATGTATCCTTTGATCGTCCACACCCTGACTAGATTGCCCCCACACTCCCTACCCTTTTGGAACACCCATGTCCGTAAGAACTCACCGTTGAGTCTCTACTGAGAGCTGCATTTATGGTTAAGTTAATGAATCCTGAGCTACGGGACCTAGAAGAAGCCTTTGCAATGTGTTCACAGAAATAAGACATAATAACAACCACTTCCTCTCCTATCAGGTGGCATTAAAGTATTGATCGGCAATGTTAGAATATGGCTTAGGGGAAATTGATTCGGGGAAGGGTTGGCTTGGGTTTAGTGAAATATATTTAGTAGTTCTTAATTATTTCAGGTGTAGGTAAGTTTTTCGCAAAGGTCCTGCATGGTAATCGCCAGAGTTACAGCACACTGACTTAAGCAGGTTGGGGATCCCATGTGTAGGGCCAGAAAATTCTCGTATTTTGATTCTCAGTTTGGACAATATGCGACAAGGAGAGAAATAATGTGTAGAAGGTGAAGGACCAGGGATTAGAGTGTCAAAGAGTTTTTTATTTTCTATCATCGTTTATGTAGAATTCTAATGGAGGATTCGATTTTCATTGATCTCTACTCGAAATTATACCCTGCCAGGAATTTTCTGAATATGCAGCATATAGAATTATACGTGAACTACACAATGAACTATTTTCATGTATTTCTAGGAATTCAGTAGGAATAATTTCACCACCAGGAAGCATATTGTAATACAGTTTTTCCTCAAACGAAGAAAGGAATTTGGTAGTAAAATAATGAATAGACTCTTGGATTATTTAATAATTCAATTAATGAGGAGACATTAATTACGTAAACACATTGGAAAAGAATTAGATTTCTCGCTAATGTAGTATAAAATACTGACACTGACAATGAAAAAGCTCAAATATGCCACTACTCCTTGAAAATCAACAACATGCTCATTAGGCAGTGCTATCAATTAGAGAGTATTTAAGATTAGCCATCGCAAAAGGGAATTTGAAATACACAGGAATGTTAGCATTCATACATGAAAGAAATCGTACAATAAGTCTATAAATTTATATGACATTCTCAATAAGATGTTTTAAACTTGAATTTCACTTTTTAAATGGTCAATACTACAAACAAATTTTAGTCAATCAAAACCGAGCATCATTTGTATCCTCTCCGTGGAAAATACTAGAAATTATTGCCATATGAGAAGGCAATAAAAAAGAATACAGCCAAAATTATGGGGGGAAAAATCTGACAAATGTGCGTCCAGTCAGCCAGCAATGTAACAAATATTATGATATTTTTCTTGGTTTTTACAATGTTTGTGCTAATTTTCACATTTTCAAATTTTATGATTCCTTTTCCGTCTTTTTTCACTTAAATTAGTTTTAACCCTTGTACCTGACTTGGTGTTCATAATGCTGCATTCCGTCACTACTTTCCATTTTGGCTCCTTAAAGAAAGTTGTCTGAGTCTCAAAATCCACATCTGCCCCCTGATATTATCATATCCTGAGGCAGCTGCATCAGAACCCACAAAGTGGGACAAACACAGGGACTGTGGTGTGCCCCAGGAGTCCTCTGTGACTTTGGAGCAGTGAAGAGGTGTGCTCTGGGTGTCGACTGGGGAACTTGTCAGGATGAGGGGAACCATGGCAGGGAGAAGTGGCCCATGGCGCAGAGCACCTGATCCGGGGATTGGCTGGGACGAAGAGCTCCCCCTTGGGGGCCATGGAATTAGTTGGAACAGAAGTGGGATCCAGTCATGGAAGGCAAGGTGTCCTCAGAGCACTGCCTTACAGGAGCAGTCTAGACCCTGAGTCCCTCAGCCGACTTTCCTCATCAGTCCCTGACCTGCGAGAGATATATGATCTCCCCCTCCAGACCCCAAGGCCATCCTTGAGAGAAGCTGGGAGGTTGAAGAGAAACTACTGGATAAACCGAACACTTACCTAGTGCCTGAAGAAAGAGTTTGAACTGTTGAGTGGCACTCTCTTCGGGGCATTCTTCCCCACTTTCCTGCAGATGTGTAGATGTGTTTGTGAAAGATTAGCGCGCCTACAGGGAAGTTTAGGCACTGGGTTTCCTCCGCACGTCTGAGATGGAGTGTGAGTATGTTTGCAACCCTGGCTCGCTCTCCAAGAACAACCTTGAGACTCCCTGTGAAGGTCAATCAAGAGAGAAGTAGTAGAATGGCTACATGGGGGATGCGGATTATCTGAGATTTTCACCTACTCCTAGTAGGCCCCCTTGTCCTAGCAGGAATCGCTTCTGGTTTCCACAGGCCTGCCAGAGAATCCGGCCAGGGCTGTACGCATTAGTCCTGAAATGCGTCGTTTGTTCCAAAGAAGGGTCATGTGATTTGCCAAGCAGACGATCTCAGCAGTAGTTGGCTAGCTCAGAGGTAAATCAGGGTTAAGGTACTTAGAAACCCAGGCAAGTCAGTGGGGTCCGGGCAGCCGAATGGAGCCTCTCAGCAGGATCTCATCCAGAGATAGCTCCCTGGTCACAGGAGCTGGCCTTCCATTCACTCTCTTTCCACGATGGTTTTTCCTGGGTGACACAGGAGCCAATGAAAATATTCATAAGGAAGGTCTCTCTTGGCTTCCGGTTTGGCCAGGTATTTCGATCCCCTACCCACCCGACTTTCCTCCCCAGACACACGAAAGCCAGAGACTTCACCCGGCTTGACTGAAA
This sequence comes from Paguma larvata, assembly GCA_030068075.1. Taxonomy (NCBI): domain Eukaryota; kingdom Metazoa; phylum Chordata; class Mammalia; order Carnivora; family Viverridae; genus Paguma; species Paguma larvata. Next base: position 16,550,247 of record CM057825.1, read on the forward strand.
CAGATACTAAGATGGAACAAAGTTGCATGAACGAAACGCCCTGGGATGCAGCAGGCACTGTCAAACAGCCAAGTGTTAATATCAGAGAGATTATGAGAAATTCCTTTTTGATTTAAGCAAGTTCTTTTTTTTTTTTTTAACGGCAGCCAATGTGCTTCAATTAAATGTGCAAAACTGCCAAAGCCTGTAGGACATATAAAATAAGGGAGGCTAATAAAGTCTTAAGGTATGTTAGCAAAATCCAACATGTTTGTGCTAACGAATTCAATGATTCGAGGAACTCACACTTCTGTCGTCTCGGAAAGACAGAAATGGTTCACTAGGTGTGAGTGAGTCACTTCAAATGCAAGTCCAGACGTTCCAAAATTTTATGTGCATAAGGGCGGTGTGATTGGAGGAGCTGGCACGAAGTAGAAGAGTAATTACGAGGCCCATCTACTTTCTCAGAAGAAAATTTATGGAGCAATTAATCAATTCAGACCAATGTATTTAATTTACCAAGGGTGGTATCTAAACATTAATGGGCATGGGAGAAGGGTTCCTGGGCAGTCACACTCCACTTGTTTCAAGAGCGTAGATGCCATCTCCCAAATTGGCCACAGGGTCCTTCTAGGTACAGACAGCTAGACTTTACACAGGAACCCCGCGCTACAGCATTCGGCTTCGCCTTTTGCGAGATAAACTTTTAAAACGGTTTGGCTTCCAAGTTAACCTTGGGGTGGCTCTCCTTTAGAAATAAAAATCTTTGCTGGTTATCCCGTTCCCTCCTAACCCCCCATCCCCATCCCCAGGTTGACAAACAGTCAAGAGAGGTAAAGAAAGAGAAAAATAAAGAAATCCCTTAAGACAGCTTATGGAAGTTTTACGCTTAAAGGACAAAATATAAACAGAAAAATAGAGGAGGGGGTTCAAAGGCTAAAAAGAAAAAAAAAAAAAAAAAAAACCAGCAGGCCGAAACCAAATAAAGAAAGCTTTTTTGTTACAGACCCATGGAAGCCAATTTTGGGCGCGATCTCTTTTGCGCTTACACTTAACATTGAGAAGGATATGTATCTAAAAATAGCCTATCGGTGATGCTCGTGCAGCGTCTGCATTTACACGGGGAGTTTTGCTAAAGGTAAGAAACCCGGTTCACAGGAAAAATGCAGGTGGGCAGGTCGGGCTTGGCAAGCTGCTCCCCGATCGGAAGACAGCAGCTGAAAGGTGGACAGCTTGCCCACTCTCCTCTCTCACACAGCTCAAAGCTGGATACCCATTTCTTCCTCCGTCCTTCAAAGGAAACACCCTCCAGATAAATGCAAGAACTGTCAGCACTGACACCCACTGCAGCCATCCAGGTGGAGAGAGCCCTGAAATGCCAAACCGGGACTAAATTCCTCCAGTGTGTGGTCACTTCTGTGCTCATGGAGCCTTGTCCCAGACACCCTATGGTGGGGAAAGGCGGGGGGTCTTTTGACTGAGCTAAAGACTTACATGCAGTACCTGTTTGAGTAGATAGGAGCACCACGCCCTCGGGAGGGGAGAATATTTTAAAGTGAACAGAGACATTTTAAAGTTTTGAAAGGTGCTTAAAGCTGAGAATCTGGCTCAGGCCAAAGGCTGCTTACTTAAAAAAAAAAAAAAAAAAAAAAAGCCGGCTTTTCTAAGCCTATTCTTTGAGGCTTATTGCTGTGTGACTTTCTTTTTTTTTTTCCCTTTTGAATAATCTCTAGGACAAAATGGGGATCAGAAAAGGAAAAGGAAACCTCCACAATGCAACTTGACCCCCGGGAGGCCAATTCTCTGATTAATGGAGAATTTTATGGCTCATTTGTAGAAAAGGAAATTCTAACAGAGCCCTCTGTTTACTTTACTCCTACAATTCATATCAAAAAGACAGAAAGCAGAGATTTGAGAGGGTGGAGGCATTTTTAGATCTCCCAACACTCAATAGCTCGGCCGAATAGAGCATGAGTGAGTCCAAATTACCTGGGGATTTGTTACAAATAATAATTGTCGGGAAATGACAAAATGCTAGCACATTTTTCATGTTCCTTCTCTGATAGCGTAAACCCAAGTTCAAATGGAACTTTGGAAGCCGAAGGGTGGGTTCCAGTCCTTTTTCCGTCTCTCACAGTGAGCGCTGTTATCACAATGGTGGCCTATACACTTACCAAGGCTGGTGTATGTTTAATTATGAGCGTGGGAGCATTTGTGTGTATTCATGTGAGCATGTATGCGTGTGGGGGGTGTGTACACGGGTGTATGGGCACACTTGTGCATGCGGATGTGTTCAATTTAGAAACTAGGGTGATTATCCCCACTTAGCCGATCAAAGCCCAGTCCGAGGATGAGCCCCGCCCACGTTACCCACAGATGAACACGCGTTATGTTTGTTCCGAAGGCAACTCTCGGAGAGGACCCATTTAGATTACAGAGACGGACACTCTCCACCCAGTAACGCAGGCTTTGTTTGAAGGATATTGAAACCTGTGTTTCCGCAGGTCAGTCTTCCTAAGTAGTTACTCCATATTTTCTAATTCAGGTACATTCAACTGAAGAGGAAAAAACAAACAAACAAACAAACAAACTCATACAAAATAACAAGACCCGTAGAGCTCACTTGAGTGGACAGAGTCCGAATAGTGAACAGTGGAGGTTGCACCAGGTGGGATGTTTGCTAGAACTTTCCTGTCTTCCCGTGTGCACAAACACCTGTACACACATGGTGCACAGCAGAGCACAGAGTTTATAGCACATTTTTGCCTCAATTTCCCAAGTCCCTGGTGAGTGCCTGTAGATCGTTTCACAGAGACAATCCTCCTGGGAGCTTTCCTCTAGCTGCACTTGACCTTGGCCTCAGGGTGATGTCTGGGTCCTCCCCTTTTACTGCTGGCAAGTTGTGGTTCCGCATGAAAAGGTCTCTCTAATTGTATGTAGAAGTCAGGTTTCTTTCAATTCTAGGTGACAAAACCATACCTCCGACTAGGCTGATGCATAGGGGCACGTGTACCCCAGTGTTCATAGCAGCACTTTCGACAATAGCCAAATCATGAAAGAGACTAAGTGTCCATCGACTGACGAATGGATAAAGAATATGTGGTATACATATACAACGGAATACTAAGCAACAATGAGAAAGAATGAAATCTGGCCATGTGTGGCAACATGGATGGAACTGGAGGATGTTATGCTGAGTGAAATAAGTCAGGCAGAGAAAGACATATGCCATATGTTCCCACGCATATGTAGGCTTTGGAAGACCTAGCAGAGAACCAGGGGGGAGGGGAAGAAGGGAAGGGGAAAAAAAAAGCCACAGAGAGGAAGGAAGACATGACATGAGAGACTCTCAAAGAATAAGAACGAACTGAGGGGAGAGATGGGTGTGGGAGGGGGGAGGGTGGGGGATGGGCACAGAGGAGGGCACTCGTTGGGTTGAGCACTGGGTAGAAACCAATTTGACAATGGAAACCAATTTGACAATAAATTATTAAAAATAAAATAAAATTTAAAAAAAAAAGGTAAAGGGGCTGTGCCTGGCTGGCTCAGGCAGAAGAACTCTTGATCTCGGGGTTGTGAGTTTGAGCCCCATGTTGGGTAGAGAGATTACTCAAAAATAAAATCTAAAAAAAAAAAAAAAAGTAAAGTAGATTTGTTGGCTTTAGTGACTTGATGTCGCTACCTGATGTGGGTGTTCATGCCGCTGAGTGCTGTCTTCTACTTCTTAGTTCTGTTTCTTGGGTCTTGGCTTCATTCTCTTCTCAAGCTGCACCAGGAATTCAGGTGTCCAGTGCCAGCAGGGAGCCAGAGTCATCTTTCCTGACACACTGTGTAAAGGTTGTGAAGGTCCTTCATGGCCCCCTAAGGTCATGTGCCCGTCCTTGAACCAACAACAGGGTGTGGGGGTGCATGCTGTGGTTGGTCCAGCTTGGGTACTCGGCCCTTTCTTTTTCTTTCTTTCTTTTTTTATAATAGTTTATTTTCAAATTGGTTTATATATAACACCCAGTGTTCATCCTAACACGTGCCCTCTTTAATGCCCGTCACCCCCTCTCCCCCCTCCCTCACCCCTCTCACCGTCAGTTTGTTCTTAGTCTTTGAGAGTCTCTTATGTTTTATCTCCCTCCCTCTCTGTGTCTTTTTTTCCCTTTCCCCTCTTCCCGTCCCCCTGGTCCTTTCTTGTCTCCTCTAACGAGAGAAGGAAGCGGGAATGTAAGCTGGTGAAGAGCAACAATGGCTGCTGCTCTCTGTTTCTAGTCAATTCTGCATCATCAGGAGGTCATTCTTGGTACCACGGGTGGCAAGAAATGTGCTGGGGAAAAAATTGGTAAACCCATGCCACAATCCTTAAAATAGTTTCATGCCACAGTCTTTAGGAAAATATGTATAAGAAACTGGTAGTGGGGTTGTCTCTGGGGAAGACAACGCGGGGGCCGGAAGCTGGCGTGGGGACTGACATGTCTCTGGGTTCCTGTCATTTACCCAGGATCTCGCTGTGCCTCTGCATTACTTTCGCAAAACAGTTAAAAAAGAAAAAAAAAAAAAAAAAAAAAAAAGACAGACCTACAGAAATGGCCTGTAAGGAATGTCACTTATAGGGAAATACTCAGATACTGGATATATAGTGTTAACTACGAGACTATAGATCTCAATCAATTGTCTATTAATAGCACAGAAGGAGAGGGGAATTAAAATAATGTTTCCAATAATCAAATTGATTAAAATAAGGTCTTCGCAGTTTATGTAGTAAGATAAAATAAAAACTCCTCATGAATGTCAAGAAGTTCCATATGGAACTGTACAGATTCTGAATCGTAGTTTCGTAAAAATAAAAGCATATTGGTGGAAAAGTGGTCCAAAATAGAAAATATTAGTGTCAATAGTTTCTGGGTGGTAGAGTTGAAGAAGGGGTTTGTGTTTTTCTTATATTCTCTAATTTCTCTCCAATGAATATTAAACCATAAGCAGAAAATAATTAACTTAAAAATACGCTTCAGTACAGTGAGTAGCAATTCAGGTTTCTATTTTAAAGAGGATAGGATGATCCCCTTCCTGTACATTGTTAACGCCCTCCAACTTGCCATCATAAGTAATAGCGTACGGTGGTTTGACCTCACACTTTGCCGCATGGCATTACTTCATTTATTAAGAAGTATTTGATTTAATGTGTTTGAAAAACGAAGTACAAAATTCAAGATTTGTAAAATCCTGTTTCTACCCCACTCCCTACTCTGCCTCTAACTCCGAGGGGTCATAACTTCCCCCTTACCTGAGTAATTATGAAAGGGTTTCCCCTTGCCCCCACTTAAAGTAATTAAAAAACTAATCGCTTCTAAGAAAATACTAAAATATTCAATACACACTGGGGTCTTTTCCTGGGAAAGCTTCAGAGTGAATGGTTGTATTGAGTCTTTGCTACTTAACAAACTTGAACTTCAATATTGTAGTATGATTATGGGGCAACATGGACTTATAAGAGATTTTCATTACTTCTGCAGTCACAGCCAGGGAGCCTGATCTCCCCTCCACACTTGAATGTAACTCAGATTAATTTTGGTGGGAGTTGGGCATGTGTATCTAGGGGAGAATAAACCCCTAAGTGTATAATTAGTAATTACACACTTGTTTCTAGGTCTTGACTTGTAGAGATCAATTTTGTTTTTTCCAGTTAGACACAATGACTACATTGAAAAAAATCCCATCTTTCTAGAGCCAACCAACTGACCAGTTTGCTTTCTCGTGTAGTTTGGGGGTAATGTGAGGTTTCTCAACACTTTTTTTCCCCTGGCAGTGCGTTTAGATATTTAGAGGCTGGGACAGAATTTTTCTGTGTGTTATATTTGGCATAAGGCAATGACCTGGTTTGTATCCTCCAAAAGGGTATTTGCTGCTATTTGGGCTTATTATGTGATTTGAAGGGGACTCTTGGGTCACTGTACATTTTGCTCCTCCTTTCTGTCCTGTAAGACAGAACCGGACTCCTCCATCGCCTTCCCGTGAGTGTCTTGTCAGATTTTGTAATGAGATGCATCATAGATGTGACCACTAGGAAATCACATACACAGATGACTCCTCAGATGGTGGGAGCAGATAATTCCACCTGGATCCCCCATGGCGACACATAGAACCAAGTGGTTCTTTGCTTTGACTTCCCCAAGCTTCCGTATCCCATCAGGAAGCCAGAATTAGAGGGGAATCAGCTTCCCCCAAGAGGCTTAACATTCCTGATTTTAAGTCTCCATCTAGATGCTAATCCAGTGTGAAGAGTACAGAAAAGTGCTAATGAGCTCAGGCTTGTTGGTTTCATTCCAATATGGCCTGACTCACTCCTTCTTGTCTCATGAATGACGGCCAAAGCAAAGCTGTCTGCACTGACTTGACTCCAATCAGCTAAACTCCTTGATGCTTTCCTTTACTTAGAAGAGAGCTTTTGGGGTGCTTTGCTTGCCTCCTTTAAGATAGAGCAGATACAATGTGGAGTAGATTGTACAGTGATGAGTTTAGGTTTACAAAATGGAATTTACGTATTTCTAAGTTACCGAATTCTACTCAGCTCATGAGATCCCATTTCTGCGTGTCAGATACCATACTTTTGCCAAATTGAAGTAACTCAATAACTTGTGGTTGAAAAGTCGCTCACTTTTAGGTAGCTACTAAGTCAATTCAATCTGCCTTCCCCCCGGCCCTTCTGCTTCTGGGATCAGGACAGGCTTGCGTTGATCCATGTGCATCTTCCGACCTGCCATCTTTCTGAGGCTGAGACGTCCTGAGGGTCCAGTCTCGACATCCTTTACCTGTGTTGCTGTCATTGTCCTTCCTGCTGAACTCATGTGTGTTGGGTTTAAGCACTAGCTTCTTGCCCCATCACCAGCCTCCATTAGTCTCCGGTCTAATTCACCTGGATCACTCTTGGTCACATGGTAAGCTTTTGTCTCCTTTACCCTACTGTTCTGTGGCCACGAGAAATGTGAAGGTCTCTCAGGCCCTCCTTCAGTTAGGCGTGCCAGGTCACCTTTTTGCTCTCTTGCAGAAGACCATGACTTCTCTTGCAAGAGAGTTTCTTTTGCCCTGGCTAAATTCTATTCTGCATCCCCCAGATAGATTCTGGGGCTTTGATTCTACAGCCTGGGATCTAGCCTGAGGAGCAGGAATCCCAGAGCACCTGGGTGGCTCCGTCTGTTAAGCATCCATCTCTTGATTTTGGCTCAGATCACGATCTTGTGGTTTATGAATTTGAGCCCCGCATTGGGCTCTGGGCTGACAGTGCGGATCCTCTCTCTCTCCCTTTCCCTCTCCCTCTGCCCCTCCCCTGTTCTCTCTCTCTCTCTTTCAAAATATAAATAAACTAAAAAACAAAAAAAAAAAAAAAAAGAAAGAAAAAAAACCTAGGAATCCCAGCCTAGGCTCCTTTATCTGTATTCTGTCTCATTCCTTTTGTTCCTGGAGAAGATTCAAGTAAGACAACAAGTCTTAGGGGCGCCTGGGTGGCTCAGTTGGTTAAGCGGCCGACTTCAGCTCAGGTCATGATCTCACGGTCTGTGAGTTCGAGCCCTGCGTCGGGCTCTGTGCTGACGGCTCGGAGCCTGGAGCCTGCTTCAGATTCTGTATCTCCCTCTCTCTGTGCCCTTCCTCTGCTCATGCTCTGTCTCTATGTCTCTCAAAAATAAATACATGTTAAAAAAATTAAAAAAAAAAGACAACAAGTCTTGCGTCCTTCTGAATTCTTCCCCACAAATCTAAATATGCTCTGAATCTTCCAGTGTTTGCTCTTCATGCTCCAATCAAGTTTTTGAAACTGCTTGTCCTTGCATATTTGTGGTAAATGCCTTTCTTACTCCTTGGCCATACATCTCAAAAACCCTACTTCCGCTTAAATGAATGGGGACAAAAGAAAGGAAACACATACATACACACATGCACACACATATACAAGTTTGGACAGATTCTCCTCCTTCATTTCCTCACATTTCAAATTATGTTTGTTCATATTTTGTGATTAAAATGACTGGGTATTTCATGCCATTGCCTTTTCTTTACTTACCTGATTTATGTGTAGAGGACGACAAAAGCAATTCAAGTAGATATGCCACAACTTTATTAGAGTGGAAAATATGTAAAGGTGGAAATCAGGCTTCACTTCCGGGGATCCCGAAGCCATTGTTTTCCTGTCATTCGATCAGGATGTCAACACCTTTTGGGAACAATGGGTCTGGACTAAACGGCATTCCGGGTCCAGAGAAATTAGTGGTCAGTGTGGAATCCGTGGACAGATGCTTGAACTTCTGCCTACAAGTAGGACAAGAATGCCTCACCTACATGCTCAGTCTTTCCCCTCTGTCTTTTCTACATAAAACATTCCTGTCCAGTCTTCACTAATCATACATTCTCTAACACGCTCAGTGTTGTTTCCTGTCTTCATTTCTTCTGCCTGAAATACCTTTCATCTGGTAGTTTTTCGTAAGGCTGCTCAAAATCCACTCTTCTGGGAAACCTTCCCTAAACTCACCCTCTGGACAGTTGGGTGCTTAGTCTTCTGTATTCCCATAACCCCCCAAGTAAACTTTCATTATGGGATTTATTGCATCATTTAATAAGGGTTTGTTTATATCCCAATATCCCTCACCAGATGGTGATCCCTTTGAAGGCAGGAGCCGCGTGCTTGCGATCCAGGACTTAACCATGAATAGCACAGTGTCTGGCACATAGTTCTGCCCACTACTGGAGAAGTGAATGACTTACTATCAGTGGAAGGGATCCAAGGAAAATAAACAAAATAAAACAAAAAAGGCAAATCTAAAAGACGACTTTGTTCGTATAATGTTTTTCCTACAAATAATGCAGAATTTAATAATCGCTGAACCAGAATCTACTGGTGTGAAGGGAATAAATTGTTCACATTGTAGCAGACATATTAATTCTTTAGGGCGATTAAGATCTATTTAGATTTTGATTACACAATTCCAAAATTGCTTGCTAATGTCGTGAGTAAATCAGTTAAAGCTGGTTGAATAAACCCTCACGTTGGAGAGAGGCCAGTTTAAATTACGGAAATGTTACGTTTTTTATGAAAAAAAAAAAAAAATGGAGTTCTAAAATTTTAAGATCCCCGAATTGTCAGGCCTGCTTTAATGAATAAATAATGCTCATTTGCAATTATCCAAGGACATTTCTGATAAGTAAATGATACTCTACTAGTTCAACAAAATCAGGAAAAGAGTTCGTTCTTTATAAACAATCTCTTGACAATCTCATTTGCACAATATTGCCTGGCTTGAAATACTGTTTTATTTTTGCAACAATGCAAAGGTAAATTTTAGTTCAACGTAATTTAAATCAGACTAATTTTCTTGAGAGCAGCACATAAATGAATGGGGTTTTATTCTGTCTGATGAAAGTCAACCTCCTTTCCTCTTACATGGTCTCCGCCCCAAAAATGGTCGTGTGAATTTTTCCCCGGCTATAATCAGCTGTGTCATTCTCGGTTACCCTCTCTGATCTGACAATGTCGTCTGTCTAAAGTGAAATTCGATAGGCCACATATCTGCTTTGAACTTTTCAGTGGCTTCTCGTTGCCCTCAAGAGAAAGTTCAAAATTTGCAGCTTATTTTAACGGCCTTGGTGTCCTCTTCCTGCCTCGCCGCCTCTCCCCACTCTTCCCCCAAATCCCTCGCAGTTCCTCAAAAAGTTCTCCCGCCTCTGCCTTTCTTGCTGCCGATGCCCAGAAGTCTACTGCTTTTCTCTGCACCTGGCTACCGAGTGCTCCTGTGTCTGCCCCCATATCACCTCACCTCGCTGACTGGGTGGCCCACTTTGCTCCCTGCCCCCCGGATCTGTGTTAAATGACCCACTATATTCCCTGATAGAACTTAGTCACTCTAAACCTAAGGTTGTCTTTTCCCCAGCTATTTCTGCTACTAGGATTTGAGGTATTTGAAAGCAAGACCTTTGTGGCATTCGTCTTTGTATCACGGGTGGCCTATGACTGTGCCTGATCACTGTAGGTTTCAAGCATTTGTTGAATGAATAAATGACTGGATGTTTGCAGGCTTTAAAGAATGAAGTATCTTCGAGACATAGCTCCACGAACTCTGGTGACTTCAGACTCATCTTCACCTCACTTGTTAAGAATGATTTTTTTGACAATGGAAATAACTGAAAAAGCATTATTTTTGTATGTATTCATTTGTTTGTTTATTTATTTATTTAATGTTTATTTATTTTTGAGAAAAAGATAGCACAAGCAAAGGAAGGGCAGAGAGAGAGGGAGACAGGAATCTGAAGTAGGCTCTGTGCTGACAGCAGAGAGTCCAATGTGAGACTCACCAAACATGAGATCAGGATCTGAGGCAAAGTCAGATGCTTAAGCTACTGAGACACCCAAGTGCCCTGCATTATTTTTAGTTTTACTTGTATTTATACTTTTTAAAGAATCACTTATATGTTATATCACTGATTTCCCAAGAAGTCTTCTCTTGAATGAGGGCTGGGTTGGGGAGTTAAGCTCTCCAACGTTCGTTTGTTCTTTCTTTCTTTCTCTTCCTTCCTTCCTTCCTTCCTTCCTTCCTTCCTTCCTTCCTTCCTTCCTTTCTTCCTTTCTGTCTTTCTTTCCCTTTTCTTTCTCTTTTCTTTCTTTCTTCTTTCTCAATGTTTATTTTATTTTAGAAAGTGAGCGAGAGAGAGATAGAGAGAGAGAGAGCGTGAGCAGGGGAGAAACACACAGAGAGAGAGAATCCAAAGCAGGCTCCATGCTGTCAGCATAGAGCCAGATGGGATGCTTGATCTCAGGAACCATGAAGCCATGACCTGAGTCAAAAATCAAGAGTTGGAGGCTTAACCTACTGAGCCTCCCAGGTGCCCCTCCAATGTTCTTACTGACTGTCAGGCTTCTTAAAGCAGGATCCATTCCTCATCTCACCTACCATTTTCCTGGAGGAGAGGAAGGAGAGACTTAGTACACATTTTTTATTATGGTGATTCTATTTAGATTTGTCCTGAAACTTTAGAGTCACTTAGGTCAAGTTGATTGGTCTTGCTTCTAATCCTATCATTAACATATAAACACTTAGTTGGGTATGAAAGGAAGTGGGCTGAGCTCACGGATGGGTTCAGGAAAATGAACTCATACTTAGCACATTGAAGCCAGGGTTTATGTCAATAGTGACCCCACCCCTATTGGCCATTTTGTCCTGGCCAGGCCAAGAAACTTCTCCATACTTCTGCATACTCATCTGTGAAATAGACATAGCCTACCTCAGGCTTCTAAGAACATTCACAGGAGATGAGAAATTGCATGATAAGTGATCATTTTCTCTTACAGCGCTGTGTAGACCTTGCTGAAGATAGGTTCACCAGACACAACACTTTCTGACTTAGAATGTAAGGTTGTTCTCAGTTGAGAAAAAAAAAATCTCAAAGTTCTTTGAGGTTTGAAGCCCATGCACACACCTAGAATAAAGTTCATGGAATGAATGAACACTAATATTAAAACTCAGACTTAGTGTCGATTATTCTATCCTTATAGCTTCATTTCCTGGGAACACGAAAGCTTCCTTATTCTTAGATGCCATGTCCTTGGGGAGAAGGAGAGCACATTTCATTTTCTGCTCATATTTACAGGGGATTTATAAACCTTCAGTTGAGCTCTGCTCAAGAGGACAGGAACCCAGGGTTTGTGGGATCACCCTAGGATGCCAAGAACGAGTTGGAATTTCTGGTGAGGTAGGAGGGCCCTGGGAGCAGGAAACATGGTCTGGACTTAGGAATCCCATCCTTTTCACTCACTCTCTTGGCTAACAAAGCAGTTCCACTGCTCTGCTTCTGATTTCCACATCTGATTTTGGATAGGTCTGCAGTAGGGGGAGCTGCTTCCTGGGACGTTCACTAAAGATATTAGCTCTTCAGGAAATGGCTATTGTAAAGAACTAGGAAGGAACCTCATCTTTCCTTGGTGACTAAATATTCATTATGTCTTCCTGAAAGCTGAACAAACTACTATTTCATCTTTAAGAAACATTATGAATTCATTTTACTCTTCTCTAGAGAGAAATGAAGAGAAGTCAAAGAGCTTAAGATGTTTTTATATTTTTGGCCCTTAAATTCGTATTGTTTCCAGATCCTTGAAGCCTCACCCAGGCAACTTTTGCAACAGAAAGAGCATCATACTGCATCATTACACTCGGGGCAGAAAGGGGCTTTAGCAGCTGCGGGCTCTCCCGTGGCCTCTGTCCACCACGTCGTGGCTTATTCAGCAGCAAAATCATCCTGCTTTAGAGTCAATAGTGATTCTCATGTCTCCCATGTTAGGGCTGTGCCAGGCACTCCTCTCTACACATGCTACTCCATGTAAACTTTACAGCTACTCTGGAAGATAGAACGGATGTTCCAATTTTAGGGGTGAGGAAACCACAGCTCCGAGAGATTTAGAAATTTCCTCAAGGTCATCTGGCTAGTTAGGGGTCAAATTTCAAACTGAGGTTTTCCTGTCCTACCAGTCAGAATGAAAACCTCACCATTATCAAGAAGCTGGTTACTCCATGTGATTCTGAGCTGTCAGGAGATAGCCATGACTGGGTTCTTCCCACAATGGACGTCTACAATGGATAAGCATCTGAAAACAGACAGACACCATCCAGACCTAGCATCTTATTATATCATTGAACCCCGGTCTTGCTATTCTAGTGAAGGACTTCCTGGGACAAGGTGATTGATTTTTTTTCCTTTTCAGCAAATAAATAGAAAAAATAAAGACCAGAAGTGGAAAATTTCCCTCTTTTTAATAAAATTAACACATACTTATCATTTTAAATATATCATTATAAAGAACAGTATAACAAAAACAAATCACCAGGAATCCCACCAACGATCAAGAATTCATATTGGTTTCGCAAAGCTAATACCACGTTGTACTTACAGTTTTTATTTATGTTGCTCTGTACTGTTAGCATTCTTCCATTTTCTTAACGAGTTTTGTAAACAATTTTAATGTCTTCGTTTTTCATTATGTGGCTGGATCATAGTTTAATTAGCCTTTCTCCTATTTTTAACATGTAGGTTGTTCTCATTTTTTTCTCACTTTTATAAATAACGCAGTGAAGAGCACTTCTGTTACTTTTAATTTTGAAATAATTTCAAATTTATAAAAAAAAGTTGCAAGAATATTACAAAGAATTCCCATGTACTTTTACCCGGTTTTATCATTCCCTCTGTCTCTCTCTCTCTATCTCTGTCTCTGTCTCTCTCACACACACACATGCATTCACGCTTTTTTTTTTTCTGAACTATTTGAGAGGTAAAAACTATTCAGTGCATATTTCCTAAAAATAAGAACTTTCTTCTACATAACCACAAAAAAATTCAAAATTTGAAGTTAATAATGGTGCAGTACAGTTATTTAATCTACAGTTCATTTTCAAATTCTTTTTTCTTTTTTTCAGTCAAGGATTGAATTCGGCATGGTGGAGAACACCTTTATATGTGACATTTTATTTGCATTTGTGATGGTCTCGAGGCTAGATTCCTAAATGATAAAATGGTGATGATTGGGTTATTAAGCGTAGGCATTTTTATGCCTGTTGATATAATTTGCTGAAGGTGGTGACTATCTGGCCAAATATCGAGGAAAGTACTCATGAGACACTATAAACTTTAACTATGATCATTAAAAACAAAACAAAACAAACGACCAAACAAACCTTTGCTATTTCCTTATTTTAATTTCTCTGATTACCAATGATTAGGAATATTTTTCTTTGTGTCTGTCGATCTACTATGTTTCTCCTTTTATTAGATATTTGTTGCCTTTTTTGTTTTTCTAATTATAAATTTAAGAATTTTCAAGTTTATTTTATACACTCTTTATATATTAAAGATACTATTATCTGTTAAGCATGTATGATAGAAAACCATTTTCATTTATTTATTTATTTATTTATTTATTTATTTATTTATTTAGAGTCATTTGCCTTTGGAGAATTTCCTTTTTAATATCCCTTTAGCAGGACTACAGGGACTTTCAATATTCACCCAGGGATGAATATTACTTAGACACAAAGAAAAAATGAAAATAAGTATTTCGAAGAAAGCATTCTAGAAATGAAAAATTTCTTAGTCTCAGTTGGAAATAATCAGGGTCTAGCTCAAGACTGTGATTACTTGAACAGAAAAAAAGAAAAACAAAAGACAGCACTAGGACAAAATCAGGAGGTTGGACCCAAGAGGCCTTTAAATATGGTACACACTGAATCAATGATTACTCTGTTGTGTATTATGAACCTGAGATTCCTTACCTGTAGAATGGAATGGCTATTCCTGTCAAATGGGGTTGATGCCCTTATAGTATAAAGTGATAGGATAATCATATATGCTCAGGGATAAGAAAAATCTTCCGGGCTATGTTCAATTGTCATGAGGATAGATAAAACTCAGGGAAAAGTTTTATGGGTGGACAAGAATATAAGTGGGGGATGTATTGAGATTGTCCTAAATCTATATGTGTGAATATTATGACATAATATCTCCATAAAAGATTGTAAGTAGAGACATAAAGAACACTGAGCAAAGAAAAATATTCAGAGCCAGTAGTGGGAATTTAGGTGGGGGGATGTTATAGGGGATTTTGAAAGAGTAGCTAAAGGTGTCTTCTGCAAAACCAGGCAAACGAACATACTACTTGAAAATCATTGATTCTTTATCTGTCATCGAACAAATATAGTATTGTCTCTTTTACATATCAAGCATTCTCTTGGTGTTGGAAATTCAGTGAAGAATAAGTTAAATATGATTCTTTCTCTCATGGGCTTACAATCTAACTGGGAAAATAAGAAATGTCCCATTATACATATCATCATTTAATTAGTTGCACTACAGCTAGGAAGGAAAATACTAGATACAGTAAGAGCTTAGGAGAGGGGACCATTTCTAATCTGGGATGTGGAGGAAGCTGGAAGAAGGTACAGCATCTAAGAGGATTCCACAAAGAAGAAACAAGAAATGTTCTGAAACTATGTCATCCATACTTCTGGTTACATGAAGGGTTAAAGAAATAAATCTAAAATTTGAAAGTACATGAAATACATTCATTTACTCACTCGATAAACTTATGAAGTACCTATCATGTGCCAGTTTTGAGAGCATGAAAGACTTGGTTCCTAATTCAAATTGCTTCCAGAAAACAAAGACTTCACTCAAGGCTGCAGGAGACATTCGTTTCCTTTGGTGGCAAGGAGAGAAGACTTCTGTCTTGTCCGCACGTGGTCTCAGGGAAAAATGTAGGGAGACTGGTGCCAGGAGTGGATAAACCAGCAGGCAGTGAAAACACAAGGGAACAGCAGAATATTCCTAGAAGGGAGGGCATATTTGGGCTTGGAAAAAGTATGATCAGCACCAACAAAGCCATATGGAAAACGGTACGCAGAATCTGGGCAGAATCCTCTGTTCCAACTGTGTCCAATCTGTGGCCCATATACAAACCTGTCATAAACCCAGTCCTACCTATGGCTTGATCCAAATTGCAAGATTTTATTTCTTCTTTCTCAAAGCCATGGGGCGGGTCAAGGAAAGTAAACATGGAGATATGACCTTCGACGTTGACACTGTCCTTTCTGGCTATCTGTGCAACTCTTGGAGGTGGGAACCATGCTGCCGAGTTTCCAGGAGGCAGCTCTGCCCTGAGGACACCCACCAGGAGGACTGAGAGGTGCATCAGGAGCTTGGAGGTTAGGAGAAGGGGAAATATGGGGTCTGCAGAGAGCACAGATGTCTTGAGTTTTAGAACCAGAGGCCAAGGAGCCGAAGATGAAATGGTTAAAGAACAGCTCATTTTAAATATAAATAAAATAATACAGACTCTAAGAATTTTATGAGCAAAAAATGCAGTTGAGAAAAGCAGATTTGGTGCTGCACTAAATGTTTTAATTTTTTTTATACGCTCTACATTAGAGCTGCATTTTCTCATACCTCCAAGGC
The DNA here is from genome assembly GCA_030068075.1 of Paguma larvata. NCBI lineage: Eukaryota > Metazoa > Chordata > Mammalia > Carnivora > Viverridae > Paguma > Paguma larvata. The sequence goes on from CM057825.1 coordinate 16,566,189, forward strand.
ATAGTCTTTTATGGCTTTGGAGATAAAAGATTTACATTTAAATCATGCTTTTCTCATGCCGTGTTGTAACAATAGCATTTTAAGTTCTACTGTTCACTCAAAGGTCAGAACGCCTTTTTTTTTTTTTTTTTGTCTACATATGTTGTCACCTTAGCCAAGTGAGCAAATCCTTTTAGCACTGAATACCTAACTTTTATTTATACTTTGTGTAAAATGAAAACCAAGTGCCAAGAGTTTCACAACAAAATGGAAATAGGAAAGTCACCCTGGGCTTGATGTGAAAAGCAGGGATCTTATAGGTACAGGATTCCGTGCCCTTACGATAGTATATGTTTTCTGTTAAAGCCACACGGATCATCAGGTGACTGTGTTCCCAGCTGGTAGGCTCTCTTGAATGGTGTAAGGTTGACATCTAGACATTAAGACACTTTTGGCTCTCACTATTGCCTTGAAATTGGTTAGCTGTATAGTCCCTAATTTTTCCTTTATTCTTGTTTCCTTCCATCAACAAGACGGAAAAAGGAAGAAAAGAGAATCATCTCCTTACTGCATTGTACTTATAGTCAACAATAATGTATTATACCCTTAAAAATTTGTCAACAGGATGGATCTCCTATTAAGTGTCCTTATGGCAATTAAAAAAATTGTATCTTGGGGCACCTGAGTGGCTCAGTTGGTTGAGTGCCAGACTTCAGCTCAGGTCATGATCTTGTGGTCTGTGAGTTTGAGCCCTGCGTTGGGCTCTGTGCTGACGGCCTGGAGCCTGGAGTGTGCTTCAGGCCTGTGTCTTGCTCTCTCTCTGCCCCTTCCCTGCTTCTGATTCTGTGTTTTCCTTTCTCTGACCCTACCCCGCTCATGCTCTGTCTGTCTCTCTCTCTCAAAAATGAATAAGCATTTAAAAAATTTAAAAAATTATATCCTAAGTGAAATGGGACCATGAAATGTCTTTTTATTTTCATTAACTCATATTCCAAAGTCCATACACATGGGTGGTACATAGACTTTCATAGTCATAGGTCCTGGTATTAAGAAATGTGGGGAGCAAATCTCACAGGCAAACAAATGGACTTTTACCTTTTATTCTGTAATTACAACTTTAGTCTGTGGTTTCAAAATTGAACTTATAAGACAAAGCGAGAAGACAGCTTGCTTCTGATTCTGAATCTGAGGTAAAATGTCTACAAGGGGCATAGAGCCTTGACTTGGAACCACACGCAAACCTGCTCTCCTGATCACCTGCAGGTGGGAGTAGACCTAAGAACGAAACCATGTTTCCAAAAGCCAAGGAAGAGCGGGGAAGCTAAATATTTACCGACTGACCTTTGCTTTCAAGAATGGTGTCATGGGGATCCACCATTTTAATTAAAATAGCAAGAGTAAAGAACCCCCAAAACAACTCATATCAAACAAAAGGGAAAGAAAGGCCATTTAAAAAAAATTTTTTTAAATGTTTTTATTTTTATTTTTGAGAGACATAGAGACAGAGTGTGAGCAAGGGAAGGGCAGAGAGAGAGGGAGACACAGAATGTGAAGCAGGCTCCAGGCTCTGAGCTGTCAGCACAGAGCCCGACGTGGGGCTCGAACTCACAGACTGTGAGATCATGACCCGAGCCGAAGTCGGCCGCTTAACCGACTGAGCCACCCAGGAACCCCAGAAAAGCCATTTTTAAATTTTATTATTTGTGCGCTATTAGTCTTTGTGTTTATTACTTTTTTTTTTTAACAAATAAGACTTGATGAGAGCTTTTTAAAGTATGTGAGAAGTTTGCTGCTTCCATTAATGTGAATGTATGAAACTCCTCAAGTTCTAGGGTATTCTGGGGGTAAAAATCAATGGCAAATCAGACATAATTCATTCCTTTAGCTTCAGTGAAACGTGATTGCAGAGAGATCTTTACTATCCGAAGTTAGAATTTGACCCATAACAGTACTCTGACCTTTCTTCTAGTCTAGCCTCTTCCAGCTAATTGTGTGTGTGTGTGTGTTTTTGTTTTTTGTTTTGTTTTTTTTTTTGTGTGTGTTTTGTTTTCGTTTTGTTTTGTTTTGTTTTAGAAAAAAAATCTGCTAAGCTAGAAAAGGAAACTGCTTTGTCTACTTTGGACAGTTGGTGATACAGCACTTCATCTCAAAGGAATGTGGAGAGAACGTTTAAATGATAATATTTTATAGGCAAAGACCTTCACAAGGACCCAGAAGGTCAAGACTGTATTGATAACCCAGTCTTTTCAGGGTAATACTGTCTAGAAAAATCCAGTGAAAATATTCTTTAAGAACTGGTTCTGGTCAGACTCACTCCATAGAGCTACCTACCAAAATCATTATCCTTTCAGATGAGATAAAAAATTTATTTATTCTGAGTCGCAGAGTGTTACCTGGGGATAGCCCTAGGCAAATCATGAAGTGAAAGAATTTTGCCTTCAGTATTAACTGACCTTCTCCCCTCCTCACTGACCCTCTCCCTTATTCCCCGTCTTCTCACCTGCCCTTCTATCCTTACCAAATAGCTGGCGTTCTTAAGGACTCGCCTTTACTTTTCTCTGTTCCACACTCATTATCGAAAAGGCACCCAACATGTCATTTTTGCTTGAGTGTGAAATTAAGTGAACTCTATTTACTCCCCCCTTTTTTTTTTTTTTTTGGTGATGGGGAGAATTTGCTTTGTTTTGCAATTTCTGCAGACATTGTGACATGAGCAAGTAGTTAAAATAAATATTTTCACCATTCAAAACAGAATTATTGATGGCACATAGAAATCATACCATCTATAGGTGACTTACTCACTCCAGCATAAATTCCCCAGAATAAATGTTATTTACATGTTGTGGCATCACAGGAGTCTAAGAGGCATCTATGGTATTGATCTAACCCCTAGATTGCTTAAGAAAAGTCACTTATTTAAATGTCAGTGACATGCCCTTTCCTGGTAACCAAGGACAAAGCCCCCAAATTCTCAGAGAGCATATAAATTGCACAATCCTTACCAGACCTATGGGGATCCCCAGGACTGAGCAGGAGAAGTAGATCTAGGTTTTGTTGTTATTGTTGTTGTTGTTTACCTACTATTGCATCGGAGTCCAACGGTCTTTCCATTTTCAGTCCGTGACTATATATAGGGGAGAGCAAATGACTTGGCAACTCAGATTATTCTATCTCCCTGATACAAACAGATTGGTTTCTGACCCAAATGAGAGTCATCTTCTAGGATTTGGCTATCTCTTCCTAAAGGATGATTCTAGCAAGATGTCTTTGCTAGAATAGCTCTGAGGATGATGAGAGCTTAGAGCTACCAGCAATAATCTCATGAGCAAAGTATGCTAAGCATGAAGCCAACACAAAGCAAGGCAGAACTGGGAGACTGGGAGACATCAGTATCTTAGTGATGTTGTTTCAGCCTTTGGGTATAGTCGAGCTTGAAATAAGCCACAGCTCTGGGCTCATTCTAATACATTCTAATCTCAGATTCCTGTGCGTTGGGCTTTTTATCATTTATGACCAAAAAAGTATTGCTTAACTAGGAACATCATCAGGGGACACATCCATGAAGATGCCAAACAACTGATTACAGCAGAGGACACAGAACAGATACAATTGCTGGAGCCAAACTCAAGGTGACATTGATGCTATGCTTTGGTGACTGCCTGCCTCATGACAGATGATTGCAATGTTACAGACACATGACCCGTCCCACCCCATCTCCGGCTCTTCACTGATAGGTGATTCCTGATTGACACTAGAAACACATTCCTGGAGTGGACAGCAAAGTAGAATTTGACACCAAGCTATTTTTTTCTCCTCGGTTGTTTAATAGCGCCTGATTGAGCTGGTTCCTCTTTGTCAAGTGTCATTCAAAAATCACCCAATTGTTGGTCCACCCTTGCTTCGTTGTTGATGAGAATGCCATGTGGGCTGGAATCAAAGCCTTGCTGAAATTTGTCTATTTTACATCTGTTCCTGGCTGGGAGCTTAATGAGATGTGTGGCATAATGAGATGTGTGTCTGTAATGTGTAATGAGATTCTTGATTCAAGTGTCTAATGAAGCCTATAGCCTAATGAAATGTATAGCATAATGAGATGAGTGGCTTGAATGTATAGTACAGATTTGAAAGTCCTTTTAGAAAATATCATTAGACATGCAAAATTTTCTCCCATCTGCATAAACCCCACCCACCTTTCTTTGGGATTTTTTTAGTTTATAATTTCTCAGGCTGTTGTCATTATCACCATGAGTACTTCCTATAACCAAATCTAAGAGAAGAGAAGCACTGGCCCTCGCCAAATATGATGGGTAGTCTGAAAACACAGCATAGACATTTTTACTTCTTGTGGAGAGAAAATTATGTCTTTCCTTCTTTCTCTTCACTTCCTTTTTTAAAGGCCACCAACTAACATCAATTGCTATTGCTCAACAAAAATTAAAACTTTATGACTTAAAACAATAAGCTTTTATCACTGTCCATCATCTACAAGTCAACTGGGTACTTTGGATGCAGCTAGACACACTCATATGTTTGCAGTCAGCTACAGGTCAGAGAGAGCCCCTGTCAATCATGGTGGAGCTTTCCACATCTTTGGAGGTCCTTTGCCTACAGACTTGTCTAGGAAGTTGTTGGTTGAGGTAGTTGGGGTCTCCTTGCTTTAGTCTCTCATCCTCCAAACTGGCCATGACTTAATCTAAAAACAGAGTCAGGAGATCAAGAAGAAGATGAAAAGCCTCATGATGCCTAGGCTCCAAACTATCACACCACCCATTCGATCATATTCATTTGAGGCAAAGGAAGTAGCAAGGCCAGCCCAGAATCAAGAAATAGGGAAATATGGGGCACCTGGGTGGCTTCGTTGAGCGTCTGACTCTTGACTTTGGATCAGGTCATGATCCCAGGGTCATGGGATCAAGCCCTGCATCTGCTCTATGCTGAGTGTGGAGCCTGCTTGGGATTCTCTCTCTCTCTCTCTCTCTCTCTCTCTCTGTCTGTCTCTCTTCCTCCTTCCACTCTTCTCCCCTGCTCACTTTCTCTTTTTCTCTCTCACTCTAAAATAATAAAATAAAATAAAATAAAATAAAATAAAATAAAATAAAATAAAATTAAAAAGAAATAGAGAAATAAATTCCACCTCTTAATGGCTGGAAGCGCCAAGTCACATGGATACAAACAGCATGAACACAGGAAGAAGGGAAGACTTTTTGCATTTATTCCTCCTACCAACTATAAAGTTGGGAACATATTTGCACACTCTCCTTTTGATCTTCCTACACTAACAAACATTTTTGAAGGGGGCATATTTATGAAGAATTGCTTTTCCTATAAATGTAAGAAGTTGCACAAAGGGTAGTAATATTGATTATGAATATCTTAAAATCATTTAACACATTCTACTGAATCCCCATTACCGATGGGTTGACAGTAGATATTCTCAGCAATTGAAATAGGCTAAGTGCGATCTTCCTCAAAGCAAACAAAAGTGCTAATACCAATTACCCCTAATTTTCCTTCTAACATTTGGGAAGTATCTCATAGTGGACTGGATTAGGAATCTATCTCATCTCTGAATTAAAATCTAGTGGAGATTTTCCCAGATTTGCTTTAAAAGTATTAAAGGTTGCATTCTGCCAAGAACTACTGGTGATTAACCCCAGGCGTGAGGTGTATGTTACATGAACTGGCCCTAAAATTTATGAAGAACTGCAGAGTTTTAGCAGTGTGTATCTCATTTGCAATAGCCTCCTGGATGAAACCCAGGACACTCTCATTTGAAAATTTATAGGGACTAGTCTATCCAGTAGTTTAACAGACAGTCTGAATTTTTTTTAAACATACGCTAGCCAAGGCTTTATCTCCTTTCCATCTCCCAGATTGAATATCCATTATCTTTCAAGATGCCATTACCCTCAGATGCCTCAGATTTATTTGTCTAGTGATTTCATAGAATAAAGACCTGAGAGGGTCCTCTTTAACTACACATCCTAACCACATTTTAGAAACCAGCAGTTGGTCCCATCATTTCCTTGACTTAAGATTACGCTTTTCTATTGCATGGGGATCATAAATTTCACCCCCATGTGCATTTTAACAATTATGAAAAGGAATGAATCAAAACAATATCCAAAGATCAGAATTTTTTTTCCAATTTATTTTCCAGCTGTGCTTTTCTGTCCATGGGGCGGTTTGCTTGGGAACCTGCAGGTACACAGCCTTGAGCACGTAGGCAATAAGGGCACGTGGGTGCATTGACGATCGATTTATTGAGTATTTCAATTAAAGTCTGGCATCAATCTGATTAACCTGATCAGCCTGTCTCAACACTAGATTTTCTAGATGAATATTTTTCTTTAATACTCCTTTATGTGCCATGAAACATTTAGGCATGATTGTTTATCCTCAAACTGGTAGAATCTAGATCTTTCAGTGTTATCTATATGATATAAACCATCCTGGACTAACAGCTCCTAATTAAACACTAATTGTGCCTTTATATAAAAAGTGACTGTACGAAATGACAGCAGATAGAGGTAGTTTTATTTTCATAAAGGTCTGTTCCAGTCTAAAATGTTCTCTGAAACACATTGGGATCTGCCTTACTTAAGTGAACTGCTTACACTGACCCAGTTCATTAGATTGCTACCCCCCTCTCCCCTTCACCGTGTACCCTGATGAGTCACAGGATTACTAGTATATATCTCCCAAAGTTCTGTGATCCATTTCATTTCTGTGAGTAGCCAAACCCACATATTATTTATTCCTTGTGTAATTTTGTAGGGATTTTCAGGCCCAGCCTGTGGGCAGCTTAACAGATGCACACGGAAGTCAAGAGCAGACCTGACAAGAGCCTGGGCAGAATAAAGACAGGTGGAGTAGGAGGTAAGTCCTGGAAAGAACTGGAATCTGCTGGTTCCAGGGAAGCTGTTGGACGTTAGCCATGGAAAAGGGAGAACTTAGAGTAGGTCAGAAATTTTCCAAACAGATCACCTGCACCAGTTAACCTGGGGAGCCTGATAAAAATATCAATTTTTGGCTCCCGTCAGCTCTATCTCATCAAAATCTCTAGGGAAGATCTTTAGAAATTTATATTTTATCAAATTCTCCACTGATTCCTGTACATTTAAAATTTGAGAACTAGGGGCCCCTGGGTGGCTCAGTTGGTTAAGCGTCCAACTTGGGCTCGGGTCATGATCTCACAGTTCCTGAGTTTGAGCCCTACGTTGGGGTCTGTGCTGACAGCTTAGAACCTGGAACCTGCTTCTGATTCTGTGTCTCCTTCTCTCTCTGCCCTTCTCCTGCTTATGTTCTTTCTCTCACTCTCAAAAATAAATATATAAACATTAAAAATTTTTGAGAACCTGTGTTCTAGACTTTGAACATTTCTAGTACACAATCTGTGTATCATCACCACTATATTCCTGTGTCTGGCAGGTTGTGCATGATTATTGAACAAATGAAGGAACAATAGAACAAACAAACTGTATTCATACCAAAATCAGAACCCTACAATCTGTTCATGATCCGGCTCCAGGTTATAAATGAAGGAAAAGGAGACAACAAATCAATGAGGGATACCATCAACAAAGCAAGTCCGATGCGGAGCCCAATGATATTAAAATTGGTGGATTTCTGCATACTACCTGTTTCTTCCTACATTCCACGTTTTTTAGAAACCAAAAGGCATTCCATGGTCTGGTTTCTTCTGTGGTCTAAGTGCGTGGATGCTCCTGAGTCAACACAGGTAAATCTTGTCAACCGCATAGTTCAAGTAAGACGAATGACAAAGTAGGTATTGTCACTGACTAATACAAACACATAATAAACACAGCCATCACTTTGCGGAGCTGAGGTTTGGAAAGGTTAAGGCATTTGCCCCAGTTTACACAGCTAGAAAGTAGAAGAGGCAGTGCAGAAATCACGTTCGCAAGGCAGGGCAGGAAACCATCTCTCTCGATGCTAGTCACTTCCTCTCATTTTTAGATGGTGTCGAGGGACGTGCATCGGGTTGGGATAAGTGCCCCCTTGACTCTCTTCTCTTCCACAACCAGGGGTAGCTTTTATGCCCAAAGAGGCGCACTGAGGCTTTTCCCAAACAATGAACTGTCCCGCCAGACACCTATCATGCAAAAGTAGTTGCAAAAAATGTTTATTTTGAAAGCAATTATTTTCTCTAAATATTCCTCCATTCCATTCATTAACAGCTCCTCCAACCTTATCTGTATCCCTGTTCTTACGAACACTCCATTCTTGTTTTCAAAGAATGACAAATGGCTGTCATACTGAACCAGGGTACGTCACAGCTTAGCCTTCTCAGGCATGAGCCCCCAACCTGGCTACCACCCACGGCATCAGTGTGTCAGCAATCAAAGATCACAGATGGTCAGGACTAGAAAAATCTATGAGATCACCCGCAACAACTCTATCATTTCACATGAGGGAACTGGAGACTGAGAGAGAGTTAAAGTGTTTGTAAGTTCATTGTGGCTCGCTGCTTTCTTATTATACCACGCTTGCCTTTAAGCTGGTTATAATATGAATAGACTTTTCTTGTTAAAATGAGTAGCTGGTTTAAAAACTGTGAGTTAGTTTTTAGTGACCTTGACGCACCCTTTAACAGTCACGGAAATGGGGTAAAGCCCGTATTTACTCCTTAAGACAGCCAAGCAAATCAGTTCATAATCACACCTTGGATATGATAATGAAATAATCCTACAGAACGCGGCGTAACTTATTTTCATATGGCGTGTGCTTTCATAAGTTGATCCACTTAAGAGAAAAAATGATAGAGACAGTTTCTAAAGTCAGGCAAAACCCACATTGTGTTCCGGGGTTAGACTGCCAGGTGACAGAGGGAAGCTGCTGGCCGGTGTTTAAAATAGCGGTTTACAGCAGGAGAGTCCAATTTCTCAGAGGTCTGATCAACGTCAATGTCAGGGCATTCGTTGGCTCTGTCTCTTGGTTTTAGCAAACATGTGGATTACCTTCCCCTCGTCCGTGGAGATACAAGATTGTATATTTTAATTCATCTGAAGCTTTAGCGCAGAGTCTATAAATATTATATAACAAATCTGAACGTTACTACTTTCTTGTGCATTCAGGGTACATCTCTGCAATCACTATAATCAGAGTAATTGGGCAAGACTCCCTAAGTGAAGGCAATAACATTTGTTTACTTCATTGTAGGAATGTGCTCACAGCCTGGTACCACCACATTTAAATTAGTTTTTATCCAAAACAGAGAGAAATGCACCCTTCAGTCAACACAGTCTGTTAATTTGAATGTGTTTAAATTAACTGTGTGCATGCCCGTAGGAAACCCGGAGAAGCTCTGTTCTTTGTCCTCTTGAGAGAGAGGACTCAGTGACATTCAGACCTTTCTCTTCTTTCGTATTTTTGCAGAGTGAAGAGAAGAGGGAGCCCTCCTCCATTCTCTGAGGTGGCTGATCACACGGCCAAAGTACCCCAGGAATCACATTCCTGGTTGCAATAGGAGCGGCGAAAGGATTTCTCTTGAGTGTTGCAATAAAAACATCATGAAAACGTATAAGATTGGAAGTGGAGGGGAGTGTGAGGCATAGTTAGACAAGTCCAATCCAAATGAAGATGGGTTATTCGTACCCCTTTTGTAGGAATCCTGTACCAGTTGTGTGTGCTACTTTGTCTCACGAAATTAACCTCTCGACACCAGATGTTTTCTTCAGAATCACCACAGATTTATCCCCAAAGAAATCACCACATTTCCCCCCATTCCGTTCCCCACATTTTTCTTTGCCCATTGTTTTGCCAGGTGTGATTTCTACAGCAAGTCCCCATACACTCAATGCAGGGTGGTAGCTCCAGGTAGGAAATCTGGAGGTGAGGGAAAGGAAGTGATTTGAGGGGAGTTCAGAGTGTCTTCTCTGACTTGTGCTACTCCTCATGGAAGCTTTCACGTGTTAACCGGTAAAGCACATATATTACTATTACCAGTGTTATCATTTGAGGAAAGTCTTTTATTATAAGACATTTTAGGAAGAGGGCGATTTCTCCATCAAGGAAAGAGAGCCAGAGCTGCTCCGGCAGAAGGGGCACGGGTATGCACTGGATGCCCTGCCCCTGCTCTGCAATTTTGGGGAGGCCATATTGCCATGGATGGGAGGTGAGGCAGAAACGCCTTTGGAGCAAGAAAGATGAACAGCTGATGTCTCCAGCCTGTGCTAAAAATACTCCAGGAAACACACACACACAAGTTAGCTAAAATTAATCAAAGTTACCTCCTGGCTTTCATATGCAGTTTTCAGCAAGGATTTCATATTTCTTTTGTCTTACTTCCTCTAAAGCAACTTTCTGGTACCCAGAGTTCACCTGTATAAGTTTACCAAAATGGCTGCCAGAATATCACACCCTTTTGTGTGACATACTGGCAGCCATTCTGGTAAACGTTAAAGGAAGCCCACCATCCTGTCATTGTCTTTCCTGTCACTGCCTCATGTAAGCCTAGCACAAAATTGGCACCCATTAAATGTGTGTTGAATGAAGGTCATACAGTAGGACTTGCTGCTGGCCCTCTCTGAAAATGTTAACTATAAAAAAAAAGGATTTTTAAGTGATAATGTGGACACTAGTTATCTTGGTCACACCAGTCTGAGAGATATAATCTCACAGACTGAGAGATTTACTAAAAACTATAGTAACCCTGTGGTGGGCTCTTAGCAGAACACTTGGAATGCCACTCACCATTTCTTATCATTTTAGTGACATTCCTGGGACCTCTGACACATAAATTCAGATATTCAGATAACTACAGCTCTCCTTCTTCTTACAGTGTTTCTTTTGTTCTCCGGTATAGTCCGTTTTGTTGACTTTTATTTTTAATTTTTTTAATGTTTATTTATTTTTGAGAGGGAGAGAGAGACAGAGACAGAGTGCATCATGGGAGAGGCAGAGAGAAAGGAAGACACCGAATCTGAAGAAGAATCTGAGCTGTCAGCACAGAACCCAATGCGGGGCTCGAACTCACCAACCTTGAGATCATGACCTGAGCCGAAGTCGGATGCTTCACCGACTGGAGCCACCTGGTCACTCCCATTTTGTTGACTTTGGCCAGCAGCCGATTCCCCTGACATATTTCTTGTCGTTGCTCACAATTCCCTGGTTCCCTCATTCTCCTGGTGTGGGTCTTTTTCAATTGTTCATGACAGTAACCCAATTCAAACTTGTTGAAACAAACCTAGGAATGTATTGATCTTTGTACTGGGAACATGTATGAACAGATATGCCTTCAGATATAGCTGGATCCGGGTGTTCACAAATGCTGTCAGGACTCCATCTGTTTCTCTTTCTTTATACTCTTTCTGCAAGGACAGTCATGAATGGCTATTAACAGCACCACGCTCATCTCTTTTTGGCTTTATTAGTTTTAGAAAAAGGTAGATTTTCCTAATGGCTCCTACAAAAAGCATTCCGCTGAAGAGTCTAAGAAGTCTGGCTTGTACCACATGCTCACCCTTCACCGATTATTTTGTTTGAGGCATCTAAGTTCTGACTGGGTCAAAAAATTGCTGCTATTACAGAAAGTGGCTTAAGCTCCACCTGACCCACATGGAATGGGTTTGCCTCCAGGAAAAAAGGAGTCCTGTGAACAGAAGAGGCAGAGTTAGAAGGGGTCAGAGAGGGCAGCCATGTTTCCACCGCCATGTCACTCTGATGACATCCTTTGATGCTTCTGAAGTGAAATAAGGTAGATTTTCCAGGTAGCACGATAAAATGGCAGAAAATTTCCCTGCACAAGCGATACTTTGTCTTACCAACTGTGGACGTAAAGGAGAAACTTTTAAAGACAGGGCTGGTCTAGCTGTGTTTCTGTAGCACATCTCCCAAGCACTCTGGCATCACTGAGTCCCTGGGCAGTAGAGCCAGAAGATGTGAGGTGTGAGTACCCCGTGCCGTGCTCAACGGTCACACCCCAGCTGCTTCCCATGTTCTGAGTTTTTGCACTTAGAGATGGTTTCCCGCATCATAAATTCCTTCTCCTAGGGAAGGTACCCAGGGAGATCCTAGTGATGAAGGAATCCGGCCCGGAGAACTGGCTGTCAGCATCAGGATATGCTGTGTCCATACGTTGACCCAACCGTGAAGTTCTGTGAAGTTCTTGAGCAAACAGATTGAGTCTTGGCAGTCTGCTCAAGTGTCTTCTGTTAAGAAAGCCTTTCCCGACCTGACCTAACAGCACCCCATCCTGCTCATTTTCTAAATTTTTATTGTGCTTTACTTTTTTGTCATAACATTTATCTTTATATGAAATTGTGTCACATATGCTTGTTTGCTTATTAAGTTTCTGTCTCTTGAACTATAATACAAGGGACAGTAAGGCAGAGAATCTTCCCCTCCCATCATCTGCCACATCCCTGTGACCAGAAAAGTACCCGACGCATCCTAGCCATGCACTAACTGTGGGGTGTGTCAAGAAGTAGATGAACGAGCAAACAAAATTATAGCAGCTACAGATGTTAGGTCATAATTCTCAGACCCTTATTACACACAAACATAAACACACGCTCAGGAAAAAAATGCAACCGGCGATTTTTAAATGCATGAATAAACATGTTTGTAATAGGCTTCAGACCATGCCCTGCATTTTGTACCCTCTTGGTAGTTTTGCTTTTTCCATAAATTTCCTTCTGCTTCACTTACTGGTTTTCAATTATTTCTCCAGAATGGTGACCAAGCCGACAGGGTTGTGTAAGAAATGAAAGAACCTATTTTGATGTGCTTTTGCTATGGAAAGCCAGAAAAAAAAATGGGTAAGTTCAACTGTATAGGACATTGACGTTAAATCTGTAGAATTTTGTCAAGCAACAGCCCATACACAAAACACAGCAAAATAGAAAAGTGACTTCCTCTCCTTTCTTCGTACATTCTCACTGCATTGCTGTCAGGACATTAATCTTCTCTCTTTAGGAAGGTTTCATTTTTAGATTCAGACTCCTTGTTACAACACAGGAAAAGGTCATGGCATCAACTTGCTGTTTCCCACCAGTGAGGGAAAATTAACATCAAGAAAGTCGGTTTCATGACTTCGTCTCTCACCAAATTCCTCCTGCTCCTTTGTCTTTGGGGTGCACGGAGGCGGTGGGCGGGGCAGAGCCAGGCAGAACCAGTAGCCTGTTCTGGAGGCTCTGTTACCCCTCAAGTGTAGGGGGAATTCCTTTCTGCCTGAGTGAAATGTCTAGTCTATAAAACTGGTTAGTAAAACATACTGTAATTTGGGATTTGGTAATGCCGCCTTCATTCTGACAGAACCCAGGCTGACCCACGGCATTACATCATGAACAGATGTGAATTAATCCGGAGGGGTGGGGTGATTAAAAACTCGTTCGGAAAAAAAAGAAAACTGAGTCAGAGAAGGCCTCCCTTCCTTCTCTGGGTTCTAAGGAGTAAGCTGTGTTTAACCCTGTGTAGCCCAAGTGGCATTTTTCTGTATGCCAGTAACCTTAGAGTCACCTTTGTCTCTCCTGATATGTAGACGCTCTGGTAACATGCACGGAATAATGCTTCCTGAAATGTGTGTTACATGTAATTAAGATACCTGGGAACCTTTTACATTTAAATATGTAAGAATGCTAATAGCTTCATGATTTAAGACAAGTCAATTAAGAAACCCAGTGTTCAGGTTTTTCATCTGAGGAACAGAAGCAATTATACCTTAGGTATAGTTTTATTAGACAAGAAACAATACGTTAGGTGTGGAGTTATTGTGAAGACCAAATGGCAATGACTCTATGAAAGTATTTTTCAAGCTAGAAAGCACTATAAAAATATTACCAGTAGTAGTATTAAGAGCTATGGGAAGGTTAAAATAATGGCAATGACAGTATTATATAAAAATTTACTGCTAGCAAGTTTTTAAAAGGTTATGCCATACTTTGGATTTTTTATAGTTTTTCAAACTATATTCATAGCTATGTTTCACTATAGACCTAGATTAATTATTCAGTTACTTCAGTAACCAATTAACATTCAGTCGTATGAAAAAAGGTAGAAAGATAGAGGAGTAATTTAAATATATATTTCATGATGGAATTTTGGGTATATACCAGATATTAACTGATGTGAGTTTTTGCTGATGTTGAGGTCAAATACACTAAGCAGAGTTCTCATAAAAATAAAAATCTATTTTCTTACAAAACAAGCAAAGCCCATGCCAGGATAAATTATGAAACCATTCAACTGACGACACTCTACTTGATTATTTTGTAAGTGAAGAGTATCCAAATGGAAATGGTCCCTATTCGGGTACCATTTTGGAAGATGACATCTATCATCAACTTTGGAAATCAAGATGTTGAGTAAATATAGATTTTAATCATCCAATTTGGGAGCCTATTCCCCAAAGTGGTTTCTTGAAATCAGAACAAATCAGAACATTTATAAACTGTAAGTCTTACCTCACAGGATCATGCAGCAAATATGTCAGGCACTGCTCTAAGTATTGAAGGTATAATGGAGAACAAGTCAGAGATTGGCCCTGATCTCGTGGGACTTGTATTCTAATAGGGGAGAGAATCTATAAACGACTACATAAAACAAAAGAACCGTAATGTTCTAAGCTTCTGTTCTCCATCAAGTCACCAACAGGGGTGATGAAGTCAAAAGAGAAAAACATCCAAGGGCAGTGGGAACTTCATGGCCCAACAAGAGCCCGAGGGACATATAGCTCTTTGGAGATACAGGTCAATGACTCTCAGTATTGCTGTGATTCTTTTTAATTAATTCTTCTGTTGACATTATAAGTTTAATGAGCCAAACAGACTACAACTGACAAAGAGAAATCATAGCAGTAGAGTCTGCGATTACCTACCAAGCGTTTGTCCCTGTGACTTGGATGGAAATCCCGGTGTCATGAATGGCCTTATTTGAGGCTGGGTGTTCTTTAGTCACTGTTCTTGTCCTGTGCCCTCTGTTGTTCCACTACTGCATCCAGACATAATTAGAGTCCCACCCTAGTGACGCTGGCCAGTTTCAGCCAGGTTACTGCTTGCTGCTGGTAATGACAATAGACGATGCTATTGTGGTACTTACGTATTCCAGGTAGTATTCTTTTTTTTTTTTAATAGTTTATTGTCAAATTGGTTTCTATACAACACCCAGTGCTCAATCCAACGAGTGCCCTCCTCTGTGCCCACCACCCACTCTCCCCCCTCCCACACCCATCTCTCCCCTCAGTTCTTGCTTATTCTTTGAGAGTCTCTCATGTCATGTCTTCCTTCCTCTCTGTGGCTTTTTTTTTTTTTTTTACCCCCTTCCCCTCTTCCCCTCCCTCCTGGTTCTCTGCTAGGTCTTCCAAAGCCTAACCAGGTAGTATTCTTAAGCGCATTAGATAAACAACGCATATCTGATCTTGCATATTGTGAAGGTCACTCTCAGCCTCTAAGTATAAAATAGCTCAAAGTTTAGCTTTTATAATGAAGTCTTAATCAGACTTTTGCTGTTGTTCTTGTTGTTACTGCAAGTATTTCTGTTTCTATCTGTAACTACACAGCTCTGCCTCCTGAGGTTTTGGCAATTACATGCCTAAAGTTGAGTCCTAGATTATCAAACCCAGGTAAATCCATGTACTTAATTAGGTTTCCCGTGACTAAATCTATATTTTATGCATTCTAGGGGTTTGAAAACTTGTTTAAAAAAATTATTAAGCAATTAAAAGTGTTACCAGTCAGCTAGAAGCATCTTTAAGATTATTATTTAAGAGTACATCCCAGTCCCCAATATGGTCCTCTTCTCTTAATTTTTACTGTTAAAAATTTATAGTGTGTTCAAAAGTAGAGAAGCCAGTAGAGCAAACCCACATGCACCCATTATCTGTCTTCAACAGTTATCAACTGGCAACCGTTTTGTTTCTCCGTCTCCAACAGATTTTAATGTAATCTTATATTTAGACAATTTGTGACTGATGATGTTTCCAGATGATATAAGTCTTTCAGATGATCAAGAACATAGCGGGAGCGGGAGCGGGAGGAGGGGGGAATGTCTGGATTGACACTGTAGAGAAGGAGAGCACGCACGGGAAGAAAGTGTGTGGTAAAACTAGAAAAAGCACTCGCAAAGAAAATAACACCTGAAGGTTAGAACTTATTAAAGTACAGCTACAAATTCTCCACCAAGAAGTGGAGTTTATTTTCCATCTTCTGAAATTGTGATTTTTTTTAAGCCTTAATCTGTAAGGTGTGATGGAAGGGATGCTGCGATAGCTCTGGATCTAACAAGTTTAGGGCACTGGACTCTTCTACAGTATCCCTCTTCGAACACTCATTATTGGGTTACTTGCTCTTGGATCCCAGCCAGCAGGCTGTGGAATCCCAAGCCATATGGAGAGGCCACATGTAAGTGTTCCAGCAGACAATCACAGCTGAGTTCCCAACTGACAACCAGCATCACCTGCCAGCTATGGGGGTGTGGGGGTGTGGGGGGGGAGGTGGGCGGGGAGGTGCATCTTGCCGTCTCCAGCCCAGTCGAGCTCTCATTTGATATCATGGTGCAGAAGAACCACCCAACTGAATCTGTCAACCCACAGATTTGTGAAAGAGAATTTTGAAGGTTGCTATTTTAAGCAGTCAAGTTTAAGGGTGGTCTGCTCCATAGCAATAAATAAATGAAACAGAGTTGGTACTGGACATACGGTGTCGCTATGACAAAAATAATAATAATAATAATAGATAAGTGGCATTGGTTTTGGGGCTAACAGCAAGTGGAAGCTGCAAAGGCCTTGAGACTTGGTGAAGGCAGGAAGTAGAGCAGGAAAATGGTACTGGGAAGTTGGAGAAAAGAGAAACTATTTAGGTACTGGTAGCAAATAAGGAACATGTTGCCGGTGGTAACATGGAGGAAAAGGTAGTTAATGAACTAGTGGATCTGGCTGAAGTTATTTCTGGAAAGAATGTTGATAGTTACTTCTTCTATTGACCAAAGCAAGTCAGAAGGCTCGGCTTTAAAGATGGGAGAATGGACTCATTTCCAAGAAACAAGTGGCAAAGAATCGTGACCTTTGCTAATCTCCCATAAGGGAGGGTTGCTAACTCAAGGGTATACATAATCCTAGTAGGTCATGTGAGGAAGCTCCAACATAACATGGAATTCTGACTTAAGAAACATGAGGAAGAAAAGGTAAGTATAAAAAGTCCTTACACCTTCAACAGACTGATAAGTTGATTTACTCTTTAATTAGAGGATCTCACCAATTCTGCAAACCTGCCCTTTGCTTCTTCTATTATCCCTGAAAGTAAGCAAGTGGGGCAGCCAGAATAATCACAGGTATAAATAGGAAATTTGCCTCTGCGAAGACAGAATGGACCCGTTTCATTGTTTTCCTGATTTTGAATTAAGCAGCTAGTCTGGTTTTCCCCTTAAACAGAGCTTAAATCCACATCCGAGCAAATTACTCTGCTCTGCTTTAAACAAAAGAACGTCATTGTCAAGATATAGGCTGTTTCATTTTTATCACAGGAAGAGATGTTAAGGTAGGTTAATGTCTCTAGAAATTATTTATCCCGGAAAATCTCCTGTGCATTACACTGAAGTAGACTGGGAATTAGAAGGCATTAATCTGAATGAAAAAGCAACTGCTGTCTTCCTCAATAAGAAGAGACCATGCTTATAGCCAACCCCCAAATACCTAAATAGTTAGGTCTTTTTTTTTTTTTGTCTTTACAGATGCTGATACTTAACAGCTGTGTTCTATTATGTTGCTTGCGTGTGCCCCAAAGAGGGTCAGCGTACCTCCGCACATGGTTTTTATGTCCGTGATCATTTGAAGGTTAATGAGGAGGTCCTAGGGAAAAAAAAAATATAGGGACACTGGTGAAATTTACATGTGGACACTGGTCATCTTTTCCCGTCTCATTCCTGGTCTCCTTCAGT
The DNA here is from genome assembly GCA_030068075.1 of Paguma larvata. Taxonomy (NCBI): domain Eukaryota; kingdom Metazoa; phylum Chordata; class Mammalia; order Carnivora; family Viverridae; genus Paguma; species Paguma larvata. The sequence continues at coordinate 16,584,063 of CM057825.1, forward strand.
CTCTCTGCAGAGGGAGAGGTGATACCCTCGAAGCTAATGCTTGAGACCAAACTGAAGCAGGTCAGGGAAGGGACGAGGCGTGGGAGTGAGGCGAGGAGAATAAGAAGGGGTGGCTCTGCCTGCAGGGACAGGTGTGTGCCTCTGCATTAATCTCCTAAGGGGAGAGGACGGAGAGCCCTGACTTGACTTCTCTCAGATTCATTAATTCAGGGGTGGAAAAGGTCTTCAACAGATACTCCAAGAACTTGCGATTTGCTGCCTCAATTTGAGAAAACACTGTGAAACTGCAGAGTGACCAGTCCCCGCATTCAGAAAAGCAAGCTTCTAAAGGACACGAAATACTGTTAAAAATGGGTAGAAAAATTGTTAAGTGACTCAGTTTTCCTAACTTAGGTTCCTTGCTCCACACACACACACACACACACACACAAAAACTAACCATTCGCCTACCAGAGAATTCCTGCCCTGCCACGTGCTGAGACATCCAAGGTCTTCCGTGCTGTGGGGTCACCATCTTGTCCCAGCCGCACCCAGGCTCAGAACCTGGCCCAAAACATACCTACTCACAGGTCTTTCTATATAATTGGCTCCCTTGTTCCTCCCGTCCTCCATGGCTTTCCCTTTTCTTCATGTTTCTTTCCTTCTTTCTTTCTTTCTTTCTTTCTTTCTTTCTTTCTTTCTTTCTTTCTTTCTTTCTTTCTTTCTTTCGGTAGTAATATTTCCAGAGTACAAGAAATCTTGATGGTATCATGGTGCTCCCCTCTAACTCACTTATTTTTTTTAAGATTTATTTAATTTTGAGAAAGAGAAAGAGACAGAGCACAAGCTGGGGAGGGGCAGAGACAGAGGGAGACCTAGACTCCGAAGCAGGCGTCAGACTCTGAGCTGTCAGCACAGAGCCCGAACACAGGGTTTGAACCCACGAACTGTGAGATCATGACCTGAGCCAAAGTTGGACGCTTAACCCACTGAGCCACCCAGGCACCCCTTTCTAACTCACTCATAATAATATGTTGTGCTAGTAATTTCACCATCCCGCCCCAATCTCTGATCTATAAATTGTGGGATGAGGGCTTTACCTCTAGAGCTAATATCCTGTGAGGCTGGCACACAGGGTGCGGACACTCCCATGGCCCCCAGTTTTCCTTAACCATAGCCCAAAAGGCATGCGCAGAAGCTCAGGGTGACTTCTTTTCTCTTGTTAGCAGTGTGCTCTTTGTTTTCTTTTGAACATGAAAATAATTAGTCCTGGATGAACAACATTTTTAAAGAGAAGTTAACTGGAGCGTCTTGCACAGGAGCAAACTGGTATTTCTACAATATGTTTTCTATTTTAAGCCAAAATCCTAAGAACAGCACACAACACATTTGGAGATGGAATTACAAAAGCCATTGAGAACAAAATTTTCCCCAATATATTATAGCCGTCCAAATCTCCGTTACTAAGTAGCAGGAATAATCTATGGCAAGCATTATATGACTGGATTTAAAAATCTCTTACTCGCTACCTTGGGTTTGGTGGAGTTACGGATGCGTTTGAATTTGGCTAGGGAGGAGTGTGGGAGAAGTTGCTTTTTCATTGAGAAACCGTGGTTAGCTCTCATCGCGAGACTGTTCCCATGGGCAGCATTATCAAAAGAGAAAAATGAGTGCCAAAACGAGGAGTCGAAGCTGAGGTGGATACAGAACAAACGTGACCGCGTATTATCCATGGTCTTGTCTGGGAGAAAGCAGCCAAGGCAGAAGGTCGATTTAGGATGCGCTTAGGAGTGTTTGGTCCAGCACCCGACTGGATGAATAAGCATCATTTTTCTTCCCGAATGAGTCTTTTCAGCTTTGTTGTTGTGATTATGATTTCTTATTCACCTTTTCCTAGATTTCTAGGCTGCAAACATAGGCCTAGATGGTTCCTCAATCCTCCATGAAGAAGATCCGTGACTCTCTCTCTCTGAAATGTCTTTTCTTCTGCCTCTTTGCTCCCGCTGGTCCTCTCTCACCACCCTAATTTGAGTCTGCATCCAGAAACAACCACCCACAGAACGTGCTCAGTCTTCTGTGGTCCCGCAGCCCTTTGTCTGCCTCTCTCCTATAATATTTATCAAATGGGGCTTTGCTTTGGTGTGGTTTGTATTTTTGTATGTCTTACATCTCCACCGGATCATAAATAGTGTCAGGCAATGTTGGCTTTATGTTCGATTTTTCCACAGCATTTAGCTCTGTCCCTTGTACAATAGAGCCGCAATATAGTTCATAAATTGGATTAAAAAGCTAATAAATTATTTCTCTAGGCCCGAGAAGCCTATGGGATATGATGGGAGTAGCAGCAGGATTAAGGGCACGGAATTGAAAAACGGTAATGAGACTAATAATGACAACAGTGACGGCCCCTGTGCTGAACGCTTAGAGATTCTAAACCCTATCTGCTGTATATGTGGCACCTTACGTGCATATAAAAAATCATTCTCTTCTAAGAGTTAATAAATAAGAGTTTTATTTCTTCTTTTTTTACAGATATTTACATCCTTTTACAGATTAAACATTGAGGAGCTGAGAAGTTAAAAACCCTGTGCAAAGTCATATAACCTATAAGCATCAATATTTAATTCCGTGGAGTCTGACTACAGAGGCCGCCATAAAACAGGCTATTTTGTGCTGCCGTCTCTCTAAGTGTCTCCTCCGGACCACAGAGGGAAAGCATGTTTTGGGAGGTCTTCATGTTCTGTCTTCCTCCTGCTCCCGGAATACGTCTTAGACTCCCGAACCCTCGAAGTGAATGCCCTGGAGCTCTTATAAGAGTCCTCTCCTGCTGCTCCAAATGCACGGCCCTGGGCCTTTTCAGGGCCCTCAGGATTGGACGGGAAAGTTGGTGGGGCTTTGTCCCCAGGACATGCCACCAGGGCTCCTCCTGGCACTGGGCTTCCCCACGGAGCTCCCATGCTGGTGGGCAGGGACTCCCTTATACACTTAAATACGAACCAAACATCACGTCGTGGTCATGAAGAATGAAAAGCATAGCAGGAGGCGGGAAAGGGGCCGAGGGGCTGTTCGAGCTCCAGTGGTCCGAAAGAAACCCTCTCATTAAGTGACAATTAGTATAAAGTAAGCATCTTTAGGGAAACCGCCTGAATTTAGACACAGCCACTGATTAGATTATTTTTAATCCATTTGGATTGTGCTGTCTTAGGAAGAAGAGTCAATCACGCTAATCTGGAAGCTTAGAAAATGGCTATTAAAAGAGTCTGAAAAACCCCGTCAGGGCTGATGAGGGCAAAGGCAGGAAACAGAGAAGCTGTTTGGAGCACAGCCCTTCCCAGCCTGCGGAAGCCCGTGCTCTGAAGACCTTTCCACCTTTAGAGGCTCTCGTTGCTCCTCACCCACGTCCTAGGCCCTGGGACCCCAAGCGGGGGCAGAAAACTGCACTAGGAAAGGGACTGACACAGGCAGTCACAGACAACTCAGCATGCACAACCGTGTGCACACACACACAGACACACAAACACACTCATAAACCACACACACATCTGCATACATACGTGCACAGGCACATACACACACACACACACACACACACACACACACACAGACTTCAAAAGCTTCAAGGCCCTTCATCTGGTTTCCTAAAATCAAAGACTCCTCCTGGAAGGGACAGGTACACACACCCATGCCCACACAAAATATACACATGCAATCGATAGTCACATAGACAGAGACATAGACTCACAAACACACACCAGGAGGGAACGCAATCTATCTGGTTAGGGATATTTTTAGAGCATCGCATCAAGGGGAAATCTCCTATTTTTACATCTGAGGTAATTTGAGACTTTGCCAAGCCAAGTGGGGAAGGGGTGGAGATAGGAGCCCTTTCTCAGCACTCTTGTGACCAACCCCCCCCCCACCCCAGCCGTTACCTGTTCCACCTGAGCCTCCTTTAAATCAGCAACTTTTCAGTTCGATGTTCCGACAGTGTGGGTCTCAGCTTCAACCCCTTGAGAAGACACTTCGGGAATATATTTTTAAAGCAAATTCCAGTCTATTATTAAAACACCTGTTCAATCTCGAGACCATTCCTGACATGTGAGGGATTACAGGAGGGAGAAAGAAATGGCAGTACAATTTATTAGTTGTCTCACAACTCAGTTTTGAGGAAACGGATCCTCTGCATTTCCTGTCAAATAATTAGGAAAATTAATAAAAGTCATTCCCTTCATATTTATAAGATTACACTTAACGCATTAGACTAATTTCTTACCAGTCACTATTTTTAGAACAAAGCAGGAAGGCGGGATAAAATAATTTATTTCAATGCCGTCCCTGGCATTTTTGCCTCTGACAAGCAAATTCCTATGACTGCACGTTCATTCATGGATGCGTGTCCATTTCAGAAAAGCTCAGCAATTTCCGGCTGTGCCGACATGATGCAAAGGAATCCGAACAAGCTTTGTTATTTACCTTAACACATCTTAGCCCAGCTCCGTATTGATTGTCTACATCCCTTGCAATGAAACAGAGGGCTCAAGCCCGGCAGCGCGAGCGTCCTTGCCATTCTTCCCTGTGCACATCAAGTCCATTAACAGAAACAGCTCAACAGCATCAGTTTTAGGTCAATGGCTTTTAAAACGAAAATTCTATACCACACAAGGACTTTTCCCAGAAAGGCAGAGAGGTGATACAGAAAGTTGGATAAGGGAGGCATATGCTGGAAAGTAAGAGGAAAACATCAAGTTTAATTAGAAAACTCAACCCTCCACCCCTCCCCCTGCAGAATGGAGTAGCCTAAACTTTTTAATTTCATAGAATATTTTCTCTCTTCTCCATCCTTCCTTGCTTCTTTCTCTTCACAGGTGCATTTTATTTGCTTCATGAGACAGGAACTTATGGTTAAGAATTACATCAGAATATAGATTAAAAGACTTATGTCACAAAGGATTGTGACTGGGCTTGATGTGCGGGACTCGGCCTGTCGAAGAGGTAGGTCAGAAAACTAAGCGATGCTGGTAATGTTAGAAATTGCAAAGATCACAGGCTCAGGTTGGAGAGATAAGGAGGCTGGCCTTGAGAATCCTCATCAGTAATTGACTTGCAAGAAACTCGAATCTTTGGAAGAGAAGAAAATTAACTCCATCCTGGGAGTATCGAAACTGAGGGAAAGGAAAGAAATGAATTAAAAGGGTTGACAATATAACTGAAAGCAATGTGCCATTGTCAACCTCTCAAATATAGGTATTATGTTCACGATTTACTCCTTCGTCTGTTCAATCAAATATTAATTGAATATCGACACTGCCATGCAGTGTTCTAGGCACTGGAGATATAACAGTGAACAAAACTGACCAAGTCCCTGCCTTCATGGAACTTACATTCCAGTGGGATAAATAAGCTATAAACATTTACATCCTAAAGTGTTAGTGTTATTCACAGATGTTGTAGAGAAAACTGAAACCAAGCAATGAGCTAAAAGATAAGCTATTTTAGATAGCATTGTGTGTCCTGAAGGGGGCGGGGAGAGAAGAAGAGGCCTGATTTGTAGTTTTTGCTGATTTTGTGGCGTCAACACTCCCACTATGGCTGATTTTGGCTACCAACATGACATCGCTGAACGCAGAGGCGGGACAAGATGGATCGTCTCATCTAGCAATCTGACACAAGCCTGCTCAAACATGCCACTAGTAAACAGAGAAGGCTTCTATGAAGAGATGACATTTGGGAGGAAATCTGAATAAAGAGAAGTACTCAGTAATGCAGACTGATGAAAGAAGGATATTCCTGACTAAGGGAATAGCCATTGCATAACACTGAAGCAGGGTCTTGTCTGATAAGTTAGTGGAACCAAAAAGAGGCCAAGGTAGCTGGAGAAGAGGGGGAAGGAAAGACAGGCAGAGCCAAGGTCATGGAGTGCTGTGTAAATCACCATGAGGCCTTTGGTCGCTACATCAGGTGTGATAGGAAGTAATGGAGGGATTTGAACAGAAGCAAGATGTAATGGTGACTTATGTCTCAAAAGGCTTCCTCGGGCTGCTCGTGGAAAGCAGAATATAAGATTGGGGGCAGACAAGAGAAGAAGCAGAAAGACAGAGTTAGAGCATTTGTCAATTATTTAGGCAAAAGATGATGTTGGATCGAATATGAGGGATAGTGATAAAGATGGTGAGAAGTCGTATTTGGGATCTACCCATGTCTCTCTCTCTATGTATCATCTATGGTCTATCTATCTTTCATACACACATACAAACACACATGCATACATATATACATTTATGTATACATACGTATATATGCATTTATGCACACACATATAAAGTATACATTTTATAATTAAGATGATAAATTTTATATATTTTAAATAAATAAATAAAATTATATATTTTAAATAGTTAAAATAAATTTTTATATATTTTAAATAAATTTTAAATTTTATATATTTTAAATACATTTTATACATTTAAAAACAGTTAAATTTCCAGAATGCAAATAGATATCACCAGAGGTGATGCGTCTTGCCTTCAGGTCACACACAGAGGAAATGGCAAAGCCAGGATAATGCCTAAAGCTGCTCAGGATAGATGCTAATGGGGGAATCAAGCTGTTTTGAACCACGGGACTTGAAGATGAGCCTGACTGGTAGACATTTGGGAAATATTCGCAAACTAGAATAGGCAGCATTTGCTCATGAATTAGATCTAGAGAGCAAGAGCAAGAGAAAGGTCAGCGATGTCTCCTTGGATTTTTATCCAGGCATCTGGGCTGTAGCCTGGCCATAAAGTAAGTTGGAAACTACTAGTGGGGAAGGGCATATTTATGGGGAAAGCTAAGCATGTAGCTTTGGATATGCTAAGTTTGAAATACTTCTTCAATAACTACGAGGCAACACGGAGAGGTGGTTAGAGATGGAGTCTGGAGTTCAGGAAAGAGAAATAAATGCGGGAGTCATTAAGCTTCCAAATGGCATTTAGCCCCATTGTGTTAGATGAAAAACCCACGGAATAAGTGCAGCTAGAGACGATACATGAGAGGCCCAAAGCCCCCCAAGTTTAGATGTTAGAAGACAAGAGAATCCGGTAAAAATAATTGAGACATGAAGGACAGTGAAGTAAAAATAAAGTAAGACAATTTTGCTTTCCCAGCAGCAAAGAAGAAAATATATTTCAAGAGAAGAAATGGTCAGCGTCGCCAAATGCTTTTCAGAAATCAAGAAAGTTACGGACTGAAAATTGACAATTGCATTCGCCAATGTAAGGGTCGCCTGGTGACCTTGACAGAGTTTCAGTGGAGGATGTTGGGGAGAAGCTTCAAATAAGTAATTTTGAGAGAGAATGGGAGACAGGGCAAGGGAGAAAGTCAATATAGACGACACATTCAAGCCTTGTTTTCTGGCAGAGCCAAGGAATGATTTAGTAGCTATAAAAGGATGTGGAATCAAAAAGATCTATTTTTTAATAAAAATATTACGGCGGATTTGTGTGCCAATTGCAATGAACCAAAGGGAGGGGACATCTGTGATACTATAGAGAAAGGGGAAAATTATAAGAATAAAGTCCTTGAGTGATAGGAGAGGAAGAATTCCAGAGAACAAGAGGAAGGGAATATTGTTCTTACATTGGAGTTCAGACCATTCATCCACCATAACAGGAAGAAAGGTAGAGTGTTAAGAGTACAGGGGCAGGGCGTGTGGAAGGGTGGCGGTGAGCAGGGAACACCATTCTCTTTGGATTGCTTCGATTTTCTCAGTGAAATGAGAATCCGAGTCATCAACTAAGAGTGCATAGTGCAATGAGGGGTGAGGGGCAAGGAAAAAAGTGCTAACTGGCAATATGGAAGACTGAAGACTGGAGAGTGAATCCACTGTAGGGCTGCCTACCAGGGCTGAAGGTCCACTTGAGACTTGCTATCATACGTACAAAGTGAGGCCAGTCAGCAGTCAACATGGCTGGCATTTTCCTCCAGTGATGTTCAGCTCCTTGAATGGAGTTGAATTGAATCAGAAAGCAATTGGATTTAATCAGGGTTAGAGTTTTTTCTAGGCACAGGAAAAGGAGGAAGAGAGGGGCAAGGGAATAGATCATAACATATGGAAGTATTTATAGTGCAGGCATGCCTCCTGTTATTGCATTGTTTTATTGGGCTTCACAGCCCTTTGTGTTTTTTTTTGTTTGTTTGTTTGTTTGGGTTTTTTTTTTGTTTTGTTTTGTTTTGTTTTTACAAATTGAAGCTTTGTGACAACCCTACCTCGGCCAGTCTACCAGCCCCATTTCTTCAATAGCATTCGCTCTTTCTGAGTCTCTGTATCACATTTCGATCACTCTCACATTTCCAACTCTTTTGTTACTATTATTGTATTTGTTATGATGATCTGTGATCAATGATTATGACTCATGAAGCCTCAGATAATGGTTAGCATTTTTTGACCAATAAAGTATTTTCGAATTGAGGTAAGGATGTTATTTTTAAAAACATAACACTATTGCACACTCAATAGACTACCGTATAGTATCCACATAACCTTTATATGCACTTAGAAACTAAAAAGTTTCCTCAATTCACTTTATTGTGATACTCACTTAATTGTAGTGAGCTGGAGCTGGGCCCATAATATGTCCAAGGTATGCCTTAATGGTCTATGGTCTCTAAGTTCGGCAGGGAGGAAAGTGAAGAGGTGTGTGTGTGTGTGTGTGTGTGTGGTAATGGTGATGGTGGCTGTACTGATGGAGACACCAATACGATGATAGGTATCCATGGATCTGAGATCTTAGTGGGTCTGGGGTTGGAGGCATGAGGGGGAATAAGCTGAAAATACAGAAGAAAATGGCCAGAAAGTAGAATAGGTTAACTGATATTGTGGAAGTAGAACACTCACAAATAATAACATAGGAGACTGAGGAATTTTTGGTTTTGCTTTCTTCTAATACCCCAACCCCAGGCATCACCCCTAATAATTGAATGGTAATCTTGGAGAGGTGGGGCTCAGGCATTGGTATGTTTTAAAAGTTTACCAGGTAAGGGGCGCCTGGGTGGCTCAGTTAGTTTAGCGTCCAACTCAGCTCAGGTCATGATCTCATGGCTTTTGAGTTTGAGCCCCGAGTTCCATGTCAGGCTCTGTGCTGACAGCTCAGAGCCTGGAGCCTGCTTCAAGGTCTGTGTCTCCATCTCTCTCCACCCATCTCCCACTCATGCTCTGTCTCTCTCTCTCTCTTTGAGAAGTAAATAAATTTAAAAAATAAAATAAAAGTTTACCAGGTGTTATTACTCTTCATCCAGAGCTAAGAACCACTGGCTTATGAATTACAGTTTAATTGGTATGGAGCAAAGTCTGGGCATTAAGATTTTAGAAGTCTCTTCTAATTTGCTGGGTTTTTTTCCCCAAAACTTTTATTATAGTAAACTATACATAATATAAAGTTACTATTTGCATGGAATATCTTTCTATTCTTTTACTATCAATCTTTACACAGCTTTGGGTCTACAGGGAGCCTCTTATAGACTACATACAGTTGGATCTGTGTGTTTTATCTATTCTATTCAATATCTATCTTTTGATTGGAGAGTTTAATCCATTTACTTATAAAGTACTGCTAAGGAGGAACTTTTGTCATTTTGCTATTTGTTTTCTGTATGCCTTATATCTGGTTTGCCCTCACTTCTTGTATTAATATCTCTTTTTGTGTTTAGTGGGTTTTTTTTGTTGCCGTTTTTATGTATGTATGTATTGCATGTATGTATGTATATATGTATGTATGTATGTATTTAGTAGTAAATGTTTAAATTATTTTCTTGCCCCCTTTTGTGTATATTCTATAGCCATTTCTTTTGGTTACCATGGGGATTACACTTAATATCCTAGAGTTATAACACTCTAATTTGAATTTATACCAGCTTAACATCAATAATATACAAAAACTCTGATTCTTTAGAGCCCCATTCCCACCTCTTTTCAATTGTTGATGCCACAAAATTATATCTTCATATATTATGTGCCCCCTAAACACAAGCTAGTTCTTTTAAATGCATTAGTCTCTTAAACTTTGTAGAAAACAAGATTTGGAGTTACGAACCAAAGCTACAATCATAGTAGCTTTTAGACCAGTAACTGCTTTGTTTTCTGGTTTTGTTTTTCTCTTGGAATGTGTGCAGCCAGTACAAGAATCATGGTTGTAGTTAAACAACAACAAGAACCCACTATTTGTAACCACTGCTAAGAGAAGGTTCGGCATGGAGGCTCCAGACTACCACTAACTGAGCTCCAATTTGGACTCCTCGACTGTCAAGTCTGTGGCTCACTTCTGGAGAGTGGCTTCACCTCTACACACCTCAGTTTATGACCTGAATACAAAAATCAACGTTTAGCGAATAAAGTTTGCATGAGGATAAATATGATGTCTACATTCAATATTCAGCAGTGTCTGACATATGAGAAGGACTTATTCAATGTCGGCTATTCTATCATCGTTCCTATTTGGGGTGGCGAGTAGATCTGGATTCGGATCTTGCTCCCACAGTGACCCGCATTCCACCCGTTTAGGCAATACACAACCCTTTCTAGGACATCAGCTTCTCTGCTTCGGAAATTGAGAGGCTATTCAAGAATTGTGGTTCTCAAGCTTTAGCCAGGATCACAATCATCGGGAGCTTCTGATTCAGAGGCTGCTGGTGTCTGGTTCTAGAATTTGCATTTCTAATGAGCTCATTTTACCTTCTACTGATATTTAGCAGAGGGTCAAGGACTTGAGTAACCGTGTCCAAAAATTGGTGAAATGAAAGAATTTAAAGAATTTGGAGTTAAGAACAGGACTGCAAAGGCTGAAAGGAGTCTTGCTGTTTACACCGCTCCCCCACACGTATAGAAACGAGGTTCAGAGAGGAGCAGCTGCTGGCCCGAGTTCCTGCAAATCTAGAACCAACGCCATGATTTGCACCCCCTGTTCATGGTTGCTTCCCCTTCCCTGCTTCCTTCAGCTCACACAGCACCTGGAAAACAGTTTTAACAACTTAGACCTAGTTTTAGCAGTGTTTGATCATATTTCCCTAGCCAGAGATTGCGCGTGGGATAATAGTAAAAATAATAGTTAACATTTGTTAAGTCTTATGCCAGGGGTACAGAAATAAACTGTATTCCGCTGGCCGTTGCCATCATTTGCCATGCATTACCGTTACTAGTACTTTCCAATAACTTCCTAAAATCCTTCGAAATGTCTCAGGTGTGCTCATGGACAAGTTGGTGTCTTGGCCAAGTGTTTCTCTGCAGTTCATGCCCCTTCAGTGATACTGGATGCTGAAGTTGTCAGTGGAGGCTTGGCTGCCTAAAACCTTTATGGAGGCTCTTCACCACCACCCTGAGGGCTCTGACCTGATGAGCTGGACACCCCACCATCACAGATGCAGCCAAGGCTCTGGAACCTTCCGTGGGCCAAAGCCTCACTGTGTTTCAGATAGATAGTGGAGGACCCCAGCAGCACCTGCCCAAATTAAAACGCTCCTCACAAAGTTGCATCCTCATGGAGACACATCTGTCCAACTTTCTGACTCCAATAGACCTTGACTTTCTGAGCCACGTGCAGATGATGGAGAAAGAGATAGACATATAGGGTCTTCCACCTTTCAGGACTACCTGCTTGCTCACTGTCTTTTTTCAGTTGGTTAAGCATTTGTTGGCTACCAACTGGGTTTCTCAATTTAGTATCATCAACCTGATTTGGAGGGAATTCCCTGAAGAATTTGGCATTCCTAGAACCAGAGAGTCTGTTTTGAGGGTGGTTTCATGATTGCCTTTGTGATTTATAAATATGTTAGTGAGAATTGACAGATGCTGAAAAAGGGGCTGCTTAGGAGGTTTTTTTCAACTTTTTATTTGAACAAATTTTATAATTACAGAAAAAGAGCAGTATAACGTCCACTTATATCCCTCACCCAGCTTCCACTAATGTTAACATCTTATGTAGCCACCGCACAATGACCAAACCCAGTAAATTAACCTCGGTTTATATCGCTAACTACACTGCATCTTATTGGAATTTAACAAGTTTTATGGGTTTGTTGTTGTTGTTGTTCTTGGTTTTTGTTGTTATTGTTTGCTTTTGTTGTTTTTTTGGTTTGTTTGTTTGTATGTTTTACTAATGCACTTTTGTCTTCCAGAATTGCATCTAGGGTCTCATATTTCTTTGAGTTTCTTTCCCTTGGTCTTCTCCATTCGCTAACGTTCCTCAGTGTTCCCTTGTCTTTTGCCACCATGACACTTTCAAAGAGTACTGGTTACTTATTTTGTCCCCAAATCTGTATCTCTCTGATGGGTTCTTGTGTTCTCACGAGGTTACAGCTTCTGGAGCAAGAATGTTATGTTATTCTCAGTCGTGTCAAAGCGGTTCATGATGTTGAATTTTCTTTTTCCTGGTGTTAACCTTACTTGTTTGGTCGAGGTAGTACCTGCCGGTTTCATCACAAAGTTGCAATCTTCCCCTTTGTAATTAACAAATACCTAAGGAGAGATACTTTAAGGTGATGCAAACATCCTTTCCTTCCCCGCGAGCTTTTATCCACCAATTTTTATCTCCACTGGTTGATCTTATCTACAACAATTACTGTGGCACTTGCCTAAGGTGATTTCCTATTTCTCTCTCTCTCTCTACATTTTTTTATTTAGACTTATTTCATAAGAAAGAATTTATTTAATTCTTTACCTTTATCAATATGGATTTATGGATGTTCATGTTTTAGTCTGTGGGTTAAAATCCGATGCTATAATTATTTACATTGTTGTCCTAATCACTCCACTTCATCCGTTAGGAGCTCCTTTGGGTTGGCTCCTGCAGCAGAAGCAATTTTTACTGGAAACTTGCATTAATATCATTCCATTTTAACTTGAGAGTGCATGTCTCTATAGTATAATAATCACCTGAGGGGCTTGTTGAAATATAATCCTTGTCCCCAACCGCAATGTTCTGCTTTAGGAGGTAGGATTTGGCCCCCTGTAATCTGCATTTTAACAAAATCTTTGATGGATTGTTAAGCTGGTGGGCCTTAGGACACATTTAAGGAACATTGATTTAAAGACAATGTTTCAAAGTATATTCTCCAGATTTTGTATCCATATAACTTTATGTATTTCTATCTATGTGTCTATCAATCTACCTTCTTATCTTAGGCGCACGCGCGCGCGCACACACACACACACACACACACTCACATACATGCATGATTTGTTATTAGATATTCTGTGTTTTTAAAACTTTTTTTTGATGTTTATTTATTTTTCAGAGAGAGAGACACACACAGAGTGTGAGCGGGGAAGGGTCAGAGAGAGAGGGAGACACAGAATCAGAAGCAGGCTCTAGCCTCTGAGCTGTCAGCGCAGAGTCTGATGGGGGGCTCGAACTTGCGAACAGTGAGATCAGACCTAAGCTGAAGTCAGACACTTAACCGACTGAGCCACCCAGGCACCTCCTTAGATATTCTGTTTTATAAACTGCTTTCTTTTCATCAGTAATTTCGTGAAACTCTTTGCATGATAATGAACCTACTTCTGCAGTAAGCCATTTTCATTGGCTATTAGATTTTATGTATCATAGCTTGTTAGATTCATTTATGGTTAAAAAATAATATTGTTCATCTAGTTCTCAAATACAACTGATCATTTCTTTGGAATAAATTTGTTGAAAAATGTTGACTCAAAAGCTATTCCAAAAGTTAGGTCTTTAGAAATCTGTTGACAATATGGCCCCTGCTGACAGTGTATGATGGATGGTGTTTCTCCCCCCATACACACTTTAACCAGAGCTCAATCACGTTCTTTTTATAAAATAGGTAGCCAAAAAAGGTATCTGATTATTATTTAAATTCTTTATTTTTCGAAAGTTAACCATCTTAATAGTTTTATTGACCATTTATATTTCTTCTTATGGAGTGCAATATTGAAACTACACTTCTTGATCAAAGAAACTAAAAGGGAATGCAAAGTTTTCAGGAGGATTGAGTTTGTGACAAAATGAAAGACAGATTGTTCCACTGGGAGTTGGAAGAGATGTTTTATATCTACTCAGCTATTGAAAAAAAGCCCATACAAAAGTTGGCATCCTGTGTGTACACCCAACATAGCATTTTCCCCACAGCTTTATTTGTCTATTCATCTGTCTCCCAAGCTATGAATGATCTGTCTCTTAAGGGCAGAATTTTATCTTGCTTGATTTGTACCCCGCCCCTCCAATGTCTACCTAGTGGGGTCTTTGGTGTTTAATTGTGTTCTTGGGCATGTTAGTTGGAAGAGTAAAAAAATATCCCATTGATAGTCAAACATCTAGTATCGTCCTGGCACTGAGAGGAGAATATCATTCGCCCCTCCCAGCTGAATACTGGAAGTAATAGTATCTTAATTTCTATTAAAACTTGTCACTTCTCTGGCTTCTGAGAGTCATCATTGTTCTACTATTTCAAAAAAAGATGTTCTGTTTTAAATTAGTTAAAAGTAAAGCTTTTCAAGCTAAAGGAAAATTCCTAAAAACTTAGAGTATATTGGTAATTGCTATGGCCAATAAAATTTAGTTATAAGATTTCTGGGAGCCAAGAAAAAAAGATAAATGTGTTGAGTTGTATAATTTTTACTGCTTCTATGAGGAAACCCAATGGGGAGAAACTAGGGGAAAACACATTTCATCACCAAGATTTTTATGTAGATGAAACCTCAGTTAGCATCATGGACCCCGTCTTCTACTATGGTTTTCTAAGAAATGGAAAACGCAAGCATAAACACACACGCACGCCCACGCATGATCTCTGTATAGATAGAAACATTTTTTGGGGGCACAGTAGTATAGCCAAATTAAATAAGCCCATTTTCTTAGACGATATCAAGTTATATTGCTTTCTGAATATCACATTTCTATAGAAACAAAGCTCAGAAAACCCAGATCCACGACAGATAAGGAAGATGGTGCACAGGTGATCTCGTAGAGGTATTAACCTAGAGTCTACAGTGCATGAAGAGGCTTAGAGATACTTGTATATGCCTGAAGTTCTTTATAATACCCAGATATTCTCTGGGAGGAAGGACCATATCTGCTTCATATTTTCAAAGGGGTCAACGATGCAACCTACTTAAAACCTGCTTAATCAGAGTGACAGATATTCCCTAAACAATGTTTATTTGATTTCAATGGTATGCTTCCTGAATGATTTTTAAATTCTCATTCCCTAATCTGAGAATCAGTGGGAGGTATCTGGGGTTTTTCTGGGAAGAGCAGGGGAGGGAGGGAAATGGGATTTGTGCTTTGGGCGTGCATAACCAAGAGGCATGGTGCCACGAGGAAGCTGATGGATGGCCAGCTCCGGCTTCTCAGGTGGGCCCCTGCTTATTGAATAACTCCAGGCCATAAATTGCAATTGCTTCCCTCCTTTTCTAATTTCAAAATCTCTCATTAAAAATTTACAGTGGGCAGTCATCCAGCAATTTATGACTATGTCTAGACAACTGAAAAACAGCAGACAGTGGCAGGGTCGATTTGGGGTTTTCGCCTGTCTTGGTGACCAGTTCAGATCAGGGCAGAGTTGATCTGATCAATTAAGTGCAAATCGGATGTTAATGCTGCTAGAGAAATTGACCCGGAGAGAGAAACTCATCATTCCCTCTGGGGCCAGAGATGAACATCCATTCTTTTGTGTTCGAACATGTGTCTACAGCATCACGGTATGAGTCAGCTTAGGCTGCCTAACAGAATACTGCAGATTGGGTGGATTAAACAACAGAGATGTATTTCCCCACAGCTCTGGAGGCTGAAAGTCCAAGACCAAGATGCTGTCAGGCTTAGTTTCCAGTGAGAACTCTTTTCTTGGGTTAGAAACCCAAGACAACACCCTTCTCCCTAAATCTTTGCATTGTCTCTCCTCTGTGCATGCATGGAGATCTCTGGTAACTCTTCCTCTTTTTATAATGACACTGATCCTATTGGATTAGGGCCCCAATCTTATAACCTCATTTAACCTTAATTACCTCCCTAAAGGTCCCATCTCCAATTAGTCACACTCGGACTTAGGGCTTCAAGATATGAATTCGGGGGGGGGGACCCTATTTAGTTAATAACAAAGACTGACTAAATAAGGAGTGGGCTGCTAAAGCTTCTTGTGCAAGTCAAGTGATACTCCATTGTTTTTGGACACTTTGTCTCAATTATCTCTGTGGCGGTGAGACCTCTTAGCCAACTATCTTTGGGAGAGATTATCAGTTAACATGTGTAGGTTTTCAGAAACCATCTATGCTTTATTGGCATCGTTACCAACAAAACACATGGAGACAGGCAGACAACACTCAGGACACCCAAAGGGAAAGATTGGCCAATGATGAGTCTTGCAGCCATTAGAGAATTCCTACCTCCAGAAACAGAAGTCTGGGGTAGATAATGTCTTATAATGTATGTCAGTGGAGTGGGGCTGAAACAATGAAAGTGTATGGTTCAGTGCCCAGATCTTCCATGTATGTGCATGTGTTTGCTCATGGGGTAATGGGCTATGTGTAATTCTCAATGATGTGGCAAATTGGAGAATGGTGGAAGCAGAGGACATGCTAAACCTGTGTGGAAAGATCACGGGATCCTTGAATTTTAGAAGTGGTAGCCTTACAAAATTGAGGAAAATTAATAGTTCCCTATGTTTATTTGGAGCATCACGGTTCAGGGAGGCACTTCTATACAATTAGTGCCCGGCCAAGGCTGACACAGGTGTGGACACCTGGACAGAGCTGGGCTGGCCAAATTCTTTCTGCTGTGGATCCAGAATTGCAACTGAAAGATATCAGTTAATTTTTGCCGGTGTCTGGAACTAAGGGTGTATAAAACCCAAGCCCTATGAGAATATTGTATCCAAACAGACCCAGTGAAGGCTGTTTGGCAGAGATAGAAGAGGGAATTAGATATGCAGAGAGTAGCAGACATGGCTCACAGAAAAGGAGAGAGTGCATGCTTGAGCTAGAGAGATGGGAGATAGGGAGGCAGAGAATGAAAGGGTGATGACTTAGCTCCTCACAAACACAGGCTAATTCTGATTGGCGTGGCCGCCTCTGTGGGTGGGTGGGTAGACTCAGTTGACAGAGTGGCAAAAGGGATACCCTGGTGAGTTTTGGAAACTCCCAAATGGTTTTGCTAATTTTATAGTTCAGACTCTGGGCTAATACTTCTGTCTCTAAACAGTACTGTCTTCTGGAATGCTTACAAAGTTATGAACCCTGTAGTTTAATGTTTATTTATTTTTGAGAGAGAGAGAGAGAGAGAGAGAGAAGTGGGGGGGGCAGAGAGAGAGGGAGACAGAGGATTCAAAGCAGCCTCCGTGGACTGAGAGCAGAAAGGTCAATGCAGGGCTCAATGCAGGGCTCGATGCAAGGTTTGAACTCATGAACCATGAGATCATGACCTAAGCAGAAGTCAGATGCTTAACTGACTGAGCCACCCAGGGACCCTTGAACCCTTGGCGTTTAGTTTAATCCTGAAGGTATATTTCAGCACAAAGAACATTAATCCATGCAATGAAATCCTTTTAAAATAACTCAGGACGTATATATATCCCAGAAATATTTTTAAGTGTCTTTATTATTTCTCTCTGACCCACTCTTTGCCTACACCACAGTGTTTCCATGTGTCTTGCTCCAGTGACTTGCTTCCAGTAAAACCTCTTTTGCTTTCATCTAAGCCTCCTGAGACATATTTATTTATTTAGTTCTAGTTACAAGTTCAAGAACTTTCTAGGAGGATGAAGAAGGAAAAGAGAATGGGAGAATTAAAATAAAACTCTATTGTCACGCAGAGGGAAGGCAAAGGCTGCAAATACTCCACTTTTACTTTACCGTTTGCATCCCTGAAGACTTATCATGGCATACAAAAAGACCATAAAATCCTAGAATTTGGGATCCAAGAAGGATTTTTGAAATTATTAAATCTAGACAGCAGCTCTACAAATGAGAACTCTTGGTCCCAGATTTGAGAAGCACTTTTACAAAGACTTTACCTTAAAATACCAGCAATCTGATAAAATGAATATATTAGAAGAGAAAATTATTGAACTTCTCATATAATTGTCAAGGCCAGAACCAGAAGGAACTTAGTAATAATTTCTTCAGCCTCCTTACACTGCAGGGGAGTGCATTGAAAGTTAAGAGAGGGGCGCCTGGGTGTCTGGGTCAGTTAAGTGTCTGACTCTTGATTTTAGCTCAGGTCATGATCTCACGGTTGTGAGATCAAGCCCTGTGTCGGAATCTGTGCTGACAGCATTGTGCCTGCTTGGGATTCTCTCTCTCCCTCTCTCTCTGCCTCTCCCCTGCTCACATTCTCTTTCAAAACAAATAAATAAACATTTAAAAAAGAAGAAAGTTAAGAGAATGAAGTGATTTATCCAAGGTCTGAGATCTAATAGCGCTGGAGTTAAAATTTCAACTTACCTCTAAGAATGCTTTGACCAATGTCTTTATCCACTTAGACTATTGATTTCTAAACATTTTATTATTTTAAGAAATAAAATTATTACTTAAATAAATTTATATAAGCAACTCTAATTGGTAAAACCAATAATCTTTTCAGTAAAGCAGTGTTTAACCATCCTTCCCCCAACACACACACACACACACACACACACACACACACACACACACAGCACACACTGTCATTTCTGTCTACCCCATTCTTCTACTCCCATTCTGTCTACCTTGAGGATTCTACAAAGCAGAGTTTGGAAACCCCTGCATTGCATCAAGCCAAGATACTCCTCATCTCTACAATGGATGGTTTGGGAGATTACATCCAAGAAAAAATGCATTTGCTTTAAAAGGCCATGCTATAATTTACGTATTTCTACAAAACAGCATAAAGGACAAAGGGAGCAAAATGGATGAGAAGGGAAAGGGATAAAAACGGATTGGGGATCTGGCCTAGGTGACTTATTAAAAACCTTCATTTATTTATCTTCTGAAGAGGCAGAAATGTAAGGACTTGGTCTGTCGGTTAGACTGGGGATCCATCACTAATCAATAGATGTTTGAAAAATAATACTGGTTGTCATTACTCCCCAACATACTAGTCTGACACAAATCATTTTACTAATTCCCAAGGTGCCTGCTAATCTTCTAACATCTTTGCGTGGTAGGGGATCTGCTGACTTCATTAAGAAACGATAATGTCTTCTTCGCATGTGTGTTTGTTCTGAGAAAGGCACACCAGCCACCCTAAAAAGCAATTTTCTGATGTTCTAACTAGCAAAAGAACAGAGACTAGGTAATGAGGACAAGGAGAAGGATTAACTGAGGGAATTTTACAAGCTAATACCAATAAGAGGCAAATTTTAAGGAATGGAGGACAAATGAAGAGTAAAGGGATGACATTTCTTTTATGATTAGTTAGTGGAAGAGTTCCAAAGCCGGCTTCCCTTTATTCATCTCCATCTGTCGAATATTCTACCAACGGCCTATTCTAATAATGTTCTTAAACTACTTTGAATTTGAAATGTCAGGAGGATAGGAAATGGAGAGTTTTCTAAAATTAAGTTTTCATATTTGTTCTTGTATACTGAAAACAACCAAGAGCCTAAACGACTTTTGAAAAAATTTTTAAAAATGGAATGTCTTAAAGTACATGTTCTCTGTGAATAAGAACATGGTCTTTCTGATTGAATTAATATGAAAGAAGGACACAAACATAGATATTTTAAAAGGTAACTAAAAAACGTTAAAAGAGGCACAAATTAAAAAAAAAAAAAAAAGTTCGCATTTAAACCTGGAAGGAAATGACCCTCGTGACAGACAAAAATAATAATAAATAAAATAAAATAAAATAAAATAAAATAAAAAGACAACAGATGTAGGAAATATTTTAAGCAGGCAATCGGATGTAGAACATATTTTAAGCAGGCGATCATACTTAAGACTTTAAGATTTTAAGGACTCTAAGTAGGAACTGGCTTACCCAAAGCTCAGACCAAAAAAAAAAAAAAAATCTTGCTGAATAACTCTGGTTCTAATACGCTCTCATTTCATCTACTTTAAAATATTCTTACAGAGAAAAGAGAACTATCATTGTGCTAATCTTGCCCCCCTTTTAGAGCTCCTAAGTACTCTGGTTATAGACTCCATAGAAATTCTGGAACAAACAGATTTCTGTGTAAGAAAATTCAGAAGCAAAGGATAAATTCATATAATGATCATAAATGGGATAATTAAAATTAATACACTGTATCAGAGTCACTCCCAAAAGAACTTTTATGTCAACGTCTACTTTTAAAATTTCAAATAATAGCAAACTGGAGTAATGAATGTATTCATACCCAAATTCAACTGGCATGACTCTAAAAGTAGAAGCAGCACGAGAAGAGTTTGCAAATAAACAGTGTGATTATCTCCACTCTATCACCGATAATTTTCTTTCAGGTTAGTTAGGACAACTAATTGTGTGCCTGGGCAGGAGGATTAAGGGTAAGAATAATATCGCTATTACATCTTAATGGGATGAGCCAACAAGAGTTTATACGTACCATCGGCATTTTTATTCTGCAAAAGAGAGGAAAGTGTTTGGGAAATGCTTCAAAGTCAGTGTGCCGTGATGAAATGAACTTTGGAAGTGGAGATAAAACCCAATTTGGAGTCCCATATCTGTCATTTATTAAGTGTGTGACCTAGGGCAACTCAATCACTTGGGGCTCAATTTTCTCATCTGTAAAATGAGGAGACTGTACCAGAGAATTTCTCAAAAACCCATCAGAGCTAATGTATTTTTGCTGATAACTGAAACTGCTAATAAAATAGATTTTATATACTTTTTTAATGTTTATTTACTTTTGAGAGAAAGAGAAAGAGAGGCAGGCGCAAGTGGAACTGGGGCAGAGAGAGAGGGAGACACAGAAGTCGAAGCAGGATCCCGGCTCCGAGCCATCAGCACAGAGCCCGACACAGGGTTTGAACTCATGGACCATGAGATCATGACCTGAGCCAAAGTTGGATGCTTAACCGGGCCAGGTGTCCCAGTAAAATGTATTTTAAAATTAAGAACATAAAATAGAAATTATCTATCAGTGAACAAGTCACCAACAAGGTGAGTCCATATATAATGAATAAATAAAGGGGAAAATCTGACTTAATTCCCATATTTGAGGAATTTAAAGAGGAGATGTAACAAAAAACCTGAGGCATTGACAAAAAATATATGAAAACTGTAATTAAAAAAAAATGCCTTTTGCCTTAACATAATTGCATTCTGTGTTAAATATAATTTCTACTAGAAAAAATTACAAGAATTTTAACTTTTATTATTTGGGGAGTTTTAGAGAAGAAAGTATTGTTCATTCTCTTGATTTAAACTTTTCATGTAATTATATGAGCTGTTGAATAACATATAAAGTTACATTTTGAGATACTTGATAAAACACTGAATATTAATTTTTACAGTTTTCCTCTACTGTCTTGGAGTCAAAAAATATCTTTTTAAAAGTTTATTTATTTATTTATTTTTTGAGAGACAGAGCATGAGAAGGGAAGGGGCAGAAAGAGCTGGAGACACAGAATCCAAAACAAGCTCCAGTCTCTGAGTTGTCAGCACAGAGCCCGATGTGGGGCTTGAACTTGCAAACTGAGAAATCATGACCTGAGCCGAAGTTTGATGCCTAACCAACTGAGCCACCCAGGCTCCCCAAGAAATAGATTTGTCTAGTCTCAAACATTTTCTTAGCTCTTGAATGCTTTCTAGGTACTAGGCAGTGGGCTTATCCTACCCAAATGATGAAAATAGCCCTGTAGGATTTCCCCAACTAATATTTCTTGAATAAATCAATTCTAGCCCTGTATATTCTTCAACATTTAGTGTCAGTGTAGTCACTATTCCTTTCTATTTCCTTCCTTTTGGAGGCGAGAGTGGAGTTTCTTAGGACAGACTGACTACAAACTTAATTGTTACTCCACTCAGGTAACATAGAAACCTTGGTGTCTTGTCAAACCTCCTCCACCATACGCTTCCTGCCACAGAGTAGATGCTCACTAAATATTCCTGGTGCAACCAGAATAGGGAAGAAAAAGGAGTCCTCTCTTCATCCCCCCCCCACCCTCCATCTCAGGGCTGAGTTTCGATGAGATCGTTGCAACCCTTCTAATCTCTCTTTTCTCCCTCCCTGGAGTGCTTAGACTGTGACTTACTCTTTGATCCTGTACCTGGAGGGCAGGATTCAGCTAACAATGAATTTAAGAAATCATGGAATAATATAACCTGTGGTGGCAAGAGAAAAGAATTTCCCAGAAGCCCCTTCAATCCAATGGCCTCCCTCAGCATAAACCTAGCAGACTCCATCAGTAATGAGGACCCCAAGCAATGTGGAGTATAAGGGTGGGGGAAAGAAGTGGAAAATAGGCCAAAATTACTGACCAGGAGAGTAGAGTGGGAATACCGAATGTAGACTTTATGGGGCAAATTTCTTTCAGTCAGATCTGCCTCCACTACTCACCATATTTGATAAAGTGACTTTGTGTCCCACTGAGCCTTGCTTCTTATCTGAAGTGCTTAGTTTCAGTTTGGCTTCTACAGAGTCACTCTTTCCTCTGTTATAACCTTTGTCTCACGAATATAGTTGCCGGATAAAGTGCAGGATGCCCAGATAAATGTGAATTTCAGATACATAAGAAAAAAATTAGTATAAATGCATCCCAAGTGCTTCACATGTATTTACGCGTCTTCTGTTTTGATTTGTAAAATCTGGGACCACTCCTAAGGGATCCATCAGCAGAGCTTGACCTATGATCCCATTTTCTGTTCATTTTCCTGAAGGACTTTACGGCGCTCTCACTATTAACTCCATCTCTTGGTCTCCCGGTCCATGTATTTGCTATTGGTGAGCTAGCCTCGCGTACTGATGTGGTGGTTCAAAAAAAAAAAAAAAAAAAAAGGTACTTTTCATGAACAGGAACCCCAGGCTGGCACAAACTTAGGTTAATAGACCAATCCACCCCTTTCTGAGACAAGCTGCTTGTAGACTCTCCAAGGATAAAGAGAAGACCAGGCCCACATAAGTCAGGCCAATGGCAAAAGACTCAGCTCCATAGAATACAGTTGCTTATGATGAAATAGAGCCAGAGTTTCCTAAAGGTTGATGCAGAGGCCTGACTCTCCTATAAGGATGACACATCACTGTCCTCAGCTTGAAAGGAAGGGCTTGGTACTGCTTCCTACCTTCCACTAGGAAGTGGCTGGTCCCTTTAAGTTATGGCGCCATATTAGAGGTTGGGAGCGAGTCACTAAACTGGGCTAATATTGGGCCCACAGTCATGGTGGCAAGTCCCAGCATGGGAAGGCGTGCTTATCAAAGACATGTGAAACTTTGACTCTTGCCACTATGCCCACAGCAGTGCGCTCCAGAACCAATTAAAAGTGCAGGTGTAACATTTTGCTTTATTTCTATTTTGTGTGTGTTTTCTTCTGAATAGAGCATCCCTGACACAGGCGAAGGCCACTGCACTTCCCACTTAACACTTTCCCAAAATTACAGTAGGTGAAAATCTACCTTTTAACAATGCCATCAAAGAAAAACATCACTGATGGTGGACCACTGTAACCCACAGGATACGAGTAGAAAGGAGAAAGAGCAGTGCCCACACTTTTACACCCCAAAATGGGGGCACCTGTGGTTAAGCATCTGACTCTTGATTTCAGCTCAGGTCATGATCCCACAGTTGGTAGAACTGAGCCCCACACCAGGGTCTGCGCTGGTGGTGCAGAGCCTGCTTCAATTCTCTCTCCCTCTCTCTACCCCTTTCCCACTCTAGCACATGCTCGCTTGCTCTCTCGCTCTCTTAAATGAATATTTAAAAAATAAACCCAAACTGCTGTGAGCCCACTTCTCAGTTGGAACCTCACCCCTTTTTGGGACTCACTTTGGAAGTGAGCGCCTGACAAACCACGGGTCTCATGAGTGGTCGTGTCTCCTTCTGCAAGACTGGAGCAAATGTGCCCCAAATGCAGCCTTAGACTCACTCTTCTTGGGGAGTTTGTTCCAAGCATGCATAAGTCCCACATGTTATCCGGGTGCCATTCTGGGGACACTGTTCTTCTTTCTCAGATATTTCTCCGATGTTAATGGTCACCTCGTTCCATAGCAGTTGGCGGCTTATCTCTACTGTGAGCTGTAGGAGACAGAGGTCTCATGCAAGCAGCTAGAAGGAAACACTCAGATTCCAAACTCTCCATGAAGTTTTCTTTGGCCTCCAACTCTAGAAGTAACTGCCTCCTCCCTTATTCTCCACTTTCAGTCATTTATTACATTCTCTTCCTCCCCAACCCCATTTACGTGTAAAGCTGATTATACCATTCAGGAAAGCAAGATTAATTTCATATATACTTGGGATCTGGGTATCCCGTCAAGATGGACTAATAGAATGCCTTAAATGTAAGTTATTCAAAACCTTTATTTGTCAAAGGTCAGCTTCTTTCATTTGTCCATTTATTATGTATATCAGATTAAAAATGCAGCCATAATCTTACAATATAATCATATACA
The DNA here is from genome assembly GCA_030068075.1 of Paguma larvata. Taxonomy (NCBI): domain Eukaryota; kingdom Metazoa; phylum Chordata; class Mammalia; order Carnivora; family Viverridae; genus Paguma; species Paguma larvata. Next base: position 16,608,549 of record CM057825.1, read on the forward strand.
CATGTCATACACAGATCATATGCAATTATGTAATTATAATACACATGTTAATTATGATTTGTTATTAATCATAATTAATAATACATAATTAATTATTCCATTAACTATCCCCTCTCTTTGCACTCTGAGCATCTTTATTACAGAGATTACTACTTTTTTGTTCCAATTCCCCAAACGGCCTACCAGTATCAAACTGCCAGCAGCAGCAGAAGGACTTTTCCAGCCTTTAGGCAGCTCTAGATGGAACACAATTTAGGATTTTTCCATTTGTTTGTTTCTCTCACATAATGTGCAGTTGTCCCTTGCCTCAAAAACTGGGAGCTGTAGGAATGGTCTTTCCAATAAGACTGGGTATTAACTCAGAAACATACATGGATTGAGGTTGCTGTAATTCCTTATCAGAGATTCTGAAGTTCTTTGAAGAACAATACCTTTTTTGAGGGAAAAAAATATTTCTCAAAAGCCAATAGATTATGATAAGTGCAAACTTCTAAAATGTTTTATTAGGAAGTATCCGGTTTGACCCCAGGCCAAGTTGGTAATCATTAGACGTGGATGCATTTATGCATTTATTTTTTATTTTTCAAAGTTTATTGGTTCATTTTGAGAGAGAGAGAGAGAGAGCATGAGCTGGGGAGGGACAGAGAGAGAGAGAGAGAGAGAGAGAATCTCAAACAGGCTTTGTGCTATCAGCACAGAGCCTGATGCAGGGCTCGAACTCACAAACCATGAGATCATGACCTAAGCCAAAACCAAGAGTTGGATGCTTAACCAACAGAGCCACCCAGGTGCCCAGACACGGTACATTTAAGTGACCATTTGCCTTCGTCTGTACCTAGTAAAAGCGTATCTCTATCAAAGAAACTTCCTACAACTCTGTACTTAAAAAAACAATGTCCTACCTACTATCCATCGCTTCTCTTTCACGACTTCATTCCAAACTCTGCTCAAACCCAACTTCCTCTATGCAAACTTCTCTTTGTTAAGAAAGTTGGAGAGAGACTGCCCATGACCCCTCCTAAGAAACTTTATTAAACACTCTTTTTCATGCACTCCATGTGAGTTAACAAAGGTGCCCTCTCTTCCTTCTTCCCTCAGCACTCCTGAACAGAACATGTAGCCAGAGCTGGTGGGGGTGGGATGACTCCCTCCATGTCACTCTTCGATCTTCTATATGGAATGGATTTACTACTGCAGGAGCCAGTTTTTGGTTGAAAACAGCAGAAACTGGATCTGCTTATTGTAAGCTGAAAGGGAAATCATTGGGAAAAACTGAGCTGCCTCACAGGATCCCAGGATGGCTCAAAGAATATGCCAGGAAGCCTAGGGACAAAGGCACCAGGGATGTTCGACAGCCTGGTTGGGCACCTACTGTTTTCAGACTTTTGCATCACACTGTTTCTAATTCCAACTCCAGGAAGAAAACCTTGTATCAGTCTAGCTTGGGCCACCAGCCCTCCTACCTCTTGTCATAGGGAGTACAGGGCGCTCGAATGGTTCCGTCAGGCAGTGCCCTCACATTAGGGAGGGATTTAATCCAGAGTAGAAATAAGGGTGCCATCAACAAAAGACAAGGAAGTGTTTCTCAGGCAAGTGAAGAATCACCTAATAATCACCATACCTTTACCAGGGATAGTGGTATGGGGACATCTGGAAATCACTTAGCAGACCTGCAGCAGTAAAAGGAAGCATGATAAAGGAGAAAGAGTCAGAACCACCCAGATTGCTATGTAATAGCTGGATGACCAGTCCTTCCTGAGCCTCCATTTCTACACCTGCAAAATAGTTTCACCCCACGAGGGGATTCTGTTAGATAGCATGAGAAAAGTACCTGGCTCATTATCTAACATATGATGGGCATTCTAAACACAACTGGTTTTACTTTCTTTGGTCTACGGTGAGCATCCTTCCCCAGCAATTCTGAAAATATCTCTGGAGTTTTTCTCGAGTTCTCAGGCAAGTATTCTCTTTTCTGAAAACTCCATCCACGTGATGATATTAACAGACCCCGCCTCCCTTTCTCAGTAAAGAATGCTTTTACTCTTTGCCTCGCTCTGCCATTTAGGTCTCATATCTTACATTAGGCTATTGCTGTCTTCACGTTGGTTGTATATTTCCTTTATATGTTTACTTATTATTTAACTCGATTCCACCACCACTCCTACCATATCTGTCACCTTCCCCAGCCTATGCCTGCTCTTCTGTGTTCCCCATGTCAGCAAAGAGCATCAGTGTCTATCCAATCGCCCACTACGATTTTGTCATTTGCTTAGTTATCCGTGACATCTTTCTCTTACCATCTTTTCCCAGAGTCTATCAATCACCAGGTCCTGTGGATTCGGCTTCCCCAACATTTCTTGGTTGATCAACTTCTTTTCAAATCTATAACCAGCACCAAGGCCCCCGTTGCTTCTTAAATGCACTATGTAGAAGCTTTTAAATTAATCTCCTTATGTCTACTCCAATTAGCCTTCAATCTTTTCTCCATGGAACAGCCAGAATTTTCTAAATGCAAAACTCTCCATGTTTTCCCTTGCTTGGGATCCTTCTGAGTCAGAAAACAAAACAGTACAAAACAAATAACTAAAAAAACCCTCCCATGTTTCTCCTTTCCTCGCCCATAATACTTCTGACACCTGATGTGTGTGTGTTTTCCCCCCACATCAAGCAACTCTCTGTGACACCGGCTGAATGTCCCACAATTCAATTCCATTCCCAAACTAATCAGAGTGGTACAGACTCCCCAGATTAAGGGCTCAGTCCTACAAGACCATCCTCCACTTCAGACACCAATCTCAAATAACAGGTGCCTGGGTTAACCATCACTTTTGTCCAACGTGGCTGCAAAATAAAGGTTTCCACAATCCCCTCCTTAGATTGGATCATTTGCTGGAATAGCTCACAGAACTCAGAGGAACATTTACTTATAGTTACTGGTGTGGTATGTAATAAAGGATATGATAATATATGCAGATAAACAGTCAGTCGAAGAGATTCATAGGGTGAGGTCTGGCAGGCTCCCACTCACAGGAGATTCTGTCCCCATGGAGCTGGGGTGTGCCACCCTCCTGGTAAGTGGATGTGTTCACCACACGGAAAGTTCCCCACACTCTCTACTTTGGGGATATTTACAGAAATGTCATCCCGTAGGCATGATTCATCATTAACTCAATCTTCAGCCCTCCTCCGCTTCCTGGAGGATAGGGAACGGGGCTGAAAGTTCCAAGCTACTAATCAGGATTTGGTCTTTCTGATGACCCACCCCCATCAAAGAGCCTGCCAGGAGTCACTTCATTAGAACAAACTATGGTCCTATCACCCAGAAAATTTTGAGGGATTTAGGAACTCAGTATCAGATGATCCTTTCATTCAGAAAATCACAAAGTTCTCAGGAACTTCGTGTCAGAAACAAGGATCAAAGACCAAATGTTAGAACAAAAGATTCTCCTAGAGCCCCTATTTACAAGGGTCTTAGGAGCACTGTCCGTGTCAGGAACAGGGACAGACACATATTTCTTATTATTTCACATCAACCAGTGACTTTCCTATACTTATGGATCAAAACAAAGGCTGTGGACATGACCATCCAGGCTCCGCACATTCTGGATCCTCTCTACATCGGTGGCTTCATTTAGTATCTTTTCCTGAAGCCCACAAAGTGGCAGCCAGCTGCCTCTCTTGTTGCCTCAAACATACCCCTTCCCACCTTTCCCAAATCAGAGACTTCCTGCTGGCGGTTGTTTCTGCTTCAATGTCCATTCCCTAGCTCGTTTCAGCTCACCCTTCAGGTCCCAGCGTAGAGGCTAGTTTCTCAGGAAAGCCCTGCCTAATCGTCCTGTTCAAATTAGGTTTTACTGCCAAATGCATTCATGGCACTCTACCTTCCATCTTAGCAGCTCTCATTCTGATTCTCAATACAGAGTCATTTGTGTATTTTTTAAAAATTTTTTAACGTTTTTATTTATTATTGAGAGACAGAGCATGAGCAGGGAAGGGGCAGAGAGAGAGGGAGGCACAGAATCCAAAGCAGACTCCAGGCTCTGAGCTGTCAGCACAGAATCCCGCACAGGGCTCAAACTCACAGACCATGAGATCATGACCTGAGCTGAAGTCAGACGCTTAACCGATGGAGCCACCCAGGCGCCCCTGTATTTTGGCCCATTTATTGTTTATCACCAGGCAACAGATTTTATACAGCAGGAGCTAACTCTGTCACGAGTTGCGGTCGACGACACTTAGCAAATAAGGCTGAGGCGCTTGGGTGGCTCAGTTGGTTGAATGTCTGACTCTTGGTTTCAGCTCAGGTCATGATCTCAGGGTCATGGAATCAAGCCCTGCATCGGTCTCTGCCCTGGACACAGAGCCTGCTTAAGATTTTCTCTCTCCCCCTCCCTCTCATTCTCTCTCTAAAAAAATAAAATAAAATAAATATTTAGCAAATAAACGACTGATTGTATGAGTAAATTCCAACTACAAGTGGCAATACACTTGTGAGCATGTGTGAATAAAATAAATATAAATAAGGAAGAATCGTTTTGCCTAAAAATTGGCCTCTGTATTCATCAGAGGCGTATATAGAACTATGTTTGTAAATAGGGGAGATTATACAACGTGGATCAAATTTAAAAGGCAAAGATAATTAAAGATAATTGTGGCTACTCTTCATGGAAGACTTTAAATGTCCTGCGTACTATCTTGAATCTTTCACATACGCACTTTGTTTAATCCTCAAAAAAAAAAAAAAATCTGCTACATCTCATTATCCCCTTTTAAGGATGAGAGAGAGAAAATTTGTCAAAGTTAGCCCAATCTTTAGAAGGCCCACCGTATTTAAAGGCATAAAATGGGGGCACCTGTGTGGCTCAGTCAATGAAGCATAGGGACTTCGGTTCAGGTCGTGATCTCACAGCTTGTGAGTTCGAGCCCCATGTTGAGCTCTGTGCTGACAGCTCAGAGCCTGGAGTCGGCTTCGGATTCTGTGCCTCCCTCTCTCTCTGCCCCTTCCCCTGCTCATGCTCTGTCTCTCAAAAATAACCGTTAATTTTTTTTTAATTTTTTTAGCGTTTTTATTTTATTTTTGAGAGACATAGAGACAGAGAGTGAGCAAGGGAAGGGCAGAGAGAGGGAAATACAGAATCCAAAGCAGGCTCCAGGCTCTGAGGTGTCAGCACAGAGCCTGATGCGGGGCTCAAACTCACAGACCATGAGATCATGACCTGAGCTGAAGTCGGCCGCTTAACCGACTGAGCCACCCAGGCGCCCCCCGTTAATTTTTTTTAAAGCATAAACTGAAATTAACATCCATGTCCTCTGACTTCCAGTGTTAAGGTCAAACTCCTAAAGATGCCACCACCCTACTGCCCACACCCCCGCCATTCATTGCACTGCTGTTCCCTGTCCTGTCCTGACTTCCTCCAAGACCCCAGATCAAACTCAAGAGCTGGTCGTCATCCTCAGGAGCACTGCTAAGTAAATTCTCTCCTAGAGACACAGGAGCCTTTTGCTCTCCTTCAGGGGACACTTCACAAATCCCCTTCCCGGATTTCTTTAAACTACATGCCTGCTTGATGTATAGGAACAGACTTAACTCTCTAACAATGCCCCGGGTTTTGGTTTTTCCTTCTGAGAAGTGATTCTCGTTTGAAAACTTCCATTTTCATTACTTGGTAACATTTTCCACTTAACTGTTGGAAAAATCCAAATCTCTAAATTTTTGAAGTTCAGGTAGTTAAAGGGTATCATTGTTAGGATTCTAGAATGTAATTTAGACTACCTACTGTTTGTTAGAATACATACTTTATTGTCTTTCATCTGAAAATCAAAAAGTATTACTGTTCTTCCAGAGGAAATATCGTATATTTACTTGTGGAGTGTGTGTGTGTGTGTGTGTGTGTGTGTGTGTGTGTGTGTGTGTGGTGTGTGTGTTTCTCAATAAAATTCTCTTTATGGGGGTATTTTGTTTTATCAAAATGTGCTTGTTGAGCAGGTCACATTTAAAAGTTTTCTTGGGGCACCTGGGTAGCTCAGTCGGCTCAGGTCATGATCTCACAGTTTGTGAGTTTGAGCCCCGTGTTGGGTTCTGTGCTGACAGCTGAGGGCCAAGAGCCTGCTTCAGATTCTGTATCCGTCTCTCTTCCCTTTCCCCTCTCATGCTCTGTGTGTGTGTGTGTGTGTGTGTGTGTGTGTGTGTGTGTGTGTCTCAAAATAAATAATAAAAACATTAAAAAAATTTCTTTTCAGCTGGCTGCCACTCAGTTCTCATCTGTCTTTCTTACGTATGAGGTCAGGCCACTAAAACCAAAGGATACCAGTCAGTTCTTGTTGGCGGATTGAGTTGGAGGAGATGAGAGAAAGGGCATTGATGTGACTTAAAAGAAGCCATAAAATGTATGTTCCCCATGGAAATCAAGGTAAGGCAGAACTCCTCCCAACCCCCTCTGCTGTCATTTCAGGACCTTCCATTTACAGACCTCTGTTTTGATTGAAAAAACCATATGGAATGGCCAGTGTGCCTCACTTAATATTAGAGGCTTAGCTCCCTAATGCAGGAATTTCTCTCTACTTATCCTGTCTGTGACCTACATTACAGTAATCAGACTCTACTTCATTTATCAGTCAGTCACTTGCTTGTGTGGGTGACTATATAACACAAATTCTTTTTCAGCTTTTATTGTGTTTCTTTCTGCAGCTTTGAAATGACTTTAAAAGGACCCTAGATTCTAGTATTTATTTTAGTATTTGGATATAAGTAACAGAGCAAGTTTATTTTCCTTCTCTAAAAATGTCTGTTTCCTTTCTATCCAGACCGCTCAGAAACCATATTTCCCAATGGACTTCAAAAGGACTTGACTGAAACCTGTGTTCCTAAGCAAAATTTTGCAAAATGTCCCTATTCATCTTGGAACATTGGAGACAGGTGTCCCCCCACTGTGCACGAAGCGCTGCCCCTCCTTGAGTCAGCTCATGCGTCCTGCAGCAACTTGGGTGGTGTCATGTCTGTGCCTGATACCCTAGCCTCCTCCTGTCTTCCTGAGGGACTGTGGACTCCTTTTCTCTACCTACTGTGTGAAGCTGCATATGTCTGCCCAACTTTCTCATTGGCACTTGACCAGGTGGCCGAGAAACGCTGGGGGTCAGATAGCCATACTGAGATAGGTGGACTTCCATGAACACTGGGTACTCCTTAGGTTTTCCTGCTAACCGCCCAAACCCCCATCGATCAGTTAACCCTTCTTCTAGAAACCTCAGGGAAGAACAGATAGGGAAATAATACCCAGAGTAGTTTTCTCTCTCTAGGGATGGGAATGTAGACACTAATAATAGCAGACACCATGAGTTGGATGTCTTACTAGCCAGCCCTGTGCTAAGAACTTCCATCCACCATCTCATTTAATCCTCTCAACAACCATGATAGCTAGGCACTCTTATTACTATTGTCCTTCAACAGTCTTCATTTAAAAAAAAATTAGCATTTATTTACTTTTGAGAGACAGAAAGAGACAGAGCATGAGCATGGGAGGGGCAGAGAGAGAGGGAGACACAGAATCTGAAGCAGGCTCCAGGCTCTGAGTTGTCAGCACAGAGCCCGACATGAGGTTCAAACTCACAACTATGAGATCACAACCTGGGCCAAAGTCAGATGCTTAGCCGACTGAGCCACCCAGGCGCCCCTCTTCAGCACTCTTCTAAGTAATTATACATATAAATTCATTTGGTTCCCTCGAAAACAATGTGAAGTGTGTATTAAAATTGTTGACACTCTTTGGGGGCGCCTGGGGGGCTCAGTCGGTTAAGAGACCGACTTCAGCTCAGGTCGTGATCTCGTGGTTTGTGGGTTCAAGCCCCATCAGGCTCTGTGCAGACAGCTCAGAGCCTGGAGCCTGCTTCAGATTCTGTGTCTTCCTCTCTCTCTGCTCCTTCCTTTCTCAAGTTCTCTCTCAAAAATAAATAAACATTAAAAAATTTTACAAAATATATTGACATTTTTTTATATATGGGAAAACTGCCCATCAGGGAGGTTTAGTACATTTCTGAGGTCACACAGTGTGTGAAGTCTGATCCAAACCCAACTTGTCTACTCCATAGCCTACGCTCTGGGCTACAACGCTAAACCTCCATAAAGGGGCTTGCTTACGTTGAACAGCTTGGTAGAGGCCGGTCAAGATCTTCAATCTGTCTTTGGTGTGTGTTTGCAATTTTCCCTGTGGATGACAGTTTCCGAGATGAATCCTAGTGATACCTAATTCCTGGTGAGACTCAACACCCTGTGTGATCCCCTTCTCTGAGTGATGAAATGTCTCTCCCAAGATTAGGTAAGAAAAGACTGTGAGTTCTATCTTGCTTGCTCTCTTTCGGAGATATACATTATGGACAGAATGTTTGTGTCTTCTCAAAATTCATAGGCTAACATCCTAATCCCCAATGTGATAGTATTAGAAGGTAGGTCTTTGGGAGGTAATTAAGTTATGAACAGGAAGCCCTCATGAGCAGGATTAGTGCCCTTATAAATAAAGACCACCGAGAGCTCTCTTGCTTTTTTCTGTCCTGCAAGAATACGAGACGTTAGTCATCTACAACTCAGAAGGGGGCCCACACCAGAACCGGACCATGCTGGCATATGATCTTGTACTTCCAACCTCCAGAATGGTGAGAAATACATTTGTGTTGCTTAGAAGCTTCCCAGTCTGTCGTGCTTTGTGAGAGCAGCCCAAACTGAGACAAGATGGCTACAGCCCATACCAACACGGTGATTATAGCCTTGTGAGACACGCTGAGCCCGAACCTCAGTAAAGCTGAGTTTGGATTCCTGACCTACACAATCTATGAGATGATAAATGCTGTTTTAAGTCACTAAGTTTTAGGGAAATTTGTTATGCAGCAAAAGATAACAAATACGCATCACCTAGGTTTAATAATCCCTCTTAAACTCAAGATTTTATTAAGCAGCCAAAGGCTCTATTGAGAATCATCCAATTTTTATGTTGAAACAGAAACCGTGTGTTTAATATTTATCATTAACTGGGTACTTACCAAGTGCCAAACACTGTGGTAAGTCCTTTCCATAGTCAGTATTAAATACTAATGCTTAATCTTCATAACTTTGTGATACCATTTTTAGTTAGTCACAATTCATCATACTGAATAGTGTTGTTCTGGGTTTTATTCTCAGTTGCCTCACCAACCACTCGTTTAAGCTCTTCTTAGAGATCTCTAAGATCCTGCCTGGATTCTTGGTCTCCCTCTATTACTCAAGCTTGCTGAAAATCTTGGTGTTCCCAAATTTTTCTGAATATCTGATCTGAGATTTCTATTATTTTGACCTGGACCAATATCACATTAAGAAAATGATCAGTCTTGGGGCGCCTGGGTGACTCAGTCAGTTAAGAGTCTGACTTCAGCTCAGGTCACGATCTTGCGGTTCATGGGTTTGAGCCTCGTGTTGAGCTCTGTGCTGATAGCTTGGAGCCTGAAGCTTGCTTCGGATTCTGTGTCTCCCCCTCTCTCTGCCTTTCCCCTGCTCATGCTCTGTCCCTGTCTCTGTCTCTGTCTCTGTCTCTCTTTCAAAAATAAGTAAACATTAAACTTTTTTTTTAAATGATCAGGATTTTCTTTTATAAATGGACTTTGTACCTTAGATACAGAATCTACGGATTACTTTTTGTAGTATCTGGGGCACAAATACCTTCAGATCACTTATTACTGGGGGACAAGTTCCTTTTATTGTTTTTATGACCCTGCAAAGTCTTGACTACTCCCATTCCGAATCTTCTCTTCTTTGTTTATGATTGGACAACAGGGTTGGGTGGGTACGAACTTCATCTTTTTAATTAATATGCGCACTAAAACCATATCCCTGCCCTCCACATCCCCACAATGGGCATATACTCATTCATTATATAATCTCCCAACACACACACACACACACACACACACACACACACACACACAAATACTCCAGTTACCATGTTGATCAGGGTGTTCCTGTTTGAGTGCTTGGTGTTCACTATAAACCCAAAGTGAATTCGTTAAACTGAGCATGTTAGTTCCATCAGGTACTTCTTCAAGTTTTTCATATGCACAGAGAGGCACCTGTTTTGAAGAAAGTATATCAATGTCAAGACCCTTCATACACTCAGCTTCCTGAACTCTGCAAGGCTATACAGACCGTGCACTCAGGATTTCACACCAAGAGCAGAGTTGAATAAACCACATGGTAGATTCATTATTCGGGAGAAATCAGCGTATATTCAACACATATGCATTTCATTTGTCCAATGCAATCTAGAGATAAACTTTCAGTCCCTTTATATTTTATAATAAAAAAGGATCTAAAAATTGATGTTTAGGTTTTTTTTCCTCCTTAGATAAACATTTCTAACATAATTGCTGAGCTCCTTAGATTCCATTCAATTTATTTTTTCTGTATGACTTTTATTGAAGTTCTGCTAAGTTCAGGCACCAGACCATGGAAAAGTATGGAACATTTAGGCATTAACATTTTCTTCAAGAATCTTGTGCCAGATAACTGTTGGTGTGATTTAACTTTTAAACCTCCTTTCTTCCCCTTAACCCTTGCATTGAAAAACTTGATTTTTGAAAAGATTGAGTAGTTGTTGAACACAGAAGATGGAAAACCCTTTCTTGGAGTTGTCTGGAAGCCTCTTCTCAAAATACTACATGAATGCGAAAATCTTAAAACAAACAAGACACATATCAATGGAACAGAATAGAGAGAACCAGAAAGAAACCCACACATATATGATCAACTAATCTAGAACAAAAGAGCTAAAAATATATGATAATTAAAGCACAGTCTCTCTAATAAATGGTGTTAGAAAAATGAAGGCAGCCATATGTAAAACAATAAAACTTGACCACTATCTTACATAATACACAAAAATCAACTCAAAATGGATTAAAGGCAGGAGTGGAAGGCCTGAATCCATAAAACTCCTAGAAGAAAACATAGGTGGTAAGCTCCTTGATATAGATTTTGTCGATAATTTTCTAAATCCGGCTCTGAAAACAAAAGCAACAAAAGCAAAAGTAAATAAATAGAATTATATCATACTAAAAAGCCTCTACATGGCAAAGGAAACCACCGATACAATGAAAAGGCAATCCACTGAATGGGAGAAAATATTTGGAAATCCCATATATGATAAGGGGTTAATATTCAAAATACATAAAGAACCCATTTACCTCAATAGCCAAAAAATAATGAAAATTAAAAAAAAAGAATCCATCTTTTTTTTTTTTAAGAGGCAAAAGGTCTGAATAGACACTTCCAAAGAAGACATATAGATTAGTCAATAGATACATAAAATGAGGTTCTATCTACATCACTAATCATCGGGGAAATGCAAATCAAAACCACAATGGGATAATGACAATGAGATGTTTCATACCTGTTAGAAAAGAAGAGAATAGAATAGTATCAGAAAGACTAGAAATAGTAAGTGTTGGCAAAGTTGTGGAGAAAAGGGAAAGTTGGTGCCCTGTCGGCAGGAATGCAAATTGGTGCAGCCACTATGGAAAACGGTATGGAGGATTTTCAATAATTAAAAATAGAACTCCAGAACTTCCAATTCTAAGTATTTATCAAAAATCAAAAACAAAAGCAAAAGACGGCAACAACAGAAACTAACTCAAAAAGATATACAGACTCTATGTTCGTCACAGCATAACTGAGCTATGAAAACAACCTAAGTATCCGTCAGTGGTGAATGGATAACGAAATTAGGTTTGTGTATGTGTATATATGTATATATATACACACACAGTGGAATAATGTTACTTAGCTATAAAAATAATGAAATCTTGCCATTTGTAACAACATGGAATTATGCTAAGTGAAATAAATTAGAGAAAAACAAATACCCTATGATCGATTTTATATATGGAATCAATCAATAAATCAATTGGTCAATAAAACCCATGTCACACACACAGAGAACAGAAGGTTGTTGCCAGAAGTGGGGGGTATGAAGTGGGAGAAGTGGGTAAACCAGTTTTTTTTTTTAATTTAAATGTTTTTTTAAATGACCATCAAGGAATAATGTGCTAAGTTCTTCTAAGTATAAAGCAGGTTTGACATACTGAGGCCATACGTTATGTACTTGAATTTGTCTCCAATACATGTGAATTCTAATGTAGGAAAAAAATGGTTTGGGCATTACTGTTCAAAAATAAGGCTTCATGTGTTTTTGCTCTGGGGACTATGTTGTAATCTCCAGTAGATTATTGTGAAAAATGATCGGCTTTGATATTTTAGCGATCAATATGGATTACGAAAATACAAATGGCTGGGCTCCTGCAAGCCAAGCAGATTGTGATGAATAGTTTTGGGGAGTGTGTGGACTTTAGTCCTGTTAAAGTTTGGGGGAGGGCAGCTGAGGGAAAAAGAAGGGTGAAGAATGACTCTCCAGTTTTGGTTGGTGATGGGTGAAGCCAGTCAGAAAGACAGGAAATTCAAACGGCAGTGTTGAGTGAAAAATAGGGGCTTTCTCTTTGGATATGTTGAGTAAGAGGTGCCCGACAGACCTCCAGTTGGAAAAGTCTAGCAGGCAGTTGAATATATTTGTCTGGAGTTTGAGCAAGTGGCCAGGATTTGGAGTTTGTGGGGAAGGGAGGGATTTAACGTAATGAGAGAAAGTGAACATTTATGGATCAACCCGCTGCTATTTTTAGAAAAAAAGACTTATAGCTACAAAAGCCACGTGAAAGGAGAATGCCTTCGGCATCAGTATCTGTCCAAGAGTTTCATGTCCATAAGCTTAACTATATGTGACTTAATCCTTTGAAAATATTTATTTAGCTTTTACACAAAGGCTCGCCTTACTACCATGAGATTATCCGGGCACTGGGGAGCGCCTGGCGCAGGTTCCAGGTGTAGATAATTACACTTGCACGTCCAGTGGGGGTTCCCGCCGGGAGTCACCCTTCCATGCCTCTGCTGAGACAATGAGATATTAAAATCTCACATTATTATACTTATTTTATAAGCTTTTATTAAAATAAAATAAAATAAAATCACAACAGACATATAATAGATTACTTTTGAGATATTTTCTCAGCTTATCACACCACCTTTTTTCTTCTTTTTTAGAGTAATTTTTTAAGGATAGCTGTAACAGTTGCCTACTGCCATGCTAAGGCTTTCTATATTTGTCATTTATATATTATAAATTTTATATATTCAGAAATACCATATGTTAATATATCATATTAATATATATTTGAATATTAATATGTATCATTACATAAATATACAATATTATATTTATTATATATTTATGCAGTATATGAATTTATATAAAATTTCTTATCTTTATATGTATATTTCTTTATATTTCCTTATCTTTACTATGTATATATACACACCATAATTTCTGTTATATATGACATATATAACATATCGCAGTTATATTTATACATATATATAATACGATATATATATCAGCTGCAAAACATCAGAAGTATACAGAAATTAATTTGTATTCAGATGTCTGAGGAAAACTGAAGGCTGGATAGGTGGCCCTACTGATCTGGCTGGGCTCTCTCAGGTGTCTTGGTAACAACTGAATGTCAGCTAGGGAAGAGGGGTTACTGAGCTCCACCTGTCTGTCCCCTACATCCCGCAAGTCAGCCCTGGCATGTTTTCATGGCAATGTCAGAAGCACAAAAGAGCAAGCCTGAAGGCAGTGCATCTCAAGCTTCTACTTGTATCCTGTCTGTTAACGCCCCTTTGACCAAAGCAATTCATGTGGGTGGCCCTGGTGAAAAAGGGAGGCTCACAATCTCCTTCTCCATAGAGAGAAAGTACCAGAAATGTGCACGGCCTGCGGTGTGGGTATAGGCGGAAGGGAGAGAAACTGAGCGAGCTGTGTGATCTATCACAACAGCATATTCTCAACCATGAGAATGGGTCCCTGGAAGCAATAATGAAACTATGTCTCTTCTATAGTTTCCTTGTGGTTAATTGTATTAAAGACAGTCACTACCCAAAGCTAAGAATAGAATGTAAAGAGATATAAAAATGCCTCTTGATTTGAAGGCAAAAATCATACTATAGTTCCCTTATAGGCTCAAGGTTTTACCATAATTTAAGAATTATTTCCACCGTAGTGTCCTTAATAAAACTATACAAAGAGAAATCTTTCAATAAATATATAACTAAATACATACATATTGTTATTTGCTCAATACTGCTTATCATCTTTATTGTGTAATACAGTAAAAAATATATTAAAACATGACCTATTCCCTCTGCATTCAACATGTTCAGAAAAAAATGGGAAGTAAGTCACATATAATGCAAGATGATATATGGCTATAATCAGAGCCAATCTAAAGTCTTCAGGATTTTGTGACATCAAAGAAAAAAAAGTAAATATACATTTTCAACCCTGTTCAATGGTTCTAAATTTTCCATCTCTTGGAATCCAGAACAAATAATCAGAGCAGAGACTTTTATCTCCATTTGGCAACTACGGACTTGAGGTCTAGAGCCTTTAAGAAATTTGCTAAAACTTTACTCAAAATGTCTGACCTAGATGTGAATCTAGCTCTTGCTAACCTCGGTACTTCTCCATCAAATAAAATTGTCTCCTGATGTGAACGCTTTCTCTATACTAATATGATAATGATGTCTGTTGAAATCTCCATCTAAGATTATCTTTTTAATAGAAAAAAAAGAAGAAAGCTATTTGGTACTATATCAGTTTAGTGTTGCTCAACTTTTGGACTGAGGTGACATTCTTGCCCAGTATTTGTTATGTAAGATATTTTTCCCTCACCTTTTTATTTTATTTAAGAAAATTCTGTTTCAAGTACCAGTCTATATGAAACATCTTTAGCACCATAAACAATATGTTGGTTACGTCTTTAATAGTTTGCTGATGAAATGAAAGTCTTCCAAGCATCTATAATAAATTCTATGGTCTCTACCCTGTGAGACTAATTAATTGATACTATGGAGCATTTAAGGAAACAGAGCACCATTGGCAAATGTCAACTCTTCCACAAAAAGGTTCCAAATGGCTTAGAAATTGGCTTCATGAATTTAGCGAGGCAAGACATATGTTAAAATAATGTGAATATTACTATTACTTGCCTAATAAATGTATAAAGAAGAAACTCGCTTAGATGTATAATTTAGTGTATGAATTATTAAGCATGGTCATTAACTCATTGTTAATATAGTTATTAAAAATTAATATCTGATAGCTATTAAAATTTTTGAACCTTTAACCATAAGGCAGGATAGTAAACAATCATGTAAAATATTTTGCTTTAAAACAACAAATATCTTCAAATCGAGTGTGGAGTACATAAAGTATATTAAAGCAACATTTAAATAAACTTTAGCAAATACTTTTATTTCTTTTAGCTGCTAAATTTGTCAGTTTTTAAAAAATTTTTCAAGTCCGGACAGAAAGGTACAATGAAAATCCTTTTATATCTTATGCATAAATAAAGTATAGATACTAAGTTTATCCTTTCATTATGCTTAGAGATAAATTGATATTTTCTTGAGAGCTTTGTAATAACAAGAAACATAAACCCTTAATCTGTACTACTACAGACATGAAGAAATATCTTAAGATGCAAAATCTCAGGCACTTATAAGAAACTATATGTTTTAAGACTTGTGTGTTTATATAATATATCCCTTGTGAGTGGGTACAATAAAATTAGCACAGGAATTTAAGTCAGAAAATCAAAATTTTGCTCATTTACCTCTGATCCTGGCTACCTTCTCACACTTAGGAGGTAATTCCGGGTGCTCACTCAGTTTGGGAAACAGCACTAGAACATCAAGTTACTGAACCTGAATCCTCATTTGCAAAATAGGATGACATTGATTGTTGCCTCATCAATTTCTCAGGGTTTTTAAAGACTCAGAGGAGATGTACCCATGTTTTTTGTTGTCAGCTTTTGATGCTGAACAGCTTGAACTCGTTAAATTGCTGTAGTGTACAAAATGGTGTGCTATGATGGACTGTGTTGTGTTTTGTGTGTGTGTGTGCATGTGTGTGTGTATGTGTGTGAGAGAGAGAGAGAGACAGGCACAGAGACAAAGAGAAAAGACAGGCAGACACAAACAGAGACAAAGAGAGACACAGAGTTATTTATCAATTTGAAAGCCATTTCTTTTCTATAGAAACAAAAGTTTATTAATGCATATTTTAAAACCATACTTGATAGATTTAATATATAATTTCTGGTTCTCCAGTCACTACAGGTGAGCTAATTTTATCTCTGTATGAGACCTTGTTTTATAAATCTTCCCTCTGTGGGTCTGTATTTACAAGGTAATTTATATTTCTACTTTCTCTTAAAAATAATATTTATTAGGGAAGTTTTTTTAATGATGTATATTAAAGAAGTTTTTCAGAATATAGAAACAAGACATGTTAACAGATATGAAGCTGGAAAATGTAGAAATGTAGCAAAAAAAAAGTAGCTGTGATTCAAAGAAAAAGTACTGTCAACACTTTGACTTGCTCGCCTCTCCATTTCTTTAGTACTTTTAAAATTATTTATATGAGTTCTTTCTATTAGAAGATACCAACTATATATATATAGTGTGTGTGTGTGTATATATATTATATATAATTATGTATGTATTATACACATATACACTCATACAAATAATTTTGTATATATATGAAATATATATATAATTTGCTGTATATAATTATGTATGTATTATATACATATACACTCATACAAATAATTTTGTATATAAAAATTATATATACAAAATTATTTGTATGAGTTCTTTCTATTAGAAGATACAACTATATATATGTGTGTGTGTGTGTGTGTGTGTAGTGGTTTCTGATTGTGTTACCAGCCTATTTATTTACTTTC
The DNA here is from genome assembly GCA_030068075.1 of Paguma larvata. Classification (NCBI taxonomy): domain Eukaryota; kingdom Metazoa; phylum Chordata; class Mammalia; order Carnivora; family Viverridae; genus Paguma; species Paguma larvata. Next base: position 16,625,427 of record CM057825.1, read on the forward strand.
TTTTTTTTCTTCACTTCTTTTTTTCTTTCTTTTTCTGTACACACTGTTTAAAATTTTTTTTAAGTTTTTGTTTTTGTATATATATATATTTTTTTGAGAGAGAGTACAAACAGGTAGGGGCAGAAAGAGGGGGAAGAGAAAATACCAAGCAGGCTCCACGCTGTCAGTGCAGAGTCCGACGCAGGGCTCGAAATCATGAACGATGAGATCATGACCGAGCTGAAATTAAGAGTGGGATGCTCAACCGACTGAGCCATCCAGGCACCCCTAAAACGTTTTATAATCAAATAAGTTGACTTTATCTTTAATTTATTTTATTGTTTTCATGTTTATAAAGTCATTGTTTGATCTAATGTTAGACAAATATTCACCTGATTTTCTACTTTGATTTTGGATTTTTTAGTTGGCTCATTGATCCACTGTCACCAGAAAGTATGGTTCATATATCACATATATATAATTTCACATAATATAGGTACATAGTTAAATTTCCCTGTAGACAGGGTACATTTATTCTTTTACTTTTCGTTTCAACCTTGCAATTAAGTCGAGGAGAAAGTCTAAGATTCAGGTCAGTGTGTCTTTGAAACTTTTAAATCATGTACTAATCCCCTTTAAAAAACAAAGTGGAGGCTTTAAGCTCAGAACCCAAACAATAATATTAAGCTTAGCATTACTTTGGGTGTGTTGAATTTATTTTTGCAAATACAGTTGACCCTTGAACAATGCGGGATGTTGAGGAACCAACCCCCACCCCCACACAGTTGAAAATCTGCATATAACTATTGGTTCCCCAGAAACTTTACTATGCATAGTCTACTGTTGACCAAAAGCCTTACTGGTAACATACATACAAACATGTATTTTGTATGTTCTATGTATTATATACTGTATTGTTACAATAAAGTGAAGAGGAGAAAGGAAAGTGTTATTAAGAAAATACTAAGGAAGAGAAATTACATTTACAGTAATGCATTTATTGAAAACACTGCATGTAAGTGGAGCCCAGCGGTCCAAACCCACATTGGCTCAAGGGTCAACCAATATTTTCTATTTTTGGATAATCATACATGTCTTCCATTTATGCTAGTGATATAAAGCTCTTTATAAAAATAAATGTATATAAAGGTTAAGAAAGTGCATTAATGTAAAACTTGAGTGAGGAGGGTAGAGGTGACATAAGCCAGAATGATTAAGGGGAAGGAGGTGGCCTGGATTTTCATCCTGTCAGGGACACTCCGCAGGCACTTGCCCCAAACACATTGCCTCCCCTTGTTGAGTCTCGGGCCCTCCCCTGGACAATGCGGCCAACAATAATGGCGAAGCTACCACCTGATTTGATTGTGAGAATTAAATCATTTATTTTCCGTGCAGCAATTATAAGAGTGTTCAATAAATATTATTAATTATCATTTCTATCTGGATACCTGAAACTTCCTTTAACCCACTTGCAATTGATTTTGGAAAAAAATTTTAAGGCACTATTTCTCAAACCAGGGTGTATTTCAGAATCATCTGAATAGTTAGCAAAAAACCTAAGAGGTCCAGATTCATTGAACGAAGTAGGCCCTGGAACCAAGTTCCTTAAGGGATTCCGATGCCTCAGAAGGTTTAAGAACTTAGGCTCCATAGAGAAATACTGATGGATACTAGAGACTCCCCTAAAATTCTTGGCAAATTAACCGATGTTCCCAGGCTCCTAGCCTTTTTGTCAGGTGTAATCCAGGGAGAATAGAAAAGAAAAAACAGTAAATATTCGCTGAGTGAATAAACGAACGAACAAGCATATAAGAAAATGAGTTAATACAGAGGATTATGAAATCTTTTTCTCTAATCAGTTTTTAACTATAAGATCATTCCAATTAGTATCCCAAAGGAACATCCTTAAAACTTGAATGGGTGGTTTTGGATTTCATCTGAAAGAATAAATAGCCAAAATAGCCAAGAGAATAATTTAAAAGGCAAAGTAATGAGAAGACTCTTACCATTAGGTAATAAAATCAGTTATAAAGCAACTACAAGCAGGGAGAGAGTAGGTTCAAAATTATCAGTGTGATTAATGGGAAAGAATAGATGTTCACCTAAATAAAGTCATTTCTATAGAAGTATTTAATATATGACAATTGCGGCATTTTGAATTTGTGGGGGAATGATTTTTTTAAGTAGATGATGCTGGCATTGCAATCCATAAAGTATATTTAAAAAGAAAGAAACATTATAAATACTTATATTGTACACCAAGATATAGTCCAGCTATATTAAAATTATATGTGCATCAAAATAAAATCATAGAACCAAAGGAAGATGGGAATAAATATTTACATAATATCAGAATAGGGAAGAACTTTCTAAATATAAAAGCAATCTATTCACATTAACAATGAAAAGAAACGTATACCCCAAAGACAAACATGACCAACACTTATGTCCAAAATGAGGAAAAATATAAAGACTGGGAAAAAATGACGTATTACCAACCCCGAAAATCATGCTGAGAAAAAGACGCCATTTTCAACAACCACATAAGCAAATATTAACATTTTGAAAATATTGGCAGTGAGATTGGGAATTATGAAATATCAGGCGCTTGTTTTCCAGGGTGTAAATTTTCATGTTACTTCTGGGGAAAATATGTGGCAAATTTTTATCCAAAGTCTTAAAACCACACAAACTTGTTTACCGGTAATTTCCTTTGTAAGACTGTAGCCTAAGGAAGTTATCTAAACTATATAAAGATTTTGGTAACAGGATTTGTTTCTCTGAAAAAATAATAAAGAAAAGCAACTAAAATGACCAACAAAAGGAAACTGGCTAAGGGAATTACAGCACATTTTTGAAACAAAACACTATAAAAAATATATGATCATAAGTTATGCAGGGCGAATATGTATTGTCAAAGGGAAATGTTCACGACCTAGATCTTATAATCTGTCCCAGTGAAAACGAATTGTACATTTTATAAAAAGGAAAATGATCCAACATTTGAAGGACAATGCACTAAAATCTAAGCAGTAAGAGGTTTTTGTTTTTGCAGTTATTAACAAATAATAAATCGTGTTTGGGTAAATACAGTTGGAAGACACTAGCTTTTATAATTCATTGATGTCATCCATAAGAGACAGAGGCTGGCGAAACAAAACGCACACTATTAGTCTCCTTTAATTTAGTGCAATAAATGAGATGAAACTATTCTTTAGATGCAGTCTAAAGCTGAAAAGGAAACTTTTAGCTATGACGGGTATATCTTCCCTGGAATACGGATGGAGAAGGTTTATCCATCTTACAGGCTACAATTCCAGATTTGATAGGATGGTGGCTTTAGAATCAAAAGAACTACCCTTAATTCCTGGCTTGGTCTTGAGCAAATCACATAATCCCTCAAAGCCTTAGTTTCCTCATCTCCAAAACAGGGAGAAGACTTGCCCTGCCTATAGGACTATGGGAGTATTGTGAGGATTCGATAGTCAATGAGATTGTGTGTGTGTGTGTGTGTGTGTGTGTGTGTGTGTGTGTGTATTTAAGTATCTAAAATGCAAATGCAAAGTTAGGGGGCACCTGGGTGGCTCAGCTGGTTAAGTGTCTAACTCTTGGTTACAGCTCAGATCATGATCATATGGTTCGTGAGTCTGAGCCCCACCTCAGGCTCCGTGCTTGGGATTCTCTCTCTCCCTCTCTCTCTGCCCCTCCCCTTCTCTCTCTCTGTCTCTCTCTCTCTCAGAAATAAATAAATAAACTTTAAAAAATAAGAAAAAATAAGTAAGATGCAAAGTTGTAAGTTAAAAATAGAATGTTAGCCTTGGAAGGAATCTTAAAGTCATTTAAAACCATGCCCCAATCCAGAGGACACTTTTAATCTAAGGAAGGCATACATATACGCTGAACTGGGAGGGGGGGGTCTCAGTTTTGGTACCTATACAAAAGGTATCAGCAAACCCAATTCCAAAGGAACCTGACTGGTTATTAGAAACCCTATGCCAGTCAACAATTAAAGCATTGTATAAAGATAAATCAAGGAGTCATGTTTCTTCTCAAAGAAGCACACAATGTAAAATAACTCATAAAACCTAGTGATTTAAATCCCTATAAAATTAATGCATTGTATATGAAGAATTAGCATAAAACATACTGACATTTATAGAATTGTTTCCAAAACACGTGGAAGGAATTCCTTGTTAGAGAAAACGATGGTTTGGAATTGTTTCCTCATGTGAGCCATAAAAAGTCTTATACTTTGGTAGTTTTATTTAGTTGCTTTAAACCACAATTGAGTTCATGTAAATGGGAGCTGAGCTCTCAAATATTTTTAATCTCTCTACTCCCACAGCGGAACCTGCTACTGAATTCTAAGACTCCAGTGATACACTCGGTGCGTCGCCAGTGAAAATCGGCAGAGAAGGTACCGATTATGAAGAATAGCCATCTTCTAAAAGTCGATCTCTAAGCTGAAAATGTGCGAATGAGCTTTCTGTAAAGGTTGCACAAATTTGCAAACATTTTTAACTAGGTCAACAGGATTGTTCTAGGGTTTACGTCAGTTTAATTGGCAGTTTATTCCATGGATGCGCATGTTCCACTTAAAACAAATGATCCCAATTTTCAATTTTAAGACAAAGAGTAGATATTATTGTCTCTTACATCTGAGGTGAAGGGACTGACTTTCTTTTTTTCATGTTGTCCTATAAGATTTGTTTTTAATTGTGGTAAACTAAATTTAGTAAAATAAAAATAAATAAAAGAGTGAACAAAAATTTACTATTTTAATGATTTCAACATGTACCGAGTTGTATAACCATTGCTAGAACTCCTACCTAGTTCCATCATTTTTGTATTACCCTGAAAGGATATCTAATTATAAGTCGCGATCCATTGCCCCCTCTCCCAGCCTCTGAAAGTTACTAGTCTGCTTTCTTTCTCTATGGATTTGCCTTTTGTGAACAGGAACTACTACTTTTCTTTAATTTTCACTTATTTATTATTAAAATATACTAATGTTTATATATTTATTTTGAGAAAGACAGAGAGCATGAGCAGGAGAGGGACAGAGAGAAAGCGGGAGAGAGAGAGAACTGTCAGCACCAAGCCCCACACATGGCTCTATTCCATAAACCATGAGATCATGACCTGAACCAAAATCAAGAGTCAGACGCCTAACCAACTGAGCCACCCATGCGCCCCTCTTTTTAAAATTGAGATGTAATTGACATATAACCTTATGTGAGTTTCAGGCATACAACATAATGATTTGGTATTCGTATATATCATAAAATCATCACCTTAAAAAGTCTAAGTAACATCCATCGCCACACACAGTTACAACATTTTTTCTCATGACGAGAATGTTTAAGACCTACTTGCTAAGCAATTTTCAAATATACAACACAATAGTCTTAACTGTAAGTCCCTACGCTGTACATTACATCACCAGGACTTATTTAATAGGAACTAACTTTTTTTTCTTTTTCTTTAATTTTTTTTAATGTTTATTTATTTTTGAGAGAGCGAGATAGAGAGACAGAGTGTGAACAGGGGAGGGGCAGAGAAAGAGAGGGAGACACAGAATCCAAAGCAGACTCCAGGCTCTGAGCTGTCAGCACAGAGCCCGACACGGGGCTCGAACTCACAGACCTCGAGATCATGACCTGAGCTGAAGTCGGCCGCCCAACCGACTGAGCCACCCAGGCACCCCTGGAATTATTATTTCTAATCTAACTGTAACGGGTAGTATTTGCCCTTTCCATTCTCTTCTTCACTCCTTTCCATTCGGCTCTGGACTTCCAGAAGCTAAAGTAATGGACTGCGCTCACAGCCCTGCCTCTGGCTTCTGGTCGCCTTGGCTCTCTGAAAGCAGTGCAAGAACATCAGAGAATAAGAAAGGGCATTTACTTCCTCAGCTTCTTCCCTTCCTGGTTTGGGTCAGCCTGATAATGACCGTGCTCCTCTATCGAAGGCCAAAGCATCTGTCAGGTGTCCCTCCTCCGGCACATTGCAGGTCTGACCACATCCCTGTTCTGTCTCTCGCTTCCCTTTGCAGGTCTCCACCAGATGGTAGTCACTTCCTGCCATTGGTTTCTCCTTCCTCTCGGTGTCTTTGAACCCCGCCCACACTTTCATGAATAGTTCCTTCATTAAGCTCTCCTCAATTGAGAAGGCTGTTTCCCTGTGGCATACAGACTGATCTCCTAACTTGACTGAGACACTGACTTGATTCATTACAGCATTTTCTTAATTATTATTGTTTACTATTGAGCAGCCCATTCAAAACACAAGGATCTGAGGAACGTACCATTTCTTCAGGGAATGCAGCTACCAAGGAAACTTGAAGGTGAGGGCAGAATAAATATGAAGAGTTTTGGTATACATTTATTCAAAAATTAAATCTGAATAGAGTTGCTTTTCATTTCTTTAAGTCCTCTGCTTCCTGTTTGTAGAGTATTTCTCATTTAGCCCTTTCTGATTCCACAGCAGATCCTAACTGGGCACTTTCTCTTTACACTGAGGATGTGTAGTGTCCAGTGTATGCGCTCGTGTGTGCACACACACACACACAGTTAATGTAGTACGAACATTATACACAAATAAATGCACTTATGCAGATACAAATGAGCTCATCCACAATAAATACGGGTTGAACATGTGAAAAACATGTGAAAAATGAACACATTAATTGCGAAATATGAAAACCACAAGGTAAGAAAATTCTCTGACTATTGTCTCAAAAGAAAATAGATGTTAAAAAAAAGAAATGCCCAGAAAAATATTTTTTTGAAAAAATACAACATGTTGTATATACACTTTGGTCCGATCTGTGCCTGGTCCATATCCTAAAATATCTTAAATTGCTAGAGACATTATTAATGCTGGTTATTCAGGACTCTTTCTTCAGTTTGAAAACTACGCTCTTAGAAACTTTGTCTTTGAGATGAGGTCAGGTCTTGAGGTTGTGGTTACTGAAATTCCAGAAAGTGTTTCACGGTAGATAGTATATAATCCTCTCTGTTTTGACTGAATTTTAACTTGAGTAAACTGTTTGGTGGATTTGCTATTTCAATGGAGAGAGACTAGGAATCCTGCCAGTTTTAAGAGAATTTAGTTGACTTTGGTATTAAAAAAGCAAAGCAACTTTCATTTCAAGTATATTATTAGTTTGGAAACCTTCTTGTGTTCCGTTTCTTTTATTTCGATCTTCTGAATTTTGAAAAAAAAATAAGGATGCCAAATACTTTACGTATTTGCCAATGAATAGAGAAATCTTGTAAGAGAATTTTGTGTAAGGCATAACACCCTATAATCACCCTATAAAAATAAGAAATATTTACAAATGCCAGGTTTTCAGTGGTGCAATAAATATGGCAGTGACTTAAATAAGTTATTCAGCACAACTTCTAGGAAAATATACATGGACGGATCTTAACGAGCTTTGTTATTCCAGTCTGAATATGACTACGCGCTTTAAGAAATGATCAAGAGACAGAACTAACAAAGCAGGAGTGGCTGTCGTCTGAGGCCGGTCGTAAATCTTCCCGGACTTGGTTTAGACTCAAGACTTGGAGCAAGGCTTTATTATTTCTCAAAGACCTTCCAATTAGTTTATTTGTAAGTCACATTTCCTAAACTCTTATGCCACAAATATGTATAAACGGCAGCTGTTTATCTTCTCCAGACTGAGAAGGAAAAGGTAAAGTAAAAAAAGAGGGACTAGCGGCTCCCCAAAAGAAAGAGAAATTTACCACAAGTCATGTCCGGGAGAGAACATCCCGTGGGTTCTGATACTAACAAGTTTCTAAATATAACCTTTACCCTATAAAAAACTAACACATTGAAAAGATTAAATGGAAACTAAGTTAATGATGATGTCATTAACCAGTTCATACTGAGGCGCTCCCTAGCAGGTAAAAGCAGGCTGCATTAATGACCCAGTGCAGAAATAAAATCAATTCTTAGGACATAAACTTGTTTTAACACCTTGAGAAAGGAGACCTAGTCCTTTTATAATTTGCTTTACGCCCTTAGAAGGTAAGGGTTTATAGCACTGAGGTCATACCTTTGCCAAGAAGTAAGTTTCCTTACGGATATCTAACCTGTGAATTATTTAAAGGTTTGTTTGTTTTAATTTCTTAGGACATTCGAAGTGCTCCTGCCCACTCTGCCTCTCTGTTTATGTCAAACACCTCAAAGATGTCAAAGGTGTGAGTAAATGTAAAGGTTGGTTTTGTCCTAATTTCTAAAAACTAACTTAAAATGATATTAAGGCAAATGCTCTCTTTTAGTAGTGAACTGAAGAAATTTTATGCAGACAGCAGATGAACCCTTCATTAAACCATTGATAGAATTAGAGAAAGGAGTAACAAAGCCTGAGATTAAGCAAATATAAGCTCTAGTCCCCAGATACCAGAAGAACAAAGAGTTTTTATCCAGCATCCACATGCCAGGAGCGCGTTAGGTGCACTGTTGATTACTGTCTGTGCATGCGTGTTTTGATAAACTGCAATGAACCTACGAGCAAAAAAAATAAAACATCGGCCCCATTTCCCAGAAGGGTTCTACAAATACAAACAGAAAAAGCACAATGGATTTTTAAATGCTCAGGGTAATAAAGCTAATTGATAGCATTTGATGCTTCTGTCCATCAATTACCACCTTCATGTAAATCTCTCTTAAACGCCATTACAATGTATGTTTCTAAAACGGGACTGCGGAGAAGGTTCCATCTGAAAGTGATCCCAAATTGACTTCCTGTAGCTGAATCCCTCCTGAAGTGAAAAAACAAAAAAACAAACAAAAAAAAAACCATGATGGAACAGTATCTCTACCTGATAACAAGGGAGAAGGAAAGGGTGCGAGGGAGAATGGGACTCAAGAGGACAATCAAAGTTAAAGGGGTGAGTGGGGAATTGGTTGTCTGCGGTAGCAGAGTAAATGAGAGAAAAGGAGCTAAAGACACACGTTTACGTCTGAAATACCCTCCTGTGATTAACACGACTCTTTGACTGAAACAGACTAACGAACCTTACTGTTCTCTGTGAAACCCATAGTCGCTGTGCAAATTTTTTGTTTGAGCAGATTTTGATTTTTAAACAGAACCCACGTTGATCATGGTAAGAATCCTGTACTTGACTCATTATTGGAGGACAACAAGGGAAACAAAGTCACAGGTGTTCATAAACTGTGAGATCATGACCTGAGCCTAAGTCAGAAGTTCAACCGATGAGCCACCCAGGCGCCCCCCAAAGCAAATTGTTCACATCTTTCCCCTGCTGTCCTTACCTCATCCTAAAAGTCCAGCGTCCCCATTTAATTGGTTCTCAATCACTTCGGGTCAACTTGGACAGTGTTTTATTCTGACCAAAAGTTCCCACACAGTCTTTTCTTTTTTCTTTTCTTTTTTTTTAAATCGTCAAATTGGTTTCCATGCAACACCCAGTGCTCATCCCAACAAGTGCCCTCTTCTGTGCCCATCACCCACTCTCCCCCCTCCCACACCTCCCTCTCTCCCCTCAGTTTGTTCTTAGTCTTTGAGAGTCTCTTATGTTATGTCTTCCTCCCTCTCTGTGGCTTTTCCTTCCCCTTTTCCCCTCCCTGCTGATTTTCTGTTAGGTCTCCCAAAGCCCACCTATGTGTGGAAACGTATGGCATCTGTCTTTCTCTGCCTAACTTATTTCACTGAGCATAATACCCTCCAGTTCCATCCATGTTGCCACATATGGCCAGATTTCATTCTTTCTCATTGCTGCGTACTATTCCATTGTATATATACACCACATCTTCTTTTTTTTTATTATAATAGTTTATTTTCATCTAACACCCAGTGTTTATCCCAACACGTGCCCTCTTTAATATCCGTCACCCCCTCTCCCCCCTCCCTCACCTCCCTCACTTCCCTCACCCTCAGATTGTTCTTAGTCTTTGAGAGTCTCTTATGTTTTATCTCCCTCCCTCTCTGTGTCTTTTTTTCCTTTCCCCTCTTCCCCTCCCCCTGGTTTTTGCTTAGTCTCACAAAGTCCACCTATTCGTGGAAACATATGGTATCTGTCTTTTTCTGACTGACTTATTTCACTTAACATAATACCCTCCAGTTCCATCCATGTTGCTACACATGGCCAGATTTCATTTTTTCTCATTGCCATGTAGTAGTCCATTGTATATATGTGCCACAACTTCTTTATCCATTCGTCAGTTGATGGGCACTTGGTTTGCTTCCATGATTTGGCTATTGTCGAAAGTGCTGCTATGAACATTGGGGTACACGTACCCCTATGCATCAGCATTCCTGTGTCTCTTGGGTAGATTCCTAGCAGGGCTATTGCTGGGTCATAGGGTAGCTCTATTTTCATTTTTTTGAGGAACCTCCACACCGTTTTCCAGAGCGGCTGCACCAGTTTGCACTCCCGCCAACAGTGTAGGAAGGTGCCTGCTTCTCCACATCCCCGCCAGCATCTATAGTTTTCTGATTTCTTCATTTTAGCCACTCGAACCAGTGTAAGGTGGTATCTCTGTGTGGTTTTGATTTGTGTTTCCCTGATGATGAGTGACTTTGAGCATCGTTTCATGTGTCTGTTGGTCATCTGAATGTCCTCTTTGGAGAAGTGTCTATTCATATCTTCCGCCCATTTCTTCACTGGATTATTCATTTTTCTGGTGTGGAGTTTGGTAAGTTCTTTATAGATTTTAGATACTAGTTCCTTTTCCGATATGTCATTTACAATTATCTTTTCCCATTCTGTTGGTTGCCTATCAGTTTTTTTGGTTGTTTCTTTTGCCATGCAGAAGCTTTTTATCTTGATGAGGTCCCAGTAGTTCATTTTTGCTTTTAATTCCCTTGCCTTTGGAGATGTGTTGAGTAAGAAATTGGTGCGTCTTAGGTCAAAGAGGCTTTTTCCTGCTTTCTCCTCTAGGATTTTGATGGTCTCCTGTCTCACATTCAAATCCTTCATCCATTTAGAGTTTATTTTTGTGAGTGGTGTAAGGAAGTGGTCTAGTTTCATTCTTTGGCATGTTGCTGTCCAGTTCTCCCAGCACCATTTATTAAAGAAGCTGTCTTTTTTCCATTGGATACTCTTTCCTGCTTTGTCAAAGATTAGTTGGCCATATACTTGTGGGTCCATTTCTGAGTTTTCGATTCTATTCCATTGGTCTATGTGTCTGTTTTCCACTCAGTCTTTTCAAAATAAAGAAGAAATAGAATTGTATGTAAAGAATGTCATTTTAGATTTTTCTTGCTTTATTTTTGATTACTTTTAAAATAGCCTTGGGGATGAGCTTCAATTCCATAAACGTATGTGTGGGGTCGTTTCTTTATGTACAATTCTCTGAGAGGTGCCTGGATGGATTTCCTAACCTCAAGTAGTTCAAAGTCTAGGAATAAAACCAGAAATGTATACACCAGCTCCACTTTAAAATGTCTTAAGATGGGGCGCCTGGGAAGCTCAGTTGGTTGAGCGGCCGATTTCGGCTCAGGTCATGAGCTCCCTGTTGGTGAGTTTGAGCCCCGCGTTGGGCTCTGTGCTGACAGATCAGAGCCTGAAGCCTGCTTCCGATTCTGGGTCTCCCTCTCTCTCTGCCCTTCCCCTGCTCATGCTCTGTCTCTGTCTCTCTCCAAAAAAATAAACAATAAAAAAAATTAAAAATAAAATAAAATGTTTTAAGAGTGGGGAGGAAAGATTGGTCCCATCTGAAATGACCAGAAACAGTATGAAAGTAGGTCATAAAAGTCATCTTGGGTTTGGACCATTAAGTTGGCACAGGCACATATGAAGAAGGCTCGGGTGTTCTGCTTCTTCTCGCCCATGAGTGAGGCCATGTTTATCACCAACCCTTACAAGTGCCGAGGCTGGCTGGCACCCTTCCTATTCTTCCTTACAAAGGTTGAAACACATCTGGTGAATTCAGCAACTTAACCAGTCAGAGCGCTGTTTGGTTTCTGAAAATTGTGTTCAGTGGTTTGAAATGAAGGGATTGAGTGAGCACCTCGGAATACACTGACAGGATGACTGGTTGGGATCAGTAATCGGGGTTAAATCGTATTTTTCAAATGCAGACTTTAACCTTTATATTGTCTGAAGTGAATCAAAATGGATCCAATTTCAAAATATACGAAAACTCATTGGAATGGTGACCTAATTTCCCTTCTGATATTCGGCCTGGTCTGGCAAAGGTGAAGCTAACAACAACAACAACAAAAGAATCTGGAGGTGCCCTTAGGGTGTGCAATCGGTAGGTTTTTAGAGGGGGGCAAAAGTTCAAGCAAGTGTCTCTTGAAACCTGCTTGCGATGGTGGTTTTTTTTATTATTCATTTCCAGCTGAGGATTTTTGACGCTCATGAGCTGTGGGTGATAAATGCAAGGAAAGGACTGAATTGAGAGGTCTTCATTTTATTCAATTATCCTCAATAAGATTCTTCCTCCTTTAGAAAAGTGACCTTTGCTACCTTTCATACCCACTCAAAACAACTGCTCCGTGATTGGCTTACAAATGTGTAACGCTGACAGTTGTAGTGACTTGGTCATGGTTAGAACATGCTGGCGGCTTGATGCCCCAGCTGCGGTGGTCAGCCAGCAGCACCTACACCACCTGGGAGCTTATTAGAAACACAGATCTCAGAGGCATCTGGGGGCTCAGTTGGTTAAGCCTCCTGCTCTTGGTTCTGGCTCAGGTCACTGATCTCACAGTTTGTAATTTTAAGCCCTGCAGTGGGCTCTGGGTGGACAGCGGGGAGCCTGCTTGAGATTTTCTCTCTCCTTTTTTCTCTCTCTGTCCCTCTCTCTGCCCCTTTGCTGCTGACTCTCTCTCTCAAAATAAATAAATATGCAAGAAAAAAAAGGAAGAAAGAAAGAAGGAAAGAAAGAAAGAAAGAAAGAAAGAAAGAAAGAAAGAAAGAAAGAAGAAAGAAAGAAGGAAAGAAAGAAGGAAAGAAAGAAGGAAAGAAAGAAGGAAAGAAAGAAAGAAAGAAAGAAAGAAAGAAAGAAAGAAAGAAAGAAGGAAGGAAAGAAGGAAGGAAAGAAGGAAGGAAGGAAGGAAGGAAGGAAGAAAGAAAGAAAGAAAGAAAGAAAGAAAGAAAGAAAGAAAGAAAGAAAGAAAGAAAGAAAGAAGGAAGGAAAGAAAGAGAGAAAGAAGGAAAGAAAAAGAGAAAGAGAGAAAGAAAGAAAAAGAAATGCAGATTTCGGGCCCCAGTCCAGGCTTCTTGAATCAGAATCCGAGTTTTACCAAGATGCCCAGGTGGTTAGTATGCACATTAAATTTCGAGAAGCACTGTGCTAGCATTTGGACTCCAAGGGGAAAATGAAGAGAAATACTACATCCTGCAGAAATTTAAAGCTGATATTGAAGAGAAACAGTACCACACATGGTTAAGGATCCACAGGAGTTTTTGCATCTGTGTCATTTGGCCTTGGTATTTAAACGTGGTGATTTGAGGGGCCCCTGGGTGACTCAGTTGCTTAAGCGTCCCATGACAGCCCAGGTCATGATCCCATGGTTGGTGAGTTTGAGCCCTGCTCTGTGGTTGGGCTCTGTGCTGACAGCTTGGAGCCTAGAGCCTGCTTCAGATTCTGTCTCCCTCTCTCTCTGCCCTTCCCCTGCTTGTGCTGTTTCTCTCTTTCTCTTTCAAATATAAATAAACATTAAAAAATAATAAACAAACAAATGTGCCGATTTGATCAACAGTCACTTCCATAAGGAAAAGAAGCACGATTTCTCTTTCTTCCACAGAGTTCTTTATGACTCCACATCACTGTTTTCAATAGACCTGGGGCCTGCAGTTTGTCTCTGAGACAGAGACAAAGAAGAATCGCTTGCTCCTGACACAAACAAGAGCGTACAGCTCAATAATTCAACCGCCACCTGCCAGTTCAACCTCTTTACACTCAACCTTAAAGATTCCGCAGATCCTGGCTATCTCCCACCAGGCCCCTTGTGAACGTTCAAAGGCCTCAGATGAAAGTTGCTGATAAGGAGCTGCCAGGACAGGGGTGACTATCGTGGCCCAATGACTTCTGGCAGCTTCTCTCTGCTCGCCATTAAGGGTTCTTCTAATTCATCAAAGGTTCCTTTTGAACTGAGGCTCACAGACGAATCCCATGCAATAGAGAGTATTTCTAGATCTCAGTGTTCTCCAATGCTTCGAGCAATGGGGTTGACTTGTGAGCTCATTCCCTATTATTTGAGAGAAATCAAAGTTGTACACAGATGTGAGTTAGGGAACAAGAAAGAATCTTACCCACGGTCTGTGCCTCCCAAACTATCGTAAGCTCCAGGGAAAGAAAATGAGATCCCGGGTCCACTTGAAGATACCCAGGGGAACTCAGCCAATGAAGCAGATGTTAGGATAATATTTATTAAAGGCAGGGCCTAAGCATATGAGTTTGGGTCTTTTATCTTCGACTGCACTCATCTGACCAGTGAATATAGCCATGTGTCTTTGTGTGTGACTGGATAGGATGTTATTGAAAGGCTCGTGTTTCAAAATTGCCGGGACCATTCATATGGCCTGTAGCCCACGGTACACAGATAAACTGCCTCTCTTGAGGAACTCTCAATCCGTCAAAACAAGGATATGGGCAGATCACAAGCGATGAAGTCCCCTGTGTACAGGGAGTATGTAAATTAGCATTTTTCCAAAGGCGCGTGCAAATTAAGAGGCTGGAGTCGTAAGGTTACTTTCTAGGAGACCTGAAAGAGTAGTATTTTATTTCCCTGAACTGGGTTCCGCTATCCTAACAGCGATGAGGTTCATATCCGTGTCCCGCAGAACCCCATTCCTCGGAAATGAAGTGCTAGCAGAGTGAAATGATGTGAGGTTTCATGATGTGAAAGGTAAGCCTCCAAGAGGAGACACAGCGTGTTGGATCTCCCCAGATCTTTGACCCAAGTTCCCCCTCGCTGCGCTAGATCTGTCTACGTGCCTTGACGCTCTCTGGGAAATGCTGTTGTGGCTGGTCTCCAAGATGTGTGACAGGGCTGATAATTGGTGGCTCTGAGATCTTAGGGGCATCTCATAGTCCTCTTTCACTTCTTTGTTGGTAAGACCATGGAAAACACCTTCCATTCTACAGCAGAGAAGTCATTTACTTCGGGGGCCACTGCACACCGGGTCTCCCCGGCCTCTCTAATTGTGTATTTAGGTAAAAGCAATTACCTTATAGTTGAAAGTCAACCTTGAACGTAAGATAGGTTGACACATAAATTGACTTCCTAGAAGAAAGCTGCTTTTTCATTCTGATTCACTCGGAAATAAAATTTGTATAAAATTTACACCTGTGGCTTAAAGGAAAATCATTTATTTGGAAGGGGAAGAAATACCCCTCCATCTATTATCCGACGGTTTCAAATGATTCTGGAGCCTAGCTTCTGAAAACTCAGTCTTTTATCCTTTTTGTCTAAATAAATCATATGGTTATGACAACCAATAAGCAGGCCTGTTTGATTGGGAAAATATTAAAATTAGAAAATTGCGTGCCTGTAGTGTTTGTCCTAAAGCTTTGTAATGGAGTGTTAACACACAGAAACAATGGACCCGTTCACAATATAATGTGTTCTGCTAAAATGAATCGTTATTGTATAGTAGTTTAGATTTTAAAGAGTTCTGGGATCAAAAAAATTCCAGGTTAAAAAGAGAGCAGACTAAGTTCTAATTTTTTTAAGACTCCTAAGAAGTAGGCCAGAATTAAAAAGAAATTATAAACTTGCCCTCTGATTTTAACATAAAATGATGCTACTTGCATCTCGGATGGCCATTTGCACGGGACTCTCAAACTGCAAACCTATTGGCATAATTTTTTTTTTCTCCTTTTCAAAACCATCAGTAAACTTCTCTCTTTTTCAAATGACATGACCAGTTCATGTCTACTTTTGGAGAAAACTGTTAAGTTATTTAACTTCAAAATGAGCTATATCCCAGCCTTCATAAGGGCGGTTCCTGGAATCAGTCTAATTTTGAGTACACGTTCCTGCCTACAGCTTATTATTACTGGAAGAATACGTGCTGACAGGCAGAGACAAAAAGGTCATGGAGAAGGTCACTTTTAAACAGAAATGTGATTTATATACTATAAAGCACTCTATTATTATTAGATAGGAATGAAAGTTCAGAGAAAGAATATGGGAGTTGAAAAGTCTCTTATTTCTGAAAGCTCAGACAGATTTCAGGAGGAAATTGTGCCATGAATTTCTATTTCACTGAGAACGAGGCTCCACCATAAGCTGTGTGGACAAAATTAGATGCAGTTACATGAACCAAAGTAATTTTATCACGTTTTAGGTGAAACTAACTAAAATGTTTGATTTCGTCCGGGTGGAGGGAAATTGCATTTATACACACCCAACGCGAATGTTTGCTTAAATTACTAATTATTGGTTTTGAAATGTAAAAACCTGTCGAACATGGTGTCGCATGCAGCCAAGAGCCGCTGCCTTCCCAGCGGCCAGCGTTCTGTACATTTTCTGTACTGTTTTATTTGTCTGTGCCTCTGGGGGTGGGAAGGAGAGGAGGGCAGGAGGAGCAAGGCAGAGTGGAAGGTGGTGAGAGAGAAGAGCCTTTGCTGTAGTTTCGAGTCAATGCTAGAATCTCATAAATTGTCAAGAGGCAAAAGCAGCTTTAGACATATACTAAACACTGAAAAACAAAAGAAGGCTAATAAATTACGATGACATCACAAACCACAAAACGGGCCCTGTTCTTTCTGCTGAAGTTAAAGATGTCTTATTGGCACAGGCAAGGTTTTCTTGCCTGGAGCGGTGTCCCCAGTTCTCCAGTCATTCC
This sequence comes from Paguma larvata, assembly GCA_030068075.1. Classification (NCBI taxonomy): domain Eukaryota; kingdom Metazoa; phylum Chordata; class Mammalia; order Carnivora; family Viverridae; genus Paguma; species Paguma larvata. The sequence continues at coordinate 16,642,181 of CM057825.1, forward strand.
ATCTGCAATCGGTTGACTACGTTTCACGTTGGCGATGAATTATACTCCATTTCCTCAGTCTAATCCTTTTCATTTATTTATATTTTATGGAGGAAACATAAAAGGCTCCTTAGAAAAATCCAACTGTTTTTGATAAACCTTGTCATGGGCAAATAATGGAGCCTTGTCAGGGCCAAGCTTTTCTGGAAATTTATACCTTCTAATAATAATTAAAAGGAAAAAAAAAAAAAGAAAATCAGAAACAAATAAGAAATATATTGAATTGGATTCAAAGCGTGTTTGTGGCTTTGAATCAGGGGCAAGAAAGCATTTTCTATCAAAAAAATGTTTCAACATGGCAGTGTAACTAAAATCCATGGTTAGCTTGAATTTTGGATTTTTCGAATAGTGAAGCCGTGACTTAAATTTTTAAGCCGAGAGAAGAAAGAAAACATTTAGTTCTTAGCGAAGCATTATATTAAGAGCCTGGATCAGAGGCAACCAGAGCTGGACAGTAGAATAGACTGCAGCTTTATAGGTTGTAAAGAAACCTCAACAAAAGGTTTTTAGTTCTTTCTCTTTTTTTTTAAGTTTATTTATTAATTTTGAGAGTGAGACAGTGGAGGCGGAGGAGGGGCAGAAAGCAAAGGAGAGAGAGGATCCCAAGCAGGCTCCGCGCTATCAGCACAGAGCCCAATGCGGGACTCAAACTCATGAACCATGAGGTCATGACCTGAGTCAAAATCAAGAGTCAGACGCTGAACTATCTGAGCCACCCAGGTGCCCCTTTAGTTATCTCTAAAGAAGTAAAATTTATATGAACAGAGACATATATTTTAGCTATTCATGGAGCACAGATATCTGGGTTTTTATTTTCTCAACATTTTCTTCCAATGGAAGAACTGCCATGGCATCTCAGTAAATAGTTAAAAAAAATGGTTACCCTAATTAGTAATGTCTACAGATTAAATATTTGAAGAAAAAATGACCAATTTTATGTTGATTTCTTTTACTTCCTTGGGTATTTCTATTAAATCAGTAGAACTTCTTCAGCTAATTATACAAATTCTGTTTAATAGAGTTCATTTGCTTTGAATCCTAATGGACTATATTCCCTATTCTTATCCCCCACAATAGTGTAGAGTTTCTGTTTATGATGGTAGTTCTCAATACAGGCTGTTTATTAGAATATTCAAAAGAATTTCTAAATATACTGATGTCTGCTCACCTCAGGCCAGCTCTGGGGGCATAGAAATTTCTTAGGTGATTCTGGGGCACAGTAAGGTTGAGTCCCTCTGATCTGGGGGATTTTATCAGAATCTTATTAGAGTAAAATATTACCATGGGATCAAGGACCTTATTCTTACTTAAGTGACCAGAATTCTACCTATTTTTACCCTTGCGGAGGGTTGAGGTAGGATAGGGGTTGGGAATTCATAGAGTGCTGAGTTCAAATCCAGGCTCTGCTATTTACTTAAAATACGATCTCGACCTTGCCTATAAAACAGACCGAATACTATGGGTATTAAGGAGGGCACTTGTTGTGATGAGCACTGGGTGTTCATGTAAGTAAAGATTCACTGAATTCTACTCTTGAAACCAAAACAATATTGCGCTGCATTGCATTTAAATAAATAATAAAAAAAGACACTGAATACTAACTTTTTTTAGAGTCCCATGGATAAAATTAAATAGGACAAGTTAAGATCGCCAAGGATGCTAGCGATGGGCCCACAGTGTACTTCATGCTACACATGGATTTGTCAGGCAGGCATCTAGTTCATACGGGCAAGGAAGGACATCGGCTGCCTTCTTTGTCGAAACGGCCATTGGGGGCAAACGAACAGTCGATGGGGGAGCTTCTCTGTGGTGGAAGAACAACATTATCATTTAATTACAGAAAAAGGAGAGCGCCTCAAAGACACTCCTTGTATATCACAAGAGATGAGCAGGCCTTCATGACCTGCCGGCCACTTGGAAGATGCTTCCATACAGAAATCACAATGGCTGCAGTAGTGAATACAGGAAAGCACTTCCTTCCCCACCCCGAGATCTCTCCTTATCCTTATCGGGTAAATGAAACAGATGGTAACAAAGATGGCTGTACTCCAGCGGGGGTTAGAGGAGAGATACTCTGTGTTCACGCTGTTAGTGGGACACCCTCACAATCACTGGCTGGCGTGTTCTACCCCAGGTTACTTGTGTCAAACAACTCACAGAGGGCTGCCCTCCAGTTCCCTTCTGTTTCCCACCCTTCCCCCTTTTTTTCCCTTCATTCCCTCATTTTTGTATATTGGTGTCGGGTATCCCCATCTCTGCAAGTTTCCTTCTATAACAGAGAACAGTTTACCTTACATGTAACTGATTGCTCAAGGGATTGCAGAGTGCCTGTATTCACTTAAATCTATTTTCTCCCAGTTCTGGAGGCTGGAAGTGTGAGATCAAGCAGGATTGGTTCCTTCTGAGGGCTGTGATGGAGAATCTGGCCCAGGCTTGTCTCTTGGCTCGTAAGTGGCCATCTTGCCCCCTGCGTCTCTCCCCATTGTCTTCTTTCTCCCTGTGTCTGTGTCCAAATTTCCTCTTCTTGGTAGGACACCAGTCATATTGAATAAAGCCCATCCTAATAACCTTATTTTAACTTGATTACCACTGTAAAGACTTTATCTCCAAATATGACCACATTCTGAAGTAATGGAGATTAGGACTTTGAAATAGACTTTTCATTGGGAGGGAGTGGGGTGAACACATGAATAAGTACTTGATAGAGAGAGATAGAGAGAGGGAAGAAAGAGAGAGAGATGAAGCAAGGAGGGAGAAAGGAAGGGGGGAGGGAAAGAGAGAGAGGGAGAAAAAGAAAGGAAGAAGGAAGGAAGAAAGAAAGAAAAAAAGAAAGAAAAATCTACTTAAAAGGTTAACAAAACTAGAGACTTTTTTTGAATTTTTATATGCAAATAAATTCCCCTAAATTAAAAAAAAAAAGTTAAACCTATGGTTTCGAAAGAAACTTGTTTGCTTTTCTTTAGAACTTCTGGTAGTATCATCATGAGACAAGCATATTCAGGAACCCTGAATTTTATACATAGATTTTTTAATGTTTTTTTTTTTAATTTTATATTTGAGAGACATAGAGACAGAATGTGAGCAGGGGAAGGGACAGAGAGAGAGGGAGACACAGAATCCGAAGCAGGCTCCAGGCTCCGAGCCGTCAGCACAGAGCCCGACGCGGGGCTCGAACTCACAGACCGTGAGATCATGACCTGAGTCGAAGTTGGCCGCTTAACCGACTGAGCCACCCAGGTGCCCCTTATACATAGATTTTTAAAATATATATAATTCTATTTTCTTCCTGGGATCACGAAAACAGGATTAACGGATCAAACACAAATATTGCTTAAATACTTTCCAAGAAGGGAGGAGAATGCCTCTGCCATTTTGAGTCTCAGATATCTCCTTCCTAATCTTCTGTTACAAGTGGTTTCACATTTCAATTGTTTTTTGTTTTTGTTTTTTTAACAAATTTTGGCTACCAGTGTGAGCACTGTGAGTCCCTGTCTTGCGGCAGCATACATCCAGAAGTGGCTAAAGCAGGGAAAGGTAAAGTAACATTACATCTATGTGCATTTGGGAGAGCATTATGCAAGCCAGAGCAATAGAAGAAGCCAGATCAAGCATGAAAATACTAGATCGCTCCTATTCACGTCCAAAGTGCCTGAAGAAGTCAGTGGACTATTCTGGTGGATGGCAAAGACAGAGAGTAGAGTCACTGATGCCTCCACCTGATGTGGATAGGGAAGACAAATACGAAATAATCACACCGCGAAAGATACTTTTTCTCTGGAATCGGAACTACCATTAAAGACAATGGCTTCCTTCATCCAGCATATACAGATTACCCATTGGTAACATTTTACATCTGAATCGCTATGACTAGTATTACAAGTAGGAACCATTCTCAAGCTTCATGGAGAACATAAAATTAAGCAAAATTATGAGACCCCCCAAAGGCATCTCTATCTGTATTTGGACTATTTATCAGGACCGACGGTGTCAAATTTTCAAACGTATGTGTACAGCAGCTTTGTTTTATAAGCACAGCTAGTGAAATCTAAATAGGTGCTAAGTGCCAAGAAAAAGAAATAAGATGATCTATTATCCATCTATTGTTAGCTCGCATTCTAATTTTCGGGCTTATTTCCTCATTTGCTCTATATAATTATTATTGGGCTGTGGAATTTAGAGCAATGACACCTTTATTGGAGCTTTTAGCGACAGAGTGAAACTAGATTTTATCACCGTCGAAACCGAATTTTACTGGAGATCCATCAATATGATCTTTTAAAATGTTAGCCGTAATCATTTCAAACTAATTTTAAATCCTAATAATAGGTTTCATTTCAGCCATATGCATGGCCCTGGGTACAGATAAGCAGTAGCTGATCAATAACATTCCCAAAGTTATCACAAGTGAAGAATTTGTTTTAAAATAATGATGACAATGTCTCCAAATTGCATATGAATCATTCTGAAGTATCCGAGCTTAAGCTAGATTTAGCAAGGCTTGGCAGAGGATAGAGGGGAATCCGGACGAATGAAATTAGCCACTGTTCCTAAAATTTATTTAAAAAGACAAATTTTTCAATTGTATTAAATCTTCTGAAATTGTAGAACTCCACTTTTTCCGTATGACATACCGTTTTTTGCTAGCAACTGCCCTGAAGGTCCCTCCCACATTCAACAATGTATTCCATTTTCCCTTCTACTTTTAACCATAAAATGGCATTTGTCCGCTCATGCTGGCACATGGTTGCTTCTACCCCCACCACGGCCTCCGCACACTGGTGAGTCTCTCGCTGATTTCGACATCAGCACATTTTCAAGTTCATTCACATCGGCTAAATTTTCATGCACATGAGCCAATTGGACAGCAGGTCTCAGTAACTTCCACTGAAAAAGGAGACCCTAATGGGGGCACATGGCATGTACAGGAGGGGCTTGATACATGAATGCTTTGGGGAGAAAATAAAAGTGGCATATTGAGATTTGGAGACATGTAGTCTCCTTTCAGATACCTTAACACTAAAAATAAAAAAATAAATAAAAATAAAAAATAAAGGCCTTTAGACTTGGGCTTGAGTAGCAAGCAAATGCCTCCAGATGAGAGAATTTCCAAACAGGTACAATTCTCACCTGGCAATTTGGAAATCAGGGTCTGAACAGCTAAATAATCAAATAGATCTGTAAACCTCTCCGTGAACCCTAACCAACTCTTAGATGAATTTTTAGCAAACCTGGGCTGAGTTTGGAGAAATTCAAAGCAATTTTATGGTTGCAGATGGAAACCAGGCCCAACTCAGCGGTTTAAATGAACCGGAAACTCAAGGGCCATCTCAAGGGGTCTGAACCCAAGCAAACGAAAACACAGTAATGATTCCCAGGGAACACGGGGCGCCCTCGGTGCATTGTCTTGGCAAAAGCTGAGCACAGATTTGTTTTACATTATTCAAAGGTGGTAAGTGAGAAAATTAAAAACGATTTCTCGATGGAGTCTGTGGAAGGTCTGTATTATTCAGAAGCCAAACGAAGGAACTTTTAGGCATGGCTCACCTTGCACACTTTTTTTCAGAAAATAATTGTGAATTTTATACTACAACAGCTATGTAAGGAGACCGACAGATGGAGGTAGACCAAAATGATGTTTTCTAAATTCAAAAATGTACAGGTTTCTGGCTAGAGGATTTGAGGGCAGTAGTTGTCTGTAACCTTTGTCGCAGAAAGAGAGTATCCACACTGAATCATTTTGCCAATAACATCTGACATCTGGATTTGAACCTTGTTCCAAGCATTCTGGTTGACCACCAGGTTCCACGTGATATTGGGTCAATGCCTCGCATGCTTGGTGTAGCTGAATGCCCTTATTCTGAGAACACCTGGAATCCAGCCAACAAGAAAAATAATTCTTTGACTTCTGGAAGACGTTTTTGCCTTCTTCCTAAGGACAATAACAATGTCAACAGTTTACAAGAGAGGGCTGTGTCTGTGTGTGTGTGTTTGTGTGTGTGTGTGTATTGGTCTTTCAGCCATGTCTTCTCGTCATCGAGAAACTGTAGGCTGGAAAATAATTTTTAGAATTGACCAGCTTTTAATTCCCAAGTCCATTAATGGTGCCTCTTGATGACTTTGGGTTTCAAAAATTACTAAAGATCAAAGTATCCCAAATACTTTATAGGATAGAGTGGAAATGAATTTCAATGGCTGCGATGTACTGGAAACTGGGTATTCTCACTTGGTATCTATTTCCTCAAATTTCTGTGAGAATTTAATGAGAAAAAAAACCCCATAGTTCCTACTATATAGTGGGGGCTTGATAATGATTAATTCTCCTCATTACATTCATTCTCATCATCATTATTGCTAGTGCTTCTCTTCTATCAGGGGTCATTGTCATGAATCCTCATGTTCTCAACTGCCTTTGGCAAAAAAAAAGAAAAAAGAAAAAAAGAGGAGATATAGAGAGTATGCTACCTCCCATTTCTCATTCTTGGCCCCATTTCTAAAAGTTCTCTTTCCAACCCATCCACTGACTATTGCTAAGTATTCTCATGGTCTTACCAACTTATCTATTAAAATTCTTCCAGGTAGTCTCTAATTCACACACGTCAATCTTTCCTTTAGAGAAAATGGCTACTTGCCTTTCAGATATACTGTAAAACATGCCAGAAATGAAGTTATCTAATAATATTTTGATAACAAATGGAATTAAAATACTTGGAGTTGGGACCCCATGCTTTTTACCCCTGTGATTCTAAAACACAGACGGGGTTGGAAATCACTGCCTCACACAAATTAACGGGATTCTACCTGCATTACAGACACCCAGAGATTCTTAATCATCGAGTATCCACACATTGATTAAAAGATTGTTTTGTCACAGTACTTTTTCCTGCAGTTTGATTTACAGTAGGGAGAAAAGGTTCATACTGAACAAGACTCACACATTTGTATGTCAAGTTCCTGTGGGCAGCATCATTTGGCAAATCTGGCTTACTGTGGGACTTTTCAAGCCCTCACCCAAGCAATGAATTGAATTTTTATTGCCAGTGGCCCATAGATCATGGTTTGTGAGTCATTGACCTAGGAGTTTTAGTTTTATTATTATAAAAAGTAAATTGAATAGAAAGTTTTTCTCCCATTGACCAAATTGTTTAAAGAGATAGCTTTAAGAAAATTTATTGTTAGTGTTTATTTGATGTTTACAGTAACCAAATCTTTATACCCACTGCTAAAAATAGAGAGGAATAATAGACATTATGCCTTTTCTTATGTTCTTAGTAGAGAGGAAAACTTCAGACTGTCAGTTTCTCAATCTCATTCAAACCACAGTCCCTTACTCAGGAATCAGAGAGATAAGTTCTCTACAAGAGAAATATATATTAATCAATGTTTTCAGAAGATAAAACATGTATTCATGAAGATTATCATGAGACTTTCTCTTTCTGATCTACTTCCCAGACTTCCAGAAATATGGTCATATCTATGGAGTTCAAATGACAGCAAAAAGCATCATCATCCTTCTTGATATGGAATCTAACTTGGTTTGTAATCCCTGAAAACAGAGCCTGAGGCAAAATTTCCATGCGATGCTAGGGCTGGAGGAGTGAGTGAAAAAGGTGAACAAGGCAGGGAAGAGTGGAAAGGAAATATAAGATGAAGTGTATAGAGATGGTCCCAACTTCAAGAGCATACAGCCAGTTTCTAGACAGACCATAAGGATTCACTGCTCCTGGGCATCATTATGCTTCACGGCGGAAGGCAGACAGAGAAATTTAGCTGACCTCTTCTCATGCTTTGTCTCTCACTGGACAATGTTCACCTCACTGTCTTTGATCTCCTCAATCTCCAGGTTATATTTCTGGGGATCCTCCTGACTGTCACTAGGGAAGCAAGATCTCATGTCCTGCTGTGTGGTACTTCCTCTGGGTCTAGAAACAGTAGAAAGGTTCAGAGCTTTCAGAGGCCAAAATAGACACTGAAGCTACTGAGACTTTTGCCTCATTGAGTGTGATAGAAGTCATACCTGCACCTCTTCAGTGAAGAGGTTGAGACAACCAGGGGTTTTGAGATGAAACGCTGGGGGTAGTGGCCAGGTCTGTCCTTGAGCAAGCAGCTGAGGGCTCAGGATGAAGCCATGCAAATATGAGTAGATGCCAAATTGATTCTGATACAGATTTCAAATCTCCCAGACAGGGAGAAGGATAGTTACTGAGTAAGCCTGATGTATGGATAAGTGGTCTTTTTACCCACCATGAAACTCCTCCAACAGGGTAAAGTTAACCAGGAGCGACAGGGACTGTATAGCACTGTTGACTTCTGGACCAAAATCATATTTGTCTCTTGGGCCTTGTACCTTGCTTGCCTGAGGTCACTGAGTTTTGAATCAGAACCAACGGGGTCGTAGTAGCTCAACAGTTCAAACCCTCATTCTTCTTCCATTTCTCCAACTACCTCTTAGTCTCTCTCATGGAGACTCCCCCTCTGCCTTCTGTCTACCCACTAAACACTAACACTGTCTAGTGCAGACATTCCTAAACTTCGTCCTAAAGAATCCTCACCCATGTGTATATATTCCCTAACCGCCCCACACCCAATCGTTCTAGGGGAAGTCAGTTCACACAGTGCTATTTGCCCTTTTGTGTGTTTGTTTTTAAGCTTGCTTTATTGAGCACTGGCCAGGTGCTGAGCACTGCCCGGAGCCCTTTCAGTCATTATCTCACTTAATTCTCGTGACAAATCTAAGAGGCAGGTGGGATTATTACCTGCCTTTTACAGACAAGGAAACTGAAGAACAAAGAGGATCAATACCCTTGTGAGTAGCAGAACTGGCATCTGAGCCTCCACGCTGTGTGTTCTTAAGCATCGCACTACAGCTTCTGTGCACATTATTCTAGGAGAGTCTGAGGAGTCGTGCAGTAAAGAAAACCGGTTAACATTGTTCAAGCCCATATTTTCTAAACATATTTGACCAATTTATTTTATTGCATTTGCTGCTGAGACAAACTTACTGACCCCCTGAAGGGGGGAGTGTTCCTCAAGAGCAGAGTTTGGGGATTACTGCCTTCATGCACGGCACTTGGTTCTCTGTTCTTTCATGTCCTCCTCCGCGGTGATTGCTTGTACATACTCTGCTGGCTTTAAACTGGATTCAAATATCCAGGAAGATTCATGGCAATACACTTAAGGTTTCTGGGTTTTCAGAAAGCTGCAATCCAAGCCTGGCGGCGCCTTATAGTGAGATAATGAATGTCGCAACGTTCGCTTGGATCTCAAGTGGACAACGGCCCGCTCGCTCCCGCTAACTATCCCAGTCAAGGTTCTATCTGACATCCATCCCCATCGATGCCTTCTTTGTGTACCCCCGCTGCTTGTGTGAGTGCACATGACAGTAAAATAAAGTAGCAGGAGCATGGCCAAAAGTGTGACCCAAACTGCTTCCACCTCCCCGTTCTGTAGAAATGCTGACTCAGTTGGATGGAGGTATGGTGCGCCCAGTCAGCAAGCAAAGGAGCTGAGTGCATTTGCTGGGAGATTCCAAATAGTGATGTCTCCCTACACACATTGTATTGATATACTACATATACCAAAAACACACTGCTGTTGAAAGCATTCCAAATTTAGAACTCCTTGGTTACTTCCCTTGCTCTGGAGATAAGAAACTAGGAAGACGCTCTGTTCCTGAGATACAGAAGAAAGAGCGCATTTCAGGACCAAGGGGCACCGGAGAGGCAGAGGGAGCGGGGCTAAGACGAACTTCAACCCAAAGTAGGGCACTGTTTACTGAGCTGCAGTTTTGATTTTAGAGAAGCCCACTCTTAAGGTAAATTCTGCAAGGGCTCAAGAAATATAATGTCGTTTTGAAGGGTGCCTGGAGGAAAAGGAATCTGATTTTAGAATTTAGGATATGAGCATTCTAGCTTGCTGGATTGTCACTCTATTTATGCTCATACTTAAATCAACTGTAGCTTCTGGGTATTTCTTATGTCATTACAGACCAGTAGTGCAGCCAGGAGAATAGAAAGTGAGATGGTGCTTTGTTTATTTTGGTGCCATTCACCATTTCATCTGGCAGCCCACAGGAGACCTCTGGCTGTATTCACAATGATGGTGACAGAAGTTTAACTAAACACAGGAGGATCCCACTGGTTTGCAGTGTAGTAAATCTGAACGCATGAATGGTAAGTCTCTAGGAGGGTTCTTTTTCATGGATGCGACAGGAAGCCATTGATGTTTTATTTTAGTATCATGGTGGGAACAACTTTAGGGAGAGAAAACCACAGACAAAGATAGGAAGATTCTTTCCCTAGAACTTCAGCTAAGTGTCTATCATTTTCCACTCATCCGGTTAGAAGTTGGAAGACACGGACTCTTGAACACAGCAAAATACTAAGTGTTCTCGGATAAAATCCATCAGAAGTTAGAGCTGTAAGGGGACTTACCAACTGAATCTGTCTTGCTCATTTTTTGAATCACCTGACCTAGAGGAGTAAGTGGCATCTACAGATCTAACTCCTTGCCCAAGTGACTTTTGTACTGTGCTTATGGCCTCCCCTCAACCTCCATAGTCGAATTATTTCCAAGAGTCTGAGGAGGATAGAGGGCGAGGTTGGAGAGCAAGTGTTTGCTAGATAGTACGCATGCACCCACCAAGAGATATGTGCCAATGGGTTATGACCTCAAGGATCACACAGGAACTTGATTCAGTCTCACAAATTGGGTCTGCAGGAATATATATGGCCTCTCCTTCCAGAAAATTGAGGACTGCAGTCAGGACCAGAAGCAGCAGGAGCCTATATTGAATACTGAGGCCGGGGTCATTGGTCTCTGGAATTTAATGACAAAAATTAAAGAAGGTGGGTAGATCTCAAGGCTCACTGGAAATTACTGAATTAAAAAAAAGCAAGACTATACATTGTCAATCTGAAGCCAGGCTGAGTGGGAGAGTCCAGATATATAAGCAAGGAGATGGAAACCCAATGACAAAGAAAGTTTAAGTGTTAATTATCCATGGAGTTTAAGACCTACAAGGATGAAAGGGCACAGCAGCACCTTGTAATCTTGTTCCTTCAGACACAGGCTTATGCTCAGACGGACCTCCACACCACCAGGGTGACACAACCATTCTGAGATTCTCTCTGCTTTAACTCAGAGGGAATCAAACTCCCTTTCTCTCCCACTCCCCACACTAAACCTTACGGGCTTCTCTCTTCGTGTTTGTTTTTGCACGTTGGCCAAATGACAGGGTAGGAACCAAAGGGTTTCCATCAGTATCTGTGACTTTACAAGGACCACCGTGAAAGGGACAGCTGATGGCCCAGCATTCTCGGCTTTATCAAGTGAGTTCACATGAAGCCGCATTATTTTCCTCTTCTTTATGATCTGCTGTTCTCCTATAAAAGGAAATCGAAGTTGTTTTAAATGTCCTATATTTTTATTTTTATAGTCCCATTTGATGGCACAGTTCTCTCCTCTACCTTCCCGAGAAACGTGGTGAATTAATAGTTTAAAATCTTACATATAATTGAAATCATGTCATTTTAAGGTCATGGATTCCATAAAACAAGTATCACCCTAATATTTTGTGAACCTCATCCTTTAATTTCTTCCCTGAGATGTTGTATCTCCAAAAGCCTTTCCACATTGCTACCTAATTTTGTTGATTTATATATTTCTAAATACAGCGGGTGGGCAATTCTGATTGGATGTCATTTCCAAGCATCATAAGGACCGATCTGTGTCCTAACTTCTCTTTCGTGTGCCGAGTTGTATATTCGGCCGCCTAACTTTGGAAATGACTGATCCTCCTCACCTTCTACCATATGAGTGCTGAGATACAGCCTGAGTGGTGCGACTAAACCCAGTATTTTAGGGCTGACTGACAGGAGGACTCCTTATTCCATGACTACCACCCCCCCCCCATAGAGCCATCTTGGGAATGTGTAGTGTGGGTCATAAGAAGCACGATCACACAAATCACCCTATCATTTTGAGAAAAGTGATTCAACATCCTGGACCCTCTTGATCGGAGATCAAGACCATCATATGCTCAAGAAAGACCTGAACAGGACTCTGGGCAGCTATGGTTCAATATTAATTCATTTCTTGAGGATTTCCATTTTTTGTTTATGTTCGTTTTCTTCATTGCTATATTATACTTGATTTCACTCTTTATTTCCCACATTGTTATTGTTAATGGAGTAATTGATGAAGTACGCTCTGCTAAAGTGATGTGCATTTTTTATAGCTGTCTTCTCTAGGCACAGTAAAAACCTTAAACAGCCTTGAAATTAAATGTAATATATTTGCATCAGTACAGTTTTTATTTTAGCATCTGGAAACCATTTAGGTAGTTATTTATTTGAAAACTGGTCTTAGCACAGTAAAAGACCATGTACTGAAGCTTTCTATAGTGAGCTACTGAATCAAACCCAGCTAGAGACCGTGATTGAATCCAGCCAGGCTGCTGACCCAGGGGAGAAGACCTGTTCCAAGACAAATTGGAACCTTCACCGATTTGTGAAAGACAAGAACCATCATCTCCGTTGCCTGAATTTCAGTTCTAGCTCCAACCAACATTAGCACATAAGCCTGCAACCAGCAAATTTCTGGTTGGTTTTCATGATTACGTCTGAATCTCAGTCACCCTGGGAGGGAGAATATCCTCCTACTTAGGGAAGCAAAAATGTTGAATTTGCCCCCCAAGGCATATGTGATATGTGTTCTACAAAATTGACCTCAAAGAATTGAAAAGAATTGGTTGGCATGAGACGATAATTGAAAATGTGGAGAAAATGTTAGAAACACACAACGCCAGGATTCTTAAAAGAAATACATACGGAACATATGAGATGGCCTTTAAAAAAGTAGTTGCTCACATTTCAAAATAAAGCCATAGGGTCAAACGCCTCTTAGCATCCAGCCTGGTACACAGTGGTGTTCAGTAAACATCAGTTACTCTCCGCCTACCTCTTACCTCTCCTCCCTCACCTCTTTTTTCTTGCTTCTATATTTTTCTTCCTGTTTTTACTTTAATATTTTGGGGGTTAGGCTTTTTTGTGGTAAATTTTCACAATTAACGGAAACATTATTTGATTTACAATTGTATGGCCTATGCTCTATTTTCAGAAATGCCCTGGCTATGTGCTGAGGTACATTTTGTAGGCTTTAGTCATCTTTTATGACCCCATACACTCAGAAAGACCCTTTCTAGAAGAGAGAATACAATGTCAGGTTCCAGAGATAAAAAGGGATCTAGAAAACCGAGAAAGGCTTCAATGACAGGCTTATGGAAACTCCTCAAGAGATGAAATCAAAGAACTAGATGGGACATTAATCCAGGCCCCGTCTTCCCACAGCTGAAGAAACTGAAGTGAGGAAAGGGGACAATTTTTACTCCAACTCCTGTGTAATCCTTCCTAATGCTATGCTTCTGAAGTACATACAACTTAAAAGCTGAACGTCTAGGTAAATGAGTAGTAGACACAGTAATTCCTAGTGATAAAATGTTAGTGCCCTGGAGTGGACGGACTTTAAAATGACCCCCAGTGATCCCCATTTCCAGGTATTCATGACTTGCAGAATCTCCTACCTCCTTCAGTGTGGGCTGGACCTGTGACTGCTGCTAACAAACAGGGTTCAGTAAAAGTGATGAGATTCATTTCCATTTGTCAATGGGATAAGATTTTAACCTATAGCTTTTTAGCAGACATTCTTCCTTGCTGGCTTTGAGGAAGCAAGCTTCCACGTTCTGAATGCTTGAGGGTGCGCCCTCCTCCCTTCCATAGTCAGCAAGGAGCCGAGACCCTTGATCCAAGAACCTTCTAGAAACCGAAACCTGACAGCCATAGAGCTCAGTAGCAGGTTCTTATAATTTGAGAATTCAGATGAAACCCCAGCCCTGAACGACATTTTAATCACAGTCTTGTGAGAGACTCTAAGTCAGAGGATCCTTTTGCCTATATTCCTGACCCACTGACTATGAAATGATAAAAGTGTATCATTTTATGCCAGTAAGTTTTGTGCTCATTTGCTATTCAGCGATAGACAATTAATAGGCACCACCATTTCTTCATTCTTCCTCAGTCTACAGGACCAGTTGTGCTTCTGGAGCTCTGTGAAGGTTTCTCAAGCCCCTGCTACTACATCTCCCCCTCTGCCACCATTCTGTCCCCGGATGACACATTTTTCTGTCCCCCACACTCCGTGGTTCCATGTTGTTTTGCCTGTGTCTTCTCCATTGAATCTCAGTCACCAAGCCGGGGTCCCGGAATTCTTTCTCCTTTTCCTGGACCACCCTTAAGAAGACGGGTTTTCACTGACTTCTGTTGTCTGTATTTGGTAGAACATATGCCCAACTTTGCTTAAGTATAAATCCCAGATCTGAGACTTTATATGAAAAATATCACTTAGATATTCTTTGCCCACATTAGTTTACTTTGTATTTCAGGTCCCTGTCTGTGACTAGATCCATCGGCGGCTGTGATTCTAAACCAATATCCCCAGACTGTACCTAGATTTGCTTCAGGTGCATCCAAACTCCTGATCTGGCCTGCAGTGTTATATCTCTGAATGAAAGTATTATCAGCAGTATCTGTGATATCACTCAATCAAAGCCTTGGAGGCAAAGCTAAAAGCAGACTTCGGATTTTCTTATCCCTTCTTAAATAATCTCTCAACAATCTTTTGCTGCTTCCCTCAAAAGGAAAAAAGACCACAGAGCATTTGTCCCAGACAATATAAAGATAATCAATGATAATTTCCAAGTATATTCAGAGAGGCTGATGCATTTTTATTTCCACTGGGGATGGAAGAAGAGGAAACGTGCTTAAGCCGTGTGCCACATACTGAACTTTATTTATTACGGCAATGTATTCTTAAGAATGGCTATGAACATTGATTCTAGAGTAAATTCCCTTCTACCAAGGATACATTTAGTATTGTGCCTGAAGGAGAAAATGGCCCAAGTGACCTCAAGCATCCAGAACAATACCTCTTTTCTCGTAGGAATTTAACAAACAGTTTAAAGCAAAAAGGTAAATCTAAACTTGAAGTCTAAGATAAATGAGCCATTCACAGAAATGGAAACTACATAAATAAAACTCAAGAGACAGCACAATTGGTATTTGGATATATAATAAAATCTATTATCTCTAAAGTTGGAAAATAGTATTTGAAATCCGACCTTAAACTGTCTTACTTAAATGGTTTGTGTTGATATATCTACCTAACTCAAAACACAGGGCTGCTTCCCCAAATAAGTTAAACATTTGAAAACACAATGTTAAAAGTGAAAAGATCAGTTTAAAGTTATGTCTGCTTCTTATTGGACAATGATTAGTTTTGACAAGTCTGCCTTGGACAACATCACAAACGTTTCACAATAACCACACATATGTGTGAAGTTTGATTTTGTCAACCATAATATGATCACTTTAAATGTTGGACAATCCTACTGGCCTTTTATTGAGTGATCAGTGATATTAATAGCTAATAGATCTTGTGCATTTAACAAGTGTTAGGCATTACAATAATAGATTTCCATGAATTAGCTCACTTAACTTATTACACAATTACACATGGATTATATCCATGTAATGGGGAAGAGACACAAAAATCTGAGATGTTAAGAGTCTTGCCCAAAGTTACAGGATGGAGCTAGAATATAAACTTGGTGGTCTGATTCCTCACAACAGCAACATACAATCGCATAGCTAACCTCAAGCTCATGGCAAAGTAATTCAGTTCACTGATTGTAAAACCACTGTTAAGTATTTGTTGAGCACTTATGATCAGACCTTTGGAGGGTACAATAGTCAACAAAATATGGATCTTGTTCTCAGGGGGCTTACGAGTTACCATCATAACTTGCTTATAGTTTTATTAGTGAAATTATAAGGAGGAAAAAAATCCCATGATTCCATGAGAGTTAAGATTCCCTTTCGGAATTAACTGTTGTATGGTTCACTTAATGGACATGGACAGTGCCCTGCGCGTATCTCCTTGCTACATAATAGTCCGGCACGTGCCCAAACTGTCCTACTGCAAGTACCCATGATGTGTCACCTGAGGGCTTTCTCGTGGTCCTCATGTGCATGAAGGATGGGCAGGAAATGGCAGGAAGTCTATGCCCCCTGGAGATGCTCTCAGCTAGTGACTGTAGAACTGGTGGATAAATACCTCAGCTCCTCACCCTTCAGATGGACCATCTCTGAAGTGTAATCTACAGTGTTTCCTGGAGTTCCCCCAGCAAGGCCAACTATCAGTTGCCTAAATTGATTACCCTCTTGATAATAGATAGTTTTTTGACTTGTGCCCCTTCCCTACCTCACTCCGCAATCCTCTCCCAGCACTTCCTGGAATCACCTCCCTAATAAACTACTTGCATTCATATCATTGATTCAGACTCAGCTGCTGGGGAAACCCAAATGTAGGATAATTTGTGAAGTAATATAATTTCAACAATATGGAAATTCAGTGTCTTGTTCTACTTCTTAGTGCGTGCTCTCTGTTGAAAAAACAGTGTTTTGCTCTAAGACTGGCAGGTTTGAAAACTTCAGGTTTACGTAAAGTTTGTTGAATTGTTTTATGACAAAGGAAGTGAAATGCAATGGGGAATTCTTGATAGAAGAGAAGATTGAAATATCTTTGGTGTGTTTCTCCAGCCTAATAAACCTATTCAGAGGCAGCCTACAGTAGCTGTCAGAGCGGAAGACTTTGTGTCTTAACAGATCAAGTAGTGACTCCAACCTACAGAGAAGAAATTCTTCCTCAAATACCTTTAAAAGGGATACTGTCTAAAAGGAGTCAAGTAAGAAAAGAACATGATCAGGACAGCAGGTCAAAGAATAGAGGAAGGCTGGTATAGTGAAAAGGTCCCAAAAATGGAAGTCAAGAAAATTGGATTCTAATCTCTTTTTGTCCTTAAAAAGCTCTATCACTGTGTGAAAGCTGAGCCTTTTCTCATAACCTTATGTTCCTGCAAAATGATGTTTTATCAGATTGTTTTCTTTTTTTAAAGTATTTTTGTTTTTGAACAGAATAGTACCCTAGCAGGTTAGTGGTAGCCCAGGGAATGTGGGGAGGGAGGCATGGATTTTGAAGGATCACAAGGGACCCCCTTGATTTGCTTATCTTCTTTGTGCGGAATGTTTCACTGGTGTATACATATGACAAACTAACAAATTTTGCATTTCATTCTTTTTAAGTTTCTTTATTAATTTTGAGAGACAGGGGGAACACAAGTGGATGAGGGGCAGAGAGAAGGAGAGACAGAAACCCAAGCCGGCTCCGCACCATCAGCGCAAGAGTCTGATGTGGGGTTCAAACTCACCAACTGTGAGATCATGACCTGAGCCAAGATCAAGAGTAGGACACGCAACCAACTGCACCACCCAGGCGCCTCTCTAATTTTGCATTTAAAATAACATAAAGCTGTAAAAAGAAAGTTACGTGCTCACTGGAAGTTGTGCAAACGAGTGTGCAAGGATAAATCCCCTTTGTCTTCATGCCCGAGTGTCCCCAGACCCACTCTCAAGAGATTTATTAATTTTACATATTTTTAAATTTTTGAGTTGTTCAAGATTGGGTTTAGGTTTCTTTTCCTTCTCGACACTCTTTTTTATCAATCACCTCAATTTTGAGTTCTCTGTATGTACATGGCTCCCACGTACATGAACCCAGGCTAGCATTAACTTCTATGCTACGGACTTACAAGTAAAATTTCCTGTTAAGGTCTTCCATTTGGGTGTCTCAGAGACAATGCAAGTAATCATGTCTCTAACTACGTTTAGTATGTCTTTATTCATATCCTCCTACAAGAGGATATGAATGTACATGGCACTGGCAAACACTTTCTCAATTAAAACTTTCTCTCATCTTTAAAAATGTAGATCAAATCATATCTTTCCCTAGCTAAAATCCCATGAAAGCTGCTCGTTGTAAGTGAAATAAGATCTAACTCCTTCTTATAGTTTGTAAGACGCTATTCAGCAACTCTCAAATAATGACCCCAAATAATGATCTGCAGATC
Source organism: Paguma larvata (assembly GCA_030068075.1). Lineage (NCBI taxonomy): Eukaryota > Metazoa > Chordata > Mammalia > Carnivora > Viverridae > Paguma > Paguma larvata. Next base: position 16,660,239 of record CM057825.1, read on the forward strand.
ACCTTGGCCCATAGGGATTAGTTTGATATAAACTATTTTCTTAATGCTACTAAAATGTTATCTTCCCCCTTTTTAAAATTTTTTTAATGTTTATTTATTTTTGAGAGACATAGAGACAGAGTATGGGCAGAGGAAGGGCAGAGAGAGAGGGAGACACAGAATCTGAAGCAGGTTCCAGGCTCTGAGCTGTCAGCACAGAGCCCGATGCGGGGCTCGAACTCACAGACCGTGAGATCATGACCTGAGCCGAAGTCGGCCGCTTAACCAACTGAGCCACCCAGGTGCCCCTATTTTCCCTTTTAACTCTAACACTTACACGGATGATGCAGAAGCAATGTGGAGTAAAACTGTTGGCACCTCGTGTGTATCAATGCTATGTCACCAACTTATACAGTAATCATTGCATTTTTCCCTGTCATGTATTAGTGGGTAAAGAATAATAAAGGGGAAAGAAAGCCAATTTCACATAAGAATACTCTTGATGAGAGGCTTAAAATTATAATTATTCATTTTGTTAATTCATGACTATTGACCATGTCTTCTTGTTTTTAAGTTTTTATTTAATTCCAGTTAGTTACAGTGTAATATCAGTTTCAGGTGTAATATATAGTGTACTATTCATTTCAGGTGTACAATATGGTGACTCAACACTTCCATACATCACCTGGTGCTCAGCACAAGTGCACTCCTTAATCCCCATTACCAATTTAACCCATCCACCCAGCCACCTCCCTTCTGGTAACCATCAGTTTGTTCTCTATAGCTAAGAGTCTGTCTCTTGGTTTGATTCTCTCTCTTGTTTCCCCCTTTGCCCATTTGTTTTATTTCTTAAATTCCACATATGAGCGAAATCATATGGTGTTTGTCTTTCTTGGACTGACTTCTTTGCTTAGCATATAATACTCTCTAGCTCCATCCATGTCATTGTAAATGGCAAGATTTTATCCTTTTTTATAGCTGAGTAATATTCCTTTATGTATATTATGTCAAATTTTCTTTGTCCATTCACCAACTATGTAATATCTATGTAATGAGATGGGAGGTACATATAAAACATTTCTGCAATTGTTTGAACTGTGAACTAAACTAGACATGTTTTTCATGGAACACAATTTCTGTTTGAGAGAATCAGTGACAAACAGATTATGCTTATTCCAATTTGGTTGAGTTTGTTCCTTCAAGGAAAACAATTGACAACACTTATTGCCAATGTTAAAGTCAGACTTTCCAACAGACATCAAAATTTTGGATAACTCTTACCTACCACTGTGAGCTTGACAGCTTCTCGATACTTAAACACTCTTCCTGTGACATCAGGAATGGCTTTAATTAATGTAGTTTTCTTTGATAACATATCATGAAATGAGCCAACATTTGAAAAATTCGCATTACGGTGAACCAGTATTTTCCAAATGATCGACACATGATGTTAAAAAAAAAAAATCACGCTGGGTAAAAGATCTATTCAGAGTGCAAGGCAGACCAATGTACTAATGTAAACGAGTATGAAAAATACATTGATACGGTATCAGTTATTCCTCTTTGGAACTACACTTAAGAAGGCATCACTTGTCAAGTTTTGGTGTAGTATCAAACAGAAGTATCCACAATTTAATGAAAATCTATTACCATAGTTCTTCATTTTCCCATTACAGATCTGTGTGAAGCTGGATTTTCCTGACACACTTCAATCAAACAATTCAAATGCCATAACACTTATAAGAACATAACTGTTTTCTATCAGCTAGACATTAAAGATATTTTCGAAAATATAGACCAATATCATTCTTCTCTTTCATTTAGTTTAATTTTAGAACTTAGTTATTTTTCATAAACTGATTGTCTTTATGTTGCCATGAGTATTGTTTGTATGTATAGACTCACCAAGACAACCTATAAGTCTGTGAAAACACAAATGAGCCAGAGAACCAACATGTTAATGAGGAGAATGGAGATATTGATAACCCTCGAAGATATCCTAAAGGAGTCCTAAAGGAACAGAAACTAGGATGGAGCTCATATGCTCTTTGGCTGAAGATAGTTGGACACCACAGGACTGAGAAAAAGAGGCAGTCAGATGTCAGAAAAGCCATTTTAAAGGAATACTGAAGATAATCATCAAGGAGAAAGGTTCGGGCCTTAGAGCTATGTAGTTGTGTTCCGGTCTCTGCTTAGCCACTGACCACGTCCTGGCTCTCGAAGAGCCAATCGTTCTTCCTAGGCCTCACTATTACCACTAGCCTGGGAATTCCTGAAGCTCTTTCTAATCCAGAACTCAATTATATTGTTGTATCACCCTATGTCGAGGTTTTGCTTAGGGCTGGTCATGGTCCCAGGCTTTTTTCAAGAAAGGGGGAAACGATTAATTAAGCTATAAAAATATAACTACTTTTATTAGTTTCTTATTATGGCTGTAACAAATTACCACAAACTCAGTGCTTTAAAAAAAAAGGCAAAAAAAAGTATTCTTATTTAAAGCTCTAGAGATCAGGGGCGCCTGGGTGGCTCAGTCGGTTGAGTGTCAGACTTCGGCTCAGGTCATGATCTCACAGTTTGTGAGTTCGAGCCCCACATCTGGCTCTCTGCTGTCAGCTCAAAGCCTGGAGCCTGCTTCAGATTCTGTGTCTCCCTCTTTCTCTGCCCCTCTGCTGTTCATGCTCTGTCTCTCTCTCTTTCTCTCTCAAAAATAAACACTAAAAATAAAAAAAAAAACAAAGCTCTAGAGATCAGAAGTCTGAAATAGGTCTCATTGGGCTAAAATAAAGGGTTACGCTTCTCATTGACTTCAGAGAAGAATTTGTTTTCTTTTCCAGCTTCCAGAAGCCACCTCCCTACCTGGCTTATGGTCCTTCTTCCCTCTTCAAAGCTATCTGCATAGCATATTCTTCTCTATGTTTCCTTATGATGTTGACCGTCCTGTCTTTACTTACCGGGAAACTTGTGATTAACTTGGGGCTCCACTTGGATAAGCCAGCATAATCTCCCCATCTCAAGATTTCTCAACTTAATCACAAAATCCATTTTACCATTTAAGATCATATATTCACAAGTTACAGAGATTAGGATACGGATACCTTTGGGGAGCCATTGTTCTACACACAACTAAAGTAAAGAATGTATTTTCCCATGGTATCAAGGTGGAAGCCGAATATATGTTGTTTCCTCTTGATAGTTTTCCTATTTATCAGTTGCTATGTAACAAATGACCCCCAAATAACAATCATTAGTTATTTGCTTACATATTTGCAAATCGAGCAAGGCTTGGCAGAGACAGCTGATCTCCGTTCCATGCAGCATTGAGTGCAGTAGCCCAAATAGGGGCTGAAGAATCTATTTCCAGCAAGGCTTACCCTATGGTAGTTACATGGGTTGTGGCTCTGTGCTGGGAGTTTGGTCAGGGGGCCGCAATTTCTCTCCATGTGGGCCTCTCCATGGACTGCTTGGCTTTCTTCATTTGATGGTTGGTGGGTCTCAAGAGCAAGCGGCCCAAGAAAACCAGTCAGAAGCTTTACCATCTTATATAATCTAGACTCAGGAGTCACAAAGTTCTGTTTCTGCCATAATTTACAAGGTCACCTTTATGGAAGGGAAGGGAACATGGCCCCCACATCTCTTTAAGAGGAGTAATAGACTCACAATGTGAGAAAAACATGGGATGAGAATAATGTTGCAGCCATCTTTTGAAGATAAATTTATCATTAGACTACTCTAGAATCTTCATTCAAACTTTTTTTTTTTTTTTTTTTTTTGGAACTAGCCATAAAACCCAAAACTACAAAACTACAAAATAGACGATTCAAAGAGGTTTGCCTCGCCTACTCTTGAGCCAGCGTATGAGAAGACTAGGTATGTCTTCGTACCCCAAATCTTTTCTTTCGTTATTATACTTGCCCCATGGAAACTTGACAAATTCTTATGCTGATAATCAGAACTGACATCAAATATCCTCTATTCAAAGAAAATCATGTTTCTCCTTCCTTCTGTTTAACTATGTTGGCATTCTTTCATTCCTGGTAAATGTCTTCCTATATAAATTATAGGACAAATAAGTGTAGAAGGTTTTATGTGCAACTCCAGACTCATAACATCACTGGTTGTGTCAAAACACGTAAGTGGCCAATAAAAAATTCAATCTGTCATGTAGATATTATGTCTATCGGCATGCCAAACATCTGGATTTGGGGGCGTACTTGGTGAAGAAAGGGATTTTTATTTCACCTGAATGTTTAATTTTGCTTATGCACAGCAATTGAGGGTATTATGAAACTGGAACAGTTTTCAGGTCTCAGCAAATGCATCCTATTTTTAAACCTGTTTTACCTGCTTACTTTTAGTTAGTAGGTATGCATTCACAATGAATCAAAATTGGGTTTTCTCATCTTTTAGTTTCCCTCTACATCTGTGAAAAGAAAATCAAATGATTCTCTGCTCTCCTTCCCATCCCGTGGATGGTTATATTTAGATTGGATAGTCATACTTTTTCTTTACGGTATCTTAAGATATCCATTCTTCTTATCTTCATTTTTGATTTTCCTACTTCTATCTTCCTTCCCTCCTTCAAATATGTTGCTGAGCACTTGCCATGTGGAGGTTGGTTTTCCCGCACCTACTAGCATGCTAGAAATGCACCTGTCCTCGAGTCGTTTATGTTATAGTGGAGAAATTGTGGAATGAGATAGGAGAAGGACGGTGTTCCAGAGCAATGGAGACGGGGGAGTGGTTCTGTCTCCTTAAAACAGGAGATGAAGGTCAAAGGAGGCTTTGCAGAGAAAGTGATGTCTCAAATGAGCCTTGAAGGGATTAATAGGGATGAGCTGGGAAAAGGAGAGTGGATACCATTTATTCCAGGCAGTGGCCCAACGTACAATGGGACTCAGAGCAGGAGGGTATGAGCAAGACTCCTATCGGCTTAACAGAACAGTGGGGTGGGGGAATATAAGGCTTTGGGGATGAGTCAGATAAAGGCTAAAAAGATAAGCTGAGGGAAAAAAAAATACTTGGGCTTTATTCTCTCGGCAACTAGTGCTATCATTTTGAAGTAGAAGAGTGACAAAGTCAGCTTGGTGTTTTATGCGGTTGTCTTTGGGGGCAATGTAAAAGGCCAACTGAAGAAAAAGAGGAGATTAGAAGCAGAAGTAGGGCACTGTGGTTTCAGTAAGATTCATGAGAAAACATGACTGCTGTAGCATTTTAATTTAATTTCAGGCCAGTTACACAATGTCTTCATTTATATAAACCATATTAAATGCGTGTCCATAAGTCCACAACAGAACACTTAATTTGCCCCAGAAATTTATACATTTTGCAGTTAAGAACCATCATGCCATTCTTTGAGATGCAGATTATAAAGGCAGACCTTTCCCATCGGTTACTTTAACTCACATTATTTTTGTGACATGTATGCGTTTATGAAAAGAAAAAGGCTATATAAATTTGTCCAGAGACAGTTTCACTACAAAGAATAAGGAGTCTGTTAATTCTAATTGGAGAGTATTTGTAGGTTTGCCTGGTGAGGCCTATTTAAACCGAATAGACTTCTGACTGTGGGCCATGACAAGCCTGCATTTTAAATTCATTTTAAACAGTAACAGTCTGCAAATATTTATTGAGTTCCAACTATGTGGCAGGCACCAAGCATGCAATAGTGAAGACGAACACGGTATGCAGAGTCCCGTGGTAGGAAGCAGATGGTGTTGGCCATTCAGGTTTCTGTAACAGAGTACCATGGACAGGGAGGCTTAAAGAATAGAAATTTCTTTCTCACAGTTCTGGAGGCTGGGTGTCCATGATCAAGGGGCTGGTAGATTCGTTTCCTGGTAAGAGCCTCTTCCCTGGCTCACCAACAGCTGTCTCCTCACGGTGGAGGGGCAGAGAGGGAGACACAGAATCCAAAACAGGCTCCAGCGTCTGAGCCATCAGCACAGAGCCCCATGCAGGGCTCGAACCCACGGACCACGAGATCATGACCTGAACTGAAGTCAGACGCTCAACCAACTGAGCCACCCAGGCGCCCCAAAGATCTCTGTGATTTAGAACGAGACTCTCTCCCATACAATACTCCATGCATGTAGTATCATTTCATTCCCTCCATCCCTGAAGACATTGTACACATTTCTAGTCCAAAACAAAGCGACACAGCTCGGTGGACAGCACAGCAGACCTGGGATCGGCGAGACATGGCTAGGGGAACCTCGATTTCCTCGTCTGTAAAACGGGGAGTAATTTCGTCTAGCCTGCAGGCTTGTAGTAAAGATAAAAGAAGAGGTTGACATCTGGCATGGCCAGGGGTTGAAGGTTAGGTCTTTAGCATCATCTGTGTGACTTGTCGGGGTGGGCAGCATCCCGCTGTAGAGCCCTGGGGTCCGGCTCCCCCATGCTCTCCAGCGTGGCTTGCTTGGTTACTGACCCGTGAGGCTACCCACCTTTCCTGCCCTGCAACTGCTTACAGGTGTTACTGTTGGGAGCCGTTTTGGGCTCACAGGCTGAGACCCTTCCCTGTGTAGAAAAGTGGTTAAAGCAAAGCTCCTGCTAGCCAAAATGGCGGGCTTGGATTTCTTGAGCTACTCTCCTTGGCCCCAAGGAATGTAATGTTCTTTTGCTTAATAGCATTTAGATAAAGGGAAGGACCTGGAGCAAGATGCCTTGATGGATTTATAAGACCTTAAGGAAACACCCTGCTCTCTCCCCCCACCCTAAATTTATCCTCAAACCAACATACAAGATTAAGGAGGTTTGCCACTTTGCTGGTAAAAATGGATTATTGTTAAAGAGATCAAACTACCTTTTAAATAAAGACACAGACCAGCAGAGGAGGACGCCAGAATTGAGAAGACGCCAGGAGATACCAGAATTGCCAGGGCTGTCTGCTTGGTCATCAGACTACATCTCTCTCGTGGCGCTCTCATTTCCTTTCGCCTGACCATCCGTCCTTTGTGGACCCCTAGATTCGCCTGACCGTCCGTCCTTTGTAGACCCCTAGATTCGCCGGAACAAGGACCCCAGCATGTTACTCTCTCAATTTTTCTCTTCCTTCACCTGTCGGCATTTGCACATTCCTGCACTGCAGGATACAGAAGATATAGTAATATTCTCCATCTAAGTAAGAAAAAAAAAAAGGCGGTTATCAAACCCAAATTCAGCTCTGACAACAAAAGACATGGCCCTTATTTTAACGTGTGGCCCTTTGTAGGCTGGTGGGCTCTGTTAAGTATCCGGGGGCTCTGATTTCTGGTCCTGCATTAACTCATGCATCATTTTTTCATCTACCCATTGAGGTAATGGTTCTCTCCCCGGTTATGCTAAACTTTGACCTCAGGCTTTCTAGGCTTCTAAGCACCCCTGCTGATGTCTAAGTGGTCCTGAGACCCCGTGACTTGGATGTTTCAATGCTCGTTTTGGATTCGCTGACCAACTGTTATGATAACATTCTGGTCTCATACCCAGTATTCATGATGACATTTCTTCACTCTGTTCTGAAATGTAGGTCCAGAAAGTCATTCTGTCCTTTTCTTTCTCTTCAGTCTCGAAGGTTACCTTTTATCTCTGTGTGCTCCAAGGGACAGTTGGCCTTTACACCAGGTTTATGGGGAAGAAAGAATTACTTCCAGACCAGGTGTTATTTGAAAGGCAGGTACACACACACACACACACACACACACACACAGACACATACACACACACCAAAGTTTATTTTCCTTAAGTATTTATTTATTGTTTTTCTTATTTATGAGTTTGTTTACTTAGGTGTTTACTGAGCTATTTCTTGCCTCATCTATCAGATGCATTTCTCTCCTCCCAACTGTGGTGTAATACACCGTACATTTACTTGACAGCAGAAGTTTTTATTTGGTACTTTTAAATATTCCAGAATCTCCATGGTCCCTTATTTGTGACTTACACCTTCAAGAAGCGGGTCGGGAACAGATATTGGTGCTGTAGCGTTTGTCTATTTTCCTAGAAAGTCGATGGAAGGGTAGTACTCTTTTTTTTTAATGTTTATTTATTTTTGAGAGAGAGAGAGAGAGACCGAGTGTGAGCAGGGGAGGGGAGAGAGAGAGAGGGAGACACAGAATCTGAAGCAGGCTCCAGGCTCTGAGCTGTCAGCCCAGAGCCTAATGTGGGGTTCGAACCCATAAACCTTGAGACCATGACCTGAGCCGAAGTTGGATGGTTAACTGACTGAGCCACCCGGACACCCCAGCAGAGTAGTAATCTTGAAAAATAGTCTAGGAAATTCTTGCCAGCTCTTTGTCAAAATCAGAGTGATATCTATCTGGCACCTACCGCGTTAATGGAAATGTTTGCCAAGTAAATTATCTTATTTTTTACCTCTCTACAATCCCATATTTTCCACGAAGAACTCTCTTTGTACCAAGTTTAAATAAACCTACAGTCCAATGGGGAGAGCTAACATATGTATAGGCCAAATGTAGTATTTAATATTGTAGTCACTAATTTTATGGAAATACACGTTGTGTTTAGAGCATCAACTTTTTTTGGCCTTCTTTAATGCTGATTTAACATTTTCAAAGATTTGAAATATTATAACTAATATATTTTAAAAAGGACAAAAATACATTTGGAAAGAAGGGAGGAAAAGAGGACAGAGAAAAGGAGGGAAGAGCAAGCAAGAAAGAAGAAAAGAAAAGAAAATGCACTCAGTGCAGGGTAGGAGAGTTACAAATACGGAAAGATGGATTAGGATCTACCTTGTGATATACAGTTATATATTCATGTGTATTACACTTATATAAATATATGCTTGTATATTTATGTATTATACTTACATAAATATATGCTTCTATGCTTATATATATTATACTTCTATAAATATATGCTCATATATTTATATATATTATATAAATGTAGATAGATATGAAAATACAGGGGCAAATATGTACATTTTTTCAACTCTGTGTGCTGAGGATGCCTAGAAGAAATCTCATACCAGAACAAGATCCACAAAAAGATAGCAGGACTCTTTTAAGAAACTCATTTAAGAACTGGGGGAAATGGGCCTGGAACTTACTTTTGACCCAGAAGTAAGGAAGTCTTCAAAGAATGAAGGAGATAAATAAATAAATACATACATACATGTGCGCACGTGTACACACACACACACTCACACACACACAAGACAGCTTGAGGGTACATTCAGATCTTGGATAATTTGCACATAAAAATAAATGATGATACTAAGTATATTATAACCCATTGATTAAGATATAATCCATGAGTCCATAATAACATACTTAAATAAACAAATAAATGAACCTATAAATGGAAGAGAGACGAAAGCCTTTTCTTACGGCGGAATGCCAATTAGTCGTTAGGGAAAGGGATGGTGATGTTAGCACTAATCTCCAATAGAATGGCAAAACCAAAAGATGAAAGTTTAAGGAGAATCCTGGGTACCTTAACCAGAGGATCAGAGTTAATATCAGCAACTAGCCAACGTTACATTGCTCCTTATGTGACCCCCTGAGGATCCAACATTGCTTCTACAGTGTTCCTACATGTTTGATACATAACTTGAATTTAATCATGAAGAACAACAGACAAATTCAAATTGAGGAATATTCTGTAAACTAATTGACTTTCACTATTTAAAAATTTCAGGGCCAAGGAGGACAAAAAGGGCTGATAAATTATTTGTTCTCTGGAAATAACCACTGAAATATTTAAGGATGAAGGGGAAGGGAAATGATATCTTCAACTTATTTTCAAATGATCTACACGCATGCGCGCGCGCACACACACACACACGCACACACACTCCCCCCAGCGGGAAAGAAGATGAAGTGACAGAGAACACGGCAGAGTAAGGGGGTTAAGTTTATTGTAAATAATTGGTAAATACAGGTGTAGGGGTATATAGAAATTCCTTTTACTCTTCCTGCAACTTGTCTGTGGGTTTGGAATTATATCAAAATAAAGAGATATTTTTAAAAGTTTTAAAAGTTCCAGATGAAAAGAAAAAAAAAATCACCCAACACGAAGACATTCCTTCGCTTAAAAAAAAAAAAAATCAGCAGCCTGGTTTGAACTAAGAAGTGATATTCCAGACGTGTTAAGCAGTAAGTTCAATGTCTGGCTGCAAAAATATTTAACTTCTAGTGTGTAATAGCCCCCGACTGAGGTTCAGACAAGTTGCTCTTACCAAACACGCTGACATTTCTAAACTCAAGAATTTGTATGTTTGAGACAAACCAGCCTCATATATAATTTCTTTTATTTATGAGACCTGTTCAAGTGTAGGTAGTCTATAATATCAAGACTACTCTACTGGTAAACGCTGGGCATTGTTTAGATTTAATCAAGGTCTTTCTGTCTCAGATCTTTCACAATATATTCCCTTGGGAAAGTAATACTGTGCAGAGTAAAACTGCTATGCGCTGACGCCTAACAGAAGGAGATGGGGGGTTTTCGGTGGTTGGAGCAGGTCCTCATCGTTGTCACCAGTTGAGACAAGTCACGTGATGCGCCCGCTCCGTGCCTTAAGGTCCGCGAATATCAGGTTTAAGATACAGCAGTCCAAATTAGAATGTGACACTTTCAGACATCAGTGACAAAAATGAGAGGCATATATCAGGCCAAAGCAAGAAGAAAATGTACGGCTCTCCGTTTGAGCAGTGGAGATAAAAGCCGCGGAATGTCTAACACATCGGCAGTTTCTCGTAGTTCAGAGGAATAAAAAGCAACTTGTGTTGTTAGGTGTGCCTTGCTACCTGCTGCTAAGTTTAGCTCAAAAGATACAGTTTTCCTTCCATCTTTCTTCCTTTTTTTATATCAGCGCATGGATTTTTACTGCCGTCACATAAAACATACTGGAAGTTCAGTTTATATGGAACAAAATTCCCAAGGCTTAGCAATATTCTACATATTTTTAGTGTATTATCAACATTGATAATTCTTTATGTGTGTGGTGCGTGGCTGTTTGCAAGGCTTTTGCAAATTTCGGGTGTTATTTTGTATCTGGTTTTTTTGTGCTAAACATTGTGAGATTCATCCTGTTTTTGGTGGTTGTGGTTTGTTTCTCTTTTGAAGGAATGTGATACAATCTACCTACCTATTCTGCTGTACACAGGCATTTAGGATGTGTCCAGTTTGAGGCTCTTCTGCCTGCCCTTTGGTGAACATATGAGGGTATTTCTTAAGTAGTTGGTGTTGACTCCAACAAATCTTTTAGAATGTCTTAAAGAAAAAAAAAAAGAGGAAGCGAGTTTTACTGCGGCTCAAGTTAGGACAGTTGCTCTGGGTGTATGATCTTCATAAAGAAGAGAATGCTCTGGTAAGGAAACATTTGGTGTAGGGTTATATACATCTTTTTCACATAAAACATTACAAATTGTTAGACAAAGGACATTTCAGAAAGCTGCAGACCTTATCTCAAGTTTCTAGTATATGCAAACAGGACTGTGTGACATTAATATTATGAGAACTAGGGAAGTTTCTTCCTTTTTCATATATATATATATATACATTTGTTTTTTTTGGTGTGTTCCAAATGCTCTTTTGTTGGTTACTTTCATTAACGAAGCAGATGTACAAGCTGTGCTCGGGGCAGAAACTGAGCCCATGTTTTGAGATCCTGCTGGGTCATTTTGACCTTGGTAAGTTGTTTAAGTATAGCTTCCCTCAGAGCCCGGGAACGGGACCCACAAACATAAAAACTTGAAAATGTTCTCGGGGTGCCTGGGTTGGTCAGTTGGTTGAGGAAGGAACTCGAACTTTGGCTCAGGTCATGATGTTGCGGTTCATGGGTTTGAGCCCCGCGTCGGGCTGTGTACTGACAGCTTGGAGCCTGGAGCCTGCTTTGGTTTCTGTGTCTCCCTCTCTCTCTGCCCCTCCCTCGCTTGTGCTCTCTCTTTCTCTCTCTCTCTAAAATAAATAAATAAACATTTAAAACATATATTTGTTTAAAAGCATCAGAGAGCCCCCGAAACAACAGAAATCTGAAGGGCTAAGATTCCAGAGAGTCAAGGCAGAAAATGTGAGTTTATCGTACGTGGCTGCTTTTGTTCCCAGAGGAACTGAGGATTCTTGGTGTGGGCAAGAGGCTGAGAATACAGGATCGCTCCTGGGAAGAGAACTGGGAAATGACAAGCAAATAGGACCTTCTGTCATTCTATAAAGATGGAAAGACAAAAGTGGGGACTACAAGGGTCGTCCACACATGGCCGGTTTCTCCCTCAACACATCTGCTAAATTCTGAAGCTGTGTGAGATGGGTCCCAGTCACCAGATCTGGAGGACTGTGTGCCAGACACACCAGGGAACCAGAGGTTGGCTGGGCCTTAACTTTGTGAACATGGCTTGAAATGGGTTCTTGACGGAAGAGAAGTAAAAAGCCGGCACCTTTGCTGACTAGGAGAGGAGAAGGGAGGCCTGATTCCAAACATGGATAACCTCATATAAAATATCAAATGCTTTTATATGCAGTGGTTCTGTCAGAATTCTTATTTTTGTCTATTTTGTCCATCCTTTTTGTAATTTCCTTGAAAATATTAATAGTTATTTAATGTCCGTCTGCTAGCTCTAACATCTGCACCACCTGAGCCTGTTTCTACTGTGCCTGTTCCCCTTAGTTTCCGTCGCATTATCCTCTCTCTTGATTGGCCCGGACATTTTTTATTGAATATTGAACACAGATCAGTGATCTCTTGAAATTTGCATTTTGCCATCTATCTTATTGAGGTTGTTAATTTCAATCAGTTTCAGGTCGAGATCCAAACACCTGGTCTCCAGTTCATTTGTGACTCTGTGGTCTTCTGATTTGGGGGGGGGGTGCTGTTTATTGTTATGCGTAGTGATTTTGATCCAATACCAAGCATTGTTTATGGCAACCGTGATAGACTCTGCATCATGTTCTCTGTGCAGGGAGGAGTTGCCCCATCCTGTGGCTAAGGGGAGCGTCCCTCAACCCGATCCGAAAATGTGGGACCCAATAGAGGTTTGGAATCTATTCAAGTCTTGGTCTACTTTTCACCTCCAGTTCCTGGCGTGAAGCTTGCCAACAGTCCCGACTGAAAGACTGGAGAGCTTCTAGAACCTCTTTTCCTTGGCAGCCCTACATTCCAGTTTTTGTTTACTCACATGCCGCAAGATTGCCAAACCCTCTCTTCTCCTTTTCAGCTGCTTTTTACTTAGCTTCTTAACCCCTGACCCTGCTCAATAAGGAATTGGCAAATGCTGAATGGGGTGTACGAAGAATGTCAGGCCTATTTCTCTGCACTTCTTTATCTTCCATGATCTTGTTTCCTCAAACCCTTGACACCTCTTTGGCCTGAACTCCAGCTTTTGTCTTCCAGCCCCATGAGTTTCAAAAGCTCCGCGGCGCTCTGTGCCTATTGGCAGCCATCTTCCATCTGGTTCACAGTCTCTTCCTCACATCGAGGATTAACAAATGCCCCGAAGGGAAAAGAAGGATGGGTAAGTTCAGCTCATCTTCGTGGCCATCGTTTCTTCCTGGGCTCTTAGCCCCGAATCTTAAGCACGTTTCCCATGCCACCACACAGATTTTATTTATCTATCCAGCTGACTTTTCCAGTTATCCTTGGTGCTATATCGGCCTGTTACAAGCATGTCAGTCCTAGCGGGCAAGAGAAGTCCCTCCACATTTGTGTTTTGTTAATCCTGAGTTAAATATCTGACCTCCATTTTACAAAGGAGGTAAAACTTTCTTTCTTTCTTTATTTCTTTACTTATTTATTTCTTGAGAAAAAGAGACAGAGGAAGAGAGCAGGGGAGGGGCAGAGAGAGAGGGAGAAGGAGAGAGAGTCCCAAACAGGCTCCACGTTGTCAGCACAGAGCCCAACACAGGGCGCGAACTCGGGAACCATGAGATCATGACCTGAGCTGAAACCAAGAGTCAGACACTTAACCAACTCAGCCACCCAGGCGCCCTAATCGAGGTAGAATTTTAATGAATGTGTGTGGTTTACCTTCAGTTACATGGCTAGCAAATGGTAGATCTTGAATCCTGAGTTCTGATTCCAAGTTCAGGGCTGTATTCTCCATCACAGTGACCTTTATTCTGTTAACTAAACTAGCATCTGATCAGTTGATGGGTATATTGTCTGAGATGCTCTTAAATGGAAAGGATACTGCCTCACTTGTCACACGCCTAGTTTCTTGTATGCGAATGAAATACACACATACATATGCTTTTTTCTTTTTTGAAACTGGACCATAATTCTTCTCGTTTGACACCCAACTGAAGTAAATAATCACATTACTAATTCATTCTCCATATGTTTAATAGATTTAATCTTCATGTCAATTAAAACTTCTTCAAGACCAACCCGAACACATTCATAACAACCGGGCTTTCAGAAATGTATGTATTTTATAGAGTCTTCCTAAGAAATCTTAACATATAATTTTAGGTTATTTTTTTTAATGTTTATTTATTTTTGAGACAGAGAGAGACAGAGTACGAGCAGGGGAGGGGCAGAGTGAGAGGGAGACGCAGAATCTGAAGCAGCTCCAGGCTCTGAGCCATCAGCACAGAGCCCGACGTGGGGCTTGAACTCACAGACCGCGAGATCATGACCTGAGCCGAAGTCAGACACTCAACCGACTGGGCCACCCAGGCGCCCCAAATTTTAGGTTATTTTTAAATAACGTAATAAAAAATAAAGATTGATCACTTGAATGGAGTGTCACTGGTTCTCCAATACTCATATACAATATTTTCTACATAGGACATATATCACTACCCCGTTTTTATAAAGGAGAGAGCCAAAGCCTAGACATCTTTTAAAAATTGGCATTAAAGAGGGCACGTGTTGGGATGAACACTCGGTGTTATATGTAAACCAATTTGAAAATAAACTATTATAAAATAAAAAACAAATAAATAAATAAAAATAATTAAAAATAAAATAAAAATTGGCCTAAGAGTGGATGATTGTGATCACCACCAACCTTGGGTCTGAACCGCACAGTCTAATCCAGAGCCCACACCTCTAAATACCATGTAATACTATTCCCACACACAGGGTAAACTACTCTTTTTTCTTTCTTTGAAATTTTAATGTCTATTGATTTCCTACTTGTATTGATGATGAAAGAAAGTGTTTACACAGCTGAACGAATTGAGCGTGTATATATTATAGTTGCTGTGGTGGAGATACAAAAGCGACGGAAACTTCCAATTTAGTTGATAAGTGAGAAAACGGACGTAGGAAATGCCCACTGCGGAGTGTCATTAAGTGCTGACTGACACAGATAAGAGACTTAGGAATTTGGACGGCGGTAGAGCTTTGAGCCTATTGTTGGCAATAACTGCGCAGAGAAGGACAGCTCTTGGAACTCGTCTTGAAGGTCAGGGCCTAGAGCAGAGAAGTCAAGGGCAAAGCCTCCTGGAACTGCAGAGGCCCAAATGTACATGGTGTCCAGGCATCAATGCCTCCAAAGCCTTTTTATTGGGGGCACCTGGGTGGCTCAGTTGGTTGAACATCTGACTCTCGACTTTGGCTCAGGTCATGATCTCAGAGTCCTAGGATCAAGCCCCGTGTCAGGATCCAGCGAGACTGGCCTAGAATAAAATTTGGGAGGCAGAGGTAGGGAGGAGCTAGGAAGGACTGAGTGTGTGGAGCGCTCTGGGTGTGAGAGAACATTCTGAAGCAACTATTATTCCATTTTACAGAAGGGAAAAGTGAGGCCGGAGTGAAAGAGTTGTCCAGAGTTTCACAGTCTGTGACTGGCAGTGAGAGAGGGTTTCTATCTCAGTGTTTCCGACCTCCTTGCCCTACAGGGCTTCCAGGACAGCTGGCCTGGGTGTAGGTTATTTGAATGAATAAGGGGAGGGGGGAAAGAAAGTATTCATGAAAGTCAGTGTCTGCATTTGCAGGAGAGAAAGGTATGGCTGAAGCATTTTTGAGTTGGACAAGTTGAGAAATAAGATAAACTTAAAAAAAAAAATGAAACAAAAACAAAAACGTGAGGGGCGCCTCGGTGGCTCAGTCGGTTAAGTGTCCTGACTTTGGCTCTCGGCATGATCTCATGGGTCACGAGTTCAAGCCCTGTGTCAGGCTCTGTGCTGACATCTTGGAGCCTGGAGCCTGCTTCGGATTCTGTGTCTCCTTCTCTCTCTACCCCTCCCCCTCTTGTGCTCTGACACACTCTCTCTCTCAAAAATAAATAAACATTACCAAAAACAATGTAAAAAAAAAACTGTGAGAATGGAGTAGTAAAAGATTCTTTAATGGATTAAATGAAACCTGAAACCCATATGCTAAAAAAAGAAATAGAATTACAGTTGGTCCTTCCTTTTGGGCCCAAAGGGATCTCCCTGTTGGTCTCAGTGGGGCTGTGAGGAGCCAGTCAGAAGAACCATGTCATTTTAAAAACAAGACTGTCCTACAGAGAGTGGCCAGGTGGGCTTTGAGGGGTATTGCTAGCAGGACACATATCTGAGGACATTAAAGTGCTGGCAAGATATGGAACACCTGGGGTGCTCAGCCAGTTAAGCATCCAACTTCGGCTCAGGTCATGATCTCACAGTTTGTGAATTCGAGTCCTGTGTCAGGCTCTGCGCTGATATCTCAGAGCCTGAAACTGCTTCGGATTCTGTGTCTTTCTCTCTCTCTCTCTCTCTGCCCTACCTCCTCTTGTTCTCTCTCTATCTCTCTCTCTCTCTCTCTTCCTCCCTCTCTCTCTCTTTTAACGAATAAATGATAAACATTAATTTTTTTAAGTGCTGGCAGGATCCATTAAGGGTACAAACAAAAGACTTCTGAGAGGATTGGTAGGTTCCCTGTAAGGTGTAGCCTCCAGGGTCCCTCACTGCAGCCAGCCCTCCCACTCTATTTAGGGAGCTGCCTGTTTTTGGTTTTCCTTAGTTTGTTTCTGGAACTTGAGTCCGTATCATTTATTTAACCTTCCTCTTCTCCTCTGTCTGCCACCTAAAGAAAAAAGAAAAAAGAAAAGAAAAGACACACTATACAATTTCTCTCTCTTTTCTTTTACCTTAGTGTCATGTCTGGGACAAATCCAGGCTCTGAGAATTGCTTTGTTAATCCATTAAGGACCCGGTGCTGCCTGCTGGTGCCCCAGGCAGCCCTTTTCATCAGCCCTACGCCTGCACCTCGCCTGTGACTCAGAAGCTCAGGTCTCTAAACACCTCCTTGGCTGAGAATCTACACCAAGAAAATAGCGTTTAGTCCACGCTGAAAGTCACCACGGTAGTCATCAAGACATGCTGCATCTGGCAGGATTTTCTGGTGCTGGTTTTATTGTCATGTTGCTGTCGTTTTAGGATTTCTTAGTGATTCAGTAATTCACTGATCTCAGGGTTTTTGTGAATGTAATGTCTCCTTAAAATTATAAATACATAGTAGGGCCTGTCTAAGCATCCCTGCAAAGCTGCAGGGGGAAGCGTGCCTCCCTTTCTCTGTTTGGGAGGGATAAGCGTCAGCTGTCACCAGAGCTCCCAGAGGTGTCCCTTGATGCAACTGAGGAGTTTGGGAGACAAGCTCGAGGGTCCCATTGCTCCCCAGATAGAGGATATACACAAGAGCCACATTTCTCCAATGCGTTGTCGCAGGGGCGAGAACACATTGTCGAGCTCCGGCAGTGTGAGTGTGGGTGGACAGAGAGGTGGTAGCCGAGGCTGAAAAGAACACATCTCTGTGCGGACATTCCAGCTCTTATGTGGTCATCCTGCCTTGTGTCACGTGAAGGGAAGAAGAAAAGGAATTAAGGTGGACTGATGGTTCCATTACCTGTGTACAGTTCCACTTATGAGCTATTCGTCTCTAGCCAACTCAAGCCGCATCGTGTGATGATCCTGTTGGCTTTCTCCAGAGGATAGAGTTTAAGAAAAGAATTTCAAAGGACTTTGAAAGATCAACTCTGCAAAACGTTAGCTATGATTGGGGTGCAACGATGCAAGTGCTTCTGGGCATTCCTCATAGGGAATCAGAGGACGTGAGCAAAGCTTGGTGCCCTTAGATGTGGGAAAGAATCTGAGAGAGACACAGGAATTAATGTAACTCCTGGGGGTATCACAACTCGAGGCGTAGCTTCACACCTGGAATTGCTCGCCTCCATAATTTCTTTGTGTTTGATGAAAGCCTGCAAAATTGGAGTATCCAGCCCATTTTATAAGCTAGCAACTCCAAGTCCTAAGGGTTAAACATTTTGACCAATTTCAAAAAATTAATGGCATCTTTCTGTCTATGCAACAAAATCGGACAAAGTCTATAGCTTGATTATTATGAATCGTAAACTCTTTAGAGTTCCCTCGAAGAATCATGGAGCAATTGTTCTATTTGCTTCGTGCTCTCCCTTGGAAATCGCAATGGCGGGCCCTTCACGCCAAAGTGATTTGCTCACATCTCCACTGAAAACAGGTTTTAGTGGCACGACCCTTCCTCCAGACTTTAAATCTCAAGTCTCTCTACACTCAACTATCGGGTCCTATTGTATATAGCTGGAAGAGACATATATTTTACCTGCACAGAACCTCCTCTTCCTTTTGTGGCAACAAAAGCCCTCCCTGTTCCTCTTACACGTTCCGCCTCCATTTTCCAGGGGGACTCACATTCTCATGGACGATTAAGAACAGTGTTCCAGGCCCCACGACAGAGTTATTGGGTCAAGGCAGGCATGTGGTATGACCAAGATCAGGCCAATCACAGGCTTTTGAAATAACCATATTGGATGCTCAAACAAGGGAGATCTTTTCTCCTCTGACGTGTGAGCTCGGGGGTACTTGAGTCTGTTTTTTTTAATCACATGGTGGGATCCTGCTTGACCAGAAAGCCAACTGGCAGGAAGTGGGGAGATGTAAAGAAAGAGCGAGAGGATGGAGAGGAGGAGGAAGCCGATGAAGAGGAGGAAAAGGAGACAGTCTAATGACATTTTGCGTATTTTCGAATCCAGTCTCTTGAACCCACTTTGTCTGTTTACGTACCTATCAATCATACATTTATTTAATTTTTAGGATAATTTGAGTTGGGTTTGTTAATGAAAATAAACGTGTCCTGACATACATGCTTAACATAACAGACAAATCTATGTGTCAATTCTCAGAATATCACACCTTAAGTAACATACGTTGAATATATATGATTCATATAACGTATGATGTTACATATGTTCTATAATATTAAACACTATGGCATGTATCATGTACATAGCAGACACTCAGTAAAGATGTGTCGATTGAGTGAACAAGGCCTAGAGGGTGCAGATGACTGTTATCCATTTCTTCAAAGTCCAGGAACAGAGCTAAGAAAGGCCCACCTCTGAAATAGAAATCACTGAAAACCAGCTCAGCATGTGTACAATACAATGCAGTGTTGAATCACTAATATTGTATGCCTGAAACTAATATTCACTGTGTGTTAACAAACAAATTTGAATAAAAACTTAAAAAAATAAATCACATAGGTAAAAAAATTTTAAAAAAAATACAAGGCTCACCAAGATATATTTTGAACATATCGCTGATATGACGAGGCCGTCTACTGAATTCAATGAAAAAGATATGGTATTTTGCAAACACCCTTAGCAGCTCTACTGGACTGTAACATGATGAAGGAAGCTCCCGGCTTGCTACAAGAGAGCAATGAGCTAAATGAAGTCGGGCCAGCAGTAGGAAGTGCTCATGCGTTTCCATTCTATTTGGCTAAGGTTGGAAAGCTCGATCCGACCCGTGTTCTCAGGAATACAGGTGTGTGTCCAAATCCTTTTACTCTAATTCTGTACTTTCAAGCAACCTTTGGCAGATATATGAGTTCAATCAAGGCTAGCTTCATGAGCGTGTGACCTGTGCAGTTATACAAGATCTTAGCTCTTAGAAGAGCCTGGTGCTTGGTTTAATGCCCTGCCGTTGCTGTCTTGAAATTCTTAATCATTCTGAGCAAAGGGGTCCTACGTTTTCATTTTGTGCTGGGCCCTCCCGATTATGTAGCCAGTCCTGAGTCTAATTTGTGGTTATGTTTCTCATTCAAAATTAATCAAATGGGAGTTTGCATTAACAATCAATCTTCAATGGATCTGCTTAATTAAAGGCAGTTTGCCACCAAACATGAAAAATCACAATGAGGTTTATATAGTCAAGTTTCTGAATCTTCAGAACTCATACTCAGAACCCAGAATGTGGCAATCTTATGGACAGTTAAATCTTTAGTATCTAGTTAGCCTCAAAATATAAGTACATGTAGTACCAGTTTATGATGAATAGAGATAAAAATGAT
The DNA here is from genome assembly GCA_030068075.1 of Paguma larvata. Lineage (NCBI taxonomy): Eukaryota > Metazoa > Chordata > Mammalia > Carnivora > Viverridae > Paguma > Paguma larvata. The sequence goes on from CM057825.1 coordinate 16,680,448, forward strand.
CCCTTCCAAAAGGCAGAGCTATGGCAAATAGATATGTTGTCTTCCATAGCTTTATATCAGTTAGCTATTTGGAGATTTGCAATTAGAGCCTATTTCTTACATCGTTAGATTATATTGAGATTACTTCCAGTCACAAAAAAACCTTTCTAGTGAGAAGCTTCAGGAAATGTAACATTTATACAGAATATCGTTGTGGTTTTCTTCTACCAAATGGACTCACTGATAGAGAATCTGTATCAGAAAAATATTTTGACTCGACACCGATTAGGTTTTTACTGGCTAGCTTCTTCCCAGTTCTGTTCTGTACAAAAAGAAAATCACCACGTTATTAGTTCAAGATGAGAACCTGACAACCAACTATAATCTCAACTCTTGAAATGCATTTTTAAAGATGTGTATGCATTATTCAGTAACCTACCTTGACTCAAACATGTAAAAGTCCAAGAAACAAAAAATATATAATATATAACCAATATTATCACCAGATGGTAGACTTTTATTTGTTATCCTAATTCCATTTTACATTTAGAAAATAAATATCAGCATGAATATTTAATACATTTGCTATAACAGAGGCAAAAGGCCAATATTATTATTGTAGGAATGCGAGGCTCAGAACTATTTAACTTTAATGGCACCATTGTTTTTACATTGCTGCACCATCTATTTTCATTGGAATAAGTTAAAATGTTAGTAGATTGTTTCCAAGAGAGTCCAAGAAGCAACGTCGTATCTTTTCTAAAATAGAGTGCTGAAGGTCGATATGGTCGATATATTTGTTTAAAAATTAGATCTCTACTTTTTAATGGCTTGCTTGACAATCATGCTTACTGCTCATTCTTTAGAAGGGATTAATGAGGGGCACCTGGGTGGCTCAGTCAGTTGGGCGGCCGACTTCAGCTCAGGTCATGATCTCACTGTCTGTGAGTTCGAGCCCCACGTCGGGCTCTGTGCTGACGGCTCAGAGCCTGGATCCTGCTTCAGATTCTGTGTCTCTCTGCCCTTCCCTTGCTCATGCTCTGTCTCTATGTCTCTCGAAAATAAAAAAAAATTAACAGATTTAAAAAAAAAAGAAAGGGTTAATGAGTTCACATATGAAAATATTTTACCTTGAGATTTTTAAATATTTTAGGATACAAACTTAAGACAAATATGCAACCCAAGATTTACCTCAGCTCACCTTCTAATAGTTCATTTATTTGGCCTTATAATGTCTAAATTATTGATGAAAATTCATTTACTCTCAAGGCATGAAAAGGAAGGAAGTATCAATGTATTTCACAGAGCTCTGGAAATGCGTGTTTATGTAAGAAGATACACTAATAGCTCAAGAGTATTTGTTTGGTTGTGTTCTTATTTGCATTTAAAAGGAGAATTTATGTTGTAAGATGCCTGGCTATTTGGGGGTGCCCCTAGGAAAAGATGGTTTCTGTAAAGGGTGAAGCAGTTTTAGCCATAGATTTCTAGCTCTTTGGCACCATGGTGAAGAATTTTGTTACCAGGGGTTTCCATCTGGGGAATAAAAAGAAACCTCAACCTGGTATAGATTTCCCAGCTTGTTTTATTGGTTCTAATGGTAGGGTTTAAAGAGACATCAATTTCGTTTGCTTTTTTTTATGTGCTTCTGTTTAAGAAAACATAATCATCCATTAATTCATGCAATATACAATCATTGAGTTCTTGTCCCAGAGGGTGCCGGTGCTAATGGGAAGAAATAACTGCACTGCTGACCAGCGTGGTAAAATCCAAAAAAACCTTCTGGAGAAATACAGCTTCAACAAGCTGTTGGAAACTTATGCCCACCAGAAGCATGAGTATGAAAGCGTGTTCTACAGTGTATTGGAGGACAAAATAGTTTTCTCGTTCGTCATGTGAGAGCTTAAATACTTAGAGAGTTATTATAAAGATAATAAAGTAACCTCTACAAAACAAAGTAGGCACATCAATCTAATAAATAAAGTATAGAATTACTTGTGGTTATATGCATATAATATGTATATTATCATTATATATAGTATATAATTTATACACACCAATCCACACACCATTTATACACACCAATCAACAGAAAGTAAAATATTGGGCAATTTTTGAATAGCAGTGCACTAGAAGCTACATGCGTGTTGGAGACCTCATAATTGAAGCTTATAAAAATGTCATTCCTACTGGGCCAATACGTGCTCTTGAGAACACAATGAATTTCATGAGAGCAACGAATAGGTTTTCAACACTGAGGGAACCAAGCTTTGTTTGGATTTAACCCTAGGTCCGTTCTCACTTGGCCTCATAAATAAAAGAAAGCTTTTTTTGTTTTGTTTTGTTTCACTTGCTAATGTCCAGAGCATGGTGAATCCTCTAGCACACTCAGAAAGACACTTCAACTAATCACATAATAGGGAGACCAACACAAACTTTATGCAGAAACACGGGCACCCTGAACCAGGCCATCATATGAGTAACTGTAAATCATTCAAAGAATAGAGGAGCCGGAACCTAATGTTTCCCCAGCTTTATCGGGACTTAATTGACAAATAAAATTTAAGCTATTTAAAGTGTGACAATTTGAGATATAGGTATAGATATCAAAATCACATTTTTATTTTTTTGGTAAAAACATTTTATATTTTCATCAATTTCAATTATATAATGCTGTCAACTACAGTCACATTGCTATACCTTAGGTCTTCGGACCTTATTCGTCTTATTACTAAAAATTGTACCCTTTTAACAGCTTCTCTCTATTCCCTCCACCCCCTACCCTGATGACTAACTTTTTAAACTCTATTTTCTTTTATTTTTTATGTTCCACAAATAATTGATACCATGCCATATTTGTCTTTCACTGTCTGACTTATTTCATTTAGCAGAATATCCTCCATGCTTATCTGCATTGTTGCAAATCACAGAATTTCCTTCTCTTTTAAGGATGATAATACTCCATTACACACACACACACGCACACGCGCACACCCCACATTTTCCCCATCCATTCAACAGACAACTAGGTCGTTTCCATTTCTTGGCTCTTGTGAATAATGCCGCTATACCGATGGAACTTCAGGCGCCTCTCTGAGATCCATTTCCTTTGCCTTTATGCCCAGAAATGGTATTGCTGGGGCTTACTGTAGTTCTACTTTTAAATTCTTGAGAAAACTCTGTAGTGTTTTCCACAGTGGCTGTATGAGTTTAGCTTCCCGCCAACAGTGTACAGGGTTCCCTTTCTCTGCAACCTCTTTTATCTTCTTGATATTAACAATCCTAACAGGTGCAAAGTAATATCTCATTATGGTTTTGATTTCTATTTCTCTGATGATTAGTGATGTTGAGCACCTTTTAACATACCTGTTACTCATTTGTATATCTTCTTTGAAAAAACGTCTGTTCATCTCCTTTGTCCATTCTTTAATTGAATGGGTTGGATTTTTTTGCTATTGAATTATATGAGTTTTTTTAAATTTTTTAATGTTTATTTTTGAGAGAGAGACATGGCACAAACAGGGGGAGGGGCAGAGAGAGAGAGAGAGGGGGACACAGAATCTGAAGCAGGCTCCAGGCTCTGAGCTGTCAGCACAGAGCCTGACATGGGGCTCGAATGCGCAAACTGTGAGATCGTGACCTGAGCTGAAGTTGGACGTTTAACCAACTGAGCTATCCAGGCGCCCTGGATATATGAGTTTTTAAAAATATATTTTGAATATTAATCTCTTATCAGTTATGATTTGCAAATGTTTTCTCCCATTCCATAGGTTGCCTTTTTGTTATTGCTGTTGTCTTCTTTGCCATGCAGAAGCTCCTTAGTTTGATGTAGTCCCAATTGTTTATTTTTGCTTTTGTTACTTGTGCCTTTAGTTCTAGCAGCTTTTTGGTGGAACCTATAGGATTTTCTATAAATAACATCATATTTATCTATATAACATCATATTTTACACAAAATGAGACAGTGTTACTTCTTCCTTTTGAATGTGGATGTCTTTTATTTCTTTTTTCTTGCTCTGGCTAGGACTTCCGGTACTAGGATACTGGATATACCAGGATCCACCACTGGATAAAAGTGGTGAGTCAGCATCCTTATCCTGTTCTTGAACTTAGAGGAAAAGTTTTCAGCATTTCACCACTGAGTATGATGTCAGTCATGGGTTTTTCATATATGGCCTTTGTTATGTTTTGGTATGTTTTCTCTATACCCAGTTTGTTGAGGGCTTTTATTATGAAAGGATGATAAATTTTGCTGAATGCTGTATCTGCATCTATTAAGATACTCATATGATTTTTAACCTTTTTGTTAAGGTGGTGTTAATGTAGTGTGTTTTACAGATATTGAACCATCCTTATATCCCTGGAAAAAGTTCCATTTAATCATGGTGTCTATCCTTTTAATGTATTGTTGAATTCAGTTTGCTACTATTTTTTGAGGACTTTTGCAAGTATGTTCATGAAATGAGCTTGAAAGTGTTCCCGTCTCTTCTATTCTGGGGAAGGATTTTGAAAAGCATTGTTATTAAATCTTTAAATGCTAGAATTCACTGGCGAAGCTATTTGGCCCTTGGACTTTCTTTGTTGGGAAGTTTTTGGTTAGTGATTCAATCTTACTAACAGCTCAACTTTCCTTTCAAATTATTTTATATCTTCAAGGTTCAGTCTTTATAGGTTGTATGTTTCTAGGAACCCATTTTTAGGTTGTCAAATTTGGTTGAAACCCTGTTCATAGTTACTAGTCTCTTATGATCATTTGTATTTCTGTGGTATCAGTTGTTAATGTCTTTTCTTCCATTTCTAATTTTACTTGAATCTTCTCTTTTTCTTAGTGAGTCTAGCTAAAGGTTTGTCAATTTTGTGTATCTTTTTAAAAAATAAGTGATCTGGGTGCCTGGGTGGCTCAGTTGGTTAAGCACTGACTTCGGCTCAGGTCATGATCCCACAGTTCGTGAGTTCAAGCCCCGTGTCAGGCTCTGTGCAGACACCTCAGAGCCTGGAACCTGCTTCAGATTCTGTCTTCCTCTCTCTCTCACACTCTCACACACCCCACTCACACACACACTCTCTCTCTCTCTCTCTCAAAAGTAAAATAAACATAAAAAAATGTCTTCCATTTCATTGATCTTTTTAATTGTATTTTTAGTCTACATTTCATTTATTTCTACTCAGACTTTTATTTTTTCCTTCCTTCTGCTGTTTGATCTTAGTTTGTTCTTTCTCTAGTAAGAAGAAACATATCTTGATATGTAAAGATAGATGGCTTATTTGAGTTTTTTTTCCCCCTAAATGTAGGCATTTATTTCTATAAACTTCCCTTTTAGACTGATTTTTGCTGCATCTCACAGGCTTTGGTATGTTGTATTTTCATTTTCATTTGTCTCAAGATATTTTCTTTATTTCTCTTTTAACTTCTTTGACCTATTGGTTGTACAGAAACACCTTGTTTAATTTATAGTTATTTGTGAGTTTTCCAGTTTTCTTCTTGTTATTGATTTCTATTTTTATACCTTCGTGATTGGAAAATAATCTTTATTTGATTTCCATCTTCTTATTTTATTAAGTCTTGTGTTTTAGCCTAACATACAGTCTATCCTAAAGAATATTCCATGTACACTTGAGTGTATATTTTGTTTCTGTTGGCCAGAATGTTCTACCTTTGTCTGTTAAGTCCATCTGGTATAATGTATAGCTTAAGTCCCATGTTTCAATATTGATTTCCTGTCTGGATGATCTATCCGTTGTTGAAAGTGGATTATTGAAGATCCCTACCATTATTGTATTGCTGTCTATTTCTTGCTTTAGATTTGTTAATATTTCCTTTATGTACTTAGGGTACTCCTATGTTGAAAGCATAAATAGTTACAACTATTATATTCTGTTGATGATTGATTCCTCTATTGTTATATAATGACCCACTTTGTCTCTTGTCACTGCCCTTGGCTTAAAATCTCTATATTTTTTGATACCTGTAGATACTTATGCTTTCATATGTTTTCCATTTTCATGGAATATCTTTTTCCATCCCTGCTGTTTCATTCTTTGTACGTCCTTAAAGCTGAGGTGAGTTCCTTATAAGTGACGCGCAGTTGGGTCTTGGTTTCTGATCATTTAGCCACTCTATGAACTTTGGAGAATTTAGTCCATTTACATTTAAGGTAATTATTGATAGGCGACTTACTGTTGCTTTTTTATTAATTGTTCTCTGGTTGTTTTGTAATTCTTTTATTCTTTTATTATTCTCTTCCTCTTTTCCTTTGTGAAGTGATGATTTTCTGTACTTGTATTCTTTGATTTCATCATCTTATTTTATATTTTTATCTTTTGTGTATCTACTATAGGTTTTTGCTCTATTGTTACAATGAGGCTACCATGAAGTATTTATGTTTAATATTTATTAACAGTCCATTGTAAGCTGATAAAAACTTCAAATGCATAGCAAAACTACCCCACCCTCATATTTTATACTTTTGATGTCATGACTTACATCTTTTACATGTATGTCTGCTAATGAATTATTGTCGTTATGGTTACTTTAAATAATTTTGTCTTTTGGGGTGCCCTGGGTGGCCTGTTGTTAAGCATCCGACTTTGGCTCAGGTCATGATATCATGGTTCATGAGTTCCAGCCCCACAATGGGCTCTGTGCTGACAGCTCAGAGTCTGGAGCCTGCTTCAGATTCTGTCTCTCCCTCTCTCCCTGCCTCTCCCCTGCTCACACTGTCTCTCTCTCAAACATAAACATTAAAAATGAAAACAAAACAACACAAAACAAAATACTTTTGTCTTTTAGCCTTTATACTGGAGTTACAAGTGATTCACTCACATCGTTAGAACAATATTCTGAACTTAAATATATATTTACCTTTACCTGTGGGTTTTAAACTTTAATGTGTTTTTATGCTACCAATTAGTGTCTTTTTTCTTTCAGCTAGAAAGCATTTTTTTTTACACTTTTTAAAGGCCAGTTTAGTGGTGATGAATGACTTCAGCTTTCGTTTGTCTAAAAGACTCTTTATCTCCTTCAATTCTTAAGAACACTTTTGCCAGATAGAGTATGCTTGCTTGCTGATTCTTTTTTTCAGTACTTTGAATATGTCATGCCATATCTCTCTGATCTGCAAAGTTTCTTCTGACAAATATGCTGGTAGATGTCTGGGCGTTCCTTTGCATATAACAAGTTGTTTTTCTCTTGGTACTTTTAAAATTCTCTTCTTGCCTTTTACTTTTGATAATTTAATTATAATGCTTCTCACTGTGGATCTCCTTTGATTTATCCTTTTTGGAGCTTTCTGGGCCTCTAGATCTGGATTTCTGTTTCTTTCCTCAAGGTAGAGAAGTTTTCTGTCATTATTTCTTTGGATAAGGTTTCTTTTTCTTTTCTCTTTCTCCTTCTAGGACCTGTATAATATCTATCTATATGTATAGATAGATAGATATAGATATCTATTATATATGTTCATATTCATATTTCATAGGTCCACTTGGTGGTATCTCATATACATATACATACCATACATATGTGCATACATATTCATATCCGTATTCACATTTTATATTCATATTCATATTTTATAAGTCATTTCATGGTATCACATATACATATGCATATATATATATCCCATATACATGTCCATATACCTTCAATATTCATTCATATTTCATAGGTCCATTTGATGTTATCTCATAAGTCCTGTAAGCTACCTTCACTCTATTCATTTTTTTCCCTATATTTATTCCTCTGATTGAATGAATTCCATTGCCCTATCTTTGAGTCCACTGATCCCTACTTCCACTTAATTTAGTCTGCTGTTGAGCCTTGCTATTGAATTTTTCAGTTCAATATTGTATTCTTCAACTTCTTGATTTCTGTTTGATACTTTTAAAAATATTTTCAATTTGTTGAAATTCTCACTTTGCTTATACATTGCTTTCCTGACCTATGGGAACAGCTTTATGACCATTATTTTGGACTCTCTATGAGATAAAACCTTTATCTCTGTTTGATTAAGATTCATTTCTGAATATTTATCTTGTTCTTTTGTTTGAAACTAGTCCTCTCTTTCTTCATTTTCCTCGACTCTCTGTATTGGTCTCTGTACATTAGGAAAACAGATAACTCTCTCAGTCTTGACAGAGTGGACTTCTGTAGAAAATAAAGCCTGTTGATCAGTAAAACCTAAGATGCTAGCTGTCTCTCAAACTTTTTTATTGTCCAAGCCGCCTTCTCTGTCCTCAGAGGCTCTGAGGACTTGAGGTTGTGCCGAGACCCATCAGTGTCCCAAAGAGGAGGATACCGGCATATCTAGCAGGCTAGGGTGACGGGCATTAAAGAGGGCACGTGTTGGGATTAACACTGGGTGTTATATGTAAACCAATTTGAAAATAAACTATTATAAAAATTTAAAAAAAAATTCAATATCAGGCAGCTGCTGGGAAAGTATGTAGTTAAGCCCCCTCCAGGGAGAAATTGGGAGATGGACATTTTTGCTTGTTTCCTCTGTGCTGGGTCCAGGATTATGGCCACAGTGGTGAGGGGAGGGGTAATTTTGTGCTATTAAAAGCTATTTCTTTGTTTGCTACAAGTCTTGTGGTACTTGCGAATGCAAGCCCTGTTGGCTGTTAGGGTTAGATGATGTGGGGACCCATTCCTAGGGAGAGAATTAAGATATTTAGTTGTATTTAAATGATCAGAATGATACTATTTTCCCAGAGATGGAAAATAAATATTGCAACCTTAGATAGCATGATAAAAATGGATTATTTTTCATTGAACTTAATCTAAAGCTAATGGATTCTTTATATTTAGGAACTATAGGGACTATATAAGATAAAATTACTGATTTTAGAAGTTCATCATTATCATCTAAAGTTCATCATTATATCTGGGGCAGCTGAAAGGCTCTTAATCATATCAAAAATTGATCAATATCTTCTTTATACTAAATGAACACATGGCACATCAGGGTAGAATTTGAATGATAAGTTAATTATTCTATAAATGATTGCTTTTATAGGAGAATCTTATTGGACTCTTTAAGAGAGAAAACTAACTCATTCTTCCTGAAAAAACACTCAAGGGGCAAACATATATGTTACCTCCTAGGTGATACTGACTCATTGGATAATTGGGTCTCATGTCATAATAAGAGAGAGTAATTCCCCCAGGGCAATGATGCACTTGAACAAAATAGGTCAGAGATGTGAATAACAGAAGAGGCAGTTACAAAAATTCAGAGTCAGCTCAAGAGATTGTTTGAAAACCATTCCTGTCTCAGGAGACAGTTTTGTTTTCATTAATGGCCAAATATTCCTAAACAAATGAAGGGAGAATGAAGTCATATAAATGTAGGAAAACTTAAACAAGGGGTCCAGAACTTCGTCTACATGCTACTGAGTACATCAGCAAAACAGTATAATGCAGTCCGAATGTGCGGGCTAATGGCTAATTTGTATGGTCTTCTTGGTTTAAGAACAACTGATTTTTCTTCTGTAAACCAAGTTTGCACTTGGCAGCACTCTAGGGCAACTGTATTTGCACTGCTAATCACACCTTCGACATAATGCCTATGTGCTCCTTGACGATCCACTAAGGCCACTCTCAGGCTTATCCCCAAACATGTACTCAACGCTGGCATTTGTGCAAAACCACTGAAGACCGCTAAGTAGTAGTTCTGTGCTGTAGACATTGCCAAAAGGAACCAAACATAGAGATGTCATTTCATTTATATCTTCCTGCTCTTTTCTCTACTTTTATTCTCTCTTGCATATACTTTGTCGTATATTGGTTACATTCTGGAAGGCTTATATTTCCTATCTCTTGTTTGGAAGTATCAGGATCTGATATAGGGTCATATATAGGCTCTGAATTTATACAGATGTTCTAAAACGTAAAACTTGTTGAGACGAAGATCATTCGTGCTCTTCCTGCCAGTTTTCTTACCTCATTTCCCCCTCTCGCTTTCTCTCTGGCTCTGAGGGTTACACTGATGCTCTCCTTTTATTCCCATATGGGAAGGCTTCGATGTAAACGAGAAAGTTGATAGAAAAATATAGATTCAGATAATAGGGGCCTGATTATTGGTCTTTGCAATAATCAAAGGAAAGACAAAGGTCAAGGCTATGGAGGCATCATTCTGAACATGGAGCTATTGATAAGCATGTTCTAGCTTGCAGGTTAAGTCTTTGATTGTTTATCATTTCTCTTCCCGTCCGTCCCTCCTGGTTTACGAAATAGAGTTATCGTAAAAGTACCTTTGGAACTCCTTACATAACGATCTGCCACATTAAACACAATTCTGACCCCACAGTCTGAGACCAGATACACTGGTAGTGGTTTGGTATATATAGAAGTGCGATAAAATTGGATCATTTATGGCTAACTAATGTGGAGCTCTCAATCTGTGCTCTGGCGAGCGTTAAGTTAGCAGGGAGCTAACGGTTCCTACTCACGTCCTAGAACTGCGTTGTCCACCATTGCATTTTGGTTCAAAGAGCTGTAGAAATACAAATAATGGAGCTAAAAATGTGATCTTGTTTGACCAGAACACAGAGGTATAAACAATTAAAAAATCATTGAAGCTCTGTTAACATTTCCTATTTTGGGTCTAATGTTTAAGGACATCAGTAAGAATGAATTGATATTCACTTATGTAAAAAAAATGAACAGAAGGCTTAGTTAAGCACAAATTTAGTATAAGCCAGCAGCAATATTGCAGTGCATTAATAGTTTTGATGAACTAGGGAAAGCTTTGAATGGAGAGACAGAGCATCTGAGTTTGAGCCCAGGATCCACCTCTCTTTCATCGGCGACCTGCCCCTAGACAAGTCCTTGGTGCTCAGTTTCTCACACAACACATTGAAGGATTTGAGTTAAATACCCTAAGTTTATACTAAAACCTGATGTAGGGTTATAGAGGCAAGATGATCAAGAAAAAGAAAAAAAAAAAGTTGATTGATTTAATGGAAGGAGAAATTTGTACTGAGAAGTCAATGTGATAAGCTTGGAATATAAGATAATGTAAAGCCTTGTTGATGTGAGTGCTAGATCAGATAGTTATTAAAGAATCAAAAAGTCATAGGTAAGGTAATAGACATGGTGCAAGTGTTGGTATAAGGGAATGTGAAGTACGAATTTAGAGAAAAATTAAATAGAATAAGAACACTTAGAAGGATTTGTTAAAGTAAATCCAATGGCAATATTCTGTTCTGTTGTAACAGCAACAATAGGAACAAATATGCATTGATTTCTTACTTTATGGCTAACATTTTGTTAAGTATTATATAAGCACTGTGTTATTTAAGACACCGGTATAAGAGACATCTCCAGAGAAAAAACTAAAACAATGGGACATGCTTGCTAATACAAAAGGTAATGTAAAAACGAGGCAATAGTGATTAAAAGGTTTTCTTTAAATTTTTTTAATGCTTATTTATTTTTAAGAAAGAGAGACAGGGCTCAAGTGGGAGAGGGGGAGAGAGAGACACACACACACAGAACCCGAAGCAGGCTTAAGGCTCTGAGCTGTCAGCGCAGAGCCCACCTCGGGGCTTGAACCCAGCAATCGAGAGATCATGACCTGAGCTGAAGTTGGACACTTAACCAACTAAGCCACCCAGGCGCCCAGTGATAAAAAGTTTTGAGTTTGAGTTTGAGTTCTGCCGCACGATGATGCCATTGAATTCAGAAAGCCAGTCAGTTTCAGGAGAAAGTTTTGGTGATAACTTTTGGCCATGTTGAATTTGGAAGAAATATAAAATACACATTTCTAAGCTATGCTATGTAGAGCTAGGCATTCATGCCCTGAAACCAGATAATATTTACAAATGAGCAAACATACTCCGCGGAACACGATAACATGATCAAAGGGCTTAGATTTCAGGACATAATCATAGATTAGTGAAGTGGAACCAAAGAAAGAAAGGAGAATGGAGAGAATGGTCATGAATACTAAGAGAAAGGAGAATTTCAAGAAGACTGAGGGGAGTGGGCTTGGCAGGGGATAACAGCAGTGAAAACTACCTTATGGCTCAAGGGGTGTTTCAGGTCTGGAGCAAACAGGTATATTTAGCTAGAGGGACTAAATCGAAACTCCTGGGGGTGCCTGAGAGGCTCAGTCCGTTAAGCGTCCAACTCTTGACTTCGGCTCAGGTCGTGATCTCACGGTTTCTGAGTTTGAGCCTGGCATCGGGCTCTGGGCTGATAGTGTAGCGCTTACTCAGGATTCTCTCTCTCTCTCTCTCTCTCTCTCTCTCTCTCTCTCTTTGAATATAAGCTAAATAAATAAGTACATAAATAAATAGAAACTCCTTCCTCAACATCCACCAAGATACTGACAGTGGACCCTGAACTTCACTAGTAAGGGGATAATCAGGGCTGCATCTTTATGATATTCAACAAAAATGGATAGAAAAGCTCTAGAAGTTGGACATTTTAGGGCTCACACTCTATCAGAGAAAAAATGAAGCCTACTTCTGTTAAATATAATTAGAACTGTGGAGCAGACACTGGTAACTGCCAATCCAACTGCTATTCCCCATGCTACCCTTCCCTCCTACCCCCACGCACCCTGGCAGAGCCCTGAAATTATTCCGGGTTCCATTCTCCTCTGCTCAAAATTTGGTTTCATTAGGAAGTTGACTCCATCGACAGCCCCAAGGGAACTTTTCTATCATCCTCATCATGAGCCTATTTTCTTTGGCTAGTCGCTGTTCCAGGCCTGGATATCTGGTACCAAGCTGGCCAGGGAGCCATACAGAGAATCTGGCTAAGGGCTTTCTAGGAAAAGTTTTCCTGACTGGTTTTAATACCCACCCCCTGCCCCCGCCTCCACACATACGAGAAAAAAACAAAAAACAAAAAAAAAACCCTGACCTTTCCTTCATAGATCTGGATGGGATGCCCGGAACTGTTGCAGCCCACTTGTAAGCAAGAGGGAAGTAGCTTCTGAGGACACGCGATAGAACAGAGAGAGGAAGGAACCTGAGTCCTCGAGGATTTTATTGAGATATTTGCTATACCATGCTGCATCACTGAGATTTTCCTTTACTTAAACTATTGGAATTTTCTGTTGCCTGTAGCTGAATGTAATCTATCATGAAAATGTGACGATTACTTCCTGGTGTTTTCCTCTGCCCCTCTTAATTTTCCATTATTATCTTTTATTCAGCTTTTTGTATTTTCTTCCAGTGACATTCTTTTACAGAAAATATAACTACTCTATAAAAGTCCCAATTCTGATTCCTAATTTTGTAATTATTGTTACAATTGAATTCTTAGCTGCCTAGGTTGGGTGGTGTCGTGGCGAGGGGAGGTAAAGGGAGTGTGGGAATACAAGAATAGTCTATTATTTCCCAATTTTCCTTTCCACAATCGCAGCCCAGATTTAAAAGGAACTGTGTATAGCATTATTTCAGGGGGATTACAATAAAAACCAAAATCTTTATATAAATTTCTCCAGCCTTTTGTTTTGGGCTCCCATTTTATGACTCTTTTTAGGCACGGCGCTTTCATTAACGAGTGCAGGCAAAGCTTCATTGTTCAATATGGTTTACTAATGAGAAAGAATAAGACGAAGTATTGAGAATGAAAATCGTACATTTTTATGTGGTGGTTTATAGACTATTACTTCTAATTGAAATTTGAAGTTCGCCTTTACAGTTAAGGTGAAAGCAAAAAATCACACATTATGCCCCTCTCTGACATAACAGGCTCCAGCCTGGAGTGAGAACTACTCTTTGACCAAGGGTAGCACTTACATATCAAAAGAAACAGAGAGCTGGCATTGTCTTCAAAGGTGAAATTTGAATCAGGTCCAATGTCTGTAAAGAAGCCATCTGCTGAAGGTAAGGACCTCTGATTGTTGGAAATGTTTTGAGATTGCTAAAAATGGAAGTTGAGGGGGAAAATCTATTAACGTGCCCAGGGGATGGAGAGTATGTCTGTGCTAGGGACCCAGTTTGCTGATGTTTTTTTCCTCTAAACTAAGAACTTGCAGTGCGATCTGGAAGGACGCTATAGAATGGACTTGGAGTGTTTACTTCAATGAGTTTAAGTACATTGGAGAAAACTTATGATAACAGAGCTTTCCAAAGCGCGAATATAGTTGAGTACTCTGAAATCTGCTCTTTCAAGAAGTACTCCCCATGCATTCCCAATGGGTCCAATATTGCCCTCAAGGGGATGAAAACCAGTTCTTGAGAGAGGAGTGGAAAAATCTCAGATGTTCCATGAAGAGTTGTACAGTATGTCTGTGATATTTAAATTTCACAGGGGAGAGAATAATTAGGAAAAAATAATCTAAAAAAGCTGGAGGGAGTTAATAATGAATTTAAAATCTTTAGTCTACAAAGCCTAGATTTATTTACTTTGTAAAGAAAAAGGAAAAACTACAATTTATCTTTAGGAGGTCCATCTGAAGTGTCCAGAATTACTTCAGTGACACAAAATTCGTGATATGCAGGTTGCTTTGGCAGAACCTTGAAGCTATGCATCAAAAATGTAAATCTTGTTACGATTTTTGAAAGTGGATATGAATGAAGACTTTCCGCATTGTTTCAGAACTGTAGTTAAAGGTTTAAGGTAAAAACAACGCTCTTACTACCTTTATCGGCCTATCCTGGGCATTTGACCATGCGGCCAGTTGTCTCTACTACATCCTTCTTCCCTTCGTGGAACCACATAATTAAATGACTCAGGGGAGAGAGGGAATTCTAAGACTGTTTTATGAACGGTTGGCCTGCAGGGGAGTTCAGAGAATTTCCCACCGATGGAAATAAGAGGGGCAGGCCCTTGGGAGGATGAGGAATTACTGATGCAATCGAAGGAGGCTGGCATCTCATTTCCTGGTGGGACTTCAGCTTGGGAGGCACACTTGCTGATTTACCTTTTCATCTATTTGAGCAGGTGGGGAAGGAAATGAGAGAAAGAGAGAGAAGAGACCGAAAATTCCTGGGGGAGAAACATCCTGAAATACCATCATGTGGCCTGTGTGTTGCCTGCATTTTCCATCGATCGTTGAGATACTGTGAAAGATGGGCCAAGGGACCCTAATAACAAGAGGCTTAGCGTACTCCCGCAGACGGGGAGGAAGCTAAGGAAATTCCAAAGGAGATCAAAACAGAACATGTCCCCAGTAGGTAACTGTGAAGTAGAGAGGTCCCACCCCAGGTGCTTCTTGTATTATTCATTTATGTTCCCCCAAGGCAGATGGAATATATGCTATGGTCACGTAGAAAGGCATTGAGAGCCACCATCAACAACATCCACTTAATAAGAATAGTTGCGTTCCTTTTAATCTTCTCTACTCCCTTGCTAACCCCGAGGAGCTAAAAAAAGAATAAATAAATAAGTGAACGAAAAGCCAGGGAAGGGCAAACACAACCTCTTCCCTCTGCAAATGCAGAAGCTCAGAGTGAGTATGCCTCAAATTGAACTTGCTATTCAAGTTTAAAGCTGTCTGGGACTTGAGCAACCTCCTCAATGTCTGGACTTTACTAACCAGCTCTGACGTCGGCCTCAGAGATTAGTGAAGGGAGATCGGACAGGACCCATCTGAAGGCAGCTATGGAAGGAAATCTTTATACCATGCCTTTGCCTCAGCACCCCTGTTTAGACCGTCTAATTGACAGACTATTTCTATTTAGTTAAATCTCAGTAAGACTGAAGAACAACTTTGACTCTACAGAAACTTTTAAATTAAACAAACGAACAAGCAACAACAACAAAATGCTTGCTTAGGATTTGTTATTTTCCTCCGTATCTTTGTAGCTCCTCTTTCAACATACCGAAAACCTTAGCTTATGATCAAAATCTTTTCCTGAGGACATTTTCCTTCATATTATCAGCCTGATTCAACCAAGAAACACAGGGTCTTTGTCTCCATATAGTCAGGAGGAGTTGTCTTCATTGTTAAGTACAGCTTCCTTGACTTTCCTTGGCCAAAAGAATGACTTAGGTACTTTGGATGTTGTTATTAATATAGTTTCTGAGGGTGTTATGGACTGAATTGTGTTTCCTCAAAGTTAATATGTTGAAGCTTTAACCCACAGTATGATTGTATTTGGAGATGGACCTTTAGGGAGGAAATTAAGGTTACGTGAAGTAACGGTGGGACCCTGATTTGATAGAATCAGTGTCCTTATATGAAAAGGAAGAGACACCAAAGATCTCTCTTTCTGCACAGGTGCTGAAAAGAGCCATGTGGGATATAGCAAGAAGACAATATTCTAGAAGCCAGGACAAAAGCCTTACCAAAAACAGAATCTGAAGATAACTTGATTTGGGACCTCAAGCCTCTAGGACTGTGAGAAAATAAATTTATATTGTCCAAACTGTGGTATCTTGTTATGGTAACCTAAGCAAACTAACACAGGGGGCCTTCCTCTGGAGTTCCTAAAGTTACTAAATATGAGACGACTCTCAAGAATGTGTGTGTGTGTGTTTGTGTGTATGTGTGTGTATGTGTGTGTGTTAAACAACTGAAATAATTTTTATGATCTTGTGAATTTGGGAGCTACTTAATTTAAGGGATTATACTTATGAATAATTCTGCTTGCATCTATTTCTTTCTTTTTTGTGGGAATACACAGGAGTTTTTATTATACTATTTTCATGAGGTTCAAAAACTTCATAAGAAAAGATTTTTGAAATTGTTTAGATATTAAAGGGGAATATACAGATAATTTTAACACATACAGTGGTTGAAGCTATTTTATGTAATCATTCACTCTATTTTCTAGTTTTGGAAAGGTGGGCAGTTTAATAACATAAAACAAAACAAAACAAAACAGAAAAAACAATCACCCTAATGCCCCTCTTGCTGGTAATGGTACTAATTTCGCCCCAGTTCTTTGCCTTATTATCCAACTTTTTTACATGTCCACGGTCTTACACTTTTTCAATGAGTATTAATCATCAGGTGAACCATGATTCAGGGTTCCAGAGTGGGATCACTGTGCACCCAGGTGCCCCTTCGCCACCCTGGAAGGAGGCATGACAGGAAAAGTGGGTGAAGCCAGTTCAGATCTTCCCAGAAAACATACCTTCTGCCTTGCAGTCATCCCAGGCTGACACCCAGGACATGGGGCAGAGGGACTTGTACACATGCTGGCACCATTCATGCACAGAGATGTCTGACCCTTTAGCAACCATTGACTTCTCGCAGTGGTGAACATCCAGATAGTTCTGCTAGCAGTTCTTTGTCTGGTTCTTGTTGTGGAAGTAGCTGTCAACAGGGGCAGTCAAGTAGTTCTTGATTTTGGTCTTGACATCTTCTGCCATCATGCTGACTCCTGAAGACACCCCTGAAGCAGCTCACAGCTCAATGTGACCCTCAGTAAAGACTTGCTTATACCTATTTCTTTCAGAATTCTCCTTCTTCCACTCTTTCTAGACCTTTCTCCATTTCAACAACTATTTATTGATCCATTACCGTTCTAGGTGGTGAGAATATAGAACTGAATTTTTAAAAAAGAGAGGAGAGCCCCCTTCCAAATGTTGACCTTCTAACGGAGATAAAGACAATATTGACACATATTATTTCTTAGTTAATATGCAGTAGTGATAAATGCTGTAAAGAAAAGAAAAAAAAGGTAAAGTATTAGAAAGTGAGGCAAAGTGGCGAAGTGGCTCTTTCTATAAGGAAGTCAAGTGAAGCATCTCTGAGAAAATAACAACCGGGCCAAGATTTAGATGCAGAAAGGAAGCCATGCAGAAATGCTTGAGGAAGAGCATTTCAGGAACTGGGAAAAGCAAGTGAAAATATTGTGACATCTGTTAGAGACATCTCAAGGGCCAAGATGGCTGACCAGGGACTGAGGAGGGAGACGGTGGGAGATAACCTCAGAAAAGTGGTAAAGGGTCAGATCGGGTACTACGAGGCCAAGATAAGGAGATCGGATGGTGTTAAGCAGGAAAAAGTTATGATCTGATTTATTTCTGTGTGGAAAAACCATGGGAGTGAGGAGAAATATTGCAAAGTCAGTTAGAAGGCTACTGATATGAATAGCCTGGGTCAACTCCTAAACACAGAATTTCAATGAATTTCAGTATGATGTAACCGCTAGGTATAACCAGGTCCAAAAAAATCAGGGAACCAGAGGCCTCAATGTCTACCATTACCTAGAGATTCTTATATGTTTTTTCTAGTCAGATTACAATCAAATATGTAGTCTTTTAGCATTTCTTCTCCTTCATAGAGAAGCCAAACTTTGTGGCTTTTCTTCAAACAAGAAAGTAGTTGGGTCTTCCAATCCTGTCCTCTGACTCTGTCCCTAAGGGAAACATGCGAACAACTATTTTGATTTTCACAATATGTTTTACTAATAACGAGAGCAGGTGTATGAAATACGTTCCCACATGATTTATGTAGCCTCCTTCAACATTTTCTAGTTACCTGTTTAGGTGGAGTTAGAAATAACTTCATTTGCATATAATGGAATTGCACCTTTAAAAAATGTATCTATCTACAAGCAGAACTTATCAGTGACCTCAAACTCAGATTTTCCAAATATCTGCTCTTAAAAGGTTCATATCCTTTGCACAGAACAAAACTATTTGATGAAAGTGCCATTGTGTTTTAGATTGAGGTTTTAAAGTGATTTAATTATAGCCATAGAATGTCGGGTTTTATGTATCATATTGACAAATCCAAAACCATACTTCTGAATTTAACGTTCTCTAAGGAGGTGTTAAGAGCATACTGGCTGCTCTTTCTTTTGGCAAAAGCTTCATACTAGGTAAAAATGCTTCCAGTGTTATTTTTGAACCATTCTATTTTTGACCCTAATCCTTTTCTTTGCTGTGGTTATGGCCCTGAGTCCCTAAATTATCGGCTCTCCTGCAGTTTCAGAAAGCTAATTCACACCACCATGCACATTACGAAGGTGGTGTATATAATATTCCACTAAGGGAGACCCGATGAACATTAAGCCCCCACCAGTAACTGGCCACAAGTCAGGCTACAACCGATGCTACTCATTTTTCTTCACTGACAAGTTTTCATTATATGGCTTTCCCAGAACAATTGAGAAATTGATCTGCAGCTGATGGAAGCCTGACTAAATCGGGCCCAGAAGTGAACCCAAAACATCAGAGCAAAGTCAAAACCGATGCCAAGATTCCAACACCAGTACACGGTGAGCACCATCTCCCTGTCAAGTTCCCCCTTCTCTCCTCCCCAACCTCTTCTTCCACAGGCAACACACACCCATCTCAGGCCCCTCAAAGGGACATCCTTATGGCCTGAAGAGGCAATGTAGATGTTTCTTTCATCTTCTGTTTACTTATCTTCTGCCTAAAGAGGTCAGAGGTTCACATTCTTAAAAAAACAACTCCCTAGTTATATGTCTACGGATTTTAAAGAAAGGGTCTTTTGTTTTCTACAAAATTGCGTGAATCTGGTTAAAAATCTAGGGTATTGATCTAAACTTGCTCCCTGCAATTATGACATGCTTGGGGACAGTGGGATTACCTGGCGGAGTATGCAAGGGTGAGGTTGTGCGTACTTTGGGATATTTTGGGAATGAGATGCTCTTTTTAAAAAAGTTTATTTTGAGAGAGAGAGAGAGCACAGAGGAAGGGCAGATTGAGAAAGGGAGAGAGAATCTCAAGCAGGCTCTGTGCTGTTAGTGCAGAACCTGACGTGAGGCTCAAAATCACAAACTGTGAGGTCATGACCTGAGCCGAGATCAAGAGTCAGATGCTTAATGGACTGAGCCTCCCAAGTTCCCTGGAATGAGATGCTCTTAAGATCATTCCAGGAGACTGAAAGAGTCTAGAGACACATTATGGTTCCAAAAAGAGTTAAGAGTGATAAATGTCACTTGAGCTGATAGAGTTTAGCTAGGTAAGTGTTGTTGTTGGTGGTGGTGGTGCTGCTGCAGGTGGCGGTGGTGGTGGTGGTGGTGGTGGTGATGGTGGTGGTGATGGTGGTAGTGATATGTGTGTGGGGTAGGAATGAGTGGATGTGTGTTATGGGATGAATATCGCTATAGTGGGCAAAGGGACCATCTGAGGAAGGACTGAGACTTCAAAAATAAACCTAGATCTCTCATCAAATAGGAATTTAGTTAAGCCAAAATAAATAGTCCTTTTCCCCCATTCCATTCACTTTTTATGAGTGAGTACCCACCCATTCCCTGAAACCAGTGATGACATCCCACAGTCTGTTTCTTCCCCTAACAACAATAACGATAGCAGCAATCGGTTCTTCAACACCTGTGTGAACAAGGCAAAGTCCCAGAGGCTTTTTGATGTCATCGGTAGACTACAACTGGTAAACTTTGACCCAGAAGTCACATTCGTACATTGTGAGAGAAATCAAATTAATTAACAGGGAATTTCACTCTAAATTTTCTTGAGGGACGGGGGTCGTCTTCTCACACACCAAAAGTATCTTGAAAGAGCTTTAGGATAACTTTTTACCAAAAGTGCAAATCAAGAGGATCCATCCTTCAGAACCGTCTACCGAGGGCAGCCCCATCTCTCAGGCGGTTGCTCGCATGTCTCTGTGGTGAGGAGCCGTCTGCCCACACACATCCAAACTCCACACTCCTCTAGACACGTGAGTGCAGGAGGCTGGTGTGTAGAAAATCACTGAGAACCATCGGAGATGAAATATCTTGGTGTGAGGTCACCTGCTTTATAAATGCCATTTGAGACGTATTCTTGTGGTTGAATAATGAACCTTGGTTTAGTACTTTGCGTTACAGAGACCAAAGACAAACTTCCACATCTGGCTCAGGCAAAGTGATGGGTACACAATCAGTAATCATTCTGGGACTTGCCTTTATAGCAGTTATGTTAATGAACTGAGGGCTTCAGGGAGTAATATGGTTTCCATGATCAACAGAAAATATAACAGACCAAGAAATTAATAAAAAAAATAAATAAATTAGCTAATGAGTGCATCTTCCTTGAGTTACTCTATGAAATACCCAGTTACAACATTTTATTTTAAATAGTAAAATATTTAAGCTTAAGGCCAATTACATTTTTTTCCCTTTCACCCAAAACTCATGTTGGCAGTTGACTAACTGTGTCATAGGACAACATGGTTGAGAGCACATTCTCAGGGTGAGAAATGGAAGCATTCCCAGAATCCTCTTTATGGAATGATCAAAAGGGAGGTGGAAGGCGAGTTGGAAAGAGCTTCTGTGACAGTGGTGTGAACCAAAACCCACCAACAAAGTTTCATCTTCAACAATGCATTCTGTGACTGGTTTCAGTCCAGGCTGAAATCAGTCTTCCTTCTCCAGGCTAGGGTTTGGATATGGGCAAGTAAGATGGCTATAGAACAGGGTGTCTCCCAATAGACCGAGGTTTAGCCTATATGAGTTACTTGAGGAACGGTGGTTTTAGCAGGAGGGAATGCTGCCCAATAAAGATTTCTTGAGAGAATGAGCAAATAAATGCAAGGATCCACTGCTGTTTGCCCACAAAGAAGCAATCTTTTATAAATGCAGAAGCTAATTTTTAAAATTTCAATTCCAGTCAGTTAACATAGAGTGTAATGTCAGTTTCTGGTGTACAATTGAGTGATTCAACACTTCCATACAACACCCAGTGAACATCAGAACAAGGGCACTTTCAATCTGAAGGAGAAGATACCAACATAACTCCGTTACATTAAAGAATTATAACTACTTACAGTTATTGGGAGTAAGTATGTTGCTTGATAGATTTGGAAGGCAACGATAACCTCAGCCTGGTTTTGTATTACTCTGGAAGACTGATGTTTGTCATGGTGATACCAGGTCGTCTGTGATAGTCAGTACTGACAACCTCGAGTAAGTTGTCCTTTCAAAGCTGTTTTTAACTTCCATCTAGTTAATCTTCAATGACCAAAGATGAAAAAAAAAGCAAACATTTTGATGGCATGAATCAAAATGATTAATTTCATCTCACTTTTAATCAACTTCTGGTCAATTCGGTGTAATGGAAATGGAAATAATGCCTTGTTAGAATATAAAATTATGAAACTTTTGTTTAGTAGGGAAACTAATTATTATTTCTCTTTATTTCTGGCTAAGCTTGTCAGTTTAGGTACCAACCTCATCTCTTCATTGAGATGCTGGTTATATAGTTGAGATAAATAACACAGCAGTCTTGCTAAAACCACCTCAACTCCTACCAGATATCCATGCATGACACATACATGTAGATCAAATGTTTATAAACATTCACAAAGGTAAAAACTGTAGAGAAGCTATGCAAAACTCCCACCATCTTTCTTTGGACATTATCCTTTGACTGACAAGGAAAACAAGTCAGTTTGGTTGAACACATTGTCCAAATTAGTCATCAACTAAGATGATGGGTGTTAAAGCATTTTGAAAATACACAAAATTTTTAAAAAATGTAATATGGTATTATAATTGTTAGTAAATTTCTACTGGGTTTTGAGCCCTTTGAAACTAGTTTAATGCATAGTATTTAAGATCAGATATCTTGGGGGATTGTGTTTCTAGATGATTATCCCTTTTTATACTTAGAGTTGATCTAATTATGTGTGCAGTAATGTAAACGATTGGTTCTGTGTCTACACCAGAGCAGTGATACCACCGAAGTATAAGAACCATTTCTAGTTTTTGTTGTTCTTAATACTTATTTCTACTTCTGCAAAACAAGAAACAAACTTCTTAAACTGAAAATAAATCTCAAAAAGTGGCGCCTGTAAGCCAAGTTAAGTGTCTGTATCGTTGCCTTTCAGTCAAATTTGTTTTTTTCTATAACCGTATTCTAAACTTCCACATTTTCCTCAGCTTATAAAACTTAAAAGATCTTTAAAACTATTGGTTCACTCATTCTCGCTACAATATTTATCACGTCTTCGACAGTATATAAATTAATAGGGATTAGACTAGATAGGCCGATTAATTCAAATAAAACTTAATTCCAGGACTTTATGTTGGAACCAAATTTCTTCCATTCCTTCCCGTGGTCACTTCTTCCGCTGCATTTGGTGCTTAAATCGTGTAGGCAGCCTCTCCCTGAACATTGGCAGGGCCTGGGCTAAGAATGCAAGTGGACACTCACACATTAGACATATTTCAAAGTAATACTGTAATGTAATAGATGACTAAATAAAATGTGTTAGGCACCTATCTTAACCAACATACTTTCATAATGACAAATTTAAAAACATGTCTGTGGTATTGTCCTTACATATCTAAAAAATAAAATATCATTTCAGCTTATTCTCAATAATGTAAAAGGTTAAGAATACAATGTAATTGTAATCAAAATATACATTATTCAAAATATATTAAAGTACATCATATATTCTATTGAGTACGTTTTTATCGAAAATATAAATTAAGGTAAATATGAATTAACGTAAAGGGCGCCTGGATGGCTCAGTAGGGCAAGCGTCCGACTTTTGGTTTGGGCTCACCGTTCAAGGTTTTGAGCCCCAAATCAGGCTCTGCATTGACAGTGCGCAGCCTGCTTGGGATTCTCTCTCTCCCCTTCTCTCTCTGCCCCTCCCCCCACTCTCTCTCTCTCTCTTAAAATAAAAAAACTAAATTAAAAAAATAAAAGTAAATTCTAAAATTTAAAAAAGTAAATAATTTTATTAGACTTCCCCATTTTTTTCTAAAATATTGAAAATATCTATCCAAATGAAAAGATAATAAGTGATTGTAATTAACTTGGACACAATTGTTAAATGAACGTATTTTAACAAAACTCACTTTCAATTTTTGAAAGAGTTAAATCTTTAAGTATTTTCATAAATAGGAAACTATTCATTATTCTGTCATTCAATGCCCATGCGATTGCCAATGTAACCAATGCATACCGTGCTTCATTTATGTTTTGTCTCAACCTAAATATGAACACATTTAAAAATAATTGAATTGCTGAGTATTGCAAAAATTTCTCACTCACTGTGTTCCACTATGGTAAATATTGTGTTAATTCATGTATTCCTTGAGAGCCAAGGATTGGAGCACAGAGAAGGTAGAAAACGGGCACTCGGCACCACCTCAGAAGGACACCACGTGATGGGAGAAGCATTGCATTCCTGCTCTCTGAGAGGATTTGACAAGTTAACGAATTTTTCTTCTCTCTTCTCTTCCCTAAGTACTTCCACGGCTCAGACAGTCCCTGTGCTCCAGAGCAGGGCGCGCTTCCTGTGTCAGCAGCCACCTGGCGACCCACAGGCCTCACTGCCATTGGAAGCAACTGCTAATTGTTTTGAAGTGAGAGGGAAAAACATTTCCCTGGGGCCTGAGGACACTTAGTCACAAGAGCAGATGCTTAAGTTACAGGTTGTGCTGTGCAAGAGCTGCCAGTGATAGGGGCGTCTGACTTGGGCTCAGGTCGTGATCTCGTAGTTCATGAGTTCAAGCGCCATCTTGGGCTCTGTGCTGACAGCTCAGAGCCTGGAGCCTGCTTTGGATTCTGTGTCTCCCTCTCTCTCTGCCCCTCCCCTGCTCGTGCTCTGTCTCTCTCATTCTCTCTATCAAAAATAAGCAAACATTAAAAAATTCAAGTGATAGAAGCTCCTTGAGTCTTTGATAAAGTTTGGTTTCTCTGTCTGCGATATTTGGGTCCACGAAAGCACTCGTGCAAGACAGGAGCCCATCCCTGCCTGGGTCCAAGGTGTATATGGGATGTGAACCCGGAGCTATTGGCAATCTTGGCGTGAAGCTTGACGATGAAGCCAACAGGGCGGGAGGCACAGTGAACTGATGGCGAGGAACTGACCCATGGTGAAAATATCTCAATTCCACATTCCATCGCACCTGAGGCCAGGTATACATCTGGAATTTTCATTGGGTGAGGCCATAAATTGTGTTCTTTTTCTTAAGTCGGTGTTAGGTGGGGTTCTGTCATTTGCAACAGAAATAGTCACAATGAATCTAGCAGGAAACCATTCTCTTTCCAGTACACTAATCACCAGGAAGTGTCTTGCCAGCATTGCTTCATTTAGTAGAAAGTGGAGAGGAATTCAAGAGAACCTGCTGGATGTCTACTTCAGATTCAAATTTTGAATCTTGTCTGGGTGGCCACCCTTTGCACCAACACCACCCAACCACCCATCCCTACTCCTTCTGGCTTCAACTGGACTTTCTCTAGAGGCCAGAGACCTCTGTGAAGAGCCAATAGCAACTCAGACAAGAAGATCACGAAGAGGTATGAATATGCAAAGGAGCCTTAAAAGCGCTTTTCATAAGAGCATCATAACTGCACCCCTGACATGTTCGTGTATTACATGTGGATCTTGTTAGAAAGGATAAATACCTAATTTCATAGCCCACTATAGAACAGAGGATTGCATTTCTTAAATCTAAACAACCACCCATTAATGCTTAATTCCCGTGATTTGAAAATCTTTTCTAATCTCATTTTTCTTTCCGCCTCCAGCCGAGTGATTTTTTTCCCATCTAGTTAATCATTAACATAGCGTCAGTGTTGTTTGTAAGGTAATACCACCGAGAAACCTGCCAGGGCACCTATGGCTTAGTTGGAGGCTGCGCCTTCCTAATGATTATGCATTCATTTAAAGCTTTCATTGCACGGTAGCGAAGTCGACTTGAAGTAAATCATAAACTTGACTTTAGTGAGTGTATCACGTATCAAGATTTTTATAAGTACATGTTGACTTTTTGGTAGCGGCCCAAGTTCCTAATCAGTCTTCCAAGAAAGAAAAAAAGGAAAGAAAAACTCACAGAAACACAGTGGGTGGAACCAGGCCCTACACTAATAATCTATTTCAAAGAATACCTTCTTTCAGACTACACAAAAATACAGTGCTTACATTTCTACAAACCCGCAGTTTATGTAGAAATTATTTTATGTTTAGATATCACTCACTAGTAACTGGTATTGAGCCAGCCTGTGAGCTACATAAACACCAGATTTTACACATTACAGAGCTCACACAACATTTTTCTCTAAGCTAGTTAGTTAGTTGTAAATCTACATGCAGTTTGTAGTCTAACCCCACCCAGATAGTCCGCCTGCTCTCACTATTTTGAGATTTTTGTTGAATTTTTTTTGTTTTTGTGTTGTATTGCATTGTCTGTGTGTGTGTGTGTGTGTGTGTGTGTGTGTGTGTGTGTGCTTGTTGGTTAAGAAAAGCAGCAGGGGGATTTATATATATACACCAAAAGAAATCAAATCATACACGTGCACTTTTGTAAACTAGAAATTCCTGTTTCTGTTACTGTAAATCACTACCAGATGTCAAATAGCAAAATGCTCATTACTCCCCCAAATAATAGAGTTGATTAATGAGGCACATTTAGATTGTGGAATCTTGGTCTCTGTCACAATCGGACAGGGTTTAAGAAGTTTTCTTTTTTTTAATCATACAGATGGGGAAATAACTTTAACTATCATGCTTCAAAGACAAAGTAAATATTAGGCATCTTGGGGCAGGGTTTGGTCATCGAAGGGGTAATAACTTCCAAATGAAATGAGGCTTTCTTCTTAAAGAACAGAAATGGTAGCCGTGTCACAAGACAGAAAGATAGGTATGTTTCCGGTCTATCTGTGGCTCATAACTGTTTAGTATAGGAAATTTCAGTGTGAGGCATAACCTTTTTTTTTAATTTTTAATGTTTCTTTTCAAATTTACTTTTTTTTTTTAATGTTTGTTTATTTTTGAGAGGCAGAGACCGAGCGTGAGTGGGGGAGGGGCAGAGAGAGAGGGAGACACAGAATCCAAAGCAGGCTCCAGACTCTGAGTCATCAGCACAGAGCCAGACACGGGGCTCGAACTCACAGACCGTGAGATCATGACCCGAGCTGAAGTGGGCCGCTCAACCGACTGAGCCACCCAGGCGCCCCTCAGATTTACTTTTAAGAGAGACAGAGACAGAGACAGAGAGAGCACAAGTGAGAGAGAGGCAGATAGAGAGAGGGACACAGAATCAGAAGCCGAGCTGTCAGCACAGAACTCGATAGGGGACTCAAACTCATGACCTGGGAGATCATGACCCAAACTAAAGTCGGACGCTTAACCGACTGAGCCACCCACGCGCCCCAGTATGATGCATAAACTTTTAAAGGTAGTCTAATTGCTCTAGTCCAGTTACCTGAACAACCAAATCTTGGGCTCATAACTCTGTGATGAAAGGATTCATGTAGAAGAACTATTCTGAAGAAAACCCCCATTTCTACTGAATAGGTTTTCTTCATTTGAAAAGAAGCGTCTACTTCAGTGACGTGAGCAGACTGTAAACAAAATTACAGCTTTCATTGCACGGTAGCCACCAGTCTGTGCGCAACCCTCTCGGTGTGACGCATGTCACACTCTGGGCCCCATTCTGCAACATCAGGTGGGTTCTCAACGAATGGCAGACATTTCAAAAGGTACTATTAGCCATATTTCTCACCACAGTATGTGTGTGCTATTGCGTGGAGGTAAAGGATGTTAAAAAAAAATAACTCCGACTTGACGCTGAAGTTTTTTGTCATCAAAGCTGACCTGGAATGACTCATGAGCATCTGGAGACCAGCCTTTTGTCCGTAATACTTGGTTCAGACACTTTGGAACCAGTGTTAGGTGTGTTCACCTATAGGAACACGGGCACCTGCATACATCTATGCAATACACTTCTCAGTCAAGCATTTGTTTACTCTTAGGCAGACAAGTTATGAGTGTGTGTGTGTATATGTGTGTGTGTGTGTGCCATTCAATTTCTTAGGAGCCAATCTTTGGTAAGCATCAAGAATATCAGCTTTGGAATCACTTGCATACAAGTTTGAACCCTCGCTCTATGACCCATTCCTGGTGTGGCTTTTGTGAGGTAATCTAAATTGTCCGAGCCTCAGTTTCCTCCTCTGTAAAATGGGAATATTAATGAGACCATCAGAGAGTTATCTGAAGAATTAAATGAGGCATAGTGGATGAAATCTTTAGCTTTGACTTTCACACTGTGCAAGTGCCCACCTCCAGCCGTAATTAATAGCAATAAGATTTTTCTAACCAAAAGACCTTTCTACATCCCGGCAAACACCGCTCAAACTCCCTGGTTTTCCGTTTACTGCTCCAGCCGGAGTTACATAGAGCAAATCCAGGACTCAGGCCCGATGAGAGACATTAATATTAATATTAGTTCAAACATGAACTATAATCAGCTTTCTCTGAGATAATTTGAAAAGCCAGTACCTAGAATTGATATAATGCTATGCTCTCAATTACAAAGAATCACAGAACTGGAAAGAGTCCTGGATTATGGGAAGACGGCTTCATTAAAAAAAAAAAAAATGTTTATTTTTGAGAGAGAGAGAGAGACAGAGAGACAGAGCATGGGTGCTGGGGGACAGAAAGAGAGGGAGGCACAGAATCTGAAGCAGGTTCTAGGCTCTGAGCTGTCAGCACAGAGCCCGACTTGGGAACCAAAGTCAGATGCTTAACCAACTGAACCACCCAGGCACCCCAAGACACCTTCATTTTAATGCTGAGAAAACCAAACTCTGGAGAGAAGATTTCAATTTCCCTCCAAATCTCTCCAGAGGTGGTGCTGGGAACAGAATCTGAGCCCAGAGCCTGCCCCAACCCCTGCCGACCTCTGTCCTTACCTTACGTTCTGCCACTTCTCTTGGGTGGATGACTAGAGCCAAATGCCACCTTCTCTGAGCAAACCAAACTGAGGAAAATGTGACAGACAGAACCCGAGCCAGCTCTTGTCATTGAAAGCCAAGAATCACAGAGCACTACCCAATAAGATAGGTGACAAGGTTTTGTGAGAATAAAAATGTGATAATGTATGTGAAAGCAAATCTTAAGAGAAAAAAATCTTAAGTAATAATGAGGATTAATATTATGCATTTCCCTTATTATCGATTGCAAGCTTGTTAAATTTAATCAGAGAGCAATTTTCTGAAAATATCTGGTGTTATAAGGCTTCCATTCTACGGTAGGAGAAAATTCCATTATGAAGAGGAGAGAGAGAGCCGAGGAAAGCCATGTCTTGAGAGCTCTTAACACAAAATGAATTACTATCCCCCATCTTATAAGCAATTTCTCCCAGTGTCTGGAGAAGCCCAGGTTTACCCTTTGTTGTTAGTGAAATAACTAAAACCTAGGGTGAGAAAGTGACTGTCTTAAAACATTATACGAGGTCTAGGTAAAAGTTGCTTAAACCTAATGTTGGTGAAGAACTCTCCTCAGTTAGGGGAAAAAAACATATTAGCAACTGAATATTGGAAACTGAAGGCAATTGAGAAAAAAGGAGGTTATCTTGGCATGACCAGGCACTTTTAGCTGTCTAGAGTATGTTTCGGACCTTTAACCGAAATTCATCTTTGATTTTAAAAGAGGAGTTTTTAGTTATATTTCTTCCTATAAAGAGACACACCCTCTGTCACCTAATCCTATTTGTCACCCAAGGCCTATTTTTCATTCTTTCTACCCATCATCTAACTTTTAAAGATCTTCTCTGAGCAATGCAATTTTCCATTCAACACACTGGAGTTCTTTAATAAGAGATTAGGAGTTGTACTTGAAGAACCCGTAGGTTTTCTCCATGGGGGGATAAAAGATGCTCCAGTTTCCAGGCAAAGCTCAAGGATACCAAGGAGTTCTTCCCTTTTTGACTAAATAAATAAATGATAGATATACAGACAGATGATACATAGATGATAGAGAGATAGAGAGATAGACAGATATCGATAGATCAATCGATTGATAGATAGATGATAGATCGATCTAAAATCTCCAAGTGGTCTGACAATGGCTTCATCAGGCTTCCAAATTTTAGAGACTGACATCTCACATAAGGTCTTGAGAGTCAACTCTGAGTAATTTGTTCAGTTTGGACAATGGGACCTCAGAAGAGGGACAGTGGTCCTGTGTGTGATGCAGTTTAACTCAGGAATGTGGCTTGACAGAAGGCCAAGGATGAGGGCAAGCTGGCATCTCGCGGTGTCCTGTGGTATTTCGGATTTCCCAGACTCCCCGTTGGAGCTCACTTTCTTAGTGATCCACTTAGAAGTCCCCACTTTCCCTTTTCTGGTAGGTTCAAGGACTCAACTGGCCCTGCTGGGATGCAACTTTGATGATCCAAATGACGATCCAATGTTGGAACATTGGCATTTTGCCAACCTCTCCATCTATTCGTCCACCTGTCTCCCCCAAACTGTTCTTCGCACTAATCGAGGCACCCAGCTCCTAGAATGTTTTGTTTTGTTTTGTTTTTAATAGTCATTTGCTACTGTGGTATTCTATAATGGGAGAGTTAGAAGCTAGATGCTGCCGACTGAATGAATTATTCTGTGCTAAGATGGCCAGGTCAACATGTGTGAAATGGAAAGACAAAGGGGCATGCATGCAGTCCATTTTTTGCCCATCATTACAATGAATATTGATCACCACACATCAGTGCAGCTGGAACAATTACTGGTAATTACGGAAATGGCCAAAATAAATTGATTGACTGTTGCTTCATCCAGTTTCCCAGCTGTGTAACCAGCTGCATTGCCACAGTCTAGGATAAATTCTGTTTATTGGGTCCCAAGGCTTTTTGATCATGAGACCACTTGTGAAAGTTTATGAAATGGGTACTTGAGGATTCCTTCACAGCTAGAGCACCTTTGAGGATGTCTTATTCATGGAGAAAGTGACCAGTCATCCACTAGGATCCGACCCAAAGACATTGCCCCTCCAAGATATACATCAAGCCAAAGTATTTTTAAAACAACTGAAAAATAAAGTAAGCATTTGAATTTTCTCATTGCTGATTTCCCAACCTATTGTCAGGTGGGATTTACAAATAAATAAACATATTAAATAATAATAATAATAATATATTTAAATTTATTTATTCATAGTAAGTTTATACTTGTTAGCTTCTAAGTGGACTCAACACAGTGACAGACACACATACACACACACACATATTAAGAAAACCAGATGCCACAATTCTTCACATTTAACTATTCATATTACTTATGACATGTGGGTGGCTGAACAGTATTTAAAGTTATGTGAACTGCTAGATGAGACTCTTACCATTGACAAGTTCTGTTATTTATTAAAGAAGTTTTGTTAGTTTAACATTGGTTCCGCATGAACAATAGTTCTGTATTTTCCGAGTCATCTTTTTCGCTTGCATGAAAATAGGACACCCTTGGCCCAATGGCAACCGACTCTGACCTCTCTTATGCGTTCCATCTGCACTACATTCATCAAACCATAGAGTTTGGAATCTGTAGCCTTTTTATGCAATTTGAGTAAGAGAGGGGAGGGAGTGAAGTACTAAGGAGCCTCCCCTAGGAGGACCCAAATGACTTCTAGCACCATCCCCGGGATTTGGGTCAGCGAAAGACCAAAGCTATACTGACAACTTAGCTTTGGACAAGGGCAAACTTTGGTTTGAAAATGGCTCTGCGTCTGTTCCTCTTACCCTGTGGAATTCTGAATCTCTGAGGTTGTTAGAGTTTGAAATAGATGCTTCATATTTCCTCCACACAGACTGGAATGTTCGGGTTGTCCTCCAGCCGGTCTGGGGGGAAAGCATCTGAGTTTTGGAATAAATGCTGCTTAAGTGGTCTTCCAAGATGGGGGAATGGGAATGTTGACCTATTATCAGAACTACTTAACTGGGTTCTTGGTGAATATTTTCTTTACCAAAAATTGTGAAAATTCATGGAACATGTGGGCTAATAACAGGAAGGGATATTGGCAGTCAGAACAGCCCTAGGAGTCAGGGCTCGTCTTGAAAATCCAAAACATATGGCCTCAATAGTGATCATCCAAATTGATTTCCAAATGAGGCCACGATGATTGCAAAACACTTGCGATTATGACACCTGAGAAGGATAGATAAAAAATATTATTTGGGGGCAGAAATCGTTTATATTACTATGTTTTAAAATTAAAGTTTTAAAATTTATTTATGTATGACCTTTTTAAAACACTTGGACTTAGATGTGCAGGACATGAATATTTACATTCCTTTTTTGGTGAAACGTAACCGTGGCTTTCTAGAATTCCTATTTTTCGACGAGTTAACATTCAAGTGTGCTCTTTGTTACAAAAGATGGAAAGAATTTATTTTGACATGTGATGATTTCCCTTCAGCTAATTCCACCATTAGTCCTTGATCATTAGTGCTAATGAGTAGAAATAATGTGAGGATAATCCAAAAATAGTAGATAATCCAAAAGGCATGTATACTTGACTTAAAAATGTTTTGTATTTATTTTTGGATATGGGTATGTCTGACATTATTGGCATTCTCATTATTGCAAATAGTATAATTAAGTCACATTACAAAGAAGTAGCTTAGAATGAGCAATATAATATTTCAGAACTCATTTTACTTGGAATTTAATGGATTACCATGAATCCAGGTAATGCTAGTACTATTCTAAGATATGTCAGTAGACAATTTTTGCAACCAACACATCTCTTACTTAAGGCTCCATTTTCCCTTTCTGGATCACTCTGGGATCAGTGTCCCTGATATTCTAGTGGCTCACTCAGCTCTGCTTGGACTTGCTAGTTGCAGCCAACTCATTAATGAATACCCCATGTCGGACTCACAATTTTATTTGAAGGAGGAAGAAAAATGAAAATAAAGAAAACACAGTTTTAAAATCCAAAATCCTTATACTTGAAAGAGCCAAGATTTGATTTTAGAACTCCTGAGTCGAAGCCTTGGTTTGGGTGCTTACTCTATCTGCGATGTCGCACAGATCAACTTGCTTCTTTGAATCACAGATTTCTCATCAGTACAATGAATGGGTTAAAACAGGTTGGTGCTTTCCCAAGAGACCACATTCCCAGAGGATTGTCTTAGCGTGCAAAATGTCTTTGACAGAAGAGAATGAGGATGTGGAGTGTCGATAGCAGAGTTTTAATCCTTTCTCCCCAGTTCAGAAAAAGCAATGATATATTTATGTCTTGGTACATCGATTGCATTGATATTCCACGTAACATTGTGTCTAGAGGAGACAAAGGAGGGGAGAGAAGAAAATTTGAAAACTAGACAACTCTCTCCAGTTCTAACATATTTAAATTACAATCGGATTAATCGGAACACCCATGAAATCCTTGAGAGTGTTTACAAAGCGGTATAGAGTAAGTTAAATACCCCATATCAGCTTTGGTTGGAGACCTGGGGTGAGAGTAACGTCAAATTTTATGGGCAAACCAGGGTTGGGGAGGCTGGTTAAACTGGAAACGTTGCAAGTTCCTACAAATAGATAAATAGTTGGATGAGTAATATTAGGTATAATTTTTATAATCCAAATTTTAAAAATAACATTAAGATAGTATCAGTGGCATTCTTTGCAGTTTAAAGAGGTATTTAATGTAACACAACTGATTTTCACAGGTCTTTGCCTTGAGTATTATTACAGAGGAAAAGAGGCTCTCAATCTCTCTTCTTCCAGGACATCGGTTTCCACGCTTTCGGAGACAGCCAAGTTTGATAATAAAATTGTATCACTATTGACCATGTTTGAATGCTCCACTTTCTTTCAAAGGATTTTTTTTTTCTGTCCCTTTGAAAAGCACGTGAAATGTAAACTGAACAGCTACGTTTTGAATATCCATTTCCACGTCCTTATATATTTGCCACAGATCATTTTCGCCCTTTTTAAAGAGATTCATTTCCATCTCTTTACTAGCATATTTCAAAAGTAGAGTAAGAAATGGCTCAAGGGTTAAGAGACAGCTTCGTTTTCGGTCCTAAATCCTTCTGTTTCTCTTCATCATCCTAGAATGATCACAAGGTCTTCTGATAGACTATGAGAGCAACAATAAAGCTGTTTGGCAATCTCTTGACTCAATGTGTTTGAATCTCCCGGTAACCAAATGTTTTACAGATGCTTGGTGGATATACATATGTGTGTATGCGTGTGTGTGTTTCCTGAGAGGAATAATAAGAGAGAATGTAAAACAAGTCAAAGCTGGAAGAGGAAATTTCATTGGGGAATACAGGCAGAATGTTTCCTTCTCTCTTTCTACCTACTTTTATCTCTCTACACTCTTTTATTGAGGACTTGAGCTCATTCTCTCAGTTCTTTCTGGCAATAGCTCCCTTGGAGTTCTTTCTGGCAAAAAAAAATGAAGAGTGCTTGCATTTCACCACTGGTTGAGCAGGACTGGAAATTTGAAAACCAGGGTTGTGTTCTTCTCATCACACACACACACACACACACACACACACACACACACACACAACCTCACAGAAATACCTTTCTTTACTATGGATGAGTCTTACATTTTCTTATTTTAGGCCTCCCCAGAACATTGAATCCTCTACAATAAATAAATAAATAAATAAATAAATAAATAAATAAATACAGATGAGTTGGTCCATTAGGAAAAAGAAGTGGTAAAAAATAGAAATTAGATATTTAAAGTTACGGTAGCTTTACACATCTCCTGTTTAAACCCTTAGAGACTATGTTGCCTTGGTTAAGTTCCAACTCTATAACATGGCTTTACAAGTTCTTCCATGATGTGGTCTCTCCTTACCTGTCCCACCTTAGCTCATTAACAGACCTTCTTGCGGGTACTGCTTCTGCCTTGCTAACATACGTCCATTTGGGGATTGCCAAACTCTCTTACTTCTTGGCCTGAACGAAAGGGGACTCCTTTACCTTGATCGCCTGCCACACGTCTCTTCCTAGTCTTCTATGGTTTCAACAAAGATCTATCTTCCCTAAAGAAGTTTTCTCTTCTGGGTCGGAACCTCTTTGCTCCACCCCCAATTAAAGTTGTGATGCATTCTATTGTGGTTATATGGGTAGTGGATATAATATTTTCACAATTCACACACCAGGTTACAAAACTGAAATTTACAAATAGATTCCTACAGCTCACTTTAATTTCTAGCTCAGGTCTCTCTTTCCTCCTAAGTACTGAAAATGACATTTTTTTTTCACTTCTAGGTATTTAGTCAAAGTAAGGATTATTGTGTTATCCAGTGTCATAATCTCAGCCAGTGACCTACTCCGCTCAAGTCCATGTCCCTCCCTAGCTCTAGAGATTGTCTCAGTATGGAGGAAGATTTTGTAGTAATAGGCCAATTAGAATAACTAACTCTTCATAGGCCCTATCAAAAGCTTTTACATATCTGTTTAGTCCTCACAGCAGCCCCTGAGGGAGTACTATTATTTACACAGCTAATAGTTGGGACTGACCCTGGATTTGAACCTGAGTACTCTAGATCCAGAGCTCTTCTATATTGATATAAGACCTCCATGAAATATGAGTTTCAAACCTACCAAACCAGAATCTCTCCCTCCTAAGAGGCATAGGAGGTGATCAATCAATCAATATTGAATGAATAGAAAGGAAGAAAAGTCGAGAAAAAAAAAACAGAAGGAAGAAGAGAAAGTAAACAAATAGCCAGCAACCTGATGTGAAAAGGAAACTGGACATGGCCTTCCCCTTCCCAAATGTCCATCAGCAAGCTGGCTGTAAGGTGGTTATCCTGTGGCTATCTATTGGAGCAATCTGCAGATTCAGTGAAGGACTGTCAAACGTTACCTACATGTTTTTGCTTGCTGGAAAGATGTGGGCGTATAAATCTATGTATGCTCCACTTTTGCATTTTTTAAAGGAATTACTTTGTCATCAAGTTCATAAGTTCTCAGGTCTTGAGAGGTTGGCGTAGATAAAAGCAGAAGCAGGGTGGGGTGGGACTGACCCAGAGGACTGACTGCTGGAGATTTTCTGACTCAAATCTGGGAGAGTGTGAGGGGCTGTTAGAAGAGCAGCCAGATATAGAGACAGCTGGAGAATTCAGAGTAGATGCTGGCTGCAGTGCTCTGTGGGGAATGTTGGAAAGTGAAGGGGGTTATATTTGCTGGTGGCTTTGACATTAACTTACATAAGACCTTGAGTAACTTTCTGGGTATCCATTTTTTTCTCACCTAAAATGGAGGCCACGTTTTGAGTAATCGCTTAGGTCTTCACCAGGTTCTATGTTCTGAGCTTGCAATGTCCTGCTTTGTGCTTCTAAGTGCCCCCTTAAAGCCCTTTGCTAGTCATAGCTCAGAGCTATTGCTGAATGTTTTCCCCATTTTCTCCCAGAAAACTGTACTGCCTAGCAGGTGGGGATGGGAGAGGTGTGGAGGGAGGGTTAGACTTCCACGTTATTGGAATTTGTTCCTCCCCAATTAATTCTAGGCTTTCCTAGAAGAATAATTTCCACACACTCCATTAGCTGTTCTGTGTGCTTAGGTATTCTCTTTAAAAGCTATTTTCAGGCTTGAATGCACAGTAGATAATTCCAAGATCTCAAGAAATTGGTAACTGTAAAAAAATATTCTAGTTGTTTCTATTGTGTTGATATTTCAATTAAGAACAACACATCGAAGAGTTGAAGTAGGAAGCTCTTTTTTTTTCCTGTTTCACACTGAGATGTACTCGAATACATTTTTTTAAAAGTCGAAGAAAAAAATATTGTATACAAAGAAGATATAGTTCTCTTTCGTTCCTTGGTTTTTTAAGATACTGCATCAAATGATCCCTCATAATTAATCACTGAAAATAATTGCAACAATGAAGTTTCTTCTATTCATCGATGAGTATTTAGATTTTTACTAAATCATCAAGTAAAAGATTTGGAGGAAAAAAAAGCAGAAGTCACTGGCTAACATTAACACTGCTAATAGAATGGCTTAGTTGTGGATTTTTGTCCTCAACAATAATCAATGATAAATATAAACAAACCCAGGAAACCATGTTATCTTATAAGATAGCCTTTTCATGGTATTTGGGGTGCTTTCCTTGATTTCTTTTACTCCCAGATTACAGTCAGCTATTTCTGGTAAGATATTACAATAAAAAACCAATTTCTTCAGCTTCCACATCTCTGAGTCTAAAGCATCATCTGGTGTTACTGTCAACAACCCACTGACAAGGTCCCAAGTAGGTGAAATGGCAAACTAGGGTAAATATTCACATCCAAGTCTCTCTTTCTACTTTATGTTTTGAAATCTTATATTCCTTCTTTTTCACATGTGATCGTGCCAGCTCCCCAGTGGAGAAAAGAATTGGGCCAGTATGTATGTAGAAATATCACGAGGATAAATACTTAATTGATAGAAATATCTGAAGTAAAATCTTTAAATTTTATTTCATGTTGTAAGCACTAAACTGTGTAGAGATGGCCGGTGGCCTCTTTGGTCAATAATTTACAAAGATGGCTCCAATGATTCCTCCCCAGTATTTCCCATTTTCTTAAATTGAGATGGAACTCGTGATTTGGATTAATCAACAGAATGTGGCAGAAATGATATTATGTGGCTTTGGAACCCAGACCTCCAGAGACCTTGTGGCTTTCTCTCTTGCTTTCTTGACATCCAGCAATCATGAGGTGAAGGAGCCCAATAACCTCCCTGAGAAAGAGAGGCCTTGTGAAGTGGCTTAGCCAACAAATGGAGTCAATTGCAACGCATGTGAGTGAGAGTGTCTTGGACTATCCATGCTCATGTGCCTTTTGCTCCTCTCCTTTTTGGACAGCAGTGTTTATTATAATTCACCTGTCCCTGACTCACTAGGTATGTTGGCTGTATGGGTGGCAAACAATTTGCCTTTTTAGTTCACGAGTCTCCGGGTTAAGAGCAACCACACCTGAAAAGCTATCCCCTGGAGCTTCATCTGAATTCAGACTTGGAGCATTTAGCAAAATAGTGGACTTCACACCCGATGCCATCACAGTATGAGATTATGGGGAGCGAGGTCTTGAGAAAGGGTGAATATATTTTGTTTGTGGAAGACATATGACATATTGTGACTAGAGAAAAGAGTGTGGTAGATATTCTAATGGCCAGAGAGTCTTTCCATCACCAACTGCACACCCACTTCAATGGAAATAGAGACATTTTCTCCACTCCTTGAAAGGCTGGCCTTGTGACTTGTTGCAGAAGAGGCAAGGCACCGTGGAAGTCTCAAGCCTAGACTTCAAGAGGCCTTGCAGTTTCTATTCTCACCTTGGTGGAACATGACCTGAAGCTCCATCTAGTCTATAGACAGATGAAAAGCCATGAAGAGCAGAGATGAGCTGGAGCAGCTAACACTCCATAGACAGAACAGATGGTGGCCAACTCTAACCACCAAATATGCGAGTAAGGTCACTTTTGAGATGAAATTTAATAAATAACTTTTAAAGAAAGGAACAGCTTACCTGTGGATAATTGAATTTATAATACTCTAATTCCTAAGTGAAATGCATTGAAAAGAGAAGAACGATAGGGTGACGCTGCATCTCATGTACATCGTGGTAGGCGGCCTCTGAGAAGACGCACCACGATCCCTTCCTTCTGTTATTCACAGCATTGTGTAATCCTCTCTCCCTGAGTATGAGTTGGACTTACTGTCTCCTTCTAAGAAACAGAGTATGGCAGAAGTATGGGAAGTTATTTCTGATATTAAATCTAAAAAGAAAGAGACTGTGGCTCCTCCTTCCCTGTCTGTATCCTTCCTCCTCACCTCCTCTCCATCTCTCTTCTTCTCTCCCTGGGTCATTCATGTTGAGAGAAGTGAACTGTCATGTCGTGAGCATCATACAAGGCATGAAGGGAACTGAGGTCCCAAGTCCAGCTGACGCCTGACAATGAACCACATGAGTGAACTTGGAAGCAGATTCTTGACCTTCGTTTGAGTCTTAGATTGAATATGGGCTCAAAAGATTGCTCGATTGTAACATCATCACGGACCTTGAACCAGAGGCACCTAATGAAGCATCAATTTAGTTTCCTGACCCACAGATACTGTGTGTTAATGTTTCTTGTTTTAAGTTGCTAAATTTGGGGATAGTTTGTTATGCAGCAATAGATAACTAATACAAAGATATTGTAATTTGTATATCCATTCATTCAGCAGATACTAAGTTGAGCATTTGCTATGAGCTACTGTAAAGAAAAATATAGATTCTGCTCTTTTTCATAACCTGACCTCAAATCCAAGAATGGGCATTTTTGGCATGAAAAATATCTTCACTAGGATTATGTTAAAAGGCAAGAAAATGGATTTCCTCTTGAGTGGAGGGGGCCAGCGATTACAAGAACTCTTACTAATTTCTTTATTTAGTAACTCTATGATGGCTAGTTTAATAGAGTAGCTTATGGTGTTACCTATACATTTGTGCAGAATGAATTTTAATGAAACTCTCAGAGCTCTGCAGGAATAGATTGACACAGAAAGCCAGACTGACTGTGGCTGGAGAAACAGAGTCCTCCATACATACTTCAACAACTACAATCTTGTAGCATAAATAAGATAGGTACATATATAACCATAAAACAAAATGCACCAGAGAAGGATGTAGGAGAGAGAGATCCTTCGGCCGATATAGGTACCATTTTTTAAAAATGTTACTACTAGTGGTTTTGGGCTGCATGTTACTCTCAGTGCCCAGCAGGGAGTAATAGCGAAGCAGTGAACTTTGACTGCACATATGTGAGATCAGCTGTGGAGAGAGGTGACTTTCCTTCTCTTGTCACCTTAATGAGATTTTTGGCAATGGTGACTCTGCATGCAATTGAATTTTCACTAAAGATTAAAATTTGATTTTTCAAATACGATATCTTTTAAAAATCATCATAGGACGTAGAATCAAAACGAAAAGGCATTGTTCATAGAGAAGGGTGCCTTCAATTAAAGACAGTAGTAATTGTCAAAAGTCTTGGACAAGATCATAGCATGTTCAAAGCTAGAAGTTAATATCATCTGTCCTTGGGTATTGAAAGCTTAAAGAAGCAAACATCTGTCCGTATCTTCTGGCTTGACTTTTAAGAGACCTTGCATGACTTCTAAAGACAGGAACTTTGGTTGAAAACGAAATATCTGAGACTATAATATAATTTACGAAATAGAAGTGCAGACTGTATGTCTCAGTATTTTTCATCTATCTTGAAATTATACTATTAATCTTAAAACTGCAAAAAACACAAAAATGGCGAGCACAGGTTGGGGGGGAAAGTGTTGCTTTGAAGCATGCATAATGATAAAAACCAAAATGATTCACTAAATATTAATATGTTGAGTATGAAATCTGTTCAGACTCAAATTTTGCCATAGAGATGAAAATAGGTTATGTAATGACAAGAATAAATATTTACTTTTATGGTTAGCAAACCAAAAAGTGAATATGTAATACAATTTTTTCCAGAAAATTGTTATTAAATTGATTATTTATTTTGCAGCTGAAGATAAATAGCCTTGAATATGCAGTCTAGCCAAACTGAAGAAATATTTTTTAAAAAGCACAGAAAATTTTCTGACCAAATAGAGGTGGCCAGAAGTATTCCACGGATATTGATCATTTGTCGTATTTTTGCTTTGATGTTCTAGAAGTGTTTCACATGAATATACTTTTTTTAAAGTGAATTACCTTTCAGTATCTGCAATGCATGAGGAGATATGTATTGGTAATCAAATCTACGTACTTTTGATCTTTTTCATGGAAGACTTTTATAAAGGCAAATTATTAAAATGAATATAGTTACCTATGCTTGATTTATCTTATGCAGGGGTGAGTTTTATTAATCTTTATTTTCTGAGGGTATGAGGCAAATTCTTAAAGCCCAAGTTAAAAAATCCTGGCTTGCAGAGAATCTAAAAAAACCCATTATAAGTGAAGAGAGCATTTATAATGCCAACCAGTAATAGTCAGCTAATGACCTAGGACTTAAGATTGAATTCAGCATCACTGAATTCGATACAATTATAGTCTATCCTTCATCACCCACACAAATGAAGAAGAACCAAAATATGGATAGCCCAAAAACTTACACAGGTATAGCATAGGATACTTATGACTATTTTTTTTCTCACTATTTCTGCATTTCATCCCCTGTTATGATTGATGAAGTATTTGCGGTGGTGTGTTTCTACTAAATACTAAGGTTTGATGGCAAGAAAAATTAATTAAAATGAATACTTCCATTTAGGGGGAACACAGAAACAAAAATAAAACAAAATGATTACAAAATTTGACTTAACCAAGTAACATTTGAAATCCACTTTACATAGTAAGGTATTTTTCTAACAAGTGACATGAGAGTTATATTTCTAAGAATAAAATCTTATTTTACTTTTTATTTTTTTTAATTTTATTTATATATTTTGAAAGAGAGGGAGATTGCAAGCAAGGGAGGGACAGAGAGAGAGAATCCCAAGCAGGTTCTGAACTGTCGACACAGAGCCCAACGGCGGGGCTTGGCCTCACCGCACAACCACATAGTAGTTGGATGCTTAAACGACTGAGCCCCCAGGCACCCTTAAAATCTTAGGTCATCTTATTTTAGAGGTTTTAAGTCCCATGTGCATGAACTCTTTTATAGAGCAATACCTTTATTTGGAATCAGTTCAGTTTTGCTCATGTTTAAAATTTTGGCCATTCTCAATGAAATGGAGAAATAAATTATGAATGTTGAAGTGTGTTTCCTCATATCTGAAAAATCTTTTAGGGCATAAACAATACATAGTATGGGACTCTAGGTAGTTATTCCAAATTTCAAAAAACTTTCCAAAACAGCCTATTTCCACTTCTGAAGTAATGATTCTTCTTTTAGGACCTGACTCTCTATCCTATCACAGAATAATTAAATGTAGCATTTAAACAAAGTCTTAATGTTTCTTCGTGTCTACACTTCCCCCATAAGTAAGAAATGCCTTATAAAAGTGTAATTATAAGCATTTTCACAAGCCAGCCTGTTTTTCTGGTCATATCCAGGAGAGCCATGGTCAGAGCTGGGGCCCGAGATGAAGGACCCTGCTAAGGCAAGTTAGAATGACCATTATATAAGTTCCTCTAAAGTTACTATTTTTACATAAAAGACATGAAAGCGGCAGGCATCTGTAATGTTATATTATTCTTAGCACATGGAAGTGGCTTTAT
Organism: Paguma larvata; assembly: GCA_030068075.1. Classification (NCBI taxonomy): domain Eukaryota; kingdom Metazoa; phylum Chordata; class Mammalia; order Carnivora; family Viverridae; genus Paguma; species Paguma larvata. Next base: position 16,722,244 of record CM057825.1, read on the forward strand.
GGTTTTGAAAGAATTACATTCCCTTCATTTCTTTAGCACCTCTTTTATCGTCTCTTAAGATGTTCTCTGCCTGACCTTCCCCACAAAGGAAAAGTCAGCCCAGTGTCTCTGGAAAATTAGGGTAAGGTCATAGAGGACAATCTAAGGCCTTGCTTAGACAAAGCTCTTTTCATAGCTGCCTATAAGCCATAGCCCATTGGAAATGGACCGAGAACAGGACCAAGCAAATCCTTATTGCTTGAAGGGAAGTATTTTAGATGACCTTTACCCTTTGCCTCATTGATGAACCCTCTGAAGGTTTGAAGAGTCTTAATGGAGACATGTCAACTATGAATCTGCCTTCCTAGTTTCCATCTTTGCCTCTTATAGTTTCTGAACTTGCCTAAAGTCTCAAGTCACAGGAAATAATTATTGAAAATTCTGTTGGATACCTCAGATTCTGTGACACTGTGTCTGTAATGATCAAACAGCTTCCTGGAAATCTCTGGCAGTTAGGCTGAAAAAAGGTCTGATAACTTCCCCCCTCCATTCCTAAAATATAAAGATCCTAGGACTTCAGACTGCTAAACAAGCTCCTTAACAATTGGAGCTGTTAGAATCATAATTCCCACCCATCTGAATATCCGCGGAAAATAATTGTTTGTAACACATTTCTACACAACAGCAAATTTTTCTTAAAGTCGAGTCTCATAGGGGCGCCTGGGTGGCTCAGTCGGTTGGGCAGCCGACTTCAGCTCAGGTCATGATCTCAAGGTCTGTGAGTTCGAGCCCCATGTCGGGCTCTGTGCTGACCGCTCAGAGCCTGGAGCCTGCTTCCGATTCTGTGTCTCCCTCTCTCTCTGCCCTTCCCCTGTTCACGCTGTGCCTCTATGTCTCTCAAAAATAAACATTAAAAAAAAATTTTAAAGTCGAGTCTCATAGATGAAATCATTTGTTTAATCTTATATTTTATCAAACCACATTCTAGAGACTGTAGGATTCTAGAAAAATGTTTCTACCACAGCTATTAGGAAATACTTGTTAGCACAGGTATCGCATTTTGCTTACAAGCTCATCTCCTGTATTTTGCTTACGCATTAAGGGAAGACTCAGATCTGGAGGCTTCCTACCTCTAGCAAGTGCATAACTTTGGACCTGGTACTGCCTCTCTCTATGATTAAATGTTCTCATCTGTACGATGGGGATAATTATAGCATCCATTTTATGGGCTTTGAGAGAGGATTAAGTCTTTTCGTACATGTGCCCTCAACGAATGGCAGCTCTTTCTCCAAGTGCTTTCTCCAAGTGTTTCTTTTCAATTCAGATATACATCCAGCCTTCCAGCAGATTCCACTCCTTTGAAGTTCATTTCGGTTCGCCCACTAAAAGCATATTTAGAGCTTTCATTTATTGAGATTTAAATTATTTATAACTTGCCTAAATTATTTCTCCTTCCAAAGATATTTACATTTAAATAAACTTACATTAATGACCCTGAGTTTATGTTAAAAACCTACGTTTTGGACTTAGACAGATTTTGCTCCTAAGATGTACTAATTGTGTGGTCTTGGGTGAATTATTCCACTTAGTTTTTATCTGAGGCTTAGATTTTTAATCTGTTAAATGAAGATAATATGTGTCTTCTGACAAAATCAACAGGAAACTTCTAAATAAAGATGTATTCGTCAGCACACTTTGAGTTGCAAGAGACAAAATCGAATCCCAACTGGCTTAGGCAAAGAAAGGGATCTATCAACAGACTTTCCTGGAAAATCCAAGAAAGAACTGGCTTTTCAAATGATGTTTTCTGAGATTAGCTTTTCTCCATTTTTATTTTTTATTTTTTAATAATTTACTGTCAAATTGATTTCTGTACAACACCCAGTGTTCATCCCAACAAGTGCCCTCCTCAAATCCTGTCATCCAGTCTCCCCCTCCCACATCCCCCATCAACCCTCAGTTTGTTCTCAGTATTTATGAGTCTCTTATGTTTTGTCTCCCTCCCTCTCTGTGGCTTTTTCCCCCCTCTTCTCCTTCCCCATGGTCTTCTGCTAAGTCCCTCAAAATCCACCTATGTGTGGAAATATATGGTATCTGTCTTTCTCTGACTGACTTATTTCACTCAGCATAATACCCATCCATGTTGCTACAAGTGGCCAGATTTCATTCTTTCTCATTGCCACGTAGTATTCCATTGTATATATATACCATATCTTCTTTACCCATTTGATGGACACTTAGACTCTTTCTGTGATTTGGCTATTGTCAAAAGTGCTGCTATAACATCAGGGTACACGTACCCCTGTGCATCAGCACTCCTGTATTTCTTGGGTAAATTCCTAGCAGTGCTATTGCTGGGTCGTAGGGTAGTTCTATTTCCATTTTTTTGAGGACCTTTCACACCCTTCTCCAGAGAGGCTGCACCAGTTGACATTCCCACCAACAGTGTAAGAGGGTGTCTCTTTCTCCACATCCTTGCCAGCATCTATAGCTTCCTAATTTTCTCCATTTTTAAACTCTGAGTCCACTTCATTCTCTCTCTTCTGAAGATGTTCCTCATCAGCACACAGGCAAGTATCTTCACAAATTCAAGATTAATGGGACAGGTTTCTTCTCTTCCCAAAGATTTGAAAACAAGCCTGGACTACATCTTGCGGCCCTGGTTTAGCCCACATGTCCATCCCTGACCAAGTAACGTCAGACAGTGGAGACTTGCTTAATGTCAGACGGTGGAGACAGGAGTATGACTTGCTTAACCAGGTCTGGTTTCTGGGCACATCCTTGCCTGGCCTCACAGCGGAGGGCATGAGGTCAACTAATTGGGCCAACACCATGGATGCCTCTACAAAATATTAGTTTTCTTCCAAGAGGACCATATTGAACAACTACCAAAATAACTTCCAAGGACACAAGGCTTTTAAAATCCTTTTAATATCTGACATGAAGTAAGTCGAATCAGCAACGAGAGAATCTCATTCGATTTCCTCAATAACTGAAATTATTTTAATTATTTCCTATACATACACACGCAGCATATATAGTGAAATATATTGTATATATTATATGTGTTAACACACACGATTTATAATGAATATGCGTGTGCTCCATGTGCTGTATATTATACATTTTTTTATTAACTTTATTTTTTAAGGAAAGATGGCACCTTCGTACATCGGTATTTGAGACTAGGAATCATGGATGGTTGAAATGGAGGGAAAGGTTTACAGGCTAATTTTACATCTGGCACTGCCGGTTTATTGAATCAAAGCAAAACTCATGAATGCGGTTTACACTGGGTATTGCATTCGGTAATGCATTTTGTTCATTTTATGCCCCTTTAAATGCATATCTGTGCATGTCACTTTCAAACTGGCACCACGGGCTGTATAAACATTATAGCACCACTGTACAAAGCTGCCAAATGAGTATTTTGAAATTTAACTACAATACAGCTGGCCGCAGATCTAGAAGTGGTAAAGAAAAAAAAAAAAGAAAAAGAAAAAAAAAAGAAAGAAAAGAAAAAGAAACAATAATAGGTCTGGGATCTTTATTAGTGGGGCCAGGTAGAAACATCTGTTCAGCAGGGCTGGCCTGATTATCATCCGTTGTTTGCTGAGTCTCCTTTTGTCTAGGATCACAGAGCACATTAAAATCCACAGCCTATCTCTTGGGCATACTGTGGAAATAGGTTTTGTGTCTAAAGAAGACCAGAAGGTTCTTATTAGCAATCATTCTTCAACTACCTAAGGAGACAACAAAAAGCCCCCGCCCTTCCCAGGGAGGACTCTTGATGTGGTGCAAACTCTCAGCACCTAAAGGCATTACTAAGAATTCTATAGCCCAGGTGAGCATGAAGCCAGCGTTTCCTTATGAAAAGGCAGTGTAGACATATGTATGTGCGAGAAGTAGAGCTTTAGGAGGGTACTCTAAAGTCATTCTTCTTAGTATTAATAATAAGAGTTCTATTCTAACTAGATTTTTAAGTTTATTTTTTTGAGAGAGAGCAGGCAGGGGAGTGGCAGAGAGAGAGAAGGATAGAGAGAATCCCAAGTAGGCTCTATACTGTCAGCATGAAGCCCCACACTGGGCTGGAGGTCATAAATAGTGAGATCATGAGCTGAGCCGAAATCAAGAGTAGGACGTTTAACCAACTGAGCTACCCAAACGCCCCTCTGTGTGTTATATGATTATGTTATAATAAGAAAGAAAGAATAAAGGTTTATGTTATAATAAGGAAGAAAGAATAATCCTCTTTTTAAAAATACTCTTTGAGGGGCGTCTTGGTGGCTCAGTCATGTGAGTGTCTGACTCTTGGTTTTAGCACGAGTCTCATCGTGGGATTGAGCCCCGTGTCAGGCTCCATACTGAGTGTGAAGCCTCCTTGAGATTCTCTCCCTGTCTCACTCTGTCTCTCTCTCTCTCTCTCTCTCCCTCTGCCCTTCTACACTGTTTGTGCTCTCTCACTATAAAAAAGAAAAAAAGAAAAAAAACTTAAAAATAATACTCATTGACCTCTGAAATTTGACAGTAAAAAGTGGTTTTGTTAGAATGCAGAGACATTTTTTAGGGCTATGTGTCTATCTAGCTATATTTCCCAGAAAGAAGGAAACTGCTAGCTGTCCCATTACAACCCAGATTCAGAGAAATGCCCTTGGCTTCTCAGATTGTCACCTGAGGTCCGGTAATGAGCAGGCTGAGAGTGATTTGCTTGACTATTCGAATACCTTGCAGCACCGAGCACCCCCAAAGTCCCTGGCAGAAACCCATCACACCGTCCACTGACCTCTTTCTGTTTTGGTGGCAGTTTGGGCATATGGACCCCTTTGATCATCTGATGTGTCTATTCAAAGGGAAAGGAAAGGCAGAGAAAGGCACAGAGCTTGCGGGGAAAGAGCCCTCTTTGTGGAAGCCAAGAGAATGGCTGAGACCGAACTTCAGTGAAACCAGCCTCCGGGCCTGGCCAGAGTTGACCCTGAGAGGGGTCAGGAAGTTCTCTACGACCAAAATTTTCTCAGGATCTGGCTTTGAGGCAAAGTTGAGGCATTAACTTACCCCCCAAACAGATAAGCTTTTCAGTATAGGGCTTCCTTGGAAAGCAAGTTTGACAAGTTTGATATTTATACCAGGACCGTGAAGTTTACTGGCAAGTTCAAAGGCATAATCCATTACTTCAAGCAGCTGCAAGTGGAAAGATGTTTAGCTATATTTTTTACATGAGTGACAGAAATGTTCAAGAAGGCATGATTTTTCCAAGGAAAAGGCCAAGGTTAGGTAGGCAGTACTTGGGTTATAACAACTACTATTATCTTGTGCAAAATTGCAAAATAGGGAAATGTGGGCTTTGGTTCTTTGCCTACTTTGTGCTTTATTTCTCCCACTCTGCTGCATGTCTACTGACGAACTCATAAACCTGAACCCACAAACATATATGTAGAAGTCTACACATACACACACGTGCGTGCGCACACACACACACACATACATACTTAAGAAAGCAACCATGCTCACTTCCAAAGCACCATTTTACTGTGCCTCTCCCTTTTGCTGTAAAAATACTGAAGAGAGAGATAAGACATGTCAATCATCTATACCCAAGTTATCAATGTCTTATATTCTTACTGAGGTTATTTGTATTTTAAGCCTTAAAAGAATTTGAAGGATTGAACTTCATGTGGTTTATGTTATAATAAGGAAGAAAGAATAAGTGATAACAGAAGTGAGGGCCCCACATATGCATCAGAGCTAGCTTGGACACTGGTTAATTGTTGACTTTGATCAAATGATTTACTCTCTCATCATCTGAGGAGATTGCCAATTTTTCTAAACATATACCCCGAATGACAGAAAAGAATGAACATATCATCTAAGGTGTTAAGGAGGCAGAGCTCCAAGACCCCAGTGCAAGCAAGATTTTTCTTTAGGATCTTATTTTTGTTACAGAATCCAGTCAAATGCCGTCTTCCTACTCCTGAATGTTCGGGGATTGACGTAAAAATGTATATTCCTTCATCAATTTTCAGGCAAATCTGGTAATGCAGAAAGTCATACCATACTTAAATCCTTCGTATTTATAGACCGCATGGCACACCACCGGTCACTCTTGGAGATACGATCCAGTTTCAGAAGTCATGGGTTATTCTTCGATTTAGTATTTTCTGGAGTCTCACGGGGCTGCAGTTATCAGTGATGGGTAGTTAAAATAGCACATGAACAGTTTGCAGACACCACTGGCCTAATTTGGGCAGGGGGCACATTAGTATGGAGCTGGAGATCCTGAGGTCTTGGCCATCCCAAGACTCCACTCTGAGTTCAAGAAGACTCAGAGGGCCTTAGAATCCGGGGATGCCGGACAAAGAGGAATGAATGGTCTGTGTGGATTTGTGGCTTATTTGGGAGATGCACTGATACAACAGCAACGCAATACTCTTGGAGCCACGATATCCTGCCTTAGGGAGTCCCACACCCTCTTCTACCTACCGTCAGTGTGGAGCCATTCCAGAACTGGGTACGAATGGGGTCTAAAGCAAATTTATCGGGGTGCCTGGGTGGCTCAGTCAATTAAGCATCCGACTTTGGCTCAGGTCATGATTTCATGGTCCGTGGGTTTGAGCCCCATGTCAGGCTCTGTGCTGACAGCTCAGAGCCTGGAGCCTGCTTTGGATTCTGTGTCTCCCTCTCTCTCTGCCCCTCCCCTGCTTGCACTCTGTCTCTGTCTCTGTCTCTGTCTCTGTCTCTCTCTCTCAAAAAATAAGGAAAACATTTAAAATAATTTGAAAAAATAAATCAGATTTATCATGGACTCCTGTGGTTGGGGGTATCTGGATACCACAATGGGCCTGAGTTTCAGATACACAGAGCCAAACCCAGCCTCTGTCTAAGACGTGGGTCTGGAGCTCATGCCGGTGCATGAAGACTGACCCGGGGCCCTGCTTTAATAGAAGGCAGGCAATTCACTGGAATAAGAGACGAGCAACAAGCTGGAAAGCTCTCCTTGGCGCAACACTTTGTCAGCTCCTCACATTGACTATTGGCGGGCCCTAAAAATGAATTAATTGTTCCATATATCTCTGTTGCATGTTTAACAGGCAGGAAGCCTCAACCTAAAGGTCTGCTCTCTATTCTTTTTTTTTTTTTTTTTGGAAACAAGATATTGCTGAATAGAAGCTAATGTTCTATTTACACCGATACTCCATTTTTGGGAAAAAAAAAAAAAAAAGAAAGCTTGTCTGCCCTGTTGGGACTTTATCTCAAATTCATGTTAACTCTACCTATTATGCAACCTCCTGTATAATATCTTTGGAACTCCTGACAGGACTGCCCAACTCTATAAAGCACACAGAAATCAACTTTCAGAGACAGCCAGAAATGGTCCAACCAGTAATCAATTCTGTAGGGACATAGAAAGGCAGTAAATAAAAACCGTACCTCAAGAGAAGCACATGATTAAGGAGATTAGGTTTCAAACATACAGGTTCTGGACTTTTGTCCAAGGAGGGAGAAATAAACTTCAGGTGATGTGTTTTCAAGATGTTGTGGCTTTTATTTAACTCTGTAAGATAAATTACAAAGCAGTAGGTAGAACCAAAAATGCTTCTGGTCCTTGGAATCTCTATTATATGAGACCATCAAACCTAGGTTACTATCATAAATTGAGACAGGTTGGGGCATAGAGATAGTTTGGAGGGTGTTTAATATGTCATTAGTTTTATAAAGCAGTAAATATTTCCAAATATTGTCTGTGAACCTATGCAAAAAACAAAAAATGCTGGTGTGTGTTTATTACAGTGGAGATTTGGGGGCCTTATCCTTGACAGAGTGAATTTCTGGAAAGGCTGGGAATTGTTTCTTTTAGCACATCTCCAGCCAATTCTTTCAAACCTAAAGTTTGAGAACCACTTCATTAGGGAATCAAAGTCTTCTGGATTCATGTAGAATGATGATACTTGGCTGTTTTTTTCAGAGCATTTGTTAGATGTCTTCCCAGTCGAATACTAAATCAAGAACGGACCAAAAGGATGGGCTTGGTTAGGATAACAACAGGATGGAGGCGGAATACATTAAACTGATTTTTTAATCTGACTCCACTATGTGGTTTCCAAAGCAATCTTCCAAAGAAATTTTACCCTACAAACGAATGCTTGTGAAAACCGATGTAAAATAAATACTCAAAAGTGCAAGAAACAGGGTTGTGCTTTGGGAAGCCATCTCCTGGCTACATGCCAAATTAACCAGGTAATTGCTGTATCCTGAGTTTCTAAATGGAAAATTGTTCTTTGTGCTTCAGATGGTTTAGTGCTCTGTTTAATTGACCTTCTTTAATTAGGTTGGCTTGGTGATTCTTTCATTAAAAATCCCAATATTGTGATTACTTCTTTTATTCTTTTTCAGGAAACCAAACCTGAAGCTGGCTACAGAAGAGTTTGTTTCGAGTCAGCGAATAAAGAAATGAGGGAACTAGTTTATAGAATGAGTGTTAGTTTGTCAAACACAGTGAAGCGAAAGATCGTTTTGGAAATGGAAAAGAAACTAGGTTTGCATGATAGAGAGTGTTAGAGGCCCTAGGGTATTCCCAGCCCTGGGGTTAATTTCTCTGTGACAAATCACATATCATTTCTGTGTGTCAGTTTCTTTCATATGTCATGAAAACGACTGTATCTATGACAAGGTTGACCTATCAGTATTCAGCGGGCAAGACCCCTTAGGAGACTGCAGGAGACCAGTCAACTGAGAAGCTAACTGCCAAGAGAAATTATTCTAGGCAAGCATGTTGATTTAGAAGCAGTATACTGATGGCTGATTAGGAATTGGTTTAAGGATACAAGAGCAAAACGGGGAGCCTGGGTGGCTCGGTGGGCTAAGCGTCCAACTTCCGCTCAGGTCATGATCTCACAGTTCATGAGTTTGAGCCCCAGGTCAGGCTAGGCTCTGTGCTGATGGCTCAGAGCCTGGAGCCTGCTTTGGATTCTGTGTCTCCCTCTATCTCTCCCCCTCCCCTGCTTACACTGTGTCTCTCCTGCTCAAAAATAAACATTAAAAACAAATTAAAAAAAAAAAAAAAGGATGCAAAGAACAATGCTGAAATGGAATTGAAAAAGGATTGTAGTTTAGAGATCCAGGGCTGAGTTAGTAAGATTTTCTTGCCATGGTCCTAGGCTACCTATACTTAAGCACCGAGACCAACATTCTCAGTGTAACTTAGTCCTTGAGTCCATAAAGGCTGACTTGAGATGTATTAAGAATCAGTTTCCTATAACTTTATGTCATTGAGCCGCAGCTTCCCCGGCTAACCCTCCATCTTTAGGCACGATTTCCATCAGCTTCGATTGTGCTCTTGCATTATTCTGAATGCCAAGTAACCTCTGGTTGTTGTTAACTGTTCCTAGTAACCCCCCTCCTAGGATCTGTGTATGGTATGATGGATTGCAGACCCCATATCAGGGTCCTGTTTCAGGACGTCTGACAATCTTTGCAATTACAAAAGGACTGTCTTTGGTGTCCAAAGATTCCTGCAGCTGGGTCCCTGCCTATGTGGTCAGATCAAGCCTGTCTGGTCGGACCGGGTTAGGTGAAGCCTCAGATTTTGGGCAGAGTGATTGAGATCACTGTTTCTTCTCCTCAGGGGCGATTTCTCCTATGTGGCTAATTCTCTTGGCCCTTGCCGTGCCGTATTTACCTGCTGATTGCCAGTTTTCCATGATGCCGGAGCTGTTCTCATGGGTGAGTTTCTATTAACCGTAACATTCAGGCCCTAGGACAGGGGAAGAGGCAAGATTTCATCAAGGCCATAAGTCATTGGTTGGTTTGTTCCCACACAGTTGCCGTGTCACACCAAATAATCTAGTTGCCTTTACTCATTTAAAGGCCATGAACTGAGCCCCAAAGTCTAAATTTATTCTGGTTAGACAGGAAGAGAATTAAAGGAGTTTTTCAAATGTTTTATGGCCAAAATATGAAAAATTCTTAAAAAGAAATTTAACATTTATTGAATACCTACCACATGTAAAGCACTGACATATAAACATTGTGCATGCATTTAGTTTTTTAAAATTTTTTAATGTTTATTTATTTTTTGAGAGGGAGAGAGACAGTGCATGATCAGGGAGAGGGGCAGAGAGACAGGGAGACACAGAATCTGAAGCAGGCTCCAGACTCCGAGCTGTCAGCACAGAGCCTGATGCGGGGCTTGAACCCATGGACCCTGAGATCATGACCTGAGCCGAGTCAGACACTTAACGGACTGAGCTACCCAGGCACCCCATGCATTTAATTTCTATTGAGGTAAGATACCATATATGTGCTAATGACATTCATGTTCTGGCTGGGGGTCACAGACATTTATTTCGACAACGTTTATGGATTGTTGGTGAACATCTAGAACAAAGAAGTTTCCTTATTTATGAAAATGTATTGCATTTCATTTGAAAGCTGGTTGACTCGAGGTGCCTGGGTGGCTCAGTTGGTTAAGCGTCCAACTTCTGCTCAGCTCATGATCTCATAGTTTATAGGTTTGAGCCCCATGTCAGGCTCTGTGCTGACAGCCCAGAGCCTGGAGCCTGCTTCCGATTCTGTGTCTCCCTCTCTCTCTCTGCCCCTCCCCCACTCGTATCTCTCTGTCTCTCAAAAATAAATAAAAGTTCAAAAAAAATTTTTAAAGCTGATTGACTCAACAAAGTTCATATTTATGAAAGCAGGCTATTCTACCTATAACTCTTCTACCTGAAGTTATTAATAATGATCACACTTCAAGACTCTTGAAATAGAAACAATGCCCTACAGGTCCACAGAGAATTTTCAATTCGTTTACTTAACCCACACGGGCATCCGTGCTAGTTTTCCCCTATGACAGATGTCATGGATAAACAGACATGTAAAACCATCAAGAAATTTATAACCCAATTGGGAAGATCAGGGATAAACATAACCTTAGTATAAGAAAAAATGAAATGAGAACCATAATAAGTTATGAGTTAAGAGTAAGTATATGTTAATTATAATGTGATTTCAAACGCAGAGATGATTATGAGGTATCATTGAAGAACTTCTGACCTCACTGCAAACTGTTTTCACTCACCGATCAGGGCAACGGCAGTCTCGGGTCCTAGCAATATCCCTTTGGAAATCTTGGACATTTCCTAAAATCTTAAAACATTCCCTAAGTTGGATGGTGAAGAGCCATTGTGGAAAAAGCTACTCTGTGCTATGCATCTACTCATTCTAGTGCACAACATTCAGGATTTTAGCCCAGGTGTGTATGGGGATCCACAAGTAAAAGAATCAGCTTCTCCACCAAAAACAAGACTCATTTTTCTTCTTTCTGTCTCATAGGAAACTTCAGATTGTTGAACGGATTTTTGCCTTTACAATCATGTCCGTGGGGCTGTGATAAATACAAGAAGGAAAAGTTAGGCCGTAGTTTAGATCTCCAGATCCAAAGTACCTCAATTCATTTAATGACATAGTTACAGGCATCTCTCTTTAGTCTGCTGAAAAAATGTGTAGAACAGCTGCTGCCCAGGCTATCGGGGAGTGTTCAATATCCCTCCCAGAAACTGATCAGAGCAAATTCGAGACTGTTCCTTCTTCGGTGCTACAGAAGGTGCATTGTTGTGTCCTTCTGGAGTGGGAGAAGGAATTGGGTGGAGGAGAGCTCTGATAAAAAGAGTTATCAGGAGGTCATTTATGAAAGAATTACCAGAGGACAGGAAATGTCGTTGACTTTGACGGAGTTGGGAAATGATAGAGATAAAGTATCAGGGTCCTAGTTCAATTCATGCCTTTACTCTGGTCTTGCTCCCTGATTTACAACAAACTACCTCATCTTGGTAAAAGAGCATGAGTCCGGTCAACCAGCGTAGCTCTGTTTACTGGAACCAACTGCTTGGTAGAGTTAATCCATAGCATGCCTTGCTAGCTAGAGGTCCTTATAAGGCAATGAGCTCTGAACTTTAGTTGGAGTCCAAGTTTTTTATGTCTCTTCTAGGGTCCTTTCAATAAAATAAAATGTGGAATAAAAATGTGAGGGGCGCCCGGGTGGCTCAGTGCGTTAAGCATCCAATTCTTGATTTCGGCTCAGGTCATAATCTCATGGTTCTTGAGTTCAAGCTCCATGTCGGGATCTCTGTTAAGAATTGGAATCTGCTTGGAATTCCCTTTCCCTCCTTCTTTCTCTTTCCCTCTCCCCTTCTATCTCTCAAATAAATAAATAAACATTTAAAAAAATGTGTTGCTTATCTGGCTATACTGTGGATCTTCACAAGTGGTAAAACAACAGATGATTTTTATTTTCTTAGTTTTTTTTTTTTGAGAGAGAGAGAGAGAGAGAGAGAGAAAGAGAGCAGAGAGAGACACACACACAGAATCCAAAGCAGGCTCCATTCAGACTCTGAGCTGTCATCACAGAGCCTGACATAGGGCTCAAATCCACTTACCGTAAGATCATGACCTGGGCTAAAATTGGACGCTTAACCGACTGAGCTACCCAGGTGCCCCAAAACAACAGAATTACCATGAGATCATGACCTGGGCTAAAATTGGACGCTTAACCGACTGAGCTACCCAGGTGCCCCCAAAACAACAGAATTATTAACAGGCATGTAAGAATTATTAACAGATATGTGAGACTTCAGTTGGAAGTAGAGGAGTAGCTCAAACATACAGAAGCATTATATTAAATGTATTTTAAAGCCAAATTTATCAAAGTATAGCCTACTACTTTTATCCCACTGTATTTTGTAGTTTATACTAAAAAGAGAAAGAACAAAGTTATAGTGCATGTCTGAGGTGTATAGCAACTTTGCCAGATATATTCATTACCGAAGAAATCTTGACCATATATATGTGGAGGGGAAAATGCAAAATGCAGTGTTTCTCCATAAGCACAGTCCATGAATTGACCTATTTATGTCTAAATTACCAATGAAAAGCATTTGTTAAATTCTGCTGGAGTTTTCAACAAAGTAAGTAACATCCTTGGGAATATATTGTGTTGTAGAACTTCACCCATTATTCTTGTCTTTTTTTAGAGAGAGGGAGACACAGAATCCAAAGAAGGATCCAGGCTCAGGGCTTGAACTTGTGAACTTCGATATCATGACCTGAGCTGAAGTCAGCTGCTTAACCAACTGAGCCACCCATGCACCCCGCTTCACCTATTATTTCTAAAAGAACTTTGAGGGCAGAGAGCAAGTTTTGCATGTGCACAGGATGGGAAAGACCTTTTGGTCTCCCTCTGGTCTTTTCCAACGGAATCAGTCACCACGAGCAAATTCACCTTCCAACTGAAGGACAACCATGAGATTCTCACCACAATTTCCTGGGCTCTGCTGCACTCCAAGCATTGGAATAAAATGCATGCATCACCAAAGGGAAGGCACATGTCATAAACCACCCTGGAGCTGCTGTGCTTCAGAGCAGCTGGGAAAATTGTGAAGGTCTCAGCAGTCCTGCTTCAGGTTAAAAAATGTGTGTGTGTGTGTGTGTGTGTGTGTGTGTGTGTGTGTGTGTGTGTGTTTTCAGCGGGGAGTGGCCTTCAATCTCAAGTCTTTTGCACTTGCTGTTTCTGCTCTGTGCTTCCCAACAAGGATGCCAATAGTGGGTTTGGTTGGACCTATCTTCATTGTCCCTGGCTGTCCTACGCATTATAGGACATTGGGCTTCTTGACTCTGTCGCCTAATTGCCAGCAGCGGTGTCTTCTCCTCAAGTTGCTCCCCAGGCTGGTCTCTGGGATCATTAAACACACCCCACACAATTGCAAATGGCCCCAGAGTGCAGGAGTGCCACCCTAGGCTGAGAACCCTGTGGCTCATGGTGCTTTTAGTCCAGTTTTTCACGTCATCCGCCTCACCTCCTCTGTCTGGGCCTTTGTTCAATGACGCCCTCCCTAAGAAGTCACCGTGAGTGGTGTGCTCACATGGGGAACTCCTCTCTGCCTCTCTCTGCTCTGCTTCCTCTTCCCGCCACCTTTATGTTTCCCCACAGCACTTATCACCATCTAGTATGCAATTTTTGCTTGTTTATTTTGACCCCACTTCCCACCCACCATAATAGGTGCTTAATTAATATTCATCAAATTAAAAAAGCTAAGTGGAGCAAGATGAATTGTTCTTTCACCTCTTGAATTTAGGCATAAATCAGACAAGGATAACAGAAGGAGACATATACTGTTCCAGAATATTCCACAGGCTTGTTATTCTGTGCACTGACACACATTCATCATCTTGAACAAGTCTGCACTCTGAGGCAGACGACCGTGAAAACTTTCCTTCCCTTTTCCTCTGCTTCACCCAGGGGCCTCAGCCAGCAGGGTACCAGGCTGAGAACAAATGGCTGGCAATGGAGGCAACACAGGCTCAACTGGAGTAAAAAGATACAAGGATAGTTGTGTAAGGATATTGTTGCCGGGCAGGGTAGGGTGTGGTTGCTGGGACTCCAAAGGTGAGACTCATACAGAGAACACTGGTGTGAGAAAGCCTTGAACTTTGGTTGAGGACAAGCCAGCCAGGGGCGACTCTTTGAGGCGACTGCTGCCAGGATAAATGTTCTAGGCTCATTATCTTCCTCCCCTCCATCTCTGGCTTAGTCTTCTCATTGGCTGTGGCAAAGGCAGAGCTAGAGGGCTAGTGCACTCACTGCTACCGTGCAGGTGGATAGCAGGGTGGAAGAGGGTAGAGAAAAAAGCTTCTTCTCTCGGGATAGAAGCTGGAGGAGGAGAAAGAATGCAACACATAAAGAAGCTTCTACCACACCTCCAACCACCCTCACAAATTCTGTAGAGGACTTGATTATCCAAATGGAGCTCCAAATAAAAGACTATGTATAGGTTTTTGCAGACTGATCTGTGCTTCTCAATCCCCAGCAAGGTCATTTTCAAAATAGATTGAACCATGCCTTTTCTTTCAAGATAGGGGTATCGTGCTGGGGTTCTGCAGTGTCGATGTAAGGACTGTGGGGTATTCCTCCTTTTACATCCATTTGTTACAGGATATGAGGGTTAGCATTGGGTGAAGTGAATGAGATTCTTCAAGAACTAGTTTGATTCTCCATTAAGAACAGGCTGAAAAAGAATTTGCTTTATATTTAGTACAAGTCAAGTCAATGTCACATATTCCAAAATCACAGGGAAAACAATAATTTAGCCCACTATAGAGCAAGTATCATGGTCTACCTATGGAGTAGTGACCTATGTGGTATTTACAGTTGTAGAAGAGTGGGTCCCATGCAGCTCCCATTAATATATTATATAGCTATTATATAAACACTGTATTATATGTTAGAAAATATATTATAAAAATATTATATGTACATATATACTGTGTACACTATATAATACATAATCATCTATTATATATTAAGTAACAACCTAATTATTATCTATTATATTTGTAATAATCTATTATTATATATTATATAAAAATATACACATATACACACATATACATATATATGTACATATGTATCAGGGGAACATTTCCGTATCCTACAGCTTTGGGCAGGCAGGAAACTACAGCTGCGTGTGTGGGTGCATTCTTGAGAGAGGGGCTGCTAGATTAGAAGAGTAAAGTGGACTGGTCTACTGGTTGTCAGAGAAATTGAAGTAGAACATATACGTTTACCAACACACTAGCTAAAATTAGGTTATCCAACAGTCAAAAACACCAGGATCTCTAGGGTCCCTTGCTGTGGTACATGGCAACAGGTCTCCTGGTTGGGCTTCAGCTGAGGGCCTCTAGCTCTTTTCCCAAGTAGTTCCTGTAGGCCTGGTGAGCCAGCTGGGTGCCAGCAGAAGACTGGGTGAAGACATCTTCCCCAGATCAAGGCAGACATCTTGCACTGGCAACAAGCCCTTAAGGACCGAGCAGGGAGACCTCTTCAACAGCCAGTTCTCTATTCCTATAATCCTCTAGGATTTGGTGTTTTGTTGTGTCTTTGGTTTTTACGGAAGAATAGAAAAGCTTCTTATTGGTGATTTCTTGAGGACTTTTGAGAACAAGGAGAAGTCAACTGGAAATACTTCTGAAGAGAAAAGAGAGCAGACGGAGAGATTTTTCCCAGACAGATCTAGAGTGTGTCTTTCCCGTTTTCCATGGCTCCATTGCTGTGTCCCAAGGAGTGGCAGGAACACAGTCGGGACTCGACAGAGATTTCCTGGCCTCATACGTGACTAATAAGCAGCAGGTCTATCTGCCATCAGGGGACCTCTGCAGGCCTGAGTGAAGAGGATGTCAGCAGTTACTGGGGATCGCTGGAGGCCAGCATTCATGCCCTGTTTTCTGAGCATCACATAAATGTCCCGTTTTCTCGTCTGAACTGGCCAGGCGACCAGGTCAAGGGAATGGGCACAGGAGTAGTGTTATCTATGACTGACTATCCCACCTCCCGACAAGGATGGAGACTTACAATTATTTCATTTGATAAAGAAGAGAAATGGACGATTCTTGCCCGCCTTTTTAAAATGAACTTGAGATTCACAATGGCTCAATGCAGATATTTCTAAAATAACTGCTGTATTTGCAAATGAAACCAGGTAAACTGTGTTACTATCTATTTGTTTCATAAGCAAGAACAATGTCCTCACCGGCCTCCATCTCCTCCAGGCATGAAGGACGTACCCCACCTGGATCTAGGCCACTCGGTGGCTGCCTCTGGCTCTTGAAGTCATGATGCCAAGATCCTGCACTTTTCACTTCACTCCACCTCCTTGAGCTTGTCTCTCTGATCCTCCACACCCCCGTTGAGCTGACAAGTCCCACGTGTGCCTATACACTCCTTGTACCCCCTCCTACCTCAGCCATTGATCCCTGACATTTAAAAAGTGTGTGGATCATTCTGGCGAGAAGGCTGACCTTTACAGGTATGTCCCAGATGAAGTTATCGAAAAATAAAGAAAGGGACAGAAGAAAATGCTAAGTGAAACCTAGATTAAACAGTACCTCGAGGGAATTCCCAATTAAGAAACACTGAAATATGTATATTGATCCCAAAATATGTTCTCTCCTACTTAATACTACTGAAGACTTTAAACTCATGTGTTTGTTTTTGTGTTTAGCTTTTCTATTTTCTTCATGTCATCCTTCCTTCCCAGCAATACTTTCATCCACCTCCTTCCCAATGTGAGCTCTCAATTTCACTCTGGCTTTATTTAAACACTTTAATGCACAGAGGAGGGCACTTGTTGGGATGAACACTGGTTGTTATATGGAAACCAATTTGACAATAAATTATTAAAAAATAAATAAACACTTTAATGTAAATTGAGTAACTTCAACTGTAAATATCTGAGTTGCTTCCCCTACTGGTGTCTCTGTTTCCGATGGTTGTACTGCCCGTGTTGTTAGCATCCTGAAGCAAGCTTACAGAAGAGCCCTTTTCATTAACTGCATAGATTAAGAGGAGTTTCATTTTTTCTGTCAGAGGCCAAGGCCGGTCATTAATTTATCAAGAGAATTAAATATACTCCCGGGGGAACAGTCCAAACATTATTTTTAATGCTGGCAGCAAGAATTGATAACATGTCTATCATCTGTGATAGCAACATCCTTTTTGATTTATGCACTTTATGGGGTAAAAATAAAAATGGCAAAAAGAAACACATATTCTGAAATAGTCCACGAGAGAACGTATAACATTAAGCACTCCTCTCGAAAGGTGCAGGAAATGCCATCAGTCAATCACAAGCCTCTAGAGATGGTTCAAAGGGCTTAACAACCCAATCATTTCTAAATGAATTAGCTCGTTTGAAAATTGTGTTTGATGAAGGCTTGATAAAATGGTGCAAATAGGTTAGATACTTTTCCTTTCATATTTTTATTTTGGACAGGCCAGAAAGCCTTTCACCACCTATCACTGTGCCTATCAGAATCTACATGCATTTGTCTATGAATATACCCAATAAAGATTTATTGAGAGCCTACCGAGTGCCAGGCACAGTGCTGGCTCCAGGGTTACAACAGTGACAAGGAAGACCTAATCGCTACTCTTATGGAGCCTCACGCCCAAGGAAGTAGACCACAGACCACTGACCAAGGTATGAGATGTTTTGGAGAGTGATGAGTACTACGAAAAAAAAAAAAAAAAAAAAGAAGAGAAAAGAACGTAACTAAGAATGGTCATATCATATAAGGCAGTTGGGGAAGACATTTCTGAGAAGGTAGGTCTTGGTTAATGAGAAGGAGCCAGCTTTGGAAGAATTTTGGAGAAACATTCTGGCAGAGTGAATAGCACATATAATGGCCCTAAACTAGAAATAACTTTGGAGTATCTGAAGAAAAGGAAGCAGGCCAAAAAGGACAGATCAGAGTGAAGACGCAGGAGAATGGTATGAGACCAGAGCAGAGAAGAGGACCCACGTGGTGGCATGGGTTTTATTCCAGTGTACAAGAATGTCACTGGAAGCCTGATCAGTGGACTGGTAGAGCATGGTTTGCATTTTTAAAATATCCTTCTAGAGCCCCTAGGTGTCTCAGTTGGCTAAGCGTCCAGCTCTTGGTTTTGGTTCAGGTCATGATCTCACAGTTCATGAGATGGAGCCCCACACTAGGCTCTGTGCTAACAGCGTGGAGCCTGCTTGGGATTCTCTCGCTCCCTCTCTCCCTGCACCTCCTCTTCTCTCTCTCTCTCTCTCTAGAAATAAATAAATAAACTTAAAAATATTTTAAATATGGGGCAACTGGGTGGCTCAGTCGGTTAAGTGGCCGACTTCAGCTCAGGTCATGATCTCGCGGTCTGTGAGTTTGAGCCCCGCATCGGGCTCTGTGCTGATGGCTCAGAGCCTGGAGCCTGCTTCAGATTCTGTGTCTCCCTCTCTCTCTGCCCTTCCCCTGCTCACAGTCTGTCTCTATGTCTCTCAAAAATAAATAAATGTTTTAAAAATATTTTAAATAAAATAAAATATACTTCTGGCTGCTATGTGGAGAATAGACTTTACTGGGGCAAGACACATAGGTGGAACCCAATTAGGAAGCGACTGCAGAGTTCAAGTGAGAGAAGATGATGCTTTGGACTGAGGTTCTGGGAAAGATTGAGAGAAGTAAATGAATTGGAGATAAAGTTTGGTAATTGAACTGGCAGAATGGGATGATGGATTGGATTGGGGAGAATGAAGGAAAGAAAAAGAGGAAGGAGTTAACTCTTGGCTTTTGACTTGAACAGCCTAGTAGATTATGCTTCTGTTTACTTCCGTGGCCATCTAAACAAAAATTATCATAATGGAACCAGGTGTATCTTCTTTAGGAGTTGAACAATCTGAAGTGGAATATTTTGACCCAAATCGTACCACAGGTTGATTGGTTATTTGTTTAATCCCTAACTTTATAGTCAGTACTAAACTGTAACTATTTACTCTAAAGGATTTTCACAATATAGTGATGACATATTTTGTAGTTGTAGTAGTATCTCTGTTCAAAATGATGATTAATCCACTGCCTGTAGGTGTTAGGGATTAGGCATGATTCTTCCAAGGAAAAATTCTTGGGTGAGTAGGATAGAATACTTGACTTTTTGCCAAGATGTGTTTGGATTTCTTTAGAATCCTTTCCTCTTTTTAAAGGTCAAGAGAAAGCCATTTGGATGACATGGAACCTATGCCAAAAGCCGATTCTTATCCAAGGTTAACATACCTTGAGATCCATTCAGCAAAGTGATTTCTCCTTGATATTTCACTTAAAAAGAAATGTTTTATTGGAAATGAGATATATTAATGCCCTGCAAATTTAATGTGCCTCTGTGATATACAGAGTATGTTAGTTTTTATACACTTAGCAAAGCATTTATTCTATTATCACATAATCACTTCCAGCCTAAATAAAGAATCTAGAGCTTAATGCACAATGAATCCTATCTTTTAGCAGCTTTATTACTGTATCAGTTATTAATTTAAACTTGTGTCATTTTTAGTTAACAAGAAAGATGGCTTAAAGATTTGTTTGCATTAGAGTATATTGAATATCCTGTACGTTAGGGTATTTAACATTGCAAGAATAAGCTATGATATTATTATTGCAATCTAGACATTCTTATAGTGCATTTAATCCTCCTACCTCCAAAAGTACTTTAAAAACCATAAATAAAAGGGACTCGTTTAACTTTCAAGTGGTAAAACAGTCTGGGAGATAGGTGTCTGAGTCATACAAGTGGTGATGCTCCCAGGAGTTAATAATCCCAACAGTTTACACTATACTTTAGTACATGTCACCTCTATAAGTATGGGGAAGATGAATTAGATTAGGCTTAGCAAGAACTTAGAGCTCCATGATCAAGACCTAAAGACATACCAAGTAGGTCTAATCCTTCTTCTTTGTGTAAGTCTACCTTCTGAAATGAATTACAGAATCCCTTGGCGCTTAACCTCATGTTTCCCTGAGCCTATGTCTTCATGGTAATAGTAACGGTTACCATTCCCAATCACCTATGGCATGCCAAATGTTCTGTGGACATTGCCTTATGGATTCTTCATATACCTACTTAACCCCCACAGGTACAACTCTTTGATTACATTTTATAGCTGAGGTCAGGGAGGAGCTCCGAGTTCCAGTAATTTTCCCAGTTTATAATTTCAAAATGGTTTCACATGTATGGAGGAGGGTGGAGCGGGGTGTGAAATTCTCAGAGAATCAGGACTTTAATGCTGATTATGTAGCAAAATAGTTTGAGATATTATCTTCCTTTTGATAATTTACATCGTTTCTCTTCCACTCTATCCCCAACCAGAAAAGAGACTTCTAGGCAGAAAATGGAGGGCTAAATTTTGCCAGTTTAGGGTATAACCTATGGATTAAGGTCCATGCATATGAACAGTCCTCGTGTGTATTGAGATATTGAGAGGATGCATTTAGAAATATTTATAACAATTCAATTTGACAGTAACTTTTTGTCTACTGACTTTCATAAAATAAAGTAAATGGGCTTGCCTTTTGTTAGATTTCACTTTTCCTTATTTCATTTTTATTTATAAAAGTATTGATCCGTGACAAAGTGGGGTATGAGGAAACGGATGCTTCACCACAGTTAGTCGAGAGGCCCTGGACTAGATAGACAGTGGGCAGAAAAGAAAGCACAAATCTTTAGTCAAACCCAGCTAATGGGCCGGCCCTGTGTTCTCCTTTTTGGGGACAGAACATCATGGGAGCAAACAGACCCCAGAAAATAGGTGGCTACAAAGTAAACTGAGGTGGTTGGAATCCTAGATCTACTGGCAGAGATTTCTAGGCACCAGCAAGTCATGGAAGCCACGGAATGTAAGCCCCCAAGCAGGGCAGAGCCATAATTGAATGAAACATTGGCTACACAAAGGTTGTTGGAAAAAAAACAAGAGTCATTTCTACACCCACATTTATGGAACCCCAGAATACAACTGATACCTCAGAGAATGATATCTCTTTCTGAAGAAAGAACGTTTAAAGCCCAGATTATGGCTGCCCTTCCTTACCTCAAGGTTTTTCTCTCTCTCTTTTTTTCTTTCTTTCTTTTTTTTTTTTTTCTTTTTCTTTTTTTTTTTGTCGTTCCTTAGATACTCAGACTCTGAATTTAGGTACAGTCCTAGGGAAAGAATTGTGACTCAAACGCTGAGTTTAATAATTTGCTACCCTGGCTTAAGCAGGCTAAAAATACAAATGAAGTTGAAAATAGAGTTATATATCTCTTAGTTTGTCAACCAGTAATACATACCCAAAACAAACATATAGTCAAAACCAGCCACTAGATGATCTAAGGTATTAATAATCCGGAGGCTAAATTCCTTTATTTGTCCCAAGGGAAGATATCATCCTAAGTGCCAAGGGCATTAGCTTTTCCCAGAAGACAGTGAGCTCTCAGGCTGCCAGTATTTTCATAGTGATTCAGATTCCAGCAGGTCTGATGGTATCACGGATTCTGATTTCTTTATCTACTCCTCTTCTTAATCAGTTACAGTTACAGAATTCTGCCAACTTTTCCTTGACATGTTTCTCCTATTTGCTCTTACGTATGTATTTCTACTGCAATCAAACCAATTTATCTTATCATTTCCTCAAACTTTAATTAGGAAAATACCTGATCTCCCAGACTCTAGTCTGTCCTATCTCCTATCCCCTCTCCATTTTTTTTTTTAATAGCCTAAAACCAAAACATTCTTTTGATCATGGGAAAGCCTTGCTCAGAATTCACTGGTTCTCATTGTTAACAGAATAAAATCTAGACTCCTGGACCTGACCACAACCAGCCTTTCCAGTTTTATCTCTTACTACCCCCTCCCCAATCAGTTGCCTTCCTTACTCCCCCCACTCCCCACCGTTGCCCCTGGCCATCAGCCAGTGCTGCCTACTGTCCTCCGGACAGTTAGGTTTAATCTTGCCTGTTTCTTGGTTCTTGCTTGAGCTTTGTGCTGAAAACATCCCCTTCCTTCTGCCTATACTTCCCATTCTTAAATTTCTGGACTTCTCCACACTCCGGGAGGTCTTTTCTCACCTGGATGCTTCCTCTTTATTCTCCACCATTCTTGGTATTAATTCCTGTCTGATGTTTATATTCAGCCTTGTTGGCCTTGGTTTCCTCGGGGTTTAGCACTAAAGGACCCTCATACTGAGAAATCCTTCAATTCTGGGGTACTATCATTATGTTTTGGGCTTCTCTTGTCCTCTGTTCTCAACTAAACTGGAGTCATGGTAATGGTAGGAAATGCACCAGATTCTTGTGTTCTAGTGTTGCCTAAGTACTCGTCCATGTGAAATGTCTTACAGCTCGGCCAGTCTGTGTGTGGAGGACCTCATCTTAGTCCTACATTTAGCCTACGCACATTCACCTAATACATCACTTATACATAAATGCTTAATGGGAGCCAAGACGTTAGTGAACTCCCTAATGAGTATTAATTACACTTGTCTACTCCTAAAGTCTTCCATCCCATATCTTAGACTGTGGTAGAAAGAGTTTTGGGGCTTAGAGAGTTAAACAGAAATGGTCAACCCTGTCAGGACTCCTAAAAAGACATTTGCAACTGATGATCTGAAACCAGTCCCAGTCGGGAGAGTCCAGAGTATTTTAGAAGGTTTATGATGACCTTGGATTGCCTCTTTGGGTGGAAATGTTCTCTGTGCCAGAAAGCCCTCTCTTTTCTGCCCATTTTATTCCTCCGAAGAGGGGTAGTCAAATGGGGGTGGAAGACAGCGTGGGGACGAGTACAGGAAGAGAGGACTTGTGATGTCCCGGGTGTCCTGGAAAACTTATGGAAGCAGCGTGAGCAGAGATGCACCCAGCGAGGTGTTTTCTCAGGAGCGAGAGGAAAGCTCGCAGGAGATTCTATTACATGCCCCATGCTGCCCCCCAATCCCACAAAAACCTCTGTAGCCATCTAACATAGAAGCTTTTGGGTAAACAAGGTTCCATCCATTTTGAAAAAATGTCTGAGGCAGTTTATAGCTCATGATCCCATTATAATAAATGTCTCCCCTGAGCCATAGAGAAATTGCTTCTTGCATTTAGCATCTGGGCTATCTTTTGTTTTCTGTGATGCCTACTGTCCTGACATGTACCAAGAACGTTTAATGTACAAAAAATAAAGTTAGCTGTCCCTCTGGGGTCAGAATAGAACCTAGAGTATATGGGCTTCGGATTCATAAAGTATTTTAGAAGAAAGTTCCTTGGTAAATAAGATCTTAGGGGGAAATTTAGAAAAAAAAGTTAGAGATAAAACGGGCAGAGAAACAGAACCAATAGCACACATACATATATAGAGACAGAGATTCATTTTAAGAAATTGGCTTATGTGACCAGAGGTGGGAGGCTTACGAGTCCAAAATCTGCAGAGAAGTCTGGAAATTCAGGAAGAGCTGAAGTTGTGTTCTTGTATTCTTGACTACAAAGGCTGGGAACTCAGGTGACGTTTCTATGTTGAAATCTGGAGGCAGGATTCTTGGAAAGGCCTCAGTCTTCTGACGCCTTCAGTTGATTAGACGAGGCCCACCCACTTTATGGTGAGTAATCTACTTTACTCAAAGCCTACTGATTTACATATTAATCACATCGGGGCACCTGCTTGGCTCACTCATTTAGGCTTTTGACTCTTGATGTCAGTTCAGGTCATGATCTCACAGTTGTGAAATCGAGCCCCAAGTTGGCTTCCATGCTGAGCATGGATCCTGCTTGGGGTTCTCTCTCTCCCACTCTCTCTCTCTCTTTCTGTCCCTTCACCCTCCCCTTAAAACAAATAAGTAAGCATTAAAAAAATAAATATTAATCACATCTAAAAAAACACCTTCACAGCAATATCTAGACTGGTGTTTGACCAAGGAACAGGCTACCACACTCTGGCAAATTAATACAGTTAATCATCACTGTGAGACATGATACTATTCCATATTTAAGGACAAGTTTTTATTAAGCTTAAGCAAGCCATCGATTTAAGCTGACGGTTATGTCTTAAACCTAACGTAGTCCCGGGATGACAGCATCTCTGGAATCTCCTCACCGCATACCCTTAAAGTTATGTCATGTCTAAACATAAAAGAAGATTAATTTAATTTTAACTTTTTTACCTCTCTCCCTACATTAAAAAAAAGTAGATGCGAATGTAAAGTTGCCCACTCTTCTTGGTTTCACACAATAAGCCAAGAGAAGGCTTGATTTGCAGCGTTTGTAATGCTAACAGAAAAACACTGCAGGGAAAGGTCTCAAAACCACAGCGTAAGGTAAATACTAGGTCATAATCTAATTAGCCAATGATAATAGAAGCCAATGGAAAACAGGCCACATGCCCAAGAACTACAATCCCCTTGGAAATACATGATTGATCGCTTGGAAACAGATAGGGGAAACCGTGTTCTTGCCTTTGACCTGAACATAGATCACGGCTCCCAACCCAAGTAAAAGCATTTGTGAAAAACCAAATGCTTTACGTGCCGACAGTCTGTCATTTACAGGGAAGACCAGTGAAGTCCGCCTGCAGAACACCGGTGACACTTGCAATTAAAGTCCTAACTCATTTAAGAAGGGTTGCCAGATGCAGAATGACATTAGTAAAGTGATGGTTTCCTCAACTTGAAAATAATAGGCGTAGTTTCTTAGGCCCCCGCCCGTCTTACTGCCATCCGCCACTCATACGGATTTGCACAAACCCCAAAAGTTAAAGAGCAGCCATGGCTACCCATCTTCCTGTTCACTTTTTGACAGGGTGTTCTTAGCGGAAGTCCCCTACGGAAGGTTAGTACTGTTCTTGAGTTTCTGCCGCCCTGCCTCCCGGAGGGCTGATCTCCTCCAGGGTAGGATGTCAGCTAAAGACCTTAGCTCTGCTTCCTGAGAAGAGAAAAGGCAGGAAACTATGTCAGACTGTGAACAACACTTTCACACAGTTTAGAGGAATTTTACTGTGAGATCGTGGAATGATGACATTGGACAACCTTCTGAGTACATAATCCGCAAGCCACAGTTTGGAGAAGGTTATTAGCCTGAACCAACAAGTATCACCCTGAAGCGTCTGAGTGAATCAGCTGGGAGAATTTATAAAGGCAGCCAAAAACAGACTCGGAAGGACAGAGTAGGAGTGAAGGCACAAGAATATTTAGAAATCAGAGGGACAACTTGTTTTGTGTTATAGATGAAAGTGAACCAAATAGTAAGGGAGGAAGAAAGAAGAATGTTTCTCTTTGTTCAGACCCCATAGATGTTTGCATCAGAACAAGGGAAGAGCTCCCTCTAAACTCATTTACAAAGTGAAAGAGAAAGTAGGCAAGAAGGATCGGAAGACTGTGTTTATGGCAAAACTAAAAGGGCTGGCCTGTTCCCTATGGTCAGAGAAGTAGAATTAAAACCCATGTATGATCTAATCAAGGATAAAATCACTCTTCAAAGTAGCCATTTCTAGAAAATTACTTCTTTCCTTTTAAATTCCCATTCAGTTACATTGCATTACCTTTAGTTAACAATTCTCATAAATAAATATTGACTACTTGTAGTCACAATAATCCGGAGCTAGGTAAAATAAAAAAATCAGTTTTGAAAATGAGTGAGAGTCCTACTTCTTGAGAGCCATAAAATTACTTTTATTCTCTTATTTACTGATAATATATCAGCGATTCCATTCTACAAAAACGAATCAGTTAAAAAACATATATACATTTATTTTCTATGTTCATCTTTCAAATATATGCAATTCATATCCCTGAACATAGTCTAAATGTCTTCAATTAGGAAAATGTTTGAATAAATTATGTTATTGTCGTTTAGTAGAGTAGCAGCCATTAAAGTGATATTTATCAAGAGTTTTTAATTAAATGCAAAATACATACAGTAAAATGCTGAGGAAAATAAAGCTACATAGAAAAACTATACATATAATTTCAATTCTCAAGAGGCAGGGAAGGCAAAGGACTGGCAAGAAGCATTAAAATGTCAACAGCCAGTACCTCTGGGCAATGCTCTTATGAGTGGATGATATTATGAGTTATTATTTTCATTAGAATTTTCCATATTCTCCCAAATATATTAGGAAGTGCAACATGAACAAACTAGCAAAAGAAGATAGGGAAGAAGAGTTAAAAATGTAATGAGGATACAGCTTTTCCCAAGTGGGAAGAGGGAGGTCAGGTTGTGTATAGATAGGTAACCACACCCAAATTTCAGTGATCACTAGAGTGCAAACAACTCGCATGCAGTTCAGACTAAATCGCGTCTTAGAAATGTCAAGGGTATAGCCTAGCCAGCTCTCTAATACCTCTCTGACTCTGTAATCTTATTTTCTGATATCTCATGCCAGGTAGCAAAGAGGAGGCTCTCAAAGAATACCAGCTTGGAAAGAAAAAACAAAACAAAACACAAAACAAAACAAAAATTGCAAACCAAAGAACAAAGAGCCCAAAATAAGACCCGGTGAGTATAGTTACCATTTACAACTTTGCCTGTTCCTTCTTCTAACTTAAGGGCCAGATAAGAAAGCTGTGGGGTCTTGATCACAAAAGGTGTCCTTTGAAGGAAGTAGCTTTCCCCATTTTTGAGGGCAGTGTTTCTCTCCACATACAGAGGAGATACGCCATAGCACAGCCACTAAGGAGAACTGTCAGTACCGAATGCCTGAGAGAACAAGACGGAGCAGGAGCGCAGGACTAGAACCAATGAATGTACAGACCCTTTGTTTCTCAAGAGTCTCACTGAGTAAAATTGCGCGTATATCAACAAAACAGATATTAATGAGAGCAGTATTGGTTGTTAATCAATTTTGCTTTCTTTTTCTCTCTCTTCCTACTCCACATGTGTAGCTATGTAGAAACACCATTAAATTGGGGGATAGCAATAAACGAGTCCCAATTATCTGCTTATGCTTTGCAAATAGACTGTGTCCTGTATCAACGATTTGGAATGATCCTTTTCCCTTAAGCTTTTAGAGCAATCGTAGGCTTGTTGCTGACATGCATAATATCCCAACCAAAATATTTCCATTTTAAAAATCAGATGATTTTTATGATACTGATTTGTGTCAGAAATGGAAAAGTGTAGTAGTAAAGATACAAAGTAAAGATAAAGATGAAAGAGAAGCAAAATTGCGTGGAATTTTGAATGGAAATAAAAGTGTTGAAGTCTTGGTTAATCGTGCAACTTGGATCTGGACTGCATTGCACTTAACCTGAGCAAACTCTTCTGGAAGTCCATACCCAGAAAGCACTACTTGCTAGAGCCGTCTCCTACCGAGTGAGGTATCAGTGCATGGTAAAGGTAAGAAGTGAATCAATTCGGTCCTGCCGAATTTATGTAGGACTCTTGTTGCACCGGGAGGGGAGAGAGCTGAGACCATTTTGTAGGTCATAATGAATGGCCTAGGTACCATAGCCTTTGAATGGCTAAGTGTTCATCCTTCATTTTTTTGTCCTTAAATGTATTCTCTCCCACACGTCTGTAGCATGAGGTAGTTCAGTGGTCCCCAAACTTGGATGCAAACCAGAATCATCTAAGGACTTCTTGTATTTTAATACAGATTCTGGAGGCCCCGGCATTGTAATTCTGCTTCCATAGAACCAAGGGACTAAAGTAGAGCCTGAAAATCAATATGTTTAGAATTCGGACACAGGCTGTACAGGGGCCACGATCTGGAACACAGAGAATGAAGGGAGGAAAGGGGCAAGTGTTGGGGTCACTTAAAAACATTCTTAAATTACAAACTTCTACTTAAACCTTTTCATTCTTGAAATAGGAAAAAAAAAAAAAGGTATAGGAATCATGACGTGTCATCTAGCAGTTGAGGGTGATTTTACAGAAATCTGGCGTGGGGGAAATACAAACAGCCGGTAAATGGCGAGAGAGTTGAAGCAGCTCATCTACATGCATTTATTATCTAGTGACTCATTTATTGTTTTCATTCATTTATTGGATAAATATTTAGTAAGCATCTCCTGTGGCTGGGCAATCTTTTAGATACAGGAAATACTAATGAACCATGGACTCTGTTCCCACCCTTCGTGGATCTTATAAGAGCACTTATTTGAAAAGATATCTTATTCTGATTCTGGAAGATTCAGTAGAATGTACAGTTCATTTTAAAATTCATTTTCCCCCTAGTTTTTTGGCAGTATAATTGACATATAACATCGTGTAAGTTTGAGGTGTCTAATGTAAGGATGTGATACATACATATGCATAATAATTACAGGTTTGGTTAATTTTAATCACCCCATGTAGTTAGCGATTTGGTTTTTTGTGTGTTTGATGAGGAGTTTTCATATCTACTCTCTTAGCAACTTTCATGTCTACAGTGCAGTATTGTTAACTGCAGGCATCAAGCTGTGCCTTCCATCCTCAGAACTTATATTTCTTATAACTGGAATGTTGTATCTCCGGCCACCTTCACCTTCATATGGGAGAGATTCTAACATGATTAAAATCAAGGAGAAAAGGCCTAGAAAGAAAATCTAAACACTGAAAAATGAAAGAGAAAAGAAAAAAAAAAAAAAACAAGTCATGGAAGACAGAAGTCCCTTTGGAAGTAGAATGAGGTAAAATGGAGGAAATGGGGGAAAGGAGTTTGGCTTTCCAAGAAGAGATGGTTCTTCTCTTCCTCTGGACAGAAAGGAAGGAAATAAGAACATACTAGAAACAAAGTAGAGGTAAAGAAAAGGCAAGGCACGGTAGTTATTTCAAATATATACCTCTATTTAGTTAGTTTATTATATATATATATATATATATATACACACACACATATATTTAATGTTTATGTTTTATTTTTGAAAGAGAGAGAGAGAGAGAGAGAGAGAATCGCAAGCAGACTCCACAGTGGCAGCACAGAGCCCATATGCGGGGCTCAATCTCAGGACCCATAAGATCAGGATCTGAGCCAATGTCAAGAGCCAGATGCTTAACCGACTGAGCCACCCAGGCGCCCTTATATATTTTTTTATTTAAATTTTAGCAAGTTATAGTTGAATGTTGGCTTCAGGAGTAGAGTTTAGTGATTCATTATCCAGCGCCCATGACAAGTGCCCTCAGTACGATCACCCATCTAGCCCGCCGTCCACCCCCCTTCCGCCCTCCAGCAATCCACAGTTTGTTCTCTATCAATAAGAGTCTCTTACAGTTTATCTTCCTCTCTTTTTACCCCTCATGTTCATCTGTTTCATCTCTTAAATTCCACATATGAGTAAAATCATATGGTATTTGTCTTTCTCCGACTGACTTATTTTTCTCAGCATAATACACTCTAGCTCCAGTCACAGCATTGCAAATGGCAAGATTTCATTCTTTCTGATCGCTGAGTAATATTCCATTGTGTATATCAAATATACACCTCTTAAAACAAGCTTAGAGATACTACTGAAAGTGTAAGCCATTTCAAAAGACAAAACTCAGACATAAATGTGACAATGGAAGCCCATTGTCTAACTTAACCAATACTTGATTAATGCATAAATAAAAACATGTAAGGGTTTGCCTGAAGTTTTAAACTGTTATTGGTTACTAACTAGGTTTACTTAACTCATTACTGCCATTCTTCCTGGTGGCTTTTATGCCAGAATGGGATTTGAGGAACCTCCCATCATGACAAATCTTTGATTCCCCAGGTTAATTTAAACTGAAAGAAACACTCTTGGAGCGAGCTTCAGGCTTGCCTCAGAGGATGCTTTGTTAGGAATCTCTATGGATTAAAGCAGTCATACAGGACCAAGAATTGCTGAGCTGTTCAACCTTATACTTCAGGATGGCCTCTTGTGGCTCTTCAGAAAGGAGGTTCATTATCCAGGGAGGCATCTGACTTAGACGGGCCTTCGGACCTCGTCTAACTCTAGAAAGCTACAGAAATCTTTCAATGGCTGTCTACCTGTTTTGTTACCAATCAACAAACCATGCTTGGTCAATCCAATCTGGTTGCCAAGGTCTCTGAAATAATTGATGCATCCAAGAGACAATAAGTTCAATGCTACCCTGGTTCATTTGATAGCTTGGCAAGAGACATTATAACCCTCTTAAAATCTATTTTATCCCCTCAGAAAAATAGCATCCATTTCGGTAGCTACAGCTGGCCTCTGTCTTTGTAACTCTCTTTGGCATTCAGCAAGACGGCCATATTGTAGCTGCAAGCTATTACAACAACACACTGACTTCCAGATTTACAACTGTGTGCTTGTCATTTCCAGATGTAGTTTTACTAAGACAGTTGTGCAGGAAACATTGTGAGAAGCAGCAGATTTCCAGTAAAACATGCCTATAAACACTATGGTTTCTGGCAAAGGGGGGGGAGGTTTACACCCAGATGGCTTAGAAAAATAGTCTATTCCTTGTTCATATTTACCCTGAGGTTTTAAGTGTGATCTACAAGTTTTGTTTTTGTTT
Source organism: Paguma larvata (assembly GCA_030068075.1). NCBI lineage: Eukaryota > Metazoa > Chordata > Mammalia > Carnivora > Viverridae > Paguma > Paguma larvata. The sequence continues at coordinate 16,753,004 of CM057825.1, forward strand.
TGTTTGTCCCTCTTTGACACTGGAGCAACCAACCCACATAGATCCCTGTGCCCAGTAAATGCTTCAAGCACTGCAATATGTATTTTCTGCCTGTTGTTCGCTGCCGAGTTAGGAACTTTCTAATAGAAATTCAGAATCTTAATTACAAAAGCAGTTACTGCAGGTATTTTGGGTTGATCTCATAATCTGTAAGCCTCTGAGCAGCACCTGGACAGGTTAATTTGAAAGCAGAAACCAAAACTTCCTGTGGGAAGTCACAGACCCATGAGTTCATGAATATTCTTCTGCATCCCATGGAACATGCTGCCTGATTTCTCCCCTAGCACAGCCTACACGATTTAAAAGACATGTTTTGGCAGGAAACAAATTAGCACATATGGGTGTGGGTGGCAGTTTCTTAATGCCCCAAATGGGTCCACCCTTATTTTCAGAAATGACTGTATCTATATAATACCAAGTCAAGGAAGAAATTGGTTGTGCCAGACCCATCCCCCTCACCACCACCCCCCCCAGCAAATTTGGTGAGTAGATGAAACGTATTCCTGACTCCATGGCTGTTACTTTTATCATTTTCTTATACTAAGTTCTTCTCTTTAGGGATCCACTATAATGCTGTTGGCATTTCGGTGTTCCCCTTAAGTTTTGCATTACTGTCAACTGTACTCAGAACTCCAGAATGATCTATCCCCATTCTTTTCTTCGTTAATATTTAACGAATATGCCTTCAGCAATCCATCCTTTCTACCACCCATCTACCCATTTCTCTCTATTTTTATTAATGAAATGAATAACCACTGTAGGTACATATTACAAGGAATGCTTGAGCCTGAGAAGATCCAATAATTCAGTGTCTTCATTTTATAATTTTAAGCTTTTATTCTGAAGAGACTTATGCTTTCATAGAATGATCTTGAGACTCAAGTAGAGTGGAAGAGACTGGGAAATGAGGAGATCTAGCAGAAGAGAGAGAGAAAGGACGAGGGGAGAGAAGAGTTCTAGGTTGTTCTACCAGAGCAGCTTCACTTCTTTACAAAATGTATTTTTGGATACATGTGACATTTTTAACTATAAAGGGGTTATAAAAGAAAAAGGGAAAAAGAAAGAAGACTACTTACCTTTACCCAAAGAAATAAATCAGTCTAAGACTATGCTGCATCAGTGATAGAGATAGGTTGGAATGTCTTATAAAAGGTGCTTAATACCATATGTATGTGATATATCATTCCCCATTGTTGGTAAACACATCATCCTCATGGTTTAAACCCAGATTCCTGGGGCATCTGGGTGACCCAGTCGTTTAACTGTACAACTCTTCGGCTCAGGTCACGATCTCGCGGTTCTTGGGATCAAGCCGAATGCTGTGAGCATGGCACCTGCCTGGGATTCTCTCTCTGCCCCTCCCATACTCATGCCCTTTCTCTCTCTCTCTCTCTCTCTCTCTCTCTCTTGAAAATAAATAAATAAACATTCAAAACAAAAAAACACCTATGTTCCTGTAGCATGCTCCAACTGCCATGCCTCCTTGGTAAACCTGACCGGAGGTCATGCTTCACGGGGCAAAAGCTTTTTGAAAGAACACAGAAAGCCGGTGAGTGAGGGTAGCCTTTCACAGGGCAGGGCGGATTCTAGGCTCCATAAGCAAGTAGCTGTGCAGCTTCTCTCTCTAACTGTGCTCAGAGTAATGGAGGATTTTGATTAGCCAGGCCTGTGTCACATACCCACCATGTGTGTGAGCAGAATGACTATGGAGTGAGGAAGAGCAGTATTCTCCCAAAATGAAGGATGTTGGACAGACATGCACACACATCCAGTATAGTAACAGGGCAAGATTTTCATAGTAGGTTCTGGAGGAAGCACAGTATCCATTTCTCAAAGATATATTTTTTTAATTAGTTAAAAATAAGATGTGGGCACGATATTTTCTCTGGGCTGAAAATAATATGGCGGGCCATTTTTTGACTCTTTTTTAAAAAAAGGGTCTAGGGGCGCTTGGGTGGTTCCGTCGGTTGAGCGTCCGACTTCAGCTCATGGATCTCATGATCTCACGGATTATGGGCTCGAGCCCCAAGTCGGGCTCTGTGCTGACAGCTCAGAGCCTGGAGCCTGCTTCGGATTCTGTGTATCCCTCTCTGCCTCTCCCCTGCTCCTGCTCTGTCTCTCTCTCTCTCAAAAATAAATATACATTAAAAATTTTTTTTAAAAAAGGGGGGCTCATTTCTTACGTCATGACTCCTGTCTTCTCGGTCAGCAACTTCAAAGCAATGAATGGGCCAGCAGAACAAACAAAGAATGGGCAAATGGCCATATCAGGCTTGGAACTGGAATTCTTATTTTTAAAGCTTTGCTAAAGAAAGAGAATATCCATCAGGCAGAACTAATTAAATAAGAAGCATTATTATTAGAAGTTTCATTTGCATTTCATAAGCCTCTAAAGTAAAATGATGCAAATATATTGACTAGAGTTGGCAGTTATTATGGAGAATTATTGCCCTGTGGATTGCAAAGTGATTGACAGTGACATATAACATTCAACATAATGGGCTCAGAGCAGTATCATTTGTTAATGGTGAGATCCCTTTCCCCAAAACTAAGGGAAAGAGACATTTATTTAGCAGCCTCTGTGTAAACAGCTTCTTTCTTTCTCCTTTTTCCCTAGAACCAGATTTTCATTCTGTGCTTATATTTTCATTAATTGAGATTATTTATTCTTAATGATTAGTTATAAAACAATACATCCTTCCAAAGGAAAAGGTCTTTAGATCAACATAACCAGTTGAGGAGAATAATATGTAAGTCACGACATCGAAGCAACAACAAGAAAATAAACCTAACCCACTTGTGTAATCTCCTGGGAGCTTTAGCCAACAAAATTGCCTCCAGAATGTAAAAGTGAATGGCTCGCTAGGGAAGTCATTGGTGGAGAGAGCAAGGAGGAGGAGAAAGGAGAGGAAGGGAAAGAGGAGGAAACAAAAAGGGAGGCCGGAGAAAGGGAAAAACAAAGGGTACTGTGTTTTACATATGTGGAGACAGGAAACAATACAATCTGCATGCCTTATTTTCATGTGTTCACCCTATGACATCACACAGGGAGGTATCCTAAAGCATGCCAGTGAATGGTTAGGTCACCCTAATGAATACAAATAAAATATCTCTTTCTTCCAAAGAGGTGGAACATCTTATTAACTAGCATTTGGAGAGTGCTATTATTTGTTATGTCTACGATTTTATAGATGCTACTTTCCGAGGAGGCTGTGGGAGCAGTGACAAAGATGGCAGAAGCTAGCCTCCTATTTCGTGTTTCTAGAACACAAAGCAAGGAATTCACAGAAGCCCAAAGCAAATCAGTTAACCTTTGGCCTTATCTATGAAATTTAGATATCAGCATACTTTGTAAAATCTGCCGCCCGTGTCATGAAAATAGCGCTCATCATACAAGGACTGTGTTTTATTAAATGAGAGTACATGAACATCCTGGCTCTTTAAAATCATATGGCATTCATGAGCCTCCTGGATGTTGTGAGGATAAATGGATAACGTGCATAAAAAATGAGCCCTTCGAATGGGGTGATCAATAGATGGATGTGGAATTACAGAACAAGTTAGAACGAGAGCTCAAAATCTCTAAAGGATTGGCTTTTTGGAAAAAGATGGAAATTGATATTCTGAGAACAATAACCGAAAACATTTGACTTTGTATATAATGGTGGGAAAGCATTTTATACTTTAATTAATCAAGATACACAAAATTTCAATAAAATTATCTAAAGTTTATGTATGATAATCAAATAAATATATAGAATTCTTATGAAATATACATCACATACATATATACCTATGTAAACATATATAAGTACTATACATACATCTAGATAAATATATGTTTTTTTCTTTTTCATTATTTCCTAATTTGTGTAAAAACACTATGGAGTCATGTAAATAAGGATTTATGATGTTATCAGTTTTAGTAAGAAAGACATTCATATGTTTAGGACAAATCTCAAAAACCTATATAATGTCAAACCTCTAAATATGTTCTAAGAGGAGAAATTTATATCACTGGATATAGAATCACAACATTCTAGATTTTCAATACCACTGTCAAACACTTAGGCAAAGAGATACCAAGTCCATTTTCTACTTTTTTTTTTTTTTTAATTTTCTTTTAGAAAAAAACGGAGAAGATCTTCTTGGCCTTCATCAGAATACAGTCAGACGATGGTGAGTGCTTACACTGAATCGAACTGTCTAATGTTCCACCTTGTAAATACAACGTTACATTTCATTGGTGATGGAATTATTTCAATTCGCCGTGGCACTATTTTTCTGAAACTATCCGAGGACCCATGTAGGTCAAGGGGAAGGAAAATTAAAGGTCATTCTAAGTTTATACCATATAGTGTTTTCATTTTCTATCCAGCTAAGTATATCCAGGCTCCCTGTTGGGCAACCCCGTTTTTCCTTGTCTGTTATTTTCAGAAAAAAAGACTGCGTATGACAGTCTCAGAATCTTACCAGCCTGCACACAGATGGTAAAGATTACACACGCTGAGTATTGACCTTTAGAAGCTGCCTTTCTTCTCAAGGTTCCTCTCTTTTGACAGTGAGACTGGCTTTTTCTCAATTAATTTCATTACCAAAACTTGTTTTGCCTTTTATTTTTCCTCTGGCGAGTGTTACCTAGCATTGTCAACAAAGTTCAGTAATTTCCTAAGCAGTGCTCAGGCCAAACTATGACGAGGAGTGATATTCCACTTTGACACTCTGGCCTCAAGAGCCTGGAGGTAATGTAGACATTGTTTAAATGCTGTTTTTTTCTTTATCAACAGGTACCTGAGCTAATTAATTTCGACTCGTTGCCTGAGATGAGCAATGAATGGGGACCCAGGAGAAAGAGGTCAGGGACAGCAAGCAGGGCGTTCCCCGTAAATCACAAGACCAGAGGCATTTATGAGCTGGTTGTAAATTGTCAGCATAACGCTACAAAGTGAGACTATACTTTGATCATAAATAAAGACAAAAGCTGAAACAATATGAGCTGGGGCGCCCCAGTCAAATCGAGGACAGGACTATACCCGTTCATGGGTCCAAAAATGCCATTCGAGTCTTTGAGGTAAGAGATATGGCTGGAAAATTGGAAGAGAGATTAGACTACAAATATTTTCTTTATCACTGAGCTGAAGTAATAACCCTATTAACCTGGCAAACTCACACATGCAGTAGATTTTTACAGTCACCAAAATGTAACAGTGGGTAGTCTTTTACATCATAAAACTCAGAAGAGATATGAGACTGTCTTCCTTTTTCATTAGGGGGAAGCTCTTTGGCAGATTCCTTTCTGATGGGAAGTTTAAACCCATTAAGTTTTCAAGTTAAGAATCTGCTTCCTACCAAACTTCAAATAGTGATAAAAATCACTGAAATAATACCTTAGTACTATAAGACATGTTGAAATGCAGCACTAACCCATTATCTGCATTGTTTTATTTTGCTCCAATAAATTAAAACTCAACCATCGATCTGAGATAAAAATTACCATTTTAATACGCACTTAAAATTTGGTATGATTTTAGAAGGCAGTACAGTTAGACTTTTGATCTCGAACGAGCAGGTGATAAAAGTGTCATGTAAGATTTGCTTATATTTTACAATTTCATTAAAAGGGGATTAACTTTTCAGAGAAAATATGAGAAAAAAAACTAATTAAAATGGAAAGGCTCAATAAATTTACCTTAGCGGTGTCACATAACATTTTGCGAGTGCAACAGAATTGTGGTAGCAAAGTGAATCATTCTAGGAAGTCTTAAAACAAATATAGGAAAATCCATTCTTATACAAGTCAGAGCAATTGCTCTAATTTAGCAGTTGCCCAGGGAGGCGGTAGACGAGAAACAAGAAGTGGGCTCCATCCGCAGATGCTAAAAGGACCAGACGTACCCATGTTACCAACGAAAAGCAGAAACATTCTTTAATTCCCTTTGACAATTTTGCCCAAGACCATAAATCAGATCTATTTCTCTAAATGCTTCTCAAAAAATAGGACTGAAAACTAGCAGCTAAGACACAAGTTATTTTAGAGATATAAATTTAAGGGATTCTAGATGAACAGGATCTTAGAAATAAGATTACCTTGTCCAACACATTCATTTTAACAATGGAAGTGACTTGTTCAGTCAAGGACACCAAGTAGTTGGTGGTTGGCAGATTTTAAATCGGAACCCAGCCGTACTGCTTCCTGTGTGGGTCCCCTGGTAGAAGTTTAAGTTGTATGTGTTTGTTATTTGTCTGCCTCACACCTCCTCTCTCTTTCTTTCTTTCTTTTGTCTTCTATTTGTATTTTTCTACTTTTTGAGACTCCTATGATTCCAGAATGTCTACCCCACTACCAGACTCAGGAGTGGGCCCTGACTTGCTCAAGCCATCTATCGGCCACGGTGATGGGTTTAGGGATCAACAAATTGGTTGAATGGAGGACAATAAAATTCTAGGGTCTGAGTGCTGGGGGCTGGGGTGAAAGTATAAAAGAGACTCTCCCGACTCTTGTAAGAGCACAGCCAGAAGGAAGGATGTCTTCTTGGTGCAGACAAAAAGGACCAACAGAGGGGACCCTGTAGCTGCTGTCGCCCTCGGCCACCCTAAGGGAAGCTAGCCTGGGGACGAGGCCAGTATAGAAAAGAAGCCAGAACTGTGAGGACTACAGGGAAATTGAGGTGGGATCCTGTACCCAAATGGCAGCTAACATCTCCCTGACTTCTAGACTTTCCCGTCTTTATAATCTTTAGGCCTGTCTGAGTTGAAATTAGTTTCCAGGCGCCCAAGCATATAGACATGTGCAGAGTCCCTTCCTGTCTCATGCTTCCAAGCTATTGCTTGGGCATGATTCTATTTGGTATGCTAGCAAAAGTTAAAAATTTTCATTCCGAGGAATCCTGACCGCTTAGTGTAATTAAGATACTCTTTCAAGGGATAGGTTTTCTCTCTCTCTCTCTCTCTCTCTCTCTCTCTTTTCATTTATATTAACCGAAACCCAACTTCGTTGAAGAAAATGATGATAGGAAATTAATTTGGGTTTGTGTCTTTGAGTGAAAACAAAAAGGCCAATAAGCAAACATTTAGAGAAATCTCCTTGTGGCGAGATCATCTATTCCCCAATTCAAAGCAGAGTAAAAAAATAAATAAATGAATAATAGATTAGGCAATTGGGGTTGGTAGGGAGTGGACCTTTGTGGTGCAATGAAGAAATAAAAAAAATAAAAAATAAAAAATAAAAAAAAAAGCTCTTTCTTTTTTTCTTGCCTGTCTCCTATCTTGTGGGTAACATGTGATCTTACTGGGCACTCATCGTTTGCAGCTTTTGGATTACCCGTGGCCTAAATCAGTTGTCCTTGCCCTTGGCTCTCTACCAGGATCCCCTGGGGAGCTTTTAACTGATGCTCAAGCCATAAACCCAGGCCAATTAAATCAGAATCTCTGGAGGTTGGGTCCAGGCAGCTGTAGTTTTTAAATCTGCCCAGGTAATTTCAATGTAAGCCAAACTGGCGAAACGGTGGCCTAGATCTTTTGGCCTCTCCAATTCTAGCAAGGTCAGGTGGGAGCATGGAAAGGTCTATGGGAAAAGATCAGTGGAGAGGGCCACATCGGCTCTGAGGCTGAGTTAAACGGCTCTGTGCACTCGTCTGCACATCTCCTCAGAGTTTATAAGGGCCCAAAAGGACAGTGTCCAGGTGTTGGCCTGGGTAAAAGGAACAATGACAAAGACTGCTGAAATCTGTCTGTGGACCATGATTGGCAGTAAAGAGGCTAGGAGAGCCTTGTGGCTAAGAAGGTTCATTTCAGCTTCTCAAGGGGTAGGAGATCCTTCTGTGATCTGAGAACAAAATGCTATCTGGTGATACCTAATGTACTTCCTTTTCCCTTATAGACTCCTCGTGCACTGTCCTCCAGGGGCCTCCAGGGAACAGAAATAGCAGGTGGATGTCTGGTCCAGATCATCTCTACCACAACTGACCATGAGACCATCCCCACGTCCACTGTCCAGGGCACGCTTCCTTCGTGAGTAACCCAGCCACGTTCTCCCCGAAGACGCAAGGTTGCTGTGGTTTTACCATGTCGTTTTCAGCTTTGCTCTTCCCTCCCCATGCGTGCCTCACACCTACATAGCAGGTTTGCCTTACAAGCATCTTCGTATGCGTGGATGAATTTATTTTGATGGGTACAAATATTATCATCCTTCCCTTTATGCCTTCCTATCAGCTACTTTCTGTTCTTTTTCAGTAAGTTGATTGAAAGACCCCAGGTTTCCCTTTTGCTTTGTCTTTTGTCTCTGCATTTTCTCACCTAAAGATTTTACCCATGACCTAGGTTACTTAGACCTTTGCTGAGCTGCCTCATGGTTATTTTCCATAATCACTAATAAGTTCTGCATATTAAAATTGTAGACCATTCAACATTGCCATCATGTTGAAATACATCTCTATACGTCAATATGGCCAGCTGAGTAAACATTAAAGCATAATTGAATTTTTCAGCAATGACATTTTAATTAAGAAATGTTCTTGGGCTTTTAAGAGTTCAATACATTTCTCTGGAAGAATTTGCCTCCTCAGAATTAGCTCGAAAAACACAATTAGGCCTGCCGCTGAAATAACTTGCCATTGTTTTACCCTGGTTGTGCGGGTAAAACATCATTCGGTGTCAGTATAATTTTACTGGCCGATACTTACTAGTTCAAAATGACAAGCACACAAATGGAAGCCATGAAGTAAGCCAGTACAAGATATTCTACAAGATTCTTTTAGTCTAGATTTACAAGTTAAATTTGTACATCTCTAACAGCAGGTGACTCTGGCTTTAGCCTGGGATAAAATAGCATAGTTTTCCTTTACTTATGCTTTTGGGGAGAGGAAAAAAAAAACCTTCATGTTATTAAGATAGTTAAATATAGTATAATAATTAGTAGATATCATAGTTGCATTGAGTATGCTTTTAAAGACATGAAACTGTAGTTTCAATTCTCAGTCTTAAATGGTTATGATTTCTAATTGTGTTTTCCTTGGGTTTCAAAGACAGAAATCCATGAGTCTTTTTAATACCTACTGGATTCAACGCCACACTCTTTGAACTTGCCCACGGCTTGAGAGCCATACTTTTCTTCCCAGCTGTGAGTTACTTCCGACATCCCAGCCTTTCTTTTTGCTCTTGAATCAATTAGTGCTCAAGGAGATATTGACAGAAAGGATCAGTAAATCAATAGTTACTTATCAGGGACATATTCTGCACAACATCTTCTGTTCAGAGTTGTAGAGAATGCGAGATTTAGAAGATATTTTCTCTTTCCTATGGCCCTTACACTAATGCTAGGACTATATGTCAGAGTAAACATATAAAAGAGCTAAGAAGCATAAAAGATTTGATCCAGATAAATGAAGGGCTCCTCTCTCAAAGCCTGAGAGATCTTTGTTCCTTGTGTGTATGTACATATATGTGTACGTATGTATATGTCTATATACCTATTGGTTTACTGCCATCAAATCTGGCAGGAAATAGTGTTATTGTTTCCATAGTAGAAATTTGTCATTTTTTTTCCTGCCAGGATCTAAAACTTCCCTGGTATTTCTGAGATACTCTCTTGTGTCGCCAAGACACAAGTGTCTCTTGTGTCTGTGCTGACAGCTCAGAGCCTGGAGCCTGCTTTGGATCCTGTGGCTCCCTCCCTTTCTCTCTCTCTGCCCCTTCCCTACTCGTGCTGTCTCTCTCTGTCTCTCAAAAATAAATTAACATTAAAAAATTTTAAGGAAAATGAGAAGAAAAGAACTTAAGAGCTGTGTGTAGTAAACTGAATTTTTTTTCAGTAGCAGTGACAATCGAAGGACCTCTTGTCAAAGTCAACCTTGTTTTATTCTGTTTCTGTGAAGCATTATAAATAATGATGATCACATATATAGCCTTATGCCTAACAGGTGTAAACCGCCACTCTTAAGTGACACAACTGTACATACTCCTTCATAATGTACAACCAGGAAATTAGATACATAGAAAAAGCCACAGATTGAAGCCATTGGAAAGAACCGTGTTTGTTACTTTAGCAATTTCTAGACTCTAGACATGCTTCCCCTGGATCTGTAATTCCCAGTGTAAATGTGCTACAGGTCTTACAACACGGATATTCATTCCCACTAGCTCTGAGGCTAGAACCGTGTTAAATGTGTTAAAACTCCACAAAATGGCTTCAGTCTAAACGTTGAGAGTTGTATCAACTATCCCCAGATCAAGAATAGGTCACCAGGTATAGATAACTCCCTTCTACGACTTCCAAATTAAAACCTTTCATGAGGATAACAGTCTTATATTTCCTTATTTCTTTCTCATATTTTATTTCTCTGCTTACTGTGTTATTTCCTTGCCTTGGCTCAATAAGTTAAAAAATTAAAATGCCCATGTAGTCCTTTCGTGCTTTTCTCAATTGTCTTATTTCCTCTAACTGTTGAGCTCCCAAATCTCCTTTCCCGAACGTTCACAGCAATTTCCAGTCTTTCCAACTGTGAGGGTTTGTCATCTGGCACCAGAACCCTCTAATAAGAATTTTATAGCCAGACGTAGAAGCCTCAGTGTAGCCCCAAACTAATAGTCACACCACCTGTTGTATTTAGCAGCAGAATATGTATCTTTAATTCTAGCAGGTCTACATGTCTTAACTGGACCTACAGTTACATTCATTTTTTATGTAAGTATGTTTGAGAGAAATGATTACGTGATTTAGTTCTATCCCAAATAGTGCCTCCTCTGTAACAAGACCAGTTAAATCCAGACAATAATTTGTAGCAACCAGTTCCGGAAGCAAAGTGTTTGAATCCCCTCATGTTGTACCCATGGGGCTATTCTTATGAAATCAGATGCCCTCTTGTGTTCATCGCATCAAAATAAGACCTGTGCCTTATATATGGCCCTCTGACTCGTTTGCAAACTTCCAAGTTGCTTGTATTTTAGTAAGATGAAACTACGCCCATTCCTTAGAAGGAGTCTGAGACCCTGGACTTCACTGGTTTGTACGAAATTCTACCTTGGCTAGGAGTTCCCCAAATGAACTATGTATTCTGCGATTTATCCCTGACCATGGCCCAGAGTGTAAATAAACCAGCACAGGTGTGAGAGGGCGAAGAGCGGCTCGCGTTAACCCATTAAAGTAGTTTCGGCAATAAATTTGCCCTCAACCATTTACTGGCCAACGAAGGTAGAGTCCCTACAATTACTAAAATATCTGGTTTAATCTTGCAGAGCCGGTCAGGAAAAGTAAAACAAACAATTAATCAATTAAGATAACACAGCACTTAGCTATCTAAGGTCGGTCATACCGATCCTTGAGAATATTTTGTTGGTTAGGCTTCGGCCAGTAAGAAGCCGGAAACGAAGTAAGTTCTCAACATTTTTTTAGGACCCTTGTGCTGTTCATCATATGTCTTGCCTCTCTCTCTACTCTCCGATTTGCAGGTGATTCTAGATGTCGCACAGATGTTATTCTGAGCTGACATCTGGCTGTTGACATCAGTTCAAAAAAGAGAGGAAAGTCTTTATGGTCAAGTTAGTTCCTCTGGAAACTGAGATTGATCAGAAGATGGATTTGAGGATTAATGGGAAAGATGCTATAGAAAGATCCAGCGAGCTTTTGCTTCGTTGAATTTTCTATGCTACATTCAAAAGAAATTTTTAATTTATTTCTAGTTTTCTTTTTTGTAATGTATTTTCTTCCACTTACTTAAAATTAATTTGGTATTTTTGTTGTAGCATCTTGAAATGGAAGCTTAGTCATTGATTTTAATTTTTGTATCTAGTATGTACCTCGAGTATATATTTTCCCCTAAGAATTCCTCGAGCTCTATTCGCAGACATGCTGTGCCACTAATTTAGCAATATTTTCTTATTTTCATTTTTTCTCCTTTAACTTAGGTATGAACGTGAAATTCATTGTTTAAGGTTTTGTCTAATGCTCAGGCTATGGGTGGAATTTCTAATTATTTAGTGCTAGCTTACTTTCAAACTTCTTGGAAAATATACCTAAATTAGCTCAAGTTTTGAAAAAAAATTTTTTGAGGCTTTATTTATGATTGACACTACGGTTAATTTTTAGAGACGTTCCCTGCACTCAAAAAAGAAAACTTTAATCACATATATAAGAATTAGGTCAACTTTGATAATTTTCTAATCCTTGTTAATTATTCAGATCTTCTGTATCCTTCCTCATGTTATATCTTCCAGTTACGGTGCGTTGAAGTTTTTCACCATTTTGGTATATTCATCTACTTATCTTTTTGGTTCTATCGGTTCCATTTATGTATTTAGAAGCTCTGGCATCAGGTATATTCATATTAGGCCTGTAGTATATTCCAAATGTCCCATTTCACCCCTAGCCTTTATGAAATATCCTTTCTTATCTCCGGTATTTCTTCTTGCCTTTCAGTCGGCTTTTAGTTAGATCAGTATATGCACGTTAGCGCTATAGTAGCAAGGATGTCTGATTTTGGTCAGCGTCCTGTCCCCAGACACTACTGCAGTACCTGGTTCTGGGAAAGATTTACCGAATATTTGTAGAAGGGAGGAGTGTGTGAAAGAATGGAGTGTATATATTCCTCGTATTCTAGGTCTGTAATCTTGTGTTAGTGAGGGTTCCCTAGAGATACACAATAAATAGAATGCATATACGAATATACATAATTAATTCCACGCATGTCGTATAATTATTCTTTCATATGTATACAATTGCTATCACGTATGTGAATAGAGAATACTATCTCATGTATATGTGTAGATAAATAAATGGGTAGATACATGGAGAGAGATGATATGTATGATCTCTCTCCATCTCTCTCAAGAGAGAAAGATCTGTGGTAAAAATATTGACCCACATGGTTGTGCGGGTGGGCAAGCCCAAAATCTGCAGGGTAGAATAGGCCAGGGAAGAGTGAGGGGGTCTGGGACAGTCTGCTGCTAGAAGTTCCTCTTTTTCTTGCGAAGATCTTTTCCTATTGAGGCCTTCAACTGATTAGGCGAGGCCCATCCACGTTATAGAGAATAAACTTTTCTACTCATAGTATACTGATTCAAATGTTAATCTCAACTTAAAAATACACAGAAACATCTAGAATAAGGCTTAACTGACTACCTAGGTGCCATAACCAACTATATGACACGTGAGATTAACTATCATAAGTCCGTTGATAACTGTAATATTCATTATGTTCTCTTTGGGTTGCTAGTCCCAGAGAAGCCAAAAGTTAGCAGGGCCCTGACACAGGAGAAGGTAATGTTCCACAGTTCTTAACTTACCCTAATAATCGCTCAGTTGTTAAATTATTTTTGTTCCTCAAGGCCTCCCAAAAGTTGAAATATTATGTCTCCCAAAGTTAATGTATAAAGCGTTATTTAGAAAAGAAAAAAAATACCTGCTCTGATCTATATTATTTTATCAATGGTGTATCTCCCGGTTTTCACAAACTTCTCTGATTCTGACTCCTATGTCTCTGCCTGTGCAGGAACTGCTCTGCTGGGTATTTAAGGAAGGGAAAGGGTCCATCAGAGCTGGTTCTTCTCTTATCCAGAAATCTTTGTGGAAAGCGAAAGTAACAACTATCCTCGCTGTATTTAAACCGCCATGGTTATAGGGACCACCTACAAAACTTACCAATTATTTTCACTGAAGAATACCAACATAGATCTGAATTAGCTTTTCTCCCCCATGTGATTAGTGTGTTCAATTTGTGACATGTGACAAGTTTTTTTTTCTAATTAGCAGATTTACCTTAAAGTAACCAACCATATTCTAGGTACCCAGAACATTATAAACATTATCATAAAAACCCATTTAAAATTCATCAAAAGATGGATTAATTTTAAATAGTTTTCACTCAGTAGATACTAATCACTTTCTTTGACTCCTGTTTGTTGAAAACCCTCCGGAAATTGAATTAGCAATTAACCACTTTCTGTTTCACATTAACAAGGGCTACTGAATTGCTAGAATATTCTCTCAACTCACCGCCAGGTTTCTTTTTCTTTAAACCCAGGTCAAAACTCACGTCTGGCCATTCCTAACTAATGACCCCCCTCCCTTCGACACACGTACACACACCGTTAACTCAGGTCGCTTTGTCTCCTCTGAACTTTTACGCTTGTGTATGTGTTTCTTTTTGAGTGCATTTATGTCTTTTTCACATGTGTTGGTTCTCCTAATGCTCAGTTGTAAATTAGGTACTTTTGAAAGTTCCATTAACGTTTTTAAATACCCCAGGGCTGTATTTAATACACCAAAGTAGTAACATACTGAATAGCTCCCTAGTGGTTTTAAACAGTTAATGCAGCGTCAAAAGAAGCCTAATTTATTATTAGGAAGTAGTTTAGGCACAGAAGAAATGCATTATTTCAGAATTTTTCATGACCATGAATCAAAATTTCAAAGCATCTTTAGTTTGTGCACTCTCTCTCAAATTGCATGATAATTTATCTTCGTACATGTATGCCAGGGTTTCCCAATAGCGGCACTAACGTACTTTGGGCGTGCCTTGAGGTGTGAGGTTGAGCTGTTACGTGCATTACGTCTGATAGCATCTCTAGCCTCTACCCACTCACTGCCGGAAACACCCCTCTCTTCAGTTGCGACAACCCCAAATGTCTCTAGACATCGTCACATGATCCCTGGGGTCAGGGGACAAAATTGACCCCTGGTGAGAACCGCTGGAGTACATATTACAGCTCTATCTTTAAAAAAAAAAATCACAATTATCTTTCTTACAGGAAAATTCTCATTAAAGATCAATGCTATTAGCATTAATTAAGTCAAATTTCTTGGCACTTAGAAGTTACCTGTTAAAAGATCTTTAGCTCATTCAAGGACACTCATTTGAATAATCCATGTACTTATTGGTTTAATATCATTAATACGGTCAAAGCAGCAATGTTAGGCTAATCCAAAATCTCTCAGGCACGACTCTGATGCAGCTTAAGTAAAGACAGCCGCTGAAGGCTTGGCAGTGTGCATAAGAGACTTGAGATAAAAGAGTGATCTATTCTTCCTGTCTTTTGGAGAACCGCTCTCTGACCTCCGTGGGTAAAGACCATCAGCCTATTGCCAAGTGATGTTCCACAGGAGTATTTAGATTTGAATTCTACTGGAAATATTTTAAAATGTTAATTTCATCAAGAATTCCTGGAATGACCACTGTCATTAATGACTTACTCCCTGTCTGTACTTGGGTTTCCTTGTCGTATCCCTGGTAGGAGGACATTTCCCCCATTTAGAACTATCTTAAAATATTTCATTTATTTGACAGCCATTTGTGCTATTTCAATACTTGTTGCAACCCACTTTATTTTTTACTTTGACAAGCGTTTAGAGAATGTTTCCTATGTAATATTGTAGCTCGCTTTGTCGCCTTACCGTGTCGTATAAGTACTTAGTTGATATTCTTTATGGCGTAGGTTTCTACGTGTGTCTTGGGAACTAAGGAAGCTTAGAGGGTAAATATGAAAAGCATTTTCTACCTTTAAAAGAATTGTTATAAACAATGTGGCAACTCTAGTGGGCAAATGTCGATTAAAGGTATAATTCCAGGAGCGCCCGGGTTGCTCAGTCTGTTAAGCGTCTGTCTTGGGCTCAGGTCATGACCTCAAGGGTCATGAGTTTGAGCCCCATGTCAGGCTCTGTGCTGTCAGCTCAGAGACCGGAGCCTGCTTCAGATTCTGTGTCTCCCTCTCTCTTTGTCCCTCTCCTGCTCACATTCTGTCTCTCTTGAAAAAAAAAAAAAAATGAATGAACATTAAAAAATCAAAAGGAGAAAGCTATAATTCCAAAGATAGGGGTGCCTGGGTGGTTCAGTCAGGTAAGCATCCACTTCCAGTGAAGTATCCCACTTCGGCTCAGGTAATGATCTTCCAGTCCGTGAGTTCAAGCCCCGCATCAGGCTCTGTGCTGACAGACACCTCAGAGCCTGGAGCCAGCTTCAGGATTCTGTGTCTCCCTCTCTCTCTCTGCCCGTTCTCCGCTCCTGCTCTGTCTCTCTGTCTCTGTCTCTGTCTGTCTGTCTCTCTCTCAAAAAGAAATAAAAAACATATTAAAATAAAAAGCTATAATTCCAAAGATGATTGTTGTCATGATCATTTGATTATAACATGTTACAGGGCTATTTGGCCACCACTACATAAAAATATCCTTTTTCCACCAATTCAACTTTCCTGGCATTTATCAATTTATATTTCCATCTTTTTCTGAAAAGTAACTTAGGCAGAGTTGTCATAATATGCAACATACCCTTGGCAAAGGTAGTAGTGTATCCCTCTTCATTATGAAAGATTCTGGGAGTGTGACCAAGGAATAGAGTGAAGAGTGTTTCGGGAATGTTGTTTCCACAGGCCTTTAAAAACATAATGAGAATCTGTTTTTCCACTTCCTTTGAGAGTATCGTTCAGATCTGTCACTCCTGTTCTGGCCCTGTTTAGGCAAGTCGGTACATGTCACCCATTGAAAGGGCTGAGAAACGGGCCTTGCTACGGTATCCTGATCTAGTCGTCAGCTTCCGCCATCGTCACTGCTGTGTCAGCGCTGCTGAGAGCTCACCACTCACAAGTACTGCAGTTCCGTTATCAATATCCCTGTCCTCTGGCTCCCGCAGCCCCCAGCACCGCTACTAGTGCCTCCCTTCCCAGCCATTCTTTTCTTATTGTCCCAACTCTGTTCCTTACGCTTAGGTTTCTCATAGATCAGGCTTATGGGGACATGGGTCATTGATGACTGACCTTCTCCAGTTCAACTCTGCTTCTCATGGCTTGTAGACAGATCTACCTGACTGAGGTCAAAGGACCGCATGAAGGGCAGAAAAAGCTGGCCTTGTTTCCTACCTGCAAGATGACTCCAGACTAGCTTTTGGATCACAGCCTACCTTCAGGGCTCCGCAGACAGAGACTTGAAGAGAGTGGCCTGCAATGCCCTGATCCAGAGATGGGGAGATTCGAGGATGATAAAGAGAGGAAAGGAAGTTTAGCTCATAGCAAACCTATCATTGCAATCTGTTAAAACTGTGTTTCTTATCTTCTATTTTTATACTGTTGATACTCAGCCTACTAAGTATCATCGTATTTTATTTATTTCCACCTCCGAACTCAGAAGGGTAAGTTGAGCAAATAACTTATCTAAGTTCAGCCCAGGATGTCCCCTTAAGATTCCTGTTTTCAGACAAGGCTGAGGAATCCTCTTTTACACATTCCTGGGGAGTATTCTATGGCTTCCCCTTCCTGTTAGATCCATTTCTTCACCCATTAGAGTAGGTAACCAGATGTGCCTGTCACATATGGATGGGGACAATTTGTAACCAAGAGAGAAGGAGGAGAATAAAGCACAGAAAACAGTTCCCCTATTAATTTGCACACATGCAGGTCTTGTCCAGATACCTTAAAAGTAATAGTTTCCCTTCCTGAAATCTCCAAGGCTATTGTGGTTGACCATGAGGTCAAGGGAAGGGCTAATTGCAAGAGCAGCTGTCATCGACCCAAAGAGTTAGCTGAAGAATCAAGTACAAAGGCCCACTGATTCTTAAAACATTCCTCGGGGCACTCCTGAGAGTCTCGCCACTCAGTGTTAAGGAGATTAGTGATGGGTGAGCCACAGACATATTTAGGTATGTTTTCCTTCTTACATGTAACAATATAAATGATCATTTGTGATAGATTTTCACATCCATTTAGATCTATCTAACATTCTTATTATCTGCAAGAAAGGTATACCTAAATTTTGTATCTAGCACCACAAAAACGAAACCAATTTTAAACTACCTGGGCTGTCAAATCAAGAATGTAGCCTTCCTTAAAGTGATATAGCCAAAAATCTCTATTGTTTCAATGTGCTCCTAGCAATGGGCGTCCAAAGCTAGATTATAGTTGTATTTATTTTCTCTCTCTGTAAATAAACACCGTATATGCTTTGTCTTAAATCAGGTAGGCAGACAGTGTCAGTTTTAAACTATTAATTACTAGTTGTTGAAATCATCAATCTGAAAGCTAACTGAAAACAGGAAAGATTATGATGTAATGTGGGGAAGAAGTAGACTATATGATGGCTGTAACTATGAAAATATGTATTCATTTGGACACTGATGAAGGAATATTTTGAAAAAAAGAAATACTTGGCATGCGAGGACTGACGCTGGGATTTTTATGCCAGAATTTTCTTTAATATGACTGGCACATGGTGCTTTCTTTGAGAAAAATTAAAAGGTGGCTTCTAGAAATGTGGGAGTTTGTGCGTTACACCCTCATTTAGAGAGTATCTGGAAAAATCGACAGAGGCAATAGATTTTGAAACACCTCTTTCTGTATTCAGCTCAGTTCCAAGGATGAACAACGTAATTACCTATTGTAAAGCAGCATTCATAACAGTTACATCGGGTTCTAAGTACAACCGTACTCCCCCTTCTCACACCAGTATGTGTGTGTAGGATAAATGGATAGTAATGTGAATGTTTGGCTGTTTTAATGTGTCTTCCACTGCAGACGAGGTAGTATATCTCTTAAGGCCAGTCAAATCCCTCCAGCAATGAGAAATAAGGCCCTTGAGAAGAGTGAGAGTCACATGGGAAATACTTATCCAGTTAGTACGTCTGGTCTGAATGCACAGTAATCAAAAAGAACCTATGTTTTCATGCTGACCACTTAGATCTCCATGGCAGTGTTTCCAGAGGGTAGAGAGAATGATTTGTTCCACAACAACTTGCTATTTCCAGCTCTCGAGTCCATGCATAGAAATTTACCCGATGGTATTAACAAAAGTTAACCCTCGGTTAATCAGTGAATTAAAACCAGGCATCCATTCCTACAACATCTGGCTTAAAAAGAATATTATAATTGAGGCAAGCTGGGAGAAAAAAAAATCACAGATAGTCGATCAGCCTATGTTTACTTAAAATGATATTAATGCTAGCATCTGCAATTAGCTCTCAGCTAGTGAGGATATTTTCTCTGGATTCCCAAACTTTTACTCTGATCCCTTCAGATGTGTGAACTTCAAGTTCTTCTGGTGTTCAATACTCTTTCATATCTCCATGCTCAGCTGAGTCCATTGGTCTTCATCCTCTTCCCTCCTTGAGTAAGTCCTCTTCACTCTAGACTTCAGCTACATGATAATGATGTGGACTCTTTTCAAAAATAGGGTCTTGCAACAGCAGGACCACCATGGGAATAATATCGGGAAAGCAGCTAGTTTACGAATGGAAATAAAAGCACTCCAGGTCGTGGGTCAGCCATCTTCCTCTTGCTTCACTTTTCCACTTCCCTGCCCTAAAATATTTCCTCCTCTGTATTGTCATCTTCCAATCTTATTCTCTTTACTGTCCCGCCACTTTTTAATAAAAGAGTCTTTCCACATTCTGCCTGCCAAAGTAAGCTGTAGGCAGAGGTCATCAGAAGGATAGGTCACAGGCGACCAGCATAAGCAGACCATTGTCCCCAGTGGACTAGTTGCCCAGGACCTGAATAAAATACTGGAATTTAGAGAGGGGTCCTTCAAGCCATTAAAACCGTGTATTTCATTTGCAATAAAACGGCATTAAGCATTCAATCAATAGATTTCCCATGAATATTTAAAAATCTTCGAGGAACTAGTTTCTCAAGAAACACTGAGATTGCCTGTTGTCATCAGAGAAATGATAGGGACCTGAATTTTCTCCCGGAAACCATTTTGCGCTCTGGATATCATCTTTCCTCTCCTCTTCATTGAGTTCTCTACTTGTCACCCAGAATCTTGTCTGCTCTTTTCTCCAAGAGGCACTTTCATTATTCTCCTCCTCCTTTTAAAAGCAATTAGTTATTTGCATTAATTATAAAAGAAATAGTTTTATTTATTGATTTCAATTTATTATAAAAAGGCATTAATTTAATTTGTTTAATTTGTTTTATTTAAAACTATTTAATTTACTATAAAAGAAATCATCCACGTAGAACATTTTCTGTCTTTGCTCCAGAATTAAACTGTCATCTTTACGATCAATAGTTAGACAGAAAGTAGGACGCTGATCCACACCAAAAAAAGCATAGGAGATTCTCAGAGGTCACACATCTCTGGTGGTCTCTTAGCCACAGTTGTTTTCTGGAATTAAATCTCATAATCTGAGAACGGGGGTGGGGCTGTGGCCAGGTCCCCCTGAGTTTTTAACTCTCAGGATTTTCCTCACTGAACTTCCATCAATTTATCGCCTATAGCTCGGGTTTTCCATCCTGGAGCTGTTTGGTTCCTGGGGCTGTTCCCACTCCTCCGGGGTCTTGGCTCAAGAAGACATGCCTCCTGTATTCCTCCTTCCATCTTTCTAACTCTTGAAGACGGCAGTTCAGCCTGGGTCCTATCTACTCCTATGGATCCAAGAACAGTCGTTGACTTTTTTGTCTGTCCGGCTCTTCATTTGTTGTTAAGATAGAGTAGTGATGTCTGAGTTCTTCACATCCAGAACTGGAAACCGGAAGTTCATGGTGACTTTCCGTGTAATGAGACCAACAGTCTTTAAGGGAAAGAGGGTGACAGTCTCATCATTTTTACCCTTTTCTGCTTCTCCCACTAAATTCACATTTATGCGGACAGCATCTCTCTTCATTGAAATTATATTCGAGGTAGAAATGAACTTTTCATATATCTTTATCAAGTACTGCATTCCTTTATGTTTCTCTTTTCTTCATGGGAAAACACTAGAATTTTTAGTATTTTTTAACCGCCGAAGTCAGCAGAACTTAAAACAAAGCATTTCATGAAGATTCTACTAATGGGCAAATACGTTATAATAATTCCTCTATGTATAACAGAAGAACATTGCTCTTAAACATATAGACATCGTAAGCTATTATACCTCAGGTTGTTTAGTGTAAATTGAGGCGAGTTATTAACATAGTGGGCTTTTTGTTAGCATTAAACATTTGTTTTACATATAATGACCTCAAAATACCTCGAATGGAGCCAACTCTTCACAGCTTCTTTATATGACGTTATATTTACAGAAGGATATCACTCGTATTTAAATATTTAGAGAAGACCTTAATTTAGTGTTTATAATTTCAGACCATTGGAATAGAACAATTTTCAATAAACGTACTCATGGATGCCACTGGAAAAATCCTTGACGTCCCAAACGGAGCATATGTATCCTCATCTTTAAAACATGCTAAGTGCTGTTGTTCGCTGTACTCTCCTCGGGGTTGCTTTCCCTAAGAGAGGATTCCATTTTCTTTTCCAGAATATTTCTTTCCTATGACCTGGGAGTTAAGGAACCCACTTTTGGCCTCAGTCATGCCAAGACTCATTATAGAAAAGTCACAGTGCACTGGGGGCCTCAGTTGCCTTTTGTATGTAGATTGGGGAAAATATACAGGAAGATTTCTACAAACTTCTGGAGCTTCGGGTGACTCTTTGCTGGACTTTATCTGGCCCAGCAATTACAGCAGTGTGCCACTCTCTTCTTGTCTTACAGCCTATTTTGAAGAGTTCCTTCACAGATGACTAACCTGGCTTGCTGTAACTGTTACGACAGGTTGCTCTTAACTCACGTGCTTTTTAAAAAATAATAACAATATAAGTAAATTTACACCATGACCCAGTAATCCCACTCCTGGGTGTTTACCCTAGGGAAATGCAAACTTAAGTTCACATAATAACACGTTCGAGAATGTTTATAGCAGTTCTAGTCACAATCACAAACACTTGAGGAAACATCCAAAGGTTCCTCCACTGGTAAGTGGATAAACGAACCGGATTCCATGCAATGGAAAACCACTTGACAAACTAGAGCCATGCACAGCACACTGGCTGAATCTCAGAGATACGTTGAGTGAGAGAGGCCGGTCTCAAAAGATCATGTACCTTATGATTCCATTTCGATGAGACACTCTCAAAAAAAGAAAGCCACAATTATGGAGAACAGATCAGTGGTTGCCAGGGGTTAGGCGGTGAGAGAGTGTTGACCTACAAAGAGAGAGCACCATGGAGCTTTTGGGGTGATCAGACTGTTCTGTATCTTGATCATGGTGAGTGTCACACAGCTTATACCTGTGTTAAAATTCACAGAACTGCACACGAAAAGAGTCGATTTGATGGCATACTTATTTAAAAATGAAATCGAATCAAGCAAGGTATAAATGAATAAATGATGATATTAAGATAAATTAGCAGACCGCGATTTACCACTGATTCGGAAATAACCCCAAGGCAGGAAAATGTAATGATTAAGCTCTCAGGTTTAGAGTCAGTCTTTAGAATTTTTTCCTGCTACTTGAGAATTTTGTGATGTGGGGAGAGAGGCTGAACTATGCTGAGACTCGCATCCTCAACCATCAAACATAGATGGCAATAACTCCCACCTTGAAAAGTTGTAAGGGTAAAATGCTAATACATCGTGCTTAGCTGTTAATGCTTTTTGTAATACTGTTAAGATTTGAGTCAAAATGGTTGTATACATTTCCATACACATTCAGTGGTGTTCTGATAAGGAAAATCTGGCTCTCACATCCCACTCCCCAAAATACACACATGCGCCGCCCTCAACCCCATCACCACTCCATACACAACCACACTGGGGCTACACTAGAAGCTCCGACCTCTAGGACCAAATGCTAACTACTGCTAAGCAACATACTGAGAACTTCTGTCTTAAGAATGCTACAAACAGTCCTAACATCTTTTGGAAATTAAAAAAAAAAAAAAAAAGGCTAAAAACTGCAGTTGGCGAAGCAGTGACTATTTAGAAATCCAACATCTTCGCTCCCGAGAGAAAGACATTAGGGTCTTTGTCCTTGACTTGCCTTTTTCCCTCAGCAATCACTCCTGCAAACTCTCATCTAATCTGCCGGGCTCAGTGATTGTATCCAGGCAGTGGATGACTCTCGAATCTATATTTACCATCTTGGTCTCTCTCCTGGGTTTCAAGATTGGATTTCTAACCCCTGTTGGAGTTAGATTATCCGAATTGTGATCTCTGAGGCCTTATCGGCGGCTGAGCTCATTCATTTTCCCTTGCAAAGCTTCCCCTTCTGATTTCTCAATCCCGTTAATGGAGCCACCAGCTTCTCTGGGAAGTCGCCCCAAATGTTTGGTGTCATTGTCTCTTCCCTTTGCCTAGGACCATGAAGCGTGTTTTGGTGCTATTACCTCTAACTTAAACTATAGCAATGATCTCCTCGCCCGTGTGACATACACTCCTCTGTCGTATGAGTCCTAAATACAGTCCCTGTGTAACCTCCTTGTTTGGTGAGTAGATACGTAAGACCTTCACTAATAATCACCTGAAGAAGGAATTCTAAACAATCCGTCCTAACATAAATTTTATCTTGGTTCCTCTCTATATCCCTTCGGCCAAGCAGATAGTTTCATATGCCCATTTTACACTTTCTCAGTTTTACGCCCTGTTAACTTTGTTTTATAATATAATAAATTTGTTAATAGAATGTCCCCTTTGTCTGGAATGCCCTGGGCCTCGACATGTCCCACATTTCTTTAATTCTGGCTTAAAAGCCTTACCATGCTTCCCATATTGGGAGCAATTCTAGCCTCCTTTGAGCTGACGTAGCACATTTGTTATTATACTTTTATGAAATGTATTACTTTCTGCCATTCATGAGGAGTATTTATGGGTACACATTACATCCAGCGAGAGTAAAATATATGTCCAAGTCGAAGTGCTGAAGTGACTGGGACTTACACCTTGTATTCGTAGGTGCTCAGTATGTATATTCTGCTGAAGAAAAATGAATGAGCATTATTTTACCCGGATTAATCAGATCATTTTTCCCTAGCACTCTTCCACCCCCTACTGCTGGAGCTTCCGCTGTGATTTCCTTCCTGGCTACCAGTGGCCAGAGTGACCCAGGCTGCTATGATTGGCAGATAAATGACACCCCTGACACCCCTGACACCTCTCCTTTGAAAAGAGATTCAAAGTTGTCCTGATATAGGGCTTCGGTTGAAGTCCCAGTCATGGACTAACTATTAGTATTCCATGGTGTTCCACTCGCTTACTCAGAGCCCAGAGACGTGAGGCTTGTGATTGCAGTGTTTTCACGGCGGAGTTATTTCATCTACTAAAGTATGCGTTTGCCCTTGAAAGAGTCTTGTTGCGATAACGTGGAGGGAAGTCAAAGGAGAGTCCATGGCTGAAGAGTCTCTAGACTCAACGTGGCTCTTTAGGCTGATATCCTTTCTTTGGGTCCTTGAATTTGGGTCCCAGTTCCTGGAATTTGGGTCCCATTTCCTGAGGCAGTGAGGATTTAAATTCCTGTTACCAGTGGAGGCTTGCAAGGAGAAAATGTAATCATTAACATATGCTCCTTCAATCTGCAAGTTTCCAGAGTTGTGTCAATCAATCAATGACTTCTGTGGCATTTATTTGGATTTGCAAACAGATTCGATATATTTTTTAAACATTGGACCTCATTTTCAATGTTCCTTATTTACAGATGCGGCTGAGTTCCTAGATTTTAGGGTTCCTACCTCACCTCTTCGTCTCCTAAGTGGAGGCCCAACATAATCTGGAAAATAAGGAAATGAGGTGTACGTGTATTTGGAGGCAGAGTCTGGGATTATTCCTTTGCTGAACTGTAAACAGTTTAGATATTGACGCAAACACTGCAAAGCTCTTGCATGGCCGAGTCCGATGCTAAACCCAGCCAGTCTGGCCGCCAAAGGGCCCTAAAGTCTAGCTTCATTTGCATTGTAAGAATTATGTGAGATGAATCTCTTGTTATAAAATATTATCTGATCGAGGTGTCCGAGTGGCTCGGTCGCTTAAGCGTCTGACTTGGGCTCAGGTCATGATCTCGCAGTCCTGTGAGTTCAAGCCCCACGTCAGGCTCTGGGCTGACAGCTCAGAGCCTGGAGCCTGCTTCGGATTCTATGTCTCCCTCTCTCTCTGCCCCTCCCTCACTCACACTCTGTGTCTCTCTCTCAAAAAATAAATAAACATTCAAAAACAATTTATCTGACCTTCAATGGCACTCATCCCCTGGCCCCAAAAACTTACGGATGTTAGCAGCACAATGAGCCCGCTCATCCAAGAGAAACATTAGGGATGGAGGAGTAATTGTTTCGCACAGGTGAGTCACCAAGTTGATGGAGTGAGGCAGGAGCTTCAGTAAACATCCACCCCACCCCCTTCCCACCCTGAGATCCCAGCCTCGCTGCCACCTCCTCCCTTCCCACCCGTTTCCATCATCTGCACCCTAAGGCTCTACTCTCTGTGGGAGTCATTTCACCCTTCCTGGGGGAAGCAGATACATCTCTGAGCTATTTTATGTTTCATTCTCTCTTAATGAATACCACACACATGCCTCTCGAATGTGCACGGTGCTCACAATGGGTAATTAAAACTTGGGGGAGGGACAACTCAGACGGAAGTAAATAGATATGGCACGGAGACAGCCCTTCTGAGCTGCCTAGGTTCCTTTTGAGTGGCAGTGTGGCATGGTCCCCTGAAGCCTAAAGTCTCATGCAAGAACTGGCTGATCTTGCAGATGGCACTTGTACCGTCCCAAGTCTCAGGTGTCTTACCTGTAGAAGGGGGGCGGTATTTTCAGGGAACTAGAACACAGACAGCTGTGATGAGAAGATAAAGCGTCAGCCATAATCGAGTTCGCTTTCCAAGCGCGAACCCCTTTCTTCTTTTTCGTGTTGCAGTGTAAAGTCCCTTTACTCAACACCCGGCCTAAATATGCCACACAGGGAGCCCTAGATTTGGACTTGCATCATCCTAACAGATGCTGTTCTTGGAATCGAGCCATCAATAAAACTTAATTCCTTTCAACAAGCCTTTATTGAGCAACTACAATGTGCTGAGTACCTATTCAATCATTTAAAATGTGGCCTGTCTAAAGGTAGCATTTCATTTTTCTCAGTGGGGAATTCCATAAAATCTGCAGAATGTTTCCTGCATTAAGAGCGAGCATAAAGGAAGCATCGCGAAGAGGCTTCCTTTCACAGCAAGAGTATTAAAAGGGCCATCGGATCCGTGAGCCACTTTACACGGAGCTCAGTCACGTTGGGAAGCCAAGGTCATTTCACTGAGACCATAAAGGACCAAACACCAAGGCTGCTTTTCAGGACAACCAGTATTTTACTTTCCCGGAGTTAATACTTAAATGTTTTATACTTAAATGAGAACCTTGGTAAGGGTGCACCCACACTTCATAAATGGAGCTGGCAGGAGTGGGCGCAGGGACAAGCAAGGGCAGAAAGAATTTATCTTCTGGAGCACAAAGCCTACGTCCGACATCATACCTTAGCGACTCTTTGTAGGGAAGACCCTGATATGGACTTGATGATGAGAGGGCTTGAAAAGATTTTAGAAGTGGTTGGAAAAGAAGATCATGCTTATTTATCTCTTCCGGGCATCCCTGGAGTCGCTGCTACAGGACAGAAATACAACTTCAGTCTTCCAAAATGAAAAGAAACTTAGTGATGACTATTTCTGAGTAGAATCTGCTCTTTCGTATGTACAAAGACGGCGCTTAAGGACGTATGGGTTTGGGATCAGACCACCTGGTTTAAACACCTGAGACTATTACTTCCTAACTGTACAAATCTGGGCAGGTCATTCATTTCCAGCGCCTTGGTTTTCTCATCTATAAAATGGAAATAATAATAACTACTCACAGGGTCCTTAAGTGATTCATTTAAAGGAAGAACATAAAGAACTTAAAACGATGGTTGGCATGTCATAGGTGCTTAATAAATGTTAGCTACTCTTACTTTATGTAAATGTTTTAAGAAAGTAGTTTCAACATCAGGAACCTAGACATTTGGAAATCAAGTACCATTCACCAGATCTGATGTTACTTAGTTCAAATACTCTGTAATATGGATCAAAACATAGAAATACATTCAGTAAAGTAGTTTGCTCAAAGAAGCTAAGTTTTTACAAAAGTCCTGTCATCATTCCCAAATTTCTTAATGTAATTTTTTCTTTTCTTTCCTTTTCTTGCTCCCCTTTGCCTCCCTCACTTTCTCTCTTTTCTCCTCTCCTCCTTTCCTCCTAGCCTTCCCCCTCCTCTTCTTCCCCCTCCTCTTCTTCCCCCTCCTCTTCTTCCTCCTCCTCTTCTTCCTCCTCCTCTTCTTCCTCCTCCTCCTTCCTATTTCCCCTTCCCTCCTTTTTAAGTTGATCCTTTTGTTTGAGCTCATCCAGACATTTTCCACGATATCCTCAAGTTTGTTTCAAGATACTTCTGATCTGTTAATTTTGATACGCTTGATGTAATTAATCAAATGGTAAATGTTACAAGAACTACATACGATTGCCAAAAACCATCCTGATTTTCCCTTATCAAACTTATTTTCAAGATTGTTTGCTTAAAAAGTAAAAGGCAACATCTGTTCCATTTGATTTGAAAACTTTGATGATCTCGTTCCAAAGTTAAAACTCTTTTACCCCAGAAATACTTTTACGTGGATGTGTTCATTATTGCAGTGATATCATTGTTCCCTTTTTCTGGAGATTATAGATTCATAGTTATTTCTCTATTTTTAATTAAAAATAAGCCCTTTCATTTATATTGTATATGTAAGAATAGTAACTATAAAAAATTCACATAGCCAATTAGTACAATCACATAGATCAACAAAGTCCAGATTTTAATAATTTTATCTGCTCCTTTAAAAAAAAATAAGCACTTGATTTTGAAAAAGAAAGGCCATCATTATTTCTCAAAGCATTTGTTCATTCCCCTCTTATAAAGTTACAAGATTATGAATTATTATTGAATATAGAATTACATATTTGAAAAGTTCAGAAGCAGAATAAGGATTTGAATACATAGCAATTTTTAAATTCCTGTGCGGGATTTTTTTTAAATGAAATTAATTTTTAGAGACATTTTACATATGTAAATGTGCACACACAGAAGAAAAAAATAACCCACTTCTAATGTTTTGCATGGAAAAGGTGAGTGTAAGGGGCAACACGATACTCAGGGAAATCTGGGACAACATCTTGACCTGATGGAGTGCAGACATGATTTACAGTCTGCAAAACACAAATTGCCACTCACCCTCTCCTTCCTCTTCAAGCTCTGCTGAGTTAGAACAAGGATTCTAAGCTCTCTGCTTGGCCCCTGCCCCCACTAACCCCTCACTCTCTGACTTTCCTAACATCACTCCCTCCTACACCCTCGTTTCCTTTTCTCACCCTCCTTAAAAGATTTCGAGTTTAAGGCAAGACCATAGCCATCCAGGTTGCAAAAGTCAAGGCTAACATCATTTAGGACTGGGGATACGGAGGTGTCACCTTTCCTGGAGCGCTAGGTGGCTTACCTATTTCCACAGAGACTTGATGAGCATATATCCAAGGGAAGGTTCGTTGGAGTACCTTGGATCTTCCAGGTCTGAGAAGAGATATTTCCATGGAGACACCTGATCCTAGGCATCCTTTCAGTCAATAAGCTCATAGGTGTGGCACAAATGGGCTTCAAAGAGGGAGGGTTAGGGCTCCCTGAGTAAAGGAAGCCCAGTTCTTTCTTTGAAGTTCAGAGAGAATTGGATTACAAATAGATGAAACTAGTCTTCTATAGAAGGTATCTTTGCCTCCACGCTTTGTTTCTAGAGGTAGACTCTGCAGAAAGAGTTGTATCTACTGGCCTGACTTGATGAACATTTGACAACCTTCTACTGAAGGCAAAGAATGAGCCAGACTGTAAGAAGGACAGGCGAAGAAAACTCAGAAGTGTCTTCCAGGAATTTAAACAGCGTGAGGAAGACAGCCATGCACAGGTTGCTCCCCTTCATGTCACCAGAGTAATTCACAGTGCCAAGAGTCAATCCGTTGTGAAAGGATTGGTCGAATGAATGAATACATGAATGCCTAAAGAAAGCGTGATATAAAAATACCAGCAAAGTAAAAGTCAATGGCCATGGACATTAAAATGAGGAGATAGTGAATTCTTGATGGAATGAGAGTCCATCATAACATGTCTCATAGTTTTTGAGATGAACTTTAAAGTAGGGTTTCAATAGATAAAGGAAGAAAGAAAGAGGTGTTTAGACAAAGGGACAGATACGAGTAAAGCTATAGAAGATTTAAAAGAAGAAACATGTTGAAAATGATTAGAACATATAGTTGGTGGTGAGGAATTCGGCTGGGAGGAGAGATTGGATCTTAATGGTAGAAGTCCTTGATTAAAGTGTTGATAGATTTGGACATTTTTCTGATGCCAATAGGAGCTAACAAATGCTACTGAGACACTGAGCAAGGAAACTAATGAAGGGCATTGTCATAACCCAATTTAGAAAAAATTGAGGTCCAGGGTGTCTGGATGACTCAGTCGCTTAAGTATCCGACTCTTGATTTTGACTCAGGTCATGATATGGTCCTAGGATTGAGCCCCATATTGGGCTCCATACTGGGCATGAAGCCTGCTGAAGATTGTCCTCTCTTTCCCTCTGCCCCTCCCTTGCTTGCACGTGTGTGTGTGTTCCAAAAAAACGAAAAGAAAAAAGAGAAAAAAACAAAAGAAAAGAAAAGAGAAAAGATAAAGGCCTTGTAGGAAGAGGGTAAAATAAATAGACAACTTAGCAAAATAATGGATGGCCTTTTAATTACATGTTGTGGGAAGAGCAATCATGAGAAGAGAAAGAAATATTTTATTTTATTTTTTTTAGAAAGAAATAAATTCTTGCACAAAGTTTCCAGTCGTAGTGTCTGGTAAGATTACAATAAAAATAATTTCACCCCCTGCTGAGTTATATAAAAATATGAATAATATATTTAATATGTAAATACAATAGGTATGATATAATATATAGCATATATTATATAAATTTATGTTTTATGTAATATGGCATACATATTATATAAACATCACATATCAACCACTGAAAGAAATTATTATTATTAATATTTCCCTTTTGGATGATAAATCTAAGATTCTGAGAGTTTTAACAACTTCCCAGAGACGTAGCTGATAAATTTGAGGAATCGCTTTCCAACCCCATTTGACTGGAATCATGTGAGCTCACCCCTTGGGAGATGAAATAAGTAAGACATGAAGCCAAGGATGAGGACGACGTTGTGAGAAGGGCAATGATGTGATCAGTATTTTATATATAGAATGTAAATTACCCCTTGTACATTGATACGGAACTCTCTGGCATATAATTGGAAATATAGCGCAGAAAATCATGAGTGAGGCTAGAATGGACTTTTCTGACTCTTGTGCTAAAACGGGTGACAGACCCCTGAGTACTGTTAAAGTTGCTTAGGAAGAGAGAGTAGTTTTAAAAAAAATTATATTGATGCTTTCAAGCAAAGAACCAATGGAAGAGGATAAAATTAAGGAGAAAGAAGAATAATCAGGGAAGTGGGAGGAAAAGCAAGAGAGGGTAATGTCAAAGAAGGCAAGCATTTCAAAGAGGGGCCATACGCTTCACTGTGTCGGATTCTGCAGGAGGTCAAGTACAATCAAAACTTAAGTGGGGTTGCTGAATTGAACAATTACTAGGTCACGGACGAGTTTTATGAGCGTTGTTTCTCTGGAACGGTGGAACAGAAGTTGGGTTTCAGTAAGTTACCAAGCGAATGGAGGATGAAGGATTGGAAAAGGTAAATGAGTATTACTCTTTCAGAATCAACATTAAAAATAATACATGAAATATGTCTTTTGAAAAAATTACCATGCAGACATACATAAAATAAATCTGAAACATCCCCATTTACCAAGCACTCCATCACACTTATTTCTCCATGGTTACTGGGTAATGATAGATTGTGAAACTTTCAGGTAGTTTCATGCATTTTTATGCCTATACCTGAATGAACACCCACAAATACGTATATACATATTTAAGTATCTGCATAAATACGATGTTTTTGAGGCGGCAGCAGAAAACAAAAATCAAGCACAAATGGAAAACACGGGGCTAATATGGCACCTTATGCATATGTTGGGTTCTCTGAGCATATGGATATTTTTGAAACCAAAAATCCCAAATCCAAAAAACCTCAGCGAGTTTTAGTTTGGTGCTTTTTCCTTGGATTGCAGTTTCTGAGGTTAATTTTCCTTAAAATAGATTTTGATCCATGGTAACCGACATTTTTGTACAGGAAAAGTAGCATCGGGCTATTGGAATTAAACTATTGAGGAGGCAGATTCTCATGTCCTGAATTTCAGCCAATGAACTTGGGTCATTGAAAGATAACTGAGGTCATTCTTGGCCTCAGGGTTACATAAGCAGTTGGTATGGATGCAAACAGGTAGCTGGTCTGTTTTCTGAACCACTGAGTAGGGTAGTAACCACAGTAATTGCTACCATTTATTGAATTCTAACTATGAAACATGTAATTAAGAATATCTATATTGTTTCATATTCGGTATAACTTTTTAAGCTAGGAATTTTTATCCACATTTTATAGTTAAGACAACTGTAACCTAGAGAATTCAAGCAGTTCACCCAATGCCATTATGACTAACGGTGGCAAAGCTCAGATTTGACTAGTGGTTCAAGTGTGGCTCTGAGCCCCTACTCTTCATCCTGCACCATCAAAGCTGGCCTTTCAACCTTGTCTTTCCAAAAAAGAGAGGATGGTGCTGGCATGGCGGGATTCTGCTCAAAGCCTGAATTCTCTCTTTTTCTCCAGTATAGCTCCAGTGTATCTTGAGAGATACAAAGTGTCCATGGGACCCTTGCATATTCATTTTCCCTTTCTGCGCCACCTCCTCACCTCCCTGGCATCTTCTACCCTCCGTGAGAGCAGCTTAATAGGTTACCATGCAACCACCAAGAAATGAGATCTTGTAAAGAATTGTGGGAGGTACACGAGCTGTTCTGTTTTCTCTGCAGGCAAGAAGGCCCTGAGCACTGAGAAGATTGGAAGGATAAATGGAAGATTGATAAAGCAACCAGGGGAGGTGGGGAGAGGAGACTTGTAAGTAAGCAGGAACACGCATGTGGTCCCAGAATGCAATTAAACATGAACTGCTCCTTTGGAACTGATGCATGGACCAAGATTCTACATAGTAGAGTGCCAAGTCCGTTTTAGATTTCTAGATACAGATTATAGAATCTAATCAATATCGTGGGAGGAGGAGACTCCAAATTAACATTTTGACTTATTTAAACTATTTGAAGTACTGATTCTAGGTAACCAGTCATAGCTTACTGTACTGTTCTCTTTCCTTCATTCAAAACCAGATTCTTCTTTAAGTTTATTTATTTAGAGAGAGAGAGAGATCACAAGCAGGGGAGGGACAGAGAGAGAGGATCCCAAGCAGGCTCAGTGCTGTCAGCACAGAGCCTGACATGGGGTTCAAACCCACGAACCATGAGATCGTGGTCTGAGCCGAAATCAAGAATCAGAAGCTCAAACGTGAAAAAAAAGAAAAAAAAAAAAAGACAATGCCTAAAAATTTACACTAAGGAGCTGCTATATTTACATAATACATTATGATTCTGAGATTTTCAAGTGGTTTAATAAAATTATACTAGGAAGTTTAACATATGCTGACATACAACTAACATAGTTAGTTCAAGATGCTAGGTAAGAAACATTTGTACTCTTCGTAAATCCCATCCATGAACTGAAACTTCAGAACCAATTAGGTGCCGTTGACATTTGCATTTTAAGAATCTTTCAAAGATTAGAGACATTGAGCCTTACAAGTATATCAAAATGACAGCCTTCCCCTAACTTAAACCATCTTGCCCATTTGCAATAAAATCTCCATCATCCTGGGCCTAGAAAATGTGTTGAACTCATAGACTAAACATTCAACAGTTGTATGCACTCAGGAGCTTTATGGCTTTTTTTGGTGCCTTTGTGGAATCATCCTGGAATCAATTTATCTTCATGCTTCAAAGAATCCTAATTCAGAAGTACTCCAAATGTTTGGGGCTATTTTAAGCTTATTTTTCTTCTGGAAGTTTAAACGTAAACTAAAATGGATGCTTTCCCGATAATTTTATACTGTTTTAACTAACTGTTAATGTTCACCTTATGTTCAAACTACAGCTTTTGGGCTTAAATGCATTTTTGCCTTTGCGATTATTCTATTTTTGGAAACCTACCTTCTTAATAATATTCATTTTCCAACTCTTTCTCCTCCATGCTATGATAAGTATGGTTAAGCTGTTAGATGTAGAATGAATTGAATTTTCCATTGGTTCCCACTGTAAAACTAAAGGCCTCTTTTTGTGTTGTTCTAAAGAGAAACAAAATAAAAGTGGACCAGGCTGAAAACTTAAGTGTGGTAGAAATCTGTTCGATTTCGATGATGATTTTTTTGAACACTAGAACTGTTTCCTAGCTCATGTTTTCAGACACGTCCAGCAAATCTTTCTTCAATGTCTTCTGCAGCCTTTGGTGTCTCCAGGGTCTTTCTCAAGACTGATACTAATTGGTTCACAGCTCTCTCTGGACCGTAAGAATGTCTCCCATGACGTTTGCACAAGTAACTATGAGAATTTTGCCCCCATATTTTCATTTTTTGAGAGGCATTTCCTGTTCCAGTGTCCAACAGAGTTTAGCTAGCCAGCAATCAGTAGGGTCATTTATCTAATGGAGTCAGTTTGAAAATCTTATTTAAAATTTTAAATTATATAGGATAAGTTGGTCTCCCTCTACCACAGCAGTAGTTTGAAACTCCTGAAGCTACCTTCACTGAAACTGAGGGATAACTGCCTCTTCCTTCCTTTTTCTCCTCTTTCCCCTCTCTCCTTCTTTCTCCTAAAGTGTTTATTTCGGCAGAGTGAGTACCAACAGTGAAGCACCTTGCCTTGCCGGATGAACTAAAGGTAGTTTTCTTTTGATTACAATGTTTGTTACAAACCACGTTGTAAAAATTATGTTGTGGATAGATAGAAAGACCCGTGTTTCTTTTAGATGAAAATTGAGGATTTTGAAGGAACGGCTTTTTCTTGGGCATAGCTAACTGGAGCCTTTGCAGGGGTGTCAAAGTAGGGAAGGTGCCAGCAAAACAGCAGTGAAGGTTCTAGAATAGGGTGTGGGCTTCTGGTTTCTTACCGAGTCCAGGGAAGTGGCAGCCTGTCTTTGAATCAAAGCTGAGCCAAGTATTAACCTTATTTTACTCCTCTGCCCCAATACCGCCAGAGCCTCCTGGTAGTGTCTGGGGCATTGAATGGGGTCAGGGTCTATACATATAGATATGTGAGAATGGTAGAGAGAAAGAGAGAAAAGATGTCTTTATTTAGTAATTTTTTTGTTTAACTGAGGAAGCAAACAGTATTTTTATGCATCACTTTTCCTAAAACATCATTGCCATGTACATATGCACATATGTACACACACATATTATATAAAGAATCTAAAAGGAATTGTATGAAGAGTGTGTATTTCAGTTTTTACCAACCAATACTGTTTGTATAAGTTGTTTATGTGAAATAACTTTTACCTTACATATAAGAATGCATTAATATTTATGAAGGCATAATTTTTAATATATTCTATCATACGGACACTCTGTAATGTCTCCAATCCTCTTTTGCTGGCCATTCAGTGGGTTTCTGTTACTGTCGGTATTACACAAATCTGCAATGAGCATAATTTTACAAAAAGGTGGTGAACTTGACCGGTAATTTCCATAAGATAAATTTCTAGAAGTCAAATTACTGGATGATGTGAGTTTTCAAATTGCAAAATCGCCTTCGCAAAAGTTTATAAATTAATTTACTTCCCACAAGCATTTTAGAGTTTTTCTTAACTTTCATTTTTAACCCTGTGTTAAAAATGGAATCTAGGCTCACTTGAGACTTGAAAAAGTCTACATACTTTTCAATTTGCGGTCATCAGATTTCTAAGCGTTTCACTTTTTGCCCGTTGTGTTTATTTTTCTACTCTCTGTATCAATATTTCTTATCATCTATAAGAACCTTTTTTATGGTAAGGTCAGTAACACTACATGATCATGTTCTTTGCAAATAGTTTTCAGCTTTTATGTTGCATTTTAAATTTTATTTACGGCATACATCTCTCCAAAGCGATTTATGTCTTTATTATTAAATATACCAATACATTTTTCCAAGTTCATCTTTAATGTTTCAAAAGATTTCCTAGATTATATATTCAGAATCTAATTTTCATTATATTTTAAAGAGTTTTATATTAGAATGGGACAAATTATTTCCAAGAGACCGCTACTTCATGTTCTAGAAAAAGTACAGGCTACCTCCTATGCTCTAAAATTTTAGTTTACTAATAAGGATATCTGTGAAACCCAGCAAAAAAGCTATCCTTTTGCTTACTGAAAGGTAACATTCTGGTTCAGTAAGAAATATCCTCATTCATTTGCTAATTATGAGTGCAGACTTGTAAATATGAGATGATGTGACACTTCAGTAGAGTATTTTAGGGAAATGTGTGTTTTAAGAAGCCTGGTCAATTAGAGAAAGTTTTGGAGACACTCTGAATTGCTGTTATATACACCATACGCTGTTTTTCTGAAGCCACCTGAACCCTTTTAATATTTGATGAGATGTCATGTCTGCTGACCAAGCCATATCTGCGTGGCAGTCCAATCCTCCGCAGAAGAGCTGGAAAATTAAACATAATTAAGGATGTAGGGGCCATTTACAAGTAGCTAATGCTAAAAAATCCCAGGAAAGAGAGCAGGGAAGGAGAACATTGGGGAACTCAGCCACACCTTGGAAAGGTGCTCACCACAAGAACTGGTGCTTTGCTCTCTCTGCTCCCGTCACTTCCTGCCTGCATCTCTTCTTCACCCACCCTTCCGCTCTTCCCTTTAAGGTCTGATTCAGATAGATTGTCCAGAGTTTTATGAGATAGTTGTTTCCCCAACTTATAATGTCATGTGGGACATTATTTCCAAATCTTATGCTACCCAATTAAGTGGGTGCACCCCAAAAATAAATAACCAGATTTTCACAGGAAAGAAAGGGGACTTTATCGGCCCAGAAGAAACCAACTCTCCATTTGTCACTTTGCCTCAATCTTGCAGGCCAGCTACAACTTCTCAATGTTCTTGACCTTGAGAAATCAACCAGCCATTAGCCATGTGCCTGAACATGGTGGGAGTCAATGATGACAAGCACAGAGCTCTGTGAGGAGTCTTCTCCCTATTTGGCACTCAACCTGAGGCATACCTTCTCAAGAAGTGAAAACGAATAAATCGAATGATTCCTTGTAGTTTCTTCAGCTTATGCAATTTATGATCTTACAGCATCAATATTAAAATGCTAGGGAAGGCTTGGTTGGCTCAGTGGGTTGAGTGTCCAACTCTTGGTTTCAGTTCAGATCATGACCTCAGGTCATTGGATCAAGCCCTGTGTCAGGCTCCTCACTGAGCAGCCTGCTTGAGAGTCTCTCTCTCTCTTTCTCTCTTTCCCTTTCTCCGTCTCTTCCTCTGTCATTCTCCCGCACTCGAGCTCTTTCTCAAAAAAAACCAAAAAACAAAAACCGAACTCCTAAAAAAATAAAAACAAATGTTTCCTAGTCTTATTAAAATAATAATAATAATAATAATAATAATAGAATAATAATAATATACTAAGAAAAAGATACTATCCACTTAGAAAGGAATATCTACTAGGTCATAGAATAACGGTCGCTTTGTATAGGTCATATGAACAAATTCCAATTACACCACATTTGGGCAAATGAATCCCTGATGAATTTAGAGCTTGGTCTCTTTGGAGTCAAGCTAGCAGCGACAATCTCATAGGGCCCCAATGACTCCCTGGATGTCAGGTTGTATTCCTCTGGCTGCAACCGGTCAGAATCTATGGCACATTTATTACTCAGTTCCCAAGACCAAACTACTGGCCAAGGAAATATGTCTCCAGAGGATGGATGGCATTTTGACGCTCAATCATTTAATAGGAGGGACATTTTGACTTTCCATACCTGGTCTATATAAGGATTACAGCAGCAACTATTGCCCTTAGAATGTTATTTTGCTTAATCAAAGTGTGCCAGTCACCCTGTCTCTGAGCCCAACCATACTCCTGACAGCTACTTCTCCCAACTCTGGGATGAAGCTCAGGAAAGGAGTGCATTTCAGAGGGGAGTATGGATACAGAAGAATGCAAAGACACAGGAGAGTAAAGAAAAGTTGGGAGTCAGGACTAAGGTGAATATGAGGTAGGCTTCAAGGGTGAGGTCAAGTTCAGGGTTGTGGCTGAAGTCAATGATCAAGAGAAGATCTGAAGGGAAGGGTCCCAGAATACCTACCACACCTGCTAAAGCCATATGTCCTGCCCTGTCATAAGTCACTGTGACTTTCACAACTTAGAATTTTAGATTCAAGTGTTGGCATCAATAATCTCTGGTTTTAGTTATGTAGACACTTGCAGGCCCATTCAATCTTTGCTAGTGAATTGGATATCTCGACATGTCCTCTGAAACATCATAGAGAACAGAGACTATGAAAGCAACCACTATATCTTAGGTTTCTTTGGAGTTTTAAATTTTGTTTCTGAGCTGAGTACAAATGAAGTGCTAAGTTCCACAGTCCCCCATTCCTCTGAGCTGGCTCTCTCCCCCAAAGTTCAATTAAATCCTTCCCAAATGTGATTAGTACCCAAACCTAATTTACGCCATGTAGCAGCTTCTTTCTAAGGACCTGTAATTCCTTTGTAAACTCCTTTCCCCCATTAAGAAGTTATGAAATGTTATGTAAATTTACTCAGATTTACCTCAGAATGTGGCTGCCAAAGGGTATAATCTTCAACTTCCATAGTGCTGAAGGGAAATAAATCATTCTAAATATACCAATGGCATTTGACTAATGAATAAAACTCATATTACCTAACAGCCTATTTAAACTATTGTCTCAAATATTCTTACAGTCTGGCAACCTGAATGTCAAGTTTCAGACCACCATGCAATGTTTTTTAACACAAAATAGAAACCTGTGAAAAAGTAGAGGTATAACAAATTGGAATAAAACATTTAAAACATGTCCTTCTGTTAGTGGTTTTGACTTACTCTTCCAATTAATAACTTGTAGCAAACTCTTTAAAGTTCTCTTGGCGAATCAATGTAAAGTCATTGAATATGATTAAATGACAGAAAGCACCATTTTAAGGAACAAGACTAAATTGTTCACCAACCAAACTAAATGAAAACGAGAGAAATAACAAGGTAGTAGGCTTTAGGTTTGTATTATTGTCTTCAGTGTGATAGTAAATAATAATATTTAGGTTAAAGCATGTATTTTTACATAAAATCATGGCTGATTTTACAAAAAGGGGAAAAAAGTTATGAAACCTGATTTCTTTTGATTTGCCCTCCCTCACTGTCATTCGTCACACGTAACATATTTTCAGTTCAACTAGTGATTTTTTTTTCACCTTATACGAAGATCATGGGATATAAGACCACATTGCCCGACCAGCTTGCAAAGTACATCTTTTGCCTTGATAGTTCTCAATTTTTGCCAACTGAAAGCAACTAAAGTGATCTCAAAGTTAAGTCTGAATCATTCTTTTTTTGTAATGTTTTTTATTTACTTTTGAGAGAGAAAGAGAGAGTATGAGCAGGGGA
The DNA here is from genome assembly GCA_030068075.1 of Paguma larvata. Classification (NCBI taxonomy): domain Eukaryota; kingdom Metazoa; phylum Chordata; class Mammalia; order Carnivora; family Viverridae; genus Paguma; species Paguma larvata. The sequence goes on from CM057825.1 coordinate 16,791,508, forward strand.
CAGCCAGAGAGAGAGAGGGAGATACAGAACCTGCCCGATGTGGGGCTCAAACCCATGAACCACAAGATCATGACCTAAGCCCAAGTCAATGCTCAACCAACTGAACTACACAAGCACCCCAAGTATGAATCATTCTTAATGTTTATTATTAACACAGGCCAACCTACAAGGAAGCTGGCTTAATAGTTTGTATTTAATCCTTTTTTATAAGAACGATGGCTAAAGATTGAAATATTTCTTTTATAAAGATTCATGCTATGTCACGATAATTCCAGATGTCTACAATATTTCTCCTTGTGGCCTGGTTCACAGCCTATATGTGTGATGTAATGGTTTCAGTTGTCTTTCAATGGGAGGAAAGGCAGAATCGAAATGTCGATCTTTCTTTAGTTGTTTTAGTGGCTGGGTGCTCAATGGAAAATTATTCTCACAGTAGTAAGTAAAGAGAGAGAGAGAGCACAAGTGGGGAAAGGGCAGAGAGAGAGGGGTACATAGGATCTGAAGAGGGCTCTGACTCAAAAATAAATAAATCTTTTAAAAAATTATGTTTTATCTCGGGAAATAGCTATTGGAGAAATAATTATAAAGCAGTTCCTTCTTTTTATCTCCAATCAATTGAAAAACAGATATCATGTGGTATATTTGCATTTCCTAAAATAGGAATGAAAAGTGTTTATGAAAGATATTCCTTCTAAGGTTACAAAGGCCAGTAGAAGAGGTACACTTGTCCCAAATTAAAAAAAAAAAAAATTTAAAAACAGGAAAGGAAAAGAAACTGCAGTTCATGTAAGGACTACAAGATTATCCCGAAGACAGGAACTATAGCTGCTGTTAAGACAAACTGAGGGGCGTCTGGGTGGCTCCGTCAGTTAAGCATCCAACTTCGACTCAGGTCTTGACCTCACAGTTTGTGGGTTCGAGTCCCGCATGGGGCTCTGTGCTGACAGCTCAGATCCTGGAACCTTCTTTAGATTCTGTGTCTCCCTCTCTCTCTGCCCCTCCCCTGCTCCCACTTGGTCTCATTCTCTCTCAAAAATAAATAAAACATTTAAAAATACTTTAAAAAAGGCAAATCGAAATTTAACGGTTTCAAATTGTGTTCAAACATGTAAAATATTACAAACACACACACATTAAAATAACATATATGATGTAGACAAGATGTTAGGGTAACTTCACAGTGTAAAGGGAACAATAAAAGTGAGCCTCTTCTTTTATCCCAATGCACCTATTTTTTTTCTGTTTCTATATTGCTTAAACGTTGTTCCTGCAATGTTATAAAATTTAAATTATAAGTTCAATTGCTTCTTATCACCTCCTTTCATATAGGGCTGAACCAAAATACATACTTAGAACAATGAAACCGTTCTTGCATGTAGAGCGTCCCAGTCTCCAGTCACCCATAGCAAGGATTTCATTCCTATCTGGATTTTTCCCTCCCACATATTTTATATTGTCTTACCTCAAGTGACCCTCAATTAAAGTTCCCTTGAAACATAATAGATTTATCTTAATATTGAACCAAGTCAGAGATTATTAGAAGGTAAACTTGCAATAAAAAGTACACTACATAATGCACTCTATCCCAAGCAGAGCAATTAGACTAACGTGACGTTTAGTGGGACCAGTGGTGGGTTGCAAGAGCACACAGAATAGAGCCAAAAATAGAAGTAGCCTTAAAATCTAGATACCCAGGCGCCCGAGTGGCTCAGTCAGTTAAGCATCCACTCTTGATTTCGGCTCAGGTCATGAGCTCACAGTTCTTGGGACGGAGCCCCATGAAGTGCAGAGCCTGCTTGGGATTCTCTCTCTCTCTCTCTCTCTCTCTCTCTCTCTCTCTCCTTCCCAACCCCCAATAGAATAAATAAACATTAAAAAAAGAAAGAAAGGAAACCTAGATACAAAACTTATAAAAACTCCAGAAATTAGGGGCGCCTGGGTGGCTCAGTCGTTTAAGGGTCTGACTTCAGCTCAGGTCATGATCTCACTGTTCATGGGTTCAAGACCCGCATTGGACTATGTGCTGACAGCTCAGAGCCTGGAACCTGCTTTGGATTCTGTGTCTCCCTCTCTCTCTGCCCCTCCACTACTCACACTGTCTCTCTGTCTCTCTCTCTCAAAAATGAATAAACATTGAGCAAAAATTAAATAAAAGTTCCAGAAATCAGATTAAGATAAATATATAAATAACTTCCCGTATGTTGTAAATAATCAATTAGAAATAAAACATGAAAAAATATATTAGCCTCAAATTAAACTAGATCTATCTGAACTATATATGAAACCTTAAAAAATATATGAAAGATACGAAATTGGAGAGAAGGCTCATATTCCCAAAGACAAAAGGTGGATATTATAAACACTTCAAATCTTTTCAAAATACTGTATAAAATGAGTTAAATTTCAAGTGAATTTAAATGATGCTCATGATAAATGACAAGGAAGAATCAAGATGACTCTTTTAAAAGTGCAATAATTAAACAGTTATGATGGCAAAAATAGATCAACAGATCAATGACCCCAAATGGATAGCCCAGAGAACATATACATGCATTCACACAACACAGTTGTGAATAGAACACCGTACAGCAAACACATATTAGTATATAATAGCTATATATCATGTATGCATTTCAAACAAACAAAAATTTTTATACTTATAATTTATATAGGTGTGCATATAGGTACAAATAGGTTTTTATATGTGAATTTTATATGTAAATATGTATAATAGGTATAATAGTAAGTACATGAGAAATTTATATAAACAATATTTAAATTTGGTATATATACAATAGTGAAATGAGAAACACTGGCGAAAAGTGGGCTACTTAAGAGACGTTATTGAAAATTCAGTTATATGAAAATTAAAACCCAGTTTAGAATTCTAGCGCCATTCTCTAGAGAAAATTTTAATTAAATGTAAATAATTAAACCATAAAAATCTCACATTTAATTATGTATTTATTTCATTTAAATAAAAAAGCACTTGATAAACATAAAAGAAGTAAAATGAATTACTGTGAGCCAAAAGGATAAATTTGATTTTTTAAGTGTTTATTTTGAGAGGGAGAGGGAGAGAAGCATGAGTGGGGGAAGGGCAGAGAGAGAGGGAGAAAGAGACAATCCTAAAATCCTAAATAGGCTCCTCACCTCTCAACATGGAGTCCAATGCAAGGCTCTAGCTCACAAATCATGAGATCATGATTCACTACCAAAACCCCTATAGACAAATAATCCAAAATAAACCTTGCATAGATAATTCACAGAGGTAGATACACAAATAACTGTATATATATATAACAAAGTTTCAATTTATTATGAAGGAAATCCCAGTTTAAATGTTACATACTATTTTTTTCCAGTCATATTAGTAGAGATTTCAAAAATACTCATTAATACTTATCAGTAGCCATTGATGTTGACATTTTTGTATGGTAGAGGTATGAAACTTCTAGCAAATCAATTAGGCAAAAAATAGTTAAGAAACTCAAATACTTTTAATAGTATATTTTGAGGTGTGTACATTTTAGCTAGTAATACTATTTTATATAATGCATCCTAAGGAATGCAGACAATGTTTTTTTAATGTTTTTATATTATTTTTGAGAGACATAGAGACAGAGCGTGAGCAAGGGAAGGGCAGAGAGAGAGGGAAATACAGAATCTGAAGCCGGATCCAGGCTCTGAGCCGTCAGCACAGAGCCCAACGCAGGGCTCAAACTCACAGACTGTGAGATCATGACCTGAGTCAAAGTCGGCCACCTAACCGACTGAGTCATCCAGGCGCCCCGGAGAATATTTATGCATATGGACATTTACCTTAACTTAAAAAAATTGCAAAAAAATTATCTAATGGTTAAATAAGTTATAGAAATAAATATTATATATTTGAAAGCTTTTTAATGTTATGAATAACTATTTATGATATGATACTGAGCTAGGAAAGGAAAATATAAAATCATATATATTTACCAAGGTGAAAATGGAATGCTATCTCTATACATCTGATAAAGAAAACTGCCCAGAAAATAATTTATAAAATCGAAAAGCAATCATTCCTCCGGAGTGGAGTATTGATAGTTTGTTCTTCTCTATGCGTTTCTGGCTCCTCAACTTTCCACAGTAAAGATTTATTGCACGTCTAACAAAAAGTATTAAAATAACATGAAAACTTTCAAAGTAGCATTTATCCAGCAAACACTTCCTCGTCTAAGGAGTTGGCAGTCTAATGAAGAAGCAGACTTCAGTCGTGGGGGATACGAAGTGGTGGAGTCGTGGGTCGGCAGTCCCGTTCTTAGGAGAGATGCTTCATGAGACAAGGCTTCAGCTGAGATCACTACATGAACCATGAGGAGAAGGAACTTGGAGGAACATCACAAGGGTACAGGGACATCAACGGAGATGCTAACTGTGGATGAAGGACAGATAAGCTTTCCACGAAGAAAATGTACAAACAAGGAAATGGCGAGCAGGACTCTGGAAGCAGAGGCGGAAGGATGCAGGAGTTGTGACGGGCAGCTTTAGTTTCTCTCTTCATGGAGAGTTGGCTGAGGGTGGGACAAAAAGGACCTAGTGAGGCTTGAAGAAAATGGAGAGAAGGTTGGCATGCTCATTCTGAGAAATGGGGAAAGGAGCCTTCCCAGGCATGAGTAAAGGGGGTACAGAGCAGTTGCAGAGACGGAGTATTCAAGGAAACACAATCTTGGCAGCTGGTTCAGCAAGTTCTGACGAGTCGTCACTACGTACCCACTTCTGTGATTCCAAGGGAACCACAAGGTCTTTTGTCAACATCTGGAAGGCACACCAGTCAATGTAGATTTATGGAAGTGCTACCCAGTGGCCACAGTGCCTCAGGTGCCATATCCTTCCACATCAGTTGGCATTTTTATCACAAATATTCAATAACATAAACTGGTTTGAAGCCCCTGTTTAGAAAGCATATCTAGAAGCACCCTATACTGTGTACTGTGCATCTCTACAATGACTGGGCTAAAGAGAAAATATGAACAATGACTCAGAAGCCAGCCACTTTTTCTAGGGACACCTGGGTGGCGCAGTCTGTTGAGTGTCTGACTTTGGCTCAAGTCATGATCTCGTGGTTTGTAGGTTCGAGCCCTACATCGGGCTCCATGCTCACGGTGCCGAGCCTGCTGGGATTCTCTCTCTCTCTCCCTCCCTCTACCTTTCCTCTACTCATACTTTCTCTCTCTCAAAATAAATAAATAAACTTAAAAGCCAGCCACTTATTCTCTAGGAAGGAGTCTGTTATTTTTCCACTTGTTATAACTTTCTTATGCTGAGCCAAAGTATATTCAAAAAGATATCCAGGATTAATTAGGTGTGACAGTGGGCAGACGGGCAGTGCCACACAATTTTGTCATCAATTATATAATGTTGTGTGGTAAACGGATCACTTCAAACATATTCACATTGCCCTACCCATGGGCAAGCTATTAATCTCATACCTGGAGTGTATTTCGTATTTCTTTCCTATCTCTTAAAGCCCTTGAAACAGTGACAGTTCTTTGGAAATCATCACATTTCTCTCTCTCCACTTCCTTAAACCCAGACTAATTGGAAGGAGAAATGGAATTTGTTACCGTTTTAAATAATCCTTGTTGCTTCTCTTCTCCTTTAAGGTGGAAAATTATGCATTTCAATCTGCTTGGAGAAGAGTAAAGGCACTTTTCACAGGGCCAGATACCAAGGATCGTGAAGATGATTTTCTCTTCTTAAGCTATTGGTGCTGATCTAATAGAATGGAATAAAGGCCAGAGGAATTGTGAGGGTAATTAATCCCAGAGCCTGTAGCAAAAAAAAAAAAAAAAAAAAAAAGAAAAAAGAAAAAAAAAGAAACACAAACAAACAAAAAAACTGCCCATCACTGAAATGCTGTCATTCTGTAAATAAAAACCTGCTGTTGTTGGAACACCCAAGTCTCATGCCTCTGTTCCTAAGCATGTGCCATTCACATATAGCCACCATTCTGACCTACCTTACAGATGGAACTCAGCATCACCCCCTGCACCCAATAAAGATATACTCTACCCGTGAGATGTAACTTCACTTCCTTCAAGAGACCCATAGCAATTGCACATAAAGTTCTTCATTAGATCGAATCCCATAGAGGTCTACTTGGTCAATATTTTCTCAATCCACACCATAGCCAGTAGAGGGAAGCGGTGCAGGGGATGACCTCTGGTCAGAAATCTGGAGCCATTGCTGACTCCATCACTTACTCCTGGGTGTGACCAGTTTTCTCTTCGTGGCTAAAAAAAGAATCCAAAGCCTCAAGTCTTCACACTTGGCACTACCATAGTTACCAGTATCATGAAATTTTGGAATGATGTGGAATGTGAGACAGAGGCTAATCGAATATATCATATTTTCAGGTGAAGGAGTTCAAGTCCAGGAAGAAGAATGTCTTACACAAAGTCTAGGTGGTATCAAGCAATTGTTGTAGGAGGATGACCAAATAGCAAAGGCTTGTCTTGAAGGGAAGAGGAAAGGGACCAGGGAAGAGAAGGAGGTAGGCGACGGGGAAGAAAACAAACAAACAGCAACAGGAAACATGACTAACTAAAGGGAATCATAGAGGAGATTCAACCAGGAAGCAGCATAAAAGCAACTAGAAAATTCTAATTCTGAGACTTACATTAAGTTTATTACCTCCAAAAAAAAAAGATAATACTTAAGAGGAGGTTTATTTAAAACCTCAATTCATTTATTTCTGCTAACTAGGCAATAAAATTGTGTCTACAATATGAAACTTGTATTGCCTAGAAATTTCATCCGCAGTTTTGGTCATGTTGGAACCATTGCAGGGATATTCTAGTATTGGTTTCATAATGAAACTCCCAGATCAAAAAAAAAAAAAAGAAAAAGAAAAAAGAAATTAATTCATTTGTGTTTTTTTTCAATGCTTCTTTTTATTATTATTGCATTTTAACAAAAATATGGAAAACAACACCACCACAACCATGAGGCTATGTCAAGGACCAGATGACAGAACTCCTAAGGGTCAAAGCTAGAAGAATGTGAGTAAAAAATAAATAAGGCAGTATTTGATTATAACCCAAGGATAAATAAATACCCAGGACTCCATACTGATATAAATTACTGAATAAACAAAAGGGGGAGTACGCATAACTCTCACGGAGAAAAATTTCAAATTATGTATTATAGATATTCTGTTCTCTGGGAAGTGAAGAATAACGCCACATTCCTTAACTGTGGACAGTACATAGCAACGTTCTTTGAAAGAGGACAGAATGGAAAGGGAGGGGGAAAAAGTGACTTTAAAGTGGGGAAACCTGTCACGCACCATCTCAGCCAGCTGATAAAAATAGGCCTCTACAGTGATAAATCATATTGGTATTACACACCCTTGATCTGATGTGATGGCACGTTAGGTCTGTGGTCATCCCCAAAATCCATAGGAACAGCTAATCATGAAAAAAAAATTAGACAAATGAAATCGAGACAGTCTACAAAATGCCTGACAAGTACCCACTCAAAACTGTCAAGGTCATCTAAAACTAAGAAAATCTGAGAAATTCCTCCTTCCAACAGAAGCCTATAGAGACGTGATGACTAAAGCTAATGTAATCCTAGAACACAAGAAGGACATTAGGTAAAATCTAAGGAATTCTAAATAAAGTACAGACCCTAGTTAATAATAATGTACAAATAGTGGTTCATTAATTGTGACAAATGCACCGTACTAATGCGACATGTTAATAATAGAAGAAATTGGGTATAAGATCATAAGGGAACTGTCTTACTTTTGCAACTTTCCTGTAAATCTATTCTAAAATGAAAGGTTTCTTTAAAAAAAATTGTGAGACATGATTTCATTTTGAAATTTATATTAAAACCCTCTAAAAAACTAAACTCATTACTTGTCAAATTTCCATCCTTGGGGGTTTCTTTAGAAGTTCTTAGGAATAGGTGTATGGACTCGCATAAGGAAAGAATCAATCCTATTTTTCATCTTTTGACTTGAGAGCAGGTTTGCTGACATTTCAACCAATAAGTACATGTTCAAAAACAAACCAAAATGACCAAATATTTTTGAACATTCTGAACCTCAGACAACATGAGCTGGAGTATGACCTGAGTCTCTAAGTTTAATGCCTCCAGCAGGAGTTAACCTCCAGAGCACTATAAATATATATGACTGCAGACTGCACGGAATTTTTTTTTCCAAAATCTGGTCAAACTACAAATCTAAAATAGACCATAAGATTGCAAGTACAAATGTAGCTTGACTACAGTCTCTAAGGCACAGAAGACAGAAAAGACACTAAAAACTATAGAATAATGAGACACACTGAGATTACATTCTTACCTAACAACTTTTCCTTTTGCCTGATACTTTCCCTCCTGGTATTCGAAGGACATAGAAAATGAAATTTAATTGAAAGCAACAATTCCTAATGCGATTTAAACTCTCAATAGATGAGTGAATATACCAGGAAAATTGTACTGATCTTTTATGTTGCTAAACTTAAAAAAAAAAAAAAAAAGAAAGAAAGAAAGAAAAGAAAGTTCCTGTATGTTATGTACACATCTTTTATATTCTTAGGGAGCTTAAGTAACACATAACAGAAAGCAAAATAATGGAGAAGGAAGGGCTTTCCTCTGCACCTCTTGGGCCAGTATCCATGACAGGCTATGTTAGATTTTATAAACCCATTCATTTGACATTTATATAATAGAATAGATACTGTTTTCTTTCCTTTTGTGAAATAGTTTAATTTATGAATATATTCTAAATTTTTCTCTTTTCGAGTGGAGGTGAAGATTAATATGAGACTCCTGTATTCATCAAACAAATTAAATATGGAAGTTCTTCAATAAATTTTGAACGTAGATAGGCCACTTAGTTAATCCTAGTTGAAAATTGGATTTTTATTCTATTATCTAGAAATACAGCATCATAAAGAGTGACTCTATAGTGTCTAGATAATTTGGCATAAACTGTTTTGAGACAGAAAGTATCCATCTATAAAAATCCCATTTAAATTATAGTTACTGGGAATCCTTAGCAGTCATGTTCTTCATCTAGAAGCAAGAGGCAATATGACAGCCCTGGAGAGAAGGATATTCAAGGGATACGGTGGTGTTTTCACAAATGCTTGAGCCTTACCCACTGATGCCATGGCAATAGCACCTGAGCGCAGCCTCCATGCTTTACAATTAAAACACAGTGCATTTTGACTCCCCTGCTCTCATTGTTGCCTGATTCCGCTTCAACTTTCAGATCTTTACTTAAAATCAATTGCTCCAGAAGCATTCTTTGAACCTCTAAACTGTGGAGATGTACCTCTTGACTGACAAACACACAGACACACACAGAAACACACATATGTGCAGTATTTCTTTCTGAAATTCAAAAATTATGTATTTGATGTTCGATTCCTTAAGACTATAAATTGAAATAATTCTTCTTTTTGCCATGATGACATAATTGATAAAAGACTAGTCTTCTCATAAACAACAATAACATTGAACAAAATCAGAGCCCACTGTTTTTATACATCAGACAGCATGCGACATAGGATCGTGATCTTTGAGCAAAGGGGAAAACACAAGGTTAGTGCCATGTTTGTTTGCCCTGGCTTTCTTCTTGGGAATACATTCCAAGCTGGCGCACATAGAGGTGAATCCTAGCAAGAGCAAAGTGGTCTTGCTGAGCTGAGAAACCTGTGATTGGAATATGGTGCTGCCAAAGGGAATGGAGATCGCCCAGAGTCTGCACGAGAGTCTCCAGCAGGGTTCTTGGCCAAGGTGTGGGCTGCACCTATACAGGGAGAGAATCCATGAGACCAAGTAGAAACTGCTTGCTGCAGAACTGAGATCTTAATAGAGATATGAAATTTTGTGTAGGACTAAGAGATGATGGAGATCTGGCCCAATCAGTCTTCCATGGATTGGAAGACTCATTATTGTTAAGATACCATTTCTCACCAAACTGATCTGTAGATTCAATGCAATCCCAATAAAACCTCAGCAAGCATTTTTTTTTGAAACTGGCACATTGGTTATAAAAATTATATGGAAATATAAAAGATCTAGGAAAGCCAAAGAAAGCCAGGAAAAGAGAAGAGGAGAATTGAAGACTAATGCCACCTGATTTCAAGGCTTACCATAAAGTTACAATGACAGTTGGCATTGGCGTGTAGATAGACACAGAGATCAATGGAGGAGAATAGAGTCCAGAAATAGATTCACAAATATGAAGTCAATTGATTTTCAACAAGGTTTCAAGGCAGTTTAATGTGGGAAAATTGTTTGCTTTTTTTTCAGTAAGTGGTACTGGAAGGAGTAGATAAATGAATGGAAAAGTGTGAACATTGATCTCTACCTCACATCAAAAACAAAATTTATTTAAGGTGTATCATAGGCCAAAATATAAAAATGAATATTGCAAAGCTTCTGGAAAATATGAGAGAATAGGTTTACAATCTTATAGTGAGAAAAAAAATTAGGAGAAGACACAGAAACCACTCACCACAAAAAAATTGAAAATTATAAACTATACTTCATAAAAGTTAAACAATTCTCTTATTAAAAAACACTTTTAAGAAAATACAAAAGATAAGCTCAAAACTTCGAGAAATATTTGTAATATGTTGATCTAAGACTTTTGGTCAGAATGTGTCTTCATACACTCCTAAAGCTCAGTAGTAGCACGACAACCCAATTTTAAAGTTGTAAATAAGACTTGAACAGAAGTTTCACAAAAGAATACAGAGGCATGGCTCATAAGCACATGAAAAGGAAAATGTAACTTGAAAAACCACAACGCAATAAGATGCCACTTCACCATTAACACCAAATGTTGAGGATAAGGACCAACAGGAACACGGAATATTTCCAGTTAAGTGTAAAATGCTATAACCACCTTGGAAAACTATTTAGCAATTTCACTTAAAGTTAAATATACTTCTATCATATAATCCAGCCATTCTCTCCTAGGTATTTACTCAAAGGAAACAAAAAGATATATTCACAAAAAAGTCCATTATAGAATATTTATAACAGCATTATTAAGGATAGTTAAAACAGGAACTGACTCAAATATTCAAAACACTGCGAATAGTGACATATTCATGCAATAGAATACCACCTGAGTAATAAAAAAGAATGGACTGCTGGTATATAGAAAATAGGTGAATCTCAAGAACATTATGCTAAGTGAAAAACAAAATGCTAGACACAAAAGAATACAGATTATAGGCGTGGATCTCTAGAAATCGGGACAGTGGTTGTCCAATCAGAGGTGGAGGTTAATTGGAAGGAGATGCAGACATATCGTGGGGTGACAGAAATGACACGTATTACGACTGAGTTGTGGGTTATACAGATAAATACATTTGTCAATACTCATGCAATTGTACATGTAATGTCTGGGCATTTCATTACATATGTGCATTTTGCCTTAGTTAGAAAAACAAAACAAAATTCTAAGTTCCTGAAATTCTAAGAGTGATAGTACGCGGTGTATGTCAAGTCCTCAATCAACGCGTGTTGAATGAAATATTTTGTTTGAAAAGGAAGGCAAAGCCTACTCCTTATCAGTACATTGGATTCTACAAAGAAATCTGCTATTTCTTTCTCTTTGGTTTATCCAGATGACCACCACTTTGTGAACTTTCGCTTCCTGAGATCTCATAACTTCTAGACGTGCGATTGAGCACGTGAACATCACATTCAAAAGGGACATGCAAAAGTGGTTCAACTATCAAATTAACATAACCTTTATTAAATGCCACATGAAAGTTCATGATTAATGGCGTTTATTTTGATTATTGACAAAGTAAATGGGATTCGTGAGGAAAAATTAAACTGATAAAAAATGTTCTGATTGGTCAAGGGGTCACATTTATAATTAATGGAAAATTACAATACTTTACAAAATGACATATTCCAGAATCAAAAGTGATCATCCTAATTATTTTGATGGGATTGTAAATGAAAGCCTAGGCAACCGGTAATGAGGAAACATTTTTATATGAATTATACGTACTTATGTATGTTTAGAAGAAATGTTTAAAATTTGGTCCAATTTACATTAGTTTCATTTTTGAAAGGCTTGATCTTCAAATAATACATTTTTCTTTCTTAAGGAAGTGATTCTAATCTTGATGGAATGCATTGTAAAAAAAATAAAATGAATAGACTATTTCGTCAGTACTGAAGGCCTGAACTAAATGTCAGATTTTTATTACTTTGAATACTGATGGCATGTCCTATGAATTGCTGATCATGGGGATTAAGAATACCTTGATTATTTATGCTAATTTAAATTTTATTTTTCACGGGACCTTTACACACCCGTTATGGCATAACCTTATGCATTAAATAAGAAAACTATAAAAACATCAATCTTATTTATGAAGAAACTGAATCACAAGGGTTATCAGAGCTATCTAACGATATGGAACTACTTCATGACCAAAAGCAGGAATAGAACCTGACTTTTCATGGGCCCGGATCCAACAGAACACAGGGCTTAGTGTTTCTGGGATAACCAAACCCCAAGCCGATACTAATTTCAGCACTATCGGTGACTCTGTAACTGAGGTTAAAGTCATTCTGATTGAACACGTTCTCTGTTCTTTTTCAATTCAGGATGACTTTAATCATCACATCACTTTCAAAATAGTATTGGTGAGAGCTGTTGCGCTTATCTTTCTTCCTCTTCATTCTAATCATCTCAGGAATGGCAAAGACAAAAGCTACGCCATGACCCAGCTGCTGTCCAGCTCTCGAGTTCTATTTCTTACCGTTCTCTGGCCAATTCTATTGCCTACCAAGCAAGGAGCTATTGAGTGTAATTCTGGAAGCTCCAAGCTGTCTCTAGTCAGTGTGCTTGAATACAGGTTTTTCCTTTATCTAGAGTATATGCTTTACTGTCACCCACCTGTCTTCATATGACTCACTCCTGCTCCGTTTACAATGTAGACACAATCTGTAAGCAATGCTGTGATAACCATGACCCATTACATGACAAAGGGCTCGGCATTAATAATCTATCTATGCATATAAATATTTATCAAAATCAAAGCCACAATGGTAGTAGGAGACTATTGATATGAATTGCAATAAAAAAAAAGTGAGCCAAATAGGAGAAGAATAGTAGGATGTCTAAGGATATATTAAGTAATATTGAATAGATGTCTACCAATGATAAATATGATTGAAGGAAAATTAAAAAATCAGAAAAAGGAAAATTCAAGTGCTTCGAGGTGAGACTTTAATTTGTTTATAAAGGAGGACGTTCGGTTTGATTGCATGTTATTGTGGTCATTAACCAATATCCCTCCATTTCTTCCTTCTGGAGCACAGTCGTGTTGTACTACCCTGTCTTTGTGAAGGTAGGTGTGGGCATGGGACACTTTGGCTGATGAAATACGTTTCAGTTTTGGGTGCATGCTTGAAGACATTGCACAAGTTTCTTCTCGTTCCCTTTTCCTGCCTTGATAGTCATGGAAACCTGGAAATAGAGTCATGTAACACCTGTGTTCCTGAGTGGACTATGTCGTGAGAAAATGAAACCTTGTTTTGTCACTGTGATCTGGGGGTCTGTTTCCTCCCACGGGTTATCCTGACTCAAGGAGCAACACTTTAATAGCCATTGAAATGAAGCTAAGAATAGGTTAGAAAATTCAATTTAACAGAATTGAAAAACACACATGTTTCGCTTCCAGTGTCTTTATAACCACTGTGCACATGCGTCAGTTACATGAGAAATTTAACAAAATGAGGCCTTGACAATCCAGAAGCATTCTTTCCATTTTTCAGAAGAAAGCATGCTTGATATCCATTTATTTATTTACTTATCTATCTATCTATCTATCTATCTATTTATTTATTTATTTATATTAGAGAGAGATTGTGAGTGGGAGAGAGGGACAGAGACAGAAAGAATCTTAAGCAGATTCCATGCTTGGCATGGAGCTCAACATAGGGCTTGATCCCGTGACCCCGAAATCATGATCTGAACCGAAATCAAGAGTCTGACACTCAACTGACTGAGCCACACAGGCTTCCCCAGATATTCTTTTTTGAATGTACCTCTTCTTGTAAGGGGAACCTAACGGGTGGGGGAGTGAACGACCAGGGTCCCTTCAGTTCTCCTCTACTGATTCCAGAATGAATAGAATATCTGCCACCTGGAAAAGAGACCTGGAGAAATTTGGTCACCTTCGATGTTTTTGTTTATGAGAGAGCATGTGCAAATCTCAACAGCACCACTGGCTTTGTCTTTTCCTTTCCTTTTCTTTTTTTCTGCTTTTTAAAAAAATTTCCTCTATCTTCTCTGCCTTCTAGCTATCTAAAGAAAATGAGGAGAGGTAGAATTTCTTCAACAGAGGAAATCACTGCACCAAACTCCAAACTCACACCTACTGCAGTGGTAGGTCTTTCAAAGATACAGAAAACAAAAACAAAAACTCAAAACCTCCCTCTTCTTCCTGTCCCAGACTAAGTAGGAATGTACTCACTCATTTTGTGGCTATAGGCATTATTATTCTCTTCTCAGGCTGTGCCTTCGACACAAGGAGAGAATTCACACGACAATGTCTGGGCAAAATGTATTGGAAGTCTTTGCCATCTCCAGGCACCTGGTGGATCACGGGGAAAGATACAGAGAGCTGTTCTTTTTCTTTCTTTTAGGTTATGCATATAAACCGCAGAAGTTCGCCTCCATTGTTTATTGGACACTGATTTCTGCTGTTGAAGAGTTAGTTTCCAAAATTAGTGTATTTAAATATCACCTGACCAGTTCGTGAAAAATCCCTGGCCTCTCTCTAGGAGATTTGTCGGTTTCAGATGAGTCCTAGTAATCAACAATTGAACCAGTACCTCCCTCGTTCCCAGAGAGGCTCTGAGACAGGTGATCCGAAAACAGCTCATTTGGAAAATTCTAGGTTAGAGAATTGGGTTTATTGTTTTACATATAAATTATTTTCATTATGCTTTATCATAAAGCTTGACTTGTTCCCAGAGGAAATATATAGACACAAAGTGAACAACATGTGTTCTCAACCGCTTTAATTAAAAGAGTGGCATGCAAATTTCAGTGCTATTAACAAAAGCAAAATGGATTTGCTTTTCTGGATAATTGAATATGTTAAAAACCTCAGTGCTTTTCTTCTGCGGCTTAACTCTGTAAACTCTGCTTCATGTTCGTTTTATAGGTATTGAAATGTATTGTGAATTCCTTTACAACAAAAAGAACAACACTAATATTTTAGGTTTTTTTTTTTTTAAATTCTAGCACCAAGCATAAAAACTGGCTTAAATAGGTAGAAAACTAAAATGTTACGTATTAAACTAAATCGACATCGATCTTTTCCATAAAGGAAAGCATTCATTTTATGATGGTAGACAGCACTATCGGACAGAAACCTTCCTAAGTGTGCCTGATTTCAAGAAAGGAGTACCTTCCCCCAAATGCATATGAAACATATTAAGTAGAAATCAAAGGCCAGAGGTAGGTCACCTTGCTCTTGCAGTGACAGTGTTTCCAAACAGGCACTTCTGCTCCTCTTCCAAGAACTGTGACTAAGATGCCTGTGTACTGGTAGCCTCTATGATGTACACCTGCATTACCTCTCATCGGTTTTCTACTCATTCTCTCCTGAAACATGCGTTTTGGATCTATCGTATGATGATGTCACAAAAGACAAAAAGATGAACGTCAGAGCCCCAAAGTGAATTTGCACCTCCATCTGTCATGATATAAATAAAAGTAATCATAATACAGAAAAATAAACGTAGTGGTCAGCTTTCAAGATGGTCCCCAATGATCTTCACCTCCTGGGTTTTACGCCTTTCTGTAGCCCTCCTCCATGCTGAACTGCGGCTGTCTGTGTTACCAATAAGATACGGAGAAGTAAGTGCACAATTTCTTTCTGCCACTTGGTGATAAAGGACAATGCAGCTTCTTCCTTGCCCTTTCTTGGACTGCTTGCTTTAGAAGAAGCCAGGTGTGTGTTGTGAAAACATTTAAGAAGCCCTACAGAGGGTCGTGTAGAGAGAAGCTGAGGCTTCCTGTCAACAGCTAGCAGAGACTTACCAGTCAGATGAGGGAACAAGTATAGAAGTCAATCTTCCAAACCCAGCAAAACCCACTTCTTGACTACGACTCCATAATAGACCCTGGGGCAGAACTACTTTAAACCACCCAGAGTGCCTGACCCATAGAAACTGAAATAGCAGTGCTTGTGTCATTTTCAGTTTGCATTAAGTTTGTAGCAATAGATAACTAAACAATAACCACAAACTCTTCTAAGAAAAATCCAAAGTATTATGGAGGTTATAAGGAAATGTGTCTTGGAAGGGAGAGCATATCAGTCAAACCTTGAAAACTAGTAGAATTTAGAAGCACGGAAATGAGAAAGTCTATTTCAGGTAGAGGAACAAATACATCAAAGCCAGAGAGAGTGATGGGCAAAGAGTATTAGGCAAACGTCAAAGAGTCTTGTTTGATTACGACATCAGTCCCTCCATTGTGTCAAGGTCTGTGGTTTCGTGGGGTTGAATCTATATGTAGGGCTCTCTTTTACTTGAAGCCATAATGTGAGGTTGAGCATAAAACTGAGCACAGTGAGGTTGAGCATAAAACTGAGCACAGTGTGTAGCAAATCAGAGAAGGTAGATCCAAATAGGTCACCGAAGCAAGAGACAAGACAAGGCATGGGAGAACCCAAGGACAAAGAGGCAAGGAATGCAGAAGGAGCTTCTATTCAGAATATAAAGCTTGTTGCTAATGAATGAGTTTCCCCTGAAGCCTACATGTGCCTTGACATATATGCAAACTAGTCCCACTGAAAGAATCAAGGGAGATTCTGACTACAGATTCAAAAATTACAGATAAAGGGGCACCTGGGTGACTCAGTCAGCTGAGCACCTGACTTCTGCTCAGGTCATGATCTCATGGTTCATAAGTTTGAGCCCTATGTCGGACTTTATGCTGACAGCACAGAGCCTGCTTTGGATTCTCTGTCTCCCTCTCTCTTCCCCTCCCCAACTCTCTCTCCCTCTCTCTTTCTCTCTCTCTCTCTCAAAAATATATATTTAATTTTTTTTAAATCACAAGTAAAAACCAAATCCAACAGTGTATACAAAACAAGCAGGCTTTGTTTAAGGATTATGAGGGGAGTCTAACAATGGAAAATCTGAAAATGAATTCGCTATATCAGATAGCAGAAAAAAGTATAATTATATTAATTACTGCAGATAAAAAAATATCTTGATAAAATTCAACATGCGTTTATGTTAAGAACTCTCAGAGAACTGGGAATATAAAGAAACTTCCTCAATCTGAAGAAGAGTTGCTACTGTACAAACTCGAAAAAAACATAATTTTTGTGAAATATTAGACTTATTTATGGAATAAGACATTAACTAGAGCAACGTTTGGTGCTGTAAATAGACAAATTATCAGAAGTTTAACACAATAAAAGCTTATCCCTCACTTATATCACAGATCAATGAAGTTGTCCCTGTTTAAAATTAAGAGCTTTTACCACGTTAAGTCTCCTGTCATCTTGAGACTTCGCTATTTGAGGTGTCTGGGATTTACTGTTGCCAAGTTGAAACAGAATAGAGAATAAGTGTGGAAAGTTCTTACGGAACTTTCTGGAAATGGCATTTGTGCTTATCGCTTTTGCTAATGGGTCGCATTGCCACCCAAACTACAAGAGGTTGGGAAATGTAGACTTTCTTGGAGAAAAACCTCAGGAAGAAGAGGAAGTAGGTTTTCTCTGCATCAAGAAGTTGTTGACAGACTCTTCCTTTCTGCAGATACCAAAAATCTATTCCGCTGTTCTAATACAGAAAATACACTATCTTGTCCTATTTGGTGAGAAATTCAGTTCAAAGTCAGGATTCAAGGAGATATGCATTCCTTTGCATCCAGGTCTGGATGGGGCTGTTTGTCATCCAACGGTTTATGAATTAAAAGGACAATTTGTATGTTTCTTCTATCGCTACCTCCACTGTCACCATGGAGGAATATGGATAGAAAAACTGCAATAAACACACCCATTTGGAAAGAGAAAGTGGGAGATACATACCCATCACTTGCTCAAAGCAATGATCAAATCCTACTGGGCAGGTATTATGAGATCCCTGTGCACTGCAGTTGAGTAGTTCCTTGGTTAGACTCCAATTCTGCTATTTGGGAGGAACCTTCTTGTCCTTGGCACTATTAGAAATTCCTTTTTGTCAATCATCCTCTATACTATATCTGAAACAATTAAGAAGCTTATAATCCTTAGGGACAATAAATAAACTGGATCCTGCTTTCTCCTTATGCAACTCAGGAGATATAAGGTTTATGCTAAACTTCAAATAGGCCAAGGCATTTTTAGTCCAGTCTTGCAGTATCTTTCAATTTGGTTATCTCAAAAAATTTGTAGGAGGAAAACTATGGCAATATCTTACAATGCTAAATTTGTGCATACCATTAAGACCTAGAAATTGCACTCTCAAGCATTCACCTTAGAGGAATGAAAACTCAAGTTCACTCAAAAGCCTGTAGACAAATTTCATAACAGGTTTATTCATAATAGCTAAAAACTGGAAATGACCCAAATGTCCTTCAACAGGTGAACAATTAAGCAAACCATGTGGAACCTTCATGCCTTGGAATACTATTCCTCAATAAAAAGGACTAAGTTACCGAAATATGCACAACAAAGATGGATCTTGTGTTGGTTTCCTGTTGCTTCTGTAACATATGACCACCAACTTAGGGCCTGGAAACAATATGAATTTATTGTTTTACAGTTCGGGTGATCTGAATTCTAAAATCCAGGTGTCAGGTAAGCCACAGTCCTTCCAGAGGCTTCAGACACGGTTCTGTTTCCTTGTCTTTTTCAGCTTCTCAAAACTGCCTGCATCAGTTGGCTTCCAATCTCTCTCTTGTATCACTCCAACCTCTAGGGTCCATTGCCACGTCTCCAACTTCAGTGCCTCCCTCTTTTAAGGACCTCTGTGATTATATTGGGCCCATTTGGATTATCCACGATAATCTTCCCATCTAAAGATCTTTAATCACATCAGCAAAATCCCTTCTTGGTGAGATATCATGTTGATAGATTCAAGGGATCAGGACGTGGACACCTTTCAAGGTGCGTTATTCTGTCTATCAAAGGTCTCAAAGGAATTAAGCTGAAAACAAAAAAAGCCATACACAAAAGTTACATACTTTATATGGCAAAATACCATGTTATCAATGAAGACTAGGCTCAAGAATACGGCTCAGATACACTAAATGGATTCCAGAATTAGACTAATTCAGACACCTCGTCAAAGCATGAAATCACAGACTCATGTGTGTAGTTTCTGCAGTCAAGTTCATTCCCAGGAGGAAGGACAGAGGAAACTGAGCTCAACATTCCCAGTTTTTCTAACCTGCTGGTCACTCCATCTCTCCAAGTGAGTATCCCTTGCATGAAAAGAACAAAAGATGTAGGAAGGAATGGTTTTCCCTAATGTATGTAGTATTTACTTTATAAAATCAAGAGAAGATGATAAGACTGTAAGAAGTATATTATGGAGAGCCTTAATGACAAGGCCTAGATTTTGGACTCCTGAAGGTGGGGAATTGGGAGCAATGTAGACTCTAATCAGGAGAAGGACCAGTTCAGAACTGCAAGAGGTGATAACTGCAATGACTACAGAGAAGAATGGGGGTGGGGGGGTGGGGAGTAAGATGAGCAAGAAGATAACGACCATTGTTCAGCTCAAACTAGGTCACTGAGCACAGCGAGAGAAAGCATGGAAGCTTGGGAGTATATTCTGATGAAATCGTTATGGAATGTTAACTTTATACATTTTTATTTAAGCAGCTCCCAGCACAGTGCTCGGAAAGTTGTGTAAGGTGAGGAGGAGGGAATCGCTAGAGATGATGCTAAGATTTTAATGATTTGGGGAATGTTGGGGCCATTAATCTGAAGAAATTAGGAGGAGATGTATTAGTGGGTGAGCGAACTGACCGGGTTTTTGACAGTCTTTGTCAGCGTCTTCCATCCAGCCACATTTTCTGAAAAGTATCTGTTGACCAAACAGGGAAAAGTTCCCCCAAGTATGTGCATAGCTGAGGGTTGGCTCTTGTCAGAGTTGCTCATAGTATCACAAATGCACACTTCTTACATATTTTTTCATATTTTATTTCCAGACATGCTCCACATTATTTGAAGGACAATAAAAATCCTTCCAGGTCCCCTGAATATCTCCTCTTATTTTTTTAAAACTTTCAGTAAATTTTATATTTTTCTTTCATATACATCTCTTATATTTTTCAGAGTTAATTTTATTCTCAAGGATTGTAATAGTTTCTGTTGAGGTGATAAATATAATCCCTGCATTCATTATAAATAATAATCACTTATTGTCAGTCTTTAGAAAAGCCTTGGGTGTCGTATTTTATGTTGAGCAGTACTCTGTTTTATTGCTCTAAGAGCGTAGCTGGGCAGGTGAGGTAAGCAAGGCAGGATGTAAACAGAGGCTGGACAGGCAGAGGGGAACAGATCTGGAGTGTCTGAAGGCTGAGGTGAGGAACTTGTGTTGTTTTGCTTTCTTAACTTTCATTATCCTTTTTCCATAATCTATCAGCAATAAGCAAACATTAAAATATTGCCATAGATATACCTGAATATGTGAAAGACAGAAAGGGATTTTTTATGACTATAGGTCTCTGAAAATAAGAAAAGTTACTCTGAGGAGTAACCCTTGAGGCCTGTGCTGATATGTATGGTCCCTTCTTGACAGGTCCTCAGTAAACCTGACACCCTACAAAGGCAGGACAATGTGAGGGTGCTGTGGCCTCAGTGGCCTTCAGAGTTCTCTGGTTTGATCTAGAGAGTGATCATTTTGCAGAAGTGAAAGTGTATATATTTTCTCCCAGCTGGACTGTGGCAAACAGTTTCTAATTTATTAGAACTGACCGGGGTTTTGACAGTCTTTGTCAGCGTCTTCCATCCTATCTTCCACCGTCCGGCTTCCAACCAGCCTTCCACCGTCTTCATCACTATCACCATTGCCATCATCACCACCACCATCACCACCACCATCATTGTCACCATCATCACTATCACCATGATCGTGACCATCATCTTCACCATCATCACCATCATCATGATCGTGACCATCATCTTCACCACCATCACCATCACCGTGATCATGACCATCATCTTCACCACCATCATCACCACCATCCTCAGCATCATTACCATTAAGACAGCAGCACCAGCAGTAACAAATGAGGCTCTGTGTGTATTGCTTTCACTGAATATCTCCTTTAATTCTCACAAGGAGTCTTCTATGGGTTGTTATCATCTCCACTTTACAGATAATAATCTGAAATGTTACGTCCTTGCCTAATATCTTATAGAGGGTTGGAGCTGGAATTTGAAGCGGTCAGTCTGAATTCAGTGCCCATGGGCTGAAGCACTGATGACATAGCCTCAAAAAAAAAAATAGAAGTAGTTTCTTACTTACATGATAAAACCATTTAAGTGTTGCTAGTATCATGCAGACCATCTAGTAGACACTCAATGCATGTTAGTTTTCGCCCTGTTTCTCTCTTTGTCTCTCAAAAGTAAAAATAAAACACTAAAAAAAAAGAAAAAAATTTCTATGTGTAATTTAGATGTGCAAAATAAGTACAGAGACTCATCTGTGATGGGGATTCCAAATTAAATTTGTCTGCGTAGTGAAGTGATGGATTTTGGAACTTAGGATAGCAATCAAGGAGTGTGGGGTGCAGACCCTCAGAGAACATTCCTGGAGAGCTGTGAGTGATATCTCTGAGGCGAAGAAGAGAGGACCACCAAGGAAGCTGTGGTCACTAAGGAGAAAAGTGGGCAGAGAGAAAACCCAGGTAAGCAAAATGACCAAGGAATATTTTAAGAGAGTTCATGTCTACTCTATAAGACTCAGTTGTATCCAATTGTGGAGTATCAGAAAGTGTCCCTGCTGTACTCTGCCATGACTGGTGACATCCAGTAATGACTAGTAAAATTAGTCATGAGCAAAGCCCTTAGACGGTTAAAGTATCCCTCCCAAAAAAAACATGAAAAAGGATGGGTGACACACCATGTAGGATGGAAGGTGTTGAGGAAAATTATACCCAGAACTAAGAGTAATAACTGGGGACCCGGTGACAGGAGAAAGTTGGGCTATTCTGTGGACTGCTCTGAAGGACACACAGAGAACCTCCTTTTCCCATCAACCTAAAGGAAAGTGACCTTTTATATCAAAGCAAAAGGGGAATCCAATCCTGTTGGTTCTCTGAAAAGAGACCTCGAGGAAACAGCTCGCAGGATTCTCCTCATGCTGCCCTTCACATTGCCTGACCAGGGGCCAATACAGGGCACTCACCACAAATACCAGAGGCCATCAAAGAGCCCTTGCCATAAATACTGGAGGAAACTGACAGATCTGTTTTGACCATCTTTGAAGGAAGATGGTAAGATTTTGTCAAGATAAGTACCTCAGGAATCAGGAACCTAACTCCACACCGTCTGAATGGCTGTTTCCTGTATATAGTGGCAGCTTTTTCCTTCTCTTTTCCCTTCGTCCTGTAGGATAGCTCATAAGTGGAACAGCTTTATGGAGGCTAAGGGGAACAGAACCATGAATATCAATAAGACCCTTGATCCTTCTCAGCAAAGGGGAGTGTGCTAGGGCATTGCCCAGCTCTTTTGAGAGGCAAGGGGCTATTATGACCGTGCACTTTGTAACCTGTTCTGTAGAGACAGCAATCACACACTGCCATAATTCCATTAGTTAATGAATACTTTAAGAATTTGTCCATCGTAAAAATACACTTAAAAATTAGTCAATCAATTATCTCTACTGTTAATGTTTCATCCTGTTTTTAAGCCTTGTCTTTTAACTGAGACCATACGGGAAAGATATGATTCATTCCTGGATTTAAAATTATGTGACTATACAGTTGGGTTGAGAAATGAAATAACTATTTTTTTCTTTCTTTCTTTTTTTAAATAATTTATTGTCAAATTGGTTTCCATATAACACCCAGTGCTCATCCCAAGAAGTGCCCTCCTCTGTGCCCGTCACTCACTCTCCCCCCTCCCATACCCCCCTCCTCATCCTGCAGTTTGTTCTTAGTCTTTGAGAGTCTCTTATGTTTTGTCTCCCTCCCTCTCTGTGTCTTTTTTATTTTCCCCTCTTCCCCTCCCCCATGGTTTTCTGCTAAGTCTCTCAAAATCTACCTATGCGTGGAAACATATGGTATCTGTCTTATTTCTATTCATAGCAGCACTTTCCACAATAGCCAAATCATGGAAAGAGACTAAGTGCCCATCAGCCGATGAATGGATAAAGAAGTGGTATATATATATACAATGGAATACTACGTGCCAATGAGAAAGAATGAAATCTGGCCATGTGTAGCAACATGGATGAAATAACTATTTCTAATTCTCAATAGGAAGTGAGCATGTCACTTCTGTCCACGCTTGCCCATGACAGACTGATGATTATTGTGGTCTTTCTTGTTAAACCTTGACTCAGCTTCAGAATCCTACTTGATACAGGACACCAGGAAAACACTAGCAACCAATTAGTTCCCGTCAGTGGCAATAATTAACTGACGTCCATCTAATGAAAGGAGAACCTGATTTACGATGGGCAGATGGGAATGATAAACTTATTTCTTTCAGGAGCTGGCTGTGACTTTAGGCAAATTATTTAACCTTGCTTGATCTATATTTCTTGACTTTAAATGGAAAGACTTCAGTATTATGCCATGAAAACATTTAACTTATGCAAATTGAACTGTATATGTATTTAGCAAATAACTATAATAACAATAATAATAATGATAGTTTTCTTACAAGAAGTTCTCAAGTGAATATAACCTACTTTCTCTGGTACTCAACCAAAGAAATAGTGTCATGTTTTCAATGTCGGATTGGCCTAATGAGGAAGGTAAAATAAACACAAATCATTTATGCTACATTTTGTAATCTTTAAAACAGATTTTTGAAGGGCAGTATTGGTTCTACACAATTTTTGCCTAATGTAATGATTTTAGGTGTGATTCTGTTTAAGGCCACACTCTAGTGAATGCCAGATCTAACAATTGGTTGTGAAGTTAAATGAATGAGACGGGAAAGGCAACTTTTAAATGTAAGAAAGTACTACCCATATACGATGCTACAGTATGGTGGTGGTGGTGGCGGCAATAGGAAAGCCTGAGCACCCCGTGTGTCTGACATTAACATTTCACTAATGAGAAGTCATTATTCAGCTTCACCATCTGTGAACTGTTGTGTTTTGTCTTCCTTTGTGTTAAGAAGTGATCTGCCTTCCTGTGGATTTTCTCACATTCTCATACATCCATGACCTTCCAGAGAATCTTCATGGAAGAGTCTCACCTGCATCCAATCAGTTCAGATCCTGCAGCTTCGGCTTAAAGGTGACTGAGGGTAGGGTAGAGGAGGGGTCAGAGGCAGGCCTGGACACCTGAAGACATGGCCCTGGTGCTCAAAGATAAGCTGAAGATCCCAGAGACATTGTAAAAAGAGAAGAATCAGCTATCCCCATACCGTATGCAGTGAGAAGAATGGATTAGTTTAATTATGCAAAGTCTGGGAGTTGTTTGGTGATTGGCAATGGATGAAGCTGTGTGAAATTCAGCCAGGGTCATAACTTAGGGAAGATGGACGTCCTCATTTAAACATTGAGGGTGAAACATCAGCCAGACCACTTCTTCTTAAGAAGAAATCTTAAGGTCAATAACCAAAGTGTAGTGAGATCTAGAAAGCAAATTAGAAAAGGAATCTAATTGTCACCCAAAATAAGCAATATTTTAAGAAGCAATGACGCAAAAGTAGAGCCGAAGGCTCAGAAGAGTCCCTGGGTAAAATTAAGTGATTAATTAGATTGTTGTAAGGCCCCATCTTGGGAACTTCAGGCGAGTTACCAGAAAACCATCACAAATTAAGAAAGAAGTCCACTCCTGCTGTCAGGGTTTCCTGACTGAACCTAGCCAAAATAGACATTAGTCTAAGGTGCCAAAAGTTTGGGGGATGAAAATCAGAAAATGGTAATCATTAGTCACTTATTTCTATGTTGCTGCATAGAAATCAAAGACCATAACAATCAAATTGTTGGTTATGTGGCTTTGGATTCAGCAGGCAAACCACACATGCTGGTCTGGGGGCCTAGAGAATAAATTTCTCAATAATCAAGGGTGCCAATGCAGCCCCCACTCCAAGCATCCTCACTGCGCTGGCAAGAAGGAGGGACTGAGATTGCCAGTCATCTCAAAGCTTTTGTGTTTCTAGAGTGCTGATTGACTGCCATCCAAATGCCTGTCCGAAGGCCAGAAAGCAATATTAAGAAGCAGAGAAACCAAAGAATAGTAGACAGAGAAACTTTTAGCCTTTAGTCAGAGAAGGATAACATGAGATTTGACTGTGAGAAAGCCATCTTCAAGTCCCTAAAACTTGTGTCTTTTTTTTTTTTCTTTGAAGATAGCTATTCCTGATGATATGCCTGTGTGTGCACATGTATGTGTGCTTGGTTTGGTTTGGTTTTGCTATGCTATTGATTTTAAAAATGATCTAGGTATGTTTTTTGGGTTTTTTTGGTTTTTGGTTTTTGTGTTGTTTTTTTTTAGTGCTAGGGCTCAAAAAACGTGGAAAGGCACAACCTGATTTCCCAGTGATTCTTGTTCATTTTCAAGACTTCTTTCAGTTCTGGTTTTTCATTATCATTTTAGAGAATTTCAAGTAGACTTAAGTTACCTTAAATGAGAGTTAATAACATTTGAGTGTTACACACACACACACACACACACAGCACACACTCCCTCTTTCTATCCCCTCTGCTTTTATGATTTCCGATTTCCACTGCAAAGAAATTAAAGAGTTTTGGCAGAAACCCCAACTACATCTAAGTGGTGATCTATTAAATTTATGTCCAGGTGAAAATGTGTGAAATCATATTTTAGAAATTTAAATTTTATTAGGCCATTTTTAATGTGTATTTTTCCTTTTATCTGTTAGAAATCTAGTCTCTCTTCTCTATCAAGGATTCTTCTAACACCACATTTGAAAATGCTGCTCCCAGATTTCACAGAACATGTTTTCTGATTTGCATGAATAGGTCCATCGCAAAAGAGATACAGCCTATAGGGAGGGCAAAAAAAAAAAAAAAATCCTCCCTTTGAAGATTGGTTTTAATGTGTCATTTAATAATTCATTAAAAATATTGTGCACAGAGAGAGCCAACGTTCTCCCTGT
Organism: Paguma larvata; assembly: GCA_030068075.1. NCBI lineage: Eukaryota > Metazoa > Chordata > Mammalia > Carnivora > Viverridae > Paguma > Paguma larvata. Next base: position 16,817,811 of record CM057825.1, read on the forward strand.
CTCATCCTGTCTGTTATCAGAGATTCCCACATGTACAGAGGGCTGCTTTTAGGGGTTCTATAGACTGAGTAAAATGAGTTTCAATTAAGGAGAATGTCCTTGAGCTGTAAATGGACACACAATGAACAAGCAAATAACACACAGACCGCACAGATTGTGCCCAAAAAGCTTGCTCCCACGTGTGCCTACAGTTAATTGCACTCAACACTGAAGGCTGCGATGACTCATTTTTATTGCTTGGGTGTTGCCAGGTATGAGGACATATTCACCAATGTGGTAAAAACCAAATATGAATGACAATGGTAAAACAACTTGGTCATGACTGTCTTTCACCTAAAACTAATACTAGCAAAAGAAGTACCTCCCTTCCTCTACGATATCCAAAGGAAGCGCTTATTTACTTTCATTTCTTTTTTATTTTTTAGAGAGAGAGAGCACAAGCAGGGAAGAGGGGCAGAGGGAGAGAGAGAATCTTAAGAAGCATCTGCACTGTCAGCGCAGAGCCCAATGTGGGGCTATATCCCATAACCCTGGAATCATGGCCTGAGCTGAAATGGAGAGTCAAATGCTTGACCGACTAAGCCGCCCAGGCCCCCTTTAAGGAGGCATTTATTTATCCAATATTTACCCCAGTGACTTTTAAGCAATATAAGGAGAGTATTTTAAAAATGTACCTTATTGAGACACAATTCTGAATAAGCATGACCTTGTTAGAGGTTAGTAAATCTGCATTTTAACAAGTGCTCCAAGTATTATTCAAATAATCCTTGAATACCAACTGCAGAAATTCTACCTCCCTTGAATGCTTCACGAGGGACCGTTAGGTTGCTTTCTGATCTAGTTTTCTAGAATATTTTCTTGCTACTTAGACATCAGCCTAGTCCAGTTACCCCATCAGGCTCAAACTCCATGGAAACTTGCCCCACAATAAATGAAAATGAAGGCTAGGATATGGAATATCTTACTGAAGACTATGCCCAGCTTTCTTTTGGTCTACCATCTGATATCTTTTAGATTTTGTTCCTTTTTTAAGATTTTCAAATTAGCATTTTTTAACATAAAATATTTCAAAGCACTTAGATTTAATAGAGTTCTCCAAGACAAAAAAAAAAAAATTTAAATGCTCTCAGTGTTTCTATCTGTCAAAGAACTTGAAAATAACATCAATTTTACATAAAACTTTTAATTCCTTTGTTATTTCCCCACATTCATTAGCAGGTGGTTTCTATGCAAAGCTTATGAGAAAAGAAATATGTATGCGAATTTTGTATCTATTCTACTGCACATGGAAAGTTTCCATGCTTACATTTCTCCTGCATTTTTGAAAAAAATGTATGAAATAAAAATAATCGTAGTACTACTAAGGGGTGGTGATGGTAATTAATATTTTTGGAGCAGTTACCACATTCACGACATAGTGCTAATCACTTTGCCTATATTACCTAAAGTGTTTATCACAACAAGCTCAGAGGAAAGATAAAGCTTCATTGCAATTTACAGATGAAGAAAACTGACGTGTAGGGAGGTTAACTTGTCCTGATCAGAGAGATCATAAATGACACCACAGGCGCATGAACCTTGGCCATGTGTTCTAATGCTCATTTTTTTAACCACGCCGTGGCCCATCTGCCAGGGATAAAATAACGGTTGGTGCAGCTACCCTGTGTTTCATAGCGTATCTACACACATTACATCCAATGTCTACAGCTAATAAAAGCTGCTAGAAACAGTTCATGATTTTAATTCTACTCCAACTTTGATAATTCATGCAGCACCCAAAGTTGTATGATAGATATGGTTGTGCTCAGCTGCCGTTTATAAATATTTTTTTAATTATTTTTAACGTTTATTTAGTTTTGAGGGAGAGATGGAGTCGAGCAGGGGAGGGGCAAAGAGAGAGGGAGACAGAATCTGAAGCAGGCTCTAGGCTCTGAGCTGTCCGCACAGAGCCTGAAGCAGGGCTCAAACCCATGGACCATGAGATCATGATCTGAGCCGAAGTCAGACATTTAACTGACTGAGCCACTTAGGTGTCCCTATAAATATATATATATATTTTAATTTTTTTTTGACATTTATTTATTTCAAGAGAGAGAGAGAGAGACAGAGCATGAGCAGGGGAGGGGCAGAGAGAGAGAGATGCAGAATCTGAAGTAGGCTTCAGGCTCCGAGCTGTCAGCACAGAGCCCGACGTGGGGCTCGAACTCGGAAACCGTGAGATCATGACCCGAGCCGAAGTCGGATGCTCAACCGACTGAGCCACCCAGGCACCTCTATAAATATATTTTTAAAGATGTTTCTGAGAAAAGTATTTAATCAGTGGCCACATGGCAAATGTCTCCCTTACTTGTCGTCACATCACTGGATCAGGTGCCTCCTATTGGCATCACTGAATTTGTTACCTTGGGATAAAAAGACAATTTGAGGAAGAGGAGCCGAGGAGGTCCAGCTCAAAAGAATCTCATTCTCTTCCTCCAAGACTGAACAACATCTCGTCTCATACTGGAGGCAAATCTTAAAATGCAAATACAACAGAAAAATTCCCGTATGGGCTCAAATGCTTGTCAAATCTCAATGTGTATGTCTCAATGTGTAGAAGGGAGAACAGGCTTCCATGTGGAGAAGGGAGTAGAACACGACTGGGTAACAGGACAGAAAAATTACCTGAAAGAACACAGAAATAGAAGAAGCTTATGTAGTTCACCAGGTAACTAGGACTCCTTTGCTTGAATCTCAGAGGTCAAATATGAAAGTCTATGAAAATATTCAAGACTTGGATGTTCCTAGTTCCATCCCTTAGATTTTTTGTTTTTATACACGTTGTATTTAGATCTTTTCCTCAGGATGATAGGAATTTTTTAGTGTTTTTTTTTTTTCAATTTAATGTTTATTTATTTATTTTGAAAGGGAGAGAGAAAGCAGGGGAGGGTCAAAGAGAGACGGAGAGAACCCTGAGATCATGACCTGAGCCAAAATCAAGAGTCAGACATTTAACTGCTGGGCCACCCAGGCGCCCCAGGAATCTTTTAAATCACGATATCAATGCCTTTATATAAGATACAACTCAACGAATACCTCTATCGACCAAAAATGAGGACAGATTTGTCTTTCAGTTCTTTGGTGTTTTGTTGTTGTTGTTGTTTTTTAATCAAATGAGGACTATGTAATAATGCAATGCACTTTTCTCTCTGCTCAGGCTGCTGGATTAGCAGAATATTTAAAATATCATATCTCATCTTTCTGGTGCCATTATCTTTCTCTGTCTAATACTTTCAATCACATTTTTGTGTTTTTGCTTTTAACTGACCTGTGGTAACTGTTCCCGTTTTCCTAAATTTTTGAAATCTTTTAGAAATTTGGGTACATATGCATGTGTACTCTTGCGTTCGTATGTATGTATGTATGTAATTTTCACATAAATACAGTTTTGTGACAAGGCAGGTCCATGTATAAAATAAAACAAATGTGAGGCCAATGGGAAATACTCAGTCGTCTAGATAAATATGTGTCTAGAAGTTATCATGGAGATATTCTAGGTATATTACGAAATAATGGGCAAGAAGAGATACAGACTGCCATAAAGATAGTGGCATTTTACTAACAGAATTCCTTCATGTTTCTTCAGTGTATCTAAGAAAATGTACTATTTGGTACAATTTAGAATTTATAAATGATTGCCAAGTAATTGTTATTTCATATTTGTATATCGAAATGCAGCGGCGGTGGTAATCATTTGAGGCAAATCTTTTAACTTCGTCCACAGCCATTACTTCCTCGTCACCGGGTGTAATATGGTTGATCAGAATTGGTGACGATGGTAATTTTTCTTGATAGAATATAATTTTATCAGGGTAACAATAAAGAGAAAGCTCACTCTGTCTGTCTGAAGATTTTCCTTTTTTCTCCCTTGTAGCTCATTTGTAACTTTCCTATTAAGCTGTGGCATTTTATGCCTCAGAGAAGAATGAGAGTAGTGATATTTGGATGGTTTCATTTTCTATCATTTCATATAAATTGAACTCATTTTCGCAATCTCCAAAGAGTATGCTGTTAATATCTCTGTTATATTTTACTGGTATCCCAGTTCAAAAGAGACACCTCAAAATCTACGGAGCAAATTAAGTAAAATAATAAATAAGTGACATAAGAAATAATAATAAAAGAAATAAGAAAATTAAGCCTTGCGCATCTACATATGGCTCCAAAGTTTGTAGCTGATTTTGCAGCTAGAAAGATACTTGTTCCAACTGAGTTTTATTCATCACGATCTAACTAATTAAGGCTTAATCTTTTGAGTAATATGACGAGTGTGGCTCACAATAATCTCAGACTTGGTCTGAAAGACCCCCGCCCTCTAATTTCTAGAACTCCAGCTCCATCTCGAGACCTACTCCAAACCATGGCAGAGTCCTAGTCAAAAGGGATTTTGCCAAAGCTGCCGATACAGGGGTTCCCACATCAGTACTGCAGCCCATGCCCTGCTCATGACATTGGCTGAATTTCATACTGAAATGGAGAAATGAGGAACTTTCATTGCTTCACGGAGTCTCTTCTCTCTTATAACCAGTAACGTGGTCATTTATTTATCTGCCAATGGTGAGGCCCTTTCTTTCCCCACAGTTGATTCCAGCTGCTTGCTTGAATCTATGAAATATGTGGGGACAGAAGATATGGAGGTAGACAAGGAGACTGGCTGAATAGAGCACAAAATCCTTCTCTTACCAGAATTCATGGTATTTCATTCAGTTCTCTAACACTAAAATCATTTTTTCCCTTCTTTTGCTCTTTCGCTGTAGGGAATGCATTTCTTTCCTCTGCTATCACCACAGTCCTAGTTGCCCCCACTTACAGGTCCATATGTTACCATAGTCGGTGGCAGAGTTTCCTTGTTGGTGGAAGGCAATCTGAGGTACGACAAAGGCAAGTGCGGCATTCTTAAAGGTTTCTGAAATGAGCCAACAGCCAGATGTATTCCTGCCTGCTTCTTAATGCCACGACGTTTTAAGCATGGCTATTCAATAAGTATTAAATAAATGCTGCCCATGATGTAATCAATCCTTCAAAATGAAAAATTAAATTCATTTTTATAATGTAGCGTGTTCTTTCCAAAGTCATCATTTTGAAAGAGCTGGCCAGACTGGAATAGGAATTTCATAGGTCTTTTTAAAGGGTCTATAAAGAAATACATGCACAGAAACATGTAGCAACATGTCGCTGTAACGAAAGTTACGAAGCTCTACTCTGCTACAACTATGTGAACACAATGTGTGTATTTGTGTGTCTGTGTCATATGTAAGACAGGTAGGGAAGGATAGTGGGGAAACTCTAAGGTTTTCCCCAACAAGCTTTGATATATACTTCCGTTCCTACTATAAACAAAAGCTTATTGTTTACATAATTATTGGCGGACATGAGTAGTATATATAGGAGAAGGAATATAGGGTTTACAACCTGAAGTCAGATTCAAATCCTACCCCTCCCACTTCAGACTGTTTTATTCTTGTCAGCTACCTTAAATTTTGAAGGTGACAATACAACCTGTGTCACAAGATTAAAGATCAGAAGAGATGATATATGGGTTAACCCCTATAAGTATTGTGTTTTTATTGTTACTATCATAAACATTGTGTTGTTTTTATCATGAATATCACCTCGATTTCTTCTATCACATTTGGAAGAGTTAGGCTGTTTTGTGAAATCATGTGTGTGTGTGTGTGTGTGTGTGTGTGTGTGTGTGTGTGTGTGTGTGTAAAATTTTGATGTTGGTATATAAAATATGTTTACCATTAAAATTAATTTTGATGTTAAGGAGTAGATTATTAGCTCCTTAATAACTAGAGGGAGAAATAAAGGCTTGGAGGGAAAGAAGGAGGAAAAGAGGGAACTAGAAAGAGACAGGAAAAAGGAACTCATCCTACATTAACTAAGTGACTATATGCCAGGAAATTTTTTTAATGTTTATTTATTTTTAAGAGAGACGGAGGGGGAGGGGCAGAGAGAGAGGGAGACAGAGAATCCAAAGCAGTCTCCATGCTGTCAGACCAAAGCTCAAAGTGGGGCTGGCACCCACATGGTGGGATCATGACCTGAGCTGAAGTCGGACACTCAACTGACTGAGCCATCCAGGCGCCATCCCCAGACACTTTTAAATGTGTCCTCAATAACCCGAAAGGTTATAACGTTATCTCTTTTGACTCTTGTAGGGGAGGAAAAAACAATTTTCCCTTTACCCTTTTAGGTTCTCAGCTGAGATCCTTGTAATAAAAGCCAGATTAACAAGTGAAAAACAAACAAGTTTAATTCACATATGTATCTCACATACACTCGGGGATAGTCAGGGAAAAGTGAGTAGCTCCCCAGGAGGCTTAGAATGTACGGAGAACTACCATCTTAATAGGGAAAGGGAGGGGAGGTGTAGGCCTCTTAAGGGAAGGCGAATGGTTTTTAGGAAAGATAAATGAGCCCTTAGAAAAATAGATGGGAGGCATGATAGTTTGTGACAGTCTGCCTGGGTGTGGTGTCAACTTCTAGTCTCTTCTCCTGTGACGAGATGACTCTGGTTGATGGAACTACTGGCGAGGAGATTTATGACAGTTGCATTCCTTTTGAATCACCTGTGTTTAGGGAGACAAAGGAAATTCAGAGAAAGTCTCTCCTCTATTTGCTGTATTTCATGTGTCTACAGCTCAGAATAATCAATACACCAGTGTGGGATTTGGGGAGCTGGCATGTACTGAGTTCCTACAGTCCTATTTTGGGGTGCCACATTCTGTGACTCTTCACTAAGAAACTAAAATTAAGAATGTTGTCTTCTCAGGACGATGCCATAAATTGAGCTCTATCTGACTCCTTCTTGAAGGTCTTTGTATCCCTACAGTAGTGGGGGTATACTGAGTAAAAACACAAAGGAGCAAAGAATTCTTTGAAGGAGAGAAGGAATTTGGGCTCTCCTCTTTGTCCTCAGGAAATATATAAAATGTTGAGGAAACTACTAGAGTAAAAGAGCCCCACCAAGTCCTCTCTCATTTTGATGGGTAGAAGATGCCCAGTGCAATATTTTAAACCCACGGAAGGCTTTGCTCCGTATGGTTTTCAGTGGTTGATTTCCCACTTCACCTTCCTCCCTACCTCCTTCTACTCCTCACTGGCCAGTCAACCTATTACTTAGATGGCCTCAAGTCATAGATGGTGGTTGCTGCGATATTGTCACTAGCCTCTAAAGTCCTGAATGTAAATAGCTATTTTATTTCGAAAGCCTTCTCCTTTTGCCATTTTAGCAAATTGCATGTGTGTTAGCCTAGGAAACACACGAGTCCACATTAGTTATATTCAAATTGAGTTATCTTAAATACAGTTCATAAATCGGTCATGAAGTTCCAAAAAAAGGTCTTCTGTGTGTCTCGAGAGGCACTCATTGTTAGTCTATGAGCAAGGCAGCAAACGGACACGAGGCATTGATACCTTCAAAAATGAGGCTCAGAGGAAGTCCTGAAGACATCTTTACCTCTCAGTGAATACGCTAGATGTAGAAGAATTTCATTGGTAGGGGAACATATGTACTGTGTTGGCCTATGCATAGTGACTGGATATCAGTGGTGTGGGTACAGTCATTCCCAGAGAAGTTTATAATATTTGGGGAGGGTGTGCTGGTGGAGTAATACTAAACTGAAAAAACAAATCACATGAAAATAAAAAGCTACTAACGTGAATTAATGAAAGAAAATCACAAGACTGTAACCTGTATGAGGGAGAGACTATGTCTGCATGGCCGCCATTTTATCCCCAATGCCAGGTGTGGGACCAAAGTCATCAGAAGTTCTCATTACCATTTGTTGAATAAATGAATGAGTGAATGAATAAATGAATGAATGAATAGATGGATTGATAAAAGCCTGTCCTATGCCAAAACAACAAAGTAATTTTATCAAGGGTTTCCTTCCCCCTCTTCAGGACAATAACTTTCCATGTGTTAGTACAGCTAGGACCACAACAAGGAAAGAAATACCAAACTTCAGAAAGCTGGAAAGGCAGTGAAGAGAGCAATAGAAAGATACTAAGCGTGCTCAAGGCGTATCAGCAAAGAACCACATGAGGGCAAAGAGGGAAATGATAACAGCTATCCAAGAAGATGGGTCATCCATCAAAGGGACTCTGCCATCACAAGAGAGGGACTTGAGGTTTGAGGCCCAGAATTATGGTGGTGGGGTGATCGGCTATTCTTAGTGAGAAGTATTAACACAGTCTCTTGCATCTTTCAGGTTTATGTGTCCTGGGAAACAAGTGCATACATATTTAATTCAGTTAAAAATTACTTCCAATTGGCAGATGTTAGGATATCAGCTTCAGAACAGAGAAGTATTAAAATATTCACTAAATACATCAATATGTTGAACCGTCTGTGGGCTTTAAAATTGTATGGCATATTCTATTATGGAAATATGCATGCGATACGTTAGGTGAGGAAAGCAAACCACAAAACCATATGCACACACTGTGTTTACAACAGTGGTAAAATGTACAGTTACAGAATTTGAGAGAGAGAAGGACCATATGATCATTAATAAAGATGTAAATATTTGGCATTTTGAAGTTTGCAGACTATTTTTCCTCTAAATTTCTATACAGCAAACTTCATAAAGAAGATGGCCGCCTCACCTACTCAGTCAGAACACATCACATGATGTTGCCGGATGGCGGTATATTGCATGTCGTTCCTACAGGAACGCGGAGGAATCATCACCTGGTTTATGATGGCTATCTCATTGAAAATGAATGAGTGACCAACAAGCATATGGGCTGAGGAAAATAGCATTTATAAACTTTCAAATGAATTTCCCTAGACAAGCTTTATTGTTTTCTATGTAGGTTACATTACGTATGTCATCAACTAGTCACTGAAGTTCAATTTAGCAACATTATTAATTAGTTAGACTATTTCTAATTTGTCTACTTAATTTCTTGTGCTTCATTCAGACTCCATGAATTTCACATCTTTACCTTGCTGGTCATTTTCTTCTTAATAAAAGAACCAGTAAAGTTTCTGAGCTTCCAGTCTGGAAGGAAAATAGAAGGTAGAATGGAAACATAATTAACAGCAGTACTTACAGTTCACCACTTTCTGTGAACAGATGTTCTGTTAGTTGGCCAGACTACAAGAGCATGAGTCATGAGGAACATAATTATTGAAAGGCTTCATGACAAATAAAATCTTGTCTTGCAAAGACTCCTCCAGAAGCCTTACACATGCATGGTATTTCCTTCTTTCTTTCTTTCTTTCTTTCTTTCTTTCTTTCTTTCTTTCTTTCTTTCTTTCTTTCTTTCTTTCTTTTTTTTCTTCCTTTTTTTTCTTTCAATTATTTCCCTAAATATTAGTCCCTTAGCTCTGAACTCTCCTGTCTTCTTTGTTCCCCTCCCAGGAGTGGGGAGAGTGTAGAGAAGAACACTGAAAGTATAAGAGCTGGAAAATTGTGTCACTGAAATGCGTGTCCTAAAGGCCCCTCTTAAGTTCTGTCTAGATACTTCAAATCTTAACACACTGGGGACATATGCACTATATATGTGTATATATATTATACAACTATATATGTATAGTTGTATAATATATATATAGTTGTATATGTATATATACACACACACACTTATATATATATTTTTATATAAACACACACATACATACACACATATTATAATTATATATAATTATATATTATAAATATATATACATGTTATATATATATATATATAAAGCTTAAGATTTAGTGGAGAAGACAACATACTAATTTATAAACACCTGTCACTGGTAGGTTCATCCTTCACCTGTGACTGGTCTAACCAGCCATTTTAGATGGGGCGATCAGGATTTGGAAGAGAAAGACAAGGAAAGAGAGGTCTTTTTTCTTTACCCTGGTCTCATGCATGAAGCTAGGCACCCTAGGAGTGATGTCAGGAGAGGTGCCAAAAAAAGAGTGGAGGTAAATAGAAATACCAGTCAATCCTCGCTCAAGGCAAGTAGCATCAATTGCTTTCTATATCTCTGTCTTTCAATTAGTTAGTTGAAAGTCCAAAGCTATGAAGAAATATAAATCACAGCTTTCCCAGCCCCCAACCACCGTGTGATCCTAAGATCTCAGCAACTCCTCCCAACCTAAGGAACCTCATACGACTTGATGTTTAGAATCCTTTCTGTTATTACAGGGATTAGAAAATTCCGTGAACTCACTCAAAAGTCACAGCTCTACACTTTTTACTTATCTCGGGCATTCTGGGGGGATTCACTCCCCAAGAATAACCTTATACATTTAGTTATTTCACCCTACATTCAGTCCCCACTCTTTTTCCTGGTGTTTCCAAGTTTGTGCCATCAAACGACTCTGCACTGCTGATGCCTTAGCCATCTGTCAACAGAGCATTCTTAGTACTACAACCTCCTCTCAAGTATCAGCAACAGAATCCCTCAGCTTTCATTGCAGACTGATCAAGTCATGTAATTTCTTGCAAATTTCCAAGTTGGTTTTCTTTACCATGGATAGAGATATTGGTTAAGGCTTTCCTGTAGGATCCCGGCTGTTCACGAGCTAATACCAAGGAATGGCAGTGCCATCAAGAATGGTTGCAGTGAGGAAGTCCCATTTTTAGTCCAAAAGGCCAGTATTGCATCTTATTGGTATACCAGATGCACCACATTCAAGTCCTGTTAGCAAAGAGGGCTTGGCTAGAAGCTAGGGTACCTTGGGATTGAGAGTAAAATTAAAACCTGCACAGAAGTCAATGCATGCCTCATAACTTAGACTCAGTGCCCAATGAAACTACCAAAATCATGATCAATAATCTACATTGCATTTGTTGAAACATTTTTTTTTATTATAATAGTTTATTTTCAAATTGGTTTACATATAACACCCAGTGTTCATCCCAACACGTGCCCTCTTTAATTCCAATCACCCCCTCTCCCCCCTCCCTCATCCCCCCCACCCTCAGTTTTTTTCTTAGTCTTTGAGAGTCTCCTATGTTTTATCTCCCTCCCTCTCTGTGTCTTCTCTTTCCTTCCCCTCTTCCCCTCCCCCTGGTTTTTGCTTAGTTTCACAAAGTCCACCTATTCGTGGAAACATATGGTATCTGTCTTTTTCTGACTGACTTATTTCACTTAACATAATACCCTCCAGTTCCATCCATGTTGCTACACATGGCCAGATTTCATTTTTTCTCATTGCCACGTAGTAGTCCATTGTATATAAGTACCATAACTTCTTTATCCATTCGTCAGTTGATGGGCACTTGGTCTCTTTCCATGATTTGGCTATTGTCGAAAGTGCTGCTATGAACATTGGGGTACACGTGCTCCTATGCATCAGCATTCCTGTGTCTCTTGGGTAGATTCCTAGCAGGGCTATTGCTGGGTCATAGGGTAGCTCTATTTTCATTTTTTTGAGGAACCTCCACACCGTTTTCCAGAGTGGCTGCACCAGTTTGCATTCCCACCAACAGTGTAGGAGGGTGCCTACTTCTCCACATCCTCGCCAGCATCTATAGTTTCCTGATTTGTTCATTTTAGCCACTCTGACTGGTGTGAGGTGGTATCTCAGTGTAGTTTTGATTTGTATTTCCCTGATGATGAGTGACATTGAGCATCGTTTCATGTGTCTGTTGGCCATCTGAATGTCCCCTTTGGAGAAGTGTCTATTCATATCTTCTGCCCATTTCTTCACTGGGTTGTTTGTTTTTCGGGTTTGGAGTTTGGTAAGTTCTTTATAAATTTTAGATATTAGTCCTTTATCTGATATGTCATTTGCGATGATCTTTTCCCATTCCGTTGGTTGCCTATTCGTTTTGTTGGTTGTTGAAACATTAAGGGGAAAATACTTCTCAAATTTGACAGAGTTCTCCACAATGGCTTCCAATGCTTATAGTTTTCCTTTAAACCATCTTCTACCTGGAGGCATCACTGCTCTTTCGCAAAGACTTCATTCTTTCCCAGTTAGGTTTGGAAATGAAATACCAGGATTCTTATCTAATTTGTATTAGTATCATGTCTTGTTCACAACACATGTTTCAGCTAAATACATGGATCATCCTGTCAAGGAACTTACCTGATTTTACACCCCTTGCCCTGCCCTGCACCCACACACATTGGCTCTCTTTTTTACAGTTCTGGATTCCAGGTGTTACCTTAACCATAGGCATCTTAGTGTGGGTCACCATGTTCTCTACCATAACCCACCCCCCCAACCCATGCCACACAATTTCAAAAGAAAATATGTTCAGGTTGAAAGAAAATGTGTCCACATACTATAACATTAAATGATTCTACAAATTTGTTTTATTTTTGTCATTATTATTATTATTATTATTATTGACTATTCTACTACAATTACCTCCAATATATTGTCAGAAGAGTTGCGCTTACATTCATAATCATTCTTTAAAGTTGTGATATTTTTCTATGACTGCTAAAAGAAGTATTTGAATTAAGGTTGGGAAGTATTTCCTAAAATGTTTTTCCCTTTAAGTAGCTTAAAAGCAGTGATAGATTGATGATGACTGCATCTATTGCTGTGGTGTGAAGAACTGAAAGGATATTCTCAAACTGGGGCAAAGGATACCAGGATAGATGAGCAATGTCTGCTGTTGACTCATGAGGGAAAACTTTAGGCAAACATGCCACATTTTGCCACGTTTATTTAAATTTTTGACAAATTATTAATTTTAGATGTTTTATTCAGTGATATAGTACAATTACAAGATCAGAGGTAAGCAAACTATAGCCTGAGGGCCAATTCCAGCCACTGCTCTTTTTTTTTGTAAATAAAGTTTTATTAGAACACAAACACATTCATTTATTTACATGTTGACTGTGGCTGATTTTGTCATATAACACACACATTGATTAGTGACAGAGATTGTATTGCCCATAAAACCTACATATTTGCAATATGGTGCTTTACAGAAAAAAAAAAAAATTGCTGCCTTCCTGCTCTAGATGAAAGCTCAAATTACCTGATTTACTCCTTCCTCCATGGACCTTGGAGCTAAGGCCACTTAACCCCCTCCTGCTGGCTCAGCCTCATCTGGTCTTTAGTCAAATGAATTTTATTCATAAAGTTAGATGACTCAGCAATCCCTATCAAAATAACACCAGCATTCTTCACAGAGCTAGAAAAAATAATCCTAAAATTTGAATGAAACCAGAAAGACCCTGAATAGCCAAAATAATCTTAAAAAAGAAAACCAAAGCTGGAGGCATCACAATCCTGGACTCCAAGCTGTATTACAAAGCTGTAATCATCAAGACAGTATGGTACTGACACAAAACCAGACACTCAGATCAATGGAACAGAATAGAGAACCCAGAAATGGACCCACATATGTATGGCCAACTAATCTTTAACAAAGCAGGAAAGAATGTCCAATGGAATAAAGAGAGTCTCTTTAACAAATGATGCTGGGAAAAATGGACAGTGACATGCCAAAAAAATGAACCTGGACCATTTTATTACACCATACACAAAAATAAACTCAAAATGTATGAAAGACCTAAACATAAGACAAAAAGCCATCAAAAGCCTAGAGGAGAAAGCAGGCAAAACCTCTTTGACCTCAGCCGCAGCAACTTCTTACTCAACATGTCTCTGGAGGCAAGGGAAACAAGCAAAAATGAACTATTGGAATCCCATCAAAACAAAAGCTACACAGGAAGGAAACAATCAGCAAAACTAAAAGGCAACCAATGGAATAGGAGAAGATATTTACAAATGACATATCAGATAAAGAGTTAGTGTCCAAACTCTATAAAGAACTTATCAAACTCAACACCCAAAAAAAGAAATAACCCAGTTAAGAAATGGGGAAAAGACATGAATAGACACTTCTCCAAAGAAGACATGCAGATGCCAACTGACACATGAAAAAAATGCTCCACATCACTCATCATCAGAGAAGTAGAAATCAAAACCACACTGAGATACCACCTCACACCTGTCAGTATGGCTAACATTAACAACTCAGGCAACTACAGAGGTCGGCGAGGATGCAGAGAAAGAAGATCTCTTTTGCACTGCCGGTAGGAATGCAAACTGGTTCAGCCACTCTGGAAAACAGGATGGAGGTTCCTCAAAAAATTAAAAATAGAACTACCCTATGGCCCAGCAATTGCACTACTAGGTATTTATCCAAAGGATACAGGAGAGCTGTTTCGAAGGGGCACATGCACCTCGATGTTTATTGAAGCGCTATCAACAATAGCCAAAGCATGGAAAGAGCCCAAATATCCATCAATGGATGAATGGATAAAGAAGATGTGGTGTATATATACAATGGGGTATTACTTGGTAATAAAAAATAATGAAATCTTGCCATTAGCAACTACATGGATGGAACTAGAGGGTATTATGCTAAGTCAGTCAGAGAAAGATAAATATCATATGACTTCACTCATATGAAGAATTTAAGATACAAAACAGATGAACATAAGGGAAGGGAAGCAAAATAATATAAAAACAGGGAAGGAGACAAAACATAAGAGATTCTTAAATACAGAGAACAAACTGAGGGTTGCTGGAGGGGCTGTGGAGGGGGGATGGGCTAAATGGATAAGGGGCATTAAGGAATCTACTCCTGAAATCATTGTTGCACTATATGCTAACTAACTTGGATATAAATTAAAAAATAAATTAAATTAAAGAAAAAGTTTAGATGACTCAGCATCAGGTTAATTCGTGATTTCAAACCTCATCCCCTCAACTTTAATAATCGACATCTGTCTATTTTCTGTAACCAGGTTGCCACTTAGTATTCTAAGTCCTACAAGTCTGGAGTATTAACATCTCCCCCTCCCCACTGCCCATCGAGCCCATCTTCCAGATACCAGCCACCTACCTGAAACCCAAAGATCATTCAACACAATTCTGGTGGTTACCAGCTAGTGCTGCATATAAAACCATCTCAAAACCCACAGCTTCAAACAACAATCATCATTAGAATCCATATACCCATGGGCAGCCGTTTTGGCCTGGTCTTACTTAAGGATCTGCAGGTCAGCCAGGGACTCCAAGCATGGGCTTGGCTGGAGTAGTTTAACTGGGCATTTCTCCATTTCTCCCATCCTCCTCCTATGATCAATGGGCTAGTATGGACATGTCTTGTCCTTGTAATGGTCTAAGCTCAAGAGAGCAAGCTCAACCATATGAGGGCTTTCCACATCTCTCCTTGCTTATGTCTGCTAACATTGCTAAAAGCAAGCCACGAGGCCAAACCCAAAGTCAAGGAGTAGGAAGAAAGCTCTATTCACAGAGAGAGGTCTACAAAGTCATCCAGCAAAGGGCATGGATAAAGACCATTAATGCGATCTACTGCAAGAATGCTCTCAGGAGAAGAGTCAAATGGCCCCTCTGTCCAATATCTCCATCAACCTGATCTAAAGATCTAAAGTTGAATAAAACCACTGTATATTGCATCATAGTGCACTCCTAGGAAATAAATGCAGGGTGACATTCCAGCTCCTTTGATCCCTAATTCCAAGCCTCGCATGAAAGCTGGAAGGAAATAGAATTACATCTTCACCCAAATTCTACCATCAGCAATGATACGCTTGAAATATACAAGACTTTTGGAAGGTGCTTTTCTGTGTGAAGCCCACCTGCCCATCCATCAGAGCCAGACCCTTGTGTCAACAGTACATGGAATTGCAATGATGATGCTTAGCCATCAGGTTGAGCTGGCAATATTTAACAAATCTCTAAGTGCAGTTAGCACCTTCTTTTCTTTAACTGTTTATTTTGAGACAATTTTAAATTGACATGCATTACAAAAAATAATATAGAAATTCTGTATACTACCCTTCACCTGGTTCCCCCCAATGGTAATACCTTTAATAATCGACAGCGATATCACAACCAGAATATTGACACCGATACAATCCATCCACTTTATTCAGGTTTTACTAGTTCGATGCACACTTGTATGTGTGTTTAATTTTAAGCATTTTTATCACATGTGTGGATTTGTGTAACCATCATCGCTGTCAAGATGTCAAGATATAGTACAGTTTCATCAAGCCTCTATTTTTAACTAGTCTAAGATCAGTGAATTTTTTAAAAGAGCTCAGAGGTGATCTCAGTGTAGGATTTTTTTTAACGGTCTCAAACATTTGGTTTATGTCATACAGGCATAGCCTCTGTCAGACACAGGATATTTGTCTCTCTTTTAAACAGGTAATTGCCTGTTAAATGAATCACGTAACTACTCTCTTCTCAAGTGACCATGGAGTGCTTATACAATGTGTATCTTCTTACAAATCTAATAAGAGCTGTGTAAAATGAATTAAAAACTGTTTCACCAAAATGGTATCTCAAGGAAACCCAGCTCTCCCCATTAGATTTGAAGTTGTGAAAGAATCTGAGACACATTGACAAGTGAGCCCCGTTTAGATATTTTCTAAAATGAGATTGCTTCAGTCTTGCTATTGCTGATCTCATCAGAAATTATGCTTTGGCCACACTTGTTGTCTTGGCTCTGAAATACCAATTAATGAATTACTATAACGAACGACTTGGGTCTCCAATTCTTACCGACATTCATAAATGGAAGACTCGATAGTGAACTTGATGAGCGGGAGTTTCATGGACCTCATGATCAGAGAGGGCGCTGTTTCTTCCCACAGGTTCCACTTGTGACTTTTGTGAGTAAAGATGCCAGGATGCCAGAAAAAAGTGATCCTGACAGGCAGAATTTATGGATTTGTTGCTGTGTGCCCATTTAGCATGTTGTGTTAGGACTTAGGGGAATGTTTAATACGCACAACTCTGCACAATACAGTCTATAGTACAAGGTATAATCAGGGAACAGTAACACCAGGAGGGCTTTCATCCAGTCAAGGGGTTTACAATATTTTTTTAACACTAGAACTTTTTGTTCACATGCATCCTTTTAAAATATATTTTAAAGAGTCAAATAGTCCTACATGGCTTCATGTAAAAATAGCAGGCTGACTTGGAATGAAGCATTCTTGAGTCTGCTAAATTCCCCAGTGTCCAATTTCTTTTTGCTCTGGTATTGTTTTTCATTCTCTTGATCTTTATGTTTCTATGCCTTAAAAAAATTCTTTTTTTGTCACTTTACAGTTCTGGTAAGAAGCAGACATGTAAGTATGTTTATTCTGCCATCATTTACCAGAAAGCCAATGTAATCTTATTCTGAATCCCTAAATCCTAACGACTTCTTCAATATTAGGCACCATCTCATCCCTTCAGAATCCTTGTGAATTATCTCCCCCAAATCCTAAAGGCTCCTTGAAATATCCTATAAAAAAACAACACTATAATCCAATCTCAGCATTTTATAGATGAGTACACTAAGACTCAAGTAAGTAAAGTGACCTAAGACCTCATACATGGTAGTAGGCAGGCTTTGACATACGATCCATTTCCCCTTCTAGATAGATGCTCTTTGGTTTTTTTTCTTTTTTTAATATTTATTTATTTTTTGTCTGAGAGAGATTGCAAGTGAGGGAGGGGCAGAGAGAGTGGGGAGAGAGAATCCCAAGAAGGCTCCACACTATTAGCCCACATGGGGCTCGATCTCACGACCACAAGACCATGACCTGAGACCATATCAAGAATCAGATGCTCAACCACCTGAGCCACCCAGGTGCCCCAAGGATACGATGCTCGCTCTTTTCTTTTCTTTTAGGATTTTATT
Organism: Paguma larvata; assembly: GCA_030068075.1. NCBI lineage: Eukaryota > Metazoa > Chordata > Mammalia > Carnivora > Viverridae > Paguma > Paguma larvata. The sequence goes on from CM057825.1 coordinate 16,835,502, forward strand.
TTTAAGTAATTTTTATACCCAATATGGGGCACGAACTCACAACCCCAAGATCGAGAGTCACATGCTCCACTGGCTGAGCCAGTTGGGTGTCCCTGCACACATATTTTTTCTATTATACTACATTGTCTTTATTTAACTCAGGGGAAAAAATTACTATACAGACATTATGATAGCAGTCTCTTTGATCTATTGATTCAGCCCTTATTCTTTTATTAAACAAATTAAACCTGCTTTGTACCAGGTATTATGCTTGACATTGAAGATAAAATAAAAATACAAGCATAAACTTTTCCTTCCAGGGGTCTACACTCAAGGACACGGGGTCATTATTGGCCAGTTTGTAGGCCAGATTTGGCCAGCAGACGTGTTTTTTTGGGCCAGTCCATTATTTTACGAATGTATAAAATTAATTGACAATATTCAAAAGTTGAGAGAATTACATTAAAGGTCATTTGGCAGCCTAGCTTCTCTTGAGGATTACAGATGTGAACAGACTGAGACCTTAGCACCACCTGACAGCAGTAGACCAGAGTGAGATGTAGTGCTCCCTTTGACTAAGCCCTCCGTGCAGCCCCTGGCCCATTTCCCCCCATGATGGTCCCTCCTTCCCCCTGGAGAAATGGCGGCTTGCAACTTTTTTCCTAGTGGGTTTCCAGTCATGCTCTGGAATTCTGAAACCTGAGTTTCGCCAGGTCAAGTCACAGAGATTCTTCAGTCAGGCCTAACGGATTCTAACAGAAAGATTGCTGAACACTTCTCTGTTTTACATCCTAGGCATCCATTTAAGGTTTTTCTTCACTAACCGCCAAAGGGAAGTGCAGTCGAGTTCCACTCTTTTACAGTAAGTGTCTTTAGTAGGTAGTATAAACAGTAATTATTATAAAAACAGGAAAAGAATCAATCCAGTATTTGATCTAGTCTTCATGGAAGGAATAGGGCAGAAACTAACCCACAGATAGGCTAGAAGGGATACAAAAATTTAAGATGGAGGGAAACATATATAAAGCTACAACAAAAGGAATAGGCTGCATATCTTACAAGAAAGTGGTTGAGGGCGCCTGGGTGACTCAGTTGGTTAAGCATCTGGCTCTTGATATCAGCTCAGGTCATGATCTCAAGGTTCATGGAATCGAGCCCTGTGAATCAGGCTCAGTGCTGACAGTCTGGAGCCTGTTTGGAATTCTCTCTCCCGCTCTCTCTGCCCCTCCCCTACTTGTGCATTCTAACAGCAAGAAGCCTTCTTGAGATTCTCTTTCCCTCCCTCATCCTCTTTCTCTCTCTCTTTCCCAAAATAAATAAACTTTAAAACAAACAAATGAAGAAAGCATTTAATAAATACATCAGGCCACTCCAAGTATCCTAAAATGGGTCGATAATATATAAACAGTATCCAGTTGTGAAGATATCCTCCCAAATATAATGGGAACATTAAGAAAACCCCACCAACCTTATTTACCATTATCAGCGAGATATGAGGACACTTAAATAGTTCTTTGAATGACCGCTCTGGTTTATAAGTGAACACAATAAAATACAAACTCATTTTCCAAGGAGCTCGGTGAAAAGATATATGTATCTGGAAAAGGAAGCTTGACTTTATTTCAGTGTAACGTGATCTCAGTAAAGATTGGTCAATAGTTGGTTGATTTTAATTAAAATGAATTCGTGAGTTAAGCCTGGCATACAACCACTCTTGTTAGAAGAAATAAGATGTCGCCTGTATTTTTATATTTAAAAAACATGTTTCTTGGACATTTTAAAGATGAGAGGTCATTTGGTTGACTATAGCCTTAAGATGTAAATATTTTCTTGTGTGTGCTTGCACTTTTAGGATTTAAATTACGAGGTCTCATCTAGAAACAATTACTTATCCCATTATAGGCTTGAATTTTTTAATTTTTTTAATGTTTATTTATTTTGGGGAAAGAGAGAGAGACTAAGCACAAGACAGGGAGGGGTAGAGAGAGAGGGAGACACAGAATTGGAAGCAGGCTCCTGGCTCTGACCTGTCAGCACAGAGCCCAACTCAGGGCTCAAGCTCACAAACCACAAGATCATGACCTGAGCCAAAGTTGGATGCTTAACCGACAGAGCCACCCAAGTTCCCCTGCAGTTTGTCTTTTTAATCCTTCTTTTCATGATTTCCTTCGCATAGAACTATAAAAGATTATAAACCTCTCTCAACTCAAAAAGTCCATCATCACCAGACACCTTCTTCTACTTCTCTCCCCAGGTAACGACAGAGAAATCTCCTGAGGACCTATTCATGGATTCACATATTTTTATAGCACTATCTGCATTTAATAATCTACCAGGACGTTCCCAAGGAAAGGCTTATTTAATGATGAGTGTCACAACAAACTGCCAAGCTAAAAATAACATTCTCATTTTATAAACACAAAATTCATTTTCACAGGGACTAAATAACTTGTTCGAAGGTCATTCACTGGCTCTGATTTGGGGTCTTAACTTTCCTCAAGTGTTAAATGGATGTTCAAAGTGTACCAACTCCACAGGGTTGTTAGAAGGACAAATAATAATAATAATAATAATAATAATAATAATAATAATAATAATAATAATACTGGTAAGGTTTAGTATAAAAATTAATACCCGGTAGGGGCTTAATAAATGCTCATATTAGAAACAGGAAAAGGATTTGGACTTGGTTATTCAAGGATCATGTTTGACGATCTCTCCTTGCTATCCTTTGACATGGCAAACGTGTTACAGAATCTAGGATTCTGTTCAGACTTAACGTGACCCAAAACTGCAGTCACTCTTGCCTTGTGGAGTTTTCCAGGGAAGCGATGGCTCATAAATCAGACCCTACAAAACATCTGAGGCACGTCATCTGTTTTCCTTCACAAAGTTCTCCAAATGTCTGCTCATTTGCAAGAAGTTGTAAAATAATGGAAACAGACCTTCAGCCTGTGAATGACCATCTTACCAAAAATCCTTTGCATGTTTGAATCCCCGCAATGCATTTGCTCCCCAGGAGTCATGTACTTTGAGCATGGTCACCTGTGAGGAGGGAATGCTCACTACCACCTGGACCCGTCTATCCTCTCTCAGATGGTTCTGAGTATGGAAAGATGTTTATTAAATAAGGGGAAAATCCCAGCACAGAGCTTCCGCCTATTTGTGGTAGGTGGAATAAATTCCTTTCTTCTTTCTAAAGACATTCTTTAAATTTGAAGCCCATTACACTGAATGAGTAGTCACCCCCGTCAAACCATCCCCAAGCCATTCAATCATTCTTTTTTTAGATGAGGAAAAAGAAGAACCTCATTTTCCTCTGACTGCCCTCTTGTGCATCCTTATAATTTTTTACATTAAATGCCTCGAACTAAGTGTAGCCCCATAAGTGTGACCTGAACCCTGCTCATGCCCAGGACAGTTCTATACTTTGATTAAGGCAGCCTAGTAGTGCCTACTGTTGACTCCCATTATACTTACATAAGTCAACACACAAGGGTACGCTCTAACCCTCCTCCACTTTTTTAAACACTGACACTTCCATATGAAATCTATTTTTTACTCACACAAGGAAGAAAGAGTTAGAGACACAAGGCATCATAGATACCAATTAGTCCAGAGGTTACAAAGCAGCCCCCGAACGCAATAGACACGTCTGATGTGTAACAACCAATGGAAGCCCGTCTCCAGGGCTACATACATTGGTGACTACAATAGGCGGGAAAGTCAATTCATAATTCTGAACCGCTGCCATTGCCTGTTTAGAAAGAGCATGTTTGTTCCAGGTCCTTCCACCTGAGTCTCGTCACTGACTTTCACTATCTGCCTGCTCCCTGAATGAGCAGCCTGAAAATGCTTTCATCTGATTTCCCTGTACCTATGCCACTCTCTTCTCATTATTCCCAGTGCAAGCCATTGCTTCTTGCTTCACTTCCCCATCTATTTTTTTTCCTCCAAGATCCCACCCAGTTCTATGGGTGAAACATTACCTGTACACCGATGCCTCTGCACCTGGCCACTTTTCTCAACCCCGGGATAACCCTCCTACTTGCTCCTCTTTCCTTGGCCATTTTCAAGTCCGTCTCTCTTCTCCGTATATCTGTCCCACCTCACTCATGGCTTACTCTGCTCACTCAGAACAGTCTTCCAGATCATCAGCTGGCCATGTGGTCTGCTCACCCCGGAGAGCCCTCCAGATCTCTCATCCCTCCTACCATTTGTGGTTTGGACTTCTGCTCTGCCTCTCTTCTTGGATGGTCATGTGGAATAAGCTTCCTGGTTTCACACTGCCCTTGGCGCTTCTGTCTTGGTGGCCCTGTTCTGCATTTCTTCCTTTCCAGGATAGAGGTTCAACTTCCTTCTCCTACGTTCTTTCACATCGCTCTCCTCATCATTCGACACCAGCTTCTACTTTTGTTCTCAAACCCAGTGGTTTCCAAGTTAGGTTCCCAGACCGGCAGCATCATCACCTGCTGGAAGCATGTTGGGAGTGCACATTCTTGTGCCCCACGACCAATAAACCGAATCAGAAACCCTGAAGGTGAGACTCAACCATCTGGATTTAACAGCCTCCCAGGTGATTCTGGTGCACGCTCAAATTTAAGAAAGACGGCTCTCTGATCTACCTGTTCTCAGCCTTGGCTGTCGTTTGAACCACCTGAGGAGGTTAAAAAAAAATATTCATGTCTGGGCACCACCCCAAACCTATTAAATTCAAGTTCTCTGGAGGTGAGGCCCAATTACAGAGACATATATTTTTAAAGTTCCCCAGGTAATTTCTAATACGCAATCCGAGTTGATTTCAATCTGCCAAAATGTTCCTGTTATTAGGTGCTTACTTGGTCCCTCTGTCTGGGAAGCTCATGCCTTGTTCCTTTTCACTCTTCAGGTCACAGTAAAATTGTCACCTCCTCAGAGAGGCCTTCCCTGGCCATCCTTACTCTAATGACACTGTCTTCTTTAATATTTTCTTAATCTTCTTAATTTCTATTTGGTGTAACCATTTATTTGTTTACTGGTTCTACTAGATTATCAACTCTAGGAGAACAATGACTTCCTTTCAAGGATGAATCCCCAGATTCCTGAACAGTGCTGGGCACACAGTAGAGGCTCAGAAGATACCTGTTGTGTGAAGGCACAAACACAAGATACTGTTGATTCCAAATCTGGGCTTTTGATGATCTTACTTCCCTTGCCTAAAATTGTGTGCTTCCACTTTCATTGTCTTTTATTTCATGATCAGCAACATTCTCACAAAGGCCAGAACATCTGTCTCGACTCTTGATCCCCAAGGGACGCTTTCTTTCCTGAAGTCACCCATGACTTTGTCACATTATTTAACTATTCACTTTAGAAAAATGGACCAGGAACATTTGCCTCCAACGTAAGTTTCAGAAGTACACAAACCAAGTTCAGGTCTCTTTCTGTTCTGTGGTGGGGATGGAGCACGCTGCTCGGTCTGCAGGCATAGATGCTTTTGGAAGTGAATTGACTGGAGAAAGGAGAAAGCTTGCAGTCAATAGTTTTAAAAGCCAAGAGACCGTTGGAAAGAGAAAGAGAGAGGGAGAGGGAGAAACCTATAAGAAAGAACATCTGGCTCAATTCAGAGGCTGAATCTTAAAAAAACAAACAAACAAACAAACAAAAAACCAAGGGTTAGGTGTCTAATGCATGTCTGTGTTTGGGAAATATTGTTTCAAGTGTCCCCTCTTTCTGCCTCAGCACTTTTGAAGACCCAGGTCCGTCCAGAAATCTCCTGTGCTCCTCAGTCGTCCCTTGCTTTGCTCTCCGTACGGAACGCTGAAGCTGGCATTCACATCAGGGAATGCCGGCTAGCCACAGGCAGCCTTTCCCTGCGTGCGAGCTGCTACCGAAACTCCCCTTTTATGATGTTACATTATCTCTATGAGAGCAATCAGAGAGATCAGCTGGAAATCCCCCAACACTGAGAAGGAACCGAGGGGCTCACACACTGCTCCTTGAAATGTCTTGCTGGGAGACCAGTGGGGCTCTTCAGCACAAATTATCATCCCCGTCCTCGGAGATTGATCTGCTCTTCCTGGGGATGGAATGCCTGCTGGCTTCGGCCAGACAGAGCCAGAGAGAGGACAAAACCCTCAAATGATGATCTCATACATTGGCATCAGGATATTTTCATCTTTCATCCGTCCGGGCAAAGAGTCTTCATTTTCTATACCTGAGACTTCCTAACGAACCAAAGACAGAATTGCCTAGGGACATACCCACTCAAAGGTGTGCATTTTTATGCTTGAAGATCTAGACTGGCCCCAACAAAACCGTTGTGAGCTTGATACCACTTTACCTCTCTCGACTGAAGGTTCTTTCTAAAACGTGAAATTGCAGAGGGTTGTGGAATGATCCAGAATAGGAGACACACATTTGCCCTTGTTTACCTTCATCTTGTTTCCCGCACTCTTTCCCCCCATCTTTAAAATTCATCCCTCCATCCAGGGAACCAACGCTCTCCAGCGCTCTCCCCTATATATCTACAGCCTTTCCCCACCCCACTTGCCCTCACCTATAACTTCCCAAACTTCAGAGCTTTCCTTTGGCTGCTTTCTCGGGTCAATTTCCTTAAAGCAAGCATACTTGCTAGAGTTAACAGGATAAACTTCTTTGCACTCCACTGATAATTTACTGTGTTGCCTTTTCCCAGTAACAGATTTGCGTTTAAACATATGCTTCAAGCTCCATAACTCAAAGACTAAAAGGAGGACTTTCCAGCAGCATTGGATATCAGACCAGGAAGATTTGGGCAGTGGGGAAGGGCAAGCCATGTGCTGGTGGTCGCAGTCACAACCCAGGGAGTCACCTTCTTATGTCCTCTCGGAAGACTCAATTAGCATAACCCAATTGACCATGTTTTGCACACAGCACCAATGCACGATTCTTCATGTGCTGCTGGTGCTAGAGTCACTGCTCCAACTAGACATGTAGTGTTTGAAGACTGGCCGTAGCGGATCTGGGAAAAAGATAGATCTTTCTAGGCTCACAAAGAGAGAATTCATAAGAAGAGGAGATGAAGAAAACCTCCAATTTAAAGTCCTAGAAGATAAATTTAGTCTACTTTCTGGATACATTAAAAAAAATGGATTGAAATAATTCACAGGATGTGACTTCTGGCAGAATTCAGCTCCGTTAATATATATTTGTCGACTGTCAATGCAAATTAATAATGATAATAATAAATGACTAATCAGTGGCACTGAATTAGCACTTACTTTGTATCATGCATTTCACTAAGCATTTTACATGGATTATTTAAATTAGAAATGTCATCAGCCTTGTTGTTTGTTAGGCAATGGTATGCAAGGTAACTGGGGAGAAAAAGAAAAACACCCTTATTTGTAGCATTTGCTAATTGCAATGGTGGAAACACTCCCAATATGGATGGTTCCAAGCTACCAACAGCTCACAAAACAGTTATATAATAACTGCCCCCACAGAATTCCTTCCTATAAAAATTGGCTGTCACAGCTAGTAGGAGCTGGTTCCAGCACACCCCTGGTGGTCTATACTTTTGCGTCAATCTTTGTGAGGATGACCAATTCATCCCAGTTTGCCTTGGTCTCTCTTGGCTTTAATATTGAAAATCTGTTCGTAGGGAAACTTCTGCTTCCCTCGTTGGCCTTGGGGTTGCAGGTCACCCTGGCCTTTGTACATGTGAGGAAACTGAGATTCAAAGAATTTAGGCTATTTGTCCAACATCACAGATGCAGTATGCAGCCGACTCGCAGCCAAGACCCAGGAGTCCACTAACACAACGCCCGTGAGCTTCACTGAGGCGGAAGTGCAGCAGAGAAGGTGAGCCTTGAGCGCAAAACATGATCATGTAAGAAAGCACGCATGTGCACACCCATATAAACACATATGTCATAGAAACTGGAAAACCTAAAGAGCTCTGTGGCAGAATTAAGGTGTATTTTGTGTATGTAAAAAAAACGATTACTGCTAATTCAAAGATTGAGCTCAATCTCCACTTATGGAGATCCCCTAAAAGGAACTGTTCACAGCCTTCTAGAATCTGTACTAACGTAATCTATACAAATCCTCCACATTATTCAGTGGCCACAGATGAAGCCAGGCTCCACTTCTCAGCACACATCCACAGCAGTATGATCAGTGCTACATCTTTTAACAACGTAGGAAATTTCATGTGAGCGGATTCGCCTTTTCTTAACGATGAATATAAGCTTCATTAACTACAACACATGCCTTCAATTTAGGAAATCATTTAAATGATTATTCCTAATGAGCATCAAGATAGTTATATGAAAAGTAGAGCTTTCTCTCTCCTAAGTTGAAACTCGTGAAGCCTAGTATGTTTTTTGATGAGAATATCCTTCAAGAATGTCTCATGAATAATAATGTTAAAGTTCTATTGTTTGTTACATAGAGTTTTGTTTAGAAACTTCAGATTTTGTTTTCCCATTTTTGATACAGGTTATAATAGATATCATCTCTAAAAAGCCAAGTGTATTGCCGGAAAAAAAAAAAAAAAAGCCTAGTGGATTTTTGAAAATTACAGCGAACATCGCTTTTAACCTAATAGACACCTCTTCCTGGGTAAAATAAATTATCTACTATATAGAGATAAGTTATTCTGATTTTATAAAATGCCGTACTATTCTAAAAGCATTAGTAGAGTGCAAAATGACATTAATTCACAACAAGCAACGTTCCAGTAGAGTTGGTTCAATAAGACATGCATATGAAAAATAGTGATTGTCGATACCCATGAGCGATCTTCATTATCTTAAAAAGCTTTCAAGAAACTCTTCTCAAATATTCTTTATTTTTTAAAAAACAAATCTAAAAAAATATACACCTTGCCTCATTAGCTTTGAAAAGAAATATATGGCAAATAAAGCTTTTGTGTGGGTGAGTAGAACAGAAAATGAAGGAAATAGATATATTTAAATTGGGGGTCACAAAATAAGAACCAGAAATAGATTTAAAGTTTATTTCACAGAGGAATGTATGTCCCCGAAGTCTAGTTCACTCTAAAATTGCATGAGTCTCATAGTGCAAAAGGGATTTAGAAGAAATTTATAGAACGTTGGATCTAACCCTTGGGGAAAATGTCAGCTGACACAAGTGGACAGCAAAAGAGTGTATGTGAGCGACGCGAGGGTGAGGAAGCCTGGGAAGAAAAGAGTGTCTCCCCAAGATAAGTCAGCAATTTTGTGGTTTGGGTAAAGGAGTCAGTCATCTGCTATTCTTATTTGTTTGGCTCAGAGGCGCAGAATTTAAATTACTATCCCTGACCTTATACATCTGATTTCAGAAAAATCAGATCATGGAAAGATTGGAAAGAACAAGATAACATCGCCTTAAAAAGAAACTTAACAGTTCTATTTCTGTGATGGTTCAGGGTCAGCTTCACCTGTGTGCTGCAAACAATTGGATGTTCTAGAATCAGAAATTATGACCTCAGCTCTGATTTGGAATTTAGGGTCAGAGTACCTCCAAATTTTATGCAATTGTTGTGTGGGAAAATTATTGAGATTTCTTATTAACTTCTTAAAGCAGTAAGAAACAAACTGATGGTTATCAGAGGGGAGGGGAGTGGGGGTATGGGTGAAATAGCTGATGAGGATTAAAGACTACCCTTATCATGCTGAAAAATTAAAATAAAATAAAGAAAAATAAATGAGTTAATATTTGTATAGCACTTAGCTCAGTGTCTGACACATAATAAATAAAAATAATATGAAAAAAAAGAAATGGATGTGAAAAGAGCCCCACTTCATTAAATTAAAAAAAAAAAAAAAGAAAAGAGTAAGAAACTCTATGGTAGGGGGCGCCTGGCTGGCTCAGTAGGTGGAGCACGCAACTCTTGATCTTGGGGTTGTGAGTTCAGCTCCACATTTGGAGTGGAGATTACTTAAACATAAAATCTGAAGGAAGGAAGGAAGGAAGGAAGGAAGGGAGGAAGGAAGGAAGGAAGGAAGGAAGGGAGGAAGGAAGAAAGGAAGAAAGGAAGGAAGGAAGGAAAGAAGGAAAAGAAAAAAAAAGAAACTCAATATTTAAGAATTCAGTATTTATGTATCCTTGATTACTTAGATGTACAATGAAGTTATAATAAACTCTAGTTACCCTTTTACTATACTTTAAGCTTATGATAAAAAGTGCATAAATTAAAGCAGATGAAAATTAAAGTATATTTCTCAAAATATGAGAAATTCCAGTATAATTATATAAGTACACTTATTATACATTTTAATATTTTCAAACTGCACCCGTAATGTGTTCTCAGAGACCATGAGTATTAAATTTGATTTTTATTAGTGGTAGATCTGGCCTTTGGTTAGGGGCAATCATCTGTATAACACAATTGTAGGGAACTTATTACTTTGCTGAGCTGAAAATTCTACCATGACATATACATTCTTCTCTCCTTTCTTCTGTTTCATCTAAGTTGTAAATATCCTTAGGAAAAAAGCATTGCTTTAACCCATCGGTAATTTACTAAAACCAGGAACAAAATCATAGAAGCCTCCCACGACCTCACAAATTTGCAAATGAAAAGGAAAGAGCCTCTGGAACCAAGAAAGGGAAACAGTGTTTCCACCGAAAAAGGAAGTAATTATGAAACTGAAAGCCAGAGAGGCTAAGGATGGTCTCACTCAAAAGTCATTTACCAGCATGTCATTTATAATTAACAGAAAAATAAATCACAAATAAAAAGTATTAAACAAAAAACTTTAAAGATATACTATGTGTTTACATAATTTAAAGTCTGTCATGTTTTTTCTAGTAATTGTACTTCCCTCAAAAATATCAGAAAGATAATTTTTTAGCTCTTAACTCAAAAATTTTTAAATGTTTTTAAATGTTTATTTTTGAGAGAGAGAGAGAGAGAGAGAGAGAGAGAGAGAGAGAGAGAGAGAGACGGGACTGGGGGAGGGGCAGAGAGAGAGGGAGACACAGAATCCAAAACAGGCTCTCGGCTCTGAGCTGTCAGCACAGAACCCCACATAGGGATCAAATTCATGAGCCATGAGATCATGACCTGAGCCTAAGTTGTACACTTAACCAATTGAGTCACCCAGGCACCCCTCAAATTTTTAATGAATTGGAATATTACTATATTTTCCTATGTTTTTCATTCTCTTCTTAATTTTTAATATTACAGTGCTCTGATTTTATATTAATAGGGCAGGTTAAGTAAAGTAGAAACTGCCTCAAATTCTCTTTCCAACACTTCCACCTTTCACTTTTTGCTTCCAATAATAGAAATATTCTTAAGACATAACCTTTTAAAAACTAAAGCCAAGTTGACCAGAAAGGAGACTGTCCATATGCTAAATACAGGAAGTAACTAAAATATCAGAGCCACTGGGGCACTTGGGTGGCTCTATCCCTAAGCATCTAACCCTTGATCTCTGCTCAGGTCTTGTTCTCACGGTTTGTGGGATCAAACCCCACATTGGGCTCTTCCCTGAGCATGAAGCCTGCTGGGGATTCTCTTTCCCTCCCTCTCTCTCTGCTCCTCCCCTACTCGTGCTTTCTCTCTCTCTCAAGATAAATGAACATTTAAAAAACAAATAAAGAAAATATCAGTCAGAAACAGAAGCTAAAGCTGAAATGTTTGTGGTAAGAGTGACATCAGCTAATGGCCTTAATGATGTAATTCTGAATCTAATGCTGAAAGGAGAATCCAGGTCCCAGGTCCAAAGCACACAGGAAGAGGAGACTGGGGTTCCTGCAAGAATTTGGGAGGCATAGGAAGTAATCGGCAAGATAACTGACATACGAGACAGAAGACACAATAGGGAAATTTGAATTTTGAAAATTTTAATTCATAGAAGAATATGAGAAAGATTTAAAAATAATTTGTATTTAAAAGGTTAAAAGCAATAAGTGGAGAAATATAAGTTGTAAATAAAGAAAAGAACCACATATATAACAGACAGGAGAATTTTTTAAAGAACCAGATGAGGATTCTGAACATTAAAATATACTCACTGAAATAAAAACTCAAGGACTCAAGAGATTGATTAAACTGTACCCTGGACACAGATGAGAAAAGCGCTTTGAATTGAAAACTGGAAGTGAAAAAATGACTCTGGATATAACCCAAGATAAAAGGCAGGAGATGCGTAGACATGGATATAAAGAAAGCACAAAATGTGTCAAGGAAGAAAGATAGATGTCTCTAGCCAACTGAGCCAAAACAGAACTATAACTCAAAATATAATAGTGAAATGGTAGAAAAGAAAAACAAAGGAAAGAGACTTAACAGTGCCTTAAAAAAAAAGACAGAATTAATTACTAAAAAAACTAAAATTTGACAGTCTTCTCATAGCAGCAGAAAATGCTAAAAACAGTAAAATAATATATTAAAAATACTGGGGGACTGCAAATCAGTGTCAACTCAGAAATCTATATGCAGGTAAGAGTATCTTTCAAGATAAAAGGAAATAAAAAGATTTTAAGATCCCAAAAGGTTAGCAAAAGTCACTATTGACAGACTGACACTGTAAGATAAACTAAAAATGTGGATGTCAGTAAAAAACTAAACCCAGGGGGGAAAAAAAGGAACAGGATTTAAGAAATAAGAGATCTGCTGAGGCTGACAAATGCTCTTGCTCATAGATACTCCTTAGGAAAACAACCAAACCTCAGTAAGAAGAAAATTAAGCTAAGAAGAAAGAGGATATAAAAAATAACGGTGAGCGAAAAAATAGATCACCATGTAAATCCAATAAATACTGATCATCAAAATCATTATAATAATAATGACCCAAAAAAAATGGGTTGTCATGAGATTTAATAGGAAGGGTGAACCAAGATATAAGCTAATAATAAATAAAGAAGGAAAGAGGAATCTGGAGAAAAATTTTCCTAAGGTTCTTGATTCGTTTGGTAGAAGCATAGAAATATAAATTAACTTTAGAGTTTGCTAATTATGTAAGTTAAAAATTTAAGGGTGCTTTTACTCCTCTTTTTAGCTCCTTCCCCTTCCTCTGGTGAACAACGTAAGCATAAAGCCAATATATGGAATAGAGCAAGGTGGGTGTCTGTGCTGGAGTCAAGGCAGCCAGTGACCTAGAGTGTGATTCGGAACCCAAAGAGGGTGATAAGGACGGGACATTCAAGGAACATGGTGCCTGGCAAGGCTGTACCTTCTACACCAAGCTATAGAATGAGGTGGCCTGGTATGAGGTATCGAAGAACAAACAGTGTTAGGAGGGTGTCCATATGGGCTGGAGACTGAGTGATGGCATGGAAGTGGGTATAGAAACCTGGGCAAGATGTCAGAGCTCAAGTGTGGTGAGGAGGACGTCAATGCAGGGGAAATATTCAGCCTGAGGAGAAGAGCCCAAGTGGATTGAGGGGGTGTCTGCATGCGTGAGCAGCCTAGCAAGGAGTGTTGACCCCAAGCAAGTGAAGAGACCCTCCCCTCCAAATAAAAGGGGCATCACAAGATGGGTCATGAGCCCAAACATATTTAAAAAGATACCTATACTGATGGAAGTTTCAAGTGAAGTTTCAGAACCTGGAAAGGATGTCCCCTCCCAAAGGGATGTCCAGACTTGGGGTTCAGAGCTCCATCAGGGTAAACGGAGTACACTCACATGGTAGGGGCCGAGTTGGCCTGGCACAAGACATCAGAGCTTGGGACAAGTGAGGACAGTTTCTGCTCAGTGGACAGGGTAGCATTGTTGCTGTGAGATTGGTCACAAACAAGGGGACTGGTTCAATAAGGAAACATATTAAGAATAATAAGAGGTAGGGTTCTCATTGTTGGGGAATAGAGTTAGAAATACTGAAAGGGAGAAAACTAGGCTGAACCTGTGCTACTGGATTGGAATTAGAAGTATTGGTTTGAATGTGTGGTTTTCATTTCATAGAGATAAATATAAAGATTTATATGTCCAAGTATATATGTATGCATATATGTGTGTGTATACTATGTGTATGTGTATATTATAGTTCTGCCCCAGGGTAGCAACACTCCATTTGTAATGAGCACTCCAGACACTCTGATTTTGGCTTTTAAATATCATTGTCTATTAATAAAGCCAGGGATCCTGGGAGAAATATTTCATTCCAGGAAGGCAAGATATGCCCCAAGGAAAGATGAAGACATGTCAAAAAGACAAGAGAACCAGCTTGAAGAGGATCTCATTTGGCAAACCGGAAGCAATTTATGTACCGAAATAATGTTATAAGCAGAGCAATCTATAGCTGTAGTACGGAAAAGAAAATAATATAGATGGCACAAATTACCAAAAAGAAAAAAAATCAAGAGGCATTAGGGAAGCCAAAAATGATCTTTAAAAAACAAAGAAAAATATTCCTTAAAATATAAGCAAAGCATTAGAAAAATAATAGAAGAAAGAAGAGAGAAGACACAGAGAAGTAATGTCAATACTGTGAAAAGTACCGTAATTTCAAATACAATGAAGTTTTAAACTTTTAAAATAATTCTATGAAAAAACCTAATGCCAATAAATTTTCAAACTTAGATAAAACACAATCACCTAGAAAATAATAATTAGATATAACTTTTTTATTTAATATGTATTAACTGATTAGAGAAATAATAAGATGGAAGAATTGAATTTATAGTAAGTTGGCACCTCCCACATAGCACATACTTTTTGTACACACGCTCATTAAAAACAAAAATAGTTTCAGACTGTCTTATTAGGAAGTCTTCCTGAACTTTCAAGGAACACAACTATAATTCCTATCTTATCCGAAGGGAGTCAAAGAAGAAAAAAGATTGTGCAAGAACAGAAGTATAAACTAATGTTATTGTGGACACAGATACAGAAATCTAAATACTATACTAGGAAACCAAATTCAACATTTTGTGAAAGGATAATGTGTCGTGATCAAGTAGGAACATTCAAAAACTACAAAAATGGTGTTACATGGCAGGATACGAATGCAATTCACCCTATTAACAGATTAGGAATTAGAAAACATACCAGCATCTCTACAGTTGCAGAAAAAGCGATTATTCAGTTCATTATTCATTCCTCATAAAATCCTTAGCCAGTTATTAATAGAAAGACATTTCCTATCCCTTGTAAATTTTATCTGCCTAGCGCACTGCTTACCAGCGGAAGTTCAGAAGTTCTCATAAAGTCAGGAATAAGATAAGGATGACTAGCATCACCTCCACTACTCAACATTTTCTGAGCAGTCTTTACTGAGCTGTTAATAAGGAAAAGGAAATAAGCAAAGGAATTTTCATAGGCAAAGAGATAATTGTCTGTAAAGACAATGCAAAAGCAACTAAAACCAAGGATTAAAATTTAATAAGATTTTTCATCAGGGCTGTTGGAATTAATGTGGTCATAGAAATACTAATATCATGACAATCATTTAAAACATTTAAAAATGATATTAAATAATATCAATGAATTCTAGAAGCTATCTAGGAACAGATTAAACAAAAGATGAACACGAACAGAGATCTATACAAAATATAATTGAAAGTCCCCAAAGAACTCTTGATTAAATAGGGAGGTGTGCCATGTTTGTGGATATGGTTAATGTCATGTCAATTCTCCCCCATATTAAGACTAACGCGTGATACATATTTATGCATATGTAAAAATATCGAACACGTTTTTTTCATAGGCAAACTATTATCAAAACTCACATTAAAGAATAAAAATCTAACAGCAACCAAGACAATTAAAAAGAATGAAGAAGGATGTGAAGTTTACTCTACCAGAGAGCAAGAATTATTTTTAGAAAATAACAGTAATTGAAGCAGCATGGTATTAACACATGACTAGATTAAGGACTCAATGCCACAGAATCGAGAGCCTGTAGGAAGACCAAACATGGTTGGCAATCTGGTGTATGACAAAGAGCATCACACGTCAGCAAAGGCTGGTGTTTAGACAACTAGTTTTCTTTGTAAAAAAAATATTAAATTAAATTCCTACTTCATATTATATCCCTAAATTAACTCTAGGGCATTAAAGACCAAAATGTTAAAAAAAAAACAAAAACAAAAACAAAAACAATACTGTCATTAGTAAAATATTTAGCAGAAGTTTTTATAAACTGACAGAAGAGTATCTCTACTAAAAGCATAACTCAAAGAATAGAGAATTAGGACTACATCAAAATGTAAACATCTTTATCATAAAAGGCACAATGAATAAAGTTGAACAAGCAAAAAACTGAAAGAAAATGTTTGCAATGAGTTAAATAAAGGAATAGTACCAAATGTGAAAATAACCCTATACACTGTAAGAACCATGTATCCATGTACACGCTACCGTGTAGGAAAAAGGACAAAGACACTTCTACAAGCAATTCACAGAAAAGGCAGTTCATTGGCCAAGCAAACAATTGGTGAAAAGTAGTATATTCTTAGAAGGGGCAAATTAACTCTGTTTTGGGGGGATTTTCATTTCATAATTTCTAGTTTGGCAAACTATTTTTTAAGCAGAGAAATGTTCAAAGTTAATGGATATATAGAGTACCAGTCACTGCTTTTTCAAAAGTAAATTGTTCCTCTCACTTGGGAGGACAATTTGGCAACACCTAGTAAGTTAAAAATGTGTTTGGTCTAGCCCCCCAACTACACTTCTAGATAGATAGACAGATAGGTAATAGGGAAATCCTTACAAAAGTGCCTCAGGAGACTTGTCAAGAAGGTCCCTTGAAGACTTGCTTGTAACAACTACATGAATGGAAACAACTTCAGAATCCATCAGTAGGAAAATCTATACATACATTGCAGAATATAAAACAATACTTCACGGTGGTTAAAATGAACAAGTATGAACTGTAAGTTTCCATAAATAGATCTCAAAGTCATCATATTTACTGAAACACAAAGCAAGATAAAGATGATTGAATACAGTATGATGCCATTTATGTAAAACAAACACATAATTATGTAGACACGCTCACACATACTATGGAACTGGAAACATACCCAAGTATTTGACAGCGGTAGTTTCTGGGGAAGGAAAAAGTCCAAAGGTTTGGAGAAGAGACTTAATAATGTCTTTTTTTTCCTTTAATGTTATATTTCCTTTAATATATATATCACAAGCAAGAATGGCAATATTTTATAATTTTTAAACGCTGGTTACTGGGTATGTGAGACTTGTAACCCTACTTTAATTTTTGTACGTTACCATGTTTACTAAATTAAATGAGAATGTGTAAAAGTTATTTCATCCTTCCATCCCCTTACATTGTTAAGTATGAAAATGACGCAGATGGACGAAGAGTCATAGTCAACTCACTGCCATATTTCTTATGGAGATGCCTTATTAATTCACAGCTAAACTTTCAGTTTTTGAAAACATGGTCTGAAATCAATAAATGGCATTTATCCAGAGGCTACGTGAAATAATCCAGAAACTGGCGTTCCAAGAAAATGCCCCTGGTGGAAAGAAATCAATTTGAATCTCCAGTCTAACACTATCAAATGATCTAAATGTTGTCTTTCATAATAAAAGTCCTAAATGAAAGTTATAAATTGCCAGTATCAGGAAGGAGTGACCAAGTTTAAGAAATATGTCAGCGGTACAATAGTTACAAGTTTCAATAATAAAGCAGAGTTTGCTCTTCCGTAGCTCCCCTGTTTTATTTAATTATGAGACGATGGAAGTTGTGGAGCAAATGGCCAACATTTGCTTTGGAGAAAATGCCTATTCTTTTCTCCTTTCTTTAATCTGATTCTGTAGGTGGTCAGTTCCAATTGCTAAGCTTGGCTCTGGTAAGTTAGTTCTTTTTAAGCCAAGTAAAACAGGCAGAGGATAGCTAAATCGACCCAAAAAAAAAAAAATGTACTACGTTACGTTCACAAAATTTCACACTTTCCAAGTGTTATAATAGCTATATTGTTCATTGAAAAGATTCATATGGACCTAGGGCAGGGAGAAATAAGGGACTTTTCACTTGAAGCAAGGCAACTGGAAACACATTAGCATCAAAACCAGGAGCAGAAGATACTCCAGAAAAAATATGTTCCGGCAGTTGGTGGGTGCAATGAGTTTCCATGCTGGCATTACCTGATTGCTTAGTAATTCTGAATCCTGTTAGGATTACAAATAGTTCAAAGGATTGGAATACTCAGTCCTGGCAGATTTGGCGGTAGAAAAATTTTTGTTTTGTGTTGTGTCGTTTTGTTTTGCTTCCTTTTGACAAAAAAGGGAAGGGACAATAAATAATCAGGAGCAAGAAACAAAGGGCCCCTATAAACAGTTATTAATTTGCCATGTGGGCCGGCGAAAGCGTCCGTGCGTCTTCATGCCCAAATGTATTATGAAAAAGATGTCTTCTCCGTAAATTACTACAGCACAATTTGCCGCGAAATCGTTAGCGGTGGGCCCGCACAAGAACTCCTCCAATCTTTACGGCACTATCTTAATGTGTTGCTCCTTCATTCAGTGATTGGTAATTTTACAACATTTCAATGGATATTGCCAGAGTCAGGGCCAATGGAATATTTGCTAGAAGTACTGGGGGAAAGCACAGTAATTAAGGCAACCTAGCAGTTAACCTCAATTAAAAGGAACCTCCAGGACAAAGTTGGTTTTCTGATTTGCGGCAGCCAATTGCTTCTACCCTTTACGAGAGTATCAGTCAAATTCGAATGGCCTGTGTTACTGGCAGCAAACTTCATGTACCTCAGGATTTGTTCCTGTCCCTAATCAGTTATAGAAACCTTTCTGTGTGCTTTGTTCCAGGCTGTGAAAATCTCCATCTGGAAAGAAAACTTATTTTTGGTGATTTTTATTTTGTTTCATTTTATTTTTTTTTTTAACTATCTTATTATAGTCTCTAAGCTAGTACATGTTTCAACTCTCCAAATTACTTTCTGGAGAGTTTCAGTAAAAGGAGAAACAAAGAAACATGTGAACATTTCCACACCATTACTTATGAAGTTTCCGCCAAGAAAGAAAATCATCACTCCTAAAATGCTATTAAACCCGAACGCCCTGGAAAAGGCAAGAAACCTTTCTACTGTAATGTCATACAAGACAAGATCAAAGTCCCAACATAGCTGGGCGGATCCACTAAGTCTTTGAAATTCTAAGTCACAGACCCTCCACTTTGGTACCCACCCCTAGGTGTGTCTCCATAGTGGAAGGCAATCCCCAGGGTGGTTGCTGGTGGTGGGTAGGTGCAACCGACTATCTAATTGGACCTACAGTTGCTAGCTTGTATTACCAAGGAGATTACCACTTGGTTTATCCAATTATGTCATTAAGTCAAGCCAAAGAACTGGACCAAACAGAGACAAGTTAATTTGCCATTTTAACAATGAAAATTAGGTTAGTCTTGCAGTGATTTGGGGTTGATTTATGCTGCACAGATTTGTTTGCCTCTCAACTACCATCAAAGGGCTTTAGCAATCTCTAAGGAACACCCTTTCCCTTTGCTCACGCAATCCTATCAACAAGTTTTTGTTTGTTTGTTTGTTTTTTGTTTTTTCAAACCATTTATCTATAGAGAGGTGGTTTTCTCTCAGATGCTAATGAACAATTCATTCTGGCAAGAAAGACCAGCACAAACAACCCTTAGGTAAAGTTCCTGCTTCCTAATGAACAGCGCCCTTGGGCTCCAGGCTGCAGAGCCAAATAAATGATTCCACAAGCCCAAAAGCTCATTATTGGCCTGAAATAGGCTCAGCCTCAGGCATTTGTGACCGTATTCAGATCATTAAGAATCTTCTGTTGGTTATTGCTTTCTCCTTTTTCTATTTAAGAAGCCAACAAGACACCTTTTCCAGCCTCCCCCACACCTGTAAACCTATTTCTTATTCTGGCTTTTACCATCTCCCTACTCTCTGCCTTGTGCTCCCTACTTTTTTTTTCTTTAACCTATACAAAATTAAGACTTTCTCTCTAGTCAATGACCCTACTTTTGAGGTTCACTAGTTGTCATGTGCACAGCTGGGGATTTACCCTTTTTTATTGTCTCACAAAGCCCACCACAGAGGGTCACAACCTTTTCTGGAATTTGCTCCTTTCATGTGCCAAGACCTCCAAACCTGAGGGGAGTTTAATAAGGAAATGCAGAGCTGAGTCGAAATGGTTTCGGAGAACTGGAGGGGTTCATTTAAAATACTTCCCATCTCTAACTCACACATATGTTACTGAACAAGCTCCTGGGAAGCAAGCACAGAATCTGGATCTCGGACGAGTCTTGTAAATTAGCAAATAACTTAACTCATATCTTATTTCCCTACATTTGCTCTAGAGATCATGACATTGAACGAAACATCTGTTCAATACCCATATTTAAGTCTTATTTAGAATATTTTGTTTTGATAAGGAAAGGGATTCTTGGAGAAAATTATTTCAAAGAGATATTCGACAATGCAAAGCCAACAGGAGGAGGTGCTTAGAGGAAAAAGCAAAGGTTCGATGCTAGCATTTTGTCATCTAGCCAGACTCAAATATATTAAGGGTAGAGAAGGAAGCTGTGACTAGAGAGAAAAACGTTGAACAGTCCTTGGAGTGCCTGAGTGACTTAGTCAGTTAAGCATCTGACTTCAGCTCAAGTCAAGATATCAGGGCTTCTGGGTTTGAACCCCGCATTGGGCTCTGCACTCACAATGAGGAGCCATCTGTGATTCTGGGATTCTCTCTCTCTGCCCCCAGCCCCCCCATACTTTCTCTCTCTCTCTCTCTCTCTCAAAATAAATAAACTTTTTTTAAAAAGTTGGAGGATTCTTCTGTTTAGTAAAAAAAATCATAGAGCAGTGAGAAGATGGAAGTCAGATATTATATGTAGCTTTCTAGCTCTTTTTATTTTAGCTACACATTTGTCAATGCCTGTGAGGACCCCGCTCGGGATTTTCTTTGTTCAATTCATTAAGTAAGGCTTTATTGAACAATTTGATGGTAAGTCATACAGTAAATATAAAAAGAATTAAGGCTTGATTCTCCTACCCTTATAGAGTCCTTCTTTGATCTGTTTAAAGAAGGAACAAGATTTTCTTGGGATGAGAGACCTGGAAAGACCAATTCAAAATGTAGAGTTGAGTTATTTCTAAAATTCAGAGAACCCAGCTATTGAGAAACAATTCTGACTGTGACTTCATTCTGACCATCAGAAAGGGGCTTAGGGGACACTGGGGCAGGAGATGAGGAATTCTACTGGTGAAAGCACAAAACTATACTCTACTTTGTTCTCGAAAAGTTTTTGCCAGCTGTCCTTAAAAACACCTGGTACATGTTTATTTAATCTATTCTTCTAAATAGTTCTGTTTTCACTTACAATTTTTAAGAAAAAGTAAACTCTTCGTGTTTAAGTGAGGAGCCCCAGAAAGTGGGATTGAATCCTTCAATACTGATCCCATTTTTGGAACAGTAGCCTAGATGCCAGGGGGCGGGGGGGGGGGGGTGTCGAAATTGCAAAACTAAATGATGAAGTGGTAACAAATGTCAAATGGTGCCTAATGACGTGTTACTAGATGAAATCAATATTTAGGGACATTTCCTCACTGAAAAAGTACTGACATATGCTCTTCTTTCTATATTGGTTAAAAGCAGCGTTTGCAGAGCTGTCTGCGTTTTTGCCCTAGCTCTACCGCGTAACTGATTTTATGAACTTGGGAAAGTTACTTGATTTCTTTGTGCCTCAATTTCCACATCTGTTATATAAACCTGAAGGCTTGTTTTGAAAATTAAAACAGAAAATGCCCATGAAGAACTGAGAAAAACACATGACACATAATAAATGCTTCATAAATGCCAGTGATGATGATGATGATAAAGGTGATGGTATCACTCATTTCTTCAATGAATATTTATTGGGTGCCTGTAATATATATCACAGCCCAGATTTTCAGAATGGATTGTATTGCATTTAATGATATTCCTTTAAATAAAAAAGATATGATGTACAGAAAACTAATGATGACATTTTATTCCATTTTCGTATATCTTGATTTGCAAAAAGAAAAAAAAACAACATGGCAGATCATAAGACACAAATTCATAGAATCAGGGTTATAAACTTTGGAGTTTAAAGTCGATTAACTTGTTTTGCAACCTTAAGCAGGATACATGGTATCTCTAATCTTTTACCAGTTTCCTTGTCTGAAAAATGGGAGCTAATAATGATACATACTTCAGAACTCATTTGCTGGTTAAATGAAGTAATTACTATCATATGCCTGAAAAAAAAAAGATTAACTCACTTAACAATGTTTGCACTTAATATCTATTCTGGCCACATAAGTAACAGCAGTGATCTTTCCATGACAGATCCTGAAATCCTGAATATATAACTCTTTGGTTTCAAGAAATGAATATTGAGAGATGGAAACAGGCTGGATGAATGGAATTGATCAGGATACATGCGTAAAAGTATGAGTTCTCCGATTAATCAGCTCTAGGCTCTCAAAGATATCACATTTTATTTTATTTTTCTTTGTTTTTAAAATAATGGAAACGAACTGAGCAGCTTGGAAGGACTCTTCTGATTCTACCATTGTAAAATGCCGTAAGTCAACGGGGGGATGAAGACACTGCACGTAACCAGATGAGGATGACACCCCTGATTTTCTCTGTAGTCATATATTTGTTCCAAGTACCTAAAAATCTCATTCTGAGGTCTTATGTGGAGTTGATTTTTTTTTTTTTTAATTTGGGGACTTTATCTTAAAAAAAAACAGCAAAGGAAATGGCAGCAATGTTCAAAAATGAGAATTGTAAGCATGTTATCGTATAGTTAATTCAAGCCTAATTATATACAAAAAAGCTACAAATGATGTACAATGGGGGCGCCTGGGTGGCTCAGTCGGTTAAGTGTCCAGCCTCAGCTCAGGTCATGATCTCGGGGTTAATGAGTTCGAGCCCCCATTTTGGGCAGGCTCTGTGCTGACAGCTCAGAGGCTGGAGTCTGCTGCAGATTCATGTCTCCCTCTCTCTCTGCCCCTCCCCTGCTCATGCTCTGTCTCTTTCTCTCAAAAATAAATAATAAAACACTTTAAAAAATGAAAAACAAATGATGTACAGTGGAGTTTCAATTATAATTTCTCCTGAGACCTGGTAAAATCTCTTAACCCCAAAATGGATAATAAAATATAATCACAAATCTGAAGAAAAAAAAAAAGCCTTGACTTTTAGTTCCTGCGTAGTGGTTCACTTCAATCCATCCGTCCCATTGATGACAACTAAAAATTCTAGGTAGAAAACAGACAAACAAATAATACAGGCAGGTTATAGAGGGGAGTCAAATCTTAGAGAAGTACACTTTGAGTTTCACGGGTTTTTTTTCCCCTGCATGTGACTTTGCCTGAGGGAAGACCCCGGTCTTTAAGTAGTCCAGTCTTGGTGTTGTTGGCAGCTAAGCTCCAAGAGATTCCTTTCTTCTTGGACAGGGGGAACCAGCATAAGAATCCCCTGTTGGCTGGACAGTATGGGGGCAAATCCTAGAGAGAAAAGATCCAGAAGAAGCGATCTTTCGTTGCTGTGTCTAAATCCATAATATTCTTTAGCTATTCTTTGCTCTGTTTGTCCATGTGACAAACTGGAACTACAGCAAAGGTTTTGAAAACCGAACTGAAATTTGAACACAGTCCACAGAAGATGAGGCAGAGATTCCAGTCTGAACCTAATCGAGTTGATTTTCTGCTGAAACGTAAACCTCAACATTCTCTAGAGGATCCAGAGCCTAAACAACATCACATGTGCAAGGTAAAGGAGGTACTCTAAAATGACCCAACATGGGAGAACCAGGAAAATGTGACCAATTTTCAAGGGACAAGATAATCAACAGATAATGGCCTTGAGGTGACCAAAGTGTTGGAATGATCGCGCAAGAGCTTTACAGCAGCTATTATAATATGTTTCATAAGGCAAAGAAAATATACTTGAAATGAATGAACAACCAGGATTTATTAGCAGAGAAATAGAAAATCTAAAAAAAAAAAAAGAAAGAAAGAAAAAAAAAAGAACCAAATGAAAAATTTTGAAAAATATAATATGTGAAATGAAAAAGTTATTGAATGGCATGATTCAATGGAGATGACAAGGAAAGAATCTGTCTACTTGAAGGTAGACTGATACAAATTATTGAACCTGAAAAACCTGAGAAGAAAATAGAATATAAATTAAAAAAAAAAAAAGAACAAAACTAGGTTTAGGAACCCGTGAGATTATATAAAAGATATTCTAACATATACATCCTTGAAGTAAAAGAAAGTAAAAGGAAAGTCAAAAGTAAAGAAAAAAGTGATCGAACATAAAGAAAGTATGAAAATCATGGTTAAAAACTTCCCAAGTTCGGTGAAAGACATCAGTTTGTAAATTAAAAATGTTCAGCTAATCCCCAGCAAAGCAGACTCATTGAAAAGGTGCCTATATACACTGTGATCAAAATGTTAAACCAAAGACCAAGAAACGCATCCTGAACACATCTAGAGAAACAGACATTACATTCAGAGTAGCAGTGATTTGAATGGCATTGGATTTCTTGTCAGCCAGTGTGGAAGTCAGAAGGCAATGGAACAACATCTTTAAAGTACTGAAAGGAAAAAAAAAAAAGTCAGATCAGAATTTTATATATAGTGAAAATATCCTTCAGAAATGACATCATTCTCAGATATAAGGGAACTATGATTTTTCCACCAGCAGATCTGCTGTACAAATATACTAAGGAAAATTCTTCAAGCTCAAGGGAAATAGCAGAAAAAAACATATTTCTTTGGGAATAAAGGAATAACAAGAAAATGGTAATGATCAAATTTAATAGATATATTATCCTTTTAAGTTCTCTAAAGTATCTATGAAATTATAAAATACGTATGTATAAAAATTCATATATGTATGTAAAAATTCATAAAGTATGTATGAAATATAAAATTATTAGGTAGAGAAATATGTATGTGCATATATATGTAATATATGCAATATACACATTTTATAAGTATATATAAACAAGCAATACACATGACAAATGTAACATGAAGGTCCTCATTTATATGAGATAGTACAATATCAACTATAGGCAGACTTATTAGGTTAGGTATGTATATTTTAATTCCTAGAGCAACCACACACAAAAAAAAGAGATATAGCCAAAAAGAGAAACTTAAAAAAGAATGCCAAAAAGAATATTCAGACAATCCAAAGACAGAAAAGAGGGAACAGAGGAACAGATGAGAAAAACAGAAAACAAATAATAAAATGGTAGACCAAAATCAAACAATATCAACAGTTATATTAAATGGTAATTATTTAAAACACTTTTAGGGGGCGCCTGGGTGGCTCAGTCGGTTAAGCGGCCGACTTCGGCTCAGGTCATGATCTCACGGTCTGTGAGTTCGAGCCCCGCGTCGGGCTCTGTGCTGACAGCTCAGAGCCTGGAGCCTGCTTCGGATTCTATATCTCCCTCTCTCTCTGCCCTACTCCTGCTCATACTCTGTCTCTATGTCTCTCAAAAATAAATAAACGTTAAAAAAAATAATAATAAAAATAAAACACTTTTAGGACAAGGCAGACATTAATAGAGTAGATGACAAAATTAGATCCTTTTAGAAATTCCCTATCAGAGGCACATTTTAAATATAAAAACAAAAATAGGTTGGAAGTGAATGGATGGAAAAAGATACACCATGAAAATAGTTAACATTGAAAAGTTAGAGTGACTATTTTCTTTTTAGAATGACTATTTTAATATGAGATGAATATACATTAACACAAAGTACCGCCTCAGGTCGAGAGGATATTTTTTAAAATAATGGTAAAAGAGATATAAGAATTGTAACCGTGCATGTGCCAGATAACCAAGCCTAAAAATACATGAAGCAAAAATTGAGAAAATCAAAGTTTGCAAAGACTCGGGACTCGCTCTCAGCAATTAACAGCACACTGAACAAATTATTTTGTTGATTTTTTATGAGCAAAGGTACAAAATATTTGAATAACATTTTCAACCACCTTGATCTAATTGACATTTGTACATGACGAAAAGAGCAATATGCTATGTAATTCTACTTACGCAGAACTGTAGAAAATGTAAAATAAGCTGATGACAGAAGATCAGTGGCTGTCTAGGGATGGGGTGGAGAGCGGGATCTATTGGAAAGGGCTTGAAGGATCTTTTGAGAGTTGTCAAATATTTTTATCTCGATGGTGGTCGTGGTTTCACGGATGTTTACATATGTGAGACTAATCATATTGTAAACTGTAAACAATTTGTTTACTTCAATTACATCTCACTAAAATTGTTTAAAAAATCACACTTTGTTCTACGTAGATGTTCATTAGTTTTATCCAAGTGCCAAAGGGTTCCCTGGTGCAAAAAAAGAGGTTACAAAATCTTGGATTGGACAGTAAATTTCTTATCACTGGCATTGTTCATGCCCAAGCTTTAGGTAGATTCAATTTATGGCTCTCATCAGGAGCTGAGCTTTTTTTTATTCATTCATTCATTCACTGACACTTCTGAGCAACTGTTGTTACATAGCAGGCCATGTGAATAGTGCTCAGAGTAATGCACACTTAACATCCCTTTGAATACGATTTCATTTCTTAACCTGTGTTTGGGTGGCAACACATCCTCTGGACATCTCAAATCAGGTCACCCCGGCAGCTTTATATACTTCAGACTCATCACATGTTTCTTCTTAAGGATCGTCCTGAGTAATTGTCATTCACACCTAGAACTCATCATTAGGGAAACCTGATATTCTAGGATCGCTCCAGGAGTGAAGTGCCCATCCTGGAACTTGCTGGTCTGGAGCTAGCCAGAAGAAACAGAAATGGAATGAAAGACTGTCTCCCTCTAAGACAGATGCACGAGCCATGGAGAGGTGTACCCAGAAACCCAAATTGCTCCTCTAGGATGGCATGTTGCTTTGTATTCCATCATTTGCCTAACATTTCTCAGAATGCCTTCGCTTGCTTATAAAAATGCAAATGTATCTCCACTTGTCAGAAGATCAGGACTAGGGAATTTGGGTGAACTCCCAAGAAAGAAGTTTATCTCTAATAACTTCTCTTTCCTTCAGAATTCCTTCACCCACCAGATTTCCTACAGACACAATGCAGTTACTAATGTCTGATTTTAGCTCAGTGTTTTCTACCTCCAGAAAAATGTCCCATAATAATAACTGCATTGGGGCATACACTATATGATAGGGGCTTTATTTAACTCCACAAAAATAATCAGGTCCTGTTATTTTTCTTCACTAAGGATGAAGAAATCAGAGCTCAGAGAGGTTAGGTAGATAATCAAAGTCCTACAGAGGGTAGGTCTTGAAGGTAGACTTTGGACTCAGTAATTCAGCTCTGGAGTTCACGTGTTTAATCATGACACTGTGCTATCTCACCACACACACGCTGGCGCTTTGCTAGTACCTTTTTCAGTCGAGTGAATAAGGCAGTCAGGAAGAAGCAAAGAGAAGAGAAATTTGGCAAAGGGTTTTGTAGAGCCTGCCACGTTACACCTGGGAGTCAGCCATCTCCATCCAGGAGTAAAGCCAGCGGGAGTATGAATAATCATGAATGCATGTGCTCTTCGTTTTGTCTGAAACATTTCAGAATAACAACAGAACTCTCTCAGCCCATTGACTGAGAACAAGCATGATGGTCCTCTTCTTATGACGTGGTTACAAATGCCTGAGGGTGTGCACACCGTGACCACCATTCCTTGCCTCGGTTTACTGGATAACCCAGTGATTAGTGAGGCCACCTTCATGGAATCGTGCCTTCCAAGCAGTGAATTTTAAATAGGAACTTGAAAACAATATAATAGGTGTTGATGTCTGCATGTTAAGAGATGGTGTGTGTGTGTCTGAATAATATTTCCTTATAAGTTAATTTTGGCAAGTGGCGTATTTTTGCCCTTAAATATAATGAATTTCTTTACGGAAGGCATTTCTTTTCAACTCTCTAGAATTAGTTAGTTATTAAGAATTGCTACTGGGCCATCCAGAGGGAAAGCAGAGATTGAACTGGAGATCGAAACAATGCTAACCCTCTCCCGATCATGTCAAAATGTATTTGTCCACAAAAAGACTATCTGCTAAACAAACTGAAACAGAACAAACACCATCCAATATATTTACCTTGCTTAGCAAATAAGTCAACTGAGAGCAGACATTTTGAGTTCCAAAACAAAAATCACAGCGCCAAAGCTTTGGATCATTATTTTCCTTCCCATGCAATTTTACTTGCATAGAGCTCCCATTCAAACTTTGGTTAAGATTGCATAGAGAACTGCATATCAATTAAATATCCAACCACGAACAAAATTCTGCTGAAAATGATAATACACGCATACTTATTTTTTCAAAGTTACATAGTTTTGTGTAATACAAGGGTTTAAAAAGGTGAAAAAAATGATAAGTCTTATCTCCTCAAGAACTTAACTGTAGGTGTGAGCAGAAGAATGGGGGCAATCATTGAGGAAAAGAGAAAAATCTCAACTCTGATAAGGGATTTTAGATAAGAGATTAAGCAGTATAGACAGGACTAGAAGTTTTGAACTTGGTAGGCCGGGTAGGAAGGAATGAGTTAAATTTCAGACCTTAGGAAGCTTTGTTTGTGGCAACGAGTGTCCACAGGAAGGTGATATGGGGGTGAGCACAGCTAACCTTTGTAGCAAGGAAGTGGATAGGCCAGGGTTATGAATGATTCCGAATAAACCTATGTGTGTGTGTGCCTATCATAAGATAGTGAAAAGGAACAAACAGTCACAGGAACAAACATTCACACATATCTGTTATGCATTTGTATACACATATACATACAAATTACTGCATGACATAGGTTTTCATTTATATACTTGCTTCATTATATACTTAATACTTGCTTCTTGCTAATAGGATATTCCACTGAGGCAAGTTTTGTCAATGCCAGAAGTGTCAAGGGGCTATCTCCTAGAAGCATATCCACCAGTTCTCAAAGTAGGCAAAGTACAATGTTGACACCCACGCTGGTTATGTCTATTCTTCTCCACAGCCTCCCTAGCTACCCTCACAGCTGAGCAACCGAGGACAGAAGGGTTGCTTTCTTTCTGGTTTCTGAAAGATGAAGTAATAAGGCCAACATTTCAGAAGCAATTTGCCATTTTCTTTTCTTTTGTTTATTTATTTATCTATTTATTTATTTATTTATTTATTTATTTATTTATTTATTTATTTTTGAGAGAAAGAGAGAAAGCACACATGGAGGGGCAGAGAGAGAGAAAGAGAGAGAGAGAGAGAGAGACAAACTCCCAAGCAAGCTCTGTGCTGTCAGCATTGACAACTTGGGGCTCGAACTCATGAACCATGAGATCATGACCTGAGCCAAAACCAGGAGTCAGACCCTTAACCAACTGAGCAACCCAGGTGCCCCACCATTTTATTTTCTGTGCCACTCCTATCTCTGTCACTTCATATTTCCCACTTATACCCACTCTTTCACTTGTAAACATCAACCGTGTTAAGTTAACATCCCTAAAATGGTTCCATGTTTACATGTGCAGTTGTAAGGAAGTCAGGTTCTAGAAATCTTGGGTAAAAGGCCTATCTTTTAGACACCCAGAACTGACAGTGACACAGATCTGAGTTGTATCCTGTTTTAAAAAACATGACTTCCTGTAAAATATTGAAATTCTATCATAATATGGAATATGGAAGAGCTAAGTTTGTTTAAAAATTGTACACGATTATTTTTCTCTGTATCTTGTTCTAATTTGTGTATCAGTTGTACACAGAAGTTGCTGTTTTCCAAAATGTAAGCTACTTTAAGAAAAAAAGTATTTTGAGTTTGGCTCTCCTTCTTTCTCTACACTTGAAGTAAGCCCAACCAACACAATCATAGCACCATCCATTGGCATCATAATCTCCCCATTGGCAAGCATTTCCTCATATGAGGGCTTTGTCTACAAGGGATACGTATATGGATAAACAATTAATTTAATATTCAGATGGCATGCAATTTCTATTAAGCATTGTTATTTTGATAAAAGAGTATGGTGAAACTCACAGTGAACCAAAGCTTGCCAAAATTTGGAAAGGTTTTTGCCTGGAAAGTGGGATCCGCTGTTTAGGGAAGGAGCCGTACGGTAGATAGGAAAGAGTTTGGACAAGATGTAGAAGGATGTTTGTACAATTTCCCTGCCGTATAATACAGATCCCGTCTTCACTGTCGGATGCCTCCATCTCCACCTCCACCTCAAAAGAAACAGTTCAACTAGATGTTTTTAAGTATCTTATTCAACTTTAAATTTCTATGATATTGGGCAGGAAAAAAACAAGCTCTGTAATTTAACCCTCCTTAGAGGGATTGATATTAAAGGTAAAAAAAAGCATTTCTGATGCCGTAATGTCTTTAACGTAGACAAGTATTATCCAGGGATGTTATAAAATTTCCTCTATTTCTGAAAAAAAAATATGACATAAGATTTTATGTTTTAGAGTTTAAATGAGTCCTTCTTGAATGCAGGGAATGACTTCAATGAATGGCTTCTAGAATTTCAAAAACGAGCACAATTTCCAAAAAAAAAAAAAAAAGAACAAAGGATTACTTTACATTTTGGTATTTTGGTCCAAGATACTACAAACAAAACCATCAATAAAAATATTATAACTAAAATTCATCTAAGGAAAGAACATTTTCACATAAAATTGGGAACCAGCTAATTGTATGATAAAGAGCAATAATTTATGTTGAATGCTTTGTTAAAGAACTCATTCATTTCCCTAATCCATTTCGTTTGGCCGTTGACTGCAAAAAACGTTATCTCAGACCAGCATGGATCAGAGGACTGGCTTTTGAAAAACTGGTGGATTAGATGACCTCTCATTTTGTCTCTTAATCCCATCATTTCCTTAAATTGGTTTAATTATCCTGCAAAAATAGAACCACAGCCATGGTTTTGCAATTTCTTCTTCATTTGAACCTTTTCTCTATCCCTTAGTTTAAGTTTGTTGCATGTGACTGAACCCTGCATTGACTCACTATGAAGTTAATCGTGTAGCTATCTTCTGTTAAATATGTCTCAGGACTCACGATCGGCAGACAGTCTGTTTACTGGCAGGACTATCTGTTACTGGTGTTACTCATTTGAGTAAAACTTTTTCTTTTCACCCAACCTTGTCCCTGCTGTCACTCGTGCCCCATAAGCTTTCAGAATATTTGGATAACAAGTACAAGCCACTTTTGCCCCTGTTCTGTCGTTTCTCTAAAGCTTAGGAGGAATAAAAGGCATAATCTAAAACAAACAAAACAGAACAAAACAAAACAACCAAAAAACAAAAACAAAAACAAAAACAAACTGCTTGCTTCATTTGAGAGTTTAAGAATCTCATTAAAATCGCATAATGGTTACCACTAACTGTGACGGACCTTTAGAAAACAACTGTTGTGGTCAGGATCTTCTTGAAGTTGAATCCTGACTCTCTGTTCGTGAACTGGAAGTCTCAGCACCTGATTGCCAAGTTGGTTAGGACTGTCTTGCATAGGCTATCAGGGATGCCTTCGGGGATGAAGCCAGTCACAGACAATTGCCTGGAAGCTATTAATAGGTCTCTTAGCAGACATAGAAGCCACTTGTTAGCTCTTTGGATCCATAAGATTTGAATTCAATGTTTGGGGAGAGAAGACCTACGCAGTGAAGATTTCCTTCCCATCATCACAGAACAGAAAAGAAGTAGAAGTGGCTTCCATTGAAAACCGAAAGGATATCTGATTATAAGAAAAGACACAAAGTCATATGTGGTCTCCAAATGATTTTAAATATATATATATTTTGTTTTAGACAAACTATATTATAGTTTACAATTTCAATTGTAAATTATACAATTTACAAGGCACTTTTATTATCCTAGGTGCCCATGACACTTTATGTTCAAATTATATATATATATATATATATATAATTATTTTATTTTATTTTATTTTCTCACACAAAGTCTAATTCACAGCAGGACTAATCAGGGGTAGAGGGCTCCAGGCTGACCAAATCTTCAGCACATGGTTCCAGAGATTGTCCTGGGGAGGCAACATTCAATCGGCACAAAGAAACGAGTGCAGACGATGGTATACATAGTTTTGCTTGATGTGGTCACACTCAGAAGATGCGATCCCCAATTCTGCCCATATTTCCTCGACCGGAATTCAGTCACTTGGCCTTACTTCAATGCAAGGGGTAAGACTGGGACATGTAGCCTCTGGTAGGACGGCCATGTCTTGCAACAACTCTTCACTAGGAAGGAGAGGTCTCCAGGGCAGCCGGGTGTTTTTACCACAGAGCATTTGCGAAAAACTTGCCAGCTGCAAAAACATCAAACTGGAAAAAAAAATAATAATAAGTTTTACAAAATATTTGGTGCATGGAATTGTGTAAGTTCTAGGGAACAAAAAAAAAAGCTTAAGACAACTGAAAAATAATATAAAGGCTGATATTCATCGACCAAACTTCCAATTTCTTCAAATATTCATGGCCTACTCACGTTCACAAGAAAATAAAGTAAAAATATAAAATATCATGTGTCCAACTTTTCTAGACTTACTCTTACGGGAGTGCTCCTTTTGTACACGAGTGTCGTGTCCTCCATGTCCTTCTGTGCCTTTTAAGTCTTGACATTCTCCCTGGAAGTTGTAAGGCCACAGACATCCCTACATAGGCCTGCACGTACTGTTCCTACACATGTTTGTCTTGCACTGATCTGAGGAAAACTGACTGAGAGCAAAGGCCACAGCTTTCTGTTGACTCACCTTGGTCCCTCATGGAAGGGTGCGGCCCTGACCCCAGTGTGGTCTCTCCACAGCCTCACCTCTCAGTTGCCCTTTTCAGTCAGATTCTCTATTCACGTTCAGAGTAACTTACTGTTAATAATTAGAGGAATTAATACTTTCTCATGTGAATCTTAACTGTAATTTGGTTTAAGGTCCTTCGACACAGGGGTGGATACCAGCTCAGACAGATTGTAAAGTGATTTTTTGTAAGTGGACTTTAAAGAATGACTCGGAATTACCACCAGGAGGGCAGAGCTCTGGTCTCCTTGACCTTGATAACAATGGTGCATGGAACTCATTTTTAATCATTTTTTTTTATGTTTTATTTATTTTTGAGAGCAGGAGAGACAAAGCGTGAGCAGGAGAGGGGCGGAGAGGGAGGGAGACAGAGAATCCCAAGCAGGTTCCAGGCTCTGAACTGTCAGCACAGAGCCCGACGCGCGGCTTGAACTCACAGACTGTGAGATCATGACCTGAGCTGAAGTCGGACACTTAACCGACAGAGCCACCCAGGCGCCCCGGAATTCATTTTTTATTTATTTTTATTTTCTTAAATGAATTAGGTTGTGTCTCCAACACATATAAATATAAATATAAATTTTATTTAGAAAGAATAAACTACAGGGACGCCTTGAGACTTAGTTGATTAAGCTTCCAACTGTTGGTTTTCAGATCTGGTCATGATCTCACTGTTGCTGAGATCGAGACCCACAGCAGGCTCTGCACTGACAGATTCTCAGTATTCTCTGCTTCCTCCTCTCTCTTCTCCTTCCCCTCTCACTCATGCACTCTCTCTCTCTCTCTCTCTCAAAAAAAAAAAAAATTAAAGAAGGGGATAGCAAGTTTGTCTTGCTATGGCTCTAACGTGGTTATATCTTCTCTCTACAGTGTGAACATTCTTCCTTGTTCCATTGCCCCATTTGTGAACTTAATAATCATGTTAACATTTTGGTACTACTTTACAATTTACAAGGCACTTTTATTGTCCTAGGTGCCCATGACACTTTATGTACATATTATAAACCATCATCTCAATGGTACAAGCTTATAAGGAATGAGGAATGGGATGAATAAGAGAAAATCGAATGATTATTTATGAAATAAGTGCTGATCAATTAGCTATGTTAGACCCTGAAATCAACACTTCTGCTGTTATATACCATAAGGCACATAATTTTCTGCTTTCTATCTGGGACATTAGCAACTTACTTTTGGTTGTTGGCATTACCCCTCCCTCCTGTAGAACTTCAAGCAGCTTTCAGCAAAATTGTTGCCTAGTGGGTATAGTATGTGTGGGACTATAAGGGCATGAAAGCGATTCTATTTTCTAAATGTTTAGGAGACAGACTCTGACTCAGAACACCTCTTCTATGAAGCTTCTTCCTCATTGAAAGCAGCGGATGGGTACGTCCACATAAAAATAGAGACATGTAAAGCAATACGATGTAACTACATACCAGGGAGCATGGCCCTAATCCAGAACACTGACAACACTAAATGCTGGCAAGGATGTAAAGCAATTAGAATTCTCATACATTGCTGGTGGGGGTACAAAATGGCAGAGCCACTTTGGAAGACGGCGTGACAGTTTCTTACAAAACTAAACTTACTCTTACCGTATGATCCAGCAATCACACTCCTCGGTATTTGCCCAAAGGAGCTGAAGACTTACATCCACACAAAAACCTGCACAAGGATGTTTATAGCAGCTTTATTCATAATTGCCAAAACTTGGAAGCAACCGAGATGTTCTTCAGTAGGTGAATGGATAAATAAACTCTGCTACATCCAGACAATAACATATTACTCAGTGCTAAAAAGAAATGAGCTATCAAGATATGAAACAGCATAGAAGAAGTATAAATACATGTTACTAAGTGAAAGAAGTCAACCTGAGAAGCCTCTGCACTGTATAATCCCAATTATATGAGATGCTGTAAAAGGCAAAACTAAGAAGAAAATAAAAAGATCAGTGGTTTCCAGGGATCGGGAGGCAGGGAGAGATGAAGAGGCAGAGGGCATAGGATTTTGGGGGCAGTAGAAACACTCTGTATGATGTAATGATGGATCTATTTCAGATATATGTCACTACAGATTTTTCCAAACCCATAGAATGTAAAACACCAAGAGTGAAACCAAAGGTAAACTACAGACGTTGGGTGATTATTATGCATAGACATAGGTTCCTCCTCGGTAAATAAAACAAAACAAGCCAATAGTGAAGAAAGGGTAGGAGACAAGGGAGGAGATTCTAAAGGGAAGAGTGGGTAGTGCTCCAGTTTCCCCCACCCCTGCCTCGATACTAAAGATAGATAGAGATCTTGGAAGAAAACTTGACAAGAGGATTAAAGGGGTGAGGAGGTAGCCATTGTGAACATGAGGAGGCCAATCTTCTGCTTTAGCTTCAGATGCAAAGGGCATGAGCTTGGATGGAGTTCTTGAGTGGGAGCAGGGGATGAGGAACTTGGGGTAAGATTTATGACAAAAATAAGTGAATATGGAGAAATTTTACCCTCTGTTCATTTGTCTCTTTGATATGGAAATTAGGAAAGGATTATAAAAGTTGAAGCTTCTCTAGGGCTGGAATTGTATTTTATCATTGAATCTTTCTGTTAACACAAGGCATAGTGCATACTGGGTACTCAGTAAATACTTATTTAATGAAAAAATAAATTCAACCTTATACCTCTTTCCCCTCCTCCAACACAAACCATGCTGAAGTGGTAGGTGCTTATTGAATATTCCAATGACTTTTTCATCAACCTTTTATGTATCTTTCCCCTTCAGTACTCCCCAGCCCCTTAACTATTTGCACCAACTCAACATTTCAGAGAGGAATCAATAGCAATGAAATCAAGACCATCATGATAAGCAGAATAGGAAATGTATTTCCTTAGGTATGTATATTCTCTAATATAAGCATTTTTTCTAATTTATTTGTGCAACCAACTCTGCAAAAGGTGACTTAATATAATACCATCTCTGGATCGCAGATTATTCCTATTTAGGAATTCTGAAACTAGTCTGACTTTGTCTGTAGCAGGTGTATGCCTCACTCCGTAGCTTCCATCCTGACCCCATCTCAGTATCCAGCTGTCTTCTCCATGTCCTTATTTCTTCTGATCTCACCCTGTGCAAAGGGAAAAGCTCTCCCTTCTTGTTTGCTAGCTTTATGTTTATGTGTATCCACAACCACTGTGAATTTTAAGTAAAATAGGCTGCAGCATATTTTCAGTCTTTTGAGGTCAAGGTGAAGAGTAGAGTTAACGCAAAATGTTAATTAAATGACCTTTCAGAAAGCCTGATGGAGTGTACAATAAATTCTAGATTATTTTCACTTTGGCTGAAGATCAGTTCAGTCCTTTGTTTATTAACCTGAACAGACATAAAACTTCATTTTTGCCACCTCATGATTTTTTTAGCCATTAGCTGTGGTCTGATTATTGGACTTACTTGACATTATGCCTTGTCTTGATATTTTCATTGATTTTTTTCAAAGAAACCAGAAGCTCTTTCCATATTTTCATTACAGAAGCTCTGAAGAATGAGCGCATACTCTTGAGAAATATCAATATTCATATAATGTTCTGATAGAGCATTGTTATCTCATTTTTTATTTCTATAGATAAAAAAGGGAAGTCAAAGTTATAGAGTAATATTGAATTCAGGGAGATTTGTGGTATTTTAAAAAACCAACCTTGTAATCAATTAAGAAAGAGTTTCAACCTGAGAAATAAAATTCACCGGTGAGTAATCTTGAGATAAATTATTTTTAAAACGCATGTCAGCATTACCCATCACATAAATATATGACACAGTAAAATATGATGGAGCTCCTGTTATTACACTGATGGCACAGGATAGGACAGTTACCATACTTTTGGAAAGTTCTTATAGGACAAGGAAAAAAAATCACAATTTGTTATACATTATAGGTTGGCCCCAGAAGAAGAAAACAGATTACAAAATGCATGCATAAAAGGAAGAGAACAGAGCTCCGTTCTCGGTCTTGGCACATGTTGGGTGCTTAGGGATAGACTATAAATTTAAGACCCAAAGAAACATCTGGAAGGAGCTGTTCTGTACCATTCTGGCTGAACCTTGGGTCCCTCTGAATGCTTTTGGCTCCTGTAGCAGCTAGATGGAGAGAATAGGGATCTGGGAAATCTGATCTGCTGGATTCTGGGTCTAACTGCTCTCAGTATTGACTTTTCCTGGATGGTTCTGCCTGGCGTTGTCAGTGGATGAGCTAGTCCATCGCATTTTGGAACAGGAAAAAGGCAAAATTTGTTCCCTTGTACCTCGTCTCCCCACTTTTTCAATATTGATGATTACGTAAAGAATTTCCAAAACATATGGTTTTCCAAGAACTTTTCAGCAGTGTCATTATTCCTATTTCAAAATGTGTAACATTTTCTCTAAACTTTCATCTTTTCTTGTCTCCTATCCTATTGTCCTCTTATTCTGTGAGATCTCTAAAGGACCTTATCCACAATGTCACATATAGATCAATGGCAGCTTCCCAGAAAAATGGCGGCTTACAATTCTTAACAATACATTGGCAGAAGGCACCTGCACCCAGAGGGTTCAGTCGGTGACGTGTCCAACTCTTGATTTCAGGACAAGTCATTTTATGAGATCGAGCCCCACGTTGGGCTCTATGCTGACAAGGCAGAGTCTGCTTGGGATTCTCTCTTCCTCTCTTCCCCTTGCCTGCTTACGCTCTCTCTTTCTCTCTCAAATGCAAGCAAACAAACAAACAACAACAACAAAAGAAAGTATTGGCAGAAAAGTCCGTGCTTCACAGGTGGACACACAGATAATGCAAGTTCTAGTACTTCCCCGTATGCACGCAACATATATACTAGAATAAAATGTCTATCAGCGGCTTTATTCCTTTTCCTCTTTTTATCCTCTTTGTTCCTTAATTTCTGATACTTTTAATAACACTTCCAACTTAAAGTGTACAACTTTAGTTGTACAACAGTTGTATACAACTGTATTACCAACTGTCTTAATATAATCCAGTGACAATACAATGGTCTAAAAAATAAATCTACTCCCCATCCTAGGCTTTCAGGCAATTAGTGGATAAGGGGTATTTCATTACTATACTGAAGTGTCCAAAACTGCTATGCATTTGACCACAGATTTGATGGCAATGTTTGGTGGCTCATGATTTAGGTGTTTCCTAGACTGTGCAGCCTGGTGGTGGTGGGACAGCTTGGAAGACCCACGAGCTACTCATCCTTCTCTTGTTCACAAGGTCTTAATGTAAGCATATCTTGTTCAGACCAAATTCAAAAGATACTGTGGTTTCAGCAGTTAAATTGTTGGGGAGAGGGGAGGGAGAGATGCAAAAGAAGAAGTGGGGGTAGAGTAAGAGGGAAAAGAGGAGACAGAGAAAGGAACAAAGTCTCCTATCCTCAGAAGGGTGCACAATAGTGCCTTTTTTTAGCACAAAGGGAGACAACGGAGAAGGAAACAAAGGGAAAACAAATACCTTGAAGGAAAGAGTGACTTTTCAAATGTGTAAGTTACCGAACAGGAGGTTGTATTTTTATCCTTTCTATTAAAAATCACAGATGTGTGTACGTCTGCTTGGAATGACATAGGGGATTCATTTAGTGAAATCATTTGTTCTCCCTTTTAAAAAGTCTATAGTAATTCCATATTTCATCTGAAAGCCTAGCTGCCTATTGATTTCAAGACTAGCTTCTAGGGGAGCCCCCTGTGTGATTTGAGGGCTGATGAAGAATCCATATGTTATGACAGTTCAGACACCAGCGGGAAAAAAGAAAAGGAAAGAGGCTGACTGTAATTCATTCTCTACTATAATTATCGGTGAGTTTACAGTTAGCACCCTAGACCAAGTGATATAATTTGTAAACGCAGTGAGTTATGGTTCTGAACCCATGCCCTGGGGCCAGCCCAGTTTGTATTACAAGCTGACATTTCCAAATCCTTTAGAATTTAGCCTTTGATTGCCCCATAGAAGTCAAAAAATTCATTGATTGGTCACACTGAGATAAACACAGAACTTTATGAAACAGAGAAAACTGTTTATTCAAAGGCACTTGGTTATTTCCATTAAAAAAAAATGGAGGACATTTAAAATTTCAGAGCATTTAAAAGAGCACATGGTACTAAGTAAGCATTGAGGTGATTCCTTAGGCCTGCATCAGATTCTTAGCTTTCAGACTCTTCTCTTCCCATCAAAAGTGAGGTAGCCTACTAGGGCTTCCAAGGGGACGCAGCCCTGTGATTCTGTCCAGGAGGGGAACACGCCCTTATCTACACTACGATTCCATGTTCTAGCTACATAGTGAAATGGAGCCCAAGTTCAGGCAAGGAAATCTTGTCCTCAAAAGGCCCTGGCTAGAACAAATATGGGGAATAGGGTTTTGCTAAATCTGGAAGGTAGATTGCAAAAATCAACAGCTTGGCTACTTTAATATGCAGAAGAACCACCTAAGAGCTTGCTAAAATGTGGATTCTAAACCCAACTTCTGAGATTCTGATGCAGCGGGATTTGGATGGAGCCCATGGATACACATTTGTCACAGGCTTTGTTAGTGATTCTGATGCTCGTGATTCATGAATCACACTTTGAAAAATACTTGAAAAGACCATTTTGTTACGCACTGTTCAAAAACACACATATATGGAAGTTTCTATATGAAGATTTAATTTAATCATTTATTTATTTCTCACCTACTATGAGCCTACTCATATGCAAATTAGACAAAAAGCCTCGCTCAAATGATAGGGAATCATTTTTTTTCTTAAAATCAACTTGAAAATATTTTATAATGTTCAGAAACTATTGAGCTAACCAAGCAAACAGAAACTAGTAGAGTTAAGAGAAATGTCACTATTTAATAAAGTTTGCCAGCCTAATTTTTTTTGTTTGTTTTTCAGCCTAATTTTTTTTTTAATTTTTTTTTTTTAGTTTATTTTATGAGAGAGAGAGAGAGAAAGTGAGTGAGCAGGGGAGGTTCAGAGTGAGAGGGAGAGAGAGAATCGCAAGCAGGCTCCATGCTGTCAGCACAGAGCCCGATGGGGGGGCTTGATCTCACAAAGCACGAGATCATGACCTGAGTCAAAATCAGGAGTTGGATACTTAACCACCCAGGTTAATGAGCCACCCAGGCATCTCTAGCCTGACATAAATATTTTTAAATAAAATAGTAAATGATATTTGCTTAAATGTAGATTCTCTACAGGCTCGAATCAAGTTTTTAAAAATTGTTTTGCATATGAGAACATTTCACATGCTAAATTGCAGGTGAATAGGTCTATTTGACTATTAGCTTATTTCTGTATTTTGAGTATCAGTGTATATGTGTCTTTAGGTTTGAGGATAACATATGACTAATAGTGATTACAATGTCTGCATTTCTTAATGAAAAAGAAGGAGGAGGAAGGGGAGGAAAAAAAAATGTGTGCCAAGCTAATCTCCATACATAGAATTTATCTTTCAATTCTGTGGTAACCAGGCTTCAAGATGATACCCAATGACCCTACCTTCTGATATTTATGTTCTTGTTTCTTCCCATGTCTTGTCAGGGTCTGTCGTGGAGACCAACAACATGGCAGAGGTGATGAGGTGGTACTTCTAAACTACGGCCTCTGCCTTGCTCTCTCTCTGAGACAGCTGGGAGAAGCCAGCTGCAATGTCTTGAGGGCACTCTGGCTGCCTTATGGAGAAGCCTGTGTGACAAAAATAGAGGCCTCCAGACAGCTGCTGTGTGAGTTAATCTTCTTGAGAGTGGGTGCCCCAGACCTAGTCAACCCTTCGAATGACTGTAGCCCTGGCTAACTCCACTGCAACCCTATGAGAAATCTCCAGCCAGAACCAACCAACCAAGCTGTATTCAGTTTCCTGAATTTTAACAACTGTGTCATGAATAAATGTTTCTTGTTTTAACCTGAGTTTGGGAGGTAATTTTTTATGCATCAATAGAAGACTAGTACAGTTTCATCCACAGTTGCTATATACGTATGTGATGGTCTCAAACCATCTGCCACTTGACCTTGTGATGCTCTGTGTCTAGAAAAAAGAAATGGGAAGGAAATTTACCTTCATATAGTTGACCATATTCATTCATCACTAGAGGTTAGTAGTCTTTGAAGGGCTAAGAACAGAGATAATTAATAAATAAATTCTCTTTTGTACCATGTTACATAGAAAAGGTCAATATTTTCCTATTAAATGAGTATACTTACGTTATTTCAAATTAGAGCCAAAACCATAGTCTTTGATGCTATTTTGTCTTATTAATCATAAATTTAACTATATGGAGTCTAAGAAATCAAATAAATATATGTTGGTTCCAATCTCAGTCCTAGCCTCAATCATATAATATTAAATGAGGAGAAAAGAAAGTAAATAAAAGTTACCCTCTCACAATTCAGTCTTAGAACTATACTCAAGTTAATCACCAATAATTTCACTTTAGGAAACAGCTAACATATATATATATATATATATATATATATATTTTTTTTTTTTTTTTTTTTTTAGAGAGAGAGATA
Organism: Paguma larvata; assembly: GCA_030068075.1. Classification (NCBI taxonomy): domain Eukaryota; kingdom Metazoa; phylum Chordata; class Mammalia; order Carnivora; family Viverridae; genus Paguma; species Paguma larvata. The sequence goes on from CM057825.1 coordinate 16,876,727, forward strand.
GAGCACACACGTAGACGGAGGGAGACTCTCCGTGCACGGAGCCTGGTGCAGGGCTCAATCTTAAAAACCAGAGATCATGACCTGAACGAAAATCAAGAGTCGGACGCTCAATGGACTGAGAAATCCAGGTGCCCCAAGAAATAGCTAACATTTTTTGTATTGTTTTAGAATTTAATTTGAAAATAAAGAAGACGTAACACCCCAAAACAAAAAAAAAGATTGTAAACTTTTGTTTTAATCTGATAACTTTTGGTTTCTGAGCTCAAATACTTAGTCATATCTCTAAATAAACTTAACTATTCTTACTATTATGTCTAAAATCATTTTTGATTTATGAAACAGATGGGAGAGTTTGCTATGATCTTGATTGCTTTCACTGAATCTTCAAAATTAGTTTGATGTGTCACCAACTGTAACTCATGAAAAAATATAGTTTTAATTTTGAAACAAGTAGTATGTTGCTGATGGATAGCCCTGCAATGTATATAAAGAAGTTTTGCAATACTGAAAACATTCTTAGGAAATAATTGCACTTAATCAAGGCACTTGAATCCGTAAAGGTGCCTGGTAGCTAAAAAATTAAATGACCCCTAAATATTACAAAATGTTAGCCTAGATTTGGCCAAACGGTGAGGTAGGCAGAATCCCCACGTGGCCTCCCTCCTCTCTTATCCACGTACCCTGAAATCTTATTTTCCAAAAGTCTCTCTCTTTAAAACATAACTTTCTTATTATCTCAGGGTCTTGTGCTCTACTAGGAGAAGATATCTCAATAACTTAAGTAACCAGTGCTGTATTCTCACAAATAAACTTTGGGGTGTGTGCTACCTCCCTGATTTGTCCAAATTAAGGTTATTTTGAGGAGCGAGGTATCTTTGTGGCCTCACCATTCATAATATAAAAGAAGTTGCTTATTCCATCCGAATAAACATAGGACTTTTAAAGTGTTTGCCCAATTATATTTTCCAAGCTCGTAACATTAAATGAATATCTATTGTTCATATTGATATTAAAGTTCAAATCTGGGAGGAACATTTCCATAAGAATGTTTTCAGATTATTAATAGACTTTTGATGATGGGGGTATTAACCCCAGTTTCTGCAATACTAGTATACAAGTGGCTTGTTAAATGTTCCAAGAGAACATCTAAAGAAATTTTTAAAAATTGGTACATGTGTGTGCATACATACTTTCAATAATTTCAATAGGTAGTAACAATTTGTTTTAAAATTGCTTGTCCAGTTATTTAATAGGTTAAACTCAATAAATAAGTAAATTAAGTAACTCGTTGGTATTACTGAATGCTGTATAGCATAGATAATTTTATATAGGCTTGTATAATTTGAAGGGCAGCAAACTATTGAACCATTATTAAATTACCATATTAAAAATTTGGCCAAGATGTAAGGATGTATTCACCTGTCACAAATCACAGCACTGCCATTCTTAAAAGTCCATAAAGACTTACCATCTTATTTGAAATAAAATTTAAACACTTTGCCATGGCTTACAATTACCTGCCCGATTTCTCTCATCAACCTTCTTTGGTACTACTCTCTCCCCCTTTCATTATGATCCAGTCACATTGTTCTTTATTTCTGCTCCTACAACACAGGAGACACATTCTCCCCTGAGGGTATTTTGTATTTACTGTTTTTAACAAGGTGTCATTGCTGCCTTTATTTACTGGGTTTGCCGTATCTAACAGGGCTTTGCTCAGAATTCCAGGCACCAATCAAGCGGAAACTACTTAAAAAAATGTTTAAAAGAAGGACAAAGCTAGCGGTTCTCAATATCTATTGGCAGAAAAGCAAATTTCCAGCACACTTTTGGATTAAAATGATGGTGTACTCTATTAGTGAATTGCATTACTTATACACATACAATGTACACGCTAACATGCACCCACATATTCTGTTCCCAGCAGTAATCTATACAAAGCCAACAAAGACATTAAAACTACAGTATACACTGACATCCTTCAAAAACAGAGAAGCAAAAAGTATAAGATGTTAAAAAGGAGTTTGAAAATTGAAAGCAGCTTCTGTTCCCAAGAGAGTCAAGTGAAATAAATCTAAAACCTTAGGAGGTGAAAACTAAGTAAAATTGCTATTCCCATAAAGCTCAATGTCAAAGATATAGTTTTGATGAAATTTGCACTATCTAAGTCTATTTCATGGATGGTACCTTAATTTAATTACACATATTTCAGCTTTTAAATAAGGACTCTATAAAGACATTATAATACCTGTATTCAAAGGGGCTTTACATATATTATCCCTAAATCTCAAAGAAGATAATACTGCCCTATTTCATAAAGAAGAAAATGTAGGGTCAAAGATACTAAAGCATTTGCTTAAGGGCATTCAACTAGTTTCAAATTTGGGTCCATGTGACTCAAAACACACATATATATATTTTTTTTCTGTAACGAATAAGTGGAAATTTCAGGAGTTATGAAAGCCAAGTTGTAGAGAGATATTTGGGAGTGGATGGGGTTCCTCCAAATACACCAATAAACAGCTGTATTATAGAAGGTGCAGAGAGTAGTAAGGATGATTTCCAAAGAACAAGGTCAGGCTAAGTTAGGTCATAGAAAAATGTCAGTATCATTGGATAGTAGAATTAAGTTCCCAGATAAAGAAACTGAAGGTCCTTTATTAGGTGTAGCTGCCCTATTTGATGAAACTGATAATCCCCCCCACCCTTAATATCCAGTCTTCCCTTCTTCCTTTTAAGGAAAAGAACCACTACTCCCAGCTGGGCAGTAGGTTTGGCTGCTCTCTCAGCAACTACATTTCCCAGACTTCCTTGTAGCTCATATTGCCATGTGACTGAGTTCTGGCCAATGGTTGAGTAGAATTGATGTGTGAAATTTCTGGATCATATTTTTGAAAGAAAGATGTTTCCTCTTTCCTCTTTCCTCTCCCGAAATGTAGGTGCATGATGGTATAGACAATGTGGTCAGAGTGAGACAGTTTTGACCATTCTCATAAGGACCACACACTAGGAGATGGACAAGCAACATTCCAGAAGGAACCTGAGGCCCTGGTGGCTTTTTAAAGTACAGATGCTGAACCTCCTTAAATCACCTACCAACTCGGACTTTACTTGAGAGAAGTCAATCTATTTTGTTCATACTGCATTCAATTAGTCTCTATTAAAGCAACCAAAACAGTCTTGACATTAATACTTCCTAATTCCCAGTTTACTGTTACCACCCTTGTATAATGACTACACGTAAAGGTTTACTCTGATCACTACCTTCTTTAAATATATTAATTCCCTTTTTTAAATATGGATGAATAAGATGAATATTTTGGATCAGTACTGATACAGCTTAATTAGACAATTTTGATTCCAGAACCCATACACTACAGTTTATGTATTACTATTCTCATAATCTAATTGAAGTATTGAACATTAATTAAAATTAAAGAGAGATTCAATATCAGATTTCTCAGGTAGAGTCTGTATACGGAGTAGTGCATCAGTGTGTCTGTTTCTGTTGTTGTTTACTGTTAGACTGGGTAACAATCCGTTGAATTTATGTCTGGGTTATTTCAACAGACTTTTCTTTACTCTTTGGACTTATCAGAAACTATGTCCTTCAATAAAAATAGTTTTTCCGATCAAATCAGTTGAAAAATGTCTGTTAAGTTCCAAAATATCCTATGTCATTTTTCCTGGTACTTCAAACATTTGTCATAGCATATGATGAAATGATAAAAAAAACTCACCAAAACTGTAACAATTTTTAATTTAAAAAAAGTTATGAAATATTCTGAACAGAGATTGGGGGTAAGAAAGAGGTAACACAGGGGTTTGGAATGGGTTTACTGGACCCAAACTCATGCCATAGTCAGAATACTAGTCACAGCTGCAATTATAGGGTAACTTATTTGTTATAGCCTTAGTACCTGCTTCAAAAAACGTATTTGTTGTTGTTGTTGTTGTTTGTTTTCTTTTGTTTGTTTGGGGCTTTATTGTGTCTTTATTTTTGTTTTTGTTTTTCTGGTATCCTGCTAACTCTGACCAGAGTAGTTTATCTACTTGCGGGTCTCTATTTATTCCATTCTGGAGACCAATGGTTTGCATTTAATTCAGATGTTCCCAAATGGGACACTACTGAGGTTCGATAATGAATATGTCCCTCTCTTCCCAACATGGTTAATAACATGTAAATTTATGTAAAGTTTTGATAAATACATGTAATTCTTTTGAATCATCCACCAAATAGGTCACCAGATTGTAATTTAATTTTCCTCTCATTAATTAATGCACTTTTGAATTATTTGCAGTGTTATTCCTATGTGTTCTGGTTGATATCAGATATTTCAATTAGGTAGGAGAGATTTTCATGTCATATTCATTTAGCCACTAAATATGTTTTCTTCAAGGTGAAAGAGGCAGAGGTTCATCCAAAGTTACTTGAAAGTCCTCTATTTTAGTCTCCTGCTGCTCTGTGAAATGTTTTAAATGTCTCAACGGTCTGGACTGAAAGTCAGTTAAAATATTTCATTTGGATATTTCCCTTCATCTTCTCTATACTCACCCATCTAACATTTTCTCTATCTAGGATTCCCCGACTTGGCTCCCTGAAAATTTTGTTTTGTTTTGTTTTGCCTTTCGGAATCCAACCGAACTATTCTCATTTAGTCCCTTCCTTAACTTCAGTTTCATAAGGATTAGATGTGTTCCTCCTGACTCTCAGCTTCCACTACACTAAAATTACTGTAGGGCTTTGATGTGGGGGCATATTGTAAAAACACCACGTTAAAAATTCATTACCCTTTCTACATTAAAGTAACTAAATTTATACACTTTTAAATTATTGACATATCAATATACTTGTGAGAGGCGTTACTGTGTAGGGGAAACTGACACCGGTATTCTGAGCCTCTCTGTGCCTTACATTTTGTTTTTAAAAATTATTGGGTAGGGGCGCCTGGGTGGCCCAGTCAGTTAAGTGTAAGACTTCGGCTCAGGTCATGATCTCAAGGTTTGTGAGTTCTAGCCCACGTTGGATTCTGTGCTAACACCCCAGAGCCTGGAGCCTGCTTTGGATTCTGTATCTCTGTCTCTGTCTCTCCTCTGTTCATACTCTCTGTCTCTGTCTCAAAATAAATAAACAAACAATAAAATAATAAAATCAAAAATATTAGGTAGATTTAAAATAATACTTCTAAATAATCAAAAGGCATGAGAACGATACGACATCCTTACGTGAACCTTCTTCTGATCTAGTGTAAGAAATAAAAGAACGTGATCTCTGAAGGCCCTTATGTCCTTGCCCCAATTCTTTCTTCTCCCTCCTCCAGGAAATTACTTTATCCTTAACTTATGGTCATCATTACCTTAGTGTCTCAAGTTTGTTGCCTTTTTTTTTTTTTTTTAATGTGTGAAGTGAATATAATAGCAGTGATTACCTAATAGGGTTGTTAATACTAATAAATTAGTGGATACAGACAAAACATCTAGAATCTTGTTTGGCAGGCAAACCAATAAGCATACCCACTGTGATAATGATGATGATGGCAATGATGGATACGCTTAACATTGGCATGCATACCATTGCTTTCAATCATCCTTCTGTTTAGAAAAACATTAGACAGGGGCGCCTGGGTGGCTCAGTCGGTTGAGCAGCTGACTACGGCTCAGGTCATGATCTCGCGGTTTGAGTTCGAGCCCCGCATAGGGCTCTGGGCTGACACCTCAGAGTCTGGAGCTTGTTTCGGATTCTGTGTCTCCCTCTCTCTCTGCCCTTCTCCTGCTCATGCTCTGTCTCTATGTCTCGAAAATAAATAAACGTTAACAAAAAATTTAGAAAAAAATAAATTAAAAAAAAAAGAACATTAGACTATTTCTTTCTGTCCTTTGAAGCAATATGAGAACACAGTACTTAGTCTTTTTTTTTTAAAGTGAAGAACTTCTATATACTAGATGAAAGATTCCATTAAGTATGGACATATTCCTCAGGAATGAGTCTTAGGAACCACAGAATTTGGGGAAATGATTTTCAGTGAGTAGCAAAATATTTGGGAACAACAACAACAACAGTTGGATCCCCAAGAAAGTTTTCATTCATCACAAATGTATTGCAAACAAACACTTCAGAACTCGTGAACCAAACTTTCTACCTAAGGCACTATTTTAAATCTGTGGAAAATGTTGATGTACTTGTGGTTGGGATTTCCTTGTATTTACCTCTCCTCTGGGCTTAACCAGAAAACAATCCTTTTTAAGAATGACGGCAAGTCTCATGATCTAAGCCACAATCCAAATACCCGCTATGACCACCTCATATATGAATGTGACAAAGCTGGGACGCCCGTGTGGCTCAGTCGGTTAAGCGTCCACATCTTGGTTTTGGCTCAAGTCATGATCTCACGGTTTGTGAGATTGAGCCCTATGTCCGGTTTTGCGTCAACAGCACAGAGTCTGCTTGGGATTCTCTCTGCCCCTCTCTGGCTTCCTCCTGTGCTCTCTCTCTAAATAAATAAAGTTAAAAACATATTTTTAATGTGACAAAGCTGAAGAAAATCACTTCAAGGGGCAATGTAGAGGAATGTAAGACAACACAGATAAGAACACAATTTTATTCAAATCTTTGGGTTGGAAAAAGTCTACGCTTTGGGCACGAGTCAGAAAAATTACAATAGAAGAGGCATCAAAATGTTTTTGTGATCGATTTTATTGCCTCTGGATAAAAATCATATAGACACATCTTAGAGGATACTGACTTAAAAAAAAAAAAAACTTGTTAAAAATTTCAGCATAATCTACACTCATAAAACCTGCACATATCAGAAGTATAAAGTGCAATGTCTTTTCAGAAGGTGAATACACTCAAGTTACCATCCACCCAGGTCAAGAAACAGACATCTTCAGCATCACACTCACTGCTTTTTTTTTTTTAAGAACATGAGCAGAGGAAGGGCAAAGAGAGAGAGGCAGACGCAGAATCCAAAGCAGGCTCCAGGCTCCGAGCCATCAGCACAGAGCCCCAACGCAGGGCTTGAACCCACAGACCGTGAGATCATGACCTGAGCTGAAGTCGGCCGCCCAACCGACTGAGCCACCCAGGCGCCCCCACACTCACTGCTTTTTAATATGTTTCTGATTTTGCTTCCCTCACTGAGCAAGAAGGTGAAAATGAAAACTGATGTCTATAAAGCTGGGGCAAAGATAGAAGATTTAATCAACCCATCTCTTAGCCTACCAATGGATCAAATTTATCAATGGAATAAATTTCGCTATGGGAACTTGCACTAGGCCACTTAACATCGACACATCAAGTTGGATCTCATCCTACACAGAGGTGATCAATTTTTTTTTATTTTGACTGACTTATGTCCACTTGGGGCCAGCTGGTAAGTGGCATAGCATATCATCCTCACCAATGGCTTGTCCCTCTCTCTCTGTCCCTTTCAAACGAAAAGATGAGTTTTAATGAGCAAAGATATTTGAAGAATCATCTCTTCCTCTTTTTCGTCAAATATGTCTTATGTTCCCACGCATAGATAGGCTTTGGGAGACCTAATAGAAAACCAGGGGGGAGGGGAAGAGGGGAAGGAAGAAACAAACAAACAAAAAAAAAGCCACAGAGGGGAAGGAAGACATAACATAAGAGACTCTCAAAGACTAAGAAGAAACTGAGGGGAGAGGGGGCTGAGGGAGGGGGGAAAGTGGGTGATGGGCACAGAAGAGGGCACTTGTTGGGATGAGCACTGGGTGTTGTATGGAAACCAAACTGACAATAAATTATTCAAAAAATAAATAAATAAAAGCAAAAAAAAATTAGGTGCTAAAAAATGGGAATACCAACCCAACAAAGAATTTTAGTATTCTGAATGTGTTAAATCTTAGAGAAAACTTTTAAAAATTCATTTTAAGTATTTGTTTTAGTGTGGCTTATGTTTTGTGTGGCATATGAAATCTTTTAAAATCAACTTTGAGAAATTCTTTTGTTAAACCATCTTGAGTAGATAAAGTATTTAGATGTTAGGTAGCAGGCGTGCACTAGCAGAAAAGGAACTAGTTGAGAAGAGGCCCATGTGTAAATGAAAGTTGTATTTAAATTTCTATATATTCTAGCTCCAATTTCAGAAAGCATAGACAGTTCATCTAACTCTGTTCAAGAGAAGAATAATGATGAGTCCATTTTGACTGAGAAAGGATTTCACATTCAGTAGTATCTGTGGAAATATAACTTTTTCTGTGCCCGTTGAATTCTAAAAAGACAGTAAAGGTAAGATCAGGAAACAGAAAGAAGTTTTGTTTTTTTAAAATTTATTTAGAGTATTATATTGGATAGGCAGGGATAGCAGTACAGATGGATAGAGAAATTTAAGACTGGGTAAAATGAGTGTATTTCTCTGTAATCTGTCTCCAGTCCTATTTATTAAACAGCAGACCATTTGTCTCTTATTAAACATATAACCTGTGTTAATAAATTTTCCTTCCCATGACAGACATCAAAAACTCAACAATTAGTGCAGAATTCAGATTTGTTGTGTGATAATTTAATGCAAACCTCTAAAAAAGGTTTTGAATATTAAACTACTAACATCTATTTTAAATATTAAACTACCCATGTATGTAGACATTTACGTAATGTGACATATAAGCATGAATATTATATAATATGTAAACATTAGTATGTGGAGGTCTTCATTCTCAATTTCTTATTTAGCACTAGCTCATGTACTTGGTTCGACTAAATTGAACACGACAAAAATTCTGCCAGTGAACAGTGAGTCCTACCCCGTCCTAGATCCCATGCCACTTCTCAGAGATAGTTATTATCACAAGTTTCAGACATGTTTTATAGAAACTTCACATCAAATTATACAGCACATACACATGTAATCAACATGGCGGGTGTAGGTCTCAGTCCACAACTGACATGTGTAAGAAATATTGTGTTTGTTTATTTTCCTAGAACCAACCAAATTTCAACTTGCCTCTAGCCTGCTATAAAATTCAGATTCATTCTCAAGTACTAAGTACTGCCCTTCCCACCGACCACCTACATAAACCATTTTGTCTTTCAGTGGTGCCATTATCATTTCTAAATGATAAAAATCCCAGACACTCAAGAACATCCTCTGTCAGTAAGTCGTCAATGACTTCTGGCTGCCACCAAGATACCATTGTTCCAATTGATAAGGCTATCAGTCCAACTTCTCTGCTATACTTTGAGGTGCATGTATATTTGATAAGGCTAATCACCTTTCTGATAATTTTCCACCTCCCGACCTTACTGTTTGGGATCACAGTATGGATTGCCCATACTTAAGGACCCATAAGCCTCTCCTCTTTCATAGGAGTCTTTAAATTTTTTTTAATGCATATTTTATTTTTGAAAGAGAGAGACAGATAGACAGAGCATGAATGGGGAAGTGGCAGAGAGAGAGGGAGACACAGATTCTGAAGCAGTCTCCAGACTCCGAGCTGTCAGCACAGAGCTCGAGGTGGGGCTCGAACCCACAAACCATGAGGTCATGACTTGAGATGAAGTTGGATGCTTAGCCAGCAGAGCCACCCAGGCGCCCCCATAGGAGTCTTTTTTTTTTAAATGTATGCATATTTTATTACTGTTCTATCATTTTATTAATCATTTTCAAGTTCAGCTATAGCACTGAGAAAATATTCTGTAGCCTTAGAATTTACCCCTTCTGCTGCTCATTGTCAACCCGCCTCCTGGATACATTTCTGGAGTTTCACTTTTTCTCTCTTTTTGAGAAACAATGACACACAGCACACATTCAATATAAATGCAGCCATTAGAGGGAAAATTTATTTACTTGTTTTTTTAGAGCATTCGCATAGAGGTGAAATGACTCATTTTTATTTATTTATTTATTTATTTATTTATTTATTTATTTATTTATTTTAGTTTTCTTGGTCTCGAAAATATGAACACTCTTACCAATCAATGCTCTTTGTGGTGACGCTGTGGCTATTTACCCCCCATCCAGATAGAGTCGTCCTCAGCGTCCTGATTCCCTCTGGGGACAGCTAATGAACACTTTCTGGCATGTCTCCAGAAGCCTGAGTACCATTATAATTTATTTCTATCTAAATTACTCCAATTTGGGCAAGGATGCTGAATTATGCTGATTTCCCATAAACTAGCTCATTTTGATGAATGCTGGTTTATCTCTTGATGCAGGATATTAGAGTAACAGAAAATAAACACATATACACACAGATAAATTTCTCTAACCTTGTATTTTGAATGAAACAATTGGTTTTTTGTTCTTCTCATTGATTCAGTTAGTAATTAACACTATGCTCCACAATGAATGTCACTTGCATAATTTGAACATTCAGCAATATTAATATTCCCTTTTTTAGACACAAAAATGAACCAAAGAACCATTTAGCAGTTGTTTAAAGCATATTTTGTAATCAGATTGGGCATTTGTGCTTGTAAACAATGAAATGGTGAATTATTCTTTAAATCTGTAGCTCTGTCAGTATTTTACAATCTGATCACTGACATTAGAAGAAAGTAGGCTACATTATAAATTGATTTCCTTAGCAATTTACCTTCATATAGAACTCCACCAAATATTTCTTTTCTCAAACTCTTCCGCTGTTAATTATTATTCTATCTGAAATCTATAATTTAAAATAACCATAAATAAAACTGACAGAAGTCATTTGGCAAAATAACAACCTTACAAGCAAAATAGCCCCCGAGGCTTATTATTTGCCAGCTATGAATGTACATGAAAATATTAAGTTGAATTTATTTAGCACGGGAAAGTGGAGGAAATATTTAAACATGACTTACACACTGCAAAACTATTTGGCAGGTACCTACTGAAAGGGGGCAAGATGTGGAGGAAACGCTGAGAGGCACAAAAAAACGCTCGAGCTTGAAAAATAAGACCTATAAATATCAAACGGTTACAAAATAATTTTTAAAATACAAGAAGAATAAGATATAAATATGGAAACGTGTCTAAGACAAAGATGCTGTTCAATGTCAAATGAACTGCACAGACAACGAATTCTAAAAATTTAGAGGAGGGTCAAGATGCTGTGAGTCAGAATAAATCATGAAGGTCTCGCTAAGCATCTATTTTCAAGGCTCATAACAGCGCAGCTATAGCTCGATGTGCTGAGGCCACCCTGTGCTGGCTCAGGAGAGCCCATGACCAGCCATTCTTTCCTACTCTGCGTTCAGAGATGTTATATAAATAACATGGAATTGTCCATGTTAAGAGTATTTACACCACAGAAATTGGCAGTCTCTACAAATTAAGGCTTTTTTTTTTTTTCCCAGAAAAACAATTGATAAACATGTACTAGCATCCCATGATAATGTAAGGGAACTTATCAAAATCTAATTTAAGTATTTACTTGATTTCTATTTAAATACCTTTATTTTTTTTTAGATGAGGAACCTGAGCTTGAAGTCACATCGTAAGTAAGTGGCAGATTTTGATCTTCAGGTTTGTATCAAAATATTCCTTCCACTTTGTAGGGTTGTTCAGGTATTGACAAAATTCACTTTTACTGATAGTGAATCCCCTGAACTGACAAGAGTTGATTGAACGTTGAATGGCCAAGGTGTCAGAAGCCCATAGCCCAATAAAAATCCTTCATGTTGGAAAAAGCCCAGTGGAATCTATTCAGTTATCTATTCCTACATAAGAAATACCTCAAGATTTAGCGATGTAACCATTTATTTTGTTCACAGTTTTGTGGATCAGGAATTTGGGAGGGGTGAAGCTGGGAAGTTCTCAGTTGTGGTCTCTCATGTGACTGCAGTCTTTAGCTTGGGCAGCAACCATCAGGACTCTCTGCTTTCTGGTTTTGCCCAGGGTGCTTCACTCACCTGGTAATTGAGGCTGGCTGGCTGCCGAGAGCCCGCTGGCACTGGCCGTTGAAGCTTCTGTGCATGGCTTCTTCAATGTAGTCATTTCAGGTGAGTCAGACTTCCTCCATAGCAGTTGAGTATTCCACGAACAAATATTCCAGTGGACAGGGCTGAAGCTACATGGCCTTTCCTGACCTAGGCTTGTAAGTTACATAAGGCCACTTCCGCTGTACCCTCTAGTGATTGAAAGAATTTTAAGCCCAGGCAAGTTCTCAGGAAAGGAACACTGATATCACCTCTTGACTGGAGACATCGCAAAGAACTTTGTGGTCATTTTTTTGTTTGTTTGTTTTTGGAAACCTGACTGAGAAGCCAACTTGATTTCCTCCCAAATACTCTAACAAATAAACCCTTGGTTTCTACAGAGTATTATTCTGTATTATTCTGCTACCCATTCATAGAGAAAAAGGAGAACAAAGGTTTTTAAATCTTAGTACAACCTAATCAAACCTCTGGATGTGATTCTGTTTTCCTCATTCTCTCATACTCTGTAAGAGCCATTTTAGTAATATTAAATAATATTTAAAGAAAGCATTCAATGAAATGTAACACACCATTCTTGATCTTTGGAAACTTAGGTATAGATGGGGAGATACAATATTCATTCATGCATTCATTCTTCCATCCAAGGATCAGTTATTAAGCACCTCCCTGAGCCACACTCAGACCAGGCTTGAAAAATAAAGAAAACCAGATACTGCCACTGGCTTTAATAAGTTCACAATCTATCGGGAACCCAAACCACACAGGTGCCTGATACAATGGGAAAATCAATAGAATTATAAAGGAAACTCTGTGGAGATCGAGAGAAGAGAGCCATGAGTTCTTCATGGTAACAGTGTGTAGAATTTCTAAGCTGTTGGAAATTAAAAGTATGAATAATTAAGTAATATATTTCAAGGTGTCTTTCCCTAGGTTTTCATATTTATATTTAATACATACATACCTGCAACAGAAGTATTAACAGCACACAGAATAATCAAGTATCATTTGCCTGATTTAGGAAATGTAACTCTAGAGCCTCTGAATTATATCCACTCAATCAACTTCTCTTTGATTTTATGACTTTTTTCTAGGCTATGGAAAAGTCTAGAAATGCTTTTAGAACAAAGAAAAAATATAAATATATAGTTTCAAAGCAATTTCCCCAAAGGCTGAGGCCAAATTTAAGAACAGAAATATTAAAAAGTAATTAAGACTAAGTGAATGTCAAAAAGAGGGCGAGAGAGAGAGAGAGAGAGAGAGAGAGGGAAGCTTTTTAAGAATGACTGACACTTCTAATATGATAACTGGGATCTGAATAAAATGGATTTGATGCTTCTTAACTACATACCAGATCATCTTAATTAGTGTTAAGATATAAAACCAGAGAATATAGGTATTTTAACGACTATAAGAGTAACTATAACAATAAAGCAGAGCTTTAACACAAAAGTGTCATTTTAGTGGGGTTCGTCCATATTTGAGGCTACTGGGGTTAGGTTGACTAGTACCTGGGGAATTTAACAGAATTGACTTTGTGAAGAATTCACATAACATGACCTTATATTTATATAGTCTGTCCAGACATGGTTCCTTTGCTCATAAAATTTGATTCTTTGCTGCTCTTATAGTTTTACTTTATAATAGATTCTCAATATGCAGAAATACAAACTTACTGAAATTTCAAACCTCAAAACTGAGTTAGAAATCCTTCCAATTCACTTTATAAAACTGCTTGGTTCCTTCTAATATGTATTCCAGTAAGCCTGACCTCTCCTTCCACTTAGTCTCTCACACTGAATGACGGGATTTGATTGTCTTTCCCCATGGACCCCAGATCAATCTGTTCAGGGCTAAAGCTTGGGAGGGTCCACAAAGTGCTAAGAAAGAGTTTCCGTCACTAGAGAGATTTGCACTTGCCTGCTCGTAAAGTCCTGAGTAGAGGTTATGTTAAAGTTAAGTGATTTTCAATCCAATATTCTCTCCGGCTAAGTTGCCACTATTGGTTTTTCATCATACAATTCTGTGACTCCCCAATTATCTGTCAGAAGGGGCTGTGAGATGCCGCGTAACAGACAGTTCCTGAATCCGAGGGACTCACAAACAGCAAAACTGTATTTCTCAGTTTTGCTATATCAGTCTCTTGGACTGGAAGTGGCTCTGTCCCATGCCGCTCTCATTCAGGGACTCAAGATGACAGAACCTGCTCATCTCTCATGTCCCTGTGGCATGAAGGGAAGAACATGGCTGAGTGCATCGTCTCTCACCAGGGCTTCTGCCTGGAAGGGAACGGCTTAGTCCCACTAACTTTCTGCTTCACATTACAGTGTACAGTGGCCAAAGCAAGTCAGTCTGCAGAAGAGATGTACAGTCCCATCAGGAGAACTGAAACACTGGTAACAGCCCTAAAAATTGCCATACCTTGGGGCAATGTATGGGTGGCTCAGTCGGTTGAGCGTCCAACTTCGGCTCAGGTCATGATCTCACAGTTCATGGGTTCCAGCCCTATGTTGGGCTCCATGATAACAGCTCAGAGCCTGGAGCCTGCTTCGGATCCTGTGTCTCCCTCTCTCTCTGCCCCTTCCCTGTTTACTCCCTGTTTCTCTCTGTCTCTCAAAAGAGATAAAAATGTTAAAAAAAATTTTATTGCTGTATCTTACATTCCTAGTATTAAGAACTTCTGACTTTAAGACAAAATAAATTTAGCTACAATTTGCATCGTAAAAATGCTTCGTAACTGATGTCATTGTCACGTATCTTATACGTTTCTCTCTCAGTGAAACAGCATCAATATCTACCAGAAAATTAGTACAAAAATACTTTTTTTTAACATCGGGAATATGATCATTTCGGAAGGGAGGTACATCTAAACTGTATCTCTAGGAGAAAGCTTATCCTCATTCATTTTACATAGTTTAAACTATCTTTCAGGCTCACTTGATTGCTACTGAACCTAAAGTGATACCCAGCGCATCACAAACAGAGCTGGCTAGGAGATTTCTAAAGCTAATTTCTGCCTGGGGGTTTTGCGATTTAATCATCTCACTTTCCCTCTTTTTGAGTTTCTATTAGTGTTGGATTCCTGGGGTATTGTACACTAGTGACTCCGAGGTAGCCTACTCCGAGTTATTTTAATTTTTTTTTTCCCTAAGAAACTGCTGAGGAAGGTCAACCTAATCTCCACCTTTCCTCGACATGACAGATTCTCTACAAATTGAGATTCGTAGGCTTCAATGGCTCATGTTCTCCATTTCCTTCCACCTGAAATACATTCCCTTTAGTGCTGATCAAGTGAGAGCAAAGAAGGACCTAACGGGGGTGAGGGGAAATTAGAACCATAATTCTAAGAAAAACGTCCGTATTTCCTGACTCCCAATACTCAAAGGTTTTCCTTTCACCGGCCCTATTCGGTCACATTTTTTTTCTTTCAGTTTTGTTTGTTTGCTGTTTTGTATGCTTTTTGTTTGTTTATTTGTCTAAGCCAGATGCTGTTTGGGTGACTGAAGTCACATTCACAAACCAGTGACATGATGGCATTGAGTCCATCAAAAATCTCATTCTACTAATGATAGAAACATGGATTATGCATTAATTCTACTTCCATGCTGTTCGTAAGTATAATTGTACAACTCGAAAATGAGATTTCCTTATTATTTACATAGGAAATAGTTTTAGAGACATTTCTTTCGGGAAATGTGTTTTAATTGGTGGTGTCTTTTCTGACTTCCATGTGAATTTTCTGTTACTATTTAGATGTGTCTTCTTAGTTAATGTGTTTGGACTCAAAGAAGAGGGCCGCATACTTTTAAAATTGAGAAACTTAATTCAATTCATCCTTTTATTTTGCCACCGGGAACATTAAGGTTCTGAAAGTTTTTATGCTAAGAGAAGAAGAATTTCTGAGAAATCTTTGTAAACTAAAAACATGCTTTCGATAGGCATAAAAAAGGAAAATCAAACCACTAACAATATGTAATAGTAATCAGCTTCTGGTTTATGTTTGGAATTTCATGTGTCTGCTATTTTCAAGATACATAGAACAGCTGAAGTCTAGGTTAGCTGAATATGTTTTACATTCACATGCATGATTGCTAGTTAGTAGTTACCTAGAGTCTGTGTTCAAGATTCTCATTGGGGCCCCTGGGGGGCTCAGTTAAGTGCCCAACTTCTGCTCAGCTCATGATCTTATGGTTCATGGGTTTGAGCCCCACGTTGGGCTCTGTGCTGACAGCTCAGAGCCTGGAGCCTGATTTGGATTCTGTCTCTCTCTCTCTCTCTCTCTCTCTCTCTCTCTGCCCCTCCCCCACTAACTCTGTCTCTCTCTCAAAAATAAATAAACATTAAAAAAGAATTTTTTTTAATTTTTTAAAAGCTTATTTATTTTTGAGAGAGACAGAGACAGTGTGTGAGCAGAGGAGGGAAAGAGAGAGGGGGAGACACAGAATCCGAAGCAGGCTCCAGGCTCTGAGCCATCAGCACAGAGCCGGACGCGGGACTCGAACCCACAGACAGAGAGATCATGACCTGAGCTGAAGTCGGCCGCCCAACTGACTGAGTCACCCAGGTGCCCCAAAAAAGAATTTTAAAAATTCCCAGGCTTCCCAGTGGGGTTCTATGATAGATTTTTTTGTTCAGAAAATGAGAGAAACCGCACAGATGCCATTCTTTGTGAGGCTTTACATGACACAAAATAAAAGCAAACAAAAGTGACTGGTAATGAACACTGTTGTTTAATTTCGATCATGACACTATACAGAGAATATAAGACACTTTGATTAGCTTTGTGCACTCCATTTTTCCTGTCAATAGAGTGGGTGGTTTGTTTTAAGGAAGTTTTAAAGGTAATTTTGAAAGTCCGAATAAGAGAAATAAAATGTATGCAGCCACCTTGCTTAGATGAGGGGAATATAATGGAAGTGGCTGTTATCTAATGATTTCCTGCAATCTTTGGGGACTGCCAAAGAAATACATTGGTCAGGAACAGTTCTAAGGATGTTTCTGAGAGGAGCTGTTCGGAGATGACCCCCTTGCAACTTGTTCTTGGAAGGTTTGCATTTCAAGTTATATACCAAATAAAAAGTACATTTAGTTTACGGTGGGGGGAAGACCCAAGGGATGGTCTTTGACAATGGCTGTGAAGTGTGGCTATTGTTTTCCCCTAGACCGTAACTAATGAGACACTGAAAATTATTGTAGGAAAAAAGCAAAAAGAATTTGCAAAGTACGTGTTGTAAAATTGCCCTGAACATAGAAACAGTAAAAAGATAATGAATTCTTGACAATTAAGGACACAACATTAACAAAGAACTCAGCCCAAATTATCGTAGAATGTATTATAGGCAATTGCTACCCGAAAAATTTTCTTATACTCTGAAAAAGTGAAAGAAATGTGAGTACATCATATACTTTTTAAACATGATAAACTTTAAAGCAACTATTTGTATCAAACCCTACATTTTCATGGCATGAAGATCAACAAGGTAGTTTTGACTTGGAATATAAGTCAGGAATCCTAAATCTGATTTCTAGATTTGTTGCTGACTAGAAAGGTGTTTCAGAGCAAGTCACGTAAAGTGTCTCGCCTTTAATCTCTTAAAATGCTGGATTTTTTTGGATTAAATACTCTCTAAAATGCAGTTTGATTCTAAAACGCATTATGACATGATGTGTGGCAGGTGAACACCACCTCAGTACCGACACAAGCAGTCAGGGACTGCAGCTGGTGGGACAGGGGAAACTTGAAGATAAGACTAAGGCAGATGTAAGCTTGCTGCTCTTCACTTTCATAGGTTGGAAGTTTAGAGGAGGCAGGGAAATTGCTTGGTCTTTGTCTTGACCCAGGCCGACAGCTCTCAGGCATGCTCCTCGTTGGCATGGTGGAGAGGAGAGAACTGGATCAGGAAGGGCATGAGGAGCTAGGGAAGTAGATCTACAGGTTCTTTTTAAGTTCTTCCCACATACAGTCTATTCTCTGGAAGAGGCACACCAATATGGTAGTTTAGACTTGGAATATAAGTCCAGAATCCCTGAGTAGACATGAGGTTGTGCTGTCCTAAGTAGATCTGACGTGCTGCTCTTCAAAGTGAGGGAGCCACTAAAGTATGACTGTTCCTTAGAATCTTAGAATCACCTGTGGGACTTCTGACTGTGACCTTTGTCTTTAGATCTCATTTATCAATCACTGGTGAATGTGCTAAAATTTCCAATGGAGGGTGGTGGTGTATTGCCTCAGCCAGGCTATTGGGGCAGAAAATAATTAAAAAGTCACTTCATATTGTTGTGAGAATCTTAACCTATGTGGGAAACTGATAACTTACTATGGGTTGCTCTCTACGTGGGTGTCTCTATAGGGTGGTTTGTGCATCCTCATAGTGTCTTCTCTGGGTTCCAAGAGCCAAGGGTTCCAAGGGAAAACAAAACAAGTAAAACCAGTATAACCTGTGTGTCCCAGCCTTAGCGATCACATAGTGTCACTACCAGCACAGTTATAAGTCTGTCCAGAGTCAAGGGCAGGGAATAGTGACCCCACCTATCTGAGGTACATCAAAGTCACATTCCAAGAGCTTGTGGAAGGGGAGACATTGTTTTATTATTTTTTTTGTAAAATACTATCAACCATATCAACCTAAAATTCCACACCTAAAGAAACTATTAATTAAATACAAGAGTTGAATGGAGAATTTTTGCAGACATGTTAAATGTTGGACAACTTACCTCCCATGTACTCATTCCCAGGAAGCTGTAGAAGAATGTGTTTTACCAAAACATGAGAGAAATCCAACAAAGACACTGATGGAAATGCAAGAAAGGAGGGACCGGACACATTAGAGAGATGAGGACTCATCAGGATGGTGAAGAGTGATTTCAGAACAGCGGTCGTGTACCATCCACGAAGACCAACCAGCCTAGATTTGAGCAGGTGAGAAGGCTCTACAGATGACATCTCTAAGAAGACAAAACTTTACAATGAAATATGTTCGATATATTTCGAGGGACAATCAATCAATTAGGAGAGAATTTGAACCTAAAGTAGATGATCACACAGAAAACTAAGTAAACAAACAAACAAAAAAGGACAGTTGACTTCAAAGAAAACAAAGAATTTTACAAGAAAAGTTGTTATAGTATACTACATGATTTATTGAGAACAATGTTTCTTATAAGGTTATGAAAATGTCAATGTTAATTAATTATGTAATTCAAATTGTGCTCTAATTCTATTGGGAGAATGAAGTATACAGTTAGAACATGTAGCTACATCTGAGAAGGCAAGAGGTGGGGGTGCAGATTAAAGAGAATTAAATCTTTAACCTCTACAGTAGGAAATTAATAGGTATGTCTAAAATTAAAAAAAAAAAACACAAGCGGTTGTGTGTATGTTTTTTGAAGATATTGATACAGAGGTGTCTTGGGTGGCTCAGTCGGTTGAGCATCTGACTCTTGATTTCAGCTCAGGATATAATTTCACGGTTCATGAGATCGAGCCCCACATTGGGCTCTGCACTGACTGTGTGAAGCCTGCTTGGGATTCTCGCTCTCCCTCTCTCTCCATCCCTTCCCTTCCCATGCTCTTTTTTCTCTGTCAAAATATATAAACTTAAAAAATATAAATATACCGATACATAAATTTATAAAAAGAGCTTGAAGTGGTTGCCTCTGGGAAATAGGAATAGGAGTGGAGAGGGGTGACAGGGGAATGAAAAAGGACGTTATTTTCACAAATCTTATAAAACTATTTAATTCATGAGAATAAAGAATAGGGAAACCCACTTTTTGGTTTGAACTATGTGATCTTTATTTCCTATAATCATTGTCATATACGTTTCCAAGGTCTGCAAGGGAAGGGCTGGAGGGGAAGTGGGACCACTCTCTGTCCCCCATACAGCAGCCAGGGCCTTTCCCTGACATTGCCAGTGCTCTGTCCACTTCCTTGTGCTCCTAGGGCTCTTAGAGGGAGGAGGGTGTGCATCAGAGTATCCTCATCAGCTTCCTCTTGGCTCCATGGCCTTGAAGGAGAGACTTCCCTCTTTAAAAACAGCCTTTGAGAAATGGGAGAGAAATAACTCTCACATCCAGAAAACTAATCAAGCTTCCCAGGAAATATGAATGTAAATAAAATATTGATTAAAAGCTAAAAGGATTTTAATTAGGTTACTTAGTTGAATAGTTTAATTTGGCAGAAACAGACAACTTGGACAAGGTTCTTTGTGTAAGCACATTTTAAATCACTTATTAAAATTTCAGACGGCAATCTGAGATTAGCAAAAGGATCTTCAAAGGCAAGCAAGATGCCCATTTATTTTATTTTAAAACTCAAAGCAATGCGAAGACGTTACTTTGAGTCCTCAATCTAAAATAACGTGAAATCTTGAATATATTATAACCCACTTTGACCCATACACCATCTGTAATTAATTTACATTGAACGAAAAACATAATTTGATAGGCAAACATCACGTACATTTTTATTGAAGATCACTTGTGTTTTTAATAAAATCGCTATTTATTTCAGAGATACAATGTTATAATGTGGAGAAAATGGATCCCCAAAAACGTAAAACTCACGGCAGAGTAAAGTGATTTATTCAGTCCAATTCACCTAGTACATGAACTATTTCGAAGACACCAAGAGAAGCTCTATTTTGAGTCCTTATTAGTAATTACGTATCAGTATACTAAATGGCACACTTCAAGGTCAAAGCTAAGTCTGTGCTGATGTTCAAGATGGAAAGGCAGATGGAGTATATCAATTGAAAATAGTCACTATAAGGACAGACTCTGAAGACCCATTGCCTGGAGTCAAATTCTGGTTTGCCGCTTGCTGGTCACGAGACCTTGAGCAATTTAGATAGCATTCCTATGCCTCAGTTTCCACACCGATAGCACAGAAATTACAATAATCATACCCACTTTGCAGGGTTATTATGAGAATTAAAAAAGAATGAATTTCAAGCACTTAGCACATAAGCCTATGGACTGTAGTCAGATAACAGTAAATGCTGTTTCTATGAATATAAAAAACAGACGCATTTAAGGTGGTAGAATTACAGAAGCTGAAAATCTGTATTTTTCATAGGAGATGAAGGATAAAGATCACAGGCTCTGCTTTAAGATAGATTTGGATTCAAATTCTAACTCACACATTCACTAGCTGGGAATTACATTTCTTAACCTCTCTGTGCTTTATTTTCCTCTTGCACAAATGAGGGGAACCACAGGTCAGAGCGTTGCTGAAGAGTCAATGAGAAAATGATACTAAAACCATTCACAAAGCTTGACCCATAAGAGTTGTTCTAATGTTAAGTCGCTATCCCTTCTCTTCTGAAATAAATATAAAAGTAGAGGATACACAGCTGATGACATGCCCTGTAGAACTGCATTGAAGGTCGTTGTGTCCATGAATTTAAATTCTCTAAGAAGGACCCCAGCGGTGTGTTGATTTTATAACGACACCGGCGCCCTGAGTATGTCCTGATACAATAGAAGTCCCTCACTTATCCATTGCAGGAAAGAAGGCATTTCCACTCATGTGCAGACTAATCTTACATCTCAAAGATGCTGCTCTTTCCATCAAAGACACCATGGCTTTTCGTAAAAGTTATGAAACAGTGAGTGTGACATTCACTCTCCCTTTGACGACTTCAGAAAAAGTGCTGAGGGCACTAACCCCACTTCTTGGTTGTTCATGACCTCAGTCCAGACATTTGACTGACAACACATTAAGATATCAGTTTGAAATTTTTATGGGATGCCCAACCCTCCAGACAAACTCTCCAATGTGTTTCATTGATACCACAGGTAAATGGGGGTGAGAACAGAGGTTCCAGAAGAATTGTTAACATTATTTTCTATGACTAATGGTAGTGAATGAGGCAAACATACACCACTATAATTATTAATTTTTTTATAAATCTTTATAGAGCGGCCAACAGTGATGGTGATTATAAACACCGCAGAGCGAGCTTGAAATGTGTCTATAAATGTTTCAGAGAACTGAATCTGGTCCTACATTACCTTGATCCATAATAGCTTAAGGAGATTGAATATGATTCGAAGACTACCTATTTTGGTACAGCTAAAGATTTCTTTCCATCATTCAAAACTATTCATTTCTGTTGCGAAGCTCCTGACTCAACAGTGTTGGGGCAAGCTACATTCTCAGACTTTATTTTTCCCTTCCATTAAGTCACTTTTTTTTTAATAGTTTATTTTCAAATTGGTTTACATATAACACCCAGTGTTCATCCCAACACGTGCCCTCTTTAATGCCCGTCACCCCCTCTCCCCCCTCGCTCACCCCCCTCACCCTCAGATTGTTCTTAGTCTTTGAGAGTCTCTTATGTTTTATCTCCCTCCCTCTCTGTGTCTTTTTTTTTCCTTTCCCCTCTTCCCCTCCCCCATGGTTTTTGCTTAGTCTCTCAAAATCCACCTATGCGTGGAAACATGTGGTATCTGTCTTTTTCTGACTGACTTATTTCACTTAACATAATACCCTCCAGTTCCATCCATGTTGCTACACATGGCCAGTTTCCACTCTTTCTCATTGCTGCATAGTAGTCCATTAAGTCACTTTCTAAGCAAGTCATGATTTACTCCTTTGAAAGCTCAGCTTCTGTTGGAATCTTGTAGATCTTCCTTCTGATCATTTCCTGCATCCACTATCTTGTGCCACTCGCTGAATCGACGCGTATTTTTGAACCTATGTTATATGCCCAGTTCTCTGTTAGCATTGACATGGAGGAAGAGAAGTATTAGAAGGATCTATGATCTCATGGAGTAGATATTATAGTCGTGGAGGCAAGACCAATGTATTATAAATCATGAAAGAAAAATACTCAGCAGAATATTTTAATGTGTTGTAAACATACATTAACATTTCTTTCCATACAACTTCCATACAACATGGAAAGCTTAACTACGAATTTCAGGAGGTATGTGAACAAGATGTCCCATCGAACTACACTTACATGAATCCAGGTGGGGTTTCAGACTCCCTTTACTAGGACATGATTCAGGGTCACCTCATTCTGCCTCCTACATGTACCATATATTCTACAGGAATGAAACAGAAATCACGTGTCATACACACACATCTTTGTCATTATTGCATAAACATGTGCATACTTCAACTTCCAGCTTCTTTTTTTGAGATTAAAAAAATATACTTCTGATTATTATTTTTTCCATGGTTTGGTAAAGTAGAGCCTGTGGGGTGAAACAATTGGTGGCCAGGCTTAATGACTCAAGGCAATCATTGACCGCAAAGGCTTCTTCTCAGACAAAGCTGTGTCCTATTAGTATTCAGTAAATCCTTGAAAAAGCCACCAGGCAGCTCTTTATCTGTCATTATCGGCTGTTCTTTGATGAAACCACTATCTTGGAAAATGCATCTGTCTTCCTTGGGAGATTGTTAAGCACTGGAGAGGAAACGAACCTGCAATTTTGGGGCTTTGTGGTTTTGCTCTGAATAGCAACCAATGTTGAAAGGTATGTATACCATTTCTGTGCAGCCTGTTCCAAAAATAAGAAGGTTATATAACCAATATCAAAGCCAGTTTTTATTCACTGGTAAAAAATTACTAGATCCAATATATTTTCCGAAGGGTGCTACTCAGTTTTCAAATTTTCTGTAAAACTGCAAAAAAATAAAAAATGATAATAAATAAACCCTTAATTTCAGTTAGGCAAGATGATAATGGAATGTGAACTCACGCTTCATTGTAGATCAACTATTTGGAATATTCTGGATGATAAAATGGTGGTTTAGTGGTCCCTGGAGACTACAGTTATTCTTCAGTGCTCTAATACCCATTTTTTAATGTTATCCTTTCCATCCACTCTAAATTTCTTTTTTGGAGTTTCCTCTTCCTAGCGTCCCCTGCTGTTGTTTTATAGATTCATGTTTCCACTAGAAGCTTTGATGAAATTATCAAAGTCATATCAAAAGGAGCGAATACCCCTTTCCCATCTCCCCCATCGCATCTTTACTTTATTTTAACCGACCATAGGATCTGACCTATAAACACCTTCACGACTATTGTTTCCAGGCCTGGATAGAAACATGACTGATGCCCCTTACATGATGTGCACTTACATGGTAACGTCGGATTAAGAAAACAGGGCTCAAACCCTCTGTCGAGAATTGCAAAACAAAGGCGTGCAGGCAGCCTTTCTACCAGGAGTCCCAAACTCTGATAGCAATCACAGACAGTCACCGAGCACATACTATGTGCCAGCGATTCCTCCAAGAACTTTGCTTGCAGTGAATTCAGTTAATCTCTAAACACCTTTATGACGTGGGTGTCATTGTTCCCATCATATCAGAGATGAGAAAATCAAAGCAAAGCAAAACAAAACAAAACATTAAGGAATTTACCCAAGGTTACCACTTGTAAATGATGGCCGAAGGATTGTGGCACTGAAGTCAACTTTACCAACTACTATTCAGTTCTCTAAGACAGACTCTCTAGGGCCACAGCAGGTCACAGAAAGGAGCAAAGTGGACAACCCCAGCTTGTCGTTGCCACGTAGGAGCATGGACTCGGTGCTGCCACATCTTCTCATACTGCAAGAGAACCATGAAACCTGAATTCTTTAGGTTTTCAAATGGTGGGTAGTAATTTTAAAATGTTTTTAAACACCATTTTGGAACACATACTTCACAGATTTTGTAACCTCTGCTTTAAACACATAGGTGGCCTGTAGGAGCGCAATATAAATTGTGCAAAAAGCTGTTCATTTATTTTAAGAACAAATTGCCGAATTGCTGAGCTGAGGCCCACATAGTTCATTCTGGGCAGCGTCCCATCCCAAGTGAGAATTTCCTGTAGTATAGTGGCTCACCATTGCATAACCACTAAAATTGTCTTTAAAATAAATCTTCCTTCTATTTTATCAAAATAGTGTTGTTTTTTTTTTGTATTTTGGTGTTTGATTCCAGTGATCTTGGTTCTGCCCTTGGGAAATACACTGCTAAGACAAATCTTCCTTCTGAAAAATACTCTTAGATTTTTGAGGACAGCGCACATAATACTTTTATCTTCTGTTTCGATTCCTGCAGTCACAGGTCCTTCAATAATTTCTGCGACATGATTTCAAAAACTTTAACCACTCTTGAAATAAAGGGAAACAATAACCTTTATCAAGCATCCATTATGTGCTATTCTGACGGCATCCAAAGTCTTTTTTTATCCACAATCCACTATTACAGAAGTATTTATTGTATATACTGCCATCATATATGTTACTGTGTATACTTTGTGTATATTGTAGATGTAGTTCTATTATATGCTAATATCTTAAACAATACACATTGGATCAGGGTTTCTCAACCTCAGACACTATGGACATGTTGGGCCAGAGAATTTTATGTTGTAAGGGGCTGCCCTATACATTGTAGGAGGTCTTAAAGCATCATCCATGGCCTCTACCCATTAGAGGCCTGCGGCATCTCCCATTTTTGACAAACACAATTGTCTCCAGACATTCCAAATGTTCCCTTGGGGGCAAAGTTGCCCTGACTGAAGGACTGCTGATTTAGGGCAAGGTTTGTCATCCGACGTTGTAGACATCCAACGTTCAGATATTCTTCTTGACAATTGTGAATTGGTTGGCCAGCTTCTTGAGGATTTATTTAGATCTGCATTGCTCTTATCTTTTAATGGAGCTAACGAAGAATTTCTAACAGGAATACAACTACATGCTCTTCCATTTGGGTTTCGTTGTTCCACCATTATTAGTGCTACTTCTTGTTTTTTAAAGTTATTTATTTATTTATTTTTAATATTTTTTAATGTTAATTAATTTTTGAGAGAGACAGAGTGTGAGTTGGGGAGAGGCAGAGAGAGAGGGAGACACAGAGACAAAAGAAGAAGGTGCCAGGCTCTGAGCTGTCAGCACAGAGCCCGACCTGAGGCTCCAACTCACGAACTGTGAGATCTTGACATGAGCTGAATTTGGACACTAAACCAACCGAGCCACCCAGGTGCCCCTTAGGGTTTTTTTTGTTTTTAATTTTTATTTTTGAGAGAGAGAGAGAAGGGAGAGCATGAGCGTGGGAGGGACAGAAAGAGAGGGAGATACAGAATCCGAAGCAGGCTCCAGGCTCTGAGCTTTCGGCACAGAGCCTGATGCAGTGAGGCTCGAACCCACAAACCATAAGATCATGACCTGAGCCAAAGTCAGACACTGAACAGACTGAGCCACCCAGGTGCCCCTCTTGGTACTACTTCTGATCTGGTGTTCTTTTGAGAAAACCTTCTCCTTTTACTTCCTGAACCCACCTAACTGGATCCATTTAAAAAGAAGTATGTCACAGCCCATCCCAAGGACAGGAGACTGCGGGCACCAGAATAGAATTGGTGCTCTAGCCCCATGCATGGCGCATGGTGTGTGACACACGACCACCTGACCTCTGATCTCAGGGAGCACAACAGTGGCAGTGTAATCTGTAGAATAAATACCACTTAAGTTTAAGGAATTTGCTTCTCTATATGAAACATACATAATAGCAGCTCGCACATTTTACCTTTGCCCAAAAAATGTTCTTTTGCTGTCCCATGGTATGCACAGATCCCACTTTAGAGACCACTGGTCACAGTTACAGAACTTCCAAGAACCCTGCCTTATTTTTTCCGGATTGGAAATAAAGAACCAAACTAGAACACAAAGGCCTTCTAGTTAAGTGCTGACATCAGGAGAATCCAGGAGTATGGATTCACACTCCAGCCTCCTCATATCGTGGTATTTAGGCACTCATAACATGTTGGTTCACATTACGTTTGCCGCTAGTTAGAACCTCTTAGCTATTTTTTTTTTCCCTTTATAAAGCAAACTTCACCTTGAAGCCAGACTTCCTATCATTAGAATCTTTCCCTAGTTTATTAAGGTCTTTCCAAGACTGCGTTTATGGCCACATTGGATTTCTGTTCCTTTTGTCTACCCAGCGTGTGTGCCCCTTCCTTGTCATTACGGCCTTCCTTCCTGCTCTCTGCTCATGTGCTGGAATCCAGGGGGAACACATCACCCAGGCTGGACTAATGACTTGTTCATACTCCTTGGAACAAGAGTCTTGGAGGGGCTCAGAGATGAAAACTCTTGTAGGCTACCCATCCCTGAGCTGCTGGCCACTTAGACTGTCCATTCTTAGCTGCCACTTTGATCCCCAAAGTTTCCCTGACCCCATCCTTTCCCAGACGCATTATTCTGTGTCTCCTTTGATTTTTTAAGCTTCGCCAAAGCCACAGCTGGTGTCTTTTCCTTTAAAGAAACCTAGTGGATAAAAGCTGTAAATATATTGGCTCTCTCCCAGGCTCTATCTCAAAACCCGGTACTTACTCTTCTAAATCTTCACTCAAGAGCTACTGCTTGGATCAGGATTGGCCTGCTTATATTAGAATCCTTACGTTTCCACATAGAGACTATAAAGAAACAAAATTTGATAACAATTATAATAGTGACTCACGTTTACTATTTCCCAATGAGGCTTACAAAAGTGATTTTTAAAAAAATACACTTTATTTCAGGATAATCTTAGAGTGATTGGAAAGGTACAAAGATAGTACGTAAGGGTTTCATATACCCTTCACCCAGTTCCCCCCAGTGTTAAATCTTACAAAACCATGTGCATTTGTCAAACTCAGAAAACAACATTGAGGCGTTGCTGTTAACTAAACTACAGACTTTATTTGGAATTCACCATTTTTTCCACCAATGTTCCTTTTTCTGTTCCAGGACCAGGTTCCTGGAACCTTGTAGACAGGTTTCTACACTGCATTTAGAAGTGCCTGACTGGGGGCCTGGGTGGCTCAGTTCGTTAAGCGTCCAACTCTTGACTTCAGCTCCAGTTCATGGGACCGTGCCCCATCGCTGGTACCTATGAAACAGGCACTATCATTTCTCCCGGTTTACAGATGAGGAAACTAAGACCACAGAGAAGTTGAGCAATTGGTTAAAGGCACACAGTAAGTGGCAAAACTAGGACCTGAACCCAGTATTCTGGCACCAGAGACCGTTCTCAACTCTTATGCTGCACCATCGCTTACAAAAACAAAACAAACAAAAACAAAAACAAACAGAAAGTACACATCTTTGTCTGCTATTCCCCCCCTCCAAATGTAGCTTTGACGTAGGTTTAGTTAGCCTGCTTTGTTCTTTTTTTTTTTTTTTTTTTTAATGTTTATTTATTTTGGAGAGACAGAGAGACAGAGGGCAAACAGCAGAGGGGCAGAGAGAGAGAGAGGAAGACACAGAATCCGAAGCAGGCTCCAGGCTCTGAGCTGTCAGCACAGAGCCCAACAACTTGGGGCTCGAACCCACAAACCATGAGATCATGACCTGAGCCGAAGTTGGACACTCAACCGACTGAGCCACCCAGGTGCCCCAGAGCCTGCTTTGCTCTTAAGGGATGCCTGCCAGTCCTCGAGTTTCCTACAGCCCTTCGGTGCCTGCATCAACCGTCTCTTGAAGAATTCCTTCTCCCAGTTCTGCTGAGATGAGTGTCAAACTCAAAACACTTTAGTTTACAGAATTGACCTGTGTTGAGAATCAAATTATGTGCCCAACTTCATTTTTCTAGAGCAGAGTTTTTCGAACATTAATCTGTAGGCAGATCACAGGAAATCTGGTTAAAATGCAGCCTCCGCAGGTTGGAGGTGGAGCCTGGGAATCTGTATTCCCATCAAGACCGCGGGTGACGTCCACGCTGCAGCCCTGTAGAGCACGCTTTGGATAGTGAAGCCCTAAACCTCTTCTCCGCCTTTCCTCAGATTGGCCATGTTTCTCTTCCCACACAGTCCTCTGCCTGGGCTCAGAGAAGGAAGCAGGTTCCGGCTGGTCTGTCAGACACTTTTTATCTAGTTCAGATGCCAATTTTATTTAAAGACAATTCATTAGCTCTTTAACATTTGGATGCCTTTTTCCTTATAGAAATTCTTGAGGCTACACATCTGTTTATTAATCCTGTTGTTTTGTTCTCTGTCATTTGCTAATGATCCTTCTTAATGGTCCTCCCCATCTTTCATTATCCAAATTCATTCAAAGGCATTTTAATTGTTCCGAGCATTTCCTTGAGCCCTAACTGACGCTAAAACATTAACTTCCTTGCCACTAGACTTGCTGAGTGTTTGTTTGGGCGCACACTTTCTTCCTCCCATCTTTCACGTGCCGTGTTTTCAAATCCGAGTGGGTCCAGAGTTTCACGCGGCCACGTTAATTTCTTTCTCTATCCCCTTCCCCTCTAGGCTCCCCCAGATTTCTTCCTCTTTGGAAACACTTGCAGTTGCTGTAATGTGTCCTTTTGTGTCCCTTTGTTCCCGGTTTGCTTATTTTAAGAATTTTCATCTCCCATTACTTTAGACTCTCTAGCCAATTTATATATATATACATATATATATATATATATATTTTTTTTTTTTTCTTGGAAACTTTTGAAATCTGCTTTTGTAGGGCCCAGGTTTGAATCTGATATACTCATTATATTCTTATTCGATAATTAACAACTCTAAGATGAGGTCATTTCCTTCTTCTAAGTTTCCTGTTATTCGGAGTCCCTGGCACCCCCCACCCGCACACTGTCCTTCCTTGTAGGTTAGAATTAAATCCAGACTAGCAGTTCTTACCACTGTTTCCTTTACGTTCCAGAAGATGAAAGTGCCTGCTCTTCCTCTGGGCAAAGCATTTGCATACTTCAGATTTTTTTTTTAATGGAAGAAATGGAAGAATCTCAGGCTATGTTCTGCAGAGATGACCCAAGCAGGGATGGGGAGAAACCAGTGTGCTAGAAAAGCACTCTCGCCCTGGAGGTGGGAATGAAGGGGACGGTGTCAGTGCTCTGGGAGTTGAAGACTCTGCAAATACCGCAGCGCCTCTGGGCAGTTATGCTGTCGCCTTTTCATGGTTGCAGAACCTGCTGCTGTGGTATCTGTTCCGGTTACACTATTCAGTTAACAGTTGTTCACATGAATCTGCCATCAGGAGTTTTGGGTCCAAGAATACACTGTTCATAAATAACCAAGTGGCTTCTGAGGATGGAGCTTTCTGGAAAGGAGTGGGTTTCAAACCAGGATGATAATGTGAAAAGAAGTAATAGATGCATGATTTGGGGGGAGCAACTAATATCATTAACTCCTTGCATTCCTGCCGTACATACAGACTGCCAATCAATCTAGTTCAGGGGGGCTGCGGATGAGCGATCAGATATCTTGGTCCCAGCAGCACCTGCTACCTGGAGGGGAAGTGTCTATCTGGAGAAGTAGCTGGAAGAAAAAGGGCAACTGGGGAAAGAATGATCGATCAGACGTAGACTCGTGCATTGGTTGTGATCTTTGATTTTCTCCCGATACTCAAGCGAGGGTGATTCGATAAGCACACTGGTGACATGGTAATGAAGAGTGAGGATACAGAGAAGTAAATAAAGAAGTGTGACAGAGGGAGGGAGGTGAAAGGAAGGAAGAACCCACATATCCACTGCTCTGTGTCTGTGGGCAGACAGATGGGGGTCTCCAGAGCCCCAAGGCCTGCATCCTTCCATAGAACCTCTTGCTCGTGCCTCCCACCAATACAGATAAGTCAAGTCTCTTTCTCTTCCTATTTCCATCACCATTTCCACCTAACAATTTGGCCATAAGTATGTAAATAATCTTATTTCTTCCCGACACATGCAGAAACATATCCCTAAAGTACTCTCAAATTTCTTCTGTCATTCCTGTTAATTTATATTAATTATATGATTAGATTATTAATTATATAATTATGCGATTAATTATATTAGCACAGTTTAAAAAGATTTAGCTGCAGGGGCACCTGTCGGCTCAATTGGTTGAGCATCTGACTCGATATCAGCTCGGGTCATAATCCCAGAGTCGTGAGATTGAGCCCTACATTGGGCTCTGTGCTGAGCCTGGAGCCCGCATAAGGTTCTCTCTCTCTCTGTCTGTCCCCCTCCCCTGCTCATGCTCTCTCTCTGAAATAAAATATAATAATAATAATAATAAAATAATTTAAAAAGACTTAGCTGCAAATATATATATCTAATTCGAAATAGCCTACATTTTGGTTATCTCATGGTACAATAAAAATGTCCCAAAACATTATGGTTTAAAGCAATGACCATTTATTTTGTCATGATTTTGGGTGTCAGGAACTAAGGTGGGCTACAGTGAGACAGTACCTTTGCCATAAGGTCATCTTCATTCCCTTGGAGGCTAAGCCAGTCTGGAGAGTCCGAAAAGACCTTACTTGCACATCTGCCTCTTCGTGTTTCTGCACATGGCCTCTTTCTCTCTCTACATGGCTAGCTTGCATCTCCTCATCGCATGAAAGTCTCAGAGCAGTTACACTTGGTTCCAGCCTTTCGTTGTTGTGAAAGAGAACAATAATTTATTATTATTTCTCATGGCACCGGGATCTATCCTGGGGTTGCCATCAAATATAGGACTGGGGTAGTTTTCCTAAAATTTGGCTGGGCTGGATGCCCAAAAACTCAGGCTCGTGACTGGCAGTCGATACTGGCTGTTGCCAGAGGCTCAGCCATGATTGTCCACTGGAGAGAGTGTTCCATGTGCCCTCACCATGTGACCTTCACTTCTCACATCATGGCAGCTGGGTTTCCAGAAGGATCATTCCAAGAGTGGGAGTTTGAAGAGGCCCAGGCAAAACATCGCTCGGCTTCTAATGACCGTACCTCAATGGTATAGAGCAGTATTTTGGCCACTTTCCATTGGTCAAGAGCAAATCATTGGGCCAGCCCAGACTCCAGCAAATGGCACCCCATAAGGGCATGCGGGCTGAAAGTCAAGGCCCATGGCATCAAGGGATATCTTCAGCGACCACACCACAGACTTCTTACATGGCGGGTCACATTTGAGAATCAGCCTTCTGAGAAGAGTAAAAGCAGAAGCTGCAGATGCCACAAGGTCAAGGTCCAATGTCACAGAGCATACAACCTCTTTGATAGCCCATATTGAGAGAGGGGTCATAGACCTCCTGACACCATGGAAGGAGCAGCAGAGCCTTTAATCTCCCACACTCTGCTAAAAACCATGAGATACAGGGTTGGGCAAAGTCATAGAACTATTTCAGGCAATCTTATATTAGTTCTTTAACTGAAATAAAAATGGGTATGTTATAAAACTATGTGATTTTCATACCCAAAAACACAAGTATTGACCTAAGTCCCTGGACTTTCTTTGTCAAAGATTCAAGGTTACTAGAAGTTTTCTGAACTTGAGGATTTGATGACAGTTTCATACCTTATGCTAAGCATAATTTTGTTGCTTATTCAGCATTAAGTGAATTTTCCAAGTTTTGATTTTGAGGCACTTAGGGCCTAAATAAACAGAAAATCATTTTTCTGTCTTTGCTAATGGAATCATTTTATTGACCAAATGCTTCAAATCATCAGGTAAAACAATAACCCTAAAAACCTTAGAGCACCAAAAGGTAAATCAAGTGTATCATTTCCATAAAGATAAACTTGAGGGGGAGTGGCCATCATGTCAACTATGAAAATCATTCAAAGAATTGAGGGGCATCAGATTAAAAGTCTCACTAAGAATGTGGTATTCATTAAATCCATTAAGTTGAAGAAAATGGCTCCAAAAAAGGACACAAAGTTTGAGGTTCTTCTACCAATGCTTTATGGGCTCAAGGCAGCTACAATTAAATAAGGAAAGGCATGGAGATGAGCAAGCCAAGGCATATGAGCACACGAGAAAATTTTGTCTCCAAAGATACGTAGGTATGGCTCATAGAAAAATAGAACTCACATAGAAATGAATAAAAAACAGCTGGTTTTTCAAGGATGTGGTAGTGTCCAAAGGACCAACAACCTGGATTGAAAGGGACAGACTATTTAAAACTTTCGATGGCCTGCGAACCTTCTGGTTGTCTGGGGAAGGACATGAGCTATAGAAGGCTCCTCAGTCATCAAGGAGAGCATATTCTTTGGAGGCCTACTTCACACGTGAAGGATGACGGAAGAGGAAGAGTCTTCCGGAGGACTGAACCAGAGGCCACAGAGAATAAAAGACAGGGAGCTGCTCCCAGGAAGTGAAACCAGTGCCTAATCAAAGTGAGTCCTCAAAATAGTTGAGTAGTAGGATTTTAGAATTGCTACAGCCAGCCAGCCCCATGTCTGCTGGGTGCTCTCCTCCTTCCATCTGAATGAAGCTGTTCCCTGTAGTTATCTTGTCTTTGAGCTACCGTCGGAGTGTGTGTGGAGCATAACATGCTCAGACGCATAGACTCTTGCATATCATCTCCTCCTGGGAAGACTTTTGCTCTGCCCTTTCACCCAGAGATCTAGCACTTTGAACTTGATGCCATGACTGAATGGCAGTTTGGGGTTGTCTCACGTGGAATGGGATTGGGCATGTTTTGCACGTGGAATGAACAGTTAACTAGATACGTAAGGACCAACTGAGTGCTCCGTGCTCTTCTCTGTTACATCCAGGTTTCCGCCACCCAGGCGGGTACCTCCTCGCTTCTCTGAGAGCAGGCTGGTTCTTGGCTCTTAGGATGTGAACAAAAGTGTTTGTTACTTTTTGGTAGGAGCCTTTAAGAACCAGCATGTTCCCCTTTGTCACCACTGTCTGCAGTATGTCAAAGTGTCTAGTCTCGGGCAGGCTAAGTCCGTTGAGTGAGGACAATACAGAGCAGAGACTCCTCCGGATGGAAGTGCAGAGGCTGTAAGAAATAAACATTTGTCATTTTGAGCCCCTGTGGTTTGGGAGTTGTTAGTTACTACATTTTAATAACAATCCATCCTGACTAAGACACACACTAATATGCATGTCATCAGGTATAGGCACGAGGCATTAAAAGTCACATTAATAGAAGCGAGTAAATTACAAAAAGAGAATACTGAATTTTTAGATCTAATTACCAAAATTACTCCTAGGGTGGGGTCTACCTTCGGACTATTCAGACTATATTCGGACAATGCAAATAGATGTTATCAGAATAATGACCTATTTATACGGTAATAACTTTCTGAAGTCTCAAGTATTTGCAAACTTGGACATTTTATGGTATTTGAGATTCTTTAAAATTTCTCTCTGATAAAAGAATATCATTAAGGTAACAAGAATATTTTAATTGCTTCCCAATAAAGAAAATTAGTAAAGTTCAAAAGCCTTAAGTGTAGTTAATCTGTTTAAACATAGTTAAATATATACACAAGAAAAATGTGCCTACTTTATCTGCAATGTTATATGATTATTTTAACTCTTCAGAGATCTTTAAATGTACTTGATGATAGTGATCTAAAGCATAAAGTGGGTTCCGAGGACAAACCAAAACACTAGTTTGGCGAGATCACATATTACAGATTTGATGTCCTGTCTGTCGCTCAGGAAATCCTCTGAATTTCTGAAAACAGGCTGTTGTGTCTAAGACTCAGCACTTATCTGTGAAAAAGGAAAAAGATTGTTGAGTTTGGGGAGGAAGTATCCTGATCGGAGCCTGGAGAATGGCCGTTTAAATTGAGTGCTTTTTTTATGAAGTCATGGGTGTTTAGCAGAATATATTATATACAGATAGCTTTTTATGTTCATTTTTATTATACAGAAATCCTTTCTCTATGGGAGAATTGAAAATAGGATACTGACGAATTGTGGAAACAGTAATGAAGAAACCCTTACAGCATTTTTTTGGGGGGTGAGGGCTAAGGAACAATCTCTGGTTAGTTATCTTGAAAAGTGGGTCAACGCACAGGTTGAATCTATGATTCTTTTCACATTCTTTAGATCCCATGCCTTCTAGGAGGTTTAAGAAATTTTTCTTTACATCCACCTTTGCTATTTGAAGAGAGAAATGCTGAAGAAAAATGCTTATTTATATAACATTGCTCAAAAGCTTCACTCTCTGCTTTCTAAGATCTCATGTACCTTAGTGTTTTATTGTGAATACACTTTTTAAACTCCCAATTTACCTGGAATATGTGGAGAACTGGCCTCTCACTTCCTCTGTGGTGCTGTGGTCTTGGATTTAGAGCTAAAATTTTAGTTATTGAGTTGGAGAGAGAGAGGGCACTCATACAAGCGGGGGAGGAGTAGAGAAAGAGGGAGACAGAGGATCCCAAGTAGGGTCTGTCCTGTCGGCTCAGAGTCCAAAGAGGCTCGCATACACTTCAGGGAAATTAATGGATGCAATAATCAGGACCAAATACTTGGTTAGTTAATGAGTTCAGTCCTTAGTGCTCTGTACATGCAAGTAAAACAGGAGGAAGTTTTCAAATACGAAGCAGCAGCTGACCAGGTAGAAAGAAGAATACATGAAGCTTTGGTCTAGGAGAAGAGGAGGAGTCTGTCTTAAGCAATTAGAAGCATGACACTGCGTGGAAGAGTTCAAGGTGAGAAGAGGTTACCACTAAGGTCAGGGTCAGCTACTTTTGGGCTAACGATGGGTGTCAGACGCACAAGCAGCACATAATAAAAGATGTCAGGGACCGGTCAGATCTGTTTGGAACCCTGGATTGCTCTAAGACATCTGAGAAGGCGGCAACTGCAAATCCAGTCTAAATTCAAGGACATAAATTATTGGATTCATATAAGAAAGACGTTTCCATTCCAGGAGGATTCGCTGAGTCTTGGAAGAGGAATCAACTCAAATCTAACAGCTGGTATCCCGCAGACAGCTATGACTTAGCCACAATTGTTTTCTGTTTGTTTCTTAATTTTGGTTTTCCCATCCGATTTCCATGACTTTTGGTGAGGCAGACTTCTCAAGTTTTGGAATAATGATATAATAGTTACGTCAGGAGAAACCAAAGCCTTTCCACACCCCTCACTAGTCCCTTCTGGTCTCTTGTTCTGCCTCCTTCTGACTTTCCACTCTGCTTTTATTTTGGTCAGGATGGAAGAGACAATACTTCAGGTTCCAGTTGACTCACCATTTCCTTCAAATCGAGATGTCACTGAACACGGTATCCTTCAGGGAGTCAGGACTATTGACGCTAATATGCTCATGGGATGACTCCTGGGCACATGCTTGCATTTTAATGGCAATTTCAGTGGACCATGCTTTCCTCAATGGGATGAATCTGATGGTAGATGTTAGATACCTTGGGCCATTTATTTCTTTTAATGTGATGTGCCTTAAATTTAAATGTGCAGCCATCTACCTACTATGCCCACATGTAGGACCATGGCCAGGACCACAGAGATATGCTTCATGGCTTTGTCCTAAAGTTCTAGAATCGATCCTCCAGTCTTTCTCTGGACATTGATCTCTTTGGGGACCGACTAGCCAGGGCTTAGTGCGGGTCTCTTGGATGCTACCACTCAGAGTAACCTCACAAATCTGCATTATATAGTCTTGTGCTCAGACTGTTCTCCACAACTGTGCAATTCTGGTGTTAAAGCAATTCTTAGGTATGTAGGTGATGTAAGTGAAGCCAACTAAAATGTTGATTTTAACCGACAGGTGAAAAAACAGGAAACGCTCTTATGGGTCTAAATTAGTATTTTAATACCATGTAACATTTCATTTTATTGGGATAAAATCCAAATGCCTTGTCATAGCCCATAAAAAGCTCATTCAAGTCCTGCCCACCCATTTCCTCCTGCATCATTCACGACTGGCCTCCCCGGTGCAGGTGTTCTTAACTTTGCACCATTCCTTAGACATGAATATCTCTTCACAAGCCACTCAGTGCATTATCTGGACTATTCTCTATGCCCAAAGTAGCCTTTTCTCTCTTATTTTCTGGAAAATTTCTATTTTTTCTCTGGATTCAAGGCTAATGTCTCTTTCTCTTTGCAGGCTTTGCTTCCTCGGTTGTGAGTTGCCTTATTAACCTGAGTTTTCACTAGTTTTGTTGATAACTCAATTACATTATTTATAAAAATGTAACACAGGTATCTACCTCCATGAATGCCTATCCCACCACACCATATGCTTCTGGTGGGGAGGGGCAATGTTTCATTCGGTTCTGTATCCTTAGCACCTAATGCAGGATTGACTGCCCTAGGGAAAAAAAAAAAACAAACAAACACAATAAATGTTTGTGGAATGAACGACTAGAAAAAAATCATAAAAAAAATAAAGGAGTCTTGGCGATAGGAAACATTTGTCTTGACATGTGACAGAAGATTCAAGACAGGGAACAAGAAAGAAAAGAATGATTCTGTCATAAAATATCCTTGTTAAAAAGTTACAGTGTATTAAAAACTATGAAACATTAGTAACATTTCATTTGAAAAACCACCTTTTACTACAAATTACTGCTTGCCTCTTGAAGAAGAGACACAATCTCTAAAAGATGATTATCAGTTATTGAGCAATCGAGATTTTCAAATTACATTCAGCCCACAAGTTGGGAGACGCCTAAGTAGGTGGAATCTGTTGAGTTTTGAATACAGTTGGCACTTCCTTATTTTCTGACACTAAGGTGCTGAAATATGCTGTCAGGCATTAACACGTTTGCTGATGGTAACTTGGCTTGGCAGGACAGAAACTCCAGTGTGAGCTACACTTTTACGATTACATTTTCATTACTAAACACAGATCTCTATCTGAGGGAGTTTATTGCTTGGAGTTATTAGTCATACGCTGGTATGATACGTGAGTGCTGTTATGCTTGTTCAATTCTAACAGCGGAGATTCGCTTGTGGATCCATTTGGTAAACAATCTAGTCTCTGTCCACAATCCCAAAATGAGGAGTGAATGCATGTAACAGAGTTAGTTAAACCAGAGGTTGGGTCTTGCAGAATTAAAAAGCCATTTAAGTACGGTATATCACTTTTTGAAAGTGTTTTAAGTATATATTATATATTATACATATATATAATTTTTGAAAGTGTTTTAAAACTATGTGTATATATACGTACACACATATATATGTATACACACACACACATATATATATTTATACACACATACTAACTACAACATACAATATAGTTTATATCCAAGTAAAAGGTATGACTGTGCTATTCCTTACATGTTCAATTTGCCAATCTAGCTCTGGTCAAGGTATTATGAAACTTTTTAAATCAATTATAGTAAAAATTGAGGTCAATCCCACAAATTTTGGGTAATAATTTTGGCTAAAAGAGTATTTCAATCACCTTGAATTTAATGAAACTACTTTAATCAATAATAAAAAGATTGAAAGGGGGATACGTTCTCTCTTTATCCCGACCCCCTGAAAAATTTTAAAACACAGAATGACTCTTTAATCACATTTGCAAATTATGGCCATGAAATTTTAAAAATTGTAGTAGAGGGCCACCTGGGTGGCTCAGTAGGTTAAGCATCTGATCTTGATTTCAGCTCAGGTCACGATCTCAAGATTTGTGAGTTCCGGCCCCGGGTCGTGCTCTGTGCTGGCAGCACAGAGACTGCTTGGAATCTCTGTCTCCCTCTCTCTCTGCCCTTACCCTCCTCATGCTTTCTCTCTCTCTTTCAAAAATAAACATTGAAAAAATTAAAAAACATAAGAATTATAGTAGATTTATAAGAACAGCATAAAGATTTCTTAACATCTTTAGTGTCACTAACAAATGCCTACCCATATTCTTACAAATCGGCTCTTGAAGTGGTTTATTAAGAATACCACTTCTCCATTTCTTGAAATGCATTTTAATAAAGGATACATTCATCTTTCTCTGGTGGGATCATTGCACTATTTTCTGTTTGATGTCCAACTAGATCATGAAGCCCATTGAATTTTTACAAAATATTGACAGCAGAACGGCTCAGAACATTGGAAGGAGCAATTGCAATCTACATTATTTTCCTTCAAACAGCAAAAATGTACTTCAGTAAAGAAAGACAAGTTCGATTGAACAATTTCTAATATAGAATTTCTCCTTACTGTCTTGCCCTTCACTACGATAGGAGTCACTATATAGACCAAGGTTGTCTGTTTATTGAAAGGAGAGGGAGAAAAAGAGAAAAAAGAAATTCCTTCTCTCGGGCCAAAAGGGAGTTGTAACCACCAATTAGGGGCCAAATACATGGAGCCGTCCTCTGGGCCTCCTAGGGTCTCTCGACCACTGTTTGTTCCGATAGATTGTAATAATTAGTGCCGTAAGCATAAATAGGAAAATGAGGGGGTTGCACTAGATGAGCTCCAAGGTCCCTTCCAGCATTAGAATTCTAGAAGTTGGTGAGCCTGAAATTGCTAATGTGTTTCTGAATGCACTAAATTTGGGCCTAGGGACAGTTTATTCATTTGAAAGATTAGTGCTTTTTTTTGTTACTTTGGATCAGAAATATAAGCTTACATGAAAAGGAAGCACTAGTGAAACACTAGTAATAACATGTGATTCTACGGCATCTTACTTTTTACAAAAAGCGGGTGCATCCGCATCATCACGTGGAATATGCAATAACCTTGCGAAACAGTTGCGTGACCAATATTGCTTCAGGCCTTTGGGCAGATTTGTAGAAAAGGTAGTATTACTGCGTCATCCTTGGGTTTCTCGATTTGTGAAAGATGCTAAGAACGGTCTACTGGGAGAACTAAATTCACGGAGTTCGGCGGCCCCCCGAGGGCAAGGCCCATGTCTCTATTTACTGTTGTACCCTTAACACCTGACCCCGTGCCTTATTAAGGTTACGTTCCAGTGAAGCAACATAAACCATACCCAGGTAAGTAATATGCCAGGCAGGGGTAAGCACTCTGAAGAAAAATCAAGAAGATTAAGAGAGACGCAGGGACAGGATCTTTTAGATAAAGGAGGAGGTACTCTTTGCGGGAGCAAAGTCGAGAGGGATATTTAAGGGAGAGTTTTCCAGATGCAGGCACAAAGAAGGTCTTCTCAAAGGAGCACCGGATCATAAGTAGCACTAAGAGGGGCCCCTGGGTGGTTCAGTCTGTTAAGTGTCCGACTTTGGCTCAAGTCATGATCTCACAGTTTGTGAGTTCGAGTCCCGCCTCAGGCTCTGTGCTGGCAGCTCAGAGCCTGGACTCTGCTTCAGATTCTGTGTCTCCCACTCTCTCTCTGCCCCTTCCTTGCTCATGCTCTGTCTCTCTCTCTGTCTCAAAAATAAATAAAACATTTTTTAAAAAAAGAAAAAAAAAAGAAAAAGGGGTTCTGGTCTACATCGTGATTGCAACACGGCGTACGTGTGTAGGCTGCTTATGGTGACTGATTGGTCTCCATGTTAATTCCAAGAAGTTGGCTTATTTCAGTGTAGAAAGTCTAACTCAGAGAATCCCTTTTTTTTAACCATTTGCTTAAATTATTAAATTCATAAATATGCTTAAATATCTGACTTGTTGACATATGTTTCGCCACTGATAAATGCAGTGTTTTGTTTGAATTTTGTTTTTGAACATCATATATAATAACTGGAAAAAGATGAAAGTCAGAATGAGGCAAAAACGAAGTGAAACTTTGCTAAGAAGACAGATCATCTTTCTATATAAACTTAGTCCAATTTTAGTTAATTGTGAGATGTGTGAATTGTCTCCTACCTTATAAAGGCATAGATCTGTTGCCTTCTGCCAGAATTTGTTCTTTCCTGAAAATATCTTAGAGGAGAGGGTTGTGAGATACAGTCTTTCCCTTAGCAAATAAAAGGGAGTGAAGACAATATTTTGGGGAGAAGCTATTGGATAAGGGCTATTTCTCAAGATAGTCGGTGTCCTATACTTGTTGCCTAAATCTCAATGGACAAAGATAAAAGTTGGGACATTTGCTTTTTGAATTCTATTCGAACTGAGAATATTTCTCCTTTGTTATTCAGCAGAGCCTAAGGATATGGTCAAAAACTTCACAGGGCGCTTGAGAATATTTTTGGTCAAAATCTGGTAAGATAACCTACCTGCACGTTTTCATTTTTGTTTTATCTGTTCATGCCCCCGGATGCAACTACAGTGATTTTAGCTCATAGAGGCATGGTTTGGACTGTTAGAAAAAAATGAGGGCGATACTTAATAATCGAGTAAAAATTCTTTTAGAATTTTGAATAAACAATTTATTCCATTTTCCATTTCATTCTATAGTAGATGTATACACGGCTGGAAATAGATAACCTGAAAAGTACACTTTTATAATATGTAGGAAAAAGGCAACAACAACAACAACAACAACAACAACCTTCTCCTTAAGGAAGGAATACCCCAGTCGTAGAAGTAGAATTTCCCAACTCCCGTACTACTAACTTTTAGAGACAGATAATTCTTTCTTTTGAGGGGACGGGAGTTTATCCAGGGCATTGTAGGCTATTGAACGGCATCCCTGGCCTCTACTCACAAACGCCAGGAGCAAACCACCCCCCTGCTCTTAGTTGTGATGACCAAAATGCCTCAGACACCATCAAATGTCCCCCAGGTGAAAGAAACTGCCCTTGGTTGAGAACCAGCGCCTTAGGTCCAGGTTATCTGTTTGAAACCATGATGAGAAAAGGAAGGAGAGCACGGCATCCCTAGGTGAGGAATGGGGCAAAGAGAGACCTGTCTATGCAGTCTCCGTGCTGTGTGCTGCAGGACTCCAGGTGGTGCCAATCACAGGGCTCAGATATACATGCACCCCTGGCGCTGAGTATAGCTCTGGCTCTGAAACCACGATCCTTTTCAAGACTAGAGATGCAGCCCTGGGGAAGTGGAAAAGAGAAACATGGTCCTGTCGAAGGCTAAGGATGACTGTACAACGTCGCCACAGTATGTATCCACCTTCCGAACTCACTTAGACAAGTGGTTGGTTGCTCACACTGGTGGCTATTTTAGGAACGCCAGAGTCTGCCAGAAAGGAACACTCTATCAAAGACAGATAACAAAATCCTTGAGTGTGGTCATGGGTTTGGTGCCCACTTCGCATACCCTCTCAAAAGTTCTCATTCTCTCTGGCCAGGATTTCGTCAGCCTCTTGACTGATCTCCCTTCATAGGCTGGCTTTCATCCAATCTTTTTCTACACAGCTGTCAGAATGTTCTCTTCTAAAACACAACCCTGAAATTATCTCTGTCCTGCCTAAAGTGCTTTGATGTTGCCTTTGAGATAAAGTTCAAGCTCCTTAGCATGCCCTGGATGCTGACTGCATCTTTTGACACCTTCTTTCACACACATCAAGTCCCAAATCCAAATATGATTGGATTCCTTGTAGCCTCTCTCTCCTTGCTCATGCAGTCCTTTTCTGTCATTGTCACTACAACATATGCAACCAGCCTGCATTTTTCTTTGAAAAAAAGTCAATAAAGAAGAAAGTCTGTTTTTGTTGTTTCCTCTTTCTCTTGCTCTGCCTTTTCTTTCTCTACATACACATAAGGTTTACCCTGTGTCATTACAACTCTGATTTAACAATTTTAGAGCTTCCAAACTCTCTTCTGAATCTTTTATAATCCCCCTCCTTTCCCCAACTTAGTTCTCCTTCCGTATCATGGACTATTCCTTCTCCATCTCTTTTGGCGATAATTCTTCCTCCCCCTTAAATGTCTGCATTCGGCACTGTTCCAACATCGACCCTCTTCTCTTTTCACCCTCCAAATGCTTGCTGGGTAACCTCTCTTATGCAATAACTTGACACGTTGGCACTGGTAATGTCCACGTTTTTGTCTTTGGTCCCAGTCTATCTCCTGAGTACCAGATCCCTGTAATAGAGTGTGTACAAAGCAATTCCCTGGGATATCTCACGTGTATCCCTAATTCAACATGCCCTCAGCTTAGTTCATGTTTTCCCACAGAATTGATCCTCCTTTTGTATTCCTTGTCTCCTTGAAATGCCAAACATCCTCATTGAAAACCTGGAATTTCCCCTGGACTGCTTCTTCATCCTCCACATTCAATTGTAACCAAATCCAGTTAACTTTATTTGTTTAATATCTCACATAGCTTTCTTGTTACTGACTATATTCAGCCTGTGTCCGGAAGGATGCTTTAAGAATTGAAAACCAATGCTCTGTGCCCTCAGTCTCGCCCTATCCAATCTTGTATCCACCTTGCTGTTGATAAAGAAATTTTGGCCACATCCCTTCTCTGTCCAAAGTCCTACAAGGGATTCCCACGCATTGCCCATGAGAAGCTCAAGCTCTTTGCCATGGTAGACCAGGAAGACAAGAACGTCATTATATCTTACCAACAAAAAAAAATAATACAAAAAATTCCCTCCAGAATGACCATCATCAAATGGACATATCTAGGGTTGTGCAACGACCATAAATAAATCCAGAGCAAACAACACCCATGTATCATATATGGTCCCTAATTTCTTTCCAGCTATATCAGTTGCCATAAGCCTTTTCTGCGAGTCTTATATTCCAAGTATGGGAATTCCTGGAAGATCCCTGAGTGTGCAGTACTGCCGCATGCCGCTGTGGCCTTTCCATCCCTAGAACAGCCTTTGTCTCCTCTTTCTTCTGAACCCTTTTGCCATGAATGTTTTTTCACCCACTGCTTCCCTGGTACACACATACGCTTCCTTTAACACTTTGCTTCAGTCCAACGTCCTTCATATAGCCTTGCCTGACTAGTCTCATCAGACACACAAGATTCCTCTGTCTCTTTTTCATCTGCACTGCCGCCTGTAAAGACAGTACCATTGCATTATAATTCTTTACTGCCATTCCGTTATTTAATTTACTTCCTCATTCGTTAGATCATTAAGGTAAATCACTTTCAGGAAGAACTAGATCTTTTTGATTCCAGTCACCTACTCTAGCACCCAGAGCATACAGACATTCAAAAATATTTTTTCAAAGAATGAAACAAATGGATAAATGAATTATAAGAATGTACCAGACATGTTTCAGGTTGGTTATAGTTCTTCATTTGCTGATTCTAAATCAATGTTCGAAGCCTCTCTCCTAGTATTTATAGATAAGGAACAAAATTCAAGGCTCCCGAGAGAGGTGATACATAAACTTTGATTTAAAATAAACTGAGTGAAACAATGGATAGTTCCCATTTGACGTGGACAGCATCTTAAGAGCAAACTTCCCTAGAGATGAAATACATAAGTAATACGGCATTACCAAGGGGCAAAGGGGAACAAATGTAGAAGAAAAGGGACACAATGAGGAAAAAATATTGAGGTCACATCCTGCTCAACTACTACATAATTTTGCCAAAGGAGGGCTAAGCATGGTTGTTATTCACTTCTCTATCACTCCATAATTATAGTCAGTGGAATAAGGAACCTGTACATCTCACCCAGACTGGCTGTCCAAAATGACAGAATTAAGTGGA
This sequence comes from Paguma larvata, assembly GCA_030068075.1. Classification (NCBI taxonomy): domain Eukaryota; kingdom Metazoa; phylum Chordata; class Mammalia; order Carnivora; family Viverridae; genus Paguma; species Paguma larvata. Next base: position 16,920,740 of record CM057825.1, read on the forward strand.
AAATGTCAAACTACCACTTTTTCTTAAGTTGTATGCTTTGAGTTTTTGAAAAGGAGCAAAAGCATGAAATTAACAAAAGGCAAAACACGGGCTAATTCTTGCTGCCAGGACTGCGCTGCTAAAACATTATAAATTAAAGTTTCTATTCATACTTCCGTTGCAAAGATCACCATAGAGTCTGCTTCCCTGAAATGCTGGGCCTTGATTATAGGTTTGAAGGTAGCAACAACTGTAATTAAGACAGAGACTTTATTTGAAGCAAATCAATGTTTAGGGCTGATAATAGAAATTTTATCATGCCCCTAAAATTTCATCTCTTAGAATGATTGGCATCTCAGGAGTCAACCACTCAGATGAATCAATGAATTTTTATCCAACTTAATAATTACCTATCATGTAGACATAAAAGAAAATTCTCAGATCACCAATTGGCAAAAATGATCAGTGAGTAGCGTTATAGAATTCCATCCTGGAAAAAAAAATCTTTAAGCCATAATATTGAGGTGCTGTCAGTGACTTCTGCTCTGACTTGTAGAGAGAGTGCCATGGTGGTTCATCCCATGCCTGGATTCTATGATTCGGGCCATGCACACATGCCTGCATTGGCAGAGTATGAGTACCAGCATGGTGACTGAGACAGACGTGGTTTCCACACAGAAGGTGGGAAAAAGATGGAGAAACAGAAGGACAGGGTCCAACTCTATTTGGGGCCAAATATTGCAAGGCTTTGGCAGAGTCATGTCTGCTTCGTTCTGCTTTTTGAGAACATGGGAGGCGAGGTCTCCCACCCTTCTGTACCGCCATCTGCCTCCACTCTGCTATGGGAGCCATACGTGACAGTAATCTCTAAAATACTGCAGTATTTTGACTTCTGATATCTGCTATGTAATGGTATGGGGAAAATATTGCCAAAAATGTAACTGTTTGTATATTATTTTTTAAAGCCAGCTGGGGAATGCGCTTATAATGGGAATGTCATTAGTATAAATTGCAAGATTAAAAACAAAACACCACGATAACCCATCCATTAACTGGAAAGAGTTGAAGTGTGTAGAGTTAAGTAGGGATGAGCAGTAGCTACAATATAAGCCATATTTCTGTATTGCTTCAGAGAAAACAATATGCCCCAACTAATAGTTGCTGATTGCTTCTCTTTATCGGAAGCCACGTGCAGGAGCTGATTAAGTGATTGGTTTTTAATCATGGCTTCAAACAAAAATGTTCACGGAACTCAGATGGCCCTTTAGGCGTTAACTGCTATTGTATGCTTTTACGTAAACGTTGTGTCATCCTACTACAATTGATTTAACCCTCGGGCCTTTTAAGGTGACCATGGTATCTGTTGTCAAGCAAAAAAAATATGGCTCATATTAGCGCTCAGGACCAGGAAATCCTGACTCTAAGGTTTGGAATAATAAGAACACTGCTATTACAAGGTTAGCATTTATAAATGCTGAATATTCTAACCAAATGTTTGTAACCTTCACATCCTGGTTGTCAGAAGAATGCACCTGTATTTCATTACTTGACCCTAGAAACTCCACGGCAAGGCTTGGAAATCAGGTACATAAGGAAGACAGAAAGTCGTTGGTTTTTTTCTATAGAAATTTTAAGTCTTTGATGGAAGGTACAAAAAATAAAGAATCTTTACTCAGTCCTACATGTCTCCATAAATGATTGCCTCTGCACACATACACCCAGTAGTTGCAAATTCATATTTGAAGACCCAGCCCTGGAAACGCCAGGAACACAGTACAGCTCTTCCTGTCACGACCTCAGGTGCCTCAGCAACACCAGTTCTTAGCTTTAAGAGAAAAGAAATTCTACCTCCCACTTTCTGGAAAAGTTGTATAGATACAAAAGCACAAGTTTTTAAAATTTTTGAATTTCATTAAATGTGGGTTCAAGTTCTATCCTTTTCGCTCATAGTTACATGCTCTCCACTCCTCAGAATCTTTGAATCCTGATCGCAAATAAAAGTAGTGATATGCCCCACTTTAGTACTGTGAGAATTTATATGATGACATAAATTAAAAATATTTAACTGTGGGTAAAAAGTATCTATCTATCTATCTACTATCTATCTACCTACCTATCTACCTATTCAATTTAAATGCTAGTTTTCATCAGTCTCCACTCTACAGCTAACATGAAGTCCAGACGCCCGTAGTCTCTCAACGATTAATAAAAGAGTATCTTACTCTACAGTGTCAGTAACCATAACTGATTTCCACCATCAAGATAACTGAGTAATCTGTTGGGTAAGTGATAGAATTGGGGTGCACCCAACCCAAATGGAGCACTTTCTTTTTTTGGCAGTACACCCTTATCAGGCAAAATCAGATGATTAAGCTTACCCTCTACAACCAACATACTCCAAGCCCTGTCCCCGGGAAAGGAACTTATACATTCATGATACTACACTGTAATGCCTCTGTTGTATTATCTGAACTTCTCTTCTCCTGGTGAGGGTAGGAAGCAAATGGAGGAAGAGAGATAGGAGAGGGAGAGAGGGCACTAAAAGAGCTTATTTTAGTCACAAACACTCCTTATAAAAGGTAGGCATAAGATGAGCTTTTGAATGGCTTCATTTAAACACTATTCAAAATGTTGGCAGACACAGGAACAACAGTTCCGACCTCAGTTCCTCTCCTGGAGGCCGGATACCTTTCCCAGACATTGAACCACTAATGGGAAATTAAAGGCAATAAAACAACAGCTGGAATCCCATAACTGACAAGGTTTATATTGTACTCGGAGCAATTCACACTTAAAGAATTTCCTTTCCAATCATCAGGCATGTTTCTTTCTCTTCAGTGTTCAAGTTGATGGACCTTCTCCTGACCTAGTTTTCTCTTTGTGTAACTGAACAAAGCTGATTTCATCATAGCCTCCACACATAGCTCTGCCTCAGGAAATCTGAAGAGCTCTGCCCTCTCCATGACCCCTGTCCGGCAGGTTTGGCCAGGGGAAGAGAAGGAGCATTTGAGTGCCTACCGTATGAAGGATATGTATTTGATGCTCCAACTAATGCTATTTTTCTGTACGGCCTAATGTCATGGGCATAATTTTTCCTATTTCATGAGTAACTAAAGTTCAGGGAAGTCTCAGGGAAAATTATTTCTGTCTAGTCACAAAACCACTCACGTGAAGTCAAAGTCTGGACTAGGAAAACAAGAGTTACTATGATCCACTGGAGGAGTAATTGATCACTGCATATCAAATGGTAATAATAATAATACTAATAATAGTTAAGATTTACTAGGAACACTTCATGTACCCACTACCATCCATGAATTAGTTCATTTAACTTGTCTTTTTTTTTTTAATCTACTCAAGTCATTTATGCTGTTATAATTATTGCTTCACGGAGAAAGAAACTGGGGCTTATCAAGGTTAAATAATTCATTTTGGGTTTTGGGCAGTAAGTGAAGAGACCAGGATTTCAATCTGGGCAGTCTGACTCCAGAATGAGAGCTCTAAATGACTTTTGAAATATAAATAAATTCATATGTATGTGTGCACGGACAGATCCAAGGTCATTATCGTCTGTTACTCTCACTCCTATTATAATATGCTTTCCTGACTGGGAAAAAAAAATGATGGAGTTATAGCCACCTCGTGGGGAATACCAGTGGAAATGTGTTGCACTATTGAATGTCATCTCTGAAATGTGTCACATCTGAAAAAAATGCTAAGATCTCTGCCTAATGGGAAAAACGGGTGGGGAAGCAGATGGTCACAACGCCGTCTGGTAAATGCTATGATGGGACCATGTGCACAAGATCATGAGACAGCCAAGATAAGAGTTACCCACAGGAAAGTTTTCTTAGAAGAGGAAGTGGTCGAGTTGTATTTTAGAGGAAGAAAGAGAATTCACCAGGCAGCGAATGAGTGGAAAAAGCAATATGACAGAAAGAGAAATACAAGGCAAGAAATGCACTGTAGCCGCGGTCTGGGAGGAGTGGGAGGTGGCCATGTGCGTAGTAAGATGGGCTTGAAAGAAAGTAGGGATGCATGGCTGTTGTTTGTTGTCACCCAGCTGAGTGGTTTGGAATTTAACCTACAGACTGATTGGGAACCATTCAAGCATTTAAATCTGGGAGGAATATGATTCTAATTGCATTTCTACACAAACACTGTGGACAAAAAGATGAATGGAGACAGGGAAAGACAGAAGGCAGGAAAATCATGAAGAGGCATTCTGAGTAGAGCTGCAGAAATTAGTGCAGGTGAGAGAAAACGCAGGTCTGAGCTAAAATACTGACAGGGAAATAAAGAGGAGATCTTTCAGGAAGAAAGCCTTAGAATGTGGAGTGGATAGAATTCGATAACCACTTTGGTATGGTGGGTGGAAGAGAATGAAGAAACAAAGATGAACACAAGTGGGCTGACTTAGGCAGCTATGTACAGTATAGAGCTATTTCTACTGGGGAATGAATAAGAAAGAGAAGAATTTGGCTTGAGAAAATGTTTTCACTTTAAGAAGACTATGAGGTGCCCATGTAGGGAATCTGAGAGGGATACAGAAGGATGGGACAGAATACAGCAGAAGAGGAGGAAGGGGCAAAAGACAGAGTTCACTGTGTCACTGCTCTGTGACCCAGGACTCGCACGTAGGAAGAGCTAAATTCTCAGACAGTCTGTAGGGTGCCAGGACGTATGAACACATAAGGGCTGGTGTGAGGGAAAGAAGCCAATGAGAGACTGGAAATGAGTAGTTGGAGAAAACCACCAAAGAAAACCAGAGAATGAAGAGAACAATGAGGAATGACCTCTGATCAGGCAAGAGAAGAGAAACTTTCAAGTTGAAATGGTCAGTTGTGTCAGAGTCCTGAGAGACCAACTAATAGAGTAGAAGGGGCATATTGGAGTTGGGGAGAGTGGAGGCCCATGTGCCTCTGAGGGAAATGACTTCCCCGCAGGTCCATGGAGGTAAAGGGAAAATGGCGGCCACTTAGCACTGGAGGGAAGGGAAGGAATGGGGGCCTTAAATACATGGAAGCTACTTCTTCCACTCAGAAAACTGAAAGTAGTCTCATATGCCTCCATTCACGCAGGCTTTGCATTTAAAATATTTCTCATGTGTCTGTCATAGGTAAGTGGACTACATTATTTATGTTGCATTTCAGTAGTTTCATCTTGTTAATATATTTTCGTTGCAATCAATTAACTCGTATTCAATTTTCAGTGCATACGCTTTGAAATTACCAACCTCCAAAACTAAACATATGGGTAATTTAGGCAATACTTAAATTTATTTTTTAAATTCTCTCATGGTCATCAATCTCTGGCTATTTACTTGACCTTAGTAGCCACTATTCTGTATTTAGGACTCTAAAAACTTTTACAGTTCTAACTGGTTTGCAAAATGTCATTGTTGCCATTGTCCAATCTTGCTTGATGCCCCTGCCCCCTGGGCTGGTTCTGGGCACCATTTTTAATTAAGTCCACATAACAATCCATCCCAGACTTTAGATAACTTCTGCTCAGGCCTTTTTGTTTCTGAACGTCTTTTTCTTTCTTCTTCCTTCCTTTTTCCTTTCTTTCTTTCTTTCTTTCTCTTCTTTCTTTCTTTTTTTTTAGGACACACTACAATATACTAGTGCATTATATATAATCAGCTTATTTATGTCAGTTAGGAAAAATAATACATCTTCAAAATAAAAAAACGCTTACGTGTTGACATGTAGAAACAGACAGCATTTTATCATTGTAAGCTTTCATTTTTAACCATGAACAAGATAGGCATGGAACGACCTGTGTTGGGACTAGCCAGTCACCCTTACCCAATCCGGTTACCAGCAGAGCACCTATCTGCTTCAGACTCCATTCTCATAATAACTTTGGAGTTCATTAACTTGAAACCTCATCAGAACAATCAAAGTATTATTTGAAAACAATAACTTCACACTATGGAACAAGCCGTGAACGCACAACTAAGTCAACCCAAACATAAATGGGTTTGGTAGCTTACGAAGAATATTCACAAGTGAGCATGTCCTGACAGCACTGTTTGCCATAGTGATTTAAGGCTGTTGTGAAAACCCATAGGCAGGAGGGCTTGGGGTACCTTCCGGAGCTGCCCCTAGACTTTGTTTTCTTGATGTATCTGGTCTTCAGTGTCCCAGTCAAGTCCAAACCATACTAATTGCATTTAACGTGATATTCTGATAGTAGAGAGATCTCAGACTCTCCATAAGCAAGCCTCAGAGTTTAAGCCTTGACATATCAGCTACACAGAGGCCATAATACATATAATTAAAGAATTTGCTGTTTCTAACTGTTTTCCAAATTGCTAGTTCATTAATCCACACAGAATATCCACTACTGCCTGACATCCTTTAAGTCCCTGTAAATGTCTCCTGTTCTGCACTTCGGCTATAGAAAAGGTTTTTATATCTCTATGATTTCAAGTTAGAAAGAAAATGTTCTGAGCTTATCAGTTCAGAGATTGTGTTCCATTACTCAAAAGTCCTTTTCTCTGTGGCTATTTCCTGCCTCGAGCTTCAAACGCACCCTATGACAAGTTAAACAATTTGCTCATTCATTCCTTCAACAAACATTTACTGAGCATGATTTTGGGCCATGAAGTCAAGTAAAATAACTTTCCCTTCCTTTCAGAAGCCACCTTCTAGCTGCGGAGAAAGGCAGAGAGGTCAATAGTTGCAGGACAAGTGTAAATGTTACTAATCAGGATTGTACAGGTTGAAATGCAAGCCCACAGAGGCACACTTATTTTAGAGAGGGGTTTCTCAGAGTAGCCAGTGTTCTGTTTGAGTATAGGCGGATGAGATGGAGTCTTCAAGAAGATATGGAAGGACAGCCTCGGATAGAAGGAAGAGAGTATGTGTAGACGCAGAGGAGGTGGGGAGGGGGAGGCAGTGGAGTAGACAGGTGCAAGATTTTGCCTATTGTGCTTTGTACAGTTTAGGATGCTTGGATCATGTATAATGAGAATGCGTTTGTATATAAGTTGTGTAAGTATTAAAAGAAAAAAGAAAACACAATCACACAAACATCAAGGGCATGACACATTTGAGGAAGTTTGTTATTACTGCAGTGACAAACGTCTACCAGGGAGGCGTGGGGCTGAGTCTGGAACACCTGTCCAGGGCCACCTCTTGAAAGGAGATCTTACATGCCAACAAAGGAGTCTAAATTGTCCCGGAAAGCATCAAAAAGACAGTGAAAGATTTTAAAGAGGCGGTGGCATTGCTTACTGTGATTTTTAGTAAATCGCTTTGAAGAAAATTTGGGAAGAGCAGGAGGGGTTGATGTGAAGTAGAGAGACCAAAAGATAATAATCCAGGAGAGTACTGCTAAGGACCTAAGGTATTATGGTGGAAGGAGAGCTAGAGACAAGGGAGAAGACCAAAGGGGAAAAGATGTTGGGCCATAGAACCGAATGATGAATTCCATACGTCCCCCACAGATACAGTGGGTGAGGTGTAAGAGAAAGGACTTTGTATAACTGACTGGTTTTGGTCACCAGGTAGGGTAAAATGGGGATAGAACAAGTCTGGAGAAAAAGAGCTTGTTTTTGATGGGTTAAAATTTTTATGTCCTGTGGAATATCTAAAGAGGAGATACCCAGTCTGGAGAGGAGTCTGGTGCTAAGGACAGAGAGCTGAGGCTCAAAATTCATTAGATTGTATTTCTTAGAGGTCAGATTAGATTCCTAAATTAAGGGAGTTAGGAAAGGGTATCCAAAATTAACAAATTCATGTTATTATCCTAAATATTCCTCTTTTAGCTAACATAATGTATAAAAATCAATTGCATTCAGAGTGAGTTCCCTCCTATGACAAACAAAGAACTGTCAATATTTCTGCAGGAGCCAAACCAATTGCCTTGGTATCATATAGCCAAAACAACTGGCTGATTGAAGTGTTTACTCAGTCAATAGTTGTTTTGGCACGGAGTGCGTGACTAATAACAGAGTCCCTACCCAGAAGCTTCTAAGTGAAGATAACAGTAACAGTGGACTTCTGAAGGACATGATCACAAACTGGCTAACCTTAAGCCAATCTGTATGTTAGGTAAATATTACTAGTATTTACAGTGAATAAGAAGAGCTAAGTGCATTTGGTCCGATGGAGATTAAACTGGTCCTTAAAGGCAAAGACACAGAGAAGTAACATCTGCTCTCAATCATGAGTCAGCGGTGAGCCGTGCTCCACAGGGCACAAAGCCTGTCAACAGTTCCTCTATTTGCAGAATGTCATGTTAAGGAAACAATGACCAAGAAAACAGTAAAAATCGGGCAATGGCCGCATGGCAGAGTTCAGCTAAAATAAATGTAGAAGCCTCTAAAACAGGTTTGTGTATGATGATATTTTAATCACTTATCCATGAGTCTTACAACAGCTTGCTATACGACTAAAAAGTCTACTAGAAAGGCTTTTTCTTTAGATGGAAAGATTAAGGTTGAAATTGCCAACTTTATTAACTTTCATTTACTTATTCAGTAATTGGGGGGCGTTTTATGCAAGCCAGCCTCGGCAGCCACAATAGTGAGTGAATCAGATGCAGCTCCTGATAGCTCATGCACACATCCATCCCCCTTGCTAAGTCTGGCCCCACTTGGTTTTTAAAATCAAGTGAATTCAGAGAGTTATTCCAATTCTGCAGAAAATAAAACTGAGACAGAGTTGTGAAATAAATTGCCAATGTTATAGAGCTAATAACTGTCAGAGCCAGGGCTGGACTCCAAGTCCAAGACTTTTTGCAATATAACTGCCTGTTATAGCCAGAGTAGGTCTCATGGAACAATTTAAAGTATTAAAATAATGAAACTTCATTCATAATAGCTCCAAACTGGAAACAACCCAAATTTCCATCAACAGGATAGATAAAAAAAATTTTTGATGTCTTCACAAAATGGAATACTATGAATCAATGAAAATAAACAAACTACAAACATGTGCAAATAGCGGGCAGACAACAAAGGAGTAAATACTGTCCATTTCCATTGACATAAAGTTAAAGAACAAGTAAAACTAATTGACAGTGATAAAAGTCAAAAAAGCAACTCTGTTTGGGGAGTCATATTGACTGGAGGGGGCCTGGGGAGCCCTCTGATGTGCTGGAAATGTACTCTTCCATAATCAGTATGATAGTTACAGCTGTGTAAATATATAACATTCATTGAATTGTGTATTTAAGATCGATCCCCTTTATGTATGAAACATCCCAATTTAAAATAATAAATGATAGGCGGGAAAGAATTTGGTGAAATAGTGAAGTATACGTCAGGCAGTTGTCTTTAAAGCAGATTCAGAAAAGAACGGTCAAAAGTTCTTGATAATCTAACCTCTAGTGGTTCCTCGTGCTCCCTGCCCTGTGTCAGCTTAGAGCTGAACAAATTCACACCAAGGCACTGCATTAAGCATCAGCCAACTGGTCTGTCTGTTCCCTGGTCTGCTTACACAATGCTGACTCGCCCCATTCACCTCTTTATGTAAAAAGCTTTAGTGATTCTTCACTTCCTATCAAATCGAGTTCATGATCATTAGCATGGGATATGGGGTCTTTTGTAATATTTTCCCAGCCAGCCTTGCTAGTATCATCTCTTGCCTATCACCCATGCTCCTTCCTTCCTTCTTCCCATCTTTCCTTCCTTCCAGAAATATTTGTTAAATGCCTATTTAGGTAAGACACTCTGCCAGATGGTGGAGAAATACAAATGAATAAGAAAGAACCTTATCATTATATTGCAGACGAGAGAAGAAGCAAATATATCTACATAGAATTACGAAGGTAATGAGGGGCATAGAGACCAAAGGAGACAGACAAAAAGCATCACATAATCCAAAGGAGGAGTGTTAGACTCATCTTGAGAGGTTCCTTGCAGAACCAATGGAAGATGTCAGCCTTGAAAGAGAAAGAGAAATAGACTTACTTGATGGAGTTAGGTGTGTGGTAGATTATGGCTTTCTGGGTTGAAGGAACTGCCTGAACAAAGACATGTGGGCATGAAAGAGCATGGGATATCTAGAAAATAAAAAAAAAAAATTAGAAAGTTCAGTAGGATTGAATCTTATGGCTCAAGGGTGGAGATGAGGTGTGGCAAGAAATGAAGGCAGGCAACCGGCTCATCAAGGACCTTGTTTGTCATATTAAGGAATTTGGATATCATCCAATAGACAGCAGAGCTCCCGACACACCCTGTGCCACAGTCAAGCCAAGCTCTGCATGGCTCCACAGCCGCTTCATGTACTTTCACAACTGTGTGCTATTGTTCATCTTGTTTCTTCAGTTCCAAATGCCGGCCCCACCTGGCAAAATTGCATTCATTGTTCCCCATTGAATGCACGACTACATAGAATTGCTTTTACTGAACTTGGCATGGTCATTATGCCTTCAGCCCCCATTAAGGGCTGTTATGACAATAAACCTGAGAACCTTGCTGTTCTGTGGACTGTAGTGATGTTGTTCAAAAGAATTGTTTGTCATGTTTTACAAGGGTTCTCTTTACGAGGGCAATGAGGAAATGTCTCTTAGACCCAGGACTCGCTGAGGTCTTCTGAGAGTTGGTTTGTGTTTATCTTAAGCACACTCTTAATTCATTTCAGATGTTTCTTTTCTTTGCTTTAGCTCAGATCCGTGATCCACCTCCAGTAAGTTGAAGGACCTTACTCTATTCCTTCCGTGGACCAATCTCACCCTGCCTTCATTTTATTTTCTTCTTCCAGTTTTCTCAATACCCTGATTTTCTCACTTACTTCTAAATGGATTGCCTGTAATTTTGAGATCCATTCTGAAATCATTTTTGGAACCACTTGGAGTACATATGACTAGATGAATAAATGAACAATTATTCTTTAAAATTCTTTAATGCTGCCCCTTCTATGAAGCCTGACCAGGTGCTTCCAGACAGAGTTACCCAGTGCTTGCTTGGAATTCCCAGAACTCTTTGTTCACACCCTTATTCTAGTTACTTTACAAGTAAGCTCCTACGTGGTTGTTTATCCCACCCTTTCACCAACTCATTTAAGTCAAGAACAAAAGGTTTTAATTTCTTTGTGATTTTCCCGAGTCTAGTGCTGTATAGATGTTGTAAGGACACTTTTAACGCTTGGTGTATGGGCAAATGAATGAATAATGATAAAATAAAAGAAACTCAGGTTAACTTAGCTGTTAAGAGATCAGGGGATGGGATGAAAAATTACTAAGAGAATAGTGGTCAGGAACTCTCAAGAGGAATGGCTCTGTGGAAACATCAGGATATGTAGATCGTCTCTACATCAAAGAGTGGACATTGTGCAGGATCAAAGTATCATCTCAGAACATGGAGTTGAGAACTAACAAGAAAAAAGGGAGAGAAGGAGGTCACGTGTGTTTGGGTGGGAGATAAACAGGGATAGACGAGGAGCATGTGGCCACCAGAACAGAGATATGAGAACTGTTTATTGAGCTCCTGCTGAACTACTGCACAGGACGCTGTGCTTGCATTTATAAAAACCCAGAAAAACAACCTTGAAGGGACATGAACCCTTAATACTCTGGCTAAGGGCTGCTGTGTGAGTTGTTTTTTTTTTTTTAAAGCAGGATTTATAAACTCACTTATAAAAAAATATGAACGTATTTATTGACTGCTTTTATTCCTCAGTCGGGGTGACTTCTATTAATAAGTGTTTCATGCATTATTCAGTGCTTTATTTATCCAGGACTTTCATGGGCATGGTCCCCCTTGGAGCACAAAATGGCCCTGTGGGGGCAAAAGGGCAGGTGGTTTTCCCACCCTCTGGTAAGGTAGAGAATCTCAGGCAGACCAAGGCACTTGCACAAGCTCATGCACGCAGTCAGTGGTTAGTAGAACCAGAGAGAAGGTCTTCTGACTCACAGACCATAGCACGCTCTCCAATTTATTTTGCTGTCTCAGCCATCTTTAAACAATGCCTGATATCAACTTACAAAGAAGAGGGAAACCATTCTCAGAGTTTCACTGCATTGATTCACTCTTGGTGACTTCCTGGAGCCTCTGGAATCAAGTCCAGATTCATCTGCATAGCATTCAAGGCTCTTCCCAGGCCTGCCCCACCTGCCCAAGCAACACCATTCTCTGCAACCTTCTCCAGAATCATAGAATGTCATTCAGCTTCTTTCTTGACTTAAACATTTTGAAATCTACACAACTTTTGTCTCCATTCCATAATATCTATATTTATTTTATCCACACAAATGTTTAAATAAACTATAAATTCATTTTCCCAACAGCTTAGGCTTTGAGTGAATTTGAAGCCCCAAAATGATGTTGTGTTTACCTCTGGCTTTGGGGATTGCCCTACCTGAACCCATGGGAGTGAACCCTAAATTGAGAGACAGAGCATTTTATTACACTGTGAAATCACTCAGGGCTGGAAATGTCTCCTTCCTCCTTGCAACCCTAGCACAGGCCTCAGATACATTATATATCAGCCAAATGACTGGAAGGATGGACTGATGTATGGCGGGATAGATGAATGAATTATATAAAAACTATGGAGCCAAGGATACAGGAAAAAGAAAAAAAGTCTGTATTTGTCAATCATTTATTATTTCTAAAAATACATCCTATAATTAACCTTATGGTCTTTTTTCCTTTTGTACAATGCTGCAACCTCTGTTGACATAGATAGGAAAATATCATATATAATGTGAAAATAAAGAGTGCCTCCATATGACCCTTTTGGGCAAAGACCCAACAAAAAAACTTCTAAATCTAAGTTACCTCATTAATCTCTTTCTGAGTATTAAAAGGAGACTTTTTTTTTTTCCTTTTAACATGCATAATGTTGGGGCGCCTGAGTGGCTCAGTCGGTTGGGCGGCCGACTTCGGCTCATGTCATGATCTCACGGTCTGTGAGTTTGCGCCCTGCGTTGGCTCTGTGCTGATGGCTCAGAGCCTGGAGCCTGCTTCGGATTCTGTGTCTCCCTCTCTCTCTGCCCTTCCCCTGCTCATGCTCTGTCTCTGTGTCTCTCAAAAATAAATAAAACGTTAATATGCATAATGTAGAAAATATTTTTGTTCTCACAGTCTCCGGGGGCTATATTTACTGTTTATTGATTGTACTTATACTAAACTTTGCCTTTGCTAAAATTCAAATTTCTTTCATTATCCAGTAGACAATAGATGGGTTCCAGCAAAGATGAGTATAAAATAGATTACCATTGACTTCTGGTTTGGAGAAAAGAACAAAGGAGGAGAAGAAATGTATTCTTATATTAATAAATTGAAAAACATTTCTGAAAAGAGGAGAACGCTCAGTGAGCAAGGAGTTAAGGTGTGTCAAGGGAGGGTAAAAAAGGAGGGAGACTAAGAAGCTGGGAAGCTGGGGGGTGAGGGTCCTAAGGGTGGCAAAGTAGAGCTGCTATGTTACAGATCCCTAAGGAATCTTCTGGAAAATTTCAAGTGATAGTCTCTTTTCCTTTCTACAAAAATTTTATGGAAAATTACCTAAATGAGCTAATTCCTTGGTTATTGAAACTTTCCTTATTAAAATGTGTATACATATATTAATATAAGTATAATATATTATATAAGTATAATATATTATATTAAATGTATATAATATTTAAAAGAGAGAAAGTAGGGAAGAAGGTGATGGATATATCTGTCGGGTACCACTCTCTGCAAGTTGCCATTAATAGCTTACGAGGTCAGTGAAAAGAGCACACGCATGCTCAGCCATAGCGTTTAGTCTAAAGGACAGCCAACTCTTTGAAACTGAAACTAGATGGGGAGAATAAAGACATAATATTAGAATTTATGGGCATTTTAAAATCTTGGTTTTTTTTTCCTTTTAATGAGAATGTTAGTTAAATCAAGGACACCTACAGTAATAACAAATCAAGTCATTTGGTTAGCCTGAGAAAATTAGAGTATCTTATATATGATATAGATTACCCATAAAGAGGAATATTTAGTACATATAGATATATTTTTAAATAAATTGTTTGCCCATAAAGAGGAATATTTAGTGCATATAAATACATTTTAATACAAATTATTTTTAATTAATTTATTTTTTTTTCTTGGATTTAACTTGTATTTAAAATGGTAAAAAAGAAAACAAATGCTTTCAGGGACTATGAAATGTTTTACCTCTATTTTTTTTTCTTCTCTCTTTCTTTCCCCTCCTCTCTTCCTTCTCCCCCCAAACTCTTCTCTCCCTTTCTCTCCTTCTGTCATTTCCCCTGAACAATGTTGGACTAGAAGTCAAGATAGAGTCCTATCTTTCAATTAACTTGCTGTGTAAGCTTAGATGAGTTACTGACTCTTTATAGAAGTTAGAAGACTGACATTTGTCCAGATCTCTCATTATACGGTATTTCTCTGTATGCGGTATTTCTCTTCTTTCCATTCCAGACGCCCCTCTATGTGAAGGTCCCCTGGTGGATGGGGTAGATCTGTAGACACAGGTCTATATCAAGAGAGGAACTAAGGAACGTTGTCCAGAGGATATGAGATCTGATCTACTCAGCAATAAATATGTGTAGCAGTTTCCAAGCAAACAAAAGGATGAGGAGCCCCAGCCCCGGAAGCCAGTGGAGCCCACGTCCCATGTTGCTTCTTACAAAAGAGACGGCTGTCTCTCATTCTTTCTATCTCCTCTTTGTAGTATTTTCCCCTCCCTACATTCAACTATCATCGTCCATTTCTCTCCTTCACCACCCATCGAAATCCTCTCCTGCTTTGTCTAAACCTGGTGGACTTTCAAGTCTTCCTCCTTCACCTCAGCCTTAGGTCTGCCCCAGTCAACCTTTCTGAGGCTTCCACGATTGTTTTCCACCTCCAATCAGCCTCTGTCCCCAGGCGGTAGGAGTGAGTCTACTCTTTTTTGGCACACAAGTTGCACATTATGATAATTTTACGTTGAGCGCTGCCCTGCCCCATGGTATCAATTCCTGAATTATTGAAGTACGAAGCATCCTCGAGTTAAAGCACCTCTCATTCCATGTAGACGGCAGGCTGAGAACTGCTCTATATAATTTATCTCTGTGTTCAATTCAAGAATTCTTGTTCAGTGGATTATTCTAGCATCTCCCATTTGCAACTCCTTGTTTCACTTCTTTATCTCACCTTAACATTGCTTGTACCTTATTCAACTAACTTCTACCAATTACGGTTATGTCATTACACACTGAAGAGCAACATAATAATTTGCAGAGAGGAGTGAGTGTCTCGATTTCTTTGTTACACATTTAATGCTCCTCATTTTAGCAAACCAATGGTCTAATGAAAGAATAACTTCGCCTCATTCTAAGCTCAAGTCCTCTTATCTATAGTATTTGGTTTCAATAGCATATATGAACAAAATTGTCCTACATCTGCTTGGTGGTATAAAAGCAAAATCCACTAGCAATTCCCATATTTTAAGCATGACTTGGTAGCAAGTTAATACCAATGTGTTGCTGACTCTAAAGAGTGTCGCATAAATCTGATGGCGAACAATTCTCTCCTGCTACTGAGAGGAGAAAAAAAAAGGCATATTGATTTAAATTCCAGCAGGACTAGAACACTGGTCTATAAAATGACCCTGTGTGGTGTCTCAAAACTTATTTTTCTTCATATCTTTGTTCCTGGAAAATAATTTCCTCTACCTTTATTCGCCTCTGCAAAATTGCTCTTTCAAAGTTGGTCGGCAGAAATGCATCCATTTTCTTCATCAAAACCATTACAGCAGGCGAAGTATTTAGGGGACAGTACTGCAATTCACTTTGAAATGCACCACAAAAATAAGATGGATTGATGTACGGATAGAAGAAAGGGTAGAGGGAAAGATATGTGAAAAAGAAAATGCAGTAAAATGTTAATGGTGAAATCCGGTGGACGGTATGCAGGGATTCACTGAAAAATTCAAACTTTGCTGTATGCTTGCAAATTCTAATAATAAAATGGGGCAAAAAATGTTAAAAGGGAAAGAGTCATTTCCCCAGTCTCCTAGTCCATTTGACAGCCCCAGCCCTCCAGTGCGCTGCAGTATTTGCTCTCCACTGATGTGCAAATGGACAAGCCTTCACGTTGCAAGGGTGTAATTAGGGCGCTAGTTTAGAAATTTGGCAGTCAGTGTTAAAAGGGAACATTTTCTACTTTGTGCTGTGCTCATCAACAGACAAGATGAAACACACTCTTTTGTCACGATATTTTTGCACTGTAACCTGATGAAGTTTAAATTCGGCTAGCTCCGGCATGCTTTTGCAGGCTGAATTCTGCTCTCAGTACCAGCAAAGCACACCTCTGCAATAAGGAGAAACCAAAAAGGAGACAAATGCCTAGTATCTGTTTATGTATGTGTCTATATATATATATATATAGCATATAAATCCTTGATAATAAAAGTGTAGACAGAAATAAATGAACGACGGCAATCATTTGATTAAGAAATCATAATAACCAAGATTAAAAGAAGTATGTTAAGGAACAAGAGATCCAACTGAGTGTGAGTACTGTTTAGTCCATATAGATTCGTACGATGGATTAAAAGAGGTCATTATCAAATTTCACATAGTATCTAACATAATAATGAATATGAAAAATATTCATATGGTCTGTAACCATTACCTTCATTAAAGCCAGAATTATTCTCCTTTCCCTGAATTTCATTTCTGAAAGAGCAGCTGCTATCTAGTTGATGCATAAGCTAGTTAGGGAAGGGGAAAAAAATGTCTACTTTTAATTCTAGGGTCAATTATTGGTAATATAAGAACACATTACCTCTCTTGTTACCTTTCTGAAAGGGATATGCTTTCCCTGTCTATCTGAAAATGCTTAGTGTTATCAAAGACAGTGTCTAGACAAGAAACTGACCTTCCTATCATGACCTCGACTTGTCATTGCCATTTCTCTAACTTTACCTCGAGCAGAAATGTATATACAAAAAAGCATGTCACGTTAAAAAACATTTTTTTTGAAGAGGATGTAAACCATTATTCCTCCTTTTGTCCCTCACTCCTAAAAACGATTTGAGGTTGATTCATTTTTACTCTTCCAACAGAGAATAGTTTCTGTTTTCCTTTTCTCCAAATAAATACTATCAAAAAAAAAAAAAAAAAAACAACTTGGACAAAGATTCCAGAAACATCCTGCAAAACAAGAAGAAAAATAAGAAAAAGAAAATTCAAACTTGGCCAGCTTCATGGTCATATGTTAAAATGTCAAAGACATTGTGTTTGATGGACAAAATTTTGGCCTAGTTTTATTTCTCTGATAAACTTTAATGATTTGTCAGCCACAAGTGCCAGAATTGCTGCAGGATTTGGACTATGTGGTTTAAAAAAGAATCTAAATTTCTTTGTGTCATAGGATTTTTCTGTTTTAAATGATAATTTTGATACATTCTTGAGGGTGATTTTAATAATTTTTTTCTTAGAATTTTATTCTATGTATTACATTTATTTATTATTATTTTTAGATATATATTCTATTTTCTGTACTAAACAATTTTTAAAAACCTAACTTTCAATTTATCACATCTTACATGGAATATTTAACATCTTCATCCAAAATATTTTAACCTCAGTTAGCTCTGTCCTTTGTATGAAATCCCTTTGTGGAGTTTTTTTCCCACTATGTCAGGTTCCACAGACAGACTAAATGCTAGATGGTGAATGAGTTTCCTAGGTGTTCATTTGTCATGAGCAAAGCTTTCATAAGGAGTATATTTCTGATAATAATATTAATAAAACTCTGTCAAGTCCCTATGGTTCCTTTGGTGGTTTCTTAAAGGAGAACGAAAAATGGCAACACATTTTTGTTTCAATTGTTCTTTATAACATGTTCTGAGTCTGTCTCTCTCTTTCTCTCTCTCTCCTTCTTTTCTTCTTTCTGTTTTTTTCCTCTTTCCTCTTTCCCTCTCTTAATCTCACTCTCCCACTTTCTCTCAATAATTTTGGAACCATCTAATAGAATTCATAGTTGAAATATAAGTCAGGATTGTTCTCTCATGATGAAATGATGCATAAAAGCATCCATTATTATCCAGTAATTATGCTATACTCTACATATGTATTTTCTGCAATTATCCAGAAAAATTGGACAAGGCTTGAACCACCTGAGCAATTGTATAAAACGTCCATTATTGAAGTAGTGAAGACACGCAAAGGGTACGACCTACAATTTGACAGAGACAGAGATTTGGGTCATACTTAATATCTGAACAGTCAAATATTTATTTTCTTTTCTCTAAAATGTCAAACTTTTGGGGGCTGGGGATAAGTATTTTGCAAAGGATAGTATTGTTTTGCTTGTCCATGATTCTTCCAAACTATGCTTCTATTGTCTCAAGAAGAAAGAGGAAGAGGACAAAGAAGAGGAGGAAAAAGAGGAGAAGAAAGACGACAAGGAGATAGAGGGGAACAATCATGATCATTAAGATAATGAATATTTGAATAACTCTTGATTATATTTAAAGGGATTTCAAACAGTATACCCCAAGGACCCTCCAAGAAAATTTTCAGATTTACATGTTATGTAAAGGGGTAAAAGAAAAGTGATAGAAGAACTGATAACTCATTCATAGAACATCCAGGTATAGCATTAGCCTAAAAACGTAACAGCCACTTTTATACATTTCAGTTGAATTCAGCTTTGACATCATCATAACAGATTTTTCTGTAGTATTAAGCTAGGCAAGACATCAACAATGATTCCAGCCTTGAATATTTGATAAACAGGTATTTTCTGGGATAATTTCAGTACTTCATTTCTTTGCCACATATACAGGATAGCTCTACTCTTGACAATATAGCCTGAGTCGTAATTTGGAAATGGGGTTGGCATAATCAGGAGTTGCCCACCCCATTGCACCATTGTATCCATGGCAATATAACATTGGCTGCTAAATGTGAGTGAACTGTGAACAGAAAGTCTCCATGGTTCCCTCTTCTCTTCTAAATGAGCTATTAGGAGATCATGACCAAGGCCACTGGCAGAGTAAACAAGGACTGAGGAACCGGCTGTAGGTGGCACCATCTGTGACGATCCAAAACCACCCTTTAACAATCTGCTAGGCAATTATGGAGCTGGATGGGGTACACTTGTAACAGTTAAAGTCATGAAAAATAGGATAGAGAAAAGTAATATCTGTGTTATTTCATCTGCTTGGCAGAGATTTAAAGTAAATCTTTATTCCAAATAATTTCCGTACTATCTTGAGTTTGGATCGTCCTTTCAGAGCCCAAGACATGATGGTATGTATCACTTAGTATGACTTAAGCTGTTGTAAATTGAAGGAGGTACAGAGAATATGCCACATTCGTGTTTGCATTTTCTTGCATTGGCAACATAAAGAGATGCCAAAATATTGTTAATTTCTTGGGCATCTAGAGAGGTCTAGAGAGCCAAGATTTCTCCAGTTCCATTCACTCTTTCTTCTGCTGCCCAATTGCGACTTCCCTTTTCTAGAGAGGAGAGGCTTTCACCTTAGAACTTCTGAAGAATTTGTGACTCTGCGGGTGGATCATAAAATGTATGTTTTTTTTCTAAGCCCAAGGAGAGTAAATTCTTCACATACATCTTGGACTTATCTGTATGAACAGGAAAAATTTGTCATGAATTGATGTGTCTTTTTATAATATAGTACTGATGTAATTTCTAATATCTTATACGTTTTAATAAAGTTGGACTAGTGATATGAGATCATAATTGGTAGCAACAGAAATTCTCCCAGGTCCCTTGGAATAATGACTAACTATAACTTAATCAGGTGCATTTATAGATCTAAACAAAATAATAGTAATAAATAAATAAAATTAGGCACACCAGTGAGACAAGAAGAAAGCAGGGCTGACCCAGGAGGTTCAAAACTATGTCAGGAAGTGATGGGCTCCTCTTGCTGAACGCATCGTTCATGAAGTGCTGCAGGTCAAATCGTCACTGGAGAATTCATGCTACTGCGGAAATACTCTCCCTGGAGTCCTTACCACTGTGAAGTAACAATTATATTTCTCTTTCAACTTTGAAATCTTAACCAAGAGAGTGGAAAGTCTCTGAGTTTCTGAGCTTTTCTGGGGAGAGGTGAATCCAGAGGCATCTGCCAAGAGGAGATAGGAGAGTCCTCAAGTCCTGGTCTGGTTAATGTAAGCAAGATGGGAGATGGGAAGCAAGAGCTGGCCAGGAGCTCACATCTTGGTTTTTCCTTTCCACTGAAGTGTAAACTCCTGGAGGACAAGACTGAATCTGTTTTCGTCAGCACTCCATTCATTCACTCCCTCATTCATTCATTCATTCATTCTACAAACATAATTGCTGGTATATCATAGGTACTTAAAAACAAATGATGAATGAACAAATTGAATGGTGAATTAATTGCCCCAACATTGAATGTGTGATCTTTAGCAATTCAAGGTTCCTCGGTCCTCTCATCTGATGAATCATGGATTGGGCTCCTCGGATCTCTGATGACCCTGAAGATTGCATATTCTGTGATTCTGTTTCCCTCGTAGGCACTTGTAAGCAGGAAAGGATGGTGGAGTGCATAGGGGTGAAGGGCAGTGAAAGAAAGAGAAAGGGAAGGAGAAAGATGAGCAGGTTTTTTTCCCCAGAAGACCACAAGCTCCCAAGTACAAGACAAGGTGACTATATTTATAGGGAAATTCTCACATTCTCTTCTCTGTTTTCATTGCAGGGATGTGGCTCCTCCAATGTTATGCTATTTACTGCAAAGTTGGTTCCCAGGCTTTCCTTCAGCAGCTCACTATGCAAGAGGGAAAAGCCATGTCCCGTCTTTAAGACATGACCTAAGTCCTATCTCCTCTATGAATTTTTCTGGGATTGACCCAGTTCTTTCTTGTCATCTTCCTTAAACATGAAGAAGTGTCTACCATGCCCGTCCTATTTAGCATCTACTTATTGAACTATTACCCAGTTGTTTTCAGTCTGTGATGCCCTCTAGAGCCCCTCCCAGCACTAATGCAACAGTGTTCCACCTACTTTATTTTGGTTGATGACAAAGCTATAAAAATAAAATGCAATTAAGTGGTAATGTTACTTAAAGGATCCAAATATTGTTAATATCAATTAAATGTTTACTGATTTTTTTTTCTGATGAGAAAGGGAAAAGGATGATTGATCACCAACCGTGGAAGGGGGTGTGTTGTGGCTGAAACCAGCAGGAAGTGGAACCAGTCAAACCTGGTTTCAAACTCAGGACCTTCTATTTATCAGCCATGTAACTTAGGCAAGGTTCTCAATCCTTGTGAACTTTAGTTTCCTCCCTTGCAATGCTGGAATAATAATAACTTCTCCATAATTTCTCTGCAGAATTCTGTGCCTAGCATTTGTATCCATGCTGTGTGTTCTAGACATCTATAACATCACTTCTTCCCTGCTAAAAGGAAAGAACAACTGTTCCAGAACTCTTTTCTTGGGCTGTGACGATACAGGGGTGAGCATAAAGCAGGGATATTGAGAAGTGACGTAATTGAAAAGGCGGCCATGATAGCTATGGAATTAATGCAGTGTTCAACAGGTGGAAAGATATGTGAAATTAGGTTGTTTAACCCCTAAAAGCTCAAGATTGCTTCTCAGGGTCTTTAAGTATCTCCCTCAAAACCAAGTCTCAACAGAGTCCATCGAGAGTACACTAAACCCTTTCACACAATCTCTTCTATTCCACTAATGTTTAGCTCATGTAGATGTTAGATAGCATGTTTGGCACTTACCGGAGCCATTTCTTTTGAAGATAACTAAAAAATTATAATCCTTGCTCTGAAGAGTTCAAGTGGAGAAACCTAGGATGACACATATGCAATAAATCATGGTACCATGTATTAATGGCTACAATAAAAGTATGAAAAAAAGTGTCATAGAAGGTTGAATTAATTTAACCTTTCCAATTCTCAGTTAAAATGACAGTTGGAAGCATAGACGCATTAGGACAAAAATAACTTATACCACCAATTTGCAGAAATGTATTTGGAAATGATAAAACCTGAGCCAGCCGGATTAATGGCCATCAAGCTGGTCAATAATGTAGGGTCAATGCCAAATAAAAAGGATGCTAAAGATCAATGAGAACATGGCTTGTTATTATGCCTAAGTCATTCCTCTTAACATCCCTTTAACAACATCCACCAATTACTCTATGATACTGTGTTAAAAGTGATAAGTATAGTTATGCAAAAGCAAGATTTTGAAATATCAGAGTTTTAGGGCCTTTCACAAGAGACGCTCAATGTGAGGCCTGAGTACTTCCTCAGAGACAGGATTGCTAATCAGCCCTTGATAGTATATCTTAGGAGACCCGTGTAGCTAAGAGCATAAATAGCAGAATCCGTAACACATGACCTGGAGTTCCAGTTCCATTCTTTAGCAGCTGGGTGAACTTCGAAGAGTTACTGAACTTCTCTGAGATCCCAATTTATTCATTGATTCAAAGGTGCTGATGCATTTCCCTAAAAGTGTTGTTTTAATGTTGGTAGGATTTAACACTCATAAACCTGTGGAAAACAATAAGGGCTCAATAAACACCAACTACTGTTGTAGTTGTTATACTTATTTTTAGAAACCATGGTCGTGATCTGTTTAGGTACCAAACGGTGGGACCAGTTAGGAAAGGCCCAGGGAAGAATTGGGAGCTGCCCCTTAAGATAGAAGAAACGAACACGAGTTATTGCTATGTGCGGCATTTTGCTAAGTACTTTATGTTTTGAATTTTAAATTGTTTTTCCATGTATTCCTCATAATAACTTTGCAAGGGAGAAACCAGACCTAATGCCCAGGCCCAGGCTCTTTCCTCTAAAACATGGCAGCTTCCACACACCGGGACAGGCACTGAGAGGGTGGTCCCTACTGCAGTGGTTTAATGTGTAGACAAACTAGAGCAGTGGTTCTCAGAAACCCAACCTGGCAGCAGAAGGTCTAACTCCTCCTAACAGCCGGCTCTGGGGACTGGGGGTGCTCCTGGAAGCTTCCCAGGGGCCATGTTGAAGGACGAGAGTCTAACTCCTGCTTCTCACTGTGGTAGACAGCCTGCTCACTGCTATAAACAAGAGATAGAGTGTATGCGCCATTTATTTTCATTTTAATATTATTATTCTTTGTCAATGGGGGATTTTAGAGTAAAATACCCCTAAACCCAGAATCATAAGTTTTTAGAGCAGATGAATGTTGGCCTTGCCTAGTGCAGCCTCCTGCTCAACTTAATTTTGACCATCCACTTCTGGGAACAATAATAATTACTTATTTCAAACAATAGTGGAATGGAGACCTTCACCTGCCCTCTAGCCTAGAGAGGAGAAGGTACTGATGGCTGTTCTGAGGGTGGGGGTACAAGGGTCACTTCAATAGCAAAGGTAACTCTGACCACAAAGAAAGTGAAAACCTGAACTGTCAGGTTGTCAGAAAGAGAGAGAATGAGTGGAATGAAACCATGCAGCCCTTTGGGCAAGCCCTGGTGGGAGGGCTTAAAGAACTTGTAAAATCAGGGGCACCTCTTGGCCACCCTCACGACCCTTCAGGTGGGCTCTGAGGTCTGAACCCAGAGGCAAAGTAAGAATCACAGAAAAGGATAGCCAGGCTATGAAAGGCAGAGCGAGGAACCAGTTTTCTGAACTAAAGCTATGATTGCAATTTCTACCTCTCAAGAGATGCTCTCTGTGAAATTCGCCTTTTCAGAAATTGCCCTTCTCTGCAAAAGAAGGTCCAAGACAGTGAGTCTCAGAAGTCTACGATTTATAGGGGCGCCTGGGTGGCTCAGTCAGTTACGCATCCTGCCCTTGATTTCACCTCAGGGCATGATCTCACGGACTGTGGGTTCAAGCCCTGCATCCGGCTCCATGCTGAGAACATGGAGCCTGCTTGGGATTCTCTCTCTCCCACCTTTTCTGCCCTGCCCCCCCCATACTCTCTCTCTCAAAATAAATAAAGTAAAAAATAATTTAAAAAAGGAAATCTATGATTTATTAATCAAATATGCAATACCTGGCGGTTGATATTTTCTTGGTGACTGTAATTTCTCAGCTCTATCCATGGACATCCACAGAAGATGAACTATGGTATTTATAATTGTACAGATTTGACTTACAAATTAGATGATTATTTAAGGCAGAGTAGAGAAAACGCATAGCTTTTTTTTTTCTTTTTGCCATAGCTATCAAGTATAGCTTTAGGCGGTTCATATGAGATGCAACATGATGTCCTTAATAGCTTTGTTTCCTTTGATGATAATGACATAATTATTCCTAATTATTAGCAAAGATAATAGCTAGCATTCATTGATCATCATGGGCCAGACACCATTCTTCACAGTTTATGGGCATAAATCTCACAAGAATCCAAGGAGGCAGACAGTATTATTCTTACCATTTATCAGATGAGAAAACTGAGACTTGAGGAAACGGAAGTAACGTGGCCAAGGTCCCACAGCTAACAGGTGGGAACACTACAAGGAAACCCTATGTTGCTGCCTGTACTTGGGGAACCCATTAATCTTCCTGACATACCTCGCCAGCCACGCAGTCAGGAAGTGGGAATTCTAGGCACGGTACATGCATGAATTCAGAAGTATATGAAAGCCCAGTGCAATAAGAAGAAATTCCATATGGCTAATGAGTAATATCTGAGGATGAATCAGTGCGAAGTAGGGGGCTGAAGAGGCGACCGGGAGCCAGATTTTGCAGATGTGTAAGCATGAAAGGTGTTTAAGTTTTACCCTATGGGCAACTGGGATATTTTGCATTCTGCATTTTGAGCAAGATGATGTGATATTTAAACTTTACACTCGGAAAAGTTGCTGCCTTGGAAAGGAGGAAAGCTGGATGCCGGAAGTAGAGTAATAAGGGTGTCGAAATAGTTTGGCTAAGACATGGTGGGAGCCTGAATTAATGGCTGTGGAAATGGAGAGGCAGTAGACCCAACACATCTGAAAAAGGTAGACTCAACCAAACTTTGTGATTGATTTGATACAGGAGAGTGGAAAAGAAAAGATTCAAGGGTAACTGCCAGGTTTTCAACTTGGACAGAAAGGGGCGCAATAGTAGGATTTGAAGCGATGCCTTATTTTGCAACAAAGTGGGAAGCTGATAGGTTCTATTTAGGACATATGAGTTTGGGATGTTTATTTCCTCCGGGTCAGTGAAGACAGAAGAATGGGATCTGATATTGGTACAGCAAAAGCGGGAACCATTTATGTTCACACGAACAATTGTGATCTCAAGGGGTATCATTTCCATTCTGTTTTCAGAAAATGCCCGTGTGTCTAAGACCACGTGTAGTTTTTCAAGACTGATTGAGAAAGTAAACTTATGAAGAGCAAAACACCTTTATAATATAGTAAACACCTTGTTCTGACTTCAATGAAAACAAGTAAAAGCTTAAAAATGATCACGTCGTGCCCCCCTCAATGAGCCACAGCAAGTAAAATGCATTTTGTCGTGGTGGGGTGGCAGTGAAGTGTTCAAAAGCACCATAAAAGTAGAATTCTCCAAAAAGTAATGCAGGTGTCTAGGTCAAATGCAAATAAAGAAGTATGCAAATTGAGCTATACTTGACTACAAAATCAGATGCTTAAGAACATTTCAGGAAAGTGAAGTTTAGTCTCACAAAATTCACCGGGTCCTCATTATAATACGTTTCCCATTTGTGCCATTCATTCAATGTACTAAATGCATGATGGGGCTCAGTTAAGTAGATTTAGAAGCTGATTATGCTGCATTAAACGTCTTCACTTCAATTTTAGCAGGACTTTTTTTTTTCTTTAAAAGGATTATTAAACCCAGGAAAATAGAAGGTAAGACAGAAAATAAACTATCCTTTGGTGATGTGATAGCACAATTAGAAAACAGAATGGCTTCATGAGATCATGTAAGAACACATGTCCTCATGCACTTGATTTAAATAACTAAAGAATACATTTCAGTTTCATTAAATGAAAATTAAAAAATTGCTCGTAAGCTGTACCTGACACCTCTATCTACATTAGTTTACCCCCGGAGACTGTATTTCTCTTGAAATACCAATTTTTTTATAAAGTTATGTTTTTGTTTCCATTTAGAATATAAGGATGCTCAATTACTAAGAAGAAAAATATCAGAAAGACTACCCTTGCAGGCGTTTAGAAGAGTTGGCTCTGCCATTAAGAATGAATGTCATCAATAGATCCCTTAATGAATACCCTAAAATGAAGATGTTGAATTATATTATATGATCTCTACGTCTCTCTTAGCTCTGAAAAATGTACACTTCTGGGAAAAACTGGTTGGACGCTATAATTTGATCTTGCCCTCAATCAGCTTCTATTTAAAGTTGGAAAAAACAGGTGTAATGACCTGTTTATGAAATTGGGAAATTATCTGTCAGAACGTACTTATGACTTTATCATTTCAGATGAATTATATTGTACACTCATCAAAACTACTTAAAGTTCAGTAGTTTGTAGTATAGTACATGTTGTTTGTTTCTAAATGAGCTCCCAAAGAGAAGTAGGTGAAGAAGGGAATGATTGACAAGAAAGGAGAATTTCAACCATATATCAACTGTGTCATAATTTTATGTGGCATGAATAGCCTAGCCTATGCACTTGCAGAATGCCCTTTTCATGGAGTATTTTTTTTTAATTAGAAATCACACTCCTTTAAACAGGACTTAGGACCATGTGCTTGCATTTATGATGAGTAAAACAGAATTTTTATGGGTAGCATACTGTTTTAAGACTTAATACCAATCACTATAGCATTGATAATATTTTATGGTAACTCTGTCCTATTTTATAATATTTAAAAGGGCAGTTAAAATAAATGCAAATGCATTCGTAAATATACAGAACCAGCAACTTTTCCGAGCTCACATTATTCCCGAACAGTCAAGATTTGCTGATTTTTCCCATTTCTCAAATATTGGGGGATACTTCCTGACACATGGATAGTTTCTCTTCTTCCTTTATTTCATTGTCTTTTGGAACAATCTAACTAATCTTCAACTTATGGCTCACTTTCTCTCTCATGTTTTCTGACTATGTTCTGCATTTTGAGATTTTTGTTGGCTTCTAAACATTTTCTTCCAACCCTTCTATTGACCTCTTTCTATTTTGACAAATATGTTTTAAATGTCTGGGAGCTCTTGGTTGTTTAAAAAGGGTGACTCCTTCTTAATAGCATATTAAAATATGGTACGGTGTGCTTGGGTGGCTCAGTCTGCTAAGCATCCGACTTTGGCTCAGGTCATGATCTCATGATTCATCAATTCAAGCCCTGCATCGGGTGGGTGAGTTTGAACCTGGCAGTAGACTCTGTGCTGACCATTCAGAGCCTGGAGCCTGCTTCAGATTCTGTGTCTCCCTCTCTTTCTGCCCCTCCCCTTCGTGTTTTCTCTCTCTCTTTCTCTCTCAAAAAATGAATAAACCTTTAAAAAATTTTAAAGATGGTAAACAAAAATAGTTGGTTTTATTTTATAGGTATAAAATTTCCTTTAATTTTTATAAATATTGACTAGACTTTTATACATTCTCTGTTCCTCAAACCCCTCACTTTTCTTTTGATAAGTTTTTCCATTGATGTGAATTATTTCCTCAAAGGTCTGATGATCCTTTGTTATCTTTTCACATTTAAAATCTAGGCGACAGAAAGACTTAATGAGGAGTCTGTAGGCTTGGGTGGAGTTCACTTGATGGATGCTTTAATTTAGCATAAATGGGTCTGAGTTCACCATTATACTGGAGCCACCCTCCCTTAGATGCTAAAATCTGAAAGGTTTTTCCCTAGGTCACTAGATTCACGTTATTTATATTATTTTCTTCTAATAATAACTTCCAGTTCTATAGGAACAATATAAAACCCAAAGCTTCTGTATTTCATCCATCATTGTTTTGACTGGGAAATAAACATTTTGCAGTCGGGTATTTTTGAAACATGTATAGGAAAGAGGGCTGTCAGCCATTGGGTATGCAAAACTCTTATTAACACCTCTGATTTTTGACCTACTTCTCAGTTGTGTCCACTGGTCATGGTTCTCTGATAGGCAGGTCCATTTTCTCTCCTGACCACAACAATCTCACTGTTGATGCTGTAAGCTGATGCCCTTACACTTTGTTTCTCAGGCAATATTCTTCCTTCTGTGTTTCATCTTCCAAGAATTGGTTGAAATCTGTAGGTAGATGGTATCCACTTTTTGGTTTTAGAATTGCTCCATTTTTATAAAATTTATATTTATTTTAATGGGCACAGGTTAGGCATTAAGACCGAATCTACTTTCAGTATAAGCTCCTTCTATAAGCCATCTTCCTGCAGGGTAAAGAGACCTTCATGTAGGCGCTGAATGTTGGAAATAAGCCCCAAACTTATGTCACAGTCTATCATGTGCAGGAAAGGAACTGGGTTGCTTCCTGATTCAAGTCTTGTACTTCCCATTGAAATTCCAACTAATTCCTACAACAGTCTTGAGGTAAGTTTCATGTTTTCAGGTTATTTTCAGTACAAAGATGTTTGACATACCCTGAGTGGAGTGTAAGATGAACTTTTCCAAGTGTTTTTTTCTTTTTTCTTTTTTTTGAATAATTTATTGTCAAACTGGTTTCCATACAACACCCAGCGCTCATCCCAACAAGTGCCCTCCTCTGGGCCCATCACCCACTCTCCCCCGCCACACCCCACTCTCCCCTCAGTTTGTTCTTAGTCTTTGAGAGTCTCTTATTTTATGTCTTCCTTCCTCTCTGTGGCTTTTTTATTTTCTTCCTTCCCCTCTCCCCTCCCCCCTGGTTTTCTGTTAGGTCTCCCAAAGCCTACCTATGCACATAGACCAATGGAATAGAATAGAAAACTCATATACTCGCAAGTATATGGCCAACTAATCTTTGACAAAGCAGGAAAGAGTATCCAATGGAAAAAAGACAGCCTCTTTAATAAATGGTGCTGGGAGAACTGGACAGCAACATGCAAAAGAATGAAACTAGACCACTTCCTTACACCACTCACAAAAATAAACTCTAAACGGATAAAGGATCTGAATGTGAGACAGGAAACCATCAAAATCCTAGAGGAGAAAGCAGAAAAAGCCTCTTTGACCTAAGACGCACCAATTTCTCACTCGACACATCTCCAAAGGCAAGGGAATTAAAAGCAGAAATGAACTACTGGATCTCATCAAGATAAAAAGCTTCTGCACAGCAAAGGAAACAACCAACAAAACTGATAGGCAACCAATGGAATGGGAAAAGATAATCCAAGTGTTTTTTTCTACTCTCCTCAAAATTAACTCTTCTATTTGTAAAGGAATAGATCTCCAGAAGTCTAAGGTGCATTCCTATGATTTTTATTTAAAGTAAAATATACATTAGACAGTACATTTTTCTTTATGATTCTGTTTTATCTCTTTTGTTGACTTGTTGGCTATAACTATTTAAATTAGTGGTTGTGGGACAACCGGCTGGGTCAGTTAGAAGAATTTGCAGCTCTTGATCTCATGAGCTCAAGCCCCATGCTGGGTGTAGAGATCACATAAACAAACAAATAATTAAACTTCAAAAAGTGTATAAAATAATAAATAAATAGATTAATTAATTAGCTAATTAATTAATTAATGGTTACTTTAATATATATATTTTTAATGTTTGTTCATTTTTGAGAAAGAGAGAGAGAGACAGAGTGCAAACAGGACAGGAGCAGAGAGACAGGGAGACACAGAATCTGACCCAGACTCCAGGCTCTGAGCTGTCAGGACCGAGCCCAATGCAGGGCTCAAACTCACAAGCCATGAGATCATGCCCTGAACCAGAGTCAGACAGCTAACCGACTGAACCACCCAGATGCCCCTCATGGATGCATTAGAGTTTATAGAATATATTTCAACTTGTCACAGTCTACCTTCATGTGATACTATACTACTTCACATGTTGTACAAGAACCTTACAACACCATCCTTTCCTCCCTTGTGACCTTTATGCTATTATTGTCATATTTTTACTTTCACATATGCTATACAACTGACATTACATGGTTATTATTACTGTTTAAAGCATTAATAGTCTTTAAAGATATTTAAATGGTAAGAAATATTTGCTATATTTTTTTCTATTATATTACTGTTTTTAGTTCTTTCCAGTTCTTTGCAAGATCCGTATTTTCATCTGGCAAAATCTTCTTTCTTTTCTAAGAACTTCTTTTAACACTTCTTATATTGCAGATCTGCTAGTGGTAGGGAGTTTTTAACCTTTTAACCATATATATATGTATATATGAATCATTATTTCCTTGTTGTTTTTAAAGATATTTTAACTCAGTCTAGAATTCTAAATTGATGGCATTTTTTTTTTCTTTCAGTACTTTAAAAGATGTTGTTCTACGATCATGTGTGATTTTTTTTCCCTTTGGCTAATTATGAAAATTTTCTCTTTAGCAGTGGTTTTGAACCCCATTTGATTGTTATGGGCCTTGATATAGCTTTCTTCATGTATCTTGTGATTGGGATTTGCCAAGCTTTTTAGATCTATGGGCTAATAATTTTTACCAAATTTGGAAAATTTTCAATCAACATTTCTTCAAATGTATTTGCTACCCATCAGTCTCGTGGAGACTCCAACTACATATATATTAAACCACTGGAAGTTGCCTCATAGCTTACTAATGTTCTTTTCATTTTCTTTTCTTTCTTTCTTTCTTTTTTTTGTAGTAGTTGTTCTTTGTTTTTGTTTCTTTGAATGGTTTCTATTGTTATGCCTTCAAGTTCTTTGATCTTTCTTTTACAATATCTAATCTGTCGCTCATACCATCCAGTATATTTTTCATCTCAGACATTATAGTTTTTAACAGAAAGTTTTATTTTTCTCTGTATTATGTTTTTCATATGTTAACTTTTTGCCTTTATGGAATATAGATATAATAATTCTTTTTACATTCTTATCTGCTAATTCTAACACCCGTGTCAATACTGAGTTGGTTTTGATTGATTGATTGATATTCCTGCTTCTTCATAAGTAGTAATTTTGATTGAATGTCAAATCATGTGAATATTACCTTGGAGCTAGATGATTTTGTATTTGTATAAATATTCTGGAGTTTTGTTTCAGAATGCAGTTATGTTATTTGGAAGTAGTTTGGCCCTTTTGTGTCTTGCGTTTAAGATTTCTTATATGAGATCAGAAGAATGCCCAGTCTAGGGCTAATATTTCCCACCACTAAGGCAAGATCTCCCTAAGTATTCTCTACCCAATGCTTATGAATCTTGAGGTTTTCTAGTATGGCTGATGGGAACAAGCAACTGTGTTTGACTGCTGAGCACTGTTATGTCTAGTTCTTTTAGATGGTTCTTTTCCTAGCTTTGGGCAGTTCCTCACATGCATGTGCATATCAGTATTCAGTTGAATTCTAGAGAAGAACCCTCTGTAGTTCTCTGGAGTATTCTTTCTGTGCAGTTCTCTCCTTTCTAGTCCTCTGTGCTGTGAACTCCAGCTGGTTTTCCCAGACTCTCAAGATCTATCTCCTCAACTCAGGGAGTATACCTGCCTGGATCCTCCTTCCTTAAGCTGTGGATTGCAGCATCTCTCCCGACAGTAAGCTGAGGCAATCATAGGACTCACATTGTTTCCTCTCAGGGACCACTAACTTTCATTCCCTGATGTCCAATGTCCCACAAAGCATTGCTTTATGTATTTATCCATCTGTTTGCTGTTGCTTCAGGCAGAAGATAAATGTGATCTTGGTTACTGTATCTTAAGCTATTAAATTATCTTTCTCATGGTAACTGGAGGCCATGGAAGCCCCCAGAGGGAATGACAGTGTGGAACATGGCACAAGAGCAGCAGAAGTTAGGGACATAAAGAAATCAAAAGGACTGTAATAAAGGGAGGTTTTGAGTTAGAGTCATATAAATGTATGACTAATGGCCTCAGGAGCCTAAGGAATGGGGAAAACCACAAAGTCTGGGATTTAAGAACATCTCAATATTCTGGAATCCTAGAAGGATGGGACTCACAGTCTAAAACAGGTTTCTTTGTGCAGAATAAGAACAAATGCTTCTTGATGATAGCACTTTTAGAGTGTGAAACATGATAGATAGATAGATAGATAGATATATATATATATATAGATAGATAGATAGATAGATAGATAGATAAAAATAATCAATATTTATAGAGTTCTTAGCTAGGCATTATTACTGTTAAATAAGCATTAATTAATGTGATCTTTTTAACACTCTGATGTAGGAACTAATATTTTTCCTATTGTGTATATGAGAAGTTTAAAGTATAGAGAAGATTAAAATGTTGTCCATATTCACATGACTATTGAATAGAAGAACTCGATCGAACTCAAGTGGTATCGCTCCAGAGTCTAGATTCTTAGCCTTCCCACACTCTATCCACTCTCTAGCTAGATAAGTAAATACACAGTTTCTATGTCTATTTGAAGAAGCTAATTTTTCACATCACATCCTGGGTATTCTGCACGAGGATATGATTATTCTGCTTTTAATCTTAGCTTCTACTTTCTATCCCTTTGTGAAATCTTCATTTTTAAGAAACAGACACGTTGGGTCACCTGGGTGACTCAGTTGGTTAAGCTTCCGACTTTGGCTCAGGTCATGATCTCATAGTTTGTGAGCGAGAGACCCACATCCGGCTCTGTGCTAACAGGTTGGAGCCTGGAGCCTGCTTTGGATTCTGTGGCTCCCTCTCTCTCTGCTCCTCCCCAGCTCATGCTTGCTCTCTCTCTCTCTCTCAAAATTAAATACACATTTAAAAAATTAAAAAAAAATTTTAATGAAACAGACATGTTGATCATGTTCGAAGTGAGAAAGAAACTCAGAAGCCTCAGAAGAGATGGTTCAAAATGCAGCAGCAAGCAGCCATATAAGAAACCTATTTTCTAGAAGACAAGGTTGAGAGTTCCTGAAAATGTATTCGTAGCGTGGGTTCAGAAAGTCTATGTAACAGTGATTCCCACTATTTAAGAGTTGTAAGACCCTATCATTTTATTCAAATCTCAGAGTACTGTGCAACATTAAATAAATTAAGGTGATATAAAATTAAAATTTTACTAAGAAATTAGGAGAGGGTAGCTCTTGAGATAATTGATGACACACTATGGTATTGGGATCACTGGAATTTCGAATTATTTATAAAATTAGAATATCTTAAGAGTTCATTGCAATGTAATTCGCCTATTTATGTGATGACTCATATCTGTACACGGAGGAAAACACTTTAATTATGACTTCCTCACACTGATTAATACACCTCTTGCTGCAACTACTCAGCCCAAGATAAACAGGAGTTTTATAGTTCATAATGGTGTTTCTTCTTCCTGATAAGTCTACACCAGTGGGAAGGGATTGCTAGAGAGTGTGTTACAGAGCAGCAGTATCAATGACTCTGCTCATGAACTCTGAGTGTCCTCAGGCTTGGTCCTCCAGCCTCTTCTCTTCTTTATCTCTACTCATCCCATTGGCGATACCATCCAATCTCATGGCACTGATACCAATTTTATACTGAAGATCCTCCAGGGTTTATCTTTTGCCATGACTTTCTCCCTGACCCTTCTGTCAAACTGCCTCATTAATCTTCCATTTGGATGCCCAACACACATCTCAAACTTGACATGTACAAACTAAACACTAGAGTTTCTGCCCAAATCCACTCTCTCCCTTATTCTCCATCTTAGTGAATGACAACTGAATCCTAATGGATTCTCAAGATAAACACTCTGAGGACTAATTCTCCCTTTCTTTCTCCATCTCACATTCCGTTTGGAATACGTTAGAAAATTCTCTAATATCTGACCATTTCTCACCTTCTGTGTTGCCACCCAAGCCAGGGATCCCTATCCTGGACTATTGCAATGTCACCCCAGGGATCTCCTCGATGTCACCTTTGTTCCCTTACAGCCTGCAAAAGAGTAGCCAGAGTGATCCTGTTATAAAAAAGGCAGAGTATGCCCATTTTCTGCTCAAACCCTTTAATGACTTCCCTCTCCCTTAGAGCAAATGCAAATGTCCTTACAATGACATACAAAGCATTGAAAAAATGAGCCTTCTTTCACCTTTCATATCTCATCTTCTATAGCAGTGCTTCCAGCAGAATATAATTGAGCCACATGAAAGCCACAAGTGCAATTTAAAAATTTCTGGAAAAAGTTAAAAGAAGCAGATAAAATTAATTTTAATAATATATTTTATTTGATACAATATATCCAAAATATTATCTCTTCAACAGGTAATCAATAAAAATTATGTATGAAATACTTTACGTTCCTTTTTTTCATGCAGGCGCTCAAACCCAGTGTCTATTTTATGCTTATAATTCATCTTAATTCAGACTAGCCACATTCCAAGTGTTTAATGGCCGCAGGTGGCCAGCGACTGCCATAATGGGCAGTGTGATTCGACAATTTTTTCTTCTCCTTCACTGTGCTCCCGTTACACCAGCATGTTCCTAAAGCATTTGTCTCTCTCACTTTGCTTCAGTATAAATTCTTCGTGGCTTTAATGTTAGGGAACAAAATCCTGAAGGCCTGAAGGAGTACAAGGTTTGCACAGGGATCATCATAGTGGATGGTGGACAGAGTTTCCAGGCAAATTTTACAAGAGAAACCCATGAGCCATAGCCTGAGTATCCCCCTGGACTAGATGGAGAAAGGTAGGGGCAAAAGTGCAATAAGAACAAGATCACTAGGGGCGCCTGGAGGGGGCTCAGTCGGTAAAGTGTCCAATTTTGGCTCAGGTCATGATCTCACAATTTGTGAGTTCAAGCCCCGCATCGGGCTCTGTGTTGACAGCTTGGAGCCTAGAGCCGCCTTCAGATTCTCTCTCTCTGTGCCTCCCCGACTTGCACTTTCTCTCTCTCTCTCTCCATCTTACTCTCTCTCTCTCTCAAAAATAAACAAATATTCAAAAAATTATTTAGAACAAGACCATTAATGTAATGAAGTAGGCACAATCATCATAAGAATTTTGGGAGGTTCTAGGATATTTTCAACTTTTTTTTTTGGTTTATATTATTAGGAAATCGTCTTCATTTCCAAGGCTTTATTTTTTTTAAACCTTCTTTAGACTTAATACTATGCTTGAGGAAGTCAATCAATAAACATTAGTGAATAAGTGAGAATAAAAGAATCCTAGTTCCCAAGTATATGCACATTTTATATCTTCTTTGTCCAAATTGCAAAATTTGACAGTCACAGCCTGTAAACATAAGCAATATTCATAACAAAAATATGCATAGCCATTCAAGATTCATGATCTCTGATCTCTTAAAGGCAACGTCCCCTTACAGGGCACTATGTGCTAATCAGCAAAGGGAAATCTGCGGCTTCCGGACAAATTGAACATATGCATGAAAAACATTTCTAATTTTTGTATTATTAAGATTTTATAAGACATGTAATGATTCTTTGGCATACTTTGTTACAATGCTCATTATAAAATCTGCAAAAAAAGGATTAAAATAAATCTCAGATGTCAACACAATCTCCTGGGCAATTCTTCACTAGACCAAATGATGCCATCCACGACTACATTATCTATGAAGCTGAGAATGGCTAATGAGGCCCATCTATTGTGACAGAACCTGGGCTATGCTGAAAGGCTTTTTCTCTCATCCCGGCTAAGGGCTTTACCCACTCACGCCTTTGAAGAGAGCCTGGCTTTTACAGTAGTTAAAGGCAACAGTGAGAACAGCCACTGTGTTCTGGGACCAGAAGACGTGAAATTCAAAGCAGCCTCTAAGCTCTATGGACAATTCTTACAGTCCAATGTCAGCTTCGTGAGGGCAGGGATCTTTGTCCTTTCTGTTCACTCATACTGTCCAGGACAGTACCCAACACACGGTAAGAGTTCAAAAAATATAACCACATAAATATAAATAGTTGGATACACACATATACGTATATATTCTAATATCATTAAAATAAAAATTAAAATTTTGTTTATGTCACTAAAACTCATCACATGTATCTCCTAATCATCCTACCACCTGGGCATTATGCTTGCAATTTCTTGGAAAACACCGAACAGTATGATTTTAAATGCCATTTTTAGCTCCTGTATTTAGTGACTTGTTTATTCTGTTTCTTTCAGACACCTACTATGGTTTCAGATGTCTCTAAATAGCATCCCAGTTATTTGTGTTTTCATCTATAATTATTTTCTCAACAAGGATTTTTTAAATCCCTATGTAGTTTTTAAAGGAAACAACAGCATTTGAAAAATGTGACTTCTCTTTCCCTGACTGGAAAATTCTATAATGTGTCCTTAGAAACAGGTAAAGATGTGAATCTATCACTAGGAATATGGAGGCAGAACGGTTCAAAGATCGTGCAAAGGAGTGAATATTAATTTCAGTTCTCCTGCTAACTCTGAGGAAATCTAGGCAAAGCTTTTGTGATTGTTGGTGGTGGTGGTGATGATGGTATATCTTTTTTGTTTGTTGCCTTCCTGGCCCTGAGTTTCTTATAAGTACATTTAGAGAATAGTATTCAGGGGTTGGCTCCTAACATTTTTTCAAACTCTGAACTTTTATGATCCTAGGAAACTTACCCTAACCAAATATATGCCAGCATGACTTGCCTTAAGAAAACTTAGGAAGAGAGGTGCCAGGGTGGCTTAGTCAGTTGAGCATCTGAGTTTGGCTTAGGTCATGATCTCGTGGCTCGTGAGTTTGAGCCCCACATCAGGCTCTGTGTTGACAGCTCAGAGCCTGGAGCCTGCTTCGGATTCCGTGTCTCTTTCTCTCTCTGCTCCTCCCCCGCTCATGCTCTGTCTGTCTCTATCTATCTTAAAATAAATAAACATAAAAAAATAAATAAGTAAACAACTCAGCTAGAGATTGACAATGGGTCTGAGTGCAAGAAGACTGCCAGAGTGTGCGAGGCTCCACGTTTTCCTCAATGAGCGAATACACCTGTATGATCAAGAGTACTGGTAGGTAAATCTCTCTTCTACCACATAACATCTCTGGGGTCTAAAAGTCACTCTATCTTCTCACTCATCCATAGAATGGATAAACAAGACCTATCCTCATAATATTCACAGTGTTAGATTGAAACAAACTTAAAGTATTTGCGACCATACCTGAAACATTGCAGAATATAACCGACAGCTGTTACTAGTGTTCTTATTGGAAAGCATCTAAAGCCAAATGATACAACAAAGCCAACAAATAGCCTGTAATAGAAATAGAGATTTACCAAAAGGAGAGAACTGGTCCAGGTTGAACAAATGGCTCTTCATGTCCTCTTCAGACTAAATTCCTGTTGACATGTGCTAAGACTTGGATCGCCGTTCACAAGATCTGACCCCAGATAGTTGTTTTCATGCCATTCCAAGTGGTAGATAAATGGAGAACTCCAGACAAACGCATTGACAGACAACGCCAGTGTTCTGTACCGTCCCTGTTGTTCTTCTCTGTAAAATAGAGTGTTTGGGTACAAAGGTTACCATTGGTTCCATGTTAAGACACCTGTCCATATTCCAGCTTATTTCCTAGATAAAGAATATGGCTGCTTTTGTATAGTCCCGGTCTCAAAGGCAAATCTTTTGTTTCAGAGGTTGAACGGGCTATTTCCTGATGCCTAATGCCTGATGACAGGCCTTGCATATCTAAGCATATCGACAATTTCATTTTACTGAGTGCAATAATCCATATCAACAGCTCATCCCTGTTTTGAATTATAAGAGGCAGTTATTTAAAAAGCCAGGTATAAGCAAACTTATGTGCTCTTAGTCCTTCAGGGTTTGAACTAGGTCCAAAATGAAGCAAGATGCAGAGCAGCTTCTTAAATTCAAGCACTTCCTAAAATCGTCTTCTCACCAAAATGAGGCCACCTAAAACATTAAAAGCTCTCTCACTTTCTTCCAAAAGGGAGGGAGAGACAGAGAGAGAGAGAGAGAGAGAGAGAGAGAGAGAGAAAAGAAAACACACAATTACATTCTATTTTAAAACTCTAATTGAGCGCTCTCGTATTCGTAAGATGTTCCACTTTCCTTTAGGGACAATATTCTTATTAGTCATGCAAGCTGTCTAATCATTTAAGGGTAAGGCTTCTTCAAACCATATACCTTTGCTGCTAAGCAAATGAGAGTGCAATTCTGTCTTTTTTTCCGAAGTGTATCTCAATTATGTACTTACATAAGCAATTATCAAATACTCGGGCTGAGAAATGATACCTCCTTGGCTAGAGCAAGTCTAAAGACAACTTAAGTTAAGTCTGCCTATATTTTATAAGTTAGTATTCCTTCTGCTCTAAATCCAGGGATCAGTAAAAATGAAAATAATAAACAAACAAAACACCAAGGACACTCATGATGAAAGGTCAAATATACATGGCTAGGGAAGTAGAAGGGCGATTAGTAGAGTAGTAGAGGGATTGAACACATTGGCTTTGGAACCCAGGAGAGCCATGTTGGATCTTAAGTGAGTAACTTAATCTTGGGCCTCTCTGTCTCTCAAATGGGGATGATAACAGTATCTGTCTACAAGGGATGGAGTGCGGATTACATGAGATAATACATATAAGTGCTTTGAACTATTCAGACAAAATAGTCAATAGACATTTAATAGAATCAGCATTGGTATAAGGGAATAATTCTGCAAGGATGAAATACATGATATTTAATCTTCTGTTCTCCATTTATCTCTCTATTCAAATGTCTAATGAGAAAAGGGGAAGGAAACTAGCATTTTCAGAGTACCTGCCATGTTTTAGTCATTCCACATAGATTATCTCAACTGGTAATCATAAGCATCCACCTGGGGTAGGAGGTATTATGTCCATTTTAATAAAGAAACTGGCTCAGAGAGAAAAAGAATGAAAAGAAAGAGGTACAGACAGCCTGATACCAGGTCTATTACTGACCAGCGCATACTTTCTTATTGCATGCACACACACACACACACACACACCTTTCTCTGAGACAATTTGAAGATTTGTTTGGAGCAGTACTCAACTCACGCTTACACAATCTAAGTATAGTAGCTTCTTCATTTAATCCTCAAAACACCCCTGTGAGGTACTATCATTATCTCTATTTCATAAATGAGGAAATGGAAGGTCAGAACATAAGTAATGTGAAAAGTCAAAAGCTAGTAAGTCATAGATTAGGGATTAAGACTGAGGTCTGTTTGATGCCAAGGTCCATATTATTTCTCCTACGCTGGGGCACCTTTTGGCGAAATGGACGAAATTTTTAATAGAAGTTCTTCATTAAAATGCATTAAAAAAACTTTACTTTTTAGTCTCTTAACTTATGTCAGATTTTACTTTCTCTTGGAAAAATGAGCTGGCTCGTGGTGAAATTTTTCTTGTTCAATGAAAGTGATAAGAACTGGTTCTCTTTGAGCCGGGTGAAATGGATGAGTAACTCAGACGTGGGCATCCTGCTGGCTTATTTCTTGTGTATTAAGGCATCCAACAAAGGGTAAAGGTCTTATTTGATTTTAACAGAATGTGGGATCCATGCTGCTCATTTGTCAGCTTCCTTCCTGTAGCAGCTCTCTTCCTTGCAGCGAGGTCACGGTGTTGGCGATCTGAATGCTCACGACCTGCAAGGTGCACTTTAATATACCACATGTTTCAACTAGGAAATTTCAAATGAAGCCTGCTCTTGGCTTTGTGTTTCCAAGCAGCTCATAGATCTTTTCTTTTTTTTTTTAAAGCACTGGGTATAGAAGTGAGTTCACAATG
This sequence comes from Paguma larvata, assembly GCA_030068075.1. Lineage (NCBI taxonomy): Eukaryota > Metazoa > Chordata > Mammalia > Carnivora > Viverridae > Paguma > Paguma larvata. The sequence continues at coordinate 16,960,334 of CM057825.1, forward strand.
GTATCTCGGTAAATGGCCACAGAACCAAAGAGTAAAGCAGGAGGTTCTCTGATTGACATTCTAACGGAGTGAGCAATACTCTCTAAAAGGCTACCCTTTGGAACACCTTTAAGGAACCATAGCTGAGATTCTATTGCCTGTAAAAAGTACAATCATAAATACCAACTGTTGCCAGTTCTTGAACTAGCATCTTGGTGGTCAAGTAGGTTAGACTAAAGCCATCTTACACAGATTTCCACAACTCACAGTTTTGTTTTGTTTTTTAAACAAGACTTTGGGAGAATAAATTGAGATAAAAATATGCATATTAGCATTAACCCTTATACCTATCCTTTTTGAAATCAGAAGCTATCGATTAGGGGTATGAAGAGAAAAGGCCAAATTGAGCTAAATATCCAGATACTAATTGGCTTCTTAAAGTTCTAGCCTCTTGAAGCTTCGTAATTTTAAAGATTTTACATGGAAAATTATTTTGATTTTTTTTAAATGCTGTGCTAAAGGTATTAACTAAAAAGCATTATCTTGGTTCTATATTTAAAGCTTGTCAGAGGAAGCAAAGCTAATTATACACAGTATGCTGAAAAGTATGTCTTAACCACGAATCTGTTGTTTAAATGGGGGAAATACAAGTCTTCAACATGTCACTTTTCCCATCCTAAATCCCCATTAGAAATCCTAGCATTTCTGGATTCTATTTCCCAAAACACCAACAAAACTGATTAAACACATGCACAGGCACACATCACATCTAGGTATATTTGAGAGAGCACAGATGTTCTTAAATGTACAAATAAGGAATTCAGTGGTATAGAAAAATATAAAGATATAGAGAAAAACAAATGGTTCCTCTGAAGCACCATTTAGATCATTCTAAATGGCAATGGTTTTGGTTTAACAGAATCTGGTTCAGTTTACATAGTAGGTCCCTACCGTGGTGCTGGTGCTCATCGCTGGTTAACCAGACCAGTAGCAACAGCCTCTAGTCCCTCTTCCGTCTAGCTGGTCTACCAGCCTGCTGCAAGAGATAACCTTCTAAGATTCAAGTTACTCATGGTGGTCCTCTCCTCAGAGGCTTTCCATGGGTTACCCCTATTGGCAGAATTATGTTCCATCTCTGTTTTTTGGAATTTATGGACCTTGAAGGGACTGATAATAGCATATCTCAGTATCCATCAAATCATACGTTGCCTGGAAGATTCAGCAGTACATCCTGATGAGCGGTTATTTTGTATCAAACCCAGAGATAACTTCCAGCCATCCCTGTTGCTTCCCCGGGGACATAGATCGTGATCAGGCTGCCGAATGTGAGAGCCAAAGCTTACAATCATGGTTGAAAGTAATCCAGCTGCATTTCATTTTTTATAAGGCTCATCTATAGGGCTATTAATATCTGGATTCCCAGGTTCTGACCCCTCTCCCAAAGATTTTGATTTGGTAAGTCTTGGATAAGATCCAGGAACCTGCATTTTAGAGTTTCAGATCACCTGATGCAACCCAGCAACAAATTCACGTTTGGAATCGCTCGGAATTCATTCTACTCATTTTATAGATGTCAAGACTGAGACTGAGAGTAGTAGAGTAACTTTCAAATGCTCATGCAGAAATCTGCTGCAAATCAAAAATGGAACCCAGTTCTCCCAAATCCTAGTTCTACTCCGCTCATGAGGCTGCCTAAGCTACCGCAATAGGGGGTGACATACAACAATCCCTGTGCAGCCTTCCTATAGCTCTTCACTGATTCCATGAGGGATCAGTCACCACACAGCCACCTTTTCATGAGCACCAAATTTCACAGAAAAATCATTACAGGCCAATGCAAGAAAGTCATCTCACGAAAGACATTTTTCTGGCTCATCTAATTCATCAATGTTCTTTGCCTCATTTCTACTGTCCGCAGAGTGGGAGTAGAACTGACTCTCATTCAATGGTCTGTTAGCATTACCAAAAGAAGGGACAAAGGTAAGAAATCCAGTCTCACCGCTCAAACTACTTTGTGACAGATTTCCTGTAAATAACAATATATGTGTGCCTTTTTGTTACAAAATTAGCATCAAAGAAAAATTGAAAAAGCAGATTGTCAGTTCGTAATTTAGCATCCTCATGAGAGAAGCTTATGCATTTCATATAAATGCCTCACAAGTTGACATTTATGTTTTGGGCCAGCTGAGATACATTTACCCTTAACTTGAGCTGAAATATATACCTGGAAATGAATTTGATGCTCGGATGAAATTCTTTCTCTGGCTGACCTTCTTGTGGGGGGAAAAAACACCTTGACATGTTTGATAGAATCATTAATTCATTCTGGATGAAACTAGTTTTATGTGTTCAAACAGAAACTTCTTAAGTACTCCTCTGCTTGACTTAACTAATTTTATATAGCTCCATTTACCTCCACGGAATAGTGTAAGTACCACGGGAATTGGATTCATGGTCTGTTTCACAATAAGAAAATGTGCTTGGTAGGGGAAAAAGTCTTTAAAGACATTTCCAGCTCTGGATTATAAAATTAGTGCTTTTCTCACAAATAGGTCAACTTATTCAAGTAAAAATTATTAATTCAGCCATTCAACAAATCCATATTGAGCACTTACTATGGGCTCAAAAGTGCTGGGCACTGGGTCATAACAATGAGTAAAAACACATTTTCCTTGCTCGATTGATATACAGGGGCTTCCAAGGGATATACACATTAATCATATAATCACACAGAAAAGAAATCCATCATACTAGGAGAATGTGGATTAGGTTGGTATCAGTGAAGTCAGAGAAAGCTTCTGAGAGGTACCAACAACCTAGCTGAGACTGGAGGAGTAAGCAGTTTCTAACTAAGGCAGGAAGGGAGAGAATGTGTATTCATGACATAGGAACATGATCAAGGAACAAACAGACCAAGTCTAAAGGAACACTAATAGTAACTTGGTCTAATAATAAGGTTGCGTTTTGAAAACCAACTTGAGAGTTGTCCCAAATCTCTAGGTCCTTGGTCACATGGCAGTTGCAGTCGAATGGACACATTACTTGAGAAGAAGACCTGGGTGGTTGTTTTAATCTCCCTAGTTCTGAGCCTCCACATCTGCAAAGTGAGGTTAATAAAGCCTAGGGTCATAGGAGGATTAAATGAGATCAGGTGTGTGCCAAGATTTATGAACTGAAAAGTAATATACAAAAGTGAAGGATTATGAAAGATTACAGTGACTAAATCCTCCAGTACATAAACTACTCTCTGGTAAAAATAAAATTGGTATCATTAAGGTAACTCTGTGATCTGTTACGCAACGAGCATATTATTTTCTCATCGTGCCATACTAACTAGGGCACTAGTTCTCTACGCCTTAATATAAAGTCTGTCAAAGACTGAAGTGAAGGATGAGCCTCGTTCAAAACCCTGGCTTCAACACCAAGTGACTTTATTGTATCTGTCTGGCCCTAATACTCACTATGCAAAGGTCACAAAGGTGTGGAGAACACAGGTTTTGCTTTGCTTAATACCACAGGGGTAACCACAAATATTTCCTGAAGCTTCTCACCCATAAGTCTTTGACTGACTGGCAAAATTCCTTTGTTATCTTCTCTCGGAATCTCTCTACTCCAAGGCCTTCCCAGGCCACTGTAGGACCCAAGGAGAATTATACTGCATAAGAATGTATTAACAGAGTTATAGTGTGGTTATAAAATTAACATCCAGGGAATTCTTCACTAATTAATCTAATTAAAGATTGAAAATATCAATAAGAGTAGTAGATGGAAGGTATAAGAAAGGAAAGTTGATACATCTAAAGAACAACATGTGGCTTGGGGGTTTTTAGGGAAAGGGGACGGTCACTCTGGTCAGGAATTCAATAAAGGGAAATTAGCAAATTATGGCCACAGTTAATGTCAGCTCAATCTAGATAGAGTGAATGGATCATTTCATAAAAACAGACACTTAAAGTGGTACAGAAAGAAATTCTTCTTTCTGGAAAGAATGCATTCCTGCCCTTGTTTGTTTTCTCTGGGAACCACATTACTGGCTTAAGAAGTAGGGATTTTAGGAATCAGAGTGGCAAAGCTTAACTTCTACAGAAATCCCAGTAAGAAGAGGAGCCTCATTGGCCCTTGTTTTACCAGGCCCCATGCCTCTAGGAAAGACTAGTTATTGATTAGACAGTCAGTGCAGACTTTTACTGCTTGAGGAGTTTCTCTGTTCTACCAAACAGGGTCAGCCACGGACGGTCACTCTACAGTAACCCAGTAAGAGTCAGAACAGTGGGCTGATCTATAATCATTATTAAAGCATCCAAAGAAATTTGGTAGGTGTCTCTGTTTGTTGTCAATGGATGGAAGAAAGAGGCTTGGGGTAGATAGCCTTTTCTTAGCACAAACTTAACACAATCAGATACAGTTGCATCTCAACATCTTTTTAAAGCAGTAGTGATTCTAAGGCAAAGCCAGTTCCATGTCTTTCAGTCCTGGATTGAAGAACATCCAGATTCTTTCATTTTTTTTATTATTTTTTTAAATTTTTAATGTTTATTTAGTTTTGAGACAGAGAGATACTGAGCATGAATGGGGAAAGGATGGAGAGAGAGATACACAGAATCCGAGGCAGGCTTCAGGCTCTGAACTGTCAGCACAGAGCCCAATGCAGGGCTCGAACTCACGAACCGTGAGTTCATGACCTGAACCAAAGTCAGACGCTTAACCAACTGAGCCACCCAGGCACCCCAAGAACATCCAGATTCTTATTAATTCAATTTTTCTACCACACACGGCCTACTACACATGTGTGCATGTGCACTTGTGTGTGCGAGTGTGTGTGTGTGTCTGTGTGTGCGCACGCGCGCACAAATCCTACCTTCAGCTTTCACCATCTTTGTTGGAGAGCCACTCTTTCTGATCATACTCATTAGTCGTGTGTCTACAATATGGTTTCTTCCTATAGCCTCGGTCAGGCTCCCAGCGAGTCTTCATCAAATTCCAGAACTTCCTGGACTAGCCCCAATCATGAAGCTAGAACTCTACTTCACATGGGAAATTTTGACTATTCCAAAGAATAGGAAAGGTTTCCTCACCTGTGAGCAGAGAAGCTTTTAGTGGAACTTCCTGACATTGTATTTGCCCCTAAGTAACCTGTTATGTTCACTTCTTGTGTTTACTTTCCCGGGGAATAACTCTACAGCCTTCTCCAAGTTACTCTGTTAGAAAATTTGATGTATTCTTCATTTCTGCATTTTTCTCAATCCTTATTTCCAATCAGTTTATGATTTCTATCTATTATGTATTCAAAGTGACTCTCCTATCCATTCCTTTCCTCCAATTATTACAGCTGATGCTTTCGTTTGGACTTCTTTGATCTCTTTCTGAATTCTTGCAATGACTTTTAACAGATGCCTGCCTCTGATCTGTCACTTTGTCAGCCCACCCTTTACGCTTTCCCCAAGTTTATCTTTGTAAACCAGAGTTTTGATCATGTTACTATTTTTCATGAACTATTTGACAAGTCTAAATGTCTGTGCCCATGGTATAAAGACAAAAGTCTTTCAAGGCCTTCATTGTCTGACCCCAATTCAACTTTGTAATACACGACCTCTTCTATACATCTTAGAAAACAACCAGAGGAGGTTACTTGCTATTTTCCATGGATCTCACTTTTTTTCACACTTCTGGGTTTTTGTTTTGGTTTTGGTTTTGGTTTTCCTATTCCTTTAATCAAGAATATCACTACAAGTCCATCAGTGCTTTCCATTATTAGCTTGGAAAATACATTTTCAGTCTTCAAATTCAAACTCTAATGGCAACAGCTCTGTAAAAGCCCTATTATTTTCAGTTTTAATTAATTGCTTCTTTTTGTGATCCTACTTTCCCTATACATTTATTTTCCACTTGCTTCATTATAACTTTGTTTTTTAAACAGTTTCTCAATTGTATGAGAAGCTTGATGATAGTCTAGGATGTTCTGCTTATTTTTGTGTTATCTAAGAAGTATCTAGAGCATAGCAAATATCCAATTAGTTCTGAAGAGTTTAAGAAAGTGGGGAAGGAAATCTAATGATTTGATATATCACATTAGTATGAAAAACGATAAAACAACAGAGTGCAAAAATTTTTCCAAAAGATGTTGAAATTTCTCATTTTAAAAACGTCTAGAAAATTAGGAATAAAAGAACGTTGTCACATCTCAAAAGATTCTCTCTTAAAGAGGCAACTAACAACATGCTTAATTAAGAAAAACAATTAATACCATAGTCCTGGATCACTAGGACTTATTACCTTACCTCCGGAGACCCTATTGAAATGAAACCAATTTTTAAAAGAAAGTTTAAACCCACAAAGAGGCTTTTCTAGAAATTACTATTTCTCGAAGAATAAAATCATGGCGATGGAGAAACAGCATCTAAGAAGCAAGGCCAAAGGATGTAAGGCTGAAAATACTAGAATTAGAAAGATACAGTGGGGAACTGTCATTCTATCCTCTAGAATCTCAGAAAGGTTCGAGACTCAGAAAAGCTGGGTACAATGCACGGAAGGAACAAGTCACGAGACTGGCAGCAAGAGAGAGGATTTGAAAATTTGCATATACCAATGTACCTTTTATACTAAACTCCTAGAAGGCTGGTGAATGTTTCTAAGCAAAGCGATCAAACAGAACAGAAAGCTGGTTAAATTGAAAGGCCCTGATTTCTGATATTCGAAGATCCCATAACATCATGAAAATTTCCCATCCCAATGGCTCTACGGTAAAGCCCATCAGTGAAAAAGCCTCATCTATTTACAAAAAGTTGCCGAGGAGTTTTTTTTATTGCCACATGCCTAAAAATAGACAAATAAGGATCACCTGACAATAGGAAAAGTACGAATATAAAAAAGGAAATAATATAAAAAAGAATATAAAAAAGAAAGACTGTCCCTAAAAAAACCAAAGGTACTTTATTAAGAGAAAAAGAAGATGTCAACAATATGAGAAGAGATCTCCTTTACTCTTCGGGAAGAAGACTAAGATGTCTTCCCTAATTAATATTATTGAAATTTGTGTCTGAGGATCCAGCCAAATCAATAAGTAAAGAGTTGGAAATAATGTGTTTATTGAAAGGATGAGTGAAAAGTAAAATTATTTATAGATTATAATATTTACTAATATAAAATAAAAGATTTAACAAAAGAACATGTTTAAACTAGTAAATGTGGTTTAAGGTGCCAAGGCAAAACACATGTACACACCAGGAGGATTCGTTAAGAACTTCCCATGTGCCCAGCATTCAACTCCAAATTTTATACCTATTACTTATGCCAGAATGTCCCATTTAAAAACATCATGTGAGAAAGAAATTCCAATTTATAATAGCAAACAAAAATATGAAACGATAAGAAATGAACCTTAAAATCATGCACAAGATTTGAAGACAATTAGAAAAACTTTACTGCGGTGGTTAATTCTATGTCCATATTTTATGTGTTTGGGTGAGATTAACATTTAAATTGGTGAACTTTGAGTAAGAAGGTTGGGTTGCCCTTCATCGTGGGTGTGAGTCTCATTTTATCAGAAGAAATCTGGACCAGGACAAAAAGAATGGTCTTCCTGAGTGATAGAAAATAATCCTGCAGGCTGCCTTCAGACTTTATCTGCACCATAAGCCCCCTGGGGCTCCAGCCTGCTGGCCCACACTGCGGATTTGAACTTGCCAGTCTCCATAGTCTTGTGAGCCAATACCTTATAGAACATCTCTTTCTACATATACACACATCCTGTTAATTCTGCTTCTCTGGAGAACTTTGACTAACATGGTTCGCTAAGACACTTGAACAAATGAAGACAAATACTGACAAGTACCGGAATGAAAAGAGGAAATTTTACAAGTGATCACTCTTTCTAATGCAATGGGTTTAACTTCGTTCTCAGGAGTATCTTGATGTGATGGTTCTGAAAGCAAAACTATTCTAAATGCATGTTTAAAAATAAAGAGGTAAGGATCTGTAGGGTATCTGAACAGAGATTAACAATTGAAACATCTTACCAGTTATAAAAACTGACAAAACAAACACTATAATGGAAACATGTGTTTCTGGTGCACAATTTGAATGATGAACAAATGGAAGATAACACACTTCCCAAGAGGACAAAAATTTCATTTGTCTTGTTCACATAGGAGGCACTTCCCGGTTCGTTTCTGTTGTGGTGGTTTTTTTTCTTTTCTTTTTTTTTTTTTTTAATAACAAGTGAACAGAACAGAGAGCGTGGAAACCAAATCTGGGGCTATGAGTTGTTAATTTACAAGGCAGGACTGAAAGGATTAATTACTCAAAAAATTGTTCCGACCAAGTGCCTAAGCAGCTTTTGTGTGTGTTGCTTTGTTTAGTTTTTATCAAGCGAGATGTCATCTCGGAACTTGGAGCAAAGTAGTTCCAGTGGACCGGAAGCCCTTCACCAGCTCTCCTCGGAAACTCGGGTGGTTTGAGGATGTGGGTGGGGGGGAGAGGGGAGGTGGGGCATCAGGGCTGTTGGCTGCACCATTACTAGAGAAAAAGGAATCTTTATTTTTAAAAATTCATTTGAAGACCAGTATGGAAATCGTTAATACTCTACTAGACAAACAAAAGCACACAGAGAAGAAATAATCCAGCCCTGGCCAAAGCTGTAGCTCAGATAAATATATTCATATTTGAAAGACAACAGGTAGAAAGGGGAGAAGAGGAAGGATTCCTGGGAGGATGCAGGGGGTGGAAGTATGCGGAGACAGTCCTTTTCGTCAGTGAGGAAGGAGCCTGGGATGAAGGCCAGAGAGGCACGAGGGCCTGAGACCCTACAGGGAAAGTTGCTCCAGGTCTCCTCCAACTAATACTCCCCAGATGGCCCTATGGAAGTAGAGGCTGTGGATTTAACTGCATTATTAGACATGCAAATAAACATCAAGTCTCTTCAACCCACTGTTGCCTCTCATCAAAACAAAGAGGTAAGGTGTGCCTAGATAAGAAAAGCCCGTTTTTCTAGCAGCAGGAGAGAGCTGTGATTGTATGAAATCCAGACTCAAGTAACCACAGTGGAGAGATAAGATATCCCAAGAGGTGTCTCAGTCTTGTGGCTGCTATTCATGGGTGGCACTAGAGGGGCGGGGCCATGTCTGTACATGGCTTGAGGTACTGCCACAACTAGGGAGAAGGCAGTTTGCTAAGAAGCCTTTATATTTTACAGGGAGGCATGGGAAAGAGGAAGGCCCAGATCTTACCATTCGAAAGTCAAGAACTGCTTATCCAACTCAGTAGCAATATTAATGATGCTTTAATTAGGCTCCAGAAAATTTTAGGGTCCAGAGGAATCTTGAGTTGCAAAAAAAGAAAAATAATGACTCAAGGAATGAAGGATGAGATAAAGCAGGCACTTCTTAGAAGATTTTCCATAGGCAGAATTGTAAGAACGGGCATAATTAACAAGCTTAGTTTTCTCGTTGTCATGTTTCTTCCCTTAGTGAATGCAAGACTTCATTAGTCACACATATCATTTGCTTGAATCGGGTTAGTAGATTCATGTAGTAGATTCTCACATAAATATTACCAACCTTGGAATTGTAGCTCAGGACGGCATGGCAGGCTCCTCCCCCTGCCAGAGCATAGTCCTGAGGAATGTATAGTGGAGAGCACTTAGAGACAGCAAATACTCACGTGAGTGTAGGCATTCTTAAGCTAATGTCCAATTCAGCATTGACTCCATCCAAAGGGGCTCTCATAGTTTAATCCCAACTGTTTGTTGTGATCTTTTCTGCCTCAGTTTTTATGCAAGCACAAAGGGGAAAAATGAAATTTAGGGGGAAATATTCCCCAGTTTAAAAAATCAACATTTTCTTTTCATAGTAATCATGGGAAACAGTCCATTTTGAAAGAACATCCAGTATGATCTATTTGCCGTGTTTTGCTGTTTTTCATTGTTGTTTTGTTTGTCTCAAGATTTCTCCACAGACAATATGTTATTAAATAAAATCCAAACTTGACAGCTGCCAAACTATTTTATTTCAATAAGTTTCCCTTTCATAATAATTTAATGAGTATTGATGAAATATATAAACAACTACTCATCATTTTCTTCTAATACTTATCAATGGAATACAGTATTTTCAAGTTCTGTTGACAACATATGTTTATTTAGTTTAACAGGAGATATGCGAAAATATTATAATAATTTTTCCATTTTTTTCTCTTGGGTAGCATAAGTAAATTTTCAACTCTAAGTCCGTAAGATTATCTCTATACATGCTCAGAAAGTAAATCATCCTAAAACTAACCAGAAAGATCTCTGAAGTAATTAGTCTGAACTCTGTGATCTATCTGGCAGGATACAAAAAGCTTTATCAAGACGAAGGACTGTGGCAGACCATGCTGCTCTATCCTGCTGTCCAGGGGTGTACCTAATAAGGCCCATATTTGTGGGCTCAGAACATCAGGGCTAGACGAGTCCTTAGAGACACTCTACCCTTCATTTTACAGAAGATGGACGGACCCACGACCTTACAAGGGAAAGTGATTTTTCTAGAATCCACGATAAAATTAGAGAAAGAGTCAGAACGTAATCACTGTTTTGGGGAGAAGGTATTTATGGCAGATATAACCGGCAAAGGATTTGTATCTAGAACATACTTGACAAACAAAACTCTTGGAAACAATGAGAAAAAAAAGCTAATTAACAATGAGAAAAAACTACTTTAAAGGGATGAAATTCTGTTATTTATTATAGAAATTTAGTTAGAGAGGATTAAGCCAACATAGGCTGTTTTTTTTTCCGAAAACCAGAGGTCAAGAAGGAAGCCATCTGGTGGGCACAGCCCCCTGAAGAATTCATCAAGGACTCAGCTCCTTTATTGTTCAATAGATTTCCTTCTCACATATCACAGACTACTTCCCCGTCTCCAGGCATAGCCTGCTTCCAGACAAACACAGAAGGGAAGTTCCAGGGACAAAGAATAAAAGATACAATTTTTAAAAGTTTGTCTGGAAGCTTCAGTGACTTTCACTTACTTCCCATTGGTCAAAATTCGGTAACATGACCACCTCCAGCCTCGCAGAAAATGAAAAAATAAGCTTAATTGGATATGTCAAGATTTCAATCAAAGGCTATTGGTAAAGAAATGAGATGGATAGGAAGGAGATGATTAGTGCCTGCCAAAGAACAATTCAGGTAATACACAGAACACAAAATGCAATGACCAATGCATTTTTTTGAAAGTTGTCCAATCTCAACAGTAATCACCAATAATAATAACAATAACAATAAAAATAATAATAATAATAATAAACAAGGGAACATACCCAATCAGAATGATAATGCCATTTGTTCACCAAAATTAGGGTGGAGGAGTACTTCCATACACTGAAAATCAAAAGATCCATTTATACTGTGCGTTGGAACATACCACGTCCTACTACTTGGAAGGGCAGTTTGGTACTATCTCATAAATCTTCCAAGAACCAAAAAGGGCACTTCTAGGTACATTCTTTAGCGATGCTCTGTGTGCTCAAGGAGACATGTATAGGTGTTCTTTGCAGTTCTTTGCAGCACTGATTATTCTGGAGAAACACTGGCAAGAACTGAGTTCCCTTCGTAAGGGCACGGATAAGTAAGCTGATTGGCATATTCATGTAATGAAAGGATGAGAACTCTAAATATCAACATGCACGGATTCTTGGGCTGATAGTACATAGCTCTGGCTTTTCTGCAGCTCTAGTTCCTATTTAGTTGTACCCCACATCTATCGAGTTCCATAACAATCTCCTTGGCCTCTCTACCAATTTCCACAGAAAAATTTCCTCCACTAGGATTTTTGAGAGCTTGCAGAATTTGCAGAAGATTTTTGAGAGATATGAAGAAGTCAAACTGGAAGCCTTTGGCCTATTTAGTCCCATTCAATATTCCCTTCTCAGCGTCTTCTGCTTCTTCACTGTCCCCAGGATTGTCCTACTTCAAGCTCCAAATTCTTTTGTCTGTATGCAGAGTTTTATCAGCCCTCCATGCACAACCCCCACACACACACACACACACACACACACACACACACACAGAGTCCACTTCAGAAAGTTCTGAGCCTTCTAAGACCCACATAAGCTGGATTGTTGGACAACAATTCAAAGTCCTCAACAAAATAGTTTATCAGCCAAGACATCTCTGTCCCCTAGAAAAATTCTGGTACCAGTTCATAACTAAAATGTATTTGCCATTTCATTATCAAATAACATCACTCTATTGAAATTGATCCCTTTTCAACCTCAAAAAGATTATTACTAAATTGGTGGTTCATCAAATAAACAATGGCAGAAGGGCGCTTGGGTGGCTCAGTTGGTTAGGCATCTGACTTCGGCTCAGTTCATGATCTTGCAGTTTGCGAGCTCAAGACCTGCGTTGGGCTCTGTGGTGATAGCTCAGAGCCTGGAGCCTGTTTTGGATTCCGTGTCTTTCTCTCTGCCCCTCCCCAACGTGTGCTCTGTCTCTCTCTGTCTCTCAAAAATAAATAAGTGGTAAAAAATTTTTAAAAAACAATGATGTCTTAGCACCCAGGAAGTATAAACAAATAAAAAATCCAGTCAAATGACACTTTTCTGAAAGTGAGAAGAAATGGCAACCAAAAAATATGAATTTTTCATAGTAAATGATAGCCATGGTATAAGGCTATCCTTATGAAGGCCCATTTTAATCTACTTTTGTAGGTCATAATGATAAAACCATACCAACAACAACAAAAGTATTTGGGACAAATAATACGGCCCAGCTGGAAGTGCTTGCCCTTATGATAAAGAAGATATTTAAAACATCTAAATAGTAATGAATAACCCTCTCTCATAGGCATAGATGTATTTACTTAAAATACATATTTTATAAGCAGAATGGCATATAAACACCATATGGCTAATAATTTATACAATCTGTAAATCATAGCTGAACCCAGGCATTTACTTTGTTATAAAGAAATAAGCAATTTATGTAATGATTGAAGAGAATAATGTGTTAAAGAAAAGAGAGCTTCATGTTTTGATTATGTAGGCAAGGAATGAAATTAAAGTGGTCCATGCTGATTTATGGCTAAGCGTTCTCTGACTACATAGTCGGACCTAGGAAATGTATGTTTACTTTATTTATACCCAAGCATTTTCAAAGTGCCACCCTCAGCCCTAAGAAAGATGTACTATTGATTTTTGTATGTTAGACCCATCTCAAATCAGTAGAAACTATATGAATGAGTAATTTTATATTCTTAAATATGAATGTTGCTTTCAGATTTCCTTAATGTCCCAAATGGTATATAAAATGTTCCATGGTATCCAATCAGAACTGACACTGCTTTTCCCTGAAGCTCTCTCTGGTGGTCACTTTCCTGTGGTTATGGCCACTCTTGTTGGCCATGACAGTTAGCATGAGAGAAGAAGAAGCATGGAATCATTGTGCCTTTGTAATTTCTAGCATTATTCTCATGGTCCTTAGTGAGGCTTGTACTTAGTATATTTATTATAGACAATGTAGAAAATGCGACTAGATGGTGGGGAGTAAGCACAGGAGGGTCATAATAATAGGTGGGCGGGGCCTATACAAATGTGATCAGATAAACCTAAAACACCTAGGTATAATTAAAATGTTTAAATCTCTTGTAAGCCTGATAATCTATCCAGTCATCCTAATGGTTATGTGTCAACGTTCTGAGAACTGAGGATAGGATGATGATATATTATGAAAAGACCAAATTTAATCACGTTATTTGTAATGACCTAATTCTAAAAGTAATAGAAAGTAGCATGCAATAAGTAGCTAATCTTCTAGAGGGTTTAAGTTAACATTAAATATAAAGTTGCATGGCATGCTAGAAATATATGATCTGATGCATCATCTAGACCAGCACTATCCAATAGAACTTTCTATAGTGATGGAAATGTTCTATATCTGTACTTTTCAGTACGGTAAACAATAGAGACATGTGGCTAGTGTGACTAAGGGATGGAATTTTAAATTTTATTTAATCTTTATTAAGTTAAATTTAAACAGCCACATGTGGGTACCATACCAGACAGAGGAGATCTAGACTATAGATATTTTCTATGGTCGAATACTAAATTTAGGTCTGCTTCCAAATAGCCTAGGGGAAGAGGAAGATGCATTGAGCAAAAACTGGTCAAAAAAAAAAAAAATCCTTGTTACTCAGGAGAAGCAGTCTCTTATTCAGTCCCAACATCGAATACGAATATATGACATGGACCTCATCCATGCAGTGAATAATTCCTTGATGTGATAGTTTTATTGAGGACACAGCAATGTTATTCATGTTGCTGTTTTTTAATGTAGAGTCCAATCATTGTTGCAGAGATAATACTAAACCATGATTAAGGAATAACACCTTCATGGGAAATTAAAATATGTGGTTTTATAATCTGACTTATGACAGGAATGAAACCGAGAAAATCTAGAGGAAAAGGCAGAGAGCATTTATGTTTCTCTCTCTCTCGTCTCTCTCTCTCTCACACAACAGCATCTCTGAAACAGTGGAGAAAGAGCTGTATTTAATATTACATTGCATATCCATAAACTGGAAAACATATAGTTATTAAAATTATATTTTTGATTCCAATTAATAAGGTCAAACAAAGATGTTAATTATGAAATTTTAAGTAAAGAAGGCATGAAACTGCATGGTAAAATCTATAATTTGTAAAAACTACAATATGTGTAACATCAATGTTATATATCTTACATAAAATTAGACTGGAAGCAAATATATCAATGTGTAAAACTCAGTTCTTTGTTACAGTACAGTCAAATCTGATATTGTTTCTTTATTGTATTTTCAATACTTTTAAATATATCAAATTAAATATTTTAAAGTGTTTTCAATAAAAATAAATGAGTACAATAATAGAACGATAAATATTTGTCTCTACTAGACTACAGTTTTTTACGAACACCATGAAACTTACACATGATAAAATAATTTAAATTATATCAGAAATCTTTGCTTTATCTAATATTTGGGGACAAGATTTAATAGCAGCTGCCACAAGCATGGATGTCCTAACAGCTTTGACACTACCAGAGGCACCAAACCTCTTATGTCTAAGACTGTGATATGAGCTTCATTAACTTCCTGTCCTGTAAGGCTGTGATACACACACCCCTTCGATAAAAAAGAAAAAGATAATGAGAATAATCTATATCTCCTGGCCTCCTGGGAGAGGGACTAAGCGACGTGGATGAAGTAAAGCATGTAGTATGGTGATTAGCACATATGGAGGCTCAAATACATATTTATCACCCTTTTCTTTTCGCTTTTTTATAGAAACGGGAACGCGTTCCATAGAAATCCATGAGACATATTTACAAATACTTGATTTGCCATGGACAGCTAGTATTCCTTAGACTATTATGAGGAATTACCTCCCTTTAAACATTTTATGACAACTGTTACATAATGGTTTATCTTTCAATTTCTTATTTCGAATAAAAATAGCTCTGGGCTCTACTTACTATTCCGTATAAAAATAGGCCATATCCAATAGTTTGATTAGAACCATTTGGCAGTTTGTCATGTAGACCCAACCTTCGATGAAGCAGAGATACATTAAAGGGCTCTTCTTGCAAAAAATTCTTAATTCCTTGGAACTAAAAGCTTGTGTTAACTTTAAAAATAGGTAAACTAGGGACACCTGTGTGGCTAGTCGGTTAAGCATGGAACTCTTGATTTTGGCTCAGGTCACGAGGGCCCTGTTTGTGAGATCGAGCCCTGCGTTGGGCTCTGCGCTGACAGTGCAGAGCCTGCTGAGAATTCTCTCCCCTCTCTCTGCCCTTCTTTCCCTCAAAATAAATAAATAAACTTTAAAGCCATTGGTAAACTAGTTCTTAAATTAAATAACAGTAATAATAAAGATCTCAACTGGGCAAACTTTAAGTACCAGCTTAATTCCTTTTGTTTGCAAAATATGCAGGAATTTTAATGAAATTTACCTAAATCTCTTGCATACACCCAAATTGTTTACGCAGAATCTGATGAACAGATAATTGGAAGTTCGGAAGCGACAGGCAGCCGGAGAAAAAGAAGCAAGAGATAAGAGATTAAACACAATCGGCAGGATGCTGCTTCTGTGTGCCACGAATCACGTGGGTCCTTAATGAATGCTCGGAACCCAGGATTGCTGACTTAATTGCGGGAGAGAGTGAGAGGCACTGAACTTGTCAGGAGATTGGAAAAATACGTTCCATTAAAGATGTATAGACCCTCTGTTCTCACCAATTGTGACCAACTGCAAAATGCAAACTTGTTCTCTCAGCAGGAATAATTTCATTATGTAACCATATGTATGCAGGGAAATAACCCACTTGTTTTTCTGTCATTTGATTTTAAACGTATTGGTGGATGTGACAGAAGCAATCACATTTAAAAGGGTAAAGGAATCAGATGCAAAGTCATTACCAATTTTAAAGACCTAGAAATCTTCTTAAGCTAAAATATGGTAAAATAAATATGTAAGAAAACAGGCTTTACTTTTCATGAGATTCGGCTTTGTTAAAAAATATATTTTTATAATACTAATGACCACTCAAAAATGAGCTCACTTGTATCACAAACTTAAGCTGTATCTATTCTAAGACAAATATACTGTAAATATAATATCCTAAATTTCATATACAAAATGAGGGAAAAAAATCTGTCAAGTAGACATGTGGTCCTGGTTGGAGCTGTTCACAACATGTTCCTTGTCCCCCTCAAAGCAACCCCTTTTTTTTTTAACTGAAATTTTTTTACGTTTATTTATTTATTTATTTATTTAATTTATTTATTTAGAGAGCATGCACAAGAAGGAGAGGGGCAGAGAGAAGGAGAGACAGAATCTCAAGCAGGCTCCTCACTAACAGCACAGAGCCAGATGTGGGGCTTAAACTCACAAACTGTGAGATCATGACTTGAGCCGAGACCAAGAGTCAGACGCTTCACTGACTGTGCCACCAGGGGCCCCCAAAGCAGTGCCTTTAAAATCAGGCACAGTCTTGTGACTTACTCTGACCGATAAAATCTAAGCGAAGCTGATGTATGGTACTTCCACGTAGATATTTTGAGAGCCAGCTGATGCTTCGAGATCTTTCCTCTTTCCCTGTGCCTTGGCCATCATTTTTGCCCCACATAGAGAAGAATCTGTCAATACAGGTCCCAGACTAAGGACAACACAGGATCAAACCCCCAACTAACCCACAGTGGTGATATATAGCATGATTGAGAGGTAAACCTTGTTTTAAACCAGAGAGTTATCATGGCTGAACTTAACCTGCTTAATACTTGCAATGAAACTTTATGTTTGACTACATGTGGTTATCTTAATATTGTGCAGAGACAGCAAATATTAATGTACTCCATCACTCGGTCAATCATTCACTAACCAAATATTATTGAGCGCTACTCTATGCCAACTCCTGGGGAGACTGAAGTAGACAGGACAAACTCTCTGCTCTCAGGGAGTTTGTATTCCAGTAGGGAGAGGTGAATAACACATAGGTAAATGCCTTTAAAAGATCATTATAAAATGCCCTATAAGGAAAACAGGATAAAATGAAGGCAAATGATTAGCATTGGGGTTAAGGTCTAGGAAAGGAGGTGATTTCTAAGCTCCAGTGTGAAAAGCTAGAAGGACCTCACTACAGAAATAATTAGGGAAAATATAATCCAAGGAAAGGAAACAGCATGTACAAGGACAGTGAGTTGGATCTGCTTGAGGGACGGAAGGAACACAGAGTTTACTGGGGACAGGAAAGCAGGAACGGAGGTTAGAAAGTAAGCAAAGATTGGGGGACTAAGGTCATCCTTAAGATTTGTGGGCCCACGGGAAGACAACGACTGGGGAATCTTCGGCCCCAACCAGCCCTCTATTATTTTTCTGTCCCATTCCACAAGCGACCTTAGGTATATGAACGTGGACACCCCAGGTGACACAGTCATCTCCCAAATATTTTACCCTTGGCACCCCTCAGGCCTAGGAATATTCAACATTCCCCCCTCAGATGACAAACCAAAGAATAAAACTTCTATAGGCCCGAGAAATAGGCTCTGGGTCACTGGGCTAAGAATTTTAGGAGCATTTTCTAGAATAGCAGAGATAGGTAGAATGTTTGCATTCTTTGTAGCCATGGTTCCTTGACCCTGGAAACTTCTTACCCAATGGTAAAAGCTACACCTAGAGAAAAGCTAGCATGGACCCTTTATGTCCAATCCAATCATGATACTGGTAAGGACCAGATCAGGTACTCTAGACCATGGTAAATGACCATGTACAAATAACAAATAACGATGCGGTTGGTTCTGAGAAGAAACTGGCAATTCTTTATCCCTAATCAACATATTTCAACTGCAGAAATTCCCTTAAATAAGAATATATTTTAATATCTAGGCCAAGCTGGGGAAAACTGCCAATAATCTCTTCTCTTGGGTATAAAAAAATGGAAAGTTTAAAATCATGAAAGGGAATGCTTATTAGGAGAATGGTTCAGATCTGAGTTCAGATGTGGGAATTCCCTATTCATAAAATATCAAGGGATCATAAAACCGAGTGGCTATTGGGTCTAGGTGGAGAACATGCATGAATGAAAGACGAGTATTGAGAGGATGATGAACAAGAGAGTATGTGTCCTTTGAGCATACAACTGCCATTCAGTTAAGACGCTTGAGCCTGTGGTGTGGTCAGACATCCTCAATTTCTTAGGAGAAGCCAGATATCTAAGTTTATATGGTAAATCCCCCAATTCAAAAATATAAGAAGAAAATAAATGGAATTTTAAACCCAAGATGGTACAGACATACCTGACAACGGACCAGATTGCAACTATAGGTGACTGGGTTGTAACCTTTGCAAAAGATCAAAATCTACATGAGCAAATATTCACTCACGAATTAGTGCTGAAATAAATGTCTTTTAGTGTTCCTTTCAAGCATGGGATCCAAAATAATCTACACTTGCATGCCATATTGCTTTTTGTTTGCCTGTTTTCCATTATATTTCCTGACTACACATTTCTAACAGTCAGGAACGCTGTAAACTAGGCTTCCCTTTGTCAGCCGTCACTCCTTGGGGTTCTAGGTCACGTGCTCCACTTGAGGTTTCTGCTGCATGGACTAAACTTATCCACAGGCAAAACACATTTGTGTGACTTTGGAACTTCTCCTGTCCCCAAAACTTATTTCCAGATGGCAAAGTTTATAATTAGTAATATGGATTAGGAAATCATCTTTAAGGGAAAAAAAAAAAACTGTTAACTTAGATCCACGCTAGGGTGAGAAAGGTCTGCCTGAGAGTGTATCTCCAGAGAGGAAGTTAGAAGCAAACATACGAGGTCTGAAGGTGAATGCCTTATAAATTAACACCTTATGTTTGTATCATGTGTTATACATTTCAAAGCATGTTCACATATTTTCTATTTATCTCATTTGATCCTAAAATCACTGTCACCTGGTCGTGAGATTTCAAGGTCTTTCTTACAAACATATCTTCAATTTTGTTTACAAAACTTAAGAGCAGAAATTTCATAGCATAGTATTTTTCTTATGTTTATGTAACATTTTGTTGGTTAGTAAGCTCCTAGGGAGTTTCCCAGGTGTGATCTGAAATTGGTCCCCATACTCAAGAGATCGGGGAGAGACTGGAAAAAGAGGCAAGCCTCTCCAGGCTGGTAAGTGGCAGGCTTAACAAGCAAGAGAACGCATATAGCAAGCATATCTTTGGTGGCCACAAGACAAATAAATAGATCTCAGCACTACCTGCCACATTTTAAAAGTTTATATAGAGGGCTTAACTGTATTCAGAGGGCTTAACATCCAGATGTTCTCAACACCACATCACTCTCTCAAGACTATGTTGTTGGAGCAGCCTCTGGGAGTGGGGAAGGCAAGCAGAACCCACATTCCAAGGGTAAGGGAGGAAGTGATCAGCTTCCAATTGCTGGGTCCAGTTCATGGGTCAACGTGCAGCCATGTCTTCTCTGTGATTTTGCCCTACATGTGTACTCCTATATATGTTTATACTGTAACATGGGTATTGTTGTGGACTCAATTATGTCCCCCTAAACATGCATATGTTGAAGTCTTAACTCCTATGTGACTACATTTGGAGATGGAACCTATAAGGAGGTAATTAAGGCTAATGAGTCCATGAGTGGGGAGCTCTAATTCAACATGACTGGCATCCTTATAAGAAGAGACAGAGATGCCAGGAATGTACATGCACAAAGAAGAGGTCACGTGAGGACACAGTGAAAGGACTGCAAGCCAGTGACAGAGACCTCAGGAGAAACCGAACATGCTGACACTGTGATTGGACTTCCAGCCTCCAGAACTGTGAAAAGCAAATTTTTGTTGTCTAAGCCATTCAGTCTATGGTGTTTTATATGGCAGCCCTAGAAATTTAATGCAAAGATACAATGTGTAACCTTGATTTTCTTGTTTTTTCATGTTTCTGAGTTCAGTCATTTTGTAGGGTATGGGTTTGATCAATGTTTATTGAGCAACCATCATTCAATGGAATTGACTACGCAGTGACCCAAATATGCTATTAGGATGGCCTGGAACTCTAGAGCAGCTATTTCTCAATTTAGTGATCTATGAGTTGTGATCATATCTACATACAATCAACCTTATCTCCTTATTCTGAAAAATGGTCAAGTTTTTTTAGACTCTATTAGCAATTAAATCCAACAGATCCTATGCTGAACCAGTTAATTGTCAGGAAATCAACTTCATCTATCTCAAAATAATTATTGAGTCTGTGCAGACTAGCCTTAATCATATTCTATGGAACTTTACAATAAATCCTATTAAAGCTTCATAAAATTATGAATTGTAAAGTATACTTTATTAAGCTTTCTCTGCAAGTTTTTATCAGCACAGCACTTCTGTGAAAGTGCAAAAATTATAATGAGTTCTCCGCAGAGTTCGTAATGTGCTCATCATAATATAGTGAACATTTGAGGTCTCAAAAACCTGGGTGCATGAAACAAGGCAAGTTCATGTAGAAATTCATTGCGTGAGGGAGTAATTTGTGGAAGAATTATAGCATATGTGGAAGATTTGAAATAAGAAAAAGAACAAAAATTTCACAGATGTCACTTGAAGTCATCATAATATTGAAAGATAATCCAAAAACTATAGCAGAATGAGTAACAGGGAAAAGATTTTAAAAATGTACAACTTGCTTCTTGCAGAAAACAACCATAAAATTTATCTTTCCTAAAAATAATAAAAAACATATATTGGTATATTCCTGGTTCTGGATTTGACAGAGAAAAAGGTATCACATTTGACCTCCCACTGCAAATACTTATACAATTGGATAAAAATATATGAAGCGATTGTTTTTATGGATTGAAAAACAGAAAATGCAGGTCTATAATCCTGAGAGAAAATATACGTAAAAGTTGAGTGTCGTATTTATCTGAGCTTTCTGCCTAGGACCACATTCCAAAACTTAATACAAGGAAGTGGAGTCAAACAGGTAGCGTTAGTCTCATTGTTCAGAGAAAACTGAGACTAGAGTTTCAAATCTGCTGAGGCAGTTGGAATGTATGGAACAGGATATCTGAGGAGAAAAACTTGTACAAAGACTATGCTCCAAGTATCCAGGTATAGGGTTCCCTTTCTGCCTTTGGCCAAATACTAAGTTGGGTACACAGTGCAAGAGAATCTTCGAGACTATTGAGGACTGTGAGCAGAAGGGAAATTTTACAGCTCACATGGTACAGGGAGATATTAGAGTTCTACCAGTCAAAGTGAAGTGGTCTTATTAAGATAATCATTGTTTAGTTAAAACACTAGAAAGACCATTCCTTAGGGGCAAAATCTATGTCCTACAGTAAGAACTCCATCAGACCCAACCCAACAAAGCCTAAAGTCCAAGCCTTGATATGTTCATGCTGATCAAACAGTAAATTAACTGCCTGAAAAATAAGACTTAACTCTCTAAGAAAAAATATTCAGAATTACCATGAAATATCATCAATTTCTAGCATGCAACATTTTTAAAAAACATATCAATAAGTATGAAAATATGACCCATTGTTGGAAAAAAAAATCACCTGGATGGTAATGTTATGTTAGTGTGTTAATATACATATGTGCATATTGTGCATATGTGTTTTAAATGTAAATTTTAGCATTAGTTAATGAAAAAGCCAACAGATCAGGAGACACCTGCCATTGTTATACTCATAGATCCCAAGAGAGGGAGTATGTCATGCCACAAGGAGTCACATGGGAAAGCACCAGGATCCATGGTGGGGCGGGGGGGGGGATGAAGAAGTTAAGCTATCTTTATTCATAGACAACATGATTGTTGGTGTAGAAAATTCTAAAGAATCTTCAAAAAAATTAATAAGTTAAAATGTGGGGCGCCTGGGTGGCTCAGTCAGTTAAGCATCCGACTTCAGCTCAGGTCATGATTTTGCGGTTCGTGAGTTCGAGCCCCGCGTTGGGCTCTGTGGCTGACAGCTCAGAGCCTGGAGCCTGCTTTGGATTCTGTCTCTCCCTCTCTCTCTACCCCTCCCATGCTCATGCTCTGTCTCTCTGTCTGTCAATAATAAAAATAAATAAATAAGTTAAAATGTGAATTATATGTCTATATAAGACTAAAAAATATAAGGTCAATTAATACCCTATTGCAAATCTACATAATAGTAATTAACAATTGGAGAACAGAATTTAAAACAATATTATCTACAATAGCATCATAAAATGAAAGATATGTAGGAATAAATCTAACAAAGTATAGATCAATATATTGAAAAGTACAAAACATTGCTTAGAGAAATTAAAGACTAAATAAAAAATAAAGAAACGTATCAAATTTATGGATTGGAATACTCAGCATTAGTAAGAGGTCCTCAAATTGGTCTGAGGGCTGACCACATTTCCCAATCAAAATCAAGCAGATCATTTTATAGAAATCAACTAACTAGTTATTTTAAAATATACAGAATATCAAGATTCAAAGTTTGAAGAAAACCAAATAACCTAAAATGTTGAAAAAAAATAAATATGAAGTTGGAAGATCCATAATATCAGATTTCAACACTGCGTATAAATCTACAGTAATTAAGGGAGGGAATTTGATATTGATGTAAGGAAAATTAATTAATTGAACAGAATAAAGAGTCCAAAATTAGACCCACACTTTCGTGGTCAAATGTTTTTCAACAGAAGTGTTAAAGCAATTCGATGGGGTAAAGAAATTTGTTTTATAAATAACACTGGAACAATTGGATGCCTATATGGAGTACATTGTATCTCAATTCCTAGTCTTCACCCTACACAAACATTTAATTAAGGGACACCTGAATGGCTAAGTTGGCTGACCACCCGACTCTTGATTTTGGCTCAGTCATCTTCCCAGGATTGTGGGATCAAGCCCTGCATTAGGCTCTTTGCTGTGTATGAATTCTGCTTGAAATTCACTCTCTCTCTTCCTCTGCCTCTCTCCTCCCCTTGCTCTTTCTCTCTCTCTCTGAAAAAAAGTTATTAACAAAACATTAAATTGAAATAACTAATGGACCTAAATTTATAAACTCTAAAGTAATAAAACTTCTAGAGAAAACATAATAAAACATTTATGTTAATTTGTAATAAGTGAAGAGAAAATTTCTTGGGGCACAGAAAGTACTACTAAAAATTATAAATAGGACTTTTTCAAAAATATTTGATTAGCAAAAGTACCATATGAATGATGTCCATAAAGGCAGAGGCTGACTATGTGAAGGGACAGAAGTAATATAGTAACTCTGCACTTTTCATCCAATTTTGCGGTGAACCTAAAAATGCTCTAAAATTAAATTTATTAATTTAAAAAAGGAGAGAACCATAAAGAAAAATAATGAAGCCACGACCCATGCATACTAAAATTCTCTCTTAGGTTGTGGGTTGATATATTGATATATGGCAAAGATTTTATGTCAATAGTATAGAAAGGACTTCTACAACTCAATAATAAACAGACATACACACACAAAAAAATGGTCCTAAGACATAAACAGACACTTCACAAAGGAAGATATGGAGATAACCAATATGTGAAATACTGCTCATAACTATTAGTCATAACAGAGATCAGTGAAACATGACTTCCATCAAAATGGCTAAAATAAAGAAGATTGCCAATATCAAATACTGACAAGGATTTGGAGCAACTAGGTCCCCTATACTTTGTTGTGGAGTGTAAAATGTTATAATACCTTTGAACAACTGTAGATTCTATTTCGTTAAGTTACAGTTACATTTATGCTACAATTAAGTGATTCTTCAGAATGGTATTTACCCTAGAGTGATAAAAATGTAAGTTCACCCAAAGACTTGTGTAAGAATGTCATGGGAGCTGTAGTCATAGCAATGCAAAAGTGGAAGCAACCCACGTGTTTACATCAAGAGTAGAGTTGAGAAGCAAGTTATGCTATATTCGTACAACGGAAGATAATCCGTGCTATGCTCAACCCAGCTCATGCTAGGTCACAAGAACCCACAGTTCGATTTTGGGGAATTTTACAAAATGACTTGAGGATATGTTAATAGCTTAAAATTTGCTACTTTCGGAGTATTTAGGTGGTGAAAATTGGCAAATGCTACCATTCAGTTTTTTTGTTTTGTTTTGTTTTGTTTTGTTTTTAAGAGCCAGGTGTTAGACATGTATCATCATAACACTGAATAGAACTCAAAAACAAAAAGAAACAAAGTACTAGTGTCCTAACAGCATAGTTGAATCTCGAAAGTATTATGCTGAGTAAATGAAGCCAGACACAAAAACATACAAATTTTATTCATATTCTATTCATGTAAGAAGCTCCAGAATAAAAAAAAGGTAATCAATGGTCATAAAATGCAGAACATTCATTGTTTACAGAGGTTGTTCAGGCCACTTTCTGGGATGATGGGAGTATGCTATTCTTGATGTTGATGGGTTACACAGATGTATGCATTTGTCCAAATGCACTGATTACTTTCCTCTCAATTAGGCTATGAAACAAAACTCCTCTAAAATAATAAAATCTTTTTAAAAAATGAATGCCAAAAATAAATAAAATTAAAAACACATGGAACAATACATTTAATACTGTTGCACTTTGTTGTCTGTAAGTTGTGTCTAAATAAAAATACAATGCAAAAAATATACATGGGAACTCTTAATTAAACATAAAGGAAAGAGAAAAATAAATAGCCAACTGAATAAACAACCAATACAGTGATTTATTTATGAAGTGGCACCCGTAGTACTATAACTCCCACTGCAGCAACTACTGTGAGGACCACTGCTATTTTTCTACTATGCTGGACACGATAAATCACCTTGAAATCACTTGGGCACAGATTTTCTCAAATAAATTAACAAGTTCATTGACCAATATTCCAATTGATCTACATTACTTTCTTATCAAAGTATTCACATGTTTCGGGATAGAGGTACTTTTTTCTACTGTTTTCCATAATACCATCTTTTAGCCTAAACTTGGCACTTATTTATTGCGTATATTACGGTAAAACTCCTAAGTCCTGTGAAATGAGAATGTGAAACAATGGGGAAAATTCAGTAATTTTTTTGTCGTTTTGTTTATTAAATTATTTGGAGTAGTTCTTACTAAAATTCGTATCAAAATGGAGCTTCCCTTTCTCCTTGTCTTAGAGAACACTGCTCACCTCAACCAAGCATTTTTTTTTTGCACTTTTTTTTTCTTTTTCTTTCTTTTTTTCTTTTTTTTTTTTAGGATTACTTTGTACCTTGTTTTATATCTTTATGAAATCAGTTGCACTTTCAGGGCAAGGACTATGCCCTTTTCATATTTGTGTCTCCAAGCACACACGTAACATATGAGTTTATTATAGAAGATTCAGGTGTTCATTCAATGTCTGACAAATCATTTTATATAACATCAGTAACTTTCTAGCATAGCAGAGGCTTTAGCTATCAGTTTATATGGTATCAACATGCAGGCTTATCGAATAGATCATGGACTTCTATTCTTTCCCAAATGCATTCTTCTAGATTTCCACCATTCTCGAGAGTTAAAAATAAAGAAAGAAAGAAATGAAAGAAAAGGACAGACTATACTTTCAGAGGGACCAGGGAGGAAAAGGAAAGAAAAGGAGAAAGAGAAGAAACTATTGATTAACTTTAGTTGAGAAACTGCTATGTGCTAGAGATTATGTTCTTTGCCATGATCTTATTTGATTTTCACAGCAAGTCTGCTACTCTAATTTGGATATAAAGAAAAATGGAGTTTCAGATGGATAGTAGGCACTCAAGATTACAAAGCTGTCAGGTCACAAAAGCAATTCTAACTAAATTCATATTTTCATTAAAAAAAGAAACTTCACAGAAAGGTGCAGATAAAAGTCAATTCCACTGATCACATTTACACTACCCAAAGCTACTTGAGGGTGCGGGGGAAAATAGATGGGGAATCCCTGGAAGCTCATTTGCCTGTTATAACTAAAGAACTATATGCAGAAGCAGGGAGCAGCATATACTCAATGATAACATAGTTTATCTGTGACCCATGCAAAATAACATCTAAGAAATTAAAGTTTTCAATCACCTGGTTTAACTTCTTGTCTTCACTGTCATTTAGAATCATTATTTATTTTTATGCATTTCTATCAATTTCCATAGTAATTATGTGGCTAGTGAACAAAATGACTTCATCAAATAGTGATGGGAACTGTATATCAAGATACCTGAACTCTCAAATAGTTAGAATAGTTCATAGGCACACATGAAGCTGGGTTGAAAGAATAGAAAAATTATGTTATGTCAATCATAAAGCCATGAGTTTTGAAATAGTTTGCAAATGCCACAAGATAAATAGAATATTAGCATATATAAAAGGATAATCAAGTTCTCTTTTTGACAAATAAAAGAGGATTGCAATGATTACTCAGTTTAAAAAAACACATGAAGGGGCATCTGGGTGGCTTAGCTGGTTAAACATCTAACTTCGGCTCAGGTCATGATCTCACGGTTCATGGGTTCAAGCCCTGCATCAGGCTCTGTGCTGACAGCTCAGAGCCTGGAGCCTGCTTCGGATTCTGTGTCTCCCTCTCTCTCTCTGCCACTCCCCTACTCATGCTCTGCTCTCTCTGTCTCTCAAAAATGAATAAAATTTTAAAAAAGTTTTTTTGAAACACATGAAATAAATATTTATGGTGGATTCACGTTATGTAAGGAATGACCACCATATTTTAAGATGTTAATCGCTATTGGTTTTGTGAAAAATGCCCACGGTATCTGCCTTGGAATGAATTTTGTTGATAGAAACCTTTTCCAAAATCTTTCCTATCAATTTTCACCTTAATCTTGTTCTTTGCAATTTTACAACAATCCTGCTAGAGTTTCATGGTATAATATTTAAGCTTAATTTCTGCGAATTCCAGTCGTACCACATGCTTGCCAGAGCCTGGTAGTGTCAGTAAGCTTTATTTTAGCTATTCTAATTAAGCACGCAGCGAGATGTCATCATGGTTTTAATTTCCATTTCCCTAATGATGAATGATGCTGAGCATCTTTCCTGGGATTACTTGTCACTTGTATATCTTCTCTGGCAAACTCTCTGTTCAGATCTTTTGCCCAGTTGTTTCCTTGTCGAGTTTTAAATGTTCTTTATATACTCTGGATACTAGTCCTTTATTAGTTGTGTGGCTTGCAAATATTCTTTCTCCCTGTGCTTTGTCTTTTCATTATCTTAATGGTATCATTCACAGAGCATAAGGTTTTAATTTTGACAAAGTATAATTTATAGTTTTTCTTTATGGCTCATACTTTTGGTGCCATATCTAGAAGCTCCTTGACGAGCCAAAGGTCATGCAGATTTTTTTTCCTCTGCTTTTTTCCAAGAGGTTTATTTTTTTTAACTTAAATTTTAGTTAATGTACAGTGCAGTATTGGTTTCAAAATAGAATTCAGTGATTCATCACTTACATACAACACCCTCCTTAATGTCCATGGCCCATCTAGCCCACCCCTCACCCACCTCCCTCCATCAACTCTCTGTTCTCTATTGTTAAGAGTCTCTTGTAGTTTGTTTCCCCCTTTTCCCCTTTCCCAACTATTCATTTGTTTTGTTTCTTAAATTCCATGTATGAATGAAATCATATGATATTTGTCCAGAAGGTTTATTTTTAGTGGTTACATTTAGATCCATGATCTCTTTTGAGTTAATTTTTGTATCAGGCATGAAACAGGTACTGAGATTCACTTTTCCATGTAAGTATTTAATTGTTCCAACACTGTTTATTGAAAACATTATCATTTCTTCATTGAATTGCTTCTGTACCCTTGTCAAAAATAAGTTGATTTTTTTCAAGTTGATTTCTGAGGTAGCTATTTTATTTCATTGATCTATATGTCTATCCATTTGCCAATACCACATTGTCTTGATTAGTGCAGTTTATAGTATATCTTGAAATTAAGTACTGTGAGTCCTCCAACTTTGTTCTTTTTTTCAGACTTGTTTTGGCTATTCTGGTTCCTTTGTCTTTCTATATAAATTTTAAAATCAGCTTATCGGTACTTATAAAACGAGCATGCCAGGATGTTCAATGAAAATGCCTAAATCTACAGGTAAAATTGGAAATAATTAACCTCTTGGCAATATTAAGTCTTCTAACCCATGAACATGGTATCTCTCTATGTTTATTTAGATATTCTTTGAATTATTTCATCAGTGTTCTGTAGTTTCCAATGTACACACCTTGCACACATTTTGTTAGATTCATACTTAAGCACTTCTTTTTAAAACGCTTTATAAGTATTTTTCAGTTTCAAATTCTAATACTCACTGCCGATATATAGAGATATACTTGACTTTTGCCTATTGACCTTGTGTCTTGCAAACATGCTACACTCACTTATTAAATGTAGAACTTTTATGTAGATTTTTTGGGGGATTTTCTAGTTTAAGCAATTAGTCTACAGACTGAGATTGTCGTGTCTCTTTCTTTCTACTTTATGTGCTTATTTTGTTTCACTTTTGCCTTGTCTCACTGAACAGGATAGTACCTCCAGGATAATGTTGAATAGGAGTAGTAAGAAAAGACACCTTTCACTTATACCTAATTTATTTTAGTTTATTTATGACTAATTTTAAGGGGAAACATTCAATCTTTCACTGTGAAGTATGTTGTTGGCACGAGAGACTTTTTATCAGGTTTAGTGAGTTTCCTTCTATTCTTAGTTTGTGGAGAGTTTTTATTATGAATGGATTTTGTATTGTGTCTAAATCTTTGTTCTGCATCAATGGAGATGATCACATGGTTTTTCTCTATTAGCTAACAAATAGGGCGGCTTACACTCAATGTCGAGCCTTTTACCTTCAGCGATGAACTCTGCTTGTGTTATATTATCTTTTTTATATGTTACCGCATCTGAATTGGATTGGAAGTTTTTGTCTATGTCTTGATGGGATATCGGTGTGTAGTTTTATTGTCTGGTTTTTATATTAGTTCACTGTAACCTTTCT
Organism: Paguma larvata; assembly: GCA_030068075.1. NCBI lineage: Eukaryota > Metazoa > Chordata > Mammalia > Carnivora > Viverridae > Paguma > Paguma larvata. Next base: position 16,989,801 of record CM057825.1, read on the forward strand.
TTTATTTTTTGGAAGAGATTGAATAGAAATGACATTATGTCTTCTTAAAGGTTGGATAGAAACCAGCAATGAAAGCATCTGAGCCTGGAATTTTCATTTCTGGAAAATTTTTAAATCTATACATTCAATTTCTTTAATAGACAATAGAACTGTTGAAGTCGCACACACACACACACACACACACACACACACACACACACCTTTGTAAGTTTTGATAGTGTTCATTTAAAAGAAATGGTAAACTTAACCTTAGTTCTTATATAGGCATAGTATTACTTAGAGTATTCTCTTATTTTCTGAGTGTCTGTGGAATCAGTAGTGATGTCATTCCATTCCTGATATTGGTAATTTTTGATTTTTGTCTTCTTTGTTTTGTTTTTCTTTTTCCTTTGTCAATCTGGCTAGAGGTTTATCAATTTTATTGACTTTTTCAAGGAACCAGCTTTTGGTTTCGATGACTTTCCTTACTGTTTTTGTTTTCAACTTTATCAATTGCTATCTTACCTCTGTTATATCTTTTCTTTCCTTCCTTTGGGTTTAATTTGTTGTGGTGGTGGTTTTTCTCCTATATCCTTAATGAGAAGCTTTACTGACTTGGGAGTTTTTTGCTATTTAATATGAACATTTAACTTAACATGTCCCTGTAAGCACTGGTTTAGCTGCATCACACAAGTTTTGATACATTTTTATCTTCACTCAGTTAATTTTCTTTGACCTTACATTGCTTACAAGTTATGGTTCAATATCCCAGTATTGGGGCGACTTTCCAGATACACTTTTGTTACTGATTTCTATTTTCATTGTATTATGGTCTAAGAACATGACTGTATTACATGTATATATATTATTTTAATTTGTTAAGGTTTGTTTTAGGGTTTGTCTTGTTGGCTATTTACTGCTACCTACTTCTCTCATTTCTTGACAGACTTGCTCTGAATTGAGGCTTGGATAATAATATTTTTTAAAGTTCTCAGATTATTCTTACATAGAGTATTGAGAACCACTAGTAGATATGAGATTCTTCCATCTTTAATTCAGAGGGGTTGCTACATAAGGCATTTTTTCTTTCTGTTTTTTTTTTTTTCCGTTCTCATGTACTTTATTGAGTGGTCGAGTACAGTACGATGCCTTAAACCACATGATAAACATCTTGAGGCTTGCAAGAATCATTAGATCCAGACTACAAGAAAAAAATTGAGGCTGCAAAAACAAAGTGGGGGTCCCTATTACACTCATCCATGAACAATGAAGCAGTTGGAGAAAACACACCAAGATTCTCTCATTATCTTCTTTCCTTGGGCATTTGGGAATTACAGGATTTAGTAGAGTGACAAGCATTTGCTAAGTTCCTGTGTATATATAATTACTTAAAGTCATTTTCAAACTTGTGCTAAAGAAGAAAAATAAAATTTTTTTTTACCATCTAAGAACTAATCATAGAAAACAAAAATATTGCACACATATTAAACCTATGGGTAGAAAGGAGAAAATTAAGTAGAAGTGAAGAATGAATACTCCCTGAATGAGTAAAAATTTCAGATGCAAATTGAATAAATATCCAGATAAAATATTCATCTATATAATATTTACTATACTAGTTAAATGCAATTGATAAATTTAAATTGCATATTATCAGACTTCTGCTTTTTCCTAGAAAATAATTAAGTATTTGCTATTATTTTATATATGTATATACCATCCTCATTTTTAGAGAAATATAGAGCCATCTGGAAACTATTAAACGCCGAATGAAAAATTATTATTAAATTATACTTGATATTATTGATGACTTCATTTATTTTTACAGTTTATCTGAGAACAGAAGAGTTTGCTGTATTTATAAATTTCTTGACTTAACAATATGTATTCTGAATATGTTCCAAACCACTAGGAAATGATGTTTGTACCCTTAACTAAATGCATACACCATTAAAATTTCTCCAAATATATATCCAGTGTCAGTCACTATGTTTCAGAGAGGATATCTTCCTCATATTTAAGTTGGAAATACGCTGCATCCTATTTCTCTTAGCAATTTATCACTGATATTGGAAAGAAAAGGGAAAAAATCTTGTATTCGGTTTGCCATTTAGCCCATTTCAATTTCCCTCACCCTATGTTATGCTGTGTTTTGCAGCAAATATGAAGTCTGCCGTTTCGTAGAGCTGCATTGGAAATGGCGGAAGGTAGGAGAAATCCTACACTCTATTACCCTCCAGTTCAAGTTCTTGACCAGCATATCTGCTTTCACTTGCTATGTCCTGAGTTGGCCTCTAATAAGACAATTTTGCCAACCTCTTCCTTCATCACTCTCTCACGACATGATGATCTCATCGAGAGAAGGGAATTCTAGAGACCGAAAGTTGTTGGTAAACAATATTTGTTACCCTATGACTTCAGCACTACGCTCTGCGGGAGACTTCCGGGTGGGCTTCCGGTTATGGGCACATTTGTTATAGAGCAGGAAAAATTGTCGGGTGCAACTATCACATTTCTTCCATATTTCAGTTCTACTTCCTAGAGAGTTCAGTCCACATCTCCCTTCAGTGTGAACCAAGGGCTTGGCTTGCCATTTCAGACTGTGCTGAGAGAGGGCAGTTGGAGTTGTGTATCGAGTCAACGTCTTCAGTTTGGAAAAAGAGTACTACTTTCTTATGCCATCTTCAGATGAAAACATTAAAAAAAATGTATGACATTGAGTTAAATATATATACGTATATATATATCTTTATATATATATATCTTTATATAGATCTTCATCTTTATAATTTTTTTTCTTGAGGTACAAATAAGGGTATCCTCTTACACATTATTTTTTCCAATGCTGAGAAGAGACTTGCTTGGAAGCTTCTATCAAAAGTTCTTCAACTACTTAAGAGACAAAGCTGGGAATTCAAAACATAAGCTAAAGCCATGGTACAGCACTTCTCAGCCTTTCTTTTTTCATTCAGTTACTTTTATTACTAAGGTGAATATAGATACAAAATGTAATCACAACATAAACTTAGAGATGCTAGTTTCTTTGGGAGAGAGGCCTATTACTCTGAAAGTTATATGTAACTAAGCCTTTCAAGATTTGGCAAATTGAAATACGGAATGGCCAGTTAAAGTTGAATTTCAGATGAAGAAGAACTTTTTTTTAGTATATGTTCCAAATATTTCGTGGACATGTTTACCCTAATTCTCACTGGAATTAAAATAGGGCTCTAGTTTTAGAAGCAGGGGATTTAGAAGCAGGATCTAGGAGCAAAAATTGGAAAGAATTTCTTGACCACAGGGAAATTTTTATAGAGCATTGCTATCTATAATGCTGGTTAGGAAATGGCAGCTAAGTCAACCAATACAGTTTGAAGAGGGTCACATCTTTTGTGTTCAGGTAATACTGAATTTGAGTCTCTGTCTGGTAAAACATGGAGTTACTTCACTATGTTTTCAGGTTGGTTTTGAGCAACTGATTGATCTAGGAGAATATATGCTATGGTATAGGGGAAGACAAGGGATATTTATTTTATTATCCAGTCCTATCTGTATCCTTTAGAATCCAGGAAGACCCAGATAGAACACCATGTGAGAACCCCTGTGTTATAGAGAGGGAAACCACAGGGTGGGACCAATAGTTAGCTACCTTATTCAAAGTTCACTAACAGCTAAATGTGCCTTCAGAGCAGGTGGCTAATGGGGCACTGCAGAAAAGTGAGAACAAAGTGGAAAACAATCAGCACAGATGCATTGAGAATGTGGGGCTACGGCAGCAACTTGTGCCTGGAGAGACATAAACATGAACTTGCCATTTGTTATCCCCATATACTCTTTGATCACCAAAGCAGTAGACGAGGCTTGGTTTCTGCTGACACACTTGTTGGTTCCAAGATGATAACGGACTCACAAAACCTTAATACATAAAACATTGGCTTTTGAATAGAGTCATGTTTTCCTAAAAGAGGAAGAAATTATCCTTATACCTAAAGAGTGACTCATTCAACTGAGTTCACCTAGTTCTCCTTAGAGAAGGTTTTGCCAAAGCTGTAGCAGGACCATGGAAGATAAGTGAAGAGGGTCAATAAAAGGGAGGCTGCAGGGGCACCTGGGGGGCTCAGTCAGTTAAGTGTCCGACTTTGGCTCAGGTCATGATCTCACGGTTCGTGGGTTTGAGCTTCACGTCAGCTCAGAGCCTGGAGCCTGCTTGGGATTCTCTGTCTCCTTCTCTCCCTCTGCCCCTCCCCAGCTTGTGCTCTCTCAATAATAAATAAACTTTAAAAAAAGGCAGGGGGGGAGCCTGCAGCTCTTGCCTAAGGGTGGTAGTGAAAGCAAGGTATGTGAAAGAAAAGTGCCATTTCTGGCTTTGTTTTCCCAAATGTTATCGCCTTTAATCCTTGCAACTCAGTTCTGTCTCATTCCAAAGCCTGTGCCCTTTCTTTAGTGCCAGGCCGTGTGCATAGTTCACTCATTTCGTCCATTTAAGAGTAATGTACAAGGTGGTCTAATTTTCACACAGTGTTAAACATACACACACACAGACACATTCAGCCACACATCTTTTGACTTTATCTTTCTCTAGTATCATAGTGATAACTGATTATGGCGCTATCCTTTCTTAGTAGCTTGTTTGGGACAGGAGCTGAAGATTATTGGCCAAGGGAGGGCTTCCCTGCTCCCAGCTGCACACTCCCAAAGAAGATGACCCGCTCTTTGCATCTGATGTGGACGTGAATTTCTCTGTAAGATGCTAACCTTGCTAACTTAAGTGGCATTTGAGATAGGTGGCATCCAGCACTGTCAATCGCTAGTTTATTGTGCTACATGTGATCATGCATCGTATTGACTCTAATGAGAAAACTGAATTTGGATAAGAATACTACATTTTATCAGCAGGTGCCATCATAGTAGTAGAAGACACTAGTCAATCTATGTCTGCCCCCCCACCACCCTCCCAAGTGCAGTAACAGGAAATAGCTTGTATATTACCTGTTTTACTAGTTTGCTAAGGCTGCTGTGACAAATTACCACAAAGTGGGTGGCTTAAACAATAGCGATTTTTCGTCTCGGAGTTCTGGAGGCTAAAAGCCCAAGAGCAAGGTGTTAGTAATATTGGTTCCCTCCGAGAGCTGTGAGGGAGAATCTTCCACCCTTCCCTTCTAGCTTCTAGTGGTTTATATCTTTTATGTTCCTTTTATATTCCATCTTTCATATTCCTCAACTGCCCGCCCCACCTTTCTCTTTGCCTGGCATTCTCTCTGTGTTCATGACTGTCTTCAAATTTCCCCTTATATAAAGAAACCAGTCATATTGCATCCGAACCAACTCTAATGACTCCATTTGGCACCATTACTTCTATCTCCAATTATGGTTACAGTCTAACGTAGGGGGTTAGGGCTTCTATATGTGAATCTGGGGGAGGCACAATTCAATTGATAACACTTGCCACAGTGGACTGATTCATAAGAGCCGTAGTCTGGAGTGCTGTGTGAAGATTCCCTGACGATGCCTGAGATATTCAGAATAGAGGATGGTGCTTGGCTAGAGATGACCACCACAAGACAGAGCTGTTTAGATGTATGTGACAACATTGACTATCACACCCGTAAGGGGGTAGTGAGGATATTCACATGGTAAGTTAATCAAGCCAACATAACTCATGTTCATCTATAATAGGAGGTGACCATTATTCTTAAATACACAACAAACATAAGCTTATATCATTGGTTCCTGGACGATATTACAGAGATATAAAACCAGGTTCATAAAGAAGAAAGAATGTCGCTTGGTGCTGGGGTGTAAGATGGGCTTTTGAAAGGCACATGTACCCCCAAATCTCGTCTTTGCTGTTTACTAGTTCTACAACCTTTGGGAAATGATTTTACCTCTTGGAGCCTCATTCATGAAGGAAGACTGGCACGAGACAGCCGATTCAATGACAACTTAAAGCTCTTAGCATGCTGGCTGCTTACTCAAATGCCCCTGGGTGGTTAAACCACTCATTTCACCCCACTAAAATACCTTTAGTTCCACACAGTAGATGTTACAAACCTCTCTGATTGCATTTCATTGTCTGTCTCTCTGTCCCTTTCATTAGAAAACACATGCATATAACTCAATACCTAACCCATAACAGGAGCTCAAAAATTACAGGTGCAAAATAAATGAACTTGGGGGATATTTGCAATAACAATGGCGCCATCCCGTAAGCCAAGCAAACAAATGATCACGACAGAGCTCTTAAAAGAGACACAGCTCACAGACGAAGTTAAACCTTTTTTTTCTTTTTTCTTTTTTTCCAGTGTTGTAATGGCCACTGCCTAGAAGGCTGGGAGGGCAACAGGAAGTACAGGAAAAGTCAGCAGGATAAATGGTGCACGAGGGGAGAAACTGGCACCGAATAAATGAAAGTTGGCTCGACGGAGAGCGGATCTGACAGAGAGCGATGGCTCTGCCTGAAGGAATGATCCAGGAGCGTTCCACGTGAGGCCAGTGCAACCGAAAGGCAAGAGGGCAGGTCGGGGAAAAGCAAGCTCGTTCCAGAACTGACACACTGATTAGTATTTCCCCCGCGCGTTTGCTAGCGACCGAGTGGACACAAGCTGGGTCCCTGCTTACGACGGTACACAGGACACTTTCAAATGTATGCAGCCTGGGAACGTGTCTCCCTTGTCCAGCATCAGAAGGATAAGGGCTTTGACAGCAAAGGTGAGACAGCAGGGAAGATTCAGCACAGCCTCACGAACCAGGAGATTTTTGGGATTGGCAGAGCCCCAACTCTTCAATCACACAAGCCCTCGGTAGACTTTTCTTTACTCAAATGCGCAGATAATGCCTCTGATTTATGACACATCCCTTCTACTGAACGTGGAGAGGAAAGTGACGCTTGGACGTCGATGGGGGCATCCAGCCAAAGCATCTCTTCACCCTCCCTTGATTTCCCTTGTGTTTTTCTGCAGGTCACCGCCAGTGACACCCTGGATGTTTAGGGCAGAGGCTTCCGCAGAAGGTCAGGTTTTTAATTTCGCAGTGTTCAGCCTGACCGCGTGGCTGTGTAAACTCTGGCTAACTACAGTGTGCGTCGTTACCGTTGAAAATATATTGCTCATGGACATACAAGTGCAGAAAATTCCCGTGTAAATTTCCTAGAGCTCCAAGTGTTGAAACCCTAGCCCCGTTTATCAAAAACACAGCTGCCTTCCTTGGGGTTTCGGGAGGCTCATAACAATTTTTTTCTTTATGAACTTGTGAGAACACCCTGAGGAAAACAGCTGCGTTATTGCAGAGATGAAGAAATCTCAGATGAGTGTGAAGTATTGTAATTTAAATAAGAGCGCTATTTTCAGGCCTTTTTCACTTTAAGATCATTTCATTATTTGATTTTCCCCTAAATAAGTTATCCAGGAAAATAAGAGAGCAATTACCCTAGGGACGGCAGGCACTATAGCAGGCAAATTAAGGGTTTTAATTGAGAATATCAAATGTTGTACTACATGATTAATAGCGATGTGGTACCAGTATTTACATATGTGAAATATTTACCACATTCACTGTGTTCTATTGAAATAGGAAGCCAAAAGCAAGCGAAAAATAAAGGATTTTGTTGATTTAAAATTTTCTTGAGCTGCGCTGTATATCGCAAGCTGCTCGCTCATCATAAACGGTAGTGATTTTTCTCATGCCACTTTTTGTAAACTATACACATTCTATAAATGAATATAAACATACTACTGTTCAAAAAATAAACCATAGAATAAGAAAGGAATCTTAATGTTTGAAAACCTTTAAATAAGAAATTTCATCTGCAATTGAGTTGTCTACGGAACGTGCCTTCGCCCTACCCAAAAAACTTAGTTGATCTGCCTCTCCGTGACTAAGAAGGGTACTCTGAAAACGATATATCTATTTTTTATGTTGCATGCCTTTTCCTAATTAAAGATTTAAGTGCTAGTACTTATACCTTGAATCTTAATGAGCTGATTCATACCCTCACGCTTTTATTCAATAAATATTGGGGTAGAAATGTGAGAAACTTCAATGGGTTCAATTTTAATTCTGTGTTTTTTCATATAACTAAAAACTTCATGCAAGGATATGGCTTGAGAAATTTGGAATCCAGTTATCAAAACTTGATATTTAATCACTCCCTAGTTGTCCTTTCCAGCCTTTCTCTGTCTCTGTCTCTGTTTCTCTCCCTTTTGCTTTCAATTCTTCCATTTTTTGTCTTGGACTCTTTTCTCCTCTGCAAATTCTCAAATTCTTCCAAGTGACTATAAGGAAAACAGCTACAAGTAACCTCTGCACACATCTTTTTTTTTTTTTTTTTTCATAAAGGAAGAGAACCTACCTCTTTCACAGCTTTTATATATCACTTGAGGAAGTCCACTTGTGGAAGATACCAGCTCTACAGCAATCACCATGTCCAGGAACTGGGTTATTCTTCTTGGCCAGGTCCCTACACAGGTCTTCACCTGGGAGCTGGGGAAAGAGTGGGAGAGAAAGAATCATGGCCTCCTGAACTATACAAAATGTGGGAAAGAAGGATCCAGAAATAAAGGAAGAAGTGATATTGGAGAGAAAAAGGCTGTTTGCTTTTGTTTTGATGATGTGATTATAAAGAAAGGGAGGGGGGAAGTAGAATGAGAAGAGGAAGAAGGAGGAAGAGGTGAAGGAAGAGGAAGAAGGGAGGAAGAGGAGGAAGACATAATAAGCAGAAGAGGAATTGTTGACATATTACCAATCTGTCCAATGGACATGCAGAAGCATGTCTCAAAAACAGGTCTTTAAACGAAAAAAACAATGAATATTGAACAATCTATTGTGAGTTACTAAAGCCTGGCACACATTTGCCTGATGGGGGCATTTTTAGCTCCTGGTGCAGTCATGGAATGAGCTCTATACTTCAGAGGGACTGTAAGTTTTTATTGTGATTTATTTGCATACCCCAACAGTAACCATTTTGGTTCCCTGAATTTTAATTTTTTGCTACTATTATAATTTTACCATCTATATGACTCTCCCAACAATATATTATTAACTTTGACTGTTTTGGGAGAAATTGTGTGTATATCTACACATAGACATAGCCTACGTATTTCATCTTATGTTCTCCCTAGCCGGCGAGTGTCTTTGTAAGTGAAATTCCATGTTGCCAAAGCTATTTGGGAAGACATATCGTGAACATTTTTTAAAGATCTGTCCAACTTTCCTTGCCTTCCTTTCCAGTCTTTTCTGTCATTTCTCAGCTTTAGCCTATGTCCTAGTCAAAGTGAAATCTCTACACATTTGTTTGTTCCTTTGAGAACAGTCTCTTCTTCACTGTCGTCTTTGATGGTCATTTGAAGCCCATTACTAATGTTCCTTGGCTGTAAGAATGGCTCAGGAGCGGCAAATGGGTAAATCAGGGGAGAGGTGGCATTGGTACAGATTCTAATACTTGGCTAGAATTTGGCATGTATAACTTTTTACTTGTATTATCATTAACCTACCTCTCACCTCTTCAACTAGACAGAATAAAATGGTCCAAGATATGGACACTATCTGAAAAACTGACCACTGAGGCATAAACTTCTGGGTACAGATGGGGTAGCTAGTTCTAGCAGGTGGAGTAAGATGTTGAGAGCGAGCTTGACTTGTGAACCTCTCCTAGGCCCTATGGTATACTCAAGTCAAAGTCTTCAGGCTCTGTGAACTTAAATATACTCGAGCTCTCAACTGATCTTTTTTATTGCCTCTGTGGCACTTAGATTTTTAGCTAAGAACATGGATGCCCAGAAAAAAGACTACATATCCCAGCTTCCCTTGCAAAACATGTGCCATGTGACCATGTTTGGACCAATGACAAGTGAGCAAAATAAGGTGTAAGAGTTCTGCAACATGTCCTTAAAAACAAGGTGTATGCCCTTCCTTTGTCTTTTCTTTCTTCCAATAGCTAAAATCCAGATGTGCTCTGGTGTCGGATGCGGGGCATTATAAAGGAGCTTGGAATTCTATGGACCGTGCTTCAGCAGAGCTTTCCTACTAGCCTGGATTTTAAAGAGAATAGTATATTAATTTTTATCCTACTTAACTCATTGCTAATTTGGTCTTTCTCGCAGTGCCAAATCTTTTATCCTAGCTAATGCAGGCCCTTCGAGACTGAGTCACAGATCACTTTTCCTGAAACAAAAGCCTATGATTACACGCATGTAAGTGTCGGGCTACTCTCGGGGCCTCCATTTACTGCAGTGTCTGTAATGCGACATTGTCACCCTGGAGTGTTGAGGCAAGTGGCCTCTTTATCCCCCAACCAGTTCCAGAAGGAGTAATTTTCATATCATGGATATTTGGTATTACATTACAAAAAGCCATTTAAAAAATAAACAGTGACCTTTGTGCTGTAATTCCTTTGGTTTGAACTTATTAAGAACTCATTTATGATTAGAACAGATCCACTAACGAGGGGAAAGCCACTAATGAATAGGATGTTAAATTCACAAACTGTGAAGATTGTATTGGGTGGATAACCACAGCTGTGATATTGAGGTTTCATTTTGTAATTACATCTAGCTTCTTCAAGATTAAAGTAATTTCAAACCCACTCTCCTCTCCCTTCCTCAAGTCTTTTTCCTCAACTTGCATACCTAGTTTAGTGGCTAGCACACCCTTGATTTCTATCCACTCAGTCCTCCTTCCCACATCTGGAAGGGGGCTTGGGGTATGTATCTGAGGTATTAGGAGAGAAAAGGGAAAAAAAAAACAACCCAGATACTTCCATGTCACCCTGTGGTGACTTGGGATGGAAAGAAGGCTCTCTCCTCTTCAAGGCAAGACTGCATGAGGACCTGCTCTTTAAGGGAGACAAGCAGCCTTTGGACATAATCCAGCAAAGCCTCGATGATGCCCCAAAACTATATCACCACCCAGCCACACCCACCTTGGATGCGATTGGTCATGTCTACAGTAAGTTGGGTATCATGTTGTATGAAGGAATTTCCCTGAAGCTCTTTAAACCAGCTTTTGCTCCTTATACCTATTAAATATAAAACTCCCATTACATTAGGCTGGTTTTCACCCTCATCCTTGACCTGACTATCATTTCAAATTTAACAAGGCCTTGAGCAAATGACCCTGTGCGAAGAGTGTGGTGATAATAAAAGCTTCTATTTGTTGAGAGTTCCAACGTGCCAGGCTGTTGACATACATCATTTCCACCAATCCTCAGAATGACCCTCTAAGATGGACATTATTTTCCAGTTTGTAAGGAAGAACCCGAGGCTGAGAGAAGTGAAGTAATTTTAGGTAAATTTCCTAAAGGCATGCACCTAACAAGTGGAAGAGCCTATGGTTGATTCAGATAGTCAGCTGTCAGTAAATAAACGATTAAATACTATACTGTCTACTGTCCTACTTCATTCATTTTTATATAACTGAGGTTTATAGAGGACCCATGTATACTGTGCACTCTACTGAGCTCTTTTACATATTCATTCATTTAATTATGTTAGTAACCCTAACTATGATTTGCCCTCTTTACAGATGAGGAAACTAAGCAGAGACAAGGTGTATAGTGTTATTAGAGTTGGCTTTATGGTAAGTAACTAACTTCTTCCCAAGGTATCCAGGCAACTGCCAGAGACATTGGTCGTCCCAATATCCTGCTCACTCTTGCTTAAATCTGAGCTTATCATCTTTTCTATGGTGTGTCTGACATCTTAGTTCTGACCCTCATTAGGTGGACAATGAATAAAGCATTAGTCCTGCACAACTAGCAACCAGTTCTCACTTCTACTGTCCATCCAATCTTAGCCAAACTCCCTAAAGCTTTCCAGGGCCAACCACAACCACTTACCCTGTATCATGCCACCTTCTGACCTAACATCACCATCTTTCCTGAGATAGCTTTTACCTTTTAAAAAAACAGCATACAATGAATTTTTCAAGTGTGTTACTACCAACATGGGACTTAAAATAAGAGGTGATTTTAAAAATCAGAAAAAGCATGAACTGAAACTTGGCAGGCTGTCCCAAAACCTAGAAGGAAAAAAATAAAGCCAAAACAAGACAAGGCAATTTTAAAGAGAAAATAAAGAAGGCAACACATATATTATAAGATATCAAAAGTTACAAGATTATTGAAAATGAAATAAAGAAACCAATGGCAGAAGACAGACACCGGGTCTATGTCCACACATATATGGGGACTCGATATATGACAAAATTATATTCCCTACATAGTGAGAGGAGAAGCTGATCAAAACTAATTATAGCCACCTTGGATACCTATATTACATCACACACAAAATTAAATCCAAATTGGCCAAGTCCTAAATATAAAAGTAAATCTTTAAAACTTTTATAAGAAAAAGAAGAGACTATTTTTATGACGCTGAAAAATGAGAAAAAAAAATCCTAAGACACTAGGTGCAAACCCTGAAAAAGGAAATTATAGATCTAACTGCAATGAAGTTGAAAACTTCTATTAACAAAATAAAAAGACAAAGACAACCTTATAAGTTATTTGCAACCCACATAAATAACAAAGGACTAGTAATAAGAACATGTAAAGACCTCCCACAAATCAAAATGAAAAATCAATAGCCAAATGGAAATTTGGGAGATATTGATGATTCAATAAGGCCACAGACAAGAAAATAAGAATGGCCACTCAATATAAGAAAAGAGCTCGGTTCCACTATGACCAAGGAAACAAAAATTAAGCAAAAACGAATGCTATTTCATACTCATTAGAAGGGCAAAAATTAAAAAGTGCATGTTCTAAGTCCAGCAGGAATTTGTGAAAATGGGAAGCACTATCAGTGGGGATATCAACTGAAATTACCAATATTTAGTAACATGTGGATGTTTATAACCAAGCATCCTGTGATTCCCTTCTAAGATATATATGCTGGAGAAATATTTGTCATACACTTAAGGAAATACATGCAGATCTTTTCTACAGCATTGAGTAGAAATACTAGAGAAAAACTAGCAGCAATATAAGATCATTTATTTATGTTGTGTGTGTGTTACACATGTGTGTGTATTACATTCACACAATGGAATAATACGGAACAGTAGAGATAAATGAATGAAAACTACAGGCATCAACTGGAACTAATCTTGAAACAAAATACTGAGTGAAGACATAAATTGCAGAACATGGCATGCCTTTTTAAAAAAAATTAAAGGTATTCAAAATAATACTATATACTATGTTTAGGAACGTGTACAATTATAAGTATACTAAGACCTGCATGGAAAGGTACACACTAACTTCAGGATAGCAGTTATTCTTGCAGAGGGAAGAGAGCAGAATGAGATCTGGGAAGGATTAAATGTGGCTTTAAGTCTGTTGGCTTTTATAGAAAGAAGCAAATACAGTAAATGATAAAATTTCTTAAAATTAGGTTGCTGATACTAACAAGTCATATATATATATTATTTATATGCATATATATAATATATATGCACATATATGAATATTCTCTGGGTAGGCTTTGGGGTCAGCAACTCCTGGGTTGGGGCTTTGGCTCTACTTCTTCCCTATTGCACCTCAAGCAAATCGTTTCACCAGAATGACCTCAGCTCCTTCTTCTTTCATAATATATATTTCAAAGGGTTGTTCTAAAGATTAAATTTAAAATACATATATATAGCATAAAATATATATAGTGTATTAGTGTAATACCTGGCAGAGAGTAGACATCAATAAAACACTACTATTTTTATTTCTTCAATAAATATCTACATCTTGTGTATTGCCAAGCTTATAAAAATAAATTATCTGAAGTCAAGCATAACGTTTTATCAATATCTTTAACATCATGTGCAATGGAATTGAATGGTGTTCTTTCGACAATTTATAGATATGATTCCAAAGTGGCCTGAAGCAGTTCTCATCTGGAAATTCCTTTAAAAAGTTTTCTGAAGCAATGAGAGCCAAGAAAACTTTATGCGATGATGGAAATGTTTTCTGTGTTGCTCAGTACAGTAGCCACTAGCCACCAATGGGCTATTAAGCCCTTGAAATGTGACTAGTGTGACTGAGAAGCTGAATTTTTGATCTTATTTAATTGTGATTAATTTAATTTTAAATAGCCACCTTTGACTAGTGCCTACCATATAGGACAGCTCGGGTCTAAAATAATGAAATGTATTTTTCATCAAGAACGTATTGGACATCTACTGTATGCAGAGCATCATGTTGGACCACGCAGGAGAAACACAAGGCAGCGTGTGCCTTCCAATTTATGACCCATGAAAGGAGAATAGTCGGACATGAGACATTTCAATGACAAGAGGCAGCGGCGATTGAACTTTTACCTACGGCCAATATTTGTTAGCTCAACCTTGGCACCTGTAGTAAAGAAAGGCTGCCTGGCTAGGGTAGGCTGCAATCGGGACTGAAGGGATAGACACATTTTGTAGTAGAGGACAAGGAGGGGCAGACACTCCTGACACCCAGTATAGCAGCAGAACAGAGGCTAGAATTGGCTGAGCCTCTGGAGATAATTCTTTGTAAGAAACAAACAACTGTGTATGAAGTTGGACTTAATATGACTTTCCTTGATCCGTCCACATCTCCGGCTCCATTTCTTTCTACTGCTTGCCCCAAACCTTCCTTTCAGCAGCTCTGAGCTATATTTAGTTCCCCTGCATGTTCCCACTGGTGCTGCCCAGTCTGCTCAGGGGTACTCCCTAGGTGACTTCTGCTTATCCTTTAAGACTCAACCCAAGCGTGGCTGTGTTCTCTAAGAAGCCTCTCCTGACCTCCCGCTCCCACCCGGGACATAGTAGATGCCTCATCTGTGTTCCCAAAAGATGCATGTTTCTGGCATAGATCTTATTACATGCTCTTATAATTTAAAGAAAACTTTTAATGTTTATTTATTTTTGAGAGAGAGAGACAGAGTGCATGAGTGGGGGAGGGGCAGAGAGAGAGGGAGACACAGATCTGAAGCAGGCTCCAAGCTCTGAGCTGTCAGCACAGAGCCCGACGCGGGGCTCGACTTCACAAACTGTGAGATCATGACCTGAGCCAAAGTCAATCGCTTGACCGACTGAGCCACCCAGGCACCCCTCATGCTCTTATAATTAAGTCCATCCTCTAACCAATCAGGAGCTCCTTGGAAGTGGAAATTGCATCATATTTATTTTTTTATCTCCAGCTCTTATTATTCTATTCTTCATGGATAAATGAATGACTTGATCATAGAAGAAATGAAAATACCCTAAAGATTTTTGAACATGAATGTGGCATGGCCTTTGTAGTACTTTAGGAAGCAGGATTTGATAACGATTTTCAGTCTGGATATATCTGCCTAAAACAAGGCCTCATCTTTTAGAACCAGCAATGACCAGGTAACAGAGATATTTTGAAAAATATTAACATGCATTTCCATTTCTAATTTTTATATGACCTTCTCTACCATGACCTTCTCCCGGATGATCCATATGGCTTGGTCTTCAGCTTCCCTCAGGCCTTGTTCAAATGTCACATTTAAAGTGAATCTCAGAACTTCGCTTGCTATCCTCTCTGATTTCATTTTCCTTCATACCACATAGCATCACTTCATGCATTTCTTTTACTTATTCATTCGGTTTATTACCTGTCACCTTCCACTAGAAAGACAGCTCTTGGGAAGCAGGAATTTTGTCTGTTTCTTTTATAATGGCATCCCTAGCACCTTGAAGAGTATCTGATAGATTATGTGTGTGTGTGTATGTGTGTGTGTGTGTTGAGGGGAGTGTATTTGAGTTGTTACAAGGGCAAGAGAAAGAAATAGCTAATTCTCTGTTTCTGTAATTCAAAATAGGATTTTGCAGTATGGCAATAGTCTCTGAATCCAGGCTTTGTTGAGAAATATTTATCTAAAGGATAAAGCATTTTTGCATATCAAGAACCAACCTAGGGCACCTGGATGGCTCAGTCTATTCAGTTCAGGTCATGATCTCATGGGTTCTTATGGGTTGGAGCCCCACATCGAGCTCTGTGCTGACAGCTCAGAGCCTGAAGCCTGCTTTGGGTTCTGTGTCTCCCTCTCTCTCTGCCCCTCCCCTGCTTCCTCTCTTTCTCTCTCTCTCTCTCTCTCTCTCAAAAATAAATAATCATTAAAAAAAAATTTTAAAGAGCCAAACCTTAAGGACTCAGATCCTGAAATGTCTCCTATGGTATATCCAAGACGCCCCTTTCACCCTTGACAACCAGGTCATATAGGCTTGTCTGTCAAGAATGGAAGAATGTGCTATGAAGCAAAGATATATCGGCCAGCCTTTTGCTCCTGGGACTGAGGCAGTAATGAGGCAGGAGAGTCCAGTCTTCTCTCTCCAGACTTGGACTCAGAGATGAGTAGGTATTGTAGGTAAGCAGATGACAAGCTCAAGGGCAAAGAACTCCAGAAAAGATGCTATGGCAGATCACCACTGCATCAGCCTAGTGAGGAAGCGAAAGACACCTGTGCCAGCCCAGATAATTAACAACCCCAGCAAGGTAACCAGAGGAATGGCCGGGATGCAACTTTCTTGGACCTCTCTCGGTTCTGATATGGTGCAGGCAGGACGTAGAATTTCTTGTTGGTTTGTGAAAGACACAAGGCAATTGAGTTAAGAAAAAATAGGCCCCTCTGATGGCGAGAGGAGAGGGGCTTCATGTCATGATGGGGCCAGGGGTAGAAGAGAACCACAAAGAACCTGAAGAGGTCAATTTGCAGCGAAGGGCTCCCAAACCCAACAGGGCAAGAGCAAACACATCACAGATTCTGGAAGACACCAGGTAAAGAAAGATATCACTCAGAGAGCAGGGGAACCATGGGTTTCTGCTTGGACCTTAGAACCCCTCCACTCTTCCATCTCATGGTCACATAAGCCACTTGTGGCGGGGGCGGAGTCTTAGGGAGTAAATTATAGAAATAGGGAGACTTAGCATTTTTACCTGTAGGCTGAGAAACCTAAAGAGATAGTTTCGATTATTGTATCAGGCTCAGATTACCACACTGATCCCTCCCTATGACTCAGCAGGAGAGTGATCATAAGGAAAAGCCGGTCCGTTGTAGACGCAGGGGAGAAACCGCATCTTCCCTGCACACCTGAGCAGACTGCGAGCATTGACCCCACCAAAACAGCCAGTGCTCCGCGATTTCACTAGCAGGCCAAATCCAGAAAATGTTCACAAAGTTGAGTTCTTATTGGCCACCGGCACGCCCCCTAGGTATACCACCAAGTTGTGAAACAGCCTTTCTGCTTCATTCTAATAATGCTAAGAAAAGCTCTTGAGACAGTCTCCTTGGGGATGTTAGAATAGCACACTGTGATTCACATTTACATTCCATTATCTGATTCACCAGCAGCTTCTCCGAATATGATCTTATTTCATTTTTACAGAACACCCTGTGGTTGTCATCAACCCCATTTGACAGATAAAGAAGCTGATCCACGGGCTTGTACGTTGCAGGGCTACGTGCCTGGGAGTCAGACTGCACAGATTCCCCAGACTATCTTGTGCTGTATCAGTTAACAGCTGTTCCCATTTCTGAAACTGGGGGGGGGGGCAGTATTCCTCACAAAGAATTCTTCTCCAGCTACTGATCTGGGAATCTCTCGTTCAGTCCTGCTGAGCCCCTAGTCAAATGGGCAGGTACCAGCATGTCCCTCCCCTAGCAGGTGCGCTCAAATGAACGGCAGCATCGACTGCCACTTAATGAGTCGCCCCATGCTGGCATAGTTACACATTCTGGTTTGAATTTTTAATTCTATCTCATAAAATAGTGCCATAAATCATCCTGTGTTCCATTTAGACTTGCATTTTCCAAAACCATCTCTGAAGTAATTAAGGAGAAACTACACAGGCCTTTAAATCAGTTGTCCAAGATATGGAAGAGCAGTGAAAATTCTACAGCTCACTTTCCCTTTCTTCTATGCCTCGCATCAATTCATTCTGGCTATGACAAACTATCATCCCCAAACCTTCATTCACAAAATATTTATGAGCCATTTGTGAACCTTTAGCCACTGAGAAGTATAATGCCGCATGACAAAAATGAGTTATAGGAAACGGTGCAGTCTTACTTTAATATAATCCATCCGGCCCCGGGTCCACAGATTGATATCCCAAACCTGACTCCAATATGAGATCCAGACCAAATGTGACATTCTAAAATCTCATGGCTGTGCCCAGAGACCCCACAACCTAACCTAATTCACCTATTGCCTACATTTTCAAAATCAAATAAATACATAAATAACAAGTAAGTCCAAAAGAGATTTTCCAGCTCCGGGTAGTATTTTTACGGCACATACAAAGCAAAGCAATTTGAATGTTTCCCAAACATGCAGGTGCTAAATACTCGTGCTTGGCAGGAATAATTATTTGCTGTATTCCCTGGATCTTCTATTTTGCTGAATTTAATTTGTTTTCAATACTTAGATGGAGTAAAAATATAAAAGGACACCAAAACAGTAGAAAAACTGTGACAGTAAATGAGAGATTTACCACAGCGCTTGTTATGGGTATTGTTTAGGCAGCATAAAATTGAAAAATAGAAAGAGGATATCTATCCTGATTCTCCCCTCCCCACTCTGCAGCTGGTAGAAATATGCGAACCTGAAAGAATGGATTTTTCGATGAGGGTAGGAGCAGAGTTGCCATGAACTGCACTAGGGCCAAAGTCAATGACATTCTTGAGACAGGAAGTGATTTGTGACTTCTTCATAGTCTCTGGTCACCGATAAAGGCTCTGGAATGATGACAAAAGCAAGCGTTGCTGGAAAAAGGTCTCACGCAGCCCCAGGGGTGCCATGCGAGGCAGGGGAACACGGTGAGATGGTGCCATCCAGGGTGGAGATGGAAATATCTCTTGAGACTGCAGTTCTCAAGCCTAGCTGCCCATTAGAATCACCCATGGAGTTTTAAAAACCCCCAACACCAGAGCCCAACTCATGATGGATTGTACCAGAACCTCTGCAAGTGGGGCCGTGGCCCAGCTGGTTGCAACATACTCTCCAGATGAGCCTAATGCTTCGGCTGGGCTGAGAACCACTGAGTTGTAGTTGACTCTGTTGGTACCATTGATGGTGGACTGCTCATAGGCCCCTGGGATAGATGAGAAGTTGCAAAGCTGAAGCTTGAGGGCTTTATTTAGCATACATAAGTGCTAATTTGCATGTATATTATATTTAAAATCCAAAAAAACATTTTTAATACAGGATATTTCACATAAAAATACTCATTTGACAAAGGAGTCCTTGACATTCTCCCTGGTACAGTCAGCTGGATCTGAGTGGGACCCATCCTCACAAAGCAGGTTCTTTCCAACTTACCATAGCCCCCATTACCTCCTTTAACAAACCATAACAGACCACTTCTTTCACTAATATTACCTGCATTGTTTTTATAACTTTTTTATTCCATGTGACCACCAGCATAGATCTATAAAACTGTTAGGAATCATAATCCCAAGATTCATGTTTTTTAAATAAGGAAGTAGAGGCCCAGATAATGCAAACTGTTACTTAGTTCTATTATTTCTTAAGCTCTGTCACACTTTCACAAATTCGCATTTACCTAAGCCAAACTTCCAGTGAAATTTGTTTTTGCAGATTGGCCTATTAATATTTAATGATGTTTCTCTTTGAATTTTAAAGTAGTAATTAAATTGAACGGTTCAGAAAGAGCATATTAATTCCAATTTTTTAAGTATGAAAGAGGATAAATCTTCCTCAACACAAAAGCACAGTAAAAAGTGAACATTAATTCTGTAGGGGGAGCCTGAGCATCTTTTATTAAATATCCATTTCAGCAATGAGAAATATACTGGGAAACAGCTACTCTAGAAACATAAAATATACACTAATAAGAAATATTTCCATTTTCTAAATGTCTTAACTCCTTGACTGGCACTTCTCAAAGTCTGACTCAATTTATATGTGCTTATATTCCTCTAATATATCATAGATTCGTCTCAGATAAAGTGTTTGCTTTTTTTAATCTTCTGAGTTTACAATAGCATCTAGCACAGAGCTTAATGTATAATTAGTATTCAATAAATATTGGTAAATATACAATAAAATATCTAAAAGAGAGCCCAGAAGTATAAGAAAGCAAGGTTCACAGCAAAGAAACTATTGATACATAAGCAAACCATATGGTACTGGCCATATTCTCTGCATATAATTCACTGCAAGTTAAACAACAGTGAGTTTAAAAGCCCAAGAGGGGCGCCTGGGTGGCTCAGTTGGTTAAGCGGCCAACTTCAGGTCAGGTCATGATCTCACGGTCTGTGAGTTCGAGCCCCGTGTCGGGCTCTGTGCTGACAGCTCAGAGCCTGGAGCCTGTTTCAGATTCTGTGTCTCCCTCTCTCTCTGCCCGTCCCCTGCTCATGCTATGTCTCTATGTCTCTAAAAAATAAATAAACGTTAAAAAAATTAAAAAAAAAAAGCCCAAGAACATCAGTACTATGGTGAGCATAATACTGTGAAGGCATCTAGAATAGAAAACACAGTGATCTGTTCTACCGACTGTCATTTATCCATGGCTTCCATGATAAACTATCACACTCCAGGCACTCCAACCAGAAAGATGGATCTCATGCAATTGTTACAACATCAAGTATCACTGATGCTTTACAGATGAGGGAAGTTTTGGTCTACAGGTTAAGTAACTTCCTCAAATTCATAGAGCTTGTAAGGAGTATAGCTTAGAACTTTTCAGATTTCTCACAGCACCTGGGGATCACATTAAAATGCAGATTCTGATTCAGTAGGCTTGAGATGGGTCCTGAGATTTGGAATTTCTGACACAGCCTCCATTATGCTGAAACTGCTAGCCCATCTTCACCATTTAAATGGAAGAGGGAAGCCATAATGGAAGTATGAGGACCCTAAAAGGCATATCAGAGCCTGGGTTCTTTGAAGTGTTCCTAACACAATGAAATCGTGTAATGGGTGCTCAAAGCCTCTACAGTAATTCAACACTCTCTCCCATTTTGCCTTAGAGTTTACAAGATCCTATTGCACTATATACAGCTTCAGATCTCCTTCATTTTACTCAGCATCCATCGCTCATATTCCCAGCTGAAAGGGATTTAGGATTCCAGGCCCAATTCCTTAGAATAGATCTCTGTATATAAAGAGAGAAGTCTGAATATATATATATATATATATATATATATATTTGTATTTACACACACACACACACACACATACACACATTCTGTTCCTCTAGAGAACCCTGACTAATACACTGAGTAAAAGGCCAGTAGTCACGGAAAGCCTAGGGTATTGGAAGAAATTCAGGTAAAGTCCAGTCCTGCTGAGGTCTAGAATGATATGTGGGGAAAGGGAAGTTGTGAGGTTGGAAAGCTAAGTAGGACAGACCAGGATGAGATATAGCTTACCTAAAGGTTCTGTGGCTCAACTCCTCCATGAGTTCCTGCTTCCCATGGAACAGAAAGAAGAAAAAAAAAAAGCTCATCAAAGATATTGAGCTAAAATCAGAAATATAAGACAATAAGGGAATGATTTTTATTGATTTTATTAATCACTCATCCTGGTCAGGAACAGAACAATACACCTTGCTTTCATTCATTCATTAACAAATATTTTTCAAGAGGCTATCATGCATATCATTCTGACTGCAAAGGAGAAACCAGTGAACAAAGCCCCTAACCTCAAGAATGCTGGAGAGGAGAGAAATGGAAGACAATAAGCAAGTAGACAATACTAATGATCTAATTTCTAAGGAGAAAAATAAAGCAAGACATTTGGACAAGGTGTCCTCAGGTAGGGTGTGAGTATGACTTAATGGAGGGTGTCAGGGAAGGTCTTAGTGATGAGGAGAGAGTTGAGCAAGGTCCTTTCAGAGGGGGCACTTAGGGTGTATTCAGGGAGCAGGAAGAAAGCCAGAGAGGCCAAGATAGAGTCATAAGGGAGAATGGAAAGATGTAAGACCTGCCTGGAGATGACAGAGGTCCAACCATGGAGAACCTTGTGGGCCGGTGTGAGGATCTGGGCTTTTACACTAAAAGAGATGAGAAGCTCCTGGAAGATATTAAGCAGAAGAAGAACATAACCTGGATTATCTTGATGCTAACAAAATGACTCTGGCTGTTGTGTGGAGAATAGGGGAGCAGAGTGTACAAACAAGAAGATTCTTAAGGAGGTTACTGCAATAATCCCCATGAGACATGATGGTAATGGTAGACAGATGTGGTCATGGTAGAAATGATGAGAAGAGGTCAAATCCTGTATTTATGTATTTTATTTTTTTATTTCGATAAAATATACATACCATAGTATTTCTCATTTTAATCATTTGTAAATATACAATTGACTTGCATTACATACAATCACAATGTTGTGTAGCTATCACCACTATCTATACCCAAAACTTTTTCATCATTTCCAAAGATCTGGACCCATTAAAAAAGAGCTCTCTCATCACCTCTCTCCCCATCCATCCCCTGTTACCAACCATTCTACTTTCTGTCTCCATGAATTTGCCTTTTCTAGGAATCTCATATAAGTGGAATAATACTTGCCCTTCTTGTTGATTTCACTAATCATAATGTTTCCAAGGTCTAACCATGTCATAGCATGTATCAAAATTGCATTGTCTGTATGGTTAAATAATATTCCATTTTAGGTATATACCACATTTTTTATATTTTTGTTTCTGTTGATAAACACTTGGGTCATTTTACCTTTTGACTATTTTCAATAATGATGCTATAAACACTGACATCCAAATATCTGTTCGAGTCCATGATTTCAATTACTTTGAATGTATAACTAGGAGTGGAATAGTTTCATCATAAGGTAGTTCTATTTTTAACCTTTTGAGAACCCATCAAACTCTTTTCCACAGCAGTTGCATCATTTTACATGCCCACCAGCATACACAGAGGTTGAAGTTTCTCCACACTGGAGATAGATAGATATAGATATAGATGGATACATAGATAGATAGATAGATAGATAGATAGATAGATAGATAGATGATATAGATAGATATAGATATAGAGATAAAGATAGATAGAGATAGAGATAGAGATGAAATAGATGATATAGATACAGATAGATGATATAGACAGATACAGATATTTATATACTGACCTAATAGGATATTCTTATCTATTGAATATGGGATGTCAGAGACATAACCTTGAAGTAACAACAATCTACATCACTCCAAGATTTTTAACATGAGCTCTCAGGGGCCAAGTTTGGGGTGGAGTGGTGATATCAAGCATTTGACTTTGATAGGTAAGGGTTTACAAAGCCTATTAAACAACTAAGGGGGAATAACAAGTGAATAATTAGAGAAAGTCTGGAATTCCGTGGAAATACTATCTCTAATCTAGAGATGGTATTTACAGTCATGCCCTGGGAGGAGATAATCAAGGGAGAGTGAGCATGTGTGGGAAGGAGAGAAGGTCTGTATGAGTCAGCTTACCAACACAAAACAGATGGCGTGTTCAACTTTAGGATAAATTGAAAAAGGGTTATTTACACAGGAACAGACTTCAAAAGAGTGGGAAGGTGTAGGGCAATCACCAAGTGCAATATGGCCCTCAGGGCTAGCAGCAGCACAGCCACTACACTCCTGAAAAGGCCTTCTTGGCAACCAACGCAGTTCTTTGTCTGACCTTGTGAGAAGAGCACCAGGAGACAGTGAATCTTGTGCAAACTCACAAGGAGGAAGCCAGGGACCTATAGGGCCAGACCCAGCCTCTTTTCTCCCTCCAGTCTCCTACCATATCCCCATGGGCCCAATCCAACCAGAAACAAGAGGCACTGTATTAATTTGCTAGGGCTGCTGGAACAGTGTAACACAGACTGGCTTCAATAAAACAAGAATTCATTGTCTAACAGTTCTGTAAGCTAGAAGTTCAAGATCAAGAACTTCCAAGCCTGGTTCTTTCTAAGGGCTAAGAGAGAGAATCCACTCTTTGCCTCTCGCTTAGCTTCTGGTGGTTGCTGGGAATTTGGGTATTCTTTGGCCTGTAGATGCAGCACCCTGATCTCTGCCTTCACGTTCACATGGTTTTCTCCCTCTGTGCATGTCTATGTCTAAATTGCCCCTTTCTCTAAGGACTAGGAGTCCACCCCACCCTACTATAACTTCATTTTCACTACTTACATCTGCAGTGACCCTATTTCTAAGTAAGTTCATATTCTGAGATACTGGGGGTTAGGACATTAACATATGAATTTGATGGGGACACAATTCAACTCATAACTGGCACTGTGGGTTATGTAATCTAGAAAGGTGAGCCTCCCCGAGCACAGTGCTGGTTGGGGAAGGCTAAGTGGAGACAGACTCTGAAGAATAAAATAGAAGATTTCTCCAAGCACAAAGCTAAGGGGAATTTCAGTATTTGGTAGTCTGGGATGTGAGAGGAATCTGAAAGGAGACAGAAAACAAGGAACCTGGGAGACAGGAGGAAAATCAGAAAGAGATGCCCCAACAAGTGGAGAAAGTGGCTCAAAGAGTGATCATGGTGTCATACATTTCTGGTGAGTGAAGTAAGATGATTTTAACATTATCACTTCTTTGAGGGACTCCAAGGTGGAGACAACTCTGAGACTCCTGCCAACTGTCAGGTTGCCCAGACCACGTTTTAAGGACCTTTTATCTGTCAGAAAAGCCTGTGCTTGGAATAATTTTCCAGTATTCAAAGACACACGTTTTGAAGAACACCGTTTGCCTCGGCTGGACCATAAGCACCCATTGGTGAGTTAGAGCAGTTTATACTGCTCGAGCGCTATACTAAACACAGTACAAGCAAGGGTAGATTGACTATTAATCTTTCCACTGCAATTTGACTCACGGCTGCAATACCAACCAAATGAAAAATAAATGGTGTGGTATTAAGGATTGTCAACTAATACATAATCCCGAAGGGTTAATTCTCCACTAAGCCTCCTTGAATTTTTTTTCTAAAAGAATATAACTAAACCGTAAAGAACAAAGAGGCATGTTCATGGAGAACTCTTGCTGACCCCAAAGGAAAGAATGCCCCAACCATTCTGCTTTCCCACAGGCGAGGGAAGGGAGCAGGACTCATGAGACGGAGAACAGCTCTCTCTTCAGCGTCCTTGACTAAAGGTCAGTGACTGACACTGTTGGCGGTTAAACTGAATGAATCAAGGCAGGTGGAGAAGTTTCTACCAGACGCTGTTCTGTGTCCTTATGAGACCACTGATAGAGCAGGGCCAGTCTGGCGGAGGGAGGTTGGTAAATGGGCCACATTTTGCTAATGTGCTGTGGGGCTTTATTAGTGGATATGCCCCAGGCAGCTAAGGGTCACTGTTCTGGGCAAACGGCCAAAACCAGAACACATTCAACTGATGCAGAGGGCCACAGACAGAAACAACAGGCAGCCCGAGGGCAAATACAGACGTCATGGCATCGGGTCAGAGAGAGTGTAGAGACAGAAGGCCACGGGGCACACACGCTATGAGGTCTGGCCCTCTAAGGGTCACCAAGGGGGTGGACGGGCAGGCCAGAGAGCAGGCAGCAACAGCAGGAAGTCAACTCAACAGACCCAGGTGTGGAGGTCAAGCACAAGGCCTCAGGAAATTTCAGAGCGTAGTACAGGCCTAGGATTCTGCAGGAACAAGACTCTAGTAAATGGAAACACATGCCTTTGTCAAGGAGCTGCAGCAGTTTCCCGACCTCACTTTCTGGTCTTTTCTATGCTGAGAGCGGTGTCAAATGCCAGTTCCATCCAGATGGCCTCTGCTGAGGCCTGCAGGTGGGAGCCAGCAACTGGCAGCCAGCTGAGGTGGGGTGTGCAACAGCTGAGGAGAGGGAGAGGTTCTCCTGAGGGAAAGCGGAGGTGAGGGATGCTTGGGTGCTGCCAACCCAAATCCCAATTCCTGACTACAATAGCGCGTACTATTCTAATCAACGTCATTTAGTTATTAATTTTTTGAACGCTTTCTGCACAATGCAGTGTATTTTGTTCTTTGCATTCATTGTCTCATTTAAGATTCTGAGAATGAGATAGATATTCTTCATATTATTTTACAGATAGAGAAACTTGAGTCAAAGAATGTGAGACCCTTGCCCAAAGCCACACAATTGGTAAAAGGGCAGAACCATGATGAGAGTTTGTTTTGTGTCACACCAGACCAGGGCTAGCTTCACGAAGACATTCTTGGCTTCATATTCTGCTTTCACCATCTCGATTTTTAATAATTTTAATAATTTTTAATTTTAATAATTTTTGACAAACCCCCCCTTTCATTTCGCATTTGGGGGCCTGGGAAGTTCTGTAGCTGGTGCTACACAGACCCTGTGTTGTTTACTTCACCTCACTGCTCTCCCACTACAACCTACTCCCATCTATTCATAAAGTTGTGGAGAGTTGATTTTCCAAGCAATTCAAAACCATTTAATCTACTGTTGACTTTTTCCTGAAGGAAAATGGGAGAAGGTATTGGCTGGAGCAAGGGGTTGACTTCAGTTTTGCATAAGCAGTTTGGAAAGCTAAAGGCATTGCATAGGTGGAAGAAATTATGAAGTAATCTTCACCAAAGGTTCTTGCATTTCAGGATGTGTTTACCTGGCGTCTCTACAAATGTTTAAAAATTAATGGCATTCAGCCAATCCCGGACACTTTGCCTACATGGCTAGGAAAGAATTTTAACTTAAACGGGGAAGCAAATGCATCCAATAACCCTATCAAAATTGGTATGATTTCCTCTCTTTTTTTCCTCCATGTTGGACCACCTCGCCGGCACCCCCAGTGTAAAACCCTCAAGGTCAGAGCTAATCCTTCTCCCAGCCAGCTCTGGCCCCAAGAAAGAACATTAATTTGCTGACCTGGGCCACCCTGTCATGCAGACATCCTCTGCCTTTCTCCCACACTACCGTTTATCAGGACTCACGCTCTCTGTGAGCAAGGACACAGAGCCATGTATATGAAATTAAGTATGACTCTAGGAGCAGAGTCACTTGAGAGCTGCAGGCTAACTTTTCATCTTCTTTATCAAGTTGGTTAAGAGTGCTAACTTCAGCAATTCCTGCTTGAACCAAAACATTTATCGTCTAGGAAATAAGTTGCTGGCTGCAGACACGGCAACACAGTAGAACGCAAGTTTCTTACGTGGATCACAATGGCTTCTTAGCACTGGCATCTGCCTCTGTTCCTTCTTGACACCAGTCCAGCAGAACACCTCTCTCTGCCGAAACTCAGGAAAGTAGGTCGGTACTCTGCCTTCTCTCATCTACCTGTTTCCCAAAATATTAAAAAAGGGTCGTTCTAATTCATTCAACATATTATACTAAGAGCATTTGTTAAGTGCTGAGTCAGAACTTACAGAAAATTGGGATATTCAGCTGTCATGACCAGTATGGACTAAGTAAGGACGAGAGGAAATGTGTATTAAGTCGTGAGGCTCCCGATTTAAAAACAAAAACAAAAACTCTCACTGTTGCTGTAACATATTATCTTATTGAAGGAAGGATTCATGTGAAATATCTTCATTCTACTCCTGTCCACACACACATAATGAAGCAGAAGATAGAAGCAATTATTGAGCTTATTTGTGACATAAATTCATTCACCTAAACTACCCCGTGGCAGGAAAAGGGACATCTGTGTTAAGAAAGAAGTAGTATCTCTTCTATATTAATCAGCTAATCCCGTTTATTCTTCTCATTTGCTTTGTTCCTTTTTTTAGTCATTTTTAATGGACTTAATTTATTTACAGCAGTTTTAGATTTATAGAAAAATTAAGACTGTTCAGAAAGTCTCATCTCTTCCCACACATAGTTGTTTCTATTATTCACATCTTACATTGGTATGAGGTATTCATTACAGTCAATGAACCAATATCATTATATTATCATTGACTAAAATCCATGCCTTAGTTTTTACCAGGAGACTGAAGTCCACTGCCTTAACTTTTTTTAACATCCTTTTCTATTCCAGGATCTCATCCCGGAGACCACATTACATTTAATCCTGGGCTCCTCTTGGCTATGACAGTTCCTCAGACTTCTCTTGCTTTTGATGACCTTGACAGTTTGGGGGAGTATCAGTCAGATATCTTGCAGGATGTCCTGCTATCGGAATTTGTCTAATTTTTTTTTTCATGATTAGACTTGAGTTAGGAATTTCAGGGAGAAAGATTACAGAAGCAAAGTGCCATCTTCATCATATCACAGAGGTGCACACTGTCAGCATGGTTTATCACTGTTAATGTTGACCTTGGTCACTTGGCTAAAGCAGTGTTGGTCAGGTTTATCTACTGTAAAGTTATTCTGTTGTTCCTCTCCCTTTCCATACTCTACTCTCTGGAACGAAGTCTGTATGAAGAGCCCACACTTAACGAGTGGTGAGTTATGTCCCCTACTCCTTTACGGTGGAGTGTCTACATGAGTTGTCTCTTATTCCGTTTGCTGAATATCAGTATAGACTCTTACGTATTTATCTTATACTTGGAATTGTAATCTAATACCACCTTAATGACTTTTGGGGGTCAAATTTTTCCACCTTCTGGTCACTGGAGCTCTTTCAGTTGGCTCTTGTGCCCCTCTGACATATTCTAATTGAGTGTGTGTGCGTGTGTGTGTTAGCACCCCCTTATTTTCAGGCACTGCAAGATGCTTCAGACTCATCTTGTATATATCCTGCCCCAGTCCTAGAATCAGTCATTTCTCCAAGGGGCCCTGGCTCCCTTTTGAAAGACCATTTCCATCTTTCATAGTATTAGAAAAGAACATCTGAGTATGCCCTTTGATACTGGGCTGTTTTTGTCTTCCTGTCTCCTCAGTTGACCTAGCAAATATACGTGTACATATTAATCTGTGTATACACACATATCTGTAAATATTTCTACATAGAACCATCTGCAACTATATCAGCCATTTGCTTTTCTTATATTCAGATAAATGAAGAAAATGATTTATAAAGCTCTTCCATCCCAACGCTAAGCTTGAAACTCCCGAAAATCATATTTGGAGCTAGCACCTCCTTCTGTCAGGTGGTGCTATGTCAATCCCTGACCTTGAACTCCCAGTCTTGTGTGGAAAAGAGATTTATATGCACATAATTTCAATGAAATGTAGCAGTTTGATAATCTCATGTGAAAAGCACAGATTGCTAAAATAAAAAAAAAGTACACACAGGATGCTGGGTGGAAGAGGATGCTACCTATGGGTGCTTGCAACATGAGGTCAAGGAGACTGGACTTTATTCTGTAGGTGAATGAAGGAAATTACACCATGTAATGCAAGACCAAGCCCACACAAACCCAAGACAAAAGCCCATTTCCAGTTTCCTGGGTACTAAAGCACCAAGACCTAATGGAACAGAGAAATAAAGGCTCAACATCATGACGTCTTTTTCCCAGTATAGTGTTGGTGTTCGTGGTGTGGGAATAAAAAGAGGAGGATGCTGGTATGTGATAGCAGTTCTTTCTTTAACACTTAGTATGTTAAAGTGCTATTTCATTTAACACTAGGAAATAGGCATTTTGATTCATACCACTGAGCAGATAAATAAGTCACGTGGATGAAGTGTACGGTGGTAGCGAATAGGGTCAATGATATTATAATAGCATTATATGACGACAGCTGGTAGCTCCACTTGTGGTGAGTATCACGTAACATATACACTTGTGAAATCACTATGTTGTATACCCAAAGTTAGTATAGCACTGTGCGTCAACCCTACTTCCAAAATATGTGGCATTAAAAAAAAGAAAGGCTTAGAAAGTTGTTTAGTTGTTGTTGTTTTGTTTTCCCTTTTTATTTCTAAGAAAAAAACATAATCTGCTGATGCGGGCCTGGCGGTTACATCGAGATTAAAGAACAATAGCTTTTGGAGAACAATAAACGGAACAAAGACAGGAGACTCTTCCCCTTGAAATGAGTTCAAAAAAATGCCTCCATAAATTGTTCGAGCTAAACCATTTCCATCTTTCATAATGAGGGGAAATGGGCAAATAAATCAGTTGGGAGTCTGCAGCCCAGTCCTCAGGGGTGATATGTCAGCCTGGTCTCTCCTCTTCTTGCTGGGACTTGTGATCCGTCATTTATCATATGTCCCTTCAGTGGAATTCTGGGTAAGATCAAGTAAAGCCACCGGGGGTTCAGAACTACAGTCCTACTACTTTGTCTCCGCAGTATTAGGAGAAAACAAGGAAACCTCCAGCAGAGGCAGAAAAAGTCCAGTCAACTTCATCAGTGCTTAGTGGTGTAAGGGGATCAAATCTTCAGAAACTATTTGCTGTTTTGGATTTTGCTTTTACCTGGAAGTGTGTGGCATCCTACGAACCCCTTCAGAAAGACTAGCCTCACTCTCTTCTTCAACTAATTGTGTTGCTTGGTGAATTCACAAGGATTGGGTTTGAGCTCAGTCAGTCTGAACAGGCATAAGTAGGAGGAAGAATATAAAACACTTTTAGAATGCAGACTATAAACCTAGGTGCAAGGAATGTATATTCACTAATAAAACCAGTTTCGGCTGGCTAAGCATGTGCCTCCTTTGTGATTAATAAAAGCAGAAATGCAATCTCTCCGCCTGCATAGTACAGAGCTCCCTATGTAGAAGGAAGGCTTGTGGGTTTCAAACTTGCCTCACATTTATTTATATGTATTTTAGGCCCTACCACATTCTCCACCCCCTAGAAAAGAATTTAAGATGGATATAACTCCTATAATTCCTGTCTGAGGCCACCAGGATAAAGCAGACCTGCTTACCTTGACAAGTGAATTCTTACCTCACAGCGCGGCTGTAAGAAATGTGTGTGAGGGCTTTGTGCGCTAATCACATACAAATGTTGAGTAATTTAAATTACCACTTATTTTAAATTAGCATGTTCTTAACCTCAGTGTAAGAACAGGATTCTAAGGATTGTGGGAAAAAGATGTTCTCTTGATAAGTGAGCAACAGGGTGACTGGAGAGAGTGATAAGTTGAATGCATTAACATTTGAATACAAACCAAATCAGGGAAACCCGGCAAAATTCCCAAACACTACTTTGAATCAAATACTTTAAGGTTCCTTTCTTTCTTTCTTTCCTTCTCTTTCTTTCCTTCCTTCTCTTTCTTTCTCTCTCTCTCTCTCTCTCTCTCTCTCTTTCTTTTTTTCCATATTTAATTTTCATGTAGTCATAATTAATCCAATGGACCATAAAGCAAGTTCAGGGTCAGGAATCTAGCTAAGAAGTTCAGGGTCAGAAATGTAGACGTTAAGTTACACCACACCTTCTAACCTGACTGGCCCTGATTTAATAAAACTCAAAGTCACATCCTCCCCTGCACCCAACTTGCAATTGCCTGCTTTAAGAGACAAGGCAATTAGTGATAGAGAATAGTGAGAGAAATACTGCATTCCAAACACATCTGGGGAAGAGGAAAGGTCTTCCGCTCCCGGATGTAGCCAGACAGAGGGGTGCCCGCCAAAGAGAAAAATGAAAAATAGTCATGATTTATAGGCTTGCAGTAAACTAATTTGAAAAGTTAAGGCATGTCATCCAAAAAAGCTTTGTATTGCCTCATCTCTTAAGGAAAGATGGGAATTTTAGGAGAAAAGTTTCTGGCAGCTTCCACTGAACTAAATCATAAGGTGTTTCATAATTCCCTGTCAGTCAATTGTGCAACTGAGCAGCTTTTATTTTCCTCAAACACATAAGGCACCTAACTCTGCCCTCTGATACGTTTCTCTCCTTTGCAGCTAGCATCAAAAACTAAGTATAGAGCAGGACCCTACAACCCTACAATTGCTGGTGTTAGGACTTCTCAGAGAAGTACTTGGGCCAAGTGCCATCTTCAGACGATGGATTTCAATATTCTAGTCTGTGATGTTTTTATCCATATTCCCCCTTTCATGTCAACATATTCTGAAATATCAATGCTCTAAGGGAATGCCAATTGCATCACTAAAATGGCATAGGGTTTTCCTTGGCTCGCTTACAGTTACATATTTGTTAACAATGTTCAGGGCCATATGGATTGACTGACAGTGGATGGTGTTGGTTCATTTCCCAGGTATGAGAAAAAGAAGGAAGGACCTGTTGCTCTTTTCTACTATATTATTTCCCAAATCATAGCCTACATTTAGTTTCTCACCACAACCACCACCCCCCACTTTTGTGCACTGCCGTAGGAAGGCTGTGCGTTGGAATCAGTCCTTAAGCATCAGAACTGGCTCAGGATCTTCATGATCCCTTCCCACCCCAGACGAAGCCATGGTCATTAGAATAGACCCCATCTTCCCACGCAGGAAATTCCTTCCTAGTGTCTGCATTTTGATTAGCTAAACCTCATGGCCATTCCAGACCCATTGGCACAGGTCAGGTAATTTGCGTTTGGTCCGCCTCTTCCGAGCTTAAGCACTGCCACCAATCGTCATTTGCTTCACATTCTGAGGCTTTGAGCCAGTCTTTCCCCACTCATATGTCTAGCACCAGCTTCCTGACTCCCAGGATGAGTCGGGGATTTTATGGAATTATGGTCACAAATGACAGATATCCCTGCAACATGGTCAAGCAGAGTGGGGAATATATTGACTAGTATAATCCACAATTAGAATGCCAGCCAGTGGAAAAACAAAGTTTAGCTGGACCCAGGATCAACCGTTACCTAAATTATAAGCGCACTTGTTTCCATCTCTTGTTTCTGATTGCTCTGGATGTCAAGTTCATTCTCTTTCACACTATTTCTCTATCTTAATATTTTTTCATGTTTCTTTTTTTTATTTAGAGAGAGAGAGAGAGAGAGAGCGGGGGAAGAGCAGAGAGAGAGGGAGAGAAAGAGAATCCTAAGCAGGTTCCGTGCTATAATTGCAAACCCCAATGCAGGGCTCGATCTCATGAACCATGAGATCATGACTTGAGCCAAAATCAGGAGTTGGACGCTTAACCAACTAAGCCACTCAGGTGCCCCTTATTTCTCTGTTTTATAGGGAATATGACAGCACACAGTCTCTGAATTTTATATCTTATGGCTTCTGCCACTTAATGGGATTTGTTCCAACCCGGTAGACCCCTAGTTCAGAAGTCCTTGTGAAATGATTCATTGGTGTAACCAGATTTCATACCACTCATACAAGAGGAGGAGGAGCAAAGAGTGCCCAAGGTGGAAGAGAAATTCATGTCGACAGCCATTATGTGGACACTTTTTTGCCCCACAGCAGAGCTAAGATATTAAAGACTAGTGCTTTATTCCTAGGGAAAATAATTCCAGAGTCACCCGGTGAAATCAGCCAAACTTGGAAGAGCATAACCATTTAAGAAGCCCTTTTATCTCTAGGAAAAATATCTTTACCTCCTAACACTTGGTTTATAAAATAACAATCTTCACCCTCTAACCAAGACAGGTAGAGTTTTCAAAGGCTGCCACAGTTGGAAATTATTACTAGAGGTAAAATTACCATTTGGATTCTTAAAATGGTATATAAAATATCTTTTAGTCTCAGGATAACTATATATAAGAGGGAAAGTTTTGACGAATTGTACTAGTTCCAATGGCTTGGGTAGAAAAATACCAAAGTACAATTGAACGAAGGTTAAATAAAAAGGGGGAATTTTATTTTATTTGTTTTGTTTTAAATGATGGAGTGCTTTAGGAATGTGTGTGTCTCCTTGAGGCATGGTGACTTTCACTGTAGCCATGTAGATGGGTAAAAGGAAAAATACCTGTAGACAATGTCATGGGTAGCCACCATGCCAGTTCGATTTAGCCAATCTTTCTATTAAGTACCTGTTTTTTATGTGCACAGCATTTCACCCTTCAACTCTTCATGCTTGTCAATCTGCATGTTCTATCATAACACTTAAATGAATTGACTCTTTTAAAATTAAATTTGGTGTACCACTAAAAAAATACACTGATACATATTAAGTTTGATTTGCAGCTCACTCTGCTATCATGAAACAAAATGGTGAGTAATAAAAATGTTGAATGAGCACATCTCTTCCCACAAATTCTAGTAACTATCAATTATATTCAGTGAAAAGAGAGGTCTAGAGTTCACAAAAATATGTAGTATTCAATAATGGAGCTGTCCTCACATAATATGGAGAAAATGGTTGTATCGTTTTAAGTCAACTTAGGCTTTATGGAGGAGAGAAACTCTGAGTCTCCCCAGTCAAAGATTTAAGTAAGTTCGTGCTCGACACATCCAATGAGACCAGCCTGGACACCATTTCCTGAGCATAACCCTGCTCTCTGCCCCAAGGTCTTGGCTCAAACTGTTGGCTCAGCCTAAAATGTCTTCTTTCCCCCCATATCTGTTTAGGTCTTCTATATTGTCTTCAAAATTCAACTAAAATTCTCTCTCCTCTGGAATCCCCACAGCCTTCAGATTCCCCAGAGTAAAGTATTCTTTTCCGTGCACTTGCTTCATAAGATATTTGCACATGTTTTGGTTTCTGGTGGGTTGTTTTTGTTTTTGTTTTTTTGTCTTTTCAGAGTCAACCTTGCATCATATTGTGTGTGTGTGTACATGCACACGCATATGTGGATGGATGGATAGTTAGACAATAGATAGATAGATTGATGATAGTCTCCATTAGATTTTGAGCTCCTGGAATAGAAATGCTATAACTTTTTTTCCCCCTATCTATTTCTTCAATCATGAACTAAGTATTTCTGAGCATCCATGTTCATAGTTAGGCGTTACAGAGATATTAAGACAAATCAGACTATATTTCATTCTCTAAGAATTTACAATGTAAGAAAGAAAAGACAGACAGAAAATCAATCAAGTTGAAGGTAAACATAAGTGACATATGGAGAGATAAAGATGAAATGTAAGAGAATTCTGCGAAGATGGAGATCATTTCAACATTGACAGAGAGAGGGGACAGAGAAGGAGAGAATGGGGACAACTAGAAAAGACTTTGTGGAATAAGACAGGTTTTGAAATTGTCCACTGAGGATGGGTAGGATGTGGATGTGTGGGTGTGTACATTCCCCAAGGAAGGGAAGCAGCATGAGTACAAGTATGTGCAGGGAGAACATAAAGGTAGACTCGAGGGGACCATGAGATGCTACCGAGAAACAGTGAGAAACTGTTGGAATGGTAACTTGGAAACCCACATCATTCTGAGGAATCTGGACAGTATCTTCTCACTAATCTGGACCCACCAAAGAAGTAGATAAAAGCACAGGAGGCTGGGTGTGTGCTGGGGAGTGTCCATCAGGCTGCACCAAGAGTATAAGCCAAAAGCAATGATGTCCAAGCCTGAAGTAGATGTGATGAGACTTACACGGAGACCAGCCAAGGCTTGACTGTCGGTTGCACAGGGAGCAGAAGAAAGGGGTCCTCAAGAGAGAGGGGGATGGTGGTACCATTGACTAAAGCAAGAAATGTATGAGGGTTAAACAGATCGGATGGCGGCAAAACATGATTCCAGTAGAAATATCAAGGAGATGTTTTTCTCTTTACATCTGCTTCCCAATTCAGCATCTGACAAAGTCATATAAAAATGAGTTAATAAATGTTTACTGAATTGACGTGAATTTACAATAAACATTAAAACTCTATGGTAACAGTGGTGAAAATAAAATATTTTAGAGACATCATAAAGCTGAAGCTTGTCATCAAGGTAGACAATCATGCCATTTTATAGAATATTTCCTGGCCCCATGTGCAGCTACCACCGTGGAAAATTCTCATCAGTTGGAAAGCAACTAATCCACTAGGTGGCCAGTATGGGTAAAGCACTTAGGTGTTTTGTAAACTGTATGTTATAACATCGCCCCAACTCTATTTCACTAAACAGGTAATGGAGTTTGGTTATCTAAGAGCTTTCAAATAGTAGGTAACCGCAAATCCCGCCCCAGGCTCTGTTCTAAGCCCTTCACAAATAGTAAACCTTTTACTCCTTGTAACTCCCGTGGCCGCCGGTATTATTATCTCCGGTATTATTATCTTCTCCATTTGAGGAGAAACTCTGGCATACAAAGTTCAGTATTTAGAGCAAAGTCACACAGCAACCAAAAATCAGATCCAGGACTTGAACCCAAGTGGACTGGTGCTGGAATTCATGAGCTTAGCCTTCCCCTTACGTAGCCTCTGCAGCCTTGGGTGGCCTAGGGTGGTTGGGAAGCAAGTCTAGCTGGTGCCAAAGCTCATGTTTTCCCTTCCACATTTCCTCAGAGAAAACTTTGCTGAAGCTTCTCTCTGAGAAGGAAAAAAAAAATTATTATTGAATGATTGGCCCAGGATCAGATGGAAATTAATAGTGACATCCATTACTCATGACTCCCAACACCAATTTAGGTTTGTGTTGCCTTGCTACCAAAGAGTTAACAGTGTGTAGGCTATAATCATTATGTCTTTAGGAATATCTTTCAAAATATATAGGTGTGTATTTTAGTTATTTATACTACAGGAAACATTGCACTTAAAAATCTTTGGGGCAGAGGTGAATACTTGATAAATATAATTAGTGATTTTCTGTGGTTTTGACAAATCAAACTTCTATGATAAATTTCTCAAAAAAAGGTAATTTTGCTTATCCACATTCAGATTTCTAGGTGCAGTATATTATCATGAATCCCCCAATCATCCTTTAGAAACACTACAATATAGGGTTTTATTGTAGCTGTCGTTCGAGGTTACAAATTGTTAACATCTGTCTCTTAGTATTTTTTTTCCACAATACTCTAAATACTCTAATCTCTGGTTAGCCTACTAATAACTATAATTTTCTAGTCAGCTGCTATCTCTCAAGGTAGTTTAAAGGTCATTTTTTGCAATACATAAAGAAGCTTGTGAAGAAAGTGGACGTGACTTATTTTTTAGCAAGTTGAACTCCTGTTTGGATTTGGTTTTGTCTCCAAGAAGAAACAGTCTATGTCTAGCAATTTCACTTCAATCTCTTATTTAGTCCCAGCATGATTCATCTGGTCTCTTTCATTACATTTTACTTCTGTTACCTGATGTTATTCCTAATAGACAGGGAAACAGATATTATTTTCAGAAACATAATTAAAAGATACATTTATATTGTACTTTTTTATATTCAAAGTGCTGGTTAATCCATATGTTATCCCTACAAGATAAAAGCACACTGCACTTTCCCCTAGAGAGACACGGTCCTGAAAACTCTCTTAATCAAGATTTGGAGGATTACATCCACTTCATTTTCTGCAGCACTACAAAACTCGAATATGTTGGTGTAAAATGCACACATTTTCATTTATCGAAGGTGCCGATCAAAATAGAAGAGATGCAAAAACATAAGCTATGGTGAACATATGGTGAGCTATGTGGTTTTTGTTTGTTTGTTTTGCCTTGTCTGCATGCATTACTTTCTTGTGGTGGGGGGAAAAGCCTGGTTTTCCTTTGGGTAAAATTTATCTTCACTCAACACTTTACCTACCGGTCCACAGCATGACATTAGATAGCTATAGTGGCCCATTCAGGGACAAACAGATGACCTACCCTTAGCCAATGAAATGCAAAATCAGGAGTCTGCAAGAGCTCTTTCGGAAAAGAATATTCATCCTCTTTCCAGTTGTATTGCTCATCTGGTAGGATATCAATATGCACCTGGCCATGGACTTTTCCATGAGGAAAAAGTCTTTCTGAAAGAATAGCCAAAGCAGGCAGAAATCATATACAAGAGACAAGGAGAGCCGGTACACTGATGCCATGCCTAAATCTAGTCCCGACTATGATTACATGAAATGGGCTCTTTCCACTTAAAAACGAGTGTCATCCAATTAGTACAGAAGCACAATCAATGTCTCTAGACATTAATAAAACTCCAATTGTACTGTAGCAGATAGTAAGTATGAAGGGAATTTTAATAGAACATTCTAAATGAAAATAACGGGGCAGGATTAAGTAAGAAAGGCTTCAGGCAAAGCATTATAAATGATGTTTTGACTAGAGCAAATAGTTATGAAGTGGTAGCTAATATCTTAGCATACAGGGTTTATATAAGGGTTTGTTATAGATTGACTTGCATTCCCTCAGAATTCATATATATATCTATGTAATATATCATCTACAATATATATTTATTTTATTTATATTATATAATAAATATGTATACCATAGATATAGCATATCTATATTATCTATAGTATATATATTATAATATTGTATAATATATAATACATGCTTATATATTATAATATAAATATATAATATATATATTTTTTGAAGTCTTCACCCCCAGTATCTAAGAAGGTAACCTTGCTTGGAAATAGAGTTGTTGCAGATCTAATCACTTAAGATGGGTTCATGCTGGAGCAGGGTGGGCCCCTACTCTAAGATGACTATTGTCCTCATAAGAAAGGGATGTTTGGACAGAGACACATACAGGGAGGACACCATGTGATGATGAAGGCAGAGATGGGACAGCGCTTCTACAAGCCAGGGGTTGCCCAGGATTATCAGCAAAGCACCACAAACGTGAAACTGGTTGTCCCTCAGAGCCCTCAGAGAGAACCAGCCCCACTGACCGTTTGATCTTGGAGTTCTAGCCCCTTGAACTGTGGGACAACAAACTTCTGTGGGTTAAACCACCCAATTGGCAGTACTTTGTTACAGCAGCCTTAGCAAACAAACACAGAGACTAAGGATAATTCCAAATGAAGATAAAAACACATTCCATGGGATAGAAAAGAGTCAAATGAAATAAGAGAGCATTGAACAAAGTTAACTAACATTTGCTTTAAAGGTTCATAGTTTAAGGATGAAATCAGGATGATGGTTTCATAATAGAGATAAAGGAATATATCTGAGAAATCATATAAAGGGGAAAACTTGAAAATCGATGAAAATGGACTATCAGTATGTAGGTTTAGATGAAGATTTTTTTTTTGAGGACTTCAAAACTATGTGATTGGAAAATTAGAAACTGATTAAGGACATTGTCCATGAGAGAGTTGGGAAAGAATTGTGATATGGAGTGGGAAATTCTAATATAGCCTGAGTCATACCACATTTTTAGGTTGTCATCATCTGGTAGACTTTTCAACCAAGGGAAACAAAGTGATATCAATAGTGGGACAACTCGTTTGTGTGTCCTGTTGTGATACTCTCAGTAAAACAAAATGTCACCTATTGGTATTTTTCCAAATTTATTTAACCTGCATCAGGCTGTGAGGAAACGATCCAACAAATACAAACTCTTGACTGTCTTACCAAACCTGGTCTTCTCAAAACATATTAATTTCAGAAAAGTCAAAGAGAGTTGGTGGAAGTAATCCAGATTAGAGGAGTACACAGAGATATGACAGCTAGAGGAGTATGAGATCCTCGAGTAGATCCTGAATCAGAAACAAAGAAGCAGGTAAACAATAACCAAAAAAAACCACAGGACTAAAAAACTTATTGGGACCATTTGAATATGGATGCTATCGTAGATTAACATTAGATCAGTGTTAAATTTCTTGAATGTGGTTACACCGTCACGGTGAGTTTTTTGTTTTACTCTTTCAACTTTTCTGTAGGTTTGGTATTGGGGAGGAGGGACTTAAAGCAGCTGGCCTGTGATCCATTTCTCCTTCCATTAATAAGGGATGTGATCCCAAGAAAACAGAAAAGATGGGTAACCTGGTTTTATCTCCATATATACATTCTGATAACTGGAAATCCTGATAAATATGATACTGGTATTTTCAAGGGAGAGAGTCCAAATCTACGGAATCTTCTTAGCAGAGTATTTTGGTTTGGGATTGTTTAAGGTAAACACACCTCAGATCTATGGATTTACGGGGCTTGGATCCCTAGAAAATCTCACATCAGGTAGGTGATCATTTGGGATACAAAACTGAGATGTTTTGTAACCAAAGCGCTGTCTGCTGTGTGACCTAACCTGTGTACCTCAATTAGAGACTCATCTCGTCAGGGTCAAAGTGTATGTGTGTGAGGGAATAAGGGAGTCAGGGAATCACCCTCAGGCTTCCACACTGTCCTGCACTTCACCCGTGCCTTTCGGTTGTTTGTCTCTGAACTTATTAGGACGCGTTGGCTCTATCCTTAGTTGTGAAACTCTGATTTGACTATCTGATTATTTGTGTCAGTGTAGCTATTTTTAAGTTAAAAAGTTCTTCAGACAGCACAGGATGTCAGTTTTTAAATTTTTCACATGTAGGATTTAGACGGGCAGAGGTTGGCCTTTTAAAAATATAGACTATGTTTAGAGCAGTATTAGGTTCACAGCAGAATTAAGCAGAAGATACAAGGATTCTCTGTATCTCCCCTGCCCCCACACCTGCATAGCTTCCATCATTATCAGCATCACTCATAGGAGGAGTCCGTTTGTTACACATGATGAGCCTACATTGACCCATCATCACCACCCAGATTCCATACTTTGCATTACCATTCACTCTTGGTGTTGTACATTCCAGGGGGTTGGATAAATGTGTAATGATGTGTATCCACCATTCTGGTATCATTCGGAGTAGTTTCACTGCCCTAAAACCTCTGTGCCCCTCTTGTCCCCCCCCCACCCTTTCCCCTCTAACTCTTGGCAACCACTTATTTTTTGACTGTCTCCATAATTATGCCTTTTCCAAAATATCATACAGTTGGAATCATACAGTATGTAGGCTTTTCAGATTGGCTTCTTTCGCTCAGTAATATGCAGGTAACTTTCCTCCATGTCTTTTTCAGAGCTTGAGGGCTCATTTCCTTTTAGCACTGAATAATATTTCATTGACTAGATGGGTCACAGTTTACTTATCCATTCACCTACTGAAAGACATCTTGGTTAGGTTGGGCTTTTAATGTGTATTTCATTGATTCTACAGCGAAGTCTCACTATTGTTGCTGTTTCTCCTGGTAACAGAGGCCATGAAGATATGAGTGACAAGAGACGTATCCCAGGGTTCAGTCTCCAGTTTCTGAGGGTCAGGAATCAGTGTTGCGGCTGCAGAAGCATCTTGGTCCCTGACGCGCCTCCTCTGGAGTCTCAGTGGAGTCTCCTCCAGCTTTCCTGATCTTCTAAGCCCTTAATTTCTACATCAAATCTCTTTCTGCTCAAAATGATTTCTGTTTCCCCGCCTTGAACTCTGAATGACGTAGTTAATTACTAAACCAAACCCAGTAAAAACTTTCTGTGAGTGGTCCACAAAACAGCAAACATTTCTAATAAATTTTAACTCGATAAATGAGCCATGCCTTGCAATGCGAGTAGTACGTGACGCCAAACATCACATGATCACAACTGAGTCAATGGCTCTTCTCTCCTCTCTCTCTCTCTCTCTCTTTCTTGCTGCAGGATTGTGGGTGATCATCTCCTGTGCTCGGATGCTTGGTCTCAGGTCGCGGTGTTTGGCAGAAATCAATGAGTTTTCAGAACGTTGGAAGGTGCCCACACCTGGCACTAGTGTATTTGTTGTCACTTCAAAACACCCCTAGACAGTCCTTTGCTTTTCCATTCAAGAGTGAGCGTAGAGTGTTTTGCTTCATTCCAGGTCAGGCTGCCTGCAGATATAGACCCTTTCCTCTACTGCCTTATTTTCAGTTATATTAAAGACAGTATATGACAAGTATTTATTAATACATAGTCAACATCGCGCCCATGTAGACAACATACACAATGGCCCCCATGCAGAAAAAAGATTCCACTGAGCGAATAGATAGCACTGATTCTGTTAGTGATAGTGGAAGTCGTCCTACATAATAACCCTCCTCTTTCGTGTCTCCCTCATAATAGCCATGAAGGTTTTCAAAGGTAAGTGCAGGTTTATTTTTCTTTATATTTTGTATTTTCTTTAATATTTTGTATGATATTACAGTATTGTAATCATTTTTACATGAATATTTTTAGGTTGTGGAAGGAATCGTCTGTGTTTCCATTATTTCTTATGGGGAAATTCGCTTTGATATACACATGCTTTGGATTACAAGCACGTTTCCAGAATGAATTATCCTGGCATAATTTTAGTTTGGAGATGTTTTTTCTCAGCTTCTTGATTTGTGTACATCAACATTTTGTCTTTTTTTAAGATCTTTAACAGAGGAGGGCACTTGGGATAAGCACTGGGTGTTGTATGGAAACCAATTAGACAATAGATTATTTAAAAAAAATAATAATAGACACATCACTTGACCAGGCCAAAAAACAAAACAAAAACAAAAACAAAAAAAACAGGAACAACCCGTCATGTTTTACAACCTTTAGGCTTTATTTATTTAGCGTATACATCTTTTGAGATAACTGTTCATGCAAATGCCAGGTTTGTTTTTTTTCCCCTCTGCATTCAAGTTCAAGTATCTGAAGTCTTATTAATAAATATAACAAATGCACTGAGATTTTTTTCTGGATGCAAAAAATCATTTGAAGATTATTTGAATCCTTTTTTTTTTTTTTTTTGATCAGCAGATATCACGGCAAACTAATCCAGAATCTAAAATTGTTAACGCCATATGTGTCATTGATTTCCATCTTGCCAATTAAATAAAGGTTACCGCCTGGGCGCTTCAAAGATTGCCTCTCTCCCTAGGCACCATCACAGTGAGTCAGCTCAGCCAGGACACTCTCGCTGGCAGTCCCCAAATTCCCTCCGCAGGAATGAAAGGCAGAATGCCTTCTGGGAAAGTCTTCACTTAGGAAATGGCAAAACTGCCGATAACCAGAACTCCAATTTGCTGACCTTTCATTGCTCATTAAAAAGGCTCATCTTTTCTGTTTTCCCAAAGAGACACGAATTAATTCAACAAGCATTTATGAAGCACCTATGAGGTGCCAGGCATTGAGCCAGACTCTAGGGATACTAAGAAAACTAAGATGCGAAGCTGGGTTCCTCTCCTCCATAAGGTCTGACTTTGATGAGACGGTCACATATCTAGCTTTAATGTCATGTGATTAGTTCGGTGAATTAAGTGCCCTTGGGTAGGAGGGAGGCGTGAAGAGCCCAATATCACTGTAAGAAAGGAAAGAACTGATTTGCCAAGTGGAGAAGGAGGTGATATTTGCACTCAGTTGTGAAGAATAAACAGGGCTTGTTCAGGCCGGAGTGAAGGAAGGATGAAAGAATTCCAAGGAAAATAAATCCAGCATGAGCCAGGGCAAGAGGACAGAAAAGGGCCAGCCTTAGTTAGGAAACCACCAAGAGGGTGGCTAGAAAGGTGTGAGGGTGAATTTTATGTGTCCACTTGACAGAGCCATGTCAACTTGACTGGGCCATGGGGAGCCAGAGATTTGGGCCAACCGTATCCTGGGTGTTTCTGAGAGAGACTTTTTGGATGAGATTAACGCTTAATTTGGTAGACTGAGTACAGCAGAGTCTCTTCTTTAACATGGGTGGGCCTCATCCAATCAGTTGAAGACCTGAATAGAAGAAAAAGGCTGACCTGATAAGGGTGGAACAATAAACAAACTAGAATGTAAAGATTCTGGAAGCCAGTTCCATGTATGGTTAGAAACAGCTAATATTTCTTTTCACTATGGTAATTGCCATTGTTGACAATTTTGCCATTTATTTCTTGGGTGGACAAGACACTCTTCTGAGTGCTCCACAGGTATCAACTCACGTATTTCTGACAGCCTATTTCTGAGGCACACACTAGCATGATCCCCTGTCTCCAGAGGCAAACATGAGGCACAGAGAAGTAACCTGTGCTACGTCTCCTAGCCGATGAGTGGCAAAGCCCAGGGCAGAAGCCAGACAGTCACGTCTCGTCTGGAGTCTGCACTCTATGACTGCTTTGGTGATGCCCTGACCTTGAACTTAATTCTGTAGGTAGTTTTGATCACAGGGATACAGATCAAGTTTGCCATCTTAGAAAGACGATAGTGTCTGTAAAACAGAGAGTGAGTCAGAGAATGGAAAGGACAGAGTGTTGCAGAAATCCCGAGCTGAGACGTGGTGATGTGTGAAGGTCTGGCCTACACCAGCCGTGCTGGGACCAGGGAAACCTGTTCTCAACACAGCATCACCAGGATTTGGTAACTTATGGGATGTTGACCCTGAGAAAAAAAGAGGTAAAAATCAGCGTGATTAGGAATTGCTGAATTCCTGACCTGGCAAACATGCTGGGGAGGGGAGCAGACAGCTAAAGGTGATTTAGAATGGAAATGGAGGGGCGCCTGGGTGGCTCAGTCGGTTGAGCGTCCGACTTCGGCTCAGGTCATGATCTTGCGGTCCGTGAGTTCGAGCCCCGTGTCGTGCTCTGTGCTGACAGCTCGGAGCCTGGAGCCTGCTTCGGTTTCTGTGTCTCCCTCTCTCTCTGCCCCTCCCCCACTCATGCTCTGTCTCTCTCTGTCTCAAAAATAATAAATAAACATTAAAAAATTAAAAAAAAAAAGAATGGAAATGGAGACATCCACAGATAGAGATTTGGGTCTCAATTCAGAAGAGAGGTCAGGAATAGAGAAATATATCCGAGAGCTGTATTAGTTCCCTAGGGTTGTCCTGACAGAGTACCACAAACTTGGTGTCTTAAAGCAATAGAATTGTGTTCTCTCACTGTTCTGGAGGCCAGAAGTCCAAAATCAAGGCACGGACAGAGCCACACTCCCTCAAGAGGTTCATTGCCTGCCTCTTTCTCATGATTGCTCGAGTTTCTTGGCATTCCTTGTCCTGTGGCCACATCAATGCAATTACTGCTTGCTTCGTCATGCCTCATCCTGTGTGTATGGGCTGAACCCCCTCTATTTCTTCTTTTCTCCC
The DNA here is from genome assembly GCA_030068075.1 of Paguma larvata. NCBI lineage: Eukaryota > Metazoa > Chordata > Mammalia > Carnivora > Viverridae > Paguma > Paguma larvata. The sequence continues at coordinate 17,034,358 of CM057825.1, forward strand.
CCTCTATCCACTTTTGAAAGAATATAGGCACTTGGGGGCCACTTAAATAACCCAGGATTATCTCCTTATCTCAGTTTACTTAACTCAATCACATCTGCAAAGATCCGTTTTCCCAGTTAAGTGCCATCTATAGGTCCCATGGATGAGGACCTGATAAATTTGGGTGGCTCGCTTTCAGCCTCCCGTGGGAGTCATTCGGATGTGGAAGGTTAGAGGGGAGATGACTCCCATAGGTGAGAGATGATAGAAAGCCACCCCGGGGGAGGGGAATCCGCACCACGGCCCCCCAGCCCCTCGCTTCAAATCCCACTTTGCCCCAGCTCGCCAGCACCCCCACCAAGCGGCCTCGGAGCTTCCGGTCTTACGTTCTCCCCTGTCAAATGAGGCAGCTCCACGACGTGATTTTTCTCACCAGAAGAAAATGTTAAGTGCGCATTTCATCTAAATAAGTGTGCAGAGTCATTTGGAGCCGCGGCTGTTTCAAAAGAATATCACTTTACCTCAATAACAATATTAAAATGAGAGGATAAATCCAAAATTGTCCTTAATCCTTTCATTTAACCAAATCAATGTTTTTATTTGTATGACATTTTGGAGTCCTTGAGCACACATTCAATTTTTGCAGATTGGCCACACTTTTATAGGTAGAGTTTTATCATCTGTTTCGTTATTTAAAATGTCACCGTGATGATTTTTCCATTCTGTTACCATCTTCTCTTCTAATCCCCCACGTTCTCCTCCCCGCCCGCGCTGCCACCTTGTGCAGTTAAAAGATGCATTGCGTGTGAGTGGGGCCCCTGGCGCTGCGCAGCGACAGCCGTAGGGACAGCAATGGGAATCCTTGATGCTCGCTTGCGCCCCACGGCCCGCCTCCAATGGCGTCAATGCTAAACCCTTTCCGTTAAAGGTTCTTCTCTGTTCTGGGGCGCCTGAGTGGCTCAGTGGGTTCAGCAGAAAACTCTTTGATTTGGGCTCAGGTCATGATCTCACGGTGGGTGGGATCGAGCCTCTTGTCTGATCCTCTCTCTATTTGCCCCTCCCACACCCTCTCTCTCAAAAATAAATAAACCTTATTTTTTAATTTTTTTAATGGTTCTTTTCTTTTCCAAACTAGAAGTCTAATTCCTACCCAGGTGAAAATACATCAGTATGCAAACACTTGAAGTAACCTCTCAGAAAGCTTTCGTTTTCGATGATACTTGAGACAATACTTTAGAGAGTGAAGCTATGTCCTATATTGAAGTTGGTGAAATTTTCACGTAGGTGATATCTCCACTACTGCTGCTCGAAAAATTAAATCCCATTCAAGTGGGGCACCTGGGTGGCTCAGTTGGTTAAGCTGCCGACTTCAGCTCAGGTCATGATCTCACGGTCTGTGAGTTTGAGCCCCGCGTCGGGCTCTGTGCTGATGGCTCAGAGCCTGGAGCCTGCTTCAGATTCTGCGTCTCCCTCTCTCTCTGCCCTTCCCCTGCTCATACTCTGTCTCTATATCTCTCAAAAATAAATAAACGTTAAAAAAATTTTTTTAAATCCCATTCAAGCATACCTGCTACAAGCTATATTGACACCATTTTCCGGGACATAAAATAACCACTACGACTAAGTCCCAATGTCAGTCATGTCTACCCTATATGGAAGTGTGGAGCATAACGTGAGACTGTCCCACTTTTCTGCAATAAATAGCAATCTCAATATAGCCGCAAAACTTGTGAGCCATTCTTGGAAATAGATTTATTCTATTTGGTCTTTGCTTTTTTTTTTTTTTTTTTCCAGGAGGACTCTTCCCTTAAATAACCTCGCAGTCCACAGGCACATGCTTACATACGTTCTCTCTCTCTCTCTCTCTCTCTCTCTCTCTCTCACACACACACACACACACACACGCACACGCACACACACCACAGGGAAAAAATTTACTTGAACTACCGAAGTCTGTTAGAATCAATTTTTATTCAGTATGTATTAAATTTTGAAATTGCACCAAAGAGCACGAAACTAAAAGAATCCATCATCCCTGATCATGTCCTTTCAGGACAAAATTAACTTGAAAGGGTCATTCTTGTTTCTTTCCTCTGGAAGAGGAAAAAGGATAGCATATAGGTGAGTGTTAAAATCTAGGATATCTAATGCCTGCTATCGAGGAGTAAGGTTCTCGGCGTGGGGATTTAATGATGTTAAAGGTGTTACTGTTCACACAGGTGTGCAGACAGCGGTGAAAATACTGCGTAGAGCTCAGCAGCCCATAACACCGGACACAGACACTTTGGCTCATGTCTGCAGTTAGTTGCAGTTATGCTTCTCGGTTCGCTCTGGAGGAAGGTGCCTGGGTGTGTGTGCTTGGGCAAGTTATTTAACCTGTCACTGCCTCAGCTTCTGCGTCTGTTGATGAGGATGCAGCTAATAGTGCCTTCCTGAAACAGTGGGTTGATAGCTTCAAATCAAATGATGCATGTGAAATAGAGGACAGTGTCTCGTGCATAGTAAGTGTTCAATAAATCTCAGCTGAATTTTATAGAATGGGTTAGTCATCCATCCTAATCGTACCATATTACCAGGAATTCCTTGAGGCCGGTTTGTGTGAATCCCCATCAGTCTTGATATCTCCCTGCTCCGGCTTCTTAGCTTCACCATGTTGTAGCTTCACCATGTTGTGAAAATTCCACAGCCGCCCAGGGGCACCATGTTGTAACAACAAGCCTTTGGGACCGGAAGTCAAGTTACAGCCCAGCATCAGTGGGTGAGGCTGACTGAGCACTTGAGTGTTAAACATGAAATCCTGGATGGCGCAGAATAGAAAACAGTGGTAGGTACTGGCCTCCCAATGAGTTAAACGAAACCAACACATTTGAACCTCCAGATTGGCCTGTAATTGAAAAAAGGTTGGCACCATGCGGTTTGCCAGCTTTCCAAATGACACTGTGACCTTTGTGTTTTCATTTTCTATTTATCTGTTATTGAATATCTTTGGATACTGCGATGCCAACACAACAGAACTCAGTGGCAGATTTTCGTTTCATTGCAAAAGGGATCAAATGATAGGAATCAAAGCTGTGAAAATGTCTTACTTTAAAGTGACTTAAACAATAAATTTTTTCAAAAAATAATCTCTGTCACATAGAACTCATTGCTGGAAAGGTCCTTAAATCCTCGAATGCGATGATTTATTTTCTCAAATGGAGAAACTAGGATCTAGAAAAGTCAAAGAATTTCATTCAGGAAGCCTTTTCAAATTACCCAACTGTGGGTAATTGTTTGGGGGATTTGATTATATGACTCATTATCTACAATGATTCAATTAGCTACATAATTGATCAAGTTAACTATACGATCTATGCAACTGACCGATCTTTACCCAAATGATGATCAGACTTAACATTATATAACTCTCTATGGTTCTGATGGGTCATCTGAATCATTCTTCATACCAATACTCTGATAAAGACATTATAATACATCTCTACTAAGATAACTATGCATGGTGGGGCACCTGAGTGACTCGGTTGGTTAAGCAGCTGACTCTTGATTTAGGCTCAGGTCAAGATTTCACCGGTTCATGAGTTTGAGCCCTACATTAGGCTCTGCACTGACAATGCAGAGCCGGCTTGGGATTTTCTCTCCCTCTTTATCCTCCCCAGCTCCCTCTACTCTCTGTCTCTCTCTCTCTCTGTGTCTCTCCCTCAAAATAAATAAATAAACTTAAAACAAAAATTAAGCCTATGTAGTGACGGGTGTTAAATAGACTCACTGTGTTCATCATTTCACAACATAGAAAATATTGAATCATTCCGTTTACGCTTGAAACTACTATAATGTTGTATGTCAACTGTGCCTCAATTAAAATAATAAATTTCTACCTTTTTTGAAAAATAATGAGAAATTCAGACATGAAAACCGTAGTTCATTTACCTGTGGCCCCATAGCTGGCAAGTGGCAGAGTTGAAACTTGAACCCAAGCGTTTTGATACCTTATTCCATACTCCTCCTAAGGAAATTTCTCTAAGAAAAAAGATTAACTTGTCACAGGGAATTGTTTTATTACCTAAGAACTAGAAATGGAGCACATGTTGGAAACATGTGGTGGAGGCAGGGCCACCCGGGATAAAGAAAGGATTTAGATAGATGTATTCTTGAAATAAAGGCTTTAATTATTTACCAATATTGTTGTAGCTTAGGCCTGAATATGCAAAAGTTTGGTAGGAGAAAGTTATTTGATTTTGTGTCCTGGGGTTCAACCATATGTTCCCAAACTAGCCCCTATGTATAAAGAAACATCTGAAGCTTAAACCAATCATAAAAGCCCCTGAAAGCCCCCGTACCAAAGAATTGGGTCCAAGAATTCCATCCTTACTTGTCCTGAAGTATCATCATTTTATACAGGAGCCAAAAATACAAATACAAAGGAGGAAGATCTTTTTATGAGAATAGCTAAACACTGATAGAGTCATTTCCTCAAATGATACTTACTTTTATATAATAATGCCATAAGAAGTAGATTGAATGCATGCATGGGGGGGAATATTAAGTTCCAATACAGAATGATTCACCGTGTGTGCCTAGAAAATTGGCAGGGCTCCTCCCCCTTTGGTATTAACACATCATTTTAGATGCAGCTTTAAAAAGATGCATAATTGCGCATAGCTGCCACCCTACAATCTACATAATATTCTTGTCTATATGACAGCCCTTTTTTAAAACCTAGAGAGATGTTCACGCTTTTATATTTTAATTAAGTTGGTTAGTTTAACCAACTGTACGTAAGAAAAGGTAATGACCACGGTTTTGGCACTGACGCCAACTCTGTCCTATGGCACCAGACTCTACACCAGCCAGTCTGATTGGGGTGTAACTAGCCACATGAGAACAGGCAAGAAAGTGAGGATAGCTGAGGGCCCTCTCCCTCTGCACCCCCACCCCAAACACCTGTATTAGAATAAGTTCAAGTTCACATTACAGGGCAATTCCTGGAGAAGGCTTGTGCATTTAATCCTAAGAAAATATTCTTGGAATATCACCTTGATTCTCAGAAGGCAAGGAAATGTGGCAAAGGATGGAAAGAAGAGAAGATGAGAAAAAGACTTCCTTTATTATTCAAGGTCTGGTGAACAGAGGTTACAGAACATGATGGAAGGAGTTGGGTGGAAGTGTGCACGTATGTGTGCGGGCATGAATGCGCATAAGGTTGTGAGTCTATGTCTGTGTCTGTGTGTTTGCTAATCATTATAGCTTTAAAGAAAGAGCCCAATACAAACTATCTCCTTATTTACAAACCCATTGGTCTATAATACGTGTGTGTATGTGTGTGTGAGTGTGTGTGTGTGTGTATGTGTGTGTGTCAAAAAGAGTATATTCCTCTCAAAAGACACCATGGTCCACTAGAGCAGGTATGTACTATATCCTCAACCTAGGGATGGAAATTCAGGATCCTACACTACCTCTGTAACTGTTTCAGGACTGAGCTCCCTGTTATCACACAGAGTCCCTTTCTCAATGTGTTATCGTGTGACTAGCACCCATGACAATACTTGGTTTCCTAATAGAGAGGTTTCCAATCTGAATACGTGGAAATGGATCTTAAAAAGAAAGGCAAAAAATTCCACATATGCTTTCAAACTTAAAAGGGATAGTCTCCCAATGACAGTAACAATAAAGAACAACTTACGGAGGGTCTGTCACATGCTGGTAGCATGTTGGACCTTTACATACAATATCTCTAATCCTAAAAACAGTTCTGCAAGTTAGACATTACCAACCCTGTTTGGTGGATGACAAGAAGAACCTGTTGAGGTTAAGTGATTTCTCCGTGGTCACACAGAAAGGACCTGGGAATTGAACTGAGGTTCAAGCCCATGCGTTTCCTTCAGGCGGGGTCTCCACCTCTTACCAACATCCCCGGGAGGCTACTGTTTATCCATTTGTTATTATTTGTTTTCAATTTCACAAGAGACACATGGAAACCATGGAGAAGTTAGAAGATATGGATAAACAAATGCCAAAAAACAGAAAGAAATAGTTACTTGAATCCCAATAAATTATCACCATTAACTTATTGAAGTATATGCCTTCAGTTTTTTTTCTTAACTCTATGTCTATCTATACAGATATCTATGTGTTAACTCTATATCTATATATTCATACCTATAAAGATATCTAAAAGTATCTTAACTCTATATCTATCTATACAGATATCTATGTGTTAACTCTATATCTATATATTCATACCTATAAAGATATCTAAAAGTATCTAAAAGATATAATAGTATCTACAGAGGTATCTGTATAGTCTATATTTGGTGCCATCTAATCTAGTTTAATAGTCCATATTAGGGGGGGCACTTCAGTGGCTCAGTTGGTTAAGTGTCTGGCTCTTGATCTAAGTTCAGATCATGATCTCACGGTTCCTGAGATAGAACATTGCATCAGGCTCTGCGCTAACAGTATGGAACCTGCTTGGGATTCTCTCTCTCCCTCTCTCTCTCTGCCCTTTCCTTGCTTGTGTGTTCTCTCTCTTTCTCTCTCTCTCAAAATTAATAAACATTAAAAAATATTCCATATTAGGAATTCATTTTTAAACATAAGTTGGAAAGATATTATAAATATTGCTTTGTGGGTGTTTATTGTTTCTTTGTACATAAATTCTAAACAGAGTATATTCTTTTGGTAGCTGGATATCACTTGTGTTATATTAATTTTGTGTATAAATATCTGTTTTCATCACCTTGGTGTGTTGTAATGTACAAGGTCCCATTTATCAGGCACCATGTGAACAATTATCCGGGCTGTACAGAGTAACTTAGTATGGATGCAATATAATGTACTTTACCAATTTCCTGTTGTTGGATATTTAAACAGTTCTCAATTTTTTACTATCACTAACAATGTTGTGATGAATATCACATATATATACACATATACATGTGTGATACACATATACATATACATATCACATATATATGTGATACATATGTATATATAAGCATATACATACACAATCTTGTGCATTTCTAAAAGTATTTAAACTATTTTTAGAATAAAATTTTATAGGAGTAATTACTCGGCCAAATACTCTTTTTTTTTATATAAATAATTTATTTTCATATTGGTTTCTATATAACACCCAGTGTTCATCCCAACAAGTGCCCTCTTTAATGCCTATCACCCACTCTCCCCCCTCCCTCACCCTCCTCACCCTCAGTTTGTTCTTAGCCTTTGAGAGTCTCTTATGTTTTGTCTCCCTCCCTCTCTGTGTCTTATTTTCCTTTCCCCTCTTCCCCTCCCCCATGGTTTTTGCTAAGTCTTTCAAAATCCACCTATGCATGGAAACATACGGTATCTGTCTTTTTCTGACTGTTATTTTCTGACTATTATGTTATTTCACTTAACATAATACCCTCCAGTTCCATCCATGTTGCTACACATGGCCAGATTTCATTCTTTCTCATTGCCACGTAGTAGTCCATTGTATATATGTGCCACACCTTCTTTATCCATTCGTCAGCTGATGGACACTTGGTCTCTTTCCATGATTTGGCTATTGTCGAAAGTGCTGCTGTGAACATTGGGGTACACGTGCCCCTATGCATCAGCATTCCTGTGTCTCTTGGGTAGATTCCTAGCAGTGCTGTTTGCTGGGTCATAAGGTATCGGCCAAACACTCTTAAATATATACGAAAAATTTGGGTAACATGTTATGAAATTGCAGTATAATTGCAATCCAATAATATTTTATCATTTTACTCCCTCACAGGTCAATGTGAATGAAACATTTTCACACTAGCGATAGTGGCCAGTCAAATAACCGTGTTCTGGAGCTGCACGCCTACCATATTCATGCCAGTGCAGGGAACATTATTTGTCTTAGTTTTTGAAGTCCAAAGAAACAAGAACAAAAAGATATGTCGTTGCAATTTGTATTTCTTTGATTATTAGACAGGCTGGCCGTTTTTCATATACATATGGGTATGCTCATCACATTTCACTGTGTGTGTGTAAATTGCCCAAGAACTATTTTTAGGTAAGCTCTCAAAAATCAATTCCAAACTATATATTAATCACTTATGTGAGGACAGTAACTCTCAGCGGTACTCATTCCACTGTTCCAATGTTCGACCGACTCTCATTGAGGGCTTTCTAGGACTGACATTCACGTGAGCCTGCTGATTACGGTGTTCTGACAGGTGCCTACCTGTGCTCAGCGGTTACATATTTTAAGTATCACCTGCTACTTACCAGATACTAGGTTCCATTCTGACACTGGGATGCCCACAAATATATACAGTATCTGTAATCCATACACTAAAGGTAAAATAAGGCTTACTATCCCTCCAGCTCACTTAGAGGCACAGCACTTAAACATGAGCAACAATTAAAAGCAAAGATTATCCTGAGTTTTATATTAATTAATTACTTACATATTAATTTTATTATAAGCATATGGATACATTGATGGATCTAGGCAGAATGTTACCCCCACAACGGCCACATTTTACATTTTTCCTGTTCTTTACCTGTGGCCTGAAATGCTGCATTTTCTTTCCTTGCATATGATCTTCCCTAATGAGGTTTTGGGTGGTATATTACGCCACCCCCGTCCTGCTGGCGGTGGAGGAGGACACGGCATCTCCAATCTGCTCTCTTCTTCCAGGCATCCTAATTGGAAGTCCTGCCTAGAACACATGGCCAGAGCAAGGAGCCAAGAGAAGAACAAAGGACAACTGCTCACATGTGTTCCTTCCAAATCTGGTCCAGGCGCTCCGGCTGAGCAGAGAGAGTCGGCAGTGCAAACTGCTAAATGGTGAGGGTCAGGGGCAACGAGTGGGCACATCCCCAGCGAGCAGTGGGCCTGCAAGAAGAAAGATTAGCTTGGGTTGATTTTAAAAAGGAACTGAAACAGAGATTGGGAAGTTAGATAAAATGGAAGAGGAAAAAGTATAGAAGAGGAAAACTCACATTTCTGGACCTTCATATCTCTCTAGAATTAAAAATGCCAAGAGAAGTGAAGGCTTTCCTTTTCTGAAACTTTAAAAATTAGGGGCACCTGGGTGGCTCAGAAGGTTAAGCAGCCAACTTCGGCTCAGGTCACAGTCTTGGGATTTGTGAGTTGGAGCCTTGTGTCAGGATCTGTGCTGACAGCTCAGAGCCTGGAGCCTGCTTCAGATTCTGTGTCTCCATCTCTCTCTGCCCCTCCCCTGCTCACACTTTGTCTCTCTCTCTGAAAAATAAATAAAGATTTTAAAAAATTTAAAAATTAATCTATTGAGGACACATGATACCATTATGGAGAGAACATTGAGGTAGAAATAGACAAACTTGGATTTTAAGCGAAGCTCTAACACAAACTGTGTGGTTTCAACTCATAAACTCATTTATGTGATACAAATCCTACTCAACACCTTCGATGTGTCACTTACGAACTTCCAAGACCAGAAAAACAGGAGTTGGTGACACATAATGTAAGATTCGGGGTAGGAATCTTTTCACCTAGTTGCTGAAAAATAAATTGGTCAAACATCTTGCCAGCAGATAATCCATATGCAAAAGACTGGTAGGTTAGAAGTACAAAGAGAAGTCTACTTGCAAATGTTTTATGGAGAGGCATGCTTTTTCCAAAGTGATCAATCCATAGAAGTTTTATTCCTTACTGACTTCTAGTTTGGACTCAAAATCTTCATGGTCCTCATGAAAGTCCCACCTTTGCACCACCTCTGTTCCAAGCACACGTGCATAGGCGCGCACACACAAGTCACACGTAATTTTTAAAAAGAAAAAAGAAAGAAAACATTGACAAGCCAGAGGAAATATCTGAAATTCTTGGAGCCAGATCTTTTGGGAATGGACAATTTTGCAGATTTTAGAAGGATAAGGTAATACAAGTTCCCTGTATTATGTAATGTCCTCACAAGAACCTCACCATCAACATATCTTTGATATCGTATCTTTGCAGTAAAACACACAAGTGTCCACCCTACTCGAGGAAAAAAAAATCATACCTATCTTCACATCAGTACAGGTCAGGTTTTACCAAATAAGTTACAGGGACTGAGTCACAAAAAGTGTTTTTAATTGTTAGCGCGTTTTAAATTTCTGAATTGCGAATGAACTGGCTAATGAACTATGTCTTTCCAGACACTTATCCTTTACTCAATTCTTCTCGTGATTAGGGCCTTAACCACATTATGACATAATTATCATCACCTATAAATATTTATTGATTGCTAATTAAAGAAGATGGAGCACTTATTTAAGATGACAAAGCTTTTCTCATTAGCTGCTTATACTCTATAGACAGTGCAGAAATTTGAAATGCTATATGACTAGACCATGGTAAAAGTCTTTGTCACACATTATATAGTTATAATGGTTTTGTTTTAATGTGACTTCAGGTTTTGGGGAGGGGTTGTTTGTTTTTGGCTTTTTTTTTTTTTTTTTGGAGGAAAGATTAGTTTGTTGCCTAATTTCTATTCTTCCATCTTAACACTGCTTCTCCTCCTCCACCTTCTTCTGCTGCCTCAGCTCGGTCATCATTTCCTTAAGGCAGGCTTCCTTGCCTGTAAAAAATAGGTAAGCTTGCCCTATTACAAGTTTTCATGCCTCATGTACATCTCCTCCACTGAAAATATGCAAATTTTTGTGATTTTCAAAAATTAGCATCTTACTCTCCACTAAACCACAAATTCCCTGAGGCAGAGACTGTGTCTGAGTTTTTTGCCCCACCATTCTTTCTTCAGCAACTATCAAAGTGTTAAACACAGCATAAGTACCAGGTAATACATATTGGATGGATAGGTGAATGGATGGATGGATGGGTGCATGGATGCATAGCCGCGTTGAAAGGATGGATGGGTGGGTGGATGGATGGATGGATGAGTGGATGGATGGGTGGGTGGATGGGTGGATGAGTGGGTGGATGGGTGGATGAATGGATGGATGGATGGATGAGTGGATGGATGGGTGGGTGGATGGGTGGATGAATGGATGGATGGGTGATTGATCTCATATAGGGGGATTATTAGGGTCAAGTTGAGGTTAAAGTGAAAATGAAGCTTTGTCTCCTTTTGCATAAAGTAGGAATAGGAGGGTAAATACATATTGGAGGGAAAATTCAAAATTTATAGCAGTATTTACATCCAGCACCACAGTTCAGGTCTCCAGATGTGCTTATATTGTGAAGAATGATTTGGAAACCTTGACCTCTATCTTGTGACAAAGTAGTTTAGAAACTGAAAAAGAAGAGGATCCAAAAATTCAAACCTTAAAATAAAAATAGGATTCACGCGGAAAGAACCTCTTTAATCTTGGGTACATTTTTATTTTGATGAAAACTGTAGGAAAACTGAGCTTGGGGAGAAATTATTTGCAAGCGATGATGGGCGAAGATGTAGCCCAAATGAATTCATTCAACAGCTCTAAAAGGTGGCCATAATTTCCTAAAAGAACAAAACTCTTTTCTTCAAAAAAGACTCTCTTTTCTTTCTCTCCTGGCCAATATCTTAAAAATAATTAAATGCATGCAAATAAGAAAAGGAAACCAATGAACTTCTAACTAATAGGAGTCATCCTGAGGGCATGAATAAAAAGAAACAGAGAAGAGGAGGGGATGGAATCCATTAAACTTTCCAAGCATCTAAAACCTGCCAGCAATAGCAAAAATGAAAATGAAACCTTGCCTTTTTGAAGTTCTTCCATTACTAATTGAAAGGTAAGAAGACTGCTTCTCTATGCCTTAGGAAATAAAGACTTAACAGATGTCTTTATTGAAGACTGTGCTGTTCTAAAGGAAAGGAAGATGGATAGCTCTTCCTAAGCCCTTTTGTCATGTCATATCCAAGTTCTGTCACCTCAACCTGATACACAATTAAACAATTGGCTAGGGTGTTGTCTTGACAGATTATTTGCCATGCTGGAAATGAAGAGGTATTTGCTGCGCCATTCACCTCTCTTGCTGGAAACATTCCTAATGAGCAACATTACCAGCAGGAATTAGTCTTGTGTTTGGGAACCTCTCTCTAAATGGGAAAGGAAAAGTCAAGTTTAAACCCAAACTATACAAATTAAAGGAATAAAATAAGGATGCTAAAATGAAAGAAAGGCACTGAAAGGAGGCTACCTGACTTTATCCTTTATCTGAAAATAATTTCAAATTAATGGGATCACTCTAAGGCCCATTGGTGAACAATATTTTTATTAATAGTATTTGAACTTGTTGGTTGGTTTTGATATTTTAAGGAATTTTATTTCGTGCCTATAGTTTGAAACTTTAATTCAAAGCAACCACCTCCCATGGTGGACAAAGGACTTCATCAACACATATTAACGAAGGCCTAAAGCTTGGAAGAAATAAGGTTTGCTTACCCGACGCCCAACTTCAGCAGAGGCTATAGTGTCACGTGATGATTCCTACTTCATTCTATGTCAAAACACGTGCACGGTATGGAAGCCGTTATTATTTCAAATGATCGTTTGAATTTTCATCACTATCGTAAAGAGCTGCCAAGGAAAATTTTGCACAGGTACTGGTGCATAGGCATGCAATGGTGCAAGCGTATCTATATACACACGGGGGTGTTGTGTATACCTATCAGTATGCCATACATTTGTGCACCTAGATGGATGCTATGCAAAGGTGAATGTGTAGATATTATCCAAAGGTGTTTATGCATGTAGTTTTGGCTCATCCTTTAAAATCAAGACAGTGTCTGCTGTTCAGCTTTTCTTTTCTCACAAAGAAAAGGTGAAGAATCAGAGAAACAACTATGTAAATTTTACATATATAGTTTTAAAACTTCATTGTGCACACAACTGATCTGGAGTACTGGTTAAATTCACTGATTTCTTTTTTTTTATTTTTTAATACTTTTTTTTAATGTTTATTTATTTTTGAGACATAGAGACAAAGCGTGAGCAGGAGGAGGGCAACACAGAATCCGAAGCAGGCTCCAGACTCTGAGCTGTCAGCACAGAACCCGACGCAGGGCTCGAACTCACAGACCGCGAGATCATGACCTGAGCCGAAGTCGGCCGCTTAACCGACTGAGCCACCCAGGCACCCCTAAATTTACTGATTTCTTAGGCCTAGGACTCTGCATTGTAACAATTCCTTCATGGTTCAAATGTCTTGTTATCCACTACAAACACTTTGGTCTAGTGGCTAAGCCAGTTTTGGGTAAACTCACAATCAGGGATGTTTGCCACTAGAAAAAAAGGTAGGCAACTCTATTCCACTGCCTATTTTGGTTCCGTCTGAGAGCTAAGAATGGTTTTTACCTTTTTAAATCCTCGAAAAAAATAATAGGAGAATAATATTTAATGACACATGAAAATGAAATGAAATTCAAGGTTCAGTGTACATAATAATGTTTTATTGGAACACAGTCATTAGGTATCTTCTGTGGCTGTTTACATGTTACAACACCAGAGATGAGTAGTTGCAACAGACACCATATGGCCCACAAAGCATAAAATATTTATTCTTTATTCTCTGGCCCTTTGCAAAAAAGGGTGCTGACCTCTGCCCAAGAGACACACCCATACTCTGGCAATGGCTTTTGAATCTATCCATGACATACTTGTCCCTGAAGGAAGACCTGACAGCATATATATCTTCATCTTCACTAGTTTTCCTATCGTAAGCCTTGGATCTTCCCATGAAATTCAAAAATTGCCCACTATTAAAAAAAAATGTAAAGCTCAATGAAGTCTTGAGAGAAAATAGGAAGTCTCCACTGGTGGAGGCTTGAATTAATATGATGAGAATATTATAGTACTCTAGGAACAAAGTAATATTATGGGAATGGATGGCTTTAAGGTATAGACATCTACTCAGCCCTAGCATCATTCAGGGAAAGTTAGGGACTTCCAGACCATCAGGAAGGTTGCTGAGAAGAAATCATGATCCCTTGCAATACCTATTTCAGAATTCGTTCAAAATTCAAATCAATGATTTGTTGATTCTAAATAATTCTCTAATCCACTAGACGCGCCTGTAGAGTTATCTTCCCCCATGACTTCTACCCATGAGACATGTCTGAAGAACTCTTCCAAGTCTCATCCTAAAACAACGTTCATAGAAAGCAGGAAGGAAATCTGAGACTCGGGATCCTTTGTTCATAGCAACCACCACAATGGCAATTACAGCGATCTTCATATGATCATCTCTTCAATGTCTACTTCTTTCCAGACTTCTCAACAAAGGTTCCTCATATGAATCACAGAACCCTGAAAATGTATTGCAGATTATTTCCTCAATTACCCCCAAGAAAGTTGACCTTAGGCAATTGTGGGAGCTGATTATTCAGTTTATGTCAGGTTGTTATTTGTATACCTGAAGTCTGCAGGGCAAGTAATCAGACAGGGGAGATGGACATGAACTGGGAAAAGCAAGGTCAAACTAGAACTTATAAGACTGACTTGGAACTCACATTGGTCTTTCACCATTCCCAAGCCTCAAACCTTGAGGAGGGGGTGTCATGATGGCAGAACTGACTTCATGTGTATGTGACCTATGAAACCAGTCAGGGTCTCCTGCTTAGAAAGATCTCATGCTTAGTTTAATGCTCTGCTGGTACCATCTTGAAATTTTTAGTGATATTTGAACCAGGGGTCCCCTGTTTTCATTTTACACTGGACCTTAGAAATTATGTATCCTCTTGTGCCTGCTGGAGAGGCTGATGTTCCTTACCATGCAGGTGGATCAGCAGCTGGAGAAACAGAAGCAGAAGATCCAGGAGGAGACACTGAGGATCCAGCTGTTGCCCCATGACAACTAGATGAGCCAGCAGATAAGCGGCAAGAGTGTAAGCTGCTATAACGTCTCATGAATAGCACTGAGATCCTCAGCGAACAGGAATATGGCCGCTCCTTCATTTATACCATCCAAATCTCCCCAAAAATGTCTCCGGTGGGCCAACGCTAAGAACTATGCAGGGAAAGGAGTTGTTGAAAATGTAGCATGAGCTTAGTTAAGTTAGCATACACTAAACACTCACCATACAAGCCATCCTATGGAAAAACCACTTCAATCAAATCCAGTAGGATGCAATAAAGCAGAATGGAAAGATCCACAAGACTCGAGTTCGAAGCCCAGGTCCACCACTCATTGAACACAACCTTGGATAAGCTATCTCAACCTCGGGGTTCAATTTCCTCATGTATTAAATAAATGTAGCAATACCAACTTGCAAACTCACTGTGTGATTTTGATGAAACATACTTAATATACTTCCATCATTTTAAATAAATAAATAAGCAAACACAGACATGCGTACAAACATACATACATACATAATCTGAAACTTTCTGCATTCTAAGAAAAACAAGTAGACAAATAAGCAATTTAAGAGAATGACCTCTGATACTTGGTTGAGAGGACTGGGCTCTTTTGTCCCCATTGTGTTGTCCAAAAGCAGCACCTCCCCAAACCTCCCCTGGAAAACCCCAAGTGACAGAAGAGAGTAAATGTACTCCTTCAGGGCCTTCTTGCTACAAGTACAACATTCTGTTGTCTTGTTTTATCTTGAAAAATCTATGGGATGTTTGTCTTCTCTTCTGTAATAGGGCTGTATTTGTTAGATGCTCAACATCACTCATCATCAGAGAAATACAAATCAAAACCACAATGAGATACCACCACACACCTGTCAGGATGGCTAACATTAACAACTCAGGAGACTACAGATATTGGGGAGGATGCGGAGAAAAGGGAACATTCTTGCACTGCTGGTGGGAATGCAAACTGGTGCAGCCACTCTGGAGAACAATATGGCAGGTTCCTCAAAAAATTAAAAATAGAACTACCCTATGGCCCAGCAATTGCACTACTAGGTATTTATCCCAAGGATACAAAAGTACTGATTCGAAGGGGCACATGCACCCCAACGTTTATGGCAGCACTGTCAACAATAGCCAAATTGTGGAAAGAGCCTAAATATCCATCGACTGATAAATGGATAAAGAAGATGTGGTATGTTTATATACAATGGAATATTACTCAGCGATCAAAAAGAATGAAACTTGCCATTTGCAACAACGTGGATGGAACTAGAGTGTATTATGCTAAGTGAAATAAGCCAGTCAGAGAAAGATAAATATCATATGATCTCACTCATATGTGAACATATGGGGAAGGGAAGGAAAAACAAAACAGAGAAGGAGGCAAACCATAAGAGACTCTGAAACACAGAGAACAAACAGGGTTGCTGGTGGGGAGTTTGGTGGGGGGATGGGCTAAATGGATAATGGGCATTAAGGACGACACTTGTTGGGATGAGCACTGGGTGTTATATGTAAGTGATGAATCACTAAATTCTACTCCAGAAACCATTATTACACTATATGTTAACTACCTTGGATTTAAATAAAATTAAAAAAATAAATAAATAAAAAACAAAGAGATGACAACCATCATTCTCCTGAAACCCTTATTTCTCTGTGCTTAGTACACTGTTAACTGCCAATAAATAATTATTATGATTTAAAAAAATGTAAAAATAATACTTTGTACTACTTATGAGTGAAATCACTTAACTCTTCCCCTTAAATCCTCAAGCACAGTTGATGTTACAAAATGATACTACCTTCCACTTGGCAATGATGATGATTATGATGATGATAAAGAACAGCCAACTCTACTGAATACTTAGTAAGTGTCAGATGCTACACTAAACATTCTAAATTTCATCTTCGTAACATCTTCATTTTGTTAAATGAAAAATCAGGAAACTAGGCTCAGAGCTGTTGGGAATGAGAAGTACAGAAATTCTGGAGGAAAGATTTCCAGAGCCTTGATTCTAGCTCCAGAAACCAGCAAGGCTAACGTGAGAATATGGAGAACCACTTTCGGCATAATACCCTCAACAAGTCAGTGTGCCTGAAGATCCCAGGAGCCAGAACCAATGAATTCTGACCTATTCTAGTAGGAGGAATTGCAGCAACCTCTCAGCATGATTTAGGGACTCATTCATCACTTTCCCAGTGCACCGATCCTGGAGTCCCAGAAAGCTGGAGAGTATTTTAAAAAGCATAATAAACTGGGGCACCTGGGTGGCTCAGTCGGTTAAGCTCAGGTTATGATTTGTGGTTCATGAGTTCGGATTCCGCGTGGGGCTCTGTGCTGACAGCTCAGAGCCTGGAGCCTGTTTTGGAATCTGGGTCTCCTTCTCTCTCTGCCCCTCCCCTGCTCAAGCTCTGTCTCTCTCTCCTTCAAAAATAAATAAGCGTTAAAAAAAAAAAAAAAGTAAAATATACTGCTTGTAATCCCCTAACACCCAGCACGCCGCCTTGCTCATAAACGCGTGCTCAGTAAGTAGATGTTAATCAGCAGACGGTTATACTTCCAACATGAACAATTGAGGGAGGCAAAAACTACTCCAAACCAAAACGATGCTTAAAAACATTTCCAATGTAATAAGTAAAAAAGCGGTTAGAAGCCTCTGCATTATGAGAAAAGAGGTTTTTAGTGTAAAAGATAGTTTGCCAAGCATTCCAGGTTTATTTTAATTCAGAAACAGGATTAGACATTTAAAAACATGATTTTTTTTTTTCTTTGCCATTCTGAACATCCCCAGGGCGGGTAGGGGATGTTTCCTTGTCATCTTCCTGTCTCTGCTCAGTGCGTTTTATCAGTGTGACTCAGACGGAGAATGTCCTTCTAGAGATGGGATTACTTTGGTCTAAAAAGAGAAGGTCTGCAAGCGTGACGTTTCTGGCTGACTTGGAAGGATTTTTTTTTTCTTCTTTTCCTTTTCTTAAATTAACAATTAGTGACTCTACATGTATTGTTGTTTTCTGTTTTGTTTTGTTTTGTTTTAGGGTACTTTTTCTCATTTGGTTATGCTGGACTCAATCAAACCCTTCATGATTTTGTTGTTTGTACTGACCCCCTTTGGCCCACCATTTTTGTTTCCTTTTTTAAGTTTATTTGTTTAGAGAGAGAGAGACAAAGAGAGCAAGCAGGGGAGGGGTAGAGAGAGAAGGAGAAAGAGAATCCCAGCCAGGCTTCTCACTCTCAATGTGGAGCGCCTTGCAAGGCTCGAACACACGAACCATGAGGTCATGACCTGAGCCGAAATCAAAAGTCGGATGCTTAACCAACTGAGCCGCCCAGGCACCCAGCCCCACCATTTTTAGTGCAACTGCCAATCATCTTTCTTGATTCTGTGATACACAGCGATGATACTATACGTAAGATTGAGCCCCACGGTGGAAAGTTAGTATGAATAAATATTACAGATACCCTGATATGCTCCGTTGCACTAATATTTTCCCTAAACAAAAGAACATTCTTGCCACATTGGTCAATGGTAGTCACATAGAGTGGCTTTGGTTGGATTCTGCAGTCTTTAATTTGAATACCCATGAAAGCACTTCCTGCTCCATTTACCAGGGTTCTAATTTTGCTGTCCTTCGCCTCACAGCTTATATGCCGCCAGTCCCACGGAGCCTTCCTAGATCCCTCCTTCGTCAGATTGGCGCAGTACGTGGTAGCTGGCATCGTTAATACTATATTACCAGTGTGGATGTCTGCTTTGATTGCCCTGGAACAGAATTCTGAAACAGTAGCCTAGGTACTTGGGGCCTTCCCAGGTCGTCGCCTGTGCGTCCTCCTCCCACCTTCTCCTACCACCCACCGATGGGACCCATTCTGACTTTGCCTTCGGGGGAAGGCAAATGGTCGGATGTCCGGGCGCCACCGGCCGGGCCTCTGACAGCAGTGCTTGGCCAATTACAATCTCCATGTTTACCACCCACACTAGGGATTTGAGCAATGAATAATGCTGCTTTAATTCCACTTCTCTGTCTTTCAGAGTCCTCGTTTTCAGTCCCTGGCCAGCACCTAAAACTGACTTTTGCTAAGTGATCGAATGTACTCCGAGGAGAAAATCCACAACTAAGATTTGGATGTCAGGTTAACAAACCTGCCGAGGGGTAATTTTTAAATTCCACTGAGATGATGCAAGTTTGCTAACTAGAGCCCATTTATAATTATAGTCTTTATCAAATATGTTTTTCATAACTGAAATTCCATTGTTATTAAGCCACTACCTGAAATATTAACCCATGATCATTTTGTATTAAAAATATGAATGAAAATGTAAAGAGACAGTTCAGTTCTTTTCATGAAAAAAAGTAAGGTTATAGCATTAACTGTTCTTAATGGCAAAGCTAACAATGACAAAATTCAATTTTCTGGAACACCTTTTAAAGAAATCAGATTGCTTTCTATGAAAAAAGTATTTGTTTGACTAACATCTTTCTGTAATAGCAAACGTTTAAAAGAAAAAAAAGCACAAATTAATTACAAAATACACCCACATTTGGGGGGAAGGGCAGGTAGGAAGTAGAGGGAAAAGGAAAAAATAACCACAAAGGAGCATTAGGACTAAAATCCAGGCACACGGATCTCCGGCTATTTTATCTTGACTTTACTCTCCGCCTTCCATGTGGCTCTCAACATCACGCAACCATAGAAATCATTTTTCGGCACAACTCATAACTAGTTGGCTCAAAAGTATTTCCAATCGATATAAATTTCACTGAACATTTTAACGTATTTTTACTTAAACGCCTTTGAAAAATAGATCAGTATAATTTGTTAAGCCGTGCGTAGAAATACAATCTATAAGATGTATTTAAACTTTGATTCCAGGGATTCTATTTTGTCTGCTAGATTTTAAGGTCCCTATTAATGAGAAAATTTCATATATCTTTCCACTCCTAAGAAAGCGTATGGCAAGTACTCATGGTTAAAATCCTTTATCTACTCCTTGGATTATTTCGAGAAGCCTTGGATTGTCCTCTTGAGCTAGTTAATAAACAATGCGACATCTTTAAATATTTAGTCATGGATAAACTGAATAGTTTTATCAACATCGCCACTATAAATGTAACTCCCAAAACTAGAACTGTTTTTTTTTCCTTTTTTTTAGTGTTTAGTTTTTATTTTCGAAAGAGAGAGAGAGACAGACAGAGTGCGAGTGAGGGAGGGGCAGAGAGACAAAGGGAGACACAGAACCTGAAACAGGCTCCAGGCTTCGAGCGGTCAGCACAGAGCCCAGTGTGGGGTTGGAACTCAGGAACTGTGAGATCATGACCTGCGCCAAAGTCAGACACTTAACCAACTGAGCCACCCAGATGCCCCTAAACACTTTTTTAAATGCGGCCCTAAGTGTAGGCTTCTTATTATTTTTCCCTTTCTGTTAACATTGTTAAGAAAAATCTGTTCATTTGGATTCCGAGTATGAGACCGTGAGCTCAGACTGACCATGGCCGCACTTGGCGTCCTCAATGCCTGGCCTAGCCCACTCGTTCAGCCTAGAGAAGGTGTCAATAAATGTTCTCAGCTAAAAATAAAGATTGACTGCACCTTATATTATGTGTATGTTAGTTAAGATAAAAGTAACTATATGGGATGATACAGTTACATTATCTGAAACTACTTGGCACTCTCATTTTCAACTTCAGCGAAGACCCATATGCTTAACAGCAAACTGGTATTTTTGCTTGCGGGACAATCGGAACTGAGGCTCATTGGAAAGTGGATAAAGAATGGAGGGACGGTTTCTATTGGAAATCGATGTCCCTTAAGAAAATAAGGCAGTAATGCATAAAGCCAGATATTCTGCCAGCCGACTCAAATCCCCTTAAACTTCGCACTCAGACAAGAAAGGTCTGATTGAACAGTCCGGAGAGGCTGTGAATTCTGTCCCCTGGCACCAAGTTGTAAAGGCTTTCGCTTTACATGTTTTCAGATGGTTACCTTCGGTGAGAGAGGGGAGAGAATGATAACATAATGTCTTGCTTTGGTCAGAAAAAATGCCTGGCTGCACATGTTGGAGGTAGAAAATTCTCCCTGCGTAAGAGGCATGGTTACATAACATTCCTGAAACAGACGAACCATGAATTCCAATGAAAGCTTCATTCTTTCAGAATGCCATAAGTACTAGAAGTTAATTTATGGACTCGCCTGAAGTGCAGATGCTCAGTCTGAGTCCTCTGACAGCCTCGCTATTTTAAAAGCAAGTTAGAGCCCAGCGTTCTTGAAGGCGGAGAGGCAGGAGAGAACCACCTTCCCTGACTGTCTGATCAAGATTCCGCATGAGTGGAGACACCACTTTACAGGTTATTGTGTCTAATGAGTAAATTTGCAAACCTCCCACTTTGAATGCATTGTATCCATTTATTTTCTACAAATGAAGCGATCCGGTAAAAGGTTTTCTAATTTAGCCTCATTTTTTACACATTTGTAGACAAAGCAGGAAAAACAATCTTTAGAAACTGACTGATGGATTCTATTTTTTTTTTTTTTTTTGGCAGGAAGGTGAGTCAAATAGTGCAGGGGGTTCTTTGTGAGGTTTCTCTGCCCGTTGACAATTATTTAACAAAGACACTCCAATCTGCATTTCATATCTTTATGTTATTGACATCCATAGGAGCTGTCTAGCAGTTTGAGACTGGCTTTTATCTTTTCTTAGTATTTGGAGCCTAAACTGGACAATGACAGCCGTCCCAGCCTCACTGAAGCTCATCAAACTGTCTCATTCACAGTGATGACTGAGTTGGATTAAACCCAAGGACTCGGCTGCTGGTATTAACCCATCAGCCGGCGCGGCCCCTCAGCCACTTTAATCATTAGGGTGGGATTAATAGGCTTGCTCTGCCGCAGCCTCCATGCCTAGGAAATCACGCCAGGAGACTGTGGACGCTTCAACGGGCCGAGCTTTAATCACACCAGGCAAAACATGACAGTTTGGAAATTAACTCAGGAGGATAAACTTGGAAAGGAGATTAAAATAGCCTGGGTGTTTATCAACAGATTGTACACTATTAGCCAAGCAGATTTCCCAAACTCCTAGCGAGAACCCCTGTGGCTGGTGCCCTCCATGTTCTTTCTTTGGAAATAAACAATGAAGAGTTTACACAGGCACATCAAAAGTAAGGCAGGTAAGTAGCTAATAGGGTTATAGGTAACAATCATACACATTTCTGGGAGAACACACACTCAGATCAAGACAGCACTGGCAGGTTCTCCAACAGAATTTAAAATACGTTCTGCTCCAAGTCTCTGCACATGTCCAAATAAATCATGATGCACTTGAGCACCACTGGACTACTCCCCCCCCTCCCCCCGCCCCCCCCCCCCGCCTTCTTCCTGGTTGTAATAAGCATGCTTGATTGTCAGGCCCTGCTGTTCTTAGGGCCAAATCAAAAATACAATATGAACTTCTTTCAAAGAGGCAGCCACCAAAGCAATAGAAGAATGCAAATAAATCAATTCTGCATGCTCAAGTCCATCCCCCTTTCATGCAAGCCTGGTGATCGAGAGGGTTTCTTTCCTCCCGACTCTGCCTTATCATTTTGAGGTATGAAAAATAGATTGTGTCACAGTAATGAAGCACAGGAAAAGGGAGCTTGTTATAAGCTGATTACAGTTCAGATTGAAGGGCTGGTTCTCATTAGCTATTTTAGATTGGACAGCATCCTTGAGCTCTAGTAATTACTGAAAGTAATTTTTGAAAGGGAGGGTGGGGCAGCCGGTGCGAAGAGAGGACTCAAACAGTTGCATGGGGATAGGGGCGAGGGGTGGGAGGAGAGACCCGCAGCCTGCCAGGTTGTCATTTACCCCAACGCGAGGGCAAAATGAAGCAGCTGCGCCTGGCTACTTTCTTGTTAGGCTCTCCAGCAAGGAGAGTGCGCTTTGCATGGAGGAATGAATACGGCATAAGCGGTAAGAGGCCTTATTGAAAGTTCAAGTGGGCAGGGTGACTCCCCGGAGCTATGCCATCAACACACAGAAGCTCGGTTTTCATCCCATAATACACGTGTTGAAGGCAGGTTTCATGGGCAGTTACAGAAGCAGACTTAAAAAGCAGACGCTAAATGACGGTCAAGGTAAAATGACCCATTTTCTTGCTTCATTAAGCGGATTTGAGAACTTGACCATTTCCCCGGGCCGAACAGGATAAAATATGCAACTTTCCCATCCCTGAAGGTATGCTGAGCAAATCTTGGCCTGGGTTGTTCCGAATGCATGTTTTTGATCCAGGATTTTCTTCGGTACATGAGAGAATTTTGGGGAGAGAAAATATGCTCTGTGTGTATGTGTGTGTGTGTGTGTGTGTGTGTGTCTTTCTTGACTTGGGGAGACCTGGAATTTGGAGGTTTGGCTTCTAGCTCTAGACCTGCCACTAACTAGACCTCTCGAACCCTAAATAAATCATTTAACCCCTCAACGTGTCTGGGGGAAAAAGGAGAAAATTCCGTGTGTTCTAACGTCCCTTAAAAATGATTGACTTCTCTGATTCCAACTATTATGCCTTTGACCTAATTTATTGGGAATGAGATAAAGAATACATAAAGAAAAACAGGCTTTTCCTCTAAATCAATGGACAAACTCTGTACAAGACTGAGATGAAACTTTCTTCTCCCCAGTACAGGAGATCTGAGTTGCACTTTGATGGGGAAATGAGGAACACTTACTGAGACTCTAATATGTGGACCGATCCCCCAATAACCCTATGGTGGGCGGGTAGAGACTTTGAGCTCTAAAAATGCCATGTTACATGTCCACAGTGACGCAGCTCACAAGTCCGGAGACACCAAGCTTGTGCTGCCCACTCGCAGGCACAAAACGGCCATGAAATAGTGGTGCCAAGTCGCTATAAATTGCAGGAGGAATGGATAGCCACTTTTGTGGAGTTATTTGAGTGGTATCTAAAGGCTTCTCTTCTCTAAATGTCTCTTAAACTCTCAGAATGTTGCTGCGTTCCCTCCACGAAAGCCTTTCCGTTGGGTTAACAAACGCGCCATCACTAGAAAGCCCTGATTAAAATACAAATGTGTTACCTGGGAGGAATGAATTCATTAAGCCATTAGTAAAAATTAACAGTCTTTATAAAATTAACAGCCTTGATGTATCTGACTAGCCAGCTGTCATTCGGTGGAAAGTAGATATTAAGGGGAGGGTACGAAGTTGAAGCTTCTCCTTCCAAAAGAAGATCCAGGAAAGTGGGATTCGGGACACTGCTGCAAGGGACAGGTCCAAGTGCGTGTCCCTGTTAAGGTTTCTGAGCAGCTGTGCCGCAGCAGGGACATGAGGGACCTTGGATTGACTTGTGAGGCTGGCAAGGAACAGGTGGGGAATGGAGGATGGTAAACAGAGGGACAGCAGGGCGCCTGGGTGACTCAGTCGGCTAAGCATCCAACTTTTTTGCTCAGGTCATGATCTCTCAGTTCGTGAGTTCAAGCCCCACATCAGGGTCTGTGCTAACGGCTAGAAGACTGGAGCCTGCTTAGATTCTGTGTCTCCCTCTCTCTTTGCCCCTCCCCTGCTCACATTCTGTCTCTCTCTCTCTCTCGTTCTCTCTCAAAAATAAATAAACATTAAAAAACATTTGAAAAAAAAGAAAAAAAAAACAGAAGAAGTAGATTTCAGTGGCAGGGGTGGGGGAAGTGGTGGGGGAGGATTGTGACAGGGGTGGGGCTACAGCGGGGGGGCCACCATGTCCCATTTTACCGTTGGACTCTTGCTACGGACTGAAGCAGCTCTCAAGATTCAAGGTTTTTTACCTGCATCATTATTATTAGAGGATTTAAAAAATTATTTACTGACTTTCAAATGGAAGTAACTGAAAACTACCCCCACATCCAAACCTTTGGAATAGATGAGGCCCACTTTTACCCGTGTTTGAAGAATGGATTCAGATGTTAAGGAAGAAAGGAAAAAGCACAAGAGAGAAAGAAGGAAGGGAACAAGGGAGGGAGGGAGGAGGAGGGAGGGGAGGAAGGACAGGGAGGAGACGGAAAAGAAAGTGAACACCAGTGGTCTCATTCAGCAGTTGGCAAACTTTCTCTGTGAAGAGGCAGATAGTAAATATTTTAGCGTTTGCGGGCCACTAGTCCCGGTGGCCCGTGCAACTACGTGATTCTGCATAAACAAATAGATATGGCCATGTTCCAATAAAGCTTTATTTACAAACCCTGGCAGCGGTTGGCCCCTGATTCCAGGCCAAGTGCTCTGTGGCCTGATAGCTAAAGAAAATGAGGCCACAAATATTGAAGAAATGCCCAAAACGACTCAGGTCTTCTTCTCCAAAGTCAGTGTTTTTTTCTATAGAATCTCAATATAGACTTCGTTGTTTTTAAAGTGTTAGCTACACAATTAAAGTGCTCGCAGACACTTGAAAACGCAGGTCTGAGTTCAGGCCATCACTCCAGAGTAAGGTCAACTTGAACTTAAACTATGGAGTTGCCACCTAAGGGCGACTTCCTAGAGGAAGCCACTGAGGAAAAGCCACTGAGACACATGGGGAATGCCCACATGGAGAGGCTGGAGAAGCCAGTTTGTGCATGCGTGCGCATGCATATATATATATATATATATACACACACACACATATGTACACACACACGCACACACACACTCATTCATCTCTCACAGAACATGGGTAGCGCCAGTTAAGAGAAATGCAGAAACCGAGGGCCATAGCTCTAAGAAACGGCTCAAACGCACATGATTGAAAAGTGGCAGAGCCAGGATTTGAACCAGTTACACGGCATCTTTTGCTGCTGCTCTTGTATGAAAAATGGTCGCAGAGTCTACCAAAATTTTACCTGAGGTTTATCACCCTATTTCTCTTTGTCTATTGTTATATTAACCACCCCATAGTCACCAGGAAGAAGACCTTTTGGAATTTATATTGTAATTAGCTAAGAATTGTATATCGGCCCTAACATTTATACTTCAAGTGTTGAACTCCATTCTCGAACTCTCAATCCTTCTCTCTCTCTCATACACACGCACGCACGCACATACACGCTCACGCACACATACACGCTTTTTTCCCCCCTCTCTGTGTGTCTTGCTTTCATTCCGTCTTTCCCCTTCCATGCGTGGATGTGTGGTGTGTTCTGGAAAACCATCCTCACCTTGACGAATGCAGCGGCCTGCCGACTGGTCTCCGCAGAGCCCCTCAGCTCTTTGTTGACTCTGCAAGCACGATGAAGACCTCCAGTAAGTGCTTTGCTGGCTTCCCTTTGCTGTGAGCGTAACTCCAGCATGGCCGCCAAGCCCTACTGCTGATGCCTCTCCTTGCACCCCCGGCCTCCTCTTCCCAATTGTCCTTTCCGTCCACCCTCCAATGACGCAGGCTTTCAGGAACCCAACTGAGGCTTGCTCCTATTCTCCACAATGCTGCAAAACCGTGTCTCTTGCGATAAAGCTCTTCACACCTACTGGCTCGCGCACCTCCTCTGGTTCATCTAAACCCTATTCATTCTTCAGAACTCAAGACAAAGCAGGGGTCCCAGGGCCTCCCCTGCTCCCCCGATTCCCCAGGCTAAGCCATGCCTCTCTGGGACACCTCACACAGCAACCAATAGCACTGCCAAGACTTGAAATCACCTGTGCAGTAGCATGATTATTTCTTTTGGGGCCTCCCAGGAGACTGAAAGTTCCAGAAAGGCAAAGACCATGTTTGTTTTTCCTAATCCCGAATTCAATGCAAGGTCTGACCTAAAGGAGGCAAACAAAAACCATTTGTTAATTAAATAAATAACGTCCTTCCCCCCAACCCCCGTCAGCTTCTCCTCTGAATACTCACCACTGCTGTTAAAAACTTCTTCGCCAAATTCTGAGCTAATTATAAAATACATTTTAAAACACATCCTTCCTTCTTAATATCAGGGTAGGTAGTATATAAAAGTAAAGAGAAATATGATGATATCCTTCGGGTCAAATCGCCTTAAAGGTTCCTCTGTCATTTTTCATACAGTAACAACTAAGACAAAAAGATGAAATTTAGCTTCTTGACATGTTCCCAAGCTACTACCAAAATTTATATTGCCTGAGAGAGTCCGCCTTTTTTTTTTCTCTTTCTTACATGTCACTAGATGTTTCCTGGGAGAATTCAAACTCCTATGCACAAAAGCACTTTTTTATGGTGTAGTCTCTTGAGGTGTACAAGAACACACAAAGCTAGAGTCAGACATGGATCAGAGAACCTCAAACGAGAGCTTTCTCCACCAACAGCCTCTAGAACTGTGGCCCGATCAGCCTTACTCCACCTTCTGCCCTGTAGTAAGGCAGGCCCTGAAGCTGTGTCTTAAGTATCTGCGCCTGTTGGAACCTTCTACAGAGATCACTAGACGGAATTATTGTTCAGCATTGCCCAAGCATACAGCTTGACTTTACGAGTTTATGTGGCATGTCTTGATACGATTAATTTTAGTAACTGCCTTTTCTAAACACCTACACCTGAAATTAAAATACTAAAGATAGGGCGTACTCCAGTCACTCCCCAGTCAGATGGGCCCCTCATACACAGCCATGGACGGTACGAAGCAACAGATTGTGCATCGTTTCACAAATCCTCAAATTAGAAATTCCATACCATCATGAATTTCAAGACGAAGTCCGTTTTCCCGAAGAGATTTTTGTGCTGACCCGATGCCAGCCTCCAAGCCTCCATCCCTAATGGGGCACTTTGCAAATAAAAAGTGTTTTACAATGTATTTAATTAGCTATTGCTCACCACCATTCTAGCAATTTGGATGACTGTTATTTGTATTTTATGATTGCATTAATGTGCTCAAAACATGCCCTGGACAATTTCTTAGTGTCTGATTTCACACTGGCTCAATGGTGCCAGAGACAGTGAGCAGGAGGAGGGACCCATCTACAGCAATGCATCCCACTTCTTCCTCGGACCACACCACCCCGCCACAGTATTTGCAGTGGGCCAGGCACCTGGATACCCCTTGGCATTTGCAAGAGATGGATGCACGGGATCCAGCGGGCTTTAACCACCTGCTAATCCCATCAATTAACAAGCAGATGGCAGTCTGAGGGCACCTGCCCGGGAGCCTCTGTTCTGGCAAAGGAGGAGACACACCTCCTCCAGCAGAGAATGGGGAACTTGCTGAATGGGCTGAAAACCTCAGTTTCAGGGAGTAGCCTCTCTTATTGCATGACTCAGTAGTCTTTGTGCAGGTTTCTCAAGTTGAGAGACAACTGGAAGATCTAGAATACTTGCCAATACCTAGAATGTGGCATTTTTATTCACTGGAATGGTATTCAGAAGTTAAAAGCAATGAATTAAGTGTACATGAGACACCCTGGAAAATCTTGAAAACAAACTGTTGACTACAAATACAACTTACAGAATGACGTATATAACTTGATATCATTGGTGTGAAACATACCATAGGCACACACATAACAAACATATTTTCCATATATGTAAATACACAAGCGTAAACTCTGAAAAGTGATTCTTGTGCACATCAGTTTGAATTCCTTCAGGAAACATTCAGGACTGTTCTAAGGGGAAAATGGATAAATATTTTAGGAAACCTATTTTGTCCTAGTAGTTTGAGAAGCAGTCAGCAGGCCAAATCTACCTTTTGTTTGGGACATATAAATCCAAATAGATATAAAAACACAACATAGTATATATTTATATATATGTTATATGCCATATTTACTAGATGTAGTATATATTTATGTACCATACATATATAATTCTTCTAAGAGCTAAAAGGATATACACTAAATTCATCGGAGTGATTGCATCTGGGGGAAGGATTCAAGCTGGTTGTCAAAGAGGTCTATATAATTAATGACCAATGAAATTGTGAAAACAAAAAGAATAAAATAAGATAAAGTAATAATAGTAGCTAACACGTACTGACTCCTTATTACAAGCCAGGCACTCTCCTAAATGTTTTGCAGGTTTTAATTCATTTAATCATTACACTACCCCATCAGAGTTACACTGTCGTTTTACCCATTTGCAGAAGAGGTGATCGAGGTGCAGGGGGTAAGTTTTCTGCCCAAGAGCAGACAAAGAGTCTGTGGAAAAGCCACGACGGAGACCCAGGCAGACTGCTTCAAGCCTCGTGTTTAACTACTGTGACCTGAGTGGCCCCTTAAAACTCTCATCTGACTTTTCGGGAGTTCTGCCAGCAGGCCCAGGAGAGAGACCATTCCATCATCTGCGTGAAGGTTGCTGAAAAATGTGCATCTTGACTCTACTTCCGGTGACAGAGCGGAAGCCGTTCGTAGACAGTTGCTCTCAACCTATGCCGCTCATGTAGAAAGTCAGAATCCGAGCACGGCACTGCAAACAAGGCAGAGGTAGACCAGCCTCCTAATATTAGGGGGTACTGGCCTCTCCTTAAATAACTGATCAAGGCTCATGGATTATTAAATGTTTTCCAGATCAAAATAATAATAATAATAATAATAATAATAGTACTTTCTTTTTTCTTTCACTGTACTTCAAAACTCTAGGGCACCTGTGTGGCTCGGTTGGTTAAGTGTTCCAGCTCTTGATTTCAGCTTAGAATATGATGTTACAGTTCATAGGATTGGCCCCCTGTATGACTCTGCACTAACAGCATGGAGCCTCCTTGGGATTCTCTCTCTCCTCTTCCTCTCCCTCTCTGCCCCTCCCTCTCTCCACCCCTCCCTCCCTCGCTCTCTCTCAAAGTAAATAAATAAACATTTTTAAAAAATGTTAGTGGCTAAGACTTTGTATATCACTGGGTTCTCTAAGTAGACCCAAGTTGGCTAGCCATTCTTAAAAAAAATAACAATGATAATAATAACTCTAAAGCTACTGACCTGACTTATTTACGTGTTTATTTTTTCTTTCTCAAAGTGAAGTTTGAAACTGGTAAGATTCAGAGGCAGAAATTTGATTGGTAACTTAAACTGCAGTTATCTGACTCAAAGATGTAAATAACGTAGGATTTCTTTTTTTCCTTCTTGCTTTTTGTGGACTGGTTGCAGATCCAAGTCACCTAGCTGCGAACCACGCCCGATATGCATCTATTCCCTGCCCCTCCCCAAACTCCAAACAACTAACACAACTCAACTTTTCTTTTTTTAAATAAATCAAATCCACAAAAAACAAAAACAAAAATAAACAAAGAATAAGACAAATAACCACAGTGGAAAAGGGACTGTGTTAAAGGTTTGGAAGAACAAAAGCAGATATAGGAGAAGAAACCATGGCTTGGAAAAGAAAATGCCGAAGAGTATTCACCCTGCTAAGACGTGAGGTTTCAACCGGAGGCTTGCAAAGTCTGATTGTAAGTCTGCGTGGGTTTGGAACTCTGGGACCTCTCTCTGCTTTGCAAAGCCAGGTCCCCATAGTGATCTCACCGTGGGAGGCATGGAACCTGAGGGACTCAAGATCCAGGTGCATCAAGCAAGGTGAGAGTGGAGTGGGGTAGAGGGTAGTCTACACATCGAAATGGGAGACAAAAGTGCTGGATGGTGGGAAGCTGGCCCCACTCTCCAGTTCAACATCCCCAGGCATGACTTTTCCTGTGGAAAAATGGAAGCACCCCTGGACAAAGATCTTAGAGAACTGGCAAGTGTAGGATGGGCTCGTGCCTCAGTGCAAAGCTAGCCTGCTGCTCAGGACGCTCCCTTGGCAGACCAGCTCCACTCAGGCATAGAGATCTCTCTGTAAACTTTTAGCCTCATACTTTGATGTGAACAGAAACCAAGGGTCATCAGACATTTGTGAAAAGGCTCTGATCTGACACAGGGAGACTAAATCAAATAAACAAGTATATGCACAAAACACAAGGGACTACTGAAAGGAGCCACAATGGCTCCAGAAGCCAAGGAAAGCAGAAAACGTAAACAAACATCCCCAGAGAGATAAAACAAAGCACTGCACCCATAAAACACAAACTGCTAAGAAGAAGGGCCAATCTGCAAAGAAGCAACAATTCTTGGAAGTTAAAAATAAAATAGCCAAAAGAAAACATTTGATAGAAAAGTTAGAAGTTAAGGGGCATCTGGGTGGCTCAGTTGGTTAAGTGTCCAACTTTGGCTCAGATCATGATCTCTTGGGTCATGGGTTCGAGCCCCGCATCAGGCTCTGTGCTGACAGCTCAGAGCCTAGAACCTGATTCAGATTTTGTTTCCCTCTCTCTCTCTGCCCCTCCCCTGCTCACACTCTGTCTCTCTCTCTCAGAAATAAGTAAACATTAAAAAAAATTTTTAAATAAAAGTTAGAAGTTAAGAAAATTTCCAGAAATTAGAGCAAATGATAGAAAACAAAATAAAAATGATGAGAAAATTATGATATCAATCCACGAAGTCCAATAACACGTGTTGCAGAATGAAAAGGGAAAAAAGTAAACAAATTTTGAAGAAGTTATCAAATAATTAAAACCAAACTCTCCCAAACCGAAAGACATAGGCCTCCAAACACAATGACTAAAAACCCCACACCGAGGCACAGCTCACAAAATTTTGGAAAATTATGAACACAAGGTTTAAAAAAAAAAAAGAGCAGACCACATACTAAAAATAAAGAATGAAAATGGTTTCTCTACACCAACGTGATGATAAAGTGAGTTCATATTTACCTCCTACCTAGAGCGGAATCTGGCACCTAATACGCTCATGGTATTGGTTAAATACAGAAGTAAATGGCGAACGCTGGGAGTGAACTCTCATGGAAAATGGAAGTGAAGTGTTCAAGAGTTTGAAACCCATTTTGATGCATAAATCATAGAGATGTTGAAGGGTCTGAAGGTCTGAATCCAGTACAGCCTCTCCTCACATCCCACATTCTTCTGCCTCCCTAACTGTCCCCACTCAGATGTCCAACAGAAGGCAACCAGAAGGTATCAGCCAAACAGGGGCACTATTTGACCGTGCAAGGAAGCTGCTGATAATTATGTCATGACAACACGATAAATTAAGACTGGCCTGGGCAAATAACATGCTGTTCCATCTTGAATTTGCTTGTTCCGACATCTTACCCACCTTTGTCAATGGAAAGTCACATCTGAGACCACCCCCTTTCTAATCCACCCCATGTCCAATCTGTCAGCTAATCCTACCATCTTGACCTTCAGAATAGGCTCCATGCCCCACCATTCCTCACCTATGTAAATGGCACCTTACTGCTTCCTCTCAGCCTTGCCCCCCCTCCATCTATTCTCATTCCAGCCACAGAGAGGCCTCATCTTCCTCAATCTTAAATCTCATCCTGGATCTTGTCACTCGCCAGCTCAAAACCCTCCAAGGCTCCCATTTCCCAGGGTGAAAGCTCAAGTCTCTGTACCATCTGTGGTCATGCACACCTATGTCCTCTCCTTCAACACGGTCAGCTGCTCCCCCCTGCTTGCTCTCCTTCCTTGCTGTTCTTGTTTCTAGAATACATCCTTAGCGCTCCCATCCAAGGAGTTTTGCATTTTGTGTTTTCTCAGCCTGTGGTTTTCAGATGCCCTTATGAGTCAGTTTGTGTATGTGTTCGGATTCAAACATCACATTCCTAATTTGAATGTTTTCCCTGGAACACTATCGCATCTCATACAATTCATCTATTTATTTTGCTCATTGTGTTCCTCCCCCAACGAAATGTCAGCTCTATGGGGACAGCGAATTTTTGACTATTTTGTTCACTGCTGGGTACCTGCAACTAGAACTACGCCTCATTAAAAATTCATTGAATGAATAAAATAAGAATATAAACAATATTATTTAAAATATGAAGTTAATAGTAGAGGACACAGCCGGAAGAGTTGAAGGTGGCTGCTAATGTTGGGGAGGATGAAGGGAGGGCAGGGGAGGGCTGTTTTTATTATAAGCATTCTAGTATTAGCTGACTTTTAAAAACCCTTTGTTAGTTTGCTTTTTCAAAAGTAAATTAACCTCATGAACAAAGGTAGATTAAGTCCTGGTGGCCCAAACTTCTGGACTCTGGGTCAGCCATGCTAAGATGGCGTCTTCAGTTTCTCACAATGCCCTGAATCCACTGCAGCACGCACTCCCCCTCTCCCATCCCCCACACTTCTAGCAGCAACATGATGTGTCTTCCCTGACCTGTCTAACCTGCCTTAGTGTTTCCACCACCGACAAGGGTCTCTGGACCCAAACTACGAGTTTTCTGGAGCCGCCACAACAAAGTTCCACAGACTGGGTGGCTTCAACAACAGGAATTTATTTTCTTCATGGTCCCAAAGGTTGGAAACCTGAAATCAAAGTTTCTGGAGGGTTTTCTCCTGAGGCCTCTCTCCTTGGCTTGTCGACGGCCATCTTGTTCCCGTGTCTTCACGTGTTTTTTTTTCCTCTGTGTCTGTGTTCTAATTACCTCTTCTTATGGAGACACCAGTCATATTGGATTAGGGCTCACAATGGGGGGGAGGGGGGCTTCATTTTACCGTAATTACCTCTTCCAAGGCCCTACCTCCAAATCCCAGTCACATCCTGAGGTAACGGGGGATTAGGGCTTCACCGTGTATATTTCATCCTCATAACACAGTGCAACCCACTAAACGCCTCCAAGGGTCACAGTGAAGAGAGATAAAGAGGAGAAAGAGTGGAGCATAAGATTTCGTAGAGATTTCTTTTGTTTCGAAATGCACTGAACCTACCAGAACCACTTAAAGAGACAGAGAAAGAATGTACTGTTGCTAATTAGGAAATGTTCCTCTGGTGACCTGGAAACACTCTTCTGTTGAGAACTTCGGATCTAGAGGAGAATAAGGGAAATGTTCTCTGTGTAGGATTTCTGACAATATGAAAAAACCAATTTGCATGTTAAAATGATCACCCCTCTTGGGTGATAAGGCAGGCACTGGGCTGCAAAGGAGGTAAATCTGTAATCAATTGAATGTAACTGCCTGGGTGCCACCTCATTGCGTGTCTTTTATCATTTGTAATTTTGCAACTAACCCCTGGCCTGACTAACAGCAGGTCTTCAAAATAAAATTTCACAAGGGCCTAGGCATTTAATTTCCTCCCCACCCTTTTGTTAACACTGAATCTTCCCCTCAGGCCATTTGGTTAGTTGCAGAACCGGGAAAAGCCAGTGAGGAGGCATCCCCGTACAGAACAGAGAACACGGACAGACCTAGGGGTGGGAAATAATGAAAATCAAACTTGGCCCAAAAAAAAAAAAAAATGGCTTTTCAGTATATTGAAAAGAGGATTGAATCCACCACGGACCTAGAAATCCCCTCATCAAATCCAATCTTGATTTTTACCTATGAACTGATTAGTCCCACCTGTCACTCAGCCGTTTTATCTTGCAGGTTCAGCCTATGAGCAATTTTGCTGTGGTTTGTCAATTTGGTGTCAGTCCACGGAGACCAGAATAGCATTCAAGGTGGTAAGAATGAAAAAGAGAGCCACGTAAACGCATTTGCCGTTGCTACTGGAAGACATTTAAATCAGGTTTTTGAAACGGGTCAACATTTTCAAGAAATCCTAGGTTACTCTAAAGCAACAATGTAATGATAATTATGAAGCCTCAGCCCTGACACCCAATTACCCTTTTAGTTTTAGAGACCTCGAACTTGATTTGAAAATATAGGTAACTTTAAGAGTCCAGAGCCAAAATAGGACTATAGCTTTGTCATCCTCAAATATCCTGAGAGTGAAGCAAATTTGGAAAGATTCTGCCTGAGCAAATAAATCACTTTGGGGAAAAAAAAAAGAAAATAATGGTTTTATGTTTTTCATTAGTATCGTACCTTTGAAAATATTCTTTCACGTCTCACTTACATTTTATCATAATATTTTTCTCTTGTTTGTTCTGCTGATACTGATTATCTTGATTTATGAACACAGCCAGAGAAGTTGGACAAGCCAAATACCTTTCCATATTAAAGACACTAAGTATGTAAAGCCACTGGGTGAGGAAAATAGATTTTCCCGACCAAAGCACTGATTATAGTTTTGGTTTCATAAAACAGTAAGGAATATATGACCTCCCAGTTATCCTCTGTTGATGAGAGATATAATCAACATTGTTTTTTTTCTTGTCTCCAGCAGAGCGTTTATAAATGGTCACTCCATTTAAAATAAGTTATTATAAAACGAGAAATATTTATAGAACATTCCATTAGGAGAGAAAGTTATACCCATAACATTAAAGTTTGTTTTTCCTTGCATTGCATAGGGCTATCTCAAGCCCAATGTCTTCCTTATGTTTTAAGATATGGTGTGTACTTCACACTCGGATCTCTACGTAATGCTCCCGGCTAAATCCATTTGTCAATGAAATAGGAAGTCGTTGTTCAAAAATACTATTACTTGCCATTCTCTAGTTTAACTAAATATTCAGGCTCAAATTTAGAAGAGCAGATTCTATTTACATGAATTCTCCTCCTTAGAAAGGTCGTTTGGAGGAAGAGACGTATCCTATTTTTAATTTGAAGACTTCTAAAATGATTCACTATTAATTACTAACCTTTTTAAGCGATGACTCTGTGCCAAGCACCCTGCATTTGTTGTACTTTACTAGACTTCATCGTTGCCCTAGTTTACAGTTGAGAAACTGAGTGTAAACATTAAGAAAGCTTTGGCTAAAAATATGAGAAAACTTGATTAATCTGGCTGACCAAATATATTTTATTTTTCTTCATAAAACTAAGAGCGAGGCTATGATGTAGTCTAGAGCTGGTGCGCTGGCTCAGTAATGGCATACGGAACCTGGTATCTTTCCATCCCAGCGTCCTCAGCGTGTTGGAAGATTGCTTCAGAGCTGTTTATGTGATGGCAGTTGCAGGACTTGGCATCACATCTTCTGTTCGTATCAGTCAAGGCCGCTCAGGAAAACAGAAGACTGTAGGTATTTTAAACTGCAAAGGGATTTCAGTGAAGGGAATTTAGCGTTGACAGGGTCGTTGAGAGGACAGTCGGGAACCATGGAGGTCTGCGTAGTTCACGGCTGGTTCTGAGTCTGCGCCAGCTTACGGTTAGGAAGCTGTAGGAACACAGAGGGTAACAGATCATGATTGCAAGGCTCAGCATCAAAGCAGGTGAGTCAAAAGAAAATAACCAAAAGTCTGTGCCCTGCTGGAGTCCGTGTATCTGCTCGCTGCTGTCAAAAGACCAATAAAATGGGCTTCTGCTTCTCTTCTGTTTTCCAAATCTTCTGTGAGCACTGACTCCATACTGCAACTCTGATTGCAGGGATTCGGAGAGAGGTACATCGCAGGCTTCCAGGCCCTGCAGTGTTAGAAGGGCGTGAAAGGCCACTCACAAAAATAAATTCTAAATGGATAAAAGATCTGAATGTGAGACAGGAAACCCTCAAAATCCTAGAGGAAAAAGCAGGGAAAAGCCTCTTTGACCTAAGACGCACCAATTTCTTACTTGACACGTCTCCAAAGGCAAGGGAATTAAAAGTAAAGATGAACTATTGGGACTTCATCAAGATAAAAAGCTTCTGCACAGCAAAAGAAACAACCAACAAAACAAATAGGCAACCAACGGAATGGGAAAAGATCATCGCAAATGACATATCAGATAAAGGACTAATATCTAAAATCTATAAAGAACTTACCAAACTCCACACCCGAAAAACAAACAACCCAGTGAAGAAATGGGCGGAAGATATGAATAGACACTTCTCCAAAGAGGACATTCAGATGGCAAATAGACACTTGAAACGATGTTCAATGTCACTCATCATCAGGGAAATACAAATCAAAACCACACTGCGATACCACCTCACACCTGTCAGAGTGGCTAAAATAAACAAATCAGGAAACTATAGATGCTGGCGAGGATGTGGAGAAGTAGGCACCCTCCTACATTGTTGGTGGGAATGCAAACTGGTGCAGCCACTCTGGAAAACGGTGTGGAGTTTCCTCAAAAAAATGAAAATAGAGCTACCCTATGATCCAGCAATAGCCCTGCTAGGAATCTACCCAAGAGACACAGGATTGCTGATGCATAGGAGCACGTGTACCCCAATGTTCATAGCAGCACTTTCGACAATAGCCAAAACATGCAAAGAAACTAAGTGCCCATCAACTGACGAGTGGATAAAGAAGATGTGGTACATATATACAATGGACTACTATGTGGCAATGAGAAAAAATGAAATCTGGCCATGCGTAGCAACATGGATGGAACTGGAGGGTATTATGTTAAGTGAAATAAGTCAGTCAGAAAAAGACAGATACCATATGTTTCCACGAATAGGTGGACTTGGTGAGACTAAGCAAAAACCAGGGGGAGGGGAAGAGGGGAAAGAAAAAAAAGACACAGAGAGGGAGGGAGATAAAACATAAGAGACTCTCAAAGACTAAGAACAAACTGAGGGTGAGGGAGATGGGGGGGGGAGAGGGGGTGATGGGCATCAAAAAAGGGCACATGTTGGGATGTACACTGGGTGTTTTATGTAAACCAATTTGAAAATAAACTATTTTAAATAAAAAAAAAAAAAGAAACATCACAAATCTCCAAAAAAAAAAAAAAAAAAGAAGGGCGTGAAAGGAAGAAAATGATATTGAGTTGCCAATGGACAATCCAGCACAAGGCTCCGAGGAGCATGAAAAGCAAAGAAAATTCACAAAGACCTCCATCCCTTTTACCTGGAAGGCAAAATCTTCTGCTTATTATTGTCCAGGACTGGGTCACCTTCTGCCCTTTGGCTCCAAAGGAAGCAAGGAGAACATGCATTTAGCTGTTCTCACTCTGGTAGACGCAAGAGAGAATCTCATGATCAACATTAAAAGAGAGATGGCAGATCAAGATGATATACATACGATTTTTCAATTCGAAAAGAAAAGAAAAATCAGGCATCACAATAGAAAACTGGCAAATATATAAATGTCTGTTACAGGAGAGGAAGTCCACAAGGGACACGGTAGCATGTGAGGGAAATCCTCAGCATCATAAACGAGCAGAAAATTGTGAATTTAATCTCAGCTCTGTTGTAGTAAGCGTATAAACTTGCATAGTTATTTTAGGTGGCAATCTCACAGTCCTTAGGTAAATTAAGTATGGATTTCCCTTTTGACTCAGCAGTTCTGCTCCCAGTGAAATCATCGAGCAGGTTCACAAGTGAACAGGTAGGACTATGGTCATTACAGTTCTTACAATGATAGAGGGTGTTGGAGGCCATGGGTAGGTAAAATGTGGAGGAACACCACAGCAGACTGGGAAGCAGGAGTATCACAGATTAGTCCAGCACATATAGCGTAAGGTGAAAAATCAGTGAGAGACAGAATGAGATCTTTAATCCAATACCATTTGTAAAAATTAGAATAACATGCAAATGAAACAAAACATAATACACATTTGATGATAGCACCTTAGAATGAATGCCTAGGGTGAGGAAAATAGGAAAGGAAGTGGAGACAATAAATAAATAAATCAATAAATAAATGAAAAAATAAACAAACAAACACATATGTACATACATATAGGAAAAAGGTCTTGCTTGGATCTATGATGATAACATGCATTGAACTGAGGGCATTGTGATTGATTTAACCCTAGGAAAATGAGACTAAATAAAAAGACCAAAAAGTCAAATGATTTAGAAATGCGAAGTGTGTATGTTAATGTGTGTCTTACAAACACAAACACCCATCCATGCCTTCATAGCAATGTGTCACCAAAGGGGTCTAGTGTTCCATAGGTTCTGAAGGTTATCTGTAAAAAAACAAACAAACAAACAACAACAACAACAACAACAACCCATCCTGGTTAATATGAGTCCTGTAGAAGATGAGTTCCATTCTCAATAGTATGCCAGTAAACATGGGAAACTTGTTGTAATCCATCATGGAGTAGATCCTAGGTCTGTGGGTGACAGATTAACACAATGAAAGGCCAATGGACCATGAGCCAGAAGACACTAACACTCTGTGGGTCACATCCTCTTTTTTATTAGAAATAATTAAGTGGCTCTTCTCCTTCTCCTTCTCCTTCCCCTCCTCTTTCTCCTCCTTCTTCTCCTCCTCCTCATTGCCCTCTTCCTCCTCTCCTCCTCCTCCTCCTCCTCCTTTTTTTTCTTCTTCTTCTTCTCCTTCTTCTTCCTCTTTTTAGCGATTCTTCTTATCAGGTTATAAGTGAAGTATTAAAAACTCCAAGGGGCCGCCATAAGTCACAAGGAGTTTTCTACAAAGTTCTTTTAATATTCTGAGAATGTGTTAAGAAATAATCAGATATTATCTACACAGCTTTCTCAGCTCTCTGCCTGTGAGGATTCTTTCTTTTTGTTGCAAAAGCCTAGACAGCGAAATTCTCCCTTGTACTCAATTAGCAGGGGAAGAAAGAGAAACTCGTCAAGATCTGTGGACCAGCTACCTCACCGCTTCCCTGGGGGGCAGCGGCAATGGACTCCCTCTTGAATTCCAGGGGTGATTGGCAGTGATGACATACAAGAACTTTTTTTTTCTCAGTTTTGATCTTGGAAGGTGAAAATCCTGTCTTCTCAAACAGAAATATTCAATGAAGCCAGCATGCATAATTTATCATGACACAGGATGAGATAGAAACATTTTGCTGAGCGTGCCCTGCCTTTATCCCCTCCCCTTCCTGATACATACGGGGCATCCCTGGAGAATCAGAGGCCACTCCTGGTGGCACACTCTTTCCTGGTAGCAATTTATCGAGCTCATCTTTTTCACAGGTGGAACGATTGCCACCTGACAAAGAGACAGCGGCAGTGGGATTTTCCAAGGGTATCCTAGCAAATTCGCAAAACCCAGTGCCTGTGTGATTTTGCACAAGCCACTTAATATCCTTAAATGTCCATCGACTCTAAAAAAAGATGGAAATATCTCTAATCACAAAGAGCTGCCGTGAGACTTAACTCAGGCACTTAGGAGAGAAAGTCTAGCAGACTACAGGATTTGTACTCCTGGAGCACTTGCTTCTGAGCCACAACCAGCCTTCGCTTTCCCAGGCTGGACGCGTGTGGAAAAATGCATTCCCTTGGAAAAAGAGGACATAAACCCTCCCGAATGCAATGCTTATGACCTATGTATTATACAGCCTCCTTTTGAATAAAGAAACCCACAACCAGTATCATCTTTATACTATCATCTTCATACTTCACATAAAGCCATGTTATATGACAATATTACATAGGTGGATAAAGCCACATATGTTTGCTCTTCTTCTGTACCTTAAAATTAATCTAAAATTGCACCTCGCAGTTGTGTTCTTTCATTGATTAAATATTCTGTCCAGTATTACTGGGAAGCTGCGTACGCATCCAGAAATTAAGATAGGCTGCATTTTATGACAGTTTGACAGTACTTGAGAGTAATTTTGACTCTTCGTGATGATTGTCCATGTACTGACTTCAGGACCTACCTCCTACTTAACAGCAGTTACCATCACTAAACTATCAATAGTCACGAGAATGGACTCAAGTCTGATGGCCTGAGTTAGAATCTTAATTCCACACCATACTGTGCACTCTTAGGCAAGTTATTTAACCTCTCTGAGCCTCAGGCCCTTCATGCACAAAAGCGATTAACACAGTGCCTGGTAACTTACAGACACTCAGGAACTGTTAGCTGTTGCCGCTACTAATACTGCTATTACTATCATGACTGCTCCTTTGTTATTGCTCACTGATATCTAGCAACACTAAAACGACTCCGAACGTGTTCTTGGAATCTCTCATCATGTCTCTCCGTAAGCATGTTGCTTTTCTGCCCCAGTGTGTCATCAAGAGCTAGTTTTCCCAAGTTCGATAAGTATGAGAAATTTTGAAATCAAAAGAATTGTTCTCTAAATACTCTGGCCCGTGCATTGAATTGGAAGACATCGCTGTCACTTCAGAAGGGAATAACAAAGAGTAAAACCCTCCCGTGTCCTCATTTTCACTTTGATGTGCCACAAATAAAAAATGAGCTGACACTCCTAAAATATGAAGACACCATATTGTTGTCACTCTGCATCCTGGCACATCCGATCCCCCTCATGCTGCTCGGGCTGTGGAAGTCTTTGAAGTTAGAAAATACCACAGCACTGATAATTAAGACATAGTGTGGCGAATCAAAAGAGACATGCCACCTACTATCTACATTCCCTTCCCAAGGGGGAGAGGGAGGGGAAAAGAAGAAGAAGGAGGAAAAGCAGGCTTATGGTTGTGATTCATAAATCAATTGGTTCTGCCTTTCGGTAGGAAAAGACCAGCAACTTCTATATTACGACTCAATCCCACCTTGCATCCCCAAATCAATTTTTCTTTTTTTCTTTTTTTTTATGGTTTATGATCTTGGAGTTTCTTTTCCTAAAGACTAATTTTTCTTCTAAGAAAGGAGAGGAATGCCATCTCTTAAAAATAAAAATCTTCTCATTTGTCTTCCTGTGGAGGGAAATGGATGCATTTTTATGTCGTTCTTCTTTGTCATAAGCAATTGCTGTTGTGTCATAAATTTAAAACAGGTTGTGCTTCTGAAGCGCTGTGCAAACCCGAGCAGGGGGCATGAGGGATACAAAGGTTTATTAGTATAAATGGATAAATAATGAATGTTGAGTCCTGGGAATCTTGCGTTCCAGCTAGTTGGCTCCAAGAACATGTCAGACTATATTTAAAAAAATTCAACCAGGCAATATCTTCACAAAGATAAATTGATCTCAACTCTAATTGGAAAGGCAAAGAAAGCATATTGCCATGTTCATTTCTTGACAATAAATACTTTGGGTCTACAAATTCAACTGTGATTTATTTGTAAGTATATCATACTCGTCAAAATGGGTGACAGATTTTTTTGGAACACGCACGGTTGAATACATTCAGAATTAAAACCTGTTAACTCCGTAGAAGATCTGCCTGAACATTATCTTAAGTGATATTTCCCTGTTGTTCTCCTTCTGGTCTCTGACCTTTCTCTTTCTCCTGCAATGTCATTTAAATAGAAAGATTCACCACAAATTGCACAGTGCTGCCAAAAAGACTCAGAATGGTCTTTCAAGTCAAAGGAGAATCTAACTTGATAAATAAAAT
The DNA here is from genome assembly GCA_030068075.1 of Paguma larvata. NCBI lineage: Eukaryota > Metazoa > Chordata > Mammalia > Carnivora > Viverridae > Paguma > Paguma larvata. Next base: position 17,076,090 of record CM057825.1, read on the forward strand.
TGCATCCCACCTCTCGTTTTCCATGGAAAATCTTCAAGAATGTCAAGATCCCTTTTGCAAATTTTAGATTACTCGGATTATGGAACTATTGACCAATTGTCAAAATTGAAAAAGAAGTACTTTAAAAAAAATTTTTTTATGTTATTCATTTTTCCGGAAGCGAGAGAGACAGAGCACGGTGGGGGTGGGGCAGAGACAGAGGGAGACACAGAATCCGAAGCAGGCTCCAGGCTCCGAGCTGTCAGCACAGAGCCCGACACAGGGCTCGAACTCACAGACCGAGAGATCATGACCTGAGCTGAAGTCGGACGCTCAACCGAATGAGCCACCCAGGTGCCCCCAAGAAGTACATTTTAAAACTAAGTGTTGGGCGTTCATTGGGTAAGATTTAAAATGATCTGATTGTTTTCCTAATTTCTTTGCGCAAGCTCTAGGATTGGCAGAAGAGAAAAAATTCCTATGACCTACAATGCGAAAACCTTTAGAGCCTTGAGAGGCTATTTTGAGCAGGGGAAAGAAGAATGGGTAGGTGTGAGTGGGACAGGAGGGAGAAAAGGGAAGCAATGGAGGAATTAATAAGCTCCCAGGAGTCGACATGTATGCAGACAAAAGCAGTGAGCTAACATGTGGCCTTACTTGTTGGTGTGTCATGTAATACTTGACTGTGTTTAACCGTGAGAGGGAGATAGTTGAAGAACTCCAGACTTGAAATGGATCCCAGACTTTCCTTTTTATTTAGTAAAGGAGGGAATGTCAGAGATGGCTCTGGGGACACATTAACCCAGAAAAGTCAGACAGTGGTGGTGGGCATGGACCTCCTACAACACAGGGGTTGCTAGAGTGACTTAAAGATCAAGCCAGGTATGGAAGCTAAATTTATCATCACTGCTGCCACTATTTTTCACTTCGTGTTGCTCTAACCCCTTAAAGCTTATCATTTAGAAGTACACACGTATATATACGTACTTATATATACGTATATTTGTAATCTCATTAGATCTTTTGAGAAATCTCCAAAGATGGTATTGTTATTACCAACCCCATTAGAAGTGACCTGAGGACCTGAGGGTTTAGTGATATGCCAGAGATGACACGGGCCCCAGTGGCCAACCTTGAAACAGATCCCAGTCCTCTGATGTCCCTTCCCATCTTTTCAGACAGACCACACAATCTGAAAAAAATATCAGTCATTAGAGAAGAAACACTTGGTTGGGTGAAAGGAATCTGGAGAAATTAGAAAGGGGAAACGGTACAATTTCTCCAATAGTCACTTAGAGTGCGTGGTCTGTACCGGCAGTCTTGGGCTTCTTATAAACCCTGACTCAACAGTGCTCATAACAACCACGCAAGGTAGGTGTTGCTTATAATTGCACTTTAAAAATATAAAGACCGAGGCTCAAACAGGTTGAATAACCTGCTCCAGGACCTGAAACCTTGGCTAGAGTCCAGGGTTTTAACCAGAGAGGTTTGCTGCCTCTGGGGGTAATGGCTTGGTTGTTGGAAGGATTATATCAGTGTTTTGAGAAGAGCCCTCGGAAAATGGTGTTTAGAAGAACAAGAACAAGGTCAATTGCGTAGAGAAGACAGTTGGCAGGCTTCCCAGGCTTAAGTACAGAACACACACTATGATGCCACACGTCAGGATGGAAGCTGAACACAGCACAAGGAGGGATGTTAAAGAGCGTCCCTCACCCCGGAGTCTTCCTGGATGAGATGGCCTCCATCCGTGTCTTTTCTACGTAGACTTTGAGCTTCTGTTGGGGTTGGCACGGTCCGTACCGAAATCAGATCGCCTCTGCGCTCTTGTCCCTCTTAATTCCCAGCTCGTCTTTACTTTAATCCAGAGCTAGCTTTCCTGGGGCCTCGAAACAATTCCACAGCTTAAACTTTACCGAGTTGCCAGCCTCTGAAAATACCGAGATGAAGAGACTCCAGCCTCACCCCTCAAGCAACGGAACCCCCTCAAAAGTGACTGCAGACATATAAACCAGTAATAACCACACACACATGAGGGCAACAAATAAAAAGTTCACCCAAGGAGCAGAAGGAACACATCCGAGGAATGTTGCTTGGGTTTGGGGCAGGCTTCTCAAGGAGGTGAACTGAAAACTTGGAAGGGAAGGAAGATAGGCGTGGAGCTGAGGGTCTTGCAGAATGTGGTGTGCTTGGGGAAACGTGTGACTTGTTATCGTTTGAAAATAAGTTTGAGTGGGAAGCATGAAGAAACAGGAAGAGTGAGGGGGTGTGAGGAGGCTGGGCAGGTGTCTGTCATGAAGGCAGTGTGCACCGGGTGAAGCCTCAGAGGAAAAGGGAAGAAACCATTAAGGAGATCGGATCTGCATTTTGGAATATAAATCTCATAAAGTATGCTTGGAAAACTTGAGGAGGAATAAATGGGATGCAGGAGTCTATTTCCACGTGAGAAATGTTGACACCCTGACCTAAGACAGTGTTAGTGGGGGATGAGGAAGACAGAAGATGGGTTTGCAACTGACATTAAAAGGAATAAGAGAGTGATGGAGATTCTTGGTGTGATTTTGCTAGTGGGGCCACGGAAGCATGTGGCAAATGCAGGAGGGAGAGGAGGTTTGGAGATGAAGAAGTGAGGACTTTTGGTCAGGCTGAATTTCCAGTGCCTGTGAGACATCCCAGAAGAGATGTCTAATGGGCAGTGGAAAATATGAGCACACAATAGGCATTCAAAGTCAGTTTTCCCTTATGCATTTATTCCCCCTGAGATGACGGATGACCTTTGTTTTGGATGTATTCATCCTACTGGAACACACAGGACCCGGGAGCTTCTTTTCTGTGTATATCCCTGCTTACCTCGTTGGATCCCTTCTGGATGAATTTAGGTTCTGAACGAATTTGGCCAATGGTAGGACATTGAACGATGGAAGCGAAGAGAAGTTGGATTATCGGTTGTCTTGCTCACTGCCTGCAGTGCTCCTGCAGACTGGTATCTTTCAACCTGATGCCACGGTCCCTCTTAGGTGACCCTTCCCTAAGTTTGTTCCCTCTGTCTGTTCCTGTCTGTTTCTGTCTCTGTTTCTCTGTGTCTGTATCTCTCTCCCTTCTTGTTTCCTTAGGCCTGGTTGTGGTAACCTCGTTTCTAAACCCCTTGGGTAACTTGACTATTTCCTTGGGCCTTCTGTATACCATGATCACACCACTATTTTAAAAAAACCCTATACTAAACTCTTTTCAAATACTCTATTTTGACTGCACCACCTTTTCTTGCCAAATGACTGATAAACTTGGTTTTAAGGCATCACACTCTCTTAGTTTCCCTCCTACTTCACCGTCCATCTTACTACCTTCTGCTGGTTTCATCTCATCTTCACAACATTTGAATTTTATTTTTCTATTTTTTTAAGTTTTTTTAATGTTCATTTATTTTTGAGAGAGAGAGATAGAGCATGAGTAGGAGAGGGGCAGAGAGAGAGTGAGACACAGAATCTGAAGCAGGCTCCAGGCTCTGAGCTGTCAGCACAGAGTGCAACACAGGGCTCAAACTCACAAACCATGAGATCATGACCTGAGCCAAAGTCAGAAGCTTGACCCACTGAGCCACCCAGGAGCGCCTTCGCAACATTTAAATTTTAGAGTGCCCCTAGACTCACTTCTCAGACTTGGTCTTTTTCTGTGTACCCTCCATGCCCAGGCGATCTCATTCAGATAATGTGAAATACCATCTATATGGTAACCACCAAATATATTTCCAGTCCTAAACCTTTCCCACTAAATTCGAAACTCAACAATCCACTTGAAAGGCTAATAGGCAAGTCAAACTTAATTTGTTCAAATCATATCCTGCCCCCCTCCCCCCAAATCCCTTCTACCCTGGTCATTCCCATCTCAGCACCACCATTTATATAATTACTCGGGCCAAAATCTCCTTGGATTTTGCTGCCTACTCTGCAACCAATCCAAGTCGCAAGTACTGTCAATTCTACCTCAGGTTATACCCCGAAACCACCAACTTTTCACTCCTGCAGCAAACCAGAGACCCATTACTCACTCATTCACATACTATCGAAGACTTTGTTTCACAAGCCAAATGAAACCCAAACATTTTCCTGTGACTCCAGAGCTCTCTGTCCTCTGGCCTTTGTCTTGCTCTCCAAGGACTTGGTTCTTTTTCAGTCACTCTGACCGTCTTACAACCTAATACAGAAACTATTAGTTACCTGTGCCTACTGAGCACTTGAAATTGGCTAGGGAGACTGAGGAACTGAATCTATTTTATTTAATTGTCCTAAATTGAAATTGAAATTGAAAAACAGGTACTAATTGAATTATCAGAAAGCAATTAAGTATATTCGGGTAACACGATACATGAACCTACTTTATCAATTATAAACTTTATGAAATCAAAATGCAGATCCGTTACGTTCAGTAAAATTCAGCTTCGGAGTTGAGACACGTTTTAGGTCAAAATAGCTGCCTAAAACTTTCGAAAAAAAATTACATGAAAAAGAGAACGCAAAATATTGTACTCACAGTTTTTAAATTGATTACATGTTTAAATGTAAAATATTAAGACCAATTTCACTTTGTGGGGTTTTTTTTTTTTTACCTTTTGATTTTATATTTATTTTTTTATAGTGGTTACTAAAAACTGTTGAGTTATATATGTGGCTCTCATTATATTTCTATGGACAGCACTACTCTGAGACATCAAACTACTTCTGCCTCCAGGGTCTTTATATTTGTTATTCCCTCTGTCTAGAAACGTTCTCCCAGACTCCCACTTCTGCACAGCTCATCATCACTCATCTGCAATTTTTTTTAGATCTCTGCTCAAATATCAACTACTCACACAGTCTTTTTCTGACTACACTGTCTAAAATAGCCTTCGTCCCATCTCTCTTACCCTGTTTTGTCTACATAACACTCCTCACTATATCTCTTTGCTCAATCCTCTGAGTCCTGTACTGGAAAGTGAGCCTCATAAGGGCAGGTCATTTTTTCTTGTTCAGGGCCATATTCCCAGGGCCTAGAAGAAAAGAGTATATATGGGCACCCAATGCTCACTCAGTGAATGAAATAAGCCACTGACACAGCTGCGGCATAGCGTGAACAATTTCTTGGGTACACTCTACGACGCTTACCTGAATTCAGCCTTGCAACATCTTCACCACATTGAACTTAAGTGAGCATGAAATATTTATTTCACAAGAACCTAGGACCCTGAGATGCTGAGATAAACAGGGCAGTTGCTCAGGGCCGGCATCGGGTAATGGCGGAAGAAGTGTGCACGACATAGGTCACTCCACATATCCCTTTTACAGATACAGCCAAGAGTCACGATCCTGTACCTAACCCCAATGAATTATTCATTTGTAAGAATGCTATTATTTTTCATTTATTCTCTTTCAAGGCAGAGATTTCAAAGGTGTCTGAAAGCTTTCAAAAGGGAAAATAATATGTGAAACATAGAAACTTCAAGGCTTTTAAAACGTCTTTCCTTGAGATGCCTGAAAAGTACACTCGAACTGGTTTGCGATACAGCCAAGATTCCAAGCACACATTATGTCTTCGATTTTCAAGTCAGTAGCAGATAATTCTAAGAAGGAAGGAAATTAGAGCAGCATAAACATATTCTAGGCTATCTCTAATGTAAAATATGTAGAAGGCTTATCATTTGTAGGGTGCAGTGTGAATTTTTTAGATTTTCAACAGAAGTATCATTTCAGGTACTGAGACAATCCTCTTTGTCAAAATGTGAAGTCGGACACATATACATTTATATCTCCACACACATATACATACAGCGTGGAAGCCAGGGAATTTAAAATTTTCCTCTCAAATAGCATCAATTTGCACTTCCTAAACAATAAAGACTGAGCTAACCATAGCATCCCCGTAAATGTCAAAAAAACATACTTTCACTCATAGCTTAGAAATTGCAAAGTTGAATGTAAGGTGAATGCGTCGACATAGAAAAGTGGAAATAAGGTACATTTTTATCTTGCCTTCCAGAAGTTGCATAACATTCCGTAATTGCAAGGTTATCATCAACAACGACTGCTACCGATATGTTTTTTAAGATTTTATTTTCAAGTAATCTCTATGCCCAACAGAGTGCTTGAACTTAACGATGCCAAGATCAAGAGTCACGCGCTCTACCAACTGAACCAGCCAGGTTCAGTTAAATTGTTAAACGTTTTTAGTAGACCCAGGATATCAATCTTCAGTGATAGGAGGAAAAGAGGGAGGGGTACAAGGTATCCCTCTAGAAGGTCACAAAAGTCAGAGTGTGCGGGAGGACAGCTGCCAGCCTCACGGATGGCCGGAGTCTAAAACTATGTCTTAATGCCTATTGCTTTCCTCCTTGTGGACCTGTGGATAATGAGCCCACGACTGGGGGAAAAAGGGGATCACCACAAACATCTTCATGTGTCCCCGCGCCCCATTATGCGCTCTTGCTGGCTTATTTTCCTCATCTGCTTCCTAATCAGCTAGGAGTTCACAAAGTGGATTAAAATTGTATATGACTAAGCAGAAAACTCTATTTTAAGTCAGGTTTGGGGAGGGGGTTATTTTGTCTGTGTCTCTCTGAACATTAGAGCCTTGTATTTGTGACCTTTGTATGAAGACCTTAGTCACAGGCAGGCTCCCTGTTATATTAGAAGTAGAAGTGGTGGGTTTGGTGAATTTTAGGCGGGAGAGGTCAGTATTTTACCATTTACCCCAGTTTTGCGGACTGTGGGGTTAGAAGAATTGCAGAAGATTTACTTCCGGAACCCGGCTAGCTGAGCTAGGCCATGGTGTTTAGCGATGATGACACAGATTCAAGTTATGTTAGGCACAGGCCGCCAGTCTGTAGAACATCCCTGACTTGTCTCATATTCTCTTGAAAAAATGTACATTCCAGGGGGCTGCTCTTCGTTGGTACAAACGTTCAGGAACATGAAGTAAATTCAATCTCGAAGCGCCGGTATGTGCATGAATTTGCAGGATTCCGGCATGCTTCAAATTCCAATCTCTTCTTGATAGTTTTTCAAACCAAAACGCCATTTATTGAAAATGAGAAAGGGGGAAAAAAAAGGACAAAAATATTCAAAAATGTGTTTTGATTCCTCCAGGTTCATTTTCATTTTTTTTTTTCATTCTTTTCTACCTGGAAATTGCTTTAGCGCTCATTTTCCCTGATCGCTCTGCTCCCACCCCATGAAATCCTAAGCTGGGATGGGTACCTTATGCAAGAATTGATATTCTAGCGGTTAAATGTGACAACAGTTTCCACAAGAAAATATGCATAACAGTTTCCTATGCCGGTGATTCATTTCAATTCTGTTATCAAATAAATTTTGCTTTCCACCTCCGGCTGTCAAATCCATGTGCCGGTCTTCTAAATTAAAAATCCAGTTGCGGGGGATGAAGGAGATAGCACCTCTTTTACAACAATTTGGGAAAACAATAAAAAAAAATCATTTAGGATATTGAAAATATCCCATGAAGCACTTGGGTATATTTCACTCTGTGCTTAGAAAACTGCAGAAAATATATTCCAAGACACAGATGTCAGCTAAATACAGTTCAAGCAATGATGCTTTCATGGTCACCAGCAAGTTCGTAGATCCTCGATTGAATCCGCAAACCACAAATAAATAAGCACAGAGAAAACGAATTGCCTGGAAGAGAATGTTCCACTCGCTTTGCCATTAGCTGCTTGAAACTCGCTACAAGTACCGCGTACCTGAAATCCAAATTCTGGAAGAGAGATCAGACAGATACTGTAACCAAAGTCAAAGCTTTCGTCTGTCTTCTACTCATACACTTCATTCAGGGTAGCCAGGACTCAGAGAAAACTCACAGGTACAAAGTAAACTTACCAGTGCTTCGCAGTTCATTTCAGAGAGCTGTCCTTCAGTACAGAGAGGTCTAGTTCAAGGTTGCTCAAACTTTAATGTGCATATGAATCACCTGGGATCTTGATAAAAATGTAAGTGCTGATTCAGTAGGTCTGGGGCAGAGCCTGAGAAATTGCATTTCTAACCAGTTCCCAGATGAGCCCATGCTGCTGGTCCCGGAGTAACATATTTGTAAGTAGGAGCTCACCAGGCTAATAATTTCTCTTGGAAATCAGAATACCTGTTGCAATTTTCACTCCTCCAGTAATTCGCTGTATGTTCTTAGGGGAGTTGTCTGACCTATCGGTGCCTCTGCTTCTCATCTGTGAAGAAGAGGTACTAAGAGATCGTGCTAATACAAAGTCTTTTTTTTTTTTTCTTTTCCTTCTTAGAGAGAGAGCGAGAGCATGCACATGTGAGAAGGAGAGAGGGAGAGAATCTCAAACAAGCTCCATGCCTCATTCAGGGGCTCGATCCCATGCCCCTGGGATCATGACCTGAGCCAAAATCGAGAGTTGGATACTCAACTGACTGAGCCACCCAGGCACCCATTAATATGAAATCTCGAAGAGTGCTAAAGATGTTTGATGAGCAGGTTAGCTGAGCAAACATGTTTGGATGAGATCCATTGGAAAAGGTCTATCAGAAGAGGAAGGAAAGGAGCCTTAAAGGCAGAGAATCAGAAGAAAACAAACTACAGGTCCTATGGAAAGGCAGGACCTTCAAAAGAAAGTATAAGTAGGGGCGCCTGGGTGGCTCAGTCAGTTAAGCGTCCGACTTCAGCTCAGGTCATGATCTTGCAGTTCTGGGTTGGAGCCCCACGTCAGGCTCTGTGCTGACAGCTCAGAGCCTGGAGCCTGTTTCATATTCTGTGTCTCCCTTTCTCTTTGCCCCTCACTGTTTGCACTCTGTATCTCTCTTTGTCAAAAATAAATAAACATTGAAAAATTAAAAAAAAAAAAAAAGAAAGAAAGAAAAAAAGAAAGTAAGTAAAGGTAAAAGAAAGAAAAAAAAAGAATCAGTGGGAGGAAAGTCAGACTTCAGGACAGAGGAATAGACAAGAATGTGGAAGTACTATATTCTTTAATATCTGAAGACTGATGACCACAGCGATTTACAAAGGGCGGATCCTTGGAAAGAGGTGGGAGAAACGATGATGCAGTGTATATGAAAAAAAAAAAGAAAAGACAGGGGCGCCTGGGTGGCTTAGTCGATTGGGCATCTGACTCTTAATATCAGCTTAGGTCATGATCTCAGGGTCATGAGTTCAAGCCCCACGTCAAGCTCTGCACTGACAGCACGGAGCCTGCTTGGGATTCTCTCTCCCCTTCTCTCTCTCTCTGTCCCTTTCCCGCTCATGCACACATGTACCCACTCTCTGTCTCTCTTAAAAATAAATAAATAAACATTAAAAAAAGGAAAAAAAGAAGGAGAATAAAACCGTGGATGAAATACAGAATTATTTATAGTAGATAATAAAAGAAACAAATATAATCACCTCTTTCCCCAAAATGCTGGATGAATTTTAAATCCAATTTGTTTCCTTGGCCTTTTGATATTTTTTAAGTACCTGGGACTCACATAAGTAGCACGCCTTCTAGTCGTTGCTCAGCCGCAGACATGAAATGAAGACTGTTGCCAAGAATTTCCAAATGCGCTAAAGGTTAACATAGAGCTTCTCTGTATCGGGCCTTTCCAAGAAAGACCATTTGTCTTTTAATCCCCAAACACTCCCTGTGACAGAGAATACCTTAGCAGAAAACTAGGGGACAGAAAGGATGGAGAAAAAACACATTTTACAATTTATTTTCTTTATAAGTCACTAATTAATTGAGCTACTCTATCAGCAAAGCTGGAAAATCGTGCCTGTCCAGATTGTCCCTTACATCAGTAGCACTCTTGAACTTCTCCGAGGCTGGAACTACTGATGATTAACTTCTGGGAATACCCGCAGTAACTATTTCAGACCTGCGAACTCTCACGCCTTCTCGATGTCAGCAGACACCCACATCAAGCAAATATCTTCTCTGAAGGCAGTAAGATTACATTTCGTTTTTGGAAGTGACCATTCCAGCCACCAAATGGTAATACTCTCTCTGAGCCTGCCGAGAACCCTGGCTGACTTTCTTCCAGATAAAGGCGTTATCTGCGTGAGACTAGTGTTACCTGTGTATCAGCAGTTTCTGCACCAGAGACTATCTGAAATCTGCCAATTTCCACACATCTATAGAGGGAAACAAAGGGTCATATTTCAAAGGCTTCCATGCCAGTTAGGGCATCTGCAATGCAATCAGTTGGACAACAGAGTAGGGGAGGTGTGGTATGATACACGGATACAGACAGCAGTCCGGGAAGAGTACCTTTGGCCCTCTAAATTTACCAAGATTCACTCAAGATTCTACTGCAGGACTCACAGGCTTTTATCTCTCTGACAACCAAACCCAAGAGGTTTGCCAAAATAGAATTCTAGCGCAGGGGGAAAGAAGCGAAAGAATTATGCATTAATAACACCTTTACCCATAGGCGGAACATATTTTCATGTGTGCCCATCACGAACCGGAGATCTTAGGTTATTAAAGGTGAAAGAGGCTAATAGTCTTTGGAATGGCTCTCTTGGGATGCCTATTTGCATAATGAAGCTAATACAGGGCAACCCAACTCAGCATTTCTTTGGTATCAGGTACTTGTAGTCACTGACAATATTTTAACTTCACTAACTAAATTACTTTATGGAAGAACCGTTGGTAGCTAATCTCAAAACCATGTCTACAAAATAATTCATGACCATATCTACCAATGAAGAAGAAGCCTAATTGGTAAAGATGTATAGTTTAATGGATCTGTCTTTTGGAAAATATCAGTGTAATGCCTGCCTAAAGATCACCATTGATAAAGATTTAAACGCTGCTAAAAGCATCTGCATAATCAAACCTCTGCAGAGTCGAGGCCCCTGCCCTGCTCTGGGTTCCCAGAGCCAGGACGCCTAGATCAGGGAGTCATTTCTGCCTGGTGCTATCCTGTATCCAGGGGAAGAAAACCAACACTTTTAGCCAGGATTTCATTTTCACATTGAGTCATTGCACAACCATTACACTTATAATTATGGAACTCAAACTGCAGGAAAAAGTTTAGCATAAAAGAGTAAGTTAGAGTAAATTGATAACTTTGTTTTAAAAGAGAGGAATGATGGGGCGCCTGGGTGGCTCAGTTTGGTGTCTGAGTTTGGCTCAGGTCATGATCTCTTTAGTCAGTGAGTTTGAGCCCTGCATTGGGCTCTGTGCCTGCTTCAGATTCTGTGTCTCCCCCTCTCTCTGCCCCTTCCCCACTGGCACTCTGTCTCTCTCTCTCTCTCAAAAATAAATAAACATTAAACAATTTTTTAAATAAAAAATAGAAGAGAGAGATGGGGTTTATTTACCACAAAGGGACATTTTAATATTTCGTGGTTCATTCATTGGGTAACTTTCTCTATTGTTTTTACTGTAAATGGTCTATACGTAAACCGATTTGAAAATAAACTATTATAAAAAAAAACAACTTGTATTGGGGGCTTGAGTAGGTAGAACAGAGAGGATTTTTAGGGCAATGAAAATATTCTGTATGATAATATAATGATATATGTCATAATACATTTGTCCAAAACCATAATGTACAACACCAGAGGTGAACTCTAAGATAAACTGTAGATTTTGGGGGATAATGATGGGTCGGTGTAGGTTCCTCAGTGGTAACAAATGTACCACTTTGGTGGGGGCTGCTGATAAGGGGGGGCTATGCATGTGTGGGGGCGAGGGGTATATGGGAAATCTCTATCTCCCTCTCAACTTAGCTGTGAACCTAAAACAGCCCTGAGTCTATAAACAAATCAACCTACGGCTTCATGAATAGTAACAGTAATGATAATTAATATTGACTGATTATTTCTTGCATGCCAGGCACCCGGCTAAGTGCTTTAGCTGGATTAATTCCCTTATTTCTCAACCTCTCTGTGTCCCGGGTGCTAATAATATACCCATCTTTACAGATCATCACAGAAAGGGGAACTAACTTGCCAATGATCACACAACCAGCAAGTGCCTGAGCTGAGATTCGCACCCAGTCAGTGAATCCCGGCCTCTGGTGGGACGTCATGCCACAAAAGCAGTGCTTTGATTTTCCGGGTGCTTTGCTTTTTCTACGTGTGCTTGCTCTGTTGAAACCGGTATGTGTTTATACCCACATCTACGTATCTCCTCTCTGTAAATATAAATGTATTGGGTGTGTATGTAGTGCCATGTAATGTGTTAGGAGGTAAGTGTAAGATCAATAGGGCCTTCCTCACCAGGAATTTCTGTGTCTCCTTGGATATTCCTTGAAATCCTTATATCCCAACACTTACTGCTCTCCCCTCGGTCGTTAAGTTTGTGAAGAGAGTCACTCTTTATCTGTGAAGTCTAAACGCAGCTTCTTTTTCCTTCATGAATAATCTTCTAATCCAAAACCCCTCATCTTTCGACTCAAAATTTACGGAACCAGGCGGAGTAAAGTAACCGCAGGACGCCATGTTAAATTTCTGGTGAAGACCGTGAAAGTCACATCGGTGCTGCAGAGAAGAGAAAAAGCATGTATGCAAATGGAGAAGTTTGGGGGGCGCTGGTCACGAGAGAAGGAAAGTGTTCAGAAACAGGGAAGGAAACTTAGAATAAATGTGGTCCACCTAGTGGTGGAACTGCTTAGAATTCAAAATGAAGGAATTCGAGAGGCAGAGACATAATAGGTTAAAAGATTAAAGTTAGTCTCCTTCCCACTGAGTGGGCTGGACTTTGTGCCTCACTTGCAATGAGTGGAGCATATGCAGGGGGAGAAAATAGTGACTTTACAGTGGAAAGACCTGGCAAACACCACCTTAACCAAAGGATTAAGCTCAACATCACCCGTGATAAATCATGTTGATAATGTGCAGCCCTGATGTGACGTGATGAGAAGGGCACTTCACCTCTGTGATATTTTCCCTGAAAACCCACAACCCAGTCTGATCGTGAGAAAACTGTCAGGTAAACCCAAATTGGAGAACATGCTACGAAACACTTGACCGGCACTCTTCCGAACTGTCAGGAGTGTGAAAAATAAGAGAAGACTTTGATTTTGTCACAGATCAAAGGAGACGAAGACATCGTGACTAAACGCAATGTAGAACCACAGATTGGATCTTGATGTGGAAAAAGGACAAAGTTAGTGGCCAGCCTGGTGAAATCCAAATAAAGTCTACATTGCTAATCGCAGTGTACCAATGTTAATTTCTTAGTTTTAACCAATGCTCCTTGGTTATGTAACATGTTCATATAAAAGAATAATGGGCTGAAGACATAGGGAACTGTCTGTGATTTCTTTGTAACATTTTTGTTTGTTTGTTTTCTGTAGTTTATACTTATCCTAAAATAAAAAGTTAACTTAAAAATAATTGTGGGTTACAGGGGCGCCTGGGAGGCTCACTAGGTTAAGTGTCGGACTTCGGCTTGGGTCATGATCTCACAGCTCGTGAGTTCGAGCCCTGCATCGGGCTCTGTGCTGACAGCTCAGAGCCTGGAGCCTGCTTTGGCTTCTGTGTCGCCCTCTCTCTCTGCCTCTCCCCACACTCATGCTCAAAAGTGAATAAAAACGTTAAATTTTTTTTTAAAAATTAAAAAAATAGTAATTGTGGGTTAGAGCTTCCTCTCATTAAAATGGTTTCAGAGCATAAGATTTTTTTTTAATGTTCATTTATTTATTTTGAGAGAGAGAAGGTAAACAAAGGAGGGGTAGAGAGAGAGGGAGAGAAAGAATCCCAAGCAGACTCCAAGCTGTCAGTGCAGAGCCCAACACAGGGCTCGATCCCAAGAACCATGGGATCATGACCCGAGCTAAAATCAAAAGTCAGACACTCAACCAACTGAGCCACCCATGCACCCCACAGAGCAGAAGTTTTTTTCAATGGATTTAAAACATTTAAGAAGATACGTAATTTTTTACAGTACAAGGAAAACGGGGGAAAATGAAGACCTAGAGGGGCTGTGCCTAACGACACATTGTGTTTAAAAAGTTTAGTGATTACTGGCTAAGTAGAGGCCTTATGATAAACAGAGATAAGGCAAATAATCTACAAAGTTAAAGGCCATGAATAAAAGTAAAGGGAGATGGGAAGAGACAAAGAGGAAATCATTTCGGGGTGAAGGCGCCATGTCAGTCAGTTACTTTTTATCGGCAAATTAGGTAAATGCTCTAGGCAGCCACAAAGCATAGATGAGGTGGAAGTTACATAAATTAAAAATGCATGTAAAAAATTAAAAATGTATGGTCAGGAGAATGAAGATAGGAAGAATAAGGCATGGATTAGGGGCCAACTCTGGGCAATAATGAGCAAGAATGAAAGTATGAAAGCCGGGAACCCCAATGTTGGTCATTGGTAAGCTCCTCAGACTTCAGGACGGCCAAGAGGAACAAGGTAGGAGATACTTTATGAAGTTGTTTCAAGCCTGTTTCCTCCAGATTTGGTATAAGGAGGCTGGATTATTAACAGCTCTTGTGTTTATAACTTTGTCTCCGCCCCTCCTCTTTGACAGCCTGGAGTGGAGAATGAGGCTATAGACCCCACGTGATGGAGATCCCGACTCTGCTATTAACTGGAGTTTTGATATCAGCAAATTCTCTTTATCTCTCTGGATTGCAATTGCTTCAAGTGAAAACTGAAGAGGTTATACCTCAGCAAAAGTCTCTTCCAGGTTGCAAACATCATGTGACATGATTTGGTGGACTACTTTCAGCAAACAATTCCAGAATTTACAATCCTTGTTTATGATAGCCAATGATGCATAAGAATGGATGGCGTCCACGCTGCTATAACTGGGCCCTGTGTGAACTTTGCCTCTGTCAGCCCCGCGAGGGTTCCATCATTTCATTAGCATCTGGGGGTTTAAGCCCCAAGACCTGCCGCTACATCTAAGAAGATTCGCCATGCTGGTTACTTCAGGTCTTTAAAAGAATGTCATAAAACTTATCTCCCTCTCTCATTGCTTCAAGTTGGGTTCCAGAACACAAAATATAGGCTACTGGTATCGAGATAACATGAATTTCCTAATGAAAAGAGAGATGCAAATTAACTGGAGATATTAATGATCATTTCATAGTCCCTGAATACTATGGGAACATTAAAGGTAACACTGTGCTTTAGATGTTCTCTCCTAGGGGAAGAAAGCAGGGAAGAGGGTCTGGGAAGAGAAAAAAAAAAGGAGGGAGGGTGGTTTTAAGAAGAAAAGAGGAGGGGCACCTGGGTGGCTGAGTCGATTAAGCATTGACTTCAGCTCAGTTCATGATCTCACAGTTTGTGAGTTCAAGTCCCACGTTGGGCTCTGTGCTGACAGCTCAGAGTCTGGAGCCTCCTTCAGATTCTGCCTCTCTCTGCCCCTCCCATGCTCATGCTCTGTCTCTCTCTGCCTCTCAAAAATAATTAAAAATATTTTTAAAAAAACGAAAAGAAGAATCTGTAGAATAGCCAGAAACAATATCTGAAAGCTGGAAAAAAATGAAATTTAACAAAAACAAACAACAACAAACAAACAAAAAACACCTGATCGTATTAGATTTGAAAAGTTGCCAACCATTTTAGGTTTAAAAATCAGCAAGAAAGGGCACCTGGGGAGAATTAAGAGGAAGATAAAATGACCAACTCAGCCCAGTGGGCCCAGAACTTTCCCAGTTTGGGCACTGAAAGTTCTGCATTTTGGGAAACCCTCCCAGTCTCAGGCAAATGGGGATATTGGGTCACCCTAGAAAAAACTATAATCAAATATTACATTGTTTTATTTTAAGATGATTCTCACATAGAAATGGTTGCATTTTTCTCTTTATATTTAGTTAGAGGCCAATTAGTTCTATTCTAAATTTATTTTATGCTGTGTAGAAACTGTGGAAACTCCCAGGAGTACAGAGAATGGATATAAACACATATGCAGACGCATAAGGACATGCATACACATACACATATACATACGCATATTTCCTATTCTTAAGAAGACGTGTTTCTACCTTGCTCATCACCGCCTGGCATTGCCTAGGCCAGAAAGTAACTTAGACGTGGGACCCGTCTAATCTTATGACTGGGTCTACTTTTTAACTTAAAAGGTACCAAAGGCTTTGAAAACTTAAAAGCAGCCCATGCTGCCACTGATCTGTTCAAATATAAATGCCACCAGAGCTAAACTATTTTCACAGTAATCTAAATTGTTTGACAGGTACGATCAGCTGTGATAAGGACAGTTCATTTGCTACATGAAGACAAGACCTAAATTAAAACACGGATGTGGCAAAGAGTTAAGAACAACACACTGGGTGATTAACACTAGGTCCATAATATGAAGAGGGAAAAAGGCTTAAATCTACAAGTTGCGATGGATAACATACTATTAACAAAGTATGCCAAAGCACATATCCTGACTCCTACTTAAGATCATCCTCTATCCTTCCCCTTCTCTCTCTCTCTCTCTCTCTTTCTTTTTTAGTAGTACTTTCTTTGTAACATATAATTTGTATATAACCAAAAATATACATATATAAAGATCACCCTCACCCACTACATCAAGCAAAATGACTTTCAAATTGGAAAATGGAAATAATGAGCACAGCTATCAGATAACTGGAGTTCAAGGTGTTAGAAGGTATTTTAAAAAAAGAAAAGAAAAAGAAAAGATCTCTTGGCTTAAAATAAATTAGAAGATATCAGACCCAAATAAGTTACACGCCGGGCCACTTGGGGAAAAAACAAAACAAAACAAAACAAACAAAAACCACTTAATTTGCCATGAAAACAAGGTATCCCAGTAGATGCTATATGGACACGTACCCCAATGTTTCAAAATAGACAAATGAAGTTATAAACTAGAAAGTACATCAATCTCAGGTTGCTATTAACCGGCCCAGATTCCAGAATAAAGCTGAAATCAAGGAACCGACATGACAATCAACCAGTCGTGCTAAACTAATTTTCATTTAAAAAAAAAAAAAAAAAAGAACTCTTATCAGGGAAGTCTAGGAAACACCATACAAAGAATACATTTTGATTTTTAGCCAGTTTAAAATATTTTCTTTGTGGTTTGTTTCACAGAGTTTTCCTCTATATCCTCAGTAGCAGAAACTTTCTCTCTCTCTTACGCATATGCCCCCCACACACACACACACACACTGGATGAGCAAGTAGCTTGGTTGCACTAAGTGTTGTACACGGAGTCTGTTGATTAAGGGATGGATAACAGATTGTTAGGGCATGGCAAGACTCTGCAACTGATATCACCTATGTTTTTTTTTTTCTTAATTACTATAAGTCAAGAGATATCCCTATCGTGTTTGTAGAAGATAGACATCTGGTGATGAAATCAGTTTTCAAAAAAGAACTTGACAAACTAGAATTAATGACTGCATTGATGTCTACGAAAGTCACACTCCGTGCCTCTGAAAACAACTTCATCCAGTGAAATGCAGATGATGCCCTGGTACGACCACAAAACTGTTTATAAAAATGGTTGAGAACTTGGACTGGTATCAACCCCTTTAGGAGCCGATGGCTGGCATGGTTGCCAAAAATAGCTACTGCCTGCTACGCTTGCACCAGTTAAAAGTACCCCGTTCAGAACAAAGAAGGCTGTGTTCTCTCTGTGACAGTCCTTGGTTTAATCTTTGCCACTACATTTTAAGAGAAGGACTGATTAACTAAGGTTTATCTAGAACAGTGAGACCGGAACTATGGAGAGCATAACCCAGAAAGTGGGTTATAGCAGTAATTATTGAAGGAAAGAAAGATAACTGGGAACAGAGAACAGTGGATGTGTGATCATTATTTTTAAATATTTGAAATTCCATTTTAAAGAAACGGCACTGAATGGACTCCACAAAGGTCCAGGAGACAAAAGTCAGATCAATAGGTTGAAAATCTGAATAGGCAAAATGGAGCTCACTGCAAGAAAAAAAAATCTTTCTAGTAATTATAGCTTTTTAATAAAAAAAAAAAAGAAAGAAAAAAGAAATGCCAGTATTGCCAAGGGTATAAAAACATGAATATTTTCATATAACTGAAATGGGGATGGAAATTGGATCATTGTTTCTGGAAAGGCAATTTGGCAATGTATTTCAAAAGATTTAAAAACCTATATCATTTAATACAGAAATTCCACTTATAGACACTTACCTACATAATTAGAAATGCTGAAAAAAGTTTATAAGAAAATTAATAGCAGCATTTTTTTCGTAATAGTGAACATTTTGAAATAAGCTATAGCCATCAGAAATATATATTGCATATGTATATACGTATATAATAATATATACATTACATATATAAAATGGACTACTAAGCTGTTATTAAATTTTTTAATGTTTTATTTATTTTGAGAGAGAGACAGAGAACATGAGAAGGGGAGGGGCACAGAGCGAGGGAGGGAGAATCTCAAGCAGGCTTCCCACTCTCAGAACAGAGCCCAGTGTGGGGCTTGAACTCACAAACCATGAATCACGACCTGAGCTGAAGTTGGATGCTTAACCGACTAAGTCACCCAGGCACCCCACTAAGCTGTTGATTTAAAAGACATAGTGGAAAAATATTTTGAGGGAGCAAATATTCATAATACATTTTAGTTGAAAGAAGACAGCTCAATCTTTTCAACATAGAAAAATAGAAAAAAATTAAATACACTAAGATATTAACATCGCTACCTCTAAGATAAAGAACAATCTTCCTTCTGTGTGTTTTACTACTTTTTCCAATGCCTAAAATGAAAATATAGACATTTTTCAATCAGAAACAAACAAAAGACAATGAAGGCATAGAACATATGTTCTCATATCCCCAATACCTGATTCACAGTAGGAAAGCTACACATTTTTTTGAATAAATGAATAAATTAATTAAATGTTATAAATATTTTATGGAGTGAACTCTCTAAAAGAGTTAATAGCTTCCCATTACTGGAAATGTTCAAGCCGGGGCTGGATGACTCTCAGTATATTTAGAGGGCATTCTTACTTTGATTTAGAGCAGTGGTTCCCCCAAAGAGACACCTGGAAACCTAAAACATTTCCCCATTTCATGAAATACAAATTTCCAGTCCCCACCCCAGCTTCGCTGGATCAGAATCTGGCAAGGTTGTTAGAATTTGACTGGGTTTCAGAAGGTGGACTTTGGAGACTGTTACCATCCCTCTGGAAACCAATGTTGTCCCCAAGCTGATGGCTAAGGCAGGATGCTGTAGAGGTTACTCGGGGCCTGCTAACTAGCTGTGCACTGGCCTGAAACAGCCTCCCCGCAGATTTGCAGAGATCACTCCCTCACTTCTTCCACGACTGCATTCAGATGCCACCTCCTCAAACAAGCTCCCCCTGACTCCCACAAATTATAGCCCTTTCCAAACTCTCCCATCCATGTACTCTTGGCCCTGGTTTTTGCCTCAGCATTTAAACCAATTTCTACAGTACAATTCACCTGTTATGTTTACATTTATGGTCTGTCTCTCCCTACCAGAAAGTAAGCTCCATGGAAAAAGGAATTCTTTTCCCTATTTTTGTTCATTTAAGTATCCTGGAATAGTGCCTGGCACATAGTAGGTATTCAGTGACTGTTCGTAGGTGAACAAACAGAATGAATGGAAGACTATCTAAGGTTCCAGTCAAAGATGCTAGGCTGCTGCTTTGTGACAAGGGATGTTTTGGGTGAGTCTATTCCAGAGGTTGGAAACTGTTTCTAGAAAGAGCCAGATAGAAATATTTTTGGCTTTGTGGGTCAAATTGTCTCCGCTGCATCTACTGACCTCAGCCGTTGTAACACAAAGGGAGCCAGAGACGGTACATAAATAAATGAGTATGGCTATGTTCCAGACTTGGCCCTTGGGCCATAGTTTGCTGACCCTTGCTTTATTTACATTTCTGGAAACCTCATCAAGTCAGAATTCTACAAAGGAATTGCTTATCTGGCTTTGCCAACTCTAGGTACAAAGCCCCTGGCTCTAAAAGACGGGGATCTTGGGGGAGGTGTCTCTTTTTACTGAGACCAGAAGGGGTTCTTCAGATGGATCTTTATGAAGACATCAAAAGGTTTTGTTGACGATGGCAAATTCCACACACAATGGGAAACAGATGAAGCCTTGTATAATTAAAGAGTACAGTGGATTTTGATATGAACTTCCAATTTTTCCTCACTAGTTATAGAGGTACATATCCTGGCTGACATTCTGTGGTCCTGCCTGCCCTCCACAGTCTATATTTTTTGCCTCATATCTTGGGCTTCTTCTTCCTTTAGGAAGTCTATTACTTCGAGGTCGCAGTGTTTCAAATCAACCTTTGAAAAATGATTTTGCTTCAGTGAGTTTCTACAGAGACTTTTAATTCCCTTCAATATGCCCTACTCATTACAGTTGTGTAAGGCTGCAGCACTCTGTGGAATCATCTCAGGGATTCTGTCGTTCCCCATGGAGCTCTGAGGGTTCAGCATTTCCTACACAGAATAGAAAGATGAGGAGGGGACATGTGGCAGGGGACAGAGTTTAAACTCCTATAGCATAAAGAGCATCCCTCTGCTTTGCCTGATCTTAAAAACGCTCGCCCCACACAAAAAAATTTTTTTTCAAAAATAAAAAAAATAAAAATACCACCCCATTTGGAAGGAACATTCTGGTATACTCTAGGCCACAGTCTCCTTGCAAAGAGTAACACAGAATGCCATTATTACATTGCCTTGCACCCAATACCAACATGGCACCCATATCTTTGGACAAAAACTAAAAGATTCAGAAAATCCTGTGGATATTCTTTTTACAGAGCCATGGTAGTCACTTGTTTTAAAAGATTACAGTATTTTATATTGCACAATCTACATGTAGGTCATTTCAGACCTTCAATGAAGAGGGTCATTCCACTTCTAATAAGCAGGGCAACAATTCTCTGCATTAACCTGTTAAATCAAATAAGTGGAGGTAATAAGCTGGGCAAGGGCGGGGTCTTGATTCAGCTGCTGCGGGTCGTGTTTATGGCCTATGGAGAAAAGAGGTCAACCGAACTGAAATATTTAGGTCAGTCTTCATTTCCAATACTGCCCCCCATTATCAGAAAAAATCTACTGATTTTGTCTCAGAAAATATCGTTCTTGTTATCATGGAGCCGAAATGAAGAACAGCAGACTACAGAAAAACACATTCCCATTTTCTGCCAAATGCCAACATTGTCCCCTCAGAAAGTCCTCCAATTTCTTTTAAAGGCTTTGATCTAAAGCTTGTAAATGCCAAAGACATTTTTTTGAGATGTTGTTCTTTAGAACCTACGGAATTATTTTTTGTCTTCATTCTCTGCAAGAAAAATCAACATGTGGTGTCTTTTTTCACAGGCCATTTAGCTTCTTCAACGCAGGGTCATTTTGTGAGCATTTCTATATCATCTGGGGCACTCAGCTCTGGGCCCCCGCTCAGGGAAAACTCTGCTGTCCTTCCGCATCCCCACAGTGGGCACCGGCCTGAATCTGGGTCCTGTCTCTGGCTCTGTACCCATGCTCGTTCCTCCCCAAGGGAGAAGTGACTGATCTTGCTGGTATTGGCCTGACCACCACTGAGCCTGTTCACTGATGTCCAAGATCGCTGCTCCGCACAGCCCCTCTCCTCTGCTTCCTTTCCACCTACGAAAAGCCCAAAGGCACAGGACAAGAGTGATATTGTGAAATATATAGTTGGTTTTTGTCCCTTATTCTGGCACAGAGCTCCTGAAATCCTAGGCATTTCCTAAGTGAGGAAAGTAAGTAAGGTATATTTTGTTATGTTAATGAGATGACTTTTGGTCCCCACCTAAAGATGGCTACCAGAGGTATCAGCTTTGTGACTAGGGGGTTGGAACTTTTAGTCTCATTCCTTGACCTCTAGGATTTTGAGGAGAAAGGTTGGAGATTGAGTTCAATCAATGGCCAATGATTTAACCAGGTAGGTCTATGTAATGAAGCCTCCATAAAAACCCAAAACTATGGAGTTCAGACAGCTTCTAGGTTGGGGAACCAAAACACTTTCACATGTGCCACTGTGCTAGGCTCAGACTCCATGGGGACAGAAGCTCCTTTGTTTGGGATCCTTGTCTCTTCATCGGACTGTCAATTCATGTCTTTTGATATCCTTTGTAATAAACCAGTAATCTGGTGAGTAAACTAGTTTTCCAAGTTCTGTGAGCCACTCTCGCAAATTAATTGAACCCAAGGAGGAAGTCATGAGAAACTTAGAGTTATAGCCAGTTGGTCAGAAGCACAGGTAACAACCTGGACTTCCTATTGGCATCTGAGGTGGAGGGCATTTTTGTAGGACTGAGCTTTTAACTTGTGGAATTTAATGATATCTCTGAATAAATGGTGTCTGACATTAATTGAGTTGTAGGTATCCAAGAATTGCTTGGTGGTACAGGAAAAAAACCCACAAGTAAGAATTGGGATCTGACCTGTAGCCAGCCACACACCTTCTCTCCTGTTCCATTGTTTCTGCTGGTTACTGAGTAGATAAGTGAGGAGAAGCCTTCAGTATAGAGCCAGGTCCCAAAGTACAGATCAGGCAGACATCAGTGAATTCCCCTTGTCTATCAATTCTTTGTGTGAAGCCTTCTCTGTTCAGAATCCTAAGGAAGAGTAGAGCTCCCTAACGTCCAACACCTTAAATAATAGTATTGAATAAATGAAAGTTTTAGTTGCCTGAATCCCTACCTCTTATCTTGTCCCCCAACTGTTACTCATAAGAAAATACTGCACAGACTTTAAACAGACAGGGTACTGTTGCTGACTATCGAGTCAACATAATCAAATCTGTCTTCTGTCTTATGTGTGTTCTTTTACTTGCTCTTATAAAGACTCGTTAATTAATTAATGCCAAAGTAGATATTAATTTGTCTAAGTACTATATCCATATGCTTACTTGTCTCCTAAGCATATGGAATCATTTACTTAGTTTTGAGAAATATTATACATATTTCTGTGGTGATAAATTGGGATATATTCAACCAATTCATTTCCCTTCCTGTTTTCTTTAGGTGAGACTGATATATGAAAGCAAATAGCCTTTTATCCCTATTAGATAGTAGCATTTTAAATCTATTCATAGAGGAACTAAAAATGCTCCCAAATAATACTTGCAGTTGTAGGCAAAGGAACCCTCTTAGTTCATATTTCCTGTACACACACACACACACGCACACACACACACACACACACACACACACACACTACAGGCACTCATGATAGAATACATGTGAATACTACTGCTGACATCAAAAACTCCAATTACCCCAGGATTTGAGTGCTGACTGGGTCCTGATTTATTTTAAGCACATTAGGCAGTATAATGAGTAAAACAAATACTTTGAGGATCAAATTTAAATGGAGAAAAGTAAAGGAATTCAGGTGTAAGTCTGATTTCCATAGTTATTTCTTCAATTGTGGTAAAGTCTTGGCTGCCACAAGCATCAATTAATGGCCTAGATTTCCAACAATAACAAGGAGTCCTGCTCAGAATGGATTTACAGAAAATGTGGTCAATCTGATCCAAAGCTACCAAATTGGCACATTTACTAGAAGTAAATGGAGTAAACCATACTTCCCAAGACCATGATGACAAAAGAATCTGGTGTGTAGAAAATTATTGTCTTACGGGGTTTGGGAAAGAAAAAAGAACTTTATTGGCCATTACTTGTCCAACTGGTTATAACAACCCACACGTCCATTGTGTCTAACAGTTTAAAATATGTCTTCATAAACACCATCTCATAAAGTCTCACAACAACCCTGTGAAGCTGATATGCTTATTTTAGCAGATGAAGAAAGGGAAGGTCTGAACAATTAAATAACTTCCACAATGTCACATAGAAATGGTTCAGACAAGCAACCATACAAACAGCTGAAACTACAAAAATAGATAAAAGCAACCATTCGTTGTAAACAGCCAGAGTGTGGCACTGTGTCTTTCTTTGTGACCCAACTAGACAACTTATTCACTGGCAGCATTTTCCTTATTGGGGGTGACCAATTGGTGGCCGGTAGGACAAGGCAGACCAGGAGGTGATGGAGGGCACTCTAAGGACAGGACAGTCTTGGATAACAAACGTTGACACATGCTTCCTTGTAGCCCACTGGTAATGAATTCATCTGCGGCCAGTTCTGAGACACATATAATACTTTCTTCCCTGGGTTTCCAGGGACTCAATGTGATTTCAACAGAGCAAAACCATCTTACACATAAATTATTGATATTGTTAAATTCTGCATCTTGTCCCTTTCGTCACTTCTCTCCATTTCTAGACACATACATCTAAGGCATGGGCACAAGGCAAACTCCAAAAAATATCCAAACCATATCTTACAGTTAAAAAGCTCAATTTTGAATTTGAAAAGAAGGATCCAATGTACAAGTCATTCTTAGAACACCAAGCCATTCCAAGACCAAATAGCCAGTTTCCTTGGGATTACAGCACTTCAGAGGTAGATTTATGGAACCATACATGTCCAAGTTGGAAGGGAGTATAGACCCTCTAGTCCAACCTCTGAGTTCCCCAGTGAGGAAGTCCCAGTGACAAGAAGTAGCGATCCATAGGTGATGCAATGAATTAAATTCTGGGCAAAACTTAAAAGCAAAACCTTCCTGACCCCTTTCTACGGTTTCTCTGCTATGATTTCATAGAAAGAAGGTACCTGGCCACCTGAGCAACAATTCTTAAGATCTGTTGGCTCTAAGCTACATGGATGCTTTCTCATTCCTGTGAACACGGACCGAAAAGTTTCTTTTCACCTCTTAATTCTGAACTTTCTCAGGAGAAAATAAACTGGCCCAAGTAAAGACAAAGTAAAGACAAGACAAATATATACATATTTTGCCAGCTCTGTCTTTGGCATTAAATTGTATTATCTTGAGGTTCAACCTCTTTAAATGTGATCCTAGCACTAGAATCTTGGAACGCTGGAGACATTAGGACATGCACTGCCCAATTAGTCCCTAATTTATTATTTATTTGATATTGGGGATCAAATAAAAATAGTGAGGGGTAAAGGCACTGGTATAAGCAAGGAGTGACTTATAGTGGGGTGGCCTAATTTTAAAAGTTTGTATGAAGGCAAAAGACTAGTTATAATATGGTAATATAAGTATAATGTACTAAAGAAACAAAGCTAGGGATTTCATTAATTCTATCTCAAGAAGTTTGAGAAAGTGTATAAAGGGGTGGCTAATTAACGTTTGTGATAGTCCTTGAAATAGGAGTATCCACGAAGAGATGGACAATAGTAAAAGGAAAACACAACACAAAACAAAAGCAGAAAATGATGGAAACAGCGAATAGCCTCGGATGACTGAGAAATCAAGTCCTATTGCAGAAAGTGAAAGGAGATAGGAAAAGTGCGGGGCTAGGCCAAATTAGGAAGCGTATGAAATACCAAGCTAAGAAATAATGAAGTTTGGAAGAGTTATATGGTCAGATCTGTGTTTCTAAACTAACGAAAGCACAGTGTAATGAGTAGTTCAAAAGTTATGGAAACAAAGTGCACTTAACTTATGGGCAAGAGAGTGGTTAATTCCAATTCAGTATCTAATTCTTGGC
This sequence comes from Paguma larvata, assembly GCA_030068075.1. Lineage (NCBI taxonomy): Eukaryota > Metazoa > Chordata > Mammalia > Carnivora > Viverridae > Paguma > Paguma larvata. The sequence goes on from CM057825.1 coordinate 17,101,547, forward strand.
AGAAACTGAAATCCAAGATGCAATAAAATCTGTTCTTATTGCTAGTCATAACATTCTAATTTGGTCAGCTTTCAATGCTAAAAGTAGAGGGCAGGTCACCGAGGTTCAGATTGATGAAAAGCAAATATTGGCCTTTTCTGGGGTGCTTCCCAATAGTACTAGACTATAAGTTCCCATGGCTCCCATCCGGTCACCGGAAGTCCCTTGGACACTTGGAAGGCTCACGTCTAGAATAAACTTGGAATTCTCTAAGCACCACGGAAGATCTTTGAATTTTCAAGATGACCTGAAACGGAATGAACTGACTTGGTTTTCTCCACTTGAGTAGAAGGCCTGCCCCCTCTCTCAGGACCCACACAGACCCTCGGTGGCAATGGCAACACTCCAAAGAATTGGGGAACTGAGTCATTTGAGCAGAATGAGTATTTGCTGCTCTGAAATTATTGACCTGTGATGACCTTACTTGTGATTCCCCGTTTTGTGACAAAGAAGCATTTATAAGACTCACTGAAATCAAAGTCAAAGACTTAACCGGATGTAATTTTGTTCTTACCTTTTGTATCTGAACCCTTACAAACAAAACGGAATTCTTCACCTTTATGGTTTGTGTGTCAAAATATAAGCCTGTGAGATTGGTAATACCGACTGAATTGGAATTCAGTTCAAACATTTACACTATGTTTTATTCGACAGTTTAATAAACAAATGTTTTGATTGAACAGGATCAACTTTAACGTCTTTAATGTTTAATGTTGGATTAATTCAATGATCTCATGTAGATATCCTTCAGTGGTTCTGGAAGAGAACAGAGTGTAATTTTGCTTGCAACTCATTTTTGTGATAGGATTGAAATTTCCTGTGTCAGTTTTTTTTTTCCTTGAAAATATAGATGTCCCTGTTCTCATGGCTTCAGCTGTTAATACTTATTCCCCCACTAGGAAGTGAATTATGATACCCCTAAGGGATCGCTCACATTTAGCCTGAGATGACCTCATGAATCACTGGGAACTAATTTGTAACTAAACCATACAAATACATCTAGCGTAGAAGTAAAAACACTTATTTTGCCTTATAAGGTCAAACATGAACGGGATTTAATATAGAAATTACAAAATGGCTGCAGAAATGATATTTCCACTTTCAGTTCACAACATCACTAAGGGCATCAATATTACTTTGAGAAATATATTAGTATCTATATTTCTACAGGCATCCACGGTACATTTTGGTTTGGATAAATCAATCTCTGCAGTACGTATGCATGTGGATTTATTTAAATCAACTTTGTTTCCATGAAACCTGTAAAGGATTATGCACATTTTCTCATTTTGAAGCTCTCAAACAATATTTTTTTCTAGATGAGTCTCAATTATGTATATCTTGAATTACATTTAATTGCAACTTGGCATCCAATTAGAGAAAAAGACCCAGCACGAGTGAATTGAAGATTCCATAGGGACTTCTATGTTTGCTGTTGGTCTGAAGATTTAGACAATTCAGCTATGAAGGTCTTTTGGACCCTTCTGGTATTGGTCTTTGGAAAAAATTTAGCACATTTCCATGCATAGCGGGTGTGGGAAATACAGAAGTGCGTTCTCCCATCAGGCCACAGGGCAGCTCTCCAGCTGTCATGATGTGATGTGTCTGACAATCATTGTCTCCCTGAAGTGCCAACTCATGTCTGCTTTATCTCCAGTCCATCTCAGTATAAATGGATGCTTGCAAGGCCTTGAGACCATACGAGCCACCTCAGGTGGAATAATAATTATTCTTGTAGCAGCAGCTAGGCTATTTCACGGACATATTGGTCTGGCAGAAAAGTGAATCAATTTTAAGAGTGTGTAGCATTAGATAAAGCCCAAGTCCCAGTGGTCTTATCTGATGGTTTAGTTTGTTTTTTCAGAAGTGAGGTACCCAGAGGTATTGGTGCTCTATTTTAAGCAGACCAAGAGTTTAATAGGAAGGTGCTGACAAGCAGCTGAAAGGTCATCAGAAGACACTACTGAGCATCTAACTGAATTGAAAGTTTGCACCATGCAACTGTGTCTGATGTAAATAAGGTTATTGTTTCAGAGGCTTCCAGAACAGAACGCCAGCTCTGCTTTCCCGAGGTTATGCATCTATTGTAATCAGGAAGCTGATAGGTAGCTAAAGCTCTCTTATCTATTTTTTTTCTTGTTTTGAGCATAAACACAGCACTCACCCTTGGAATTGGGCACTAAACTGAGAACACATAGCACAGATTGGAAGAAAGGAGAGATGCCGATTCTCTGAAGCAATATTACGGTGGTGGTCAGCAGCTACGAGAGTTGAGGCTTATAAATAAAACATAAAATGTATGATCTAGTTTGTTTCTGAATACATTCCTGGGGGTCAGGTGAAACAAATAGGCCCAGTAGATAGAGGAAGATTAAAAAGGCCAAGCAGAGGCTCATCAAGGATTATCAATGGAAGTTGCGTGGAAAACTTACTTCTATTACATAAAAGGAAACTGGACCAGGGAAATTGAAACAAATAAAAAATGAATGGTAGAACTTCATTTCCTAATTGGTCTTTCTGCCTTGATTGTCTCTTTGCTCCAATTCCTCCTCCTTACCATTCCCAAAGTTAGCTCCCTGAAACAGAGCTGAGCATATTACTATCTCATATAAAATTCAATAACTCCATAATTTGGGATTCAAAACTCTCCACTATTTGTCTCCCATCTACTGTGCCAACCTCATCTCCCACTCTGCTCCAGTGAAACCAGTCTTTGCAACTCTCCCTTATATAGCTGTAACTTCCTGTTCAAATCTTTCCCCCTTTGAAACCCCCATCACTTCTGCTCCAGATGGAGAGATTTAAGAAAGCACAGAATGTGTCTAAATTCTGGACGACGTCTATGAGCCTTATTGGGTGCAAAACACTGGGCTAAAAGATAAACTTCTCTTGTGTTATTTAATATTTAAAGCAACCCTATGGGGTAGCCTATTTTATACACAGAAAACGTGCAGTAGAGAGAGTGTAACTAATTTGCCCAAGGTCACAGAGCTGGTAAATGATGGAGCTAAAGTCAGATTATCTTAATTCAAGAGCCTGTGTTCTGAAACTCTTCAACGAACTAGATTACATCTATTCTTATAATCTATTCTATTCAAGAATGGATCGAAGAATCTTGTATTTTTTATTCTATTCTATTTTTGTAACTAGATTTCCACCAACAGGCACAAGTTTTAGGAACAATAGATCAAATAATGGTCAATAAAATGTGGATAAACCCAAGCCTCACTAAGTAATATAAAGACTAGTATAAAATGGTTTAAAGAGGGAGAAAAATATATTATCAAGAAACAGAATGAAATACCGACTTCAGAGAAAATAAATGTAATTAAAAAGGAAGTACACTCTTCTCAACAAATCCAAATTATTGGATAGCAGATGCTGGCCTCTGGGTTAGGAAAGACATCGGAAGGAAGGGATAATTTACCTCAACTGGACTAAAGACCAACAGTACCAGTTCTGGAAGAAGTTGAGGGAAGGTTTGTAGGTGAGGCTTCACACTTACCTGCAGGGAAAGTCAAGTTCCAATTTAAGATGTCAACTATTTACTGAACCTACATCCTATTAGGTCTTGAGTGAACACAGTAGATCGAAGAATAACCAATGATGGGCTGCCATGCTGAAGACTTACTACGTAAAATACAATAAAAACAGACAAGATGAGTGTCACCAGAAATCTAGAAAACCATAGTGATACAAGACAAAAAAGTCCAAGTAACAATACAAGGCAGGTGACATGCACCATCTGAACTGAGAGAGAGAAACTGAGTCCTGGTTGGGGAGGGAGCATTGGCTTCGGAAAAAGGGACTGGAGTCAAGCTAAGCAGAATACACAGAATTTGAGTAAGGAGAGAAAAGTGAGAGGAATTTCTTTATTACATGGTAAAGACGATGAGCTAGGATCCCATAAGGTTAGGCCTGTCACAATATTTCCTAAATGCAATGAAATCATGAATCCAGCCAGATGTTTTGTGGGAAAAAAAAGTTAGTGCTTAAGTAAGTCTTGGAGAGGCTGAACTATGCAGGCCTCTTCTACAAACTCATAGCCCTCATGTTGAAGGCTCTGAGAACCCCCACAGTAGTATTAGCATTACTAGTAGTAGTAGTAATAGTATCAGTTTTAGTACTACTCACATTGCCTGAGTTCTTACTGTGTTGCAGCCACTATGGAGAGACTTCTTTCCATGGACCTCCTACATGCAACGTTCCTAATGAGACAGGTGTGTTATGACTCCCATTTGACAGCTAACGAACCCACGGCTTGGATGGTAAACAAATCACCCAATGTCATGTAGACACAAAATGGTAGGCCTTCTACTCTAAAGCAAGCGCTCTGACCTCCAGGTTTATGCTCTAAATGCATCCCTATTACTGCGTCCACCAAACATTCCTATTTAACTTTGTCTCTTTTTACACAAACCTTTTGAACCATAACATGTCCAGCTTCTTTCTCATCATTTCTCGTCATTTCTCCTTGATTTGGTAAACCTTCTATTCAATCAGCTTTCTGTGTGAAACCTGTGCAGTGAGGGGGTCCTGTCTGGCTGCTGGGTTTGGCTGTGATTTTGGTCCTAGGTCTCTTCTTAGCTGAAAAGCCTGCCGTCCTCACTTTCTTACTAAGCAACATCCAGCAAATTTGAGAAATATCATGCCGGATTAGGACCTGGATTTCACTCACACCGCAGATCAGCAGAGACAAAGTCTTATCTTCTCCTGGCGCCTTCCCACCAACTTCCGCGCCCTCTGACTAAAACAAAATGCAAAACATCCTTGGTTGGTACAAATATGACAATCCTGTTTAGTCTTCCCCCCGGAAAGCTTCTTGGCTTAGCTAAGAAAGTATCTATGGCGTTGTCTTACCCACTGTTTTGGTAGGTATGTTGTATTTCACCATTTACAAGCTATATCTATGGTCTAAAAATACCCCTTGGTACTGACCAAGTGGGTTTGCTTTTGAAAGTCCTTCCAGGAAAATGCTGACCCTTCGGCAATCTAACACCACGCTGATACTATTGGGGGCTTAAAGAACAAAGACCTTGTGAATCCCAAGGTTGACGAAAACTATGTGTGGAAACAAGATCAGCACCATCCCGCGGAGTAAGCACTTGGCCTTTGCATTACACATCTGAAATTAATAATAATTCAGAAAAGGATTTTTGTGGGTTTCGTTTTTTTGTGTTTAGTTTTTGTCTGTTTGTTTTTCGTTTATTTGTTTGTTTGTTTGTTTGTTTTTCCAGGAGACGCTGGAAGTTTCAGGCAGGGCAAAGGAAAAGAGCGAATGTCTGTAGTAATTTTGCCTGTGACCCTGCCAGGTAGCTCCTGGGTGGAAAACTCAGTGACAGCCATCGGAAGACGAAGGTCTTCATGGAAGCAGGTCAGGAGGGGAGACTGCAGGCTGCAGTCTGAGAGGGTTTCCCCAGCCCTTCCTGCCTGCCCCAAACTTGTCTGCCCCTTATCCCTACACTGTAGGCTCCTATGGCTACCGCCTTAAGGTTTCTGCCCGGTCCCTGAATCTTGACCTGTTTGGATCATTTGAAAAACACACCCCAATCAGCTTCATAATTGATTCCCAATTGATGGAAGCCCCTGCCTTTCTTCATTCGCCCACCGCGTCACTAAAAAATCAAGCAATGAGTTTCTCACGGCCTGCCAAAAGAATGATTAAGTTGGTGAGCCTTCTGAGTATCTCTTTCCTGTTGACAGCTGGTTTTCTTAAACAAGTTAGTACCTGCTGAGGTGGGTTGGATTTTATCTGATCCACCCGAGCCGATGTCTTTAAAAACACACAAAACAGCCCCACGCTTTGATTATTTGTAAACCACCACCATGTAGTTAAATAGGTGCTCCGTGAGCAAATAAAGGAAGGAATTGCAGCTCTGTGCAGGGAGCATGAAATACAACTTGCTAAGCTGCAGTCTGTTTTTCCCAGGCAAGACACGCGGTGTAATTTTTTCCTTTTGATTACATGATGTCAGCGCATACTCCATCGCTCCTGTATAAACTGACACTTGACAGGCCTATCTCAATGCATCCTGAGCCTGCACCAGCACAGTTACTGTTTCTAAGCTTCTAAGAGCAGTCCCAGAGTGGGGGCGAGTTGGTTTGATTACCAGGCTGGAAAGCTTTGAAGGAGCCAGAGCTGTTCCCTTTACATAAGTCTTCACATCAAAAGCCTGCGCTTAATTGCCTTTAGAAATGTCCCACCTTCGGGGGACGTAACCAGGATTCTTAATGGTTTCAAAAAAGAAATATGTATTCAATCACCGTGGATCTAGACCATAACGGACACATGCTGGTTTCGACAGATCACATTTCCAAATATGAAATTGATAGAGATAAATCTGTGACAAAGAGACCTCCATTCCTGCCCAAGGCTTTGAGAGGGTTTTTAAGAAATGTAGGCGTCTTAATGCTGTTGGATCCTAGGTACCTTTTTTGTTCCTGTTTATGAGGAATGTGCTGTGTGTGTGTGTGTGTGTGTGTGTGTGTGAGAGAGAGAGAGAGAGAGAGAGAGAGAAATAGTAGAAGGGGTTGGAGGAATGGCCAAGAAGAAAAGGCTCGGCAATTGCGAAAAAGCAGGATTTCTTTATTAAAGAGCTCGATTCTGAGTTGGAATCTTTTGTCTCTCTGCTTAGCTACACCATCTCTTTTTCCCACGCAATATCCATGTCTGGTGAGCCCCCGGGCCGATGACAATTACTCTGAGAATCCAGTCTGTTTGGGAGTTCATGAAACGCGCTCTTCAGTATCAGAATGAGAGCGCGCTCTAGAACATATCCCTACAAGAAGTGAATGGAACCACTTTATGGTTATTTACGGCCCTAAAACTGCAAAATTACTTCTTGTTAAGTTGACCTCTTTCCAGGAAGGGCCTTTGCAGAGTAAATGTTGACATTCCAGCGACCAGCTGTCAAACCAGAAGAGAGAGCCCTCCGTGGTGCAAGTGTGTCTGGGTCATCTTCCCAAGAGGTGGAGCGTCTTTGGCCGGCTGGCAGCTTGTCCGTGCAACCACGTGAAAAGACAGCGAACTACAGAAACTCGAGTAGGCCGCAGCCCCTAAGCATTCCTCAGGTGGGGTGGGTGAGCCGAGTGCCAACTTCAGGGCTGGACACATCCACGCTTAACTACACATTCCCTTGCTGACTCCGTGATGTTGATCAAGTCAACATCTGCAAATTAAGATTGCAAATAGTAGAAGGGCAGCTACGACGATCCCATGCTATCCCCATGACCGGCTGCAACACACAATTGTCCCCACCTAGGAATTCACAGCTGGGAGTAGTCGTGTTTACATAACACAGGTTGCCTTATCAGGCAGGTTGTCCTCAGTTGGGAACAACACCTTAAATTCCTGTTAACAACCTCCAGTCATCAGCAGACGGCAATCTCTTGCTTCTACCCACTCTAGGTTCTAGGGAAAACCTCACTACCTCCCTCTGAAAGGCAGCCCCACCTGCACAAATGGCAACTCTTTTAGAAATTATCAGGGCAACCCACGAGAAGCCACATTCCTTTCCCAGGAAACATTAGCACGCCCAGAAGGCGATTCGCCATGAAGGGAGTAAAGCTTAAGCTTCAGGGCCCTTTCCTTGCAATGGCCCGTTCCAGTGCCTTATACCCAACTTAGAATTTATAATATTTAGGGGTGCCTGAGTGGCTCAGTCAGTTGAGCGTCCGACTTCGGCTCAGGTCATGATCTTGCAGCCCGTGAGTTCGAGCCCCTCGTCGGGCTCTGTGCTGACAGCTCAGAGCCTGGAGCCTGCTTCAGATTCTGTGTGTCTCTCTCTCTCTCTGTCCCTCCCCCACTCATACTCTGTCTCTCTCTGTCTCAAAAATAAATAAACATTAAAAAAAAGAATTTATAATATTTATATTATTTTCCTCTCAAATGTGTAAGTTCTGGACCCTCAAAAAGAAAGATCTGTTCCTGGGCTCACCATAACAATAGCATCTTCATTATTGTCCAGAAATGAAAAATGGGAGATACAACGGGGATGAGACCTGAGCTCCAGCCCCGAGCTTCCGCTGAAAACACATGTTGGGGCAGCTGGGTGGCTCAGTGGGTTAAGTGTCTGACTCTTGATTTTAGCTCAAATCATGATCTCACGATGCGTGAGCTCAAGCCCCACATCGGGCTCTGGGCCGGCATCATGGAGCCTGCTTGGGATCCTCTTTCTCGCTCTTGCTACCCCTTCCCCTCTCACGTGGGCTCTCTCTCTCGGAAAAAAAAAAAAAAAAAAAAAAGACACATGCCTTCAGCAGGCACCATCTCCACCCTGGCCAATCCGTCTCCTCTGCCCACCACCATACTCCGTAGCCAAACTAAGAATAGGCAAGCTGGGGATTCTGAAACCCCACATCTTACCAATAACCACAACGAAGAGGCTCCTATTTTTGTCATTATAAGTGGTAGATCATTTTCATTGAAGTATAAATATGAAATTTTGCCCCAGACTAAAGCAAACCCAGATAATTACACGGTTGCAAATTAGGGTGTTAACAAAAAAGGTCTAAATTATCCCCTTCCAGCATTTAATGAATTGAGCCACTTAATGAATTCCCAAAATGCACTGCCTTTCCAACCATGCCACTTTCCCCTTGCAACAGTGAAATCGAGTAGCTGTTGGAAAAAAAGAGTGATTCCCATGCCATCCTTACAGAATACTATTTACTTGCCAAAGAGAAAAACTGAAGAGAGAGAGAAGCTAAATTGTCTTTGATCAGTGAGAATTAGTTGCAAATGCTCGATAAAAATAAAAGCTGGATCTGACTCTTAGTATGTTTAGGACTTTAATGATGCAATCACCCAAATTTAGAATTTATAAGGTTACTTTGTTCGAACTCCTTCAGCTCCGTTCCCATGTAAATGTTTGCTCTCAGGGCAAAAAAACATGAAGCATCTGGATGGAATCTATTCTGGCTTCAGGAAGACAAAATGCCAACCCTGTAGAAAAACTGTCCATCTTTAAATTAAATTCAAATCTGGGTGGCTTGCACCCTAACCAAAGTCTGTTTCTCTACATCTTTATAAACTGCATGATTTAAGTCATCTGTGTGCTGGGTTTTCCCCCCTATTCTTCACGATCTTTTGGAATAAATGTGGAGCTTGTTAACATGAGGAATTGATAGTTTGTTGCCATTTTCCATGGTCTTGACATTTGGGAACATTTGTAATCAATAAAGGCAGACACAAGGAAACAAATTTGATAACTGTTGTTAAGGAATCAAGAGAGAATATTAAGACAGGATTCGAAAGAAGTGCACTTACCCCAAATCTAATAAATCTATAGCTTGAAATTTTTGATTAACTATCTGTCATGTTCATGCAACCTCCTTCTGCATATTTCGGAGAGCTTCTTCTCACTCCTGCTTGCCCACATTACATACAGAATATCATACTATTCAGAGACTGGTAACAAGTTCATTCACTAACTTCCATGAATCCCATTTGGCACTTAGGAATGACAGTCAGCCAGTCCTCAGCAAAATCATAACAGGGTCAGAGTCCAGTTCATAAGCCATCATCTTTCTTTTCTTTTCTTTTTTTATTTTTTTAACGTTTATTTTATTTTTGAGAGAGAGACAGAGCGAGAGTGGGGGAGGGGCAGAGAGAGGGAGACACAGAATCTGAAGGAGGCTCCAGGCTCTGAGCTGTCAGCACAGAGCCTGACGCGGGGCTCCAACTCACAAAACGTGAGATCATGACCTGAGCCGAAGTTGGGCGTGTAACCGACTGAGCCACCCAGGTGCCCCAACCATCTTTCTTTTCTTTATGCCAGTTGTCTTTCATTTCTTCACTAATAGAAATGCTGGATTCTTCTTTTTCTGTTTGGTTACACAGGGTAACCCATCGGAGCTGCAGAAACTGCTGCATTGACAGTGTCTCCTCCCTCAGCCATATTCTGAGGCCTCTCTTCTCGACATCTCTCTGTCCAGTGTCTGCCCTCAAAAAGGGCATCTCATCTACACTCGGCTTTGCTGGTGGAACTGGTTTATCCCAGCTCTGTATCCTCGTGGAAAAATCCCCAGTCAGCATTTAATGATGGATTTCCGTGGAACATGGCAATCCTCCCAGAGAAAGTTTTTGTTTTTTGTTTTGCTTTGTTTCCTTTCAGGGCATCAGTAATCTAATCGTGCTGTAGCCCGAAGACGTGATTCCAAGGTGGAAATGCCAAATAACAATAGGAAGAAGGGTATAATCACAAGCCCTTGGAGGTGCAAATGGTTGGCACTTCCCACATCAAACTCCCCGGAGACTCCTTGTGTCTAAACTGCTCACAGTCATTAGGACCACAAACATATGATATTATTACTTAGAATAGAATTTCCAAACAATTTTTTAGGGTATCCGGCACTCTTCAGGACCAAGAATCTTGAGTCGCAGTGTCAGAAACAACCTGATGAGGAAGAAGATAGAAAGTTGAAGGGTGGGGATCTGAGCACCCCACCCCATCATTACTCTGGAAGTCCACTTCTACATTACTTACAACTGGGGATGTAGTCGTATATTTCATTTGTCGAGAAGTACACTGATAGCAACCACCTAGATTGTCCTACTTGGCTAAGCTAATGAAATGCATAAAAAAATAGAAGGAAAACTTGATTTCTCCTTCTCTGTCCCTCTCTAGTCGGTATAGCCTTTTTGATTTTACTTACTTTGCATTGGTTCTAAAGGTGAATCTATACTGGAGAGTTAGTCTTCCTTCTCAAAGCTAAAAGGGGCAGGGTTATGGAAATTCTTCACATGCAAGGCATTCCTGTTCTCCTCCAGAGAGCTGCAGGGATTGTGGGGCCAGCTGTAAACGTATTTAACCATACTCCTTAGCTCGGGATGGAAAAATCAGACACATACACCAATTAGAACGTCACATGTTAATATTTAACCATGATAGACCTGGCATGATTCTGACCATCACAGGATGTATGCTAACCTCAAAAAGGCAGAAGTATCACCTTAAGATCAATTTTAAAAAAGAATCCAGGTAGAGGCCCTGTGAGGTTATCGTTGCCCCCATGGCATCCAGAAGAGTGAAGCAGCTTCCACAGGGGGTCTCTGACGCTCACACGAAGCCGGAGTCCACATGGTAAGACCTAGATCATTGTTTACTATATTTATCCCCAGCTTACTTTTAAATGTAGAAACCAAAGAAAGAAGCAAGTCATTTGACAATATTGGTGTCTAAGGTCCCTGGGTCAGATGTCATCATTCAATTTAAAAGTAACCTGGGGCACCTGGGTGGCCCAGTCAAGAAAGCATCTGACTCTTGGTGTCCGCTCAGGTCATGATCTCATGGTTTCATGAGTTCAAGCCCCATGAGTTCAAGCCCCATGTCGGGCTCTGCATTGGCAGCATGGAGCCTGCTTGGGATTCTCTCTCTGCCCCTCCCCCACTCACACTGTCTCCCTATCTCTCAAGAATAAACAAAAACTTAAAAAAATTAAAAATAACCTGACTCTATGTGACCCGTCTTTAAATAACCACAAGCCCTGTTTTCTCAGTGGTGAAACTTTGAAGCAGGGAGGCAGAGGGGATCAAGATAAAACTGTGCTAGCTGCTTCTATGGTAGAGAGCCTTTGTTCCACTCCCATCTGTGTGGGTGAAACACACTCTGGAACATGTTTTTTTAGCACATTCTGTCTGCTCCCACCCTTGCCTCCTTCTTTAGGAAATAGACTGTCCTGGTGGTCCCTAATGTGTTGAAAACTCAGGCGTGGGGATGTAAGTTATTTCCTAGCATTAGGCAACAAACGAAGAAAATGCAGAAAGTGTTTTCAAGAAGCCGTAGCATCTCCAACCAGAAAATCAAATACAGCAAATGACCCTGTAGCCGGCTTGCAAACAATTACAAAAACAGAAATCAAAAGCATTTTGCGCATTTTGCCTTCCTTTTTGAGAGACAAGTGACAAGTAAACAAGACGTCATCAGGGATGTAGTCAAGGTCCAGAGAAAACCTCAGGCTCTACGGCAATCCAGCCCCATCTTCTGAGTCGCCCGGCTTCTTTATTATTCTGGGATGAGTCTGGGTTCAGAGTCCTGGACCTCAGGTTCTTGTAGACCTCAGCTTTATGACCTCAGCTGCAGAACAATTTTAGGGTTCATTTTTTAAGTGTTTCAAATCTGGAAGTGCACATAGAGAAGCATAGGTGACTGTAACCTTCCTGTATGTATATGTTGCTCTCTGTCATGGGTTACACCCATCAACTGAATATCTAAGGGTTAAGTTTTTCCCTTCCTCCAGAAGGATCTGCTGGAAGCATTGGGAGGCGTGTGATGGGAACCACTCTCTCCTTCCCGGCAAAAGGGTCATTACCCACAGAGAAATCCTGGTGTTTAGGGGGAGGCGACAAATGCTGACCAAGCAATGACTATCCTGGGACCACACTTCACCTGTCAGAGCTCTCTCAGTCTCCCTTCTCTAGACTTCTCTCTTGGGGGGTGGAGCTCATTCAACTTTCCTTTTCAAGAGGGAGAGCTGGTTTTCCACTCCTAACAATTACAGTCTTCTTTCTTTACAATAAAAGGACGGAGTTTTCCTGAAATTAACATATGACTTTGACTTTATTTGGAATTACATTTTACATCACAGTTTTTCCTTCACCTCACCCAGCTCTTCCTTTAACTGGAAGGGATTAGTCACTGACACCCATGGGGGATAGAAGTAACTAACAGGGGTATACTTCCGAAGACTTCTTTCAAACACATTTAAAAGTTTCTTTTACTAGTCATCACAGGCTGAGTTACCTGGGAGACAGACTGATATCTGCATGCAGAAGGCTCATCGCGGAGGGAGGAATAGCCCTGGCAAGGAGGGGTGTGGGACGCAAGACCGGTAGAGGGAAAAAAAAAACTGTGTTCCGGTTGCAAGACAGGTCTCAGCCATCCCTATGAGGAGCTCTGGAATGGCCCTTCAGAATTGTTGCCTCCAAGGCAGAAGTCCTGGTGTTTGGATCCCTACCTCAATCAATCTATGGAAGTAAAATTTCTAAGAGGAGCTCAGCTGTGGGCCACGAGTGGCTAAACTTCCTGCCGTCTTGGGAAGGAGTCCTCTGTCCCGAAGGGGAATCCAGATGGCATAACACAGCATCCACTAGATTTAGTCTTTGCATGGCATCAGCCTCGTACAGAGAGCTCATCCTCTCTGAAAGGGACTTTCCCAGATTGGGTTGTCCTCTTTTCCTACAAAAAATTTACACGTGGAAGGTTAATGAGACAAACTATAGCCCCCACACTGAAGCTGGTTTTTTAAATGCAACTGGTACCACGCTTCTCCTTACTTTACCCATTCCAGATTTCTCTTATCCTTGAGTAGTACTTCTTTTGGTCTTGGGAACCGACCTGGTGGGGAAACCAAGACTCTCATCCTTGAGGAGACTGGACTCCTGTTACAATGCCTTTCTCATGCCTGAGCAGCTGTCCCAATACCATCAAAATGGGTAAAGGTGTGTCAAGTTCATGCCCCAGTGGGTTGTTCAGCACCAAACAAATTTTTCCCCGCCCTTACTATATAACAGTAGTTCCACGTTTTCTGGGTGATCACCAAGGCTGGTGTCTCTGTTCCTTGCCTAATGGTCCTTTGGTACAAGGATCTCAAAGTGATCGATAGCCAACCATGGTGTGAAGTTTAATGGGACACTCACTGTTCCTGGTGGAACTGCTCCCCTTTCATAACTCAGGAATTCCAAAACCTACACAGCCTGGAGTTATAGAGAAACATATTCCCCAAGGGACCACTTACTGAGTGTGGTGGTAGCAAAGCCACTCCTACTTCTACCCCTTGGGTCCTGGACTAAACATTCCTCATCTTTGGGACAGGCACTGTATAACAGTCAATGATTCAGAGTGTATATTGCAGCCTAAAGGAGAGCTCTCTTTCCCTTGTAGAGAATCGTCTCTAATCTGGTACCTATCTTGGCCATCAAAAGATTATTCAATCACTCTATAGGGTCATCAGTTTTGGGGTGGTGTATAATAGGATCAATGGATTTTATGGTCACGTACTTACTGCCACATCTGCTTTACTACAGAGCGGGTCTCTTGGCCTGATGCGAGGTTAGGCAAGATTCCACGCCACTGGACTGACTGTCTAACCCTTAATGGTGCTGACTGAAGCCCTTTGGGCAGAAAGGCAAACCCATACCCCAGAAAACAGTCTATTTCCAGCAAAATAAATATTTGCCATTTCCAGAGTGGAAGAGGTTAATCTAATCAAATTCTTTCCAAGTAGCTTGTTGGTTTCCTCAAGGAATGATGCTTCTTCCCAAGATCCCTTGTCTCCAATCACTCCCTTTCTGGCTCTGGACCAATTAGCCAAGCATTAAGTGCTTTTTCCCGCTACATGTGCCTCTAATGTCATAATATCTGAAAATATTTTGAACACAGGTTGGACCTGCTATAGTTCCTTGTCCTGAGAGCTCTGTGTCACACTCAAAACTGGTAGCTTTTCATTTTATTTGGTCAATCAATCAGAAAACATGATAAGAAACCAATGCGGAAGTTTTTCAAACTACCAAGTATATCTATACCAATTACCTATTTAGACGCCAAAGGTCCCTGATCATGGACCCAGAAGGCCCGTGAGCCAGAAAACCTGAGTCAAAATTCCCTTCATTACTTGGTCTTCATATGTCCCTACCCTATCCAGTCAATTAAGAATCTATGCCCAAAAGTCATCAAAATATCTTAGTATTTTCTATTCTCATTATATGAGGTTTTGAATAAGTGATTACAGTTGTCTTTGGGGAGCCTTAGAGTAACCATTACTGAAAGTACTTGCCATGGTGTTACAGGGTTCTTCCCTGTGAGGACCCAACACCTCCCTCTTTTTAATGGGTCCTGGATGCAAGAACTGCCTCAGTTTGGTGAACTGGTCAACAGACTATGACTTTTGATTGGAGCAGTTGTCTGCTATCTGCTTATCCTCCATTCTTATTTTCTTTTGTTCACAAATTGGGCAGTGCCCTTGCTGGCTGACAATGTATCCTACCCCAGAGAACACCAAGTTACATTCACCATCTCCATAGCTCAAGGCAGGCCCCCTGGTTTCACTTGACTCTTGCCCCTCATTATAATAAATACCCTCACTTGCTTCTGCCAGATAAGCACTGTCAGCTGCATCTATTTTTATAGAACCATATCTATATTGTTATCAGGGAGCCCAAGTCTATAAATCAGTGTTGGCCTACAAAGGACAGCCCCCTAAGAATGTGATTGCCCTTCTCATTAGGACATTGCTTATTGTTTTAGTAACTGAAGTGTCCTGAGGCTCTCCCACTGAATATGATCAATTAGTGGGGTTTGGGCCATATGTAATAACTCCATTATGGTGGGCCCAATTACCTGAGGCTTTTGATCTCTTCCTCCACACCAAAGTTCTGGCATTTCTACTTTCCTTACTGTGGGCCAACACTTTTCTACACTTTTAAGGGCCAACCTGGTGTTAGATTAACAGGATCTCCTGAGCCCTTGCCAGTGTTAAATCCTGGATCACAGGAGCAAGTTCGCATGGCAATCAACTTTGTCTTCTTTGACTTTAAATACTTTCATCCTTGATTCAACACTCTCGAGATTCACTTCTATCTATGCGCTTTCAAGCAGTGTGTTCACACTCTCTCTGGGTATCTTAGCTTGGGCTGCCATTAACAAAATTCCACAGACTGTGCAGCCTACGTGGCAGAAATTTATTTTCTCACTCTTCTAGAGGCGACAAAGTTCAAGATCAGGTGCCAGCAAATTCAGTTTCAGGTGAGAGCTCCCTTCCTGGTTTGCAGAGGGCTGCCTTCTCTCTGTATCCTCACGTGGTGGAGATCAAGATCTCTGGCGTTGTTTCCTTCTATGAGGGCACCAGCCCCAATCAGAGTACGGCCCACCCTTATGACCTCATTTAACATTTTATTTTTACTTCCTCAAAGCTCTATCTCCATATACATTCACATTAGGGGTTAGGGTTACAACATACGGATTTTAGGGAGACTCATTCAGTGTACAACACTGTGTTCTTGTCCAAGATTAAACACAGCATTTGAGAAAGTGTTCCGGTATCAACGACTGTTATTCAAATTTATGTTCTAGCCCTGCTGTAATATAATATAAAATATATTTGACCTTTGTGTCTGATTCCTAGCACAGAGCTCCTAAAGCCCTTGTAATTTCCTGAGTGATAGAAATATCTTTGGTTACTAATGAGCAACCCTTTTCGAGGACACCCGAATTTATGCTAATAAGGTAACTTAGGGTGGGACCCCCAGATAGCCTCAAGATGGGGCTGTTCACCAGACAGATCAAATGATTAAAGGGTTAGAACTCTCAGACCCACCCACTGACCTCTGGGAAGAAGAGGGTGTGGGGGCTGATGACTAAGCTCATAAATAAAACCTCTTGAACATGAGATTTAATGAGCTTCTGGGTTGGTGAACACTTTGGGTTGCTGGGAGGGTGACGTGCCCAGAGAAGGCATGAAAGCTTCACGCATTCCCTCCAGCTCCATATCCTGCCCCATGCATCTCTTTCATTTGGCTGTTGCTGAGTTGTATCCTTTACAGAAAATTGGTGAATGTAAGTAAATGTTTCCCTGAGGTCTGCGAGAGCCATTTTAACAAATTATCAAACCCAAGTAGGGGGTTGTTGGAACCTCCAGGTTATAGCTGGTCAGTTAGAAGTGCAGACGACAACTGGAACTTACGATTGGCATCTTAAAGGAGGAGCATCTGATGGAACTGAGCCTTTGACCTGTGGGCTCTGTCAACTCCAGATAGTTAGTGTGAGAACTGAGGTAAATTCGTAGGACACCCAGTCAATGTCTGCTGGGAATTGGCGAATTGCTTGGCATGAGAAAAACTCCACACGTCTGGTGCCAGAAGTATTGAGAGTAGAGGAGAAACATAAAGTTTCCCTTATACTAATTTTCTTTGCCAGTGCAGTGCTATGCATTCTTTCCCAGTCCTGCCAGTGTGTTTTAACTAGTTCCTACAGCTCCTTGGAGTATAGACCTTTCCTCCTTTGGCAGGCTCAGCGTGTTTCCTGCTGGTTTATGTAGTTATTGGTCTGATAGCCAGAAGAGGAGGTAAAAGTAGAATAAGGCATTCCTTATTATCTTGCAGACAGAACCCTCCGTATCATACTCAGGCAAGTGGGAAGAACTAGACTTTACTGAAGAGGAGTGGTCCACTTTTATAGGCCCACAGTGTTAATAGGAAACCTGAGAATTTTTTAATGTCTCAACTTAGATGTATTCATTCTGAGTCACACTCCTTCAAATCAGAGCACCGATGCCGATGTAGGTCAGCCACAGATTACAAGCCAACCTTCTCTGGATCTCTGCTGCTCTTAGAATAGCTGCTGAGCCTAATCTTCAGGTTTTAATGCCCTTGGCTACAGGAGATGAGACTCTTTTTATGTGTAGCCAGGAGAATGGTTATGGGTTGACTTGTGTCCCCTTAAAATTAATGTACTGAAGTACTAAACCCCTTCTCAGAATATGATTGAAATTGGAGATAGAATCCTTGAAGAGGTAATTAAGTTAAAGTAAGACCATTACAGTTGGTCTTAATCCAATATGACTGCTGCTCTTATAAGAAGAGGAAATTTGGACACAGACTTGTATAGAGGGAGAATGCTATCTGAGTAGGCATCTGCATGTCAAGGAGGGAGGCCAAGAACAATCCTTCCCTCACTGAAGGGATCGACTCTGCCTGCCAACACCTTGATTTTGGACTTCCGGCCTTTAGAACTGGGAGAAAATAAAATTCTGTTGTTTAAACTGTCTAGTCGGTGGGCCTTTGTTATAGTATCCCTAGCAAACTAACACAGAGGTCCTATGGTTTTCTCACTTCACCTTCTATTTGCCATTAATCATTCTAAGCCTTTTAACATCCCTCTCCAATGCATCAGTGGCCCCCAGAAACAGTCATCCAATACCATAATCCCTATAATTACTATTTTCCCTAAACTACAAATGCAATTGCTCCTGTTGGTGAGTGACCAAGCTCCAAAATCCCATTTCGCGGTCTTCCTAGGACTACTTCTGTCGTCGACTGCCATAGATCAAGCTCAACAGGAAAAAAAAATTACAAAATTCTAAGATTTTTGCAAGCAGAAAGTTTACTGACAAGTGGTCTCAGGTTGCACACCTTTGAGAAGTGAGGAAACACAATGGGGCAGAGGAAAAAGTTGAACTGTGATGCAGTTACAGAAGGAACTTCTAAAACTGAAGAGTTGTCTTAATTAAGAAAAAGAAAACAGACCTTTGTATGCCTGTGTTGACCAGGCATCAGACACACATTCCAAAGAGAAGTGTGACCTTGAAAGAAGCAACTTCACTCAGTCAAGGGTACTTCTTGGAGAATGAACCAACTCTTATCAGTCAGTGGCCCTGGTCCTAAGGTGGGAGTGGGGGCTCTGGGTGGTGACTTAGTGGTGCATTACTGTATCTATCCAACTACGTCACGGGTCAATCCACTCTCCTTATCCCATTTTCAAACAAAAAGTCTCCATTCCCCTGTTCTTTCCCATAATAGAACTTTCTGGATCTTAAATAATGGTTTGGGTTTTAGGATCACAGAGGCCTGTGCATTCTCCTAGGAAAACGAAAGGAAATACTACTATCTAAGAGTCTACTCCTACCTAAGAAGACACACTGCCAATTCCAAGCTTCTAAAGACGGTCATGGGAATCTCGCTACAAAAGACAGAGGTGGGAGTGGGGTATGGGCAGGAAGGAAAGAAGAACGAGGAGGAGGGGGAGAGACTTAAATTTACAGTATGTCACACCACTATCTCTATATAAATTATCATGAGGAGATACGGCACCACGTTTCTGATTTTCTTTCAATAATATTGTAGTATGCCTAGAAGATGAGTATTTTGAGCAGCTGTCTGGCTTACCTATCCTATCCTAGATCTGGATTCTCCCACACAGGGGGTGGTGGTTCTGCTGAGTTTGGCTTCTGATATCTGACATTTCTTTTACCTAGTGTTACTTACTTTTTTCCTTTTTGACAGACATCAAGAAAGCAACAAGTAGGGGCATCTGGGTGGTTTGGTCGGTTAAGTTTCTGACTTCGACTCAGATCACAATCTCGTGGTTAGTGAGTTCAAGCCCTGCTTCGGGCTCCCTGCTGACAGCTCAGAGCCTGGAACCTGCTTCAGATTCTGTGTCTCCCTCTCTCTCTGCCCCTTCCCCGCTCATGCTCTGTCTCTCAAAAATAAATAAACATTTTTAAAAAATTTAAGAAAGCAACAAGTAGAAGTGAACAATATCAAAACTTGTTTCTACTTTTAAGAATTCAGAGATATCAGGGTTTTTTAAGCACTCTACATTTTTACTTCATTCCCAAGACACGACACAATTCCCTTAATACTTAGGAGAACTAGCATATTCTCCCCAATTCTATTCCTCAAATTTGTTTCAAGATAAAGTCACTCATTTCTTCCAAAACTTGACAATATACTAAATCTCTTCACGTTGTATACCTTCCTTAGACATAAAAGAATATATAAAACTTAAAATCTAGTCGTGATGCTGGAATCTCAAAGTCCGCTAGCCCTTGACCCAGTTACATTATTTTTAAATTCATTTTTTAATTCAGTTTACCTCCAGTAAGCAGAACATTAAGTCTGTCTCAATATTTCAATTCTTCTGAAGAATTAGAATTCATTATATGTATATATTTCAGTAGTAAAAAATGCAACACAAATACTTGCAATAGATTACTAGACCTGAGAATTTTTTATTCTTTAAGTGGAAACAATAAGATGTACACAATTTTTAATATGTTAAAAGATACCTGATTTTTATATATTATAAAAATTATACTGTTATGTTTTTGTGATCCTAACAGCATAGGCTTAGTGTAAAAAGAGTTCATTCTAGCCCTTTTGGAGGCCGTGGCAAAGTACAAACTGTTTCTTATAATTATTCATTTGATCCATAATTTGTCACGTGAAATATTTCACCATGTCTGTTAGTGTTGGAAGCAAAGATTATATTTTAAAGTCATAATGAAAATGTGTTTCTTCTTAAGAAATGGTACACATATTTGCGATGATCTTTTCCCATTCCGTTGGTTGCCTTTCGTTTTGTTGGTTGTTTCTTTTGCTGTGCAGAAGCTTTTTATCTTGATGAGGATAAAGGACTAATATCTAAAATCTATAAAGAACTTACCAAACTCCACACCTGAAAAACAAACAACCCAGTGAAGAAATGGGCGGAAGATATGAATAGACACTTCTCCAAAGAGGACATTCAGATGGCCAACAGACACATGAAACGATGCTCAATGTCACTCATCATCAGGGAAATACAAATCAAAACCACACTGCGATACCACCTCACACCAGTCAGAGTGGCTAAAATGAACAAATCAGGAAACTATAGATGCTGGCGGGGATGTGGAGAAGCAGGCACCCTCCTACACTGTTGGTGGGAATGCAAACTGGTGCAGCCACTCTGGAAAACGGTGTGGAGGTTCCTCAAAAAAATGAAAATAGAGCTACCCTATGATCCAGCAATAGCACTGCTAGGAATCTACCCAAGAGACACAGGAATGCTGATGCATAGGAGCACCTGTACCCCAATGTTCATAGCAGCACTTTCGACAATAGCCAAATCATAGAAAGAGACCAAGTGCCCATCAACTGACGAATGAATAAAGAAGTTATGGTACTTATATACAATGGACTACTATGTGGCAATGAGAAAAAAATAAAATCTGGCCATGTGTAGCAACATGGATGGAACTGGAGTGTATTATGTTAAGTGAAATAAGTCAGTCAGAAAAAGACAGATACCATATGTTTCCACGAATAGGTGGACTTTGTGAGAGTAAGCAAAAACCAGGGGGAGGGGAAGAGGGGAAAGGAAAAAAAGACACAGAGAGGGAGGGAGATAAAACATAAGAGACTCTCAAAGACTAAGAAAAAACTGAGGGTGAGGGGAATGAGGGAGGCGGGAGAGGGGGTGATGGGCATTAAAAAGGGCACATGTTGGGATGAACACTGGGTGTTATATGTAAACCAATTTGAAAATAAACTATTATAAAATTAAAAAAAAAAGAAATGGTACACATATAAATATGAAATAAAACTGCACCAGGTGTGGTAGGATGCACTGAATTATTTCATCAAACATTTAGTAACAATGCTGTGCCAGGCACTGAGTGGAAAGACATAAAAAGCTGACAATAACTCATTTGCTGACTTCCAGAAGTTCACCAACTAGTGCAGGGAAAAGGTACATTTGATTTTACAAGGGAGTTACTGATAGACATTAATAGTTTTAATTATGACCTTCTGGACAAGGACCAAAAAAAAGTAAATATTATTATTGTATCTTAAAAATCTTCTCATTTAAGTTTCCAACTGATCCTACAATAAACCCATGAAATAGGCATTGTTATTTTTCTTAAGTTTACCTGAGATCATGTAGCTTGTAAGTGAATGAACCCAATTCTGTCTCCAAAATATCTTTTCTTTCTACTATACCAGTAGTTGGCACGCTGAACCCCATGGCCCATGGTTTGCTGCCTGGCTTTGTAAACAAAGTTTTATTGGAATTCAGCCATGCTTATTTTTTGTTTTCTTTTTTACATATCGTTTGTGACTGCTTTCACTCCACAACGGCAGATTTAAGCAGTCATAGTAGAGATTATATCACCTCAAAAGCTAAAAATATTTACCACCTGGCCCTTTACAGAACACGTTTGCCAGCTCATAGTACGCCATACCGCGGTGGTTCAATCAGAAGCAATGTTGCTCCCAAGGATGCCATTGGCAATGTCTGGGGCCATTTTGGTTGTCTCAATTTGGTACTAATGACATCCTATTGGTGGAGGCCGCAGAATCCACTGAACATTCTACAATGCACAGAACAATCCTCCACAACAAAGAATTAATTATTTGGCCCAAAATGTCAGTGGTGCTGAGGTTGAGAAACACTGTCAGACCAATTCCTCTATTTAATAAAATTCCCATAGTCCCAGTAAATAACTCGATGAAATGTACAATTTTAATTCTGTGAAACTGTCTAAATATTTGCATTTTTAAAAATTTTTGGACATATGAACAAGCTTAATTACCTGCTACACTATCCATATGGAAATATGTGGTAAAAAGATGGAAACAAGGTTCATAAACTTCGGAGACAGGCAGGCATTTTTAGGCCACTTAAGGTTTAGACGTTAAGTATTTGCATTTTTAATATGTGCTACTATATCAGAGAGTGTAATCGACTAGAATTTCAAAATATTTTTTTCTTCCAAAAAGTTAATCTGTAGGCTGTATGTTTGACGCTATTGTGTTATGCAAATATAATTCATAAAATAGTGGTGACTGGGTGACTCAGTCGGTTAAGCCTCTGATTTTGGCTCAGGTCATGATCTCCCAGAACGAGAGTTTGAGCCCCATGTCGGGCTCTGTGTTGACAGTTTAGAGCCTGGAGCCTGCTTCAGATTCTGTGTCTCCTTCTCTGCCTCTCCCTGCTCTTTCTCCCTCTCAAAATAAATAAACATTAAAAAAATTAAAATTGAATTTCCTTTTTAAAAAAACCATAAAATAGACCATCTAATGACTTCTGTGTAAAGATGGTTGATTGAACATAACCATGTACTTTTATATACTCTCAAAAGCCAACTAAAATGACAGTATAGAGATCGTTTTGGAAGATATAGCCCTACAAGAATGGGGATGATGGCAGAGGAGAGTGTGGCAATTCTTTGGAAGCTGGGGAGCAAATGGAACAGCGGTAAATACCAGCAGACCAAACAGCAAAAACAAATCTTAAGATAGCTTGAGAAAAGCTGAGAACCAACCTGATTTTCACCAAAGAATTCTCTAAAGCCTTGGGAATTGGCCAAACAAGTTCCTCTGGAAAAAGGGCTGAACCTAATGCCGAAAGTACAGAGACTTGGCTGAAAGTTTGTTAAGGGAACCACCACAGGCTGAGATCTCCTCCTTCCTTCTATGTAAATGGGTCCCTGTGTCTCTCCCATCCTGCAGACATAAAAGCAGAGGTTCTATGGAAAAGGCTACACCAGACTATCTGTAGCAAGACCGCCAATAACCACCCTTCTTTCTTCTTCACAGGAATGTTAGCTGTATTTTTTTTTTTTTTTTTTTTTTTTAGTATTTATTTATTTTTGAGAAAGAGAGCACCAGTGGGAGAGGAGCAGAGAGAGAGAGGGAGACACAGAATCTGAAGCAGCCTCATGTTGCAACTTGGCAGCACAGAGCCTGATGTGGGACTCTAACCCACAAACTGTGAGATCATGACCTGAGCCGAAGTCAGATGCTTAACCCACTGAGCCACCCAGGCACCCTAGCCTTATCTTTTATATGGAAACAACTGGAAGAGCTCCTGCAGGCCTGGACAAGTTTGATCTCCAACTCCCACCTGTGCACATGGACCATGGAGTGACCACTTCGACCTCATTATAATGTGAAAATTTCCAGTGAGGGGCACAAACTTCATGAACATAACATACGGTACATGTATAGGCAGGTTTCCTCAAGACACATGCATGACATTACGCTCACTTCTACACACTGTGACAAAACTCCCCTTTTTAAATATTTATCCTAACCCTAAATAAAAGACAACAACTCAGCCTTGCTTGGGGAGTCCCGGCTTTGGAAGTTATTCCCTGCGATCTCCTAACTGGCTGCAAATAAGGCTTCCTTTGTGTGACACCTCTACCTGTTGTATGTAGTCTCTATCTGTAATTTCCCAAAGAGCAAACTCACATTAGTTCAGTTACAAGACCATGATCAGGAGGGACATTTTGAACTGAGAACAAGGGTGTCGAGAGAACATATGCATACAGGGTGCTGACTTCTCACCCACAACTCCATACCTAATCCCATTCAACCCTCAGAATGCTGGCAAAGATAAGAAAAAAAATATTGCAAACGATAGATAAGATCAGACACTTTTATTAATTCAAGAAAAAAAAGATGTTTTGAGAAATTTTAAATTTGAGAATAGAAACTAAAAATCACTGGAAGATTTGAAAAATTCGAAGATTTGAAGAAATCTCCCAGCATATAGAGCAAAGGAAAAAAGACACACAAGTAATAGGCATACTAGAAGACAAGGTTGGAAGATTCAATATCTGAAATGTAAGATTTCCAGAGAGAGAAAACACAAAATGGGGAAGGGGGGATAATCCATAAAATAACCCACAGGTACTGAATTCTGAGCACAAGAAATGACAGGACCATCAAAGCATAGAGTCCCACATTTCAGATTGGGATAAAGAGATACTCCAGAAAGCCTCCAGAAAGGGTCCACATAACTGTCAAGCTGCATGAGAGTCAGAAATGGTTTTTAGATTTCTCATCAGCTGGAAACCGGTAGATAGAATCATGCCTTCAGGACTCCAAAGGAAAACTGTTTCCAACCTTGAATTCCATACAATGGCAAATTCTTATCAATTGTTGTTAAAAATTTTTCAGACATCACAAGGTTACAAAAAATCTTTACCCCTCAGAAAACCCTCTTTGGAACCACCCTTAATAAAACAAGATAGAAACCTAAGAAAGTGGATAGCATGTTATCTTAGCCGGGTCCAGCCAGAGAGCAGAACTTGAAGTCAACAGTCTGTTAATGGGAAATGTAGTCCTCGGAGCAGGAATTAGTGGTGTGGGGAGCAAATTAGGGAAAGAACCAGAGGCACTTTTCAGAATATCCACCCAAGAGTAGAAATGGCAAAGTATTTGTTACTTAATTCCTGCCCAATATGGGTCAAAGATTCTTCTGGGGTGGGGGGGGCAATTCTACTGCCCTTGCAGGGGGCACATACATGAGCACCGAGTGGCTACTGAGGGGTCAGAGAAGATCAAGACCAAAAGCCATTGGTCACAAAATGAATTAAAGACTTAAAAAAAAAAAAAAAGATGTTAATTTACAATCAGGATAGTGAACAATCATTCAAAGAGCGAGGGTGGGCAGGTCCAGGGCCAAGTAAATGGAATTTTCTGTCACTACCTCCAAAGCTTATTCTAATTCATCCTTAAAGCCTTTTAAGTACATATGAGGTACTAGGCAACATGCAAGACACTGAGGATCAAAGAAACATATGCCTAGTCTTTGGCCTTATTGCTTCCTCATTCTCTGCAGCTCTTATCACAATTACAACTTTATGTTTATTCAGATAGCTCTTTGTTTATTACCAGGAATGGCATCTGTTATTACTCATGACTGTATTTCCTATATCCAGCAAAGTACTTGAAATACAGTAGTGGACAATTTATATTTAGTTAATGAATGAACAGATGAATGAATAAATAAACAAGACAATAAATGGTCAGCAGTGAACTTGGGTCAGATGGACAATGTGTAGGATTGGGAGAGTGCCAGTCAAACTAATTTCCATATTTCCCATCTCCAGCTCTTTCCTGCAATGGTTTTCTACTTATTCCAGAAACCATTCTGTGCTCTCTACGGCTAAGTGATTAGCTCTGGGGAGTAGAGACCATGTGTCAGCCTTCTGAATCCCTCAAAGTACCTATCCTAAGACTGTACAGAGACCAGACATGGAACTCACCACCTACTCCATGACGAGTGCAGCCAATGAATCACTCTTGTAGGTACAAGAGATAAAGGTGTTCATGACTTCTCTCTGACTCTCTACATCCTCTGACCTCACAAGAAAACTTTAAAAAGCGGAAAGATCTAAAACTAATTTTGCCACACTTATTTAGAAAGGATGCAGGATGTGAAGAACTCTCCTGAATTCATTAATTCACCCATCCATCTCTTCGGGAATTTTCACAATACTATAACAAAGCAGATGGGTAATATTGTACTTAGAAGAACATCATTGAGAGGAGATGGCAGAGCAGCATGGAGTCCCTGAGCTTGTCTCGTCCCTGAAATGCAGCTGGATCAGCACCAAACCATTTCGAAATTGATCTGAGGATTAACACAACAATTCGCAAAACTTGAGCCACAGAATTCGGCAGGTATAAAGTGTGGAGAGGGGAACTGGGTGAGAGAAAAGCCACAGGGGTTAGGGAGTTGCTTTTGCAGAGAGAGGACAAAGAGAAAGGGGGAGAGTGCAGAGAATTGGGATTGTGCAATAAAAGCACTCCCCCGAAAATAGCTGGAAAGAGAGATAAAGAATGAAAACACTTGCAGGGGACCGGACAAGAAATATGTTTCCCCCAAAATATTAATGGGGAGAAAGGAGAGGGTTTCAATACCACCAGGATTCTATGAACAGTGGAGCACAGAGTCTGAAGTTTCAGAGCTCAGTGCCTGGTGGTGCTCTCGTAAGGAAAGAGGGTGAATTCCAGGAGCAGGCATTGGTGTCTGAGGGGTCTGTGTGCCACGTGGGGAGAAGTGGTTCCCCTTCTTGGAGTACATTTGGTAAAGGTTGTAGGGCCTTCCCACAGTCAGTGGTTACAGTGGACCCTGGAGAGCAGCCACATTTGCTGGTATTAGGACAAAGACGCCAGAGTGCAGTGAAACCTGGCACCAGCTATGCGTTGTGATTTACCATAATCTGAACCTCTGATTCTGTGCAACTACACAAACGTTTTCTGGGTCAAGTTGACACCCAGCCATTGCTCAGCAAGACCCTCCACCCCCAGAGAGTCCATGCTGGTCCAAGCCACGGGCGTCTCTGAAGTGTGCGGTTTTGAAACACAACCCTATCTGAGATAAAATTCTGGAGGGAGGTGTGACTAGAAGGCAGACAGCTTGGACACGAACAGGGTAGAAGTGGGGAGTGGACAGAAGCCTGACACAAAGGAGAGGCTTGATCCTGGGTGTTTGGTTACTGCTCATGAGAACACGAAGTTCCTCTGTCAAAGACTAGGAAGATGGGTGAAGCCATTTCCATCTTTCCCACCTATGAATGCATGCCACACCTATCCATACCAGTAAGCTAACCAGCACCACGTAGTGGAGAATGGAGCCCTTACACCAAGCCCTGCCCAACTGCGGCCTCCAAGCACATCCCCTAGAAGGTCAGCACAAGTCACTCCAACTGTTTAGTGTATGGACTATAGAGGACTTCATAGTTTCAGTTCTAGGGGAAACTGGATGTAACTAACTTCATTCAGGTTTCATTCTGTTTGCTGGTTCATTTATTTGTTTATTTCCTTTGTTTCTGTTTTTGCTTAAATTATTTCCTTTTTTCTTTCTTTTTTTCATATTTTTGGATACAGAAAGAGAAAAATTTGGTTTTTTCTTTATTTTTCTTTAAAAAATTTTAATTTCATTTCATTTATTTTATTCTATTATATAATTTTTTATTTTTAAAAAATTTTTCTTACCATTTTATCTTTTTTTTTTCTTTTATTTCTGTTTTTTCTCTATTCTATCAAGCGTCTTTCAGCAAGCAGACAAAAAACACCTAGGATCTAGCTGCTTTAATTTGATTTTTTGTTTTGTTTTAAATTTTTTTAATTTGTATTGTTTATTTATTAAATTTTTCCTTCCTCCAAAATGACAAAATGAAGAAACTCACCCCAAACGAACAAACAGGAAGAAATGACAGCCAGGGGCTTAATCAACACAAATATAAGCAAATATAGATAAATGATAGATAAATAGATATAGACATAGACATAGATATAGATATAGATGCCATTATAAGTATGAACAAGATTTTAGAAGCACGATAAAAAGAATACTAGCTGGGGTTGAAAAAAAAGCACAGAATCCTTTTCTGCAGAGATAAAAGAAATAAAATATACTCAGGACAAAATTAAAAATGCTATAACCAAAATGTCATCTCAAATGGATGCCGTGACAGCAAGGATGGACAAAGCAGAACGGTGAATCAGTGATATAGAAGATAAGATTATGGAAAACAATGAAGCAGATATAAAGAGGGAACCAAATGCAAAAGATTGCGATACAATAAAGAACTCAGTGACTCTTTAAAAAGAAATAATATCTGAATCATAGGAGTCTCAGAAGATGAGGAGAAAAAGGACAGAAGTTTTATGTGAGAAAATTATAACGGAAAACTTTCCTAATCCAGGGAAGGGCACAGACACCAAAATCCAAGAAGCACAAAGAACCCCCATTAGATTCAATAAAAATCAACAATCATCAAGGTATATCATAGTTAAACTCACAAAATAGACAAGGAAAGAATTATGAGAGCAGCAAGGGAAAAAAAGTCCTTAACCTAATAAGGGAAGACATATTAGATTCACAGCAGACCTATCCACGGAAATTTGGCAGGCCAGAAAGGAGTGGCAGGATATATTCAATGTGCTGAATCAGAAAAATATGCAGCCAAGAATTCTTTATCCAGCAAGGCCATCTTTGAAAATATGAGAGATAAAGAGTTTCCCAGAGAAATGAAAACTAAAGGAGTTCATGACCACTAAACTAGTTCTCCAAGAAATTTTAAGGGGGACTCTCTGTGTGGAGAAAGGACAAAAGAAAAAAGAGCAAAAGCAACAAGACTAGAAAGGACCAGAGCATCACCAGAAACACCAATTCTACAGGCGACACAGTGGCACTAAATTCATATCTTTCAATACTCACTCTAAATGTCAATGAATTAAATACTCCAATCAAAAGACATGAGTATCAGAATGGATACGAAAACAAAACCTATCTATATGCTGCTTACAAGAGACTCATTTTAAACCTAAAGACACCTGCAGATTGAAAATAAGGAGATGAAGAATCATCTATCACACTAATGGTCATCAAAACAAAGCTGCAGCAGCCATACTTATATCAGACAAACCAGATTTCAAAATAAAGACTGTAACAAAAGATGAAGAAGGGCATTGTATCATAATTAAGCATTCTACCCACCAAGGAGATCAAACAATTGTAAATATTTTTCCCCCCAAATATGTAAATTGATTAATCAAAAACATAAAGAGACTCATTGATAATAATACCATAAGCAGGGAACTTCAACACCCCACTTACAGCAATGGACAGATCATCTAAGTGGAAAAATCAACAAGGAAACAATGGCTCTGAAAGACACGCTGGACCAGATGGACTTAACAGACATAGACAAAAGACATAGAGTATCAGAATGGATAAGAAACCAAAACCAGAACATTTCATCCTAAAGCAGCAGAATACACATTCTTCTCAAGTGTACATGGAACATTCTCCAGAATAGATCACATACCGGGTCCCAAAGCAGGCCTCAACAAATACAAAAAGATCGCGATCATACCGTGCATATTTTCAGATCACAACAGTATAAAACTCGAAATCAACCACAAGAAAAAATTTGAAAAGACCACAAGTACTTGGATATTAAAGAACATCCTACTAAAAAATGAATGGGTTAACCAAGAAATTAAAGAGGAATTTAAAAAGTACATGGAAGCCAATGAAAATGATAACACCACAGCCTAAAACCTCTGGGATGCTGCGAAGGTGGTCAGAAGAGGGAAGTATATAGCAATCAGGCCTTCCTAAAGAAGGAAGAAAGTTCTCATACACACTATCTAAACTTACACCTAAAAGAGCTGGAAAAAGAACAGCAAATAAAGCCCAAAAACAGCAGAATGAGGGAAATAATAAAAATTAGAGCAAAAATCAGTGATATCGAAGTAAAAAACAAAAACAGTAGAACAGATCAATGAAACCAGGAGCTGGTTCTTTGAAAGAATTAACAAAATCAATAAACTCCTAGCCAGATTGATCACGAAGTAAGAGGAAAAGATGCCCAAAAATAAAATAATGAATGAAAGAAGAGACATCACAAACAACATGGCAGAAATACAAAAATAAATAAATAAATAAATAAATAAATAAATAAATAAATAAATAAATATTGTGAACAATTATGTGCCAATGAATTGGGCAATCTGGAAGAAATGGACAAATTTCTAGAAACATATAAAATACTAAAACTGAAACAGGAAGAAATAGAAAATTTGAACAGATACATAACCAGTAAAGAAGTTGAATCAGTAATCAAAAATCTCCCAACAAACAAGAGTCCAGGGCCAGATGGTTCCCAGGGCAATTCTACCAAACATTTAAAGAAGAGTTAACACCTATTCTTTTGAAGCTGTTCCAAAAAATGGAAATGGAAGGAAAACTTCCAAACTCATCCTACAAGGCCGGCATTACCTTCATTCCAAAACCAGACAAAGACTCCACAAAAAAGAACTACAGACCAATTTCCCTGATGAACATTCAAAAATTCTCAACAAGATACTAGCAAACTAGATCCAACAATACATTAGACTAATTATTCACCATGATCAAGTGGGATTTATTCTTGGGTTTCAAGTCTGGTAAGATATCTGTAAATCAATCAATGTGATACATCACATTAGTAAAGGAAAGTATAAGAACCATACGATTCTTTCAGTAGATGCAGAAAAAGAATTTGATAGAATTCAGCATCCTTTCTTGATAATACCCTCAAGAAAGTAGGGATAGAAGGATCATACTTCAAGATAATAAGGGCCATATATGAAAGGCCCACAGTTAATATTATCCTCAATGGGGAGAAACTGAGAGCTTTCACCCTAAGGTCAGGGACACGACAAGGATGTCCACTCTTACCACTGTTAGTTAACATAGTGTTGGAAGTCCCAGCCTCAGCATTAGACAACACAAAGAAATAAAACATATCTAAATCAACCAGAAGTCAGTCAAACTTTCGCTCTTCACAGACAGCATGATACTCCATGTGGAAAACCCAAAAGACTCCAACAAAAAAAACCCTGCTAGAACTGATACATGAATTCAGCAAGGTAGCAGGATATAAAATCAATGTACAGAAATCGGTTGCACTTCTATACACCAAAATAAAGCAGCAGAAAGAGAAATCAAGGAATTGATCCCATTTACAACTGCACCCAAAACCATAAAATACCTGGGAATAAAGTTAACCAAAGATGTAAACGATCTGTATGCTGAAAACTAGAGAGGACTTATGAAAGAAATTGAAGAAGACACACACAAAAAATGGAAAACCATTCCATGCTCATGGGTTGGAAGAACAAATATTGTTAAAATGTCAATACTACCCAAAACAATCTACATACTCAATACAATCCCTATCAAAATAACACTAGCATTCATCACAGAGCTATAACAAACAATCTTAAAATTTGTAGGGAACCAAATAGACCCCAAATAGCCAAAGCAATCCTGAAAAAGAAAACCAAAGCTGGAGACATCACAATTCCGGACTTCAAGCTGTATTACAAAGCTGTAATCATCAAGATAATATGGTACTGGCAAAAACAGACACAAAGATCAATGGAATAGAATAGAGAACCCAGAAATGGACCCACAAACACATGTCTAACTAATCTTTGACAAATCAATGGAGAATATCCAATGGAAAAAGAGACAGTGTCTTCAATAAATGGTGTTGGGAAAACTGGATGGCGACATGCAGAAGAATAAACTCAAAATAGATGAAAGACCAAAACATATACCAGAAGCCACCAAAACCCTGAATAGAAAACAGGCAAGGACCTTTTTGACTTCAACTGCAGCAGCTTCTTACTTGACATGTCTCCAGATGCAAGGGAAATAAGCAAAAATGAACTATTGTGACTTCATCAAGATGCAAATCTTCTGCACAGTAAAGGAAAAAATCAGCAAAACTAAAAAGCAACTGATGGAATGGGAGAAGATATTTGCAAATGACATAACAGATAAAGGGTTAGTATCCAAAATCTACAGAGAACTTATCAAACTCAACACTCAAAAAACAAATAATCCAGTGAAGAAATGGGCAAAAGACTCCAATGTTTATAGCAACACTACTGACAATAGAATAACAGAACATTGACAATGGAAAGAGCCCAAATGTCCATCAACTAATGAATGGATAAAGATGTGTATACAAATATATATATATATATATATACACAATGGAATATTACTCAGAGATCAAAAAGAATGAAATCTTGCCATTTGCAACAACATGGATGGAACTAAAGTATACTATGTTATGCAAAATAAGTCAGTCAGAGTAAGACAAATATCACGTGATTTCACTTATATGTGGAATTTAAGAAAGAAAACAGATGAACCTAAAGGAAGGGAAGCAAAAATAATATAGAAACAGAGGACAAACCATAAGCAACTCTTAAGTACAGAGAGCAAACTGAGGGTTGATGGCGGGGTGTTGGGTGGGGAATGGGCTAAATGGGTGAGGGGCATTAAGGAGGGCACTTGTTGGGATGAGCACTGGGTGTTATAAGTGATGAATCTCTAAATTCTGTTCCTGAAATCATTATTATGCTATATGTTAACTAAGTTGGATTTAAATTTTAAAAAAATAAAAAAGATTCATAAATATGGAGTACAAACTGGTAGATGCCAGAGAGAATGAGTGGGGAATAAGTGAAATAGGTGAAGGGGATTAAGAGGTACAATCTATCAGTTACAGAATAGTCATGGGAATGAAACGTAAAGCATAGGGAATATAATTAATAACATTCTAATAACATTGCACGGTGACAGATGGTAACTGCACTCATCATGGTGAACACTGCATAATGTACAGAATTGTCAGATTACTATGTTGTATGCCTGAAACTAATATAATAGTGTATGTCAATTATACTTCAGTCAAAAAAATAAAATTTAAAAACTTTAGAAAATATCAAACAATATAAAATAAATTGGGCCAAAAAAAGAACATCTATTAACAATAAAAGAATTAATCAAGAGGGAGTCTTCTCCCATATTTACTTCGCCTCCAGAAAAATGTTATTTATTCACTTAATCACTTGGCATCATGTCACCAATACACATAAAGGCTCTACAGGAAGGTTTTCATTTGCAGTTGTTTGGGTTTTTTTGTTTTGGGGTTGTTTTTGTTTTTGTTTTTGACTTGTTTGTTTTTGCCTTTTAACATTACCCAACAACAAAAAACTGGTATATCGTGCGTGTAACTTGGCATCCATGCACAACTGACTAATGACTGTTGAACAACTGGCAGAAAAAAACTTTTTTTTAATCTATCCTCTTTTCTCCAGTAATATAAAAGCAGTAGGTAATCTTTGGAAGGATTTTGTTTCTGCTGTGACCAGCACTCATGAAGGTTTCATGAGCTCATAGCACAAGATGTTTCCCTCGCAACGTGTAGGAATTACCAGAGATATTTCTACTTGCTGTAATTTTTCAACAAGCATTTGTTGAGCAACTACTATGAATCAAACATTGTACTAGATTCTGGAGAGAAAAAAATGGGGAAAAAATTCCCTCCTTCTTTTTAAGAGCTTCCTTTCTAAGAGAAAGGATTTGACAGGTGAGCAATTACCATGGAAAGGTTATCAGAGATATATTAGATGTAGGGTAAGTTCTATATTAAAGCATCTACTCTGGTCTGAAGAGGTCACTGAAATGAGCCTTAAGTGATAAGTAGGACTTCCCGAGGAAGAAAAGGTCTGGATGGAAGATATTTCAAGCAGCAAGACTAGCATCCACAAAACCCCAAAGTGTAACTGAAAACTTTGGGTGTTACCAAATACGTGTGAGGAGAGTGGAAATGGAGTTAATAATGCGGGGAAAGAAAGTTATAGCCAAATATGGAAGAGTTTATTTTACCAAGAAAAGCAGTTTGGGACTTACATAAAGGGACCACATGCAGAACTTCTAGTAACCCTCCTTTTGTCAAAAAACAAAAACAAAAACAAAAACAAAAACCTTAAAGTCCAACTCTCAAATAATTACCGTATTATAATGCTACCATTTCTTTATAATCATTCTAAAAGAAAAGACACTAGAGTGAATTACTTAGTTCCTCTTTAATAATTACTTTAAAAGCCAAAGTGGTTCAAATCTTGAGAACACAGATGACATTATCTACAGTCTTAACTCATGTGATCATTTTAGGGTTGAATTATTAGGGAAAAAAAAATCACGTAAGAAGGGATAATACAAAGTGTCATTTATACATTTGCCGCTGGGGACTTATATAGTTGTCATACTGTGTTTCAATTTTAAGTTTTAACAAAATCTTCTGTTCTTCATGTACTTAAACAAGCATGGGTAGTAACACATTGCCATTCTTTCCCAGACCCCTCGAAGTCAGGAGCTTCCTCTATTGAAAGGTCGTCCTAATCCAATCATGATACTAAAAAACAATCACTTTTAATTAAAATTTTTAAATTTCTGCTCTACAAAAGATACTTTTAAGACAATTAAAGGACAAGCCACACACTGTGACAAAATATATTCAAAAGACGTATCTGATAAAGGACTATTATTCAAAATATATACACAACATTTAAAACTCAACAGTAAGAAAATGAACAACTTGATTAAACGTAGGCAAAGATCTAAGTAGACGCCTCATTGAAGAAGATAGACAGATGACAAACATATGAAAACATGTTTATTTTCTGTCATTCAGGAACTGCAAAGTAGAATAACAATGAGATATTACCACACACCTATTAGAATGACCCGAATCCAAAATATAGACGACACCAAATGCTGATGAGGATGTGGAGCAACAGGAACTCTCAATGTGTTGCTGCTAGGAATGCAAAATGGTACAGCCACTTTGGAAGAAAGTTTGGCAGTTTCTTACAAAACTAAAATAGTCATACCATAAAATCCAGCAACCAAATTCCTAGATATTTACTTGATTGTGTTAAAAGCATGGCCACACAAAAACATGCACATCTTTATTCATAACTACCCAAAACTGGAGGCAAAATGTCCTTCAGTAGGTGAATGGATAACCCAGCTGTGCTACATTCTCACAGAGGAATATTATTCAGTGATAAAAAATATGAGCTATCAAGCCATTAAAAGACATGGTGGAAACACAAATGCATATTGCCAAACAAATAAAGTCTGTCCAATAAGGCTACATGCTGTATGATTCTAACCACATGACATTCTGGAAAAGGCAAAACTTTAGAGACAGTAAAAAGATTATTGGCTGTCACAGGTTTGGGAAAGGTGAGAGATGAGTAGATGGAACCCAGGGAATTTTTAAGGTGGTAAAACTACCGTGCGTGATACCATGACGGTGGATACATGACACCGTACTTTGCTTAATAAATATAATAATATTTCAATGTCGACTCACCAATTATAACATATGTGCCACATTAATGCAAGATGTTAATAACAGAGGAAACTACGGAGTGGGGTGGTTATGGGAGTTCACTGGCTAAGTTGAATCTGTTATAAAACAAATAAAGTCTATTCATTCTAATATTTATTTATTTTGAGAGAGAATGTGAGAGAGGGAGGGGCAGAAAGAGAAGGAGAGAGAAAATCCAACGCAGGTTCCATGCTATTAGCATGGGGCCTGACTCAGTGCTTGATCCCACAAACCATGAGATCATGACCTGAGCCAAAACCAAAAGTCAGATGCTCGACTGACTGAGCCACCAGGGACCCCTCTATTGGTTTTTTAAAGGCAAGAGGAACTGAAAGAATGATCTGGTTAGCAAAAAAATTATTTTTAGCTCCAACACAACTCCAAGCTAACTCTTTACTACGAAGTGGAAT
The DNA here is from genome assembly GCA_030068075.1 of Paguma larvata. Lineage (NCBI taxonomy): Eukaryota > Metazoa > Chordata > Mammalia > Carnivora > Viverridae > Paguma > Paguma larvata. The sequence goes on from CM057825.1 coordinate 17,137,024, forward strand.
TTGGCCTACAGATCGTTTGAACCAGGTCTTGCGAGCCCATCTTAAAGGTCCCCCAATCCCTACAACATGACTGAGAGGACACAGCAAAGAAGGTTGTAGACTGTTGGACCCATTGCCAAATATGAGTCCCTCTTACATGCTGGCGATCCTACTATACTAGTTTGCTATGACTGTTTAACAAATTACCACAAAGGTAGTGACTGAAAATGACACATATGTACTGTGTTACAGTTTCTGTGGGTCAGAATCCAGGCTTGGCATGTGTGGGTCCTCTGTTCAGGGTCTTATAGGCTATAGTCAAGATGCCAGTTGGGCTGCATTTCATCTGAAGTCTTGACAGGGGAAGAATCTGCTTCCAAGCTTGATCAGTTGTCACAGAACTGACGGCCCTGGCTTGTTGCTGGCTACCGACCGGAGGCCACTTCGGGTCCTAGAAGGAACCCCACAGATGCTTGTTGCATGGCTTCCTCAACATGATCATTTATTTCACCAGGCCAGCCAAGAGAATCTCCTTCTTTGCAGTCTGCTAAAACGGAATCATGTAGCACCATGGAATAACACGAGTGATATTCCATCACCTTTGTCATACTCTATGGGTTAGAAGCAAGCCACGGTTCCCATACACACTCAGAAAAGGGGATTCATTGCCCAAAAGGTGTGGACACCTGGAGGCTGGACCTTGCAGGAAGTCCCTTAGGGTCTGTCTGCCACACATGCTAACTAGGAAAACAAAAACAAAATACACTAGAACTCCCAGCCCTGAGGAGGAACTTCAGACCTATGAAAGATAGCATTCAGCCCGTTGGCTAAAGTATCTACTGAGTGGATGGAATCTGTCAGTCTGTACCCTCAGGTCTTACTGAAACATAACGAATATGCAAAGTATGCAGGTGTTTGCACTTGCAAGCAAAACCACAGGCTTATTACTTTTATTCTTTTCATTGAAGGACAATAATAGCATCAAACACGCATGTATCACTTATTATGTGTCGGCCGCTGTTCTATGGCTCAATTAATCATTGTTTAAATAGCATATTTATCATCCTTATTTTATAAAATTTAATGGATGTACAGAGTGGTTTTGGGGACTAGTAAGTGACGGAACCAGGATTCAAACCAGGGAGGCCACCGCGTCCTTTCATTATTTATGGATGAACTGAAAGAATAAAGAGAAAGATGGAAGAAACCCTCTGAAATGTCACAAAACTTGAAAAGAAAAACAAGTTATCAGAAAATTATCATTCTATTACATGTAAAGCCTACTCTCCCCAGTACAACTCTTTGCCATCTGGTTCATTCACAGATTTTAATGAATGTTACCAGATCAAATTTTAGAGGGCTATAGTCCATCTGCTATAACTGGGGCTATGGAAATATAACTTTTGCATTCTGCCAGTCAATAACCAAGACTTAATGTCCAATCCTACCTCTCATCTATGAGTCACAATCATTGATGTCTCCATGACAACATAACTAATTTTATAAAGAGAGATATTGGCGATGCATGTACAGATCTGTGTGTAGTAAATTTCTGACATGTGAATTTACTAAGTATGCGGTGCTAGAAGGCCTGGTACTGGATGTAAATGTGATGGAGGGAATAAAAAATGAATATGGATCCTTTCTGCCCCCGAGGAGTTTATAATCCAGTTGGAGAGGCAGCTGTATAACAAATATAATGAAAGACAGAATGAAATAAGTGCTACTAATAGAGGAATAAGCAATATGGTATGGGAGCACAGAGGAAGCAGGAACGGGTATTTCAGAATGAGTCAGATGTCAAACTTGCTCCCAATCCTTACCTAACTGCGACCTTCTCTGTGATCTAAAACTGCAAACTTTTAAGCGTTCCGTCACCAACTTAGACAACAAAGAAAAAAGCGCGAGAGGGGCCACGAAAACCATTGGCAATCAGTTGCCGGAGCCACAGGAAGAAGGGCCAGACACAGGACACCCCTTTCACTGGATTTGTTTGTTACTTATCCGAACAAAGATTCCTGACACCAAGAGATTTCCTTCTTCATGTTGAAAACTGGGGAGAAGGAGAGAAGACCAGCATTTCAAGGGGAAAGAGAATGAGCCAGAGTTCACAACACTTTCAATTCAATATAATAACCATAATAGGTCCAGATTTCTGGAATAAATTTTACACTGTTTTCCAACAGTATGATGACCACATTTATATAAATTAAAAGAACTAATTAGTTTCCAAATACTCTTTGTCCCTCAAAAATGCAGCAGGCATTTAGAACAATGCTTAATGTGTGCAGATTCTGAGTCAGTAAATCTGAGGCGGGAGGTGCTGAATTTCTCATGGGTTCTCAGGCAATGCTGATACTACTGATTCACAGATCGCACTTTGAGTAGCAAGGATTTTAAGAAAACCTTAAGTATATCTACATTCACAAACTGTTCACTGTAAAGGTATGGTTGTTGTCCAGCCTGTACTGTAAAGGTATGGTTGTTGTCCAGCCTGCAGCCCAAATGATTACAGAATGGATTAGGAAGAAGGGAAGAATTTTAAAAGTATGTTTTAATTGGTGACTTACAAAAAAGAGGACTATTCTTTGCTCTACTGCATGACATAAAATATTTTTATATGATTTAAAACATTCTTCGAGAAACACATATGCATTTGTGTTCAGTTTTTCAGCATATTTCAAAGACTTATTTAGTTTTAATTCTGTCTTTGTTAATACGTACCTTCACCACAGTGCTTTAATATTAAGAGAAAAACGTCCTAGTTCTTGCTTTAATTAGAGGAGATCGAGATTCTGAGGAATGTGAATCTTTTAAAAAATTGGGAGAATGCTTCAAGAAAAGAATATCTAGTTGTGAATACAAACTTAGGTATGAAAGTGAATATTTATTTAGAAAAAAAACAATGCTCAAGGCCTCCCCAGAGCCATTGGCTCTGAGGAGACATGTCATGAAAAGAATGTCAGAGTGGTTGGAGACAGTGGTCTTAACCAACTATAGTTAAAATATCCTTCTCCCACTTTACACTCTAGGGCCTGGAATAGGCCCCGAAGCTGAAGAATTAATAGCTTCACAGTAAATTTAGCCCTGGTTTGATTAGCTGGAGTATGTCTATTAATATTTTTTTCAAGATAAGCAAATTGGCAATATAATCATAAATCTCAAATATTTCAGTAATTATAAAAGAAAAATGCTCTTTTTCCTAGAAATGTACACAGAAAACATAGTGAAAAATATAATAATTTGTATTATCCTTTTGATATGTATTATTTTGCCTATCACAGACAACTTCTGATTTAAAAATGGCTCCTTTCTGGAAAGTCAGCTGTTTGGAACTCAGAACAGTGCATCTGTTACATAATTAGTTTCTCAGGAAAGTCCACGAAAAGTCTATTTATTCTACAACATGTGTTCCACAATAATATAGAATGAAAAATCTATATTAACAACTTTCTGATACCACAATGTAGAGAATTTCTCTGCTCTGGAATGTTCAGAATGCTTCGGATGGGATATGGGGCTTCCGGGTCTCTGGAGACCTCCCATCTCTCGTGTTCTCTGCAAAGAGGGGATTGCAACCCCTCTGGCCCCAAGTCCATGGCAACAGCAATCCCAGACTAAGGCGGGGAAGAAAGTGGAGTAAAGGATAAGGGAGTGAGAATCCTGCACCTCCCTCAGGATATCCTCAGCCCAAACTCAACTCCCCAAGTGTCCTTCTCTTCTTTAAAAAAGTCCCAGAATGCACTCTGTCTCTTTCCCCTCTCGTCATCTACTACTTCCAGCCTGGGTTTCCCGCCTTCTGTGGCCAATGGGAAGCAAGACATATTTTCCCAGCATCTCTCTATTTTGCTCATTCGCAGCATTTAAGCAATCTTTACAATTTTCAAATGTGATAGTTCTGGAACATGCAAAGGAAAAGGATTGGAGAGGAAGTCTCTTTCCCATGCACGGAGACCCTAGGGAGGGCTTATAAAGACAGGAGTAAGGTTTTTCTCACTTTATAAGAAAAATGCAGTCTTAGACTTAGCTTTCCTTGTATGTAATCATAGACGTAGAAACCAGGTGCTAGGATGGGCATGGATCGGGGTTCTCAAATATGAGCATAAGGGATGAATTGCTGGGATAGGACTGGGAAAGCTGCTGAGAATGCTAAGCGTAGGGGTGGGGTAGTGATAGCAAAGGGGAAGAAGGGACCCCCTCCCCCCTTGCTGAAATCCTCACCTCTAACCAGTTCTACCACCCTAGACACTTCCAGATCCTTGTGGACCAGCATGGAGAAGAGGTGGAGAGTGAGGGTCAAGAGCAGGGTAGTAGGCAGCCCTCCAGGGGGTCAACAACAGAAATCAGAAACAGAGAACAGACAAAGCAGTAGCAATAGAAAAGGAAGGGGGTTTTGTAACTACGTAATGAAGGAGGCTTTCACGAGCAGCTAGTCCAGCTTTGGGAACGTAGATGGCAATGGTGTAGAAGCCCATATCAGACAAGGCTAGAGCAAAAAAAAAAAATTGGAAGGATCGACACCCCCCCCCCCCCCGCTTTACTTGAGGTTTGGAATGCCCTTGTAAATATTTATTTTTCCCAATGAAGTATGATACCTTCGAAATCTTTATCTTCTTTCCTGACTCAATCCCCTCGTGCATAGAACAAAACGTTACTACCTTCCCCAAACGCGATTGTCCAGTTCCATAAAGTTCTTGACTCCCGGTCAGACTCGAACCTGAGGAAAACTGGCCGAAAAGTGGAGTCTCCAAACAGCCTTGGTCTACCAAGCAAGGCGTGTTTGGTTTTTTTTTAGAGAACACCACGTGAGAACCCCAGGGAAAGCCCAGTCCTCCCAGGCTCTAGAACTCACACCCTGACCCTGTGATCCAACACGGTTGTTTCATTTCCTGTGCACCCTCCCACTCACTTTAATTAAGGGAAAGCAATTTCTCAACTTTTATTAAAAGATAAACTTGATGTACTTCCCAGAACTAGAGTTGTGTCAATTAGATTCTCTTTCATGGCAGTCTACTTAGGTGTGTTGCCAGTAAGTCACATGACCTAAGTATCCCTTTCACTGCCTCCATGTTTCCGTCATAGCACACATAGACCTGAAACACAAACACATGTTTCCAAAACCCAAGGCTCTCTGGGCTTCATGGTGGTGGAATTTCTTTTTTTTAACTCTGTGTCCTCGCTGCTTCCAAAGGTACACTCTACACAATTCTGTAAATTGGTGGGCTGGTTTATTTTCCCCAGGCCGTTTGTCTCTGAATATAACCAAGTGATCTTTATATCCTCAGGCAACACCAGCCTGGGTGTAAAAGTGAGGTTAGTATTTATCTAACTCAGCCTTGACCTATTAAAACAAGATATCCAGTATCTTCATCTCTCCAAACTTCTGGGAACACTTGGATGATATATTATGTGTGATACCAAACACAGTCTAATTTGCTAGAACCTAGAAGCTATCCTTTTCTTCCTCCAGTTCCATCGTCCTGCCCTAACCCCCACCAGCAAAGTCTCCAGGCCCAGAAAGTATAGTGAAAGCGCCTCCCGCATCCAGGAGTCCTGGGAAGGACCACAATACCAGAGCCATGCCTCATTACCATGTTGCCTGCACCAGTGAGGTCTTGACCCCATTTGTGCAGCAATACTGGGATTTCCTTCAATAGTCTAGTAACGGTCCTTAGACGATACACTGTTGCCCTTGCTTCTGGTGCCAGCATGGTGGTCCTGAGTCCCTCTGGTGCCAGAGTCAGCAGTACCAGAGGGACCATAATTACCACAGTATCCAAAAGGCTGCATGTACCTTCTAACTTCTTCTCCATCTTGGTATCATCCATAGTTACATCAAGAAGCTCCAAGCAGCAACCCCCACGCCCACCCCAGCTCCCCAAGACTCAAGTTTTCTTCTGCTTTTTTTCATATATCTCACTTTGCAGGGCCCAAGCACAGACGTGCAGCAAGGAACAGCTTAAAGACAACTTCAACTAGAGAAACAATGCTTTTGTCATTTAACTGTCTGTTCATTTGGCGCTTATTAAGAGCCCACTATCTGCCCACCCAGTTCCTTGCACTGGATTTGCAGGGGTGCACAGGACTAGCCCCTGCTGCAGAGCCGGTACTTTAGTGGCAATACAGCTGAACAATGAAGGCAGCAAGAAGAGTGTTACGCTGAGGGAGAGCCAGAGGCAGGTGAAGGCCCGGCATGGGGCTGTGAGCAGGGCTCTGTGGTCAGACTCCCTAAGACGGAACTCTGGCCCCATCATTCACTAGCTCTGTGGCCCAGATAACTTACTTAATCTCCCTGTACCTCAGTTTTCTCATCTGAAATATTCTACTGACATCTGGGCTTTTGGAAGCACTAGATAGGGTAAACACGAATAATAATCAATTCTGTCTTATTAACTTTGCGAAGTGACTTTAGCTAATCTATATTACTTATAACGGTATAGCTTTAACGGCTACTGCAAACGTATTAGCGAGTAATTACTACTAGTGTGTAATTTTCAAAATATGGAGGCTTATCTTTTGTTTCTGGAAATCATGAAACACAAAGTTTTGTAAAATAAGCATGAGAACCATAACCCTATTTGAGAGGTGATTAGAAATGCAGAAAAAATATTATCTTAAAAGAGTGATACACGCCCCCCAGGAAAACTTAATGTAAAGAGAGTCTGTCTGACCTCAGCCGTCTGTTATTTCTATATGGTAACAAGGGATCTGATAGGTTTGAGATAGTGGGTGGAGAGTAACTCAATCTGATCTTTTTGTTTTGTGTGTATCAACACAACTGTGTGATAGCCTGGTTTTTTGGCCGTCCAGACAGCTGCGGTGCTATTGGGTAGACCTAGGAGGCCCATGATGGCAAAGCAATTACAACTCTTATAAGAGTAGAAATACATGTTTTATAGCAACTCATTTACTCCACACCAGTGATTTATTACATTTGCATGTGCGCACATATAAGTTTCCCATGACACGATGATGCTCAGTAATTAATTTGCCAACATAGTTTTATGTAATGTAATCCAGCCATGCTAAACACACCGACATTTAATAAAGGAAAGCGCTTAGACAGAACTCTGTTCTGCAAAGCCATTCGGTGCGATGGTGAGACGTCAGAAAACCAAAGCAGAAATGGGAGGTAGGAAGCCGAAATCTAAAACCGGGCTACAAATCCCAAAGAGCCCGCCTGTTTGAGCCGTGAGGACTTCCCACCCCAACCGGCAGTGTTCTTGCCTTACATGAAACCGAGTGGTCTGCTGGGAACCCACAGAGAGAGAAAGGAACGCGATTTCTTGTTCCTTCAGCTAACCTGCAAATTCGTACACAAACTATTAGAGGCGCTCACGTGGAATGGAGACAGCTGAAGTTCGGAGAGTGTTTCTATTTTGAGCTTCGCTTCTCAGAAGTGACATCATTGTTGGTAGAGCTTACCTTTCCACGAGAGCTGACAGTTGGCTCTCAGCTCATGAGTGAAATTGTTTTTGTTTAGGTTGTTTAGAAAGAAAAAGGGAATCACATTTAGTTTTTCAAAATAATGTCAGGGATATGCTCTTTTGAGTGGAACATCTCAGAACAGGTCATTTTTTTTTCTCCCTGTAATTAATTGCTGCTGAATTTTTTATTACCTAGATAAGTTCTTTTTTTTTAAATGACATTTGCGATCATAAAGGATCCAATCACTGTCTGTATATGGAACAAACAGTTGCAGGGATGATAATATAAAATAGTGCTGCCTGGGGGCGCCTGGGTGGCTCAGGCGGTTGAGTACCTGACTGCCACTTAGATCATGATCTCACAGCTGGTGGGTTCGAGCCCCACGTGAGGCTCAGAGCCTGGAGCCTGCTTCGGATTCGGTGTCTCCCTCTCTCTCTCTCTCTCTCTCTCTCTCTGCCCCTCCCCTGCTCGCGCTCTGTCTCTCTCAGTCTCAAAAATAAATAAGCATTTAAATAAACAAACAAACAAACAAATAAATAAATAAATAAAACTGTGCTCCCTGAATATCCCTTCATGGTTAAAAGTCCTTCAGATAAAGATAGACAAATGCTCCCACTCTTCCTCCACACCATCTGCCTATACACGTCGTCCCCACACACTTCATTCCACCCTCCGTCCACATGTCCTCCCTTCTGCACGTGCAGAAGATGACCCGCAGTCCCTTCCAATATTTGGCACCCATTTCACCAGGGTCGTGCGGAGACTAGCCTATGTAAATTAGTCTGAGAAAAGAGCAATAAATTCCACCTCCTTGTGAATGCCGCTGCATATCTCCTAGAGAAGTCTTTCGTGATTTATGTCCCTTCCCTGCCCTTATTGACTTCTCTTGTCCTTTGCTAATTTGCATCCCTTCCTCTGTTGGTCCAGAAATCTTTGTTTTCTGTCTTCATTGCCTCCAAATCACTGTGTACCTTCTTCAAAAGGCCGCATGGCCATGGTCCCATCCATAATGCTTATGAGATACTCCCATCCTTCGCTATACCATACCACTATTGCAGAAATCTAAAATCTGGAAAGGTATGCAGATTGGTACATTCCGCTGCTGCCCCAAACATGCCTTTGTGCCAAAAACATGCCTTTGTAATCAGAAAAACATCAAATAGCAGGTAAACACGTTTATAGTAGCAAATTTGAGACTTAAAAGTATTGGGATGGTGTCGTTGTAAAGATGTTGGTGTGTTTCCAGTCTTTTTTTTCTAAACGAGGTGGATAAACACATCACATGGTCGAGTTCCTACACCAACTAAATACAGCCCCATGCAACGAATAAGAATTGCAACCATTCTACAGTTACACTTAGAAGCATTTTGTATACTTAAAATATTCCATCTTTCCACCTAGAAATATGTCCCCAGGTTTATTTGTTTGAGTTAAGTCCTTCAGGGAAATTCTATCATTTTCTGAATAAAATTTAAAAGCTCCCCTACTCTTCAAAATATTTTTCTAAGCATTTTTATATTTTTGCTCTTGTGAATGGAATTCGATCTTTCTATTTTCTAAATGAGTTATGGCTGGTGTATTGGGGAGATATTACGTTTTAGCTATTAATTTCTTATTAAACTATAATTAGTCCTAATAGTTCTTCAGTCAAGCCTACATATTTGCAAGATGAGAACAGAGATGGGTCCGTGAATGCAAAACAACTAAAAATGCAAGAGAAGACAGAAGCAAAGAAAAATAACATTCGAGATGTTTGAAGGGCCTCCTTGGTCTGTGCGTATGTATAGATAGAGACAAGGAAAAGTCGAATATGTTTGGTCTTCTGTTTTGGCATGTCTTTGGATGCCTCGTTTACATCGTTAGTGTATGCCAGATAATAAGTTCTCAATTAATGTTTGTTAAAAGAATAAATATAAATTCTAGAGCAGAACTTGAATAAATGAGAAGTCATATCCACCTTGTATTCATAAAAGCACTAGCTTTCTATGTATACAAAAGAGCGATGATGGGGAATAAATCCCCATAAAAAGCAAAAGAATGCTGAATTGATCAAACAGGGGCACTAATCCATGAATTCTGTTTGGTGCTGACAGAATCGGGATCTTAAATGGAGATATACATCAATTGAGGACTCAAAGGTAAGTTAAATTCACATTTTGAATCAAGAATGTCAAGAGAAACAAATCTGCCAAAAATGTGTGTTCTAGGGCAAGTGGTTACTATGGATTAGGGTAAAGATCTTTGACATGATCACAGCAGCAATGGGATGTGGAGTAGGCATCACTTAGGTCATAGCCTACTCCCCTTATTTATGCGTAAGGTTAATCAAAAAGGCGTTTTAAGATAGGGGCGCCTGGGTGGCTCAGTTGGTTAAGCGTCCAACTCTTGATCTCGGCTCAGGTCATGATCTCACGGTTTGTGAGTATGAGCCCTGATTCAGGCTCTGCGCTGACAAGGAAGAGTCTGCTTGGGATTCTCTCTCTCTTTATCTCTCTGCTCCTCCCTTTCTCATGTTCTCTCTCTCTCTCTCTCTCTCTCTCTCTCTCAAAAATAAATAAACATTTGAAAAATAGATAGATAGCTAAAACTAGTAATTTGTTAACATAAATCACATTCCTCTAGGTGAGGGTTACACCTTAAATGGCAATATTCAGGTATTTTCAAATAATAAATAATCATGGGTTGAAAAGATATAATTATTATAATCAGCCAGTAATTTAATTAAGCCACTCTGGTCTGTTCATCCTACAGAAGTTTGTAGCCCAAAGAAGTAAAGTTTTTAATAAACTCTCGGCTGTTAATCCTTCTAAATATCGTAAGAAAGTAAAAACTTCTCAAATTCAACCAAAGTGTTTTGTTTCCTTGGAAAGGTTTCCTAATTCTTAGGTTCATTAAGCTTGTCCATTTGTGGGCAATATGTGACCGCATGCGTACACGGGTGTGCGTGTGTGCGCACGCGTGTGTGCGCACGCGTGTGTGTGCGCACGTGTGTGTGCGCACACGCGCGCGCGTGTTTTGCAAGCTCAAAGAAAAGTCCCCAGGAACCTGTTTCAAATTAATTTGTACATCAATCGGGGCAGATAAATTTCTTTCTTTGATAAAAGAAGAGGGGGGAAAAGACAGTACATTGACTTAAAACTTTTGACTAATTTCTAACTGCGCCTGAGGAGTTTCCACTCTGTCATCCAATCAACAAAGGATTTGCGACTCTTTTCAGTGTGCCTGAGATTACACAGACAAATTACTTAAGAGCCCAAGGAGATTATCTCTAATTGGCATAAAAAGGATCTGGCATTAAAAACAAAACTCTCTGAAACTCTGACAGTGTTTGGTGCCCAAAGGGTAAGGCAGTGCCCCACGTGGAAACACTGTGGAAATAAATACATCAGCTATGATAGGTGGCCTTTTGAGGTCTTATTTAGATTTGAGGAGATTCACTTTGCGCCGTTTCAGAGCGCGGTGTCATACTTGCTGAATGAGGGCAAATGACAGACAATGTCTTGGCAGTCCCCCATCGTAAAGCTTGCCTTTGTTAGAGCTAATTAATTCCCATTATTTATGAAATACAAATACCAATGCCCACTACGAGGAGGCAATATGAAATACTCACTGTTTGGATAATGCAGAGACCACAGATTGAAGACATTTGGAGAAGTGGGGGGGGGCAGAGAGATGAGGTTCACGTTAGCAGATAGGTAGGAATATGTAGCAGTGAATTTCACCAAGTATTTAGCTAATGCTTATAATCACAAGTCACTGGGTTAGGTAATGGGCTGGTATCGGAATCACTGCTCTCCGTGGGTTTAAAATCCCAAGAAGAAAACAGGATAGATTTGTCATAGAGCTGAATAAGATCACATGGAAAATGTAATAGAAGAATCCTAGGACGAAATTAACAAAGTTGGGTAAGCCATTAGAAAGCATTTAGTTCAAATCATTTGCTTTGTGGTTGAGGAAACTGAGGCCCAAGAGATACCAAGTGTCTTACTTGCGGTCACATGGGCAGCCAGAGCGTCTGGGCCAGAACACAGATTTTATGTTCTTACCAGTATACCACACTGCCTTACAGGATATACGTACTAGCAAATAATAATACAAAAGATAAGTATGTGAGTTTAGGAGAGAGAGAGTAATGTCAGTAACACGGTGTGCTCAGAAAGTGTCACTGAAGGGTTAACTTTAAATACATAAAAGGCAAGCAAGTTAACAACAAAAATCAGGTCTTGAAGAAGAGGTCCGATTTCAAAGAGCGAAATGGAAGGGAAGGGACGGGGCAGGGGGAAGCACATGAGCACAGACTTGGATGTAGGGGGATAGAACCATTAGCCCCGTGCCCCTTTTCCTCCAAGTTTCCACTGTGTCCTGCCATGTAAGGGCAGGGAGAGTGAAAAGATGTGGCAAACATCTCCCAAAACTTTGGTTTTGGAATTCTCTATGGGGGTTGAGGCCAACATTGATCTATCAATCCAGTCCCCTCGTTAGTCCCTATACACTCATGTTCCTTCCTAAACTCTTGACTTTGCTCATGCAGATCCTTTCAGGACATAACTTAACCTACGTTCAAGGGCTGATGGAAAGCCTGCTTCCCTTAAAATGCCCCCGATCCTGGGACCCACGTAAGGCTCTGGTTTCTGAATCATGCCGAGTGCTGGCTGAACTACACAATCATGTAGACTATAAGCTTTTAACAGATAGATGTCATACCTTGCACTTACTGTGTGTCACGCTGCATGCTTACAGCAATACTCAGCATGCCACGGGCCCTTAATTGCTTTTTGGTCAAATAATGAAAAAAAGCAGCTTTTCCAATGGACCTGTCCCTGTCACCTTCTCACAGGTTTCACCTTAGCTGCAAAACGATGATGATAATGGTCAGAATGAGGATGCCGGTGGTGGCGGTGGTGGTGGTGATGTAATGACATTGACAAGAGCAGCTAACATTTTTTGAGTACTTTCAATAGGCCAGACACTCTTCAAAGCGCTAACATGTATAGCTCCATTTAACACTTCACAGAATCTTGAGATGCATGCTGTTATTATCACCACTTTACAGTAGAATAAAATTAGGCACCAAATTTTGATCACCAAAAAACCTCCCAAAATTTCTTTGCAGAAAGTTCCCTTTCATGGCTGTGACGTATAGACCGATGTATATTTTAAATTCTGATTTCTGTAGGATAATTGGGGTTAAATATTCTTTTCTCTACTTAAAGAGTATTCCATGCATTATTTCCTTCCATCTGAAAGCAGGTAGGATACTTAAAAATTTTAACCACCCATAAGGCAAGAATATCAGGCTTTAACTATTACATTTTTGACTCTCAGCTCTGTGCGGAAGGACATTCTATTAGATCATGGGTCTGTCTTATCCCTCCCCACCACCCCTGCCCCCGGGGTAGGAAGAGAGATGCATCTTACTGGAAGGTTTAGGAGAAGGATCTGAGCTTGTGTGGCTTGGCACCCTCCTCTTCCTTTTCATAACACCGCATCTGCAAACTTGGATCAGCTCTTCCAAACTCGGTTTAACAGAGTGGACCCAGCTGATGAGCTGGAGGAGAGCTGCAGTTGGAGACGTCTAATTTTGAAGCTCAGTATTAAGCAGCACAGTGTTGCCACATGCCCGAACCACGATTTCAACAGCTGTACTGAATACCCGACTGACATTTTGGGCGCTATGTGCTGGATTCCTTGTCTAGCTCTAGTTGGTTCTGAAATTGCTCATGGCAGACTAAGCCAGGAACCAAAAGATGTCTCACCTAGAAGAGAATTTGCAATAAGAATGCAAACTTAAACTTCAGTCCAAAGCTTTAATTCTGTATTTAGCACATAATTTTGCTAAGCAACATTTTATTTCATCTTTGAATTCCAGGAATGGGACTATCCTTGACTCTTATATCAAATGCTTTCATACAAATTAATTCTTTGAAGAAATAGTTTGAACTCTCTGGCAATGCAATCCACACTTGTTTGTACAGTTCTTTCTTTTCCAGTAGGATGTGTGTACCACTAAGAAGATGATACCAAATAAATACTTCTTTGTTTTTAAAGTTTATTTGTTTATTTTGGGAAAGAGAGAGAGCAAGCGAGCAGGGGAGGGACAGAGAGGAAGGAAAGAGAATCCCAAGCAGACTCTACACTGTCAACGCAGCAGCACCGGACAGAGGGCTCAAAGTCACAAACCTTGAGATCACAACCTGAGCCAAAAATCAAGAGTCAGAGGCTTAACCAACTGAGCCACCTGTACACCCCCCCCCAAACAAATACTTTGCAGCAACATGAAATGACAAATCTAGCCTCAGAAGAGACTCTCCCTTAATGAGGGAATGTCATTCTCAAAAGTTTCCGTATTAAGAAGTCAGACTAGAATCTATTACAATAGGAGATATTATAATAGCATGCTATGTCAACCATACCTATATATCGCCACAATGAAGGGGGTAGTTTTTTAAATGATTTTTTAAATAAAAAATGATAATTTCTAGTTCTTTCATTTAAGAGAGACATTAGTAAAATACAACAATATTATGTCTGGGGATTCTTTGAACATTTTTAAGCCCTGGACTGGCCAGAACAAAGAATCACTTTGCTAACCAATGTATTAAATATGTTGTCTATTTATATAGTAATTGTTTGATGGAAAATTCATCTCTTTTGTTCCTTCTTATCTTTTCTTCCCTCTTGTCCATGTAGTATATTTATGAATTATGCATGCGAACATAATTAAAAGTAACAATTGGTGAATTGTACTCCATGGACATTGTTCCTTGTTTCAAGTCTTGTTTAGACTGAACCAAATTTATGCAAAGAGAAGAGCTCGTAATTAAATTCATAGCCATCTTTCCTGGGAAGGTTTCTTTTATGTAAAAGGCATTGCTTGCTAGAGGCTGTTTTCCTGACCAAAAGCTTTTCTTGGCACCTTCAAAAAAAATTCAGTAGACAATTTAACAGCGGCCCCCACCCCTTTCTGCAAATGAAGGTTTCCTATAACTGGTTATCCATCTTCTTGATTCTCTACAGTTCGGTTAGTCTGAAGACCACGCGGAACTGTTAAGAATCCCCTCCCACAGGGGTTCCGTCATTTGCAAATTAGGAACAGATACAATATGGCAAAGGGTTGAATGCCATCAGTTCCTGAAATGTTCTTCTTTGATTCCTCTCAGGAGCTCCCACAGTCATTTTTCGTCTTTTGTTTGCTTGTTTGCTTTTATGTTTCAGTACAAGAATGCTGGAAAAGGAAAAAGACAACGGAGACACTTAGAAAGACCATCCACAGGAACATTTATTCCGTACGGAAAGGAAAAGAAAGATTACTGTACACGTTAGCCCAACTCCACACTTCTTTCTTCCCCATTCCCATTTCTCAAAGTGTTCTTTCTTTAGCAAAATACTTTTTATGAAGTGATTCTATTATTTTAAGCTATGATCCAAACCCCCCAGTTTAGGGTCGTGAGCACACTTACCGAGAATCATCTGCCCTCCGCCATCTATTAAAGCTGAGACTATTCCTTGCAGAGCCTGTGCCCATATTTTACTAGCACATACCTGGATAGTCTTTCTCTTTCTTGACCCTGGTCAGCCTTAGCAATTTCCTTCTCTGCACTTATTATTTTCCTGAAACAGAAAATCCCTCTGTAAAGATACCGCATGATGAATTTGTAGGAAGGAACTGACTATTCCCTTTCACTGTCAACAAACAATCATTTCTGATTCAAAGTCAATTTCTCTGCAGTGTGACAATATCACGGGATGGATAGATCTGAAGAAACGTCAGATTTGCTCTTAGACTCAGGGAAGAATGTGAGCTGCAAGCACCGTAGCCTGGCCTGCTGTTTTTAAATGTAGTTTGATATTCTCTTCCCTTCCTCCTTCCGCTCTTCTCTTCTCCCATGATTTGAAAAATGTCACATTTAAAAGCTTTGGCTGGCCCACGGTGTCACCTCCCGATCCATCATCGTCTTCTCAGCTCATCTTTCTCTCTATTAAATCTAAGATATTTATATTTCTAGATGAAATGGGAGAAACCTAGGCCTGATGAACAGCTTCCTGTTGTCATTATTACCGGGTAGGATATGATTGGAGGGAGTTCAGCCATGATCTAGTGTTATTGCCTTCTGTTGTGCTGACTGGAAACAATCACTCATAACCACATACTCTAAAGTTTATTTTTAAGAATTAAACTGTTAATTAAAGAGACGAATAATGAAGACAGGAAGCATGCACCGAAAGGTGGTGACAGATGTCACAGGGTGCAGGTGCTAACGTCTGTTGAGAAGATACACGAGTTCCTTAAATTATCTCATATCTCCAAACAGTTGAGTGAAGTCAATTATTATAGATCTTGGGGGACAGGAACAGTTGTTTGAAATAAGTGCTGCCCCTATTTACAACAGAACCCCCTTGGAGATGGGAAAGGCAGCCATTTCCCACCAGAGTCTGGAGTGTGGCCATACTGTGGTCCTTTGAAATGTCCCAACAAGTTCAGGAGATGACCATGACCTTAGGAATATCCAAACATGGCATTAAATACTCTGAATCACATGATGAGAAAAGCATTATTTTATTTTTAGTCTTTCTTCTTGTATCCAAGAGTCAGTCTCGGGTCGTTCGAGTATTTCTTTAATGTCACCCATCATGGGCTAATCTTCTTTTTTAATAGAGAGAAAAGACTCTGAACTTTCTGACAGTACTTGGACACAATTTAGGAATATCAGTTTACATTTTATTTGCTTTTGTCATTACCTTCTATTTATTATAAGCACAACTGTTATTTCACTTACGGTAATCATATGAAGTTTTCTTTTAAAATAAACTAGTTTAAGAGAAGAGAGTAAGGAAGGAAGGGAGAAAGAAAGAAAGAAAGAAAGAAAGAAAGAAAGAAAGAAAGAAAGAAAGAAAGGAAGGAAGGAAGGAAGGAAGGAAGGGAGAAAAAGAAAGAAAAGCAAGAAAGCAAGACAGCCAGGAAGGAAGGAAGGAAAAAGGAAGGAAGGAAGGAAGGAAGGAAGGAAGGAAGGAAGGAAGGAAGGAAGGGAGAGGATGTCAGTTTAAATAAATATATAGGTAGTAGTAGACATGATACTCATATATAACAAAATAATTGGAGAAGAAAAGACCTAATGTGAGCATGTGGAAAAAATTGTTAAGGTTTTATACAAACGACTGAAGTTTGGCAAAGGCTGCTATAGCAGGGATTTGTGTCAAAAACCACACAAAGGACTTAAGTCCCTAGTGTGTCGATAAAGATATCAGAGAAAAATATGGAAATAAAATCAGTATTAAGTCCACAAGGAAAAATCGCCTGATGTTTCAAGGGCTATTTTTAAGGTGCCTAAAGCCTGTTGCTGATGAAAGACAACAGTTTTCTTTATTCTAAAGAAAAAAGAAAGAACAAAAGGTGTTCAGCAAAATTCAGTAAAAAAGGAGTTAACAAAATTTGATCTCTCGCCTCTCATACACTCTATTCAAAGTGACTCGCCCTGAAACCTACAAAAACAAGGGAATTTTGACTGACACAGAAGGTCAAAAGTCAGAGATTTATTTTCAGTTCACTGGACCCTTGGTAGAGAGATGTGTAAGGCTGTCTGATAGAAAGGACTAGAGCCTGCTTTGAAAGACCCTGATCTGGGGAGGAGAATTTTCTCCTTTCTTAGAGAGCTTCTGTCTCTAGGCTCTCCAGCCTCTAAGACCTCAGAGGCTATGTTAACCACTGTATCTCCAGGGACTCACCCACGTCTTGCCTAGAGCGGGCAGTCAGAAGTCTTGAATGAGGGAATAAATGAACAAAGGCATTGGGTCCCCAGATAGGACCCAACCCAGTGAAATGCAATGAGAGAAAAGAAAAAAGTACTTCCTCTTTCAGAAAAGAGTCACCGAACCCCTGAAGTCGACAGTTTGTTTTTTTCTCCCCACTGTTCACCTTAAAAGCGAAGGTCATAATCAATGCAGTTCAGCCATCCTCTTTACACTCCGCGCACGAGTTTTGTTCATCTCTCTGTGAAGCTGAAAAGATTATAATGAAAATGCGCAAAGAAAGAAGGGAGGGACAATTGTAAATAGTTTTCTCTGACAACTGGTATCAGCGTTTTCTCATAGCCTTGCATTTATTCAGACGAAAACGACAAATGTATTACAATGAGTAGATGAGATCTTTCTGTCTGGATATGGCATAAAAATAAAACAATACTGTACTGATTTTTCTCTCTGAGTATTGTCTTCCCCGCACAATTGCTGAACATTGGCAGAGCTGTTAACGCCATTGATAGGAAACAAAGCAAAACTTGGGAGAGATTCTGCAGCCCAGGGCTTGTGAATGTCTGGGATTTACAACACAGCTTGATGCCACTGTCAGACTCTTCTGGCTTCAATATCCTGCCAGCTACCAGGGGGGCCTTTTTCTCTTCATGAAAGCACACCTTTTCCTGAAGGTCACACATTTACAGTTTCTTAAAGAGATTCCTACTGGTCATGGGACTCCTTTCGGTTTCAGGAGCCTCCTGGGTGCTTTGAAGTATGGCTTCTTGAACGCTGCTCTGCAGCCCCCCGGGAATGGAGCTAAAAACCAGAGAAATGGACTGGTCCGAATTGAAAGGACCCCCAGCATTCTACCACGGAGTCCGTTCTACCTTCCTCCCAGGGCCCCATGGTCTAGCCTGCCACTGGAAACTTTTCACTAGCTTTCGGGAAGACATCAACCCGCCCTCGTGAAAGCTTTACGCATGCTTAAATATATCCTAAGCAGGCGTGAGGGCAATTAAATCAAGTCTATATCATACAGCACTCTGGATAGATAGCAAGCTTAAAATATTCCCCAGCCTGTGCCCTACATTCGAGTTTTTAATATGAGCACAGTAACTTTTCCCATTCTGGAAGTGATCGGCACGAGTCCAATCATCCCCCACTGCTCCACAAACCACTGGCAGGAGGGAGCTTCATTTCCTGATGAATCATCCAAACCGACCCTGGAGAGCTTTCCAGGCCAAATGAGCCAAGGCCAAGTTCTCTCAGCACTCGGTGCCTGCAATCAGTCACATCGTGGAAAAGGAAGCGAGAGCCTTGTTCTGTAGATGATTTGGGGATGCGCTTCAGTTGCCTCTCTCCTGGTTTCCCTTGGTCTTTTGTTTTAGCCTCTTTGGCCCATAGTGCAAGACGACTGTAACTTTTAAGCCCTGTGATATTTTCAAAGGAGCCTGAGTAAGAGGACTCTTCAAGGATGGCGAACTGGCTGAAATACCACGGAAAATCACCCAATATTGCAAGATTCCAAGCAGAGAGGCAGCAGAGTGTCCCGAGGAGAACACAGGCATTGGAGTCAAACAGATTTGGATGTGATTCCAAGCTTTCTTCACCTTAGCTAAACAGCATACTTTGAACCTCTATTTTCTCATTCGTAAGTGGGAAGAAGGGGCATGATGGACATAAAGTATCTCGTATATAAATGCCAACCGTGATCATGGTACTGTATCCGTCTTTTATCCGTGAGAAAGAGTATTTTTTTTGAAGCGGTGTATTTTGCCCTACTCTGTTTCCAAACATTCTTCTGCTTGATTCTGCCTTTAATATACAAGGTTCTAGCTTTTCGATTCATTCCACTGAAATTAAAGCTTGTGAGAACAGGTCATTCTTTTCCTAATCGCTATGGGGACTATTACTTTACACATAGTTGTAGCTCAATAAGTAGGTCCACTTAATACTCAACATTTTGAGCAATAGTGAGAACACAAACGCTGTTCCTTCATGTCGAATCAGAGTTCCTTTTCAGAATTCTCACATCCGAGACTGCTTATCTCTTTAAGTCTGTGTCCGCTATCTCCAATCAGATTGGAGTCTTCCAACAGCAAAAATGTCTTTCGTTTCTTTAGTTCCCTCCTAGCTCAGTACATCAGCCACAGCCAGGATATGTTAATATTGACCCTGGCAAATTCTTCTTATGAGAAACTGCTGTGGCTTTGGGAGATATCTCCTCCAAGTCTTATTTCTGCCAAAGCACTTGGTTTTTCTTATTTGCAATTAATTACAGACTATACATTGTCATTCTAATCTCTCCATTTATTGGATACTATAAAAAATTTCCAATTCGGTCGATAAACACACACACGCGCGCGCGCACACACACACACACACACACACACCCATAAAACTAAAATGGACTTTTTAATGGGATTCCTTTAAAAAAGGCAAATAGTAGTCTACTTTTCGACCCCTATGTCGTTTTTTAGAGTAACTAGCAGTATTTTTACTTTTTGCAAGGTGTATCAATTATCCTCAACACTCGGTGCTTCCGAAAACTCAACTCCCATCCTTCTGACTTCATCGGGAGACCTCTTAGGAATCAGAATTGCTATTTAAAGTGTCCATGCCCCCATATTTCATCCTTCTCCTACTGCTGCAGAGTAAAGCTGTGATGATCAATCACTTAGAGGTGAATCCACCTTTTCCCTCCTTGACTGAATATGAGGAAATAGCAATGAGCGTGCATCAAATATTGACTACAGAGATAAGAACTGTGTTCTGTGGGGAAAAAAATACTTTTTCAATATTATGCTCATGACATTTTTAGGACATCTATTTTATCATTTTTTGGCCGTACAAATCCCTTTCTGAAACATGCTCTGAATATCAAGGAAAGATTTCATGTATCTATCCCATAAGTATATCTGGATAATCAATTCATGCCCATTTCCCATGGCTTTCGAGACAGTCTCTCATGTGGAGAATCAGCATTTCTAACATCTGTCTTCCCACGGGGATGAATAGGAAGCCAGAAGAATCACGTCAGAATATCCTCAGGTTTCTTCCACACGGTTCCTTTCCTACCTTAGCCCCTTTCAAACCTAATTCAAGGACAAACACCTGCATTCCTCAGAAACATGTGGAGGGCGCCCAGCAAGGACACTGCTTTGAATGGAAGAATCTGTTGGTTAGACCAAAGGGGCAATTGTTCTTATCTCCCTTAAGAAGTGTTCTCAGTCCTCTTCTATGGCTGGAAGAGAAAACTTTCTGCTGTATTTCACCTCAATAAAGGACAGGTTTGACTCACAAAAGGCAATTGGACCAGGACAGGATAACAAGTAAGAATGACCCACTAACACAGTCAGTATCAGGCAATTGGCAAACTCTTTTCAAGAGTCAAAAACTCAGAGTTAACAGTGGTTACATTCAAATAAAAGTCTGTACAGTACTTCTGCTTCTGGACAAAATTAAAAAGAAAGGATTGACTTTATCTCCCACCTGAAACAACTAAGGAAACTGGACAAAATGTATGAAACAATGTTCTTCAAGACACTGAATGTTAGCCAACAAAAGATAGTGATTCCTGAGAAACAGATACAAATAAAGTGAGCCCTAAGACAGCCTTAGCTTACAGCCTTAAAGAGTTTCCCGGCTGGGCTGTAGAGAAAGAGAACCCAAGTGATCCCAGGAGACTCTTTAAGTGGAGAGAAGGGAGCTGAGACTTTGGGGACACCAAGGTGGCCAGAATTCACATGCTGGAGAAGAGGGAGTTGTGGGAAGAACTCTGGAGATCTGCAAAGGATTCTCCTTGGGAATTCAGAAAAGTAATGATCAATGCAATGGATGTGAAAAGCTACCCAAGGCCAGGGAAAGAACCACTTGGAACAATCAGAAGTAAAGGTAGCCTCTGTTCATAAAAGCCTGGGAACAGTCTGATTTCACCGGCCAATCTGGAAACCCCATAGTTCACAGACCATTGCATAGAATACCCAGAAGAGTTTTTTTGTCTGTGTAGTGGGGAAGAATCAGTCCTAGACTAACTAATGCACTTGTTTAGAATAACTAATACACTAGCAAGTCTAAAAAGCAGGAATCGAACCTTTACCAAGCACCTTACCTCTGCCCCATAACAAAGTTCAAAAACAATTATAAGTACACAAAAGTATCCAGCACCCAGGAAGGTAAAATTCACAATATCATCATCCAATTAAAAAAAAAAAAAAAAAAAAGGGCACCTGGGTGGCTCAGGCAATTGAGAGTCGGACTTTGGCTCAGGTCATGATCTCACAGTTTGTGGGTTTGAGCCCTGAGTGGGGCTCTGTGCTGACAGCTCAGAGCCTGAGCCTCCTTCAGATTCTGTGTCTCCCTCTCTCTCTATCCCCTCCCCTGCTCATGCTCTGTCTCTATTTCTCAATAATAAATAAAAAACGTCAAAATTTTTTTTTAAAAAAAGACCCACAATAGAAGAAAAATTAACCAAACTAAAGCCCAAATTGATGTGGATGTTAAAATTAGCACACAAGCGCTTCCGGGGAAGCTAAACCTTGTGTTGGGTTGAGGCCCTCACTTCATCCAGCGACTGGCAACACGCCTGGTGGCACCTGCTCAGCGCACGCCAGCATCACGATCTCCATGTCTGAGCTCGCCTGCATCTACTTGGCCCTCTTCCTGCATGACACGAGGTGATGGTCATGGAGGATAAGATCAATGCCCTCATTAAAGTAGCGGGTGTAAAGGTTGAAACTTTCCAGCAGGCCAGGCTTGTTTGGGTAGGTCCTGCCCAATGTCAACGTGGGGAGCCTCATCTGCAGTGTAGCAGTGTAGGGGTTGGTGGACCCAGCCCAGCAGCTGGTTCTGCACCAGCAGGAGATCCTGCCCCCTCCACCACTGCTGCCCCAACTGAGGAGAAGAAAGTGGAAATCAAGAAAGAAAAATCAGAGGAGTCTGATGATGACATGAGCTTTGTTCTTTTTGACTAAATCTCTTTCATAACCTGGTTGACAAAAAGCTGAACTCTTTAAAAACAATTAGCAGACAAGGATGTTAAAATACCTATTAAAACAGTATGCCTCATGTTCCAAAAAGTGAGTAGAAAAAGGGAGATTTTTTTTTAAAGACCAAAATGAAACTTCCAGAGGTGAAAATTACCATGTCTGAGATGAAAAATATACTGGATGAGATTAATGGCAGACTAGGTATTGAAGAAGAAATTAGTGAATTTGAATACACAGCAAAAAAAAAAAAATTAATAAAACAAAGAAAATTTATTTTTTAATGTTTATTTATTTTTCAGAGAGAGAGAGAGAGAGAGACAGAGACAGAGCATGAGCAGGGGAGGGTCAGATAGAGAGGGAGACACAGAATCCAAAGTAGGATCTAGACTCCAAGCTGTCAGCACAGAGCCCAACGTGGGCTCAAACTCACAGACTGTGAGATCATGACCTGAGCTGAAGTTGTATGCTTAACCAACTGAGCCACCCAGGTGCCCCAAGAAAAGAACAATTTTTGAAATAAATAATGTTTCAGTGAACTTGGGACAATATTTAAGCAATCTATCTAATATATGTTTAAATTCATTGAAGGAAAAGAGAGAGGCATGGGGAGAGAAGAAATACTTGAATGAGTAACAGCCAAAATTTCCTCAAATATAAAAATTATAAACCCACAGATCCAAGAAGCTCAATAAACTCTAAATACAAAAACGTGAAGAAAACTATGCTAAGATACATAATATTTAAGTGGCTCAAGACAAATGATAAAAGAAAAAAATTAAAACCATCTAGGGAAAAAAGATGCATTACATGCAGAGGAACAAAGATGAGAATGAGAGCAGATTTCTTATTAAACATAATGTGGGGAGATAGTGGAGAAACATCCTTAAAACAATGAAGGAAACTATCAATCTATAATCCTATATCCAGCAATATCATGTTTCAAAAATCAAGGTAAAATAAAAATATTTTCAGAGGCACCTGAATGGCTCTCACTCAATTGAGTGTCCAACACTGGCTCAGATAAGTAAGTTAAAGGTAAAAGGATAGAAACAGATATACCATGTGGAAATTAATCAAAAGAAATCTGGAGTGCCTATATTAATTCCAATTAATATATTAATTATAAAGGAGATTTCAGAACAAAGTATGTGACCATGAATAAAGGTCATTTAATAATGATAAAGATGTCAATTCATAGAGAAAACAAAAGAACTCCAAAGTTTCTGAAGCTAATAACAGAACTTCAAAATACATGAATTAAAACTGAAATATCTAAGGGCCTTTGGGTAGTTCAGTCAGTTGAGCCTCCATTTCTTGATATCAGCTCAGGTCATGATCCCAGGGTTGTGGGATTGAGCCCCGTTTCCAGCTGTGGGCCGAGTATAGAGCCTGTTTAAGATTCTCTCTCTCTCCCTCTGCCGCTCTCCCCTGCTTGCATGCTCTCTCTTTCTCTCTCTGTCTCAAAAAAAAAAAAAAAAAAGAAAAAAAAAAGAAAAGAAAAGAAAGAAAGAAAAAGAAACTTGAGATAGCTAAAATATGAAATAGACAAATGCACAGGTGTAATAAAATATTTCAACACTATTGTTTCGGTGTACGTACAAAGAAATCAGTAAGGATATAGAAGATTTAGACAAACTATCAGCCAACTTGACCTAATTGACATTGATACAATATTTCACCCAACAACAACACAAAGAATTCTTTTCAAATGAACATGGGACATTTACCAAGACAGACCATCTACTGGGCAGTAAAGCAAGTCCCAATAAACTAAAAAGATTCAAGGTATACAAACTATATTTTCTGACCATGATGAAATTAAGCCAGAATTCAATAACAGAAAGATATCTGGAAAATCCCCCAAATATTTAGAAACAAAATGACACACTTCTAATCACCTATAAGTCACAGAGGAAATCAAAGGTAACTTAGAAAGCATTTTGAAGTGAACGAAATAAAAACCTAACATATCAAAATTTGTGGGATTAGGCGACAACAGTACATGGAGAAAATTTTATAGCACCAAATACCTATATCAGAAAAAAACAAAGGTCTGAAATAAATCAAAACTTCAACTTCCCCCTAAGACATTAGGGAAAAAAGAGCAAGTAAGGAAAAATAATTAGAAAGAAAAAATAATAAAGAGAAGAAAAATAAATAATAAAACAGAGAAACTCAATAGAGAAAAACAACAAAATCTAAAGCTGATGTTTTAAGTAGACCAACAAAATTGATAAACCTCTAGCCAAACTAATCACAAAAATGAATCAGGAATAAGAGAAATGACCATCATTACAGATTCTATTCAAATTAAGAAGATACTAAAGAAATATTATGAATAACTCTATAACAATAAATGTGACACTTAGACAAAATGGACACTTTTTTTAACATGGAATTACAAAAACTCAAATAAAGAAAGATAATATGAGTAGCATTATATCTATTTTAAAAATCAAACATTAAGTTAAAAACCTGTCCATATAGAAAACAATAAATTTATACCAATAATACATTAACAGGATAATACTTTATGACCAAGTGAGATTTATTCCAAGGAATGAAAGGTTAGTATAACATTTAAAAGTCAGTTAATGTAACTCACCATATTAACAAGCTAAAAAATAAATACAAGTATTTATTTGTTTCAGAAAAAGCATTTAAAAATCAAATATTCATACTTAATGGTGAAATATTGAATGTTTTCTTCTCAAGATCAAAACTAAGGCAAGGATACCTGCTCTCATCACTTCTACTAACATTGTACTGGAGGCGTTAGCTGGTGCAAGAAAGTAAGAAAAATAATGGACAGCATCCAAATTGGAAAGAAAGAAGTAAAATGATCTTTATTCACAGATGACCTTTTGATGGAATGCGCGCGCACACACACACACACACACACACACACACAAAGCTATTAGGAGCTAATAAGAAGCTAATAAAACTATTAAAATTAATTCAATTTAACTAAGTTACAAGATATTCAATAAATATAGAAAATCACAGTATTACTTTATGCTACCAATAAAAAATATCTGAAGTGGAAATAAACAAAGACAGTCCCATTTATAATGCTATCAAAAATATAAAATTCTGAGGGACAAATCTGACAAAAGATGTACAAGGTCTATATATTGAAAACTACAAGCATTGCTGAGTAAAAGTAAAGAAAATATAAATAAGTCGGAACATATCCCACGTTCATGAGTCGAAAGATTCAATATTGTTAAGATATTGATTCTCCTCAGTTTAATCTGTAGATGCAAAGAAATCTCAATCACGTCACAGGCTTTCTGAAGCTCCTGACAGCTTGATCCTAAAATCCAAATGGAAATGCTAAGAACTATAATTAACAAAAATAAATCTGAAAGTAATAAGCCAAGTTAAAGAGATAACTCTTCCCAATCCGAGGCTGGTTTTAATGCTACAGTAATCAGGATAATGTGGCATTGGCATAAAGATACAGAACTAATAGAAAAAAGAGAAATAATAGTTCAAAAATGTATCTCCCTGTATATGAACGACTAATTTGCAGCAAAAGCGCAAGAGCAACTCAGAAAGAGTATTTTTCAACACATGCTGTTGAAACAATTGGCTGATACATGCCAAAAAATGAACTTTAACCAATACTTCACACCGTATATAAAAACTAAACTCAAAATGAATCCTAGACTGAGTAGAAAGCCTCCAAGTGTAAACCCTTTAAAAAAAAAAAAGTAGAAAATCTTTATAACCTTGGATTAAGCGAAGATTTTTTTTTTTTTTAGAATTAACACCAAAAGCATCACTCGTGGCCCAATCTGACACATAAAATT
This sequence comes from Paguma larvata, assembly GCA_030068075.1. NCBI lineage: Eukaryota > Metazoa > Chordata > Mammalia > Carnivora > Viverridae > Paguma > Paguma larvata. The sequence goes on from CM057825.1 coordinate 17,162,966, forward strand.
AACCGTCGCCCTGCCCCTCAGCAATCTCCCTCCCCCGCATGAAGCCCTTAAGAGATCTAAATATATCGGGGCTGTATTTGAGCTCTGAATCCAATACCGAGAACCCAGGAAGAAGAATTCCTCTGCACAGGCTGAAAGTAGGCACAGGATCAAGGAATAAGCTGACCAGCTGCCCCTGCCCCTTTCTTAGTAATATGACCTTGATACAATCAGATGGTTTCTCATCTCTTTACACTCACCCCCACAGCAGCCCTCTTTTTTTTTTTTTTTTTGAATTTGTTCTAGTTCCATGGGTTTTATAAACACACAGCAATTGCCAACCCTAATGTGTGTCACCAATCAATAGGAACTCATTGATACTCATGGATTTACTAGAAGGTCAATGAAACAAATGCATTACTAAGACATAATAATACGCATAAACACGCTGGGAGTTATACGCTTGAGCAGAGTGTGGGCGAGAGAGAGCATACTAAATGTTACTGGGCGTTCCACTCTTCTCTCTGCCCAGTGCCTGCTATTTGCTAATGTTTTTTCTTTAAAAGCTGCCCAGCCCTCCACCCCTTTTGTTCTCGTCTTCAAAGTCCTAGATCTGCAGGGCTGACAGCAGGGGCACCAAGACTCTGTTACCAGTGTCTCCCCGCTGACTGTCTTGGCTTTGTCTGCAAATTACTCACTCTACTTTCTGTACTGCAGAAACCACACAAAAAGCTATCCATGTGTTTAGATACATTAAGTAAGAGCAATTATAGGGAGAATGAAATATAAGGAACATTCTCAAACAATTACAACCACAGTGGTTTTATCTACTCCTCATTACAAATTGTTTCTTAACCACACCTCTGATTCTCAGACCAAATGGATTATAGCCAACCCAAATTTCTTAATGTACCATCCTTGGGCTAAATCACCTCTCTCCCCCTGCTTGGGCTTGTTTTTGTCATGCTCACTAGCCAATTCTGGCCAGTCCTCCTTCTCAGGGGAAGGCAGGGCTCCTGGTTGAGTGTTGAATACAAACGCGGAGGTCCAGATTCCCGGGGGCCCATGCAAACCCATATAAAGCTCTCCCTCATGTGTAGCCTCCTTCTTGGTTATTCGTGGGAGACCACCCCTCACTCCTATGAGCAGGCCTGGTAGACCACCCCACCTTCCCACAGCAACTAAGTGCATTACTAGTAAGCATAATTTTCTCATTACTGTCGTCTGTCATTCATCTTTACCTTAGTGAGTACTAATCACACTTGGTTTATACCACCAGGTCACGAAAGGAGGGATGTTCTGCTGTGCCTATGGACGTTTCTCCTTCTTTTTATATGTTATAGTGCACTATCCCTGTAAAATCACTTTGGAAAACTACTTGGCTATACGCACACAGCTAAATATCTGCACGTTGCAATTCCTAGGTATAGAGCCATCAAAATGCTCATCGAAAGAACTAACAGAAAAAGTTTATAGTTATAAACTCTATTTTCACTGTTATTTTATACTTCAATGAATCATAAATTTATACAAGTTAGTGCTAATAAATTTTATTGATGGCACTATATCCGGTATACTGATATCAAAGCACATATCAGTCTCATAAAGGAAAGAAGGTTGAGGGTAGTAGTGACCTTTTCTAAATGGCACTTGTTAGTTTGGTTTTACAAAGGAACGCTGGAATCCAGACTCTGAAGGGAATAAAAAAAGGCTTTCTCAAGGTTAACCATCTATGTGTTAGTAGAGTTAGACTAGAAACCAAACACCATGACTCATTCTGGCATTCTTTGACCACGCAATGTTTCTTTGGATAAGGAAACTTGAAGTTCTCTATAAAATAGTTTTTAAGGTTTTTAAACAATTTATTCTTCTTCTACTGGGAATATAAAAATTCAAAACATTTTGCATAAGGACAAAGCACCGGGTTGGGATTCTTCCAGACTGTGGGTGTTCCCGTGCTCCAGACATCTAGGCTGCCTACGGAGAAAAGTGGTCAGACCTGGCTGGGGAATCCAAGGTTTCCATCCATTCACCGCTCCTCACACATACGAGCTCTTTCTCACTCTCCATTCGCTATCTGCATTACATATATCAATCACCTGAACATATTCACGCTTTCAGTGTGGTCATTCAATGCATTTAACATCTGTCTACTAGGTACCAAGCAACATGTCCATCATTTTGTTCTAACTATAGTATTGGATTTTCCCCAAACCGTCCTTATAAGGAAAAGATGATTAATCTGCAAGACTGGTTACTGAAATCACTGAAATGATCAGCCCAGTTTCCTGTCCCAAGGGTTTATCTATTCAACAGATAAATCTACATCTCTTCTCATAGAGGCTAGAGTTAGACATAGTCTGACTGGGATGCGGATAGGGGTAGAAGAGATAAAAATAAGTAGTCTTAAAATCTAACATTCAACACTTAGGATGCCATATTGGTCCTACTGACCTCTCTCTAAAGCCTTACTTCATATTTTTTAGCCATAAAATCTTGAACAAGTTGCTTAATATCTCTAAGCCTCACTTTTTTCAGCTGTAAAATGGAGGTGATAACAACACCTACCTCATGTGACTCTTGAAAACGTTCAGTGAAAAATTATACATAAAGCAGTGATTACTACACATGGAAAAGAATAAGCATCACTCGTGCAGCTATTATTATTATAATCATTATTATCCTTACTTTTATAACCCTATTGTCTTGGCTATTGGTTGATTAACTGACTTAGGGCAGATTTTTCCCAGAAGCCAACCGTGAGCCAAGGATTCAAAGGCAAATGATTTAGGGGATCATTCAGGGGATCTGTGTTAGGGGAGCAGGAAAAGACAGAGAAAGAAGTCAAGGAATGGTGTAATTTCAGGTGAAGTCCAGCTTCAGCCTTATCTCAGAAAGGTCTGTGAAATGTAAAGTATACCTCAGAACCTGTCCCATCTCAAAAGTCTCTGGGCTTTCGTACTCCTGCAACTGTCTGTCCTTGGTTAAGGGGCAGGAGGGATGTGTAACTGCCCTTAGGAGGTCTGTCTTCCGATAACATCAGGCTCTCCATTGGGATGAAGCAACTCCAAGAGCATGAGATCAATCCTCTGAAGGTTTTGGAAGAAAAGCAAGGCTCCAAAAAACTGGTAAAGGAGATCAGAGAGTCTGCAGGCAAGCTGACAACAGCGCCTGCTACAACCTTCTGTGACCGAATTTGTGTAATCTGTTACCTAACTTTCCATGTCTCCACACTCAGTATCTGCCTATGTGAAGCTCTCTAAATACCTGACCACATTTACCTATTCTTAGCCCCATCTGGCTTAAGATCCAGATTTGTCTTCCTGGCCCAGACCTCAACAAGCCAGTGTCTGTGAGAATGGCTCGCAGGCTGCTAAGTTGAAGACCCTTGGATCTACCCGACCTCGCTAGACTGCATGGCTTAACCCAGCCAAGATCTATTCCTGCTCTTCTTTCAACTTGGAAGAAGGAAACTGGCATCATCTCTCTCAGTTTCAAAGTGCAGAATTCTTCGATTTACCTAGAATTCCTCTTAGAGTCCATTTATTTATATTAGCTCTGTATTTTATTTGTAAATGTAAATAACTCTATTTTACTTATGACATATAAATGTGGCTTAGTTTGAGAACCCGAGAAATCAAAAGACTAAAAGAATTGAGAGCTAAATACCAGTATTTGTAAAAGCAGGGAAATAGCTTGTAAACTAAATGAATACACTAGGAGGAAAAGTGCAATATCAAATTTGGCACATACAAACAATGAAACACGAATCGAACCTATATAAAAAAATCAATTCTCCTCCCCATAATTTATGTCAGTATTTTACATATAATAAAATCCTCTCTAAGCAAATAACTGATAAAGCAATAAAGCTGTCAGATGCGACAAACGGACTGTTCGCCTGGGCTATCTAGAAACACTGCCATTCAGAGGCATAACCCTGTTATGTTAGGCTACGTGAAGAAAACATTTATCTATCGTGTGACAAACCTGACAAGTGCCTAAATCAGCTGCCTAAGAAGACTCTCTGGTAATGCACCTCTACAAAGGCTGATATTTAATTATATCGTGTGAGATATAATTGTGCCTATTATGTGATAGGAGCAGAAAAGGGGGAGTAGAAATTAACTTGCACTGAACAACAGAGTAATTATCCATTATTGAAGATAAGGTAGGACATCTTCATTGCATTTTAAGGCTGGATTCATTCATCAGTGTTTCTGTTGCTGTCTCTATGTCTTCTATGACCGAAAAAGAAGGTCAACCCAACATCGAGAGTGCTATCCCCAGGAGAAGCATTCCGACATCTGGAAACATACGCCAGCATGAGTTCCAAATACCTCAACCTCAAGATGTCATCCTTAATCCTGACTGTTCGTCCTACGTTCACCACCTCCACCGTGACAGCTGCCCAAGCCATGGTACTTGGAATTATTCTTAGCTATTCTTTCACCTCTTACGTCTATTTGGATGTCAATGCTTAACCATTCTATGTTCCAAACCCCTGTTGGTCCTAAGCCCTCTTCTCCATGCTGTTTCCACTGTCTTTTTTTAGGTTCTGGCCATTTCTTGCCAAGCCTGTTGTATTTGCCTCTTGCCAGTTCTCACCACCCCCAGCCTGTTGGCTCCCCGGGCTACTGGCAGAACACTTATTGTCAAGGTAAACTTCTAAAATGTAGTTCTAGTCCTGTCACTCACCTGCCTTAAAAGTAGCCTAAGTTTGGGGTGTCCGGGTGGCTCAGTCGGTTAAGCATCCGACTGGCTCAGGCCATGATCTCATGGTTGGTGAGTTCAAGCCCCATCTTGGGCTCCACGTTGACAGCTCAGAGCCTGGAGCCTGCTTTGGATTCTGTCTCCCTCTCTTTCTGCCCTTCCCTGTTCGGGCTCTGTCTCTCTATCAAAAATAAGTACAGATTTTTTTTTAAGGGTCTAAGTTTATCAGCAGGGGGTTCAGAAGAAGCAGTCAGACAAGAAAGAACATTTACGGAAAGTTTAAAAAATATGTTGCAGGGCACCTGGGTGGCTCAGTCAGCTGGGTGTCCGACTCTCGATTTCGGCTCGTGATTTCACAGTTCATGGGATCGAGCCCTACAAGGGCTTCTCACTGATGGCTCAGAGTCTGCTTAAGATTCTCTCTCTCCTTCTCTCTCTCTCTCTCTCTCTGCCCCTCCCCTGCTCATACACTTTCTCATTCTTTCAAAGTAAGTAAATAAAAACTTAAAAAAGTTTTTTAAAAAATATGTTATGTTTAGGGATGCACACTCAGGGAGTATATTAGTGCCCTTTCACTGCTTGAAGAGATTACCCAAAATATGATGGCTTAAAACAATGCACGCTTATTATCCTACAGTTCTGAAACTCAGAAGTCTGAAAAGGATCCTACTGAGCTAAAATCAAGGTGTCAGTAGAATTGTGTTTTTTCTGGAAGCACTAGGAAAGAATTCGTTTTTTCTTTTTCCAGCCTTCAGAGACTGCCTGTATTCCTTTGATTGTGGCCCCCTTCCAGTAATCAGATCACTCCAACCTCTACTTCTGTCCTTACATCTCATTCTCTGACTGTCCTACTTCCTTCTTTCACTTACAAGAACACTTAGGATCAGAAGGACCCACCTCAGGTAACCCAAGACAATCTATCTCAAGATCCTTACTTTAACCACATCTGTGAAGTCCCCTCTGCCACGCAAGGTAAACGATTTTTCAGGTTCTGAAGATTAGGACCAGAACATCCCAAAATGGGCAGGGTGGGAAAGCCTTACTTTGACCAGTGTAGGTGATAAGATTATAAGAAAACCCAAGGAAGTAAAGACTATGAACGTCAAAACACAGTGTACCTCAGTGAGGAAGGGGTTGCAGTTAAAAAGAAGCTGTGCAGAATCAGGCTTCTAGGGAGGTAGAAATTTTGTTTCCTCAACTAGGTGGTGGTTTTGTGAGTATTCGCTTTATTTTTTTTTATTTTTTTATGTTTATTTATTTTTCAGAGAGACAGGCAGAGAGACAGAGAGAAAGCAGGGGAGGGACAGGAGAGAGAGAGGGAGACACAGAATCCGAAGCAAGCTCCAGGCTCTGAAGCTGTCAGCACAGAGCCCGACGCAGGGTTCGAACCTATGAACTGTGAGATCACGACCTGAGCCGAAGTTGGACGCTTAACAGACTGAGCCACCCAGGCATCCCTGTATTCACTTTAAAGAATGTTTCAGACCGTGCATTTACACTTTATTCCTTTTTAATATAGGTGTTTATTTCACATTTAAAAATATGATTGTAAAACCTGCCTGAAAGTCTGTATTATATTCTCCTGGATATCTGGTCCACCCCGAACAACCTCAGCTTCTCTTGCCAGCCTCATCTCTAAGCACTCCCTGCACCTCCTTCGGGTTTCCCTCTCCTCCCTCAACTCACATTCTACCTTCCAGCTTCACTGACCACACAATACTCTTTTATAGCTTTGTGTATTTGGACACAAAATTCTCTCTGCTTGTTCTGGTTTTGGCTGGATTACTCGGTGAACATTATCACATTCATTAAGCCCAGGCCAAATAGCACATCCCGTGTTCAGCCCTCCTTGACTAATGTGCCCCCCTCTCTTCCAAAGAGAAGCAGCTAGTCCAGCCTCTGTGCCATCACCACAGTTTGTTCATAATCCATCACAGCACCAGCCATGTCTATGGAGAATTGATATTTATGTCTCTATTTTCCCAGAAAATCTCCAAACAACTTGAGAGCATCTTTCTCTTAGCATAGTGTTTGGCATACATTCTACACTTAATAAATGTGCTTAAAAAAAAAAAAAGTATGATCCATTCTACAGTATGAAAAAAGCTACAGGATAGGGCTGTGACAGACAGAGTTGATAAAACGGAGAGAATCACATTCTAGGTCCAGCAAGTTGTATGTAAGGAATTGCAGTTTGAAAATAGGCTTAAATTCACAGAATACAGACACTTTATATAGAGTTGATCATTCACAGTAATGTTCTATAAAGTCCCTGGGAATACGGAACCATTGTTCCTAGAAAGAGAAGCTCCAGAATAATATAATTGAGACTTTTAGGCAGGTTTTCTAAATATTCTTTGTGTGAAATAAACACCTATATTAAAAACGTATAAGGCATCCAAATCAGAAAGGAAGTAAAACTGTCTCTACTTGCAGATGACATGATATTATTTATAGAAAACCCTAAAGTCTTCATCAAAAAAAGCTGTTAGAACTACCAAACCAATTCAGTAAATTTTTAAGATACAAATTAATATACAGAAATTAGTTGCATTTCCATACACTAATTATCAGAAAAAAAATTAAGAAAAACAATCTCATTTACAATTTCATTGAAAAGAATAAAAGATCTAGGAATAAGTTTAACCAGGGAGGTGAAACACCTGAAGACTGAAAACTATAAGACATATATGAAAAAATTCAAGAAGACACAAATAAATGGAAAGATATCTCATGCTCATAGATTGGAATAATTAATGTTTTTAAAATGTCCATACTACCCAAAGCAATCTATGGATACAATGCAATCCCCATTAAAATCCCAACGACATTTTTTACAGAAATAAAATGAACTAATCCTAAAACTTGTTATGGAACCACAAAAGACCCCAACGGCCAACCTGGAGGGATCACACTGCCTGATTTCAAACTATATTACAAAGCCATACTAACCAAAATGGTGATATTAGCATAAAAGCAGACACATAGGCCAGTGGAATGAAAAGCCCAGAAACAAACCCACACATAAATGGTCAATTAATTTGCAACAAAGAAGCCAAGAATATGCAATGGGGGAAAACAGCCTCTTAAATAAATGGTGCTGGAGAACTGGACAGTCATATGCAAAACTGTACCCATATCTTATACTATACACAAAAATCAAAGTGGATTGAATACTTGAATTTAATACCTGAAACCATAGCACATCGAGAAGAAAACATAGGCAATAAGCTCCTTGGCATCAATCTTATCATGATGTTTTTAAATATGACACCAAAAGCAAAGACAACAAAAGCAAAAATAAACAAGTACGACTACATCAAACTAAAAAGCTTCTGCAGAGTGAAGGAAATCATTATCAAAAGTAAAAAGCAACCTACAGACTGTTAGAAAATATTTTTGCCAATCATTTATCAGGTATGACATTAATATCCAAAATATATAAAAATCTCATTCAAATCAAAAACAAAAACACAAACAATACGATTTTAAAATGGGCAAAAGATCTGAATAGACAGTTTTCCAAAGATATGTAAAGGGCCAAAAGGCACATGAAAAGGTGTTCAACATCACTAGTCATCAGGGACAAATCAAAACCACAATAAGATGTCACCTCACATCTGTTACAATGGCTATTATCAAAAAGATAAGAGATAACAAGTGTTGGTAGGATGTGGAGAAAAATAAATCCTGTACACTATGGAAAATAGCATGGAGGTTCCGGAAAAAATTAAAAATAGAACTATCACAAGATCTAACAATTCCCCTTCTAAATATTTATCCAAAGGATACAAAAACAAAAACACTAAGTCAAAAATATATCTGCACCTCATGTTCACGGAGGCATTATTTACAATAGCCAAGACGTGGAAACAATTTAAGCAACATTAAGTGTCCACTGATGGGTATATGGATAAGGAAAATGTAATACACACATATATACACAAATAGATTTATAGAGAGAAATACCTAGATATATATCTATTTGTGTGTGTGTGTGTGGTGAAATATTACTTAGCCAGGAAAAAGAACGAAATCTTACCATGTGGACCTTGAGAATATTATGCTTAGTGAAATAAGTCAAACATAGAAAGAAAAAATGTCATTTATTGTGTGAAATATAAACACACAAACAAAAATCATATATAGAACAGATTGGTGGTTTTCAGAGGCAGGAGGTGGTGGGTAGGCAAAATAGGCTAAGGGAGTCAAAAGGTACAAACTTCCACTTATAAAATAAATAAGTCTTGGGGATGCAGTATACAGCATGGTGACTAAAGTTAGTAACACTATGTTGCATATTTGAAAGTTGCTAAGACAGGGGCACCTGGGTGGCTCAGTCATGATCTCGCGGTTCATGAGTTCGAGCCCCACATCAGGCTCTGTGCTAATAGCTCAGAGCCTGGAGTCTGCTTTAGATTCTGTCTCCCTCTCTCTCTGCCGCTTCCCCGCTCATACTCTGTCTCTCTTTCTTTCTCAAAAATAAATAAACATTAAAAATTAAAAAAAAAAAGAAAGTTGCTAAGACAGTAAATCTTAAAAGTTCTCATCACAAGGAAAAAAATATGTAATTCTGTGTGGTGATAGACGCTAACTAGACTGATTAGAGTGATCATTTAGCAATACATACACATATTGAGTCATTACAGTTCTCACCTGAAACTCATATAATGTTATACATCATTGTAAAAAAAGAAAGAAAGATGTAAAGCTTGTGATCCCTATAATATGCCTCATTGAATTCACCAATCTGGAAAAAATATATATATATATATAAAAATGGTATAGACCCAGGGTTCCTACGGGAAATACAGGGTTACGTCACCTGTGAACCTCTAGTGGCAACATTTTCATCAGCCAATCGATACATAACCTTGTCCTGGGTGTGTTTCTGTTTAAAGACACAGTATTTAATATACATTGTTTATTCATTGACCTTGAACTCATAGCTGATAGCACTATAACTCATCCCTGAACAAAGCTTACCTAACGAACATATTTTCTCCATGAAGAGCATCATATCCTCCCCGTGCTGAGATTAGCTAACCCTCAGCACAATGCTTGGGAGCATTTTTCAACAGCAAAATCATCAACAAAAAACACAAAAGTGAAACAAAAATGTGGCGTTAAATATGTCCCAGAAAGGACATTTGTTTACAATATGAGAACTGAAACAAGAAGGCAGAGTGTCTGGTCACTCTGGTAAATCTTTGCCACTCAGCGAGTGTCCACATCCACAAACGACTACTAACATGCAGCTGAGTATTGATGTGGAGACTACAAACAAATTTTTACCAAGTAGGTGGATTTGCAACATACAGAATCCACAAATAGTGACGATTGACTGTACATTATTTTAATTTTACTACCCTCCCCACTACTGAATGGAAACTAAGACTGAGAGTATTGACTAACCTCAAATCTCATTGCAAGTACTTGTGAGAGGTGGGTCCAATGCCTGTGCTCTGCCCCCTGCAGGCTGGCTATGGTCCTGCAGAGCGGCTTCTGGAGAATGAGTCTTTAGGGTCTACAAGGATGGAGACCGTGATTTTTTATGGTTTCTTTTCTTCAGTCATTCTCTGACCTCATCGACTATTTAGCTTGCTTGACTCTTAATTTTTTTAAGTTTATTTAATTTTTTTAGTAATCTCTACACTCAATATGAGGCTCGAATTCACGACCTTGAGATCGAGTCACGGGCTCTTCACCGAACCAGCCAGGCGCCCCTAATTTGCTTGACCCTTAACAGAATTCTACAGAACATCATCACTGCCGTAACCTTCCTTTGCTGATTTTTAGTGTTCATTCATGTCATTAATAGATTATTTAAAGGAACTACTCTTTCTTGCTCACCATAAGATGTTCCAAAAAGATAAATGTAATTTAAAAATATGCACAAACCTGACACTTGAGAGTTTATTAATCATTCTTCATTATTAATTAATAGAAACTCAGCTAAGATTTATTGTTCCTCTTCAGTAGAGTCTATTGACTTTATTGAACTCAGATCTTTAAAAAAATATAAAAGTTTAGGGGCATCTGGGTGGCTCAGTCAGTCAAGCATCCAACTTCAGCTCAGGTCACAATCTCACCATTCCCGAGTTCGAGCCCCAAGTCAGGCTCTGTGCTAACAGCTCAGAGCCTGGAGTCTGCTTCAGATTCTGTGTCTCCTTCTCTGTCTCTGCCCCTCCCCTGCTCATGTTCTCTCTCTCTCTCTCTCTCTCTCTCTCTCTCTCTCTCTCTCTCTCTTAAAAATAAATAAACATTAAAATTTTTTTTAATTATAAAAGTTTATGCTTTCTTTGAGCTTATCTCACACTTCCAGGGATAGAGGAAACTCAGAGAAGGGAGATAGCTAGTGCACAGAAATCATCCTGTATGAATTGCCAGCACACGAAACATGGAGGTCTGCAAGACTCTTCTATATGCATGTCTCCAGCTCTGACCCACTTTCCATGTAGCCACAGATCAATGGAAACTAAGCAATTTCATTATTGATTTATGATGCAAAAAATGTTTTCCATAATATATATTCCAGCATAAGTGTTCATCATCAGCAAAACGTTCCTAGCTACTCATTTTATGAAATGTAACCTCGTAAGCCAAGATGACCACGAATTGCAACTCCTGCCTAAGTAATCATTTGACCAGAAGATCCCGGTTTGGAGTCAATTTCCAATAAATATTATGCTGTCAACCTCTCTTTATTAATGTTCTCTTTAATGTGATTATGATTATGATCTTCCTATGATCAAATTCTAGAATTACACATAATGGCAACCAAATAATTCTGTAATGACTACTAAGAACAAGGTTGTTCCAAGACGTTGAAATAAAGTTGAATGTACATCAGCTCCATCCATGCTCAGACCTCTCTCATGTTACATCTTAGTCCCTTCTTTTACTACTTAAGGAATAGGAATGAAAAGGGAAATAAATATTTAGCAGCTACTTAGTGAAGCGTTGGGCTTAAATCTTGACATTTTTTACAGCAAGTTTTTCCTTGTGTTACTATTAAGTTATACTGATTGTTAGCACACTTCACCTTGGGTACCCCTCAAAAGTCAACCAATAAGACACAGGTCAATATTTTACTTCATTTCTGTGAGAATGAAAACCAAATGGTTTCATTTTCTGTACTTGACCCTTACCAGGTAAAAATGCCCCCTGCCCTCTCTGATTGATTCAAGAATTCCAAAGCAATCTTAAATTGTTCCGGGGAGTCAATATCTGAGTTTTTACAATTCGATTATAATTCTAAAAATGATAAACATCCTTTTATTCTGGATGCTGGGGTAGGTTAAGAAAATATTTATGTAATCAGCAACAAGCCCAGAGAATACAAGAAGTCATCAATGACAAGCTATTTTATGTGAGGGATTGCAGGAGGGTCAGACTCAGAGCTTACACGAAAGTATTTTCCTGTAACTTTTCTCCAAATGAGCGCATTAAAGTCAGAGAAGGAACAATGCTTTCACCATAATTCATAGTTTTCTGAAAGCTAAATGACCTTTTTAAAAGATTCTTGGCCTCAAGATGTGATAAAAATGGAAGGGATATGAATACCTACAATGCAGTAATGAATTGTAAATGGCTTAGTAATCCACTTCCAGTGCTCACAGATCCTGTCCCCAAAGCATCTCTTCATATATACAAACCATCCAACAATAGCTCCTTCTACTGGTATCTGAATTCTGTATCAAATTGAAAAATTATTCTGGTTATTAAAAAAAAAGCCTTTCCTAGAATGATCTTGGTACATTTCTTTGCTGTTTACTGTAGCTAATTTAAAATTCATTCTAACATTTCAAACAGTATGTTAGAGATCAAAATAAACACATTATATTAGTCAGGCTGCTCCATTAACTTTACATTTTAAGAAAAAATATTGAACACTGCAGTCTTTTCCCTCTTTCCTATCAGAAATGTCTGATGGTCTCAGAGGGGGGAATCCACACCCTTCCAGCTCATAAGATACATTGGCTGTCGCTTGCACTTTGGAGCCCCACTCCACAACAAACACATTCAGGGGATCAAATCCATACTGGAAGAGGTGCAGAACTCAGCAATATTCTGGGGCTTGAACTTCAAGCCTCACTGAAAAAAAAAAAAAAAAAAGGGAATAGTACAATAGCAAGGGGCTTTTAGGCAGGCCTGGGTTTTCACTCAGGGACTTTTAAGTTCTTCATCCCTGTCTCTCTCCCATTATTGCAATCATTAAATGAAATTACCTTGAGATGTTTTCACACGTAGCCCAATTAGATCTGGATCTCAGGAGGCCAGGCCTGGGTAACAACATTATATAAGGCTCCCCTGGTGACTCAGTGTTGAGGATAACTGAGTTAAAGTATCTTTCTTGCTATTCTTTCTTGTAGAAGTTTAATCCACAAATACACAGTCATGGCACATGCCGTAGTCAGATGGGAAGCTCTTCCTAACCAGTCACTGAGACACAGTAAAAGCTCTTCAGGAGCGATGATGGGGTCTGTGAAGAGAATCCTGAAGAACCCTTGTGGAAGTGGGCAACAGTGGGGGTGGCCACATGCCTGCTGGGCTGCCTATGGCCTAGGCAACTTTTGGTCTGGTAGGGGCAGCATTGTAAATAGGGACAAGATAGATTAGACAGCAAGAAGCCACCTGATTCAACAATGACTTCATAGCAACGACTGAGGCAAGGATGGGGAAAAACAGGGCTCCTCTAAGGCACTGATCAAACACTCCATTTCCTTCTCAAATTGGCATTTGGGGACAGATCAGACTTCCTTCGAACTAAGTAAACCTTTCTTGACCAACTAAAGAGCTGAACCCAGGACGAGGAGAAGTTAGAAACCCAAGAGGGATACTGGATTTCCTCTCGATTAACCCTTTTTAAAAAGTACATTGCCTAGCATTATATATTACATAATCCGAGAATTCTTATGTATAGTTGTGTAACATACGATCTCAAAAATAGTGATCGAAAAACTTGACTCTCAACACTTCTGTCCCTAAATGATACAAAGAACATCTCTGTGGATCTTCTTCCATTTAGGAAAACATTTTGTTGGGCCTTTGGGTTATAAAAAGAAAAGCCCCGAAGCATCGCCTGGATGATAAATGGGTGAGAAGAAAAGAAAGACGTCGGTCTACAATGTGCTCCCCCTTAGGACTGCCTTGTGATTTATTGATCTGTTCCTTACCAAGGGATATTCCTGCCGTTTCTAACGTTTTGTTATTAAATATAAATATAAAAATATCTACTACAAATATACGTAATATACATAAATACACATAAGTTCTTCATATATATATATATATATATGCACATGTGGGGGCACCTGGGTGGCTCAGTTAGTTAAGCGGCCGACTTCGGCTCAGGTCATGATCTCACGGTCTGTGAGTTCGAGCCCCGCGTCGGGCTCTATGTTGACAGCTTGGAGCCTGGAGCCTGCTTCGATTCTGTGTCTCCCTCTCTCTCTCTGCCCTTCTCCTGCTCACGCTCTGTCTCTGTGTCTCAAAAATAAATAAACGTTAAAAAAATTTTTTTAAAAATGTTTTATATATGCACATGTGTTAGTATTTCTGTAGACTAAATCCCAGCAAGGGAGATTTCAGTGTTATAGAACAGTGATTCTTAACGTTAATAGGCATGTAAATCATCTTGTTAAAATGCAGATTTTGATTCAACACATCCAGGAAATGGCCTGAGATTCTGAATTTCTACCAAGTTCTCAGGATACTAATGCTGCTAGGTTTATAGGATATATACTTTCTTTAATTTTGACAGTTATCAGCATGAGGATGAGAGGTAAATATTAAAAGTAAAAAGTAGAGAGAGTGAAGAAACAATAGTTTTGAACTCTGTACACTTATGTCTTCGCCGGAATTTGTTTTAATGCAAAGATTATTTTAGCAATTAAAGAAGTGAAAATTTGACACAAGAAATTAATTTTAATAAATTAGCGAGTAATAACCAGGTAATAACCAGATGGGTCTCTCCCATTCTCTCCAAGATAAATGAATTTTCCAATATAACCGTAAAATTTCTAGAGATTCCTATTTTTTCATTTTCCTGCCTCTACTTTTAACTGAGCTCTTCAGATATTTTTCCAACCACCTGTCTAGTGGCCCCGCAACTTCCACCTCTTTGTAAAATGCAAATATCTCAAAAGGTCATGGGTTTGGGGGAGGGTGAATAATGGAATTTCCTGCTCCAGACAATGCAACTACTTATAGGACATCTGAGAGTCAGGTATGCCATGAAGTAACCCCAGGATGACCAACTCCGTTTTTCTGTAAAACCCTTTTGTGACCTAGCCTGCAGAAAGTAGGTCCAAGCGAATTCCAGATGTCAAATCCATCTTAGGTAACTGACTAACCCTTATTACATGTTAACTTTATTTGGGGGGGAAGGGGGGTAAATCTTTTTCTATGAGTTTTTTGTTGTTATAGTAATATTTATAAACCAGAGAAGTTTCAGATAGCTGGGAAAGGTCTCACTCAACAGGTAGATAAAAGTAGCATCTGATTTTTAGAATGAAACATCTATAAGAAATTTCAGAACCTAACTAGGGATTTTGATATATTTGAAATCATTCTGATATTAAAGAAAATCTAGGCATCCCTTAATGACCATACCGACAGAGAAATGGAGGGGTCACCAACTAATCTGATGATCTAATTAACGCACTGACTGGTATTAGATGAGAATAATTCCAACTAGTTTTTCATTTAGGCTCATCGTATTGTTTCTGAAAACTTGGAAACTTGCCGCTCAAAATTATCTTTGCCTGCTCGTTCATCTGTCAGTCCAAGCGAATGATGCAATTGCGCCTCCAGTCCCTACCAAGCAAAATGGGAGGTGAAGATGTCTATGACTGAACCCTCAGCAATGTAAAGTCTGAGAGTAACTGCTTTATTTCAAGATAGGTTGGCATTTTAATGGTTGAAACTCAGAAGACCCCAAGGAGAGTCAACATTCGAAAACTACAAACTAGAACATAGGAGTTTATTGGACCTATAGATCACACTTTAGAACTTTTGCAAAGACAACACCCCAGCATTTCTTTGGGATGAGAATCAGAATCACTTTCCTGGTTATAAAGACACACTTACTGCAGCAAAAGCAGGGTAGATTTGTCGTTATAAACAGAGAAGATAGCAAATGCTTAAGGAGAGGGGTGTGTGTGTGTGAGTGTGTAGTATTTGAAATGTCTTGCAGGCATTTTATTTTTTTTATTTTTTTATAATAGTTTATTTTCAAATTGGTTTACATATAACACCCAGTGTTCATCCCAACATGTGCCCTCTTTAATGCCCGTCACCCCCCTTCCCCCTCACTCACCCTCCTAACCCTCAGTTTGTTCTTAGTCTTTGAGAGTCTCTTATGTTTTATCTCCCTCCCTCTCTGTGTCTTTTTTTCCTTTCCCCTCTTCCCCTCCCCCTGGTTTTTGCTTAGTCTCACAAAGTCCACCTATTCGTGGAAACATATGGTATCTGTCTTTTTCTGACTGACTTATTTCACTTAACATAATACCCTCCAGTTCCATCCATGTTGCTACACATGGCCAGATTTCATTTTTTCTCATTGCCACATAGTAGTCCATTGTATATATGTGCCACAACTTCTTTATCCATTCGTCAGTCGATGGGCACTTGGTCTCTTTCCATGATTTGGCTATTGTCGAAAGTGCTGCTATGAACATTGGGGTACACATGCCCCTATGCATCAGCATTCCTGTGTCTCTTGGGTAGATTCCTAGCAGTGCTATTGCTGGGTCATAGGGTAGCTCTATTTTCATTTTTTTGAGGAACCTCCACACCGTTTTCCAGAGTGGCTGCACCAGTTTGCATTCCCACCAACAGTGTAGGAGGGTGTTGCAGGCATTTTAAACCTAAAGTAATCAGAGTAGAGTTTATACCAAGTGTTTCTCCTCAGGCTTTCTAAATAATGCTCGGTAACACGCTGGTATCAGAACCCAGAGAGGGGTGTAATAGCATTAGTCAGTAAGGTGCCATCATGATGCATATCACAAGTTGATTGAGACAGAATTTTGATTCAGCAGCCTTAGTGAGACAGTCTTAAGTATTCATATACCATGTGCTACCCTATTTTATTCTTATTTCTACCCTCTCATCACTCTGGCAGTGTGATCACAGTTGAATAATTATTCCATAAAAGAATTATAAACAGCAACCTTTCCAGATTCACTGGGAGACTCTGAAATTGGAAATTGGGTTTCAACCCAAGATGTTGTATGCTGGAGTAGCTGCAATAAACTGAAACCATTAGGGCTATTTGCAAACTAAGTGGATGTGTCTTTGTTAAAATTTGATGTTTATTTTTAATATGGTTGCCTGCCCTTCTCTATTTGAACAGCTCATTACACCTTAAATATAAACCACATGCGCACTGGAGCATTTATGTAATTTTCTGGGGCAAAGAATTTGGGCTGTGATCCAACACTAAAATATATTACTTTAATATTTATTTGCATCTGTTTGGTATTGTCATGATCCATACTAGACCGAATTATTTTGCTTTCCTTTAGAAAAAATTAAAAGGGAAGAAAACTCTCTGTTTACAGACTACTAGTCAAGTGGCTTTGAAAAGCTTCATTCAGGATTCAGTTCCTCTTTGCAGATATTAGTATCATAAGCATTGATGAAGAATAATGTAATGAATGATGAGTTTTGAACAATACTATGGCTGATTTGGTAAAGCTATGTTTTTGGCTTAAACAATAGGATGTTTGATCAAATCAGCCACAGGGAAGGAAATGGTATTGCAATAGACGAGTTTCTAATTGAGATAGACAATAAACTGTGCATCAGAAACAGCTGCAGGGAAATGGATCCCATTGCATTTTTACATGTTAATATGCTGAATTTCCACATTAGACGGTCACAATTTTGAGTTCTAGCACATCCAGGTGCCTTTACATCTGTGTAGTATATTTAGAAAGGAAGAAAAATCAGATGGAAAATATGTTATATTCATAGCATTCACTGGTTTGGCTTTTCCTTATTAATTTCATTACCATTATAAGCTATGGAGATGAGAACAGCTCTTTTGGCAATGGCACCATTTATAAATTCAGATGTCATGGTCCTCTCCTTTTTTCAGGCAAAAGGACATGTATTCTGGTTCAATGGTAGATATCTACATTTAACTTCAGATGGTATGTTAGAAGAAGCCAGGCAACAAGCATTATTTCTTTGCAGAAGGTACTTGTATTCAGCTAGATGATGCTGGGTAACAAATAAACCCCAAATCTCAGTGACTTCACACTGTAAAGTTACATATTGCTGATGTGAATGCCTGGGTTCCCTCAGAATCCACATGTTGAGGCCCTAACCCCCCCGTGTGACATGTAAAGTTGAGGAGGTAATTAGGTCATGAAGTTGGAGCTCCCATCAATAGTATTACTGCCCTTCTAAGAAGAGACACAAGAAAAGCGATCTCTCTCCATCAAGAGAAGGTGCAGTGAGAAGATGGCCATCTGCAAGCCAGGAGACAACCCTCACCAGGCACCAGATCTGCCTAGCACCTTGACCTTGAATTTGCCAGCCTTCAGAACTGTGAGGAATATTTTTTTATTGTTGTTTAAGCCACCCAATCTATGATATTTGTTATAGCAGCTTGAACTAAGATAATTGCTCACACAATGCCTTCGGCATAGGTTGGCAGGAGGCTTTGTTCCACATTCACCAAGGAACCTGGTTCGAGGACACTCCTCATCTTACAATGTCACCATGTCAATGCATGATGTTTGGCATTGTCACATCAGGGAAAGAGAGCATAGAGAACTCACCTTTGGTTCTTTAAATCTACAGTGAAAAAGGTCACTTTCACTCATAGGATATTGGCCAGCACCGATCATATGACACCATACCAACTACAACAGAGGCTAAAAAATGGAAGAGAGCAACTGAATATCTAATGAAATTATTGTCACCATAATAGTGCTTCTTTTCATCTGTGATTAGAGGGCTAAAAAGCCCAAATTAATTATTGCCTTCAATAGGATCTAATATAGAAAACAAGGAAACCAATGTTTTCTTTTTACACATTACCAAATATTGTGTATCTACTAAATCCAGTTTTGAATTTGTTATGAAACCACTGAAATTTACTCTGATGTAAATTTACATATCATTCACCCCCAAAAAATTAACTATTTTTTCTACTGGATAACTAACTTGGATTTTGTGGCTTCTTTCTTTCTTTCTTTTTCTCTTTCTTTCTTTCTTTCTTTTTTTCAAATTTCTTTTAAATGTATAATCAGTGAGCCTCTTGGTGCAGAAAGAGACAAATCATAAAATTAGTGAAAGCACTGACAATTTCTGTGAATGGCCTCCAAAGGCGCAGAACTTATTATGAGCCCTCTTCATAGCATGAAATAATACATTCATTGATATCAACTCCCACTTTGGAAATAACTAATTAAACTCATTCTCTTTATACAGAGCTAAAAATAATGTTTAAGCCAGCTTTCATCAGTGGGCTTGGTGGAAATGGATCAACAAATCCCAAAGGCAAGTTTACCCACACATGGATCTTAGGAAAAACCCAAGCTCCGGTGAAAATCTGAAAAATTTAGACTGAAATGGGGTGAAAAGAAAAAGCATGTGACTGTCCGAAATCTGCCCATGGAAAGGACGTAGGAAATAGACCAGTATAACTAAAAGGATTTGCTTTTGCTCAAAAATTTTCCTTAGATAGAAAAAAATGAAACACGGATTAATGGGGGAACTTCTATTAAAACAGAATGAATGAAGAGAGGAAAGGAGATGTTGATCCATCAATCAGAGATACACTTGTCACAGCTTAAAATGTGAATGTCCACTCTCATCTACATAGGAAAGAGGAATTTTGAGTAAGCATTTTGATTCCATACCTCTTCTTTGGGCAAATGACGAGTCGTTATAAGGGAAAGAATTTCCTTGTCTTTGAAAATGTTGTAGTGCTATAGAGAAACTGCAAACTGTGTTTAAATTTCCATAACCTCTCCATTTTATGGCGGAGACCAGACCCTATTAACAGTTTTCTGTTTCAACACCTGTTATCAAATCATAACATTTTAGTGAAACTGGCAAATGATTCTCTCTCACAATGAGAGTGTAAATGAACTCTGATTTAGAATCATTTCACTAATTATTTCTCCATGCTGTGGATATTAATAGCTGCTTAGTCCTCTGACATGACCTAAACACACACATCCGTATCTTTATTCAGTGTATTAAAATAAGTTGTGTATATTTCTAACTCTGCCACTGGCACTTAAGTTTTTTGAGGGCAAGGTCAATTTTATTCTTCTCTAAATTATTTCAGTATGTATCAGTGCACCTTGAATAAAGATTTCCTTTAATAATTGCTTATCAATTGCATTGTACAGATAGCCCAAAAGCGAGTAACGATTTTGATTGATGTACCATGGCTGAGGTTTGGTTCAGAATCTCGTGGTGACAGAGGACTTTCTGTTCATCTTTAGTAAGAAAAAAAATGTCTCAAGCCAAAGATCATTAAGCAAATTTTGGAATTTTATTGGGAACTATTCCTTAGAGATTTCTCAGTAAAATGGGGATATAATGCCTACCTTCTCAGAGTAACATGGTCATTAAATATTATTGTAAAAATTCATAGCTCAGTGCCTGATTCTCTATGTGTTCTCCATAAAGAAAGATAATGTCTGATAAGAGAATATGTTTTCCTCACCAAAAGATATAAAAGTCACAAAGCCTTAGGGGAAATGGCCATAAAATGGTCCTCAAAGAGAAATAATCACTAAAAAAAAAATGCCAAAGTTCAGGAATCTAAATTTCAACAATTCTAAACTAGCTAAACAAAATTAAGAAAAAAAAAATAAGAGTCAACCACATCACCTGTTAAGAAACTTAGAAACAAGAAGACCAGTTAGAAGGCTTTCCAAAAATCCAGACCAGAGCTGACAGGTCACATGGACCACGGGTATCACAGTGAACTTATGACAAGTGAGTGGATTCAAGATACCCTGGAAGGTAGACTCAAGAGTATTTCTGAATGACCAGAATGTGGAACATAAGAGAAAGGAGGGAGGTAAGGCATTTAACTTATTAATGAGGTTGCCATTCGCTCAGATGGGAAGACTCTAAGGGAACTAGGTTTGCAGAGAAAAGCAGTAATTTAGTTGGAATATGTTAAATATAAGAGTTCAGATGCCTAGTAGAGACCTTCATCCAAGCAGATGTGCAGTAGGAAACATCACTAGGGTACACTTTACAAAATTATCATTTTAACCATAGTAACCCTAAAATGGAACCTAATATGCAGGTGAACAAAAGTCCAGTGAAATAAAACAATTTTATCCCCATTTATCTGGAAATCAGAAAATTAGACCTTGATCTCCTCAACGCGCTGTGAATTTCACCAGGTAACTCCCCCATCCTTCCAAAAACAAAACAAAACAAACAAAAACAAAAACAAAACAAATCCCTGGAACTCCATTTTCCCATCTGTCCTTTGAGGCTCCATTCTAAGAGCTGTCCTGTCCAAAACATCTCTTGAACACTTGAAATGTGACTAACACAACTGATGTACTGAACTTCTTAATCTTTTAAAATTTTAATTAATTAAAGTTATATAGCCACCTGAGGCTAGAGGTTACCATATCATACCATAGATGGCACAGATATGGAATCAGTGTGGAAATTTCTATTGAATAGTGTTGTTTAGAAGACCGTGTGTTCAGAATGTGGGAAAGAGCTCTTACCTCCTGGGCAGATGCTAACTATGCTTTATAAGGAAATGGTACAGCCAGGTTAAATTGAATATATATGTTCTGTTACAGATACTTTAAGAATGAAAGCTCTGACAGTTAAATTAAGGCAAACAAAACTAAAACATTTATGTGTGATGATGACTTGAACAAGAACAAGAAAGTGTAAAGTGAATGGGCTTCCGAAGGTCATTAACACCAAAAGGACAAAAGGCTCTGTTTTCCACAAAAACTCTGAGATGAAATGGAGGAAAGCAATATTACTACATGTGGTATAATTTTTTAAAAGAACAAGAAAGAAAAAAAAGAAGGCCCCAGAGAAAAACGAATGTTTTCACATAGTATTTCTCTACAAAACATTGTGATATGTTTGTACCGTTAACTTCAACATAATCATGATATCTTTGGGCTTCTAGGTGAAATTTTAGAAAATATCTAACAAGAAAATAGTTTCCAAAGTTTTTTTCTTTTAAGTTCTTTGGTACTGTCTGGTCATTTTGATAATTGTCAATCTATTAGTAAGTACTTTAATGTACATGTATCAACACAAATGCAACAAGAAGCACAAAATGTTTTAAAAAACCACAACTGAAGAATAAATCATATTTTTCACCTCATGGGAAACAGAAATAAATATAGATCTTAATCTGATATACATATATATGTGAATCTCTATAAACCCTTCCACATCTACATTTCTCTTCTTCGTTCCCAAGAAGTAACCACCATCTTGACTTGGTGTTTATCATTTCCAGTCATGCTTTTAACTTTTACTATACATGTATCTATAAACAAAGACAGAATTCTTCAAGTGGGCCAAAGCCCGTAATGTGCTCCTTGGATGACTAGATTCTTAACTGGGAGAGAGTTTACATGCCTATAAAACATGGATGTTTCCCCAAACCAGATGACTTCTGAGACATGTTTCCAAGTAGCCTACTGAGCCAGGGATTGTAAAGTCTGTCTCTGGAGGAAACAGCAAATGTGCGTTTATTTAAACTCACATATGAAGATCATTCTGAGGGAGGGCAGAGGGATGGAAGGACATAGTTTCGAGAAAGGAATACCATAGCTGTCTCCACAAGCAAAACAAATTAAGAGCTGAGGAAACCATCCAATCACCTAAAGGTTGTCTAGAGGCAAACCTGTAACGTGGCTCGGTCCTTTCTTTGGGCACCCAGACCCTCTAATAAGGACCTAGTTCTCTCTTTTCCACCTCATCCCCACCTCCCCTCATGGATTCAGTCTTAGCCAGCTCAAGTGCTCAGGGCCTCTTGGTTCTCTTCCTCATCTCTGAAAAGCTCCAGTAAATCATCCACCTATTCCATCGGGTCCCCAGAAGTAGATGCTGAGATAAAGATGTCAGTTCAAATGTCCTCTTAAGTAAGTACTCCCAGGAGAAACCCTAAAAGTGTAGGGAAAGCAGGACAGGAACAAGGAAGAAGCTTGATTCCATGGAGGAATTCTGGAGACTAAGTTACTCCCCGGAATCATCCAGATCCTATTTGAAGCTGGGAGTTGGCCTTTCAAAGTCCCACCCCTGACTGCAATTGGCATAGGGCCACCTGGGAGAAGGATGAGAGTAGGACCTCAAAACTCAGGCAGTTCTAGCTCTCTGCACACCCAAGGGGGCAAAGTCGCTCCTGAAGTTTCTGGTTTGGGTCATTAGAAGCAAAGACACATCACAGTCAGGGGAGGAAAGCATAGAAAGGGTAAAAGTAACCCAAGCAGGTCAGAGCAGAGCACTAGCAATGTCTACTGCATAGTCCCTGACGATGCATTTATTAGTGATAAAATCCTTGTGCTAATGGAGTGAGTTTAGAATTTCAGGAATCAACATTTTAAGTTGAAAGATCTTTTAACATCTGTACTTCCAAAAAGCCCCCCAAATTAAACTATCACAAGAGACCTTAAACGGCTAGTGACTATGTCCTCGTTTGACTGAAAACCCACTGTGAGCTAGGGTTTTAGCTCACAGATAGCTTAGGTGAAAACGTTTTTGACATACAACTGTATGTGTATGTTTCGTTTTATTTCTCAAGCCAGTATTTGTCCAATTATATCATGAACTAAATTTGGTGTTACACTTGACATCCTACTTTGGGGCCATTTCCCCATGACATAACAGTAAGCATACAGTCCCATTCCCCTGCCTCAGTGGAAACTCATATGACAAGAGGGCAGCTCAGATCAGGCTCACTTTAATATTCTTCATGTTACAATAAATTCAGCTTCCCTGCGGCATCAGGAGCCCAGTAACCTAGTAATACGCAAATTCAATCTGTGTAAAGAATAAACCCTCCTAGGAAAGCCAGTGTTCTAGGGAAAGGATCTCAGATAATAAAAATGAATTGGTAGAACAAGGCCCTCACCCACTTACCATCTGTGGGGATGTGCGGGCTGGCAGCTTTGAGCAATTGCAAAATAGGGTGAGGTCAAGTGGGAGGGCCCCAGCAAGGAAGCTGCAAACAAACCATTCTGGGAACTGTCTGTGCAAATTCACAAACTGGATTAGCACTGAATGGGCACTTTCGACATACATAAGTAAATTGGCATGCTGTGGCTGAGTGCCATCTTATGGAAATGGTATACGACTACCCCATAAGAGATATTTTGTCACAAACCCAATAAATACTTTATGGTATGCCAGGGAAAAATGTCCCTCCAAGGGTTTGGAGTAGAGGTACTTCTTAGTCATAATTCTGCCTATAGTCAGTGCCAAATAAGCTCAGCATGGTTGTAGCATTGTGTCCTGAGCTGAACTAGAAAGAGGCTAGAGGCAAGTGCTTGATAAGTACTGTAAATAATACTGTAGCTGGGTGGAGGAGAGGGAATAGAAAGTTGAAAAACAAGTTTGTCATCTTCAGTTCTACTGCCCTGTTCTTTATTCTCCATTCTCTGAAACATATTTAGTCTTTACTGTTTTTAATTTTCAACTGAGTCTTTTCGAACATTTAAAATGCACAGAAAATTAAATAACAGATAGCTAGGTACTCACCACCACTATTAAATCAGTGTTTCTGTTCCTTGTTTATGGTGTAATTTATTAGAGCTATTGATGAAAACGTAATCTAATTTTTAATGGAGTTATGTTTTTTGAACATTAAGAAAGACTTCCCTATCACACTATTATAAAAATACTTTCCTGTATTTCCTTCTAAATGCTTAACAGTTTTTCTTCTCACATTTGGTGTTTAATCCATCTGGAATTTATTTCTGTATGTTAGAAAGAGATTTATCTTTATTTTTTCAGTATGAGTGGCCTTTTTTTTTTTTTTTTTGAGAGTAGACTATTCTTCCTCCACTAATTTTTCGTGCCACCCGTGTCTATCTCCTGTTCCATGTAAGAGCAAATCTGTTACTGGGTACTCTTACTCTGTTCCTAATCTGTTTGTCTATTTCTATGCCATTACCACAGAAATTTATATTTCGAGGGTTCAATGTAAGCTTTGTGTCAGTTAAGTCAAATTCCTTCCTACTCTTCTTCTTAAGATTCTGAGAGCTATTTTGGCTCTTTGTTTTTTCCAAAGAAAGGTTTTATACTGAGTTTATAAAGTTCTACCATGAATGAGGTTAGAGTTTTGTTGTAATTGTAGATTAATGTGGAAAAGAATTGTATCGTTATAGCATTGATTCTATCTCTAAAGAAACAAGTTATATATATATATATTTTTTTTTCCATTTATTCAGACATTCTTTTATGTTTTTAAAATATAAAACTTTAGGTTTCTAATTTTTCTCCATCTTTTGTCAGATTTAAGCATAGACACAAATTTTGTTCTTGCTATTTTCAGCTTTTAAATACATGGTCTACTTATTTGTTGTTGATACATAGAATACCATTATTTTTTGTATTGCTCATGTATCCAGCAACTTTACTGAACTCTTTCACCAGCTCTATTCACTTGTAGAACATCCTTGCTATCCTATACAAATAATAATATTAAAAGTGAAGGACAATAACTCTGTTTCGTCCTTTCCAATATTTATCTATTTTACTTTTCTTATCTTATCACACTGCCTAGAACCTATCAATATAGATTAGAAATAATGATAATGAGTACATTTTCTTAACTTTAATAGGATATTAGTAACAATTCACCATTAACAATTGTATTTGTTACAGATATTTGATAGGTGCCCTTAACCCGTTAAGAAGTTTCACTCTTACTCATAACTTATTAAGAGAATTTTCAAATAAATTCAGATTAAATTTTATTAGATGCTCTTTTATATTCATCATTGGAATAATCATAAATTTGTTCTCCTTAAAGTGTTATTGTGTTGTATTATAACAATAGATGTTGAAATTGAAACCTCCTTGTATTCGTCAGAAAATCTGCTTTATTGTGATGATTAATTTTTGATGTACACTGCTAAATTTAATTCACCAGATTTTATTTATTATTTTTGCATTTATATTCTCAAGAATATAGGTCTATAATTTTCTTGTATTGCTCTTGACAGGCTTTGTAATAAAGTGAAATGTCTTCTTAAATAATTTGGGGAGTTTTTCTTCTTTATGCTTTGCGCATTGCTTTCCCTGACATTTTGGTTAAAATAAAAGTAAAAATCACCTGAAAATCATCTGGGGCTAATAGGGTTAGGTCTAAAAATTTTATTATCAATTTGATTTTCACATTTTCTTATTTCCAATTTTATTTTTCATTTACAAATTATTTAGAATGCAGGAAAGAGGATTAATTGTCTATTTCTCTCTTTAGTACTATTTTTGTTTCATGTGATTGGAGTAAATGTTCTATGAAATGGTTTTTTGATATTTGTGATCTAGTTTGTGATCAATTTTCATAAGAGTTCTATATGTGCTTCTGAAGAATGTACATTCTTAAATACAGAATACCAAGTTCCATATACATTGCCCACTACGTCAAGCCTGTTCATTGAATTGTTTAAAATTTCTGTATATTATCTTAAATGGTATTGGCAAAACATATCAGCCCTTAATTCTTTTAATGTGTTAAAATCATGTGGGGGCAACTGGGTGGCTCAGTCGGTTGAGAGTCCGACTTCGCCTCAGGTCATGATCTCGCGGTCTGTGAGTTTGAGCCCCGCGTCGGGCTCTGTGCTCATGGCTCAGAGCCTGGAGCCTGCTTCACATTCTGTGTCTCCCTCTCTCTCTGCCCCTCCCCCACTCATGCTCTGTCTCTCTCTGTCTCAAAAATAAATAAACATTAAAAAAATTAAAATCATGTGTACTGGAGGATTTGTCAAATTCTACTTACAGTTCTGCTAACTTTTGGACTATATACCAACCTCTAGCATCTAAGCAGGTTCACACATATAAAATTTACTACTGCTGGCAATTACATAAATATTTCCCTTTCATCTTGTGAGCTCAACTATATATTTGTAATATTTTTTTAATATTTTACCCGGGGCACCTGGGTGGCTCAGTCAGTTAAGCAGCCCACTCTTGATTTCAGTTCAGGTCATGATCTTGCAGTTTGTGAGACTGAGCCCCACGTAGGGCTCTGTGCTGACCATGGGAGTCTGCTTGGTATTCTCTGTCTCCCTCTCTCTCTGCCCTTCTCTCTCTCTCTCTTTTCCTCTTTCTCTCTCAAAATAAATATGTTTAAAAACCAGTTTAAAAATATTTCTTACCTAACTTTTCTAAGTGGTTGTACTAAAAGATTTTTCAAGATTTTTTGTTTGTTTGAATTTACTATACTTCCAGAAGTATAATGTAATTGGAAAGAAGGAAAGAAGGAAGGAAGGAAGGAAGGAAGGAAGGAAGGAAGGAAGGAAGGGAGGGAGGAAGGGAGGGAGGGGGGAGGGAGGGAGGGAGGAAAGACATTCCTAAAGATTGTACATTTTGCTATATTTCTCCTGGTTCTCCTTTGTCTAGATATCTTTAAAATTCCAGTGTCAGCCTGTAGTGGGGAGAATATATCTGAGAGTAAGGAGACTCTCCCTGTGGATATGTCACTTCTCCCCCTCTATACTAGAATAGGGAGCTACACAGAGGACTGGTGGGGGAATAGTTTCTACTATACAGTTAGAGCAACTAGACTACAGGCAAAGTGTTTTGGATATAGTGCATCTTTGGGACCATCTCCTATACATTCTAACCTAATTAGTTTATATTTGAAGTTTTCAAAGAAAGAACACTCTTAAGAGACTTCTGCTGGGTTTTTCTTTTCATGTGCGCTAATTATTATACCTACAATCACATAATCAACCTCTTGGGTTGCGAGGAAAAACAAGGGTGTGAGTGATTAATTGCAATGCAAGTGGCCCTTTGCTTGTGCACTCAGCAGGCCTCCAGCATATTAAAATTGGTGCCCAGCTATAGCATAAATATTCCAAGTGGCACAGGCCGTCTTTATAAAACTGACTTCATATATTCGCTTGCAATTTTCTCAAACTCTTCAACCTTTTGCAACACTCTTTTAAAAAGAGCAAACAAAAACAGAAAAAAAAAAAAAAAGATTCCTCTCATTGGCAAACTTAATGATTTCATTCCTTCTACTTTCCAAGTTGTTCCCATTGGGCCCTCCAAACCAGAAGCTTGAAAATGAAAATGAACTGGTAATAGATAAAGTTTGCATCTAGCTGTAATATTTTAATGCTATCGTGCAATTCAATTACATCTTTCAAGCAAGGAAGAGCTGTTTTCGGTGTCGTTTGCTAAATTTATCGGACCAAACCTAAAATGGAAAACAGTAGTTAGCTGTAAGCACTGAGCTAATGGTGTTCTTTCTATTCTAAATCTAATGAGGCTCAAACCCTCACGATGGGAAATAATTTAACAACAATATTTATTTAGATGATGAGTCTGGTTCTCTGCCCCATATGGTGATGTACAGCAATGTCATAAAGTAGATATCTTCCAGATGGACATTACAGCCCCAGCCCCATTCGGTCCAAGAGTGGAACTGACAAATTGGGAGGGCTAGTCCGGTTTATTTTTAAACTGACCCCGATAGTACTTAGCTTAGTTAAATCAGTTTTGACCTCCTCTAAAAGAACCATTAGAAGATACCTCTAGGAAATAATTTTCGAAAAGACGACATACCATGACAACGTTTAGTTTGGTTCTAAAAATTAGTGTGATTAGACAGAACATTTGCATACAAGCCTGGCTGCTCTGACATGACTTTGAGAAAGAACTCAGCTTATGGAGACTCCGTTTCTCCATCTGCAAAATGGAGATAGTAGTCCATAACTTCCCTCTCCAGAAAGGACAAATGCTTTGCAACTATCGAGTACCAGAAAGAGCAAGTTATTATTTTTGTTATTGATGGAGATTATTTCACGCCGAAACAAATCATGGATTGTTATGAGACTGTGCCTCAGTCAGATCTGTGATTGCGTGTTTATGATGAACTTTTGGCCCTTGACTTGCCTCGACTCTTTCGTTAATGACTCCAACAGCCGCCATGTGAAGGATCCTCCTTTGAGTGGTATGTGGGTGTGTTTTCCTCATATTTTCCGCAGATGTTTCGACTGAGTGTCAAAGTCAGGCCTCTTGGCACCAGTCATGTGGGAATAAGCTGTCATTTTACATGACCCAAGAGCTAATCCACTCCCGTTCCTTTTCCTATGCAACTTCAATTTCCAGGTAAAGTTCAGGGTTTCATTTAGAATGAAGTGGCTTGCCCAAGGGCCAAAAGGCAATCAATCCTGCCAATATTTTCTTTGAGCTACAAGGCATCTTTAATTTCATATTGTCTCCAGCAGTTTCATGAGATCAAATTCATCAGACATATCCCAAATGATTAGGGCCGATGGTTCAAATGTTGCTTTTAAGAATCAATGTCCAAAATAACTTCATTTTAATATAAACTTGCAATTTATTTATTCAATTTTCTGCCCTTTTCATTTTACTAGCACACACATAAAGCCTATAAGCCCTAGTATGAGAAACAAAAATCCCTTAATAAACTAAGTAAGAGACTAAAGAATTAATGCCTTTTAAGGGATGTTTTTAAACTGGTCACATAAAGAGATTAACTCCAAAGAAAAGAGCCATTGGTGTTGCAGGACCGGTTACCCTAAGAAGGTTCCCCTACTGTCTTCTGGAATCACACCAGGTAGAACAGGAAGCCTCTACTTACTGTGTCACCAGGAACTGGGCCCGAGATAAATCCAACGGCCTACTAAGTGTTCCTTCTCTATTTGTGCTGGTGAAAATGCAGGTCTTGTGTTGAGACAGCCTTTGGGAAATCACACGAAATGGTGCAGAAATAATATGATGAATTCATTTTCATAATCTCCCCTCTATATTCTACTTTTAGCGCATATACACTAGCTTATAAACATCCCAGCATGATCAAAGTCTGTTTTCCTAGGTTTTATAAGGTAATCTACTAAATCAGTGATCCTGTCCCAGCTCCCTGCAAAAATTCATGCTCTGATAAATTCAAAAGAGTTTATGGCTGTTAATCCTGTGGCTTTGTTTGCCCTTTGATATTTCTGTAGTGATTCTCCTTCTACTAATGGGAAAATAACCCATTTTATTGTGCTTACTGCCATATGATCAATTTACAGAATCATTCTCTAACCAAGTACATCATATTTTAGTTCTTTCCTCCAAAGCTCACCTACTTTCGACATAATAGTACATAAAGAGAGAATAACTTTTTCTTTTCTTTTGTTTTTTTACTTCCTCTATCACAAAGCAAAAATACCCTAGAAGTAAAGAGATGTTTACCTTCTTGCCCTCATGCAGGAGGCTGACCGAAGTTAATGTTTGATATATTTCGAGGAAGGTAGACATCAAACGACCTGTTCCATGTCCCCACCAACCCAGCATACCCAGTAAGCACAGATCTAAGGTAAAAGCTCAATCATATGGAGGATAGAATATGCAAGGAGGAAGTGGTGGTTCCTCTTCTCTGGGAAGGACCAATTGAGAGGGCATGTGGGGAAGCTGAAGTTCAACACAGACCAACACCAGCAAGCAAGGGATCCTGTCTAAAGGTAACTGGGAAGAGCGTGTTCTCAGTGGTTGTGAGTGGAGGCATCTGGCTCGGTCAGATGAAAACTTGGTCATTCTCGAAGTCCAAGAGGAGGGCTACAAGGGATTTACAGAGACCAAATCCAGGGCAAACAAGAAACAAAGGAGAGAAGATTGAGCTTCCTAATCTGTGATCTGGGGTTTTTAGAGAAAACGACAGAAAGGAACCCCATCAACAACAGCAGGATTCATGTTGTCCAGAGGGGGTGGGAGAGGGTTAATCTGGAGAGCCAGGTAAATGGATGTGCAGTTTAAGGATAGCTCCTTGAGCTAGAAGAGAAAGAGAACTGACTGAGAGTTTTCTAAAAAATTCTATTTGAATTATCTCTTACTTTATTCTAAATCTTTTTCTTTTTCAGGAGCTGTCTCAACTCCCTCTCTTCCAGAATTCGTGCTGCTCCTCCTCTGCTGTCTCCCTTTCTCCATCCACTTCTTTTGCCTCTCCTTCTCTTCTCCACAATCTCCTGTGCATTTCTATCCTTTATCTAGAAAACTGGGCTTATCCCAGTTAATTCTCTTAAACTAACCACATCTGCAGTCTCATAAAAAAATGCTTGTGCAAACTTGAACTTTTCTCAGCAAAATGAAATACCAACTAGTTAGTCAAAACCTATGGTCTCTCCATTACACTTTCAGGAACTTCAATTTATTCTGCTACAGTACCTTTTGGAGAAACTTCCTTTCGTTTATCCATTCACTCACTCACTTGCTCTCTTAAGAATTCATTTGATGAATATGAAGATTTTATTTTCGGAGGAACTGCGTTAGATGCTAAAAAAAAAAAAATGACCAAGACACAGACCCCATCTTCGAAAGGTCACAGTCCTTTGAGGAAGACAGACATCTAAATAAATTCCAGCCGAGTGTAATGTAAATATGCACAGAATCATATGGAAGGATAGTAGAAAAAGCAATGATTTAACTGAACAGATAGGGGAGGTTTCAAAGCATAAAGTATATTTGAGATGATTGTGGAGGAGTGAGTTGAATAAAGAAAAAAAATGCCAAGTTATAATTATTAAGCTCGGATGTACTAGCAATTATGCTAAGCCCTTTCCATGGATCATTTTATTTAATTCTTATAATAGCCCCAACGTGGTGGTTGTTTTTATTGTCTTCATCTACCAGATGAGGGAACAGTGGAACAGGCCCATTTGAATGGTGAATAACTTTCCCCAAAGGACGTCAGAAGGGGAGAAACATGCATACAGGGCACTGTATAAAAAAGCAGGAAGGATTAAGGAAATGATCAGTAGTTCGATGTGCTTAGGATGCAAGAGGGGGAAAGGCCTATGAGAAAAAGTCCAAGAAAATGAGACGAGGTCTATATCTAGAGTTTGAAATAAGTATATTGGGCAGCACGGAATACTTGCAGAATTTTCCCATTCTTTCCCCATAATGTTTGTGGCTTAGAGAAGAGGACCTACCTACCTACTTCCTGGGTCCTTCCCTGCTTCCTCTTTGTTCAACTAATTAATTGCCATTACAGGATGTGAGGGATGAGACACAAAGACCCTGGCTCCCCATCCCGGGGTAAATGTGTTTGACTTAAGCTACAGTAGCTATTATTTGGATAACTCCAGGCTGCCCATGGCTGAAATGGCACACAATTCTGGACATTAAGGAGGGATTATGGTCACAAGGGCGTCTTCTGTTGTAGGAAACATTCTCTACTCCCTATATCCTGCTCAAAAAAAAATTCTGTTGAGTAGGGATTATAGTGTAACCTGGTTCTAGGAATCTCTCTCCCCTAAGGTCATTTGGGATATTCCTTAGTGAGGACAAGCCTTCTAATAACTAGAAGCATGTATGATAGACTCCCCAGTGCAGTCAGCCAAGTGGTGAACGGAGCGGGCACTTCATCTTCCTAGTGTACCGTGGCTTTGACTTATCAAAGGCTTTTAGTGGGCTTTTGCCCCACGTGAGGTATTTAGATGCCCAAATACTCCAGCAAAAGGAGACATTTAGGTATACCAAGCAAATACCATAGATTCTTGTCTATAATAATAAAAAAGATAAATAAAATAGAAATAATGTTTAGTTAATAATATTGAGCCTTCTGAAGGCTCTCCTTCAAATCTGTGATGGAACCAAGAGAGTAAAGGCTGAGGATAAAACAAGGCCAACAGAAGCAAACGACTGCTCTGCTAGGTGGAATATCCAGTGTGACAAGAGTTCCGGTGCACTCAGAATACAGACAAAGGAAAGAGTACCTCTCTTTGCTGAACATGTTTCTCCAGAACTTGATAATAAAGAGAAAAGAGCTATTTGGACATCGCTTCTGCTTCCTCTCCACAAATGGGAGGTGTAAAGGTGAAGCAACGTAGATGAATAAATTGAAAAGCATTGAGCCGACTACATTCCTGCTTCCCAATGTACGCGGACAAATGTATTGACACATTCACATCACGATATCTCTGCACCTATGAACAATTTGTATTTTACTGGTTCTTTTCTCATCAGCTAACGTACAGCTCATCCCAGAAAAAAAACAATTCTAACAATGAGATTTTCTGGGAATCCCCATGGGTTGGCAAAGGTATGTTTTTAACAAATCC
This sequence comes from Paguma larvata, assembly GCA_030068075.1. Taxonomy (NCBI): domain Eukaryota; kingdom Metazoa; phylum Chordata; class Mammalia; order Carnivora; family Viverridae; genus Paguma; species Paguma larvata. The sequence goes on from CM057825.1 coordinate 17,195,932, forward strand.
CTGCCAATCATCTTATGCTGGCCGTTTTTTTCCTCTTCTGCTCAGCTGCCTCCCCCTGAGTCCTTGCTCAGAAATTATACAACTAATAAGTGGTAGAGCCAAGCCAAGACTCAAATTCAATGTTGTCTAACTCTGAATCCAATACTCTTAACCAGACTGGATTCTCATTATCTGTTCCCAGGAAATAATGGATCTTGGTCAAATTAGTGTATTTCTAACCATAATGATCCAGAAACCTGTGACCATATCCTTATGAGCTTTTAGACTTTAATTTGAATATTCCACTGTTCAACTTGGAAAAGGAAGTAGAAGACCAAAACACCATTTCATTCACTCCCCCATGTATTTTCTTAATTTATTCATTCATTTCATTTGTTTCACTAATTCTTTCTGATTTTTCATTTTTCGAACATATATTTGTTGTGTATCTATGAACCACATACTGCTTAAAGCTGATCCTAGAGTGGGAAATGGAACAGCTTAGCTCCCCCAAAGTCCTGAAGCCTACAATAGAACAGAAATCAATGTTTTCCAGAGAGCTGCCTTTCCCCAATCTGTCTTCCAGATCACCAGTATCATGTTGCCTCTCAGCACCCAAATCATCAGTGATTTGACAAGGACAGCACGATTCTTCTCCTTATCTTCCAAGAGCCTTGGCATGATTCTAATCGAACTAGTTATCTCGAAGGCTATTACTAAAATCACATCACTTTCAATACAATGCAGTGGAAAGCCCACTGGACAAGGAGCAAAGAGAAAGACAGATTTGAATCTCATCTCTGCCACTATTAACTCTGGAAACTTAAACAAATAAGTTAATTTCTTTGAGTCCCAGTTACCTCATGTATTAAATTGGAGAGGGACTAGATTGAGTTTCAACATATTTAAGAATTATTCTTTGAACACCTAATATGTATCTGAATTCCACAAGGCATTTCCCCATATTACAATATATATTTTATTTAAACTTCACTTTAATAATGAGCAAACTGAAGGCAAATGATGTTGGCTTGAATAAAGTTACACAGCTACTAATTGCATAGATTTGGCTTGAACACAGATGTCCTGATTGCACTTTAAAACCTGACCAGATGACTTTAAAGGACCCTTCCAGCTCAAAAATTCTATTCTTGCTACCTTTGCAGTTTTACCTCTGCTTCTTTCTACTCAGAGCCAATTCTTTAGTCAAAGTTGACTTCTGTTTTCCAAACATACTTTCCTTTGCGTATGGAGCCCCTTTTTCCTCTCCCTTTTTCAAAAAATCTCTATGCCACTGACCAATATAAGCTTCTTTTATCCCTTACTACTGATAGGTTTCTACTCATATCTTATTATTCATGAGTTCTAAGGTATTTCCTATTAAAGCATACCATAGGTAACATGTGTGAAAATTAACCATCAATTATCAAAATACCCAAGGTGTTTTATATCAAGCAATATATTCAAAATCCCGTTATAAGCAAACGTAACCAAAGTCTACGGATCTGTATTAGGGGGTGAGTGGTAATAGAGATTTCTCAGATAAACCTGACAAGAACAAAGACATTCCAAGTAAACACATCAGAGGATTTACACCCTTTCCCACCCCTGGCATCAGAAATCAGAACATCAAGGATATAAAAATGTTGTGACATGCCAGATGGTTGGGCCATCGAAAAAGGGATTTCTCGGTTTATCTCAGACCCATATGCTGAGAACTAACCATTCTCTTCACAAATACTGATAGAAAATAAGCCGAGAATCTCAAATTTGTCAAGAGTAGCTCAGTTCCACAGCATCCTATCTCTGTTTCAGTGGAACTTATCTTTGAAAAGTTCTAAATTCCAAGGGGCATCTGGGTGGCTCAGTCGGTTGGGCGTCTGACTCCAGTTCGGGTCATGATCACGTGGTCCAGAGTTCAAGCCCCACATCGGGCTCTGTGCTGACAGCTCAGAACCTGGAGTCTGCTTCAGATTCTGTGTCTCCCTCTCTCTCTTCCCCTCCCCCTCTCACTCTCCGTCTCTCTCACTCTCAAAATAAACATTCAAACAACATTTTTTTAAAAGAAAAGTTCCAAATTCCTAAAGGTATAGGAGGCTAGCGAAAGGAGTGGTAGAAGGGACAAACTCTACCATCTTATCCTTTATGCCTGATGTTCGACCTTTGTCAGATTGTTTTACAAGCCCTCTTGTCACAAATGCATCATTTATGTGAATCCACACAGGCCGAAGAGGAAACTAGAAGCCAGAGATGGTGCCAAGAGCTTCAAGTCTCCTCTTTCTGTTAGACTTAGTCAAGACCCTTATGAAAAAGAAAGCCTAAAAATCTCTATTTTGCCACGATCCATCTCAGACACCAACTGCTCCATGAAGTATGCCTTGATTATTAAACTTTACATGGTGCTGATCATCCTTACCATTCCTTTTTTTCACCACCACCCTGACTCCTTACACATTATGTCTATCTTCATCTTTAGTCCTAATGTAGTATTGCTACTTTCATGTCCATGAACTCAGAAGCCTAGTGAATTCCCCATCTTTTGTTGCATGTGTTTGTCAAAACACTGGCTTCCTCTGACTTGAATCCCATATGTAGTCTGGTGAGATCTTTCAGGATCCATGTCCACCTACAAAAACTGAATCACTTGGAAACCCTCCGAGGAGTTCTTTGACTATTTCCACCCTTAATCCTATAGGCTACTCACATGAATTCAGAGTTAGTCTCTCCACAGTCTCTTGCTCTTAAAGGCAGAATAAGACTAGGAATAACCAATCTACATTGCTTCTTGTGTGTGACATTAACGATTTGAAGCTAGACATTCCCAGTGCTTCAGAGCGTTCCTGGAACTCAGTTTCATTGTATTTTAAATGCGGCCAGTATTGTTCTGCCCATGGATGCCTAACAGACTGGTACAGAGTCTCTTTTCTCTATAATTGGATATTTATCTCAGCTTTGTCCCCACCAGCCAGATCATGCAAGGGCCCAAGGTATGAATTCCCTGGCGTTCATGAGGCCCGGTTCAAGTTCCCATTAAAATAGTCTCTTGCTTGTGGATGAAACCTCCAAACTCTACCATTTACCAATGTCAAAATACCGTGCAGCTCTTTCAGACTCTTATGCAGATCGCAGTAACTAAATGCCAATTACATCACTATCAAAGCTCACCTGGGCTAATATAAATTTCAAATCACCGAAATCGAAATACCCTGCCCATACGCTAAGTCAAGGCCAAAAGTCGTACATCTTGGCCCATCAAAACCCTTGCCACGAGTACATTTTGCTCTCTCGAATTTTGTTACTTTGTTTTGGTTTCTTAATGCTATTGGCCAATGCAAAAAAAAAAAAAAAAGTTGGAGGACTTTAAAATTACTAACTGAAAACTATACTTCTCCTGCCTGCCACTTAGCATTAGAAGACCCACGCAGGACAACGAAACCCAGAGTGATTGCTCTATGGATGGAGGTAGCCCCCTAGGAAGACAGGAAGAATCAAGGCGGTTATTCTAAGTTTATTAATCAATAACTCCCCACATTCACTGATGGGAAGCAAATAACAGAGTAAAGAGAAGTCAGGAGATATACTTGGACATGGAAGAAGATGTCACGAGTGGCGGCAAAGCATTTTTCCCTTCACAACTGTTCATCTCTAGCAGCACGTAGGGAAGAACGTCTCGTTTAATGGATGCTCAGCATATATGTAGTTATTGGCATGAAACTGAACTGGAAAGAAACCTGGGTGTTTCTCCCTTTCTGTTTTACCGCTCTCCTAACATAAAATCTCTATTAATGTGGAAAAAACAAACCCATCTGAAATGCTCATTAATCCCTCCATCCCTCCAGCTCACGGGGTTAGTTAAGGGATGAGGTATTTTATTGACTCTAAGAGGTTTAATTAGAGAGTCCTTTAAAATTAAGCTCACACTCAGTCGTTTCTCACTCTGGCTCGGGACATATTTCCGACCAGCTGTTTTAACCCGTTTTCCCCACGTGAACTAGTAGGAAATACCAGAAGAGGCTTTCACCTCGGAAAGATCACCGTGCTGATTTTCCAGGTGGCTGTCCCACGGCTTAGCCAAGGCCGGGCTTCCCTCCTATCTGCATAATTGCAGAATGTGAAACTGTAAAATATAACACAAACCATCCAACGTTATGCTGTCATTGCTCAACGTTAAAAACTCTGAAGTCTAGAGAGAACTTAGTCACCCTCAACATCTGCAATGGCAAAACCCAGGCTGGAACCCAGGTCATATGACCCTGTGAACAGGACTCTCACTGCTCTAATGTCTTCTTCCTAGTCACCAAGGGCTACAATTTTGGTTGCTCTGTCCTCGTGGTTGCAATGTCATACACAAGGAAAAATGAACATGAGCTAAAACAATTACGATCCCGCTAAAATTGCCTTGCATGTTTCTCTTAGGGCCAGGGATAGGGAGGTGCAGACATTCTTCGTCTAAAGCTGCTTGACCTCGAGTTGATTGAAAGCAACATCTGGTCTCCAGGCTTCCAGCGGTGTTGCTCCTATCGAGAGGTAGCGAATTGCAGACAGATGTGACATTTCCTCAACACGTTGTGTTGACATCACTGACATATACCTTATTTGAACAATGGCACCCAAGCTTCTCAACACCTTTAAATCCGAAGCAACTCCAGCCCAAGATGGCAGAAGAACTATTCTCTGCAAAGACTTTTCCACGGAGAGTTGCAGAATGAGGCCAGATCCCATGCTGACCACCCCCCGTATTTTTTCTGCTCCATATCCTGTCACTTAAGCTTCAAATCGCTCCCTTTCATACAATAAATGTGAATCACAGAACACAGAACTAGTCATGAACAGGTATGCGGCCTACAAAAACCAATGAATACATCTTAAATTTCAGCCACCCAAAAAGCCCCCAGATGGAATAGTCTCTCTTACAGCTGCTGTCACGGGGTGACTTCACTCTTAGCCCAGTCCCTGAACCTCTCCCTGGTCTATCCTTCCTACCTCACTGTACCCTTACTACCTTATACCTCTTATGCAGATTCTATCACCTCCAACTTCCCAAAGAGGAACTATTAGTCTAGAAATGAAATGTGTGTGGTCGGGGGTCACTTAAGCAGTTGGTGGCTAAATCAGGATTAAAACTGGAGCAGTGATTCTAATTCCTATGTTTACTCCAAGAGACCAAAGAGAAAAGTCACACAAACACTCCAGGGTTACTAATGTGCCATGAAAATGCTGCTCATTATTATTATTTCTATTGCCAGTATTATTAATCACAGCACTGGAGATCTCTATCATCTTTCCTCAGAACAGTGTCTGAAATAGTGCTTACTTTGCGAATCACGTGAAATTAAGGACATTGCTTAGATTTCCTTCTAGGTCATTTCTCCACTTCGACTCTCCTGATTTCCCACTTTTAGCTCTCCATTGTATTTCTTGAGAGCTTCCCATATGCCAGGCATTACATGAATTAATTCACTTGACTTTTCACCCGAGACAGAAATTAGCATCATCCTCATTTTACCGATGGGGAAAATCATGCGTGCCCAGTAAGAAATAGAAACAGGATTTGAACCCAGACAGGTGTCAGAGCCCATGCTAGGAGTCACTGGGCTATCCTCCCTCAAGGCGCATGCTAAAAGTCTTCACATTTATAGGGTTAGGTTCAGCAGTTCTTCAATTAATTGAAAATGTTACTGAAATCAGGAAGTTGTTAAAAAGAGGAATAATGCATGCCTACATTTATTCCATGCATTTATTTTAAGTTAAAAAATCATTTTTTAACAACTCATGGTTTTCAAGTCTTTCAAAGCCATGCAGCTTAGTTTTTCAAAAACCAAGTTATGTTTTGGTGGGGACTTTGTTGGTCCACAGAATTATAACACAGTGGCCATGAAAAGATTTTTCCAAGAAACACAACTGGCCCTTGGCAAACCTACAAAGTTTGAGCATTCAGCAGGCTGTAGGTATCATCAGATATGTTTGCGATAAAGAACAGGAAACATCAGTTAGACCAGTAAGTTGAGTCAACAAGGGTTACTTACTGTGTAGACCTCTGTTGTATCTAATGTTAATATGCCATTATGCTTAGACATGTCATCACGTGGCATATCCAAGTGACACGTAATATCTAAAATCTGCTATTTCTAAATGAAGATTATTAAAACAATGACTCATATAAGTACCCGTAACTATTGGTTTACATACGAAATGTTACACTAATTCAGCAAAGAAGTAGATCGAAGGAAGAGCACAAGAGGTTTAGGAAATGCCTAGCTACAGGAAGAGAAGAAAGGTGAAAAAAACAATTCTGAGTTTCATGTCTGGGAGCCTGGAAAAATGAACTACAGAGTGGAGTTGAGAACATTTGATAAAGATACAATGGGATTGTCAGACTACGTAATGCTTGTTAGTAAGAAGTTAGCAGAGGGGCACCTGGGTGGCTCAGTCAGTTAAGTGCCAGACTTCGGCTCAGGTCATAATCTCACAGTTTGTGGGTTCCAGCCCTGCCTCAGGCTCTGTGCTCACGGCTCAGAGCTTGGAGCCTGCTTCACATTCTGTGTCTCCCTCTCTCTTGGCCCCTCCCCCGCTCATGCTCTGTCTCTTTCTCTCTCTCTCTCTCTCAGAAATAAATAAACATCAAAAAAAAAAAAGAAAAAAAGAAATTAACAGACTATCTAAGAGTAAATATTTATCAGGGTACTGGAATTGAGTTTTGAATCTTGAGACCAAAGTCAAGGATGGAAAGCCTTGCTGGAGCTGAAACTTTGGGTAAATTCTTCAAGGAAAAGAGAAGAGAGGGTCGCCTGGTGGCCCAGTCACGTAAACATCCAACTCTTGATTTTGACCCACATCATGATCTCCTGGTCATGAGATCCATCCCCCTGTCAGGCTCCACGCTGGTATGGAGTCTGCTTAAGATTCTCTTTCCCTAGGGGCCCCTGGGTGGCTCAGTCAGTTGAGCGTCCGACTTCAGCTCAGGTCGTGATCTCGCGATCTGTGAGTTCGAGCCCCGCGTCGGGCTCTGTGCTGACCGCTCAGAGCCTGGAGCCTGCTTCGGATTCTGTGTCTCCCTCTCTCTCTGCCCTTCCCTGCTCACTTTCTCTCTGTCTCTCTCAGAAATAAATAAACATTAAAAAAAAATTTAAAAAAAAGATTCTCTTTCCCTTGGAGAGTCTGGGAGGCTCAGTCGGTTAAGCATCTGACTCGTGATATCGGCTCAGAGTATGATCACACGGTTCATGAGATGGAGGCATGCATCAGGCTCTGTGCCAAGAGAGCAGAGCCTACTTAGAATTCTCTCTCCTTCACTCTCTCTCTCTCTGCTCCTCCCCTGCTCTCTCTCTCTCAAAATAAATAATTAATCATTTTTTTAAAAAGAAGCTTCTCTCTTCCTCTCCCTCTGTCCCTCCCCTGCTAGCTCGCAAGTTCTTTCTCTCTCTCTCAAAAGAGAGGGAGAGGAGAAAAGAGAGAACAGATTTTTGAAACCACAGAAGAATCATCAGAAAGCATCAGCAAGTATAGGTTCAAGGTCTGGAGGAAGGCAGTGGAGGGGTGTCCTCTCACTTCCTCCTCATGGCATGGCAGCCAGCACCCCTTCAAGAACCTTCAATACAAAACGATACTATCTTCTTTTAATAGTTTTAACGCCAAGCTAACTCTAAAAATGTCCTTGTTCTTTCTTCTCTAGAGTCTTCCTTCTATGATAACTCCAAAACTTTGAGGAATGCCTATTCAACCCAAGGGATCCATTTTGGGTAGTAGTATTTGAGAAGAGAATGCTAAACAACAAAAACAAAACTGTCTAGTCGTCCAAGAATTCCAATTATCTTTGAATTTCAAAGGGATAGACTTAAAGAGTTAATGTATGAAGATGAATACAGCTTGCCTGAAAGCAGAGGAAAGAATACAAGACAAATTGGTGTCAACAGATTGAAATGAGACAGGTACCAGACAAGGAAGACAGGTGCCTTGAGAGTGTTGCCGTTGTACATGGCCAGCTGGTCCCACAGGTGATGAACTCTGGATGTGTCTATGCATTGCCAGTGAGACCTGTTAACCCAGAAACCTGGTCCATCCATTTCTAGAAAAGGGACATGCTTATAGTCCAAGGGTCGTTGCAAGGTCCTGCAGTAGTGTTCCTTCACCCAGGAGCCCAGAAACGATCACCCTTCTCAGCAGTTAAGCCCCCTTCTTCCTTTGGCCTTGTGTTCCAGTGTTTCTATGTTTTAATCATGTGCTCACATCTACACAGGCACACTCTTTTCTGGGTCCTTCTGCTAAGCTATATGCCCAACTTCCTCCCCCAAGCCCTAGAGCAGAGCAAGTCCCCTGCATCTCAGTCCCCATGTCAACTTCAATTCTGCCTCAGAATGAGGGATTTGCCTTCAGACAAAAGACCCATTTTCAGTTTTGTTATTTCCAAGTGCCTTTGCTTCTGGCTAGAGAGCAGTAGAGCTAATACCTCACTGGGAATATGCTGACTGTGTTACCCTTCCCACTAAAACATTATTGTGGTTTAATAGCATGCATCAAAACTTCGGACAGATAAGAAAAACAACCAAACAAATTAATATTTAATGGTGGACTCATATGCTCTATTTTTTCATAGAGATTTCCCTAGCAAACCTCAAGCCTATTTTTTTCACAGAGATCTTCCCAGCAAACCTCAAAGCCCTCCAATTAGCTGGTCATCTGTTGTTTACTTCAGCTTTTTTTGTTCTTGCTCTGCGTGTTTCAATTTTTGCACTTCTGCTAAGTGAGAAGCCTAACAAGATTCCAGTACTGGCGTAAAGAAACAACACATGTTTCCCAGAGGCTGCAGCTTTGGCAGGGCTCACTGACCATCCATAAATTCACTGACATCAATGCCCCTAAGATATCTCGGGGTCCCATATATTGGTACTGCCACTGAATCACACGTCATACTTACAGATTTTAAATTTTAGTGCCATTTCTCCTTAGAGGTATTACTTTTCTTGCTAGGTAGTAACTTAAAGAAAAAAAATTGCAACTTCATAATTTTAAAATAATTTGTTGACGATATTCATTTTGGAAAGTTAGGAAGCAATTAAAATCACTGACAATTTCACTTCTACTTGAAGTGGTTGCCATTACCATCTAGCTATATTCACTCACTGGGTTCGCCCTCCCCCCCAGTTTTTATTGAATCATTTTTGCACATAATTCTGACCATGTTTCAATGATACATCTGACTTCTTTGACATATATTTCACTGGAAACACTTCCCACTCTATTAAGAATGTATCAACATTACTATTTTTAAAAAATAATAATAATAATAGTAAATAAATAAATAAATAAACAAATAAATAAATAAATAAAAGAAATGTCTCAACATTACTTTGGTGGTGGCATGATATTCCAGTACGAAGGTTTGTCATTGTGTGTTTACCGTTCCCTATTGTCAGACACTCTGAGAATTTCAGTTTCTTATATTTTATATATCACTGTCATTACCAACTTGGAGATAAATGTTCAGCCACACTCACCAGCTGCTTGATCTCAGACAAGTTACTTGAACTATGTGTAAGTCACCTGTTCCTTCATCTATAAGATGGGGATAACAATAACTCTTCAATCGAGGGTGGCTTAGAGGATGACGTTTCTGGAACCCAGTATGCAACATAAAAGTTTTGATAAAGAAATAAGTAAATTTCAGCTCTTACTATTTGCAGAGGCCAATCGAACACAACTTATTGGGAAGTCTTCTCAACCTTGTGCTAAGAGTGATGAGAAAAAAAAAGGGATAAACTCTAAAAGGCATATGCCATCCTTCTCATGTCTAGTGAAGCATTTGATGATTCTGCACAGAGCACATAACAGGTGACATTTCTACACCCAGACACAAAATGTACACATGAATTAAGCTCTTCGGAGAGCAATGTTCTTCCCTGTATGAAGCAATAGCTAAATAACTGGATGATTAGTGTCTATAACGAGAGATAAAGCTTTACCCTTTATGCCATTGTAGAAAAATTCTTGTCTATTTCCAAAACATATTTTTTCCACTGAGGATTTTATAAGCTTTTATCATTTTGTTTCATATATGCTTACAATTTATGTTATATATCTTGGTTGACAAACTACACATTTTTTAAATAGGCCAAAAAAAAACCCACAAAACACCTAAAATCTAATGAGGTATAAGTAAACACAAATATCATTTTGGGGTTCTGTCTTTTCAGTATACATCCAGACTCTTTTCCCATTTGTGCCTAACAAATGCAGTTTCTATTCAACCCTACATTCACTTAGAAATATAGTTTCCTACTCAATACTACAGCCTTTTTGCTTAACCTAATGTAAGTGTCTTTCCATCTTGATAAAAGCACATGTACTATTCTGTGAAAATCCATTTTATGAGTGCACCATAACTGACTTGTGTGAACCCCAGTTATTACACAGTTGTAAACTTTTTGCTATTACAAACAAGACTGTACTAAACATCTTGAGATAATATCTTTGTATCCTTATGCAGTTCTTTCCCTTCGGAGAAATTCCTCAAAACAGAATTGCTGATCCAATCGAAATATGTATATTTCAATATGTATATTTCAAGACTTTTGCCAAATCGCTGCCCAGGGTATAAAACCCCACCAGCAGATTTTGAGAGTGTGTTTTGTTTTTTTTTTTTTTTAAACATCATCGTCAACACTGAGAGGTTTCATTGCAATTTTTGCCAATGTGATAACTATAATGTAGTATCACATAAATATACTGACATTTCTTGATTACTAATAAAGTTTAAGCTTTTAAAAGATGTTCGTAAAAGCTTTATCAGATAGAGAGTCTGGGAATAAGGGGGTAAGCCTCACTGTAGTAGTTCTTAAAGTTATTTGGGTTTACGGACCTCTCGGGATCTGATCAAAACTGTTGGCTGGGGCACACATACTCACAAAATGCTGCATATAATTTCATTAGTGTCCTCTAATCTATGTATAGACTTAATGATGTCCACAGGGGTGTCTGCCTTAAACTAGTATTAAATGAGAAACCGCAAATTCATCGTGCCCTCACCCTACTTCACTGGAATGTGTCCAGCCAGTTTCTGTTTTCAAGTAGCAGTGCACGGAATTAGAACGGATGCTACCAACACCTTCTCCAGCCAAGCTATATTTAAACAAAGTCTCAACAGGAGAAACGTAAGCACCCTGGAAAGCTCCAGCTCTGTTAATGGATGGTTTGCGTAGAGGAGCCATTTTTCTTCAAGGCATTAGAGGCTGTGAGGTCCAAGAGGGGAGTTCAGGACACCGGCAAAGGAGCGCTGAGGTTGAGTCATTAATCCGTGGAGAAGTCACATGTAGCCCCAAGAGCTATTAGGCCTTAAAAATTTTATGAAGCTTGTGGGAGGGAAATGAGTACAGGTGATCTCCTCTGAGAAAATCTGCTGTAAAATGGCCAATCTCTAAGAAATACATTAGGGGATAATCATTAACTCTTCTTTGAGATTTTTCTTTTGACAATAGGTTTTATCATAGGTCTCCTTTGAACAGTACCTAAGAGCATTTAAAAATAATTGCATTTTCAAAAATGTGATTTACCACCCACTCGTTGTGTAAAATGTCTTGTTCTTCTGATACTAAAGACGTTCTATGCCAATAAACTATTTTAATGCATCATCTGTGGCTCCTTAGGAGACCACAATGCTTGATAGATAGCAAGAGCAATCCACTGTGTTATTACAGAGGCTGTACTCAGAAGGATAATCAATAGATCGGTGTCAGCCTGAGGATCAGAGGGGGAGCATCACTCGTGGATTTCTTCTTGACTTTGACTTGACAATATTGGTATTGCATGTTTCTGCCAGTGATCTGCATGATGGAATAGTTAGTACAGCATTAAGCTTTGCAGGTGACACAAATCTAGAGTGGCTGGCATTTCGCACTGGAAGATTAAATGTCCTTGTGTATTTGAAGAGTGTTCAGAAATAAAGAGAATTGAACATGAAAAGGATAACTGAAGGAGAATTTTGCTGGAGAGAAGCGATGTGAGTAACCAACGGAAGAAACACAGAGGTGAGAGGACCTACGTGCCTTGAAAAAGCACGGCCGACAAAAGCAGAATCAGATTTAAAGACATGATGACCTCACACCAACAACTGTGCTTCAGTTTTAAAAAGGAAACATTCATTTATTAATTCAATAATATATATTAAGTATCTGGAGTGCCTGGGCAGCTCAGTGGGTTGAGCATCTGACCCTTGATCTCAACTCATGTATTGATCTCACAGTTATGAATCTAAGCCCCACGCTGGGCTCCACACTGGGTGTGAAGCCCACTTTTAAAATATATATAATATGTATATTAATAATATATAATAATATTATATATTATACTTTATATATATATATATCAAGTATCTACTTTGTGCCAGCTCCTATGATGCTACAATAGCTAAGCTTAGGCACCATTATCCTGTCTTTCTAACACATCGTTTTTAATAATGGGATATGTTTTTCTAGGAGTGAAAATCCAGGAAGAGTCTTCTCATTGGGGAGGCAGCATGAAGATTTTGGAAGATGGTTGAGGGAGAATCACAGAACAGAGTTTAAAGGTAAGACCTCTGGGCACCTGGGCAGCTCAGTCAGTTGAACATTGGACTTCAGCTCAGGTCATGGTCTCCCAGTTCCTGAGTTCAAACCCCACATCGGGTTCGGTGCAGGCAGCTCAGAGCCCAGAGCCTGTTTTAGATTCTGTATCTCGCTCTCTCTCTGCCCCTCTCCCATTCATCCTCTCTCTGTCTCTCTCTCTCTCTGTCAAAAATAAATAGGCATTAAAATAAATAAATAAATACAAGATAAGACCTCGATTGAAAAGACAAAGTAACTGGGGGTTTTCAGCTCAAGAGGGATGTAACGGAGGTAACCAGCTATTTCCCATTGGCTTGAAGTAGGAATTCTTTAAATTGGGCCTGACTACTGCACAATGGTATAAATAAAGACAGTGCTGAGATAGCCACAGTTAAAACAGGATTTAGATGGACAGTATGGGAATCTGCTTTGTAAAACTCTGAAAATGCAGTAATCCCTGTTGGCCAGGGCCCCCACTGAACTAAGGATAGGGTTCATGGCCTCCTGTATCCCTTTTAATTGATTCTGTCTGGAAGACCTCTAATTCATGAATGCTTTTCAGACTCTCAAATTGTAAAGTAGCCCATCACCTGGACAAGAGTAAACATATTTTGGACTTATTCAACTCTTAGGCATTTATCTCCTTATTGAATTAGAGTTTATCTCAGCCACTGTCTTTGTGGTCCTAAAATTCTAATTGATATGTAGGAAGGGGGACCCTGAATTAAAGTATTACAATTATTGCATTTTCGAGTTTATGGATATTTCTCATTATATAGATACGACTTCATTCTATAAGTTCTGTTCTTCATCTTTCCTAGCTATTTCTGGTAAGCATTTTCTTTTTAAAAAATTTTTAATATTTTTATTTATTTTTGAGAGAGACAGAGCTTGAGTGGTAGAGGGACAGAGAGAGAGGGAGACATAGGCTCTGAGCTGTCAGCACAGAGCCCAAAGTGGGACTCGAACTGAAAAACCATGAGATCATGACCTGAGCCATGCTTGACTGAGTCGTGAGCCACACAGGCACCCCTTGGTTAACTATTTTCTAAGTTAAAAGCAATATATATTCACTAAGTGTTTAGACTTGCATTTAGAGAATCTAAAAAACTCAGGTCAGCAACAACAACAACAACAAAAAAGTAAAAATTGCCCCAATTTGTATGTCATCCAGCCCGTGGTTTCAGGACGTATGCTTTCCCTCTGGGACACACACTTTTGCATGTAGGACATTCCCATGAGCTTACCTAGATTCGGACAGCTGAGTTGCAACATCCAAAAATAAAAATAAAAATAGCCTTTGATTTATTCACAATTCCCATAGTCACTGCTTCCATTTCTCAGACTTGTGGCAGGACAGCAATGTAAAATAGCGGGTGGAAACGTAGCATAGTGGTTATGAGCCTAGCGTATGCTTCTTGAGTTCCAATCTTCCCTGTTGCGTTGGTGCGAACTGGACCAGGAAGGTTCATGTCTAAGTCTGTTTCCTTATCGTAAGAATAGCTGATGAGATGGCCCACCTCAAGAGCTCAATGGGAGAATTACATGAATATTCATTAAGCATACCCAATAGGGCACCTGCCGCACAGAAGGGGCTCAGTGAGAGTTGGCACTTATCGTTATGGTTGTGGTGATGGTGGTGGTGGTGGTGGTGGTGATCACAGCATCCGCATGAGAACCACTGCTGTGCGTGTGTATGCATGCAGCCTCCCCATTTTGGAAGTTAAACTCTACTGATTCTCTGTCCATATTAATAAGTGCTCTTCTGATGCATAACTTGTAAACCTGTGCAGAACAGTCCACCATTTGCATTCATTACCGTTCTTGAACAATTCCCTGTATAGGACATTTAGGGTTTTTACAACTTTTCAATTGTTATAACTAGTGACACGAAATCGGAAGATTGTGGGGCTTGCAAAGTTCGAGCGCTGGACTGTTCGTGTTGCTGGGCTGCCCTCCGGAAAGTCTGGGTCACCTCACGGTCCCACCAGTAGTGTGCATGCCTCTGACTCCTGAAAGCCCTATGGACCTGCACTTAAGCCTCAGGATGATAATGAAACATTCAGCTCTTCCTCTGCTTATTAACATCCACCTGGCTGTTATTTCAAACTCAAGATTCACAGAACTGCTGGACTCCTTCTGACTTCCGGTTTCCCAGTATTAACAACTCCATCAGTGTGAATGCTTAATATGTATCTGGTTTATTTACTCTTTCCACTCTCCTACCTTCTGTACCACACAAATTGCAAACTCCTGGGACTTTTCCACCTTGCTGCCATATTAATCCAATCATGGCCATCTGCACTAAAAATATTCCAGAGTGTCTACACTCGCTGTGGACTAAAGCCCAGACCGCTTAACCCAGCATTTAACATCATTCAGAGTCTGTCCACAACCTGTCTTTCCAGGCTCTGGTGCCTCTGCTTCTCAGGAAAACTTCGCCCCTACCAAGCTCTAAGGATGTATCTATCTATAGCAGTATCCACCTGTGCGGTGCTTTGCTTATATGGCTCCCTCTGCTTATGCGATCTCCTTGGAATACCCTTTCCTCTATCTGTTTCTCAAGATTCAGCTCAGTGTCGTTTTCTGCATGATCTATCCCCTAGCTCCTAGCCCCAAACATCTCTTTACTCTAAATTCTCATATTTTGTCACTTGTTTGGAGAAGTGTGGTAGATCGAATAATGCTCCCCTCAAAAGACATCCTCATTCTTAGCCCCAGAACCTGTGAATTTGTGATATGATATGGCAAGGGAGAATGAAGTTTGCAGATGAAATTATGGATGGTAATCAGCTGACTTTAAGTTAAGGAGGGTATCCTGGATTATGTGGTGGGCTCCATGTGATCATTAGAGGCTTTAAATGCTGAAGAGGGAGGAAGAAAAGTCAGTGTCAGAGCTAAGCAATCTGAGAAAACTTTGATTGGCCACTGCTGGCTTTGAAACCGGAAGGAGACCACTAGCCAAGGACTGAATGTCGGTAGCTTCTGGAAGCTGGTAAGGTAAGGAAACGGACTCTCTCCTTGAGCCTCCAGAAAGGAATACACCTTGGCTGACATCTTGATTTTAGGTCAGTGAGACCCGTTTTGGACTTCTGACTTCCAGAAATGTAAGATAATAAATTTGTGTTAAGACATTAAGTGTGTGGTGGTTTGGTCTAGTTGCAATGAAACACTAATACAAGAGGCATGATCGTGTGGTGGAAAGAGTTTAATTTTGGGGTGAATACACCTAGATCTGTACCCCAAGTCTGCCACTGACTAACAATGTGACGCTGGACACGTTTTCAACACATTTGTACCTTAATCCATAAAATGTAGGGAAATATGTTTACATCATGGGGTTCTTATAAGGATTAAATTACATATATATATATATATATATATATATTTATTTTAATGACCAAGATAATGAGTCTGGCACATAATAGACACTCACTAAATCTTTAACAATCAATATTTGCTTCACTATGGCTTTAACATATTCATTCTTTAGTCATTGCTATCTGAGAACTGGTCTTATCTTTCCCCATGTATTGAGGGTCATGAAAGTGGATTATTTTTTACTTTTTTAAACCAGGTTCTACACACATAGTAAGCCAGGCAAAGGGAAGGAGAGAAGGAAAGGGGAAAACAAAGGGAAGGAAAGGGAAGAAAGAAACAAACATGAATCAGCTTATCCATTTTCAGGCAGTATTTTTTATTGTTATCATTCTAAAATACTCTGCAAATCTGGGTATAAAGGAAAAAAAATGTTTCATAATATTCTTTCCAGGAGAAGAGAAATAAAAGTAAATATGTTTTGCTGTGTAGTATAATTAAATTTTAGCTTTTTATGAATGTTCTCCATCAATCAATGATACATTTTCAAATTGTAAATAGCTTATGATGATGAAAACAAACAGCAAAAATAGGCCACAAATTGATACAAATAATTTTCTCTCTAAGGTGTTGATTGAACAAAATGGAACCTCATTGAGATCCAATTAAGAAGAACTCACCAGGAAGCCATAAATGACCCAATGTATCTTGTGGGCTTAGAAAAATAGCTCACGGAGTGAAAGAAACTATCTGTTGTTGCTTTCATGTTTGCTCAAAGTACTGTTTTAAAAATTATCTTAGAAATCGGTTGCATATTAACATAAAGGAAGGTAAGGTGAAATAAGGAGGGAAACACTTCCTTTGCTCTGCTCTATCCCAAGACCGTGCTGAGTGCTTTCACATGCATCTCATTTAATTCAGAAAGTTTGAGGCTTCGGTCTGTGGACTCCAAAGTAATCCACTGGGTTGTAAACGAAGGGTCACGAGAGCATGGTGACAATGAACTGGTCTCACAATGATGAAACAGAGCCTTAAGCCCTGAGTTAAGGGAATTCAGCTCTTGTTGAATTAATGAAATATTTTTAGCCCAGCAGGATTTGTTTTTTAATCTTTTATTCTGGAATGAATCAAACTCAATTTCCTGAGGTGTAACCTTCCATGTTAATTTTCAAGTAAACAAGTTAAAAAAAAAACAAAAAACAAAAAAACAAAACAAAACAGTAGCTCCCCTTTTGGAAAGGAAACAGATCAGCCCTGACCAATCAAGACGCATGTTGTGCTTTGAAAGTGGCAGGAATGGGTCCTCTCCCCTGACCTGATCTCTCAGACGCACAGAGACAACTCGTTTACCATCATCACCAAGTATCCATTGGGCATCTGGTGGAATGGACTGTTACGCAAACAGAATTCCACAGACACAGGTCTCTGTCCTCCTCACCTCCTTAAATCATGCAAAATTAGCTCCCTTTGACTACAGATTTTCCACGGATTCTGCCGGTGCCTGGTACAGCAGTTTCTTACTGAGAAAACTGCACTCAAATCACAAATCATGAGAACAGATTATCAGGCTGCCAAAAACTTGTCATTCTATGCTTTGTTGTTGTTGTTCAGCATTGTGCCTAAGCAAGAACTATTTTCTGGAATGTGGGTTTAATAAAACTAGCTACCAAGAACGTCTTTTTTCTCTTATTTCATGTCCCATCTATATCTCAGTACAAAAATAAGCAACTTGATGCGATGGCTAGAACTGGCCTTCCAGGAAGGAAAGTTACCAATCATCTCCCCATAACTTTGTACGAGTGCCAGTGTACACATTTCAGGATTAGCTTTCAGCCCCAGTTGCTCACTACTGGCCACCTTGCCATTCAGCATCTCGTTTAGTACTCAAAATAATCCTAACAAGTAATTACTCTTATTGCCTTGATAGACAAAGACATAAAGATGTAGGAAGACTAAGGACACACTCAGACACACAGCTGCTCAGGGGTAGTTATGATTGGAACCTAGTTCTTGTGATTTAAGTCCTTTGCTCTTTGGCCATCACTTAATGCTTTCTTACGTCTGCTTTATCTGCAGATAAAATGTGCTGACTGTGTGATGGAAACCCTACCGGACTCACTTAGAGCTAAAGTTAACAGAAGGAGACCAAGCTTATCTCCAAAATACTCCTTGGGTAGATTGAAAATTTCAAAGCAGTTAGACCTAGTAAATATAAAAGTTATTCATTTGTGACATCTCTATATGGAGACATGTGCTAATGATTCTCTTTTCTTGTTGAAGTCACTCAAAGGAAAAAAAAAAAAAGCATCAAGTAGAACAAAGAAGAAATCAACTAATAGAAACACAGTATACGTTCATTTCCTTAGTGTTTTACACTGGGTAAAGAAATGACCAAATATTTCTATACTGTGGAGTCGTGTATCATATTGGTCAAACACATTAAAGGCTTTGGAAATTCTGGTTCCAGCATTTGTTTGCTATGAGAATCAGGCAAGTCAAGCAGTCTCATAAGATCTCAGTTTCTTCAGCTCTAAAATGTTAACGATAGTAATAATAATTAATAATAGTCAAACTCCTATAGTCATTGAAGCATGAATGATATATCATAGAAGTTTAGCACAAGTGAAGGAAAAATGGTAAGCACTAAGAAAATAGTATTTTCTTACTATTAAGAAATACTAGTATTTTGCCTTTTCGTCTCCAGAATGTGCATAGAAAATACTAAACTTGGAGTTCCATCAACTGAATATTGAATTACTATAGCATCATTCCCTGATTTCGACAAATTATTCACAGGCAAAGAAATTCCAATGAAAATTACAATCAACTTAAACATTTGTTGTCTTTTGAAAGAATATTAAGGGGGAAAGAGCCACAACAGCTACATGTCATCTGGGGGTCAGCTTCAATCATCTTTATGGAAGGTATGAAATGGAAAAGTTTTGTGGGCTTTTTCCTCCATGGAAAAACGGAAAAAGGGATTTCCATGGAAATTATTTTCCTGGCATTTCTGTTATAAGAAAATGGCATCTGAGATTTTGATTTTCCAAGATAGAAAATTCCATGATAAATGGAAATTAAAAAGTGAGGATCTCTTGATTCTATCACTGAATCTCAATTGCATAGTACTAGCCACTATGCCATATGACATCTCATTTAGTTCTCTCGGAGTGTTCCTATGGCTTCAGCACCACGGGAAATAAAGAAGTTCCAACCCTATAGCGCCCACCTTCTCCACATGGACATTAGTACCTGTGAACAGAAATCTAGGAATAATGAAAAATGCTGATGCTAAGTTAGGGGCTTAGGTGATCATGATTTCGAGGTTTCCACCCTCAAAATAACATTCTCTTGCTGCTAGGGCATGAGAAAATCCAGTCCAAATAGCTTATTCACAAAGGCAAGAGGGCATGCAAACCACGTCTGCTAAACTCAGATGGCTTCACCACTCCCCTAAAAAGGAAACACACCTACAGTGAAAAAAATCTCAGTCCAAGAATGGTTTTCCACATTTCCTATGGGAATCCAGAGGAAGTTTCTTTACAAAACTCATATTATTTTTTCTAAATCCGGGGAAATTTGGCATGTCATCTGATAGGGATTGAAGGTAAGCTGCCTAGCACCACATATGTTGAATGCTTTTATTCCCTGGCAGAATTTTTGTGTTAATGATTCTAGGAGTTCCACTTCATGGAGTTTCCTTGCTTCTTCCAAGACTGTTAATCATCAGGCCACCAAAGAGCGAACACTTTGATGAAGCCGGAGATCAACATAACCACCATGTTTTGTGGGACTTTCTACTGGGAAGTGTATTTTGGAGTAAGAACGTCTACCAGCAGACCAGGAAAAACAGACAGTAAACTTGTCTTCCTTTATAACACATTACATAAGCACAAAAGGTATTTCATTAACCAAAACTCCCTGTGCTGTTCCTTTTAAGGTTCTCTAGAGCCAGACAGTCTGCTTTTTCATTCTTGAGTCTTACCTAATAATTCCACATCCCAAGTGCTCTCGATGATAAAGAATGCATTTTCCTATGACCAGTTTGGGAGTGAATCATATTAGCCAAGTCTTTACTGATTTGGACTAGAGAAACCTTCCACTTGGCCCAGAAAAACCTATGCTTCTGGAAAATTAATAGCAAAATTCAGTCATAGAGTTTCCACAATGTTTTCATATCTTGATTGCCTATATACATATAATATATATTATATATGTAATATATTATATATATCTATATATAGTATTCCCACATAATAATCTCAAGTAGATAGAAAAGGGAGAGGGGAAGGGAGGGAAGGAGCAACAGAGAAAAGAAGGAACAGAGAAAATTTAAATGTTTAAATGATGGTATAAATCAGGATGCCTAGGTGGCTCAGTTGGTTAAGCACCCAGCTCTAGGTTTGGGCTCAGGTCATGATCTCATGGTTCATGAATTTGAGCCACACATCGGCTCGATGCTGACAGCCTGGAGAGTGGTTGGAATTCTCTTTCTCCCTCTCTCTCTTCCCCTCCCCAACTCATGCATGCATGTGCTCTCTCTCTCTCTCTCAAGATAAATAAACATTTTTTTAAAAAAACACATATTCAAATCTCAACTCAAATAACTATGTATTCTGTGGTCATTCAATATATATTTAATTAATGAATGAGTAAATGGTTGAAAAGTTTCAAATTATGATCAGCAGTATTAGTAGCAGTTGTAGCAGTCAAAATAATAACCAACACTCTTTTTTAAGAGAAAGAGAGTGAGCCTGTGCACATACACATGCATCGGGGAGGGGCGGAGGGACACAGAGGGAGAGAATCCTAAACAGGCTCCACATTCAGTGCAGAGCCCAATGCAGGGCTCGATCCCACAACCCTGGGATCATGACCTGAGCCCTAATGAAGAGTTAGACACTTAACCAACTGAGCTACCCAGGCACTCCTAACCAACACTTTTTTAGTGCGTGCATTAGCCAGGCAGTCTTCCAAGCTCATTACATCTAATAACTCATTTAATCTCAGTAACTCTAGGAGACTAAGTACTATTTTCATCTCTCTTTTACAAATAAGAAAACAAAGAAATAGATTTTAAGTAACTTGCCCAGGACTAAATGACTAGTGAGTAGCAGAGCCAGGATTTGGACCCCAGGCAGCCTAGTTCCAGAACCCATGTTCTAATTCTAATGGACTAAAACAAAAGAATAAAAGCATTGGTGCGCCTGGGTGGCTCAGTCAATTCAGCTCTGACTTCTGCCCCCATCACGATCTCACAGTCTGTGAGTTCCAGCCCTGCATCGGGCTCTGTGCTGACAGCTTGGAGCCTGGAGCCTGCTTCAGATTCTGTGTCTGCCTCTCTCATGAGGCATTGACTTTGCTCTGTTTTGCTGTCCTAGGAGCTGATATTTTCTGTAATACCCTATGACCTACCCATTTTTTGTCCATATGATAAGCGCAGGAATGAACTATAGGCAGGCTTGATGTGTAGCCTGCTAACAGGTACTGTGCCTGAGAAACTGATCTTTGATTCAGCTGGTCTTACGGAGAACACACAGGAAGTTTCCAGTTGTTTTGTACTATGAACTGGCAATCAGGCAGGCTGAGTCTCCATGCCATCAGCAAAGGACATGAGAACACAACTGCACCCCCGTAACGGAAAGGGAGCACACCTCACCAGTGCAAGTCTAAATCCATGCAGATGATATCGGCAGCCGCTCTATACTGCTGTAGAGACCTAGGACCTGGAAAGCCTTCACCTGGGAGCACACCTGATTGCCTCCTGCTTTTGTAACAGTCTTCAGTTTCCATATCCTTTGCCATTAAGGAAACATTGTATTCAATAACTGTGTCTATTGGCCTCTTACCATCAATCACATCACTGTCCCATGGAGACACTCATGCAGTTACACAGGAAATTGAACAAGAGCAGTTTGAGAGTCCATCATTTTCTGTAGTTTCTATGTATTGAACCTACAAATGGCTGAAAGGCTATTTTTTCTGAGGTATCCTATATGGTTCTGCTGGCATCCGGGAACACCCTGAAATGATTGAAGAGATTCACTTATATTAACTGTCCAATGGGTTGATGAGAATGCCTCTGCCTTGGCAGTCAGAGTAAATCTCTACTGAGTTGAATTCTTTAGAACATACTCAAAAGAGTAGTTCACAGATCAGCAGCAGCCACTGAAATCCAGTATCCACAGTTCTATCCCAGATGTACGAATTCAGTATCTGAATTTTAACAAGATCCCCAAGTGTCCCCTATGTACATTAAAGTTTGGGTGCTTACACTGCTTTTAAGGACTGCCTTCTTTGGTTTACAACAATTAATTCCCTCCCGTTATGTCATTAAATAGGAAAAGCATGATGGGTCACTCAAATATCCACTTACAAAAACCCATCCCTAGGGGCACCTCAGTGGCTCAGTCAGTTAAGGATCTGACTCTGGATTTCGGCTCAGGTCGTGATCTCACGGTATGTGGGTTAGAGCCCCGCATCGGGCTCCAACCCAACAGTAAAGAACCTGTTTGAGATTCGATCTCTCTCTTTCTCTCTCTCTCTCTGCCCCTCCCCAACTCATGCTCTCTCTCCCTCTCTCTCTCTCTCTCAAAATAAATAAACTTAAAAAAAAAATCCATCCCTGGAACTATATCTTCAGAATAATGTAGTGAATTAGACAGATATACACAAATGATATACCTCATAAGGACATGTGGTGCCTCTAGGATTCTAGATATTTCCACCTTAGAAACCATTGATATAATTATTATGTGAATAACAAATTACCAGAACTAAAGTCTAAAATGTTTTCTTAAAAAACTAAATGAAACACAAGGTAATCTAACCAATTTAAATGGAACTGTTTCCTAGAAGTACAGATAGTTGAGAAGATATCACTGCCA
Source organism: Paguma larvata (assembly GCA_030068075.1). Taxonomy (NCBI): domain Eukaryota; kingdom Metazoa; phylum Chordata; class Mammalia; order Carnivora; family Viverridae; genus Paguma; species Paguma larvata. Next base: position 17,218,691 of record CM057825.1, read on the forward strand.
TTCTCAAACTTGTGAAGTCCGATCACTTGTAAAGTTTAGACGGGACAAACTATGAAAGACAAAAAACAGAAATAGTATAAAAAGAATCTGTGAACAGTACGTAAAGTTCAGCTTAATTTACAGAAGTCCTTGATAGTAAGAACTATCCATGGTATTGAATATGCAGCTCTGAACATTGTTATCCTGGACTGCGTTTAGAATAAAATCCAGTTTTTGACCATGGTGTACATGTCCTCCTCTTCTCCCTCCTTGTTCACTGCATTTGCCTTCCATCATACTAGCTCTGTTCTTTCTCTAAATAATTTCCTTTGGTGATTGGGATCAACTATGCCAGCCAAGAGGATATCCCCTTCTTTGTTAAAATGGCCAGTTTCAACTTCTAACTCGGTGAAACAAATGCTATATCCCCATGTGGAAGTATTTCTCTCTTGAGAATAAAAACCATCAAAACTGCATACTTCAACATTCTAAGACAGGAAGTTAAAATTCTGCAAGAGGGTTATCAAGACTAATAGTGAGAAGAACCATTCCTTCCATATATCGAACCACTGATTCTACCCTCTAAGATAGAACCCCAATGTGTTGCCCCCAGTGGAAAATTAGCTCCATCTTCAATTGGTCATGGTACCATTCTATCAGGCCTGTTGCTTCTGGAGTATGTGCTAAGTCTTTGATAGTGGAGCTGATCTCCTCTTTTCCTACCAGCATGGACTTCATTCACTCTACAGGTGACTAGGCTCATGCGGCTGAGTGTCTTTGTTCCACTTATACCTTTGGCAACTTGGCCCATTATGAAACATACTTGGGGCAAATTTTCATTTATTGCTTGAAACCACAAATCTCCAATTGACTCATGGGCCTTTGAATTGTTTTGGGTTCCCAGGAAATAGCATCGATTCAGAAACGTGTCATAGGGGCGCCTGGGTGGCTCAGTCAGTTAAGCGTCCAACGCTGGCTCAGGTCATGATCTCACAGTTTGTGAGTTCGAGCCCCACGTCAGGCTCTGTGCTGACAGCTCAGAGCCTGAAGCCTGCTTCTAATTCTATGTCTCCCCCTCTCTCTGCCCTTCCCATGCTCATGCTCTGTCTCTCCCTGTCTCTAAATAATAAATAAAAAAACATTAAAAAATAAATAAATAAAAGTAAACTCTTTAAAAAAAACAGAAACGTGTCATAATACTCTGTTATCTGAGTATTTCCCTTTCTCTTTATTCCCCTCTCTCCTCCCCCCTTCCCATAGTGTCTCTAATAAGTAGAAGAATTAAGTGAGTATTTGAGAACAATAATACGAGCTTAGCAAACTCCCTTGTCTCCTTTGTTTTTATTTATAGCACTCATCAGTACCCGAAATTACATCTGTATTTATTTGATTATTTGGTTATTGTTTATCTTCTATCTTCCTGATAAAAATATAAGCTTCATGAGGACTGAATATTGTATCCATCACTGTATCCCCAGAGTTTAGATTAGTGACTGATGCTTTATCAGCACTTAATAAATATTTGTTTAATGAACGAACATTTCTGGAAGGCAGTTTGGCAATGTGTATTGAAAGCTTTAAAAATATGTAAAGCCCACGGCCTAGAAATTTAAGCTCTGGAAATTTATCCTTAAAAAATCCTTAGATCTGAATACATGGAGTATTTAAAGAACCATTCATTTAAAGTATAAAACAAAGGAAATAACCTAAACATAAAATTGGAGATTGTTAATTCACTCATTCAACAAATACTTCAACTAATACCTACTGAATGGAGCTTAAGTGAAAAGGACCCAACAGTTAACAAGACCAAGTCCGAAAAGATAGATATCAAGACACTATTTTATTTTTTTTTGTTTCTGTAATGAAGCAAACAATTGAATGTTAACTTATAGACACTCCACTAATAATAGCAATAATAATGAGGATACTTAACATTTGCATAACACTTCTAACTTTTCAAAGTAATTCTCCAGCTATTATATTTCTTAAAATTAGGTCACATGAAACTGCACTTGAACTTCATTATTAGATCTTTTCTGCGAAGAGCGCTGAGAGATTGTTGGCCCTTTTACATTAATTATGGACATATACGAGGAATTAATCAAATTCCACTGTATTTGTTATGAGGGTCAATTGTGTGAGGAAAAAATAAAAGCCATTCTCTGCAGGATCTGGAGTAGGATGCGGCGGAGAAGATTATGCAAAAACAGAGTTCTTAAAATGATTTTAGTTTTAAATAAACCCTAAACCCATTGTCTTGATGAAGCATCGTTAATAGTCTGCAAGAATGCCACTATTTGGCAGAATCGAGTTAATTAGCAAAGGTCAATTTATAGGGAAGCTTCAGGGTGCCTCCCTAGCAGAGGCTCCAGCCAAGGCTCTAGGTGGAGACTCGGTAGAATATTCCCTGGCTATACATTTTTGTAAAAGTGACCAAAAAATATTTACCTCCATAAGTTTGGACTCTTTCCATCAAAATTTCCCTCTTTCACATTTTTCTCCTGTTGGGTTATGCTACAGGGGCCGCAGGGAGGATTTTCCGTAGACTATGCAGGGCCCCAGGCAAATATTTTTGTGGGGTCCTTGTCTACATAAACGATTTTATTAAAATATATTATAAAATCCTTGGGCATATCTAAGGTATAGTTAGAGCAATTAGAGCAAGGACTGGTGGGGCAGATGGAAGCCCACACCCAAAGCTCAAGTTTAATAGTTAACAGTGGAGCTCCAAACCCATCCTGTGTCAGATGTGAGTGACAGTTACCTTAAATCAGTCTGTTGACAGTTCGCTGATGTCCCAAATCCCAAGATGCTATATAACAAATGCCACACTGGCCAGTGAGTGCAACCCACTCACCAAGCCACTCTAAAACTCACAGATCTCTGAGGAATCTCATCAACCCTGTACCTGAGGAAGTTGGTCTGAGAGCATCCCAAGGGTTGAAATGAGAACTGATCAGGACCCATGTGGGCCGACGTCCATGGCAGGATGCCCCGTCCCAATGGTGTTACCAGTCCTAGCTGATTTCAGGACCCAGAGAGAAACTTAGACAAGTTTGTGCCTTGAGACACAGTGTCCAGGGCAGAGACTTTGCTCACCAGAGTGTAATGCTGATCACAGGTATTTTAAATATGTCGTTAAGTGGATATTGATTTAAACGATGGATTTTGATAGTTTAGTGAAATGCATTTATTTGGCTTGCCATTGTTTCCACGTGTAATTAAAGTATTGTTAGCCATCTCAATGCAGAAATGGCTTCCAGGAAATACTCCTGCCACTCTTACCTACTGTACTAGCTCACCCAGCATCATGATACAAAGGTCAGAGCCAGACCAAGTGTCATGATGTGACACTTGACCAGAGAAATATAGGTAGCGAGGAGGGGTCAGAAACAAAGTTTGAAAGTAGGGAGCCAGGGGGCGCCTGGATGGCACAGTTGGTTAAGCGTCTTTTGATCTAGGCTCAGGCCATAATTTCATGGTTTGTGAGTTCGAGCCCTACATCGGCCTCGGCACTGATGGCGCAGAGCTACTGGGGATTCTGTCTCTCCTTCTTTCTGACCCTCCCCCACTTGTGCGCACTCTCGTTCTCTCTCTCTCTTTCAAACCAAACAATAAAAATTAATTTAAAAAGAAAAAAAGAAAAAAGAAAGAGGGAGCCAGAAGCAATCTGTGGAAAAAAATTTTCAATCCTTATAGTTCAGGTATGAAAAGAATATATAGAAATTTGTCTCAAATTTGACAATAATCTTAGTAATTTACATAAAATTATCAGTTACAAAGTGTGAGACCAAAGAAGCTTCTAAATCATTAATCCTAAACATGTCATAGGAGGAGGTGGATTATCTTTCCATTTTCTATACAGGAAATGTTACAAAATCATTTTCTCGGGATAATAACAAGATGGCCAAAAAGCATGCAGCCAAAAATGTAGGAAAATGTATGAAAGAGGCATGTTAGTCAGTCTACTAATAGATCTATCACGTGTCTGGATTTTGTGATTTTTATGGAAGTCGGCTTTTAAAATTTGTAACTTGATTTCATTCTCATGTAAGTAAATAAATACTTACTTACATATCTAATTTTGTATTCATTGTTTTTAAAAAGTTCCCCAGCCTTGCATAAGCTTCTGGCTCGCAAAACCCAGATCTATCCCTGTTTATAGGGTTACATCTTACATACTTCCAAACTGCTGACTTGTCAGTTGAATTTTGCCGTTAGTTATTAAAAACAAAACAAAACGAAACACACGTGGATTTGTAAGTCCCTCTGGGTAGGAACTAGAATATTTACTCCCCAAAAGGAGCCATTCACACTTCGAATCAAATAAATGCATATATTCTTATCAAATGAGATCTTCACCAGCTGTAAACATGTACATAAGTAATCCCTAACCTCTTCGTTCTGACTGTTAGAAGACAGAATCATATCGTGCCTGGCAAAGTTCCTGTGGCTGAGAATTCATTTAATTCCTAAGCAAGGTTTGCATTAATTTCGTCTTCGTTTTCCTACCAGCTCCTACTTTCATGAAATTCTCTTGGGAGACATTCCTAAAGCACGAAGGACTGCTACGGCCAGCTGTGCGGGGCTGGGCGAAGGGCCAATGCGTGTAAATATGTGCAAGGCCACAGGGTCGGCAGATCCCGGCTGGGTTCTGCTCAGGCTCCATCCTCGGAGGGGCGGTTCTACACTTCATCACTGGGGAAACGGACTCCTAGAGCCACATATGCTACATATGACCCAAAACACACCACCTGTGCAACTTGAGCACTGGAGTTTAGGGTGGTCGCTTTCAATGCGGCGGATGGAAACGAGAGCAGGATCCCAGTGGGAGATATTAGAAAAGCTGGAATACTTTAGAGCTAATCTGATATAATCTGATTTTAAAGCAGTTTCCATGGGACATGGCAGGGGTAAGACAAGGTGCATCCTGTTACAGTCAATACAGAGGGAAAGGATTACAACCGGCAACTCGCTCTAAATTTAGCTTCCACAACGAAACGTGCTGGGATTCTCTGAATTTGCGCTGGTCGGCGTAATTAACACGAACTGCCATAACCAAAACAGAAACAAAGTCCCAGTGGCTTCCAATATACAAGTTTATTTCCCACCTACACAAAGTCCAGGATGGACGTCTGAGTGACTCTCCGCCAAACACTGACGCAGGCTGCCTCAGTCAAGTGGCTCTGTCGTCGCTCTACCTTGGTGGCAGACACGCGGAATACGGACAGTGCAGAACTTTGACGTATGCCAAGACTGGAGGTGGAGTCGAACACTTCTGTCCACGGTGCGCTGGCCAGGACTCAATCATCTAGATGAATTTAGCTGAAGAACAGACTGGGAAATACCACTTAACAGTGTGCAAAGAAAAGAAAGGAAATAGGTTTGGTGCCCTGGTAGCATCATCAAAAACCAGACAAACCTTCAGGGCATTTTTCAATGTTTTTGTTTCTTTGTTTGAGTTTTTGAGAGTGAGAGCAGGGAAGAAGGGCAGAGAGACAGAGATTGAGAATCTTAAGCAGGCTCCATGCCCAGCGTGAGCCCGACACAGGGCTCGATCCCATAACTGTGAGATCATGACCTAAGCCGAAATCAAGAGTCTGATGCTTAACCAACTAGCTACCCAGATGCCCCTAAACCTTGAGTTTTAATGTCAGTTCTCCATATATCAAAAAACACACCCATGGGGGACCTGGGTCGTTCAGTCGGTTGAGCATCCAGCTCTTGATTTTGGCTCAGGTCATGATCCCAGGGTCATGAGATGAAGCCCCGTACCTAGCTCTGCACTGACAGCATAGAGCCTGCTTGGAATTCTCTCTCTCCCTCTTTCTCTACCCCTCCCTGCTCTCGCTCTCTCCCATTCTCTCTCAAAATAAATAAGAATTAAAAAATACTTTAATATAGTCTTTTAAAAATTAAAAAAACACACATCTGCATGCTAAGAAAACTTTAAACATTTGCACTTGTTGCTGGCAATCATATATTTGATTGTGTGCTTTAAATTAATAGGGAAAAGTTAGAATCTGGTTTGTCCGATTCTTCTTGTGTTCGAGCAAATCGACTGAACATGTCTTTTATTTGGTGCCAGGCTGGCATTTGCTACGTAGATTGAAGCTGAGAGAGTAAATATTGAAAAGCCAGAAATGTCCTGGTTCCTCAAGCCATCAGCTCTTCCAGGCCTCCCGGGTAGCTCAATGCAACTCTCTGGCCCCTAATACATTTGATTTCAGGACCACCAGTATCCCGGAGTTTTGCAAGGCACTTGCAGTTAATTTGATAAACTGATGTGAACTGAGGAGTTAGGTTGGTTAATAATGGCTTCAAATGTTATCACCTCCCTGTTCTGATCTGCAATTTTCAATGCCTTAATCAATGCCTAAGCATTTTGAGCATTTCTTCAGTTACGTTTCAGGGAAGATCAGCCTCATAAGGTGTTAGCAGGGTATAAGTGGGTAACATTCCTCTTTTAGCGAACTTTCCACATCATCGAGTGGCTAGGTGTTACAGAGCTTCTTCTTAGAGATTCATAATGTACATGAGTCCTAGGAGGTGCAGTGAAGACATCAGTTTTCTTTGTTTATTCCAGTTTTTTCAGCCATGGAATTGTTTTTGGTCTGTTTGTTTCTTTCCTGGTTTGGGGTTTTATTGTTTCTTTTTCTTTTTCTTTTATTTTCTTTTTACTTTTTTTTTTTTTTGCGTAATTCACATATAAACCACGATATATTTCTAATGAGGAGATTTAAAGCCTGACAGTAAGGGTAACAGGTGAGGCAGGCGATTTTCTCACGGCCTCATGAGCCACCCTCACTCTGTGGGGCTGTGACTGGTGTCAGCTTCTCGTTCCTTCCATGCCCCAACCTCACGTGCATTTGTTGAACTCCTGATTCTGTGTTTTATCAGTCAAAATCAGTGTATCCCCAGTGATAAATTAAAAAAATATATGAATCTAAATAATCAGTCCCCTCGTGGGAATTCCAATCTCTCTCCCATTTAAATTAAAGAAAATTCACACAGAGCATCACTGTTTTCTTTCATCTGTTCCACATCAAAAAAAAAAAAAACTTAAATGAAAATTTTAATTTTCCTACTTTAGGCCTTGTACTTAAAGAGAAAAGAACTTTATTCTCTCAGAGGGAAGGACTTCTAGAAAAAAAATAAACCAAATAAACCCAATAAGCCCCCTACCAGCAGTCTCCGACCCTTCCAGCTTTTACCCACTGGGGAAAAAAAATAAACTTTCCGTTTGACTCTCCCTTGCTGACAGTCTCTTCCAACTGCATCACAAATTGAACTTTAAAGTAAATAAATGAATAAGACCAGCTGCTATGGGATGGGAAATGCAAAGACGGAAGAGTAGGACCTTCATGGGACAGGAAACCTCAGTATCGACTGTGCTGAAAACATTCAAGTCAGTGTTTTTGACGCGACCTTAAAATAAATGGGCAAATAAGGGGTTTTTCGACAATAGTGAGTGATGACCGCATGAAAATAAACACTTAAGGCTTGGTGTAGATGGTTCGCCCAAACTAGAGTGTAAGAAGAAATTCAGGGCAACCTCGACCAACTGTCTCCCATTTCTATCTCCTACTCAGAATCCACAAAAATCAGCCATTAAGAGAGCAGAAGCCTCAGCCTGGTTGTTGGCGTTATTGAAGTGACTGGAAAGGGTCACCTGTGTGCTGATGAGTGGTAGCTCCTCACCTGTAGGTGCTTCTCATCCATCACACATGGTGCCTCCAGCCAGATGAGGTTTGCAAAGAATGCTGGATGCCTGTCTGTTCGGTCAAGGTATGCACGTGTATCCCCTCTTTCCAAATGACCTGTAAACTCTTTGGCCACTGGGAGCATTTTTTACATTCCTTCATATCCCTCACAATGTTTGGAACACCACTTTAGATGTCACAGCCATTCAGTGGGGACAAAGTAGAGATCATGGGTCACAAGCCATCACTTGCAGGGTTTTGTGTTATTATTTATTCAACATGTAACCTAAAGCAAGTCACAGCTCTGAGCCTCAGTTTCTTCATCAGTACAGTTAACATAATCATTTAAAAACTAGTGCTTCCATCGCAAGGAACAGGATGCAGAGTAGAGAGTGGGCAGTGGGCACCACTCACATGGGACTTGAGAACCTTCCCCTCATGACGACTTCGGCAGCCCTGATTTCATCTATTTACATACTGGAATTCCATGTAAAATGGAAATTTGTTTGAAGAGAGAAATGAGATGCTTAGGAATATTTGAAAAACATTATTGTGTGAGAATGTGCTTAATAAATTGTAAAGTAGTGTAACTTATTTCTACAGCATTGCGTTGAGGTATGATTTGCAAAAAGGAAATGTATGCATCTCAAGTGTACACTCGATGACTTTTTAATGCATGCATACATGTGTATCTACCACCCAGATAAGGCCAGAAAACCTTCCCCTCACCCACAAAGTTCCTCCATTCCATTCTCCATTCACTACCCCCTTCCACACAGCAAGACCTGCCCCAGACAACTACTGATCTGATTTCTGTCACTATCCATTACTTCTGCCTATTTTAGAGTTTCCTACAAATGAAATCACTTGGCATGGACTGGCTTCTCTTCTCTCAGCATAACACCTAGGGGACTCATCCATGTCATCATAGACAATTAAATTAATTTTTCCCTTTGCTGCATAGCCTTCCGTTGTATGACTATATTGCAATTTGTGAATCCATTCTCGGGAGCTGTTGTTTCCAGTATGGAGCTGCCATCAATATTTGTGCTTAAGCCCCTCTGTGGTCACCTGCTTTTATTTCTCCTGGATAAATACTCAGGAGTGGAACACCTAGGTTACGGTGTAATTGTATGTTTAACTTCGCAGTAAACTGTCAATCAATTTCCCCAGTTAGTTCTACTATTTTCTATTCCTACCTGCTAAGTGGGAGTTTCAGTTGTCCCCTAGCATTTGGTGGCATCAGTATTTTACGTTTTCACAATTTCAGTCAGTTCAAAATATCTCACCGTGGCTTTAATTTGCACTTCCTTGATGTTAAATACCTGTTTAAGTGCATATTTTCCATTCCAATATCTTTTTATAGCCGCGCTTATATAAGTTTTTGCCTATTTTTTTAAATTGGTTGATTTGTCTTTTTATCATTCTTTTGTAAACATTCCTTATATTCCAAATGACAGTTATATAGATGTACCGTGATTGTGAGTGCTTTCTCCCTCTCGGTGGCTTTTCATTTTTTTAATAGTGTCCTTGAAGAGCAGAATGTTTTTAATTTCTGTGAAATCTCACTTGAAAAATCTTTGCCTACACAAGGTCTAAAGATGTTCTCATCTTTCTTCTGGAAGCTTTACAAATTTAGCTTCCAGGGGTGTCTGGGTGGCTCAGTTGGTTAAGCATCTGCTTTTGGCTCAGGTCGTGTTCTCACAGTCGGTGAGTTAGAGCCCTACATTGGACTCTCTGCTGTCAATGCAGAGCCCACTTTGGATCCTCTGCCCCCTTCTCTCTGTCTCTCTGTCTCTGTCTCTCTCTCTCTCCCTTAAAACAAACAAACAAACAAACAAACAAAAAAACAGAAAACAAATTTAGCTTCCGCATTTTGGGCTATCATGAAAGAGTATATTTTTATTCATTAGTTTCTTAGTCTATTTTAAATGAGATGTTCATGGTTCTGAAATACCGCAGACAACCTGATTTAAGAGTTAGAATCTCAATTTAGATATCAATAAAGAGGGTCTTAATTATAATCTCATTGTGTTTTCTACCCAAACAAGATACAAATGAACCGGAAGTCACACCCTTTGACGGTGAAAAAGGACACCATCCATCATAAAGTCAAGACAAGTGGCATAAACCCGGACTGTTTCTGGCCAACTCAGACATGTCATTGCTCTAAATCCGAGTCTTCTGACTCTATGTCAAGGATCCTGCTTGGATATTTCCCATTAATAGTGTGTTGGTTAACTAGGGTCTACTTCTGTAGCATAGCTTTATTTATTGCAACTACTAAAACAGTATTGACGTGTCAAAAACAGTTGACTGAACTTGTCAGGGTTGTCTCTCAGGAAAAGGCCAAGGGACATCGGATGTTTCAAAATCAAGACTTGTAACTTTTGCATCCTTCAAGACTGACCACTGAGACGGAACAAAGAATTGTCAACCCTGATGTTCTATAACTCCTTTGGGGAGCTCTCCTAAAAAGATATATTGTTCCTGCTCCAGTTTGCATCACCATTTGGTTTAATTATTATTCGTAATTGGGAAATAATTAGATAAAATGATGATGTAAACCCCAGTGGAAAATAGACATCTCTTAAGAACTCTAATGTTTTCTGTCACTTAAAAGGAAAGGGATATGACTTACTGGAGGAAAAAACTAATTAGAAAAGCAGACACATCTTCTCCCTCTCCTCATATTTCAGGCATGCTGGCAAGTGCTCAGAAATGATCAGAGAGTGGCCTATTTCTCAAGGACCCCAGGAGAGCATGATAATTTAAATCATCATCTCAGGAAAGCGCCTTGAGCACTTGTCTTTGCCGTTTTATGATCTTCAGTCAGGAGAGAGAGTTTGGCTCTCCGGACTGGCGTGGCCATGCAAAATACGGGCTGAAAGAAAACTGAAGTCACACCCACCCCAAAGTGAATACAGGCGAGTTAGAATCCCTGCCAAGAGAAACACATTTGAGCAAAGTGAGGAGACAGAAATGTTTAAAACAATGCTGTCCCCCCGCAAAATGAAAACAAAACTTTTATCCCGGGACACAAATCAGCTTTCAGAAAAGTTGGACAACACAAGGAGATGAGAGCAAAGTGATTAGATGTTCAGATGTGGGCCTAGCAACTTCAAAACCCTCGGTAAATCTGAAACTCTCTGTTTGGAATGAGATCCTTTTATTTAAATTTGGATTAACAAAAACAAAAACAAAAATCAGTGAACTTCTTGAGAAAAAAAATATTTTTCACAGAAAAAGTCAATTTTATAAAAATGACATCTCAACGAAAGTCTTATTGAAACAGCCCCACTTTGAAAATGTAAATGTTTATTAATGAATCATAATGGGGTCATTAGAAGATGAAAAATAGGAAAGTTTGGAAAGAAAGAACTAGGATTGCAAATATATGAGAATGCTCTGAACGCTCTCTCCCAGCTGGTCCAGTTCGACTTTCATCCCTTGACAATTAAACAAAAAGTCAATCTGGCCCTCTGAGACTCAGTTCTTGGCTATAAACCAGAACATTTGTTCATGGGCCTAGGCCAGCCTCTCTCTAGCAAAAAGCAGGAACGTCCATGTACCCAGGCACAGATATTAATACCAAACTCATGAGTTCTAAGAACTTCAAGTATACCCTGACCCTGAATAAATGTTCTTTTTTCTTCACTTTCCCCTCAATCCTTCACTTATGAAAACAATGACTCCCCAGATTTGTTCCAAGGTTCCTCAGAAACTTCCGCTATATAGGACGTGGGCACACTTGAAACTGCACTTTCCAAATTGTTCAAAAATACATACTAAATAACCATTAAATAAAGGGCCCTGTGCTCGGTAGTATGACATAGAAATCAATGAAGATCATGGACCAGATAAGCTACTGTGAGGAAAGCTACTGTTTTTTGTTTTGTTTTGTTTTGAGGAAGTATGATTCTGGCTGAGTGTTGGAAGAGTACTGAGGTGGTGAAGAAGGAGGGCATTCTTGCCCAGGGTACTTAGATATTTGCAAAACCGACATGCATGAGAGGGCGAGAGAGGAGTGTGGTCAGAGCAAGGTACTGGTGCAGTGGAGAGTTTGAGGTGGGAAAGCAGAGAGCCCAGGGGCACCAGATTGTGAGGCGCTACAGATATCACATAGTACACGAGCTTTCGCCGAATGGAGATGCCTCTTCGGAAAATCAAAGAACCGTCACATCGCAGTGAGCACAAGTCCTGCCCTACAAGAAAGCCCCAGCAGAACATCCATGTCTGTTGGGTTTTTGAAGAAAAGATTGGAGCGAGTGTGTTGGGGAGGAGGGAATACAGCTCTATGATTATTGGGAGCTTTATGTGAATGGTAAAGAGTCAAATCAAAATCACTGGACCAGATTTTGTTCAGGCTTAGAGTTGAGATCAGGGGTCACTTTTTAAGAAGGGGAATAAATGTAAATCCTTGCTTCTTCTTCACATTACCTAACTGACCTCTGTAGTAATAACTCTTGATTGAGGTGACATTGAAATCCATGATCCATTTCTCTTCCCATCAGTTGTGTGCTAGAAAAATGGCTCCCAGGGGTAGGGGGCGGGGAGGAGCCCTGATTGGTAGTGTTTGCCAATGTGCATGGTGCAAATTCTCCTACCCCAGCCAATTTCAAGCTTTCAACATGTGGGACTTGTTCCAAGGTTAGCGGGAAAGTAGAGTTGGAGAGAGACCCACAAAATCCACCCTTGCAAGCTGGGAGGAATCTGCTGTAGCACACCATTGCACCAACTCCTAACTTTTCTATCTTTGAATTGTATCTTATATCCTGTCTTCTTGTATTTCATCACCTTGAGCATCCCAGTGAACTTGCCTGTGTTCCTATGAGATTTCCTGGGTTCCTCCCTCTCCTCCCAGGATACATCTATGAGTCTGGAAACAAGAAGGAGATACTGACCAATTCACTCTCTCATTGCATATCTTTACAGGTCCCAAGAAGGACACAAAGTGAAAAGTATATCAATTCAAATTCATCTCCTTCAAAAGTAGCAGTAAAACCTCTTGCCTAGCTTAGGGTGGGTTAATATCCTTAGGTTCAAAACAGAAAACAGTGTGCTTTTATAGAACACACCAGATGCAATACATTGACTCAAAACATCTCAGTTCGAAAAATCTTCTTCATAAAAATTCTGTTTACTATTTTGTAGGTTTCTGCTATTCAGTATAGAAAGTTTGGAAACAGATTAGTACAATAGTTGGGGTCCTTTTTCCTCTTCAGTATTCCTTTTATAATCAATGTCATGGATTCTTTCAAAATCAAGAGAAAAAAAATATTTTAGGCGTGTTTTTGTTCTCTCTTTGTTGAAACATGGCTTAATGTTTATTATCATAATTTTGATTGCTATTGCACCAACTCAAGTGCTGTATTTTGTACTCTGTGAGCTATCATTTGGCTCACATTCATGATTTGTGCATTAATACCATTCAAGGTTATGCAATAACAATCAGAAATTATGATAATAAACATTGAACCACATTTCAACAAAATATGATAAACTCACGTGAAGAGGTTTTCTTAATCTTTTCATTAACAAAGCATCTTATGCTTCAGTGACACTTTAATTACCAAGAAATTACTCAAGAAAATATGTAATTATTTCTAGTAATTGACAGTGACTCTATATGTAACACTTCTTTATGTTAAAATAATTGCTAAAATGTGACCTTTTTTCCCCAGGCACGTGGCTTAATTGATTGCATTCTGTTTTTCAGATAAAAAGGTAATAAAAATACCATCACTCAAGTACATAAGTAACTCCAGTTCAATTGAGGACTGTTTTAGTGACCTCAAAAACAATTTTTGATAATGACCAGCATTAATGAAATTATCTTGATAAATTTAGGGGCAATTATTTCAATTTCTCAATTTATCCCAATGTACTATATAACATTCTCTAGCCCAGGAAGGCTTTGCCAGTCATTCCAAAAACCTCATGTACATTGAAAAGAAGAACATTCCCTAAGTGGCTATTCAAAGGATCAAATTCTTTGGCTTATGTGGGAACACTCATTAAAAGAAAAAGAAAAAGCTCCCCTCTCAAAAAATAAAGCCACTCTGGAGAGAAAAATCCTTGTGTTCCCTTCTAACTTTCAATTTCAATACTTAGAATTCTATAAAATCTATTCATAACTTGGCCACATTCTTCACATGAAAAAACCAATAGTTCAAAAGTGTCTATCTCTCTGCTTCCTGTTTTTTCACCTGACAGCTTGGTCTAGGGAGAGCCTTAACTCAAGAACCAGATACACAGCCCCTTCCACAAACCTCTGCTTTTATTATTTTCCCCCTGCTCCTTTCCTTCTCTTAGGACAAAACATCTACCAGATAAGCCTTTGCCATCACACACTGTCCCTTTTGAAACTGACCGACATGGTGAATTTTTGTCACCGACAATAACGCATACTGCCATGACCCACACAATAACACAACATCGAGGTGGTTTAATTTGAACAAAAATCAATACAGATTCCCACGCAAAAGGGAGGAGCTAAAATTTTTTAAAGCCTGGACATAGTAGAACACAGACAGTCTCTTGTGTATTTCTATTCTCCTTGTAAAAATCACCTTCAGAGTCTTTCCCTACTGAAATTTTAGGAGAAGGAATAAAAAGTCTAAAACCACAGTGATAAAAGCCTGACATCTCTGATATGTGATCTCTGCGAGGAGTGACCTGAGAAAACAGTACGGGAACTATGGATGGCCACAGATTTGAGAAAGCTGCTTGTTGAGGGATGGTGAGAAGGAGGAATGGACAAAGGAAACAATGGGTCCTTGGTCCCTCAGGTGTTACTCACCCATAACCTCTCTGAAATTATATGTTGTATATTATTGGATTTTCTGATTGGTTATCATTTGGAGAAAGCCTTCATTTTCTCTCCATTTGTAGGTTAAAAAGTAGTGTTTTTGTGAGCACAACTCATTTGCCCTGAGTCGAACACATGCTCAATGGCAATGCTCGGTCTAGAGTAGAACATAAATGACTCTCCATCCAGTGCTCCTTTTTCTAGAAGGTTTCTCTCTCCTGATAAAGAAAAGTGCCCCCCCCTATTCTGATTCACAGTCCACGGGCCGATCTTTAGAGTTATCACCATGTTTCCTCAGGGAGATAAACTCCACCAGAGAGAGACCTAAGGCAACAAGCATCACTGAGCAAAAACATTGGCCCCGAATCCGGACTCAGCTTAATGTAATATGCCGGAGCATGTAATATAATCCTCTCTCTCTTCATTCAGGCTCCAGACAATTAGCCAGCCATGCCCTTGGGAGACTGTTACCCGGCATATGGATGCCTGGATACAGAGTCGGGCTTTCCGCTCGTTATGTAGACACTCACTATTCATTGGCTGAGATCTTCAGCGCGACCTCCTCCACGCAGTGGATTTAACAAGGACCACAACAATGCCTCTCGCTTTCAGTTTACATTCTAGCCCAATCTCCTATAGAGTCTGGGTGGTTCCTTTCCTCCTCCCCACTTGGCTGCAGACTTCATCTTCAATAGACTGGGAAGCCTGAAAGCATCATGCATTTGGAATAATTTCCCCTGTGTTTGTTTTCCACTTGTCTTGAGAAATTTTAAGTTTGACAGCAAGAAAAGGCTTTCTATTTTTCTGTGAGCCAGAGAGGGTCTCATCACTCAACAAATCTCGTGAGCTTTTACTTTCTCTGTGCCGTGTCCTTCTTCTGACCTTAACCTTTCTCACTGCCTGGAGAGAAAGCTTTCCACGAGAACTCACAAAGCCCTACAAGCTGAGTTTGACAATGAGACCGGCAACGGACAGGGCAGGTGATCGTGAAACTACAAACTTCCTCATCAAAAATCCTTTGTTTTACAAAACACCCAGGAGTCTACCGCAAGCTAATGGACTTGCTCCCTTACCTCCAGCAGCTTACAATTTCGTAGGAACACAGAAGAACAGAGGCACTCACAGAACCAAATGATTTATTTCTCTTCTCTCCTCCCCTCGTTTCTACCTGGAAGCATCCTCCACTGCTTTCAGCCCAGCTTCAAGGAGAGCCCGTCGGCTGGGCTCCCAACAGTTTCCCAACACTGCATCCCTTCTGCTCCTTCCGGTTGGAAGTCTATTTGGGACCCTAAGAGAAGCAAAAACTGGGAAGAGGTGAAGACCAGCACCGAGGAGGAGAAAACCAACCTGTTCTGAGCAAAAACACTCAGCGGTTGGCAAGCTTCTCCTGAGTCGTTGGTTGAGCGGAGGGTCCTGTCTGCTGTTAACTCACCCAGAGACGACAGGGAGGGCGCTTAACCTGCTGAGTGCAATTCCCTCATATTAAAACAGGACCAAAAACTGGACATCCCTGCATGGAATACTTGCGACATGTAAGCGAGATAAGGAATGTCAAGCGATTGACTCAGGTGTGATAATCAGAAAATGTCACCTGATTAATTTTCAGTGTCCTTTACTCTTCTCAACAAACCTGTGAGGCAAATAATATTCCCATTGCACAGATGAGCAAAATGAGGCATAGAATGTAAAGGAGCTTGTACAAGACCACATGAGCTTTGCTGCTCATAGCACCTTAGCCCCCTTCTGGGTAGCAGCCTCTCCAGTGAATTTCAGATTCACAGGATCTTCTGACATATGAGCAGAGAAATGATTTTGTTACCTTTACCTTCTGTTACTTTCGGTTACCCAAACCTACCTTTGGGTGGGGGAATCTAATCTACTCTTGGCAGGAGGGACGGCTCAGCCCAGGCATCAAAGAGAACCTTACTACTGATACGACGATGATGTCCTTCCCTGAACCGCTGACAGGGGTTTTCTCACCCAAACGCATGGCGCGTTCCCCCACCCATGCCTGTAAGATTCCAAAGCCCACTGTGGAGGGAGTCACTGGGTTGTAATTGTTTTGTGTTTAATTTTACACCTGGAGTGAACAGAGTCAAGGTTCCGGGCAGCGTACTTCAAATAACACCCAAGTTATTGTTTCAGATATTGTGGGTCAGTTATTTCAGTCGGGCGAGGATAGGCTGCAATACTTAAGTCCCAGGTTCATTGTAAACAAAGTCAATCCATCAAAACCGGAATATCTCAAGAGAAATCCTTTCTGGGCTTTCATTCCTGACTGCGAAGGATAAAAATCGTTCAGCTTGCTGATGGCTCCATGTCCCCGTGCACATTCACAGCGAGGTGACTGGTTTATTCGCATAAAGGCTTATACCTCCTCTGAAGCAAACCCATCGAACCAGTGGTTGTTAAGTATGCACGTGGATCTTCAAAGCCCTTCGCATGTCATCTGGCTTGGCATCCAGACCCAATACCGTGCCAGACAGAGGAAATGTCGTTAAAATGTCACTTCCAGATGTCTGAGCTCGTGGTTACTGGGTAGACGTTTTATCAAGCAAGGCTTCCACTTGAAAAGCTCGCGGTTAGAAGCTCAGAGACTTTGCTTCCCTCCAGTCTCACAAACTCAGCATGGGGCCTTAGATTAATGGCCTAACCTTACTGTGCCTCTCTTTAGCCATCTGTAAAGTGGGAATATTAACTCCCTTTCTTATTTCCCAAGGTTTATATTTGGAAAACTAGAACACACACACACACACACACACACACAGACTTAAGGAATTGACTCACACACTTGTGGGGTTTAGCAAATCTGAAATCTGTAGGGCAGGCTGGCAATCTGGAAATTGAGGTAAGAGTTAATGTTGCAGTCTCCAGTCCAGATTCCACAAGGCAACAGCCTGGGAATTCAGGCAGGATTTCTATGTTACGATCTTGAGGCAGAACGACTTCATCATTGGGGAGCCTCGGTTATTGTTCTTAAGGGCTCAACTGATTGGACGAGGCCCACCCTGATTACAGAGACTAATCTGCCTTACTTCGGGTCAACTGATTTTAAATTAATCATATCCACAAATATCTTCACAGCAACATCTAGAATAGCGTTTGACCAAACAACTGGGCATGGTGACATAGTCAAGTTGACCCATAACATTGACCATCACAGGGTTATCTTCAAGCTCACATTCAAAAGTAGTCATATGGAGGAAAGGAATTTCAAAGATAGGAGATGCTGCACGAATATTAGTTTTTAAATAAACATTGAACTCCTGTGTCACGTGAGGTTTGAGGAATGTGGCGATGAATACGTCAAAAGACAAGTCCTCAAAAAGCTTACATCTCTTCACCTATTTGAGGGGCCTGGATTAAATGCACGAGAAGTGAAACGCTACAAGACTATGCAAGGAAGTATGGAAGGAATGGTGTGCAGACACAGGAGCCTGTAGGTCAGAGAAGTTGCAAAGAGCCAAGGGTTCCCCTGGAGTCTTTTTGAAAGGAAGCCCTTCCGCAGAAAGGCCTTCTCAGTCACTCGCGCCACCCTCATCCAAACTATGCTCCCCGCACTCTCTCCTCTGACACTTCACTATTATTTTTCTTTACAGCACATTGCCATACACGATTATTCATTTATTTGCATGTCGCATTGTTTAATAGTGATGAGTGTGCAAATTGTAGTCTGTGAAGGTTTGAATAAATGAATGTACATATCGCTAAGGTTTCTTTACGATAAAATTTTGCCAATTTTTCAGGAAGAGAAATTGAAAATTATACCATAAACAATCATAGACGTAGTACTTAAATTCAGTAATTGTTAATATCTTTGCCATTATTTGAAAGATGTCTCTCTCTCTCTATCTCTCTCTCTCTAATTTTTTTCCCTTTAGTTTTATTGTTAAATCATTTGCAAGTAAGTGGCTGGTATCATGACACTTTATTCCTTGAATATTTTAGTATACATCTCTTAAAGAAAAAGGTGTATGTCCTATACAAACTCAATTACCCTTAGCCAGCCTAAAAAAACTAACAATAAGTCCGTACTCTACTACATTTCCAGACCATATTCAAGTTCCCCCAACTGACATTTAAAGTTCTCTTATTTTTATTAACCATTATGGAGTCAAAAATCTGGAAACACTTTTCAACACATATACCCATCCTGCGCTCCCTCTGTCCACACACACCTTTCTAAAAATTTTTTACTTTTGAGTTCTTAAAGAACCAATACAATTGTCTTGTATAACATCCTGTATTCCAGATTTGTCTGCTTGTTCCCTTATGGTGTCGTTTAACTTGTTCTTCCAGCCTCTGTATATGCTGGAAACTGGAAGTTAAGTCTAAAGGCTTGATGAGGTTCACCTTAAACATGTTTTCTGAGAATGACTGACAGGCAATGTCTCTTACTTCATATTGCATCCTATCGGGAGGCATGCATAGCAGCATGTCCACCATTTGGGGGCGCCCAAATTAATCACATGATCAAGATGGTGCCCACCTGCCCAGTCTCCTATACTGGTTCATTGCCCCCTTTGTACGAGTAGGAGCTCATTCAAGCAAGTTTTTGAAAATTATTTATAAATGAAATTCCAGTTAAATTCCTTTTTCTGGCCCTTAACACTACTCAAAAAGCTAATTTACTTATAAAACTTCCTGATCCCTCTTCTTCTCAGGTGGGGGTGGGGCAGTAAGTGCCCGGGGAGTGGTTCTTCAATCACCTTTGCAGAAAATGTTGCTGAGCTCAAACTCAAGTCTTCATGAATTTTAAAATAAAAGCACCCCCTCCATATATTTTAAAAGACGGCATTTTGCACAAATCTTTGACTCCAGCATTTTTCATTCAGCATTAATTACATATATCAACTTTTCATCCTTCCTGTAAACTGATATTATTTATTAAGCTCACAAGAAAAGACACGATTAATCTTTATGATTCATTGTTCCTCCTGCAAAGAACTAAAACATACAGAGAGTTGAATTTTTTTTCCCCTGCTGGGGCTGTATAATTGGGTTAAATCAGTGCTGTTCAAATCAGAGTACCGCTGTGGGGAGGGGGGTGGCAGTGTGCTGGGGGTACTCAGTAAACATGGGGCCTCTTTCTGAAGCATAATTTTTTCCTAATGGTAAGTAATGTAAAACAGCTTTATATACCAAAATAAACTTACATATATATATACATATGTATATATATATATGGTAATCTTACACACACACACACACACATATATATATATATATATATATATTTACCAGGATAAAATGAAAAAATTCACTTGAACTTAAATATAGAACATAAGGCCACTGACTACCAGGCAGTACGCTTTTTATGCCTTGCTACCAGCCACAGCCTCCTCACCAAGCACCCGGCCTCAGCTGATCACTCTCCTCTGCTCCGTCCAATTCTGGGTGAGTTAAAGCACCTGGTAAAATTGCCAGCAAAAAGTTTCAATCAGCCAAAGCAAACTTCGTCTGAAAAATTTGCCTAAGGTCTCCACCAGCCAGTCTCTCCACCACCACCCGCTGTCAGGTATACGCAAGGATGGGAACTGGAGATTGGGTTTATGGGACCCCACCCCTTTAAAAAAATTTCGTTTTGAGTAGAGTGGACACACAGTGTTACATTCGGTGTATGACACAGCGATTTGACAAGTTTATACATTAGGCCGTGCTCACCACGAGCGTAGCCACCAGCTGTCACCAGGCAAGGCTATTAGAATATCATTAACTGTATTCCCTCTGCTGTGCCTCATTCCTGTGCTTGTTCATTTCATAGCTGGAAGCTGGTACTCCGCACTCGCCTTCCCCTATTTTTAATGATAAAAGCCCGTAAACACCGCTTACTGTCCTGTGCTTCCACGCTCAGGCGGGGCCCCCCTCAAGATCAGTGCCCATCCTCCTCTTTCCTACACTGGGTGGAGTGAGTGTATGTATGGGTATTTACCATGTGAGAAGTTAAACCGGGACATTTTTAAAGATTGAAGTGTTAATTAAATAATTAAACAATAGCAATAAATTCATTATATGTTAACGTTAATACTATGTATACTTGGGGCGCCTGGGTGGCTCAGTCGGTAAAGTGTCCACTTAGGCTCAGGTTGTGATCTTGCAGTTTGTAAGTTTGAGCCCCGTGTTGGGCTCTGTGCTGAGCTTAGAGCCTGGAGCCTGCTTCGGATTCTGTGTCTCCCTCTCTCTCTGTTCCTCCCCCCTCATACTCTGTCTCTTTTTCTCAAAAATAAATATTTTTAAAAAAATTTAAATAATATATATTATTTAAAATAACCATGTTTTCCAAAATTAAAAAAAAACACATGTATCGAGCAAAAAGATAGTGTTGTTTTACATGTTTTTAAATCTCTCTAATATCTGGTTTAATAAAGGGCAGGAAGAATCTCGTTATCTGCTTCTGCATCCAATCTCTTGCAATAGCACACATCGCATGGCCCCTAGAAGCTCTACTATATAAGTAAACTCATGAAAGGAGAGTGGAAAAGGCAAATAACATCTTAGTATTATCATGAAAAGAGTTTTGACCTTATGCACCCCGTGAAAAGTTTGTAAGGACCCCCAGAGCGAGTCTCTGGACCACACTTCGAGAACCCTGTTTGTGACATTTTTTTCTCTTTAGAATTCTCTTTCCCCTTAAATTTTTTTTCTATTAAAATCCAACCCATCCATCAAAGTTCAAGTTTTCACTTCTTTATGACCTTTTTCTATCTCTGGTAAGAACTCCTTCCTCTTTTGCCCGCCTAGAGCACTTCCATTGTATCTTGACTTACTCTTAAAGTACTCAATCCCTTGGGCAATAATTACTGAGTGCCTACTTTGTTCTAGATGTGGACAGTTTTTGCCTTTTCTCTACTATCTTTTCCTCACCTACTCCTCCTACTCTAAGATTTACCTTCAGCCCTGTCCTCCTCAAGCTAACAACCAAAGCAATCTGTTAGTGGTAGGATTTTAGGCACACTGGTATATTGGTAAGATTTTTTAATTCTCTGAGGACGTTTCCATGGCTCTCAAATTACACCACATAAACCATCTGGTTCTGCCATTAGTTAAGATCTCTACTATACTTAAACCACACTAAAATAAGTCCAATTCTCTTTAGTACACAAAAAAAGTAAGAGCAATTCATCTGATAAATGTTTATGAGCATAAATTAACCACTCTAGCCCTTGTCTGATACACCATGAATATTTAATTTGACAAATATGTATTACAGACGTTGTTGGAGAGTCTGAATCCCAGATGAGTGGAATGACCCCCTGGTCCCATATTTCTGTAATGCTAAGCCTCAAACGAATGCTAAGTATTTGAGTAAGGAGACCCGAGTCCGGTGCCCACAATAGTAATGATGTGTGTAACTTTCAGAATAACACTGAATGATTGTGCAACTCAGTTTCTTCCATAAGATGTGAATCTCCTTGAAACCAGAAAATGTGTCTTTTTTTTTTTTTAAGTTTGTTTGTTTATTTTGAGAGACAGAGAGAGAGGGACAGGAGGGGCAGAGAGAGGGAAAGAGAGAATCCCAAAAAGTCCCAAACGCAGGACTCAACGCCATGAACCATGAGATCATGACCTGAGTCAAGGTCAAAAGTCCAACGCTTAACCAACTGAGCCCCGCAGGTGCCCCAGAAACCATGTCTTTTTAACCTCTGCACACCACTATGTCTGGCACATAGCAAGTGCTCCATAATTTTTTTGTTGAACAAACGGCTCCTTGGTAAGAGTTATGTTACAAAGTCCTTCTCAGTTAGAAGGTCACCAAGCACAGGGTCCCTGTGTCATAACCACTCACTAAATATTTGAGCACACATGAATAAACAATTGAACGGTCTGTAATCTATCATTCTGCTGTGAGCAAGACATTGCCCTAGGCACCACAGTATCACAATCACGACAAAGATATGGCCCCTGCCCTCACAAAACTCAAAATTTAACCTAACATTGACTGTTGAGATAAACAGCCACAGAGAAAACCGAACACCGTAAATTCATGATTCTTTATCTGACTTGGAACTCCAGGATATTTGAAATTCCACCTCTGACTGGCAAAATCACTTTTTATTTCTGCTTCTAATAGACACATAACTAAAGGCAAGGGCTAATGGGATGTCACAGCAGTGTCACCACAGCCCCTTAATTGATTTGAAGGTGCTGGCGTAACTATTCAAGGAAAAACGATGTTCTCACTGATGGGAGATATAGAATGTACAATTTGCATCTCATCAGAAAAAAAAAATTCCTTGGTTTCCTCTACAAAGCACTCATGTTCTCAATACTGCTGACTGTGCTATTTCGAGAAATAGCCAGCATGCCCTCCACACAGTTAGACAGTAAGAGGAAATATTGCCTCCCCAGGTGTCAAATTTCCTTTCTCTAATGGAAGGATGTGTGGGACAGCATTTCAAACATAGTCGCAGAGGAAAAAGGAGGCTGACAAGGAAGATGGATGAATGAGAGGGAAAACATGTGTTGAGAAGGAAGCTGTCAGGATTAGCTACCATTTGTGCATCAGTAGTGTCCTAATTAAAAATGCCCATCAGAAGAGCCTTTGGGGAGAAAAGAAAAAAAAGGAGACCGGCATCTCGGCAAGACGAGGGATCTCAGAGAAAAGGCAAGACTCTAGGGCTCCCCGCTGAACTGCAGTATTCACACTGGTGGCTGGGTTCTGGCATCCGGGAAATTAACCGCTTCTATAACTCAACCCAGGAAGTCTGCATCTTCATCAAGTTGCTTCTGCTTTTAGGAGATAGAACAAATTGAGCTAACATACAGAAGTCGGAGACTTTGGGGTGTGACTCTGCAATGTGGGGCTCAGTTCTTCCAACTTCTCATCCATAATGATCTCCTTCTTTCCCATAATTGGAGTCCTGAGCCTTCTGTGTTTACGGTGACATTAGTCAATTCCCTAGATGTACTAGGCCAAATTAAATAAAAGACTGCAGGGAAATTTATCTAAGGAACATGAATCTTTAATGAGCCTTCATCCATAACTCTTATAGTGGAGAGGGACTTGCAGAAACAGATTCTAGTCACCCATGAAGGCTGGCTGGAACTGAACAGATAAATGAGCCTTCTGGATCCTCTTTTGCTTCATGTATAACATAAAGGGGCTGGATTCGATAATCATTGAGGTCATTTCCATCCTGACTCTCAGACTCTATCATTCTTCTTGCATTTCCATCTTCCCTCTAAGGGAGTAGTTAGGGGCCATTATTAATACGCGGTAGGCTTGTCGTTGTGGGAGAGGAATGGTAAGAGTTAAGAGATGGGCTCAACTATTAGACTGCCCAAGTTGGATCTCTTCTATATACTTACCAGCTATGTAACTTTGGGCAAATTACCCAAGCCCTCTGTGGCTCAGTTTTTTCATCTGTAAAATGGGGTTAATAACAGTACCTGTATCCCCTACAGTCGCTAAGATGAAATAACCTACACGAAACATTTATTATAGTACTTGCCACATAGTGAACATGGAACAAATGTTTTCTGACATAATGTGTATTATACATCTAGTTGTGGAGAGGATACTGTCTCGGCAGAATCCACCACACAGGTAGCCAGAGGCAGACTTGCTGAATGAAGTCAAGAGATTTCTAGAAGTATGAAGGAGACCCTTTTCTTACAGAACAAGCAAATGTTTTTTGCCAATGTGCAAATTTCTTTTAAAAGGAGAGCAACAATACATCAGTTTTAATTCACTGTCTATTGTAAATAACTTTGACTCATTTACCAACTTATTGAAAATATGCCTATTTAAATTTTCTTTAATGTTTATTTATTTTGAGAGAGAAAGAGATAGAGTGTGAGCAGGGGAGGGGCATGGAGAGAGGGAGACACAGAATCTGAAGCAGGCTCTAGGCTCCAAGCTATCAGCACAGAGTCCGATGTGGGGCTCGAACACACGAGCTGCGAGATCATGACCTGAGCCAAAGTTGGATGCCCAACTGACTGAGCCACCCAGGCACCCCTGAAAATATACTTATTTAGAAGGGTACTTAATGGAAGAAAAAAAGGATAACAAAAGGATTAATAAAGGATAGACCAAAGGAAATACAGAAGAATAAAAGAGAAGCTTCTTTTACTCTACGCCATTGCTTGGTTTCAATCCCACTCCAATGTCTATATATGGTTCAGATTTTACTGGTATTTATATAAGAAACTTCTTCGAAATGGTTCAGAAGGAATGCAAATGTAGACTTAATTTGGGGAGGCTATATGCAGCCTATATATATGACGTGGTCATGTCCAAAAGTATGGTTTTATTAAGACAGGTCCCACCCTTCTCCCATTGGCAGCGGCCACGCTTGGAGCTTTATTTTGTTTTGTTTTACATATTCTGAGACATTTCTGGTACTAAATACAACTGAGCCATTCATAGAGTGTCCCTGAGGGCTTGACTCCTCCAGGGGCCCTGTTAGAACCCTGGGAACATTGAGCCAAAGCCTAAATCTCAAGAAAGACCTTAAAACTGACCAGAATGCATATTGGACACAGATGTCTCCAGAATTTGGCACTATCAACCCGCACAACACAGATTTCAGCCAAACTCAAGCCAGAATATATTTGGCAGTCCAGTGAGTTATATGACCACTTGACTGCTGGCTCCCCATTGGAAATAACTTGATGAAATGTACCTGACAGGCATGAAGTTCTGTCGGGAAAGGACTAGATAAAGATTATAACCTCACTGAGTAAAAAACACACTACATTAGTATTTTTCAATTAACAGAATTAACTCATCAGTCATATTGAACTATAGTATTTATTTATGTATTTTACTGACACAAAAGCATTATAACACAACCTAGAATTATACAGCAAACCAGATAAAAGCAAAGGAGGAGAAAGGAAGCAAGAAATGGAGCAAGTAAGGACAGATGCCTAGTTCTAAAATTAATCCAAATGAAAAGTAAGCAATCCAAGAAAAAGCAAAATCTATCAACAGTCTGGGGAGATTGTGTGTGCCTTTGTATGTCAGATTCATTCAGATGTCATTGCTTGACTTTTCTGTTGTCTTATTGACTAAATCAGGTCAACCACACAACCAATCAATCGTTTAAAAATAAGCTGATGACCCCTTTCAGGGATGGAGATGATATGTTCTGGAAAACAACAGTTTTAGCTATGCTGCATGATACAATAGATGCTACAAAGTGTCATTCAGTAAGAATATATTGATTGGTTTCGCTACCCTGATAATAATAAAATAGGGCAATAAACAGTCCAATTAACAACCTTTAAATCAAAAGTTACATATGAAATCTGCCATATAAATGAATATAAGTCTTATTTGAAGATGTTCATTTTTTTTTCAGAAGGCTTCACACTCAGCCAGCATGGAGGCCAACGCGGGGCTTGAACTCACAACCCTGAGATCATGACCTGAGCTGAGATCAAGAGCAGACACTTAATCGACTGAGTCGCCCAGGAACCCAGAGGATGTTCATTTTTAAGAATAATAGGAGGGGCGCGTGGGTGGCTCAGTCGGTTGAGCGTCCGACTTCGGCTCAGGTCATGATCTCGCGGTCTGTGAGTTCGAGCCCCGCGTCGGGCTCTGTGCTGACGGCTCAGAGCCTGGAGCCTGCTTCACATTCTGTGTCTCCCTCTCTCTCTGCTCCTCTCCCGCTCATGCTCTGTCTCTCTCTGTCTCAATAAATAAACATTAAAAAAAAAAGAATAAAAGGAAAAAAAAGAAACAACCAATCATTTATACGAAACATTTACAGATTTTATTTCAATGGACAGTGTACACAAGAAGAAGAAACACTAAACATCACTGTCTTCAAAATGATTGAGACTTTATCATTCCTACTAAAGGATGTATAAGAGCAATGGTAAGAGGGGATTTGCCTCTCTTCATGTTATCTATGAAGAATAAATGAGAGCCCACACTTCTAAATTGGTCACCTTTAATAATGCATCATCATTTAGGATAAAGAGAATGCACTGCTCCTTTCACTAATATTAAATGAGCAGAAAGTTTCTATATCCTGTGGTACAAAGGAATTGCCAGCATAACTTGACCAGTTTCCATGAAATAAATATTTAAAACTTTCTGCTGAAATTTAATGGATGCCAAATATACAAGCAACAGGAGTATTTATAAAAGAATAAACTCTTAGTAGATTAAATAGAGGATTTTAGGTGGGATTTTTTTTTCTTTCATTGTTTACGCAGTACTCAAAAATCGACACCAAAATGCAATGACTACTAAAAACAAAATAGAGCACAAGAAGTTTTTCAATCAAATTCTTTCAAGCTTGAAAGAAATTCTGCTTAAAGGAGTAAAGGCACTGAGGGCAAGCCAAGAAAAAAAAAAAAAAAGAAAAAAAGATGAAGTAAAATGAAATAGAAAATAAAATGGGAATTATTAAAAGAGAATTAGACAGAAAATGACAAATTTGGAAAACAGGCAAAGATCCAACATACACATAATTGGTGTGTGAAGACATTAGGAAATCTGAAATGGCAATGACTTTTTTTTCAAAGATCTAAGAGAAGAAAATATTCCCGAGATAAAATAGGACAGAACCAAAATCTGTAGATTGAAAGACTACACGACGTTCCAAAAAGAGACTGAATGATCAATGCAGACTTGCCCTGATTAAGTTACCAGACTCTTGTGGACATCAGGTCAAGAGCATCGAATCAACTATGAATATCAAAAATTACCAGGCTGACCTCAGGTGTTCCTATAGCCATATTCAATACTAGAAGACAGTGGTAGACCTGTGTACAAAGTTCTGAGAGAAAGGAAATGTGGTCCAATAATTTTATACTTGGCCAAGACATCATGAAACTAGAAAGGTCAAAGGTATAAATCCTCATATATTCCAAAATTTGTGTAATGCAGTACCCATGCACAGAGCATGTGAAAAATAATTACTTGAAGGTTAACTCCAGCCAGCTAAGCCATAAATGGAGAATCCAGAGTGAAAAGACTGATTCTGAGAGCTGAATAAGTTTACATATGGAATGAAGGCTCAGTAACCATAAGCAGAGCATATTAACAGTATAAACCATGTCAATGTACAAATACTATACCTAAAAAATGTAAGCAATAAGGGAGAAGGCAGGATAATAGTGTAAACATGCTAATCTCCTCTTCAGAGTTGGGGTCAAAAGATACAACTTAAAGTAGATAAGGCACAGGCTTATGTATAATATATTAAAGTACAAAACAACCTCTAGAGAAACTAGGAGTAAATAGATAAATAACCACCAGTTAGGTTGTGAAAGAGAAGGAAGGAAGATGGGAAAAATTATAAATATTAGTTTTCTCATCTATTATGGATAACAAATGATATTTAAAGATAATAAATTAATAAATACAAGTAAAATATTTTTAAATGATAGGAAAAAATCAACATAAAAATTAAATAAAAATAGTGCAGGCTAATCAGTATGAAATGTAAAAAACAAAAAACAGGAAAAGAAGCAAACAAACAAACAAAACAAATGAAGCACTAAAAATAAAAATCCCAGAAATGTAGTTTTTGATAGCAAAAGATAAGATAATAAATGGCCATCAAAAACGAACTGGTTAATGGGGTTCCTGGGTGACTCAGTCGGTTAAGCATCCAACTCTTGATCTCGGCCCAGGTCATGATCTCACAGTTGTAACTTTGAGCCCCACATCAGGCTCTGTGCTGACACCATGGAGCCTGCTTGGGATTCACCCTCTCTCCTTCTGTCTCTGCCCCTCCTCCACTCATGCTGTCTCTGTCTCTCTCAAAATAAATAAACTTAAAAAAAATAATGAACTGGGTAAATAACTGGGAACACCCATATCATGGAATACACAACATTTCAAAAATGAGACAGAGGTTTTGCAGAAACAATCACCAAGGTGTTTGGTAAGGGAAGGAAAGCAAGGTGTCAAATGGTGTGTATAGGATTTTTCTATTTGTGTAAATATAAAAGATATTCGGTGTAAACACACACACTTACATTCACACACATACTTGTTTAGGCAGGAAAGTCTTGTAGAAGAAAATATTATTGGTGATATTTCTTTCTTGGTTGGAAGACTAGTATTGCAGAGTTGAAGAAAACTTACTTGTTTTTGTATTTCCTTTTGTACATTTATTAGTACTTTGTTTTTAATGTTTATTTGTTTTTGAGATAGAGAGACAAAGTGCAAGCAGGGGAGGGGCAGAAAGAGAAGCAGACACAGAATCTGAAGGGGGCTCCAGACTCTGAGCTGTCAGCACAGAGCCTGATGGTGGGGCTTGAACCCACAAACCGAGACATCATGACCTGAGCTGAAGTCAGATGCCCCCATTTATTAGTACTTTGACAAAAATAAAATAAAACCTGTTCAAGAAAATACGTATATTCATATACATATATACATATAAATACATATTTCTTAAGAGAGTCAAATAGCTGTGCAAAATATATGTCTGTAATAATTAAGGAAGCATCACAAACCCAAATAAGAAACAATAGATTAGCCAATCAATTTTGCCAACAGAATAAGAAAAAAAATTAAGTTAAATGTCTTACCTTGTATCAAAGTAAATTCCAGCTAATAAGAGATAAATGTAAAAAATCAAACAAAAGTAGAAAAGACTGTAAAGTAATATTTCATTGATATTCATTTGGGGAAGGATTTTCTAGACAAGAGAAAGGTGAGGGAGCATCTCCAATAATATGACAGTCGAAGAGGATAAAATGCTGAATACTTATAGAACCCTTTTAAGGGGTGCCTGCATGGCTCGATCAAGTGTCTGACTCTTGGTTTTGGCTCAGGTCATGATCTCACAGTTCCTGAGTTCGAGTCCCACATTGGGCTCTGCACTGACAGTGTGGAGCCTGCTTGGGATTCTCTCCCTCTCTCCCTCTCTCTGCCCCCCAGTTCTCTCTCTCTCAAAATAAATAAATAAACTAAAAAAAAAAAAAGAGGCCCTTACAAACCCGTAAAGAAAACTGAGTCCTATCTCAAAACAAAACAAAATGAAACAAAACAAAACAAAACAAAAAACAGATCAAGAGAATAAAGATAAATAAACCTGGATATTTTTATGTACCAGTTCATTGTGCTCGACTTGTTAGACTTTGGAATGTTAGAGGTGGGCCAAGAGCTCTCACAGAACTTATAGTCTGGTGGAGAACATTCTAGAATTAAATGGATTGCATTTAATGATTCATTTATCGAAACTGATTGATAATTTATTTTCAAGTCTGCTGTTAGTACCAATCAGGATGCATTTCATAACTATATCAATGGCTATAATCATATCGATGCATCCCTCAGTCTACGCTACATGCTAATCCACAGAAGTCCATTTTCTCATTCATTCCCCCAATGCCAGCAGATTGCTGTTATTAGTTTCCCCACACTGCAGATGGGAAGACTGAGGGACTTCAAGAGGTTAGGCAATTTAGCCACATTCAGAATTTGGTACAAGGCTGAGGCACGATTTAAGTCCTCTCCAACATAAAAGTCCATGCAGCAGAGAGACAACATTTGCAAAGAGAAAAACTGGTCAGAAACATATAAATGCCCGAGGTCAAATAATGAGCTTCATAGAAACAAGCTATCTCTATATAAAATGGCTGCTTGGGCAGTATGGACAAAATTAATTTACAATTTTTTTTAACTTTCTGTGAAATATTTATACTTAAATATGTGTGTGCACGTGTGTTCATCTTTGTTGGTCTCATTTTGCCTCTGATAAGTCATTACCGCTGCAATTCGATTGAATGAAATGATTGCCCTCGAACTCTCTATATTCCAAGGCAGCAGAGCAGGAAGAAACATATGGCACCAATGCCATGGCAGCACAATTTTAGGCCTCCTCAAGAATTACATGGCCATGGTGGTGATTTGCTATCAACAATGTTGTGACTCCTAATTCAAAGCGGTAGATTCGGGGCCTTCAAATACAAACGTAGGGGTCAGCCATGCATTGTCTCTCGTATTCAGATCAGTCCAACTCTTCAGCACACAACATCTGCGTTTCCCTTCGCACGACCACTGCACCCGGGAGAATTTGGACCAACTCAGCATGCAAGGACAATAGGACAGGCATTTGCTCTCGAAATAGCACACAGCAGGATTATTAGAACAACTGACTCTGTATGAAGAGAAAGGAAGAAGTATGCGTGTGTGTGCGTGCGCATGCGCACGGTCTCCAAGCACAAAACGGGAAACTGCTCATTTTATGATCGGTAGCAAGACCTTGTATCCAGTGCTCGACTAAGTGACGACTTTGCAAATGCAGGGGGTTGCAAAATAAAATGTCCTCGACATCACTGGAATTTCTTCTCAGTTAAAATCTAAGTGCCCACAATTCTCATGACTCAAAGTCTGACATCTCGTCTCGGTTTGTTGAATTTATTTTTTTCTGGACAGCTTGGCTGTCGTAATTGATTTTTATTGTGTGAGGCTAGTCTACATTCTAGTAAATTTGCAGTTGATTATCCTAAGTGCATTCAGAACTAGTTTCCAGAGACGGCTTGTGTGACCTTGTGGAAGCAAGTATAGGACAATGATTTTTCTTTGCAAACTCACCAAACCTTTTGTTGTACATGTATGGGGGAAAGAAAGCTTACTTAGGGATTATAAACTAAGCTCTTAATGAAAACAATATGGGGTCCTACTCTGGATAATACTACTAAACATAGGAGTGACTTCCCTCTTTCTTGGACATGCTGTACTCAACAGCCCTTAATTTTCATTGTAAGATATACATGTGACTTTGTAGAATGTATTTTGGTTTTAGAAATGGCCCCTTCTCCTCAAGTCTGTTGTTAATCCTTTGTTGAGTTTCATTGTGCCAAAAGACAATGGGCACTTTGCTATCAGGAAAAGGTGGGGGTTGCTGGTTAGGATTCCATACCGACTGCCAAGCTTCCTCCTTCCTCGTCCTGCCCCATTACTAACTGTTCAACTCCGTCTTAGATCAGAATGTTACGTTACAACCAAAGGCAGTGCTTTTCCACAGGCATGTTCTCATGGGCGATGGCAAGAAAACACAGAAGGCAGATGACGCACACCCTGGTTCCGAGTAAGGAAGGGAGGGAGTGTCAATACTGATATTATTCAAACATCACAAAACATTAGAAAGGACAGATTGTTGAAGACAGCAATTAGGAAATTGCAAATACTGTCCCTCAACACCTCAAACTCTATAGCCGTTGACCTTGAACATAGAGGTCATCTCCATGTTACTTAAAATCCCCATGAGTCTCTCTCCCACAGGATACATGCCAAGAGACTTCACCTGGCACAAGAGGACATCTGTGACTCTGGCTTAACCCTTGTGTCTCTTGTCACTCTTTGTCCCTTTGTGCACTTAAGTGAAGTAAGCTCTTAGGGACCTCATGTACCCCAAGTTGTTTCTACTTCTGGACCTCTGCTTGGATTCTCCCATCTGCCTAGAATCTCCTTCCCCTGGCTAACATCTCATCCTGTAATAGTCATTCTCCCAGAAGACTCCCTCTGCTCTCTGCTCCCATAGTGCCTTGCCCATGAGGCTTTCATTCTAGTTGGGTTAATTTATTATCACTTGTTTACTTGTGTGTTTCCCTGAAGCACTATGAGGCTTCTGAAGTGTGGGACTGTGTCTTATTCATCTACCTATCCTGAAGCCTGCATAGTCTCTGGCACATGCTGAGAACTACATAAATATAGGTTGAATAAGTGAATTACCTCGAAAGGCTAGAAAAACAAACTGAAACGTATAAAAATTAACCTGATTCTTTCTTTGCTCTGTTACTTTGAGCAAGTTACTTTTCCATCGAAGTCCTGATTTCCTCATCTTCACAACGTACATATCACCAACCCGGTAGAGCCGTTGTGGCGATGAATAAGGAAATGCCTATGATTTCGCTCATACGTGGAATTTAAGAAACAGCAGGTGAACATAGGAGAAGGGAAGGAAAAATTAGATAAACACACAGAGGGAGGCAAACCATAAGAGACTTAAACACAGAGTACAAACCGAGGGTTGCTAGAGGGGAGGTGGGTGGGGAGAAGTGGGTTAAGTGGGTGATGGCCATTAAGGGGGCATTTTTAGAGATGAACACTGGGTGCCGCATGGAAGAGATGAATCACTGGGTTTTACTCCTGAAACAAACACTACACTGCATGTTAACTAAGTTGAATTTAAATAAATAAAAATAGAGGTGCCTGACTGGCTCAGTCAGTTAGGCATACGATTTTGGCTCAGATCATGATCTCACAGTTCATGAGTTTGAGCCCCGTGTTGGGCTTGGTGCTGACAACCTGGAGTCCGGAGCCTGCTTCAGATTCTGTGTCTCTTTCTCTCTGTGCCCCTCCCTGCTCATGCTCTGTCTCTCTCTCAAAAGGAAAAAAAAAATTAAAATTAAATAAAAATAAATAATTATCAGTAACAAATCACTAAAAAGAAAGAAAAGAAAATGCCTAGGAAGTTGCTTAGTTAGGTTCTTAACATATAACGAGAATTAAATGAATGTTAGGAATTATTATTAACTGAATAGTCAATCCTTTGACATCTAATATCCATAATTTTTAAGAGCTAAATTTTCAGAATTATTTGGTGTTTGGTTTTTGAGGGTTTTGTCGAGTTATTTTATTTATTTTTTTTTTTGAATTATGGTGATTCTCCCTCAATTTTCCTCCTCTCTGTGTGAGAAAAAAATAGCCAGTAATTCAGGTGCCCGGTAGTTCAGGGTGGGTAACTCATACTCCTGTTGAGTCAGCAGGGACTCCAATTTAGAACCACATCAGCAGACATCATCCTCGGTAAATATTTCAAAAGTTGATGGATATGGCTGTTTTCACTATTCCAAATTACCATATGTGTCCATCACTCAAATCTGTTTCCATTCACAAATAAGCTTCATGATGTTCTTGAAAGAAAGAAACCAAATCCAAATTTCTCCATCCATCACTTGTAGCCATTCTTATTACCATCAAGGTTTGGCAGGGGAAAGGGAGGTTTACAAATGGGTGACGGGAGTAAATTCTGCATACTCCCATAGGTCAGCAATGCCTTAAAGCGTATTTGAAAACAAAAGGTCAAATCTCCAAAAGTCAAAAGTTATTTTCCGAGGGCAACAATCTTATTTTATTTCTTTTAAGACCACAAACACGCTGATTTCCCTAAAGGTCTTGGAGATTTGCTTGTACTTTTCGTAGAACTGGGAAATAAACTTAGCTTTGCACTCTGCTAATGGAAGACCACCCCAGTGCTTACGTCTGGGCGGTCTCCTCCTGGTACCACAAATATGCCATGCTCATTTTCATCTTCTTGCTTTTGCACACCCTCTCCCCATCCTCTGTAATAACCTACTACTCTCTGGTTCAAATCATGGCTCCATTGTTCCTTAGCTCTGATTCCTTGGAAAATTGACCTAACCTTCCCGAAACCTCAATTCCCTCATCTCTAAAACGGGGATAAAAATAGTATCCACCCTGAAAGTTTTTATAATGATTAAAGTAGACAATGATTTGATTTTTAGCCCCGTTTCTGGCATTACATGGCATTTACTTCATGACAAAGTGACGTTGCTGCTGCTGTTATTTTGTCTATCCTACCTACCAATAATGGCCCAGTTCACCCTCTATCTTTTCCGATAGTTTCTTCATTACTGTTCTCTCTTTTATATGGGTTGCACTCTTCATTTTATCTATGTATTTAAAATATATTTATATTTAAAATATATTATGTGTACATTAAAATGTTTATATTATATATATATATATACATATATATATCACTCTTCATTCTATGGTACATGGTTATATTTAACACATACATAGCACATGATTATATATAATAAATATTACAGTCAATATTATGTATCATATAATAGTGTATAATATAGAGACATATACCGTGTGTTTGTACATATATATACGCATATATTCTTGGCATCTAGCGTAGGTACCAAACAGTCATTAAAGTATAAATGTGTTAAACTATTCATCAAAAATATACGCTTAGGGGCGCGTATAGGGTGGCTGAGTCGGTTGAGCGTTTGACTTCGGCTCAGGTCATGATCTCGTGGTTGACGAGTCCGAGCCCCACATTGGGCTCTGTGCTGACAGCTCAGACCCAGGAGCATGCTTCTAATTCTGTGTCTCCCTCTCTCTCTGCCCCTCCCCTGCTCATGCTCTATCTCTCTGTCTCAAAAACAAATAAACATGTAAAAAAAAGAAACATGTATATATATGCTTAAGTAGGACACTAAAGCCAATATTCAGATTTCTTTCAGTGTGGACCCTAAGAATAAATGACGCCAAACTCAGACGCCAGGTATGGCAGAATCAGAATAGCAACTATAAATAGGTTGATGAAGGTCATACGACTCAGGGGAAGAGTAGATCTAAAATCTCATCATCAGGACAGAAGATTTAGGAGTGGTTTTAAAGATAAGACCATTACAATATCATTTTGTGAAATCAGTAATGACTATTTGCTTGTTCCTCTAATGATATTTCTGATGGTATTCAAATACCTACAAAATAATTTTGTTTGACCCAAAGAGATCATGGCTCCCCTGGAGAAAATTGCATGACAATTATAGAGAAAGCAGAGCAATTCATATAACCCAGAGAACAATCCACTTTTTAAAAATTTTTCTGAATTATGTGCTAATAGTAGGCCTGAAAATGTCCAACTTATCAAAAGCCGGTCTTGAATGCGAATGAGAAGCCATGCATCAAGATCTAGTGAGGCGATTTCAGACATCTGCACGCAAGGAAAGAGAGACTAGACTGCCAGATGACAGAGGGTCATCCAAGTATATTTCAAATGAAAAAAAATAAAACACACAAATAAGGTTCTCCTTAAAGTTACCCACATTTTGCTAATAATCAGAATCAATAAGCACATTTTTAAGATTACAGATTACCAAACAGCCTCTCAGCTCTACTTATTCAGAATCTCCCCAGATAAGGGACAGTCTGAGAATACATGTTATTAACGATATCGCCAAGTTGAGTTTGACGATTAGTTGGATCTAGGGATATACTTTATTTTCCTAAAAAAGAATCATTCCCTCTTTTGCTGGGGATTTCTGGGTCCCAGAGAGAAAATCAAAGGACTGTCCAACCTACAGAGAAAGGCACCGGAAACCTGGAAGAATGAGGGGAGACTTTGATAGGAACTGTCCCAACTTTCCCTCCTGCCATTTGAGACTCAGAAACTAACAGGAAGTAGGGGCTCCAAGGAAATCCGGGTGGTCCCCAGCATAGGTTTTAATTACATAACTCTGTTGCCAGGTGTTTTCCTGAGGGAGAGGGCCTCTGCGTGGTTGCTGACAAATCTGAGGGTCTTTCAGCCTGCTCTGTTGTCATTTTACCTGCATCACGAGGAAGTTCAAGGCAACGTAAATAATGCATATCTTTCCTTAAAAATCAACGTAAATATTTCATGGATTGTACAGTAAATAATAAATATATTTGGAAAAAACAATATAAATATTTGATCATTTACAGAGCAACCCTTTAGCCTGGAACTACATATGAATGTTCCAGAAAAATCCAATAAATCCTAAATTACATACAAATGGTTCAAAAGTGACTTGAACATAGACACGGCTACAGATTTTTTTTAATTTCTGTGTTTATTTCTTAGCCAGGGGAGTGTTAAATCAAGATGTCCCCGTCTATAACAGCCTGCTTGTGAATCATCTGAAATTTTGGTAATTCCCAAGCTCCTCTGCCTTCTGATAACACTTGGCATGCATCTTGAACTAATAAAATGCTCTCTGCCTCTCAGAGAAATGTAGGGGTACCCTGCTGTGCAGCGGCTGCCCTTAATGCAAAGTTTCCAATCCTACAAAGGTGGCCCCCCCAGAAAGACTGGATTATAACAATCAAATGCCTCCTGCAAACCGAGCGGTAAAATTTTCTTACACCCAACACTGGATCAAATCTTTGAGTAGACAGCTTCAACCAGATAAAAAATTTTTTTCACATTATCAAGGATGTGCTTTATATCATCCTGCCTGCAGATCTCCAGTCCATCATCTGTTTCCTTTCACATCTCTCTGCTCTTCTAGAATTATACGGCAATCCAGGCCCCACGACCCACACAAGTTCATCTTGCGTTCTCTATTTCTATTACATCCTATCATATATGCCCTTGGAGACTCAGTCCCAGCTCTGCTGTCTTGGGCAATCATTCTTGCTGAACCCTGCATATGCCTGTATTGCAGCATCTGTCCCAGAGAATTAAAATACTTGCTTCCGTTACATATTCACCACTGTATTCCAGAATCTAGAAGAGTGCCTGGCACATAGTCAACTCTATAAATATTTGTTGAATGAATGAATGAGTGAATGAATGAATACATTTATATCTGTCTCCTCTAGTGATCATGGACACTGTTTTTATTCAGAGTGTCCTCAGAGCCTGGTACAGGGCCTTACATAGGGTAGGTACTCAGTAAAGATATGTTGAGTGGATAAACAGACCTCAGCAGGGAATGTGTCTTTGTCTGGTGAAAGCACACGCAGTGTATGAAACAGAAAGAGAGAGAACAGAGAAGAAACAGGGGGGAGGGGGTGCCAAACTACAGTCCCACTCTCCTTTTCCTTGGGGAAGATTAATAAGTACATACTTTAAAGGAGCTTTATAAGGGGGATGAAGAACTTTTTTTTTTTTTTTCAAAAATAAATCCCTGTTAAATTAAAAGGAAATGTTCCCGGTTACACCCATGTAGTTATAGAGTATAACATACTTCTAAGAAGCTTGAAGCATAACCAAAGTTAGCACATTAAATTTTGCACCAAACTACCACCGTGTGGTTGATGGAGGCCATTTATTCATTTCATTGTCCCCCTGGAGGAAACAAAATCAAATTAAAGGAACAGAGCTACTGACTTGCCCAGAGGCACCCAAAGATGCAGCACTGGAGCCAGATTCCTCTCCACGGCTCTTGAGAGCACATAGCTCTCAAGGTTTAAATGGGCAAGTCTGGCATTAAGAGCCTCCAACTGACTATAACCCACCAATAAACAAAAGCTCATGGAATGTAAGCAGCATCTAGGACTTGACATGAAGAAGTATGCGGAGAAAAGCAAGAGATGGTCCCTGTCCTCATGGAAGAATCTAATGGAAGACTTAGCATAAGACAAACACGCAAGACACGCTTAACTCCGAATTCATAGGATTAAATGGCAGGTGTCATTGAGTGGAAGAAATAATGTATCATTTAGGGTTCTTTTGCTGTAGGCATCAGTGACTGAAGCAGAAAAGAAATACAGTGTAAGCATATGGAGAGCTAGAGGATAGAAAGAAGGTCTCATATTCAGGAAGTTCCAAAGTGTCTTAGTAAAAGGAACTCTTTGAAAGCCTAACCCAGCCACTATTGCCGGAATGAACAAACAACTGCCAACCATTTCTTTCCCTCTCTCCATGATTCTGTTCAAGGTTCAAAGTCCCGGTAGAGAGAGCCCAAGTGACCGAGTTGGAGCAATGCTGTCTGTCCCCTTGGTTGTACTGGGGCAATAATAGGAAAGATCTGGTGGGAGAGGTCCCCAAGGACGTTTCGGCGTCTCATGGAGGAGGGCAGAGCTCTTTGGTTTGTCATGCTTCTGTGACTTCACCCAATGAGTAATCTCCCAAAAGACACTGAGGTGTTATCAGGAAAGAAGAATGCACGAAGAGCTGCCAGGAAATGGCAAATGCACTTTACCAACAATTCCTGTGAAGTAAATTCAATAGAAGGGGAAATCCCTGGACATGAGTCAGCGAGCTAATATGGAGGATGTAGGCAGGATTCGAGATTGGTCAGTTCTGGCAAAGGTTTTGCTAATGGTTATGTTAAACTAGCTTTCTCGATGGCATGGAGTATGTCGAAAGATCTGCGCAGTGTACGAAACTGTTTAAACATGTCCTACTGTTTGTGAATTAAAAAAATACTTTTCAGTTAGACTCAGTAAGGACTGGCATAATAGAAGTACTCAGGTTCATAATTATTTAACTGTTTTAGCTAGTGTGTAATAAAGCACGATGTTTGATTTTCTTTCAGAGAGTACTCTGCTTTTTACTGAGGTATAATTGATGTATGACATTATATTAGTTTCAGGTGTTCAGCGGTGATTCAATATTTGTGTATATTGTGAAATGATCACCATGAGAAGACTAGTTACCATCTGTCAACATACATAGCTACAGAATTCTTTTCTTGTCATGAGAACTTTTAGATTTACTGTTTTAGCAATTTTCAAATATGTTACATTCGATTTTGATATTTCTCAGGCAAGAGGAAAAAAATCCTTTTAGAGCACTTGTCTACAGTTTAAATGACGTGTCATAGCAATAATGTTTTATGCGTGCATCATACTTACGAATTTCCCAAATTTTTCACAAACGTTAAGGCAATTGAGTCTCTCAAAACCTCTATGCCATAACTACAACCTCTGTTCCATTCTCATTTTACAGAAAAGAACCGAATTCAGAGAGGTAAAGGACTTGCCCAAGATAACAGTCAGGGTCATCTAGCAGCTTTGTGCATTTCTTTCTTTCTTTTTTATTTAATATTTATTTATTTATTTTGAGAGAGAGAGAGAGAAAGCAGGGGAGGGGCAGAGAAGGAGGGAGACCAGGAATCCCAAACAGGCTCCACACCCTCAGCATGGAGCCCAACACAGGGCTCAAAACCCACAAACCATTAGATCATGACCTGAGCCAAAATCAAAAGTCGGACGCTTAAGCAACTGAGCCACCCAGGCACCCCATCTGTGCATTTCTTTTCCAAGTCATGTTTAACAAAGAGGCAGTAAAATATTGTACCCATGTATAATCGTTAGTAACCTACATTTCCTATCTTTCAGATGAAATCAAAGAACCTAATAAAAATGTGTACCTTTTTAAGGATAATGATGATCTTCCTCTGGTTAAAAAAAAAGTAATCACAGCTCTTTTGAGGCAAGAAAAATCCATGGAGAGAATGTTTCATGAGTTAACAAATATGTACTCAGCGCTTTGTGCAAACTCTCCTCCAAAACAAGCCAGAGCCTGTGGCCATGGACCTTGAAAAAGCCATCGGAGTTGGTCTGGTTGGAGAAATGGGGAAGAAGGAAGATTAGCATGTGACCAGAATTTGAGAAGAAAGGAATCTAAAGGGTTTCACTGAAGGCAAAGCTGGAGACTAGAAGTAAGCAGGCTATGGAAACTTCAGCCCAAAGGATCAGTAAAGTTGGGAAGAAAGCACAGAATAACAAGGCAGGAGCCAGAGGTCCCAGACAGAATAGTGAGGAAGAGGGTGCTGAAACTCCAGGAGACTTGCTGTGTAGCACCACAGCCTCACCCCAGGGTGCGAGACAAATGCTAAGTAAGGGAGCGAGCCAGCTCCCTGATCTGCATGAAAGGAAAACATAAAAAAGCCCATGAAATGATCTCCCTCAAAGAGTTCCTGTTCAAGCTAGAAAGAGAAAACATAAAAATCTGAAAAAAACGGTCAATAGCACAAGGACAGGAAACCACTACCAAACCGAAGAAGCTCCTTTGAGACAAGGAGCTCAGGGAAGGAAAGGGCCGCTCTAGCTAGGGCAGACTCTGCAGATTTCACCTGAGGAACGACACAGACCTCGAGAAACATGCTTGTGGCTTCTATGTCTTGCCAATTTGCTCTGAGATGTAAAGCAGACTTATATTTCACTTTTCAGTTTATCAGTCTTGGAAAGTGTAACCTTGCTCCCTTTATTTATTTTTTCTCTTCCTATACTGGATGATTTCTCTGAAAGCCCGCCAAAGTCCCAGATCAGTATGCCTTTGTTTTATCTAATATCAACAGACGTAGGTTAGGTGTGTCTGCTCTGTGCTTGGCACTGACAAAGTGCCGGGTTTAATGAATACAGACAGAACTGATAAGGTGTGGGTCCCTGTCCTTAAGAAACTCAGTTGTTCAGGAAATACAGACACATAAACAAACTCTTAGAAAGCGTGAGGGGAAAGTCTATGAAAAGAATCAGTATTAAAGCCAAGAGCAATGAGTTCTAGCATTAGAAGAAAGGACTTTTTTTTTCCATTCATGTCTTCAACAAATGTTTTGAGTGCTGCCCAGGTGTTGAGCACTGGGACGAACACTGGGAATAACTAGTTAATAGGTCATAGTTCATCCTTTGAAACAGCTTCTATTGTACGTTGGGGAAGAGGTCCATCTGAATGAGAACCAAGAGGAAACGTTTGGGTCAACCTGAGACCCTAGCACCAAAAGGATAACAGGTTGTTGCAGGATGAACCCAATTTGGTGATGGAGAACTTAGGGATTAGTCTACATCCCAATATATGAATCATTTTCACTATCCCTCCTAAACCACATATGGCCCTTTTTCAAAGTCTTAAGGATTTCCCACAAGTACTCTTAAATATCCATCACTTGAATAAAAATCCCTGTATTATTCATTAAGAGAAATATTCATCACAGCAGGAAGAGCTTATGCAAGAGCAGAGATGGTATCCAATTCAAGGTGATTTCAGCCCTAACTTGTACCACCCATACGTGTTCTGGGACAGGGAAGGGGGAGCTCGGAGCCAATGCCCTGATGGAACCAACATGAGGGTCTGAAGCTCCCTTTTCTGGAAACTGTTCCAGGTTCTCACCCTATATCAGACTCACAGGGTTTCTGAAGAACCAAACAACTGCCACTCTGATTCACCTTTGACCATTGGTATCTACCTGTCTTAGTCCATTCAAGCTGCTATTTAAAAAAAAATATATATATATATCACAGTCTGGGTAGTTTCTAAACAAGAGAAATTTATTTTTCACAGTTCTGGAGGCTGGTTAAGTTCAACTTCAAGACACCAGCATGGTTGTGTTTAGGTGAAGGCCCTTTTCCTGTTTTATAGCTGGGGCCTTCTTTCTCTGTCTTCACACGGTGGAAAAGACTAGGAAGCTTGGTGTATCTCTTTTATAAGGACACTAATCCTATTCATGAGGGCTCCACCCTCATTACCTAATCACCCCCAAAGTCTCCACACCTAATATCATCACCTTTGGGATTCCAACATATGAATTTGGAGAGGACACAAACATTCAGACCATAGTACTAGATTGTTGGGAGGATTAATGAGTTAACAGAGTTTAGAAGTGCTTGCTACATCGGAAGCATCAGGTAGTAATACTGTGCAGTAGTCTCTCCAAATATGCCATGTGATTGCCTCACAGGTCTACGGTCAAGGAGAGATTGGGGAAATCAGTTAACTGACTGGAATGGAGATACTTGCAATTAACTGCAAAATTCTATTTTTAAAAACTCAAAATGGCATTAACATCCCTGCTTATAAAACAAGTGTGAGCATGCCCTCCTAGTTCTATAGAAGGGCAGATTCTAGGGTGTATAGCCCGTGCACCTGTATGTGCCCCGTGTGCTTTAGTGTGTAGTGTGTGTGAATGCCAACTATTTAAAATAGGCCTGTAGAAAACTATAAAAGCAGCCTTAATGTACCTTTTAAAATATTATAAGCAGTTTTCTGTTTTCTTCAAAAATTATATCATGTAACTTATCACTTCATTCCTCGTCCATTCTAGTTTCAGCTGGCTCTTCTATGTTGGCCTCTTATTCTAAAACTCTAAAATGGAGATGATATTTTAGATATGTTTTATGATCTATTTCCCTTTTCAAGAATCTGATTCCCTCC
This sequence comes from Paguma larvata, assembly GCA_030068075.1. Lineage (NCBI taxonomy): Eukaryota > Metazoa > Chordata > Mammalia > Carnivora > Viverridae > Paguma > Paguma larvata. The sequence goes on from CM057825.1 coordinate 17,260,774, forward strand.
TTATAATTATCTTATTGTTATTGCCAAAAGAAAGAAGAGGGCATAAATCTTCGGGGAAAGTAAAAGCTCAGACATGGGGTGGTTCCTGTTGGATATGAAGGAAAAATACAAATCTCTCCCAACACTGGAGAGAAGATCCTGAGAGGGGAGAGTGTGGAAGGGCAAGGCAAGAGGTCAGACCCAGCGAGGTGTTTTGCTCTGTCTCCCACCTTGGAGTGGGGAGAAATTGTTGGAAGCTCCCAGACTGTGTTGGGTAATCCCTACTGGGAAGGGGGCCTCTCTATTTTTCAGGGCACACACTGTAGAAAGTACTGTCTTCTTTGAGAAAATAAGATATGGGAGTGAAGCCAAATGGGTGAGGTGGGTATCCAGGCAGTTCTCTGTGGCAGATTGTGGCATCTGGGAGCCCAGAGATCCCAGCAAGCCCTGTTGAGGTCTGGTGAGCCAACATGGGATTATTGACAGCCTAGACTGTGGTTCTCAGTAACATAGGCCAACACGGTGCCCCAAAGCCAAGTGAGCCCAGCCATACTCAGCAGGCATTAGACAGGCTGCCAGTGACCAGAGGGAACAAAGGACCTGTTGGAGGAATCCAGCAAGGATGCAGCAGTAGCACCATCCCCATCCCCCACCCCATACCCTATGCAAACTTCATCTGGCACTATGTGCCCTTGGGAAGAAGGAGGGGGAGAAGAGATCTCTTAAAAGGAAGAAAAATGGCTCTGAGCGGAAATTTGAATTTTCCAATAACTACCTGAAAGAAATGATTAGAAACGCCATAGAATGAGGCATCCTTCACTGATGATGAGATCGAGTCCTAATTCCACCATCAACAAAACCGAGGACTAGGCCAACTATGGAAAACTAAGTTGCATTTTCTTACGTATCTCGTTCAAAGACCACAAGTAGATAGCTTATAGTTGGTGGGGCCAGAGTATCTGAGGCAGCCAATTTTACTGGTAGTCTATCCCATTGTCCACGTCATCTTGTTTTTCATTTAGAAAACAGAGTAGTATCCAGAGAATGTTGTTATTTCAGAAATGATTACTCTTGTAAGGAAAGAATCAGCATGCTCTTCCCAACTAAAACAAAATATTGCTAAATATGTACACGAGATAATGTTGGCTTCTCACAGGAAGTGAAACTTCTCTTCCAACAAAAGAGAAAGACAATTTTTCTTTTGGCCTCCTTTCAAAAAAAAAAAAAAGGCTGCTATACATGATAGACCACATGCACTATTCCCAACTTATGAAGAGAAGGCAAGTAACCCATGTAAGTATTATGGCCAGAGAAGACCAGAAAGAGAGAAAATTATGACAGGATCAAAAATTAAAATGCCCACAAAACTTAAGAGGATAAAATAGATCTCAAACGACAATTCTGGGTACAAAGAAGTACATTAGAAACCCCCATTCCTTTACCAGACAAAGATTACACTATCTCTGCTTCCCATTCCTCAAATTTTTTCCAAATCCCAGAGATTTTTTCCAGCCTGAGAATAAAGCTGCTAGACTTATTCTAGAGATGGAGCAAAAACTAAATAATCTCTTTACCTCAAGTCGGCACAAAAACCTGAAATTGCCATTACAAAAAAGAGCAAACATGGGGCACCGGGGTGGCTCAGTCGGTTAAGCATCTGACTTCGGCTCAGGTCATGATCTCATGGTTCGTGAGTTCGAGACCCACGTTGGACTCTGTGCTGACAGTTCAGAGCCTGGAGCCTGCTTGGATTCTGTGTTTCGTCTCTCTCTGTTCCTCCCTAGCTCTCTCTCTCTCTTGCTCTCTCTCAAAGATAAATAAACGTTAAAAAAAGAGCAAATGTATAATCCAAGATTATTTTCCCCAAATAATGGAAAATATACAAAACCAAGTAAATCAGAGGGATTATTCTACAGTTCCAAAAGTAAGGGGCAAATCTTTTTTATGATACTTCTTAATTCTGATAAGGTTTCAGGGATGCTGGTATTCTCACCTGCTGGTGGCCTACAATCTTTTGGTAAACACTATGGAGGCATATAACCAGAACCACAGAGATGTCCTCAGTCCGTGAACAGCAACACTATTACCCAAGTTCTGAGAAGTAACCTAAGAATTCACAAAAAGCAAATAACCACATGCATGAAGATAGCTACTGCGGTCTTGTCTCTAGTGCCAAACAAGCAAAAAAAACTCAAAAACTGGAAGCCACTAGATGTCCACGAAAGGTTTATGATACATTAACATGATACTATATTCTGCCTCCTTGAAATCACATATAATACAAACCACCGGAAAATATGGGGCTACTTTTATTACATAATATTAAGTGGAAAAATAAGATAGCAAGCAGTACCTACCTTCTGTCACGAATGGGCTGAAAATGTTCATTTGCAAAACAAAAATAACACCAATAACTCTCATTCTGGGAGTGAGGTTTGGTTTTTTTCTGGTTTCAAAACTCCTTCATTTTATTTTTGTGGTCTTAACAAACAAACTATTCTGTTTCTTCAAATGTGTATTTTTCAAGGAAGTCCTTTCAAGAGGCAACATGGCTCTGATATAAACCCAGATGGCAAAATTACAATGTATTTAAAGAATTCTCTTTCCATGTAGACAATTTAGAGATTAAAAAACTATAGGGAATGAGCGCCGGGTGTTGTATGGAAGTGTGGAATCACGATATTGTATGTTCGAAACTAATATTACACTATGTGTTAACTAACTGGAATTTAAATAAAACCTTTAAAAAAATATAAAGGGAAGCAAAAAGATTGGAATGGGGAAAAGTGTCTGGGGAAGCCTGTCTCACAAGTAAACGTTTCTTCAACAAGGAGAAAAATAACACAAGGAATCCAGAAGAAAGAATTTGTAAATTTTATTGCAGCTTTTTCCTTTCTGAAGGTGTCTCCCTTTGAACTGAGGAAGGTGAGAGATTAAAACCACAACAACAAAAAATTAAAAAACCTCTCTTTCGGGGCGCCTGGGTGGCTCAGTCGGTTAAGCGGCCGACTTCAGCTCAGGTCATGATCTCACGGTCTCTGAGTTCGAGCCCCGCATCAGGCTCTGTGCTGACAGCTCAGAGCCTGGAGCCTGCTTTGGATTCTGTGTCTCCCTCTCTCTCTGCCCTTCCCTTGCTCACGCTCTGTCTCTGTGTCTCTCAAAAATAAAAAAATAAATAAATAAAAATAAATAAAAAAAAAAAAACACCTCTCTTTTGGTTAGCTGCTCTCCAGAGCTAACGGCCGATCTGAGCCGAAAAGAACAGTGCAGCTTTGACAAGTTAGCAACTACCTAAGATTCTCACACCTGAGAAACGCATGCCCCACCAAACGTACCCACAGGAGCTTTTAAAATCAAAGCTAAAAGTGACTTGTGGGAAGCCATGCGTTGGACAGAGCCCAGCATCTGAAGGTTAAAGTGTTTTCTAAGGAGAGAGTGGAAACCAAATTCAATTAAGTAGAGATGGATAGTAAATTGAATTTAGTGCTCAAAGGTGCATTATGCTTGGGAGTTGTACTTCTTTGAACAGTCAGCACGGTAGAGCAGAAAAGGCACAGACGTAGGCATGTGGAGACTGAGTTGGGTGCTGATCATGGCTCTGCCGCTTTCCTGCCTCAGGGAAGAAAAATCACATCGCTTTTTGTTGTGTTGTCGCCATTTCGATCTGAAATTTGAAGAACTTCAGTTAGATTGCTCAGGTCTGCTCATGGAACAGAGCCATCCTGATTGGGTGCCTAAGAGGCAGGTACTCAATGTGTACGAGGCTGTTGATCATGTCAAGAAGTGTGTTGTCGTTAAATGAATATTACAGGGAGACAGTGTCTCCACTGCTGATCCTCTCACTCAGAAACCACCGGAACTACACTGATATGCAACACAGTTAGGTTTGTTGGCTCATTGCAGTGAGAGACCTCTCATTGTGGAGAACTGCGGGATGGACGTCTCAGTGAGAGGGGTCTAGGATGAGCTTGTATTAAGATCTGAACTTATGCAAAAATTTAAGGAAGGCTCAGGAAGCATGATTTTGCTTTGAAATGGGTGTTGTCAGAAAGCGGTAACAATGCTATCTTTGGGTACGTGCGTAATTTTTTTTCCTAGTAGACAGGAGGGTCAGAGTGAAACTAAAGCTATAATTGGTAAAGGAGCAGTCACTCAGGTTAGTCCAGAAAGGGGACTCTTTGGCCATTTTTATTTGGACAGCGTTCTTGTTTTTGTCATTCTGCAAACATGTTTACAGCAGTGGTTTTGTTTTTTGTCTTGCCCCATCCAAGAGGAAGAGAGTCATAGAGTAGTATTGTCTGATACTGATGTTTTGTGAAATTGCTGATGTCCGACAAAACTCCCTGGTCTAGCTGTTAGAGCCAGACAGCTCCAAGCTGACAGCAGTCAGGGGCTGCACTTTGCTTTCTCACCATGCAGAAAGTAATTAACTCCAGGGAGAAGTAATTAGCTCAGAAGCCAGAAAGGGAAGCCCCAGGCTGGAAGCTACTGAAAGGTAGAGAGTCAATCCGTAAAGCTAAAGCTCTAGGAAAATGCATCAGAGAATAAGTAAAAGGTATTGACTTAGGGAGGGGAAAAAAACACAGAGACATATGAGCAAGTGACACAAGATAGCTGTGAAACTTACTCCTGGAATGTGAAACTTACACAAGGCTGTTCCTTTCATTCACAGGGCCATCGAGGTCATTGCTAGGGCAGATTTTTAAAAGGAGTAAGCTAGACCAGACATAGTAATATCTCAAGTATTTCCCAAATCTGCAATTTTATGAAACCTTGCCCCAAATGGTATTTTACCTTAAACACAAAACTGATTTGTGTTTGAAATAACAACTGTTGGCCTATTTTAATAGTTTCTTTTATTAAACATGAAATTAAGCCATTAGATAATACGTCTTATTCATCTATCAATAATCTATGCATGGATCCGAGGACCTACCATTTACCTTTTGAAAGCTGTCAAAAGTAGAGTCATACTATTTAGGAGGAATAAGCTTATAGAGATGGGAAGAACATGCATTTCAGATTACACGAAACCTTCCTGGTTTCAGAGAGTGAGTCTCAAATAGTATATCTGCTCACATCAGAGCATGTACTCTGATTATTTTTTCAAATGTCCCTATATCAAAACAACAACAACAACAACAAAACCATCTTGCCAATGCAGATGAATTTAGTGGTGCTAACATCCACGGTCCATAATGGTTAATCGGTTACACATTCTAGTAAGCATCTGGAGGTTAGAATTTTGGATGATACTAAAAAGTGTTTAAACAGCACATACTGAGGCACAAAGCCTCTCCATCCTCCATATCTGGGTCTCCTGGGGAGGACACTTATGCAGGATGGGTATTAGATACCACACACGGCCACCAGTATCCGAGGAGGCCCCCCAGACAATTTTTGGAAGTTGCAGTAGCATTCGTGGGCTGCATAATGACAAAAATAGTGATTCTGGTGTTAGTTCCAGTAATTGACTCTGCAGCATCAGAGGAAGGGCACCCCTGCGGAGGACATCAATAACTAGGTTCCTCAAGGGGAAGTCTTGCTGGCGCCTGGGTGGATCTGTGACCTTTGGCAGATGGAGTAGTATCTGAAATATACCAAATCAAGAAAGTAAAAACAATAAAAGAAAGGCAATTTGCTAAATGAAATCTACATGAACTGAACTGCCTGCAACAGTTCATCAGAACCTAAAAGATCACCCGGGAGGTTTTTAACCACCTCCATGCCTTCGACAGAGTCTGCAATACGCTCTCTTTTTTAACTCCCTTTCCTTGAAAATATGTACGGCAAGGAGTAAATAGAAACATGTTTGGCCCCCACCCCTTTCAGGCCTTTGTTCCTGGTCTCTGCTTAGGAAGTTTGTGTGTGTATGCACCCGTGTGTGTGTGTGTGTGTGTGTGTGTGTGTGTTTGGGCACGCACATGTACACAAACGGTCCCGGACTTAATACTGGCTCGACTTACACTTTTTCAACTCTACTATGGTGCAAAAGCGATACGCATTCAGTAGATATCTACTTCAAATATTGAATTTTGATCTTTTCCCAGCCTGGTGGTACACCATAGGATCCTCTCTTGATGCTGGGCAGCCCACTGCAGCCCCCAAGCAGCCATGCATCATGAGGCTAAACAACAGATACCACTTACAACCATTCTGGTCCCATATAATCATTCTATTCTTCATTTTCAGCACAGTATTCAATAAATTACATGAGATAGCACTATTATAAAATAGGCTTTGTATTGGACGGTTTTGGCCAAATGCAGACTAACATAACTGTTTCTGAGCACATTTAAGGTGGGCTAGGCTAAACTGTTTGGTAATTTAAGTGTATTATATGCATTTTGACTTAAGATATTTTCAGCTATACTGGGTTTATTCGGATGCAACCTTATCGTAAGTTGAGGAAGATCTCTATACATACATGTATATGTGTGTGTGTGAATATATTTATGTATATGTATATAAATATAGATAGATATTGATATAGATATAGATATAGACAGATATAATTTTACATCCATTGTAATTTGTATCTGTTAACAAAAAGCAAAAGACTACTTTTCTCTATCAGGGAAAACTTCGGTAAGGAATTTTCTGAACACGGTTTTAGAAAGAACAAATCACGCAATTTGGAACTAGCTCGAATTTCTTAGGATTCAGGATTCATTACTGTTATTTGCACCTCAGAAAGAAGCCCAATATTCGTCCTGTCTCCTCAGTCCCCAGTAAAGGGAATAGCGAGCTTTTTACCAAAATTGTCAAGTACCTAGCAGCTTTCAGAGGGTTGATGTGGGGCTCTTGGAAGATGGCTCTCTACATTACACGCTCACACTCAATCATGTGTATCCAAGGGGTGTGTTCTCTTTTAAAATAGGGTGTAAATTTCCCCCACAGAGAAGCCCACATGAGCCACTGTTTAAGGCAGTGGTTCTCACCCTTTGTCGCATCCTAGAAGCATCAGAAGATTGTTTAAAAAATCTTGATGTGCGGCTCCACCCAGACCATTTAAATCAGAATTTCTGCTCACTGACCCAGGCATCAGGACCTTTTAAAGCTCCCCGGATAATTCTACTGTGCCACCATATTTGAAAACCACTGGTTTAGGGTAACGGAAAAGAAAATACTAAGGTCAGTAAACATTTAATTATTGTGATTGGGTTGGAATGGAGCCAGACTAACCCCCAATTACAGTTTAGAGTCAGCCGCTCCCAAAAGGTAGGGAGGAGATAGTTTGCACAGAGGCCCCATTTACTGCCACGGTTGGCTTGTGTAGGCTGCCACAGTCGCCCGTGCAGGGGAGCAAGGTTGAATGAGTCTTGCCCCAGGCCTACAAGAGAGAACATGCTGAGAGAAAATGCAGGAGGGGTCCCTCTGTGGCTCTCTGAAAACTATTTCAACCTCCTTACACTACTACTAAGCAAGGTCCATAAAACCTCCTATGGGGTACGAGACAGAGCCCAAGATTAGAAGACTCTTCTCCAGTTTTCCTGGGTTCCCTCAACCATTCATCCACCTTGGCCGCCTCTGTTTGCGTGCTTCCCTTGGGTAGCAAAGTCACCTGGGAGCAAAGCCGCAGCGACAAAAAAACTTTCAGACTTCAGAGAATCAGGCATGTGGATGCAGCCAGCATAGAGAAATGGGCAACCGCTCTTTTCTATGAAACCAAAGGAAATATTTTGCCATACACTCCACCCAGCTGGTAAGGTTCAGTTCGAAGTTATATATTCTGGAGGCACCTGGGTGGCTCAGTCGGTTGAGCATCCAACTCTTGATTTCAGCTCAGGTCATGATCCCAGAGTTGTGGGGTCGAGCCCCACATCGGGCTCCACACTCTGAGCATGGAGCCTGCATAAGATTCTCCCTCCCCCACCGTCTCTCTCAAAAAAAAAAAAAAAAAAAAAGCTGTATATTCTGCTTAGTATTTAATTGATCCCCATAATCAAAGGAAAGTTACTAACAGCATTTGCTTCAATACCTTGCTTCCCCAAATCTGCTTTGTATCTCTCAGCTTTTCTGGTTCCTCTCTTCCTCTTTGAGGCTAGAAATACTGAGTTGCCCAGAACACTTTATATTTAACACTTAATAAACATCTGGTGACTAGATGAGTAACAAGAACTCTTAATAGTACGGTACTTACTAGGGGCCAGGCACTGTTTTAAGCACTTCATATATATTAACTCCTTTTAGCTTCATTAAGCCCTATGAAGTCAGTACCGGCATTAAGCTCAATCTGCAAGTCAGGACGCTGGACCACAGTGAGGTTCGATGATTTGATCAGTCACAGAGCTAAAAGGAAATCACAGAGCTAGGCCAGCTGGCTCCAGCAGGTGCTTTTTTTTACTGTGAAGAGGGAGTTAATAATGAAGTCTTCTCCTTGCTATGGAGTGGGCTTCCTTTAGACCACACACTTTCCAATTTGTCGCCTTTTTTTTCCCCACCCAAAATTATTTTTAAGGCATCCATGATGCTATACAGAAGATTATTGCGTTCCAGCAGAAACACAGGACATATTTTACAAAGCCATTCCTCCAGCTATGGAGACCCAGACTACTTCCAACGCTCGCTACCGCCAGCCGCGAGCGGGAAGCATCCTTGTGTTTCCCTTGTGAGCTTTTCTAAGAGTTTCTGGGATGTCTAATCAGGAGTGAAACATCTGTGGTGTAAGGTAATTGCACAGACTACTAATCGACGTCAGTTTACTCTTCAGGAACGTTATACCAGTTTATACTCCCACCAGTGATGCGTGAGTTAAGAATATCACTGCGCAGGTTCTGTGACCCAGCAAAACTGAGTAGCTAAACACGATTTAGCGTCTCTTGGTCTTTAATTGCCATGCTGCTACTTCCACCCCTTTTTAGGTTGAGCCAACTTTCTTAAGAATTGTTTAACCTACTTTGGGGGCACCTGGGAGGCTCAGTTGGTTAAGCATCTGACTTCGGCTCAGGTCATGATCTCACAGCTCATGAGTTAGAGCCCCATGTTGGGTTCTGTGCTGACAGCTCAGAGCCTGGGGCCTCCTTCAGATTCTGTGCCTCCCTCTCTCTGCCCCTCACCCCGCTTGCGCTCTGTCTCTCTCTCTCTCAAAAATAAATAAACATTAAAATTTTTAAAAAAAGAATTAATTTATTTTTATTCTCACTGAAAACAGATTGATTATGTATCACATAGGCTGGTTAATACCACACTCCAAATCCCAGTTACGATTTTAAGTATGATTTCATTCTGTGCATAGCTCATTATATATAAAAGCTATTCTATGCATTTTTGTTTTCTGTATAAAAATGACTCAAAATTAAGATGCAGGTTAATATACCTATCCTTACCAAGCGTGGACAAATATGCCACTTGGCAAGAGTGCTCTGCTCAAGGAACCACCGTAAGAAATGTCAGTCTCACTGGAAAATGTGTTGGAGTTTTAAAAGTTTGTGGGGGTGGGGCAGGGAAGAAGGAAGAATAAGGAGAAATTATACCCAACGTTCAAACCACCAAGAATGTGCTGGCTAGGTTCAGACTGTTGGCAGGAAAAGATTCTTATAATTTCTTTTCCCTAATTTAGCCTAGCTGGGTAATTACATTTAGAAAAATAAGAGAGTAACCACAGATGTGTACGTAATGGAATTAAAAAATGTACATATATTGCTCACGGAGATAAGAGGGGCGATAGAAGGACCTCATTATCAATTTTAGAACAAAAGTTGCGTTCTCTCCAACTAAAGGAACAATTGAAATCAGCCAGGAAGAAACAGAATGCCAGTCGTATCCACTTGTCACTCCAGCAAGCTAGCGTGACAGTCGTGCACCCATTCTCTCCAACGACACCATTTCTAAGGAATAGATCAGCTTCAACAGGTGCGGGTGGTCTTTCTATCCAAACTAGTTTTACCCAAAGAGTTCAGAACTCTGTTTTGAGCAGCAGCTTTGCCTAAAACCAACCTCAGCTCTCCATAAACAGTCATAACGGTCTGGGAAGGCAGCATGCCTGAGAGAGAAAGAACACAGGCGTTGGGGTCACGTGAGTGACCGTTGCACTGGGATCCTGGGAAAGTTACTTAAGTCCTTCTTCTGGAGCTTCTAGAGGGCAGTCTGTTTCATTGCCTTTTCAGCTTCCGGGGCCACCTGTCTGCCTTCGCTCATGGCCTCTTTCCACAATCATATCACTCTGACCTCTGCTTCTAGAATCACTTCTCTGCCTGGGACTCTGCTCTTCCTGCCTCCTTCTTGCACTCATAAGGACCTCTGTGATGACATTAGGCCCACCCAGATGATTCAGAATAATTTCCCCCCATATCAAAATCCTTAATTATATCTGCTAAGTATCCCCTTGCCACATACTCAGAGGTTCCTGGGATTAGGGCACAGGCACCTTAGTTGCCAGCTAAGTTAGCTGTATGAGATGCAGGCAAAGTGCAATATTGACGGACCTCAGTCTCCTTATCTGTCAAAAGGCAATTTTTGGTTATTTTGAGGACTAAGCCAAATAATGACCATAGAGGGCCACCTGGGTGGCTCTGTCATTTATTGTCCGACTTCCGCTCAGGTCATGATCTCACAGTTTGTGGGTTCAAGTCGATGGTGAGAAACCTGCTTGGGATTCTCTCTCTCACTCTCTCTCTCTCTCTTTTTCTGCGCCTCTCTCACTCATGCTTTCTCTCTGTCACTCTTGCAAAAATAAATGAATAAATCTTAAAAAAAAAAAATGACCATGGAGTACTCAGCAAAGGGCCCAGTTCACAAGGCAAGTGTTCAATAATTGCAACCCGTAATAACACTAAGAACAAAAATAAAACAACAACAGCAAGAATGATGCAGGGGGCCTGAAGGGGTCGTATTTCAAATTTTTGCCATTTTTCCATTGCCTGTGTTTGAAAGACATGTTTACGATCATACTGAAACAATATGTCACTTGATTTTTTAAATCTATGATCAGAACAGCGTATGTAATAACACAGAAGAATTACTTAGAACAATAGTAATAGATTAAAACAGTGTCTAACAGAATTAAATGAACCACATCTTTCAAAAAAATGAAAATTCTGTAATAGACAGTAGATAGCAAACTTAAAATTGCACATTTCCAATGGCCCGGATCGCAAACATATATTCAAGGGATACAGGCAAAGGCTCAGCTACGAAGGTTGTAACAGTCTTGTGTATAAAAGGAAAAAGTGTGAAAATCAAATTGTTTACCATAGGAAACTGTTTTACTAAATTAAAGCTATGTTTGTTTTTGAAAGAAAAAAAAAGGAAGGAAAAGTGAAGAGAGAAGAAACATATTAAATGTTAAAGGTGCTGAATTATGACAAATTGCGGGTAACTTTTCATTTTTCTTTCCATTCACTTAGCTTTATGCTCGACATTGTCTACAGCTCTTTATTAATAATCCAAAACCAGTCTCGTTTGCTTGTCTGGAGTCTGTTTTACACACCGACACGAAATGAGCAGGTTGAGTTAGGACTTTTCCAGAACAGGCCTGCCCGCAGAGGAGCCAGAATCTCAAGTTCTAGAATCTGAAGGGTCAGGCAAAAGATAGAACCTTCCCAGTTTTCAGGAGTCCATAAGCTATGTTTACGCTGAACATCAAAGCACGCAGTAGCCAGAGAAAGGCTGAAGAGGTCCTGGATAATGGAAAAAGCTAAAAAACATTTAAATCCTGAGTTGGGTACACATAGAGCTTGAGTCAGATACAGGCATCTAAAGTGAAGGAGTCTCTGAATCAAAGCCCTGATTACTTATTCTATGTCATAGTTGATATTAGCATTCCTCCTCCACACCTGTATTTACACGTGTAAACCACACATGCCTTCTGCTGCAGCAAAAGCATTGACCGGAGACGAAAACAGGGCCGTGGTAGACAGGAGCACCGCGGATAGAGGAAAAACTTTTCTGATGTCATAGTCCAGCAAAAGCCCCGCAAATACTATAATCCTCATGCAGCACCTCAAGTAAGTCCACCTGTGCCCTAGACTTGCTATTCCATTAATTAACTATGTGACCTTGAGCAGACCAATTATCTCTCAGAATTTATTTCCAGAGAAGATCAAACTAGAATTAATGGTTTTCTAAGTATTATTCTTGGAAGCAGCAGGGGGATGAAACAAGGGATGAATGGAAAAAGCTCCCACCTCCCTCCACTCTGGCTTAAAACCAGAGCAATTATAATTTTTATCTATTTTATTCATTTACATTTCCTCTTAAGATTTTGCTTGAAGAAAGGGCTCCACTGCCTTTTTGAAACAATTTGAAAACTCATTGACTGATGACTTCTAACTCATTTCCAAATCATAGCCATCTACCTGGAAGGACCTCAGGTGGCTGCCAAAGTCAGGAAACAAACGATTCAGGAACCAGATGCCTAAAGCTTGGGGATCAGGGTGTTGGCTATGTAATGCAGGCCAAATGCAAGTGAGCACCCCCTGGGCAGCTGCAAAGCCAGTGAATTTGCTTCTCCGTTCTGTCTTCCAGCTTTTCCAAATAGACTCCTAACACCTAAATTTCTTAAGCACTGGATTGCCATTATATAGGCCAGGTCAAATGGGGCAAGTTCAAGATTGCAGTTGTATTCTACCCCCAAGGTTTTAAATGGAAAGAAAAGGACTGGAGCACATATATTTTTTCATTGCATTGCCACTTCTAGTTTAGTTCGTTGCCTAGAGCATGGGGAAGAAAGAGCCAAAGAATGGCAAGAAGGGGTTTCAATTTGCTTAGGTATATTGATGAAAATAAAAGCTAGCACTCACTCCTTATTATCCTTCTTTCTCACCCTCTGAAAGCCCATCTACCTAACTCCCCCTCAATCCTGATATTAACAATAATGGCTTCTACTTACCTTGCATCACCTACGGGCCAAGTGCGGTACTCAGATGCCTTCCATACATAATCTCAGTCGATCCTCACCATAGTCCTATTAGATATTGCTGACCCATTTTAAAGATGCTGAAAGCAAGACTCAAGACATTTCATAACTTTCTCAGGATCTCAGAACTAATTAGAGAAGAGTATGGGGGGGCAGGGAAAAGAGTGTGGGACTCAAACTTTGACACACCTGGCTGCAAAGCTTTTTTTTTGTTACAATATGGACAGACTGTAGAGTTGATTCCATGAGCCACTAGGTGTGCAAGACTAGAGAATCCACACAGTAGTCAAATAACTAGTACTCTGCTCCCCCTAGCCAATTATTCTTTATAACAAACAAATTTTGAATAATAACAGAGCACACATAATTTCTTCAAAATGTCTTCTGAAGGTCATGACTTTTAGCAGAAGTAACTATTTTCTATTTTGGTCTGGTTTTAATTAGGGTAATAGTCTGATTGAACATAGATATTTATGACATTTATTAAAAGCTTTTATTACTAATTTTTCCCAGAAAAAAATTCTAATGGAGATGTATTGGAGAATTTCCATAAAATTAATGTCCAGACTTAATGGATGTCTAAGGTATTATTATTAACGAGAATGTTCCATATACTAGGATCCTTTGATTAGAGATTAGATACAGTTAGATCAGAACTTATTTAAAGCTGGATACATGCCAAAGTATCCAGAAATTCAATTTAAACACATTCTAGACGCTAATGCTTTATTTAGGGTATGTCTTTATGATGCCAAATGAAAAGCTGCAGTTACAAAAAAATCAATTGATTTGGTCAGCTGCTGGGTGATCTAAAGACCACATCATGCTCATTTTGACTCCTGCTGATACCTACACGAAGCCAGTCAATTGAATCAAGATGAATTTTCCATCTGTAGAAATTGCCTGCCACCCATCCAGAAGGACGTTCTTTTTTTTTTTTTTTTTTTTACTTTGAGAAAGAGAAAACTGGGAAGGGCCAGAGAGAGAAAACTGGGAAGGGGCAGAGGGACAGAGAGAGAGAATCACAAGCAGGCTCCACACTGCCAGTGAGAGACAGATGCAGGGCTTGAACTCATGAACTGTGAGATTATGACCTCAGATGAAGTGGGACACTCAACTGACTGAGCCACGCAGGCACCCCCAGAGGGACATTCTTAAAGGACCAGCAGCCTGAGTCTCACACAATCCTTGATTAACCCAGTCTGGACTGATGGGTTCTGCGAGATTTTCTGTCTTTCCCAAGACCGCAAAATCTGCCATTGGGATTCTCAGCGATGTGGAGAAATCCCATGTCTCCAGTTCCCATCCTGCACAAGGCATATCGAAAACCCCTGGGGGTAGAGACATCTTTATACTACATCTTCTACCAACACTGGGAACCTGAGAGGTCATCCCCCATTCCCCAATTGAGAATCCCCCATTTAGAGTTGGCTTTAAAGTGGCCGTGGGAAGAATCATGTGGGTATGTTAGTGTTGGTTCCCTCTGAGTCTTAAACCGTATTCAATACTCCTAAGCAACTAAAACAGCTTAACAGTCAGTGAAAGGTAAGACCTCAGTATTTCTGACCTAATTAGGAATAGGATTCAATTTCAGTCCTCTTACTACCTGCGGGGAATTGTCTGGGGTGGTGGGCCCTGGGTCAGCCATCTCTAGCAAAGAGAGGGCAAGCCACCATTTCTCAGAGTGATTCTGCTTTTGTTAAACTTTCCCTGAAGACTCTCGTTTTGCAAACTCTGATTTCTTCTTATCTTCAGAGACCCAAATCAGAAGCAGCAAACCAGTGACCCACAGATGGATTTTGTTGGACTCACAAAGTAACGGCCCAAACAATATTTAAAACAAAACAAAACAGAAAAGAATTGAATTAGGTGTTAGCTTTCAAAACCTGTGAGAATTCATAGAAAATGTGGATCCCCAGCTTCTCTGCAAAATTCAGAATATATGACACCAATGAGCTCATATTCCCCAAGGCAGTCTCAGTGCTCGCTTGGTTTTTTAAAGTCTCCGCCCCTTTCAATTGTCCCTGGATGCTGGGGTCAAGTTTTTCTTACGCTGAGCTTACTTGACTTGTTACTGTTACCTGTCAGGCCCCTGTAAGTATTTAATTTTTCAATTCCACTTTGAAAACGCTGGTTGTGACCCTCTTCTCCAAAATTCCTTCATAAGTGAGAAAGTGAAGATTCAGGGAAGCGAACTAATTTGCCCCAAATCACCCAGAGCTGGAGATAGATTCCAGGTCTTCCCTTCATCCATCAATTTCATCTCCAAATGAAATCGACGCCAACCAACATTCTAGCCATTAATACCAAAAATGTATTGTACCCTTAGTATAAACCTGGCACAGTGCTAACCTTCTTTTAGATGTGATCTCACTCCAAGCTCACATGAACACTATGAATTAAGTGTTCATGTCAATCCTGTTTTACAGGTGAGGACGATGAGACTTGGAGAGATTAAGAAACCGGCCCAGTGTCGTATAGTGAGGGACAGACCAATGGTTGAAAGTCTACAGCTCAGTCTCTTAACTGCCATATAGACTGCCTCGTCTTTCGTAATGTTCTGATTCACTGGTTCATTTGACAAACGTGTGAGTCCTTATTAAGAGCCCCGCACAGTTCCAGTGGCTAGGGATACAGCCCCGAAAATCCAAAGTGACTGCCTTCAGGGAGCTTATGATCCATGACAACGTGCTGGTGTCACTGACTGCCTGTATCATGATTAATCATTTCAATTCGTGCCATCTTACATTACCATATAAATGTTATATCTATAAAATGTTTCTGCCTGTACATTCCACTGGGTTCATGAATTTTTCTTCTCTTATGTTGCCCACAGCATCATCTAGCACAGGAGTTGGCTCCTTGTAGATGTTGGATAAATGTAATCGATCCAAAGTTAAGTGAACACAGAACAGAAAGGGCAATACAGGAAGAGACCCACTCCTCTCAGGATTTGGTTGGAAAGCCAGATGCACTCCTACAGTTCCTGTTAGCTCCTCTGTAAACAAGAACTTGCCTGTGTGACCCATAATACTTGCTCAGATACCTACATCTTCAAATTCCCTTCCAATTTCTCTAGCTAGTCTTCTCCATTGCTGCAGAATCTTACAATTTGGTCTATAAAATAAAAATGAAAACTGTCTCTATGCCCCATAGAAGCCAATTCTACTCTCTTCAATGGGAATGCAGACCCCTTCCCCATAGGCCTACATCCAGTCAATGTGCTGATGGATACAAACAGACACCAGTGCAAAGTAGCTGGATTTTCCATGCACAATTTTCTTAGAAGAGAGTGCCTAATTCCATCCTAACCGGAAGAGAGCTCTTCTTCTGCCCAGGAAGTAGACAAAGTTCCAACACCCGCCCTGTGATGAGACCATCTGATCACTGGTGGAAAGAAATTCCCTAGACCCCCAGCTGACAGCTACTGTTACACCCCCCCTGGCCTCAGGCAATAGCTAAGCCTGCAGGTGCCCCCGCCATTAGCAAGGTTGGTGTGGGAGCCAAAGCAGGACACACAGAAGGAGGGGGCATGATGTTTTTTTTACTCAAGTCACAATCACCTACACTATCCATGAATTTCTTCACCCAACTGAAACATCCCTGCAGTACAACTGCATGAACATGCAAAGTGTATCAGAAAGAGAAACCACAAACGTTCTACCTGGCTTGGAAAAGACTCCAAGAAACAGCTCATCTTCTAAATCATTGATGTATTACTTAATTCACCAAATATCCATTCAAAAGCAAACCAGGAGTGAGTACCCAGGCACATGGGTATCCCCTAATCACCCCAAGTTCTTTGATAAATTTGCATGGACCTGTTATCTCTTAAGTCAACATTTTTAAACCTTCTAAAAATGTTTACCCAAGTAGAAAGAGCTTAGGCCTCAGGATTATATAGATCTATATTTTATTTCAATTTGAATGGTTTTTTATTCAACCATTCTCCATCCCTGTGAAATTTATTCACTATCAACCTCTGTAAGGTTCCATTTCTTTAAGCAACCCTGTGGGATGGTGGAATTATAACCTGACATCGTAGCGTTGTCCTAAGATTAAGTTAGATCATATGTAAAGAGCTTACATGTTGTTTTATACCCAGGAAACCACTCAGTGAATGGATTTCAATCTTTGGTTTTAATCCATCACATTACTAAACATTATTTTTTTTAATTGGCTTCTCCCCGCAAAGAAAGAGTCAGCCATATTTCCTTTAAATACATATGCTAATAAAGAATTGGTATCCACCTGTTTCACTGAAAGCAGAATATTTGTAAGGCCCCAGTAGAAGCTATGTAAAACCTATATGCAGGAAAGGATGTTTGATTCTACTTTCTATTTTATGGCTGTTAACAATTACATGTTAGAGAAAAGAATACAATTGTAACATAAAGAAGCACTTGAAACAGAAAAATATTTAAAAGCAAGAGGGGAAAATAGACTAAAGACTTCAAGAGGGTCTCATGGAAAATATGGAGGTAGTGAAGAAAAGGAATATATATATATAAGGAATATGAATTAAAAGCTATAATAAAGATGCATTAAATCTAGGAGAATGGCATCATAAAGAGAACAAGAGATAAACCATCAAGAACCAGATTAACAAAGTATAAAGACTATAAAAAATAGGGTCTTTAATTTTCACTATTAGCAAAAACAAAAACAACACCACGTACACAAATGTGGGAAATAAAAATCTAATTTGAAGTCGTAACTTGAGTCCTATCCAGGAGAACTTAAAATAAATTTTCAAGATAAAAAGTAAACTTTTAAAATAAGTTTCTTAAAAGAAACAACAAATCACACACTTAATTCAGATCTGATTTGACGGTATAATAGTGCATGAGATGAGATGAGATGAGATAAAATCCTTCTTCTAATCCTCTATTTCTAGCAGCTTTTAAATTTCTGTGAAAAATTAAACTCAGCTATCGATTCTCCTACTGGTTCAGCATTTTGTGGAATGACGGATGTACATGTGTAAAATGCAAATGAAAATAGGTTTAGTATCTTTAAATTATTCAGACACAGATGTATTGTCCATTATTCAAAACAATTTCCTGTTGCCTTTTCTATAACATGTAGATTTAAATGTGGTATTCGGAGTGTCTTCAGTTTGAATTAAAAAACAGTATCTGTCTTTTTTCCATACAAAAAAAGCAGGTACTGATAAGACAACATATCTGATAAGGAGCATCATGGCTTAAATTCCCTGAGGTAGCCCTCTGGGTGTTCTGAACATGACTGAATTTCTTTAAAGCCTTTATTAGAAAATATTTTTGCTTTTCTTTTAGGTTATTCTGGTTGCAAGTAACAGAAACCGAATGTGTTTAGAAGATGAAACAATATCTTCAAAATTCCAAAGCAGACATGAACAAACAAGACTAAAGAAAGTGTGGAAACAGTAATACTCTAGAGACCAACTATAGGAGTTCAGAAATGCTCACTCTAAAAAATATATCTTCAGTGACATTGCGCTCAAGGGGGCAAGAATTGATTCCTGGAGTAAGGGGCAAAAAATAATCTTACTGTTTTATGTATAAAGCATAGATTTACATACAGTTCATATACAGGTATATAGTATAACTATGATATTAAAGTGTCATGGTGTGGGAGCCATTAGGAAAAAAATATCTGAAAAGAAGTCTCTTTAAAAAGTTGAGAAATATTGCTCTAGTGTATCTGTCGTTATAGATACCGAGCTCAAAAACTTTCCATTTCCATGATTCTGTTTCCCATTCTAAATTCTTAAGATCCTAAATGGGTTAATGAGCCATAGACAAGAGGTCGGGGTCATGTAATAGAGATATCACTGTTGGGGACCCACTCCAAAGGCAATTCAAAAAAAAAAAGACAGAATTGGAGGAGTTGACCAGCCACCTCAAAAACTGTCTCAAATCCAGTCATGGTCCTCCATGCTCCTCCTCCCTGAATCTTTCCACGTGAATAGTACCTCTCCTCATCATGCCTATTCCCCTCTCTTCTTTACTGAGGCTTAACTCCTACTACAGACTGAATGTTTGTGTCCCTCAAACCTCATATGATAAAATCTAATCTCCAATGTGATGGTGTTTGGGATGTGATTAGGTCATGAGGGTGGACCCCCTCATGAGTGATTTGTGCCCTTATACAGGGCTGAGGAGATCAGAGTTTTCCCCTTCCCCTATGTGAGAGCACAGCAAGAAGATGGTTGCCTACCAACCAGGAAATGGGTCCTCACCATACACTGAATCTGCCTTGATCTTGGACTTGGACCTTGATCTTGGAGTTCCCAGACTCCATAACTGTGAGAAATAGACTTCCATAGTTTATAAGGCTTCCAGATTACAGTATTTTGTTATAGCAAATGGACTAAGCAAATGGACTATAACTAATGGACTACGACAAATTAGCACTGAGAAGTCAGGGGCTGCTGTAAGGAATTACTAAAAATGTGGAAGTAGTTTTGCAAACAAGTAACAGGTAGAGGCTGGGAGAGTTTAGAGGTACATGCCAGAAAGAGCCTATATGGCCATGAATGGGCTAAGGGACTTTGCTTTAGGTCCCTAGCCAGGGTCCCTCTCTTTCATGAAGTTTTCCCAAGCCCACAGTGACTTAATTCACTTTCAAATTTCCTAAGACTCACCATCAGGGTCACTCATCTGCCCTTTGCAGTACACGTATTATTACTTAATGTTGCAAATCCTATGATCCCAGTGAACTAACTGTGGTGAATGTGTATTATAAAGCTCATCCAAAAAGAATCACTCCAAGTTAAGATCTTTGGTTAAGAATTTAGGTTCCCTTGGAGTGCATGGGTGGCTTAGTCAGTTAAGCATCTGACTCTTGATATCTGCTTCAGTCATGATCTCGCAATCATGGAATGGAGCCTGCTTAGGAGTCTCTCTCTCCCTCTCTCTGCTCCTCCCCTTCTTCTCTCTCTCTCTCTCTCTCTCTCTCTCAAAAATAAATAAATAAACTGAAAAAAATTTAAATAATTTAGGTTCCCTTAACAGATTATAACAGTCACTGCATACTTTGGCTCTTCGAAAGTCAGACTCTTTCTCTGATTCAGATATTGACACCCAGCATATCCAGAGAAACACCTTAACTTGGGATTTTAAAAAGAAAAACAAAACGTGCCTTAAAAGGACAATTTTATCGATTTAATTTACATATTGGAATGAACTGTATACAATTTAGGATAAAGCTAAATTAAATATCACTAACCACTGTAATAACGAGTTTCCAATGGTAAGTGCCAAGTTTACCCAAGTAGTTTAGACTTGTGCCGTGCGTGTCCCAGGCCAGCTATGGAGTCGTGCCCGTTTTGTCTATCAGGGTCCTGAGTACTACTTGCCAAAACAAAAACGCAGCCTTAGTTTATACGGTCATTCAAAGTTTACTTAAATACAGCATACTAATCAACTGGCTACTTACCACCAAGAAAATTGCTTCTTGCTCTACTTGCAGGGCCTCAAAATTTGCTGTCTCTCTCCAGCTGGCTCTTTACTCTTCCGCCCTGTGCTTCTTATTCGGCGTCTTCACAGGCATGAAAGAGTGAGCTTTTATTTTGTGGCTTAGCATAAAGAATAACTCGTACATTGGAATCCAAGCAGGGGAAATAATTACCTTATTAAACAAAAGATCACAATGTTTTCTGGGCAATTTGAATGAATATCGAGGACTTTTAAAAAATTTTTCTTAATGTTTATTTACTTTTGAGACAGAGAATGAGTGTGAATGGGGGAGGAACAGGGAGAGACGTAGACACAGAATCTAAAGAAGGTTCCAGGCTCTGAACTATCAGCACAGAGTCCAGCGTGGGGCTGGAACCCATGGACCGTGAGGACATGACCTGAGCCAAAGTCAGACACTTAAACGACTGAGTCACCCAGGCGCTGTCCCTGAATGTTGAAGACTTTTACCCTAGCATCCATTTCTCCTTCTCAAACTAGACCTGACTTTCCTTTGGGAGTTCCCCCTCCCCTAATCTCATGTGCCCTGGGTAGGGCCCACCTCTAGGCTAAAGCCCACAGACACAAACCGATCTGCACATCCCTTCCCTCCTGCCTCGACAATTGAAGAGAGAACCACGTCATCAAATGCAGTCAATTTAAAGAGCTTCATAGGCCTTCACCGTGTGGCCCCCCGTGCACTGCGGGAGTAAGCACAGAGCAAACTCTTCATAAGTGTTAGTTTTCCTTCTTTCCTGCCTTCTCAATGCTTAAGGAAAAGGAAAATGGATTTGCTTTTATACATACTTGAAAACTCTTGTATGGAAGTTCAACATACATGAAAAAAGTACACAGACCTTACGGTGTGGCTCGCTGAGTGTTTTCAAAGTCAACATGCCCACGGGACAAGCATCCAAGACACAGAATACTGCGGCGTCTGGCAGGCCCCCTGTGCCCCTTCTAAGTCATTACGCCTGCCTGGAGAAGAACACTCTTCCGGCTTCAGTCATCAGAGATTTTACTGATTTTGTCTGATTTTAAACGTTGCACAAATGAACCCGTATCCATATCACGTGTCCTCCTTTGTGTCGCATTTTTCACTCAACGTTTTGTCTGTCACGTGCAGCTGTGGTTCATTCATTCATTGCTGTATAATATTCTATTGTGCGTGTATATATACATATATGTATACATGTAAATATGTGTCTATATGTTTATAGGTGATATACACATCACAATTTGTGTATCTATCTTATTGTTGATAGAAACTGGATGTTTATAGTTTGGGACTATTAAAAGTAATACTGCTATGGGGCCCTTGGGTGGCTCAGTCAGTTAAGCCTGACCCTTCATCTCAGCTCAGGTCTTGATCTCAGGATTGTGAGTTCAAGACTCCCATTGGGCTCCACGCTGTGTGTGCAGCCTACCAAAAAAAAAAATAAGAAGAAGAATTAATTAATTAAGTACTTGAAATAAAATAAATAATGCTGCTAGCAACATTCTTCCATATGTCTTTTCATGCATGTTTTTAATATCTTTTTATGTATGTTGGCTCATGTTTTAGAGACATTACTGATATGTTTGATTGATTTATACTTTCAACAGTAATGTGAGACTTACTATTGCTTCATAGCTTTGCCAACACTTGCTATCTTCAGGTTTTTCCTTAGGTTTTAGCCAGTCTAGCAGGTGTATAATGGTATCTCAATGAGGTTTTAACTATCATTCACCTGATGACCAAAGATGTGGACCACATTTTCATATACCCATTGACCTTTGGGCATTGTCTTTTGTAAAATACCTGCTCAAATCTTTTGTCACCATTTTAATTGTGTCTGCATTTTAAAATTGATTTTGGGGGCACCTGGGAGGATCAGTCAGTTAAGCATCTGACTCTTGATTTTGGTTCAGGTCATGATCTCATGGTTTGTGAGTTTGAGCCCTGCATTGGGCTCTGTGCTGATGGCACAGAGCCTGCTTGGGATTTTCTCTCTTTCCCTCTATCTCTATCCCTCCCCTGCTCACTCACTCTCTCACTCTCAAAATAAATTAATACACTTAAAAAATAAAATTGATTTTTTAAAGTTGCAATGGGGGCTCTTGGGTGGCTCAGTCCAGTTCTTGGTTTCGGCTCAGCTCATGATCTCATGGTTCATGGGTTTGAGCCCCACATCCTACTCTGCTTTGCCAGTGCAGAGCTTGCTTGGGATTCCCTTTCTCTCTCTCTGTCTCTCTCTCTGTCTCTCTCTCTTTCTCCCCCCTCCCCATCCCTGCTCATGCTCGCTCTCTCTCTCAAAATAAATAAACTTAAAAAAAAATTATAAAAGTTGCAATGGACTGAATTGTGCCCCCCCCACAAAATGTATATGTTAAAACCCTAATCCCCATGGGGCTATTTTGAAAACAAGGCCTTTCAGGAAGTGATTCAAGTTAAATGAGGTCATTAGGGTGGAAGATCCCATAGAACTGGTGTTGTTTGTTGGGGGGAGGGGAGGAAGAGACACTGGAGCTCTCTCTCTCTCTACCAGTGAGGACACACTAAGGTGTCTGTCTGCAAGCCGAGAAGAGAGTGCTTACTGGAGCTGAAACCTGTAGGAAATTTGATGTTGAACTTTCCAGCCTCCAGAACTACAAGAAAATAAATTTCTATGGTTTAAGCCACCCAGCCTATGATACTTGTTACAGCAGCCTGAGCAGACTAAGACAATAGCTGTTTACTTTTGGGGGATGTGTGCTCTTTCTTGGTTATTTGTGCTGCAAATAATTTCTATTCTGTGACTTGCCTTTTCACTTTATTAACAGTGTTTTTGATGATCAGTTCTTAATTTTCATGTAGAACATTATAAATCAACTAAAATTGTTATAATTTTAAGTCTTTCAATCCATGAAAAAGTTATATCTCTCCATTTATTTAGATCTTCCATAATTTCTTTCCGTACTCATCTATACTTTCCTTCAGTAAGGTTACACATATCTTGCATTAAGTTTAGTTACATGTTAGATGGCTTTTATGCTAAAATGGTGTCACTTGAGAGTGACATTCTAATCGTTGTTGCTAGCTTATAAAAATAATTTTATATTGACATTATATTGAATGACTTTGCACAATTAATTGATTGCAATAGTTTACATTTAGATTTTTTCAAATATTCTATAAATTGAAACATATTCTCTTCAATAAACACCTGTTCATCCCTTCCGTTCCACTCCTTGTATCTTTTCATTCTATTCCTTGCCTCATCGCACCGTGTCAGCCCTCCAGCACAATGAAGAATAGAAGCAATAATAGTAATTATCCTTATTTCATTTCCTATCTCAGAGAAAAAGCATTTAACATTTTGCCATTAAATACTATGTTTGCTGTAGATTTTCCACAGATACACTTGAGATTTAAAAATTTCCCTTCTGGGGCTCCTGGGTGGCTCAGTCAATTGAGCATCTGACTTCAGCTCAGGACATGATCTCATGGTTTGTGAGTTTGAGCCCCACATCGGGCTCTGTGCTGACAGCTCAGAGCCTGGAGCCTGCTTCGGATTCTGTGTCTCCCTCTCTCTCTGCCCCTCCCCTGCTCACCCTTTGTCTCTCTGTCTCTCAAAAATGAATAAATATTTAAAAATTTTTTTAATTTAAAAATTTCCCTTCTGTTCCTAGTTTGCTAAGAGTTTTATTTTAAGGGGCACCTGGGTGGCTTGGTCGGTTAAGCATCGGACTTCAGCTCAGGTCATGATCTCACAGTTCGTGAGTTCGAGCCTCACATCAGGCTCTGTGCTGACAGCTCAGAGCCTGGAGGCAGCTTCAGATTCTGTTTCTCCCTCTTCTCTGACCTTCCTCTGCTCATACTCTGTCTCTCTCTCTCTCACAAAAATATATAAACATTTTTAAAAAAAATTTTAAGAGTTTTTTTTAAATCATAAATGTTGAATTTTGTAAAACTGACATGATGATATGCTCTCTTTTTTTTTTTTTCTATTAAAATGGTAAATCGCCTGGGTTGACTTTCTAACCAACATAAGTTAGTCTTTTACATTCTCGGAATAAATTCAGCTTGGTGGTTGTGTATCATCAGAGATAGATAGTAGATAGTTAGACAGACAGATAGGTAGATAAGATATTCACTATATTTGGTTACTTAGTATTTTATTTGAGATTTCTTCACTTACATTCACAAAGAAAGTTGATTTCAAATTTGGATTTTTAAAATGTATTTGTATATTTTTTATAAAGTTTTTTTTTTTAATTTGTTTTGAGAAAGAGATTGAGAGAAAGCAGGGGAGGGGCAGAGAGAGAGGGAGGGAGAGAATCCCAAACAAGCTCTGCACTGTCAGCTTAGAGCCCAACGTGGGACTCAAACTCATGAACAGTGAGACCATGACCTGAGCCGATATCAAGAGTCGGACACTTAACCAACTGAGCCACCATGTATTAGATACATTTTAATATATACCTATTTCTGTATTTATCAAAGTGTGGCATAAAAAATTATGCCATCTCATGAAACAAGTTGGGAATGCTGCCTCTAAGGTATAAATTCTTCCTCAGATATCTGAAGTCATCTGAGATAACAGTGTGTGTGTGTGTGTGTGTGTGTGTGTGTATGAATTTTAATTACATATCCAATTTTTTAAATTAAAATAGGAAGTCCAGATTAGATCTTTCTTCTTCCAGTGTTGTTATGTTCTGCTAGGAATTTGCCCATTTCTTCTAAAGTTTCAAATATATCAGATTAGGTTGTTCATAATTCCCTCTTATGATATGTTTAATATGTGTTAGGGTCACAAAGATGTCTCTGTTTTTCCTTCCTGATATTGGTAATTGGTGTTTTCTCTCTTTATTGGCTTCTTAGGAGTTTCCCAGTTTCATTAGCATATTCAAAAAACCAACTTTCAGTTTGTCCTTTCCCTGTGGAGCTTTGTTTTTTATTTCATGAATTTCTGATCTTATCCCTATTATTTCCTTTCTATTCCTGACTATCCTTTTCATTTGCTTTTTTTAAAATCTTCCTGAGATGTCAGATAAGACCTTTAACTAACTGGAATTTAAATAAAAACTTGAAAAAATAAAAATAAAAAAAGATATGACCTTTGATCTTCAGCCTTTACTCTTTTCAGATGTGTTCTTGCAAGACCACGTCCTTTCTTCAATTTTACCCCACAAGTTTTAGCATGTTTTATTTTCTTTATCATTCAGTGAAAAATGTTTTTTAATTTTTATTGTGATTTCTGCTTTGACCCGCTCATTGTTTAGAAGTGTATTGTTTCCTTTTCACACATGTGAGGGTTTCCTAATTATCTTTTTGCATCTATTTCTAAACTAACTCCACTGTGGTTGGAAAATAGGCTATACATGGTTCCAATCTCTTGGAATTTGTGAGACTTATTTTATGACTCAGCGTATGGGTCAATATCAGTGAATAAATATTCCATGTACACTGGAAAGAAGTTTGTATTATACAAGTGTTAAATGTAGAGTTTTATATACTTCGGTTAGGTCAAGTGGGTAGATATATTGGTCAACTCTTATATCCTCACATATTTTTTTATCTGCATATTTAACAGTCGTGTTATAATAAGTCATATTAGCATAACTGCTTATTCTAACAGTTTTGGCTGCTTATTATAACAAATCCAACTATGACTGTAGATCTGTCAATCTCTCCTTTTATTTCAGCTAGATGGTGCTTTATATTTTTTGAGGCTATGGTATTAGGTTAGTACCGTAAGTATGTTGAATTGTTCCCTTAAACAGTAGAAAACGTTCTCATTTATCTGTAGTAATACTTCTTACGTCAATATCTATTTTGTCTGATATAAGCACAGATATAGCAGCTTACTTTCGATTAGTGTTGGTATAGTTTCTCTTCTGCCATTATTTTACTTTTGACCTTTCTGTGTCCTTATATTTAAAGTCCGGCTCTTATGGGCAGGATATAATAGAGCCTGGTAGATGGGTGCCAGGAGTTAAAAGTAAGTTGACTTAAAGAAAATTTTTAAAAAGCTACATTTCCTGCACACCTGAGCTTATGAAATAAGATCCGTACTCACTGTACCTACATGTAGGTGTGTGTGTGTGTGTGGTGAGTACCTGGCTCATGAACAAGGAACTTGAGACCAATTATAATAGCAAAGTGGTTAAGGGCACAGACTCCTTCCTGGCTCTTTGAGCTTCTTGCCAGCAGTTGCCAGGACAGCTGTTTCTACAACCTACTTACTAAAACCAGAGAGAGTTGTAGCCCTGAGTGGAATGAAGATGTGGGGGGAGGTGGGGAAAAGAGATGAATTTCTCTGAAACTAGAAAAATCTGTTTACCTAAAACAACATGCACACAGAAGCGAAGAAATCTATCTAAAAGGGACAAGGGGCTGGATACCAGTTTCTTAATGGGAAAAAGTGGTTCTCCCCTAGGGATGCGGAATTTTTCATTTATAAATCTATTAGACTCTCGTGTTAGATTTAACACTCAAGGGGATTCCATTTATAGTTATTACAATGTGAATAGTGCAGCCTGGAATTAAACTCTGAATTTGTCTTACATTGTCCACGCTATCTGGAGGGTGACCAAACCCTTGGAAATAAATGACACAACAACATTCAGAAAACCGTTCTTCCTCAAGATGTGATTTGGTGTAGAAACCACTGGAAAGTGAAAATTGTTCGGTCACATCCCACTTAGTTCAAATGACCTAGAGAAAGCCACGCAGCTAACAGTGGCAGGGTGACACTCTTTTTTTTTTTTAATCTCTGCATGATAATGACGACAACAACAACAACAACAGGACTAGACCTATCCATATAGAGGGTTTATTTTTCAAAATATTATACCAAGAAATATTTGAATGCAGTGAGCATATCCGTGCAGCTGTATGGTTAAATGTTATAACCTCTGAAGTCAAGAAATTCAAATTTATAGTTGCCACATTAAGCATAGATGTTAAAGCATTAAAGTTAACACCATATACAGTCATATAAAATATTGCATGTGCAAAGGGGCTGAGTTACGTTCATACTGGGAACCATAATTTAGAATTTCCTGACTTCTGAACATGTAACACATCATAGTAATTGATCTAGCTCCTTGGAGCTAATATAAAATATCTTGTTAACATGTTTTCTATCCAATTCTTTCATCATTTACCTTTTGGCTCTTGGAGAAACAATTCATCATGCTCAAATGTTTTTATACACCTGCACTAAGCTAATACAGCAATGGAAAAGCCAACACGATCAGGATTAAGGGAAAATTTGTAAGTCATTCATGAATATTAGTATGGACACTTAGTCTGGAACATGCAGAACGACCCTGTGCCTTGGGGTTTAGAGTTTTCTTTGCTTTGTCTTGTCACACGCCCAATCTATAATAGAGAATTCTTCGTGCAGTCAGCAAACCTGACTCTCCTGGTCACATGTGAGAAATTCAGACTTGTTAATAACAGAACTATTGGTTTTTGGAAGAAGTTGAAATGAGACCACAATTATCCATACCTAATATTTATGCATGAATATGCATAGTCGGTACTGGGGATGCTTTTCTGTACAAGTATGTACGAGTCAGTGCTATCACCTGTCAACATTCTGTTCTTCGCTCATTTGACCTTGCTCAGAATTTCCCTCTTGGGGTTTTCAACCACAAATTCAATGGTGGCTACCAGCACCTGATTGGAGAAGAATGGCATACCAGCAGGTGGACTTATTCAATGGAGCCTGTTTGCAACTAAAAACAGGGGGGTCGCATGTATTTCCTGAATCTCCATGGACCAAAAGCTTACATATGGAGTTCTAGTACCTCTTTCCAAAAAGGAATATGTGCTTCCCTGACATAGAAGAGAAGGGGACTTCCTCTGCCCCCTCCCAGGATTCCCCTCTTTGTCCAGAAGCTACTCCCCAGGACAGCTAGGGGGGCCATCCCGCAAGCACATATTGGCTACATCTTCACATTGCCAAGACATCTGGAGTGAAAAATGCATTTAATCATTCAGATTATTTTCCCCCTGAAGCATTGCCAAACATCTGTCTAACTAGAAACAGCTGTGTATTCGTTTGGGGCTGCCATAACAAAATACCATTGACTGGGTGGCTTAAACAACAGAAATTTACTATCTCATAGTCCTAGAGGCTGGAAGTCCCAGGTCGGAGTGCCAGGATGCTTGGGTTCTAGTGAGAAACATCTTTCTAGCTTGCATGTGGCCTTCTTCTCACTGTATCTTCACGTGACAGAAAGAGGGTGGTGGGGGAGAGAGAAAAGAATGCGTGCTTTCTGGTGTCTCCTTTTATAAGAGCACGGATCACATCACGAGGGTCCCACCCTCATGACCTCATCTAAAGGTCTGATTGCCATCCAAAGACCCCAGCTTTCATACCATTACATTGGGAATTAGAGCTTTAACAGATAAATCTTGAGGAAACACACTTCAGTCCATAGCAAGCTTCATCTCCAGCATTAAGTAGGGCAGCCTTTTGGTGCCCATGGGAGACATTCTAGACAAAAGTTCTGTGAAGCAGAGCACCAAAGACTACACGCCCCCGGACCCCTTGATTCCATCATGATCTTCATTGTTGCAAACCACACCCTCCCATTGACCTCCCTCTGAGGGGGCCACACCAGGGCGATACCCACGTTGATGCCACAGGCCTTGTGGATTTGAGAGCTTGCCCTGGGCTCAGCATAAATCCAGACTGGCTGAGCCAGGATGAAAGTGCGTAAGATACTTCCTGCCTCTCGGGTGGCAGACACTTGGGAAACTTGCAGCTTGAGATTCCACAGCAAAGGCAGGATCACATGAGCAGACACCGTTATAGTTGCATCATTTGGGTAACGAACCACCTCAAAACTTTCAAAACGCACTGGCTTAAAATTGAACATGTATCAGTGCCCAGCTGGGCAGGTTAGCAGACCTAGGGTAGACATGGCTGACTTCTGGGCTCACTCATATGCCTGCGGTCAGGTAGCAGGTGGGCTACGGGGTTGGTAGCCTAGGACAGCCTCAGTCACAGATCTGACAGCTGTCTAGCTGGGATGACTGTGGTCTCTGGGCCATGTAGTTTGCCATCATTCACAGCTAGCCCCGCCTATTTTCAAAATGTTTCCAAGAAAGAGAAACAGCACGCAAGCCTGAGACTTCGACCACCTATATTGGTCAAAGCCAGTCACAGGGCCAGCCCAAATGCAAGGGGTACGGAAATGGATTCCACTTCTTGTTAAAAGGAGCTGCAAAGTTGCATCATAAATAGTATGGATGCAGAAAGGGGTGAAAAACTGTGACCATTTTTGCAATCTACCACAGGGGTAAAACCTGGGAAATACGGGTTGCTCAATAGTGAAGGAGCTTTCAACAATCATTCACTTCTTCCTCTCCACTCACTGCCTTTTCCTCACTAGGAAATGAATGTGGAATTTCAAGAAGTGAAAAAGAAAACAGGAGTCTAGGAGGGCAAGAACGGAAGGACTGTGTTTCCCTTGTTATCAACCAGCTGTGTCTTCTATAACCAATCACTTTCCTCCTTTGAGTCTCTGATTTCTCATCCTGAAAAGAAGTACAATGGACTATTTCATCTTAAGGCATCTTAGCCTTTGGAGGTCCGATATTCAAATCACATTATTCCCTATAGACCTTTCCAATTAGTCACTGACCTAAAGCATTGTGTTGGAGGCGTAGACATGTGAATTCTCTAGCACCTGGAATCAAGCCTCATTCATAGAAGCACTGAAAAATACTTGGATTAATTAATCCTCATGTGATTTTGTCACTGAGATTCTGTGATTGAAACACAAGATCTCTTCTTTTTTAAGTTTATTTATTTATTGTGTGAGAGAGAGAGAGAGAGAAAATGCAAGTGGTGGAGGGGCAGAGAGAGAGAGACAGAGAATCCCCAGCAGGCTCCACGCTGTCAGGACAGAGCCGGATGCGGGGCTCAAGCCCACAAACCAGGAGATCATGACCTGAGCCAAAGTTGGACGCTTAACCGATTGAGCCACCTAGTGCCCCGAAACAACTAGATCTTACAGGCAACCCAGATTGGGAGGTTTGGTGGATATGATTTTCTTCTGTATCTTTACAACATGGGTCCACACCAGCAGAAAGTGTCTCCCTATGCTCACAGCCTAGAGGATGGAACATGAGTTCCCAAGAAGAAGGGATGGCACATTTCAATCTTGCTCTCTTCTCATGAGCTGGGACATGTTCTTTCAAAGCTGGATGTGTCTCCCTTTTCTTTCCTCCAACTAGTGAAAAACATTCTGGCAGACAAGTGACACACTATCTGTCCAGAGTGTAATTATAAACCTAAATTTCCAAATTAAAGAGGTATGTGCGAAATACAATCCTCTCGGTTGAAGGCATCAGTATTTGCTATAAGACGTTTGCCCAAATGGGGATTATGCATACCTTATCCTTTATTAAAAAAGTATAAAATTCTTCATATTGGTTCCATAATTTACTAAAGCCTTGCATTCTCTAATTCCCACTACTGTAACTGACACATAGTATGTGCTCATTAAATACTTTATGAAATTAAGTCTATTTTTGGAGGGGAAAAAAAGACATTTACTTAGTATATTAAGGTTGTATTTGCACATTGCCAAAACATCTAGTTGAAAAATGAAAACTCTAGTCATTTCGATGCCAAATTATGCCACACATCCAGACATCTGGGACACATTTGGAGCATTTTTCTTTCCCCCTGAATGTTCTGGTGTCCTGTAGAGGCAAGCCTCAGGAAATGGCTGTGGGTGTTTGAGGTGAGGGGAGTGTGCAGTGTGGGAGGTAGGATTCTGAAAGTGACTTCTAGAAGGGAGTGTGATGGTAAAGTCACTGAAAATCGGTTCACTCCTCTATGTTGATTTGTCATGTAAATTTGTACTATTTTTCCCCTCACATTAAGGCTTTTAACAGCAAGAGTCACTACCATCTCCATTGCCCTTTACTCGACAATCTCATGCCAATAAGATCCTACCACTATGTCCACAAGACATAAAGTTTAGGAAAATCATCCTATAGCAATTCAATGGAATAGTACTCATATGTTACAAACAGAAAGAATGAGGGACTTTAAGCCTCGTGGAAAAATATTTAATATGTGGATAACTAGAAAAAGCAGAAGATAAAGTGTCCTATACATTAACAATACAGGGGCGCCTGGGTGGCTCAGTCGGTTGAGCGTCCGACTTCGGCTCAGGTCATGATCTCGCAGGTCTGTGAGTTCGAGCCCCGCGTCGGGCTCTGTGCTGACAGCTCAGAGCCTGGAGCCAGCTTCACATTCTGTGTCTCCCTCTCTCTCTGCCCCTCCCCCCTCATGCTCTGTCTCTCTCTGTCTCAAAAATAAATAAACATTAAAAAAAGAAAACAATACAAAGAGCTAAAGTACAGAGCAATAATGAATATTATCTTGTAGGAATACGCCTTCTCCGGCCATGATTCCACCCTGTCTAACTCACAGGTACTGACCTCTCTCCACCAGCACTGAAGCCCCATATCTGGGCAGTTTTATCTGGTTCCTGTATCACTCCTTTAAAACCAAGATGTTTATTAATTAATTTATTCAATATTGATAATGAGCTTGCTCTGAGCCAGACACTAGCTCATGACGTCTGTCTTCGAAGGGCTCTCACAGCCTAATGGAGTAGGGAGATATGTCACTAAATAATTTTTAAATATTAATTTGATATTTTATCTTATTGTTTCGGACTTCTGAAAAATAATTTGACAGGAATGTTGCAGGTCATGTCAGCAGTCTTGGGTGGCCTGCAACGTGTGCAGTGGCCAATTCGAATCCCCTCACGCAAGGAACGTCAGAAATGACAGGGCAGCGATGGACTAAAGAGATAGGACTCCTTGTTCCCTAAGGGACAGTCCTTTTGGCTACGTACATCCTGAAAATGATCCCTCGCCACTCAAAACCATCAAAGGAAGAAAGACTTTTCAAAAGCATGTATCTTTTGACTGGTATACTTTTAAAAATTATAAATACCAACAGTTGATTCTACTCTCCCCCTAAACCCATATCTGAATCTTCTGGATTCTTTCATGATCACATCCGAAACTGACTAATTTTTTTTCCCAATTTGTAATTGATTTAAGAAACCTGGACTGGTATGCTTGTTCGTTGTCCAAATTAAATGGTATATGTCTTCCAAAGTAATACAGAATGATTCTATTAATTATATTGTTTTCCCAATATAATAAAAAATTATTAGGATACACTGCCCCACCTTGGGGTCCATCCTCTCACTGTTCCCTATCAACTGAAGGTTATAGAAGACTCAGCAACCCAAGATTTACACTTAGGTAACCCACTGCCAACTACATTTGGGGACTCCGTGGTCCCCATGGATGAAGATGGCAGGGAATTAATGAGAATTGACTCCAAAAGTGCCATCGGGTATATAAGCTATGCATAAACATGAGATTCGCATCTTCCACCAGGTCTCCAGATGTCACTGATAACTGAGCTCATTCCTGGATGCTGAAGAGTCATGACTAAGAAATTCAAGGTGTTCGAAATTCAAGGAATATCCTTCAGCAAGGACCCTCCTCTCCTCCACCTTATTTTTTAAAATGCTTTTATATAAGCTAGGTCTATTTAAGTTAATTATCAAAGGCCACCAAAAGGGGTTAGCTTAAAGAGTGTGTGGATGAATGCTGGAGCTATAGGATAGGGTGGCAACAGTCTTATACTTCCACATGAGCCCAAATTTCATTTATTACTAGTTGCCCTGATCTAACTCCTTCTCCCTTCCTTATCGTTGCCTGGCTAAGTCAGGGACCCTCAAAAGACAAGACCCAGGTAATCGACTCGATTTGTCATATCCCAAGTTGACTTGGATGGTAGCTAAATGATAGTCACTAATGAATAATGAATTTTCAAGTGGTAGATTTTTTTTCCCAATTTAGAAAAATTATGTGACAAGAGTGTAGATGTTTGATGAATGGAAAAGTTATTTAAGGACAAAAATAAGGTAAAAAGAACCTGTGAATAATCAATATATTATGGGTCGGGAAAAAATTGGCACCTTTCAAAGTGGAAAACAAAATAGTATTGAAGAAAACCAGAATTTTCCATAACTTCAATTGCACTTCATTTTCCAAATGTGTGTTCTTTTAAATGATTAAGGTTCTTAACAATCCAGAACAAAAGAAGCAAGGAGTAAAAGAAAATAAATCTTTCCATATTCGAAATTTGCAATACTGAAACTAGCCAACAAAAACACGGGATCACTTGGAACCAGCTCTTGGCCATAATTAAATTAGAATGTGTTTAAATTCTTAATGGCATGGTATTTTACACTGAGTTTGAAATATACACCTAAACACTCTAGCCATCATGAGTTATTAATATAAAGTGCCCAATAACTGGAGAAGTATTACAGCATATTATCACTCCTCCCTGACTAATGAAACCAATCATCCTCTCTAGCGTTTTAGCCACACAAACCAGAATCACTCTCCTTGTAGCTTGAAAGGTTTCAGAAGGCATCGAAGCAGCTAAAAGGCAGCCTTTTTGCCTGATGAAACAACCTGGAAATAAATGTTAGGTTGTTTTTCCTGAAATGGGTGTGTGTTTTCTTTTTAAGCTTTCTACCTGTCTGCTTCTCTGCATGGAGTAAAAAATCCATTCAGAGCCCAAGAGACACAAACAGCATGACCTCAGTTTACTAATTGTTATCTGGAAGCCTCTGTATGAGAGAAAGATCAGTTTAGAAAGCTAAATCTGCCTGTTCGGTTATTGAGCTTATTTTGATAATGATTTGTTGAAGTAGGTGTATTAAATAGCCTTTGGTAATAGGTTATGGAAGTCTATTGAATTCGAACCGGTAAGAAATAGTGTAGGCATGAAGCAACTGTATGATCAAAATTTTAATTAAAAACTAGGGCTGGCTAAACTCTTAAACTAGCAGGATTCATGGGCCTGCACTGGGGGCTCAGGGCTTTGGCAAGAACTGTGGTCTCTCCTCTCTAGACGTTTTGGCATAGACCCAGTGCAGTTATGCCAAATGTGTTTCAGTGTGCTCTACCCACTGGACTAATGATCCTCCTAATCATTAGGCTTGGCCCTGTAAAGCAATCTTCATAAAAAAAAGGTGCCAGAGAGTGACAGAGTCAGAATGGACAAAATATTGCCAATAGTATAAGAATGGGGGATTGCGAGCAGCTTTTTCACCATGGGGAAAAGGTGAATTGATCTTAGAATCCACCCATGAGCCTAGTCAATGAGGAGAGAAGAAGGGTCATTATCTAAGGAGGAGAATTTAGGATCCAGAATGGAATTTCACGCCAAATAAACATTTTTGAGATAACAAATGAGAATGCAATTTGATTGATCAAATACTTGCTAATGACCAAACCCAGGCCATGGCTAGAGTTTGTCCAAGAGCCCCTTGGGAATCCCAGAGCCCAACGGAAGAGAGGGAAAGCAGAAGCTTGTGGAGGGATGGCATAGGGGAGTCAGAAGATGAAGTGAGCCATGTTCAGAGAGTCCCTAAGTTAAAACAGAAGGTTCCGGTTGGTCGTCAGATGTTAGGGATGAGCACAGAGCTAAAAGTACCAGGCCAAACTGAGAAATCAGAAGCTAGATGGTAAAGAACCAAGCAGATACGGAGGAGCTAAGTGAAGAATGGAAATGAGCAAGTTCAAAGGCAATTGCTGTCATTGGAGCTGCGGGTTAAAGTCTCGTTTCTTACCCACGAAACCAAGAGCACACTGTATACACTGCATGTTAGCTAACTTGACAATAAATTACATTTAAAAAAAAACAAAATTAGAATAACTTGTATTACAGGTTATACTAACTGTAACACCAACCCATTGCCATTGTGTATTTTCAGTAAAAGCTGACTAAATTTATTCTTTTTAGAAAGTAATGAACTTGTGGAGTGAATCTAGTTGAAATAACAGATTTGCTTTTAGTGTTGTAAGTCAGTGAGGAGCAGAATTTTTCATCCAATTTTGCTGTTGTTTAGAATTTCATGGGAAATGAAAACAAATAAGAATTTAAAATAAAAAAAGTCTCAGGGCTCAGACAGTTAAGCGTCTGACTCCAGCTCAGGTCATGATCTCATAGTTCATGAGTTCAAACCCCACATGGGGCTCTGTGCTGACAGCTCAGAGCCTGGAGCCTGCTTTGGATTCTATGTCTCTCTCTCTCTCTCTCTCTCTCTCTCTCTCTCTCTCTCTCTCCCCTTCCCCTGCTGGTTCCCTCTCTCCCTGTCCCTCTCTCTCTCTCTCTCTCTCAAAAATAAGTAAAACATGTAAAAACATGTAAAAACTCTCTGTTTCAAAAATAAAACATCTAAAAAAAATTTTTTAAAAGTCTCATTTTCATTGGGTGTCAGCAGCTCAGGTTTGGTTAGGTCAGGCTCCTTTAAAGGTGTAGGGACGGGTAGAAGGTTTATATTAAGTTTTGAAGGGTTCCTGTAGCATTAAAAATAACAACCATTATTCCTACTTACTGTGCATTAGTCTATGCCAGATATTATTTTAGGGGCTTTTATTTATATTAGAATGAATATTAATAACAACGATAGCAATAACTACCATTAATCAAGCATTTATATGTGTCCAGAACTGTGCCAAATGCTCTAGATACATTATTGTTATTTACCCTGCAACATCTCTGCAATGTTGCCATTGGTTTATTATTTTTATGTTGCAAATGAGGAAACTGAGGCTCAGAGAAGCTAAGGAACTTGTGCAAGTTCACATAAGTTGTAGCAGCAGAGTCAGCCTTTGAATAGAGTTTTTGTCTGATTATAAAACTCAGGCTGTTTCCCAAGTTTGAGTGATAGTGTAGGCAATAGGGACAGAAAGACTGATAGATATAATACAGAATGTGACAACGGCAACCTATTAAGTTCAACAATTTTGAGGTTATAAAGGCACTTACCCTTATAACCATTCATTGTTCCAAGTGATCCATGAATACAATAACTACTTGGACACTTCGGATTGCAAATGATGATGGTGAACAATAACAAAAAAGAAGAGGAGGAAGAGATGATGATGATGATGATGATGATGATGATGATGATGATGACATGACCATGATGATGAAGATTATGATGATACCAATGATTCCAGAAGCTAAAACCAAACTCCAGTTCAGACGGAGCTATATAGTCACCTATGGGGCACACTTTAAATGGTACCTCCAATGCCTTCTCACCTATTTCCACTTAATAATATGTAAAACCCCATCCAAAGTGGTCACAGAACTTTCTTTCCATGGTTAGAGACAAAGTTTAAAGATAGCCCTAAGACAGGTAACAGTGTCCTAAATACCTGAAGATATAGAAAATATCAAAAACCATCCTGGGAAGTGCTTTTGATAAAGACAGAGTGAGAACAACGATAAGAAAGTGGGATAGAAGTAGGCTGATCCAGGGGAAGGAATGAAATAGCTGTTCGGTTCATGAGTGCTTATTGAGCAAATCTATGATTCAGGCATTTAAGAGCTATTCCCATTTTCAGGCGTGGAAACTAAGGCTCAGAGAAGTCAAAAAATTAATGGTGGTCCAGATAATGTTTGAATCCAAAGCCAGTTTTCTTTTTGCTCAGCCTAGGGTGGTGAAAGCCAAAGGGCCCAGGGACTTCATGAGTAAATAGATGAAATTTTCTGATCGAGTAGCAAGATCCTATCATCTATGGATCTCTCCAACACCCAGGCTTTGGACCAACACCAAGGTCCAAAAAGAAGTCTCTGGCTTCAGAATTTGACTCCCGAAGCTGCCAGTAGCCATTCCTAGTTCTGATCATGGTAATTCACATAAGGGACAGAGGGCTTTTTCATGGGCTGGGACACATACATTCCTACATATTACACAGAAAGTCATAAATATGCATGCTGGTCTCCAAGTTTTGCAACTAGTTCAACCCAAATTTGCATGAGACGCTTTAATAACAAAACGTCAGTTGAAGTCCATATAGTGATAAATCTCTCCCCCACCAAAAGAAAGAAAAAACCAACTGCTACCTGTGGGTGAGCATGAAGCCACGGGGCCAGGCAGTGCCCACAGGAAGGTTACTGAGGTCTCCCTATCCTTCACCGACCTGGGCCGCTTCCCTCACTGACCCTCTCTTCCTCACAACTTCCTCTTTTCATGTGCTCAAGCTATGTCTAGGGAGAGATATGCCAATCCCTTCTGAACAACTTGGGGCTTGATCCCTCAACTGAAATCCCTTCAGTTGAGGATGTCTAGGGAGAGATATGCCAATCCCTTCTGAACAACTTGGGGCTTGATCCCTCAACTGAAATCCCTTCAGTTGAGGCAGCGATACCTCCAACCATCGCAGCTACAAAACGTACATAGAACTTGACTTTCACAAGTAGCACAGAGAAAGTGGGGAACGCTCATAACTGCAAAATACAGAGTACCAACAATAGCTCATGTTTGGTTTTATTGCATTTTTCCCCAAAATTTACCCAAGTAAAGAGAAGTTAAAATATTACTCTTAACGAAAGAGGGCACAAATCCCATGAATATTAACAAGAGGTAACCAGGTGGTCTAACAAAGGCTTAGTGAATGTGCTAAACAATCCTTTGAGGCGGTATTTAAGTCATCACAGTTGGCACTAATTATAAAAGGAAACCATGTCTTTTTCTTTCTTTAAGACTTAGGAGAAAAGCAACCATTTCAGCACATGCCAGAAATAAGTTAACTAGATCCTGACTTTCATTACCATGCCTGATTCCCCAAACACAGATTTCGTCTTAGAAACTGTTATGAGCTCAATTGTGTTCCCTCCAAAATTTATATGTTGAAGTCTTAACCCCTAATACCTCAGAAGGTGACTGTATTTCAGTATATGGTCTTTAAAGAGGCAAATAAGCGAAAATGAGGTCATTAGCGTGGGCTCTAGTCCAATACAACTTGTGTCCTTATAGGAAGAGGAGATTAGGACACAGAAATGCAGAGAGGAATGGCCGTGTGAAGACATTTGGGAGAAGATGGCCATCTATAAGCCAAGGAGAGAAGCCTCCAATAAAAGACTGAGACTTTGATCTTAGATTTCCAGCTTCCGGAATTGTGAGAAAATACATTCCTATTGTTTAAACCACCTAACCTATGGTACTTTGCTATGGCAGTCCCAGAAAACTCATATGGAATCCAAAACTGAGGATGTTTGACATGGATAAATCTAGGACGGTTCGGCTGAAATAAGTCTGCAATACTCTTGCTCGCTTCTCCTGGTTATTCCCATTCAACTCTCAAAACCAATGAAAGAAAGAGCATTGCCATCCTAGAGCTTGGGGAAATAACATCTCTTCCAAAGTCCTAAGACTCCAGGGACGAGATGGAATTAGGCGGGTAAAGAGTTCGTGTGTTCGGCCTAGTACCTAACAAATTCTACGAGTCATAACCAAATAAAGATTCTTTCTCCCCTGACCGATGCAGCAGCCTCCTTAGTGGTTACGCACCCCTCCATCCTTTTCCCTCCAATCCATTCTCAGAGTAGGAAAGTGATCTTCTCAACATTCGGAAATTCTCTGGTTTCAAAGCCTCCAGTGCTTTTTGCATGGCACTCAGAATAAAATCCAACTCCTTAGTGTGACCTAGAGATCCCTCCAGGATCCCACCCATGCTGTCTCTCCACCTCAAGTCTGAGGCACTTTTTGCCTTGCACACACATCTCCTAGCACCTTCTGCTCTTTGAACAGGCTAAGCTCTTTCTTACTACAGTAATCGCATCCCTTGGCCATTACAACCTCAAAGAGACATTTGCCAAACACCCTCCTAAAACACCCGTTATTCTCCATCCCACGCATGCTTAATTTCTCACCAGCAAGGATTATAATTTGTGCATATTTCATTTACTCTTCTGTGTACTTGCTTTTTCTCTAAACATGAGGTCAAGGACTCTGCCCAGCTTATCACCATTATAGCTCCATGGTTGAATGAATGAATGGATAAGAAACACAGTGGGGGAAAGTATTTTGTAAGCTCTAAGGCGTTATATACATGCAAAGTATAATTAGTAGATTTGAAAGCCTATTAAAGCAGAACCTGTGTCTTCTTTTCTTCCCACACCTCATTCTCTCAGTAAAAGGGAAGTGAATTGATTAATTTAGTCATCATTATCTGAAAAGGATGTGAGGCATGAACTATCATACCCAATAACGTATTATTTATAGCCATGTGTGGGTTCTCAAGTAAGTTCGTGTATTTTATCTCATGCAATCCTTGCCACTCCGCTGTGAGCAGGTGTTCTTACTCTCATTTTACAGAAGGGGAAACTGAGGCTGGGATGGTAAAGAAACTGTTCTAGCCTATACAGATAATAGGTGGTAGAACCAAGACTCTCACTAGCCCACAGGGATTATCTTGACAAAATCGCTTAGTAATTATGCCTCCTGGGCCAATGGCGACAAGTGACAGATGGGGGTAGGAAGACCCAGGTTCATGTAAAAAGAGACTGTTCTGCAGGTTCATTTGGCAGCAAGCTCTTCTTAGAATGAGCTTTTTTTGGGCCACTAAGGAAAGACTTTCCTTTGTACTCTATTTTCCCTTTATATATCAATTCTAGAACCTGAGTATATTTTGCCATTACAGTCACAAGTATTCCTGTCTTCATTCTATTTCAAGGCAAATTTCTCCAGAAACTATTTTGCTATTTATAATATAGTATTAGGGGCACCTGGGTGGCTCAGTCGGTTAAGCATTGACTTCAGCTCAGGTCATGATCTCACAGCTTATGAGTTCAAGCCCCACAAGGGGCTCTGTGCTAATGGCTCAGAGCCTGGAGCCTGCTTTGATTCTGTGTCTCCCTCTTTCTCTACCCACCCCCCATTCACACTCTTTCTCTTAAAAAATAAATAAACATTAAGAAAAAAATTGTAATATAGTATCATACATTTGACAGATGAAAAATTATATTACTATGTCTTCTGAGGTTAGCTTTCCCATATACTGAATTCGGTATTTTTTTTCCAGTTCTGTGAATATTATTTTACTCATTAAAGATAAACATGTATGTAATGCTCTTATTATCAAACCACCATTTATAACAATATTCTCTCTTATAATGACACAAAATAATTTTGCTACGAAAATGGATTCTGTGGTCAAAGATGAAAGACAAAGGGTAGGACATGAGAAAAATATTTATGACTTAAATAATGGCAAAGGTCTCTAGTATAAAAAAATTCCAAATGAATAGGGAAAAAACTCAATGTACAAATGGGCCCCCCAAGGGGCACCTGGGTGGCTCAGTCGGTTGATTATCTGACTTCCACTCAGGTCATGATCTCACATTGGGCTCTATGATGAAAGTTTAGACCCTGGAGTCTGCTTCAGATTCTGTGTCTCCCTCTCTCTCTGCCCCACTCCCCGCTTGCACTCTGTCCCTCTCTGTCTCTCAAAACTGAATAGGAGTGCCTAAGTGGCTCGGTTGGTTAAGTGTCTGACTTTGGCTCAGGTCATGATCTGACGAAGCCTGGGGTCAGGCTCTGTGCTGACAGTTTGAGGCCTAGAGCCTGCTTCAGATTCTGCATCTCTGCCTCTCTCTGTCCCTCCCCCACTCACTCTCTGTCTCCCTCTCTCAAAAATAAATAAACATTAAAAAGAAATGTTTAAAACTGAATAAACACTAAAAATTTTTAATAAAAAATGAGCCCCCCAAAATATGAATAAGAATTCACAAAATACATGAAATTATATAGTTAATAAACAACAACAATGACATAATATCATTAACACTGTAATGCACATTAAAGCAGTATTTGCCAAAAATATTGGTAGAAGCTTTAAAAGCTAAGGACATCCTTATAAGCAAAAATATTTTGAGGTGTCAATTATTATAATCATTTTGGAGGGTAATTTTACAGCATCCATTTAAATTTCAAATGAGTACCGATGTATTCCATTTCTAGGACTGTATCTTCTTGAAATACAAGCATAATTATATATTATGTGTAATCGGCTATTATATTCAAATAATTTTAGTCGGTTCAACACATAAATGCTGCTTACACCCACATATTTGGTAATAGGTCCCTGGCCTTACTGGACGCAAGTTTTCTTTTGGAAAATGTGCTCAATAAGAATTGAGTAAAGGCTCTATAATAAACTCTTATTGATTGGGATTGAAAAGATACTCCAACTGACAAATCCCTAAGAACATTCAATGAAACTGTTACCATGTTCTTCAGGAATGCCATCCTCCCCCTTAAAACACAGTATAATGGAAAAAATAGTCAGTCTGGAGTCAGTCATACGTGAGTTCTAATTCTTTCTGTGTGTGTGGGTTCTATTTCTGTTCTGATGCTTGCCAGCTATGAGACTTTAGCTTTCTAAGCCTCAGTGTCTATATCCTTTAGATACATGTAAAAAACTGATATCTTAAAAATAACTTAGATCTCAGTTGACTCTTGGTTGGAAAAAATAAATAATAGCTGTATATCACCCAGCAAAATTCACGGCACATACTCTGTGTTCAAAAACTACTAGTCCCCTCTGCTCCTACAATCTAGAGGTCAAGGCGCTGTGTAGAAAGGAAAAGAAAGCTGGGAGCAGACAACTCTTTACTGTTCTAGGATTCCTTACGAATTCATCTTCCTATACTTGCTCAGCCCCTGTTGTGCGAGACACAGCTCTTGGTTCTATAGGTGCAAATATACAGCACACATATCCTGTCATGCAAACTGGGACAAAGAAATTCCTCATAAACACCTATGGAGAAAACAACAGGCTCTCCTTTTTTAGCCAGGATAATAACTGAAAATGGCCTAATTGATGAGAAGAATACTGAGAGTTTAGTGTGTGCCAGGCTCTATTTATTCTGTTCACTTATGTGGATTATCCCATTTAATCCTTCCAAACCTGTAATGAAGGTTTTACTGTTGCAGGTCTTACTGGTCAGTGAGGAGGCAACCTGTCATTTCAGGGCACCAAACTGCCCAAAGATTTAGATATGATTGACATTATTAGGCCCCAGTTCAGAGCAAGCAATGCTAAAATGTACTCCCCTGATTCTGTAAAGATGGATACAAATCAGGATGATTCAGGAGGAATGCTGGATCGAGAAAAATAAGAACTACTACTCAGTCAAAGCCCTGGAATTTGAACAGTTCATCACGACGTGAATGACATCAGACTTACATGCGAGTCCGCCTAACAGGAGAGCCAATTCAAAATCTCCATTGAAGGGACACACGTGTTTCATGGATCCCTTTCATGGATAATGGACCAATAACCTGGGCTAGGATATATCATTCAATAAGTCTTTGTGATTAACTCCTATGTGCCAGGTACCGTTCTGGACACTAAGAATATAGCAGTGAACTCAACAGACAAAAAAATATTTTGCAAGGATGCAGAGACACTAAACAAACAAATAAGCACAACACATACTTCTGTTGATGAAAAGTGCTATGCAGAAAAATAAAGCAGCGGCAGGGAATCAGGGACTCTGACTGGAAGAGGGAAGAGGGGAGGAAGGACGTCTACCTGTTACCCACAACCTCAAGAGCTCAGGGAGGTCACTCTGAATCTCTAGGCGAGTAAATGCACATGGGGCTCTGCCTGAGGGAAAATAAACAGGAAAGGAATAGAGATAATGAAGAAACAAATAGGTATATTACCATTTTTATGCCGGGTTTTGGTGTAAGGGGTTCTGATTAGTACTGTAAATACATTAATATTGTATGAGTGTTATCTGCCTTCTAAGGCGTTTAAAATATTTACAAGAATATGACAAATTAGACTTATAATTTTAATTAAATATGTAGAAATCTTGGATTTAACCAGTAATCACTGTTTACATGTTTTCAAAACTGGCATTTGTTAAATTCATGACTTTTTATTCATTCGTTATATAAATAGTACATAAAGAGAGAAATGTGGAGCTTTCAAATTTTTTTAAATACTCATTGATAGATAAATTCACAAGATTAATAAAATGGGCATGAAAATTGTGAAAAGAGAACTGAGAATTTCTCTCTATGAACAAAAGTCCCTCAAACATACCGCACATGAGAAAACTAAGGCCCGGTAAAGCTAAGCAACCCATTCTTGTTCAGAGTCCATGACTTGTGAGTAACAACAGCATTGAGGATTTGATTATGACCATGACATCAATAGCCTCCCAAAACTTACATTAAATGTTTAAAGTGTATAGCATAGAACCTGGCACAGAGTGGGCACTTGATACATCTTTTCTCCTGGCCCCAGCTTAAATCAAACTGTAATCGGGGTAATGCAAAATACCACCCAAAGTTCACACACACAAATACACTACGCTCGCCTGTGTGAATCATTAAACATCAGGAAGTAGTCCTGAGAAAGAACCTCCATCTGTTCCTTTCCCTCCCAGCTCTTAGCAACTCAGACCTCTCAGAATACAAACACTTATCTGACTTGCTGTAGTCTTTTCACCCATTAAAATGATCTGAGTGGGCAACGCATCAGTGGCTTGGTGGTTGTGGTAGATAGTGGTAAAGATGGCCCCTCAATGAACCACACCTCCCTCTATTTGTAACCTTGGGTAATCATCTCCTGAGCTGTTCCCGTGACTCACTCACAACCAACAGAATGAAGAGAACTGATCCCACGGGACTTTGAAAGACAAATTAGAAAAAGCCTAAGAGGACATACCTATCCCTGGACAGACTACCTCTGTCCTGGTCTTCCAGAGCACTGGCTCTGGGAGAAAACCAACCACCACGTGAGAAGTCTGATTACCGTGAGACCCAGTGCTAAGCTTACCAGGGGTTGAGGTGGGTGGAGAGAGAAATGGCCCAACAGCCCCCACCAGGTGCTCCAGTCTCAGAGCTGGCAGCGTATGTGATGAAGCCTCCAGGTGCCTCCAGCCTCAGCCACCATCAGACGACAACCACATGAGGGTCGCCAAAAAAGCAAAAATTGCCCAGCTGAACACATCAAGCCCCAGAACTGTGAGGTCATGAAAAATCGTTTTGGACTGTTGTTTCTTTTTGTAAATTTTTTTAATACTGCTGTGGATAGACAGTGATCATCTGCAAGGATTCCATCTGGCATTTTCTCAATGTATTTTTTAGTTAATAAACACTGTGTTTTCCTAGATATTAACTACCCATCCATAACGCCCAGTCAGCATGCTCTTTGTCTCCTCTATCCATATTCAGAATAGTAATAGCATACACTTTATCTAATATTTCCAAACTACCACCTATCATAACACCCAGACAAAGAATATTTTCTTTCTCCTTTTCCAGGAAACGGTTGAAAATGAACTTAATAATGAACACTTTCCAAGCAACATTCTACTCCAGAACTCATGGGAGTTATAAAATAACCCAAAACT
Organism: Paguma larvata; assembly: GCA_030068075.1. Lineage (NCBI taxonomy): Eukaryota > Metazoa > Chordata > Mammalia > Carnivora > Viverridae > Paguma > Paguma larvata. The sequence goes on from CM057825.1 coordinate 17,305,317, forward strand.
AAGAGGGTGAAATGGCTCACCCTTTAAATTCTTTATATCTTGAAGTCTTTGATTTAAATCATTATTTAAAAAAAAAATCAAATCACACAGTGCTCTTAATAAAGCATTATTATTTCAGGAAAAAGGCTAAAACTTTCCAAATGCAAATGTTTAGCTGGAGTAGAGTCTTAAAAGATTCCAAGACATTAGGAAAGAGGTGGATTGCTTGGCTATTGCAAGCCTAGGTTACAGTATCACTGGAACCAAATTCCCGTCAGATTAGTCTTTACTCAAAATGAATGTTTGTAATTATGAAATGAAATAAGTTTTAATTTGAATTGCCTAAAAAGGGGAAACCAAATATTGTGTAATTACAGGAGAAGAAATTTGAGATGGAAAACAAGATAGTGTTATTTACAAGTAAAAAGGCTTTTATGGGATTATGGGGCTTTAATGTGCATATTTGTAGGATTTGGGTGGCAGAATTTGGAACTCAAATATTTTTCATCAGCATTTATTTACAGTCTGCATGCGAGAAATGGAATCCCAGACACATCTGATATTGGGCTTATTTAAACCTTTTATATCCCCACTAAATCTGAAAAGACTCAAATGTTAGCCACACATAATGGAAGTAATCGTGGAGTGTGTGATAAAAAAAGTATTTGAAAACCACATGCAACTTTTAGGCTCAAATCCAGAACTGTAAAATCCACCTAGAGACATAATGAGCCTGACTCTCCTCAGAGAGGGAAAAGAGCGAGGAGGAAAGCGCGCCCTTACTCTCCCCTCACAGCTCCTGGCCCCCGAAAGGCAGTCCACAATGGCCTGTAACTGCTTTACTGCGAAGGTGCCCATGAGCACCATTTTGCTTCTCTGTAGGGCAGCCATTTCTCATCCTCTACAAAACTGTGACTTCGGAGACTTTCTGTCTTTATCTTATATTTCTTCTGTCCCCTTCTGAAGCCCCACTGCTCCCACGCCAGGTCTGTCCCAGTTATTGTCTCCACAGCCTGCACCACTCAGCCGTGGTGGCCCCAAACTTTTCTCTTCAGCTTTTTCTGGGATAAAGCCTTCAAACTGAGGATCTCTTTCCTCTGGTCGGGACAAACTAATTTACACTATCCCACCCTTCCCAGAAATATTGTCCCCTTATAAGGTATGGCACGGACAGTTCACAGTTTGCCAGATGTTTTGGTTCCTCTTCTTATATTGCCCTAATGTGACTGGAAAGTGGCTGCCCAGGCAGGCACTCTATTTCCCAGATTCCTTTGCGGTCAGGAATGGCTCTGCGAACAAGTTCTGGCCAGTGAAATGGAGACAGAAGTGGTAAATGCTACTGTAAGTCTGGGTTATGAACATTCCCACACAGCTCCTCTCCACGCTCTTTTCCCCAGTCAGCTAGCAGGAAGGGAGATGATCCCCAGGGTGATCTGGCAAACCTCCAACAATCTGGTCCCTGAATGACTTAATGGAAGACAGCCAGCCACCCTGGGCACATATTTGCCCTCCAAATGTGGTTAAAGAGCAAGTAATACACATGTTGGGTCTCTCTCTTTTTAACTGCAGTTATACTATCCTAAACACTACTTAATCCAAAGGAATCATTCTCTAATGACAGGGAGACGACGTTGGGCAGATTTGGGAGGGTGAAAGAAATTTCCCAATTCCCTGAAAATTGCCTCGTTTAAAAGTTACCCACATAAAGAACTGTTTTCGTTGACCTCCAGCAAGGGTTTTCCATGAATCAGTCACTTGTAGACTCTGTCCCCTGGCTTCCCTCCTGCCCAAAGACCTTCTTCAACCCTGTTGTTAATGTTTGTGCACAGTAGTCATTACTGAGCCTTAGATATTTTCAACAAGTTTTCCCAGCATATCAATTTAGAAATTCACTGATCAATGAAAATCTTCTGTGTTATGGTCTCATCATTTTTCATTCACTCATTCATTCAAACACTTACTCCACACCCCAAATATCAAGTATCGTGCTAGGCACTGACTGAACACAGACAGCTTCCTGTCTGCTGGTGCCAGTAAGTAAAGGAATGGTCGTGGGAACAGATAGGAATTGTAAAATGATAATCTAGGTAACTATAATGATTATTATAGCTAAATTTATCGAACCCATGTTATATGCCAGACACAATACTCAGAACCTGACATTGTTTATTTTATGTAATCATCCCAACCCTGTCCTCATATTACAGATTGAGGAACCAAGGGTCGGAGACATTAAGCGACATGCTGAAATGACACAAATAACTACCATCAGGGGGAGATTTAAACCAAATTCTGTCTGATTCTGAAGTCATTTACGAAGTGCGCGACTTTGGGCAAATTAGTTAAACCCTATAACTCTCCCTCTCTCATCTAAAATGCCATCTCGGTCCCAAAGAAGTAATTGGTACTAAGAGTTAAAATCCAGGACAGAGATGTTTACACTCTCACTATGTGTAAAAATCTGGCCTCTTCAACAATTTTCTTGCTTTTGAAATGTCGGTGGAGGGAACTTAAATAAATATTTACAGTATTCATATTATGAAAAGATTTTCAAGATGGTGGGTCTTGTAATGCCGATTGCATTCACACAAACTGAGATGCCCCCTTCTCCCCCAGAGGAGATATCCCAGAGCTCATCTTTGCAAGTTGAAACAGTTGTGATAAGGTGACCAACCTTATCATGCGACACCAGGGATTCCTGTTCCGGGTGCTTACATGGGCATGACCGTGGACCATGACCGTGGCAAGAGCCCAGAGGAGAGTGCTTCCCGCCTAAGTTTCTGGGCTGTGAGATGTACTGCACGACGAGCCCACTCCAAGCCCGGCTTTGCTGCCAAAAGCACACTCGACCAAATCCCCACACTCCAGGTGCTTATTCAGGCTCAGCCATGGACTGAGAGCCGAGCAGCCCCTGGGGAACTGAGAAATACACATTTGGAAGACGCTTGGAGTCTGCGCTGAGAAAGAAGCCCAGAGGAAGCCTGCCGGGCAATCAGGGAATGAGGCTGATCGGATGCCTTGAGGATTGAGGACTAAGGTGTACGTGGGATTTTCATTTCCCAGGCTGCATCAGTTTTACCTGGAGCTTAATCATGGCTAACCCTGGGAGGTGGGTATAATTATTATTCACGTTTCCAGTCAAGGAAACTGAGGTTTCGAAAGGTCTAAGAACTTGCCCGACATCACACAGTAGGAAGGAGCAAAGGAAAGATTTGGATGTAGGTGTCTGATGCCAAAAGTCTCACTCTTAACAACTTTCAACCCAGCTCAGCTGAAGGAAAAAAATATCTATATATATATATATATATATATATTTATTTATATATATATAAATTCCTTTTCATGAACACACTCCACATTCCTTGGACACCAGTGGGTGTTGTAGGATCATATTACAAACTGGGTTCTTATTCAGTTATTCTCCTTTCTTTCTCCTTCTGACCATCTCTGGGACCTAAGGCTGACTTCCCCTCTCTGAGGAAATTGGAGTTGGAGGTGATGCTATGTGGTTGTCAAAATCTGAGTGTCCCCAGCTGACAACTAGGGTACTGAGCCTCAAGGGGTCACCCTGCCCTCCAACCTAGGATAGCCTGCTGTATCCTCAGCTGGGCACCTCTAGCCAGGAGCCAATGCCCTTCTCCTATCAGAGGAGAGTGACTACATCAGGTAAACTGAGGCTCAAGTAGACTTTTCTCCACAGGAAGGTGGGGGAATGGAAGAGAGTCTCCACGTGGAGCTCTTCATGTAGAAGCCAACAAGCCCATGATCCCAGTGACCTGAGTCTGGTCTGGCCTGACCAAGAGAGAATAAAATCAGCAGGTCTTCGTGAGGCTTAAGCCAAATATTCTCGACTGGAAGCAGTTTTGTTCCCAAAGGAACACTTGGCAATTTTTGGTTGTCACTACCTAGCTGGGAGGAGAATTGTTGGCATGTAGCAAGGGCACTGCTAAATATCCCGCAAGGCACAAGCCAACCCCACAACAGAAATTAGCCAATACCAAATGTCCGTAACACCAATGCTGAGAAAACTCTGGCCTAAGTCAGTCACTCCCTGGGATGCTCTGCGCCTGGCAACCTTGTGCTCCTTTCCCCCTAGACAATGAGGAGTTTTCAATGGCCCTTCAGACTTCTGTAGGCTAAAGGGATCAAAGCTCGGATGTGCAGTTATCTCCATGTGAGGGACCATGGAGAAGAAATCAGAGGGGACAAGAAATCAGAGGGGATCCTGATACTAAAGGCGCTAAAAAGCTTGGCCTTGGACAGACTGCTGTACCCTCAGTTCCCTCCTCCCTTTCCCAGCTACCCCATCACTCTGACGTTCCACACTCCCAAAGCCCCGTGGTCCTTCTTCCTTGCAAACATGTTCCTGGGAAAGGATCCAATATTGGTTCTTCCTACTATAGAGTGAAAGTCAATTATCATGATCCCTCTCTCAGGAATATTGGCATTTTAAGCCACATTGTCAACTGTGTAATGTGAGCCCATTTTTTTTTTCTTTTCTTTGGACTGTGGAGGCGTAATTAGCTTATATAATAGAGTATGAGTCAATGGTATGTAGGTAGGGGAAACCTAGGGTTCAGGGCTAGCCTGTAGCAGAGGGTTCCTTATTGGTAGCCTTGAAGTCACATCACGGAAGGTAACAGTAATGAGGATAGTAATGGCCACCTATATTTACTGGACACTTGCTATGGATAGACACTGCTCTAATTGCTTTACCTGTATCAACTCATTTAATCTTTACAGCAGTCCATTGAGGTAGTTACTACCACTATCTTTATTTTATAAATGAGGAACTGAGACACAGAGGGCCTTCAAAGAACTCTGTTAAAGCTCATTAGCAACTGAAGAAATAGGAGACAAACCCAAACAGCCTGACTGCAGAGGAGAACACAGGCTCTTAGCCACCCCTGCTTCCCTGCCTCCTGCGCTAGAAAAAGAGCTCCAACCAGGAGGAATGGGCCCTACGCTGCACTAGAAGCATGCGTGGGGCAAGTCAAGCTACACTCAGGGTTATGGGCTCCTTCTTTGCAAAGAAGAGATAATTTTGGACCCAGCAATCACTGAGTTCCCTGCAGTCCCTGACTTTCAGTGATTCTCATGGTCCAGATACAAAATAAGACTTTCATCTTACCTTTGTTGCCATTTCTACCGAGCAACAACGTTGGGTATTTAGCATTCTCTTAAAGAAATCTAACGATAAGAACTTTGTCCAACAGGATCCCCACTGCCCTCCCTGGGAATTATCCCCCTGCTCCAGGACTGGCTCAGCCACCAGAGCAAAATCCCAACTCCCTTATTTGTGTAAAAGGAAGGAAAGCAGAGTAAATACACATCAGGGTGTGGACAAATGATGAGCTCCAGAGCCTTCTCTTATTCTGCAATGTTGAGGAAAGAACTGTCAAGGCAATGGAAAAAGTGAAGATATTCGGGGAATGACAAATATCGTGTAGCACTCCTAAATCAGCAGGAGAGAACCTCCTTTCTTTCCAGGTCTAAAATTGGTTCTACTGAACTCGCACCATATTTCCTCTGTATGTCATTATATTTAGCCAAGAGGTCAGCTCAAAATCGGTGCTCAGAAAGTACTTACTGGTTTACTGAGAAAATAATGTCTCTGTGTGTCTCAAGTTCTACATTGGTAATTTAATCTCCATTGAAATAAAGTTAAAATTTGAGTTTAGCTCTTGAAAAATACATCTTTACCATCTAACAAGTCAGGGATTTATCAGAAGGCTCCTACATGCTCCGACCTAACATCTTCCTAGAGAAGCTAATGACACATACCCGATATTTTGCTTTTCAAAGTACCAAAGCATTTATTAGGAAGAAGAATCTCTGGCTCCAACCCAGAACCTTTTGAAATAGACTCTACATTTTGACAAGACCTTCTGATGATTTGTTTGCATGTTAAAGTTTCAGAAGCATGGGAGAGGTTATTATGTTCTATTCTATTCTATTCTATTCTATATTACATTACATTAGGGAGTGGCTGGAGAATCTACACCTGGATGCATTAGGCTAACTAAAGAATTTCTTGTTTAAACATTAAAGATTATTTTGCATTTTTTGAGGCAATTTGGACCCAAAGGCAAGAATTAAATACACACATACACACATACACATACAGAGGCATTATCTCTGCTCTATAGGATTTTGCAGTCCTAGAGAAGGACGGATATATATAAAAATATGGTACAATAATGATGGCACTGTAATGATGATAAATTCCAGAGTGAGAGAAGGGTAGGAGAAATGCCCGGGCTTACCTGAGGGACCTAGAGAAAGCTTGGGAATGGAAATAGAATAGTCAAGATCCTTTCAGTTTTCAGTTTCAAGACAGAATACTATTCCGAAGAGTGTCAAGCAAGTGACCTAAACTGCCTATCGCCAGGAACAGAAGACTTCCATCCACTGCATCTTCGTACTGGAGTTGCCGGGAAAACACAAATCAGTCAAGCACTGGATGGAACAATGCTTTATGTACACAGAAGAAGGAAAGAGTAAGATCAGTTCTAATAGAGGGCATCTGTCCCCCAAGGCCAGCAGGTCCCTCCTGGAAGCAGATGCAGGGCAACTGGCCTACACGTACCCTTCTTGTGTTGCAGTAGAAGGACTCAGCCCCCTCCTCAAAGAGAATAGAAACCGTAGGATTGACCAGGTGCCATATGACACACATGCTTATAAAGAACAAAGAAGCACACACTGAATCTGAAACAGGAAAATCGATATACCCTGCATAGGCCATGAAGACTCTATCTCTTGGCAAGAAAATGTTTCAGACCTAAAACCCATTCTTATGCAACAAAATGGGGGCTAAAAGACTTCCTGCATGAGTGAGAGACTCTACCTTTTCCAACAAAGAGGCTTAAACCAACAAAAGGAATATATTGTTTTATGTAATTCAACAATCTAGGAGTGGCTGGCTTCAGGCATAGCTGTATCCAGGTGCTGAAATCATGTCCTCAGAGACCCAACTTTTTCCCTTTCCCATGCTTTTCTCTGCTTTGCCTTCCTTCTTAAACAAGTTTCCTTTAGACATTTATCAGGAATCTTTAGACTTACATTAACTTTTCGGGATTCCCAGAAGAAATTCTTTTACCAATTAATCTTAGAAACTTCCATTGGCCTGTCCTGGCTCATGTGACCATCTCCAAATCAATTGTTGTGGCTGACAGATCTGGACTTGAATTCTTACTCTATCATAGCTTGCTTGGTGTGTGTGAACTTCAGTACCCTCCTCTGTAAAATGGCAGACAGTGATGCCCAGTTTATAATGGTGAATGCAATGAATATTCTCTGCCTGGTAACTATGATTATTATTGTCATCGTTTGGGGTCTGTATTCCTTAAGAAGTTGACCTACCTTTGCAATATGGGGAACTTCTATTCTTGTTTTCTAAGCAATCTTCCTTGGTTACACATTTGTGAAACCCAACACTATAAACACCTATATCTGCCCAACAGAAGTCCTGAAAAAGAAAGACTGTTATCACACCAGCTGGCCTAGTGCGAGTGAGGAGAGTCACCAGGAGAAAACCAACTAGGCAATTTAGACAGATTTTAGACAATATTTTTTTTAAAAAAGAATAAAAATTTAAAGCCCCAGGGCCATAAAGATTTAAAACATCATTTGCCTGTGACTGCCACTGGAACTTTAGATTCTGATTTGGCTCCTTATCCTACCTCATGTGAGAAGGTTTACACAGAAACGTTTTCTGCTTTGAAGTCAGAATCTCGATTTCTATCACCCCCTCTAATTTCGGCACCTTGCTTTCATTTCTCCATCACGTCCCCTTGATGGCATTTCCACATGGGGCTTTCACTGCTTAGGCACCCCCACAAAGGTCCTCTCTGGGCTCTGTTGAATGAGGCCTGGGTAGGAGAAAGGCTGTAACATGATATGCTTTGGTCAGCTGGAGCAGCAGAATGGTGGACTCGGCCCTCATAGATGTAAATCAATTCATAACACATCTTGTAGAAAGGAGGCAGCACAAGTGTCCAGGGGCGTCACTGGCCACAGGTCCATATCAACTCAAGTAGGGCTGCGTTCAAGTCAGGGCCTCCACACACAGAGGGTCTGATGACGAACTATCTTGTTGGCAATCACCATCCACATGAACTTCAGTCCCCCTCCCATTATACTCAGAAACACCTGTCAATGAATCATAATATGTTTGAATTTAACCCATGATTTGTGAGCAATTGATGGAGGCTCGATTAATTTTTTTCAGGGACAGATCAAGGAAAAACTGCTCTTTATGTGAACAAAAGGGTTATCCACAGAATACACACCAATACTTTGTGAAGAAACCAGAAAAGCTACCTGACAAATGCAGCCAGCCTGCTGGAGGTAGATTTCCCTTCTCAGAAAATCCCTAAGAAGGAAGCAGGAGAGGCAGAGAAAGGGGCAGGGGTGAGGAGTGGGAGAGACTATTCCCATAGGCAGCATCACCTTTGGTTTGAATCATTCGAACCTCTTCCTCCTCCCCTGCTCCTGTCTTTACACCTTAAAGGAAAGTGCTTTCTGGAGGATTAGACTAACTTTCCTATTTAACAGAAGTAAAAAGGAAAAACAAAGGAGAGACACCAAATGCATAACAATGACGCCCTTCAAACTGCCGAGCTTTGAGGTCTGGCCTTTGCTCTGTGCTTGTAGCAATCTCTCAATAACTGATTAAAGGATTAACCGTCCAATTTGTTCAAAAGAACAACAAGATTTATATACTTAGAAGGTCCTGGAAGACATACACCTGAATTAGCATAACAATAACCCACACCAGAGGAGTCAGACAGAAAAGTAATTCGCATTTAGAGTTGGAATTTTTAAACTATAAAGTAGAAAATAGTCTACCTTGCCACTAGCTCTAACAGGATTAAGGAGCACGTGTTGGTTTTATTTGTACTTCTTGAGCAAACAGGTCTAATTAGAAATGAAAATCGTGCATCAATCAAATGCAGGTTAAGGACTGACAGATCTCACGTTTTATCTGGAGGTCTTAAAGGGATACCATCTGATTCTAAGAGGCATGAAAAGAGGTGAATTCTCAGCTGCAACAGAGCAGAGAGGACCTTCAGAGCTGCCAGTACTCCGAAGAAGAAGGGCGATGCTGGACAGGAAGGATGTCCTTCTGAACACTAAGCTCACTCTGGGCGGCGGGGACCAGAGAAACAACAGAATCCCAGGCTTTCTTTTTTTAATCTGCTCCCTACCCCCCATAGACTGTGTAAAACTGTTTACTCAGAAGGACCAGAATTACGTTCCCTGTGTCAGTACAAGGGAAACGTGACTTTTCGGGAAGCTCAGATGACTAGGGTCAGGTATGGGAATTGGTGTGTTGGCCCCAGAAGGAGTCTTCTGGAGCAAATCCATGTAGGGAGACGTGCCCCTGGGAACAGGCCGTGGCTTGAGGCTCATCTGTCTGCCCAAGTCTGATAGTTCTCACAGGAGGAGGAGACCAGGAGAGAACTGGATGCCACTCCTCCTGACCTGCCACAAAATCCACCTCATGAAGACTCACCTCTGGCGGCTGGTTCTAATCCCTGAGCAGGCTTTTGTATGGAAAGTGAAATAAAAAGAGAAGAATTAGGATATTACTGTAAGAGCATAGGGCCACGTGCTAATAACCGTACCCAGAAGCAAACAAAGAGAAATTACTAACCTCAATCTGTTTTTATCCGGTTTGTCTCTTTCCTCAGGGCTGAAAGATATTTTGCCCATTGTCCCCACTCTTCTTCCACCTTTTTAGCCAGGAAAGTGATTTAGCCCGTCCTTAATTTGATCTTAACTTTCGACTCCTCGAAAATGTCTCCATCATGTGATTTCATCATCTCTCTCTCTTTTCCAAACCTTCCCTGAAGGCCCTCAATTCCTTCAGAATCCCAGCTCGCATTCTCCGCTTAGCGACTCCGAAATCATTGCTCCCGCCTGTGAGCCCCTGTTCTCTCCCTAAACCCACTCCCACGGCTTTGCTACGCAGCCTTTCCTCTTCCAAAGCCTGCTTCGCTTCAACTTTGCCTTCACCAAGAAGCCTTTCCAGAAATTTCTACCACCCCCTACTCACAGAGACTTTGACCAACTACCCTGAGCAGCCGCCCACTCATCTGACACTGGGTTGGGTTGTGCTGTTTGACTGACTGTCTTTACAGATAATACAGTTATCGTCTGCCTCATCATGGGGGTGCCCCCCACACACACACCCCAACAGTTCTTTACTATGCTCTCGATTCCCTCAGTACTCAGCCACCGAGCGCTGCCAGTGCTCTATATGCCCTGCTTGTCTGTCTGGGCCCAAGTGGGGTAGATCAGGGACACACAGAAACAAGCTAATTCAATTAGCAACAAGCTCAACACCCAATCAAGCTCATCATCTAATTCAGACACTAATCCATATGTGAGGAGTGAGCCCAAGTGACCTGAGCTTTTGCTGTTGTTTCTGGTCTGGTTCTGAGAGAGATGTGCACGCCGTGTTGTTACATCACATCGCTTCTTGATTCTTTTTTAACTCCACTTAAGGCTTCTTTCTGTGCTATCAAGACATAGGCCTTTTCATCATAGGAATCCCCGGTTTCTGACACCAGAATGCGGCGGCATGGTCTGACAGGGGAATTTTTCCTATTTGTCAATTGACATGAGAATATCCTAATGATATAAAGTTAAGTGCTCTGTCTTTTTACATTAAGCAAATTGCCTCTCATCTTCATAGACGACAATAAAAATACCATTAACTTGAGAATTTAGAAAACTCAAGAACACGTCATCACCACAGGTAGAGCAAAGAAATTCTGTTCAGTTCCTGTAATTCTTTCAGCGCCAGAAGCCGCGGTCATCTAGAAAGTAAACCCAGTGAATGGTAAGTCAGATGCTGTGATTAGCAAATGAGGCACTCATAGATTTGTTTATTGTGGGTCTCTGACCCGATTCCTTTGCAGCAGAAGAGACACAGGAGTGTGTGAATTTTTCAAAATGAGTTCCTGGCACCCCATCAGAACTAACCCAAATACCAAAGAGGATTTGGACTGAGGGTGGACCACAGCCAGCTGTGGGGACAACTAGAATCAAATTCTGAGCTTCAGTGAATGGGAAATAAACACAGGCTCCCAGGGTGGGAGGAGATTGGGGGTGGGGAGGATAGGAAGAGATAGTCCAGACAGGAGAGGTTGTGCCCAGCTAGCAGCTCTCATTCTCAAAGATGTCAGAATATCACCGGGGGCTTTACAATATAAAAATAGCCAAAACCGATCCTTTTTTTGTGTTGATCAAAGTGATTTCCCAGTAGGGCGGCTTTGAAAAGCATCACAAAAGTGAAAAAGGTTTTCAAACCCACCTTGTCCTCCTCCTCATGTTCCCCAGCCTCTTGGTAATAAGTTATCAAACTTATACAGCAACCTCAGTCTCAAGAGTTAACTTTATGGAAATCTCTTCAGTTAACACTTGTCTCAGACGCAAATGGATATGGTAGGTCACTTGGTTTTTATAAGGCAGTGAAAGAGGGTTCCGAAGAAACGTTCATGCTTTATAACAGGAAACCATTTTTCTGATTATTTTCCACTAAAGAGAGGGAAGAGATTAATTGGCATGAAGCGATTTCCAAGGTCGGCTCAGTGACTTTTCACTGATGGGCAAACCATATTCCCGGCATCATAGAATTTTAAAGCTAGACAGGGCATTGACAATCACCTCACCAACTTCCACATTTTCCAGACGAGGAACCAAAATCAGAGATAATCAGCAATTTTCGCAAGGTGACACTGTGCTATAGGCAAAGTCAGGATTAAAACAAAGGTCTCCAGTTTCGACAAATATATTCAGCTGTATCCTGCTGCCTTCTTGTGAGCTGAGACACCACCCTGGCATAATCATCTCTAGGGAAAATACAGTGACCATTGACTTAAAGAATACAGGCTGGCTGAAGGCTACCTGGGTCTTACAAAAGCCCCACCAACGTCTATATGCCTGGTTAGATGAATGGTTTGTCTATTCATGACGACACAAGTATCTTTCACAATCTAGACTTACTCATTTCTGTCAAGAACATAAGCAGATTCACTTACTCTAAACATTAATATTATGAAAAAAACCCACCTATGGATCCCCGTCCCCTGAAAACCCTCACCAATTTCTAGAGTCATAGACTTAATTCAAGCCTCTGCTAGAGAAAGAAGCTACCTGAAGAAAGCATGCATGTTAAGCGACGCATTCAAAATCAAGCTTTTACAAACATCCATCAACTCAAAAAAGCAAAAAGATGTCTCCCAAATCATCTGATAGCTCGGGACCCTGGGTACAACATTTGGAAAATAATTTTTCAAATTTTAAATAATTCGGTCTGTTACAAAAGAGCAACTTCATTATTCAAGTAAAAGTATGCAACGCTGAAGAGTCATAGCTGTAAGGCACTCAGGCTCTTCAGTTTCTTGAGAGTTCTAGCTTTACTGTGCTTACTGCTCCTCACACACATTTCCTGACCCGGGATAAGGAACAGTGGTCACTTAACCCCACACTAAAGGTTGGTGGCAAATGCTGAAATCCTAAGGCTCTCCCTTTCATGATGTCATTTGAGCAAAAAAAAACAGCTGCTCACTGTTATCCTCAAGATACCCTTCGTTTACATGGAGAATTCAGTGAGGTCATTCCCTTATGGTTTCATGCGGTTCCCTGTAGCACACATTGCAACATTGGCTGCATGGTGAGAGAGAGCTAAGAGTTTACTCAGTGAACCATGTTCATGTGGCTCAATAGCCCATCTTTTCCCACTTTTCCTTGGTCTCTGGTTCCCTTCTCCCAGTCCCATTTCCCTGTAGCCCTGTCTTCCCTCTCATTTTTATTTTTTGGATAAAGTGGTGATGAAGGGAAAATTATGAAGGAGAGCAGAGGATATAGGAGTACAGTGGCTGTAGCTGTCCAGGCCTGCTAATAGGGTTTATGTCACCAAAACATTTATGGTATGGTGTGTATGGTTGGCCGTTCTTAGACTGTCCCGAAGATCTGACACACAGAATGTGTTGGTGAAGATTTATTAAATTAAAACCAAGGTAGTGTTATTTGCATTAATTTATTTGGGGCCAGGTGACTAGATTCATCATTTACCATTCTATTACTGCTTCTCTGGGCTTCTGGGTGACTATCCCAAGAAATTATTTCCTAGTTGTTCACATTCTACAAATCCAGATTGTAGGATAGAGGGAGAAAGGAGAAGAAAATAAGAGTAAAAGGAATAGGGCTAGATAAAACAGAAGTGGGGAGAAACAAGATAAATATTAGGAAAAGAATGGACCAGAACTCAAGTTGTCTGCTTTTAAATTATGATTCAACTATTTGAAACTCAGTTTCCTTATCTTTAAAAATGGAGAAGCGCCTGGGTGGCTCAGTTGGTTCAGCATCCAACTCTTGACTTCAGCTCAGGTCATGATCTTACAGTTCGTGGGTTTGAGCCCCACATCCAGACTCTGCGCTGACCCGTCAAGCCTCTTAGGGTTCTGCTTCCTTCTCCCTCTGCCCCTCCCCTGATTGCTCTCTATCTCTCTCTGAAAATAAATAAAAATAAATTTTAAAAAAAGAAGAAGAAAAAATTAAAAATGGAGGGCATGGCATTTAACAGTGCTACTGTGGAGGAAAAATGGCATAGTTTCTCCATACAGGTTTTGAATATCATTAAACACTACCAAACATAAGGAACAATCGTTACAGTGGCAAAATGGCTCAGAACATGGTCAAACTTCCTAGGTTCATCTAACCCTAGCTTTGCTTCTTATTAGTTTTATGTCTTTACACAATTTTGTTAACCTATCTGAATCCAAGTACCCTCATCTCTAAAAATGGGAATACTTATAGTAGCTACTTCTCATAGAGTTTTTTTAAAAACAAAATGAGATAATCTATAAATCTAGCACAGTGCTTAGAAATACTTATAAAGTATTCAAAACTGTTATCCATTTTTGCCATTATTATTATTGTAGTAGCTTAAGAAGAAACATTTGCAGAGTGTTTACCATGTGCCTGGTTTTAGATGTTTTATCCATATAAATATAAATACACACACACACACATACACACACGTATACTTTTATTATTGACCCTTGAACAATGTGGGGGTTACCAATTCCCTGTGAGTCAAAAATGTACATATAACTTTTGACTCCCAAAAATTTAACTACTAATAGTCGGAAGCTTTACCAATAATATAAACAGTTGATCAACACATATTTTGTATATGTCTTATATATGTATTCTTATAATAAAGTAAGCTAGAGAAAATCAAATGTTAAGAAAACTATAAGAGAAAACACATCATGCTATTACACCCAAAAAAATCCATGCATAAGCAAACCCACGCAGTTCAAACTCGTGTTGAATGAATGCTTATTATTTATTTATACATTGTATATAATATTTATTATTATTATATTTATATAATATATTTTTATTTAATGGCAGAAGACAATTATAATGATTTCTTGGGTATGCAATTACGGCATCGAGGGCTCCCCAATCTAGAACTGCCAGTCCTAGCTCAACCCTCTAATGCCAATTCATGTCTTCATGTAAGACATGTGTTTTCCTGTCACAAAATGTCCCCTGTGCCCCATCCCCATCCATCAAAATCGGGCTTCTTTCTTTCCAGGCTAGGAAAGGAAAGAGTGCTGGAGGAAAAGGTGCGGCTACAGAAGCCTCAGCACCTTCCATTGAGAGGCACCAGCAATTCTGCAGTGTTTTCCAACACCAATAACTCATTCTCTGATTCTCCAGACACAACCGGCTGTGCAACAATTCAATTCAGTCCTGCTGCCAGGCACCTGGGGTTAGCACCAGATCCCACAAGTTAAAGGAGCTCAGTCCCACAGACGGCCCCTACTTCAAATGCCAGTCTCAAGTCCTGGACCACCTCTACTTCTGACCAATTGCTGCAATTTGAGGGTTCCCCAAACCCCCTCTTAAGGTTTGATAATTTGCTAGAACAGCTCACATAACTCAGGAAAATACTTTTGCTTGCTGGTATATCACAAGGGGTGCAACTTAGGAATAGTACAATGGAAGAGATGAATAGAGCAAGGTATGGGGTAAGGATGCCTGGAGCTTCCATGCCCTCTCTGGGCATGGCACCCTCCCAGCATCTTGATGTACTCATCAGCCCAGAAGCTAAAATAGTAACCAAACATACAACCAAATACCAACGAGAGAGACCAAAGCAGCACTACCCAAAAGGTGTTCTCACAAAACACTATCTCATAAGCAGCTCTCCAAAAAGAGATAACATAGAATTGAGAAATACCGCATGCTGTATAGGCCTTAGAGACACTCATGTTAACATATTAAAGGTTCTGAGAAGTAATCTGTGTGACTTACCCAAAGACTCCCAGCGTCAGTTGGCCACCACGCAATCCTTACTTCTGCATTAACACCTTTGAAGAGAACACAATTTGGAAAATGTTAAACCGGCAGACTTCTCTACCCTGCCAGGTAACACACAGCCTTTTCTAAGAGTCTTTATGCACATTGTTGAACATAAAATAGTCAATCTGATGATATTTCAGGACCAAAATCATAGAGATGAAGTAGCCACAGTACCCATGCAGAAAATTACATCATGAGGTGGTCATAATTGTTGTTCACCAAATATTTCAGGCTCCTAGTAGGACTGCACTTCTCCACCCTCTTAATGTTAGGTTTAGTCACATGACCTGCTCTGGCCAATTAAATGAATGCAAGTGCCCATGTGACGCTTCTGCTAAGAACTTTTAAAAGCTAGATTTTAAGTGACACCATCCTTTTCCCTTTAGTAAGATGATTGTTTAACCCTGTTTTGAGATGTAACCTCCATCAACCTGGTCCATACAGACTATGACAAGGAGAATACCTTATGTTTCACGATAAACATGTAACCTGGAGAGAGAAAAATGTCATTTCAGTACTTTGTCATTATAAGCCAGTGAGATTTAGGTGCTGTTTGTTATCACAGCCTAACCTATTCTAATACATACTATCAATTTGACTACCTACTCTCTTCCATTTTTACCTGGCCCTCACTCAGTGCCTATTCCTCTCCATTCCCTCTCTTAGCCTGAGATTCTGCCGCTGTCCATGGACTGAGTTCACCCAAACCAAAGCTGTTCTTTATAAGAATGTGCACAAGAGAGTCTTTCAACACCCAGAAACCCCCTACTCTCCCCTCAATGCTTCTCCCACCGTGTAGGGAGAATTAGCCTCAATAGTTTAGAAAGATTCATGCCTCATTTTATTGAAAAGGGAAATCAGTGCCTTCCCTTTGTAGATGGTGTGACTGAATAATTCATTGAAAGCTTCATTATCTATAATTGTGATAACGCACACTTTAAAATAAAGTATTGCACATATCAAATATCTCTGATACATTTCTGAGCAAATATGTGCACATATGTAATCAGCTGTGGTAATCAGCTGCACATCAACAAAGAATCGGAGTGTTTTAGGGGCGTAAAGATGCCGTTACAGTGAACAATCATTTGGCAGTGTGGCTTATTTTAATAGACACATCACTTTAAAATAAGTCTTCGCCATCTGCCGCAGCCTCTAATTACAAATGCAACAAGAACATAATTCACAATTGCATCATTAAAAAGTAAGACATAAGGGATTTAATGCATGCCTGTGTCCTTTTTTAATGCAGCAGACGTCTGTTCATCTTTTCTTGTGTTTCAGGCACAAAACTGGCGGTAAGACTTTCTCTGCTCAGTATTGAAATTTCCCATGGAAGAGAGTTTCAGGGGACAACAGGAAATCCAGGTAAGGGTGCTTAGTCGTCAAAAATATTCATAGGTTATCATCCTATTGCTATTAGATTGGCTCGTCAGCATTGTTTTTCACATGCAAGAAAAAAACTATCTTCAAACAATTTACAAATGAAGAGAAAAAAAAAGGTCTATTCAGCAAGAAGTACCGATAAGGCAATTTAATCTTACCAACCAATGTAAATAGCTTGGAAATTCATCGCTAGTTTAGGTGTCTATAATAAACTAACCTTTTAGCAGCCCACTTTCCAAATGTTGTGCAAAACTAGCTCCATGAGCTAAACTTCTGCTAGACACAAAATTAATATGAGGATATATAAGTACTAACGCATCTTGTTGAAGGTCAATTCTCTATTTTTTGCTGCAGGTCAAATATTAATTACTGAAAGGCTCTGAAGAAAAGAGATGCCATGGCATGAAATGTCAATTTGAAGTTTGAATTTGCAAAAGTGATACTTGGCCTGAAATAAGGATATCACCACCAGATAGATGATGTCATGGTGATAACCTTGAGGTCTAAGTAGCAATGAGGTATCAATGTTATCAAATAACAATTCTAGTCTATTCAATTATGCCTTTAAAAAATAAAATCATTATCGTTATATCAAATCAATATCATATCTTTATTTTAAAAACATAAAAATGACCATTCATCTTTATTACTAATCATATAAGAAACTCAAGAGAACCACGCAGAAGGAAAGAACAAACAATATTCATATGGTTTCCTTTAGTTATTCCTAATCTTCAACAAACAGCACTAATAGTTTCATCCAATCCTAGTAGATGTTCTTGTCTACCAGCATCATCACCACAATAGTTGCTATTTTTTAAGTAAGATATGTGACTATTTTTTAAGGTAAGCAGAGAGAAAAATATTCATTGCCTTCCTGGCATGGTACCATAACATGTACAAAGCTTCATAATTTCCCCAGGTAGTTGGTTTCATATAATATCAGCAGGGGCACATATGCCATTCTCCTGTACTCCTTGTATTTGAAATATAAGACAAATATTCTTACCACAAAGTTATACTAAAGAAATATTAAGATGGAAATTGAGCCACTATCTTACACCACAAAAAAAAAATTAACTCAAAATGGATTAAAGGCCTCAATGTAAACCCTGAAACCATAAAACTCCTAGAAGAAAACAAAGGGAGTAAGCTTCTTGACATCAGTCTTGGCAATGATTTTTTTTTGGATTTGACACTGAAAGCAAAGAAAACAAAACCGATAATAAAACATGAGAGACTATATCAAACTAAAGAGCTTCTGCACAGCAAAGGGAACTATCAACAAAATGAAAAAGCAACCTACTGAGAAAATATTTGCAAATCATATATCTCATAAGGGTTTAATATCCAAAATATAGAAAGAATTTATACAACCCAGTAGCAAAAAAACAAATAATCTGATGTGTATGTTGGCCATACAGATGGCCAACTACTATATGAAAAGGTGTTCCACATCGCTTATCACCAGAGAAACGAAAAACAAAACCACAAGGTGATATCACCTCCTACCTGATAGAAAGGCTATTATCAACAAGATGAGAAATAACAAATGCTGGCGAGGGTGTGGATAAAAGGGAAACCTTGTGCACTGTCAGGTGGAAATGTAAATTGGTGCAGCCATTATGGAAAACACTATGGAGGATCCTCAAAACATTAAAAATAGAACTACCATATGATCCAGCAGTTCCACTTCTGGGTAATTATCCAAAGAAAATGAAAATACTAACTTGGAAATATATATACAGACCCACATTCATTGCAACGTTATTTACAATGGCCAAGGTATGGAAACAACAAAAGCCCCATCAACAGGTAAATGGAGAAAGAAAATGTGATAAATGCTCACACACACACACACACACACACACACACACACACACAGAGAGAGGAATATTATTTAGCCATAAAAAGCATGAAATCTTGTCATTTGCCACAGCATGGATGAATCTTAAGGCATTATGCTAAATGAAATAAGTCAGAGTAAGACAAACACTGTATGATCTCATCCATAGTATGTGCAGTCTAAATAATAATAATAACTTTTAAAAATTAAAAAACCAAGCTCATGGATACACAGAACAGATTAGTGGTTGCCAGAGGCAGAGGGCAGGGGGTAGGCAAAGTGGGTCAGGGGAGCCAAGGGGTGCAAACTTCCAGTTACAAAATGAATGAGTCATGGGGATAGAATGCAGGGCTGGGCAATTATAGTTGACACTGCCGTGTTGCATATTTGAAAGTTGCTAAGAGAGCGAACCTTAAAAGCTCTCTCATCACAAGAGAAAAAATTCTGTAACTCTGTATGGTAAAATAAATAAATAAAAGACTTTTAAAAAGAAATATGCTGGGGCATTTGGGTGGCTCAGTCGTTTAAGCATCCGACTCTTGAGCCGGGCTAAGGTCATGATCTCATGGTTGGTGAGTTTGAGCCCCACGCCATGTTCTGTGCTTATGGCACAGAGCCTACTTGGGATTCTGTCTCTCCTTCTCTCTGCCCCTCCTCTGAGTGTTCTCTCTCTATCTCTCTCTCTTAAAATAAATAAATAAACAAATTCTTCTTTTACAGAAATATGTTACATCATCTATTCCTAACAGTAAGCCAAGAGTAGCTTAGAATTTCTGATGCTTTGGTCTGAAAAATCCTTTAACACTCCCCATTTTCTGAGAGGTTACCTTGGGATGCATTGACTGCTATATTTCTCAGGATCTGAACATATGCAATGACTTGGGAACCATCTAGAATCCCCTTTCAAGTCCTCTTTAATCAACAGCATCCTTCCACTTACTTGATAATCCTTGCTTGTTTCTTCTTAGATGCCATGGTCCCTTACTTATAGTTACTGCTTCTCATTTGATGCCTCCACACTGGGAGCAGAGAGGTAAGAGTAACTCTCCCATTCATCAAAGGAGGGGCAACCTCAACATATTGTTGACAGCCACCATCTTGTTTCCAAGATGGCTTTTCCCATCCTGATTAGAGCCACTTCCTGTCCTCTGGGGTACTCCAGGAGACCTTCCTTCCCTGTCTCCCATTCCACCTTTATGGAACAACCTTTATTACAGAGTTGTAGTCCTAGCCATCTTTCTTTCATCATGCATAAGGCTCTCATCAAAGACTCCTTGCACACATGGCCTGAATGTTTTCTCTCATAGAGCCAACAGTTAAATTTTTGATATCACAATGAATCATTTTTACTTCCCCAATCCTTAGATTCTTCCCCTATGGAGTGAAAACTTCCATTATTCCAAATTTAAAACAATGATCCTTAATTAGTCATCACAATGATGATTTTAGTCACAGAATTCCACATACATAAAACTAATTCCTAAAAAGATATTGGAGCTACAAAACCTAGGCCATAGGAACACAACAATTTTAAAAACATTTTTTAATGTTTTTTTAAACATTTTAAATTTAAAAAAATTTTTAAACATTTTAAAAACATTTAAACAAAATTATAAGTTTTAATACTGAGATATAAAGTGACTTTTCAACAAGGGCTTATTTTATTTTCTAAATAGCATAATTCCACTTTCTTAGGAAAGAGCAAAATAGAATTTAAAAAGTCATAGAATCATAGAAATACAGGGCTAAAGGAATATTTCGGAGAGCAAAAACTCCTAATTCGTGTTTGAGTCTTCTGTCAGAAAAGAATGTAAGAAAACCACTCAGAATGATAGCTTTCTGCTCCACGTTATTCTAGAAACTTCTCTCTCTCTTACACACACACACACACACACACACACACACACACACACACCCTTATACTCTATCCTCCCAGCTCTCTTCCCCTCACCACTTGCCTTCCTGGAAAGGCATCCCAGGGGCTCCAAGTCCCTGTAGACAGGAAGTTCTTTCTAAACTCCCTGCTGCATTCTCAGACATTATTATTATTATTATTATTATTATTATTATTATTACTATTATTGGAAAAGAACAGCTGTCCATTCTTCAGCACAATAGATTATCTTTCCTGTACTTGAAGATTTATAGATTGAGCTCCTGCAGTCATCTCTCTCCCTGATTAAATAATGTAAATGCTTTTACCGTGTTGTTATTTTTATTACACTGATATTATTTGGTGGGTACCAATCCTTTTCCTTAGAAATTTTAAATCAGGTTGCTTATTTTTTTCAGTCACATCCAATTTTAATAGTTATGGCTTCTGCCATTTTGAGTTTTCTTTATTTCCACAAAGTTCAATTTCCCCAGATCAAATTTTGCACGTCTAAATTTTGTCAAGAAGATTTAATTTGGCCATCAATTTTTTTTTAACCAATAACAAATCCTACCACGGGCTGTTTCAGTTGTTGTCAGTATTATTTTGTTGCCTTCAGATCTACTAGTAATAGCCATTATGAATTTGAGAAAAGAAAGATAGTTTGTATTTGTTTCTCAGCAAACCCATGAGAAAATTATCAGCAGTTTTTGAGAGACAGAAATAAAGGCAAAAAGCAGGATATAAAAAGGAGAGAGAAGACTAGAGGAGACACCTACAAGGAGGCAGGAACAAAGATTTACACAGAGTGAAACCACGAGAGAAGCTCTAGCAATTTTACTGTATGAATAGTTCAGCTCTCAAATGCATGGTGTTGTCCAAATCTTCTTGGGCCGAGCGGTGGAACAACACGCCTTGGTTTTTCGGTTACTGTCCAGTTTCATAAAATTTTATTTTAAATTATAAGGACTGAACCTGAACATCACACTTTCCTAATGGTTTGGTCTGTGCTCTGTGAAAACCAAGGACTGGCCATGGTTTGTTCAGTCATCCGATTGCTCATTCACTCACAAAATGCATGTAGGACACTCGGATCACCACGTGCCAGGTATAGTGTAAGTACTGAAGATGCGGGGTATGCAGGACAGCCCTGCCTGCTCTCACGGGCAAGAAGATGATATATATGTGACAAATAAATCAATAAGAGAGATGCCTACTGACATCAATGCTTTGAAGGGATAGGGTGATAAGGCAGAGTCAATGGGCGGAAAAGCCTCTCAGGGGAAGTGAAATTGGAGTTGAAACCTGTAGGGTAAGACACACAGAACCAGCCGTGAGCCCTGTGGACAGATGGAGCTGTAAGAGTCAGAGTTCGGAGGCAGGGAAGGGCATGGGCACTTCCGGGACAGAAAGGAAATGGGTGTATCTGAAGATTAGTGAGCAAGTGAAATTTTCCAAATTAAGATATCACCCGCTGACAAATATAAATGGGTAAACAAACAAAAGCTTATATTCACTAAAATTAAAATCTAAACGCTTGAGGTAAATGTTTAGAATACTGAGATCAGAAACATTAATTCCACTACTCTGTTTTCTACCAAACTAGTTTTCAATTCGCCTTAACCATGAATATCAGTATATATGTGCATTTAGGTATGTGTATGCAAGTCATATTTCATATTAACAAGTCTAAGATTGCATTTTTTAATCTGTTTGAGGGATAATTGGAGGTCTGCTCTGGCTCAAAGTCCCTGAAATATAATTTTCCCTGTTGGTTAAACCCAGTATGCAAAGCCCTGAAGAATATTTTAGCAACAAAGACCTTCCCCTCCTCCATCAAACACAGGAAGAAAACTAACTTCATTTCCTCCTGTTCCTTCCTGCCACAAATCTACCTTCATATCAGAAGATAAACTGACCCCCAAACACAGGTGTAATTCAATATTCTATTTCAAATGCCATCTGATTTGAAACCCAAGTAATTAACAGCTCACTAGAGACGCTATTGAAATAAAACCAACTTTGATCCTATTCCCAATTCCCCTGCCAAATGGATGGGCAGCTCAAAACCCTCTGCTTTTGCATTAATTGAAATGAATGACTCTATCAGAAGAATGTTGTATGAAGGAGAGCAGGCTATAAGGAGGGTGTGTTTTTCAGCCTGATTATTAGAGGAGCTAATTTAAGTGGTGGGATGGGATAAATATTGACATGCACTCTCTGGCTTCTTGGAGGAACAGAAGCATATGAAACATGATGCATCTTAACTACGAGGAATAAACCTCTCATTCTCTCATTATACCCCTGAGAAGGATTATATATTATTTCTAATATATTGAGATACAGAGAATGACCTTCTGGTCCAATGGGTAACTAGACACAAATGAACTGTACATAGCAGGGTAGTTTTCAGGAATCTGTTCTTTGTTGTTGCTGTTGTTGTTGTTATTGTTGTTGTTGTTCCAGTGCTGTTATTATCCACAGTGGCTTACATAGCATAGTCCAAACATCATAACACCTTTATTCACAGAAATGATTTGGATGAGGCCAAAGTGTACCCGATGATTCATTTTAAAATAGATAAACTTGGAGACATAATTAACAGTCACTGGTACTTATAATACAATAATAGTAGCCACATGTGGAACTCCTACTTTCTGGAAGGCTCTGTGCTATTAACCCTAGACTGTTTTCTTTCCAGCTATGCTCATAACCGGTTTCAAAGTACCTTCCAGTTATAGCAGCAGGGTGAGTCAGGGGCCTAATTTTCAATTCAAGTTCTGCCACTTTCTATTCTGTGACTTTGCATAAACTGCAGTGCCTTCTCTGAGCCTCACTTTCTTCAACTACAAATGGATAATAAAGCCTATCCCAAAAGCTATTGTAAGGGTGAACTGAAATTTTTTAAAATGTTAAGCATGTGTAAACAGTACAGTCCCACATGAGTGTAATACATAATCATTATCAATTGCTCTTTATTAAATATCTACAAATGGCCAAGTAGTCAGTAGATGCTTACAAACATGTTCTCCAATCTCCACACAATCTAATGAATAAGAATTATCCCCACTTTCCAGAGAAGACGATGGATGTGCAGAGAGGAGAAATATCTTGCATGAGGTTTAGGCAGAAAAAAAATCCCTGTCAGTGATGACAGACTTCTCCCAGAGATTATACCAACAAAACTTAAGCTCAGTTAGAAACATCTATTGTCTCCCAATATTTTTAAGTCCCTGGAAATAACCTATAAATGTTGCATATATGTGATCACAATGTGTATATACAAAATAAATACACATCTGTAATAAATACATTAAGTCACCCATCACACATAAGCCAAGTAAAATCGGTACATAGAGAATGAAAAATCATTGAGTAACCTGGAGTTTCCCCATCTTCCATAGAGTCCGTAGGGCACAATTAACTAAAATCATCATGTACCAAGGTGGAAAAGGTAAGCCTCTGGGGTTGTAAATTTCTCTAACATGTCAAAGGTCCAGCAACTCCTGGATGAGGTATGGTACCTTCCCATCTGCTGGGGATAGTCATTAATTTCCAAATGGCTATAGTCCTTTCTAAGCTAGGTAACAACACAACTGAATTGGGTGATAGCTTCTGCATAGTTGTTTGCAACCGGCCCCTGTAGAGTTTAACAACCTGTTATACTTTCTCCTTCAGAATTCTCAAGGTCTAAGCAAGGTTATATTAAGAAGGAAAATGGAGGGCACAAATAAATTGTACCATCTGAGAAGATGCATCTGTAGATATCCAGACTCTCCACGAAATTCCATGAATTATCGGCCACTGGTACTAGTCAGGAAAGACCAGCTTAGCTGGGGAAACAAACCCTAAAATCTGAGTGGCTGAATGCAGCCAAAGTTTATTTCCTACTTAGGCACAGTTCTCTTCTGTTTGGAACTATTCTCCAGGCCAACTTTATTCTTCTTGCTTTTCTTCTTGTCCTATTTTCTCCTTGCGGTTCTGCCCTCTCAACATTACCACAGCCATCAAGCAGAGAAGAAAAAGCTGGAGAGTGACACAGACCTTTTCATTGGCTCAGCCTAGAAGTAATACATGTCACATTTGTTCATTTCCTTGGCAAGACCTAGTCATATAGCCTCACCTACCTACAAGAGGCTAGGAAAGTTTCCTCTTCATGCTACCCAAGGAGGAAGGAAGAACCAGTGGGTGCCTGCCACCACATCTTTCCATATGCAAAGGCACTGTGGTGGACACTGGGATTCAAGAATAAATTAGACACACTCCTTGCCCAGGAAGGAATGACATAGTTTACCATAAAACAAGGCACATTGTGATTTGTACTGAAATGACACAATAAACACGGGGTGTAGATAAAGGAACAATTAATTACCAAAGGGAATGACTAGCTGCAAATAGCCTGACAGGGGACAAGGAAGGAGAACACAGCACACAGGATGCAGCAGGAGACTAAAAAGTCCCCGTGCCCCCATGCTAGTGACAGTGAGCGATCTGGGATGATGTCCCAAAGATTGCAGTTGCTTGGGACTTCTAGTCTTCCTATGCAATCCACTGAAGAAAGACCGCGATGGCTTTCATAAAGCAAACTCTCTATCTCTGATTTTCCAGGATTTCTAAAATGAGATTGATAGAGCGCATTGTTCTCACTCAACCAAAACCGTGGTTCTCCCTGGAAAAGCTCTACCTCAGAGACAAGACGACACTGGCCAAGCAGGCTGAGCAGGAACTGCTGCTCTTCATCCAGCTGGCAGCCACATGGTTGCTACCTGTGTGGTTCCTGAGCACCTGTAGTTTTGTACATGTGGGAGCCACTAGGGAATCCACACGTGAAGGCATACAGGAGCCTTGGATTTCCGCAAGACTATCCTTACACCCTAGACCTTGAAGGTGAAATACTGAGAAGGCTCAAGACTATGGCCGCTGATCCAAAGTCTTCCAGGCTTAATCTCCAGCTTTTGATTATAATGTTTTCCAGATTTTCCATCGCTTCATGGAAAATTCCTCTAGATTCCTCGTTACATGCCTTAAAGGAACTTCTCTATTCCCGCAAGCACAGAACTGGCCACCCAGGACCACAGTCACTCTGGGCTATCCTGACAGCCACCTGCCCATGGACACCATCAACGACCTCAACAATTACCTGCCTTTCAGGTGGACCTTAACTCTTTGGGTTCATATAAAACTCAGCTCTACTCATTTTCCCAAGTTCCTTAGGAAGCTGTTGTATACAGTATGTCTTCCCAGGGAATACTAAATGGTTAATAATAGCCACCTCATTTGTGACCCATCCTGGACATCATGACAGACCAGAGAGGGGTGCAGGCCATGATCATCACAACATACAGAGTCTTATGCCCCCAAAGCATCACTCTGAAACAGCACCATTGGTATAGTGTAGGGAATACTTGGCAAAGTGAGCAAAGTCTGGGCTTAGGCAGGACACTTAGCTTCTCTGGACCTCAGTGGCTGAGCTCCAAGCTCAGTTTCTTCAGTTAGGACCACATGAGACAAATGTACACGTCTGAGTCCTGATATTCCATGATAAAATCAGAGAGTGGAAAGAATAGCAGTTCCTACATTTCTGGCGAATCACTTACAGGATCCTATTTATGGGCCTAAAAGTCAGATGATCAAATAAGATGAAACATGCCCTGGATTAAACCAGCTGGAAACAGAAACACAACATCTTCTGTACAAAATAGCAAAAACAGTAGCTTCCATTGCGGAAGCATCATACCCTTTTAAAGCACTTTTGAGTATGTGTACCTCATTTAATCTGCTTTATTCATCCAGATAGCTGAGTGAATTGATAGGAACCTGTACTTTAGGCTTGCCGGGTTCAGTGTGCTTTACAGCAAGAAAATCTTCATGTTCAAACTTGCGTATTTGCTTCTACTCTAGATTCCTACCAAGATCAGACCTGTAATCTAGACATCTGCTTGTTTGTTTTTTTTTTTTTTCATGCTCGTAGATTATATTCTGAAGGGGCTCATCCAAGGCAGACGAATTCAGCTTGAAGACCTGCCCTCAGAGTCTTCCCGTCTTCAACCATTAGAAAGTGGGGATCTCCTGAGCAAAAGTTTCCCGAAGATGTGTAAGGCAGATACCCAAGGGAAGTTCACGTTTCCAACAGAGGCCTGAGCTTCCGCTGTAGATGTGTATTCTGGAAGGAAACATGCTAAACCCATTGAGACATCAAATTCCCAACAACCCCAGGCCCCTAAGCAAAGGTTTTCCATTTTATACTGGGTGAAACGCAGGCTTCCCTGGGGGTTCTTCATTTGTGGCCTCGTCCTCCTCAGTCAGGGTCCTGCACTTCCCTCTCTCACCACCTCCCCCACCTTCTGACCACTTTTCGCTTGACCTCTTCCTTCTCTTCTTTCTTCCTCTCCTTCTACTGCCATCCTCTCTAGATCTTCTTCCGGTTCCTCTTCCCTCCTTTCCTTTCCTCCCACAAGAAGCTGATATGCCTGTATTTTAAACCTAGGTGGCATGAATGAGAAAATCAGAATTAAATGGCTAGAAAACATTAGAAAGTGCTTTGCAACAGGAGCATGGGATTCTCTTGTTTATTCCCTCTTAACCAGATTGAGCTAGTGCATTAGCCATTTATTTCACAGTTTTTCCTTCGTAGGGATGTACTTAGAGGATTGCATGTGATGATGCCTTGCACTTTTAATTATTTGTTGCTGCCCACCCTGTATTTAACTATTATTTTTACCAAATAATTCCACAGAATTCTCAGTAATGGGCTAATTGGAATTCTTCTGCATTAGTGAATATCCAGGCCTCCCTGTTTTGACAGAATCATCTTTTGTCCACGTGAAAAAAAAAATGGTGAGCGCTCTAATGTCTTCCGAATCCCCTTTATGATCTGCTCTCGGGGCGTTATCTCTTGTCCTTCGGTGTATCTGGAAAGGAAGCTGAGTAAAAAAGATATTATTGTTGTTGTTTTCAGATCTCTTTTGGCATGAAGAATCTTTTTTTGTTTTTAATTAACTGTTCTGGGATTATTTTTTCAAAATCATCCATGAAAAAAGGCAGAGAAACCCATTTTGTCGCAGTTGTCCTTTTCATACTGTGTCTGTGACATCTCAGCAGTTCTGTGATAGACCAGGGAACATGTGAGAGAGAGCACATCTTTGTCCTGTCAAGCGTTGAACTTGAATGGTGTTAACACTTCCCTCACCTCATTGTCCTCAGGGTTTGGAGATGTCTAGATATAGCATCTGCAATAAGCTACATCATATGACCTAATGGTCAAGGGCAATGGCAATTCTCATGGCACGAAGTCAGAGTCCAGAATATGCAAGCTCTGAGATGATTCATAATGACCTTAATTTCGCAGAAACTTCAGTCCTCCGGTTATTTGTCAGCTGTATGTATGTATACGCATGCGATGCGTGTGCACACATGTATGTGATATAAAGGTTCATGTGTTGCAAAGAAGAAAACTGGTATCCCAATTTCTCCCAACGGAAAACTCTTAATCACGGCCACGATCACCAGGAGAACTTCAAGTGTCTACATATCGACAGTAAGCTTCCTGAAATTCTACTCCGAACCAATAATTCTGAATGCATCAAACTAGTCAATACATATTGACAAATTTTAAGTAAATGCACATGCTAGCTCTGTCAGTAGCTTTCACCTGCCCCACTGGTATAGCCATAAAGGTTTTCATTTTGAAACAATATGAAGATTTTGAATGCGGCATTTTCTAGCCCTCCCTCCCCACCGCCATTTTATAGTAAAAAACAAACAAAAAAAAAACAAACAACAAAAAAAAAAGAACACAACAACAAACAAATAAATATATCCCGAACAGAGTTGATTTTATTTTGTGTTGCACTCCTAGATGTTGCTATTTCTGAAGTATGGCGCCTTAACAAGAACAGGGCCTCATATTTAGGCCACTAGTTTCCATCCACAGACAATTTTCATATTTATTGCCTCATTTCTGATACACACGACAACTCCATAGAGCAGGTACTGCCACTTCCTTCATTTCACCGATGCTTACTCTGAGAGCTGGAAAACATAGAGAACATGCCCAGGGCCTCAGAGCTAGTCAGAGCAAAGCTGGCGTTCCACCCAGGGTGACTTGGAATCCTGCTCCTTCCTCTCTCCGCCCCTCCCCTTGCCGCACGTCAATGATAGAATGCAACCACGATTCTAGCAACAATGGTGACAAGTGGGAGCCCTCACACTTCCAGTCACTTTGAAGGGCTCACTCCTCTGCCTTCCTCCTCAATGGCTACCAAAAATGGCCACATATGCAAAATAATGAAAAAAATGAACCAGCATACAGCAGCAGGTCCTTGAACCATCTGGAAGATGATGACAGAGCTTGGGAGATAGGGTGAAGAGAAGTTGCCCCTTGTCCACCCCCTAGTCCTCCCAACCATGATTCACATTCCAAGGCCACGTTATAAACCTAAGGTCTGACCCTGAGCCTTCCACAGAGAAGACAGCTAATCTTCCCGAAGCATAGCCATAAATCTGTAGAAGTCAAAGATCAGCAGGAAAAGCAAAGATTTTGATCACTAAATTATCAAAGATCATGGCTGACTATCTCCCCACATTCCTAGAGAGCTAGAGATGTATTTCCCCCTGCTCTTTACCCAGTATCTCAAAGGAAATAGTCAACGCAACTTGGTAATTTACCATCCATGTGTATATCTCTCAAAATAGGAGACACAGAAATAAAAGACACGAGCAAGAAAATAAAGAAGCAACTGTTGACAGCTGCATATGGAAAGAAAGAGATAAAAAGGAATTGAGGGAAAGGAAAGCCATGTCCTGAACGGGGATGACAGAAGAATATTAAGGTGTGGGTAGAGATGACAAGTCACTTGTATCCGGGGTTGAGGTGTAAATGAAGCTTCCTGCCACCTTCTCCTGTCTGCTTCAGAGCTGCCTGGAATTTTCCACAGGCAGGCTGAACCCCAGAGTCATTCTGCTTTTCTCTGAAGCACTGGCTCTCCCAAGAATCTAGGACCTCATAGCACTCACATTGGTAAATTAGGCAGTGAATGGTACTTAATATCAGCGGTATGTAGAAGTCTGAACCTGTCCGGCTGCAAGTGAGAGAAAGTCACCTCAAAGCCAGCTAATATTTAATGGGAACACATAACAAGGGAAGTACAAAAGAGGAACTGACTACACGAAATGATGGAATATGAGTACATAGATGTAGAGAGAGAGTGTTCTCTCTCTCTCTCTTTCCTTCTTTCACTCCACCCCTGCTTCTTGCCCTCATTTTTGCCCTCATTCTCTCCTTACTGGTATGTTCCTTCCATGACCATGAATGGGCCCAGAGAATACTGGGGAAGGCACAGCTGGATAACTCGAGACTTCTACCATCTCAGCCAACAATCTGTACCATCAAATAAAATACCATGAAAAAATTCACTGACTTGGTTAGAGTCTCAAACCCAACTCCAGACCAATCACCCTAGCCAAGAGGATGGGGTACCAATATTAACCAGACCTGGGTGGCATGACCACCTCTGTGTGCTGTGGTTACTACAGTTGTCTACCCAATCAGAATCAAATAGAATGCGGGGAACCTCCCTCCAACTCTCCCAGGGAGAGGGGGAATAATGCTATCAGAATAAGGGTTAGATGAAGGAATCCAGAGAAAAACAATACCCTCTACAAGGCATAGCCAAAACATGGGTCATCCCGATTTTCCAATTCTTGCTTGCCTTTGAATACACAAGGACCAGAAAACTCATACGGCTTGAGCAGGCACTGCGGTCTATGTGACCCATTTTTTTTTCACTGCCCATTAAACAAAATTGAAAATATTCTCCAATTAGGCTTCTGAAAACTAAAAGTTACCAAATTTTGATAAATCGATGTAACTCAGATTATTCTCTAGTCCGCAACTCTTCATAAACATCCTATGTGGAATGCAGAGGGAAAACCAACCTCTTAACCTACCATTCAAGATGCATCTTTCTGTTTAGAAAACATAAGAGAGGCCTCATAATTCAGGAAGTGTTCTCATTCCTCAATACAGTGCAAAGAGACCAAGCCAAAAGCACAGTCGGGGGTTGGGTAGACAGAGAGAGAGTGAGACAGGAGTTGCTTTCCTTGATCGTGTTCTTTGGTTGTATCCTGAAATAATTCTAAAGGTAATAAGTTAGCTGCAAGACTGTAATGAAAATAAAGTCAGAGAGTTAAAGCAAGGCCCAAAGACACAGAAAGAAAGTCATCAAAGGATGGCATTGACTTTATATACTGTTCTCTGGGGAACCAAGAGCTCAGACCTCTTGCCCCTGGCTGGCCCCACACTTCCTCCCCTGCCTTGATAAGAAACTGTTTATCCCTCTGAACTGAGCCTTTGTCGGTGCCAGAAAGGTGAAATGGAGCATCAGAACCATTATGTGGACACTGGAGGCAGAATACACGTAGAAAAGAAAATCTAAGAAAAGTTCTATTTATTTGAATTAACTGAGATAGCATTTATTTTTTGTTCAGACCGATCCGATAATTGTTTCTACTTTCTTCCCCATGAGGTTTGTAAGAGATATAACCTCGAGGGTTAGCCCACTTACAACAAGAGGGAACTCAGCATGGCTGAGATGCCCTGTTTTGTTCCTCCATGCAGGTCGTGCAATTGATTCTCTCGCAGAGACCAACCATATGGATTGATTTAACAGTGTTTCACCTGCTGCCTAGAGACATGGCTCGAGTCATCCTGCATAAATTACTTAACTCTCTACCACAAAAAGGACAAACAAAATGTTTTCTTGCATAGCAGTAGCAATTAATGTTCAACATGTTTATGGAGTTTAATAATATACAGCCCGGCACCAATCTGTGTATGCAATACCATTATCTGGAGAGAGAAACTGAGTTGGTGTCATCTGCATACAAGACACTGGATGATTGATTCATCAGTAACTGAGCCTGGCCTTATTACAGCAAACAAATTAGACACCGTGGAATATATTGCCATATAGATAGGACTTCCTTCTCCTCAAATATATGTCATAATTAATAGTGGTGACCTTTTGGCAACACTGCAAAACAGCTCGCAATTAACAGGCTCTCTCTGCTTTTAGTGCCTGCACACATAAGTGCTTGTTCAAGGCTTGGCCCCGCTCAGTAGAGTGAAGCAAGTTCTAGACACTATCTTCCCAGGAAAGCGTTGGCCAGTAAAGTCAATCACTGCTTCATCTTTCTCGGATTCATTCTGGAGTAATGCAGAAAGGAAAGCAGTGAGCCACCAACGAGCAGTTCTTGAGCCACTCTCTCTACCAGGCATTGTTCTAGGCACCGGGCAGAGAGCAAAGAACAAGACAGAAGGACCCCGCTTCCTCACCCGTGGGAGTAGAGAAGGACAACAGGCATATGAACAAATAAATAAATACTTCTCAAATTCTGATATGTAACATGCCGAAGATAAAATAGCGTGCTCTTGAATCTCTGTATTTTTAAATGACAAATAGAGATTTTAACAAGAGGAGATATTTGATGTACTCAGCATCACATGATTAAATAATCACCAATGTAAGCAAGATTCTGTAGCTTCTATATTTCCTCTTCTCCAAATTTTAAAAATATAATGCCAGTTCTGAAGAGGAATGGGTATTGTTTGCAATTTGACAATTTTAAATGATTTAACTCTTTTGAGATAATTATTGAAGAGGAGCGCCCGGGTGGCTCGGTCTGTTAAGCATCCAACTCTTGATTTCAACTCAGGTCATGATCTCATGGTTTGTGGATCTTAGGCCCTGTATTGGGCTCTGCACTGAGCCTGAAGTCGGCTTGGGATTCTCTCTCTCGCCCTCTGTGTCCCTTCTCTCTGCCCTTCTCCTGCTTGCTGTCTCTCTCTCTCTCAAAATCAATAATTTTTTTTTAAGTTTGGAATAATTGCTGTGGAATTCCACAACAGCCCTGATTCACCAAAATAAAGTGGATTGTCCAATACTAAAAAGAAATAGGTATTATTTTATATTTTTTAAATACTAGTTATAATGTGAAAAACAAAGTTCTGGGACACATCAGAATCACAGGAATAACACACTATATCCACATAGGCTGAACTAGTCATGGAACATAAGTTCAGCACGACATTTTGTTCTCTTAAAATTTTTTACCTCTGTGGTATGGTGTAGATGATGTCTATACAGACAAGTTGAAGTTCACATTTAATGCAATTGTCCGTTAGCAAATACTTGAGGCAAAAGTCCTTCTCACATTCTCTGGACTCCTTCTTCAATTTTTCACTCTAATTTTAGACATAGCCTGGCCCCATTTGTACACAAAGTAAGAACATCCTAACCAAGCCTTGCGGTTCTCAATCCGTTTGTGGTAGGAAACTGGGGCAGTTGGGTTGGTTATGAAATGAGTCTCTGTCATAGGTAATTAATCTGTAGTGACTGACTTTTTTTTTTGTCTCTCATAACAATGTCACTCTGTGAATCCCAATGTCCTTCTTGAGTCACAGGAGAGGAGAGGTATGCACTGGCAATGGCTAATAACCCTGGGCACACTCGTGACACTTATGGTGATGTGATTGGCATGTCACCTTCATCTCGTGTGTATGTTACAGCCAAAAAAAAAAAAAAAGTCATGAACAACCTCACTAGGTAAATACTAATTCGAAGCATTAAATGATGACCCACATGGTAATTTTACTTTCTACCTCTGACTCCTTTGCAGGGTGAGGTGGTTCCACAGGCCTGTTCACCCTCAGATCCCTTCGTCACCCTTCCTTGCTCTGCTCTATATGACAAGGAGGCTGCCCTCCACTGGTTGCTTCGCGAGGCTGACTGCCAGCTACATGCAGCCAATGAGAGCAGATGGCAGGAGAATGTAGGCCAGAGGGCAGGGAGAAGCCACCGCATCTTTCTTCCTGTCTCCACTCTGGGCATCATATCTGGCAGTAGACGGTCCAGCTCTCCTCAGCTTGGCTCCAGCTTCTATCTGGAGGCCTCGGTCCTGTGGTTCTGGCAACTCCACCTCCTTCCTAGAATGGTAGCAACCTCCTGCCGTTGGCTATTCTCTGACCTGCCTCAATATCCCTGTTCGGCTTCTCAGCTCCTCCATCTGTGCAATGAATCCCCTGTATTAAAATTCCTCTGTTTTCGATCATCAGAACAGTGTCTGCCTATTTTGCTTGTATACTAATTGATACAGACATTTGCAAGGAAAATGTAGTTCAGTTCATATTGAGCGCCTGCTGTATACCAAGCATTGTGCTATGCACCAGGGAGACCGTGATGCATAAAACATCATGTCTGCTACTGAGGAGGTCTGAGTCTAGCGACCAGGTCATTTCATAATTATATGAGCAGCATTATAACAGAGCCAGGCTAGGGCAACTTTGGAAACTCTGAGACTGGCTTCTTAGCTGGACCTGGGCCTCAGGGAAGGCTTCCTAAAGAGGATGATGGTTGAGCCGAAGCAGAAGGATGAAAGTTAGCCAGGTGGACAGCTGCTGGAACGGTCTTTAAGGCAGAAGGAGCAGCGTAAGTAACCGCATCAAAGCATTCAGCCGAATGGGGTTGGTGTCAGGGTGGAGACAGATGGAGCAGGTATAAAACGGAAGCAGGGTGGTATCATTAGACCTCAGGGTATGAGGCCAGAGAATAAGAATGGAGGTCAGAGATGCAAGGCAGGTAAAAAGCTTGAATTCTCTTCAATGCACAATTAGGAGTAATTGATGATTTTTTTAAATCAGTGAAACAGCATGGTCACATTTACAACCTATAATTTCAATGAATCACTTGGGCCACGCTGTAGAAAATGGTAGCTTCTAAAAGAGGCAAAATAGAGGAAAGAAACAGACAGAAAAGTTACTTGAGCCAGATCATGCTAATAGTTCAATTCAGCCTGCCAACATGGCGTGTCTGGGGACCAGCCACAGTGCTGGGACAAAAGGGGTGTGAGATCGTGTCCCTATGTTGTGTGGTCCTTCAGAGTTTACCAAGTTTTACCAGTTTTAAATGCATCTTGGGGCGCCGGGGTGGCTCAGTCAGGTAAGCAATCAACTGCAGCTCAAGTCATGACCTCATGGTTCATGAGTTCTAGCCCTGTATTGGGGCTCTGTGCTGACAGCGCAGAGCCTGCTTGGGATTCTCTCTCTCCCTCTCTCTCTCTGCCCCTCCCCTACTTGCATATGCTCTCTCTCTCTCTCAAAATAAATAAATAAACTTAAAAAAATAAAATAAAATAGGGCACGTGGGTGGCTCAGGGTTAAGCATCCAACTCTGCTCAGGTCATGATCTCACAGTTTGTGGGCTGGAGCCCCACATCAGGCCCTGTGCTGACAGCTCAGAGCCTGGAGCCTGCTTCAGATTCTGTGTGTGTGTGTCTCTCTCTCTGCCCCTTCGCTGGTCATGCTCTGTCTCTCTCTCAAAATAAACATTAAAAAAATGTTTTAATAAAATGAAGCAAACACATTTTATGCTTCTCATAAAAAATCTCATGAGTGAGGTGTTAAAAGCCCCATTTTTCAGATGAGGAAATGGAGTCTCAAAATGTTACAGAATATATCCAAGGCCCCATAATGAGTAACAGTGAACCCAGCAGTCTCTTGACTGCCAAACTTTAAGGCAATTTTCTCTCCACTTTATGTGATAGGATAAACTGATGTTTCAGAAAGGTGAATATTTAGTAGCTAGAGAAGCGACATAAGGACACACATATACGCATACATTAGACTATTACACAATCAATGCATATTCAACATAGAAATGGGCTGGTTTGTTTGTTTTAAGTATTCTCCTCAAATTAGATTTTAGTTCTTTAGGGAGTTGAAAATAATCACAGGTGATTCACTCGACTTCTAGACCAAGAGTGGCAGCAGATAGTAGGTTGCAGCTATTAGAATTTCAATCAAGATTTGATTTAACTTTTCCATTCCTCCCCAAACATAAAAGGGGTGTGAAAATAAGGATACTATCTTAAAGAAAGTTATCATATCAGTATTTCATGTAAAATATACATGGAGTCTAGAGAAGGGCAGAAAAAACATTATTTTATCTACTAAGTGATATTTCAGTTCCTCCAGCAAGAGGACTATTGGTCAAGTTCATGGAAAGCATCACTCCCGGCTCCCTACTGGATGGATTCTTCACCATTAAGACTAACTCAGCCCTTTGAAGGTCTTCGTGGTTTTCCAGACCATTAAATCTCCCTCTTACTAATACTAATCCCCTCTTCTGGCAAAATACTGATAATGCATTGGGATGCTAACTTCCCATCCCAGTGGGGATTGAAAGAGAAAGCAATAATTGGACTGAGGAAACAGAAAACCCACCACCACAACAACAATCCCCTTTGGAAAACTCTGCATCTCAATTCTCTCCCTTTCCTTTCCTAGGATAGCCACTCCCGAGCCAGGAACAAAGATCTTGGCACACTCAGCACCTCCTGAGGTTAGAGACAGTGATTTACAGACAGTGATCTCCACCCCTAACCATTCCCACCAGTAACAGGGATTCATTCAGCAGCCCATGATTCTGCCCACATGGAAGGATCACCTTTGGGCTTTTATGCGCATGCGTTCAGACTTTGTCATAAATAAACTCCCTATCATCACAGGTGAGATGGAAGTTGGGACAGTTCTGGAGCAGTATCTCTTGCCTCTGGACCACATATGCTGTGAGGATATTGATGCAAGTAACACACCAGTCGACTATTAGCTCTATAAGTACTGGATCGTTTCTATCTTGTCTACTACTGCTTCCCCAGAATCTAGCACATTCCGTGGCACATAAGAGGCACTCAAGAGGAAAATAGCTAAAATCTATTGAGCATGTACTATGTACCAAGGCACTGTTCTAAGCATGTTGTACACATATAAACTCATTTGATCCTCAAAGCAATCTTATGAGTTAAGAAGTACTGTCTGCATTTTAAGGTATAAGTTGAAAGCACAGAACAGCTCTGTAATATACCTTCTGACATGTGAATCACAAGCAAAGAACTTGAGATTTAAACCAAGGCAGTCTGGTCAAAGAGCTAATACTCCCTACAAATAGGCTGCACTGCCTTTTGTTGATTAAGTGACTGGGCACCCTAGTCTGTAAGAGGAGACAGTACTTCCTTCCTGCTTGCGAGCCTACCCTCCGGTTCTAGCCTACCACGTTCTATCCAGGGGATAGTCCAGCTTCAAAGGAATTTTACTCTTCTGCTTTGCCACTGTTTCTCTACCTTGGGAGTAAAAAGACTTCAGTAGCGCAGGCAGCTTTACTTTTCCTCGTATGAACTTGCAGTTCACTCTGTCTCCAGGTCCCTTGGTTATACAGAGTGGCCATAAGTTTCCTGAAATACCAGGATAGTGAATGTCCATTTATCACTTTAAGCAAAGCCAGCATCTTCTTTCAAGGTGGCCATGCATTTCACAAGTCTCTTGGTAATAATGTTTGGACTGGATTCTGATGGAAAAAAATCCCTTTGGATGTGAAATTTCCCCCTCTTCAAATATCCGTTTTTATTTCTCATCAGGAAAACGGGTGGTGCAGAGGGATAAATGTTCTCAGCTTGGGCTGAATTTACACTGTAAGTTTCTTATCTCAGTAGTTCTGTGGTCTTTAAATGCGCGTGTGTCTTTTATAATGGTTACCCAGGTGATTTTAGTCTCTCCAGAACATTCACCTTCTGATCCAGTTTTAAAAGAGATGATACCACTAAAAAGCTGCTTTAAACTTGAAAGCAGACCCTCAACACTCAGAGGAAATGCTTATGAGGAAGAAAGACGATACTGACCTATATAGGAACATTTTGCACTAAAGTGGTTATTACTCTTCAAAACCCCTGCAAATAGCCAACTTTTTCAGAACTGAAGAGAAAATTTAGAGATATCATTCTTCCTGAAGTCTGGACACTTCCCTTTGTTTTCTAACAAAGTAAATACTACATCAACCATCAGGTATATAACTACAGTTTGATCTCATAAGTTCTCTGTGCCGTGAGCCAGCCAGCTAGAGCCTAAGTAACCCAGTTGGATATTTTCATAGACAATTCAGTTGTAGAGTGATAGTTGTGCAGAGCAGGACAGGACCATTCAAGGAGAGCCACACCTACTTTGTCTCTAAGATTTCTCTTTCCGCCACTATCCCCGTCCACTCTACCAGCAAGTCTTAACAGCTCTACCACCAAAACACAGTCCACTTCTCTCCATCGCCATACCTGCCCCCCAACCCAAGCCACTCTCATCTCTCTCATGGACTATTATAGAAACCTCTAACTCGTGATCTCTCTGGTTCTATTCTTTTCCTTTTTAACAGTTTTATTGAGATATAATTCACATTCCATAAAATTCTCCCATTGAAAGTGTATAATTCAATGGTCGTTAGTATATTCACAGAGTTCTGCAGCCATACCACAATCTAATTTTAGAACATTTTCATCACCTCCAAAAGAAATCCTGTACCCATTTGAAGTCACTCCTACCTTTCCAATCCAAGGCAGCCCTTAATCTGCTTTCTGTCTTTGCTACATGTGGAATCACACAACACATGGTCTTTTGTGAGGGAATTCTTCAACACACCATAAGGTCTTTAAGGTTCATCCAAGTTGTAGATTCATCAGTACTTGATTTGTACTGTTCGGTGATGTTCTGTTGTATGGATGTGTCACGTTTTGTTCATCTGTTCACAAGTCGATGAGCATTTAGCTTGTTATCACTTCTTACGAATTATGAATAATGCTGAGATGGACATTTGCGTACAAGTTTTTGTGTAGACCTAAGCTTTCATTGATCTCGAGTATCTACCTAGAATGGAAATGCTATGTTCCATGGCCACTTCGTTTAACATTTCGAGAAACTCCCAAACTCTTTTTTCCAAGAAGGCTGCATCATTTTATATTCCCAATCAGTAGTGTAGGAGGGTTCCAATTTCCACATTCTTGATGACCCTCGTTATTCTCATCATTTTGATTAGAGCCATCCTAGTGTGAAGTAGTAGCTTACTATGATTTTGATCTGTGTTTCCTTGTGGCTAGTGATGTAGAACATCTTTTCATGTGCTTACTGATCATTTATATACCTCTTTTGGAGAAATATCTATTCAAATCCTTTGCCCATTTTTAAATTGGGTTGTCTTGTTGATATTGAGTTGTAAGAGTTCTCTCTAAATCTGGACGCTCATGCCTTACCAGATATATAATTTGCAAATATTTTCTCCCATTCTGTGGGTTGCCAGTTCACTTTCTGGTGGCATCATTTGCAACATACAAATTTTTAATCTTGCTGAAATCTAATTAATTTTTTTTTGTCATTTGTACTTTTGGTGTCATATTTAAAAAATCGTTGCCTCACACAAAGTCATGAAAATTTACTCTTATGCTTTCTCCTGTTTCATAATTTTAGCTCTTATGTTAAGGTCTATGATCCATTTTCAGTTAATTTTCAGTTAATTGTGTATGGTGTGAGGTAGGGGTCCAAATTCATTTTTCTTCAAACTATGGGTATGCAATTGTCTCAGTTTTGTTTGTCAACATGGCCATTCTTTCCCTATTGAAAGATTTCAGCACACTTGATGAAAATCAACTGACGGCAAACAGAGGGATTTATTTTTGGACCCTAAATCCTATCATCTGTATGTCTATCCTTGTTCCAGCACCACGCTGTGTACTATTATCTTTGTAGTAAGTTGTAAAGTTAGGAAGTGTGAATCTTCCAACTTGATTCTTCTATCTGCTTCCGTTCTTGTTGCGCCATAGGAATTGTTACATCCACCACTAGATCTTCTTATCTAATGTGTTAATAAAACACTTTTTTTTAGATTATCCACTTTTATTTTTAATTCAATGAAATTATTATTTTATTGAAATATAATTAACATTCAGTGTTATATTAGTTTCAGTATAACGATTCAACAATTCTATACATTACCCAGTGTTCATTATGATAAGAAAATGCACAGTAAAACACATGTATTTTTACATAATGGTTTTAAGATATATTGTAATAACTGTACTCTAGTACCATTGTTAACTTTTGTAATTCTACTTATGCCCAGAATTTTGTGAAATTTTTTGCAAGTAAAACACTTTCCCTCAAATAAACTTTTCACTCCACAACCATAGTCATATTCTTCCCTCATGAAACCCTCCAAGTGCTTCCAATCAGAGTAAAATCGACACCCCTTCCCTAACCCTGCCTACTTCACCAACCCATCTACTTCCTCTTTTCCCATACCCTCTATTTCTAATCTCACTGGATTTTCCCTATTCTTTAAACCGCCAGGCCTCTCACACCCAGATCTTTTGCTCCAGCTCCTCCCTCAGCCTGGAACCTTCTTCTTGATCACTGAAGAGTGGATCTACCTATCAGCCAAGTCTCAGCTCCAGTCCGCCTTCCTTATGTGTGACACCAATCCCTTTGGCAGGTAAGGTCTATGGATATCTTCTCAGAAAAATGTTTTTAAATATCTAAAATAACATATATGAAGTTATAAATAAAATCAATATCAGCTAGGATGTAACTATCAAATTACTAAAGAAACAAACATAAGATTCATTGCGGTATTAAGTAAGAAGATCCAGTTCTTTGCCTCATAATTATCATGAATTTTAAGGAATAAGGGGCATCAGAGACATTTCAAGATACCCATAAACATCATAATATAAAAATATCTGTGATTTCCATTGGTGACAAGTCACAGGCATTGCTAACACTGCTGTAGCTTGTCTCCTATCATTGTAATCGAATAAAATGCTATATTTCAAGTAGAGAATAGGAAAAATGAAGATTTTAACCATAAAATTTGAAATACCCTGAATTCCTTCCTGGCTTAAAACTCCAGAAGCATGGGGTGGAGGTGAGAATCTGTTGTTTTTGCTTTTTTAACATTTATTTATTTTTGAGAAACAGAGAGGGAGACACAGAATCTGAAACAGGCTCCAGGCTCTGAGCTCGACGTGGAGCTCGAACCCACGAACCATGAGATCATGACCTGAGCTGAAGTTGGACCCCTAACCAGCTGAGCCACCCAGGAACCCTGCTGGAAATCTGCCTTTATAACAAGCTTCCCAAGTGATTCTACTTTACAGTACTATGGTCAAC
The DNA here is from genome assembly GCA_030068075.1 of Paguma larvata. Classification (NCBI taxonomy): domain Eukaryota; kingdom Metazoa; phylum Chordata; class Mammalia; order Carnivora; family Viverridae; genus Paguma; species Paguma larvata. The sequence goes on from CM057825.1 coordinate 17,345,826, forward strand.
ACTGAAAGAAATAGTGATTTAAGGGGTGTCTTATGAGGAGAACTGGGAAGTGATTTCTCTTGTGCTAAGATCCCCCTCATCTCATCAAAGGTTCAACAATGCTATCATGGAATTGGGCTCAAGGATTTTTCAAGGGAGCCATATTAAAAAGCAGCTATCTCTAAGTATCTTCTGATAACACCTGAGAGGGGGAGATGAGCCATAGAAAGTCAGAGGGAGGCATCAACCATTCGCCCAGAAATCCTACAGACCTCAAAGACCTCATTGTCCTGTTTACGGAGGAGCTGCCATCCTGTAAGTCAGCAAAGGTACATGCTTCAGGACTAAGAGAATTCAAGAACAAATTACAGAATTGGGAAATTAGCAAAGAGCTTACATTTGTTTTTATTGCCTATTTGTATTTATTTGCTATTCCATACCTCTGCCCCATGGTTTTTTTTTTTCCCCTCAAAATCCATTCCTTTCAAAAAAATAATTAAATCTGTTGGAGAAGTGGGGGTTGGGGTGTGGAATGCATGGGCTCAAACTACAAAAAGAAACTCTAAAATTAATGCAAATCTAAAATGCAAATCTAAAATCTAAATGCAAAATCTAAAATTAATGTGTGGCTCAATTAAAAGTCTACAAAGGTAAAATGCACTACACTAGTCAACTGCAACTAAAAATAAATTAATTAAATTGAATGTAAAATGAAATCTCCAAAAGTGAATGTGTTCAGGGATAACAAGGTCTTAAAATGTCTCTGATACCCAGAGTCATCCCCCACCCCTAGCACTATCCCCCTGCAAGCCCGGAGGCAGTGTGCAAATGAGACCCAGGTCTGTAGCTTAAGGAAACCTCAAAACTCAAAACCTCAAAAAGGGCTGGGAAAGTACACCCTTCCTCCCACCCCATATCAGTGGACTCTGCCTCCCGCATCCTGGGGACACTGCCCAATCTCCTCCGATCTCTCTAAAATGCCAATTTGTGACTCGTCAGGGATTCGAAACTCAAATATCTACAGGGATCTGAAGGATTATTTGATTCTTGAAGCAATTCTGGCACAGTATCTTGGGCCTAACTACTTTTTTTAAATGTTTATTTATTTTGAAAAAGAGACAAAGAGGGTGAGTGGGGGATTGGCAGAGAGAGAGAGAATCCCAAGCAGGCTCTGCACTGTCAGCGCAGAGCCCAGTGTAGGGCTCAATCCCACAAACTGTAGGATCACGACCTGAGCCAAAATCAAGAGCTGGACACTAAACTGACTGAGCCACCTAGGCACCCCCACCCTATGTACTTTTAAAGAGCCCATGGTAATGCCTGAAAAATGACGAGGGGGATACATATATATTATTTAATATGGATTATATATTATATATACATATTATCCATATACATATATACTTCAAAATATGAAAATAAACGATGAAATTATAGTAAAACCTTGGATTGCAAGTAACTTGTTCTGTGAGTGTTCTGCAAGCCAAGCAAACATTTCTAATAAATTTTAACTTGATAAACGAGCGAGTCTTGCAATGCAAGTAGTATGTGACGCTGAATGTCACATGCTGGCAACAGCCAATGATTCTCGAAATTCGCTTTGATATACGAGTGCTTTGGATTACAAGCATGTTTCTGGAGCAAATTATGCTTGAAAACCAAAGTGTTACTGTACATCCAAAAGAAAAATTATAAAGTCCTTACCGAATCCTTTATGGACAAACAAATCTCTATTTAATGTGGCCTGCAGGTTAAATGTGTTTGATATGATATGAAAATGGGACCTCTGAAAGTAAGAATGCCTAGAGCCCATAAAACTATTAAAACACTTTGAACCAGGTAGGAAATAACGTAAATGGATACAGGTATATAGAATGAAGACCGGCAGCAGACGCCTGGACCCGCCCCACCCCCCACGTGAGATATAGCAACGTGGCAACTGTGCGCCCTTTGTGAAAAGGGAACACACGACTTAGCTCTAGCTAGGTGGTGTCTCTTGGAAAAGGGGGCTCAGCATTTCTAGATAGTCTAGTTTCTAAGGAAAGTCAGGCGTGCCGATTCAAGCCTCCAATTTCCAAATGTCAACAATTGATTCAAGGTTTTAATAAACACTCTTTGGGCCACAAGCAAAGTTGACCACACTGGCTTGGGAGACACAGATTCAGAATGCTTATTTGAAATAAAACAAATTGTTTTTTTTCAAAACAGAAGAAATTCTCCTCCCTACCATGCAAGGTCTCCAACACAAGGCGTGGGAAGGGTTGGGCGCGGGGTGGGGGGGGGAGGTGGGTGGGTGGGGGGGGTGCGGGAATGCTCAGAAGAGCACACGATAAATGACTTAAGCCTATATTTATAGGTCTGAAATTAGGTTCAGTGTGACTATTATAAAATTATTTGAAGAATAATTAGTTCGATAATGAGTCTGCAGGTGAGAAGCAGCTGTTTTGCTCCTGGGCTTGGGGTCACTGTCTCTACTGTGTGAAGAGTCAGCAGTAATTAGAAGAACCCGTGGTGCCAAACTAAATTAAAATTTTTCAAACCGTTACTCACTGTATGATATAATTTTGTTTCACGTTCCCAGGATGAGGAAACTCGAATTAAGTCTCTATTCATTACAAAAATAGGCTAACTAATTTAAGGCTATGAACTATCTGTTTGTCGATGGTATTGAACGGTTTCTATCCACCATAACAGATCACTCCGCACTAAGATAAATGGCTGTTGATTATATGCCAATGGTTTATTTAAACAACACTCAGTTGTACTGAACTCCGAAAATGTAATGGGTCTCCATGGACCCTCCTGCCTGCTATTTTTCTGAAAATAAAATATTGATGTAATTGGACTTCCCACCCACATTGATCCTCAAGCACACAGATGGGGTCAGTTTAAGCAAAAACTGAGAAATGAAGAAACTGTGATAGTCCGTGAATAAAGTTATTTCAGGACACTTGGGGGGAGTTCAATTAAACTCTCCTAAAATCCACCAAAACTTTTGAATGGTGTTCTCATAAATCCTAGAGACTGTTGTAGAATTGCAGGCGTTTAAAGGCCAGGCATTTTAAAAAAATAATAATAATCTACAAATGAACATTTAAAAGGAAAGAGAAGCAACCTTCCAAAAGATTTCACAGACCACATCCCTGTGATACCAGACCAACTGGTTGGTTCAGTCAGTTTAATGAGGAAAATGCGACAAAACCAGTTGCTCAGCATCTTTTAAGGAAAACACAAAACAGTTTATTAATTGAATCTTTCACTTTTCAACTTGGTATTTTGCTATTGTACAGACAGAGCTTTAATCACACCCTGCAAGCAGCCAATTTCACTGATGCGACTCTGCAAGCAAGACCACAGGGCTGAGCTTTTAATAAGATGGGCTTACCCTAAATGAAAGCTCTTTTGGTCTCTCTCTTTTAGGTTTTCTCTGTTTTCTTTAGTCATCAACCTCTGGACTAATCTTGTTAATAGAATGATTTTGCCTGATTTTTTTTAAATCTCTTCTCTGATCCAATCCAACTTGAGCAATTGAAATGCTTTCTTTTATCAGCATTCAAAAGGTAGCATTAGCAACAGCAACAATGAAAAGGCTCAAATCCTTACTGAATTTTCCCATCATCCCTAAAACAAGATAAGCAACTCCCCGGAGTATTGAAGTGCTCAGCATCTAGGCAATTAAATAATTTTTGTCTTGAATGTAGACCGCACCCCCCCACACAAGAAGGGGATTTGTCAAAGGGCACCACCCGAAGGTTATTTTGAGATCTGGCAGGTTTTTGTTTTTTTTTTTTACCATTAAAGAAAACAAGAATGGCTTCCCTTCCCAATTCTTAGCCCCCTTGTGTATACCTACAAACCTTCATCCCGGAGTTGCCTTTCCTAAAGCGATGTGAACAGTGGCTTGTAAATTAGGTCAGATTTTAACCACATCGGCGATCTCAATAGTTTAAAAAACTTTGTTGTGAACCTTTTTGTCAAGTGATTAATACCTCAATTTCTCTTTCCTGCGAATTCGGATTAAATTTCCTTTAAGTGATACATATGTTAAAAAGTGTGTTTTCACCTCCCCCCACCCAGCAGATGAAATGTGATCAAAAAAGGAGCGTCCACAGTCAGAAGAACCAGGTCTTAGAGGAGCTCTTTTTCTGATCTGCTGTGTAACCTTGGAAAAATTTCTGAACCTCTCTGGACCTCCTCATCTGAAGAGAAGATGATGATCATTTCAACTTCCCTGAGTCTTCAAATAATTAGATAAGATTCTTTTAAAATGCAAGGGGGTTTTGTAGACTATTACAGACTACTAATGTTGCACGACCTGATTGTTACCAATAATAATTACGGTCGATGTGTGAAAGAGAATAGTATTAGGTGACCATAGGGAGACTCACGTTGCCAACACTACTCTTCCAAGCCCACTGGGAACAACATTCTTGGTAGGCTGGATCTGCAAAGGTCACTCTCCTGACCGCCACTATTCCCTTAAAATGTCTTATCAGAAACCAGGTCAGCTGGAAACTCACTCTGAAAACGCAGCGAGTCCCTCGATATGCACATAGCCATAGACCTCGGGCATACTATTAAATTAGCAAACGAAGGAGTCTCTTGTGTTTCCCGGGGCAAACGAAGGAAAATCTAGCTTCATGTTTATAACATTTTAGGAGTTCATTTCTGTTTCTCCAGGGATTCCTATGCACATTTTCTATAGTAAAGAAGTAACTGGTACATTTTTGGGATTTTATTTTTCCCTCTTGATCAATGGAGAAACGTGCGTGCAGGGGGCAGGTAGGCATCCAAATGGCAACAAGGGGAGACGAAGGAGTTTATACAGCTTAGTACGCCAAGAGTCTAATATTAGTATTAACAGGCAAGCCGAATTTATTCCTCCGATTGTATTCTTTAAAAAAATGTACCAACACCTTATAAATGTCTGAATCAAGGCTGTGTAAGGGCATTTTTTCTGAAGCCACTTAAGGGGGGAACAATGACTAGTAAAAGAGGTCTAAAATTAGTTTCTTTTACCAGGCCTCCCCAACAAGTGGTAAAACCGAACGCATGGGAGGTCTCCGCCCTGCTCGCTTCTCCACACCCCTGAAACATGGAACCTGCAGGGAGTTACTTAACCTGTTTGTCTTTTTTCTCCACAATCAGAGAGAAGGGTGAGCTGAAGCTCCCAAGGCTAAAACATGCAAAAGTTTAACTGCATGTTTTAATTTTAATCCAGAAGTAGGCTATGGGTAAAATGCATTAGTTCTCGGAATGAAGATTATCACAGAATCAAGGGATCTTAGCAGGTGCTGGAAGGGCATTTGAATAAACTATTAGTGTTCTGGCTATGTTAGTCTCTTTTGCATTTGAGAGGGTCAATCTCTGTGGACCTAATCTTTCTGAACTCAATAAAAACCTCAATCCATGAACCCCCACATCTGAGGACTCCAAATTTCCAAATATGAGTGAGACTCAACTTCACCAAAATCCTGTTACCAATGAAGAACCCAACCCGGTGGCCACATGTATGCTGTACTATCCACCACTACCATTACTCCCATGGTGCCTTTTACTCCTCTCTTAACCACAGCAAACAAAACCCTGCATTTGTAAAGGCTCTGATGGTTTGTAAGCCACCTACGGATCTACGATCAGACAGGGCAGGTATTATTCATTATTTCAGAGGAAGAAATCATTTCTGAGGAGTCAAGTAATATCTTCATGGCTTATACCACTATTCAGTGGTAGAACCTAGTCTAGAATTCTTCCAGAGAGGGATTCCAAGAACCAATTCAACCATAAGGTCTTTTAAGTCTCTGAAATTATGGGATTCCATTACTTTTATAGAGTACCCCAAAATGTATCCCCATAGTATCCAGCATAATCTGGCAAACAGTGTACATTCAGTTAATACTCTTTGAATTACTTGGACTATTCCCCAGAGGCTTCACACACCCAAGAGGTAAACAATTTCACCCCATCCTCCTCCTTCCCTTTGATGATTCAGAGTCTAATTTGGTAGAGACCCAAGAATTTCCTCACAAACAACTCCATTCAGTGACTGAACCAGTCAACATCCCCGCCCAAGACCAAGGCAACAGATGCCCTATTTAGAAGATGTATAGCTGTTACTATGCCTCAGAGAATCCATCCATTCCCTTTATGTCCCCCACCCGGCTTTGGCCACCCTCTGTTGCCTGCTTTTCCTGTTTTTGACCTGCTGCATCAACTCTCTCACTTTGCTTTTGGCCTTGGCTTTGCCAACACTGTCTGCCCATTCATTGATTTTGGCCCCTCCCCTTGTCTCTGGTGCCCCAAAGCCTGGGCATCCTGCGCAGCCAGAAGGAAATAGAGAAAAAGCAGGGTTCCTTCTGCTGACATCAATCGCAGCATCATTTGATGTTCTTATTTCAAGAACCATGTCTACATACCTCCCCAAACTCAAGGATGCATTCCAGCTGCCCCCAAAATGGATGCTACCATAGCACTGAGCAAGGAGCTGGCAACTCGGTATATACTTTAGGGACAGTGGGCTCATAAGTACACAGCCTACATCCAGCACTTTGAGTCAGGCCTGAGGCCCTAGAGCCTAAGGAACTGGGGGTGAAGAATTGGCCATAGATTTAATTCATAAAGGTCTCCCTAAAATTCTGGACTTCAAATTAATTTCAATTGGATTTTTAAGCACCAGGAGTACTGTTTGCCGCCATCTTTACATGCCCGACTTCTTGTTGTTCTGGTCTCCATTCATATGTCAAATCCTCAGAGAGGAATCCCCTACCCACTCTAAATAACTACTGAAGAATAAGCCAGATTTCATTTCCATTATTCTCTATCCCATCACCAGGATTATTGCTTTGCAGCACCGATAACTCAGTAAATTTTTTGTTTCTCTTTTTATTATCTATCTCCCCCAATGAGAATGGAAGCCCCGTGGGGGAAAGACCTTTGTCTACCTCATCCCTAGCCACTACAAGAGCTCCTGGCATAAAGGAGGACTTCGGTAAATGTTTGTTTTGATAAAAAAATAAATGGATGGCTGAACAAATGAATCGGCTGTGAATAAATGAATCTACCACTCCTAGTGTTCCACGTGCCAAGCACTGTATTAAGTACTTGGCATACATTGTACGCATACACAGCGATTTCCAAAAAATTCATTTTTGTTCAGACAAAGTCTGAGCAAACCCTATATATGCCCCAGAAATCAAAACATTAAAAAAAGGACAAAGGAAACAGTCGCAAGTGTCCAGCCACTTCTTCCCCTTTGGGGTCTCATAACTCACTTTATTCTCTTACCAATTCCATTGGCTATGAATGATCATCTGTCCCACTTTCCAGATTGGAAAACTAAGGCTTAGGAACAGAAAGTGGCTTGTCCACATTCATAGAAGCTAATGAGTCACAGGACATGGTTATAAACCAATTCTCTCTGACTTTAACCATGTCTCACTCACTAAACCATAATTCTAAAGAGTCTGCACATTCTCTGAAGTCCCGGGGAACTCTCCAGAATAAGTTAACATTACATTGGTATTTTCAGAGCTTATTTGAATAAGGTTGGAATAGCTTATTGTAGTGTTTAATAATTAATTGCTCTAGGTATATGAAGAATGACTTTTTCTTAATGAAAAATTTCGAGATGATATTATAATGTTAATATTCTCAGAAAGTACTCTCTTGTGACATAGACCTCAATGTTAATGGGAGAAAGTATATTCATACTTTTTCACAGGTAATTCTTGAAAGCCAAAGTATTTAAGAATCTTCTTTGAGGCAAAATTCTATTATAAGAGAAGTAACTGCTTGGCAGTTTCTAAGAATTTAATAAATCTCTCCAGGAAAATGTTAGTTTCAAAAGAAAAGTTCAAAAGGGACTCAAGAATCCTCCCTGTTTTCTTGTATCTGCATTACAAATAAAGAACCTTTTTGCTGGCTGTGAGATGCCAGAGAAAACCAGAATGTTCCTTTTGCATTATTCGGTGAGTGGTATTGTGTTACCATTTTTTTCCTTTTAATATGAGAAGCCCACGGATTTCATGGTGCAGATTCACAGCTACAGAACGCTTGTTAAGAGGTCTGTGGAATATCGCTTTCACCAAGTCGCACTATCTCGGAGTCGTCTGGATTTCAGAGGACTTCAGTGAGAAAGGATGGCGGCCAGAAAGAGCCATGAACGCAAGACCTCCCCTGGGCACCTTACACTCTTCGACATTCTACTCTCACTTTGGACCATGCGGTCCACATTCTGAGTGTGTATTGAAATATAGATAACATAAAATTTATCAATTAGGGGCGCCTGGGTGGCTCCATCGCTTAAGCGTCCAACTTCGGCTCAGGTCATGATCTCACGGTTCATGAGTTCCAGCCCTTCACTGGCCTCTGTGCTGACAGCTCAGAGCCTGGAGGCTGCTTTGGATTCTGTGTCTCCCTCTCTCTGCCCCTCCCTACTCGCACTCTGTCTCCTCTCTTTCTCTCTCTAAAAATAAATTTTAAAATTATTTTAATTATCATTTAAAGCATTTCCAGGGATATAGTTCAGCGGCAGTAAGTACATTCACCTTGTTATGCATCCATCCCTAATATCCGTCTCCAGAACTTTTCATCATCCCAAACTGAAACTCTGCACCCATTAAACAATAATGCCCCATTCCCCTCCCCCACCCCAAATATAAACCACTGTTCTATTTTCTATCTCTAGGAATTTGGCTACTCTCGGTGCCTCATACACGTGGAATCATGCAACATTTGTCCTGTCATTCCACATTCTTGGTACATTTTACCTTTATTTTCTTCAAAATGAGAGACATTTTCTAGTGTCCAAGTGAGGTCATACAGTCCTGCAGCGTGACTCCGGGAATACTTTGAAAACTTTATTTTTTTTTAAGACCTGGTTTAAACACTCAGTAGGGACACCTGGGTGGCTCAGTTGGTTAAGCATCCGACTTCAGCCCAGGTCATGATCTCACAGTTCATGAGTTCGAGCCCCACGTTGGGCTCAGTCCTGACAGCTCCGAGCCTGGAGCCTGCTTCGGATTCTGTGTCTCCCGCTGTCTCTGCTCTTCCCCTACTCATGCTCTGTCTCTCTCTCTGTCTCTCAAAAATAAATTTAAAAAAATAAAAAATAAACACTCAGTAGTAATGGTGCTAATGAATCTGCAACATTTTGTCAAGCAAATTATCAAGATCATATCATGTGTTCTTCCCTTCATTAAAGAGAACGTGGGGTCAATTAAACTCCACTCTCAACGATGAAGGAGCAACAGTTGGCACAAGTCATGGCAGAGATGTGCGTGCCTAGGACTCAGAAACTGTAGCCACGGACTCAGAAACTGTAGCCACAGACTCCCATGGGTAAGAAACAAAAGGAATAAAAATTCTTAGTCCAACAGCCTGTTGTGAGTTTTCATAACTTCATTCATGATTCTTATCTTTGTAGCCTTGTCATTTCCTGGTGATGATTAGCAGGAAAAACAAACAAACAAACAAATGCAAAGAAGAAAAGAAACTTCTGGGTGTGGGGTGGAGTAAGGCTTGAAGGAAAATCTCGGGAAGCATCCAAGGAAAGAAGAAGCCCCGTGTGAGTCCCTTCCTCTTCGTAGCTGGTGTGCGGAAATAAGACCCCAGAAAGACAAGTATGTGTTGGCCACGGTGGAGAGGAGGCAAGCAGGCAGCATCCAGAGGAGAAGGTATCGAGGAGGAAGTGGCCAAGGACTGATGACAGGGTCCCTAAGGGTGGCCTGACAGGAGTTTTGTGAGCCTCTAGTCAGCTCAGAGACCGTTCTGGTGCCCTGATCAGCAAAGCCACGGGCTGAGATCCTCTGGGATCAGTCAGAGCGCTAGGACGTCCCTCAGTGCCACAACTGATGCCAGCTGAGGAACCGAGAGATGGCCTCGGTCTAGAGTCCTCCCATTACATCTGCATCAGGACACCGCTTGTCTCACAGACTAGCCAGCAGATGTGTATGCGTGTGTGAGCGTGTGTGCGTTTGTGTGTGTGTGTGTATGGGGTGGGGAGAAATGGGAGGAAGAACCAGTTTTTAAACCACCAAATCCTACTTAAATACTTCCCAACTTAGCGCTGCCCCAAGACTTCCAACCCCACGGTGCCCTGTTGGCTTCAATTCTTGTGCTTGCTTCCTCAACTAGACAACCAAGGGTGGATTCTATGGATTTCTCCGGTGCCGTGTGAACTCCCCGAAGTTTTGGGGTTGATTTCTAGGAGTGTCTTGTTGTGCTTCTGGACTGACTGACATATTGAGCTCTCTGCCTCTCTCCTTTGCCATTTGGATAACATAAGGTGACATGGGCAAGAATGTACTGGGAGAAAAGAAGAGCTGATTTATATACTCTGTTATTCTACCGTGCTGCTCCTATGCAGATTTTGAGGGTAGGAGTACTTTGCTCACCCACGATCATCACTCCATAGGCAGAGCCAAGGAGGGTCAGGTTACTGACCCGTTAATGCGGATAAGAACTACCTTGTTCCTCCCTCTTCTCCCCGTTCCCACTTCTGTCAGGGGTCCCAATTTGCACCCATCTGGGGAATTCATGAGACCTGACCATGGCTGACCGGAACAATAAGAAACATGCAAGGACTTGTATTCGTTTCCTACGGCGGTCATAACAAAGCACCACAAACCGGTTGGCTTAAAACCACAGAAGTGTATTCTCTCACAGCTCTGAAAGGAGAAATCCAAAATCAAGGTGTCAGTGGGGTCTTCTCCCTCTGAGACTCTGAGCAGAATCCTACCATTCATCTTCCTAGCTTCTGGGGCTGACTGCCCATGCTAAGCATCCTCTGACTTATATACAGCTGCATCATCCCAACCTTTGCCTCTGAGGTCAAACGGCCATCTCTGTGTCTCTGTCTCTACATGGAATTTTCCTCTTCTTATGAGGACACCAGTCACATTGGATTAGGATGCACCTTATTGACCTCATCTTAACTTGATTACATGTACAAAGACTCTATTTCCAAATAAGGTCACATTCACAGGTACTGAAGGCTACGACATCAACACATCTTTGGGGGATACAATTCAGCCCTGACAAGACTCCAACCTCAAACCCTTGCTTCATCAGGGGCCCAGCCTCCTTGTCTTGATTCTGACTTGATGATTCCAAAATCTTTCTTCAAGACTCTAACACCCAGTCCCTTCTTTCTGTGTTTCTGTTCTTCCTGGCTGACTAGTCAGTCTTTCATTCACTGTCCTCAACCTGGAAAACTAATTAATCCTTTGACATTTGTCTGACTATCTGGATTTGGGGGTCTTTGTTTTAGGGAATAGCCCAGACCCGTCCCCGGCTCTGTGATGGCCTCAGAATCTAGGTTCTTCCCAGGGTTCGGCCCCGCCCCAGCCCACCACCTCCAGAGACATCCTTAGATGTCTTTACTAGACCCAAAACTGGATTCCACCACCTACAAGGCTTGGCACAAACTGACCGGAGCATTCCTCTCCCAAAAGCAAAACTTACTAGTTTGCTTTTTATACATTTCAAATAAGGGTCATGTTCTTGACAAAAATGATAACCCCTGCCTCTCTATGTCATGCGATTCTTATACAGCTTTAGGCATCCATATATATTTCCAGGTTCTCTAACTCACCTTGAGAAATAGGAAAAATTAGTTAACTTTAGAGCAGGGCAGTAAATAAAATAATTTAGACCAGAGGGGACCCATTATGAAAAATAAATTAATTTCTTCAAAGTTCAAATAATTAAACTTGTTCAGTTTTATTCTTAGCAAAAGCCTAAATGGAGAGCTGTAGCAATTTTTCAAATTTTGGGTTTTAAAATAAGTCCCAGGCACAAAATACTCAAAGGTAAATTTCTTTTTCTGTAATTATTAGATTAATTGTATTGGCCCTCCATTTACCATGTTAATAAAGACTTGGTCTAAAGCCAGATCCACGTACAGAAGCAAACACTGCTAATCCATTAGCCCACCACCCTCTTTTTAAACAAGAGTGCCTGGTTAGCTTGAAAAGACTATCACTCAAGTCCATGAAAAATCAGGCACTTTCTAAAGAGCCACGATTTTCCATTCCTTCAACCCAGAGAGATGGCCAGAGATGAGCAGACTGAAGTTGCCAACAACCATGTCATCTTGTAGTTGTAAAAATCCTGTTGCCTACCATTTATAAATTTATAAAAAGATTACCAGGTTGGCCATACTTAGGGTCTACAAATGTAACTTGATGACATCATTAGACTCTTGTAACTGGCCACCTACATGAACCCAAAGAAGAGCACCAACAATTTCCCCACTACTAGTCATTCCGGTTATTGATATATGTCTGTGTGTTTCTCTAGTCGGCCTGATCCTCCCTTGTGAAGTTTTAAAATAAATCATCCCCATAAGCTGGAAAGAAATTCGGGAAGTACAACTGACCAGCTCATATTTTGCTGCCATTCATACCCAGCTGGTACTCCAGCCACTATTTCTGCTCATGGAGCCACCAGAGATTAAATGGAATACTTTCATCCCCTGCCAAGAATACATGCCAGTATTTACTAGTACTTATGCAAAATAATTTTCCAGAATCACTTTTCAAAAGCTGAATGCTCAGTTGACTTATAAAAGTCTAAAATGGATTAATAGGAAAGAAATAGACAGTCCCAGATGCACAAGTTATCAATTTTATGCACCGGATGACTAAGACTTACATATTTCAGCTAAGCTGGAATTACAATAACCCCATTCCTCTCAAGAGAAATGGTGGCTGCCGTAAAAATGAAGATGTGCTTTGTTTTACTTGCATAACAGGAAGTAGTCTTTGCTTTATTAAAATGATTGGCATGAAGGATTGAACATGCCGGCTCATCCACTTATTTGTCACTAGTTTTTTTTTTTTTAATTTTTTTAATATTTATTTCTTTTTGAGAGACAGAGAGAGGCTGGAGGAGGACTAGACTGAGGGAGACAGAGGATCTGAAGCAGGCTCTGCTCGAACTCACGAACCACGAGATCATGACCTGAGCCGAAGTCAAGCGCTTAACCAACTGAGCCACCCAGGTGCCCCTTGTCACCAGTTTTAAGCCATTCCTAACATGACCTTGGCTGGCTAAATGATGTAAGCTGAACTTCGTATTCATTCATTCATTTAATAATTTGTTCAACCAACATTTATTGAACACTTACTATATGCAAAACATTGAACCAGGGCCTTTGAATTGAAAAATAAGGAAGAAAGTACTATTTCTCAAAAGGAACTCTGAATCTAGCAAAGACGCCTCACTATCCTCATATGTATTACCTTTGTATCACTCAGGATGTGGGGTTGTAGGCAACAGAAACCTTTTCTAGCTTGCCTACAAATAGGAAAATCATAGAAAGGCTGAGCGCCAGCTTTGTAAGGACAAGGCAAAGAACAGGTCTAAGAAGGGACAGGCACCAGACCCCTCACGGGTTTCTATGTAGTATGAAAAATATAGCAAACTTCCAGGTTGCCACACTTTAGGTGAATGTTCTCTATTTGCAGTTTGGATTTTTTAAATATTTTTTTTAAGTTTATTTATTGATTTTAAGACAGACAGAGAGAGTTTAAGTGTGGGAGAGGCAGAGAGACAGAGAGAGAGAATCCCAAGCAGGCTCTGTGCAGCCAGTGCAGAGACCAATGTGGGGCTCAAACTCATGTAACCCAGAGATCATGACCTGAGCCAAAACCAAATGTCGGATGCCTAACTGAGCCACCCAGGCACCCCTGCAGTTTGGATTTTAATTAGCTTATATTGTATCACGTATCCACCCGTTCACTGGGTAAGGGTGGGGTGCATTTACTGATAGACTCGTCACGATCATTTCCAGGGGAGAAGCAGTTTCCCAAAGCAAATCCAGGGGTGCCCTTTCTAGAATAGGGGATGCAATCTGGGCAAGCAGAATAGCCTTGCATTAGCCTTTATCCCTCTTATCTTCCAAGGCGTGCTTTTCCCATGAGAAGGTCACTTACTCCCCGACCGGAAGTTTAACTTCACCCTAGGCTTTCAAAGAGGCCCAGCTGAATAGCTCAGAAAATCATTACTAATTCAGCCTTGCCTCGAGTCCCACTCGGCCCTTGGCCCTGACTGTAATCACTGGGCTCTGCGTTGTTGCTGAGGACCTGACGGCCAGGGACCATGAATCCATCACCTGTGCCTCCCAGGTGCCCAGCACAGGACCTGCTGCAGAGGTACTCAAGAACTGCCTCATGGAGGATGTGTTTTCTCTCTCTGTGTTGCCACCCCTGCCCTGATAACCTGCGGAGCATTTTAATCCCTGTCACACGAAGGCCCTGCCTTGCAGGTCTGATTTCCACATTATTTCCACCTGGAAAATATAACTCTGCCCTTGAATCTGGGCAGTAAAACTGGTGGCTAAGAAGCAACACTTCTGGGACGCCCCGGGTGGCTCAGTTGGTTAAGCGTTCGATTCTTGGTTTCGGCTCAGGTCATGATCTCACAGTTCATGGGTTCAAGCTCCACGTGAGGCTCTGTGCTGACAGCATGGGGACTGCTTGGGTTCTCTCTGCCTCTCACCTGCTTGTACTCTCTCTCTCTCTCTCCCAAAGTAAATAAACTTAAAAAAAAAAAAAAGAAGCAATACTTTTGCATCAGAAAAGGCCAAATTAAACCCCGATTCTTCCACTTACTATGTGACCTGGAATAAACTGTGCCTGGCTGAATAAACCTCAGCTCCTCACCTGTAAAATGGGTACAATGTTTACCTCATTAGGTTTTTATGGGGATTAAACGAGATGAGGTATTTAAAAATTACATCACACAGTGCCTGCCAGATAGCAAAATGTTTAATAAATCCCCCTTTGATCCTCCAATCAAAAGTGTTTCTCAATTGTGCTTATTAAGGTCATATTCTCGCTATTTGATTCTCTAGATTTCAACCCCGCGCTTATGTTAACCTCTGAGTCTCGACTTCTCCCACGCTTCAGCTTTCCACTTCTCATGCTATGGACGTCCAGATTAAACACGGCTGGCACTCCAGCCCTACATTCTCGGGGTTCACCCCGGCCCCTTCACCGCAGCCTCCTGGGCTCAGGCTTAAACTCCCCCTCAGCCTTCTCCCTCCTCACAGCCTGACAGGCGCGACCAAGGGGCCTGGCCCTTCCAATTTACTCATCCTCATTATTACAGTTGTGCAAACACTTGGTCTGCTTCCAGAGAACCAACTCTCCTAGGGCTGTTTAATATTCACCAGATTGCTAAGCAATTTCTAGTTTTGTTTTGCTATAATTATTTGGATAAATCCTTAGTTACTTATATCCAGGAATGGCTTTTTGCCCTTCTCAGCAAATAGTTGATCTAAACATATTGATCAATTTCTCTATGCCGGGCACTGGAGGAAGCACAGTGCTGCTCCCACGAGGAGGGGACCCCAAGACAGAAGAATCAAAGAGATATCGTTGCTCCTCATTCCCTTCTATGTTAATTAGCAAGTGATGATGATACAGATATCCAAAAGATAATTCTAAATGGCGGGCAATAAAGAAATCGCTTAGGTTGGGTTTTAGAATACCGTTTGGCCAGATGAACATAAGGGAAGGAAGCAAAAATAATATAAAAACTGGGAGGGGGGCAAAACATAAGAGACTCTGAAATACGGAGAACAAACAGAGGGTTGCTGGAGGGGTTGTGGGAGGGGGATGGGCTAAATGGGTAAGGGGCATTAAGGAATCTACTCCTGAAATCATTGTTGCACTATCTGCTAACTAACTTGGACATAAATTTAAAAAAATAAATAAATGAATTTTAAAAAAATAAAAAATAGGGGACGCCTGGGTGGCTCAGTTGATTAAGTGTCTGACTTTGGCTCAGGTCATGATCTCACTGCTTGCGAGTTCAAGCCCCTTGTGAGGCTCTGTGCTGGTAGCACAGAGCCTGGAGTCTGCTTTGCATTCTGTGTCTCCCTCTGTCTCTGCCCCTCCCCTGCCCACGCTCTGTCTCTCTCTGTGTCTCTCAAAAATAAATAAACGTTTAAAAAAATTTTTTTAATAAAAATTAGAACACCATTTGGCCATTCCATTTGCAGCGCAAGCACACCAATCGTAAGCATAGAGCTCGACGAATTTCCTCCTCCAGCATCCAGATCAAGAAACATTGTCAGAATACTACTCATTCTCTCTCTTTCTCCCTCTTACCCCCTCTCTATCACTCAGAGTCACTGGCCTGACTGTGGATGGACTCACACGGTATGCACGTTTGATTGGCTTCTTCCAATCATCATTAGAGTTGAAAGGCCCATCCGTGAGGTTGCAAGTAGCTTTGGTTTGTTCATTCTTATTAATACGTAGTACTACTTTGGATGAATATTTTGCACTTGATTTATGCATTCCCCCTACGTGGACATCTCTATCTTTTCCAGTTTGCAGTATTATAAATAATGTTGCTATGAATATTCCAGCACATGTCTTTTGGTTTACCTGGACACTCCTCTCTAGTGAGTTTATACCCGGGAGCTGGATGGCTAGGTCATAGCATATGCTATATTTCACTTTAATAGAAATTTCCAAATGGTTCTTCTCGTCTGCATGTGTTGTTTTTGTTTTTGTTTTTTAAGATGCTGCTATTCTAGAGAAACTGCAATTCAGTTGGAGAGGACTGATTCTGTGGTCCCCGAGAAGCTGACTCTGGGCTCTGCGCCCTTCCCTGTGTTTGTTCTTTATACTCAGGGGAGACCATTTTCATTACCTGCTAGGCAGGTGCATAAAGCCAGCACCAAATCAATAGCTTATATGCCGCCTTCCAGGAGCTGAGGGTATGGTTTATTTACCCTGGGCCCTCCTCTGGAAGCAAGTAGGGATTTGGTCAGAGAAAGAGAGGGGGAGGGTAGGATGTAAACTATGGTCAGGACACCAGGACACAAAATCCAAAAACAGGTCTTCGAGGCATGAGAACAGCCTGGGCATATAGACTCAGGAACTGAGAGTGAGCAAGTAAGAGGCAGCACGGAATGGCTGGTGGGAAGGCAGCTGGGCAAAACGCCTGAGTCCAGGGCAGCCACCCACCAACAGCTGCCTCATCCCTGTTTTCTGCAGCGTAGTCGTGGGTTGGGGAGCAGACAACAAGAAGGGGGATGAAGCAGACATCCCTAATTTCCTGGCTCACTACTTTCTCAAGGTGATCGTTAAAAGATCAGACCTGGTGGCTGAACTGCCAAAACCCTCCTCATTGTTAAACCTTTGAAACCTCCATGTCTACTGGTGTAACCCGTTTGGGAAGCAACATAACAGCAGATAATGAGCCATCAGATACTTATTCTCCTTAATGCAGTAATCTACTTCTGAACATTTATTTTAAGGCTATTTAAAATTTTTTTAATGTTTCTTTATTTTTGAGAGAGAGAGAGAGAGAGAGAGAGTCAGAGTGGGGGAGGGGCAGAAAGAGAGGGAGACACAGAATCTGAAGCAGGCTCCAGGCTCGTCCGAGCTGTCAGCACAGAGCCCAACGCAGGGTTTGAACTCATGACGCGTGAGATCATGTGCTGTGAGGAAGTCAGATGCTTAACCAACTGAGCCACCCAGGAGCCCCTGAAGTCTATTTTAAAGCTGTATCATTTAATACAGGAAAAAGAATATCAACTGTAGTAACCCACACATTGTGGATAGATCTACACAGCTTTAGAAAGCAGGCGTGAGGAGGGGTGGGGGTGGGGGGGCAACCTCAGTGTCCACAGTAGTGGACAGTGTATCAGGTTGACACTTTATAAGATCATCATATCTCATTAAAATTAAGCTCTGTGCCAATCTGTTTAAACTAAAAATCTCAGGAGACGAAACTGTACAGACATTAAGATCACGGTGAAATAAACATGCGTGTGGCAGCAAACAAAAACTCCAAAGGAATAAGGAGAATCGCTGCCACGGCATGCTGCCCACGCCCTGGTACCATTCTAGGTGTTTCACAGGAGTTAACCCATCCCACGAGAACCTTATGAGGTCAGGAGTAGCACCAACCCCACTTGACAGACAAGGAAAGTAAGCCACAAAGAGCTAAGAGTAAGCTGCCCAAGTGAATAAGGGCCAGAGCTCAGGTATTTTGTCTTAAGCCATCACCGTGAAAATAGGAGTCATATGAGGGAGCGGCACCATCTTTGTATAGGAAATCTTTTAATATCTTAATAACCAAGTCAGATAGGATGAACTTTCATTGAACATCCAGATGTCTCTTGTGTAAAGCTAAGTTTTTCCCGAGGCTTCCTTTTACTAAATGTTTGTAAGGGTCTCATGCCATTGGGACTATTTTCTTTATTTCCGAGACTGAAAATTAACAGGTTATCTAATTAATGATGAAAACCTCAACTACCAACAAGAGAAAGCAAACTCTATAATTTTCCAAAAATCAACACAGGAAGTAGAAACGCCACAGAGAAAAACATCGCGGGTGAGAGCAAAGTCAAACACCACCCACTGTGAGTAAAGCCACCACAGGGAGCCGACTGCGGGACAAAGAATGCCTGCTTTCTGCTGGAATTTGGCCAAATGGGAGAAAAAGCCCATAGCATTACACTAAGCAGTATCAGTAAGTTACCTAGAGGCTCTGAAACGGCCAGGCAAGGGGCAACGAATGCCTAATTGGGCATTTTTGGTTTTTTCATGAGGTCATTGTGAGTCTAGTGCACCAAAGGACTAGGGATCACTGAGACGGGGAACTCCCTGAGGGCACAGATGATGGAAAGATTCTTTGATGTAAATTTAAAAACCTTCCGTCTTGAAATCAATCTGAGATAAGGGAGATTGCTGTAGTGCTGGCTCAGCAAGAGTTTCTCAGGCTTAGAATTAAGGATTACATGGATGACATGCTTCATGGAGTGTCAGAATTACTGAGATAAAGGTACATATACATATATACATGTCTCCATGTGCATATATACATGTACACATATGCATATACATGCACGCATCTATATGCACATACACATATACATACATGCACATTTTTTACATACATATAGATTGTGGATGTTAAAGTAGCTGGAGTTAGAAAACACAAAGAACACCCCCCCTTTCACACAGATTGCTGAGACCACCAAACCTCAGACATACATCCTCGTAATAAGAGGAGAGACCTGGGGGTCTCAACGCCAAGCTGCCTCACTTCTGTCTTCTATTCTAATGTGTCGCTTCGAAAGAAAACCAAAGCAAAAGCAACTTTAAACCAGGTCTAAGGTGACGTTTTTGTCCGTTCTCAAAACCAAACTTGCCTCTAGCTTCTGCAGCCTGGGGTGTTGGGCAAGCCTCCTGACTCCCCTGGAACGCCCAAGTGGCTTCCCAGGGCCACGGCAGAGACTGGCGTACACTTAAAATCCCAGCGTGTGAGAGCTGGAAAAGAGATTATTTCATCTAACTCTCTTGTTTTGCAATAAGAAACCTGAGACTCTGGGAATTACGGCCCTGCTCCAAGATCATAGGCTATTCCTCCGGGAGCCAAAACTAGAAGCACTGTATGTGGAGCACAGTGGGCACTTTTCCTACGTCTCAGTGACCAGGTGGGAGGGCAACACGTGCGAGGTAAGGATGGAGAGTCACAGCGGAGTCAATGCCACTGATTGGCTAAAGAGGGCCAAAGAGAAAAGGCAGCTGATCTGGTTACCTGGTGTCGACACAGCCCAGAGGCAGTCAGAATATAAAATCCTACAGGCAGACCTGGAATGTATAAATCAGAACAATTGGGTATAATAATTCGGCTATCAACTGTTAGCCCAACAGAAAGACATTTCCTTGGGAGGAAACGGGAATAGAAAGAGAGCTTTGTTACACGTTGCGCTCAAACCTGGTGAAAACATCAAAATAATCTCATTAAAGAGTAACACACTTACTCAAGACAGACAAAAAGAGTTCATAGCAGTCTTAAAAATCTGTTTAAGGAATTTCACTTAATCCTCCCCTTCGGTAGACTTGTTTTTATTCAAATTTGCCTGTAGGTTAATACTTACATCATTGTACTTGGAGCGAGGGCCTATTCCCGCAAACACGTCTTTAAATAAATGTTCCTTCCACAACCTAAAAGAGCCAGTTGGTATTGGATCATATCTTTCTAGTTCATCTAGTGACAAGCCTTTCTGCAAACCTCTTAAAGCAGAGGTGACCTGTCTTAGTGTTTAATAAAGCAGGAGTCTCACTTAGACTAGGAGGTGATGAGCGAGGTCACCTTTAACACCAAAGAAACATTTACCTAAACCAACAGCATCCGGAGGACGCAATTTAAAAAAATGAATAGTTAATGAGCCTGCCAAATTATATGCACCCCTTCCCAGAGCAAATCCTACTAAATGATGAGTGATGGCGTTTTCCATGGTTGAATCTCTTTTTTAATTGAGTAAATAAGGGAAGGTAAGAATTAAAGCACAAAATTAAAGCGTAAAAATAAAGGCAATAGGTGGGGAGAGTGGAGGATCGAGGTGTTCGGGAAAAGAGTAGGAAGATTTATTTGTTTGCTTTTTTAAATGTTTGTATTTCCTTGTCATTTAAAAGTGTGTGTGTATGTGGGGGGGGTGTGGTGTGTGTGTGTGTGTGTGTGTGTGTGTGTGGTGTGGGGGGGGAATGGAGTGTGTGTGTGTGTGTGGTGTGTGTGTGTATGTGGTGTGCGGTGTGGGGTGTGTGTGTGTGTGTGTGTGTGTTGCATACAAAACAAGGTGTAATACAAGCCTTGGAACTATATCTCTTTTGCCTAGGACCCTGCACCCTCCATTTTCATTCCTTCGCCCTTCTACCAAGAAAAAGAAATGTACTCTAGCTGTCTGCTAGGAATGGGGGCATGCATTCCTAACCCAATGCTTCTCTCCTCCTTCTACCCTGGATTTCTGTTCATCCGGGTTGACCAGTTGGCGTATAGAGTGAAATAGATGGGAAAGTGTGCTGGTGCCAAGCCTGGGCCTTAGGATGCCTTTCAAGTTTCTGCTTGCCCTCTTGTACCTCTGCTGCCACATGCGAAGAACCCGCCCGGGCTGGCCTGCTGGTCTAAGAGGAAGAAGAGGGATACACAGAGCAGAACGAGTGTGTCTCAGAGCAACCAAGCAAGCCAGCCAACATCGGCATGGCTGCTCGGCCAAGCTCAGCTGTCCCCCAGCTGATCCACAGGGCCCCAAGCAATAATAATACTAGAATAAAAATAACATATTAAGTATTACAGCTACAATAATAACACAATAATAGCTGTTGTTTTCATTCCCCTGAGCTTTAGGATGGCTTATTACACAGTAACAGCCAAAAGATATACTAGATTTACTCAGAAATCCAACAAACAAGACATTTGATCCCAACACATGTCAAGTGAT
Source organism: Paguma larvata (assembly GCA_030068075.1). Classification (NCBI taxonomy): domain Eukaryota; kingdom Metazoa; phylum Chordata; class Mammalia; order Carnivora; family Viverridae; genus Paguma; species Paguma larvata. The sequence goes on from CM057825.1 coordinate 17,367,058, forward strand.
AGGGAAGACACTTCCCTGTCAATGTTTTACTTCTCCCGTTTGTAAACAAAGCTAATACTACCTTCTTCCAAGGCACTACAAGGATTAAATGGCAATACATTTCTTACTCTAGAAAACTCTCACTGCTGAACACAAAGGATTATGCCATGATACATTGAAATATAAAAGAAAGAGGTGCGCCTGGGTGGCTCAGTCGGTTGAGCGGCCGACTTCAGCTCAGGTCATGATCTCACGGTCTGTGAGTTCGAGCCCCGCGTCGGGCTCTGTGCTGATGGCTCGGAGCCTGGAGCCTGCTTCGGATTCTGTGTCTCCCTCTCTCTCTGCCCTTCCCCTGCTCACGCTCTGTCTCTATGTCTCTCAAAAATAAATAAACGTTAAAAAAAAATTAAAAAAAAAAAGAAATATAAAAGAAAGAGAGAGTGAGTGAACTGGAACATAAGGAAGAAAAGGAGGGAGGCAGGGAGGGAGAGAACACCCCCCTCTCTAGAGGTCACTGTATGACTTGAAAGGACACCCGTTAAAGCAGATTAAACACACACCCAGGTAGTAACTGAGGCATTCACTAAAACTGATGAAGGTGACATCTGCTTTTAAATAATCCAGATAATTCATTTGCAAGAGAAGGTGTAAACTAAAGGTATATCTGAATGTCCCCATGAAGTGGCCCTCTAGAAACCGGAACAGTGACATCTGCTAAATGAAGCCCAAATTTCTTTTCTTCCAGGCTTTCACGGAAGTCTGCCTCAAGGAACGACACCCATAATATTCCTCCCCCAGAATGTGAGTAACAACCTCAGACCACAGGCCAGTGAATCACGGAGGCAGCAGCACCATCCTTGTCCGGGTGCGACAGACTCACCAGAGACGCCCCACGCTTCCCATTATGCAAGTGCAGTCGAGCTGAATCGTTGACTAATTACTAACCTGCCCGGCCCTGCACCTACGGCACCCAAACTGCCGATGAGATAACTGTTGGCCAGGTCCACACTGCTAAGAGAAATCATACTTCTGCTAAGCGGCCGTCACCCGGGCGTTTAATTGCCTAGAGAAAGCTCCATCAGGAAGAATTGTGTGCGCTCCATTTGACAGATCCAAGCACAGACAGAGACAAGGTCGGACGTGTCTTTATCAATCAGCGATTGGCACCACCACATCAAGGTGGTGACTAGGAGAGTGAGAAGTTTGGGGGTGGGGTGGTGAGGGGCATTTACGGCACAGGTGCACAGACATGCTCAGTGAACCATTTGTAAACAGACAGGAAGTTTCCACCGGTCCACTAGTGGATTCACTGCCCACTTCTAAGTCCCTTCAGTTTGGTTACTCTTACGCTCAGGCACTTAAGAGTTCCTTTCTCCCTCCCACACAGAAGATAACCCCGCCCAGCCTGGAACTGATTAGACTAACAGGCTGCATCTTCATTGGACACTCATCCATATGCCAATGGTGCTAGGGTAAAGGTCAGTGTCATGACCACGTCTTTTCCCCTAGTCCCATTACGCATTCCCTGCGTAACAATCTAGCATGAGGAGAACCTTGTTGCACTACTGGCACCCAGATTCCCGGATAGAAAATCATGAGCCGTGAGCCTGGGCAGCTTACCCAGTCTGGGTTGATGGAAACACACCACATATTGGAGCTGAAAGGAGGGGCGTGTGCTACAGGCATTGGGGGAGAAAGGGCGTCCGTTCCCCAGGTATTCTCATGTCGTTAGTGGAGGGAGGCTGTCTCCTGCCCAGGCAACAGTGCGGTTGCTCTTGGATCCATAGCATGCACTCCTTTTGGTTAACTAACTTCTTCTTTTCCAAGGTAAATCCTCTTACCTTCTTAGGAGAGACGATAGCATAATAGCCATTCATGACTTACTCTGAGTGTAATGAAATGATTTCTCTTCAATAGAAAAAGATGAAGGGTGAAAGAACGACCATGGGTCTGGTTGGAGAAAAAGGCCAGTTGGGAGTTGCAGCCAAAGCTGGGATGGAAGAGAACTTTCAAGGATGGACCCCAGACTTTCAGAGGCCTCTGTGTGACCTACACACTGAAGGTGCCAGGGATGGGACTAGGAGGGGAGGGGACAGCAAAGTCCAAAAAGGAAGCATGGAAGCGACAGAGCCTCCACGGTGGGTCGTAGAGCCCAGATCTTCTCCCCGGTGGTAGGCACTGGAATGGTCACAGATGTGCTTGACAGTCCAGGAGAGACCTAAAGCACCCAGGCTGCCCTTGCAGCTGCCTCCACATAACCTCCTTTTACCATTCAAATATTGTCATTTTGTATGTATGCCATGATGCAAAAAAGGTTAGGAAGCCTTGCTATATAGCCCAATGGTATAATAGAGTAAGTGGTCTCTTTTAAAATGTCACGTTTTGGCTCAGATGGTTAAGCATCCGACTCTTGGTTTCAGCTCAGGTCATGATCACAGTTCGTGAGTTCAAGCCCCGTGTCGGGCTCTATGCTGACAGGGTAGAGCCTGCTTGGGATTCTCTCTCTCTCCCTCTCTCTCTCTGCCCGTCCCCTACACACACTGTGTCTGTCTCTCTCAAATAAATGAAATTTAAAAAATAAATAAAATGTTGATTTTTACTACAGCTGATGACTTCTGGACGTTTCCTGAAGCCAGGAAATCCGGTAGTCATCCCAGCTGTCTACACCCCTATCCGTGTCCCCATATTCTCATCTATAAAATGAGAGGGCTGTACCACATGGTCTTGAAAGTTTCTTCTGGCTCGCGATCTCAGCTGACTCGCTGACCTGCATATTCTATGCCTCCTATCCACTGTCCGCCTACTTGATCTGTCTCAGGACTCAGCTGAAATGTCACTCTCACAGAGATGCTCTCAGACATGGATTGGTTTAAAGCCCTTTGCTATGCAGTGCTCCCCTCTGCAAAGTCTCATTATTGTTGCAATTACTTTATTCATTCATTCACGCATGCATGCGTGCAGTAGGTGAGGGAGGGTCTACCATGGTTAAAGCATGGTTTTAGGAGTCGGACTGATGGATTTAAATCCCAGTGCCGCTGCTTACTGTCTATGTGACCTTGAATGAGTCACTTAGCCTCCTTGTGCCTCACTTTCCCTCCGTGACCAAGTGAAATGAATAATCACATCTACGTCTCAGGGCTGCTGCAAGGATAGAGTTAATGCTTGTAGACCACCGTGCCTGGCCTGAAGCAAGCACTCCGTAAACTAGCAATGACGATTTTCGTGATTCCCTTACATCCTATATGGTACAAGGTGTCTACCCAATGCCATTCTCCCTGTCAGGTTGAAATTCACATTTGCTTCTCTACCACCTGACTCTCCAGGGCCTCACACAAAGTCTGACATATAATCATGCACTCAAGGTGCAAAATATCGGTTGAGCGAATTAGCTAACATAAGTATCTCACTTTGTTTTCAGCCCCATCAATTTCTCTCCATGCTAATTTTCACAGTTAAAATTTTCTGCCTCTTCAGCTTAAACTGAGGCTTGCTTTGTTCTCAGTCTTTGGGGAGAGCAAGACCAAACGTACCTTTCTCTGTTCACAAGAGAAATATTACCATTTGGGGAAGTTGCACGAATACCTTTCCCCAACCTTCCTTCTCCCAGCTCCCCAATCTACTTGCCATTTAAGGAATAACCGTTTGGGTAGCCAAGTATCATTCCCGACAAAAGGGGAAAACTCAAAAATTTATGTATTAGATTTCCAGATGTGGACAACTCTTGTTTTTGCCTAAATGGTGCTGACAATTTATGGTTGTCTTTGGAAAATCATTTGATAATGATCCAACTATCTAGAACCTCTTTATTTTATGTCTGTTAAAAGAAAAGAAAGTTATTACCCAGGAAAATTTCCAGACTGCCATAAAAGAAAAGTGATCGCTGCCAAGAACCGTCTGCCATAAAACGTCCCCTAACAGCTTCTTACCTTTATGTATCTGTAAAGCACCCTTTTTAGAAATGAGGCAAGGCCATCCATCAATTCTTTTAAGGCTAATTGCAAATGTTTAATACAGAAATTAAATATTACACAATGTGAAATAAGGTGTGTGGCATTCCTGCATTCAACACGGGCATCTCCCGGAGAGGAACACAAGCATGGAGGCCGTAGACCCACCGGGGCCACTCACGGCTCACCTGGCCCCTGTGTCACCATCGGCTGCAGAGTGGCAGTCCCAACTGACCTTAAAGGGCTTGTAATGAGAATCGAATGAGACAACAATGGTAAGAGCACTTTGAAAAGGTAAACAGGGCATAAAAATGAAACATGTAACCGTTCTTAATGAGAGAAAACAAAACGAAACAGTGGTGTGCCTGGTACCATGTTGATACGGCATTCAAAGCTATTCTAATGAAGACGCGATAGGGGCCTCTGGGTGGCTAAGTTAGTTCAGCAGTGGACTTCAGCTCAGGTCATGATCTCATGGCTCATGAGTTCAAGTCCCGCATCAGGCTCTCTGCTGTCAGCACAGAACCCACTTCAGATCCTCCGTCCCCCTCTGTCTGTGCCCCTCCCCGTGCATACACCCACATTCTCTCTCTTTCTCTCAAAAATAAATAAACATTAAAAAAAACAAAAGATTCAATAAAGTAAGGGGATTGGGTCCAAGATCAGTGGTTCTCAAATCCGGTGGAGCATTTGACTCCCTGAGGGTCTCCAGTTCATGATACAGTGGTCCAAGTCCCACCATAGACCTAAACTAATAAACCAGAATTTCCAGAGACCTATGGAGTTAGAATCTGTGCAACGGACCTGGGAATCTGTATTCTAGCCCACTTCCCAGGAGATGCGGAGAAATGGGGAGACTGGGGAAACGCTAGCCTGGATGCTGTCCAAGCTCTTCTGTGGCAGGAGAAAAAGGAAAGCCTGCTCTCTTCCTTGTTAATATCCGCCACCAGAACTAACGACTCCTGCCTCAAATTCTACCTGTATATTGCTCTGCCTGACCCCTCCCAGTGCTCATCAATCAGAGGGACAGATCAGAGGCTGCCACTGGCACCAGCATCCCCTCCTTCCACCCACAGCAAGGACAAAAGGGAAAATACTAGTGAACGCAGGGAAAGATGGCCCCCCTCATCTGCCAGCACCCATGCAGTGGCCAATGCTGGTTCCAACCTGACTTTGAGTGCCCTGGAAATTGGGGCACTTCGTGTCATGTCCATTATTTCAAAGAACCAAATAGAAACTGAACCTTTATCCAGAATAACTGTGCTCCTGCATATCCCTCCCTCCTTTCTTCCCGTTCTTCCTTTACCATTTATCTATGGCATACCTGTTATATGCCAGGCCCTGTAAGTGCTAGGAATGCCCTGCAGGGCCAGGTGCAGCCCACGGTCTGTGGAGAGATCCAATGTGATGACCCGCACCCCTGAGATAATGCTGTGAAGAAGGGAGCTCAGCTGTAGAGCTCATAACCAAGGAAACTGACCCTGTCTGGAAACTGACCTATGAGATAGAAAGATGAAATACAGGAAGAAGCTTCTATAGAGGTCCTATTGGACTAAAGCCAAGGTGGCCATCCCAGAGAATGAAGGAAGAGTGGGGAACATAGGGTGACCCTACAGAGACAGATCAATGCCGGTAGGTCATCCATTAAACATTTTGGACTTTATTACCCAAGCAGTGGGAAGGCATTGTAAGGGTTTTGAGCCATGCAAGAGGGGGGCTCACTGGAGCCTCTGATTATAGGGTGGAAGCAAGTGTCTAGATCAGGAGACACTTCGGAGGCAACTGAGAAAACCCATGTGGCTAGACCACAGTGGTGACTGAGGGCATGGGGAGAAATGGACAGTTCTGTTTTTTAACTTCTTTTTAAGTTTATTTATTTATTTTGAGAGACACAGAGATAGCATGAGTAGGGGAGGGGCAGAGAAAGAAAGAGACAGAGAATCCCAAGCAGGCTCCACACTGTCAGTGCAGAGCCCGATGTGGGGCTCAACCCCACAAAACCATGAGATTGTGACGTGAGCTGAGACCAAGAGTCAGATGCTTAGCTGACTGAGTCACACAGGCTCCCTGAGAAATGGGCATTTCAATGGTTAAAACTAACCAAGGGATGAATTAGATTTTTTACTGGGAAATTTTTTTTTAAGTCATAATTTATTCAATTTGGCAGGAGAGCAGGGCAATCGGTGGGAGGAATAATCAGAGGTGTCCTTGAAGGAAGAAGTTTGAGAAATTATGATCTGAGCCAACTTCTTATTAAAGATGAAGAACTAAGGGGCGCCTGGGTGGCTCAGTTGGTTGAGCGTCCCACTTTGGCTCAGGTCATGATCTCATGGTTCAGGAGTTCGAGCCCCACACTGGGCTCTGTGTAGACAGCTCAGAGCCTGGAGCCTGCTTCAGATTCTGTATCTCCCTCTCTGCTGGCTCTCCCCCCCTCGTGCTCTGTCTCTCTCTCTCTCAAAAATAAGTAAACATTAAAAAAAGAATTAGAGATTTAAAAAAAAAAAAAAAAAGGATGAAGAAGTCCCGACCTAGAGACTGTTAAGCAATATGTTTAAGATCACATTTTAGTTTGGTAACCAAGAGTGGGCTAGAATATTGTCTGCCCCAGGACCAATACAGTACAGGTGACAAGCAAGGCAGAGAAATTAAACCAGCTGAGGACAGGTTCAGATCCAAGCCTATAGCAGCCTCTACAAAGCTGTCGGAAAGAAGGGAAATGCATTCCGTGGCCCTCAGGCTGCGGCCTGGCCGGGACCTGATCGAAAAGCCTTGGGCCATAGCACACCGCTATGAGAAAAAACAACGTGTGCGGATAGGAGCTAACGGCACCATCCCCAGATATTGGGACTACACCTCTCCCCCTTTCCTCCAGCCACAGAGCCAAACAGCATCATGTCCAGGACAAACGCAAGTCAACCAGACCTTGCTCACACCACCCCCCGTGACACATGCTGCACCTCTACCCCTCTCTGGCCACTCTCAAGGGTCCCTCACACCTACTTCCCTGGGCTGATGGGCCACCGCTGGATGCACAAAGCCCCCACCCGGTGTCAGCGTTGGGGGCTTTGGAGACATTTACCCGAATGGAGGCAAGAGGCTTCCCCTCTTGTGCATCGCACTCACCCTCAGCCAAAAAGATGAGCACAGCCGAAGAACTGAGAGACTCCACGTGACATCTGCAACAACTTGCCCCTCATAGGGATTGCTATAGCGGCTGCTACAAGATTAATTGTATTTTTCCTGGAACAAAGCTGGAAATCACTCAAAGGGCAATAAATGCTGAAATCTGTCTATGCGCTGCCAAAATTTCAGACAAAAAGCCAATAAGGCAATTTTTACCTTACGTGCTTGAATGGATTTTTTTTTTTTTTTAAACAGATCCATGTTGAACGCGCTGGCCTAGATCAGCCCAGGAGCTCAAAAGAGACTGCTCACTTTTAGGAGGTGAGTGCATTCTCCTGGGTCAGCTCCACTTCAAATCACATATTGGCTATGCCACCCAAGGGAGTCCACGGCCCATGGCTCCTTATTAAATTCCATACAGAAATAATGGCCTGCCAGCTATGGGGACAAGACAGAGCAGTTCCTAAGGTCACTTCTTCTTGGAGTAGAGAAGCCAAGAATGTGAAGTTCATGGTAGCAAGGCAAAAGAACCTGTTAGCCACAGCTCCTTCTGGGTTTTCAAAACATCGCGAAGAGTAATATTGCAAAATCTCGGCCTGGAACCAGACCAAAACGCTTCAGGGCTCCCTCCGGGTTAAGTAGGTGGTGATAATAAGCTGTGTCTTATATGTGTAAAGCAATTTATAGGCTCTAAAGACTTTCGTACATTATCGCATTTATCCTCCCAACAACCCTGCGCGTTGGGTATTATTATTCATCTCACTTGACAGGTGACGAATATCGCTGGCTTCTAGAAATTTGCTAAGAATGATCAGACAGGTATATAAAGACTGATACAAGTCACAACTTGTTTACAAATCATAAAAACGTGACATCAGTCAGCATTCTGGCAGGAATTGGATCGCAAACTCAAAGTGGAGTACGTTTAGAAAGTTTAACAAGGGGTTATTTACAAAAGCATGAGACAGGTGTGGAAAGTACACAAGGGACAGATTAGCCCTCTGGGACCCGCAACCACAGAGCTGTTACATTCCTACGCTGAAGGGCTACAGAAAAGAGGCAGAACCAGGAAAGAACCCACCCGAGAGGGTGCTATGACCTCCAGTCAAAGCAGGGAGTGAGTCAGGAAAATAGATAATCCAATTGCCTAGGTCCCAAATTGGCCAAAACCAACTGGAAGTCAGAGGGCAGCAGGTCAACGGGGTTAACCGCACAACTGAGCTTCCCAGAGCAGAAAGCGGGCTGGGGGAGAGCAAGGAATGAATCAAATGGAAGATATCTTCGAAGAGTCGTTTATAACTAAAAACCCATCTACATGCTCCACACTTAGAGAATAGCTAAATATATTATGGTTCATACAAACAATAGAGTATTTGTGCAGCCATTAAAACTCATTTTCATTCTCAAAGAACAATGCTAACAGAGAGTAGGCTCATGATATAATAAAAACTCAAAAAAGCCAGACTTCTTTAAAAAGAAGACTTACACATATAATATGATCCTAAATATGCTTGAAATAAAGAAAGGCAAAGGAAAGACAGAAAATTAATCATCTCTGCGTATTATTTCTGGGTCGTACAATTAGTTGATCATTGCCATGGTTGTTCCTATTTCATTCATTGCATGTTTCTCTATTTTTTGCAAATGTTCTATAATAAACATATCTTTATAATCTGGAAAAGAGGTATATTGACTTAAAGCGGATTATCTTAAATCCTTAGAAATTCTGAAAAAATAAAAAGTTAAAAGTCCTTGGCTCTTGCTAACACCCAATATAAGGGAAAACAGAAAGAAAAAAATCTACTCCTCTGTTGATCTCAAATTAGATGTTGAGTATCCTCAGGATATCTGGAAGTCAGGTGTTTGTTTGTCTTATAACATATCTCCATAACAATCCTGTGACAAAGGGGTCATCCCTTCCTTCTATAGACAAGACGACCTAGGCATAGAAAAATTATATCACCTATGCAAGGTCACGCTGCTGGAGAGTGACAGAGCCATGATTTGAGCCAGACTGCCTGATTCCAAAGTTGATGCTGTAAATTCCTATGGGGCACACGGGTGGCTCAGTCGGTTAAGCGTCTGACTTCCGCTCAGGTCGTTATCTCGCGGTTAGTGAGTTCGAGCCCCGCATCGGCCTTTGTGCTGACAGCTCAGAGCCTGAAGACTGCTTCGGATTCTGTGTCTCCCTCTCTCTCTCTCTCTCTCTCTCTCTCTCTCTCTCTCTCTCTCAAAAATAAATAAACATTAAAAACAACAACAACAAGTCGTGATCTGGTGTTCCATTCATCAAATCTTCATCTACAGAACGAGGAGCTTGGCGATCTCCACGTCCCCTCCAAACTTCCCCCATTACAGAATAATAATGATTATACAGAAAGAGATTTACTGAACACTGACTTGGCGCCAAGTGCTGACTGTGCGCTTCCAAACCCACCCCGTCCTATTCTCACAAGCTTCTGAAGCAAGTCTATCACTGTCTCTGTCTTACATAAGAAGACAAGAAGTCCCGGAGAATTTAAGTAACTTGTCCAAGACCAGAGGGCTAAGTTCAGACAGAGATGTGAACGTAGATTTGTCTGACCACAAAAACTCAGTCCCTTGGAGCTTCTCAATTAGATGAGGAGACGGGCCAGACTTATTTGATAAAGTCGCAGAATAATAAATCAGCCATACTTATTAGTACTTAAGAATAATGTCTCCCACTGGGCTTCTATGCTGCTCAAAATCGCACCACGGGGACATCAGTCTATCATGTGGCTCCTTTCCCCAGTGTGAGATGCTGCTCCTCCAGGCTGGAAAATGTGGTCCACCTGCGAGCAGAAAGGAGGAAGGGCACAGGTACCCATAAGCATTAGCAGTTTCTGCCACGGAAAAGTGGCTCTCCCTCTGAATCATCAGAGCACATTCTCAGCGTGCAGGAGGAGTGGCGTTGCATAGAATAGTCCAGAACTTTAGCCTCCAGTTCCTCCCCTTATTCTGTTCCCGGCACCATTACAAATAGCCCCACAACGCTGCTGGTCTCCACCTCGCTGCCACGGGCAGCGGATTACGAAACAAGACATTCAAACTTCTCAAAGAGCTCCAGCTACAAAACTCCCTCGGTGCTGTCGCTCATCTTTTCAGGAGTTTCCAAGGATCGGGCAGTAGGGGTGCTTTCTGCGCTCACGCGGTCTGCGTCCTGGAGAACGGCAGCAGGGCCCGCTCGCCCCAGCGCTCCCGCCTGCTCCGCGTGCCCCACCCTGTGCTCCGACTCCAGACCCAGAGTTTACTTTTCTCCCCACGAGGGCCTCTGTACATTAAGATTCCATTTCACAGTGGGGTGAAAAGATAAGATGTATCTTAATTTACCTGGTGTTCTGCCTACCTAGCTGATTTAGATTTTCGGCCTGCTGAGAAGGAATTGCACCTAGCTTAATGACCGGTTCGGCACTTAACCTGTTGCTGACACTTGAATGTGCTCTAACCCTGGTTAAAATTCAGGGACGGCATTTAGGCTGGCAGCCTGGGGGTAAGAGACACTCTCTGGCCCTCTGTCATTACTGAATTTCCGCCCCCGCAAAGTCAAGGAAATAGGAGTTGTAATGAGATGGAGTCTGAACTTAGAAAATGTCATTTCTGGAATTCCAACTACTGGTTTTAATGCTTTTTGGCATGGGTGAGGCCCCATATTTCTAGCCTGACACCCAAGCTTTGCGGTTCCTACGGCTTCCAGGAGCTTGGTGGTTCTCTGCTGCCTACCTTCTACAAATTATTAGAAATTAATTTGACTTGGTTCAGCATTATCTGACAATTGCACTGACCCCCCCGTGAACCTTTCTGGCTAATTTACATCCCCGCCATGCGGCTTAATGTCTCCAACGCCGGTGCACATTATTTTAAGCTCATGCCAATTATAATTTTTTAATACAGTCTGAAAATCATGCTGTTACTTAGCAACAAAGGTCACTCCAATAAATAATACTATCTTGCAAGCCTATTGATACCCTCGATTCTTTTTCATGGGGATTGAGAGCTCGTGGTGAGACCTTTCCCGGTCATGGCTAACATCTGAGATAGTGGTAAGTGTCTGGTACCTGCGGCTCCTTCGTTACCCGCAGACTCGGCACCTCGGCGCTTTTAATCCTCTTCCTCCTCACTTTCACCCCTCTCAGCCACTGATAAGGCGGGCCTGGCTGAGAACCCCTCCTTGACACCTAAGGCCACAGGGGGAAAACTGGTGAATGTACACATCTGAAGGGCAACTGGATTCAGACACATCAGCTAAAAGTCCCAGGAACCTTTTATAGCAGAAGCCAAGGGTTGAATATTGCCAATGACATAGGAGACTTTGACTTTTTTTCTCGCTGTAGACTTTTTCTCCCCATCTTCCCCTGGAAAATGACTTTAGCTGCAGGCATGTTGCATGCAAAGATCTTTGGTAGACAATTTTGGCAGTAATCAGGGTTTAGGGATTCCATAGCACAGCTGGACCCAAGACTTAGCCCCAGAGGTATCTTCATTGGCATCTCCCAGGCTTCTAGAACACTCTTGTCTTCCCTTTTCTACTGGGGCGAAGGTCCTGTTTTTCCCAGGGCATTGGGGGAGCCAAATGTCACTTTGGGAACCTCATTGTACAGGGTTGTTTAAAAGCTGTAAAGTCCCATGTATTTAAAGAAATCCTCCTTTGGGACACTCAGAAAAGATCAAGCCTATCCTCCATGAAGTCTGGGAGACTTTCTAGAGAAGGAGAAGCCCTAATACGCCCTCTGGATGCTTTCCGTGCCCCAAGAGCAAACTGCCCAACTTATATCATCCTAGAGGTTGGACTCAGATGAAGACCACTGCCTCCTGGCCCAATCCTCCTCATCAGGAGCCAGACTAGGATTCTCTCCATAGAGTTTAACCCGTCTGACACCTCAGAGGTGCCTAGACAAAAGGGGAGTGGTCTTACACCACTGGTTCATGTTGTACATTCTGTAGGAAGCAAGCCTGGTTTTATTAGTTAACATTGATTCATTGCCAAGTGCTGTGCCAAACACTTTAAATATGTTAACTATTTGATCTCAGAACACAGCAACAAATATTCTCTCCTGATGAAACTTTCGTCAGGCTCCTATCAGCCCTCTTTGCGACTAGGAGTCAACCTTGGACTTCCATGCCCATATTTGCTGAGTTCAGTTTTAGCAAGACTCCTGTTAAGCCAGTCTAGAGAGGATTCTTTACCCCTGATATCTGAGCCTCCTTGACATCTGAACAAATCCCTCATCCCCCATCCTTGATATCCGATCGCATTGGATTGCCTTCAACAAGAATCCTCTTAAATTGGTTTAGCAAGAATTTCCTGCCCTCGATGTCTTCTCTTAGCAATTTTCTGTCCGCTGACCACCTCATCCTCTTCTTTGGCTGTAAATCCCCGGCTGTCTTTGCCGTATGCAGAGTTGATCCCCATGCCTCTCGTTTATTGCCGTTCCCTACTGAAGTAGTCCTGAAATGTCTTCCTTATCATTTTAACAAAAGTCAGAATAATTTTTTTCTTGAACAACAGGTGCCATAATCATTCCTATCTAGAAAACCAGGAGAAGAGGCACAAAAGAGAACGCTGCGTTATTTGCCTAGCATGTATCAGAGAGAGATTTGAAAACAAGAGTCTCGCTTCAAATTTCCATGCATTTAACCATATCCCTTCACTGCCATTATGGTACAAAGTTAGGCTCATCCCTTCACTGGTGATAACACTTATTTTAAGGCCCACCAAATTAGACTGGATTAGAAAATCTTCGGTGGTCTTGTCTTCCACAGATTAGCGATAAAACAAAAGTATAAGAGATCCTCCTCTTTTAGTCTTCTTATTCTAGATGAGGTCCAGCAAAATGGACCAGCTCCTTGGCCAGTTTTCCTATGGTCGGAAAGGTCCAGATTAGTAGCATAATTCACTGAACACTGTCCATTTGCAAGCTGCTCCGATAGCCACCAGAAGAAACAGAAACATAGACACAGAAGATAGTCTGACTAGGGGCGCCTGGGTGGCTCAGTTGGTTAAGCGGCTGACTTCGGCTCAGGTCATGATCTCGCGGTCTGTGAGTTCGAGCCCCACGTCGGGCTCTGTGCTGACAGCTCGGAGCCTGGAGCCTGCTTCGGATTCTGTGTCTCCCTCTCTCTCTCTGCCCTTCTGCTCACGCTCTATCTCTGTGTCTCAAAAATTAATAAACGTTAAAAAAAATTAAAAAAAATAAGATAGTCTGACTATGACCTGACACCTATGTGCTATGGTTAGGAAACACCCTCACAAGGTACAGACCCTAACTGAGCAGGATATTAATATAATTTAACTTAATCTTTCCTTTAATCACTGCTTCACTTCAGTCCCAGGGACTGGAGGAAAACTGCAGCTATCACGAAGTTGTTTTCTCTCCGGACCAACCCTTTTTCACATCCAGATAGAAGGTCAGTGGTCTACAGAAAATGGACTCAGTTTGTATCATTTCGACACGCCATAGCAGGCGGGGGTCTTCTGCTCACCCCCAGCCCCAAGCCACCAGCCTGATAACTCTGAGATGTGTGGAGATCTAAAGGCATTGGTGCCACTCCAGAATGTTCCATTGTGCAGAGGAATTTTCCTCCATTAATTTGTCTGAATTGAAAATCATTCAAGATTCTGTTCCTAAGCCAGTGTAGCCTGAGGCCTCTTAAAGAGCAGCTGTAAAAACCTGCTCTCCATCCTAGGACTTCTGCAGCACATCACTCAGATGAAGGTACAGCCCCAGAGCCCTCCAGCTCACCCTCTGGCAGGAAATTGCTTCCTGCAGTTATGTGTGGGACAAAGGCCAGCCACACAATCAGGAACCATAAAGAGGCCAAAAGGCAAGAAGCCATCCTTCCAGATCAAATTCATTTTGGTATCTTTGCTTCCCAGTGCTGTTTCTCTCCCTGCCCTATTATATCCCCAAGTCCCATTTACCTTGATTTCTGAAATTTGTTCGTTTCATCATACCTACGTGGTTTGCATTTCTTCTTAGCTTCTCCTTGACCACTGGTATGTGAGAGCTATCTTAAAATGGAATCTCCATATTTTCAGCTTGTCCATTCTTTCATTCATTCACCAAATATTTATGGGGAGCTATTTGGCATCAGACTGTGCAAGATATTAAAGATACAAATGGTGGCGCCTAGTCGACTCAGTTGGTAAAGCCGCTGACTTCCGCTCAGGTCATGATCTCACAGATTGTGAGTTCAAGCCCGGCATCGGGCTCTGTGCTGACAGCTCAGAGCCTGGAGCCCGCTTCCGATTCTGTGTCTCCCTCTCACTCTGCCCCTCTCCTGCTCATGCTCTCTCTCGCGCGCGCTCTCTTTCTCTCTTTCTCTCTCAAGAATAAATAAAACATTTAAAAAAATTAAAAAATAAAATTAAAAAAAAGATACAAATGACTAAGACGCCACCTTGTGCCAGACGAAGTCAGGGTCAAGTAAAGGAGAGAGACATGTAACTTTATCCTGTGATGCACGCAATAAACTTGTTCAATGCTCAGAAATAGCACAGAGGAATTGGACGGAACAGAGATATCTCTACAGAGGTGGAGGAGGAGATAAAATGTGCTAGATCCTAAGGATCAGAATGGAGGATGGATTCCAAAAAGAAGGACTAGCACAAACAAAGCCAAATGGACATGAAAGAGCCAGCTGACTTCAGGAACTCACACTAAGTTCTTCACTGTCAAAGTGTGGAATGAAAAGTACCACAAAAGTAGGGGAGTGTAAGCAAGTCTCAGGGGCCAGATTTTGGAGGGCCTTGCATGACCCACTGGGGACTTTATTTAGCAATATCCATAGCCTACTATTTTTAACGTTTACAGCGGACCAGGCCCTGCACAATGAACTTCCCATGCATCTAATCCTTATCAGACCCCCACGAGGTAGGTATCAGGCTGAGCCATATTAAATTTACTAACGCTTTGCCATTGACCACTCACCAATGCTCCATGGACGTGGGAATCGCATGGTTCAACCTAATACTGTTATTATTTACTATCACCATTTAAGAGTTGGAGAAATTAAAGCATCTTAATTTTTTGCCCAGCTTATATGGCTACTAAGTGGAGGGGCAAAGATTCAAATTCATACAGTCTCATAAGTGATGACAGATGAGGGATACAGTTTTAGGTAAGAGACTAGAAAGCCTCCAGCAAGTGAGAGTGTATCGTGTGGCTGTCTAGGACAGAACCCTCTGGAAAGAGGTTAAAGTAAGTATAAATTTCCTGAAGGAAAAGAGTGCCTGGCATGCTCTAGAAACCCAGGGAGGCCGGTATGGCTGGAGAGGAGAACCGGGCGAGGAGGAGAGAGGTAGGTGACGATGCCTGAGTATTTAATATGGAGCAAGATCATGTTGGGCTTTACAGGACTTTGACTTTGTCTCCGAATGACATGGAAAACCATGTGACATGTTTTAACCAGATCATATGGGCTGCAGGGGTGGGATCAGACTGCAGAGAGGCAAGGGCAAAACCAAGAAGGCCATCCGGGAGGCAGAAAATGATGGCGATTTGGACCAAGATGGTGGCAGTTGAGGGGAAGGAGACGTCAGGACATGCTGATGGTCAGAGAGGAAGAGAGAGAGTCAAGGACAGTGCCAAGATTTTAGAAGAAGGAGGTTGCATTAACCAAGAGGAAGAAGATTCTGGTAGAGCTGGTTACAGGAGATTATGAGAAGTGCAGGTTTGGAAATGTCAAGCTTGAGGTGCCCTTTGGACCAACTGGAGTTACCAAGCAGGCAGTTGGATATGTGAGTCTGTAGTTCAGGCAAGAGGTCCACGCTGGAGGATGTATTTGGAATCCATCAGCAGACAGATGGTATTAAAGCCATGTGACAGGGTAAGATCACCAAGGGAGTAAGTAGGGTTAGAACAGAGAAATGATCTAGGAATGCTCCACCGGGCCCCCCAGTGTCCCATCTGCCCAGGACTGCCGGTCAAGGCCCAGGCCTCGGTGCAGCTGCTAACTGTGTGAACCACCAGGGCAGCTCATTACCGCCGGCCACTGAATTATCCCAATGTCGGAATGTTTTTATTGAGTTAAGAGGAAAGCCTCATTGCCTGAATTATGTAATTGCACACTCTCTGTAATCAGAGAATTCCCCCAGAGTAGGAATAATCTTATTTATCTTTGAGATCACGGCAGTTACCATGAAAATAATTAAATTTCTGAAAATTCTGGTACTTTTCATGTAATTTCCTAAAATTATCCATTGAGAATCATCAGTAAAAAGACTCTATTTTTTTGTCTCCCTGCTGGGAACCCAAAAGGAATTGGTATTTGTGCCTCCCCAAACCAAACTTACCTTCTTTAATTACATCCCCAAGCCAACAAATTAACAAGGCCAGTAGCTCCTAAGCACACATGAAACTCCCTTATTAAATGCTGATAAAAAAGCAAACATTCATCAACAGGGCTTCAAATGGCACCCCAAGTCCAGAGAACATCATACAATCAGTGGTGAAACCCCATGTCCAAAATTTGCTCCTTGCCTCCCAGTTCTTATGAAAAGTTTTCTAGGCCACACAAAAATTGGTTCCCTGATACACAGGTCATTTTCGTGATCCTCACTTCACTCACACACACTTTCATTTCCTTCTCCATTTATAATGCGGCGTTTTCTCTTCCGAATCTGTTGTAAAAAAATTATGACATTTCACTGAACACAGAGTCAAACATCTATATGAATGTGCAGATACATGTAATACAAGTATAAATGAGTTCCAGATGTTTTCAGAAAAAAATAAGGCTCTTCTAGAGCAAGAGGGCATCCGATATTAATCACACACATACGAATTTTACTTAATGGTCTGCCAGTGGCTTTGATTTTTGAGAAAATTAACATTTGAGTCTATGTAAATAAGCTTTGCCTTTGAAAGAAACAGAAGGAAAATTACTTTGTTCCTTTCCTGCAGTGGAACGTCCTCCTTCTGGTTTGTCCGCATCAGCCGAGGTCAAGGGAAAAATCTCCTGTCTTCCGACACTCACCCTCCCCTTGACCTTGATTAATATCTGGGACAGCTGACAAACCATGCCTTGACCATCCACGTTTTAATCCACACCTGAAGGAAATCAGAGAGAATTTCCGCACGATGCACCATGCCTTCTGCATTCATTTTAAGCAGATACACAATGAGAAGGGCCACAAAGTCCACTCAGCTAGGTGATTCTTTCGCTGCCGACCCCCAGAAAATAACAGATACACTGAGCTTTTATTTGATCTTCCAGAAGCTTTAATGCACCATTATGTGATCACACTGCCTTTACACGTGTTAACGTATACGTTACACTTTCAAATACGAGCACTTTTGCAAATCTACCCCCACCCTCCAAGGCAAGGGGGGAAAAAAGACTTTGATGATTCTCTGGAACTGCCCTAATGTGGCATGATCACTCCCCACTGTGATCTTCAGAAAGTCATAAAGCCCAAGGAATTCAGCTTTGTTGTCGCCCTTTTACCTAAGAAATAGACTCCAGAACAGAATCAAAATTACTTCTTTCTGAGAAATTATGGATGCTTGTAATACATCATTTCAGGAAGAAAAACTTTTGAGGTCATTTTTTAAATATAAAACTATGTCTGTGTTCCTGGCAGCTCTTTGGTTGGAAGTCTTTTGATGTGTGGTCTTGACACCAATCGGTATTGTCAGAGGAACTGTCTCAGCCAATGTCAGGATCCTCACGGAGCCCCACAACGTGGCCTCAGCCACAGCCTGTCTCAGCCACTGTGGCAGCTGTTGGAGAATCCTGACACCTGGTCCTGAAGCACGACCAACGAAAGTCACTGATCCCCTATCAAGCAACACTTCCCTCATCCAGACATGGGGTAAGACAAGCCAAACTTCCAAAAACAGGAGGAAGATTAAATCAGCCATGGCACATCCAACATAGGGGATACTCTGGAGTCCGAACAAAGAATGAGGGAGATCCAGGGCACCTGGGTGGCTCGGTCAGTGAAGCAGCTGACTTCCGCTCAGGTCATGATCTCACGGTTCATGGGTTCGAGCCCCGCATTGGGCTCTGCGCTAACAGCTCAGAGCCAGGAGCCTGCTTCAGGTTCTGTGTTTCCCTCTCCTTCTCTCCCTCTCCCCTGCTTGTGCTCTCTCTCTCTCTCTCTCTCTCTTTCTGTCAAAAATAAATAAATAAATATTTAAAACATGAGGGAGACCTATTGGTACTGGCATGGAAAGGTTTCCAAGACATACTGACGGACTGTAAAAAGAAAAGAGCAAATCACAAAACCAAAACCTCCAAGATATTCCCATTTTACAGAAAAAGCATATTATTCTATGCAGAAGTGTAAATTATAAACTCATCACATGTTTTTGTATAAATATATGGGAATATATGAACACCTGAGTGTATTCAAACATATATATATATATATATATACACACACATATGCATGTGTGACATACCTGCCTATGCTTGGAGATATATCTGAAAGGACTTATCATATTGAAAACAGGAATTATCTCCAGGGAGGGGAGTGTAATTGGGGTGGTTTAAGCAGGCGATTTTTCAGGGGTGCCTGAGTGGCTCAATCAGTTAAGTGTCTAACTTTGGCTCAGGTCATGATCTCACAGTTCCTGGGTTCGAGCCCCATGTTGGACTCTGTGCTGACAGTTTAGAGCCTAAAGCCTGCTTCAGATTCTGTCTCCCTGTCTCTCGGCCTCTCCCCCACTTGTGCTCTGTCTCTCAAAATGAATACACATTTTTAAAAATTTTAAACAGATGAATTTTCTCTTTATTCTGTATTCTTTGGCACTCTGGATCATTTTTCTATAGTAAGAATGCATTTACATATTACTTGCTTAACTTAAAAGATAAATAAGCTTAAGTTGATTCCTTCATCTGTTGATGTATTCATTCACTTACAATTCCACAAGTACTGTGGCTAAAAGTTAGTCGTTTTCTCCACTAGCCATTCCTCCCTTGCCCCTTGCTAACATGACCCTGGTTTTTTAAGGATGCAATGTTCCAAGCTGAACATGTGCTTTCCCCCACTTTCCTTACAGCTCGAAATAGCCAGGGGGTACGTTCTAGCCAATGAGACATGAATGGAAGTGCCATGGAGGGAGAGAGGAGGTAAACCTCTTGTGCCAGCCTTGAAGGGTCAAGATGTCTGGAACTGCGGCAGCCATCTTGCCAACATGAGGTGTCAAGTATGAGAGAAAGGCTAAGAGAATCTCAAAGAAGCCAGGCCAGATGTTTTTGAGCCACTAAATCAACAGCAGCAGCCGCCTAGCTCCAGAATTCTTGTTTTATTAAGAAATATAAACCCTATTTGTTTAAGCTACTGTAAATTGAGGGTTTTGTTACTAACAGCTAAATGCATTTTTAATCAATATAAGTGCCTAATGATGTACCTGAGCAGAGTCAGGATAGAGAAGTTGATTTTACAAGAGAGAGGGGGAATTATCGGCAGTATCAAATGCCTGAGATTACAGAGGAGGATCAGATCTAAAAATGTAAATAATAAAAAGAAATAGGGATAAAATAGGAATACCCCAATCTCCTCATAGGAGGTGTTGAGTCAATAAAATAGGAGTGTACGAGTGAAGGTAGTTTGTAAATGTGGTAAAAATGTAAAATATAAGGGCTGATTTCTTTTTTTTACATATGTGACCAAGGCGTTCCATGAACAGTGGCTAAAATCTCACATTCTGAAGTCAGACCACAGAGCTTGAAATCCTGACACCCCACACATACGTGAGACGGGGAAATTATTTCTTTTCTCCGCACCTCAATTTCCTAATATGTAAAACTGAATCATAATAATAATTACCCTGGTAGGACCAGTGTAAGGATTAAATGAAATAATGTATTAGACTTAGCACATGGTGGCCTTTGGGATGAGTCAGTACTGTTATTATAAGACTTAAAGGGCATCCAAAGGCCCTGAGGGGCCAAAACGTAACCCTCACTGCCTCCCCCACGCGTCAGAGAAAGTCCTACAATAGTTACCATCTGACTTAAGGCCTGAGAGACCACTGTTTTAAAAGAAATGTACGGCTCACCTGAGGAAGGTTAAACTTTGATATTCCAAAACTATTTCTAGGGCAGCTATGACAAGCAAGCAAGGCACTGAGGGAGAAAAAAGAACACCAAAGATATGCTCTGTGCTCTCAGGGAACTTGAAGAGATAAGACATAAATGTGAGGAAAGTGAAAGAGTATATAAGAGACGAATAACAGCTCAGTGCTATACAAGAAATGTCACAAGCCAGCGTGTGATTAATTGCCAAACAGCAATGCAAAGAAGGATGAGAACCATCCAAAGGCCAGGAAGGGCCGTGTGGGAATGATCTGGAACGGCTTCAAGGAGAAAAGAGAATGTGCATCAAGGATGGATGGTTTGTGATAAGCCGGGAGGAGCAGAGGGGCACGCCAGGAGGAGGCTAGAAGCTGATCCAAATTGTAGTCTGAGCTTCAACTGAACTCAAGTCCATTCATTCCCCCAAATATTAGGACAGCTCCTCCTGTGTGCAGTGCCCCAGAGCTCGGTGAGGTTAGAGGCTGCTGGCCGCTCTCAGGGCTGTGCTCAGATACCCACAATGCAGAGCCCAGCAATCGCCACTGTAGAGAGCAACCGAACGCTTTGTGAACTCAGCCAAAAACCGGGCTTCCCTTGGATGGGCTGGAGAAGGGGGCTTATATCAGGTGGGGTAGGATGGAGGCAGTAGACTTCCGATGATCTCTGAAAGTAACCAGGCTCTTGGAGAAGGAAGAAGGGCTCTAGAGAAAAAAGAACTTCACAAGCCTAATCCCAATTGAAGAAAAGACTTCGTGCTTGCCTGAAGACAAAATAATCCAGTTTTGCTGTAGTAAAAGAGAAAAATGAGACCTACAGGTGAACAGATACATTGAAGATGGCTGACGCCAGGTGAAGTGTTTGCCTTAACTGAGTAAAGAGAAGAGAGTCGCTGCAGGGTCTTCCCCAGGGGGGTGGAAGCACTGGCTGCTATATATTTAGAGAATAAATATTACACCGTGGGTGGGCTGACACGGAGAGGAGAGAGGCATTGAAATAGAACAGTAAGTGGTAATGAAGCCTGCACCTAAGGTAATGGCAGCAGAAATGAATGCAGGAGGCAGGTGTGAGCAACATCTGGGAAAGAAGATTCTATGAGGCCAGAGGGCTGATTGAACACCAGGGTGAGAAGGGGAAAGGTGTAAAGGTCAGTCCAAGGTATAAAGCTTAGGCGACCAGGAGAGAAGATATCATTTGTTTTTTCATGTTGGGTTAGACAGCCCCACAGGCTATGCAAGTTGGCAAGGCATTAGGCATACAGAGATGTCCCATCTGCATGGAGGAAGACACTCAGGTGGAAGAATAGGCAAGATTTCATTGAATCGAGTCCCGAATGTGGAACTTTTCCTTTGGGAAGTTACAGTGGAGTTCGCAGGAGCACCAGGACTCTGTACAAAACATGAGGAAGACTAAGAACTAATAACTCAAGAACTAGGGAAGGTTGACTTAGAGGAACTAGAAGAAGTAGGGCAGTCAACTGGCTCAACATCGGCTTTGTGAAGGTCATCAAAGGAGATCAGGGCCAAGGATGAAGCCAAAAATGGTGCATAAAGGTGGTTTGAAGTATCTGGCATGTTTCCATGGGAGCCGATGTTCTGATAGGGGACACAGAACTTCCAGGGTAAAGAGGGAAGGCATCCTCACTCTCATGCCTGAAATCTTCAAGAATCTACCTGTGAAGACCCAGCTGACTTTGAAACTCTGAAAGGTATGTGTAGTTGAAAAGGAGGTCAAGGGAGAGAGAGAGCTTAGCCTTGGGATGTCCTGAGAAATCAGACCCTGTGGCATTGGTTGGAACCTTATGTAGCTTATGTCCTAATAAGCTTATAACCTTATGTCCTTTCTGTTTCTGTGTCACCTCTTCTCCGGGAGGTCTGAGTCTGACTCTTCTTCAGAATAAATACGGGAGTCTCCAAATTCAGGGGTGCAAATACAGAGAAATAGTGACATACAATTTATTAAAGTCCAATGCCCATTTATTGACCCCTCAGCATGTGCAAATCATGGGCTCTAGGAATCAAAGATAGACCTGACTCTGAGTGTTACAACCACCCGCAGCTGCCTAGCAGACCACCCTACAAAATGTGGCACACACCAACCACCATTCTATTCTGCTTATGATTCTGTGGTCAAAGGATTCAGTGAGAACGCAAAGAAGTGGCTCAAATATCTGGAGAGGACAGGAGTAGCTTGACCAAGACCACACGTTGGGGGCAGAAGTTCTGGCTACCCACTAGATTTCCTTGGTTCAAAGGACTTCCTCATAACATAGTGGTCTTAGGGCAGCTAGACTTCCTACATAACCAGCCAATGGATTCACAGAAACAGAGAAATGGATAAAGTAGAACCCTTCAGATCTCATGAAGGCCAGGCCCTGCATGGTGTCGCATTACTTTGCCATATTCTATTGGTCAAAGCCTTGACATCTGTGTAAAGGGAGGGAAAAAACTGAAGGCTGTTATCTGGTAGACAAGCTACCAGGCAGAGCTTGCCTATGAGGTGATTAGGCTGGGAGGTCTCTGAGGGCAAGGCCCATGTATGGTTCACCGCTACACACTCCAATGTCTGTTACATTTCATGACACATAACACGTATGCAATAAATATTTATGAAATTAACTAATAAAACATATCCAACAAGACTCCTACCCAAGTTTATCCCTCAGCAAAACAAGTCTGTGCCCTCAGAGAGATGGACTCCTAAAGAACACTATGGAAATATGGGCAGGAAAACTGGTTGAATTCTCTAACTTGGTATTAATGGGCCATATTTATCAGAAAATAACGAAGTCGCCACATGGTATGCTTAGAAGTGATCGTGATACCCATCTAGAATACAAAATACAACACAATAAAACAAAAGTCCTGTTCCCATTAACTTAAGTTATCCCCCTCACCTCCCAGATCCAGTCAGAGCCAGCCCTAAGCAGGTAGAAGTTCTCCCCTATTCCAGGGCTTATCCAGCCTTTCAGAGCCAAAGGAATCTACCAGTCAGAAGACTTTCGGCCCCATTTCACTGTTGTAAATTGGGAGTGCACACTGCCTGTTTCAGAATGGAGACAGACCGTCAATAAAAAGCAAACATCCTGCATCTCATCACAGATTTCCCCCTTTGTCTTCACCGTGCAAACTCCCTCGGGCCTGGAGGTCGGGGGATGGTCTGAGTTGCCTGGTCATGTCTTTGGTGCAGATATGATGGCCTTAATGCCAGTCAAGATCTCTTAAAAAATAAAAGCCAACATCTCTGAGCACTCAATATGGGTCAAACACCATGTAAATCTCTGCATATAAATGATCTTTGTGAAACAACATTTCCACGCCCGTTTTACAGATGGGAAACTGAGATTTAAAGAAATGAAGAAAGTTGCTCAATTCACAAAGCCGGCAGACCACAGAGGTGCCTTTTAAACGAAGGCAATCTGAATTCAGAGTCTATCTTCTTTAACCACACAAAACTGCCCCTTTCTCCTCCCTGAGCTGGCTGGTGGCTGCGACCACTTGGAAACAGAGGGTCAACTGGGCCCTTGGAATTAGGGCTAATTTCAGGAAGTTGAACTAATGATGAATCCAGGCACTTGGCCCGTGAGATCCCACAGGGGCCTCTGGACTTCTCTGGCTTTCCCTGTGGTCTAACTAACCTTCAGTGAGGTGGCCCCGCTAACAATCAAACCCTCCGTTTAGCTGAGCAGATACATGGCGCCACTCCTTAAGGCTCCTGTGGAAGATCATGTCCTCCATGCAAGTTAGCCTCTAGGTGAGAAGTGGAAATTCAGCTCCCTGCCAAAAAGTCCGCCCTGGCTTCACCTCCATCACTGTACTTGAACAAATCCACCGTAGGCTTTTCCTTTCTACCTTGTCAGGAAGCCAAGAGTGGCACTTCAAAGGACACGTTTACCCCCCCCTCCCCGGCAATTTCTCTCTTCTAGCACTGTGTGCTTTCCTCTCATAGAATCAGACCAGACAATGAAGCTGTAAACCCAGCTGGTAAGATTGATGTCCTATGTCTCCTACCTCCCTCCGGTGGCTATGGCTCAGGATCTGTGTGCTGTGAACAATAAACATTTAAATGGAAATGCTTCAAGATAGAGATAATCACAATTTAATAACAACAACAACAAAAAGTAAAAGGCTTTAACTGATGCAACAGAGGGGTGAACTTGAGGGAACATATGGGATACGAATAACGAACTGGACAAAACTGCAAGGAAAAATCTCAACCTCGGATTTCTGGAAAGCTCTATCTTACAGCTCACCAACATCTGGAGCACATACACTGGGAATGGACTGTCCCTGCGAAATGTAACCAAACAAATCAACTGCTCCGCTCCTTTTTCCAAACACTTTCATTTTTACAATGCACGGGAAGTCTACGGCAACCACCGTTAGACAATTTACGATTAAAAAATCAGCAGGTAGACAGATTTAAGAAACTAAAACAGAGTTTCATATATTCTGCAATCCCATCATCTCTGCCAGAAAATGAACTGCTGAAATAAATCCCAGAAGTTTTATATTTTTGTCTGCCACCTTTTGTTTTTGCACCCCTACGGGGGACTCTAAGGATGAGACTTCACTGAGAACTAATGCAAGCTGATTTCACCAGACTTGAGGTTGGCAATAGTAGGAGAAATTAAAACCTATTCGTAAGTTTCTTAGTCTCTGTCTTTTCTATGACAATTGGCAGATAGCCCTTCCATTCCCTAAATTCTGAAAGTGAAAAATAATAGTTGATAGTGTGTTCGTCACCAAAATAAAGTTACAAAAATTGTAGCATGTCTAGTGGTGGAGGGCCATTTGCCAACCAAAAAAGCATCTACTGACTGCTTAAAAAAAAAATGCCTCCCATTTTGATTTTTTCTTCAATTTCCCCATAGAACTTATACATATATCCTTGTTTTCAGAGAATGAGTTTTACTTTACTCACCATAAAATGAAAGTGTTGGATTAGATTATCTCCCAGCTGCCTCCCTCATTCAAATTCTATGATTTTAAATACACACACACACACACACTCTATTTGTATATATAAAAAATATGTGTGTACATATGTATACATATAGATAGGTGATATATGAATGGATGGATAGATGTTAGATAGATAAATGATAGATAGATAGATAGATAGACATGCATATGCTAACATGTCCTGATAATTTTAAAATAAAAAATGTATTTCCCCTGTGTCTGACATGCATTTAGCCTCTCTCAGTCTCAGCCTCTGAATCTGAAAGAAAGTAAAGACTTGGAATCATGGGTGGAAAATGGGTTTCAACTTGCTTGCCAAATCTTATCCCTTGCCAGGATCATTATGTTGAAAAGCATCGGTGAAGCTATGCCTGGCTCAGCATAAAAGAGTGCTTATATTTATAATGAGTATTTATAATGAGTATTTATATATAGTGAGCATTTATTATGAGTAATTATAATAAGTTATAATATGAGGCAGATCATAGATGATATTTCTATGGTTCTCAATAAGCCTATTAAAGTCTAAATCCTATTCCCTTTGTGGGAAAGTTATTGTAAGGACAAAAGAGAAGTTTAGAGTCTATCCACTGGAGTTTCACAGCCAAAGAAACAGAGGTCCAAAGAGATGAAATTATTTGCCTGTGATCAAAACTTGAACCCCAGTAGTCTCAGTCTAGATCCATTATACTACACCACACCACCCTCCTTAAATTCTAGCAAGGTCTATGCAATGGAGTGTCTACCCATGGTTGACGAATCCATCAAAATCCAGCCAGGAAGAAGGAACCTCTCTTCTCTAGGCATTTTAAACAGAGTAAAGTTAATGAAGGCATTAGTTACACTGATAACTGAAGAGCTAAGAAGCAAAACAGATGAAGTAACCTAGGGATTAATAGCAACAGAAACTTGCTATCAGCCTGGGTCCGAAAGAACACAGGGAGGGCGTGATGCTCCCAGAAACATTTCAGAGGCTACCTGGCAAGAGCTCGAACTATGGAGGGAGAAACTGTGGGGAGCTAGAACCATTGAAGAGATGCCATCACTTTTAAAACATGAAGGCAGAGAGTGGGAGAAATACCCCGGCTTCTCCCCATCCCCCTACCTCTAGTTTTCTACAAGCATCTCCACTGACCACACCTACTCAGAAGCCAGTCAACAAGACAGCCTGAGAGGGAAGCCTGGGTGGCTCAGTCAGTTGAGCATTGACTCTTGATTTCAGCTCAGGTCCTGATCCTGGGGTAATGGGATCGAGCCCAGCATCAGTCTCCATACTGAGCATGGAGCCTGCTTGAGATTCTATCTTTCTCTCTCTCTCTCTCCCCCTGCCCCTCTCCCACACTCATGCTCTCTCTCTCTCTCTCTCTCTCTCTCTCTCTCAAATAAAATAAAATAAAATAATAAAATAAAAAAAAGAGAGAGCCTGAGAAACATAGCTGCAGAGTTGTAAGCAATGATAGGCATAGAGTAAATAATACATAAATAAGTAGATAAATATAGATATGATTTCAGGCCACGAGATAAAACTAAAAAGCTACTACATTCATATCCTAAGGATATGCCCATTTTTTTCTAGTCTATTAACTTATTTTCATTAATATAAAAATGTATCTCCCTTCTCCCAGATGGAGTAGGAAAAGATCTTTTCTCCAAACCTGAGTTGACTCTAGACTCATAGTCAAGGAGCAGAAATTAGTATACACAAGTTTTTATGGAGTTTTGCCCTGAAACCAAACCAAAAACAATGCCTATTCAGATCACTCTAAGTCTTGTGCAAAGATCCATGACCTTGGGAAGAAAAGGAAATTACCAAAGAGGAAGGCCCAGGAAAATTAGCTCTCATCAGAGACTCATAAGTTAAATGAAGATGTTTTTAAAGCTATAGACTGAAGATAGCTTAGCTACAGGACCCTGACTTCAGAGTCTATGATGGCTGACTCCAAGCCACGTCCTGGCTGTCTACAGCAGAACCACCTTGAGACTCTTGTTAGAGACAGAACTCAAAACTCTACACTAGGCCCATGGAGAGATAGAACTTGATTAACACTAAATGGAGAGATAGAACGAAATGGAGAGATAGAACTTGATTATGCATCTTGGGTAGAGTCTCCGAGATATTTGAGGAACAGGTCTCTAAGATGTTTGATAGATAAGGAAAAATTGGGCATCAACAAGAAATTCAGGATGTGACCACCAGCAGTCTTTCCCAGGTGAGCTTGTGATACATGTCACGTGTCATATGAAGGCACATGTCATTGATGGCTGCCAACAGTGTATCACCCTGTCTGCCAACCCACAAGAAGGCCTCCCCACTGTCCAGACCCTTTATTGGAATCTGTTCTATCTCTGAGCCATGTACTCACAGCTCTCTTTTCCCTTTTCCCCTTTCTTGCAGAAAAGTCTGGGCCCTGACAATTTAGGACGTTCTCTTCCCTTCCCCAGTGAAGTCCTCCCCCATCCTCTGTCATGTTTATCTCACACTGAGCTCCCTAGGAGATCCTCCTTCCCAAAGTGGGGGCCCCACACTGCCAGTTCCTCTTGTTTACCATGTCATTCTGAAGTGGCAGAGGAAGTGGCTGAGAGAGAGATCCAGCTGCCCCAGCTGCGAGTCTGGGAGGCTTGCCCACCACAGGTGCTGGGGGCTCTGTCCCTCGGGTTTCACTGGAAGTGAAAGGCCCTACGGGCTGGTACCATGCTGAACTGACTGGGGAGGCAAATCTACTCCCCGGCTCCTCCACAGAGAAAACCTTCAGGATTCCCCTCCACAGACGTCCAGTCTCCAAGTCTTCCCCTCTGTGGGGGAGGGGTCTGGGGACAGCACTGTTATTTGTGCCTTGTAGAACAGTGTTTCTTTTCCTTTAAACAACCTACAGGGCCACCTTCCCAGGGATGAAAGATGAAAAGACAGTGAGATTACCTGCCAGGAACATTTAGACTTTAATGATTTTCACGTGAGCGCTCCCAGAGATGCCATACAGCAACCGGGACACAGGACGCCGCTCTAATAAAATTAAAATTACTAAAATAAACTGCCAGGCATCTGGAAAGCACCGAGAACACAACATATTATGTAAACTGACATCCAAGTATTGTACACCTACGTGGCCCTTGAGTTAACAACAAAGCCATGATGCACACTAAAGCCTTAGTTTTTTTATTTTAATATCCTTGTAAGTAGATTTTAATCACTAGGTAGCCAAATCATATTCGATATCAATTTCCTTTATGCTGTCCAGTCTTTCTTTGTGTCTAATTCCCAAATTCTCATTTACATACGCTCTAGAGCGGCATATACTAAACAAGGACTATTCAAATGAAGAGTAAAGATGTTTAGAAATAGTCAAACAATATGGGCACCTGGGTGGCTCAGTCGGCTGAGCATCCAGTTTTGGCTCAGGTCATGATCTCACAGTTCATGAGTTCAAGCCCCCTACCGGGCTATCAGTAGGAGCCTGCTTGAGATCCTCTGTGCCCCTCTCTCTCTGTCCCTCCCCTGCTTGTGTGTGCTCGCTCTCTCTCAAAAATAAATAAACATTAAAAAAAAGAAATATCCAGGGGTGCCTGGGTGGCTCAGTCAGTTAAGCAGCTGACTTCAGCTCAGGTCATGATCTCACCATTTGTGGGTTAGAGCCCTGCGTCAGACCATGGGCTGACAGCTCAGAGCCTGGAGCCTCCTTCAGATTCTGTGTCTTCCCCTCTTCTTCCACCTCCCCTACTCTCTCTCTCTCTCTCTCTCTCTCTCTCTCTCTCTCTATCTCAAAACTAAATAAGCATTAAAAAAATTAGGGGTACCTGGGTGGCTCAGTCGGTTAATCATCCGACTTCGGCTCAGGTCATGATCTTGCAGTTTGTGAGTTCAAGCCCCGCGTCGGGCTCTGTGCTGACAGCTCAGAGCCTGGAGCCTCCTTCAGATTCTGTGTCTCCCCCTCTCTCTGCCCCTCCCATGCTCATGTTCTGTCTCTCTCT
The DNA here is from genome assembly GCA_030068075.1 of Paguma larvata. Lineage (NCBI taxonomy): Eukaryota > Metazoa > Chordata > Mammalia > Carnivora > Viverridae > Paguma > Paguma larvata. Next base: position 17,396,078 of record CM057825.1, read on the forward strand.
GTCTCTCAATAATAAATAAAAATGTTACAAAAATTTGAAAAAAACATTAAAAAAATTAAAAACAACAAAAAAGAAATACCCAAATAATATATTCACCTACCTCTTTTTACATCTAGCTATGTTGTAGTCCATTAGAAACAGACTTAAGATAGGATTAAAAATATAAATATGAACACTTTGTGACTTTATGGAAATCATGATCTGTATACGTCACTCAAAAAAAAATAAAAAAGAATATAGTAGCCCCCCACTCCTCCTTACCCGCGGTTTCACTTCCCACTGTTCCACTTACTCACAGCCAACCATGGTCTGGAAGCAGATGATCCTTCTCCTGACATTAAGTCAGAAGGTCAATAGTAGCCTAACACCACATCATAGTGCCCACGCCATTCACCTCACCTTGTCGGCTCACCTAGGCATTTGTTACCTCATGCCATTATCAGAGAAGGCTAAATGTAGTACAATAAGATATTTTGCAAGAAAGACCATATTCAGATAATTTTTTACCACAATATATTATTATAATTCTTCTTTTTTATTATTAGTTATTGTTATTAACCTCTTACTGTGCCTAATTTATAAATTAAACTTTTTCATAGGTACTTATGTATGTATAGGAAAGAATATAAGCTACGTAGGGCTTGGTACTATCAGCTGTTTCAGGCCTCTGCGGGGGGTCTTGGAATATATCCCCCTCAAAGGAGAGGGGGGGACGCTACTGTATTAAACACCAAATGACATGCAGTTTGATCATGAATATTGATAATATAATATTTATTTTAAATATAATGTATTCATCAGTACTCATCCAAAAGTAAAATTAAACTCATCAGGAGCAGAATAACTGTTTGGTTTTGCAAAAGTCAAGGACGCTCGTTCCGTGGCTTAATGACTTCTTGTTTGTGTTCTGTTTGCATAAATTATCCATCAAGTGCAGCCATTACACCGGATGCAGTATGGCACTTGCGGAGGAATGAGAGCCACGTCAGGACCCTCATTAAAGGGAAATGTGATTGGAATGGAGTCATCATTCCGTGCCTGGCAAGGACCTGCTGTCTCCGTTCTTATCCCTTTGCACCAATTTTATCTGAAGTCAGAAACTGGGCTCGTGGACCTGGATTTTTAAAGGCAACGGATGCAATCAAACAATAGATGCTGTAAGAGACAGCCGCTGTGCCTGTAGCCAAATGCGATAAAGAAAGGAGAGAAAAACAGCCTAATGGGTTTCCAGGCAATCAGATGAGTCTCCGAGAATGCAGGTGCCGGGTAATGCTCTCTCTATTCATCGAACGGTTTATGTACCACGAAAAATCCCTCTTCTCAATATCTACAGACATTCTCTCCACCTCATGGTGTTACTCTCCAATAAACCGGGTATGGATAGGACCCAAGTCATGCTGCGTGTAATTCTAATTAAGCAAGACAGGCAAAAATAATGGCATCCCCGTTCCACATAGCATAATCATCGTGCTTCAGTCTGGACACATCCTGCAGCTCTTCCAATGTAATTGTATTACTTAACTCAGGAAAACCTCCGAGAATGTTGCTTTCTAGAAAGAGACAATGCAAAATGAAGTTGTAGAGCACCAGAGAAGCCGCGTAATAGGAAGAGAGGAACTTCCCAGCAGAGTGATAAGATGTTGTGTTTCCGAGATGTGCAGAGCCGAGCATATGTCGTACTGGAATAAAAAATGCAGGTGAACCCAAGGGAACTGAGAAACACAACCACTTCTTATTGCAATCTTAAATAAAATTGCCTGTGTGCCTAGCGACAGTTCTGGTTTGGTTCATATGCAGCTCTGAAATAAGAAATTGAAGAGCATTATCAAATGATGATCATCACTGTAAACTAGCCTTAGCTAAACCTGCCCTCAAGGCTGGGACACTATTACCAGCAGCTTAAGCTTGTCACAAGTGTTACATGCAAGACAGCGTATCCACACAAGATCCACACAGCTGAGGCTCAGAGTCAGGCTGTAACTGGCTGAGACGGGTCTTTAATACTCTAAACTGATACCCAAAATGGCTGAGATGTGATGTGCTTGGTTATAAAGTACAACCTCAGGCCTGGTAATACCTCATAATACAACCTTATAGATAGGTTCAGGTACATGAAAGGACACTGGACACACAGGTGACGGGAAACAGCTGTGCTCCATTTCCACAGGGAACAGGAAAAGAGGGAATGAAGTTTCAATTACAATGAGCAGGTGTGGCAGGTGTACAAAGACAGCAACGAGGACGACTAAGTTATTAAAGAAGGGAAACATTATTAGGTCGTACACGGAGAATGCATGACAGAGAGACATTAAAATATTGAATGTCGACACACATATATACGCGAAATTGACATGTTTATTAGAACAATCAGCCTCTACACTAAAAATTTTCTCATCGACCATTATCTTGAACACCCTGAGTGGCCATTTTGGTAGACCACAAATGGTCAAATATCAGCAACGCCAAAGTCTCCCGCCCAGTACTTCTGCCTTCGATCAGAACCTTGAACAGCATCTAATGCATACTAGGCAAGTCATAAATATTTGTAAAGTGGGTGGATGAATAAATGAATTTTCAAAGATGTAAAATGAGAATGTTTAACTGAATAAGGAAGAGTTTTCTAGTTTGTTTTGTATATGGGACATTCTTTATGTAAGTTTCTTTTTCTCCTCTACGTTGATTACTCTTCTATCCAAGAGACCTCCTTTTGGGCGATCACTGAAGTTATGCTCACGAGTGTCAGTAGACACCGCTAGCACCACCTTCCTTACTCTTTTAGATCACCAATAATGATGGTTAATAAAAATAATAAAGTTCATGTTCTTCTTTAAGCTTCGGGGTGTTGATTCAAAAAATAGATACCAGAAGATCTAATCATGTTTGCTTTTGAACCTTTGTGCTGGTTTAAAAATGCTAAAGACAAACATCCATCTTCACTGAGGTAATCTGAATCAGTTTTTGTATATGAAGCTGGCCCGAGACCCACGTTAGTTCCTTAACATGTTAACATAAGCCAACTCACTCCCTTGGCTGTACAAGGCAAAACCCTTGTCATGATCTTTAATTTTGTTTTTTATTTTGCTCACATCCCATACCAGTATCTCTGCCAAACTTGAACTGCTACCCACAGAGCACACCCAGAATGCAGCCTCCCCTCCCCACATCTTCTGCTACTCACATACACCTCCAATCTTCTCCAAGGCCAAGCCATGTTTCTCTCTCATTGGATGATTGCAAGAGCTTCTACCTGATCTCCTTGGTTCTATCCCTGCCTCCATATACCCTACTCTGTAGAGAACACATAAAGTATCACCTCAAAAGCTTCCATTAACTCCCTTCTCACTGAAAGTAAAAGCCAAATCCTTAGAAAGATCTCAGAAGCTCTTTCCCATCTTCTCTACTATATCCCCTACCTCCTTGGTTTATTTCCTGCCCATCCGCTGCTACCACACTGGCCTCCTCTGGATACTTGCCCTAATCTCGCCATCTCCATGAGGTCCCCCACAGCCATCCTGTCTACCATGACAACCCACTCCCAGTCAGAGCTCCATGTCTCCCTTCTCCACTTGTTTCCCCCTTAGCCTTTGTGGTAGTTTTAAAATATATCCACAAACTTTAATATTCCTCCCTTCAAAACATGGGGCCTAATTCCCTTCATTGTGACGATGAGCCTTCCTTAGGGACTCACTTTTGACAAATGAACATGGAAGAAGTGCTAGGAAGTGGCTTCTAAGACTAGGTCATAAAAAGGCACTGTGGCCTTCTCCTTGTACATTCCCTCACTCCCGGCTCACTTGCCCCATGCGTGGAAGTCAGCTGCCATGTTAGCTGACACTCAAGCAACTCTGAAGAGGACCATGCAGAGAAGACCTGAGGCCTCCTGCCTACACCCATAGGCCTGAACCATCATGGAAGTAGATCCGTAGGCCCCCATCAAGCCTTCAACTTACTACAGCCCCAGCCACTATCTTAACTGCAATCTCATGAGAGATCCTTATCCAGAAACATCCAACTAAGCCGCTTCCAGATTCCTGACCCTCAAAAACTGTGATTAAAAAAAAAAATCCTCTAAGTGTGGGGGTAATTTGTTACACAGCAATAGATAACGAATTCACCTCTTAACACCATCTAACCATATTATATGGTGTATTTTGTTATCCTGTTTATTGACTGCCTCCCCCCAGGAATGTTAAGTTCCATGAGAACTTATGGGATATGTAAATAGATAGGGATATGTCTATTTTATTTTCATTACTACAATCATTTCACCAAAAACAATTAAATGAATTAATCTTACTTTGAATAATGAATGAGGTGGGTGTCAAAGACACTCATACGTTAGTGTATCAGCAAAAATGCAACACTCAGACATATACTTAGAGTGGTAGTGCTTAGAGTTTATATCACCTGGGTAAAGAATGATTACCCTTGGTTATAAAACAGACACCTACCACAGCTGCACTGCAGGAATAATGACCACAAAGAGGCTCTTATTTTCTTACTGAATACTTAAGATGTATTCTCACAGAAAAACAACTCACCTAGTAGATAATTTGTGAGTCGTTGGTCCTTCACCCAAGCAGACAACAAAACCATCAGCAGACCTTCCTACAACCACAAAGGCCCAGATTCCATATCCCAAGGTACTGATTCAGGAAATCTCGGGTAAGTCTTGGTGTCTGCCTTAGACTAAATATTTGTGTCCCCCCACACCCCACCCCTGCAAAGTCATATGTTAAAACTTAATCCCTGATGTGATGACATTTGGAAGGGGGGAGGCCTTTGGAAGGTGATTAGATCATAAGAGTAGAGCCTTCATGGATGGAATTGGTGCCCTTATAAAAGAAACCCCAGGCACTTTCTCACCCCTTCCACCATGTGATGACACAGTGAGAAGATGGCCATCTATGAAGAGACAGGTGAGCCCTCAGCAGACACCGAATCTGCCAGCACCCTGATCTTGGACTTCTCAGCCTCTGAAACTGTGAAAAATAGATGTCTATTGTTTATAAGCCATCCACTCTATGGTATTTTTGTTACAGCAATCCAAATGAACTAAGGTGGTGTCTTCAGCTGCAAAAAAGTTTTCTGGATTATTCTGATCTATAACCAAGAGTAAGAACTCCTTCACTGGGTGGTAAATAAGTAGAGAATATAAGCAAATCCACAGTCAATGGAAGCTCGTTTTCACATCAGTCCAGCAACCCTCGATTCCCCTTTTACATTCGTACATTCACTTAGGAAGTATGCATGAAGCTACTGGGCACTGCGTTGGAATCTGGGCAACGCAGAGCCTGGTGGACTCGTGGTCTGGCGAGAGCAGACCCTCAGCCAATGAGACATCCAAGCCAGAAAGCCTGGCGTTAACATCCCTCCCTGCCTTTCCCAACGTTCGTGAATTTTCCACATACACGTCAGGCTGGAGATAGTTTGGGCATGCATCACCAAAGAGGCATTGGCTGGGTGGCAACTGACTACAAGGTGGGGGCTGAGGTCATTTACAGAGAAAATATAAAATCCAGAGATTCCCTAGAGCTAAGAGAAAAGCCAAACGGTATAAAATCCTTTGGTCATAGATGTGGCGTCTTGAAGTAAGAGGAGCGGCCAAGCCTCGCATCTTTCTGTGATGTGGATGAGGCCAGGCTCACTCGGATCTGTGAATTCAACAGTCTGAAACATGAGTTTCACCCAAACAAGGGGATACCTCTGTCCTGATATCCCTAGTAATCTATTTAAAATCTTCGACCAGTGGAACAGTACACAGCTAGGAGTTGGCTAGACCATGGTTCCAGTCCTGATTCGGAACTCTGGAGTTTCGGAAAATGATTTAAATTGCTTAAGGGTCTCTGTTTCCTCATATATTAAGTAATAGTGTGGAAATAAATAGTCTTTAAAGTTTTTCTTCTTTTTCAGCCCTAACATCTAATTAAAAACTAAATATGTAGGGATGCCTGAGTGGCTCAGTCAGTTAAGAGTCTGAATTCGGCTTGGGTCATGATCTCACGGCTCGTGGGTTTGAGCCCTGCCTCGGGCTCTGTGCTGACAGTATGGAGCCTGCTTAAGATTCTCTCTCTCTCTCTCTCTCTCTCTCTCTCTGCCCCTCCCCCACTCCCACTCTATCTCTATCTAAAAACAAATTTAAAAGCTATTTTTAAAAAATGAAATATGTGAATGTGTGCGCATGTGTCACAATTGGGTCTCCAAGAAAGGGAGAGCACTGAGTATCAGAGAGATATTGCAACTTGACTTTATTGGCAAGGAACGTACACACTGGCAGGCATATGCTAATTTCCAGAGTAGTAGCTGACAGTGTTATCCTTCATTCGGAAAGTATCTCAATACCAATTGGATGAGATAGAACAAATATCCCTGGGCATCCTAGCAGTATCGGGGAACTGTCGGAGCCCCACATCAGGCCCCAGAGTTCATCTGTGCTTTGCAATGCCTGTAGGCAACTGACAACATTGAGAATTTACCCTCCACCTGGGATCACCCGCTCATTCTGGTCCAGGGAGGGAGTCCGAAGGCTGCAGACCCACACCGACAGTCCACCACAGCAGCTCTTTGCCTTTAGGTGAGGCATTGGCAAGAACATGACGGATGCTGCAGCAGGTGGTGAGCTGACGGCCCCAGGATGTCGTAAATTCTTGTTCCCTCTGCCAAATAATTCCCAAGAAGGAATCACTCTAAAGAGAGATTTCCAGCCCTTACCCCACTCCTTCTTGGGGAAAAAGAATCAGAGATTCAGAAAATCAAGCAAGGTTTCTCAGTCTCGGTGACAGTGACATTTCAGCTAGACTACCCTCTGTTGTGGAGCTGCCCTGTGCTTTGTGGGGTGTTTAGCAGTATCCCTGGCCTCTACCCACAAGATTCCACTAACTCCCCCTCGACTGTTGTGACAACCAGAAATGTTTCCGGCCATTCCCAAATGTTCCCCAAAATTGCCCCCATGGAGAACTGCTACTCAAAAATTTCTCCCCCCAAGGTCCCAGACGGCCAAGCTGGCTGAAGACGACATCGCCCACCTTCTAGAGTGATGCTTCAGTCAACACTCCCTGCGTGAAGTATGTTGTTTATACAATTTTAAAGAACAACCAAACCTCTACGAACAAGTCCACCTGCTCTGTTCCGAAATCCTACATCTAGATATTGAAAGCGCCAGCTGACAATCTGCCCTTGGGTGAACCCACAGTTCAAGGTCAACCTTACGCTTCCAGCCTCCACTCCTCACCCCAGCCACTCTGGCTGGAACCTCCTGTGGCCCCAAAGAACAGCCTATATGTGGAAGTCAGCCCTTATAAAAGAGGGGGAAGAGGAGGCAGGCTAGCATTCAGAGTACTCAGCCTGGACCTCTACCTACATCATTTACTAGCTGTGTGACCTGGAACACATCGCTTAGGTCCTCTGCGGCTGCTTACTCACCTGCAAAATGGGAGTAATACCCTCTGCCTTGCCTTTCTCAGTGCATCATTGTGGAGCTCGAATGCGAAGCCCGCGACATCTGTAGAGCAATCTGCAGTGGTTCGGAATCCAGTGCTTATTGTTCTCTCTGGGTATCGTTGCTGTTATTACACACCCCATCTCTGTGTTAACACACTCCACTAGAAATTTGAGGCAATGCTCAAAAAAAAAAGTCTTCTTTCAGTGCTAACTTGACCAGAAGTCCTCTCTGCTTAATTTCACCAAAATTGTGAGACATCGCCAAGCAATTTATTTGCAAAAGATTGTCCATCAATTCCAACCAATGTCAACAAATATTTATTTAAAGCCTATTATGTACTTTCAGTGAACAAAACAGACCAGGATCCCTGCCCTCAAAAGGCATACTTTTAAATGCGAGGAGGTTGTGGAATACAAACAAGAAACAACAACAACAACAACAAAAAAGAAACAAAAGGACATAACAAGAAAGCAAACTCCACGGTCTGTTAGAAGCTGATCGGTGCTGCAGAGGAGAGGCAAGGAGAGGGAATGTTGTCAGTGCATGTGTCAGGGTGGGGACGGCCTAGCTGAGAGGTGAGGTATAGGAGGAGTCACCCATGCAGCTATCAGGGAAGAGCATCCTGGGCCTAGGGAACAGCCAATGCAAAGGCCTGCTGGCTGGAGTACACCCAGTGTGTTCAAACGTCAACAAGCAGGCACCGTCGTGATGGAAGGAGGGCAAGCAAGTGGGAAAGAAGTAGGAAATTCCCTCAGAACAGTTGGAGGGCAGAGCTGAGGTATTTGTGAACATGGAGGGAGCTCTGCTCCAAGCCAGCACTGTGGTAGGCACCGGGGATCCATAACCAGCAACTCATCCCTGCGCCCAGAGCTGGCAAACCGCCAAGGGGGTGTGTCATGCAGGGGAGAGGGGCAAAGGGCTCTGAGAGAGTTTCACTAAATTCCTGGCTTCAGTAGGGACTAGTTTAGAAGGAATGAGGGGGTCGGTGGCCCAAGGCTTAGCTCTCCTTTTTTTTTTAATTAATTAATCTATTTATTTATTTATGGAAAAGACAGAGAGACAGCACAGCGGGGGAGGGGCAGAGAGAGAAGGACACTGAAGCCAAAGCAGACTCCAGGCTCTCAGCTGGCAGCACAGAGCCCAATGCGGGGCTCCAACCCACAAACCGTGAGATCAAGACTTGAGCTGAAGTCAGACGCTTAACCGACTGAGCCACCGGGACGCCCCATCCTAACTCTTCTTCTATAGTCACATTGCTCAGGCATCTCAGCTGCTCTGTATGCCGACATCCCCAGCACCACCAGGAAAAGGCGGACTCTTCTGTGATGGGACACTTGGTGACCCACTAAGAAAGAGGAATGTTTACCTCAGGTCATTTCTCATGTTCTCTGGCAGATGCTCAGCCCGGTAAAGACAAATGCTGAGGGGTCCGGCTCAAGGAGAACAAGAGGCCGTAACGCCAAGTTCACCTTCATGATGCGAGTCCACTCACTGCTACCAACCCCCGCCTCCAGGCGGGATCCAAAGGGAGACTATGCTTCTCACTAATGGGGTGCCATCAGCTCACCCTGTGGCCACCTCATTTCTCCTCGCCACCCTACAACCCCCAGGAGCAAGCCCAGGGTCTTGTGGCGTCCATACCAGATGCAGCGAGTAAGCCCTGCCTGTTCTTTCCCCAGTTATTTGTGCGAGCGGCGCTTGCGGGAGCACACAGTTTGCTTTGTGCCCAAGGGAGAGGCAGTCTAAAGCAGCGGGGGACATGCGTCTCCCAATAAAAATTAATGGAACGAAAGCCCCCTGTGTAGGGCATGAGGTTCATCTCCCAGGGAGCTTTCACATCCCTGTTCCCTCACCAAGCCCCCCTTCCAGGGCCCCGGTCCCCTGAGTGTCTTTAGTAGAGGTCAAAGGCTCATGCTTAAAGGGAAAGGAGCCAGGAGCAGATCAGACTGGAGGTTCTCACACACCCATCACACACACGCACATACATGTAGACGTAAATGCACAAGCTCTCGCACACATGTGCACCTTTTCAGCTTCTCTTTTTAACAGGTGAAATCAATGGGCACCTGGGTGGCTCAGTCAGTTAAGCATCTGACTCTTGATTTCGGCTCAGGTCATTATTTCACAGTTTGTGAGTTCGAGCCTCACTTCGGGCTGTCAGCACAGAGCCCGCTTGGGATCCTCTGTCCCCTTCTCTCTTTGCCCCTCCCCCGCTCATGCTCTCTCTGTCTCTCTCAAAACTAAATAAACTGGGGCGCCTGGGTGGCTCAGTTGGTTAAACGTCCAGCTTCTGGCTCAGGTCATGATCTCATGGTCCATGAGTTCGAACCCCACGTCGGGCTCTGTGCTGACAGCTCTGAGCCTGGAGCCTGCTTCAGATTCTGTGTCTCCCTCTCTATCTCTGCTCCTCCCCTGCTCCTGCTCTGTCTCTCTCTGTCTCAAAAAAAAATAAACATTAAAAAAATTTAAATAAAAAAAAACTAAATAAACATTTTTTAAATTTTTTTTTCAGTGAAATCATTGACAATCTCATGCAAGAAAAGAATTTCATGAGGGCAGCTGGAGGGAATTATGAGGAAAGACATAGAAAACTGTTAAGGGTTTGCTAAAAAGTTAAGATCATCTGGTTTCCTTATTTTTTGTTAGTTTATTTGTGTGGCTTTGTTTTTCCTACACAAGCAGCACTCCACACTCATATCTTGTTGTAAAAGGCTCAGGGGAGCACGCTTGTGGACAGAGCGCAGCGTACAAGCAGCCCTGACCCCCTAGCTCCAGCTCCCTTCTTCAGAGGTGAACATGGCGGTGCCGGAGTGTTCCTACTGTCAACTCAATTACTCTGGTACCCCTAAATCCCGGAATCCCTTCTCTGTGTGGTTCTGGGTTGCCGTTGGTTGAAAGCGAGGCCACGCAAGACCTGTGAAGCCAAAGCGAGCAGCAGCCATGATGCTCTGAAGGTCGTGATGGAAGAAGGCAATGAGAGACAGAGCAGAGGCAGGGCCGGCTCCAGGCTGTCACCGTTCTATTCTCCAGGTCCAGCCTGCCTTCCCAACCGCCTCCTGCTGAGAGTCGCAGGGACTCCCGGTAACCTGCCAGTGCTTCACGCAAACTCACAGAGAGCTCCACACAAACAGACAGTAACCTCCAAGGTCCCGCTCTGCAATCCCGCCCCAGCTGCTTGATGTGCTAGCTTCCAGAACCTTCAACTCCCCCTTGCAGTCCCTTTTCTGCTCAGCTCCTTCCCCCAATTGTATAAAGAGCAATTCCTGTAATAAATTTCCTTATTCTGTGATTCTCTTTGTTTCTGCTTCCCTGATTCACTGGCTGACACAGCGAGCAACAGTGCGGCGTGCCCCCGTCCTTTTTCTAGACAAAGGTACATACCCACATAGAGCTCAGCTTTGTTCCCCTCCTTTTTCCTATAGGCCATCATCTCGTGGAGAATTCTGTGGGGACACATATAAATCAAGCTCATTCTTTGATTCGGCATCGGTAAATAAACATTTAAGTTGTATCCAGTTTCCCACCCTGACCAAAAAAAAAAAAAAAATACCGCTGTGGCATTTTTAGATATGCCTTTTTATACATATTATGCGAACCTTCCTTGGGGTCGACTCCTAGAGCTGGAATAGTCAGACGACTGTGTCTTTCATTGCTATAGTCATTAGCAAACTGCCTTCGGAAAGACTTCTTTCTCCAAAATGGTCTTGCCCCGCCAGCAACTTTATCCTTGTTCACCAAACAGGGACCTGCACTCTGGTTTTCCTAGAGATCCATGGGCTGACAGTGCTCTGCCTGGAGGGCAGAGAGAAGCAGACATTTCAAACCAGGAACGCGGAAATTTACAAAGTGAGTACGGTCGTGGGAAGCATCACGCTTAGAAGAAATACACACTTAGCTGGTTAAAGACGAAAAGAAGAAAAAGAGAACAGGCATCACGGAGGATGAGGTTAATACTAAGAGAAGAAAATGCTTCCCTTCGGATGTTTCTGAGAGTCTCCAATTTCCCCCCAATAACTGCTGAGGCATGCATCCACTGGTAGCCATTTACACACACACACACACACACACGCACACTTCAGAATCTTCTGCGGAAGCTTGAAACTCCTTGAAATAGTTTCTTCCTGCACAGAAAGCTGAGGTTCAAATAACAATCCTTACCAATAGATAGTAGTTATGAGTGAGGAACTTCGCTTAATATTAAATACATCTCATGTCATCTGAGATTATTATTTCCATTTTGCAGACGAGAAAACTAAAGGTTCAGAAAAGTGAACCCAAACAACGAGTGAGTTGCCAAGTAAGGATCTAACCCTGCTCCATGCGACCAGCCAACCTTCAGCCGCCGCCCTGTCTGCCCAGTGGATGGTGACCAAAGCCCCTCCATTTTACAGTAAGGCAGTATGGTAAGGTAGTCAGGTAGACTTCCGCTCTACGCTGTCCTGAGAGCAGTGTTTCCTCAAGGAAAGGGCATTGGGTCTTGGAAAAGACAAGCTGGAGAGAAGAGAAGGTGGAGAAAGATGCAGAGGATAAAAATACTTCCTGGGCCGGTGGAAAGGAGACAGAACTAGATCAGCTCAGCGGAACGGGGAAGGTAGCTTTCCCAATCAGGGTAATGCCTCCTGATTCTGGTGTTGAAAGAGTGTGGGGCAAGGGGCGCCTGGGTGGCTCCGTCGGGTGAGCACCCGACTTCAGCTCAGGTTGTGAAGTCACAGTTTGTGGGTTCGAGCCCCACGTTGGGCTCTGTGCTGACAGCTCAGAGTCTGGAGCCTGCTTCAGACTGTGAAATAAACTAATCCTGCAGTTAGATGATTTCAGGGTCCAACAATCTTGGATTAAGGAGGCAGGGAAGGCACACAGGGAGTGACACATGAGAAAGTGCAGGTTCGGGGGCAGGGCAGGGTGGGTTGTGGGATTGCCGGAGACACAGGTCTAGGATGGTGACAGGGGAGAGAGGCTTCATAAGGAAGGGCTGAGGATGCAGTCAGAGGGCTGAGGGAAAACACAGCACACGCGTGCTTAACTGGGTGCCCATCCTGTTGCTGTCCACGCCAGGCCCTGACGGAGCCTGAAGAAGGCGTGCTGGGTGTGCAGAGGCTCCCTCGTCTCCACCGAGCCTGTGGCCACAGCACTAAGTGCAGAGTTGAAGGCAGCAAGGGGGTCTGGGTCTGATGGAATGGAGAACGTTCGAGATGGTGCTGTTTATTATACTGAAAGCTCAAAAGCCACCTAAATAGAACCACTTAACTAGAACTAAGTACTGGAATAGCACTGGGTGGAATATTATACAGCTGCAAAGCACGATAGTTACGAAGACTAAGACGCAATATGGAAAGTTATCAGAATGTGAGACATCTACCGATGATTACAAACTTGCATTTTCCTTCTGTGGCTAGACACTGGAAATGCAGATCGCAAAATAGCAGCAGCTGAAATGAGGGGGTTGCGGGCTTACGGGTGATTTTCCCCCTCTGCTTTCTACATTTCTATCTGTCGCTAGACTGGTTTTACAGGGATGTAGAAAGGTGAGGAAGGAAAGTGGTCTGGCTGTGTGCTGAGCTTCCCATGATGAAGCGAGGTCACTACACAGCATCGGGCCAAAGTGAGCGTGACATCCAGGCCCCCATACACACACAACATGAACACATATCACACACCATACACACGTGACACACACGTGACCACACACATGCCATATACACCATAGACACACACTCTACATATACACCACACACGCCACACACACACACCATGCACACAACACACATCATACACTCAGACACTACATACGCCAGACACACACACCCCACACACCCATCACACAATGCACACTGCAATACACACAATACACACTATGCAACACACACCACACCCCACCAAGCACACTCATGTACTTTTACTTCCATGTGCATTTCACACGGGCATCAGCTGACATACGAGTTTGCTCTCAAAGACTCTGGCTGGCCTGGGAACAGGAGGTACCTCTCTCTCTTTTGTCCTCATAGAAAACTGCAGTCTGTCTCCACACAGAGCATGCTGTGAACCAAATAGAAGCCCTAAACCAGCCCCCACTCCACAGATTCTGTTTATGTGACAGCAATGCCCTGGGCCTGTCAGTGAATCAGACACAGGGTGAGAACCCTTGATGGGTCCTCCATCCATGCCCTCATGCCATGCCCATCCGCAGCCCTCATCCATGCCAATCCCTCTTGTTTCTCTTGCACGGACTGGCTCTTGCAGCTTTATTCGCTTCAAGAAGGCCCACCAACACACAGGGAGTCAGCCCAGAATGGTAGCCTCCTTTACAGAGCTGGTGTCAGCCCTGCCAGAGTCTTCCAGCATTCGGCATTAGGCACGGTACATTGCGTGTATATAAATCAAATTAACGTACACTGTCACTGCCCGCTTGAGCAGCTGTATTCTTTGTGTTAAATTTCATAGTTAAAATGATACACTTTTTCATTACTAAATTGCAGCTCCACTGGGCGACTGCACCGGTAACCTGCCAAAATTAAGCTCTGTGATGCCAGCCCTGTCGTGAAATGGCAAATGCAAACTGGATGTATGCAGAGTGACCGAGGAAATGCTAATTGCCACCAAAATAAAACATTGATGTTGATTCACATCTTCGAACCAAGAGCGTATATAAACTCAGTATCCATCAGTAAATATACGCCTGGCTCAGTTGGTTAGAGCAGAGGTCTGTGAGGGTCAAGATTAATGATGAATGTGCGGCTTAATGAATATGGCCGGCTCATGGTCAAGGAGTCTCCAGTTTCTTGCGTGTGCATGCCCTGATGACACATGTTGAGTACCTACTACAGAGTGTTCTTTATAGGTCTTCTCTATGTCAGTTTCCCAAAAAGTCAGCATCAGTATTATTAGCCCCAGGATACATATGAGGAAACGGAGACCAGACTCAGGAAGACTGTGATGTAGTGACACAAGTAACAAATGACAGGACCAGGATGCAAACCAGGATCTGGCTGAATCCAAAATCTCCGCTCCTTCCTCTTTGTCAAGTCGGTGATGGGTGGCACAGAGCAGATCCAACTGGAAAAAGCAAAACCACTCAAAGCACATGCTTTGCTGGTGATGGATTAATTGGGGCGTCTCCCTGCAGAACATACATCATGGTTATTCTTAGCACACTGAGTGCCTGCCCTTAGGACCCCAGACATCCCTATCCCTGTCACGTGGGCTACGTACCGTCCATGCACAAGACCCAAGCTTACAAAGAGGCAAGGCTTCCAAATCCACTGCCCCATCAGGGCCCAGATGTCAAGACCATCCACGTCTTCCGCGAGCCTGACGCTTGCCAGTCGAGTCCCACCAGAATGACCACTTCGGCTCTTGGTAAGCTTCAGGGAGGCTGCGAGGTCTCTGTAAACACCTCCACCCCACCCGGCCCATGCCAGTCAGAGCACGCTTTCATTTGTCCCACAGCGGGGGTGCTCTCTGCCGCCTACCTGGGCCCGCCTGCTGCATTTCACAGCTCCTCGATCTGCCTAATTCTTGAGCCCCAACTCATGTGGCAACAGCACATAGAACGCCGTGCCGCTCAAGAGTGTTGACACGACGTAAGAAAGGAAAGGCAATCAAACCTACACTGAGCCCGCCGAGCACAGAACTCTATTCTTCTGAGGGCAGCACACATTTCAGTGTCCGGGGCCAAGGACTGTAAATCTCCCTCTATGCATGCGGAGTGTAGGCAGCGACAGAAAAACCACCATGGGTAGAGACGCCCCAGATTGGATGGTCCTAGCTAGAGTGATTACCCAAATATTTTGGTAGGCCACAGAGTAAAAGAATTATGAGTTTTGGACCGGAGGTTCATTCCTCTGCCAAATAGCCGTTTTAGTGCCGGGTAGCAACGCATACTTTCCACTCCAGATAGATCCGTGTTGCGATTAAGATGCTTAGCGGAGCGGGCCGCTTCAGGTGTGCCCTCCATGGGTGTCCAAACCTTGTGGGCGAAGGTGGGGGTCATTTTGGAAGGCCCAGGCTCTGCCCTTCATCGTGGTGAGTCTGTAGGGTGAGCAGGCTCTGAATGTTGACTCAGCGCGTCCATATCGCAGCTGTCTGTGGAACTTGATTGATAAGCTCAATGTAAGTTTTATCTCAGCAGAAAAAGCACAAGCTTTGGGAACCACCTGATAGCTGTGCAGCTTTGGGCAAGTCACTGCATTTGAGTGGGTAACATTCAGGAGTTCAAGGCAGGGTGAAGTGGCATCAAAGAGCATGGACCCTGGAGCCCGAGGGTGCCTAATCCCAGATCGGCCATTATTATCCATCTGACCAAAGACCAGTTACGGGACTTCTGTTTTTGCCTGAGTTCCCTCATCTGCAAAATGGATTTCAAAGCAGTCCCCATGTTTCCTTTCGGGGTGATGAAAATGTAGATAGAGCGGTGGTGAATATACTAAATGCCATCGAATCGTTCCCTCTACAATGGCCAATTGTATGCCATGTCCATTTCAATTCCGGAAAGTACACTTTCTTTTAAATTTAACGTTTATTTATTTTTGAGAGAGTGGGACAGAGTGCGAGTGGGAGAGGGGGCAGAGAGAGAGGGAGACGCAGTATCTAAAGCAGGCTCCAGGCTCTGAGCTGTCAGCACACAGCCTGACACAGGGCTCGAACCCACTAACCGGGAGATCACGACCTGAGCCAAAGTTGGGTGCCTAACCGACTGAGCCATTCAGGTGCCCCAATACATTTTCTTTTAAAGTAGCACTTGCATCATAAGGTTATTGTAAGGATTTAAATTTAGTGCTATCTGTAAAGTCCCCAGGACAGGACTGTGTAAGAACTGGCTCTTATGCTCCAGAAAGTATGTTAAGAAATTCACATACTTTTTTTTTTTAATGTTTATTTATTTTTGAAAGAGAGAGAGAGAGAGAGAGAGCGCACAGATGTGCACGAGTGGGGTAGGGGCAGAGAGAGAGACAGAGAGGAGACAGGATCTCAGCTCTGACAGCAGAGAGCCTGATGTAGGGCTCAAACTCACGAACTGTGAGGTCATGACCTGAGCTGAAATCGGAAGCTTAGTCAACTGAGCCACCCAGGCGCCCCAGTAATTTACACACATTAAACCCTCATGACCACCCACGAAGCAAGGACTTCTATTATTCCCATTCTGCAGATGAGGAAACTAACATGTGGAGGAAGAAAGTGCTATTCCCATTATTATGGCTTTGTAGCAAATTATCCCAAACTTGCCACTTACTAGCTTGTGGATTCTGCTATTCAGAGATTCGGATAGGACATAACAAGGATCGTTGGTCTCTGCCTCTGCTGAAAGACCCGAAAGCTGGCATCTGGAATCGTCTGATGTCTTGTTCACTCTCAATCTGACATTTGATGCTCCCTTTCAGCTGGGAGCCTCAGTTTCCCTCCACAGGGTCTTCTCCATGCGGTCTCTCTTCGAGGGCTTCCTCATGGCATGGTGGCCGGCTTCCCAGGGCCACGGTCCGCAGGGAGGAAGGGCCTGGTGGAAAGTGAATCATCTCACAGTCTTACAGCGTTACTTCCACCACCTCGGGTTCTCAGAAGCAGTCCCAAAGTGTTGCCCAGTTTCAAGAGGAGGAAAACCTCCCTCCTCCTGCCCCTTGATCCGTAATGGTAAGATTCTAGAAGAGCGTGTGAGGTGGGCTATATATTACTGGACAGTGCAATTTGCCAACGTACCTTTTTTTTTTAAGTTTATTTATTTATTTATAGAGACACAGAGACAATATGAGTGGGGGACAGGCAGAGAGAGAGTAGGAGAGAGAGAATCCCAAGCTGGCTCCATGCTGCTGGTGCAGAGCCCGATGCGGGGCTTGAACTCACAAAACCATGAGATCACAACCTGAGCCAAAACCCAGAGTCAGACACAACCGCCTGAGCCACCCCGGCGCCCTTGCTCCAGTGTCTTCTTCAGGCCAGCTCGGCAAGTCAGGGATGCAGCTCGGGGGGCAGACTGGCTCCAGAGCCCCATTCTTATCCACTGTGCGCTGAGCTGTGGTGTTTCATCTGTCAGAGACAATACAGTCTTCTACCCCCAGAAAGCTATCACGATAAGTTAACATATAAGGGCCTTTGTTTCTGAATCCTTAGAATGGTGTTAAAAAAAGTTCCTACCTCTTTGGGTTGTTATGAGGATTGACTAAGCGTTAGTAAGTAAGAGTGATAGCAGACTGGAATATTCATGTCCACTGGTCAGTACGCTCTCTACCCCAATATAAAAGTCTACCTGGAAAATGAACCTTAGATCAGAAGTTTCTCCGCTTAGGAGTATCTGTAAGGACCGTGCCTGCTCACCCACATTTAGACAAACCAAGAGGCGCGGAACTTCCAGCTTTCCCCATTCTCCGTAGACAGGACGCTGACAAACGGCCGCTCTCTCATCCCCTTCTTCCCTTTCAACCTTCTTCTATCGTCACCTCATGTGGCAATTAATTCAATTACCGCTTATCTTCAATTAATGATGGTGAATCGTGTCTTCCCAGCAAGATTTTCAGAAACATCCTAGTCAGCAGCAAATTTCGTAAAACTTCTCTTAGGGAAGATTAATTTCCAGGAAGACTCACAGGCAGCTCACCTCTCCCGTTTCAGGTTAACCTTTGTTAGTTGCCCTTCCAGCAATGAATGCTTCCGGCTTTCCTTCTTAATTCTGGAGGCTGTACTTCCCTTGGGCGCTGCCGCTCAGGGACAGGCGACACTGCACTCAAGTCAGGTCACTAAACAAAGCAATTGAGTCACCGCCACCCATAGTAATAACACATTCTGACAAAAACATGAAAGATAGTGTATCTCTGCCTTAACTCATGTGGGTATCAGTAGAGGGGAAGAAAGTAAATTCTTTTAAAATACAGACAGAATCTTTTATCAATGAAAAACTGTCATTGGTCTCTCTTATCTCTTTGTGCAATGACAGCGAGATTTATCTTTCTTAGAAGCAAGCCTCCAAATGAATATCATGCCTGTGTTGCCAAGGTGAGTAGTTTGTCATTGTTGGGCAAGTAGACATGTTTTACATAGATGTTGTGGAACACACATGCCATTTGTCATAAATCCCCGTGCCCTCCAAGGGCTCCAAGCCCTGAGCGTTAGTCCATTTCTCTCAGAAACGCAAGACTCCCATATGCTTGAAGCTTGCTCCGCGGACCCCAGATGAGCAAAATTCCCAGGATGCAACGTCTGTGTTCAGCCATCTTGGCTCCATTAGAGCTGCTTCCCTAACAGCGGGGGAAAGCACAACAGGAAACCTCTCCTCCATTGGATAGAAGAGTCGAATCTGGAGTCAACATTATAAGGAGATCTTTGCTCCAGCAAAGAGGACGCTGCCCTTGGCACATCTTCCTAGGCACTAGCAAGCAATGGTTCCTTCTTTCCATTCTTTGGTTTTTAAAAACTGCTTTTATTTTTCTGTAAATGCAGCTTTAGGTTTTCTCCAATGAGTTTGCTCCCTTGGTGATAATAGAGGGGTTAGCAGCACCAGGATAAGAACCAGGTTAGCTCACACTTATTGACTATTTCCTGTGTGCCAAGAACCATTCCGAGCATATGATGTGTCCCAGCTCATTAAGCTTCCCAACAGCCTCCGAGGTGGTATTACACTTGTCTCTATTTTACAGTTGGGGAAATCAAGACACAGTGGCCTCCAGGGCACATAGCTAGCAAGCAGCAGAGCCCGGATGCAAAGCCAGGTAAACTGGCTCCAAAACCTTCAAACTCAACCACTTCTTTGTCTTGCCTAAGAAGTTTCAAGAAGTTCCAAGGTCAGCCCAGCATTACAGGACTATTTTCTAAACGTCCCAAAAGGTTACTGATGTTAAGGACTCCTCTGGAGACCTCCACACTGTCTCCTCTCTTTTGCTCAAAGCGGGAGCCATCTTTCCTACCGAGCCCAGAGTAAAACCAAACCTTGGGTCACAGGGAAAACTTCCCCCATGCAGGCCAAGTCACAGGTCCTCAAAGGAGATCTTTTCTAACTGAGAAATCTTGGAAGTTCCATCCACTGGGATTTGAGGATAACCTAAGCCAGAAAGAGAATTTATTCCGAGAATACTAAGAGACTTCTGGAACTGAAGGAAGATGTAACCCCAAAAGTTAGGAAGGACAGAAACTCAAAGACAGTCTCTTTGGGGCAGTTCCATGGGGCAACTGAGATCTTGCTGTAATCTGCCCTAGAATGGCTCACAACCCAAGGTAAATTCCCAGAATGGGGTAACTGGTCCACTTACCTTCAGCTGATAAGTTTATTAGAGGAGGTTGGTGGTTAATTCTGACTCAGGGGATCAGTAGCCCATGCTTTGAGAGATATTATAGCTCACCTTATTATTTTTAAGTGCCTTTTGTAAACTTTGAAGCAAATCTGCACAAAGGCAAGCTCTCATTGGAAGCTTCAACCCTGGAAGTGTTGGAGGACACGCATTGTTTTCCATTCTACAGATCGAGACTCTGAGACCTAGAAGGGTTAATTAAGTATTTCCAAAGGACACTCCAGTTAGAATGGAACCTCAGGTCTCCTTACTCCTGGATGCTGCTTTCTACCCCATGGGGGTGTCCTCTCTAGAGCTAACTGTGGACCCAGGGTAGTTTTTCTCTCTCAGTGATTTAGAATCTGGAGACTTCGTTTCCCTTCTTTCTCTCCCCACCCAACACACCCAGGCATGCTGGCAAACACACTCATTCACTAGCCCACTTCCTGCGAGGGAAAGAGCTAACCTGCACAGTGCAAGGACCCCCCTCTGTAGGAAAAGAGAACAGAACCACTGAGTATGTATGCTGGAGTTTTGGCCCTGGTGACTGACCCCGGGGCTGCAGGACCTGCTCTCTCTTGGCAGAGATACCAGGAAACACAATTGCCAGACTCTTCACATTCCGGGCCACAAACAGGCTCTTTCCTCCCCACCCCACCCCACAGTTGTGTCTGTTTTCCTAGAGCAGGACTGGGGGAGGGAGAGATTTTATTAGATGCAGCAGGGTGCGTGGCTCAATGAACACCTGAGTGGTTCTCAGTCAGGCATGAACTAGTGTGCAGCTGAAGGTTCTGGCGTGGTGGTGGGGAGGGGGGCCGGCAGGGCTCTCTCCCTTTTGCATCTGGGAGAGCACCTGGCTGCACCCTCTCGAAGGCAATGCCAGAGGGAGAATCGGGGCTGATTAGGACCCCATCAGTAATGTTCACTTATGCTAATGGCGCCAAGGCTTATTCCATCATCACTAGTGAAGCAGACTGGTCTGAGACAAGTTGAAGCCATAAAACACCCTTAAAATCGCTCTGTCTTGAAATAGGCAAGGGAGGAGAATTTATTATTATTGTTCCTCAGTCACCAAAAAAAAGAGTAAAAATGAATGAAGGTCACCGTTCCCTTTACAGCTGATCGACTTACCTTTCTCTTTGTTCCTGGGCCTACATAGTAAATCGAAGTTGGAAATAGAGGTGCATACTCGATGATTTTCCGTTGTTACTTTCATTTTCCCCAGGAGGAGAAGAGACAGTTCATTTAAAACAACTGAGCTATTATATCACAGTGCTTCTTGTTTAAAACTCAAACGTCACTGGAAACGTGCTCCGGCACAACTAAACATAACAGGGATGGTGAGAACCGCGTTATCTCAGAAATAATAATCCCAAATACACAAGATATTCAGTGCTCTAGAGTCTTCCAAAATTTATGTATATGTAAGATTTTAACATATATGCATAAATATTATATATGTGTATATAATATATATAGATAGATATATACATGTATATAATATATACATATATATACTATATAGTGTATGTGTATATGTATTTCATTACATATTATACGTATAAAACACTTGACCCTCACACAGATTTTTGGAATGTGGATGGATGAAACTGACATTGGGTTTGAATGACTTGCACCAAAACATATAGCTAGAAATGGCAGGGCCATTCAACATGGCTTTCTGACTTTAAGACCAAAGTTCTTTGTCCTATGACTCTTCCTTTTTTTTTCATATGAAGAGGTCTCAAAAAATTATCCTGTGCTCATCTAAGTGAGGCTTGTGTCCCTAAGTGCCCTGGTAGCACCCGCCCCATGGTGTCACCAGTCTACGACAAAACGTCTCTACACTAAAACAGCATGTAAACAAACCAAATTGGTATAGATCCCTCAGGAGCAGGAAGTTCAGGGTCAATAGCTCTGGAAACCTGGGTAAATATTTAAAACAACAGAGGCATTTTCCCTTTGGGAAGGTGCTTAGCATCCAGAGCGGTGAGAGGCATGCAGGAATGTGTAGGGATAAGAGCACGGCTTCCTTCCAGGAGTGACCTTGGGGAGCAGCCTGATTCAGGGGTGACAGGCGGTATGTATGCCTGGAGAAAGCGGTCTTCTGGCCTCCTCCCCCATCCCATATGCTCCCACTGGCTACACCCAGGTCTATCCTTCATTCTAAAGAAATCACATTCCCATGGCCTTCTGTCTAAAGGGAGGTGAGTGTATATGACATTCATGCTAGCATTAATGTCCAACGAGCCTCACTCTGAGCCCACATGTGTTCTCACAGAACTGCAGTCTTCCCTCAAAACCTCCCTTGAGGGGTGCCTCGGTGGCTCAGTTGGTTAAACGATTGACTCTTGATCTCAGCTTAGCTCACGGTCTCACAGTTCATGGGTTCAAGCCCCGCATCGGGCTCCATGCTGATGGTGTGGAACCTTCTTGAGATACTCTCTCTCTCCCCCTCTCTTTCTGCCCCTAACCCACTTTCTCTCTCTCTCAAAATAAATAAACTTTAAAAATTAAAAAAAATCACTCCGTCGGTTATTTCGAGGAGGCCTGGATGCTGTTCGCTGTCCCCGTGCTTCTGACCAATTCTCTGAGGAGTTTCTTTTTCCTGCAGACTCCTGTGGTACCCTCAAGAGAGTTTCAGTGGGGCTCAGAAGCCCTCCAGGGGTCCACTGGTACCCACCTGGGCTACCTGGAGACTTGAGAGCAGTTAAGAGAAAGAAGACTTATGCCCAATTCTGTGTCCCTCTGTCACCTGGGCCCTAAAATGACCCTATGAGGTGCTGAGAATTTCACGGTCTTTAGGACCCATCTCTCCAAAGGCTAAGCAGGAGAGATAAGTGGAGGCTAAGCAGAGAGATAGCCAGTCTTCTTATCCCTCAGAGACCTCCTTCTGGAAAAGAAGATTCGCCTGCCTCTGCTTTGAGACCAACGCCCACCTGTCCCGATGATAATTCATGTCCGCAGACACCTGCATGGGCCACTGAGCCACCAGATCTACAACTAAATGTAGGTCACGTAAAGCTACTCGGCCAGGCATAGACACTCTGAGAAGTAAGAGAAGCCAAGATAGGGAGACCTAGAGTATTCCCGGAGGGCTTCCAGGTTGAGGTAGCGCTTTTGATGCTTAAAGAAGTTAAAACTCGGTCGAAATGATAAAATAGAACATTTCAGGCCCAAGAACCACTTGATCCTGATCTGTTCACAGGAGATGAATTAAACCCACACCCTAAAGCTGTCTCATGTGTGAGCAGGCAGAACCAAACCACCTAATGCAGAAGAGAAAAATAAAACTTAACTCTTGGACCTTTCCCATGCTGACCAGCTTTCTCTCTCCCCACGCTAGGTACTTTCCTTCTCTAGGTACAATTCCGTTTCCTCTCATATTTGTTGAATCCACTTTCGGATGGGGCAAGGCCTCTCCTCTCAGAAAAACCAAAATCACACTAAATCTGATATAATACACCTCCTTTCACCTGGGAGCCCCATCTCCCTGCTTTTGATACCAACTCTGGATGGCAAAGGCAGGGCAGAGGGAGGATGCCTTGGAGTATGAAACTCAAGAAACCCGTTGGATGGCTGCAGTATCTGCCCCCCACATCCTCCAAAGATTGGCCATCTCGGCCAATCGAGTATCAACAATCCAGGCAGAAGGGAGATAAGAGAGAGTTCTAGCATTTTAACTGCAGGGTGGATCCGTGCTCCAGAGCCCGAGGTTTCCAAATAGGCCTTTTCTGTGGGCTCCAAACCCACATTCTTACATATTAAAGCTTCCAATGGCTTTAATGTGAGTTCCACGCATGTAAGGCTTGCAGGATTGGACCCTGTGGGAGTGTAAAGTGACAACATAATAGAGAAAAATAGCTTTAGCAGGCAACAGTGACAGCTGGGCAGGCACTCGAAAAAAGGGGAAAGGCCTCAGTTTAGACAAATTACTGAATGAAATGATCACATGAAAAGCCCTTTTTACAGCTGCCACGAAGAAATCCAGAAAATATAAAACATGTGAAAAAGTAAATAAAGGAATTTCTGAACCTTTTTTTTCCCCCATTAAAGGTGTGGTAAATGGTTAAAAAGCCCTGAAAAGATCTTTGGGGTTCTGAGTCACGGGCCCAAATGGAAAAATGGGGCTATTTGGGTTTTTCGCATCAATTACTACACAACCAATAAAACGTAAACAATGAAAGGGCTCCAAAAACTCTGGAAAATTCCAAAGCCTATTTCAGAGTCTCTGGGATTTTACTCGGATCCTCTCATTTCCACGACTTTTGACATCTCATTACCCGGCATTATCCTTTTACAGACTCGCTTTCCAAGCATATGTAAAAACGACTTAATGCAGAACGATCTCAGTGATCTAATTGATGAGTTCCATCAGCCACTTAAAAATAAAACAGGCATTTCCTTAATCGAAATCCTTGGGGTGATAGAAAAATAGAAGGAACCCCATGTTGGCGAAAAGAAAAAAAAAGAATTAAAATATAAGAGGCAGCATGATGCAGCAGGGCAGAGACACCCAAGTGGGAGTGAAGAGATCTGGTTTCTGGTATTAATTCTGCCGCTAATATGCTGTGTGATTTGGGGCTAGTATTAACCCTCCTCGGGCCCTGGTTGCCAAATCTGTAAAATGAAGGAGTTTGCAAGGATGCTCTCAAGGCCCCTTCATGCGCTGACAGGCTATGATTTTGAAAGCTTCCTCAGGGGAAGATCCCTCAGAACGTGCGCTCATGACCTAGCCATTTTCAAATTTAGAAACAAAAACATTTTTAAATTCTCCCTATTTCTCTGTCGATATACCAAATTACAGCACGGAGAGGGGCCCAAAAGCGCCAAATAATAAAGCAATGTTCTCCCGGGCAGAGCCCAATTTTACAAAGTAACTCCCAAGACCATTTCAGACTAAGTCCAAAGACGTTTTCAGAGAACTTCAAAGCACCCTTCCAGAGGATTTGGGGAATGTCTCAGTTTTGCAGGATGGGAGCATCTAATCCAAGGGCCCCTGCAGTACATGGTCGGCTTCCAAGAGCCAAACAAGAGCCAGCAGAGAAATGCCCGGCCAGCCTGCATCTCCTAGTCAGAAACTTACACTTCTGGCAAAGGAGAAATCGTGACTAGTTATTAACATATGCGTATTTAGACTATGATAACACAGATTTACAAGAAATATATTATTCAACAGCGGGAGCATTTTGTAAGTTCTTGTTTTTTAAAGTTATTTATTTATTTTGAGAAAGAGAGAGAGCGCATGTGAGCGAGGGGTGGAGGGGGAGGGAGAGAATCCCAAGCAAGCTCCACACTGTTAGCACAGATCCCTGTGAAGGGCTTGAACTCACGAATTATGAGATCATGACCTGAGCCAAATCAAGAGTTGGATGCTTAATCAACTGACCCACACGGGCACTCCCATTTTGTAAGTTCTAAGCAGTCCCTGAGTTGGAGAAATGGACGAGAAAGAGGGAAGGGCATGGCCAGGTATAGACACTTTCAGCTCATTACTACTCCTTTTCCCTAGGGTCTATCCCAGTGGTTCCTAACTCAGGATGCACACTGGAATTATATGGGAAGCTTAAAAATATATACACTGATGCCTGGATCCCATCCTCAGAGATTTTGATTGCTGTGGGTGCCACCTGGCATTGGGGTTCTAAAAGCCAGCCCCCTCTCCGGGTAATTCAGTTGAGCAGCCAACTTTAAAAATCCCAGCTCTAGTCCCTCTAATGCAGAGGTTCTCAAACTTGACCATGCCTTAGAACCACCTAGAGAATCTAGGAGACTGTGATTGAAAGATCTCACCTCCAGAGTTTCTAAGTAGCTGTGGGGTGAGGCCCCAAACTGCACTTCTACTATGTCCCCAGATAAAGCTGATAGCAATAGTCTGGGGCCCACACTTCACAAAATACTGTTCTAATCTGTCTGTTTGGTTTGTAAGGATGGAAGTGCTTCTCACACAGTTCACCTTCTTCTTGACCTTTGATCTTCTCCCAAACCACTCAACTGTGGCCAAGACAGGTGCATTGCTAGAGAACTTTCACATTCAAGACCCAGATATGTAAGGACCACCAGAGAATCTTTGGGTTGGCCTCTGTTGGCTGCCTTTTCCACTTTTGTGTGCGACAAAGTAAAGAAGTTCACCTCCAGAGAACAGCACTGCATAATGCTATAAATGTTAAATAAGAACTCCTTCGTCTGTAGAGTCAAAAGAGTTAACCCCATTGGGCCTGGCTGGCCTCTAAAAACCAAGTCAGACATCTGAGAAAGTAACTAGCCAACGAGGGGCATCATTAGAAAGAAAGGAACCAATAAAAAATCCATAAACACATTAGATATTCCTTAAGAAATTAATAAAAGTATAGGACAAAGGGCATTGATATCTCCACCTGCCCGTGGCATGTCCAGCATCGGTCTCCAACCAGAGCCAATGAGCAGGATGAATTCTAGAGATTTTGCATTCAAAAGTAATGGTCCAAGAGTTAGGAGATGGCATGGGAAGAAACAGTAGTGCAGGATGCATGGCCCTTGGGCAGTGGATGAGGAGGTGTTGGTTGATTGGAGGCCCAGGACCTCTTAATTGTGAAATCTTTACCTGCCTGACCATGAAGGATGACTAGCCCTATCTTCTCCCATGGCCTATATTAACCTTTGTGGCTTCTTTCTAATCACTTGAGGTCCAGCTCACTCCATCTGTGTGGTTCTTTCTCCTAGAGTAGACTGAATATGTGCCCCATCTAAGCCAAGTCCACATCCACCCAGCTCAAAGCAAATTCAGTGCCACCTGCAGAAAGGATTTGACTTCCATAAGTACCTCAAGAGCATCCCTGGAGATAGCGGTGACAGCTGCAAAGCTGATAGTTCAATTCTTCTTCCCTCTGCCCTATCTCCATGTACTTTTTCATCCATCTGACAATCAGCCCCAGAAAAGGGCAGCAGCCACCAGCAAAGAATTATCTTCTGAGAAGCAATATCTCTGCCAGGAGAATGTCACGCTCCTTGAATAAGTCACTATCCAAAGGAGCTGAACTGAGGAGGGGATTTCAGGCACAAGGTGACAGGCAGGATGGACCTGGGGTTTGGAACAGAGGATGGGGAGGCCAGAACTCGAGTCCTTCTCTGAGCCAGTGAGGGTAACCACTCCTTCAGGTGCTGAGTGCTGATCCTGCATGGGGTGAGTGGGTCCCGGGGGGAGCTGTAAAAAGTGCCAATCTGGTGTAAAGACTTGTACCAAGACTTGTCCACAAAGATTATATCTTAACTCTAGCATATGTGGATTCATATCCCTTTTTGCTTTCTGCTTGGAACGGTTGGGGAAATTTCTTCTTATGCAGAGATACTCAGCTGGCCCCCAGGAACCCAGAATGAGAAAGCAAGAAGCAAGCAGATATTTTGGATGGTAGTAAGAAGCATGAAGATTTTTAGATCTGTCTTATCTCTATCACTAGAGATTGGAGGTGGTTAGGGCAGGGGGTGGAAGGTAGAGGACACTCAGGACAAAGAAGCCAGGAGAGAGTGGCAGGACATAAAGGGCACATGCCAGTGATGCAATAGAAGGGGTGGGGGCTGGGGGGATGGACCAGATACCACCAGGTATCACGGCTCCATGATATGAGTTCAGGCACTGACTCTCAGAGACTCAAAGATACCCAAGGCACTGAGCCCCTAGCCAGAAGAGGAAGGAGAAAGAGGAGGAGAAGTAAAGAAAGTAACAGAGGGAAAAGGGAGAGGAGAATCATGAAAATAAAATATGTACCACAAAACCCCAATTTTTAAAATTCAGATGCATTCATTACTGAGGAGAGATTTAATATAGTGTAATATGATAATTGCACAGTGAGAACAAACATCAAAACCATCAATTAGACTTATAAATAGCTTCTTTGAGCTGAAGACCAAAAGCCCAACAGCCTTTCTATGTCCCACCCTCATCACTGACTCTTGTCACTAGTCAAGCACACTGACATGATTACTGTCTAATAAGGGCTGCTATGGGAGCGGTGTTTCAGCTTGCTTGAATTGCTTTGTCCACAAACACATGGAAAGCACATTTTCCTGCTCAGTTCTTCTGCATACATCATAAAGACACATTCACAAACATGGCGAAGCCAACGACAGGCACGTAGGCGAGATATACCCAGTCCTAATGCCGTCTTCCTCCCCCACTCCCACCTCTAGCAATCCTTCACAGGAGAGATAAACCCCAGTCCTGGTGCTAACCTGGCTCCCCACCCCCACAAAGAGCCTGAGATATAAGCTCTCATACTGGTCATTTATTTTTAGAAATGATCCCAGGAAAAAAGGTTTGAAGAGTAAAATGGAGAAGGAAGGAAGGAAGGCAACTACAAGGGCGTATCCTTGGGTCGGGCCCCACTGTGGACACCAGGGCTCACTCCATAGAGAATATGCCTCACAGCTGTCTACCTGAGGGATAGAAGAGGACAGTACTTGTCCATCGGCTCCTGTCTTCCACTGGCAAGGATCTCCCCGTTAGACAATGTATTAGTCCATTTGGACTACTAGAACAGAATACCATTAATTGTGTGGTTTATGATCAACACGAATTTATTTCCCAAAATTATGGAGGCTGGGAAGACCAAAATCAAAGTGCTGGCAGGTTTGGTGTCTGCCGAAAGCCCGTTTCCTGGGTCATAGACAGTGGTCTTCTCATCGTGTCCTCACACGGCCAAAGGGATGAGGGATCAGTCTGTAAGGGCCCTAATTCCATGCATGAGTTCTCTACCCTCATGACCTAATCACCTCCCAAGGCCCCACCTCCTAATATCATCACTTTGGGGATTCATTTTTCAACATAACGAAGGGAGGACACAAACATTCAGACCACGGCAGACAGTAACTTGCTTGCAGTTCCAGGCAAGCTATGCTGGGCGCCAGGCATGCTCCTGCAGTTCCCCACGTCTCAGAATCAGAAAAGCTCCAGAGAAGCAAGTGAGGAATACATCGTGTTGCTAGGCAAGGCACTATCAAGGCACACCTGCATGAAGCAGGTGCCACCATAGTACAAGATGCGCAGAGAGGACCAAGTGCCCAATACTGTTCTTCACACCTCAGTACAAAGATAAGCTGATATTTTACTTCTCCCAAACATCTTTGTCTTTTTTTGTTGATTGTTGGTGTCAATTTATCCATCAGCAATCAAGTCGAATGTATTTAGAAGGTAGAGAAAACCTTTCAAAGTCCCTGACGTCAGGTTGCCTCTACTTCGCCTTTGGTTATAGATTTGATGTGAATATGTAACCAGAGCTCCGGAGTCCTCAGGGTGGAGAACCACCCAATCAGAGGAAGGATGACGTCAGAGTCTCATGTGGAGATGGCACTAGCTTACGCCATCCACGTTTGGGCAAATGAAGCCCATAACTCAAGCTTAATTGTAGTTGTTGTCTTCAAGCCCAATGAGATATGAGTTTGAGTGAGGAAGGTCTGCTGATCATGAAATACTTATTAGCTGCAACCGAAAAAAACACATCTCCATTCCAAAGCAGGAGGAAAAGCCACCCACTCTCAGAGAGGTCATGATATTTTCTGGTGCAAACTTCAACTCAGTCCTCCTCACTCCTGACTCTTCTTGGCTTTGGGGAGCCTGCAGTCCCAGACTAACCCTGGTGCAGCTCTAAAGCAGTCCAAGGACATGGGCCTCTGATAAAAGATCTCAAGGTTATGTTAATTGTCTTACAGAGTTAATATGAAACATAGCCTGATAATCACTATGTACTTCACATGGACTCATCTTCCATGCCGACTGACATTTCCACAGCTCAGATTCCAATCAGCTCATACCCAGTCCACTCCAGTCATTCTTACACTGGTCTCCCTGGCTGCACTCTCTCCCACATCAGCCCAGCCACAAAAGGGCAGTTAGTGTTCCAGAACACCTTCTGTATTGTGTCATTCCCAAGTGCCTTGGATTATGTCATTTCCAAGTTCAAACAACACTTGGCATTCCCTATTGCAGAGAAAGTAGACAAATGCCTTAGCCTGACATTCAAGACCTTAACCTGACTTTCCAAGCTCATTTCACTGAACTCCTCTACGAAAATCCTATGGCTCAGCCTACTGGAACTACACATACATGACTGACCACTCAGAGCCCAGACCATCCTAAGTCATCACCAGAGTCCTCATTCTAGAGGCGACCTCAGATCTTTCACTCCTGAAATGAATATGGGAAGTCACATATCTAGCCCTCATTTCCTATCCCAGCCTCATGGATATGAACACATTCCTCTCTATAAATACTCATTGACTACTTTTGCTCTGCCACGTCCTAGAGCTACAAATGAACAAGACATAGTACCTGGCCTCAAGGAGCTGCGTGTCCAGTGGAAGAACCGTGTAAACAAGCAATTACAAACAATGTGATATTACCTTACAGAAGAGGGACAGACAACTCTGGAGAGTGGAGAGAGAGTGATCAGAGAAGAGAGAGAACTCCTGATCTAAATCCCGAAAAAGGAGAAGGAATTTTACAAGTACAAAGAGAAGGAGGGCATTCCAAGCAGAGGAAGCAACATGAACGAAGAGACAAAGGCCTGATGAAGCGAGGCGTATTTGGGGAGCTACAGAGAGGACGTATGGAGAGGTGAGCTCAAAGGTAAGTGGGAGAGAGGCCTTGTGGGTCTTGGACTCTTGCTTAGGAGTCTGGTCTTTATTCCACAAGTAGTGGAAGCACCACCGAGTTAGAGGGGAGGGCTACGACCAAACTTCTATTTTAGAAATCTCATGCTTGTAACATGCATGGTGAACATCCAAAGGAGACAGAGGGAGATGAGAGGGACAGAGGAAACAGACCAGTGAGGAAGTTACTGGAGTAATTTAGATGAGAGAGAACAGGCTGCCCACCAGAGGAATGGCTGGAGGAATGGCAGGAGGAGAATGTCCCTAGGCACTGCTAAGTGTTAGCTAGATTTTATAGACAACTTGGACAACTTACAAGTGTATTATGTGTTAACCAGTGTTTTGCAGTTAAGGTTAGAGACATAACTCCACCCGAACCCTGTGTCCATGAGAAAGTACACAGCCTTCCAAACGAGCTCTTACAAAGGAACGATTAAACCCAGCCTCTTCTTAAAGAAGGCACTGTTTGTATTAATCGGGTTACAGTCCTCCATTCCAACAAAACACATATTTCTTCCAACTTACATTACACTTTTGTTTACCGGAACCATGATTGGCACATCTTAATGTTGTGAAACACAGCCAGATTTTAATTTTGTTTTTTGAAAATACAATTTTATTAGTTTATTCCTGACCATTTGAGCAAAAAACCAAACAAAAAAACTCCAAAAAACTCAAAAAAATTTTCTAAATAGCCTTTACCAGATTGCAAATTACAAGCAGTGACCAGAAATGGAGAAGGTGGTGGTGGGGGATGTGTTTCCCCATTGGAAACCATGGAGAAGAAGAGACTAAGTATTTCCCTTATTACCATTAAACTTTTTGGAGAGGATGGGGAGGAAATAGGATATCCCAAGATGTAACAAAAATGGGGAAATGCTGAGAATTCGAGCTCTATGAGGGTAAAAAATGATGCTTACCAATGTACCTCCCAATGCTTAGCACTGTGCCTGGCAGGTCCTCAGTAAATGCATGCTGGATAGAAGGGAGGGAGAGAGGGGAAAAAAGGAAGGAGTGAGAGATAGAGGGAAGGTGGAGGGGGAAGAAGAAAGGAGAAGGAGGGGAAAAGGAGGAAGGAAGGATTCACTATTGTCAAGGAAGAACATTTTAGGAACTCAGTGACTGCCCCATCTCAGATACCCTCCATCCACTTGACGGAACCCCTCCCTTGGATCAAAGAAAAGAACTAGGCAGGGAAGAAAGACAAAGGATTGAAGAAGCTGAAAGTGTATTCAACTGCCCTTAGCTACCCCTGCCTGAGGGATTCATCAATTACTTGATGGGTTCCTGCTTCTGAACAGGTAAACCTTTTGCAAACATCACCTGGCTGTCCCCTCTGCTGCAATGCTCTTCTGCCAGGTCGCAACTCAAATCTGATCCCCTTAGAATGATTTCGACCAACCCCATACATACAGTAGACCTCCAATACTACTACTTCTTCCTTTTTACAGCGCTGATCGCTCCCCAAAATTGTCTTGTTTATGTGTTTACTAGTTTGTTGTCTATCGCCTCCCACTAGAATGTAGGTTCCAATAAAGCAAAGATCTTGTTTGCAGACTTCATCACTGTATATCTTCCAGCCAACAACAGCTCCTGACACATTATATATTCTCAGTGAATATTTTGATGAATGAATATCTAAACAAAGAGACGAGGACACATAGCGATAAGGATGGATCTGAAAAGTACAGTGCTTGGTGGAAAATAGCACAAGAAACAGAACGAGATCTGTAACAAAATTCCATTTACATATGTTAGAAATAGAGACATGGCAAGGCATTCATACATTTCGCATAGCATTAAAATCACTGACAGTGTTGAGGAAGGCCAGGTATTGAGGCGCTGGAGTAAAAGGAACCACATCCATACAAGCAAGCAGAGAAACAAGAGGCCACCATGGACCGATTATAATCATAGCCATGAACTGAGATATAGGAAAAAAGAAGGGAGGAAATCAGGAGTACCTAATAAGTCACCCACACTGGATTATTATTTTTCATAGATAGATAGGTTTCAAAAATAATATAACCAAAAAACAGATCATGTAACTGTGTGATAAACTGCTTCGTCCCTGGCACGGATTCAGTTCTTCTCTACCGACATGTGGTTGTCACGTTCCAGACACTGTAAAGGAGAGAGACACAGAATGCTTGGACAAGTTGGCCATTGAAATCGAGATTCTGCTGCCCAGGGAAACCACCCTCCTTACAGAGGAGCAGAATCACTTCGTGCATAGTTACGCGCACACTAAGGTTCCTGTCCTTGGCTCTGAGCCTTCAGGAACTTCCTCAAAACTCCTTTTCTTTATTTATTAACCTATCTCATTCAGTTAGGTTATGTGATTCCTAAACCCGGCATTTTAGGAGGAGCACAAAACCAAAGTGGTACCGCAGGGCTCCAGTGACACGCATTAAGAAGCAGACGATAGCCAACACTGAGGCAGGGCAGACGAGTCAGACACAAGTGCCCAAGAGCCTCAGCTGGCTGCACAGTATAGACACAAATAACCCTCGAGACCCACAGGTTAGAACCAGATGAAACTTCCGGCAGTGGAGACCTACCCTTCGCCCCTCCTGGGTCACACCATCCTGGAGAAACTTGCATTCACACTGAGTTAATAGCAGAGTGGGGTTCAGGTCTCTGTTCCCCTGACTCCCTTGCCAGTGCTCATTCCTGGGGACCTAGGTCATCACTGTGTTGCCACACAGTCCGACGGCTGACATGCAGGAGGTGGGCCGGCTCATCAAGAGGTGAAACTAGGTTTGTCTCAGCCTTAGCACAAGACTGCAAGGTGCGTGCGTTACCTTTGGGACAGATTCATTGCTTTCACTGGAAACCCTCTGTTTTCTTCACCAACTCTCTGAAGTTCTGAACATCCAATATTTTTACTAGTAATAGATACCGGCTTAGACCCAGTGACTCTCAAAAGACATTTCTCCTGTGACACTACACCTTTTTTCCTGATTATACTGACAACTGGTAAACATATACACATCTACAAAAATGCATAGACATTCAAATTTGCACATTTAGAAACAGAGCAACCAGGACTGTTTTTTCACAGTAACCCTTGCACTATGCTCTCAACCATCCCTTATTCTGATGCACAAAGAAGAGGGGGGAAAAAACGGAAACCATGCTCTTAAGATAACTTACTGGTGACCTCTGGTAAATGACAGCCACGCAGAACTTCAAGGAACTTGTTACTTAGAGCTTGAATTTCAAGCAAACATCTCCCTGCATTTCTAATGAAAAACGGATCTTTCCCCCTGCTTTTGAAGTGCTCTTTGGGAATTGTTGGAGTGTTCTTTGCAATCTTTTATACCCAGCCTAAGGACTCTGACAAACTCTCTCTTTCCCTTCAAAGGCTTGTTAACTGTGTGATGAATACACCTGTCACTCCCAATTCCAACCTGACTTTCTGTTGTGATGGCTGTAGAATTTGGTATCTATGGCAACTTTTCAGTGGCTCAACATCGATTAAAAAAAGGATTGGCTTATCAGGGTTGCTTGGGTGATTGATGGAAATGATCAGGTGCTCATAATAATCATGACAGATAAAGTCTCTTAATTAGCCAGCATTTGCAAGATTCTGAAATTTTAGATTCCATTCCCTTTTTTATTATTATTTCCAGGCACGAGCGACTGCAATGGAATTCTCCTGAAATAGTTACAAGTTGATTTGGTCTTGATGAAGGAAACTTCAGTTGATCCACACATCTTGTTTAGAAGCCAAATGGCACACTTGGTCTATTCTAGAAAATCCGCTCCTTGATTTTACGAATATCTCAAGGTCGGAGACTAATTCACACGGTTTTGTTTTTGTTTTTGTTTTGGAAAGATCAGACTCAGTCCTAAGAAAATTTGACTTTCTTCTGGTGTTAGGTTCAGAGCATTTGCAAATCAATTATACAGCTTTTCAGTCTAAGGCTCCCTCAAGTATGTAAAACCAGGAAAGAAAATGCTGTGGAGAAAAAGCATCATCTTGAGCCAGACCTTCCCCCTGAAGTGTAAATGCCTTCTTCTGGAATAGAACACTTTAAATCAATGTCTTCAAAAGTGTAACGACACGCCAATGACAGCATACAAGATCACTTTATGTAGTCCACAAATTTTTCAACAGCCAGATATTTAATATGAAATTGCTGTTATTCAATCATTTTTTTACCTAAAAAACACAATGGCGACAATTTCATATGCTTTAAGCTAATATATTTTTTTTAATGTAACCATTTATTTCCTAGGGCTGCCACAGCAAAATACTGCAAACTGGTTGGTTTAAAGCAATGAAGATTTATTATCTCACAGTTCTGGATGCTAGAAATTTGAAATTGTGTCAGCAGGGCCGTGCTCCCTCTGAAACCCATAGGGAAGAATTTGCTTCTTCCTGGCTTCTCGTATTTGCTGACAATCTTTGGCATTCCTTGGCTCACAGCTGCCTTTGTCATCACAGGGTGTTCTCCTACAGCCTCTGTCTTCACATGGCCGTCTTCTTATAAGGACACCAGTTAAATTGGATTAGAGGCCCACCCTACTCCAGCATGACCTCATCTTAACTAATTACATCTGCAATGACCCTATTTCCAAACAAGATCACAGTCTGATTTACTGGGAGTTAGGACTTTAACCTATGGATTTTGGAGGGACACGATTTAACCTGTAACAATAACTAACATATTGAGTCTGTGATTTCAAAGATAAGATTGCTTAGGCGGAGGCCGAAATGGGTACTGTTTAAGTTAAAGGTGACTTAAAGAAAACTGATAAGGATAGTATACGAACATGGCAAATGTTGTAAGCATTGTACACCAAAAGACTGAAATTCTTCCCTTCTCTGTTCCCACGCCTCTATACAATGTGTCTTTATGGAGACTTCCATCAAGAAGGCAGTTTATTTCTCTACTCCTTAAATCTGACCAGCCCCAGGGTTTGCGTTGGCCAAAGAGACATTAACCACTATGCCATGAGCAGAAGCTTGAAAATGCATGCTCATTGGGCATACCCTCTTGCCCAGGCTACCCTGCTGAAAGGTGGCAGACCACATGAAGTAGAACCAAGGCAACCACGTGGTGGTCAGCCAGCCCCTAGGCTAAGCCAGCTGCTGACTGCAGACACATGACCTGAGCCCTAGACCGACTGGCCGATCTCCATGTCTAGATCAGCAGAACCACCCACTCGAGCCCAACCCAAATTTCCAAGATGCAGGATCATGAGTGAAAAAAAAAAAAAAATGGTAGCCATTTATAACTACCACCTTCACATTCTCATTAATCTTCTATTTATTTTGACTAGTGATTATGACAGTTTCCCAAATTTTCTGGGAACGTTTTTCATCAAAGTTGCTCTTAGGGTCCCAGAAACATCGCTTCGGGGCTGAAGCAAACACTAAGATTATTCGGAAGAGGACAGGAAGGCTGGACAAGAAAGGCATCTTACAGTATTTTGCTTTGAAGTCCATTTACTTCCCTCCCCCTTCTCTGATCGGCACATAAATTTAACCAAAAATAGCCTTAGAAGCAGAGAGAAAGGAGTCAGGTCCCCACCAACGTCCCTTGTTTTTCTGCAGGATGCTCACTGGTCAGCGGTTCCAGGGAGTCAAAGAAGAGATTTCCATAAACTGTACAAGCCATTACTGGCGATCAAACTGGGGGGCCTTATCATCACCCTTCCCAGAATCCACCGTGATGGAACTCTATATGTCAGACCAACTTTCAGCAGCATCATAGGAAAAGAATTAGACTCGAAATTCAGGACTCCTGAAACATTTTTCCCCAATTGGTTTTCTCATTGCGGCCAGAGCAATCATCCCAGACCACAAAGCTGACCATGTTAACCCCTGTTTTAAAACCTTCCACTGCTTTCTATTGCTTTAGAGTAACAACCAGATTCCTTGGTATGGCCTATGCAGCTGTATTCGTCGGCTCGCGCTCCCATAATAAACATCACAGACTGAGTGAATGGCTTAAACAAGAGAAATTCATTTTCTCACAGTTTGGAGGCTGGACATCCAAGACAAAGGTACTGATGCAAGGTTGACTTCACGTTGGCGTGCAGACAGTTGACTTCTCTTTGTGTCCTCACATGAGCTTTCCTCATGCACACACATCCCTGGTGTGTCTCTTCCCATAGGGACACCAGTCCTAACGGATTAGGGCCCTGCCTTTGTGACCTCACTAAACGTTAATTTCCTGAAAGGTCTTATCTCCACATATAGTCATATTGGGGTTAGAGCTTGAAATAAGAACTTGGGGGAACTCAATTCCATCGTAACAATGGTCTTGGTTGGCCTCTCGTCTGCTCACCCCTCCAGAGCCTTCTCAGGCCACTAACTAGTCCCTTACTTCTACCCTCCGGCTACTTTGGTTTTCTCCCTTATTGAACTGCCCCAATTTCTTAGCAGTTGTGATTTTCTTCTTATCACATGATGCCTGGTCCCCCTAAGCACATAAGCTCCAAGAGAGCAAGGAAGGACTGTGTCTGGTTTTGTGCATCGGCTTATCCCCAAACTCAGCACTTGGCATTAGTAAACACTCAATAAAAGAATGCAGAATGAATGAAAAGTTAATTAAAGGGCTTAAGATTTAGGATAGCTGCACAGGTCAAGGTGACGTGGAGATATGAAAATGATGCTTATCTATGCAATCAACACCTGTGCAGCACCCAATGTGTGCTAAATCCTGAGAACACAAAAATAAATAAGATACGTAGGTGTCAAGCCAATCTCTTTGCAAGGCTAAATTCTCTTACTGAACCATAGTCCCTGTTCCCCTTATATTCAGTCTCCAATCTACTTTGGCCTGGATGTAAACAGCCACTGAAATTTTTCAAACTATGTGATACTGACTTATCATTGCTATTTACATTCATTGCACATATATCATTTGACAGTCTTAATGGTAGAAATAAAACTCACCCTACATCATTAAAAGTTTAAAAGGCAATTGTCATGCTTTCAGAGATGGAGACAGATTACAGTCCCAGGAAAATGACTCTCAATAAATTCTTAATGGTTTTATGGGTAGCTAAAGAGAGAAAATACAGGTAAGGATTTTAAGATATATAAGTAACGGAAAGATGCATACTAATTTTAAAACTCATTCTTCAGAACTAACGTGACTATTAGATAAAGCACACTTTTCTTCATAATGTTGTAATATAAACTGAAGGAAGAGGAAGTAGAAATAAAGCACGTGTATCATATCCACACCAATGCCTCTAAAAGTCTTGCAAAACCTAATAAATTTAATAAGGGCAGAATTTAGGAGATTTCATGAAAACTTGACTTTGTAAATCCCCTTAAAAACAAAAATTGTAGTTACTGTTTGATGTTTGCCTGAGATCTACTAGACTCTCTGTTAGGTGCTTTAAGGATTTTATTCTAATCCTCCCTATCACCATACAGAGTAGGAACCACCATTCCCATTTTAGAGAAGGGAACATTTTAGATAGGAAACCTTAAAACACACTAAGTAGCTAAGCTGGGTCTCAAACTCCCGCCAGGCTAATCCTAGAATCCATGCCCTTTGCAGTGTCCCATGCTGACTCGAAGCAGTCAAGAATAAGTTCTGGCTGACTCCCTTTGTGGAAAATCTGGGATACAAAAGAGGAAATTAAATGAATTAAAGTAGATTTTTGTCTCTATTTTGAGACTGGAAATGTGATTTTTAAATGCCTTCTAGACCTCAGGGAGAGAAAGCAAAAGTCTTCAGGCCCTTCATCCGTCTCTACGAAGAAATTTAATCTCCCCTATAAGAGCATTCTTAGCTTAGACAGGGAGCAATACAAATAGAGCCACATGTAAGACCAGACTCTTCCCAGAGGAGAGCTGGGGACTGTGCATTCTCTGATGTGACGTCACAAAGGGTAGGCAACACGGCAAATCTTTCTCCAGTCTGCAACAGAACCTGGTATTTCCATCATAGGAGAGTTATTCCTTTTGGTTGGGTTATTTCCCCCAGGAATCTGCTTTTTAAATGCTGGACATCACTAATCATCAGAGTAATGCAAATTAAAACCACAATGAGGTATCACTTTACACCTGTCAGAATGGCTAAAATCAAAAATATAAGAAATAACAAATGTTGGTGAGGACGGAGAGAAAAAGGAACCCTTCTGTACTGTTAGTGGGAATGGAAACTGGTGCAGCCACTGTGGAAAACAGTACAGAGCTTTCTCAAAAAATTAAAAATAGAATGACCCAAAGAAAATGAATTTGAAAAGATATACGCACTTTTATGTTTATTGCATTGTTTACAATAACCAAGATAAGGAAGCAACCCAAGTATCCAACAATAAATGAATAGATGGATAAAGATGTGGCATGTGGGTGGATGGATAGATGATGATGATGATGATAGATACATAGATACATAGATACATAGAGATACATAGATAGATACATAGATACACAGATACATAGACAGACACAACAGAATATCTGTCAGCCATAAAAAGAATGAAATCTTGCCTTTTGCAACAAAGATGGACCTACAAGGTATAATGCTAAGTGAAATAAGTCACGCAAAGAAAAACAAATACCACATGATTTCACTCTTATGTGGAATTTAAGAAACAAAACACACAAACAAAAAGAGAGATAAGTAATAAAGCAGACTCTTGATACAAAGAACAAACTGGCGGCTGCCAGAGGGGATGTGGGTGGAGGCATGGGTAAAATAGATAATAGGGATTGTGAGTACACTTATCTTGATGAGTACTGAGCTACGTATAAATTATTGAATCATTATATTGCATACCTAAAACTATAGAACACTGTTTATTAATTACAAATATAAATATTTATGTTTATATGAATACCTATACACAACTTTTTATTTAATTAATTAATATTTGAAAATAAATGCTCAGGATCCTAGTAGGATAATTAGATCATTTTAATGGATCATTTGGTTTATTTGAGAAGAGTTAGCCAATCAACTACCAGTCCTCAAAGGAGGTAGACCAAGACAAGTAAGTCCAGAGTATGGAACCCCCTTTCAAGGGAAGGTATCAGAAGGGTGACTGGTCTTCCCTTCCTTACAGAGTTGCTAGGAACCAACCCTAGCTATGATGCAAGTAGATTGACTCGTTTTAGTCCCAGGAAACGTTCTGCATTTTGGTGTTCCCATCTATAAAATGAGGATAAAGATACTAACTACCTGATAGGGTTGCTTTGAGATGAAATGATTCACACGAACACCAGCCACTGCTCTGAGCACTGGGTACACTGCTGAGAACCTTCCTGGCACACAGCCATCATTCAATATAGGTAAGTGTGGACCTCTCTAGAGGTCCACTTACTCATCTTGGTCTACTTCCTTTGAGAACTGGCAGTTGATTGGCTAACTCTTCTCAACTCCTTAGTTTTCTCATTTGCAAATCAAGAGGAGTAATGCTCTATATTGCAAGTGCCTGGCTTTCCTTGATTCATCCAACAAATATTCAATGAGTGCCTACTCTGTGCCAGCCACGAGACTACCATGGTGACTCTGATGCACTTGCTTCTTACATTCAGTGAACTTATATTTTAGAGCAAGAGACAAACTTTCCTGACGATTATCAACAATCAGTGATGATCACTGGAAAAACATTTAACTACAATTGTTACAAGTGCTTTGGAGGAAAAGCACTGGACTGGTAGACCTTCAGGAAGGTCTTTCTGAAGAAGGGACATTCAAAGGGACTTCAGGATGAGCGGATTGGGCAGCCGAGTCAGGGAAAGAGCAGCCCAAGCAGAGGGAGTATTGTGGGTGAAGCACATTCGAGAGAAGCCCCGGATCACTAAAAGAATTGTTGTTTCTGAGATCATGCATGTGTTGGCCTCTGCTGTGAACTGAGGCAACTGTGGCCAACTCATGGGGGGTAGACAGCCTTGGGTCACTCCCCGGCCACGCAGCAAGAGGCCACGTGGCTTGTAGATACCGCAGAAGTGAGCCAGCCAAATGTCTTTGGGAACATCTGTTCTCTGTGGCTTTCATCCAGCGCCTGCACATTCCTAAGGGAGTCCCAGCACCTCCAGAACAATCCCCCCCACCCCACTTCCCTTCCCTTTTCCCCCCATGACCCTCTGCTCTTTTCTACTCCTTCTTTGGGATCTTCTCTCATAATGGTAAATAAATGTGAATAGCACATTTTGAGGGTTTCCTTGTCAGATTGGCAGAAGTTTAAAAGACTAACAAAATCAAATGCTGGAATGGATGCCAGGAAATGCAACATCATCATTCATTTAGGGAATGTGTAACTTAGCGATGCCTTTTTGAAAAACAATTTGGCAGCATCTATCAAAATTTTAAGTTCACATGCCTTTTAACTGAGCATTCCACTTCTAGGAATCAAGCTTAAAAAAATACTTGCCCATGTGCACGAAAGGAGGATGTTAAAAGTTGTGTAGAGCTATTGATCATGGATCGTAGTGAAACACTGGAAATTTCAACGTCCATCGATTCAGGAGCACTTTAAATAAATTATGGTGTATCTATATTATAGCATACTATGATGCCAGGAGAAGGAAGAATTCAACTCTAAATGGTTTCCAAGACATGTCGTGACATGGAAAGAACAAATTACAGAATAGTTAGAATACTGTGTACTCTTCGATTTTTTTTTTTTTTTTAAGAAACAGGCATATACGGAGGAAGCTAAGCATGGAACTGCATAGAAGGAAACTGGAAGTTCTCATCACTCTACTGGCGGCAGACATCTCCAGGGAGAGATGACCACCTATGGGTAAGCGTTCATGGTCCCCTAGGAACGTGACATCCCTAGAGCAGTCAAATTCCCAGAAACAGAAAGCAGAATAGTAGTTGCCAGGGCCCGCAGGAGGAGGGGATGAGGAGGTAACGTTTATTGGGTGCAGAGTTTCTGCTGGGGAAGATGAAAAAGTTCTAGAAATGGATAACGGTGACGGTCACGGAACAATGAGAATGTACCAATGCCATAGAAGTGTACACTTAAAAATGGTTAAAATGGTAATTTTTATGTTGTGTATATTTTACCACATTATCTGGGGCATCTGAGGTCAAGGGAAGACTCTTGCTCATGGTAATGACACTTAATGTCAGGGGGTCGCCAAGGGAGTAACATACAGACCTCCCACCCATCAGATGCCATAATCGGAATGTTAACAAGATATTTACAGGCTGAGCTTAAGTCCAAACTCCCAATCTCAAGACCCTTTGAAATGGTCTCCTTAAACAATCCAACCTTCTAAATGCCCTATGTCAAATGGTGTGAATTGAGGGACAGACTTATAACTGTCATTTAAGAAAAGAAACAAAAAATAAAGGAAAGAAAGATCACAATGATTTAGCTCAGTTCTTAAGTGCTCCAACTTGGAACCAGCAGCTAAGTGAGTGCTCCAACCTTTTATAGGATGTATTTGCATTTATCGCGTGCTGAGCCATGGCTGGTTTTCTCTCTGAGCTGGCTTCTTGGAGACGAAACCCATAACGACATCAAGGCATGAGGCGCAAATACGACTAGAATTAAACTACCCTGTGCCCGAACACATCATGTTTGGCATCTGCATATCATTACTCAGAGCCCGTCGAACCAAGCAGAGGAACAACATTGATTATACGAAGCCAGAGCACTTTGCAGAGGGACCAAATAAACACAAATGAACCCAAGTCTCGTAACATTTCACTGCTCTTCCACGGGCGTCTGTCAGAATAAAGGAGAGATGTTTATGCTAGGGCAGGAAGTCCAGGTCAAAGGTGGAGGGAGAAAGGCTCCAGTACTTAAAAGAACCCAGGGCAGGAAGGCAAATGTCATTGATAGAAAGTCCATCATTGCCACAGGTAACCAAATATTCTTAGCCTTTGATTTTTACAGGCAGGTGATTTATGAATCATGACAAAACAGAAGGGGCATACCTTCAGCTAATGCCCATTTAGATGAAGGGATAAACCCTGGTGTTTACCCTGAGCACTGTTAATATCTCAAATGAATACGAATCCAAGATGTTTATTGAAAACGAGAATGATGCCATTTTCCGCTGTGTCTCATGTCATCCGAATGACCTTGCACTTGAGAACTGCAGTTTGCAAGACAGGAATTTATTGAGTCTCCAGGAAGTTGTGAAAGTCTAAATTAGCAAATTCAAGCTACCCGACCACCCCTTTAAAAATGGAGAACAAAACATTGAGGAAGAAGCAAAAATCAACATTTGGCAGAGAATGGGGGGACCCTGGCTAAACTTTATTAAAAGCCTGATATCGCCTTCCCGACGCGACAAAGCAGAAGGAAAACTACATTTTTCTAGTGAAAATAGAAGCTGATTTTGACTGGAGGGGTGACCCCCAGAAGTAGTTGAAGGAGTGAGGATGA
This sequence comes from Paguma larvata, assembly GCA_030068075.1. Classification (NCBI taxonomy): domain Eukaryota; kingdom Metazoa; phylum Chordata; class Mammalia; order Carnivora; family Viverridae; genus Paguma; species Paguma larvata. The sequence goes on from CM057825.1 coordinate 17,438,714, forward strand.
ATCTTAGTACTTGGAGTTGGAGAGGACTTAGTGTGTCCCCTCCCTCACTCACACTCACTGCAAGAATGCCCTTCAGCCCTGCTGGGGCCTCGGAGCTCACTCCTTCACATCGTGGGGCCCTTTCCCTGAGAGCTGAGATGAAATTCTCTTCTTGGGGCTGGCCTCCGCTGCTGCTAGTGCCCTGCACCGCCTTGACCCTACACCCGTCCTCCCTCACCCCTCTTCCCACCCCCAGAACGACTCTCACTTCCATCTGTCTCAAGAGCTCCTCCAGGTATAACATCATCAGGTCCTTGAGGGAAATGATTTTTCCAAGCACTAGACCTCTGCCCCCGATATCCTGGTCAACATTTCCACCCAAGAGTTTTTGGCCCAAGAGCTGCTTTGAAGCAAGAACTTGACAAAGCAAGTGGTTCCCACACCCCCGGGAAACCACTCTATGCTGTTGTTAATGATCAACAACCCTTGGTGTGTAGGAAAGCAAAGTGCCTACTGCAGACTTTGAAGAGAAGGGTTGAAGCAGACAGGGAGAGAACAATAAAGTATTGGGTCAGAAGGGAGAGGCAGGGAAAAGAAACACACAAAAAACAAGAGGAAGAAATAAGAAGAAACAGCTTAGCTTCAGTCACAACTTTACTCAAGATGCACGGATGCACACACATGCACACACGTGCGCACACACACGCACACATAGCCCCCACACCATTAGGTAGCCCCGGCAAGCACCCAAGTAGCTCACTGTACCACCTGATGTCTTCCTTCTGACCATTAATGGATCCTGCATTTTCTCCATTTTAACAGCTTAATCACTTAGCCATCATCTTCTCTCCGTATGGACTTCTAGACAGTGTTTGGTTAAAGAGCTTCAATCTCTTTACAAGCAGCCCAATAAAGATAAGTGGAAATATCAAAATTCTCGGTGAACTAAAACCTCAGGCTGCAGAGATTCCTCACATATAATACTTTCTAATGGTGACCAGGAGCCAGATGGAATAACCTAATAAAAGTTAAAAACAGGGGCAGGCAGAGCTATAATGCATATGGTCAAGTGAGCTATTCTGATATGGAAATTTCCTTTGGAGAACTGAATAGGTTCTGTAGGCATTTTCCAGACTTTAGTCTCTCCGGTGGATTTTTCTATTCTAAGTCTCCACTCTCATGTCTCCCCCAACCACAAATCTATCCTACAGCCATCAAATCTGGTAATTTTGTCACATTTTTTGTTTTAAGGTTATTAGGAAAAAGTAAAGCCTTCTTCTGACCGCAAATGTCAAATTCAATTCAATCATTTATTTTCCTTTTGTCTAATATAATTAAAATAGGAGCCATTTCTCCTTTGCATCCTGATGAGTCCTGTAAATATCACATCATTTCAACTGCTTTTCTTATATTTTTTTCTATTGCACTAAGGAGCACAACGCCCCCTCTTGAGTGAGTGGAGATAGGGAGATGAAAGGTGTATTGAAAAGAGGAGTGGGAGGCAGTGAGATCTAGATTACTCAGTCATCTCCTCTGGTGTGAAAAAACTATGAACATGTTTCAATCGCAGCTCAGCTTTACCAAACGCTTTCACGCAATGACCTTGAGTCTCTCAACACACTGCAGCGCAAGCAGCGACGTGGTTATCCCCGTGTGACACACGAGAAAACTGGAGGCTCGGAAAAGTCAAAGAATTTGTCCCATCTCATGGTGACTTACCGACGCACACACAGAGTCCAGGCTGTATGTGGGTCCCATCTGTCACTCTTTCAAAAGCTATGAGAAGATTCGACTCTCTCTGACTTTCTTGCAAAAATTGCATATCCTGGGCAATTAAAGGAATCCTGGCTATGGGAACTCTCCCGGCTGTGCCCCTCTCCCGCCTTTGGGTCACTTGTCTGCCCGTTATTAACACCAACACTGTCAATACGCATTTATAAAGATTTCTGAGTATGCTCCCCCTCTCCCACTTCTTCAGCCAGCCCTCAGATGGGTTAGTAAATGGATAAATCAGCTCCCACTAAAGCATTTCAGCAGAGTCCAAGGTAAGCGCCTTACCAAGGTCCACAACTAGTTCATGGTAGCACCAGGATATAAACCAAACGGTATAATTCCAGGTCTTGTCATAGGCATGGCAAGTCAACATTCTCAGAAATCTCTGATGACACCACTTGGGAAGTTCCATTCTCTATACATTAATACTGTTTCTGTCCAAATCCTTCAAAAATATGCAGCTAAGGCATATTAAACTTCACCCAATATGTAAAGAGTATTGAAAGAGTACTCAAGATTATCCTATGAAAGCTTCTGATTAGTTTAGTGTTTAGTTAAGCACAGATACATGCCAAGCCCTGGAACATGGCTACAACTTGATGATGATGATGATGACGGTGATGATGGTGATAGTGACGGTGATGTCAATTGCCACTTACTGAGCTTTGACTCCAAGTCACACACTGTGGGAATCCCCTTATTAACATGATCTTATTTATTCCTCATTAACTCCAGGAGATATCTTATTCCCACCGCCGATGAGAAGACCAGGGCCTATAGTGATTAACAAATTTACCCACGGTTTCATAGGAGTCCACCAGAATTCAACTCCTGTCTCGCTGGTTAAAAGTCTTGGACTCTCAACTGCAGTATGATCATTAAAATGGGCCTAGGCAATGAGAAAAACTCAAATGTTTAAGACTGTTGGGAGAAAACACAGATACGCGAGTACTTATTCCAAACCCCAAGCCTACACCGTGATGCTGGATTCTGGCAAACAAACAGACACTGAAAACGAGCTCCTTCTCAAAGCAGTTTCTGTTCTGGGGCCAATTCTAAATACCATTTAACCAGACTTTCTCTGTGTATTTTTGGAACTTTCTCAGGCATAACAGGAATGAAAACACTCATCCACTGGAGGGGGAAATGGAGATGAAGTGTGGAAGAAACGCTTAGCAAGCAGTGTTGGCACGAGGGTGGGGAAGAGGAAAGGGGAAGCTGGGCCCCTCCTCTCATTTGGGGCGGAGTAGAACCCACCCCATCTGACTTAGCGGTTTCCCTGGAATCCTTCTCCAGCTTTCTGTTCAAGTCTTTCTTTATCCTTCTTTTTCTCTGTGTCCCATCTTTACTCTCTGTTCTTTCCCCTCCATCACCATAATCCATGGATTGGAAGGGACACAGATGGAAGGGTACCCAGAGAAGGGACGGTAGGATGCATAAGATCAGGCTAGAGTACATCTCAGTTCCTTCGCTCCTCCCAGCCAAAGTCTGTCCTCATCAAATAATAAGGCAATGGAAGAGGATAGAAAGTCCACGGGCCTCAGAACTCGTAGCTCTGCGTTCTAATCCTGCCCAACCTTGAATATCTCTGTTGTTGACTGTAAGATGGGAGAAAATAGAATCCTCTTTCAAGTTCCTTCTCAACTATGAACCTTAGAATCTCTGCAGCTGAAAAAGTATTACAAAGTAATTAGGAAAGCAAAAATAATGTTACAAAATAATCGTATTACAAAATAATCGTAACAGTAATAGAATCACAAAATAATTTCTGAAGAAAGGACTTCTAAGTGAGACCCAAAGACACTCAGCTACCCTCCTCCAAAGGAATGAGTGATCCGGGACTTGTTTAATTTGATCACTAGAAAATCAGACCTAAATACTTCAGGTCTTCCAAAGTGGATCTTTTTGTCCTGATAACCCACTTTAAACAAATGAATCTGCTAATTGCCCAACCTCTGCTCTGAGCGTCAGGGACACACCTAATTTCCGAAGGATTTCCAAGCAACGAGTGTGAATTATGTTTTCCATTCAGTACGATCTTTGGCTTTACATATTTCCACACTCATGTTGATTTTGTCAGACTGCTCAGGCAAAGAGATGCAGAAAGACAAATAAGAATGAAGTTTAAGCGCTAGCCGTTTCTTTTCTTTTCAATCTATCTTCAAGGTGAACCCTTCTCTTCACAAGAAGGACAGCTCCTCTCGATTTTAGGAGCTTATCAACAGCCCTGGGGCAAAGTTACAATCTGCTAACAAAGAACTATTGTAATCAAAGGAATCCAACAGAAAGGTTTCTATTGCTGCTTGCCTGGGAAAGAAAGTTTTTCTTTCCCTAACTAGTTATTAAAGTACTTATGTTTAAATCAGGGATATTTCAGTGACATCAGACTGCGGACCAACCCTAAGCCTTTGTGAAAACTTAAATTACTGCTTGAAAATGTTCTGTTAACTTTCAATTTTCTTGTATTTTCCATCTTTTTTAAATACCTTGCTACGTTTTCTTAGTGGCTCGTCTTGATTCGGTTAGCCGAAGGAGCTTTTTTTTTTTTTTTTTTAAAGAACATAGGAACAATGATATTCTTTGAACTTAGTTGAAGGTAGCTATTTAGAATTTGCCAAATTAGATGGACTGAGCATTTCGGTTCTATTGAGTGCACTCATCTGATAACTCTTTGATGCATATCTCTATCGGCTTGTGGTAAGAGAAAAATTAAAGGCAGGTGGGGAAAGCCAAGCCGCGCGCGTCTAAGAGGCAAATCTAGAACATGTTATAACATTGTTATTATTGGCTGGGGTCAGGGCTCTGCATCTTTCCTCTGCATCAGGAGTTGGGGTTTGTTTGGCGACACAGAGGGAGGCCCCTTATTGGATTCATATTGGCTGACAGCTGGAGGGAAAAAACGGCTGGAGCTGCTGCTAAGAGGCAGGGAAAAGGGTGTATCCTGGTGGCCGGAAAGAAAAGCAGCCAAGGTGGGAAGGCGTGGCCCAGACTTTGGGAGGTGGTGACTTTCTGGTTTTACCTGTATGTTTTAACACCGTGCACCTTCAGAAAAAGTCACTATTATTGGCGTTTAAAATAGCATCCAACTTCGGTGGTCAGATTGTGTTTCTACTCTTTGGGAGATATTCATAAACTTGGATTCCAAGACTAGAGGGTGAGTTTAGAAATTCCAAATGTGTGGGGGCGCCTGGGTGGCTCAGTCGGTTAAGCGTCAGCCTTCGACTCAGGTCATGATTTCACGGCTTGTGAGTTCGAGCCCCGAATCAGGCTTTCTGCTGTCAGCGCAGAGCCCACTTAGGATCCTCTCACCCCTACCCCCCTCAAAAGTAAATCAAATATTAAAAAAGAAAGAAAGAAAGAAAGAAATTGCAAACATGACAAAAATCAGTTTATACAAAAAGGCAACTCCTTGCTCTGTCCTTGTGTTTCCTCGCTTCCTTCTCACCCTTTCCCAGAAAAGATGGTTGGAGAAAGGGGAGAGGAGGCCAGTTTAGACCCCCAGTGTCCTTCCTCCGCTCAGTCGCCAATGCCAAAAGGGACTATTAGCTACACTGGCTACCTTGAATTTTCCATCCTCTGTATATGAAATGTCCTTCATTTTACTCTTTAAATTTACCTACTTTCCTTGCCAGCAAGTTTTACCACTCAGAGAAAACATGGGGAGAGCTCAAACAAACTCAATTCACTCCCTGAGATTCAGACACACCTGAGTCTCCTGGGGAGCGAGGTTTGCTTCTCTGCCAAAGTCAAGGTACAGTACTTCCGCACAGGAAAAGGATAAGAGGGATTTGTTTCTCATACCCCATGTCAGCACTATTTGTGCACAAACTCTGGTAAACACCTGAAGACAGCACAAAACGGAGAGTATGTGTCAGAACCCTGAATAATGTGCTAACAAAGCCCCGCTAGCTTTCTGGAAGCGACTACCTTTTTTTTGTTGGGTCCTTCATAAAAGCATTTCTAGGATGCATTAGCAAACCCCCCCAGAGTGCTGGAGGCTGCCCAGGGGTTGTTCTGGTGGGAATAGCCCAGGACGCAGCCATGGTAGATTTGTAGATGGAGCCCTTGGCTGTGAGCAATGTGGTATCACTGAGTACCCTCTAGTGCCCGGAAACTTGATGTCGAGTGATCTCAGTGATGTGAATGCCAAACTGAGACCCACCGTGTGGAATCCTGGAGATATCGCGGGCGCTCTTCCCTGCTCCATCCCCAACTACATTTGACTTTTGCTGCCACTCAGGAAACCAGGAAGCCATAGAAGTTCACAGGGGATAAAGATGACAAGCTGCACACGCACATCCCTTATCTGAAGAAACTTTGCCTTTCTCTCTGGTCGCACGCAACCCTTGGGATCCAAGCTCCACTTTCATGATACCTCCCACATCCTGCCCTTTGGTGTTCCTTCCCAGTAACAACCATACTAACAAAGGCTAACCTTCATTGCATGCTTACCTCGTACCAGGGGCTTAACTCAATTAACCCTGTTGTGAGCCTCATTGTAATGATAGGAAGTTGAGACTGGAGAATTAGCAACCTGCCCAAGATCACAAAGCTAGAAAATAAGGATTTGGAGGCAGACTTTGAACTGCCCGAACTTATACCCTTAAACCGTTACATTATCCTTCCTCTGTGGTTGGGATATTGATCACATCGGATTGACCTTGATATTCATTTGAAGTCTGAGTAAAAATAAGGAAAGAAACAGGAGTCAGAATGACCCTGGCTAGAGACTTTGAGAACATAGGGTAACAGAGAAATCACTCCACGCATCACATACCTTCCCTCAGCGTGGGACCTCGGGGGCGGGGGGTGCAGGGGGAGGTGGTTGGCTGACTGTCAACATCAAAATGACCTGGAAAGCTTGTTCAGGAGCCTTGCTCCTGGGCTCCTCCCACAGCCTGCCCTATCGACTGCTAAGGCTGGGGTCCAAGGTCCTCCATGCTCAGTAACCTCCTCAGGTGATTTTTCTATACACCAGCCTCTGAGAACCACATACTTAGAGAACCACAAAAGTCCTCTCAAATGATCTATGGAGTAATAGCTGCTGGCACTAGCTTTTTTGGGGGGAGATGATTAAAGAAGAGATTGAAGAGGTATTTTTCCATGTTGGTCCAATGAAGCATAGATATAGTGGCAACAAACGCATTTCAAATGGAATTCATCATCTGTTCCCTGACAAAACATTTTTAGGAAAGGAAAAGAAACAACACACACACACACACACACACACACACATGCATGCACACACACACCCCAAAACACTGAAAGTTGGGGGGAAATTCAGCCATTAACTCTAAGGATTTTTGGTTTGATGTGGTTTCTGTTAGTTTTGTTTCATTTTGTGCATTTTGTTTCGGGTTTTTGTTTGTTTGTTTTTACCCCTTGAAAGTTTTTTTTTTAATGTTTTAGCCTGCAGGGCCCACATTCCTTAAAATAATCCTGCCCTGCAAATCTGAGGAAACCTGGGCTGGTGATCCCACAGGAGTGATGCCAGGGTTCACCCTGGGGAGCTACCCACAAGGTTTCTGCGCCTAATGAGAGACGCGGTGGTGCCGTGACCACTGGTGAATAAGCGGGTATGATCTGTCTCCTGGAGAAGGGACTGTGTTTTAGAAATATTGCCTCGGGAACATAGAATTTCAGACCTGGCAAGAATTTTAAAGATTATGCCACGGAGTCTCAACTGTTCACAAACTAGAGACATGAGGAGACCCTCCAGCACCAAGAACCCTGACTGGGGCTTCCTCTTCCCAGTCCAGGTTCTGGAAAGATCCCACCGGTATTTCCTGAAGGTCATTTATTTGTATACCCCTTCACGATTTTATTTCCTTTCTGCCTCACCTTTCCATCTGTGCCATTATTAACAGTTCTTTTTACATTTTTTAATGTTTTTATTTATTTTTGAGAGACATAGAGACAGAGTGTGAGCAGGGGAAGGGCAGAGAGAGAGGGAGACACAGAATCCGAAGCAGGCTCCAGACTCTGAGCCATCAGCACAGAGCCCGACGCGGGGCTCGAACTCACAGACTGTGAGATCATGACCTGAGCTGAAGTCGGCTGCTTAACCGACTGAGCCACCCAGGCGCCCCTAACAGTTCTTTTTAAATCAACGCCTGTTTTCACTCAAATTTATTCAAAAAGCAAACTTTGAGGCAGTGCTATAAATGGAAGATCATATCAGCACCTAGAAAAAAAAGAACCCAACCCTTCCCGTCTGACCTCCCTGAAATTCAGGGAGCAGGAGGATTTAGATAAGGAAGGACACTCTTGCTGAATTCTGGCAAGATCCGTCACCTGCCTGGAGCCCTAAGCCCTAAACCCAGGCCTGCTCTCTCTTCGTCAAAGGAGTAGATAGATGGACAAGTGTCGGAGAGCTCCTAGAGTCAAACTGTTGGTCAGCTGAGACTTGTCTTGCTCATCTGAGAATTAAAAGGAGAATTGAAAAGGGAGTATAATTTAAAATGTAATTTAAAATCCACCCTATCCACCCCTGTCTCCAGTCCACCGGTGGGACTCTTCTTCGGATAAGGAAGCCCATGCTTTAGTTAAGGCTGTGCTCCAGGTCCTGCTGCCCCAGGCTACATCTTGAGCACTTATCCCCATAGGCTGTGTCTGTGTTGCACAGAGACACTAGACCCTGTCACATGATGGAACTGGCAACAGTCACCTCTTTCAGGCCAGAAGCAGGACTAAAGAGGCAGCTTGCTCATGTCTTTTCTTTCCCTGATGGCGGCTATCACGGTCCGGAGCAATGAAACATACACAGCTGAGAGGTCTTAAAGATTCCTCTGCTCAAACATGTCTCCTGCTACTTTTAAAACAAAGTAAGCAGATCCCTTAGTTCAGCATGGAAGGTCCTCTGGTGCATGACCCCAACATTCTTTACAAGGAATCAAAGTCCTACAGAGCTTTGGAAGGGGAGCTGGAGCCCTTCCATTCCAGTGGAGTCACTAGCCGGCACTCAGGACTTCAGCATTGACCAGAGATCATGGCTCTCAGCCTTGCTGCCCATTAGAACTGCCTGGGCACTCCTAGCTGCACCCAGGACCCACTGAACTTGAATCTCTGGGGGTGGAACCAAGACATCACTAGATGTGAAAGTTCCCTGAGTGGTTCTCATGTGAAGCTGAGAGAACCACTACCTCACGCCCACGGAAACATGATCTCCAGGGCTGGGATCCAGAAATCTGTGTTTTAAATAAACATCCAGGAGATTATAATGTGAAACCCATTGCGAGAACAGAACTAGTCCAATTTTCATAGCCTATCGATTAAGAAACAGAAGTCCCAAGTTGCTAAGTTGCTAAGCAAAAACTAGTGAAAGCCGCATCCACGGCCAGATTCACTGCCCAATGCTCTTGCCACAATGCGCTGGGGCTAACCTTTTCTCCAGCTTTCATTTATACCTTCTTCTCTAGCCAGGCCCATCTGTCCACTGGCCCCTAAATACATTCTGGCTTTTGTCAGCTTGGCACTGCTGCCCGCACCTGGGATAGTCATGCTATTTCCTCCAGTTTAACGAAGTCCTGGCTTGGCTTGCTTTAAGGCTGTTCCCGCATCCTACATGGGATTTCTTAGCCTGCCACTCTAGTACCCGCCACCGCTCCCTTCTCTCTACTCCTGTAGCATTTACCGTCACAGTTTAGCATTGAGTCATTCTGTAATAACACAGGAAAGAAAATCCCAGAGGGCAGAGACCATGGCTTATGTTCTTCTCATACACGCTCAGTGCACTCAAAATAAGCACTCAACAAAGGCTCTTCCATTCCCAGACAGCAAACCTCAAGACTCACTCAAGTATACCTTGTTGAAAATCACCTTTTGGGACCCTTTCAAAAAATCTATTGCAAGAGGGAAAGAAATAACTTTCTGTGTTTCTCTTTTTTTATTGTTATTGTTTCATTTTTTTAATGGACTTGAGGTCTGTGTCACCTGCAGTCAAGTGGCAGTGAACTTGATGCCAGAATACCTAACTTTCCAAGACCAGCATGACACATGCATAGATATGATGCATGTCTTCTTTTGTGTGCTGTCTTTCAGCAAATGTCAATGGCTTTTCAGAATAGCAGACAATCCCAGGCGATTGTAGCACCTGCAAATGTCCTGCTAGAACCCACTCGGTCTTAGAAATAAGCAAAAAATCCCCCTAATGCCCCAGAGAATAGAGGGAAATACAAATATGGCGGCTCTCACCATGTACCTCTTCGGGACTTGGGCTCAATTGACGTCTTCAAATCAAAAAACACCAAAGCTTCTATCCCAACTTCAGCTTTTAGATTTCTCATCAATAAAACTCTCTGGTTTATAACTGGTTTTATTAGAGCTTTACTAAGTTGTGTGGATATTTTTTCGTGCAAATAAGGGACTAAGGTAGAAATTTCCTTGTTCGTGGTCAGCGCTGAGGATTTCATGCTGATAGAAATGTAAATGGGTACATTTGCTATAGTCTATCAGCTTCTCAAAGAAACTGATGGTAACCACAGTTACCATATAATCAAGCAATTCTCCTTTTAGGTGTATACCCAAGAGAAATGCAAACATACACCCACACAAACACTTGAATATTAATATGGATAGCAGCATTATTCCCAAGAGCCAAAAGTGGAACTGACCTAAGTGTCTGTCGATGAATCAATAAATAAAATGTGTATATCCATACAATGGAACACTAATCAGCTATATAACGGAATGAAGTGCTGACACACACAACAATCTGGACAAACCTAGAATACATTACGCTGTTCGATAGAAGCCAGTCCCAAAAGACTCCATAGTGTACGAGTCCATTCATATCAAATAGGCAAACCTAAAGAGACAAAAAGTAGATCAGTTGCCTAGCAGGAGACTGCTAATTGGGACAGGGTTTCTTTTCCAAGAGATGAAAATGGTCTAAAATCGATTACAGCAATGGTCGCACATCTAAATAAACTAAAAAACCATTGAATTACACACTTTAAGTGGCAAATTGTAAGGTATGTGAGTTATATCTTAATAAAGCTGTTACATTAAAAAATATATTTAATGTGGAGGATCCCAATCCCTCTGTATCCCTCTTACTAGCTGTGTAATCTTAAGCAACTCACTGAACCTCTCTAAACCTCAGTTTCCTCACCTGTAAAATGGGTCCATTTTATTGTAAAAATTAAATCAAGTAATCCATATGGAGGGTTTAAGCTGATAGTAAGCCCTCAGTAAGTGTTAGCTATGTTTGCTGTTATTTCCTAATTCCTGGAGAAGATTGTTAATCTGAGAGCCTCCTGCATGAACCCCAACTGAATTCTGTATAAGCAGCAGAAATGACATCAGAAAAGGGACTCAGAAATAAGAGGAAGTCTTTCCTAAAATCATTCTCTCCCTCTCTGTTTCAACCAGATCCCACTGTCTCCTTGCCCCCAAATCCCACCAACCACGTGGAAGAGGATTTAAATGACCTTTCCACCTGCCCACCCTCTGCCTAATTACAACCCAGGGGACTGCTCGTTCAGTTGCTTCTGGAACTTCAGGAAGCTTGGAAGAACTAACCAAGAGAAGTGTGTTCTGTTACAGCAACGGGTAGAAGGCAATGAAGGAAGCCTAAACGGCCGGGCACACCTCACACATCTTCACAGGCTGAGAAAAATTCCATTCTGAAAGGCGCTGAAGCTATTACTACCTGGAGCAACCAGCCAGTAAGAATTTCTACTCTGAGTCTCAGCTCAGCCAGCTTTGAAAAATATTACTGTTGAAAAATATCACCACGTAATTCAACCCAGCTCATGCCTTCCTTCCTCTCTAAAGTCGTTCTGACCATTCCAGTCCTCAGTGATTACTCCTGCCATTGAATTCCTATAGGATTAATGTGACCACATAGAAAATCACTAGGACTCAGGCTGCTACACTGGTGACTGCTCAAAAACCAACTCCCAGGGCGCTGGGGGGCTCAGTCGGTTGAGCGTCTGACTTCGGCTCAGGTCATGATCTCACAGTTCCTGAGTTCGAGCCCCACGTCGAGCTCTGTGCTGACAGCTCGGAGCCTGGAGCCTGCTTCGGATTCTGTGTCTCCCGCTCTCTCTGCTCCTCCCCTGCTCATGCTCTGTCTCTCTCTGTCTCTCAAAAATAAATAAATGCTAAAAAAAAAAATTTTTTTTTAAACCATCTCCCACCCGTCACTGGTGCTGGTCCTGTGGCTCCCACCAAACTCCACCCTGTGTTGTCGTTTATCTCGTGACATAGCCACGTCCCATCTCCCCCAGCCCATCTGTGAGCCAGGGAAAATAAGGGACCCTATGGCTTACATCCCCACCTCCCAGCATCCTGAGTTCCTCTGTAATGAGGTGGTCAATAAACATCGGTTTAAGAGGATAATTCCCATCCACTCTTTTCTGGCAGAATAATGTCTGTGAAGATGTGGAAGAAAGCAGCACTGTAAATATTATTCACTAGAAAGACCTAGTTTGCCATTTAGACTTCCAATCAAAGCCATATGAATAGATCGGAGCATCGAGCTTTAAAACAGCAGGAGCAGAACAAAGTTGGGCTGAATAAAGGGCAAGATGTACTCAAGGAAAGTTGATAGCTCACCTCGCTGACCCAGCCCTCCCCCAGCCTGCATCCAGCTGCTCTTATGAATCCACAGCTGATTCTCTAAGGCATCAGGGTAGCAAGCAGTATAGAGGAACGGCCAAAGACAGGCTGTAGAGTCTGAGGGGAGCAGTCTGCATCACGGTCCTCCTTGGTTCCAGGTGAGCATGTTACAGAGAGACCCCGAGGCTCAGTTTCCTTGCCCAGCACTTGTGGGAGAATGAAATTGACAGCTCGGTACCGTTATGAAGTGAAAGGCACAACGCTCAATAGATGGAAACTGTAACTACTGCAGCACTTTAATCAGAAATTTTGGAGGTGCCGGGATTCCAGGATGCACTGAACGTTGCTCCCAGTCCTTCCTCAGCCACTTACTTAGCTGAGTTACCTTGGGCAACTTACAACTTCCTTCCCTGTGAAATGGGAATAATGATGTCTAGCACTTAGTGCCTGTGACAAAGACCAACAGCTTTTCATCAAAGATTCCAGTCCCTCTTCTTCTTCTTCCAGGGTACTCAGGTAGGCTGCCTTAGCCAGTCATCCTCGAACTCAAGGATGTCTGTGAGACTCCTTAATATGTGTCTAGATATCAGCTTTTGATAAAGATTAAACAAAATCATACATATAAAACTCCTGAGTCATAATAGCTCCATAATGCTTAATTGCTTTCCATTCATAGGTCTGCTAGCTACCGCCTGAAAATACACCAATAAAACCTTTCTCCCTCGCCCCCTCTTTGGAGCAAGAGTTTTCTAGAAATATTTAAAAGTAAAGACTGGGCGGGGTGGGGGGTACCTGGGTGGCTCAGTCAGTTAGCATCCGACTCTTGATTTCAGTTCAGGTCATGATTGCACAGTTTGTGAGATCGAGCCCCGAGTCAGGCTCTGCACTGACAGCTCAGACCCTGCTCTGGATTCTCTCTCCCTCCCTCTCTCTACCCCTCCCCCACTCTCTCTCTCAAAATAATTTTTTTTAAAGTACAGACTGGGGCTAATCCTGTAAATTTATTAGAGGCAACCTACCAAAAGAGTTCTCACCAGTTACATCTATGCCCTGAAGCTAGAAGCTGAGAGGGGCAGAGGTGCTGGAACAGAGAGACCCACCTAACTCAGTGGCCAGGAGGCCCTTTCAGGTTTTCCAGAGTCGTTCAGACTCACCTGTAACTCTGTGACTAATCACAGAAAATGCCTTTTTTTCCCCTTACCTGTGACCAGCTGAGGGACTATCTCTTTTTTACATTTCTTTCCCACTGGAAATACTTGTTCATAATGCACATAAAATTCCATAGAGTTCAATAGCCATATAGACATAAATTTAAAACTCACACTTTTGCTCTTGCAGCTTATCAAAGTCTAGATATAGTTAAAAACGCCTGGGTGGCTCAGTCAGTTACGCATCTGACTCTTTGTTTCAGCTCAGGTCACAGTCGCTCGGTTTGCGGGTTCAAGCTCCACATGAAGTTCCACTTGGGTTTCTCCCTCTGCCCCTCCCCCGCTTGTCCCCCCTCCTCTCAAAATAAATAAATAAACTTAAAAAATAAAATAAAATAAATAATAAAACGTAACCCTGGCCAGAGGCTGCCAGCAAAACTCCCTTCCACATCTGAGCACATCGTACCCACAGTGGGGCACGGGCGGAGGTGGGGACGGCCCGTAGAGTGAGGGGGGCTAGATGAGGGGGCCAGCGGGAGGATGGAAGGAAGGGGCTAACAAATGGGTGAGAGAGAAGCCAGGGGGTAAGGCCAGCATCATGAACACAGAACACGACTTCGTAAGGCAGGACATCATCATCAGTTATTCCAGGCAAAAACAATGACAAAGATTTGTAGAAAAGTATGGTATCAGTTGGTATCAGTCACTGCTATTTAATAAGAGAAGAATGTCAAACAGACTGGACTGACATTTCTGGGAGGTGGGGACTAAAGCCAAACGTTCCTTTTGGACACAACTGAGAAGCGCCTCCGGGCCATAGCTCCTGCTCTGGTCACCCCTGGGCTGCCGCCGTGGCCTGGGTGTGGGCGCACTGAGTGACCCTGGCCAGAGTGGCATCCAGACACATGGGCACACCAGGCATCCCAACAATCTGGAGTCACTTCTTTTTATCTTTTTCTTTCTTTTTTTTTTTTTTAAATGTTTATTTATTTTTGAGACAGAGAGAGACAGAGCATGAGTGGGGGAGGGGCAGAGAGAGAGGGAGACACAGAATCTGAAGCAGAATCCAGGCTCTGAGCTGTCAGCACAGAGCCCGACACGGGGCTCGAACCCACGAACCACAAGACCATGACCTGAGCCGAAGTCGGACGCTTAACCGACTGAGCCGCCCTGGCACCCCTGGAGTCACTTCTGACTGATATTCTTTCCATCCAGCATCACAGGTAAGAGCAGGCATTGGAAAAAGATGTTTTATGTTCAAAATTCCATTGGGAGGCGCTGTCTTCTCTAGTGACCTGTAAGGATCTGAACTTAATGCACTATTTTCAATGTTTCCAGTGACTGCTTAACACTTAGCTGTTGCCAGGTGAGCCCGCCCCTTAACTGGGCCCTTCTGAGGGGCCTCCTCATTTTAATCCATCCTTCCTCTTTCTCACTTAAAATGCATCTCCTTTCAGGACAAGGCGCCTTTCATATCTCTCTTTCCTTGGCTGACGCTTCAACACAACCAAGTGTGGAACCACAGCCCCCGCTTCTAAAGACTCACTTTGAGAAAGGAGGAATGAGAAGGCAGAGAGAGGAGAAATATTTCCAACAGGAGAGTCTATTAAATGAACACACCATCTCATGAGAACAGTGGAGCAATTAGGGATTGAAGTAAGGAAATGACAAGGAAGTGTTTTCCTGATGAGGCGGCTGCCCCCAAGAGCTTCCTTCAGTGTGTCTGGGGCTTTTATTCCATTTCTGCTGCTCAGCCTTCCTGCCAGACATTTTCCTTCTCAGATATCACGCGAGAGAACATTCGTGTGTATGCGCGTGCACGCACAGGAGTGTTGATAGTTGGTAGAACTCAATCTCATTTTCCCGGACTGTGCAAACCATGAGTCGATGTGACGGGGTTTCCACCTCAAGGCCAAATTATGTTGAGAGGATGGAAAAAACTAAGTAATTTTTTTTCAGGTGTTTACATCTGACCCAAAGTCTCGAGATTATAAAAAAAAAAAAAAAGAAAGCAGAAAAGAAAAAAAAAACATCGTAGAGAAAAACATTTTCATTGACAGAACACAAAGATCTGAGAGATAGAGAAAAACAACTTTAAAGTAGAAAGCTCGCCATGGCTAAACCTTGTCTGTAATTTATAATAATTTGAGTCTCTCTCTGTGGTCCCTCAGTATTGCAAAACTAAATGGGACTGAAAATATACATATAATTAATAAAATTTCATTCTTCACCCTTCTGCTCCCTCAAAAAAATAATAAATTACCTGACCTTCAAAACATGTCTGCGTCTCACTTCATTAAGGGTCGCTTTTGTGTTTTCTTTCGGTGGAAGAAGGATGGTTTAGCCCAAGCTGTCACTCAAAGTCTCTGGGTTAAAAGGTCTCCATTTATTTACCTTGGGTGCTCATATTAACTAGTTAAATGGCTGAATAGCAGTCAATGACTGAGAAAAACAGATACCTGAGAAGTGAAACATTTGGTCCTTGAAAAATTACAGAAGTTCTTTGGTGGAGTTTATTATTCCCTAATTATTGACTAAGCATAAGAAGTTGTATATTTTCCTAGCTTCAAAAATAATAAATCATGCAAGGCTCCACACATCGTTCCAAATAGCTGGTAGAAATCGCTCTGCAGACCCACCAAAAACAGAGGCTTCGAGGAGCTTTTATTGTCCAACTACTGACATCCTGGAGATGTCAAAGTCTGAAATCTTACCCACCCTCCCCTCAAGCACACGCATGGTGTGATAGGACAGCCATGATGGAGGTGACTTGTGAGGACTCCGTGGACGGGGTAGGAGCTTCCTACACTTTAATGAGGCCAGAATCCACTCTTTAAAAGCAAGTTCGCCAGCTGCTATCCCAGCATGGGTTGCCTCTCCAACTTCCTCACATCTGTCAGTAATACCACTGGTCTCTCAAACAAGTAATCTGTCATCATCAGCCCCTCTCTGGCCTTCAGCCCCTCCTTGCAATCTGTGACCAAGCCTGTCATCCCGACTCGCAGCCTTCCTCAATGCACCTCTTCTCTTCCACAGGGAAGAATTTCTTCACTCTCCACTAGCACAAGGCGATGGTGTTGCCAGGATAGCTTGCCCAGCACCAACACCCCAGCCTTCACCACACGCCGACGCACTTCTGGTCTGCCCTCGAGGACGAGGGCTGTTGGCAAAGGATTTGCTCCAGAGGCAAACGGGAGGGAACATGGCCCTGCCGACATCTTGATTTTTTACTTCCGGCCTCCAGAACCGAGGGAATAAATTTCTGTGGTTTTAAGTCACCCAGTTTGTGGTGCTTTGTCGTCACAGCCGCAAGAAGCCAATACAAGGGCAGAGAGAACTATCCAGATAATTAACAGCTTGCCTAAAATAAGTAACTGAGGCTACAATTCACTTGAAAGGCTAAATCAGCTCAATATCTACTTTGTTCTCTCCTTTACTTTGGATACGTATAGGGACAGGCAATAGCCCCCATGCAATTAATGATAATGATGATCACTATTTTTATCATTTTACCCACCATTTGTTAGGTGACAAGCTCTGGTTACATCCACAGATTATTCCATTCTGTTTCCTATCAGGCAGCCACCATTTTCAACCCCACCTTTCCAAGATCTGAGCCTATAACGAAGGTAACCTAAAAATAAATTCGGTGTATTCCTCTAGACATTTTTATAGCCGTTTCCACTGGCAGCATCTAACCTATACAAATTCTGCTTTTCTGTCCATTTATTTCTCATGCCAGTACCGGCGGCTCCAATAAGCCCCCTGACCTGCGGTTTTTAGTTGGCGTTTCTGTTCTTGCCTTTGGTCCCCACCAAGGAAACACGGGTCTCTCCTCCAGGGACAGCCCAGCCCCAGGATCACACGCTGTTTGGGGGTCTTCTTTCCTAACAGAGTCCTGAGGCTCCACACCGAGCAATCAACTTCTTTCCTAGGGCCTCTCTCAAGAGAAAAAAAAAAAAAAAAAAAACTATCAGAGGAGACATCTGATAAAGAAAGCCCACACCGTCTTGTTTGTTCCCTGGCCACTTCTGCAAATGGCACTGTTGCAGCAGGAAATTTCAAACAGATGCCCCTCGACCCTCAGTGCCCCCAAGGTGACTGATCGTAAGGTCAGCACGTGGACCCTTCATTCGGGCAGAGCCAAAGCCAGGGAGTTTTAATTGGTGGCGTCGTCTGTTACAGCTGCAAGCCATTAGGGGCAAATGCCTTCCAAAGAAAGCTTTTCTTCTGCTGTTGTTCTTGTCGCTCTTACCCTGCCCGGTAAGACTCGCAGGGGGAAATGCAAACTTATTACGAGTGTCAGGTAAGCGAACAAAATGTCTTTTATGATTCAGTGACAATAGGATATTGCATTTATATCAATCAGGAAGAATGAGACATCCAGGGAACTTCCAGGAGGGAGGCAGAGGTAGCAGTCTATGTTAATCGCCAATGTGATCTATTAATGCCAGACTTCAAAACAAGGATTCCCCGCCCCCTGCCTTTTTCCCTCCAGAAAATTACCAGAGAGCAAGAGCACCACACTGGTTTCTTCCTACGTTAGTTTCTCCTTGGGTGAGGGAGGGACTTTGGTGGGGAGTCAGACAAACTTACAATGAACCGGCCCTGGTTTAGAACCAACATACCAGAACGGTACAACTAAACAAGTCTGCCACCTTCCAAGAACTGATGTTGGGAGATGCAACCCTCATTCCAGCAATGCCAGAATCTTATTCAGAATATCTTGGCACTTCTCTCTGGAGAATGGCGTCAGAGTTGGTTCGGAAGCAATCACATGAAAAGCAGGGACAGTGCCTCAGATTCAACCAACAGTTTGGGGGCCAAAAACAGCATCGTCCCCTTTGTCATTCATTGTACTCACTACACCAGTGGTCCTCAACCAGGGATAACTTTTCCACCCTGGGAACCTTCGTCAGTGTCTGGAGGCATATTTGACCGTACGCTTGGGGGGAAGAGTGCTACTGGCATCCTGTGGGTAGAGGCCAGGGAGGCTGCTAATCACCCTACAGAGCGCAGGGCAGACCCCACAGCAAAGAATGATCCAGCCCCCATGTCAAATAGTGCCGCAACTGAGAAACCCGGATGGCAAATCCTCCCCTGGAAAATGCAGGTGTTAATCAATCCTGAGCCTTCTGATGGCAAATTTAACAGTTAACCCGCATTTTGAACAAAAGCACCATTGTGAGAAAAAAGATTCAGTTTCCCCAAAGGAGAATTTTGAGGAGAAACCACCCATTTGATCTCTCTGCTCACTCTCTTGGTTATCAAAAACGTCACATGCGCTCAGCGATATCTTTCCGAGATACTTCAATTACATTGTCTCCCAGGCTGGAGGTTTTCAGATGCCTTTCTATTTGAAGCTGCTAAATCTTTTCTCAAAATGATATTGTAGTTATCTGGAACCTAATATAAGAAAAAAATTGTAGAGTTACTCTGCTTGCAGAAAGGGTACAAAGGGGGGGCTGGAACATTCCATGTATAGCACCAGCCTTAGCCATCACCACCGCTCCCTTCCCTCCCTCCCCCTAGGACTCTAAGAGTGTTACTGTGAAAACCACTGTCCAGTGGCTGAGCTGTGAAAAGGGCATAACTGCATGGACCAGGTCACCTCCCATGCTCATATACCGATCCAACAACACGCGCTGACCCTTTGACCCCAAAATATACCCCCTTGAAATGTTTCTGTCATGTCAACTTCCCTACTAGGTTCTGAAAACAGCAGCACTGACTGTCTTTCCTTGATGATTTCTATTATAACTAATGAGAAAATCAGCGATGTGAATAATACATAAGTATAATTTATAAGCAGTGGAAGTAACCACAATGCAGGTGATTTTATTAAAAAAAAATCTATCATTTCAGCGTGCCTTAGGCTCTTCTCTGCCCTCCTGACACCCACCTTCGGTGTGCAGAAAATAAAGCCTTGCTTATAAAGCAAAAATTAGAAACTTTTATTCTAATTTGCCACTTGGAGTCTAGGAAATCTGATGGCTTAAGGCCAAGATTGCATTCCACACTCCTAATTGTAGGGGATGCTCATCTTCCTTCCAAATAGTCAAAAGCTGCTTGAGCTGAAATGATGAATCTAAAATTGTAAAAAGAGTTAGGATTTAAACACCAAAACATCGAGAAAGAAAGGCATCGAGAAAAAGCATTCCCAAATACACCATGAGCACCGTCCAGCTGGGACGTTCTCAAAACTGCTACTTTCCACTGGAGGGAAAAAAAAAATGCCCCAATTCTGCCTGTGGCAACCAGCCTCCAAGACCGCTCCCGGTGGCCCCTCCCCCTGGATAGTCACACTCTTGGGTAGTCCCCTCCCACGCAGTACCAGGGCTGAGGCGGCATGGCCAGTAACATACGGCGGAAGTGACGATTTGTCACTTCTGAGGAAGCCGGCCACCATATTGCGAGTTGCCTTATGGAGAGAGCCACAGGGGAAGGAACTGAGGGAGGTCTCTAGCCAGCGGCCAGTGAGGAAAGGAGGATCTGAGAAGTTTAGGAGTCTGCGAAGAACCGACACCAGACAACCACTGTGTGACTGGGCTGGAAGCGGCCCCATCAGCTGAGACCATCTCCCCAGCCTATAGCTTGACAGCTCATAGGACGCCGGGAGCCAAAACCACACAACCAAGTCGCTTCTGGATCCATCACCCTCAGACACTTTGCGAGATAAATGTTTGTTGTCTTGTGCTGCTAAGTTTTGGGTTATTTTGTTATACAGCCTTAACCACAGGCTCAGCCCCAAGAGGCACCGATCACAAAGACTGAGGTTCATAAGACATCTGAAGGGGAGGTCAAAGGCATGAAAAGGATTGGGGAACTCCAACGCTGAGCATAAATCAGAGGGCAGAAGTCTCGCTGAGATTCCAGTTATCATCACAGAAAGGGATAAAGAGGACAGTGGTAGAAAGCGACTGTGAGTTTCTAGAACCAGCTTGTTAGTTTCATCTTCTATTTCCATGAAGTGATCAATACGTAACACAAAAAGGGTCTGTGGACTTTTCACTGAGCCAACAAAAAAGGAATGAATGGAGAAAATGGACTTCTACTCTATAGCCAAGTTTTGAGAGCTGGAAGCACCTTAGGACAAAGAAAAAGCTGAAACTCTGGGACCTCATGCATGAAAGGAAAAGGGAACTATGGACACAATAGGAGCTTAGAATGGGAGCTGAGGGATTAACTCATTGAATCATTCATTAAGTCAACTTTAAGTGAGCATCTAATATATTCTAGACGGTGTGAATGGTAATAACTGCACAATATCATTATAAATAGAGTTATGTACTTGAATACCATAGAAACCTAATGAAAACATCTTTAAATCATAAATGGGAGAAAGAGATCAGAAAAGGCTTTCCAGAATGAACGGGATTTGATGGGAGTTTTGATGAACTAGTTAACTAGAAGAACACTCAGAGAAAAGCGTCCATGACATGTAACACACAAGAGGCACAGAAATGATTGACAATGCGGTATCCTGGGACAACTACAGACAATACGGTGTACTTGGAGGGACGAATATTTTCAGGAGGGTTGTAGAAGATGAAGATAAAGAGGTAACTGGGACAAAATCATGAAGGAATTTATAGATGAAAACTGCAAACTGACCTCTAGAGTTAACCACTGAAAAATTTTCAATATGCATGCATGTATTCTTTCAGCAAATCTTAACAGAGCCTCTATCCTGGGCAAGGCATTGTGCGGTCCTACTACGGATGCAGCACTGAACAAGACACATACAGTCCCTGCCCTCGCTACACTGACAGTTCTGAAGGAAAAAAATGCATTAAGGAGGGGCGCCTGGTTGGTTCAGTCATTTAAGAGTCCGACTCTTGGTTTCGGCTCAGGTCATGATCTCACAGTTCGTGAGTTTGAGCCCTGCATCAGGCTCTGTGCTAGCAGTGCGGAGCCTGCTTGGGCTTCTCTCTCTTTTCCTCTCTCTCTGCCCCTCCCCTGCTCACACACTATCTATGTCTCTTCGAAAATAAATAAGTAAACTTAAAAAAAAATTTAATGCACTAACGGAATTGGTGTCATAGATAGATTCCTTTAGCGGATCTGTGGAGAATGGATGAGTAAGGGAAGGGGAGGAAGATAAAGAGTTTCCCAAATGCATTTCCAAAGACATCTTCATATTCCAGCCTCCCCACTGGCTTTACCCTGCCTTCACATTTGCCAAACACACTTGGAAAAATTCTACTTCTAGGATAACAGTTCTGTAAGCCCCAAGCAAGAATTTCCAAACCTAGCCTTCTAAGCTCCCTTTCTCTCATCTCCATGGCAAAAAGGACTTACTAAATGTCAAAACGGAGTAAGACCCAGGAGATTATCTACTGCGATCCGTGCATGTTACAAACATGGAAGCCGAGGCCCAGAGAAGGAAAGGACTCCCTCCAAGTTCTCAAGGCTGCTTGCAACAGAACCAGCTGGACCTTGAGTCTCCCAGGTTCCATGCCAGTGATTTTGCCCCCACATCTCACTAATACCATCATCCTTCAACTATGTATATGCTTCAGCAGGCTGCAAGAGCAGCATGCAAAAAAAAAAAAAAAAATCTCAGAAGCTTAGAGCATGGCAGAGATTGTAGCCTCACCAAAATGCCAATGGCTTCATTCGGCAGCTGTCCTGGTCCCCGCTAAGCTGTCTTCCCTACTCAGTTAGACAGAGCGTGGGGAGAAGATTAGGCAGAGACATTCTCTGGAGTCCCATCTGTTAATAAAAGTCACTGTCGGATTTTCCACAGTATGACGAATGATCAAAGATTTCTTCCCCCTTTCTTTATCACCTTCTTCTTTCAAGGCAACATTAGCCCAAATTACAAGTAAGAAATAGTACAATCTATTTTAAAATGGAAACTCAACAGTCCAAAGGGAATGGATAGGCCTAATCACTTAGACAGCTTCAAATTCAGATGCCAGGGAGCATCCATTTTTCAAGAGGGAAGAGGATCTCATTTTGGACAATTCTATCAAATTGTGTGAGTCGGCTTAGGTCCTCCACCCATGCTTCAATTGCCGGCTGTTGAACATACGTGCAGGGTCTGAGGTCCTTCAGGCCCTGGATGCATCAGTGACTAGCAAATTAACAGCCTGTGTCTATATTGACATTCGTGTTCTCAACTTAATGGTTAATTTATTTAATGAACAGCTTCTGTCCTCATTAAGAGGGTAGGATGTCAAAAGTATCCTGGACTGAGCAATATGACAAATAGATGATGAGGTTCCTTCCTCACTCCCAGGGTTAATTGTTTGCCTCACATTTATTTCATAAACATTTGCTTTTGAGTACCTACTATGTGAGTGTCTGGTCCCAGGCTAGGTCTGCAGCTTCCCAACAAAAGGCTCTCCCTCCACCCAAAAGAGCTCAAGCTCAATTGGCTAAGTCATAAAGCCAGTTCACAGGTACCCAACAATGAGATGAGTGCCCTGAAGCTCTTTGGGTCAAATGAAGATGGTTGAATAAAGTGGTAGCCTTTAGGTTGAGGACTGAAATGTGAACCCAAGGACAAATCTATGAATTTGCTGATTGCTAATAGATATTAGCCCCTCTATGATCAGACAATAACAGAAGAAGAAAAAAAGTCTATACAACAAGGATAGAACCAAGAATTCCCATCCCAAATAATAGAGGCAATAAAAATTCTATTAAGCATGGATAGAACCAACAGTTATCGCCAAGTGAGATTTTCCAACACTAAAATCAGGACAAAATGGCTTTTGCTCCCTCCTTTGTGCTGACAGAGCATGCTCTCAGCTTTCTGCCTTTTACCACAGGTCCCGGCAGGTACATCTATCTACCTATTCCATAGTAAGTGTATGAGAATCTTGAGTCCCGGGTGCTTAAGCTACTACCTAGGTATGCTGATCTCCGAATTAATGAGTTGAACAGAAGTGAAATTCCAAAATACGGAATGTTTTTCTTATCATGAGTACCACCCCATCCCTCACTTAAGATGATAAATATAGAGAGAAGTGGATAAAATGCAGATCCTGGGGGCGCCTGGGTGGCTCAGTCAGTTAAGCATCTGACTTCAGCTCAGGACATGATCTCACAGTTTGTGGGTTCGAGCCCCATGTCGGGCTCTGTGCTGACAGCTCAGAGCCTAGAGCCTGCTTTGAATTCTGTGTCTCCCTCTTTCTCTGCTCCTCACCCACTCGCTCTCTCTCTCTCTCTCCTTCTCTCTTAAAAATAGATACACACTTTTAAAAAAATTTTTTTAATGCAGATCCTGGAGCCCGCTGTCTATGTTTGGATCTTCGCTGACACTTCCTAGTTGTGTAAACTTGGGACAAGTTACTAATCCACACTGTGCACCGGTTTTGTCATTATAAAATGAAGATAGAAATAATACTTCCTAGCATTGCTGTGAGGTTTGCTACATGTATTAATGCATGGAAAAGAATTCAGGAGAAAAAAAAAAACAGAAATTCTGCCAAATTTGTCCTACCCGGGGGCCAAAAAAAAAAAAGAAAAAAAAGAAATGTCCTAGGAAAACTGCTTCCTATTATAAGTGGATTTGCCATTTCCAGAAAGCTGCCCATTTTGGGGTAGGAGCCACATGGCAGGTAAGTTTCAGTCCCATGCTTTAAAAGAGAAAGTTCTTGTATTTCTTGTATTAAAGAGAAATTCTAGCAAAGACTAGGCAGTTGCTGCATAGCTCAGTGATTCATACCTTTAAAATTGAGAATTGAAGGAAACCAACGGCCTTAAAACTATTTTGAATCTCTCGTTAGGCTACTCTCTACATTTTAAAACAGGTATTGCATGGGGGCGCCTGGGTGGCTCAGTCGGTTGAGCATCAGACTCGTGATTACAGCTCAGGTCATGATCCCAGGGTCATGGAATCAAGCCCCTTGCTGGGCTCTGTGCTGAGCATGGAGCCTGCTTATGAATCTCTCTCTCTCTCCCCCTCTTCTCCTCTCCCCCTTCCCTCTCTAAAATAAGAAGAAATTTAAAAAAATAAAATAGGTCTTGCCTGGAGAGACCATGAACCTATGGAAGTAGAAACAGTATCATTTTATCTTTAATGGTACATCACCCAGTACAGTGTCAGACACACAGCAGAGACCCAATAAATGTTTCATAAATGAATAGCTCATTTTGGGTCACATCTTCTATATATTTCCTTGATATAAATAAAGCTATGAGTTACACTGATGCATATACACATGTGCGTGTGTGAGTGGGTTTAATTCCTCTTCCCGTTATTGAAGTCTGTATAGAAAGGGAACAGAAGGCTCAAAGGGACCATAATGAAACGCTGTGGACTGAGCTGTAGGCCCAAATCTACCTATGAATATAAGCGACTTTCCAGGCACAACTTTGCCCCTGGGTAGAACAAAGAACCTCATGTTTTGATTTCAAAACCCAAACTTATGAATTGTGCACCTAATGTTTATAACTATTTCTAGTCCACTTGACACTGGTAATTCCAAATAAAATGCATCAGGGAGCTAATGACCCTAATCTTGTCTACGATCACGTAACATCCACAGGACAGAGATAAAGCAACATTGTGACAGCAGACTTACCCTCCCTTATAACCAAGACACTCCTGACTTCTTCGCATCTTAGCCGAAAGATGTGGAAAACTCCCTTCTTATTCTTTCTGTAGCCGCTGCTGGTGGGGAAGAGGAAAATGCAAGTAACAAAAATTAATTCAAATCTTTTTCACTCTGGTTGAATTTTCTGGCTTCCTCCCGGGTGTTATCTTTGATAACCCAGGTACTACAAAAGACTGTTAATTAGGTCTAAAACTATTGTATGCAGAGTAGGTCAAGGAAGCTCCCAAAATGTGTTAATTTGGGAGGGGGAAATTGGGGAAGAATTCTAAGTGACAAAACACCATATGTGTTTGAACCCATGAACACAAGGTTGGAACAGGTTTAAGGAGATACTGTTTACAATTTCTTCCTTTTTCCTAAATATTTAGGAGGAAGAAAGGAATTTTAGCAAAAAGCTAAAGATAAAAGTTTAATTTTAGGTCATTTTAGTTGACCAGAAAGCCTACACTTTTGTCTAGATTATGAGAGAGAGAGAACTCCCTTACCTGAAGACAGCAATTAAGAGAAAAGGATATCAAGGGTGGTCCCGTGAGAAATAGAAAATGAGAAAAAAAGTCCTTGCAGGTTTAACATCAAGATCATGATTTTAGCTTCGTTATGCTAAAGAACACATGACAGATGCATGCGGAAGTCCTGTATTTTCTATGAAGTTCATTTTCTTCGGTGATATTGTCCTTTTCAAAATAAATATATCATATCTTTGTCCAATGTTTTAGCTCAGAAACTCCTACTGAGGTCACCAGAGAAACACCCCTACCTAGGCTGCTCAGAACACATATAACTCTACTGCCACCTGATGCCAACATGTAAAAATTGCAGGGGCAGATCTTTCAATACAAAACTCCTCCACGCCTTTAAATCTACAGAACAAAGACAGTTTCGTAATTTCGCAGAGATTACAGCTTTGACTAACACAAATGCACATGAGAAAAATGTCATGACCAAAAAAATTTTAAAAACTGAGTAAAAGCATAAAAGAGGCAAAAGGTTCTAGTCTTGATAAAATTACCAATAAAAATCTCTGTTACACTGGTACCATGTTAACTCTCATGCTTTTTTCTCCTTTGGCTGAAATATTTCCAGGAAATTGGAACAATTTCTTGAATAGTGGTTGAGACAATTGCATTGGTCAGGTGAATAGTGCAAATACTGTAAGAAAGAGACCCAAAATGATAAGGACCAGGATATGGATACTTGATAATATTAGGAATTATTACCAATTTTCTTAGGTCTGTAACAAACGGTATGGTGGGGTTGTTTTTTTAAGTACTTAAATTTCTGAGAGGAGTAAGGAGAGAAGGGGTAATCAGGTAGATCGCCAAGGGCTGGTGTGGATGCTTCGAGATTATCAGGGATCTCTTTTGATCAGTCTCATGGTCCAAGAGAGCTCGCCCCCCACCACTGTTATCTTTACCCCCATTGCACATACTACTTCTACGCACTTCCCATTGCCCTACATTCTAGTCACCTGGCCACCTCTAGAGGTCAACTGGGAAATGTAGTCTTTAAGCAGGCGATCATATGTCCAACTAAAAACGCTATTATGATGCAATTCTATTATAAAGATTAAAGGAAAGCTGGTAGACTCCGCAATAACTTGATTCTCTCCTTTAATCTACGCGCCCTGCTTTTAAATACAGATTGCTTTGAAGAAAAACTAGGAAACTGTCCCAAAATAAAAGGGGCTAAGGAGACAGGACAATTGCATGCCAAGCGTGATATGAAATTTTATCTTGCTATAAAGAACATCACTGGGACAACTGGCAAAATAAGAGTATGGCTTATAGATCAAATAATGGTATTGTGCTAATATTCCTTTTCTGCTTTTGATAACTGTACTATGGTTATGTAAGGAATGAACTTATTACTAGGAAATACACACTGAAGGATATATGGGGAAAGAGGCATCGGGTCTGCAACTTTTTAAAAATAGTCAAGAGGGGCGCCTGGGTGGCTCAGTCGGTTAAGCGGCCGACTTCGGCTCAGGTCATGATCTCACAGTCTGTGAGTTCGAGCCCGGCGTCGGGCTCTGTGCTGACGGCTGGGAGCCTGGAGCCTGCTTCGGATTCTGTATCTCCCTCTCTCTCTCTGCCCTTCTCATGCTCTGTCTCTCTGTCTCAAAAATAAATAAAACGTTTAAAAAAAAACAGTCAAGAGGGGGAGACAAGGAGGGAGAGTTGGAGAGAGAATGCAGAAGAAAGAAGCAAAAATGGTGAAGTATTCCCATTTGGAGACTCGGGATGAAAGGGAGCTGGGCAGACTTTGGTATTGTTCTTGCAACTTTACTCGAAGTCTGAAATTATGTCAAAATAAAAAGTTAAAAACAGCACTGTCTTAGTTCTAACTGAAACTAATTCATTAGATTTTTTTAAATGCAGGTTCATTTATAGTTTAGCCATTATATAACACCTTGGTTGAATTCAATTTCCAGAAAATTGGTAGACTTAGTCTCTGTATGTGATTTAATTTAAGTCTTTTTCCCCCAGATATTAAAATAAACAGAGCTAAAATGGAGAAATTATTCACGCATGACAAATGGTAAGAAGAGGCCACCTTCGTGCACGGTTATAGATCTCTGTGCGACATAGCCAGAGATCCAGAGGAGACAGCAGGGAGGCTTCGGCCCAAGATCAGGTGCAGGCACCAGCCTCTCCCTCTGCTAGAATTAGGAGAGACTCCCAATTCCTGCCCATCTCTGCTCAGGCATACATCACCAAGACAGCAACAATCTGTGAGCTTCCATTTCGGGAAGACCGCAGAACCTCAGGTCCTCCCGGGTCTTAAACCAAATTCTGCATCCAAAGTCTTATACTAACCCTTTTCAGAGCAGACAAAGCCAGTTCAGTATCCCAGTGCTGCTGAATAACACATCAGCATCCAGTGTTACATAAAGCCAGCCTCTCCACATGGTCACCCTCCGAACAGTAAGATCCCTAAGACATTTCTTTGGTCCCACAAATCTGGAGAAACACCCCTTGCACCGGATCTATCAGAAGCAGTGCCATCTGCTGGCTCTTCCCCTGCCCCTAATGGAGACATCCACCTATTTTCGTGTGGGGCAGAAAATGGCATTCAAACAGAAACATATCTAATTCTGGAGTTCCAACAGTCAGCACTGGTCCTTGTCTGGGCTCAGTTACGTTTCCATCACTGTTAAAGCACCAAACTGCCACATACATGCTTAGCTTGTCACATGCCCCTCTGAGCCTCCACCCTCACCCCAGTGGTTTTACTAGTTCCTATTAGCACTTCCCAAGGTGGGCACATCAAAGGAAGAGCCAGGGGCCATGAATGAGTGGAGACCCCGCCCCCCCTGTGAGCCAACATCCAGCTGTGTTTTGTCTTAGTAGCAACAGAGCGGCCCATTAGGCTTTGGGCGGCAAGAAGCACCTCTTTTGTTGAAGTCACTTATAAACAGGACCCTGGAAGGCGGGAGCGGCTTTCTACCCCTTTATGCCTAGCTGTACTCAAAGGGGAGGGTAAACTTATTAAATGTTTTTAATATTTACAGCTAATAGCAATACCCTGGATTTGCCAAATAACATTCACACCTCCTGCTCCCTTGGATTTGAAAAACACATACTTCCAAATGCAGGTTTCCACAAAGTGGGATTTTACTGATAGAGATGTTCAGATTCTTTAGATGTTGGTTTATTGGGTTGTTGGCTCATTCAGTTGGGTTTTTTTTTTTTTAATGTTTAATTGTGAGAGAGAGACAGAGAATTAGTGGGGGAGGGGCAGACAGAAAGGGAGACACACAATCTGAAGCAGGCTCCAGGCTCTGAGCTGTCAGTACAGAGCCTGATGTGGGGCTCAAACTCACAAACTGGGAGATCATGACCTGAGCTGAAGTCGGAGACTTAACCATCTGAGCCACCCGAGTGCCCTGTTGTTTGGTTGATGTCTAGTTGGAAAAGCCTTCAAAGGGATGAATTAAAGAGTATTACTTCATCAGTTGTCTCCATTTATTTTTTTAGAGAGAGAGAGCATGAGAAGGGGAGAGGGGTAGAGGGAGAGAGAGAGAATCTTAAGCAGGCTCCACATGCAGCGCACAGCCTTACAAAGAGCTCGATCTCCTGACCCTGGGATCATGACCTGAGCTGAAATCAAGAGTGGGACACTCAACTGACTGAGCCACCCAAGCAGCCCATCCTCAGTTGTCTCCTAAAAGAGCCAGGCAGCTAGATAGGTTCAAATAATATTCAGCATCACCATAGACCTGTAATCTAAACAACGGTAAATCATCTTGGAAGAACAAAGAGAACCTTGCATGTTCTAACCCTGAAGTAGATGGTTTCTACTTGGTTTTGGTTCTATTGTTCTGCTTTCATTGGCTTCACGATTGCTATAATGACTCATATGGCTGCAGCAGAAATAATGGCATAGATTCTACTTGACCTTCCTCAAGCCAAGCACTCAGAAGCCAACATTCCATGCCAGGCCCCTGCTTCAATGAAACAGACTATTTCAAGCTGCTCAGATCATAAGATACAGCACATTGGAAGCTGTGGCTATTTCCTTACCACTAAACTTGCCTCTGGACCTGTCCGTGGCCCTTTTCCCTGCATGACCGCTGATCTGATGAGAAAAACAAAAACAAAAACAAAACTGCCTCAGAGAAGAGCACGTGTTCCATTTCCTGACCTTGGCAGCTCTGCTTTCTGCAGTACTCTTGGAGTCACCATGGAGCAAATCTCTTCCCTCCACCGCAAATTTGTTGCAAAGGAGAAGAAAAGTTGCAGAAGCACTTGCAAGTAAACAGCCTCTGAAATCAGTGAGGACAGAGAATTACTCTGGTTCTTAATCCCTTTTTCCTCCTTCACAGAAAGCTGCCAATAACCCTGGCCTGATTCTAACACATTGAGGAACCGACTCTATCTCTGCATTTGAAGGGTGTCATACAGCACGTCCCTGGAACCCGGCAGTGAAACGTTTGGAAACTGCACACTGCAGCGTACTTCCATTGAGACTGGCATATTCTCATGTATGTGGAGAATGGTTCACAGGTGAGGCTGTGGTTTGCACAGCCTTCAGCTGAGTGCTTTTCGAAGCCACACGGAACACTGACATATTGGGTGTGGAATGGCCAGTCTGCACAAAGTCAGCCCTCTGTGGCTGACTTTTCACTTGGGCACATAGTTCGCACCTCCAGCAAAAAACACAGCAGCCTGCCTAGCAAGCTATGATGTCATCACGGGGGCCAAGTCATCAATCCTTTCTAGTATCATTTAATATTTACCCGACATTTACCTGTGTAGCCTGGTGATTAATGCCAAGGACTCTGGTTTGAATCCCAACTCTCTCAATGGCTAGCTGTGGGACTTGGGCAAAATACTTCATTCACTTCTTTGCACATCAATTTTTCCATCTGTAAAAGGAAACTACATCATAAACTTGGGAGAATTCACTGAGTTAATACCCGGAGAGTATTTAGAACAAGCGCCTGGCACTTAGTAAACTCTCAATAAATGTCAGCTTTGTCATTATGAGCTAATCTTAATAACTATTAACTGTTGTTATAAATTTTGGCCATGTCTATCAGGACCTGGAAGAACCTGAATGAAGGGTCATTCATTTGGGGGCTACAACCGTGAGCCACCCCAAATGGAGAAGGGCATAGATCACTAATAAGCTGGGAAAGGGGGTAATTCTAAATGCCACCTTCGAGCCTCTGGCAAAGCTATCTCCCACCCCCTCATGAGCCCTTAAGGCAATGGTTGGTGACACAAAACCCAACTTGGATCCTCTTCTTTGACCTCAGTCTCCTGGGTCCCTTCCTCTATTCTTATTCTTCTAAATTCTCACCTTTTTTATACACTTCTTTTAAATATGTCCACAGGCCTAGGGCTTCATGAACAACACTGCTGAGCATCACAAGACTGAGATTTCTGATCCCTGAACAGTGCACAAAACGGTTTTTACAGAGGTGTGCTGTTCACACCCCAAGTTTCCATCTGCTTCTCCTCACGGCCACGTAGATGGTGTAGGGTCAGTGCAAAACATGCCAAAGGCAAATCCTGCAGATGCGATGAGTTGATCGTTTGAAAAAAATATTTACAAGGTAAATTTAAAGTTGCTTTTGGGTTTTTGAACTAAATCACTAGTATCTCATCCGCTATTTTGCCACATCGTGGAATAAGCCGGAACTGGAAAGAGTGGCTCCTCCTGACACTTCTGACACTTATTAATCACGGGACCTTAGACAAGTGAATTTCAGGATTCTCCTCTAGCTAAAATACAGACGAAAATGTATGAGTTTCTCTTATTGGGTGTTATAAGGGCCCAGTGAGATGATATATATGACAGTGTTTTGAAAATTGTAAAATGCCTTAGCAATATAAAATGATGTACTATTTATGACATAACTTATAACAAGTCCTGAGAAGCATCTAGCAAAGAGTCAAAGGCTGGAATTTTAGTTCCAAATTTGCTACAAATTGACCCTCTAAGTTTGGAAAAATAACTATCCCTCTTTGGCCCTCAGTTTTCTCATCTGTAGAATAAAAGCATTGGACTACATGAGCTCCAGAATCCCTCCCCGTTCAGCAATTATGAGTTCAAGCCAAACAAAAAGAAGAGAATCAATGAGAGTAAAATGGATATTGTTTTTTAAAAAGATAAAAACTAAATTTAATAATAATAAAGAAAATGAAAAAAGTCAGTAGTGGCTGTAAAGGGCTGACCAGGACAGACACAGCTAATTGATCATGACGCCCCTTCCCCCAACTCAGACATGCCCTTATAGACTGCTTTGCCATTAACAACGAATCACCCTTGCAATGCATTGTCTTAAAAAGGAGGTTTTAAGACAAATCATGTACAGACGAAGATTTCTCACTACAAATAGACAAATCATAGAGTTTTGCCTACAGTCTCATGTCTTCTTGTGTCTGTGTGCAAGCACTCACAAACACAACTCACTGATACTTGGAGAGACTGACTCTAATGAAGATGAATAGCCTTGGTTACTTTGATGCGGGGGAGTCAATGCCTCTGCATATATTCATTTCCATAGAATTTAAAGTTTCTTCATAGATGAGGATATTGAGATCCTAAAAGGCTAAAATGAATTGCCAAAAGTCAATGGCTATTTAGTGACCAAGAAAGCAAGTCATCTGATCTGATTATGGCTTTTGTTCTATGTTGATAGTTTCTTGACCTTAACATCAGACTCTGTCATAAGGTCCCTAAATCTTATCCATTGGCTTCCTTCTAAACTTGGGTGTTCTTTCTCACAGGTTTATGCGGGTTTTTTTTTGGTTTGGTTTTGTTTTGTTTTGTTGAGGGGGGGTGCAAGTGAGCAAGTGACAGAGAGAGAGAGAGAGAGAGATAAGCAGGGCTCATGCGTGGCTCAAGCGCACCCGAAGCAGGGCTCCAACTCACAAACCATGAGATCATGACCTGAGCTGAAGTCAGATGCTTAACCATGTTTCTTAAAAGATGTCTAAGATTACTATGCTCAAAACCAATTTGTGTCAAAATCTTTCTTGTGCCACATTTACTGGTGAGGTTGATAGCTGTTAATTTCTACATGTATAAACACATACTTTGTCTCCTACATACCAAGCATTTGCTCACAGTTCTGTCTTTAAATCGCCTTTTCATTGAACTATAGGCATAAATTCAGCTTTCAGCTTGTTATTTTAATAGTAATTTTAACAATTATCCCATAACTATTTTCATCGCTAACATAATTATTAAATAATAACTTGTGTGTTCGTTAACATAATAAGTCTCATTAATTGCATGCTGTAAGCAGAATCAGAGAACCTTTTTGGAGCTGGCGGGGCTGATTTTCAAGACATTAGGCTTCAGAAGATGGTGGCAGTGTGTTGGGTACAGGGGACATGCAGCGTTAAATAGTAACAACGGTTAGAGCAATGAATATACAAAAAAAGAGCTCATGAAAAACTTTGAAAGCTACCATGTTAGATAAATAATACTAACATAAGAGATTAGAAATGATCATAAAAATCAAGGCTTTGATATGCAGAATGAAACCAATGATTGAGAGAAAATTCTCTTCCTCCCAGCCACTAAGCTTCCACGATCCATAAAATGATAGTTTACTGGTAACTCCCTGGTGCTGATACTTTGCGTCCTTAGGTTCAATCAGTAACCTTTCTATGCATTCATCCAAAACTATTTTTCCTTCCACCTTCACCTTCATCCATTATTAAATTGCTTCCCTGTTCAGCCTGCCGCAATCCCCATTTTCCAACCCAACGTCTCTACTTTCTCAGGCCATTGTGCCACCCTCCCTTGGGCTTTTGCTCTTCCTTGCCCTGCCTCTCAGCGGCCATGTTTGCATCAATAACACACATATTATTAATTTGTTGCTTTGTCCCTTTGG
The DNA here is from genome assembly GCA_030068075.1 of Paguma larvata. NCBI lineage: Eukaryota > Metazoa > Chordata > Mammalia > Carnivora > Viverridae > Paguma > Paguma larvata. The sequence continues at coordinate 17,472,100 of CM057825.1, forward strand.
TGATGGGACAGAACTTGCCACTTGTGCCTTATTTTCACCCTGAAACTTAGTTGTTATCTTTAAGGCTCCTTAAGAAGGTACATAGCTGTATGCTCTGAAGGATGGTGGGCTTGGGGTTAAATATGATAGGACCCTGACTCCCCACATGACCACCACTACACACCCCCTTAAGAGATATCAGTGGGTCTTCATGGCACATAGAGGAAGTTCCGAAATCTTTAGGATATCTTTAAGAGCTCTCCACTGTTCATTCCAAAGCTATCCTATCTCCACCTAAACCACCCATTTAGGATGGTCAATTTGTTCTCCTGAAAGTAGACAGTGGATTAAGTTGACAGTATATACTATTTTAATAATTATGGTTTTTTTCTAGAACGTTTATTTCTAATTCATTCTTCTTCCAATCTGTTGGTCCTTTTGGATGGTCTTTGTTCCTTATTCATACTTTTGATTTACTCTTTTATTTCTAAATTTTTTTATGTTTATTTTTTTATAGAGAGAGAAAGACAGAGCATGAGTTGGGGAGGGGCAGAGAGAGAGGGAGACAGAATCTGAATCAGGCTGCAGGCTCTGAGCTGCAACGTGGGGCTCGAACTCACAAACCGTGAGATCATGACCTGAACCAAAGCCAGACGCCTAACCAACTGAGCCACCCAGGCACCCCTACTCTTTTATTTCTTTAAACTGATAAAATATGACAACTTTATCATCTGTATCTAGTAATTCCTTAGTTTGAAATCTTTACGGGATGACTTCGGCCACTTGTTTGCTCTCTCATTCATGGTGCCTTAGTTCCTCATGTGTTTTGTTATTTGTATATCTATTGTTGTAGGAGTTCATGTCCATTGGAATTTTATATGTGGGAATTACATGAGGCATGTGTTGAGTGGTTCATTCTTCCAGAAGGGATGTAGTTTTGATGTTGCTAGAAACCTCTGGGCATCACCAACTTGAAACTTCTTGAAACTAAATTCTTGGTGTCTTCATACCTTGCATATTATGTGAGTCCAGGCCCCAAATCTGCAGAAGAGCTAGATTTGCCATGAATTCTCAGCAGACAATTTTTTCCTGACTCTGAACCAAAGACTAAGCAAGTTTCTTTGTTGTCTGCTTTTGCGTGCCTTTTTTGTTCTAGGTCACCCTCTTAGGAAGGATGTTGTTGTCCAAGAGTCCCAGTGTTGGTAGCGGGGGAGAGGAGTGTACAATTCAACTCTTTACCTTGCATTGGCCCAAAGCTTTGTATTCCGTTCCCCCAAGTGAGCACCATGGATCAGAAGACTTCCTTAAGGCAACTGCCAGCTTCCACACACCCTCAGCTATCCGGGTTTATTTTTCTACCTTGTTACTAGTCTCTGAAAATTACCCTTTCTTTCAAGTTCAGCCATGCATTTAGAGTGGTTTATTCTAGTTCACACAGAATTTTTGGCTATTTGGTAGCAAAAATTCAAGGTGTTAGATTCACCTTGTTGCAAGAAATGGCAGATCTGCAATTTAAATTCTCTTTCAACCCTGTTTCTTGCCCTCGGCCTTGTATAACTATAGTAATTTTGCTTCTCAGATGAACAACTAACCATTCTGTTCATTCTGAGATGAACAACTAACCGTTCAGCCCATCAGTAGTACATATTCTAGAACCAAGGAACTCTCATTCCCGTTTCATGACTGTAGACCAGAATCACAAGCTTTCCCTGCAACACATCAGATGGTATATATTTCTGGTTTTGCAGACCGTACAGTTTCTATCACAACTACTCACTTCTGCCATTGCAGCAGTAAAATGGCCAAAGACAACACATAAACAGGCAAGCAAGGGGTAGTCCAAAAAAACCTCATCTTTGGGTGCTGGAATTTGAATTTCATATTATTTTCATGTCACAAAACAATTTTTTAATATTTTTCAGCCACTGAAAAACGTGAAAACCATTCTTAGGTTATAGACCATCCAAAATGTGAAAACCTTTCTTGGGTCAGGGACCACACAAAAACAGGTGGATTTGGCTGCCCCCTGTCCTGGACCATGGTTTTCAAATGGGGTACACATAAGAATCTTCTGGGCAACATTTTAAAAACAGAGGTGCTCAGACCTGACCTCAAACCTACAGAATGACAATTTCTGGTGAGGGGATGTCAAGGTCATATATCTTTTAAAGTTCCATAAGTGATTCTGATAAGCACCCCACGTTCAGAAAGAGTGACCTAAATTCTTTTCTTTCTAGAACTTGAGGGGGCTCTGCACATGACAGTCTATTGTGCACAAATAGCCAATTTTTTTTTTACTCTAAAGCAAGTCATAGAACTGCCTCATCCAAATAACTTGCCACAATGCAAAACTAACTACATAAATAAAAGTGACTAATCCCAATGGCTCTGGGTATATTTCTTATGAAAAATACCTAAAACGTGCAAGTAAAAGAAAAATGATATATGAAATACCTCACACATCAAAAAGAAGAGGGATTCAATCAACAAAATAGGTTTGCGATTTGGAAGCAAGAACAATTTATATCCGTATCTCGCACCACACACCAAAATAAATACCAGATGCACTAAAGAATAAAACATAAAAGAATTAAGCCATAGAAAGAAACTAAAAGGCAATTGAATTGAGTATTTATCAAATCTCTAGGGTGAAGAGGAATTTCCAACTTGAAAGGCTTAGAAAAAATCCACAAAGAGAAGCCACCCGGATTTAACTGCATAAAAATCTCAGGCCTTTGTATATACTAAGATAAAATAACTGAAATAAAGAGGTTAACCGAGACATTTGATAGTTAAGAAAGGACAGAGCTAGTTGACAAAATACAGGAAAAAAAAAGTCTGAGTAGTAATTAAAAGAAATGCGAGTTAATCCAGAATATCGTTGCGATCTATCAAATTAGCCGAGGGTTTCCAAAGAGAAGCAGGACTCGGCAGGCGAAAGAAAGCATACGCGCCGTCTGGACGAGCAGAAAAACACAAATCTAGGTAAGGGTTTCAAACCAAATTTCTCCTCTTACTAGGTGTCTAACCTCCCCCAAAAAACTGAAAACAACCTATAGGTCTAAAAGAGAGGACTACTTAAGTAAACTATAACATATTCACTTAATAACAGATTATGAGGCCATTAAAGATTATGTTTACAAATACCATAAAATAACACGGATAAAGGTTACAATATATTAGGTGAAAAAGGCAGGATATAAAACTGTGTAAATATTGTGGTTACAGTTACATACATCTTAAATAAAATGATTCATAAGGGGGAAAGAGGTGAGAAGAAAAGCACAAAGACATTAACCATGTTTGTGTGGGTGGGAAATGCTGGTGACTCTTTTCAGATTGTATTTATAAGATTGCATTATATTTACAATGAAAAAAAAAAAAAAGGCCTTTTAAAAAGAGGTATCGTTGTTTAAAAACTGGAGTGTGGCAGACCAGGCGGCAGGAAATGGTCAAGTTTGGGGACTGCGTTCTGAAATCTTACCATAAAAACCCCGATTAATGTGAATAGTTCGTGCAGCAAAATCCCGGGGCACGTAGTCGAGAATTAAATTTTAACTCGGCCCTGTGGTTTTTTTTACACTTGTTATATCATTAAGCCTATAAAGTAAATAGCTACTGTTCTCACTGATAACTAAGTGAAGCCTAATTGTGTGGTTTTAGTCTCAATTAAAATTGCTGAAAATGTGAAAGCCTTTCTAAACGATCTCACAGATAAATAACACTTTAATGCACAGCCTTCCGTTGGGAACTTAGAGATTTTCTTCGCTTTCTGGAAGTCTCTGTATGTAGATCTTAAGAGCTTTCACTACTTTGGTGACACTTCTGCTTTGTCTGACCTTGATACCATTTCCCTATTTGTTAAAGGACATTTGAATTTCAAGACAATACGCAATTCTGTAAATGACAATGGCATGCAATTTAAGCATCCAACTCGCAGCTGCCACGAGCCTTTTGTCTTCAATCAAGTTCCAAAGGATGTGTTCCAATGCACGGTGGTTTCGATGAGGAATCGGCGAATCACAGACAGGCCCTCCCCCCCAAATTGCTCCATGGACCCCCCCCCTTCCAACCCTCCCATCAGTGCTTCTGAACCTGTCTGCTAGGATGTAGGGGAAGCATTTGCCCTAATGCAAAAAGCAGCATTTTTAATAGGAGCACGCACTGATGGCTCACTTGTTCCTGCTGCCAAGACCAGAAAGAACCCTCCTGGTAATCTCTGCCTTCGAGATTTCTTGTCTCCAGGTGGCCAAGACGGAAAGGGCCTTCAGTGCAGACTGATAAACACAGTGCGACAATCTCATCTCAAGTCACAGCCAGCTCTTCCTGGAGACCTTGTTTTAGGGCTTTGCAAAGTGAAGGACCGTCCATTACAGCCGGGCATTTATGCCTTCGAAATGCTCATTTCTTCTTATGAGACAATAAAATACTTCCTGCAGCAACAGCAGGTGAGCACAGAACGCGTCTTAAATATCTGACCTGAAGTGCTAAAGATGCTTAATAATCTTTAAAGTTACCAACAATATTGTTTCCTCCCGTAACCAGGATGTTGTAAAATGTCCTAATTAGTCTTTATGATAATGCCGACACCTCCACAGCACATAAAAAGGACTTTTAATTTTTAAAAGGACAACTCTGGTTGGTTTGATTTTTATCTCTAATTGGCCTATAATGTCTATTCCTCTGGCACTCCAGACAGGCAAACATTAATTTAACAAGCAACTCGTACACCATGGGAGACTAGAGAATCTAGTGCAGGGGAAGAAAGGGTCCAGGATTCTGGACACATAATTGGCTCTGTTCTCTTTTACCTCCTGGAAGGTGCTAAACAAGCATGACTGCTACTCAAAGGTGTCCCTCGAAGGCAGCTGCTTCCTGAGGACTCCCTGCCCTCAGCCAGTCCCCGCTGGGGCAAATCCCTGAGACCGGTCAAGTGAGGGCTTCAGAAGAAGCCCCACGGGACACCCAGAAGGAGTAGTATGGTGGACAGAGCTGAAAAACCGAGGCCAGGAGAGCATAGGCCAGTTCCTGCTTTTGCACCCAGGCCTCCGTGGTCTTTGACTGGTCATTCGTCCTCGTGCACCTGCTTCCCTGACTATAAAATGAAAAGAATGTTCCAAAACAATCTCCAAAATTGTTCCTAGTTTCCACATGGCACAGCTCTGCCAGTAGCACAGGTAACAATCTCAGGTTCACTGCCAGCTGGTAATGCAATACTGGCCCAGGCCACTGGGACCCATCAGCTCTTCCTGCAACATCCGATCCAACGCTAAGCGCTCTGTCCCTGCCCAGCTCCCCACCACACTTCCCAGGACATTGCAGACCCATGTAGAAGCCGAGTGCAGTTTGAGTATACTATATAATCGTTCCTCCCAGCCTCTCCCTAAAGAAGTATATTTGAGGGGTGCCTGTGCGGCTCAGTTGACTATGTCCAACTCTTGATCTCAGCTCAGGTCATGATCTCATGGTCATGAGATCAGGCCCCGAGTCAGGCTCCATACTAGGCGTGGAACCTCCTTAAGATTCTCTCTCTCCCTCTGCCCCACCGCACCCCTTAAAAAAATTTTTAATACATGTTTTAGATTTCTGAAGATTTAACTGAATGACTCTGATGATCTCACTTCCAAAAGGGGAAGCGATACCTGAACCAAAGAAGCATCACCTATGCACTAAAGGAGAGGTGCAGTGAAATCGTTTTTCTCTGTGCAGGGAAATTGGCTTTTCGAGTCATTCCTACGCATTCATCTAAGGGCTCAGTATGTGTTTGGGGGCCCCAAGTATCCCCGTTGCAATGGAGACGTGCTGTAGGGACACCGCATATTGACCCCAGATGATTCTAGTTGCTGACTGAGACTCCACTGGCTGCACCGCCTCCATCCCACCCCTTTTCATGTCCCATTCTCCTCAATGAGCTGCTGGCAAAGAAAGCAGGAGCTGAATTGAATAACACTGCTGTTGAAAAGCGTTCTTCTTCCAAAACCAAGAAAGCCGTGACAATCTTTCATTTATATTTCCAATACTTCAATTTGGAGTAATATGGGTAATGGTGCCACCTGTTCCCTAGCTTCCCTCTCTCATCATGGCGCCATTGCCAGGCATCACGCACACAGCTCATCAGCAAATCCGGCGGGGTGGGGGTGGAGACACAGGAGCAAGGCTATGGACCGTTGTTGTTTTTACTCACACACTGGCTACTAGGAATGAAATGTGCCCCTCAACATTGATGTTGTGCTACTGAGAGAGTGCTTCTTCGGTTGGTCTTACTGAGTATCTGTTAAATCAATCATGCTGTTAAACACATTAACACCACACACATACATATTTTTCAATTCCAGTACCATGAAGTCTGAAACAAAGCACAAATAATGTAAAGAAACTTGGGGCCAAAATTTCACTCAAACCTCAGTGAGGCCTCCGCTCAACTTTTCATCTGTTCTTCTCCATTGATATTCCCCCCTCATTTCTTGGCCCAAAAGCTAATTAATTACAGGGTAGAAGGAAGAGACAAATCTGCATGAGAGTGGTCAAGATGAAAATTTTGGTTTGTACAACTTTGGATGACACTCAAGCTTAACCTTTTCCTGCTACAAGCTACTATTTTTTTTCTTTTGTAGACCATATGGTACCCATCAATCCCAGCTTTAAATTCACTTCCTTTTGTTCTGCACAGGATCGGATCTAATCACTACTTTAAAATAGAGTTTAGGTTGTGTTGATTTGACTTCCCCTCAGCCGCAAGGGTTGGAAAGAAACAATATTTCCCATACAGAAATGTTGATGCTTCAAAGTAGTAGAATTATTGTAGTCGTCCATGAAAAGAAATCAAATTATGAGCCATTTGCGAGGTTATATGAGAATCCTTAAGTTGTGAAAGACCAGTTTACATAACCATCATCCACTGTCCTTGAAACCACCTTGGAGGGGGTTGCAAGGAATTGATGTTCATTTTACCTCCTGGTTCGGGGGGCTGGCAAGGCACACTGGGTAGATCAGGGGTCTGGAGGATCAGACCTGGGTCCACTTCCCCCCCCCCACCTTTCACTGTTTGATCTCAGTCAGATCCTTCAGCCTCAACTTTCTCATTCATGAAATGGGAATAATAATACCTTGTAGGGTTTTTGTGAGAGTTAGAAAGATATAAGTAAGTATGGATATATAAGTTCCACTTAGCACAAAATAGAATCAATAAGTGATGTTATTATTATTCTAATTGTTATTAAAAGTAAGAGAACATTAGATGTAGAGAACTTATGGAAGAGGTGGGTTGAGATACAAACGACCTCCAAAAGGAAACTTCACATTAAACTAATGTGAAATCTGCCCAACAGAGCTGTCACTGAGAACTAAACAATGAACTACTCTATGAATTCCTGTATCATCATCAGGAGATAGACAAAAACACACAGCTCCCATTGGCATACCTCTCTGAAGACCTACCGAGCTTCTGTCTAAACACCCATGATGAGACTACATAACGCTTCTTGGGGCCCAAAGTCCTTTCGCAACCTTTAGAATATGCTGTATGAATGGCCAGCCCATGGCTGGATCTGAATGTCCCATTTGTCTTCTTGAGAAGTATCAGGAACACGTTCTGATGGCAAGATGTGTGAAGACGAGCTCCCCGACAACAGGTCCTGGAAAGAGTCTTACGAACAAAAACAAAACGGAGCTAAGTGGGAAAACAACCTTGCAGAGAAAGACCTCTGCAGAATAGAGGCATCTCAGGGCCTTTCCTGATAAGGTAATAAAAGGACGATTTATGAAGTGACTCTGATTGGCAGTAAGATGAGATGCCTCAGAGTTCCACTGATGTCCTCTTCAGTGAGGCAGATTTAGCAATAAGCGGAACAGAAATCAAGGCTGGGGGCAGGGGCTGTTGGTGGGGATGTGAACCTTCTAGTGAGAAGCAGACCACCTGTGCTGCAGAAGTATGACACACCCAAATCAAGGGTCAGGAACACCTACAAAAATGGAGAAGCCTGCAGTGTCACCCCACCCGTGGGATGCCTGCCTCACTTCCAAACTGTGGAGTTGGATGGCAGCACCAGAGGGAAGGGTACTTTTTCCCCCCTGGATGGTAATACAATTGGGATCCTTCTATCACACTGTATTATAAAAGTATAACATGAATTCTCCAAATGAATAATAGCGACCAATAAAGTCAGTGATTTTTATGGCTCAAGCTTTTAATATGAGCCACATTTAAGTGCATATAAAAAGAGTAAATAATATCTATTTTATCAAACACAGCTTTTTATTATTATTTTTTAGCCTTATTCTTGGGATTTGTTTAGAATTCTTTCCAAATCACCCAGAATTGTAATTACTTCCAAGCCAAAGCCTCCTTGGGATTGATTTGGACTTTAAGCCCACATAGAATCAAAAACCTATATTGCTTTTCCCAACTGCCAGCTGTGGTAATTTAAGCCGAGGAAATTGTGATTCTTCTTTTTTACAACTTAATTTTGAAATAACTTCTCACAACTTTCAGCCATGTTTTCTGAGTTCTACTTTTCTTCCGTCCGTGAAAAGCAAACAACAAAGTTATACCATTCGTCTCTACCAAACTTCCATGGGGATATTTCCATCTGAAGGATATTTCACATCTGAAGGATGTGTTTTCCAGTTTTCACTTTTAAAAGAGAGGTGGGAAGACCACTCTCTCACTTCATCTTACCTTCATCTTGACTCCTTCCTCACCCATTTTGGTTCCTTTTCTATCTGGACTCTTCTTTAAAGCATTCTGCATACAATAGTACTTCTCTCAGCAATAGGTTAGCAATTTTCCACTTGCTAAGCTACACAATATGACTGCTCTGCAAGAGATCAGTAGCAGATATACTGAATGGACTCCTTAATCCAGATCTCCTTTTCCATCCTATCAGAACGCAAATTCACTCAGGTATCTACACAACTCAGAGAAAGGCGGCCCTACCCTCAACTCCAGAGGTAGGTCCTGATGTGTTCTCTAAACACAGTAATTCTATTTTCCTTCCCAAGTGTTGGTCTACCCAATGCTGGCCAATGAGACATAAGATGAAGCCTACTGGGGGCTTCAAGGGAGGTACTGGAAGAAGTGGGCTCTTTTGTCCCTTGGGAGATTTCCACGTCTTGTTTTCAAAACCTGGACCTGCTTCTGCCATCTTATTAACAATATGGGGATGGAGTCAACAGAGAGGAGGAAAGAGTCAAAAAAAAGTCACAGAGAAGTCAAGCCTTGGCTCTCGTAAACTAAACTTGGAGCCTGTCTTACCTCTACACTCTTCCTATATGATATATGAAATTTCCTACAGTCAGCCCCGATTAAATGGGGATTCTTCTGTTACTTTCAGCTGAAAACATCTTAATAAATACAAGATTCTTACAGCAAATAGAAAAGTTTAGCAAATGCATAAGATTTTAGAACATGGATTTAACTTGGCCATGTGACTCTCGCCTTCAATCGTCCTAACACACGAACAGATTTCTGCCAGCATCCTCTGCAGTGTGATGGGAGATGTATAGGTAGAAGTGTGTAGTTTGCATTAAACTCTTAACATTGCAACTACACACCATGTTTGATGGCTTTCATAGAGTATTCTATATAACTGGCCTGTCGTAAAATTAGAAATGAATTTTAGGTTTTTTAGTTTTTTTTTTCTTTTAAGCAAATTGGCATAGCTTAAAGTCCCAGAGGCTAAAAAAAAAGTCTGAAGAAATAAACCTAGAAGCTAAAATAATGATTTCCAAGGGAAATAGATGATGGAGCAAAAGTATCTCTTCTACAATGCCAGTACACTAGAGGTGAGTAACTACATAAAAATCATATAATGCTGGGGAAAAGAATGTCATTTTCTTGGGATATAAGACTCATGGAAAAATACATGTTGGAACTAGGAATTGGATTCAGTTACAGCCATGTTTCCTGGAGTTTCCTATTTGTCACTCATCTCTGACCCTTTCCACAAAGCCATCTGAATCTTCCTAGGCTCTGGCACCAACTCCATATACATTCCCACTAATTATAGTTAGCATTTGTGTAGAATTTATGGTTTTCTAAACACCTTCGCTTTCATAATCTCTCTTGATCCTCCCCATATCCTTATAGGATAAAAATTATTACGCTCATTTTATTGATGTATAAAGTGAGGGGAAAAGAACTTAAATAAGTTGCCCGAGGTCACATAGCTAGCAAATCGAAGAGCTGAGAACGAAAGTCTTCTAATTTCAAGTTCAAAATTTCCATTTTACTCTGGCCCTCCCCTCCTCCCCATTCCTGTAGGCTGTAACAAATTTGAAGTTATGCTACTGATCAGCAGCAATTGGTTTGAAATAAGAAATCTTTGTATTCAAATATAAACATGAATATTTGAAAATTGTTAATTTGGGCCAAATGTTGGACTTAAAATGACTGCCAACCTCTTTTGTGTGCTCAAACTCCCTTAAACCATTTGTACTCTATAACATTTAGCCTAAGATGTAATACACAATACACATATAGTGTTTCCCATGTACAATGTTTTCCAGCTTCTAATTCATTTTAGGCCATCAAAAGAGAACATAAAATAACTCCAGAGCTCTAGACTTTTGCAATTACCTTGTGGAGAGGGAAAAGGAAGAGTGGGAAGAGTTTTTACAACTGAGAAAATCCAGATTTCTTATTAGTCATGGTCTAAAAATGACAACCCCCTGCCTATCCAACAGACCTCCCTCCTCTCCACCCCCAGCCCACAAGCTGGAGCTGGCAGAGCCTGCTGCAGACCACATTTCTCTGCCTGGAAATCCATCTACAGAATTTTGCAGGGAACCCATTTTTGCACAAGCTGGACTGGTCCCCATGGCCTCTGGGGCAGTGTACCACCCAGAAGGGCTGGAATGAAGCACGCGAGAATGCCCAGCTGCAGTTCCAGCCCCAGGCCATGGCATCTGGCCACTCATAGGGAAGTAGAGCCAACACCAAAGCCCCTCCTTACCCACAAGCCTTCCTCTACCAAGAGCTTACAAGTGAACTTAATGAAGTTGCCTTGAATACTCCCCCCATGCTTCCCACCCCCAGCAGCCTGTGTTTATCCAGCTTGACCGCAGTCAGGAGAGTCTGGTGAATGAGGTGAAAAAGGTTACCCTCCCACCAGAACCGGCAGAAAGTGAAGCAGCCATACCTTATAGTTCAGAAGGAAAGCCATGTGCAATTTATGAGATACAAGAAGGGGTCCCTGCCCCCAGATGTATTTCTTCAACAACTGTTCAGCTACCAGAATACATAGGGTACAATTCTTGTTAAAAATAAACCCTAAAATAAAGTCAGTCCAAGATATCTTTGATGAGGAATCCCTCTTCCTCTTTCTCCTTTGCCTTTATCCTGAACTCCTTATACCATGGCCCTCATGTTACAAACTGTACTTCCCTTTACAAGGAGGCAAGTCCAAGTTCTCTCTGCATCCCCCAGCTCTACCTCCCCTATTTCCAAACCAACACATTTTCCCTTAGGCATATAATAATGATTGCTTGAGAATTTAAACCCCCAACAGAGGTCTGTGCTCCAGATGCAAATAGCTCAGAGCAAAATGGTTAAAATATTTTTATATTCTTTTCCCAGGAGGACAGATACATTCCATCCAATCAAGGTTCTAGGCTATGTGTACAAGTATCAAAGAATTGGTTTGAGTTTATGTTTCCACTTCTATGGTGTCTTAAATTGGGATCCTTGGAAACAGACAAGGAGATGGAAAGGTTTACTGGGGAGCGCTCTCAAGATATAAGGAGGTGAAGAAAGCAAAACTGGGCGGAGGGAAAAACTGACCCAAAATGTGGTTGCAACGGAGACTTAAGGCAATCCAGTGGGAAGCTCTAAAGCTGGATGGCCTGTAAGCCTTGCCCTACATTCAGAGAAAAGGCCAGACCTCTTAACTCTTTTAGCAGCCAGTTATGGGCCTTACAGTGTCCTCAAGGAGGGTATGCATAGCTCCTGCGAGCAGACAGTTGTCTGTGCCTGAGAGCAGTTCCTATTGAGGACCAAGCTGTGAGCCATTAGAAGCCAATATTCTCAGGAGCTAGGGATGGTTGTATCGGCTCTGGAGAGAGATCTGGATGGAGCACAACAGTATTCCCTGTGGCCCACCCCTTATGCACTTGTTTTTATAGTAAGTCCACAAAAATCAAAGAAACAGTTTTTCTGCTATTCTGGCTGACCTTGTCTCCAGAAGAAACTTATAGGACAAAGACTTGTACAAAGAATAATTCTTGCTACTACAATTGAGCTCAAGGCTGAATCTGATCATCATCATTCTCCTCTTCCACTACAAGTATTCTAGACTCCCTGCACTCTTGGATAGAACCCCCGCTGGTCTAAATGACCTATCTGGTGGGATGACTCAGACACTCATCTCTGAGGGCTCTGAGCTCCAGGCTCACATGTCAATCCCGGGCAATGGCTGTTGCACTTCCCTATTTTCCGTTAAAATTGGTTCAGGTGTCCCAGTGGGTCATCTAGGAGTCAAGAGTTTTCTTCCCTGTTGTCTTTGTATATCAGTAGCCTTATGTCTTCCTCAAATGAGGGTCTTAACAACATACAACTCCTTTCCTTGACTGCTGGTCTCTTGGCATTAGAAGCCCAAAGTGACCAGGTGGCAGCCATACTTCAAGGGGACACCTACTATGCCCCATTGTGGAAGTATTTTTCCTCTGGAAACCAGGATCTTTAGACTCACAGAACCACAAATTGTGGGAGAGAAAAGTGGTAATTCCCCAAGTGGGTCACTCCTACTTTTACCTCCCTGGTTTCCAAACCCAAGTATTCTACCTACTAAAGAACACCATAGAATGGGGTACCTGGGTGACTCAGTTGGTTAAGCATCCAACTCTTGGTTTTGGCTCAGATCATGATCTCATAGTTCGTGAGTTCCAGCCCCACATCAGGCTCTGTGCTGATAGTATGGAGCCTGCTTGGGATTCTCTCTCTCCCTCTCTCTGTCTCTCCCCTGCTCACTCTCTATCTCTCTCTCAAAATAAATAACTAAACTTACACAAAAAAGAAACCATAGAATGGTCATTGATTGACCATTTATATATCTTAAATGGAGGGTGGTGCCATATCCCTGTAGTATATTATCTTTGAACTGGCATCTAAAAGGCCTCTTTAATAGACCATTTCATCACTCTATCATTCTCATATATATCATTCTGTATAGTGCAGTCAATGATAAGACCAATGTATCCCATGGCCATGGGCCCACTGCTATATCTCTTTTTGATATAAAACGGCTCCTTTGGTCCAAGACAATGCTATATAGGGTCTATGTCAGCAGATTAAACATTCTGTAAGTTATGAAGTACTAGCATTTGCTAAGGACCTGAGAGCAAGAAAGGCAAACTCATAACTGAAGCATGCATTAATTCCAGTCAAGATGAATGGTCGCCTCTTTCAAGGTAGAAGTCGTCCAATGTATTCAACTTGCCACCAAAGGGCTGGTTGGTCTCCTCGACAGGCTTTGCCATATTAGGGCTCAACTTTGGTCTCTGTTGCTAGCCAGTTGGACATTTGGCAGTGGAAGTAGTTAGATCAGCCTTAGTGAGTGGAAGTCCATGCCGTTGGGCCTATGCATCACCCTAATTCTGATACCAGAGCTATTCTTCCTTCATCCATTGGGCCATCACTGAGATGGCCCATGACAGAGATGGACTGGTGCCCCCTGCATGAGTCGTTCTACTACTGTGTTGTTTTTGTGTCTCCTTTTTGATAGATATTCTCTTGTGATTATGTACCTGCAATACAAAATTCATGCCCATTTCCATAGATCCATCGAGGCCTCATTGACCCTGATCTTCAAATCTTTCTCTTTCAAAGCCTCTGACACATGCAGCAAGGCCGTGAATCTATGTATATCCCCACAGAGGGCCCTTCACTTTCCATACCAAGTGTACCACCTAGAACTTTGTCCCCTGGAGTCCCAGTGGGGGCCATAAGACAGAATGACATGGATCCTAATGTTACTGGAATCTTGTTTGTACCTACTGGATGGTGAAATCTGGGCAAATCCAAAGTACCTTGGTACAAGTCTGAGCCAATATCTTTCTCAAGGATGCTTTCATTTTCAGCCTAATGTCTCATTAGGAATGAAAGGAGTTTCTTTCCCACTACAATAAAACTTTAAATACCTGATGGACATAGGAGAAGTCATCTTTAGATCACAGGACATTTTTAAGGGTCCATGGGATCATATCCTTATAGACTCAGATCAAAACCACTAGACAAGTATCAAGAGGCCTGTTGCTCGCAATCAACCATTAAGCACCTTAATAAGTAAGTAACTCATGTAACCTTCTTACTAAGTCATTTAATGTCTTCAAAGTTTGGCCACCTCAGGTGTAAAATGAGAGTTGATGCGGATGTGGCAGAAAGCCTTGGACTAGGACTGGGCATGATCCTGGCTCTGCTAAATTCCTGTGTGATCTTGCCCATGGACTTCACCACGCTGGGCCTCCATTTACAATCTATAAATGAAAGATTACGTATGATGTCCTCTCAGATTTCCTTCCAGTTCGAATAGTCAATATGCTTTCGTGGATTTCCTCAACCCTAAAGCAGACGGGTTCAACCTTTCCTAAAAATGGAGTCAATTTTTACGCCAACAACTTTCTTATGGAAAGTTTCAGGTATAAAGGGAATCAGCTTGTAAAACAGATGACTGAGCATTTCTCAAAATAAACATTTGCCAAAGCTAAGTTAGACAGGGAATTGCCTGGAGTTATGAGCTTCAAATGCAGCATTAAAACTCTTAATAGACTTGGAGATTCGTTTGGAGATTTAGTATTTATTAATATCCCCACTGATTCTATTTTCCACTCCAAATTCAATGCAAATGCTATTTTTACCAGCATCTTTATTACCTTCATCGAATGGCATGAAGGCATCTTGTAGAATTACACAGAAATGTCCTGAAGTTGCTTTTGGAAATTGCTATTTTTATTCTGTAGAGTTAATTGAACCTGCTGCTATATATCTAATTTATGTAAAGCACAAAGACAGCAAGTTGTTAAACAAAAGTGTATTTGGTGCATAATATTAGGAATCACTCCCTCTAATGTTATGGAATATAGGCTATCAAAATGATATTTCTCTCCTAAATGTAAGAGCGGAACTTTATTTATAGTTGCATATTATATATATTAAGAGCTATGTAAGCCAATAAATATGGTGAATGCAGCAATTTTCTCTACGAGTATTGGCAGATAAAGTTACTTAAGTCAATATTTTGGTAATTTAAGCATTGATAACCGGCTCTTGAATATATTAATGATGATCCATTTCACTACACATCGTGATCTGGATCAATTTGTCTATCCCCTCTTTATATAGATCTAACTGGCTTACCTTCCATTCACAGATGTAAAGTACCATCAGTACACATTACTTTTTAGTACTGCTTCCCTCAAATATTGATTTTTAATTTTTTTGTCAAACAGAATGTGTGCTCTCATTTTGTGCTGCCAGGATACACACAGACACACAGATACACACACACACACACACACACACACACACGCATACATCTGGTTTAGAGCCATCACATTGTACATCATTTCCCTAACAATGTAGGAGTTGATAAGCACGAACATCAATATTTTTAAGTTATTTTTGTTTCAAGAAACAGAAGCTAGTTCTGGCTTGCTTTAGTAAAAGAGGGGAGAAAAGACATTTATTGAAAGGATCCCAGGTTATTACACAGAATTAAAAGGAGAATTGAATAAACTCCTAAAGCAAAGAAGCCAGAGTACCTCCTGACCCCCAGCAGAAGATAAATAACTGATAGATGTTCAATGTGTATTTGCATATGGCACTGTTCTACATATTTTAAAGGTGTATTCTCATTTATTCCTGAAAATAGTATCATGAGGTAAGTACTATGTCTCCATTTTAAAGGTGAAGAAGCCTGGAAAAGAGAAGTAACTTGCCCAAAGTCACAGAGCTAATGAGTGGTAAAGCCAAGACTCCATGCGACCTTTTTTTTAGATGCTGCCTTTTTTCTACAGCATGACAACAAGGTATCTCAGCTCCATCAACTGCCCAGCTGCCATTCTCCCTGTGTCACTGTTGCAGGTTTCACATTCCTGGGAAGAAGACTCCCCACGACCACCCCCTTATCTCCCACCAACCTCCACCATTAGGGAGGGAGGGTCACACTATTCGATCAAGGCCCATAGGGACATCCCCATGTATCCCATGGCCTTAGAGAAAGAGAAATACCTGTAAACTCAGAAACCCAACCAAAGTACACCTATTGAGTCATTGCAGTGGGGAGACCACTGAGCCTGGCTCCAGAACACCTGGGTTCTAATCCCTGCTCTGGTGCTAATTATATGATCTTGGCAAAGCTTAATCAACTGGGGCTCCAGTTATTTCATTTATAACATTAAGCCACTGGGTTACACTTACCCTATTCTTTCCACCCCTAAAATTACTTTACATTTAACAAAAACACCGGTTCACCCTCTTAGCCAGCATCTCCTTCAGGTGCCACACAACTGAAAATTCTAAGCTTCACAGATTCCTTTTCTCCAAAGCAGGCCTCCAAAAGTCTTTATGAAATCATTCACAAGAGCCTCTCACCTTTGGGGACATTTCCATGCCTTCTTCATTCAGATACCATCAAGGCCAGAAGAGTGGTATCTAGATTCTGTAGCTCCAATGTCTCCTTAGAAAGCCACCATATGCTTATCATTCCTAGTGTATAACGCAGCCTCCTCCCCCAAGGCAGAGATGTGCTAGCAGAATTCTGGCCTGAACACAATGAGATACACTGTCTCCTTGTCTATACCCAAGTGGTCATCTTGAAATCAGTATCTCATTGTTCTTTTTTCTATATCTTATCAGAAAGAGAATGTCAAATTTCAAGGGCAACTCAAAGGTACCTCGGAGGTTTTAATGAGGCTGTCAGGTGTTATGGACTGATTTTCCATCCCAGAATTCATATGTTGAACGCCTAACCCCCAATGCAGTAATATTTGGAGGTGGAGGCCTTTGGGAGGTGCTTAGGTCTAGATGAGTTAATGAGGGAAAGCCCCCGTGAGGGAATTAGTGCCCTTAAAATTACATGAAGAGACCAAAATTCTCTCTTTGTCCCAAGTGAAACATACCAAGAAAGTGGTCATCTGCAAACCAGAAAGAGGGCTCTTACCAGAAACTGAATCAGCAGGCATCTTGATTTTGGACTTCTCAGCCTCCAAAACTGTCAGAAATTAACTTCTGTTGTTGAAGCTCCCCTGTCTCTGATATTTCGTTCTAGCAGCCCAAGCTGATTAAGCCTGCAGGTGAACCGCTAAAACCTATGGCTTTTAGACTTTAAATGAAAGTGTTAGCCCTACCTCCCCATCTTTTAGTCCCACCTAACCAATTAAATTACCAAATATAAAGTCACTCCAAATATACGGCAGTCTACTATTTCCCAAGAAAAGATATTTTTTTTGTTCTTAATCAGCATGAATATATACCTTTGTAGGAATTGTGGTCATACCAGGCAGAACAGTAGCTGCCAAAGGTTTCAGGTCCTCATCCCTAAAAACTGCAAATACAACTTCATACGGTGAAGATTTTGCAGATGTGACTAAGCTAAGGATCTTGAAATGCAGGTGCTTATCTGAATTATCTACTACCTGATTATTATTGCCTTAAATGACCGCACACATGTTCTAATAAGAGAGGTGGAGCGAGATCTGACACACACGCAGAGAAGGCAACATAATGAAAGAACAGAGAGAGATTTGAAGATGTTGGCCTTGAAAACTGGAGTGAGGCGGCCAAAAACCAAGAAGTGCCAGCAGCCACCAGAAGTTGGAAGAGGCAAGGAATGGATTCTCTTCTAGAGAGAGCATAGCCTTATCAGCAGATACTAGCAATACTGATTTTGATCTTCTGGGCTCTAGAACCATGAGCATATAAATTTCTGTTCCTTTAAGCGACCATATTTGTGGTAATTTGTTATAGCAGCCATAGGAAACTAATACAGTACCTACTCACTTCCTCCCCTTTACTTCAATGAGAAGGGAATATGTTCCTGCCCATCGGTGCAGGACATGGCCATGAGACATGTTAGCACCCCAAGGTGAATGCAAATTGCATTCCTGCCCTTTGGCTCTGGGCTCAGCCACATGACTTGCTTTGGCCAATAGCGTGTTAGCAGATACGATGCTAGAAGAGATGTGCCTGCATGGTTGGGCTTGTCTTCTTATGTTTCTGCCATTGCCAGGGAAAAATTCCCTGGGTAGCCTGCTGGTCCCAGAAGAATGAAAGTCCTAGACACCAACTTGAACAAAACCTGCAGCCCAGAGCTCAGCCCAGAGAGCTCAGACTAGCTCAGCTCCACTGCAGGTGACCTGCACATACAGGAGTGATAAAGACCTACTTCTTGTTTAATCCCACTAAGAATGTATGGCTGCTTGTTCTATAGGGATGCAGTTGAAATCATCAGATCTAGTTATAGTTATTAATTTAGTTACACATATACTTTAAGACTTACATCATACAACACAATACTTGACCACGTGCTTCTTCCATTCTCATGCTTCTTGAAACAATGACGTTAAATGTTCACAATTTACGCAGAGGTGTCTTTGTGTTACACAGTTTTCCAGAGCACACCATCTTCATTTCCATCCAAGTTGTGCAAGAAATTAGACTGTTCTATTCTGTACTGGAACTTTCATTTCAGTACACAAGTACCCAGTCTCCTAACAGAAGGAGGAAATACAGTGTGTGTTCTTTCATTCATCACAATTCCTGTCATGTAATTTCTATTGCTTTTTTAAATGGTCTTTAAAAGGCTGGTTTATAATGATATCCAATGCCAGTAATTATGAGGCCATAACCTCAGGATCAGTTACTAAATTGTGTAAAATTTTTTGCCTTCTTTTTTTTTTAGCATTAATCAAAGGCATTTCAAGTTGTTCTCTACCAGTCGGTGACATGATTTTTCTCCAGTTACCTGGTGAGTTTACCACCACAAAGCTCAGCTGAGGATTCCTACCAGTGGTTTATACAGTCAACCATATTTGTGAAATTTGCAAAAGTAAGATATTTTAACTGTAACGTGTTAAGAACACGCTATCTTTCCATTCTTATTCTCCGTTAGGCTCTCCCCTTGTGCCAGGTGTTTTGGAGTGGCCACAGGCATTTTGGAGACCTGGCTGAGGAAAAGTTGAGTCGGGATGCGTTTAGTATAAGTTCAGTGTATCTATTTTGCATTTCAGTGGCCCACGGTCACTTCCGTGCACAGTGAAGTTACTGTTAGCTGTCCCAGGGTAGAAACAGCTTCTAGGAACACCTCTACTGGCCATGATATCAACTCACCTGGCACTCGGGCCAGCGCCAAAGTCCTATCTAGACACTCACAGGTCCTACAACACCCAGCGTGGAAGTTTGTGGGTAGTGGAGGAGAAATCTAATTTGAAATGTGTGAACCAGAAGTCAGTCTGTGGAAAATTCTTCCAATCACCAGAGATTTAACATTGTAAGTAGAAGATTTGGTTCTCATTAATGCCTAATAAGAACAGAAGTTCCTTCTTATTGAAGAAATACACTCGATAATGCAGCATAGGCAATTATAAAAGCACTATTGATTTTTTTCTTTCAGATGGGAAACATGTGAAATAAATTTATCAAAATTCCTGGAGCTATCGAGGAAAACCCATAGCAGCACCACAAGCTCAGTACATCATCTGTAACAGCTCAATTACAAATGAAACTCACTAGTGGTTTTCTCAAATCGGACAGCCAACCTGACGCAAATGACATTACCAAGAACAAATTAGGAACTTCAAAGGAACTTTTCTAAACTATTTATAATTTTCTAAATGCTAACAAACTGAATTATCTTTCAGTTTGTAAAAAATGTTCTCACTGTAAAAAAATGATACTATAAAATCATTGTCATATGAAAACAGATATTATTTTTCCTGGACGTCATAGTGCTTGTGATATTTATCAGCTTTTTAAAGATAGATTATTTTTCCTTCATTCTAAATAACTCCACCTTTGAACAAACTTTTCTTTAAAGTGAGTTCCTGAAAATTGATTTCCAACGAATGTATTAAACTCAGAGTAATAGTCATAATGGCATTTGAGTCTGATATAAGTGGAAGTAGCTCTCTGCACCTGCCAACCTATGGGGTTCCCAGCAGGGCCCAGCTGCGTTGCCTGCATCATAGACACGCTCCACCTCCAGCTCTCTGTTCTTTTCTTGTTCTCCTGTGCATCACAGACCCAGGAGCCTCACAGTGGGACTGTCTAACACAGAGAAGCAGAAGAAAAGGAGGAAGGCAGAATTTATTAAGCTGCTGCTGCAGGGGTCCCGGCCCACGATCCTCCATTTCCTAGGCTGTGGAATTGTGGGTAAGTTTCTTAACTTCCGGGAATAATCATAACACTTCTCTCATGAAGCCGTTGTGTTAAATCAGTTAATTCATATAAAGCGTTTAGACCAATACCTGGTACATGGTGATAAACTCAATAAAACTCAGCTCTTAATCTATCATGGTGGCTCCCGTGGCCACCTGCCAGCCCCCTCTGCTGAGTACCAGGACCTCACTTAGCTCTCAGGCAGCCTCACCACTGCCATGTTACAAAGGACAACATTAGTTTCATAGAGTTTCAAAATTTGCTCAAAATCTTATCACTTAACTGGTATGAATGATGGAGGGAAAATTCAAATTCGTGAACGGCTGAGTCCACCCTGCCTCTTCCTATTAAACCCCAAAAGTCAAAAACAGATTTTATTCTCACTTCACACAAATGAAAAAGATGGATTATGTCGAGGCTAAAATCTGATGGTTGGGTTGTGAAAGGGCGCTTTTATTTGTTTTAAGTAAACAGAAAACCAAAAATATTAGAGAAAATTTACACATACATAACACTTGTAATTCCATACTCTTTACAAATCTAGAATCATTTGATTTAGGCACATTTTATGTGAATTGGCTTGCTTTTGAAATTAGTCTGTTATATTAAATTAAAAGCATTTTTATTCAGACAATCCTGACAAATTTCCCAATTGTGCTACATTTGAGGGCTTTTTCTATTTCATTTTTGTTACAAATGGAGCTACAAGCTGCTGAACTTTAAGGAATCCAGCATCACTTCATTGCTTTCTTTCTTTCTTTCTTTTTTTTTTTTTTTTTGTGCCAATTTATAAGGAGGCAAACTGTTGAGAACAGAAAAATGCAACCACACTATAAAAAAACAAAGAGCTATTATGTTATGTGGAGTTGGTTTTCTTTACAGTGAGGGGTAGAGACAAAAAGCATTCATTTGCGGAAAAGGAATTAAGAAAAAGAAAGGAAAAGCCCTCACTTCTGTGCCTCCCAATATGGTAAGCACAACATCTGCCAGGGAGAATACCATTACCTGGTAAATTTCTAGCAATCTGTGTTTTTGTGATTTTTTTTTAAAGAATTTTTTTTAATTTTTTAATGTTGGTTTATTTTTGAGAGAGAGAGACAGAATGTGAGTGGGGGAGGGGTAGAGAGAGAAGGAGACACAGACTGAAGCAGGCTCCAGGCTCTGATTTGTCATCACAGAGCCCGATGCGGGGCTCGAGCCGCAAGATCATGACCTGTGCCCATGTCAGATGCTTAACTGACTGAGCCACCCAGGTGCCCCTAAAAGAAATTTTTATCATCTACACAGAATTCTGAAATCCTTAATAATTCTATAATAAACTATGGTAAAATGTTGAAGAAGAACACTCTAGGTAGAAAGAATGGCAAGGCCAAAATCCTTCAGCTGGGTGCCATGCCTGAAATACTTGAACTTCAAAGAGACAGCGGACAGGGTTGCAAGAAGAAAAATTGTTGGAGATGAAGGTGGACAGGTTAGTGTGAGGCCAGGGTAGGTACCATCCAGCAGATGATTGTAAGCCATGTTGGCTTTTATTCCAAGATGGAAATTCTTAAAGATGTTTGACTTGGGAAGTGACAAGACAATTAAAATGTTGGGGACTAGACTGCAGGAAGATAAAAAATAATATATTTTCATCATAGTCATATATTGCTCCCCTCCAATACAGAGCTTCACAAACCTACAAGCCTGGGCCCGAGGCTGCACTGCGTGTCCCAGGGAAAACATCATGGGTCCCTCCCGAGATGGATTCCTTCAGTCCACATACGGTGCTAGAAACCCCTCGAATGTTCAGCCAATATTTAAACGGAGAAATTTCACATGAAGTCTGGAATTCTGGATTTTCTTTAAAAACCAGAACAGCTGGCAATTCTGGGCGAGTCTTCCCCAAGAGCTTAGACAGAGCAGGCATTCTGCGGGCAGCACGGGCTGGACCGTTCCCGCAGCAAAGCCAAGCTCTAGCTGTCACTCACCATCATCCTCCAGCTCTTGCATTTCTTACAGTAGAGCAGCTGTTTTTGAATATTTGGTCTTGGAACGCTTGCATACTCCTAAAAATCATTAAGCACTCAAAGAGCTTCTGTTTCTGTGTGTTTTATCTATAAATATTTACTTTATTAAAAATTAAAACTGAGAAAGTGTTAAAATATAAAGACTTTTCACATAAACATCAATAACATATTTTTATGAAAAAATGTATTTTTCCAAAACAAAAAAAAAGATTATGAGCAAAATGACATTGTTTTCTATTTTTTAAAAATCTCTTAAATACCTGGCTTAGTAGAATCCACTGGATTCTAATATCTGTCATGCATTTAATCTATTGTGATATTTTGTTTTGGTTAAAACAAATGAAGACAATCCAGCATCATATAGTTGTCGAAGTATTTGGAAAATGGAGATGTGTTTTCATAGCCTTTTCATATAATTGCAGATACTACACTGAAACTCAACAAGTGGTACCTTCCTTAGGGTTAGTTGCAGTGTGGAACCTGAAACCATATCAAGAAACTCATACTCTGTTACATTAAAATCCACCTGTCTATCTTACACTTCGAATGTAGCTTCTATCCATGCAAGACTTTTAACATCATGTGTTGGTCATTTAGAAAGTATTGGTTCACTGAGTTATCTTTGCAGACCTTCAAAACGTTGACACATTTCATTGTATAACATCAAGAAAGAAAGAAAGAAAGAGAGAGAGAGAAAATAGAAAGAGAAAGAGAGAGAAGAGAGAAAGAAACAGAAAGAAGAAAGAAAGAAAGAAAGAAAGAAAGAAAGAAAGAAAGAAAATCATTGTTTTCGATGTGACCTTATCAGAAAAAAATTTAAAATATTATGATGCTATCAAACTCATAATGGCAAATACAAGTTTTCCTAAATTCTAATATAAGCTTGAAAGCTCCAACATTGTCACTGGTAACAAACTCTGACCATTGTTTTCCTTGAAATGACAGGCTAACTTCATTTATTTTTGAGAAAATGTTTGCCAGATACGCAAGTTTGAATAACCATAGTT
Source organism: Paguma larvata (assembly GCA_030068075.1). Classification (NCBI taxonomy): domain Eukaryota; kingdom Metazoa; phylum Chordata; class Mammalia; order Carnivora; family Viverridae; genus Paguma; species Paguma larvata. The sequence continues at coordinate 17,495,463 of CM057825.1, forward strand.
TGAAAAAACTAATGTTCCATGAAAAAAAAAGAAGAAAAAGTGGCTAGTTCAGCCTGCAACTCGAAACAATTGCCCAGATGCTTTTTCCTATGACAGCCACCATACTTCATTGTGCAGAAGGGCTGTACGTGTACTTCTAATCTTGTTACACGGAATATTTAAAAGATGTGTATAGCAGCGCTAGGGTGGCTCAGTCAGTTAAGTATCTGACTTCAGCTCAGGCCATGATCTCACAGTTCATGAGTTTGAGCCCTGAATCGGACTCGCTGCTGTCAGCATGGAGCCTGCTTCAGATGCTCTGTCCCCCTCTCTCTCTGCTCTCACTCTCTCTCTCTGTCTCTCAAAAATAAAAAATAAAAAAAAATGGACATTAAAAAATAATAAAAAGATATGTATTCACAAGAGGTAAGGTCTAATAAAATTAATAATTTTATTCTACTCAACAACAATTGAGATTTAATTAGAAATAAGTAATTAATAATTCATAAAATTAATCGTTAATAAAAATAATTAATAATTTTAATATAATTAATAAAAATTGATAATTTTAATGAAATTAAGATTAATGTTCCATTATGTGTATTTTTAAGTGACACTGTAGTTTTTCAGTATATGGCAGTGAAGAGTGCAATAACTCATAGAATGGTTTGGGGCCACTGCCTTGGTTCTTGTGGAGTCTCCATTACTTTTGCACCATCAGAGCAAGTATCAATACAGTGAAAAAAGCAAGTAATGCCTTGTAGTTCCTAAAAATGTTTTGACCTCCTGAACTTCCTAAAAAAAATCTCGGGTACCCCCAGGAGTCCATGAATCACATCTGAGAAGTGCTCTAGAGAACAGAGAAATACGTCTCTGTGTCCATTTCTGTATCAAAAGCAGGAAAACAAAAGACGCTCTCAGAGGGTGACACGTTTTAAGATATTAGAAGTGAGCCCCCATCTTTAGTTTGTTTAAGGTTCCTACCTGGTCCCTATGACCACATGAGTCTGCAATAATGGTCCAAACAGGTAACAATCCACCACCTCCACCCCATTTACCCTATCTTCCCACCCTAGAGGGACCACGCTTCAAGTTGTCAACAGTCTTTCACACCTGGTGTGTATGAACAATGGGAGTGGCACTCTAATGACCCAAAGCAGACACATTTTGGAAGATGAGGGGGAGTTTCCGGGAGCACCAAACATAGACTTCGCCTGATTTCTATATTTTGCCTCAAAAACAATGAGAAGGGGAAGGACCACTCATTTATACGAAACTGCTATTTATTTATTTACTTGACATTTATTAAGCCACTGCGATGTATTTAATCCTCCCATCTACCCTGGAACTTCATTTGTATCAACTTCATTTTACTCAGCCTCTAAGGGTCCACGCAGCGGGCTAGCCGAAAGGAGGAGGCATTTAAACCCAGAGCTTAGCAACGCCCAAGTCCTATGACTTCAGTTTGAAAATCCTGGCATTCGTAACAGACATTCAAACTGGCAATGCATTTTTTTAATTATGTACCACTTGTGTCTAGTGACGGTAGTGATATAAAAGGGAGATCGAAGACAATAGTAAACAGTGCTAATAATAGAGATTAATGTCCCAGTTACCATATGTGTCATGATAAAAATAATAACATGATAATGATTATCATTTATTTAATCAACCATATCGACATCTCAGGCCGATTCTAGCGTTGGTGGGATAGGTGGTGATGAGAAACACAGGGTCTCCACGTGCCAGCCCCTAGTCTAAGCTTTGTTTACAAATCTTATATAGTTTACTTCAACAAGCCTGTTAGGTAGGTATCATTATCACTTCTATTATAGGAAGAAAGGAAGGCTCAGAGAAGTTATTTATATTGCCCAAGATCGCATCACTCATAAGAGCAAGAGTCAGAATTCAATCCCAGGATTGTTTGCCTCCAAACTGCTAGTTGGATCAACAATTCAAGCTGAGCACCAAAATAATGCCCACCTAGTCCCTGTGGTGCAAAACTAGACGAGAGTGGGTGAGTGCTGTTGGACTCTGCCAGGCACAAAGCAAATCTGAGCCCACGTCTTGGAAAACCAATTAATTGGAGTAGGGTGAGCAGATCGTGCTCAAAGATGAAGAAATAACTCACATCCAAAATAAGGATACTAAGGGAGAAGGGAGAGAGGGCCTGGGCTCCAGAATCTTCTTCCTGGAGAGTTGGTTAAACTAGTAAATTCTTTTTTCTTTTTTTTTTTTAAGGTTATTTATTTTGAGACAGAGAGCACGCATGCAAGTGCAAAAAGGGGCAGAGAGACAAAGGGCTCCGCACCACCCAGAGCATAGCCCAATAAGGGCTCAAACCAACAAACTGCGGGATCACGACCTGAGCCGAAGCTGGATGCTTGACCAGCTGAGCCACCCAGGTGCCCCTAACTTCTCGTTTCTCACAAACTCCCCTGGGAGTGGTAACTGTTAGTTCTCTTTTTTGGGGAATTAAATCATAACACCGACTAGTTCAAATAGCTACACCAAAGAAATTCAACTGTTCTGATCAGGGTAATAAAAAAATGAAAAACGAATTGCAGCTTTGGCTATTTGGGAAAGAATATCAAGAAAGAAAACTATGGTGATGCTAGGTCTTTTTATAGACTCTCTTACTTAACCTTCTCAACACCCTGTGAGGTAGGTTTTATTAGCCCTCTTTTCAGATGAGGAAACCGAAGCTAAGAGAGAGTAAGTGACTCACCCAAGTCTATGGATTACAAAGCCCATCCTCTCTCCTCTAGACCAGGGTTGGCAAACTAAGGTCCATGGGCCAAACCCCACCCATTGCCTGCTTTTATAAATAAAGTTTTATTGGAACACAGCCATGCCTACTCCTTTACTTATTTTCTGTAGCTTCTTTCATGCTCTCCAACAGCCTAGCTGAGTAATTACAACAGAGACTACATGGCCTACAAAACCAAAAATACTTAATATCTAGCCCTTTGCAGAAAAAGCTTGCCGACCTCTGCTCTAGAGTAGTTTTCTCCGCAGCTGTGCTATTTCCTCAAACTAAATCTTATCGGGACCTCCAGTGTACATACGAAACAGACACAAGCCAAATATTGTTAATACCGCATCCTATAAATTCAAATCTATGTAACATTTACCGATTGGAAATTCAGTCAATAAGATGTGAAAGATAGTTTTGAGTAACACAAAATTCTAAAAGAGCAAGTGTTTAGAGCTTCATTGCAGTCCCAAAGCAACACTGGCCTACTATTTATACCTCACTTATCTTTTCTCAAGGCTAGCTTACACTGAAGCTTGAGGAGGAGCCCCAGGAAGTATTTGCTTTCCAAGTCAAATCTTCAATAATAGCAGCACCTCTCTACTCATTGCATAAAATTCAGACACACAGTGAACAAGAGATAAATATTCAATGAATGTCCAGATGAAAGAATTTTCACACTGTGACATAGTTACACTTTCATTTACTGCACAATGCAATTTTTTTCGATTGGACACATTTTATTCTAACAATAGGCATGCACGCACACAGGAGAATGCCTTTACAACTTTTGATGTAGGGACAAGGTCTTCAAGGTCTTTTTCTTTTTTTTTCTTTTTCCTTTTTTTTGAGCATACATCAACTATTTGGAGTTCCAAATTCCTCATTTTTCACATAAAGCGCTATGATTTGTAAAACTAATGGACGGAGCTGCGATCAATCCAGTGGCTCAGGTAAGTCTAGGTCAGTTATGAGGTCTATTGCAGAAGTACTCAAAAGTTCAAGTTCTTGGTTCCACTTATCAAGTTCACATTTTTCCCCTTTTCACTAATTTCCACTTTTATTAGTTGCTTGTATTTTTATTTTTGGTTTAGTTTTGAGGGAATACTTTTTCTAGATTCCTGAAGCCGAAGGCTTATGTCTTAGGTTGGGTTCCCCGGAAGCATAGCCTGCAATAGGGACTCTCATAAAACTGCTTTGTTATAGACATGCTCACAAGAGCCTGTAAGGAGTGAGGTAATAGAGAGGGAATGAAAATAGTCTAACCTCATCCCACCTACTCCCATGGGGTGCTCTGTAACATAAATCAAGCATAAATTGTACCACAGCTCGTCCTAACTTGTGGCAGGGATGCAGGAACCTACGTACCCCAACATGACAGTGCAGTCCCCCCCTTATCCGGAGGCAGATAATCCTCCTCTGACAAATCATGGGCCGGGGGGATACATTCCATTCAAGACCCCAGCAGATGCCTGAGACTACAGATAGCACTGAATCCTGTATATACTATACTTTCCTATACATACATACTTACAATAAAGTTTGATTTATAAACTAGGTACATTAAGAGATTAACAAGAACTAATAATAAAATAGAATTATTATACTATAATAAAAGCTATGTGAGTGTGGTCTTTCTCTCAAAAAAATCATACTGTACAGTAGTCACCCCTCTTCCCGTGAGGATGCGAGATGATAAAACACCTAGGCCACGAAATGAATGGAGGTGAATGACTTACGCATTGCGATTTTCATTCTGTAACCATCACTGCTTGCTTACAGAATGTGCTTGGCCCCAGCTGGGCCCTGTGCGTCATACAATGTAAGATTCACAGGCCTTTGGCTTCAGGGAGTCTATCATCTAGTAAGCGATACAGACATGCCAGAGGTAGGCCTGGATCTAACTGAGCGAGACCACACATGCCACAACCATGAGCTTATTTCTATGACTTTATGTAAACCTGGACACTCATACAACGGCAGCAAGAAAGTAGGAGAGAGCGAAAAATGGTGAATAGAGAAGACAGATGAAGAGACACCAAAGATGCTTTTTGCTTTGCATTTGTTTTTCCTCTGGCCTAACGAGCATAGAAAAAATACCACCAGCAAATGCCTACTATGTAGCACGCTCTTCTAGCTTATTCTCATACATTATCGCCCTTAACCTTCATAACCACCCTTTGCAGCAGGAATTTGTTTTGCTATTCTCTAAATGAGAAACCTGAATCTCAGGTCACTAATAAATTGAGGGACCAGAATTCAAGGCACATCTTTTTTTTTAACCATACAACCTTGATTTTTTTCCATTGCTGATGTGGTATGTCTCCAGGGCTTTGAGATGCACAGATTTAAGTTGGGTAACAGAAGAGGTTTGGATAGTTACACACCTGAGCCCGAACTAATTTAGATAAACCTCTCGCCAAAGCGAATCCAATCACACCCCATTCAGTCCTGACTCACCATTAAACTAGGGTCAACCTATCCCTCCTTGCCCTCCAGGAGCATAAAGGAAAGAGGACAAAGGACAGAAGCAGAGCCTGTCATGGGGGCCCTTGCAAAACGGGTTTGTTACAGAAGTGCTCCCAAAAACCTGTAAGGGTGAGTTGTCAGGAAGGGAATGGAAAAAGTCTAATGTCACTCTGCCTAGTCCCTTGGGGAGCTCTGTAGCATAAATCAAGCATGAATTTCCCCATAGCCTGTCCTAACTTGTGGCCAGGGTCAGGACCCATATGCTTGCATTTACCCAGATACACGGACCAGCATGTGTAATCGGGGTAAAATTTTAACATCTTTAGTGGGCTTTTCTTTTCTTCCTTTCTGAGTACACCACTTTTGCCCTGGTCCATGTTGGCGACCATCCACAAGGAGATTAGAATTTATCCATGAAGGAATGCAAAAGCAAATGCAAATTAATTTACACTTTCTGTTGTTGAGAAATATTATTATGCAGCAACCTAATGTGTTGAATGATGCCCATCGTTATATCTCCCTCTAACATAGCAAGAGTTAATTCAGGAAGAACGAATTCACTGGGTTCTCTCACAGTAGAGAATCGTCGCTTTGGGTTGTGTGTGTTGTATGTTGCACACGGGAGACACATCTGATTGGGTGACCACATTATGGATCTCATAGTTTCATTTATCTAGTAAAACTAGGCCTGATGTTAGCAATCAAGTGTCTTATTATAGCATAATCATTATATGGCAATTTTCTGATAGGTGGAAAATAAAATATCTTGACAGAGGGCAACCTTTCGCTAATTTTCACAAAGGCGCCATCACACTAGTAGCCTCCCAGTGTAAAGACAATTCCCTTTCTCTCTATACTTGGGCTTTGTATTCGTCACAGCTACAAAGATGCCATGTAACAAACAATGCCAAAAAATTTCAGTGACTAACACCAGCAGATCTGCCGTTGATCATAGCAGATCATAGTAGATCTGCTATCATAGATCACAGAGCAAAAGAAGAAAGAAAAAACAATTATTTATTTTTTCATGGGTCTTCAAAGTTTGCTGTGCTCTGCTGGGCTCAGCTGGACTTTGACCAATTTACCATCAAGAATGCAGGTCAGGTTTAGTTCTGCTCTATGTGTCGCTCGCTACCTAAAGCACGTTTTTCTCACAGCAGACAGCATGGGCTCAAGAAGTTAAGCCACAGTACACAAGTGAACTTAAGACTTCTGATCACGTCCCATTCACTTATCTCCTATTGACCAAAGCAAGTCTCACAACCAAGTACATCAGAGGGATTGGGAAATCTCCTCTCGCTGAGGTGAGAGAGGGAGAGTGAACTTTTGCTAAACAGTAACACAGCCTGACACAGACTTACTCCCTGGCACTCCCTGGCATACTCCTATAGTATGAGGAGGATATGTCGTAGAGAGATCACACAACTGTTACAGCTTAGGAAATATTAGAAACTATTTTCATATTGAGACGAGCCATTTCCCACACACTATTGGTTGCTACACACCGGGTTTTGTCCATGGTTTTAAAAGAAGTTGGTCTGCTTATTTTTCACCTTTTTGTAGATTAGCGTAATAGATCACAGTTAAGCAAAGCAAACACTGTCTATAAAGGATCTGAGAGTAAATGTTTTTTAATGTTTTATTTATTTTTGCTCCAGGTTATGAGCTGTCAGCACAGAGCCTGATGCAGGGCTCAAACTCATGAACCACGAGACATGATCTGAGCTGAAGTTGGATGCTTAACCAACTGAGTCACCCAGGCACCCCTGAGAGTAAACTTTTTTGACTTTGCAGCTATATGGTCTCCATTGCAAATATTCATTTCTGCTACTGTAGTGCAAAAGCAGCCATTAACAATACTTAAACAAATGGACATAGGTGTGTTCCAATAAAATCTTATTCACATATAAATAAAGATCTCACTATTTGCATGACATGACATTATATATAGGAAATCCTAAAGACTCCATCAGAAAACTGTTAGAACTAATGAGCAAATTCAGTAAAGATGCAAGATACGAATTCAGTACACAAAAATCTGTTAGAAAACAACGATTACCTATAGAAGAGGGAAGAGGATTGAATTAAGGACAAAGATGGAAGATGGACTCCTTTGAATATAACTTGTTTTGTAGATTTAATCTTGGAACCATGTAAATATGTTACATCATTATCATTATAAGATGCAATTAAAGAAATAAATAAAGCAATCCTCAAGAATCAGGGGAAAAATCTGTGGCATTTCTTTACACTCATAATAAACTATAGAAAAGAGAAATGAAGAGGTGCAATCCCACTTACAATTGAATAAAAAAGAATAAAATGCCTAGGAACAAGGAGGTGAAAGACTTGTACAATCCCACTTACAGTTGCATAAAAAAGAATAAAATTCCTAGGAACAAGGAGGTGAAAGTCTTATACATTGTACAAGACATTAATGAAAGAAATTGAAAAAGACACAGATAAATGGAAAAACGCCCATGCTCATGGATTTGAAGAATTAATATTGTTAAAATGTCCATTCTACCCAAAGCAATCTATAGATATAATGCAATCCTTATCAAAATTTTAACTACAACAAACAATCTTAAAATTTGTAAGGAACCACAAAAGATCCCAAATAGCCAAAGAAATCTTGAGAAAAAACAAAGTCGGAGGCACCACACTCTGTAATTTCAAACCACATTACAAAGCTACAGTAATTAAAACAGTATGGTATTGGCATAAAAACAAACACATAGATCAATGGGACAGAATATAGAACTCAGAAATAAACCAACACATATACGGTCAATTAAGTTATGACAAAGGAGCCAAGAATATACAATGGGAAAAGGGTAATTTCTTCAATAAATGATGTTGGGAAAACTGGACAGCCACATGTAAAAGAATGAAACTGGACCACTATCTTACAACATACAAAAAAATTAACTCAAAATAGATTAAAGACTTAAACATAAGACAGAAACCATAAAACTCCTAGAAGAAAATATAAGGTGTAATCTTTTTGACACAGGTCTTGGTAATGACTTTTTAAATCTGATACCAGAAGCAAAAGCAAAAATAAACAAATAAGACTATACCAACTGAGAAGCTTCTGCATGGCAAAGGAAACCATCAACAAATTGAAAAGGTAACCTACTGAAAGAAAATAATTAAAATCATGTATCTGATAAAGAGCTAATATCAAAATAGACAAAGAATTCATACAACTCAATAACTAAAAACTAATGAATTAAAAACTGGCAGAGGATCTGAATTTTTCCAAAGAAGACGGATACACAAAAACATTAATCACCAAGGAAATGCAACATCATTAGTCACCAAGGAAATACCCAACATCATTAACCACCAAGGAAATGCAAATCAAAATCACAATGACATATCACCTCATTCTTGTTAGAAGGGCTATTACCAAAAAGATAAGAAGTAACGAGTATTGTCAAAGCTGTGGAGAAAAAGGAGTGTCGGTGAGAATATAAACTGGTGCACCCACTGTGGAAAACACTACAGAGGTTCCTCAAAAAATTAAAATAGAACGACTCTATGATCCAGCAATTCCACTTCTGGGTATTTATCCAAAAAAAATGAAAACACAAATTTGAACAGATATATGCACCCCTATGTTCACTGCAGCATTAACTACAATAGCCAAGATATGGAAACAACCTAAGTGTCCATCAACAGAGAAATGGATAAAGAAATTTTGGTAGATGATAGATAGATAGATAGATAGATAGATAGATAGATAGATAGATAGATACGCCATAGAAAAAGAAAGAATTTTTGCCACTTGCAACAATATGGATGGACCTCAAGGACATTAGGTTAAGTGAAATTAGTCAGACAGAGAAAGATACATACTGTATGATCTCTCTGACATGAGGTATTTTAAAAAAAGAATCTCACAGATACAGAAAACAGATTGGTGGTTACAAGACATGGAGGATAGAGGTAGGAGAAAAGGGTGAACTTTTTTTTTTAGTTTAAATAAATTGAATAAGAATTGTTTAAAAATGAAAAACTTAAAAATTAAATATTTCAGAGTAGTAAATATTAGTAGTAAAGGAGGTACTAAGGCCAGATTCCGTCTATGAGTCATAATCTATCAGCTTCTGTAATAAAATGATAAAGGTTATGTCTCTTGTTTTGGTTACCCATAGCTATACAACATCCCACCCCAATTCTCAGGTTTAAAATAACAATTATTTTATTACCTCTCGTGGTTCTGTGTATTGATTGTGCTCAGATGGATGATTCTTCTGCTCCATGTAATGTTGATGGCATCTGCAGGCATCAGGGGTAGCCACTGAGATGAAATATTCCAGATGGTTCCTTCAGCTGTCTGGTGCACTGGCAGCATTGACCAGAAAGCTAGACTCAGCTGGAACATGCAAATATCTATTCTATGCCTCTCCTCTTCTTCATTACATAGCAACTCAGGACTCCCCAAAATGCAAAAGGGGAAACTACCTTGCCTTTTTAAAGCTTAGCCCAGCACTGTCATTTCTGCCACATTCTATTGATAAAGAACCTCATCCCTCATCTGTCATCTATGACCATGCCATCTGTGCCCCAGGAAGACCTGTGCCAGAATGTCACCTTTCTTACTTCTGGACCTTAAAATGAGATGAGATTATTTTTAATGCTTCACATTCAAACTGCAAAGCAGATTTCTCATCCTATAGGGCAACAGCAAAATATTTTGTTCCAGGGACTTCTCTGCCCAGAAAACTGGTGCCTCTGCCCATCCACAGGCGAAATTAATCAAGTCGACTTAGTGGAAAAGGCAGAGGGTACCTATGCCCAATCATGTTTGGCATGGCTTGAGACATTCTGGGCATTCCTCATTAGACTGAGTGTAGGTGGGTCTCTTCTACCAAGAGACCCAGCTCTATCCAGACACCTGGCCTCATGTGCCATGGGGGAAGCCTGACACAACAGGGCTTGCAAGTGGCAAGAGGCAGGGGACAAGCAAAAGCAGACAGTTCCCTGAGGCCCACACAACACCCCCTAGGGATAAGCTCCCTCACTCTCAGTCCTGAAAAATTATAATTTTAGATTTTATACTAGAGCTGCTACCCTCGTAAGGCCCAATGTAATTCTGATAATGGTACGGGCACTCACCAAAATGATAAGCTTCTCCTGCACTGGCCCTGTGCTGCTGCTATCAGTCTACCCATTCTATAGATCTCAGTCTTTACCATCTGCCCCTTCCCCAAACTCAGAGGCACTTCTTAGAGTCACCGTAAGTCATGCAAACAACCATGCTGACTTTTGCCGCAAGCAATACTGCCTGTGCGCATTCGCCTTATCCACCACTCTGCTAGCCTGACCTGCCTGCACCTGTGCTTTCCCCTACACCTCCTCTTCCTGGCCTCTAGCCCAAGACGAGAAGCCAGAGATGGTAATCAAAGAAATACCAGGTTATCGCAGATGCCTATTCCAGCTCCAGTACCTACAACCATGCAAAGGAGATGACCCAGAAGAGAAATCAAAGTAATCAGGCCTTCAGTGTGAATACCCTAGAATATCCCTCTGTTCTTTCACTGAATGGAATGAGGGCTGCAACTGTTCCAGCCCATATTGCATAGAAGGACTAAGGGATGGGGGATGGGGAGACAGATCCCATCCAGATCCTATACCTTTAATCCAGCCAGAAACACCCACACACTATACACCTTCAGGACCATAAATCCGAGCTGTCAACACCCCAACAGAGCTCATGGCAGTCTTCTTATAACCTACTCACCCTAATCCTTTTCTAATCTGCTGTTTGTCTGGTTACTGACTCTTGGTTCTATCTCCCATTTAGAGTCCTATTGGCTTGACAGATGCGTGTATTCTCCTGCTCTCTTGCCTCCCCGTCAAAGACACTGTCTTGGTCTTGCTCATCGTCTCTTGTGTTTTCTACTTGCAGTATAAAATCCCCCAGAGTGCCTGCGAGGACCCCAGTCAGCTCAGTCACTGGGGACTTTATGGGGAGGCGGCAGGGATTCACAAAGATCAGTCCTTTTTTATCCTTAATGCATGGCCCATATCAGGGGTTCGTGAACAGTTGTTGAATGACTGAGTGATGCTTAAAGACCTTGACCTCATAAGCAATCGTCCCATCAAACCCAGACAACTGGCCCACAATGAGCTATTTCCGAATGAGTCTGTACAAAGTGCCGGCGAAAAGCGATACCCAGTGGAAGACGAGCCAGACTGAACTACTTAAGGAAACAAAGCATCTTTGAGACATGAAATTAATTAACTGCTTCCAAAGGGACCAGAAAGTAGGAGGTTAGGAGGGGGTGGGAAATTTTACATAAATTTCCAGAGGACAAGGGACTTGATAGTAAACTACGAATTTCAAGCTCTACATTCCAACACTGACTTCCAACATCATGGCTGAGCTGTGTGTGACTGGCGCTCAAAATCGGGATTTGGTTATGTACAAAGGAAAGCTCTGAAAGAGAAAAAAACAATAAATTAAATGCATAAATCGAGAGGATTTGGGGCTTTTTAGAAGTTACTGCACAATATTCTCTGAGGGTGATTTTAGACTAGACCTTGACAGGGTGAGATTGTGAATATAAAAGTGAGCTTTTGTCAATCAGAAGGCACTTCTGCAGAAATAGGTTTCTAGAGACTGACCGAAGGGAATTTCAAAGATCTAGTTTACATTCTCTGTGTCTTTGGGCCCCTTTCCTTGGGATTTAAAAACCCGTAAGGATTTTGAGATCTTGAAACAGCCATATAAAACACTGCTTAGTATGAGTCTCAAAGTATTTGGTGCTCCCGGTCATGGACGTTTTATTTCGGTCTGTTCTCTTACCAAATTCCATTACCCAGGCCTCCAGCCTTTGCAAGGTTTACCAGTTTCCTAGATAGAAGGGAACAACAGCTGTATCTTATCTGCCCACCATGAATCTCAGGAACAACACAGAAGGGAGGGGAGATATGTCGTGGATAAAGAGGTTCTGGAAGCAGAATGCTTCCCTACCAGAAAGGAAAAGTATCTATGAGGTCACATAAAAGTGGTCCTACAATGAGGAAAAGGGGTTATTCCACAAGTCCTTGAGCTAAAAAAAAAAAAAATTGATAACTTTTATTTATTAAGAACTGTGAAAAAAATTTATATACCTGATCTTAATTCTGCCATTTTGATCATCAAGACAGTTCAACCCCCCATTTTTGACCCAAATAGTAATTTGATCCTGCTGTATCCAAAATTTGGCCATCAATACACCAGAACAGTCAAAGTTTCCTTGGTCTCGGGGGGGACGGAGAGGGTGTCTTCTCTCTGATTCTCTTGCTCTGTCATTGCGTGCGTATCTGCACATTTTCTATGTTTGCTCTCTCTCTTCATCTGTGTGTGGTGGCTTTCTCTTTCTGTGTTTCTCTGTCTCCTTCTCTCTTTGTGTGACCGCTCTGCAAATCTCCGAATTTTTCTAACTTGTATCCGTATCTTTGTATTTTTCTGTTGTTTCATATATGTGTTTGTGTGTATTGCTTCCTCTCTGCCTTTCACTCTGTCTCCCTTTCTTAATCTTTTTCCTTGTCCTCTTTTCTCTGCCTCTCTTTGAATCTGATCCAAATGAAAATAATTTCATTAAAAATAGAAAAATATCACCGAGTACTTACTGTGTGAGCTAGAATATTTTTCAAGAAAGCAAACTGAATTAACGGAATTGCTTAAGAAAAAATGCATGTCCAACAAAAACCAAGTGATATTGGTATGATTCTATTAAAATTCCTTTACTCCCAATGTTAAGATGGCAAGATCAAATATTCTGGGCCCCCAAATCATGAGGTCACAAGCACCTGCAGTCTGTCTCCTCCATTCCAGCAGCTCCCTGGACCATGACTGGCTCCAGGCACGGTGAAAGAGGACCTCTGGGAGAACAAAAGGTCAAGGCAGATTCCAAAGGTCAAAAGTCGACCCCAGCTTGCCCATTTCCAACCGGCCGCAGGACACTGCAAGTGCCAACACTCGTAGCTGCTAAAATCAAAGCTCTTTGTTCAGACCTCTAGATGTCCCTGCCCAGGTAAGGACATCGATCTCCTCTTGTCTTCTTGCTTGTGTTGAAAGCCGACAGAGAGAGAATCAGTCCTGCAAATACTTGGAACACACTTAGCCCTTTTAAGAAAACCCACCACACCCCTTCTTCCTGTGCGCCGTCTCTCTAGACACCCCCAGCAACTGAATTCCATACTTTGACATGCACGTGCATGCGCACACACACAAACACATGCACGCGCACACACCGACAACTAGCTTTCCTTCTGCCTTTCCATCCTTCCGGCGGTAGATAGTAATTGTTAACATTTATTCAAAGCTAACTATGTGGCAAACACTATTTTAAACACCTTCCGTGTCTTATTTCATCTCCTTCTCACAACATTTTATGCAAATACCATTAGTATCTCTAATACCCCAGATAAGGAAACTGAGACACAGACAACTTAAGTAACTTACCAAAATGCATACAATCAGCAAGGGGAAAAGCCACAATTCCCACTCCAGAGCCTATGCCACAAACACCATACCGTATTGCCTAAAGCTAACTGTTGATGATTAGCAGATATTAGTAGAGAAAGCTATGTGCCCTCTTTATTCTCTAATGAGCTCCCAGGACCTAATAGATAACAAGCTTCTCAAGATCAAACGGCTTCAGAATGCTGAGCAGCACAGAAAATTTGGGGTCACTTTGAAGGGGGACTATCTACTTTGAGTACTGGAGGGGGAAAAAAATCACATTTCCCCTGACTTCTTATTTAGAGAATAATCAAGAAAATGTTTCCCCTTTCTCTCTCACTGAATACAATTTATCTCTATCAAACCAGAAAAGAATGTAGCTCCAGCTGGAAGTTTCTCACAAAGCCTTGGGAGATGAAAGGTACAGTAATAGATACACAAAGCAGTTGTTTTTTATCTGTGAAGACCTGGTTTCATATGGTCCTTTCATAAGAGTGAAAAATAAGACATTGTGTTTATGTGGGGCATACATTTGTCTGCGTCACAAAAAAAAAGAGTATGACTGTCTGCTGGGACAACCTGAATCCTTCACTGCTTGTATTTGGTCTGGCCCAGGTGCTCCGTAAGAGTGGAAAACCTGCTTTTTAAGCACCTGAAGTATAGACCGAGTGGCCAATTTAGGCTCAAAGCAACCGCATTTGTTATCTGTCCTAAACAGGAGCCCAACCCATACTTTTTACTCAGCTAAAGAAACGGAACACTGAAAATTTCGTAAACAGGACAATTGATGGTACCTGGCTTTGTGTCAAGCAAAAGCCAGCCTCTGCATTGAAAAGTCGTAACCTTGAAAAGCTGGTTAAAATGGATGATGCGTGGGCTGCTGGCTGGAGAACCAGCCGAGAAGTAGGTCAGCGAAGTTACAGGCTGGCTTCTGTCACTCCCAGACAGAGCCTGTGCAGCTCAGAAGGGAAAAAAAAAAAAAAAAAATTTCTCAGACAGAATAAGACACTGTGTGTGGTTCCGGGCAGCATGTCGTATTGACAAAACCATCACCGCTGAATGAAATCATCGAGGGCGAGCTGTCAGCCCCTGCCCCATCCAGAAGACTATTTTCTGCTCATTTGATTAATCAGGGGTTGCCCTGTTTTGTTTGTTGTTTCCAACCACAAGAATAAACTTTGTTGTTCACGCCTCCGTAGATCTCACCACACTGTCACTTCTTACAGGCTGCCTGCCAGGCTTGGCCGGGCTAACAGACAAGAGCAGCTAATGAGAAAGCCCGGATCTCAAAGGTATGTTGGACTTCGTGATGACCGTCAAGCTCGGGACCATTCCCCTTATCCACCGTCCCCCTACCTCCTCTGCTCCGAGAGGCATTATAATGCATCGCCCAGGGGCACAGCTTCTAGAATCCACCTGTCTGGTTTTTAATCCCCTAGGCTCACTCAGTAGCTGTTGTGACCTCAGACACATATCCTAACCTTTCAATTTCCTGATTTCCTCATCTTCAAGACAGGAATAGGAATTGTACATGCCTCGTGCACAGCCATCAGAACGCCAGGAGGGAAAAGTTCATTCAAATTTGGATAATCCAAGGAGGGCTTCATAAAAGAACCAGTTACAAAGGAGTATGAAGGATGTAGCAAAACCACAAGAGAGGCCAACAACAGTGGATGTCATCATCACGCCCGGGCCCGAAAGGACACCGGGACAAACGTGGCCATCTACACCTGAAGGAAGCCAGAGCTCTGTGAAGAGGGGTGCCTGGTATGGTTATGACCTTCAGTGCAAGGATGTGGCCAGCTCACAGCAACCTGACAGAAAGGAGACACATGAATAAATGCACTAACCTCACTCTACTCCTTCCCTCACTCAGAGTCTCCAATCCTCCCACTGGCTACAACCAAAAGAGACAGGATGGCACAGGAACCCCCGTCACACTGCAGGGGCAAATGGAAGTTACTGAGCACCAAGAACTCCAGAACCTGGTACACAGCCTGGAACACACATTCGGGGCCTAGTAACAGCTTACTACGTACCCCTCGTTACTTGTTCTTGGATGCACCATGTACTCGGCATGTGTGGACTCGGGCAGCAGAGTGGGAACCGAAACCATTGCTACTGTCTCATCCTGGTTCTCCCAGGTTCCTGATGGTCACACAGCTCATGCCCTTTGGGTCCTAAAACCTCACAACGAGGGGGCCCACGCTTCTTCAGCGCCCTGCTAGCCTTGGCGACTCCAGCCTCCCTCAGCATCCACCCACCCTGTTTCCAAAACCTTTATTTATTTACTTATTTATTTATTATTTAGCCAAAAGATACTTTTATCAACACTTTACACAAATATCCAACATATGGAATAATTAAGATCAGGCAGTTCTGGCCCCCTGGGCCGGCCTCTCAGTAGAAGCCAAGGGCTATGTAGAACACCGTTTCAAGACACCTGACCCTCAGCACCCCTTGGACGCTCCTCACGATGCTCTCGGTCCCTCTCCTGGGTCTCCCCTTCCCGGGTGCTGAACCGCAAGCCCTCCACAAGTCACCTACTATCAACCAGGAGACTTTGGAGCCTAAGCAATAATAATGGAAACTTATCGTTACAGTGTGCTTAATTGATTTCACACACATTATATTATTGTATCCCAAGAATACGCTTGTACTTCCCCAAGGTCACACCAAACTGAGGAGCACAGCCAGGCCTGGAAACTTTTTTTTTTTTTTACTTTTTTTTGTTTGTTTGTTTTGTTTTGTTTTTTAACTTCAAGACCCCTAGCCCCATACGAATAGCTACGCAGGGACCACAGCTGGAGACCAGCAGATGTGGCTATGTTGTCAAAAATGATAGTTTTAAATTATTATTACGTTTATTAGTTGCCAACATCTTCTTTTCTTCTTAATACTATTTAAAATCATTGTCTCTATCTGCTTGTGTGATGTCTTCCTCCTCCCCTCGAATGCTGGGCCAGCTCCCCAAGTGGAAGGCCCACGCCTACCTGCTGCGTGGCCGTATCCTGATGTCTAGCCCACCTGACCGGCAGCACGCACGTAGTCCTTATTTGCTGAATGAAAGACCGTTATGGTAGGTTATTTACCCTAACTAGGTTTCGAGCTTCCCCAAAGCTAAAAATAACCAGGTTTTGACTCAGCAGCTGGCAAATGGCCAGATTACTTTTAGCTGCTAAGGCTAGGGAGGAAAAGTGGGCCAGACCTAGCTGGAACAAACTGCCTGACGGTACATCCTTGCTCAGCAAATGCTAAAGACTCTTGTGTGACGAATATTGACGAAGGCCGGCTCTCCTTTGCATTTTCCCAGGAGTCTCAAGCCTCAACAGCCGACAGTTTCTGGAAGTTTATGATTCTTTCCCACGAGACCGTGAGCCCTTAAGGAACAAGGACTCTGCCTGACTCATCTTTGTTTCCCTAGGAATTAAAAGTGCACCTGGATCAGGCGAGACCCCAAATAATGATTTGATGAATGTTTGTGAACGATTAGCAATGCAAGCCTAAGCACCAGAATATGGAATCATGGAATTTTATAACCAGAGGGATGTCAGCTACTGTCTAAAACCACTCTGTCCAGGGCCACCGGGTGGCTTAGTTGGTAGAGCATTTGATTCTTGATCTCTGGGCGGTGAATTCAGGCCCCACGTTGGGCATACAGCCTAGGTACACAAAATATTTTAAAAAGTAAAAATAATACTGCTCTGTCCAATGTGTTAGCCACTAGCTACGTGTGGCAACTGAAATTAAATAAACTTAAGATGTATTCCACCGCCACACTTGCATCTTTTCTAGGGCTCCAAAGTCACGTATGGCTATCGGCTCCCATACTGGACAGTGCCGAAATAGAATGTTTCCATCATCACAGAAAACCCTTTCAGACAGCGCTGGAAAGGGTCTCATGTTGTAGTGAGAGAATTGCGTCTGAGAGAAAGTTAATTTCCCCTGAGTCACTCTGTGTGTGAGAAACAGAAATGGGACCAAAACGCTAAGTCTCCTGGTTCCTGCTCTCTGTTTGTCCACCATTACGCTGGATTCACACACTATGAGCGCCTCGAATACACCTCGAGCCACCAAATGCCCTCCTCTTTCAAGCCTGTCCAGCTTTGGAGAGGCGGTAAGAAATCCTAGATGCACATGGTAGAAGACATGCTAGACCAGCAAGCAAATGAGGGGAAACCATAGCTTCCCACAGAAAGCTAGAGGCCAAAAGATCTGAAGTATGCCCAAATGTGGGCTGCCTTTTTATTCAGAGTGTTGTCAAATTGTTTTCATTTCCATGTTGGAGGCTAATACCCAAGATGGACACTTTTTTTGAAGAGTCCCTTTTGATTTTAATTTCTTAAAGTCCTCATTTGAACTCTGCTTTTTTGTTTATATTATACCCATCCCACAATTTTTCTTTCGTTGCAGGTAACTCGATCCTTGAAAATGTACAGAATCCATCCACGCCCACTGCTTTTCATTAAACATCAACTCGTCCTTTCAACGAGGTCTTTGAGGATTTTCCGTCGCCTTCTCTAACTGTTATGTGTTGGTTTTTTCCCGAAATTACGGCAAATTAAGTTCTCAAAAATGCATTCCTTTTCTTAATCTTTAAATAGCTGGGAACGCATGTTGGCAAAATCTCAAGAAAACCTATAAAAGGAAAGAGGCCAGCTTCCTGCACTTCTCTCCCAAACCAGAAGCAGGGCGCGTGCCCTGTCAGGGCCTGCACGGACAGACAGACCCAACTGAGGCGCATATACCCCAGGGTGGGTGCAGACTCCACACCTAAAAGAAGTCAACACAGAAATAGGACATCCACATCTTTGTTTTTATTAAACCAACGCTGTGCGAAGCAGGACACGGAGGCACGAGTACTGGCCTGGGCTGCAGGTAGAAACACTTGCCGTGAGGAGACACAGCTACGCGTTAGTGACAACTGAGGCCCCAGGAACCGCGGTGGTCAACAGAGAGCCCGGATGCTGGTCTTTCAAGCTCCCAAAGATCCAGGGCGGGTGCAAAAGACTTCAGAATTTGCAAAGAGGACCCTTCTGATGGACACACGGAGTAGGGACAGGGAGTATCCAAAAAAAATTCCACTGATGAATCATATTTTTTTTTTCTGGTATGTCTCCTACGGTTTCTGAAGATTTCATTATCCTCATAAGTGAAATTCTTAAAATTGCTGAAAGAAGGTGCTTATTGAAACCTATAGCTCCCCTTCCCTTGGCAGGCTTTGATTTGAAACATTCAAAACACATCCAACAGCCTCTTCTTCCCTGAAGACAGGGGCTTTAATGTTTAAAAAAAAAAAAAAAAGAAAGAAAGAAAGAAAAGAAAAGAAAAAAACAGGTCCCCTTACACCAGCCAGCTCCCTCCTCTTAAAGAAAAACGTTCCCTAAAAAGTAAGGTATTGAAACCAAAATATAGTAGCAACCTTTAAAATCTGAGTCCTGCTCTTTGTTCCTAATGAACAAAGAAACACAATTCTCATAACCCGGAGCCATGCGTGCACACAATTTCAGAACAAGGACTGGAGTTGTAATCTAGGCCAACCTCTTTAAACTGCAAACGAGGAAACTGAGGCCCGGAGAGGTTAAAGAATTTTTACGGCGAGCAGGTGGGCCAAGCCAACCCTGGGGCCAGGTGTGCAGGGTCTTGATCTTTTTTGCACAAAAGAAAAAAAAAAAATCATGCTATTACTTAGAGCAAAGAGAGGTGTGTTGAAAGGTGGGGAATTAACGGGGCTCCTTAACCCTGCCAGTTCGGCGGCGGATTGGACAAGGAGGGTCCACTCTAGACAAAAATACAAACTAATTGGAGAAGCAGCACAAAGTACACTGGAAAACGCATCAACCCCTTGTGTTATGTGACTGATAGAAACCAAGTCCCTCCTCCCCTCACAGGCACGAAAATCCAGCCAGGCACGGCAACGCACTCTGATATTGTACGGCGTTATAAAAACAGAAGTGATCAAAAATCAAGTGGATTTTGCATGAGGGTTAGGAGCTGGCAGCCTCTCCTGGAGAGATCCCTTTGTGCCTGTGTAATGGTTGCATCTAGAAGCAGCACCTTCCTCCCTTGTCCATCCGTGAGAGACAGCTATGGTGGGACTGATCACGAGGAGCGTAATCACCCTC
This sequence comes from Paguma larvata, assembly GCA_030068075.1. NCBI lineage: Eukaryota > Metazoa > Chordata > Mammalia > Carnivora > Viverridae > Paguma > Paguma larvata. The sequence continues at coordinate 17,515,255 of CM057825.1, forward strand.
TTCCTCTCCCTTGCCTGCACTCCTCCCCACAGTAAGGAAGGATTCAAGACCACACTGCAGGGGCTCAGCTGGCTAAGCGTCCGACTCTTGATTTTAGCTCAGGTCATGATCTCGTGGTTTGTGAGATCAAGCTAACGGCGCAGAGCCCACTTGGGAATCTCTGTCTCCTAATCTCTCTGCTCCTCCTCTCTCTCATTCTCTCTCTCTCTCTTTCTCTCTCAAATAAATAAACATTTTTAAAACCGTTTTGTCTTTTTGAATCACTTTTAGTAGTGAAGACTGTTGGTTCATATTTTATTGTTTCCATGTGCTCCATTTTGGGTGCGCCTTTACTTTCCACACCCACACCTGTGGTTCATCTTTGGAGGACTGCCCCTGGGCCACTGGAGCACTCCCCGCACACTGGCAGCCAGCAGTGCCTGGGAATTTACCTCTCTGCAAGGTCCTTGATCAATGATGGACAGGTGCAAAGTATGCAAGCCCAGCTCCTTGGGACAATGCCAGAGTAACTTACACTCCAGAACGCTCTTACCAGCTGAGCTAAGCCACCTCCGGGGGCCTTTTGCCTGAAATTTGTAACCTTGCTTGCCCCTTCATCCCCTTCCAAAACCTGGGAGTAGTTCCTTAGTAAGTCCCTCTGGTAGGCAAATTCTCTCAACGTCTACTTCTAAGAACCAGACCTAGAAGAACTTCCATCTCTCCTATTCCTTGTGTAGCTGGTCCCAGGTTACCTTTTGTTTGGGAGGAAGTGCTCCCCTGCCTAGGCCTTAAGAGAGCAGCTCTTCTCCAGAGACTTGAGCATGCACTTTGTCTCTTGTTTCCTTGGGAGCTTTTCTATCTGGGCTTATTAGAAGACTGCTCTAATCGGGGCACCTGGGTGGCACAGTCGGTTGAGCATCCAACTTCGCATCAGGTCATGATCTCACAGTTCGTGAGTTCAAGCCCCACATTGGGTTCTGTGTTGGCAGTTCAGAACCTGGAGCCTGCTTTGGATTCTGTGTCTGCCTCTCTCTCTGCCTCACCCCCACTCAGGGTGTCTCTGTCTCTCTCAAAAATAAAGAAACACTGGGGCACCTGGGTGGCTCAGTCGGTTGAGCGGCCGACTTCAGCTCAGGTCATGATCTCACGGTCTGTGGGTTCGAGCCCCGCGTCAGACTCTGTGCTGACAGCTCAGAGCCTGGAGCCTCCTTCAGATTCTGTGTCTCCCTCTCTCTCTGCCCTTCCCCTGCTCATGTACTGTCTCTCTGTCAAAAATAAATAAACATTAAAAAAAATTTTTTTAAATAAAGAAACATTAAAAAAGAAAGAAAGAAAGAAGGAAGGAAGGAAGGAAGGAAGGAAGGAAGGAAAGAAGGAAGGAAGGAAGGAGAAAAGGAAAGAAGAAAGAAAGAAAGAAAGAAAGAAAGAAAGAAAGAAAGAAAGGAAGGAAGAAAGAAAGAAAGAAGGAAAGAAAGAAGGAAAGAAAGAAAAAAAATGCTCTAATCAATGATTAATGTCTGCCATGGGGTAGGAAGGAATCAGAGAGGTGGGTTGACCCATGTATGAAGTATTTGCCATCCCTATGCTAGAGAAGAGGGCCCAAGGAGAGGGAGTCAGGTTTTTATTCCAAGCCTTCAGTTGGCCATTAGCTTAGCCCAAAGGAGTCTGGATGGGTCTACGTAATCCAGCTCCCTGAGACTACCCAGGGTTTATTATCCAGCTAGTAATGGAGTGTCCCTCTACAGATGCCCCTTGGAAATTGTGGCAGCAGTGGAGAGCTGAGGGAGGATATGATACGGGGAGTTCCTTGGCCCATCTCATCTTGACTACTAAGGATTGGACAAAGTGGGCTGGAGAGTGGGGAAGGCGGGTCCTGGAAGAGCTGTCCTGCCGCAGGCAAACTCTGACACCATCAGCTCAACTTGAAGTTGGACAGACCTGAAGGTGTGCGTATATTGTACAAACACAGAGGCTGGTAGCAGGCTTAGGGCATGTTTGAACATCAGCCTGCAGGCAGGTAGAAGTGCTGAAAAGCACGATCCATAAAACGAATTGGTATCGGGAATCTGGAAATAGAGGTCAAGTTCTGGAAGTCAGAGACACGGGACATTACCAGAATGGCACTGGGGGCTTTCTCGGCAGATTCCTTTTGTCCTCTTCTTCAGTTCCATTGAGGGATAACAGACACACAGTGAGGCGCACAAATTTTAAGTGAATGAATGTTTACATACATAACATTCCCATCATCCCAGAGCCTTTCCCATCCCATGCCTCTTCCTGGTCCCTCTCCCTCCCCAGAGATAACCACAATCCCAAAGTCTATCAACACAGCCCAGCTTTGCTTTCTTGAGGTTCATATAATGGAATCCTGTGGTATGGATTCTTTGTGTCTGTTTTCTTTTGCTGCACATTACACATTTGTGAAATTCATTCATGTTGCATATAAGCAGCTTATTCTTTTATGTTGCCATGCACTACTGCACTGTATGAGAATACCCAGTTTACCGGTCCATCTAGTTTCCAGTATTTTGCTGTTATGAATGAAGCTACAGACCTGCTTGTACATGTGTTTGGGTAGACATGTGCACTCACTTCTCTTGGCGGAAGACCTGAGAAGGGAATTGCCGGGTCATAGGAGAGGCATGTTTACTTCTAGAAAGTTTGTCAGGTGATTTTTTAAAGTGACTACACCAGTTCACACTCCCAGCAGTTACCTACGAGAGTTCTACTTCACCCACATCCGTGTCTGTCAGCTCTTGGTATTATCAGTCTCGTTCATTTTAGCCCACCTTGTGAGTGGGTAGTATTATCTCGTTCTGGTTTTAATTTGCATTTCTCATCTAGAACCCTTTCTCATCTAGGACCAATCTGGGTGCCCCGAATGTGGTCATCTGTCCATGGCATCTCGAGAAGGTGCTACTATGTAGTCCCAGACAACAGAAAGTCAAAGCTACCCTGTGGGCATTTATACACAGAGATGGCCCAAGATGCAAGAGATAGATAAGGACCACACTAAGCAGGCCTCTACCACGGAACCTTAAGAGAAATGACGGCCACAGGACTCCAACACATCGCTGGCTCCGCAGCCGCTCTGCCCCAGAGCCTCTCCTTGAGGTGGAACTTCCAGATATTTCTCCAGATAAAACTCTCGCCAAGGACTTGTCTCACCCAGAGGAGCTGAGGAAGCCAAAATACCCACTGAGCTTAGAGAAGGCAGGCTGTGAAGATAGAATGAAACAGAAACAATGCTCACAGCATACAGTATGCAGATCTATGTAAATCAAATATAAAAGCCAGAATGCAAACCTTCAAGCGATAATGCTCTCCAGCTGTCATACATGACAGTCTCCATTCCAGAGACCGCTGGGGCACTGGGGAACCAGCAGGCAGCGTAGTTCAGCAAGAAGGGTATGGTTTTCCTCTTTCCTTTAATCTGGGAGCATGAGTTCACTGGGTCCCCAGGGATCCATAAAATATGGAAGTCTGTTGGTTCTTTTTAACCAGTTGTCCATTTTTATTCAAGCAAATGAGGCACCACTTCTTCCGGTTGGTCTTTAGCTTCAGTCAGATGTCAGTGTCCATGGCATTTGCGGCAAACATAGGAAGGGCAGCGGTGGCTGTCTTGAGAATCTGCCTGGGGGGCGACAGTGCATATCTGTTGCAGAATAGGTACCCTGACTTGAGCCCCTACTGCTATTTATCTGATGACCTTGAGCAAGTAACTTCCTCTCCGTGAGCCTGAATTTTCCCATCTGCAGCAGGAGCTGACTGGACTAGGATCACTTCTAAGATCTCTTTCAAGGTCTAGAGTTGTCTGGGCCTGTGATTCTCCATGAGGCCCCTTCAATCTAATTGTCAATCAGCGTGAGTCAGCGGCCAGACACAAATGAACCCATTCCCATGTAGAGCAATTAGAGCCAGGCCATTTCTGCCACACATCCGAGATGATAGAAAGCCCGACCCAGATTCTGTGCTGTATAATTGAGCATTAAGACACAACGAGGGCTCCGTGGCGGCATAATAATGCATGCCTGGCTGATTTATTAAGCATCCGACTCAGAAATGCATTGTCCCGTAATGCCTGGTAGTTTAGGCAGCGCTCCATGAAAAACACTTGCGGTGCAGGCAGTTGTGCTCAGATCCTGTTACGTCCCCACAACTCCCAACTTCCCCATCCCTCCGCTGCAGCCTTCACCTCCCTTCCCATCCTGCTCCGAAGCTTGGCGGCCCCTGTCTTGATCGCACCTCTCCTCTCGGCGCAGCCAGTTCTGCACAGTCTGTGGCGCCCCCTGTTGGCGCCTGGATTTTGTCAGAAGCGACAGCTCTGCATCATCAGGCTCCAAGCTGAGCAAAGGGAGTTCGTGTCACCGTGGCTGTAACTCCGGAAACCTTAGCGATGATGCCAGGCAGAAGACGAATCCTGAGACAGAAACAGAAGCAGATCCGCCACAACGTATCCGCTCGCCCTGCCTAATTTCCTCCAGAGCACTTCTCTCTACCTGCCACATTCCTACTTATTTTCCCTCCGTTCCCGATCTCTCTTCCCCAGCTAGATTTAAAGTCCAGTGATAGAAGGCTTTTGTCTGCTTTGTTCTTTAGAGAATTCCAGCGCCTAGAGTATTGCCTGGCATTAAGAAGGTACTCGGTGATATTTGCCAAAGAAGTCACTTATTTGTTCAATAAATAAATATGCAGGTGGTATCAAGGGCTATTGAGGAAAAAAGCAGAGTAAAGAGGGTGCGGTGCTAAGAAAACGGCAAGGTTGCTATTGCAGACAGAGTGGCCAGGGAGAGCTCTCTGGCAATGACACTGAAGCAGAAACCTGAAGGAAATGAGAAAAGGAGACGCTCGGATACATAGGGGAAGAATGGTCTGGAGAGCGCCACCAGTGCAAGGCCCCAAAGGCTTGGAGCATCCGCAGATATCAGTGGGGCTGAAGCAGGGGACAAGAGAAAATAGTAAGAGCCAAGAGGTAGCAGCGGCCAGTCGCCTGGAGGAGAGGCCACCAAACCACAGGCTGGGGGTCACAGCCAACCTATTTCCTATTTCTGGGAACAAAGTTTTGTTGGGACACAGTCGCACACATTTATGTACAAACTGTCCGTGGTGGCTTTCACGCTCACAGAGGTGAGTAGCTGCCACAGAGACCACCGGCCCACAAAGCCAAAATGATTTATTATCTGTCCCTTTGCAGAAAAGTGTACTGGCCCCTGCCCTGATCACTAGAGGCCACTGGAAGGACTTCGGCTTTTCTCAGAGGAGCAGGACAAGCCATTAGGGGACTTTGAGCAGAAGGGTGACATGGTCAGACTCACAATTTCAAAGGACCGGGATGGCTGGCTGAGTGAAGAATAAATTGTAGGGGCGGAGGCAGCGAAATCAATTAGGAGGTGGGAAATAAAGATCGCGCAGACTGGAAATGTCATCGCATTAGAAAACGCGTAACGCCTAGCACTTCTCGTATCACAGGGCGAGCTGGGTGTGTTTGCCCTGGTCCGTTTGGGCCCTTCAACATCTGGATTTACGCGGAGGTGCTAGGGAGTAGTCAGGAAAAACAGGCAATTTTTTCCAAGGCAGGAGAGAAAGCACAGCAATGATGGTAAAGGTTGCAATGAGCTAATACCCTCTCCCAGGGACCCCCTGTTGGCTCCATATCCTGGGCTTGGGCTGGAGTCCAGGCAAGATTCTGGTTCACTTACTGGTGGTACAAGCTTCTTGGGCTGGGGTTTTTCTCTTATTGGCTGTGCCTGTCTCGCTTCACTAAGGCAGACCTTAAATGGTTTGGAGGAACGGGGTTATAAGTCAGACAGACAATCCTTAGAGCCACGGCTGTTAACCAGAGATTCAGGAAGTCAAACGCTGGAGAAGACAGTGGTGCCAACAAGAGAGGATCAGAAAGAAGGTGTAAGGGTCTTACAATCGGCCTGCCAACCGCCAAGACGGGGGGAGAGGGTTTTACTTCCCACCGTCTCCCTCTGCACACCAAACACACAGGCTGCCCTTTAAATGAAAAATGTTTCCTCGCTGTTCTTTTCTTTCGCCTTCTACCACACATGGGAGTCCGAGAGTGGCTCAGTGAAATGATGGGGGAGTCCAAGAAGTCTTTCTCAGCAAGAAGAAGAAGAGGATTCTAGAAGTCTCGAAAGCCCCAGGCTTGAACTTCATAATTATAATATTAGCTGTGTGACCTAAAGCAAGTTACTTAACCCCTCTGTGCAATAAAGAGGAAAAGAAAGCAGAGTTGCTATGAGAAATGCAAATAACATATTAGAAACCCCTGATCCATATCAGCAACTGTTATTGAAATGAATTATGTGATAGAAAAATTAAGCTTTGTTCATCAGCTGTGTAATCCCAAGAAAGATAAATCACCTATCTGAGCTTCATAGTTTCCTTGTCTATAAAATGAAGACAGCACCACCTATACTATAGGAATAGGTACTAACTTCACTTAGAGCAAATGGCAGATATAAGGCACATAGTAGAATTTTGGCCTAGAGTACACATTCCCGGCAGCCCAGATACCTTCGTTATTTGTGAAACATTCTGAAGCTCTGAAGTCAAGATCTTCAACAAAAGGGTAAAAGGGAAACTGATAAAGCAACCAAGAGACCTCAGCTCCACAGCAGGCCAAGGCCGAAGATGAGCAAACACCAACGGGCCAGGACAGGTGGAGAGGTAAGGGTGCCCACCCAGCACAGAATGGCCGTGCCCTATTGAATCAAGGTCAATCCAGGATATGATTGGTTCCAATAGTTTTAGGTTCTGGATTGGTTCTTCCTTCTCTACAAATCCAGGGTTGGGGGGAAGGGAGAATACAAGGATTCCCTGGGGAATGGAGGAGAAGGGAAGATTCTCATTCTTTATTTGCCCTTCCTACCTCAGGCCTCCTCAAAACACCACTGACACGTGAGTGTTGGCAAGCTCGGGGCACTGCAGGGAACAACACAACAGAGCGTCTGTGACTGGGAAAGTATTATGGAATGAAGACTAGAAAATATCCGTGAGGTCAGCTGGGATTCTAGCAAAACAGTGGACAAGTACCCCTCTCTGAGACTGTTTCTTCATCTGTAAAAATGGGGATAAGCAGGTCTTATTGACTTTGTATGTTTAAATTGTGAGTTTAGCTCAAGTTTGAGAATAAGGAATTAATTAATCAAGACCTTCTCTGTCCAGTGCATCACAGGTCCCATCTCAGAGACAGGAAGTAGAGAGGGAGTAGGAAGGGGGCATCATTAGATAGCCTTCCAGGCTTCCATTTGGCCATGGACTCTGTGCAGCAACCCAGGCTCATGACCCCCAACTCTAGTATTGGGTCTTGTTGCCCCATCATCACCGGGAGATCACTCAAGTGATGGGACTATGTGCATCTCCAACTAGGAGATGGCCCCCTGGGGACCTTGAACTGTTCCAGTGCAACCTGAAAGAATGGTCTAGTCGGACCTAGTGGGTGCTCTAAGGACATGTGGGCTTACGAAGAACACTAGTGATGAGTGACATGGGGGTCAGCTCAGACTTCCTGCTTCTGGCCTCACCTCCAGCTCCCAGCTAAGCTCTGAACCCCAGATGGGCCTGGAATTACCACAGAGTCTGCTGAGCCCTCTACTCCTTACAGAATGTATCTAAGGCACTCCATGCTTATGGAGCACATAACAGGGCTCCATAAATGTCTGCTTGTTACATAAGTGAATAAATGAATGAAAGAATGGAGAAATAAATGTTGAAGTTCCAAACCTTCACGGTTAATTCTTATACCTCAACTAATCCCCTTGTCATGAAAGTGACACTTTGCCATCCGAGCTTTAGACTACAAAGCCAAAGGGACAGATGTAACCTGGGATCAACCCAGCCTTTTCCCTTCTCCATAAAATGATAATGGCAATGGATTCTCAATTCACTTCACAGGATAACCAAGAGCGTTAAATGAGAACCAGCATAAACATGCTTTAAAGGTACTAGGATGTACTTAAAAAACTGAGTGTCAATTTCTGGTCCAAAGTTTTCAGAAGCTTCCACAAGCCCGTTTGAAGTCAAATAGGAGAACACTGCTTGCTGGTGTGGAGGAGATAATGCTTTGATCCTCATGCCAGCAACAGCGCACAGCCTGTTAGATGCATGTCTCTGCTGAGCTCCGTCTCTGCTGAGCCTGGGAGTATAGTATGAACAGACACAGCAGTGTCAGCAGCAGAAGGAACAGCTCACATTTCATGAGTACTTACTACGTGTATGGCTCCATGCTGAATGGCTCTCATCATCCTCATTAAGTCTCCAAAACATCTCTTTAAGCTGGGAACAGTCATTAGAATATTATCTAGTAAATATTCACTTCCCACCTCCTCCAGAGCAGGAATATATTTCCCACTCTGTGGATGTAGGGCTGGGTCATGTCAGCTGCTTTGGCCAATGGAGTGACAGCAAAAGTGACAGCGTTTGAGTTACAAGCCTAAAGAGGGTCACGAGTTTCTGCTCCCCAACCGAGAAGCTTCAGAACTCCACCATGAGAAGCACGTGCTCCTGGTAGCCACTGTCCTCCAGCCTGGGTTCCAGAATAGTCTGCACGAAGCAGACTACAAGCTGGCTCTGAGGCTCGCTCTTCAAGAATCCGGAAAAGCACGACCCTAGTTGACCAGCCATAGGTGAGTGAGAAATACTTATTATTGGCTGCCACTGAGATTTTATGGTTGTTTGCTATGCAGCAATAATAGATACTCTGAATAATTAATTTTATAGATGGGGAAGCCAAGGTTCAGAGAAGCTAAGCAACTTACCTGAGGTCAGCCAGCATATAAATGGCAGAACTAGGGCAGAACCCAGATCTTCTGGATGGATGGAGACCAAGACCTGGATTGTTATATTGTCCTGTCTCCTCCTTGCTATCTGAAGAGGTACATTTTGTGTCAAGCTATATGAAGAGAATATCCACAGCAATAACAAGTAAATAAACAAGAAGTCTCTGAGCTTACTCAGAGGGATATAAAGAGAGATCAAATTCAGAGAAGTCTGCCCTGCTCTCCTCATGAGAGTGTTTGTCCCTCTGCACCCCGAGAGTCTGCCCACACCAGCTGTCTTTCTCTAAGTCAGGGCCCAAGGCCATGAGGGGATTCCACAAAGGCCCCCAAAAGCCAGGAATGAGCACAGATCTCCCCACCATGGTAGCAGTACAAGTAGCCCCCCCAAACGACACTCTGACCCCACGTTCAGCAGAATAGTTTCAAGAGACTCCAGGAGACTCCCAGTCTTCAGACTGCAGGGGTAAAGAATGACTTGAACATTCTGGAACAAAAAAAATTTTTTTTAATATGTCAGGAAAAGAGATGATCCAATCCAGCTACGTTTCTGGTTTTTATGAGCATTTTTGTCCTTACTCAGAATGACTTATGTACAAAATGACATTTGTAATTCACAGCAATATATCCTCCCCCCTCCCCAATTCACTTAGAAGTACACCGTTCTCTCCTAATGGGCACTAGGATATCATTATCTCAGCCAGAGCTTCCTTGTTCTCTCAAGAATGGAAAATTAGTGAGGAAATGAACAAAGCAGTTGTTCATTAAATGCAATTCCCCAAAAGGGCATGGAAACCTAGGGAATCCCTCTGACGAGTTACCCGGAACACCAATAAAGCCCTGAGCCATAGAGAGAACTGAGACTATAAGAGGCTCAGTCTGACACACACACACACAGGGAATGCCAGGGCTCGGCTCTGCCGGGCTTCCCTCTCTGGCTCATGTTTCCTCCCAGCTCTAGATAGCTCTTTAACCTAAGACATGGCAGCACCCTGGGCTCTCAGAAATCCACCGTATCACCCGAGGATCAAGTACGGCTGCACATAACAGAAAACCCTCTTGACGGTGATGCGGATAAAACTGGGCTTATTTTTCCTCGTGAAAGAAGTCCAGAAGTAGATGTTTCCTGGCATTACTGGGTAGCTAAGTGCACCAGGGCAACGTCTCTGCAATTTTCTTGGCTTCTCCTGCGTGGTAATAAGGTGGCTGCTCCAGCTTGAGACATTTCATAGGCAGGAAGGAAGAGAGTGGGGATGGAAGGAGGGAGGCATGATGCCTATATTCAGAAAGCAAAATTTTCCCAGAAGTCCCCGTCAGACTTCTCCTGACACGTCATTAGCCAGAACTATCACGTGGCCACTCAGCTATCGGAAAACTGGGAAATACGGCTTTGTGAATGAGCACATTGGGAGCCCCAATAAATTAGCACTTGAGGAAGAAGAGGTGAGAAAGTTTATTCTGAGGCATCTGGCAGTCGCTGACAAACCCACCAGGGAAATTTTCAGGTTGATGTCAGCCTTGGTTGTGCCATCCTGCTCCAGTCTGAGGGGCAGCTTCAAATTCACGCAATAACCAGGACCTCTGTTTCCTCCTTCACTCGGAGGCATTATTTCCCAAATACCAAAGAGGTACGGTGGATAGAAGACAATTAATGCAAAGCAACACTCTTGATTTGAACATCTAGACTCTACTGTTGACAGGGAGATCAGAAGGAAAGGCGGCCTTGGGATTTTCCTTTTGAGATGGCATTTGTTTTTAATAGCAAATGACTTTCATGTCCGGAGTAAGCCACTAATAGAATTAACCAAATGAAAGCAACAAAAATAAAAGTCTAAGCATATGACCCTAGCATCTGTCAGAAGAAGGTAATCAGACAAATTGGGGTCCCATGTGACAGATTTTTCTGGATTATCTGGAGGAGGTTTTCAGAAGCCAAGTAAATTACCTTGGTGCAGCTGCCCTAGACGCCCCTCCATTAATACTTTGATGCTGCGGGATAAGGATTTCAAAATGTAAATGACTGCAAATGGATAATGACTAAGGCGACCAAGAAAAGGAAGTACTATCCTGAGCAGAGGGTAGTAATTCTCTGCGCGCCAACATCACTTCCTCCTGTGTAGGAAAACCGGCGTTTGGATCACAGCAGAATTAGGAAAAGAAATGAGGGACTGTCCACTCTGAGCGTGTCTGTGAATCTTCACTCCTAGAAGATAGATCTTCACTGACAGAAGATAGAGATGTTTGTCACCCTCCAAATAAAATGAACCTACGGGAATTCTTTGGTGAATGTTAACTGCCCCATGAAGAATTTCTACATTTTTATGAACTTTGAAAAAGATCCCGCCTGGGAGATTTGCTCTGCTGCCCCAGGTCTGAGCCAAAGTGGCCTGAAGGGAACGAGGTGACCCTGGGGCCTCCTTTGTTGATGGGAAGAAACCCAAGACCAGGCTGCACTACTATCATCTATACACCCTCTGCTCTCGGTTAGCCGTGCAGCTGTTTCTGTTTGGTGCCTTATTTTAAGGAGATGCATGAGGTTGTTGTTTTTTTTTTTTTAACTTTTTTTTTTTTAGTGTTTTTATTTTATTTTTGAGAGACATAGAGACAGAGTGTGAGCAGGGGAAGGGCAGAGAGAGAGGGAGACACAGAATCTGAAGCAGGCTCCAGGCTCTGAGCCATCAGCACAGAGCCCAATGCGGGGCTCGAACTCACAGACCGTGAGATCACGACCTGAGCTGAAGTCAGCCGCTTAACCGACTGAGCCACCCAGGTGCCCCACGAGGTTGTTTTTTAACCCCTGGCCTTCCTGTTCTATCGGTTTCTCTGCTTCACATCTAAACTAGGGTGTAACAGATGGCAAATTACTGCCAACAGAAGCGTACAAGCAAGATGCCTCCGTTTCCTAGGGCTACCCTAACAAAGTCCCACCAACTGGGACTTTGAGAAAGTTATTCTTATTCTGGGACGAGAGAAAGTTATTCTTTCAAACTTTCAAAAGCTAGAAGCTGGAAATCGATGCTGGGCCACGCTCTCTTTGAAGGCTCAAGGGAAGAATCCTTTCTTGCCTCTTCCTGGTTTCTGGTGGTTGCCAGCAACCGTTGCCATTCCCTGATTTGTGGCAGTATAATCCTAATCTCTGCCTCCATCTGTATGGTTATCTCCCCTCTGGGTGTCTGTGTGTCAAAATCTGTCTCCTATAAGGATACTAATACATTGGATTTAGGGCGTACGCTAACCTAGTATGGCCTTGTCTTAACTTCATTACATCTGCAAAGACGCTATTTCCAAATAAGGTCATATCCATTGGTACTGGGAGTTAGGATTTCAATGTACCTTTGTAGCTGAAGGGGATACAATTCAATCCGGAACACAGATAATCCAAAAAAAAATTTTTTTATTAATGACCTTTGTCAATTCTGTGGGTTAACTTGAATTCTTCTAATTTCATGAGAGGATACAGACAAAATAAGCTGATGACACCATATCGCCCTAAAACCTTACTCATCATTTTTTTATGATTAAACACAGCACTCTCGAAGAAGGCAGCAAATTGCTCTGGAAATAGACTGCACACAGCGAAACTTTCGCATCATCTTTGTCACTAGCTAACTACGAAGTCTGGGTGAAGTCATGTCACCTCTCTGGACCTTCAGCTGTTAAACTTAAAAGGTGAAACTTAGACTGAATCAGAGTTTCTTGAAGGATGGAATGTATGTCATTAGTGGTAAGACCCGATGGCCGAACTCAAATTCAACCCTGAAAAAATGGTACTAGAAAATTTTGTGCTACCAGTTGCATGACACAAATCTTACTTTGGGATCTAAGTTAATTTGTGCTCAATAACAAACCACCCTGAAATGTTTCCATGGCACAAGACACCAACCATTTATTAGTGCTCTCACACTTATGGGTCTACTGGCTCTGCTAAGTGGGGCCAGGATCAGCTGACCTAGGCTGAGCTCCCTATTGCAGTTGGAGCCAGCAAACTGACTAGGGTTAGCTAATCACATGCCCTGTCACTACTCGGTTGTTGGCTGGGGTGATGGGGTGACTGGGTCACGTGACTCTCATCATCCAGCAAGCTAGTCCAGGCTTGTTTGTGTTAGGTCAAAGGTTCCAAGAATAATAAGAGAGGGAAAGCCCCAAAGTGCAAGTGCTTCTCAAGCCCCGATAGCATGACATTTGCTATTGTCTGATGGCCAGAGCAAATCACATGGCCAAAACCAGGCTCAGTGTGGGAGGGGACTATCCGAGGGTGTAACTATAGGCACACACGAATTCAGGTGCCATATCCCTTCACAGTCTCAATATGCTTTTAACATCTCTTCACCACTTGCTAATCTCTCTTGTTAGCAAACAAAAACTAGAACTCTGGTTCAGAAAGTCAGTATATAGTTAGAATTCAATAACATTATTTCATTTTCGGTGTATTTATTTTATGGTTATCTTGTATGTATGTTGCATGGGTTTTCAATTATAGTAATAATACAGAGTCGCCTTTTTAAATAAATTCGTGGTTTTTCCACGTGAGTTATTTCAAGAAAATAAGTTAACAATGACACAGTTGGCACATATTTATTGCAAAATCGTGACACAAAGTGACTGAAATTCGGGAAACAGTGTACCAAACGATGTCCAAGTTCCCTGCACCTGCTCTATAATCATGAAAGTGGGGGAAAGGCCATGTCTCCAGAAACAGGGCAGAATTTTGAGACCAGCATGTCACCAGTCATTAAAAAGCCTCACTGGTATTAAAGGACTTAGTTTTTCACAGGGCTTGCAGCACCGAATTGAATAAAGATGAACTGGTAGGGACCAATGCTAATAGGTGGTACACTTGGTCACGAAGCACAGCCTCATCCACCACCCCCACACAGACTCACAGTGGTATTGACATGCCAGTACAGTTCAGCCATGACCCCAAATGTAATAGGATGAATACTGTTGTGAACTGAATGCTTGTGTCCCCCTAAAATTCGTATGTTGAAGCCCTAGCTCTCAATGTGATGATAGTAGGAGGTAGGGCGTTTAGAAGGTAATTAGGTTTGGGTGAGGTCACAAGAGTGAAGTCCCAGTGATGGAGGTGGCACCCTTATAAGATGGGAAAGAGACGCCAGAGCCCCTTGTCTCTCTCTGCCACATGAGGACACAAGATCACAAGATGATATCTACATGCCAGATAGAAGGTTCTTGCTAGGAACCAAATCAGTTAACACCTTGATCTCAAACTTTCCAACTTTCAGAACCTCCAGAATGTCCATTATTTCAGCCACCAAGTGTATGATATTTTGTTTTAGAAGCCCGAGCCGACTAATACAAACATATTTATCATGAGCCCTTCATAGTCGACACTTTGGGAGGCCATACACTTAGTTCTGTGAGATTTCTGTAATTTCACTTGGCAATAGACTTTGGATTCCATTTGCAAAACAATTTTGTTGCTTTATAGGTCTTAGTAAGTTTTTGGATTTTTGGATTTTGTTTTTTGGGGGGTTTTTTTGGTTTTTTTTTTTTTTAACATTTATAACTGAGAGAGAGAGAGAGATAGAGCATGAGTGGGTGAGGGGCAGAGAGGGGGGAGACACAGAATCAGAAGCAGGCTCCAGGCTCTGAGTGGTCAGCACAGAACCCAACGGGGGGCTGGAACTCACAAACCACGAGATCATGACCTGGGCCCAAGTCGGACGCTGAGCCGACTGAGCCACCCAGGAGCCCCTGGATTTTGGTTTCTATGTCTTAGGTTTTTTACACCATTTGATCTCCCATTTTCACCTTTGAATTGCCTCTAAATGATTTTTGGGAAAAGAGCATGAAAGTTGATCACCATTGGATCGCAGACTCTGAACACACCACCATAAAAAGAGTTATAGGAAAGTTTAAGTCATAATATTGGCAATAACTTAGGAATAACACAGAGATTCACCAGGTGATAATTTGAAGGGAATGGCATTCATTTCTATATGTTCCCGCAAAACAAATCCAGGACACCATGTCCGTGCACAAACATATGCAACAAATCAGATCTACGAAGTCACCCACACAAATGCCCACACATGTATTCTATCCCACAGGGAGTATCTTTTGTTTCCCAAATGTGCTTAAGATCATCTAAGAGATAAGGCACTTGACCCCAACTCAGAGAGCAAAAGAGGTAAACCTATTCCTGGACCTGGCATTCTAATTCTCAGAACACAGAGCACATCTGTCATGTGGCCCAGGTAGATACTTTCTAGCAACGCACTCCATACGCAGGTAACCACACATGGAGAATTTTTAAGGTACTTTTAAAATACACATCATATATATATATATATATATATATATATATATATATATATATGCAGTCAGTTCCTAAATTGTACATACTACCTCAGTCCCAACATGCAGATTCCTTAATAATGTTAGTTTCTCCCTTCCACGTATAATACAGAGTTGAACTTGGAGAATATAATGCCAAGTCAATAGTACCAAAGATTTCCCCTTTCTAAATAAAAGAGAAAAGAATAATAAAAATCCAGCCAAAGACCAACTGCGGTCGCTTAGACCAATGACAATAATAGATTAACTATTTTAGCATGCAGTCCTAGACAAATAAAAGATGGAAAAATTAAGTCATAGATGCCTTTTATGTCAAGTCAACTAAGTGCCCAGATAGCCCCAAATCCATAGATCAAGACCCAACACAATCAAATTGAAATCACTGTCAGGTCTGGGATTTGATTTTACCCTATACACAGACCACTAAGTTAGCTGGTTACTATTTCATGGGTGCTTGCAGAAAACATGAGACACCCAGGTCACAGACAGGAGACTTTATTACAGCAAGAAGCATGAGCATTGGCATGTTCCAGGTCCCCTTGCCCTCAAGTCCCACTAGAGTAACGCTGTTAGCCCAGACGGATGCTGTGCACACGATGAGTTTGCAATACAGATGAGGAACACTGAGCTTAAGGCCCATGCTATTCTTCTGGTAAGCAGTAAGCAAACCTGGTGTTTATTCCAAAGAGACATTACCATACCCCTCAAGTCTGTTCACAGTAAACATAATAACCCAGAGAAACAGTCCAGATAAAGAACAGTCAAAGCTTTGCATTCTTAGCATGTGCACCAAAAAAAGTACAGAGCCCATGGCAGGTTGCCTCTCTCAAAGATAAGGAGTTCTTAATTGTTAAATGAGCTGGTTATTTGCAGTAAGAGCAAGACTGTAGCAGGTGTAGACATCCTAAGACATACGTAGCATCTACCTACCTTACTGAAGAATTTAAACCCAACTAAGCATGTGTGTGTGCATTTACATTTTTTTCAGATGTGTTTCTGAAAACTCATGAGCAAATCATATTTGTCAATCAAGTCATCTTTTAAATATTCTGAAAGAAATCCCCATAAATGAATCCTTTTGTGATGGAAATAATCCTTAGTTCATCCATTTATATATTCGTGGGGTTATAAATACTGGATCTTCTTAAAGCAAGCCATACCCATACTGGTGCGACCCTGCCATTTGTAATAAGCTGTGGTGAATTACGAAAAGCAACTCTCTCAAGCGTGTCTGATTTGACCACACCCATATAAACGGTCATTGACCAAATAGATCCCATCCCAATTTTAAAACATCTGTTTTCTTCTTTAAAACTTCCTCATAACTATTTTTATATGCCTCAATTCCCAGGTCAAGCCAGATGTTGCTGCTTTGGGTGGATAATCTTATTTTTTGGGATTCAAAGATGGGTTCCTAAAGCCTCTTGCATACACTCAATCCTTCTAATACTCAATTAGCAGGGTTGTAGTGAAAAACCTCCATATTTTGATTCTTTTTTAGTCTCTTTTCTTACAGATTCTTGACAGAGACTTCTTCCCCTTAGTTCCCCTCTTCTTACCAAGAATATGTTGCTCCCTCACTGATACAAATTTGGAAATTCAACCACTATTGCTCAGAGCAATGTGGCAAACCTACAGAACTTTCCAGGAAGAAAAATGTCTACTTTTCCCTTGACTAGATTACATTTCAGAAACGTATGAACCACAGTCAGCAGCAGTGAAGTCAGGTCCAAGTGACATAAAATAGGATTTCGCTGCCATATAAGAAAATACCGATAAGAAAGAATTTGAGTACCTGCCAATGCCTCTTAATAGTTCTCTAGGAATCCATACGACAGAGCTGAGAACATAGATGATACCCCTCCTCCAAAAAAAAATGTTGTTGAAAATAAGAACATATCCTATTTGGCATAATCTAATACCAAGTCTTATGCTGGCATAGCACTTTCTGACATAAAGTATTTCACATGTATGCTTTTGTTTGTTTGTTTGTTTTTTGAGAAAGAGAGAGAGAAAGGGTGCAAGTGAGTGAAGGGCAGAAAGAAAGAGGGAGAGAGAGAGAGACAGAGAGAATCCCGTGAGGGCATATGCAGGCTTTCATTAGACGCTCGCCATAATCCCATGAAGAAGAGTAAGCAGACATTTGGGTCAAAAATAAGTCAAAAAACTGATTTTCTTTCATGGTACCTAAACTGACCCTTAGTCCTTTGTCCTTTCCAATACATCAGGCTCCATACTTGGGCACTGGAAGGTGGCAAGCATTAGTTGTTACCACCTACATCTGGAGATGGAACCAAAATGGCCAATATACATAGTTCACAGTCCTCTCTACAGTAAATACAAAGATGATCATTCATTCAAGTGGCCAGCACCAAAGGAGGTGTAAGAGGAAAGTCAAAATTGTAGGCACATCACTGCCTGACAGGATCAAGACACATTGGCTAACAGCAATTGTTCACTGCCACACACAGTAGGATTTTACAGCCACCATGTCTACCATTTTGCTTCAAGTTTCAATCTAGTATTTTCTTTCCAACATCCTAATTTGTTGGCTTTCATGACATTTTGATAACAAAACTCTTGGGGAGGCTTTCCAAACTCGAGTAGATGCCCAAAAACTATAAATTCCATAAAGAAGTACAGATTCCAAGCTATAGTTAGTGAAGGCAGAGGCCACAATAGCTTCCAGTTTATAGGAAAGGATGGGAGGAATGAGGGCAGGACGCGATGACCCTGGAAACACCATGTGATATTGTAGAGAGAGAGCAGGCTTAGGCATTAAATAGAATTGTTTAATTAACTATGAGTAAGTTATTCAGCATCTCGAAGCCTCAGTTTTGTCATCTGGAAAACTGATCCAGTAATATTTACCTCAGATGACTGTCAGGAGTATTAATAGTGTTTGAATGCATTTGATATATAATAAGATTTGTTTGTATTGTCATTGTTATTGTTTTGGTGTGTGGGTGCATAGTAGTCCTTGAGGGAATAAACCATATATTACTCATTGTTGTATCTTGAACATTTAGCATTTAACACAGTTTATGGAGCTCTCAGTATGGTAAACAGGCCTCATAGTGATGGCATTGTTTAAGTCAGAGAAGCATTAAGGGCTATATAAGAGTTGATCCGTGAACATGGTGAGTAGTATGGGGTGAGGATAAACTTAGTCTCATGAAAGATTAGGCAAAACATTAGGACCTCAAGTTCAAAGCTGATGTCCTAACTCTAGTGCAGGGATTAGCAAACCTTTTCTGTAAAATCCAGATAATAAATATGTTAAGCTTTATAGGCCACCCAGGATCTGTCGCAATTACCCAACTCTGCCACTGTAGAGTGAAAGCAGCCACAGACATTAAGTACATGAACGAACGTGGCTGTGTTCCAATAAGATGTTGACTACAAACACTAAATTTGGAATTTAATATCATTTTCACATGTCACAAAATATTATCCTTCTTTTAATTTTTTTCAATCATTAAAAAATGTGAAAACTATTCTTCACTCATGGGCTGTACAAAAACAGGTGGCAGGCTGGACTTGACCCACGCACCAGAGTTGGCTGACTATTGCGTGCGTGAACTGACCCAACAATGCTGTGACTGCACACTCACCCTCCCTAGCTGAATCCTCTAAAAGCCCCCATCTTTGCTTCCTGTAAGTTTCCTATGGCTGCTATAAACAGCAGTTCATTACCACAAACTTAGTGACTTAAAACAACACAGATTTGGGGCACCTGAGTGGCTCAGTCGGTTGAGCGTCCGACTTCGGCTCAGGTCATGATCTCGTGGTCTGTGGGTACGAGCCCCGCGTCGGGCTCTGTGCTGACAGCTCAGAGCCTGGAGCCTGCTTCCGATTCTCTGTCTCCCTCTCTCTCTGCCTCGCCCCCACTCATGCTCGCTCTCTCTCTCTCTCTCTCTCTCTCTGTCTCAAAGGTGAATAAACAAAACAAACAAACAAACAAAAAAGCAAATTTGTCCTCTTAAAATTCTGGCAGTCAGAAGTCATAGCAGGCTAAAAATCAAGGTGTCAGCAGGAATGGTATGAATCTGGATGAAAATCCTTTCATTGCTCCCTCCAACCTTCAGAGGCTGCTGGCACTTAGAGCCACATCAATTTTGCTTCCGCTTCACATAGCCTTCTCTGTCTGACCTTCCTGCCTCCCTCTTATAAAGACCTTTGTCATTACATTGCACCTACTGGATAATTCAAGACCATCCCTCCATCACAAAATCCATAATAATCACATCTGCAAAGTCCCTTTTGCCATGCTAGGTAACATATTCACAGGTTCCTGGAATTAGGATGCAGACACTTTGGGGAGTTCATATTCAGCCTACCACAAACTTGTTCAGGCTTTCCCAGCGTCAAAGCATGAAAGAGAAGGTGCCACGACTTAGCACATAGACCCATGACCACACAAACAGTGTTCTCCCTTCCCTTCTTCCCCCACAGAACAAAGGAAATCTGGGGCCAATATTTTTCCAACGTCTCCTCTCTAATCTCATCCTATGAATCATGGCCATTAAGTTAGACACTACCCCAGTAAGTAATGTAAATGAAAATAACTCCTATATCTTAGAAAACCCTCTCAATACTGGCCCTGTTTTCCTCTGAGTTATTTTTAAAGTTACACAAATTTTTCTCAAAGGCATCCCAGAGATTTGCTTTCAGCTTCTTATCTATGCATAGCACAGACAATTGCATTATACCTAAGAGAATTAATGTGATTTAATTATATTATATTTGGTGGTAGTTTAATATCAAACTTCTTTTGTACAAGAAATTATTTCTTGGTGAAGTTAAGCTCACTTATTATGCTCATTCTTTATTCATTAAACTCATTAAGATCAGTGGGAATTGCTTATAAATAACGATACTATTGATTTGAAACATCGCAGATAAGTGAGGATATTCTAAGAGTGTGAGAGCATAATGCTTCTTAGTTATTTTCTTGGGAATTCATGTATTGGGAATCTATGTGTAGCATACTTTCCCAAGACTAGATTAAACACCATTTAAAATTTCTCTCTTCTCTTGCAAAGGGGAGATGGACAATAGGACAACTGTCTTTCTTAGGAATCTCTTAAAAGGATTTAAAACCAGAGCCACCATATAAGACTGTATAGGTTGTTCACTGCACAAAGTCATCCACCAAAGAGGGAAGCGGGGCTGAAATCTGTGCTTTCAAGCCCCAAATCCTGGCACAGGGCTATCGGAAGGGGGAGGGAACTTTTTCTTAATTCACATAAAGTGACTGTATGCCCACAAACCCGTACGGACCCATTTAAGAGGGGGTGCCTTTTTCTGCTTTGCAAAGACACCTCATGGACCAGCAGAGGCCTTGGCTGAAATCCACTTGGGCTAGCTTAATCAAGAAAGGGATATTTATTGCAAGGTTATAGGTATATTTCTTGGGACCCAAGAGCAAGAGGTACAGTAGCTATTATGTGGGATTAGAACAAAAAAACAGAAGGCTGTCAGGAGAGAGAGGCAATAACTAAATAAATCAATATTTACTGGCACATGTAGTCCTCACAACAACCTTGCTAGAGCAGAATAATTAATCTCATTCTATAGACGCAGCCTCTTGCCAAAGGTCACCCAGCCAGTAAGTGACAGAACTTTCAAATCTAGGCACATCTGTCTGGAACGTCCTTGTGCTGTCCACTGCTTCGCACAGTCTCTCTCATTCTCAACATGTCGTCGATGTTCTTATAGCTACTCACTGATATTTCCTCCTCTCTTGCTTCCAAGACACAGGAGAAATGCATTTCCCCTTGAAGTTAAATGTGCATGTGTGATTTGCTTTGGCCAATGAAATATAAGAAGTGACATGTGTCGCTTCCACTTGGAAGCCTGTAAGAGCCAGTGTGTGATTTGCCCTCCCCTCTCTCCACCAAGGTGACCAGAGACATTCTAGGTGATGGTGGTTCTGTCAGCTTATCTCCGCGAGAAAGGACCTCGTGGGACAGAGTCTCTGTCGGTCTCCAAAGAACTTATAACTCAAGTGAAAAGGAAGCTTTGACTAATGTAAGCCACTTACTTTGGCTTACATGTGGGCTTTTTGTTATGCAGCATAACTTTGTCTGTCCTGCCTGGCATAGCTGGTAAGGGCTTTTCCTCTACTTCTACCAGCTGGTAAATCTCCTCACTTGTGAACCACACGCGCTCTTCCCTTTTCCTACTTGCCCCAAACCTTGTCATCTTTCACAGGCCAGCTAAAAACCTCACCTACCCAAAAAACCTTCTTGAACTCCTCGGCCAGCTGACATTAATCCTTACTCTCTGTAATCATTATTGTACTCACTATCAACATCATATAAATTAGAATACATGACACATTATGTCTCGTGTATGCTGTTGTAACTTGTTTCTTTCTTTAAGACAATGTCTTAACTCTCCAACTAAATGATCGGTCTTTTGTAAGCCAAAACCATGTTATACATATCTGCAGGCCTCCCACAGTACTTATGACCTCACACAGTCCCCAAAGAAGTACACTGAAGAGGGTGGGGGAGGACAAGACAAAGGGAACAGCAGGTCTAACTGCTTCTTCCTCTGTGTACCTACAGATTTGAACAGTGGAACATTCCTCCATACGGGGGGAGGAAAGAGTTAAATTGTAGTAGACTATATCCTGAGACAGCTAACATCTTTGGAGGTTATATTTCTCATTAATATAAAAGAGTTAATTATACATCTTGGAAATTCTATTCACGCCAAATCTTCTTTTAGGGTTAAGTCATGCATGATCCATCTATATTCAGGAATCAGCCCTGACAGTGTCTTGTTCTGTTGGGCCATCTTATGCACCCACCCTAAGGATCCACGGGGGCTTTAGGAAGCTGTTCTCGTCGTGAAACATTTTACTGAGAAGATGACCTACACTGCAAAATACTTTATATAACCAAAGGCAGGGCATAAATATTTTATAGCATAGAGTCCATGAAAACACATCTTCATTTCTGTAATGCACTATCTCAGAACATATCACTGGGGGAACGGGACTTGCCTGAAAGATTCAACAACTCCAATTTGCCGTAGCTCATTAGGATGCCCTAGAGAACAAGCACAACAAATAATTCTAGATCCCTGCTGCTCGTGGGCTAGTTAATGGGGACTGACCACACAACAGCAACCCTTGTCACCTCACGAAACAGCCACCTTGTGTGTACAAAGTGCATTTAACAAGGAATCAGACAATGTCGGCTGGAAGGAGCCCTCGAGACGTATTTTTTCTACAGGTGGGGAAAGAAGGTTGAGAGAGATGACGTGAGGTGGATTTCGACTCAGACTTAATCCTTCACTGTTCCTGTCATAACCTCGAAATAAAAGCCCGTGGGTAAAGTGAACACAGAGAGCACATCCCCTGATTAGACCTACATGCCGGCTTTGAAGTAAAGTATCATGTCACCATTCGGGCTTTTCAGTAAATGGTGCTGTGTGTGCATATCTGTGAATAACTTCAAATTTCTCATTAATAATATGTTTCCATAAATACCAAACCTCGCTGGAATCCCTCTCTTGGCATTCATAAGTTAAAATCTCCCACCATTAATTCTTCAATAAGAAAATTATCTCCTGGTAAGTGATGAATTAGAGCTGCAGCTTCAATTCAGTTTTTACATTATTTTTCCCTCCTTCACTGATCGCCCGCTTTGTTCAAAATTGGTTCTACCCACCCAGATCTCTCGAGCCAAGACATCACTACCTTGTGTAATTAAATTCTGAAATAAATAGCAAGGCCTTGATGCAAAAGTGACCTTTCTGATTCAGAAAGTCCTTCAAAATTTCAACAGGACACATAGAGAATTCTTACTTTTGAGTTGCTCACAGGGCCAACAATAGCTTTGTAATCCCTTTGTCAAGCCCAAGCATACAAGGAAAGGATTCACTTTTTTACTTACTCTCACAGGTATCTTTTATGCTTCTTCACCAAGCACTGCAGATTCGAGGAAATCACTGTCTAACCCTGTTTTTAAATGTTCCTTCCAAATGCGGTTTCAATTGTTCAGAGAAGAGAGAAAGGGGTGGCCCCTTTAGAGGCAAGCCTAGGCAGAAGGCCATTAAAAGGAAAACTGAAATCACGGAGCATCTAAGCAATACTATTGCTGGCCTGGCTTTGGAAGGAGGAGTGATCTAGTGATAACAAGTAGTGGCCTGAGAAATCCTAATTTAGAAAAAGTAAGTCAAGCATTCAGCTGAAAATATTGTTGAGCCAGTAATCACCCATCCGGTGCAGCCTCTCCTACGTTCCACTGAAAGGCTGTAATGGCGTTGAAGAACGCCAAAATTCCCAGCAGCCAAAATTAATGTAAAGGCCAATCTAATTCCAGAATCCAGAAAGAAGCTCCAGTATGTATTAAACTAGACTCAACCAGACACCCAGATTTCTTTTTGCCCCACCTCCAGGATTCATCTCCATGAAACAGGAGTCTTCAGAGATTGAAAACTGTCTGCCTGAAAAGGTATAGGGTTATACTTCCTACTTTCTCTCCATTCTGGAAATCAAGGGTGTGTATCAACCAGAAAACCATGTAGGTGCTGCTGCTTCATGGAGTCACGTTGTAGCCTTCCTACAACTTTCTATATCCTCTTCGAAAACAAGGACTTTCTTACCCCCTTCAAAATCAGGGACTTTCTTGTCATCCCCCTCATATGAATATCTAAGAGGTATCTGTGAACTGTTGCATCCTGGGAAGTGTAGTCTTCACAGGTACCCTAATGCTTTGTGGGAAGAGTAGGCAGAAACAAGAGGAATCTGTGTGGAGCATTCTGGGAATCGTAGTTTTTTGTGCCCTCCATTGTTTAAAAGTACCAGTGAACCTGGCAGTGAACTCAAAGAATCTCTGCAGCTGAGTTCCTTGCTAGATGAGGGATTTGCACTCAGAGTTGTAACTTTCAATAGGCGTCTACTCTGAAGAAGTGAAGAGCATTAACCATCTGCCACATGGACAGAGAAAAGGGCCAAAAGCAGGTAAATCAGCTAACACTGTTATTTGGCAAACTCTGAGCCTGTATAGATTCTTGCCTCATTCCAAGAGGAAAGGCAATAAATATCATAGGGTCTATAGGGAAACACAGCCAGACAAGAGAAAGGGGATAATGTCTTGAAGCCTAAGAGATAGAATGTAGTTCTGAAAATATTTTGCTGAGGAAGATAGAAGAAAAGAAAAAAATGAAACTCAAAAGGATATGAGACAAAGCCTCTGTTAGAAAGATAACATGCAAAGAAGACCGCAGAACGGTATGACAAGAAAGACAGACGAGATAAGGAAAGATGGCAGGAAACCAAAAACAATAATATTCACAGTGATGGTGGTAAAGGGCAGAAGTAATAAAATTAAGGAAGTCAAGTAGGTGAATCACAGAGTTAACTTGAGATGCTTTTTCAGAGTGCAATGGACAGAGATGAAACGATGAGTTGATATAAAAGAAAAATGGAAAAGGAAAAATAAAGAATGAAAAGTAAAGACAGGGACAGTGTTTCTGAAAAAAATGCTAAAGAGAAACAAAAGCAATAATAAAAGACAAAGGAACTTTCTACCCACGGGTCCTGTCCCCTGCTTTAATAAAACCACCTTTTTTGCATACGCACTCACAAAAAAGACAAAGGTAAACTATCTTAGGCTCAAGAAATATTAAATATGCTGTATTCCTCTTGAAAAGACTCATCATGAACCAGGGGGGAAAAATCAGTGAAAAGAGACTTTTCACCTTACAAAGTGTATGAATAAAGAAAACATCTTTCAAACATTCAAATGGGAAACAATAAGTTAACTACGAAATAAAAAATAATTGAGTCAGTCTCAGACTTCTCTTCTGTAACACTAATTGCCAAAAATAATTGAGCA
The DNA here is from genome assembly GCA_030068075.1 of Paguma larvata. NCBI lineage: Eukaryota > Metazoa > Chordata > Mammalia > Carnivora > Viverridae > Paguma > Paguma larvata. Next base: position 17,540,195 of record CM057825.1, read on the forward strand.
GGATCTACTGAGTTCTAAGGGGAAAAGTCCATTTGTCTTTTATGCATAAATACAACACAAAAGGATTCTCAGATATGCAAAATCTAAATGTATATATTATGCACTGACCTTTCCTTTCAAAGTCATTTTGGGTTTTCAATCATCCAGAGATTAAACAAAATTAAGATTTTAAGAATGAAGTGGTCAAGATATCAAAGAATTGATGATACACACTAAAACAAATGAACTATAGAGATAAATCTGAAAATTGTAAATCTGGCTATAAGTCAAATAAAAATGTCAAAATTTATCTTGAATGCAAAATTACATAATCTTTAAGAGTAGATTATAATTCTTGGGATTTAAAACCCAGATCAGGGGCGCCTGGGTGGCTCAGTCGGTTAAGCGTCCAACTTCGGCACAGGTCATGATCTCACCGTCTGTGAGTTCGAGCCCCGCGTCGGGCTCTGTGCTGACAGCCCAGAGCCTGGAGCCTGCTTCCAATTCTTTGTCTCCCTCTCGATCTACCCCTCTCCTGCTCACGCTCTGTCTCTATGTCTCTCAAAAATAAATAAATGTCAAAAAAAATTAAAAAAACAAAAACAGGGGCGCCTGGGTGGCTCAGTTGGTTGAGCCTCCGACTTCGGCTCAGGTCATGATCTCGCGGTCTGTGAGTTCGAGCCCCGCGTCAGGCTCTGTGCCGTCAGCTCAGAGCCTGGAGCCTGCTTCACATTCTGTGTCTCCCTCGCTCTCTGCCCCTCTCCCACTCATGCTCTGTCTCTCTCTCAGTCTCAAAACTAAATAAACATTAAAAAAAAAAAAAAAAAAACACAAGCCCAGATCATACAAACAAAGTTGGATAAGAGAAGGAAGAGAATGTAAGATTGTGCTCAATTTCAAATCTTATTTGGAAGTGTTTCAAAGATACTGGTTTGGCTGGATTTTTACACTTAGAGAAATATGGGAGGAAAAAAATGTTCTTGAAGAACTTAAAATTAACTCGCTAATAGAATGTGAAAGAGTACACATACCTGGAAAAGATAAAGCAATGCATTTCACATGCAGTGATCACCAGAAACAATCAGAATACCTATCCATAGGATATTAAGTAAACTATTATTATAGAAATATATAAGGGAATAAAATGTAGCCATTAAAGGTCACATTATAGAATATTTTGTCTTGGAACAAAATGCAGAAAATATTGGAGGTAGAGGAGAAGCTTGTGCCCTGTAATCCCAATTTTGAAAAAACATAATTTTTTACACATTATGCATTTTAGAGCAAAAAAAATACAAGCATAGAGAAAAAAGGACCGAAAACTTCTACACCATCAGGTTAACCGTGATTATCTCTGGGTTGATAATAAGGTTTTCATTTTCTTCTCTTTGCTTGGCATATAGATGCCAAAAGACGCTTAAATATAAACACCATAATAATAAACCAAGCTAATGCTCTATCAGGGGTCAGCAATTTTTTTTCTGTAAGGGGCCAAAGAGTAAATAGTTGAGGCTTTGCAGGGCATACTACCTCTGTCACAACAACTCTCAAACTCACAACTCACAACTTTGTACTGCAAAAGTCAGCCAGACAATATGTAAACAAATGAGCGTGGCTGTGTACCAATAAAACTTTATTTACAAAAATAGGCTGGATTTGGGGCCATAGTGTCCCAATCCCTACTATATGGCAACACCTGATATTGAAGATTTAGAAATTATTTAAGTGCATTATTTTTCTCTGTTCTCTAATTGTTTAGGACAAATGTGTGTAGATCAGTACAGTCCAATAGAAGTTTCTGTGATGACGGAAATGTTCTCTGTCTGTGTCATCTCATACGGTAGTCATTAGTCATATGCTGTGTTGAAATGTACCTGCTGCAAATGAGGAAACTGATTTTTCAAATTTAATTTTATTTTAATTAATTTGATCTTAGATAGCCTCATGGGGACCATATTGGACAGGACAGGTCAAGGGCACATGTTACTGTCTGTGCCTAGGAAGGGTACAACTATTTATCTCTAATTTCTTGTCAGACAATATAATCTCAGACTCAGCACTTCTCAGTCCTTATCGGAACTCCTTTGCAAGGAACGAGCATCATGGAGCTTGTCTGAAGGGCACTTATGTCTCTGTGGAATTATTCATATATTCAACACTGCTCACTCAACTCCTACTATGTACAGACACTACGCCAGGCCCTGGGCAAACACCTGACAAGGAAAACAGACAAGGTCTACCTTTACGGTTTGTTCTACAAATCATTTAAAGATAATAAAAAAATATAAAACAGTATAAATGAGCAAAAATATAAAAACAGTACAAATGAACAAAAATGGTCTGGCTTCTATCTCTAAATAACATGTCTGTAAAACCTATCCATGCGGCATGAGTCTGCAATTTGTTGATTTTTATTGCTGTGTCACAGGAACAAAAATGACTAAGAGATCTAAACATATACTGCTTATGGGGGAAACAAATATAAGAATAGTTAGAGGTGGAGGGGCACCTGGGTGGCTCAGTCGGGTTAAAGTGTCTGACTTCCGCTCAGGTCGTGATCTCACCACTTGGGAGTTCAAGCCCTGCATTGGGCTCTGTGCTGACAGCTTAGAGCCTGGAGCCTGCTTCGGATTCTGTGTCTCCCTCTCTCTCTGCCCCTGCCCTGCTCACACTCTCTCTCTCTCAAAATAAATATTAAAAAAAAAAGAAAAAAAAAAGAATAGTTATAGGTTGAAAGTAGAAGAATCTTGATTTCAGCTCAGGTCATGGTCTCACAATTTATGAGATTGAGCCCCATGTTGGGCTCTGCGCTAACAGCGAGCAGCCTGCTTGAAATTCTTTCTCTCTCCCTCTCTCTCTCTCTCTCTCTCTGCCCCTCCCCCACTGACGCTCTCTCTTTCTCTCTCTCCCTCAAAAATAAATAAACATTAAAAAATAGAACCCAGAGGAGAAATTTCTATCCTGAAAAGCTAGATTTCAGCGGATTAACAGAAGCATATTTTTATCTTAAGGAAATGGAATCTTTTCTTAAATCTAACTTACATGGTAATGAAAATTAAGTATAAAATAAATGCAAATAAAATAAACAAATAATAATAATAAAGTATAAAATAAATGCAAAAGAGTATATAGTTTGATGAGTTTTACAGATGGATAGCTCTATGTAACCACCACCTCAGTTGGGACTTAGAACGGGAGTTGGCAAACTATGGCCTGGGGGCCACATCTGGCCTGGTGCCTGTTTTTGAATGGCCAACAAGCGAAGAATGGTTTCTATATTTTCATATGACTGAAAAAAAATTTTTTGAAAGAATAATATTTCTTGACATGTAAAATACATATGAAATTCAAATTTCAGTGTCCACAAATAAAATTTGATTGGAGCACAGCCATGCTTGCTCATTTACATATTGTCTATGGTTGCTTTTGTGCTACAATGGCAGAGCCAATAGTTGTAACTGAGACCGCATGATGGGGAAAGCCTGAAATAGCTATTATCTGATCCCTAGCAGAAAAGGTTTGCTGATCCCTGATGTTGAACATTACCATCATGCCAGAAAATTCTCTCATGTCCCCTTGCAGTACATTCTCCGCACTCTATACCCATTCCGCAAGAAGTGATCTGATTTTTATCAGTATAGATTTAATTTACTTGTTCTAGAACCTCCCGTGAATGAAATCATATGAAGTGTGTTTTGTTGTTTTTTGTTCTTTTTTTGCGGGGGAGGGTTTCTGGCTTCTGTGTCTTAATATAATGTCTGTGAAACATATCCATGTGGCGTGAGTCTGCAATTTGTTGATTTTTATTGCTGTGTAGTATTTCATCATGTGAATACATCACGCTTTATCTATTCACTCGGTGAACCAGTTCTGAGCTTCCATGAATAAAGTTGCTGCTACCATCCGTGTAAAGTCTTTTGTGTCCAAGTCAGGTACAAGTCTTTTAGCTAAATACTTAGTGAAATTAGTGGGTCATAAGACACGTGCACGTTTAACCTCATAGAAAAGAGCCAAACTTTTTGACTCTCCCCAGAAATACCTCAGAGTTCCCATTTTATTACATCCCTACCCGTGCTTGGTATTGTTAGTCTTTTTAATTTAAACCAACCTAGAGGGTACCACTTGATAGCTTATTGTGGTTTCGATTTGCGTTTCCCTGGTGACTGATGACGTGGAAGGTCTTTCAATATGTTTCTTAGTCATTTATGCATTTTCTTTCGTGAAATATCCAGGTCTGTCAAACATTAACAACTATTCCTATTTTCCTATTTGCTTCGGCTGCTTGGAACCTTAGAACTCAAGGAGAGACCAAAATATAACAACTCTACAGAACATCCTGACATTTCATCAGCTGCTTTTTTCCCCTTATGTTCTTTCTCTCCCATTTTCTTCACCTACTTAATTTTGATCCTGTGTTTCTCAATGTCTTTATCGTGACTCAAATCTTATTTTGGAATGAGGTAGGGGACAGGCAAAAAGAAGAAGTATGAAACTGGTTGCTTCTCCATCCTGTGCTGGGCACTGGGAAGACAAAGAGGACTATGTCCCTGTCCTCCAGGAACTCATGGGCGGAGAAACCAGGAACTCGAAGACGAGGCAACAAAAGCAGCCCCAGAGGGTTGCCCTGAAAGGACAATGGGCAGCATGGAGGTGAGGGGACGGGGAACCTTTTGGAGATTTTTCTTGATCGAGTGTTGATTGAAGACTGTGTCAGTGTGGCTCAGAAAGAGGAGCCCTAGGGATGTGGTGGGGGTGTGTATGCAAGAGAGAATATTTTAGAACTGAGGAATGTTTCGTGCCAGACTGCATGAGGTCTTCTGAGAACGTACAGAATTTAACACAGCTGCCACAAAAAATAGGGAAGGTCAGGGAAGAGGAGGGCTGTCATTCGACACCTCCCAACATCTCAACGACCAAAGCAAGTGACATGGCGAAACCCAAAGTCAAGGGCAGGGAAACATCACTCATCTCGGGCGGCAGGACCTGCAAAGTCGCATTGTAAAGGATGAGGCCATTGAGAGGGTGAAGAATTGGGGCAATCCGTGCAATCTACCAGAGCAGGATTCCACGGAGGAAGTGATACGTACCTAAAGTGAAAATCCGGACAAGGGCTGGATCAGCCAAACTGGGTTTCTGAACAAGATCTGGGGGTGCACAGCAGCCTGGGTGCTGTGACTCCATACCTTTGAGACACATCAGGGAAACGGAGAACTGCACAGAAATTTGCACTGCGCAGAAATCCATCTCTAACTAGCTACCACTCAGGTACTACTGACCACAGAGCAACAGTTCGGTGAACTGGAGCCTCATCTAACAAACTGAAATGTACCAAAAATGGCAGATATCACACTGTTCTCTAGATTGGATTTTTGCATTCAGAACAAAAGCAGAGATTCTGCCTCAAAAACCCATGTCAGCGGTGATTCCGTTGCCCAGTTATCACTAAGCGTGTGATTATAACCATCGGATAATTAAACTCTAATGGCACTAATGCAATTGCATTGTTAAAAAATATTCCTGAGCACCACGTTCACCCCAGTACTAGTTAACTGCTATGCTAATGTCTTGGCACATGTGACTAATAATGAAATGAGTTATAACTGTGTGTTTGGATCACATTACATTGCTTCAAGTGTATCATAATATTTTATAGCTTAATGGAGAATCTGGCTTATAGCAATACAGGAAAAATAAATCTTGGCCAATCATCATCCATTTAAAAAAAAAATCTATATTCAGCAGCTGACAAGATTTTAACCATCAATAACAATTACCCTGAAACCTTTTTGACACAATAGGTAGGTATTTAATATCAATAACATAAAATACACCCTCGCTAATGGAGATATATTAAGATATTGATTAGTTATGCAAGAAAGTTTATGCTTACTCTAGTCCCACTAGTAATTATGAGCAGGCTATTGACTACTTCTTGAACCACATCTTTTAGTCCATTTCCCTTTCTCTACCCAAGAGTACACTTGGCTGGCAGATAATCAGAACAAACAGACATTCCTAGAAAATGTGAACCATATGTGAAACGCGGAGCAGCAAGCATTTACTGAATGCCTACTAGGTGCACTTTCCTGTGTTGCCAAGACCACAGAGCTAAAAGGCACGGCCCCTTTGCGCATGATGCTTACAGTCTAGTGGGGGAGACAGACAGGACCACAGAGCACATCACGGGGAAAGATGGGCTCCAGGACATGCCGAGAAGCAGCTGAGGTGGGGAATTGGACAAGCAGCTAATGACTGTAACATAAGGCAGAGGAAGCAGAAGCAGGGCCGGGAGGAAGCGGGAGAGCTGGAACACTGCCTCGAGAGTGAGGCCTTTTCAACATTTTCCTGAAGTTAATATGTAGACAAGACAGTTGCTAGGACTCAGGGCTGGGGAGAAATATTAAAGGAAGTAGTGTGAAAGCAAGACCTAGAGATGGAGAGAAAGGAAGACTGGAGACTGCCCAACAGGTCCACTACCCTGACCACAGGGCAGCCCCTGCCCCTGTCCAGCGCCCCACAAGGACCGTAGTGCCCGGCTCTCCTCCCAAGGCCAAGGTCAGTCCGGCAAAGGAAGCACCAGTTTTCTGGGGCTTGGAAGGAGAAAGTTCTTCCAAGAGAGTAGGTGAGGAAGTCTGGTGGTGAGAAGGCAGAGATTCTGTGGGGGTACGACATTTGGGAACTAAATAACTTTAAAATGATGCAAGAAGCAAATGTATTTCTTTTGGCGTTTCAGTTGCTATGGATGATTTCAAATTCTTCGCTCTCTCTCTCTATCTCTATCTCCATCTCTATCTCTGTTGGACTCTTGCCTGTCTCTTAGTTTCCATGCCTACCTCTGGAGTGGATGGTCCTTTTCTCCACACTGCTCCTGAATCCTTGTTCCCTGCATTTGTGGCCAGCTCCCTGCTCTTGTGACCCAAGAGCCAGAGTCACCACTTAGCAGCCCGAAACATCCTATCGAGCAGCTATTCTGGACCAAATTGCTATTTCCCTTTGGTCAGCAGGAAACCAAAAGGTGAGAGGCAGCTGGGTCTTCCAAGAATGAAGCTCATTAGCAATGGAAAGCAACACGAAGAGAACGTTCTTTTAGCATCGAAGACATGCGCCAATTCCCCAGGCAATGGGAAACGGCAAAGACCGATGTTTTGGTTTTTTTTAGAAATGTTTCTTTTAAAAAATAGAAGACTCCCATTTTTTCACATTCCTTTGAATGGTACAGAGGTAAATGGAGTGAGAGGAGAAGACCCCTTTAAAATATGATCTGTTTTCCTGTGTGCAGGCTGTTCAGCGTGCCAATGCCTGCAGGCTATAGGAGAATTCAGGTGAGAGAATTTCCTTCCTTCCAAATTAAAAAACAAAAGAACTAGACCTCAAGGCCATTTCTGCCTTGAAACTCTTCCTTAACATGGTGTTCCACAATTACAATACAACGATTAACAAAGAATGATTTTCTTTGAACCGGGAGTAGAAATGAAACACAGACACCCTGCCGGTCACTCCTGGTGGCAGAGTTGCTACAAAGCAAATAACAAAGCATCAGAACCAACTCCGGTTTTCTTATCAGAGCCAGCCAACAAGTTTATATACAACAGTTTGTATAAGCCTTATTTTCCACCTGGATGCCAAGAGAGGAACGCCTCTGCCTCACTACAGGGCTGAGGATAGCATTCCCTACACACAAGGTGATGCCAATTAGGAAAAGGTAACCAAACCCTTTACAGTTCACTGGAGCCCCTTAACGGCCTCTACCTAAAATTGTCATAACTTGAGGCAAATGATAACGAAGCTCTCACCCAAAGTTTCACAAAGGTCACAAGCCCTTCCAAAGCACACCCACAACCTTGGGGTATCTGTCTTCTTCAACTGGCTGCTGAGCTCCTCAGAGCTGGGCGTATCCCATTCATCATTCATTTCTCATCTCCTGCGGGAGGCCCTGCCTCCTGGTCAGCAACTCCTATGTGTTTGTTAAAGAAATGATGTCGATTTTGATGCCCAGGGATTTTGTCACTTGGTCAAGATCGCACCGCTAATTTGTAACAAAACCAATCCAAGTCTTCCAGTGCCCAATCCCTCTGTGCTCTTTCATGACACCTCGAAAGGGATTAAGCTGGTTAATAATGGCTTCCATTAAAGGCACCTGTGTAGCTCAGTCTGTTAAGCTTCTGACTTCAGCTCAGGTCATGATCTCATAGTTCGTGGGTTCAAGCCCCACATCAGGTTCTCCACTGTTAGTGCAGAGCCTGCTTTGGGTCCTCTGCCTCCCTCTCTCTGTCCCTCCCCAATGCGTGTGCATGCACGTTCTCTCGCTCTTTCTCTCTGTGTCTCAATCTCTCTCTCTCCCTCTCAAAAGTAAGTAAATATTAAAATATAATAATAATACTTAGTAATAACGGCTTCCATTTATTGAGGTGTTATTGTGGGTATGTCCCCTGGCCCAGTGCTATGCATACATTATTAACTTTGTTACAACTCTAGAAGATAGATAGTCCCCATTTTATAAGTGCCCAACCAAAGGTCCTGATGTGGGACACAAAGGCAGAAGGAATGGCTGATAAAATTAAATTTCCTATAACCTGCAGCCCATTGACAAAGACTTGAGGCAGGAAGAGTGGAACATTCCTCCAGGAACTCCCAACAGTTAACGCTTTGCTAGAGGGAAAAACAACCTTAGCTTGATAATAGCCTCCAGGATCCTGTGAGTCTTCTTAGCACATGAAAGTCCTTGTAGAGACTTCCCCTTGACCTTACCTCTCCCAAGTCCCAAGCAAATTGTCAGTTTCTCCTCACAGTCCCTGAGCAGCTCTTCCTGCCCACGGGTCCTGTCCCCATGCTTTAATAAAACCACCTTTTTGCACCAAAGACATCTCAAGATTTCTTTCTTGAGGCTCCAAACTCACCACCACTCCAAAACCGCATCAGGCCCCATCTGTCTTGTTAGAAATAAGGCCATCAACTGAATCAAAGGAGGGACGCAGAAACTCAGAACACTGTGAATCGAGGCCTTAATGAACATTCTTGCAAGAGCGGATGTCTGATGGACAAGCACACTCGGATCCCTTACAGCACACAATTTCTCTCCTAGCATGCAAGTCCCTCCCCCGATTCCTTATGGGCTGAGTACTACAGAGATTACAGCCTTACCCTACATCGCTTCTGCCCATGTAAGGCAAAAAGTAATCTGATTGGAACAAATGTACATTCCCTGAAGTGACACAGACTTTCATTCCCTCCTCCCTTTTTTCTTTAGCACATGCTCATTGCAAAGCCCTCAAAAACAAGTCTGTGAAAGGAGAGGGGAAGAAGAACCAAGAAGTGAAGGGTCTAAGGGTTTAGGACTCCACTTGGGGGTGGGAGGGGAGTCATACATATCTCCAGTAGGTGGCAAACCTCTCGTTAATTAGACAGCCCAGCTTTTATTTGGTATTTCTGAAAATGAATCATCTCCCTTACTCCTCACATGTCTGAAGTCGCAATGCAAGGAAATGGCAAAGCTGGCTGGTACACACCAGCCTGGCCCCACCGTCCATGCGTTCCCCACCCTGGGGTCACCTCCTCCCTAAACAAAAGAAACCAAACACAGTTGTTGGCATGAATCCTGCATGGCAGAAGACCATGAAATGATAAAATAAGTTGTTGATGCATTTTTTTGGAAAGTGTAAAAATCTGTTTCCTCTTGGTGAGAATTTTATGAAAAAATCAGAACCAAGTTAAAAGTAGGATGGGAGAAGGGGAAAAAAAAAGTAGTTTGGAGATGCGGTGTTCCTATTTAAATCATATTAAGGCACAAACTGAAGTCCTTTAGGGACCTGCATAAGGAGAGGTGCATTGGGAAAAACCCAAAGGATTCTGGGAGCGGTTGCCTGCTATGAGCCTTAGTCCTATGAGATTAGTCATTTAAGAGCCTCATAAAAATAAGTAAACAATTTTCAAAAGACTGGACCTACATCTTTCCTCCAAAAAGCCAACGAGGAGCTCCTGCTAAGAAATTGTCACAAACATACAAAGAATCATGTTACTACCACAGGGGTCTTTTACCTACAGTCTGGAAATGTGATATTTTCTCTTCAAATGTGGTTGAAATTTGTTGAGGCTGGAAAATAGATTATTCTTTCCTTAAAAGAGCAAACTGACTGCTTTGTGGCTAGCGCAAACAGGTTTTATCTTGGCTGATTTAAACTCCACTTGTGTCGGGTTAGACCCAAACAATGTGCCTGCTCTGACTGCCCCTATCTTATCTAGACAGCTGGATCACGTGGTCTTTTGTGATTTGAGCACCAGGACGCAGAATCCTGGTCCTGAGGTTCAAGAACCACAAGCAAGAAAAAGAACCACAATCAAATTAGAATCTTACCGACACCAACATCATGGACTGCTTGAGCAAAACCAAATCAGGGATGATTCAGCCCAATCTTCCTCATTTGGAGGAGGAAACAGGCCAGAAGGAAGCAGCTTGTGTCCTTAAAAACCTTTCAAGGAAAAGGGTTGCTTTACACCAATGTCTTGAGCTCACAAGGTGCCAACCCAGAAGAAGTGCTTAATTGGTTATTGTTGTTGTCATTTTAAATTGGAATAAGTTGCAAGTATTTAAAAATTAAGAGGTCCGGTATGGTAGTTCTTAAACGTAGAATTACCATATGGTCCAGTAATGCCACTTCTGGGTATATACATGTGAAATAGAAACGATATAAATATATATATAGGTCCCTGTCTCTGGTTCCTGGCACAGAACTCTTAAAATCATTGTAATTTCCTAAGTGATAAGAGCACTAGGAGCATCTTTGTTCTACTATGTGGTCCTTGACATGGTTCCTGACACAGAGCTTCTAAATCCCTTGGAATTTCTTGGGTGATAGGAAAGTCTTTTGTTCTAATGAGGCAACTCTTAGTGGGCTCCTGGAGAGCTTCAGGATGGGAGCTAGTCAGCAGAAAGACCATGATTAGAAACTTGGAACTTTCAGCCCCACACCCACCACATCCTCTAGGAAGGGAAGAAGAGCTGGAGATTGAGATAGAGATTGTTCAAGACTACTTGATGAAGCCTTCCAAGAGTCCCAAAAGTATCGGATTTAGAGAGCTTCCAGGTTGGCAAGCGTATCAACATGCCACCCCAAGTCCATGGGGACAGAAGTTCCTAAGCACAGAACACCTCCGGGCCTCGCCCTGTGCATCTCTTCATTCGGCTATTCAGTCGTATCCTGTTTCATATCCTTTGTAAGAAACCAGCAGACGTCAGTGTTTCCCTGAGCTCTGTGAGTTGTTCTAGCAAATGATCAAACTTGGGAGGGCTTCATGGGAACCTCTGATTTAGAGCTGCTTGATTAGAAGAAGAGGTAACAATGTGAACCTTGCAACTGTGTCTGGGGGAAGGGTGGGGGCAGTCTCGTGCAACTGAGCACTTAACCTGCAGGGTCTGCACTAACCCCAGGTGTCCTCAGACATTTTCATTGAATTGTGGCACACCCAGCTGGTGTCACAGAACATCACTTGGTGTGGGGAAAAACCCAGACAACTGGTGTCAGACATGAAGTGAGGTAGTGTGCACGTGGTAGCAGTGTGAATGTGGAGGAAAACAGTCGCGATTTTTCCTAGATGGTACCCAATGGAATTGAAAGCTTGTCACTCAGGTGCATGTACATCCATCTCTATAAGATCATTATTCACAATAGCCCAAAGGTAGATGCAACCCGAGGGTCCCTCGATAGATGAACAGATAAACAAAATGTACTATGTACACACAATGGAATATTATTCAGCCTTAAAAAGAAAGGAACCCCTGACATATGCTACAACATGGATGAAGCTTGAAGACCTCCACTAAGTGAAATAAGCCAATCACGAAAGGACAAAGAGTGTATGATTCCACTTACATCGGGACCTAAGAGTAGTCAAATTTATAGAGATAAAAGGTAGAATGGTGGTTACCGGGGGCAGGGTTGGGAGGAAAATCAGGAGTTATTGTTTGATGGGTGTGGAATTTCATTTTGGAGAGACGAAAACAGTTCTGGGGGTGGATGGTAGTGATGGTTGCAAAGTTTCCACATAAATATCCTGACTCCCAGTCTCTTCTGAAAAAAACAGAAGACCTGGTAATGCTGGGCCCACATTCCCACAGAGATCTGAGCAGCCTCTGCACCCGTCAGACAGAGCAGACACTCACTGAGCAACCACCTCTTTCCCACTGCCCCCATCTACCTTTCCAGCTGGGCTCCTGAGGCCACTGGTTCCCAAACTGGGCTGTACAATAGAGAGCTTTCAAAAAATACCCCATGCCCAGTCTCCACCCCGGATAATGAATCAGAATCTCTAAAAGGTAAGGCCAAGACATTGGGTCATTTTTAAGAGCTTTCCAGGTGATTCTAACATGCATCCAGAACTGAGCACCACCAGCCCAGAGTTCTGGCTCCCGGGCTTGGTTGCATGGGTATCACCTGAAGGGGCCTTGGAAACCACTGATGTCTCTTCCCATTGGTTCTAACTTAATTATTACAGGATATGGCTGAATATTAGGATTTTTTTTTAAGTTCATTAGATGGTTGACTGTACAGCAAAGATTAAGAACCACTGTTATAGGCATTTGAGTTCATATCCCCATCACAGCACTTGCTTTACCTTTACCCCTCTACTCTGCCCCTCTATAAAGACAAAAATAATACATATATTATTATCATTATATGTCATATATATGTACACTGCATATATTCATACATATAAAATATAAACATGTATATATGAGTTCTGTGAGATTACCAATTTAAGGGGCTCATAAAATAAGTAGACAAGTCACAGTGCATGTGCACAGGTACGTGTACAGACTCCATCACCATGTTACCCTCCATGAGTGACTCCAGATTCACCCCATAGACCAAAGACAAACCATCAGCAAGACCTAGAGAATACTGCTCATGGTGGAATTCAGCAATGAATGATTTGAATAATTGTAGCCTCTTTGGAATTGGAGACAAAAAATGACTATTTCTTGAGCGCTCGTGGCACCTGTGCACTTTCCCTAGCTATCTAGGCACACTGAGGGCGACCCCTTCCAGATGAGGTAAGCGTGAAGACCTACATGGTGAATGCTTTGAAGGGAACACCACTCCTTTGAATTTGTAAGTTCTGGAATTTTTCTTAAAATCAGCCGTAATCTTTTACAATCACACCTTGTATGTTCCCAAAATGTTCTGTTAAGTAGGATTTTGTAATGTGCTTCTCATTTTAAAGGCACTAAGGGAATTTGGTATTTGTAGGGAACACTTCAGAGAACCTTTTTGTAAAACAAATAACCCTTTAGTGCTATGAACACTGAGCTCTTAATGCAGCTGTTTTGTGAGTTAGGTGTTACAACTGTAGAGCTGGTTTTCTTACAGGATACTGAATCTGTTTCCAATGTATATTCCGGAGAGTATGTGTGTAAATTAGAGAATGTTTAAGAAAGTAAGTGTTCTTGGTAGAAGCAATAAGCTTCCAAATTCTACCTTCCAAAATAACAATAGTAATGCTAAAGAAGGCTGAAGTTTCTTTCTTCTCCCAGTTTTCCAGGTGCAAAATTTGCCATACCTTCTTCTCAAAGGAATGTCTGAATTGAATAGGACTTAAGACCACATCCCTCCCTCCTACCTACATGGTCTTTCTATAATCAATCAATTTTCTGTCATTGTGACAGATGGGCTGCCCATCTGCTGGGAGGCTGGAGGGATTTGGTAGGCTAAAATAACAGCATGGACCATCCCAAACTTAACTGATTATTCTGGACTCCAATGTTAGTATCAAGAAAAACCTAAACTGAGCTGAAAATGGTCCAGTTGGTTGGACCGCAGGCAGAGAAACAGAGGCACAGAACTTTAGAACAGAATGTTCCTTCGAAAAGAGAACTGAAAAGTCATTTATTCTACAAGTTGGCAACCAGCGACAGCTATGATAGCCTCAGGCCCTAACTGAGACAACCTCTAAGGAGCTCCTGGTAAAAGCGGGGGATGGTATACAGAATCGATCCCTGGGCTAAAACTTAGAAGTTGCGCTTTAAAGTACGGGCAGTCTTCATTCAGAGACTGACTTCTAAATGTCTAGAACTCAAACTTTTACAGGTGGTGATTACATTCCCTAGATAGCCCACAAGGGCTTATTGAATCCTTAGTGCCCTGAAGAGGAGCACGGATACTAGTTTTGCTAAGGTCTGGATCCTAGGATGAGGAAGGTGACATGATCCTGAGGCAATAGGAGGAAGCGAAGAGCGTAGATGTAGTGAAGTCGTAGGAGGTTCAGGTGGAGAGAGATATGTTGGCCTGAACCAAAATGTTTGGCATTTCTCTACCTTAGTGTCTGAACTGCATTCCTAATTTTTCCCCAAGTTACCACTCGGACCTCCCCACCTCCCCAGCAAGGGCTAAAATTTCACCTTGATCTGCTTAAATCAGAGCTCCATTGGGAATAGAGAAGTTCACACCAGACTAACATTCCCTTGATAACAGCTATAGGCTCTTGACAAAATATAAAACTAACCATAAGGCCCTAGAGTGCCACTAAAGCAGGGAGAAAGCAGGGGGACAGTGGGAGGAGTCTCACTTAGAAGAGCCTTGAGTGCTTTGATAGTTTTCTGCCTCAGGACCCAGTCATGGCTAGGCCAGTCAGCTAAAACGGAGATTGAAAATTGGCAGTCTACTAACTTGAGGAATGAGTAGACAATGTTCGGAGTGACCACAGCAGCTGAACGGTGAGAGGGACATTCTGAAAAGGAGGAAGCAAAAGAGAAGGAGCCCTGAATTTTGTACATCTGCCCAAATCTCTGGTTCATCGCCGAATTGCATGTGTACAAGGCAGGCTCCAAGAAGCCCAGCTAAGACTAAAAGAACTGAATAGGTATTTCAGCTCTGCCTATCTCACAGGAAAGAGAGTTTGGAGTCTGAGTCCACCAAATGCTGCTAATGCAAAAAATCAATACTCTTCAGAGGAACATAACAGAATTCAGAGCCTCTCCAGCATATTACTTACAAAATGTATCCAGAATACAATCCATAATTACTAGTCATGTGATAATATAGGAAAATGTGACCTATATGAATAGAAAAGTCAGTCAATAGTGACTGATCCCAAGATGACCCAAATATTAGAATTAGTAGGTAAGGATTTTAAATCAGTTTTTAAAACCGTGCTCAGTAATGGAAAGGAAAATGGTTTACAATGAATGAATGAGTAGGTAATTTCGATAAAGAAATAGAAACTATTTTTTTAGAAAAATAGAAATTGTAGTAATGAAAAGTACAATTTCTGAACTGAAAAATTCACTAAATGGATTTAACAGAAGACAGGAGGTAACAGGATAAAGAGCCAGTGAACTTGAAGATAAGCGAATAGAAATAATCCATTCTGAGAAAGAGGAAGAAAACATGATTTTTAAAAAAGGCCAATTATCGGGGCACCTGGGTGGCTAAGTTGGTTAAGCATCCGACTTCGGCTCAGGTCATGATCTCACGGTTCGTGGGTTCGAGTCCCACTTCGGGCTCTGTGCTGACAGCTCAGAGCCTGGAGCCTGCTTCGGATTCTGTCTCCCTCTCTCTCTGCTCCTCCCCCGCTCATGCTCTGTCTCTCAAAATTAAATAAACATTTAAAAATAAACAGGCCAATATCAAAAAGCCTAACATATGTGTAACTGGAGTTCTCAAAGGAAAGGAGAGAAAAATGGGGTTAAAAAAAAGAATTGGAAGTTATAATGATGAAAATTTTCACAGATTTGGAGAAA